>CM077643.1:357061918-363046918 GCA_039707465.1 Rhabdophis nuchalis | reverse complement strand
GGTCATTAAATGAGGACTACCTATGCAGGTCAGGGAATTAAATCGAGGATGTGTGATGTCTCTTTGGTTGTTTAATATGCATATGAGTGAATCTCTAAAGACTGACTTGGGAGACGTTAGAGGCGTAATGTTTGAGGACATGAATGTAGGTAGTTTTCTGTATAAGCAATGTCACCTTCTGATTAAGACCAAAATTATTTCCAGAGACCATAATGTAAATTATACAATGCAATGGGAGTGAAGATTAATGTATCAATACAATACAATACAATACAATAGCAGAGTTGGAAGGGACCTTGTAGGTCTTCTAGTCCAACCCCCTGCATGGGCAGGAACCTTACACCATTTCAGACAAATGGCTGTCTAACATCTTTTTAAAGACTTCCAGGGTTGGGGCATTCACAACTGCTGGAGGCAAGCTGTTCCAGAGGTTAATTGTTCTTACTGTTAGGAAATTTCTCCTTAGTTCTAAGTTGCTTCTCTCCTTGGTTAGGAGCCCATGATAGTTGTATTGGATGAGGAAATAGAGTGAATGAAAGTTATAGATAAATGGCAAATAATTAGAACTTCAATTTGTGTGCCTTCATGGAAAGCGAGAATTTTTAAGACATGCAAATGCTTATTTAAAAAGTGATCAGTACGTGTGGTCTCTTCCAAGGAGTTCATGTTCCTCAAAAGAAGCAAAAATGAGCTGTGTGTGAGAGTGTGTTTCTGCATCTATGGTATGAAAATAAGAACTGGGTATATTAGAAAAACATATAAGTGCATAAGTTAAAGAATGGGTTACTTAAGAAGTATGTGCAACAAAAAAGGAAGAGAATGGGTCAAGAGTGATTGGGTGCTTTTAACATTAGAAGTTCTAAACAGAAATATTAGAGAAGATGAAGAAATAAAAGGAATGAAAATTAAATCAGAAGACTATACATTACAAGCATTTGCAGATGATCTAGTTTTTATTTTGGAGGAACCATTTGGAACTGCACCTAAACTGATAGAAAGAAATTGAAGATTATGGAAAAATAGCAGGCTTGAAAATAAATAAAGACAAAACAAAGATCTTGACAAAGAACATACCTTCTAAACAAAAAGAAGAACTAGCGCAATGCTTGGAGATTCAAGTTAGAAATAAAATTAAATATTTGGGGATTCACTTGACAGCTAGATGCAGTACCCTTAAAGAGGACAACTATTTCAGATTGAAACATCAAATTGCAACAGACCTGATGAAATGGGAGAATCTACAATTATCATTGATTGGGACAATATCTACAATAAAAATGAATATTTTGCCAAAAATGCTACATTTGTTTCAGACAATCCCAATTAAATTGGGGAAGGACTTTTTTGAAGACTTGAATAAAATGGTCTCAAAATTTATATAGCAGGGTTTCCCCCTGCTATATAAATTTTGAGACCATTTTAAGCAAGAATAAAGCTTAAAGCAGGGGTCTCCAACCTTTGCAACTTTAAGTCTGAAGGACTTCAGCTCCCAGACTTCTCCAGCCAGCTGAAGTCCTTCAGACTTAAAGTTGCAAAGGTTGGAGACCCCTGGCTTAAAGTGTAACAAGATGCCAAAATAAGAGGAGGGATGGGTCTACCTGATTGAAAAAAGAAATTAAAAAAAAGAGTGGTTGGGTGCTGAAGGAATATGGACTGAGTACCAAAGTGAGTGGCCAATATAATATAAGTACATTGAGATGATTTGGTCATATAGAAAGAATAGGAACTATATCACTTCCTCTAACATACGTATGTTTATTTATATACATTTTCTTCCAAAGACCTGAACCATACAATGTTTAAAAACTACAAATACCAGGGGATAAATATATTCAGGTTTGACAGTTGTTCCAGATACAGTGATAATATCAATTTTTTAATCAAAATGTGAAGTTTGACTTTCTCTTAATCCTACCTGCCTTTGTGCTGGAGCATAGCCAGAATTCCAAAGTGAACCAAAGTGAAGACAGCTTGTAGTAGACAAGGATTGGAAGATGGATCATGATCTACCTGGAGCATTCTGGCCAAAAATCTCTCATGAATTAACACCAACACATAATGAAGAGTAGGCAGTTAGATGAAAGCTAAAATAAACTCACACAAGGACATCAGTATGCAACATATATAAATAAGAAAGCAGACTCAGTTGTGCAATAGCAAATGCTAACTTGACATTTCTAATCCCACCCCTGCTATGAATTCAAATTTTGCCTCCTGAAGCATATTTTGCCACTTATTTTGTATTTGGCCAGGAGACCAGAAGTTAAACCTTTTTCTATGTAAAACTTAACTGTAATTCGTTAAACCAAATGCAGGTTTATTCAGAATTTAATATGTCATTCTGGTCTCCCTATTTATTCATTGCCATCGTACAGATGAAAAACAACACAGATCAGAAGGACAAGCTTACATACAATGCTTGTCATCTTTCCCTTGAGGAAAAAAAATGACAAAGATTGACATAAACTTTTTAAAATTATTTCTACATACAACACATCTTGATTACACACACACACCTTCTTTCGCTTGATATGGGCTCTAGAATGGCATGTGCTAAACCTCAGCAGGTTACTTCTTATTTTCTTCTAAAATATATCTGAAAAAGCAACCTATTAGAGACTCAGCAAAACAATTGAACTTGCTTTCAAGAAGTTTTGCAGAGTTTTTATCAGTTAGAGGAGTCCGATAAATGTTCATGGTTTGCCAAAAAATATTAGAGTTCTAAGAACTGAAGACAAGAGACTTTTGAACTACAGCAGATATGCGTATTGAGGGTTTTTTTTTTTACATTGACTTTTCTTTAAGCCACATTTGGTTTCATAGCCAGAAGAAATGTAGACATTAATATTATTTTTCCCACCACCCTTAATATTGGCTAAAAACAACTAATTTGATATTGGACTGACTTTAAAAGGCTACATTTCTGCCACTGGGAAATGGATTCTGCTCGAGGATAATGTTACTTTGGACTTTTCATATTCATTTATTTGACTTTCTATTTGAGATATTAAAAATAAAATTGCATTACTGGCTCTATTATTAGGGTATTCGAAGCAGAAATCCCTCTTCTTCCCCTCACTTTTTTTTTTTTTTTTTTTTGCTTCTCCTCTGTCATATTCATGTTAATCACAGAAAAAGATAAAGTGTGACACAATTTTATTCGGATTATCCAGGAAATTGGGGAATGAGATATATTATTCTGGCCTAACTGAGTTAGGATTCATGAGTGAGATGATATTTAAATATTGGGATTTACAAATCACTGTCAGTAATAAATGCTTACCATGAACAAATTCCTGTATATTTATTAGATGGACTTTTTAGGAATCTCAGAGTTCTCTACATGGGGCTCCCCTTGAGGTGCACCCGAAGGCTTCAGCTTGTCCAGAATGCAGCCGCGCGAGCAATAATGGGAACCTCTAGGTTTACCCACATAACACTGCTCTTGCGCGAGCTGCATTGGCTGCCTGTCGTCTTTCGGGTGCGCTTCAAGGTGTTAGTCACCATCTTTAAAGCGCTCCATGGCTCGGGACCTAGTTATCTGCGGGATCGGATCCTGCCCCATACATCCCTGCGGCCGATTCGCTCCCACAGAGAGGGGCTTCTCCGGGTGCCGTCCACTAGGCTATGCCAGCGGGCGACGCCCAGGGGAAGGGCCCAGCCCTCTGGAACGACCTTCCCCCCAAAATTAGAACAACTATGGACCTCCGCTCCTTCCGCCAAAAATTGAAAACACACTTTTTCTGCTTGGCCGGCCTAGGTTAGTCCTCCATCTTTTGATAGGGTTTTAGGTTTTTTTTAGTGTAAAGTAATTTAGGGGATTTTAGCGCAGGGACAATTGTTTAATTCGTATTTTAATTATTTATTTTGTATGTATTTTATATTGGTTTTTTATTCCCTGTGCACCGCTCCGAGTCCCTTTGGGGAGAGGAGGTGGCATACAAATAAAATTATTGTTGTTGTTGTTGTTGTTGTTGTTAGGTTCAAATCCTGTTCACATTATGGACAAATGCTTATCTTGACTTGTCTTGATGGCTCTTCCAAGGTCATTCTAGTAATATCTTAGAACTCATCCATACATCATCCATGGTTTTCAATATGTTCTATTTTCCTCATTCTTACCCAGTATTTTTTGTTTTTTCTATATTTTTGATATTTTTTAGTCATTTGTCGGTCTACATCATTTGTCCAAGGTGAGTTTTTGCTTGTTGATCATCTCATAAAGTGAGCAGTCAGTCTTCATATGGTCCAGGATAGAGTCCTCCATTTCTCTCATGGTCCATCACACTTTTGATAACCACATCCAAAATTATAATTTGAAGTTTGAAAGCAAATGAGACGTTTGCTTGGTCTCGGTGTCCAAAAATTGTATTCATCAATTAACCTTGCAAAAAAAATGTTTTCATTATATTCCGATTACTGTTATCAGTGAAATGTTGTCTTTCATGATCTTTTCTAAATTTGTCATTGCCTTCTTTTCTAGGATTAATAATAATAATAATAATAATTTTATTTTATAGACCGCCTCCTCTCCCCAGAGGGACTCGGAGCGGTGCACAGGGAAGTTAAAAAATACAAATATAAAATACATAAATAGCTAAGATAGAAAATTAAACAAAATATCCCTGCGCTAAAACTCACTATACTAAAACTAAGCCCCCCTAAAAGCCCAATTAAAAAACGGAAGACTAACCTAGGCCGGCCAAACAGAAAAAGTGTGTTTTCAGTTTTTGACGGAAGGAGCGGAGGTCCGTCGTTGTTCTAATTTCGGGGGGAAGGTCGTTCCAGAGGGCTGGGCCCGCCACAGAGAAGGCCCTTCCCCTGGGCGTCACCCGCTGGCATAGCCTAGTGGACGGCACCCAGAGAAGTCCCTCTCTTTGGGAGCGAATCGGCCGCAGGGATGTATGGGGCAGAATCCGATCCCGCAGATTAATCTTTTCTTTACTTCTCCATCACATCATCCCTCTTTATCTATTTTTGACCCCAAGGAAACAAGTTATATATCCGTTTCAATTCTTTGCCATAAACTATGTTCACTAAGCATGTATGTTGACATTATCTTGATCTTATCTTCTTAATATTTAACATTAGCCCAGATTTTCACATCTATTTGTTCTTTTATAATGACTACTTCTAAGTCTCCTTTGGTTTGGGTTAAAAAAAAAAGTAGTATTGTCTACATATTTTAGATTGCTAGTATTTGATTTTCAGTTTTAATTCCAGCTTTCATTTCTTCCAATCCTATTGTTTCTATATTTGCAATGTAAATTAAACACATTTGTGGACAATGTGGATCTTTATTTCACTCCCCTCCCTATTTTCTGATTCTCCAAATTCAGTTCTTACAATTAGCTTCTGGTTCATTGGAAAGTTTTTTTAGGAGAAACAAACAGATGTTCTCTAAAGCAGGAGTCTCCAACCTTTGCAACTTTAAGTCTGAAGGACTTCAGCTCCCAGACTTCTCCAGCCAGCAAAGCTGGCTGGAGAAGTCTGGGAGCTGAAGTCCTTCAGACTTAAAGTTGCAAAGGTTGGAGACCCCTGCTCTAAAGACTATTGGTTTTCATATATTCTCTAATAAAACTGAAAGCAGGTTTATGGTAGAGGTGAAAAGCACCAAGCTAGAAAGTGGACAATTCCACATTCTACATATTGTAAGGTCTAGAAAGCCACTTACAGGCAAGAAGCAAATGGTGGGATTCGGTTTGGAAAAGGCAGTTAAAATGTCTTTCCATGGTTGACTGTTGGCAGGAAGCATTGCGGAAGCAGTTTTTCTGGCTGAGCCTGAGACTCAGGTCCACCCAAAATGTATGTTGCTAAATGGGAAATGTGTTGAGGTTTGCCCCAATTTATGACCTTTCTTGCCACATTGAAGAGAAGACTGATTATTTAGTCTCAAGTAAGTAATTAGTTTATTCTGCTTCAGTTTTTAGAAAATAATTATATTACCCATGGTTCATTAACTGCTTTCAGCACACTCCCTGTTTTTTATTTAATGAGACTAAGTCATTAATTTACTTTCTCACCATTGTTGATTAACTTTACTAGCAGAAAAGCTTTATGAGATATACCTCAATAGATACTTTAAAAAAATAAGCTAACAACATTACAATGAGCTCTATTGAGAATATAAATTGAAAATATGTTACTCAAATGCCATTTATTTATTTATTATTTATTTTATTTATTGGACTTCTAGACCGCCCCCTCTCCCCGAAGGGACTCGGGGCGGTGTACAGGTACAAATTAAAACCATCAAAGCATTCACAGTATTTGTCCTATTGTAACCAGCAACACCTCTTTAAAATTTCAAGACTGAATTGCACGTGGCTACTTACAGGTAGTCCTCAACTTATGACCACAATTGAGCTCAAAAGTTCTGTTCTTAAGTGAGACAGTTGTCAGTTTTGCTCCATTTTATGACCTTTCTTTCCACAGTTGTTAATTGAACCACTGCAGTTGTTAAGTTAGTCACAAGGTTGCTAGTGAATCTGGCTTCCCCAATAACATTTGCTTGTCAGAAGGGTGAAGAGGATGATCGCGTGATCCTAGGACACTGCAATGGTCATAAACATGAATCTGTTGCCAAGAATCTGAATGTTCATCATGGGACCATGGGGATGCTGCAATGGTTGTAAGTGTGAAAAATGGCCATAAGTCTTTCGGGTGCGCTTCAAGGTATTAGTCATCATTTTTAAAGCGCTCCATGGCTCGGGACCTAGCTATCTGCGGGATCGGATCCTGCCTCATACATCCTCACGGCCGATTCGCTCCCACAGAGAGGGACTTCTCCGGGTGCCGTCCACTAGACTCTGTCAGCGGGCGACGCCCAGGGTAAGGGCCTTCTCTGTGGCGGGCCCAGCCCTCTGGAACGACCTTCCCCCCGACATCAGAACAACCATGGACTTCCGCTCCTTCCGTCTGAAATTAAAAACTCATCTTTTCCGTTTGGCCAGCCTTGGGTAGCCTCTCTCTACAGGGTCTAGCTGTTTTAATTGGGTATTTTAGCATGTTAAGGGGATTTTAGCACAGGCCCAGATTTAATTTGTTCTTAATTATATTTGTATATTTATTGTATTGTGGTTTTAGTTTTCCCTGTGCACCGCTCCGAGTCCCTACGGGGAGAGGAGCGGTCTATAAATTAAATTAATTCAATAATTCAATTCAAAAAAGTCATTTTTTTCAGTGCGGTTGTAACTGTTGTCACTTAATGAACTGTTGGAGGTTGTGAACTACCTGTATTGCTTTATTATTTCAGATATTTATAATTCCCCTTAATGGATTACAACAACAAAACGACGATGATGATGATGATGATGATGATGATGATGATGATGATGATGATGATGATGATGATGATGTATTTTAATTTGAAAACAACTGTGGATCCTAATATGGATAGATTCTCAATTCAGAGTAGAGTCAGTCACAGGCTTTCACAGAATTCAGCAGGTTCATCCAAATGACCAAATGAGCATTGTGATATAAGCCAGGGGTCTCCAACCTTTGCAACTTTAAGTCTGAAGGACTTCAGCTCCCAGAATTCTCCAGCCAGCAAAGCAAAGCTGGCTGGAGAATTCTGGGAGCTGAAGTCCTTCAGACTTAAAGTTGCAAAGGTTGGAGAACCTGATATAAGCTACACCCCTTATATTTGCATATGGGACATCATTGCACACTACAAATGGTACAAAACTTGCACTACAAGAACACAATGCCATCTACTCACCTGGGTGCCCCTGAGCTCTCTTCTGACTTTCTATTAAACAGCACTTCCTGACAATCATTAGGAACCAAAAGTGCTAAAATATGTAAATAGCACTTCAGAGCTGCATAAAATCTGAACTGGGAAGAAATTCTAAATCAGTCTCCTGTCTGGCTTCTTTTCCAAACAAACACTAGCCATATTAAGCACCTGTGTTTAAGTACACAATGAATATCATGCAAGGTAAATTGACTTGGAGACAATATTCTGGATAGAAAGCATGTCCTTGTTGCTGGATGTTCCAATTGTGATTTATTTTAAAGAAATATGCAAAAGAAAAGCTAAAGGACAACATGACACCCTCATTTCAGCTATGACTTCTCTTTTAAATTGTTTTTAAACTAAAAGTCATAGGAGTAAGGGAAATGAATTCTATAAAATGTGATTTTATGCATGAATGCTATATATGAGCATTTCTCTACAATATTTAAGCTTAGCATATTTTTAAATAAATATTACTTAGATATGTAGGTGTGTGTAAACCTAATGTTCCATTTAGGTCATGCCCCCTAATAGGCAAGATCAGGATTCTACCTGTGAGATGGTCAAAAAAGTCAAGATAAAGGCTGTAATTGTATCATCAAAGCTCAACCTATTTTTGAGGTGTGATGTGCATTAAAAAAAATAAGTGGGCTTTCTAATCACACTGTTGCAGTGGTCACCTTGACTCTTAACCATATTCTCCAGATACCCCTATTTGAGGTCTTCTTCAGTCTAGAAATATCCCAGGAAAAAGCACAGGAAAGTCCATCATTTCCTGGATGTCAGGTCTGGCTGAGGCTGCAAGCCTATCCAGCTGAATTGATGAACTTGGTGCTTTTTCCTGCATAGCCGGTTTTAAGTACAATGAGCTAAAGCCGCAAGAAACTCTAATTTCAGGTTTGCCCTTCCTGTATTCTAGTGGGGTAATCACATTAGAATGCAATTTACCTTTTTGTAACTGGCAAATTACCCTTGCGTGTCTAATTCAGTACCTTGATAATGTTCAGGATTACAGTTCCTGAAATTATAAAAGGCTTATGAAGCCCTAAAAAAATAGAAATTATCTAAATTTTCATAGCTCTATACCCATGATAGTGAACCTATGGCAGGCAGGCCATAGGTGGCACGCAGCACCCACTCTGTGGGCATTCAAGCTGTTCAGCTACAGTTTAGCTCTACCACCCATGCGCATGCGCCACCCACCGGCCAGCTAGTTGTCAGGTCTCTGCCATGCATGTGAAGGGGTGGGGCACATGTGCAGGAGAAAGGGGGCATGTGGGGATGTGTACATGCACAGGGGTGGGGTGCATGCAGGGGGCCACATGGGCATGCGTGAGGGGGCACATGCGGGGTAGAAAAAAAGGGGGGAAATCTTGCCAGAGTTGAAATCTCTCTATTATTTTAGTTTCTTTAAGTAATTTCGCCTCTCCTGTTGTAGGAATTTGGCTCGGCCTAAAAGCCCCAACACTGACAGATGCCATAAAAACAAAATGAAAGTAGATTTGTTTGTCTGTTTGTCACTCTGTGTAGTTTATGGGGGGGAAATATAAAACATGTCAAAAACAGACAGTATTAAAAAGTTTGTGGAAAGCGTTAAAAGCACGCAAGAGATCAGATCTGCAAGAAACCACCTTAAGATTTCACCAGTCCCCTGAAATTCTCAGGCCTGATGTTAAAGCCAGATCATGAGAGATTTCCAGAAAATAAGTAGGGATGGAGATGACTTCACTTCAGGAGAGAGAATGTTCCCTAAAGAAGGCCACCATGGCAGAAAATGCCCTTCTACTCAGCCCACCCAGTGTTGGTCCCTGACAGGTAAGACTTGGAGTATGCCTACCAGACGGGATCTGATGGGATTGGCAGATGTGTTTGGGTGAAGTGTTGTTCAGGCGACCCCATGGACAATGTTCCTCCAGGCCTTCCTGTCCTCTATCACCCTCTGGAGTCCATTTAAATTCACGCCTACTGCTTCAGTGACTCCATCCAGCCACCTCATTCTCTCTCATCCCCTTCTTCTTTTGGCCTCAATCTTTCCAAGCATTAGGCTCTTCTCCAGTGAGTCCTTCCTTCTCATTAGATGACCATTGGGTGAAGTAGTTCCTCAAAGAAATTATGCATGCCAGACAATCCCAATGTATTACCTTACAAATGCTATGGGATTCTCAGTTGATATATAGTCCCATCAGATTTGGACAAGCCATATTGGGGGAAGTTGGTGTGCGTAAAGATAATTTTTGAACAAAGTCACATATAAAAATAATGATCATTCATCCTAACCTCATATTTAAATAACTATAACTCCATGTACACGGCAAAATTATAAACCCAGATTAAAATAGAATAGGACAGTGAGCCATAAAAACTCCTTTTGGGTCTCTTTTGTCCTCTGTTGTAATACAGGAAATAATTGATTTATAACTCACATAGACCATTTGAATAAAGCCACAGAACAGAAGTGCATTGCACTGGGAAGGTTTAAGGGTTTACCTAGACAACTGTTCGAAGATATGGATTTTTTTTTATCTGTTCCATCCGCAAAATGTAATGAACTCTTGTTCCTTTTTATGGGAGCTGTCCTCCCAACTTAAATCTTCCTCAGGAAACCATTTGCTAGCATTTATTAGTCAGGCTACGGTGTCATAAATTAGTGGTATTAAGTCTGGATGTTTATACACACATATTTATACTGAATATGGTTTGGGGGTATACATGGAGATGCTAATCAAGGACAATACAATATAGATAAGATTATTCTATACCGCAGCAGGGGTGGGTTTCTGCTCGCCTTACTGCCGGTTCAGTGCGCATGCAATTTGCATGCGCTCCGCACGCATATGCAGTTGCCTGTAAATAGGTCTGTGCATGTGCAGAACATTAAAAATGTTAAAAAATACATGCTACAGAGACCGGGGAACCAGTTCAGGAGTGTGGCGAGTCTGCCATCCCTACCAGTTCAGCAACTCAGTTGCAATTGCCACTACCATTTCACCTGAACTGTTGCGAAATGGTATCAACCCACCTCTGTACCACAGGTATCAATCTTGCTGTGTCACGTTACCAACATGTGATGTTTCGTGATGCTTTTCCCATTAGCGGAGCTGGGATGGGCATGACCTGTGCATGACACATCCGGCCTGCAGGCTGCCAGTTTGACACCCCTGTTCTATACTTTACTACAAAACCAAAGAAAAATTGGTAACAAGCTTATTGGCTATGTAGTGAGAATATTTTAAGAAGGCAGACTTAGCATAATACCATAATCGTGAGCTCACTTTTGTTCTCAAAGTAATTTTTCACTCAGTATAAACTCATTGATTTCCATTATAATTCTCCAACCAAGGCAACTCCCAATAACTCACGGATCCCATGAACCAAATTGCAATAATTGCAATAGTCATGCCAATTAAGGCTATACAATGAGGCAACTTCTTTCTGCTTCAATATAATCTGGAAGAAGCAACACTTACAGCTACTAGTTAATTTCTCCAAAAAAGAGAAGGCAAGAATGAAATCTGCTTTGATGTTACCCTTCCTGATCTTAATGGTCTTCCCCTCCCCTTCTCCCAAAACAGGCCTATACAAGATTTTAATTTAATGTAATCAAATGGACCAAGTTTGACTTGCCAAAACATTACTCTTTATTCAACACTGTCCCAAAGATGCTTTTTCGAGAGGCAACTAGATTTTCTGGTTTTTCTTGGAAAATGTTTCACTTCTCATCTGAAAAGCTTCTCCAACTCTAAGTGTCTCAGTTGAGAAGCAAAACATCTTCAAAGAAAAACCAGAAAGTCCAGTTGCCTCTTGAAAAAGCACCTTTGGGACCTGGATGACTGAGAATCTCCGTAGACATCTTTATTCAACAGGTATGTTGTTTGAAGCAGGGCAAAGTAAGTAATTGCTGTTGTGTTCACTTACTACCAAGACACCTTCCCCAAAATAAATGTCAACAGCAATGAAGTCATGAAGGATGCTGCATTCTTCATCCATTATATAAATCTTGCTTTTTGCCTCTCCTACACATATACTGACCATCTTTTTTCACACTCCTCCTAGCCTGCTCTACCTTTTGTCACCACTTTTGCCAGGAACCTGTGACTGAGGAAAAGCTCAGAATGGCAATAGGAGGAAGAAAAAGATTGCAACCATAGCAGGCCAAAATGATATTACTCCTTCGAGATCTAAACGCATCCATTTAACAGTCTTACACAAAAAATACATTTAGAACAATTTACTGCTTTTATCTACAAAAAAGCTTACCACAGGGAATCCTATTTAGGAACCAGCTCCTTTGGGATCCCTAGGAATATGGGATATACTATTCTTAACTATAAGTGCAAAATAATTTGTTCTAATGACCATTGAGAGGAGGATATCACAAGTCTAGCTTATTGGAGAAAAAGCAGGTGGAGATGTCAGTCATAGGATCTTGAAATATATACTTTCCAGTAGGATGTAGATTTTGTGGTTCGATTCACTCAAAGAATTGTAAAGGTATTGTGAGGCAGGATTCTCCTTGCAGAAACTATGGACATTTACCCTTCATAAAGTGTATTCTGTTAATGATGTGCTTATTAAGATTGTATGAATCTTTATCTTGATGCTGTGCTTCATATACCAGTAGTGATAGACTCCATCATGGTGTTCAACTTTGTGTGGCAGAGGCAATCTGCTACACTTCATGAAGCGCTGGAACAAGGCCAATTCACCTCAACTAAAAGCCTTGTCTCAAAGAAAGAAAGAAAAACCCAATCATGATCACACCCATAGAATTGTCATATAGTAATTATGCTTCCAATTAGGTGCTTCATACAATCAAACTGGGGGGGGGGGGCATTTAGTCAGAGTAACAGAATGACAGGGTTGAAAGGGACCTGGGGGGGGGGTGTTCTTCTACTCCAACCCACTACTCAAGCAGGAAACCCTGTATCATTTCAGACAAATGGTTGTCCAATTTCTTCTTTAAAAAAAACTCCAGTGTTGGAACACCCACAACGTCTGGAGGCAAGTTGTTTCATCGATTCATTGTTCTGTCAGAAAAGTTCTCCTTAGTTCTAGGTTGCTTCTCTCCTTGATTAGTTTCCATCCATTGCTTTGTGTCCTGCCTTCAGTTGCTTTGCAGAATAGATTAACCCCTCCCTTTTCTTTGTGGTAACCCCTTAGATATTGGAACACTGCTATCATGTCACCCCTAGTCATTCTTTTCAATAAACTAGACATACCTAATTACTGCAACCATTATTCATATGTTTTAGCCTCCCTGATCATCTTTGTTGCTCTTTCGGAATACAGGAATAAATTTTTTTTAAAGCCATGATTAATGGCTGCATAACCAATACTTGACACGCCCAAAAGAGGGAAGCCCAACACTTATACATTAAATGGTTCCACTATCACAGTGTTTCTCAACCTTGGCAGTTTGAAGAGTTGCTTTGTTGAAGACTTTAGCTCCCAAAATTCCTCAGCCAGTTATGGTGACTGGAAAATTTTGGGAGTTGAAGTCCACACATATAGCCAGGTTTGAGAAACACTAATAATTTCCCAACATTCATTTGGAATCTGTTTTCCTGTAACTTGAAACTGTTCTTTCATGTACAACATTCTGAAACACTGGAGAACATGTCTTGCCATGTACAGAAACATCCTGGAGAAGTGGAGGCAGCTATCAAAAAGAAGATAATGGCTACAGTCATTTCATCAAAGCTTGTCATTTTATTCATGTTTTATGTCAGGGGTCTCCAACCTTTGCAACTTTAAGTCTGAAGGACTTCAGCTCCCAGAATTCTCCAGCCAGCAAAGCTGGGTGGAGAAGTCTGGGAGCTGAAGTCCTTCAGACTTAAAGTTGCAAAGGTTGGAGACCCCTGTTTTATGTGATGAATGCAACCAAATAATACACTTGGTCTCTTTTAGGTTGTCCTTCCATGGACAACCAATCTTCCTTACCAATCCTAAAGCTTTAGCTTTGGTCCAATTATAGTTAACTTAATTTTCTACTTTTTCCTTTTTCTTATTTTTCATAAAATTGATTTTTAAATCACGTGACTGATGCTTTTCTTTTCCTCCCAACAGGAAATTTGCTGCTGCTATAGCCTCTGATAATCTCATCTCTTTTATAATCTGGTATAAAGAGAGCAACTTGGTCAATGCATTTGTTTCTTCCAGAACATCCTTGGTGGCAGCAACTCATAACTAAAAATTACACCTTGCACTTGTGCAGGAAGGAGGCTGGACCAAAAGATGGTGGTGGGAAGGTCCAGATCTTCTTATGCATCTACCTGTGTTCATTATTTTCCAGCCATTCTCGAGATGAAGGCCATGATAGGTTGTAAACAGTTGGCAGAAGATTAGAAAATTCAATGTGTGGAAAAGCAGCTATTTCTCAGCTAGGGCCAGGGTGCAAACTTTTTATGAGTTAATGGCTGTGCTTGGCCATTGAACACCTCACCAGGAAATATTCTAAACATGTGTATTTGATTTACATGTTAAATATACTTAATATGATTGCTGTCTCAAATCATGCAGTTAATAATTTCCTCCTTAAAAGTAATACATTAGTATCTGCATTTATTTTATTTTATTTTGTTTCTCAAGTAGAATTGACCTTGTAAAGTACATAACTGTATAGTACATAGTACAATATAGTACATCATAATTGCCCACCAAAATCTTCTGAAAGGGGTATTAAGATTCCTTGTTCCATTAGCCTGTTATCCCCACTTTTCATTGCTAATGAAAAGCCCTAATGTTCTATTTCACTCTACTTCCCAAGGTTGAATCTGGTTTTAGATACTTTAAAATTGCTAAGATGCTGCTTTTGTACAATCCATTCACATCAGAATGTACATATTGTTTTGTTACTGCACTAGACAGAATGCTATATTTGCTGATAATTTCAATCCTTTTGGGCATATGTTCCCTCAAAAGGATATCCTGGTCAGCAAATGTTGTCTGTAACTTTAACTCTTGTCTTGTAGTTTTTGCCTGCCCATTCAATACAGAATGGCATTCCTGATGGAGTGTCCCTTAATTAGACAATTCTTGTTTCCTACATGAGGAAGCATTAATTACTGGCTCTAATTAGATTTTTTTTTCCTTGAAGAACAGCACTATTTGCTGCTTTGAAAAGAAAAACAGCAATGAGATAAAACCCAATTAAAGTCTTCCTGATACTGGTGAGAAATAGTAGCTGCCTGATTAAGGGGCAATTTATTACTATTGTCATATAGTGTGGAAGAGAAACTAGAATACAGTTTAATTGAACGCCTGAAGAAGGAAGCTTTTAATTAAAGGCAGAATAGCACTTTGCCAGCAGCTATTGCACAGTATGGTATTAGAGATCTTGAGGTACAATGGAATGAAATGAAAACATCTTCCGGTTCCGGCTCCGGCGGCGACGGGCGAACTTAGGGTTCGCTCGCCGCTTTGATCCTTTTCCTGCCCCCCCACGGGGGTGAGAAGCCCCTTGTTTGGGGCTTCTCCCGTAAAGCCGGCTCGACAGGGAAGCCCCCCCCCCCCGCGGCAGTGGGGAGAGCGACCCTGCTCCTCGGCTTAGGCGGAAGAGGACATGCTGCGGGGGGTCTTCCCTTCGCCAAAGGTTGGCGGCACCATTTAATTCTATGAAGAGAGAAGATCGGAAGAGTCGGGAGGCTTTTCGGGACCTCAGCTGCGAGCGGAGAGTGAGCGTTTAAAACTTTTCTTTTTGTGTACTGTCAGCCGGGCTGAAAGGGACTGGAGGGGGGCGTTTGTTCCTAAAAAAAACCCCTTGGACTAAAAGCGGCACTCGGAAATGCCTCGTTGTGAGGAATCGGAAACTTTTAATCTGGATGGTCTCTAACAAGGGAAAGTACTTTGTGGCTTGTTTGCAATTATGTCTCGAGGTCTGGCTGAAACAGTTTCTTTTTTGCTTTTTAACCGCTTTCTCCCTCGGGCTCTGAGTTTGGGCGGAAAATGGCTTCTCTTTGTCCCCGACTGACTATGACCTATGGAAAATTACCAGTGTCTCTTTGCGACTTGGACTTCCTCTAATTATTGATGAAGAATTTTCTTTTTTTGGATTTGTGTTTTCCTTTCTGGATTGCCTTCGTTATTATACCTATGGAGTTGGAAAAGTGTTTCTCTGTTGGCTTCTGAATTTTGCAGCTGTACAACTTTGAGAACTTTGGACTCCTGATCTGCCTTAGAAACCCCACCCTAAAAACGCCATTTTACTGGCACGGATTTTAACAGCTAAACATGGCACAAGAAGCAACGCTCGCAAGCCTTGAACAAAGAATGACTGCCCTTGAAACTGTTATACAAAATTTGGTATCAGAAATTAAGGCTCAGAGGGCAGAAAATGTCAACTTTAAAAAGGAACTATTGGACACTCGAAAACAAGTGCTTGAGAATACACAGAAGAATGAAGAATTGAAAGGGGGGCTGGAGGGGGCTAAGGGAGAGATTAAAAATGTTTCTAATGAGGTTGTGGAAATAAATGCGCATGTGACTAGGATTGATTTGGAAAGGATGACATATTTTTTGAGATTCCAGAATGTTTCTGAGATGGATGGTGAATGTCTCCCTGATCTTATGAGTACAATTATTGCAGACTATTTACATAAACCCAAAGATGAGATCAGAGGGGACATTGACCTAGTCTACAGAATAAATTCTGCATATGCTAGGATGAATGAAGTACCCAGAGAGATACATGTAAAATTTGTTAGAAGGTCAACCAGAGAGGAAATCTTGAAGGCGCAAAGAGGGAGTCCTATGATTTACCAACAAAAGGAGATTACCATCTTGAAGCAGATTCCAAGAAAAATTAGAGAAGCCAGAAGGAAATTTTCCTTCTTGTCTAAAACATTGTTTGATCATGGGATCTGGTTCAAGTGGGTGATACCCGAAGGGATGCTGGTGTTCTGGGAAGGAGGTAGAGTAAAGATTAAAACAGTTGCTGAGGCGGAAGCCTTTCTTAAAAAACATTCCTCTGTCCTGGGAGAAGATCCAGGGGGGGCAGGGGGAGCCATGGCCCCGCCCGCTGGGGGCCCGGGGGAGAAGGGGGAAGATACAATTGCCAAGAGACTTAGATCTAAAAAATAACTTTGCCCTGGTTTTTCTTTTGAGTAATATTGTATGATATTTGTAATCTGGATTTTTGCAATTGACTGACAGTATATAACTGAAAAATTTAGGAATATGTACTTGCTCCCAGCTTGTAGTGTTATGTGAAATGTTTCTTTTTTTTCTTTTTAATAATGTAATTTGAGGTTCCGGAGGAGCCGACGACTTTGACGTGACCACTCTCAAAATTTCTATGTAACCCTTACCCTACCCCACAAAAAATGTAAACTCAATAAAACTTTTTCAATATAAAAAAACATCTAGGTTATGAACATTTTAAAATGTATTAGGTATAAGCCACCTTTTTTTGTCAAAAGTAAATCAATGATTGCCTAGGGACACGGTGGCTCAGTGGCTAAGACGCTGAGTTTGTCGATCAGAAAGGTCGGCAGTTTGGCAGTTCGAATCCCTAGTGCTGCATAATGGAGTGAGCTCCTGTTACTTGTCCCAGCTTCTGCCAACCTAGCAGTTCGAAACCATGTAAAAATGCAAGTAGAAAAATAGGAATCACACTTAGTCATGCCAGCCACATGACAACAAAGACATCTTCAGACAGCGCTGGCTCTTCAATTTTGAAACAGAGATGAGCACTATGTGCTAGTTATTCCCTCTAGAGTCGGGAATAACTAGCACATATGTGCAAGGACAACCTTTACCTTTGCCTAAATCAATGTTTATCAGCCATCAAGGTAGTCTAGACTAAAACCAAGAATAATAATACTACCTTTAATGTAAAGTTATAATAACAGAATCTTCTCTTGTGGTAAATTACAATAAACAGATGCCTTATTTTAAATATTACCACATCCTTGCTTATCAAGATCTTTCCTAATTATATAGTTACTGATAGTAGATCCTTCTATGTGTTCGTCACCTTCATAAGGCAGGCAAGTAATAATTAACTAGTAAGAGGTATCCTTTCTCTGGAGCAACAGACTTGATTATGCCACTGGCTTGGTAAATCTAACAGCCATTCACCACAATGAAACTAGCTGGTTTATTCTGCTATTGCACATCTCACACAGTGATATATATACAGTATATAGTGAAGAAAAAAGAAGTATCCAGCTTAAGGTCCATAAAGATAGCACCTTCATTGTATTCTCTCTTACCCTCAAAACTACTGATCCCTCAAGAACTGATCTTGTGAAGCAAATCTCCCATCTCCAAGGTGCAAAATGTAGATACTGTTAAATGGCAGCAGATTTTTTTAAAAATTGCATCTCTTTGCTGTTGTAGCCAATGGTATCTGGATTTTTACAACTGATGTCTTGGGTCCAATAGTTTAGTTTAGTTTAGTTTTATTCAATTTCTATACCGCTCCTGTTTCCCCAGCGGACTCAGGGCGGTGCACAGGAAATTAAAAATGACATACAAACACCAATAAATACAGTCGCAACGCTAAAATACTATTAAATTAAATAACCTGTGCTAAAATATTAGCTAAAAATAAATAATAAATAATAGTTGCTCTAGGAAAGTGGTGCAGAAAATCATAGCAAGTGTGGGGAAAGTTGCCAGGGCTTCTGTAACTATCATCTTCTCTTTTTCTCCTACTCCTAAGTCAGCTATTACTTCCTGGATGATAGAATTCTGTCAACAAAGCAGGAATCAGAGAATTTGGGTAAATTAAAAAAATAAGGGAAGACTTATAGGACTAAGACTTGGGAAGAAACAGCTGTGTGGCCTTCCCTTCCTGTTTCCATTAACCATTTGTCTGAAATGATACAGGACTTCCTGTCTGAGCAGAGGGTTAAACTAGAAGATCTTCAAGGTCCCTTCCAACTCTGTTATTCTGGTTCTGTTCTCTCTTCTGCCTTTAGTTGCCACAGCTTTGTTGGGCTTCATACCTAGTCTCTTTCATCATTAAGAACCCCATCTGAGGCCCAAGAGCTTTATTTAAATCCTATTGACTCAGAATGATAGTTCTGCATCATATTCAATATTGGCCTTACGTGGAATGTGTCCAAAAACAATTTTAAAAGAGTATTTTTCCATATCCCACCTTTTTAAAATTATGAATAAAATAAAATAAATAAAAGTAGATGACAAGCAAAATAGCAACAAATTCCACATATCCTGGCACAGGGGTCTCCAACCTTTGCAACTTTAAGTCTGAAGGACTTCAGCTCCCAGAATTCTCTAGCCAGCAAAGCTGGGTGGAGAAGTCTGGGAGCTGAAGTCCTTCAGACTTAAAGTTGCAAAGGTTGGAGACCCCTGTCCTGGCAGTATCAGAAATTGTGTTTCAAGGAGCTCCTTTAGCTTCTTAAATGGCTGAAGTAATTCATATTTCACTGCCAAAGGATTAATCCAGACTATTTGGAAGTGAGTTACATTAGCTTCCATGAAATTGGCATCTGGAGTTACTCTGGATAACAAAATGAACATTACATAAATTTAATCAATAAATTGAATAATTAAATCTGAATAAAGTGTGCCAAGGAATCAGCTGAAATGAGGTTAAATCTTATTTGCTCAGTGGCTACAGAATCTCTCACCAAACTTGATCACATGATGCTTATTTTTTTTACAGTTTATACATTTTACTAAAAATACAAAATAAGGTAGAGAATTGAGAATAGAGAAAAAAAGGGAAACAAAAAAAGTAGTGACTTCTGACTTTTTTCAGTGCAGTAAGATACCAAAACACATCACAATCTCACTTTTTGCTTTACATTTGAAAACATTCCAGGCCATTTCCATCATACTAAAATCATCCTAAGTATCAACATCTAAAATCAAAGTTTCAGTTTTGAGCAAAATGTCCAGAAGCAGTTTCCAAATAGAAACAGAACTTGATCAATTTTTCTTTTTTAAAAACAGACTTTTTCACTATCTTCACTAACTCATCACCACAGGATGTTTACCATTTTAATGCTTTAATGCTCATTCTAATAGCCTTGTTGCTGGTTACCAACAGTGTAAGACCAGTTAGTTCATTGCCTTTGCACAGTATTGAATAAGCGAGGCATAAATAATGTCAGAACCTTGCTACCTTTCACATGGAGAAGAAGTTTATAAAGTCTTTACTCACATCTTGGAGTAAGCTGCTAACAGCACAGTGGAAGGAAATCAGCAACGGCTTATTTTTCATATAAGAATGGGTTTAAAGAATCCATTTTTGAAATAAGTGATAGCACCGCATAAGGACAATATACCACCGAGGTATAAATAGCCTTTAGTCAATGTATGGGTTCATAGAATAGTAAGCAAACCCATTTTTAGTTCTTTGGAATTGCTCATTTCAAACTAATAGTCCTTGTTTGGTAGTGTGGTTATGATAGGATTTGGGGATAAAAATCCAAGATCTTGTTTGAAAGAAGGAATAGGAAGATATGTTGGCTTACCATGGTTAGAATTAGTGACTAGCTGAGTGGCCTCTCTCCATCCACCGCCAAGAATTTACATATGTTAATTACACCACTGTCCCTGCTCAAAATTATTGGCTAACGTAGGGCAGGGGGATTTTTCAACAAGAGCTTCCAAATGGAACAACCGTGTTTTCCAAAAAATATGACATATCCAATCGGGCTTTTGAAGTCATGGGCTAAAATAAGCGCCCCCTCAAAAAAACTAGCTCCCCCCCCAAAAAACTACTAAAACGCATGCGCAGGTGTTTCCCCTGCACAGACTGGCCGAGAGGCATGATGTCAGTGTCTGGTAAGATGTGCATCTCATGGCCCAGCCCACTTCATCCCATGCCCCACTCATCAACTCCCAAATTGCACCCCAGAATGAGACACACATCTTACCAGACACTGGCAGCTCCGTCCCGTTCCTCGCCGTTGTGTCTAGGAAAACACATAAAAAAACCTTCTCGCGAGTTCAAGAAGTTTGAACTTGCAAGGAGGTTTTTTTTATGATGTGTTTCCCTGGACACAACAGCTAGGAATGCAACAGGGCTGGAAAGGTAAGGTGTATGTCTCACTTCTTGCCCGCCCCACCTGCTACTTGCCAGAAAATAATCACACACACACACCGATAAGGCCAAGCTCTTATTATGGGGGTCAAAAGAAAATAAGACCCTGTCTTATTTTCAGGGAACACTGAAGGTATGACACCTCTGCATCTACCAACATATCCCATTTGGGAGAAACTTTCTTCTTATAACAAAGGACACTTGGTAGGGCGTATCTTTGTCCTACAGATAACAGCACTTTCATACTGACTAAAATGCCTAGGATTTCAAAGGAAAAATAGAATCAAACCCGAAAGAACATGCTAAATGGAATTATATAGGACATCCATCAGATTAGCACAGCAGTAATAGGAGAAAGAGGGGAGGAGAGAAATATACCAAGCAGAACACAGAGAAAGCATTACAGTTCACAACCATTGCAAGGTCAGAAAAAAGTTAATTTCTGAACATATTAAAATAGAGTGGATGATTTTTTAAAAGGGGGGGAGGGGGAAAGAGAATGCAATGGGTGAAACTCAGAAGTATTGTAAAACTTTAATATGGTCCTTTTGTTAAGACTACCCTGGGCAATTTATGACCCGCCAAAATAAACACAGTTCACGGGTAGGTTCAGGAATCTCTGCCTGAAGTGCTCTGGGACAGCAATCCCCAACCTTTTTGGCTCTGTGGCCCGGTGGAGCAGCAGGGGAGAGGGAGAAGGGCATGATTTCATAGGTGCAACTTAATCCCATGCATGTACAAATAAAGCTTTTGCACACTTACCTGTTGCTTGCACAGCCTGGTTCCCAATGGCCTGCAGACCAGTACCAGTCTGTGGCTTGGGGATTGGGGACCCCTGCTCTAGGAGGCTGTTGACCTAGACTCAGCTCGATAGTCCACAAAGTATTCAAGATGGAGTTTGGAAAACAAAGCTCTAAGGTTAAAGCTTTTTTTGGAAATGACAGTAGAAATATATTGTAGCTGTCTCAACGGTAAGGGCAGTTTGACAGTGAAACCTATAGCACGAACCTATAGATCAGGAATGGCGAACCTATAGCACGCGTGCCACAGGTGGCACTTGGAGCCATTTGGCAGGGCACACAAAGTATTGCCCTGTCAGCTGGCCAGTGTGCATGCACGCTGCTGGCAAGCTAATTCAGCCATTTTAAAGTCATTTTTCACCCTCTCTGGGCTTTATAGGAACCTGGGGAGGGTGAAAACAGCCCCCGGAGGCCCTCCAGAGGCTTCAGGGAAGCTCCTGGGGGGGCTGTTTTCGCCCTCTCCTGGCTCCTATAAAGCCTCTGGAGCCTGGGGAGGGGGGGGAAGCATGTAAAAAATGGGGGGAGTGCCTGTCATGCGCACATACACACTGGGGGGTGCATTGCTTTATGGGTGTGGCACCCTGGCGCACAACCTCTCTACGCTCGCGAGCCTAAAAAGGTTTGCCATCGCTGGTCTAGATGCTTGGCCTGCTCTTTTTGCTGGAAATATTTGTTGGATTTTATACAGAGGTATGCACGGAGGCTCTTGCAGATGACTTCAGTATCCTGCACCACAGGTACAGTATTATACACCAAAGAAAATAAGAAACTAACATCAGTCCAAATGATTCTAAATATAGCAGAGTAACCTATGATGTAGACCAAGAAGACACTGGAAAGCTCAACCTTTTACTACTGAAGACAATCCTCTGACAATCCTCTGACAGAAGTCTGATCTATATAGCACATTTAAGTGCCTACAAAAATGTTATTAATCCAATATTCTTACAATTTGAAATTTCACCACAGGGGCACAGAAGGATGATGTGTTTTATATCGTTAACAAATGAAAGCAACAGATTTGTGCACATGAAGCTACAAGGAAAAACATTGGCTAGAACCACCCAGAATAAATGGCTCACATTATTTTTCTTGAGCAATTACAAGTCTAAATTCATAATCATAGAAGAAGAAAGGGTTTTTTTTGTCCTACAATATAATTTAAATGGTCACTTTGAGGGGGGGGGGAGGAGAATCCAGAAAATTGTCTTATCAGCAAATACCTTTCTGAAAAACTTGGGAGCACCTTATATTAAGGACCTCAGGATGCCGATGGTTAGAGCAGCATACAGTTATATTTCACTACAAATAACCTAAAATATGTAATACATATACAACTCAGAACTAACACATTGGTATTTCTCTTGATTTCCTGGTATTTTCAAAACTGCTTAGTGGGTGATGTATTGTCCCACTGTTTGGAGTCCAACTGTTGTGTAGTGAGAGAGGGTCCAGACCCGGTTGATCCAACGGCTTTTATTAACAAGAAATCCAACAAGAACAACAACGGTAAGTTGTAATAACAAAAAGCGCGCGCCTTCTCTCTGACAGCTCCTTTTATATGGAGCTGTCATTGAGCCGGCCAATCCGCGCGTCTCCCGCTTCGGCTGCAGCCAGTCGCGTCTTGGCCAATCAGACGCGACTGGCTGTTGCCGGGGAATTCAAGCGGGTGTCAGTATATAACACTCCTTCCCCCCCAGCGAGTACGCATGCGGGCCCATTAGCATACGTACTCGCTGAGGTAGGCGGGGCTGCGTCGACTCCGCCCCGAGCGCCTCAGATCGACTTCGGGAGGCGGAGGAGGAGGACGTGTCCGAGTGAGCTCCTCCCTGCTGGGGGTGTAGCCCCGGACTACGTCAGAGAGGCCTTGCGAATAGCCGGAAGCCTCCGAAACAGGTAGGATGGGGCGAGGGGGCGTGGCGATCGGGTTGGAGTCAAAGTCAAGCCCCCGGCGCGGTGGGGACGGGTAGGCCGGGCCTGGCTGGCCTTGTGATTCGGAGCGAACAGGGGGCCGAGCTGTCTGTTGTTGGTAGGAGGCGTCCCAGGGCCCCCCCAGGCAGGGCTGTTCCTTCGCCGTCAGCCCCGGGGTTGGTCCTGCATTGGAGTTGGTGCCCGCTGCGGCCCAGGGCTCGGCCGGCTGGTTCAGGTCGTCGAGCGGGATGTCAGTCGCTTGGTCCACGGTTGTCGGTCGGGGACACGGGTCGTCCGGCACTGGGTGGCGGCGCCTTAGTTGGTCCACATGGCGCCGCCACTCGGATCCGTCGGGTCTCCGAACCCTATAAGAGCACGGCCCGGTTAGTGCGTCGATGGTCGCAGGGACCCATCGGGGGTCTCCCGCAAAGTTCCGGGCGTACACTTCCTCGCCCGAGGTGAAAAGGCGGGGAGGGGGAACCCCCAGGTTGCACGGCTGCACCTCGTTGTAGAGGGGGTGCAGTCGGTCCAACTCAGTTCTCAGGCGGCGGCCCATCAGCAGCTCCGCGGGGCTTTTGACGCCGGGCAAGGCGTAGAATGCTGACCGAGGAGGTATGCATCTACCCTTGCCTGCCAGTCCCCCCCGGCCATCCTGCCGAGGGCCTCCTTGGCCGAGCGAACGGCCCGTTCCGCCCGGCCGTTGGCGGCAGGGTGGTAGGGGGCGGTAGGCGCATGACGGATCCCCAGGGAGGCCAGGAATTCCTGGAAGGTGGAGGAGTGGAATTGTGGGCCGTTGTCGGAGACCAGGGTGTCCGGCAACCCGTGCGTGGAAAAGAGGCGCCGGAGCGCACGCACGGTACTCTCGGCTGTGGTGGAGGCCATGAGAATGACCTCCGCCCAGCGGGAGTAAGCGTCCACCACCACCAGGAATGTCCGGCCGTGGAATGGGCCGGCGAAGTCGATGTGGATGCGGGCCCACGGAGACTTGGGGGCATCCCAGGAGTGGGAAGGTGTGGCGGGAGGGGCTGGGCGGGAGGATTGGCACGCTTGGCAAGCGCCAACGAAGGCAGCCACCTCCTCGTCCATGCGCGGCCACCAGACATAGCTCCGGGCGAGGGCCTTCATGCGAGCTATGCCTGGGTGGGTGGCATGGAGGGCCTCGAGTACCTGACGGCGCAGGGGCTGTGGAAGGATGACACGGTCCCCCCAGAGCAAGCACCCGCTGTGGAGCGACAGCTCCAGCTGGCGGGCCTTGAAAGGCCTGAATTCGGCGGGCACGGCGGCCGAAGGCCACCCCCGCAGGACCCATGTGGAGACCCGAGAAAGGACGGGGTCGGATCTGGTCCGGGCCGCCACGTCCGAAGACGTGAGGGGAAGCCCGGCGTAGGCCACGGACAGGACGGAGAGGGCCGGCACCGGCTCCTGGTCCGCCTGAGGAAGGGGGCAGCGACTGAGGGCGTCGGCGTGCCCCAGGTGTTTGCCCGGACGGTAAAGCAGTGCGTACTCGTACGCGGCCAGGAATTCCGTCCACCGTGTCATCCTGGGCGAAAGGATGGGGGGGGTGGGCCGGTCACCGGCCAGAAGCCCAAGGAGCGGCTTGTGGTCCGTGAACACGGTGAACGAGCGGCCGTACAGGTACTCGTGAAATCTTTTAATCCCGGAGACCACAGCCAGAGCCTCCTTATCGATCTGGCTGTAGTTCCGCTCCGCTGGAGTCAGCGTCCGGGAGTAAAAGGCGATGGGGGCCTCCGAGCCATCGGGCAGGACATGGCTCAGGACCGCCCCCAATCCGAAGGGGGAGGCGTCCGCCGCTAGCGTCAGGGGCTGGCTTGCAGAATATTGCACTAGCACGGCCCGTGACGTCAGCAGCTCTTTGACAGCCGCGAACGCATGCGCCTTGCGGCTGCCCCAGCACCAAACCGCCGAGCGATCGAGCAATCGATGCAGCGGCTCGGCTAGCGACGCCTTGTGAGGTATGAAGGGCGCATAGAAGTTGACGAGGCCGAGGAATGCCTGCAGCTCCGTCTTGGAGCTCGGCACAGGGGCCTTGTGGATGGCCTCGACCTTGGCAGGAGCGGGGTGGATGCCCTGGGCATCGACAACGAAACCCAGGAACTCCACCCTCGGCACAGCAAACCTGCATTTGCTGAGCTTTAATTTAAGGCCCGCGCCCCTAAAAATGTGGAGGACCTTCCGGAGTACTTCGGCGAGGTCTGACAGGCTGGCCGCAGCTATCAAGACGTCGTCGAAGTACGGTACGACGCCCGGGAGCCCGTGGAGCAGCCGCTCCATGAGGCTCTGGAAGATCCCCGGGGCAACGGATACGCCGAATTGGAGGCGACGACAGCGAAAAGCTCCTCGGTGAGTGACGATGGTCTGGGCGTCAGCCGCATCGTCATCCACCGGCAGCTGCTGGTAGGCCTGAGCCATATCCAGTTTCGCGAAGATGCGCCCCCGCCCCAAGGAGTGGAGCAGGTGCTGCACCACGGGAACTGGATATGGGTTCGCCTGAAGCCCGCGGTTGATCGTCGACTTATAGTCGGCGCAGATGCGTATGGACCCGTCGGGCTTGATGGGGACCACAATGGGGGTCTCCCATTTCGCCTGGTCGACGGGTTCCAATACGCCCTGCGCCACGAGACGATCAAGCTCCGCGTCAACTCGCGGCTTCAAGGCGAACGGCAGCCTGCGGGCCTTGAGCCGAATTGGGGCGACCTGGGGGTCGAGGTTGAGGGAGACCGGGGTGCCCCGATAGGAGCCCAGCGAGCCGTCAAAAATGTCCTTGAACTCGGCGAGGACCGCCTCAACGGCCGAGGCGGCGGGCACCCGATGGACCCGCTGGATGGAGAGGCCCAGGGCGTCAAACCAATCGAGGCCTATGAGCGCGGGAAGGGGGCGCTCGACTACCAGAATGGGGAGGGCCCCGGAGAAACGTCCGTACGCGACGCGGACCCGGCGTAGGCCCATGACAGCGATGGGGTTGCCCTGATAGTCCCGGAGCATGGCGTCTGGGCGGGAAAGGTCCCCGGGTGACAGGTTGGGGCACAAGGCTCTCAGCTGCCCCCACGAAATGAGGGACCGGGACGACCCCGAGTCAACCTCCATAGACAAGGGGCGTCCCTCAAGGGTCAGGGAGGTGGAAATTCGCCTACGGTCATCGGAAGCGATGGGGATGGTGTCCCTGAAGTCAGTCGTGGCGTAGCAGGCCGCATCCGGAGCTGGGCATCGATTCGGGGGCCGTCTTCCATAGGCCGGAGCGGGCGGCGGAGCCGCCGCCACGGGTTAGTGGGGGGCCTGGTCCGCCTGGCGGGATAGAACAGCGCGGCACGCGCGGGCGATGTGGCCCCGTCTATCGCACCGGCGGCAGATGGTATCTTTATAGGGGCACTCGCTCCTCGCGTGGGCACCGCCGCACCCGGCACAGGCGGCGGCCCCTTTGCGAGAGGCGCCAGGCCTGGCGTTGCCGCGGCCGGAGGCCTGCAGGCGGGCCACGCTTTCGAAGGCCGAGCCGTCATCCAGGGGGTCGAGCGGTGCAAGTTCGTTCACGAGGCAGGCCCGCGGGGAAGGCAGCGGCTGCGCAGGCTGGCCCAGGAAGAGGTCGGACGTGGCGTCCGCCAGCTCCGCGGCTCTGGCGTCCTCGATGGCCTGCTCTAAGGTAATGTCCGAGCGGGCCAGGAGCCGGCGGCGGAGCTTGATGTCCCGGAGCCCCGCCACGAACTGCTCGAGCAGGGATTCATCGAGGAACGGGGCTGGAAATTCGCAGAGGAGGGCGGCCGCGCGCAATGCTTGTAAGAAGTCAGTCACCGACTGCGTTGGCAGCTGGCGGCATTGCCTGTAAGCGCAGCGGCGCGAAATTTTAGAGGGTGCCGGGGCGAAATGGGCCTTGAGGCGGGCCTGCAGCACACCCCATTCCAGGTCTTGAACCGCGGCCGGGGCGGCTATGTTGCGCGCGACAGCAAAAACAGTCCGGCCGCCGCAGCCAAGGAATAGGCCCAGGCGCCTCGCGGGGGTGATGTCACCGGACACATCGGTGAGGAGAAAACAATCGAAGCGCGCCAGGAAGGCCTCCCAGGACTCCGCCAACGGGTCGTAGGTCGCGAAGGGAGGCAGAGTGGCCATGTTCGTGAGGCAAAATAGGCTTTGCCGGTGAAATCGCAATATCTCTTCGATCCGCAGGGTGAAGAGGTCCGGTTAGGAGGATCGATGCCGGGCCCCAGTCCTCGTCGCCGTTGTTGGGCCCCGGCGAGGCAGCCGGATGGTTGCCGCTGCTGCTGCTGGTGCTGCTGGACGGCTGCCGCTGCTCTGCTGCTGGTGCTGCTGGCGCGGCGGTGGTCTGATGTCTCGTTTTGCGTTTTGTTGGTGGCGGCGGCTGGGATTGCCGGTTGTCCGGAATCCGCCGCGGAGTCCATTGGGTGGCCGGCGCTGGTGCCAGTGGCCCCTTTGGCCGCAGCGGCGACCGATGGGGCCCTGAAAGGGTAATCGCCCCGGGGAAAGGCTTTCCCCACGGTAGGGGGTCGAGGTCTCGGCCGTCTCGCAGGCCCTGATCGAGCTTCCTGGCCTGGTCGTCGTGGGCCGGCAGGAAGGTGCTTGAGGTGGGCCGTGGTGAGGCCCAGCGGCAGGTAGTCGAGCGTCCTGGCCCGTGGGGAGGCCCAGGTTGCGGTGTCCCGCGGCTCGGCCGCCGCAGCTTGAGAGGTCGTCGAGCGTCCTGGCCCGGTCATCGTTGGCCGGCAGGAAGAGCTCGAGGTGGCCCGTGGGGAGGCCCTGGTTTCCGTGGCCGCGTCGATGGGCCGAGCGGAGGAAACGATCCGGTTGATCGTACCGCAACAAAACAGGGAGGGTAAAAAATCTTTTCGCTGTTTCTCGATGAGCGCTGCCTTATCCCATCCTCGTCGCCAGTGTTGTGTAGTGAGAGAGGGTCCAGACCCGGTTGATCCAACGGCTTTTATTAACAAGAAATCCAACAAGAACAACAACGGTAAGTTGTAATAACAAAAAGCGCGCGCCTTCTCTCTGACAGCTCCTTTTATATGGAGCTGTCATTGAGCCGGCCAATCCGCGCGTCTCCCGCTTCGGCTGCAGCCAGTCGCATCTTGGCCAATCAGACGCGACTGGCTGTTGCCGGGGAATTCAAGCGGGTGTCAGTATATAACACCAACTATTGGAGGAGAAGGGAGACATTCCAGGATTGATGTCTTTAGATTTTTTTTTAAAACAATTTTTGTTTTTATTTTTAAACAAACACAAACAAGTATAACAAAAAACAAAAAACATAAAGTCCATCTTCCATTACAAATTGTAGAAAATGTGTCAGTTGGTTACATACTGTACATCTCTTCCATAGTCATAATCATATCAAATCACATATTTTAGTTCAAATATATTTATATATATTACAATTATTATACCTCAACCTTCATTTGACTATCTTGTTTCCAGCCATTGATAAAATTTATTCCAAATTTCATAAAATTGTTCATTGTCTTGTTCTCTAATTTCAAATGTTAATTTATTCATCTCTGCACATTCCATAATTTTATAAATAATTTCTTGCTCTGATGGTAATTTGTCATTTCTCCAATTTTTAGCAAAGACGATTCTAGCGGCTGTCAAAATATTCACAATTAGGTATCTCAAATTTTTGTCGAATGTTTCTAAATTAAGTCCAAGCAGGAAGAGTTCGGGTTTGAAATCTATTTGTTTTCCTGTTATTTTGTCCAACCATGTGTGGATCATATTCCAATAATTTTGGGCCTCCGAGCAAGTCCACCACATATGGTAGTAAGTACCAGGCGTCTGATGGCATTTCCAGCATTTTTGAGATTTGTTCTTGCTCATTTTTGAGATTCTTGAGGGTGATAGGTGCCACCTGTAGAACATCTTGTATAGGTTCTATTTATAGGCTGTTGAGATCGTCATTTTGTAATTCTGTGTCCACAATTTTTGCCACTTATCTAGGTCGATCCCATGCCCGAAGTTTTTCCCCCATATTATCATTGTTTCTTTCACTTGCTCTTCCTGGAGTTTAAACTCTAATAAGTAGGCATAGAGTTTTTTAATTGTTTTTTCATCGACGCCTGTTAATATTTTGTCTAATTCTGTCATTTTGTCATAAACCCCTCCTTTTTTTTGGTCTTCCTTATATCTTGAGTGTATTTGTGTGTATGTGTACCAATTAATATCCATTCCTTCTTGTTTTAGTTCCTGAATAGTCTTAAGATCTTTAGATTTTTATCAGAGTATTTACCTCTATAGTAATTGGCTCTTCCCCTCTGCAGCATCCTTAACACTGATTGGCTAGCAATTGAAGGAACAAAATAGCTATTTACAGAGTCATTCTATCCAGTGGTGCAATTCAACATTTTTACTACCGGTTCTGTGGGCATGGCTTGGTGAGCGTGGCAGGGGAAGGGTACTGTAAAATCTCCATTCCCTCCCCACTCCAGGGGAAGGGTTACTGCAAAATATCCATTCCCTCCCATTCAGCTGGAACTTGAGAGGCAGAGAATAGATGGGGTGGCGTCAGTCAGAGGTGATATTTACCAGTTCTCTGAACTAATCAAAATTTCCACTACCATTTCTCCAGAAGTGAATACCACCTCTGATTCTATTCCCTTCTGCCAAAAAGTGTTTGAGGGCAGAACAGATGCTGAAGTATCTTTCTGTGGATAGTGTCCACCAACTGGAGATGCATGCTGAAAACTCCTAGAAATCTTAGGAGATATACTAACAATCTTCCTGGTTGCAAAGAGTATCTAAAGTAATGATTTTCCTTCCAATTTTTAAGAATGGAAGAAGGAGATCCAGTCTCTTCATCTCTGTCCTCCAGTAAGCTAGAGGACTTCGTAAATGGCAGACCATAGGAATTAAATTTAAACAATTATCCACATTAGCTTCAGATTCTGGAAAATTATTTAGAAAGAAAGTATAGGTGAGTGACTAGACAAGCAGGTGGGATCAAGAAATAATTTTGTAGAGAGGGGTGAACCAGGGCTTCCTTGAAATGTACCAGAAATGTCCTCTCCTGCTGTGGAGAATTTGCCTGTGCTTTTACTCTCCTGGCAGTCACCATCCTATAGGCTTTCATCAGCCAGAAGGGACAAGGATCTAATTGACAGGTGGCTGCACTGACAGCACTGAGGTCCCTGACCACTTTATCAGGTCCAACAGGAACAAATTGTTTCAAGATAACCAGGTAAAACCTTCCCCTGGGCAGGGAATGAATCTGAGCTACTATATCATTGGGTGTTCCCTAGATTCCTCTGCAGAGTCCTAAAGGTGATCACCCAAACCCTCCTGTCCCAGGAAGGCCCAAGTAATCCTGAACAGGGCCACCAGGCGACACTCTGCAGGTACAATAAGAATAGAACAATAATGGCATTTTGCTGCTCTTACTTTCCACTTATTGCCAAGGTACGTGTTAATAACAACTCTTTGTTCATCCCTTGTTTTTCTCCAGTGGTGTTCTAGGTGTCTCTTAGCCATTTTCAGAGCCCGCAGCTCCTCCACAAACAACAAGGAGCGTGGGTCAAGAGACGCCACATAGGTGCAATCCTGCCTAATGTTTCTACTGCCCTTCAGTTCCAGGACATAACCAGAGCTTTGGCAGGATCATTCAGCAAAGCCTGCAAGATATCCCACAGCTCCCTCTGGAAGATATTTAGGTCCATTAGTCATCACTGTTCAAATTGCCCTGGCTTCCCTGCAAAGGAGGTAGCATAAAAGAATCCCAAGGACACAAAGTGTGATCTGACAATGACAGGGGGGATAATGACAGATCCCACACCAGAGCACATTACCATTACCATTGCTCTGGCAAGAAGATCATATATGGCATGTGATCCCTGCCCTCAGTTGGACTAAAGATTATTTGGAATAGGTCCATGGGTCACTTCCAAGGCCAAACCCAGAGATGGCAGATTGAAATTTCTCAGGACCACAATTCTGGGGAAATACACTGCCACCCCTGAGATGGCCTCCAGGCTCCAGTAGCTCAAGTAGGGACATTGTTATGCAGCAAATTGTTGTGAGTGTACCTATTTTTATTGAACATTAATACAAACAATAATAAACCAATGCCTATCACTTTATTAAAACTATACTATTTAACAATGCAGAAGAGAAATATACTTTTTGAAGCATAACATTTAGTTCCCTTGTTACAAATACAAGAACTTGCAGATAAAAGACATAAAGTACACCCCAAGAGAATGCCTCAAGTCAGGAGAGAAAAACTCTGGCTGAGTGTCAAAACGTTGTCTGTATGGCCCTACCCAAAAATCTACAATCACCAATCCAGTTCATGGGCCATACAACCTGATTAAAAATGTCATATCTGGGTTACAACTTCCCATCCCTCAATTACACATGATTGTGACATGGAAATGTTTGTGATCAGTTGAAAAATAATAAGGGATGTGTCTGTCAGAAAAAGGAAAAGATATTATTTCTTTTGATGAACAGAACATGACTCAAAAAACACATTGGAGAGTTTCATTTTCCACTTATCTGCCACCATTCCCGAAGAAAAAGAAACACAGAGATGTAAGTACTTTGTAAAAATGAATATAGACAATGAAAACATCATCGAAAAAGAAACATAATAAGAATGCCTTCATCTGGATAGTTATATCTATAATTTTATCTACAGAGTGCATGTTTGGTAAAATCCATACATATTTTATTTGGATTAACTGATAATTAAGACTGGAAGTAAACTGGAAGGAATGACATGTCAAAATTAACTCCAGATGTTCTTGCCTGCACTACAAGAACAAATAGACCTGGTCATATGACCCGTGTATCTTAACCACTAGGTCTATGGAGTGTCGTCCACAAGGGTAAAAGAAAACTCTTATACTTCTAAATTAAAATAGCACAAAGTGGAAAGAGGTATATGCCAGATCTCATAGAATGAAGGTTAGTGTAAGAACAGGAACCCACCAACCAGCAATGATAGAAACATCAATTTAAGCTCTGTCACCAAATGCAAAATTGAAAGTCAAGTTAGAATTGTTTCCACTGCTACCTGAAATTGCAGAAGATATTGCTTCATGGAGAGGTTAAGTCTGAAGCAAGCCAATGAATGCATTCATGTTCATTAACAAGTAGCTCATAATTGGGGTTTTCTAAAGTCACAAAAACACTCAGCACCTTATCCCAAAGCACCTTATCCCAAAGCCCAACAGAATTGATCCCTTACTATTCCAAGCATTTCTTTCTTTGCTTCTGTAGCGTTTTTCCCCCAAGGTGGCTTGTAAAGCAACATTATGTGAAAGGTATGACTTTTAAAATTATCAGTCATTAAAATACGTGTAAGAAATTAAAGAGCCAGCATTAAGAATGAAAATTGTAATTAAAAAGTCTTCTAAATGGCCGATAATACTAGAAGCCTATTGGCAGGAAGAAAATTCAGCAAAGTGAGATCTTTCACTCCAAAGAAAGTCCTACCAAACTGAAGATCAGCATGACCAAGATAGCAACTGGCAATTCTGAGACTCTGGAGTATTCCCAGAGCCACCTATTTTGAAATCTCCATAATGGTGCAAACCATCAAGCAAAAGAAGTTATTTCCCACAGCCACTTTGTAAAATGTATTTGTTATGAATATGTATAAAACCACTTTCACCTTTAACCATTGCTTCTTTAACCCATCCCTTGTTTTCCATACCAAACAGCAAAATCCCAGTCCTTCCCAGTTTGGTAGCTCAACTGCATTAGTAACTGATCTATCAGTCAATTATCAGTATTATCTCTGGAATGTTGGTGGTTATTGAAAGAACTACAATACCTAAAAGATAAAATCCCCCCCCCCAAAAAAAACCTACAGCCACTGCTAGAACTTTTCTGTTTTATGTATTCCACTGCAATTTACACTTCAAACTGTTCCCTCACTACTTACTTTTTAAAGCAGAAATGGGTGTGGGAATTTGCCTGTCTTCTGACTCAGCATTTATCTGTTTAAGCCCAGCTAGACCTGAAGGTTCGCACATTGTGTTAACTCATAACATACATACATACATACATACATACATACATACATACATACATACATACATACATACATCCTCACGGCCGATTCGCTCCCACAGAGAGGGACTTCTCCGGGTGCCGTCCACTAGACTTTGTCAGCGGGCGACGCCCAGGGGAAGGGCTCTCTCTGTGGCGGGCCCGGCCCTCTGGAACGACCTTCCCCCCGATATCAGAACGACCACTGACCTCCGCTCCTTCCGTACGAAATTGAAGACCCATTTCTTTCGACTGGCCGGCCTTGGATAGTCTCTCTGTCTATAGATTTCAAATGTATTTTAATGGGTTTTTAATTATTTTTAGCACGGGACAATATTGTTTAATTGTGTTTTAAAGTATGTATTTTTGTATTTATTGTTTATATTGTTTTTTAGTTCCTCCTGTGCACCGCCCCGGGTCCCTGTGGGGAGAGGGAGCGGTTAATAAATTCGAATTTATTATTATTATTATTATAACATCTTTTCGTTTTGGACTTGCATCTTTTGGGAACTTAGCCAATTGTGGCTAAATTCAGTAAACATGATAAATTAGTTCATACGTTCACCCAAGGTATGAACACAGCTTAAAAGTTGTTTGATGGGAGAAAAATAGTTTGCCAATTAAGCTCTTGCTTTGCATCCAAAAAAATCCCAACTTCAGTCCATAAGATCTGCAAGTTGCTATCTGAATGCTGGAGAAAAATCATACTGATCTAGATCAACCATTGCTCTGACTAGATAGTGCCCTAAAAAAGGGCGGGGAGATTTTACACCAGTTCCCTAAAAACAAAAACAAAATAAAACCTGTGCTGGATGAAAAGCTTCAACTGTGTATCAAATTCTCATGCAGCAAGAGTGAGGAATATCTGCCCCTCCCTTTATAAAGTCCAGGCACACGTTGCATCCTCCATGACCACTGCATTCTTGGCTGAGGTTAGAAAACTGACACTTTATGGAGGATTGAGCATCTCCCAAATCTGGTTACTTTTTTAGACCAATTGGAAATCTTGAACAAACTTCAACTTAAGTATTTTTCTATTTATTAAAAGAAAATACTGCCTGCCATTTTGCAGGCTGGAAGCAATAAATGAACACTTTTGTTTTTGAGAAGTTGTTAGAGCTGAGGTGTTATCCCTAGGGAAATTCCTGCAATTTTTATTTCCTTGTCTCTCTCTCATTATATTATATTATATTATTGAAAGAAATCTCTAAATGATTATACTTCAAACACATGAAGAATGATGGGTTTTATACTTACCCTACATTGATCACAATTCCCTTTTCTCTCTTTTGGCTCAGGTTTTTAATTTAGATGCTTCACAAGCAATTTAAAAGGTCTATTATCCTGAGAACCATTGGACAGCATTTGGCAACAGTGAAAAACAGAAAACTTAGGTGCTGTCAGGAAGCCCTATATCTATATTGGGCATGTGTGTGTTTCTATAAATAAAATAATAGTATTCTTTTTAAAATAATTTTATTGAATTTTTTTTAAAGTAGTACAAGATAAGACAAACTAAGCACAGAAAGGAAAAATAGATAGAGAATAGAAAGAAGAGGCAGGAATCTTTGTTAAAATCAAGCTATACTAAAGATCATCCAATAAAATATACAGAAAAGTCTCACATTGGAGAATATGTGTGCATCTGTATCAAGGGAGGTGTATATGCAGATAAACTTAAAATGATGTCAGGAGGAAAGTGGGTGAGTAGCCCCAATTGCAAACTGCTTTGACCTTGCCAGTTGCTATCAGACAAAATTCAGGTTATCTGTGCCAGAATGGCTGGGAGCTCTGCCTTAGCAGCTCCATAAACTGCTAAGTACAGGACTTTCCTGATCCTGAGATCCCGTAACTAAATGTGTTGTTCTTAAAGCTAAACCCAATCTATGAATTACGTCCCTACTCTGAACCTGGGAGTCCTGAGGAATATTCAACACCTTTAATTATGGTAGCCTTCTGGCATCCTGGAATTTTGTTCCACCTGATAGTGTGAGACTAAAGATACCACTTTATCTAGTATACTGTGATGTGGAGGATGTATGGGTTGCATATTGTTTCATGGCTTATTCCTGATGCACACTGCCCAAGCTAAACTTTGTCATGGCCCCATCAGATCGCCGTTCAGAGGAAGAGGAGTTGGGAACCAGGACCATCAGACAGGGATGGCAGTTCTCCCCTGGAATGTCTGGGGAGTCCAGGGGATGAAGATGATGAAGATGAAGAAGATGATGAAGATGAAGAAGATGACCCAGCCCCTCTGGCTTTGGGGGAATTGGTCAACGAGATGGGGATCTGCCTCTCCTCACAAACATGGGGGAGACTCAGTTTCAGATAGGCAGTGGTGATCAGAGGCAGCATATCCCCTTTGATGAGGAATAGTTATCCCCCCCTCTCAATCTGAGGGCACAGGGAGCGGAGCAGAGGAAGTTCAAAGGAGGTCTGTGAGGCTGCTGACAAGGAGGCTGCCCCACCCCTCCTCACAAGGAACACCTGGCTTGATCTTATTTAATCAGAGGTGAGGGGGAGGTGTCTTTATTGGGAACAATTGTATTGCCTTGCCACACATTTACCAACCTTGGGGGGGGGGGGAAACTCTGCTTTGGATCATGTTTCTACCCTGTAGACGCTGAACCTTGCCTTGTGCATCCTAAACCTTGTTTAGACTTATGGACCTTGCCTTGTAGGCTTGCACCTTACTTTTGGGCTATGGAATTCGTCCCTGCCTTGTGAATTGGCTCTGGTTTTTGATTGTGGTGACTATGCTGCACAGACTGGGTGGCTGCCTTTGGGGAAATTTGGGGTGGAACTTTAGCGGCTGTTGTAGGGCATTTGTCATGGGATAGCAGAGCAATAAATGACTTTATTGAAGCCTGCATCAGCCTAGGTGCCCTGCTCATAACAAGCTTCTACTGTGGTTTGAATTTCTACTCAAACCTATTAAGTTGCAAGCAAGAGCAGGTAAAAAAGAGAACAAACTAGGAATTGATAACACCCACAAATTTCTTTTTCATATGCAGGATGGACTTTGACTTGTTTCTGGCTTTTTCAATATACCATGGCATAGTATGATCACAGTTTAACAGTCAGTAAAGTTTGATAAGAGTTTCTCGTGTTCATTTAAATCTATTCTTCAAACTGCTACTTAAATTGGTGCTTTCCAATGAACTGCAAAAGCAGCACCCATGTATAAGAATGAAATGCCAACATTTGCAAATACTGTAAAATGATAATGCCCCTTCATTGAAGATATATTCATAATTTATACCTTCCGTAATATATTACGTTGGCTCATTGTGGATTGGCTGGTGCTGTGGTTGATATTGGGACTCTTGGGACTGAGATAAAGTGATTGGCCCAGCCAGCTCATGCCTAAGGAAAGACTAGAAACTGGCTCAAATGAGCACCTTGACCACTACATATTGGCTCTCTCATTCTCATATAAACACATACAAATACACGCATGAATGAATGAATGAATGAATGAATGAATGAATGAATAAAAAAAACACCTAAAACAACACAATGAGGACATGATATACTGACTGTGGAATTATAGCTCATGTTCTTGGAAGGAGATATGGAAAACTGGGAGTAAAGGCAGGGAAAATAAAGCAGAACTTGTGGTGTTTTGCTATAGCTTGACCCCTATACTGGGAGCTTTCTACTGATAATAGTTTGCAGTGGGTTCCATTATTAATCCACCCCCCAAAAAAGATAAGCTCATTTCTGTTCATGTCTCATCTAAGGAAGCTAATACATGGTAGAGCTGGTTCCAGAATTTGCCAGCTGGAGGAATACGTAATGAGATATCTATTTCTTTACAGAAATTCTAATAAAAATATAGATCTCAGTTTGTCATTTAAAAACCAAATGTGAATTGTGTTTCTAACACCATCCTTCTTGTTGCCAAGCCTCAAGCTTTCTTTGTGAAATACATGTATAATCTCATTACAGTGTTATTACACTTTCAGTTTTGATTAGGAATTTTTCTGTTCAGTCGGTCTGCAAGCCTGCAAACATGCTTGTGGAAGAAATTAGCAATTTCCTTCAAATCCACAATGATGCATTGCACCAATATGCTCTCAGTTTATAACTATAGAAAAGGGGAAATTAGCAAGACACTTTGCATGGATTTGCTGGAGAATGAATCGACACTTCTGTAGATAACATAATGGAACATGTCCTTAATGCAAGAATACAAATGCCTTTAAAACGTAAATCAGAGTTAATTATGCTTCCATTGATTTCTTAACTGGGAACTTAAAAAGTTTTAATGCCACAGTTAAAAAACTGCCAATAAGATCTGACTTTGGTTTGTGACAACCTGCTGCAACAGCAGAATGATGATACATTTGAATGCTTTGCATCTGTCCAACATAAAACATGCTTGTGCTGCAATTTCAGAATATAAAAGTTCTATAGCAAAAGATCAGAAGTTCTGCTTTCAAAATTCTAAGAAAAGCTTTTTCTACTTAGATCACTGGTGTATCCCGGTTCAGAATAGGCCAGCCCCTCCTTGGATTCAACCATTGCATCAAACTATGATGTTTTCTTAACCATGGTTTTGCAAGTGTCACAATTATGCTAATATGTGATCTTATATTATATTTATATTTATATTTATTCAATTTATACCCCGCCCTTCTCCAAACGGACTCAGGGCGGCGCACAGGAAAATTAAAAATACATACAAAACATCATATAAAAATTTAAAAAACTAATTCAATGGATCCTGTGCTAAAACCAAATTAAAATCCCCAAATTTAAAAACTATCTAAAAGTCAGTTTAGGGGGCTACGCTACGCAGGCTAGATGGAATAAATGTGTCTTTAGACACTTGCGGAAGAGGCGGAGGTCAGAGATGGTGCGAAGTTCAGGGGGTAAGTCGTTCCAAAGGGCTGGACCTGCCACAGAGAAGGCTCTTCCCCTGGGTGTCACCAGTCGGCATTGTCCGGCCGACGGCACCCTGAGGAGGCCCTCTCTGTGGGAGCGTATTGGTCTAAGGGATGTATGGGGCAGGAGGCGGTCTCGCATATAACTAGGCCCCGAGCCATGGAGCCATTTGAAGATGGTCGTCAAAACCTTGAAGCGCACCCGAAAGACCACAGGAAGCCAGTGCAGCTAGCACAGGATTGGTGTTATGTGGGAGTGTCTAGGCGCTCCCATAATCACCCGCGCGGCTGCATTCTGGACTAACTGCAGCTTTCGAGTGCACCTCAAGGGAAGCCCCATGTAGAGACCATTACAGTAGTCGAGTCGAGAGGTCACGAGGGCCTGAGTGACTGTGCGAAGGGCAGCCCGGTCCAGTAAGGGGCGCAATTGGCGCATCAGGCGTACCTGATGGAAAGCCCCCCTGGCCACGGCCGCCACATGGTCCTCCATGGACAGCCGGGAATCCAGGAGGACACCCAAATTGCGCGCCCTCTCCACGGGGGCTGGTGTACCGCCCCCAATGGCCAGAGTTGGAATAATCTGGCTGAACCGGGGTGCCGGAAGCCACAGCCACTCAGTCTTGGACGGGTTGAGCCTGAGTTTGTTACTACCCATCCAGATCCGTACGGCCTCCAAACACCGGGACATGACCTCGACGGCATCATTGGGGTGGTCTGGGGTGGATATGTACAGCTGAGTATCATCAGCGTACAGATAATATCCCACCCCAAAACCACGGATGATCTCGCCCAGCGGCTTCATATATGTGTTGAACAGTAGGGGCGAGAGGACCTTAGAGGATCTTAGACTGCCAGAAACATTACATAGTTTTAGACAGGGCCTTTCCAGTCATACCTAGGGATGCCAAGCACTGAAATTGAATGTAGATTTATGAATTCTGTATCTCAGCAGACATCATTTGGTTTCTATCACTCTGTGGTAGGGACCAATTCTTGGTGTTATCATCCTCTTTTATTCACTAAGCAGCTGCACCTGAAGTAGCCCTTCAAAACTCATAGAAACATTAGCATTCTTGCTCTGAAGGGTGCAGCTTTATGGTGCATGTTCTCTCCCCTTCAGGCAGAGCCTCGATCTCATCATTTTCGTCACAATATCTGCCTTTTTTTTTTAACCATACCCTCCACATGTCCCTACTTCTCTCTCTTTCTTGTATTTCCCTACTAGCAAATTTACTGGATTTTCTACAACAGTGTTTCTCAACCTTGGCAGCTGGCTGGGGAATACTGGAATTTGAGGTCCACACCTGTTAAAGTTGCTGAAAAAACATGGATGCATAAGGGAGTGCAAGGCATGAAAGGAATATATTGGCATGGCTTGTTTATATAGAAAGAGTGAATATATGACTGAATTGCAAAACTAATATATGGAAGAAGAGTCAATAGGTCAAGAGGGAGGGAAAAAGTGAGAGCTTTTCTTGTATGGAGCTGAACTCTATACATTTTAAAGTTGCTACGGTCGGAGAAACACTTAGATATCAAGTGTTCCCAATTGGTCGCCCATCTTAGTTGTAACCAGACCTAATCTTACTTAACTTCCAAGCCCAGACAAGGTCAACTAGGAATTACTATTTGCTGAGATATCCCATCTGGTCCTTGGATCTAACTGTTCAATTAGGAAGTAGCAATTAGGAAAATGGGAAGTAGTGATCCCCAATATTTTTGAATATGAAGTAAACATTTTACCTTTGCACCAAACAACCAGATTTATAGCTATACTAGATATGCTACTAATTTGCCCACACAGACTTATCATTTGATGCCCCAAATTTTTTAAAAATAGTATTTTTCCAAAGGAAATTGTATTTATTCTGTGCTGCATCCACAATCACCTCCTACACCAGTGGTAGTCAACCTGGTCCTTGCTGCCTACCACTAGTGGGCCTTCCAGCTTTCATGGTGGGTGGTAGGGGTTTTGTCCAATACTGAAGCACTTTCCTTTTTTTAAATTTAATTGACTTCCCTACTTTATAAATCACCATTACTGTGGAACCAGTGGACGATTAGAAAACTTTACTTCTAACAGAGATACAAAAGTGGGCAGTAGATATAAAAAGGTTGACTATCCCTGTCCTACACTGATAGTTTACTATGACAACTGGTATTTTCAGCTTTGCTCCCTGTATGTCTTACCAACTAAGAAATGTGTTTACACAAAAACTGGTGACAGCTACCAACTTAAAAGTCTTCAGATGGGGGTTATGAGTTTACTCTAAATGGAGCTGGGTATTATTGATGGTCATAGAACTATCTTCCAGCAATTAAGCTGATAATCATTTTAGTTCAGGGTCTATGCCATCTGAAAGTAGATTGTCCATGCTGCTTATGAGGGAAGAAGCATAAAAAATGGACTTTTTGATAGCTATATATAGTATATATTACATTTCCTTGGGGGAGGAATAGTGTATTTTAAAACAAAAATATGTTTTGCCTATAATTATAAATGTGACCAATCTTCTGTCCGACCCTCAACTATAAATCACTTTTTTTAAAAAAAAATGGAAGGATAAATAATGAAAGGTGCCTATGGAGAACAAGCTTAGCCTTGTTGGTCTCCGAAACTCATCGGCGCAAAAGATGCATGTCTGCAGTGGTATATGAAGCTGGTTCCCACCCGTGAGAGCCGACTCATATTTTTGGAAAATTTGCAAGCCGGTTGAACTCAATGCTGAGCCCAGAAACCCAGCGCACTATCATCAGCTTGGTGGTTAGAAATGGATCTGGAAAAACTAATGGCTAAATAGTTATCAGCACACATCCATCTCTTTTTATGAGCACTCCAAAAGTCTCTGATGAGCCACTGTGAGAAACAAAATATTTACCTCAGCCTGGCCTTGACAGCAGGGGTATTTTGTGTTTTTATGTGCCACCCCTCCCGAGATAATGTCTCCAGAGATAATGTCAAAGTTGCTATTTCTTGTCTTTGCCCACTATGATTTACTAGATATGTTTTCCATTTTTTGTCTTCAAAATGTTTTCAGTTTTTTATATTGATTTCAATTGCTGTAAGCCAACCTGAGTGACTTATGTGCGTTTGGAGGAAGGAATAAAGGGAATTGTGTGTGCGAGAGGGGGGGAGGGAGAGAGGAAACGAGAGAGAGAGAGAGAGAGAGAGAGAGAGAGAGAGAGAGAGAGAGAGAGAGAGAGAGAGAGAGAGAGAGAGAGAGAGAGAGAATTTACTGATTCGTACAAATGAGATGGAGCTTGATAAATAAACATGGTAACTTATCAACACTGGATTTTTTATAGAGTCACATACTTGGTTCATGTGAATTTTTTTTCAGAACACAAAAATTTCAATATTTCCTTACTGAATTTTACAAGACAGTTTTTAAAAATACTGCAGATATTTCTGAAACTTTCACCACTCCGCATCTCCAATGGCTTTGGAGAAAATGTAGTCCTTTCCCCCAAAGCACATCACGCCATCTTTCAAGTAGAATTTCCATCTGTTCTTACTCCGCTGAACCTAATGAAAGACAAAATATCAGCTCCCTCAGTCATGGCTTTGAAAACATTTGCATTCTGGTGATTAGAAAGTCCACGAGAAGAAAAGATGCTTTCTTTTATAAGCAATGAGAAAGTTACTTGACGTACCAGTCCAATATTAGAAGAAAAACAAAGGGGGGCAAGTCAACAATGCAAACCTTACAATAATTTAGAAACAAGAAAGACCACTGCAGAAAGAAACCTCCTGTTAAAATTCCAGTCAGGATGCCTTCTGGGATTCTCTATTAATATGTCCTCCATTTTGGTCCCTGATTATGCTCATTTCGGTTTATGAGGATAAGAAAACCCTCAAACGTTTTCACTGGGCGGCAAATCCTCTCAATTTGTTGCTCTCTTGTCTTTCTCACAATGTAAGGGACAGCACTTGCATGATTTTCATGACAGGACCTTGAAAAAGTGCTGGGAAATCACATTAAAGATGCTTTCTGCCTTTCTCACTGTCATCAAGCTATTATTCTCAAGATCTCCTGGGCAACTGAGAAAAGTGTTAGATCAGTTTAGCTCGATGGTGTGCATAGATTTGTTTGAACATCACTTGGGCCTTTATGGGTTACTCTTTTCCTCTCTCACTTAGTCAGAATTGTCCCAAGCAAGCTTTTGGAAATAGGCATTGCCAGCTCTGAAGCAGAGAGAAATGAAGCACCAACACCTGTTCAAACACCTGTTCATCTCCGTTATGCCAAGCTCTGTTTTCCATTTATCTAATTCTTCCCTTATCTCCCCAGCCTCGTATTATTAAAAATGTAGTGTGTCTAAAGGCACATGCCCATGATAACCAGTTATCTAGCATTATGGGGGAAATTCACACTTAAGATGACTAGATTTCTTAATGAATCAAAAGGTCCAATTATTTTAAAGCAGGGGTCTCCAACCTTTGCAACTTTAAGTCTGAAGGACTTCCTGGGAGCTGAAGTCCTTCAGACCTAAAGTTGCAAAGGTTGGAGACTCCTGCTTTAAAGAACATTAACATTTAACCACATGGTTCTACTCTGTTTTCATTCTATTTGCAGGGCTTTCTGAAACCTCAGCAAGCATATGAGAGATTTCAGCTGCACAATTCCATAAAAAGACAACATACGACTGAAGAGGTCATCATTCACCATAGGCTTGTTGTCACATTTTTTGCTGTAATCTTTCACTAGCTCATGGGCATGGGGATTTATAAGCATGCTATTCAATTATATAAATATGAGAGGATTCATATTCATGCAGTATTAAGCAAGCATGTTATTTGGTTACTTTGGATGTTATTTTGGTCAGTTCTGATCTACAACATATATTTGGGCACAGAACCCACAGAACCTATTTTTAACTACATGCCTAAAATATAAATGTATTAGGGGCCTGCCCCAATTGGCACAATGAAAGTAGGTAAAAATATCCGCTATCGTCTCAAATTTTCCATCACCAGGAAATAAGTACTCCTGACATAGTTGATATTTTAAGGAAGGCTGACTTGAAGTCTCAGAGGTCATTTAAAAAGAACAATACTTAAACATACCTTGTCATATTGGCATACAATTATATTATCCGTGTCAAAAACATCAGGTGTTTCTTGCTCACTAACATCATCACCGGAATTTAAAGGATCCTGCAAAGAAACGAACGCCCCAGAAATTTAAGTTAAAGAGTTTTGACTAACAATTAGCTATTTTATTAAAATAGGCTGCACCTAACCCTCATTGTAGTATATTGCGGTACAGGAATAGAGAGAGCTATTATATAGGGTATTTTCGGTTCTTGCCTCTACAACAAGGATCAAACAAATTCACAGAATTCTCTTGTCTACTTTGGTACCTGATGGAGAATCTGCAAAGCTGGGGTACAGCTCAGACAGCATCACAAATGGTTGTCAGACTCTACAAATGTACCTGGCGCCAAACAGAACACATCGCTTCCTCAAGGGCTCTGTTGTGCTTTTTTCCCAAGTAAAAATTCAGGAAATTGCCCTGCATTAGTACTATACCTATAGCAGCTATGTTACAGCATGCACCTTCCTGATGGCAAATTACTGAACATTTTCTTTCAACTTTACAGATATTAAACAGAGCTCTCAGACAAATATACTTCCCCAAAAGAACTGCTGTCTGCTTTCTTTCTATAAAAAAAGAACATTCTGAGGGTTTAGCAATAAATGACTTCAGATTACTTTTTCTGCTAATACAGTTCAGCTTTCCTCACTTTCATCCTTCAAAAGATGTGTGTCCTGTCTCAATTACTTCTCCACCCCCCTGTTTGCCTTCTGGAAGGTAAATTCTGCACACTTCATTTTTATTAACCAGGCTTTTGCACATTTTCCCAATTAAATATTTTTCAGCACCAGTACTCAATATTTTAAAAAACAAAACGCAAAACTGTTTCTGTGGAACCAGGACAGGGAACAGCTTCGGGATTTGCAGTGACCAAATTAATCTATGTTGTGTTGTGCACACACAGTTGCCAGAAGCAAGTTATTTCCAAAAAGTTGCAAATCTAACTAAGAGAGAGCATATGATGAGTTAGTGTCTTGCCCAAAGATGAACACTGCAAATTTATCATGCCCCCCTCAAGCTAGATGATGTGTGAACAATACATGTAGATTTCCCCTCATCGTAACACAGGTACTCAACTTATGACCACAACTGAGCCCAAAATTTCTGTTGCCCAAAATTAATGTCTCACTTAGTTTTGCCCCATTTTATGACCTTCCTTGCCATAGTTGTTGAGTGAATTACTGCAGTTGTTATGTTAGTAAGACGGTTGTTAAGTAAATCTGGCTTCCCCATGGACCTTGCTTGTCAGAAGATCACAAAAGGTGATCACATGATCTTGGGACACTGTAACCATCATAAATATGAGCCAGCTGCCAACCATCTGAATTTTAATCATGACTATAGGGATACTCCAATGGTCATAAGTATGAAAAATTGCCATAAGCACTTTTTCAGTGCTATTGTAACTTTGAATAGTCACTAAACAAATTGTTGTAAGTCAAGGACTGTCTGTACACTACCTGCACTACATGTGTATCCAATTGTGAGTGTTAGATTTGAATGGGGAGATCTGTTTTCTCCTCAAGTTCTTCAAGGTGTTATATGAATTTAATCTACAGAATAGATGTTTTAAGATGTGACCTGATAGCCACATTCAAATAGTAATGAAGAGCTTCACACAGATGACATGGCAAACTAGTGCTTTATTGCTACAGAGAAAAGGCAACAATCTAGTGGTGGACTCCAATACTCATTAAGGCCCAACAAATATGCTCAATCAAGGGGCCATGGAAATTATAGTCAAAAATATTTGGAGGGCTCCAGGTTGCCCGTTCTTGTTTAACTAATAGGTTTAGATTACAAGAAAGGATATCTATATTTAACATTAAGAATGATGCCCTATACATTAGTGGAAAAGAATGCCTTCATTAGAGGTTTTTATAGCAGAGGTAAGGATTTAGCAATCCATCAATGGAGGAGCTGGACAGCTGTAAAAGTCCTCTTTAATTCTGTTTTCTTAATGCAAATTAAGACTATACTGCAAAAGTGAAAGCCGATCATTCTAAATATTTTTACCTCCTCAACAATATCAACTGAGGATTCATCAGCATCGCTGGTACTATTGAGAGACTGATTGTCTGAAGTGCTATTTTCACCTTCTTCCTCTTCTTCCTCATCCAGGACTTTTAAATCTTCAGCATCAATTATACCCACAAGCTCCTCATCTTCTCCATCTCTCGGACTTTCTATTTCTGCTTTGGGTGAGAGATCACTTGTCCCATCTAGTTGAATGATTTCTTCGAGGTCATTGGAAATATTTTTCTGGGCCAGCAGATCTGATTCCATTTGCACACTGGTATCTAACTAAAAGGAAGTGGGGATCTGAAAGGCTATGGAGAAGCATGCAGTCAAGAGATAACATATTTTTAAAATTATACAGTACTTCCTGCCCCCACAACACATTAAAAATATCAAGACTGTTCAACTTTGGTAAAATCAGGAGGTGTTTTACTATTGCTTTTAAATGGGGATGGATGGATGATTTTACTATTATTTATTTATTAAATTTACATGTCTCCATCTCACTCTGCAAAGCAACTCTGTGATGAAGCTCATTCCACATTTCCACATTTCTGTTCAAGCTGTGTATAAATAAGCCGCAGTGGTTAGAGTGCAATACTACAGGTTACTTCTGCTGATCACTGGCTGCCAGCAGATCGAATCTCACCAGGCTCAAGGTTGACTCAGCCTTCCATCCTTCTGAGGTGGGTAAAATGAGGACCCAAATTGTTGGGAGCAATAGGCTGGCTCTGTAAAACCACTTAGCGAGGGCTGTAAAGCACCTGCAAAGCAGTATATAGGTCTAAATGCTATTGCTAAATACATTCTTAAAATTATATCTACAAGCTCTTTTCAAGAAGTTATATTAAAAATCCTTTAAAATAAAAAAGCAGCAGAGTTACCTCTTCAACAAAAGAGAGGCTGGTTTCATCAGAGAGAAGGGCAGAGTCATCCATGTCATTGCCCATAATTATCAGCTCAATGATATCATCAGGTTCTGGAGGCTGGTCAACATTTGCTGGTCCCCCACCAGAAGACCCACCTTCTCGTGCTTCTCTGGACCGGAGGTTGTCTACTCCAGTTAACTTTGCAACAGGAACAGTTGTAACGGCTATCTGCTGAGTCTGTAAAGAACTTGAAGGCTGCAGGCTTACCAGGGTCCCTATTGCAACTCCCCCCTGTCTTCCGGTGGCTTCTAGTGTGGCAGCAGTAGCCCCAAGCAAGTCTTTATCCCCCATCTTTAGGTGCTGGGGCACAGGCGGCTTAGAGGTCAGCAAGCTCCCATTGCTGTTTTCTTGAAGAGAAGATATGTTTGCCTGTATAATGTTGACTGGGGCTGGCTGAGACACCAAGGATTGCTTCCCAACTTGCTGGAATATTTGTTGAAGTGGATTCTGAATGGCAGATCCTCCACCAGTAGCTTGAGTGACAACCACAGGCATGTTAACTTTATACAAGTGCCCTACCAGAAGAAGAAGAAAGCAGAAATTGTGGATATTAGGACTATGCAACATTTTTGGATTTAGTCCATAAAGGTCGTTCAAAGCATGCAGGGCTGAAAACACACCAGCTTTTTTAAATAAGAGGTCTTTTTCCAAGACAATGGAAAATACTGACTTCTAGATAGTTTTAAATTTGGGATTTTTAATTCGGTTTTAGCACAGGATTTTATTAGAATAAGTTTTTAAAATTTTTATTATGTTTTGTATGTATTTTAACATTTCTGTGCGCCGCCCTGGGTCCGTTTGGAGAAGGGCGGGGTATAAATATAATAAAATAAATAAATAAAATAAACAATGTGCCAGCTGCTCAAATTCAGGAAAAGGCAGGGCTCCTTCCGAAAGAGTGCACTCCAGCACCTTTCAAGAATGGAACCTGAAACGCTGCACAGCCCTAATGAAATCACCTGGCCTAATGAAATTCTCTGGCAGCCAACCAGAAAGTCTAGTGTTTATTCGTTTTATTCCATTTACTGTATGTGGCCACTCATCCTGCAAGCGAGAATGACTGAACAAATATGCAACTCTTTCGCCACTCAGACTGCTACCTCCCTCCAACCACTATCGATCAACAGTTAATTCAACTCTGTAAAGAAACAGAAATTGATATACAAGCAGGGATGGTGCTAGAGAGATGGAGAAAAGTGCTCCTCCAAATTAATAGTTTGTCCCCACTCCTCCGTTGAAATTAAAATGGATTTTTTGTGTTGTAAAGGCAAATTTGGAACAAAGCTCATACTCCTAAAAATGCATATTGCCCCTTCGGCATTCCCCACCCCACTGATTATTTTCCCATTGCAACACTACTGCTTTGCTCCCCAGTACCTTGGAAGGAAGTCAAAGAAGGGGAAATAGGCAATAGAAGAATAGGGAGAACAAATTTCACTCCAGCCTTGCTGGCTCAAGAGTGGTTGACTGGACAGCTAGCACTTCATCTTAGCACTGAGGAAGTATCTTACAATATCCAGAGGGGACCATGCTAGGGAAAGCTCTCCTATATGATTTTCCATTGCCTTAAATCAGGGATGTCCACACTTGGGAACTTTAAGACTTGTGGACTTCAACTATGCTGGCTGGGGAATTCTGGGAGTTGAAGTCCACAAGTCTTAAAGTTCCCAAGTTTGGACATCCCTGCCTTAAATGCTCTCTAAAGCAAGGGTGTCAAACTCGCGTCGTAACGGCATCATCACGTGACGTATCATGACTTTTTCCCCTTTGCTAAACCAAGCATGGGCGTGGCCAGTGACTGATCCGGCCCGCAGGCCAAGAGTTTGACACCCCTGCTCTAAAGTATTCAAACTACACTTCTACTAAGCCAGAATGCACTCCCCTTCTTATCTATTGCTTCATTTTGAGCTTTTGAACTTAAGAGCTGTAGGAAACTCGCACTGGCCAGTATAGAGTTGCTTTCCAGCATACAAGCTTCTTTAATTAAAATATTAGCATTTGTTTATCAAATCTTTATTGTTATTATTTCTCCCCTATACACACACTTGTCCGCACTGCAGTTTTCCCTCTCTTCAAAGAATCAGGAAAGCCGAAGATTTTCAGAACGTGGGAGAATTTCTTAAAACAAGCACTTGAATTACAAAATTCATGAAGAGGGAACCAATAGAACAAATAATTAGGCCTTAAGTTTGCAGAAGTTTCAATTATTAACACTCACACTTCACTATTTCCCTGTTGCATTTGCTTGGTAAGTTATTGTTATTGTTATTATTATGCTCACTGCATAAATTATGCTCAAAGCCAGTGTTTCTCAACCTCAGGAACTTTAAAATGGGTTGACTTCAAACACCCAGAATTCCCCCCCACCAGCATAAAGTCCACCCATCTTAAAAAAGTCCTGAGGCAGAGAAACACCGATGAAGGCTATACCATTAACTCTTACCAGAGGTTGTCTGAAGAGTCACACCAGGGGGTATTTGGATAGGATAGCTAAGGCCAGAAGGCAGAGAAAGGACGGCCCCACTAGACTGGGAAGACTCCTAGATAAAAGAAAGCTTATCAGGAAAAATCATTCAATAGCCAAAGTTGTAGTATCCTACCTCAGAGCAGCCCGTGTACTGTTCTGTTAACATAAATTATGCAATTTTATTTTCCAAAGAAATAGGAAATCTTTATCTCATGTGGCAAGAAATCATATTCAGTTCTTCTTTGGTGTTATACAGACTTCCTACCTCTTTTGGAATCTTTTTCCTTATTACCGTAAGAACTACAACCACCCGGGAGGTTTAATCCTGCAAGAGGAGGTTCTTCTGATATGAAACGCCAAACAATATTTTAATTCTGCATTTCTACACTCTGGCTATGTCTCTGTGAAAAACACTTCTTCTTTTTTCTTTTCCTTTAGAGAGCTTCAAAAAAAAAAAAACCAATCGTTTAAGAATTCTATCTCCATTAAGGAGGCTTTTTTTTTTCCTTGAGCACAGTTGCTTGAACATGTTTCAATCATTTTAGAGGAGCTGTCTGGAAAATGAAATTTAGGGAAATTGAATTGATTCTATTCATCCAACAAAGAATCTTAGAAACATAGAAAAATAGGGTTGGAAGGACCTTGGAGGTCTCCTAGTCCAGGGGTCTGCAAAGTCGGCTCTTTTAAGACTGGTGGACTTCAACTCCCAGAATTCCCCAGCCAGCTATGCTGGCTGGGGAACTCTGGGAGTTGAAGTCCACCAGTCTTAAAAGAGCCGACTTTGCAGACCCCTGTCCTAGTCCAATCCCCTGCTCAAGCAGGGGATCCTATTCTACTCTGGACAAATGGCTGTCCAGTCTCTTCTTGAATTAATCTAGATCCATGATGGCGAACCTATGGCATGCATGCCGGAAGTGGCATGCATGCCAGAAGTGGCATTCAGAGCCATCTCTTTGGGCACACGAGCCATCGCCTCTTGCTCTTCTAGGTTCTGACGTGCTGGCCAGCTGGTCTTCACACATGCAGGAGCACCAGAAACCAAAAGAGCAGCCACCCAGTGTGCATGCACATTCCAGGAAGATCATCTTCTGGTTTTCGGCACACATGCACAAACCAGGCGGTTGGCACCACCAGAACCCAGAAGAGGAAGGGGAGCAGAGCTGCCAAGCAGGACGGGCAGGCCTCTCCACCCCCACCCCCACCCCCGCCTGAGCAGGCTTCTTGCACAGCCACAGCCCCTCAGCCCATGGCACTTACACATGTCCATGGTCCAGAGAGCGTGGCTAGCTCAGGTGCACAGGGCAGGGTTTGCTGGGTGGGCAGACACCCGCCCCACCCACTGCTCCTGCTGCAAGGGGGCAGTGGCAGTTCTCGTGCTGACTTTCCCAGCCAAGATGCTGAAGCAGCCAGGAGGAAAAGGAGGAGCCATTGTCAGGGAGGCGAGCTGCTCCAGAAGGGCCAGAGGAGAGGCTGCCAGGGGGGAAAGAGGTGTGCTGGCCAAGAAGCGACCAGGAAGGGGGGCTGCACTAGCTTGTTCTTGGTGGTGGGCTAGGGGGCACTTGATCCTGGCCAGAGTTGGGGCAAAACTCTCCTGCCTGCTGGCCCTGAAACTGAGCCCCGGGAACGCTGCTACTTACCTCCAAGGCCAGGAATGGGCTCTGGCTTTCCAGTGGAGGGAAGCAGCATTCCTCTCCCTGTCCAGGGCTGCAGAAGCAGGTTGTAGGTGGGGATGTCCTGCCACCCCGACAGGGACCAGAGGGGCAGGCAGGGGGGGCGAGCAGGGAGGTGCAAGGACCCTTTAAAGGCCAGGTGCAGCCAGCACATTTGCACCAGACAGCTGGTCTTCTGGCAGAAACCGGAAGAGCAGGTGGCCAGGGTGCATGCACGCACCAGAAACAGGAAAATCATCTGCTTTTCTGGTTTCCGGCGCACACGTGCACCCCCATTTCACCACTCAGTGCTGAAAAGGTGCGCACACCCTCCCGTTTTGGCACTCGGTGCTGAAAAGGTTTGCCAACACTGATCTAGATGCACCATTTTACTAAATTATGGAACTGGAGGCACTATCCAATTGTAGTCTTAAAAGCTGACCCAAGGCTCTGTAGACCCAAGGCTCTGTAGCCTTTACCCAAAAACCTCCAGTGAGGGAGGAACACGACCTAAATATATAATTAATGGAAGTTCCCTTGAATGTTTTTTAAATATAATCTGGTCTGCATGTGTGTGCACTTATATACACCCTTGCAGTACTTACATTAGTGTGTGTGTGTGTGTGTGTGTGTGTCTATGTGTATGTCTCCCTGTGTGTGTCTCTCTGTCACTCTCTGTGTATCTCTCTGTCTCTTTCTCTCTGTGTGTGTCTCTCTGTGTGCATCTTTCTGTCTCTCTCTGTGTGTCTCTGTGTATGTCTCCATCTCTCTGTCGCTCTCTTGTGTCCCTCTGTGTCTCTCTCCCTGTGTGTGTTGTTGCTGTTGTTGCTGTTGTTCAAGTGCTTCACTACATTCATGATGTTTTATTGGGAGTGTAATTTGTAATCCAACCATATTTTCTCGCAGTTTCTACCATCCCTTTTCTTTTTTTCTTCGCAGAAAAATAATTCTGCTAACCCTCCACAGGAGTGTGTTAAAGTGCAAACTGTTAAAGTGTGAACAGTTTTATGTCAACAAATATAAAGTTGAGCAACAAACTTTGATCTACAGGTTGGTGATCGGTGTATATCTCCTTACCGATGAAAAATGCAGGATACTACATAATTACCAATCATCCTTATGCAAGCAACCTTTCACTTAAAATGTTATGATGAAAAACATAGTCATACATAAAAAGACTAATACCAAATGAATGTGAAATGAAAAACAGAAGAAAACAAAAATCACATAATTACCAATTAATAACAGAGCAAGAAAATACCAACATGAGATTTAACTTTGTTTTATTGACTTCAGAGAGACCTTTGGCTGTGTGAATCATTCGAGAATATGGAATATATTAAAGCTAGGTAGGTAATTCTCAACTTATGACTACAATTGGGACCAGACTTTGTTGTTGAGCAGTGGTTATCCAAGATGTCATGTGACCACTTCGCTCAACAACTGCAATCCCAGCACTCTCGGTCGTGGTTGTTGAGTGATCTTGTAGCTGTTTAAGTGGACAATTTCCCAGGTAAGGAGAGCAGGATGTCTCAGGATAGTGGGGAAGGTTCTGGAAGGCCCTGCGAACACCGCATAGAATTTGGGGGGTGCTGAGAACAAGACTCTCCACTTTGGTTCTGAAAATCCTCCCTGAAGTGAAGAGACTTGTCCACAGCACTCCCACAACTTGTGTGTGGCCTGTATCAGGTCTCCCAGAGCTGCCTTCAGTCCCCTGGGGCACCCCATACTTTTTACCTGGGGCTTTGTCCAATTTTGGCAGAAGGTATCTTCCAGCACAGAGACTTGCGTTTCCATCCATGGCTGAATTGACATTTTCGCCTTTTTTGAAATGTTAAAATTGTACGGAAATAACAAAGTTACGTACTAGTTCAGCTGCTACTGCTGGTGTTGTACAGTTAGCGAACTGACGCATTCCTCTGCCTGCAGTAACACCTAAAGGGATATTATTTAAATAAGAGATTAAACATCATTAAACAATTGCATTTTTCTTGAATTGGCTTTTCAACTTCAGGTACTTCTGATGTGAATTTGTGGCCTTAGCATTTCCCAGCAACATTTATCTGTTTCGCCTCTTCCGTCGGACTTTAAAAACCTATTTTTTCCGTATGGCAGGCCTGGCATAGCTGCTACAACCATTTTATTAGATTTGGGGTTTTAAATTGATTATCTCTTTTAGCACGGGTTAAATGGTTTAATAGTTGTTTTAAACTTTGTAGATTTTGTACTTTTGTATTGTTGGTTTTTAAGTCCCTGTGCGCCGCCCTGAGTCCCTCTTTTGGGAGATAGGGCGGGATAGAAATCTAATAAATGAAATGAATGAAATGAAATGACCAAATTTAAATTGGTGCCCATCCTAAATGAATGCCCACTACTGATAATTCTCAGAACTGAGTCACAATACATTTAGAGGTTGCCCATATAAGAAAAAGCTGCACTTGAATGTATAAAATGCACATTTTATATACCCTTGGTGCATGCATTATAAACAAGACAGACTGACATTAGAATTTGTACTTATTGTTAAAAGAGAATAAGCCCAGAAAAGTTTCATTTATTTGTCACACTTGACCAACATTAGAATGAGACCACTCATTGTAACTATGCTGTGTTATAAAAAGTTACTATAGCTTAGAAGGAGAATGAGCCAGATTCCCTGGTTTCCCATAGCATGGTAGTATTTATGATTTGTTTATTCTCTGCAGCCCTCCAAGCTCAAACATTTTGTTAAAGCAGTGTTTCTCAACCTTGGCGACTTTGCTGGCTGGGGGATTCTGGGAGTTGAAGTCCACAGGACTTAAAATCGCCAAGGCTGAGAAACACTGTGTTAAAGGCAAAACGTCGCTCTGGTTAAAAAAACAAAAAAAAACACCCCAACAATTCTCCATTATGTTGTTAACAATTAGCAATGATTTTGATTCCCATAATTTCCCCTTAAGAGACACAGAATGATGTTGAACTTGGTGTTATATATGTCTGAAAAAGGCAAATTATTCTCTATTGCTTCCCACTCATCCCACAGCAGAAGATGCAGGAGCTGAATTGATGTCCATGTTTTCATACTGAGCAATGCTTCCTCTAAAAGACTCTTAAGTCATTGCTGAAAGAAATCAGTCATCAACCTGTAGTGTGCAGGGCTTGGAAGCTGGATGGAAGATGCAGGGTGAACTGGGGCAAAACATGATTGTGGCGGAAGAAACCTTCAGTTGCTTTAGACTGCATCACTTTCATTTCCCAGCGCTGCAAAAAAGAAAAAAAATTAAAACGAAGAGACAAAAATGAAAAAAAAAAAGATCATCCAAAGTGCTGTGAATTTTCTTTTTTTCCCATATAATTTGTATTAAAAATGTTAAAAATAAGATTAAATAAGATTAATTTTTAAGATTATTAAAAATTAATAATAATCAATATAGAGAAAAGAAAAAAAGGGAAAAAAGAAAACAATGAAAAATAATAATAATTAATAATAATAATTTATTATATTTATAAACCGCCCCCTCTCCCCGAAGGGACGTGGGGCGGTGTACAGGAAAATTAAAAAACCATCTAAAAACATACAATATATAACAAAGTTAAAAACAAATTAAATTACCCTGTACTAAAATTTAAGAACATTAAAATTACAACCCATGAAAACCAAATAGACAATTTGAAAATATAGACTGGGGCGAGAAGCATAAGTTAGGCCAAGCCAGCCTGATGGAACAAATAAGTTTTTACTTTTTGGTGTAAACGCACGGAGGTCTGTGGTCATTCTAATATCTGGGGGTAGGTCATTCCAGAGGGTCGGGCCCATCACAGAGAAGGCCCTTCCCCTGGGCGTCGCCCGCTGGCATTGCCTGGTGGACGGCACCCGGAGAAGTCCCTCTCTGTGTGAGCGAATCGGCCGAAGGAATGTATGGGGCAGGATGCGATCCCGCAAATAACTAGGTCCTGTGCCATGGAGCGCTTTAAAAAGCAAAAAGTGTGAAAAGAGAGGATGAAAAAGTAATAGAAGTAGCTTCTCATTTTCTTCACAGCAATTAAAACTATAAATACTGTACAAAATCCCTTCGGCCGATCCGCTCCCACAGGGAGGGCCTTCTCAGGGTACCATCAACCGGGCAATGCCGACTGGCGACACCTAGGGGAAGAGCCTTCTCTGTGGCGGGCCCTGCCCTTTGGAACGACCTACCCCCTGAAATTCGCACCATCTCGGACCTCCGCCTCTTCTGCCAGTGTCTAAAGACACATCTCTTCCAACAAACCGGCCTAGCGTAACCTCCCGTTGGGGCTATTTTAGATAGTTTTAAATTGGGGTTTTAATTTGGATTTTAGCATAGGATTCGTAATTTAATATGTTTTTAAATTTTGTATTTTGCTATTTTATTTGTTTTTAATAACTCCTGTGCGCCGCCCTGGGTCCTTCATGGAGAAGGGCGGGATATAAATTTAATTAAAATAAATAAAATAAATAAATAAAATAAAATTACATCTTACTCTATGATTACAAAAAAAAACCTCTTTTTTATATCTTTTTTTCTAATCATCAAATCCACAAATCATATTCATTTTTTCTGTTTCATGCAAAATGTCTCTAAGGGGGAAACCTTATAGATATTATGGGAGGCAGGCAGTCACTCAAATAACCACAGCATACACCATGTAGGGTTTTAAAGGTAACAAGCAGACCTTGAATCACACTCATCTTCACTTTAGTGTCTACAATCGAGACCAGCAACACCATCACTAAATACTGCAGGCACGAAACAGAAAATCACGTAACTGCAATGCGCTTACAATCTCATTCCCATTCAGTAGTTAAATAAGATACCATGTGATGAAGACTTGCAATTTTATTGCCAGCTTTTCCAATAACTTTGTTTCTTGGAAGCTAGTTGTGACGTGTTCAAACGGTGTTCATGTGGACATGGGATGCTGAAACTATCTTAAACGTGGGAATTTAATTTAATTTAATTCATTAGATTTATAAACCGCCCCCTCTCCCCGAAGGGACTCGGGGCGGTGTACAGGAAAAATTAAAAAACCATATAAAACATACAATATATACCAAGTTAAAAACGGATTAAATTAACCTGTACTAAAATTTAAGAACATTAAAATACAACCCAACCTATGCTAAAATTCCCTAAAATCTAATATCCATATTGATCACAAAGCTATTTTTTACACTGTAGTAACTTTGAAAGTTTGTTAAATAGGGCAGTCACTAAATGAGGATTACCTCTATGGGGGCATACCAAAGCATGCCTATTACTACTCATGCCACTGCATTCTGGATTAGTGGAAGCTTCAAGAGTGGCCTGGGACTGGGTGGCCTTCAAGAGCAGCCCCATGTAGAGCACATTGCAGTAGTCACACCACTAAGGTTTGAATGAATGGCATCCAATTTAGGAAAGGTGCAATTGATGCACCAGATGAAGTTGTACAAAGGCCTTCCTGGCCACAGTTGACAATTGTTCTTCAATACCTTCAAACTGCATCTCAACCATGAAAGGGAAGTGGCATCCCATCCAAGGTCAGAAATGGAATACCCAAGATCTGGGCAACTCAAACACCCACAATCACTCAGTCTTGATCAGGTTGAGCCAGAGATGGTTTCTCCCCAACCAAACCTATATAACCTCCACTATGCTCTCCTCATATATTTGTCAATGATTGTTAGGAACATACTATAAAATGTTTATTCTCCTTTTGGTTTCTCTCTGGAGGAAAGCAAACTTTGTTGGCAACAATCCTGTACTTTTCAAGGAAATATGGGTACTGACCAATTCAACTACTTTCTCCAAGTAATTTCAGTAGAATTTCAACAGCTAAAAGAAGAACTTTTAACAGCTAAAAGAAGAACATGGCAACTGAGATATAGGGAAAAAATATTCATTCAGCCTAGAATCTATTTGATGGTTATGAAGCTTATAACTCCAAATGTATATTGTTGGAGAAATGTTTTCATCATTCCATTATAAGAAAAAATATGACTCATCTTAGAATCTCATAACAGACAGTAGTATTTTCAAATGTTCAACGTGGACAAAACCGGTGGCAATTGAAGAACTGGGCATATCTACCAAGAACAGGTGTGTGATTTACTTATTACCAACTAGAAAGGATAAAAAAAAGATAAGATAGGCAGGAGAAATGAAGTTATCAACAAACCCGCTTGAGCTCCTTCAGAATTTGTTCATCTACACCTTCTTCTAGAAAAACATCTCGGACTCCTTCAATCACATCATCAATGACCGATTTGTAGAATTTAGGCTGCACAACACATAAATTGCAGAAAGAGATGTAAGAAGAGAGCTGCTTCTGCGTCCTATATTCCAATGAGATAATACATCTAAGAAATAAGGATTGGGGGCAGAAACAGAGAATCTCAGAATGTTGTCTTTTGTTAAGAATAAATGGGTCAAAAATAAATGGGTGCTGAATGGAGATTGAATACAAAAACTCAGTGACCAGCACAATGGTCTAAATCTCAAGGCCCAAAAACGCCTGGAAACAGCGAAGGACCAGTCCACGGTGCTTCTGCCAATGAAACAGGCTCTTGAGCTCCATTTTTGGCTGCCACGGCCTCCTGCAACCCTCTGCCAGTGAAAACAAAATTACTATGCAGCCCTCCCAAGCTCCGTTTTCATTGGCAGAGGGTTGCAGGAGACTGTGGCAGTCAAAAACGGAGCTCGGGGGCCTGTTTTCACTGGCAGAAGCACCCGGCAGTAGTGACATCAAGCCAGCTACGCTCATCCTGGGCCCCCGAGGTCAAACACAACTCTGATGAGGCCCTCAATGAAATTGAGTTTGACATCCCTGGTCTAAATGAATGGTGCTAGATATAAATTGTTTTAGCATGTTTTAAAAAAAATCTTGGGTCTTTAATTCTTTTTGGCTTAGTATTTGTTACTCATTTTCTGTAGACTGCACAATTATCCCAAAAAGAGAATAGTTTTATGAGTCATACAACACAATGATGCCTAATCCCAAAGAATACACATAGTCATCTAAAAAGAAGTTCCATAAGAGAGTTTTAAAACTTAGGTCCCAGATTTCCTACCTGTTCCATCCCCAATTGTGATGATAACAGAGAAGAAAGAACAGTTAATATTCATGTGATTGTCCTCAAAAGATATCAGTACAAATTCTGGCTTGCTAGTGCAATTCACTCAGAAAAAGAGGGAGCTAGCTGAATCAGGCACAGACTGAAGTTTTAAATTTTCCACCTGGCCTTATTGTACAATATATTGTTCATCCTGTCAACAAAAGCCACACCCTCCTTAAAATATTAAGTGAAAAAGATCCTTTATTCTTCCTTTCTCAAAAATGTTTTTTTTAATGTAACTGCATTATCCAAAATGAGGGAATCAGCAACAATCACCTCCCTTTTAAAGATGATCTCCTTATCAAAACTGGTATCTGAGGTGGCAATTCTTGCCAATAATTCTCAAAGTTCCTTGTTGTGTGAGAATAGAATAGAATAGAATAGAATAGAATAGAATAACAGAGTTGAAAGGTAACTTGGAGGTCTTCTAGTCCAACCCCCTGCTTAGGCAGGAAACCCAACACCACTTCTGACAAATGATTATCTAATCTCTTCTTAAAAACTTCCAATGTTGGAGCATTCACAATTTATGGAGGCAAGTTGTTCCACTGATTAATTGTTTTAACTGTCAGGAAATTTCTGCTTAGTTCTAAGTTGCTTCTCTCCTTGATTAGTTTCCACCCATTGCATCTTGTTCTACACTCAGGTGCTTTGAAGAATAGCTTGACCCCCTTCTTTGTGGCAACCCCTGAGATATTGGAACACTGCTATCATGTCTCCCCTAGTCCTTCTTTTTATTAAACTAGACATACCCAATTCTAGCAACCATTCTTCATATGTTTTAGCCTCCAGTTCCCTAATCATCTTTGTCGCTCTTCTCTGCACTCTTTCTGAATGGGATGAATTACATACCAATGCCACAATAAATAAATACTGGCATTTTATAATGTTAACTGTATTGCAGTTTTTAAAATCTGTTCTGGAAATGCAGTGCAAATCTGGACTGATTCTGTTTTGCGTTCAGATCCAAACTATATTCAATTTAGATCAGAGTCATTGTGAAAGATAGCAAATTAATTTAAGCAAGGGCTTCGTTTGATTCTTTTAAGTATTCACCCATAAAGCAGCCCTTCTGTTAACTAAAGCTTTCCAGCTAGATTTCTTCTGTGGTTTTTTTTTATCATTTATTATTTGGGTGAACAGAAATACAAGGCAGGCACTAAATTATACACACACAACCTCAAACAAGTAATTTGAAGCAGATGACCTTTTAAAGAAACAATGAGCATTTTTGTGAACAGCAGGTATATGTCTGAACTCTAGATTTACTGAATCAAAAAACCAAAACATTTCAGATACCTGCTCCATGTTATTTTGGAACTGTGATAGTCTGAAGGTCAGAAGTACCAGCCGAAAATTTCAAATTTGAATTCCGCCCTAAATTGTGAGGTGTTCTAAAGTAAATCATTATGGCTCAACATACTTTGTTATAATTAGTGAAATAATGTAGCATGAAATTCTTTGATGCTCAAAACACAAAGTATATTACATATTAAATATTATTCCTCATTTGACTTTTAGACACATTTCTTGTCAACTAAATAATTACTGTCTAATCTAGTCAATTAAGAAGATGGCTACCCTTCCGACCAATTCTATGAGGATTACCCTGTTATATTTTTCCAAGGAAATTGTTTGAAAACTCATTCTACACTTATCCCCAAATTACTTCCAAGTGATGGGTGGGACTGATTTACTTCTGAATGGAAGGAGATGCAGGCCACCTGTAGCATCATTATGTGGCGGTCAGATTACTCAGAGTAGGAGCCCTTGACGAATCAAGACCTAATCCAGCTCTTTATCCTACTCAAGGCATCTTCACAGGCAACCACTACTTATAGTCACCGAGGCATCCCATAATCTTACCCTGTGAATAGGAATCTAGAGGCCAACTGCCCAAGACTGAACCACTGTTGCTTATTGCCTATCTATCCCCTTTCACAGCCTTCTCAAACCAGCTGGGCTGTGTGTCATCATCCTGTTTTACTTAACCTATTCAGGGATTTAGTCCTTCCTCTTCAGCAAGATGTGGTTTTCTCCCTCCACTCACTTACTGGGGCCATGTAAAGGATAGCAAATACATTTACTAGTATGCTCTGTTTAGTATTAATCTTAGTTGCGATAGATTAGCCTACAAACCCAGCCCTATTATGTACCTCCAAAAAATGGGTTTACTGTATTCAATAGTCAGGAGACAACGCAGCCTCCCTCTGCACTGAGCAGACCCTCCTACCCTGGGGAGAGGGGGACTCAACCTGGGCTGGCTTTCAATCCTTTTTTTTTTCCTTCTTCCAATCCCCCCCTCCCCCGCACGTACACACTTCTTTCACCCTCACCACAGGGTTGCCGTGAGCCATCGCTTCTCGCTCTCTCCTCTCCCTTTCTCTTTCTCTTTCTCTTGCGGCGCCTCCGGTCTCCGCCGGTGGCTCCATGGAGCACTTAAGTGGCCGCCGGGGCGCCTAACGCTCGTCCTCGCACGCCCCCTGGCGGTTCCCCAGGCAACAGCCACGCCTCGCCGAAGTCTGGCGTTTTCGAAGCAGAACTTTGCGGGGGGAGAGTAAAGCGGGATTCAGCAAGAGCCCGAAAGGAGGATTCCTGACGTGAGAATCCAGTGAAATAACAAAAGACAAACATTAAGTACTTTCGAGGAAAAAAGGGGCGACGGGCGAAAGGCTCTGGAACGGGTTGGTAGTATCAAATTATCTCCTTCCTTCCAGGGGTGTCCAAACTTGGGAACTTAAAGACTTGTGGACTTCAACTCCTAGAATTATGAACGTATTCTGAGAGCATTGATCCGACAGATGACTATCCAGGATGAATAACGGCCCGAGATAATTTTGGGGACTCCTGTCCTAGGTATAAAGCGCCAGTTATCTTCCTTCTCAATAGTGTATGAAATGTTGCTTTTAGGTCAATTTGGAGAGTAGTATTCTAATTTGGATCAATTTAGAGAAAAGCATTTTTTTAAAAACAAGTAACTGAAGAGGTACACAGATGCACCTTTACCTCCATTGGGAAAGCTTCACCTGGCCAACAACCACTTTTTAGGCTAGCTTGTTGCGGAAACCCAGTTGGTGTGGATCATTCATGGTTCAAGGTGTCATTGTGTCAATACAGTCGGAAAAGAGTAAGTCACATGCTTGTGGTGGTTTTCCTGGGAGGCTGGGAATCTGAATTGAATATTTTGCATTCATCGTCTATCCCTCTTTATTGCCATCCTGTGTTGTCTGGATTTTGGCAGCCTATGTATGTTAGTCCTAATTGTTTTGGAGCTGTCAACACCCACAATTTTGCTAAACTACAATTCCCAGCATTCGTTACTACAAAAAGGTTGGGCGATTGAATCTTGGAGTTCAGCAGGAGCTGGAACCTCACCTGTTGCCTCCTCCTGTAAGGCATACATTAGAAGAGATTTGGGGAGGAAATTTCTGTAAATTGTGGAGATTTTGTAATTCTTCTGGAGAGTTACAGCTTTTCTTGAGATAGTAGAAACTAAAACAGCACTAATTTGATTGCTCCGATTTCTGATCTGAGCAGCCTCAGCCAGGCATATAAAGAAAAAAGGGAGGGTGTGCTTACTGCCTTTTGCCCTTCTCAATATCAACTGGAAGGAAGACCACTCCCTCACAGCACATGGACCCTCTAAGGGCACATTTAAAGGGATAAACCCTGTTCACTGCTTTAGCCATATCACAATTCAATTTTCCTGCCCTTGGGATAGCTAGTGGCTAACGAAAGGCTCTTCCCCCTGCTCCCATCCCAACCCCTGGGATTTGAGAGTTGGGGAAATGAAGAGCGGTGGATCTCCCTCTTCCACCTGACTGATAATGGGGGAGGCTGCCTAGTACCTGGGTTGGTTCCTCTTTCAAACCCAAACTTTCAAATCAATTGGCTTGGAGCTGTGTCAATAAAGGAATCAACCCACACCTGAAAAGCCATGGGGCCAGAGGGAAAGATGTGTGCCTGCCGGCTTAAAGTGGCCAACAGGCACTGATCCATAGGGAGTCACATGCTGCACCGAATGGTCAATGAAGTGCACCACACTTTATCCACAGCAAAAGCTGTGTTGGAATAAGGGGGAAAACGCTAAAGTCACAATAGTCAAAGATAATCTCTCTTAGATAGCAATGCTATAAAAAAGAAGCTTGCCTAGACATTTGTACCATGGTTAAGGGCAACAAGGATTGATTGCTAGAAGTTGTTGCCTGTCCTGCCTGGATATTCCAAGCAATAGCAATAGCACTTAGACTTATATAAAGCTTCATAGTGCTTATACAGTCCTCTCTAAGCGGTTTACAGAGTCAGCATATTGCCCCTAACCATCTGGGTCCTCATTTTACCCACCTCGGAAGGATGGAAGGCTGAGTCAACCTTGAGCGGGTGAGATTTGAACTGCAGTTAGCAGTCAGCTGAAGTAGCCAGCTGTAGTGTGCTCTAAACACTGCGCCACCTCAGCTCTTTTAAGAAGCATTCAAAGTAGTTTTCAAAGTAGTGTGAGTTGCAACCACTTTTGCTGTATTTTTTGTAATCGAAATAGCATAGGACCATGATGGTGAACCTATGGCACATGGAGCCATATCAGCAGGCATGCAAGCCGTTGCCCTAGCTCGGCTCCAGCACACATGCACCTGCTGGCCAGCTGATTTTCAACTGGCCCGCCCACACTGCCCTATCCTTCCCAGGAGTCTCCATGCAATGCCAGGTAAGTACAGGGCTCAAATGGAGACTCTGGGAGGCTGCTTTCAGCCTCCGGAGAGCCTTGGGGGGGGCAGGGAGGCCATTTTCACCCTCCCCAGGCTCCAAGAAAGCTGTGCGTGCATGCACAGGGCAGTGGAGGTGGTTCACATGTGCATGCACAGGGGGAATGGGGGGCGGACATTAAATTATGGATGTGCTCGATAGCGTGCCCGCGTGCTTTTTGGCATCCAAGACAAAAAAAGCTTTGCCATTACTGGCACTTCAGGAGATGTCCTGAAGATCATCAGTGACATACTTTAATGCATCCTACTTTTTTTTTTCTGTGAACGTATCAGATCCTGTTTTAAAGTATGCTAAAAAACTTTAACCCTTCTCGTGATAATAAATTCCAGTTACACATTATGTTTCCCGGTGCAAGTTTTTGACTGACCTGCAGTCATTTTCAAAGCATGAACAGAAGCATTGTTTCATCACAGCCCAGGTGAAACAATCCAGTCACTTTGGGTTCTCACCTGGTTGCTACCCACCTGCTCTTTTGAAAGACCAGTTCCTTTGGCCACCTCTTCTACTGTACCCCAATGTCTGTAAGGCTTGTGTAGTGCATACAGAACTTCTACCAGAATATATTTTCTTCCTCTGCTTTCTTTTTCCCCCTTTCTTCTTAGACTAAACCCTAAGGAATTATCTTATGTGTGCTTGTACATGTTCTATAAGCCACTCTATGAATATCTGATTGAACAGATTAGTCAAAAATGTTTTTAATAAGGATTGTGGGTGTGAATGCAACAGAAATAACACCCTGATTTCAAAAATAAAAACTGAAAATTGCTCTGAATAAACTAAACCAATCTTATAATTTACTTAGCAAGGTTTTCAGCCACTGGGAAGGGCTGAGAGTCAGTGGCTGGTCCAAGGTCAGCCAGCGGAGGTTATAAGAATTGAAATAATAGAGTTCTTATGGAGGAAGAAGTTAGGGGAAGCTTGGTGTTCTATTTTTACTGATAGTAGTTGGAAAATGTGGGTCAATAACACCATGATGAATCCTATAGATTCAACATGGATAATAGTTAAAGTATTGAATCAGAATCAGAATATAGAGCTGGAAAAGACTTGGAGGTCTTCTACTCCAGCCCCTTGCTCAAGACAGGAGACCCTTATAACATTTCAGACAAGTGACTGTCCAGTTTCTTCTTTAAAACTTCCAGTGATGAAGCACCCTAAACATCTGAAAGCAAATCGTTCCACTGGTTAATTGTCCTCGCTGTTAGGAAGCTGCTTCTTAATTCCAGGTTGTTTCTCTTCTTGATTACCGTAGTTTCCATCCATGTTTCTTGTTCTGGGCTCTGGTGCTTTGGAAAATAAATTGAACCCCTCCTCTTTGAGGCAGTCTCTGAAATACTGAAATACTGCTATCATATCCACCCTAGTCCTTTTTTTTCTCTAGACTGGCCAAACCCAAATCCTGCAATCGTTCTTCATATGTTTTAGTCTCCAGGCTTTTAATCATTTTAGTTGCTCTTCTTTGCACTTTTTCCAAAGTCTCAACATCTTTTTTGTATTGTGGTGATCAAAACTAGCTGCAGTATTCCAGGTTTATGACCCTACTAAGGCTTTATAACGCAATACTTTATAAATGTACTGTGAAGTTTCCAAAAGATGACGTAATTAATTTATGGGCCTTGAGACAAAGTTCAAAAGAAATCCAGTCATTTATTAGGATCAACATTTTGGCATGTTCTTCTGTGGAGCCGAAACTGATTTCTGGTTAATGATCTTTGCACTTTACCCCTATCTCTCCTCTCCCTCAATCTGTATCATAAATCATATCCACCAACAAGGTTGTTGAAATATGACACCCGACTCTGGCCAAAGGTATGCATGGAATCCTCCCTCCCGTCCATGTCAACTTGATAATAGTCATGGGAACGCTTTATAAGTTGACATATACTTTATAAAGATTGAGGAGATTCAAGTCTGTCCTCAGCCATGAAAGCTCATTTGGTAACATTGGGTGAGTCACTACAGGTAGTCCTCAAGTTACAACAGTTTATTTAGTTACCATTTGAAGTTACAACAGCACTGAAAACAATGATTTACTACCATTTTTCACACTTACGGCCATTGCAGCATCCCCACGGTCATGTGATTTACATTCAGATGTTTGACAACTGGTTCATATTTGTGATGGTTGCAGTGTCCTAGGGTCACATGAACACGTTTTGTGACCTTCTGATGAGCAAAGTCAGATTCACTTAACAACACTGTTACTAATTTAACAACTGCAGGATTCACTTAACAAATATGACAGGAAAGGTCATAAAATGGAGCAAAACTCACTTAACAAATTTCTCACTTAGCAACATAAATTTTGGCCTCAATCTTTGTCGTAAGTCAAGGACTACCTGTATCTCTCACCCCAAGATTAACTTCAGAGGACTACATTGGTATGGTGATAAACTTGGAGAAAGCACAGCAAGACATCCCTCCCAAAGGAAAGGCACAATATAAATGTAACAACTAATCTAATTTTGTCAAAGCAGATGATGATTGCAAGAATTTGGATGCGACGCTCATTTGAGAGTTGCCTTGAAACAGCTTGTGTAGCTATTTAATACATCGCCCTCCAGATAGGTTGCACTTCAGCAACCTTGATTCCTAGCCAATGACAAATACCATGTGAAACACATCGATCAAACAGATTGCAAGGAGCAGCTTCAGCTGCTTTAATAATAGTCAGGTTTCCTGCAATTGACCTAGGTTTGTGATTATGTTGTTGTTGTTTGTTTTCTGGCTTCATTCTTCCATGTTATCTAAATCTCAAATTTCTTTTAACTTCTGTAAAAAAAAATTAGACCTTTTAAGCTACTGGGTTTAGCTCTCTCTTATTTTTTGGGTATTGGTTAACTCAGTATTACCCATCTATTATTCAGTCTCGTTTTGAACTGACTGCATGGGTTTTTAAATGTTACCCACTCTGGAAGCATTTTATACTCAAGGGTCAAAACAGAACATCAGCTTTCTGGTTTTCCCCACAAGAATCAGTCAGCACCTTGTGAACTGTTAAGCTGTTTAACTGTGGAGTCTTTGTGGAATTCTTTATGTTTCCCTACACATTCTTTAAAATTGTGCAACGTTTTAGGTTTCCTTAAACCTTCATAAGCTCTCTCTTTTGAAGATGGGGGGGGGGGTAAGCAAGAGCCCTCATAATCCATCACCCTTTGTGTAGACCAGAGGTGGACAGACTTTGCAACTTTAAGTCTGAAGCATTTCAGCTCCCAGATTTCTCCAGCCAGAAGCTTTGCTGGCTGGAGAATCCTGGGAGCTGAAATCCTTCAGACTTAAAGTTGCAAAGTTTGTCCACCCCTGGTGTAGACCCTGACTGGTTGTGAGATTCTCAAAATCATCTTGTTGGACTAGTGAGAGGAACAGATGTTCGATTTATCAACCTTTATCAGCAGCAAAACTCCTGTTTTCCTGTTAAGAAGTGAAATATGCTTGCACAAAACTCCTGCATTGTCAGGGCTCATTAGCAAGAAGCAATCAAGTGTCATTTCTTTTCATTTTTTTAAGACAGTCATTTCTTTACTTGGCATGGGTGTTTCTTGCCACATCTGCCACTTCCTCATAATTGGAGGTACAATGCTGCCATCTGCCAGCCAAAGAGAATGATATATATATTTTCTGTTCAAAGCAGAAGCCTCAATTTAGTTGTTGATTTCAGCTAACTGAATCTGAAAAATAAGTTTTTATTTGTTTAAAAAAACAAATCATGTAATTACATAGCTGCCCTGTACCCTGAGGCAACAGTAATAAGAACAGTGCAACAAATTGAACCAGTGGGACAGCCTTCCTGTGAAGCAGCTCTGCATTGTAATCACATTTTCTAAATGATACTGTCCAGAATCAAATTGGCTGGTGCTGCTGGTTTATTATGGTAAAGTGTGTCCTTTAGATCAGTAGCCATAACCATGAGCCACAGTGCCACTGTGGTTAGAATGCAGTATTGCAGGTTGACTTTGCCCACCACCAGGAGTTTGATCCTAACCGGCTCAAGGTTGACTCAGCCTTCCATCCTTCCGAGTCAGTACAATGAGGACCCAGATTGTTGGGGGTAATATGCCAACTCTGTAAAGCACTTGGAGAGTACTGTAAAGCACTTCAAATCAGTATATAAGTCTTAAGTGCTATTGCTATTGCTCTTCATAGCTGAGAATACACATTGGACCAAGCTGTGGTTTTGTTTAATCATAGTATATTGAATTAATTATGGTGGTTGATTTCACACAATTCACCATAAATTTACAACATTTACAAAATACAATGGACAGTTTCGCCTAATATTTTAAGCCACAATGAAGCAATACTATATAATTTAGTGTAAATCTGTTAGCAAGGATTTGATCACAAAACGTACTAACTAAAAGATTTACCAGCTGCAATTATGAACAATGTAAAGCACGTATAATACCTAGAACCTCAGGAGAATATTCCTATCTTCTTCTTTTTTCTTTTTTTGCATGCTGCATGAAAAACATCCATCTCAAGCATAACCTCTAAGTCAACAACAGAGCACAAAATTGTGCAAACATGTTGAGCAAATATGCCTTCTATGGCATTTTTCAGATTCTTCCCCTGTCTTTTGTTTGATTGGCAAAATCCAACTTTCTTCAGCTTAGAGGTCCCTCCAATATAGCAGGTACCTGGTTAAATGAAGTGATGTCCCGGTGTCTGGAGGCCGTGCGAGTCTGGATAGGGAGAAACAGGCTCCGACTCAACCCATCCAAGACCGAGTGGCTGTGGTTTCCGGTGTCACGATATAGCCAGTTGGTACCATCTCTGGCTATTGGGGGCGAGCCAAGTTGCAAGCCCCTGCAGACAGGCTTGTAACTTGGGTGTCCTCCTGGATTCTCGGCTGTCTCTAGAAGACCACATGACGGCCGTGGCCAGGGGGGCTTTTTATCAGGTCTGCCTGATACGCCAGTTGTGTCCCTTTCTGGATCGTGACGCTTTAAGCACGGTTACTCAAGCCCTCGTCATCTCCCGCCTGGACTATTGTAATGCTCTCTACATGGGGCTTCCCTTGAGGTCTACCTGGAGGCTCCAGCTAGTTCAGAATGCAGCCGTGCGGGGGATTCTGGGAGCGTCTAGATGCTCCCACGTGACACCTCCCCTGCGCGAGCTGCACTGGCTGCCTGTGGCTTTCCGGGTGCGCTTCAAGGTATTAGTAACCACATTTAAAGCGCTCCATGGCAGGGGACCTGGCTATCTGCAAGACTGCCTCCTGCTACCAAATACCTCCCACCGTCCAGTTCGCTCCCACAGAGAAGGTCCTCAGGGTGCCGTCGGCCAGGCAATGTCGGCTGGCGACCCCCAGGGGGAGAGCCTTCTCTGTGGCAGCCCCCGCCCTCTGGAATGACCTACCCCCTGACCTATGGACAATCACAGACCTACGCCTCTTCCGTTGGGCTTTGAAGACCCACTTATTTCGAGCAGCCGGCCTGGCATAGTTTTTAATCTGGCATACTTTTAAACATTTTAGTTTTATATGGTTTTAGTAGGGATTTTAATAGGTTTTAGACAGGCTACTCATTATCTAATGTATTTTAATAGGTTTTTAATTGTTTTCTATGTTTTATTCATGATTTTACTGCTTCCTGTACACCGCCCTGAGTCCCGGAAGGGAGAAGGGCGGTATAGAAATTTAAATATTAAATTAAATTACATTAAATTAAATTAAATAATAGATCAGAAACTACCATATTAGGGGAGCCTAGAGTTCAAGTTTTCAAATGATATTGGGGGGCAACCTTGTTTAATAATAGTATGACAGTTATTTGCCAAGCTTGCATCTGTTAAATGTGGGGGGGGGGGAGAAATTCCTTCAATATACAGAGCCACAGAAGTCATATCTAGTTTATATGTACAAGATACTAATCTAGGTAGGTTTGCTTTTGGCAGTAGATTTTGTAATTGTAATTTAAAGGAGTTGATGCAGCATATACTAATCCAGTCCATTTGATTAGTTTATGGGTTAACTACACTATGCAAATACAGATATTGGGTTGTTGGAAGAAATGTCCACCTAGGTTCAGTTCCTAGTGGGGGGATAGACACTGGAAACATGATGGCTGCTTGGAAAGATGGTTTTAATGGTGGACAGGATCACATGCTTCAAGATCTTGGGTGAAGAAAAAAAAGGGAAGAAATGCTCAGTTTTATGCCCTCTCTGGGCTTTTGAATTTGAGCTTGTATTCTGATTGTTTGTCAGACTCTCATGGGGGCATGCAGGGGCAACGGTAGGCTGTCCTGCGTCCCAAGCTTGGTTTGAATTGCTGGGCGATGATGTAATGAAAGGGCTTTGGGATTCCTATTATGGCTCTGCCTGAAGGAGATCAATCTTTGTTATGTAGAATAGATTGGCCCAAGCCTTAATGGCCCATTGATAATGGTGGGGGGGGGCTGAGTTTCTGCCTTCCCTTTTAGGGGAAATATTCTGCCCTTTTAATATTTCCTAAAGTATTTCATTTTTCTAGTAGATGGGTGGGTGCTAACTTCTTACTGGTTAAAATAATGTAATAATGTATCTGGTTAAAATAATGCAATGGTAGGCTGCACAGGGGGGGGGGGGGGAAGCTGCTATCAGAAAGCTGCTATCTCATTGTTGAGACCAGAGCTCTGAAGTGAGGGTATCTTGCAAGGATCTCTCCCACCATAGGGATAAATCTTTAAGTTTCAAGTTCTAAATTCTAGCAATCTCTTTGCAACGAATATACACATTGTTAATTCTTTGTTCAATCTTTAGAGACCAGCAAATATTTGCACAACATACTGAACCACAAAAAAGCCACTTTTAACCTTGGCTTCATGTAGACTCAACCCTTGTTGTTAGTTTATGGTTCAGGGTATTATGCAAATTCCACACTGGATCAAGTAGACCAAGCTTCCGAAAGCCAAGCAGCATGTTGCTTCTGTTCAATATGGTTTTAAGTCAAATATTTAGTCTGTAATCTGGTGTTATTTACTTGCGGATAAACTTTATTAAACTTAAGGGGGTTTATTTCTGACTAGACACACAGCACTGAGAGACAGTATAAGCAAGAGAGCAGGCTGTTTCTTATTAGTTTGGTTAACAGTTAATTATATGCAAGAATAAATTGCTCCTTACCTAACTACTGTCTGAGGCTAAAGTTAAAAGGTTGAAAGTAAGAATGGGATTCAGAGTGAGAAGCTTTCCCCATTGGTCATATCCAGGGGCTGTTCATTTTTAATTATTTCTTGTTTACACTGTGCTTGAGAACTAAAGATGATTTATATTTAATGTCAGCTTTTATTTTTTAAAAGATAAATATTGCTGTTTTTGAGAGCCGTGATCCATTTAAAAAATGCAATTCTGATAGATAGCTGATGCCATCGTCTGGTTTAAAGAAGTACTGCTATAAAGTTAACCGAAGCAGCTGATTATTCAAGAAAGCCATGCCTTACATTGCAAATTCAAAACAATTCATTCTGAGCAATTTGCACACCCCTAAAAGAATATCTAAACACTTAAATCAAGGGGAAACATGGTATGATCTTAGCCTGTTGTCCCTCCAATTGTGGCCCTCTTCCAAAAATGTTTACATTTAGCCTCAAATCACAAAAAGATTGCATATCACTTATACAGTATAACTCCTTTACAAACTGCAGCAGTGGGGTTTTTTCTAACTAGGCAACTTTAAGATATGTGGACTTTAACTCTCAGAAGGTTGAAAGGACTGAATTAAAGTCCTTCCCTGGGGAATTCTGGGAGTTGAAGCCCACACACGCTATGTTTGAAAAACAGTGATCTAAAGTAATCAACAGTCCCTGACTAGTCACAATTTTTACTGTTGCCAAATTGTACTTTAATGCCAAGGCTTAAATAGCAGATTAGAAACACACTTGTAACCATGAAGAGTTATTAACTTGAAATAATTGTTTGTCATGCTTTGGTTTGATTGTTATGAGCCGTAATGGTGCAGTAGTTAGAATGCAGTATTGCAGGTCAATTCTGCTGACTTCCAGCAGTTCGATTCTGAATGTCTCAAGGTTAAGACATCCTTCCATCCTTTCGAGATCAGTAAAATGAGAATTCAAGATTGTTGGGGGCAATATGTTGACTTAAAAAGGGCTATAAAGCGCTATGAAGTGGTATATATGTCTAAGTGCTCTTGTTTTGTTTCGTTGGGCCCTTTAAGCCAGCATTGACTCTTGGCCAACTGCCCAGACTAATTCATGCAGTTTTCTTGACAAGAACTTTTGGAAGTGGTTTGTTATTGCATTCTTCCTAGGGTTGAGGCGGAGTGACTAGTCCAAGGTCACCCAATTAGGTTTGTGACTAAGGAGGAACTAGAATTCATTGCCTCTTGGTTTCTAGGTTGATGTCCTAACCAGTACACCAAGCTTACTCTCACATTGTCATGGTTACATGCTTTTAATTCCACTTTATTTTCTTGTACCTACAGTACATCTATTCAGTAGAGTTTTCTGAATATTATTCAAGAGTATTCCCATAGAAACAGTAATTACTCCAAAATAAAAGAAGGTGGCAGCTGTGGCCAGGTGGAGCTTTCCTGAACCAAGAAGTTATGCTCCTGGTCACTCCTGCTTTAGTTGCCTTCCAATCAGACAATTGCAACAGGTTGTATGAGGCTGCACGAAGACTATCATCCAGAAGCATTAGTTGGTCCAGAATGAGTAATTATGGCTGCAGCTTCTTATGCCCATGTGACACTATCCTATTTGAGCTGCATTGGCTCCCAATAGGCTTCTGGGTGTGATTCAAAGTGCTGGTTATAAGTCCTACATGTTCAATTAAACCATGGCAACATCTAATGTTTGTGTAGTATTATTTTAAGCAGACTGTGTTTGTTTATTGTTGTGACTTAGATAAAGTTCAGAGCACATTTTATGACCAATTCATGCAAAACTCCACATAATCCCAAGGGGTTCACATACCGTATGTGTCGGCGTATAAGACGACTTTTTGGCCCCGAAAAACATGCCTCCAAGTGGGGGGGTCGTCTTATACGCCGGGTCATCCGCGAGGTCCCCAGATGCCGTCCAGAGCCGCGCGGAGCCGCCGGGCGGAGACTGGCCGCTTTTCCACGCATGCCTATCTTTTGCACGTTAACCAGTCGGGGCATCTGAGGTCCATACTCAACTGGAGGGCGCCGCGTTGGGGAAGCGCCCCACCCAGCCCCGGGGCTGCCCCCTCCCTTCTTTCCCTCGCCTCCTTCCGAGCCAAGGATATCTATTCTCCATGGTGCCGCCGTTCCCTTCTCCGCATGGCCCGAGCGCCTGTTCCTTACTGCGATGATCTCAGCAGCTGCCAGCGCGCCGCCGTCTCGCCCGCTCACGGCTCTTGCCCGCGGCTCTTCTTGCCCGCTGCCCGCCTGGACGCGGCCAGTCAAAAGCCGGGAGGGAGGCGAGCCCCTTCCACGGCATGGAAAAGCGGCAACTCTCCGCTTTCGCGCGCCACCCGTTTCGCCCGCTCACGGCTCTTCTTGCCCGCTGCCCGTCTGGACGCGGCCAGTCAAAAGCCGGGAGGGAGGCGAGCTCCTTCCATGGTATGGAAAAGCGGCAACTCTCCGCTTTCGCGCGCCACCCGTTTCGCCCGCTCACGGCTCTTCTTGCCCGTCTGGACGCGGCCAGTCAAAAGCCGGGAGGGAGGCGAGCCCCTTCCACGGCATGGAAAAGCGGCAACTCTCCGCGGGCGAAACGGGTGGCGCGCGAAAGCGGAGAGTTGCTGCTTTTCCATGCCGTGAAAGGGGCTCGCCTCCCTCCCGGCTTTTGACTGGCCGCGTCCAGACGGGCAGCGGGCAAGAAGAGCCGTGAGTGGGCTTCGGCAGCACACAGCTTGGGTCCTTCGCCCGCCCGCCCGCTGCGGGATAACCTTCCCAGTCGACATGCTGGCCCCTCCTCCTCGCCTGCACTAGCCGCAGCTTGGGTCTTCTGTCCGCTCGCTGCGGGATAACCTCCGCAACCGACATGCTGCTTCCTCGGGTGGAGGGAGGGAGAGAATGGCAGAGCCGTGAGCGGGCGAAACGGGCGGCACGCTGGCAGCTGCTGAGATCATCGCAGTAAGGAACAGGCGCTCGGGCCATGCGGAGAAGGGAACGGCGGCACCATGGAGAATAGATATCCTTGGCTCGGAAGGAGGCAAGGGAAAGAAGGGAGGGGGCAGCCCCGGGGCTGGGGGGGGGCGCTTCCCCAACGCGGTGCCCTCCAGTTGAGTATGGACCTCAGATGCCCCGACTGGTTAACGTGCAAAAGATAGGCATGCATGGAAAAGCGGCAAGTCTCCGCGCGGCTGTGGAGGGTTTCCTCTTTCCCCCTCTGTCTCTTCCCCCTCTGTGTGTCTGTTAGACTCTGATTCCCTCCCCCCCCCATCTTTCTACAGACACACAGAGGGAGAAGAGAGAGGGGAAAGGAGGAAACCCTCCTCTTTCCCCCTCTGTCTCTTCCCCCTCTGTGTGTCTGTTAGACTCTGATTCCCTCCCCCCCCCGTCTTTCTACAGACACACAGAGGGAGAAGAGAGAGGGGAAAGGAGGAAACCCTCCACAGCCGCGCGGAGACTCCGGTGCCGGTCCGCGGCTTCATAGGAACCGGGCCGGCGAGGAGGAGGGAGCAGCGTGGGCGAGCACGCATCCACGCCTCCTTCCGACGGCCACCTCAGCGCCCTGCACTTTCCGGGGCTTCCTGGAGGGGCCAGCATCTCGACTGGGGAGGTTATCCCGCAGCGGGCGGGCGAAGGATCCAAGCTGCGTGCCGCCAAAACCATCCGGGCGCCGCACGCCCAGCCCCGGATGGCTTCGGCAGCACGCAGCTTGGGTCCTTCGCCCGCCCGCCCGCTGCGGGATAACCTTCCCAGTCGACATGCTGGCCCCTCCTCCTCGCCTGCACTAGCCGCAGCTTGGGTCTTCTGTCCGCTCGCTGCGGGATAACCTCCGCAACCGACATGCTGCTTCCCCGGGTGGAGGGAGGGAGAGAATGGCAGACGCACAGAGAGGCAGACTTAGAGAGACAGAAAGAGAGAGGGGGAAACAGACACACACCCAAACATACACACACACACACACACAAACACACACACACACACACAGAGTGACAGATGGGTGGGGGGGGGGGAGAGAGAGAGAGAGAAACAGAGAAGGAGAAAGAAAGAAAAATAGGAAAAAAGATGAATGGAGAGTGGGAGGGAGGGAGTGAAAGAAAGAAGGGGGAGGGAGGAGGAAGGGAGCAGTGAAAGAAGGAAGGAATGAAAGAAAGAAAGAAAAAGAAAGAGGGATGGAGGGTAAGAGGGAAGGAAGGAAAGAAGGGAGGGAGGGGGAGGGAGGCAATGGAAGGAATGGAAAGGAAAGGAAAGGAATGGAAAGGAAAGGAATCCAGAAGTGGAGGGCCTGGTTGCCAAGGGGAACGGGGAAGCATCCCTCCTCCCCCCCCCCCCGCCCGGCACCAGCAGCGTGGGAGCTGGACAGTAAGCAGGCAAGCGATCTTGTCGCTGTCGTGCCCAAGCAGGTGCCTCTGCTGCTGCTGCTCCCCTCTCCGCCTCACCCCTTGCCAAACCCTGGTAATATGGTGGAAGAGGGGGGGGAGGGAAAGAAGGACGGGTGGGTGAGTTGCTTTCCCGGGAAGCTGGTGGCAGGGGCTTTTCCTATGTGGCCTTGGATCGCTCTTTTCCACCCACCCCCCTCCTCACCGTTTCTCTGCCTGCTCTGCACCTTTTCCCCAAGAAATTGGTAGAATCAGGGTGATGTGGCCTGTGGAGAGATTAATTTGCCGGGAGTTTGAAGTATTGGGTGATCAGGGACAGATTGAAACAAATTTCAGTCATTGTATTGTTGATATTTGTCCAGCAGTCAAACGTTTTATTTGGTGTGTGGAAGGTGTGCAGAAGAGGGGGTAGTCTTATACGGGGAGTATATAACAAACTCTATATTTTGAGTGGAAATGATGGGGGGTCGTCTTATACGCCCAGTCGTCTTATACGCCGGCAAATACGGTACTTTTTCTTGCAACTGTACATACCACCTAAATTTGCTTGATCTATGTAAAATCTGCATGTACAGGTAGTCCTCAACTTACAGCAGTTCATTCAGTCACCGTTCAAAGTTACAACAGCACTGAAAAAAGTGACGTTTAACCATTTTTTAGTTATGGCCTTTGCCGCATCTCCATGTTCATGTGATTAAAAATTCAGGTGCTTGGCAGCTGGTTCATAGTTACGACTCTTACTGTGTCCCAAGGTCATGTGATCATCTTTTGTGACCTTCTGACAAGCAAAGCCAATGGGAAAGCCAGATTTACTTAATGACCAAGTTACTAACTTATCAACTACAGTGATTCACTTAACCACTGAGGCAAGGAAAGTCATAAAATGGGGCAAAACTCACTTAACAAATGTCTCGCTTAACAACAGTTAAGCTTAATTGTTTGGGTCAAGGACTACCTGTACTATGATTGAAAACTGGAAAAATAGAAAGGGAACACCACTTTTGCATTTAGGGTTTAATGGCAATTCAATCTAGATTTTAAGTTAGTATTAAGTTCCACTACCTATTTCAATCAGCAGGAATCAACTCAGTGGTTACCATTATACATGTGAGGTGTCCAAGCCTTGGACATGTTTCTCCAGTATTGACTGGTGATCATTCAGTTCTCAAGAAGGAAGGTTGCCCTAGCTTTACTTCATTTGTATCAATTAATTTAAATTTTCTTCTCATCTTCTTTAGTTTTTGCATGCTGAATCCTGTCAGAATAACACAGTATGCAATGCAGCAAGAAACCACAATAGAAAGATTATAGTCTTTATGCAGGATTGAATGTAAACATGCAATCTTACAACTGCAGATGTCAACAATAAGCATTTCTTGTGCCAAGTTTGTCAATCAGCACACAATATGCATTCTGCAATCATGGTATCGACAAATAATGGCAGATTAGTTTTTGATAAACACACTCCAGGAAAGCCAACTTCTGCCAAATGAAATCATGTCTCAATAAAGAATCAGAGAAGGAAAATTGCTGTTAATTCCTCATGTGATTCAAAATGTAAATAGAAGACTTGGTTTATTTTGCTCCTGAGCTCCAAGTGATAGTTTCATTTTTGAAAACAGGATATTAAAATCTATGGGAGACAACAGATAATCTATTTACCCGCTCTTTAAGATATTTATATCCTGTCTTTCTGCTATGAATGTGATATGTTCCCCACTAGTCATATTATTTAATTGTCGATACATTTAGGTATTCCTTGTTTAGCAACCACAATTAGTACCAGTAACTCCATTCCTAAGCAGAAAATCACATGACTATGATGGACTTATTATGTCTCTTACCAGTTGGTTGTTAAGTGAGTCACCATAACATTAAATGAAACATCATATGATTGCAACTTGCAATTTTACTTTCACATTCTCCATTAATTTTGCTTGCAAGCCAGTTGTTCAGCAACCATTCAAAATTGTAACAATGCTGAATGAATTGTACTTATAATTTATCCTTGGAGTTTCACCAATCACAGCATCCTCCTGTTCCTTGCTGGCTTCTCACAAACCAAGTCAGTGGGGAAGCTGATCAAAAGTCGAATGAAGTCCTTGTTTAATAACCCTTGCTTAAGGACAGCAACTAGGACTGCTGGAATTGCCCTCGCTAAGTGAGGCGGTAACATCATATTATGCTTTATGATCGCCTCACTTAGTGACTTAAATTCCAGTCCAAATTGTTGTAACCCAAGGACTATCTTAAATATAAAAGGTTTAAAGAAGTGAACTCATTCTATTGATTTCTGAGTCTCCCAGAACTAACAGAACAAGCAGGACAGGCAGGATGCATGTTTGGTAGCTCCAGGAGCATATGCTATTGGGCTGTTCTGTAAAAGTGATCAGGCCCAGAATCCAAATAAAGAAGTAAGTGTATTTTATTATGTAATATGAACATTTTATGTTTTCGTACAGTTATAATTTTGTATAATAATTTATCCCGCCCCTAACATCCTAACTTTGATTCCCCCTCTATATATACCTTTGTAAAGGGGGAGGGAGGTGCGGAGGACAGAAAAAGCTGCAGTTTATTTGCTCACCACCAGATGGTACTATAGCTTCAATACCAAGATTCTCAAGGCTGACGGTTTGACTTCAAATTTACAGGCATAAAAAGTGGACTAGGGGAGTAGTAAACAGCACAGGAGGAAAAGAGAAACTCTTGACACCTCATGCACTCACTCTGCATTGCTTTTTCATGAGTGGAAAAATGGAAGAGTGTTTTCTTTCTATTCTGAAAATGTGCATTTTCTTAATTAGTAGTGGGAACTTATCAGTTTCATAACCGCCTCTTTCTCATGGAATAGAGAAAGTGAGTTTTATTTTATTTTTCTCACAGCGTCCCTTCCCACTTTTACAAATTATGGAGGACCCTAAGAGCTCTTCTAGGTGTGTGTGGGTGTGTTTGTGTGTGTGTTGTCAAAGCACCTGGTATGCCCAAATATGGAAGGGAGCACATTGCTATCCTTTTTGCCTTTTTAGCTCTACCCTAGGAGCCTTCCAGGCAGGAAACCGTTTTTATGTTGCATTTGTGCTGCTAAATAAATAAAGGGAGACTAGTATAGATCTATTTCAAGCTATTTAGCTCTCATCAGCTAGCCATACCCTTACTGGGATTTGAACTTGGGCTATTTTTATGGTTTCCTGCCTGGAAGGCTCCTAGGGTGGAGCTGAAAGGCAAAAAGGGTAGCAGTATGCTCCCTCCCATATTTGGGCATACCAGGTATTTTGACATAACACTTGCTTATTTCCTTGGCTCAGCTGATAAGGGAGGAGAGCTTGTGGCTTAGTGGCTAATACAACTGCTTAACATGTAAAATAGCCCAAGTTCAAATCCCAGTAAGGGTATGGAGATATATATAAAACTAACACACATATCTAAAATATTATACAACGTAATTCTTGGCTTGCTGTCTGGATGGTCTCTAGTGATGAGCCGATAGGCAGTAAGGGAAACAGTATGTCTCCTCCCTTAATTGGGGCCTAATAATAACAGGTTGTTGTGAAACAATTACATATATACAATTACACATATATATATGTTAGATTTTTTAAGGGCTGATTTAATAATTAAGAGACCAGGATAGATCTATTTCAGGCTTTTTAGCCTTCTTCAGCTGGCCATACTTAATCTACTGGGATTTGAACCGGCACTTTTCAGCATTTCAGGCAAGCCTTCCTATGCCTTGAGATAACCGGCTTTCCCTGATGACATCAGCCTTTTACAGGACTCTTATTGATGAGAGAATATTTTTACAGCTCCTGTTTTTAGGCCCGTTTTAAAGGAGGATTTGATTTGATTTTATTGAATTTATACCCCGCCCTTCTCCAAACGGACGCACAGGAATATTAAAAAATATACAAACATATAAAACTTTTTTTAAAAAAAACTTATTCGACTAAAAAACCTGTGCTAAAACCGAATTAAAATCCCCATTTTAAAACTATCTATGAGTCAGAATTGGAGGCTACGCTAGGCCGGCTAGTTGGAATAGGTGTGTCTTCAGACACTTGCGGAAGAGGTGGAGGTCGGAGATGGTACGGAGTTCAGGGGGTAAGTCGTTCCATATAGGTATATCCCTCCCATATTTGGGCATACCAGGTATTTTGACATAACACTTGCTTATTTCCTTGGCTCAGCTGATAAGGGAGGAGAGCTTGTGGCTTAGTGGCTAATACAACTGCTTAACATGTAAAATAGCCCAAGTTCAAATCCCAGTAAGGGTATGGAGATATATATAAAACTAACACACATATCTAAAATATTATACAACGTAATTCTTGGCTTGCTGTTTGGATGGTCTCTAGCGATGAGCCGATGGGCAGTAAAGGAAACAGTACGTCTCCTCCCTTTAATTGGGGCCTAATAATAACAGGTTGTTGTGAAACAATTATATGTATGTATGTATGTATGTATGTATGTATGTATGTATGTATGTATGTATGTATGTATGTATATATATATATATATATATATGTTAGATTTTTTAATCTAACATATATATATGTTAGATTGGGATGACGTTGAGTCTCCTCCCCTTAAAGGGACCTCTTCACAGGAGCTGTGATAATTAGTCTTCATATATATATATATATATATATATATATATATATATATATATATATATATATATATATATATATATATATATATATATATATATATATATATATATATATATATATATATATATATATAATGTTTTAAATTTTTTAAGGGATGATTAATATATATATATAGTTTACCTTATTAAGAAATTAAAGACTTTTAGAGACTTTTGCTGCCACTACCACTTCTGATTACTGTTTGATGGGATTTTGATATTGTATTATTTTTCTACATGACTAAAAAAACAAAATGAGCAGAAAATTCGACGTCCAGAATTTTAACCTGGTAGGACTTCAATGTATGTCACAGATTCTGATTATTTCACTCTTCTTTTACTCTCAAAGGTTTAAAAATATGTCACTTCCTGATTCATATGGAAATGATTTTGGATTCAAAAGAAAGAACATCCCTGAATCTAGATTGAAGCTATATAACTCCTCATGTGTGGATCAAGTTGCTAAGGTCAGCTCCAATGTTCTACTTTGTAAATAATAAGCCACAAAAGGGTGGAGTTTGGAGAATATCCACACAAAAGTTTGAAGTAAAATAAAGTTATACAGATCAAAAATAATGATTTGGGAAGCAGTATTAAAACATGTCTTTGAGATGTGTGGGCTCCAAAACTCTTGTCCAATCATAACTCCCAAAAATACAATATCACATTTATATATGCAGTTAATAGTCTGGCTTCAGGAAACCAAAGATATTGAGAATTCCTTTTCTTCATAGTTTGACATGGTTATAAGCTATAACCAATTCAGATCTAAATCTTGAAAAGACCTCTTTGAAAAAAATGTTCAAGGCTACAGAAAGACCCAGCAGTGAACTGATTGATGGTTGTTTCAGATCTTAAACGAGGGCCCACAGAGCCATATGCTACCACCAAAGGCATTTTGTTTCTTCCAATACTGCTGTAGATAGCACCTGGGTAATCAGAGCCTTCAGTGGGTTTACAACAGATCTCAATGTCATCAGGTAATTTAAAACATCTGCTGTTTCCATGTCTTCAGTGGGAAAACAAAAGTAAAGTGTCAACAATGTTTCTTGAAGTGAAAGCCAAACTGGTAACAGGCAAGTCAAAAATGTTTGACAAAAAACCATTATCTGATGAAGGAACCTTTTTCCTACTTAAAGGTTTATTCAACTCAGCCTGTTGTGAGACCTTGAATGGTTTTAAGTGGCAAAAGGAGGTGGTGATATTGGCTTATGCTGGAAAGATGCTTACTTGTCTCATGGAAAAATAAGATTTTGTTCTACTTTGAAACATTACTGTTATTGCAAGTCATGCGATTATCAAGTTGAGAATGTGCTGATTTTGAAAAAGGCTAACGACAGCTTGATCAATTATTGTTTTTCAAAATATGTACTGAATTTGAACTCCCAAAAAAATAAGAGGGTCGGAATCATCTTGTCATTGCAATCTGCTTTCCAGATCCTGACATTCCTTCCATCTGTTGTCTCTAGAATGTAAGAATACCACTTTGGTTTGCCTTCCTTGAATATTGGCAGAAGTCTCCAGAGAAGAAACTGTTTGAAATTTGGAGAAATTTCTGAACAAGATATGATTAGGATGGTATTACAATGCAAATCTCAAAGGGGAAACTTTGTCCAAGAAACCATATAATAATAATCTTTATTGTCATTGTACTAAAATTACAATGAAATTGGTTATCAGTTCTGATTATCAATTCCTGTCAAATAATTTCGACAACAGCACTGAGATGAACACATACTGAACAGCATATACACGTATACAAAAAAATGAACCTTGTATGTAGAAAATGGTACAATGCTATATTTTATTATTTATTTAGGTTGACCAAAAGTATGGTCTCTCCCTATTAGAGATTATTGTATCAAGAGGTTGTCCAAATACTCTGGTCTACAAGGAGAAACCTCGGAAATGAAAGTAGCTTAATTTTACCAGAATTGGGTCACCAATAAAGGAAAATTAAGTCTTGTGTATTAATTGGCTCCAGTTTCCAAAATACAGCTTCGGGTCAAAATTGCATCAAAATAATTCAAAATTACGAGGAGAATGTGTGATTATTGCTCATAATTTTTCTGCAAAATATGATATAGCAATGAGAATGATGCCACACCAATCATTATAAAGTCAGTTTTTGCATGAAAAACTGACAAACTCTAACATCACATTAAACAAGAAGATTCCAGTTCTATTCATATCAAAATACTGCCTTTTGGCTTTTCGCTTGTGAACTGCATCCTTGGGGAGATAAAAATAAAAATTTATATACTTCTATGTGGTACCATTTTCATTGTTCTACTGTACTTTGTTGAGATGTTACAAGACCTCATGATCATTAGATACCTCCCTCCCTTGCAGGCAAATATACTTGTCTATGTATCAATCTTTTTGTGAAATATTTTGAAAACTTTAGCCAACCAGCATCTTTATCACCTGTTTTCTAATTTATCTAATCAAAATATGTAAAATCAACACATTTTTATCTTGGAGGTCCAATAATTTCCCAAAATCTGTAGACCAATGATATCAGAGACCATTCTGTCTCACCATTAGGTTCAGGAGGAACTCATTTGGTTTCCTGAAGAAGCTGGAAGATTGAAAGGGAGGACTGAGTGTTGGAAGTGAGCCATCTTACAATAAATTCTGAGTAATTTCCTGTGGTAATTAGTTGTGGAACAGGCAGATATTCTCACCTATTCAGGGAAGTTGATGCATGACTAATTCCATACAGAACTTGTAGTAGTATTCACTAGTTTTACCTTTTCACATGTAGAACTGTTCTCCAGTAATTCCTCTTTTAACTATAAAGAATATTCAGTAAGTACCAAACTGCATCAGATCTATAGCTCAAATGTTGATAAGACTTTCAGCATCAAACCATTCTTCTGTGAGCAGCAAGACCTGAGAGTTGATACAAAATAATGAGGAATTTGAACATAATCTGTTATGTACCTCTGAGAACACACAGTTATTTGACTCCAGAATCTGATGGGTATCTACAGTGTAAGTCATCTCCCACATGAATAATTTAGAATCATTTGATATTTTTACCTCCTTTGTGGAAAAAGCTATGGAAAGATTTGACCTGAGGCTGATGTCTTGGTTAATTCATCCCAAAATGATTTTGTTCTCTTGAGATCTGGGAACAGATTTAACAGCTGTACAGATACATGAGAAGAAGCTCTTGAAGCATTTGAAATCCCAGGATAACTGATAAGGCCTTTTCCTTATCTTTGATTTCCACTTAAATTTCCTCAAATAGTGTATAATAGAATAACTTGTCTTGTTGAATGACCTCAAATGTACTGCACCTTTAAATCTGGAATCAATATTTTATTATTTGAGCCATAAGTTTCTATATACTGTGGAAGCATAAGATGGTTGGGGGAGAGCCAATCTCACTGACTAAGTTTTCTTTTATCCTTCTGTGAGGATATAGGTGACTATGAGGTCTCAGAGCAGCCTGGAGACTACTAAAGAGATCTTCAGCAAAGAAATCAATATAGAAAGGGCTCTCCTTGAGCCCTGCTCTCTTATTTGAACGATCATCAACCAAGATTGTTTTTTCAGCCCTGTGTTTTTATCAGTGATAGACAGCCAGTGACAGTGAAGGGAGCAAAGAAGTGAAGGCAACAGAGGAAAATCCATGACTGAGAAAACTTCCCCTCTTACTCCTGCAAAGAGCATCCGTCAAGTGCAGGTAGCCTTATTCACATAATTCAACTGCAAAATTTGATGTAATGGCTGTCTGCCCAAATAAGGCTCTGTCTTCACTAATGGCTCAGTTCTCTGAAATAATGTGAAAACAAGGTCAATGCATGAACTACATGTTCCTTTGGTGTAGTCCATTGGTTCTGCAGTAATTACTCCCTCAGAAATGGAGGAAACTTTCCCTTGGGGCTTATATTGTACAAGTCTCACAGACCCTTCTGAGGCATCCAAGAATCAAGATAGATTAAATTCCTTTCATTCTGGTCTCATCTGGATATCTACATAAAGTACTAGGTAGTACTGCGCTCTCAGTATGGCCACCACAGTTAGGCAGAAAAGGAACAGAAGAAGGCTTCCTCCTCCAATAAGTGTATTAGGTGCAATTATTACTTTTATCAGAGTAGATGGAAAGGACAATTCCAAGAATACTTTTCTGCACTGTGGGAAAACAGAATTATATCTGTGCATACTCATTTACATAAAAAATGTTGCTTTTGTGATTAACAGTGTGTTCTTACTTTAAAAAATACAACATAATTCTCTTTCACCAAAAAATCTAAATGGAACAAGCTCTATACCTAAAAAGACATTTCTCTGCTCTATCCACTCCTATTCAGTGTCAGAAAAACTCTTATGTATATTTACATAGAGTACATACTAATTTTATATAGTTTTATTACATAAATAATATATACATTTTAAAAGGATTATTCCTTCCACAGCAGAAAAACTACACTGGCATAAATAGATTGTTCCTACAGAAAAGTGTGTATGTACACACACACACTCACGCACATACACACACACAATCTGAATATTTTGGTGCATTTCCTTCCAATACTTTTGAATTAGCATGACTAAATGCATAGATAAAATGTTCCTTCTTTGTTGTACAACATACCAATTTTCCTCCAAATCATAGCTTAGAGTAAATATTGATTTTTTTTGCCCATAAGCCCATTATTCTAGTGTGATTACTTCTTTGAAGTTTGCATCCACTTTATCATACAATTTTTAATTTGTTTTGTCTCCAAGTCGTATTTCAATAAGAATATATTCCCTAATAGATTGTCTTGATTATGTTAAAGTACTCTAAATTCTGCCCTTTTTCTCAAAGTCCATCCTTTTTTGAGATCATTTTTTTTTCTTCCAGCAATCAACCATGGTGAATGCTTACCTTTACAGAACAATTCTTACTGTGGCTTTAGTCTGTTTTCCAAGTCTGAGTACAATGTATTAGCATATGTGATTAAATCCTTCTTATTGTACTTGTCTTTCAAGTAAAAGGCATCTAACAATAATGTGGAATTATCAGACATATCCTTGTTTTTAGATGATTCCATAGTTTTAATAAGCTTTGCCTTACCATATGCTCCTTCACATACTTTTCTTGTTTCTTCACACCATGAAAATCTATGAAACCTATTGACTAAATCGGTTCCTACAATTGATATTCTGCTGTTTAGAGATTTTATCTATTCTGTTATCCACAATGAACAGTTCACTTGATAATTCAAATCCACCTTGTCCTTTTGAGACTTGTAAAATTTGAATCTTATTTGTTATGGTAAGTATCTTAATATTAAATTCCATGACATGTTGAACTGGAAATACAATATAAGATGTGGTTTCCCAAATTAACTGAGCTCAATTTAATTTTAAATAATATTCCCTATATTTAGCATCTGCAGCAAGAACATGTTATGTGAAATGAAATGTGCTGTTACAGTTTTATTCCAAAAAGACTTACATGAACAAAAATAACATTTGGGAACAGTTAAAATTAATCAGAATGCAAGCAACATAAATTAAAACTGGCACTTCTTAGCTTCCCAAATATTCAGTATATATACTTCAAGATTGAAAACAGTGATGAGTCCTTTTCCCAAATGTCCAAGTATCTCTAAATAATAAATGTTAAAGATAAATTCAAAATAGCCCAAAGGGTAAGCTGATCATATTGGGTATAGCTGTTTTCCCTTAAAGTCAGGTGCAATCCACTCCACATTCCTTAAGTAAACTTGAGCTCATCTGGCAGAACAAAATAACATTTTGCTTTTCATATGTTCGTATGAGAGACCTTGTTCTTGAGCTTTTTTGAAGAACAAATAAAGACTTTTTTTTCCCAATCTAACATATGTTCTTGTTGGAGATTCAAAATATTTTTTAACCAATGGCAAAATATTACAAAGCAAAATCATTTTCACCAATAGCCCAAGAAAGGGAACAGTTCAAATTATTGTGGTGCTTCTCCTATATTAACAACTTTGGAAGGAAGCAACAGATTAGTTCTCTATTTTTGCCAACAGCACTACCCTGAAAAATATCTCTGTTATATTCTAGTAAATCATTTCTCCCACATGTACTTTTAGGAAGCAAAAGAACATATTGAAGTACTTACAATGTAAAAGTTTCAATTTACATTAAAAGTTCTAAGCTCACCACTGAATCCACCAATTAATATAGCTGGGACGGCGTTTTTTTTAATGAAAGCTGGAAGAATAAACAGGATTATACAGACAGATTTTATCTATCTATAATTCTAGACAACATCAAAAGTTGAAACATTTGGATGCTAACATAAAAAAGATTTGTGATCAACTGACTTTGAAGTTATATAAAATATGGCTATTTTCAACATAGTATGTCCTTTGGGTGAAAAGGCAGAAGGTTGCTTAGGAATATATAAAAGTACAAAGAGAATTTACTGCAGTCCCAGCAATTACATGGCAGTTGCAGGGAATAGTTGTATTACCTCAGGAAAACGTAAAGTCTGCCTTAGGGAGTTGCAAGTTATAACTGTGTTCAGTTTGTTTCCCCACAAACTCTGAAACAGAACCAACTTACAATATTTGCCTTTATAATGTTACAGTTAATATATTAAATGTTTAGAAAGCAATTTGACAATTATGTACCTAAGCTTTTTACATGACAATTTGAAAATTATGTACTGAAATCTATTGCTTTACTGCATTTAAATTTTCCTGCTTACATTAAAATATTTCTCACAACCTCAAAAGGAATCCAGATAACTTCTTTCTTCTACTGTATGTCACAATCTCCACCCTTATTGGGATCTTCTCCCTCAAGTCTAATCCATTTCTTCTCAATTTCAACCTGTAGTATGAAAGCAAAAGAAATGAGATTAAGAAATTCTTATATTATTAGTGGCATTCCTATCTAATAATAACCTTTTTCTTGGAGTAAAATGTAAATGGAACATAAAGAGAGCACAAGAAATAAATATGCAGAATACAAGAAAGAATGTTGCTGTGATACTGACTTAAGACCATCCCATCTCTTTAAAAATATAAAGAGTAGTAAAATAATAATAGTAGTATCCATTCAATGTAACACCAGCAGAAATTTGCATGGTCCACTTCACCTGTTTTACCCAATCAATAGATTGCCTATATCAGTGATGGCGAACCTTTTTTGGCTCACGTGCCAAAAGCCGGGGGAGCACAGGGGGTTTGTGCATGGGCGTGCCACTCCCATAATGCTATGCGCATGACCCCAGCGTGCATGCATGCACGACCAGTGCTCCCCCCCCCCATGTTTGGTGTGCTTTTTTCACCTTCCCCAGGTTCTACAGGCTTTATAGGAGCCTGGGGAGGGCTAAAACAGCTGCTGCTGCTGCCTCCCCACCAAGGCCCACCAGAGGCTTCAGGAGGTTCCCTGAAGCCTCCAGAGTGTGAAAAACCGGGCCTATGGGCAAACTGGAAGTTCAGGAACAGACTTCCGGTTTGCTCATAGGGCTGGTTTTAGCACTCCAGAGCATTCAAAAGCCTTTAGGAGGGTGAAAAATGGCCTCAAAAGAAGGCTGAAGTCAGCTGGCCAGCACGCACATGTGTGCTGGCCAGCAGTGGGCAATGCCTTGCGTGCCCTGATAAATGGCTCCACGTGCCACCTGTGGCAGACGTGCCATAGGTTCGCCATCACCGCCCTGAGTCCCGAAAGGGAGAAGGGCGGTATAAAAATCTAATAAATAATAATCATCATCATCATCACTGATCTATATTATAAATAAGCCCTGCTTACAGTAAATATTTAGGATAAAAATGTAATGAGTTTTGAAAGCAATTACAGAACAATATTATTAAATCTAAAATGACAGAAAAATAAAAAGTTGAATGAGCTTACTGATACAATCTTTTGTGCCATAATATAGAGAAAACAAGGGTTTTTGAGGCTTGTTCAGAAGAATAGACATCTTTGTTTGCTATAATTTAAAAATTAAAGCCACACATAAAACGTATATTAATCTATATGCATGATCATGCCAACTGGCTGTTTCCTGTCACTCTATATTAATCTACAATGTTTACCACTAACTTAATACTTATTATCTTGTCTCAGTCATGACCCTCAATAAGCAGAGAGGTAAGTCTTAAATCATGACTAGTTTCGGAGATCGCTTCCGGCTCCCGGAAGCAACGGACGGGTCCTTGACTCGTCCGCCGCTTGTCTCTCCAGCGGCACCTTTGGGGGCTTGGGGGCTTTGCGAAAGAGCCCCCTAACCGGACGGACAGCTTGCGGGAGACCTCCACCCCACAGTTGTCGGGGGGGGGTCGCACCCGCCTCGTCCCAGGAGTTGGAGAGCAAAATGCGGGGGGGAAAGTCCCCTTTGCCAATGGAGCGCCGGAACAACAGACAATGAAGAAGCGGGCTGAAATCCGGGGCTGTGGGAAGCACCGAGGCTTTGTGGTCAGCTGTGTGGTTTGTGAGTTGATTCTGAGATTTTGATGCATTCAGTTCTTTTAAGGAAAGAAGAATGGAGGGGGGGGGGGTTGGAAAAAAAAAACCCTCGGAGATCAAGCGGCATCTTAAAACACCCCCCGGGCTCGGGGAGAGAGAGAAAGTAACATCCGATTCTGAATCGGATGTTACTTTCTCTCTCTCCCCGAGCCATTGGTGGGAGGGAGGATGAGGATACTGAGACTGGAAGCTTACTAAATGTGGATTAGCCGTTGTTACTTTGTATCCGAGTTTTGTAGCAACAGAAATGACTTTCACTAGTTCCCCTGACCACCAAGGGCAGGGAAACATGGCGCTTCTTTGTTCCCGGTGAGAACTTTCTCTTTTTAACATGTAGACATTCCTTCATTGTTACAAGCTTGGAAAATTTATTGAAAAATCAACACAAGTGACTTTTGGGGTTTCTCCCAACGTGTGCCTTCTTTTATATGAGAATTAATTACAAAAAACTTTTTCTCTCTGGAATTTAAGCGGACTGTTTTTAATTTTGGACATTGACTTTTCCTTTTCTTTGACCTCACGAGCTCCTCGCCCTGCGGACGCCATATTAGTGTCAAGAACTTAAAACCCTCATTACTGTTTCAAAAAGAAGCCTCCATAACGGGGGGGGGCAATTATGGAAATGCTACAATCAATAGAGGAAATTCTCCAAAGCATAATGGAAGAAATAACAGAGATTTGGAAGGACAAGTTAAGATCAAAACTTGAGCTTTTGGAGACGCAAAAGACACTAATGGGAAATAAACAAAAAACGGAAGAGGTGAAGGGGGGGTAGCGGTGATGGGGGGAAAGATAAAGGAGTCACAAAAAGAATTAATAGATTTTGATGGTTGTATGTTTAGAATTGATCTTGAAAGAATGCCTTACAACTCAGCATATGCCAGAACAAATGATGTATCCAGAGATTAAACTTGTAAGAGGGCTGACAAGGGATGAGATCCCGAAAGCACAGCATTATTGAAATATGAGCCAAAAGAATTTGCCATTCTGAAACAGGTTCCGGAAAAAATACCAGACGTAGGAGGGAATTATTCCCTCTTATTTGAAAAAAAATTATTATATAAAAATGGGATCTGCGACAGATGGTTCATGTCTGAAGGAATGTTAGTGCACTGGGAGAGGGGGGGGAGTAAAAATTAAAACAATGGAAGAGGCGCAAGCCTTTTTTAAAAAAAGAAAAATAATATGCCTCAATCCTGGAGGAAGGAAATGGGGGAACGGGAGGGGCCATGGCACCGCCCATTGGTGGGAGGGAGGATGAGGATACAATATCTAAAAGACTCGGTTTACAAAAATGATTTCCTTTAATATACTGTAATTTTTTCTTTTGGATGCTTTGTAGAAACAATGTATTGAATGCATGAACTTTATGAAATGACATATATGTAACTCCTGCCACCTTAAATGGAAAAATAATTAATCTTTGTATGAAGCCTTGGGGGCGGCCTGCACCCCCGATATGGATGCCTCCAAAATGTTTCTCTTATACCCTATATACCCTTTCCTTGTTAAAAAAATTGTAAAAACCAATAAAACGTTTTTTTGCACACAAAAAAAAACCATGACTAGTTTCACATTTGTTTTTTCTGGCTGGCATAATAAAAAGTTGTGGGCAGGTCATGTGATAAGCCAATTGCTCTGGTAGATAACATGGGAAGTTGTAAGACAAGAGATAACCACTGGAAAGGTTTGTGCAGCTGGAGAATCAAGGCAGTTGATACAACAGGGTGCACTGACAACTAAAACTACATTTTATATGTTATCTAGCATTTTGTAGGTGCTGGATAAGGTTTCACAGAATAGTAGTTACATTATCAGATGCATGCCTAGCAAAAGACATACAATGAAATAAATTTAAATATGACTATGGTAATTGTGGGTTGGCATTTGATTAAGCAGGAAGAGAAAGACATTACCTGACAATTATAACATGCTTTCTGAATCACGTGTTTCTGAGGCTGAACATCCCTATCAATTCCCCATGATTTCACTTCAGTTCCTGAGGCACATGCACTAGACACAGCGAACTGCACCACAGCAAAAGGGCACCAATCAGAAGGGATTTCTTGATCTGAGCCAAGTTCTAGTTTGAAAGACAAACTGTGCAGATGATCTGGATCTTGGAAAGAAAGAGGAAAAAATATTATAGCAACGCTCTACAAAAATAGCTGGCTGAGAGAACTATCAAGCCATTGATGTTTTTGGAAGGACTGGGTAATGCAATTCTATGGGATAGTTAAGTAGTTTGACAAAAACCAACAACAATAATAAGTCGAATAAATAAATAATGAAGGGCGATTAAATGGAGTCCTCTGGAATATTTTCTCCAGTCTTAAATTTTGATCTAAACCATTTTTAACCATAACATAACATAGCAAATAGAATTCAAGTTTGTTGGGCAATCATAAAAGAAGAGCCCAGCATACCAAATATTTGATAGCAAAGTATTAATTCTGGCAATACAGTATATTCAATATATTCTCTGTTCAAAAAGAGTTCAAAATATCAGTTGGAAAATATCTTTGCTGCATTTCCACTTCAAAATACAGAATTACCTCTTGCCATCTTACATTAAACTAAATATAAAACTATTCATTCTTTTGCATATATTTGAAGACGTGTAATAAATGCAGCTATCGTCTGATAAGATTTCAAATTTATATAGCTACCTCAACAGGAGAGAACAGTTTCTAGAGGAACCTGTTATTCCATTCAATTCTATCCATATTTTTGGTTTTCAAGGCTATTGCATATTTAACCACTGGATTTAGAAAATGTAACCACTATGGGATCCAACTCTTAAAATATAAATACAATAAAAGATTTCCCCAAAGGGCACATTCTAATGTAACTTTAGGGCCCTTTAAGAAGAAATGTATAAAACAAGTTTGTCAATCAATATAGCTTTTATAAAATATACAAGGTTGTGATTTGGCAAGCTTTATATTTTGCATAAGTGAATAGAATAGTTCAGAATTTGATATTAAACAAGCAAGAGCAATTATATACATTCAAAACATAGCCCTATTTACACTAAAATGGTACCTGCTGCATATTGTCATATTCACTAATAATAATGGAAAAATGCTAACCAAAATGAAATAGGCATGGTCTTATATCATCTATTTTATTTACTTGACCATTAATTCTGCCACTAACATCTTATTTCTTTCATATTAATGAACTACTGAAATAATTCATTCAATTCTCTTTCAGCATTTATATAAATTAATTTTATAAAAATCATTTACTTGAGTTTTTATCTGGCAGTCTGTCAATTTTCCACACAATAGCTCTATAGGCACTTTCATACTTGGCTGTTCCAACTGAGACATGAATAATGGAGTCAAATTCAAATTCATTTAAGGAGCCAAGGCAAGTTCTTCTGTTCATTTTTGCTTTCAGGGATCTTTGTCTTTGGAGGTTCATAGTACAAAGAGTTTTGTTCCATTGCAAGGGAACAGGAAAGTGAACCATTACGTTCTCACAGTGCTTTGTAGGGTATGAATATGCTGAAGACATGTTTATGAAAGCTTGCAGTTCGACATAAGCTCCTTGAACGACTAACAAGGCTTTTACGGAAAATGGAAGATCCGATCCATTATATTGTGTCCTATAACGCATTAGTTCTACTCTACAGCCATCTGGTGGTATAAATTTAATTATTCTTGATTGCTCAAATTCTTGTTTCTTCACACATTGATGAAAGTGATAGTCATTAATTTTGATCCATTTTTTCTTATTGTCTGAATCAAAATAATGTTCATCCTTCTTTTGAAGCTCCAAGTCATTTAGTGTCAAAAAGCATTCAGAATTACCATTCAAAAAGTTTAATGAATAAATATGAGTTATGACAGCCGTTTCAGTTAACCTATCTTCCGTTTTACTAATTGTCCCCCAAAAATTATCCACTATTTCCAAGATCATTTCTTGTTCTTCATAATGTCTCTTTGATTTTGAAATAGCAGGAAGCTTCATTAACTCTTCCTCAACTATCATTAGGAAGTCAGTGAAGTCACCGTAATCAGTTGTTCCTAATTTCAGCATCTGTTCGATCTCTGCTTCATGAACCACTTCAGTTTTAGGGTACTTCTTTTTCTCTGTATATGTCACATATTCAATTTTCACCGTATGGATTTTCCCAGAGATGTTGCAGTTCTCTAACTTTGGTTCTGAAAGCCTGCAAAATGGTTGCAGATGGAATACTTTGAAAGGCTTTTCAAGACCTTTTTCATAATACATTTCTAGGATTCCTCCTGGTAAAACTCTAAGGTAAATAGGACCCCACTGCCTTGATGACATCATATTTTTCTTTTCAGGAATCCTCAGCATGAAAGGCCAGCCGTCTTTTTTCTGGCTGCTAAAGAGACTGCTTGGAATAAATGAAGAAAGGCCATCTGTAGTGCACATACATGGAACTGGTCTCAAAGCTCTTTCAGTGTTTGAAGTTTCTGTTTTCAAGTGTTCAAGCTGCTCACATATATAATTGAATGAACCCTGGTTTAAGCTTTTCTGATCTGGCCAGCTTTTCTTCCCTTTAAAAGAAAAATCTCTTTCAAAATCTGACTCTTTTCCATGTCCATGAAAGCTGGACAAAGACACAGTAGATGAATCTTCTGACCAAAATGGATTGGAGAACGCAGAGTCACTTGAAACATTTTGAAAAAAGGCTTGTGAGTCTAAGGAATTTTCCAATTTCTTTGAGTTTCCCTGATGCATAATTTGTGCACCATGTATTGGTTTCAGAGTAGAAAATTCTGAACTGTGCACAGGATGAGATATTCCAATCAATTTTTGAGAAGGTGATTCAATCAGATCAATATTGGATGATAATTCTGGAATAGGACTAAGAAAATGAGTTCCTGATTTGGGAAAGCAAGGACTGATAGGATAGTCTCTGGTGGGTGTACAGAGTGGAGAATTACTGGGGGGATCAGGACTATAGTAGTAGTCACTTATAGGAGATGAGAGAGAATTACAGGTGATGGGGGACAATTGGTTTGAAAAATCTTGCATTTTAGGCAGTGTGAGTTTAAGCCCATTTGGACTGCAAACATTATCATTTTCTCTTGCTCTCTGAGGAGACTGGGATTCATCTTCAAAAGTAACCCAGTTTGTGGTATTTGCAGTAAACATCTTGCTGCAGAAATCTGGAAAAGCCGAGCAAAAGTTTCATTTGTAATTCATCTGTTAAAAAGAAGGGGAAAAAACAAGTAAGAAATTGATTGATATATTTATTTCAATCAGTTGTAATTTCAGGTTCAGAGACATGAATTATTAGTAGTGAACTCTTAATGCCATTAGACAAAAAATACACATTTTGTGTTTAAAAATCCCTGTTATCAATGAATACATTTGATGTGCAATTGCTAAAGATTGGATGTCTAAGGGGATTCTCAGTCATCCAGGTCATTGTTGTCCCAAAGGTGCTTTTTTTTCAAGAGGCTTCTTGGATGAAAAGCAAAACGTCTTCAAAGAAAAACCAGAAAGTCCAGTTGCCTCTTGGGGAAAAAAAAAGCACCTTTGGGATAAAGATTGGATGGATAACGGAACTGGAGATCCCCATTTTGTCTAAATTCTCTTAAACATCAGTATTTTTAAACATTTAAAAATGTTAAATCAGTATTTTCAATAGATTTTTAATTATGGCTTATTCAAAAGGAACAACAAAATCACACTTACTTATCCTATTGCATTTGTATAGATAAAGAATCAGTAAATCATAATGGTTTTGGAGATGACTAGTGCTACATTAAAAGTTACATTTTTCAATTATTCTAAAGTTATTATGTTCTGAGAAAAATAAGAATATCAATTAAGGTACTTTAAAAAAAACACATGAAAACTGAGAGTTAAACAACAGAATTGGCTTCTTCCAACTCTTCTTACTTCTTTCAACAATATATGGCCCTATTATTCAAAGGATTGAAGATATGATGTTATTTGCCACTTATTAAAAGTTGCTTATAGACATGGTTTATATATGGATTGTTACAATGCAGTGTAATTTATACATATACATTTCTTAGAGGAGCTTATAAATATAAAAAGAAGGAAAAAAGAATTATCCTCTTTATATTGGAATATTTCCCCAAGAAGGAAGCAAGGCTTATAACAGTGTTGCAGTACTTGGTCATAAGAATGAAACAATGAAAATACAATAATATTCTACTTAGATGTTAATTAGCATGGCTGTGTTAGAATTTTACATTTGTACAATTTAGGAAATAAAGTACAAATGAAAAACTTGATGTTTTTCTTGTTGACTTCAAACTTCCTGATTTAAATAACTCTGATAAACTCCAATTCGTTGATCTTCTGCACACACGTCTGAAAATATAGTTCATAAACATAATTACCATAACACTTATTTTTAATCAATGCAAACTTTCCATTTTTTGAAGACTGTAACATTCAAATTTACAATTGTTAAAGTCCAAGCCAGAATTTTTGGAAGTTAATTAAAGAAACAAATAAGTAGTGAAAAATATTACTGAATATTTTAAACAGGTTATATAAATAGAATAGAAAAGGGTGCAGGATAACACATACTCATATGTTTATTGTGAATATTTGAGTCCTACTCCTCTGTATACCATTACTTTAAGAATTCACTATAATTATGCACATATAAGTGTAATCTTACTTTTAAATGGCTGAATATTCTATTAAACATAGCAGTATACCAGTTTCCTGCTATTTTTAATTAGAGTACATGCTTATTTGTTTGCTGGTTTGCTGTAAATAACTTTCTTCTTTATGTACATTGTAATAAAATATTTTGCTTTGTTTACTATGAAATTGGTAATCTGAATTTTCATTTTACTTCAGCCATTAGCAAAGCAAAAGTATATTTGGTGGAATGATTTCATCATAAATATAAGGTATATTTTAATGTGCTTAACTGTTTCTTTTCTTTTCATGTTATTCCCATATTTCTCTAAGTAGTCTAAACTAATAGCAAGAGGAACATGTCCGAAAGCAGTTCAATCATAAACAACAATCCATTCAGGATTTTGGAAACGCTACTGCTCAAACGACATGTGTTTCTTGTTCCAAAATGGCAATTTATTTCATTCCATCTTCATAACTCTAAAAATGTACCTTATTTTTGTTCAGAACACTCAAAACAGCTTCTTTGAGACCAAATATTATGGACATCTCTAGCTTGTAATCTCTTGGATTTCACAAAGCTATTCAATGTCAAAAGGTCCTCTGAGAAACAGATGGAAAATACATCCTCAACTGCAATGGGCTAACTCACCATGGGCCAACTCGCAAGACAATTTAACAATTCAATGTAATTATTTAAAATAAATAAACATTATGTTAATTTTGTCCTACTGTCCCTCCTTTTGCATCCTTTCTTTAATTATACAATCCCACCATTTCTTTGATATTAGTGTAACTCTTATCCCGCAGAGAGTTGTCCCATGGCGTATTGGCCATGGCAAGTTGTCCCACAGTAAGTTGTGCAACAAGTTGGCTATGGTGAATTAACTGTAGTGAGTTAGTCAGGAGTTGGCCACGGCAAATTATCATGGACCCTCTCAACTACTATCAGGGAAGCTCAGTTATCAGTAGTGCCCAATATTATCCATCCATCAGAAGTGTGGGATCTGCTAAGAGAATTCTCTTTCCATTTCAAAAAATAATCTAGTGGTTTGGAAATTTAGCAGAGCATATCTGAGCAAACAAGGTAGGTAGAAAAGGAAATTCTGTACAAAACCAAAAATGCATGTACTCCGGAAGTAGCCCTATACTTTCAAATAGTTGTGATACTGAATTTTATTATATATAGAATATTGATTACACAGCATGATCACAGTGATAAAACAAATAGATTTACCTAGCACATTAGTTAATTTTTCTTAATTTAAAATAAATGTAGCAATATGAGAATGAGTTATAGTGGTGTAAAGTCCACAAAATCTTGATCCAGATGGTATGCACTTCATATTTGATGATTTGCGCATGCGCGAGGAGAATGGCATCGGAACTTTGAGGGCGCTCATCCCCGGAGGTTTCTGATGGCTCCGGAGGACGCTGCCGGCCCTCTTGACCAACTTTGAGGGCCAGCCCAGCCGGTGGGGGTGACGGCGGAGGCGGGAGATTCGGGCGACCGCGACGTGTGATCGAGAGGTGGAGCGGCTTGGTCGAGCCTGGCGCAACCCCAGCACGGCCCCTGCGCGGCCCCCAGCGTGGGCAGCCCGATTGAGAACAGTGGGCTGCCCCCAGCGTGGGCAGACTCAGCGTGGGCAGCCCGGAACAAACAGCGGGTGGCGGCTAGCGGCTCCAGCGTGGCCGGATAGCCCGAAAAAGAGCAGCGGGCTACAGGGAGTGGTGAGCGGCGGCGGGCGGAGAGCGGCTAGCGGCGGCAAATGGCGGTGATGGCCTGGCGCGGCCTGTCAGCCCGAGTGGGAACGGCGCGGCTGCGACGAGTGGCGGCGGCAAATGGTGGTGGCAGCGTGGCATGGCCGCCCAGCCTGGTGGAAGATTGACGCCGGGGGAAGCGTCCCAAAATCGGTCCCGGCAATAGGATCAGCCGGGGCCGTTGGAGATCTGCCCTGGCATACCGGCTTGGTTTGGAGAGGAGGTAGGCCGGGTAGCCAGGGTGTAGGACGCTGGACACGGACATGGAGGTCAAGCCGGGCGTTTTACATCAGGACATGTGAAGATTACAGTCTACAGGCCGAGCCGTGGATTTATGGTCCCAGGGAGGTGGAGACTGGACTAATAAAACCATTCCAGACTATGGTGGGGGAAAGAACTTGAGCCAGCCGCCGAGTTATTGACTCAATAGAGGGCTTTGGACCACTCTCCCTCCATGCGGTCTTGGACTCTATTATTTTCCACCTCCCCCCCTCCATCTTCCCCTCCCTTGGTTGGATAGTTTTCCCTTTTTCCATGTGTATTTTAAACAGCTTCCTCCCCGCATTATAATTTCATCATAATTTCAGCTTGTATTGTCGCCATTTTATGTTATTTACTCTGACTTGCTGCCTTTTTAACATCTTAGTTTTTAACATCTTAGTTCCTCTTTTTAAATGCCTGTGAGGCCTCAGGATGTTGTTGTACTCTAGGTTAGACCTTCTCCGCCTGCGGGAGCTCCCACTCTCGCAGGCCTGGCCCCCCGGTCTAACACAGGCCCACCTCGAGGATGGATTGATAGATCCAGAGAGGTGGGCAAGGCGCGAATTAAGGGGGTTTTTATGCAAATTTTTAATTAGGCTTTTAAGGGGTTCCGGGGTGGGGGGAGGGTTTATTCAGTCAGAGGGGGGTCAAGTTATAGAGCCGGCTGGCAGAAGTGGGATAAAGGAGGAGTCCATTAGGGAGGGGATCAGGGGTCGTCTCTGTTGAGGGCCGTCCCATTCGGTTGGTCTTAGGGAGGGGCAGGGGCGGTGGGAGACAGGATGTCCATCGTAGGTTGGGGGCTCGTGGTCGCTGGCTACGAGCGATCGCTTGCCCCAACCCCCTGTGCTCCACTCGTTGGCTAGGCGGTCAGGGATCACAGAGCCGGGGCCCTAGGTTGATATTCTGCAATGCCAGGTCCGTGGTGAATAAAGCCCCCCTCATAAATGACCTTGTGTCAGAGGGGGACCCGGACCTGGTGGGGATTACGGAGACCTGGTTGGGCCCCGAGGGGGGTCTACCCCTCGTGGAAATGTGCCCACCAGGTTACCATGCATTTCATCAACCTAGGGCCCTAGGCAGGGGTGGGGGGGTGGCGGTTGTCGTTAAGGAAAGTCTGGAGCCGAAGGAGACCACTGTGCCTCAGACGACCAGCTGTGAGTCCCTCTTCGTGAAGTGGGGCCTAGGGAGGCAGTTGGGCTTGCTGGTTGCAGGTACGCCTGATACGCCAGTTGTGCCCCTTACTGGACCGGGGAGCCCTTCGCACAGTCACTCAAGCGCTTGTGACGTCCCGGCTGGATTACTGTAACGCTCTCTACATGGGGCTTCCCTTGAGGTGCACTCGAAGGCTACAGTTAGTACAGAATGCGGCCGCGCGGGTGATTATGGGTGCCCCAAGACAGACCCACGTAACACCTCTCCTGCGCGAGCTGCACTGGCTGCCTGTGGCCTTTCGAGTGCGCTTCAAGGTATTGACGACCATCTTTAAATCGCTCCATGGCTCGGGGGCCTAGCTATATACAAGACTGCCTCCTGCCCCATACATCCCTTTGTCCGATCCGCTCCTACAGAGAGGGTCTTCTTCGGGTGCCGTCGGCGGGGCAATGCCGGTTGGCGACACCCAGGGGAAGGGCCTTCTCTGTGGCGGGCCCGGCCCTCTGGAACGACCTACCCCCCGACCTTCGTACTATCTCGGACCTCCGCCTCTTCCGCCAACGTCTTAAGACGTATTTATTCCAACAAGCCGGCTTAGGATAGCCCCCCGTTTCTGACTTTTTAAGAAAAATTTATGATCTGGTAAGGGTTTTAACATTGGGTTTTAGCACGGGTTTATTAATTTAATACATTTTAATTGATATTTATTGTATTCTGTGTCTTTTAACTAATGCCTGTGCGCCGCCCTGGGTCCTAACAAGGAGAAGGGTGGGGTATAAATTTAATAAAAATAAAATAAATAAATAAATAAAAATATTTATTGTTCACATGCAGTCATATTTCATTTCGTTTCCTCTGGAACATACCAGATGCATCCTCACAATTTAATGTTGAGACTTGTAGAATCACTTCTTGCACTACTGATTGCTTTTAAATCTAGGTCAGCTTCATAACATATTTTCTTTAATGCCTTCATGTTAGGACATTTTGCTATGAAATTGTTGGTAGTTCTACAGACAACGAAACAATGTTGATAGTCATTCAAACTAGCCACGTATTCTTAATTTGAAATGCATAAAAAGGCCATGAGATATACTTTTAATATATGAAGAAAAATGTTCATATATTAAAATGTTACTGAGATAAAAAGTTGGAAATATGACTGATACTGCACAAAACCTTAAAGCAGATATTTATGTCCCAATACTAGTAGTCCTCTTTGTATGACCACAATTGAGCCCGCTTGAGTGAACCTGGCTTTTCCATTGACTTTGCTTGTCAGAAGGTTGCAAAAAATGATCACAAAAGGTGATTATATCACTATTTCACAATTTTTATCTACTACAAGTAGTCCTCAACTTACAACCATTCATTTAGTGACCATTTGAAGTTACAATCATACTACAGAGTTACTTTTGACCCTTTTTTAATACTTACAAGTGTTGCAATGTCCTCAGGTTCAGCTGCTTGTTTCATACTTATGACAGTTGCAGTGTCCTGGGATCATGTGGTCACTTTTTGAAACTTTCTGACAAGCAAAGTCAATGAGAAAATCCATGTTCACTTAACCATATTATTAACTTAACAACTGCAATGATTTGCTTAACAAACGTGGTAAGAAAGGTTATAAAATGTGATAAAACTCACTTAATAAATATTTCAGCAACATACATTTGGGGCTCAATTGTAGTCATAAGTTAAGGACTATCTGTACAATGGCTATCTAAACTATATTACCTATCTTCCAATTAGCAATATAGCACTGGGGATTGAAAGGGACGTGGTGTCTCAGTGGTTAAGACGCTGAGCTTGTTGATCAGAAAGGTCAGCAGTTCTATGGTTCAAATTGCTAGCGCCGCATAACGGAGTGAGCTCCCATTACTTGTCCCAGTTTCTGCCAACCTAGCAGTTCAAAAGCATGTAAAATGCACGTAGAAAAATAGGAACCACCTATTAGAGTTTTTTTTTTTAGCAACAGTTTGCTTTGTTCCAAATGCTCAAGATTCAGAGGAACAGAATTCTTTTCTGTTAGGATCTGAAAAAGCATTAGACATTTATATGCATGTATTAAGTAAGAATGAAATGCCAGTCAGCTTGGAATTTCCTGTTAGTCTGATTTACATTCCAAATATTATTGAAGTTCAGTTTCTGACTGCACTATGCAATGGCAGACAAACTATTTTTATTTTTTTTCCTTACCACAACTATTTATAAAGAGAACTACTGCCATATTTTTCATTAAAAAAATTACAAGGATAAAAACATTTCTTAAAGTAGAAGCATAACGGGGGATCTCTTTGACTCAATTTCCCAAACATTGCACACATTTCCATTTTTCTCAATTCATAAATGTTGTTATCCTCAAGTAACTTATTACCATCATTATTGTGTCTTGATTTCAAATAACAGTGTTTTTAACTTTAAAAGAAAATCCATCCATACACATGATTTGTTATTTTTACAGCAACATATATTTATAAATCCTTTTAAAGACTAGAAATAGGTAAAAAATTCAAGACCACAGAAACCAAACAAAACGTATTATAGAATTTTTTCTCCACCATTCTTAAATATAAAGCTTGTAGAAATTGAATAAATAATTTGTTGAAAACAATCACAGAGATCCTGAGATCCAAAACGTCCAAGGTACTGGCAGATGTGATTTAACTTTTTCAACTGAACTAATTCAATCCATAAACTACCCAGAGTTGCTGGAGATTGGCCAGCGTTTCTCATCACATTTGTTAAATGAATCACTGCAGTTCTTAAATTTATAACACAGTTGTTTAGTGGTTTCCCCATTGACTCTGCTTGTCAGAAGGGCGCAAAAGGAGATCACATGATTCCAGAATGCTGCAACCGTCATAAATATTTGTCAGTTATCAAGCACCCAAATGTAAATTATGTGACCTGCATCAGTCATAAGTATGAAAATGGTCATAAGTCACTTTTTCAGTGCTGTTGTACCTTTGAGTCATTAAATGATCTGTTGTAAATTGAGGACTACCTGTATAGCTGCATAATTGCTTAAATTGCACAATACTAGCAAATAGCTTGCAGGTTTTTTGATGCCTAATTCAAACACTGAACTGGGAAAAAGACAGGGTCCATACATCCAGAGAACTTGCCTTAGGCTTTATCCTCCATTCCAAAAATATTTTCTTTAATACTATATACTTTATTATATTAATTATATTTGTATAATTATGTACCCTATGTGTGAGATTATATATAATTATATAATAATTACATTAGTGTAATATAACATAAAAGTATAAACAAACATTTTATAACATGTTCAAGCTGGCTTCAGAAGGGATTGTGGCACTTGTGATCATATTGCAAATCTACACTAGATCATGGGAAAAAATCTCAAGCATATTAAAAGAATATCTACATCTATTGCAGTCTATTGGCTACAAGACAGCCTTTGATTTTGTCAATCATGACAAGCTGTGGAGAGCAATAGAAGAGCTGGGAGTGCCAACACATCTGGTCAGGCTGATGCAGTCAGGTGCACAAATCAGGAAGCCACTGTGTAAATACCATATGGTGACCCTGATTGGCTCAAGATAAAGAAATATGGCAAGGTTGCATTGTGTGTGTGTGTGTGTGTATCTTTTTCAACCTATATTCTGAAGTGATCAAGACAAAACTGAAGAATTAAAAATTGGATTGGAGGATTGGAGGAAGAAACATCAACAATAGTTGACATGCTGATGATACAACTTTCTTCTCAGAAAACAAAGTTGGTCTAAAACATGATTATTTTTAAAAGAGCAAGAAAGATGACCTCTTTTTGAATATCAAGAAGATCAAAATCATGACCACTGCAAGGAATGGAAATGTCAAAATAAAAATTAATGATGGAAGAGATCAAATGTGTGCAACAATTCATTTCCTAGGATCACACATTGATCAAAGCAATGAATGCAGTCCAGAAATAAATCATTGAATCATGCTGGGTCACACAGCAATAAGAATAGATTTAGTGGCAAAAATCAAGGACATAAGCCTGGCAACTAAATGGAGATTAGTCCACAATATTGTATTCTCCATTAGTCTCTATGGTTGCAAAAGCAGGACTATGAAAAAACTGGACAAGAGAAATATTGATTTGTTTGAGTTGCGGTGTTGAAGAAGATCCCTATGCATTCCTTGAACAGCAAAAATGACAAACAACCAAGTACTAGAGTATATAAAACCAGACATATTGCTGGAAGGCAGAATCACAAAATACCGCCTTTCTTATTTTGGCTATGTTATGTGCTGAAAGTCACTAGAAAAGGCAGTTATGCTCACAATGGTCAGTGGTAAAAGGAAACAAGGCTATCAAAAAACATGGTGGTTAGATATCATCAAAGCCAACGCCAGTTACAGCAGAAAACAACTAAAAAAACCTGCACAAATTCAGAAAATGTGGAAAGAGCTGGTCCATAGAATCACTGATAATCAGATACACGTCTGAACAGATAGCATCATCATTATAATCTATAAACATTCTTGAGGATTATTTATGAAAAAAATATCTGCCTAGTTCTTGCCTCATCCACAACTTGTGAGAGCAATATACTGATAGTCATCAAGTTATGACTGTAGCTTAGCAACTGTTTGGACCTAACTTGGGGCTACTTAAAACACAGATTTAAAGTTCCAATGGTCACCCATCCCTATAGTCACATGTTTAAACTTCAGGTGCTTGGCAACACAATATTTATGGCCATTTGCAGCACCCTGCAGTCACATGACACTGAGCTTCTGACATGGGCAAACTGCCTGCCCCAAGCTGAAGAAGCTTCTTGAGTGAGAAATGAAATATCTTCAAAGAAAAACCAGAAAGTCCAGTTGCCTCTTGAAAAAGATCCTTTGGGACAGCCATGATCTGGATGACTGAGAATCTCCATAGACATTTACAGTAACTGTGCCTGCATTTACCATCTACAATAACCTTATTCAGAAACCAGACCCTTCCCTTTTTCAAAATTACAATTTAAAAGATATATCCTATACCTATTTCTCTAAAACTTCTACCTTCATAATAGTTTATATTTCATTTTAGCATTATTATTGTTAATGAATCTCAAGGGTAGCCTAAAACTCTTTCTTAGATTTTACACGTCTTACAGTTTACATTGGCAAAAGTTACAGGAATTTGCTTTTCTAGGCTCTTTTGTGGTTTTTGCCCAAATTCATGCATAATAAGCACTGGGAAGAAAATATAAGTTGCTAGCCATCCCAATGTTTTGCCAAGCACCACTTCAAGGCATATGGGTTAAAAAACATCACGTATTTGTCAGATAGCAAAGCTACCATACACTTTTGGGGAAAGGCTGCCACAAGCACTGAAAAGCAGAAATAAATATCAGTACTGCAGTTCAAAACTCTAAGCAGTACCTAATAATAAAACTGATTTAAAAACAAGGAAATTGGCAACTGGGTAGGAATGTTGAACAGCAAGCAAAATACAGTCATTTTTTCCAACCCTTCTGACTGTTTTAACCACAAGAAATCATGTCTGACAATAGAAAATGCTGGCACTTTCAATTTCAGCAACTTGCAAAAACAAAATGAAACAACCTTTAACCCAAGCCTTTGTTCTCTCCTCATCAGCAGACATTCTCCGTTATTATTGTACCAAGAATTAACTAATATTTAAGCAATCAAGCCTATCAGAATTGATTTGAAGAACATGACATTTCCAGAATCTCTCTTTAATGCAGCATTTTTTCATAGCTGCTATGTTCCTGCAAAACTTTGCAATGGCATCAACTAAATTGTGGTTTGGTTATTTGCCAGTTGAGAATTTAGGCCCAAGATTAGTAACTTGATCCTCAGAAATTGGCTTTGTGTATCCACAAAATTGTTTCTTCACCAGCCCAGCCCATACTATGTTACCATTTTCGATGAGACAGAATAAAACTAAGTTTAAAAGTTTGAATACAATAATTTATAAAAATCGCATTTAGAAAAAATAAATCTAGGATATCATTCAATTCATAATATAATCAAGAACAGTGCAAGATTTCAATTAAAAGATATTTCCTATACCTATTTCTCTAAAACGTCTACCTTGATTGATTTACTGTAACTGGATCTGTCTTTGCTTCACTAGATTATTCATGGTATGTTTAATGTTGCAACAAAAACTACTCCCACAAATGTCTTACCTTGTTCCACCAGCCCAGAATTCTTCAAAATAATTATGGTTGATAAATGGAATGTACAGTGATATATTTCTAACTATTAAATATTGGAGGGGAACAGATTCCACCTCTTACATTTGAGGCAGGCAGTAAATCTATTTTTGCAAAAGTTTATTTCCCAATAGATTTTATGTTGTTTTCTACTACTATATTAGTGGGTCCCCTTTCCCCTCCCCACAAAATAATCATTTCTTTTGAAATAGTCAGTTCTTTGCAACATAACGCATGTTTAATTTTTAATTACCCAGATTATTCCCATTTCATCTAGACTAGAGGTGGGAAACTATGGCCCCTTTATGACTTATGGACTTCAGCTCCCAGAATTCCTGAGCCAGCATGGTTCTCCACCCCTGATTCTAGATCAAAAATACAACATGCAAAGTTAAGAGATAAACTGAGAAAGAGGTTTTCCCAATTAATCAGTATTTCAAATATCCTGTCGACCTTTGAATCTATCCATGCCTAAAGGAATAAATATTTATTTTATTTAAAAGACTGGTGAGACAACTTTCTTAGAAACTATACACACACATACACAAGCATCAAACAAATGATAAAAGCAGAAAACAGTAAGAATAGAAACCTGGCATCACAACCAATTCCTATCAATACAGCCAGCCCCAGCATTTTCATGCTCCAACTCATCTTCTTTGAGTAGTTGGGAGAAGAACCAGGACTTCATTGCTTTCTAGAAGGTCAAGAATGTGAGTGGCTGGCAGATCATAAGGGGAAGAATGCCACAGAACAAAGACTGCCATGGAAAAAGCATGCTTCATGGGTCCCACTAGATGGTAAAAATTGAATGGGACCTAGAATGAGACTACTCTATTTGAACTGGTGAAACAAGCAGATATCCTCAGGGAATTTTTCAAATAATCTGGCACCATGCCACAGAGAGCTTTAAAGATGATAGCCAACAACACTGCAACTCCAAACCAGTTGCTAACTTCAAGGTGGTCTTCAAGGGTAGCCCCATGGACAGCAGGCTACAGCAGTCAGCCAGGTGGCCAAGGTATGAGTGACCATGAGCAAGACTTCCTGGTCCAGAAAAGGGGACAATTGGCAGACAAGATGAATCTATACAAAAACTACGCTAACCGTGGCTGCCACCTGCTCCTTGATGAGTAGTCATGCTCCTTGATGAGTAGTCAGGAGATCTCCCAAGTTGTCCAACCCCTCAGGTCAGTATCGTTTTCCCCATCCAGAGTATAAAATGAGTATTGCACCTTGCCAGGGTTGAGCCAGAGTCAATCCTTCCCCATCCATACCTTCACAACTTCCAGGCATTGGGTCTGCACTGCAACAATATCAACTGCCAGCCCAGGGTGTAGATATATAACTGGATATTATTACTATATAGCACTGATTCAGTAATTCTCTGCAGGGATGACATCTGGGTGTTTCTGTGCTAATTGATGAGGTTAGGAATCAGAAATATTTTTAAAGCTATTTGTCACAGAAGGATATTGGAGGATATTTTTAGGCTTTTCAAAGTGGTATATTCTGCAAATGGAATAAGTAGCTACAGTTACCTATAACAGAAATGTGCCTTAGTGAACAGATCCTAAGCAAATCTCAAAGAAAGAGAAAACAATTTGATTTTTTGAAGACATTCTTGGATTAGAATTTTTTTTTACTAATATTTCAAAAAAATTCCTAGGCACCAGATCAAATTCTGTTTAAATTCTTCAAAGTAGCATCTTTTAAACAAAAAAAATGGAAAACAAAAGGCACTCATGGTAAACATGTAGTATTTGATGTACAACCATTTCTCTATTGAAAGAAAAACAAAATATAAAGAAAGACCAGGAATGCTGAATGGATTTTACAGAACTATATAAATTATAGACTGGTCCAGTTCCTTTTTGTGAATAGCTACATCCCCATGGTAGCCATTTTGTGAAAGCCATGCCTTTATGGCAGTTATTTTATATTAGTGCCACTGAAACTTTTTCAGAATTTTCCCTTTTTAATAAGTGGGATCAGGGTATAATTTTTCATGTTACAGTGACATTGATAAACATTACTTTTGGACTACAGCAATTTTATCTTTCTGGACTGAAGCATAGAAACAAAAATCCAGAAGGCAACAAGATGTCCTCCAGATGTTCTAGGCTAAAATTTTCAAACCCCAACTGACCAGAATGTCAGTCTTATGGAACTGTTCTTCAAAACACACAAAGGGAATCAGATTGCGCAAACTGCTTCAGTTACAGTATTATCTTTTAGCTCTTAGGATGAAATTCTGCCAATATTAGGGCCATAGCAGAGTTGGTGAATAATAAGAACTAGTAATGACAGCTGTTCTAGATTTAACTGAAAATAAAAATGTTCAGGAACAAGAAGTTAGAAAACGCAAGAAATCAACAAGCTGGTCATTTACAGAGAAAGAATTATTTAGTTAAAGTTAACGGGAGGGATAAATAAGTTGCATTTATCCCTCCCGTTACAAATATGACCACTCTGGTTAACGGAGAGAATAAGATGTACATCCTGAATCAAGAAGTCAGTATTTTCAAACTTCGCAGCTTTAAGATGTGTGGACTTCAACTCCCAGAATTCCCTTGCAAGCATGCTGGAAAACTCTGAACAAGTTTACAGGCATTTTTCCAACGGAATCCGACGCGACCAAGCCCAGAGGAAAAAGGCTACTGTGTAGCAGCAGAGCGGTTTCTACGAAGTTAGCCGGGAGAGCTTCAGTCCTGTCCCCGCGTACTCTTTTAAACGGGCTTTGCTGGGCTGGTCCCGCGGTCCTTCAGCACGAACGTGGCCGCCGCAGTTTCTGGACCTGGAGCGCATTTAATCAAGAGGCCACCAAAGCCTCTCTCCCAAGGCTAGCGAGCTTCGGGGATGTTAACGCACGATACAGATGATGAAAAGGGGAAATATAATCTTGGGGTCAAAACATGGTTTTCTCTACTTTTCAACAAAAACGCCCCTCCCCCCGCTACTTTGAAGGAGAGACACTAACCCCGCCCTCGAGTTTGCCCAGTTAGTTGCCCCTTTCTCTTTTTATATCAGCTCGCCCATATAGACAGACGCACAAACATCCTGCGCCCCCTTCTTACCGGCCTGAGTGTTGAACCTTCTGAGCTCCGCAAATTGGGTGCCGGACGGAAAGTGGGAGAGCTTCTACCGGCGAAGAAACGAAGGAAAAGGAAGAGGAGGGAGAAATCAGAGGCTGCCTCCTCCACTTCCTCACCAGCTGGCCCGGTCCCAAGCTCCGGCAACCTTCGGGCACCACAAAGGGTCCCGCGGCCGCCGACCTCCTCTCCGGCCAACCTGTCTCCGCCTCCCACCCCGGTGCTTTGCAACTGACGAGCGAGCGAGCGAGCCTCGCTGCTCCCCGGCAAAGGCGAGCCGAGCGCGTCCCGCTAACTCCCGCGGGGCATCTTTAATCGACGTGGAGGGAGGCCAGCCTGGGCGAAGAGGAGGGTACCAGCTAAACCCCGCCTGGCTTGTTTGGGTCTCCATTCCCTGCGCAGGCGCTATAACTTTCAGCCGCGTGGAAAGGATAACAAGCCTTGGGATAGGCAAGCAGAGTGAGAATGACTCTCTTGGGAGGGGGAGGGGGGTTGGCAAACTAATCACCCTGGACAAAATCATACAGCGGGGCGTTCAGGATTGCTCAGAACAGGAGAGGGGGATGCGGTCTGTTCGTGTAGAAAGGTAGCACCTCAAGGGAGAACGTTCAGCCTTGTTTTTCATAAAATGGGGGCTCGTTGACTGCAAGGAAAGACGCATTCTTAAATCCGAACACCAGCGCCTTCTCTTCCCTTATCAACATTTTAATGATCAGAAAGCCCCATTTAACTCAAATGACCTTTATTTCCAGATGAATAGGCAGGCATAAGAGTGCAGTCCAAATTATGTATTGAAACTGATAACACAGTTGGGCAACTAACTTAGTCTGCTGCACTGGCAACCTTGAAAACTCATCGAGGTTCTAGCTATGTTGTGTCCTTTAAAACAGGGGTTCCTAACCTTTTTTGCACCAGGGACCGGTTTCATTTTAAAGAAAATTTTGCGGACCGGCTGGGTGGTTCAGCAGTCATGTGACTGGGTGGGCGTGGCCAACTTGGAAAATGTTTTCACATTTTCATTTCACTTAACAATGATCTTGGTTAACAACCAAACTTTTGGGCTCAATTGTGGTCATAAGTTTTTTCTTTTTCTTTCTTTCTTTCTTTCTCTCTCTCTTTCTTTCTTTATTTCTCTGTCTCTTTCTCGCTTTCTTTCTTTCTCTTTCTTTCTCTCTCTCTTTATTTCTTTTTCTCTTTCTTTCTTTCTTACCCTCTTTCCCCCCTCTCTTTCCCTATTTCTCTTTCTCTCTCTTTCTCTTTCTTTCTTTTTCTTTCTCTTTCTCTTTCTTTCCCTCTTTCCCCCCTCTCTTTCCCTATTTCTCTCTCTCTTTCTCTTTCTTTCTTTCCCTCTTTCTCTCTCCTCTTTCTTTCTTTCTCTTTCTTTCCCTCTTTCCCCCCTCTCTCTTTCCCTATTTCTCTTTCTCTCTCTCTCTCTTTTTCTCTTTCTCTTTCCCTCTTTCTCTCTCCTTTCTTTCTTTCTCTCTCCTTCTTTCTCTTTCTGTCTCTTTTCTTTCTCTTTCTCTCTTTTTTTCTCTTTCTTTCCTTTCTGTCTCTCTTTTTTCTCTTTCTCTGTCTTTCTTTCTCTCTTTCTTTCTCTCTCTCCCACTTTCTTTTTCTTTCTCTCTCTGTCTCTCTCTCCTTTGTTTGCCCATCTGTCACTCTGTGTGTGTGTGTGTGTCTGTCTTGCATTCAGGCACTTAAATCACTCATTCTGTGTCTCTGTCTATCTTTCTCTCCCTCCCTCCCACTCTCTGTCTCTCTGTGTGTGTCTGTCACTCTCTGATTCCCCCCTCCCTCCCTGTCTCTCTCTGTGTCTGTGCCTTTCTCTGTCTGTCTGTCTCCCCCCCCCCCCCAAGCCTCCTCAGCTCCTGGAAGTAGCCTGGCCGGCCCACCAGCCCGCTGGCTGTATTTACTCGCTCGCTCTCTCACCCATCCACCGGACGAAGGAACCTGGCGTCCGATGGGTGAGCGAGCGAGCGAGCGAGCAACCGCGGCCAGCGGGCCAGCGGATTGTTGGGCGCTGCCGCAGCAACTTTCCTTACCCGCCCGCCGGCCAGTCGGCCACAGTTACTCACTCGCTCGCTCACCCACCGGACGCCAGCTTCCTTCGTCCGGTGGGTAGGTGAGCGAGCGAGTAACCGCAGCCGGTGGGCAGGCAGGTTGTTGGGCGCTGCAGCAAGTTTCCTTGCCCGCCCGCGCTTGCTTGCTCGCTCGTTCACCCACCCACCGGACAAAGGAACCTGGCGTCCCCGTCTCTGCCCAGGGGGCTGCCCCCTCCTCCTCCTCTCTGGCGCTGCGGCCCGGTCCTTACTAAGCCACGGACCGGCACCGGTCCGCGGCCCGGGGGGTTGGGGACCCCTGCTTTAAAACAAGGGTCCCCAACCTTTTTGGCACCAGGGACCGGTTTCATGTAAAAAAAATTCCGCGGTCCCAGTGGGAGCCTCCAGCGGGTGAGTCGAGTCCTTGTGGGCCGCCCGCGGGAATCCGCATCTCGTGAAAACGCGGCCTGGGGAGGGTGCCTTGCATGCAACCGGGCGGGAAAGTTGCCAGGGGTCCTGGGTGAAGGATCCTCGGCTGGGGCAGGGAAAGAAGGGCTGCATCCCGGGGAAGGAGGGCCGGGTGGTGCCCCGAACCCCCCCAATGCAGGCTGTTGCCTCCATCTTGACCCCGGGGAGCGCCCCAGCCAGCCGCCAGAATAGCAAAGCGTTTGCTACACTTTTCTAAGAATTGCGCTACTCTCTCCACCGCTCACTCCGGCCCGGTTACTATCAAACCACGGACTGGCACCGGTCCGCGGCCCGGGGGTTGGGGACCCCTGCTTTAAAAGAACCAGAATTTATTTTAAAGAACTATATGCACACAACTCTTACAAAGCCTCCATCTCCCATTACTGAAAAAAATTGCAAGGGAATACCACAACAGTAAAACAAGGGAGACAATGTAGCAACATTGTCTATCTCTGACAGACTAACATACACAAACACGTTGGAGCGTGATTTTCTCCCATTTTTTCTTAGTTTACAGTAAACTACCACTTTCTTTTATAAAGAGATGGTGTCCAGTTATAAGTCTTAACAATTTAGCTTCTTACAAGGAGATCAAGTTTACAGGAGTTTTTTCTTCCATTTAATGGCCTCTTCAGCTTCCAACTTTTCTTATTTCAGAAAGGGACACACACCCTCATAATGGATTTTCCATCTCACTGCTAACACTCCCACTCCACCTGGCTGAGCCAGGCTGAAGCCAATCCAATCCAAGGTGTACTGGCATGAAGTGAGTATTTGAAAAATCCAAGCCAGGGGTCTGCAAAGTTGGCTCTTTTGAGACTGGTGGACTTCAACTCCCAGAATTCCCCAGCCAGCCTAGCTGGCTGGGGAATTCTGGAAGTTGAAGTCCACCAGTCTCAAAAGAGCCAACTTTGCAGACCCCTGATCCAAGCCAATCTATGATGCATGGAGGAAGAGGTAAAATGGAGGTAGGTAGATACTTGTTTGATCACAATTGACCTGAGAGAGCTGCTAAGGAACTGCTTCCTTCCATCCCTGTATTCAGTGCCTGTTCTGCAATGTTTACCCTTTAGGCAAACTAGAAACCCAGTTTCCATAGGCACTTTTTTCTTTCCTTATCTTTTTCCCCTTTTCAAACTTGGTCAACCTAGAAGAATCTAAGCCCTGAAAATTGTGTCCAACTTGTCCAATTACATGTGTATAATTGAAAGTACAATTTTAGCCTTCCTCAATTCCCCTCCTGTGGGATGCTCTTCTGAAAAGGTCATTCTACCACTGGATATAACCAGTGCAGATCTGACTTAAATATGTAGTCACATTTTTCCTCTTCTATCCTTTTGGTCGACAGAGCTATGGGGAATGCTTTAATTTGCATGCTTTGATTTGGCACTTACTATGCTTTGATTTGGCACAAGAATTATTGACATTATTTTTTAGACCTCTCAGCAATTCATGATACTTATCTAGTGGTGGCATCTGGGTTGTAAAATCTGAATCACTAGTAGATGGCAGCCATAAGAGGCTCTTTCTCTCACCCAAATTTGCTGGCTAGTTAATAGATCAGTCATTGTTTTGAAAAATTATGTGGATGCATCTCACACACACCAGGCTCCTAATTGAACTCTTGACACCTGTGGCAGCATCTGCTGCACAAATCCAAGTGAGTCCTATATTGCAGTTAAGAGAAACAAACCTTTTGCTATCATCTAATGATGATTATCATAGCCTGTTAACTATGATTTTGAGACCATTGACCGCACTCAGAGTTTAACTGGTGTTCTTGGGAATTTTAGGCACTACTGTTTCTTTTCGTGTCTTTAAAATCTGGGGTTCTCTTGAATTTATGTATTTCTACCCTAATTATGTGTGGAATATAATAGTTCTGTCCACCATGTAAAACAATTAAGACTCCTATTGCACATATAACACATTTTAGTTAGCTGAACTTACAGTATATTCTTTAAATCCATTTAAATAATTGATATGACCATATTTCAACAAAAAGTAATCCTTTCTCCAATCTCTATGTCAATACATGGCAGTTTTGTCTAATATTAAACTAGAGCAACAGATTAGAAAAAAACAATTATCTGTTAACCAAAGTCCTAGAAAATTGTCATTAACATTTAATCATTTTCAGTTTTGTTTTGTTTTTCATCCCAATACAGTAACAAATTACATAAAATAATTTTTTTAAATGTGTTCTTATCCCAAAAGTTTAAGAATACTCCACTAGCTTGCCAAATGTCAACATATTTTGGTTAATTAATCTAGTCCTTAAATGTTGCAAAAGTAATTTAAATCCCTGAATCCCTATACTAGTGACCAAGAATTCCTTTCATATCCAGACACAGTGCCCCTTCCGTTCTCATTTGCAATCTCAAATTCCAAGCGAAGATAGAAGCAAAATGGATTTCTACCAAATCATAGGAATTCTCAACTTCTGCTTCTTTGTCCAGATAAGAAAAGCAGACACTTTGGAGCCGTTGCAGGACACTCAAATTGACATGAGAGATTCAGCATTGTGAAAGAAACATTGTGCACTTAAAAATATGTAAGGTTCATATTTTCTTCCTGAATAAGTACATGGAGAACATGGGTCCAGTGAACTTATTTTTTTTATCTTAATTCTTAATAGCACAATAGTTTTAAGGGTATTAAAAGTGGCTTAAGTAATTTCAGGACTTGATACAGTAATAGGTTTATTGGACTGTGCTAACAGGTAGATCTATACGGTGCACTGATACTGTGTGAATGAATGTTAAATGTTTCCAATAGTGTTTCATGCAAATATTAAATGTATGGAAAAAATAGGTGAGACCTGTGGCATCCCACAGAGAAGGGACTGGTGGCTCTCTTTACCTGCTTATCTGTCCCATGCTATGAACTGGAACTGCCCATTCAGGAAGGAGCACAGTATAAAACAATACCTCTTCTCTCAAAGTGCTGAAGGATACTAGAGTCAGTCATACTGACTGCTGCTGATAGCAAATAGGGTGTGGAGGGCCTCTCTCCCTCCATTTAGTTCCCGAGAAAGAATATCCACTATAATGACTACAGTAATGTTATTTTGGTTACATATCTAATCTGAACCAACACTGGAACACATTCAGATCATCTGCTCTATTACACATTTTCTCTGCAATTGTCACCCCACTTTTTCTTCAGCAATTTCTCCCCCAAAGATACTTCTTCAGGAGCAGGTATACCACTACCTCCTCCAAGATGGCAGATACCATCCCTTCTCCCCCAAAGAAGCATTAATCATCTGTTGAATCCAAATACAGACATATAGTTGCTCAAAAGAACCAGGTGGGGCATGGATCTAGCCCTCAGGTGGCAAAGTTCTTGATGCAAAGGATCTTACCACTTCTTGAGAATTCACAAGACCAAACAAATCACAGATATCCATGCAAGACCTTCTCCAAATATCTTCATAGAGCAGTCTAGATCTGACTGAATGTATTTTTTATTGACAAGATACACAACAAATATGCTGTGTTTGCTGCAGGAAGGTTTTTCCTTCTGTTCTTAACAGAGTCATCTTAAACATAACACAATTTTGTCACTGAAGTAAGCTCAGATAAGTAACAGCACCTTGCCACACTAAAACTGGATTGATACCTGTACTCAATTCATATTCTAATCCCTTGTCTTATACCACTGCGACTTCAGGCATCACTTCTACTACTTGATCTCTCTGGATTCTTTGGTAAATTCAGAAATTTGATACAATCAACAAGCAATGAGATCAAGTGGTGCCTTTGTCATCTCTGAATTCCAAGGTTGAACAAAGCATATGGAGGACTTTCTGCTAAACTGATTGGAAAATCCTCAGACAACCAACCAGATCCATTAGTCATCTCAGGCAGACTTTGCTAATTGGCTCCATCATTTGGAAAATTCACAGGTCTCTCTAAGCCATAGCTTGACCAGGAAGTGATCTTGATGAAAAATGACTGAAGACAATGTCCTCCACTTTCAGATATACTATCTATTGCCAAGCAGTACAGTAGGCAACCATTTTGTTTAAAAGCATTCAAGGGCTTTTACTTTTGAAGAGCAAAACCTATCCTTGAAGAGCCAGTGTGGTGTGATGATTAAGATATGGACTAGAAACTAGGAGAGTGAGTTCCAGTCCCACCTTATGCATGAAAGTCTGCTGGGTGACTTTCGGCCAATCCCTTTCACTCATTCTAACCAATAGGATTATTGTTGTGGAGAAAACAGGAGGACTGGATATTATGTATTGAGGTGGGATAAAAATCAAATAAATAAATACATTTTCACCTCTTAGCTTCCCCCCAAATTTTCTCCCCCAAATTTAAAAAAAAATAAAGTTGCTATTCCAGAAACTTTTATAGGGTGCTTGTGATCCACAAACTTGACTTGTGACCTCATAAGAACTGTGACCCAGTTATTGTAGAAAATAAATGAGGGATAAACAAGCTATGGCTGACCGTGATAAATAAATAATCGGCCAGTTGGGAGGTTAACTGAGCTCTTATCACTGTGACTGTACCATCCTGACCAATAATGCCCCCAGAAACTAACTGAAGCAGATGAAAGATCATTCACACTAATACGGCTATGTTTGTGTTTAGCCACAAAACTAGGCATAAAAGTGCATCCCAGCTTAAAAATCTACTTTTACTATGACATGAGCAAATAAGAGGATTGTCTCCCTACATAAATATGCATAAGAAAGGATTAAGCAAATATATGCTACAACATGAGAAGGGCTAACAATACTACTGCTTTGTGAGTTTAATATAAATTTCATTATGGGGTTGTTTATGCCAGTTTTATCTAACCTATTTTATATCATTCTAAATGAAGTCAGAAAGGCAAAAATCAAGAAAGAAATCAATGAAGTAGCAATAGACATGCCCCCCAAAATACCTTTGAAGGTATGTAGTACAATGTTTCAGACTTCATGAATTCTTCCACTGTATTATACTAAACCAGGGGTCTGCAAAGTCGGCTCTTTTAAGACTGGTGGACTTCAACTCCCAGAGTTCCCCAGCCAGCATAGCTGGCTGGGGAACTCTGGGAGTTGAAGTCCACCAGTCTTAAAAGAGCCGACTTTGCAGACCCCTGTACTAAACCATTTGACTACAATTCTAAACCAAAGCTTCCCATGTTCAATTCCTATACAGAAATGAACAAGAAATAAAACAAATCAGCTGGCAATAAATAAAATAGTTCCAAAATTGCAGAAATTGTATGCCTTAATGTAGGACAAAAGATATTAAATAGCTAAGGATAGGTAAAAACAGGGAAAGAGCCAATTTAGAAATTGCTGTAATGTGTCATTTTGCCCTTCAAAACCACAATGCATATGTGGTTCATTGTATTAAAAAAAACCTGCAAATGTAAATCAGCATACTGTAAAATTGCATGCAGTTTTGTCTCTATACACCAGCTTTTCATTAATCTTCCTCTACCAGATGTTTTCTTTTTACCCAGCCCCCTTTAACAGCTGTCTTACTATCTTAAAGGCTGAGAAAGAGATAACAAAAGGATTTCAGGAATCAGCAACATAATATGAAAATAGCCAAGGTCAAATCAGCCAGTCATTTTAAAATGTATTCTCTCTTAGTTCATATTTCAAACTAAATAAATCTTATGAATTTTCTAGTCAGTGTGGGGTGATTCAAGGGTAATTCCTCTTTTACAAGTATCAGTTTAACATTTATTTATTTTTTTGGGGGGGGGAGCATTATTTTCTTCAATGCATAAAATCCTTCCGTGTTTCCATTAGACAAGATTTTTAATATTTGTTCCAGACACTGTAGTACAGATATATTCTTAAAAAAACATAAAACATGAGATATAAACTTACTCAAGACAGTGTTGTTCAATATTACATTGATTGTGAAATTGTGGACCACTACCACCATCCCAAAAACTTCTAAAGAGAATATTTAACTGGCAGTGTATTTATTCTACATTCATTAAGCACATTGACGTAGTTAATACAGTGGAGTAACCTGATGGTAGAACAGCTATCTCTTATAGGTTAGTAGAATTAATACAGTAGTGAATGTTTCTGTGAATTCTTTCTTGGTTTGAGGGAACCCTTGCAAAAAAAGTGAATGGAAATATAAATATATTTAGATGACAATTTCAAATTCCATAGAGCAATCAACCAAGGATTGATTCAGCCTCTAATGGGGCCAGATAGGCTTTTTCGAAGTCTGCTAGAATTTGAAAACAAATATCTCTATGAAAGTAGTAGTGTGAATCTCAAGATTCAAGCCAGCATTCTCAAGAGGACTTGAACAGGATAGAGAAAATAACAAACTACAATGTAAAAACGTAGGCAGAGATGCAAACAAATCCCCAAATCTCTACATTGCACCTCTTAAGGGTGTATTCTTGGTTCATCAAATTCCACAGCAGTTCTTCTGTACACAGCTTTACTAATTCAGTAACTTATTATATCTTATCTTATATACCAGCCTTTATCTGATGACCTTTTCAGTGTTTTTCCTCTCTGCATCTTATTCCAGCTGGCGAAGGTGATTTCTTAGTAATCGCTTTTGTGTGAAAAATAAGTAAGACAAACAAAAATAAGAGAAAGGTCCATCACAGTTTTTACACTTAACTCCTTCTCTGGCCCTCTTTCTCTCCTTCATTTCAAAAGACAACTATTGTACATGTTTGGTTGTTCATTACAATTAATAGGAATTTGTATTAGTCACATTGTACTGAATGTTTCAGTATTAGCATCTTGAGACTCTTAGAAAATCTAAAGTCATTAGAAGACATACTACACTAATTGTACAGTTGGACAATGCCAAAAAAGTCTTGCTGTATCTGGTTTTGTTGGTTACTTCTTGTAGACAAGAATGGATGAGCAGGACTGAAGGAAAAGACAACTACTGCATTGATGCCCAATCTGTTCATCTAGTATGCATCAAAACATACACAACTGAAGAAGTTTAGAGATGAAAATAAAAACTTATCCGAAGTGTATGATAAACAATTATGGTTAAGTTCTATGCATGCTATCCGTAAATTCATTTTCCAGCCTGTGTTTCTGACCACACCAAGTTCAGTTTAGTATTTGCTGGCTAACAAAGCCAGAACATCAAAGCCTAAGCTGAATTACAGCCGTATCCAGGCCACAGGTGATTTGCCCAACTGAAATCCAGTGCCAGCATCGATGTTTTCTCTGCAGCAGCATAATTGTAAAAACAGTTAGCCAACCAATACTATCGGCTTTTGTTCTTCTTGGAATTTCCCTAGATCAAAGAAAAAACACAATTGATAATTTAAAAAATGACAGAATACTGTTGTATAACTGCATTGGATTCTGTACTTCCACCTCAATTTTTAGATGGCAACAATTATACATGGCTTCTTTTAAAGTTTTTAAATAGTTTTTGAAATTACCGTATTTTTGGGAGTATAAGGCACACCTTTTTCCCTCAAAAAAAGGGTGAAAATCTGGGTGCGTCTTATACCCTGAATACAGCATTTTTGGCCTCCTGAAACCCCACCCCCTTTGCAAAAACGGTCATGCATAGCCTTTAGGAGGCTTCCAGAGTGCTCCTGGGGGCTGGGAAGGGCAAAAATGAGTGGAAAACGGGCCATTTTTTGCTCATTTTTGCCCCCCCTGCCCCCAGGAGCTCTCTGTAAGCCTCTTAAAGTTTATTCTTGCCCTTTTTTTGACAAAACACGGTCGCGTTTTCATGAAAAACGGACCATTTTGGGGAGGTCTCCAGAATGCAAAAACTTTTTTTTAAATTTGCCTCTTCAAAATCTTGGTGCTACTTATACTCCAGTTCGTCTCATACTCTGAAAAAATACAGTAATTTTACCAAGAAACTGCCCTTAGGGGAAAAATTCACCACTTACAAATGCCTCAGGTTTTAAGTTTTAGTTATAAGCCAGATTTTGGAACTTGGGAAAGCAGCAAGGAAGTTCCAGACTCCATACATGAAGACTGCTGATAAGACAACTGATATGCCAGCTAGATTGGATTCATGCTACAAATTTGCTAGTGCATCTTCCAGTTAGTAAAAAGGTAATTTTTTTTAAGTCACTTTAATAAACGGTTGCAATTTTATTTCAAAAATTGTTTAGCACAAAAGCATATCATAAAACAAACACTTAAATAAATATGAAGGTTATTATTTAACACAGGGGTCCCCAACCCCCGGTCCGCGGACCGGTGCCGGTCCGTGGCTGGATGGGAGCCAGGCCGCAGGGCTAGAGAGGAGGAGGAGGGAGGAGGAGGCAGCCCCCTGAGCGCAGCGCGTGGGAGAACGCAGGCGCGGCTGTTCGCGCCGTTGGAGTGTGCCTCTTCCTCCACCCTCGTCGACGGAGGGATTCCTGGACGCCGCCGGACCGGCCACTGATTCCCTCCCCTGCTGGCATGCTGGCCACTCATTTTCTTCCAGGGACTGCGGAGGCTCCGCGGGCTGGGGAGGGAACTGGCGGGTTGCTCCGGCGGCGCACAGGAGTCCCTCCGTCGACGAGGGTGGAGGAAGAGCCCCCACCATCCTCCTGCGTTCTCCCGTGCGCTCTGCCCAATGGGCTGCCCCCCTCCCTCCTCCTCCTCTCCAGCCCGGCTCCTATCCAGCCACGGAGCCTGAACGAGCGAACGAGCGACCAAGCGTGGCAGGCGGGATGAGGAGGCTGGGGGCGGGGGGACGGGACGACGATGACGACGACAGACACACATAGAGAGACAGAGGGAGGGAGGGAGAGAAAGATAGACAGACACACAGAAGGAGTGATTGAATGAATGCAAGACAGACAGACACACGCACACACACACACACACAGAGTGACAGAAATGGGCGGATGAAGGAGAGACACAAAGAGAGAAAGAAAGAAAAAAGTGGGAGAGAGAAAGACAGACAGAGAGAAAGAGACAGGAAAAGATACAGAAAGAGGGAAAGAGAGAAAGAAAGAAATAGCGAGAGAGAAAAAGAGAGACAGAGACAAAGTAAGAAAGAAAGAGAGAGAGAGAAAGAAAGAAAGAACTTATGACCACAGTTGAGGCCAAAAGTTTGGTTGCTAACCAAGATCATTGTTAAGTGAGTTTCACATTTTCAAAGTTGGCCACGCCCACCCAGTCACCTGACTGCTGAGCCCCTCAGCCGGTCCGCAGAATTTTCTTTAAAATGAAACCGGTCCCTGGTGAAAAAAAGGTTGGGGACCCCTGATTTAACACATTTCAGAAATGAAGCTTTGTTCACAAGACACTTTGGCTACTTAAAAAAAAGGGAAGTCTCTTCATTAGTGAGAAATAAAATTATGGTTTGGAAGTTTAATTACAATACAATACAATACAATAGCAGAGTTGGAAGGGACCTTGGAGGTCTTCTAGTCTAACCCCCTGCCTAGACAGGAAACCCTATACCATTTCAGACAAATGACCATCCAACATCTTCTTAAAGACTTCCAGTGTTGGGGCATTCACAACTTCTGGAGGCAAGCTGTTCCACTGATTAATTGTTCTAACTGGCAGGAAATTTCTCCTCAGTTCTAAGTTGCTTCTCTCTGATTAGTTTCCAACCATTGCTTCTTGTTCTGCCCTCAGGTGCTTTGGAGAATAGTTTGACTCACTCGTCTTTGTGGCAACCCCTGAGATATTGGAACACTGCTATCATTCCCTAGTCCTTCTTTTCATTAAACTTGATTTAAAAATTGATTACTTTCTTCAAGAATTTCACAGTACTGATTTCTAACAAATCATTGTATGGTTGCTGGCTTGATTTCATGTCATACTGAGTTTGAATTCATATGAATCTTGATGTAAGATTCAAACTGGTATAATGCTATGTAAATTGTCAGGAAGCATTATGTTAATAAAAGTAGTAACCAGTAATTGTAAAATTAGAAGGCAGAGATTTTATTCAGACCTGAAGGGTTATAATTAGCCTTCCCATAACAGAACTGCATACATGTTTTCTCATTTACGTCTCACATGGCCTGAGCAGAGAATTGATTCATTTCAGCCCAGAAAAACGGCATCAATTGTCAACAGTTCAAGGTTTAAGATAGAAACTTTGTTATCAGAATTCCTTCTAAATGGAGAGGTCAAGGAGTGAGCCTAAAACTGTGCTATGACTCACAATTTCAATGCTCAATAAAGTCTTTGTCCACTCATTCAAAATAGTATCTTTCTCTATTTCTCTTATTTCAGTGCTTTGCACTTGCTACTCCTAGGTGTAAGTCAATTTCTTCACATTTTCGTCTTCTCAAAACATGTATCTTTAAACTTTTCTTCATTTCATATTAATTTAGTGGCTTGTTTTGTGCTGTCCATCCTGTTAGTTTTTATTCCAAAAATGGTATCTCTTTCGTGATCACATCTAAACACTTAATGTAGAATATATTCCTTCTGAATGAAACTTGCACCTTGGACATAATTAAACATTAAACCCCAGACAATCTTTATTGCCAAATCAAAATTCTCAAGCGTATTTTGCATAATTCAGACCAGAGTCTATAGTGTACTCATCTGTGTATCTTCCTTGTGAGGCCTAAGGCATTTCCACAGATCATTAAGGTAAATATCCAGAAATGCACAGAACAATACAACATTCCAATAAATTGCACAAGAAACCAAATATCACTCATGGCATTGGGATTACTTACTTTGTTAGCCAGTTTTAATGTATCTATCTCTTCCCGTTGTTTGGTTAAGGTTTCATTCATACTGCAAAGGTGGTCACTCATCATGCTTAACTGATCTTCGTAGCTTCTCTTGGTTGTTGTCAGTTCATCCTAAAAATCCAGGGAAGGACAGCTTTAGGTTCTGTCCAACATTACAAAACAATGATATATTGCTGCAATCAATAAGTAGCCAATAAAACTGCAGACACAGAAGAAGAAAAAACAGCTTCATATTCTAACGCTTACTGTGATTTTGCATTTCATTTAAGATGTTGATCAATTCCTGTTTTAAAGAATTACTTTGGGATTACACTTACTACTAGGGGGATGGCAAACGGTACTGAAGACCAACCACTTTACAACTGGAACTCAACTAATTTTTTTTTAGCTGAACAACACATAACAACAGGCTTGGAAAAGAGATTCTAACATCAACAATTTACCCTGCAACACACATATATCCAGTGATGAGAAATTCAGTGCGACCAAGCAGATTTTTAAAAAAATCTAACCAACAGAACTGGATTGTCCATTGGAGCTGGGCAGCTGTTATAAACTATGATAAAATAATTAAACTTTCACCAATTGGACAATTCTTAAAACCATAATTAAAACTGCAAAACATTTTTTTTAAAAAAATGGGTTACATCATAATCAAAGTTTTTTTAAAAAAACTTGCCTGTAACTTGCTGATGTTAAGTCTTGTTGATTTCATTTTTTCCAATGATGATTCTTTTGCGTTCTCTGCTAGAGTAAGCCGTTTTACAAGTGCTCGGCACTATTTATTTAAAAAAACCACAGTAAGTTAAGCTTCTAACAACTGTAGCTACAGCATAGTACATATGCCCCAGAAATACTGACTACTTGATCTCTTAATAATGCCTCTTATTCTTCCTCCGTTTCCCCCCAATTATGTTAATGTTCATGTTGATAGTCCATCTGATCCTACTGCCTCCTGTCACTTTCCCTTAACCTTCTTCCTCAGTTTCTAGCTTTGGACACAGCCCAATATCTTCTACCCAGGGGTGGGTTCTGGCTGCTGCTACTGCTGGTTCACTGTGCGCGCATGCGCAGTACTAAAAAAATGCTTCTGCATGTGCAGAAGCAAACAACAAGAGAACCGGTTTGGGGGCGTGGCAGGCCAAGTTACTACCTAGCCGGCCGAACCAGGCCGAACCGGTAGGAACCCACCTCTGCTTCTGCCCCCACCCGAGTCCACTACTTTAGGTTACCTTTTGTCTCTTCATATTTTTGTTATAATTCAATAACAAAAAGTTTTGATCTATGCTGGTAGTCCTCAACTTATGACAATTGACCCCAAAATTTCTGTTGCTAATCGAGACATTAAGTAAAGTTTGCCCATTTTATGACCTTTTTGCCACAGTGGTTAAGTGAATCGTTGCAGTTGTTAAGTTAGTAACATGATCGTTAAGTGAATCTGTTTTCCCCATTGACTTTCTTTGTCAGAAGGTCACAAAAGGGAATCCCATGACCCTGGGACACTGCAACCATCATAAACATGAATCAGTTTCCAAGCACCCAAATTTTTATAACATGACCATGGGGATGTTAAATAAATCACTTTGTTCAGTGTCCTTGTAACTTTGAACAGTCACAAAACAAACAGTTGTAAATCAAGAACTATTTTTTTTAGCAAAAACTTTGCAATTCTTTCTATCACCAATTTGCTGAATATTGTACATCCTTTTCCTTCTGTAACCTCAGTCTATCAAACAACTGATTTTCTTCAAAAAGGATCTGTCCCCCCTTGCACCTTTAGTTTTTCCTTATTATCAGCTCTTGACACATTTGCTGCTTTTTCTCAATAAACTCTTGGCTTCCTGCCCTGATTTTGGGTTGTTTTTCAGTCATTTCCTCATACAGCTGAACACTGCGTTGGAATAGAAGAAGGACTTGTGCAACTTCATTCATGTTAAGTTCATTCTTTGCTCTTTTCCTGTACCATCAGTCTGTGTAAACAACGGCAGTTCAACCCGCTCAACCCTAAAAATGACAAAAGTGTTTTGATACCCTGCTTTCCATTCTGCTGAAGAATTTGCCTCTGAAGCCAAAAGTGAATCCACCTTTACACTTTTTTGTTTTTTCTCTTTAGATATCAACTACCTCTGTTACCTTGATCAAATCACACCTAATGCTTCTTTTATCTTGCCACTTTTTATTACCCATATGTTCAATATTATTCTTTATCCTCACCAGCCCTTTCTGTTCAGCATTCAGACACAGCCCACCTTCGCCTATTTTCAAAAACAATGTATCACACAATGTCTTCCTTTATATCATTATAACATTCAACCTTTTCTCATTGTCCATTTTATTATTTTGTATTTACCTATTTATAAGGTTTGTATGTCCACCCATGTTAGAACACAGCTCTGGGCATCTCATCAAAATATTACAAAACCATAAAACAGAAACTAAAAACTTGGAGCCTCAGTTCCATCCTCTGGACCATGACTTAACCAGGCCCGGATTATCTCTCATCTGCTATTTTCTCTTCATCTTGTAATTGTTGTACTTGTTTTAGCTTCATCACATTCACATGCATACATCACTTCAATGATAATTAGTCATCTTCCTCATCATTTTGACAATGCGAAACCTTTCCTGTATCCCCGTTACTGGTTTTCCAACTATTCCTAATTGCATAAGCTTCCTGACTTCAAAATGGGAGTCATATACAACATACAGTTTAAGGAGTATAATAGCCACTATATAATAGCCACAGACAGAAGACTAGCAGAATGCATCCATGAACACCAACTAGCAATTAGAAGACACGATGAAAACTCCTTAATTTCAAAGACTCAATCATAGTTTCAACTGGGAAACTGTGAGCATCCTAGATCAAGCAAAGTCCAAAAATGCCAGAAAATTCCTGGAGTCCAGGCACTTAGACAAATCAGCTATCAACAGGCACATAGAGATAAACAACATCTACATACCATTCAAAAGAGACAGTCCAAAAGCCCAAAATGAAATAAAAAAGATCAAAACACATCCTCATCAGCAATCAGAACAGAGATTAACTCCCCTTTTTATGATACTATAGTCCCTATGTGGGGTAGATATAGGGCAACTGGATGAAGCTGAGCATTTACTGGCCGGATGTCCATCCTGATGCCTATGTAGAGTTTGCAGCAGATAATTTTTTTTCTTTCTGCCCTAGGAGAGAAATATCTGCTGCTACCTAGGATTGAATTCTGAGCCCTCCGAGTGGGAAGGGAGTGTTCACCACTTGGCCACTACATCACTCATATTAACACCAAGATTAACACTAGACCAAAATCAAGTAAACAGTTCCCCAATCTAGTAACTATCAACACATGAAAGAAGCATGGTAAGCAACAGCTAATCAAGGAACCACAAAGAAAGAACACTTCCACCAATGCTGACAGGGCAAGCCACTAGTATAATCCCACTCCTTTCTAACACTGATGATATTAGCTAGTTTGCTAATGAAACACCCTGAAGAAATGCCCCAAGCTCAGACAGCACCAAGGACTTCATCATGACTTCACCTTGTAAGAACTTCATAGTCTTCCTATTTATAGCCCAATACATTTCTTCGTATGACTCTACAGCTCCATTCTTTCAAACATCTAAAACATTTTCTTTTACTTGTTTTTGCTGCTGTTTATAGTTGGAACGCTCATGTAGCAACTTCCCTTTTATACGTCCTGAAAATCCATATTTTCTAGGTAATCTTTTACTTGTCATCCTTGTCCTAATATTTCTTTATAGCTAAAGCAAATTATAGCACAATCACACCTTATTCTCCTGCTTACCAGAAATAAATGGCAAGGAATTAGCCAATGAAAAGACCTCTTTAAGAAACAGAACATTTATTATAACACTAAAATTTGATTTTCAGAGTATGCAACTTATTGCTCATTTACCTCCGCATGAAAATGTACTGACTTGCTATCAGCAAGCTGCAGCTGAGATGTAATCTCTATTATTCTTGCCATATAGTGGTTCTTTATCAAATCTTCCCTGGTATCAGCTTCTGGAATCTTCCAAGCAAGTATGGGGGGGGAAATGTAAATGCTTATTCAAGTATGAAAAACATCACAAATCAAACATGTCTTCCATTGCATTAGATGCCCGTGAAAGCCATAATTCAAACAAACAATTGTGGAATTGAAAAAGTCCAAACAAAATTATGAGGCGATGGCAACAGCTCATTTATGAGGAAAGTTTTTCTGGACTAAAAAAGGCAAGGTTGAATGAGAAGAGCACTCAGTGAGATTTATAAAATACGCAATATACAGAAAGTAGAGTCTCAAATTCTCTGCCTGTGCACCGCCCCGGGTCCCTGTGGGGAGAGGGTGCGGTTAATAAATTTGAATTTGAATTTGAATTTGAACTGACTGGTGAAAGAAAAACAAAGCATTTCTTCACATTGCACATAGTTAAAATACGGAATTTACTTTCTTGTATCTTTAAAGTTAGATAACAATAGAAGCTGCCAGAAATGGTTGCAGAAATAGTATTAGTAAAACTAGAGCAAGAAAAATAACTGCCATTCAACTACATTGAACTGTTTTCATAATCATAATGGCCCAGATAATTTGCATTATTTGATATACTAAATATAACATATAAGTTTAATACTGTACCTCTTCATTTCCAGTGGTCACTGTTAGCATTCCAATCTTTAAAAGAAATCAGGACAAGGTTAATTCAAAATAGTAATTTATTGTTTTGAAATCTTTTATATACAGTAGAATTTACTCCTTCTTACTTCAGTAGAATCTTAACTAGAATATGTTCTAAATTTTAAAAGCGTAACTGTGCTTAGTTTTCATCCATTACAAAGGACATATTGGATATACAATATGCCTAATTCCATCCCACTAGAATCAACGGGGCTCAATGGTTATAAAACATCACAACCTGAGATGCATGAATTGTTTTCCTTAACACTGTGTGTTAAAAACATTAAATCAGAATTCCGAATGTATTTTCACCTGACAAATACTAAAAAAAGAAACTCTGACGCACTAATTGACATAATGCATCAGGTTGCCAAGTGTCTAATATATGCAATTAAATAATCTCCCATTATTTATCACAGAAATGTTAAGCTGCATAAAATTTGCTTAAGATAAAGATGGATTGGTAGAAACAAAATCCGAACTGATGTTAGAGCATTGCACTTCTATCAGAAAAAATACTGGCACATTACCATACTACCCACTGGGATATTTACATTCGTTAGCTATTGTTCCATTGTGCTCTTCCTTCTCTTCTGGTCTTCAACATTCTTCAGATTGTGCACCCAAACTCTTCAGAAGTACAAACATGCCTAATCTAATTCAGGAACTGCTCTTTACTAAAAACAATGATCTTCAACAATCTTGCTACCTATTCCGTTTCAGTTGCCAAACATTTTTCAATAGCAATTCAATTCTCCCCCCAGACTTTTGTCTGATCCTTTTTAAAATGTCCTTGTGGCATCCAAATGCTAATTTCGCCAATGTGCTAATTAATAAATCCATTGTTTCATGATAAACATCCATGAAAGCAAATACGATATTTCACCACCTCAGTGGCATGTAATACACTTACCAAACTTGTACTTTGAACTGGCTCTCTCAGTGTTTTTTCTGCACCATCATCCTTCTCTTGTTCCACTGCATTTAACACAAAGGAATTTTCTGTGGTTGCTTCAATCAGCTGGTTGCCTACAGAAGTTTTGGCCTTTTCAGATACTTTTTTATTCTCTTTCTCTAGCTTAATTTTAGCTAGCTGGGCCTCCAGCATCCAATGCTCTTTTTCTTGTTCCAATTTTGCAATTTTTTCCAAACTCTGCTGGACCTGGGAATAAGGAAAATTATCACTATGAAGCAAACCAATGCCTATTTGAGCTACAGTGGGAGAAAAAAAGCTGCAGTGGACTGTTTGAAAATAATTCACATGGAACTGTAAATTGCAAAAGGAGGTTGGAAGAACAAAAGATACCAACATATAGCTTCAATATGCTGTCAGTGGTCTGTGCATTTCTAAGTGGTTTGCCCTGAGAAGTAGCTAGCAATCATAATCTCAAGAATAAAGAACAAGGCTTTGATTCCAGTATTGTGTGTCTTTCTATTCCCTCCTTAAAGGGAAGGGTATAGAAAACGTTCTAGATAAATCACAGGCAGCCATTGACAAGACAGCCAGATTTTTATGAAGCTGTAATGTTTCCTTACTTTTAAAATGTAAGCATATGATAGTAACAAGTTGCACAGCTGTGTACGCAAGCCACAGCAATTCAACTGCAGAAGAAACAGATGCTTGTAATAGCTGATTAGATAACATTTTATAAATCACAACCAAAAAGACATTATTTGTTTTAAAAACCTTGAACAGTATGATTTAATTAAGATACAAGTACATTAGCGTGATCTCTTTCCCCAACTATAACAAGTTTTGGTTAATGGGTTGTTCACTCTAGATAATGTTTTGCAGCTGGGAAAAAGAGAGTGTGAAGTTATTCTCCAAAAGCCCCAACAGGAAGTACATTTTGGACTGTACATTCCCATCAGTTTACTAATTTCCTTTTTTAAATCAAGCCTTCTGATTACTGCAAACTGAATTATACTTGAAAACTAGAGCAGGATTTCATAAATAATGTTAAGTCTTTTAACTGCTGTTTACAAGTGAACACAACACTTTTTACTTTGAAACGAATTTAACAGGCAATTTATGTACCTCATATACATAATAGTGCTATGAACTACTAGTACACATTCATACTACAGCCTGATTTCAGTTACCCAAATACCCCAAAGAAGGTATTAGCTAAATGAAATACAAACAGTCAAAAAAATTTTTTTTCATTGAAGTACCATATTTCCATTTGCTGAGCTCTGAACCAGTGGTGGGTTCCGGACTCCGGCACAGCCAGCACACTGCACACGGGGCCGGGCATCCTAGATGGGCATGTGTACCGCGCACGCATGCACACAACACTACCCTGCGACAACCAGCTTCTCGGCAAAGGTCATGCAGGCGCCACATGCTGTACGCACAGACACAATGGGCCAGTCGCTTTATAAATGGCCATGGAACAAGGACAGGCAGGTGGGCAAAATGAGCCACCGTACTGATATGGTAGCCGCTTTTCCCGGAACCCACCACTGCTCTGGGCATAGGGGGATGGCAGAGGAGAATCAGTCTATATCCACATCTAACATCCATCCATCCATCCATCTATCTTGAACTCTCTCTCTCTCTTACATTTTATACAGATAGGTTAATGTACAACAGCAGATAAGCAAAGTGCAGGTCTAAGTATTATAAAACAGTGTTACTGGGCTTTTGCAGAGAAAACTAGTTTGGGGAGGAAAAGGTTATTTAAAAAACCTGTTTGCTATTGAACATACTGCAGGAAAAGTTCAGAAACCAAGTTTCACTCTCCCTTTATTATGGATGTCTGCATTTAGATATCTAATAGGACACATGATAAATGAAGATGTCTCCCCAGTGCAATTCCCAAATATGGGTGCATATACTATATTTTGAAGTGGCTGCATGTCAGGTCACGAATACCTGCTGTGCGAGGCCTTCTCTGCTTTCGGTGGAACTCAGAAGAATCCTGCGATTGGCCAAAGCCTCTTCATAAGGCACTGAATCAGGACAAGTCTGAAATAAAAAAAAATACATTTTAGTGAACCAGGCTAGGGAAGAATATTTTGTGTTTTTCATCATTCTTTCCCCTTGTCAACAAAAAAGATGGTCCAGATGCTTTCCCATCCTCTAGGGCGGAAGTCTGTGCCATTATTCTTAGCATCCCACAGCGGAACTTGGCAAAAATGGCAAACCTTCCTTGTGCTTATATAAAATCACACCTCAGTGCAATGAATTAAATCATGGGTGTTATTCTGAAAGAAATGGTATTAAACTACAAGCAATGCAAAGACAGCAAAGACTGCAGGAAATGTTGGGAACAGGGGGGAGATTATGGCTGTATGGGGGGGGGGGGGGGGGGAATGCAATGACAGCTGGCCAAGGTGATAAAAGTCACAGATGAGAAATGGTTTTTTTCCAGCTCCTTGCTACTAACAAACACAAATGAGTGTGTTACTCTTGCCAGTTTTCTCCATCCAGCTAAAAGCAAAACATGAAAACACCTTTCATTAAATTAGTGTTTATAGCAAGTGAGCCTTCATGTCCCTTGTAGCACTTTACAAGACAAAAGCACATGAGAATTCAAGTAGAAATATTTTTAATCAACCCATTTTATCTTCTCCGTGAATGTACTATAACTAATTCAAACTAACAGGCTGAGCAGATACATGATTATGGGTCTGAATCCTTCCTGGTGCTTACATATTTTGCATGTGTGACATTTTTTCTTTCTTTCAATCTCCCCTGTGATATGTTATTTCTGTTTTCCTTATCCCTTTTATCATGATCTTCATATTGTAAACCCATGGGGTGGGACAGTCTTGTTTTAAGCGGCTGAGCTCCTACTTAAGCAGCTGAGAATCTTTTCAGCTGAAGTAGTAGAGTATGAACAAAGACATTTTTTTAAAAAAATTGAATATCTGTTTTAGTATCCAGCACATTACATTCTAATAACAGACATAAATTCACCAATTATAAATTTAAGCATAATCCTGAATTCCTTTCAGTTTCCCTCACAGGCTAACAGCAGGAAGCCTATTATAACTCTCAGGCTCATCTATCAATTTTCAGCCTCTGCAATCTCTGAAGCAGCTTCAAATTAGCTAATACACCACTGAGTAACAAAAATGGTTCCATCTCTAACAAAGAACCTCTTCATAAGAGGAAAATATTTCAGTCCCTCATGAAAGGACTTTTTGAGCCCACCCAAGGAATCCAAGTTGCTGTTGGTGTTTCTATTGTATGTGAACAAGCACAAACCTTCTTCAGAAGTTTTATGTAGGCAGCTGCTTTCTTCTTATACTGAAGCATGCACTCAGCTGAGAGGGGGTTGATAAATGCCATTCCTCCTTTAGGTCCATAACTCAATGATAGAGTGAAAATATCTAAATTATTGCAGAAGAATGAAGCAATCTAGACATACAAAAAAATAGATGATATATACTGGTCTGCTTTGGATACAAAATTAAACCACAGTTTAACCTAAGGGAAAGAATAATCAGATGATAGCCTGTCAATTCAAAAAAGATGATGGTGACCAGTCACAAAACACCCAAATCCCAGAAGGTCAATAAATGAGATGGCCATGGTCTCCCTTAAGAAAACGCTGCATGGACACACAAAAACAGCACTGGGTTACCTACCATCATTTTTTATCTTTAAACTCCATACGGCCTTGAACTTTCTATGAAATATGTTAAAGGTAAAAGTTCTCCTCGCACATATGTGCTAGTCGTTCCCGACTCTGGTGGGTGGGGGGCTCATCTCCATTTCAAAGCCGAAGAGCCAGCGCTATCCGAAGATGTCTCCATGGTCATGGAGACCTTCCCATCAAAGGTGGTCCCTATTTTTCTACTTGCATTTTTACATGCTTTTGGACTGCTAGGTTGGCAGAAGCTGGGACAAGTAACGGGAGCTCACTCCATTACGTGGCACTAGGGATTCGAACTGCCAAATTGCTAACCTTTCTGATCAACAAGTTCAGCGTCTTAGCCATTGAGCCAACCCGTCCCTATTGTGAAATATGTTAGGGGTTGACATTTTGCAACATCAGCATCCCATTTAATTAAAAGAATGAAACTGGTAATAACAATAGTGGGGGTTGAGGGCATGCATGTAATGTAAAGGTGTAGAAGTTCCAGTCTAGATATATTGAACTTATATTCTACCTGGCTTTTTTTTTTTAAGGATTTACCACATGAATAGTATTTCTCAAAAAAAATAGCCCTAATCATAGTATGATATTGTGTTCTAAATATATCTCCAAGATGACTGATAAGCCACTTTTTTAACTTGTTTGTTTTCCTTGGTGCCTCCAAGTTAGTGTCAACGCCTAGTTATACTACAGTTGAAGTTACTGCAGTTTTCTTGGCAAGATTTTGGAAGTGGGTTTCCATTACCTGCTTCTTAAAAGAGTTTAGAGAAAGCCCATGATCACCCAGCCATTTTTGTGCCTAAGGTGAGACTACAACTCAAGTTCTCCCAGTTTCTAAACTGAAGCTTTCACCACTACTGGCTCTCCAAATAAGGCACTGCTTGAGTTGAAAACAAACTTTACCTTGCTTGTTGCATTAGTTAATGCCACTAGAGAGGATAAGATACAATCATTGGTAGTGATGAGTTTCTGAGTGGCTACAGGGAGCTCATGTTCCAAGGTAGCTTTTTGACTAAAGTGCTTGGAAATATCTAAAATCAAAAGAAATTAATATGTATCCGTTATGCACATAAGATACAGCACCGTTACCTATAAGATTTATATTTCATCTCAAGAGAGTTCATATGGAGATTTTCCTTCATTGTATTCCCACAAAAATCCTGTCAATACTCATCATTGAAGGTGAACTGGAAATCTTCAAATTCTCACATCACATGAGGTCCCCCTTCTTTGAACCTCTAATTCTAATCCAATTTGAAAATCTATTTTCTCCTTGCTATTTCTTTTACTTTTTTCTACCCAAAAGAGTATTTTTATAAGAAAATACATCTTACTTCCTGCTCGCCATTTTGGAGACCAATAGCTCCCATATTATTATTATTTTTTTTCGAATTTATATACTGCCCTATTCTCCGTGGTAGGACTCAGGGCGGTGCACAGAAAAGGTAAAAACCACAACACATACATATAATATTAAATTAAATTAAATAGTAAAATCTGTGCTAGGAAAAATTAAGATCACTAAAATATTAACTTTAAAATTAAACCCTTAATCTATGCCAGGCCGGCCAGATGGAAAAAATGCGTTTTAAGCATCGACGGAAGAGGCGTAGGTCAGTGATGGTGCGAAGATCGGGAGGCAGGTCATTCCAGAGGGCGGGACCCGCCACAGGGAAGGCCCTTCCCCTGGGAGTCGCCAGCCGGCATTGACCGGCAGATGGCACCCTGAGGAGGCCCTCCCTGTGGGAGCGGACAGGTCGAAGGGAGGTGTGTGGTAAGAGGCGGTCTCGCAAATAGCCAAGACCCGTGCCATGGAGTGCTTTGAAGATGGTAATTAACACTTTGAAGCGCACCCGGAAGACCACAGGCAGCCAGTGCAGCTCACGCAGGAGAGGTGTTACCCGTGAGTACCGTGAGACTCCCAGAATCCCCTGCGCGGCCGCATTCTGGACCAGCTGAAGTCTCCGGGTGAATCTCAAGGAGAGCCCCATGTAGAGAGCATTGCAGTAGTATATGTTGCTGCTCAGTAATCAATTTTGGTTTTGGTTTTTTTTAAAAAAAACAGGCTTTCTTGCCAGAAAAACAACTTGTAATACAATTGCTTTTCATTTCCTTGAATCAAGGTGAACTACACAAGTTCAAATGGTCTCACCTTTCATAACTTCATGAAATCCATTCAGAGCTGAAGCAATGCATGTAAATACAGAATTGAAGTTCGTTCGAACCAGGTGGTCTGCTTTTGCGCCTAGATTGTATAAACAGCAATATTTTGAAATATGGTGACAACTACAATATTTTAAAAAGCATGAAATGGGAAGATTAGGTTATAGGTTTAGGTTTAGGTTTTATTCAAATGTACATACCGCTCTATCTCCCTTACGGGACTCAGGGCGGTGAACAGGCAGTAATAAAAACTACAATAAAACATCCTATACTATAATACAATAAATATATTAAAAATCGAGTAAACCCAAAGCCTGCTCTAAAATACCCTATAAAACCCCTAATAAAAGCCAATTAAAAACTATGCCAGGCCGCACGAAATAGATGGGTTTTCAAGGCTCGGCGGAAAAGGCACAGGTCCGTGGTTGTGCGTAGGTCAGGGGATAGGTCATTCCAGAGGGCAGGAGCTGCCACAGAGAAGGCTCTCCCCCTAGGAGTCGCCAGCCGACATTGACTGGCTGATGGCACCCTGAGGAGGTCCTCTCTGTGGGAGCGGACTGGTCGGAGGGAGGTATTTGGTATCTTGCAAATACCCAGGTCCAGAGAAACACAGAATAGTATTGAGTAAACAAATCAAACACCTCTTTGAAATAAACCACAGACCTAACTTGGTTAAACTTGTAATCAATGACCCCAAAGGTAGCAACATCCAATTCTAGGTTTTTTCTACTTATTTATTACATTTGTACCAAGTTCAAATTTCTTCTTTTAAGCAAAATTAAAATGGCACAGAAAAACCATCTGAAAAATACGATGTGACATTATATTATAAAATATTCACATGAATTGCATTTTTAATTGTCTAATAATTGTCAGTACACAATAAAATCACTACCATTCAGATTAGCAATTTAAACAAAATTAGAATCACCCATCTGAGTGAGAACCCAAATTAGTGAAGTTTTAGATCAATCTTACTTTAAATAATTCAAATCATTTCATGGGATTGATTTCAATTATTTTCCTTCATCTATTACAGGAGTTATTACAGTGAAAGATATAAATGTTGCATGGTCAGCTTCTTTGGGTCAATTAAGAGAATGAATTCAGAATCTGTCTTGAAGAAGTCACATTTCATACATCACATTGAATCCTGAATTGTTGTTGCCCAAAGCCCACACTTACTGGGTAAGGCTAGAAGACTAATGTATGTATGCAGCTTCTCAAAGATTGCCGTCAGCTTCTTCATATCATTTTGCAGGTTCATATTCATGGCTCTTAATGCAGCTGTGCAAAGAGAAGATTCACACTCTTCTTCCAAACTAGGAACATATGAATTTATGTTTTTGAGAGTGAGTATTATGATGATGCTTTGATACTTTTTAAAAAAAAAGTAGAAAAAAAAGAGCATAAGAAGAGCCTGCTGGGTCAGGCTATAAAACCAATCTAGTCCTGCATTCTGCATTACACAATGAAAATTGCATAGATTTGGACAGCAAAAAGCCTGAGAGAGTAATAACTCCTTTCCACTATCACTTTCCAACCTAAGCATGCTCCTCCTGAGTAAACAATCATCAAAATCAGTATTCATTGAAAGCTTGATCCACCATCAACTTTTTCAGCCTTCATTCAAAACCACTCATATTGACTGCCATTATCAGAGGTCTAAGCAGCAATTTTGATTCAATTCGATATTTAAAAACAATTTAATCCTATTATTATTTTCATAAATAACTCAAGGTGGCAAAGGTATCTAATACTCCTTCCTCTTCCAGTTAATTTATTTCTCATTAAATCTACGACTAATCATGATTAATTATAAATAAATGATTTAATTATGTGTGATGTGAAAACTTATTCCCTACTTGAGCCCTGAATCTCTCTGTTTTAGGTTCAATGAATGACTAAAAATGCTACATTGTCTAAGCCATGAACGATTTTATATCATTCTATCTTTTTTGTCTTCCCTTTCCCACTTTCATTTAAGATACAAAGTTTTTATAGTCTTTATATTCATATTCCAGCCTCCTAATAATTTTGGTGCCTCATTTGTACAGATTTTTAGCTCACTAATATTGTTTTCAAGATATGGTGGTAGCAACTGTGCACAATACTGAAAGGATAGTTTCATCACAGTTTGCAAATGAATAGTAATCAAAGGTAATTGCTAAACATAACTGTTTCTTACTAATTCCAAACATGGAATTTGCTTTCTTTCTTTTTTTAAATAGCAACTGCACAATGTGCGGGAGTTAAGAAAAGAATTCAAGGTGGGCTGCACATGTTGGGTTCAGCATGGTCATCTCCTATAAATCCAAATCATTGATGTCAATGCATCTGAAATGCACCAGTCCAAAGAAAGCAAGCGTGCATTAGGGCAGGGGTCTCCAACCTTTGCAACTTTAAGTCTGAAGGACTTCAGCTCCCAGAATTCTCCAGCCAGCAAAGCTGGCTGGAGAAGTCTGGGAGCTGAAGTCCTTCAGACTTAAAGTTGCAAAGGTTGGAGACCCCTGCATTAGGGTGCACGATAGCTCCCAGTTGCTCATATTGCAGCCTTGAACTATGACTATCAGAATTCCCAACCAGTACAGATACATAATGCTGAAATATAAATGCCTACAATTACATCTGGAGAAAACCAAGTTAATGTATTTCTTTTTTAAAAATCCAATTTGACATTATAAAGCAACTTTGACGGGGCATGCACATTAGATTTTGATGGATATTCAAACATCACATTTCCTGCTTAATCTTCCTTATGACCATTGACTTCACTGTAAAGAGGAAGCACACAATCAAGTTTGCTTGTTTCCTCTTGCCCTTCTCCCAAACTGGTGGAAAAAAGATCTGAAAAGGGGCTTGTTTTCTATGTATCTGCTTTATCTAAATTGCTTTGGGGGGGGGGGGGGAATTCTGATAGTACCTTTTCAACTGATAAGGAAGAATCTTCCTGAGAAAGCAGACATAAGATGTTAAGTAGTCAGAAAAGGATTTTAACTCCGTAGTTGTTTCCTTGCAAGGAAAAAAAAAAGAAGTTTTAGATATTTAGTACCAAGAAGCTTTAAACAAGCAGGTATAGCAATAAAATAACAATATTACCAGCACTGTGATGGTGTCTTCTGTGATGCTTTCAAACAAGTGCAGAATTCCTTCCTCCAGTGGGCGAATGTAGGATGCATTTTCATGAAGGTACTGTGAGAACTGAATGAAATGAGATCTATTAGCTGGCACTACCGCAACATCTTAGTTATATTAACCTTCAAGGGTTAAGGTACGTCACTGAGAAAGATTTTGCAACTGATTTTATACTGCCACTTGGAACAGGGAGAAAGAAGAAGAAAACAAACTTTTAAAGGTATGTGATCAGCTAACCTGCTCAGAAGCAATTTAAAAATTAAAGTTATTTATACAACAGAGATGTTTTAGAACAGATTTATGTTGAAAGAAAATAATTACAGTCCTTTAACTATTTCAGAAACTCATTGTGGCCAAATGGTTTAATGGTTCACAGATTAATTTGGTCAAACTACTGAAGGACAGAGTTTAATTTTGTATCAATTACACAGCTTCAATAATTCCTAACCACAAATAGGCAATTTGCTCTACACACAATACCTTTTCCTGATACAGAAAAAAAAGCTTTGCATAGCTTAATCACTGTTTCATCAAATTCAACATTGTTTCTAGTCGAAGGGAGTTCGGAAGGCACTTTTTTTTCCCTCTTTATAAACTTTTATTGTTCCCTTTTAAATAATACTTTTCTAAATGAAGCAAGCTCCAAATGATTCAGTAAGAAAGTGAGAAAACATCTGGAATATTACAATACAATACAATAGCAGAGTTGGAAGGGACCCTGGAGGTCTTCTAGTCCAACCCCCTGCCTGGGCAGGAAACCCTATACCGTTTCAGACAAAATGGCTAACCAACATCTTCTTAAACAGATGAGCATATTAATAAATGCCCTTTTCTGGACCTCTAGTCACGTTCTGTGTAGTCACATCCTTAAGTGAGCATCTTTTAGCATTCCATCAGCAACAGTATCCTCAGTTATCACCAAATTGATTATTTTAGGGCAAATACTTCCCATGGTTATATTTATTTTTATTCAAAAGGCCAACACTGTTAAGGATCTCTTACACTAAATTTAAAATGAAATAATAAGGGAGTATGCATATTTAAAACTACAAGTACAAGGAAAACTCAGAAATAAAATTCAAAAAACAGAAGCTCTAAATCAAAAGATCCTATACCAAAATATAGTTCTACTGTACTTGTCAAGCTATAGAAAGCTTAGAAGTAGATATCATTATCTGTTCATTATATTTAATGGTACAAAATTCCCCTAATAATTTTACCTTCTGGTTTAATGGTGAAATGGTATCTGTGGCCGAATCAATGGGGAAAATCTGAATTCGCTGCTCAGTGTAGGTGTGGAAATTAAGGAGAGCTGTCACTAAATCCTGGATAAAGGTCAGCGCTTGACCAGCAAGATCACGAAGTTTCAACTGTAAAGTATAGAGAACCAAAATACAACTTTATAAGAGCTTTTATCCAACAGCGCTCCCAACTGAAAAATAGAAATGCCAGGATGATATTTAAAATACCAGATATGCAAAAGCTCAGTAGCATTGAAAATTGGCATGTCAAATTAGACATGGAGTTAAATGCAAGAGGCACACAAACAAAAAGCAGTTCATAGTCTGTTTCCCTGAAAATAAGACCTACCCAGATAATAAGCCCAATCGGGCTTTTGAGCGCATGCGCTCAAATAAGCCCTCCCCCTAAAATAATCCTTCCGCAAAAATATTGCAATGCAGCAGCAGTCATGAGGTGACCACACCCTCCGTCTCCTGCACCTGAAAAATAATAAGACCTCCCCTAGAATCAGGCCAAATGTTTATTTCAGGGGTCAAAAGAAAATAAGACCTTGTCTTATTTTAGGGGAAACATGGTATAAGTGACTTTACTCTTCCACCCTTCCCGAGCATCTCTTCTGAAGATACTTTCCATGTTAGAGTAGATTGTGTTACATAAGGTTCCACTGCAAAAGAATGGAGTTGTTCCCAAATGAATGGGATCTGACACAAGAACAATTGATTTGATATGATAGTCTTACAACACTACACTCAACATCATATCTGCAAGATACAGTATTTATTTATTCTTCAGTTAAATACAGCATCTAGCTAACCTTAATCTTGAAAATATAAGTAGCATGGACCTGATTAATACTTCGTTAAGAGATCATGAGAAAAACCCAGAGATGTAGGGTAGACTGGAAAGTTGAATAAATGTAACAGACAAGAGTAATGCAAATGGACGTATCAATGTGCTCACCAGAAATTGAGTTCAGCTCAAGAACTTTCTAACTTTTCATGAAAATAGATCAATCTCATAAACTGCAATTCAAAATGGGGGAACAAATTCTAGTATTAAGTACTCCTGCCCTGCAGCTGTCCTGCTTCACTTCATTTCTCGTTTAAAAGGAATCAAGCAGAGTTTCCGGTCACTCTTTTTTTAAAAAACATTTCTACTGTACTAAATATTACTCAGAATCTGAAATCATTTAAACATACTTAATGGAGAATCTGCATCACATATGCAGCGATTCACAAATGCCAAAGAAATGCACATTTCTTAATTTAAGCACCCTTAATTGTATTACTCACTTGCCTGCGTCGATTATGTAATGGCACATTCAGAGCATTATACTGGCTAGATCCTACAAAATAATCAATTCACAGTATTAAATCAAGTATATTTTCTCTGACCACCTTTTAAAAAAATTGTGTTAGTTCATAAATCATCCAAGAATGGATAGTATCTTTACAACCTGTACCAGTAACCACATTTTAAAATGAAAATAAAATAAATATATAAATACATGTAGTTAAACATTTATTAAATCAGAATAAGGAAACAATCTCAGCTTTTCAATTTTCTATGATATTTTTTCCTTTATTCAACTGCAAATGCAATCAATTCAATTCAATACCTACTTGTATCATTGAAAGGTACTTTTTCACTTATAATTTGTAAAGACTCATCCAATCTGCCACTCAGGTTTCTATGAAGATGCTGTAGCTGCTGCTGACTAGGAGACAAAAATAGAACAACATCAACATTTTATTCTTTCTCCATTTTCTTAAAAAGCTGATAAACAAAACCAAAAAAATATACTCCCAATATTACAATTCATTAAGAAAGCAAAACTTTTTTATTAATATAGTTCTAATTAGTACTATGCTATTAGTACGTCATGGCCCCATCAGAGCCCAGTTTGGAGGAGGAGGAAGAGGAGGAGTTGGAGTTGGAACCAGGATTGGCCAATAGGGATGGCACATCTCCCATGGCATGTTTGGAGAAGCCAGGGGCTGAGGATCACGCTGTCCCAGGCCCCTCTGGCCTTGGGAAAGGTAGTTGACCAGACAGAGAGCTGCCTGCCCTCAGAGACAGAGGAGAATCGACTGCTGCCAGGCAGTGATGCTGATAGGCAGCAGATCCCCGCTGATGAACAGCTGCCTCCCCCACTCAATCCAAGGACACAGAGAGCGGAACATAGAGAAGGGCTGCAAGGCTACTTAGGAGAAGACTGCCCCACAAGGAACACCTGGAGTGGATTGACTTAAGGCGGAGCCATGGGGAGTTAGTCTTTGCCAGGAACAATTGATGGTTTTGGCTTACACTCCCCCTCCCCCTCTGTTCTGATTCGTGCCTTTCCTTGAGAACTGCCTCCTGCCTTTTGTCTTGTACCTTGCCTTTGTTCGAGGACTGCTTTTTGCCCTTTGCTTTGCCTTGAGAACTGCCTTTTAAGCCTTGTGCCTTGACTTTGTCCTGAGGACTGCCATTTGTATTGTGCCTTGACTTTGCCTCGTGGACTAGCTTAGCCGGGTGGTCTGGACTTGGAACCCTGGACCTTGCCCTGTAAGACTGCTTCTACTCTATGGACTTTCTTTGTAAGATACGGGCTGTTGTTTGGGGGACTGAGGGGGACTGCCTTCCGGGTAGCATGGGGAGGAGCCTTACCGGCCATTCGAGGGCTGTTTGTTGGAACACTTACTGAGAGCAATAAAGGACTTTCTAGAGGCCTGCCTTTCCTTGGCCGCCTAGGTCATAACGTAATATGACATTATCGATACAGGTCATCATTGATTTACAACAGTTCGTTTAGTGACTGTTCAAAGTTACAACAGCACTAAAAAAAGTGACTTTTGATCGTTTGCCACACTTTCAACCACTGTAACATCCCCATGGTCTCATGATCAGATGCTTAGCAACTGACTCATAGTTATGATGGTTACAGTGTCCCATGGTCATGTGACCACCTTTTGCAGTCTTCTGACAAGCAAAGTCAATGGGGAAACCAGATTCATTTAATAATGGTGCTACCAACTTAACTGCAGTGATTCACATAACAACTGTGGCAAGAAAGGCTGCAATATAGGGCAGAACTCACTTAACTCTCTCGCTTAGCAACATAAATTTTGGCCTCAACTGTGGTTGTAAGTTAGGATTACCTGTATTAGCAGCGCAACAATACTGCACTGCAACAGTACAGTGCCACAATACAAATATTCACATCTCCCTAGCAGTTATATATTCAAGTACATTTCAGCAGTACTTTTCAGTCACTTATTATATTACTGTAAAACCAATGCAAGACCTTAAATCGGAGTGACTTTTGACCAATTTAACGGTTTGCTTTGTTTTACTTTTAGAGGTACAAATATTACATCCTGATCTTAATTACAATGACAAAAAAGATTCAACAGTAACTTGAGCACTCATCTGAAAGCCAAAAGCAGGATTTTATCTATCACTAGCTCATATGCTAGTATATTATTTTTACATACTCTGATTTGGCAGTAGATTTTTGGTGTGCTTCATGAAGTCAATGCATACGCTCACCCACCCCAAAAATCTTACAGGACTAAAAGGCAGTAACAGTAAAAGGCATATATACAAAGGTTTAAAACTAACCCCTATATGTAATTAGGTATGCATTTAAGTTTAATGCTGGTGCTTGATGATCAAGGTGATAATAAACAGTACTCATTTAACTAAAAACAACTTTCTCTAAGTAGACATTAATAGTATTTAATCTTAATATCAAAAGCATACCACTCTTCTGTTCGACCTCTGCAGTCCTTGGCTTCCTTCTCTAGGCTTTGAGATTTGATCTAAAAGAAAAGACAGAAAAAAGATCAGAATTAGCAGTATATATTTGCACAATCAATTCTATTCCAAGATCAGAAATTAGCATTAAAGAGCATTGTATACCAAAAAAAATCTAAACTATAAACATTTTTTTAGGAAACTAGACAACTGAAAATGTTATAGAATGAGAGAAATGAAGGAGCAAAAAAGCTGTATGCAAGGATCATCATCATCTTTTAACAACCCCATAATCCTTTGCGTGGTGGCGTCTGGGCAACTGTATGGAGCAAGCAGAGTGTTCAATGGCCGGATGCCCTTCCTGTCACCAAAGCTGTATGCAAGGATGCAAGGTTCATTCTGGTCTCATCTTAAATTTAAAACATACAATTCTAAAACTGCCACTAATTGAATCAAAAGAGCAGAGTTCTACAACAGGGAAGTTACAGCTTTAAACTTACTTCTAACTTGGCTTTATCATTTTGCAGCTTTTCTATTGTATCCATGTACTTCCTAGTAAGGCCATCCACCACAGCTTGATGCTGTGCAGTCTCCATCTCTAAAAATTCAAGTCTGCTTCTCAGCTCACCTTCTAAGCGCTTATGTTGCTCATCTGCCTCAAAGAACTGAAATGAGAAGGGCAGAAAAGTTGTCACACGTATTAAACTCCATCAGTAGCTGCCAAGATAGGCAAATTGTATAATAATAAATGTTGGAAAGGCAATGAAACAGAAGGAATAGTTTAGTATGTATGGTACATATTTTTTAAAAACTCTTTAAAGTATTGGAAAGAAATATGCAGCATCATTACGCAGCATCATTCAGACAAATTTAGAAATCAAATCTGAAATGAAACCATAATTGTTCTTACTAGGCATAATTCCAAAACATATTAAGTTAAATGGTCATTTGTCTATTTATCTCATATATTTATCTCATAAATTACCGGTATGTGTTTCTGAGATGCTCTGCTACTTATACAGGTAGTTCTCAGTTAACCAGAACAACTGGGTCCAGAATTTCCATTGCTAACTGACATGGTTGTAAAGTGCAACATCATGTGACCATGCTGCTTAGCAACAGCAATTCTGGCACTTCTGGTTGGCGTTGTTAAACAAATCCTGCAACATTATTAAACGCAATGGCATGTGGGCACCATCTGCAGCCTCCTGTCAGCATTCCCATTGATTTTGCTTGTCAGAAGCAAGCAGTGAAGGTTGCTAATGATGATCATGTACCCATGAGATGCTGTAATGTCGGAATTGTAAGCTAGTTACAGATTGTGATCATGTGACTGTGACCATCATTTCATTTCATTTCATTTATTAAATTTATATCCCGCCCTTCTCCAAACGGACCCAGGGCGGCGCACAGGAATATTAAAAATATATACAAAAACCATATAAAAATTAAAAAACCTATTCAATAAAATCCTGCACTAAAAACCAAATTAAAATCCCCAAATTTAAAACTATCTAAAAGTCAGTTATGGAGGTTACGCTAGGCCGGCTAGATGGAACAAATGTGTCTTTAGACACTTGCGGAAGAGGCGGAGGTCGGAGATGGTGCGAAGTTCAGGGGGTAGGTCGTTATCATAACTGTAAGCCATTTGGCTGCAGGGACACTGCGACAATTGAAACATCAAGGACTGGTCATAAGTACCATTCGTTCGTGCCTTCATAGTTGCTGAACAAATGGTTGTTAAGTGAAGATCACCTGTACTGACACAAGCCAACTCATTTCACAGCATGGTTGTAGAATTGAATCATCTTTGCCTAAGCTGTCCTGATGTTACATTCAGGTTCTTGTTCTAACTGCTTTATTTTAAGAATGGAGAAACACTAACCCACAAGCCTAATCAAGCTTTCAAGACCATTTGTCTAGCTTATGGGTTAAGGTTTTTATTTATTTAATTTATACACAGCCCATCTTGCTGGCATGTAATTCAATTGAGGTCCTTTTTTTTCATCCAAATCCATTTGTTTCAGAAAGACATATTTGTTGGACTTGGAAAAAATATTTCTGTCAGCTTATTAAAATCAACAAGAAAATAAACTTGCAATAACATTACTCAGACCAAGTGAGAGTGACTGGGGAGGGATACAACTTTTTCACTCAACAGTGCCCCACTCTTTCATTACTAATTTCTGATAAGAATGTAAGTGGATGGTGTATTAAACGGAGCTACTTACCTGAATATGTAACCTCTCATTTTCTTCTATCTTTTTTTGAAGATCTTCACCAAAGACGTTTTTCTGTTCTTGACTCAACTGAGATACAGAGTCACCACTTTTCTAATCAAAACAAAATATGCTTGTTTGCTGAAGGCACATTTCATATCATTATTATTTCCATGGATTTTTACCATAAAATAATCAGTTAGCTAAGAATTCTAACATGGAAGAATTCTTAACTATTTGCATTACTACATTTAAAAAATATGCTAGAAAACCAGCTTACGACCTACCTTGTTCTTCTTGCCTTTATATTCATTTAATGCAAGTTCATCTTGAAGGAGCTCTACTCTCTTGGCCAACTGCTGATTTCGAAAAGTCAAACTATCCATTTCCTGTTGCAGCTTCCTGAGTGATTGGTCTTTCATTTTCATTTGTTCCTGTATTAAGATAAAATGTTTCATCACACTGAGTTCTAGTATGAATTGATTTCAACAATTCCTTGTCATATCCAATGTCTTCAAAACACCATAGAGAATCCTGGTGTTTTATCTAAATTACTAAAGCTAGTTAAGTGATGTATTTATCATTTCTGTATGAAAGTAAACTATCAAAATAATGTTTATTTGATCAATATAAAATAGATTTATTGTATTAACATGTTGCTTTTCTTTTTTAAAAGCTCAATGTAACTTATATGGGAGTGTCTGTCTAATGTCTCCATAACAACAATTCTATGAGGCAGATTGGAATAAAAGATCCTGACTGGCCAAAGGTTATTCTGTAAACTCTTCCATCAAATATGGATTTGAATCTGGGACTTTTTGCTTAAGGCTAATTCTACACTACACTGACGCTTTTACTACTGATACTTTGGTGGGAGTTTTAAAAACAGACTTTCAATAGGTTTCATGTATCAATTCAAAACAAGCTTAAGATCAACAAATGAAAATGATGCTTCCATATGGAAGTATGAGAAGATTGTTGTTTTGACTGTTGTCAAGTCTGTGATAAACCTTCAAAAAAATCAAAATGTGATTTTTGTCCATCCCAAAGTGAATGATAGTGAGCAAGTCTCTCACATGGATTAGCTTTCACTATAAACCCAATTCTGCCACAAGTAGTCAAGAGGTCTTACCAAAAGTGGTGACAGATTTCACAAAGATTAAACTAAAACTTTCTGTGATACAATTTATTTTTAAACTGAAAGAATATTTCACACATTACACATCAGCTAACTCAGAATCATAGTAGACTAGTAGACAGTGACCAGCCCTATTGAGATATATCATTTTTAATCAAGTTATTATTCAGTATTTTTAAGCTATACCTTTAGAGCTGCTGAGTTTGCCTGCTCATCCATTACACCCTTTTTCAATACTTGATTTTGAGCTCGAAGCTGCAAACAGAGAGAGAAATTATTAACTCAGTTATGAAGCAATGTGGTCTTTGACATCCCCTTTAGGAAAATATTACGCACTTTTAGCAAAATACAGATACCCAAGAAAGAAAGAAATATTTCAAAACAAATTTAAGCTTTGGAAACTTCAATTAACAATATGTTTCATAGCCAAGGTGAAACAGCACTTCTGCACAAACATAATTTGGGCCCATAAACCTGTATACCTATCGCTAATATTTTTTTTTGAAAATTATCTATATGGTGAATTGAACAGCATTGGTCCAAAGAGCAGTGTTGAAATAAAAGGATTCCAACCGGAGTTCTTGAAATATAACCCAAAGTGCAATGATTAATCAATGAGCATGTACATTCTTTTAATATTATTTATTATATTTATAGTCCACCTTTATTTTTTTACAACTTAAGGTGGTTAAAGTATAAAGCTCTTACCTTCTATCCCGCCCCCAAACAAAATCACCATATGAGGTAGGAGAGAGACTATGACTGGGACAGAGTCATCAACCAGTTTTCCAGAGAGGACCAGAACTTACGGTTTCACCAACCTCTGGTCCAGTACCTTAATCACACCAAGTGAGGTCACAATATGAGAGACTGGATAAAAATTTTAATTTAAAAAATTCACATATTAACATTTTACATCAGAGTTGTGCCCTGAATAACATGCTACATTTGTCATTTTAACCCAAGCTAATTGTTGGCTCTTTTTTACAATACAGCTTTAACGCTCTTCAAACCTTTCTTTCCCAATTCCTATCAGGTGAACAGGTTATTTATACGATCCCAGCCTTCCCTAAACGGGAATGAAGGTGGGATGATGGAGCGGAGGACAGGAAGGCTGAATCAGATAAAAGGAAATCCTCAGGCTAGAATCTTTCACACCAGTTGCTCCCTGAATTGATTTAAACATCAGGGCGTTGAATGCATGCAAACGAATTGGGTAAAGAGCTGCGTTTCCTTCCTCCATTGAAACAAGAGACAGAGGAGACAAAAGATATGCCGGCTCAACATTTCAAACAGAAGGAGAATGGCACCAAGTCTTTCTTGATACCTAGAAACGATAGGAAGGGATACATTATGGGGAGCTGAAACCACTGGCGGCGGGCCGGCACTTTTCAGGGTCTCGGTACTTAGGGGAGTTGGCACGTGCCAGTACCTTGGAATATTCCTGCGCTAGTTTCTGGTACTTCCCTTGCAGCTCGGTCGCTGCCGCCATGACTGCCCCTGTGTACGAGAAGCCGCTACCCGGAAAGCGCCCCTGAGCCTGCTCCATCCATTGTGGGAGACGTACTTCCGGGTGTGGGTGGAGCCAACGTCAAGCATCGCCCATCCCGACCCCGCCTAGCGCAGCTCGGCTGTCCACCATCTTGAGCAGCTCTTAGCTCAGGAGCCGATCTGACTTAGCGCGAAGGGGCGAGGACTGAGCATGGCCCCGCCCCGCTTTCTCTGGCAAAGAAAACGGCACGACGGACGGAAGACGGGGAGGGGTGGAATGTGCGAATGCGGGCTAGTTGCTCGTTACAATGGCGGTAGAAGGAAGGGTGGTTTTTTTTTCCTGTAATTTTTTTTTCCTGTTTTGGGCAGTTTCGAGGCGGTTTCCTGCACTTCAGTTTAGCATTTTCGACGTTTTATTTTTCCCCAAACAACCAAAAAACGGATTACGCCCAGGAGCTTTAATGAATATAGATGGAACACATTACTTAGATTTTTTTTTTAATGGTTAAAAGCCGCTCGTTTTAAAATGTATAAGTCTGGGTGATGAACGTAACTAATTAGACTAATGCAAGGCAGGGAAAGAGAACGGAAGCGTTGCATAGCAATGTGTACTGTGGCTCCGCTGACGTCCTAGTTCTAATCCGGGTTTTAGTAGCCTTCCAGAAGCACAAGAAGATTGGCACCACCCGAATCTCGGGGGCAGAGGCTGTTCCATGGGGAAGTTGCTTTGACAGAGAAGATACAGATATATACTTCTCCCTTCAAGATGGCAATATTTGAAAGAAGGACTAGGGGAGACATAATAGCAGTGTTCCAATATCTTAGGGTCTGCCACAAAGAAGAGGGAGTCAAACTATTCTCCAAAGCACCTCAGGGCAGAACAAGAAGCAATGGATGGAAACTAATCAAGGAGAGAAACAACTTAGAACTGAGGAGATATTTCCTGACAGAACAATTAATCAGTGGAACAGCTTGCCTCCAGAAGTTGTGAATGCCCCAACACTGGAAATCTTTAAGAAGATGTTGGATAGCCATTTGTCTGAAATGGTATAGGGCAGGGGTCCCACAAGAGAGGGTGAAACTCCTAAAAATGCCGATGGGACATTCTGCTGATGCAATAATTGTGATGGAGAAGATATAATCACATGATCACATAGCGTATTATTATTTCTGATGGCAAACCTTTGTAATTATGGTTGAGGTTTCTGAGGAAATTGTTGAACAATCTTTCTTTTCTCTGCAGATTTTGATACAATATTCCTTTGATTCCTATTTAATATCTACATCAGCCCTACATATACACTCAAACCCCATCAAGCAGCCCTTTGTGACCCACTGGTGCTTTTAAGGAAATCAATAAATTCCACTACAGACATTGTCCTTAAAGATGACCTGCCAAGCATCTCTAACACCTCCAAGTCTCATCACTATTGCCTGCTCCAGTGCTGCTGACAATTGCTAGCAGCCAAACAGCTGATTGGCCACCAACCTGCAATGATTTTAAATTATCAATGTGGTCCTTTCCCTCTACAAAATGCGCAGACCTGAACTATATGAAACTTATGGGCAAGGACATTGTTTAGCATTGGGTAAAATGCCATCAATATGCTGATACGCAGCTTTACATTTCCACCTCTGGCTGCATTAGTTCTTCCCCAGCTATGCTGGCTGGGGAATTCTGGGAGTTGAAGTCCACCAGTCTTAAAAGAGCCAACTTTGCAGACCCCTGGTATAGGGGTTCCTGCCTAGGCAGGGGGTTGGACTAGAAGACCTCCAAGGTCCCTTCTAACTCTGCTATTGTATTGCATTGTATTGGATCTTGGAACATGCCTCCCCCTCCCCCCGTTCAAAAAATCTGGTAAAATAGGCGAAAATTGACCACACTGTTTGATGGTCTCACAAGTAAATTGGTGCGTCCCATGTAAGGATGTGAAAGTAATAACTAGTATATTAGGTTGAAGCTGAAAATATATAGGTGCCATTTGTGCACAGCAGTGGTGTTGCATCGGCACACTTTGGAGCACCCACAATGATAATATGGTGCTGCACCAGATGAAGTCTCTGAGTGCTCTTCAAGGGCAGCCATGTGTAGAGCATGTTGCAGTAAGCCAACTGTGAAATGGCCGTGGCTGGGTCCAAGAATTAGCACAACCGAACACAAAAGATGAATCTATGCAAAGACTCCCTTAGCTGCAGCTCTTTCAGCAGTGAGTTTAAGAGGACCCCAGATTGTACACCAACTTGCTCTAGTGCATTGCTATCCCAAAGCCACTTGGTCTTGCCAAGGTTGAACTACAACCAGTTATTCCCCCGCCCAGAAGAACTAATGCAGCCAGAGGTGGAAATGTAAAGCTGCGTATCAGCATATTGATGGCATTTTACCCAATGCTAAACAATGTCCTTGCCCATAAGTTTCATATAGTTCAGGTCTGCGCATTTTGTAGAGGGAAAGGACCACGTTGATAATTTAAAATCATTGCAGGTTGGTGGCCAATCAGCTGTTTGGCTGCTAGCAATTGTCAGCAGCACTGGAGCAGGCAATAGTGGTGAGACTTGGAGGTGTTAGAGATGCTTGGCAGGTCATCTTTAAGGACAGTGTCTGTAGTGGAATTTATTGATTTCCTTAAAAGCACCAGTGGGTCACAAAGGGCTGCTTGATGGGGTTTGAGTGTATATGTAGGGCTGATGTAGATATTAAATAGGAATCAAAGGAATATTGTATCAAAATCTGCAGAGAAAAGAAAGATTGTTCAACAATTTCCTCAGAAACCTCAACCATAATTACAAAGGTTTGCCATCAGAAATAATAATACGCTATGTGATCATGTGATTATATCTTCTCCATCACAATTATTGCATCAGCAGAATGCCCCATCGGCATTTTTAGGAGTTTCACCCTCTCTTGTGGGAGGCAAGAAGCAGTAGGATTTTTGTGCAGGACTCTTGAAATATAGGATTTTGCAGATAAAATTGCTCAGATTTGTTCTGGCTGGTCATATGTGGGTGAGTTCAGAAGACTGATCAATGTTTTTTTACCAGGGTTCATTTCAGCTTGTTGAATCGAAGGAATTGATAGGATGATGTGTCCTGTGAAGGTTACATACCTATCCTATCTGGCTCCTTGCTGGATTTTAATATGTGCATTTTTTGCATCCTTTTATTGCTCTGTTTTGGAGTTATGAATCAATTCGTTTTCACCATATGGAAGTCAATGGGACTCGCCCTTGCGTAGTGAAAGTGACCTGATTTGATTTACATTTACACTGGATTTTTGCTACAAGAATTTTGTGTTCTAATAGTTTTTAAAAGCTCTGGTCTTACCTCTTTTAACCTCTAATGGGAACTTTCCCCTTTTACTGTTCATTTTTTATTGTGGGAAACATTATCTCAATTTTTTCTGTTCTGCCATAGTTAATTAGTATATCTACTTCAGTCCTTGAGAGCAACTATTTATGTTTTGTTGTGAAAGCTCGACTACAAGAGTGGTTTGGACTATATTAAAAATGCAAACAACAATAAATTAAGGATTCCAAATATACATCCTATATTCCTTACAATGTCTATAAAAAGAGATAAAATTAAGGCAAGAGCCTGATCAACTTAATGTAAAAGCCCTTTGGGGAGCCTTTGAAAAAATGTTTTTCAACTTACAAATTTAAATTGAAAATGGGGATAAAATACTTAAATTAAAAATGATTTTAAATGATCTCAGAGATGGCATTCAGATGCAAGTAACAATAGCTAAATCAGGCTTACAATTGGATGGATTTGAATCCAATTTGTAGCTGGCAAAATTGAAGGAGAAGGAGCTTGGTTTGAGAATTGCAGGCTTATTGGAAAAGACTGAAAGGGACAGATTCAAAAGATTTGGAGATGATAGAATTGATGAGTGACTAGACTTTCTTCAAATTGATGGAGAATGAACTTATATTGAATCAAAAAACAATTATCAAGAGATGCTGCATTTCAACTTGTAGGGAAATTATTTGAACAACAAACGCTGGAGAATTATTTCCAACAAATTTATGAGTTTAGGGGATGAGATGCAGCTGTTGGAAAAGATCCCAATAAAATTTTTAAGGAAAAGTTTTATCATTAAGAATCAATCAAGGATATTTGATCAGAGATAACGATTGCAGCAGTTTATGGTAGATCAGAAGCTATTGACTTCTGATCTACCATAAACCACCACAATCATTATCTCTGAATTAATTATCTTTGAGTTAATTACAATAATCTCTAAATTTTCCTTATGAGTTAATTACAATAATAGATTGTTAAGAGAGGGCTTTGAAGTTTGTTGTTGGTTTTTCCTGTAGACTATTTTTTATATGTAGTATATGGATGGTAGGTCAAATTGTTTGGATAAACAACTGAAAAGTTCATAAATTGTGGGCCTGTTTTGCAAGGGGGAGAGGAACTGTTATCCTTGAAATATATTTATCAGTATTCAACGAGGGGTGGCAATCCCTGCGTATGTTTTTTAAAGCACTTTTTAATGTCTTGTTGTATTTTGCTTTGTTTTTGCATTTTTGCACTCTCTTTTCTAGAGTTTCTATTTTACCTTTGTGAACAAAATAAAATATTTATTAGGAAAAAAATTCTCTCAAGCTTTTCACATTTCCAACTCTGTTTTGAAATACGTTTGTACATTTTTGATAATTTCTCTGGTGTCATATACCAGATTTAACACAATAATTAATTTTATTTAAAAATTCTCTTAAACGATGACCCACTGTTATCTATTAGCAAACTAGGTACATAGTATAAGTCTTGACCTGATGCCTAGATGTGAAACGGCAAGTTGTCTTTTAAAACCTTCAGGGTGAAAGTGTTGTTTGTCCTGAAACCATTTGGCATTCTGCCTACCCAGTAATAACTCTAAACAGGGAATAGCTCCTCCTGTAAGAGAAGACCAACAACTTGCTAGGGTCCAGACAACACATACCCAAACGATTAATGTCTGGTGAAAGAAACCAAGAGCGACACAAGTAGTGACTCCAAAGCAGTTTGTTGTTGCTTGCCTATAGACAGGAATCTTGCCAGACTAAAGCACAAGTCTATGTAACAATTAGACAAACCCCATGGAAGATTAGAGAGTCCACCCTGCCACTCTTTCTACATGCCAAAGATTCCATGCTGAGTTGCCTCTTTGTTCATTAGAAAAGACCCCCTTCCTCTTGTGACTGTACTACACTCCATCACAGGAAAGCAGTCAAAACTAAGCTCCTTCACAGAGGGTTTTAATTAATTTTAATGAATCATTCATTTAAATTGGGTGTGGTTGCTTAACGTGGTAAATACTGTGATAGCACGGTGTTGGTTTTATTTTCTTTCTTTTTTTAAACTTCCAGGCGTTCATATGGAATTGATGATATCTATAAGAAAATAAACCCAGGGAAAGTTTTTAGATCCATTTTTTATCAGAAATTCATAATTCTAAAATAAATGGCTAGGAAATGTTATGCAATACAAAATTGCAGTCTGATGAAAAAGGTGATACAGTAAGAATGCATTGGTTATTATTTTCTTGCCCTTCCTTCTTCATAACATCTCATGTCTGAGAAGATGTCAAAGAATTATTAGGCAGAATATAAAAGACAAAATGTTCAAATCTAATTTGACTCCTAGTGATTTAAATAAGTTGTAGGCAAGTACCTGTTCCTGTTCTTGGCACATTTGGAGCATTGCACAGTCCAAATCAATCTATAATTTTCCTTATTTTTAAGTCAGCATATAAACATACTAATTTTAAATGTTCAGAAAGCACTCGTTAGTTCATGTTCCATATAGAAACTATTGTTAAAAATACTGTGTGGTTCCCTTATAGATGATTTTTTTGTGATAAGGAAAAAATAGAACAAACAGGGAGAATATAAGATTGTGACAAATGGAAGATATGTCTATAACTTGCTACATCTTATGTATGAAATAGGAAATTAATAAAAACTTGATCAAACATTATATAGATAATATTTGTAGACAGTATTAAAAGGCAGAAAACTACAGTCTGCCCATGAAATACAGTAACATGAATACTAGTTTATTTGAAACAATAATATATAGGATTAAAACATCTAAAGTTCTGGCAAAATATAAATGCTTGTGAATCAAGTTTTCGTTTTTTATTTATCTTCAGTGATTCTGAAAATCTAATAAATCAATAATCCCAATGCTAGATTGATTCATTTGGAAAAATGATTTCATGTAGAAATATGGAAGCCCATAAGTACTACATATAATATTTCACAAGCCTAGAAATATGTTGTGATATAGATCTCAAATACATGGATACAATGTAATTTAGTGATACTTAAAATGGAATGCTGCTTCTAAAGGGTGTTCACTAAAATTATTGTACAAACAGGTGTTAGGTAAAAAGCCTAACAGTCACAGCTTCTCAGGTGGTATTCACAAAAACCTTTCACCTCCTTACATTATAATCCATGAAACCTTTGCCCTGTCGTGATTTTGTAATACATTTATTTTGTGTTAAAGAACTCAAAAACATTAATGTAAATTTAAATTCCATAAAGATGCATTCAAAAGTAAACAATCCCTAGATAGTTATATGTATTTAAATAATGTCAGAGCATTAAAACTCAACATGATACATGTATTCATCTGTTGTAAAAAAAAATTAGTTCAGAGTTACGTAATTCAAGCATGAGTTGTTTGCTTGGCCTCCCAAGATTTTGAGATAGATTTTCTTGAAGTTTTAAGATTGAATATTTATAAAAGTTTAGATTAATTGCCCTAGCAAATGTCTCTTATCAAGCAAAGTCCTTTAATAAAGTAGTAAACGTTATTTTGCAATCTAGCTCCTAAGTGCAGAGCAGCATTGGATTTAAGAGTTTAGGAAGTAAGTTATAGAGTACTTAAGCATTTTAATACAATACGTTAATTAGTTCTTTAAAAGTTTTTAAAAGCTTGCTAGTAGTAGATATGATAGTACATCCAATTCTTGGATGCATGCTGAAAATGTCTAAGAAGATGATTATGGGAAAATGACAAGATAGCAAATAAATATTAGTCAAGCACAAACCATGAGTTGCTATTGGGAGTTAAATGAGGGGCAAGTGTGGTGCTAAACTTTTTCTTAATCCTGATATATGTATATCAAAACCAGTTAAAAGCAGTTTAAAAAAATAAAGAAAGGTAAAACAATATCATGAGGAGGAAAATATTGCATAAAATGTAGCCAACATGCTGGCTGCCTATTACCAGGGCATCCCCAAGATTGGAAAGATTGAAATTGAAAAGAATACATTGTGAAGGCTTTCCGGAAGTGCATGAGGAGTGAGGTTAAACTGCTGCTGCATATTTAAATTTTCCTGATTAAAAGTAGTTAAGATTTACTGTATCCTTTTGGATGCATAATATAATTTTGTTCTTTATTTTTGAAACACTAGGGGGAGCTTTTTTACTACATTTGGTTTGTGTAATTTATGATTTACTTGAATAGGAGAGAAATGCTGGATTTTTTTTTGCTTAAGGCTTCATATAATTTTAAAATATTAATTATTTGTAAATGAACAAAAAGCAAACCATAAGTCTTCTTGTTATAAAAGTATGTTGTGGGCTTTCTTAAAAAAAACCTGGTAATTATAATTGCCCTTCAAAATATTTACTCCAGTCATGGTGAATTTTTGAGGCTTAAGCATGTACTCTTCCCAAATGTAGCAGAATGTATCACAGCTGTTCCAATATTGGTGAGATATTTCTGCTGTCATTAATCATCCTATAGAAAGTCTATAATTGACTTACTTGTTATGTAAATTACAAGTACTGTACATAGACAAATCTTGAAACAATAGCATCAAAATACATGGAAACTGATGTTAATGAAATGCGTAGCATCTGTGCATGCATATATATATATATTTGTGTGTATATATATGTGTATACACACACACGTGTGTGTGTGTGTGTGTGTGTGTGTGTAGTCCTCAATTTGCAGCCATTCGTTTGATGACAGTTTCACTGGAATAAAGTGACTTACGACCATTTTTCACACTTACAATCGTGGCAGCATCCGGTGGTCACGTAACCAAAATTTGTACACTTGCCAATTGACATGTATTTATGATCGTTACAGTGTCCCAGGGGGTCATGTGATCATCTTTTGCATTCTTCTGACAAGCAAAATCAATGGGGAAGCCAGATTCACTTAACAACTATGTTACTAATTTAAAAGCTGTAGTGATACATTTAAACGTGACAAGAAAGGTTAAAAAATAAGGCAACGTTCACTTAACCACTGTCTTGGTTAGCAGTGAAAATATTGGGCTTAATTGTGACCCATAAATTGAGGATTACCTGTATAAGAAGAAATTACAAAAACAGATTTCTATCAAACAGTAAGTGATAGTTTAAACTACTGATTACTTTCATGTTTACAGCCACAAATCTGTAAGAGACCCAAAAGTGTTTAGGAAGCAAAATCTTTGCTGCCCACTGTTATCTGAGAGTTATGATATCCATTCTTATGAAAAAAGGGCAAAGTATTATTGTTACATCCAGTGCCAGATGGGGCTAAACCTCTGCCCTGTGTCTCTGTCATGCCACAGTTTATCCACATTCAGCCATATTGTTTTCCAGAATATATTATTTTCAACACAAACCTAAATATATTTAATTGAATAGAATAAAAATCAGAATATTTTATGAAGAGACAAAATCAATACATTCTAGATATTCATGAGAGAGAATAACTCATCCTGAATTAATGAGAAATAGAGGTAAATGAAAGGTAAAAACATTTTTTCCAGTTTTTCAGACATAAATAAAAGCTTAGAAGAAGTGAGACAGTAACAGGTGGAATGTGAAAATCCTGGACATTCATCATTGCATTACTCACAAAAACCATTTTCTTTTGTATATTTTAGTTCATATTATATCTTAAATTCTGCCTAAGTCATTCAACTACTACTACTGTTAAATTCAATCATATTTCTTTATTTAAATGTCAGTTGATTAAGACTTGAAGGTTTCTGAATTAAAAATGAATGACCAAAAGGAAGGAACATTTATATTAGGAACAGGAGTAATTATGCAGAAAAATATAGACAGGCCATTTTTAACCATGGAATCAAACAAACACAGAATCAAACACCCAGAATATTTTTTCCTGAAGTGAAAAAAAAATTCCAGAATTCACTTCTGAACTTCTCTGTTCAATTGGATCAGAATTGCAGATTGAAAAGCAGGTTTAGCATAGGTATTCAAACAAATACTTCAAGGGACAATTCTTTCCTCAGAATCAGAATTTATATATAAAGTAAACCAATATCTGGGTGTTTATTTACTTTAAATATCTGCAGAGTTTTCTGTTTTGCCCTCTTCAAAGGAAAGCACATATATCTCCTTGATGTCAATGAATAGTAAGTATATTGGTCATTTTATTACAACATAAAAACCCTAATGTCTCCCAGTCACTCGGCTTCCAGTTTTGTGGCTGCAGCGCATGATGGTTAATCTATATTGTGAAGATCATTTTAGCAGTCTTCTCAGCCATTGCAAAGGAAGCTAGGAAGTTATTCACTTCCTGTTTCACTTCCCTTTTCTTTGTCTTGTGAGCTGAAACAAAAAGACATTTTCTAACAGTCTACAAACAATTTCAGGAGAGGAGTGACATTCAGTAATACAGTAGATTGTTCCACAGCATTGGCCCTTATCATGGAAGCCACAGAAATAACTGTTGATGTTAGATGCATCATGTTGGGTCGGGAAGAATCTGTAAGAAGAGCCTTGGAAAAAAATCTGGAAACAGAGGACAGATTACAGAGGAGGCAATCCAGTAGGCAACTTGAACTCAGGGCTTTGTATACAGATGCAAGCTTATTTATTTTTTTGCAACATAGCCTGTTCAATTATTAACACACAAGCTTTGTTTCAAACACTACTTACACTCAGTTACAGCATGTTAGGATCTCTTAGCTCACTCTGCCCAAATGTGCAAAGAGACCCTGTATTGAAATACTTTCATGTGAAATAAAACTGTGTTGGTTGGTTAGTGAGCTGAACCAGTTTGTAAAGCAGAAGTGGCAGTAATGGGATTCACTTACTTTCCCTACCAGTTTGCAAATGTGAGCACGCACTCAAGTTTGCTTCGCTCGCACACACCATGTCTGTGCATGCACACCGCCTTCTGCGCATGTGCAGTGCTCACGCATTACTATCCCAAATTTATGATTTAACTCCTTTTTTTGCATCTGTGTTTTTATGTTTTCCTAGACTTGCAACTCCTCCTCAACGAACAGATGGCAGTCATGGCTAGGAGAGCCTTTGCACAACCTCATTTTGTGCATGAGTTGCAGGCTCTCCTGGATCAGGAGGACCTGTGCTCAAGTCATTCAAGCCTGGGTCATCTCATGTCTTGACTACTGCAATGCATTTTTCATGGGGCTACCCTTGAAGAACATTCAGAAGCTACAACTGGTGCAGAGTGTGGTGGCACAGACAATCTTTGGATCCCGTAGAATGGCCCACGTTATACTGCTGTTCAATGAGCTACACTGGCTGCTGGTTTGCTTCCAGGTGCAATTCAAGGTGTTGGTTATTACCTATAAAATTCTGCATGGTCCAGATTATTTACTGAACTGCTTCATCCTGATAGGACAGGCCTGCCATCTGAGCTAAAATCCTACACCATGTGCAAACTACAACTTATGCATCAATGAAAAACATTTCTTTCTACTGTTCAGATAGGTTTATAAGAATTTCACAAGTGGCAGTTTTCATCAGGCTGGGGTTGGGTACAGCCATTTTTTGAGAAAGAGCCATTGTGAATCATCAAAGGCCATCAGCCAAAGCTGGAATCAGGTCTCTGGATGCTGATGACACCAGGCTCTGAATTGCTGCATTGTTTCTCTTATCATAGCAACTGTAGGACTGGACCACCGAAATATGTGCTTTCCCTGTTGAAATTCTCACAAATCTATCTAACGAGGCAATACTTTTTAGAGCTCTTCTGACCTGTCTATTGTTATTTGATAAAACCAGGCAGAATACTTTAGGTGGGAGAAGAGAAAATGAAAGAAACACAAAGATGATTGAATTTAAGAAATGTGTATTAGGCTTTTGGCAACAAAGAATCAGTTTGGTGTAGTTGTAGTAGCTAAAATATCAGGCTAGAAACAAAGAGACTGAGTTCTAATCCTGCCTTGGGCATGAAGCCAGCTGGTGATCTTGAGCCAGTCACTTTCTCTCAGCCTTAGGAAAGAGACAATGGCAAACCACTTTTGAAAAACCTTGCCAAGGAAACTGCAGACTTGTCCAGGCAATCTGAGAAACAGACATAATTGATAAGAAGAAGAAAATTGAAGGAATACCAAAAACTGTAATACAAAGAACCAACAATAATTTTAATAAACATTAGGAACTAAAATATTATTTTAAAAAGAGATGTCTTGCTGATATCTGAGATGGACAGCTCTATAAATTCAATCAATCAATAAAATGTAAGACAAGGTATAAAATGTTCCCATCTCAATGCAGGGAATTCTACATAGAACTAAATACTAAATACATTTTTCCACAATTTGTCATCAACTGTCAACTTTATAATTCTGTGAATGCATCATTTAGTAGTACACATAAGAGTCTATAAAATAGGAATGATTTAACCCTATTTTACTTGTTAATCATTTCTAATCATCTCAAGAGTGTCTGTTTACTGCATGTTCATCCAAAATGGTTGGAAGTGAATAACAGCATGTTGGCTTGCCTGATACCCTCTAGATCCGTGATGGCGAACCTATGGCACCCGTGCCACAGGTGGCACGTGGAGCTATTTGTCAGGGCACACGAGGCTTTCCCTATCACCCGGCCAGCGCGCATGCGCTCAATGACCAGCTGACTTCAGCCTTCTTTTGACTCCATTTTGTGCCCTCCGGAGGCTTCAAGAGCTTCCCTGAAATTTCCAGAGTGTGAAAAAACAGCTCTACGGGCAAACCGGAAGTTCAGGAACAGACTGTTTGTAGGGCTGGTTTTAGACCTCCAGAGTGTTCAGGAGCCCTTAGACTTCCCGAACTTCCAGCTTGCCTGTAGGGCCAGTTTTTCATGCTCCAGAGGCATCGGAGAAGCTGCTGAAGCCTCCGTGGGGCCTCCGTGGGCAGGTAGGCTGTTTTCGCCCTCTCCAGGCTCCTATAAAGCATCTGGAGCTTGGGTAGGGCAAACAAAGCATGCCAAAAATGGTGGGGAGAGCACTGGTCATGCGTGCATGCGTAATATTTTTTTTAGTAATCCAAAAAAGGTGTAAGCTAATTTAGCTTACACCTTTTTTGGATTACTAAAAAAAACATTAATTGAAAGCTTTGATTCACCAGCTTCATGATGGGCAGCAAGGGTAATATGGGTACATCTGACCATGTCAGATAGAAGGTGGCAACTTGTAATATGATAGCTAAAGAGCACAACTTCAAAGAAATGAAAGAGGAAAATAATATGCTGTTTTGTCTAGGAAGCAAAGGAAGAAAAAGAATTAAAGTGTTATTATCTTGTTATGTTGATTACAAAATGGAAGAAACCAAAAAAATTAGTTTCATTAACAAACATTAATGGCAGAGACTTCACATTGAGCCAGAAGCAAATTTCCTGAGAACTTCTTCCAATCTCTCCTGGCAATAACTGTACTTAATGTCAAACCATTATGAGTCATCATCATTGGTTGAAAAGTCTGGGTATTTCAGTCTCAATACACCGAGAGAGTGCCCAGCTGCTTTAGAAGGCAAAGAATTTTGTATGCAAGGATACATAAGATGGAGTGGGTCTATGCAGCCATCTCTTACATTTGCCTTTTCATCAGCCCAATTGCTAGCATTTCTTAGTAGTATTTCTAATATTTTACCTCCCAACCTATGTATCTAAATTCATTCTATCTATCTATCTATCTATCTATCTATCTATCTATCTATCTATCTATCTATCTATCTATCTATCTATCTATCGTACTCTAGGTGAAATGAATCCTGGTTCTTCTAGAGTTAAATCTTTAAAATTAGGTCTTGCTGAAAGAAAGCTGGCTTGGTTTCCTAGCAACCACTGCATGGGATGCTACTGTCATTCACTGGATACTTCCCTGGAGAGTCAACCTTCTGCTCATACAAAACAGGTTATGATTGGGTAGAGATGACATCACGCTATTTGACTAGAGATACAAATTGTTCCAAAGGCATCTCTGAATGCAATGACTTTCAAATTCATTCAAGAAGAAATCTTTTCTGTTTTAAATTGCTTTCCGTAATGCAATGATCTCTTGAAGTTTTGGACTACGATTGCCTCAGGGTTGGAAAAAAGCTTCTGGATTCATAAAGCAAAATTTCTATAAAGGTATATTCCATCCTTGAGAGCCTTCTTTACATAATCTTAGCAAGAGAATCTGTAGAAAGAAAGGTGAGTGAATAGTTATGACACGACTATTATTGGTTACATAAGAGAAGTACAGAGAGCGAAAGAATATTTTTCAGACATCTAATTTGTTTCCACATTTCAGGACATTTTTGAATGAATACAAGTCCTGTACAAATGTATGTTAAAGGAGGCAATGTATATGTAGGCAAAGCCATACTTTACTTGTTGAACCAAGTTGTGTTTCATATGATTAGGGATTAAAATTATGTGAAACAGACATAGACACAGTCTTCTCTCTTGCAGAATATAAATATTTCCTCCCCCTCCCCCTTCCAAACATATTTTTTCCAATCTGGAATTTTCCAGATGTCGTGAACTTTATTTCCTACAGAAAAGTACTCCTGAATTATGGGAGTTAAACAACAAAACTGCAATGCACCAGATTGAGGAAGGCTCTTCTACAAGCTTCCATATTGTTTAGGATATCCATGAACCTACCTATAAACTACCTTTCTTCTCTTCTTTCTTAAGTGAATGCGACTTCACTTAAATTAACAGATATTGCCGGCAAGTTGATGTTGAGAAGCGAGTGTATACAACTTAGTTTTCATAAAATGTACATGTAGTCAAGTAATTGGGATGGATATTAAAGCCTTCTCCAGCATTCAGAGATGACTGAAGTTTGCAAATTCCCAACTACTTTTTGAATTGTGGATTTGACAACATGCAATGAGAAGGCTGCTTAACTCTGGATTTCTCTAGTGCCCGTCACAAGTTATAGCTGGGCACTCTCCTTTTGTGTTGATATTGCAGTGTTGGTCACCAATATCTCCACTTATAAAGATTTCAAAGGAAAGGGACTAGGAAAGCATATGGCATAAAAACAGGGACGTTACCACTGCATTACTAAAAACTTTAGGTAGTCATCTTTGCCTTTAAACATGTATTTATCTTACTCAGCTTTCATTCAGAAATTTGAAGTGCTAAATATACTGTGTTTCCCTAAAAATAACATAGGGTCTTATTCTCTTTTGACCCCCAAAATAAGCCTTATTTTCGGGAAGGTCTTATTTTTGAGGTGTAGAAGGAGGTGAGCGTGGTCACCTCATGGCTGCTGCTATGTTGCAATATTTTCTGGGAGGGCTTATTTTCGGGGGAGGGCTTATTTTAGCACATAGCTCAAAAGCCCGATTGGACTTATTTATTTATTTGTTCGTACTTTTATACCGCCCTCTCCCCCAAATGGGACTCAGGGCGGTGCACAGGAATAAAAAATATAAATATAAATATACAAACATCAATAAGTTTAAAATTAGATTAAATGAATTTGGCCCATGCTAAAACTTAATTTAAAAACCCAGCTAAAAATTCAATAATATACATAGCTATGTCAGGCCGGCCGCATGGAAGAAGTGTGTTTTAAGTGCTCGACGGAAGAGGCGAAGGTTCGTGATTGTGCGGAGGTCGGGGGGCAGGTCGTTCCAGAGGGCTGGGCCTGCCACAGAGAAGGCTCTTCCCCTGGGTGTCGCCAGCCGGCATTGTCCGGCGGACAGCACCCTAAGGAGGCCCACCCTGTGGGAAAGGACAGGCCGGGTGGAAGTATGTGGCAGAAGGCGGTCCTGCAAGTAGCCAGGTCCGACTTATTATCCGTGGAGGTCTTATTTTCAGGGAAACAGGGTAGATCTTAGTCCACCCATTCTAATTATCTTAGCAGCAAACATGTACAATAGGGTAAGCTAAGTGTAAATTACTGACCCCAAATCACTTTGCAAGGTGGATGATTCGGTTGATTTGGACTTATTTTCCAGTTCTAAACAAATATTCTAATTATTACTCACTACTTCCTGTGACTGCGTACCGTAATCTGAAACGACCAGCTGAATTAACCATGTCAACAAATGTAATAAAACACTGAAGGCTTTTAGTATTACTCTTAACTTTCCAAGGTTTCATCACTTCTCTATGACAATCCCATGTTCCTCCACATGAGTAACAAGAGCAAGCAGCAGCACAAAACTTTGACTCTAATGGAATGGAATTTCAGCATACTGCAGGAAAAAGTGAAGTGATCCCTTGAATGAGAATTGAAACCATCAAGAAATCACCAGATGTTCTTCCAGCATCTGTCACCTCCAAATTGTCTTTTATATTATTGAAACAGGTTTTAGAGGGAAACACATTTTCTATATATGTGAAATGAGAACCATAACTTTTTGTGTCTGCATGCAAGTGAATAGTGGCTTTTTAGTAACTGCAAGAGCAGAGCAAATGACAGAGAAAAGTGGAAGGGTCAAGAAGTATGCAACCAAGAATTACCTCCCATATGGGTGTCACACGGTAGCTAATATGCAAAATTTGGAAAGTCCAGTTCACTTCACCCATCCTAAATTTTTGGTAATGGGTGGGGAGGGGGGGGGCTTTGAGTCATTGTTGACTCCTGGCAACTGCTTCAAAAACTCCCTGCCATTTTCTTGGCAAGATTTCAGAAGTGGTTTGTCATTGCCTTTTTCTTAGGAGATAATGACTGGCCCAAGGTCACTCAGCTGGGTCCCTCCCCCCCACCCCAAGGAGTTCACAGTCTCCTGGTTGCTAGCCTAGTACCTTAATCACCACACCAAATGGTATTCCCTTTCTATGGAAAATATAAAATATAGGTTTTGCTCTATTATCCAAAAGGCAAAGAAATCCATAACTCCAAAGTGTTATAAAACAAAGTTTATTTTGAAATACTTTATCATAATGAATTGCATCTCTTTGGTAAAAATAAACTCCATCAACATTTTAATTAATAGAGGTTAGCATACAAAAACATTTTTAAACCAGGTCAACTACTAAATGGGGCTCAAGGAATTTCAGGTTAGAAAGGGGTTAATCTACTGGCAGAGTTAGTCTCAGTCATTCCAAGAAGTTGCAGGGGCAGGTAGTGGGGAGAACCAGCTAATGTAGATTTAAAAAAAAAGAATTTTGCTTACTTTGATCTGAAAGCATTCTTACAATTTCCATTTTTAATAAATAATAGTTACAGTGAATTGGCAATTGTAAAAGATCTATCACTACAAGATGGCAATGTAATACTTTTAAATTATACACTTTAAGTCTGAAAAAAATACACTTCTAAAAACAAATCTTTTCTTGGCACTGGCAGTTAAACTGTGGAGAATGTGCTTTTTCAAATAAATGGCAGGTACAAGATTTTTTAAAAATACTCTATTCCTCTTTTTCAATAAATATTTTGACTACCCCGTCATTAGCATTGCAGGGTGTGCTTTGCTTTTACTGTCGTATTTGCTTTAGCCAAATAAAGTAGCTGCTGCAAACTGTTCCAATTCAAAGTTGGGCTTTTCTAAGGAAGGCTGCCTGCACTTCTCACGGAAGCTATAATTTAGCTCCAGAATATGAAATGGAGAAAGATTTGCACAATACTGACATCAGCTTCTACCTCAAGAACAGGTGGTCTCCCGCAGAAAGCCCTCCATGCTAATTTTTAGGAGCTGAAGAGGATCGGATAATATTCCATTATCACCTCTTTTTTCCCTGAAGCTAAACTAATTTTCTGAAAGGAATTTACTTAAAAAAAAAATTTAAAGGTAAGATTACACTTTGCATCTAAAACAAAGCATGTCTATCATATCTACTTCTCCTTGACTATGATGTACACAATCACTGGCCAAGGGCCACCATCTGCATATACTTCCTCACAGGTAGTAGACAACATTATAGAATGCATCAATGCAGCCTGACCAAGAGCAAATGATTCCATATGTTAATAGGGCACAGACTGGCTGGCCTAGGGATGTTCTCTGTGCAGCAAGTATATGTCACACATATCAGTTCCACACTATTAAATCATTGCAACCGTCCTTAGCCTTTTGTTTCCTCCCAAAGATATAGCTATGCTGACAAGGGCTGCTATGAGTTTGTAGGACCAGCACAGCTAATCTAGCACATCCTTAGATGCATGCAATGCTGCTAAAACATCCTATCATCCTAAATTTTAACATATCTGGATGTGTTTTAGACATACCAGAGCTAGGTAACCTTAAGCAAAGAAAATGAGGACTTCCCTGCAAAGATATGAAAACACTTATTTCTCTTTGAAAATTAGAACAGTAGGTTCAGCGTGGATTTTGGCCATAGGAAGACACATATATTTTGTGAATACGGCTAGTAAAGGCAAAATAATAATAATAAAAATAATAATGCAGCTTTTCCCCATATCCACAAGAACTTGGATATGGCAGTTCCCTTATTCATGGAATTTCCACAATGAATTTAGAGATGAATTGAATCTAACACATTACAACATGTTCTTTCTACCCATTCTAAAGTACATGTGTAAAATCCCTGCTTGGGATCTCTTCAAAATGGGAGGAGGTGGGGCAAGATGTCATATTTTTGCAACTCAAAAAGCACCATGCATATAGTAAACAAGCATATAAGGAGGAAAAATCTAAACCTCTCTCCAATATGCTATTTGCTACCTGCATATATATTACTTCCCATTTATAGGCAGAAATTGTACAATCAGAGGACTTCCCAAAGTCATGCTATGTAAGGTAACTAAGATTGCAAGCATCTACAACCATAGCTCTTTAAATCTGGACTTTCTGAAGCATCTGTTCTCACCAAATGCTTTTATTGCTCTGCCTTTGGACTTGAAGACCAATAGGGAAAGTGCTACCAATGTTAATGATCACTATACATTTTTCTATCATAGAGGTGACACTAGACTTTTTCGCAATGGGAGGACACTGAAAAACAATTGTGCACACATCAACTTTTGTCTGGAGAAAAGAGACTGCAAACAAGACTTTTAACAGGTCAAATGTAAGACGACAAACCTGAGCAAAGGAGCTCTTAGGGAACGTAGCCTCAAGCATGAAAATCTGGCCAATATGTAGAGAATTGAAGTCAACTTTTCTCAACTTTTAAGAGATAAGACCCAAAGAAACACATTTCTTTATAACCATATTACCTGCATTGCTATGGAAACAAATTTCACATCACGCAAGTTATTAAACACACATTTTGGACAAATGTTAAATGGGACATCTCTGCACAACATACAGGACTTAAAATGTGCCTCGGCACTTAATATACAGGCTTGCTTATAAATTTGTGAGTGGTGACTTTATATTAAATCCCCATGCTGTAGGTGCTCTCTGGATCATGTATATAGTACAGTATTCTTCACCTATCCACATATTACCACATAGAAAACCCTATTTCATAGGAAGGATATATGACTAAAACCATCCAAAAGGTCAGATGATAATTTTGCTTTCTATGTAAAAGTCTTCAACTCTCCCGTGATTTCTAAGGTGAGAATTTTCTGAATCAATTCTACCCAGTAACAACCTGATTACTGCACAATTATACAGTATTTTACTTTCTATTTATTGACTGCTTCTTTTATTTAACGTAGGTACCTTTGGGCAGAAAATACCATACTTCTCAAGCATACAGAGAGCCTTAAATAACCCTGACTTGGCACGTTTGCAGGGCATTCTAGGCTTCCAACATGCTATCTTTTACAAATGTAAAACCTAGTAACACTGTGAGTTATTTTTTGTAGTAGTCATACAATGGAAGACCCTATTCAAAGAGGGGCAAATATTATTTGACAGTAAATAAAGACAATATATTGAAAGCAACTTTTAATCCATAGGTCTTTTTTCCCATTCTCAATCACTATGCTGTGTGGAACTCGCAATATTGATTAATGAAATAAAAAAACCCAGGAAGTTATACAAAATCTATCAGACTTGGAAGTAGATCCCTACATTACTCCTTCCTTAGCAAAACCTAATCAGCAGGTATTTCAAAAGTGATTCTGGCAAGCAGGCAGTTTTTCACCAATCCATGAGAGTTTCTGGATTGAAGAGCTGAAGCAGGCAATATACAGAATGAGCACCATTTGTGTTTAAACTTGACATCAAAGAAAGTTGTCTACAAACAGGTGAGCGTGCAAACATCCATGCATTAGATTTTTGTTTCTGTCTATAAAATAACAATGTGATTACAAGGTTGACTCACTTATAGGTTGCTATCATTTTAACAAAAAAAAATATTCTGAAATACTAAAAACTACATAATTTCTCACAAACTTAAGGCCTACACCAGGAGAATCTCTGCTGATATTATTCTAATAGCACTGTCCTGGATGTGCTGGGACTGCAAATCTCAAAATTTCCATTGTTCATGGTGCCTGGGAATTCTGTGACTTACAGTTACACTACAGCTGGATGTTGCCAAATTAAGGGCAGCTGTAACAGTAGCAGCATTCAACAAAGTAGGGCTGTGTGGTGCTTTGCATTCTAAGGCAAAAAAGCACATTGGAGCATATGGGGTGTGAACACTACGTCTCTGCTTTTTTTGCTAGCTCAAAATACCTGCCTGGTATTTGTGGCTGGGAAATCTCAGGAAATGATGAATGTGACTTAAGGGATTGTAGGTAGGTGCTATGTGATTCTCCCCTTAAGCTCCAAAGGACCATTTTGCCTTTGAATCTAATACCATACACAAGCCTACAATAAACCTCAAGGGGAGATCGCTCCTTTTAGTTCTGGAGCTCTTATAATCAGTCCAGTTAGGATCACTGGAACCTGGCTAAGGCATTGAACTCCTACAGAACATTTAACAAAAATTACAGTGACAGAATTTTTAGCAGATATAAAGAGACAGTAGTATGCAAGAAAAGGCAGTGAAGTCCCAGACATTTACATCTTTGACACTTTTGTCAAAGCAGCTCTATGTCATCAGTAGAAATGTAATGTACAACTCACAAGAATGCAAAATGCAGAGAGGTAACAGGCAGATTTGCTTAAAGGGCCACTAGTGGACTCTCTTCCCTTCATTCTCAAAAGCATGGAAAATGTGCAGATGAAATGCCATTTGTCAAGCTGCTTTCCAAACAAGTTATGCTTTGATCATTATGCAACATTCAAGACATGCACAGGACACAACAGCCCCAGCCTGTAGCATGCAAACAATTCTTCCACAAGTGACCACTGAAAAGTAATGGAATTGCATTAATAGACTTCAGCCAAAGATGGCTGTGCCAGCTTGGAGATTCCTGTTTTTCTGAGTTAAGCTCATTGTTTCCAGTGCTGTTTGTTCCAACCAGGGACGTTTGCCACATAACTCCAAACTCATCAATATGGCTGATGGTAAACACAAAAAGATATCTGGATGATAGTTTGGCCCTGTACTTCAGGCTAACTATCCCACAGGCAAATAACTGCCCCTATTCCAACTGTGTATTAGCATCCAATCAACACAGCAGTGTTAGTAGCCCTATGTCCTATCTTATGGCCCCCAGAATTGAGAAGATGCACAACTGTTTCTGAATAAATGCCTAGGAGAGACAGAAGTCCACAATTTTAGAAGTCCACATCTGGATACACTTCCAGAACTTGAATTCCCCAGTACAGTGCACAGAAACAGGTAATTTCTCATATTACATGGTGTACACATTGTATATATTATGTTCTGTGCAACTGTGACACTGCATCAGGACTTATCTCAGAGTTCAACAAGGGAGATTATATTATTGCTGAAATAATAAGATATAAGACATAAAACAAAATCCATCCCATCTCCAAGAAAAATGGAGGCTGCCAGGAGTGGACAGTATCTATCTCTAAGCTTCCTCTGTTGTTTCCAGGAATGCTAGGTTAAATCAAAGCAAAACTGAAAACTGCAGGGTAGGCTAGGAAGTAGTGTGTTAGAAAGCTGCCACTGAAAGCCCTTGTTCTCACACAGGTGATACACAGCTGAACTATACTGCTGCAAAAGAATCTCTCATGATCATCCCATTATAATTTTTAAAAGCTTTACTCATAAAGAATCAGGGAGAAGATTAATTAGAATTGTTCAGCCAACAGTGACTTTTCAATGCACTTATTTCTGTTGCATATGGAATATCATTCCATTATGGTCTGCGAGGTGATGTGCTAGAGCCCCCAAAACAACTCTTAGCTTATGAAGAACTAGTCAAGTATCAACTACCTTAGCCTAAACAAAATTAAAGATCTCTGTGCAATGGTCATTTGCAATTGAGCAGTCACTCTTTTGCACATAATTTAGATATCAAGACAGAAAGAAGGGCCTCGGATTTGCAAACAGATGTATATACCATTGATCCAATATATAATAATTACAATTAACACAAACACAAGAGAAAGAACCAGCTCCTTACCTTGTGTTAAAAATAGGAAGAAAATTCTAATTACCCATTCAAGATCCCACTCTCAAAAATAGGAAGATTCACATGTTGTATCTCTCCCCTACCCATCAATTTTATAATTGCAAACACCAGTCAACCTGCAACTGATTATCATGGCAGTTTTATACCATTCATGTAATCACAGACCCTTGGCTTTAAGTTGAGGAAATCAGTTAACAATGGAAGCTAAAGATGAAGGCTATAAAAACATGTATTTATGTGTCTTGCTCTGCATTCTATATCACTTAAAAATGGAGACACTGTGGACCCCATAAGCAGTGAAAAATGGGGACATTACCTGCTTAGTTTCCCAATTTCAGATGGGCCTCTACACCTTTAGGACTACCAGATTCATGTATACTGAGCACCAACTGGGAATTACATATATATGTATTGTTTGCTTAATTTTTATCACTCATTCTGAAGGCTAAAAATCATATAATTTACGCCTATTTTGCCTAAATGAAATATATTTCATTCATTCAGTATCTAATCATCATAACTAGAATGACAGAGATTTTTCCTTAGTGTGATCAAACATTTTGCATCTAGCCTCTTATTCTAAAGCACAACATACAAAAACCTGGTAGGCCTAGAAAATGAAGAGGCATATTGGGAAATGGCAAGCAATTGTCTTTTCCACAATATACACATTTTTTAAAGGATCCCTTGTGTAAAGGACAATTCACTCCTCCAATTATCTATTGGACTCTACATTTCACACCTTTAGCACAAAATGACCCAGCCAATGATATCCATGTGAATCAATCATTCCAATGATAACAATGAATATTCTATTTCCTTACAATTATTGACGCTTCCTCATCTGTTTCACACAATTTCCATTGGCCCTTCAATGCACAAATTAATTGCTCTTATAATTAAAATTAAAAATAAAAACAAAATTTTATAAATGGCAAAATTATAATCTGCAAAATTAAGAACAAACAAAAAGTCCTTTTATGGCTTTGATCTCCCTTGCAAAGGGTAAAAGGAGGAATATTGCCAGCCTAAAAAATAAAACATGTATATAGATATAGATATATCAATTATCTTCACACTGTGTTGTCATTTTTTTTCCTTCTCTTCTGAGCATGGCTCTTTGCAGTACTTATTAGTGAGCCGAGACAAGTGCTGATCCCAGCAAGATGAAGAAGTGACCCAGCCGCCTCTTTGAGTTCGTCATCAATTTCTTGGCAGAGTTCCTCCAGGACCTTCTGATGAGGCTGGGCCTCATCTGTGATACTGACACATGGCTGTGAGATATAACCACTGTCTGCCAGAGAATCATCATCATCTTCGTTGTCATCTGTGTCCACTTCACTCTGAAACCCTTCACTGCCGTCACTCCCTGTCCGGGTGGCCTCTGAGACAAATTTGTATACATCATCGACAGAAGACAGGGAAGACATGCTAGAGAGCGATGCGCAACGCTGTGCAGTCACACTGCTGGCACTGTAATTATGGTCCTCCTTGGGGTCAATGTTAGGGACTGCTGGATCACTTTCTTCCTGGGTGTGGTTATGGAATGTGCTACCATATTTCCTTTTCTTGGAGAGCTTGAGGGATGGTGGCTTTTCACCTAAGGGGAAAAAAAGGAAAATCTTCTGAAAGCTCAAGGGAGACAATGAGTCCAATAAACACATCTCCACGTTTAAAGCACCAGGAAGGGATTCAATTACAACCCAGCTCAAGAATGAGATCCTTTCTTTCCCACAGCATGTATAATAGTTCTGCCACCTGAGGGATTATGGAAATTGAAATTCAATTTATGGACAGTGTCAGGTAGGGAATATATTGCTATGTTATTTGATTGATCTCCTTCTCTCCTTCATCTCACTCAACCTCTTCTTTCCCCCTTTCATTTTCTGCTCCTCTTTTTTCTGGTTTCCAGGGCACTGGCTGAATACTTTATCATCCCAACTCACCCATCCCCTTCCTCAGTGCTCAATGAATTTTCACAAGTTCCACTACCACTATAGTTGAAAATTGAACCTAATCATAGTATTAATAATTCTGCTCAATCTGGAAGCAAAGTGATTTACTAGACATGCATGTAATCTTAAAGAACAGACCCAGTAGATCTAACTAACAAAGGGCTGGGCAACCATCTTTCTCTCGCTAGCAACATCTTATCCAGGATAATATTTGTGGGGTAATGTGCTGATTGAGACCAAAGCTTTAACTGTGAGTAGATAAGGATCTCAATCCCTTCCTCTTAAAATTGTTCTGACCCAGCTCCCCAAACACAATAAACCCTCTGAAGTTAACTCAAAGATTCCTTTTTTAGGAGCACCAGCAGCCTCGGGAAAAAGTTTCTCTCTCACTACAGGCTATCAAGTCCATCCAGCTGGGAGATGAATAGTTGTCTGCCACAACTATTCATCTCCGCCCCCTGCCTTTTATCTCTAGCTCTGGGGCTAGGGTGGGGCTTCGCTAGCAGCAGAGGCTCTTCCTTCCCAAAGATCAGCCCATGGATTTCCACTGCTCTCCTCTCTTCTCCCTTCTGCGCATCAGGTACAGGACCCAGCTGATCCTCCTCTTCCTCATCAGGCAACTCCAGACCTGGGAGCTGTTGACGCTCTATCTGAAGGTTGACGGACACTCCAAGCTCCGCCTCTGTCTCTGTCTCTCTGCCAGCTCCATTTCCTCTTCCCCCTTGGAGCTCTCAGGTGGTCTTCATGCTGACCTGACTCCTACGCCTCCTCCTCCTCTGATTCAGTTGCTGGAAGGGCCGGCGGCCAACAGGCCGCAAAATAAATTTTACATCACTCTTCCAATTAATAGATTGCATGGAAATACTGTAAAACGTTATGGGCAATGTAAATAAATCTCTTGCAGATATTCTGAAATATAAGTAATCATCACCTTACAACCACAACTAGACACTGGAATTTCTGTCGTTAAGTCATTGCAGTCATAAGTCAAGTTGTATCTAACTTTATGACAATTTGTATGGTGGTCATTAAGCAAACCAGTTTCCCCAATAGGTGTTTATTGCCAGAAATTGACAAAATTTTGCAAGCCATGGCCATAGGAAAGTGCAACCATTTGTAAACATGAGCGGTTGCCAAGCACCTGAATTGCATTTACATGATCATAGGGTGGTGCAATAGCCATAAGTGTGAGTAGAAATCGTAACTCACTTTTTTCCCAAGGCCGTTGTAACTCTGAACCATTGTTAAACAAATGGTAAATTGTGGACTACCTGTAAAACTAAAGAGTGTATGAAATTATACCATAGGCCAGGGGCACCCAACCTTTTTGGCACCAGGGACCAGTTTCATGTAAAAAAGATTCCGCAGACCGGTGGGAGCCTCCAGCGGGGGAGTTGAGTCACGTGGGCCGTGCGGTCATGTGGAACCCAAGGCTCACTCCGGCCCGGTTACTATCAAGCCACGGACCGGCACCGGTCCACGGACCGGGGGTTGGGGACCTCTGCCATAGGCCACATTGCCCACACCTGCAACAGAGGCATCTAATCCAGCATCCCGATTCCCAGAGAGCAACCCAATGTCTTGGGGTTACTGACAATAAGGGCAATAGCTGTCTATACCAATACTGCCTTCAACTGAAACTTGAGAGGCTTACTACCTCCACAAGCATGCTGTTAACAGAACAGTTCTCCATGAGTTTCTAACACTCCTCTGAAATTATCAAAGGTAATGGACTTTGCATACCTTGTGGCTCCTAATTCCATAAAGTAATACAACTACTGTATGTGAGAAGGGCTTTCAGTTTCCAGGAATCTCCTGCCTATTACTTTCAGTTGATAATCCTGAGTTCTGAGTTATGAAAGAAGGAAAGGAGGGGAAAGAAAACACTTCTTCCGCTACCAGGGGGAAAAAAAGGAACATCAAAGCTGTAACTGGTGTAACAAAAGGTGCTTTAAATCTTTCTCCAGTCCCTTGTTCAAAAAATGCTACATGACTTCCACCCTGTTTCCTTTAAACAATCCCGGAATTGTTTTAGTTGCCCTTTTCAAATGATTTTGGTTGATTTCAAGGTCAGGGTCACACATGGGTGAAATTACTAGCACTCTAAGTAATCTGAGAAGTTGAAAAAAACATGACAAGGTGTTTTTGGAAAAACCGTCTGTGTAGTTGCCAAGAAAGCTTCATGAATATGTCTATCCTAGGAGTTAAAGAAAACTTGAGGGAAATTTTTAATCTTTAAACAATTTTTCCCGTCCCATAGGAACTCTAAAACGTGGCTTTTAGAGTTGCTTATGTCTAGCAAACTGTCAATTGCTTAAGCTCAGACGTAGTTTTCAAAATGTATAGTTAAAATAAAATATAAAAAACAATATTCTTTGAAAAGAAGACAGATTTATCATACTTACAATCTAAAATGTCTTGTTCAATGGAAGTATTCAAGAGCATCATGGCAGTAGCAGCATCGATATCTGAATCTAAAAATCAGAAGAAGAAAAAAGCACCCCATGTCAATTAACCTCAATTAAGTTTGACCTGGAACAGTATGATTATCACAGAATAACCAGTCGGAATTCGTTCCTAGAAACAATTATCCAAAGAACAAGACTCTCGGAACATTGATTAGTAACATTCATCAGAAAATGATTAATATAACCAAAACCTCAGCAATTAATCTGTCAAATGAGAAATCCCTATAACAGTGATGGCTAACCTTTGTCCTCACATGCCAAAAGCAAGTGCGTGCCCACCCATGGGTGTGTCCACACCCATGTGTGTGTGACCCCCTGCATTTCTCCCGCTCCCCCATGGATGCACACATGACACACACACCCCTGCCCCACCCCATGCATGCCTGGCAGAGACCCGAAAATCAGCTAACCCAGGGGTCTCCAACCTTTGCAACTTTAAGTCTGAAGGACTTCAGCTCCCAGAATTCTCCAGCCAGCAAAGCTGGCTGGAGAAGTCTGGGAGCTGAAGTTCTTCAGACTTAAAGTTGCAAAGGTTGGAGACCCCTGAGCTAACCAACAGGAGGCGTGCATACATGTGCACTGGAGCTTAGCTGAGGCAATGCCTGACATGCCCGCAAAGAGGGCTCCGCATGCCTCCTATGGAACACATACCATAGGTTCGCCATGATGGCCCTATATAGAACATTTAAAATGGCAGTTCTGTTTTTTTTTTCTCATGCTTTTTCACTACAAAGGCCGATTTCATATCAAGGTTTCCATCTGTTGATTGCTTTTTTTTAAAACTGCAACCAGACTTCTTCTCACTGCAGGATGTTATTCTCACACAGTGATCTAAGGCAACAAAAACTAGCCATACTAGTAGCCACGTAGTTCAAATAATACAGGCAAACCACTACTGAAACTTCAAACAAAAGTTTCCTCTTAGTTTTCCCATTTGTTATCCGAACAAATGCTGTGACCAAAATCTTCCTTTGCAACTATGAATAAGTTTTGAGTTCAAATTCTTTCTTCTCCTCATGTGATCAAATTCCCCTTATATCAATAAAGTGCAGTTCCAGTCAGATTTAGGGAATCTTTTTCCTATATGCCTGCCTTGAAGGACTTTTTAACAAAAGATAGGTAAAGGGGCAACAGAAAAAAAAATGCTTACCTTTGATAGATCGTCCCTGACACTGTTTCCGAACTGAGGTTAAATAGCAAGGAGATGATGAACCACTGGAAGAGAGGAAAAAGAATCTCAAAATTCAGCGTCTATGCTACGGAAGACAAAATTAACATGAGCCAATCATATTTTCTTTTATGCATTAGCTATTAGGATTTCAATACACATAATTAAATGTATATAACAAACCCCAGAAATTTCCAAATGGATCCTCTAGTGCAGGGGTCCCCAACTCTTTTTGCACCAGGGACCGGTTTCATTTTAAAGAAAATTCTGCGGACCGGAGCAGCGGGGGGGGGGGGGACAGGCGGTGCATGCGCATGCGGGGGGAGGGGGAACAGGCAGCACATGCGCATGCGGGGGTGGGAGTCGGCTCACTCGGCCCTCTAGGGCCTCCAATGGCGCTCTCCTGCATCTGGTGCGCGCTCTGCCCAGGGGGCTGCCCCCTCCTCCTCCTCTCCAGCCCTGCGGCCTGGTTCCTATCAAGCCACGGACCGGCACTGGTCCACGGCCCAGGGGTTGGGGACCCCTGCTCTAGTGAACCATGCCAAACTGGTTTCTAAACCAAGTATTCGAGATAGATGCCAATTTTTTATTCATTCCAAATCATGATACATCAAAATATTTTAAATACCATATTTTTCGGAGTATAAGATGCACCTTTTTCCCTCAAAAAAAGAGGCTGAAAATCTGGGTGCGCTTTATACACTGTATATAGCATTTTTTTGCCTCCCGAAACCCCGCCCCCTTCACCAAAATTGCCATGCATTGCCTTTAGGAACCTTGCAGAGTGGTCCTGGCTCCTGGGGAGGGCAGAAATGAGCAAAAAAACAGGCCATTCTTTGCTCAGTTTTGCCACCAGCCCCCAGGAGCACTCTATAAGCCTCCTAAAATCTATTTATGCCTCCTTATTTGGGGGGACAATAAACGGGTTCATTTTTGCGAAAAATGGAACTTTTTTGCTTGTTCCCCCCCTCCTCGGCGAGCTCTCTACAAGCCACCCAAAGGCTATTCATGCGCTTTTTTGAAAACAAAATGGGCCCGTTTTCACTATACAATACAATACAATAGCAGAGTTGGAAGGGACCTTGTAGGTCTTCTAGTCCAACCCCCTGCGTGGGCAGGAACCTTATACCATTTCAGACAAATGGCTATCTAACATCTTCTTAAAGACTTCCAGGGTTGGGGCATTCACAACTTCTGGAGGCAAGCTGTTCCAGAGGTTAATTGTTCTAACTGTCAGGAAATTTCTCCTTAGTTCCTAGTTGCTTCTCTCCTTGATTAGTTTCCACCCATTGCTTCTTGTCCTGCCCCAAGGTGCCTTGGAGAATAGTTTGACTCCCTCTTCTTTGTGGCACCCTCTGAGATATCGGAACACTGCTATCATGTCTCCCCTGGTCCTTCTCTTCATCAAACTAGACATACCCAGCTCCTGCAACCGTTCTTCATATGTTTTAGTCTTCAGTCCCCTAATCATCTTGGTTGCTCTTCTCTGCACTCTTTCCAGAGTCTCCACGTCTTTTCTACATCGTGGCGACCAAAACTGTATGTAGTATTCCAAGTGTGGCCTTACCAAGGCACTATACAGTGGCATTAACACTTCACGTGATCTAGATTCTATCCCTCTGTTTATGCAGCCTAGAACTGTGTTGGCTTTTTTGGCAGCTCCTGCACACTGCTGGCTCATATTTAAATTGATCAATTACTACTTTAATTGATCAATTACTACTTTAATTGATCAATTACTACTTTAATTGGACTGGAGTAGGCCCACTATTTCCTCAGTAAAGCACTTAACTGGCATAGAAAAGATTCCAAAGTTTCTAGCATTTTCAATTTAAAAACTTACAGCATGTTATCTAAGTATATATTTGTCTAAAATCATAGAAAGTTATCTGCCCTCCCAAAATAGATTATGCTCAATTATGCAGGTTTTGTACAAGCTACTAACAGTTCTTCTGAACTCTTATCTTGTTACTACTTTCTAAAGAACTCTTAGCCTTTTGCTGCATCTTGTCTCAGGCTTTATTCCATATCACACATTACTGTATGACACAACGCTTGAAACTTCTATCCAGAAATAAATGAAGTTTTCTAATTCTGAAAGGAGAGTACAGATTGTCCTCAATTTACGACCACAATTGAGCCAAAAATTGTTAAGTGAGTTTCCTCCCGTTTTAAAACTTTTCTTGCAGGGTGGATTTGATTTAAATCAACTCGATTTAAATCAAAAATTTTAAAGAGCAACTGTCACCTCTGTCCTGCAGCGGCTCTTCCTCTGACCTGCTGTTGACTCACTGACAATCCCAATATTGCAGAATATAAAGCCTCATGCTACATAACTAAGCTTGTCTTTGTCTAAATTGACTTAGCTTGTCAGAAGGTCACAAAAGTGACCCCAGGGCACTGCAACAGTCATAAATCCGAGTCAGTTGCAAAGCATCTGAATTTCAATCACATGACCATGGGGATACTGCAATGGTTGTAAGTGTGAAAAACAGTTATAAATAACATTTTTCAGTGCTGCTGTAAGTTCAAACTGTTACTAAATGAATTGTTGTAAATCGAGGACTACCTGTTCATCAAGACTATTTTGACAAGAGGGTCTAGTAACAGCTTGTCCTTCCTGCAGTGGTGCACTTATCTCAGGGCAGGCCATTCTTTAAGATGCCTGTGTAAGTTTCAAAAGCTTTCTAATCTATAAAGCATACTTACATCTAATCAATGGGAAAGCTCTTCGTTGGATAGTCAATTCGCTTGTATTGTAAAAAAAACTCTTATCACCAGAAACATTATGATATCACTAAGAAACCTGGGTCTACATCTTCAAGTTATTACATGCTAATTTATGTTGACATCAGCTCTTGAAGACTAAGAAGGGAGTATACATGCACTATAATATAATATACTCCCTAGAGCAAACCTGGACATTTAATGGTCCATGGGCCACATGCGGTCCCTGTCTGGCCCACATAAGGTCAATTGGAAATTAGAAATCAAATGTAAGTAAATGTATGCCATGTATGCAATACAACTGCATTGCTTTTATTTTGATGACTGCTTTTTTTTCAATTTACTGTAAGAATATGTCTGTGTGCCTACACACCATCATAGCTGTATTGGTTCCACTCTTCACAGCAGTCCCAGTTTCTCATGTGGCCCCTTGGAAAAATTAATTGCCCTCTCCTTCTCTTGAGCAATGAAGAAACAAGCCGAGTGATGGGTTTGTGGCCTTTTAAAAAAGTTGTTAACTCTCCAGCTTCACCTCTTATGTACTTTATTCAATTTAATTTAATAGCTCTGTTTTACAACATTTCAAATATCTTCTTCAGAATTTAATGACTAGTGGACAATTATCAATGAAACATTTTTTGTAGAAAGCCCATGTTATGGACATCTTTCCATAGACCTCTTCTTTTTAACCTTTTAGCCTTAGGCAATTTCCTAAATGTATTAACACACGAGTTCATTTCTTTGGTTATGAACCACTTTGCTTATGGATAAGAAGCATCCATTGATGAATAGGTCCAGAATACGCAAATGGACGGAGTTTTTAGGGGGAATTTTAGCACAGGTTCCGATTCTTTTTACCTATTTATTGTATTTTTATTATTGTTGGTTTTAATTTCCTGTGCACCGCCCTGGGTCCATTTCGATGGAGAAGGCGCGGTATATATGGCTATCTGTCGTCTTCCGGGTGCGCTTCAAGGTGTTAATTATCATCTTTAAAGCGCTCCATGGCTCGGGACCTAGCTATCTGCGGGATCGGTTCCTGCCTCATACATCCTCGCGGCCGATTCGCTCCCACAGAGAGGGACTTCTCCGGGTGCCCTCCACTAGACACTGTCAGCGGGCGACACCCAGGGGAAGGGCTATCTCTGTGGCGGGCCCGGCCCTCTGGAACGACCTCCCCCCCGATATCAGGACGACCACGGACCTCCGCTCCTTCCGTCTTAAATTAAAGACTCACTTTTTCTGTCTGGCCGGCCTAGGATGAGTCTCTCTGCCTCTGGGGTTTTATGGGGAATTAGTATTGTTTAGTTTTAATGGGAATTTTAGCGCAGGTTATATTTAATTTGTTTTTAGAATTGTTGTATGTATTTGGTTTTTATTCTACCTGTGCACCGCCCCGAGTCCCTGTGGGGAGAGGGTGCGGTTCTACAAATTAAAAATTATTATTATTATTATTATTATTATTATTATTATTATATAAATTGAAATAAAGTAAATAAAGTAAAAAGAATCAACAACATGAGGCAACCTGATTTTCTTCCAGCCTTCTTTCATTCTAGAACTTCCCAAAAGCTTGCACTATCTTTGGAAAGTTAGGGCAGGTTCATCTGGGCCCTTCAAGTCTATATTGACCAGTCTAACTTGCTGCTCACTCCAGGAATTCGATTCTGAGCGGATCAATGTTGACTCAGCCTTTCATCCTTCCGAGGTCGGTAAAATGAAGACCCAAATTGTTGGGAGCAATATGTTGACTCTGTAAACTGCTTAGAAAGGGCTGTAAAACACTATGAAGCAGTATATAAGTGTAAGTACTATTGCTATTCTTTTAATGGACCTATGACTCTTTCAAATGGTCTTCTGCAAGTTTTTCTAAACTGCTTTTTAAATTACTCATTTCACTTCCTAATTGGCCCATTTTTATACCAGTTTATTTTTTTAATCTATTGCTTTCATATATTTTACATTAAGTCTGTTACTGTGTTTCAATGTTCTTGCAGCCACCTTAAAATTACATTGACAGCAAAATAAGAGTAACAAGTATGGTATTAATTTTTAAACAGCATTCTATATTTAAAGGACCTATTTTCAAGGCTAGATATGACACAAAACAAAGAATGCAAGATGTGGAAATTAATATTGTAATAAACATGCACTTTTGGTGATATTCAAGTTGAAAAGCAGAAAAAAACTTGAAATTACATAAAGTGATATTGTTGTTGTTAGTTGCGAAGTTGTGTCTGACCCATTGCGACCCCATGGACAACGTTCATCCAGGCCTTCCTGTCCTCTACCACCCTCTGGAGTCCATTTAAGCCCATATCTACTGCTTTGGTGACTCCATTAAGCCACCACATTTCTGTCGTCCCCTTCTTCTTTTGCCCTCAATCTTTCCCAGCATTAGGCTCTTCTCCAGTGAGTCCTTCCTTCTCATTAGGTGGCCAAAGTATTTGAGTTTCATCTTCACGATCTGGCCTTCAAAAGAGCAGTCATGGTTGATCTCCTCTAGGATTGACCAGTTTGATCACCTTGCAGTCCAAGGGACTTGCAGGAGTCTTCTCCAGCACCATAGTTCAAAGGCCTCAATTCTTTGGTGTTCAGTCTTTCTTATGGTCCAACTTTCACAGCCACACATTGCAACTGGTAAAAAAACTGGTAAAAGTGATGTACCAGAGATTTTATTTTTGTGCCTACCTGAATGTACAATGATCCTAAGAAAAAGAAAAGAAAATTCATGCATCTTTTTTCCCCAGTTATTGCTAGGCATGAATATAAGTCTGAATTTCAATTTCACAGACCCGTGCTTCAAAAAAAATCATCTCATCCTTAATCCCCGTGGAAAGGGCTCGCAACTTAGGCATCCTCCTGGATTCACGGCTACCTCTGGATGACCATGTGACAGCCATGGCCAGGGGGGCCTTTTACCAGGTTCACCTGGTACGCCAGTTGCGCCCCTTTCTAGACCGGGACGCCCTTTGCACCGTCACTCAAGCACTCGTTACGTCCTGCCTAGACTACTGCAATGCTCTCTACATGGGGCTCCCCTTGAGGTGCTCCCGGAGGCTCCAGTTAGTACAGAATGCGGCCGCGCGGAGGATTTTGGGAACCTCACGGTATTCCCATGTAACACCTCTCCTGCGCGAGCTACACTGGCTACCGGTGGCCTTCCGGGTGCGCTTCAAGGTGTTGGTAACCATCTTTAAAACGCTCCATGGCACGGGGCCTAGTTATTTGCGGGACCGCCTCCTACCACACACCTCCCTTAGGCCGATCCGCTCCCACAGGGAAGGCCTTCTCAGGGTGCCATCTGCCGGTCAATGCCGGCTGGAGGCCCCCAGGGAAAGGGCCTTCTCTGTGGCGGGTCCAGCCCTCTGGAACGACCTACCCTCCGAACTTCGTACCACCACGGACCTTCGCCTCTTCCGCCGATTGCTCAAGATGCACTTTTTTCATCTAGCTGGCCTAGCTTAGATCCTGATGCAATTATGGACTACTGCAATGTTCTCTACATGGGACTCCCCTTGAGGTGCACCCGAAGGCTGCAGCTTGTCCAGAACGTGGCCGCACAGGCAGTTAAGGGAACCTCTAGGTTTGCCCATGTAACACCACTCCTGCGCGAGCTGCACTGGCTGCCTGTTGTCTTTCGGGTACGCTTCAAGGTGTTGATTATCATCTTTAAAGCGCTCCATGGCTCGGGACCTAGCTATTTGCGGGATCGCATCCTGCCCCATACATCCCTTCGGCCGATTCGCTCCCACAGAGAGGGACTTCTCCGGGTGCCGTCCACTAGGCTATGCCAGCGGGCGACGCCCAGGGGAAGGGCCTTCTCTGTGGCGGGCCCGACCCTCTGGAACGACCTTCCCCCTGAAATTAGAACAACTACGGACCTCCGCTCCTTCCGTCAAAAACTAAAAACTCACTTCTTCTGCCTGGCCGGCTTGGGTTAATTGACCCATTACCTCTAGCTGAATACTTCAAACTATTTTATTAGGGATTTTTAGGGGCATTAGTTTTAGCTAGTTTGGGATTTTAGCGCAGGGTCTAGGTTTAATTCATTTTAAATTGTATTATAATGTTTGTATATGTATTTTTAATTCCCTGTGCACTGCCCCGAGTCCCTTCGGGGAGAGAGAGCTGTTTACAAATTAAATTATTATTATTATTATTATTATTATTATTATTATTATTATTATTATTATTATTATTATTATTATTATTATTATTATTATTATTATTATTATTATTACAGATTTAGTTACTGAATTTTAACATTTTTTAACAGTTTTAACCATATTTTAGCACAGGCCACATTTAATTTAATTATATTTTAACGATATGATTGTATTTATTACTAGCTATACCCGGCCACGCGTTGCTGTGTCCCAGTCTGGTTAAATGGCTAACCAATCTGTGTGTAGATCTACACCTGCACACATACACCCAACCACCATATAAGCCCCAACCTACCTACCTACTGTATTTCTCCCTCTCTGTCTATCCCTCTACCTACCTATCTACTGTATTTCTCCCTATCTATCCATCCCCCTACCTATGTACCTACCTACCTACCTACCTACCTACCTACTATATTTCTTCCTTTCTCCCTCTACCTACCTACCTACCTACCTACCTACCTACCTACCTACCTACCTACCGTCTTTCTTTCTTTCTTTCTTTCTTTCTTTCTTTCTTTCTTTCTTTCTTTCTTTGTATCTATCTATCTATCTATCTATCTATCTATCTATCTATCTATCTATCTATCTATCCACCTACCTACCTACATACATACCTACCTTATTTCTGCCTCTCTATCTATCCCTTGGGGGTCATCTAGTCCAACTCCCTGCTAGGCAGGAAGCCCTATACCCATGATGGCGAACCTATGGCACGGGTGCCACAGGTGGCACACGGAACCATTTCTTAGGCCACTCGAGGCATTGCCCTGTCAGCTTCAGTTTGTATGTGTGCCCTGGCCAGCTGATTTAGGCCTTCTTTTGAGGCCATTTTTTGCCCTCTGGAGGTGGGGGAAGGCTGTTTTCACCCTCCCCAGGCTCCTATAAACCCTCTGGAGCCTGGGGATGACGTAAAAAGCATGCCAAATGCAGGGGGTCATGCACATAGCATTATGGATGTGGCACACCTGTGCACATCGCCCCTGCACTCCCCCTGCAATTGGCAAATGAGCCAAAAAAGGTTAGCCATCACTGCCCTATACCATTTCAGACTAATGGTTATCCAACATCTTCTTAAAGATTTCCAGTGTTGGGGCATTCACAACTTCTGGAGGCAACTTCTGTTCCACTGATTCATTGTTCTCACTGTCAGGAAATTTCTCCTCAGTTCTAAGTTGCTTCTCTCCTTGATTAGTTTCCACCCATTGCTTCTTGTCCTGCCCCCAGGTGCCTTGGAGAATGGCTTGACTCCCTCTTCTTTGTGGCAACCCCTGAGATATTGGAAGGCTGCTATCCTGTCTCCCCTAGTCCCTCTTTTATTAAACTGTAGTTCTCCCTGTCTCTCTATTCCCCTATCCACCTACCTACTGTAATACAATAATACAATAGCAGAGTTGGAAGGGACCTTGGAGGTCATCTAGTCCAACCCCGCTGCTCAAGCAGGAGACCCTATGCCGTTTCAGACAAATGGTTTTCCAGTCTCTTCTCTCTTCAGTGTTAGGGCATCCATAACTTCTGGTGGCAAGATGTTCCACTGGTTAATAGTTCTCACTGCCAGGAAATTTGCCCTCAGTTCTAGGTTGCTTCTCTCCTTGATTAGTTTCCACCCATTGCTTCTTGTTCTGCCCTCAGGTGCCTTGGAGAATAGCTTGACTCCCTCTTCTTTGTGGCAACCCCTGAGATATTGGAAGGCTGCTATCCTGTCTCCCCTAGTCCCTCTTTTATTAAACTGTATTTCTCCCTGTCTCTCTATTCCCCTATCTACCTACCTACTGTAATACAATAATACAATAGCAGAGTTGGAAGGGACCTTGGAGGTCATCTAGTCCAACCCCGCTGGTCAAGCAGGAGACCCTATGCCGTTTCAGACAAATGGTTTTCCAGTCTCTTCTCTCTTCAGTGTTGGGGCATCCATAACTTCTGGTGGCAAGATGTTCCACTGGTTAATAGTTCTCACTGCCAGGAAATTTGCCCTCAGTTCTAGGTTGCTTCTCTCCTTGATTAGTTTCCACCCATTGCTTCTTGTTCTGCCCCCACGTGCCTTGGTGAATAGCTTGACTCCCTCTTCTTTGGGGAAACCCCCGAGATATTGGAAGGCTGCTATCATGTCTTCCCTAGTCCTTCTTTTCATTAAACTGTATTTGCTGTCAGATGGGTGATTCTTTGTTACAGTTTGGTTCAGTTCGTATTAAACAGTTTAAAGCAGCTGCCTGTCTCCGTTTTTTTTACCTCAAAGAACAGTCCTGAGCAGAATTCCCCCCCCCCTCTATGGGCCACCTGGGAGTTTGCTATCCTCTGTGCCTTTTTGGCCCCAAGAGGCCGTCGTATGAGGCCTTTGCCAACACTGGCAGTTGAAAAGCAGTTTGATGGGCGTGGCTACAGGGTTGTTTACACACATTCAGTGGGTACATTTTTTTGTGTGTAATTTGTACACAACTCACGCGTGCTAGGCACAAAATGATTAGCTATTCTATTATCGGAAGTCCTTGGCTGCGTTGTGTCAAAATTTGAGGCAAATTGGTCCAGTACTTTTTGAGATTAATGGATTCGTACAAACTATTTTACATTTTTATTTATATAGATTGTATGTTTGTTGTATTCTTTTTAATTTTCCTGTGCACCGCCCTGAGTCCCATTGGGGAGATAGGAGCGGTATAGAAATGGAAATAAAGTAAAGTAAAGTAATCAGAAATGTCAGTTTTAGATTTTTTTTTTCTTTAAAAGGACTTATGCACTAGTGTCAATTTTTAAACTGTATTTTCTTTTAATTCTTTTATTCAGTTGTAATTTCATGTGAAAATAAGCTTTTCTCTCTCAGGGTACTGCCACACTACAAGTCATCATGGCCTTGAGAGGAGCTGCAAAGCCTCTTTGTGCTTGTAGGTGCTTGTTACATCCCAGGGGTAGATGGGACAGAGAGCCAGGAGCAAAAGTAGCTCTGTCCTCTTCTCCACAAGGCCGTCTGTTGTCTTTCAGTTTCACATAGTGCATTGGGATTTGGGTAATGCCCCAAACCTCACTCCTGATATTACCTCTTCCAAAATGAACTATAAAACACAAACGTTCTATCAAAGAATTATTTTTTTCTGAATACTTATACTCCTAAGCAGAAAATATATGAGAACTGTGGAATTAGTTCACAGTATGTAAACCTGGGCAGTTAATGGTCTCAACATATTAAGCAAGAAGAAGCTTCATTACCTGGCTTGCTCAAGTACTCCTGTACATCTTTCAGATATCACAAACAATTCCTTTTGTAAAATTCTAATATTAAGTTCCCAATAACTATGATAAGAGGCAGCTATTGAGATGAAAAAATAAAACTGCCTTGTTCAGCGCTGGTCTCCTGTAGTCTGTGACTGAGGCTTGCTGATTTTTTTTGGGGGGGGGGGGGGAGGAGCACACTCAATGCATTTGGGGAATGCAGGGTCTCTGGACATGGAAAGGATTTCTGCCTACAAAATATGGGATCTGCCATTGAATATGAACTGTTCTCCAACTTTCATAAAGAAAAAAAAAGGTTATAGAAAAACAGCTTTCCACCACAGTGTTGTCAAAATACAAACTGCCCCGTCTTCTTTAGTAATATTATCTGGAAAACCTTTTATTGCAAGGTTGTATTGCTTGAAAAAAGAAATCCTACCTTAGTGGTGATGCTGGTGGGGTATAAAATGCAAAAGCAGAGGGGAATGGTTGCTTCTTCAGAGCCTGTACAAGGTTTGGTTTATATTCTGGATCCACACACCACAATGAACCTTTTCCATTCACCTAGGAAACAACCATGCATTAGCGGTGATTACAGGCAGTTTCAATAGGAGTATCAGATCTAAAAGTGCGTTACACTCCACAGGTGCTTGAATAAAACACAATGTATCACTATTTTTATGTCTAAAGACCTTAAGATGAATGTGAACACAGCTGGAGACACACCTCTCTGAATAAGCATGGTCAACGGATCATTACAGCACCATTACTGCAATCCCACCACTTTGGCACATTTTTCATCACTAGTAACAGTGGCAGAAGACCTCATGAGGGAACTGCCATCCCTACAGCCCCATGTCTCACCAGAAGATTGACTGACCTCAGAAATGTGATGGGAAAAGAAGGGGCTTGCAACTTTCCTCACCAAGTACTTTTCTTTTCCTCATGACAGCACTGGGGTCATATTTATGGACACATATACAGTTAACATCTTTTAAATCTAATGTTCACCCGCTTGGAAAGTTTGGATATTTTTTGACACTATCAAACTTTTAAAAGAAACAGCCTTCTTTTCTTAAAAACAATGGATATCTTGCGTGCCAACCTGTAACTACATTTTCATAAGACATTATGAAATTATAACCAATTTCATTGTAATTTTTACAATGACAATAAAGATTATTATTATTATTATTATTAAAAATGTAGCATTACAATACAATACAATAGCAGAGTTGGAAGGGACCTTGGAGGTCATCTAGTCCAACTCCCTGCCTAGGCAGGAAGCTCTATACCATTTCAGACAAATGGCTATCCAACATCTTCTTGAAGACTTCCAGTGTTGGAGCATTCACAACTTCTGGAGGAAAGCTGTTCCACTGATTAATTGTTCTAACTGTCAGGAAATTTCTCCTCCGTTCTAAGTTGCTTCTCTCCTTGATTAGTTTCCACCCATTGCTTCTTGTTCTGCCCTCAGGTGCCCTGGAGAATAGCTTGACTCCCTCTTCTTTGTGGCAACATATGTATCAGATTTATGTCCTGTTTTTCGTTCTGGAGACCAAAATAACATATTGTCAGCCCCACTAGGCAGACCAGACCAGACCAGAAATTCAACTCCACATGAAGGCTAAAATTGATTTCATTTAGATTGGCTATAGTAATGAAATTCTGAAAGGTTGATTGGGCTGTACTTCCCCTTCCTCCATCTTTGGTGAATTAGGCAGGTTTCTGTCCGAGCTGCTTCCAAACTAATTTTATCTCTTTGTTCTGGACTTCATCCCCTTTTGCTTTGGCAATACTTCCTGCAAGGTCATCTGACTGGCTGACTTAAAGGTTTAGCAATTTGTTTTTCAATACTTGATATTTGAAACATGTCGAATTACTTGTATTGATTTATTGAAGTAAATAGTTCCTCTAAAATAGCCTTCTTTCTTTTCATAAAAAAGACCAACTGACACAATTTATTTTAAAAAAAAATCAAACTTCATATTAAACAGCTGCTGTGACAACAAAGTTTGAAAGCTACCTTTGTTTTCCTAGAACCACCATTCATAATTTTTACTCAAACTATGAGAAATACACTTTTGTTAAGGAAAGGAGAATTCTGTAGCTGGTTGCTCTACAGTGTTCCTTATACAGGTAGTCCTCAACGTAAGACTTCAATGGAGCCCAACATTTCTGCTGCTAAGTGAGGCAGCTGTGAGGTGAATTTTGCCCCATTTTACAGTTTTTCTTGTCATAGTTGTTAAGTGAATCATTGCACTTGTTAAGCTAGTACCACGGTTGTTAAGTGAATCTAGCTTCCCCAATGACAGAAGGTTGCACAAGGTGATCACCTGACCCTGGGATACTGCAACCGTCATAAATATGAGTCAGTTTACCAAGTGTCTGAATTTTGATTACATGACCATGGGGATGCTGCAATGGTCGCAAGTGTGAAAAATGGTCATGTCACTTCTTTAAGTTCCATTGTAATTTCAAATGGTTACTAAATGAACTGCCCATATGTATTCTGAAAAAGCTATTTTTAAACACAAAAACAAAAGCAATGTAGCATTAGTAAAATTGATAAAAAATTGAGGCAAAGCCTGGAATAAATTCCTCAAAAAATGCATTATAAAATTATTGACTAAAATTAGATTTTGGCACCTACTCCTTTCCTCATCGAGAATGCTTCCTGCAGATTTTAAGCTGTGCTCTTTCCCCCAATTTCACCCCAGGCCCTGGCAATCTAGTTTTGTCTTTGCAGACCATCCATAGTTTGTGTTACTCTTTTAACATCCTGGAATGGAAGAAAATATACTGTACCAGGCAAAGATTTAGCAGGCTGATAAATGCTGAATCAGATTTGAATCCTATTTCTGATATCCAGGGCCAAACCACTTCCCTCTGCTGGTTTAAATATATTTATCTTGTTCCAGACAATTTGGTTATTCAGTGTCTTTTTCATTTGGGCTTGCGTGCATGTTATATTAATATTTTGTCTTCAAATGCCTGCTTGGAAGCATTAAAACTGAAGTTGAAAACATCAATAGATAGGATTAATAGAGTAATTTCTTAATAGCAGTCCTGCTTGTATTTCTAATTGGCTTTTATTTGGAGAGGCCTTTTGTAAAAGGGTGTTAGGACATAATGCATGCATTCATCCTCAGCCATCTCTTTCTCTTCAGACAATGAATAAACAGGCACTATTCCAAAATAGCTGTGACTTTTCCTATCGGTTCCCAATCTTGCTTTCCAAGTGGTCAAGGTGATTCAACTGGGGCTGTCTTTTTGTTATTCTTAACATATCTCAAATGAGGTACATCTGGCCAAGAGATATTGCCAAAAGCATTTAAGAATTGGATTTCACTGGGGTACAGCTATGTAATTGGACTTCATATTTTTTAAATATATACTTATTATCCTCCTTTTTCATAGGACTGCCAGGAATTCTTCATCCAGGGAAATCAAAGCTATTCCTGCTTCAACTTCAAACGATGATGCATCAAGATGGCTCACTGGGCACCTCATTATCTATTTTAAAGCCATGTTCTAGTGCATGCAAAGACATGGTAAGTAATCTCATTTCAATTACTGAACCTAATGCACTTTTAATTTTAATTCCTATAAATAAGACGCTGAAAAATAAGAATAACCTCAATGGTCCAAATATGTTACAATATGCAGCATATTTTTATGAGTCATTGGGTTTGTCATATTTTTACCATGAACGGTGGTATGTTGGGTAGATTTGAATTTTTCATTCTTTTGAATAATTTTATTCCTCTTGAATAAAATAAGAGAATACATTATTTTTCAAATAATAAAATTTCCACACAGAAAGTCCTAGGTTCAACTTTGTCTAAGATAATCATTTGAATAACTTAATTAACAAATTGAGAAAAATTACTTACCAGTGGGGGGGGGGGGGGGGGATCCTCAAAATTGTATTTATTTAAAACATTTATATAGCTGCCCTTCTTGAACCAAACTCTGGGTGTCTCATAACCTCAAAATAAAACAAAATCTATCTACAATAATAAAACATCAAAACAACTAAACTTTCTCATGTAACCCATAAATTCATCTCCCCAATCTGAACCTAACCCAATGAGACAGGTCTTAAGTATTTTTCAGAAGGTTAAGTGGGGGCCACCAATCCTCTGGGCGAAGGGTGTTCCATATGACAGGCGCTTCCACAGAAATGGCATGTTTTCTAAGATAACATTTAACGGAAGGGATTAGGCATACCCATTTTATCAAATCTGAGAGGCAATCATACCAATAATCCAGTTTTATATCATATAGGGCTTTAACTGTAATAATCATCACCTTGAATTTCACACAGAATAATATTGGGAGCCAATGCAACTCACTCAACACGGGTGTAACATGGGTGATCTTCATGATACTAAATTCTGGATCATCTGTAATTCCAGGCGGTCTTCAAGAGCAATCCCAAGTAGAATGTATTTCAGTAATCAAAAGTTAACAACCCCACCTCCAACTTGATTCTATCCAGATAATTTGGAACTTAACATGTCCATGTGTGATTTATAGTCATGTGTCCATAGTTTTATCAGAAATTTTCAAACACCATACCATTTTTGGAATATTGCAAGTCTTTTCTGGATGAAAAGAATTCATTTAGAGGAAGTCTGTGCTAATTTCTATGCCAGTTCCTATGGGCAACCATCCTTTCTACATCACATATAGCCTCAGGCTGTTTTTCCAAATTGAACTGCTGAAATTCAGTAGAAAAACAAAGAAATTTGATGCACAACCTCTCAATTTGGAAAAGGCTGTGATAGTACTCAATTACAGATTCCCCAAGGGATGCATATTTGTTTAGCAAATCTCATTTATTTAAGCATTGTGTACCCTACCCTGCTTTGTTCAGAATACTTCTATTACTAACTTTTTTTTAATGATCTGATCCCTTTTAACATTTGGATCAATATTACAAAAAAATCATTTCATCAATACCACGAAGTTTAACATCTGTGGTACATTTGGGAGATCAAGCACTACAAAAACCTCTTTCCTAACACTCTCTATATAGAGGTGCATCAGAGGGACTTCTCCGGGTGCCGTCCACTAGGCTATGCCAGCGGGCGACGCCCAGGGGAAGGGCCTTCTCTGTGGTGGGCCCAGCCCTCTGGAACGACCTTCCCCCCGAAATCAGAACAACTACGGACCTCCGCTCCTTCCGTCAAAAACTGAAAACACACTTCTTCTGCTTGGCCGGCCTAGGTTAGTCTTCCGTTTTTTAATTGGGTTTAGAGGATTGTAGTGTAATTTTAGTATAGTGGGTTTTAGCGCAGGGATAATTTTGTTTAATTCTTATTTTACCTATTTATATATTTTATATTAGTATTTTTAATTTCCCTGTGCACCGCTCCGAGTCCCTTTGGGGAGAGGAGGCGGTCTATAAATAAAAATTATTATTATTATTATTATTATTATTATTATTATTATTATTATTATTATTATTATTATTATTATTATTATTATTATTATTATTATTATCATCATCATCATCACAATGAAGGTTGTAATTTTAATTCTACCATTTGAGTTCAACAAACATGCTTTAAAAAAAGGATGACTTTACGATTAGTCTTCAAGATTCATTATGACAGGCTTCTCTAATTTAGTGACCTCCAGATATGTAGAGACCAAAACCCAGAATTCCTTGTCAGTAATATTTCCAACCTATTTTGAGGAATCTGGGAATTGCTGGATGAAACAATTCAAACTCCTTACAGGTAGCTCTTAATTTATAACCATTCGTTCACTGTTTGAAGTTAAGGCGGTGTTGAATGAAGGTGGCTATAAGTTGGTTATTGGAATTCTGGCCATCCCAGTATCTTCATAGTCATATGATCATGATCTTGGAGCCAGGTCATGCTTACAATTGGTTGCAGTGTCTCATGAAATCATGATTTCCATTTGTGACCTTCCCTGCCAACTTCCCCAGAAGTCAATGAGGAAGCCATCAGAGAAGGTCACAAGTCTACAGTAGGTCCCCCCCCCACATATGGCTTCTCCAAATTCCTCTGCTGCACCAGCCATTTGCACATTCCTGTGTGTATCCTCCTCAAACCTCACTGCATTTCCCCCACTTCTCTCCCCCCCCCTCCCTAAGCCTCCCTCTTACTCTCCCCCTTCACATCCTCTTTCACCAGGCAACAGCCATTTTACCTGCCTGCCAGCCTGCTTGCAAGCCACTTTGCAGGGCTGTGCAATTTCCCACCGGCTTCCCCATTGACTTGGTTGTTGGAAACTGGCATGAAGCTGCCTCACCTAATAACCATGGGAGTCAGTTAACAGGCAGGGATGGGATTCAGCTGGTTCGGCCCGGTTCACGCAAACTGGTAGTTCTGGTGATCAGTTGGCCCCACCCACCTGCCCCTGCGCTACTCTATCCTATTCTATGCCAAATAATGCAAACAACAATTGGCAATTTTATGTACATTTTTAATATTATGAAACAAATTCTTGTGGAGACATACTCTACCCGGGAAAGAGTCCATTTGATTCCAGATGGGTTTTCCATCACCTGAGTTCCTTATTTACTTACATAGTCATTCGGATGGTGTAAAAAAGAAAAGGGACAAATGTGTGTAACTTTAAACCCCTCCATGAAAACTGGCCTCTATGTCAGCTGCAACATTAAATCAGATGAAAAGCCTTATTACCACCACACCAGAGAGAGATACTTGCAATGTAACAAAGCAACATTCAATATATTTGACTTGCATATCTTGTTTCCATTGCATAAGCAGTTCCTCTTTATTTTCTACAAAACCAGTTCTGCAGAATAACTAAAAGAGCTAGCTAAGTGCCCTCAGATGCTCTTGAGTTTATGTTACATCAAAACATACAAACACATGTGCACTTGGGACCCACCCTTATGCCTGAGTTTAAAAAGACAGAGAAGAGAGATGACATCTCCCACCTCCAGCCAGGAGCACACCCGATCAGCACAGCTTCTGCCTTGCGCTACCAGTCACTCATAAGCCGGCCAAGCAAGAGGAAATGCTACCATGGCAACACAAACCAGGCTGCTTAAAGAGCTGGTACTTTACACACTAATCTCTTCCTGCCACAAACAGCATAACTTTCAAATAACCCATTTTCTCCTACTTTAGGCAACAGAACTAACGCAACATACAATTTCCAGATTTTCCAGAACAACCATAATCCTCCTACCATGCAAACTCTGTAAGGTACACCTCAAAGCTGGCAAAATGTAAGTTACCTGGACAGGTAGCCAAGGAAAATCAAGTGTGAACAAATACACTGGCATTCATTCTGACAGGATGGTTTACAATGGATACAATCAGATGAATTCTTTATATTCATTTCTATTCAGCTGAATGCAAGAAAATTATTAACTAGGCAAAGAACAAATGTACACATACATCCCATCTTTTCCCTCCCCATCCTCTACACATTCAGTTTCGAAATCTAAAGCAAAGTTGCACTCAACTCATGTTTGCTAGAATGTAAATACAGGTCTATAATAAAAGTTGTCCAAGGCTGTGCAGTTATATTTATGTTCTAGCTAGGTACGGGTCCCTTTTAACTCTCACAGCTGAACCCATGGAAAATCGGGAGGTATTCATCTCTACCTCATCCCTACTTTGAAGCCTTGTGGACTTTACATTGAATATCTATAGAGGACATAAGGAATGGTCTTGAAGCACAGGAGGAAGAGTTGCTAGCACAGCAACAGCAAGATAAGAAGGTCTTGAATCTGTAACTGAGTAATCAGAGGGAATGTATCAAACAAACTCTATCCTAGTTCACATGAAGATAAAGTGAGGAAGGAGGAAACATTCAAATTTGGAGGCCTGTCATTATAGATGTTACAATAAAAGTAGTCCCAAAGGAACTTTTTCAAAATGCGATTGGACTTTATTTTCCCTTGAAGACATTTCTCTTCTCATCAAAGAAGCTTCTTCAGTTCTTAATTTAATTTAATTTAATTTAATTTATTAAATTTATATACCGCCCTTCTCCCTTCCGGGGCTCAGGGCGGTGTACAGGCAGCAATAAAATCAGTGATATAAAATATAAAAATACATGAAATATATATTTAAAAATATATTAAATAATACGCCTGTTCTAAAACCATTAATAAAACCTACTAAAACCATTAAAAAAATTACGCCAGGCTGGCCGCATGAAATAGATTTGTCTTCAAAGCCCGACGGAAAAGGCGTAGGTCCATGGTCGTGCGTAGATCGGTGGGTAGGTCATTCCAGAGGGCAGGAGAAGGCTCTCTCCCTGGGGGTCACCAGCCGACATTGCCTGGCCGACGGCACCCTGAGGAGGCCCTCTCTGTGGGAGCGCACTGGTCGGTGGGAGGTATTTGATGGCAGGAGGCGGTCTTGCAGGTAGCCAGGTCCCTTGCCATGGAGCGCTTTAAAGGTAGTTACTAATATTAATTCTTATTAATTAGTAATAAGAAGTCCAATGCCTTTTGAAAAAGTACCTTTGGGACAACCATGACCTGGATGACTGAGAATTTCCATAGACAATAAAAATAGCCCAAGTCCATGTGGTGTTGATTTCAAAGTCCGGTCTACTTTGCAGGGCTCCAATCCTTCATTTTTTTCAACCAAGTATGTGGAATCCGATTGCTGTCCTGATTTGCAATCTCTTTGCATCTTCATTTCTCCTAAATATATGTATTTCTGTACTTGCTTTTTCTAATATATGAAACTGTACAATTTTCCCTTTGTAATTTCATGATTACATGCTTATATAAATATTTCTCCATATTTCCCACAAATATGTTTTTGCACTCGCTGCTCATGAATAACATCACAATGTGTGTTTCGAGATTGTCATCTTAGTATACTTTGTTTTGGGCATTGGTTTAAAGAACACACATTTTTGTAAATGTACAATAAAATGAAAAGTTAACTGATTTGCCACTCATCCCTAGTTCAGTCAGAAATAATTTATGAATCATTAAATGAAGTGTTAAGCAATAGCAAAAACATGTAATGGCAACCCACTCTACTGCTTGATTCTTGTAGCTCAGCTAATGATGCTGCCTAGCATACACTTCAGAAATCCTTCTTTACCAAAATTAATCCCCATTTCTTATTAGCTACTAATGTTAATGTTAATGTTTATTGAATTTGTATACCGCCCTTCTCCCTTGCGGGACTCAGGGCGGTGAAGAGGCATAATAAAAACAACAAAGACATGAATATATAAAATACTTTGAAATGTCAATTAAAATGTCAATTAAATTAGGGGCCTGTTCTAAAACCAAATAAAATTACTAAATAAAATCGATTAAAAACTACACCAGGCCGGAATAAATGCGTTTTCAAGGCCCGGCGGAAGAGGCGTAGGTCAGTGATCGTTCGTAGGTCGGGGGGTAGGTCATTCCAGACGGCAGGAGCTGCCACAGAGAAGGCTCTCCCCCTGGGGGTTGCCAGCCGACATTGTTTAGCCGACGGCATGCTGAGGAGGCCCTCTCTGTGGGAGCGAACTGGTCAGTGGGAGGTATTTGGTAGCAGGATGCGGTCTTGCAAGTAGCCAGGTCCCGTGCCATGGAGCGCTTTAAAGGTGGTTGCCAGCACCTTGAAGCGCACCCGGAAAGTCACAGGCAACCAGTGCAGCTTGCGCAGGAGAGGTGTCACGTGGGAGCATCTTGAGGCTCCCAGAATTCCCCGCACGGCCGCATTCTGCATTAACTGGAGCCTCCAGGTGCACCTCACGGGCAGCCCCATGTAGAGAGCCTTGCAATAGTCCAGGCAGGAGACGACGAGGGCTTGAGTGCCGTGCGTAGAGCGTCACGATCCAGAAAGGGGCGCAACTGGCGAATCAAGCGAACCTGATAAAAAGCCCCCCTTGCCATGGCTGTCATATGTTTATCTAATGACAGCCAAGAGTCCAGGAGGACACCCAAGTTGCGAGCCCTCTCTGTGGGGGCCAATGATTCACCCCCAATAGCCAGAGATGGTACTAGCTGGCTGTATCGTGACGCTGGAAGCCACAGCCACTCGGTTTTGGACGGGTTGAGTCGGAGCCTGTTTCTCCCCATCCAGACTTGCACGGCCTCCAGACACCAGGACATCACTTCGATGGCATCGTTGGGGTGGTCTGGGGTAGAGATGTACAGCTGGGTGTCATCTGCGTACTGATGGAAATCTACCCCAAAACCACGGATGATCAAACCCAGCGGCTTCATATAAATGTTAAACAGGAGGGGCAAGAGGACCGACCCCTGCGGTACCCCACATGTGAGGTACCTCGACGTCGACCTCTACCCTCCTGCCAACACGAATTGCGACCGGTCGGAGAGGTAAGAGGAGAACCACCGCAAAACTGTGCCCCCCAGCCCCAACCCCAACCCCTCCAGCCGGCGCAATAAGATACCATGGTCGATGGTATCGAAAGCCGCTGAGAGATCTAACAGGACCAGGATAGAGGAACAACCTCTATCCCGAGCCCTCCAGAGATCATCCACCAACGCGACCAATTCCGTCTCCGTGTTGTGCCCAGGCCGAAAGCTGGACTGGCGCGAGTCCAGATAGAGTTTCCTCCAGGTGCTGGGGTAACTGTCGCGCCACCTCACTCTTGACAACCTTCGCCAAAAAGCGAAGGTTGGAGACAGGACGATAGTTGGCCAAAACAGCCGGATCCAGGGAGGGCTTCTTGAGGAGGGGCATAAATCCCTCACTCAAAGAAGCATTGACGATTCCCTGGAGCCAGCCTCGTGTCACCTCCCGGGAGGCCAGTACCAACCAGGAGGGGCATGGGTCCAGTAAACATGTGGTGGCATTCAGTCGCCCCAGCATCCTGTCCATGTCCTCGGGAGTCACAGGATCGAACTCTTCCCAAATAACAGTCTCAAGACCTGCCCCCGTCAGTCCGTCTGAACCAGCCCAATCGGAGGCTAACCCGTCCCGAATCTGATCAATTTTATCATGCAGATAGTCTCCAATTTCCTCCGCACGACCCTGCAAGGGGGCATCCCGCGCCCTCTGATGAAGGAGGGAGCGGATTACCAGAAACAGGGCGGCGGGTCGGCTATCTGCAGATGCAATAACAGCAGAGAAATAATTCCGTTTCACCGCTTTTATCGCCACTAGGTAGGTCCTCAAATGCGACCTTACCAGTGTCCGGTCAGATTCGATGCGGGTGGTCCTCCAAATGCTCTCTAGGCATCTCCTTCGATGCTTCATCATCCTTAGCTCCTCAGAGAACCAAGGAGCCAGGGTGGATCGGCGTCGAGTGAGAGGCCGCAAAGGCACGACCCGATCCAGGGCCCCTGTGGTCCCCATATTCCAGGCGGCCACCAGGTCCTCAGTCGAGTCGCGGGTCAAGGTCTCCGGTATTGGCCCAAGCTCCGTCTGGAACCTCTCAGGGCCCATCAGGCGCCTGGGGCGGAACCATCTAATCACTTCCGGTTCCGCGTCCCCATACCCAGCAACGCCTTTCTGTGGACCAGTGTGGTTAAATGGAAAAGTTTCCCCTCAGAGAACCTCTCAGCGACCCCCTTCCTTGGTTTCCCCTCAGAGACCCTCTCAGCAACCCCCTCCCCTCCCTGCCTCGGTTTCCCCTCAGAGACCCTCTCAGCGACCCCCTTCCTTCCCTACCCTCCCTGCCTCAGTTTCCTCTCAGGGCTCCTTCCTCTCTCTCTACCGTACGCTTTACGCACGGTCACTCAAGCCCTCGTCATCTCCCGTCTGGACTACTGCAATGCTCTCTACATGGGGCTTCCCTTGAGGTGCACCCAGAGGCTCCAGTTGGTTCAGAATGCGGCCGCACGGGGGATTCTGGGAGCGTCTAGATACTCCCACGTGACACCTCTCCTGCGCGAGCTACACTGGCTGTCTGTGGCTTTCCGGGCGCGCTTCAAGGTATTAGTAACCACCTTTAAAGCGCTCCATGGCAAGGGACCTGGTTATTTGCAAGACCGCCTCCTGCTACCTAATACCTCCCACCGTCCAGTTCGCTCCTGCAGAGAGGGCCTCCTCAGGGTGCCGTTGGCCAGGCAATGTCGGCTGGCGACCCCTAGGGGTAGAGCCTTCTCTGTGGCAACTCCTGCCCTCTGGAATTACCTACCTCCTGACAATCACGGACCTGCGCCTTTTCCGTCGGGCCTTGAAGACTTATTTATTTTGTGCGGCTGGCCTGGCATAGTTTTTAACTGGCATAGTTTTAAATGGTTTAGTTTTGAATGATTTTTTAGCAGGGATTTTAACAAGGTTTTAAGACAGGCTATTTATCATTTAATGTATTTTTAAAGGTTTCTATGTTTTTTACTTGTGATTTTATTGTTGCCTGTACACCACCCTGAGTCCCGGAAGGGAGAAGGGCGATATAGAAATTTAAACAATAAATAAGTAAGTAAATAAATAAATAAATAAATACTCCCCCCACCCTCACAGGCCCCTTCTGGCTCCCTGCGGTTCTCTCCGGCTCCTCACCTGCCTGAGAAGACGAGCGGCTGGGCAGCGGGAAACCAACGCTTTCCCTCACATCCCGAGGGGGGGGATACCAAAAGCTCACTGCCGCAGCTGGCCCCATCCGCAAGGCGAACCATCCGCCGGGCCCCTCAGTCCGCCTGCTGGCTCGCTGGGCTCCTCGCTCGTATTTGGCGGGAGTTCTGCCGACCTTGGTGTTACAGCGCCCTGATAGGGCGGGACGCCACACCCACGTGACCCTGCCGGCTGGGTGCAAGGGTGGGAAACGGCGGCTCAGGATCTCGCAAGAACGTGACACAGCAGAAGAAGCATGAGGGAAACACTCAGAAGAGCCGCACTTCTACATTTGTGTGGCATGTACATGGCACAGGTGCGACATCCACAAAATCTATTCATATCATTGTTACTGTACTTTAAAGGAACGTTGTGTGAAAATTTGGAAGCGATCGGTACAGTACTTTCGGACATTAGCGGTTTTGAACAAACTATTGTTACATTTTTATTTATATAGATTAATTAATAGATTAATTACAAGCATTGTAAAATATACCAAAATAGTTATAAGAACAAATCCAACACATCTAGTTAACTTAAACATCTCAAAAGCAGACAACCTTTCAATAGTTTTTGAAATTTCTTCAACTAAGGTATTAGAAAAATTAGTATGAGAGAATAAAAATAGATTTAACTACACTGTAAGAATTTAGCTCAAATGTGTGTAGTGTGAGATCCAAGTTACATGCAACTCTTGAATTCCTTGGATATAGTTTAAAGAGAATTTGAGAAGTTACTATTAAATTGTCATTTTCAATACACTACACCAGGGGTCCCCAACCCCCGGGCCGCGGACCGGTGCCAGTCCGTGGCTTGATAGGAACCGGGCCGCAGTGAGTGGCACAACTCTTAGAGGAGGGAGAGGAGGAGGAGGGGGCAGTCTCCTGGGCAGAGCGTGCGCTGGGGGCAGGAGAGTGCAGGAGTGGCCGCTCGCGCCGTTGGGTGCCCGAGAGGGGTGAGTGAGCCGACTCACCCCCCCAGGCGCATGCGCCGCCTGTTCCCCATTTCCCCCGCTCCGCCTCTACGCCGACCGAGCCATGGCCACCGGTCCGCAGAATTTTTTTAACTTGAAACTGGTCCCTGGTACCAAAAAGGTTGGGGACCCCTGCACTAGACACTACATAAACACTACATTTATGACTGGATATTTATCTTATTAATTTTATTTTATTTTAATTAAACTGAAATGTAAGATACAGAAAATCGATTTTAGTTTTTAAACTGGTTTCATTCATTACTTTTTGGAAAACCACCTTGGCATGTTACTCAAAGAAGTACTGTTGGAGATGTAAGCACTTATATTATACTGTACCGGTCATTGGATACTTGGCTTATTTCCAGCCCTATTATTGTATTTGGGGGATTAAGAAGTAAGCAAAACAATGACTGCTTTCCTGTTCTCAAAAATATAAAATCTTCTTGTAAATTATTTTTCCAGCATGAATTTTTCAGTATTCACTGTCAGCCCTTAAGAGGTTAGCTATGCATTCCCAGGAACAGTTTTCTACCCCTCTCTGCATTTTATCTGAAATCTGCCACAACCTGGACTCCCATACCCTGCTTACAGGCAAATGCAGTCACAAAGCTTGACTTAGCTAATTTTTCCACTTATCCATTATGCTGAATGAAAGATGCCTAACTAAGCCTTCCTCCCAACACTGAAATTGCAAATGGAAAAGGGTGGCTACAATTCCTCAACCCCAAAGATGAGTAAACACCAGAATACTTTTTCTTTAATTATGCCTTTGCTTTGTACAAGTGAAACACCTTTATTCTGAGCTGGTAATGTAATTCAGTACTATAAACACCCTGGATTCACAACTCACATTGTTGTGATGTGGTTGGTTTTAGCTTAGTGGGTTGTGTGAAGGAAGAAAGCTGTTTGGAAAACTTGGAAATGGTCCATTTGATTTAACCAAAACAAAACAGAAGTTGGCTTCACTCAATACACTACTGCTAAACTAGCAACTTAACATTATAAACATAATTCCTGTAAAGATAACCAGCCCCCAATATATTAGGGCTTAACATGATGAACTGGCTCCAACAATGTATTAAGGCAGTGACTGAATTCCCAAAATAGTAAACTGTGAATTACCAAACAATAGTATAGCCCAGGGGTCTGCAAAGATGGCTCTTTGAAAACTGGTGGACTTCAACTCCCAGAATTCCCCAGCCAGCCTTGCTGGCTGGGGAATTCTGGGAGTTGAAGTCCACCAGTCTTCAAAGAGCCAACTTTGCAGACCCCTGGTATAGCCCATTATGTGAACAAATCTAGCATGTTATATGAACCCAGTCTTTATGTCTTCAATGCTCTTGACTACATCTAAGCTGGAGAGGGGCAGCAGAGGTATGTCCTCAATTTTCATTCTAACAGACAGACCCCATTCTGCTGACTACAAAGGAAGGTATATTCAGCAACGTCACCCCAAATTTGCTGGATCCTAATGCAGGTAGTCTCCACAACTAATTACTGTTGCCCAGAAAACTATATGGATTCATATAACTTTCTTTTTAGACCTCAATGTGAAATACATAGTGCTTCTTCCTCAAACCTAGTCACCCTGTGAATTTCCTTTGCTAAGGCTGGATTTGAACCTGCAATGCCAATCAACACATTACCTCACTACAAAGGCATTATGACTTTATAAATTATAGGCAACATACTAGATTTTATGTTGTTTGCAGCCTTCACGCTGATGACAACCTTTCAGTATTTCTTCATGATATTAACATCAAAAGGAAAACAAATCACCCAAAAGGATGGTGCATATTTAAAATTATTCCTTTTAATCTGAACTATACAAAATGTATGTCGATCATAAATAAATAAATACAACAGCCTGTGCAATTATGGCTCTGTCTTTCTATTCTAAATCTTTCATAGTCAAAAATATTTATCACAATTCACTGAATATTTGTGACAGATTTTCACAGGTGGTTTACTGTATGGGGTTCAGTCGAGTAAGGATAGGTAAGGTAGTCTTATCGATACCAGCAACTAAGCCATGTAGAACTTAAGTTGGCCACCAGTATGTTGACTTGGACCAGGAGCAAACTGGTAACATTGTTCAATCTGCTACCTTGTCACAAAGATAGAAACCATAAATATGGAAAAGATCTGCTAATGGCAGATATCAAGCTGTCTATCTAAATATATGATCCAGGATTTAAAATTTAAATTTAGAGATTTTTAATCAGTGGAAATCTGGCCATTCTGAGGCTTGGAGGCACTGGATCAATGCTTACACAACAGTTCTGCCTAGCCTGAGAACCAGTAATCCCTGTCATTCCAGTTTCAGGTCTAAAATTTTGAGAAAAACCTGTACAACAAATCCTGGACAACTTTTAACATTTAGCATTAACAGTGCTGAGTTGGGTAGAACAATGACTGCCTGGGGAGAAGGCAGCTTCCTAGGTATACAAGTGGGAGAGGAACTGATAGTGAAGCCGAGGATGGAACTGGAAGGCATAAGCTCATTTCCAGCTCTTCAATTCATGCAAATGGTATTTGTTATCACCACTTTTCTGGGTACAAATACTTATCATTTGAATTCTACCAGGAACTCAAGGGAAAATACACAGCATTCCATCCCTCCATTCCCCTCCCCCAACAATCACCTTATGACGTAGACTGAACTGAGAGACAGAAATTGCTCTAAAGTTATTCTTTTACTAAATGGTTTTTTAATTGGGGCAGTATAAAAACCATCAGTAAATAAATACTCACCCACTGAGCTTTTACACCTTAGAACTGACCAACACACTAACTTCTGAACCACATGGGTTGTACGTGATGATTAAAAGATGTCAGGCTGTCAAAACAGAATGTAACAGCCTTATGTTTACAAGGAGCACAGTTTCCTCAACTAGGTCTCTCTGATGCATATAACGATTAGGTTGTCTAATCAGCATAATTTGAAGTCCCAACATATCTGGAAGGCACCTGGCTTAATAAAGCTAGTATAAGGTAACGAAGACCCCAAATATTCCATATTTATTTATGTCCTACTAAACATTTGAATCAAGGGTTCCACAATAAGAAAAATGAGTTTACAATAATTAAAAAGACATATGTAAACAACTCTAATCTCACCTTGCCATGGCTTCTCTCCACCTTTCGGAAACACTTATTCAGAGAAAGATTATGCCGGACGGAGTTCTTCCAGCCAGTGGGAGCCGTAGCAAAGTATGGGAAGCGTTCCAGAATCCAGCTGTAAATTTCTTTCACTGGCAAGCTTTTATTAGGAGAATGTTCAATTGCCATGTATATAAGAAGGCTGAAAGAATATGGGGGCTTAGATGTGGCAGATTTCTTCTTCGGATTAGAAAAGCAGGAGGATGGATAAGTTGGCACATTATCCCCCTCAATATCATACAGAGGACTAACAACTGGAAGACCTTCACTTCCCAGGCTAAAGTTCGTTAGGAGATTACTGTTTTCATGCAGCCAGTTCAAGTTGGTGAGCTCATCGTCCGCAACTTCACTATCCACAGCTGTGGCTTTTGGTCGAGCAGCATCACCTGCCTCCGGCAAGCTTCCCATTCTTTGGATATGCCTTAGACCTGCAGCTTTCTCTGCTCCTGGTGTTTCAGCTTTCTTATCCGGAGTCATTCCTGTTACTGGACCCATTTAATCTTGTAGGCCTAGACATAAAAATAAAACCCTAAGCATTAAAAGGTGGGTTGTTAGTGGCCCTATATTTAGTTTGATAATTGGATCATCTAGGTCAGTATTATCTAGATTTTCTATTTTAACAAATCTTCATTTATATTTTTACAAAATCCCTGACAAAAATGTGACAAGACACTCATTTACTGATTGCTTTGCTTAGCAATTTTTTGCAGTTATAATGATGATGAAAAAGTACCTTTATGACAATCCTCCATTTACAATTTTTATAAGTCTGTAAAGCAAACGAAAGTTTATTTAGAAAATGTATAGAACTGCCTACTTGCTCACAGCAACTCTAGTGGCTGACAAACAAAACCACAGTATAAAAAATAACAAACAAAAATAACCCCCCCAAATCCAAGTTGAAATAAGATCATGAGCACACTGTGTCACAGTTTCACTTCGTGATCACTTTGTTTAGTGTCTAAATTGCCAATCCCAATTGTGGGACTACAAGATTACTTGTAGTCTTATTAATGGTGAAGTAGTGGTTTATTTTGTTTTGAATTCATAAGTCATAGTCAGGATTCTTGGTTCAAAAAATGAACTTCACAGCAAAAATACCCCACATCTTTACAAGAGTGTGGGCTGCTGCTTCTCTGCAGTACTTCTGGAAACACCATGCAACCATATAAATATTTTTATTATTTATTTATTAAATTTATCTGCTCCCAATCTTACTAACAAAGCGATAATATGACCAATATTGATTCTTCACTTGGCCATTCTAGAAAAGACAGTAAAGGAAAAATCTCTACAAAGTTTTCCATTCCTTAGTGCTCAGAAGATGTTACAAAAAGAAAAACAAGAGCTCATAGCATACTGAAAGCAAAAGTTTTAAATGGCAAAATATGTTTATTCTTGTGATTATGATTATAACATTTACTATACTAACAGCTTGAACATTCAAAGCAGACAAGCTAATTACTTCAGCAACTAGTGTGAACTTGTAAGGTACACCAGGATTATTAAAACATTAAAACATCCATAATCTAGTCCAAAATCCACACAGGCAATGCTTTTATTTAGTCAGCAATATTTACAAAATATTTGCAAACTTTTAAGTTTCCAGAGACTTTATCTTAGGCAAGATAGGGGGAAAAAAACCTCTACTGTATAATGCAAACCAGAATCCAGTTAATGCAAGACTAGCAAACCCACAATTGAGGCTAGCACATTTGCTATTATCATTGAGGTTTTTAGAAGCCAGAATGGCACAACTTGCCATGGCCAACTCGCTGTGAGGCAACTTGCCGTCAAGACAATTTAACAAATATAAAAGCTAAATCAATTTTCACGAAACCTTGGCCAATAATAAAAATATTAAGTCAATCCAGAAATACAAGTGTTACAGTAATTTCGATGAAAACATGGTCACCAATAATAAAAGTAACTGAATGAAACAATTAAATTGTTTGAATTGTCCCATGGCGAATTGTCCCACAACGAGTTGGATGTGGCGAATTGGCCACAGCAAGTTATCCCAGACCTGTCAGAGCAGCAATCTCCAACCCAGGGCCATGGGAACTAGGCCGTGCAAAGCTCTATTGGACAGCCCCCAACCTGCAGGGCCAGAAAGGTTGGGGACTGCTGTTTGAGAGGCTAATCATTGTTTGGGCAAAATGGGGGAAAGGAACATTCTGTTGGAGAAAGCTCAGAAAAAACGAGACTCATTTTGAAGAACTACAGCAGAATACTGCAGATATTGGTTTATCTTCCAGCATATCCTTTGTTTGCTTGATGTGTTTTTTTTAAATATTTATGAGATCTATAATCCATTAGAATGCAATAAAAATGCTAAAACCACACAAAAAATGACTGAAAGGTAGTATTAGTAATAATGTTGCTCTGACTTCCTGCGTTATATGTTACAGATGTTTTTGTCAGTGTAGGCTTATCTTTAGAAGATAAGGCTTTAGAAGATTTAGGCTTATATTTAGAGGGTTTTTTTATTTTGTTTTCTATAAGTGCTCTGAGCATTTGTCAAAATATATTTAAGATGTAAATAAGCTTTTTAAAAATTTTTACTGTTATATTTCATTCATAAACATATAAAAATTATGTTTATAATTTTTCATTGCCTATTTCCTTTGATTTGTGAAAATTCAAATAATGAGAATTTCATGGGATTCATTATCAGTATTAGATGACACCTACCTGTATACAGTTTATGTATTAAACTCCGTAATGTATTTAGGATGCTAGTTTACTTAAACCTTTTATAGCTGCAGATAAAAGAAAACTTCCCCTATCTTTCCATCTGTTAATAATTCTTACAACAATTTTCAAACTATTAGTCTAATAAATAATAATAATAATAATAATAATAATAATAATAATAATAATAATAATAATAATAATAATAATAATAATAATAAATTTTATTTATAGACCGCTTCCTCTCCCCAAAGGGACTCGGAGCGGTGCACAGGGAAATTAAAAATACCAATAAATATACATAAATAAATTACATAAAAGACACATTAAACAAAGATTATCCCTACGCTAAAATTCCCCAATTTTAAAATTAACTAAAATCCCCTAAACCCTATTAAAAGACGGAAGACTAACCTAGGCCGGCCAAGCAGAAAAAGTGTGTTTTAAGTTTTTGACGGAAGGAGCGGAGGTCCGTAGTTGTTCTAATTTCGGGGGGAAGGTCGTTCCAGAGGGCTGGGCCCGCCACAGAGAAGGCCCTTCCCCTGGGCGTCGCCCGCTGGCATAGCCTAGTGGACGGCACCCGGAGAAGTCCCTCTCTGTGGGAGCGAATCGGCCGCAGGGAAGTAAGGGGCAGGATCCGATTCCGCAGATAATATTATAATAATATTAATATTATTATATTTTAATATTTTAATAATATTAAAACTGGAGGAATCTCCAAAGCTGACCCTTGGCGATTTCCCAAAAGGCACAGGTGGTGATATGACAAAAACATATTATGCACTCCTCTGATTTTGAGAGATATAAAGCGAATATAAGATAAGATGGCCTATCATTTTCATCTCACAGTTAATATTCAGCTTTCACTGGCAACATGCTTCCATTTAGAGCACTGTAATACAACAGGGAATCATTTAAAGAACTATAGGTTGGCTTGATGGAAATGAACCAACACAATACATTCTGAAGAAAAAAAAATACTTAAAAGTGCAGGGTATGAAGTGAAAAAAAATTGGCCGTGGAAAGTGTTAACTGGCTTACACATGAAAATACTAATGGACTAACTGTACATAATATTGCTACTACTCACCTGCACTGTGGTTTGGCAATATATCTGCTTCCATTTCAAAATAAAGGACTTAAAGATAATGCCTATAATCTTTAAGCATATTAAACTACCAAGAAACAATAATAAAAGTAGTAGCTCTATCAATAACTAAATGTTGCATAACCTAGACGATGGCTAGTCACAATTTACACACCATGTTTACACAATTTCACTGCATTCAGTGCTCACCACTTTTATGTCTGCAATTTAGGTATGCTTTGCTGTCAAAATCCGACTTGCCAACAGTGAAAGGAAACACCTTCTACAACCAGTATACACTAAGTGTGTATGGGGAGTCCTTGGTGTTCTCTGAGCTTGGTTATTTGACATTTCCTTATTCAAATAGTCATTATTCACTCACTAGTGCCTGTTGCACTAAGTGCATTAATATTACCTACATGGTAATAAAATTTCTACAAGCAAACAACCAAATTCAAGAGATCATCAAGGACTCCACAGTTCAATCCTGTGTTAGATATATTCTTGACTATTGGATGCACCAAGCTCTTAAAAAAATAGAAGTCCTTCCCGAAAGATGGTTGGATCATAAGTACATTTAATGCACCATGCATTTAGTGGCATTAAATTGTGAACCAAAAAGTTTAAGTTTAAGTATATTAGTTTTTTATACTGCCCTACTCTCGAAGGACTCAGGGCGGTGTAAAGTAAAACAGATATATAAAAGTTAAAAACAGTTTAAAAAGCATATTAAACAATTTGGCCTCTCTTAAAATTAATAAAAAATTGTATTTAAAAATTCATTTTTATGCCCGCCCAGCTTGTTGGAAAAAAAAGGTTTTGAGAGCATGGCAGAAGGTGCGTAAGTCAGGGATAATTCTGGGGGCAATTCGTTCCAGAGGACAGGTGCTCTCACGGAGAAGGCTCTTCCCCTGGGTTAAAAAGATCTAATAAACATCAAGATTTTTGTTAAACAAGCTCAGTATTGTTTGGACCTGGTCAAAGAGGCCTCCATTTGAATGAAAGGAATTATTTTTTGTATATAAGAACACATTTCCCAAATGGGAAGGATAAACTCTGTAATACAGAGTTTTTCTCTAAAAACACCTTAAAACATTTACCACAAATGTATTAAACTTGTAGCTTACAACAGAGCAGCAACATCATGCTTGCTGGTTTGCTGTAACCCACCTTGATTAAATTCTGCATCAAAGTCATTTGGTAAACTGTAAAGCAGTGGAATTTATATTCTTTCTCTACATAAAAGAAATACTGTCTTCATTTCACAGTAGGAACCTGGAGCACATCAGTGTGAATCAAACAGAGTTATGACATCTAATCAAGTGCAGGTTTCTATAGCAATGGCACTGTGATTTCTTCAAACCTAACTGGCAGCTGATTTGTGGCAAAATACACCATACTTTACATATGTGAACATCCACAGAAGAAAAAGCATTCTGGGAGGTTGCTGTTTTTACCACTCTATCTCTCTCCCACGTACTGAGCTGATAGACGGCTGATTTTCTCACAATTCACAATAATGAAGGGATTTTAATTCTAGCTACCTAGTAGTGTTTCTCTCCACCTACAATGTTATTCTTTGCCACACAGAGCTGATAAAGCCACCTAGCTTCAAATAGCTTGGAAGGAATAATCTTAGCCAAAGACTGTTCCTTTTCACAACTTCTATTTACTCTCTCAAATACCTAAAAATTGCCATGCAATATAAATCCAGCTGTTGCTGTTTTACAGCATTATTTTATACATAGTTTTTCAAAGTACTGATTTTACATACATTTCCGAAAGATTATGATAAAGTATTTGATTTCAAATTTCCAAATAGTTATTGTGCATTCCTGTCTTTAAAGCCCTTAAGTTCTTCGTTAGTCATGATGTCTGTACCATACTGTGAATAGACTGGCAAACCTATTCAGTTTTAACTTTTGAGCCAGGTATGCAAAAAGTTGAAAGAGCAAAAGAACAAGTCTGAGAACTTGTTTAAAAATATCTTCAATTTAGCTTTTAATATGATGCATTAATATAGCGCAAGAGATATAAAACGAAACAAAATAAAATTCAGGTTGTATCCTGCTCACTTACCGTATTTTTTGGAGTATAAGACGCACCTTTTTTCCTCTAAAAAGAGCCTGAAAATCTGGGTGCATCTTATACATCGAATACAGCATTTTTTGCCTCCCGAAACCCCACCCCCTTCACCAAAATGGCTGTGCATAGCCTTATAGAAGCTTCCAGAGCGCTTCTGGGGGCTGGGGAAGGCAGAAATGAGCCTAAAACTGGCCATTTTTTTGTCCGTCCCCCCCAGCAGCACTCTATAAGCCTCCATAAAGCTATGCATTCAATTTTTTTGACACAAAAATGGCCTGTTTTCATGAAAACGATCGTTGGTACTTACCTGAATGTACTTACCTGATGATAGACGTGAGGCGTCACCAACGGGTTGTCACAGCCAATTGGTCCAGACTGAGAGGAAAGTCTTTAAAAGGGGCTCCTGCTCCTCCTTCTCCCATTCCCTCGATGTCGCATGAACAAGTAACACTGAAAACACAAACTCAAGGAACAACTCCACCCCGCCGCTAACTGTACTAGGGTGGGAGGTGACACGTCCCGTCTTTACCCAAGCTAACGTCCTAGGGAAGGGAGAACTCATATAACTTGCGGCGGTCACTGAAACTACCTGCTGCAAAACTCTCCGGCCAAAGGCCGCCTCAGCCGAGGCGTAGGCATCTAGTTTATAATGCCTGATGAAGGACATGGGGCTCGACCACAATGCCGCTCTACAAATATCTTCGAATGGGGCTCTAGTCACCCAGGCCGCGGTGGTGGCTGCACTACGGGTGGAATGTGCCGTGATCCCTTGCGGGGGTGTCCTACTCTTGGATTCATAGGCTAAGGCGATGGCCTTTCTCAGCCACCTGCCCACGGTACTGGGGGTCACTCTAGCCTCCAGTGATGAAGGTTGGAATGAAACCAGGAGAGCCTCTGATCTGCGGAACGGTGTCGTTCACCTTAGGTAGATCCGCAGGGCCCTCCTGACATCTAACCTATGCCACCTTCGTTCCCTATCATGAGAGGGGGACGGGCAAAAATCTGGAAGCGCGATCTCCTGCGCTCTATGGAAGAGGGAGTTGACCTTTGGTAGGTAGGTCGTAGTATGACTCTGTCCGTGTGAAAGATGCAAAGGTCGCTCCTGCAAGACAGGGCACTCAGCTCTGAAATACGCCTAGCTGACGTGATGGCTATCAGAAAGGTGACCTTCAAGGTTAACATGTGCAGAGGCACTGACCTGATCGGCTCAAACGGAGCCTCCGTTAGAGCCTGAAGCACCAGGGATAGGTCCCATGTAGGGAACCTGTGCACCACCGGCGGAATTAAATTGGCGGCTCCTTTGAGGAAGCGCCTAATTAAAGGGTGATGTGTCAGAGGAGAGCGCCCCTCCCCCGGAAGAATTGTCGCTAAGGCCGCGGTCTGTCTGCGTAAGGTATTATAGGCTAGGCTCTTGCCTAGTCCTGCCTGTAAAAATTACAGTACCTGTGGCACTGATGCTTCCCGTGCCACGCTGGAGTTCTCGTCACACCATTTACAAAATGCTGACCAGGTAGCATTATATATCCTGGTCGTGGAGGGCCTTTGCGCTGCCTCCAGGGTGGACATGACTCTCTCTGAAACCCTATTCCTACCTAGTATGACCCGCTCAAGTGCCAGGCGGTTAGCTTCAACCACTCGGGCTCTGGGTGTCGGAGAACCCCCTGGTACAGCCAGACTATCTCGCTCGGAATCCTCCAAGGGGCTGACATGGACAGCTGGATCAGGTCCGCATACCACGGTCTCCTTGGCCAATCCGGAGCTATCAGGATCATCTCGGCGCCCTCTGCCACTAGCTTCCTGACCGTACCCTGGAGGAGGGGAAGGGGGGGAAGGCATAGAGGAGACCGGTCAGCCTCCAGCAGTGAAGGGCATCTGTGTCCTCGGCTCCCCGCATCTGGTATCTGGTGATGAAGCGGTTCAGTTGGGCATTCTCCGGTGTCGCGAACAGATCGATCACTGGAGTCCCGAACCTGGAACATATTTGCCTGAAGAGATCCGGGTCGAGCTGCCACTCTCCGTGATCCACCGTGCTTTGGCTGAGCCAGTCGGACTGGTGGTTCATTGTCCTGGAAATGTGGTCTGCCACCAAGGACTGAACCTGTCTCTCCGCCCATGTCATCAGTCTGCGTGCTTCTATCCACAGAGCTCTTGAGTGAGTCCCGCCCTCCTTGTTGACATGGGCCTTCATTGCTATATTGTCTGTGAGGAGTAACACATGGGCATTTACCAGGTCCCTCTGGAACTGACGCAGGGCCAGTCACGCCGCCTTTAGCTCAAGATAGTTTATGTTGTGGCGCAAGTCTGCCGCAGACCAACGACCTTGTGCCATCTTCGACCCCATCAGCGCGCCCCAACCCCAAGACTCGCATCCGTGGTAACCGTGACCCTCACCGGCTCCCAAATATGAGATCCCTTGTTGAGGGCTTCCAACAGCCACCAGCGTAGCGAGAGGCGAGCCTGAGGAGGCACCGAGAACACCAAGGTAGAGTTACTGAGCATCTGTCTCTGATATGGAATCAAGGCCCATTGCAAGCACCGGAAATGGAGGCGGGCCCAAGGAACGATCCCCACACACGATATCATGGAGCCCAGTAGACGGGATAACTCTACTATGGGAACACTACACTTGGCCCGGATGGAGAGGATCAGCCGCCGCAGTTTAGACTTGCGGTCCGGTGACAGGTACACTACCCCTTTCATGGAATCGATGATTGCCCCCAGGTGCAGGATCCTGGTGGTTGGGACAAGGTTGCTCTTGGGAAAATTGATGGAGAACCCCAAGTGTTGGAGCATCCCAATCGTCACTCGGAGATCTATGAGGGCCTGACTATGGGAGTGGGCCTGGAGTAAGACATCATCTAGGTATAGCTGCAGTCTAACTGGTCAGGAGCGTAGGAAGGCCGCCACCGCCACAAAACCTTTGTAAAGGTGCGTGGTGCCGATGCCAACCCAAAGGGGAGAGCCTTATACTGGAAATGACTCCCCTGAAAGGAAAACCGGAGGAACTTCCAGTGGTCTACGAAAATCGGTATGTGTAAGTAGGCCTCTGTAAGGTCAATGGAGGCCATGAAGTCCCCTTTCCTGATTCCCTGTAGGATCGATCTCAGGGATGTCATCTTAAAACGTCTGTACACAATATAACTGTTCAGACATTTAAGGTCAAGAATTGGTCACCACCCGCCAGAGGACTTAGGGACGATGAATAAATTTGAATAAAACCCCCTGCCTTCTTCCCCCGCCGGAACGGGTTCAATAGCACTAATGTCCACCAAGTGCTGAATGGCCGAGTGGACTAATTTCAACTTAGCCGAATTCCGGGATGCGGGGAAGGACCTAAAAAATTTGGGGGGGGGGGATGAGCAAAATTCTAGTTGAAGACCCTGACGGACCGTGGCCAATACCCACTCGTCCGACGTGATGTCACTCCACTGGGAAACAAAATGTTGAAGGTGGCCACCTATGGGGAGATCAGAGCTAGTTATGTCTAGCTATGGAAGGGGCGGCCGCCTCCCCCACGAAAAGACCGCTTGGACTGGTACTGGCCCTTATTCCTATCCTGGAAGGAGTGATGGAACTGGAACCTATCCCCCCTGGAACCAAAGTACCTCGACTGGTTGGAGTCCGAGTCAGGGGGACGAAAGGAATGGCGCCTGCGATATGGCCCCGGTCAGTTGTCCTGGCGTCTGGAAGAGGATGGCATCACCTTCCTCTTCTCCCTCTTCTCGACCAGGATGGGGTCCAGGGGTTCGCCACACAGCTTACCTCCGGCATATGGCTGCGACGCCACATGAAATTTGGACTTGTTGTCCACCTGCCAGTTCTTCAGCCAGAGTAATCTCCTGGAAGCTACCGAAGCCGACAAGGCACTAGAGGCAAATTTGATAGCGTCCAAAGTTGCATCCACCGAGAACTGTGCGGCCACGATAACCTTACTGATGTCATTCAGCGCTCGTGTGTCTTCCGGCGGGATGCAGTCCTGGAGTTGCTGCAGCCAGAGTAGGGACGTCCTGTTGAAGAACGATGCTGCAGCCGCTGCCTTGATGGACCACGCTGAGGCCTGAAACCCTTTCCTGAGGATAGGTTCCGCCTTCTTATCCTCAGGCTTCAGTTTGTCTGCTGCATCTCCGGCCACCACCGTTGCGGATGAAGACAAGGCCACCACTGGTGTATCGACTTCAGGAACCTGTAAGGCTTGGGAAAATGACTGTTCCATATTATAAAGCCTCCTGTCATTCACCCCTGGGCTAGGGAAGTTACCCGGCTGACCCAATTGGCCCTTGACCACCTCTAAGAAGAGTGGGGGAGCCGGAATCTCCTCCTAGTTTAGGGCAGTCCTGATGAATATCTTCTGGCTTAAGTCTCTCCGCCCCGCCGCAGGTGGAGCGGCCGGACCCCCTAATTTCGTAGTTGACTTGGCCTTACCCAAGAGTAGCTTAAACATCGCGGGCTGGAACAGGCCTGCAAAGGCCGGGTCATCCTCCTTCCCCGCATCCTCGTCTTCTGACATGACCAGGCCTTTCACAGGTTCTTCACCTGTCTCCGAAGCCTCACTGGCTGTCGATGGTGACCCGGGGCACTCACCCTCCTCTAGCTGGGGGGGGGGGTTCCGTGGCGAGGGGTGAGCCCCGGCGGCGGCTGCTGGGCGGATCTGGGAAAGAACCACGGCTCCCGCCTTACTGTTCCGTGCCAAGTTCTCCATACCCGAGGTGATACCTCGAGATATCGCTGAGGAAATCAGCTTCTGAAGGTTAGGCGGTATGTCCTGCCAGTCCTCGTAGTCGTCCTCTGACTCCTCTTCCTCCTCCCCCAGTTCAGACTAAGGTGCGATGGTCGGGTGTGGAATCAAATAATCTCTAGAGGTCCCTTCCAGGGGGTTCCCCATCACACCACGGATGGTGGTTGGAGACCGAGGAGGATGGGGACACGTCCATCCTGGAGTAGCCTCCCCCCCGAGACGATGAGCCACTGGAACGGGGTGGGCTCTCTCTCCCGGAGAGAGACCCCAGGGCTCCAGACTCACGTGCCTGTAGGAGTCGCTCCGCCTTCGCCAGTGTTTCTCCAGTGCCCGTTGGTGCCGCTGTTCATCTTGCAGTGTGGCCCTGGAGGTCTGCTGCGGCTCAGTAGGCTCCCCCGGCTGGAGGCACCTGAGTTGCTTCAGTGGGGTTAGTCTCCAAGGTCGGAGTTGCTGGGGCCTCGTCTCCACCAGAGGCCATTGTCGCTAATCCTAGGTCAGACCTGACATTATCATTATTAGTATAGATCTATAATATACATATCCTTTTTTAAAAAAAAAATTATTTAATTTATTTTTATTTTATTTCTTATTTTTAGGCCAGGGCGCCCAACACTTGGCCTGGTTGCCAGGCAACCCCACACTGTGTAGGCGTTTGTTTTCCCTATTCCGGCGACCACATGGCGGACAAGATGGCGGCCAACACATGGAGCCGGCCCGGCTCACCCATGGCCGCCCACCAGAAAAAATTCCTTGCGCTGCCTCTGCTTGCCTGTGGCCGCGTGGACCCCTCTCTCTCTCTCCCGTCCCGACTGCGGTGGTAGCTTGCAGCAGCGGAGGCCGGTGTTTGCGGTGGGGGGTAAGGGGAGAGCCCCCCGGCTCTCCTAGCGCCGTGGCGGAGAAGGGAAACATGCCGGCGGCCCGCCGCTCCGGTCCCAGGGGCTCTCCCGGCACGATCGGAGCTTCAAAGCGTCCAATCGCCCCCCCCCCCTTCTTTCGGGCCCACTGCAGCCTACCTCGCCACCTGGATTTCTGCGCCGTGGGTGGCGGCGGCCGCCAGCTGGTAGGCGCTCCATGAAGGAGGTTGCGAGCCCGCAGTCTCCTTGGCTGTTTGCGGCTGGTAATCCGTTCAGTTTCTTCGCTTCTTTCTTCTTCTTTTCTTTTTCTTCTTGCAGTCTCGATCTAAAGAGCAGGAAGCCTCTCAGCCACTTGGAGCAGACTGAGAGGGAATGGGAGAAGGAGGAGCAGGAGCCCCTTTTCTAAGACTTTCCTCTCAATCTGGACCAATTGGCTGTGACAACCCATTGGTGACGCCTCCCGCTCTTTATCATCGAGAAACAGGCTGGTTTTTTTACTCATTTTTGTCCGTCCCCCCAGGAGCACTCTGCAAGCCCAAGGCTATTCATGCCTTTTATTTGAAAAAAAACCGAGCCAGTTTCCGTGAAAAACGGGCCTTTTGGGGGAGGTTTGCAGAGTGCAAAATCTTTCCCCCCCCACTTTTGGAAAGCTGTTTAGTAGAGTGGTTAATGAGAATTACATTGGTCAAGTGCTGCGCCAGCAGAAACAAACTTTTAGGTGCTACAGCGATTTCCTTCTCCAGGACATGGATAAATACACCTGGAAACATCTACGTCACTCTCTCTCTCTCTCTCTCTCTCTCTCTCCCCTACCTACCTACCTACTGTATTTCTCTGTGTCCCCCCTCTATCTACCTATATATCTACCTACCTTCTCTCTCTCCCCCCACCTATCTACTCTCTATATATATCTCTTTCTCTATCCTCTACCTACCTACACTCTCTCTTCCTCCCTCTCTACTGTATTTCTCTTTCTCTCCCCCTCTACCTAGCTATATACCTACCTACCTTCTCTCTCTCTCCCCCCTACTATCTACTGTATTTCTTTCTATTTTTCTCTGTCTATCTCTCTACCTACCTATCTACACTCCCTCCCTCCTGTATTTCTCTCTCTTTCTCTTCCTCTACCTTCCTACCTATCTACACTCTCCCCCCTACCTATCTACCTACTGTTTCTCTCTCTCTCCCTCCCTTTATCTATCTACCTACCTAACTACTCTATCTCTCCCTCCCTCCCTACAGTATTTTTCTTTTTCTCTCCCTCTCTATCCTTCTATCTACATACCTACTTTTTTAAAAAAAATTGTCTCTTCAAAACCTGGGTGTGTCTTATACTCTGAAAAATCCGGTATTTGGTCTATCCTTTCCCCTTCTGTAGAATTTCATCCCAACACACACAAAGCTCCTGCCAAATCAAAATGGCACATCTTTGTACTATGCCATGATATCAAACCTAGCTTCAAAGTAATCCAAGTTATCCCTAACAAGTTTATTCATGATGCCAAATTAGAAAATAAGCAAACTGAACAAAGAGAAACAGATTGTTAGAGGAAGGTTAGGAGCGTCTGAGCTAGGATACACTGCCTATCTTATCAGAGAACACAAAAAGACATTTGATCAGGTCAGAATATCTGTCCAGCTTAGTCTAGTTTTCTCCAATTAAGAATCCTCCAACTATTATGTGACATTTCTCATCATTCCCAGCTAATATCATCACACAGAGCAGAATTAGAAGACCTGCGTGGTCCAACTGGGAGGGCATCGCATACTGAAGGGCTAGCTGTTCCAGTTCAAGCAAATGTTCTTGAACTGGAAATACTTTTCAGAACCTCCAATCAACTGAGCATTTCTCTCTCCCTGCTTGTTTGTGAGGGATAGTCACTGTGACTTTTCTTTTTCTTGAAAAGCCAATTACAAACTTTGGAGCTGCTGAGCTGAATTAGTACCATGGGTAATTATCAAATTCCTAATTATTTTCATTAGACATTCTATATATGTTTTTTTTTAAAATCCAAATTACAAAGCTTTGCTCAAAAAAGTACTTTATATTTTGCCTGTTATGTCTTGGGTAAAAAAAATTCTTTCCAGTGGAAGGATCCTCTCACCTCTTTGCCCATAGTTGGGGCATCAGAGAGATGGGCAGTTTAGAAATAACAAATATAATTAAAATATATAAAATCAGGCTGAAGCTAGCAAGTGTGCTGTATTCTGAATAGTGTCATGTTCAGATTCCATGACTTCCTGCTTGCTCAGCATTGCACGTTCCAATCAGCCTCTGAACAAATGGACTGTGCCCTCATTACCAACACTTAAACCTTTGGCATGTAATGCTAGAGTGCATTATGTTATGACGCTTTTAGGGCGTGTGTGTGCAGAAGAGTGCAAGTGGAGGCAGGGAAGGAAGAGGAGGATTGTTACCAAACCTGTAATTATTAAGTGACATCACATAAAACTTGTTTTTGTTCCAGGCTGAACTGGTTTAACAAAATAAGGGAAGGATTCCATGTGATAAACAGAGGCAGCTGAAACAGCACTATAAGGCAGCGAGGATTTTCATACACAGAGCAATCAAAACCAAAAGTGGAACTTTGAGTACTGTTTAGCATTATAGCATGAACAAAGAATATGGCGAAGTTCACACATCACTTTAGGCTATGGTTTACTGATTGATAGAATTTTACAATAACCTAAATCATAATTTAGAATGACTGGATTCATCCAACAAACTAAGCCAAAATCAAACAAGCATGTGATGGTTTAGCTTGACATGTGAATTTGGTCAATACCTCTGCTTGCTATATGTGTGGTTGACAATCAGTTATACGGGATCAAGTATATTTGAGCCTGAAACACAGAACGTTAGCTTGATCATGGAGACTGCATCTATCCTGATATTCAGCACCTTGACAGCTCATTAGAGTATTTTACCTTCCAACTTTCAAAGTAGATGCAGCTTCTTTGAAATCAATGCCCATTTCGTTCTGATACCTTAATGTTCTAGTGGAGCACAGCATGTGAACAGAGAAAAACCTAAATAAGCAACTTAAGCTTCATTTTGCTTAGCCATCAAGCGCAAGAACAATCATTCGCAGAAAGTAGGATGCATTCAAGAAAAATGCAAGATATCTAAGGCAAAGAATTATATCCATTTCTTTTTCCCTTTGTTCTCAGAATTTACCACATATGTGCTAGTATATACCACCCATCTCACTGGAGCTGCTACTGGGATCAGAGGTCAGATTTAAATCCCAAAATACACCGCAGAGAGCCTATACTTGATTACAATCCTACTTACACCATTATGTATCCAAGACAACTGAAACATCATGTTCTCCTCGGGGATAAACACCTACCTCTCAGTCACAGGTTTAGGCAAGCTGGCATATCAGTCGACCAGATGAAACTGTGCATATTGGAATATTGCTCAGCATCAAAGATCCAAGTTATTGTTGTTTCTCTGTTGCCTGATGGCAAGACTTTCTGATAGTTAAATCAGTCTTAAGATTTTAACCACATCCAGCTTTGCCATTTGCATTATTAATGAGACCTGTCAACAGTCAGCCCTTTTCCCATAAGCATCAGATGGCTTGTCCATTTTTTTTAAATGGCTCATATATGCTTATATGTACCCATCCTTTGCTATAAACTTTATTTAGCAATTAAAAGTAAGGCCTGTTGCAAAACCAGCTATGAAAAATACCCTTGGAATTATAAAGCTGTCAGCAAAGAACTCAGCTAGTTGGGACTTTCCACAATTGCTTCTCTTGAGTTCAAATGGTCCATGCATATGCTCAACACTGAAAAAAGAAGAAGTTTGCTTTAAGAAATGGGGGAGGGGGGTGAAGTACGGGCAGTCTTCAACTTATAAAAGTTCATTTAGTAACCTTTAGAAGTTACAATGGCATGAAAAAAATGACGGCCATTTTTCACGCTTATGACCATTGTAGCATCCCTGTGGTCATGTGATGAAAATTCAGAGGCTTGGCAACTGATTGATATTGATAAAATTGCAGTGTCTCGAGGTCATGTGATCAGCTTTTGTGACCTTTTATAAGCCAAGTCAATGTGGAAATAAATTCACTTAATGAGCCTGTTACTAAACTAACAGAAGTGATTCACTTAACAAACATGGCAAGAAAGGTCATAAAACGGCGCAAAAATTCACTTAACAAATGCCTCACTTAGCAACAGAAATTTTGGGCTCTATTGTGGTCGTAAGTCAAAGTCTACCTGTATATATCTATATGGAACAGAGCAAGGGTTTCAATGTGAATATCTGTTTTTCACTTCTAAAGCTTCTCCCCAATTTGTACCTAAGATGATACAATCATGCCCTGATAATATCTATTTTTGTAGTGTCTTGATGTTCCTTTCCTTTTATACCCAGACTATGAGTAAGATAAGCTCAGTTTCTTCTTAACTGCATCAGTGTTAAAATAAAGTTTTCCTTCTTCTTCCCCCCACACCATGTAAAGATATTTATTTATTTATTTATTTTTATAAAATTTATATAACCGCGCCCTCTCCCCGAAGGGACCCGGGGCGGTGCACAGGAAATTTAAAACAAACAAATACAAAATATAAATAATTAAAATCGAATTAAATAGTTTATCCCTGTGCTAAAATTTAAATAGTTAAGACATAATCCCTTACAAACCCGATTAAAACAATTTATAATACAGACTGCAGGCTAGGTAAATAACTTAGGCCAAACCGGCCTGATGGAACAGGAGTGTCTTTAATTTCTGGCGGAAGGTGCGGAGGTCCGTAGTTGTTCTGAGGCCGGGGGGTAGGTCGTTCCAGAGGGTTGGGCCCACCACAGAGAAGGCCCTTCCCCTGGGCGTCGCCCGCTGGCATTGCCTAGTGGATGGCACCCGGAGAAGTCCCTCTCCGTGGGAGCGAATCGGCCGCAGGGATGTATGAGGTAGGATGCAGTCTCGCAGGTAGCTTGGTCCCGTGCCATAATTCCAAGTTATATAAAACTTACAATGCTTTGTTATGCATTATGTTGGAGGAAAGTGAGGTGGGCAGAGCTGAAGTGACAATCAGTTTTTCTTCCCTGCCAATTCAAGATAACACTCTACAGCACAGGTCACCAACTAGTGGTCCGTGGATGACTGGTGATCAGTGAGAAAAGTTTGGTAGTCTGCAGAAAAATTATTTTCATTTTTATATTGCACTAAATACTATTTATTTTTAAAAAAAATCATATTAGTAGTCCACAAGGTCTAAAATTATGACTTTAGTGGTCCCTGAGGTCCAAAAGGTTGGCGACCCCTGCTCTACAGTATAAGGGGAGAGCTCTGAGTAGAAATTTGGAAAAAGCATCAGAATTAAATGTTTCAATGTCAACATTAACAACTAGGCTTAAAAGTAGTCCCACTAGGCCAGTGCTTCTCAAATAGTGGGGCGCGCCCCCCAGGGGGGGCGCGAGGCTTTGTAAAGGGGGGCGCGTTTGACCTCGGCAAACACTGTCATAACAAGCCAAGCCCCGTGTTTATGTCTCTGTATCCAGTCAGATGCTGACAAGGACCTTCTCCTGTGAAACATAACGCTGCCCCAATTAATCAAACTTGCTAAAGAAATCGGGCTACCGCTGCTGACATTTGCATCGATAGTGAGCATTAAGCCAGTACATGTGACTGCGCATGCTCCTCCCTTTCGAGGAGAACAGACCCGATTGGATAGACATGATGCTGTATCCTGATTAGCCAAACCCGCCCGTGTGACTTTTAGACCCGGATGATACTATTTACAGTCGCGCGGGGGGCGCGAAATGTTTTCTTCTTCCTAGGGGGGCATGACAGAAAATAATTGAGAAGCACTGCACTAGGCTAAGAATTATTTAAACAAATTTTCCAAGAAGCCACTGGTATGCACAATATGTAAATGTATTTCATTAAGTGATTTTCAGGGGGGAATAACAAGGAAAAAAAGAGTATTTCCAGTTGATTTTAGAGGCTCAAGTGAATCAACACCTAAACATTTCTAGTTCCTGAAACACTAACATAAATTATGGGCCAAACTAATTACATTGCCAATTAAAATGTTAAATTAAATATCTTTCAATAGCATGTCTGTTTTTGTATATATGCAACTGAACATTTATATTCATCCCACCAGCTGTAACTTTTCAGGATATCAGACTCAGATTCTAGCAAAACTTGGAAGAAAATAGTATATTCTATTTTTGGACAACTATTGAGCCTGACTATAAATGTGGCCTTCTGCCAACACACATAGCATCATTTGTTTGATAAAATGTATAACCACAGACAAGCAGTAATTTGTGATGGCTTTGCTTTGCTGTATATGTACATATCTACTGGAATGGATAGGGCAAATGCACAAGCACAAAGAAGCAAAATATACATACAACTTGATTTGCAAAACCATAGCTCTATTTGGAAAAACTCTATGAAGGCTCAAAGGGTTCCAAGAATGCCTATATAACCATCCCATCTCGGTAGTGGCTAAGCACAAAGTAGGGATAGTGCTTTTGGATTGGCATGTATATCTTAAATCGTAATTTTACGATTATGCTGTAAATGCTCCCCACAAAATGACTATTTTGTCACAAATGCACCCATTTTTTAGAAGATAATATAAAGGCAACCAGCCAGAGAGGTTGGGAATTGACAGCATGCAAATATGATACATAAATTAACATGATTGTTGGTTTTGGAATCTTTTCTGAGATGTACAAGATTTACAGAATAAATATCCTGTTACCCCTAAAATAAGACCTCCCCTGATAATAAGCCCAATCAGGCTTTTGAGCATATGTGCTAAAATAAGCACTCCCTGAAAATATTGCAACACAGCAGCAGCCATGAGGTGACCACCCTTACCTCCTCCTGCACCTCAAAAATAATAAGACCTAATAAGGTCAAATCCTTATTTCAGGGGTCAAAAGAAAATAAGATCCTGTCTTATTTCTGGGGAAGCACAGTAGATGCAAGATATCCAAAAGATGTATAAGAGAACCTACATCTCAAAATGCCCACAAGTCAGAGGACTGAATCCAATGGCCAACAGTCCCTTCAAACGCTTTGATATTGTGGTGCTAATTATTCTGGTTTTAGTATCTGAGATTTCATAGACATAGTAGCCCCAGAGTAAGATAGGTGGCAAATAAATTTAACACATAAAAAAATATTTCTCCATAGCAAAAAGTCAGTATAGTGTTTTGATCAGCAACATGCCAGACAAATTAGAAAATCTTCCTTCATCCTCAGTGATGGTCACTACATGGTCACTGTCTGATTATAGTTCTGCACATAAAGAGGAAAACACACACACACCTTTTATAATCCATGACTTCTACTTCCATAGGAGCTCCCTGTGTAATATCAAACCTAATAAACAGTGAACTCTATAGTGTGCAACTATACTATAAAAGTCCTAAAATGCAAAGAGGGAAGCAAGAATAGTGACTGTGAGCAAGTTTTTCTCATTTTCCAAGCTTTATGTCCATTTTAATTTGCTCTATAGCAGTTTCTCAACCTTGTCAACTTGAAGATGTCTGGACTTCAACTTCCAGAATTCCCCAGCCAGAATTCACAGAAGTCTGGGAGTTGAAATCCATACATCTTCAAGTTGACAAGGTTGAGAAACACTGCTATAGAGCAAATCCCTGCAACTCTTTCAGGCCCCACAAGTCCTAAAAGCAACACCAAATAGCTCTGAGTTCGGACTATATCATATTTCATTTCAGATCAAAAAAAGAGCAATTACACAGGGAAATTAATTTAACTTTATGCAGCAGGCATGGACTTTGATTCAAGATGTCATATTACAACATAACATGGAATAAGTTAAGACTGGTTTACAACTAACTACTGTATTATAGCCAACCAGATGCTGGATTCCCTCAGTTTCAAAATGGAATGAAAAAATAATTTCTGTCAATATTCCACAATGAGCAACCAGAATAGATACTAGAGCCTAGGCTCTTTAACCCTATGTACAGTTATGATATTATATAACTTTATTCATATTTTCTTCTTGAGGCTTAGAAAGAAAACAATGTCATTTTGCCTAATAAAATATTAGCTCTCTTTTAGGGAAAGATCAAGCTGACTGTGAAAATGCAAAAGATCTGTCAAGGTATTAAGAACAGTAATCTAAGTAGTTCAGAATTGCAGGCTCATATGAATCAAACATATCAAGACAATATGAGGAAACTGCCTGCCAGATTACTTTTGGGTCTAGATGGAGTTGAAATATCGGACAATGTAATGTATAAAGGTAAGAAAAATTCCAATACAAGGTCATGATTGCTCTCTTGGCATTTCCCATGCTCCAAATTCTAGTACTTATTAAAAACCCATTGCCTATGCTGCACAATTGTTCATTTCCCTAGTTACAACTGGGATTTTTGTTCCCTTTGAAGAATATAGATTTTTACAATTCAAAACAGTTTGGATGTGGAGTCCTATACATACTTAATTGCTTTTCTGAATTCAATATAACACACTTGAATGGATACATACAAGCACTGTGCAAAAAGCTTTCTGGATATTATCTACACAATTACTGTTACAAGTCATTTGTCCATGAGATTTTAAAACTTTTTATTTTCAAGGAACTTCTTCCATATTAGCACTGGTGAAGCACTAAGATTCAAACAGGGCATGTAAACTAAGATTGGAGAATATGGGGCTAAGTGTATGCTGGCCCTACCCCACCTATCCATCTCATACCTCATTAAAATACAAGATTTGGAGAGGATAATGGTTTCATTAGTCTTCATTTCAGTGTAGCAAAAGACCTTGATAAAATCTAGTCCATGTCACCTGGAATATCACCTAACTCTTCCTTTAAAGATTTCCATTAATATTCATTTATTATTATTACAACCACAGCAGTCAGATAGTACAATGTGATGGAGGAAACAACCACTGTTATAATTGCTGGTAGAGAACATGATAAACTTTATAGGGAAACCCTCATTCATAAGTGACATAATGCAAGCCAGATGAAGAGAACATCATCTAATAATGTGTAATGAAAAAGAATTTATGAATTACATAACCCTTTTTCCTTCTGGTGAGCTGTGCTGGAAGCTGAGAAGGCCTCAAAAGCTTAGCAAGTAACAGTATTCTTGCAAAAGTAAGTAACTTATAGTAACTGAATTGGAAAATGTTGTTAATTCCAAAGTTTAAGATGGCTTTCAGTAATAGTGAACATCATAACAAAATGCTGTTAAAGCCAAAATTAAACCTATCATTATGAACAGTTGTTAAAAGGTTAGTGAAAGAGGTTTTTCCCATCTTCTTAAAAAGTGGCACTAAGTACATTGTTTTAGAAGTACATTCCATAATTCAATACTGGGAAGTCATATTCCCAGCTTCTCACTACCCAGTAAAGAAAATTAGTGCTGTGTATTTAGGGTGTAGACTAGTTCAACCTTCTCCTATTTGATGCCCTTTGCACTTGTGCAAATATAATGCTGCAATTCTCAATTTTTTGAGATTACAATATTTCAATACATGAGACTGAACTTAATGGTTTAATATGGCAATCAATGATTAAGAGGGGGCACATTAAAATATGTCACTAAGTATTCTCAACTGTATTTTCTAATTCTAAATAACTGATCTAGAAAATGCTGCAATTTTTTCATCACAAATACAAATAAAATAAAAGCAAATAAGTAAAGGGTAAACTGCTTAGAACCTTATTTGAGTTGAACAACACAAATTGTGCTGATAAATTAAAAGGACTAATGAATGTACTTTAACATAATATGTATTTTAAAAGAGTAGATACACACACATGCCGTTTATCTGCAAAATAAAAGCTTTGTGGAAGAGGGAAAAATACTAGCATCTTCTAGATAACAATGCAACTCCCAATATGCAAGAAATGGCTTCAGATGGCTTACAGTAGATTGTTTTCTCCATTCATGTTCAGGGCTATTAGAAAAGAACAATAGTAGAGCATTGTTTCACTAAGTTCTCTGTTTCATACATGCAGAGATGGGGTTTAAAAGTGTGTTTAAAACTGAGGATGCATTTTATAAACATTTCAGATATGTTTGCAATTGTGCAGTTAACGATTTTCAAGGGGAGATTGCTATCCTTTCTTACCCCTTTGCCCAATCAAAACGAAATGGGTGCAAGTTTGTTTCCTGCACTTCCGTTCAGTTTTATCAATAAAGAGTTTGCATTATTTTTTTAGCAGCCGGAAGCGAAGAAAAGCGATAACAGAGGAAGGAGGAAGGGTTGATGCAATATTGCAGAGATTGCATGGAGGGGGGTTCCTGTTCTTAAGCTCCCCTGGAGGAGGAGGAGCTTTACTCTGTGTGCCTGGCTTTGTGTTGAGCTGCTTACACAGAGCCACACGCTCCCACAGTCGCCCGTGTGACCCCATGGCCGCCTCTCCCTGCGCAAGGCTTTGCCGGCCACGTGGCTGTCACAGCCTCAAACCAAAATGGGGGAAGCAAAACTGGCGGAACTAAACAAATCGCAGCCGGTGACAAGGGGGAAGGGAAGGGTGGGGGTGAGCCTACTTTAAACTGGAAGAAATGTAACTTCCAAGAGCTAAGTTTTCTGCAATCTGCTGGAGAGATTTTAGCCGCACCATTTGACGCGGGAGAAAACTGACAAGCTTGCCACTTCCCTCCCTGGTTGTTTTGAGGCTTATAACATTTCAGCGGTCGCTCAAGCGTTTCTCTTCCCCCCTTTTATTACGACCGTCCGTAGAGAGAAGGAACAGCAGCCACATGGCAGCGGGTCTCCCACGACAGCAACGCCAAGTCCAGGGGGAGAAGAAAGGAGGCATTTGCGACAGCTGAGCAGCCCCAAGGAGTCCCCGGAGTCTTAAAGCCCAATTCCCTCATCGCGGGAAAGACTCGAGTCCTTCCTCACCGTCACGGAAACTCAACACTACCACCCCCCGCCGCCGCCGCCTGCCTACTCTCGAAAGCCGTAAAACTCTTCCCTCGTATAGACGGCGCAACGCCTCCGGAGTACAACTCGCAGCAGGTCCTATCAATGCCCAGACATTACCAGTTATTTCGAGGCTATTGGAAGATATTCCCCGGTTTGGTTCCCCCCGTTCTTCGATCAACAGGCACAAATCGTCTCCAGTAGTTCTCCTTCATCCAGAAAAGCAGCTTTTCAAAGCCTGTTCGCATGCCTTTAATTTCACTTCTCCCCCGCGGCCCATTTGAACCGTCGGACAGAGCCGATCTCTCCCCATGCAAAATGCTAGCTGCCAATCAACCCAAAGTCTTCCTTTTCCCCAACCTCTGGCCTCTGCAAAACTGGCTGGAAAAGAAGCCCTACTTCGCGGCTGGCGGAAAGCGACCCCTCTTTCTTCAAGTCGCTCCTCTGAAATTCTTAGCCTTCCTCTTCGTCTCCTCCTCCCCACCCCACTCCCCCAGCGAAGAGACCACAAAGCTCCAGCTTGGCCATGCAAATGTTTTCCCTCCCAGATGAGCAAATAGAGCCTCTGGAGGTACAAACTCCAATTTACGCAGATCTTCGACTTACGCTCGACCCGATCACCTCTCCTTACCCGCAACCCCCACCCCTCCATTTGCAGCCTTTGCTCGATTCCACCCCTCGCCCGAATTAAATCTTTAGCCGGAGCGCGCGGAGACACGCAAGCACGACAGCGGCGCAATTTAAGCCTCCGCGTTTCCCAGCTCACATTGTGCAACCGAGGGAAGAAAAGCTCAGGCAGCGTCTTCCTCAGATACATCTTAGCCCCACATCTGGATTTTTTTTTTAAAAAAAGGGAGGGGAGAGAGAGAGAGAGAGAGAGAGAGAGAGACTACCTGGAACTTAGCATTTAAAGATTTGGAAGTTAAAAATAAACGGAAAGAACAGAAAATCCCAGATTTTGGGGGGGGAGGGGGGGCAATGAAAGAAATTATATTTGATTCCCGCCCACTTTTCCCAGAAATAGTTAATAAAGGAAATATTCCAACTCACTGTACTCATGAAGCAGGCGCATGGGGGGGAGAGAGGATGGGGGCACAATATGGCAGCAGTAGCAGCAATATGGGAAATGTGTCACAGAACAGCAGCGTCGCCGCCTCTGGCTTTCCCTGCCCTGCGAAGCAGCAACAGCAGCGGCGGAGCCACCTCCTCCCTCTGTCTCCCCATAGCAACAAGGCGTCCGAGCCATTAACTCCTCCTCCTTCTCTTCTTCCCGCATGCTAACCTTCCTTGCTCACCGCCAACTTTCGCCTCCCTTTATTGTAAATGGGCCGCCCGGCTCCTTGCCTCGCTTCTCCTGGGACAGTCACCGAAGAGCCGAATCCATGCGAAAGGAAAAGGGCGGGCTCGTATTTTTTGTCGGGGTAGGGAGTGTTTAGTTAATGATAATTCCTGTAAGTATGCATACGCGACTGGCACCCCGCGGTCCTCCGAAGAAAAAGGCATGGAATTCCTCTAGTAGTTCCTTCCACACCTTGACCTTGAATTAGTTCATTCAGGAAACATCCTTAAAGTTTGTCTATTATAAAAGTGGAATTAATCTATTATTGGAATCGACTAAATTATTGAGAGAAGGGGGTGGATAGATAGATAGATAGATAGATAGATAGATAGATAGATAGATAGATAGATAGATAGATAGATAGATAGATAGATAGATAGATAGATAGATAGATAGATAGATAGATAGATAGATAGATAGATAGATCTGGTGTGTGTGTGTGTTTTCCCAGAATGCTATCACTCTGCTTAACAATTCCCACAACACTGGCAATAATTTACTAAGACTGTATTACTATTCTTCTTCTCAGCCTTCCTATTATATATCCCCCCCCAACTTATGACTATAACCATGTTGCTTGTATCTTTCAATTTATATTGTTTTTATTTGTTTCCTAGTATAATTTGATAGTTTATTAGTAACCTTGACTATCACTAAGTGTCATATCTTTTTATTCTTGATGAATGTATTTTATTCTTCTTATGTACACTGAGAGTTTTTACACCAAAGACAAATTCTTGTGTGTCCAATCACACTTGGCCAATAGAGAATTCTATTCTACTATTAAAAAAAAAAGTCAGGGACTGACAGTGGAAGATCACACAAATTGCTCACATGCAAGTTCAAAGACAGCCAACTAATTTCCATGGCATGATCTTCATTTTATATTCATCATTTGCAAGGAGAACAGGAAATCCTGAACCTCATTGATCAGGAAGCAGAGGAACTATGAATAACCTTAAAGAAGATGTTAAGGATAAATGAAAGAGAAACCATGAAAGATGAAGAAACAGAAGAAAACAAACTAGATGGCAGAACAAACAACAGAAATTTTGAAAAAAAGATGAGGTGGATAATTTGCTTAATACCTGATCACTTAACCATTTAAAGTTACAACACCCCCCTCCCCCAAGCTATTTATGAATTCCAGGGATCTGGCAATTGTATGTGCCCTGTGGGCACACGATCACATATCAGGTGCATGATATGCACCTTTACAGCCGGTTGCAGCTTTCCGTGATCAGGTTATTGTGATTTACCATGCTTTTTGCTTGTTTCCAGCAAAAACCACCTATAGCCATAATGCCAAACCTGCCCGAAGTGGCACGCAGAGCCATGTCTACTGGCACGTGCAGTGTTGCCCATCCCTCTTCTCAATAAGGGGAAGATAGCATCCACGAATGGGTTAACACGGTCCGTACTCTGATTGGACTGAGTCTGATTGAATATTAATTAATTGACTATAAAAGCCCCTCCCTGAGGCCTTCTACCCAGTTTTCCGACTCAGTCGGGTTATCCAACCTTTCTTGAATTGTGGCTACTTTCTGCAAATGGACTATTGTGAGTAGACGGATATTTGTATTTCATTGAGCACTTGCTCACCCACCGTTGCACTCCGGTGCAAGGGCCTTCAAATATCTTACCAGCGCTACTCCCCAGCTGTCCTCATCAAAAAGTTCAGGGGAGAAGTTGCATTCTCCTCACAAGGGAGACATGCCCCACATTGCCTGGCAACTGTTTTCCTTGCTGATTGTTGCTCCACACCATTTTCTGACTCTGGCAGCCTCGGAGGGCCCGAAATCACTGCCTGACGACCGCAACTGTTAGCCAATCTACAGTGCGCGGACACGCTGTGATATCGGGCCACTTTTGAAGTGCAGCCAGACAGCCCAGCAGCTTCAGCATGGCCTGTTGAGTAGGGTGGCTCATCTTGTGATGCAAGACACCTGATCGGCCTCGGCGCGGCTGCTTTTAAAGGGGGCAACATCAAACAGCCCTTTGAGTCATTTGGCCTCAGCGCGGCCTTCAGAGCCAGACAGTCTCACGCCTATCACACCAGCCGCATTCTGTTAATATCTGCGAGCTTTATTCGGCGCACCTGAAGCAAGAGGGGCGGAGTCTTGTATCGGACGCCATTTTAATTGCACAACATGGCAGAAGACAGGTCAGGCATTAACCCTGCTCAGGGCAACACTTCAGAGGTGGCTCAGGGCCTTCTCATGGTCTCTCCTCCCCCTGTTTCAAGGAGGCGCTCAAGGCACCCTGAGCACCAGGCTCCAACTACTTCAGGAGGCAAGACCTCCAAATCTAAAAAGACCAAGTCTTCGAGCACGGCTGACCCAAAAGGGGATAAGACCCCCCCACCATTCGCCAGGAGGAGCTCAAGGCACCCTGAGCACCAGGCCCCAACTACTTCAGGGGGCAAGACCTCCAAATCTAAAAAGACCAAGTCCGAGCACGGCTGACCCAAAAGGGGATAAGACCCCCACCACCATTTGCCAGGAGGCCCCTCCTGCACCAACACAAGGGCAGCTGCCACCCCTACATCTGGACACACCCTCAGGGGCATTTAGTCCAATGCTCCCCATCGACACTTCGGGTGTCTGGGGGGGCACGCAGGGCAGACAACTCACCAAGCAACCTGAGGCTACTTACACACCAACAGCCGCCGATGTAAGACAAGAACTCATTTGGCTACCACCACCAGCTCTGCCCCCCTTAGCCTCGGTTGCCGCAGTGATGCCAGACGTCCAGTCACTGATAACAGAGGCCATTAAGCAAGGCATAGCAGCTGGCCTCCAGACCAAGGCGCAAACAACTTCTACTACAGGTTCCAATCCTAGCGCTTTGCAGCCTGCTGCTCCTCAGGGCCATGTCCTGACTGATCCTGATCACGTCTCCCTTACTGGTTCTGAAGATGGCGACATCAGAGACGCAGAGCTCTCCGGAGATGAGGAGGCCACATCTAAAAAACCAGCTTACACAGGCCTTTCCCCCCCTGCGCTGTTTAAACCTTTGCTGGCTAAGGCCAAGGCGGCCTCCGATTGGGAACCAGCCGCTCCTCCGGTCATCACCGCGCCCCAACAACCATCCTCAAAAGGCCTGTTCTTAGAGCGCAAGGTGGAGGCTGATGTTATCCCCACTCCACAACTTTTTGTGGACACGGTTCAGAGGCAGTGGTCAGCTCTGACATTGGGCCCAGCCCCCACTGCCAATGATAGGAGGTTCTTCTCCGTGGCTGACTCATTGGGGAAGTGCCTGGCATGGCTTGAAGTTGACGCACCTGTGACGGCCTTGTACCTCAATACCGCGCTCCCGGGCGGTCAGGAAGATGTGCTAAAACCCGAAGATCGTCGGGTCGACTAGGTTCTGCATCGTGGTCATCAGGCAGCATCCTGGGCCATGAGGGCTTCGACTGCAGCATCATTTTTCTCCTGCTCCAGCCTCTTTTGGCTTCAGCAGTTACAGGCACACATCCCAGCCGGGGACTCGAGGTCACACCACTACCTCAATAAAATAATTGCAGCGGTCCAATTCACGTCGGACACCACATTGAGTGCAGCTCGGTTCTCTTCTAGGGCCGCCTCTTCAGCCATCTCCTCCCGCAGACTACTGTGGCTCCGCCATTGGCAAGCCAACATGAAACACAAGTGGGAGCTAGCGTCGGAACCCTACAAAGGGGGTTCACTATTTGGTGATTCACTTTACCTACTACTCATTGAGGGCAAAGACAAGAGGAAGATCCTGCCCTCTAGTCCCCAAAAGGGGTTCAATAGGTCCTCCCTCTACCCTAGACGCCAACAGTTTGGGTCCCATGAATATGGGGGATCGTACAGGGCTGATTTCTCCCAAGCGGGATATAGACTTCATCTCTGGGTCGTAGGGTGTCAGTGGCCTGTATTGGTCAGTGGGTGAGGCGCTGTATTGCAGCAGCTTATGAGGCCCGGGGTGAGGACGTTCCCTTGGGTATTGCTGCCCACTTGACGAGAAGTGCAGCTACTACCAGGGCTTGGGCTTCTCAAGGGACTCTGGAAGAAATTTGTAGGGCAGCGACTTGGGCTTCTCCATCACCATTCATCAGGAACTACAAATTGGATGTTTTTGCATCGGAAGACGCGGAATTTGGTCGTAGAGTGTTGCAGGCAGTGCAGACTGAAGACGACCAGCGGGTATTATGGAGACCCACCCTATGTTGGGGTGTTTGGCTTCGGTATGTCCCATTCGTGGATGCTATCTTCCCCTTATTGAGAAAGGGCGTTGGTACTTACCTGATACGCCTCTTCTAATAAGGGGAGGATAGCATCCGTCCCGTCCCTATTATTCTGAGATTTGTTAAAGGATTTGTGCATTTAGGCTTATGTACATGTACTTTTCTTTGGCTGTAATGGCTGATATGTTGTTGATGGTTCTTTACTTACCTTTACTAAATTGGTTGGATAACACCGTGGAGTCTGTGTTCCTTTCCTTTGTCGAAAAACTGGGTAGAAGGCCTCAGGGAGGGGCTTTTATAATCAATTAATTAATATTCAATCAGACTCAGTCCAATCAGAGTACGGACCGTGTTAATCCATTCATGGATGCTATCTTCCCCTTATTAGAAGAGGCGTATCAGGTAAGTACCAACGCCCTTTTCAGTTTTCTGGCATTCATGTGCGCGCAACAATCAGCTGGTCTTTGTGCATGTGGCAGTGCTGGAAACTGGAAAGGCTGGTCTTTGTTTTCCAGCATGAGTATGTGTGCTAGCCAGCTGATTGGCACTTGTGCATGTGCAGCAGTAACTGGAAGACTTGCTGCCGACACACATGAGTGCGCTGGAAACCAGAAATTCATAACCCTAACCCTAACCCTGACCAGCTCCTCTTCGACCTATAGGAATACATGGATTTTTCTTAATGACTGCTGCATTCATTTAACAGCTGGTGGGTTGACTTAATGACTGCCATATTTGCTTAACAGTTGCTGCAAAAATGTTTTAAAATCAAATCTGGTCACATGGGTGCCTTGAGTTAAGATTTACAATTTTCATTATTTATTCTAGACTCCATTCTAGATTTAAGTTGAGAACTAACTGTAGTAACTGATTCAAGGAAGATCAAACAAGGACTAAAGCAGTGATAGTCAACCTGGTCCCTACCACCCACTAGTAGGCATTCCAGCTTTCATGATGGGCGGTAGGGGTTTTGTCCGATGCTGAAGCACTTTCCTTTTTTTAATTTAATTGACTTCCCTACTTTATAAATCACCATTACTTTGGAACCAGTGAGTGGTTAGAAAATTTTACTACTAACAGAGATACAAAAGTGCGTGGTAGGTATAAAAAGGTTGACTACCCCTGGACTGTAAAAATTCTAACAGCCTGCATCATCATACACAGCTGTTCATACATAGGACATAGCTGCTCTTTGATATCCTGTACTTTCAGTTTTCCAAGAGGATTGTATTTGTTCAGGTCAATATATGGTACTGTTTGTTTACATTCTCAGGTTCCATGCATGACACAAGATTTCAGGAATATCTTTCTACATTTAAACATGGGGGCAATAAAATAAAATGACAAGAAATAAGTTACACATTTAGTATATTTACAGAATTTGAGAGTATTGTTCTATTATAAACAGAAGATAAGGCAAAGTGCTTGATTAGTTTTTCAGTCAGATTATGCTTAAACTTCATTTTAGTCTTTATGAGTATAGGAACCTATCATAGTGTTAGGTGAAATAAACTTGATATGAACTATGTGATTAGAATTAGTTGCCTAGTTTTAAAAATGTAAGTAGTGTTGTGGAATGCTTGCACATTATGTTTCTGTTGACATGGCTGCTTCCAAGATACCAAGAACATGATTATACTAATAATGTTCCAAAATCATACTTACGTAAAATTATATAAATTGGTAAAACTGAATAATATTCCCTCTATTTATTTTTTGCAGATATAATATGTCAACCTTCACTGTTGACAATATGATTAAAACTAAATTAAACAGATAAATCAACACAAATCACTATGTCAAAACAATCACTACCAGCAAGTAAACCATCCTAGTCATAAAAACCACAAAACCAAATTACAATCAACCTTAAAAATGAAGTGACACTGTTTTAATAGTCTTACAAAAACAAATCACTAACAAGGGTGCTTTACTCACCTTGAGGGCAAAGAATGCTAAAAGAATGGGGTTCATTCAAGAGGAATAAATCCTTTAGTTCTGTGTCCCCTGATTTCTTTCAGGGACTGCACCTTGAATGTTCCTTACCTAGGGTCAGTAGGTTTTATCTGTAGTGAACAGCCTCTAAATTATCCTGGAGTAAAGCCATAAAGTGCTTTGAATGGAATTCTGAAATGGATACAGAAAAATAGAAGCCTTGTTGCAATAGTGATTCTCATCCGGGTCACATTTTATACCAACTGAAATTTCTGGACCACTTTCAAAGACAGTACTTGATATTATTGATAGTCCTTGTTTAGCAAGTTCCTTGTAGAGCAGGGGTGTCAAACTCAATTTTATTGAGGGCCACATCAGGGTTGTGTTTAACCTCACACAGGTGCGGGGGCCAGGGTGGCGTGGCCAGCTCAACATCACTCCTGTTGAGGGTGCCTGTGGTGGCCCTAGTGCTCTGCCAGCGAAAATAGGTTTCCAAGCTCCATTTTCAGCTGCTGCTACCTCCTGCAACTGCAGAGGGTTGCAGGAGGCTGCAGCAGCAGTCATAAATGGAACTGTTTTCACTGGCAGAAACACTATGGGCCGTCCTTCGCTGTTTTCATGGCAGCCCCATGGGCCAGATCTAAGTACCCCATGGGCCAGATTCAGCCCTCAGGTTTTGTGTTTGACAACCCTGTTGTAGAGCAACTGTTGACAGTTACAATGGTAATTACAAAGTATCTTTGTAAAATTTCTCACATTTACAACCTTTGCAGGACCATAAAGCAAAGGAAACCTGAAGTACAGTAAGATCATAAGCACAGTCACTAAAAGTTGAGATGTCAATCCAGTTGTGGTTGATAAATGAGAATTTTCCTGTAATCAAGTCACATGGTGATGAAGGTAGGACTTACTGTTACCAGGGTTTCGTGGTTCAAATACGATTATAAACTGGCAAATCGCTCTCAGCTGAACAAAGCCCATGGCTTCTATTTGATGTTTCAGAGAATGCATGAGTCTTAAGTAGTGATCTGGGAATAGGGGATCTAGTCATCACACCCCTGTCATGGACAGATCACGCTCTCCTTCGGCTGGACTTTCCAATCGCCGCACCCCACCGTGGGGAGGCGGAGCTGAATATTCCTATATGGTTCTGCCCCAGGCTCCTGATGGACCCGGTAAGGTTCCAGAGGGAGCTTGGGCCAATGCCTGTGGACTTGCCCCGTGACTCGACTGAGGACCTGGTGGCCGCATGGTTAAGTGCGGCCACAGGGGCCTTGGACCGAGTCGCACCCTTGCGGCCTCTCTTGCAGCGACGAGTCACCCAGGCTCATTGGTTTACCGAGGAGGTGAGGGAGATGAAACGCCACAAGAGACGCCTAGAGAGCAGATGGAGATCCTCTCGCTCCGAAGCCGACCAAACACTAGTGAGAATCCATATTAGGACTTACTTAGTGGCGACAAGAGTGGCCAAACGCGAGTATTGTGCCACCCTTATTGCATCCGCAGATAACCGCCCTGCCGCCCTGTTTGGGGTGACCCGCTCCCTCCTTCACCAGAGGCCGCGGGAAGCCCCTCTGCAGGGACGAATAGAGGAATTTGGGATTTATCTGCAGGACAAAATCACTCAGATTCGGAATGAGTTACCCTCCATCGAGAGTGGTCCAGGGGGATTGTCCGAGGTTGGTCTTGAGGCAACATTCTGGGAGGAGTTTGACTTTGTTACTACCGAGGATATGGACAGGTTGTCAAAGAGACTTAAGGCTACCACATGTTTATTGGACCCGTGTCCCTCCTGGCTTGTACTGGCATCCTGGGAGACGACACGAGGCTGGCTCCAGGGCATTGTCAATGCATCTTTGAGTGAGGGGTCCTTGCCTGCCGTCTTGAAAGAGGCGGTAGTAAGGCCCCTCCTCAAGAAGCTGTCTCTGGACCCAGCATTATTAGAGAACTATCGTCCCGTCTCCAACCTTCACTTTTTAGCGAAGGTTGTTGAGAGTGTGGTGGGCCAACAGTTTCCGCAACACCTGGAGGATATTGATTATCTAGACACGCGCCAGTCCGGCTTCCGACCCGGTCACAGCACCGAGACGGCATTGGTCGCGTTGGTTGATGATCTCTGGAGGGCGCGGGATAGAGGATATTCCTCTATCCTAGTCCTGTTAGACCTCTCAGCAGCTTTTGATACCATCGACCATGGTATCCTATTGCACCGACTGGGGGGGTTGGGGCTGGGAGGCACCGTTTTGCTGTGGTTCTCATCCTACCTCTCTGGTCGGTTGCAATATGTGTTGGCAGGGGGGCAGAGGTCGGCCTCGAGGCCCCTCTTATGCGGGGTTCCTCAGGGGTCGGTCCTCTCGCCCCTCCTATTCAACACATATATGAAGCCTCTGGGTGAGATCATCCGTGGTTTTGGGGTGGGATATCATCTGTACACTGATGATACTCAGCTGTACATATCCACCCCAGACCACCCCAACGATGCCGTTGAGGTGATGTCCTGGTGTTTGGAAGCCGTACGGATCTGGATGGGTAGTAACAAACTCAAGCTCAACCCGTCCAAGACTGAGTGGCTGTGGTTTCCGGCACCCCGGTTCAGCCAGATTACTCCAACTCTGGCCATTGGGGGCGAAACACTGCCCCCCGTGGAGAGGGCGCGCAATTTGGGTGGCCTCCTGGATTCCCAGCTGTCCATGGAAGACCATGTGGCGGCCGTGGCAAGGAGGGCGTTTCATCAGGTACGCCTGATGCGCCAATTGCACCCCTTACTGGACCAGGCTGCCCTTCGCACAGTCACTCAGGCCCTCGTGACATCCCGACTTGACTACTGCAATGCTCTCTACATGGGGCTTCCCTTGAGGTGCACCCGAAAGCTACAGTTAGTGCAGAATGCAGCCACGCGGGTGATTACGGGAGCCTCTAGATGCTCCCATATAACACCGATCCTGTGCGAGTTGCACTGGCTTCCTGTGGTCTTTCGGGTGTGCTTCAAGGTCTTGATGACCATCTTCAAAGCGCTCCATGGCTCGGGTCCTAGTTATATGCGAGACCGTCTCCTGCCCTATACATCCCTTAGACCGATACGCTCCCACAGAGAGGGCCTTCTCAGGGTGCCGTCGGCCGGACAATGCCAACTGGCGGCACCCAGGGGAAGGGCCTTCTCTGTGGCGGGCCCTGCCCTGTGGAACGACCTACCCCCTGAACTCCGTACCATCACTGACCTCCGCCTCTTCCGCCAGTGTTTAAAAACACATCTGTTTCATCAAGCCGGCCTAACATAACCTCCGCTGTGACTAGTATAGATAGTTTTAATTGGGGATTTTAATTGGTTTTAGCGCAGGACTTGATATTTAATAGGTTTTTAAATTTTTGTATTTTTGTATTATTTTGTATGTTATTTTAAATTCCTGTGCGCCGCCCTGGGTCCTTTTGGAGAAAGGCGGGATATAAATCGAATAAAACTAAACTAAAACTAAACTAAAAACTAAGATGACTCCAAGTTGTAGACTTGCTTCTTCACGTGGAAGGTGACTCTATCTACAGCTAACCTTGGAACTGCCTCTAAGTTAGTTTTCAGATAGGCAGCAATTCAATCTTTCTAAGAATTAGTTTGAGCTGGTTTGTACCATTCCAGACCTTCACAGCCTCTGGATACTAAATCAGAACTTCCGTTTTGAAAAAGTTTTATTGGGTTTTACAATTTTTTACAAATAGGGTAAGGGTATGGTGTAAAAAAGATATTGTGAGAACCTTCAAGTCGAAGTCGTTGGCCCCTTCCGAGACTTCATAACAAAATATAGATAATACATTAAATTTTCATTTGTACTACAAAGTGGAAAGAAATGCAAATATATCATTGTAAAATCTATGCTAGCAATCATGTATAAACATCCAAACAAAAGTTATACTGTACTGAAATAAAGTCACTTTTGGGATCTAAGTCTTTTGGCAATTGTATCTTCTTCTCCCTGGCCCTCAGTGGGCGGGGCCGCAGCACCCTCTGCTCCCCCATTTTCATCTTCCAGGATTGAGGAATGTTTTTTAAGAAAGGCTTCCGCCACTGCAATTGTTTTAATTCTTACTCTTCCTCCCTCCCAGAACACCAACATTCCCTCTGGCATCACCCACTTGAACCAGACCCCCTTTTTAAATAATCTTTTAGACAAGAAGGAATACTTCCTTCTTATCTCTCTAATCTTTTTCGGGATCTGCTTCAAGATGGCAATCTCTTTCTGCTGGAAAATTAAAGGACTGTCTCTCTGCGTTCTCAGGATCCTTTCCCTTGTAGACCTTCTTACAAATTTAATATGTATCTCTCTGGGTACTTCATTTATCCTGGCATATGCTGAATTTATTCTATATATCAAATCTATGTCCCCCCCCCAGAACTTCCAAAACATCTCTACCTCAGCCTGGGATGTTATACATCAACTGGATCTCTTCAGGCCTATCTACTCCCAGTGGTTGTTGTCTGCCCACTAAGATCAGGAAGAAAAGATTTTCTCCAGGCCCCTTCACATAGGGATTGCCATCAATAGGGTTCATGAAGTAAGGCTTTCTCAGTTGCTGCCCCACTTTCTCTGGAAAGGCATTCTGCCAGAGATTAGATTGACCCCCATATTCTTTAGTTTTCAAAAGGAAATAAACACTTGATTTTTTTTTCAACAAGACTTTGGGACTTGCTAATATTATCTTGTTCTTCCTTGCAGGGAATGTCTAGATGTACATTGTATTATCAGCCTCTGAGGTATTTGGGATTGTATATTTTATACAAATTAGAAATGGAAATCTATTGAAAAATAATCCACACTAATTAAGTGCTCCATTACCAAAGTAACAACCCAAATTCCCACAAGAGAAGCTGTGTAAGAAGAAGCTGTGTAAGACGAGAACTTCTAATGCACCGCAGCAACCTGGAACACCAGAAAAAAAGAACAGACCAGAGGTGGGATTCACTTCCCTTCCCTACTGGTTTGCAAATGTGAGTGCACACACCTCATCTTCTGTACGTGCGCACCGCCTTCTGTACGTGCGCAGTGCTCACACATAATGTCAGGGCAGGGGTGGGTGGGGTGGAGCCTTCCACAACTGCTGCTACCAGTTCACCCAAACCGGAGAGTACCAAACCGGCTGAATACCACCTCTGGAATAGACCACCTACTGTATACATCTTCAACAAAATTGGCCCCATGCACTTTTAACAAAAAGTCCTGACTGGTCAATTCACTACAGCATAACAAACAAGCTATGAAAAGGATAATACTAACATACATCAAAAATGCTAGGAAATCCCTGGAATCTTAGCAATCATACTTATTTTATTTTTATTTTTTATTTTATTAAATTTATACCCCGCCCTTCTCCTACAAAAGGACCCAGGGCGGCGCACAGGCAAATTAAAACACAACGTACATAAATAAACCAATTATTAAAATCCAATTAAATTAAATTACCCCGTGCTAAAACATTTTAAAATTCTCTAATTAAAATTGATAACTAAAAGATTTCAATAGACACAGATTTCAATACATATTCATATAGCATTCAAAATAAAAAAACTAAAAAGGAAACAAGACAAGAATACATCTTCTCCAGCAGCCAACACCCAGATAAGCAGAAATTAACACTAGACAATCAAGCAGAAAATAACACCCTAATTAAGGAATTACCAAGGAGAAAACCATACCCTTACCAACATTGGCAGGGTAAACTACTTTATATAAATGCGACAAACTCCAACCTCACTACTACTGATTATGTTACCTAGTTGGTTAATGAAATGTCTGCAAGCAACCAAGCTCAGAGAGCACTGAGGATTTCATAGTTTTATGTATTTATTTTATACAATTGTTGAAAACCATCCAGGGTCTATAAGTACTGGAGTGATCTATCAATCTACTAAAATATCAGCATACTGTTTCTTCACTGCATACTAACAAATAGTCTTCCCAGTAACTTAAGTAAGATGTTAAAAAGCAATAGGAAGAAGGCAAAAATACAAGGTATCCATATCCAAAGCACCCAAGGATATGACTGTTCCTTCTTTACAACTATAGACAGGAAATGTCACTATGATAGAAAAGAAAGATCTGCAAAGCATATCCTTCCTTTTCCCAAGTTGCAAGTGATGAACCAAGGAAATATTATTGATGTTATCAAACACTACAGATACATCTAAAATGATCATTCACTAGATCTTTTTACCAGAGCAATCAATATTGTTTGCATCTGTGCCAAACTATGCTGCATCTTAAACTACAATCCAGATTGAAAGTTGGATTATAATGGCAGTCTTTCCTTAGCTACTGTATTATCCCTGGCGAAGATCCAACAGGTGATAACCGATAATGAGGATAGGAATTCTTTATGTCAGTGATGGGGAAAAGGTTACTTGTATTTTACAGGATTTTCTTTTCCTTTTATTTTTTAGTTAAGCATGCGTTTTATGTTATTGTTTCACTATTTTAGATATATTTTAGGACATACATTACTGGTCTCATATGTTTCTGTCTCAAAAAGATGGGAAATTGCATTACAGTTAAATATAGCAATGGTATTGCTGCATTTCAGAGAAATCCATAGCATAACCTATATCACACACAGTTCTTTAAAAGCTGATGGCATATTCAGATTACCCTCTCTTACTTTCTTAAATTAGCAATAGTGGGTTTTTTTCTGTCAAAGTAACTACCTTTGGATTGGGACAGTAGGTTGTTGTTAAGAGCAAATGCCTGAACAAGTAGCTACTGGAACACCTATTGATTTCTGATTTACTTAGTTTTCCATAACATTACTGTATTGTATTGGGGGAAGGGGTGGTGGTGGTGGTAAGTATGCATGTGGTCAGAACCTGTACTTCTTTGGGATGGATTTTCAAATGCCATCTTGCTGAGGATTAACTCCAACCTGGACCTGGTTCTGATCAGGCAAACTAATTTCTCTGAAGTAACCCCTGTACAATGAACATGCCTTAAAATAAACACCAGCAGCAAAGTGTCATGGAATATGGGGAATATTAAACTCTAGGTTTTTCACTAGGCGTCAGAATTACCTGATGACTAAAATATGGCACTGGTAATCATAAAATGTAGGCAAAGCTTACCTACACTTACACTGCCCTTACAGTCAACACTAGTTTTTCAGTACATTTGTCATGCCTCAGGGCAGTTCTGCTTCAAGTAAGATATATGGAATACAACCACCCTTTCAGTTTCTGAAGTAGTAAACAGGCACTGAAATTCCTTTGGAAGAAAGGAGATGATGTACTTTGATTATTCAAAATCATAGTAGTGCAGTATGGTGTTGAATTTCTAAGTAGTATCTCATCACATTCATACAAATTTATATTGCTCTCTAATTTATTTGTATTATATTTTAAGACATGAACCACCTTGTATTTCAGGAAAATATATTTGTTAATAAACCCCTCAGGGGTGAATGTATTCAGTAACGTCCTTCCTTGTTTTGAAAGCCACTTTGATAAAGTTGACAACTGAAATGCCTTGTCAGAGGGATCTGTCTAAAAAAACATCTGAGTGCTCAGAAGTTCATCATTTACATATTCTTAACCTTCTCCAGCAACATTTGGAAGAAAAAACTTCCAAAGCCTGTATGTATTCACAGGCATGGGACTTGAGAGCCCTCAGAATGACTTTAGGATGTTTTAATTTACTAGATTGCTTTTGTTACATCATTATGGATATTACATATTATTGGGTTTTACTGTTATTCTAAGGTGTTGTTAGTTGCCCAGAAATGCTACAGTGACATGGGCGGCCATATAAATTGAGTAAATTTTAACAACTAGCAAACAGAGTTAGCTAGAAGTCTGCACCAACTGAATGCACCTCCATAGATTTCCCAGAATGCAACAGGAAGAGTTCTACATGAAATCTGCAGGGGTTCCTCTCATAACTGGAAAAGATTCCATGAAACTCGTTTCTAGAGCAACTGCTGCTAGAACCTGAACAGGCCACAAACTTCTTTCCAAACAGGCCAAGGGAGTTGGATTTTGGTGAACCTAAAAATGACAGCTGACACAATTTGCTGTATAATCTCTCTTTGGCAGAATTACTCAGATGGGTTTTGTTTTTAGAAGGTGCAGAAATTCTTCAGGTTTAACTGTCAATAAATCAGCATGACCTCCATGCCTTTAAAAACAATGATCTTTTCAACCAGAGGATGGAGAGCAATTCTTAGTATACGCAACCTGCCTATGGTAAGATAACAGCTATGACACATGCTATTTGCTCCATGAAAGGTTTTGCCAGATAATGAAGGACTCCATTAAAAGCATGTCCTTTTTGTTTTCTGGCTTATGTCCATTTTATATTGTGATGGGCTCACACATCAGTGCACCTATGTGCGATCATAAAAGCATCTGTTTTTAAACAATCATCTTTTAACTTAATAATATTCCTTAGTCCTTGAGAAATTATTTTGACTGCCTTTTCAAAATACGTTCTAGAAAAAAGGTATACCATTTCAAAGTTTACAGTAAACACTGTAATTTTCTGCCAGAAGAAAAATGCATACTGTTAGTGTTCTACCATAGAAATAGTAAAACTGCACTTCTACAAAACAGAAATGTGGTGTGGTGAGATTGCATTAAAAAGTTCTAGGATAGCTGAATATTAATAGACAATAAACCAAGGATGAAAGCTTCCTGTTGTATTTCACCATTTTAAGGTGCAAAATATCCTTCGATTCTTCCTGTGTTTGAAAATAGGTAATAATGTAATGAAGAATGAAGTGGCTCTTTTTGGAATTCAAATCAAAGTTTTGCATTAATTTGTTATTAGTTGTAGACCAGGGGTGGGAAAAATTTCAATGGGCAAGAGTACACTTAATGTTTTGGTTACATCATACAGATGGGCAGGGCTGAGGTTTGATGGGAATATTGGAGGAACTTGTTTAATTGCAATTTGTCTATCTCTCCCTCCCTCCCACCCACCCTCCCTGTTTTAGGACTTGCAAAACAGTTTCCATTAGTTTTCACCTCAGCAGTGGAAAATTGTACTTTCTTACTTTCTTGTAGGTACTAGCGATGGCGACATAATAATGCCCTCCAATAACAAATACTTATGAAAGATCTAGAGCGATAAAACACAAAAATTGCAAATGCTGTGCACTTGCAAACTCCACTTTCAATTATAACACATACCCTTTCTGTGCAAGATAGGTCTTGACAATTTTCCTAAAACTCAAGAGGGAGGAAGTTGGGGAGATTTCTGCCAAGAGGCAGTTCCAAATGTGTAGGCAGGTACTGAGAACATCTGTTTTAGAAGTCTGTCAGGTGACAATGTTATAAGGACAGGACTTGGAGAGAGCTGAACCTTTTGATCTGGTCCAGAGGAAGCTCTAAAGGTCACAAAAGAGGGTTTGAACCTTTACAACTTTACTTTACAATAGCAGAGTTGGAAGGGACCTTGTAGGTCTTCTAGTCCAACCCCTGCGTGGGCAGGAACCTTATACCATTTCAGAAAAATGGCTATCTAACATCTTTTTAAAGACTTCCAGGGTTGGGGCATTCACAACTTCTGGAGGCAAGCTGTTCCAGAGGTTAATTGTTCTAACTGTCAGGAAATTTCTCCTTAGTTCTAAGTTGCTTCTCTCCTTGATTAGTTTCCACCCATTGCTTCTTGTCCTGCCCCCAGGTGCCTTGGAGAATAGTTTGACTCTCTCTTCTTTGTGGCACCCTCTGAGATATCAGAACACTGCTATCATGTCTCCCCTGGTCCTTCATCAACCTTGCAAGGTTCTCTGGAATTGCAGTTTGGCAACACTTACTCTATCATTAATCAAAGTATGTATTGGTCCTTGGAGCATATTAAGATATTTCATACCCCTCTTTAGATCTCAAAGGACTTCCATGATGACTTGCAAAAACATTCCAAGATCAATATAGATTGGCTTAAAATGATTGTGAAATGCTAAACAAAACGACAGCTTAAAAAAGCATGTACAAAGGGGGGTGGGGAAATCACATGCAAAATGCTATTATATCTAGTAAATTGAATCAAGCTAAAACTATTATGTATTGTTAATAATAGAATTCAAAATCCACATGAATTATTCAGAGAAGATTCAATTGTGATTTTTAAAAAAGATATGTCATCATTTCAATAAATAAAACAGATCAATAATATTTTTATCTAATTTCAATGGGATAAATTCTCTCTGAGGCTAATTAAAAACAAAGACAGTGCATCGTCCATGGATATTGGTTTCTTATTACAATTAATTTTCCAATGATTAGTTACAGATTCTGTGCTATTAGACTCACACTATTACAAAAACTCAAAAGAAAATTGATTTTCTGTAAATCAAACCCACTAGGGTATCACTGAGTACCCAAGAGCCTTCTGTAACTAGTTACTTTCCACATGTGTTGAGGTTACAGTTCCTAAACTGTGAGCCAGGCTATGTGGACATTTTGGAAATTGTTAACCCAATACACTGGATGGGCACTGATATGGGGAAAATGATATAAAAATTACAGTAACTAGTTTTGGGACAAAGACGATATGTTTTCTCTCTCTCTTCTGATTAAAATATCCCTAATCCTAACCCATTTCTGGGAGAAAAAGCAGGTCTTAAGCACTTTATGGAAAATCAGAATAGTGGGAGCAATATGAATCTAAATGATCTAACCTTCACACAGCCATGTAGTCAACTGATCATAAACCCTATATTTCCACCTTGCCCAAGAAATAATTTTATATGGAAAAGTTTTTGTGGAAAAGTTCTTTGGATGAGCTCCCAGTTCTGCATTTAATGTGCTAATATTACGGGGCAGTTACCTCCCTGGACAGTTTTTTGCTAGATTGCTAGCTTTCTGTAGATGTTCCTCATTTGGCTGAAATGCCCTCTTGAAACAGAAGCAGAACAGTTGTCAGAAGTGCTGGTAGGAAATCAACATCAGGCATGGTTGTGGAATTTGCATTGGTTGAGTCAGCTTCAATTAAGGGGTGGTGGTGGTGGGACTCCAATTCTTCTAGTTGTGAGATTTTAGGCTGTTCTTCCAGTATGTCATGCATTCTTTTAGTTCTTGATTGACAATAGGCAAAAAAGACATGTATTCCTGACAATTCTTTTTACTAATGTAAGGGCTAGCAAAATGTAGGCACAGCTCATCTTTATATAATCTCTCTTTATATCTGTTGTATAAACACAAACTATTCAGTGTTCACAGCTGTTCTCTGCAACATAGTAATTGGTGTGAATAGAATTAATACTCTCTTTCTTCATTGAACATGTCTGTGCTAATCCGTGCTGGTCTAATTCCCTGCATTTTGCTTAGCAAATGAATTGAGATGAAGCATTTATGGAACAAGTAGGAGAAGTAACAACAGCACCAATTTATTTATTTAGGTTTTCTCCTCCCTCCTGAAGTAAAGGTTGAAGAGAGAGATATTGCGGTCATAGCAGGTTCTTTGTTCACATCAACAAGAGATAAATATATATATCTGAGCAAATCATATATTGGTTTATAAATATGTTTTGCTCTTCTAAATTGTCAGTGAGATTTTAAGAAGATTGTGTATGCAGTAAAGAAGGGTATTCATCCAGAGTTGTGCGGAATAGGTGATATGTACTAACCATTAAGCTTTTATATGAGCAATGCATTCAAATCAGTTTATATTGGAAACCTTTGTTAACCCTAGGACTAGAAAAAAATTGTACAGCTAGAAAAGGACTTAAACAGTTTTTAGCACTCTTAAATGTATTATCACAGTTGGGTGGTAGTCTGTAGCCAATGTTAACTGAACATGTAAGTTAAGCAGATCAATCCTAGTTAGTATTTGGATGGGAGACCCACTGGGTAATACTAGGGTTGAAGGCTAGACTGGAAAATAAAGCAAAACCCCCAAAAGAAGGCAATATCAAACTGCTTTCACACCCATGCTAGGACAACTGTATAGCTATCTCCATGAAGCCAGTTAAGTTCAATCTGAAAGATATTTTATTTGTAATATATCTTAACCCAACACAAGTTCCATCTGAGCATGGAAATTGTTGCAAATCAGATTATGGATATGAGCACATAATTCAGAGTAAATTCAGAGGTTTGTAAATATGCCAGTTGTAGCCATGATATCAGAGCAACATGGTCTTGATGTATCTGACATACACAAACATGCAATTTGTATGTATTTCTGTGCCATTAGGCAAAACAATTTAGGCATATAAATTTTAAGTCACTCTAAAGGTACGTTCATGCTTCAAGGTACATTGTTTGGCAGTGGGAACATCTAGTCATTTCAGATAATTAAGGTAGCCAGTAACAATCCATTAGCAGATCAGACCGTTTGAAGACAGTGAAGACAAAACACTGGGGGGTTATTGCAGGTGCTGTGAGTCACGAAACAAAGATCTCTAATAACTCATCATTGCTTCTGGAGAGTGGAGTTATGTAATTCCCAGGAGTTCTAAGTTTAAAATCTTAGCTTTACTATGCTTTAACCTATCCATTAATTTCTCGCATTGTCTGTTACTGAATTCAAATAAGGAACTGGCATATTTCATAGATCCATGATGGCGAACCTATGTCACGCATGCCACAGGTGGCATGTGGAGCCCCCTCTGCGGGCATGTGAGCTGTCACCCCAACTCAGGTCCACCATGCATGCTTGCACCGGTGAGCTGATTTTCAGGTTTCTGCTGGGCATGCACAAGGGGGCAGATTGCATGTGAGAGATGTTCACACATGCGTGGGAAGGCGGGGGTTTATGCATGCTTTCCATGGCCCATTTTTGGTGCCAGGAGACTTCAGTGAGGCTTATTATCAACAACTTGGGGTTCAAGGAATAGATCATTAGCTCTATTCAGGCAGCTTTGGGATTAGTGTGCTACCAAAAACTACATGATAAAATTCTTCTAAAATTGAAATTCTTCCTGGCAGGAAATCACTCTCAGCAATGCACCAAAAAGAAATCTGAGGCTATTCAAATGAGATACAGGGGATATCTGTTGGCCTTAGGCAATAAAATGTCTGTCTTAAGTCAACTTTGCCTATGGTAAGTTTCTCTCCCCAGCTTATTTATTGTGAGTGAACCAATAATTCAGTCAAGCAACCTGTTTAGTTGCCTCTGGGCTAGGTTTGAATGTAATTTTGAAAAGGAATTTTACTTCCAGGAAATATAGGTTGTAATTTTTGACAAAATAATATTTTTTGAATTTTGTTCTACAAAACCAAACAGATAATAACTAGGAGTAAAATGGATCAGGAGAGGAGGCTTAGTTCAAACTTAGACCCATCATACCTTTGATTGAACTTTCTCCTAAAAGATAGATGTTACTTCTGATGAGGAAAAAGTGGCCTCAGGTTGAAGAAGAAAAAAAACCCTATCATTTAATTCATTATACCACATTGGAAATATAATTTTTAAAAGATGGGACCAAGAAGCTTTAAAAATATTGGGAACTTGAGAATCTGAGAATTTATTTATGACCTGATGTGACAAAGGTCAAAAATAGAAAGGAACACCTATATTTGGCATTCTTCAACGAAAAATGCAGAACTGTTATTGGAGCTGAGTAGCATTTTGTTCTTTGAGAAACATTAAATTCTTAGAGTATAAGCTCATCATTTGACATCCAGAAATGAGAAACAGAAGACTACAGACTCCAAAAATTAATTTTTACTGTATACATGTACACAGACATATACAAACTAGAAAGAAAGATTTTTTGCTCAATCCATTCAGATCTGTTCTGTAGATTCAAAAGTGTGGACACCTTTGCACAGAAATGTAAAAAATAAAAGTTTTCTACAAACATCAACTTCTATAATTTTAATTTGATCATTTCAAGATATTTTAGGCCCAGTTATGTCGGATGTTTATAATTTATTTATTTATTTATTTCCAATTTATACCCCGCCCTTCTCCTAAAAAAGGACCCAGGGCGGCGAATAATGAAGTTCTGCTAGAAGCAAAAGTACCAAATTCATGGATGGAAGAAAATATTACTCTTATACAGAAAGACAATTCAGATTTAATGCAGATAAAGAATTATAGCCCAATATCTTTATTGAATGCGGGCTATAAAATATATGCTTCAATAATAGCAGAGAAATTAAAAAGGGTTGTGAATCAATTTATACATGTAGCTCAGAATGGATTTCTGCCAAGGAGGTAGATTAAAAACAATATGAGAATGATTTTAAACACATTGGAGTATTTATGAAACACATCCTAGAAAACAAATGACATTGATCTTTCTAGATCAGTGTTTCTCAAACTTGGTGACTTTAAGTGCTGTGGACTTCAACTCCCAGAATCCCCCAGCCAGCATAACTGGCTGGGGAATTCTGGGAGTTGAAATCCACATGAACTAAAGTCGCCAAGGTTGAGAAACATTGTTCTAGATGCACAGAAAGCATTTGATAACATTAATTCGAAATTTATGTCATTACAATTAAAATTCATGGATTTTTGGGAGAGATTTATTAATATGATCAAAGCAATATATCATAAACAATCAGCTACATGACAGATAATTTTGATATAAGAAAAGGCACAAGACAGGGATGTCCACTCTCCCCTTTACTATTTATACGGACCTTGGAAGTGATAACTATAAATATTAGACAAGGCAAAAAAATAAAAGATATAGAAATAAAAAAAGAGAAATATAAGTTAAAGAGCATTTGCTGACGATTTGGTTTTTATATTAGAAAATCCACTAGAAACTGGACCTGAGTTAATTAAAAAAAATAGAAGAATATTGTGAAGTCGCAGGACTGAAAAGAAACGGAAGACAAAAATGCTACTTAAAAATATTATAGATACCCAGAAAAGAGAGCTAATGGAAAATTGACATACAGATAGTTAAGAAAGTAAAGTACTTAGGGATATGACTAAGCAAAATATGCAACGGTTAAAGAGGATAATTATATGAAACTGATGCAACAAATCAAATCAGATTTGGAGAAATGGAAAAGCTTGCAATTGTCATTGACAGGAAGAATAGCTACTATAAAAATGAATATTTTACCAAGACTATTATACTTATTTCAGACAATTCCAATAAAGCTTGGAGAAAATATTTTAAAGAATAAAACAATACTAAGATACATTTGGCTAAGGAAAAAAGCAAGAATAAGTCTGAAAATGCTGCAAGATTTCAAAAAAAGAGGGGACTTTGGGTTGCCAGATTCGGAATTGTATTATCAGGCCTCGGTACTTACATGGGTGAAAGAATGGATTAATTTGAGGCAAAAAGACTATTAACTTTAGAGGGACACAGCCTTCAATTAGGTTGGCATGCTTTCTTATGGTATGGGAAAAATAACATATATCGCTATTTTCAAAGACATTATATTAGAAATGCACAACTATCAGTATGGGAAAAAATTAAGGAACAACATTATAAGGAACAATACCAGTCTGGCTTTCAACAATGTTATCAATATGGAAAAAATGATAAGATATAAAGATACTTTGAATGAAAAGTGGGAATTAAAAACTAAGCAAGAACTGAGTAGTCAAGGGATAGATATAGCATGGTAGACACAAGTGCAGATACAATCTCGATATGAGAAAGATGCTAAAATGTATGGTTTTAATAAAGAATTAATAGAATTGGACCAGATATTAACTGAATGGAGGAAGAATCAATAAAGAAAATATATAGCTATTTATGAAGCATCAAATTGGAAAACAAGCAAGTAAAGGAGACAATGATAGCTTGGGTTAAAAACTTTGGATATGCAATAAAACTGGATAAATGGCAGAAATTGTGGGATAGAAATGTAAAATTAACTATGTCAACTGCATATAAAGAAAATCTGTATAAAATGTTTTATAGATGGCATGTCTCACCAACAAATTGGCAAAAATGTTTAAAGATAGGTCCACTAAATGTTGAAGTGTAACCAGATACCTGGTTCATATTATCATATGTGGTGGACATGCCCAAAAGCAAAAAAATATTGGACAAAAATACATACTTGGTTGGAAAGAAATAATAAAGCAGCATATAGATTTGAAACCAAAAATATTTTTGTTGGGCATCCTACCGGGAAAAGTATGATAAAAGGAATATATATTTGATTTTACATGTACTCACTCCAGCCAGAATTGTATTTGCACAACAATGAAAAAGCGAAGAGATTCTGACAGATGAGAGTGTCATTAAAAAAATATTAGAATGTGCAGAAATGGACAGATTAATGCTTACAATTAAGGAAAAAGAAGGAACTGAATATTTCTCGACATGGGACTTATTTTATCAATGGTTAGAGTTAGATAATAAAAACAAAAGATAGAATAATAAAAACAAGGATAGATGAGCATGCGCGAAGGAATGGTGGCGGAGCTTTGAGGCGATGCTGACCGGAGGCCCATTTGGCTCCGGAGGACGCGGCCGGCCCCTTTGGGGTGATCGGTGGGGGCCGGCCCAGCAAGTTGAAGACCCAGCCGTCACACTGAGGCCTTTCCAACGCCGGTGAGTGTGACGGCTGAGACGGGAGGCGCGGGGGGAGCCCGGAGGAAAACGCCGGGAAAAAAAACGCCGGCAGGCCAGAATGCCGGAGGCCCTAGCGGAGGCCAAGCAAAGGCTGGAGGCTCTGGTGGACTGATAGAGCGGCGGCAGAGGGAGCGCCGGAAGGCTGGAGGCCCTGGCAGAAGCCGGTGGAGGCCGGAGCCCTCAGATGGAATGGTGGAACGGCGGCGGAGAGCGCCGGAAGATCCGGAGGCCCTGGCGGAGGCCGGTGGAGGCCGGAGGCCCTGGCGGAGAGCGCCAAAAGGCCGGAGGCCCCAGCGGAGGTTGGCGGAGGCTGGTGGCCCCCGGCGGAGGGGCGGAGCGGCAGCGGAGCGCTGGAGGGAGCGCCGGAACGCCGGATAGTTGGTGGTAGGAAAGGCGGAGCGGCGGAGGAGCAGTGGCGGAGCTGCGCGGACCATCTTAAACCCGGCGGAGGCCCCCGTGGAGCAGCGAGGCCGGATGAAGGCCTCCACAGGGGATGGCTGGTGAGGTTGGCGGCCGCAGAGGGACGGGAGGCACGGCGGACCGATGGAGCGCCGGAGGCCCCAGCAGAGGCCTGTTGGAGTGGTGGAGGCCCTGGCTGAGGCCCTGGTGTGGAGTGGCGAGCCTGCGACGCGGTGAGGCCCTGTGGAGGCCTGGTAGAACAGTGGAGGGAATCCTTCCCCCCCCCCCCAGGACTCCCCGATAAAACATCTACGGGGAGGGGGGGCGAGAGCGAAGCAAGGCCAGCCCAAAGGAAAAACAGCTCCAGCCACCCCGTGGAGAGCCTCTACCCGAGGAAGAACTGACTGACTCTTATGACCTATTTTCCCTGTTGACTTGACTTGCACTTGCACTTTATCTAGGCGTTTCCTCCCTTTAAAGCCAGCAATGGAGCCACGGGATGGTTTTTTATTCAAGGTCCGACCTCCTCGACCTACGAGAGTCCCCCCTCTCACAGGTTTGGCCCCTTGGTTTATCTTGGGCCCACCTCAAGGATGGGTTAATTAATCCAGAGAGGTGGAAAAAACGCAAGCTCAGGGGGTTTTTAAATAAATTTTTAATTAGGCTTTTAAGGGGTTCTGGGGTGGGGGGTGGGTTTATTCAGTCAGGGGGGGGTCAAGACATAGGGCCGGCCGGCGGAAGAAGGTTAAAGGAGGAGTCCACTAGGGAAGGGGGACTGGGGGTCGTCTCTGTTGAGGGCTGTCCCATTCGACTGGTCTTGGGGAGGGGCAGGGGCGGTGGGAGACAGGATGTCCATCGTGGGTTGGGGACACGCGGTCGCTGGTTAAAAGCGGTCGCCTGCCCCAACCCCCTGTGCTCCACTCGTAGGCTAGGCGGTCAGGGACTACAGAGCCGGGGCCCTAGGCTGATGTTCTGCAACGCCAGGTCCGTGGTGAACAAAGCCCCCCTCATTAATGACCTTGTGTCAGAGGGGGACCCGGACCTGGTGGGAATCACGGAAACCTGGTTGGGCCTCGAGGGGGGTTTACCCCTCGTGGAAATGTGCCCACCAGGCTACCGTGCATTTCATCGGCCTAGGGCCCTTGGCAGGGGTGGGGGGTGGCGGTTATTGTTAAGGAAAGTCTGGAGCCGAAGGAGACCACTGTGCCTCAGACGACCGGCTGTGAGTCCCTCTTCGTGAAGTGGGGCCTAGGGAGGCAGTTGGGCTTGCTGATTGTATACCTGGCTCCCCGCTATGTAACAGCAGCCCTGCCCGAGCTACTCGAGGTGATCGCCGCGATGGCGGTGGAGACCCCCAGACTTATAGTCATGGGGGACTTTAACCTGCCATCGGCGGGCGAAACATCCGAGGCGGCTCGGGAGTTCATGGCTTCCATGACGGCCATGGACCTGACCCAAGTAGTTCAGGGCCCCACTCACGAGGGAGGACACACGCTGGATCTGATTTTTGTCTCTGGACACTGGATTAGTGATCTCGGAACGGGATTTAGTCATCTTACCCTTGTCATGGACAGATCACACTCTCCTTCGGATAGACTTTCCAACCGTCACACCCCACCGCGGGGAGGCGGAACCGGAAACACCAAGTTGGTTCCGCCCCAGGCACCTGATGGACCCGGAAAGGTTCCAGAGGGAGCTTGGGCCAGTACCTGTATCCCTGCCCCGTGGCTCGACTGAGGACCTAGTGGCCGCATGGTATAGTGCGGCCACGGGGGCCTTGGACCGAGTCGCGCCCTTGCGGCCTCTCATGCGGCGTCGAGTCACCCAGGCTCCTTGGTTTACCGAGGAGCTTCGGGAGATGAAACGCCGCAAGAGACGCCTAGAGAGTAGGTGGAGATCTTCTCGATCCGAAGCTGACCGAACACTAGTGAGAGACCATATTAGGACTTACTTAGTGGCGCTAAGAGTGGCCAAACGTGAGTATTGTGCCACCCTTATCGCGTCCGCGGAAAACCGCCCTGCCGCCCTGTTTGGGGTGACCCGCTCCCTCCTTCATCTGAGGCCGCGGGAAGCCCCTTTGCAGGGTCGAGCAGAGGAATTTGGAGTTTTCCTGCAGGACAAAATCACTCAGATTCGGAACGAGCTGCCCTCCACTAGTGGTCCGGTTGAGGTGCCCGGTGCTGGTCTTGAGATAACACCTTGGGAGGAGTTCGACTTTGTTACTACCGAGGATATGGACAGGTTGCGGAGGAACCTTAGAGCCACCACATGTTTATTGGACCCGTGCCCCTCCTGGCTTGTACTGGCATCCTGGGAGGTGACACGAGGCTGGCTCCAGGGTATTGTGAATTCATCTCTGAGTGAGGGGTTCTTGCCTACCGTCTTGAAAGAGGCGGTGGTGAGGCCCCTCCTCAAGAAGCCATCCCTGGACCCGGCTTTATTAGAGAACTATCGTCCCGTCTCCAACCTTCACTTTTTAGTGAAGGTTGTTGAGAGTGTGGTGGCTCAACAGTTCCCTCGACATCTGGAGGAAGTTGATTATCTAGACCCGCGCCAGTCCGGCTTCCGGCCCGGTCACAGTACCGAGACGGCATTGGTCGCGTTGGTGGATGATCTCTGGAGGGCTCGGGATAGAAGTTGCTCCTCTATCCTGGTCCTGTTAGACCTCTCAGCGGCTTTCGATACCATCGACCATGATATCTTATTGCACCGATTGGGGGGGTTGGGGCTGAGAGGCACCGTTTTACGGTGGTTCTCATCCTACCTCTCTGGTCGGTCGCAATGGGTGTTGGCAGGAGGGCAGAGGTCGGCCCCGAGGTCCCTCACATGTGGGGTTCCTCAGGAGTCGGTCCTCTTGCCACTTCTGTTCAACACCTACATGAAGCCACTGGGCGAGATCATCCGTGGTTTTGGGGTGGAGTACCATCTGTACGCTGATGATACTCAGCTGTACATATTCACCCCAAACCACCCCAACGATGCCGTCGAGGTGCTGTCCCGGTGTCTGGAGGCCGTACGGGTCTGGATGGGTAGTAACAAACTCAAACTCAACCCGTCCAAGACCGAGTGGCTGTGGTTTCCGGCACCCCGGTTTAGCCAGATAAATCCAACACTGGCCATTGGGGGCGAACATCTTGCCCCCGTGGAGAGGGCGCGCAACTTGGGCGTCCTTCTGGATTCCCGGCTGTCCATGGAGGACCATGTGGCGGCCGTGGCCAGGGGGGCATTCTATCAGGTTCGCCTGATACGCCAGTTGCGCCCCTTACTAGACCGGGGGGCCCTTCGCACAGTCACTCAAGCGCTCGTGACATCTCGGCTGGATTACTGTAACGCTCTCTACATGGGGCTCCCCTTGAGGTGCACTTGAAAGCTGCAGTTAGTGCAGAATGCGGCCGCGCAGGTGGTTATGGGTGCCTCAAGGCAAGCCCACGTAACACCTCTCCTGCGCGAGCTGCACTGGCTGCCTGTGGCCTTTCGAGTGCGCTTCAAGGTGTTGACCACCATCTTTAAAGCGCTCCATGGCTCGGGGCCTAGCTATATACGAGACTGCCTCCTGCCCCATACATCCCTTCGTCCGGTCCGCTCCCACAGAGCGGGCCTACTCCGGGTGCCGTCGGCCGGGCAATGCCGGCTGGCGACACCCAGGGGAAGAGCCTTCTCTGTGGCGGGCCCGGCCCTCTGGAACGACCTACCCCCCGACCTTCGCACTACCTCGGACCTCCGCCTCTTCCGCCAACGTCTTAAGACGTACTTATTCCAACAAGCCGGCCTAGGATAGCCCCCCGCGTCTGACTTTTAAATATAAATTATAATTTGGTTACGGTTTTAATAACGGGTTTTAGCACGGGTGAATTAATTTAATATATTTTTAATTGATGTATATTGTATTTATGGTTTTATATAATGCCTGTGCGCCGCCCTGGGTCCTAACAAGGAGAAGGGCGGGGTATAAATTTAATAAAATAAAATAAAATAAATAAATAAATAAATATGGGGATACAAAAAGGACTAATGTTACAAAGTAGATTTGTTAAAGCAGACAAATTATTATTATTATTATTATTATTATTATTATTATTATTATTATTATTATTATTATTATTATTATTATTATTATTATCATTATCATCTGTGGTTAATCTTTGGTGAGAATCACAGCCTTTGGGGCTGGTTGGTAGCTCAACAGCTCGAGTCCTAACCAAGGACCTAGGAACTGTTAAGGTAACGTCGGAGGATATAAGCTCTTCCAAGTAGGGTGGTTTTTTGTAGAGTCAGAATGTTCAAGTCCAGTAAATTTAGAATTTCTAAATAGTGAGGTAGCCCTTTAGGTATTACTCCAAGGGCTCCAATTACAATTGGGACAACACACGATTTCTTTTTCCACAGTCACTCAACTTCAATTTGCAAGTCCAGGTATTTTGTGATTTTTTTCTTGCTGCTTATTTTCAATTCGTGCATCACCAGGTATTGAAATGTCAACGAACCATACTTTTTTTTTTCAACTATTGTTATATCAGGTGTGTTGTAGGACAAGTGCCTGTCAGTCTGAATTCTGAAGTCCCATAAGATCTTGACTTTCTCATTCTCTAAAACTTTCTCAACCTGATGTTCCCAGTGGTTTTTGCTGCACTCAAATCCAAACTTCTGGCACAATTTCCAGTGAATGATCTTAGCAGCGTGGTCATGGCGTTGTAGGTACTCAGTTTCTAAAATTTTGCTGCACCCACTGATCAGGTGGCCGACTGTATCATCTTTCTCATTACAAAGGCGACATTTGCTGTTGGTGGTAACATGTTGAATTTTTGCTTTCATGCAGTTTATGGCTAAGGCTTGTTCTTGAGCTGCCAAAATAAAGCCTTCTGTTTCTTTTTTCAGTACTCCTGATCTTAACCAGTTCCAAGTTAGTTTTTGGGCAGCTTTGCCTTCAATACTTTTCAAGTATTATATACGAGACCACCTCCTGCCCCATACATCCCTTCATCCGATCCGCTCCCACAGAGAGAGTCTTCTTCGGGTGATGCCGGCGGGGCAATGCCGGTTGGCGACACCCAGGGGAAAGGCCTTCTCTGTGGCGGGCCCGGCCCTCTGGAACGACCTACCTTTGTACTATCTCGGACCTCCGCCTCTTCCGCCAACGTCTTAAGACGTATTTATTCCAACAAGCCGGCCTAGGATAGCCCCCTGTTTCTGACTTTTTAAGAAAATTTATAATCTGGTAAGGGTTTTAACATTGGGTTTTAGCACGGGTTTATTAATTTAATACATTTTAATTGATATTTATTGTATTTTGTGTCTTTTAAAAAATGCCTGTGCGCCGCCCTGGGTCCTAACAAGGAGAAGGGCGGGGTATAAATTTAATAAAATAAAAAATAAATAAAAGTATTGGCCATGCATAGCTTTGCTTTTCCAATTTTCAGCTCGCTTCTCAATTACTTCTTTCTTATATTCAGCTTTTGATTTAGTTGTCTTTAAAAGGCCACCTTTACTTACTTCCTTAATCATTGGTTCTTCACTTTTCTGGATATAATCATTCAAGCTGTGTCTTTCTTCTTCCACAGTCTGCTTTATTTACAGGAGTCCTCGACCACCCACTGCTCTTGGTAGATATAATTGGTCAACATCACTTTTAGGTTGCAAAGCATGATTCATTGTCATAAGCTTCCTCGTTTTTCTTTCCAAATTGTCCAACTCCATCTGGGTCCAGTCAATTATTCCTGCAGAGTATCGAATCACAGGTATAGCCCAGGTATTTATGGCTTTTATGATGTTTCCTCCACTTAATTTGGACTTTAATAACTTGTGAATTCGTCGAATGTACTTGGCTGAAGTTAATTCCTTGACTTTATTAGGCATTAAGTCAGAGGCCTCTAAAATTCCCAAGTACTTGTAGCCTTCTTCTGGTTTTACTGCCTTTATCATTTCTTCATTCTTAAGTTCTATTCCATCATCTTCTATGACCTTGCCTGCTTTGGTTGCCATTGTTGCACATTTGTCAATTCCAAACTGCATATCAATGCAATTCATTTGTGCTTTCAATTAATAAATTCAATTCAGTTTTTGTTTTACCAAACAGCTTCAAATCATCCATGTACATCAAGTGCGAAATTTTCAGTCCTTTCTTCGCAAGTTTGTATCCACAGTTCATCTTCTTCAAAATGATTGTTAGTGGTAGCATTGAGAGTATAAAAAGAAGGGGTGAAAAAGAATCACCCTGGAAAATGCCTCACTTAATTTCAACTTCACCCAGTTGTTGTTGTTGTTGTTATTGAATTAATATCATTGTGATGAAACATTTTGATTATGATTTCCTAAAAATAATTGTACCCAGACAACATACTGTTTGATTGAAATAGAATTTTTACATATTACATAAATAAAACAAATAAAATTTTCAATTTTTAAAAATATATACATGATAATTTTAGCACCATGGTCTTAATAGTAAGCTCTTTTCTATACTAAATGCACATTACTGTTTGCCTCCCCAGGAATTAAAGGATCTGTTGTGTGAGATGGTAATACAGCAGAAGTTGAGATGGTAAAATGTTTTTTTATTCGTATTACAAAATTGATAAGCAATTAATTGTAATCAGCTACAATATAAATCTTCCCAATCATTGTATTCTATTGTTGTGTATTACTTTGGTCGCTGATCACAAAGGAACAGCAAATATTCAACACAATATTTTGTGGTTTGATGCAGCTATATCTGGATGTTCGTTCTTGGGGTCAATTATTGTTAAGGAAAATAAATTACCTGCTGATTCTATAACATGAATGACTGCAATGGTGCAGATAATATTTCTTCTTTCTGTTTGGGGCAAGACTATCTTAATCAATTTGATCTTCTATTGCCTTCAGAATATTACAGTAGGTATACTTCACTCCAGAGATGGTGATACCTCAAATTCCAACATCTATAAAACATAGAAAATAAATGTCTGGCCTATGAGTTCAACTTTCTTGCAAGTTGTCTACATTTAGCCAGCAGAGGCTCCTTCTTTAGACTTTCCATTCTTTATAAAAGTATTTAATAGGAAGGTAGCTTCATATGGTTTTGACAACAAGTCCCAGAGTTAACTGTTAAAACTAAGTATAACTCCCAGTAGTGGCTGCACTAGCACTTCTGTTTCATTACTATTATAAATATCCAAAACTGACAATTTAATAAAACTAGCACCCTCTTTCAATTTCTTAGTGACAGCTGCCCACTACTTGGTTATGCCTGGCTGTGCACACCCATCAACAACACCAAGAGCAACACAGACAGTAGTCCATTTATGGTAATTGGCCATCTGGCAGACTGGCAAGCTCTATAGAGAATAATGGCAAATATACTAAGCCCAAAAATTAAGTTTGGCAAATGAAAAGCAATACCATTTGTAAGTATAAACCTAAGCTAGATGGTTCTACATTTGGAAGCTACTGACAGCTATAAAAAAAATAAAAGGCAGCTATTCCTGGATTTGGTTATTTAAATTCACCAAAATTATTCCTAACTAAAATAGACAGGGGAATTTGCATCCAAACACAGAAGAATACTAGTATCTTGGCTCTTTTGCAAATTATCCTGGTAAATTACAAATGTTGTTTGTAAAAACCTCAAGATTCTCTCTCTCTCTCTCTCTCTCTCTCTCTCTCTCTCTCTCTCTCTCTCTCTCTCTCTCTCTCTCTCTCTCTCTCTCTCTCTCTCTCACACACACACACACACACACACACACACACACACACACCTTTATATATCCAGAACTGACCATGAATTCCTAAACAAAAAAGCCAAAATAAATTCAAAACCAATAATCTGTAATAAAATAATCTGATTCCCTCCAAATCTGTGGTGGGTTCCTACCGGTTTGGACTGGTTTAGCTGAATGGGTAGTGGTTTGGTGGCCTAGGTCACTGGAACCAGCAGTGACTCAGGCCTGCCACACCCCCAAACTGGTTTCTGTGGTTGCGATGGCGCCATCTTGTTTTTCAGTTCTGCACATGCACAGAACAATTTAAATTGCACTGCACAGCATGCATCAAGCATGCACACACAGTGCACACACACAGCGTGCACATGAGCAAACTGGCAGTAGTGGCTCCCAGAACCCACCCCTGCTCCAAATGATTAAAAAAATAAATCCCATAATCCCAGTCTTCTCCTCTTCTGATCAGATACTGGGAGCCTTTACCTTAAACATCTGGGATGACATTTGGTTGCCTCCCATCAGCAAAAAAAATCAATTCCATTAGTGAACTAAAGCATCCAGACTTCCCTGAAGTCTTCTAAATGGTGTGTAGTGATTTAAATCAAAAGAGGATCTAGATATAGTTCTTCTAGGGTTGATTTCCTAAAGATTTAAAATGCCATTGTATGAGAATGAAAAATATTGGATGGCTAACAACGCAAAGCAACCATTCAGTATGGCATTACCAAAATAATACAAAACTAGAGTGATTCAATATTCTTGCAATTGGAGTCAAGAACTTCAAAATGCTTTCCATAAAATAAGCTTTTACTGGCAAGTCTGAAATCATTGAGTTAAGTGCCATTCAGCTGAGTGCATTGATTTCCCCCCCTCATCCCCTCCCCTCTCCTTGCCTTGCTTTTAATGGCTTCCATTTACTATTTATTGAAAGAACCAGAGAGTACAGTAAAGACATTATCTGGCAGATGAAAAACTAAAGCAGGGGTCTCTATGGGTTCAGAGAGGAAAACTGCATAAACTTCCGGGAAATACTCAGCAACAAAACATCTTGTCAAAAAGTTCCAGATACTGAAGATCTGACCAAGCATATCTGTCTCTTGCCTTCATAATATCTCCATTTCGAAAGGCCAAGCAGGAAATAGTAATTTTGTGCAGTATTTATGCAAAAAGTTGTCCTAATTTTGGACAGCAATTGTTTACAGTGTTGATGCTTTAGTATATAGTAATAATTGGTGTAGGCAAACTAGGACAATTGAATGTGGGCTGCAAAATTTTCAGAGACTTGCAATATGGCAACGAAGAGATACAAAACTAATTCTTCGTTGAGTTCTGGTTGCTGTTCATATTTGTAGAACCCAGATCTGATAGCCCCACAGCAAACTTTCCTCAGATTCCAGGAGAACTGACAAATTACGCTATGTTCCTGCAGATCAAAATATCTGTCCCCAAAGGCTCCCAAATTAGTTCTGCATCCCCATTTATAGAACAATGAAAAAATTATTTAGGTTATGCAGTTTTCAAAGTACCTGACATCCATATAAGAGATCCCAGGCAACTATATTTCCCAGAATTTTTGGTGCCTCAAATGTTCCTATGGCAGCACTCACAATACTGGTATAGGAGGCTAGATTTGCAGGATTTGTTGAATCACAAATTAGCCAATTACAAATTGGTTTAGTTTATGGTGGTTCACAGTTCTCTCTAAGTGGTTTATAGAGTCAGGATATTGCCCTCAATAATTTGGCTCCTCATTTTGGAAGGATGGAAGGCTGAATCAACCTTAAGTCAGTCAGGATTGAACTGCTGGCAGTCAGCAATACAATACAATAGCAGAGTTGGAAGGGACCTTGGAGATCCCTTCCTTGGAGCCTGCAATACTGCATTCTAATCATTGCGCTACCATGGCATTAACTTAATATGTGATATGTATATAATCCATGTTATTAGGTTATATTTCATTGTGTATTCAGAAGATGGGATTAATTGGGTAAATGAAGAATATCTGTAAGCTTTACCCAATATTATTTGCAGTATCATAGGAGTTATGTGTGCTTCTAGAGTAGCATGTTACACCTGTGCTCCACAAGCTGTATTAGTTGCCAGTTTGCTTCTTGGTCCAATTCAAGGTGCTGGTTTTAACCTCTAATCCCTTCTTAGGTAACCTGGGTTATCTGATGGGCTACATCTCCCCAGGTACATCAGCCCAGCCCATTAAATCCAGCAGATAGGCATATTGCAGATAGCATCATCCAGGGACTATCATTTTGATGGCTCCTAGGAGATGTGTCTTCTCTGACCCAGACACTCACTTTATGGAGCATGCTTTGTCCTGAAATTAGAAAAGCTCCATTCCTTTTGGTATTCCCAGCAGCCCTTAAATCTTGGCTAAATTGTCAGAGATCCCAGGTGATTGGACAACTGTTCAAATGGCTGCATTGATGAGGTAGCTGTTTTAATCTTCCCTCTCCTGTGATTTGTATTTTTATGGTATTTATTTAAAAGGTTTTAAACTTATATTTTTATTTTACGTTTATTGTTCTTATTGATTCTTGTTCATTTTTGGTGAGATGCACAGTCATAAAAATGTGATTAATAAATAAAAAATAAGATTGAATTAAAACACATATAAACATATAGTGTGAACCCAACCTTTTAGAGTATACCCGTGGAAAATTCCTTCTCTTATCCAAACTGGTCAAGAAAATTTGGGAACAGTAGAACTTCCTCTGTACTACAAATAAGATTTGATGTATAAATCTATATTTCATCTCAAGTAAGGATTAATCATGTTAACATTCCACACATTTTTTCCTTATCTCTGATGATTTTGCCTCGCTCTAAGATCTGGTTTACACTTCATAAGAAAGCAAGGTTTGTTGAAGCAACTATAAATGAATGGATTTACAAATCATTCAATATAATAAATACTGATTTACATACCGTATTTTTTGGAGTATAAGATGCACCTTTTTTCCTATAAAAAGAGGCTGAAAATCTGGGTACATCTTATACATTGAATACAGCATTTTTTGCCTCCTGGAACCCCATCCCCTTTACCAAAATGACTGTGCCTAGCCTTATGGAGACCTCCAGAGAGCTCCTAGGGGGGTGAGGAGGGCAGAAATTAGCCTAAATCGGGCTGTTTTTGCCCCAGCAGCACTCTATAAGCCTCCATAGGGCTATGCATGCAATTTATTTGACACAGAAATGGCCCGTTTTGCGATAAATGGCCCTTTGTTTTGCTCATTTTTGATCCACCCCCAGGAGCACTCAGCAAGCCCCCCACAAGGCTAGTCATACTTTTTATCTGAAAAAAAACCAGCCCCATTTTCAGGGAGAAATGGGCCACTTGGGGGAGGTTTGCAGACTGCAAAAACACTCTCTAAGCTCTTTAACTGCTTCTGTACCAGCAGAAACAAAGTCTTAAGGTTTGTCAGCGATTTCCTTCTCCAGGACATGGATAAATATACCTGGAAACATCAACCTACTTACCTACTCTCCCTCTCTACCTACACTGTGTCAGCGGGCGACGCCCAGGGGAAAGGCCTTTAATTAATTTGATGCTTAGTGTTGGAATACTCTACATACTCTACAATATGCAGAAAATGGAGGAACATGATAAAATTATAAAGAAAGCTAAAATTTAAAAAATTGTCATTACCATGTTTCCCCAAAAATAAGAATAGGAAAATGCACATAGTTGATTCAAGAGAGGACCATTGGGAGGCGAGTTTTACTCAACCCTTCATTTGGAAAAAAGATTGAGAGGTTTGCTGAATGTGATAGTTGGGCAAGTGGATTATGACAGGACAAACCAATGAGCATTCTGCCCAGATATGTGTTGGTACCAGTAAGCAGAGAGGCAAAAGGAATCAGAAGAACATAGAGGTCAAAGGAGGGGAAGCTGCTCCACAAGATGCTTGCAAGACAAATAAGGCAATTGAATGGTGTACTGCATGTTGGACTTTAAAATATTCTGGGATTTAACAATCCTAACTGTTGGATGATGCTGAGACTGCTTCTCCAATAAAACATTCCAGGACTCGGGATTCAGTCCCACTGAGCTGAATAGCTACTGTTGTGCAAAGTTATTGTTTTGTTCTTCTGATTTTGTAAATCTATGTAGTCATCATTTTAATACAAAGAGTAAAAGAGTTCACAATATTTTGATTCTGAGTGCCAAATAATAAAGCAAAATTGTTTATCCTTGTATTTGAAAAAGTTTTATTGAGTTTTACAAATTTTTATACAAATAGGATATGGGAAAATAAGGTGTTATAAAGACATTGTGAGAATCTCCATGTCAGAGTCATTGGCCCCAGCCGAGGCTTCATAAAAAAAAAAAAAAGTTAATACAGTAAATTTTCATTTGTACTACAAAGTGGAAAGAAATACAAATATATCATTTTAAAATCTATGCTAACAATCATGTATAAACATCCAAATAAAAGTTGTACTATACAAAAATAAAGTCACTTTTGAGATCTAAGTCTTTTGGCAATTGTGTCTTCCTCTCCCTGACCTCCAGTGGGCAGGGCCGCGGCACCCTCCACTCTTCCATCCTCCAGGATTGAGGAGTGTTTTTTAAGAAAGGCTTCCGCCTCCGCAATTGTTTTAATTCTCACCCTCCCTCCCTCCCAGAATACCAACATTCCCTCTGGCATCACCCACTTGAACCAGACCCCCTTTTTAAATAATCTTTTGGACAAGAAGGAATACTTCCTTCTTATCACTCTAATCTTTTTCGGGACCTGCTTCAAGATGGCAATTTCATTCTGCTGGTAAATTAAAGGACTCTGTGCTCTCAGGATCCTTTCCCTTGTTGACCTTCTTACAAATTTAATATGTGTCTCTGGGTACTTCATTTATCCTGGCATATGCTGAATTTATTCTATATATCAGATCAATGTCCCCCCTAATATCTTCTTTACTCTTTTGTATATAATCTGCTAAAATTGTACACATTAAATCAGTCAAATCTTCATCGCTTGACTCAGGAACGTTCTGAAATCTTAAAAAATAAGACATCCTTTCAAAATCCATCCTAGACATATGACCAGCTAAATCCCCTATTTCATTATTAAAGCTTTTAAGCTCTTCCCTTGTCCCAGCCAACCCCACCTCCAGACCATCGATCTTTTGTGTATTTTGCATTAATTTCTTCTGTGTCTCCAAGAGTTCTAGTTTGGAACTGACATGGTCCTTCCGCATTTCTTTAATTTCTTTCATGATGTTCTGAAGAGTTTCATCCATTGCTGATAATTTAGCGTCCACATCTGTTTTTTCAGGTAACATCGAAGTGATCTTGGGTTGATGCGTCTGCTTTTTTGAAACCATAATGAAAGATTTAAGTCTTTGTCAGTAAAATGCTGGAGAGGAGTCTGTGAGTCAAGGTGGGAGCAGATTCCGGTGACCAAAATCACAGTTTCATTTAGTTATAATCCAGAGAGAAACCAAGTTCTTTAGAAACAATCAGATAAAAAGAAAAAAAGAAGGCACTTCAGGGAAAGTTCCAATTAATCAATTACATGCAATCATTAGTGAAAAGAGAAAGGCAGTCCCGAGCACAAGGGAATGTCAGCAGTTTTCCAAGAAAAGTATGTCTCCTGAGAACAAAGGAATGCCATCTTCCCCCGCCCTTCTGGAAGTCACCGAGAGTTAACAAGTAAAAATTATCCCATTGTTGCCAGACTTCGATACAAAGTATCCAAAGGTCATGCAGGAAAGACTTTCACTTATAGTTTAAGAAAATCGGATGTTGATTTCTCCGCTTCCCCAAGCCTGAGGAGCATTTTTAAACACCGCTTTTTTCCATTCCGAGGGGGGGTGTTACAAACTCCCCCCTCCATCCTCTTTCGAGCTGAAAGTTGCGAGCATTGAAATAAAATCACTCACAGTCCACTTTGTAGCCAGGAGCCTCGGTGTTGCCTCCAACTCCGGCGTTTCAGCTCTTCTTGAAAGCAGCTAGGTATTCCGGTCCTCCATCGGCAAAGGGGACAATGCCCCCCCCCCGCGACTCATTCCCCTATGCCTAGGTCGAAGCGGGGGCCACTCCCCCGACCGCCGTCAGGGTGGGGTGATTCCCCGCAAGCCGCCCGTACAGCAGGAGTCCTTTAAAAGAACTCCCTGCCCCTGGGGGGGGCCGTAGAGGCAACCAAGCGGCGGACGAGCATCAAGACTCGACCGTCGCCTCCGGCCAACCGGAAGGAAGTCCAAAATTGTTTATCCTTAATCAGAAGTATACATTCCGTCATACTGGATTAATGCAGAAGCAGTTGTTACTCCTTAGAGGTGGTTGGAAGTGACAGGTTTGATGAAACAAAATGTTATGGAATCCAGAAGAAATTCCATTTGGCATATCTCTCGGGTGAGATTCATTTCTTGACTACCGACTGGCTCATGTGTTGTGACACAAGCTGCCAACCTATTCATTGATTAAGTCAGAGTCAACTTTTAGCTATCACATAGATAGATTTTCTCCATGATGATCTATGCCTAATCTGGTGTTTCAGGTCTTCAAACAATGTACTCATCAACATTGTAAGTTAGTCCATTCATCTCAGTTCTTGTTGTCCTCTTTCCTTCTCTTTCCCTGCATTAAAGTCTTCTTCGGAGAGCTAGGTCTTAACATAACATGTCACAAGAATAAGTTGATGCTGGTCATTTATACCTTAAGTGAGAACACTGTTGATTTATTCAGTGATCCATTTGCTTGTTTTCTTGGCTGTCCATGATGTTCTCAGGTGTCTTCTTCAATACCAAAGTTCAAAGCTTAAATATGTTTTCTATCCTGCTTCTTCAAAATCCAACATTTAGAGAGTCTTCTCTGCTTTTTTTTTTAAATAGGTAAAACTACTCAGGTAACTACAGGCCAATCGGTCTGATGTCAATACTAGACAAAACTATTCAGTGTGTCAACATCATATAGGAAGGACCCATCTCCAACTCATTATTACCACTATCAAATGGCTGTGGGTATTTGGGCCATCCTGATATTAGAATACTCCATCTTGGAACGTGGATAAGATAGTATTTAATCCAGGGGTGAAATTCAGCAGGTTCTGACAGGTTATGGAGAACCGGTAGCAGAAATTTTGAGTAGTTAGGAAAACTGGCAAATATTACCTCTGGCTGGCCCTAGAGTGGGGTGGGAATGGAGATTTTGCAATATCCTTCCCCCAGGAGTGGGGTGGGAATGGGGATTTTGCAGTATCCTTCCCCTGCCCTCCACACCAAGCCATGCTCACAGAACTGGTAGAATATTTTTTGAATTTCACCACTGATTTAATCCTTTAAGGAATATATTGGAATAGGAAAAACCAAGGGACAACCCATACTGGGTTAACCCATACGAGGCACCAATACATATTAAAAGGATCTGGTATTCGTCTCAAGCTGAATGAGAACCAACAGCGTGACACAGTTATTTTAAAAAAGCAACTGCAACCATCAGTTTCATCAGCCAAAGCAGGGCGAACTCAAGAAAAGTCATTGTTTCTCCCTATTCTGCATTCACCTGACCAAAGCTAGAGAATTCTGTTCAGTTGGAGGTGTTAGGTGGGATTAGTTTACAAACAGAAGATTGCAATAGTGTCTGAAAGGTTGTTATTTACAACAGGGGTCCCCAACCCCTGGTCCGCGGACCGGTGCCGGTCCGTGGCTTGGTAGGCACCGGGCCGCAGGGCCGGAGAGGAGGAGGAGGGGTCAGCCCCCTGGGCAGAGCGCGCAGGAGAGCTGTTCACGCAGTTGGAGTGTGGCTCTTCCACCCTTCTCGATGGTTGGACTCCTGGGCGCTGCCGATTCACTTCCTCACACACACACACACACACACAAACGGAGGCTTCTCAGCTCCTGGAAGGAGCCTGAGCGAGCGAACGAGCGACCAAGCACGGCCGGCAGGGGCAGGCTAAGGCGAGTGAGCCGGGCTGAGAAGGCTCCGCGGGGGGTGGGGGCCGGGCGGGGACGACGATAGACAGACAGAGAGAGGCACAGACACAGAGAGAGACAGGGAGGGAGGGGGGAATCAGAGAGTGACAGACACGCACAGAGAGAGGGAGAGAAAGAGACACAGAATGAGTGATTAAGTGCGTGAATGAGAGACAGACAGACAGACAGACAGACACACACACACACACACACATAGTGATAGATGGGCAGACGAAGGAGAGAGAGAGAAAGAAAAAGAAAGAAAAAAGTGGGAGAGAGAGAAAGAAAGAGAGAGAAAGAAAGACAGACAGAGAAAAAGAGAAAGAGAGACAGAAAGGAAAGAGAAAAAAGAGAGAGAGAAAGAAAAAGAGAGAAAGAAAAAGAAAAAGAGAAAGAAAGAGAGAAAGAAAGAAAGAAAGAGAGAGAAGGAGAAAGAAAGAGAGAAAGAAAGAGACAAAGGGGGAAAGAAAGAGAGAAAGAAAGAGAGAAAGAGGGAAAGAGAAAGAAAGAAAGAAAAAGAAAGAGGGAAAGAAAGAGAAAGAAAAAAGAAAGAAAGAAAGAAAGAACTTATGACCACAATTGAGTCCAAAAGTTTGGTTGTTAACCAAGACCATTGTTAAGTGAGTTTCACATTTTCCAAGTTGGCCACGCCCACCCAGTCACATGACTGCTGAGTCACTCAGCCGGTCCGCAAAACTTTCTTTAAAATGAAACCGGTCCCTGGTGCAAAAAAGGTTGGGGACCCCTGATTTACAAGACAGAATCGTTCTGAAGTTTCTCAGAAAACACAGCAAGAAATTTTGGGTTTAAATTCCAGGGAAGTTAATTTCAGATAGATACCATGAATTTTTTTGTTTTGTTTTGCAAAAATAAGAACAGTCCAACAGACTGCCTCAGGATTTAGAAAGCGTTTAAATAAAGGCTGTATGATCATCTGTTGAAGATGCTTTCCTGGGCAGGCAGTTGGTGTAGGTGATCTCCAAAGTTCATTCAAACCTTACATTCTATTATTCCAACCCACACTACATGTGGCATGTGTAGTATACCCAGCTACTTCATCATATGTGTACTTTCTGATATCTCAGCCAAAAACCTTTGTTCAACAAACTCAACCGGCCATCACTTATGACATTTGTTGACAATTTTTATTTCTTCTGTTTTCTCTCCTTGTTTTAAAATCTCCCTTTTTGAAATTTAGATATTTTTTTTGTTTCTTTTTATTTTGTTTTTAAGAACACACATCTTGTTCTATACTGGGTGGGTTAATAAAAATTAGGGTGGGGGTGGGTGGGGGGTATAACCCACAGGGTACTATGTCCAGGCCGACCTATAATCCCGACGGGGAGGATGTGGGGTCCATTGTTAGGGAGGGTACGAAGGTCAATCAACTGGAGTGCCATTCTATCAGGACAGTATATGGGAGGGGTAGGCATGGTGGGAGCCGGAGACCATATCAGTTCTTGGGAGTGCACACCCGCTGTTTACAAGAGGTTGCGCGCTCCGATCTCCACTGCTCCGCTCGCAACCCAGGAGGTCCGAGTTCCCAGGGCCTGGGCTCGAGGCTGATGTTGTGCAACGCCAGGTCCGTTATCAACAAGGCTCCATGATTTGGTATTAGAGGGGGAGCCGGACCTGGTAGGTGTTATGGAAACACCTGGGCCCCGAGGGGGGGTGCCCCTCATGGAAATGTGCCCGCCAGGCTACCGGGCATTTCATCAGCCACGAGCCCAAGGCAGGGGTGGGGGGGTGGCGGCCATTGTGAGGGAGGATCTGGCTCCGAGGGAGACCTCTGTGCCGCAGATAGCTGGCTGTGAGGCCTTGGGTATGAAGTGGAGCCTTGGGAGGCAGTTGGGCTTGCTGATTGTGTACCTGGCTCCCCGCTACATCTCAGCAGCCCTGCCCGAGCTCCTCGAGGTGATAGCCGAGATGGCAGTTGAGATCCCCAGGCTATTAGTCATGGGGGACTTTAATCTGCCATCGGTAGGTGAAACCTCTGAGATGGCTCGGGAGTTCATGGCCTCCATGACAGCCATGAACCTGACCCAAGTAATTCATGGCCTCACTACACCGGAGGCCACACGCTGGATCTTGTTTTTATCTCTGGCCAATGGAGGAGTGATCTGGGATTAGGGGATTTAATAGTTACCCCATGTCAGATCACTCTCTCCTTCGACTAGACTTCCCAACTGCTGCACCCCACCACGGGGAGGTGGAACCGGATATTCCACAATGGTTCCGCCCCAGGCTCCTGATGGATCCAGAGAGGTTCCAGACGAAGCTTGGGCCAATACCGGGGACCCTGACCCGTGACTCGACTGAGGACCTGGTGGCTGCCTGGAATAACATGACCACTGGGGCACTGGACCGGGTCGCGCCCTTTTGCAGCCTCTCATGCGTCGCCAAACTGCCTTGGCCCCTTGGTTCTCCGAGGAGCTGAGGGCATTGAAGCGACGCAAGAGATGCCTGGAGGGCATTTGGAGATCCACTCGCACCGAATCGGACCGAACACGCGCTAGGTCCCACTTGAGGACCTACCTTGTGGCGATAAGGGCGGTGAAACGTAATTGTCTCGCCGCCCTTATCACATCCGCAGATAACCGCCCTGCCGCCCTGTTTAGAGTGACCCGCTCCCTTCTCCAACAGGGGCCACGGGAAGCTCCTTTACAGGGTCTTGCAGAGGAGTTTGGACAATATCTGCTGGATAAAGTCGCTCAGATCCAAAACGGGTTGGTCTCCAATGAGGTGGGCCCGGGCGGGCAATCGGAGGCAGGTCTTGAGACCGTTTTATGGGAAGAATTTGACTTTGTGACTCCTGATGACATGGACAGGCTGTTTGGACGACTGAACGCTACCACATGTTTATTGGTCCCGTGTCCCTCCTGGTTAGTAATGGCCTCCCGGGAGGTCACACGAGGCTGGCTCCAGGAGATAGTGAACGCCTCTTTGAGCGAGGGGTCTCTTCCGGCCACCTTGAAAGAGGCGGTGGTGAGACCCCTCCTCAAGAAGCCTTCCCTGGACCCAGCATTGTTGGTTAATTACCATCCGGTCTCCAACCTTAGCTTTCTTGCTAAGGTTGTAGAGAGTGTGGTAGCTCAACAGTTCTCCCGACACCTGGAGGAAACCGTCTATCTAGACCCGCGCCAGTCCGGCTTCCATCCCGGGCACAGCATGGAGATGGCATTGGTCGCGTTGGTAGATGATCTCTGGAGGGCCCGAGACAGGGGTTGTTCCTCTGTCCTGGCCCTTTTAGACCTCTCAGCGGCTTTCGATACCATCGACCATGGTATCCTCCTGCACCAGCTGGAGGGGTTGGGATTGAGAGGCACTGTATTGCAGTGGTTCTCTTCCTACCTCTCTGACCAGTCGCAGTGTGTACTGACAGGAGGGCAGAGATCGACCTCGAGGCCCCTTTTATATGGGGTACCTCAGGGGTCGGTTCTCTCACCCCTCTTGTTTAACATCTACATGAAGCTGCTGGGTGAGATCATCCGTGGCTTTGGGGTAGAATACCATCAGTACGCTGATGACACTCAGCTGTACATTTCTACCCCTGGCCACCCCAACGATGCCGTGGAAGTGCTGTCTTGGTGTCTGGAGGCCGTGCGGGTCTGGATGGGGAGGAACAAACTCAGACTCAACCCGTCCAAGACCGAGTGACTGTGGTTTCTGGCATCTCGATATAGCCAGTTAACTCCATCGCTGGCTATCGGGGGCGAGTCATTGGCCCCCGCGGAAAGGGCTTGCAACTTGGGTGTCCTCCTGGATTCATGGCTGTCCTTGGACGACCATGTGACAGCCGTGGCCAGGGGGGCCTTCTATCAGGTTTACCTGATACGCCAGTTGCGCCCCTATCTAGATCGGGATGCCCTACGCACGGTCACTGAAGCCCTCGTTATTTCCCGCCTGGACTACTGTAACGCCTTCTACACGGGGCTTCCCTTGAGGTGCACCCGGAGACTCCAGCTAGTGCAGAATGCAGCCGTGCGGGGGATTCTGGGAGTTTTTCGTTACTCCCATGTAACACCTCTCCTGCACGAGCTGCACTGGCTGCCTGTGGTCTTCCGGGTGCGCTTCAAGATGCTAGTCACCATCTTTAAAGCGCTCCATGGCACGGGTCCTGGTTACTTGAGAGACCGCCTCCTACGACATACCTCCCTTTGACCTGTCCGCTCCCACAGAGTGGGCCTTCTCAGGGTGCCATCAGCCGGTCAGTGCCGGCTGGCGGCTCCCAGGGGAAGAGCCTTCTCTGTGGTGGGTCCGGCACTCTGGAACGACCTGCCCCCCGATATCCGTACCATCACGGACTTACGACTCTTCCGTCGGATGTTAAAAGCACATTTCTTTCATCTAGACGGCCTGACATAGACTAGGGAATAATTTAAACTTTGATATTCATTGGTTTTAAATTTATTTATCCAATTTTAGCACAGATTTAATAATTTAATTGTTTTTTATATTTTGTATTGTATTGTTGGGTTTTTATCTTTCTGTGCACCGCCCTGAGTCCCTTTTGGGTGAAATAGGGCGGTATATAAATCGAATAAATTAAACTAAACTAAACTAACTTTGTAAATTGCTGTATATTTTGTGATAAGTGTGTCATTATCTCATTCCAGTAGTATACAGGGAAATAACTTACACGAATTTATTTTCCTTCTAAGATGCCATTATTACATCCATAGCCAACTTTGACTGAATCCAATCTGTCACACATGTGAGAAAGGATAGTCTGTCCTAACCTTCACGTAACAGCATCAGCCAGTTCCCTGCCTCCCCCATTCCTACTCCACCTTCTATTAAAGAGCAAGGTCGAGGATACAGGATACCATTGTATCTTACTGTTCTATCACTGGGCTTTTAAAGTAACCAGCACATCACTAAGCTATGTGCTGCTATATTTTCTAGATGGGGGAATCTTTTACTAGTAAGGATTGGAGCAAATTAATTTGCTGGTTGTTTTCTCCAATACTCTTTGCTTTCATTTACATCAGCAACCATAATTTATGAACAGGGTGGTGGTAAAAAAACCCTGAATCAGCTTAATGTGCTATAAGTAGGACATTGTCATGGCAACAAGATGCTGAAGGTTTGCTACTATTTATGTACAGTTGGGGTTATTCCCCCCCTCCCCTGCTGAACCTTGACATAAATAGATTTTAAAGTATCTTGTTAGGAACATGATTCCCCTCATCCTAACTCTCAATACATTTTTAGATATATATGTGCGTGCAATGTACAAGTGCTTAAATAAGCTTGACATTTTGCAAACATTGCCACAAAAATAGCTAACTAGTTGCTATTTAAACCAACTGCACAGAAATCAAAGGTTTTGATTCAGATTTCTCCCTGTTTGTTTATTTATTGGCAGGTATCCTCCTGACTTTTATGAAAAGGAACACGAAGCAGGAAAATCAGCAATGCTTACGACAATCCTTAAAACATCAATACACATTGATTAGTTTGTTTTAAAATGCAGTTAACTATAAAAGCTACCCACTCACGATTATATCCACTATTAATCCATGGGTAGGCTACTCCAATATAGAAATCTGTTTTAAAGACCTCAGACCCTTCCTTAAGATCAGGTTGCTGAAATTTAGCAAGAAGATACCAATTTTCAGTGAAATGTGTTTGGGGGTGGATGTTTGGGAGGAGGGAGTGTTGCATTCTTTCCAGTAAAAATAAGAAGAGAAAAAGTGTTTCATTAGTTTTTAATGACCTTGTTTAAAATACTAATTCATTTTTATCAACACCCTACAAACTCCTCAAAAAGACACATTTTGTCAGTCCAGCCTTCTCTGGTGACATTATAATGTCACACAATATCACTTCAAGGGTCCTTAGTGGTTGTCATTTTTAAGTACGTATCTGGTCGAAAGAGAGATGCCCATTTCTATTTTAATCGAGTATATTAATTACATTTTTGCACTTTGCTTAAAACAGTACAAAGCTACATCCAAATGTATCTTAGTTTTACTTCATACTTGGGCATGTAGGATCATGAAGCCAGAGAATATGAAGCAATCTCTCAGAATGAATTAAATTCTGCCAATGAATTGAATGATGCCAAAATATAGTATTTCTTTTGATTATTTTTTTTAAACGAAGAAGCCACAAGATGCAAGGGAACTAGTATCTTCTATTAAAATAAGATTATGCATGGTGAGAGAAAGATCTATAATATAGTAATAAGAGCCATCTTTAAGGGAGAGGGTGAAAAAGTCAAGATGGCAATCATTTTATTTTTTATTTTATTTATTTATTTATCATATTTATATCCCGCACCCATCTCCCACAGAGTGACCCAGGGTGGCGCACAGGAAAATTAAAAAATACAAATATACAAAAATACAAAAACTCTTAAAAACCATATTAAACCCAACCCTGCGCTAAAACATAATTAAAACCCCCAAATTTAAAACTTTGGTCAGCTAATAGTCAGTTCAGTATCGGGTACTTCATGCCAGGCCGGCTAGATGAAAAAAGTGCGTTTTTATGCACTGGCAGAACAGGCGGAGGTCCGAGGTGACACGGAGTTCGGGAGGTAGGTCGTTCCAGAGGGTTGGGCCCACCACAGAGAAGGCCCTTCCCCTGGGCGTCGCCAACCGGCATTGCCCGGCCGACGGCACCCAGAGAAGGCCCTCTCTGTGGAAGCGAATCGGTCGTAGGGACTTATGGGGCAGCAGACGGTCTCGCATCATGACCATGACCATACAATTAAATCTCTACCCCTTTTATGTGTGCATTGTGACATACAGAAAAAAAAATGTTGGTTGTCTAGTCACAATTGTTATATGGACTTTCTTGGCCACACCTGATAGTGATCCATAAGATAGCCAAATCTCAAAATGATCAAGTGGACCACTGTGAAGATGTTAGTTTAGCGGTGGACTCAGGGTTACACCCCAAAGGGCAGGCAAACCTGAAACTATGGAAAAGATGGGGTTTGAACAAAATATCAGTTTACATTTTGGACAAATTAACATTAAAAAGAACCTGTTCATATATAGTTATACAGTTCAATTGGTCAGTTCCAACTTTTGGATGGCTTGGGGATCCTGATCAGAGGTGGGTTGCTCCCGGTTCGGCCTGGATCGGATGAACCAGTAGTGATGGCGGCGGGAGGCCCTGCCCACTTAACCTGGATGCTTCTGCACATGCACTGAAGCATCACGTGCACGCACATACCAACAATACAATAATACAATACAATACAATAGCAGAGTTGGAAGGGACCTTATAGGTCTTCTAATCCAACCCCCTGCGTGGGCAGGAACTTTATACCATTTCAGACAAATGGCTATCTAACATCTTCTTAAAAACTTCCAGGGTTGGGGCATTCACAACTTCTGGAGGCAAGCTGTTCCAGAGGTTAATTGTTCTAACTGTCAGGAAATTTCTCCTTAGTTCTAAGTTGCTTCTCTCCTTGATTAGTTTCCACCCATTGCTTCTTGTCCTGCCCCCAGGTGCCTTGGAGAATAGTTTGACTCCCTCTTCTTTGTGGCACCCTCTGAGATATCGGAACACTGCTATCATGTCTCCCCTGGTCCTTCTCTTCATCAAACTAGATATACCCAGCTCCTGTAACCGTTCTTCATATGTTTTAGTCTCCAGTCCCCTAATCATCTTGGTTACTCTTCTCTGCACTCTTTCCAGAGTCTCCACGTCTTTTCTACATCGTGGCGACCAAAACTGTATGCAGTATTCCAAGTGTGGCCTTACCAAAGCACTATACAGTGGCATTAACACTTCACGTGATCTAGATTCTATCCCTCTGTTTATGCAGCCTAGAACTGTGTTGGCTTTTTTGGAAGCTGCTGCACACTGCTGGCTCATATTTAAATGGTTGTCCACAAGTGAACCGGCAGTAAAAAAAAGAATGGAAACCACCGGTCCTGATTTAAAACTTTGGGTGGCTACAAGTCACCCGAGATTTCTAGTTTTGCCTGTCTGTTCTTGCATATGGCTTGTTCTGAATATCTGACCCTGCTTCAGTCCTTTGTTCAAGACCGTAAAACTGTTTATTCCAACTGCAGTTAAAACTGGGCACCCCTATTATTGTTAGTGTTGGACGTATACTCTGACTCTTCTTACCTTATAGGGTAACATCACAAATAACTGAAAAAGAACCATCAGCTTTTCAACTGAATCCACATATATTGTTTTAATTCCTGGATTCCCAAAGTGATGTCCATAGCTGCTTGGCTACAATGTTTTTGGAATCCACTTAAATTTGCACCAACCAATTTTTAAAAAAAGTGTTTAATACTAGTAATTATATTACATTATAGTTGATTCGTGACAACTCTGTGCATAGTCATCCTGAACTGCATTTGCTCTTATCATTGCTGGAGTGATACCCATGACTGTTATTGTGTCAGTCCATCACATTCCTTTGCCATGTCAGAATTCAAAATCATTTCTTTTCTGCCTGTTTCTTTTTTCACTATCCAACTTAGTCTGAACAAGTTGGAACTTAGTATCTCTGCAGCTAAAAATCTTCTATAGGTCCTTCAAGAAAATATTTGGCTTTGTTTTATGTCTTTGCATTCTTTTTTATCTCATTCTTTTTGGGCTATTGTTTTTTGATCAACATAAAATTTGTGATCCCTAGTGGTGCAGTAGAGAGAATGCACTATTGCAGGCCAACTCTGCCCAGTGCCTGGAGTTTGATCCTGATGGGACTCAAAGTTGTCTCAGCCTTCCATTCTTCCAGGGATGGGGCAATAAGCTGTGATTGTAAAAGCACCCAGAGAGTGTTGTAAAGCATTTCAGTCAGTCTTCCAGAATCTGAACTTGAACTCATTGGCATATGAGGACAAACTATTTAAAAAAAAAAGATCTTTGGGATGCTTGAAATACCAGGGCAAACCACCCTGAATTTTTTCCACTGCATTATCATCAACAGATATCAGAAACTATGAGAATAGTGTTGTGTGTTTTTTCAGTGAATTATTTTGGAGTTCTACCGTGACTTGGCATTTCAGCTAGGTGATTATTGAAGGAAAGAATATAAGAAAATTTCCTTTCACCTTAACCAGACTGGATATAACTTATTATATTTATTGCTTTTAACTTTGTACTTGTTTTTAATTCCCCTGTGCCCTGCCTCGAGTCCCCTCGGGGAGAGAGAGCGGGTTAGAAATAAAATTATTATTATTATTATTATTATTATTATTATTATTATTATTATTATTATTATTATTAACACCTTCAGCTTTCTAGGTAGTCTGAATTTTGGGCTCTGAATTCTCATTTGTTTCTTAGTCTGTCTCTTAGTTTATCCTATAATAAGCACTCACTCTGAAATCCTGATTACTGACACATCCCACAAACCCTGGCTCCTGATTAACTGTAGGTGACTGCCTTGGCCAAGGTCTGAGAAGACTGTTGATTTGTGTTTCAACACTAGCACTAAAAGGTGGCTGAAAAGTGACATTGCTGCTGTTAGCTAATATGAAGTACTCTCAAGGGGACAATCTGCTTCTGTGAAGCCTCTCGTACATCTACTAATCTAAGAAATAAAGAACAGATTCTACATCTGTGAGTTAAGAACATATTCCAAAATATTTGAATTGGCGAGCCACTCAGTGGTGTAACTACCAGAATGATTAATCAGTAGCAGCTAATCTGAAAGGATCTATATCTGTTTAATCTGATCATATTATCATTTACACAATGACTGAGAATAGTCTTTGCTTCTGGAAGCCTGGAGTCAAAATAGAATCATTTTAAAATAGAGGATTGCCATCTACTGGCCATATAGGCAAAATACATGGCAAGAAGAAACTACGGTAAGCACTGTGTTAGATAATGGAGTCAATTTTCCAATTTAACCAAACTGTAATGATGATGATGATGTTGTCCATTCAGTTGTGTCTGACGTGGGAATTCTATGGGCCAGGTCTCTCCACATCTTCCAATCTTGTACTTCTTGAATTTTTCTATGCTCTGTCTGGTGTCATCTTTGATGATGTCCAGCCACTGTGTTCTTTGGTGGCCTAGTTTCCTTTTACCGCTAACTGCAATCTCACATTTTCTTTTAACTCAGTCACATTTAAAAGAATAGGAAATAGCTTTTCAGCCAATGGTGACACAGAATCTTGAAAAATCCTCCAGTTTCAGTTTGTTGCATTAATATTTGGTCTACATTTTTAGTTACAATAAATAGTAACGGCTAATATATATTTCTACTTATGCAAATATTAAATATGGTTATTCAAAATGTTTTAGTTTTGTTTAATATAATAAGTATACTTTTATATATGACCTAATGTTGCCATTTAAAAAAATATATACAGTTTTTATATGATTTAGTGTTGTGTTTCTCCAAAACCTTAAGGTGACATATATAACACTCCAATTTTCACCTTCTGGCCTTCATTCTAACAGCCTTCCAGGAGACAAATAAAAACCTGCCTTTTCTGGAAGGCCTTTGGGTAAATATCGATAATGATAAGAAATATTTTATTTTTAAATATTACTTATTTTGACTTACTGAAATGTTTTAAATGTAATTGTTATTATTGCTATTTTAATCTGTAAACCACTTTGAATCCATGAGAATTGAGCTAGTAGATAAACTGCATAAAAAACAAACCAACATCTGGATTTTCTTCACAACCACCACCCTGAGGTAGGATGTGCCGAGAGAACAGCTGGCACCACACTCACACAGTAACCTTGTATGGCTGAGAGTGGAGTACCAAAGATTTTTAAAATTAATGTCTTACTCTGTCAGGAATTCATCATTTTGCACATAAATGTCAGGGTCACAATTGTGGTCTTTGTAATGAGCTGGTTGAGAATGATAGGCACTGTAGTTCAAGTCATCTGAAGAAACACAAGCAGCTGTATTCCCAACCTTGGATTTTTTATTTAACCGAAGGGGAAAGTTGTATTGGCTGTAGTAGCTGACAGTAGTTCTCCTTTCACTGTCACAGGAAAAGGGTTAGACTTTCTTAGGGTAAATAACAAGGCTGGAAGATTCCTGCATGTAGAGAAGCTCTGCCCTCAGATTATAAATTTATAATAGTAGTAATTCAATAATCACCATAATAAATCATATAAATTCAGACTGCATCTCAAAAAAGACTATGCTATTCTTTTTAAAAAAATGATACTATATGATGTTAATAAGAAAACAAACAAGCACCTTCCATTTTCTACAGCCCCTTGAAGGTCAGGAAAGATAGAGCAGTTTAATTCTCTGTGCAATGTTATTTCCTCTCCAATAGATGGCAGTAGTGACTTCTCTTGCTTTACTTTCTAGTGCCAAAAAAACCTTTAAGCCAGTGTTCTTGATAGTTTTAATTTCAATTTTAGAATTATAGTTTTAGAAAGTACCTCAAAAGCATTTTGAAATACTCTGGTAGGTAAAAGTAATGGTGCCTGATGTAAACCTGTATTTTAAACTTTCCTACAGTTGTTGATACTGTGTGGCACATGGCATCTTGACAGCAGAAATCAAGTTCTGTAAAGGTCCTGCAGACTCTCAAGTATATTATTGTGCATAAAACCTTAAATATGCCTAAATGAAAAACAAAATTGGTGCTCAGGAAAATGAGCAAAGCCCTCGAGAAAAGTTTTTTTTACATGAAATACACACTTTTTAAAACTGCTATTTTATCCAACTTTGCTTTTAAAAACAAAACAGTAAACTCAATGTAAGCTATTTGCTTATGCCAGGGGTCTGCAAAGTTGGCTCTTTTAAGACTGGTGGACTTCAACTCCCAGAATTCCCCAGCCAGCTAGGCTGGCTGGGGAATTCTGGGAGTTGAAGTCCACCAGTCTTAAAAGAGCCAACTTTGCAGACCCCTGGCTTATGCCAAATTGCTGAAGGATAAGTCCTCTATATGGGAAAATTAAAATACTTCATATCAGATTAAATAAAAAGTCCTTTTCAAATCACTGATAAAAAATGAGTAATATTTTACTGGTAAATAATGAAATAATAAATCTTCAGGTGTTCTCCTTTACAATATATATAATACAGATCTATGCCTATGGAAGAATCCTAGGGATTGTATTAAGGTTTTTCTGAATGTATTATATGCTCTAGCACTGAGCATCTTTATGGAATAGATTCCCCCAACCTGGTGCACATTTTAGGCAGAAATGTGGTTAATTATTACAAGGATTGCAGTTCAAACTTCTTTAAGTTGGAAAAGCATGAATAATTTTTAAGTTTCATTTATCAAAGCTGATTAAAAGTATTTTGAGTTACAATCCAGTAATAACAGATTTGAATGATAGCTACTTGAACATTATAGAGGAAATTTGTAACTTTTATGAAAAGTATTCTTCCTTTTTAATTTTCTGAATTTTTGCGTATCTTTGTCACTGATTGTTATCGAAGCTTAATGTGAGTCTTACTTGTTACATCAAAGGAAATGTGAGAAAACAAATAGCAAAGTTTGATGCTTGTTTATTTTATAATCAATGTAACCTAAAATTCAGTATGTTGCCTTGGAAAAACAATTATACATATGCAGGCACATAGTTCAATCAAGTCAATTAAAATGTTAATAAACAAGTTATATACCGTATTTATTCGAGTATAACGCGCACACGTGTATAACGCGCACCCCCTAATTTTCGATTTAAAATCGGTATAAAATTTTGTTTCACTTTTTCTTGGCTCAGACCAAGCATTGTAAGTGACAAACGTTGTTGAACACGTGCGGCCATGATAAGAATCGTTTATAACGCGCACCCTCGTTTATAACGCGCACCCTCGTTTATAACGCGCACCCAAACTTTGAGTTCTTTTTTTGGTAGAAAATTTTGCGCGTTATACTCGAATAAATACGGTAAGTACTTTATTCAATACAAAAAGGACTGATCTTGGCCAGCTCACGCCACTATATATCCCACTGACTTTGACACCTCTCAGTAAGCGATGCTCTCACTACAGATTCTAGAGGTATCTTCTGCCACATCACAAGAAATTTCTGAAGACTTCTGTAAAAAAAATATTCTGGAAAAGATTACATTAACCATTTTTAAAGTTTTTAGTTTTCATTGATCTCATTCGAAGATACAGTCTTGAAATACAGAAAATATGGGACAATAATAAATCTTCCAAATAATTATTCTCTTTTGAAAACCGCTTCAATAGTATAGCATAAAATCATCCAGAAACTCACAAATGGAAGAATAATATTGAAGGTATAGCACAGGGGTCTGCAAAGTCGGCTCTTTTAAGACTGGTGGACTTCAACTCCCAGACTTCAACTCCCACAGACCCCTGCCCTATACAACGCTCGCCATTCTGGCCCTTGCAGGCGGGAAGGCAGACTATGAGAGCTGCTTTGCTTCTATTGGGCGAAATGCCCTATACCAGGGGTCTGCAAAGTCGGCTTTTTTAAGACTGGTGGACTTCAACTCCCAGAGTTCCCCAGCCAGCATAGCTGGCTGGGGAATTCTGGGAGTTGAAGTCCACCAGTGTTAAAAGAGCCGACTTTGCAGACCCCTGGTATAGCAGATCTCCTTTGCCTTGGCCAAAGTCAATGTTCATGACTCTACTATAAAAAAATGATAAAACTGGAAATTATGGGACAGTAGGAAAGTGGCTCACTAAGGCAAACAATGATGATCACCTTCTGAAAACGCCCACAATGGCTCTCCATAAGTCTAGGGACAGATGTATCAAACATGGTCTTTTTTGGCTACATGTTGTTGTTATGTCTGTTGGAAATCAAACACTGCATTCCACAGTCAGAATCTCATATTGACTATCAAGGATGGATGTGCTACTGCCATGGGTTGGCAGGGGCTTTGCTGCCTCAATGCCTTGTTTACTTGCCTTTACTGAAGGAAATATGAATTCTACTCCGGGAATGCTATAGGAGAATGTTAGGCCATAAACTGAAGTGCAAGAAGGTAACAATATCAAACATGTAAGTAGTTAGGTAAAGGAAGAACAAATTCGATCTTTTGGAATAACCAAGTCAAAATCCAGACCTAAACCTCACAGAAATATTGTGGCAGGATCCAAAATGGGCTGTTTATACTGGAAAAGCTCTTAAATGTTGCTGAGTGAAACTATTTGCCATGGAAGAATGTGCTATAATTCATACAGTGATATGAGACTGATCAAGAATTACTGAAAATGTTTTATTGCAACTACTATAACTAAAGGTAGAGGAACCAGTTTTTGAATCCAAGGGACTATTACTTTTTCACACTGGCAAACTGCCCATTGGTGACTCTTTGTTTCCTTTTGTTTTCTTTTTCCTCTCATGTTTTTGTATATTAAATAAATAAAAAGAGCACTAAAGTATGGAGTTATCTATTCACTTAAAGTCCCTTTATACTGTGTATCTATAGAACACTCATGAAGTTCTGATAACATTTGATATCAAAGTTATATAAAAATCCAAGAAGGAATGAACACTTTTTCATTTAGTTTGTGTTTAACTATTTATTTTGAGGTGTCTATACAGATAGATGTGAACAGTTTTAGAATATAAATGAACTTCACAGCAACTTGGGTGTGGTTCCTATTCATAAACTGTAATCACAATCACAAATAAAGGTGAAGCTACGGGTCTCAGGATAATGTTTCAGGATCTAGTCACCTCTGGTCCTGGATTGGATCCTGCAGTAATCACAGTCTTTGAAATAAACCCTGGAATCTAATTGAGGACAAGAAATTTCCAGATATACAAATGCTTCTCCTTGTAGTCATCTTATATATACGTTATGTAGAAAAAGTCATGAAAACATATACAAATGGACATACAATGTTTCGCCACCACCCACTGCCATCGGCTACCCTGCTTTTCACCAAATGTTGTTCCATCTTGTCCCCCGCATGCCTTCAGATGGTTGTGACTCTGTCCTGGAGAAGGCTAACATTCAAATGTTTTGAAATTGGCGTAGGGGAAAGAATGAAGGGATCAAACCACACTATTGGGACAAGTAGACTGTTTGCATGAATTATCCCTATCTATGTATTTATTAAAATAATGTGAGAAATGCAGATTGACTATACCCAGTACCATTCTTGAAGGAAATGCTGCCTTTCATTTTTAGATTCAGGACAGGAGGGAGTCTCCATTCTTAAGACTTCTTCACATGCAGACATACCCTAGTGCAGTGATGGCGAACCTATGGCATGGGTGCCACAGGTGGCACGCGGAACCATTTCTTAGGGCATGCAAGGCGTTGCCCTGTCAGCTCCAGCGCAGTTGTGTGCACTGGCCAGCTGATTTAGGCCTTCTTTTGAGGCCGTTTTTCACCACTGGAGGCTTCAGGGAAGGTGGTGGGGGAGGCTGGGGGAGGCTGTTTTCACCCTCCCCAGGCTCCTAGAAAGCCTCTGGAACCTGGGGAGGGTGAAAAAAGTGTGCCAAGAGCAGGGAGTCGCGCACATAGCATTCTGGGTGTGGCACGCCCACGCACGACCCCCCCCTGCTCTCCCCCCGCTTTTGGCACGCGAGCCAAAAAAGGTTAGCCATCACTGCCCTAGTGGAAGCAAGCTCAGTTTTGTATAGGGAAGCTCTATGTACATGCATCAGGAAGGGTTTACAGTCAGTAATGTAACAGAATTATTAACTAAGTGGGGAATAATCACATTAATATAATTTATTTGTTTTAATTTTTTTTTTCTCTTGCACACATGCGATATTTGTAAAAAGATGTAATTTGTAATGAGAGCCAGTTTGATCTAGGCAGCAGGCTAGAAAGCAGGATATTGTGAGTTCAAGTCCCATCTCAGCCATAACAGCCAGCTGACTTTCAGCCAGTTGTGCTCTCTCTCAGCCCAATTCACCTCAGAGGGCTGCTCTTGTGGAGAAAATAGGAGGAAAGTGTGGTAGATATGTTTGCCACCTTGAGTTATTTGTAAAAATAATAAAGGTGGGATACAAATAAATAATAATAACAATCCTCTCTTCATAGTCACAATATTAAAAAGATGAGGGCGATCCTCTGACCAAAACAACCTCTACATCCTTTTGAATAAAAAAAAGAACCTTCCCTGATGGAATGCAACAAAAGATATGAAATACAGGTACTCCTTAACTAATAACCAGAATTTCTGTTGCTAAGCAAGGTGGTTACTAAGTGTGTCATGCCCAATTTTACTTTTACCAGTTATTAAGCTTGAAAGGTCGCAAATAGAAATTACATAACTCTAGGCTGCTGTCTCCATTGTAAATATATGATGGTTGCCATCTGAATTCTGACCATTTGTCGTAAGTGTGAGGACCAGTTGTAAATCGCTTTTTTCAGTGCTGTTGTAACTTTGAATGGTTGTTAAATGTTCACAACCACTGTAAGAGTTTAGTCTGTCATTTCATATGTCACCCCAGGATGTAGATGAATATTTTTAGAGATAACTCCACCCTACTAGGTTAAAAAAAAAGGCCTTTGGGTGCTCGCTCCATTGTCCTGGGTCCCACATCCTCTTTCCCACCCCTAATTGTAGCCTGGTTCACTTACCTTTTCCATAGACTTCCTTTGGAAAGCAGCCACTCCACCACATGATCTTCCTACATGGAGGCTATGTGGCACCATGCCAGAAGCGGGAAAGTATCATAGGCCTCCGTGCCATATAAAGAAGGCAAGGAGTAGACTGGATCTGAATGCAACCATCCAGGGCCATACTGCCTCATTTTCCCAGCTCACACCTGGCACCTTGCTTAATGACCATTAAGACTTGCAGCCATAATGGACAAGCTCCATTATAGTTGTAGACTACCTGTATAGGGAAATCCTGTGTGTTGAAAGTTTAGATAGCAGGAAATGTTTTTGATCTGGCATGCTGATTTATGCAGCTATAATTTCACTTGCTGCTTCAAAGAGAGGATGCACCAGCAAAGTTCACTGACCAGAATAATTTCCCCTTTCAGACATACCAAGGGAAAAGAGACATTTAAAATGTTTAAGCCATGATACTTACTAAAAAGAAAAGGCAAGTATGGACAAATTAAAAAGTAAAGTTCCAATAGTGATCTCCGGGAGGATCTCCCAATTTATGTCCATCAGTTGTGAGAAATGGCCATAAATTCCTACCTTTTTTCTGTTCTTTCAGAGTTATTAGTTCACTCTCTAAAAGCCAAGTTTAATGATGTCTCTTTTAAAGAAACTTGTCTACAGTCTTTAAAAATCAAAATAATAAGGCTGTCCAGTGTCTTTTAAATAGGTGCTGCTGAAATAGCCTTCATATGGAAAACAGTTGGTAAAGACTTATTTTGCACTCTCTTTTGATAACAACACTGCCATCCAATGGTCCAAATGTCTTTGTAACCATTTTATTTGTGATGTTCATTGGTTTTATATTATAAGCAATGTGCAGGAATGCAGCATCTTGCTTATTCTTTCTATTTCCTAACACACATAGCTTGATGTAGAAAAGATTTCATTCATTATTGTTAGCTGCTAAGTTTGGTATTGAAATTGCTAGAAAACCAAACTACATTACTATATTTTAATTATGGTTATATCGTTCCTCCAGCAAGAAATGAATTGTGTGTAAGAAAGTTTATCTTAAATACACAATTGATGTATTTTGCTGTGTAAATGTTTTTATGAGCCAAAGGGAAAAAAAAGAAAGATCCATATATATGATTATTCTCAGAATCAATTTATATTGTGTAAGTAAAATTAAATTGAGACTGTCAAGGTGTTGCGAAGTGCAATCTAGCTTTTGATTCACAATAAGATCTTTAATGGAAAGTTATTTGCTTTACAAACTTGCTTTCCAACTGATATGAGAGGAAACAGAAGAGCTCTAGTGGTGGCTTTTAAAATCTTAGCAATGGATCATATAGAATTATTTACAGAAACTAACTTGAACAGCTGCTTTATCCACTCTCTAATGGGACTCATTAAAATCCTGTTTGACACTCCAATAACTCTGTGTGTTTGGTGGTGAGAAAGAGAAAAGTATGTATACTTTAAAGAAATTACAGGATCTGGAAATTAAGATCAAAGGTACAGAATGATCTTGAGGTTGCTCATGCTCCCCATGCTTTCCTGGCGAATTAAAGAATGATGAGGATAAGAGAAGAGCATTTTTTTCTCTGCATATCCAAAAATGGCAGACAGGAGCAGCAGACTTTCTGCTATCTGATTCTAAAAAGGAAGTACAGAATAAAAAAAATCATTCAGATTGATTTAGGAAGATACTTATGAGGTACTTTTTTGTATCCGGGATTTTGGAAAGCCCAGAATTAGTAGCCCTCACATATTGTATTAAAGCAAAATATGAATCTGAGTTTTCATATTTTATGAACTCAACTATTAACTCATCTGAAAATATATCTACAGACCCCTCACATCCTGGACATAAACTGTTTCATCTCCTTCCCTCAGGATGGCGCAATAGGGAATTGTATGCCAAAACAACTAAACAAAGAGAGTTTTTTCCCTCATGGAATCAATCTGCTGAGCATCTAATTCTCACAGTGCTGGCTGATGTTTATATTTTTCCCCATGTAGTATGACTGTAATATTATTTATCCTTCTTATCTTCTTTACTCCCCTGCCCACATTATTGGTATTATTGGTATTATTATTATTATTATTATTATTATTATTATTATTATTATTATTATTATTATTATTATTATTACCACCACCACCACCACCACCACCTCCTCCTCCACCACCACCACCACCACCACCACCTGTGGTTAATCTTTGGTGAGATTCACAGCCTTTGGGGCTGGTTGGTAGCTCAACAGCTCAAGTCCTAACTAAGGACCTAGGAACTGTCAAGGTAACATCGGATGATATAAGCTCTTCCAAGCAGGGTGGCCCTTTGTAGAGTCAGAATGCTCAAGTCAGGCAAACCTAGAACCTCCACATAGCGAGGCAGTCCCCTAGGTATTGCTCCAAGGGTTCCAATCACAATTGGGATAACACACGACTTTCTCTTCCACAGTCGCTCAACTTCGATTTGCAAGCCCCGGTATTTTGTGATTTTTTCTTGCTGCTTATTTTCAATTCGTGCATCACCAGGTATTGCAATGTCAACGAACCATACTTTTTTCTTTTCAATTATTGTTATATCAGGTGTGTTGTAGGACAAGTGCCTGTCAGTCTGAATTCTGACGTCCCACAAGATCTTGACTTTCTCATTCTCTAAAACTTTCTCAACCTGATGTCCCCAGTGATTTTTGCTATACTCAAATCCAAACTTCTGGCACAATTTCCAGTGAATGATTTTAGCAACGTGGTCATGGCATTGTAGGTAGTCAGTTTGTGAAATTTTGTGAAATAATAATAATAATAATAATAATTTTAATATTTCTAAACCGCGCCCTCTCCCCACAGGGAGATAATAATAATAATAATAATAATAATAATAATAATAATAATGATAATAATAATAATAATGATAATAATAATAATAATTATTATTATTATTATTCTGTGGTTAATCTTTGGTGAGATTCACAGCCTTTGGGGCTGGTTGGTAGCTCAACAGCTCGAGTCCTAACCAAGGACCTAGGAACTGTCAAGGTAACGTCGGAGGATATAAGCTGTTCCAAACAGGGTGGCCCTTTGTAGAGTCAGAATGCTCAATCCGGCAAACCTAAAACCTCCACATAGCAAGGCAGTCCCCTAGGTATTGCTCCAAGGGCTCCAATCACAATCAGGATAACACACAACATTCTCTTCCACAGTCGCTCAACTTCAATTTGCAAGTTCCAGTATTTTGTGATTTTTTCTTGCTGCTTATTTTCAATTCATGCATCACCAGATATTGCAATGTCAATGAATAATAATAATAATAATTATTATTATTATTATTATTATTATTTACATGGAGAGCTTGTGCACCAGAGACAAATTACTTATACCGTATTTTTCGGAGTATAAGACGCACTGGAGTATAAGACGCACCCAGGTTTCGAAGAGGCAATTTTTTTAAAAAAAGTAGGTAGGTAGATAGAGGGATAGAGAGAGAGAGAGAGAGAGAGAAATACAGTAGGTAGGTAAGTAGGGAGAGAGAGTGTATAGCTAGACAAGTAGGTAGAGGATAGAGAGAGAAAAATAGAGAGAGAAATACAGTAGATAGGCAGGGAGAGAGAGTGTGTGTGTAGATAGGTAGGTAGAGGGATAGAGAGAGAAAAATAGAGAGAGAAATACAGTAGATAGGTAATGAGAGAGAGAGTAGGTAGGTAGGTAGATGTTTCCAGGTGTATTTACCCATGTGCTGGAGAAGGGAATCACTGACCATCTTTGGAACAAATCTTTGGTTCTGCAGGCACAGCACTTGACCAACGTAATTCTCATCAATCACTCTAACTAAACAGCTTTCCAAAAGGGGGAAAACCCTTTTTGCACTATGCAAACCTCCCCCAAATGGCCCATTTTTCACAAAAATGGGCCTGTTTTTTTTCAAATAAAAGGCATGAATAGCCTTGGGGAAGCTTGTAGAGTGCTCCTGGAGGTGGGGGGTCCAAAACGAGGGAAAACGCCCTGATTTTTTGCAAAAACGGGCCGTTTTTTGGTTAGAAAATAGCAGGCATAGAGGCTTATAGAGTGCTGGAGGCTTATAGAGTGCTGCTGGGGGCTGGGGGAGAAAAACGCCCTGTTTTTTGCTCATTTCTGCCCTCTCCAGCCCCCAGGAGCTCTCTGGAAGGCTCCATAAGGGTATGTGCCTGGCCATTTTGGTGAAGGGGCGGGGTTTCAGGAGGCAAAAAAATGCTGTATTCGATGTATAAGATGCACCCAGATTTTCAGCCTCTTTTTAGGAGGAAAAAGGTGCGTCTTATACTCCGAAAAATATGGTGTATTGAATCACGCATTCTATTCTATTCTATTCTTTTCTATTCCTAATTCCATTCCAAAAACAATATCTTATGTCTTAGCATGTTGTGCAAACCCAGCAAGTTTTGCTTTATTAAACCACAGTTAAATCATGGTTAAAAATAGGTTTAAGTTAGTGTGAAAGCCCAACCAGTATAAGGCTGAAGAGAGTATGAGAACAGTTTTATGTAAAGCTGCATATCGACAAAACCTTCATATGAATCCCAAAATAGTTATAATATTTAACCATGGTTTGACTCCAAAATTGAACAAAACATGGCTCAAAAAAGTCTAGAATGCCTAAGGGAATCAGAATTTGTCAGGACAGGAATATTGCTTTTGTTCCTATATCAACTTGACAAATGAGAAGCATTAGTTGAGGCACCACAAGTGCCATTTTAATTATAATTAAATAAAGACAGAATTAGCAATTATTATCAAATAATACATTTGATTTCATTTTAGATATCTCTTAATTGTTCTAGAAATAAACATCCAATTTCCTTGGATAGATTATTTTCTGTCAATATTGTTTCTCATAGAAAAGAATATTTATAGCTCAGGATTGAGCTGTGGGATTCATGGTGATCTCTGAGCTTGTTTTCTTTGGTTATTTCATTACCATATGAGTTTACATAACCAGTGCTAGAAGAAGTAGGGTTCTACTCTTATACCAGTGTCTTGGCCTCTCAGTACTGGTGGGAGTGGTCTTTGTGGTTCCTTGCTTGTTGGTCTAAGTTGATAGTTCTTTGGCCAGGGCATTGTTTATTTCTTGACTGTTGGTCTAATGTTAATTTTAGGTGTTAATCTCTCCTCATCTGGGCGTTGATTGCTGGTGAGATGTTTTAGTTTCTTTCCTTTTTGATTTTTTTTATTGAATGTTGTGTTCTTTATTTCTATGTGCTCATTGATGGGCGATCGGAGTGCCAGGATTCCAGGAATTCTTTAGTGTTTTTGGACTTAGCTTGATCTAGGATCATCACAATTTCCCAGTTAAAACCTGGTTAAATCTGTTCATGTGTTGTGAAATTAAGGGATTTTCATCATGTCTGCTAGTTGGTGTCTATGGATGTCCTCAGTTAGTTTTCTGCCTGTTTGTTTTACATAGTGGCTATTGCAGTCCTTATGCTATAAGTTGTAGGTGACTCCTGTTTTTTCTTCTGGTACTATTGGGTATTTGGTTTACTTAGGTTGTTTTCGACGGCTTTAGTTGGTTTGTGTGCTTCAGCGATGCCATATAGTTGTTATCAATAGATAACACATCTTTATTTTTATTGTGCTAAATTTTTAAAATGTTTTATGACTGTAAACCACAAGGAATTAGTGAATTCAAGCAGAAATATAAATAATACAGATTGTTCCTAAATTCATGGGTATTAAATTTTTAAATTGAAATAAATAAAAATAAATGTAATGTTATAATTTATTTCATTATTGGACATTTTTGTTCCTAGTATTTGTTATTTTCACTTAGATATATTTTCATTTCAGGCCAAATATGAACATTTGTGTTATTGACTTCAGGAAGAAAATAAAATGTAAGTTGATGGAATTTTTGGAAGTATTTTCTTTATAATAGTTTTCATATTTTTCATTTTTTCAGAAGCTAATATCAGGGTTCCAAGTAACACCCACCATGAAAGAATGTTAAAGATAGCTTCCATATCTTACAGCTATTGGTCTAAACAGAATTACAGAATTTGTTAAAGACATTGGAAAAACTACCAAGAAGTTTGTTTTAATTTATATACTACTAAAACTCTTGTTCTCTTACCCTTTAACTGGGCGAAATGGTGCATCATGGGGCAACAATTTTTGAACCAAGGTACTTCAAATCGGTTAACTTATGGAATGCATCCAAAACCTGGGACCTATAACTTACATGGAATTGAAATTTGGCAACTTTTATAAAACAGTTTAGGATATAAAATATTACCATAAAACAGTTTATGACCTAATGCCAAATGTCATAAAACATTTCTTGTACTGATGTTTGACTATGCTTTACAGTTCAACATGGGTTATTTTCAAGGTAAATACAGTGAAGGCAATACATTAGAAGCTCTTTCACTGTTGAACGCTTTTGGAATCTGGAAAGGAAATATCTCTGAAATGGTTCATGGGTTGTTTAGTTATTTGTGATTAGTTACAAATATTGGACAACTATGGTACTTCATTTAAAAATTCAGAACAGTAAGTATCCATTATTTTCCTTAGTTTTTTTTAATACATTGTTTAACTTCTCACAATTCATTCCAGCATTTTTGAATATTAGAACTCAAATTGTCATTGTCTTATTCAGCTGAGGTTACTGACAAACAACTTCTACCCTATATTCCATTTCTGTCTGGAATTCTTGTATACTTTAATGACTCGCACAGATCATTTGAAAAAAAAAAACCCACCTACAAGGCAACTGACCCACAAACTTCCTACTCATCTTTTGAAATTATTACTATAAGTAGTGATAAAAAACTTCATACAAAATACAGTACTGTAAGCGGTAATAAAGTTTTACAATCTGTTTTGATCAGATTGGGAAGGAAATCTGTTCTTTCAGAATTGCAAAATTCTGTTAATGTAGCCTTGCAATAGTGTAGAATTAACTGCTCTAATTTTGTTTCCCGTCCAGTTTACCTGGGAAGGCTGACAAAATAGGATAGACAAACAGCTAGGTAGACTGATACTAATGGATAATGCCCAACCTAGCATTCAACAGGGGTACTGAATTACAAACATGCCCTATTAATAGGACCACTGTCTATTGTTATTGTTTTTTTAATGCCATATGGCAACTTGGAATCTCAAGTCCTTCATTAGGTATATAAATTTGATCTCTAAATTACTTTTTAAACAAAACTTTGCTCAGTCCCAAATTTCTTTGATTTTAGTCATGGAACTGCATTGTACTTGTGCTTTAATAATATTTTTTAACTATTTAGTTCAGAATAGTCATTATTGCGGCTTAGGTTTACAAGTGCTAATTTTTTACTTTATTGAATAACTACTTATTACACATTTTCTTATTGTTTTTAGGTATTAAATAATAAAGTATTTATTTCCTGTAATTTAATATTACAGTGGTTTTTTTTTAAAAGAATCACTGTATGTTTATCAAGGTTCAAGGTACTTGCCAACTGTTATTGTCAACCAGGCTATGGGAAATCTTTATTATTCCTAAACAGGAATAGGACAGGAACTAAACTGCATAATTGGCAGCGAATATCATCTCCTTAGCCCAACATTCCATCTCCAGCAGTTGCCAACCAACTATTGCCAGAGTGGGATGGTGGTTCTTGTTTGTACACAGTGGTTGGTTGGAGAGTTAATTCTCAGCTTCCTTAACATAATCAACTGTAATCATGACAACTGCCCTCCATTGTCAGCTGTTGTTCTTGGGATCTTAAATGGCATTCTGCTCTATTAATATTGTTGTATCAGGAGAATACATAATTATGGCTTGGGCTTATTAGCGATAGCTTTCAATGTAGAAATCTAACAGTGCAGTATCCATCTGGGAATATCTGTGCAGTATTTTTAAAAACATAGTTGGGTTTGGTATGAACTATGGTTGCTTATTGTCCCAGGATATGAGGTGTTAGAAATAGTATGTCTGTTCTAGATAGTATCTTGACAGTATAGGAAGTCCTTGGATTACGATTCTAATTGGGATCAGAATTTTCATCAAGAGAAGAGGTCATGCAAGACACATGACTGCGCTGCTTAGCAAAGCAGTTTCAGCAGTCCCAGTTGTGCTCATGTGCTTATGTGATTCTGTAACTGGTCATAGATATGGGTTGTTATCAAGCACCTGAATTTTGATCACATTACCAAGGGGATGTTGCAATGGCCAAAATTTCAAGGACTGGTTGTAACTACCATATTCATTCAGCAACATCATCACTTTGAAAGATCACTAAATGCATGAATGTAGTTTGAGGACTAATAGTATTCTTCAAGTGAAAAAAGTGTTTCATCAAAGTTGTAGATTATGTGTGGATTTAGTGGGCCAAAGGATACACCTCATGAAAGAATGGACAATTCTCCTTGGCTGAATGGCTGCATGGGTTCACAGTATTTTGGAGAATCTCTGAGCCCTTCACACTCTTGTAAGTGATTAGGTGCAGCAGCTTAGATAGTAAAACATGAAGCATATTCAGTTTGTGAATATAAACCATACATCCATTTAATATAATCTAATTAATATAATAAAAAATTATATTTTAAAATATTTTTTTAAATAAATAATAATAATAATAATAATCATTGCCAAAGACTCACTATTACTATCAGCCCTCCAGGCACAATGGTACATCTAAGTCTTCAGGCCCCATCAGAAGGGTAGGTTTCAATCTAGGTTCTGGAGGAATGAGCGCAAACATCATGACAGAAAACACTCTTCCTAGATCTTGTCAGATTACATTTCTTAGTAGATAGGACATGTTAACATGCCTCTGCTGCTGGATCTGATAGATAGGATGGGTAGATGTAACTGGGGAGAGGAGGTCCCTCAACAAATATGTTGACAGTAGAGGATTCTTCATCTTTAGTCTTTTAAGAATGACGTCATGTTGCTTGCTTCTGGTTAGGAAGATAGCATCAGATTGTACCTATGTCAGTTTCGTGGTAAGTTTTATGGATTTTTATATATGCAAAAAATCAAAATGGAAGAGAAAGAGAACTTTTAATGTAACAGAATTTGGTGGCACTAAGAGAGAGTTTACCTCCCGTAGACACAGATACTGTCAGAAGGATATGGCTGAAATTATTAGGGTTTAAGAGCATCAAATAGGATGAGTAAAACTAAAGTAATTTTGTAAGAAATATCATACATATGACCAAGAGGCTGAAGATGATTTTGAAATGGGGAATAAAATTAAATAGCTATCTAAAGAAAGACCTACTATAGTAATTTATGATATTAATTTGTTCTAGTGGTAACATAAATGTAAATATGTTCTAATTATAATAAAGAGATTGGATTTTTACGAATTCTAAATTGTTTTAAGACTAATAGATCATAGGAAAAAATTTAGGGATAACCTTTGATATAAATCTATTGGTACACCCCTATAGTTTCTGTAGTCCTAGAAAACCAATTGCAAATTTGATAGCCTTTATAATAATCTGTGGTTTTTTCATGCAATGAAGTAACATAGTTAACTTTGCAGAGGTGGGGGATAACTTATAATTAAATGCATTAAAACAAATACATTATCATGAAAACAGCTATAAAGGCAGTAAGAATTAAAACCAAATGTTGTAGTCACAAAAGCAATTTGGAAAGGTTAAGCATGATCAGGAAAATAAAAAAGGGCATTTGCCAAAGACACATTAATATACGCAGCAAACAAATTTCTAATCCAAGATCACAAAAACTGAATAGGTTCTCTAGCAAAGCAGATGAAGGAAGATCTAACAGATATGTTAACAACTTCAACGCTAGGTGTGCAGCTTTAAGAGGACATTTTCAAATTGTCCAGACAAACTCAACTGACTGATGCACCCCACAATATATTTCCAATGCTGTTATTTTAAAACAGAATAGCTTTTAAGAAAAGGGACTGAACCCACAAAATATGTCATATTGGCCCCTCACCTGAGAAAGGCTATGCTCACCTACTCCAAAACACTGTAGTATCCATACAGAAGGGAAGAAAGCCATCCAGCAAGAAACATCACCATTTTCCAAAAAGTATTTCATACCTACCCTTTTATATACGTTCCTTGATATATTTTCAACCTCCCTGAAAACCGAAGGGTCCCAGATGAACCAAAGCTGTCAAACCAAATCCCCTGATTCAGAACCACCTTTTCTTTTCTGCTCCACCAGATTCCCCACTCAGGAACTGATTAATCATTTCTTTGGAGCTGAGATAATCATTTATAATAAACTACACTACTATCATCCCATGCTCCTTCCATTCTTTCTCGAAAGAACGAAAAGCTTCTGTTTCTCTGGCAGGAAGACAATTTTTGAACTCTTTGTACCTCTGACCAAGTTCTAAGACGGAACTCCCATTTGCTCCCTCCTTTTCCTGAACCTAGAATTCAGCTCTGGACAAACTAAGGGACTTTTCTGCCCTGAGCCACCCTCCCGAGCCTTCCCCGCACTTCGTTGGCCTCACGCTTCTCAGCTTTTTATACAGCCCCCTTTCTCTGCGGCCTCCTCCTGCCACCCCACCCCGCAGTCTCTCCTCCCACTAGCTTTCTCGGCTTCCTCCCTCCCTCTCCGCTCCTTTTTTTTCTCCACCTCCTCAATACTAGCCGCCCCTCGGCCTCAACATGCAAGCCTCGCCGCCATTGGCCAAGCAGCCTCATCCTTTCCATGCGGGATGCGCGGATTGGACGAGCCAAGGCTTGTCGCCTTGCCCGTTGTGAGAATGAGAGAGGGGACGGGGAGAGGGAGGGCCTTTTTTCCTCCTCCCCCTCTCTCTCTCCCTCGCTCGGTCTCGCTCTCTCTCTCTCTGGCAGTGTCCATGGCTCCTCCTGCCACGGAGAGGCGACGGGCTTAAGCCGAAGCCGGGCCGGCTGTGGGTGACTCCCTTGAGAGATACCTTCTTGGGGGGGCTGGGGAGGGGTGGGAGGGAAAAGCGCGAGCTCCAGAGCAGGGGGAAGGGGGTCACCAGCGGCACGAGCATCCCCCTCGTTAACCGCCGCCGGCGGAGGAGAGACCCGGGCGGCAACGGAGGCATAGGAGGAGGCGCCTTCCTTTTCTCTGAGCGAGCTCCTCTGGGCCGGTCTCCTCAGCCAGGAAACCTTCCTTCCCCCTCTCCTCCTCCTCCTCCTCCTCCCCCACCTCCCCTCCCCAAGTCTCGTTGCCGGAGGAGCGACCCCCTCTCCTCCCCCCGCCCGAACCGGCAAATGAACTCGGTCCGAGCCGCCAACAGGAGACCCAGGCGAGTGTCCAGGCCGCGCCCGGTGCAGCAGCCGCCGCCACCGCCGCCGCCGCCGCCTCCTGTTCAGCCGCCTCAGCAGCAGCAGCAGCAGCAGCAACCACTGCAACTGCCGCCGCCACCTCCACCGCCGCCGCCGCCGGAGAGGAACAACAACAACGCCGTAGCTGCCGCCGCCGCAGCCGCTATCGCCGCTGGGGAACGGGGTAAGCGAAGGAGGGAGAGGGAGGGGCGGCAAGGACAAGGGCGGCGAAGGGGCGCGGGCAGAGGAGAGACGGCGAAGCGGGTGGGGTTCCTTCCCCCCCCCCCTCTGCCAGCCCTAGATACGCTCCCCCCGTTCCGTGGACCTGTTAGGGACATAGGCCGCGCTTTGTTTGGCTCGGGCCCTCCTTGAGCTTTGGATTGCCAATAAACTATGGGTTCCTCTCAGGTACTTTTGGGTGGGGGTGTTGGGGGGGTGTTGAATAGAGAGCACAGAGCCTCCTCTCGGTTCCCCCAAGAGAAAAAGGGAGAGTAAGAGGACGGAGAGGCCCCGGGTCCTTTCCCACCTCCCCCCCCCCCCCCCCCGGTGGTTTATTTTAGCTGTGGGAGGCAAAAGCTTCCCCCTGTGTCCGGGACACGGTGTGTATCCCAGTAACTTGTGTTGACACATTTCCTTTTATTCTCTTTAATCATCTCCTCCTCGGCGGCGGCTCCCCCCCCCCCCCTCCGGTTTTCCTCTCTTTTTGTAATGGTGTCTCATGGAGACAAGAACTGCTCTCTCACCCCCTCCCCTTCCTCTTCCTCTCCTCTCTCTCTCTCTCTCTCCCCCCCTCTCTCCTCCCTCGCCCTGCCCAGTGTTTTTGCTGCGCAGTTTGCATGGCTTTGGTTACCCAGACCCCCGAAGGAAAAAATGATCCGAGATAGGGAGGGATTCGGAGGATGGCATGGAAGAAAGGAATTGCAGACCCCTCGTCCCTACATAGGCGGCGTTTTTGTCGGGGGTAGATCATCGGCCATTTATTTATCTGCTTCCTTCTCTTTCCCCTTCTCGCCCCCTTCAGTCTGTCGCACCACTCTCACACACTGGCCTAAATAAAAACCCACAAATATTTGTTCCTGGTGTCAGGCTGCTGCGGGTGGCGGTAGAGAAACCTTCGTCGTTTTTCCGCGCGTGTGAAGGTTTCAGTTCCCTGCTTGTCGGTCGGGGCCTAGCATAAAAAATAATAAGATTGAGACTAATTAGACAAGCACCATTGTTTGAAAGAATTGGAAATGTAATCATGAAAGGGATTCCTATTTCCCCTCGTTCTCTAATAGAAGATTTACATGGTCACCGGAAAAATGAAATAAAACCCAGATCTGGGTGTCTGGGGGCGGGGGAAAGTGTTGGAAAAGGAGGAGGAGGGCGATCATTTTCTCACTAGGCTGCGTAACTGTTGCCATATTAATTGGCTAGGTTTCTCTCCCAGTGTTGGTGTGCTGTCGTCGCAGGGTTATTTTCTAAAGGAGAAGAACGGGTGGGATCGGAGGAGACATTTTGCATGTATTATCCATTGGGTTGGATTTTAATTTTTTATGCACTGGGTGTCGCACCTTTCTCATGATAAAAGGAACATGACCTATGAATTTGGTCGGTTAATAAAACACCTTTAGCTGTTGTGAGAAAAATGGCTTTTGTTTGAGTATGTAAGAATAATTTACTAGGGATAAAATGCTAAATTTCAAAAGTACATGGTGATGTTTTAAAAAAAAAAAAGATGTAAGTGAGGATTGTTAACTCTGAACTTGTTCATAAAGAATCCCAGGATGCTTTTAATTCAGCTCTGGCTATTCCTCACATTCATCCAATCAAACAAGAATGTTACAGGAACCAGATTATTTTTAGAAAATGTGGGGGGGTTTGCCTATAGTTTATGTAAAACGTAAAAATAATTTTGATATCAATTATATAATTATTAATGTTCTAATATATGACTTGAAACAAATCACTTCCTTCTTTTGAATATCATGTAGACTTTTTGCTTTTGTATTTATGTAATAATAGTTTCTAAATAGTTAAGCAAATTTTGTGAATAGTGAAAAATACAACTAAAGTAACTGCATTTCATTTGCTTACTGCTTGACTGAGAATTATAACATAAATGAAATAGATACTAGATTTCAGAAGTAGCATTCAAGCAGTACTGATTAGCTCCTTCTGAAAATTATTTTTCCTGTAACACATTAAAATTGGATAATATCCTTGTGTTTATGTCAAACATAAATATTCATGCTGCAACTAAGACAAAAAGTAGTACATCTAGTTAATCATAGCAGGTCAGATGAAGGAGATTTTATGAAGCTAGATCAATGATTAACACATAGAAGTGCTATACATTAAGAAATTTAATTCATTGATTGAAAAAGTGTGAGAGTAGCAAATTTATAAAAATGTAACTTTAAAGTGCTTCTTCAATAAGATTTTAATCTATCATCATTAAAAGTCTTTAGCTAATAGCAGGCTTTCCCTAAGTTTTGATTTTCTGGTATTTTAAATTTCTACTTAAAATCTTTAAGGCTATTGGCGTGCGTATGTATGTATGTATGTATGTATGTATGTATGTATGTATGTATGTATGTATGTATGTATGTATGTATGTATCAGAGGTGGGTTGCTGCCGGTTTGGCCTGGATCCGGCGAACTGATACTAGTGGCGGTGGGAGGCTCCTCCCACCTGCTTCTGTGAGTGAGTGCCCAAACCACTAGTAAAAAAATTAGCAACCCATCTCTGGTATGAATGTATGTATATATTGGTTGGTTGGTTGGTTGGTTGTCCATCCATCTTGTGGTTCAGTCATGAATAAGATTGTTAATGAATGAGACTTGAGTTGTAAAAATGTTACAAATTCAATTTGTTTCTTAAACCTGTTTAACAGAAAACATACTAAGGAATGGTTGACAGGAATTTTAACAGAAACCAACCAAATGAAAGAGTAAATGTAAGATACAGTTATTAACATATAATAAGATAAAAAGGTAAATTATACCCCATGTAATAAATTAAAATTTTTTAGATCTACATCATAGCCAAAAATCAATAATTTATTCATGAAAGTTTAAAAAACTTAAATTTGGCTTGGTATTTGTGTCTAAAATTTAGATCTGTTTTTCAGTTTGTTTGGACTGTTGTATTAGCTTGGATGTTCAAATGACAGTGATAATTTCATCATATAAATGATTTAGTTGACAGGATTGGAATGAAGTATTCCTTGCTCAACACATTGTAAAAATAGTAATGATTTAGATTCAGGATGAACATGTTCAATCTTAATAACTTGCAGATATAAAAAAATGAAGCTATGTGTAAACCTCGAGCATTGTCCAAAGCATAGGTGAACTATAGAGTACTGAATTGATGATTCTGACTTTTGTTTATTTATTCCAAATTAATTGTTATCTTCCAAATATCCTGAAATAAGGAAGTATGATACCAGAGAAGTAGTTTGTTTTAAAATCAAGATAAATGTTAAAAAGATGCTTTGATGGTATTTTGGAGAGTTTTATTTTAGAGATTTAGAGTGCTAAATAAATAAGCAACAGTTGTTCAATTTTGCCAAAGAATGTCCACACAATCCAATTTATCTAAAACTATTAAAAAGTAATCATTACTTTTGTTAGCTTCTGGACAATATTTTTATTGATTTATTTATCTTTTAATATAAATTATGTGTAGCCAATCAAAAACAATACTGCTAAAGAAGTGTTGGTTGATGACCTCCATGTTTCATTGCATGTTCTAGCATACATTTTGATCTTCATACGAATAGTTTTTATTTTAGTAAATAATATACTTGCTGACACTTGTACCTGAACATGGAGGTCTGTTGTGGTGATAGTGAGAATAAAATCTGGATTGGTTTTTAATCAGTCATGAATATAGATTTTTTTAAATGTAGTTAGTTCTTCAGAAATAAATAGTATGTAAAAATAATTTGTGTGAATTATGTAGCTCAATATAGCCTTTGTATTAATATTAAAAAAATAGCTGAGTATATTTTGTTCATTTTTGCTTGTATGATACAGTATGGTTCATGTGAGTTAATCTGTAGGCGGCTATAGAACAATGTGATAGAATTTGCTACAGATAAATTAGCATTTCATACATACCTGACAAATCAAAAGCAAATCCAGATTTAATTTATGCAAAAAGTTTCATATTCAATATGTGATGTATTTTTCAGTTTTAAAAATATTTCTGCAGATCCTTACATAACAATATATGCTGACAAGAGGGTGGAGCTTCAACACCTCTGATGGTGACAGATGTAGCCTTTGACTTTATATTAAGATATATTGGTAGTGGTATATAAGAGGAAATTCTCTTTCATAGTGTACCAGATATGATGTTAATTTCACAATGCTAAAGTAAAAGTGAAATAATTGGAAGACAGTTTCATGAAGCCAGATATGTACAGATTGGAAAGTATCTGCACTAAATAAAGTTTTATGATTATTAATTCAGACAAAATTCATGCTATCATGAGTTGTATTTTTCATATTATTTAATAGCTATAATCACCTATTTGAGGGAGAGGAAACTGCATATATGAATTCAATATAGTGACAATGTAATTTTCATTAGGTTTGATATTATTTGTATATATTTATCAGAATCTGCACTTAAAAATAAATTTGTTTCTGACATCTATCCTTTCATGGAAAACAGATTTACTGCATATATATTTCATTAAAAAAGTTAGAATTAAGCAGTGCTTTTAACAAGTTCTGTCTGTCTGTCCATCTCCCCGTCCCTCCCTCCCTCCCTCCCTCCCTCCCTCCCTCCCTCTCTCTCTCTCTCTCACACACACACACTGATTAAAATGGAAGTAAAAGCTGTGAAATAAAGCTTTGGTTGTATATATTTTGTTGTACTGTACACGAGTCTAGAAAAATAGGCTGTTTTAACAAAGTAATTTATGAAAATCAGACATTTCTGTTTTTAGATGCTTTGTGAAACTAGCTGGCAAAAAGGTTAATAACATCTTATATTTTTAGCTTTATGCAAGGCTGGTAGATGCTATGTAATCTTCTATGCATTTCAATTCCTTGTTCTCATTAAAAAAGTCAACATTCAAATATCTCAAATACTTTTGAGATTAGTGAAAGTTGTATTAATTGTTTCAGAATAATTATTGCTGAATTGTTTTATTAATTATTCCTTGAGTTACTTCATATTATTTAATAGAGACATATATTGAATTGAATATATAGAAGGGAAACTAAAATTTATAGAATGCTCTGTTTTCATGTATGCATTTCATTCACTCAAGGGCCTACCTCTCTGTTTCTAGCATTAGTTCTAAATCCTATGTCTTGATAATCTTAAGTACCTGTACTAGATTTGGAATGAGTATTGAACGTGATGAATTTACTGACTGCTGTCTATTCTCTCCGCCTACATGGACTATGAAATGTCCTGCTTTTCAGTGGCTTATGTTTCTCATAATTTTATGAATGTAGTAGATGAATATTAATATATCTTATGACATTGTGGCATCTCTTAAGCCATATAGGCTGTATAAAGTAGACATAGACACACAAATATATGTATTTGACTTCAGGTAATGAATTTTTCCATCCCTGTATTCCACAACAATATAGTTATATTTTTAGTTGATTTTGTACTTCAAGGATGGATAATATATAGCCTGATCATAATGGTCATTTTTATGTTTTTAAAAAATATTTGCTTAATTAGATAGGTACAATCTATTCTGATTTATGTTTTAAAAATCACATTTAATTTAAACAATCTCTTGTAAATATAAATATCATCCAACATACAATTAAACACAATGAATAAATACAGGAATAAAAAAATGCAAGCTGGACTCACACTTCATATTGAGACATAATGCAGTTTTTAGGTTCAGCTTAGTGTAGTATACAATATGTCACATGTACTAGAATGATTTGTAAATATGCAACTTTCTATGTTGTACAACTTAGCCAATCATGTTTTATTCAATAAACCATACTCAAATAACTTACTGCTTAAGATAATTGTATGCCTTCTACTACCAACAGATGGTAAGAAGTTTCTTTAATTTAAAGAAAAAGGAGAAGTTACTGCTTCTGCTGAAATGTTGCCACTTTCTTAAGTGGTGTTCTTTGATGTGAAGTGCCTATTGTACCTGGTATGTTAGAAAATAAATGTTTAAAATGCAAGGTAATGGTTTCCTCTACCCAGTTGTGAGGGCAGTGCTCATTTCCAATGTTGTCCGAAGACTTTTCCATGGTCATGTAGCTAGCATGACTATACAACAAGGCACATAGAATGCTATTAGCTTCCCACCACAGTGGTACTTATTTATCTACTCACATTTGCCTGCTTTCAAACTGTTAGGTGGGCAGGAGCTAAGGCAAGCAATAGGAACTCATCCTGTCACGCAATGTACCTGGGCTGTCAGCTTTCCAGCTGACTAGCTCAGCATCTTTAACGATTGAGCCACCTGTAGAAGATCACTTATGTTAATACAAAATTTAAAACAACAGAGTTATTGTTGGAGTTGCTATAGAGCCAATTTTCAGTATTTTGATGTGGCAGATCATTTTTCCCAGTTTTTGTGGTTTGAGGTACCAAAAATAAAAAAGGCTTTTATTTATTTCATTTATATAAACATCTAGTTTATGAACCATAATCTCATGCATCTTAACTATTGCAATAAAGACAGTAAAAACATAACTATCATAAAAACTCCCAGTATCACTGGAAGTAACACAGTTCCAAATATCAATAAATAGCTTTACTGGACTCCAGCCTCAGTCAATTCTACTCCAACATTGGGCTGGGCTTTCTAGAAAGCAAGGAGGGTAGGTACCTGCCAGATCACAGAGGGAAGGGTGTACCAAAGAGCAGGAGCAATTGTCAAGAAGGCACACTGCCTAGATACCATTAGATGACAACATTTAATGAAAGGGACCTGGTGTATACCCATCGTATCTGACCTGGTAAGGCAAATACCTTGAGGGAGGGAAGTCAAGAAAAACCTGCATTGTTCTTAAAGATTTTTTGTTTTTGCTTTCAACGAATTTCGGAATATATGTACATTTGGCTGACCTGAAACTGAGTGCCCCAACAGTTATAGTTCTCCAGGGAAATGTTATGCCGTTAGTGATGTTACAGTGGAACCTTCTAAACTTTCCAAAATTTTCTTTCCCAGAAAGAATTTGAAATTCACTTATCTTGCCCAATGTGTAATATGTAAAGGTTCTTTATTAACTAGTTAAATTAATTAATCATAAAGTTTTAATAAAATGTGCCCTGAGTTAGAAAATGAATATTTGATAAAGAAACTAATTTTAAAGATTATATGAATATATATGTTTTATCTGCTTTTATTGCTTTTCTTAACTTTAGAGATTAACAGATCCAACTTTGGAAGAGAGTCTGCTGAAAAACATTTAGTACTTGAATTTGTGGTTTTTAAAAATGAACTCTTAAGCAATTGTTTTGAAGTCATTACTTAAGGAGCCAAAGAAGTATGTACTGTATTTCTATTCCAGATGCTGTGAGAATACAGCAATATATAAAACCAACTAGGTCTGATGAACACAACATGAAGGCTTTGCACTATATGAAAAGAAAATATGTTGTAGTCATAACACCTTTTGATAATTATAGTATTATATAATATCTTAAATTCCAGTTGCAACTCTAGATGTGTGCTTAATACATTGAAATACATTTGAATACATTCAGTTAATGTGTAGGATTGCAGAGGGTGCTCACTCACAACAATTGCCTTTTAAAGAAACATTTGGGTACTTGTTTGAAATATTGTATAACTTTTGGTTAGTCCTTACTTATTCCATTTATGCATAGCTTGCATTGATTATAAGAAAGCTGAAAGAGTGTATGGAATGGAAGATATGTGATAGAAGCATAAATTATGCCCAATTTGGAATACACAAAAAACTCTTCAACATATTCCAGAATGTAACAGATACATGGATAAGTAATAAGAATTTATTAGTAAATAAGCACCTGCACAAGACATCTGTTTGATAAGCTTCTGGATATGCTACTGTTGTACCCTTGGGCGTTTGGCTCAATTTCTATGGCAAGACATAGAACAGCAAAGTCTACAAATGTAACTCCCATGAAACAAAAGGCTTTACTAAAGTAGCATTAAGAATATATATGAAAAATGCACAATTCCCATCAAGTAATACTTAAGAGGCCATCTAAGATAAGAGGGTGTCAAAGTAATGAACACTATTATAATGGAAGCTCCATGTCTTTTTTATGTGCATTATGTTCTAGACACACCCCAAAAGGCAGAACTGCTTTCATTGTTTTGACAAAAGTAGCGGAAGATTGCAGATATCATTTTTAAAGACTGTTGATTTTCAGAATAATATTTGGAGCAAGATTGCATACTGTGTTTCCCTGAAAATAAGACAGGGTCTTATTTTCTTTTGACCCCCGAAATAAGCACTTGGTCTTATTTTCAGGGAGGTCTTATTATTTTTGAGGTACAGGAGGTGGCGAGCACGGTCACTCCATGGCTGCTGCTGCGTTGCAATATTATTGGGGAGGGCTTATTTTTGGGGGAGGGCTTATTTTCGCGCATGCACTTAAAAGCCCAATTGGGCTTATTATCGAGGGAGGTCTTATTTTCAGGGAAACAGGGTAAATGAAACCCATGTTACAAATTATTAAATTCTACAATTTTTCCAAATCTGGTAACTTTCTAAAATGTATTTATTGAGGTTAGCTAAGGATAAACTTTAATATATCTGAAAAGTACTGGATTTAGAAAGTTTCCCTCTGTTTATACTACCCCAGGGCTTTTGTATTTGATTGAAGACAAGATATTGATTTAAAGCTCTGACAAACCATGATGTTTGACTTTTTGATCTCCCTCACTAAATATCAAAACTTAACAGTGAAGGAAATTGCCTTCATAACTATGTCTATGAAGTCTATAATTATCTAGTTCATAGTTGTCCCAAACGTTTTTCAGGAAGCAACTGGACTTTCTTTGTTTTCCCTTGAAGATGTTTCGCTTCCCATCCAAGAACTGAAGAAGCTTCTTAGATGAGAAGTAAAATGTCTTCAAGGAAAAACAAAGAAAGTCCAGTTGTCTTTTGAAATAGCACCTTTGGGATCTTCCTAAGTACCTGTGCAGACCAAATTTAGGGATATATGAAACGTATTTATAGTCTTCGTCACTTTCTCATATTTCCCATTTTCTTTTATTTTCATCTCCAGGGAAAATAATTTAAGAAAAGTTTTAAAATGTGAACTGGTACTGTGCTGGAATGTTTGGATAGAAAGGAAAATGTATAAGTGAGTATCCATGTATTGAGTGTGTGTATGTGTGCTTGTGTGAGTATCCATGTGTTGAGTGTGTGTATGTGTGCTTGTGTGTATTCATGCATGCATGCATACATACATGAATAAAAGTGATACAGGTGATATACCTCCATAAGCAATCTAGCTCACATCAAATGAACCAATGTGATAGATGCATTTAAAATAAATAAGATGCAAGATTTATATTAGTATTTAAGTATTTAATTTCCCATTCTCCTGACTAGTATAAATAGGATCACAATTTCGTTGGTCAAAATTATACAATGGAGAATATTAGTGGGTATGCCAAGAAGCTCAGGAGGAACTATATAATTTGAGATTTCAGTGTTATTACTTGTTAAGTATGTTGATTCAATATGTATTGCTTTTAAGTTAACAATAGCATGAGAAATGAAATAAAATGTGGTTATCGAAATTATGATACTATAAATTTAGGTTATTATATTACTGACAACTAATGTAATTCAAAATTAAGCTTTTTCATATTTATATAGCTTTTGTTTAATTATCTATGCTACCTTTTATTGTGTTCCAACAGAATTATGTTTTGAAGAGGGTGGTGGATTGTTTGGAATAAATCTATATAATTACTTTGAGTGGATCCTGGCTGACATTGGATCATGGCTGACATATAGCCAGTAAAATTAACTTAGGAGCAGTAGTTTTATTTATGTATGTATTTTATTTATGTAGCTTGTCAAGCATGTACAAGATAACAGGTATAAGTTTAAACATGGACAAACAAAGGAAATTAGTACAAATAAATGGGGATGGTACGCATGCTGGTGCACTTATGCACACCCCCTTTACGGACCTCTTAGAAATGGGGTGAGGTCCACGGTAGACAGTTTAAGATTGAAGCTGTGGGGGTTTGAGGATGTAACAATGGAGTGAGAGCATTCCAGGCGTTGATCATTCTGTTGCTGAATTCGTATTTTCTGCAATCAAGTTTAGAGCTATGAAATGAGACAGGAAATAAGATTCTTTGGCCTTTTTTGCCACTGATGCTGCTTTAAGTGGTGTAATTTAAGTGGTGGATGGGAAGTAATGGACTTAGGCTCAACCCGACCAAGACCGAGTGGCTGTGGTTTCCCGAGTGGCTGCCCGATTCAACCAGCTCACTCCATCGCTGGCCATAGGGGGCGAACATCTTGCCCCTGTGGATGGGGCGCGCAATTTGGGTGTCCTCCTGGATCCCCGGCTGTCCATGGAAGATCAAGTGACAGCCGTGGCCAGGAGGGCGTTTTACCAGGTTCGCCTGGTTCGCCAATTGCGCCCCCTATTGGATCGGGACGCCCTGCGCACAGTCACTCATGCGCTCGTGACATCCCGACTGGACTATTGTAACTCTCTCTACATGGGGCTCCCCTTGAGGTGCACCCGGAGACTTCAGCTAGTCCAGAACGCAGCCGCGCGAGCAATTATGGGAACCACTAGGTTTACCCATGTAACACCGCTCTTGCGCAAGCTGCACTGGCTGCCTGTCGTCTTCCGGGTGCGCTTCAAGGTGTTAATTATCATCTTTAAAGCGCTCCATGGCTCGGGACCTAGCTATCTGCGGGATCGGATCCTGCCCCATACTTCCTCACGGCCGATTCGCTCGCACAGAGAGGGACTTCTCCGGGTGCCGTCCACTAGACATTGTCAGCGGGCGACACCCAGGGGAAGGGCTATCTCTGTGGCGGGCCCGGCCCTCTGGAACGACCTTCCCCCCGATATCAGGACGACCACGGACCTCCGCTCCTTCCGTCTTAAATTAAAAACTCACTTTTTCTGTCTGGCCGGCCTAGGATAAGTCTCTCTGTCTTTGGGGTTTTTATTGGGAATTAGTATCGCTTAGTTTTAATGGGGAAATTTTAGCGCAGGTTATGTTTAATTTGCTTTTAGAATTGTTTATATGTATTTATTGTTTTTATTCTACCTGTGCACCGCCCCGAGTCCCCGTGGGGAGAGGGTGCGGTTTTATAAATATTAAATTATTATTATTATTATTATTATTATTATTATTATTATTATTATTATTATTATAATTGAGGGAAGATATTTACAAAAAATGGAGCAGAACAGCCTTTTTTGAAGTAGGACTGGAGAAACATCAGTTTGCTTGAAGTATTCCAGATACAGATTTAGCTTCTAACCCAACTCTTAAATTGATCTGAAAGATAATTAAAATGAAAATAGCTAATCCTGTTTCATTTAAATATGTTCTTGCCTTGAGTGTACTTATGAGCATTGTACTGTGCATTTTCCTAGTATTGTGATCTTCATCACTTCTTGAGCAGCAGAGAAAAGAAGAATAAAATGGACTAATTGGTACCTCATTATGAATATAGTAGTTTACTTTACAACTGCAGTGTTCACTTTACAACTGCAGCATTCACTTTATGACTGCCACAAAAACAATTGCAAAATTGAGTGGACCACATGGATGACCCATTTTATGACTTATTTTTATGACAACATAAACCAGGATCCATTACAGTCAAAAGTCGAGGACTGCCATATGCCAATAGCACTATATATTCACAATGGATGACTACATACAAGAATGTCTATCTATATCTATAGCAAATTTAAACATTCAGAGTATGATTTAATGGGGAAAATAATTAAAGAACTGAGTTTAGAAATGTGAAAATATTAAATCTTTATTATATATCAGTGCAATGAAAGAGATGTAAGAAAGTAGTGTTTTTAGTAGACTTTTTTTTCCTGTTAGGTAATTTATGTTTAAATAATAAAATATTACTGGAATTGGCATTCAGCTCAAGTTTTAAAAAATGTAAAAACCCTCCCTTTTTTTGGTTAAAAATAAATCAGTGTATTCTGCTTTTTAAGATTAATCCTTCCTCAGTAATATAATAAGCAGTAACTATACAACTTTTTCAATTTCTCTGTCTACTTACTGATGCTATATCTTTACATGAACTTTTTAATTTTTCTCTCTTTAAAAAGGTTTTTATATAAAATAATTTAAAAAGGGAAATAATATTTTAAAACTATGACAGTGATTTATAAACCATACTGTTGGAGCAAGCAAATTTTAAAACTTTATTTCTAAAAAGCTTAATGATGGGCAAAGGACAGATTCTAGCTTGATTGTGTAGAATTGGTCTACTGTTTAGTTAGGTGCTATATGCTCTACCAAAATATAATTTGTTATTATTTAGTATTTTTTCTTAATTGCAAACATATATTAAATTTAATACAACTTCCAAAATTTATTTATAACTTTTTGCTTGTAAAATTTGATTATAAAATATGTTCTCATTTCTTTAAAATTTGTGACATTTTACTGACACCTAAAATATGCAATATCAATAGGGCAATTAAAAGCTATTGAGAGGAATAATACATCAGTTCATTTTTTTATGAAGACTTTGTAAAATGGCTGACTCTAAAATATTGCCATGGAACGAGAGCAAAACACTGGAATGTGTCTCTTAATTTTTCAAGCTTTTTCCTATTTTTTGAAAATTATACCATTTGAAATTTCAAGTTTCGATGATGTTAGGTTAGAAAATGATACAGAAACAGCTAGGGAAATGTGGGCAGTGCAGTGTTCTGGACTGTTTGCAGTTTCTTTGGTAAACTTAAGGTGCTAGTCTTATATGATCCATCAGTCTATATAATGCAGGTAGTCCTTATCACCCACTTGTTCAGTGACTAAGGTTGCAGTGGTGCTGAACGAGAGATGACCAGTCCTCAAAAGTTTTAGGTATTGCAGCAACCCTACAGACACTTGATTGTGATTTTGGCACTTATGATGGTTGCAGCATCCTGCAGTCATGTGATCACCATTTGTCACATTCCCTGCCAGCTTCCCACAAGCAAAGTCAATTTCCATCATAACCCAAGGATGCACCTCTCTATGTTCTGTTGTGTCTTTAACATTCATGTATTTACCAGCAGGATTGAGGGAGGGGTCACGGATGGATTATCGGCAAAGCCTGATTGGTCCAGAGACTGAGGGAAATATCTTTAATACTAAGACACTCCTCGTTGGTTCCCAGTTTCCCCTCAGTCTTTGGTCCAAACACTGGTTTTGCTTCTCATTGGCTATTGTTAACTAAATTATTGGATTATTTGGATAACTGGATATTTGAAAAATTAAATTACACTTAAAGGATCTATTGGCCCTAAAGGACCGGGTTTCTGGCTTGCTAGGCACAGAGAAGCCCTTGTGGCTTCACCCCTGCCCAGGGCCTCGGAGGCCTGCTCCAGTCCCCGGTCAGCGGGGGAGTCAGGTTCTCCCTGTAGCTTCTTCGCACGCTGCCTTCATGCCTACCTAAAGCTTGCCGCACTGCCGAAGACACCTGGGACCCTCCGGCCAGGCGCGACTGCTTCCTTGGCTCCTGGGATCGCTGTGCAGCTTCCGACGCCTCTCTGAGGTTCTGCACAGCTTCGACTGCGTCCCGGCAGCCCCTTACAGCGCGCGCTGTAAGGGGAATTCATGTATTCTGTTTAACAATACCAAGTTTGAGTCTACATGATTTGCAGAAAGTATCTTATCTGCCTTTTTCTGTAGTTAATAAAAATTCTGTTTGCAGTAATTGCCAGGGGCTGAATTTGAATATTGTCAGAATTGATCCATTTAAGGACTTTTTTATTTTAACTCATTTCAATAAACTAGTGGTAGATTGATATTATCCCTTTTCCTTAAGAGAGAAATCTAAAATCTTTGGAGTTTGCTGTTAAATGCAGCACATGCTCAGTAGAGCATACGTGAAAAATAACTCTTTAGTTATTTAATAGGTTTTAAATTTGTATAAATTATAGAAGTGTGGTTAAATAATTTAATACTTTTCTTGAAGTCTTCAAAAGAGCAGTGTGGTGGCCTAGTGATGGAGATGCTTGCTCCTACTCAGAAAATTGAGAGTTCAATGCTAGGTAGCAGCAGATGCTTCTCTCCTAGGGTGCAATGGAAAAAATATGCTGCGATCTCTACATGGCACCAGGAAGGGCCACCAGCCAGTAAATTCTCAGCTCTATCCAGTCGCCCCGACACTACCTGGAATTAAGGGATTACAGTATTGTAAAAAAGGAATTTTTGAAGACTTGAAAAGTGTTATTAGCAATATTACTACTGATGCACCATATTAAATCCTAATGAAGAAACATTGTTCCATTTATGTTGTTATAAATTAGAATACCTTTTAGGGTGTACTTAAGAATAAATATTTAACTATCAATCTCTTCCATTTCTTCCATCAGTGCTTTTTTCTATCTAATACTTGTTGGCATCTACTTAAGTCAGTTGTGTATGGCTGCCGTCCACAACTGCCACTTGATTCTGAGAAAAGACATAGTTGGTTTAAGGATTTGGAAGAAAGCCCTAAGTGTGCACCCATGTGCACTCTAAACTTTTCCTCCTTTGAATCCAAAGTCCAGTGCAGTCCTAGTATTTTGAATAATTTGAGTGATGTAACACTTTGCTGCTTTAAAAAACAATGTTAGTTTAAAACAGTAACAACACTGGGTATACATAGAATGTACAAAACTGTCTTGAGTTTAAAAAGTCCTTTCTGATGTTCCCCATTCAAGAAGAGTTTTGTCCCAAGTTTGAGACAAAATGAAATTCCATTTTATATTGTTTCAAAGGTTTCACTATTCAGATATTGATGTTGTTTTCTTTAAAGCCACAGTAATTTAAAGCCAATAAAGATGCAGGAGTGAGTTCTGTTTTTTTTTAAAATGTGACTGGAGTTTATTGAAGGGAGAAAGGAGAGGAGTGAGAATTGGGAATAATTTGTTATGTATACATTGCTGCCAACTAGTAGGTAGGGCTAACTGCTGTTTTTTTTTAATTCTGGAAAAAGAGTTCATGCCTTTTCAAAGAGGATGCCAAAAGCAAAAGTTGGTATATGCATTACTAAGAACCCAGCCAAGCCACAGAAATGTATTTTACTGACGCGGTGCTGGTTAATTGTAGGTACTAAGACTATTAAATTGAAAAAAAAATGTTGCTGTTTGTTTGCTGAAATCTTAGTTATGCAAACAAGCTGCAAAAAAACCTATTTAGCTGTTGCTTTCATTGTTTATTATAAAAAATTCCTAACATAGTTTAAGTTTTTTTAAAGAACATCCTTCTCTGCTATATTTTGGGAAGGAATTGGTAATATTGAACATAAATTATTAAGCTGCTTACTTTTAGGCCATTGTCTAACATAATTATTTAATGATTTAATATATTGGTGTACCTGTCACTGGCTTGAAAAAATTAGAAGTGAAAGGATGAGATACAAATACTATTTTTCAGTCATAGTTGGAGTTTAACAACTATATTGAATATTAATTGCATAATATCATTATTCTGTGTTTATATATTTAACAAGCTGTTGCTTTACTTTTTAATGTATAATTTAATTTACACATTATTGATATTGTTAATCTGTGTTAAAATAATTTATACATTGGATATATCCTGTTGTGATGAATTTCTAGCATACATTCTGTATATACCAGCATTTGTCTAGTATTTTAAATCTACACTATTGGTATTATATGTATTATTAATTTCTCGCTGACATTATGGAATCAGATATTGGAAGGCATGTTTGTCATCAGCTCTTGCCTTATAAAATGTTTAGACTACATGTAAAAAATCAGTATCACAAGTAGCTTAAACTGTAGAGCATATTGGCTAGATTGTTCTCCTTTTATGTTTCTATTTTCTATTTCTTGCTTAGAGAAATGTACAGAAATCCCAACCTTTAATGAGGATTGGAATTTTCATTGTTTATGATGTGGTCGCTAGGTGAAACAGCATATGATCAAATGGCATAGCAGTGGCAACTTGGTAGGTCATTAGACTAGGACTATTCTATTGTTAGATGAGGGTCTAATGCTTTTCTGACCTGCTGTGCTTGCCTCCACTACAACTCTCCCCATACTCATCTATCTCTGCTAATCACAGCCCCCCCAAAAAGGGTATGTATGTATGTATGTATGTATGTGTATATTGGTGTTGGGAAGGAGCACAGGAGGGATATAGGGAGAAAACAAGTGGTATGGGGAAGAGCACAATATAGCAGGATGGGGTAGCAGAGAACAGAGCAGCAGAGTGCCGGGTGTAAAAGGCCAGAGGTTAGGGAGAGATGGCAAGTGGTGGGATGGTAAATGCAGGCTTTTAAGCTACAGTGAAGAATTTCCAGAAATGGATTTTGGGTCTTAGATACATAATTAAACTCTTGATTCTTTAAAATCTTTCTGAAATAAATAACCCCAATTTTTGTCTAAAATATGGTAATTTGAGCTACTTTTCTGTTGGTCAATGTGTCTTTCTATTTCCTTCCACCTTTCCCAGCATTAAAGCCTTCTCCAGAGAGCTAGGTCTTCACATAAAATGTCTGAAGATTGATACTTTGAGCCTGGTCATTTGTGCTTTGAGTGAGAATTCTGAGTTGATTTGTTTAAAGTTTCATTTTATTCGTTTTCTTGGCTAGATAAATTTGAAAGCCTTTTCATAATTAAGTACATATATTGATTTCTTTGTTAATATTTCTTTGACAGAAAGTCAAGTTATCCAGCAAGCCTTGTTAATAATGTCTCTTGTTGCTTGGCCTTTTCTAAAACTAATCTGAACAGTTATATCTCCCTTTGCCTGATGTAATCTGTTTTGGATGATTCTAAACATTATTTTGTTAGTCTATAAAGTTAAGAATACTGTACAATAGTTTGCAAATTCTATTAGGTTTCATTTTTTAATAATTATCCATAGACTGACCTCTTCTAATCTGTTGACTGCTGGCTCATTCTCCAGATTTATTGCCATATTTTAACTACAATTTATATTGATTCTTCTTCCATTGCTTTTCATGGTTTTGTAAATATTCCGACATATCCTATAGCCATCAGTCATCCAACGTAGAGCAGGCTAGGAATCCAATGACGTGTAGGTCAGTACTATTTTTATTGAATAGCTATACCAATAACAACTGGATGCTATCTTGCTAGCAGCTCTTCCTCTTGTCCCTTAAAGCCATTCTGTCTTCCCTCTACAAAAGCTTTTAGACTTGTTAAAGAGCAGACTGTTGATCCCACTTCATCTTATTAGTGCTACAGGTTTTTGCAAATAAGAGAGTATCTTCTATTACAGTGAACCTATGGCACGTAGAGCCATTTGTCAGGGCATGCAAGGCATTGCCCTGTCAGCTGGCTAGCGTGCATGCTTGTGCTGGCCAGCTGATTCAGCCATTTTTAAAGCCATCTTACGCTTTAATTAGCTCGGGGAGGGCAAAAACAGCCTCCCTAGCCCCCCGCACACCCTCCAGAGCTTCACTGAAGCTTCCAGATAGCAAAAAACAGTCCTACGAGCAAACTGGAAATGACTTCTGGTTTGCTCGTAGAGTCGTTTTTAGGCCTCCAGAGGCTTCAGGGAAGCTCCTGAAGCCTCCGGGAAGGGCGGGGGGGGCTGTTTTCGCCCTCCCCAGGCTCCTATAATGCCTCTGGAGCCTGGGGAGGGCAAAAAAAGCAAGTAAAAATGAGGGGGAGTACCTGTCATGCACGCATGTGCACTGGAGGGGCGCGCATTGCATTATGGGTGCGGCACGCCTGTGCATGACACCCCCCCTATGCTCCCCCCACCTTATGGCACGCGAGCCTAAAAAGGTTCGCCATCGCTGTTCTATTATATCTTGGATGTGGATATGTTTACTGTGAAGAATTTCGATGTACTTCTTCCATCTGTGTTTTATCTTTTATGAATCAGTTATTGTTACTAATAACTATACAGTCCTGGGCATTTTTTCACATTCACTTTGAGATTGGAACTTTCTTCTGAGGTGATCAGTTCTATCTTCATTGTCTTTATAGATGTGATTGTAATACAACCTTGTCTTATTCCTTTGCAAACTTGGAAGTAGTTTCATTGTGTCTTCTAAATCTCGGAAGTTCTTTCCTAGATTTAGTTCTTTCTTGAGATATTTATTTTTTGTAACTTTGATTTCTCTTTTATTCTTGGCAATTTCAACCATTTGTTTTCTTATATTTCTTGGTCTTTAGCAGTCTCTTTGTCCACTCAGTGTTAACAATTTTCATTTCATTCCATACTTCCTTTGGTTTCCTATGAGTTTTAGGATTTCAGAGTAATTCCTGGTATTTTTCTTGGAAGACGAAAGGTACATGCTCAAGATTATATTACGGAAACTGGTTAGCTTTGTTGTTTTGCTTTAGCTTGATTTGGAATTTGTACATGAGGTGTTATAATAATAATAATAAATTTAATTTATAGACCGCTTCCTCTCCCCGAGGGGACTCGGAGCGGTGCTGTTGTTTTGTTTGTTTTGAACACTGTGCTGGCAATGAAAAAAGAGCAGATTGGCAGAAACAGTTAAGTCATTCTGCTTTATTTCTGTTTCCTAGGCCATATAGTTCAACTGTTTTCTTTCTTACTGTTTCCAGCTTTGACATTCCTGTCTCCAACCATAAGCAGCATATTAATCAGCCTCCTCTTTTTTTGCTTCAGTGGTTGAAGCATAAACTTGGATAAAGGTAAAGGTTTCTCCTGTCCAGTTGAGCTCAACTCTACGAAGTGGAACTCGTCTCCATTTCTTAGCCAAGAGAGCCAGCATTGTCTGAAAACATTTTTGTGGTCATGTGGCCACTATGACTACAGTATACGCCAAGGCACATGGAGCGCTGTAATCTTCCCACCAAAGTGATACCTATTTATCTACTCACATTTGCATGCTTTCGAACTGCTAGGTGGGCAGGAGCTGGGCCAAGGATGGGTGCTCACCCTGTTATGTGTTGTTTGGGTATCGAACCCAGGCTGTCAGCTTTCCAGCTGAGAACTCAGTGTCTTTAACCACTGAGCCCTTGTGCCCCTGTAAACTTGGATCTGTCATATTAAAAAATTGTCCATGAAGTTTATTCGATATTGTGTATGCATGTAAGATCTCTGCTGTGTGAGCTGCACTGGATGCTTCTTTGATTCCAGGTCTGATTCCAGGCGTTGGTTAATATCTTTTAAGCTCTTTATGGCATGAGGCCATGTTACCTGAGAAACTATCTTGTCCCAAATATATCAACTCATCCCACCCAATAAGTAGGAAGGCTGTGTTACAGATCCTGTTAGCTAAATATTTTATCAGCAGAGTCCAGGAAGAGAACCTTTTCTGCCGTTGCCCCCACTTTTTGGAACATCTTGGTGACACAGTGGTTAGAATGCAGTACTGCAGGCTACTTCTGCTGACTGCCAGCTGTTAGCAGTTTGGTAGTTCGATTCTCACCGGCTCAAGATTGACTCAGCCTTGCATCCTTCCAAGATTGGTAAAATGAGGACCCAGATTGTTGGGGGCAATATGCTGATTCTGTAAACTGCTGCAAAACACTGTGAAGTGGTATATAAGTCTAAGTGCTATTGCTTTCTTTCCACCTGAGGTGAAGCAGAGCACCAGTTTTCTGGCTTTTCAGTAGATCCTTAAAACCTTAAGTCAATTAGCATGGGGATCCAAGTAATGGTATGTAACTGGGATGGTTGGTAGTTTGAGGGTGCCCCTCAGCCTTTTTAACTTTGTCTGCTTTTGTATAAATTTTATGATGTGAGATGGGTAATGTATAAATTTGATAAATAAAAAAGTATGGTCATTGACTGTATTACATCCAAGTATTGTTTATGTTATAACCATTCAGTTTATGAAGGAAAGTGTTGTTCCTTCTCTATCTGTGTTTGTGTATTCTGAATAGTAAAAAGTATGATCTTTCAACTGAAAGTGTTCAGTTCCAGTCCTTGTTTAAAATATCAATATGTCATTGATTCATTTTATCTTTCATTGTGATAAGCTTTCCATGTTCATGCTTATTACATTCCATATTCCTGCTGTAAGCTGTGAATGGATTTTGGTTTCCTGCATGGAAACCAACAATTAAATGTTTGGAAGGTATAATCTACTGTATTATAAACAGGATCAGTAGTGTACTCTGAAAGATCATCAATTGTTCCTTATAGCATTCTGAGTTCTATCCAACCTATAGGTCTCATCATGTGACACTGTATCATTAATCACTTTATCCTGCCTGCGTAGTCTTCTTCGTAAAATAAACAAGTAATTTACTATTTCTTTCTTCTGTATAGTATGAAATGATGCCTTTGTAGTTGCCCCTAAAATGATCATCTCTAGCATCACTCCTGCCAGATACAGTATAGGTGCTTGTTTGTTTAACTGTGCAGCCAGGACAACCGTAATGCCTTGGTTACATTATGCCAAGTAACATTCTTGCTTCATCCCTCCTAGGAACCACCCCCCTATGATAAGGAAGTAGTATAGCAGAACTTGAATAGGAAAGAAAAAATTGAATATGACTCCATATCATTGTTAATAAAAGAGTTCTAATGGAACAAGACCCTGTTTATAACCACAACAGGGAATAGCTAACACTTTAAAAGACAGACTCAAAATTCAGAAGGATTGTGAACACTGGGCCATATACAACAAAGTTAAATTCAATGGTGAGAAAGGCAAGGTCCTACAGGAAAGCCATTGCACTGGTATAAAATAGATGGTATATGGTTTAACAGCAACTGCAAGAGGGCTCTAAGTGTTCTAATAGACCACTACTTAAGGATAAGTCAGCAGTGTGCTGTATCTGTCAAAAAAGCTAATGCATCTTAGGTTGCATGAACAGGCTTTAAGATCACATGAAGTGATAGTACAGCTGCACTGGTGAGACCACACTTAGAATACTGGGTACAATTCTAGTTACTATGATACAAAAAAGATGTTGAGCCCCTAGAACAGTGATGGCGAACCTTTTGGTAAAGGTGTGCCAAAATTGTGCATGTGTGAGTTATGTGTGTGCCCACACCCACAATTCAGTGCACCCTACCCACCTGTGCATTTGCAAGTGACCCCTGTGCATGCACGCACAAACACCCCCCTCCCTTATGGGGATGAGAGTTTTCACCCTCCCCAAGCTCTGGAGGCTTTCCTGAAGCCCGGGGAAGGCAAAAAACAAGCCTAATGGGCCAACTGGAAGTTTGGAAATGATCCATTTCTGGCTTCCGGAGGGCTGCTGGGGGAGGTCAATTTCACCCTCCCCAGGCTTCAGGAAAGCCTCAGGAGCCTGGGGAAGGTGAAAACATGAAAAAAAAAACATTCCTGAACTTCCGGTTGGTCCTTTGGGCCCGTTTTTCGCCCTACCCGGGCTCCTGAGGCTTTCCTGAAGCCTGGGGAGGGTGAAAACGGCCTCCCCTGGCCTTCCAGAAGGCAAAAAAATCAACTGATAGCTTGCGTGCCAGCAAATATGGGGTCGCCATCATGGCCATCACAGCGCAAGAGAAGGGCTGGGGGTGGTACAGCAGCAGTCTTTCAGTACTTGAAAGACTGTCACAAAGAAGAGGATTCTCCAAAGCACTTGAGGTAAGGACAAGAAGTAATGGATAGAAGATCATTAAAGTGTGTTCCAACTTCGAACTAAGGATAAATTTCCTGACTATGTGAATAATTAATCTGGGGAAAGGATCTTACCCCTGAAATTTGTGGGTATTCCACCACTGGAGGTTTTCAAGAAGAGACTGGACAGCCATTTGTCCAAAAATAGTATAGTGTCTCCTGCTTGAGCTTGGACTGGAAAGCCTCTAAAGTCGCTTGATACTTGATAATGTACTTGATAATAAACCTGTAATAAATATACTGTGTAAATAATTTTCTTCTATCTGCCCCTGAATTTCTTGCAATTCAGCATCATTGTATGAAACAGTATTCTAGTATTATGAGAGATTATATAAATTTATTAAATTCATACTCCCTTCAGGAGCAAAAGTGATGTACAAAGCACTTTTATGCTATTTTCCCTACAGCAGCAGCCTGCAAGGAAGATTGCCTTGAGGAACAGTAGTTACATGGCTGAAGTAGAATAGAACTGGATCTCACATCTTTGAATATTACTTTCCTTCATATATCAGTCAATACTATATTTTTTTTGTGTTGTGAAAATTAGTAGAAAGCATACATGGAGCCAGTTTGGTATAGTGGTGAACGTTCTAGTCTAAAAATCAGGAGATTTAAATTGTATGCCTTCCTTAAGCATGAAACACGTTGAGTGACTTTGAGCCACTCTTTCTCAGTCCAACCCACCACACAGACTTATTGTGAAGAAAATAGGAGCGTGGAGTGCAGGTAGATATCACTCAGCAACCACTTATTCAGTGTATTCAAAGTTACAGTGGTGCTGAATTAGAAGACCAAAAACCAGTCCTTGAAATTATGGCCATTGCACTTAGTCACACGATTGTGATTTAGGCACTTGGCAATTGGCATGCAATTATGAGACCACAGCATCCTGTGATCATGTGATCACTATTTATGACCTTCACCTCCAGATTCTGACAAAGTCAATGGGGAAAGCTGATAGGAAACTGATATTATGGTGAAGAACTGTGCATGTGGTTAACAACTGTGTCATAATTTGGCACAGTCACATAATGTTTCGCTTTATAATTGTATCACTTAGTGATGAGTTGCCAGACTCAATTACATTTCTTAATGGAGGACTACCTGTATTGGGTATGTTGCCTTCAGTTGATTCTGTCTATCATCTATACATCTACTGTACTCAACTTACAACCACAATTAGGGCCAGAATTTCCATTGCTAAGCAAAATAGTTGTGTGAGTTGTGCCCAATTTTATGACCTTTTTGCTATGGTTGTTAAGCAATCATTTTAGTTAAAGTGAATGGTACAGTTATTAAGTGAATCTGGCTTTCTTCATTGATTTTGTTTGTGGGAAGGTTGCAGATGGCAGTCATATGACCCCAGGATACTGCAAGTATCGAAAATGTGTGAGTATGGTTGTAATTCATTTTTGTCATTGCTGTTGAACATTCACTGAATAGTTGTAAGTCAAGGACTACCTAAATGTGTGTGTATGTGTGCACAAAAGTGTATGCTTATGTTTATTAATATGTAATAAACTGGCCATGGTGGTCCCAGTGATTAGATGCATACTGGGTGCCATACAAAAAATAATCTTGGATGGCACTTAAGAAAATCTGCATATTGACAAAATTTACATCTATCAATTGCAAAAGGTACATTGCTTGGATTGGCACATCTACTATGGCAAAAGATTGTGATAGACTAGGTTAGGTTGGCAAATCTTTTTGGCACTGAGTGTTGAAATGGGAGTGCATGTGCGCATGTGCTGGAAACTGGAAGAGTAGCTGCCTGGTGCACATGTGTGCACCAGGTAAGATGATCATCCAGTTTCCAGCATGCACATGCGCACCGGCCACCTAGTCTTCTGGTTTCTGGCATGTGCATGCGTGAAGACCAGCTGGTTGGTGTGCATGCACATGCCAGAACCTGCAAGAGCAGCTGCCTGGTGTGCATGTGCACGCCGGAAACTGGAAGATCATCTACCTGGCATGCACACTGGGCCGCTACACTTCCAGTTTCCAGGACTAATAATTTCTAAAGGCAATCTGTTCCATGGATTAATTGTCCTCACTGTCAGGAAATTTCTTCTTAGTTTTAGGTTGGATCTCACTTTGATAAATTTCTGTTGCATCTTTCCTTGCCTTCAGGTGTTTTAGAATATAGGTTGCAACTGTTCAGCATATGTTTTAGCCTCCATTAGTCTAATCATCTTTGTGCTCTTCTCTGCACTTTTTCTAGAGTCCCAATATATTTTTATATCATGGTGACCAAAAGTGGATTCCGTATTCCAAGTGTGTGGTCTTACAAAAGCAATATATAACGGTATTAATATTTCACATGATCTTGATATTGTTCCTCTGTTGATGCAACCTAGGACTGCATTGGCTTTTTTTGGCAGCTGCAGCACATTGCTAGCTCATGTTTAAGTGGTTGTCCATTAGGACAGGTCCCCAATCCCTGATCCACACACCGGCACTGGGTCACAGCATGCCAGAAACCGGGCCACACAAACAACCAAAGTCCCATCTGTGGGAAGCATGAAGCATGTGAAACCATGCCCCCTTTGGTCCTCAGAAAAACCTCACTCCACAGAACTGGTCTCTAGTGGCAAAAAGGGTTGGGGCCACTACACTAAGACTAATAGAAACTCTCAAAGTTGCTGTTGTAGAGCCAGGTACCATTTATTCAATTTCTGAGCATTTGGTTTTCCTTGCCTAAGTGTAAGACTACTTTTCTCACCATTGAATTGCATTTTATTGGATAGGACCCAGTGTTCAATTGTGTTGAGATCCTTCTGGATCTTGAACTTACTGTATTTTTCAGACTATAAGATGCATCGATGTATAAGATGTACCAAGATTTTGAAGTATATTTATTGTTCTTGATGTTTTTATGCTTTTATGACTGCCTGTTCACCGCCCTGGGACGTAAGGGAGATAGGGTGGTATATAAAGTTAAAATAAATAAATAAAATAAACAAATAATTTTTTTTAATTTTATTTATTTATTTAAATTTATATCCCGCCCTTCTCCACAGAGGACCCAGGGCGGCGCACAGGAAATTTAAAAGATATACAAAATACAATAAGTATAATATAAAAAACTATTAAATAATCCTATCCTGCGCTAAAACCAAATTTTAAAAACCCAATTTAAAACTACCTAAAAGTCCCCATGGGAGGTTAGGCTAGGCCGGCTTGTTGAAACAAATATGTCTTAAGACATTGGCGGAAGAGGCGGAGGTCGATGATGGTACGTAATTCAGGGGGAAGGTCATTCCAAAGGGCTGGGCCCGCCACAGAGAAGGCTCTTCCCCTGGGTGTCGCCAGTCGGCATTGTCCGGCCGACGGCACCCTGAGAAGGCCCTCTCTGTGGGAGCGTATCGGTCTAAGGGATGTATGGGGCAGGAGGCGGTCTCGCATATAACTAGGCCCCGAGCCATGGAGCGCTTTGAAGATGGTCGTCAAAACAAAAAATGAAGACATAAGTAAGAAAAAAAAGTGTTTGTCCTGCCTGACCCCGCGGAGCATTCTGCAGGCTTCAGCAGGCTGCAATAAGGCAAAAATGTTCCCATTTTTCACTAAAATGGGGGCATTTTTGCCTTTCCCCAGTCCTGCTGAAGTCTGCAGCTTCTGGGGGGTTGGGTGAAGGCCCGTTTTTCACCCATTTTTCACAAAAATGGGATGCAGATGCAGGGCTTCTGGAGGCCAAAAATGGCTGTATTTGGTGTATAAGATGCACCAACATTTCCACGCTCTTTGGGGGGGGGGGGAAAGGTGCGTCTTATACTCTGAAAAATACAGTATCTTGTAAACCATTGGCTATTTGTGCTGCTACAGACATGCTGCAAACTGGGGATACCAGGGAATTCAACTCTTCAAGCCTGTTCTCCTGTGTGCTGCTTGGAGAGTCCAACTATGGGTTAATTCTGCCTAACTGCCCTCTGGACTGGATTGATTTTCTTTTAAAGCCACGCCTCTTCCTTTGCTTCCCAGAATTTCAATCCAGTCTACAGCCCAGTTGGACGTGTTCTGTTGGTTCTCCTGAAAAAATATTTTTTATACCAGACCTTTTAGTTGGACTCTCCAAACGCATTTTTTCCCCTTCATTTCAGCTAGCTCTTCGGTGAGTTTTACTTCAGGCTTATTGCCTCCGACTCTCCCGATGTGTCCTGGGTTTGCCCGGGCGCGTGGGGGTTTCGTTTAGTGGCCCCAGGCTCGGATTGCCTAGGGAGCCTTTGGCAGCCCTCCGGTTAGTGGCAAGGGTGCCCTGCTGCTTGCGCTGCCTCGCTGGAGCGGCCGCTTTTCTCCCCGGCTCAGTTTGCAGCCGGCTTCAAGCAGCCGGCTTTCGCATTGTCTGTTTAAACTGCGCCCACCATTTTAAAGGCTTTTTCAGCCATTGGCGGGTGTTTTGCAGCCAGAAGAAAGCGGGGGCGGCAAAACTGGGCGCGCTTTCCTCTGGAAGCTCTGAATCTGCTTGCAAAGCTGCTGTAATTGGCGCCATTTTCTGCGTGGGTGCGGAGGTGCGAAGAAGGCTCCAGCGCAGCTGCTTCATTTGGCCATTTACTTCATCGGCCGGCTCCAGAACGAGGCTTTGGAAAGGTCTTCTGTCCGGCCCTGATCTGGCAGGCTCTCCTTTGCCTTGGGTGCATCCTGCTATTTGGGAGGCAGCTTTTTAGTCTCCTCAGGAGCTGATCTGCTGTCTGCCTGCTGCCTCTCCACTTCTGCTGATCCAGACTCATCTTGCTGAAGTCCCCTCGCCTGCCATCGTTCATCTGGTGGTGAGTTACCGGGCCCCAGGATGTCTGAAAGGCCTTCCCAAGACTGTGACCAGCCAGGACCATCCACCAGCAGGGGGCTCGTCAGGCAGACCAGCAAGGCTGCTTCTGAGGCCCTGAGCAAGGCCGGGGGGAAGAGGCAGGACAAGGCTCAAGATAGGGCTGCCTCCAGGCGCCAAAAGGCCCTTGATAAGGAATTTGACAAGGCCCAGCGCAAGCCAGCGAATTTTCCAAAGAGACTCCAGCAGAGGAAGTTCAAGAGAATCCGATCCCTGTAATTCAGGCTGTCCCGTTGCAAGACAGGGAAGAAGAGGAGGAAGAACAAGAATTCTCTTCTGATGACTCCCCAGAGCCTTCCTTGGTGGGAGATGATGACCTTTTCCAAGAGGAGGGCCCCTCTACTGCTAGGATCGTTTCCCCTCCTCCTGCCCACTCCAGGCCTGCCAAAAGGGCTAGGCCTATTGAAGATCAGGGGCCTGCACTCTCAGCTGAGTTGCAGGCTGTCATTAATAAGGCCATTTCCCAGGGAATTGCTGATGGCATCAAGCAGAAAAGCAAACGGTCAAGGAGGCCTAGTGCCTCCAGGGCCTCTGATCGCCAGTCAGACCGTAGGTCCCCCTCACCGCATCTCTGGATAGTGAGGAATCCACTGTGGAGGACGACTTGCTCCCTGAGCAAGAGTTCTCGGGAGATGAGCAAGCTGCCCCGGAGAAGCCTGCCTTTAAGGGCCTTTTCCGTTGCTCTGCTTTCAAAACCATCCTAAACAAGGCTAAGGTTTCCACCCACATGAAGGTCTCCACTCCTGAACCTGCCACTGAAGTGGCCTCTGACCATGATGAGGGCCTGTTTGATGAACCAGAGGAGACTCAGGAAATAGTTCCTTTGCCCAAACTGTTTTTAAACATAGTTCAGCGCCAGTGGGCCCAACCAGGCACCGCGGCCACGCCCAGCAATAATGATAAACAGCTGTATACAGTGGACGCTCCCTTGGAGGACTTGCTAAAGCTTCCTCCAGTAGACCCTCTGGTACAGGCCCTTACTTCCATGTCAGTACTGCCTCCAGACCTCCTGGAAGGGCTTAAGGCAGAGGACAAAAGGTCTCAGAAGGCCTGTCACAAGACCCACTTGGCGGCTGCGTGGGCAATTAAAACTGCCACCTCAGCTTCCTTCATGTCCAGGGCAACCCTCAAGTGGCTCCGGCAACTTGCAGCAAAAGTCCCAGCGGGTGATTCTAAGTCTAGGCAGGAGCTGAGGAAGATCAAGGCGGGTGTTTCATACACCACCGACGCCACCCTGAGTTCTCAAGTTTGCCTCTTGCGCCTTGGCAGCCAACGTGACCACTAGGCGACTTCTTTGGCTTTGCCACTGGAATGCAGACATGCGGTCCAAGTGGAAGATCGCTTCTGCCCCCTATAAAGGGGGGAAGCTCTTTGGTGAGGTGCTTGACCCGGTTCTCGTTGAGAACAAAGACAAGAAGAAGATTATGCCTTCTGTCACAAAAAAGGCAGAGCGTAAAGGCTCTGGCTCCTTTCGGAAGCAGTCCTTTCGTACCTCCGAACCTTCCACCAGTTCAGGACAATACCACTGTCCCTATAATCAGGGATCTGATAGGGGTCAGGATCGCCACTCCTTTCGGGACAGGGGCCGACAACAATCCTTCTCGAATCCTTCGAGGAGGCTCCGGCTCCAGACCTTTCCGTAAATTTAAGTGACACTCTGGTGACTGCTCCCATAGGAGGCCGTCTCCACCTCTTTCAGGCGGCCTGGGAGCAGACCACGTCAGACCAATGGGTGTTACAAACCGTCCGGATAGGTCTCACCCTGGAATTCCTTTCCCTTCCCCCCAGGCGATTCATTCGCTGCCCCACCCCGTCCTCCCCACTCAGGAGGTCCCTCATGGAGCAGGAGGTAGCGCACCTGAGGGAGATAAATGCCATAGAGCCGGTGCCAGTAAACCATGAAGGGTCAGGTTTCTACTCAATCCTGTTCCTTGTTCCCAAGAACTCGGGGGGCTGGAGGGAAATCTTAGATTTAAAACACCTGAATCATCATCTGGCGTACAGACGCTTCAAGATGCAGTCCCTCCAGTCCATCCTGAGTTGCATTCGGGGGATCTGTTAACATCCATAGATCTCCAGGAGGCCTACCTCCATATCCCGGTTCGGAAGGGCCACCGCAGGTTCCTCAGGTTCTATTACGCAGGCAATCACTACCAGTACAGGGCCCTCCCCTTCGGCCTGTCCTCCGCTCCGAGGACATTCCCGAAGGTTCTAGCCGCAGTTCTAGCATCCCTCAGGTCACACCCAGTCCGGTTACAAGCATACCTTGACGACATCGTCATTCAGTCATCCAGCCACCATCAAGCTCTCAGAGACCTCCGGCTGACCATGCGGACCCTCGAATGCCACAGGTTCTCCATCAACCTGAAAAAGAGCCACCTGTCTCCCACTACCAGTCTGATTCACTTGGGAGCAGTCATAGACACCATCTCTTGTCAAGTTTACCTGTCACCCGAATGCGTAAGCAGTCTACTCCACCTCGTGCAGAAGGTGCGGTCATCCAAGACCGCCCCCATTGTTCTCCTGTCACAACTCCTCGGCAAGATGATTTCCTGCCCCTCAATAGTGCCGTGGGCGCAGCTGCACTCTCATCATCTACAGTGGTGCCTATTGCCTTTCCAACGCTCCAAGTACAGCGACTCACCCAGACAAGTTCCAGTTCCGGCCAAGGTCCGTTCATCCCTGAAGTGGTGGCAAGTGACATCCCTAGCCAAGGGGTGTCTCTTCCGCGAACCAGACTGAGTCGTCATCACCACAGACGCCAGCCTCTTCGGCTGGGGAGCTCACCTGGACAACCAGGTAGCGCAAGGGAAGTGGTCACCCAAGGACCTCAAACACAGCATCAATTGGCTGGAGTTGAAGGCGGCTCGTCTAGCCCTTCTACACTTCCGCCCGATGATTCAGAACCAACACGTTCTGCAACTCACAAACAATGTCTCCACCAAGGCCCACATCAATCACCAAGGGGGCACTCGCTCCAAATCGTTGATGGAGGAAGCCGAACGGCTGGGCCTTTGGGCGGAGAGGCATCTTGCCTCCATCAGGGTGGAGCACATTTCAGGGGAGAGCAACATCCAGGCGGACTGGCTAAGCAGAGCCGCCATCGACAACTCGGAGTGGCAGCTACACCCGGACCTGTTCCTCAAGATATCGCAGAGGTTCGGCCAGCCAGCAGTCGACCTGTTCGCTTCCATGACAAATGCGCAGCTTCCGAGGTACTTCACCAGGTACAGGTGTCAGGGAGCGGAGGGCACTAATGCCCTCCTGTGTCGTTGGCCCCCAGGTCTTCTGTACACCTTCCCGCCGCTGCCCCTGCTACCCTGTCTGATACGGAAAATCCTTGCAGAACAAGCAGACGTGATAGTGGTGGCCCCCTTTTGGCCCAGGAGGTTGTGGTTCACAGATCTTGTGAGCCTATCCGTCGTCAAGCCGGGGAGGATCCCTCTGGAGGAGATATCGCTCATTCAGGGCTCCATTTCGCACCCAGAGCCACAATGGATGCAACTAGCCGCTTGGCGTGTGAAAGGATGCTCCTAGAAAGACCCCCTTTCCGCGGGGGTCATTCGTACCATACAGGCTTCTCGTCGCCCTTCAACTACCAGAATATTCGACGCAACCTGGTCAACCTTCGTCGGTTGGTGCGGCCCATGCCAGGTCGACCCCATCTCAGCTTCCATTCCTGATGTTTTGGAATTCCTTCAAACTGGTCTTGACCAGGGTCTGGCAGCCAACATGATTCGCCGTCAGGCGGCTGTGCTATCCACTGTTCTGGCCTTTGAATCCTACTCCTCCCTGGCTCGTCACCCCAGAGTGAGAAGTTTCTTGAGAGGGGCTGCCAACCTTCGCCCCCCAGTCATCCACAGGTACCCGACCTGGGATCTTCATATAGTTCTTAGGGCTCTGATTGATCCGCCATTTGAACCGTTGCGTACTTGCGACCTGAAACCACTGACCTTCAAGACTGTCTTTTTAGTGGCCATCACCTCGGCCTGCAGAATCTCTGAGCTGGCGGCATTATCGGTCAGGGATGACCTTTGTGTTATCCACACAGACAGAGTGGTCCTGCGCCTTGACCCCACCTTCGTCCCGAAGGTCAACTCATTGTTCCATCATGGCCAGGAAGTCATCCTACCTGATTTTTGCCCATGGCTGGTTCATCCCCGGGAACGTCGGTTGCACAAACTTGATGTCTGTCGCGCGGTCAAGACATACGTTCGGCGTACCGCGTCTTTCCGGTGAACAGAGGCTCTTGTTTGTCGCCTTTCAACCTCACAACATGGGTTGGAAGGTCACTTCAGCCACCATTGGCAGGTGGCTGCGCTCCTACATCGCTTCCGCCTACGAACAGCAAGCTCAATGGGTGCCTCGCAACATCACAGCCCACTCGACCAGGAGCGCGGCAACATCCGCAGCTTGGGCTACTCAGGCGCCACTTGACGAGATCTGTAGGGCAGCCACCTGGGCCTCCCCGTCACAGTTTGTGCGCAACTATAAGCTGGACAAGTTTGCGTCTTCTGAGGCGGCCTTTGGTCGCAGAGTTCTGCAACAAGTTCATTTAGCAACGGAATCTACTAGCGACTCTTCTTCCTGCCCTGGGAATGTTTAGCTTGGGCAGTTCCCATAGTTGGACTCTCCAAGCAGCACACAGGAGAAGTGTCGTTGGCTTACCTGAACGATCTTCTCTGTGTGCTGCGAGGAGAGTTCAAACCCGCCCTTTAATTTGTAGATTTCTGCGTTTTTTTGTTATTTTCCTCTTTTCTAATTTGACACACTTGTCTTGCACTACCAATTGCACTACGAACTTTCAGCAATATGAGAACCAACCAGAACGATCTACAGGTCCACGCCTTGCATTGAAATTCTGTGAAGCAAAGGAAGAGGCGTGGCTTTAAAAGAAAATCAATCCAGTCCAAAGGGCAGTTAGGCAGAATTAACCCATAGTTGGACTCTCCTCGCAGCACACAGAGACCGTTCAGGTAAGCCAACGACACTTTCAGACTGTAAGACAAAGGCAACCCCAAGCAAAGAGGGGGAGATTAGCTCCAGAAGCTACATTTATACCCAACAGCAGCAGGCCTTTGCCCAGAGGGATCCCAAGGGCCAGAAATGATGGGTCAAATGAGAAGGATCTCAGAGGCCTTGACACAGGCCATCTCAGCAGGCCTACAACAGGGGCCTTGGACACATCTACACGCCAGGACCTTGCAATAGTTTCTCCTGCCTTACCAACAGTCAGGCAGGAGCAACTCCAATACCAGGATCCGCATCCCTCAGCAGATGTGACGATCTCTCCAAAGGTGGAGATCAAGGGCACTAGGGAAAGGTGGGGAGTAACAAACTCAGACTCAACCCGTCCAAGACTGAGTGGCTGTGGTTTCCGACGTCCCGGTACAGTCAGCTCATTCCAATGCTGACCATTGGGGGCGAGTCATTGGCCACCGTGGAAAGGGCACGTAACCTAGGCATCCTCCTGGATTCCCGGCTGTCCATGGATGACCATGTGACAGCCGTGGCCAGGGGGGCTTTTTTCCAGCTTCGCCTGGTTTGTCAGCTACGGCCCTTACTTGACCGGGATGCCCTTCGCACAGTCACTCACGCTCTCGTGACATCCTGTCTGGACTATGGAAATGCTCTCTACATGGGGCTCCCCTTGAGGTGCACCCGAAGGCTACAGTTAGTGCAGAACGCGGCCGCGCGGAGGATCTTGGGAGGCTCACGGCATTCCCATGTAACACCTCTCCTGCACGAGCTGCACTGGCTGCCTGTGGTCTTTCGGGTGCGCTTCAAGGTGTTGATCATCATCTTCAAAGCTCTCCATGGCACGGGTCCTAGTTATTTGCGAGACCGCCTCCTACCCCATACATCCCTCCGACCGATCCGCTCCCACAGAGAGGGTCTGCTCTGGGTGCCAACGGCCGGGCAATGCCGGCTCGCGACGCCCAGGGGAAGGGCCTTCTCTGTGGCGGGCCCTGCCCTCTGGAACGATCTACCCCCCCCCCCGATCTTAGGAATATCACAGACTTCCGCCTCTTCTGTCAACAACTAAAAATGCACTTTTTTCACTTAGCTGGCCTGGCTTAATCTTTCGAGTCCATCTACTGGTTTTAAATTGAATTAGATTTTATTGGGGTTTTAATTGGTTTTAGCACAGGTTGGGTTAATTTAATAAGTTTTTAATATTTATATATTTATTATTGGTATTTATGTATATGCGTGGTTTTAATTTTTCCTGTGCACCGCCCCGAGTCCCTTTTTGGGAGAGTGGCACGGTATACAAATTTAATAAAATGGGGGGGGGGGGGAAGGTTCTGAGTTCAAGGAACCCAACCGACTAACCATCACCACAGATGCCAGTCTCTTTGGCTGGGGGGCACACTGCCAGTCCCAGATGGCACAGGGACAGTGGTCCCAATAGGACCTCAGGAATAACATCAATTGGCTGGAGCTCAGGACAATACAAGCCCTAAAACAGTTCCAGGAGCCAGCCTCAGGGCACCATATCCTCATCCTGATGAACTACTTGGCCACAAAGGCCTACATCAACTGCCATGGGGGTGCCCACTCTAAGACAGTCATGCATGAAGCATGAACTCTGCATGAACAGTTAGGCCTCTGGGCAGAGAAGCACCTGCTATCCAGCAAAGCGGAGCACATATCAGGCACGACCAGTATGCAGACAGACTGGCTCAGCAAGTCTGCGGTCAATCATGCAGAGTGGCGACTACATCTGAATCTAGTCAGAGAGAGATCAAGAAGGTTCAGGGACCCAGTAGTGGACCTGTTTGCAACTCCAGAAAATACTGAACTAGATACCCAACACCAGGGACGGAGGGTGTCAACGCTCTCCATAGCCAATGGCCACGTGGCCTGCTCTATGCCTTTTCACCACTCCACCTCATTCCAAAAGTAATCAAGAAGATACTGATGGAAGGAGCCAACATTCTACTAATAATGCCACAGTGACCCAGACAGCCATGGTTTGCAGACCTAGTCAATCTGTCGGTGTCCCATCCCTGGAGGAAATCACTGGACATGATCACACTCAGCCAGGGAGCTGTTGCTCACCCAGATCCACAATGGCTACAACTGATCGCCTGGCAATTGAACGGGCAGGCCTGAGACAATGCAACTTCAATGATAGGGTCATACAAACAATACAGGCCGCAAGGAGACACTCCACAAATAGGATCTATAATGTTACTTGGAGAGCCTTGCAGCTGGTGCTACAAAATGAAACTAGATCCAATGAACATATCAATAACCAGAATCCTAGAATTCCTTCAGGAAGGGACTAGAGAAGGGCCTCTTCCCTAACATGGTTTGCAGCCAGATGACAGCTTTAGCCTCTGTACTATCATGTGGAGACTTAGATTTCCTGGCACAGCACCCAGTGGTATTCAGCTTCATCAGGGGTGCCACAAACCTGAAACCCCCAGTAGTGCACACATACCCCACATGGAACCTGGGCAGGGTACTAGAAGCACTCACCTCGAGACCATTTGAACCATTAAGATCATGTAATCTAGCCCTACTTACCCTCAAAGTAGCCTTCTTAATGGCCATCACTTTGGCCAGATGAATATCAGAACTAGTGGCATTTTCCATAAGAGAGGACCTGTGCATAAGCCACACTAACAGAGTGGTCTTACACTTAAACCCATCTTTCCTTCCCAAGGTGAACTCCTCCTTTCACTGAAGGCAGGAATTAATATTGCCGGACTTCTGTCCAAACCCAACTCATGCTCAGGAAAAGAAATGGCACACGCCTGGATGTGAGGTGAGCACTTACAACCTATATTAAGAGAACAGCCTCAATCAAGAAAACAGAGGCCCTCTTCATATCAGTTAAGCCCTCCATTCTGGGCAACAGGATGATGCTATTGATCATAGGTCGACTAAGGTCCTGCATCGCCAAAGCTTATGACAGCCATGGGCTGCCACAAACTGGTCGAGTGACAGCACACTCAACAAGAAGCGCAGCCACAACAGCAGCATGGAACATTCAGACTACCATCGAAGAGATCTGTAGGGCAGCAACATGGGCCTCTCCATCTGCATTCATTAGGCACTACAAAATGGACGCCTTTGCCTCAGCCGAAGTGGAGGCTGCTTTAGAAGGTGCATATGGAGGGCTTATGGAGCATCAAACAGCTACCCACCCTTAGGACTGCTGGCTTTGGCATGTCCCATTCCATTGGACTCTCTCCCCAGCATAGTGGAGAAGGGGCATTGGTCTATTCCGACATGCTCCTTCTCAATGTGATTGGGAGAGAGTCCAACCCCATCCTGGCAGCCGTTGGACCTGAGTACAGGAGGAACCAGAACCAGCACTGTAAAGTGTCAAGTCAATCACTATGCCTTCATCAAAACTGGGACATTCACAGTCAAGGGAGGCATGACTAAAGAAAGTTTGACTCAGCCCAAGCGGAGTGAAGAGCAAGAACCCATTCCATTGGACTCTGTCTCCGTCACATCGAGGAGTATGTCAGGTAAGATCAACAATGCTCCTTCTGAGCCTTAGCTTTCCTGACTTCATCTTTGTAGATTCTGACTATTTGTTGGTAATCTGCCTTACTTATCTTCTCTCCTCTTTTCACTTTTTCTATTTGTCCATTTTGTATTTTAGTTTATATGCAGCCATGCTGTTTTTTTCTGGAATCTCTTATTTTTCTTTTTTAGTGGTATTGTGCTAAACTGGACTTTTATCAATCCCCTTTTCAGCATTTCCCATGCTTTTTGAGTTGTTCTTCTCTTGGGAATTCTTCCCAAGCTATCCTAGGTTTGTTGAAATCTGCTCTTTTAAACTCTTAAACTCTCTTTATTTTTGTTGTATTGCTTGTGCTTGCAATAGTTAGGATAAAATGTAGCAGTAATGTCCAGTGATTTATATAGGGTGGTTAGAATAAAACAAAAAAGACTTTTATCTGTATTTGACAAATCCTGCATCTAGTACAGCTACCAAGTACTCCCATGATCAGCTTAATGCCGTCGACGTGCTGTCCCGGTGCCTGGAGGCCGTACGGGTCTGGATGGGTAGTAACAAACTCAAGCTCAACCCATCCAAGACCGAGTGGCTGTGGTTTCCAGCACCCCGGTTCAGCCAGGTAAGTCCAACACTGGCCATTGGGGGCGAACAACTGGCCCCCGTGGAGAGGGCGCGCAACTTGGGTGTCCTCCTGGATTCCCGGCTATCCATGGAGGACCATGTGACGGCTGTGGCCTGGAGGGCGTTTTATCAGGTACGCCTGATACACCAGTTGCGCCCCTTACTGGACCGGGTGGCCCTTCGCACAGTCACTCAAGCACTCGTGACATCCCGGCTGGACTACTGTAACGCTCTCTACATGGGGCTCCCCTTGAAGTGTACTCGAAGGCTACAGTTAGTTCAAAATGCGGCCGCGCGGGTGATTATGGGTGCCTCAAGGCAAGCCCACATAACACCTCTCCTGCGCGAGCTGCACTGGCTACCTGTGGCCTTTCGAGTGCGCTTCAAGGTGTTGACGATCATCTTTAAATCGCTCCATGGCTCGGGGCCTAGCTATATACAAGACCGCCTTCTGCCCCATACATCCCTTCGTCCGATCCGCTCCCACAGAGAGGGTCTTCTCCGGGTACGTCGGCTGGGCAATGCCGGTTGGCAACGCCCAGGGGAAGGACCTTCTCTGTGGCGGGCCCAGTCCTCTGGAACGACCTACCCCCCGACCTCCGCACCACCTCGGACCTCCGCCTCTTCCACCAGCGTCTTAAGACATATTTATTCCGACAAGCCGGCCTAGCACAGCCCCCCGTTTCTGACTTTTATCTATAAATTTTAATTCTCAGGGTTTTAAATGGGTTTTTTAGCACGGGACTTAATTTAATAGTTTTTAATTAATGTATTTAGTCATTTTGTTACGGTTTTTTAATAATGCCTGTGCGCCGCCCTGGGTCCTAATAAGGAGAAGGGCGGGGTATAAATTTGAAATAAAAATAAAATAAAATAAAATAATCAATACTTATATTTAGTCTGATTAATGAAGATGTTAAGTTTGCAGATTGTTTAAGTCCCCCTTTCTTTCCAAATTCAGCATTACCTAATCTTGTTGTATTTCTTTATATAATGATATTTGCTCTGCCTGTCTTATTTTTACTTCAACTAGGGACTCTTTGGGGAGCTCAAAGCCAACCAATGTCTTTATTTCGGTTCCTGTTGAAGTAGATCATGATTCTAAAAACATTAAGTAGTAGTAACTAGAGTAAGTTACATTTTATATAATAGAAAATATTATTTTACTAAACATAATTTGTTGGTTCTTTGTGAACATTTATAAAAACTCAGAGCTTTTGCAGGTATCACTGAAGATTATAGAAACATATTGCAAAATGCTTCATTTATTTAACTCTGAATTTGCTTGGACACCTGGCAATTTATAAAGTATAGATTAAAACAGCCACAGGCCATCTATCATAAGCAAATAAATAAATATTCATACATATATTTAAAAGGTACTGTAATACAAAATCAGCAATAACAACAGTATTTAGCTTTTAAACATAAATGGACTCTTTCATTCTATAAGTACTCCCTGAAAGGACTATTTTTAGCAGTTTCTGAAAAACATACAAAGACGTGGTGAGCCTGATCTTCTCAGAAAGACTATATGATTGATTCTGGTTAGAGTTGGAATTTTTAAATACTTAGATGTCAAGTTATTTAAAGTTTAAAGATTAAACCTTCAAGGTGAGATCCACACTAATCCTTTTGGCCCACAAAGGACCTGAAAACCTGGTTCTGCCAATTAACTTGGACCTTCATACTGGAGCAGGAAAGGCAAATGTCCTATTTGTGATTATTTTAAATCATTTTGAGAGAATTGCACTACCCTCTGTTCCAGTTGGTTTTCAAGTAAATTTTTGTACCTTGTGACCCATTGTAAAGAATGAAAGGAATTCAGCTGGAGATGTCACTAGCCTTATGGATCTGTGGGGGTATTTTTTGCACCAAATATTTCTATAAGCTCTACAAAGTTTTGTATGGGACTTTATATATGGAGATAACTTATGCGTGAAATCTCAGTTAAATTTCAGAACCCTGAAATTATACATAAGTAAGCAGTTCATCTGAATAAAGACAAAATCTAATACTTTATACTACCTGGAGATGCAAGGCATTACAATGGTAGGTAAATAGTCTAAAAATTCTAAATGGGAGGAGGGGATTCCATTCCTTCTTCCATGCTTATAAACAATGGATTTTAAAGAACTTTTTCAGTCAGGATTCAGGCTGAATTGTGACCAAGATTGAATCAGGGCTTTTCTAACTGTCTCTGCGGCTTCTCGGAGAATCTGAAGCAAAATGATAGGGAGGCCTCTTAAACGCAGTTCAGCATTCTGTGACTGTTCTCCTAGGCGAAGTTCACAGCGCCACTTAAAAATACTCAGTGAGGCCCTATGATAAGCCTGGCAGTTTAAAATCTGGTGTGCACTCTGATGAAATCCCCTCCTCCTTCCATGGTAGTTCTACTTGGTATTGGGTGAGAATTCTAGTCCCAGACTTCTCTTGTCTGGGTGTCTCAACGTTTCTCTCACTTCTGGGTGCAGTCAATCATCAGCGGGGGGTGAAATATCAGTATGCTTATCCTCAATTACACATCTCTACTGCTCCCTATATAAGCAATGCTGTCAATATTAGTACAGTGATCCCTCGTTTTTCGCGGCTTCATGTTTCGCGGCTTCAGTGCTTCGCGGGTTTGTCAAAAATACAGAAAAAAAATGCATCGGTAGGAGGCAAGCGCCCCCTAGTGCTTGCTTTAAACGATGTCCACCAACTCAAGTTTCCGGTGCGAATCCTACTTCGCGGTTTTTTCAGTTTTCGCGGAAGGTTCCGGTCCCCATTAACCGCGAAAAACGAGGGATCACTGTACTCATTGCCTGGAGGCTGTGAGAGTAAGGATGTGAAAGAAAAGTTTGTGACTCAATCGCAGCAAGACTAAGTAGCTTTGGAGTTTTGGACCACCACCCCCTTCATCTGGAGATTTTTCAGCTTTAATTCTTAGCGTGTTATCACTCTGTCATCCCTACAAAGTAGACCAGACCAAGAAATGTGAATGGAGAACCTGTGGCACAACTGCCACAGGTGGCACGCGGAGCATTTGTTAGGGCATGTGAGGCATTGCCCTATCAGCTCCAGTGCGCATGAGCGCCCTGGCCAGCTGACTTCGGCCTTCTTTTGAGGCTGTTTTTCACACTCCTTCAAGGAAGCCTCTGGAGCGCAAAAAACCGGCCCTATGGGCAAACTGGAAGTTCAGGAATGGACTGTTTTTTGCCCTCTGGAGCCTTCAGGTAGGGCAAAACATGGCCCTATGAGCAAACTGGAAGTCTGTTCTCAAACTTCTGGTTTGCCAATAGGATCCGTTTTTGGCACTCCGGAGGCTTCAATGGCTACCAGTGGTAGCTGGGAGCAGCGGCCACCATACCGGAATGATTTATTTATTTATTTAAATGATGCTTTGGAGGGCCCGCCTGCCCTTGTTTCTTACCTCTATTTGAGCTAACCAGGCCATTTGTGCATGCACACGGAGCATACAGTGCCTGTGTGAACATTTGCTGAGCAGCTGGAGCATTGCAGGGTTGTGGGGGTGCATGTGCGCACAGCGCATGTGCCTATGGTGGACATCCAGCCCTGTTGCAGCGTACCGGTTGCTATGGGATTTTGAACCCACCACTGCTCCAGAGGGCCTCTGGGAGACGGGGTTGGCTGTTTTTGGCCTCCCCAGGCTCCTAGAAAGCTTCTGGAGCCTGGGGAGGCCAAAAAAAGTGAACCAAAAGCGGGGGGGGGGAGCGCTGGCCATGCATGCATGCACGTAGGGGTGGAGCACGTGCATGTGCGCTGGGGTCGCACATATGGCATGGTGTGGCATACCTGCATATGATCCCCCTGTTCTCTTGCTTTTGGCACGGGAGCCAAAAAGGGTTAGCCATCACTTCATTACAATATCCCATGCCAATGTATCAGGAAATCTCTTCCAAATACTATCTTATGGAATCTTTAATCTGCTTTGATTATTTAATGGTTCTTGTTAACTTCCCTCAGAATCATCTCCCTGACTCTCTACACCACCTTCCCTGTTTAGCCTTAACCTCCTCTATCCCACATGCACAGAATACCTCAGGCCAGCCAGAGTGATGGAATGAGCAGGAAACATGAGGTCATCTCTCTAATTGTCTATACACTTCCCCATGCAGAGTTTGATGGGCACCCTGGGAGTCCTGAAGAGCATGTAGCAGCTATGGCTGCGATGACTTATTCCAAGTGTATCTTATGCATCAGCCCATTGTTGGATTGGGAAGCTTGCCACTCATGATTTAGTCACTTCTCAATTGGATTACTACAGTATACTCTCCATGGGGTTGCCAAATGTGGTTTTATGCTGTGATTTCGTTATATAGCACTGGAGTCATTATAATTGTTTTAATGGTGCTTTCTCTGTTTTCTAGAGATTGTTTTTCTTGTGAACAGTTGTTAACCAACCAGAGTTATGTATGCAAGATGTGTGGTCATATACATTTTCTAAAATGCTTAACTAGGAAGTGATAAATTAATGTGAATGTGTTTGTTTACTCTTTTAATTGAAAGTTAATAAATTACACATAACATATCTTCAAAAGAATCTCTTAAAATCAAACGCCAGTGTTAATAATAACTCTGTAGAACTCTATTTTTAAGTATATAGTTTCTAAAAGCCCAGTCATCTATTTATAGTTGTGTAATCTTTCATAACCTACTGGTGCAACTATATTAAAGAAATAATACTTCTGGGGATTTCTGGTGAGGAAAATGGTGGTTTAGAGAGCTCCAACCTGTTCAGAAATGACATCACAGCTTATTTTGCCTATTGAACAACAGAGAGGTCATATGTTTTCCTCTGGGTTGAAAGAAGGAACAAGAAATCAACCTACTTGATCCTAAGACGGTTCGTCCTCGCAACAAAATTGCTGAAATGGTGGTTTCCCCAGTTGACTTATTAGTTCAACAATGGGGAGGGGGAGACAGATTTTCATAAACTTTACAGCTTTGACATGGCCAATTTTATGGACACTAGAACCCCCCTTCAGTGTTTCTGAATCTCTTTTTGAATGTATTCATCTTTGTAAAATAGAGACTTTATCTGAATTTTGATCTCATGACTATTGGATGCTGCACTGGTTGTAAGTGTGAAAAACAGTAATAAGTCACTTTTTTCAGTGATGTAACTTTTAACGGTCATTAAATGAACTGTTGTAAGTCAAGGACTGTATGATATATCAGATTAAACTTCAACAATAATAATCTATGCTAACTATAAGAGAAATAGAGACAACATTGAAATATATGAAGCAGAATTTATTTTTATTTTTTCAGTTTGTATAAAGCATAAGATATTTTCTCAGAAAAAAATGAATAATGTATTACAAAACAAAATTTATAAAAACTTTCACAATCCCAAATTTTGAACAGTCCTGTATCTACTATGGAGAAATCAGAAGTTATAAAAAAATAATTAAAAAGTGTATAAAATCACAACATTTTGAAGACCAACTGTTACAGCAATTTTCTGATAACTTCTGTTTTACAAAGAGAAGTAATGCCAGAATTTTGGAAGAGGCCAATATTGCACTTACTAAAATGGGGAGGAGGGAGGGGTACAAGTTTTAACTTCTACTAAAAATTGTAGACCAATTTCTTAATTGAACAATAATTATAAATTGTTTTCAACAATTTTGCCAGACTAAAGAAAAATTTTATAAGAGTTTATTCATGAAGATTAATGGATTTTTACCTAAAAGACAGCTAAAGTATAATGTGAGGCCTGCATTGGATATAATATAATATCTACTTACCAGAGGTAGTATTCAGCTGGTTTGCACTGTTTCGCCGGAAGCGGTGGCGGACATTTTGCCTAGTTCAAGGAACCGGTAGCGATGGCCAGCTGGCCATGCCCCCAAACGAGTCCGTCCCTGTGTCACCGGTTGCCCACCCTGCCCTCCCGATCACCGATCACTTGCCCCAATGCTTTGCATATCAGCTCTCAAAGAGGTGGCGGCTGATTGCAGGCTGCTGAAAAGTCCTCCTACAGTGCTTGCCAACCGTGTTTGCTGGTTTCATGCCATTTTCTTGTGCTTCGGAGGCTGACTTTCACAGTGAGTGTTTTTCTGCAATCCCTTTGTGGCATGAAGGGGCAGAAAGAGTGAATGCCAGATTTCTTTGGCTAGAGCTGCATTAAAGGAAGCCCTTCCTAGGCTGGGGATTTTCCCTAATTTTTGCATGGCCATTAGTGCAGGAATACAGATTCAAACTTCTAATGGTCTTCAAAATGGCGGAGAGTTCCTTGCCCACAAGCAGCAGCCCGACAGAACCTTCCCCCAGGCAGAAATCTTCTTCAAGGGGAGCTTCAGACAAATCCCAGGCCCCAGAATCAAGGAAGACCTCATCTGCTAAAAAGGAAACAAAAAGTGCTGGAAAAACAATTCTCCAAGGCCCAGAAACAGGCAGAAACAGACAGGGCATCTAGGATTCCAGTGAGTACACCTGAGATTTCTCACCCCTTGGAGATGGAACTGCTATCGCAGATTCTGGAAGAGAGTCACCTAGATTGGTCACCTAACACTTGTGAGATGCACCCCTTTCATGCAGTCCCTTATGAGGAGGATTTCATTCATCTCTCTTGCTTATTACCTGCTTCCTTGGGATCTTCTGCTGCTGCTAGGCCTTCTGTACCTTCAGCTACCTTTACTACCTTTACTCTCACAGCAGCAGGCCTCCCCTCTGGGGAGGATCCAGGCCCTGGTCTCTTTCAGGAATGGCATGCCATTATCACTGAGACCATTACACAGGGCATTGAATCAGCTCTTCTTCAGAGAGGCCACCCATGCCATCCTCTGGCAGGGCTCCCTCGTTTATCAGGTCTGCAGTTACAGCCTCCAATTAGTTTCCCTTCTAAACAGGAAGCTCATTCCCCTCCCCCTTCCCATCGTAGTGAGGTTTCGATTATGGGGGCCGAGAAACCAGGGCACCAAGATCTGTCAGAGGATGAGGGCCTCATCCCAGACAAGCTTCCTTTCACGGGGCTATTTTGCCCTGCCCTATTCAAGACCCTATTGTTTAAGGCCAAAACAACGACCAATATGGGGGTGGCAGATGACCAACAGATTCAGCTCCAGTTACTCAGGACCCTAATGCGCTTCTGTTCACGGAGCCAGTGATGGAACAGGAGGTCATTCCTTCCCCCAAACTGTTTATGGACGTTATTCAGCAACAGCCAGGCGCCATAGTGGCCCCTGGTGAGATTGCTAGGAAATTGTATGGGGTAGATCAGGAGCTTGAGGAGCTCCTTAAAGTTCCAACTGTGGACGCTCCTATTGCTACCTTGGCCTCCTCATCCATCCTCCATTCCGGCACAGTGGAAGGCTTGACGACGGAGGATAGGAAGGGAGAGATGTCTTCTCACAAGATGTACAAGGCGGCCGCCTAGGCAATCAGTTAAACTATATCCGCTTCCTTCTTTGCTAGAGCATCCTTACTCTGGCTTCATCAAATGCGGGCCAGACCCTCCCCAGAAGATACCAGGTTGTTACACAACATCAACAAACTGATAGCAGCTGCTGAATATTGAGCAGACGCCACCCTCAATGTGGCCAAGTTTGCTTCCAAGGCTATGGTGTCCAATGTCACCTCTCGTCACCTCCTGTGGCTATGCCACCGGCAGGTTGACATAAAATCTAAGTGGATGTTAGTTTCAGCCCCCTTTAAGGGTGGCAACTTCTTTGGGAGGCACTAGACCCTATCTTAGTGGAAGGTAAGGATAAGAGGAAGACCTCTGCACATGTAGAGGAGGGCAGAGTGACGGATCACTCCGTAATATAGTACTTTCGGGCCCCAGAGACGAGGTTTAGCCTCCCGTCATATAAAAAACCGAATGTTGACCGACCTCAAGATAGGTCTTCCCTTAGGGATAGAGTTAGGCAGCCTCAGACCAGGCGGCCCTTTCAGGGGTCTAACAATCGGCCTTTTCGCCATTCTAAATGATTTACAGTCGGGTCACACCCCATTGGCTATTGATTTGCTCTTTTGCAAGAGACCACTATAGAGGCAGACAGTAAGGCTCGGCCTCACTCTAGAATTTTGTTCCATCCCCCCAAGATGCTTCATTTGGTGTCCCATTCCCAAGGATAAGGTCAAAAGGGCGTAGTTGGAATCGAAGATCCAGCATTTGGGGGACATCCAGGCCATAGAGCCGGTGCCCCAGGAACATCAGAAAATAGGATTTTATTCCATCTTTTTCCTAGTTCCAAGGCCTTGGGGGGGATGGAGAGCTTGAAAAAGCTCAATGCCTATCTAGCATACAAATGCTTCAAGATGCAAACTCTCCAGTCCGTCCGGGGTTGCATCAGACAGGTAGATCTCTTAACCTCCATAGATCTCAAGGAGGCTTACCTCCATGTCCCCATTTGGCTCTCCCATAGGCAGTTCCTCAGATTCTTGAGCTGTACTTAATTTAGTATTCATATATTTCTTTAAAAAGGTAAAAACTTTTAAAATTTAATGTATAAGTAATACAAGAAAATATTGTTTTCTTAAATATGTAGCAATGAATATGGATGTAAATTACACAGTGCATTTTCTTAAAATTACAGAAAGATTGTACAGGTGGAACTAGCTGTAAATAAAATAATCTTACAGTTGTTGCTAGAATGGCAAAGTATTAGCAAATATAAAGTGAAGGTTTTAACATTTCCTAGCTGGTGTTTGTCTGCATATTTATAACTATCTTTATATGCTGTGTCAGTTGAACAAATTTAGCTCTAAAATCCTTATTCCCCAGTCCAATTATGATACAGGATTTGCTTAACTCATTTAGTTAGTAGCAAATTTTCATTCCGTTTGGCCTATCTTTCATGCACTGCTTTGACATATCTAAAGAAATTAAAAGCCAATAGGTATAACTTTCCAATAAGGTCACTTAACTACTACAACCTAGTCTACAAAAGTGTATTTTGGCTTTATACAGAAAATATTGTAAATGTAAAGAGAGTTTATTATAACATATTAAAAGACGTAAAAGCCCCTTTTTCCCCAGAGGCTGTCTTATAGGGGGGATTTTTCTTTTTTTTTGCCAGGGATCCTTAATGGAAAAATACTGTACCTGAGATGAAGAATTTCAAAGAAAGATGGAAAATTATTGAAGAAAAGAGGAAGAAGTTCCTTCCAGATTATAATTAGTTATTTCACAGCACTGCTTTATGGTAGCATTGTTATAGTCAGTTCATATGTATGTATGTATATATGTATGTATGTAGATTTTGGTTTATTCGGGTCTTTTCCCGTGTAAAATTAAAGGTGTTTTTGCAACGTTTCGATGGGATCACCCCCATCATCATCAGGCTTCGGCCTTGGCTTTCTTACAAAACGTTGCAAAAACACCTTTAATTTTACACGGGAAAAGACCCGAATAAACCAAAATCTACATACCTATACCCGTGAAAATCTACGAAAACAAATATGTATGTATGTACACACACACTTATGTGTGTGTATGTATTAATGTTGGTGACAATTTATTTGTTTGTGTATTGAATTTATTTGACTGTCCACTTAGCACATAATTTGGAATGCTATTGCCCTTTGACTGGCTACTTTCATATGTTGCAGAATTCAGATGATTTTCATAACCATGACATCAGAGTATAATACTATATGTAGTGCTTAGGTTATGGCAAGAATTGAGCCTGGAAATTCCATTGCTAAGTAATATAGTTGTAAAGTGTGATGTTACATGAGCACGTTATTTATTGATGGCAATCCTCGTCATCTCCATTTCTGTACCGTGTTTCCCTGAAAATACGATAGACCCTTATATTTTTTTGACCCACGATATATGGCCTTGGGCTTATTGGATGGGAAGGGCTTATTGTTTTGCGGTTGCCGGGTGGCTGCTCCCTTGTGACCGGGCTCCTGAAGAGCCGGGCACAGCCTCAGGGGCGAAGCAACCATGAGGTGACCATGCTCATGAGCAGCCACCTGGCAAATCCCCTCTCCAGCCGGGCAGAGCACCATTCACTGACCTAGGGAGTATCCCTAAGGCACCAAGCCATGTGGCGCTCTGCCCGCCCCACAGCTTCCGCAGCTTGGCACATTCGGGATACCCCCTAGGTCAGTGCATGGAGCTCTGCCCGGCTGGAGAGCAGGAATGCGCGAACGCCTGCTCCACCCCCAGTTTCCATGCCTCCCAGCCTCACCATGCCCTTCCAAACTCTGAACTCGGCTTCCGATTCTTCTCTAGGAGTATGTTCTATGGTTATGGGCAGGCTGACTGCCCATAACCATACAACATACTCCTAGAGTGGCTGCTGCTAGAAGAATCGGAAGCCGAGTTCCAAAATTTGGAACCCGGAGAAGAAGTTTTATTTGAAGCTCGGCAGCAGCAGCGGCAATGGTCCCTAGTCCTGCAAGGAGAGCTGGCCAAGGGCGTGGTGAAGCTGGGAGACATGGAAGCTGGGGGGGAGCAGGTGCTCACTTAACCCCCCTCTCCAGCCGGGCAGAGCTCCATGCATTGACCTAGGGGGTATCCCGAATGTGCCAAGCCGTGGGAACTGGGGGGCGGGCAGAGCGCCATATGGCTTGGCGCCTTAGGGATACTCCCAAGGTCAGTGAACGATGCTGCCTGACTGGAGGGGGGGTTGTCCAGGGGGCTTATTTGTCGGGGGGGAGGGTGTTAGATTTTTTGCCCACAAGAAAAAAAATACCGCATGGACTTATTAGCGGGACATGTCGTACTTTTGGGGAAGCACGGTAGTTAACCAAAGACCAACAGGTTGTTAAATAAGGACTTCACGTGACTGTGACATGGGAAGAAGTGTTAAAACCATATCCCAGGGTAAATAGGCCAATTGGTGAGTGCTATGGATAGGTGTTAGGAAGTACAGCTGAGCAGGGAGTGTCATGGATGCTATGGAGTATGTGTGGGTAAGCAGCTGTCATGGGTGTTGTAGAGTGTGGGCAGGAGTTGGGATCCTGGGGCATTGAATTGTAGACTGAAGAGCGCTAAGGAGTATGTGATTTCCATGCAGTCTTGCAGCTTCTCAGGAAAATAAAGCAGCAAGAGATGCAGAGATGGCTTGTGATTTCCTTCCAGCTTCCCAATTGACTTTGATCCTCCTGCCAGCAGGGAAGGATGTAAATAGTGATCACATAACTGTAGGATACTGCAATAGTTGTGAGGGCCAGTTGCCAAGCATCTGAATCACAGTTATGTGGCCATAGGGATACTGACATGGCTACAACTTCTGAGGATGGGTCATGAGTCCCCCTTGTTCAGTGCTATTATATGTTTGAACAGTCACTGGGCAAGAGGTTGTAACTCAAGGACTAGCTGTAATCATATTTGTTTCCTATTTTTCCTGAATGCCTTTTTTCAATTCATATAAACATTCTATTTTTCTCCTTTAATTTTGAATACTTTGTTCCAGATGTTTTACTGTATTTTCATAAAGTCCTTCACTAGAACATGGGTGAACAAAAACAACTGGGAAGGAGATGTTTTAAGAATGCAAAATGACTTGAGATATAATATGTGCATAATATTTTTAATATTTACATACAGTTGCTAGAGAAGGCTATCTGAGAGTAGGGTATGATACTGTCAGTGTACATTACTACCTTGAGGCTGTGCAACAGATGTTTTATACGTTTCTGGAAACTGTCAGAGATGGGATGAAACAGGTTATAGTTGAACTCAAGTAAGATAAGAGTTGCTGTTTATGTAGCAAGATGCTTTGTTAGCTCTGATATTTTCTCATAGCCACTTGGTACACCTGATCTGTGAAGCAGCCTTCATCCAAAGATCAGACATGCCCCCATGTTGTTGTCTTTATAGGAAAACTGAGTATTTTCAGACAGAGTATGGAGATGGAGATGCTACCTCTGTTGATGTTGATTACAGATATATAATATATATTATCCTGATATTATTTGCTCATTTATATGTTATTTATTTATGCTATTATTTTAGTTTTAATTTAATTTTTTGTAGGCATTTTGTTTATATTACAGATAGTAATAATGTAAAACCATACTTTTTTACTGTTGAATTTCATTTTGTGTTAGATAGCTGTTCAAGTCTGTCAAGATTCTTCTGTATCTTAAGCCTATCTTCTGGAGTTTGGGCTATTCGTGCTAGCTTGGTGTCATCTGCAAATTTGATGCGTTTCCCATCTATTTCCCCATCCAAAATCATTGATGAAAATGTTGAGTCTGCCAGTTCCTTCAGAATCTTGGGATGTAATCTAGCTGGTCCTGGTGATTTGAACTCATCTAGGGTGCCCACTTACCATTTTCTTGCCTATTTTAACTTAATAGTTAATAGTGAAAGATGCACAATTCAAAGGAGATGTTGTGTTTAGAAATATAGACTGATTCAATAACAAGTTGCATTTTAAACCAACATACAGAATTGCAAATGGAAAGTAATGAGCTTCTTTGAAACCTTAAGTGTACAATATACTTCTTTGAATTAAAATTAATTAATTAATTAATAATTTAAAATAATTGCAAAAAATTGAGAGTCATGAATCAAAACAAATATGTGTTCCAGGATAATGTCATGTGATCCAATCTGGGTTGGTCACCAAAGGTTTAGTCTTCTGAGCTTTCAGATTCAGGTTGGTGCATATCCTCAGGCAACTTCTCTGTCACTAAACCACTGGTCCCAGTGACCAACCCAGATTGAATCCTACAAATTTGAGACTGCCATCTGTTTCACTGCAGACTGCATAAAAGACTAGAAGACTACAATGCACTCTGGGGGAAAATTAGTTTTAATATATATTTGTGAATTAAGAACAGGAAAATCTTGTGCTCCCAACTTTTGTATTGCCTATGTGAGTGCTCAATAGATCAATAAATCTGAGGTATATCACTGTGTATATTCCATTGTAAACTGCTGCAAGGCAATATTCAGCTTGAAATGTTAGATCACTGATTTACTGACATTTCCTTATATCAGAATTATTCATTTGTTGCAGAATTTCTGGCTTTTCAAGAAAAAGTCAAGGCTAGCAGAGTAGCTTTTATTTACCTATTTTTGGGTTTAGCTAGTCTTTAAATATAGTTTTTTAAAATATAGTTTTAATGAGTCTTTGTATTTTGTATTTTTGTATTTTTAATCTTCCTGTGCGCCGCCCCGGGTCCCTTTGTGGGAGATGGGCACGGGATATAAATTTGAAAAATAAATAAAATAAAAAAATAAATTTTAAAAAAGGGAAGGATTAGGGGCAACATGATAGCAGTATTCCAGTATTTGAGGGGTTGCCACAAAGAAGAGGTGGTCAAATTATTCTACAAAGCATCAGAGGGCAGGACAAGAAACAATGGTTGGAAACTAACCAAAGAGAGAAGCAACATGGAATTAAGGAGAAACTTCCTAATAGTGAAGACAATTAACCAGTGGAACAGCTTGCCTTCAGAAATCGTGGCGCTCCATCACTGGAGGTTTTTAAAAAGAGACTAGACAGCCACTTATCTGAAATAGTATAGGTTCTCCTGCTTGAGCAGGGGGCTAGACCAGAAGACCTCCAAGGTCCCTGCTATTCTATTCAACTACTGCACCAAAATCATTTTAGTGGTATCTGAAGGGTTCTAAGAGCTAACAAATCTTTTATTACTGCAATTGAAACATTCTATAGTTTATTTATAAATTGTATTTCTCTGATAATATAAGGATTTTAAAAGTTTAAAATATATGAATACAGTGTAGTTACTATACCTTTACTAATATTAAGTATAAATATGCAGCATAATATTTAGCTAAGATGGACATGTGACAGATAACTGCATTAATACATCAGCTTTGACTTTCTATAATTTAATTACAAACAGAAAAGTTTTCATATTGTGATAAAATAATATGTTATTTTTGTGTGACAATCTATTATGTGTACTTTGTTTCTTGATAGATGATGATGTACCTGCAGATATGGTTGCAGAAGAATCGGGTCCTGGCGCACAAAATAGTCCATACCAACTTCGCAGAAAAACTCTTTTACCTAAAAGAACAGCTTGTCCTGCAAAGAGCAACATGGAGGTATTTTTTTAATAAAAAAAACTTTTTAGAGTAAATAAATAACAACTGTGGACATAATCTAGTCCAGAGAGTGTTGTGAAGGAAGTATATGTAAGAATACCAATACCAATAAAAATTTGAAGAAGATTGGTTGGAATGCTTGACTGAATCTAGTATCTAAAAGAACTACTTAAATGTTTTTACTTTTTTCTTCTCAGGGTGCTTCTACTTCAGCTACAGAAAACTTCGGCCATCGAGCAAAACGTGCTAGAGTATCTGGAAAATTACAGGATTTATCAGGTAATCCCTGTTGTATGGGATGGAGTGCTGTGTAAACAATTTTAGTCTTCCATGTTTCCTTTGAATTTTTTAAATGGAAAGCATTTAGGATGTTGACTTTAGACCTCTTTGTTTTAAGTAATCTGATTTTAATGTCAAACAAGATAGCAGTAAGATCTATGTATAGCAAGTAGTTCTGTTTGCCATGTAGATGAAAAAGAATTCTAACTGATCAATGCAATTAATAGCATTTCTGAACAATGCAATCCTATGAGTTGTTTTAGAAGTAGAAAAATCTCAGCCTCTAGAGATATAGTAAAGATTATAGCACTGTAACCTTGAAATATTCCAACCTCAAAACACCTGTTTTTGAGTGTTCTGAGCATGAATTGTGTTTCTAAAGTTATGTTCCAAGCATGAGACAACTTAGTTGTTTTAAGAGGTGTCATTTTGAGGCTGTTGCAAGCACTCCAGTTGAACTGATATTCCTTGGCTTGTGATTGGCCTTGCTTGTTTCCTCAAATTTATTATAGTTTAGCCAGATTGCAACAAAAAACAGCAGCATGTTCCCCATATTATTGGCTGGATGACATTATATGGGGAAAGGAAACAGTTAAACATAGTGGACAGAAGATTAACAATTGAATGTTGCTAGCTTAGTTTTTATGTTACTGCTGTGGTTCTTCAGAGAAAGTTAGAGTTAATGTAGATTACTATTTTCATGAACGTTGCATGATGCTTTATTTTGCAGGTTGATAATGCAAAGATATTAGCGTACACTAATTTACTTTGCACAGAAATATTTCCAGTACAGTTGAATAAATGTCTAGCACAATGTTAGTTTGGTTGATGTGTATCTACATTTTGTCTTTGTAGTAATGCTGATGTTGTTTATGCAGTTTATTTTATTCATTAAATTTTCTTGCTGTTCATCTCACTATCAAAGTGCATCTGTGCAGCTAAGTAGCAGCAAGAGTCCCACCTATCACCCCCCCCCTTTTTTTTCAGTCAGTTGCCAACTATACGTGCAAGTAACTACAATAGCCTGGAGGAGAAACTGGAAAAAATAAAACCCATAAACCCTGCCTACAGTAAATTGGACATAGAGATGTTTTTTATTTTCAAAACTTTAAGCAAACATTTAGTATAAAAGTATTAATACCAATTCTTAATATAAATATTAAGAATTTAGTTGCTCTCTTTGTAATCCTTTGACTGAGGGTTACAAAGATATTTATTTGAAGAATAATATGTTCTTTGTTATTTAATGTGCCTTTTCTTCTTCCCATTGCAGTTGTACCAGTGTGCCCTTATTTATTATTTTTATTGTATTTAAGCAGCTCGAGCAAATGGAATAAAATATATAAAGCCATTACATTAGATGAATGGGGTTTTCTAAAAGTTTTTTATTTTATTTTATTTTTTTACAAACATATCAATGCGTGAATAGTATGGCACCTGGGTGTCATACAAATAAAACTAATGAATGTTTTTGAGGAGGGTATTCCATACAGGAATGAGGAGAATGGATTTCGGAATATGAGCTTGCTTTTATTGATGGCTCCTTACTTGAAATTATGAGATATCTAAGTGATTTCTGTTTACTATGTGCAAGTAACAGGAAGATTTTTAAAAAATCAGAAATTCAGTGTTGTTCACTACCTGTCTATAGTGATTGCTAAGCATGGTTGTTTGTTGTAATTTACTTAAAATTTATCATCATTTTTATAGTTTATAAAGGTGGATGCATACCTATGTTTTATGTTTTGATATGCTTATGTTTTATGTTATAAGTAGCTGCTGCTTTTCAGTCAGTTCATGAGTATAAGAAAGATACAAAGATGTTCATGATCTTTCTTGATGAAAATAATCCAGACAATTGAATCCTGTTATTCACATTTTGTATTTTAATAGCAGCACCTGCAGAACAGTATCTTCAAGAAAAATTACCTGATGAAGTGGTTCTGAAAATCTTTTCATACTTGCTGGAGCAAGATCTTTGTAGAGCAGCGTGTGTATGTAAACGCTTCAGTGAGCTAGCTAATGATCCAATTTTGTGGTAAGTGAACAGATAATTCTTAATTATTCTGAAATATGCTACATGTTATCAAGCACCATAAGAAAAATGAATTCCTAGTTGGTTGTTATTATTACTTTCAATGAAAATAGATATTTGAATTGCAAGAAATTTTGTTTGGCACATACTTCAAACTGTCTGCCTACTCTTCTTTAATGCATCCTGTCAGTCTAATTTGGCCGATTTTGCTATTTTTTAAATAGAAACCTATTTCACCACTCAGAATTGTGGAAATACTGTTTAAAAAATCCAGAAAAAAATTATGAGTTCTTCATAGTCAATAGGATTTTTGCTTTTTATAATTTTGTCTTCACCATTGTAAAATTATGCTAATAATGTTTTGATTATCTCCATATCAATAAATATTGAATACTAACTGTTAAGTGAACTCCTTAAGTCAAATTTTACTACTAATGACTTTAGGGACATATCCGTGTAGCTTTACAGTTCTAAGTTTCCAAGCTTAAATATAATTGGCCAGATGCTGCCACCTGCTGAGATGTAAAGACTGTAGTTTTTGAATGATGTTTTTAAACAAATACAAAGATTTGTAAAATAGAAAAAAAACAGCAACAGGAAAAAAGTAAAATAACAAGAAGCCATTAATTAAAATTATAATAAAAATATTTAGCGGATTCTAAATATTTAAAAGGGCAGTTCATTGTCATAAGAACTTGATTTAAGCTAGCACTTAAGAAAATAAACAAAAGCTGTAGCTCTAAACGTTAATGAATTTGAACACAGAATAAATCATGAATCAATGCTAAAATGTGTTAGTTTTTTCATCTCTTCAAGACATTGATTTAAGGGTTATTTTGTAACAGGTAATATACAGTATATCTTTATTTGCAGAATGCATTCTTTCATATATTAATCATCATGTAGTTCTATGAATAATACTCAGAATATGATTGATCATTTTCTGAGTATTAATTGATACTCAGTATTGATTGATACAGTTGATTTAATTTTTGATTTAGAATCCCAGGAAAAAGCAACACATTTTGCTTTTATACAAGAATCTTTAGTAGAAAGAGATGATTAATTTGTGAAGGAAAAAAAAGAAGAGTTGATGAACAATTATTTCTGTTCAACCAGGTGCTTCTATAGATCCATAACCTTAATCCCTTGTTCACGTTTGTCTTTGTATTCAAAGAAATTCATATAAAAAACTAAATGACTATGATTTCATATAATTTTTATCTGTATAGTTTATATATGTGTTCTCTTAAAATGTATTCACAATTTTTATTCATAATGTATTTATTCAGGAAGCGATTATACATGGAAGTATTTGAATACACACGTCCAATGATGCATCCTGAACCTGGTAAATTTTATCAAATAAATCCAGAAGAATATGAACATCCAAATCCATGGAAAGAAAGCTTTCAGCAACTGGTATGTATATGTTTTTAAAGACTTCTTATTTATGTTGCATTTTTACAATGGTTGAAATGCTGAAGAACAGTCAAGGGTAACATTACTTAACATTTATTTATCTGCTTTCTTTCCCACTTCATTCAATTTATAGTTTTGTGATCTTGATTTGCTCTTACTGGCATGGCAGCTTTATTTCTTAAGACCCTGCTTCAGTTCATTACATTACAATAAAATTACATTAAAATTCCTCACCTCTACGCAGATGAAATATAATTCTTAAGATGCTATTTGGTGCATTCAATATACTGTTCGTTGGGCTAAACTGCAATGAAAAGAGTGCCTTTTATTTTGAGAAGAATGTTCTATTAAAGGTAAAAGCAAAGGTTTCCCTCACACATATGTGCCAGTTGTTCCTGACTCTAGGGGCAGTGCGCATCTCCCTTTCAAAGCCGAAGAGCCAGTGCTGTCTCTGTGGTCATATGGCCGGCATGACTAAATGCTGAAAGCGCACAGAACGCTGTCACCTTTCCATCAAAGGCACTTTGTTGTTATACATTGCTGAAGCTGTGTTACTGCTTGCTTCAGACACACAATTACATATTATTGCTTTACACATTACACACATTACTTTGCATACACACACACACACACACACACACACAGAGAACTATAAGACAGCAAAAATGAGGAAGACTATGAATAAAATGATTTTCTAAGAATTCTCAACCTGTTGAATTAGTCATATTAATTGCTATTCATTTGCTTTACCTGTATCACTTTCCTTGATTTCACAAATTATGTGAGAACAGAAAGTATGCATATTGAGTACCAAAGCTTCCCATTTTTTCAATCACTTTTGACTTAAATTCCTGAGTTATATTTCATTAGTATTACAGGTAGTCCTTCTTTATAGACTGCCTCATTTAGCAACCATTCATAGTTATGAATGTTGATGAAAAAATAATTTGATGACCAATCCTTGCATTTACAACCAATTTCATTGTAATTTTAGTACAATGACAATAAAGATGATGATGATGATGATGATGATGATGATGATGATGATGATGATTATTATTATTATTATTATTATTAGCGAACTTTGCAGGCCTGTAAAGCAAAAGAAAGCTGCAATAAGGTCCTAAGTCGTGAATTTACTTAGTTTGATGAACAACAGTGTCTGGAATAAAATGTCGCTAAACAAAGACTACCTGTATACTATAATATAGACATATATTTTTCAGCAATGTATAACAACAAAGTGCCTTTTTTTTTTTTTTTTTTTGCATTCTTCATACATTATTCAGCAGTTTTATAGCAAATTCCAGTAAGTTCACTGCTTTTTAAGAATGAAGCTCACATATTTCAGACCAAGGGCACATGCCTGGACTGCCTGTTAAAGTTGGAAGCACCTTAATATGATTATAATTAGGTCTATTTCCTAAGTCCCACCAAATTCTTTTTATATCTGTTCTTGAAGGAAAGAAGCCTAAAATTTAGAACTATCTACTGATAACAATTAATGATGTATTGAAATGACATGAATTATTACCAGGGGTTTTGCAATGAAGTATGTGTTATTAACTCTCTTTTTCTGTTGTAGCTTAAAAAGTACAGTTTACCATAATTTAACATTTCCCCCCTCAAATTTTAGTATAAAGGAGCCCATGTGAAGCCAGGATTTGCTGAACATTTCTATAGCAACCCAGCAAGATACAAAGGAAGAGAAAACATGCTGGTACATTTTAAAATCACCCTAATTGATTGCTAGTATACTTTTTCAATAGCTATTTATCTCTAAACAGTTCCTTTGTCTTCTTTTAGTATTATGACACCATTGAAGATGCATTAGGTGGTGTACAAGAAGCTCACTTTGATGGACTTATCTTTGTTCACTCGGGCATATACACAGATGAATGGATATACATTGAATCACCTATAACGATGATTGGTGCAGGTATTCAATTTGAAAAACATCTTAATATCACTTGTTTTAATTGGCTATTGTATTTAACTTTCATAAATAGAGCCCTTGCTTTATGGTCATGTGAGAAATACCAAGACAATAAACTACAAAACAAATAAGTTATTTTTACTACAACGTTCCAACAGCACTCTTTATTTCATTTCATATTGGTTTTTTCCCCAATAATTAAGGGATTAATTAAAATTAATCCTTTTAACATTAAAACCTTGAGCAAACTCCCCCATTCTTCTCTTTCTCAATAAAATACAGCCTCATCAGCTTTCTTTCTTAGAAAGAGACCAGCATTTAAGTTGTTTACCTCCTTACTTTTAATCCCGTATTTCAAATAAACCTTACTTATTTTGCAATAGATAATTTATCTTTTTGATGATTGTTTTATTGTTCTTCCCCTTTACTCCTAAGATAAAGTAGAAATGATAATGTATTTTGCACTTTTGATAAAACTAATTTACTTTATTTTTTGGCTCTTATATGCTTGATACTGCATTTTTTTTTGTTACTAAAGCCTTTCTCCTGACCCTTTATTAAGGCTCACCTTAATAAACTTGAGTTTCCTTGACAGTGATGTTATTATAAATTTCATAATTGTGTTGGATTTTTTCACTTTTGTATTCTGCAATGGAAAGTCTATACCAGTGGTGGCTAACCATTTTTGGATTGCATGCCAAAAGTGGGGGGAGTGGGGGGTTGTGCGTGGGCATGCCCACACCTGTAATGCTATGTGTTCAACCCCAGCATGCATACACCTGTAACCAGCACTCCCCCTCCCCCCCGATGGACCTACGGGCAACCTGGAAGTTCTGAACAGTGACTTCTGGTTTGTACATAGGGCTGTTTTTCGGCTTCCCTGAAGACTCCGGAGGGCGAAAAACGGCCTTAAAAAAAGGCCAAAGTCAGCTGGAGCTGACAGGGTAATGCCTCGCATGCCCTAACAAATCGCTCCGCGTGCCATAGGTTCACCATCACAGCTCTATAGTATAAACCAGGGGTCTGCAAAGTCAGCTCTTTTAAGACTGGTGGACTTCAACTCCCAGAGTTCCCCAGCCAGCATAGCTGGCTGGGAAATTCTGGGAGTTGAAGTCCACCAGTCTTAAAAGAGCCGACTTTGCAGACCCCTGGTATAAACTATAATGGAAACTTCCATGCAATGTTTTTCTCCATTGTTTTTCTCCATTGGCTACAATTTGATTGTCAATAAATTTCCCTTTTGTCTTTAAATATGTTAGTTTAGTTTAAAGATGCTAGTCTTACACCTCACATTAACACAGAATTGTCTTGTAACAAATCATGAGTAGATTTTGGACACTATTTATTTTATGTCTTTTTTCTGATAGTTCGTTCTCCCCCACCCCCAAACAGACAGGACACAAAAAGGAATTAGAAGTAATTTAAGATCCTAAGCAAGTCAGGATTTTGATAAAATGTAGTGGCATATAAAAAAATAAGCAATGGTTTCCTTTTGGGACATGATACCATTGTTCTAAACAAAAAAAAAACAAATTACATTATGATGTAGTATTAAATGCCAAAAATAGAGGAGTGCAGTGGCTCAAATGGGTTGTGAGGCTGGGTTGACTAATAGCAATGGTGGGGTGAGCTCTCATCATTCACTCAAGGTCCTACTAACCTCACAATTTGAAAACAAGTTATCACAAGTATATAGATAAGTACCACTTCAGTGGGTGCATTAATGGGGACATGAAAGAAATTCCTAATTGGGCGTCTCCCAGGCAACAGTGATGTCACTGGCTAATCCTTTCAACCCAGAAGTGCTTTAGAATGCTTCTGACACAAACATGACATACCAAAAAAAAAAAAAAGACAACCCTGCCAACATTGAGGCATTAGAGACTAAGGTATCGTAGTTGGTTGCAGTTAGCCAGATGTTTAGACTGGATTTGGAATTTTATCTATCAAGTTCTTCCCAAGGACCTGGATAGACAGATGTTGTTACTTAATAATATTAAAGCTGCCTTTTGTAATTGACTGGTATAATTACGGTGTTAGTTAAACGTCAAATACCTTAAAATCTTCATTCATTCATTTGCAATTGAATCAACTCATGCCCAAGCTAACTATTGTATGAAGGATCTAAACTGTTATCCCAGTATCACAGCACTTGCAGAAGTCAAATTGTTTAGTTAAGTATGTGTTGGAAGATAGGAAGATATAACTTTTTTCATAGCACAACTTACCATTCAAAATTTATGAAATCTGCTTTCCTCTTTTCTGAAGGAGAGAGAGGGAAGGTTATATCTCTTCCCCAAATAGCTTATAATAACTCAGATGATATTTATGGGTAGGAAAACACAATGGGAGAAAGAATAATAATTTCCAAGTGCTGATTTTCTAATCTAATACCAATGTAATGTAGTGATAAGGAGCAAGACAATTAGGGTTCTAGACTCTCAGCCACAAAAACTCAGATGTGGCTTTGGCCCAGTCACTGACCCTCAGTCCAAAATGTGAGATGGGATTAAAATCACGGGAGGAAGTACAATATAAGCCACCTTGAACTTCTGCTTCATAAAAGCAAATAAATATAAATCTAATGAATTAAAAAACATGTATCTATATATATAAGCATATTCCAGTCTTGTAATCAAATACATTAGGAGCCAGCAAAAATATTTAATCACCTGCTTGGCCTCTTCCAAATCAAAATCTTCTAGTATACCCTGAATCACTTCCATGGACATTAATGGTTGTATTCCGTTTTTCATGAATTGATCATTGCACACAGAAGAAAATATTTGCTGCAAAAGAAAGAGAATGCTTTTAGAGAAGCATTATTTGATCAAAGATACGGTTTCCATGACACACTTCTGTTTGTTACATGTTCATATAAGTTTGCTTACAATTCCTTCTCTACTGTCTACTGGGAAAGTGGCAGTAGGAGGATGAACAGTGGTCACACCTCTATAGCAGAGCAAAGGAAAAGGAATGGAGCCACTTGCCTTCAATAGGCAAGTAAAAGGACCAACCACACTCAATGTGTAGTCCTCAATGGAACTATATCTTCATGGAGGGAAATATGCAGTGGGGTACTATATCTTAAGTCTATCTTCTGGAGTGTTGGTTGTTCCTGCCAGCTTGGTGTTGTCTGCAAATTTGGTGGGTTCCCCATCTATCCCCTCATCCAAATAATTGATAAAGATGTTGAAGAATACTGAGCCTAAAACAGAGCTTTAGAGTATACCACTGCATACTTTCCTCCATGTAGATGCAGTTCCAATGAGCCCAAGTAAACTATATACACAGCATTCCTCTGGTGCACTAATTTGGCCCTTTGTCAAAGAATGCAATAAGATTTGTCTGGCATGATCTGTTTTTGACAAAATTAGCACTGCTGAGATTAATATTAAAATGACTAATTATAACTGCTCTTTCTGGTGGCTTTTCAAATATATATTCATTTGATTAAACATAGTGCAGATGTAAGTACTATTATAACTTATTTTGATTTTAAGAATTCTACAAAAATATATAACAACTTGAACTGTTTAATACTTTACAATCAGTCCTGTATTCTTTTTCTCTGCCTTGAATGAGATTATGTTGTGAAGTCAATATTGGCTCATGGCAACTCTATGAATAGTTGTTCTCAACTGAGTTCTCTCTACAGTTAGGTAACTAATCATTATTAGAATAGCAACCATCACTGTTGTTATCATATTAATCCATTGCATTGCTGGTTTTCTTTTGTCTGTATATTTTTTTAAATCTTGCCGAGCACAAAGATTTTCTCTTTGCTTGCCATGTCTACAGTATGAAAGTCATTGTCATTTGAGCTTTGATTGATGGTATAGTTCTTTCTATTAAAACTAAAATTATTGTCTGTCTTAATCTGAGGAAAAACAATTTCTGTAAAATAAGTTATTTTATTTTATAGTTACTATTTTTTAAATGAACTAGAAACTATGGTTTGTAATTTTCATCTTGTAATTTATTTTTAAAAAATTATATTTTTGTAAAGCTCCTGGGAAAGTAGCAGATAAAGTCATTATTGAAAACACAAGAGATTCAACTTTTGTCTTCATGGAAGGATCAGAGGATGCCTATGTTGGTTACATGACAATCAGGGTAAGAAGAAACATGGGCAAATACATGCCTTGAACCTATTCCTTTGAAAGAAATGAATAGCTAATAAAGGGATTTATTGTATGTTATTTCAGTTTAACCCTGATGACAAATCTGCACAACATCACAATGCTCACCATTGCTTAGAGATTACAGTCAACTGCAGTCCAATAATAGATCATTGCATTATTCGAAGTACTTGTACAGGTATGTAATTTCTTGTAAAACAAAAAATGGAAAACATTTGCAGATAATTTCTAAACTGTGTTTATATGTGTAATGGAACCTTGCTTTCCTAGGTCATGAAATTTCATGTGTTAATATGAATTTTCCACCTAATGACAGTCTTTGGGTTCTTGGAACTTTACTTTTTTAAATGTTTGTCCACAGATATCCCTAACTGATAATTTATGGTAGGGGTGTGCAAAAGTTCCAATCTGGGGAATACTTGAAAGTTTATTTATTTATTTATTTAATTCAAATTTATACCCCGCACCTTCTCCAAAAAGGACCCAGGGCGGCGCACAGGAAATTTAAAAACATAACAAATATAACAAAACACAAAATTTAAAAAAACTATTAAATCCCTACCCTGTGCTAAAATCGTATAAAATCCCCCAAATTAAAACTATCTATGAGCGGTCACAACGGGAGGTTACGCTAGGCCGGCTTGATGGAAAAGGTGTGTCTTAAGACACTGGCGGAAGAGGCGGAGGTCTGAGATGGTACGTAGTTCAGGGGGTAAGTCGTTCCAAAGGGTAGGGCCCGCCACAGAGAAGGCCCTTCCCCTGGGTGTCGCCAACCGGCATTGCCCGGCCGACGGCACCCTGAGAAGGCCCTCTCTGTGGGAGCGGATCGGATGAAGGGATGTATGGGGCAGGAGACGGTCTCGCATATAACTAGGTCCCGAGCCATGGAGCGCTTTGAAGATGGTCGTCAAAACCTTGAAGCGCACCCGAAAGGCCACAGGTAGCCAGTGCAGCTCGCGCAGGAGAGGTGTTATATGGGAGTATCTGGAGGCTCCCATAATCACCTGTGCGGCTGCATTCTGGACTAGCTGTAGCTTTCGAGTGCACCTCAAGGGAAGCCCCATGTAGAGAGCGTTACAGTAGTCAAGTCGGGATGTCACGAGTGCTTGAGTGACTGCGAAGGGCAGCCCGGTCCAGTAAGTGGCGCAATTGACGCATCAGGCGCCTGATGGAACGCTCCCTTGGCCACGGCTGCCACATGGTCCTCCATGGACAGCCGGGAATCCAGGAGGACACCCAAATTGCGCACCCTCTCCACGGGGGCCAGTGTTTCGCCCCCAATGGCCAGAGTTGGAGTTACCTGGCTGAACCGGGGTGCCGGAAACCACAGCCACTCGGTCTTGGACGGGTTGAGCTTGAGTTTGTTACTACCCATCCAGATCCGTACGGCCTCCAAACACAAAGTGTTATGCTTCTTACAGCTCATCCCAATCCAGCTCTTCTAGTAGTGGTCTGGCAGACTTCCAGAACAGGAGGTGGTTTGTTGTATTCCTACTCCACAGAGCTCAAAGCAGAGTATTTTATATATCCTTAATTAGGTATTATATAAATTGCTATACTGCTCTTTGTCTTCTAGAAGATGTAATTTATTTAGCTTAGTATTGTATTTTGAAAGGCCAAGATTACATAATTGGCAAAAATGATCCAATTGCAAAAATGCAATTGGTAGTATTTGTTTCACATAAATTATGAAAGACAAACACATCTCTTATTTTTATATGTACAAACTTCATTTTCAGTTGGTTCTGCAGTTTGTGTTAGTGGCCAAGGGGCTTGTCCCACTATCAAGCATTGTAACATAAGTGACTGTGAAAATGTTGGACTCTACATCACAGATCATGCACAGGTAATGCTTCTTCCATTTTTCTTTTTTGCTATCTCTTTTATTGTTTCTTAGCTATTATAACTCATCCTAAAGCCATTCTTTTCTAACCTTTTAGGGGATATATGAGGATAATGAGATTTCTAATAATGCATTAGCTGGGATTTGGGTTAAAAACCACGGAAACCCTATTATAAGACGAAATCACATTCATCACGGGCGAGATGTTGGTGTTTTTACATTTGATCATGGCATGGTAATGTATATTTCTCTATGCATAAATATACAAGCAATATAGACAGGTGTATTTTGCGGACAGATTTTTATGTGTATGTATGTCTCTTGGGAAGAAGTTTGTGAACATTCAAGATGTATTTGTTAGTTCATTAGTCTCCATTATCAAAGTAATGAAATGTCTTGCATCTATAGAACAAGTATATAGTATGGTTAGCAGGGAAAATTGAAGTCAAGAACCTTTGCAATGTCCTTACATTCCATAATTCTTACTCTCTGTGTATTTAAGAGACATAATCAATTACCACTTTAAAACATTAACTCTTCTAAAGCTATTTTCAATCCTTTAATTATTGCTTTAATTATTGTTTCTGTGTAGGTACTTATATATTAGTATGGCAGCCTTTTTCTATTGTACTAACTTAAAAATATAACTGCAAATTCCCTTTCCTCCCCCCCCCCCCTTTCAAAGCATGGTTACAAAGGCACTGTTGTTTTATATTCCAGCAAGACATAAAGTGGGAACTGCAAGTAGTTGAAAGCTTGAAATGAATGAGTTTTTTCTCTTAATTTTTTATTTGGATATCTAGTGCAGTTGGGACGATGTTTGCATAAATCGCTTATCACTATCTTAGTTTTGCTATTTTTACAATTGCATCTTGAGCTAACTGGGAAACTATCATATATTACTTATGTACTGAATTGGAATTGTTCACAGTTCCAATGCAGAAATATTTAGTATTTTGAGGGGTGTGGCATTATTTGAATTTCTGCTTCTTGGTGCTGCAACAACAACACTTTATGTGTTACAAGTTGCCAATATTCCTGTTAGTTTAGCACTAGTTAGAACTGTTTCTTGGTTGCCAGTATAGGTAGTCACTTTTAAATGTGCTTCCATGTTGGTTGTTTCATTTCAGGCATTGGTCATTATTGCCAAGAACCTGACTTGAGTTCCCATATTTCTGATATAAATTATATTTATTATATTCCCTGAGTGCCAGAAACAATATTTATTTACTAACCTTATGTCACTGCAAAGCTTTGATGCTGCTTCTTGCAAAATATTATTGCTAGACAGAATGTTTGACTTCAGAAAAAGAGCAGCAGACTGTTACAAGTCATGTTGTGATTTTACCTAATTTTAATTCAAAGACAATGTAAAATCCTTTTGTTCCAAATTAATAATCAAGGGGCTACATTGATACTCTCTTCTAAAATAAACTCTGATAAAAGTCAGTTTATTAAAGTCATATTTCATTACAGAACTAAAGGAGTTTGGATATTATAATTTAAGATTTAAAATTTTGTTTCAAAATACATTATTTTCTATTTGAATGGATTTCCTGCATTTCAAAAATTTCATGTTCAAAAGTGCTAGTACTCCTCCCCTCTCCCCAAATCTTCTGAAACAAGCTCAGGTATATGCAGGCTAAGGATAGAAATATTGTTTAAAAAATTGTGCACTATTGAGCTTTCCTTATCCTTTAGAAATCACAAGTCTTGGGGATAACATGGGAACTTCTCTGGGAGAGTCAGAAAATGTTGACCTTTTGTTTCAGAAGTTAAACTTAATAATGCATCTATGTTAACCTTAATATTTAAAAATTAAAATAGCATACCCCAAAAATCTTCAATGTATTGTGGAATTCAATCAGCAGAATTGGGAGATAAGTTTGAAGTGTTGCAAAAACAGGATTGGAAGCTGCATGTAGTTTGTAAGCCAAGGTTATATATAGTTTTTGCCATATGAACCTTTTTTGAGAAAATAATCTAGGATTGGTTATGTTGAATTAAATATAATAGCTGCATAGAAGACTCTTTTTTTCAACTGAAAAAAGGACTTAATATATTCTATTGTTAAGGGTCCAACAGATGGTGTTAAAGAACATGAAAACATTTTTCTTAATATTATTTTCATGCCATAGAAATAAATGATAGCCAGATTAGCATAGTGGTTAAAGCACCAGGCTATATAAACTGAGAAACTGAATTCTAGGCTTGCCTTCAGCACAAAGCCAGCTGGGCCTATCCCTCTCTTTCTGGGACCTAGAAAGAAGACAAAAGCAAGCCACTTCTCAAAATGTTGCCTAAAAAAGTGCAGAGACTAAAAAGTACCATAAATAAATAAATAAATAGTTTTAATAGTATTACATATTCTTGCGTACAGACATGTTTCATTACAACCATTAAGTAGATAGTCAGAAGATAATTTCTTCCTATTGTTTCTCCTTGCCTCCCAACATTCTCTCTCCCCTTCCTCTTCTTCTCCCCCGGTCTTATGTTTAGGGTTATTTTGAAAGTTGCAACATTCATAGAAATAGAATAGCTGGTTTTGAAGTGAAAGCATATGCAAATCCTACTGTAGTTCGTTGTGAAATTCACCATGGGCAAACTGGAGGAATCTATGTTCATGAAAAAGGAAGAGGACAATTTATAGAAAATAAAATCTATGCAAACAATTTTGCTGGTGTATGGATTACTTCAAATAGCGATCCAACCATAAGGTACTATCTTTATTTTAACTTACAGAGATTTATGCTAGGAAGTATTGCAAAATATTTTCTGTATATTATTTTAGTCATTTGGGAATCATCTACTCTTTAAATTAACATTTGAAGCAGGACCCAGAAGTTATCTGGATGTGAAACCTTGTATAAACTATTCTAAGCTCTCCAGATTAAAAGCACATTATACCTGCAATTATAATGTTTGAAAAATAAATTTAGATGAGAAACGGGTAATCTTTTACTGTATAGAAGACTATATTATATTATGTAATTTATTGAGGAATGTGTGATCTGCAGAACTGAAGCAAACTATTGGTGGGTCCAGGGCTAAAAATGTTTGACTTTTTTTCTTCAATGATATCCTGTTCTCTTGCTTTCTCTGTCCCTCTTTTCCCTAAGCAGCAGATTGCAAAAAGCAGAAAGATGGTCTGAACTAGAAGTTTGGAGATATCTTGGGGGAGAGGCAGAGGAGGGAAAGATCAGGTTGAAGCATTTGGAATTAATTTGATGACCCTTTTTAAAAAAGATGATACCTGACAATGTTATTTTCTGGTTTTAAACCTTTAGGGGCAATGCAATTTTTAATGGAAATCAAGGTGGAGTCTACATATTTGGTGATGGAAGAGGTCTTATTGAAGGAAATGACATTTATGGTAAACAAATATTTGCTCAGTTGTATTTAATATTCTTTGTAACCTACATGCCACATTTTCTTACATTTTTCTTATTCCAACAGGGAATGCATTAGCAGGAATACAAATTCGGACTAACAGCTGTCCTATTGTTCGGCACAATAAGATTCACGATGGCCAACATGGTGGTATATATGTGGTAAGCATAGTTTTGGAGTAAACATTGGAAGATCCATTATTTAGCTTTATTTACAATATTAATTGTGTAGATAATTGAGAAAATCATAGCACAAACATAAACTCCAGGAACTAGGAGTTCTAAAATGCATGAAAAGGATAGATGAGTTTGCTGTCAACATGTGCTCTCCTTTGCTCCAGTCTGCATACACATCTTGAAGTGCTGACAAAGTGAGCTGTGGTTTGATTTAACAATAGATGGACAATACCATATTCGGGGAACCAATGATGCAAAACAATGTTTATTAACCCACCCATTCTCATCCATCTATCTCAGGGATGTCAAACTCATGTTGTCACGGCAGCATCACATGACATATCAGGACCCCCCCCCCCTTCGTTAAATCGGGCATGGGCCTGGCCAGCACCTGATACATTCAGCCCATGGGCCAGGAGCTTGACACTCCTGATCTATCTGTTTTTATGTACTTGACTTCCAGTGATTCTGGGCAGTTGAGACAGCAGAATAGTGCTATTCTCAGAAAGCTGGTTGGTTGGAGGAATGGGCAAAATATTTCATGTATGAGAGCATGTAGTTTTACCTGATTGTGATCACCAGACTAAAATATGTGTTTAATTTAAGAAGTGGTGGTTTAGTGTGTGGAAAATTAGTAAGGAAGCAGCAGCACTAAGGTGAGGTGAAAGAGAGGAAGTGTCTGACAAACTTGGGAGAGATGGGTCAGTGTGGCATCTGAGAACAAAGTTAAGGAAAAGAGGGCTATGAAGATTAATAGGTTGCCTGCCTGGCCACACAAAGAAGTGGTGAATGAGAGATGAGGTGCACCAGTCTTGCTTTACCTGCCACACAGAACGTCTCTGGATTTTTGCTTCAGCCAAATGCTGGCACCCAAAATGCTTGATTTTGGTTTGGTTAGACCATGGCCTATCTTACTCCCCAAATGTTTGCTTCAGGTTTGAACAAAGCACATTTTTCATTTTGTAGATAACAACCCACTCACTCCCATTTGCTTGTAACTCAGAACAGAAAAATCCCTTGGAAGGAATTGGCCAAATTGATTGTAGGTTGCACTTGATTTGCATACTTTTGTTTTGTTTCAGCATGAAAAAGGCCAAGGTGTGATTGAAGAAAATGAAGTTTACAGTAATACCTTGGCTGGAGTCTGGGTTACAACAGGAAGCACTCCAGTTTTAAGAAGAAATAGAATACATAGTGGTAAACAGGTATGTTGCTTACTATTGTGTAAGTTACAGCAACACTAGTTTCAAATGTTTTACTGTTTTTATGTTTATGCTTTAGGTTGGTGTCTATTTCTATGACAATGGACATGGAGTATTAGAAGACAATGATATCTATAACCATATGTACTCAGGAGTTCAAATCAGGTAAAATATACTTTTATTTATTTCCTTAAAAGAGGCTTAGTATATATTGTTTTCATTCAGTGACTTCGCTTCCTCCTTCTTTAAAAAGATCCACACGTGTCTGTCTGTGTTTGTAGGTCTTATTGCTTTCTTCTTCTGTTTAATGAGAGTGATTTTTCAAATAGTAATCCAACTACAAATAGGGAAGGACAGTTGTCATTCATTAAGCATAATTGAGACTTAGGACTTAAGTGGTTGACTTTGAATGGTTAACTTAGCTATATGAATAGTCTATCATGAAACATGCTTACCTTGTCAGCGCACTGTGGCTTTTTTTTGAGAATTTTTCTTTTTTTCAAGTTAGCACATTGGGGGTCTATCAGAGATACGTTTGATACAGTGAGGAATTTCACTGAAAGTGATAAACCCTTAAATGTGGGGTGGGGGGAATGCTATAGTTATAAGACTTTATTACCACTGGGAAAACAGACCATATTTTTGGAAGCAAAAACATAACGACATGGGAGGCTCAGATAAAACAAATTCAATCTAGTCATATCTAAGTCCTATTAAAATAGTGAAATTTATCACACTGTTTAGGAATTCTGCTTGTAGAATGATAGGTATTCAAAGCTGAGCCAGAGAGGATGTGGTTATGTTCTTTAATGCTTTCATTTTCTTTTCAGTCTTTATTTCAAAATAAGATATTTTTTTTCTGGAAGCATCCCCTTCACTTATTTTACTAAATGAGATTAGCTTAACTAATAATATTTGCAGGAGAAGGAATTGATTTACTGTGTGATGCCATGATATCCACTACCAACTACACAGAGGATAAACCTGCTGCCAGTCAATTAAATAGCTTCAAGATAGCCCACTGCTTGTGTTCTTGTCCCAATGTCTTGCCCAAATGAGTCCATTTGTTCAAGGGCTGTTTGATAACATCAGTAAAAAAGAGCTGCAGCAGAATTATTAGAAGCGGAATGAGACAACTGGCACAGCCAACACTGCAGCCAACTCACCACAGAACAATTTGCCATGGCCAATTGGTTGTGGATAATTTAACAATTATTTAAAACTATTTTAAAAACATTTTAATGTTTGTGTTTCATATTTTATTTTGTCCTTCCTTTTGCATCTTTTCTTTAATATTTCTATTCCACCATTTCTTCAATATGAGTTTAACTCTTGTCCCACAGCAAGTTGTCCATTTCAAGTTGGCCGTGATGTATTTGTCTGTGGCAAATTGTTATAGATCCTATTGAAAGGATATTTTTTTCCTCTCTGCAACAATCCTTCCCCACGATAGCTACTTCCCCACAGCTCTTGGCAGTGCTTTGGAACAGGGCCATTGGAGTAAGGGGAATGAAGCAACTCTTGGGCTGAAAAGAGTGCATTACCCTGTTATCTGTGACATAAAGTCATTTAAAGATAGAATAGAAGGGGGGAGGGAGTCCTACATAGAGAAAGTGCAAGAAAAAGAAAGCAATATGCATAAATCAAGTTTAAATATGCTAAATAAAACTATGAAGTGAGTAGTATGTATGCATATGCTGTTTGCCCTAAATAAATAAATTCCCTGTCTGACTGAATACATTTTCTTCAGAGGCCAGTCTCAGAGTTTGCAAGATTTTGCATTGAGATAAATGCAAATAAATTATTTTTATGTGTGCCAGAATGATGTGAGAAGAGAGATTAAAATTCCAGTTCTTGTCTAAACTCATCAGACATTCGTAACTAAAATGTTAACATTGCTAGCAGTGCCCTTCCTCTTACAGGTGAATTTTATTTTATCAGTAATAAATTATAAGTACATTTTGAGTAACATGTTTGCTTATGCACAGAACTGGAAGTAACCCCAAAATTAGGCGCAACAAGATTTGGGGAGGCCAGAATGGTGGAATTCTTGTTTATAATTCGGGTAAGTTCAACTTTACTTTGCTTAATTTTTAAAAATGCAAATTTTTTCCCACATTGCCGAGGTCTTAAATTTTGCTTTTATCTTATAAAGGGCTTGGTTTTATAGAAGACAATGAAATTTTTGACAATGCAATGGCTGGAGTATGGATTAAGACAGATAGCAATCCTACATTAAGAAGAAACAAAATCCATGATGGCAGAGATGGGGGAATCTGCATATTTAATGGAGGCAGAGGTTACTGTCTTATCTTTTGTCATTTTTGTATTTTTATTATATTTTCTAATAGTCTGGTCCTGATAAAAATAAAAATTGAATTCCAGATCCAATTCTGTGATCAGAATCTTCACTTATGTAGAGTTGAAAATGCTAGTCCCAAATTCACTGATTACTGCTTTCCAAAGCATTTCCAGGCGATGGGATTGATATTAATTTACATTTGCCTTTAAACCATCTGTTACATCTTTGTAACAGATGGATGATATGTATTATTTTCTACCCTTGAATGACCATAAATTTCTTACTTATACCAGAGAAATAAGTTCAAATATTTGTGGTTCTACTGGTTTGGCCATGCAACCACCTTAAGAACACCTCCAAATTTAATTGTTTTGATTAAGAAACTGTTTCCACTTACTGTAAAAATGGAACTGTAACTCTTTTGATCCATCCAAAATAATTTGGTGTGCAATATTGAAAATTCCATTGGTGGAATTGTAGTCTTTTTTTTTTTTGCATGATTATGAGATTGATTGAAGAAAACAGTATGCAACATAACCCCATGTAGATCTGTTATTTAAGGTTTTTTTTTCATTAAATGATCATAGGAATTCAGCTATGCTAGTTTTCAACATAAAATGCTTATTAATATTATTATTGTACTATTGTACTAATTTTAGCATGTTGTAGGACAGGGGTAGTCAGCCTATTTATATTACCGCCCACTTTTGTATTTCTGTTAGTAGTAAAATTTTCTAACCGCCCACCGGTTCCACAATAATGGTGATTTATAAAGTAGGGAAGTCAATAAAATTTAAAAAAGGAAAGTGCTTCAGTATCGGACAAAACCCCTACTACCCACCATGAAAGCTGGAACACCCACTAGTGGGCGGTAGGGACCAGGTTGACTACCACTGATGTAGGAGATGTGTGTGCCCTTTCCTTTTTTTGGGGGGGGGGGGAATGGAATTCAGACTGAAATTAATGTTCTTGTTTTGGTGTTAGGCCTTCTTGAGGAAAATGATATCTTCAGGAATGCACAAGCTGGAGTTCTTATCAGCACAAATAGTCATCCGGTATTACGGAAAAATAGAATATTTGATGGATTTGCGGCAGGTTTGTGTTTCATTTATATTGATTTTAGCTCAGAAGAGTGGCAGATTTAAGCAGCTTAGTAATGGTGCCAGGGCCAGTATTGAAGATACATCCTGGGGGACACATGCTGACATTTTAATACATTTCAAAAACAAGAATTTTGCTATTATATCAAAGTTGTGGTTTTCCTCCTTTTTTTCTTTTAGAAAGTGTCATAACCAGAGCACCATGTTTCAAACAGCTTAGCATTCTTCATGACATTTGCAATTACTTTTTTCCGAATATTAGTGGTATCTATGCTAATTTCTTTAAGAAAAAAAGTACTTTCTTCTGGCACAATCCCAGAACAACATTGCAGTTGTGAATAGCAGCTGAATTGCTTTATATTGAAATCAAAAGATCTGTAATTTTTCATGAAATGTAGTTATCTGCCCAGTCCCCAGTTATATTTACTACCTTGTATAAATATCTCCTTTGGGGAATGTTCAAAGAATAGCCATAATTACTGAGATTTACCAAAGTTAAAACAGCACTTTGCTTTTGTTGAATATCTTGGCATACGAAATGTTACTCTTTAAAAACAAACTTGCACATAAACATACCAGGCTGCAATACTGGAACATCTCAAAGAATATGATAGGCTGCACATAATAAATATGTAAAATTCCCAAGTAAAAACTGCAATGCTACTCACACAGCTAACTTTTAAATAGTACACTTTGTGTAAAGCAGTGTTATCGCTGAATAAAAATAAATGCACAGTAACTCACGCAATTGAATTGCTTTTTAAGGAAAATTTCATTTGAAAATAGGTCAAATTAAGCCCATTATATAATCCCAAAACTTTGTTCTTGCCCTGCCCTGTTCCCTCTGTATTCATAGGATTGAACCTAACCATCTGTTTCCTAACAATGCTTCAATGTTTAATATTACAAAATGTTGATAACTTGAATTCTGAAAGTTGTAATCAGCATGAGTGCATCTAATGAGTGCTTTTTCCTAGTTGGCATTTTTTAAAGCCGCGTGGAGATTACATAACTAGTAAAACACAAGTTTTGTGTTTATTAAAATATTTTTTTCTTTTTATCCTAAGGTATTGAAATAACAAATCATGCAACTGCAACTTTAGAAGGCAATCAGATTTTCAATAACCGGTTTGGAGGTTTATTTCTAGCCTCTGGGGTCAATGTGACAATGAAAGGTAGGTAAATTATGGCTATTTGTAGCATACCAAAACTGTTGGAATATTTTATTTTTGCACAGTAAACAATTATTTATTTTCATAAACATTGCTGTTTAAAAATAAGGAAACATCTTAACATTTAGAACATGTATCAACTTTTTCTCCATTACAAGCACAACCCAGTCAACCATCCACTGAAGGAAAGGTATCACAATACAACAGGCTTTTCCAGTAAACTCTTAAATCTACTTTGGAGGGTTGGGTTAAAAGATTTCAAAAGGGCAGAATGGGAACATTTCTTCATGCTTCAGGGAATAGTTTGTTGAACAAGCAGAAATATACTGGTGTAAGAGATGTATAATCCTAAGCTTTTGTAATGAGTACTGTGGTAATTTGTTGTAAACAAAAATCTTTCATTCAGAGCTAGTTCATGTCCTGACTGCTATGGATTATGAACATAAAATCATTTCACTCTCTAGATACGTCTAGATACTTCACCGATTAAACTTTCACATATATCATTAGTTTTAGGAATATTTTTCTATAGTTCTATATATTTGCATGAACTTTTCTCTGGAGTAGGCTTTCCTTCCTTGCATAAAAGATTCTCTTGATTTCTTACATTCATAACCTCTCGTCTTGCTATTTTGTTGTTCTCTGGTTGCATTACTTTTTTAGGCATAATATCTATCTTCTTGCTTCCCTGGCACTTGTCCGGGTTCCTGGCCTCTTTTTCACTTAAAAAAAATTGGTGGTAGTTCTGCTCAAAAGCTTTTAGTATTATGTTCAAGAATGTGTTTGGCCTCCCTAAGCTTTGTTGCAAAATAAACAGGATAGGCAGCTTCAGCTCTTTGGTTTGTAGTCATGCCTCAAGAGAGAGAGAGGTATGCAAAAATTGATTGCATTCTGATCATTCAGAAATTTGTTACATCCCTGAAGGCAGTCATGTTGTGAAGGGTCTAGGCTTCAGACCCTTCAGAATTTTTGAGTGTTAACCATTCCCAAACATTGGGAACAACATAATATGCAGTATTTAATACTCAGGACCTCAGAAAAGTAAACAGACTATATATAAGATTGGGACAACTGTTTATAAGGAATGAGGTGCTCCTAGATAGCTTTGCTGCATTTAAGAAATAAGGCATGCATTAAGGCTTGTATTACTAAATTCCTTTGAAATTAAAATCAAAATCTGAAGGAATATTTTAAGAAGTAGAATACTTGGTTTCCAAATCAAACTATTTTAGTGTTATCAAACATCAATATGGTAAACTAATACTGTGAAATCTGCCATTTAATATAGATAATAAAATAATGAACAATCAAGACGCCATTGAAAAAGCTGTTAGTAGAGGCCAGTGTCTATATAAAATATCAAGTTACACCAGCTATCCGATGCATGATTTCTACAGGTAAGCAACTAAACATGATAAATCCTTCTGCTCTGTTGATTTGAATTTTGCATGGAAAGCCTAATAATTTCTTTCCTTTATTTTTTGTAGATGTCATACATGCAATACCACGGACCGCAATGCTATATGTGTAAATTGTATTAAGAAGTGCCATCAAGGACATGATGTTGAATTTATTAGACACGATAGGTATGTTGCATAACCTTTGACTGAAAAACTGTTAAATATAAGTTGAACTTTTTCAATAAATATTTAAAAGATTTCTCTCTTTCAGGTTTTTTTGCGACTGTGGTGCTGGAACACTGTCCAATCCCTGTACACTAGCTGGAGAACCGACACATGATACAGATACACTATATGACTCTGCTCCTCCTATAGAATCTAATACACTGCAGCACAACTGAGTTACTTTTGAGGAAAAAAAGTCCTGCCATTCTATTGTAACTGTTATTTTGGTTTTTTTTTTTTTTTTTGAGGAAGTTATACTTGCCCATTTCTGCAGAGACTTTAAAATGGATAATAAATGGTGACACTATGGAGCTCAACCTACCAAAAAGAAAGTGGCAATATGTTGACTCAGGATAACAGAACTGGGCGTTTCAGCATTACTGTGTAAAGACTAAGGGACAGGTGTGAAGAAAGTGAGCCGCGTATTTGTACAGATGGCAACTTCCAAAAGACTGGTGTTTCTACAAGTAGCATTGAAACGCAGTCCCATTTGCAGTAGTCCTATTCTATAGACGAGCAGCAGTCTTTGTTGCTGCCTTTATGGACATGGGTACCAATTGCTTTTTGTAATATGGTAAAAATGTGAGCTAGCACTTCCGCATTTATTTTGGTTTTTTAACATTTATTCAGATTGAGATGATTTTAATGCTTTAATCTCATGTAGTTTTTAATTTCAAGCAAATCTTTATTGTACTTGAATGTGTCCTGTTTTGTTAGCACACCTAGACTTGCTGTAACTGTACTCATGTCCCAGTATGTATGTTCTTTCTATGAAAGAGAACACTAATCTTAAATTATATCCAGCAATTTTTCTGGTATCCTTTGCAGTTAGAATCTCCCCTTCCCTTTTTTCCAATCCTCATGATTTACATCACCTCACAAAACAATGTTTTAATGAGACTTTTTGGGAGATAATGCACTATAAAACAAAGTACACAGGTGACAGTTTGCAAGAGGAGGTTCTACTGTGTTTTAAAGTACACTGTAAGAATCTCCCTAAAAACAATCCTGTATTTTACTCTGTTCACAGTTTTATTGAACAGTCTAGACATTACTCTTAAGAACTGCTGACAATTGTAATTTCCTGCTCCAATGAAGATGAGACAAAGTATATAGACGCCCTATACAGTTTCATAGCTTTTTTCCATTTATGTGTATTGGTGACAGTGGGTAATCAACAGCCTGAAAGTGTATGCATGTACCATAACATCTAGACTTAATATATTGTGGAGTATTCAATAATCATTATGTAGAGGGTAGCTAAGAATTAAAAGGGTTTAATTTCCTAGGAAAGACAATGGAAAATGGTCATTTTTAAAAAATAAAGTTTATTAGATCATTGTGTTGTTTACATACTGCCTTTGAAAACTGCTGGAAAAACTATACAGAGTCTCAAACATGAAGCAGAGTTAGTTTGTCAAGATAGTCTTTGGCTGCTAATGCTCCTTCAGCTATCCAACAAAGATTCCTGCAAAAGCAAACATGCAATTATTCCAGCACAACTACTCAATCCTCAACCCATTTTAATACGCAGAAAACGTATAGTTGTGGATTTACTGATCCAGATAGTGCATACATTTCTCCATTGGAGCCTTAACACAAATCTGACATTGAACTTCAGTCCAAAGAACTATTTTTAAAACTAGTTGAGAAATTTGTCCTCTAATTAGTTATGAATTACAACTCTGTAATTCTAGCCAATGATTAGAGATATTGCAGGTTGTAGTTCAGCAAAAGTTGGAAACCAGGGTTAACACCCCCCTCCCCCCCCCAGTCAACATCTCTCCCCGCATTTGTTTTAAGCCTTCCCTTGGGTTGCAGAGGTACTTTAAGGAATATTTGTGACCACTTTTCTATTTTAAAAAAAGTACAGATGAATAATTGAAAAATGATAAACTTGCCTAAATACTTTCATTGAAAGAACAGATTTTTCAAACTCTTTTGCCTTTTTGTGGCCTTTCTGAATTACTTCTTCTGGAATGTCAGCAAGCCTTGCAGCATTAAATCCATAACTTTTAGGGCAAGCCCCCTTTACAAATTTATAAAGGAATGTGATTGTTTCTTGACTAGGATCTTCACACTCATTTTCTACCATACAAGCCTGGAAAGAACAAGACATGAGCAATTTAGGCTTTAAAAAAAACCCACCTCCATTACTATAGCAACATGTTTGTTTAAGATTGGCAGGCCACGCAATATTTTTTTAAAAATAAATTCCAAATAATGCAGAATTCAAGCAAACAAAACTAGAAGACATGTCTGACAATAATCACAATGGCTGGAAAGTTCTAGGGATTAAAATCCACACATCCAGCAATTGCAAAGGTTTGAAAACATTACATAGAAACATTTAATTCTCAAATGACCCTCAACATAAGCATTTCATTTCTCATGATAAATATGATTAATACAGCCCATAATGACAAACCATACGTATTTCAAGAATGAAAAAAAAGAAAAACCAATCACTTTGAAAAATCATTTTGTTCTTAGAAGTGCTTTAAGCTTGATGATGGAATCATTTCAACATTGGAATATATCTTGTCACTGAATAGTGAACAGAATGTATTTTGCACCCTTTTAAGTAAGTACATTTCACAGTGGTGCTTAAAAGTTTGTGAATAATTTTGAATTTTCAATATTTCTGCATAAATGTCTAAAACATGATCTGTTCTATACAGAAGCTCTAAAACTAGATTAGATCTTGTTTAATTAAACAAATGTCAAAAACACCATTTATTGAGGAAAATTATCCAAAATTACATATTTGTGTCTCAAAGGTGCTTGTTCAAAAGGCAACTGGACTTTGTTTTTCCTTGAAGATGTTTTAATAATAATCATCATCATCATCTTTATTGTCATTGTAATAAGATTGTAATAAGATTACAAGATGTTTTACTTCTCATCCAAAAGATTTCTTCAGAACTGAAGAAACAAAGTCCAGTTACCTTTTGAAAAAGCACCTTTGGGACAACCGTGACCTGGATGACTGAGAATCTCCATAGATATTTACATATTTGTGTGCACAAAAATATGTGAACCTTTGCTTTCAGTAACTGGTGTTCCTGCTTTTGCAGCAATAACTATAACGAAACAATTCTGATCAGTCTTGCACAGCAGCTTGAAGGAATTTTAGCCCAATCCTCCTTATAGAACAGCTTCAATTCAGGGAGGTTAGTGAGTGTGTTCTGTTTCAAGTCTTTCCACAATGTTTCTTTAGCAGGGGTAGTCAACCTTTTTATACCTACTACCCACTTTTGTATCTGTTAGTAGTAAAATTTTCTAACCACCCACCAGTTCCACAGTAATAGTGATTTATAAAGTAGGGAAGCCAATTAAATTTTAAAAAGGAAAGTGCTTCAGTATCAGACAAAACCCCTACCGCCCACCATGAAAGCTGGAATGCCCACTAGTGGGCGGTAGGGACCAGGTTGATTACCACTGTTCTATAGGAACAAAGTCAGGATTTCAACGTGGCCATTCCAAATATATTCTGCTTTAACCATTCTTAGTACAACGTATAGCTTAGGCCAGGGGTCCCCAACCTTTGCAACTTTAAGTCTGAAGGACTTCAGTTCCCAGAATTCTCCAGCCAGCTTTGCTGGCTGGAGAATTCTGGGAGCTGAAGTCCTTCAGACTTAAAGTTGCAAAGGTTGGAGACCCCTGGCTTAGGCCACTGTCTTATTGCATGATACATATTCTCTTGAGTTCAGTTCATGACAAACCTTGATATTTTCCTGCAGAATTTGCTGGTACAATTCAAAAATTACAATTCAATGAATGACAGCAAGCCATTCTGGGCCACAAACAGCAAAGCAGGTCCAGACCATGATATTCCCACTATGTTCCATAGATTAGATAAGATTCTCCTGGAATGCAGTTTGCCTTTCATCAAAGAATTTTTATTCAAGCCACAAGAACCATGGCAGCACAATGGTTAGAATGCAGTACTGCAGGCTACTTCTACTGATTATTGGTTGACAGCAGTTCGATTCTCAGCAGCGCAAGATTGACTCAGCCTTCTATCCTTCCGAGGTCAGTCAAAGGAGGACCCAGATTGTTGGGGGCAATATGCTGACTCTCTAAAACCACTTAGAGGGCTGTAAAGCACCGAAGCAATATATATGTAAGTGCTATTTCTATTTTGGTCTCATTTACAGACCATTTTTCCAATACTGCTTTATCCATGGAGTCTTTCACAAACAGTAAATGGACAACAAAGCTTTTTTTTGGAGTAGTGGGTTTCTCTTTGCAACCATGCCATGCACAGCATTATTCAGTGCTCTTGTGATCATAATCTCATGAATACTGACATCTGCTGAAGTGAGAGAAGCTTTTAGTTCTGTAGAGGTTACCTGGGCTTCTTTGAGGAGTCCTGGAATGCCTTGCTCTTTGTGTGATCTTGGTTGGTTGACCTTTCTTGGGTGGATAATAATGATATTGAACTGCTTTTATTAATGATCCGCCTAAGAGTTGATTGGTAAAGTCCAAATTCTTTAGAAATAGTTTTCAAAACTTTTCCAGTCTAGCGAGCATCAACAGTTGATTTTTTGGGAGGTACTCAGGAATGCTTTTGTTTGAACCATGATACACTTTCACCTACCTGTGTTGTGAAGATCTGACTGATAGCGAATACCCAGAATTCTATTCTTTAAATAATGCAGCATCTCTCATACTCGCATCAAACTGACCAAAACACCTGGCTCTTAATTTCTCCTTCAAATGAACTGATATTGCTACAGGTTTACATACTTTTGCCATACAGAAACATGTTGCTTCGGATCATTTCTCTCATAAGTATAATATTTTTAATTCATTTGCTTAACTGAGTTCTCTTTGTTTAGTTTTAGGACTTGTATGGAGAACAGCTGATATTTTAGATCTAATTTCTGCGCAAATATTGAAAATTCAAAAGGATTCACAAATGTTTAAGCATCATTGAATTTTACATATTTTCTTGCTAATTTCAATTCTTGTTAATCTATTCTTGGAAACGAGTGGTTTTCATTTAGCAGTAATCTTTTAACAAAGAACATTTTTAAACATTTAATATGTCTAATAAAATTGCTGAAGCTACCATTACAAGATAGAATATTACATACCATGTGTCCCAATCGTACAGAGAGACTGTGAGAATAATCTTCTACTAAAGAATGGTAATGTGTTGAAAACATTGTACGGCACTTAATATTCTCTGAAAGTTCTTTGACAACTGCACTAGCAATAGCAGTTCCATCAAAAGTCGCTGTTCCTCTCCCTGGAAAATTGAGAGACAACTGAAGCAAATCTATTGCAACAGATTTAACAATGTCTTGACTTAACAACCACAAATGAGCCTAGAATTTTGGACAAAAGTCATTGCAGTCGTAAGTCGAGTCATCACATCACATCACTTTTTTATAATTGATGGTCATTAGGTGAGCCACTACGAACATTAAGTGAATCATGGTGGTTAAATCTGAATTCAGCTTATCCAATGGGTGGGATTTTTTGGCCATAAATTGGCAAAAAGATGGTGCAGCAATTGTAACTTTGAGGACAGATTGTAAGTAACTATTTTTGAGTCCATCATAACTTCAAACTGGTCCTTCAGCGTAAGTCAAGGTTTCCCTGTATCCCACAGTTTGGATTTAAGAACCCTTGGTTGTTAATTTCCAGGAAGACAACCCATATACCTACTGCATGTATGAAGCCTGTAAGTACCTGGCCATTTTACAATTGGATAATGTCAATCATGGACATTTTACAATCTTTTTTGCCACAGTTGTTCAGTGAATCATTGCATTTGTTGAGTTAGTAACACAATTATGTGATCAACTTTGTCAGAAGTTCACAAAAAGAGATCACATAAACCCAGGACATTGCAACCATAATAAATACATGCCAGCTGCCAAGCATCCCAATTTTGACTACACAGGGATGCTGAAATGGTCATGTGAAAAGCAGTCAGTCATAAGTCACTTTTTCCAGTGCTGCTGTTAACTTTGAACGGTCCCTAAACAAATGGTTGTTTGCCACCAAGGACTATTCTTCAACAATACCTTTAATATTATTAGTAACAAGGTCTGCCTAACCCGACTCAACACGTAGATAAAAATGTCAATCCAATCTAAACATCTAACTGCCTATGTAACACTAATAAATAATAAACTGCCTGTGGTGGTCATGGTTAGAGGCATATTGTGTGCCGTATCAAAAAATCTTGGATGGTACTTAGAAAATCAGCATATTGACAAAATTTCCATCTGTCAATTGCAAAAGGCACACTGTTTGGATCTGCATATATACTATGCCAATACATTATGTCAGTCTAGGATCTTTAAGAAGAACCTGATTATGAAGCCAAAACCAGCTAAAGAACTGGCAGGGTGACTTCACATTATTGTGAGCAAATAATAATCTTAAATTTTAATTCTAGTTTTATTCAGGTAAATTATTTAGAAAATCTTGTTCTAAAACAACTACAATAAAAGACAGTCATGAAAAACAAAGATACAAACCAAAAGTTCTATAGGAAAAGGTTTTTGTCTACACATGGAATCAAGAATGGGCCCAAACTACTTTTTACTTTGATTTTTTTTATCATTTTGCCATACTTGCAAGTCACACCTTGTAAACAAGTTGAAAGTTTAGAAATTGGAGGTTTAGGATAAGAAAATATTGCTTTTCTGGATGTCTGGGCCAAATATTTTTGAACTATTAAATAAAACTGTTGGTTCATAAGAGCTTAGTCAATGATGAGGGTTCTACTTGCCAATTAAAGCAATGGTAGTCAACCTGGTCCCTACCGCCCACTAGTGGCCGTTCCAGCTTTCATGGTGGGTGGTAGGGATTTTGTCCATTACTGAAGCACTTTCCTTTTTTTAATTTAATTGACTTCCCTACTTTATAAATCATCATTACTGTGGAACCGGTGGGTGGTTAGAAAATTTTACTAGTAACAGAGATACAAAAGTGGGCGGTAGGTATAAAAAGGTTGACTACCCCTGAATTAAAGCTTTGACTGTCAGTATTCAGATCAGATAATTTCAGAAGCATTAACTGCTTTTTTAGTTTGTATTGAACTTACTTCCGTTAATCACCTCAGTTATCTTAAATAAAAATGAGATATACTGTGTTCCAAAAAGTTTGGGTTTCCCCAAGGAATAGGCAGAATAAGCAGGCAAGGCCTTCATTAAAATGTTTATGCACAAACTGGGCAGTCACATTGTTCTAATAATCTTGCCTTCCGCTTTATATGATTGACCTTACATGCATGTGAAGATGTTTATAATATAGCAACTCTGTATATAGTTTTAGTTGCCTCTTAATTTTCTCATTTACTGTCCTTGCAAATCATGTCAATTTTGATTAACTAATTTATAATATTATTAACATTTTATTTACCCACAGTTATAAAGTATATATATTTGAAAAAATGGGTCTGATTTTTAGATATGGGTAGGCAAGAAAACCCCACCATTAAGCATTGCAAGCATTTGTTGTTTAATTTACATTGGACGCTGGATCTTTGGTAACCTGAAAGTATTATTATATGTTTGCATTATTATTACCCAGGTTGGAGTGGGACTGTTCTCGTACTCTTCGCCGCCGCTTGTTCGCCCACAGGCATTAACCTCTACCATTTCGCCTCCACTGAAAGGACCATAACTTTTCGCCCTGGGCAATGGGACCCAGCCTCTTTAGTCCTAGAACCTTTGTCATGAGCCATTCGGAGAAACACTGCCTACTTACCCTGGCCTTTTGGGCTCAAGAGACACTTGGCCACCAGCCAATGGGAGGAAGGGAGAAAGTGGGGGGGGGGGAGGGAGAAAGTGTTCTGTGTCTAGTTTCCTCTCTGGGATTTCTTTCTCTGCCCAGTCGCCTAGGTCCAAGGTAGAAAACCATTTGGATCCCCCCCCCCCCCCCCTGAAATGTGACAGGACAACACAAGGGCCACAGGAAAGTTAAACAAAACTGGGTTGGAGTGTGGAGGTTGCAGTCCTCTCCCCCCCCCCCCTCCCGGCTGAAAACACTTGCTTGAAAAGCTTTTCAATTCCACCACCACCCACTTGCTGAAAAAGCCGTTGGATTCTCCCCACCCCCACCCACCCCAAAATGTGACAGGACAACACAAGGACCACAGTAAAGTTAAACACAACCGGTTTAGGGTGTGGCGGGGCAGAGCTGTTGGGGAAGATAATGATAATTGATTGAATCAAAGTCTGTCTTTTCAACATTGTGTTGTCCTGTCACATTTGGGGGGGGGGGATCCAAAGGCTTTTCCAGCAAGTGTTTCCAGCAGGAGTGGGAGGAATGCAACCTCCACACCCCAACCCAATTGTGTTTAACTTTCCTGTGGCCCTTGTGTTGTCCTGTCACATTCCAGGGGGTGGGGGATGCAAACGGTTTTCTAGCTTGGACCAAGGCGACTAGGCAGAGAAAGAAACCCCAGAGAGGAAACTTGACATGGAACACTTCCTCCCTCCCTTCATCTCTCTTTCTCCCTTCCCTTCCTCTGATTGGCTGGCGGCCAAGTGTCTCTTGAGCCCAAAAGGTCGGGGTGAGCAGTATTTCTCTGAATGGTCTGTGACGAAGGTTCTGGGACTAAAGAGTCTGGATTCCATTGCCCAGGGTCAACAGCTAGGGTCCTTTCAGTGGAGGTGAAATGGTAGGGGTCAATGCCTGGGGCCGGGCAAAGGGTATGAGGAGAACAGTCCTAGACCAGCCCAGGTAGTAGCAAAGAGACTTCATTTAAAAGAAAATGCATATCATATTATGCATTACTTTGCCTTTCTAAGCCACATTGCAATCAGCAAATATATGGGCAACACAAATCTGATTTTGAAGCAGCAGATTTCAGGAAGTATTAAAATCCAATTATGAGACTTTTAACCAAAAAACATACATACCTAGCTCATCCATAAGAACAAGGGAATGCTCTGTTGCGTGTTGCAGTATACTTGAAGTCTCACTAAGCTCAACAAAGAACGTACTCTCTCCTAATGGAAAGCATATTAAGATATTAACAAAATGTAGCCAGAGGCAAGAATATCACATGCAACAAATCTAAAAATTCCCCAATTATTGGTTGTATATACTGTGTAATGCACAACTACAATTTCTGTTTACTGCAGTACCAAGAAGTCACAAAATATTATTTCAGCTTGACCAGCCCCATAGGGAAAGATCTACAAACTGCACAAGATGAGAAGAATTACACTCCAATACATGTGGAGAATGCGTTACAGGTAATCGAGGTATGACAGTTTACTTAGCGATCATTTGAACCCCCTCAAGTACACTTAGCGATCATTTGAACCCCCTCAAGTACACAGTCCTGAGGTTATGGATGTTGCAGTACCATGGCAGTCATTCATCCTTATGAACAACTGCTGAGGCACTGCAACATTTCTCCTGCCTATATCACACACACTTCCACGGGATCTCCACAAGCACTGGGCCTGTGGAGATTCACCTTGCAAAGATCTAACCAGCTGTCTGCTCTCCAGCCTCTCTGCTACTATGTTTCAATCCTTCTGTGCATTCGCAGATAATTCGCTACTGATCTCACATGATCTCGCACTTCTTCAAATCTCCATTCTCTGCAAATGGAGGCCCGAATGAGATCCGTGCCAAAAAGCTTAGCAAACAGATAGGAAACTTTGCTGCTTGAGGCCTGTCCGTTTCTTGCTGAAGCCTGCAGGGGCAAGAGATTGCGTCCCTGCAGGCTCTGGTTGTCTTTGCAAAAAGCTTTTGACGCCAAGAATGGAGGCCAGGCACCCTCTGTTTTGGGCGGCAAAAGCCTTGAGCAAAGGCTTGCCAAAGCCTGTAGGGGCAAGAGATTGCATCTCTACAGGCTCCAGTTGTCTTTGCAAAAAGCTGTTGCTACCAAGAATGGAGGCCAGGAGGGGCATACACATCGTTCTCATCCTCCGCTCTTCACGCCAAAAGCTTTTTCCAAGGACAACTGGAGCCTGCAGGAACACAGGTAAAGAAACCGTGGCAGAGGCTGGAGATGACACAGCTCGCTTGATCATCAAGCTCTTCAAAAGTTAAGTGAATCTCCACAGGCCCAGTATCTGTGGCAACTCGGTGGGGCACTAGCCCCCCATGGTCTTCCTAATGCTGAGATACCTCATGCACACTTCAATTACCTGAGCATTTGATTAGTGAATCCATTGGGCAAATCATTCATTAATCATTAAGTAAACCATTAAAGAATTCTTCAGGTTACGCATGGCAGGCATTCTATTACATTCGTAAATCGAAGACTACCTATAAGAGTTTCTAGTTTTATTTAATTCAAGCCTTGGATTAAGGAACATTCAACTTTGTAGATTTTTCATGCTTCTCTTCATTATAATGCTGATATTTTATCAATCTGCTAGGAATGCTCTAAGTGTTCAACCATAAAATAATGGTATCTTAATACAATATACTTTCACCTGCCAGACAATTGAAAACATGCTGTGTATTTAAACCCTGTTATTTTCTAATCTTTAATAGAGGAATTGGAATTGATTTGTACTTTCTAGGTTTGGCATGAGAATTTTTAGCTCAGACTGAACTTGGAGGTAGTTTACAAAGAAAACCTTCAATTTGATCATTACATATTGTGCTGAGAAGGCAATTAATTTACAAAAACACATGGAACCCACCTGACATAATTCTATCTGAAGCTCCTAGTCTAGTGAACACTCTATCAACAGGAGTAAGCCTGCAAGATTCAGCAGGTACAAAGCATCCCAACTGAGCCATTACTACCAAGAGACCAGCCTGCAAAGCAACAAAGGCAAAAGCAAATAACTATTTTTATTAACTTGTTCTGCAACCAGAGAAATTTCTCTTCATCTGTTCCTCCATCTATATTGCCACTAAAGTTCAAGTTATTCCGCTGAGATTGGATACCCAATCTGGTGTGGTAATAAAGGCACCAGGCTAGAAAGCTGGAGACCATGAGTTGTAGTTCTGCCTTAGGCATAAAGCCAGCTAAGTGACCATGGGCCAATCATGTCTTTGGAGATTCTCAGTCATCCAAGTCACGGTTACCCCAATGGTGTCATCCCCCCCCCAAAAGGACAACTGGACTTTCTGGTTTTTCTTTGAAGACATTTCACTTCTCTTCCAAAGAAGCTTTTTCAGAGAAGAGAAGAATCTTCTTGGATGAGGAGTGAAATGTCTTCAAAGAAAAACCAGTTGTCCTTGGGGTGGGGGAGGGGGGGGGGAAGCACCTTTGGGACATGGGCCAATCACTTTTCTGGCTTTATGAAGGGGGAAATGGCAAACTGCTTCTGAAAAACCGCAGGGACCTGTCCAGGAAGTTGCCAAGACATTTAAATTGTACAGAAGAGAACCATCCTTTCTTTTGTTGTAGATAGTCCTTACCTAAAGACCAGTCACTTAGCAACCATCTGAAATTGCAACTTCTGGCCTCCCAGAAGTTATTTATGAGCCAGTTCCAATGGCTGCATACACATCCCCAGTCACATGACTGCATCTCAATGATTGGGAATCAGCTCACCTGTATGATTAATTGCAGCATTCTGTGGTCACATGACCATGATTTAAAACTTTCCTATGGACTTCCAGCAAAAAATTCCCATAGAAATATAATTTGCTTAATGATCATTGCATTCACTTAAATGATTGCTTGGTTCTCCCAGTGACCACTGTAAAAACAGTAAAATCAGATCACATAGGTGCCTTGACTTACAACCATCATGACCCATGATGGAAATGCCAGGCTCCATTATGGTCATAAATTGAGGACTAATTGCACTAAGGGCCTTAACTACATCAGCCCTAATAACACTTGGCAATGGGGCACTCTTTCCAAATGCTCAAATTTAATACTAAATTATTCTATTTATTTTAGTCAATCTATGAAGTCAAATTCTAACAGGCACTGGTGAGATTTAAAAATAGATATTTTGAAAATCTTCAGTAGATAGCTTTAAAAAGAGTATGACACTAAAGGTACTCCTCATTTAATGACCACCCCTTCAGCAACCATTTGAAGTTACAACAGTGCTGAACAAGGGGTGCTTACATCCTTATACCTGTAGCTGTTGCTTGGCAACTGGCTTAAAATTATAACAGTCATGGCATCCCATGATCACAATTGCCCTGTAATCTTTTATGTTGGCTTCCCACAAGCCAAGTCAAACAGGAAGCTGATGGGGGTTGCAAATGGTAATATGACCTCAGGACACTGCAACCGCGTGGCATTTGCCAAGACAGCAACCAGGAGTCAGAATTGCCATTGTAAGTTGGCATGGTTATGTGCCGTGATGAGTGTGTTGTTTAGCAACGGACAGTCCCAATTATCTAATTAAGGTTTGGATGTAGCCATTTAATACAGAACTGTTCATAACATGCATACAGCATACTTGGGATCTCACAAGGCTATTTACAATTTATCCCACATGCTCCAAAAGGAGATATTATCAACATTCTAGCAAACAGTTTCATGTTATTGTTTAGGTATCTTTAAAAAGAAAATGGAACATATACAAGGCATGTTCAATGGTGTGTTTCTTTCCTATGTCTGGCACAGTATCATCTGGACAATCAGGAAACGGTTTATATAAATTCAGGGATTTCTATGAAAAGTTAAGCAAATTAAATTCAATGAAGCAAAATTCATAACAAAATTTGGACCAGTAAAAAAATGTCACTAACACTGAGTCTAGTCCTCTTTTGAAAATTTTGGAGCAGTGGTTTTCATCTGAAATATCATTGTATGATAGCATGTAACTAATACTTACATAAAAAGATGTTGGGGGGTGGGGAGAGACTATCTGGTTTCAACTTATCTTCAACACAATTCTGTTTGCACAAATTATATTAGCAACTGAACAAACTAATATTGAAAATAGCACAAAAAACTATAAAGTCACTGCAAATACATATAAGGTTAAAAAACGATGGGTGTTAAAGCCAGACTATAAGGTGGCTGCCTCTAATCACCTGTCTCATGAGCGTAGATTTTCCTCCCATGTTTGGACCAGTCACAAGGACACAAGTAGCTCTGCTTTTTGTTTTTTCATCCTCTAAGCCTATCACAATATCGTTAGGGATGAAATCATCTCCAAAGAATGTTTTTGTAATGCATGGATGACGTGAACTTTTGAGCTCCAGAAAAGTTGAGGTGTTCTCTGGCAACAAGATTTCTGGGCGGCACAACGGTCCATCACATCCCTGACTATAGCGTGCAAGGCATAACAAAACATCTAGAAAATAAAACAAAAGTAAGAGTTAACTTTCCTCCTTCAAGTATTTCTTGTGAGAATTTCCTATTTAGCTATACATTTGGAATTATTTTGGAAACATTTTGATTGCAGTACAGATCTCTCAAATGACAAGGCACAGTGCCAATCTATGCTCAGCCAGGGAAGCTTCCCTTTCTGTACCAAGTATACAAATTCTTACCTGTAAGTATAGATCTTTGATGAAAATTTATGTCATATAGCTTAAACCTTTGTATCTGAGACTCTACAGCTGAAGTAGAATCAAAGCTATGCAGAACATATAACAGTTACTTTGATGGCTCAGATATTACAATAAAAAACCTCAAACAAACTCATCGTAATTATACGATTATTTTTTCTTAATAAATAATCCTGTGAGTACTTTTGAATAGTCCCAATCAAAGTTACATAGATCTGTCAATGTGATTCTACTTCTACACAGAAGACAACTTACCTAGAACAGCAATGCACTCCACCGCAGTTTGCCAATCTTTTCTGGTTTTATCGAAGTCATAGAATAATCTTTTCATGCAATCTTTTTGTGCTGAATCTCTCCGTTCTTCAGCACTGATAATTTCATTTAACATCTTCTCTATGTCTTTTGTCCAGAAACGTTTATAGCCCTTTCTACTGGACTTCATGATATATTCATCAGGCAAATCCCGAGGCACAGCAGTTTCTGCAATCTCCATTTGGTAACGGTTTCTGCCTGCTCCCCAATACATCACGGCTCTGACACCAAGTATTTTGCGTTGTTTTTCCAAATACTGACGAAGATTTTCCTCAATTTCACTGATATTTGCTAAAGCTTCATCGTAATCGGAGTCAAAACCAGCTTTTGGATTAACCACACCTGTCCTTCGTGCTACGTTATGATCAAAGGCAGAATCCCATCTTTTAAGTTCTGCTTTCAAGTCTGGGAAGCAGCCTGCCGGAGTTTTTGATTTCACTGTTGCTATTTGTTTTAGTATTTTAGACTTAAAGCCACCAACAGTATCTTCCAACATTGAGAGAATTTCAATTATTATGTTGAATCCTTCCAGTGCAGACAAGAAATCTATAATCTTTTTCTTGCTGTACCTGGCCTCCTCATATAAAATAGCCTTATTGTCTGGATGGTTATGGTTCTTCAGAGAAGATCCAATACTGTGAATTTTGCTCAGAAGCCTTTCAAGATCTGGGAGCTTTTTGAGACGATCACGGATATCAGACATTTTAGCAGCCTCAGCTAGGAGATCTTCAACTGCATCCAGGCGATCGTTAATGGCACAAGGATTACATAATGGTGCACAAAGCCATTGCTTCAGGAGTCTTCTTCCAAAAGGTGTACAACAAGTGTCAATTTTTTCCAATAACGTGCCTTCTATTGAACTCCTGGTTGCATTCTGCAGTATTTCCAGGTTTGCTAGTGTTACCCCATCTAGTACCATTCGCTGGGTTGTTTTCTCAGACACACTACTTGATCTGGTTCTGTTAACTGTATCAACATCTACAGGAATGTATTCTTCAAAATTTGCCATTGATAGAAGTTCCTTGTCAATAATACATTTTTTAAGGTAGAATACACAACTGCCTAGAGCAGAGAGAGCAAGTTCACTGTTTTCTGCAGGGGTAAGTCCAAGTGAATCATTTTCTGCAGTCATGGATCTGATTACTGGGGGCAGAGTGATTCCAGTCTCTTTGTTCTCAAAATAACCTTCTTCAATGAGAGTTTTTAAAGTTTTAGATGCATTCCAGAACTGAGAACCAGGAGTCAAGCTTTCTTGAATAGTAAAAGAGGTTAAGCCTTTAAGTATCTTTTGTGTTTCTGCAGAGGGGTTTCCTCTCTCAAAAAGTATCTGTACAGGAGTATAATGAGCCAGAAGTGTTCTAAACCTAGAACAATGACGGTCATCCGGAAACTGGCCAACATAAAACTTTCCAACTGTTGTATCAACAAAGCAAACTCCGTAAGTACGATGCAAGCCAACAGAATCATCTGTTTTTTCTTTTACGCAAAGAAGATATTTGTTGTGAGTCTCTGAATAGTCACCATCAAGAATATTGTAGGTCTGTGTGCCTTTGGAAATTATCCTGCATATTTCTCGGCGAACAACTCTGTCAAATCTTGTTGGGTGTGCCAAAGATTTACACCGTACTTCCATCATCTCAGGAGTCTCCAACTGCTCGACTCGTACAACTTTATGACCTTTTTGGACTAAGACATTGGCGAATCTATCAAATGCCATTTCTGGAAAACCTGAGTGAGCCCAAGTGCCTTTCATAAATACCAATCCAAGCTTATTTACACCAACAACAGCATCCATATGATATAATTCATAAAATTTTCCAACTTTATAAAAAATCACACCATCAAAATTTTGACTCTTCAACTCCCACCATTTCCGCATGCCTGGAGTGCAGTTTTTAAGATAATCCTCTGGCACAAATAAAGTACTTTGGTCATAATCTGGATCATTTTGTCGTCTTCTATGGCCATCCTTCCTTTTACCATTCTGAAGCCAATCTATTTTTTCATGTTCCCATACGGTTGGATTACCATCTCCTCCTCCACCTCCGGCTGCTCCTCCATTAATGCTTGGTCGAAAATCAAAATTTTCAGGAGCTGCATAAGATGCTAATTTATGCATGAAGTCAGGATAGATTTCCCTATTGGGTGTTTCAGAGAAGTTGTTTTTAAGATTAACCTCTTGGGGGGATTTACATGCCTTTTCCTGCATTTGTTTAGGAGAATGTTTAGTGAGCACTTTAACAGAATTCTTCTTTTGAGGGACAGTTTCAGAATCAGAAGTTTCATTGTCACATATTTCAATACTATTTTCATCACTGCTAACTTCATCCGGCTGAAATTCCATATCCGAACCCTCGTTATCTGTGTCTGAATCTATGAAAATCTTTCTTTTTTTGGATTTTACATCAGAATGCTTTTGTCTAGCTATCCTTTTATTTCTACTTTTTGCTTCCTTTCCTGTGTCGAAATCATCGCCTTCATCACTCATCTGCTTAAGGGAAAAAAGCCAAGAAATATAAAAAATGGATATTTTAAAGACAAGCTGAAAATTAGCAGTCTAATACTTCAACTTTGCAACTTGCAAAAACTTGATCCTTTCCCCAATCTCCTATTTGTAAACAAATGAGCGGATCAATGTTCTTTAGCTTAAACATACTTGCTAAGACAAATGTATAACTAATAAAGGGAAACTACACAGCTTTATCTGTCTAAGATAACAGCCACATTTTTCTATATTAGCCAATCAATCATATCCAATCTCAACTTAAATGATAAATATGAAACTCAAAAGATAAAAGAATTTATCTACCTGACTTTCTCCAAGAGACATGTTTTCCTACAGATGCCTAATTGGAGCCCAAGCAAGTGTAGGGGATGTATTGATGTTTTCACAGGGAATACAGTTTGGTTCTTTTAACTGAATTGATTAGATGATATGGGGGTGGGGGGGGTTGGTTGGTTTGGAAAGGAACTCAGAGTTCCATTGATAGATGACTTTGTGAAACATTTTTTTTAAAGACAAAGATGCATTCACATAAAAATGTATCCTGAGAAATAAAGAAAAATATTTCTAATATTTCTGAAAGCAACAATTGAAACAAAAATTACCTCCATTTCTTCCTCCTCCTCTTCTTCACTTTCTGAAGGTTTGTCACACACAGCTAGACCTAGTCGTTCACTTTTATCCTTTCTCATAGCAGCATCTGCTAGTTCCATTGCTCTTTTAATTTCAGGTCGTGAACTATAAAACATACCTCCCCTCTGAGTGTCTCTGCCTGAAGAACCTTTAAAATAAAGGGAATAGAAAGATTGGTTATTCAGATTTCTTTTTTTTCTAAGTCCATCCTATGTTTTAACTTTCAATATCTTCACTTAATACCACTGAATCTAAGCTATTTGCAATCTCTTTTTGAAATGACTGAAACACCATAGCTAGGAGAAACTCTGGTTTGAATCCCTAATTCAATCATTTATCTCTCTGGCAGGGATCCTGCTTTCTATATAGCACACATTAAAACTACGATGAAACACAAGTGTAGCTTTAAAAATTCACAGCGTTTTATCAAATTTATACAGTAATTGAACTATGGAAACGCACTGTGTTCTTTACACTCCAGAAGATGCAAACATAAAGCAATTAGAATCTACAAGCTGAAAGGGAAGAGTAGATAACAGCAGTAAAAGAAAAATGGCTCTGAATCAATCATGTCTCTTTTTCTACCAGCTGACCATGAAGAGCACACATTGTCTAAGAGTATGAGACATTTTGAACACATTTTAACATGTACCATCATTTTTTCTGCTTGAAGATGAGAGTAGAAGAAAGCAAAACAAAGCAAGCTAATTAGTCTAGATTGCATTTCGCTAGTCTACTTAAGTTTGGATAAATCTTCTCTTTTGAAGGCTATCTAACATGTTCCCCTGAAAATAAGACCCAGTCTTATACTATGTTTTGCCTCCAAAAGAGGCACCAAATCTTATTTTCGGGGGATGTCTTACCTGCTTACCTTAGGACCACCGCAGTGAGACCTCCCACACTCTAAAACCTATTGCACTTCTGCCTGACTTCTGCTGCCACTTGCTGCCAGATGCCATGTGTCGCATCATGATGCTGCACAGCTCATTGCGCCAGTGCCACTGTTTATAGGCCGCAGGGCGCATCACACCATTGCATGCACTCTATGCAGTATCAGCACAATGAGCCATGTGGCTTCCTGCTACATGACGCACAAGGCATCCTACAAGTGGTGAAGTCATGTGGCATCCAGCTACGAGCAGCGGCAATGGCATAACACACCACGTGGCATCCGGCTGCAGGTCAGGCAGCAGCGCAACAGATGTTGGGGCATGAGCGGTCTGGCTACAGCGATCCTAAGATAAGCAAGTGCAGGGCATGTTGAGCAGCTCCACTTCCAAACTCCCACTTCATTTTTATGCATGTGCCTCACCCCACCTCATATAACCAGACAGTGGGACGGAATGGGCGGGATCTTAACTAAGATTTATTTATGGAGTAGGCCTTATATTAGACACATATGTAAAAATCAAGCTAGATCGTATTTTCAGGATACGGCTTATTTTCAGGGAAACATGGTAGGACTGATCCTGCCTGACACTTCATCTAGATCTCAAGTTCTGTAATAGCGTCGGAACATTCTCTATTCTTCTTTGTTTTTGCAGAGGGGACAGATGGTTTTAGTCATGATTTTCTCATTTTATTTCTAGAAATGGCTTGAAGTAATTCTGGAAGACCCCTTCTTTCACGTCTAACTATAAAATCCATTCAAGTAGATTGTCAGTGTTCCAAATATCATCCAGAATTAAATCAGAGTTCAAGGCATAGCTTTCATCAAAGTTCCAATTTAATAAGAGAGACATGTTGGTACAAACTGGAAACCCGAATCTGAAAGCTTCCTAGGTTTCCACCCAGTTGAAAGTTCAAAACCTTGCCCCCACACCCACAGGTCCATCACATGGTCCAACCTTCCTCTGCCACGCTGGCATTTCCACCCATCTAGTTCCAGTCAGATGCAGAGGTGCAGAGACAAAAGATGACCTTGGGCTTCTAGAAAGCAATGTTTTATTTTGACAACACATTCTACAATTCTATTCCTTATTATCCCCCCCTCCCAACTATCCACTAAAGAAACAGCATAGTAAAGAGAGAGAGAGAGAGAGAGAGTGTGGCAGGCCAAAGATCCTAAAAGGAATATGACTGCAGGCCTGACATAGGTATTTCTTTACCTCCATAAAAAGAAAGTTATCTGCATGTTCCTACACAAGCCAGCATTTTGTTTCAAACAATCACATAGGAATTAGTTTGTGGAATTTGCACCCTTTCTTCTGATTGTATTAGAATGCTTCCAAACCAGTTTTCCACCAGATGGTCATAAAAGAATCCCTGGAGTCAATCATGACAACCTGGTTATTAGGGTTGTAATAACAACCCTAATAACCCTGCCTAGCCCACACACTTGCCTGTCTTCTTTTAAAGTATCAACCACAAAAATCTGCAAGGGGGATCAGATGACAAAAGCAGTGTCATGCCACAAGGCCCATCTTTTTGTACATGCACTATGATACTCTACAAACATACAAAAGGGATGGAGCCTTTGTCATAATGGTACAGTAATATTTTTATCATTTTGATGAAAACGTCCTCCAATCCTCTAAATGCCTCCGGCAGTATCCAAATACAAACCAGCTTAGATTTTTTTGAATAGACATTATAGAGTATATATACTTTATTTATATACTCATTATAGAGTAGATGATTTCATGTGATGTAATAATGCTAGCTCAGAATTATGAACGCTACAATCCCAACATATGGAGAAATACAACATTTATTCATTATTTTTCACATCCTGTGCTAAGCACATTGGGTTACAAGGATACCCCATAGTTCTCAATCAGCAGCAACAGTCTCCACATCCTTTCATTTAAGATTGATGTTTTTCAGGCCATCCTGAAATGTTTGGCACCAGGTTTTCTTTGGCCTTCCTCTTTTTCTCCAACCACCTGGTAGTATTTGATTGCAGTCTTTGTTAGACATTGCTCACTCATGTGGAGTACATGTCCAGCAAAGCCCATTCTTCATTCTGTCACTATCTCAGAGTCTTTAGGAATTCCTTCTATTTAGAATTTCATCATTTGGTCCCAATATGAGATATGAAGAAGTCTTCTGGGGCAATATTTTTAGAAGACATTGAACTTATGAATAATTCTTGTAATTTCCAGGTCTCACTGGTATATAGGGCAGTCCATGTAACAGTGGCTTAAATACTCTGATCTTGGTTGTTTGTTTATGGTAGACGTGGTTCATATTAAGTGCATTTGTTAGAAGACAGCAACTGCTTTGCCGATTCAGCATTTCACATCTGCTTCTGTTCCCCCATCTGTATCCACGATACTACCAAACTAGTTGAATTGTTCCACAAATTTTAAGGCCTGTTCTCCTAATGTTTTTGGGGTGTTGTCTTGAACACTGCCAACTTGCATCAGCTTGGTCTTGCCTTCACCAATGTTTAACCCCACTTCACTTGCCTCTCCTTCAAGTGCCATGCTATATATACTACATTTAGGAAAAATGTTTTAAACCAGGCTATTTTTTCTGTACTAGTTGCAAACAGATGTGCAGAAATATATGTAGGAAAACCAGTTGGCAGTTGAATGAAATCTTGTTCAAACAATAGTTGTTTTTCTACTTTAATGGAAAAGCAAAATCAGTTTAATATTTTCTGTCATACCTTTTTCCTTTAAAAAAAATAATGTTTTAAGTTTAAAAATACAGGCATAAAAACTAACACAAACTAAGAAAAATACAAAAAAGGAAAAAGTGCAGAGGAAAAAAGAAGGGGGACAGGAAAAATGTATTCCTTTTTAAAAACATTTTTTTCCTCTCCCCCTTCTTTTTTCTTCTGCACTTTTTCCTTTTTTGGGTGATCCCAGGTCCTCTGTTTAATCCAGAGTGTTCAGGCAGTCAACTCATTCAGTGGCACCTCTTTCCGCCACAGTTGTTGGCTCCACTCCAGAGCTATCTTCAGTTTGCCATACTTCCCAGGAAATCTATCATGCCTTTTTCCCAATTAAAGAACAAAGGTGTTTTTTTATTTGTCTGTTAGCTAACAAGATGAAACAAATAACAGCATTAAGTGCAAAGACATCTAACTTCAGCTGTAATATTCTGTTACTGCATCTCTTACCTTTATATGGTCTTATATATCTAATGCTAACCCAGCCCCTTGAAGGGTCATCTTCAAAAAATTGTACATGGATACGTGATGCTCTTCCTCTCCCCCTTAAAAGGGATCCTTCTGTTGGGTGTGCATATACAAGGCATGGCCACCACGGGTAGCCTTCAAGTTTGGCCCAAACTAAATCACCAGGTGAAAAGTCAATCAAGTCACTGCAAAAAAGGAGAAAAATAAGTGTAATTTTAACACAATTTGCAATTCTTTGAAGCATTTCAATGTTTTCTAGGATCCCCCAACTGCTCTCTGCCAATGCTACATGATTCTGGGAAATTACATGGCTCCTTTAAAGATTTGCAGAGAAATGTGCCTTTGCACATTCCATCTTGCAGAATTGTATCTATGCGATATCTAAAAAAAAAAAAAAAATCTTTATTTTTGTTAATTAAGGTTTAGGAATTGGAATTTATAGGTTCTATTTTTGATAAACGTTTTCTTAAAATCATTAGATTAGAATTATAGTTTCTAGTTTAGAAACTAAAATGCAATAATTTTCCATATAACCTGAAATTTTCCAAGATTATGAACCCCAAATGAAACCACGCTGTTAGGTCCTCAGCATTCATAACCTAGGAGTAAAGATCCCTTTTAGCTATTTTTCAGACCTGGTTTTTGCTCCTTTTTCTCCTAGTCAGTTTTTGCATTTAGTGTAAGGTCATGCTAATACAACCCAAAACAACATTCACCTTTTTAGGAGCTGCAATATGCTGCTGGCACATGTTCAACTTATTATCTAGTAAAACACCCAGCTTCTGCAATGCTAGGCCTCTCTATCTTATATTTGTTTCACTTTTCCTACCCAAATGGTAAACTACATTGTTCCCTTTAAATTTTATTTCAGTTAATTACTCAAGTCTGTATAGATCTTTTTGAATTCCCTTTCTCTTCTAAAGTGTTTGCCATTTCTCCTAGTTTGTACTGTATAATATGTAAGTTTGATAATTATCCCCTCAGTCTCATTATCCACTTCATTAATAAAAATGTTGAATAGCACAGAACCCAGGATATTGCTGTGGTACTCCACAATAAATTCTCATTTATACAATTATGAATCAGTCCAACAGTTTTATCGTACAGCACATACTTTATCAACAGATCAGAATAAAGATTTATCAAGCCTTATTGAACTATAACGAAGGCCTGGCACTTTAATTTCAGTTTATAAAGAGCTCCAGCCGGAGCTATGCCACAAGTAACTCCACAGTAAATTAGTACTAGATAAACTGAAGCTTGCCAGCAGAAGCCAATAATATGACCACACAAAAGAAGTGGGCAAAGGATCCAAAGGTGAACAAAGTTTATTATTAACATACTAAAAACACTACCCCTAAATAATTAGACAATACAGAGATCATGCTAAGATTATGGGATGGAACATGCTACAGGCAATTGTATATGCAATAAGTAAACCCAGGAAGTGGAAAATAACCAATGAATGAAATTGTAACCTTGTGCAAGGTAACACAAGCCTAATGTAAGCCCAATTCAGGGCCCTCTTTTTTTTTGCTGAAATGTCAGCAGAGGTGTCCCTTTGCTGCTGCACAGAAAAAAAGTGTTTGAATTTCTCATTCCTCGACTGTGGAAATAATTAACCCATTGCACCAGGTAAACAAACTCAGGGTTGGCCCTTGGCTATCAATAGGAATATCATTCATTGGTTATTCACAACTTCCTGGGTTTACTTACTGCAGGAAGAACTAATTTGTCAAAAGTGAAATGTTTATATTCAATAAAAGCATTTTTATTACACTAACATGTTTCATTTGCTTTTTGGGAGTATAATCAAGAAGCAGGTAGAAGCTGTGGCTTTGTACAGATTGAAAAGGGTGTTGGAAGAATATCTGAAGGACAGTGAAGAAGATATACTGAAGCATGCATATAAAGCAATAATTGAGAAGACAGCAAGGCTTTACTTGGAACAGCTTACATCCTGCAATGATACCTTCAACACCATCAAAAAACAAGATCTGCTTATCCCAGGTTCGCTTGGATAGGTGGATGAAAATGCCAACTCCAGTCTAAACATCTGGCTGCTTGTACAACCAACATAAAAATGCCAATTCCAATCTGAACATCTGCTGATTGTACAATGAACCATAATAGTAGTAGTAATAAACGTAGGAAACAAAGCATTAAGAGTCAAAAAAACTTTTATTAACTTATATAAATTTCACTACGTAAAATATAGCCTACAAAAGCACAAAAAAATACAAAGTACCTTTTTCTCCAAAAACGTATAACTGATGTCAACATAAAATACTTTTCATAGGGTTTTTTGTATCTAAATATTCATACATGCCATTACAGTGGTACCTTGCTTCACGAACGCCTCTCTTCACGACCAATTCGGAGCACGACCAGAAATTTTCCAAAAAATGTGCTCCGCTGCACGAACTCCGCCTCGCTGCACGAACTCCGCGTGGCGGTCGGTCCATTGAGGGCGCAGGCGAATTGTGAGTTCGCACTGCGCCTTTTCCGGGCTGCACCCTGCCGCGGTTGTTGTGAGTGACGGGGACGTGTGTGTGTGTGTAAGCGAGGGGGGGGGGAAGAGCTGCCTTCCCGGCCGGACTTTGCAGCTTTCTCCGGTCCCGAGAAGCAGGAGCGCCGAGTCAGGAAACAGACGGGCGAAAGCTGCAAAGTCCGGCCGGGAAGGCAGCTCTTTCCCCCTCCCCGCCTTCGCTTCCCAGCCGGACTTTGCAGCTTTCGCCCGTCCGTTTCCTGACTCGGCGCTCCTGCTTCTCGGGATGGGCGAAAGCTGCAAAGTCCGGCTTGGAAGCGAAGGCGGGGAGGGGGAAAGAGCTGCCTTCCCGGCCGGACTTTGCAGCTTTCGCCCGTCCGTTTCCTGACTCGGCGCTCCTGCTTCTCGGGACGGGCGAAAGCTGCAAAGTCCGGCTTGGAAGCGAAGGCGGGGAGGGGGAAAGAGCTGCCTTCCCGGCCGGACTTTGCAGCTTTCGCCCGTCCCAAGAAGCAGGAGCGCCGAGTCAGGAAAGGGACGGGCGAAAGTCATGCTGGCTTGCTCCATCGCCCCTCAGCTGCTTTACATTGAACCCTATGGGAAACTGTGCCTCTCTTCAGGACCAATTCGCAACGCGAACAGAGTCCGTTCAAAAATCACGACCAAAAAACAAGGTCAGAACGGATTAACCGGATTTACATTGAACACTATGGGAAATTGTGCCTCGCTTCACGACCATTTCGGATCACGACCAGAGTCATTTCACCAATTAAGTTCGTGAAGCGAGGTACCACTGTAATTCTACAATTAATGAAGACATTCTAGAAATTCAGAATCCATTGTTTGCTATTTTCCTCTTCTTTAACTTTTTCAGATGGCAACCCTGTGTACCTTGTTATAAATAAAAACATTCAGTTACCCAATAAATAGTGAAGTTGTGTCCTCTCACACTGGTAACCATGCAAAACATGAAAATGCTAATGTAAGAAGGAAACAAAAATATCAGAATATATTCTCTCCACAGACTAAACTCAGATGAGCAGGGATTGATGCTGAACAATCAAACAGAAAGTAATACTTTAAACAGGGAATTACCAAGGACCGAAACAAATCCCCACCAAAACTGGCAAAGCACGCTACTATATATAAATAGGGAGTAAACCTTGTACTCGCTCTCCAACTAGGATGTTACCTAGTCAAGTAATGAAATGTCTGCAAACGAACAATCAAGTTCAGAGAGCCACCAAGCATTCCACAGCTTCATATTAATTGTGAGAGAGATTTGTGTGCATTTTTATTTTCAATAATTAATAATGTACAGATCAAACCAGGTAAACTTACGGAAATGCTTTTAACAAATAAGATAGTTGTCTCTGAAACTTAGTTTGCAATTTTGTTTTAGTTTAATTTAGTTTATAATGTTTGCCAAATCCGTTTAACTTGAAAAGTTGAAGATAAATACAATAAAGCCTATGCAAAAAACAAAAACAAAAAACCCCCACAGCAATTTGAAAAAACTGAATACTTCCAAAACTTTTTCCAAAAATCCCCCCCCCCAAAAAATCTTGAAACATACAATGAAGTTGCTTATTGAGACAAATAATAATTCCTACACAATTGGAGACATTTTAGTAAATTAATGTGTACAGGAAATGATTGAGCGTTCTTCTATGAACTTGAACAAAGAAAATATTTTTTTTTCCAAATGATGTAATATATTCTAAGACAGCTTATATTTCTTTTAACAGTTTGGAAAAGTATCATCAGTATTCAGTTCAGTATTCCAGATGAACCTTCAGACATGTTTCAATTAAGCCAACTTCTGTTTTATTTGTTTTGTGCAAGCTGATGTCATCAAAAAATAACTCCTATTTTGAAAGTTCCTTCTAAAAACTACAAAGACCATCAACATTTCATTTTAGAATTTTTTTAAAGGGGGGGGGGGGACACACCATCTGACTAGATAGAACACAAGAACACAAAGGAGACAGAATAGTAAAATAATCAACTATGGAAATAAGGTCAGCTAAGTGCAAAGTAAGTCCCTAAAGTGAAAAGGGCCTCCAGTTGCTTGACATACACTGCAGTGCTGCTTAGAAAAAGTGTCACAGCCAGAAAGGAACCAAGGACCTTAAACCTACTTCCTCCAATACCCTGCATGCATATTCATTTGGCAGAAACTATGGTATTCCGTAATTTTCTTATTCAAACTTAACATATTTCACACTGAAATATGAATAAATTAATTTTAACTTGCCTGTCTTTTAAATGCCCTTATCTTGCTATTGATTGTATAGTTTATTTCAATCATATACCATAATTAGATTTTAGTTTTCCTTTGTTGTACGAAGCATAAGACCTTCATGTGCAGAAAATGAGAGCCTAAGGAAAGGGGGAGGACTATGTACCTCTAAACCAGCGAATGCTGGCTGGGGAATTCTGGGAATTGAATCCACACATCTTCAAGTTGCCAAGGTTGAGAAACACTACTCTAAACAGTAAAAAAAATAAACTGCTTGAGTTTCATTCCTATGCTAATAACAGTATTAAAACAGATGGTTTTCCCTTTTTTGTTTATTCTGTTGTGAACCTAAAGTAATAGGAAATCTTACTAGAAGATGTAAGCTAAAAAACATATTGCCTTCTTATCTGGGTTCTTCCCTATGTGCTATGTTGAGCCTAACAGCACTTTTCCAATGAACCATTTTCTTTTAGACCAAGGGTCTTCAAACTTAGCAACTTTAAGCCTTGTGGACTTCAATTCTCAGAATTCTCCAGCCAACTATGCTGGCTGGAGAATTCTGGGAATTGAAGTCCACAAGTCTTAAAGTTGCCAAGTTTGAAGACCCTTGTTTTAAGATGTGTGCTGCCTTTTTCCCTAATAGTCAGACAAAGATTATCACCAAATCACTTGAGCAGCAGGGAGATCACTGGAAAGGAAATTTGCTATCTGGACTTCCTTGCTTGAGTGCATTGTGGAATTGAGCCCAACATTTCGGTTGGTAAGTGAAATGTTTGTTAAGTGAATTTTGTCTCATTTTACATTCTTGCCACAGGTGTTAAGTGAATCAAGATTATGCAAGACTCCTCTGAAACCTTGGTTAGAAATTTAAGACATATAGGATTTAATTACAGTGGATTATCACTGGCCTTGAAACTGTAGAAATTGAATTTTGTGATGCACTGAACACTATAAACATTGTCAGTGATTTAAAGCAAGCAAAGGGGAAAGTAGCTGAAGTTTAGTGATAACCTTCAAAGAGTGCTGTAGTTGAAGCAAAAGCAAAATCTGAAGACTTTGAGCCAGAATTTTCTCCAGATTTCTCTTTTCAGATTTGTTTCTATTACCTATTGTGATGTCAAACAGTTTCTCCAGATACAAGAACATATTGAGTTAGAAGGACTTTTGAGTCTGATAACCTCAAGATGCACATGGTCATCCAATACAATTCTGCTGTTAATGAAAACTAATCCAGTTTATTCTCAAAATGTTTGATTCCTTCAATACTACCATGTCTACACTGGAAGTGAAATAGAATAATAAAATGTTTAATGTGTGTGTGGATATAAGCAGAATTTTTAAAAATTGGATGCTAATTTCAGAAAAATGTTAATTGGGTTTTTGCTTTAAAAGTCATGTTTTTTGTTTTAATTGGTCTTATTTAACCAATTTTAAGGTCATTAATCCTTGCATTTTTCTAACATTTTAGGTCATAGAAATCGTCGCCCTAAGCATGACAATACCTTTATTCACTTCCCCCCTCCCTACTTCCCCCAACTTTAGGTTTGCCTAAGTGCCCCCCCCCCCCGCCCCCAAGGTCTATTATCTTCTTGCACAGCAAGTACAAAATATGTGTGTTTCTATTTCTGAGCATCTTAAGCAAATGGCTCACAACGGGCTGATTTCTCTTAAAGAACCCGTGTTATTCTGCAAACCCTTCCAGATGCAGAATTTTTAAAACCAATCATGTAGTTATATTTATCAGCAACAAAATTATAACAGAGAAAAATATTACATGTATATATATAGATATATAGATATATATATATATATATATATATAGATAGATAGATAGATAGATAGATAGATAGATAGATAGATAGTTTTTTTCAGCTCATAAAAGTAACACACACACACACACACACACACACATATATATACACACACACTACATGATTGGTTTTAAAAAGTCTGCATCTGGAAGGGTTTGCAGAATAACACGGGTTCTTTAAGAGAAATCAGCCTGCTCAGAAATAGAAACACACATATTTTGTACTTGCTGTGCAAGAAGATAATAGACCTTGGGGGGCGGGGGGGGGGGGCACCTAGGCAAACCTAAAGTTGGGGGAAGTAGTGGGGGGGGGGAAGTGAATAAAGGTATTGTCATGATTAGGGCGACGATATATATATGTAATTGTTTCACAACAACCTGTTAATAGGCCCCAATTAAGGGAGGAGACATACTGTTTCCTTTCCTGCCTTTCGGCTCATCATACACACACACACACACACAATACATACACATACATATAATACACAATTACATTTATAATGTAAAATGGTTTAAATTTTAAAATTCAGCATTTCAGGAAGTCTGTTTAAAAAAATATTTTAGCCACTTAAAACAGATCTTTCGACTATGTTTTGAATCTTCAACCAAGTCACTTAAATATTTAAGAAAAAGAAGCAGATACCTCTTGACTGATTAAAGCAGTACAGTATAACTATCCAATAAGCACTGAAGGTGTCCAGAAACAGAACTGTCAATATTTGTTGGTAATTAGAGAATGAATTCCTAGAGATGATATTTCCACATAAAGAGCAAGGAAGGATTGAGAAAGAAAAACATTATCTTCCATGTCTAGTTCTCTAGTCTTTAGATAAATAGGAAACCCAAGGCCCAAGTTTCTGCAATCAACAGGATACATCTTTAAACATCCTGAATAATTTGTTCTGAAACTTAGATAATGGACCAAATGACTAAAAATAGCAACTTGCTTTTAAAAATAAAGACATTTTTGTTGGAACACAAACAATAAAGTACAAAAAAATATAATTCTTCTCTCAAAAAACCTTTATATTTTTTAAAAATACTTTTTTTTTCATATCATAGCAATTAGCTTTCAAATCACCTTCAATGAATTCTTAATCTCCCCGTTAATTCAATGCAAATGATTGGAAAAACTTTAATCATGCAAATTACACTACAATCATGCAAATTATTGGCAACATTTTTGGCATTGGTTTCTATTGCTTCTGCCTAGAGCTGAGTGACTGGTTCAAAGTCATCCAGCTAGCTGTTCTTAAACTAGAACTCAGTCTCCTGATTTCTACTTCAATGCCCTATAAGCACAACATCAACCTGGCTCTTAGGCTAGATCAGGAAATTAATAAGTACTAATACAAAGCATGTATTGCCCTATGATAGTTAATTGTTATGCGTATTTATTTAGGTAAGTAAGGCAGGCAAAATGTAAAGTGGATAAACATGGGGGGGAGGGGGAATGGAACATATGGCAACTGATGGTAACATGCCATTCCAAAAATGGAACTGATGGTAACTAGAGAATTCTGGGAGTTGAAGTCCATAAGTCTTAAAGTTGCAAAGTTTGAAGACCTCTGGTATATACTATGTTACCACTACCCACTCTTATATTTTAGTTTTCACTAGCTCACTTTTAGATCACGCTGTTCCATTAAGTTTACTTTAAAAGCAACTCGCAAGATGGCCAATTTAAAAAATACAATCTGTACAATGCCACCAGTCTCAAAACCTACACTGACACTCGTATTATTACCGCGGTCCGTCTTTTATTCCATTGAAATGCACCCTAATCGGTGTGCACCCCAAATAACGCCAGATCAACTCGTGCACTCGCGGACGAATTGCAAGTTTGTCCTCTGCAGGTGGGATCTGAAGCATTTTCTACGGTATTCAACGGGAGCCCAAGAATCCGATCCCTTGCTTTCTGCCACGGAAATAAACGGAGAACGAAATAAAATGGGAAAGTCTTGCTGGGCCTAGACATAAATCTCGCTGGACTTAGATACGCGGCGCCCTTTACTTAGGGCCAAGCGATTGCCGCGATGCCCTCAAGCAACGAAAAGGCTCCGAAGAGTTGCAAGTTAACTGTCAACTTATGAATTAAGGGCCTAGCAAGTGCAACTGCGGATCAGAGGCCCCTCCCCACCCCGCCCCCAAACTCCATTGTGTGCTTCCCTCGAGAAGGAAGGAAGCGGCATAAGGCCTAAGGTGAGAAAGCCCGGGAAACGAAACCACCACCCGGAGGGCCTTGGCTGCCTTTCCCACTGGACCACGGGGCTCACCAATCCGCCGGCAGCATCGGCGTCCTGACCCGGCTGCTACTAGGGGCACTGGGCGAAACCTGGGGGAGGCCCTCGGCGTCTCTTGCGGGGCTGTCGCTGGCGCCGCCGTCACTCTTCTCCGCAGGCTTTGAGAAAAACGTGAGGAGGCTGCTCTGGCGGGACATGGCGGCGGCTGGGGGAAAAATAGAAAGGAAAAACCCAGCAGCCAAAGCCGGGAAGACGATGCGAGCGGTTCTGCGCCTCCTCTTCCCTCCTCCTCCTCCGTCACGCTGGCTGAGCAACGCGGGAAATCTGACTCCCCGCCCCGTCAGCTCCGAGGGGGCCGTCCCAGCGCAGTTCCGGCCTAGGAAAGAGCCCGCCTTTTGCCCTACTTAGGAGCGCGGCGCCGCGGCTGCAGGCCGAGCCAGCGGGAAGTGATCCCATTGAGGGCTTCTCGCCAAAAGAGCCTCCTCTATAGCTATGCTGGAATCGAAGGACTCTCTTGGAAACGGAAAGCCGGGGAAAACGAGCCCTTCCGGGTTAGGAATAATTAGCTTAATCGGGAGTACCCGTCTCTTCACGTGTCTCCTCGTTGGATTGGTCCACAGCTCTCATAGTCTGCCTTCCCGCCTGCAAGGGCCAGAATGGCGAGCGTTGTATAGGGCATTTCGCCCAATAGAAGCAAAGCAGCGCAGCAGCAAAATGCATTCCGGGCACCTATTTTTACCGCCGGAATGAAACAGAATAGGGGTTCTGTTCTGAAGCAGTAAAGGTGGGGAAGGAGCTGCTTTGGTACCAGTCTCTGGTCTTTTTATAGTTATTTTGATGACAGTTTGTTGCCTCCACACAAAAAGGCTCCCATCAACAGAAAGCAAAGAGAAGGCACTAAAGGTTGCGCTTTAAACATTGGAATGTGCATTTAAGCACATACATCAAACACTATTTTTACCCCCAAGTCCTGCTTTCTTTTAACAGTCGTATACATTAGCATACATGAAATGTGTGTTCACCTCAAATGTTAATACCACTTTATGATGCCTTGATAAGACCACCCTTGAAATACCGCATTCAGTTTGGTCGCCACGATGTAAAAAAAAAGATGTGGAGACTAGAAAGTGCAGAGAAGAGCAAATGATTGGGGGACTGGAGGCTAAAACATGAAGAACAGTTTCAGGAACTGGGTATGTCTATAATGAAAAGAAGGACTAGGGGAGACGTGATAGCAGTGTTCCAATATCTCAGGGGTTGCCACAAAGAAGAGGGAGTCAAACTCTTCTCCAAAGCACCCGAGAGCTGAACAAGAAGCAATGGGTGGAAACTAATCAAGGAGAGAAGCAACTTAGAACTAAGGAGAAATTTCCTGACAGTCAAAACAATCAATGGAACAACTTGCCTTTGGAAGTTTTTAAGAAAAGATTGGATAAACATTTGTCTGGAGTGGTGTAGGATTTTATGCCTAGGCAGGGTGTTAGACTAGAAGACCTCCAAGGTCCATTCCAATAATAATAATAATAATAATAATAATAATAATAATAATAATAATAATAATAATAATAATAATAATAATAATAATAATAATATTCCTACTACTACTACTACTACTACTACTGTTTACTACTACTACATCATCCATTTTTCCCAAAAGAATCTTAAAATAAATACAAACACCATTATATTATCTTCCAGATAGGCAAAGATTGAATGGCAAAAGATTTTAGCATCATTGGAACCCAACTCCAGGACTGTGGAAAATATTGCCATTGTTCTTCATCCAAGGAGATGTTGGAGAAAAATCTGTAAGGGAACTCCTGCAATTCCTTTTTTATTTTCACTATTTACTATTGTTGGAAGAAATATCCTTCTGGTTCAGTTCCAAGCTGGGAGAAAGAAGTTGGAAACAACATGGAGGCTGATTGGAAAGATGGTTTATTGATGAAGCAGAACCATCAACCATGTGTGATTCTGGGCAGCTGACAAAATGGAGTTGAAAATGGGGAGTTTTATACTTTCTTTGGGCTTTGTATTTGAGCTTCCTGTTCCTGTGCAAGAGCATGTCCTTTAATATTCTATTGACTTGTCAGATTTCTATGGGGTCATGTAGAGGTTATGTTGTTGCAGAAAATTAAGGGACTCAGACTTCAGAATCAAAAGAAGTAGTTTTTATTTGCGCAAAAGTTCAGAGCACTGAAGCCAAAGCTTAACATCTGAACAGAAACTTCTAGAAAAGGCAGTTCTTATATATCTTTCAAAAGCAGCAGCACATGGAAATATAACATATTAGCGTTGATTGGTTCATAATTCCTGTTACTAAATATCTTGCCCAAGATTCCAGCAACTTTTTGTGGCTAGCTGTACTCCTGACTCATGTGTGGACTTTAGCTGAACTTGCTGTTTGGCTTTTAACATTTCCTGTTCTTGTTCACATCTTAAAAGCAAGTTTTTTCCCCTTCTTTCTGTCTTGTCTCACATTATGTTCAGTCTCACTTTATGCCTTGCCTCAATGTAGCGGTCATAGCTGGCTGAATAGGCAAAAGAAGAAATGTAAGTCCTAGGTCTGAGCTAATTTGATTGAATTTGGTTGACAATTCTGGGGTTGTACAATGAAGGGGCTTGTGTTCTGAAAGGGAGTTGGGCAATTCTTATTGTACCTTAATGGCTTTCGTCCTATTTTGAATCTTGGGAGAGGGGCTGTGAAGGATCAGATGATGGATCAGATGATGGAATATACACACAGATGAGGCCCTGGGGATCAGAGGAAGGGTCATATGTGGTGATAAGACCCAGATGTGGATGGAATGGACATGAGAGTGAGGAATATGATTCTGATTAAACATTTTCTTTTGTCTTCATTTCTTTGCCTTGACAATTAAGAACTTTGCTCCTTTCCTGTCTCTCACTGAAGAGGGAGGGGGTCATGGGGTAGCTGCCTCAGATAAAACTGCTTGTTCTTTTATTCTGCTCTGCAATAGGAAGGAGGGGGGCTGCACATTAACAGCGAGACAAAAGTTAGCACCTTAAAACCACTAGCCAGAACGTTAGGAACAAGAATAGCTCGCTTATAAGAAAATCCCCCAAAACCCACATAGAGGTGGCACACTTTGCAAGATACCCGTGACCTGAGGTACAAAACAAGTGACACGAAATCCAAATAACCAATTAATATTATCTGTTATACATGCATTATTAGAGGAAGGGCAAAGAGTTGAATGCGACCATCCCTTGACTATAAAAACTGCTGTAAGATTCTACTCTTGGCCCTTGTTTAGCTTTTCAAACCAGGGTCCTTATATCTTGATACCAAAATAAAAGTACAATTCTATATCACACTTTGTGTCCAGTGACTTATCAGCTTCAACACCAAGCAAGAGCCCAGTTTTGGGGACAACAGCTGCTTTTAATCTACCCTTCTGCCTTTGTTCAGACTTTGCTGCTGGGAGTTTCAAAATATCTTGTCTTGAATGGATGACCAAATCTGAGTGGCTCCTCAGTTTCTGCTTAGGGACAGGGAGACTGGGGCTGCTTCCTGTCTCTAAAAAACATGTTTCTCCATTTCTCATTTAGGAATATAATACTCTGCCTTTTTAATATTCCTCAAAATATTTCATTATTCTAGGAGGGGGGATTCCCACCCTATTTTTCTTTATATTCTGTTATGGTTTTTACTTTGTTCAAAAGTTCAATACTTTTTTTTTTATAAAAGAACTGTAGATCTGCTTCTGACCCCTATAGAGGAGACAGCCCTTGCCAATGCATATATCAGATGAACAAGAATATTCCCTATTTCCCTCACTGGAAAGAAGGAAAGTAGAAAAGAAGGAATGGCTTAGATAGGAGATAAGTGCAAATATATATGGGTAATGTTCATTTAACAGCCATAATTGGACCAATAACTTCATTGCTAAGACACATGGTCATTAAGTTAAATATCATGTGACTACACCCGAGTTATGATGTCAGCTTCATTGCAGTTGTTAAGGGAATCAATTTATTGTTTTTGCTGGTTGGACCAGTTGTGAAACTCACACAGGGTTATCATGTAACTGCAGGACTCTGCAACTTTCATATATACATGCTGGTTGAAAAGAGCCCAAATCATGATCATGTGATTGAGGGGATACTGTAACAGTTATAAATTCAAGGATCAGTCATAAGCCTATTTTTTCAGCCCTATCACAAATATTTGAATGGTTACTTAGCAGTGCAGTTATTAAGCGAGGACTACTGTGTTAAACTCTGAACACAACTTAATCCATATCTCATCTAGATGCATACAACTCAGCAGAGAACTGTATTCATCACACAAAGGTTATTATTATGCATGCATTTATTAGGGGGATGGGAAAGTGGTGAATGGTTTTCCCCTTGATTATAAGAATTGCTGTAATATTGTAATCGGGGCCTTGGCAGCTTTCAAAGCCAGGGTCCTTATATCTTGGTACCAAAATTAAAGTATAATTTTATATCACACCTTTGTTTGGTGATTCATTGTCTTCGACACCAAGCTAAGGCCCAGTTTTGGGGACAACAATCTGCTCTGTGACCTGATTGTGGCCCTGTTGTAAAAATTATTTTGCAAAGCTGACCAGGAATTTCTTTTGGTTAAAGTTTTTTTCCTTGACAACCAAAATTCTGTTTTTTTAACCACAAGATCAAAGGTTTTCTTTGATGTGCGTGCAAGCTTTATCAAACAAATAAAAATTTAAGATTATAAATCATGCAGAGCTATTCCATGATAAGATGAGCAGCCAGTAAATATAATCAATCAATCTTTCAAATGTATATAATTTCAACTGGCTGAAATTATATTTTTTCACAACTCCTCTGGGGTACAATGTAGACTAGCCTTGTAGTGTACCCCAAGCAATGTGACTTTGCCACAGTTAAATAGTCTACATATTCTGGCTACTGGACTTCACAAGGATCTCCCACCAAGAAGAAGCAGCATGAGCACTGAAAATAAAAACAATGGTTAATGTATATTTTGCTGTACTATATAAAATAAATAACAATTCAGTGTGACTGTATGATCTTTTCTCATACTAATGTTTTATTTTTTTAAAATACTTTTAATACAATACTCATTTCAATGGCCCTTTGGGGAGAGGGGGCGGTCTAGAAATTTAATAAAATAAATAATAAATAAATTATGGGATGTTTAACTAACTGTCCATGTCTTTGATGTAACTGGGCAGATTTAGCCATTAGTAATTAGCCCTTGAATTCCTGATCAAGCTTACCAGTGACATCAATAGATTTATTGCCCATAGTTTAGAACGCAGGAAGCACCTCTCCTCCTATCCAGATGCTTGTACTGATATGAAGTACTCAATAATCAATTATCCTTGCACTGTTTTCTGGTAAAGATAAGAGGAGGGAGGCCAATATTATAAACCTAGATGCTAACAAACACATGATGGTGAAGTGCTTCCCCCCTCACTATTATAGTTAATTAGAGTGAGAGCTAAATTGCATGTTGTTTCTATTATTTAACGAAGTAGTTTCTATGTTACTGTAGTCCTGGCATCTGTTATCCATTGTATCTCTAAGACAGTGATGGCTAATCTTTTTTGGCTCGTGTGCCAAAAGCGGGGGGGGGGGGAGCGCAGGGGAGTTGTGCGTGAATGTGCCACACCCATAATGCTATGTGCGTGACCCCCTGCTTTTGGCGTGCTGTTTTCACCCTCCCCAGGCTCCAGAGGCTTTCTAGGCGCCTGGGGAGGGTGAAAACAGCCTTCCCCCACACCTCCAGAGACTTCAGGGGCTTACCTGAAGCCTCCAGAAGGTAAAAAACAGCCTCAAAAGAAGGCCTAAATCAACTGGTCAGCGCACACAAGCGCGCTGGAGCTGACAGTTTAGTTTAGTTTAGTTTATTTGATTTATATACCGCTCCTATCTCCGCAATGGACTCAGGGCAGTGCACAGGGAATTAAAATACCACAACAGACAACAATAAATACAATACAATGATAAAATACAATTAAATTAGATAACCTGTGCTAAAAGGTTTAACTAAAAATATTAAAATCCCCTACCAATCCAATTAACATTTTATCTGATCTAAAATCTAAGCTAACATCTAAATTAAAATCTAAGCTAAAATCTAAGCTAGATTTTAGCGTGCCCTAAGAAATGGTTCCGCGTGCCACCTGTGGCACCCGTGCCATAGGTTCACCATCACTGCTCTAAGATCTTGGGGTGGGGTGGGGTGGGGTGGGATGGCAATAGTCCTATAGTTAAGTTACAAAGGACCTATTTTGGAGAGATATAAACTTAAGGAAGAATCTAATGCAATCTAGGGGAGTTTAATCAGTTTAATATGTTTAACCAGAACACCCACTATATGATATGAGAGGAAGCCTTATCCAGGGTGGGGAGTATGAACCCCTTAACACGGGCAAAGTTGGGATAGCAATAGTAGGACACACTGTTTGATTGCAGCCTCTGTTAGAAATCTTAAATAAAAATTCTAAGCCTCGAGTTCCGGTTCCGGCTCCTGCGGCGACGAGCGAGCCTAGCGCTCGCTCGCCGTTTTGTTGCTTTTTCTGCCCCCCCACGGGGGCGAGACGCCCCTTTTTTGGGGGTCTCCCGTAGGGCCGGCTCGGCAGGGATGCCCCCCCTCACGGCGGTGGGGGAGGCGACCCTTTTGCCGCGGCTTAGGTGAAGGAGAACATGCTGCGGGGGGTTCTCCCTTCGCCAACGGCTGTCGGCGCCATTCACTTTAATGAAGAGGGCTGAGCGGAAGAGATCAGAAGGCTTGCCGAGGCTTCAGCTGCGAGGGAGAGTGAGTTTTAAAAAGACTTTTTTTCCTTGCTGCCAGCCAGGCTGAATGGACTGGGAGGGGGGTGTTTGTTTTCAAAAAACCCCCCTCGGACTTAAGCGGCACTTTAAAATGGCTTCTCTGGAAGATAAAGCGGAAATCTTAAATCCGGACTGTCTCTAACAAGGGAAAGTGGTATGCGGCTACTTGCAACATTGTGTCTAGGTCTGGCTGGTTAAAAAAAATTTATTTTTCTACTCTCTCCTCTGGGCTCTGAGATGGGCGGTGGAAAGTGGCTTTTCTTTGTCCCTGCCTGACTATTTTAATTATGGAAAATTTCCAGCGTCTTTTTACAATTGGGACTCTCTCTGGATATTAATGAAGAATTTTTTTGGGGGGATTTGTGGTTCCTTTCTGGATTACCTTCGTTATTATAACTATTGAGTTGGAAAATTGTCTCTCTCTTGGTTCCTGAATTTTACAACGTTCCAACCTTGATCTGAACTTTTGGCTCCCGGTTAGTCTCACCAGCCCCACCCTGAAAACGCCATTTTGGTGGCACTAACTCTAACAGTTAAGTTGGCTCAAGAAACAGCACTGACAAGTTTAGAACAACGGATGGCTTCTCTTGAAACTGTTATACAAACTTTGGTTCAAGAAATTCAGGCCCAGCGGGCAGAAAACATCATTTTCAAGAAGGAGCTATTGGACACACGGAAGCAAACGCTGGAAATCACACAGAAGACTGAAGAATTGGAAGGGGGGCTGGTGGGGGTTAAGGGAGAGATTAAAAATGTTACTAAAGAGGTTGAGGAAACAAGTGGGCATGTGTCTAGGATTGATATGGAAAGAATGACATATTTTTTGAGATTTCAGAATGTTTTTGAGCAACCTGGTGAATGCCTCCCTGATCTTATGAGCACAATTTTAGCAGACTATTTACAAAAACCTAAGGATGAGATCAGGGGGGACATTGACCTAGCCTATAGAATTAACTCAGCATATGCCAGGATAAATGAAGTGCCTAGAGAGATACATGTGAAATTTGTTAGAAGGTCAACCAGAGAGGAAATCTTGAAGGCGCAGAGAGGGAACCCTTTAATTTACCAACAAAAAACGGTCACTATCTTGAAGCAGATTCCTAGAAAGATTCGAGAAGCAAGGAGGAAATTTTCCTTCTTGTCTAAAATTTTATTTGATCATGGGATTTGGTTCAAGTGGGTGACACCCGAAGGGATGCTGGTGTTCTGGGAAGGAGGAAGAGTGAGGATTAAAACAGTTGCTGAGGCGGAAGCCTTTCTTAAAAAACATTCCTCTGCCCTGGGGGAAGATCCAGGGGGGACGGAGGGGGCCACGGCCCCGCCCGCTGGGGGCCAGGGAGGAGAAAAAGAAGATACAATAGCCAAGAGACTTAGATCGAAAAAATAACTTTGCCTTGATTTTCCTGAACAATTTTGCATAATATTTTCTGGATTTTTTGTAAATGTCTGACAGCATGGAATTGAGAATTTAGGTATATGTACTTGCTTTTACCTTGTAGTGTTATGAAAAATGCTTTTTTTTGGTTATTTTTTTATTGTGTATTTTGAGGTCTCGGAAGGGCCAACGACTCTGACGTGAATGCTCTCAAAATTTCTTTGTATCCCTTACCCTACCCTATAGAAAAAATGTAAAACCAATAAAACTTTTTCAATATAAAAAAAAAAAAATTCTAAGCCTCTAAAGATGCTGGCATAAGAACAGCAAGTGATCGGACATGGGATTTGCAAAAACTGAATGGCTCCAGATGATCTACTCTTTACTTGAGGAGGCATGCAGGAGATAATACATGGCATGTCACAGTATGTATATCACAGATAATTATCTGACATGAAAAATCCATTTGATTAAGAGATACTGAAAGAGGAGGTTCTGGATCTGAGAACTGGTAGTCTTGACTCACATCATGGATGCCCAATCTTGGGTTCCAAGGAAAGGAAACAATATTGGCACTGGTGGGAGCCCTAGCCAGCCCTGTTTTTAAATGTATGGTCATTGCAGCTGTAGTGGCCCTAAATCAAGTACATTGTAGCCTACATGGTGAGAACATCAACTCCATTTTCTATGATTAGAAAAACTGCAGATGGGAAGAGAAAATGGTAATCCAGCAATATTAAGGATAACATTTATAGATGATCCCTTACAAGACCAGAAAGTGGGAGATTTTGGTGCAGGGAAATGCAAGGATATCAGTAGTAGGACATCATGATTTAGATGTGGTAGAAAAAGGAAAGGATAGGAAGATTGGCAAAGGACATGGATTGGTTGAGCATATTGTACTCTAATTTAGTTGCAGCAGATAAGGAAGAAAATATTTGTGAAGGTTGGCAAGGTACATTAGTTTTGTCCTATGTCCTTTATAAGTTCCTCTCCAGATTTTGTCTCAAACAAGGCCAAACAACTGAAATGCCCCAGTTTTGGTTCAACTGGGCAGAGATGCACCTGGGAGAGTCTTCTGAACTTTGAAGCTACAATCTTTTTATTTAATGCAAGGGACTCTGTTTTCTGCTGACCTCTTTAAAAAGGGATAAATCTATATAAATAAAAAGTTAACTATGAGTTTGTTCAAAACCGCTAATCTCAAAAACTACTGCACCAATCGCCACCAAATTTTCACACAACGTTCCTTACAAATGCAGCACCAATGATACGTACAGATTGTGTGGATGGCACACTGGTGCCAGGAACATGCCACACAAATGTACAACTGCAGCTCTTCTGTGTTTTCCCCACTCGCCTCCTTCCGCCCCTCCCACCTCGCTGCATGCAACGCCAATGCCAGCACACCCTCCAGCTCCTTCTGCCCCTCCCACCTCACCGCTCGCAACCCCACTGCCCCCCCTCTGTCAACTCCCCACCCCTTAAGGCCGCTGCCGAGTCAGCGGCCTCTCTCTCCTCTCTCTCTAGGTAGGTAGGTAAGTAGGTAGAGGGATAGAGAGAGAGAGGGAGCAATACAGTAGGTAGGTAGGTAGGTAGGTAGGTAGGTAGGTAGGTAGGTAGGTAGAGGGAGAGAGTAAGAAATACAGTACGTAGATAGGTTGGGGGTTATATGGTGGTTGTATGTACACAGGTTGGTTGGCCATGAAACCAGACTGGGCCATAGCAATGCATGGCCAAGTACAGCTAGTTGGAAATAAACCTTTTAAAAATCATCATCATCTTCATTAAAGCACCAAAGGCGTATTTAATTTCATATCCCTTTATTTCCTGAAAATAGAACAAGTCAGTTTCTGTTTACATTTATTTAGCAACAAACTTTTCCAGTTAGTAAGGAAGTCGGTAGAATCTAATTTATCAGCTATATATTTTTATTGTTATTTTAGTATATGGACAAAGATGGAACAAAAATAAAATAATGTAAAATGAATCAAACTAGTTCCATTTTGTTTGTATTGAATTGTGCTTTTTATTTATCCCTTTGCAATTAAAATCAGTACTGTATATGCAAAAAACCTTATTACAGTTATACAGGTAGTCCCAGTGGTGGGATCCTGTCAGTTTAACAACCAGTTCGGTGATCGCGTTGAGGTTGAGGAAATTTCATCATGTCTTCTGACTGTTAGTGTTCATGGATGCAATCTACTAGTCTTCTGCCTGTCTGTCCCACATAGTGGCTGTTGTAGTCCTTACATTGTATGTTGCAGATGGCTTCTATGTTTTCTTCTTGGGCTTTAACAGATTAACAGAGTTGGAAGGGACCTTGCAGGTCATCTAGTCCAACCCCCTGCTCAAGGAGGAGACCCTACATCTGCTTCTACCTAGGATTGAACTCACAACCTCCTGATTGGGAGGTGAGAGCTCTTTGTTGGAAATTGTTTTATAGACAGGCTGTTTCCATTTTCTGATGTTTGGGGTTATTGCAGTGCATTCCTATTGTATTCGTCAGAATAATATTGTTACAGAACTGTTTTGTGGGAGGTTGGAATGTTACTTTGGTAATGCATTGCTTGAATAATGTGGGCTGTTTTTTTAAATGTACTTGCATTTCTAATTTACTGTCATTTCCATTGCTGATATCTAGGGAAGGTACTGTGATGTTGTTTTCTTCTTCTTTTATAAATTTTATTCCTTTGAAGATGCTGATAGCTTCATATCAGATAGTGTGTGCTCTAATTGTTCCTTTTTTATTTTGACAAAAGTGTCATCTAAATATTGGATCCATACTTTTGGTTGTATAAACGGGAGTGCCATAGTTTGTAGATTCTGCATAATAGTCTCTGCATAATGGTTTGTAGAGTCTGCGTAAAAGTGCTGAGACTGATCCTATGTGTGTTTCTCGGATTTATTGGTATATCTGCCCATCAGATTGAAAGTAAGTAGTGAGGCAGAGGTTGATGAGGTCCATGATACTAGATATTTCGAGTGTACTGTATTTCCAGTAATTAGGTTAGATTTGTAGAAAGTTGGCACCCACCCCTCTCCTAGAAGAATGAAATATTTTGAGAAATATTAAAAAGGCAGAATATTATTTGATGTTTAATTTGTTTTTATTGAATTATGTGTATTTCTATGTGTATTTATTGTTTTAACTTCCCTGTGCACCGCTCCGAGTCCCCTTGGGGAGAGGGAGCGGTCTAGAAATTAAATTATCTTATCTTATCTTATTATATTTCCCTGGGTGAGAAATGGAGAAACATGCTCTTGGAAAGTAGCCCCCACCTTTCGTAATAGCCCACAGCAGTTGTCAGCACTTAAGAGATAAAGCGATAGTTAGCCCTATTCATAAGCAAATTCCCTGCAGCAAGGTCTGAACAAAGGTAGGATTAGCCCTCTGCCACAATAGGAATTGCCCGACAAGCCCCTTCATTGCATCAGCCAAACTTCAACCAAACCTGGGAGCTGACACAATTTACAGAGACAGCTATGACCCCTACAACAGCCAATAGAGTACATGTTCTTGCACAGGAACAGGAGGCTCAAGTTCAAAGCCCAAGAGAAGTTATAAAAACCCTTCATTCTCAGCTCCATGTGGTCAGCTGCCCAGAACCCATGTGCTTGGTGGTTCTGCTTCACCATTAAACCATCTTTTCAATCAGCCTCCATATTTCCAGTGTCTTTCTCCTGGCTTGGAACTGAACCAGATGGATATTTCTTCCAACAGATTTGTTGTGCAGTACTGTTGCCACAGATTCTTTCACTGGTTAGGGATCTATGGATGTGAAGAGTGCTGTGACGTTGAATGAAAACATAATTTCTCCTATTTTTAAGTCTTTGATTTTTTAGGGAGTCTCTCCAATGGTAAGTTGATAGAACATGCACTCCCCTCTGTGAAGTGTCCAAACTTTATTTTTATATGTTCTTCGGCTATGTTGCACTTTGGGATCCCTGGCAACAATACAATTGGATGAAGGGGTATACTGAACGTCTCTATTTTGGGGTACCCATAAATACTGAACAGGCCCACTGCTTTTCATCTGCCACTATTCTTTTTTTGGATTTTACCTTTCTTGGTTAGGTTGTCCAGTTTTATATTGGTGTTTACTGAGATGTAGGGTTCTTTTTTGGCTGTTTGTATGTATTATATTCTGTCTATGATAACCATAGTTTGGCCTTTGTCTGCTGGGGAAATGGTGATGGTTTGGTCCTTCTTTAATTTTTTTAGATTGTTCTGTCCTCTGCTTTGAGTTGATTCTGTTTCTGGATTCTTTTGGTCTATGTGTGATTATCTGTCTTATGTTTTGTTGTGTCCCTATGGCAAGTCCAATGGTTTTAAATACTGCTTCTAACACTGCACAAAATTCTTACTGATTCTGTGTTTGTATATATGCATATAAATCCTACATAGTTGCTTATAACTGCAACCTATCGATCCTTTTTTGGAGTCTGGAACTAGAACAAAATGCCAGGTAAAAGTAATGTTATTATAATCCAGCAGAGGGCGATAGAAGCCTTTGAGTTGAAGCCTTAAATCATTTGATATTTAAAAATAAAACCAAACCTCTATTCTTTCCAAGATACTTAATTTAAAGATCTGAAATTACAATATTTCTCCATTCAGAAGAAAAAGTCTAATGACTAGATGTTACTTGGAAATGATCATTTCATTGTCTGGATATTCTTTTTGTACACTTGATTTTATAATTTGCATGTGCATTCTCTATTACATCCTAAAATTTGATTTTTTGCAGATTTTTATCACCATGAAATTGTATTTAATGCCCAACCTAAGACAAAGTTCTATAAAAATCAAAAGGTTGCTTATGAATTATAATTCACTTCTCCGGCTCGACTTTCCGACCGCTACCCCCCGCCGCGAGGAGGCGGCTCCAGAACCACCTATCTGGTTCCGCCCCAGGCGCCTGATGGACCCAGATGGGTTCCAGATGGCGCTTGGGCCACTTCCTGTACCCCTGACCCGCGCCCCGATGGAGGATCTCGTGGCCGCATGGAATACTGCGACCACGGGAGCCTTGGATCGGGTCGCGCCCTTGCGGCCTCTCTTGCGGCGCCGAACCGCCCCGGCCCCTTGGTTTACCGAGGAGCTGAGGGCGATGAAACGCCACAAGAGATGCCTAGAGAGAAGATGGAGGGCTACTCGATCTGAATCTGACCGGACACAGGTAAGAGCCCATTTACGGACTTACATTGTGGCGTTGAGAGTGGCCAAACGCCATCATTGTGCCACTCTCATAGCATCCGCAGAAAACCGCCCTGCCGCCCTGTTTGGGGTGACCCGTTCCCTCCTTCAGCAGAGGGTGCAGGAAGCCCCGTTACAGGGTAGAGCAGAGGAATTTGTGACTTTTCTGCAGGACAAAATCGCTCAGATACAGAACGAGTTAGCCCCCATTCATGGCCCAGTGGGATGCCACGAGGCAGATCTTGTTTGGGAGGAGTTTGACTCCGTTACTTCCGAGGATATGGACAGGTTACGTGGGTGACTGCGAGCCACCACATGTTTATTGGACCTGTGTCCCTCCTGGCTTGTACTGGCATCCTGGGAGGTGACACGAGGCTGGCTCCAAGAGGTTATCAACGCATCCTTGAGTGAGGGTTCCTTGCCTGCTTCCCTAAAAGAGGCTATGGTGAGGCCCCTCCTTAAGAAGCCCTCTTTGGACCCAGCTCTTTTAACAAACTACCGTCCCGTCTCCAACCTTCCCTTTTTGGCGAAGGTTGTCGAGAGTGTGGTGGCACAACAGTTTCCCCGTCACCTGGAGGAAGTTGATTATCTAGACCCGCGCCAGTCCGGCTTTCGGCCCGGGCATAGCACTGAGACGGCATTGGTCGCGTTGGTTGATGATCTCTGGAGGGCCAGAGATGGGGGTTGTTCCTCCATCCTGGTCCTATTAGATCTCTCGGCGGCTTTCGATACCATCGACCATGGTATCCTATTGCATCGGCTGGGGAGGTTGGGGGTGGGAGGCACCGTCCTACGGTGGTTCTCCTCCTACCTCTCTGGCCGATCGCAATTTGTGTTGGCAGGGGAGCAGAGGTCAACCCCGAGACCCCTCACATGTGGGGTGCCTCAGGGGTCGGTCCTTTCGCCTCTCCTGTTTAATGCATACATGAAGCCGCTGGGTGAGATCATCCGTGGTTTTGGGGTAGAGTATCATCTCTACGCTGATGATACTCAGCTGTATATATCTACCCCAAACCACCCCAACGATGCCGTAGCGGTGATGTGCCAGTGCCTGGAAGCCGTGCGGATCTGGATGGGAAGTAACGGACTTAGGCTCAACCCGACCAAGACCGAGTGGCTGTGGTTTCCGGCTGCCCGATTCAACCACCTTTCTCCAACGCTGGCCATAGGGGGCGAACATCTTGCCCCTGTGGATGGGGCGCGCAATTTGGGTGTCCTCCTGGATACCCGGCTGTCTATGGAAGAGCAAGTGACAGCCGTGGCCAGGAGGGCGTTTTACCAGGTTCGCCTGGTTTGCCAATTGCGCCCCCTATTGGATCGGGACGCCCTTCGCACAGTCACTCATGCCCTCGTGACATCTCGACTGGACTATTGTAACTCTCTCTACATGGGGCTCCCCTTGAGGTGCATCCGGAGGCTTCAGTTAGTTCAGAATGCAGCCGCGCGAGCAATTATGGGAACCACCAGGTTCACCCACATTACACCGCTCTTGCGTGAGCTGCACTGGCTACCTGTCGTCTTCCGGGTGCGCTTCAAGGTATTAGTCATCATCTTTAAAGCGCTCCATGGCTCGGGACCTAGCTACCTGCGGGATCGGATCCTGCCTCATACATCCTCACGGCCGATTCGCTCCCACAGAGAGGGACTGCTCCGGGTGCCGTCCACTAGACTTTGTCAGCGGGCGACGCCCAGGGGAAGGGCTCTCTCTGTGGCGGGCCCGGCCCTCTGGAATGACCTTCCCCCCGATATTAGAACGACCACGGACATCCGCTCCTTCCGCCTGAAATTGAAGACTCATCTTTTCCGCCTGGCCGGCCTAGGGTAGTCTCTCTGTCTATGGGTTTTTTAAATGTATACTATATTTATTGGGTATTTTTAGTTAATGGGATTTTAGCACAGGATTGATTGAGTTTAATTTGTTTTAATTTGTATGTATTTTGTATATTTTTTGCTTTTAATTTCCCTGTGCACCGCCCCGAGTCCCTGTGGGGAGAGGGTGCGGTCAATATATTCAACTTATTATTATTATTATTATTATTAATTGTAAACCAAAAAGGCTAGTCCTCCTGCAGCAAAAAGCACTATATATATTGCGCTATTCAATGGTCTCTGAACTGCTGTACACATTAGGTATCTTCCAGTTTATATTTTGAGATTCTAGGAAAGGATCAGATGGATTCATTCTTATGGATGTACATTAATTCTGCCAGTAGCCTGTGGAGTTCAGCTGACTGTTTTTTCCCCTGCTGGCAATGTGAGGGAACCTGAATCTTGATGAGATTGATCCCAAGTGGCCTCTCTCTGCACACAAATCCCAGATGGCATCTTAATTTACTAAGGGACTGTGGGAGATGAAGCAACACCTAGAGAACTGGTGGATAAAGATGGGAAGAGAATTTGTTTAAGTTTGCTATAAACTAACCTTATACCATGGCAACAGAAAGGGAAGACTGTTACTACTTTTACACTTAATCAGCTGCCTGCCCGTTAGATAGAACTTTTGCCTAGCTACTGAGAGAGGTAACACAGTTGATAACATTTATCAATTTAAGGATATTCTGAGTATTTGTTCAAGCTATAGCAAATGAGGAAGAAAAGAAGATTTCAACCTTATCTCTTAGGTGATGCCTCAGTCTGTCAGTTATGGAATACAAAGACTTGAGCTTAATATCGTTTATATTGTTTTCTTACTTAATTTCCAAGATTCTGTAAGCCTCTTGTCTGAGCATTCAACCTGAGTAACAAGACCGTACATTTTGCTTCCTTGGTCTGATATGGGTTTGACAGTCTGAATAATTGGCAAGACCTCACTGTTTTATATGGAACTCATTCGGCCCTGTGGGGTATGAGGAGATAGACAGGAGGCTCTAGTATTTCCTTGGCTATTTGAGTTCTGCATAACTGGCCCTTTTGACTTCTGCATAGAGAAAGTGTGTGTGTGTGTGTGTGTGTGTGTGTGTGTGTGTGTGTGTTACTAATGCCTTATTTCAAGAAGAGATGGTCCTTACAGTCTTGAAAGAGACTGTGCATTCTCTTTTTAAGAAGCCTTCCATGGGTACGGTCATCCTTGACAAACATTGTCCACTGTCTAACATTCACTTTAGAGAGAAAATTATTAAGACTATGGTCACAGGACCTCTACAGATCAATTAATGTTCAAACCTGGGCATGGGATGACATGGTTGCTCTTATCAATGACCTTTGTCAGAATCTGGATGGAACAGTGCATCCTTTTTGTCTTTTTTAAACTCTTGGTGTCTTTCAATGCTAACAACTTCCGTGTGCTATTCTGTGATAATTAAGAATTGGAAGGATTGTTCTACAGTTATTCCTCTCCTTCCTTAGTGGACCATTCCAATTAGGAGGTTGTTTGGGTAGAAAGATCAACCAAGCAGTCACTCTCATGCAGAGTGCTCCCTCTCATGCTTTTTGCTATGTACATAGACCTCTGAGGGAGGCCACCTATCAATTTAGGATGCTGAAGCCATGTAAGATAGAGTTGCTATTTGTTCATCATGGTATTCTGATGACTGTAGCATTGCCTTATGAGGGGGTGTGCTAGCCTTGAAAGAGTCATTTGCGGTCATTACTACTGCTTCAGGACTTGTATTTGCACTCTACTTAGGAGAAGAGGACCTTGCAACCTTGTAACTCATGACTTCATTACAGTAGTCGAGTCCCGACTCGACTACTGTAATGCTCTCTACATGGGGCTTCCCTTGAGGTGCACTCGAAAGCTACAGTTAGTGCAGAACGCAGCCGCGCGGGTGATTACGGGAGCTCCTAGATGCTCCCATATAACACCTATCCTGCGCGAGCTGCACTGGCTTCCTGTGGTCTTTCGGGTGCGCTTCAAGGTCCTGACGACCATCTTCAAAGCGCTCCATGGCTCGGGACCTAGTTACATGCGAGACCGTCTCCTGCCCCATACATCCCTACGGCCGTTTCGCTCCCACAGAGAGGGCCTTCTCAGGGTGCCGTCGGCCGGACAATGCCGACTGGCGACACCCAGGGGAAGGGCCTTCTCTGTGGCGGGCCCTGCCCTGTGGAATGACCTGCCCCCTGAACTTCGTACCATTACTGACCTCCGCCTCTTCCGCCAGTGTTTAAAAACACATTTGTTTCATCAAGCCGGCCTTGCATAGCCTCCGCTGTTGACTAGTTTAGATGGTTTTAAAATTGGGGGTGTCTTAATTGGTTTTTAGCACAGGATTTCATATTTAATAAGCTTTTAAATTTTTATATTTTTGTATTGTTTTGTATATTATTTTAATTTTCCTGTGCGCCGCCCTGGGTCCGTTTGGAGAAGGGCGGGATATAAATCGAATAAAATAAAATAAAATAAAACCTGGGTGAACAAGGGCAATGCATCCTGTGTGGGATTCATTTAGTAGCTGGCATTAGTACCTTGAACACTCTTGCTCTGAGTATCACACTGGCTTTTGATATGTTTCTTAATGCATTTCTGATAACCTGGCACTGAAGTATCTTCAGAAATGCTTTTGTCAGCTAGGATTCATTCATCCTATTTGTTTGTCCCAGGAAAAATTATAGTTACACTTCATTTCTGCAAAATATATACAGTGATGGGATTCAATTTTTTTTACTACCGTTCTGTGAGCATGGCTTGGTGGGTATGGTGTGGCTTGGCGGGCATGGCAAGGGAAGGATACTGTAAAATCTCCATTCCCTCTCCACTCCAGGGGAAGATTACTGCACAATCTCCATTCCCTCCCAATCAGTTGGAGCTAGGGAGCAGAGAATAGATGGGGGCGGAGCCAGTCCGAGATGGTATTTACCGGTTCTCAAAATTTCCGCTACCAATTCTCCAGCACTGGTCAGAATGTGCTGAATACCACCTCTGCTATGGAGGCATATAGACACTACTTTATTGTGTCTTTATTTTGGAATAGTCCGCACTTGAGTATTGCAAGCAATCTTTGCCCACAGTCTGGACTTCAATCCTGAAGAGGCTCACGGTTGACTGAGCCTTCCATCCTTCCAAGGTCAGTAAAATGAGGACCTTAGTGATTGTTGGGGGCAATATGCTGATTCTGTAAACCACCAAAAGAGTGCTGTAAAGCTGGGGTCTCCAACCTTTGCAACTTTAAGTCTGAAGAACTGCAGCTCCCAGACTTCTCCAGCCAGCAAAGCTGGCTGGAGAAGTCTGGGAGCTGAAGTCCTTCAGATTTAAAGTTGCAAAGGTTGGAGACCCCTGCTGTAAAGCACTATGGGGTGATATGAGGTATATTGTGACTGAGAATGAAGTTGCTCTGATGATGATGAAACTACCACTTCTTTTGACTTTATGTTTTTTTATAGCTGCATAATGTTTTCTTCTTCATTACTAAAATCAGCAAGAGTCTTGAGACTCCAGCAAGTAATAAACCTAATATATAAAAAAATAAAATACCATTAGACAGGTCTGAAATGCTATGTGTTCCCCGACAATAAGTATGCAATCATTTAATTTTTTCTAGCCACCAGACCACTAGAAATCATATGCAGTAATGAGACTGCTGGGAGTAGACGTGTCTAATATTAAAATGCCTGGATTCCTCAGTTTAGTTCCTCCAGATGATTTGAACTGTAATTCTTTCTATCCTGCAAAAGCCATGTTCCCTGTAACCATAGGAATTGTAATGGTTAGAAATACCCATCACAACTTGTTAACCTTACGGGGCAAAAGGTGTGTGGTCAGGTTCCCTTTTCTGCTTTCGATCAGAGACATATACTGCACCTATGGAACTCTGACTCTCTGACTCTCCTCTTGGTAATACATAGCTACTAGAAGTTTTGCCTATTCCGATCATGTATTTCCCTTCTGTTCTAGTTATAAAACCTGCTTGACTATGGTCAGGTGAGATTCTCATTCTCGGGAACATTCATTCACATGCACAGATGTTTTCTTTCCCACACCAATCCGAGGTGCCTAGAGAATATCAACTTGGATAAGAACAGTGTATTGTAATTTCCTCCTTCATTAAGGTTTTAACAGCACTGAAGCTCAAACTGAGTGCTGGTACTCTTAAAATATTGTTAAAATGCAAGTCTACATCACCAAGGAACAAGGAAGATAAACAGTGGTTATATAAGGGAAGCAAAAAACCTGTAAAGATATTATAGTGATTAAAATAAATTAAATACAACCAAACCCCCTAATTAACAGAAAATAGATCCATATATGTACAGGTATTATATAAAATTTATTCATTAAGCTTATCATTAAATCTAGACCGTGTAGCAACATGCTGTGGCCATATTTTTAGAACACAGAGATGTTTAAAAAAGATAATAAACATTCCTTAAAATCATAATTTTTCAATTATGTAAAATTCTGTGTCATACCCCTTGTTCAATAAAGCCAAATCTCTTAGGAATATAATTCAATACTCCTTTGATATAAATAACTACAATATGTTGTTCTCAAAATTACATTAACATATGTAATTATTTGAAATATAAGTTGAAGTATAAGTAATCCAATGTACATTATTTGTGAACATTGACCCACTGAATACTGGTTTTATATGGCTTTTCCTTCCTTTGAACTACTGACAAAATTGATGTTCATTTCTAAGAAAAACATCTATTTACTCCATGGGTGGACAACTTAGAAAGTTTTTAACATTTCTCTTCACTAGAGACATGCCATAAATGCTAAGCTTCAAAGCTTTAGGTGTTCACAATGATACAGTGGGAAAAATAACTATTCCCCACCTCAAATAATTATATTTGAAGTGGGAGGTCATTTTACAATTGCAGGATAGAAGAGAGAGTAAAGGTAAGGTAAAGGACTCCCTGTGGATTTTACTCCACTAGTCATTGCTATAAAAGATGATGCGCATTCCATTTCAAAGGTTGTTGAGCCAGTACTGTCCAAAGATGTTTCCTCAGTCATGTGGCCAGCATGATGTCATGGAGAACTGTTACCTTTCCACTGAACTGGTACCTGGTTGTCTAGTTGCATGTGCATGCTTTCAAACTGCTAAGTAGTGTGGAGCTAGGGTGAGGACAGGACTTGGATCTCGAACCTGGGCTGTTGGCTCTAATGAATGGGAAAAGCCACAGTCCCTGGGTGGGCTCTATATGTGTGAGAGAATGCGTTCTGTGCATACAACCAATGGGGAATCTGTTAATTTTGTAAATAGGGTACCTTGTTATATAAACCAGGGGTGTCAAACTCACATCGTGACATTGTCGTCACATGATTAATCGTGACTTTTTCCCCCTTCGCTAAAATGGGGGTGGGGTGGCCAGTGCATGACACATCTGGCCCGTGGGCTGCGAGTTTGACACCCTTGGTATACAAAATAGCCAGAAGCCACACTTCAGAAAAGGTATCAATTTAATTAATATACACAACAGAACATATTTTTTTTTATTTTCGTATTTGTATCCCGCGCCCATCTCCCACCAAGGGAGATATAAATACACACACACATATATATATATATATGTTCTTCCTCTGACTTTTTGTTTATACTGTAGTTTCTGGTCAATGTACATATTCACACACACACTTAAATACACAGGTGGAATTGGCAAATCTTTGGTGGCACACTTTCATTTAATAACCATAAAGTGTATTATATATCAATTAACCATTAGTCAGCAGTTGAACTGGGAAGAAACCATTTAACAAGCCACACTTCCAACCCAGAAGTGAAAAAATATCAGTTCAGACCTTAAGTCTGAACTGGTGGCCCACAGGCCAAATGCGTCCCACACTGGACATGCACACCCCTGTTTCAGCAAGGGGGGGGGGGGAACACAATACATCATATGACAACATGATAGCACGAGTGTGACACCCCTGCCTTGAGTGATTTTCTGCACTTGCATTAATACCTATCTCGATAATTTATACCCAGCAATTAAAAAAGCTATAACCGGCGATGCGTTGCTGTGGCCCAGTTTGGCTAAATGGCCAACCAATCTGTGTGTAGATCTACACCTGCACACATACACACAACCACCGTATAACCCCCAACCTACCTACCTATTGTATTTCTCCCCCACTATCCCTCTACCTACCTACCTACTGTATTTCTTCCTTTCTCCTTCTATCTACCTACCTACCTACTGTATTTCTCCCTCTATCTATCCCCCTACCTACCTACTGTGTTTCTCCCTAACTATCTATCCCCCTACCTACCTACCTACCTACCTACCTACCTACCTACCTACCTAACCTACCTACTGTATTTCTCCCTCTCTGTCTATCCCTCTACTTACCTACCTACTGTATTTCTTCCTTTCTCCCTCTACCTACCTACTGTAATTCTCCCTCTCTATCTATCCCCCTATCTACCTACCTACTTACTGTATTTCTCCCTCTCTATCTATCCCCCTACCTACCTACTGTATTTCTCCCTCTCTATCTATCCACCTACCTACCTACCTACCTACCTACCTACCTACCTACCTACTGTATTTCTTCCTTTCTCCCTTTACCTACCTACCTACCTACCTACCTTATTTCTCCCTCTCTATCTATCACCCTATCTACCTACCTACCGTGTTTCTATCTATCTATCTATCTATCTATCTATCTATCTATCTATCTATCTATCTATCTATCTATCATCTATCTATCTATCTATCTATGCCCCTACCTACCGTATTTCTCCCTATCTATCCCTCTACCTACCTACTTACCTACCTACCTACCTACCTACCTACCTTCTGTATTTCTCCCTCTCTATCTATTCCCCTATCTACCTACCTACTGTAATACAATAATACAATAGCAGAGTTGGAAGGGACCTTGGAGGTCATCTAGTCCAACTCCCTGCCTAGGTAGGAAGCCCTATACCATTTCAGACAAATGGCTATCCAACATCTTCTTGAAGACTTGCAGTGTTGGGGCATTCACAACTTCTGGAGGCAAGCTGTTCCACTGGTTAATTGTTCTAACTGTCAGGAAATTTCTTCTCAGTTCTAAGTTGCTTCTCTCCTTGATTGATTTCCACCCATTGCTTCTTGTTCTGCCCTCAGGTGCTTTGGAGAATAGCTTGACTCCTTCTTCTTTGTGGCAACCACTGAGATATTGGAAGGCTGCTATCCTGTCTCCCCTAGTCCCTCTTTTATTAAACTGTATTTCTCCCCCCTCTCTCTATGGGCCACCTGGGAGTTTGCTATCCCAGTGCCTTTTTGGCCCTAAGAGGCCTCCATACGTTGCTGAGGAAATGACTGTTGGTGGGAGGAGTTACAGGGAAATGAAAACCTGATCAGTGGGTACATTTTACATTTGTGTACCTTGCACATGACACACGAGTGCTAGGCACAAAATGAGTACGTATTCTATTATCAGAAGTCCTTGGGAACATTATGTCAACATTTGAGGTAAATCGGTGCAGTAGTTTTTGAGATTAGCTGCTTTGTACAAACTATTTTACATTTTTATTTATATAGATAATTGTTCCACAACACCCTGTTAGGGCCCCAATTAAGGGAGGAGACATACTGTTTCCTTTTCTGCCTTTTGGCTCATCACCAGAGACCATCTAGACAGAAAGCCATGAGTTCCGATGTGTGATTTTTTAAATATGTGTGTTAGTTTTATGAGCTGATCAATAAATAAATCAGAGAGACTAGTATAGATCTATTTTGAGCTTTTTAGCTCTCATCAGATAGCCATACCCTTACTGGGATTCGAACCGGGGCTGTATTGCATATCAGGCAAGAGCCTTTAGCCTTAAAACTAACACACATATTTAAAAAATCAAAAAACTTAGTCTCTGGAAACAAATACTGTGGGGTAAGACACCCCTAACACCCCTCAGGGTGTGTGTTCTGTTAAGATACAACCTGTTGTGCCTTAAAATGGCTTCTACTGTACTGTGCAGTGGAATTGCTATGGTAATGGCTTCACAGTATTCCACAATATTAGAAATTACATTTGGTCCAGACATTTTCCCCCTTATAAATAAATACCTGGGCAACACTGGGTTATCAACTAGTATTACATAATATCATGGCATCATTACATTGCATAATAGAAAGGATTAAAATCATAGTCAGCTGTAATATATTCAGTTGATAAACAGTTTTATAATAAATTGAGCTCAAACTATCAAATGTTTAAATATGCTTACATGTTATCATCCTGCTTGAACTTTTAATTTTTTCTTTTTAATTGCATGGGCCATAATTTATGCGTTTTCCTTTGTACATTTTTGTAAATATCACCCTGTACATTTTATAAAGAATATTTCTTGTAAATTCATGTTTACAAGATAGCTTATCAATGAATAGACTGGAATTCAGTCATGTTCATTTTGTGATATTTTAAGAAGTCATTCTGGAAACAATCTGCTGGATTGTTTCATTGAACCAGCGTGTATCAGGATTGCTAAATAATTGTGTTATCTCAAAAGAACATGAATTTTCTGGAATCATAAAGGAAAATATGTCTTAGACAGGCAGCTGATCGATGAACAGCATCTGAACTTGAGAACTTGAAAGATCAAAGCTGAATGAATTGCTGCCTAATAAACTGACTGCCTCTTTCAATCAATGTTTCACAGTGACCCTGCATTCTGCTTTTTCAACCCCAACTTCCTGAAAACTTTAATATTTAATCATCCAAAATTTGGTAGAACTACTTTGCAAAAAAAATAATGTATTCTGTATGTTAAGAACTCACTTAGCACTTTCTATATTAGAGAGTTTTCCACTAATGACTTATGATGCCTTTCAACCAATCATCAGTCAATCATTGTAACAGCAATGAGGACAGGCTTTTTATCATCTCCGTTATGACTAAGCTATGATAAAAGATGTTTTGAGTCACTGGTTGGAAAAGCCCTTTGGATGACATGCTAATTGGAAAATATATTCTTATAGCTAACATTTGAGTCTTATATGTTAAGTAAATTGCTGATTGATATCCCAAAATGGTTGATTTGCAATTTCTCAGTGGAAGCCATTTGGGAGATAGTTGTCAATCACACTCACAAAAGATTGAGATGAGGGTAAGGATACTTCCTTACTGTTCAAATGGTATCTATCTATCCTTCAGTCATCACACACGCACATGCACAAATGTTTGCCAAAAAAAGCAATCCCTTTTACTAGCCCCTTCTATCCTTTGGATGCCTCTGTTCTGAGTCCTTACCAAGTTATGTTCTCCTGGTTGGTGAGTATGCCATTTTTGTAGGAAAGATCATAGATTTCCTTTTCTGGTTTGTTTGATTCCCTCTCCTTTCAGCTTGTCAACAGCAAGTGGGAAAAATATCTAGCTATCAAGGCATTGAAGCAGGAAGGAGCTTTGTCTGACTTCTTAGGTTGGTTTGCCTACCTGCCCTCCACCATGCTATTTAGCTATCTCCCAAGTTAAAATAATATGAAATAAAGAAACCATAGAAACCTTTCAGGGCAAAAATAGCCCAGAGAAGAAGCAAGCAGAACATCATAGCTAGTTAGATTTAGATTAGATTTAGATTTATTAAATTTTTAGACCGCCCTTCTCCCTTGCGGGACTCAGGGCGGTGTACTGGCAATAATAAGAACAATAAGATAGAGCATGAAATCCAATTAAAATACAATTAAAAATATATTAAATGGATTGGCCTGAACTAAATCCAGTTAAAAAACCCTTACTAAAACCAATTTAAAAACTAAAGCAATTTAAAAAACTACGCCAGGCCAGCCACACGAAACAGATAGGTCTTTAAGGCCCGACGGAACTGGCACAGGTCCGTGGTTGTCCGTAGGTCATTCCAGAGGGCAAGAGCTGTCACAGAGAAGGCTCTCCCCCTGGAGGTCACCAGCCACCATTGCCTGGCTGACGGCACCCTGAAGAGGCCTTCTCTGTGGGAGAGCCTCCTCAGGGTGGTCGGTGGGAGGTGTTTGGTAGCAGGAGGTGGTCTTGCAGATAGTCAGGCCCCTTGCCATGGAGCGCTTTGAAGATGGTTACTAATACCTTGAAGTGCACCCGGAAAGCCACAGGCAGCCAGTGCAGCTTGCGCAGGAGAGGTGTCACATGGGAGTATCTAGACGCTCCCAGAATCCCCGTGCGGCTGCATTCTGGACTAACTGGAGTCTCCGGTAGCACCTCAAGGGAAGCCCCATGTAGAGAGCATTGCAGTAGTCTAGACAGGAAATGACGAGGGCTTGAGTGACTGTGCGTAAAGCGTCACAATCCAGAAAGGGGCGCAACTGGTGTATCAGGCGAACCTGATAAAAAGCCCCCCTGGCCACTGGTCTTCTAGGGACAGCCGAGAGTCCAGGAGGACACCCATGTTGCGAGCCCTCTCTGTAGGGGCCAATGACTCGCCCCCAATAGCCAGCGATGGCACCAGCTGGCTATATCGTGACGCCGGAAGCCACAGCCACTCGGTCTTGGATGGGTTGAGTCGGAGCCTGTTTCTCCCCATCCAGACTCGCACGGCCTCCAGACACCGGGACATCACTTCCACGTCATCGTTGGGGTGGCCCGGGGTAGAGATGTACAGCTGAGTATTATCAGCGTACTGATGGAACTCTACCCCGAAACCACGGATGATCTCACCTAACGGCTTCATATAATTGTTGAACAGGAGAGGCGAGAGGACCGACCCCTGTGGCACCCCACAAGTGAGGCACCTCGATGTCGACCTCTGCCCTCCTGCCAACACAAATTGCGACCGGACAGAGAGGTAGGAGGAGAACCACCGTAAAATGGTGCCCCCCAGCCCCAACCCCTCCAGCCGGTGCAACATGATACCATGGTCGATGGTATCAAAAACTGCTGAGAAATCTAACAGGACCAGGATAGAGGAGCAACCCCTATCCCGAACCCTCCAGATATCTCCAGAGATCGAACTTCGCACTATCACGGACCTTTCCCTCTTTCGCCATTCACTCAAGACTTACTTTTTTCAGCAAGCTGGTCTTGCTTAACACTGAGATCGAACTGTTATATAGCTCCTGCTGCATTCGCAAATGGACGTTGGGTTTTTAGTGGGAATTTTAGCACAGGTCCCTAATTTAATTTCTTTTATCTATATTTATTGTATTATATTCTATTTATTGGCTTTTAGTTTCCTGTGCACCACCCTGGGTCCGTTCTGATGGAGAAGGTGTGGTATATAAATCAAATCAAATCAAATCAAATCAAATCAAATCAAATCAAATAAATAAATAAATAAATAAATAAATAAATAAATAAATAAATAAATAAATAAATAAATAAATAAATAAATAAATAAATAAATAAATAAATAAATAAATAAATAAATAAATAAATCATCCATCAACGCGACCAATGCCGTCTCTGTGCTGTACCCAGGCCAGAAGCCAGACTGGCGCGAGTCCAGATAGACAGTTTCCTCCAGGTGTTGAGGGAGCTGCTGCGCCACCACACTCTCAACAACCTTCGCAAGAAAACGAAGGTTGGAGACAGGATGGTAGTTGGCCAACACAGCCGGGTCCAGGGAGGGCTTCTTGAGAAGGGGCCTCACCACCGCCTCTTTCAAGGCGGCCGGCAGAAACCTCTCACTCAAAGAAGCGTTGACAATTCCCTGGAGCCAGCCTCGTGTCACCTCCTGGGAGGCCAGTGCCAACCAGGAGGGACACGGGTCCAATAAACATGGTGGCGTTCAGCCGCCCCAGCATCCTGTCCATGTCCTCAGGAGTCACAGGATCGAACTCTTCCCAGATGACAGACTCAAGACCTGCCTCCGTCAACCCTTCTTCACTAGACCTGTCGGAGGCCAACCCGTCCCGGATCTAATCGATTTTATCATGCAGATGACATCCAAATTCCTCCGCATGACCCTGCAAGGGGGCATCCCGCGCCCTCTGATGAAGAAGGGAGCGGGTCACCCTAAACAGGACGGCAGGACGGTTATCTGCAGACGTGATAAGAGCAGAGAAGTAATTACGCTTTGTCGCTTCTATCGCCACTAGGTAGATCTTCCGGCATTTCATCACCCTCAGCTCCTCAGAAAACCAGGGAGCCAAGGTGGTTCGGCGCCGGATGAGAGGCCGCAAAGGCACGACCCGGTCCAGGGCCCCCGTGGCCACACTATTCCAAGCGGCCACTAGGTCCTCAGTCGAGTCGCGGGTCAGGGTCCCAGGTATTGGACCAAGCTCCATCTGGAACTTCTCAGGGTCCATCAGGCGCCTGGGGTGGAACCATCTCATTGCCTCCGGTTCCGCCTCCCCGCAGTGGGATGCAGTGGTTGGAAAGCCCAGGCGGAGGAGAGAGTGATCTGACCAAGTTAGGTCCTTTACAACAACTGTTTTTTTACTTTAATCTGACAAATACCAGGGAAGTAAACAAAAAAAGTAACAAAACCCCATTATTCTTTGGTAAAAAGGTGAACTAGTAGTATCTTAAAGATATATATCAGAATACCTTTAAAACAAATGGAGAAAAACATAGATACCCCTTTCCCAGATAAAACAAAGGAACTCCATTCTGCTTTGCTGGTGGTCTGGAGAAAAGGTAGATGAACTACAGAAGAAAAGGTAAATAATGGATATGAATTCAGAAAACTAAGCCACTACACTAAGCCAGGTCCGGGAATCATGGAGTTGGTCCAACATTATGAAGAACTGCTCTATGATGTTTGGGCTACAATTCTCATCAGTTGAAGCCAATAGAGTATATAGCAAAAAACTGAGAACTGTAGCCTCATATAGGTCAATCCATCAATCTGGTGCTCTCCAGGGATTTCAGACTACAATTCATATCCTTCCCAGCTAGTATGTCCATATGTTCTTGGAAGTGATGGAGTTGTAGACAAAAACATATCTATTGCTAGATTGAAGAAGCCTAGGTTAAGGTTCATTTTCTCTCAGCACCGCCAATTCCATCTGGGTCCATATTAGAATGCCACAACAATAGTCCATCTCATCCTTGATCAGATGCTTGATCATTAGAAGTAGAGAAATCAGGGTGATGATCTTTTGGGGAATGTTCTGTTTTCAAAGTGCACATCCCAATTCTGCTTCTGTTAGTGCCATGGCAGTTAATTTTTCAAAGAAAAATATAGTTTATTCCGGTAGTAACATTTCAGCAATCCGAAGACCTTTCTGCTGGTCTATTATCCATTTCCTATCATGCCCAAAATAAAAAAAGATAATGCTTCAACCAGGGAAAAGATAATGGTTTGTAAGTCAGCTTCTGCAAGTGGTAAGAATCCTTGCTATAAGGCATTGGCAGGGTAGGGCTGGACAGAGAGAAGCAAGAGATTTTCCATCAGGCAGGACAAAACTTGGCAAAATTACTGCATAGCAGTACTGTAATTAAAAAGTATGATAGCAATTCTGTAAGGGTTTGCTTTCCTATCTATAGATTTGAGAAATGGGGGGAATATATAGCAATAGCACTTAGACTTATATATTTATTTATTTATTTTATTTTATTTTTATTTTATTAAATTTATACCCCGCCCTTCTCCTTGTTAGGACCCAGGGCGGCGCACAGGCATTATATAAAACCATAAATACAATATACATCAATTAAAAATATATTAAATTAATTCACCCGTGCTAAAACCCGTTATTAAAACCGTAACCAAATTATAATTTATATTTAAAAGTCAGACGCGGGGGGCTATCCTAGGCCGGCTTGTTGGAATAAGTACGTCTTAAGACGTTGGCGGAAGAGGCGGAGGTCCGAGGTAGTGCGAAGGTCGGGGGGTAGGTCGTTCCAGAGGGCCGGGCCCGCCACAGAGAAGGCTCTTCCCCTGGGTGTCGCCAGCCGGCATTGCCCGGCCGACGGCACCCGGAGTAGGCACGCTCTGTGGGAGCGGACCGGACGAAGGGATGTATGGGGCAGGAGGCGGTCTCGTATATAGCTAGGCCCCGAGCCATGGAGCGATTTAAAGATGGTGGTCAACACCTTGAAGCGCACTTGAAAGGCCACAGGCAGCCAGTGCAGCTCGCGCAGGAGAGGTGTTACGTGGGCTTGCCTTGAGGCACCCATAACCACCCGCGCGGCCGCATTCTGCACTAACTGCAGCCTTCGAGTGCACCTCAAGGGGAGCCCCATGTAGAGAGCGTTACAGTAATCCAGCCAAGATGTCACGAGCGCTTGAGTGACTGTGCTTCACAATGCTTTACAGCCCTCTCTAAGTAGTTTACAGAGTCAACATATTGCCTCCAACAGTGTGTGTGTGTGTGTATACATACCAGTATATATTAAATAGTCTTTGTTGGGTTTCTCAAGAACTAAGATCCTGCCTAGATTAGTTTGATTTACTTGTGTAATATTTTTCCTTATAAATGTATATTTGTAGCTTCCCTCAAATATCCTTTATATGTCCCTTATTCATTATTATACCTTATTATCACCTTCTAAACAGAAAAAAGGATGTCTTTCTTCACGTTGTTCATAGTTAAAGTGAAAAATTCAGTACCACAGATGTGCTGGTGGCCACTAATTTATGTGTCTTTCAGAAATGATTAGATAAATTCATAGAAGATAAAACTCTTGATGGATACTAGCCTTGCCATCCACAATGTGCCTCTTAATGCTGGTTACTAGGTAACAATAGTGAGATGGCTCTTGTGTTGTTTGTGGATCTCCTATTAGAAAGCCAAAGTACTGTGTAGTTTACTGCAGACATAAAAAAAATAGCCTCCCCCACCTTCAGTTCTCCTCCTGAGCCAAAGCAGCTTCTAACAAAGTCTGTTTTCAGGAGAATAATACTAACTGCATTGTCTCTGAAAAAAGGAGCATACAGGTAGCGCTCCGTTGACAACCGTTCATTTACTGACTATTCAAAACTACAACAGCCCTAAAAAATGATTTACGACCAATCCTTGAACTCATGATCATTGTAGCATTCTTGTGGACACGGGATTGCGATTCAGACTTTTGGCAACTGGCACGTATTTACGATGATTGCAGCATCCTGCAGTCTTGAGATCATCATTTGTGACCTTCTTAGCCAGCTTCTAATAATACAATAGCAGAGTTGGAAGGGACCTTGTAGGTCTTCTAGTCCAACCCCCTGCATGGGCAGGAACCTTATACCATTTCAGAGAAATGGCTATCTAACATCTTCTTAAAGACTTCCAGGGTTGGGGCATTCAAAACGTCTGGAGGCAAGCTGTTCCAGAGGTTAATTGTTCTAACTGTCAGGAAATGTCTCCTTAGTTCTAAGTTGCTTCTCTCCTTGATTAGTTTCCACCCATTGCTTCTTGTCCTGCCCCCAGGTGCCTTGGAGAATAGTTTGACTCCCTCTTCTTTGTGGCACCCTCTGAGATATCAGAACACTGCTATCATGTCTCCCCTGGTCCTTCTCTTCATCAAACTAGATATACCCAGCTCCTGCAACCGTTCTTCATATGTTTTAGTCTCCAGTCCCCTAATCATCTTGGTTGCTCTTCTCTGCACTCTTTCCAGAGTCTCCACGTCTTTTCTACATTGTGGCGACCAAAACATAAGTCTATGAATAAGCAAGTCTATGGGGGAAACTGAATTGATTTCATGACCACGTAATTTTCTGAACGAGCATGATGTTTCCCTTAACAACCCACCCCAAAAAAGGTCATAAAATTTGGGCACAGCCACATAATGGCTAGCTTAACAACCACATCATTTAGCAATGGAAGGTCTGATCCCAATTGGGGTCGTAAATTGAGGACTGCCAGTAGTATTGTAGTTAAACCTTATCCTTTTTGGTTAACCTTTCTGCAACCTATTAGTCTTATAACTATCAGCTATTGAAATTACTACAGGCAAATTTTTCTTTTGGCTGGGAAATAAGAAATGTAAGATGCTCCATTGGCAGCATAGCTTCCAAGCTGGGAACGACAGCCAACTGTAGCATAATGTTGGATAGTGCTCAGAAATACAGTGACAGCTCAGAAAACACTGGCTTTTTTAAACAAAGCTCTCAAAAGTGGGATTATTTATAGACCTTTGGCAGCAAGACTAGAAAAAATGGTATTTTCCAAGGTCAATCACACAACTGTATGTAGAAAACCATTATTTCTTGGGTTCAAAAGATCTCACAAGATACAATGAATGAAATTCTACAATGTGGGTGGCAAGGGGAACAGACGTAGCTGCAAACTTTTGTAGATCATTCCTAGAACATAGAAATATGACTGCTCATGCAGGCTCATTGAGTCCAAACTTCTGTTCTAATTGCTGCATTTCTTAAATGTATATGCTACCTCTCTCACTTATAAGGAATTTAAAGTTTTTTTAAAAGGCAATCTTAATTGCTTTTACATTATAAATTGTATTTACAATGCATTGCAGATTAAGAAAAACAATTATAGCCATAAAAGTAGATGAAGAGACAGCAATACCATCCTGCAAGAAAAAAACAAACTAAATAAATATTTGTTTAAATGAAACATTTAAGGCTCAAAAACCAGTTGTAATTCTTATATCATGTTAATACTTGCTATAGTATAAAATAAATTCTTGGTTAAAAACTGCCTGGACTAAAGAAAAATTCTCAGCTGAGCCTTCAAGTAACCCAGATATATTCCAATAACAATATTATGGCCTAACAAAGATTTACATAATCCATGGAGTTATTGTATGCTTGGTATTGTACAAGCAATTAGATTGCCAAGCAGTGTTTCAGCCACAATATATGACTCTTTAGGGAAGGTACTGAATATCAAAAGTGATACAATTCACAACAATATATCTTTATTTCTGTGATGCAGTTTCATTTCCAAAGGTTATTTATAAAAGTTTTCAGGATAGCTTACAAATATGAATATTAAAATGGTCCATTTTCCAGCCTTACATTCAAAAAGAAATGACCTGTAGAAGAAAATGGGCTGGGGCAAGTTTCAAAAATTAACTCACAACTATTTTGAGGCAGGGCATTGGCATAAAGTGAGACCTGGTTGTTAAGAGTGAAATGATGTGGGGTAGGGCTGGATGACCCAAAGGGTCCCTTTTTCTGAATAGCTCCGAATAAGCTCTGAATAGTCTGAGTTGCAACAGGAAGCTTGAAAGGAAATTCAAATGTCAGACCGCAAACACCTGCTTGGAAGGCCCTTGCAGGCAGACAGGGGGCATAACCATAAAAGCTAGAGGTTCATCTTTGCAAAAACAGGATATGTTTGTGGTTTTCTTTTTGATGACGATCATTTAACCAATCAGAAACTAGCCATGATGAAAGTTGCTTGTAGTGAAGTATAAAACTTTGTATTCCCTTTTGGAAGGGATTCAGAATTCTTGGATGCTAGTCTGAACTAGCTTTCTGAATCATGGCAGCCATAATAAACTTTTCCTGATTTTGAGAAGTTCAAGTCTCGTGCTCTCTTTTTCTGCAACAATTTGGTGCCTCACAGCTATTTGGTTTTAGAGGAAAAACAAAAATAATTGGTATCAGAGAAAAACTGTTTTAGTCTTAGAAGATTTCTCATTAAATTACCTATTACTGTAAAATATAATTTTATCAGCCACATTTGTAATTAAGACAAAGTCTTAGTTACTTTCTGACTGCCAAATATTGGAGTTACATCTTTGAAATCTGATTCACATAGTTAGTATGTCATGCAGTATATCACAGTATTCATCATTACAAACGCTGAGAAATTACTTGGATTTATTGTTTTTCTTAATCTATGTCTATTATTTTTAGTTTGAAAAATGGCCACCATTGCAGTTAGAAACCACAGACACCAAATATAATTTCTGTTGAGAATGTGTCTGTTAGTAGATTGCACTGATTCTCCCAGTCTACTAATTAGAAAGTGTTTTGAGAGGCAGATAGTTAAGAATTTCCTTTCTGTATCTCCTTATCTGCCTGCTTTTTAGGAGAGGGAATTCTAAAACTCAAAGAACTCTTTTTCTGATTGGCATATATACACACTTGCTTAGTTATCTCTTTGAAAAGATAAGTCAGAGTTAGGCTTGTGTCTACCCTTTATGTATTTCCTGCAATATCTCTATTTCTGTTAACATTATAAAGCTGTTTCAAAAGTTTTGCTGAGAATAGATCACTGCTCTCAGGAATACAAATTGGCTCCTCCAATAATTTCAAATTATGAAATGTTGCTTTAGATCTTTCTCAATAATACATTTACAAATTTATAGGAGAACAGATTGTTAGATCAGACAAAGGATTCCGACTCAGGCATGGTCAAAACAACAGGAACGTTTATTCACACTATTTACAACACACACAAGATTCAACTGGCAAGGTTTCTTCTCTGGCAACCTCTTATATAGAGTTACCAGGCAGGAAACTCCTAGCAATGCAATTGCAACATTGTGACTCCTTTCCAGACAGATTCCAGACAGCTTGTCTCTGTTAATCACTGCAGCTGCTGGCTCAGCTCCGGAATGCGGTGACTCATAGGTTACCAGACGAGCTGTCTGGGACATAGGCTTGGGGACTCAACACTCCTTCCCCCATAGTCAGTGCGCATGTGTCTAGGTTCTCTGTCCAACACAGTACATGCGCACGCGTAGTCGTTCAGATAGGCGGGGCGGTGTCGGGTCCGCCCTGACCGCCTTAGTTCTTGAGGAGGCTCCTCCCTGTGGGACACGGAGCCTTCGCCTACGTCATCGCGGCCTGCCCTCGGAGGTGGAGTCGCCGTAGGCGGCAATGGCGACCCTAGCAAGTCCGGGTGAGGGGGCGTGGCGACCAGGCTTGAGGTAGTTGGCATTTGCTGGCGAGTATTATTCTGGTAGGGTGGTTCCCCGATGGGCGAGGCCCCCAGCTGAGAGTCAGATTGGGCTGTGAGGTCCTGGCGGTCTCCCCGTGCTGTTCCCGCCGATACGAGGTCTGGACCGGCTAGGGACTCCGGGGTTCCAAACAACTGCTCGGCTTGAGCAGAGAACAACGGCCCAACGGGGGCCAACGGGCAGGAACGGCCTGGCGTGGTGACTGCTGTTTCGGGCAGGCGGCGCCTCAGTTGATCCAGGTGGCGCCGCCACTCGGATCCATCCTGAAGGCCGACTCTGTAAGAACAGGGTCCGGTTACGTCCAAAATGGTTGCGGCAATCCATCGCGGCTCCCCTGAAAAGTTCCTTGCCCAAACCAGGTCCCCAATTTCAAATAAACGAGGAGTGGGAATCTGCAGGTTGCCCCTCTGCAACCCGTCGTAATCGGGGTGCAGTCTGTCCAGAGTGGTCCGCAAGTGTCGGCCCATCAAGAGCTCCGCGGGGCTTTTCCCTGTGGCTGGGCAAGGTGTGACATGCTGTCCCAAAAGGTACGCGGCCACCCTTGCCTGCCAGTCCCCTTTATCCAAACGGGCCAAGGCTTCCTTGGCTGAGCGCACGGCTCGTTCCGCGCGTCCATTAGACGCCGGGTGATAAGGGGCGACCAGCGCGTGGCGGATCCCTTGGGTGGCCAGAAAGTCCAAGAAGGTGGAGGATTGAAATTGGGGTCCGTTGTCGGACACAACGACGTCCGGCAACCCGTGGGTCGCAAACAGACGGCGCAAGGCACGCACCGTGCTCTCCGCTGTGGTGGAAGCCATGAGAATCACCTCCACCCAGCGTGAGAACGCATCCACCACCACGAGGAAATTCTGGCCATGGAAGGGACCCGCGAAATCCAAGTGGAGCCTGGACCATGGGCACCTGGGGGCGTCCCACTCCCTCGGCGGGGAGACCGGCGGGGCCGGCCGGGACGATTGGCAGGAGGAGCAGGCGGCCACCCATTCCGCCACTTCAGCGTCCATGCCGGGCCACCAGACATAGCTCCGGGCCAATGCCTTCATACGGACGATGCCTGGGTGGTTGGCATGGAGCGACTGAAGAACCATGTGCCGGAGAGGGGAAGGGACGATGACCCGATCTCCCCAACACAAGCACCCGCAATGGAGCGAGAGCTCCAGCTGGCGTGACTTGTAAGGCCGAAAGTTTTCAGCCACACTGCCCGAAGGCCAGCCCCTCAGCACCCATCGGCAGACCTGGGCGAGGACGGGGTCTGCGCGGGTGTGAGCGGCAACGGCGGAAGAGGACAGGGGCAAGTCCGACTCCGCGACCATCAGGACAGAGAGAGCAGGCACAGGGGCCGGATCCGGCCCCGGGAGAGGGCAGCGGCTTAGGGCATCAGCATGCCCTATCTGCTTGCCAGGACGGTATAGCAGCGTATAGTCATACGCTGCCAGGAATTCCGTCCAGCGGGTCATCCTGGGCGACAGGATGGGGGGTGTCGGACGGTCACCGGCCAATAGCCCAAGGAGCGGCTTATGGTCCGTGACAACAGAAAAGGTCCGCCCATAGAGGTAATTGTGGAACTTCTTAATCCCGGACACTACAGCCAAAGCCTCCTTGTCGATTTGGCTGTAGTTTCTCTCCGTTTGAGACATTGTCCGGGAGTAAAAAGCAATGGGGGCTTCCGAGCCGTCTGGAAAGACGTGGCTAAGGACAGCCCCCAGGCCAAAAGGGGAGGCATCGCACGCAAGCGTCAGAGGAAGCCTGTCATGGTACTGGACTAGTACCGCATCTGACGTGAGCATGGCTTTGACAGCCGCGAACGCGTGTGCTTCGCGGCTGCCCCAGTGCCAGGCCGCGGATCGGTCGAGCAACCGAAGCAGCGGCTCGGCTAGCGATGCCTTATGGGGAATAAACGGCGCGTAGAAATTCAAAAGGCCGAGGAATGCCTGCAGCTCCGTTTTGGAGGCAGGAGTGGGGGCCTTTTGGATGGCCTCGACCTTGGAGGGGGTTGGGTGAATTCCTTGGGCGTCAATCATGAAACCCAGGAATTCCACCCTAGGCGCAGCAAACGTACATTTGCTGCGTTTCAACTTTAAACCCGCGCCCCTGAAAACTCTGAGGACCTTCCGTAACGTTTTGGCGAGTTCTGATATGCTGGAAGCAGCAATCAGGACGTCGTCAAAATACGGTACAACGCCAGGGAGCCCATGGAGCAGTCGCTCCATGAGGCTCTGGAAGATCCCCGGGGCTACGGACACGCCGAATTGGAGACGGCGACAGCGGAAAGCCCCACGGTGGGTCACGATGGTCTGCGCTTCCGCAGCCTCGTCATCCACCGGGAGCTGTTGGTAGGCCTGCGCCATATCCAGTTTCGCGAACACTCGACCTCGTCCCAATGAGTGGAGTAGGTCTTGCACCACCGGAACCGGGTATGGGTTCGCCTGAAGCCCGAGGTTGATCGTCGACTTATAGTCGGCGCAGATCCTCACGGACCCGTCGGGCTTAATGGGGACCACAATTGGGGTCTCCCATTTCGCCTGATCGACGGGTTCGAGCACGCCCTGCGCCACCAATCGATCCAATTCCGCTTCAACCTTGGGCTTCAGCGCGAACGGCAGCCTGCGGGCCTTCAAGCGGACTGGAGCAACCTGGGGGTCCAAATTTAGGGAAACTGGAGTACCTTTGTACGTTCCTAAGCTGCCATCAAAGACGTCGTTGAACTCTCTGATTACTTCGTCTACCGGAGAACTGGCTGGCACGCTGTGTACTCCTTGGACTGACAGTCCCAAGGCTGGAAACCAGTCCAATCCGATCAAGGCAGCTAGGGGTTTGGCCACTACCAGGATGGGAAGGGATCCGTGGAAGGGGCCGTAGTCTACTCTCACTCTGTGCAGACCTAGAATGGGAATTTGTGAGCCCTGGTAATCTTTCAGGATCGTCGCTGTGGGGCCGAGATCCCGCTTCCTGAGCTTGGGGCAAAGCTTAACTAAATGCGCCCAGGACATGAGTGATCTAGAGGACCCTGAATCTATTTCCATTTTTACCCCCACCCCCTCTAAGCAAACCACTGTTGACAGTCTCCTACTCTCTGCCTGGTCGTAGCTTAGAGCTGGGGGCATCTCCGCCAGCGCGAAGCAGTCGGTCGGCTGTGGCTGGTAGCGTCCTGAACACTTCTGCGACCCTCGTTGTCCTGGTGGAACGGTTCTGGAGGCGGCAGCTGGCGTTGTCGCTGGAGTGGCAGCACGGCACACAGCTGCTAGGTGTCCTTTCCTGCCACATCTGCGGCACACCGATGCCTTGAATGGGCACTCTGGTCTCTGGTGGGCCCCTCCGCAGCCTAAGCAGTTCCCGGACTTCTGCTGCGGTGTGAATGCGCGATTCAGCACGCGCCCGGTCACCCTCATGCAGTCCCCACGGTCTTCCTCCTCCAGCTCATCCAGCGGCGCTATTTCGTCTACCAGACACGCTCGCGGAGTGGGGAAAAGAGGAGGGCGCGCGCGGCCCATGTCGGATGTGGAGATCTCCGACAATTCTGTCGCGCGTGCTTCTTCCACCGCTTGCTCGAGAGTCAGGACAGTTTTTGAAAGCAAGCGGCGCTTTAGGCGGATGTCTCTTACGCCGCATACAAACTGCTCCAGTAGGGATTCCTCCAGGAAGCCAGCAGGGAACTCGCAGGGGATTGCGGTCGCTCTCAATTTCTGCAGGAACTCGGCTACCGACTGTTGCGGCTGTTGCACACATTGCCTGAATGCATAGCGATGCGCTATGCGGGAAGGCGCCGGCGCGTAGTGTGCTCTCAGGCGGCCCAGGAGATCGTCCCACGGCACTTCGTGCACCGCTGCGGGTGCTGCTATGGTTCGGGCGGTAGCAAACAATTCAGGGCCGCCGCACTGGAGGAATAGGCTCAGCTTCCTGGCAGGCGCGAGTTCGCCGTAGTCGCTGGCTATCAAGAAGCACTCGAACCGGGCTAAGAAGGAAGCCCATTGTTCCTTCATCGGGTCGAACGGTGCAAACGGAGGCATTGTCGCCGTAGCCATGGTGAGGCTGTGCGTCGCGCTGCGCTCTGTTGTTGAAGTATTCGTTACCCGTTGCGTTCTAAGGCCACGGCCTGAATCCCATCCTCGTCGCCAGTGTTAGATCAGACAAAGGATTCCGACTCAGGCATGGTCAAAACAACAGGAACGTTTATTCACACTATTTACAACACACACAAGATTCAACTGGCAAGGTTTCTTCTCTGGCAACCTCTTATATAGAGTTACCAGGCAGGAAACTCTTAGCAATGCAATTGCAACATTGTGACTCCTTTCCAGACAGATTCCAGACAGCTTGTCTCTGTTAATCACTGCAGCTGCTGGCTCAGCTCCGGAATGCGGTGACTCATAGGTTACCAGACGAGCTGTCTGGGACATAGGCTTGGGGACTCAACACAGATCTTCTGACATGCTGTCATTGTGATCTTTGTAAAGTTTCACAAAGACATCAAAATGTGCAAATTCTTTACTAGTCCTTTGGTTTGTCAGTCTTCTATGTACTCACAAGATTGGCTGCAGATGAGCAGAGCTGTGTAGCATTTGTTTTAGAACAGGGGTCCCCAACCTTTTGGACCTCAGGGACCACTAAATTCATAATTTAAATCCTGTGGACCACTAATATGATTTGCCTAATGCCTGACTGGGTGGGCATGGCTAGATAGTCATGTGACTGGGTGAGCGTGGCCAACTTGATGTCACTCACCTGTACTCACTCCTCCCCACCCAGCCACTCCTCGCCTCCCTGCCCGAGCTCCTTAGAGCCCCAACAGGAAGCAGTTGCTGGAGCTAAGCAGTCATCATGAGAAAGAGTTGGCAAAACATCTGTCTCACTTCAAATTGGATCTGATCGAGAAGGAGGCTCAATAGAAGCAGCTCAATGAGGACTACAAGCATAGGCTTTCCAAGCAGAAGGAAGACCTGCGAGAGTTAAAGGCCAGGCCAGTGCCTGGAGGCTCAATGGGCTGAGATGTTCAACCAGTTCCAGGCCATGCTGAACTTGAACAAGGCCCTCTGGAACAAGGCCCTTTGGCTCTTTGACACCAGTGGCGCTTCCCTCCAGCCTTCAACCAAAGGCCCACACCAGGAGGCTGAAGCATACCCCCAGTTGGAATTTCTGCCCCCCCCTCCAACTCATACAAATAACCTTGAAGGGGGAGACTCTCTGCAGCAACACAAATGTTCATTGCATTTATCCGACCCAGGTTCCGTAGTTTGAGGGCCCCTGATTTAGTGCAATATAAACAATGCAAATAATTTTTCGGTGGACCACCAAAATGTTCTCGCAGATGACCAGAGGTCCATGGACCAACAGTTGGTGACCACTGTTCTAGAGGATTAAGAAATCCAAATTGCTCATGCAGCTGTTCTGGCACTTAAGGACAGAAATAAGATGATCAACAACTGGAATGTAACTTTCTGTGCAAAATTTCTCCTTCTGTCATACAATCTATTTCACCATATACTGGATTAAACATTAATGGATTAGAGCCAGGTGAAGCAAGTTCAGCAATGCCCTACAATATTTCCCTTGTCTATGATCTTTTAAGAGTAGTTAAACCTTTCTCTTTAAATAGGCTTTTGAAGCTGAGGCATAGTTTTTACTATTCTTTTAACTGAATGAGTTCCATTTATAAATAATATGAGGTCGTTAGGTAGGTGTGAGAGATATGTTATAAGATACTGTTTTTAACTTTGTGTTGTAAATCACAGAGAATCACATGATTGAGGCCATTCAAAAGAGAAAGACCAGAATGAAATATACAATACTGGGAATTCTATACAACAGGGGTCTCCAACCTTTGCAACTTTAAGTCTGAAGGACTTCAGCTCCCAGACTTCTCCAGCCAGCAAAGCTGGCTGGAGAAGTCTGGGAGCTGAAGTCCTTCAGACTTAAAGTTGCAAAGGTTGGAGACCCCTGCTATACAGTATTATAACAATTATCAGCTGAATTTCAAATCAAAACTTTCTATTCCATATCCCTTTAAATTTAATCTTTCAGGCTAGGGTTTTCCACCCCAACAGAGAAATAATTAATTAGTATAGAAACTTTCCCCATCTGTAAAGATATTGCCATTACGGATTTATTTTTTTTATTTTTCAGCTTTATTTTTCAGCTGTTTTATAACATTCTACATGCTGAAAACTAGAATTCAAATTGGAATCCAATTCTGGGGCTTGCCTGATAATTTCACAGGGTTTAAATTAAATTTTGAATGAAAAAAAACTGGGGTTTTCTATCAAATTTGAGCTTATATTTGGAACAATTCACAAATAGCCCAGAATAAAGAAATGATAGAGATACTAATGGTTTGGAATAGCAAAAGGAGTTATGCATCTTGAAAGTATATTTTGAGGATAATAAGTATAGAAAATGAAAAAAGTGTTGATAAAAATACTGCATAGTGTCTCAAAGGTTCATACAGCAATTTATAGCCGCCTGCTTTAACCAGCACAAATAAATAAGATTCCCTTCGAAAAAGGTATACTTGTGACAATATTCTAGCACATCATCACAGAAAATGGAACTGTGGCTAATGAGGCTTTCAGTCTATGGGAATGAGGCTATGGGAATTGGTTTTTGGAGAATGGCCAAGAAGCAGAAAAACAAACAAACCACAGACAAACAGCAATAGAGTAATAAAAAAAGGGGGAAAGGCAAAAATATTGTTCTCTGTCCACCTCAGATCTTCTGTTTTGCCATTCTATTTTACCCAAAAGGAGGGGGAAAAACAGCTTTGAATATTATACATATTTAATTTAAATCAAATAATATGGAATGTAGCATAAATAAGCAGCTCCTGCACTCCACTGCTGGTGCTAGCTGCATCTCATCATCTGACCTTCTCTGTCCTACACAGCAAAAAATCAAAATAAGAAAATAGAGGACCACTGATCTTTCCTCCAAAGCCCAGAAAGTGCCAGAATTATTTTTTGATGACTTTACAGCTACAGTTGACATATTGTATTTGCAATACAATAGGGGCGGTGGGGTAGCGGTCATTGTGAAAGAAGGTCTTGAGCCGAGAGAAACCATTGTGCCACAGACCACCGGTTGTGAGTCCCTCTGCGTGAAGTGGGGCCTAGGGAGGCAGTTGGGCTTGCTGGTTGTATACCTGGCTCCTCACTATGCAGCAGCAGCCCTGCCCGAGCTCCTAGAGGTGATCGCTACGGTGGCAATTGAGACCCCCAGACTTTTAGTCATGGGGGACTTCAACTTGCCAACGGTTGGCGTATCATCCGAGGTAGCTCGGGAGTTCATGGCTTCCATGACGGCCATGGACCTGACCCAAGTAATTCAAGGCCCCACCCACGAGGGGGGACACACACCGGATCTCATCTTTGTCTCTGGCCAATGGACGAGTGATCTGGGTATAGGGGATATAGTCATCACGCCCTTGTCATGGTCAGACCACTCACTTCTCCAGCTCGACTTTCCGACCGCTGCTCCCCTCCGCGGGGAGGCGGAACCTGAGTCACCAATCTGGTTCTGCCCCAGGCGCCTGATGGACCCAGATGGGTTCCAGGCGGCGCTTGGGCCACTTCCTGTACCCCTGACCCGCGCCCCGATGGAGGACCTCGTGGCCGCATGGAATATTGCGACCACGGGAGCCTTGGATCGGGTCGCGCCCTTGCGGCCTCTCGTGTGGCGCCGAGCCACCCTGGCTCCTTGGTTCACCGAGGAGCTAAGGGTGATGAAACGCCACAAGAGATGCCTAGAGAGAAGATGGAGGACTACCCACTCTGAATCTGACCGGACACAGGTAAGAGCCCATTTACGGACTTACATTGTGGCGCTGAGAGTGGCCAAACGCCATCATTGTGCCACTCTCATAGCATCCGCAGATAACCGCCCTGCCGCCCTGTTTAGGGTGACCCGCTCCCTCCTTCAACAGAGGGTGCGGGAAGCCCCGTTACAGGGTAGAGCAGAGGAATTTGTGTCTTATCTGCAGGAGAAAACCGCTCAGATACAGAATGAGTTAGCCCCCATTGCTGGTCCAGTGGAATGCCACGAGGCGGATCTTGTTTGGGAGGAGTTTGACTCCGTTGCTTCCGATGATATGGACAGGTTACGTGGGCGACTGCGAGCCACCACATGTTTATTGGACCCGTGTCCCTCCTGGCTTGTACTGGCATCCTGGGAGGTGACACGAGGCTGGCTCCAAGAGGTTATCAACGCATCCTTAAGTGAGGGTTCCTTGCCTGCTTCCCTAAAAGAGGCCATGGTGAGGCCCCTCCTTAAGAAGCCCTCTTTGGATCCAGCTCTTTTAAACAACTACCGTCCAGTCTCCAACCTTCCCTTTTTGGCGAAGGTTGTTGAGAGTGTGGTGGCACAATAGTTTCCCCGTCACCTGGAGGAAGTTGATTATCTAGACCCGCGCCAGTCCGGCTTTCGGCCCGGGCATAGCACCGAGACGGCATTGGTCGCGTTGGTCGATGATCTCTGGAGGGCCAGAGATGGGGGTTGTTCCTCCATCCTGGTCCTATTAGACCTCTCGGCGGCTTTCGATACCATCGACCATGGTATCCTATTGCATCGGCTGGGGGGGTTGGGGGTGGGAGGCACCGTGTTACGGTGGTTCTCCTCCTACCTCTCTGGCCGATCGCAATTTGTGTTGGCAGGAGGGCAGAGGTCGACCTCGAGACCCCTCACATGTGGGGTGCCTCAGGGGTCGGTCCTCTCGCCCCTCCTGTTCAACACATATATGAAGCCGCTGGGCGAGATCATCTGTGGTTTTGGGGTAGAGTATCATCTCTACGCTGATGATACTCAGCTGTATATATCTACCCCAAACCACTCCAACGATGCCGTAGCGGTGATGTGCCAGTGCCTGGAAGCCGTGCGGATCTGGATGGGAAGTAACGGACTCAGGCTCAACCCGACCAAGACCGAGTGGCTGTGGTTTCCGGCTGCCCGATTCAACCAGATGATTCCATCTCTGGCCATAGGGGGCGAACATCTTGCCCCTGTGGATGGGGCGCGCAACTTGGGTGTCCTCCTGGATACCCGGCTGTCCATGGAAGATCAAGTGACAGCCGTGGCCAGGAGGGCGTTTTACCAGGTTCGCCTGGTACGCCAGTTGCGCCCCCTATTGGATCGGGACGTCCTTCGCACAGTCACTCATGCTCTCGTGACATCCCGACTGGATTATTGCAACTCTCTCTACATGGGGCTCCCCTTGAGGTGCACCCGGAGGCTTCAGTTGGTCCAGAACGCAGCCGCGCGAGCCATTATGGGCACCTCTAGGTTTGCCCACGTAACACCGCTCTTGCGCGAGCTGCACTGGCTACCTGTCGTCTTCCGGGTGCGCTTCAAGGTGTTAATTATCATCTTCAAAGCGCTCCATGGCTCGGGACCTAGCTACCTGCGGGATCGGATCCTGCCCCATACATCCTCACGGCCGATTCGCTCCCACAGAGAGGGACTTCTCCGGGTGCCGTCCACTAGACTTTGTCAGTGGGCGACGCCCAGGGGAAGGGCCTTCTCTGTGGCGGGCCCAGCCCTCTGGAACGACCTTCCCCCCGATATCAGGACAACCACGGACCTCCGCTCCTTCCGCTTAAAATTAAAGACACACTTTTTTCGCCTGGCCGGCCTTGGGTAGTCTCTTTTTAGGTTAGGGGTTTTAGGGGTAATTTTTAGTTTAGTTTATGGGTTTTAGCGCAGGATCAATTTAATTCATTTTTAATTTTGTATTTTGTATTTTGTATTTTGTCGGTGGTCTTATTTGTATTTTTAATTGCCTGTGCCCCGCCTCGAGTCCCCTTGGGGAGAGAGAGCGGGATATAAAATTAAATTATTATTATTATTATTATTATTATTATTATTATTATTATTATTATTATTATTATTATTATTATTATTATTATTATTATTATTATAATGTATGATGATAGTGATTTCCCTGGTTTGATTGAGTAATGCTATACTACAGTGATGGCTAATCTTTTCTGGACTGAGTGCCCAAAGCACATGCAGGCGTGCAAATCCCCAAAATACAATGCACATGTGACGCAGGCACCCCGCCCCCATGTATGCATGTATCCCCCCATATGTGTCCCTCCCAGATGCACAGCAGAGAGCCAAAGACCAGTTGGTCAGCCTGAGGTGTACGAGCATACGCGGTGGAGCTGAGCTGGGGCAGCGGCTCGCGTGCCCAAGGAGAGGGCTCTGCGTGTCACCTGTGGCACATGTGCCATAGGTTCGCCACCACAGCTATACTCCATAAGAAGTCAGTTCAAACACTTTGTTTGCAAAGATGCTCTCAAGCTGAGACCCCTGGGGTGATGAAGGATTCAGGGGATGTCTCTTTTTCTGTCTGGATTTTCCTGAATGAAAAGTCAAAATTTGCATGGTGCTGACTGTCTTCCAGATCTTCCTCATTAGAAGATCCTCACCTCTTGGCCACCATTTGAAAAAGCAATAAAAATTGTGCTTTTCCAGATAGTCTTTCAAGAGGAAGATAATAGGATTGGTCATGACAATGTATATACTTTAGAAAGACTAAGTAGTTTTTTCCCCCTCCCCTAATACAATTGTTTTTTATTAGTGGTTTTAATGTATTGTTTTTATGTATGATCCCAGTAAACCATCCAGACATTGAGATTGGTGAATTAGATGATTCTAGAATTTAAATTATAAATACATAAGTAGTAATTAGAGAATTTGTGGGTGGAAAAATCAGAGAAATTAGGTATCAATTTGTCCTGACATACTATGAATTTATGTTTCTCATTTTATTGTAAACTATCTTGAGTCTTTAGTATGAACAGCATAAAATCAGGTAAATCAAATAAATAATAAAGGTGAAGCTTTGTGTAAACATTTGCCACTTTCCTCAGCAAAGCAATCCACTCTGTCTTTGGTTATTTTTACTATGGAAGAAGTAGCATGTGGGTAGACAAAGTCAGAAGGCTGGAAGTGGCTGGCTTTGCTTGGAAAATGTGGCGAAGAAAGGCTGAAAACAAGCTTCTGTGTATGTGCAAAACAGTAGATGGATTAAAACTGTGTGATAAAATCATGTCACAAGACTGGATATGTGGATTCATTTACCATGGGTAATGAGTTTTAATGTTTATTTATCAGCCATGGATACCAAAATTGCAGATAACAAGTTTATAGATAATGAGGTCCACCTCTATTGTTAATTAGCAAAAGAAAAAACAACCTAAAATATGATATCAAAAGCTCCATTTCCCAATTGAAGAAGGCAGAGAAGAAAGATAATAATTTCAGTCTCTCTGTTCATCAAATCAGGTCACACAACATTTTAGAGTTCAGAAAGTCTCCTGGGGAATCAATTTAATTCTGTTACAAGATATTGTTACTATATTCAGGAGAGGGATTAGATTTTACATTAAAAAAAAACCCAACATCTGCATTATCAGACTAGCAGAATACTGATGCTAGCAAGTGCTCTGAAGTCAGGCATTATTTGTTTATTTGTTTAATGCAATAAAGAATTTTTAGTTGATGGCAAAAACTCTGCCAACATTTGAAGTGCAACAGAATGCCATCACAGTTCTTTTAATAGAAGCCACAGATGCATTGCCAAAATGATAATTAAAATGGTTTAAGAAAAGTCAAAGATTTTTAAAAGGCAAGTTATATACTTAGACTAATTTAAATAGCATTATAAAGCACCTCACAATAGCAAGGAAGGTTATGAGTCAATAACCTAGGAATATGTTTTTGCTCAGTTCATTGTCCAGGTACTGACTGAGGAAGAACAATTATGTGGTCCTGTTCTGCCTTCAAAAAAGCCTCCAGTAGAGAAATATAGGCCCCCTAGAGACACTGAGAATTGGGTGGTACATACATTTAATAAATTATTATTTTAAACACAAAACTATGAAATCATAGCTGCCAGTTATTTAGCTGCTGGTCTTCAACACTATGAACATGGCAAGATGGCTGCCTAGAAACAACAGTATATCACAAGGCTACCAATACTCCACACATTCTGAGAGGTTGCTATGGGTAGGGTAGGGTTGGGGACAGGGATATTGATAGAAAAAGTGTAAACGAATAAATCTAAAAGTCATGGTTTTAATGCCTCAATAAAGTTTACTGAATTTGAAAATCATCTAATATTTAATACTAAACATTTGTTAGGCATAATTTATAAATTACTAATGAAATATGACTCACAATCTGAAAAGTCAAAGAATGTGTGATTAAACAGATGCAGAATATGGCATTAGAGATGCAACAGTGGGAATTTCAACAGAAATTTAGTTGGAAATAAATTTGAATTTTGTTCAGACACTATATTTACAGAGAATTCGTACAAGATGTTTTATTAGTATATCATTTGAGTTTACACTGCTAAAATTAGTACAATAATTCTTTTTTTCCAAAAAAAATTGGAAATGTAACAAACAGGTTAGGTTTTTTAAAAATATGTTGTGCCGGTGTGGTTAAAAAAAATCCTAACAATACTAAAAAATGTTTCATTATAGGCTAGAAGACATTCTGAAAGTTATAATCCTTAACTGATACATTCTTACTAAATTTTCCTAAATCAGCTCTCCTTTTGAAATACACTGAGTTGGCACTGTATATGTCAATGGCTGCAAGGATTCTATTTGCCTTTTATTGGGAAAAGAATATTGATTCTCTCTTCAAAAGAAACAGAGATGAGCACCACCCCCTAAAGTTGGCTACTGAGTAAAATCCGCAGGGACTCCTTTACATTTCAAAAGAATAGCTAATTAAATTGTGGGAGTATGCCTTGATGTAGAATTTCATTCAAATTGGAAACCATTTTTGGACTATAGTTTTACATGTGGAATGATACCATATAGAGTTCATCTATCTATATAAATAAAAAATTTAAATAGTTTGTGCAAAATCGCTAATCTCAGAAAGTACTGCACTGATCGGCACCAAATTTTCACACAATGTTGTTAAGAAAGGGAGTAACAATCATTCATACATTTTGTGTGGCTGGCACATGTGTGTCGTGTGCAAGCAGCACAAATGTAAAAGGTACACACTTCTCAGGTTTTCACCTCCCTGTAGCTCCTCCTACCCGACTGCTTCTTATGATGCATCACGCACACACTCCTCACATTTCCAACGGTCGTTTCCTCAGCAACCGAATAAGCATCCAACATTCCGCCACACATGACACACTCCCATGTTGCCCAGGCAGGCCTACTAGGCCCAAAACAAGATGCAGGGGTGAGAGAGGGGGAAAAATACAGTAGGTAGGTAGGTAGATAGAGGGATAGAGAGACAGAGGGAAAATACAGTAGGTAGGTAGCTTGGGGGTTATACGGTGGTTGTGTGCACGTGTTTGTGTGTGCAGGTGTAAATCTACACACATATTGGTTGGCCTTTAACGAGACTGGGCCACAGCAATGCGTGGCCGGGAACAGCTAGTATCTTAATATAATGCATATTTTATCATATTGGTCTTTTTTAAAATGACCTGAACCGTGTTAACTAAACATTTTTAGGCACATGTGAGTTTTAATTAGAAAGCAGATATGAAATGTCTTATATTGTAATTAGAAATATTAGAATATATGAGTTTTTGTAATATTTCAGATTTGTTCTTTATCCACCTGTATTTCACTATATTTACCTTTCTTTTATTATATCATTGATTGCTTATATTCCTTCAAAATGTATAATAATAAAATGTAAAAAATAAAAGGAAAAGTGAGAATTACATCTTAATGAAAACAAAGCACTGACTGCAATTGAACTTCCCATATATTAAAATTGTGATATGTTGTAAAATTTAAAGGAAAAAATAGGTTTCTTTCATTGGTAATAGCAGGAGAGGGGAGCTTCCTCTTCTCCAGGAGGGAGAAGACATTACAGATGGAGTGACTGATCATTTAAATCAGTACATTAGGCATTCTGAAGGACCTCTGGAAGTATCCTTGGTCTTTATAGTATCATCTCAGTTGGAAAGAGACAATGCAGATATGAAAGTCTTGTTATATGTGCTTCCCACCAGGAAGGTTTTCCATGAAAAGCAGATTTTATGCCATTGAGGTATATTTCGAGATGTTTATCTAAAGCATGAGACATCTTGTTTATGATAAATTAACTCTTGTCTAAATGTGACAAAGAAAAATATCCTAGTTGGAGGCTTCAGTCCCTTTTTCTTTAGGTTGCCCTCATTTTAGCTCCTCAAATCCAAACCCAATATGAGCTTCAGGATTTTGTGGCATTTCAGTTCACCCCTGCCTATTACCAGCAAGGCCAAAGACACAATATAAAAGTGGAAGTAACTTGATTTAAGCCAAGGATTCAGCCAAGTTCATATTCACCCTGTTGGATTAAAGATGTTAAGGAAAGATAGAGAATTGAAAGCTCTGCTTGCCCAAGGGTGAACTGTAGAAGCAGGTCACCACTGTTGAGTCAGTCAAGCAAATCCTATCTTCTCCACCCAAGTTTCATTTTCTACAAATTTACTTGTTCCCCAGAAATCCCCAAATTTGATCTAGAGCTCGATTTCATTGAGAGACGCATCAGGGTTTGACCTTGAATTGGGGGGGCGTGGCCAGGGTGGACACGCCCAGCTTGACATCACTTGTGTCAAGGGTGCCTGTGGCGGCCCGAGTGCTCTGCCAGTGAAAACTGGCTCCCAAGCTCCATTATCAGTTGTAATGGCCTCCTGTAACCCTCTGCCAGCAAAAACAGAGCTCAGGGTGAGCCGCCCATGGCCCTCACAAGCTCCGTTTTCAGCTTCAGTGGCCTCCTGAAACCTTCTGCCAGTGAAAAGAGAGCACGAAGGAGCTATGTGTACCCATTGCAAGTTCTGTTTTTGGCTGCAATGGCCTCCTGCAACCCTCTGCCAGTGAAATGCACTCCCCCAGCTCCCTTTTCGCTGGCAGTGGCACTACAGGCCAATCCTTTACTGTTTCCAGTGCGGCCTCATGGGCCAGTTCCAAGCACCCTATGGGTCAGATCCATCCCACAGGCTTTGAGTTTGACACCCCTGATCCAGAGCATGTGATATAGGCAAGCAGGAAAACATATGCTGCATAAAAAGTATCTTGCTATATAATGCACCAGATTGAATCTTTCCTTTGGTGTGCTCTGTCATTTTTTTTATCAATACAGCAATTAGTTAAAGCATAGAAAATAGTGTTCAAGTTTGTTAGCTGTAGTATAATTTGCTTACACTTATTCATCTTAACTGCAGGCAGCCACCTATAGCTGAAGCTAATTGAAGCCTATCAGCATTATGTTTGGAAACTTACTGTAATTATTGTAATACATTTCTTCTCTATGTAACTTCGCTCTTACTGATTACTTTAAAATAAAAAAGAAGGGAAAATCCAGATTATTTTTTGAACACAAGAATGTACTGCCTCCTGTCACTTTATTGAAAATACAACACAGCAAAGATCAAGATCAACTCAATGCAGCACATAGAGATAGATACTATCCTGCTTTTTAAAAATAGGTTAAATCTCCTATCACTACAAACAATATCAAGAGTGATATTCAGATAGAAAGGTAATTCAGCCTGACCCAGTGAAATTAACAGATTAGCTACATAAGGAGCTATAGAGAACTTTACACTGGTGATCTTTTCTGGCCTTTCTCTGTTTAACGTTAATTCTGGGAGCTTTAGTCGCAACATTTGAGGACATCAGGTTGGAAAAGGCAAGTCTGTTCCAGAAGTAAGAATCTCGTGGATTCAGATAAAGTGTTGGGAGTATGTCAGATATTCTCATAAAATAGCTATCATGAGAAGTACATACTTATCACAAAGGTGATAAAATGATTCCTAATGTTCTCTTTGCAAATAGTGAGTATATGCTCAAGATCATATTTTGGATACAGGTTGACTTGTACTGCTTTAGCTTGACTTGGAATTTGCACATGAGCATTTCATGATCTGTTCTATAGTCAGCCCCAGGCCCCATGTTTGTTGTTATAATTGAGTCCTTCCTCCTCCCTTGTACCAATAATATAGCCTATTTAATTTTTCTCTGCCCCTTTCTAGTGATGCCCACATGTATAGATGTCTTTTTGGTTCTATGAACCATGTGTTAACAATGAAGCAGTTGTTGTATTGGCAGAAACTGATAAATATTTTGCCTGTTAATTTTCCTTTCTTAACTCCAAATACACATTCCACCTTACAGTTTCCAATTTGGGGATTTCAATCTCTAGCCACAAGCAGCACATTTCACCTGCATGTTCTGTCAATTTCAGATTGAATTTGGACAATAAATCACCAATCTTTCCTTCTTCTGCATCAGCAGTTTGAGCATGAAGTTGGATAACAATCTAACTGAAGGGTTGTCCATGAAATTTAATTGAAATTATTCTGTCACAGATTGCATCAAAGTATTATTGTTGCTATATTTTTCTTCCCCAAAACAACTCAATTTCTTATTTCTTTTCTGCGTCTTGAGTAGTAAAGAATATGATCATCTGACTGAATGTGTCCAATTCCAGTTTTTCATTGTGTTCATCTTTTTTAGATTCAAAATTCTCACTATAATTTTTTTTATATTGAAAAAGTTTTATTGGTTTTACAGTTTTTCATTAGGATAGGGTAAGAGATACAAAGAAATTTTGAGAGCTTTCGCGTCGGCCCTTCCGGAGCTTCATAATAAATCATTAACAAAAAACATTTTTCATAATACTACAAAGTGAAAACAAGTACATATTTCTAAGTTCTCAATTCTATGCTGTCAGTAATTTGCAAAAATCCAGATACACATGTTATACTATAATTTTGATATTCTTTTCTTGTATGGCAGCATCAGCATCTAGATGTCTGGAAAGGTTTAATTTAGTTGGATCATGCACACCATTAATACTCCAAAAAATCCACAGCTCTTCCTCAGTAGCATGTTGAGTGCTATTTGACCTGAGGGCCCATCATTTAGCATTATACCATCAGTCACTTTATCTTGTCTATCGAAGTGGCTTTCTTGGTAAACTACATGGGCGGTTTACTACTGCCTTCTCCACACAATATGAAATGATGCCTTTGCACTTGACACTGAAGTAATCATCTGTCTCCAGCATCTTTCTATAGCAATGCTGCCAAAATAGGAGTCTGCGTGATTTAGCTGGACAACTGGGATGACCTTCATACTTTGGGTGATCCTACTAGGAACTTTTACTCTTTTTGTATGTTCCTGACATTCTTTGTACCTCAATCTCAGGAACACCTTGCATTGCAGTGAGACAACATTCAGGGTGGGGGTGGAGGGTGAGAACCACAACTCTTCAGTGTCCACCTATTCTTTGACTCTGCTATCTCATTGGTGGTTTTTTTAAAAATTCATTTAACTCCTACAGAAAATTCTCATTTTCTCCCAGGAAACATAGCACCTGTCTGTAAGATTCAGTGGTCTGATTTTGCAGTGCAGAATAACACAATACATTCCAGAGTTAAGTCAGTTTGCATCCACTGATGGATTGGAGGAAATGGATTATTGGGATCCATTTTAGTCATACTGCAGGTCAAGGTATAGTATGGTGACACCATTGATTGAGGAATTCTTGGTGCTCTCTGAGCATGGTTGTTTTCTTGCAGATGTTTCATTACCCAAGAGAACACAAAGGACTCTTCAATTCAACCCTGAGCTACAAATACTCTCCTTTATGGGCACCATTGATTGTACTTGTTGATTATCTTGAGTCACTGTGGCACAGTGGTTAGAGTGCAGTACTGCACTCCGTCTGACAGCAATTTTGCAGTTCAAATCTCACCAGGCTCAAGGTTGACCCAGCCTTCCATCGCTCTGAGGTGGATAAAATGAGGAACCAGATTGTTGGGGGCAATATGCTGACTTTGTAAACCACTTAGAAAGGGCTGTAAAGCACTGTAAAGCAGTATATTAATAGCACTAAGTGCTATTGCTATCTTTGGTAGAGTCAGGATGGGAATATCCACTCTGGTGCTTCTTGATTTCTCAGCATACTATCACATTATCCCTCTGATCTGTCTATGGCAGGGATGTCCAAACTTGGGAACTTTAAGACTTGTAGACTTCAACTCCCAGAATTCCCCAGCCAGCATAGCTGGCTGGGGAATTCTGGGAGTTGAAGTCCACAAGTCTTAAAGTTCCCAAGTTTGGACATCCCTGGTCTATGGGGCTTGGCAGCAAGAAATACAGTATTGCAGGGGTTCACTGTGTTTGTATTTTCTTGTAATGGATATGGTTCATTTTTAGGCTGGACTGTCTGTTTTGTTTTATGTTTTTAACAGTTTAAGTCCTTATTTAGATTTTGTAAGTCACCCAGGAGTTGAGTGGTTGGTCATAACTCTTTTAAGCCAACAAATCCCTTGTGTGCAGTCTTACGGGGAAAAATCCACTTATTTGCTCACATTGTTGACTTATTCTAGTGATTTTTTCTACATGATGAGATCAAAAAATGGAAAACATGGGGGTGGAGTGGGGAAGGAAGATTGAAATTGATCTCCTGACAAGCTGAATGCTGGAAAAAAAATCAATTTATCATAAAAATTGCTGAAAGGTTAACATTTTTTTTTAAAAAGAAAAGAGAATAAATAATGCTGTCTGATTCTACAGAAAATTTCATATTTTCACGAGAAAACCTAGCTATTTCTAATAAAAAATAAAATCATCTGCACACCAAATTTATGATTGGTAGCTACAAACCCTTTCTGGGAATGTGCCTCATTTAATATGTCATTGAAAGAAAAAATTGTCAATTAGTTCATTAATGGCAACCTTCCAGTAATAACACAAAAACCCAGTTCAAAGTGAATTGTCTAAGGTATGATAACTTGCTAAATAGGATAATGGGTTTCATTTACACTTAGATCATTTCTTCATTAGAAACTTTTAATGCTGCTGAGGCATGGCTTTTCCATAATCAATTAGAAACAGAATTATAATAAAGGTTATAATAGAACAAAGGCTTGGATTTGGTCCAGCACAAAATACTTCTCTTACATATTTAATCGGATATTTTCTCTGACTTCTCCCTCTAATTTATTCTTATAAGATGAATATATCTCACAGCAAAATTTCTTTGGATAATAGATAAAACTTTAATATGCAATATGAAAAAATAATATTAAAACTAAAAATACAGTTAAAACCACATAAGGATTTCCTTGCCAGAAACAATTCTGCCTCCTTCTCTACATCCTGTCTGTAGCTTAATGATTGATGTGTTTTGGGACTCTCAGTTGATTCAATAGTCCTCTCAGATTCTTCTGCCGTAATTTCTGTCTCTTTGCTCAAGCAGTTAAACACGTGTCTCCTTTCATGCAAAGCTTGTTCAAAGGATGGATGACTTCTCTTCCCATTTATTTTCTTTTTGGCAGTGTGTACATTCATCTTGTCATTTGTGGATTCTAGGCAATTTAATGAAGTCCTCAGGAAAGAGGCCCAGGGACTGCTTATATTATCAAAACTATTCGGAATCCTTCCATTTTAAGACAAGGTCATTTGATATTTAGTGAAACATATCTCATTAAGAGATAGGCATGACTTCTGCTGCAGGAGAACACACTCATTTGCACTTTTTAAAGAAAGCTTAATCAAGGATTCAAACAGTCTCCTCTTATACTAAAATGTAATAATTGGAAAGCCTCGATACCAATTATCGAGGTTCATGTCAATACCTTGTTGGCGAGCTTAAAACTCACTGTATTTTGGTTGGTGGCAATGGACTTTGTTAATATAAAGTCTACTCTATAAAACAATGTTAATTGTCCACTATGCTTGACTGGAGGAAAATACTCCAATTTTTTTTAAATCAGATCATATTTTCTTCTCTAATTTGGATTTCCAGCCACCATTTATCTCCGCTTTCTGCTGTTGCCATCTTGATTTTTCCCCCTGTTTAATCAATCAATAGTTCCAGACACTGAGCTGTTTTTCATATTTGGGGGAGTGGGGGCGGAATTACGTAATATTTGCTTATATCCAAGTCTGCAAGAACACAGGATTTTCATTATTGACATCTGTGTGTGTGTGTGTGTGTGTATGTGTGAGTGGTGGGTTTCAAATGTTTTTAGAACCTACTCTCTAGGTGTGGCCTATTTTGTGGGCATGGCTTGGCAGTCATGTGACAGGGTAGGAGTGGCCAACTTGTAAATGTGGTGAAACTCATTTAACAACGCTCTTGCTTAGCAACCAAAATTTTGGGCTCAATTGTGATAATAATTTCTTTCTTTCTTTCTTTCTTTCTTTCTTTCTTTCTTTCTTTCTTTCTTTCTTTCTTTCTTTCTTTCTTTCTTTCTTTCTTTCTTTCTTTCTTTCTTTCTTTCTTTCTTTCTTCCTTCCTTCCTTCCTTCCTTCCTTCCTTCTTTCTTTCTTTCCTTTCCTTTCCTTTCTTTCCTTTCTTACTTTCTGCCTTCCTTTCCTTTCCATTGGGTTACTGGCAGCGGCAGGCCAGACTTACTTCTGGCTCCACTGGTGGAACCCCCTCTCACCGGCTCTCTAAATTTCACCATCCGGCTCTTGCGAGTAGGTGAGAGCCTGCAGAAACCCACCACTGGTTTGTGTGTGTGAAAGTCTTGATGGTGGCACAATTGCGTGGCTTTTAAATATGTACCATGCATGCAATACCTGTTAAAAGGGGGCAGGACTTCCATTCAGTCCCAGCTGCTGTATCAAGGTTTTCTATACCACCACCTCTGTGGACATTCCTGAAGGTGAACGCTGAAGAAGTCTTATACAGTGTATGTGGTTTGTGTAGCAAAAACAAAACAACGGTTACTTTTTAAAAGGCAACCTTTTGTGGTTCAAGAAGACAGTTGCGCTGAGTAGGTAGAAAGCTCTGTTTATTAGATTAAAATGTAGATCTCATCTGAGCAGCCACAGAAAAGAGCTTGACCAGCTGCCACAAAATTACTTTTCAGCTGAAAGCACAAAGTGCTTCTCCTATGTTCTGTGTTTGGAAACCTGGTTTATTAATATTAAAGCCACTTTTTACTGGAACTGAAGCCTTGCTAAATATAGCTTTCCTCTCCCTCAATATTGAGTTTGCAAAAGGTGATAAGAGGTAAAACGGAAACATGAGATTACTACAAATAGGGGACATTTTTAAAGCAGTTTGTTCTTCTAGTGACCTTTAAGCAAGCTTCTTAGAGAAATTTTTCTCCCTGCAGAAATCTCCAAACGAAGCTGAATAATGTTCTTGGAGAAAACAGTTGGTTGCAAGTAAAAAATATTTCTGCATGAAGACCGCATAACTTACATTTCTAACGAAATGCATTCGGTTGTCCTGAGAAATTGCTTCTAGGATTTGTTTTCTGTGTATTTTGGAGCTTGATTCATAAAACCACTGTTAGCATAAAGTCATACTTATACCTAGTTGTTACATAACTGTATCTGTCAGTGAGGTCTTTCAGATAAACCAGTGACGGCGAACCTTTTTCACCTCAGGTGCCAAAAACACACATGCTTGCGCTATTGTGCGTGCTCAATCATGTGCCAACTCCTGTAATTTAATGCCTCCCATGCCGTGTCCCCTGCTGCCCCGCATATGTGCACACAGCTTTTTGGGAGCCTGGGGAGGGAAAAAAAAGGCCCAACACACAAACTGGAAGTTCAGGAATGGACTTCCAGGTTGCCCATTGGGCCATTTTTCTCCCTCTGGAGGCTTCAGGAGGGCAAAAACTGAACAAAAATCAAGGCCAAAAATCAGCTGGCCAGCACGCTCATGTGCGCTGGAGCTGACAGGGCAACGCCTCGCATACCCTCAGAAATGGCTCCGTGTGCCACCTATGGCACCCGTGCCATAGGTTCGCCATCACAGAGATAAACCAAAAGAACTATTGATGTGAGATAAGCTTCTAGCTCAGTGATGGCAAACCTTTTTTGGCTCGCGTGACAAAAGCGGGAGAAGCGCAGGGGGGTCGTATGTGGGCGGGCCATACCCATAATGCTATGTGTGCTGGCCAGCTGACAGGGCAAGCCTCACTTGCCCTGACAAATGGCTCCACGTGCCACCTGGGGCACGCATGCCATAGGTTCGCCATCACGGTCCTAGCTGATCATATAATGTTAGTGCTTATGATTCCACACACTCTGGTTATATTCCTATGCTATCAGTACACATACTGATCAATAGAATTTCAAGGAAGAAAGTGACGTTTCAGAAACAGAACGTCATCTTTTCTTACACTTGAAGAAGAGGTTCTTCTTCTTCACTTCATTACAGAAGTGCTTCTACTACTACTGCCTAAAATCCCATCATAGGTTAGTTTACTCACATCATAGATTGGGTTAGGCTCAAATGCAAGAAGTAATATACTAAAATCAAGAAAACTAAGATCATGGTATCCAGCCCCCTCAAATCCTGGCAAATAGATAGGGAAGAAATTGAGGTAGTGACAGTTTTTATTTGTAGTCCTCACTGCAGATGGGGACTGCAGTCAAGAAATTAAAAGACGTTTGCTCCTGGAGAGGAAAGCTATGGCAAACCTAGACAGCATACTAAAAAGCAGAGACAACACCCTGCCAACAAAAGTGCATATAGTCAAGGCTATGGTTTTCCCAGTTGCAATGTTTGGCTGTGAAGGTTGGACCATAAGGAAGGCTGAATGCCAAAGAATTGAGGCCTTTGAACTATGGTGCTGGAGAAGACTACTGTGAGTCCCTTGGACTGCAAGGCGATCAAGTCCTAGAGGAGATCAACCTTGACTGCTTTTTAGAAGGCCAGATCCTGAAGATTAAACTCAAACAATTTGGTCATCTAATGAGAAGGAAGGATTCACTGGAGAAGAGCCTAATGCTGGGAAAGACTGAAGGCAAAAGAAGTTGACGACAGAGAATGAGGTGGCTGGACGCAGTCACTGAAACAGTTGGTGTGAGCTTAAATGGATGGTAGAAGACAGGAAGGCCTGGAAGAATATTGTCCATGGGGTTGCAATGGGTCGGACATGACTTTGTGACTAACAACAACAATATGCCAGAATTAGGTGATTTGAAGGAAATGGATGTTTCCCATCATGTAAGCACCTTTGTGTGAGAGGAGAAAATCATTGAAGCAGGTTATGCATCTTTCAAATATTTGTCACATAAATATATTTAAGACTGAATTGCTATGTAAAGCTCATAAACACCAAATAAAAACCTTATCTTAGAGTAAGAATGCCTTACTCTAAGGATTAAAGAGAGGCTCTATCCTTTTATTTCCTAAAAGATAGCTTGAAAGAATAATTTAAACACAGAGCAAATTAAAAGAATTGAATCATACATAAAAGATAGTGTCTACATTTCCAAGTTGAAATGCTCTCCTCATTTGGCTGAAGAGAGTGAATTACAGGCTTGTCTCTCATTCTAGCAACAGCTTTTTAATAGAATTAAAAGAGGGTCTTCTTAACTTCAATTATTTCTTCTAAGTTATTCTTTCTTAATAGGTAATCTGCAGAGGTAATGTAATGGACTATCAGCACGGCATTTTTCTTCTCTTTTCTTCCTCACAGTTGGAACTAGTTGTCCTCTTTCTTTTTTCTATCCTATTTCTCAGATGAGCTGTAATAACTTTTGACTTTCACAATCAAACTGGCCTATCTATTATGAATAGCAGACCCTTAATACTGCAAAAAGCAGAGTCTACTGGCCCTATTTTTGTCTGTCAACATTTCAGTGAATAGATCACATGCAGTTTCAATATCTTGCTAACTTTTTTTCCTACTCAGGGCGAGGACACTAACAAAAGAAATGCTCTGCCTCATCCATTGTTGCTTTTTCTTCTGTGACAACCAAATCTTGAAAAAGATAGTGACAACCAAATCTTGAAAAAAATAAACAGTTCCTGGCTGGCCAATGAGCCCGATCAGCTTACAATTCTATGTTCATTAATTAGCCAGAAGGCATAAATGATTAGTAATGCTCTGTAGATTCCATAGACTTTCAAATATATAAAATATGCATATTTAGTTTTTTGATGTCCAAATAAACATGTACCAATAGCCCAGATGACTCTGATGTATCTGAAACTGGATTCAGAAGGATTAGTGAGGGAAAGACAGATGATTATGCTAATGTGTTTTATGTGAACTGTTTCATTCTTGGAACCCATAACACTTGTCCCAGGTTGCTCTTCAGACAAGAACAAAAAGAAACAAACCCATGCAGCTCAAAAGAGGACTTCAGTCACCCTCAACAAAGCCTGGGTAAGGGTACCAGCAAGTTCATTCACATTTCTGAGGAAATCTCAAGCAAAATTGTGGTGACTCATCTGATTCCCCCATCAAATTAGGAAATATAGATGTTATCTGGGTATTGTGATGCTGACTTTACTGGTAGAAAACATTCATGTGTAGATATCTGGGTCTTAAGCCATTTAGGTTTTTTTCTAGCACTCAGCCCAGAAGAAAAACCAATGAAGAAAACACAACATAAAATGCAAACAATCCTGACCTTTGGCTCCATTCAAAACACTTTCAAGCTTCATTCTGCAACAAAAGAAATTTCTGAATCATTTTCAAAGTTACTACCAGGTACTGGTATTTTATGATTTTATTTTCTATCAATAAAAGGCACATCAACATTTTTTTTTCTCCTAGGCAACATCATTTCAGATTTCCATATGAACTCTGGCATCAGATCCATAACTTATAATAATTAAGAGGTATTGACTTCCGGTTCCGGCTCCGGCAGCGACGGGCGAACTTAGGGTTCGCTCGCCGCTTTGTTTCTTTTCCTGCCCCCCCGCGGGGGCGAGAAGCCCCTTGTTTGGGGTTTCTCCCGTAAAGCCGGCTCGACGGGGAAGCCCCCCCCCACGGCAGTGGGGAAAGCGACCCCGATCCTCGGCTTAGGCGGAAGAGGACATGCTGCGGGGGGCTTTTCCTTCGCCAAAGGTTGGCGGCACCATTTAATTCTATGGAGAGAGACGATCGGAAGAGTCGGGAGGCTTTTCGGGACCTCAGCTGCGAGCGCAGAGTGAGCTATTAAAACTTTTTTTTTGTACTGTCAGCCGGGCTGAAAGGGACAGGAGGGGGGTGTTTGTTCCCAAAACCCCCCCCCCTTGGACTAAAAGCGGCACTTGGAAATGCCTCGTTGCGAGGAATCGGAAACTTTTAATCCGGATGGTCTCTAACAAGGGAAAGTATTTTGCGGCTTGTTTGCAATTATGTCTCTAGGTCTGGCTGAAACAGTTTCTTTTTTGCTTTTTAACCGCTTTCTCCCTCGGGCTCTGAGTTTGGGCGGAAAATGGCTTCTCTTTGTCCCCGACTGACTATGACCTATGGAAAATTACCAGTGTCTCTTTGTGATTTGGACTTCCTCTAATTATTGATGAAGAATTTTCCTCTTTTGGATTTGTGTTTTCCTTTCTGGATTACCTTCGTTATTATACCTATGGAGTTGGAAAAGTGTTTCTCTACTGGTTTCTGAATTCTGCAGCTCTACAACTTTGAGAACTTTGGACTCCTGATCTGCCTCACCAGCCCCACCCTAAAAACGCCATTTTACTGGCACGGATTTTAATAGCTAAACATGGCACAAGAAGCAACGCTGGCAAGCCTTGAACAAAGAATGACTGCCCTTGAATCTGTTATACAAAATTTGGTATTAGAAATTAAGGCCCAGAGGGCAGAAAATGTCAATTTTAAAAAGGAATTACTGGACACTCGAAAACAAGTGCTTGAGAATACACAGAAGAATGAAGAATTGAAAGGGGGGCTGGAGGGGGCTAAGGGAGAGATTTAAAATGTTTCTAATGAGGTTGTGGAAATAAATGGGCATGTGACTAGGATAGATATGGAAAGGATGACATACTTTTTGAGATTTCAGAATGTTTCTGAGATGGATGGTGAATGTCTCCCTGATCTTATGAGTACAATTATTGCAGACTATTTACATAAACCAAAAGATGAGATCAGAGGGGACATTGACCTAGTCTACAGAATAAATTCTGCATATGCCAGGATGAATGAAGTACCCAGAGAGATACATGTAAAATTTGTTAGAAGGTCAACCAGAGAGGAGATCTTGAAGGCGCAAAGAGGGAGTCCTATGATTTACCAACAAAAGGAGGTTACCATCTTGAAGCAGATTCCAAGAAAGATTAGAGAAGCCAGAAGGAAATTTTCCTTCTTGTCTAAAACATTGTTTGATCATGGGATCTGGTTCAAGTGGGTGATACCCGAAGGGATGCTGGTGTTCTGGGAAGGAGGTAGAGTGAAGATTAAAACAGTTGCTGAGGCGGAAGCCTTTCTTAAAAAACATTCCTCTGTCCTGGGAGAAGATCCAGGGGGGGCAGGGGGAGCCATGGCCCCGCCCGCTGGGGGCCCGGGGGAGAAGGTGGAAGATACAATTGCCAAGAGACTTAGATCTAAAAAATAACTTTGCCCTGGGTTTTTTTTTGAGTAATATTGTATGATATTTGTAATCTGGATTTTTGTAATTGACTGACAGTATATAACTGAAAAATTTAGGAATATGTACTTGCTCCCAGCTTGTAGTGTTATGTGAAATGTTTCTTTTCTTTCTTTTTAACAATGTAACTTGAGGTACCGGAGGAGCCGACGACTTTGACGTGACCACTCTCAAAATTTCTATGTATCCCTTACCCTACCCCATAAAAAATGTAAACTCAATAAAACTTTTTCAATATAAAAAAAAATAATTAAGAGGTATTGATTCCTATGTGGTGTCATGGCAGCATTTACAATCCTGGAGAAAATGCTCCAGAGAGAGACAAAAAAGGCAAAGATGATGACCACCAAAGAAAGAGTTGAAGGGTACACAGTGGACTTCTCCCATGTATTTGTAGGGATTGTCATTTTGAAAAACAAGATACAGATGACTCAATTTTCCAATCAATCAGTCAAACCTAGTTATTTGCAGGATCGTATCCTGCCCCATACATCCCTTCGGCCGATTCGCTCTTATAGAGAGGGACTTCTCTGGGTGCCGTCCACTAGGCGACGCCCAGGGAAAGGGCCTTCTCTGTGATGGGCCCGACCCTCTGGAACGACCTACCCCCGGATATTAGAATGACCACAGATCTCCGTGCTTTCCGCCAAAAAGTAAAAACTTATTTTTTCCATCAGGCCGGCTTGGCCTAATTTACGCTCTCGCCCCAGTCTGTATTTTCAAATTGTCTATTTGGTTTTAATGGGTTGCAATTTTAATGTTCTTAAATTTTAGTACAGGGTAATTTAATTCGTTTTTAACTTTGTTATTGTATGTTTTTAGATGTTTTTTTAATTTTCCTGTACACCGCCCCGAGTCCCTTTGGGGAGAGGGGGCGGTTTATAAATGTAATAATTCTGGGAGCTGAAGTCCTTCAGACTTAAAGTTGCAAAGGTTGGGGATCCCTGCACTAGGTTATAAGAATGATGTGGTCAAAATACTGACAGGAACAACCTGTGCTTCTTGCTATTGCAGTACTGAAATTCCATGTTTTCTTGTGCTTTCTTTAAAAAATTTCTGCCTTTTCTTAAGAATTAAAGAAAGGTTTTAGCATGCTTTCTGGACAAGCAGCCCATTAATCAGGTTCTGATAATTTAGCTTCATCCTACAGTGAAAAATTGTGAATGCAAAAGCCTTTCTGAGCTTGGAAAGAGAACCTAGGATTTTTCAACCTCTTCTTCATTATTTTTTCACACTGCCTGCAATGTAACATTCATATTATTCTTTGCAGAAATGTCAGCGCCCTCTCCCCTTGCTTCTTTTCTTTTATTAACAAGCAAAGTTCAGATATTCAATCAGAGTTTGAGAAATATCACCACTTCAAAGAAGAGACAAACCTCAATGCTATTTAATAAGCGAACAAGTGACAACAATTCTGCCGATCCTTAAAACAATCTAAACATTACAAAATCTGAATTTAAAGGGTTGTCAGAAAGCATCTGAGTGAATGCCAATACACTACATATACTTTGAATCTAGTAGGATGCATCCATATTATGTCAGTGTGCAGGCCAGTCTCTATACTAGAAGCCCTAGCTCTCATAAAATAGTGTGGACATACTTTGAGTACAACAAAGTTTTAGTCACTGTTGTGGCATATTGCTCAAAATGTGCTAGAACAGCCTGATACCATCCTTACAGTTATGCTGCATATGACAGAGTGCAACTAAGGCTAATAATTTAATCTGCCTTTTATCTTCTTAAAAAGCATATTATGAAAAACTCAGTTGATCTAAATTATTCTATTTTTAAATTGGTTTCCTGCCTTCACTATTTTAATAAAAAACTTAGGGCACCAAACATACCTAATATTCCTTCCTCTTATTTTCCCCACAACAACCTTGTGAGGTGAATTAGGCTGAGAGAGTGACTGGCCCAAAGTCTCCCAGCTGGGAGACGTAGGATTAGAACTCATGATCTTGTAGTTTCTAGCCTGATGCCTTAATCACTAGACTAAACTGGTGTAGTTCCATCTGATGACCATGCCTACAAAAGATTGGAATGCAAGAAAAGGCACCTGGGTCTCTTCAGGATTGCTTTCTCTACCCAGCTGCAACCTGACTGATTAGATGCAAATAAAAATATTAAATTTGATTATTAATATTAAATACTAAATATGTTTAATACATAATAGTAAAGGACATGAATTAAAACATAAAATTAAAAAATATTAAATTCAAATAGAGTTAGATGTGATTTTATGAACTGAATGAATGGATCAATGAATGAATAAGTGAGTGAGTAAGTGAATGAGTGAAGGAAGGAAGGAAATGGATGTAGCGGCTTAATTATAATGAAAGAAGCTAAAATGGGAGCATGAATTGGTGTCATCTAGATTGTGATGCTTATGAAAAACTGGATATAGTTGCATATTAGGCTCTAATTTATTATAATTGAGTACTCTGAGATGAATGTGTGAGAAAACTGTACAGCATTTTGAAAAAAATGTTCTGCCAGATGGTATGAATAGGTGCGTAGGAAGAAGATAAGAATATAGAAAAAGTGACTGAGCTGTTCAGAAACCTAAGAATGAATAATTTTTTAAAATATTGCTTAGCAAAAGGTCTGTCAAATACAGTTTGGAAAGAAATGGGCATGAAAGCAAAGGTATAAAGGGAAAGAAAAGAGAGTGAATGTAGAAAGGCTGGAAGAAGAGAAACTATAATCCTGTATGAAAACATATTGTTGCAGAAAAAGAGAGCACGAGACTTGGACTTCTCAAAATCAGGAAAAGTTTATTATGGCTGCCATAGTTCAGAAAGCTAGTCCAGGCTACCATCCAAGAATTCTGAACCTCTTCCAAAAGGGAATACAGAGTTTTATACTTTACTACAAGCAACTTTCATCATGGCTAGTTTCTTATTGGTTATATGATTCAAAAAAGAAAACCACAAACATATCCTGTTTTGCAAAGATGAACTTCCAGCCGTTGTGGTTAAGCCCGTTGTCTCACTTGCCATCTAACTCGGCCTATTTACAAGCAAGTGTTTGCGGTTCGACATTTGAATTTCCTTTCAAGCTTCCTGTTGAAATTCCAAGCTAAAAAGAGACCCCTCCGGGTCATCTATTCCAACCCCACATCATTTCACACTTAACAACTAAGTCTCACTTTATGCCCTGCCTCAATATTTATTAATCTTTCAACAGAAGGGAGGTAGACATAAGAAAGAGAATATGAAGTTGATCACAATAGAGCATTCCCTACTGCATATGAATATGCTCTCCTTCCATCCTTGAGTTGGAAAAATATTATATGGACATAAACCTCTTTCCCCTACAGCCATGATGGTGAACCTATAGCACACATGCCACAGGTGGAAAGCAGAGCCATATTTGCTGGCACACCAGCCGTCAGCTCTGGTGTTCATGCACATGCAGGCCAGTTCATTTTTCACCCTTCCAGAGGGCCGGGGGAGGCTGTTGTCACCCCAGGCTTCAGGAAAGCCTCCAGAAGCTAGGAAGGGCGAAAAACGGCCCCAACAGGCTAACTGGAAGTTTGTTCCTGAACTTCCTGTTGGGCCATTGGGGCCATTTTTCACTTTCCCAGGGCTTCAGGAAAGCCTCTGGAGGCTAACAGCCCCTAACAGCCCAACCAGAAGTTTGGGGATGCTATTTTGGCATGCTGTAAGAAAAAGGTCCGCCATCACTGCCCTACAGTCTATCTTTATCATGTCTCAGAAATGAGGGTAGGTAGGGTTGTTGACTTCACACAACTTAAATGTGAGGCAGTTTCAGAGCAACAACTGGTGGATTCCCTACTTCTTCTTATAAGATAATTGATAGTCCTATGAAATGATTTCCTATATGCTGACATATAGAGGTTGCTTTGGGTACCATAGAAGGGAAGCAGCAAAGATCTCTCAGTGCTGTTGTGTCTCTAAATCTTTCTTTCCTTTCTCTCTCACTCCTGAAGCCAATTTCCATCCTCCCAAACTATTTGGGATTAGACAAAGAGCCTGCCCAATCTCCCATCCCTCCATATGACATTTGTTGTGTTCATGTATCTGACTTTTCCTCTTCTTTAAGATTTCCCTATCATGCATTCACACGCAGATGTTTCTCTCATGGGCAAAGCCAAAACAGCCATAGAGGTGTACTGTTCAGTGAGTAAACAGGGGAAAGCATTTCCCTGGCACGTTTACTAGGTCATTTGGAGGTGACCAAATCAGAAACCCTGACTGAATCATTATCAGACTTATCCTCAAATTGCCCTAGATCAGGGGTCTGCAAAGTTGACTCTTTTAAGACTGGTGGACTTCAACTCCCAGAATTCAACTCCCAACTCTGGGAGTTGAAGTCCACCAGTCTTAAAAGAGCCGACTTTGCAGACCCCTGCCCTAGATCATCACAAATGAAAATGTAGATACCTTTTACAGTTAAAAAAACCAACGGTACAGCTAGACTTCTCATTTTATCCTACTAAACTAGGATTTTAATTTATCATTGAATTTTCAGGAAGGTTATCTTCTGGGGAAAATAATTCTGAAATGCAATAGAAATACAAATACACAGATACAGTTTCTTGGAGATTATATACTGTATATCAGTGGTGGGATTCAAAACAATTTTCTACTGGTTCTGTGGGCATGGCTTGGTGGGCGTAGCAGGGCTTGGTGGGCATGGCTTGGTGATGTAAAATCTCCATTCCCACCCCACTCCAGGGGAAGGTTACTGCAAAATCCCCATTTCCATCCCGATCAGCTGGGATTCAGGAAGCAGAGGATAGATGGGGGTGGGGCCAGTCAGAGGTAGTATTTACTGGTTCTCCGATCTACTCAAAATTTCCGTGAATAACCTTGCATTCTTTTCACTCTTTGTCTAGCATCACAATAGTCTACCTGTTGTTTACTGTAAAAAAAAAATCAATTGCAACCTTTTGTTATGCAATCTGGCCAGGTGAGAGGAGAAAAATGAATGTATAGAATGTGGCTGTTTTATAGCTGATGTTTGAAACGGGAAGGGAGGCAAGGAGAGAAACAAAAATAGAAGAATGCTTTCCTGCCATAGAAGCGTGGTAGAAGGGAGGAATGAAAATGAGAAATTGCAAGGCTCTTTTTGGAACCTTTAAAAATGAACTACGAAATGAAATTACATTGCCAAGCAAACTGAAGTAGAATGAGGGAAGTGTGCATGGTGAGTGAGTGCCAAGGAAGAAAATATGGCATGAGAAAAACACTTCAGATTAGTGTTCTGAGAACTAATCAAGATGAGTCCAGAAGTGCGATATAAGATGCATGAAGACATTACCACATGGGAATATGGCAGGATTGTTTTAACAACCCTATCTTTTTCAGGATCAGATAAAACCATGCCACAGAGGTTTCGGTCATAGTTTATGAACTACTTGGGGACTACAGCATATGGGTCACTTTCCAAGCAAGGTCAATAATACACTAGGGTTACTGTAAGGCTCTTGGGTGGAAATGGCTTTAACTTAATGCCTAGACAATCACCCTCATTTTAAAAATGTATTATTTACCTGATCAAGAATTGTACTGAAATATTTCTATGCCATTCTATTATTTTTTGCTTTCAGAAAAATTAAGCAAGTTTGTTAAAACAAACAAACAAAAGCCCTGATTTTTTTAAAAAAACTACCATGTTTCCCTGAAAATAAGACCTGGTCTTATTGTCTTTTGATACTCCCCCCAAACAGCTATGGCTTCTTTTTGGGGGCGGGGAGTCTAATTACTGACTCACCTCGCAGCAGCGGCACCAAGAACCCTGTCCAGTAGGAGCCTGTTGCCAGCCTACTTCTTCTGTGGCCACTTGCCACTGCTCACATGTGTCACCTCTGGCTTCTGCTTTGCCAAGACCTTCTGGAAAGCCCTCTGCAGTCGATAACAGAGCTCTGGATCGATCCAGAACTCTATTATCAGCTGCAGAGGGCTTTCCTGAAGACATCTGCAAGGCAAAGCAGGTGTCAAGGTGTGTGACGCCTGGTACATAGAACAGCTCCATCCCCACACTAGCTTAATTTTTACCTATGCTTCTCACCCACCCCCTGCACTTCAGGGTGCGTGGGGTCTTAATGAGGACTTAATTTGCGAGGTAGGACTTGTTTTGGGCAGCCGTAAAAATCAAGCTAGGACCTACTTTTGGGGTAGGTCATATTTTCGGGGAAATATGTATTATTAGGGTGAATTCAGCATGATCCAAACATTTGTGTACATTTGCCCATCGCCCATTCTTATTTTGTTCAAATAGAAATGAAGTCAATATCATCAATACCAACCAAAGCTCAAGGAGGACAGTATCTCATCACGCAGACACTATAATCAGGAAAGCCGGCTGGCCTGGCATAGCTGTTTTATGGCTGATTTTAGTTGGGTTTTAATTATGTTTTTAGCACGGGTCCAAATTTTATTTAATTCAGTTTTAACTACTTGATTGTCTATATATTTTTACATTTTTATTGTTCCTGTGCACCGCCCTGAGTCCCATCTGGGAGAGAGGGCGGTATAGAAATACAGTAAAGATTAAGATTAAGATTAAGTGCTCTCAAAGATTCTGCAGGATCCCCAATTCATAGCTATGGAGAAGGGCTTGTAAATATAGTACCTGAAATGCCACCACTAATACGAACTGTGATTCAGACATTAAGGAACCCCTATGAGCTTCTTTTACAATTAGTGCAATATGTGTTTCTCCACATATTCCAAAGCACTATCCAGCAAACTGTAGCTTACCTCAAAAATGCTAAATAGAACCAAACCTGGTTATTACGTAGATGGGAGATTACTCAGAATTCCCAAAATGTAAATTAGGCTGACAGATGAAAACATCCCACATGAAGGCAGTGACAAACCACTGCCATATGGCTGCTAACAGCATGACATTGTCAAAACTGAGCAACGTGGTATATGCAGTACAATGCAGTGAGACATGTGTAGATCTGTACATTGGAAAAACAAAACAATCACTTCATAAATGCATGGCGCAACAAAGGAGAACAAACCCATCAGGACAAGATTCAGCAGTCTATCTGCATTTAAAAGACAGAGGCCACTCTTTTGAAGGCAGCAAAGTCCACATTTTGGACAGAGAGAACTACTTGTTTGAAAGAGGGGTCAGGTCAAAGAAGCCATCTATGTTGAAACTGAACAGCCCACTCTCAAAAGGGAGTGGGATACAACATCATCTATCTTCAGTCTACAACACAGTTCTTTCAGCAGTTCCAAGAAGACTCCACACCCATTTACACTCCTCAGGTAACCCTGAGGACACAGATAACCCTCCAGGTGGTCTCAACGACTCTCTACTCAGACCAACTGACTCAGACCAGCTGTCTGCAAGGAATATAAATCCTTCCATTCCTCACCATCCAGTCAGAGTCGAAAGAGCTTCTTGTATGAGAAGCAAAACATCTTCAGAGAAAAACAAGGAAGTCCAGTTGCTGCTTGAAAAAAAGAAGCATGACATGGATGACTGAGAATCTCCATAGACACTCTTTGTTGCCAATTTCCTGGCCCGTAGATTGGACTTACTGGGGAATTTTAGGAGTTGAACTCCATACATCTTAAAGTTGCCAAGTTTGAAAAACACTGTTTTAGAGTCTCAGCTACAACGGTTGAATTTATAGTCTATTGCACTTGCTCAGCTTTATCCATTGGAATGGAATTACAAACACAGATTTATATCACTTCATGGACATTGTTACTGAAAAAATTGACAATACTCTTGAAGAGTGTGAGTAAGCTGAAGACAGCCACTGTGTATTAAAATGCTTCTTGTTCTTAAAAACACACCATGACACTCCCATTTCACCATCCCCTCTTTGCAGAGCAAAGGCAATTTATTCACGTGGCAATATCCATCTGTGACAGTTGGCAGGACAATGACATACCGTACGCTTTTCCTCCCCATCTTGATCTCTTTTCCAGCTTTTTTCTCCTTGTGTATTTCAGTTGGTATTATTATCCATATGGCCTGTGTTTGAAAACACCTCTATGGATCTCAGCATAAGAAGTATTTTATAGAAGAGAAACAGCAGGCAATGAAAAATGGTTAATGTATCAGAATTATTGGAAAATCACCAAGGGAAATATAAAATTAAATCCAAAGAGCAACTAATAGCAGAAGGATATAGTTGTCAACAGTTTTCCTATTCAAAGTTATCAGAAAGATTTAAAATGAATTTTTTAAAATTATGGTATGGAACAAAATATAACAGAATTTCAGTTGCAATTGTGTACCAGTAATAAACATGCAATTGCTAAATATATCAGCTCTTGCTGAAATTTGAAACAGGAAGAACAGTTTAACAAATGTATTATAAAGTGGGCTAAGACTTTTGGTTATGGATCAATGGAAAATATGATTTAAAAAGGTTGAAATGTACCTTATGTTATAATCTTAAAGATAATTTTTATGAAATGATGTGTTGTTGGTGTTGACACCAGAAAAATTATTTAAACTGTATAAAGCATTTCAAATATATATTGGAAATGTAAACAATGAAGTTTTGAATTCAAATACATGCATCAATACAGAGTATTTTAAAGATTAACATTCAGTTGAAGCCAGACCTTTTTCCTTTTAGAATTGGAGAATAAAAAAGTAGAAAAGAGCCATGCAAAGTTATTTCAATATATGAGTACTGCAGTGAGATTACAATATGCACAGAGGTGGGAAAATTCAGCAATACCCACAATGCTTGGTAAAACTGACTGAACCTCCTGAGCTAGAGAAACTTGACTTCTTTTATTAGAAAAATATCATTCTTGACATTATCATATTTTTTATTATTAGAACAAATAGGTTATAAAAAGAGAGTTATGATGAAATCTTAGAGAGAAAGAGAGGTATACAAATTTTGTATGGCATAATAGAATACAGCATTAATGCATAAATATTATCTTGGATTACAGAATCTCATTTTCAAGGTTTTCCCAGTAACTAGTACTGAGAGGCAAACAGTCTCTAACACTCTAGCAGTATTTATGACTAGTCGCTGCTGATAATTTTTTTCTCTATGAAAATGGCGAATTCCATTTTAAGATTGGGTCAATTATAACAGTGTTCTCCACTGTTCAAGAACATGGGATGTGAACAACCAACTTTGATGAGGAAAGGAGAAGTAAGTAATAATGGGAAAGATAGATGCAAGGAATATTAAGAAGATTGGGTGAGGCTAATAATTAATCAGAAATGCAGATGCAATCAGCTTTTTACTCAGGAATTCCTCTGTATAAAGAAACTGAACTCATGAAATCTCATGGTTCCTATATAACATTGAGCTTCCAAGACACTCAATGAAGTGGAAATGGGGCAAAGGAATAATAATTATAACTAAACTTTCAGCCACTCCAATCTTAAAAATGAACCCCATTGAATATTATCTCATTGGATACTCAATATCTCTATGGAGGAAAAATAGTCCTATGAGTCATCTGTTGATTCTAGGGTTTGGGTACTGATTTAATACAAATCCTGAAGGCTACCTTGCTAGAGTAGAACTAAAAAAAATTCTAGAAAGGCTGGAGACCCTGTGACCTTTAGTTTCTGTTGAACCCCTCCTAATATGTCACTATTGAGTACATAGGCTGGGGTTAATGAGAAAGGTAGTCTAGCAATATCTAGATGATCACAGGTTCCACTATTTGATCATTCAGAGTTATTCCTTCTTTAGGATTTGACTCATGAACTCCATATTATTTGTAGGATTGCAGCCCATTCTAGAATTTAACTCTGCATTTAACAGTGTCCTGGTGTCCTTGGTTCAGCTGTATCTGGTGATTAATAAATTAAATTAAAAGCATTCAATTCTTCCTCTCACAGGTGGCCTATCTGCTTAAGTGTGGGCTCAATATTTTGACACTGATCTCTTGGTCAAGTGTCTCACCTTTTGTGCTCATAGAACTGAATTCCCTTGGAAGCTTGCCTTGCTATTATATTTCTGGCCACCTTCCCACATCTTTTGTTTTAATGCTTTGTCAGTGGAGATTGCCTTCAGTGTGCTTCTCAAGATTTTTTGATGGAGGTGATGATGAGCCTACTCCGAGAATGCTATTGCTGGTGCTGCTTTCTGTTCACCTTCCCACCTTCTACTAGCTTCCTTCCTTCCAAGGTATTAGTCATCATTTTTAAAGCGCTCCATGGCTCGGGACCTAGCTATCTGCGGGATCGGATCCTGCCGCATACATCCTCACGGCCGATTCGCTCCTACAGAGAGGGACTTCTCCGGGTGCCGTCCACTAGACTCTGCCAGCGGGCGACGCCCAGGGGAAGGGCTCTCTCTGTGGCGGGCCCAGCCCTCTGGAACGACCTTCCCCCCGACATCAGAACAACCACGGACTTCCGCTCCTTCCGTCTGAAATTAAAAACTCATCTTTTCCGTTTGGCCGGCCTTGGTTAGCCTCTCTCTACAGGGTTTAGCTGTTTTTAATTGGGTATTTTAGCAGATTAAGGGGATTTTAGCACAGGCTCATATTTAATTTTTTCTTAACTGTATGTGTATATTGTATTGTGGTTTTAGTTTCCCTGTGCACCGCTCCGAGTCCCTATGGGGAGAGGAGCGGTCTATAAATTAAATTATTATTATTATTATTATTATTATTATTATTATTATTATTATTATTATTATTATTATTATTATTATTATTTCACCTTCCAGCTGAAAAAGCCCAAGAAATTCTCTCTTGAGGTCTTCCAGAAGATTTAATTGAAGCACAGGAAGCTAGGCAGGATTGAGAGCACTCCGAGGATGATTGTAAATAAGAGGGTATCCCTTGGCAACTTCTCATTAAATAAGTGCAAGAAAGATATCCACCCTCTGTAAACATTTCACCAACATTCTTTTTGGTCACGTGAGAACTGACAGCCCTGCTCTAAAGTCAGCCTCTGAACTTTAGTATTTTAAATTCTACTCTCAAATGTCTTCATGCTTTCTTTTGGAATGGCAGTAACTCTTGGCCTCAAATAAAGAAGCCAAGTATATGGACTATCATGTTACTTATAAAGAGGAGAAAGATAGCTCATGTCATTATTATTAGCAATAGCACTTAAACTTATATATTACTTCATAGTACTTTACAGCCCTTTCAAAGTGGTTTACAGAGTCAGCATATTACCCCCAACAATCTGGGTCTTCATTTTACTGACCTCTGGAGGATGAAAGGCTGAGTCCTGGTTACTTGCAAGACCGCCTCCTGCTGCCAAATACCTGCCACCGACCAGTTCGCTCCCACAGAGAGGGCCTTCTCAGGATGCCGTCGGCCAGACAATGTCGGCTGGCGACCCCCAGGGGGAGAGCCTTCTCTGTGGCAGCTCCTACCCTCTGGAATGACCTACCCCCTGAACTACGGATGATCACGACCTACATCTCTTCCGTTGGGCCCTGAAGACACACTTATTTTGTGCTGCCGGCCTGTCATAGTTTTAAAGTGAATTTAGTATGGGGTTTTTAAATGCAGGCCAATTACATTTAATTCATTTTAACATACTATTTTAGCTTTTGTATTACCCATTTTATTATGGCTGTGCAGCGCCCTGAGTCCCGAAAGGGAGAAGGGCGGTATATAAATTGAATAAAACTGAAACTGAGTCACCTTTGTGCCATTCAACTTTGCTCATTCTTGGCAGTGAATTAGCCTGCAATACTGCATTCTAACCACTGCACCACTTCGGCTCTAATATATAATTTAATACAACTATATAAATCTTTAAATAAGTACATTTTAAGGTGACATAAATTGACATTATTAAATAGTGGAAATAAAATGTGTCTATGAATTATATATTATTCTAGAATAGTAATATACAATCTCAGAAGAGGTTTAGGAAGGCAGTGCAAATGATTAAAGGGATGGTACAATTCCCTGTGAAAGTTGGGTGCAGTAGTAGGGATTATTTTAACTTGGAATAAGTAGATACATTATAGACATATTGTGTAGTATAGAGAAACTGCCTAGGAAAATGTCTCTGTTGTTCAAAGTCCTTTCCCATTCTGACACTCTCTGGAGAATCCTGTGAGTTGCACGTTGAAAATCTTGGATTATCCTAGGAAACTAGGATGATTGCTATGAGATTCAGGACAGGAAAAAGATAACCATCAATCTGGACAGGTTTAAATGTAGAGCAAAGAAGGCAGAGGCTATAACTCAGGAGAACTGAACTATATTTACAGAAGGAGCAACCCTACCTTTGTACGATTGCAGAAGAACACAAGCAGAGACCTACCCCTCCACTTTCCATTGGATTGGCAAGCATTTTCAAGCTATTGCCAAGAAAAATGTTAATATAGTCCTCGTGGATCTCAAAAAACAGAAAGTTTTGTTCCGCACTGCACTTTCCAGATAGGCAAGGCATATGGTAGGGAGTCAGCTTCTCAATCTAGAGACAAAGAACTGGAAGCAGCAAAGAAAAACATTTTCCTCCCAGCGCAGAGGGAAGTGAGAAGAAACTAATTGCATTTTCAACTTGTAAGCAGCCAGAACTTCCAACAGAATACACATAAAAACAATAAGATGCCTTCAGGAGAACACTGTTTTTCTTGTTTATGATTAGAGCTATTATTGCGCTCATGCTTTGCTTATGGTCTCCTGTAGTTATGCTTGGCCTTTATTCTGACCCAGCGGGCCTTTCCTCTATGTTTGCAAGTTCAGGAATTAGAGGTGTGTGCTGCGGAGGGGGTAGGAACATGCAAACAAGAAGGGTTCATTTGCATGGAGAAATTCAGGAACTTTGGAGAGGTCAGAGTTTCAAAGAGCTTACAATTATAAGTGCTATGTTGTCTTAGGGATCTATTGTATTTATATCTGCCACAATCAACTGGATTTTTTTTATAGCTTACAATAATTAAGAGCAAACAAAGACTAGACACCATGCCATAAAATACATTGAATTATCTTGGGCATTCTATCATTCCATATAAAATTGTCAAAATAAGGAAGCTATTACAAGTTCTCAGTAGGCTAAAATATAAGAGGATACATTTTTCATTTACCTCCCCTTTATAGCAATTTTGGTCATTGAACTAAACTTGATTGGAAGTATAGGAGAGATTAGGTTAAAAATGGCCACTTTTTACTACTTAGAATGCACCTTAATCTTTCCTTATTGGCATAATTTGATTGCTGGCTATAATAATTGACTAATTTAAGCAGTGAAAGACAGGACAATTTATTCTTTTCAAAGACATATGCCAGAAAGATTGGAAGACAAATGCAAGTGTTAAGCAAATTGCCAGGTAGCTATTTTCCCTGTGATATAAAGTACTGCTTTGTTTTTTATTAATCTCTACCTACCTTCTCATCAATGAAAACTAATCACCGCAAAAATATGCATATGTAAATATGACTTAATTTTGATTTGTTGATGTAATATTGCAAAATCACTTCATCAAAGAAGAAATAAAAACAGGTGATATAAAATCAGTCATCAAGTCTATTTGATCTAGTACCTTTAATTTGTTTTTTAAAATCTGTTTAAATATATGAGTCACGGAAACTCATATGTGGATTTCAAAGATGAGTGCTGAGGTCAAGCAGCTTCCTTGGTAAGTAAACCATGTTATCCTTGATAATTGAAGGGCAAAAAGTTTTGATTAAATCACGTTTTTTCTTTTTAAAATGTAGTCTTGGCCACTTCTGAATTAGATGAGAATTTCTTTGCAGCAGAACACATTCTAAACCCTTCCTTTTGTTAAGTGTGCAACAAAGTGTGACATAGTCATTTACAGCACATTCCATTCAATTAACAACTTTTGCCCACTGAATTCTAATTGAATTGAAGAGTTTCTTTCCTCCATCTTCATTGTTGGCAAATAACATTCTTCTGTTTTTTTTACAGCGCACAGGGCACATTAAGGATAGGGACTGGTGAACTTCCTGGCTTCCCTCTCACTAAACATTGCCAGCAAATAAATATTTACCAATCATTCTCCTTAATGTTTGCGGCTGGGGGCGGAGGCAAGTTGCTCAACTGTGAGTTCCCATGAGATGAAGACAAAATCATGAGGTGGTAACCAGCATCTTCGTGCTTTGGGTAGATATAGGTGGGGAAAGGTGCAAAGACAGGCCTACAAAGAGAATCTTTTGCTATTTCAACCCGTGGCTAATATGATAAAAGCTGAAAAGAAATGGTGATTCTGGAGTTGCAGTTTCATCAGATGCTTCACAGAGTTAACAGCAGATGACTTCAGTTTACCACAGGTGATACCAGTATATGCATCAACAGAAGGAGCCACAACATAACTTTCCAAGGCTTAGGATCTGCTGGAGCCAAGGTCCCTCTGCTCTCCTTTGATAAAACTGGCACAGGATTAGTAACTAATATAACAGCCTAGCATGGCAGCACATTGATTTCAATGATAAAACAAGAAAGAAAGAATGAGAAAGAGCGGGATAGAATCTTGAATCTTTTGCCATAATGGCAAGGAAATGTAAGGGCTTGAAAGGGATGAATCATCTCAAATTTCACTTTCCTTCCAGTTAGGGTGACATTTAAGATCACCTAATATGTTTCCTATTTTTGTGAAGAAATACCATTTTCAACCAGGGTAGCCAAAAGTAATTCTTCGTTGCCCTCTAGAATTTTGCAGCCCAGGTCTGGTAACTCTTGGTTGACTCCTTGAGACAGAGTGGGCAATGGTGGCAGATACTCAATCTTTCTTGACAATGCAGAGGTTGTCTTTCATTTATCAATTTGGAGGAGCCTGTTACTGGAATGGGAGATGGAAATGGAGGAGAAATTCTTTTTCTTGTCCATTTTCTAGCTGATAGGTAGAAGGATCTACCTATCAGTTAGTTATCCTTTAACTCAGGGGTCCCCAACCTTTGCAACTTTAAGTCTGAAGGACTTCAGCTCCCAGAATTCTCCAGCCAGCAAAGCTCCATGAAGATGGATAAAATGAAGATGGAGGAAAGCTTTGCTGGCTGGAGAATTCTGGGAGCTGAAGTCCTTCAGACTTAAAGTTGCAAAGGTTGGGGACCCCTGCTTTAACTTAATTTGACTTGAAAATATTCTACACATATTATAAGCACACAACCAAAAATGTTTAGAATTACTGGAAATTGCTTCATTATGAAAGAGCCATTTAAAATATTAATTCCCTCTGCCTACCTGTGTCTTTCTTTTCATAACTTTTGCCCCGCACTGTTGAGAAACAAACATCTCAATTTATTCAAATTAATATATCCCAGTGTTTGCTCCTAGAAATCTGTCTACCTTACAGAAACTAGAAAGGGAGCCTTTCTGATCCCAAATAATTTAAGGCTCTATATATTAAAAAGGACGTGGTGGCTCAGTGGCTAAGATGCTGAGCTTGTTGATCAGAAAAGTCGGCAGTTCAGCGGTTGAAATCCCTAGTGCTGCATAATGGAGTGAGCTTCCATTACTTGTCCCAGCTTCTGCCAACCTAGCAGTTTGAAAGTATGCAAGTAGAAAAAATAGGAACCACCTTTGGTGGGAAGTTAACAGCATTCCATGTGCCTTCGGCATTTAGTCATGCCGGCCACATGACCACGGAGATGTCTTCAAACAGCCCTGGCTCTTGGCTTTGAAATGGAAATGAGCATCGGCCCCTAGAGTCGGGAACGACTAGCACATATGTGTGAGGGGAACCTTTACCTTTACCTTTATTTGTATTTTGTATTTATTGAATTTATACCCCGCCCTTCTCCAAGCGGACCCAGGGCGGACCTTTATATATTAAAATCAAAAGCTAGATGGCTAAATGGCAATCAAAACAATTACTGTAGCAATGTACACACAAAGGTACTCCATTCAGAACTGTGGCCATCACTTTCTGTACCAGCTAAAGCTTCCCAACTAACAATATGGGCAGTTCTACATAAAGCATATTTCAACAATCCATACAAGAGGCTGCTTGTTGTGTGTAAGAGCTAGGCTCTGTTTATCTTAGGAAAGGCCCCATTTACATACCAATAAGGCTGGTAAGATTAGTCAGAGGACTCAGATGGGCAATCTCGTTGGGATTGCCCATCCTCAGAAAAAAGCCCCACCCGTGAAGTACAGGACCTGTGGTGCTTTTTTCTGAGGATCCCATTCAGTAGAGATAATCTCCCCAATTCTAATGACCAGGAAGTCCCCTGTTACAGATTTCTACCATATCAAAATTCAATCTCATTTTATTAGGTCTCCCTCATCCAGTCCACCACTGTATCCAGACTCGCATTCATAACACGTAGAGCATCTCCTGATTCAGATTACAGACAAGGACTGCAGTTATTCTCATTTATTTTAATTGCTTTTTCTTTTAAAAAATGTTTTTAAATTGCTCTATGCTACGTAGTCTGGGAGTTGGAGGGGGGAAAAGCAGAACTACACAGCAATATAATCATTCCAATGTCACCCCTGATATACCTGCATCAGGAGTTCAGGGGATAAGCATGTAATGTTTGAATTTGCACAGCAATGTTACTACATGTGTCATCATTGTGCTGGAATCATGGCTTGATGCAGATCCTGGCACTACTTGGAGTAAAGTTGGAATGGTGGTTGTTTCTCTGAAAGATAAGATATATATGACATACATGAATAAACATGAGGCATTATTTACATAAATAAACTTGGGGAAAGATATATCAACTTCATTGAATGCCATTAGTGTGGCAGCACTATTAACTAAGAACAGGAGGAGAGGTGCGTTTAGCCACTCACAGCAGGTGTGTGTATGCATGGTTTAAAAGCTACAAAACTCTGGCATGCTGACATGACTGAGCTAGTCTTTTTGGACTTTTCCAAAAGGTAATTTACATATTCAAATTAAAAATGTTTATCTTCAATAATGTCTTTGGGCCTCGTACAATTCTTGGTGCAGCCATGTTTCCTCCAGACTTGGCTTACGTCTTGGCAAAAACTATTCTACTAGGAAAACTGCAGGTTAAGTTTATTTTTAAAAATATGCTTTCAAAAACTCTCCCCAAAGCCCCATATGCTAATTAATCTACAACAGAAGACAAGAAAATATGTTCTGACATTTCAGGGGAGGCAAGTCCTGCCATATGCTGTCTCCAGCAAAGATGTGTAAAAGATGTAAGGAATGTATACATAACAACCAAAAAGGTTTATGGATACTATTTCTAGCACACTGATCTTCAAATGTGGGCCAAATTTCTAATAGAATTAATACCTGCTCTGCTTTAATCAAGTATTTGTTTGTTTGTTTCCTCGTTACACCATAGCTGTTTATTTGCTTTGAAATAACATATAAAGTGAATACAGGATTTGGATTTTATCTAAAATGTTGAGCTGTCAGAGGTAAGGCCAGGCATGATTGTAAGCCCTACTCTTCCAGAAATGCAACTCAGTTATATTATCACGAACTAGATAAGAGCAGAAACTTCAAGGGCGTAAACCTAAAAGAAAGGTCGCTTTATGATCAACTAAAAAGAAGAAATATCTGCTATATAGCTTGCCTCCCTTTCCTTTCCCTCCCCTCTCATCCCCTCCCTTTTCATCCCCTCCCCTCCCATAGAACAGAATATCTGTAGCTCAGGGGTCTCCAACCTTTGCAACTTTAAGTCTGAAGGACTTTAGCTCCCAGACTTCTCTAGCCAGCTTTGCTGGCTGGAGAAGTCTGGGAGCTGAAGTCCTTCAGACTTAAAGTTGCAAAGGTTGGAGACCCCTGCTGTAGCTCATGGTGGAACTGTGAATTTCTTAGTGGTCTCCTTGCTTGGTTGTTTGCTTGTGCACATTTCAACAAAGGAATGTTGGATGTTCTATGGTGAATGTTGCACTGATGTTCCAGTTGGATAATAAAACTTCTACAAGCAAACAAGCAAACAAACAAGCAAACTGAGAAAGTGACACAAATTTCCACCTTCCCTTCAGTTTCCTGAAAGGATGTCTGAATTCAACTGCTTCCAAGTACTGTGTAACTGAAAATTATGTATGTTTGGAGTTCTTGTCCTCCAGGATGGTATTTTCTTCGCCTTTTGCTCAAGAATGTGATCAATTTCTGAACATCATTCTGAATATCACAGTTCTGGAAAATTCTTTTAAAAATACTTTCATATGGTAATATTAATACAGTATGTCAGGATATTTAAAAAATCAAGACCACTGTTGATCTGTGCACAGCCAGGAATCTCATGATTGTTTAACATATGCATGTGATGCATGTAATACATGCACTGGTTTTCCCAGTGTATGTATGGCTGTGAAAGTTGAACCATAAGAAAGGCTGAACGCCCAAGAATTGAGGCCTTTGAAATATGGTGCTGGAGAAGACTCCTGCAAGACCCTTGGACTGCAAGGCGATCAAACTGGTCAGTCCTAGAGGAGATTAATCCTGACTGCTCTTTAGAAGGCCAAATCCTGAAGAGGAAACTCAAATACTTTGGCCACCCAATGAGAAGGAAGGACACACTGGAGAAGAGCCTAATACTGGGAAAGATTGAGGGCAAAAAAAGGGAGCGAGAGAAAATGCGGTGACTGGATGGAGTCACTGAAGCAGTAGGCATTAGCTTAAATAGACTCCAGAGAATGGTACATGACAGGAAGGTCTGGAGGGTCATTAACAGATTAACAGAGTTGGAAGGTACCTTGCAGGTCATCTAGTCCAACCCCCTGACCAAGCAGGAGACCCTACATCTGGCTCTACCTAGGATCGAACTCAAAACCTCCTGCTTGTGAGGCAAAAGCTCAGACATGACTTCATAACTAACAACATGTAATACAGACTTGTTTTATGTTTATTAATATATCAATAAAATATTCCAATTGTTTCTTGTCCTCATTACTACTGATCAGTTATTTGGAATATACAGTCTTCCCTTCACATTGCAAGAAAAGGTCCTTTGGATCCAATTAATACAATTGGACAATTAATTAATCAATGGAATGGCTTGCTGCCAGAAGTTGAGGGTGCTCCATCAATTGAGGTTTTTAAGAAGAGATTGGACAGGCATTTATCTGGAACGGTATAGGGCCTCCTGTGTGAGCAGCGGTTTGGACTAGAAGCATAGCATAGCATTAGCATTTAGACTTCTATACCACTTCACAGTGCTTTACAGTCCTCTCTAAGTGGTTTACAGAGTCAGCATATTGTCCCAACAATCTGGGTCCTCATTTTACTGACCTCAGAAGACTGAGTCAACCTTGATTCTGGTGGGATTCGAACTGCCAAATTGCAGGCAGCCAGCAATCAGCAGAAGTAGCCTGCAGTACTGCACTCTAACCACTGTGCCACCACAGGTCTTGGTGCTCTTCCAACTATTATTGAAAACCCTCCAAGATCCCTTCCAACTATTATACTGTATTCTGTATATCCTTACAAATATACCTTATTTGGTGCTCAGCTGCTCACACATTTCATTTTTTGTCCTCCATATATAGTCCTTGTTAGACTTGCCCAAAGTCTCCCAATGTTAGGAAATATCTCATGCTTCTGTTTCCTGGAATTCAGGAAGGCAGTTAAGGAAGTCTGTGGGGCACAAAGGCCTCCTGCAGGTATGGGTTCTTTTATTTCAGGATGTACTTTCATGACCCCTCAGAATAGTTATTGCTAACCTTATTTCATAGATTGTTTTATTACAGAGCTGGAGCGTACACCACATAGAAGTGGCTACAACTGAGGCCGCCTACAAGTCAACATAACGAATAAATATTTAATAAACTCCCCTCAGAAGCATTTTTTGTCAGAGTGAGCACAGTGTGACTATGTGAGACACCTCAGGAGCAAATACAGTAAAACAGAGGTTTGTATTTAAATAGTAGTTTTATCTACAAAGAATATATACAGACACATACCTCAAACCTCAAACAAACAGCAATCAGCAATTACAGCACGGAAGCACACACTGTGAGAGAGAAATGTCTCAACAGGGCTTCTTTTTATTCCAGCCTCTTAAAGTGATATCAGCCCAAAAACCTTGCTGATTCATTCCCAGCATTACATCATTGTAGCAGCTGATCAGCTCTTAAATCATTACCCTGACATTTTTCACTTGGTGAATAAGCAGAATGTGTGCTCTGGCCATGTTCCTTCATCTGTATTTCTTGTGCTAGCAGGAAGAAAAGCCACAAGAACTACATTACACTCATTCAAAGTTTCCTGTGCACAAAGCACTGTAATTCTGCCCAACTAAATATGCTTAAAGTTTCATTCCAAATCTTAGCCACTAATACAGGGAAGACTATTATAGCGACACCAGGATTAGAATACATTTTTACATTTCTTTTTAATTTCTACAATTTACATCTTGCTTTTCTAGTACAAATAATGTTTAAAGTAATTTTTAAAATGGTAAGAATAAACATCTCTGTTAAGTGGTCTAAACTGGTTTGATTTAAGATTAACCGAGGAGCATAATTGCATGTTTGGCAAAATACAGAACAAAAAGATCATCTTCTCTGTAGCAGATTTTTTTTTAGTGTTTGGGAGCTTTCAGATATGTGGTATTTCAATTTTGTTCTGAAGTGGTTCAGCTTTAGGACTGCATCCCATCTGATTTTGCTGATTGTGTGATTTAGTACTTTTCTACTTGGGCTGGCAATGGCCATGGACATTACTAATTCAACCTATTAGAAGGGAGAAAGGAAGTACACATACAGATGTAATTCTTGTGTACAGAAGAGCCACTGTAGAGCAGGGGTCTCCAACCTTTGCAACTTTAAGTCTGAAGCCCTTCAGACTTAAAGTTGCAAAGGTTGGAGACCCCTGCTGTAGAGAACATCCTAACAGTTAGACCTTTGTAACATACAAGCACTGTGTTTTGATTAGCACAGATTTAGACAGCCATCAATCATCAAATGTATTGTGAGAGAAGAAATTGTTTTGCAAAGATTTCCATATTGGCAGGCATCCTGCAGGAGAAATTACCCAATCGTGTCATTTGTTATCCAAGCAAGGATCTGCCTAGCTGTACTGTGCTCTGATTTGCTTTATATTATACTTATGCCAATTTTGTACCTAAAACTGAAGTATCTTCAAAAACCATCCAATAATAGCATGATTTCAAAATATATAAATGGAAGTTTCAATTAGTTTGTGACATAGACTAAAAATACAAGGCAATATGATGTTCCAAACATATTACGTCCAACCTCCTCCTCGCTTTCTACACATAATTACTTTTCAGAGACCATTCTGACTAGCGAGCAGAGAAAAATCTAAAAACCGCAGTAATTTGTGAGATTAAAAAAAGAAAAGAAAACAGAAATAATAATTTTCAAAGATTTTTTTAGACATCAAAGGCATAAAAGACAGCAGGAATTACTATATTTCCAATGTGTTTCCTTTTAAAGATAAGCATTTGTTGATTAGGATTCTCTGCACTTATTTGGCAGAGCTTTCTTCTTATAAAAGTCTTTAAACTGTTGGCATTAATTTCTTCTTTGGGTAGGGGAGATGACATTTCATCCGAGTTCTTGTGGAACAAATTGTCATTACTCAGCTGAGGATGACGAGAGTTGTAATCTAGTACCTGAGTTGGGGAAAACATAGAGGAAAAAGTATTGTAGATAGAAAAAGTTTGCTTAAATGTGTATTAGAAAATTTGTTCATTTCTAGTTGCAACATGCTGGTAAGTACTTCTCTTGAACTACGGGCAAGAGAGATATAGCTTGGCAATAGAAAATAGCTAGCATAAGAATGAAAAGTTCAGCATTTTAAAGTGGAAGTTAAGGAAATATTATCTCAGTAGACTCTCCTCCTAGCAGAGAGCAAAAAAAGTCATCCAATGCGAATTTGCTTTAAACCAAAAGAAAGGCTGTTGTATTTCATACTTATTCTTCATAATGCTAGCTAAAATGAGAATTTTCCAATAAACAACCTCCAACTTCTCCAAACAATTCTTCGAGGAAAGATTGGCAGAGTTATTGCATTGTTTTAAAAAAAATGGTCACCGAATCAGCTATGTACACTGAGAGCTTATTCACCAAAGACAAATTCCTTGTGTGTCTGATTACACAAGGCCAATAATTCTATTCTATTCTATTCTATTCTATTCACTCCACTCCACTCCACTCTTAATATAGCAGGAAGCCAAATCAAACAATATCAGAAAAAGGCAAAGGTAAAGCCATTTCTGTGCTGTTTCGATCCTAACTGGCTCAAGGTTGAGTCAACCTTCCATTCTTTTGAGGTTGGTAAGATGAAGATCCAGATTGTTGAAAGAATACACTTACTCTGTAAATCATTTAGAGAGGCTGCAAAGCACTATGAAGCAGTATTTAGGGCCAAATGCTATTGCTATTACTATTTTGGACTAAGTCTTCCATTGATACCTTTCAAATTATTTTTACTAAAAGCTTATAGCTTTCTCAGCCCAACCTATCTCACAGGGTAGTCACAGGGCAAATTAGGAGGAGAAAGGAGTGCATCATAATGCCAAATAGCAGTCAGAAGACATGATGAAAACTCCTTAACACATGATGCAACACATCATATGAAATCATAGTTTGAAGTGGGCAACTATCCTAGACCAAGCTAAATCTAAAAATGCTAGGGAATTCTTAGAAGCACTCAAACGTATCAGCCATCAACAAGCACACAGAGTTAAATAACTTTTACACATCATTCAAAAGAGAAACTTAAAAGCTAAGAAGGAAACAAAAACAGCAGCCAATATCCTGATAAGCAGGGAGTAATTCCAGATAAAATATCAAGCAAAAAATGATACCCTAAACAAGAAACTATAAGGAGAGAACTTGTAGTTTCTTGACTGGCAGAACAAGCTACTTTATATAAACAGGGAGAAACCCCTACTCACTACAATTAATTTAATTTGATTTAATTTATTAAATTTCTATACCGCCCTTCTCCCTTCCGGGACTCAGGGCGGTGTACAGGCAATTGATGATGTTAACTTACCTAGTCAGGTAATGAAACATCTGCAAGCAAACAACCAAGCTCAGAAGGCACCAAGACCTTCATTTTTCAACCACTGCAGCAAATAGAATTTTAACTATTCTGGGAGGTAATTATTTTGCCATCTTGTTCCCTTTGGGATTCAAAATTCAGTTAAGTGCCTGATATTACATCCCACTTCTTTGCTTACATGTTGGCTTTATCTGAAGCCACACATTAAGAGGAGTTCAGTTAAAGACAAATGTACATCACGGAGAAGCACTTCTGTACTGTTTGCCAGCAAAATAGCAAGGCTGTATTGTTATAGCCTCATGTGTGACAGCAATTTAGCTCAACTTGCGGGAATTTTTACCTTTTTTACTTTGCAGCAATTCTGTTAGAAAAATATTACAGCAATTATGTTCATATCCATTAAATGCTAGGAAAGTACAAAGTATTGGGGCTTATTTTTAATTGTGCCAACAGCTCTGACTAAATGTTATGCTTCAACGGTTTCTCTCTTTTTGAAATATATTCCTCTAATTAAATATCTTTCATAAGAAAATGACCTTCCCAATGAACTACAATTCTTTGAGACTCATTATACCTGACTGGAATAAAAGACAATTCACACTATTTGCCTTTAAATCCAATAATCAGAGAGATGCAAGAAGGCAATGGTACGCTGTCTCTCACCGTTTCCTCCTTCCTATGAGTTCCCCCCCCCCAAATTAGGCCCATACCCTTCAATTAACATTTTAAAAAATCTTTATTCTTTTATATTTTTTCCTACTTCTATGCCTAACCCAGTATCTTCTCTGTTACAGTCTTATTTAAAAGTAAATAAAAATTTTGATCATCAGGAACGAATGTCTTTTGTCAAGAACAGTAACTACTTATTACCTGATTCAAATCTGTCCTCACTGGTCTAGTAATTATGCCATGTGGCAGTTTGCTCTTGTCATGTCTTACCCACTAGCATATAAGGATAAACATATGGGTCTACCTCATCTCACTGAACATGATCTTGACAAGTGTGCAAGGAATGTATCTATGGAGGAGAACCTCTAGGGCTGCTGTCAAGAGATGGGAAATTGTCTCAGTTCAGCAGTGCAAGTTAATTTGGTAATTTGGCTCATATCTAAGACTGAATCGTATCTTCAGCTTTCTGAAAAGCTGATGCTTTCCCAGTGATTATAAGCAGGAGATCAACAAAAAGCTGTCATTTTTTTGTTCCTTGGCAGAAATAGGCAGGCAGGCAATGTGAAATGTGGAACATTTCAGTGCAACAAGTGCTCGATATAGGGAGATTTGTTTTCAGTGTCTCTTTCTATTAAAAAAAATCCTTACTAATATAAAAAATCAGCACAAGAAAGTAAAAGGCTGGATATCTCTGTTCATGTTTTACGGTTTTTGTTACCAGATAATGTGTTGTATTATAAAGATATCTCATTCTCTGAAATGGGGCATTTCACTCTGCACAGATGATTTTAGAATAAGGTAATTTGGAATTTTAAAGAGAAACACAAAAGAAAGATTTGAGCATCCGTGGGTTTAGATGAGGACTGGAAATGTATGTCAGTGAAAAAAGCCTTATCTCAGAGAGAAACCTCTGAGCAAACATCATCCCTTAAATTGCAGGATTAGGATTTGGCTAATCTAGAGATAAGAAGGACTAGGAGGGACATGATAGCAGTATTCCAGTATTTGAGAGGCTGCCACAAAGAGGAGGGAGTCAATTTATTTTCCAAAGCACCAGAAGGCAGGAAAAGAAACAATAGATGGAAACTAATTAAGGAGAGAAGCAACCTGGAATTGAGGAGAAACATCCTAACAGTGATGAAAATTAATCAGTGGAACAGCTTGCAGTCAGAAGTTGTGGGTGCTCATCACTGGAGGTTTTTAAGAAGAGATTAGACAGTCATTTGTCTGAAATGGTATAAGGTCTCTGAGCTGGGAGCTGGATTAGAAGACCTCCAAGGTCCCTTCCAGCTCTATTCTGATTGATATTTTTCCCTTTCCAACACTACTCTACCAATGTGGAATCCTGCAGCCGGTGATTATGGGAACTGTAGTGATGCCAGGTTTGTGTGGAGAAGGCTGATGCAACATAACCTGGTAATGCATTCAACCCAATTTTATGCAGATTTTTGGAGCTCATTATTCACTAACATTCAGATTAACTACCAATAATCTTTTGCTTAAAGGATATATAATTTTTTAACATTCTTAAGAACTCATCTCAATAAAGTACCATTTGACCAACTTGTAAGGAAAAGAAATAGCATGATTAGCAGCATCTTTTAATGTCAATACCAGTTTAAACCCATATGATTAAAAGAATGGTCACAAAGACAGAACAAGATTTTTTAATATTTTTTTAAACATACTTTGGGGGAGGAAGAGGGGAATTCTCAGCACAGCTTCTTTATATTCTGCAACTCAGTCTGCAAAGATGTTCAATCCCCACTGAAATATCTCGTTTTATATGAAATTACTGAATTACCTCTTTAGTCTTTATCCCAAGTGAGGTTTGATTCTCACAAATAACCAGTTTATGGTGATAAACTGATTTGGGCTCAGATCTTTCTGTTTGCAGCTCTGGGCTAGATGACAGAAAGCCCCACGGTCCAAAAAGTATCTTTGCAGACAGAATAGTAGCAAGCTGAGAAGAAAACTCAACAAAAATCTCTCTCAATAAAGGAGAATATTTGTGGCTCAGGGTTAACAATAGGGGTCCTTGGTACTCTCTGAGCTTGCTTGTTTTCTTGCAGGTGTTTCATTCTCTAACTAGGCAATATCAGTGCTAATCTGATAAAGTTACCTAGTTAGGGTAATGAAACATTTGCAAGAATACATATATATATGAAATACCTCATGTATCAACACAAAATCTCCAGAACTGTAAAGCCTACAAACTTGAAATTTGGCACGTATGTTCCTCTTGGTTTCTAGATGCTTGCTAAGAAAGGATTTTTCAAAATGACCATCAGATCATTAGTATTTCTTATAGTATTATTAACATGCTCTGATGCTAAGGAGTTAGACATTCTACTCCCCCTCCCCACCCGAAAAGAATTCTGTTCCAACTGGCACTTGGGTGTGTGTGTGGCCAATGCATGACCCATTCAGCCTGGGACTTTAGACATTCTATTCAAATAAATACTTACAAATACAATAGCAGAGTTGGAAGGGACCTTGGAGGTCATCTAGTCCAATTCTCTGCCTAGGCAGGAAGCCCTATACCGTTTCAGACAAATGGCTATCCAACATCTTCTTAAAGACTTCCAGTGTTGGGGCATTCACAACTTCTGGAGATAAGCTGTTCCCCTGATTGATTGTTCTAACTGTCAGGAAATTTCTCCTCAGTTCTAAGTTGCTTCTCTCCTTGATTAGTTTCCACCCATTGCTATTCACCTAAAAAACGTTATGATGTTAAGGAGTTACACTGAGGGAGAGAAGGGAATAGGATAGGAGAGGCCTCTGTGGGGCAAGCCCGAGGGAGAGAAGGGGATAGGAGAGGATCAATGGGGCCAGCCTGAGGGAGAGAAGGGGAGAGGAAAGGTCATAACTACTCATTTATTTTCAAGTGTCAATTTATCAAGCCCATCACATAGGTTCGTAGTGGAACATGGGCATTCAGCTATATGAAGGAAATCTGTGTCAACCAAAGGGACATATTTTCAGTTTTAAAAAGCAATGTGAAATATTGCCATTTTTTTGCTTGATTATTTTGAAAATGGCACACCCTCATACATGCCTTTACAATACCCTTATATAACCCCCCTTCTCTGCCAGAGGCTCAGTAAGTCAGTTCTGGGGTCCTTGTCTGCCTCTATAAAAACAGAGTGAAACTCAATATGGCCCAAAGGTTCAACTTTGTGGCTGTGCAAACTGACAAATAAATAAATAAATAAATAAATAAATAAATAAATAAATAAATAAATAAATAAATAAATAAATAAATAAATAAATAAATAAATAAATAAATAAATAAATATATATATATATATATATACATACACACACACACACACACACACACACACACACACACAAGTATTCCTTGACTTACAGCCACAATTGAGACCAGAACTTATGTTGCTAAGCAACGGAGTTGTTAAGTGAGTTGCGCCTGAATTTAATGACCTGTGGTAATTAAGCAAATCATTGCGGTTAAGTACATTGTGCTACTGTTCAGCGAATCCAGCTTCCCCTATGGACTTTGCTTATCAGAAGTTGATTGGGAAGATCATAACTGGCAATCATGTCACCCTGGTATGCTGTAACTGTCATAAATATCTGTTGGTTTCCAAAGGGCCCAAATTTTGATCACATGACCATGGGTAGGCTGCAACAGTTGTAAGTGCAAGGACTGGTCATGAATCACCTTTTCCAACATCGTTATAACTTCAAATGACCGTAAAAACAACTGATTGTAAGTCAAGGATTACTTGTAATCGCACCACAATATGCCTCCTTTGTGATCTCTCCCTCTTGAATCTCATTCCACCATGATTTATTAGCTTTCCCCTTCCCTTCGCCTTCACTAAATTTAAATTTGACATTCGTGGTGGCAGGGGCTTAACTTCTGTTCACTTCTATCAAGTAATATGATGGATGATGCCATATAAATATTCACTATCTTTGCTGCCATCAATCAATGTGACTAGTGCTTTGGAGAGGTGGGGGGTTCGAGGTTGTACTATATTGTGAAATAGAAGACAATACTTCGGGTTGGTCATGAAAATTTATAGTCACAGGGATTTTTCATCCATAGTTCCAACTAGCCAGCGATGTTGTGATCCAGGCAGATTTTGTTCAACAGTATGAGAAAACATAGCATACAGTAGACTAGGGGTTACCAAACTTGGCAACTTGAAGACTTGTGGACTTCAATTCTGGCTGGAGAATTCTGGGAATTGAAGTCCACAAGTCTTCAAGTTGCCAAGTTTGGGAACCCCTGCAGTAGACCATCTAATGTTATCCAGAAATAGTTATATGGCAAGCCCATATATCTTAGTACAGGTAGTCCTCAATTTACAACCATTTGATAGTGACTTTTCAACATTACAACGGCATTGAAAAAAGTGACTTATGACCATTTTTCACACTTACAGCCAATGCAGCATTCCCATGGTCACATGATCAAAATTGGGACACTTGGCAACCCGTATGTATTTATGACAGTTGAAGTTCCCGGGATTGTATGATCACTTTTTTGTCACCTTCTGACAAACAAAGTCAATGAGGAAGCCTGATTCACTTAACAGCCGTGTTACTAACTTAACAACTACAGTGATTCACTTAACAACTGTGGCAAGAAAGGTTGTAAAATTGGGCATGTTGGGGATATCTCCTTTGGGAGACAGAAAGTTGTGCAGCAGAATGTGCAGCTAGAGAAAAACCCGTTGCTAGTAGACACACGAATGGAGTATCAGACACTGTTAGTAAAAACAAGTAGCTTTACTGATGTGTAAAACTAAACTACTGCTTCACAAGCAGTGATAGTAGATATCGAATCAAACAAAGTCCTTAACAAACAAACAATTGCTTACAGTCACAATTCATGATTCTTCCTTCTTCAATCAATCAGTCAATGTCAGTCAGCAAGCAAGCAGAGAATGATCAAGCAGAGAGAGAGAATGAGCTCTCCTGACTTCCTCTTATTGTGGAGATAATTACAGCTTCTGACTACATTCAAACAGTTAAAGCAACAAAGACCATTTGTCATCATGGAATATATATATATATATTGCCTACCTAGCACTAGGAGTATACTCCTAACAGGACAAAACATATCTAGCAACCATCTTGCTTAGCAATGGAAATTTTGGGCTCAATTGTGGTCATAAATCAAGGACTACCTGTAATTATCAGTGTTTTAATTGTTACATTATTGTTGTTGGATACATCATCCCTGTCCACTGAATTGTTTCTTTCATTTTTGCAGAATAAAGGAGGGATTATCTACTTTCCATAAAAGAATTAGAACTGGAAGAACCAAACTTATTTGGCACTCTAGAGACATGGGCTGTTGCCTGAAGCAAGACATCCCGACTGGACTATTATAACTCTCTCTACATGGGGCTCCCCTTGAGGTGCAGCCGGAGACTTCAGCTGGTCCAGAATGCAGCCGCGTGAGCAATAATGGGAACCGCAAGGTTTACCCACGTAACACCTCTCTTGCGCGAGCTGCACTGGCTGCCTGTCGTCTTCCGGGTGCACTTCAAGGTGCTAGTTCTCATCTTCAAAGCGCTCCATGGCTCGGGACCTAGCTATCTGCGGGATCGGATCCTGCCCCATACATCCTCACGGCTGATTCGCTCCCACAGAGAGGGACTTCTCCGGGTGCCGTCCACCAGACTTTGTCAGCGGGCGACGCCCAGGGGAAGGGCTTTCTCTGTGGCGGGCCCAGCCCTCTGGAACGACCTTCCCCCCGACATTAGAACAACCACGGACCTCCGCTCCTTCCGTCTAAAATTAAAAACACATCTTTTCTGCTTGGCCGGCCTAGGGTAGTCTCTTTTATTATGGGATTTTAGTAATTTAAATTGGGAATTTTAGCGCAGGGTTAATTGTTTAATTTGCCTTTTAGTTATTTATGTATATTTATTGTATTGTACTTTTAACTTCCCTGTGCACCGCTCCGAGTCCCCCCGGGGAGAGGGAGCGGTCTATAAATTAAATTATTATTATTATTATTATTATTATTATTATTATTATTATTATTATTATTATTATTATTATTATTATTATTATTATTATTATATGATATGTTGTTATTGAAACAATATTTGTAGGGTGGTGAAGATCCCACTTCCTCATTCTATTCTATAAAATGGCAGTGACAAAAGGAGAATTGTATGCAACACTCCTGACGGCTGTCCCCTCAGCCATGAAGTCATTTATTGATCAGTAGACTCATATAACAAAGTCAAGACTGAGTTATTAGGTGGCACGCTCTTCATTTTCTTTGTATCCATTTTGTGCCAAGAGCAATATCTGTGAAAGGAAGTGTCAGATCAATTTCTGCATCTTCAAAGAAGGCTAAAAAAACTCCTGCCAAAATGCAAGAAAAGCGCTGCCACTCAGAGCTGGCCTTATTAGACTATATTGACCAATGGCCTGACTCAATGTAAGGCAGCTTTCTATGTTGCTATGATGACTGGAAAAAAAACCTCAACACAATAAACCCTCAATTTAATTTAATAGTTTTATGTTAGCTTTCTAACATTAAAGTGAGGGTTTACACAGTGGTGGGATTCAAATAATTTAACAACTGGTTCTCTGGCCTAATGATTTCTTCCAACAACCAGTTCACTGATTTCTTCCAACAACCAGTTCACTTTAACAACTGATTCTCCCAAAGTGGTGCGAACTGGCTGAATCTCACCACTTGGTTACATCTATTGGAGTAGCCTGTTTTTAGTGTTAAAAGACATCATGACTTTTCAAATGTAGTACATTTCTCATTAATCATAGAGAGCAAATTTGGTAGTCATTTGAGAGAATTGAACTGTGGTTCAACAACTTTTGGAGATCTTATAGTTTCCCACATCTATTTTAGGAGTTTAAGGAAGATGAATGCATTCGGACACACTATGAAAAAGTGGTGAGAAAGGTGATACAAATCCGTTTACATTTCACGAATGTTCAAGTTCCTGAGCACAGAAGTTATATTTTCTTGCTCTTTTAGCATGACATAATCCATCAGATTTATTAACTCATCTCATCTATGCTTGTGCAAGAGAGTGCTTGCATGAATAAAATATATCAAATTATGTCACTTGACAGCATTGCTATTCTAATTCATTAAAAGGAGAACTTTTCCAGGAAAATGGAGGACATAATGGAAACACATTCATTTGAACCTGAATATTCACTAACTGAAGCTTCATTATTCAAAAAAATCATTTGATTGACATATTGGTCAAGAGGGCCAATAAAGTTAAATAATCAAATACTAATTGGATCATTATTATTATTATGAAAAATGAATTGAAATTGAATTTGTTTATTTGGGTCACACTGGGCAACATTACTCCATGTAATTAACTTCATGTGTGGTTATTTCTGAAGTCCTTCATTTTGGCTGCTTCAACATTAGAGACCAGAATGTCACCATTGGATTAAATGTCATTGACATAACTGCTTACAAAGTGAGTCTTAATATAAAGCAGCTTTGTCAGTCTTCATTAACAAGGGGGGGGGGGGGGGGAACCTGATCACTTAACATAACTTGCAGAGACTCACCTTGGAAAACTTTCTTGTGAAAGAACTTGTAGAAGTCCACAATATCAATAGTAATATACCTCTGTTTCAGAATAGCTTGTCTGAAGCTCCACTCCTCTATATGCAGTTCTTTTGAAATGCTATCAATTTTCATAACAAATGGATTGGTAAAGTTTGATTTCAAGAGCTTTGAACTCTTTGAAACTCTTTAGGCAGATTATTAAGGATGTGCATATTCTTTTCAGCACTATGGTTCAACCGTTCCTAATGACTTTAGGTCTGAGAAATTAGTCAAGTTGCCAATTGAAAGTTTGAACGTGGTATATGCAGTACAATACAGTGAGACATGTGCAACATCTGGACATTGGGGAAACAAAACAATTACTTTATAAATGCATGGCACCACATAGGAGAACAAACTCATCAGGACAAGATTCAGCAGTCCATCTGCATTTAAAAGACAGAGGCTACTCTTTTGAAGGCAGCAAAGTCCACATTTTGGACAGAGAGGACTGCTTGTTTGAAAGAGGGGTCAGGTCAAAGAAGCCATCTATGTCAACAATGAATATCCCTCTTTCAACATAGGGGGAGGGATACGACATCATCTATCTCCACTCTATAGCACAGTTCTTTCAGCAGTTCCAAGAAGGCTCCACATCCATTTGCATCACTCAGGTGACCTTGACAACACAGATAAACCTCCAGTTGGCCTTAATGACTTACTAAAAGAATGAAAATGCAAGGAGTATAAATCCTTTCCTTCCCTGCCATCCAGTCAGAGCTGAGGAAGCTTCTTGGATAAGAAGCAAAATGTCTTCAGAGAAAAACAAGAAAGTCCAGTTGACTCTTTAAAAAGAATCTTTGGGACAACCATGACCTGGATGACTGAGAATCTCCATAGGCATTTTGCCAACTGAAAGTAATTGTGCCCACAAAGAAAGCTTACAATACAATACAATAGCAGAGTTGGAAGGGACCTTGGAGGTCATCTAGTCCAACTCCCTGCCTAGGCAGGAAACCCTATACCATTTCAGACAAATGGCTATCCAACATCTTCTTGAAGACTTGCAGTATTGGGGCATTCACAACTTCTAGAGGCAAGCTGTTCCACTGGTTAATTGTCCTAACTGTCAGGAAATTTCTCCTCAGTTCTAAGTTGCTTCTCTCCTTGATTAGTTTCCACCCATTGCTTCTTCTTTTTTTTATATTGAAAAAGTTTTATTGGTTTTACATTTTTCTATAGGGTAGGGTAAGGGATACAAAGAAATTTTGAGAGCATTCACGTCAGAGTCGTCGGCCCTTCCGAGACCTCAAAATACACAATAAAAAGATAACAAAAAAAAAAGCATTTTTCATAACACTACAAGGTAAAAGCAAGTACATATACGTAAATTCTCAATTCCATGCTGTCAGACATTTACAAAAAATCTAGATACAGATATTATGCAAAATTGTTCAGAAAAATCAAGGCAAAGTTATTTTTTCGATCTAAGTCTCTTGGCTATTGTATCTTCTTTTTCTCCTCCCTGGCCCCGAGCGGGCGGGGCCGTGGCCCCCTCCGTCCTCCCTGGATCTTCCCCCAGGGCAGAGGAATATTTTTTAAGAAAGGCTTCCGCCTCAGCAACTGTTTTAATCCTCACTCTTCCTCCTTCCCAGAACACCAGCATCCCTTCGGGTGTCACCCACTTGAACCAAATCCCATGATCAAATAAAATTTTAGACAAGAAGGAAAATTTCCTCCTTGCTTCTCGAATCTTTCTAGGAATCTGCTTCAAGATAGTGACCGTTTTTTGTTGGTAAATTAAAGGGTTCTCTCTCTGCGCCCTCAGGATTTCCTCTCTGGTTGACCTTCTAACAAATTTCACATGTATCTCTCTAGGCACTTCATTTATCCTGGCATATGCTGAGTTAATTCTATAGGCTAGGTCAATGTCCCCCCTGATCTCATCTTTAGGTTTTTGTAAATAGTCTGCTAAAATTGTGCTCATAAGATCAGGGAGGCATTCACCAGATTCCTCAAGAACGTTCTGAAATCTCAAAAAATATGTCATTCTTTCCATATCAATCCTAGACACATGCCCATCTGTTTCCCCAACCTCTTTAGTAACATTTTTAATCTCTCCCTTAACCCCCACCAACCCCCCTTCCAATTCTTCAGTCTTCTGTGTGTTTTCCAGCACTTGCTTCCTTGTGTCCAATAGCTCCTTCTTGAAATTGATGTTTTCAGCCCTCTGGGCCTGAATTTCGTTTACCAAAGTTTGTATAACAGTTTCAAGAGAAGCCATCCGTTGTTCTAAACTTGTCAGTGCTGTTTCGTGAGACATCTTAACTGTTAGAGTCAGTGCCACCAAAATGGCGTTTTCAGGGTGGGGTTGGTGAGACTAACCGGGAGCCAAAAGTTCAGATCAAGGTTGAAACGTTGTAAAATTCAGGAACCAAGAGAGAGACAATTTTCCAGCTCCACCCATTGCTTCTTGTTCTGCCCTCAGGTGCTTTGGAGAATAGTTTGACTCCCTCTGTGGCAACCCCTGAGATATAGGAACACTGCTATCATGTCTCCCCTAATCCTTCTTTTTATTAGTTTGACACTACTTAGGTTAGCTTAGTTTGACACTACTTATTTATAACTTGCATGAGTTAGGTAAATGTCTTAGGTGACCCTAAAAATCTAAAAAACATCAACAATAAATAGTGCCCTCCAGACATACTGAAGGGTGTTTTCCTTAACTACATCTGGAAGTCTCCATATTAGGGAAGAACATTGTCATTATTGCTATTATGATTGATCACAAAGTCAGCCAGATGTTTTGACTGGAGTTGACATTAGTGCCTACCAATGAAGTCCTTTCTAAGGACCTAGGATAGGCAGATGTTGTTTGATGGTGTTAAATGTATTGTTGCAAAGTAAACTGTTTCAAGTAAAGCTGACTTTTGAAATTGATTTGATGGTGATTTTGTCAATGCTGCTCCAGTTGTTTTGGGATGGCACCCAAGGCACCTATTACTATTAGTACTATCTTTGTTTTCAATTTGTTCTATTTCTATTTGTATTTTTCCCCCAGTTCTCTCTTCTATTCTGTTGTTTTCAGGCAAGTATTGCCATGTCCACTATCCAGAAATTTTTATCTTTCTTATTGATAATTGTTAAGCCTTGGGTATTATGTAGCATGTACTTTTCTGTTTAAATTCTAAAGTCCCAGAGCACTTGAGGTTCTTCATTTTCTATTTCTTTCCCTATTTTGTGGTCCTTCTAGTTCCTGCTTGCAGATTTTCCAATGCACTATTGTTCTTACTTTGTCATGCCATTGTTTGTAATCAATCTGTATGGTCTTCTTGCAGCAGCTGACTAGGTAGTCTATTGTTTCTCCAGTTTCTTTGCAGAAGCAGCATATTCTGTCTGTTGCTGTCTTCTCAATTCTGGTTTTGTATATATTTTTCTTCTTATCCAGCCAGAATTAACCCCTCTGTCTTTTCTTCCTCTTAGTCATCACCAGGGCTTGTTGTTCTCTGCTTTTCTTGCTCAATTAACTTGTCTACACTTGGTATTATCCATCTGTAAAATGCCCAGATACTTGTAGGTTTCATCCCAAATGGCTTTTGGTGCCATTGAAATGCCATTACTGTTACACCTAAAGGGATATCTCAATTGGTAGCCTTTTCACCCAGACTTTTGCTAAGACCTCCTTGTGAAAGAAGTAAGCAGCAATATTTTACTCAGGAAATAGTCTGTTTTGCCAAGACAGGCAGCTTCTAGCTATAAACATCCCATAGCTCAATCACTTTTTCTCTACCCACTCACCTTGTTCTCTCCCTCCTATTCATGTCACCTAAAGAATAAATGTCTCCAATGGGTCATATGCATTCAGAACATTTCCTCAAATTTCTTTGTTCCTCTTGTTATCATTATTCATTGGAGCACAGCATGCAACTATCACTAATGTATAAATTCCTGTTCATATATGCTCATAACCTTCTAGATGATGCCAACCCATACTTTCTGACACACATCTTGCTCATTCATTGTTACAGTAAATTGACACCTTCATTTCCTTGCATATGTTGATTAACTCCACTCCGCAAAATCAACTCTATTTTATTTTTTCCTTTACCCTGTTTTCAATCCACCCCTTGCTATCTACTTTGCTTTTTAAAATGCCATTCACAAATTCATCCTTTTTAGCATTTTCTACTTTTATATCCCAAGCTGAAATCTTCTATGTATTGTGTGTCTATCAATAGATGGGTCAATCATGCCATTAGTTGGCTGAGGATTTCACATTATGTTTTATTTAGTGCAATAAAGAAAAAAGTAGATTAGTTTAACAGTTTTGGATATTTTTTAAAAATAGACTTGCATTTCCATTTTGCTGTCATTTGCTGGATATTCAGGATGGATAGTATTTTGTTTTCCTTTTCTCTTGTGAATTTTATTTCTGTGAATATATTGAAAGTTTCACGTGTCTTTTCTTGTGGCTCCTTTTTTATGACAAGGGTATTATCTACATACAAGATCCATACTTTTGGTTGTATGTGTGAGAGTGCCATAGTTTCTGGTTGCTGCATTATTGTCTCTGCTATGAGTCTGGGAAGTGCTGATTTTATGGGTTTTCCTCTGATCTGTCAGTGTATTTATCTATCAAACTGAAAGTAGGTTGTGAAGTAGCGATTAATGAGATCCCCGATTCTGGGTATTTTGATCTTAATATATTTGACTAGGTTGGGTGTGTTGTGTAATACTGCTGCCCATGGATTCTTTCATTAGTTCTGGAGGTATGGATGTGAAGAGTGTTGTGACATTAATGAAACCATAATTTCACATCCATGTATAGTTCTTTGATTTTTAGGTCACACTGTACTGGAGAGTTGATAGACTATTCATTCCCTTGTTATAAGTTGTCCATGTTTTTTTGAATACATTCTTTGTCTGTGTTGTAAATTGGAGTCTCTGTTACTGATACACCTGGATGAACAGGAATGTTGAGGCTTGTATCCACTGCTTTTCATCTGCTAGTATCCTTCTTTTGTGATTTGATCTTTCTTGGGTTGTCTGCATCATTAAGGGTTTTCTGCATCAGGTTGTCCAGTTTCTGTATTGGGTTCTTGTTTACTGGAATGTACATTTGTTTGTCCTCCAGTAATTCTTTGGCCTTTGGTATTATTGTGTTACGTCTATAATAACCATGGATTGATCTTTGTCTGCTGCAAACAGGGTATTGGTTTCGTTTGGCTGCTGTGTTCTCTGCTTTGAGTTGGTTCTGTTTCTATGTTCATCTGGTCTGGAATATGACCGTCTTGCTTGTTTTTCTTGTGGTTTTAAATTCTGTTTCCAAGTCTTCAAAGAATTCTAAATGATCTGCTAATGCAGAGGATAGTAGGTGGCAGGACATGTTGACTGTCTACCCAAGTTCAGGTGCCTCTTTACTTTTAAGGTTTTGTTTTACTTTTTTAACTTGTCTTAGAGATATAGTCTTGATGGTGGTTGTCAGCATTTTGTGTGTTCTATGTAACAGTCACTATATAGGGCAGACAGGCAGGAGACTAGCAGCATGCATTCATGAATACCAACTAGCAGTCAGAAGGCATGATGCAAAAATTTTAATATCACAACATATGGGCAGACTCAACACAATTTCAAATAGGGAAACTGTGAACATTCTAGACCAAGCCAAATACAAAAATGCTAGGGAATTCCTGGAAACCTGGCATTCAACCAAGTTAGGCATCAATAGTCACATGGAAATAAACCTTATTTACACACCATTCAAAAGAGACGACAAAAACATTCAAAAGAGATGACAAAAACTTAAGAAGGAAATAAAGAGACCAGAATACATCCTCTTCAGCAACCAACACTCAGAAATAATCATAGATTAACACCAGACCAACAAGCAAAAAGAAATATTCTCATCAAGGAATTACCAAGGAGAAGACCTCACCCTCACCAAAATTGGCAGGGCAAGTTACTGAAATCCACATTCACTAGCACTGATGTTACCTAGATGGGTAATGAAATGTCTGTGAGCAAACAATCATGCTCAATAAGCACCAAGTTCTCCATCATATCCTATTCCCATTTGACCCAAAGGCAAATAGTAGCCCGAAGACAAATCGAATCAAGTTCCGCATTTAAAACATTTTCATTCCTATAGGAAATAGTAATTCTGTGTTCAGATATTGTTTCTATTCCAATGGGTACTGGAAATTCAACTACTAATGGGTGCTGGAGGAGAAGTTTATTCCTCTGTGGCACACGGCTTCTTGTTTCTCTCTATCATCCAGAAATTTGGCTCTGATCTCCCCAATGAATACATCTCTTTCTTTCTATATAGGCAGAAAAAATGGGAGGATTGACCCTGTAATCTGATAAAGTTTCCTGTTTATGTTGATGCTATATCCCTGTTATTTAGACTGGTTGGCTATGAAGTCAGGCTTGAAACCTGCCCTTAAAATTAGGTGTGTTTTACTATCACAATGTGGAAATTCAGGGGTGCAATGTATTAGAAAAAAATTGCTACCTTATGCAAGAAGAATCCCAGGAAATGTAATATTTGATATACTTAAAGATATCTATAGAGATAGCTAAACATTCACCACTATTGCATAGCTAAACATCTCAATAAAGCAAGTCAACTGATACAAGAACAAGCCTCTGGGAAGAGGTCATTTCCAGGGTTAGTATTCTATTTTTTATACCTAAACAGCTAGTGTGATATGTCTCCTTTCCATCTGAAAAGCTTATAAGGTGAAACAGAAAGAAAAGGTGAAAGCCAGCTGGAGATCTCTGCTTTTAGAGCATCTTCTGGCTCTGCCATTAATGCTATGGGATCAAGGCTGGGAAAATAGCAGCCAAAAGGCACCCTCATTCTGATCATACCAAACAGTCTGTAATGATAGCACTTGATAGGTGCTTTTTCTGTTGCTATGGTTCTTTGCTATCAAAACAGGATTCTGAATCTCAATTGCTCATTTTCAGCAACATTTAGCATAATCCATCTTCTTAGTTTCCCCAGCCATTCTGCTGTTTTAAAGTAATGGGTTCTTTAGGTCAGGAGATAATGTAATACAGTCCTGGAAACTAGGACAAAAAGAATAGAATCATAAAGTTGGTGATAGAGTTATTCTCTAAAGAAGAGAATCGCAAACGCTTAAGTTGGTGCTAAAAGAAAATAATAAACAATGATATTTCATCTCTATCCTGGGTGACCGAAATATGCTGTGGCTGCCCTTTTGTGGTGGCTGGAAATTGTGGGGGTTGGATGGGGGACAACAACAGGCTTCAATTCAACCATGGTGAATCTGGCTGGTAAGTCCCTGAGGCTTTCGGATCTGGGATTTCAACATCTTTAGTTCTAGATGGAGCTGTACTGCCCCAGAAAGACTCAAAAGCACAATTGGGGGTTCTCCTATACTCACAACCCCTGCTCAAAGAGCAGATGGTAGTTGTGGTAAGCAGAGTTTCCCTTCTCTTCTCCTTTTCCCTCTACTCTCCCCCTATCCCCCTCCCCTCCCCTCTTCCATTCTACCTGCCCGGCCCTGCCCTGCCCTGCCCTGCTCTTCCTTTCCCTTCTCTACCCTTCCCTACCCTACTCTACCCTACCCTACCCTACCCTTGTATCCATTGTCATCGGAAGTAGTGCCAAATACGATTATGATGGCCTATTGTAAGATAGAAGGATAGGTATATACCTAATAAAATTCTTTGGAACGCTAGTATATTTTTGTTTATTGCTGGAATTGGTGTAATATATATGAACATGACAAGAAAGTAGAATTACACTCCATGAGGTTGAACGGGAAATTGAACTGGAAAGCAACTGCTTCAAATATATCGTTTATCAGAGATTTTGATCATACCATAGAAGAATAGGGAGTGCTGAAGGCCAAAACTTGCCAATCACTAATAACATGAAACAGTTATTTAACATCATAGCTAAACATAGTCACTATTGCAAGCAAAGTTGGGAAAACAGAAAAAAAATATCAATCATTTAGAAAAATTAGGTGCCTAATAGGCTAATGTAATCATATGTAGGAATGACTGTGGGAGACAAACAGAAGAGCTGTGGACTAAACAACGGTCTGGAAATGGTATATAAATGGCAGCTGAGTCTGCAAAAGGAATGTGAATGTGGAAAACATCTCAGAAGAGACCCTCCATAAAGTCTTGGGCTACAAAGATGAGGAGGGAGTGATGTACTTTCAGAAGTGCAAGATTCTGTTAATATAATTTTATAATAAACTTATTGCCTCGATTATTGTGTAAGGTTGGCATCAATCTTGCAAGTCTTATCATTACAGCTACAGGAGTTTCTTCAATGGACTAATTCCACAGATATTTATTTTCCCTGAAGCGTCTTCAAATGATCAAGATATCATTACTAAATCACTCATTTCCTTATGAAATAGAGTGTATTCATTCAAGTACCTGTACTTGCTGGAACATTGTTAACCTGACATACTGGCTAAAACTGAGTTTTAAAATTCCTAGTTTGAAAGTCAACAAATTGCCTTAGACAAGACACTGTAGCTCAGCTTATTTTCATTTTGCAGTACAATAATAATAATAATAATTTTTTAATTTGTTGACCGCTCCCTCTCCCCGTAGGGACTCGGAGCGGTGCACAGGGAAAAACTAAAACAATAAATATACAGACATATTAAAACAAATTAAACAATACCTGCGCTAAAAATACCCCATTTACATACTAAAATTCCCAATTAACAACTAAAACCCCATAGAGAGAGATTACCCTAGGCCGGCCAAGCAGAAAAGATATGTTTTTAATTTTAGATGGAAGGAGTTGAGGTCCGTGGTCGTTCTAATGTCGGGGGGAAGGTCGTTCCAGAGGGCTGGGCCCGCCACAGAGAGAGCCCTTCCCCTGGGCGTCGCCCACTGACAAAGTCTAGTGGACGGCACCCGGAGAAGTCCCTCTCTGTGGGAGCGAATCGGCCGTGAGGATGTGTGAGGCAGGACAAGATATGCAACATGGATCTTTCTTCCAGAACTATCGTTAAATGTAAATTTGTATGTATATAGTAATTCTCCACACTGAAATGTTTTCGTTGTGTACAACTAATAGCTGAAATGTAGAATAATTATAATTAAGAGTTCAATCCATTTTTAGCTATGCTTGGATTGAATCTGTTGAAATAAAGTGGGTTTAAGTTTATTCTATTTATGTGGCCATCTATCTCATACAAGTGACTCTGGGTACCAAATAGAAATAAAAACATCAATGCTATATACATAACAATTCTCTTCAAAAGCAACAAATAAATAAAACAGTCGCAAAGAAATTGAGCTCAATAAGTTTCAATAACACATCCCTAATTTGGGCAGAGGTGCTTTCAACTCAAACTCTATTCCAATGAAAACATGATAACAATTCCTTTCTAATTAGAAACACAAAATATTTTAGATTCTCAAACTCTGATGTATATAAATAGTATTTCATTATTTTCCTGACATCTTTAACCCAGAGGCAATCATATTTCAGAGATGTTCCTTTTAATAAGGAAAAAAATGTGAACATGTCTGTGGTTGGCTTCAAGAATGGATGATTTTTCAGTAAATTAATATACTTCAATGTTAGTATGCTCTTATTTATTTATGTATTCATTCATTTTGGACATGCCGGACTCCTACTGACACTGGAAATCTCACAGCATAAACACAAAAATGATATATTGTTAGAGAAAATTAAACAATGATGTTGACAAATCCAAGCAACAGCAACATACACCCAGCAAGAGGTCCCAACCTTCCTAGCCTAAAGCCAGAACTGGCATCCAGATTTCAGAGGGCTGGGACTGTGACAGAAAAAACATGCTTATGGAGTCTTGAGTGGTGGCACAGCTTGATTGAAGAAACCCAGAGTGTGCCAACCCTGTCAGATGAACAGGTCAGGCTGACACCACAAGAGATAGGTAGTCCCTATGCCATGTAGAGCATTATAGGTCTTAACGAGCCCCTTGAGTTGCATTTCGAAGCAAACAGACAACTGGTGCAGTTTAAGAAGCTCGACATACTGAAGCATGACCATTATTCCCTCAATTATATATTATCATATAATCACTGTACATAAAAGGTGTGCAGATGCTAGCTCAGGGTCCACAGCTAGAGCACTTGAATGGCTTGCAGTTGATCAACAAGGATTGCTGATTATTCGCTATGAAATCCCTGCTGGTAAATAATTTTCACATACAACAGAACAACTGCATGCAGGAACTGGGAACTAATCTCAGGAGTGATATTGGACTTGGTCTTGTTAGAAGAATGATGACATTATTTTGCTATAACTCTGCTTTTCTTTCTGGTTAGTCATTTTAGCTGTAGCTGACAAGAAGAGACAAGCAGGGTCAGCATATCCGAGCCCTCCGTGGAATAATAATAGACCAGGATTGTCTTGACTTTTTCCTTGCTTGTTCTGTGCAAATCTGGCTAAGTAAGAATTCACATTTCATTTGATTATAAGAATTAATCTTTCTTTATAGTTCAGTAATATCTAGAGAGACCATTTATTGCCCATCCCTAATTTATGCGAATTCCTTGGAGATTAGAAGCTGGCCTTGGGAGAAATGCAGTAATGAAGGACCACTATCCTGTAGAAAGAAGCTGTAGGACAGGACCTGCTTTCTACGAAAAATCTCCCAGATGTCATTCCTGCCAGGCCCTGTCTGGAGGGAACAGAGGGGGCATGGCTCAGACTAACCCTGGGAGAAATCTAGTAGGGAAAGGAAACAGTAATCAGGTAGAAAGATCATTGATTTGCTAAGTCATTGTATGTTTACATCATCAAAGACTATTTCACAATCTACAACAATAAATGCAGTTTGTTTAATTTCCCCCCCTCTAAAATGATTATTCCTGACTTAAAAATGGGGCATGTGATTCTTGACATAGTTGGACAATTAATCAACCCATAGGCCGCTTCCTCATTTGTATTAAATTGCAAAGTATCAATGTCAGAAATAACAAAACAAACATGGAACTAATTTTAACTATTCATTTGCATCTCCCTACAAATCAACCATGTACAGCAGGGATGTCCAAACTTGGGAACTTTAAGACTTGTGGACTTCAACTCCCAGAATTCCCCAGCCAGCATAGCTGGCTGGGGAATTCTGGGAGTTGAAGTCCACAAGTCTTAAAGTTCCCAAGTTTGGACATCCCTGATGTACAGGGAGACAATAATAGGTTCTGGTTGTCCAGTGAAGCCAAATACTTCTTCCACCCAAAGGTAGGTTATGATCTTCCTCCAGTTTCCAATATTGTGATGTTGCGTGCGTTTGTCTGCTTATCTGCCAAAAGTATTTGAACAGTTACTATAAAGAGATAGCTGCAATTGTGCCAAGCCACCATTCCTTTTTTTATACTCAAAAGCCTTAGGTTAGGTGGAAAGACAGCATGAAAGTAAATCTGTAACCAGGCAATTTTCCTAATAGTTGCTGTCATGGTTACATTGTGCAGCACCCATCAGAATGGAGAAGAAGCTGAAGATTGTTGTATGTATGTGGAGTATATTTGTGCAAGTTGCAAGTTGTGCAAGTTGTGTGTGAGAGATGGCCTTGGAGAAACAAAAATAAAACAAGAAACCTGATACTGTGCCCAAGGCTGCCAAATACTAGATAGGATCAATTTCATTGTCATTCTTCTTCCTTTCCCTATGTCAACCTTTGGGAACAGTTCAAGGAACTGCAAACAGTCAAATCAACCCAAATCAATTCCAGTTGCGTTGCAAAGTAACGTCTGTAGGATAATGTGTATTTTCCAGGTTATTTTCCAAGCAATCAGCATAGTTGCTATTTGGCTGGGAGGTGGATATGTCCAACTCTCCTGTCATCTTTTATCTTTAAGGATCCAAAAACAAAATGCCTACTTAGCTGAAGCCCAGGAGTTACATGGCAGGTGGAGCAAGCATTGTTTACAGTGGGAAAACAAACCCCTCAAGAAGTTCTGCAGAGCTTCAGAAATGGGTAGAGGAGAATCAATTTAGGTTAAACCTTAGCTGAGTCAGAAATAAATCCATGTAGCTACTAGGAGAAAACAGTGAAAGGAAGGTGATTCTAGATCAATGCAGAGACCTTGCGGAAAAGTGCCCTCAGTCAAAGAGTTGAATTCACTTACAGCTAGTTAGATCAGATGAGCAAGGGGAAGGAACTAGGTGAACGTAGCTTTGCCTAGAGTAGATTAAAGAAAAATCAAATGATACCCAAAGGAGCATGTAGAGCCCTATGCTCTATCAAACTCTATCAAAAACAGAAAGTATGTGCTAATATTGTAGAAGAAATATTATAATGTCAAGTGGGAAAATGCAAATAAAGTATCTGTTTCAATGTAATTTGTAACACCATGCTAAGAAGTTCTCCTGCCAAGACATTTGATACGGTACCACAGTTTTTGCCAGGCACTAGCTGTTATATTTCTCCTAGAAGAGACTTTTACTCTAAGTTACTTAGCTACTCATGTTTCCCCCCAATTTTGTGTCCTGGCTGTTGAATTCTGGGAACTGAAGTCCCCAGAATCCTTGATCAAGTCCTGATCAATGAAAAATACACAAATATATTTACTTCAACTTGGAAACAGCTTCTAGACTTTTTGCTTGAGATGGGAAAAAATGAAACTTTGATTTTGGGTTTCAGTGATTAGATAGATTTGTTGTTATAGACTAGTTTGGCTGGTTAATATTATTATGAAAAAGTAAAAAATTGAGGATAGATGTTAATGTCTTATTTTATTGCATCAAAAGAGTCGATAGTCAATGCCTTTTTTTTCTTTTTCCCTTGCTCTCCCCCACTATCCGTTTCCCTTTTTCCTTCCTTAATTTCCATAATATTTACTTTTGTATTCTTTGTATGTCATATTACAAATTAATAAAAAGGCTATATAATAATAATAAGCTATCATTAAATAATAATAAGGCAGCTTTACTTGGAACAGCTTACATCCTATAATGTTTTCTGTAACACTATCAAACATTCAGATCTGCCTATCCTAGGTTCTTGGAAAGGACATAGTAGGTGGATGGAAATGCCAAATCGAGTCCAAACATCTGGCTGGCTGTGTGATGAACCAATAATAATAATAATAATAATAATAATAATAATAATAATAATAATTTTATTTATAACCCGCTCTCTCTCCCCGAAGGGACTCGAGGCGGGGCACAGGGAATTAAAAACAGTTAGAAAAAATACAAAATTTAAAACAATAAACATACATAAATACTAACTAAAAGGCATATTAAACAGAAAACCCTGTGCTAAAATTCCCAAATATTTACTAAAATAAATATTTATTTTAATTATTTAAAAATATTTATTTTTATTTATTTTAATAATAATAATAATAATAATAATAATAATAATAATAATAATAATAATAATAATAATAATAATAGAAAACACTTGAAAAACATTGAAGGAAAATGTGATGACAACTTGACATGGACATGGCTTAAGATGGGAACTATCAAGAAAGAAACGGAAGGTTTAATACTGGTCGCTCAAAAACAAGCACTACAAACTAATGCCATGAAAGCGAAGATTCAAAAATCCACTGACAACCCAAACTGCCGACTTTGCAATAACAAAGTCGAAACTGTTTCACATTTAATATGTGAATGCAGCAAAACCGTACAAACTGATTACAAAGCTAGACATGACTGAGTTGCTAAATTAATTCACTGGTCATTATGTAAAATATATGGTTTACCTGTATCCAGAAAATCATGGGAACACAAAGTGGAAAAGGTTATCAAGAATGAGAGGGTGAAGATCTTATGGGACTTTCGAATACAAACAGATCGTCATTTGGAGCACAACACACCAGATATCACGGTTGTAGAGGGCCGAAATGTACAGTTCATTGGTATTGCTGTTCCTGAAGATGCCAGAGTCGAAGAAAAAGAACTAGAAAAAATAATGAAATATCGCGACCTGGCCATTGAAACTACACAGCTATGGATGAAGCATGTCACAGTGACACCCATTGTCATCAGGGCACTTGGCACCATGTCCCAAAATTTTACTAAATATATCAGCAAATTGCAGTTTCCTGCAATAAAACCAGCGGAACTGCAAAAAAACGGTGCTACTTGGAACATCTTACATTCTACGAAGATACTTGGTTGATACCTAGGATGCTGGCAGCAAACTGTATCAACCATTAGCACCAATCAATAGTATTTGCAATGCATTTTTAAATGTTCAGTTGGCTGAGTTTCATGTTTTATGAATAAAGTTAATAATAATAATAATAATAATAATAATAATAATAATAATAATAATAATAATTCTCTATCTCTTAATCAATCTAACTCACAAAATTTAAAGTTATGAGAAAATGATGGAGGAAAAAATGCTATAGAGATTTCCTTGAGCTCCTGGAGGTAAGGCAGATTATCAACTGAATTTTCTTCCTTAACATTTGATGAATGCGTGTGAATATATGCACTTAGACCACTGGAAATCAAATTATCAACAGTTTGCCAAGCATGCAGTTCTATAGAAAATAAAAAGTAACCCACAGATCCTACTTCTGTCCTCATTAGCTTGTTAGTGAATATGGCATTAATAGCCATTTATATATATAAAAATAAAACCCAGTATTGCTGTTTAGTTAATAAGGCTGTTATCTCTCCCAGTGGATACAGCCACTTTCATGATGTCTCTCGATAGGAGTCATATTTGAAGATGAAATCTTGACCTTACCGGTTCATTAAAAAGCTGAGCTGTTTCATCTTCTTTCATGTGGTACCTCCTCTTTTTAAACATTGGTATGAATTTTAAAGGATCACTTCACAATATTTTCTATCTGACTCTTTGCTAGCTTCTGTTTCCAACATTTAGAAGGTTGTTTAAGTTTGCCCCTTGAAATTCATAGCATCCATCTTCTCTATCATAAAGCCCAGGTTTAGAAGCATCAAAAGGTATAATTTCCTTTCAGAGGGTAGTTTCTTTCAGGAAACCCACTGGACTTAATAGGAATCATTGCCAATCAAGAGATGAAGTGGAGGGCTCCAGTATATCTACCTTCAGATTTATGATTTATCTGCCTTCCATTCCCCACAATTGAGTCAGAACTGAAGAAGCTTCTTGGATGAGAAGCAAAATGCTTTGAAGGAAGTGGCAACATGTGGGGTGACGAGGTGGATTTTGCATCTGATGAGCTGGCTGAAGGACTGTTAGGCCGCATTTTTACATGGCCATCTGAATGTGCCCATGGTCAACAAGAGAAGAATTTATCATAATGCCATGGGATCAGAGGAGCATGCCACCATTTAAGGAGCAGTACAGCTTGCCCGGTGAAAACACTCTTAAGTACGCTTTCTGTAAACTGGATGCTTTCCAGCATGCCTTAGGGTGACATGATAGTAGTCTTCCAATATGTAAGAAATGCCACAAAGAAGATCAGGTCAACTTATTTTCCAAAGCACCTGAAGGCAGAACAAAAAGCAATAGATGGAAATTAAGAAAGAAAAATAACCAACCTAAAACTAAGGAGGAATTTCCTGACAGTTAGAGCAATTAATCAGTAGAAAAACTTGCCTCCAGAAGTTATAGGTGCTCCAACACTGGATCTTTTTAAGAAGAGATTGGACAACCATTTTTCTGAAATTGAATAGGGTTTCCTGCATGAGCAACCTTCCAACTCTGTTATTCTCAGAGATCCTTGAATCTTGGACCAATTCCACTTTTTGAGGCTCCTAACAATAATAAAAATAAGAAACGATCCTTGAAAAAATAATCAAGCACCAAAGATGAAAAAGAGAAAAAAGTGGATATTGTTGAGCACAAAAATACAAATGAAAAAGCAAGTTAAGCTGGAGGGTTCCCCTGAGCTTGCAAGCCTGACCAAGTGATTTCCCTTCTGCTCTTCTTCTCTGACTGATCCTCCAGATGAATAGATTTGAACTCCTAGGATTTTCAGTAAAGCCCATTCTTAACAAAACAACAGAGTTGAAAGAGACCTTGGAAGTCTTCTAGTCCAACCCCGTGCTCAGACAGGAAGCTGTATACCATTTCAGACAAATGGTTATCCAGTCTCTTCTTAAAAACACCCAATGTTGGAGCATTCACAACTTCTGGAGGCAAATTGTTCCATTGATTAATTGTTCTAACTGTCAGGAAATTTCTTCTTAGTTCTAGGTTGCTTCTCTCCTTGATTCGTTTCCATCTATGGCTTCTTGTCCTGCCTTCAGGTGCTTTGGAGAACAGGTTGGCTCCCTCTTCTTTGTGGATATTGTATATTGGGTATTAGAACACTTCTATCATGTTACCCTAGTACTTTTTTTCATTCTTACTGGCAAAGGTCAAATTACAGGGGATTTAAAATAACATCTGAGCATATTGTGGAGGAAAAAACATAATGTAGAGGAATTCATTGAAATGAAATGTGCCATTTGTCTTTCAGAAATCTTATAGTTGGGACGAAGCTTGTTACCTCAAAATCCAGTGATGTTTTGCACATTTTCCTTCTCTGCTAAAATATATTTCTGGAGCCACCTCTTTACAAGAGCACATTGAAGAGACCAGGTTATTGTCTAGGAAAAGAAAGGTTCATAGGTCTTTGTATGTATGGTAGTTGGTCCAAAGTGACCTCCATCCCCTTTGCAACTGGCAACGCAGTTCAGCTCAGCAACCAGCATAAATAAACTTTCCTCTTCCCACTGCAACACAACGCAAGGCCTCTTTCATAGCAGCACTTTGTTTTTCTGCTGGAAGGATGGAAGGAGGGAGGCTTCTCTCATAGTGTCTACCCTACTCATCTATTCTCCTCAACATGTGTGCCAAGAAAATATTCTGCTATGTTTGTGGAAGAGGGCAATATAGCATTGGCCACTTACATAGGAATATAGAGCTGCCTAATGATCTACCAAACTTTATTTTAAACAATTTGTTAGTTTTAATACAGTTCTGATGAATATTGAAGAAGATACAAGTGGAATTTGATGAATTCATAAATCTGTGGCCAGACATTTTCAACCTCAGAGTCCAATGTTTTCCAAGTATTCTAGTCTAGGATTGTGTCCATATCTTTGAAAGAACAAACGGTGTGGGAGATTTATTCAGGGAGTTATTAATAATATAAACCATATAATTATTGCCTCTCCATCATTTTATTGCTTACAACTATCTTTGCTACTGTCTCTTACCAAAATTAGTCCTAACTCCTTATATCTGCAATTTTTAAAAAATGAAGACAAAATTAACACCGTGGAAATGAAATGCTTTTGCTAAGTAACTCTCAGTTTTCAGTAATATTATATACACCATGAAGGTAGCTGAATGCACTTATAGGGAAATGGATAGAAGATATTTGTTGAATTATTTATATTTAGTTTGGAATATTCCAGAAAAATCACTAAACCCATACGCCATGAAGCATTGGAGAGATTTCTGGTTTAGGGATCAGCTTGAAGATCTGGAGGATACACAGGGACAACTTAGTCTGATTCTCCTGCTGACTAAACAAAATGATACTTGAAGTCAGTGTACAGACAGAGGAGAGGGAGTTACATTTTCATCTACCTAAATTGGATAGCTCTTAGCAATAGCAATAGTATTTACACTTATATACCTTTCATAGTGCTTTGCAGCCCTCTCTTAAGTGGTTTACAGAGTCAACATATTGCCCCCAACAATCTGGGTTCTCATTTGACTGACCTCGAAAGGATGGAAGGCTGAGTCAACCTTGAGCCAGTGAAATTCGAACTGCTGAACTGCTGGCAGCCGGCAGTAAGCAGAAGTAGCAGTACTGCATTCTAACCACTGCGCCACCCTGGATAGTATGTGTCCATCTTTGATACTACAAATAACACTAAAGATGTCATACGTACCCAACTCATAACAAAAATGGAAATAATCTACTTTGCTATGCAAGGAAGCAGGAGCAGATTTTAACATCTGGCAATGCAGCTAGGCATCTCTCTCTACATGATCTTAATAAAGACTGTAGTGTGGAGGAGACTGCAGAATAAGGTGAGACACAGTGCAGCCCAGAAATATCTGCACTTATTGTTCTAAGTGTCTCAAGTTGTCTGCAGTACAGGTACTCCTCAACTTACAACAGTTCATTTAGTGATCGTTCATAGTCACAATAACACTGGGGGGGGAAATCATTTTTCACAGTTACAACTGTCAGGCCTGCAGCCATCTTTTCATTTGGGTCTTTGGCCTGCCACTCTTTCTATTCTTCTGCTATGCATTTTCTATTGTGGGAAAATGGGAGAGGGGATTATAAGAAGTCACACACTATGTAGTCACAACAAAATTCTTTCTACACAGTCAAGGTCATCCTTTGTATCTGCACCTCTGCACCTTACCAGAATTGGCTAGGTGGAACTGCCAGGATGACAGTGGGAGATTGGACTATGTGATGGACCTGTGGGTGTGGGGGCAAGATCTTGAACTTTCAACTGGGTGGGGAAAACTGGGAAGCTTTCAGATTCTGGTTTTCCCAGATGTGCCAAAATAGCTCTCTTAATAAATTGGAACTTTGAGCAAAGTTCTTTGCCTTTGACTCTGATTTACTTTTGGATGCTGTTTGGAACCCTGACAACAGCCTTTGTAGGATTCCCATGTTCATGTTTTCAAAATTCAGATGTTTGGCAACTAGTTCATACTTATGACAGTTGCTGTGTGCTGGGGTCATGTGATCAGCTTTTATGACTTTTTGATAAGTGAAGTTAAAGGGGAAGCTTAACAACAGTAGCAAGAAATTTTGTAAAATGGAGCAAAACTCACTTAACAAACGTCTCACTTCATAACAGAAATTTGGGCCTCAATTGTGGTCATAAATGGAGGACTACCTGCAATTCAAAATTCTTGCATGCAAAATCAGACAGACATTGAGGAATATATGCTTCCATCTTTCAACCTTGGCAGGTTGCAATGGGCCAGCAGGGAATTCTTGCTGCATCTGAGCTTGAAGTAGGACCTCCTCGTTCACAGTTTCGTTTTGGCTATATGATGCTCCAGTTGCTTTGCATGCCTCTGAACGCCTATGAATTTTCATATTCATAGCTTTAGAATAGAATCTGGAACATCAGCATCAGCAAGTGAAGGTCTGCATTCCAAATAGCTACTAGCCTCTTGCCAGGATGCCTGCCGTTCTTGGATATAAATGAACGACTAGGAAAAGTCAGTTAAAGGATTTTGCTGACTGATGGGTGTAGGAGCTTTTTCTGGCACAGCAGCAGGAAGTGACATGAAAAATTGCAGCTTTTTACAGCTCCCCTTGTTTTCCGTTGCGCAAGGTAAAAATGTTCTATTTTGAGACACACGTTTTGTCCACCACATAATCCTTTTTCCCGACCCCACCACCACGGATAAAATATTAATACGCGACGTTAATAAAAAATGCAGAAGCAAAGTCTTGGACGAAAGCTTGTCTTTCCCTTTTTAGCTACATTGCATGAAACTGTGTCTTTGTGAGAGGACTGCCTGCCATGCCTGCCTGCCATGTTCCAGAATGGGTGATATCTCCCAGGCCAGGGAGATATCACCTGTTCTGGAACATGGCACAGAAAGGAACCGTTGTTCCTGCCAGCAATTCTCTTTCACTCTCATCACTCTACTGGGTGATGGGAGTGATAGGCATTCTCAGGCTGAATTCCTAAGCGCAAGAGAAATTTAAAAAACAGGGTGTGTGAAAATATCAGAAGCACAAATTCTGAAAACCATGGCAAGAAAAATGCCCAATTATATTCAGTTAGCTTCAGTGATATTCAGATCTGACCTACTTATCCAATTGTGCGCAACATTCTTCTACTTGATAACAATTCAGGCAGAAAGTTAAAAGTAGCCCACCTGTAATTGGAACATTTATTGGTGAAAAATCTTAGTCCCTTGAGAAACAGGAGCAAGAGCATTAATTTCCCCTTCATTCTGAATTCGGCAGCTACGGAAACACAGAAAAAAAGGAAAGGTGTCAATCAGTGGAATTAAGAATTTCCTCTAAGTCATGCCTAAAGGAAGAATAGAATAGAATAGTATAGAACAGAATAGAACAGAATAGAATAGAATTTTTTATTGGCCAAGTGTGATTGGACACACAAAGAATTAGTCTTTGGTGCATATGCTCTCAGTGTACATAAGGAGAATAAAATACATTCATCTATATAAATAAAAATTTAAAATAGTTTGTGCAAAATCGCTAAACTCAGAAAGTACTGCACCGATCGCCACCAAATTTTCACACAATGTTGCTAAGAAAGGGAGTAACAATCATACGTACAGATTGTGTGGCTGGCACACCTGTGCCATGTGCAAGCAGCACAAATGTAAAAGTACTGCACTTCTCAGTTATTTTTCTCCCTTAAGCTCCTCCCACCTGGCTGCTTCTTATGATGCGTCACGCACACACCCCTCACATTTCCAACGTTTGTTTCCTCAGCAACCGAATAAGCCTCCAACGTTCCCTCGCACATGGGACACTGCTATGTGGCCAATGTTTGGTCCCAGGAGGCTGTATGGACACCTACTAGGCCCAAAACTACACATGGGGGGGAGGCACAATCCCAGGTGGCCCATTTTTGGTCCCAGGAGGCTGTATGGAGGCCTACTATGCCCAAAACTAAGCATGGGGAGTGGCACACTCCCATGTGGCCCATTTTTGGTCCCAGGAGGCTGTATGAGGCTTACTAGGCTCAAAACTAGGCATGGGGGGGAGGCACACTCCCAGGTGGCCCATTTTTGGTCCCAGGAGGCTATATGGATGCCTACTAGGCCCAAAACTAGGCATGGGGGGTGGCACACTCCCAGGTGGCCCATAGAGGGATAGAGAGAGAGGGGGGAAAATACAGTGGGTAGGTAGGTAGGTAGAGGGAGAGAGGAAGAAATACGGCCGATAGGTAGGTTGGGGGTTATACGGTGTGTGTGTGTGTGTGTGCGTGTGTGTGCAGGTGTGCAGGTGTAGATCTACACACAGATTGGTTGGCCATTTAACCAGACTGGGCCACAGCAATGCGTGGCTGGGTACAGCTAGTCAAGAATAAAAAGATAAAACACTTAGTGATAGTCAAGGTTAGTAATAAGCTGTCAAATCATACTAGTAAACAAATAAAACAATATAAAATGAAAGACACAAGCAACATAGTTATAGTCATTAAGTGGGAAGAGATAGATAGTAGGAAGGAAGAGAAATAATAGTAAATTAGTATAGTAGTCTTAGTAAATTATTTGACAGTGTTGTGGGAATTCGTTGTTAAGCAGAGTGAGGGCATTCTGGAAAATCTGTTCTTGTGTCTAGTTCTTGTGCACCGTGCTCTATAGCTCCATTTTGAGGGTAGAAGTTGAAACACTTTATGTCCAGGATGTGAGGGGTCTGTAAATATTTCCATGGCCCTCTTTTTGACTCATGTAGTATACAGGTCCTCAATGGAAGGCAGGTTGGTAGTAATTGTTTTTTCTGCAGTTCTAATTATCCTCTGAAGTCTGTGTCTGTCTTGTTGGGTTGCAGAACCAAACCAGACAGCTATAGAGGTGCAGATGACAGACTCAATAATTCCTCTGTAGAACTGTATCAGCAGCTCCTTGGACAGTTTGAGCTTTCTGAGTTGGCGCAGAAGGAACATTCTTTGTTGTGCTTTTTTGATGACACTGCTTTCCTTTGGATTCCAAGGCAAACAGGTTCTGAAGAACTCCTGTAAGATTCATCTGCAACTTCTTCAAACAGCAGCATCTTTTCCTGTAAATGCCTCATTGCCCTCTATAGCCAATTCTCAGATTTCCTCTGCAAAGTTGCATTTGGCTTAAGAACCAGCAGACAGGCGTTACATGTGCACCCTTGTCCATTCTGAAGCATCTTTTCACTTTTAAATCTGAAGTCCTTTGCAGTCCTTGGAAAGAAATCCCATAACGTATTCTTTGCAGGTAGAGGCAAACACTACAAAGGTCAAGAAAGAACTAGAAGCTATTTATAGAGCTAGGAAATGGAAGCCAGTGAGAAACGAAGTTGAATAGTAAATGTATTAAGTAATTTCTAGAAAAGCATGTAGTGCAATACCTCAGCTCTGCTTATGGTGGTCTAGACACATCATGTTATTCTTCCTTCTATAATCTATCCTGTCTAATCCTCAGAACCATAAATCACAAGTTTATTTTTTTCATCTTTAAGCAAAAAAATCCATAAGAGGCTTCCAGATACCAATAAATGTAGATAATTCATTTTCTCTAATCGAAGAAATCAATTTCAGAAAAAATCTGTAAACTTCACCAACTATTTTTCCACAGTGGGTAGTATTGAATCTTTCCATCTCTGTGCATATAGTAATTGAACCACAGAATCATAAATCATTTCCATAGCTTTTTCTAACTATCCATTAATCCTAAAAGGAAAGGTTCTGGCTTCAACTGAATATCAATCTTTAAAATCCTCTGTATCACACTAGGTATCTAAATCCATTTTAAAAGCTTTTTTACATGTTTGCCAAGCAAGATATAGTCTCCCTTCATGTTGTTCCTATTTCCAACATACATTGTGCCTTTATACATTTGAGATAATTTCTCTGATATCATACACCACCCATACACACCGTATAATTCTCTTTTAGATCATAACACAATGTAAATTTCAGCTCCTTTAATCATATATTTTTCCATTGATACATATATACATTATCATGAAAATTCTTAGCCCACTTTAACCTGTTCTTCCTGTTTCAAATTTCAACAAAAGTTTGTGTATTTTAGCAATTATATGTCCATCATCAATATTTCAAATTCTGATTTACTTCATACAATACCACAAGTCTTTTTATTCATGTTAAAACTTTCATATAACAGTAAATGGGAAAAACATCCACAACTATATTTTTAAAGTGCACATTAACTTGAACTTATCATACCATAAATATTCATGCCATTCAAACCTGACAGGTATTATATATTTTAAGTCTGAACATTAGACTTAAAACTCTTGCCAAAAAGATTCTTCCATTCTATGGAAGCTGGGCCTTTTAAATCACAGTTGATCTGCTAAATCTTAGTAGTTGCTGTCTGATATGCATGGATTGAGCTTCTCAACCTTGATATGTGGAATTCAACTGCCCGAATTCCCTAGCTAATATACTGACTGAGGAATTCTATGAGTTAAGTTCACATATCGTAAAGTTGTCAAGGGTGAGAAATTGATTTTGATATTTCCCTGGTGTTACTGGCTAGCTGTTCACTAAGAAACCCAATTAGTTACACCATTAAAGGCAGTGGAAAGCTACCCCTGGTTACCTACAAGGACAGTTACATGTCCCCATCATTTCCATACTTCAAATCCTACAAAGCAGCTCGAGGTTAATCTATGATTGCCTTACTTTGTCTTTACTCCAGGGAGAGGCAGAGAGAATTGGGACAGGAGTAAAGACAAGGCAATCTTTGCAGAGCTGCAGTGCTTTCAGCAAAAAAGACCAGCTTTATGGAGATTCCAGATACACTACAGATGAATGACAATCAATCCACAAGCTTCGGGGCAAATCTTAGATATATACATAAATATAATCTTAGATATATACATAAATATATGCACAGGAGAGAAAGAAGATAAATTTAGCCTGAAAGCAGGGCAAGCAAAAGACTAAAGCAAATTGCTAGCTGAGAGTGAAAGGAAACACTGTAAATCAAAGGTTTAATGAGCGGCAGTAGATTACCTGTGAGTAAGAGAGAAGAGAATAAAGCACTAGATTTTCTGCCTGATGAATTATGTCCAGCTTCCCTGTATTTATCAAGGGAAGTGGGCAGCCCTCTTAATATGGGTAGAAAGGGTGGCAAGCTTTGTCAGCAAGGGCATTGCCCAACTGATTGGGATGAATGGAGAGGAGAATGATAGCTTGCAAGGCCAAGAGAAATAAAGCAGATGGAATCCAAACAGGCCAGGATGGAAGAGGCCTGACCCACAAAAGAGAGATCAAATTGCCAGAAAGGAAATTGAAGAAAAGCAACTCCATGAAACTCTGTACAGTGACTGCGGTCTTTTTGCAAAAGAAAGGAAAGAGTTGGTCTGGTCTGTTACGTACTGTGCTTTTGAAATGTCCTGCTCTTTTAAGGACACTTCTCATTGTATTACATGTGTGAAAAGACAACTGCTAGCTCTTAGCAATCCTTTCAGAGCACAGAAAGGAATCCACTCCTACTGGGTTCAATAAGGAAATTTGTTTAAAGTTATTTTTGAACCTTTATATCATAGTACTGGTTCAATGTACTTTCCAGTATAAAAGAATACTGTCTGTTCCTATGGTTATTGCTTTGCTAATTCAGGTAGGAAATTTGTAATTGTCTGGTCATTATGAGAGGGTTAAATATCTTACTGGATCTATGGGGAGGAAGGAGGAGGGTGTACAGCCCTGCTATTCACAATAGTAGTGGTGACTATCTGTAGCTCGGGTGTAGGAGGAGGGTGAAGGTTTGTTCTGGAAGCTTGTGGGTTGGTTTCCAAATCTTTCCGAATCCCAAATCCTTAATTTCTACATCGATGCCAAACAGCCCCAGTTCAATTGGAGCAACACAAAAATCATTGGCCATGCTATCACCTGCAACGCTCATGAGTTCATCGAAGCCTGGCACTCCACAACCAATTCCATCAACAGACACATTGACTTGCAACCAGCCTATGAACTCCACAGAATCCAAATCAACTACACAGCACACTAGAGACAGCACCGACCACACGGAGCCCCTAAAAACAGAACAACACTGACATCCTCTAACTCTGCTGAAGATGTTACCTAGCCTGGCAATAAAACATTTGGAAACCAACCCACAAGCTTGAAGAATGAACCTTCACCCTCAGCCCTGCTATTCATTGGAGACTTGACAACAGGCTTGTTTATAAAGATTTGGATAGAAATGAAAGGGATCTAACTGAGAGATCCAGTGGGGAGTCCATCTCCACAGGCACATGACAAGCAGACTGAATAAATCTGGTGTTACATCAGTGGTGGGATTCAAATAATTTAACTACTGGTTCTCTGCCCTAATTATTTCTTCAAACAACCAGTTCACCAAACCAGTTCTCCCGAAGTGGTGCAAACTGGCTGAATCCTACCACTGTGTTTACATACAGTTGAAAAATGTCACTCTATAGGTCTCTTCCAACTCTGTTGTATTGGTACTGTTATAGTTCAGATGCAATATTTGGAAAGATTCTTGTGTTGCATCCAAGCCTTTGGAAAGCTATGTAATATCAAGACACAACTTTATAAGTCCCCAAACATAGACAACTGAAGAAAACAGGAAAAGCCTATGGCAGCTGCAGTGTTTTAAAAGTAAGAAACAATTCCATTCATATGACACTGATGTTTGAAGCATATATTGATATTGTACAGTATAAAAGAAAACCAACTGAATGTTTGCATGGTCTGGAGTTACTTGAGTCTTTCCCATCTGATATTTTCCTCAGCATCTTGACTTGACTTTCAGTTTTCAAATAGTATATTTTAAAAAAGGAACACCTTGCTTGTGAATTCTAATGGGCATGCTCCATCAAGAATTAATGCACTCTACTGTTCATTTAAAAATAGTGTCATAAATTATACAAGCTACACTTATACACAATTATATAATGAATCAGATTTATTCAAACTCATAACATTCTGAGATGTTATGAAATAAGAGCTGGTTTGATCTAATGGTTAAGGCTTCAGGCTAGAAACAAAGAGTGGTTGACCGACTTTGGGCCAGCCTGACCCACCTCATGGGGTTGATGTTGTGGAGAAAACAGGAAGAGGAAATAGTATTAGGTAGGTCTGCCACGTTGAGTTATTTATAAAAACAATAGGCAGAACATTCATTCATTCATACATACAATTTAAAGATAAATGTTGCAATGTGTTGCTAAGGTTGCACTTACCTAGGAGTAGCTGCCATTGAATGCAATGGGACTTTATTTTGGTAGTAGACCAAAATAGGATTGTCCTGTAAATCACTTTGGGATAAAAGCATGCATTTCAACTGTTTAATGCATAAAGCCATGATCTACACATTTATCAATTAATAAATACACCAGAACTTTTGTTCTAACATTATAAGGAGGAGTATTTCTAATGCCCTCTATCACCCTCTGCTGTATTCCACATTACTGAAACAAATGGATGGAATTGGCATTGCTCCTTTTCATATCTCCTGTATTTTTCAGTGTGCTCATCTGCAGACAAAAAAGATCCCCATTGTTTATGTTTTCATCAAAGAATAATCTACAATTTAAAAAACTGTGTCAGGCATTTTTATAGTAAATGGTTCTAAAAAGAATGTTATCATCTCCTTTGATCTCTTTGTCCCTTCCTTGGAATCAAGACAGCAAACAGCATGGTTGGAGAATTTATACCTTGGGAGAGAAAAAAAACACAGCTCTTGTGGAAAACTTTATTGTAACTTTATTATAAACATCAGCAATAGAGGTGTCTATTAGGAACCAGAATGTCTGTGACACCATAGTTATCAATTGGCCGGCCTAGGTTAGTCTCTACCCAGGGATTAGGGATTGTTAATTTTAAATGGGAATTTTAGTGCAGGGATAGTCAAATTTAATTTGTTTTTATTGTATTTATTGTACTCATGTATATATTTTATGCTGTTTTATTCCTCCCTGTACACCGCTCCGAGTCCCCTAGGGGAGAGGACGCGGTTATACAAATAAATATTCGATTCGAAATATTCGATTCGAATTGGGGACCTCTAAAATCAACAGTGTCCTCAAGAAAGGATTACAAATATCAAGATTAACTTTATCCAGGGGTCAAAGTGGGTGGAGTGTTTTAAAAAAAAGTCAAGAATAGCAGCTTCTAGCCATGTAACGGGATCCTTGCTCCTTTAAAAAAAATGCATTGTGACTTACATAAAACAAGGGAGAGATTCTGACCATTGGGTTATGGCTGCCATTTTGACTTTTTGCCCCTTCCCTGAAGACATCTCTGTTTAAAATTCAACAACCTTTTTTTAATGTTTTTTTAAATAATTCAGAAACCTGAAGCGATTGTCAAATCTCATGAGTTTGATTATTTTAGCATAGGATCTTAGTCAATAATTTATTTATTCATTTACTAACCAGATTTCTACACTACCTATTTCACTTAAGTGACGTTGGGTTTCTTACAACAAAATACCAGAATTGTTCAAGATTTCAGATAAGAATAGACATTTGTTGGCATTCTGGCAGGCAAGATCTGTGAGGTGTTAGGAAACGAGAATGCAAAAAACCCACGCTAGGTTAACAATATACACCGGCAGTGGTATTTACATTGCCAAGTCCTGCTTTACAAAAGCGAGTTTAATTTTTGCTTTGTTCCTTTCGTTAGCTATCTTTTTCATTCTGTTCTAGTCACTCCAACTGAAGTGATTTGATCTTTAACTTTTGTGAATGAAACCAAAAAATGACTGTTAATTAATGACATCATCCTTCTGATTCCCCTTGCTGAAGACATTGCAAGAATTTTAACATAATTGGCACTTATCAGTTGAAAAGCAAGGCAGTTGCTTTTACCTGATTGCTGACAGACTGTGAAATATTTCCATCTGTCTCATTTGACATTGTGCTCCCTCTGTAATACTCCAATGAAAAACTGCTCTTCCTACAGCAATGCTGAAGCCTGGAGACAGATATAGTTCCTTCTGAATGGCTCCAGAAGAACGTAGAATAAATAAGGCTGCATGGATCCTTTCTGGGTTTGCAAAATGAGTTCTTCTTTAGTCTTACAAGCTATTTGAAGACTGAAAGGGTTTGATGGAAAGTGGCTACTAGCTATCTGTTGAGCATGCTCCCCCAGCTTGAGTAAGGCTGAAATAAAATCCTGAATAAATATCTATGGAGATTCTCAGTCATCCAGGTTGTCCCAAAGGTGGTTTTCCCCCCACCATCCAGTTAGAGCTGAAGAAGCTTCTTAGATGAGAAGCGAAATGTCTTCAAAGAAAAACCAGAAAGTCCAGTTGCCTCTTGAAAAAGCACCTCCTGAATAAATAGAATAGTGATAGTAGTTAAGGAGAATCTAAGCAGAACGGATACAGCTCATTGAATAGAATAAGCATTTGCAGAGATTCTGGGTTTGTTGCTGCTTGAAAGGACTATAGGCTCCTCTTCACAATCCTCTAACGACTGGACATGCCCAGTAACTGTTGTTTTTTATGCCGTATCTTCATGTCAAGCTTCAAATCGTGTTTAGGTGACCAAGAGCTGAGATTTATCCACTTAAAAGAGAAGAGTTCTTCCTCCCATGTTATGTATTTCTCCATATGTTGTATTCTGATCTGCTTATAGCTTTAAATACATAATTTGTTTTAGAGGAGATCATCAAACTCCAGCAGTGCAAACTTTGTCCTGGTGATTTGGTTAACTCCCAAGTGAGCTGGTAAATTCCAGGGCATGCTGCTGACATTTCAATATTCAGTGGCTTGCAGTTTTACCTCTTTCCCTTCTTCTCTTTAAGTTACAGTTATTATTGTACGAGAGAATGAGAAAGCTAAACTCTGTGGTTATGCAACCTGTCTCAAATACCCAGAAGAGTGTTCAGCTTGTCAAGGATACAGTTTATTCAGTGCAGATGTCTTCTGGAATGAAGCCCATAGAGAAGTGGGGGAATTGTCCTAGGAACCAGATCAAAATATAGGTAACTCTGAGATAGGGTGTTGGCACATCCTTTACCTTCCATATAAGGAAATTCTAAAGGGTCTTGTCTCCTTGGTGCAGGGAGATTTTTGTTGTTGTTGTTGTCTTTCCTTTTATCTCAGGGTCAGATGACAACTTTTGCAACTTACAACTCGGGATTAAATGGAGAGCTATTTCATTCTGTCTCCCCACCTTCCCCATTCAATGACTGTGGATTTATCTGCACTGCAGCAGGAAATGGACCATAATTGAAACCTTTCCAAAAGTTAAGTTGGAAAAAAACAGTGAAGAAGCATTTGTTGTGTTTATTTATCAAAGTAGTTGTAGAAGCTGATGAGGGGGAGATGAATGGATGATAGTGCAGAAAAGAAGGAAGCACTTTACATATAGGTCTGCTTGTTTAGATGATTTCCTTAGAATGAGAATTATTTATTGTGGATTTTTAAAAAAAAACCTTGTTCAAATTGCAATAGTGCAGACACCTCCAGTTCCCATAATTCCAAGTCAGCCTAACCAATTTACATAAATCACTGCCATGGTAAGCATTATCCACATTTATTCATTGATTAGATTTTGAATCTGTCTAATTGCTGAAATTTTTCTGGATAATATACAAAATGCCATCAACTGAATACATCAGAGGTGGGTTTCTGCCAGTTCACCCTGGATTAGGCGAACCGGTAATAGCGGTGGTGGGAGGCTCTGCCCACCCACCCAGATGCTTTAATACAGGGGTCTTCAACCTTGGATGCTTTAAGCCTTGTGGACTTCAACTCCCAGAATTCCTCAGCCAGCAAAGTCTACAAGGCTTAAAGCGCCCAAGGTTGCAGACCCCTGCTTTAACAGATTAACAGAGTTGGAAGGGACCTTGAAGGTCATCTAGTCCAACCCCCTGTCCAAGCAGGAGACCCTACATGTGCCTCTACCTAGGATCGAACTCACAACCTCCTGCTCCACCTCTAGGCCATAGCAGCTTGCTTCTACACATGCGCAGAAGTGTCACACGAGCATGAGAGCATGCGCGCATGAACAAACCGGTAGCAAAATAAATTGAAACCCACCAGTGGAATACATACACTACAAAACAACAACAGCTACAGTAATGAGAACACATGCTCAACCAAGTGCTATATTAGGGCACCCTTTCAGACGAGCCACTACAAATAAGTTCAGTAATAACTTCACGATAGGTCCCAGCTGAAGAGTACCCTTGTCCTCATCAGCAGCCTTTCAGTTCAAAAAAACCCCTCTGTTCCAGGCACCTACTTATACTAGCACAACCCCGTCCCAAGATACAGCAGGTGGTGGCATTTTCCCCCACCAAAAGGTCACATTGTGAAAAGAGAAATGTAGCTAGGAAATGTTCCAGTCATCATCCTAAACTTCTCCTGCATTAGAACTAGAAGGATAGCAGCTACTCAGTGACTTTGTTACTGAAAAAGATTAGAGCTGAGTTGGGGGAAAACACAATTTATGCCATTGTACTTGTCTACTGTGTCAAAGACTTGAGGCATGCAGGTTAACATGGCCAGGAAGAAAAGTCGAGTCAATATTTTGTCCTTGGTTAATCTGAAGTAGTACAAGAATTATGTCAGCAGCCTAAAAATACACATTAGCACAATTTACCAGAATCTATAAATTATCTCAGGGAGCTCACCTACCACCACTCATCTACAGAATCATTCTTATGCATATAAGTCAGAACTGCATTTCCAAAATGTCACATAAATGGCAATTTGGTTGTGACAATTAACTATAGCTGGTAGAAGCTCCTCTCTTTATTTCTCTCTAAAATAAAGTAGAAAATTCCACTAAATTGTTCAGAAGTAGTCGAAACATTTTCAATTGATTCAACAAGGACTGTAATTGAGAAGGATCTGTGTAAACTCAGGAGAAAGAGAATCCAATGACCAGCCGATCGACTGAAGATTCCATCCATCTATCCATGCATTACTGTGATGAAATATGTTTTTATTCATCAAGGAATGATACAATATAAAGAATAAATAAAACGAATGTTGTTCTTTGGAAATTTGAATTCCAGCCAAGAGCCTAAAAATTATCCAAATAACATAACATATGCCAGGTAAAAGGGACGTGGTGGCTCAGTGGCTAAGACACTGAGCTTGTTGATCAGAAAGGTCAGCAATTCAACAGTTCAAATCCCTGTGTAACGGAGTGCTGCGCTGTGTAACGGAGTGAGCTTCTGTTACTTGTCCCACCTTCTGCCAACCTAGCAGATCAAAAGCATGTAAAAATGCAAGTAGAAAAATAGGGACCAGCTTTGGTGGGAAGGTAACAGTGTTCCATGTGCCTTTGGTGTTTAGTCATGCCAGCCACATGACCACAGAGACTTCTTTGAACAGCACTGGCTCTACAGCTTTGTAACGGAGATGAACACTGCCCCCTAGAGTCAGGAACAACTAGCACATATGTGCGAGGGGAACCTTTACCTTTACCTTTATTCCAGGTAAGATGGTAGTAGGGGTTTTAGGAAGAGGGGATATATCCGCAATTGATGTAGCCAAAGCATTTAGCTCTTGTAAAATTTTGTTTGATTTGTTATTCCATTGAATGCATTGGTTTTGCCAGGCTTTTCCCATAATTTACCCATTTTGATTGTTAGCTCTCTAGGTTTTGTAATCTTTTTCTCATTCTCATTCTCTCAATTCTGCTACCTCTGGGAATTTCCATTCCTGCAAAAAATATTCTTTCTTTTAAGGATTATTATATTTAGTGTCTTATGTTTTAGATGGCAATATATTTGCATACAAAAATCCCATACAGTTTTAGCATGATTTTTAACCACTTTTTTCAATGCTGTGATCATGACACATTCAGGAAACTCAGAAATTATAGCTTTTGCACAGATGCCAAAGGATCATAGTGGCCACTTTGTCATGATATTGTTTATAGCCAGCCTGACCACCCAAATTTATAGGATCCGTGCTTTCATCTTTTTCTTGACAAGTCTGCATTTGTTGTGGTTTGATACACAATGAATCCCTATTTGTTTCTAATGTTTTTCTTGAGCTTTAAAATTTAATTCTTTTGTTTTCTGCTTGATAGTGCCAACTTGTAAATATTGCCAGTTTAAACTCACGTCTCCTTTATTTTCAGTTTCTTTTATGTATTGGCTGGGAAATGGTTTACTTCTCCAATTTTCTGAACAATTGTCCAAAAATTCATTTTTACAGTCATTTTCTGCTTCTGCTACTTTCAAGATGTTTCCTTTGCAAATTGCTATGAGCATTTCCTTTTGCTTGCCTAAATATGTATTAATTTAATCCATCCTTTTCTTCTTCAACTATTTTATCTGCCCTAAAACATGACTTTCAATTTTTCATAATAAATATAATCAAGCAACATCACTTCACAGACGTAATGCATGTCAAAGTATAATTATTATTATTATTATTATTGTCATGGTCATCATTATCTTAATCATTACCATTGTTATTGCACTTTTATATTTAAAAGGTTGCCATGGTGAAGATCAGCAAACAAAATGCTATCATAAAAATTAAATCAAAGTAAAACCATCCTAAAAGCATTAAAACAACAATAAAATAACAAAAGTAATTGAAAGTCCAACTTATAATTTTATGTCTTAAAATTCTTCTTTTGAAAAGTTATTTGGGCTAATCATTTTGACAGAAAGAGCTGCCTTGTTTTGAAAAGAAGGATTAAAATCCTAACTTCATTTCTGGAACTGCACGCAGGCATACAGTACTTGTAGACCTTACATTTACAATCCCCATTGGTACAACCGTTGGTGTCCCAATAATATTACAGTGCCTACATGTAGCCTGTTGGCTCAGCATTGGCTCCTGATGTACGTATGTATAAGTTATCAACTATCCGTATTTGTATCTTTGTCCTTTGTAGGACACAGCAGTATCTCTTCCACCTGCTCTTCAGATACATATCTGCTATCTCCTATTACACTTTTCTTCTCTCCATTTCTTTTGCAAGAGCTTTTGCAAGTTGTTTATGAATTCCACCAGTTCAAAATATCTCTACATAACTTGTTCCCAATTGCCACTCTCATCCTGCATTGCTTCAAGTTACCATTGCTTCAAGGTAAAGTTATTTGCTCTGTTATAGATCCTCCTATTTTGATACAATAAATCTTAATTCTCTCTTATGAACTAAAGTTCATAAAGTTCACCACTCACTGCTCCAACCTGTTCGTCAAGAAATGATGCAAACTTCAATTCTTTAAATATGTGCCAGGTTATTTTCAGTCAGAATCACAGACTCAAATGTTATAGGTCATAACTAAGGGTGATACCTGCTTATTATTGTTTCTGATTCTTAAGGCACTACCTACAGAATCATCAAAATTGTATGTCAAAGTTGGAAGAGACCTTGGAATTCATCTAGTCTAATACTGTACCGTATGTATGCAATATACATGAGTTTTCTACTGTAATGGTAGGTGAAAATAAGTTTGAAGGATGAAGGGAAGAGATGCTGCCTAGGAAACAATGAGGCAAGAGAGGGAAGAGCTCCCAGTGGCTTAACAGCCAGAGGAAGCAACTGAGGAACATAAGAACATAAGAACATAAGAATATCCTTGCTGGAACAGGCCACAGCCCATCCAGTCCAGCATTCTGTCTCACACAGTGGCTCACCATTTGCTTCAGGGTCTTCCCAAGCAGATGTCTTCACCTGCTTATGATTCCCTGCAAATGGCATTGAGAAATATCCTGCCTATCTCTCCATCCCGGAGGGTGTCCTTAGGCATCCATAATGATAGCCATTGATACCCTTGTTCTCCATGAACTCGTCTAATCCTTTCTTAAAGGTGTCGAGGCTGACAGCTGTCACCACGTCTTCTGGCAGGGAGTTCCTGCTTCCAGCTGGAGGCTGGGAAAGGACCCACCCTGGCTGATCAGGCTGAGAAAGGATCCACCCTGGCTGATCAGGCTGGGAAAGGACCCACCCTGGCTGATCAGGCTGGGAAAGGACCCATCCTGGCTGATCAGGCAGTTAAAAGTGGCAGTGGGAGATTTATGTCTCGTCAGACTTGTAAGATTCTGTTAATGCATCTGTATAATAAAATAGAATTAGCTTGTGTAATTATGTTTCCCGTGGGGCTTACCTGGGAGAGATGACACTACCCAAACATAAATCAAATCTCTATTATAATCATGGAACCAGCCCAAGGGAGGTGGGGTACAATCAATTAAAATGCATAGAAGATACATCTGAGTGTAAAAACTAATAGGAAAAACAATATTAAAAAAGAAAATATTGAGGGTAGTTGGAACAGCAGAGTTCAGTGCAGCTTGTGAGCCCTTGGTAGCAGCGGGCCCCAGCCTGGCTGTGCTTGCATGGGGCTATGGCAGCCACTTGCCTACCCACCAGTCTGCTTGCAAGTCATCTGGAACTTCTGACTTCCTGCTGGCTTTCCTACTGACTTTGCTTGTTGGAGGTTGGCTGGAAGTCACAAGGTAGTCCTTATTTAATAACCAGCAGTCCTTACTTATCAACCTCAATGTTGACTGCCTGGATTGCCACTGCTAAGTGATGTGGCCATGTGACATAATGCTCTACGATTGCATCACTTTGTGATGGAAATTCCAGTCTCAATTACCACCATCAAGTGACAACTACCTGTAGTCCCCGTGAGTTTTCCTACTGAAACAAGAGACCTACACCAGGGGTCTCCAACCTTTGCAACTTTAAGTCTGAAGGACTTCAGCTCCCAGAATTTGCTGGCTGGAGAATTCTGAGAGCTGAAGTCCTTCAGACTTAAAGTTGCAAAGGTTGGAGACCCCTGACCTACACAATCTCTGCTCAGTGTTCTATTAAGGCCAATGGGTGTTTTTGAAAGTATTGCTGCATCATTTGCATAGACCAAGATGTTGCTTGTCAGGTGGTCGCAAAAGCGGAGCACATGACCTTGGAACACAGCAACAGTCATAAATCTGAACGAGTTGCCACGTATCTGAATTTTGACCACCATGGGGATGCTGCAAATATCATAAGTGTGAAAAACGGTCATAAGTTGCTTTTTTCAGTGCACGGTCACTAAATGAACTGGTGTATGTCAAGGACTACCTGTACCATTTGTGTTTTTTTCCAGTCCTTTGATGCTGTGTCCATTCTCCTCAAAAATTCCAAAAAGATTACCTCAGGGAGTCCCTTCAAGATTCTCAACTGTAATTGCTCAGGCCTCAGAGGCCCCTTTCATAGGAAAGCTTTTATTTCTTCTTGTTCATTTTGCGGGTTCTGAAATGATCTAAGCCAGTGTTTCTCAACCTTGGCAACTTTATTTGTTTGTAATTAAATTGTTTTAGCACGGGCTCCAAATTTAATTTATTTTTAACTCATTTCTAATATTTATTGTATTTATTGCTATGTTTTTATTATTTTCTGTGCACCGCCCTGAGTCCCCCCAGGGAGATAGGGCGGTATATAAATATAATAAAACTGAAACTGAAAAACTGAAACTGACTTTAAGTCCTGTGGACTTCAACTCCCAGAATCCCCCAGCTGTGCTGGCTGGGAGATTCTGGGAGTTGAAGTCCACAGGACTTAAAGTCACCAAGGAGTTGAGAAACACTAATCGAAGCATGCACTTAAGAATTTTCTTACTCAATTCCATTGCTAAGCTGGACTGCTGAACTTTTGCTGCCCTAATGACAGCTTTTCAAAAAATTGTTGTTGCTTTCTTTTCAACAGTGATGAAGAATTTTAAGATGATGATTTCAAGGAGTGAGAAGAAAGTCAGATGATGTTTTTGCTGAATTTGGAATTGTCCCGGGTTTGGTTCCATAGAGGTGAAAGAAAGTTAGATTTATCACCCATGAGATTGGCAGTTTGTGAACTGGAACTAAGGTAGATGGTGAAAACTGAGACAAAACATTTTTTAAATGAGTTTTACTGGCAGTACCTTATCAGGACAGAAACTCAGGGTCATCGTGTTTTTAATCCATTTTGAATAGCAGCAGCAGCAATGGTGAGTCAGCCTGTTGACCTGGCCTTACTGCTCTGGAAAGCTGCAGCTGCAAGCAGATATTGAGACCACATTGTTAGTAGAAGAAGTACAGAGAGATATGGGACAATTCAACTAAAAGGAGAGGATTCTGGAGACTTGAGCTTTGAATGAGGCATCCCACAGGGATTTCGGAAAGCCAATAGCAAACAGAACTGACAGTGACTTTGATTTGTCCATCTTTGTGACCAGGACTGAGACTTGTAAAGGATATTAGAAATGTTGGTGTTGTTTGCTGTGATTAGCCAAGATTTTGCAGAACGGAAAGAGAAAACACAATTGGATATTTTTTATCACATAAACACCAAGAGCAATTCTTTGTATGTGGTAGTTGCTGACCTGGGTGGAAGTAGTAGGCCCCCTAGTCCTCTTAGACTTTTCATCAACTTTACATTCCACCCAAGAGGACTTGCATTACTAACTCTTGTTCTCATCACCAATGCATTCTAAATGGGGTTTGCTTTTGAAGCTTCCAGAAGCTTCCAACAGTCCAGAATTCAATGGATCATTTATTGGCTGGCATTGCCAATGAGTCTAAAACATCTATGGTCCAAGCCCTGACATCTGATCAGCTTCAGAGGTGGAAGAACCGGTTCTGTCCGGTTTGGGCAAACGAGTAGCGGCGGCTGTGGGAGGCTCCACCCACCCACCCCGACATAATGCGGGAGCACTGGGCATGAACAGAAGGTGCACGCTCACATTTGCGAACTGGTAGGGAAGGTAAGTGAATCCCACCACTGATCAGCTTCTAAGTATAATTTAAAGTGCTAGTTATTATCTATAAAGCCTCATGTAGCTTGGCACTGAGGAATCTCCAGGTGCAGTTTCTCCAGCTGAAATCAGCCTCCAGCTGGAATCAGTTTGTGGGGAAAAATTACATCTTCCATTTCTGCAAGCTAAGCACTACTTGGGGCTTCTACATGCTGCTTTTCTATAGCAGCGCCAACACAATAGAACTGTCACCTGCTTGAAGTAAGGTTGCCTTTCTAAAACAACACTGAAAATGAAGTTGTTCTAGAAGGCCTACAGTGAAGTATGTCTACCTCACTTTATGACTTTATGCTTATATGATTTTTTTTTAAATTTTGATATGGAAGTTTCATTTTGTACCTTGACACTCTAAATTCCTAAGAAGTTTGGAATTGTGACAGATTTAAAAAACATATAAGAAATTGAAAAATAGCAGATATTCCAGAGACATTTTATGTATATGTTAAATAGTGAGGGGGGTAAAATTGACTCCCATGGAATCGCTTAACAGAGATGGTCTGAAGCACAATAATTCTAAAACTCCACCCAGCTACATTTTCTAATTTTTCCTGCCAAATGTATATTTCTTCAGCAGTATGGCAGAGTCAATCCGTTAATGATCTTGGCTGATATTCTAAAGAGCCCTTAATTTGTGAAATCTCAAATGTTAATTTCAGAGCAAAAATACGTAAGAACTCACTTTTGGCCTGCATTTTTGGCTGCAGGCTGTGCACAGATTATCCAGGGAATTGGAGAATTGATACTGCATTCTTGCTTGTACATCCTTTTACAGCAAGGGTGGAATTTGCTACTCTCTTCTGATCTGTTTTGGCCTTTTTTTTATAGAGAAAGGAATAAAAATAATAATCATTCATCATAAGAGGAGTTTTTATGACATATTGCCTGTATCAGTGCTATAGAAGGTAATTTGTTGCATTGAAGTTTTGCTAGAACCTGAATTATGCTGCAGTGCAGATTTCAGCTTTTCTATTACAGTTCTGATCTTGATCAATTTCCTTGGAAAAGAACATGGATTTTCAACACATTACAGAATATGAAAACCATTTAGTTAATGCATACTGGATCTACTGATTGTACTTTTCTACCATTCTTTTCTGGGTGGTTTGACTTTCCTTATTTTGTGCAGCTTTAAAGAAAGTAAGAAATGACTTTGTCAGGGAAAATGCCCAACAGCTGCAAACTCTGAGGAACTGATTGGTCTATGCAGAGAAAGTAACTGAATTTGAGCTCAGGATGATGCAATACCAGGCACGGTTAGCTCTTTCATACATTTTAAAATAGGCATGCAGTGTATGGTGCGATCCTAAAACATTGATATGGAAGTGAATACCATTCAATATAGTATAGGCAGCATTCGTAGACTCTTTCTGTATACCAGATTCTTTTAAAAAATCTATTTCCTCCACAATGATGGATATGTTTATTAGCTTTACTGGACTTGTCAGATTTGTTTTCCTAAGCCATGGTGGTGCAGTGGTTAGAATGCAGTATTGCAGGCTAGTTCTGCTGAGTGCCTGCTGCCAGCAGTTCGAATCTCACCAGGCTCAAGGTTGACTCAGGCTTCCATCCTTCTGAGGTTGGTAAAATGAGGACTCAGATTGTAGGGGGCAATATGCTGACTCTGTAAACCACTTAGAGAGGGCTGTAAAGCACTGTGAAGTGACATATAAGTCCAAGTGCTATTGCTGATGATGGTGCTACAAGGAGACATGTTAAACCAGTGGTAGTCAGCCTGGTCCCTACCACCCACTAGTGGGTGTTCCAGCTTTCATGGTGGGTGTTAGGGGTTTTGTCCGATACTGAAGCACTTTCCTTTTTTTAATTTAAATGACTTCCCTACTTTATAAATCACCATTACTCTGGAACTGGTGGGCGGTTAGAAAATTTTACTACTAACAGAGATAGAAAAGTGGGCGGTAGATATAAAAAGGTTGATTACCCCTGTGTTAAACAAAGCAAAGGGATTTAAAATATCAGCTGGACAAAGTATTGCAGGAGCTAAAGAGATTTCTTGTGACCTTTCCATTTCAAAGGTAATATAATTGTATTGAAATACTATTTAGCTGATTCTATGTGGATTTGAAACTTGTATTTGAAGTGTAGTGGATCATGGCTTCTTATATTTTAAAATAACCTGCTGCTTCCATATAGTGAACCTTTTAGAAGGAAACATTTTGAAGAGGATAACATTATCAGCATCAGATCTCAAGGTCTTTTTAGCTGTCATGTATCATTTGCAAGCTCAACCCAGCAAGCTCAGGCAGGCCTTCAATATATTGCATTGCAGAATAAATTCTGTAACAGTTTTGAAAGGTGCCCTATTTTTACCTCAGTAAATACTTGTGTAAAGTTGCTCAGCTGGAATTTATATGCTGATCAGATATTCACTCCATCCTCAGGCACAGGCTGTGCATGGCAAGCTCACTTCAGAATGTAAACAGTCCCACATTTGATGTTACATAATGTACAGTTTGCAATTGAGTGCCCTGGAAGAATGTTAGGGATGTTATCCTTGTTCTATTGATGTTGCTGCTTGAACTCACAGCAGTTAAAGTACAACATTTTTGGTGACTAACAAAAATTTCACTGCTAAATATGCTTTCTTCACTTCTCAAATAGAGATAGGTAACATTCATTTCAGTTGGCTTTTTTTTAATCAAATAAATCTTGCAGTTGTTGCAGACTTTTTCACTGAGGTCTCAGAATGGGCAGCTTACGTCACATTTAGTGATCAGACAGATTGCAATTTGGGGGTTCCCAATGAGTTTTTGAACAATACAACCCCTCCCCCCAACTTTTCACAACCCTTCCTGAAAAGTCTTTGTGGTCTTTGTGAGAAGCAGATTTTTTTCTCTCCAAATTTCTCTATACCTCTGCAAATTCTCACCTTTTCATTTCTACTCCCCTCACAATTGTTTGTTCACTTAGACATTGGATTGTACATGTCACCTTGCCACCCTCATTATTAGATTTGCTGGGAAACATCTATACAATACAATACAATAGCAGAGTTGGAAGGGACCTTGGAGGTCATGTAGTCCAACTCCCTGCCTAGGCAGGAAGCCCTATACCGTTTCAGACAAATGGCTATCCAACATCTTCTTAAAGACTTGCAGTGTTGGGGCATTCACAACTTCTGGAGGCAAGCTGTTCCATGATTAATTGTTCTAACTGTCAGGAAATTTCTCCTCAGTTCTAAGTTGCTTATCTCCTTGATTAGTTTCCACGTATTGCTTCTTGTTCTACCCTCAGGTGCCTTGGAGAATAGTTTGAGTCCCTCTTCTTTGTGACAACCCCTGAGATATTGGAACACTGCTATCATGTCTCCCCTAATCCTTCTTTTCATTAAACTAGACATACCCAGTTCCTGCAACCGTTCTTCATATGTTTAGCCTCCAGTCCCTTAATCATCTTTGTTGCTCTTCTCTGCACTCTTTCTAGAGTCTCCACATCTTTTCTACATCATGGCGACCAAAACTGGATACTGTATTCCAAGTGTGGCCTTACCAGGGCATTATAAAGTGGTATTAACACTTCCCATGATCTTGATTCTATCCCTCTATCTAAATCTTTATGACTTCTGCTTAAATTATTTGTTTGTTTGTTTATTGGTAGTCCCTATCCCAATCTTCCCAAATTGCTCATCTCCAAAATTTGATTTGTAATCCATAAATTCAGAAGTTCATTGAGTCACTCTAAGTCACCAGATATACCTTGGAATCACCACACTCAGGGCTCATAGCAGAGACCATAATGCAACGTGTAGAAACTATGACATTCCAATACATACAACCAAAAGTATAGATCTGGTTTGAAGGCAACACCACCATAATAAAAATAAGAATAAAAACTTGAAAAAAATACATGAAACCATCAACAACTTCTTCAGAGGAATAAAATTCACAAGGCAAGAAGAAAACAATACATTACCCTTTCTACATATCCTCAGCAGAGGAAACTATGACATGCAAATCTATTGAAAAACAAAAACTATCAACTATGAGTCCTACCTCAGGACTGAAAGCCAGCTGGGTGACTTTGAGCCAGTTACTCATTCTCAATCCAACTAACCTCACAAGGCTGTGATTGTGAGGAAAATAGGTGGAGCAAGAAGTGTTGTATATGTTTGCCATAATCAATAGACTTTATCATCCCAAAACCACAAGCCTGGATGATGGGTTGAAAAGATGCTGAAATTCCAAACTGTCCAAAATTAGAAAGACAAAAAATAAGTGAAGAAAATATGAATAATGTCAATCATCACCAGAAATCCAAAAAAGTTGAGTATCTTCATGGAAAGAAAAATGGAAGCAGCAATCAAAGCAGGAAAACCTTGCACAAAAGTTTTCAGTATGAGCAAAAATTTGAAGTCCAAAGCAAGTAAAGATTGCTCGTTCAAAGCTTTTGTAATCTGAAGAAGCATGAGGACTTCAACACTATCTGTGTGATTCCATGGTATCAGCTGTGATAATGAAGCCAATTTATTCCTGGTTCAGTTGCACATGTTCAAAAAAGCAAAGACAAAACATGTTTTGGTTTTATGGAGCTTGTGAATTATCAATTTTCCCATTTTGATGAACAACATCACAATGCTTTTTTTATTATGCAATAAACATTAAGAATCATAGAACGATAGATAGAAAGATAGAATCCCTGAAAAGGTGTATTTTGGCGCTCTTCTCTTTCTCTCGAGGCAAGACAGAATTTCAATTTTGAAGAGGATGATTTGATCTTTCCAATCTTAACCTTGCAAAATATTGGATTAGATCATTCATTGGACCCTATTGTACAAATCAGTTCAGAATCAGAAATAACAGTTGAGAATCTTGCCAAAATGCAGAGGGAAAATTCTGCCCCTATAGGCTTGAGTCTGCCATTTCTTTCATCCCTTTTCTTGGCTATAAACAGCTGAAGGCTTCCATTTGAAGCATGGATGGAAATCCAATGTAGTTTCTCCAGGCTGTAGTAGAAATTTCTGGCAAGATGGAGCAGGATAGGAAGGGGAAATTTTATCAATTTATCAAACTTTCAATTTTTGAAACACAGTACTTTTTTTTTTTTAAAGAAAATGGAGTGCTATGACAGTCTGGTGAAAGTGTAATAAAAAACAAAGATTGCAGTTCCATGGCTGTTGAAAGCTCTATAGAACTATCATCCTTTCTAGCCTTTTACACAATATATTTAGTTAATAACCTCCCTCTCCAGAACAGCTATATGATGTTTTGCAGTAAAAAAATAAATTTATTAATAGCTACTAAGTATAAATGCACTCTCACTGACGTGTTGCATTTGAATTCTGTCTGCATGGAGTTAACTACACTGCATTTCTGCCACCCCCTTTCTTTTCCCCATTTCTGCCATCCCATTCCTTTTCCTGGGTTGATCTCCCATTCTGCTTTGCCATCCAAATTTCTTACATGATGCACTATTTCTGGCAGCTTCATCCATAGCAATGCAGGGGCTGCTGCTTAAGAAGTCACATGTGGGTCCAACAGCCTCTGCTGGACAGCAACACTTCACTTTTGCAGCAATGGACTATAGATCTGTATTTGCATAGAGAGATGGTGATCCAGCCTAAAAAAGCCACAATCATAATGAAAATCACAACAGAGACAGGAACCACATCTTAGATGCCATTCAGTCCCCCTATTGTCTTTGGAAACTCTATAGCACATTTCAGTCTCCTTCCATTGTATTCCTGGAACTTCTCATCTTTTAAAGAAGTGGAGTGAGCATAGCAACATACAGACACGGTGAGAGTTCCTGAAACTAGCAAGAGAACATTATACTTTTTTTCAAAGGAAAAGGTTTCCCATCCTGGTTAACAAGATTTGTTTATTCAGATTACCTTCTCGGGGAACAGAAGTGCATTTCTAGATGGTCTGTATTCAGAGAACTCAGTTGCCATTAAAACTTTGCCCTGTGACATGGCCTCATCAGTGCTTAAACCAGAAAAGCAAAAAGTGTAGCCAGCACTTCCCAGGGCCAAAAACTCTGGTTCATAAAGTACCCAAATTTTGCCTTTTGCTGTATCATGGAGCAGAGCATCTTTAACTCTGTCAAACTTTCTCATGGATGCAATAATTTAATTAATATTCAGCAGCAGTATAAATTATGAGCCAAACGCTACCCTTCTAACAGCTACTCTATTTTAATCCCCTTATCTTAGCAAAACTTGTTGGAGCTCTTCCCCTAGGAAGATGGCAAGAATTGTGTATCATCTAGTTTTAGGAAAGGCATTCTAGTGGTCCATGAATGCCCACTCCAAAGCCTCTACCTAGGGAGGCTTTGCATATTGACAAAGCAGGCAGCACAGTTCACAACAATATGCTAATTAATTACTTGCTGAGTTCTGCAAGAAACTAATGCAAGTTGTTATATTGACAGTGGACTGTCAATTTTGACATTGCAATTACCTTACTTTGAGTGGAAATATTATCACTCAGTGAGGGAGACAGGCAGTCTCTAAATGTGATGAATAAAAATAACATATAATAAAATAAATAAATTATCCTTAATGTGCACCTTTTGTTAGTAATAAACTTACTTGAAAGTTCCAGGGGCACAAATAATAGATTATATCATCTTTTCATTAATGAACATTTTAGAGCAGGGGTCTCCAACCTTTGCAACTTTAAGTCTGAAGGACTTCAGCTTCCAGAATTCTCCAGCCAGCTTTGCTGGCTGGAGAATTCTGGGAGCTGAAGTCCTTCAGACTTAAAGTTGCAAAGGTTGGAAACCCCTGTTCTATAGAATATGGAACTTTCCTGAAGGACACTTCTACAGGTTCTTCCACTGTATTAAGTTATCTGTAGGGTAGCTTTGTCAGTTAGGCTGTGTTATCCTGTGATACAGACTGATGTTATCCTTGCGAGAGAGTTCAGACTGACAAAAAGCATACCCAGAAGTACTAGCTCTATCTGAATTGTAGTGCTACATTAATAGAATCTTGAAGGTCTGAATGTATCCTTACCTTCTTTCACTTTTACTCTCCTGAAAATTAGAGAGGGTCTCTTCTGGGTTGCTTTAGCCACCCCTCCACCATTGCCTAGGTTATGGTTTTTCTTCTGTTTCCCAAGGTCATTCCCACATACTATTGTAATCTGATCTAAATCAGGAAGCTATTCCAAAGGGCAAAGGCTGCTACTAAAAAGCAGCTTCTCTAGGATTTATCCCTGCTCACTTCATAGAAATGGGACTTAGTCTTTGTTTTCCACTGGCTGATTGTATCAGGAGGCCAAGTACCAAGCCTGTCCAAGGATACAGGTAGAAAACAGTATTTTGTTTTCCTGGAAGCCTACTGGGAGCCAATGCAGGATTCAAAAAGTATAATTCACTATAGAATGCTGGCTTTAAAAAAACCTGCTCTACCTTGAACTAATTTCAGTTTCCACATGGTCTTCAGAGGCAGCTCTATGCAGACCACATGGCAGTAATCCAGGGAAGTGATGATGGGATCCTATCACTCCAGGTAGGGTTACAACTGGTGCAGTGGTGGATTCCGGATCCTGGTGCAACCGGTACAGTGCAATAGGGCCCGGCATCCACCACATGAACGTGCACAGAGCACGTGCATGTGTCCTTACCTCCTGTGATGCCTCCGCGATGCTCCAGCTGCTCAGCAGAGCGTTCCACAGGCGCTGTATGTGCTGTGCACTTGCATGGAAGCATGGAAGAGCTCAAATACAGGTAAGGAGGACAGGTAGGTGGTCGGGCCCTCTGGAGCACCGTACCAGAACGGTACCCTGTGCTTCCAGCAGGTACCGGCATGCCAGTACTAGGGCATACTGCCTACAATCCACCACTGAACTGGTGTAACAGCCATGCTGGAGTGAAACCCCCCCCCAATCCTGGTCTCCACCTGCTTAACAAGCAGTATGTACGAGACCGCCTCCTGCCCCATACATCCCTTCGTCCGATCCGCTCCCACAGAGAGGGTCTTCTTCGGGTGCCGTCGGCCGGGCAATGCCGGTTGGCGACACCCAGAGGAAGGGCCTTCTCTGTGGCGGGCCCGGCCCTCTGGAACGACCTACCCCCCCGACCTTCGCACAATCTTGGACCTCCGCCTCTTCCGCCAACGTCTTAAGACATACTTATTCCAACAAGCCGGCCTAGGATAGCCCCCCGTTTCTGACGTTTTAAGGAAATTTGTAATTTGGTAGGGTTTTCAATATTGGGTTTTTAGCACGGGTTAATGAATTTAATTACATTTTAATCGATATTTATTGTGTTTTTGTGTTTTTAAGATGCCTGTGCGCCGCCCTGGGTCCTAACAAGGAGAAGGGTGGGGTATAAATTTAATAAAATAAAATAAAATAAAATAAATGTGCAAGTCCAATTTTATGACCTGGGTTTTGGTTTTTGGGGGGGGCGGGATACTGCATTCTCACTGCACATGTAGCAACTCCATCTTACTTGATTTTAGCTTGATCCAATTCCATCCCATTCAACCAAATTGTGTCACAGAAGGCCCATTGGACCAGTCAAACCTTATGATACTGACTTGTGTAGTCTGATTTTCTGTCGCACTCCAAAAATAGTTGGTTGTTGCTGAGTTCAGGTGATCAAAGGTGGAATAGATTCTGAAAAATAGTCCAAGGTATTCATGTTTGAGAAACGCTAAGCTAGTCTTTTGATATAAAGCTGCCTATGTCCGATGTTTGGTCTACCTGGGGATACAAGGATTTCAATCTAAGGCATTCTGCATACGAAGCATGCATTCTGTTTTCCTTCTTTGATACACAAGCTTGTCAATAGAAATACATTTCTTGTTAAAGTGCTGTGATCTTCCTTTCTTTTATTTATTATCAGGCACTTTCAAGATGCCAGAGGGCTTGATTCTTCAGCAGGTAGAAATGGAATGTGTTCTCATGTTCATCCACCTTCCCCTGTTGAGCTTCACATTATTAGGAGAGTGCCAAATTCATTTTTCTAAGGAACATGTGATATATTCGCTGATTTTCTGTTAAGAGGAGTCATGCAGCTCAATTCCCTACTTGTCACTTTGAAAAGTCAGGGGATGTGAGTGCTAGAACTTTGGTAATAAAATACAAGCATCATTAGCAAAGCGAGCAAGAAGAAATGAAACAGCCTTTTGATTCTTGAGCTGGAGCTAAATGAAACCCACTGCCAGCTACAGGCAAATTTTCATTTTTCACCATGAGCCAAATCTGCTAAGACAAATGGGACATCAAATATTAATTTAGCACTTTCCTCTAAAATATAAATTGTTCAAATTTACCTGCTCTCATTTTATTTCAGAATGAAGTTAGTCCCACTGGCTACCTGTAACACTGAGCGAGGAGTGATCTATTAAATAGTTTAGCCACTTCAGAAGTAATTGCCAATAGACTGGATATCCTCCTAATCAATCAAAGTATAGTGATATACATACAGTCTTTTGCCCTATTCAGATTTGGATTCATTCTGTTTTTGCTTAAAATTTTATGCAGCAAAGGTTATACAAGCATATGCTCTCTATTACAGAATAGGTAAGCACCTTGTGATTAAGGGGAAATAATGGGCCCTCAGCCATAAAATTAAAGGCAGCTGAAAAATGAAAGATCTGCTATGGGTCACTGAGATAGAGATATTATAATCTCAGGGTAAATTGTGTCAACTAGGGTGCTGTGTGTATAGTGTGAGACAGATATATCACTGGTCCCAAACATTTCTGTTTGTTGCCAAACAATTGCATAATGAAGGAAATAGAAAGAATAGTATTTTACTGCTTTTGTTTTAAATCATGCTTCTTTTGCTGTTGAAGTGAGGTCAAATGAAAAACCCTCTCCTTCTCATCTTGTATTTGGAAGGCATCCAGGGGTGGGTGTTAGGATATTTATCGTTATGTTGGGTTGACAATATATATAAGCCAGTATTCTTAAAGAGTATATGTAGCTTTAAGAAATATGTTGAATTCTGATTGGCTGTGCTTCTTAGCATTACCATATAAGGAAGCTCAGAAACACAGTTCATTCCCTTTTCAATTCCTTTTGATTCCTGTGCTTACTGTTTGCCGTTGAAGCTGAAGACTGAAGAAAGAAGTATTTGTTTTGCATCACTGTAAGATAACTCTGTGTTTGGTGAAGGACTGTTATTGTTTGAGAAGTTAGTATCACTGGTCGGAAGAAGTATTTTAGTTGCTACAAAGTAAAGACTATTTATTTTCTTACTATCACTGTTTTAGAGTTTGTGTGTAGTTAAAGCAACGTATCGCTTTACTGTCCGGCGTATTACACTATTCCTCATTTACTTTCAAATGGAGTGTTTGTTACCCCTAACACTGGTTAAGGGACCAGAGTTGTAACGCTGGTTCTGAACCCAGAGTTTCTAACAGTGGGCTGCTACGGGTTCGCAGAATCCCTCCAAATCCCAACTCAGATGGCCCCTCCCAGCCCGTCCCACCCCTCACCTCCCAGGACTCTCCACGTGGTCTGTTTTCGATGTGAGGTAAGTGCAGGGCCCACACAGAGGCTTGGGGAGTGGGAAAAATGGGCCTACCAGAAGTTCCAGAAGGCCGGAAACGGGCTCATTTCTGGTCTCCGGGGGGCCTCTGGAGCCTAGGGGAGGTTTTCACCCCATTCTAGGGAAAGAATACTGCAAAATCTCCATTCCCACCCCACTCTGGGTCCAGCCAGAGGTGGTATTTGCCGCTTCTCCAAACTACTCAAAATTTCCACTACTAGTTCTCCAGAACCTGTCAGAACCTCCTGAATTTCACCCCTGGGTGAGACTAATAAACAGTCTATGCATATATGTGATTGGCCTAAATATCCAGGGAGCTTTGTGGTGGCAGGAAGACTTGCATTGCACAAGTCTAACCATTGGACATGAATTAATGAGTGTGTGTGTGTGTGTGTGTGTGTGTGTGTGTGCATATAAATTTAATAAATAAAATAAATGAAAATCCTAATAATATAGAAGTAATTAGTCAAATCAGATGTCTGGATAACCAGCTACCCCATCTCTGTTTGTGTATATACATATACATATACATATACATATGCATATGCATATATATATACATATTCAGTCACAGACAGAAGGCTGCCTGATGATGACAAGTGAGATCTTGTCGAAATGTTGCAATAACATTTCTATGCCTTATACACGGGAAAATCCCCGAAGCCAGCTATGCCAGCATACCTACACCCGTGAAAATCTATGAAAACATACATATACATACATATATACATACATATATATAGTTCCACAACACCCTGTTAGGCCCCAATTAAGGGAGGAGACATGCTGTTTCCTTTTCTGCCTTTCGGCTCATCACCAGAGACCATCTAGACAGAAAGCCATGAGTTCCGTTGTGTAATTTTTTTATATGTGTGTTATATTTTTGAGCTGATCAATAAATAAGTCAGGGAGACTAGTATAGATCTATTTCGAGCTTTTTAGCTCTCACCAGCTAGCCATACCCTTACTGGGATTTGAAGGAAGCAGTATGCTTTCTCCCTTAATTGGGGCTTAACAGGGTGTTATGACACAAGTATATACAGAGAAGATGGCTTCTCTGATTATTCTCCTGTTGAGTTGTTCAGTTTTGTAGATTAATTTGGTTTTTTCAAAGTCAATATCATGTCCTGTAGCTTTAAAGTGCTGGTAGAGGGATGAAGTTTTAAGTTGTTTTTTTTACTGCATTTTTATGTTCTGCTATTTTATACACAATATATATATATATAATCCATCAATTGAAGCAATATGGGATACTTGGTTATCCAGACGTCTAATTTTTAATTTATTTATTTATTTTGTTTATTAAATTAATATGCCTTTTATTTTATTTCTTTTCAATTCTCAAGATTTTTTATTAAATTATTCAATACATAATTTATATGCACCTTAGAAAATCTGCTCTTGGTGTTGTATGATTAAAATACAGAATAAATGTTTAAGAATGATTTATAAAATTGTTGCAGGGCAAAATGGCAACATTTCCAAACATAACATCTATACAGACCTCAGGAAACTCTTGTAAAGAATCAACAGCATTAGAAAACATTCTTAAGATATTCCATAGTTCCATCTAATAGGGATGTTCAGATCTGTCAATATTCAGTCTGAACTCAATCTGGCAGTCTTAGATTTGGATATGTGCTCAAACTTTGAAGACAACAGGACTAAATCTGAACAGATTCAAGACTCTTTTTTTACAGAAATATGCACCAAAATATTTATAGGCCATAACAGGAAGGCATCAAAACACCTGTTATCAAGCTCTTTTGATAGCATTGATTCAGAAAAAGTTGGCTACGTAGCTGGAAAGATTTCACAGTAACAGATTTAAATATTTTATTGGACTTTTTTTGAGGCAGTGATAGTAAGGATAAGAAAACCATAGCATAGCCCAGCAGTCACCAAATTGTTCAACTAAAAATTCATGGAGAAGTTATGCTGAACCCATGCAGAAAATGGTCTACTAAAACTTCCAAAAACTGTTTTTAAAAAAAGCTATACATCTGATATAAACAGATGAATAATTAATCTGTACTATACATAATAATCTAACTTTAATTACACTGCATCAGACTCACTAAAGAAGAAAAGCTAAGAAGAAAGCAGACAAGGACAAGACAGACAAATAGCAGAAAGAAAACAAGTTTTTTTTAAAAAAAGAAGAAGAAGCATTAAATTTAATTAAAGTGAGAATGAAAAGGACTTGAAAGGGGATAAAATGAAACCCTAAAAGAAAAGAAAACTGGCAGATAGACTTGACACAGAGATAAATAAGGACTATCAGACAAGCAGACTGAGAGCTTAAGGAATGATGAAAGTGTTTGGATTTGGAAAAGATGAAGGATCACACAGAATAGAGCAAACCAGATCAAGAAAAATAAACAGCATAAATCTGTGCCTCTCTTATTCTCTGTTTCCCAAAGTGACCCTTCCTAAACAAATGTTAACAGAAGAATGAGACACAACCCACAAAATAGCACATTCTAAAATCTCTATAGGCAATGCATATAGAGATTTGAAACTCGCTGGGCAACTATCAGAGCATCTCTCAGTGCTAGTAAAATAATTTCCCCCAACAGTTTCCCTAGATGCTGAAGTGGAGTGGGAAGATCATCAAGACGACAACCAAGGGGCCTAGAAATCCATCTCTTCCCTCCATCTACTGACTGAGACTGCTCCTTCAGGAAGGAAAATCATTGAAGAATAGTGGCCTTCTCCCCTAGCCCTCAGAGACAGCACACAGGGATACCACGACTAATGGTACTGAAAGCTGCTGAGAGATCAGACAGAACCAGGAAAGTCACATAAGCCCTATGCAGAGTGTATTGATTACACTCCAGAGATTCTGTCTCTGTCTCCATGCTAACCCTGAGTCTGAAGCCTGACTAAAATGGGCCAGTAATTTGTTTTCTCCATGACCCTCTGCAGCAGTGGTGGGTTTCAAATTTTTTAGAACCTACTCTGTAGGTGTGGCCTATTTTGTGGGCGTGGCTTGGTAGTCATGTGACAGGGTGGGAGTGGCCACCTTTTAAAATGTGGTGAAACTCATTTAACAACGCTCTTGCTTAGCAACCAAAATTTTGGACTCAATTGTGATGATAAATTCTTTCTTTCTTTCTTTCTTTCTTTCTTTCTTTCTTTCTTTCTTTCTTTCTTTCTTTCCTTCTTTCCTTTCCTTTCCTTTCCTTTTTTACTTTCTGCCCTCCTTTCCTTTCCTTCCCATTGGGTTACCGGCAGCGGCGGGCCAGACTTACTTCTGGGTCCGCCGGTGGAACCCCCTCTGACCGGTTCTCTAAATTTCACCAACCGGTTCTCGCGAGTAGGTGCGAGCCTGCAGAAACCCACCGCTGCTCTGCAGCCATGGGCCAATAATTTTCCCCACAACTTTTCTCTAAATGGAAAGTTGGAAATGAATCAAGAATTGTCAGTAATGACCAGGTTGAGCTAGGACTTGTTGAGAAGAGGGCAGACCACCACTGCTTTCAAAAAACATGGCAATGTATCTTCTTATCAATGACATATTCACCATCTTTCTGACACATTTTCAACAGAGAATTGATCCATCTATTGTAGTTGCTTATTGTTTTCTAAAATGTACCATATTTTTCAGCATATAAGAGTCACCTTTTTCCCCCAAAAAAGAGGGTGAAAATCTGAATGTGTCTTATACACTGAATACAGCATTTTTCGCCTCCTGAAACCCCTCCCTGCACATTTCATTTTACCTACCCAGCCTACCCAGTCCCCAGGAGCCTGTAGAGTGCTCCTGGGGGCTGGGTAGGGCAAAAATGAGTGAAAAGGGACCAGTTTTTCACAAAAATGGGCGTGTTTTTGCCCTACCCAGCCCCCGGAGCATTGTACAGGCCTCCCAAACCCTCTGCACTTCCAGTTTTGTGGAAAAACTGATCCATTTTTTGCCTCTCAAACCCTCCACGCATCGCATCTTTGCCCTTCCTGGCCCCTAGGAGCACTTTGCAGGCCTCCCAAACTCTCTGCATGCCCTGTTTTTAAGAAAAAAAATAGTGCATGTATAGGATTTGGGAGGGCTGTAGAGTGTTCCTGGGGGCTGGGGAGGGCAAAAACGAATGAAAAAGGGCCAGTTTTTCACAAACATTGGGTGTGCAGAGGGTTTGGGAGGCCTGTAGAGTACTCCTGGGGGCCAAGGAGGGCAAAAAAATGTTTTTTAAATTTACCTCTTCAAAATCTTGGTGCACCTTATAGTCAAAAAATACAATATGTTTCTATGATTTCAGGCAGGAGTCTTGCTAGATCCTTTCTGGAAATGGCCTGAGTTGAAGAAACTCTTACGGCCAAAACTCTGGTCCTTCCTCTTTGTAAGTTCAAAGCCCTTGAGAGATCTGTTCTCCACCAGCAATGTTACGAAATTCATAAGCAATCTGAAAGGGGCAATTCTTACATAATTTTTCAAATGTTGCTGACCTTTCATTTTCTTGATCACCTGCCCGTCCTTCACACTGATTTCAACTGACAGCTTCCATGCAGAGTCTGGCACAAGCTATAGATGGAGCAGGAGTCTTCTCTGTTGGATTAGTGGTTGACTACGGTCCCAGCTGACTATAGTCTTCCTTCATTACAATAAGGATATGACTACAATGTTTTGACATTTTTAAGCAATATTGCTGCTTTTCCTGGACCTACTTCTTAATCTGTGGGAGATAAATGAACAGAATTAGAAAAATCATCAGTGCTCATGAAGATGTAATTACCAGCAATACATCAGATGATCCTCTATTGTGCATTTATAAAAGAACAGAGAAGGAGTTATGAAATCCTCATAATTGTTAATCCATTCTCTAAAAATGGCAAAAGAAAAATCAAGAAAGTGAAATCATAATGTTGGCCTTTATTTATTAGGAGAAAAATGTGAGGGAAATGATTATACAAATGACTGGGTTTTTAAAAATAAATAAAAGCTCTTACAGAATAGATCCACTAACACATGGGCATCTAGCTCGTTGCATCACGTTGCTGTCACGTGACGTTTTGTGACTTTTTTCCCATCTGGGGGTGGGCGTGGCCTGCACAGGATGCATCCGGCCCATGGGCTGCCAGTTTGAGACCCCTGCAACTAACACAATCTTCCCCAACCATCAGAAGTGCCAGAACTACAGTACCCAGATTGCTCAGTCACTGTCCACACGATAGCTAGGAATTCTGGACAATGTTGCCCAAACATAGCAGCAGGCTGCCAGACTCCTTTGGTTATTGTTACAGACCGTTTCACATAAGTAGGTATTGATATACTTTAAAAAATAATAATAATGGCGACAAGGAAGCTGCTAACGACAAATGCAAAGCTGAAATGCCTCATTCCATTTACTAATGTTTAAGTAAGGGCTTAAATGAGATATTACCAGGAACATGGAGCTGCAGCTTTTATGTGCACTGCACGTAACATTATGTTATCTGGGAAATAGCTTAAAGAGGCACAGATTGGCAGCATTTTTTTTAAGTTTCAGAAGGCTTTGCTGCATTGTCCCTTTTCAAGTCAGAACCAGTGACTGCTTCTCTCATGTGACCCTCTCCCGTGGGGACAGCAACTGTAAGCTACAGTAAGTGGACTTCAGCTCCCAAAATTCCCCAGCCACCCAGGGAATTCTAGGAGTTCACCCAGCTTAAAGTTGCTGAAGTTGAAAAACATTGCATTAAACACATCTTCAGCTGAATTTCTGTTCTGGGTTTTCTCAGCTCTGGAACTGAAATGTCTGCCTTTGCTGTAGAAGCAGTGGTGGGCTGCTATCTGGTCGGACCGATTCGGGAGAACTGGTAGTTGTGATTGCTGGCTGGGGCCGCCCACCTGCCCCTGCACCACCCTTTCCATATATAACTAACTTTCTGGCTTGGTCCCCTCACCTACGCTGCCCAGCCGAGTTCCATGCTGCTTCTGCTGTACTCACCGGAGCTGCCTGAGTAGATTAGCTGCATGTTTGAAGCTGCTTTTCAGCCCCAAAGAGGTGCGTGCAAGCAAAGCAAGCGTGTGAGTGATGCAAGTGCATGCACATGTGCACGCTCACAACCAGCGAACCGGTTGTTAACGTAAGTGCAGTCCCTCTGTGTAGAAGTACCATGTTTTATAGATTACTCTTACCAAGCTTTATAATTACCTTATCAGCACCAGATGGCAACGGCTTTTCTGGCCCAACTTTGTAAACACATCCTGGATCAAGTCATTTATGGCTTTTACAGGTAACATTTAGCTTGGGAGTGGATGTATTGGTTCAGGAAGTCAATGAAAGTTGTGTGGCAGAGGAATCGCATCCCCTACCCTCAGCTCCAAATCTTCAATTATTACTCTGGCTGCTGCAAGATAGTCCCACATATTGTGAGGGTTGTTTTCCAAGAACTGGATACCCCATTACAGTGGTGGATTCCTACTGGTTCGGCTGAACTGGTAGTGGTTTGGCAGCCTGGGTTGTTGGAACCAGCAGCGATCCAGGCCTGCTACGTCCCCAAACCGGTTCTCCGGGTGGTGCCTCCATCTTGTTTTTCACTTCTGCGCATGGGCAGAACAATGCGCCCACAAGCAAATCAGCAGTAGTGCCTGCCGGAACTGACCCCTGCCCCATAACCTAGAAGATACAGTAAGTATGTACAATGTTTTATTGTGGCACACACACACATCAACAATAGGCGATTGTTCTGGGTTAGTGCCACCCTTTGAGGCCCTTGCATGTTGATGATTGACATAAATATAGCTTTAATATTACCTTAAAACAATTACAAATTTCAAAGTCAGTATAGTGGCATCCAACTTCCGCCCCCCCCGCCCCCCATGTTTTTGCGCTGGCTGGAATTAGGTGCTGCCTTAGCTTAGTTGCTCTTCTTCTGGTTGCTACCAAGCTCCAGGCCAAGCTCTAAGTCAGGCTCCAGGTAGGAATCACACAACAATGGGTAGCTTGCTGCAGCTTGTAGTTCTGACTGTCAGCTCACTTGTTTACCTGTAATAGTTCCCAGACACCACATAAATTCCCAGACACCACTTCCAAAATCCTTGCTGCTTGCTGTCTTTTTCTTTTCTCCTACACACACACTTTGTAGGTCAAGAACCTGTGTGGGGTAAGGCTGCCTATGGACTTTGTCACATTCCTAAAAACTCCAGAATGAGACCTGGAACACCACCATAGATTATTGTGAGGACACCAGAAATGAATGGATGTTATTCTCAGGATTTACAGGCCTTTAAGAAACAGCATGAATTGAGGAGAGCTTTGCTGAGCTGAGCCTTGAGGAAGTAGAAGCATTTCTGCCTGGCTGCAGCTGCTTTTGCCAAAGACAGTATCCTACTCTTCATTCCCTCACAAGCATGTCATAGCAATCTGGGTGCAATGCACAGGAAAGAACTCAGTTGGGATGCTGGACAAAAGCATTTCTGGTTGGAGCCACTGCTTGAGAATTCAAGAGCAGTTCATGGTCAAGGAACATCTTACTGCCTCCAGTCTAGACTAGAACAATGGAAGTCACTCCTCAGTGCTGTAAGTGGTAAATGGGAAGGGACATCACAACTCAGTGTCTTCCTAAGGAGCCCATCAGCATATTCATATCTTCGCTGCAGGAGTCCTTTGATAGAAGCAAAAAGTAGAACACATAATTTAATGACAATCTATTCACTCTGGGAGCAATGTTTTATTTGACAACTCATAGATAATGTAATTTAAAGAGTTCATTTTGATGTTAAACTATTGAAATGTTAATATATGTTGACACTCACAGGTAAATATTGGCAATGTAAGATAAATGCCACAATTTTCAGAAAACTGCAATGTATATTAATAAATGATGGTGTTATTGGTGTTTCATTTCTATCTGTCTTATTTAATGAGAGAACATATATTGAGGGAAATAACAAGTTAATCTCCATTTGTCAGAATTTAGATATCAGGGTAATGGTTTTGCCTAACAAGCTGGGCTTTAAGTGACTCAGTTAAGCATGTCATAAAAATGCAGCCACTAAACCAAATCTAAACAAGCCATGTTATGACTTAGTACAAGTGACCTAATCACTGTTTGTATTGGAACAGATGATGGATGCTTATTTGGGAAACTCATATAACTAGACTAGGAGAGATGATATTTATATCTTTATTATCTGTAAATATTAATTAACTTCAAGAGAGGTCAGTATCGGACAACTGGATACTGCAAAGATATCTTCCCCATAAGAGCGTATATATTCCATATTTAGAATCATCTGAGAAAAGAAAGGGAACAAGGAATACTGAGGATGTGTTTCATAGGAGAATGCTGAAACTTGTCCAAGAATACATCATTCTACATGTTAACTCAAAATGCAGTTTGTTCAGTTTTGACCTAATATGTTGTATAAACCAGTCATTCCAGGTTCTGCAATGCAACTGTAATTTTAGCCACTCAGAATATTGTATGAACTAGTCAACTTTGGTTTATTTAACAATCCATATTTCAAGAAACCACCAATTATCTATAAACTCAATCTGTAAACTCTGAACCAAACTCAAAAGAGTATTCTGGGAAGTGTGGTAGAAAATAAGATATATCCTCACAAGCTTGAAGTCTGTCTAATCCTAGTCTAATAAACCTTTGCTCTAAACTCATCTGTCAGACTTTGAAATATGGTTTCCTGAAAACTCCACCTATCAATGGTGTTAATGCATCAGTTTAAAAAATGGCAATTGGAAATTTGCATTTTTTAAGAAGTACATGATGTTCTGGGATTTGATCTACTTTGGTGATTTAATTAAAGATTTGATGAATGCACATCCATTCATTCTCTCTCTCTCTCTCTCTCTCTCTTCCTCTCCCCTCTTCCTCCAAGCACATTGTTTTAAATAGCTAAGCTAATATTATTTATTAGTCCCATAACAATTTGTTTTCATAAGAAAAGGCCTATTTTTTATTTAATAATAATAAAGTCAACACTGTGTATATAAACACAGGAAATTGAGCTTCTGTTCTGCTTATGATTCGTCCTTCATTAAAACATGTTTAAATTAAGATGATTGATTAAAAATAGTCAAGAAGAGGCAAAATAAGAACATATTTCTTGCAGATTAAGACTCAACCTGATTAGTAATGGATATGGCCCAGTTAATTCTACATTATTGTTGGTCTGGTACTCTATAACCTCATTTATCCAAGTGGCCAGAGGAAACCTCTTATAACATTTGATTAGCCAAAGCTTGTTTACACAGTTACTCACCCTATGATAAGAACAAGCCAACCTTTGGATTTATTTTTTGAACTATAATCAAGGAAGGGCGGATTGGTTTTTGCATACATCAGGATGAGGGAAAAGAATAAATCATCCTCCCCAATCTAACACCCTCTGGACGTGTTAGATCTCAGCTCCATAATGTTCGGCCAGCTTGGTTGCAGAAAGCTGAAATAGATGATCTTGTTACAGATTGCTGGCAAGAGTAATTTTTAAAAATCTTTACTTATGGGGAAATGTTCCTGCAAATAGAAAAACAGTACAGGAGAAAGTAGGCAATGTTAAGTTGTGTTGAGTTTTGTCTTGTCTTGTCCTTCATTGTAAAGGAGATAGTGTAAAATCATTAAATGGAATCATGGCCCACATTTGCCACATCCCCTGATTCTGTTGTATTGTATTATATCATACAGCCCATAACTTTTAGTCAAAAAGACTGGGGATGATAAGAGTTATAGTCCAAAACATCCAGAAGGCTTCAAAGGAGTTTTGATTTGATCCCAAAGGATTCATCTTCCCATTCTTAGAAGAGTGGGAGGAAGAATTGATTCAGGCAATCAATTCAAAAAAATGAAAATGTGGGTCAGTGAGAAGCTGTCTCTTGACTGGCATGTTGACCAGGATATCTTATAATCCAGAGGCCAAGGCTGCCTCCACACAAAGTTTCTTATTGAAATTCATTTTAAAATGATTGCCATTCAACAGAGAAGGAGAATTTTGTTTCATTAAAAACTGTGTGAACTCACATGAAGATCCTTGTAATTCCCACAATATTGTGCCTTCTACTGCCTATTGTATTTCCTGATCTCTGCTGCTTATTTCTCTAGGAGATCCTTGTGGGAAGGAAATACAATTTGGATTGCTTGCTTTGGAGTTGCCCAGGCATGTTAGCACTGCCTGTTCTTGACTCCTGTGTGATATTATTTTTAAACAATGGTGGGGACAAGCAGACACTTTACAGAAATAGTATCTTTTCTCATCCCATTGTTGAAGCACAAACTTTTCACAGCACTTCTAGATTGTTGTTGTTTTTATATCCACTAAGTACTCTTTCTACTTAGGAAATATCTAGTCTGCCAAAGAGAAGCCAGATGGTACAAGAGAAGATCCAACTTGAAGCACAGAAGGAATTGGTTTATGGGAAAATGTGGAATCCCTTTTGGGTCTATTTCATCAGCTGCCATGTCTAAGAATGAAGACTTATGAACCTTGTAATCCAAACTGCATGTGTAGCATTTCTGCATATAGAGCAATGAAGCATAATGACTATATCGTAAATTAAACATCGATTAATTCTCAGTTCAAATCATGACTGCACTATATCATATCCTTTTAACTATGCTCCTGTTGCTATTTCCTTAAGTACCCAACCTCGTAGGAATCTTAAGGATAAAATGAAGAGAGAGAAAATGACCTATAGTTCCCACCTTTGATATAAATCTTTGAAAGAAGTCTTGGTTTATTAATTGCTTGAGTACATCTTAAACAGATTGAGAAAGACATTTAAGAACTGAAGACCAACATGCCCAGATTACTTCTTTTCCATTGTTGTTCTTTCAAAACACATCTCTTGAACAATATTATTATTGTACACAACAAACAGGAATCTACAGCCAAGAATCTACATTGACTCAAAGACACAAGTCAGCCAAGCAAACCACACCAAAACCATTCCCTAACATGGTGTCCTCTAGATCAGGGGTCCCCAACCTTTGCAACTTTAAGTCTGAAGGACTTCAGCTCCCAGACTTCTCCAGCCAACTTTGCTGTCTGGGAGCTGAAGTCCTGCAGACTTAAAGTTGCAAAGGTTGGGGACCCCTGCTCTAGATGCAAGTCGCAACTCTTATCACTTCCTCATGTCATTGGAGAGGATGGGAGTTTTGCCCACCACATCTGCATCTATTAGGTGCTCTAATGGAGTTCCAGCCAGAGCTCTGAAACATGGACATAGGAGGATTTTGCATTTCCAACCACGATCTCTGTAAGAACCTGTATTACATGATGATATAGAGAACGAAACAGAATTTTTTTTTTCAAAACACATTTTAGACACTCATAACCCAAGCATCTCTATGAGGTACATTTCTTTAAATCAGGGAGAGAGAAAAACCCAAACCCCACAAAAGTGACAAAAATATTTGAAAAGTCTCCTAGACTTTTCGTTGGAAAGAAAAGTGGCGAACCTTGGTCCCGTTTTGCAAAGGCGATTCCTCTTTCAGACTCGAGTATTTGTGGCTGGTCTTTTCCCCTGTGGTTTTGGACACCATCCAGCAATTGCATCGGCCTCTCGCCCACTTCGCAACCCCGGAAAAGGGGAGAGTTATCGAAAAGACCTGCCGATCAAAACCGGCGGCAGCAACAACCACATACAGCTTTTCCGACTAATGGGCAAGGCAGAAATACCTCTCCACCTCCTCCCATGTTTCGAGCTGAGCGCTCCCGCTGCATGTTCCGCAATCAACACAAATGCCGAGAAGGTAAAGAAAAGGCGGAGTTGGGTATTGAACAACTCGCGAGCTGGAGCGGCCCCAGCTCCCGCCCAGCCCTCGAAGCTTCAACTATAGGCGGGGACAGAGCGAGGAGTCGCGGGCGCACGCGGAGCTGCAGTGCACTATCCGTGGTGCTGAACAGCCGCACTTCCTTTCCCAGCTGTTCTCCCATCACCGCGACCCAGCCGTTGCAAGAAAAGGAGGCGATCCTCCCACCCACCCACCCACCCACCCACCCCAGCCGTCATTCACGTTTGGGACTTACAACTGCATGCCACAGGAGGACTCCGAACTGCTGTGAATAAAAGGACATGGTGTGTGTTGGCTTATGATTAAATTCAAGGGAAGCCAGGTTGGGGTTGTGAGGCTTGGCGTGGGTGGCCGGGACTTTGCGAGCAAATGGCAAAAATCAGAGCTACTTCAGCGGAGGTTGAAAGAAGAGTCCCAAGAAGGTAACTTCACCTGAATCTAAAGAAAGGTAAAAAAACAACAACAACCCACTGAAGAATATGCTTTGGCAAACTACATCTGATTTGCTTCGTTTGCTTTCCCCCCCCCCCCCCCTATATTGTCATCTACATGGAATGAACTAATATGTGGAAGGCTATGCTGGGCGGGCTGCTGGAGAGGGGTGGGTGGGAGGTATCTGTCTTGATGAATTAGAGAAGCTGGTGCGTTTCGCCTTCTCATCTTAGCCTGCTTTCTGCTATCTTCATGCTCAACTGCATATCCAGTGGTGGTTGAATATGGAAGGCCACTGTTTCCCCATTTTAATTCAGATTTACGAGGGATTGGAATAACTTTACTGGGGAGGGGAGAAGTAGTATGCAGCACAAACAAATGCAGTCTTGAATATCCCAAACTTCCAAATCTTGTATTGAACAAATATCAATTGGAAGTGGTTAGAAAGAGAGAAAGTGAGATTATTCAGTGGAGATCTAAATGAAGTTACATGGGTGTTGTCTCGTTGATTCAGGTTTTCCTCAATCATGAAGCTGGTGAATACTCATCTAGTTGAAACATACAGAAAGATGGAAAAAGCTGGTTGGATAAAGCTTTATCTAAATTGATTTCTCCAACCAGCTTTTTCCATTTTCTGTGTGTTTGTTAAGTGGTGACATTTGAGTAAATGTGCTGAGCATTTGCTCTCCTTTATAATTTGTATTGAATGCAGCTGTCTTCTGTAGCGTTCCAAGTGTATTCAATATATGAGAATGCTACCTGCATAGAGTTTAAAGGACTCAGAAAAGAAGAGCGATGCTGGTGATGCATAATGGAAGGAGATTCATTGCAAAGTCTGAGGCAAGCATGAAAAGGATATGATGGGAGGTGAAATGAACATTTGGCATCCTTTAGGAGGAGGACTATCCTAGATTCTATTGGCTCTCTGTATCATACATCAGAAACACTAATTTTGACTGGGTTTTTTCCTCTCTCAACTAGACCTGGACGTCTTTGATCGGGATAAAGGCTAGACTACAAAGAACATGGCCAAGTGCAACTATCTGAGGTGGAAGAAAAAACCTATTCCTTATAAGGCACAGCCAAAGCTTGGAAGTGGGCTTCAGGGGCAACAGAATTCCCGAAATAGTTCTATGAAAATTGATATGCCTAGGCTGATGTGGGAGAATTCATTGGAAATCAAGTTAATGGAAGCCTGCATTGACATAAGCATGACAAGCCAATATCCATGACTCAGAAGGGAAACCCTTCAAAATAAGGATCTCCTTTCCCCTCTATTGGATGCTTTAATTGGATAATATCTCCATGCCAGTCCCCCCAATGAGGTGTTGGTTATTTTCCATCACCTCTGTGGTGCTGAAATTTGGATGATGTCTATCAGGAGACTTAAAGGCTGCTGCTGCATGTCACATTTCAATGAGGACAATGGTAGGTTTGTCCTTTTAGCAGTACTCATTGTGGCATACCTGACTGTTGGAGCTACCATCTTCTCAGCCATTGAGAGCCCATCTGAAGCAGAAGCACAGCATCGTTGGAACTGGACCCTTCACAACTTTAGCCAGATCTTCAACATTAGTCTCCCTGAGCTGAAGGCCTTCTTAAGAAGCTATGAGGCAGCCATGGCTGCAGGTATTAGGGTAGATGCCCTTCGACCAAGATGGGATTTCACGGGAGCTTTCTATTTTGTGGGCACAGTGGTTTCAACAATAGGTAAGTCTTCCCTTCCTCCCTCCCTTCCTTCTCTTTCAAATACCAAAGGTAGCCTTTCAAAATTTGATATTCTCCAGACATTTTGAGAAAGTGTTATGCTAAAATCAGGGAGACCCAGCTTCATATTCATCCTTGGTCATAGAACTCATTGGCCAAATTTAGGCCAGTCACTGAGTTGCTGAAGAAATTGGAGGAGAAAATACTATGTATGCTGCCTTCAACTCCTTTAGCACAGGGCAGGATATAAATCCAACAAATAAATGAAAGTATTGACCATGCTGACTAATAATTGTATTGATCATCTATCTGGACATATCCCCTTACGTAAAACTGATCATTTCACATTTTATTTTAGAATAATAATTGTGTAGCTGAAGAGTCATAACCAACTAAACAACCATTGTTCTCTGCCATTTCTCTTCCATCCATTTTTAAATGAAAGATTGAAGGAATTTATTTCCCACTTACATTTTAAAATACAAATCCATAAGTATTCATAATTAAATGTCACTAATTCAAGGGATTTACCTCAAAGTCAATGGAAATCAATCACAGTAAAACAAGATCTTCATATGCACTATAATTAGAAGTAACTAGAAAGTTTTCCTAGTTTTCTCCAAATGCATTAACTCATCAGGATCAACATCATTGGCTGGAAATGCAAGAAATCGCTCTTCAACTTTAGGTTAGGAATCAATGACAAAAATACAATTTTATTTTTGCTAAAAAGAGGAATGCTTACTATGCTTTAAACCAAAAGTGTCAAATTCATATTTTTGTATTCAAAACCACACTGGAACTGCTATCCTATATTACAATAATACCATAGCAGAGTTGGAAGGGACCTTGTAGGTCTTCTAGTCCAACCCCCTGCGTGGGCAGGAACCTTATACCATTTCAGACAAATAGCTATCTAACATCTTTTTAAAGACTTCCAGGGTTGGGGCATTCACAACTTCTGGAGGCAAGCTTGTGGCAATATTAGGCAATATGAGGCAATATTATTAAGTATGTCAATGCAACAGTTTTCCTGAAAAGGGCATTTTCAGATATAAGGTTAAAAGCAGTATGCAAATCAGCCTTTAAAACAAATAAAACTTTTTTTAAATGAATGCACAAATATATCCTTTTCTTTATTACGTCCTATGTCAATTAACCTCACACTGGTATTGTATGAGAGCTGAAATGCACTTTTTGATGACATGCAAAATGGAGTGTAAGAAAACAATACATTCAAAATACAAAGGAAGGGTCTACATGGGAAGGAGAAAAGGAGTTCTTTTTTTGGCTCTCAGAAAGATTAGAAGTTAATATATTAGTGGCATTTATTGTTGGCTTTAATTATTTTTCCACAAAGAAACAAGATTTGAGAAACACACTATGTGCATGTTCCTTTCAAAATCCCAAACATACACAGCTGGTATGCTTTAATGAAGTAGAATGGGTGAAGTTCAGAAGTGATGTTGTTTCTTTTTCTAGAAAGCTTTCTTAAGTTGCTATAGCAACTGAAGTTTGGAAAGTGATCTGAAAGTCAGGATGCCTTCATAAACAGAGCTGGTCTCACCATCATGGGCAGTTAATTGTGTTTTATATCTGAACAAAAGTAGAGTGAGGGTGATAAAATGCCCAGCTCCTGTTTCCTCCATTCCTGATTTTGTGCCTGTTACCATTTTGATGTTCCTAAAAGAGTTCTTGATTTTCTGATGACAAATTTAAAACCAGGCTGAACTAGATGGCAAGTATAGATTATATCGAAATTCCTTCAGAATTAAATTTTATTCAGTACCAATAAAGTATTGCAGAGTTTGGATTTTCTTCTTTTCCCCCATCACCACTTCCCATCTAGTGATAGGGAGTGTGACGTTTAACCTGCAAAGGGAAGTAGAATTAAACATTCTGCGAGTGCCCTGAAATGTAATTGACTAATTATGTACATTAAATTAGTGTAAACTTTTAGTGAACTTTTCCTTCTCCAGGACAACCTGTCCCCAATCTGTCATTCGGGTCTTCTAATAGTGCACCCATCACCACTATAATTGAGGCCATTCACTTTGCTGCTTGTCATTCTTTTCTCTTTCCTTCTACCTTTCCAAGCTTTGCCCTGAGAGATAGGTGATGCTAAAAGTGTTGCATAAATGATTTTTTTCTGGTTGGGGCCTTTTACCTTCTAGACAGAAGTGGCCAACTTTGTGTTATATTACCAACCACTTAGTGGTGTACCAGTAGATTCAAATTTACCTTCTGCCTATTATTATTATTATTATTATTATTAGTATTGTTGTTGTTGTTGTTGTTGTTGTTGTTGTTGTTGTTGTTTAATTTTATATACCGCGTCCTCTCCCCTAGGGGACTCGGAGCGGTGCACAGGGAAAACTAAAACACATAAAATATATACATCAATAAATACAAAAGATAAAAATCAATTAAACTACTTATCCCTGCGCTAAAATACCCATTAAAACTAACAACCCTAAAAAACCCCAAGGAAGAGACTACCCTAGGCCGGCCAAGCAGAAAAAGTGTGTTTTTAATTTTTGACGGAAGGAGCGGAGGTCCGTAGTTGTTCTAATGTCGGGGGGAAGGTCGTTCCAGAGGGCTGGGCCCGCCACAGAGAAGGCCCTTCCCCTGGGCGTCGCCCGCTGACAAAGTCTAGTGGACGGCACCCGGAGAAGTCCCTCTCTGTGGGAGCGAATCGGCCGTGAGGATGTATGGGGCAGGATCCGATCCCGCAGATAGCTAGGTCCCGAGCCATGGAGCGCTTTAAAGATGACAACTAGCACCTTGAAGCGCACCCGAAAGACGACAGGCAGCCAGTGCAGCTCGCGCAAGAGAGGTGTTATGTGGGTATACCTTGCGGTCCCCATTATAGCTCGCGCGGCTGCATTCTGGACCAGCTGAAGTCTTCGGGTGCACCTCAAGGGGAGCCCCATGTAGAGAGAGTTGCAATAGTCCAGTCGGGATGTCACGAGGGCATGAGTGACTGTGCAAAGGGCATCCCGATCCAATAGGGGGCGCAACTGGCGTACCAGGCGAACCTGGTAAAACGCCCTCCTGGCCACGGCTGTCACTTGATCTTCCATGGACAGCCGGGTATCCAGGAGGACACCCAAGTTGCGCGCCCCATCCACAGGGGCAAGATGTTCGCCCCCTATGGTCAGCGATGGAGTCAGCTGATTGAATCGGGCGGCCGGAAACCACAGCCACTCGGTCTTGGTCGGGTTCAGCCTGAGTCTGTTACTATCCCTGTCCTAGCTACTTACTTACTGTATCTACAAAGAAAATATTAGCAGATATGGCTGACTTTGTCACATACAGTTAACAATCTATTAAACAATGTTCTTAATTTTTTTTTCCATAAGGAATACCACTGTATGAACCAGCATTATTGGTCACAATCTACTAGACATTCTCCCATGTCTAGTTCCCATAATTGTAATATAATTGGGGTCTTTTATGTCAGTACATTCTCCTTCACAAATAAATAATAATAAGACAGTGCTATTCTTTGAAATGTAGAGATTGGGAAATAAATATTAGTGTTCAAAGATGCTTTCCCTGGCACCACTTTCCCAGGCCACACTTCTTATCTTTAGCTTCTACTTTGTAGTACATATAGAAGAGGATATTGCATTATATCCACCTAAATATATAAATATTATGCTTACAGCATTAAAAGCACATAGGGCCACCTCTGGCAAGATGGGCAGCAGAAAAGTTTAATAAGTAAATTAAATCATAACAACAATTATTTCAAGGTGACATTAGAATATGTGTTGATCAACAGGAGTTTAGCAACTGATTGTTAGCAGCGGCCTCTATCTTTACAAGAAGATACAGTGTTATTTTCTAAAACCTCTCACTGTATTCCCCACCACTTTTCAGGGCATCTGCAAGGAGGATAAAAATGTCAAGATGGTTGGCACAACTGCGCACTCAAAGCCTTTCTCTTTTTATGCAGGTTACCTACAAAAAGAAAAATAAGGTTTTAATTGCAAAAAGCTGCCACCTAGACTTTTTTTAAAAAAAAAATCCTTCCACCCTGAGCACTTTCCCAGTAACAATTAAATAGAAAAAAGAAATGTTTTTTTTTAATGCGTCCTTTGGTCTCATTTAAGAGAATGCATCTTTTAATTTTTCCCTAACACCCACAGGATTGTGAAGTGGATGATAGATCACTTCTGAAAGTGAGGTGGGAGTGAGCATATTGGGTTAAGGCCAAGAATAAATGTATTTAAATCTCATGTCAACAATCATATTTCACTAGGTGATCTAGGACCAGTCATTACCCATAATAATCTATAATAGGTGGTGAAGAGTACCTTTTGTACTACTCTGAGTTGCTAGTAAAATGATTACAATAAAATGAAAATAATTGTTGGATCCAGCTCTAAAGCCTTCCTCACTTTTGAAACCAGGTAGTTGCAAATTATTTTTCTGAATTTTTACCCTAGTGAACTTCTTTTAACATCATTTTTGCAACAGGGACTCCCCCCTCTCCATTTATGCATTTCTTTTTCTCTTTTACTTCCTCTAGACCTTTTTCTTCTCTTTTTCACAGCAACCAGCACTACCAGATCCCGATTTAACAGTATACACTATCTTCTTCCTGAGAAATCCTGAGAACTGTAGTGCTGGGCAAGACAGTAGAAACTGCAAAAATCTGAACTAAGTTACAAATCTTTGGTGTAGATGAATGAAAAGAAACAGCTTCCTCAGCTTTAATAGGGTTCAGTCTTTCACACCATCCAGTGAAAAGAAGGATTAAGTGAACAGATAGAAGTGACAGCAATTCTAACAAGAAGCAGCCTTCTTTGGTACCCTTATTTTTCCTCTGGTTTTTTTCCTGTTCTATCCTTCTCTTTCTTCTCACCCAATGAGAAAAGGAAAAGAAAGAGGCTACTAGTTCCTTCCCCCTCCACACATACTTGCATACACTAAATTTAAATTTACTATAATCGCCACTCCCATAGACTCTGGGCTGCTAACAAATACCAAACCGATAAAAGCAGTTAAAAACATACAGTACCACAAGTACCCTGGACTAAAACAATCTTAACATTAACAAATCAAACCAAATTAGGGACCCACAAACACATTGATGTCAGGCCTGAAGCTAAAGCCAGATCTTGAATGCTTTTTAGAACTCCAGGAGAAAAGAGCCATCTATATCTCTAGAGGGATGTTGTTCCAGAGAGCAGTAGCCATGACAGAGAAGTGGTCTTTATCTCTGGTCCCATAAGATGACAGCTTTCACTAAATGGGATCTGGAACATACAAACAGCCACACAAGAAATTCATAGATACAGAGAAGACACAAGCTTCTTGGTTTTGGCATCCACATGGTGGAATTCCTTTGAATTTTCAGTATTGAGAGCCAAAATACTTCCCATTGCTTTGTCACAGAAAACTAAACATAAATTAATCGCAAAACTTGTTAGTAAATGGTTTCCTCCCTTATGCCCTTCTTTTGTAACACTTAATCTTTAAAAAGTGTTCTGGAGAGCTGGAAAGTTTGCGTCCAAACCTTGATGGCATTGTAGTCTATTGCCCAATAAGGGATTTTTAATTCTAGGAGTTCTCTCTCTCTCTCTCTCTCTCTCTCTCTCTCTCTCTCTCTCTCTCTCTCTCTCTCTCTCTCTCTCTCTCTCTCTCTCTCTCATGGGCCAATCTAGCTATATCTGCCAAAGGAGAAAAAGGTGTACTGCCTTCTTGTTATCTGCTTCTATTGAATTTTTTTCTGCAATTAATATTCTTTTAATTGGCATATCATTTCATTTAAAATTGTTCTTAGTTTATAATAATATGAAGTGAGTTTAATTTATGTACTTTTGAACATTACACTTGGGTGGGAGATGCTCTGTATACTCTGTGCTATAGAAAGATAGGGTCTATATATTTTAATACTTAAAAATCCACTCACTGATTTCTAGATGTCATGCAGTGAATATCATAATTTTCCCTTGTAAAATTAGTGTATAAATGAGATTCCAAAGCTTCCCTTCCTTCTGTTTTTAAAAAAAATATTAGTATTATTGTAATATGCATAGCTTGAATGCCTAACATTTTTACTTAAAATTCACCACTCTTTCCTGTGATGTGCTTAACAATAACTGTCATGAATCTGGAAAATGCTTCTGACCCAAAAGGCAATGATAGGATCCTATAACTTGTTTAGACCTATAAATAACCCAAACAGAAGGCATAAAGAAACTACAGTAATTCAACCTTATAATTGTGTGAAGTCTATTGCTGCTTGTATTATTATTCAGTGGACTTTTGTTAAATGAATTAAATGTTGTTTTTTGATAAAAACAACAACTGAATGAGTCTCTCAGCCCACCCTTCATACTTCAGCATCATGCATCAGTTTTTGTAAATTAATGTTTCCGGGAATATGCACCACTAAAACTAAAAGGCACTTTTGGAGCTCCCAAAAGATTTGCTCATTCAATGCAACAATGGTTGCACATTAACTGAAGTATGCTGCTACTAATAGCTATTCAAAGGAAGCAGACAATTCAGCTGAAAGGTGAATTCTGCAGTATAAAGCAACTTGGAGGACAGGCAAAGAAAGATGGTATGACTCCATTGCATTTTTATATTGTTCCACATTTCCCATTTCCCTAATGAAGCAAAATCAGTAAATGTCAAAAGGGATCAGCTTCACCTTTTCTAGTAACTAGTCTCTGGATTTTCCCCTTCCTTCTTTTTTTTATAATTCAGTACAGAGCTCTCCAACCTTGGCAACTTTAGGACTTGTTGACTTCAACTTCTAGAATTCTGGAAATTGAAGTCCACAAGTTTTAAAGTTGTCAAGGTTGGAGATCCCCTGCTCCAGTACATTAGGGAGGAATCCATTTTAGTTTCTTTTCCATGCTTTCTTTACTTCCCAGGCTTAAAACTTGTTTTTGCAACTACTATTCCTGCCTTGTTAGGTCATCTCTTTGGCAGAAGAGATGTCTCTGAACAATGACATGGAATAATCATCTATTGCAAAACTCCAAGAATTCTAACTAAAACTGGACATTATGATTCTGTCTTGTGAATTCTTTCTCTCCATTTACGAGCCCAATCCAAAATCCTGGCTTGAGCTAGTAAAGCTTTATATGATGTGGGTTCTCACAAGAATAGAGGACACTATGATAAGATTGTCCCTAAGTGGCCTCTCTCTATCAACCAATTTCAGAAGAGCCCTCAGTTTACCAAAGAGCTCCGGGAGATAAAGCAGCAGAAGAGGCAGTAGTAGAGACTTGATATTGGTAAAGAAAGAGCAGAAATGAACTTCATTGACCATGGAGGTCTTCTATCTGAGCGTACACTGTGGCAATAAGAAAAGAAAAGCTTTCTTGTTTGCCCTTGTTGTAACAGTAGACTATGCCTCCGCTACAGTATTTATTATAACTTACTTCCTTTTACATGCTGAGGCACAAGAAGATTATAAGAATCATGGTGGCACAGTGGCTAGAGTGCAGTATTGCAGGCCACTTCTGCTGATCACCAGCTGCCAGCAGTTTGGCAGATCGAATCTCACCTTCATTGAGCCTTGATTCAGCCTTCCATCATTCCAAAGTTGATAAAATGTGGACCCAGTTTGTTGGGGGCAATAGGCTGACTCTGTAAACTGCTTAGAGAGGGCTGTAAAGCACTGTGAAGAAGTATATAAGTGCTATTGCTATTCTGAGAACCACTGTGGAATAGGTATACTCACAAATAAATAAATAAATAAAATTGCTTAACTGAGCTCAGGTTTGGAGTCTGTGTGGAAGAGATTTGAGGAGAAGACAGCATCTTGCAAGGTTATATGAGATTTATTTCAGAGTTTTAATTCTGAGGAAGAGGTTAGGGTGATTGATGAAATGAGCTTGGCCAATGTGTCTCTTTCAGGAAGCTCAGGAAGGAAATAGTCATAAAGATGGTCAAAGTCTAGGAAGAGCAGAGCTGACATGAAGGAGGTAATAGTGATCCAACTCTTAAACTCTCCTTGTATGTGGCCATATCAAGAAAGGTGATATGGCTTGTAACCTTCCCTTTTTACTAAAGTGTTTCAGACTTGTAGGTCGCCTTGGATATCATTGATCCTGGCATCCTTCTGGAATGTCTGCATGTTTGGGTTAGGGTTAGGGTTAGGGTTAGGGTTTGCTCTTTCCTAGGTAGCCAATTTCTGTTCACTTGTTTTAGTTTTTGCATTCATACTAAATTTTTATTCAACATATATGCCTAAACAGGGGTGGGTTCTGGCAGAGACTACTGCTGGTTTGCTCAGGGATGCGCCCCGCACGCACATGCTTTGTGTGTATGCGCGTGCTTGATACGCACTGGATGTGCTCTGGCATGCATGTTCCAGCAGCCCAGGCCACCAGGCTGCTACCGGTTCACCCAAACTGGTCCGAACCGGTAGGAACCCACCACTGTGCCTATTAATTTCTAATTTCTATTAGAATTGATTTTATTGTGATTTTTGTAATGCCTATTATTCACATTATAAATAGACTTTTGTAATAGTGAAATTTGTTTTATGAGGAACTTTAGGAACAAAACAAATAATGGATTAACCAGTAGCACCAAAGACCATTGAAAAGGCACTTTTGCTAATGAAGCTCAAAAAAAGGTCTATTTTACATATCTAAAGAATAATATTGCTAGAAAGTAATCAAAACCTTTAAGGAATCCTACCAGATATTTTTACCAGCTAAAATATTATTGTCAAATTGAGACAATGATGAGCCGTTTCAAAATTATGTTTTGACAATCCTGGGAGAGAGAAAGAAAGGGAGAGGGAGGGGAAGAAGAGGACTCTCGGCTGTTCTATTGTTTTGTGAGCTCCTGCAAGTGTTTTTACCAATCAAGAAGTTCATCTCTCAGATGCAAAATATGTTGATGACTTTGATTTTGCTTATTAATATTATATTGCTATAATATTCTTAACACTGCATAATTCATTTCTGTTTTTCAGCTAGATACATTTATAGCCCAGGGATACACTCTGTAAGTTAATTCCAGCTAAAATAAGAGAACTTATAGTACCCCCACTAGTTTATAGCTCTACAAAAACTAACACAATGTGTGTTGGTTTTATACCAATACACATAGCACCAAACCCTCAAAATAGTGGGGGAAATGTCATTTTGAGAATTTAATGCAAATCATCATATTGACAAAGACAAAGCAGCCCTGGATTATAATATATATTTAACCTAGGATTTTTTGTGTGGGAACGGTTCTCTTAATGGTATATCTGGTTAAATGTATGGAAGAAAAAGAAATGGTGGGGCCTAGTTTGTGAAGTCCCGGCCTAGCGTAACCTGAGCTGTGACTATTTTAGATAGTTTTAAATTTTGGGGATTTTAATTTGGTTTTAGCGCAGGACGGATATTTAATAAGTTTTTAAATTTTTTATTCGATTTTGTATGTATTTTTTAAATTCCTGTGCGCCGCCCTGGGTCCTTTTGGAGAACGGCGGGGTATAAATCTAATAAAATAAAATAAATAAATAACAAGGGTTCTGTGAGATGCCTTTGTGCCATCTTGTTGGTGAATCCAGCCAGTCTTCCTTACTCAGTGCCAGTGAAATGCTGATTGAAGCTATGGGCACTTCCTGTTTCCTTTTAAATGGTTCTAAGCATAGTGGTGTCCACTGTCCAGAAACACTGTGAGAAAATGGAAAAGGAAAGACAGAGAAAAAGAGAAAAGAGATGTTAATGACATTATATCACCCTGATCCAGAGGTGGGATCCTACTGGTTCAGATGGGTTCGACCGAACCGGTAGTGGTTTGCTGGCTTGGGTCACGGGAATCAGCAGCGCCCCAGGCCTGCCATGCCTCCAAACCGCTTCCCTGGTCAGCGCAGCATTGTTTTTTCCATTTTTTAAATGTTATGCGCATGTGCAGACCTATTTATGGGCAACTGCGCACGCACACGCACTGAACTGTCAATAATAATAATAATAATAATAATAATAATAATAATAATAATAATAATAATAATAATAATAATAATAATAATAATAATAATAATAATAATAATAATTTTATTTGTATACCGCATCCTCTCCCCAGGGGGACTCGGAGCGGTGCACAGGGAAATTAAAATAACTATAAAAATACATAAATAGAATGAATAAAAACAGATTAAACTAGATTATCCCTGCGCTAAAATCCCCAAATATAAATTACCTAAAATCCCTTTCACCCTATTAGACGGAGACTAACCAAGGCCGGCCAAGCAGAAAAAGTGTGTTTTAAGTTTTTGACGGAAGGAGCGGAGGTCCGTAGTTGTTCTGATTTCGGGGGGAAGGTCGTTCCAGAGGGCCGGGCCCACCACAGAGAAGGCCCTTCCCCTGGGCGTCGCCCGCTGGCATAGCCTAGTGGACGGCACCCGGAGAAGTCCCTCTCTGTGGGAGCGAATCGGCCATGAGGATGTATGAGGCAGGATCCGATCCCGCAGATAACTAGGCCCCGAGCCATGGAGCACTTTAAAGATGATCACTAACACCTTGAAGCACACCCGAAAGACGACAGGCAGCCAGTGCAGCTCGCGTAAGAGCGGTGTTATATGGGTAAACCTAGAGGTTCCCATTATTGCTCGCGCGGCTGCGTTCTGGACCAGCTGAAGTCTTCGGGTGCACCTCAAGGGGAGCCCCATGTAGAGAGAATTACAGTAGTCCAGTCGGGATGTCACGAGGGCATGCGTGACTGTGCAAAGGGCATTCCGATCCAATAGGGGGCGCAACTGGCGTACCAGGCGAACCTGGTAAAATGCCCTCCTGGCCACGGCTGTCACTTGATCTTCCATAGACAGCCGGGTATCCAGGAGGACGCCCAAGTTGCGCGCCCCATCCACAGGGGTAAGATGTTCGTCCCCTATGGCCAGTGATGGAGTCAACTGGTTGAATCGGGCAGCGGGGAACCACAGCCACTCGGTCTTCGACGAGTTGAGTCTGAGTCTGTTACTTCCCATCCAGGCCCGCATGGCTTCCAGGCACTGGCACATCACCGCTACGGCATCGTTGGGGTGGTTTGGGGTAGATATATACAACTGCGTATCGTCAGCGTAGAAGTGGTACTCTACCCCAAAACCACGGATGATCTCACCCAGCGGCTTCATATATGTGTTGAACAGGAGAGGCGAGAGGACCGACCCCTGAGGCACCCCACATGTGAGGGGTCTCGAGGTCGACCTCTGCTCTCCTGCCAACACAAATTGCGATTGACCAGAGAGGTAGGAGGAGAACCACCGTAAAACGGTGCCTCCCACCCCCAATCCCTCCAGCCGATGCAATAGGATACCATGGTCGATGGTATCAAAAGCTGCTGAGAGGTCTAATAGGACCAGGATGGAGGAACAACCCCCATCTCTGGCCCTCCAGAGATCATCTACCAATGCGACCAATGCCGTCTCGGTGCTATGCCCGGGCCGGAAGCCGGACTGGCGTGGGTCCAGATAATCAACTTCCTCCAGGTGACGGGGAAACTGTTGTGCCACCACACTCTCTACAACCTTCGCCAAGAAGGGAAGGTTGGAGACCGGACGATAGTTAACCAATAATGCTGGGTCCAGAGAGGGCTTCTTCAGGAGGGGCCTCACCATGGCCTCTTTAAGGGAGGCAGGCAAGAAACCCTCACTCAGAGAGGCGTTGACAACCTCCTGGAGCCAGCCTCGTGTCGCCTCCCAGGATGCCAGTACAAGCCAGGAAGGACACGGGTCCAATAAACATGTGGTGGCTCGCAGTCGCCCACGTAACCTGTCCATATCCTCGGAAGTAACAGAGTCAAACTCTTCCCAACAAACTGTCTCAAGACCCGCCTCGTGCGATCCCACTGAGCCATCGATGGAGACTAGCTCGTTCTGAATCTGAGCGATTTTCTCCTGCAGATAAATCCCAAATTCCTCTGCTCTACCCTGTAATGGGGTTTCCCACACCCTCTGTTGTAGGAGGGAGCGGGTCACCCTAAACAGGGCGGCAGGGCGGTTATCTGCGGATGCTATGAGAGTGGCACAATGATGACATTTGGCCACTCTCAGCGCCACAAGGTAAGTCCGTAAATGGGCTCTCACCTGTGTTCGGTCAGATTCAGACCAAGTCGATCTCCATCTTCTCTCTAGGCATCTCTTGTGGCGTTTCATCACCCTTAGCTCCTCAGTAAACCAAGGGGCCAGGGTGATTCGCCGCCGCAAGAGAGGCCGCAAGGGCGCGACCCGATCCAAGGCTCCCGTGGCCGCAGTATTCCATGCGGCCACAAGGTCCTCCATCGGGGCGCGGGTCAGGGGTACAGGAAGTGGCCCAAGCGCCGCCTGGAACCCGTCAGGGTCCATCAGGTGTCTGGGGCGGAACCAAATAGGTGACTCAGGTTCTGCCTCCCCGCGGTGGGGAGTAGCGATTGGAAAGTCGAGCCGGAGAAGTGAGTGGTCTGACCATGACAAGGGCGTGATGACTATATCCCCTATACCCAGATCACTCTTCCATTGACCTGAGACAATGATGAGATCCGGTGTATGTCCACCCTCGTGGGTGGGGCCTTGAATTAATTGGGTCAGGTCCATGGCCGTCATGGAAGCCATGAACTCCCGAGCTACCTCGGATGATTCGCCCGCCGATGGCAGATTAAAGTCCCCCATGACTAAAAGTCTGGGGGTCTCAACTGCCATCGTAGCGATCACCTCAAGGAGCTCGGGCAGGGCTGCTGTTACATAGCGGGGAGCCAGGTATACAACCAGCAAGCCCAACTGCCTCCCTAGGCCCCACTTCACGCAGAGGGACTCACAACCGGTGGTCTGTGGCACAATGGTCTCTCTCAGCTCCAGACCTTCCCTAACAATAACCGCTACCCCACCACCCCTGCCTAGGGCCCGGGGCTGATGAAAAATGCGGTAACCTGGTGGGCACATTTCAATGAGGGGAAGTCCTCCCTCGTGGCCAAACCAGGTCTCCGCAATTCCTACCAGGTCCGGCTCCCCCTCTGACACAAGGTCATGGATGAGGGGGGCTTTGTTGACCACGGACCTGGCGTTGCAAAACATCAGCCGCAAGCCCTGACTCTGTACTCCCTGACCACCTAGCTTGCGGGGGTTGTGGCACCTAATGCTGGCAACAACCCATCCCTGCCCTGATCCTAGCATTAACCTGACCAAAGTGACTAGTAATATTGGGCAGATTTCTACATGACTACAAAGACTGATTCTAAGAGAATATGATTTCTGTTTCCAAAATCAATTTATTAACATAAACTTTACATCACATTTGGAAAAGAATTCAGGTGAGTGGTTTTCTTTTTGTTTACTTAACGCCCCCTAAATTCCAGCTACCATAGATACCTAAGCTTATTCCTTCTTTCCTGTTCTATCTTTTTCAAAGGAGATCACAAAGGTATACATGACTCCCCACCCCCACCCCCATCTTCATAAAAGTCCTATGAGTTTAGATTAGGCTAAGAGAGAATAACAAGCTCCACAATAATAGAACCAATTTTTCAGAAAGATAACAGGCACTTTTACAAGTGGAAGCTTTGATTCCTGCACTGAACTAGAGGCTAATAGCCTAAATAGCCCCTTTCAAATCAATGTTTGTTTGACATCTAATCATCTTCATAGCTGGATGGAGATTTCAGTTAGGCCTTTTCTGATTCTCATCTGACACTCCAACCTCTACAAAGTAGAAAAATTCCTCATTCCTGGTATCAATTTATACAGACATAAACTAGAAGGTTATGCAATTATCTTTGATCTTTGTATATTAAGGACTAGGCACAACATGCTAGAAGTGCAGCAAGTAATGGATAGAGGTTTAACGGGTGACAAAGACAGCAAAGCAATGCATCAAGCGATTTACAGTAAAGGAACCTTGCAACCATAACTAATATCCTTGTCAGATCTGTGGGAATGAGAATAAGGTATCCAAACATGCTACATATTATACAGTGCTACCATTTCTTCTTTTCTGTCTTCTTTTCTAAGCTGGAAAACCTTGAAAGTTGAAACTTTGTTATGTAGAGGAGTGGCTCCAATCCCTTCGTTGCTTGGCTTTCCATTCCACAGCTGACTTTGCCATCATTTGCCCCCCTAAGTCAACAGAACCTTGCTAGATAAATATACATACATCTGCAGTACAAAACTAGTAGATGAAGTACTTTTATTTTAATTGAGGAGTTGATTCCTGATAGGGTTTTTACCCTACCAATGCAAGCTGCAATGTTATAAGTTCTCAGAGAAAATAAAATACAGCATGCCAATTATTCATAAATAATGCTCCCTAATGAGGAATAGCAGTTATTCAGATGTAAATATTCACAATCCTTGTTCACAGTTCAAGAAAGAGGTAATAATGTGTGGCCTACAAATCTCAAAATTTCCTTTGTGCTAAAGAAAATGTAACGGGCAATCCCATCTATTGGAAAAGTTTGCTCACTGTAGCTTTCTTGGGGATTTAATTAAAATGTGGGAAGTCAAGCAGGCCAAAGGCCAAAGTGTAGACTAATTAGAAGGAAAGGCGTGAATTCATATGCAGTGGTACCTTGGTACTCAACTGCTTTGAAACTCATCATTTTGACAAGAAAGTTTTGTCCTGGTACTTGTTGTTTGGTAGTCAACGTGCAAGCTAGAACCTGTCAGTTTCAGTTGCCTTGTGACTCACTACCCTTTCCAGTCAAAACAAAGTATGACACTCTTGCCCTCTGCAATCTTATCTTCTGTGGTTATTTTGTGTATTTTTGCACGTTTTTTCTCTCATCAGTACAGATAAAATGAATTTTTTATTTAATTTAATCTAAGTATTTTATTAATTTTAGGTTTATTTCTCATGCAAAATAATGATACACAAACCTATCTTTTAACATAAAATGTGTATTGTCTTTGGTTTGTGAATGCATTAAATGTATTTACTGTACATTATTCCTTATGGAAAAAATTGTTTAGTGCTCATCATTTTTTGTAATCATTGCACCCCTCGGAACCAATTAATGATGAGTACAGAGGGACCACTGTATATCTTTTGGCCTCCTCATATTTAAATAAAGGATAGTATAACTCAATATATGTATGAAAATGCACTAAAATGGTCTTCTTTGAATTAATTTCTGGAGGAAATTCCCTTTCATCCAACCCAATAAAAACAGGGCAAGAAAATTTCTCTGACTGGTGTGAATTTACCTACAAAACCTTAATTTGATTTTTACAAGTTGGTATAATAGAAGTAAGAAGACTTATTCTTCCCTGCCTTGATGCTTTGCAGATGTCCCTTAAATCAATTTCATCTGCTGTAGCATGGACCCTCCAGCTCTGTTGCATGCTAATTCATAGTTCCCGCTTAACATGGCCAACAATCATAGCGCTCCAGAATTCTGAAAATTTGATCAATTGTTTGCTTGAATATGGATTACAAATGTTTAATCTGGAATATAAATGGAGCAAATGTTCCTCAAAAAGAAAAAAAAATCATCATTAAGAAAAATTGAGTCAGGATATAATTTGTTTGCAAGAAGCACCAATAAGAAAAAAGGAAGTGAAGTATTTGACTTTGGAAACTAAATCTATATGTTAGATTAGTATTTATATGGCAGAATAGTCCAAAGCACACATTCTAGTAGAGAGAAGTTCCCTGAGGATGGGCTCCATCCCAAATCCAAAAGCTTGGAAGACTAAACCTCTGGTCCTGATAATTAAATTCAACCAAGGCAAATTACCGGGAAGTTTCCCGTGTATAAGGCATAGAAATGTTATTGCAACGTTTCGACAAGATCTCACTTGTCATCATCAGACAGTCACAGACAGAAGCCTGCCTGATGATGACAAGTGAGATCTTGTCGAAACGTTGCAATAACATTTCTATGCCTTATACACGGGAAAATCCCCAAAGCCAGCAATACCAGCATATGTATGTATGTATGTATGTATGTATGTATGTATGTATGTATTTATTTATTTATTTATTTATTTATTATATAAGTACCATTCCTCTGAGTGTGATAGGAGGAGGAGGAGGAGGAGGAGGAGGAGGAGGAGGAGGAGGAGGAGGAGGAGGAGGAAACCATCCAGACACATAGTTTTTTGTGAATAGCTGTGGAACCTGAATCAAAAGACTCAGTGTCTAATTTGTATTTTGAAAATGAATTGTTTTGCATTAATGATGAGAGAAGCCTGCTCCACTTACATATCCTGAAAGCTTTCTTCCTGTCAGCCAATCAGTAAAAAGAGCTCCCATTGAAATGATTGCAAACATGCCTTAAATCAAAATGAATCTGAATAAATTTGACATGACCCCTTCCTAATTATTAATTCTCAGAAGCTGTTACAAATGGAGTGATTTCCTATTCAAAGTTAGTCATCTCTCTCTTACTCATATTATAATGACATCAAGAATGGAAGCACACACGCCCAACCCAGTATCCATTGTCTGATAAGTAACACAGAGTACAAGGAAAGAATCAGGTAAATGGTGGGAGAGATAGTTAATCCCCACAACTCCTTTTCCTTATTTGTCTCAATTATTAGTGAGAAAACCCATCTCAATCTACACATTCTATACTATAAATGCATTTGCATAAATACTCTTTATGATAACATGCAAACACATGTGATTTGTGAATTAATGTACCCTTCCACTTAAATAATAATAATAAAAATTGGGGGGACACTGGGATGCATAGCCAGCATCCTTATTTTTTTTGCCATCAAGGTAACACAAATCTAAAGCAATACTGTTGCCTGTAGAGTTGATGAATAATCTATCCCACATTTTAACTCTTGTTTCATCCTATTGTTTTGGCAATGAAAGATATAATTTTTAAAAGATTCAGATACTGAAACCAACTCAGATACTCAACCAATCTTGTCTTGGCTCAGAAGCTTAGATGAGTAGATTTAATGAGTATTCAGACAGATTAGTGTAGATAATCCTTGATTTACAACCATAATTGGGATCAGAATTTCTGTTGCTAAGCAAGGCAGTTATTAAGTGAACTGAGTAATTTTTTTGACTTTTTTTTTTTGCAACAATTGGTAAGCAATCACAAGGTCATTAAGCAAATCCAGTTTTTTCCTATTGACTTACTTGTCAGAAGCCAGCTAGGAAGGTCACAAATGACCATCACATGACCCAGGATGCTACAAATATATGCTAGTTGCCAAGTGCCCAAATTTTGATCACATAATTGTGGGGACACTGCAATAGTCATAAGTGTGAGAGCCAGTCCTAAATCAGTTTTTTCAGAGTTGTTGAATCTCTGAAAGATTGCTAAACAAATTATTATAAGTCAAGAACTACTTGGCTTTGGATTAATATTTGGATATCTGGGGAATTCCAGGGCTGTAAATTAAGGTTGAAAGTTTTAAAAAAAAACTTGAGAAAAAGATAGTAGCACACCAGTTCCCTATTATTTCCAAAAAAACCACATCTGGACATGTCTATGGACTTGATCTAAAGAAGTCTTCCCTGTTTAACTATCTACTGGCAACTACTGGGTATGATCTGTAGTTAGCATTTTTCAGATTTCTCAGCAATTCTGTCTTGTGTATACCTTTAGCATAATACAGTTGTAACTCATTAATAGAGACTTCTAAGGTGACAAAATATGTTTTAATCAAGTCAGGCCACAGGCAAGCAGTTTTCATATTCGAATGCTGCTATGAAAACTCATTGTTGACAGAAAAATAGCAAGAATGAGAAGATGATGGGTCCAAATATTTCTTCCAAATGTGCTATCAGTTGGGATGATAAAGTTTTCTCTGACAAGGAATTCTTTTAAGTTGCGTTTTACCATCTCAGAAGTCTCACTATCTGATTTTACATGCATGAGTAGATTGGGTCAAGAGACAATTTCAAATGTGTCTGTGTTTTGAAGTGATTTGTAGCCAGACTACAAACTGAATTAATAATTGGTCTGAAAGTTACTCGCTCTTACTGACACATCTCTTGCACCAATGTTTGTTCAAAAATAAAAAAGAAATATAATTACAAGGATTCAGCAAACATTTCAAGCAACATTCTGTAAGAAAGGTTGACATACAAAACAATTTATAGGAAATTATGAGCTACAAGGCAGTATATTTATCATGAGGAATAATGAAGAAATTTTGCAATGACAGCAGAATCTTAAAAAGGAATTATAGCCTCATCATTTAAAAGAATATTGCTTTTGGTTTTATTCTGAAGTGCCCATCAGTCTAAGCCAAGAACAAAATACAAAACCCAGCAGGCAAGGCAGGAGAGAAATGAGATAGAGAAATGTTAAGTATATGCATTTTTGCTTTCATGCATCAAGTAACACTAAGGAACATCAGAAGGATAGATAGATGATAGATAGATAGATAGATAGATAGATAGATAGATAGATAGATAGATAGATAGATAGATAGATAGATAGATAGATAAAAGTGTTATTATCTATTTTAAGAAGCAGATCATAAAAATATATTATTGAGAAGACTGCAGAGGTGGAAAAAAATCAGAAGTGGTTTGCTGCTCATGGACGAAAATCTTTGAAACTAAGCCAACATTCCATAGGAAATGAGTCTCAAACAAGATGAACATTCGTTCCTTTTCAAAGACATTTGAATGGTTCAGTGCACACACAAAAAAAGAATGCTGATGTGATATTTAAAAAGTACTCCTGACATTTGAAGTTATCTGGGTTTTTTTTCCTTCTCTACATAAAATTGAATGTTTTGCTTCCTGCAATCCAGTTAAGAACTTTTCTGGTGATGGTAAAATCTATTTGCAAAAAATACCCATTTTGCACACTGAAGACAAACTGCAGTACATCTGCCAACACTAAAAAGTGTCATATTATTAATTAATGCAGTCATCCGTAATCACTGTTTTCCACCTAGGGAAAAAGAACCTTTCTTCCCTTGAATCTAACTGCAGCAGAGACATGCTCTGGTAGTTTCTTTCTTCAACTGGATCTTTATCACATTGTCTTCATCTGATCCCAATACCAGAAGCAGACTTAAATCATCAATATAGCATTCTCTTCCCATCTAGATAGAGGTTTTGCTTATTCTGACATGCTTCACCAACCATTGGCAAATCCTAGGCTTGACATGAGCCAAGCATCTGTCACATCGGTTTACTTGCTAGTTTGCTTGTGTTCATGTGCAGAAGTGTCCAGGTGGGTGGACAGAGCCTTCCGCCGTTGCCACTACCGGTTTGGCCAAACTGGGCCAAACCAGCAACAACCCACCTCTGATCTATCAGCCATTTTAGCTAGAACTGGCATTCTGGTCTCTGGGTTTTGTCTTCCACAATCCCTTAGGCAGAGGAAGAATAATAAAGTTGGAAGGGATCTTGATGAGGTCTTCTAGTCCAACCTGCTGCTCAAGCAGGACAGTCAATAGCATTCTAGACATATGGCTGTCCAATCTCTTCTTTAAAACCTCCAGTGACAGAGCACCTATAGAGGCAAGTCATTCCAGTGATTAATAGTTCTCACTGTCATGAAATTTATCCTTAGTTTTAGGTTGGATCTCTCCTCGAAAAGTTTCCATCCATTACTTCTTGTCCTGCCTTCAGATGTTTTGGAGAATAGGGTGAACTCTTCTTCTCCGTGACGAGTATATTATTGCCCACAGCATTTTGCCAGTCCACTAATTTAGTCGTTTTGTCAATAATGCAATAAGATTTGTCTGACATGATCTATTTTTGCCAAACTCATATTGGCTTCTAGTAATAACTTCGCTTGTTTCAGGTGTTCGCTTGTTTCTAGGTGTTGATTATCTTTTCCAGGATCTTCCCAGGTATTAATATCAGGCTGATTGGTTTGCAGTTTCCTGGATATTTTTTTCCTTTCTTTGTTTTTTTAAAGATGGGAACCAAGTCAGTTTGTTTCCAGTCCTCTGTTAGTTCACTCCTCCTCCTCCAGGATCTTTGGAAGATATGGTTTAGTGATTCCAGTTCACTAAAAGAGTCCAGTTCTTTCAATGTGGGCTGACTGAGCACTTCAAACCAATCTCTGGATCAAACATTTGGCTCAACCTGTACAACAGCTGATCAGTAGGCCAGTGGTGGGATTCAGTTTTGCTACTGGTTCTGTGGGCGTGGCTTGGTGGGTCTGGTGTGGCTTGGTGGGCATGGCAGGGGAAGGATCCTGTAGAATGTCCAGTCCCACCCCACTCCAGGGGAAGGTTACTGCAAAATCCCCATTCCCTCCCAATCAACTGGGACTCGGGAGGCAGAGAATAGATGGGGGTGGGGCCAGTCAGAGGTGGCATTTACTGGTTCTCCGAAGTACTCAAAATTTCCGCTACCGGTTCTCCAGAACAGGTTAGAACCTGCTAAATACCACCTCTGCAGTAGGCCCAGTGGGGGGGGAGGGAGAGAAAGGCAGCTTCATGGTGCAACTCTCTCTGTGCCCCTTCTGAAGAAGGACTACATCTGCTTTTAGAAGTAGACCAATTATCAATTAATATCAACGTTGAATATTAAACACTTGTGAAACAATAGTTACTAGTTTTGACAGGTAGCTAAGCCCGCTGGTCTGTCAAAATCTCCTCCAGTCCCAGCCAAAATGTATGTTAATGAGATTGGGGGTGTTTCCTATTGACTGGTAATATTTGGTGTGAAAAAGAGGGGGGGAAAGCTGGAGTAATCCACCACTTTCTACAAATACATGACTTGTACTCTGTAAATAAAAGTAGCACTAATTGCTAGGACAATAGCCAATTTAAGTGTAATCTGATACTGCCAAACGTCGTGATGATTCTGCCCTAAATCTACAAAATCCATTTTGAGACGGCTTTGAAATATTGCAAACCTCCTCATGGAAACAATGGATTGCTGCTACCTCTTATTTATTTCCTATTCTCTGTTTATGCTGTTGTTATTTTGTAACATCTTACTTCATAAAGAATTCTGGAAAATTTGACAGTTTGCACATCCTTTTACATAAGCTTTTGCTCATCAGAATCAAAGCACTGATAAGTATTAGAAATTAGATTACTTTTCCATCAGACATTTTGGCAACACTCACTTTCTATGGACCACTGAGAAAGATAGTTTAAGATATGAAATTATTTAGATTTTTTTCTTTCTACATGTCTTTTCTTTTCCATGTGAGAATGGCTACTCAGGAAAGCTAGCCATAGTCCTTTTTCATTTCTTCTACTAAGCTGCAAGCATCCATTTTAGCACCAGTCTTTTGTCAAAGTATTGCTTTGTGCCGCACTTTGTGCTTGGTGCAAAGAATCAACATTGCACCATTGAAGTCTGTTTAGGAAGTTAGTGAAATCTGAACAAATCTCCAATTGGAGGTTACAGTAAGTTATCAGTGCTTAAACAGTTTGGTTTTACCCAGAAAATGTCCCAGCAAACTACCTCACTGGCAAGCAGGGTAAATCTCCACCAGAAGAGGGGGATTATCAAGGGGAAGTTGGGTTAATTGGATAAACCATAGTTTAGAAATTCTACCATTCTAAAAAAAAGGAAGTATTACTGTATACCAGTTTTGTTTGTCTAGATTGGTCCTCAAATATTTCACCCACTGAAGCTGAATATTCACTGACAATAACTTGACAGCAAACTGTAATTAAAGTTAACCTTTTGAGTATTTCAGTGGCATGTTTTCAGACTTACTCATAATGAGATATGCTGGTCTATGACCGTAATAAAGATTTGATTTGATTACTCAAAATGAGCAGTTTCAGTTGAACAGTTAACATTTTAGCAATTAGATTTATACCTGTCAGGCTGCACACAGTTGGGCAAGATCAAGGAAGCAAGAACCACATAAACCTCAGTAAAATATCCAGTCATGCTAATCTGTAGGTAAATACAGAGAGTTCTGGAAACAATAAGAGGAATTTTCTAACTTCGTTTATAAAGAGATAGGTCTCTTTGAATGATCTACAGGGTTTCTTCCCTGGGTTTCTTGTCATTTATAAGTTATCAAATGATTTGTGTTCAATTTCTTGGTGTTTTTTTAATGAAGCTTTATTGTTTATTTATCATATAATACATATATAGTTACTCTATATTTTTCAAGCTGATAGTAAAAAAATAAAGGGTATGGATACAATACAATACAATACAATACAATACAATACAATACAATACAATACAATACAATAGCAGAGTTGGAAGGGACCTTGTAGGTCTTCTAGTCCAACCCCCTGCGTGGGCAGGAACCTTATACCATTTCAGACAAATGGCTATCTAACATCTTTTTAAAGACTTCCAGGATACAGAAAAGTGAGAGACTGAAACCAAGTCAAAAGGTATAACAAAAATCTTAATAAGGAGAACTTTCAATAATTCATTTTCCCTTTTGTTATCCCTAGCCACTAATCATAATTAAGGATTCATACATTTCTTGAAATATTGCTTATATTTATATTGTTTGTGTTTATTTAAACAGTGTTCTTCAAATTTGACAACTCTAAGATGTATAGACTTCAACTCCCAGAATTGCCCAGCTAGCATCTTAAGTTTGGCATGTTTGAAAAACATGGATTTAAATAATTTCATCTGACTACTTAACTTTTCCTTAGAAAATATATTCGCCTTCTATCTTTTAATTGTTTACATCCACTCTCCCTTCTATTTCATTTCCAGACTTCTTAGAAATGTTACATAAAAGCCCTTTTCATTCTCTGCAATATCTTTGAATAAGTAGGGGCCACTTTCTTCTCTCCCTAATCTTAAAGTTTGGTGTTAGTTAGCCAATAGTTTTATAATGGCTACAGGTCATAACCCCCAGAATTCACTGGATTTCACAAACCTGATAGTTCAGCTTCTCAAATACCCTTAATTAAAATATAGTTCATTAATTAGCAGCAGAATGTAGTTTGTACAGACCCAAAAGAAACCATTTGTGCAGTGAGGAAATGCAACTTGGTCTCCTGATCTTTCAGAGGGCTGCAAGAGGTTGCCATTAGATCATCAGTGGAAGAGGTGATACCACTTATTTCAGACCATTTATTTTCATATTGGAAAATTATATGATGAATGAGAATGGGATACCTTTAGGAAGTAATTGCACTATCGCACCCTTAAGCTTCAATCTAAAGTTCCTTAAAATCTGAGGGTGCTTTTGCTTTTTGGTGGAATCTGAAGGATTTTTTTCTGAAGATGCAGTTGATTTTGGAAATATAACTTTCATTAGCACTACTGGAAGATTTCCTATCAATAAAAACAGGTTTTTTAAAACACACAAATACTATTTAACAGCATATGTAACTTGCCATTGAACTGCAAAACTCGAGAGTAGAGGAGAATCAGCCACCTTAAATGTGAATAAATGTGAACACTGCATTCAGTTTTGGTCGCCACGATGTAGAAAAGATGTGGAGACTCTAAAAAGAGTGCAGAGAAGAGCAACAAAGATGATTAGGGGACTGGAGACTAAAACATATGAAGAACGGCTGCAGGAACTGGGTATGTCTAGTTTAATGAAAAGAAGGACTAGGGGAGAAATGATAGCAGTGTTCCAGTATCTCAGGGGTTGCCACAAAGAAGAGGGAGTCAAACTATTCTCCAAAGCACCTGAGAGCTGAACAAGAAGCAATGGGTGGAAACTAATCAAGGAGAGAAGCAATTTAGAATTGAGGAGAAATTTCCTGACAGAGTAATTAATCAGTGGAACAGCTTGCCTCCAGAAGTTGTGAATGCCACAACACTGGAAGTCTTTAATAAGATGTTGGCTAGCCATTTGTCTGAAATGTTATAGAATTTCCTGTTTAGGCAGGGGGTTGGACTAGAAGACCTCCAAGGTCCCTTCCAACTCTGCTATTGTATTGTATTGCATATACAATACAATACAATAGCAGAGTTGGAAGGGACCTTGTAGGTCTTCTAGTCCAACCCCCTGCGTGGGCAGGAACCTTATACCATTTCAGACAAATGGCTGTCTAACATCTTTTTAAAGACTTCCAGGGTTGGGGCATTCACAACTGCTGGAGGCAAGCTGTTCCAGAGGTTAATTGTTCTTACTGTTAGGAAATTTCTCCTTAGTTCTAAGTTGCTTCTCTCCTTGGTTAGTTTCCACCCATTGCTCCTTGTCCTGCCCCCAGGTGCCTTGGAGAAAAGTTTGACTCCCTCTTCTTTGTGGCACCCTCTGAGATATATATATAGCAATGGAATTTTTCTGTGTGTTTCATGGCCTGTGTAATGGATACAGATGCTGTGTAGGTCTTTTCCAGCATTTCATCAGCATCTGGACTCTTAGAAGCAGTTCTCATTATTTTCTTATTAGATAATGAAATATTTTGGAGATCGCCATTAGACCATAACAGACTTCTATTCAACCTCTTTTGTCCAGGCTTTCTTTGACCAGAACTTTTAGGGATTAAGAGTATTGTAGTCCAGCAACAGGCTGAAGATGGAGTTGGTTGATTGTTTATTTGGAATCTTGCTTCCCCATTCAAAGCATCTCACTGCATAAAATTTACTCTTTCATTAAGTAAGAACATGAGATCTAGCCTTGTTCTCTGGGTTGCCAAGAAAAAAGTATTCATTGTCTTTTCAGGTGATATTTTAAATGTACTGTGGCTTCAAGCTTCACTTCCCCACAATCTGTTTTTTGCTCTTGTCTTCCATGCCCCTTGATTATTTCAATTCTTTTCCCATTTTAATTATTTTGTATTATTTAATTATTTTTATTATTTCAATTCCATTCTGATTTTTCAACTCCTTTTTGCTTTTTTGAAATAAAGATTTCCTACCCTGTACATAGTTCACCTGATTAAGCATACAATAAAATAGAATTATTGTTTCCTGTGACTTAGAAATTATTTTCCATTAATGCAGTTTAAAAGTCCATTAGCCTTTTCTGCAATGGCACCAGACTCGTGATTCCTGCTCAGTTTGAGATTAATTACAATTTTGAAATCCTTTTCCCATGTGCTGTGCCAAGCCAGCCTCCTCTACCATCAAATGTTAGACCTGTATTTTGGATTTTAACAATGCGCCTACCCAATATTAATTGTTAATCTGTGTCAACATAACTTCCATTCGAAATTTCATGATGACTGCCATACACACTGTGTATAAAATTGATAGATCCCTCAGCAGATTATTAGGAATTGGTGGTAAAGCAGCAACAATGTTTCTCAGACCATCATTTTTTAATAGGCCGGGTCTGATTTTGTCCCAATCTGTCATGTATCTTTTATCTACTTGCTTTACTTAGCCATTGATTTCTCCTGGGTTTTGTTGAGCTATTTCTGGACACAGTTTCTACTTCTGAACATAATTCCTCTCTAGACTGATATAGTATGTTCTGCAAACCTTATTTAGCATCCCCGGGATACATTTAGAAAACTTGGAAGGACAATTGTAACTAAAGAAAGCCTGGAGTGAGGACAGCAGGTAAGGCGGAGAGTTGAGGCTCTCGGAGTTGTAAAATAGATCATTGTTATAGTGCTAGTCTAATTTCCAAGAGGTGGCAGTGTGTTTGGTTGTTATGGAGATATTGTGTTTACTTTGCTGTATTGTAGAAAGAGCATGAAACAGAACAGTGTTTATAAATTGAGAAATGGATGCTGGGTAAAGTTCTACAGATGGGAAATGAAGGCAAGCAGCATATTTACTGTGAAGGTCCATCTGTTATCTGGGGGCAGTTGTAATTTAATAACTGGAGGAGTTTATACAATGTCAAGCCAATATTTTCCTCCCCTAAAATCCTATCCTAGCATGCAATCTTCCACTGCTTGATCAGATGAATATTTTGCCCACAAACAATATGTAAATCTGTGAATTTTAACCAATATTTAGATTCCTGATTGCCTTTTCTCGCTTGAATTTAAATAGTTTTAACGACCTGATCCATAAACTTTTATATTTAAGAGGGTTAGGGAAACTCCCTATAATGACTGTATAATATAAAGGAAGCAGCAACTTTAAACACTGAAAACTGGCAGTAACTAATTTTGTATCTTTGGTAATTTTGCTGTGAAATTATACACAAACTTCACTTCCTAAGACTAGAGTAAGCAATGTGTCCTTCTTCTGCAAAAAAGAAAGATAAATTAATAATGATTTGAAAAACTTTGGCTGGATGGCAAGTATATAGAGAATCCTTGAAGGCCACCTCAATTGTCCTCAAATAATTTCTCTTTCATAAATAAATTCTACTGAACATATACCCAGTTAAAAAAAAAACTGCACCCAAACAAACCTTCAGGTGTTTCTGTGAAAAGGCAAGGAGGGAGAAATATGTTTTACCTTTTTAACCATGGCCTTTAGATAAATTTAAATGGACCAGTTGGGATATTCAGTTATGGTTGCTCATCCACTTTTCTACAAATAACATAACATATTGTCTTAGATTAAATTTGACCATCGAGCTATCAGGTCTCACTACATCCAGGATCCTGAATCTATCAGATCTAGCTTTTCTGACAACAATTTCCCAATATTTCTGACGAAAGTTACCAGTATTACTCAATTTAGGTTGGGGAATGAAATCTTAGAAAGAAGCTTGAAAGATAAGGGTCTTCAAATACAAATCAGGAACAGTCCTTTGTCTAAAAAAGGAAAGACAAAATATGTTTCAAACACAATTCATGCAAAATGTGTCACGAACAATGCTTGATTGTAGCAGACGATGAGGGATAAGTCATGAATCACCTTTTCAAAGTGAAACACACGACCTAGAAAGCTTTAAACAAAACCTCAGACAATTCTGTTTCCAAATGGCGAGATTGAAAATATGTTTTGTGGAAGCAAAGGTAAATATGTGATTTAGCATCTCATTTTTATTTTATGGTATTCACTATTGTTGTTTTGGAGTTGATTAAAGCAGCAGGATCTAAACAGCTTACAAAAGCTACAATATATAACAATAGTACCAACAAAACTAATCAATACCAACAATGTATATAATCAACAATCCAAGATTCAATCAGTATAATAACAAGAACTATTAACTGTTTGTAATGAAGAATTTTATCCTGCCAGAAACTTCAACCAAGTCTGAGTCCAGCAGATAAATTTAGCCTTATAGAGTCAGGTTTATGGTGACTCTACAACTCACCTTAACTGGAGGACAATACAATAGCAAAGCTTGAGTCATTATTGAATCATTGATCTTGCTGTCATTTAATTAACACAATTAAAATGTGACACTTATAAAACAGGTAGACTACTTAAATTCTTACAATTAATTTATAATAATGATATAACTATTCTTGCAATCTGAACATTTTATATCTTCCAATTTGATCCTGATTCCTTAGAGGCTTTTTACTTGTCTCCCTTAATTAAACTTCTTGAGTGGGTGGATATTCTGTCATTGATTAAAAAAGCACACAAAGAAATATAAAGTGCAGCTGGAAAATGAATTGGACATATTACTATTCTAGTCTAATTGTTAAGATATTTTATTGGCCATTAAACTATCTTGGCATAAGTAGTAACATGACAGCCTATGCAAAATTATTCTAGCCAATTTATGGAACCAAGCACAGATTGCATTGGAAGGACTTTATGTTGAGTAACAATGGCTGGAGATGCAGAAGAGATGGTAGATATGTCCTAATAGACAGTGGGAAGTGTTGCATTTAGATTATATCAAAGCAGAGAAGGGATGGAAAGCAGCAGGAAGCTCTAGGAAAGCAGTTGTGAGTGAATGAAAATTTGTCCTGTATCCTCTAAACTAAGCAGTTATCTTAATTACAGCAGCCAGTGTTAACTGAAGTACAGTTCAGTTGTCAATCTGATTTGGTAAATGGATTTGCAGGGTGGAAGGACTGCCTTTTTACCTGTAGTAATGAAAAGTCTTGGATTGCTCCTACAGGCAAGGTTACAGTTGTAACCTAAAGATTGTGGCGATTTAGTAGAGCCACATTAAGCTTCAGTTAGAAAATTTGGTCTGAAGTCAAGTTGCCCAGAATTCAATAGATTTTGAATTTGATAGATTTTTCCAAATAAATTGAATCATTAAACGATATTGGAAAAATTAAAATCACTTCAATGATTTGTATAATTAATTCAATTTGATTTGATTCATTACTTAGAACATAGTGTCAGGATTTCAGATTCCTCAGTAAAAGCCCTCGCTTGGAACATTTAAACAACTGTATCATTCCTAAAGAATAAAACAAATGCTTTGCTTCATACTAGAATGAAGAATACTAGAATACTTAAATTTCAGATGGTATGAACTGCTTGGCATTAACTTAAATTTATCTTCTTTATCTTTTCCAAAAATGTATGAAAAAACAAAATAATTCTGACAGCTTGCGTTCCATAATGCAGACGTTTCCCAAAAAGTAGAATTGGGAAAGTCAGAGCAGAAAATATCTTGCTATTTCTTACCAAAAGGTATTACAGTATTACAAACCTGAAAAGATGCAGCTTACATAAAATTCAGTTGTTGGACTGTTTATTAAGGCTATCATATTTGGGTAACAAAAATAGACACTGAATGACTCTTGATTGCGTGACTGTAAAATTCTGGAGTTTAGTAGCCCAAATAAAACAGGCCAATCTAACACCAATCCAGTACTTGCTGTATGAAAACAGGTATCGCCAAACAAATATTTCATAAATACTGCCTTCAGAGATAGTGATTGTTTTTAATTTACAAAAGATAGATACTAAAGCTTTATTGATTAAGGACAAAGCACAACTTTCCCTGGCTCATCATCACAGGGCTCTGATTCTCTGCTCCCTTCTGTCTTGGGCTCTAATTCTGTTCCGTCATTCTGCTTTGTTTTACTGCCTGGTGGAACATGCAACTTTGTTGAGAGAAAACAGAATCAAAACTGGAACCGAGGAAAAGCTGTTTAACAAGGAAGAAGTTTGAAACTGAGAAGTAAACAAGTTCCCCAGTTATCATCCCTCTCCAGCTTCTCCCCAAAAGGCTTTCTGTCTATCCAAATGGTTCCAAAAGCCTGCAGGTGTGCTGACTCTGATGTCTGCCTTGACTAGTCCCTGCAGTTTTCTTAACAACACTTTTCTAAAGCAGTTTGCCATTGTCTCCTTCCTAGGTCTGAGGGACTGGCTTTGCTTCTAAGGCAGAACAAGAACACATGAACTCCCAGCTTCTTGGCTGATGCCTTAACCACTACAACCACCTGTCCAAAAGCATGCATGCAAGCTATTATTGTAAAGTTCAACAATTTAATAGCCATGACCATTTTCTAGGTTTCACTGATATGATCTAGGCTCTAGGTTCCACTCTATTGGTCTTCCACTCCATTGACCCACTCTTTCTAGGTTCCATTCTATTGATCTTTTCCCCCTTAGACCTAACTGCAACACAAACATGCCTAGGCAATGTATTCTTTCTGCTGTGCCCCCTTGGCATTGCCTTCATCTCATATCTCATATCCAACAAATGCCTAAAATAATCTTAAATTACCCTTAATTGTACATATGTTTTTAAAGCAACATCACCATCAAACTCATCACATGTATGTATATCTCATTATCTTGGAGAGAAGTCAAGTGACTGAGAAATCTGGCCGTTGAGATCAGAAAGAAAATAACATTGAGGAGAAAAAATTGCATGCTGGTACAGCTTTCTCTAGATTCAAGGATACTGGAATACTGCTGCAACTCCGAATTAGGGGAAGTTCTAAGCCTCCATGTTTTGCTTTGATTTTTGTTTCCTGGTGACTCTGTAAAGTTAATCTACTGTGCCTTCATTCTAACAACTGGCCCACCAACAGGTCTGCTTTCCCATGCTTATAAATTGCTTGTGTTGTCACACAGCATGTTTGCTATTTCTAAAACAAGTCAATGAGTTGTGTCTAATTCTATGGCAGTCAGACTGATTTTCCTTCAGAATCCCTACGGCTAACTTAAAATGTAGCAGAAGTTTCTGACCTTACCTTAGACTGATGAAGAAGAAAAAACCTAATTTCATACAATTAAAAAAAGCAAAAATTACAATAAAATTAAAAAGGAATAAAAGCTATGCTTTTTTGAGTACTTCTGATGGTGAGGTAACAGTTCCATTTACAAAAAAAAGTTTGCTTCACTTTACTTGTTATTGGTTAGTTACTTGCACAACAAGCATGTTTATTCCACTTCTTGAGTATTAGCATTTTAATTTGTGCTGTTTAATTTGCAGTGCAATGAAGGTTCTAAGAATTATTTTTTCCAGCTTGCTATCTGGCTTAGAGAAAGTCACCTTTCATCGAATCAGAAGTTGTAAACTGTTTAATTGGTTTTTCTGATGGTTTTCGTTTTAGTTCTTTATTTGTGCTATAATTGGGCTTTTTGTTTTTAATTGTGTGAGCATCCAGAGCAATTCGTGTGAGATGAGTGGTTATATAAAATAAATACATAAATATCAGGCCATCTATTTCACTATTTTATGGTTATATAAAGTAAATACATAAATATTAGGAAATCTATTTCACTATTTTTCACACAGTGTAACAATGGCTCCCCCAGAGCTGTATTCTTATGTTTTTTAGGGACAGGGACTAAACCCAGTACTTTCTACATGCAAAGCATACTGTATGTTCTCTCACTGAGCCATATAGCTACATAACAACATTCCCAAATTTCTCTAGGAGAGTAGAGTTCCCAGTGAATCAGCTAAATTCCATGGTTTAATATTGTCAGATTCATAGAAGCAAGAATAGTGAACTAGGCACTCATCCCATATGTTTCCTTTAATGATGTACAATATGATGAAGTCATTTATCATAGAATCAGGATTTACAGATGTGACTCCATGCTTGCAGTAAAGTACTCTGTGATCTTAAAAGTTTGAAAACTAATAACTACTAAAAACTTATTATATAGAGAGGTGGTATTCATCTGGCTCTCTCCAGTTTAGGCAAACCGGTAGCAGCAGCTGTGGGAGGCTCTGCCCACACATCCTGACATAATGCACGAGCACTGCACATGCACAGCAAATGTGGCACATGCGAGCAAAGTGAGCGAGAGGGCATACACGCTCATATTTGCAAACGGGAGGGAAGGTACAGTAAGTGAATCCCACTGCTGACGTGGTGCCTATACTATGACATGCAGGTTTCTGAAATTTCAAATCACACTGTAAACATAGCTCATGGTCACCCTTGCACTGTGTGGAGGGCAGAGGGAATGGTCTTGAAGGACAGGAGGAAGCGTCCAAGCAGTCAGATAAAAGGGTTTCCTAGTCTGGTCTAACCTGAAGGGCAGACACACCACCAAAAATATGACTGCAATCATCTGCAATGATTTGAGATGGAAAATTGTGCTTGCCTTGCAATATGGCCAGAGACTTTACACAGTATCATTCCCCCTTCTAGCTGAAGCTGTCAAGCAGCAAACTTTCTCTGGTTTGCAGTTCTTAGAATCCATTCTTGAGTTCATGATGGAATATAAAGCTGTTTTGGAAGGCTTGCTCAGTGATTTACTGGTGAAACATTCAAGAACATAATTGACAATGCCCTATATATTTTTTTAATGTTCTTCAGTTGTTTAGGCGCCACAGAAAAGAACTCTACTGATGTAGAGTTGAAGCAAGGGTATAATTTTTCTCCCCACAGAGCTCTAAATCTCTACAGCTGTGGACTCCCTGGTAGTGTATTATCAAAGCTTTGCTTCTTCAATACAGGCTTAGCTGCACATTTTGATTCATCCACTACCAGTGTATTATTAAAGACTTCCCGTTCCTCCCCACCACAGCCACACAAGCGCAAACCACCCCTTGCGTTAAGCATTTGGATTTCACTATTTAAAAAGCATCGCAATGTTGCCAAACACAAATCTAACTGTAAGAAATGCTGCAGAGGGACGTCTGATCAAATTCTGGAGAAAAGGGATCCTCCTCTTTGTTACATCTTAAAATGCAGGCCAAGCAATGCCTCTGAGGGATCTAATGGACCAGAGTCATAATTCTGGCTTGTTACATATTTGAGAATCTCAAAAGTGGCACTTTCCACATTTTATTTTAAATCTGGAAAATCCACAAAGCCTTCAAAATAGTAAAACTTTTCCCAAAAGTTTCCGATTGTGTTTAATCTTTAAATTAATTCCTGTTGACTAATACTTATAATGACAACACAGGTAGTCCTTGACTTACAACAGTTCACTTAATGACTGTTCAAAGTTACCACGGCACTGAAAAAAGTGTCATGACAATTTTTCAGACTTAGGACCGTGGCAGCATCTCCATGGTCACGTGATCAAAATTCAGACTCTTGACTCACATTTATGACGGTTGCAGTGTCCTGAGGTCATGTGATTATTACCTCTTGCAACCTTATGACAAGCAAAGTTAATGGAGAAACCAGATTCACTTAACAACCGTGTTACTTATTCAACAACAGCAGTGATTCACTTAACAAACACGGCAAGAAAAGTCGTAAAATGGGGCAAAACTCACTTAACAAATTTCTCACTTAGCAACAGAAATGTTGGACTCAATTAGGGTCATAAGTTAAGGATTACCTATCTACACCAGAAGCTATTTATGAGACTGCAAATTACATACTCTGAGAATTCCAAATATATTCACTGTCCCCATAAAACCTGCTTCTCTTGACTTAATAAGATTCATGGGCTGCTTTAATGAATGCATTAATCCTCTCAAATCAATTGCAACAATTTATGTCACTGAGTGAGGGCCTCAGTTGCACTATAGTTTTGGAATAATATTAAATAGCAGTAAGTCACTTCTCTGTGATAAAGGAAGTAAAACAAAACAATGAATGTTTCAGTCTCAACAATCACATTATCTCAGCTCACCTCTGTTTATTCAGCTTCATTGTCTCCTTATTTTTCCAGGTTTTGGGATGTCCACACCAGCAACAGTAGCAGGTAAAGCCTTCCTTATCGTTTATGGTCTCTTTGGATGTGCTGGAACCATCTTGTTCTTCAACCTTTTTCTAGAACGTATTATCTCACTTTTGGCTTTGGTCATGAAGGCTTGCCGTGAGAGACAGCTGAGAAGAAGCGGCCTTCTACCTCCTACTTGCCGAAGGGGCTCTGCCATGTCTGATGCAGACAGCCTGATTGGGTGGAAGCCATCTGTCTATCACGTGATGCTAATTTTGGGAATCTTTGCCATTACTATAGCTTGCTGTGCCTCTGCCATGTATACAGCTGTGGAAGGATGGAATTACATTGACTCCTTGTACTATTGTTTTGTCACCTTCAGCACCATTGGATTTGGTGATCTGGTGAGCAGTCAGAATGCTGTCTACCAAAATCAGGGATTATACAGATTTGGGAATTTCACGTTTATATTAATGGGGGTATGCTGCATATATTCTCTTTTTAACGTCATATCAATTGTAATCAAGCAGGTTTTAAACTGGATGCTAAGAAAGTTCCGATGCAGATGTTGCCCAGATTGCAATAAGCCAAATACCCGCCTTGGGCGGCGCAATGCCATCACACCCGGATCCCGTTTCCGCCGGCACAATTTCTCTATGGAAACAGATGGACAATATGATAGTGACACAGAAGGGCGAAGGCTCTCAGGTGAAATGATCTCCATGAGGGATCTCACAGCTTCTAACAAAGTCTCCCTAGCGCTTCTGCAGAAGCAGTTATCAGAGACGGCCAATGGCTATCCCAGGAATGTCTGCATCAGCACCAGACAAAATGATTTTTCAGGCGGAGTTGGGGCTTTAGCGATCATGAACAATAGACTGGCAGAGACGAGTGATTCTAGATAGAAATTTTGAAATTATCTTCTCGTAATGTGAAGACTTTTTCTTATTCTTTATTTAATAAAATGATATTTTAAAAATTTATTAAATCCATCTCAAGGGCAAATTTCTGGAAGGCTTTATGTTTTGCTTGTTTCTAAAAGCTGATTATTTAAGATGTTTAAAGAGGCCTTTTTGTGATGTAGTAGTATTTATTCCCTTAAGTTTTTGTAGCACTTTAACCAGTAGCATCAGGGATCATCAACCATCACTGGCCAACTTAGAAGGTCTCTAGCACATACCACTGATTTACAGAGCACTCAAGAAGCAAAGAGAAATCCCAATAGTCATAGCCATCCCAGTGGTGCTGAAGGTAGGAGAGGCTTCATATAGCAGCCTGCAAGAACAGGTAGTCCCCAACTTACAACAATTCATTTAGTGACCAAAGTTACAATGACTTATGGTCATTTATCATACTTACAACCATTGTAGCATCCCTGAAGTCATATCATCAATATTCAGACACAACCATTCGGCAACTGGTTCATATTTATGACCGCTGCTATGTCCCAGGATCATGTGATCACATTTTGCAACCTTCTGGCAAACAAAGTCAATGGAAAAGACAGATTCACTTAACAACTGTATCACTAACTTACTGTATTTTTTGGAGTATAAGAAGCACCAAGGTTTTGAAGAGGCAAATAAAAAAAAATGCTTTTGTACTCTGCAGACCTCCCAAAAGCAGCCCTGAATAAGGGCATGAATAGCCTTTAGGAGGCTTGTAGAGTACTCCTGAGGTGGGGGTGGGGCCAAAAACGAGCAAAAACAGATCCATTTTTGTCAAAGAAAGGGACATGCATAGCCTTTGGAAGGCTTATAGAGTGCTCCTGGGTGGGGTAAAATTGAGCAAAGAATGGCCTGTTTTTTGCTCATTTCTGCCCTCCCCAGCCCCCAGGAGCACTCTGCAAGGCTCCTAAAGGCAATGCATGACCATTTTGGTGAAGAGGGCGGGGTTTCGGGAGGCAAAAAGTGCTGTATTCAGTGTATAAGATGCACCCAGATTTTCAGCTTCTTTTTGGAGGGAAAAAGGTATGTCTTATATTCTGAAAAATACAGTAACAACTGCAGGGATTACTTAACAAGTAGGACAAGAAAGGTGGTAAAATGGGGCAAAATTCATTTAACTAATGTCTCACTTAACAACAGAAATTTTGGGCTCAATTGTGGCTGCAAGTCAAGGACTACCTGTATGCAGTTTCTAACCAGTCAGCCTCTCACGCTATGAGTGCAGACTACTGCAGAAGATGGCTAGTCAGCCAGCAAGCACTTGGGTGCACAGTGGTAGAGATACAGATGCTCCCTTGCCTACCCTTTAAGGCAGGGGTCCCCAACCTTTTTTGCACCAGGGACCGGTTTCATTTTAAAGAAAATTCTGCGGACCGGCTGGCGTAGAGGAGGAGCGGGGGGGAGGGGGAACAGGCGGTGCATGCGCACGCGGGGGTGAGGGAGAACAGGCAGTGCATGCACACGCGGGGGAAGTTGGCTCACTCGGCCCTCTAGGGCCTCCAACAGTGCGAATGGCCGTGCCTGCGCCCTCCCACATCCGGTGCACGCTCTGCCCAGGGGGCTGCCCCCCCCTCCTCCTCTCCGGCCCTGCGGCCCAGTTGCTATCAAGCCACGGACCGGCACCGGTCAACCTCCCGGGGGTTGGGGACCCCTGCTTTAAGGAATTCTCTAACTCAGGATTGCCCACTGGCAAGGTAAAATAAAGTCAAGATGGCATCTATGAGGATGCAATCAAAACTGTGAATTATAACAAGCAGAGATTCAATCACAATGTTGTGGCTGCCATTTTGACTTTTTGACCATACCCTGCCTACATCTCTGCTGCTACTTCACTCTTCTTTCCCACATTGCTGCTAGACGTAATATAAAGTTGATAGAATTAAGTGCATTGTTGACTGAGGAAAATGGAGCATAGTGTTAAGCTAACAAAAAGCTTAACTGTTTTAAAGGATAGAAATGTTGTGATCGTAGTTCAAAACTGTTGCAATTCTGTTTTGGTTCTCTGCCGAGCTCATGAACTGGAGCAGCAAAGAAATGTGGATATGAACTCAATTTATTTAAACACTTGTTTAAAAAAAAGAAAATGTATAATAATTCTCCAAGACAGTTCCTTTTTCATCCTACATTATAGACTGAGAATTACAACTGAAACTCAGGAAGTCCAAATTCCAGTCCTACTTTAAATCCACTGAGCAAAACTATATGCACATGTCTAAAGATTTCCGATTTTCTGCTCCATTAGAATGGGAACAAAGAGCCTTTATCATCATTTCAAGCAAGTTTCACTAATTGTATTAGTAGTAATTAATTTAGTTTATGCTAATTCCAAAGTAAATATTAAAATTAGCAGCCATTTGGCACAAAATTATTTTCATGCAGTGTCTTGAGTGGCAAATGATCACTTGATCTTCACAAACTACATATGCTGAGACCTTGTGTGTACACTGATCTAGTAATTTTGGTATCCTATCCAGCCAATCAATAATCTTGTTAAGGATGGATGTGTTTCATGTTGTCTATTTCAAGCTGCTGAGATTCCAAACAACTGTTATGGAAATCAGATTTTTCCAGAAAAGTATTTAAGATATTGTCTTTGATTGCTAGGCACTGTGTATCCCATGTCAATCAACCAGTATGATGTATTCTACCTTTTCCAATTAATGTTCTTCAGATACATTACATCTCCCAATATATTTTTAGCCATGCTGCGTGGCTCCATAAATAGTTTGTGGGGTGCAGAAGATTAAGAAAGACCTATTTACTTTCTCTAGCATGTAGATCATCCTCTTGTGCAGAACCCACCTATGAGACATGAGCATTTTTCTAAACTAAGTTGGCAACATCATCTGGGTCATGTGGATGATAGTTGATGATACTGGACGTCAAAGTAATGGATGACTTCACATAGCAGTTTCAGATACATATTAAACTGAAGGGGAAAGTACATCAAGTTCTGAGGTACTCCAAAAGGGGACAGGCCACCCCTACACAACCATCAATCCAGCTCCACCAAAAGTCATCAACAAGCAAGACCAATGTTGTCTCCCTACTGTATTCTGGTCTGAAACCTGACTGAAATGAGTCTAGATCAAGCGTCCCCAACCTTTTTGGCACCAGGGACCGGTTTCATGTAAAAATAATTCCACGGACTGGTGGGAGCCTCCAGCGGGTGAGTCGAGTCACGTGTCATGTGGAACCCGAGGCTCATTCCGGCCCAGTTACTATCAAGCCATGGACCGACACCAGTCCACGGCCTGGGGATTGGGGACCCCTGGTCTAGATAATCCATTATTTGGATGGATCCATTATAACCCAGGATGATGTCCAGAAGTGTTGGATACAGTAACCCTTTCTTGAGGAGGGGCTCACTATCTTGAGGATTAGGTGGGTGACTTGAATGAAAAATGTTGGGTAAAGGAAACTGGTCCTGCTGAGAGGGGGATATCTGTTGAAGCTGCTGCAGTGATGAGTAAAATACAATTCTTCTTATCTTCTCTGTGTCCAGGCTGCCAGTTCCACCTTCCTAGTTTATTGCTTGGCAGCTTTGGGCCTCCTTTTCTCCCAGGTAGTGTTCATAGCCCTAATCCGATACTCTCACTCTCAGGATTGATCCATACATGCTGAGCAGTCTGTACCCATCCTGGATGAATTGCTCTTTTCCGAGAACAATGATAAAGTTCATATTGGAAGCCATCTCTCCAAGGCATCTCAAGAGACATCTGCTTTCTTCATTTAATTTTTTTTTTTTTTGCAAATTCTCAAGACTTCTACTGCTTATAATTTCACTGCCTCTCATCTGCTAACAAAGAAAACAATTAACATCCTGAGGCCTACCTTCAGTTTTTAAATGGTGTAGACTTTTTTAAAATATACAGCCTGAACCGATTGCAATATAATAACAATATATTGAAGAATATCACTCTAATAATGAAATCCATTCCCTGAGCAGTAGCATAAACATCAATCATAAATAGGACCATTCTCAACATGCATGTCTATTAAATCTTACATGGTTAATAAATTTAAGGCTGGAAGCTTAGTTGTTTTTAAAATGAAAACCAATTATCAACATGTGAATTCCCAAGGCCCAGTTTGCATTCAGTTAGAAAACCTGTATAGATGAAGGGTATTACCCAGTGGTGGGATTTACTTACCTTCCCTACTGGTACACAAATGTGGAGCGCATGCACCATCTTCTGCATATGCACACTGCCTTCTGCGCGTGTGCAGAAGGTTGTACATTACATCGGGGCGGTGGGCTGAGCCTCCCACAGCCGTCGCTAAGGGTTCACTCGAACTGGAGAGAACTGACTGAATACCACCTCTGGTATTACCATTACAAACCAGGGATAATGATATTCAAGCAGCCCTTAGTTCACATGAAGGGCTTTATAAAACTCCAGGTATGGGAGAATGAATTGCACTATGTCCCTAGCATCATAGGCTGCTCAATAACTGATTGGGACCTTTGGTTTCTTATTATAGTCCCAAATTGTGTGGATTTCACTTCTTATACAGCTTCCCATAACATAAGGAATCTTTCCAAAATGCCTTGTAGATTGGCCTGCAACAACTGTTCCTCTTTTAATACAGTATGTTACAAACCGGCAGGCTACAAATTTTCTCACTAAGGTGACAGCTCCAAGCACCTGTTGTCTTCATTAACTACTCCTACTGCCAGTATTGATGGCCACGTTTTTCATTTTGACAGCTACAAAAACCCAGCAGCCTGTGGAACCTTTCATACTGAATATAAAGCGCATTGACGTTAAAAAAAATAACCAGTTACAAAACAGAAATCAAAATTATTTCACCCAAACTGATTTTCTTGACATAACACAAGACGTGTTTCTTTCCTCCCAGAATATCTGAAGTATCTGCTTGATGGATTGCTTAAAGTTGTTGTTTCATGGTTTGCACAGCCTTGCGGTACGTTAAGAGCTGCATTTCTGCTCTTTTATAAGGCTGCCTTGAATCCAGCATTGACTGAAATAAGCAGAGAGCATTTAAAGAATGCAAGAAATCTTGCTGAGATTATAAAACCCCATTGACCTGAACCTAACCAAACATGTAATGCAGTTAAGTTCTAGGATATTAGTAATTTTATCTAGAAAATTGTTTATTGGTATGTGACCTTTAGTTTGTTAATGACAGCTGCTGTAACAGCTCCAGCTATTTCTCTATCCTGCATAATATTATCTATACAAGGGCATCCACAAGAGGGATCAAAACTATTGAGATGATAGCTATAACCATCAGTATTGAGATCCCATCCCAGTTTTATCTGTGTCAGGAGTGTCAAACTCAAGGCCCACAGGCTGGATCTGGCCTGCAGGATGCTTAAATCTGACCTGGGGACCAGCCTGGAAATAGCAAATGACTGGCCTACAGTGCCTCTGGCAGCCAAAATGGGGCATGGTGGGCGTACAGCCCCCCCCCTCCGCCCCATATGCCCCATTTTCAGTCTAGATTGCCTCCTGTAGCACTCTGCAGGCCAAAATAGGGCGCCCCCTGTTTTGGCTGGCAAACTGCTGCAAGAGGTATCCGTCCCATCTCCCATCTCCCAGCCTGTGGAGGAGAACTACAATGCGGATCCAGCCCTCACAGAAATCCAGTTTGACACCCCTGCCTAAAGCCTTTTTACATTTTAGGATTGCCCAAACCAGAGAGATTGTTCAAACTTTGGTTTATCTTCTTAAATTTCTACAGGTTTATTTAGAATAAAATAATTTCACTGCAGAAGAACTTTGTCTCAATCACCAGGGGAAAAACATGATAAGAAATGTTGACAAATTACATGCATATATACAATCATTACTCTACATTCTTGAGTTTTAGCAATATGATGTGAAGAGCACAAAAAAGAGTAAGAAATAATAAAAGAAAATGGAATAAAAGGCACAATGATGCCTTTTGTTTTTTAAACTTTTCATCTCTCCCTTTTTAAGGCTCTCATCTTCTCTTATCTAACCACATTTTTTCAGTTTTCATCTTTCACGCAACTGACTCACTGTACTTTCACTCACAAAAGTAAGAGGGTTCTTTGGTCTTACAGGAAGCATTACTGAATCACAAAACACTCTTTCTATCTGACCAAAACACCTTGAAGTACTTTTTCATGCTGATCTTTCTTTCTTTCTTTCTTTCTTTCTTTCTTTCTTTCTTTCTTTCTTTCTTTCTTTCTTTCTTTTTGCAATCAGTCATTCATACAGCATCAATGCACGTTTCTTGTTTTACACACTTTTTCAGAACCCATTCCCAATCCATTCAGTGGGAGATGTGCTAGATTCCTTCAAGTATCTGAAGGGTAGACTTCTTTAGTGCTGTTTCAAAATATGAACAATGAGATTTCAATCTGAATTCTGTCAAACATTCTGCCAGGCACATGTAACAAACTCCTCTGTAAAGTTTGCATTCACTTTATCTATCTCTCCATTACAGAGGAACAGATTCTTCCCATTGACAGTAATCTTCACATACATATTAAACAAGCTGCATAGCTACTCTATAAGCACACTGTGGTTATATTTTAACATTTCCCTAATTTAGATTTAATAACAGATTTAATGGATTAATTACTTTTATGTGGGCTTTTTTTCTTTTTAGCATTTTTCCACAAGTGCAGGGCCTGCATTATTTTGATCAACGAAGTGTTGATCCATTAGTTGTGAGTCTTGTGATAACAATTGATTGACCAGATTGTTTCCTGAATCTGACTTCATGGGCTGAGAGAATGTGACTGGCCCAAAGTCACCCTGCTGGCTTTCATTCCTAACACAGGACTAGAACTCACAGTCTCCTGGTTTCTAACCTGATGCCTTAACAACTAGATCAAACTTGTTCTCCTTTGATTTTATATAGTTATCATCCTGCTGTTAGGGCTAGTTAATCTTTTGTTAAATACAATCAGTTTTAATCCCTAATACTGTATTCAGTTGTTGTTTTTTCTTATTATTTTTTTCTTTGTTGATGAGAAACATTTTCATGTTTGTATTTCACAATTAATTATTTAATTAACATTTCTTCCTTTACACTAGTTATACCAATAGCCTTATTTTACTTTGTATTTTTTTGCATACAAAATGTTCTCTTTTTCACCACTTTTTTCTCAGGCACCAATATTTGATTCAATCCACTTCTTATCTGATCACTATCATTCCCATATGTTGAAAGAAAAATCCATCCATCTGGTTCAGTTCCAAGCTGGGAGAAAGATGCTGGAAACAGCATGGAGTCTGATTGGAAAGAAAGTTTAATGATGAAGCAGAACCACCAGAGTTTGTGGTCCTGGTTCAGCTGACCCAGAACTGCATGCTGTCTTTGTGGTTCTGTTCAATAAACTTTCTTTCCAATCAGCCTCCATGTTGTTTCCAGCATCTTTCTCTCGGGCTTGGTACTGAACCAGATGGGTTTTCCTTTCAACACATACATATCTCTAACATAATTCCATCCAGCTGTCTTGCATCACCATACTGATCTCTACTACCCATCTGGATTTTCATCAACTGAAGCATTTGAATAGCACATTTTAGTGAGGCAGAGAAGTAGATACACTTACCAACCCTAGTTGTACCCTTGCCATGTAAATCATTTCCTGCTAATGATAATGGCAATACATTAGGGCACATTTTAATCATATGCCACAAGTGCAAACAGTCCCAAGTATTTATCTCAAGAATAAAGATCCTAATATGCACACTTCTGTGCATGTTAGGGTCTCTAATTCAAACAAATCAACATACTGTTGTCCACAACCCACATCAGCTAATAAATACATTCAGTCCCCTGATAAATAGGCATAAGATGTAAAGCACAATGCAGTAAAATGAAGTGAATTAGCTCCCTTTGATACTGCAGCTTTCTTGAGGTTCCTTCCAACACTAATGTCACTGAAAAACCAAAAATGGCTCTTTACCCCGGAAAAAATGTGTGTGCTTGTTGTAATGAAAGTACAAATGGTTAAAACCTATATTTTGTCCTGTATGGCTGTGAAAGCTGGACCATAAGAAGGCTGAGCGCCAAAGAATTGAGACCTTTGAACTATAGTGCTAGAGAAGACTCCCGCAAGTCCCCCGGACTGCAAAACAATCAAACTGGTCAGTCTTAAGAGGAGTGCCTGACTGCTCTTTTGAAGGCCAGATCCCAAAGATGAAACTCAAATACTTTGGCCACCTAATGAGAAGGAAGGACTCACTGGAGAAGAGCCTAATGCTGGGAAAGACTGAAGGCAAAAGAAGAAGGGGACGACAGAGAAGGAGGTGGATAGATGAAGTCACCAAAGCAGTTGGCATGAGCTTAAATGGACTCCAGAGGATGGTAGAGGACAGGAAGGCCTGGAGGAATGTTGTCCATGGGGTCGCAATGGGTCAGACACAACTTCACAGCTAACAACAAGAAGATTTTGACTATTTGGTAAAAAGGAAATATTAAATATGTGTCCCTCTAGAATGTTGGTTCTTTATACAGAGGTTAAAGCAAAACAAAGCCAGCACTGAACAACAAAAGATTCAATAAACAGTAAAAGAGCAGAACCATTTATGAGCTCTTGACTAGCATAAATTGCAATAAATATTTTCCACCACAGTGTTGTCAGCTAATGGATTTGGAAAGAAAGTATTCAGCTATTCATGTTGCATTGGATTAAACCTCAGCTCTTATTATTTGCCTCTTTGATGTACAAATACACAATTATATTTCATTTTCATCATTTAGTAACACAACACTGAATGTATGAATAGAGTCCATACTGTAGCTGATATGACAGCTTTTCATTAATGATGGCTGATCTACATTATTTATTTTTGTTAAAATTATCTTTTCACTACTTTTTCCAAGCACAAAGATGAATTATCAATCAATTTTCTCTATTAAATAAATTTAAAAATAAAATGGGATTTTCTGCAAGGACAAAATCACTATTAGATGTGTCTCATCTTGTTCAAAACAAGTAGTCTAGGTTTCCATGCCATATAATGAAAAAGAATTTGCATACAGTGTTTTTTTCCCAAAGAGAAGAGAATTTTGTGGAAATCCTAATGTATCAAATGTTTTCAGATCCAACCTCATATCTAGGTTGCAAAAACCTATACAACTGCTAGATGGCAGCAAAGAGTTTCTCTAATGGCTATGCAGGATTTTTCATTCCGGATATGGTGGGCCTGATGTTCTTGCACTCATTTAGTTATAATAAGGCCCTACCCTCTGGAACGACCTGCCCCTCGAACTACGTAACATCTCGGACCTCCGCCTGTTCCGCCAGCGCCTTACAACGCTTCTGTTCCAACAAGCCGGCCTAGTATAACCCCCGATAGTGAGTTTTAACATTGTAAATTTTAATTAGAGATTTTATAAATTGGTTTTAGCACGGGATTATTATCTAATAGCTTTTAATATGGGTATTTATGTGTATGTTTTGTTTTAAATTGCCTGTGTGCCGCCCTGGGTCCTTTTTTAGGAGAAGGGCGGGGTATAAATTGGATTAATAAATAAATAAATAAAAGACTTTTTGAAGTCAATGAAATTGATCAGTTGGAATTCAAGGCTATGTTCAATAATATTAATGCACTGTAAAGATTTGTTCACAACATGATCTTCCTGTGGTGGAAGCCAGCTTGTTCCTTGCACCATTTAAGTACACACTGGAATACCTCCAAATGAAAGCCATTTAAATAGGCTCTTGAACACCACCAAATGAATGATTTTTAAAAGTTATGTAAGCATTTTTAATTTGCTTTGATCTCAGGCCAACATTTATGATATAAACCTAAAACATGTAAATGAAACCAGCTATTAGAGATGTTTTTTGAAGAAGTCCCTGCACATTACAAAATATGATCAATTATATTTTATATCAGAAAGTCCTAGACATCTGAAAGAAATGCAGTGGGGGGGAACCTGCTTGATCACTTGGAGAACTACTGCTCGGTATAGATAGCAGGAAGAGGAAGGGATAGAGAACAGGAATACCTCCCACCGACCAGTTCGCTCCCACAGAGAGGGCCTCCTCAGGGTACCGTCGGCCTAACAACCCAGGGGGAGAGCCTTCTCTGTGGCAGCTCCTGCCCTCTGGAACGACCTACCCTCCGACCTTTGTACGATCACTGACCTACGCCTCTTCCGTCGGGCCTTGAAAACGCACTTATTCCGTGCGGCCGGCCAGGTGTAGTTTTTAATCGATTTTAATCAATTTTATCAGAGAATTTTACCTGGTTTTAGAACAGGCCCTAAATTTAATTGATTTTTAAAGTATTTTGTATATTGCATATTGATGTTTTGTGGTTTTATTATGCCTGTTCACCGCCCTGAGTCCCGCAAGGGAGAAGGCGGTATACAAATTTAATAAATAGTAATAGTAATAGGAAGTAGCAGAGGAAAATAGTGTAGCTAACCATACTGGCCTTTGGCTCTTTGCACAACCAGTTTTACTTTAAATAGATGCAACTCTCATAAAAGAAATGCAGTCCAGTCTGAGTGGCAAAGTTAATTTCAAAACTGCTAGATCTGTAAACTAGGCAGTATTAATAAACACTGTATGGAACTGTGCCATCATATTTTGTCTAGAATCTTTGGCCCTTTGCTTTCAGTAGCCTTAGCCAGCAGAGCTGATATTTGGGGTGCTGGGAATTGTTTCCACCAACAAACTGAAGATCCAAGTTTCCATGTCTGTGCTAGTCCATAATCTTCTCCCTTGGAGTTTGCACTTTATAGAAGAAATGCCTGCTGTATTCCTTGCTAACTGGCCTGAAACTGTAATGTCATTCAATACTGTTCTCTGTTTTGGTTGATGTTTAAACATGAAGACTAAGTGTAGTACTTTTAACCGAATAAGCAAGCCTATAATTATTTCACAAACAACTCAAGCAGTAGGATGAACTTATACAATGAGCAGAGGGTTGGACTAAGTCTAGATTCAAATCTCATAAAATCAATCTGTGGCATCTCAATTCTGCTGATCTAGTCTCCGTCACAGGACCTCTGAGAGAATAAAATAGGAAGATGTTTATTGCTCTGATGACCTTATGTAGAGGCCACTCATAAAAACAAAGCCACGTTTTTAGTAGCAAAACATCTTCCATTCAACCCTCAGCTAAAGGTAAAGGTTTCTCCTATCCAGTTGTGTCTGACTCTAGGGGGCAGTACTCATCTCCATTTCTTCAGCATGGTCTGAAGACATTTCCGTGGTCATGTGGCCAGCATGACTATATGCCAAGATGGACTGAATGCTGTTATCTTCCCACCGAAGTGGTACCTATTTATATATTTGCTTTCACATGCTTTCGAACTGCTAGGTGGGCAGGAGCTGGGACAAGTAATGGGAGCTCACCCTGTCATGCAGGGCTTGGGTGTTGACCCCAGGCTGTCAGCTTTCCAAGTGACAAGCACAGCATCTTTAACAGCAGCGTTGCTCCTAGCCTTTAGCTATCAGGAACCTATAGAAATACCTCACACAATGAGTGAGGTCTTCTGAAAGGGGAGAGTATAAGTCCCCTTCTTACCCTGATGTGCTCTGAATCTCCAGGTGGCCTTTCCTGAGGGTCAACAGTTTGTGATGCAAAAGACCTGAGAAAGAAGCAATATCATTGTAATATAAAGGCAGACTTAGCAGATGGGGGAAAAGAAAGAGCAGTAAAGCCCACATTCACCACCCATTCAAACCATCAACATTCTTTCAAATATAAGCCTATGTATTTAAGATGTACAATATTCAACAGCCTCACATTTTGGTAGCCATTTTAGACTTCTCGATACTTCTTAATAGAACAACTGCTACACACAAATTGCTTTATCCAGTGGCACAGAGGCAGGGGAGCAGGGAGACAGGTGCAGAGTGGGGGAATGCTGAAGACACAAAGAGGTTAGCAGTAGGTAGGGAATTGGGTTGCTTTTTTTCTACAGTGGGACTGGCCTATCAGGACAACCTGGTCTATCCAATTATGAGACGGAGCATACGGCTTCCACGTATGTTTCATCCCATAATTGGGTAGACCAGGTTGGCCTGATAGACCGGTCCCACCAGAGAAAAAACACTTAATCTCTCACCTGATATCGTCAACAAAGCAAGGAGAGCCTGTGGCTTAGAGGTTAATACATCTACTTAATATGTACCTAATAGCTTGGGTTTGAATCCCAGAAGGGTATGGCTAGCTGATGAGAGCTAAATAGCTTGAAATAGATCTATACTAGTCTCCCTTTCTTTGTCAGTAAAATATAAATTTAACACAGTCTCCTGAGTTTCAGTCTTGACACTTTAACCACTATACCTAGCTGGTTCTTAGCAATGAAGGAGAGGGTGTTAAACAAAGAGGGTGTGAAATGGGCTAGGTGCACCATTAAGTTTATTTCTGAGTTTGAAGCATTGCATATGTTAATGTCAAATGTCTGTTTATCTCAGGATCTACGTATATCACCCACTGAGTGATTCTTGGGCACCTTGGCCTAAAGTATGTGAATTGGGGATAACGACTATCAAAAGAATCAGCACTGATGCCCAATTTGGGTAGTATGATTGGAAAGACAATTAAAATAGTACTTAATGTAACAGCAGTCTGGACCTGATCTCCAAAATGTTTATATTTAGTAGCTTGGAAACTAAACTGCCAATAGCTCTCAGAATCTGGGCAACATCAGACAGACCTTTATTACAATCCAGTTTTCTAATGAGTGATTTCTATGATCTGGGTAGTTGCTTGAAACACAGTCAAACACGGGTGCAACACAACAATAGCTTCATTGTTACCATAGTGACTACAGGTGGCACAACCCTTAAATGCATTTTTACTAGTGCCAGTCTATTATAGTCATTCTTCAGTGATTTTTAAAAGCAAATGTTTTGCTTTCTTCCCCTCAGTGGTTAAGACATTTATCTACCTTGCATGTAAAATTCATTTCTCATTATATCTTTTGCTTGAGACACCCAAATATCTACAGGGTATGGTTTATCTTTTAAATTCTTTCTTTCTAGTCTGATCTAAAAATAGTTTGCTTAAGCTCTTTTCCCACCCCGCCAATTAGATCTATTGGTTCCCTTCTCTGAGATGCTGAAATGCTGCTGTAGCACCTATACGACGTAGCTGTGTAGCACCATATTTTCAAGAGCTTGACAGGCCTGGAGGCTTTTTCACTGCATCCCAGGACAATGTATCTTTTCCCTCCATTTTTTCTGTCCACTGATGATGGTGGTGCAGGAATCAGCAATAAGTGTCCAAATAAATGAGATAATGTCTTAATTGATCTATTGTACTTCCCTAAGTGAAAAATGTAGAGGCCCCCAATTATTTCAGTTCCTGGAGCATATTTTGGCTGTGGCTCTGTTGATTAAGGAGGTCACCACTCTTGTTCCCCAAAGACCGATGTTGTATAAGCCACTTAACATGATGTTAAGCTCTCTCAAACTATTTTTTCCAGGTGAGGTGCATATATTGGAAGGGAAAAAAAGATGTAAGATGGTTTATTAAGTGCACCATAACTGCACAGGGATCTTAGTAATTTAATATGAATTATTTATTCTGCTAGCCAAAATTAAATATTTATTTATATGCTTCCCATTTTTTTTAAAGGGGCAGCTCCTCTTCGGACTTGCAGTGCATGGAATTTATAAAAGAGACAATACAATTACTATCTTGAACATTATTTATTTCTTATACTGTATGTCACCCAGCAACACAACTTGGTCTTGCATGTGAAATCATTTAAAATAATGTCCACAACATTAATTTAATGGGGATGGGGATGAAAGTATACAGGCATGAGTTTTGAAATATCCTTGCTATCTTATTATAATAATAATAATAATAATAATAATAATAATAATAATAATAATAATAATAATAATAATAATAATAATAATAATAATAATAATAATAATAATAATTTTAATACTTATAAACCGCTCCCTCTCCCCATGGGGACTCGGGGCGGTGCACAGGCAGAATAAAAACAATAAGAAATATACAAACAATTCTAAAACCAAATTAAACTAAACCTGTGCTAAAATTCCCATAAAACTAACTATATTAAAACTACCCAGTAAAACCCCCAAGACAGGGAGACTATCCCAGGCCGGCCAGAAACAGCCACTGGAAGCAGCCACTATTTGTGGAAAAAATACTCAGGTATCCACAGTCTGATGAGCTAGGACTAGTCTGCTAGGTGGAGCATTATTAAAAAGCCATATTATTATGATATCCCTTAGAGTTTCCAGTTCTCCTGAGAGCCACAGGTATACAAGTAATTGAAACCCTTTGCATAAGTGTTAGATAATTGAAACCCTTTGCATAAGTGTTAGAGTAAAGGGTTATTTTTCTTTCTAATGTTGGAAGCATTGGCATCACTATTTTAAAATAAAATTTTCTGATTGATTTTCCATAAAAATTAATCCACAATCAAAGGGAATTATGGCACTTAGTTGTCATTGTTGTTGCCCACTTGCTACCTTCAAAGATGCCTACTTGCTAAATCAGGAAGAACAGCTCCACGACCTGCAGTATTAATACCCCTGGAATTTATCATTTCTCCTTTCTAAAATGGTCCATAATTTTATCTACAAGTTGAGAATCTGTTTCCGTATTAGTCCTATAGCCTCTTGAAATTTGCTCTTTTAAAGCTCATCATTGGACTTCTACCAAAGGTACTGGTTTCAGAGATGTAAGACTCTGACAAATTTTGCAAGGTATCAATAAAAGGCTCAATGCTATCAAATAAGCCATTTTAAACCAAGACTTCTCACACTATAAGAGAAGAGGGCAGAGCAGGGCAGGTCTGTTGTAGCAGCACACTATAAAATGCATAACATGTTAGACCTCTTCTATATACTCCTCCAAGTCAAGCATAAATTGCTTTTCCTCTATCTGATTGCAAAGCTAAACTGGTACAAAGCTATTACTGCATTTGAGCGGTACTAAAGGGAAATTGATATTAAGCTTGCTGCATTTAGGAGTGACCTCTGGCCCCTGTTACATTGTTCTACAGAAAGATGACCAGTTGGTTACTAATAGGTTTCTCCTGGCTGCAAATCTCTTAAGGAAATGGAAGGTTTTCCAGATTTCTTCCTTTTGGCTATCTCCTCCATAACTTTAGATCTGGGTTCCATGCAGACCAAAAGTATTGAGTAGACAGGGCATGCTTCCTTTACTGAGGTCCATCTTGTATAAAATATCTTCATTGTTAGAAGTCTCCCACCAAGAGAGACTGCATTAAATCTTCCATTTGATCAGATCTCACTGGAGATACTTGTTGTTGTTTGTTTAACAGAATCAGCATTCCTTTTTGTCTAGTTGTGCAGCCTTGAATTTGTACATAGCAGGAATCCCAGTTGCATAACAAGAATATATTTAAGTGCTTCGTATACTTATCATTTCAACTGACTGTGTAAACTTAATGAACCACAGCAAGTAAAGCTGCCCGGTAGAAACGTTTTGCAATTATGCATTCATTTTAATGTAGATAACTGAATTTAAAAATGCAGTGAAATAGAAGGTACTCTACTTGCAAATTAGTAATATATGTTCTATAAATCTGAACTGTTTGAAGCCTGATATTTTGGAAGGAGATTCATTTAGAGCTCATTCTATCATTTTCTATATGATGCCAACACAATCTACTATTGTCTCCAAGTTATCGTGGATGTTTATTATACTTCAAATCCCCTTCCCCATAACAAATATTAAGTATTGTACCAAATGCTTTCTCAGCTTGATAACACCTACATCTTCTTGTTTTTGAGAATAAGTACCAATTAAGGACTTTTTCAGGCTTTTATTGAGCCACAATCCTGCTTCTACTTTTCACCCCTTAAAAATATAGAGAGAGAAAGAGAAGATTAAATGGCATATAAGTCCCCGTTCCCCAATCTGGCAACTTCCAGATGTGTTGGACCTCAAATTCCCATCATTCTTCACCAGTATGAATTAAATCTGGAAACATTCCCAAAGATGAGAAAGCTTCAGTTCATCCACTTTGAAAACCTCAGTGTCCCTTAGTATATTTGACTCCATATTCCACAACCGCAGGGAGAAATAAATGCACACTATCTTATTATTCCAGGTAAGGGACTCAGGGTGTTCTCCCAAATAGTGATCCCAATTTATGGAAAATATGTTACAAGAACGCCAACAAAAAATTGATTAGGGTGAGTGTGACTAAGTATAGAATATCTATTTTACCATAAATCAAACTAATAACAGTTCTCCACTGGCATTTCTTCCATCTTGGCTTACCTTTTCTGAGAACACATTTTCAACCAGTATTATAAGCTTTGTTTTTACTATAAGGTATAGTTTCACTAGATTAAATGTAGCTGGGTTGGTTGTCATTCAGTATATTGTAAAACCACAGCAGCCACTGTACTAACAGTCACCACATTATAGCGCCACAAATGAGCATGATGTGATTTATTTGTTCAGGCAGAGCATTTTATGTGAGTATAGCAACTGTGCTTTATAAACCAACTTTAGGATTTATTATGTTGCAAGAACCCAGCCACTGAGTTTATGGAGACATGGGGTAGTTTTAATGAAGTCTTTGCACAATTCCAGAATAGCAATGTGATCTCATGTCATTGTCTGCATTCAGTATCTGAATGATTTTATTTCTGATTCTGCTAAACCTACAATCACAGGGAATTCCTCATTTCTGGGCCTGAATCTTTGCAGAATTTGTGGGTAACTTGTTTTCCTGTGTTAGGTACTCTTTGCTTCCTCGTTTCTTTTTTTTTATATAGTAATTTTATAAAACAAAGATAAAAACTAATGCAATAAAAAAATTAAAGAACAAAGCAAAGCAAAAAGTACAGAAAGGAAGAAAAATAGTAACGAAAAGAATGAAAAATAGGAAAATAAAAATAAATGAAATTCATAAAGAAATGGCTTAGTCACAATAATATAAACCATTTTAGTAATTTAGTAAGCAAACCTTCTCGTTGTCCCATATTCCATTTTCCCTATAAACAAATCCTTCAAGTTTCATCATTCAGTCGTAGTCAACTAAAATTCATTAAGGGTTGCAAAGATAACTATCTATTTTAAACTTAATTAAATAAGCCTACTTTACATTGCTTCCTTTTACTTTTAATAATCTTGATTTTTTAAACTCTTCAAATGATGACCTAGAACTTGATTTATTTTTATTTTTTCCTTGTCCCCTCCCATAATTTTTTTTAAACTTTAAGAAGTTTCATTTGTAAATCCAATATGGAAAGGTTATCCAGATCACTCTTTTGATTTGTTATTTGTGTATCCCTTTTAATTATTAAGACATCAGCAGGTTTCGTTTGTATATCCAGCATAGCATCTTTGTCATATCTTTCTTGTAAGCCTTTCATTTTTAAGTCAATTTTCAGATCAGTCCCAGTCTTGTACAGTAAAACTCATTCCTTTTCTATTACACACTTTATCTCTAACATTAGAGCAACTTAAAATTAATTTCTGGGTCCATAAATAATCCTTCAATATGTCCAGTGTTAAAGCGTTCTGCTGTATTTTATATTAGTAAGTCCAATTTAAGTGTTCTTCTTTAATTGTAATCTTTAGTTCCTTCTAGTTCTCCCCTTGTTCAGCCTTCAAAGATCCATCCTGTCATGTATCTTTAAAAAAAATTCTCAACCAGACTAGATACTTGTAACCTAGCCATAATTTATGTATGAAAGTCAAGTCTAATCAAGGAATTACCTAATCAAGGAACTACCAAGAAGAAAACCACACGATCACCAATACCAGCCAGTAAAACTACTGTATATAAGCAGGGAGCAAACCCCATACTCAGATGATATCACCTAGTTAAATAATGAAACATCAACAAGCAAACAACCAAGCTCTGGAAGACCAAGGACTCCACATATAGAATTTCTTTCACTAAGGGTTGAAGGAAACTAACCTGGTGCTGTAAAACCTGTCAATCCAAATGTCTTTTAATTTGAAAAACAGTTAACAAGCAATTTTCAAACGTATTTCAAAAAGGAAGTATGCAAACCCTTCCTGGATTCATAAGAGGTTTCCATCAAGTGGAATTAAATTCATGCTGCTTGTATAAACAAGAAACATCCAGCTAAAGAAATTTTGTGCAGATTGCAAACCTGATCAGAAAAATTGAAGTTAGCATTTCTGATTACCTGCAAAAGTTTGGGTGTTAGCAAAAAGTATATAGTTCTGTAACTCTCTTTTGTCATTAAATAATCTTCTGAATTCTGACAACACTCCTGAAAATATTAGAAGTAGTGTGGAAAGTTATCACCCATCTCTCTCCCAGAAAAATGAAATGCCCTAGGAAATATTGAAAAGGCAGAATATTATATTTCCCCAGATGTGAAAAGGAAGAAACATGTTTTGTCTCCTGCAGCCTCCGGCCCCCACCCCCTTTGTCAATGGGCCATTAAGCAGCCTGAGCTAGTCCACTTTACATAATAAAGAGTTTTCCCCTTCAGCTCCAGAGTCATGGGATTAAGGTAAGACTGGCTTTACCAAACCTGGACTCAGCCCATGGGAGCCTGGCAACCAATCAGAGTACACTTCTTACACAGGAACAAGAAACAGATAGGTGGGGCCAAACAGTTGATAAAAAGCCCTGCAAGCCCCTTGCTCACCCCTTCTCTCTTCCTGTCCACCAACATTGAAGCATGTAAGCACCTTTTCTGTTCAGGACCCCAGCCATGTGGTCCTGTCCACCATTAAACCATCTTTCCAAGCAGCCTCCATAATAATAATAATAATAATAATAATAATAATAGTTGAATTTATTGACCGCTCCCTCTCCCCACAGGGACTCGGGGCGGTGCACAGGGAGAATAAAAGCAATAAATATACAAAATACATATCAATTTAAAACAGATTAAATTAATTCCTGTGCTAAAATCCCATTAACTAAAAATCCCCACTAAATATAAATATACATTTAAAAAACCCATAGAGAGAGAGACTACCCTAGGCCGGCCAGGCGGAAAAGATGAGTCTTCAATTTCAGGCGGAAGGAGCGGAGGTCCGTGGTCGTTCTAATATCGGGGGGAAGGTCGTCCATGTCTCCAGTGTCTTCTTCCCCACTTGGAGCCAAACCCAGAAGGACATTTCCTTACTACAGTAGGTTCACTGAAAAAGTTACCTGAATTTCTTTCCTAGCCTAAGTGGAATACAGTATTTCATTTCATTTCATTTTATTACATTTATATCCTGCCCTTCTCCGCAGAGGACCCAGGGCGGCGCACAGGAGATTTAAAAGATATACAAAATAGAAAATAGATAAATAATTTAAAATATATATTAAATAATCCCGATCCTATGCTAAAACCAATTATTAAAAACCCAATTTAAAACTTCTAAAAGTCCCCATGGTAGGTTAGGCTAGACAATGCTTTCACCCAGGGAGGAGTTATGGAGCAAACAGAAGAAGAAATCTCGTACAAGATCCAGACTGCCAAAATGTCCAACTTTGCTCTCATTTCAGATAAATTGGTGCAAATCAAAACAACCTTGACTCAGCCCTCTAAATGAACTGACATTGTAAGATGGGCAACAGTTCTAAGAAGGCATATAAGTTTCTATAGCACTGCATTCAGGCCATGAAGACATTCCTGTTTGTTTTGCTTCGATTAACATAAAACATTCATGATGTAGAAAGTGGTTATGTAAGCTGTTCCCATAGCAAAGCAAAGAATCCTTAATTCTCAGAGTTTACTTTTTTTCCCTGTTCATATTTCAGGTCATGCCCTGCTTAGGTTTTCTCTCCTACTTCTGTTATCTAAAGGCCTCCCAAAACTTCACTCCAAGAGGGCATCCAAAAGAAAGAAAAGCAACCGTTGATTTATTATGTTAATACCATGATGGATTTCATAGCTTCCTGTAAAACGCAGGCACAGAGAGAAGCAAAAGGGGAGATTTGGGGGGGGGGGGTGTTATGATTCACCCAGAAGACTTGTGTGGGGTTTTCACAATGGAAGGTAATGGGTATATAACAGAAAGAAAATCAAAATTGACCCATCTGTTTCATTGTGTCTGTGGAGGCATGTTGCCTGAGATTGCATCCCACTCTACACACACAGCAAGAAGCCCTGTTTGTTCTTCTCTCCTTAAAAGATGACTGGTGAGAAGGTCACAACTACAATTGTGTGCATTTTGCAACAAAATCTGAACAAAACAGCTCACATTGTACAGTCCCTTTTCTATGAATTTCTCTGGTATCCAGTGTTGAATCAATTCCAAGGATAATGCTTTAAAAGATATGAATGTATGTGTGAAGGAATAGGTTTTTTCCTAAATTTTGCTGATAGATGCAGGTTAAATTTGATACCATGTAAAGCTATAAATAATGTTTAATGATTCTGAGAAACATTCAAGGCCTAAAAATATATGCTATTCTAACAAATTTTAAAAAGAAATAAGTAAAAAAGAGAGCCAGTTTGATGCAGCGGTGAAAGCAGTGGTTCTCAACTTTGGCCCCTTAAAGATGAATGGACTTCAGCTCCCAGAATCCCCCATTTGGGTGGACTTCAACACTTAGAATTCATGCTAGCTGGAGAATTTTGGAAGTTGAAGTCCACCTATCTTCAAGGGGCCATGGTTGAGAAACATTGGATTAAGACATCAGGCTAGAAACCAGGAGACTGTAGTTCTAGGCCAGGGGAGTCAAATTCAAGGCCCGGGGGCTGGATCTGGCATGCAGGGGACTTAGATATGGCCCACTGGGCCACCCTGGAAACAGCAAAGAATTGGCCCATGGTGCCTTTGTAAGATAAAACAGAGCTCCGGAGGGCCGTGTGCAGCCCTCGCAAGCTCTATTTTTGCTGGCAGAGAGTTTTTGGCCATTGCAGCCAAAAACAGAGCTCGGGAGACTATTTTTACTGGCAGAGTACTGGGGCCACCACAGGTGCCCCTAACATGAGTGATGTTGAGCTGGATAGATGTCATGTCATTTATTGTAGTCAATGAATTGCAATTAATGGGACAAATTAGTCATAGTAGTTATCACAAAAAACAAAACCCTAATTTTTTTAAAAAAAAGTTATTGCAATTTTATAAAAAGAAATGCAAATAAATCTATATACAAATTGAAAGAAGAACACTCATATAACACCTCCAATACATTAATTATGAATACCAAAGCAAACAATAAAATAAGCAAACATAAAAAATCTTAGAGTAATATACTAAATTGATAGATATAGATATAGATATAGATATAGATATAGATATAGATATGTACAAAGAAAGGTGTTTTGTCAAGGAACCTGGTACGGGAGGGAGCATACTGCTTCCCTTTTCTCTTATCAGCAAAATGTATCGTGAACAGCCTTTTCAAAAATTGTTAAATTACACATTTCTTGAATTAGCCTTTCTGACATCACCAACACTCTAGTCTTTCTGATATATAATTTGAGGAGTCCAATTAATTTGGAATAAAATCCTTTGATGGATTAATTTCAGCTTCAAAGCCAAAGAAACAAACTTAACAATTTTTAAAACTTGGATCTATTAATGTTCATCATTGGATATCCCAATAATTTATTCCATAAATCATAAATATCAGTAAATGTTGACATTTCTATATTTTTAGAAATATAAACAATATTTAGGTTTCCTATTTCTCATAGTTTCAGTGGGAATTTAAAATGATTATCACTAATTTAATAACTCTTATCCATAGGGAAAATACTTGTTTAGAAAGTCAGTATATAAATACATCAGTCAAATATAGTGAAAGTACTGCAGTGTACTCTAATAAGCACTGCTCATATTCTGATAAATGTAATATCATATGTCCCAGAAAAAGTGCAAGGTCTTTTTCTAAATACATATGAATCAGACAAAACATAATATACTATTAAGCAAAATAATGAATGGGTTATACACATAAATAATGAAAGCAAATAGCTAAAATGGAGGCAGGTAAAGACAAAAAAAAGCCACTGGCATTACTACAAGAGGTATCAGGGAGCCCAGCTCTCTTGAACCCTCTACCCAGGTATGAAATCCTCTTATCTTCACTACTGGTTTGAAACTGAGAGCATGCGTCCAGATGCTTCACTCGCACACGGTACTTCTCGGCATGCGGAGACCGTCCGTGATGTTGTCTGAGTGAATGGGCGGAGCCTCCCACTCAGTGGGGGGTTTCAAATTTTTTAGAACCTACTCTGTAGGTGTGGCCTATTTTGTGGGCGTGGCTTGGCAGTCATGTGACAGGGTGGGAGTGGCCACCTTTTAAAATGTGGTGAAACTCATTTAACAACGCTCTTGCTTAGCAACCAAAACTTTGGACTCAATTGTGATGATAAATTCTTCCTTCCTTCCTTCCTTCCTTTCCCTTCCTTCCTTCCTTTCTTTCTTTCTTTCTTTCTTTCTTTCTTTCTTTCTTTCTTTCTTTCCTTTCTTCCTTCCTTTCCTTTCCTTTCCTTCCCGTTGGGTCACTGACAGTGGCGGGCCAGATTTACTTCCAGGTACGCAGGTGGAACCCCCTCTCACCGGTTCTCTAAATTTCACCAACCGGCTCTCGCGAGTAGGTGCGAGCCTGCAGAAACCCACCACTGCTCCCACTGCTGTCACTACCAGTTCACCCGAACAGTGGCGAACTGGCAGAATACCACCTCTGCCTCTACCTCTAGAGCAGGGGTATCAAACTTCTGGCCTGCGGGGCCCCCCACCCCCATTTTAGCAAAGGGGGGGAAAGTTGCGATACGTCACTTGGCAACAATGTGTCATCGAGAGTTTGACACCCCTGCTCTAGAAGATACATATCTGCATAGAAGTGACACCTCCTACCCATAAGGTTCTTCGGGTGAATGAGCACCCTGGGAAGTTAGGATTCTCAATCAGTGGAAAGTTTCTGTGGATAAAGATGCTTTCAATTGCAGGCATTCATCTTCCACATATGAAGTGGAACAAGAGGAGAATGATGGTAGCATGCTGACTGAATCCTAGGTCCCAAACATACCTGAGAGGGAAAGAAAGAAGTTACTACAGAACAAGCATTTATAGGTTTCTGAGTCCTTATAGCGCAATGCAGAGATTTCCATGTCCATTTCCTCTTTGCAAATGAAACGGGGGGAAAATAGTTCACTACCTCATTTCCCCAATTTGCAATGCAGTTTATATGGAAGAAGCTGAGCTAAACAGTTCAGCTGAGCATAGCAACAACCAAGCGCATTCTTCCCAGGAACATCAGTGAACTCATGGGACTTGATGTAAAGTAAACATCTAGGGCTTTATTTTTCCTGAGCCCAGATTTACAAAGAGGTGTGTGTGTGTGTGTGTGTGTTTTGAGAGAATAATTTATATATGAATCAATAGTTACCAGTAGTATGTGTACATACAGTTGGAAGAAAAATAGATTATAAATAAGGAAAGACTTTATTTTGCAACGAATCAATTTTAATCAATAATGATTAATTATGTCATTTATTTTTCACCTTGGTTCTGCTCTTTTGTGAAATGTTGCCATTGTCTGGGGTATGTATGGGTACATAAATATGAATATATACAATATATCATATCCAATTTTTGTATCCATACAGCTAATCATATGCTCCCATACATTTGTGGGAGTTTTTTTCTAGTATTGAGGAGAGTGTTGGCTATCACAGATACTGACAAGATAAGGAAATAATGCACCCCTCTTGATTAGGCTGACCCTTGTGCTCCACAGTCAAATGGAAACTTAGATTGGCAAAGACGGTGCTTAAAGCAGACAGCGTTTTCCATGCAATCATGGTACTGTTCTCTAAATATTTGAGCCATTTATTCAGTAATATTCTGTGGATATTAGTGAAATGGAGGAATATATAGTCCAAAGCATAAATGTCAAGGATTTAAGATGAAATCTGCATCAAGAAAATGACCAATAAAGTGTAAGTGTGAACAAAACAACTCAGTTCAGGAAACTTTTCTAGAAATAAACCATGAGCGAGAGCTATACTGAAACTCTTTCCACATGTGAAGTGCTGGTCTGGTAATACCCTAGACCTCTCATGAAACCAAATACATTTTTTCAACTACCTGTGAACAGCTTCTGGAAGTGGTTTTCTAATGCATCAGGGAGGCCAGATTCAAGACCAAGAAATGTCTAGTGGCTGAATCAGGTAGTCTACTTGGACATCAAGCAGGCTATGAGATTATCTCCCCTCTGAAAGCTGATGTAATGGATATCTAAGCAATGACCTATTCCTATAAAGAAAAAGGAGGTGTAATCATTCTTGGGATTAAATGTTTGTACGCAACTGACATGCAGCATCTCTGTTGGATCTTACTCAGAAAAACAAAAATTTATAGTGTTGGGTTCTGAAAAGTGTTAGGTTGTGTCTGTATTATAAAAGTTTTTACAATCTGGCTCCAGTTGAATATAAACAAGGACTTTTGCTTTAAATTGTGTGAATATTCCAGAAACCAATTGTCATGACAGAAGGGCAGGAGAAAGTTTCAATGTCTTTTCTTACCTTTGTTCAGCAGCTTTAGATGTATAAATATGCAATCACCGATGCAATTTTTCCTGGGTACTTGACTTATTGGTAGATGTCTGTTTAGTGATCCCCCTAAATTGACTCATCTTCCCTAATTTTATATGCCCCTCCCTTGGAAACAGCTTCTTCCTTGAGTCTTTTCTTCATTGGAGAAATATTTAAGATTCTTTCTTTTTTTAATGCTCTGTGAAAAGTTCTTACACACAGCTAATTACAGCAGATGTCTCTTGGCTCAGAAGACTGTTTATCTCACTATGGAGTATTTTAATTTATATTCCCCAATGCCTGCAAAACACAGTAGTGTGCTGAATTGTTGCAGGCTCTGGAAGCTTCTGCAGGCAAGTTCTGAAATCACAATTGTGTAAATACATCATTATCTATTAGAGGACAATACTATTTCCAAAGATTCTCCCTATAATATGACAGTTGTCAGAGCATACAATTGGTCCCAAAACTCATTTGGTTAATCATACAGTAAGTAGATCTACAACCTTTCCAGAGCAATAGTGCAGATTGTCATACTGTGGACAAACCTTGTCTATCCTATTTTTAATTTGTTTCTCCTCCCTCAAGTTGTTTTGGTTGTGTAGAAGGCCTTTACCAACTTCTGCAGTCTTATTGAGGATTCTTGATCAATTAATTTCTTATCTTCTGCAGAGCATCTTTTAGAATTTCCTCAATAACCTTTGAGTAAAGCCTTGCCCAAAATGCCCACAACCTATTGTTTCATTAAAACTGCTTCCATGCTCATAGTCATGTACTTCTCATATAGCAATCATGCATGAGCTTCAGCAGATTCCTCAAGTTTTTGCGTCCTTTGGTGAAAGCAAGATTTTTGTCCTCCCCACTTATCTCCGACGACAGCTGCGAAATGTCGATGGCCCTGGCTCTATCTCTGCTTCCCAAGCAGAGCATCCATCAGAGCCTTCCCCAGGCTCCAGGATTGGCCCAAGTCCCTCCCCAACCTCCTCGTTGTCCGAGTCTGCTGCCAGCTCTGCTGGCAACTGGCGGGCCACAACAATATCACGCTAACAACAAGGTATGGCATCAGCAATATTTATAAAATAGTTTTTTTAAGCATATCCTTAAAAAATATCCAGTTTAGCATATATGTCACACATGTAGCATAGTAGCACTTCAAGAATTCTGACCCTGTCTCACTTCTTCTTTCTTCAGTGTGTGTAAAGACAAAATTGTGCGCACACTCTCTTTTAGTGTTTTCCTTAGATTTGGCTGGAGGACAGAGAGGGAGACACTCAAGTTATCCTTAGAAACAATAGGATACTCTCAAACCAAATTATTAACCCAATTTGGGGAGAATTTTGTTTGTAGTTATACTTCTTTTGGGAATATAGATGTGATTCTGTGTTTCCCGGGCATTTTCTTATTCACAATGTTGAACATATTCTGGAAGGAAGGGTTGTAACTCACTTGAGAAAGTTGCAAGAAAGAATCTTGGAATACTGCATACAGTTTTGGTTGCCACGACGTAGAAAAGATGTGGAGACTCTGGAAAGAGTGCAGAGAAGAGCAACCAAGATGATTAGGGGACTGGAGGCTAAAACATATGAAGAACGGCTGCAGGAGCTGGGTATGTCTAGTTTGATGAAGAGAAGGACCAGGGAAGACATGATAGCAGTGTTCCGATATCTCAGAGGGTGCCACAAAGAAGAGGGAGTCAAACTATTCTCCAAGGCACCTGGGGGCAGGACAAGAAGCAATGGGTGGAAACTAATCAAGGAGAGAAGCAACTTAGAACTAAGGAGAAATTTCCTGACAGTTAGAACAATTAGCCTCTGGAACAGCTTGCCTCCAGAAGTTGTGAATGCCCCAACCCTGGAAGTCTTTAAAAAGATGTTAGATAGCCATTTGTCTGAAATGGTATAAGGTTCCTGCCCACGCAGGGGGTTGGACTAGAAGACCTACAAGGTCCCTTCCAACTCTGCTATTGTATTGTATTGTATTGTATTGTAATTACCCATTTATTTTATTTATTTTATTTTATTTTATTAAATTTATACCCCGCCCTTCTCCTTGTTAGGACCCAGGGCGGCGCACAGGCATTATTAAAACCACAAAAATACAATAAATATCAATTTAAAATATATTAAATTAGTTAACCCGTGCTAAAACCCATGTTAAAAACCTTCCCAAATTATAATTTATTTTTAAAAAGTCAGAAACGGGGGGCTATCCTAGGCCGGCTTGTTGAAATAAATACGTCTTAAGACGTTGGCGGAAGAGGCGGAGGTCCGAGATAGTGCGAAGGTCGGGGGGTAGGTCGTTCCAGAGGGCCGGGCCCGCCACAGAGAAGGCCCTTCCCCTGGGTGTCGCCAACCGGCATTGCCCCGCCGACGGCACCCGGAGAAGGCCCTCTCTGTGGGAGCGGATCGGACGAAGGGATGTATGGGGCAGGAGGCGGTCTCGTATATAGCTAGGCCCCGAGCCATGGAGCGATTTAAAGATGGTTGTCAACACCTTGAAGCGCACTCGAAAGGCCACAGGCAGCCAGTGCAGCTCGCGCAGGAGAGATGTTACGTGGGTTTGCCTTGAGGCACCCATAATCACCCGCGCGGCCGCATTCTGTACTAACTGTAGCTTTCGAGTGCACCTCAAGGGGAGCCCCATGTAGAGAGTGTTGCAGTAATCCAGCCGGGATGTCACAAGCACTTGAGTGACTGTGCGAAGGGCTCCCCGGTCCAGTAAGGGGCGCAACTGGCGTATCAGGCGTACCTGATAGAACGCCCCCCTGGCCACAGCCGCCACATGGTCCTCCATGGACAGCCGGGAATCCAGGAGGACACCCAAGTTGCGCGCCCTCTCCACGGGGGCCAGTTGTTCGCCCCCAATGGCCAGTGTTGGACTTAACTGGCTGAACCGGGGTGCCGGAAACCACTGCCACTAGGTCTTGGACGGGTTGAGTTTGAGTTTGTTACTACCCACCCATTTATTACTGTGTCTGTTCACATGCATTTACCATAAACTGAAGTTACAAGAAAATGCCTGACAGATTAAAAGTAATGCTTATCTGGGTGAGATGATAAAGTTTTATTACACAAGTTCTTATTAAAAACAGTTGCTTTGAAGAAACAAAAAAACTTTAATGATGATTCTCATTGAGGCCAGTGGTCAACATGAGCTATATTAAGTTTAATTGACTGCTGCGACCTTACCTTGTTGGTATTTTCAACCCTCCATCCTACTGTAAGGTTTTGAAAATACATTGAGACCCTTAGAAAACGTTCAAGTCACAATGAGCCAAACAAGAGACTTAAACGGAGGCTTGAATAACAGAGAAAACAGACTTTATTCTTTGATCAAAGTTAAAGTTCTGGATAAGAAATCCCAAACCCATGTACAAGGGACATGGTGGGAAAGATCTACAAAACTCAACTACTCAACTACTCCTCAACCCCCCTCCTAAACTCCTAAACTCAAGGGTGCAGTGTCCTTTCTTATACACGAAAATATGTTTGATCTTCAAAAGGATCTTTGTTCTTCAAATTCTAATTACTCTAGCTATTCTAAATCATTCTAATCAATATTGTAAACTTAAAGTCAAACCTTAAGTCATATAACCTAACATTGTAAAACTTGGATCATATATCTTAACTCAGATTTGCATCCTTCCTGGCTCAAAAGGTTTATCTTTTCCCTTCTCTGTTTGCTTAATTGCCAATCACACATGGTGAGAAGATTTCAGATCTTATCACAGGATTTGACATTTGCCAGATATCTTACAGACCCCAATAACAGGACCCCAGGAAATCAGCCCCAGGGCACACAGCATGCAAGCATCTACATTACAAATACAAAGCATAATATATGTGTGTTACAGAAAGCAAATGTTTCTATTAATCAACAAATTTGTATCATTATTACCATAACTCTACACTACCCTTGACTCTGACATCCGCCTCCCAGTGAGATATATGCCTTTATAGACTCTCCGTGTCAGGCAAGGTTATTTTTAACCTTCCTAGAATTTCAATCAATTAATGGGCTGCTTTTAAATATATTCGATATTTAGAAACTTTTAACTACTCAGGATTCTGTTATAATTGTTTGAGTGTTCTGTCAGCTTTGTGTTGTGTGTTTTACCTCCTGTATTTTATTTTGCATTTATTTACTTATTTTTCAAATTAAGTAAATAAATATCCAAAGTAACAGAGAATCACATATCTATATAATAATGGTATGGTGGGATTTTAAGTATCTCAACATCTGTTGCAAAATAAATTCTGCCAAGAATATTTTCTCCAAAGGTTTTTGTCTTTTCTTTTCTTTTCTTTTTTGCTAATAAATTCCTTCTTCTGAGAAGGAAGAATGGGGATCAAATATTCCTAATTTGACTCTAACTATAAGGGAAGATTTAGTTAACAAAGTGGAAGTAGCAGAAACATGGGGAAAAAACAACTGTGCAATGTTGAAGTTTTTTATTCGAAGAATACTAAGGCTTAATCTGATAATATGCATACTTTTGGATTACAAACAAACATGTTTTAATACACTCAGAGCAATGGATAGAGCAGCTAGGGAAAGCTGCCTAAGATGGGTGGAAGGTAAAAGATTTTTCAAAATGGAAATCATTGTAATGAGAAAAAAAAATGAAGATTGCAGAAGAAACCAATGTGACTGCATATAAATTATAGGCTATCAAGAAACAATACATACGGATAGCCTGGAATTTCAAAGATAGCATTTTTCAAATATTTGAAATTATTGTTATGCAGAAGAAAGGTGCAAATTGTTGTCAATCATCACAGAGTGGGGCACACAGCATAGCGTTCTTAAAACCAGAAAGGAAAATTATAGTTGACAGTTAGGGAAAACTCTGCAATAAAGTAATCAGTGACAACAATAGAATCAATTACCAAGGGGGATTATGAACTCCCCTTCAAAAGCCATCTATTAGGATCACTTTAACATGGATACCTTCATAGGCAAACGGATTGAAATTGATGGAGCAACTGGCCCTTTCTAAATCTTGGATCCTGGATTTAATCATTCTATGGGTCTAATAGTCTTTGTATTGGAGTGACAAGACAGCTGATTACAACTTGGATAATATTAATTAATCAATAATTAATTAATGAGCACAGGGGAAATAAACAAAGAGAATCAGATATCCTAATTTAGGAAGGTGCATATAACCAGCATCACTGAAGCTCAATGGATTAATAGTCAGCACTGTCAAATGTACAATTAGGAAATGTGCAGGATGTTTGTGTAAAAATGCGTGTACAGAAATTCAGGAATCAAAACACCGAAAACTTTGTATAAAAATAAAGTTAAATGATATTTTAGAGGGAGAGAAAAAGAAAAAGCCGGTACAGAATCTTCATGGGAGTTTATTATGGATCCTAGGCAGACAGAAGTTATGGATGAAGTAGCCTTTTGGGGTTAGATAACCAATCTTTCACAGAGATATACAACAGCAAAAATGGGACATTTTAAGTACTCCTTTGTGCAGAGACGTTAAAGAGTCAGATAGTCAACACATTCTTGCCTTCTCTTGCTGAAACTGAATTTGTGTAAAGTTGAAAAACAAAAGGGTCTCCACCATTATGCATCTGTAATTTATTTTTATTTTATTTATTTATTTATTGTCAACAAGTACAAGGAAACAAGTATCAGTATAGACATAAAGATGGACACATGAAAAAATGGCACAAATAAATGGATATAAATAAGCAAAACATATCCATAAACACATAAAATGAGTACATATAAATGGGGACAGTAGGATAGGTATGGTAGGCATGCTGGTGTACTTATGCACGCCCCCTTAGGGACCTATTAAGAAACGTGTAAGGCCCACTTTAGACAGGTTGAGGTAAAAGGAATGTGGCTTAGAGGAACTAACAAGAGGATCAGATAGAGTGTTCCACACTACTCTATTGCTGAAGTCATTTTTTTCTGCCATCAAGATTAGAGTGGATTACATTTAGTTTGTATCTATTGATAGCCCTTGTGTTATTGTGGTTGAAGTAAAAGTATTCATTAACAGGTAGGACATTATGGCAGATAATCTTGTGTACTAAGTTTAGGTCGGAATGTAGACGGCGTAGTTCAAGGTTATCCAGACTAAAATTACAAGCCCAGTGGTATAAGGAAATTTATTATGAGCAGAGGAGTTGCGTACTCTTCTTGTAAAACACCTCTGGACCCTCTCTAATGTATTAATGTCTGAAATGCAGTATGGGTTCCAGGCAGATGAGCAGTATACAAGGATAGGTCTGGCAAAGATTTTGTATGCCCTAGTTAGCAGCATAGCGTTACCAGAGAGAAAACTTCATAAAATAAGGTTAACAACTATGAATGCCTTTTTTGGCAATGTTGTTACAGTGAGCTCTGGGGCTTATGTCTTTTGAAATGAGTACTCCTAGGTCTTTGACAGACTGTGGATCATCTTTTATATCGTTTCTGCCCAGCTTGTATTTGATGTTTTGATTTTTATTGCCAATGTGTAGTACTGAGTATTTGTTAGCAGAGATTTGGAGTTGCCAATTGTTTGACCATTCAGATACTTAATCTAGGTCATTTTGTAGGGTAGTATAATTGTCTATGGTGTTAAATAGTTTTACATCATCGGCAAAGAGGACGCAGCTGTTTATAATATGATCACAAAGGTCATTTATGTAAAGTAGAAAGAGTGTTGGTCCTAGAATGCTGCCTTGGGGAACACCACTGTTAACTGGTGTAGGGTTTGATATATCATTTCCAATTTGACTACTTGTTCCCTGTTTGATAAGAACACACCTATCCACTTGTGCAAAGATCCAGAAATTCCATAGTTTTGCTTAGAAATTGCTTAGTTTTAACAGAGGTTTGTTATGTACCACTGAATCAAAGGCTTTGCAGAAGTCTATGTAGATTGCATCTATTGCTTTACCCTGGTCGAGTTGAGAGGTCCAAATGTTTTGCAGTGTATGAGTTGCAGATTATAGGACAAATTTTTCATGAAACCAAATTGTTTGTCTCTAAGTAGAGGGTGATGGATTGGTTAATGATGGATTCCATGACTTTACAGGTGACGCAGCAAAGGGAGATTGGTCTGCAATTCTCAACAAGACTGGGGTCTCCTTTTTTGAAGATAGTTATGACTGTTGCTAATGACCATACGCCAGGCAAGGAGCTCGTTCTAAAAGATACTTCATAGATGGTGCTTAGAGATTCAGCTAAGGGGCGGAGAGCTTTTTTTAGAAAGTAGGCATATATTCCATCAGGTTCAATAGATAGTGATGGCTTTAGGTTGTGTAATGTCCTTTTGACGGTATCTTCAGTAAAATCAATGTGGATTAGATCTTTGCAATTGGTTCTGGTATGACTAGGAAATGAAGGGCAGATGCCATTGCTGTTTACAAAGACTGAACTGAAAAAAGTGTTGAAGAGATTGATCTTAAAAATTGGCCTAAAATATTAAATAATATTGTTAATTTTATTTTACATTAATAAGAAAACAATGGGGGTTGTTTTATTTTAAAATACTCTAATGAAATGTTGTTGCTTTTCTGGCACGTTTTGTGTCTGAAACAATATCCTTCTGTTTGTTTTCTTTTCTTTTAGCAATATTTTATTTAGGAACCCAAATATTGCACTCTGCTTGTCTGTCTATTTATCTACCATAATAAGAAAATTCTGGGGTAGCACATAAGACTTCAGCTCATTTTGGTTGCACAAATACTAATAACACAAATATGTGTGTGTGTGTGTGTGTGTGTATACATACATACATACATACATACATACAAGCATGGTGAAGCAGAAAGCATATCTAAAGCATTCTGGTTTGGCAGCCTCTGCTTGGAGCCCACGCAGATTCTTTTCTGTAACCAGCTGCAAACTTTGGACTTGTTTCTCTCTCACTGGCTTCATTAAGCTGGGCCTTTGCACAGCTTCATGCCATGTACTAGTTATGCCCATTCCTGAATCAGTGGGCTCTGCTCACAGTTACTCATGCCCTAGTCATGTTCCAATTGGAATGGCATTCTACACAGAGCTGCCCTTGAAGAGTATCTTCAGCTGGTGCAAATTAAACACATTTATTTTGGCAATCATTGTCCATCACTAGTCATTAATGGTCACTGAGGTCATAATCCCTCTTTTTCATCTCATCCTTTTGCTAACCAAATTTTATTCCCAGCCTTCTCAATGAATATCAGTTCTTGAACAGTTTATTTAGAAAACTGTAGAAGAGAATTGTTTATATTCAGTCATAAACCCCCATTTAATCTATAGCACTGCACTCTTCTTTGTTAGGAGAACAAAATAACAGAAATGTGCCTCCTTTGTCAGAGTACAACCACTACGGTCTCTTGTGTGCCATCTTTATAAGATGGCAAGCTTAAACTAATTGAGGCACCCCCTGGAGACAAGATGCTGTGGCGGACACAAATTTAGGAAGTGCTAGGAGATGCAGTTCAAGAGCTAGCAGGAAGGACAGAAGGAAAAAGCTCAGCAATAATGGGAGAGACTGGAATAAAAAAGGGATGAGGAGAAACTACAGCTCTTTGCTGATTTCAAACAGTAACCATGACACTTTGCATAAAATCTCGCTTCCAAGGTTCTATCACAAATGAGATGTGTTCAGGAGACTCAATGCACAATAGTGCTGTGCTTTCTTCTACTCAGTAGCCACAAGGTACAGTTACTGGGTCACTCAAGGCAATTTCATCTCCTCTCTTTCATAAGCTTTTTCCCTAACCTTCTCCCATCTGTGTGACTGTTTGCAGTTCACCCACATGGAAAAGGCTTAATTGCACTTCTGCCTCTAATTTCCTTTCTCTGAATAGTTAAGTTCTTCCTATGTAAATCTTACAGTGGACTGCAATGTAGCTTTGTGTGCAGAACTGGTTTATAGCAGCCATCTTACTCCCAGCTCTCTTGGCAATATATTCTAGCTGTGCTATATAGACAGAGAGTTTTTCCCATAAAAATTGATATTTTACTACAGATAAATAAAACATGGCCTTGAATCTTGGGCTGTTTCCTCTGTGCCCAGAGAGGAGTGTGTGGTCCAGTGGTGGGTTTCTGCAGGCTCGCACCTACTTGCGAGAGCCGCTTGGTGAAATTTAGAGAACCGGTGAGAGGGGGTTCCACCGGCGTACCTGGATGTAAATCTGGCCCGCTGCTGCCAGTGACCCAACGGGAAGGAAAGGAAGGAAGGAAAGAAAGAAAGAAAGAAAGAAAGAAAGAAAGAAAGAAAGAAAGAAAGAAAGAAAGAAAGAAAGAAAGAAAGAAAGAAAGAAAGAAAGAAAGAAAGAAAGAAAGAATTTATCATCACAATTGAGTCCAAAATTTTGGTTGCTAAGCAAGAGCGTTGTTAAATGAGTTTCACCACATTTTAAAAGGCGGTCACTCCCACCCTGTCACATGACTGCCAAGCCACGCCCACAAAATAGGCCACACCTACAGAGTAGGTTCTAAAAAATTTGAAACCCACCACTGGTGTGGTCCCTTCCATTCAGAGGAAGGTATGTGATTCTTGAAAAGACATGATCTGGTGACTGGAAGCTTCTTATGGACCTTTTTGTGTAAAAATGGAAAAAAAATGTGATTTATGATATTGATAATTAGACAAGATATATTATAGAAAGAAGAGTAATATGATGGTACTCTAGAGAGAGAAGTTAAAATATATTTTACTTAGAATTCCTATGAAGAATATTGGAAGCCACTTCTTTATAGCTTTTCTTTTTTTCTGTTTTACTTCAACTTTTTCCTTTTCTGGCATGTTTTCTTTTTGCTATTTGTTTGATTTATTTCTTTTTATTTTTGCTTCCTTACTTTATATTAGTTTGTGTCAGTTTTCATCTTCTTGGTTAAAAGTGTTAATAAAGCCTATAGGAAGGAAAGTACGTGATTCCCCTTGAGGCTTTCTGCTAGGGATTGCAGTTTTCTCTGATTCGCATTTCTCACTACCATCCCTGAATTTTTCAATCCCAGAACAGATTTAAGGAGGGTGGGGGAAGAGAGGGTAGCTAGAGAACTACAAGGGGAAAAAAGGAAATCAACAAAACTACATTTATAAGGAAACATCCCTGAGTAAAATTTCAATCGCAGGGACTCTGGATCTGCTATAGCAGGGGTCTCCAACCTTTGCAACTTTAAGTCTGAAGGACTTCAGCTCCCAGACTTCTCCAGCCAGGAGAAGTCTGGGAGCTGAAGTCCTTCAGACTTAAAGTTGCAAAGGTTGGAGACCCCTGTGCTATAGGGCAAGAGACACAGCAAGACCTTCCATAAACTCCCGATGCTATGCTTATCTAACCATTGCTTTTACTTTAAACATCAACCCCTCCCTCCAAAACTCCCAGTAGACATTTCAGCATCCTCATTGAAAAATTTCCCTCAATTCCCACTGCAACAAAGCACTGCAGCATTGTTGGGCTCTTTTCCATGCTTAATAACTGCACATCTTTGAAAATCTCCTGCGCATCAGTGATGACTGGGCTTAAGGAAGCAATAAATGAATCAGACATTGTTTCTCTTTCTGGGATTTCTTTCTTCCTTTCCTTTTGGAAAACAGCCACAGATCTTGGTCAGCCTATCCTCAGTAACAGATTTAAACCATTACACAAATATCTTCACTGGTGCTCTCTGAAACGAAAGATTGCCAGAGCTGTCTGATTGGCAAATAAAGAGTAGATTGCTTGTTTCAGGCTGGTTTGGGGAGGAAGAGGGATAGAAGAGGCCTTTTTGTTACATGTTTCATACACCAACAATCCACAACTATGCAGGCAGTCAACCTTCTTCATGCACAGAAGGAATGGGGGGGGGGGTGTTAAAGTTGGTAACAAATGGTACAAAGCTTTGACTTCCAGAACAAGGGAAACACTGCAACTGCAGATGAAATGCTGCAAAACCATTTTATGCAGCATGTACTCTGGAGAAGGAGCTGAGCTGATAGTTACTTAGCTAATTCATTTGCTCAGGTGGTTTTCAGGTTTTCTTCAAGTCCATACATAGCCTTGCAAGGATCCATTTTCAATATAGTAACATTTCTATGAGAAAGAGATTTCAATCTCTCTCCCTCCTTTCTCTCCATAGGAAATTCAGAAAATTGCTTGTTGCCAAATGTCTGGAGCAACTATTTGCAGAATGCTTTTGAAATAAAATTAAGATAGTTCCGTGCTGTACCATCCTGGCATTAAACAGTGTCAACAATCTTTAAAACAAACCCCCATGTATCTGATCTACTATGTATGTCTAATTTGAAAAGAACAATTGGCCCATTGTATCTATCTATATATCTATCATTGTATCTATGCGAGACCGTCTCCTGCCCCATACATCCCTATGACCGATACGCTCCCACAGAGAGGGCTTTCTCAGGGTGCCGTTGGCCGGACATTGCCGACTGCGACACCCAGGGGAAGAGCCTTCTCTGTGGCGGGCCCAGCCCTTTGGAACGACTTACCCCCTGAACTTCGCACCATCTCCAACCTCCGCCTCTTCCGCAAGTGCCTAAAGACACATTTGTTCCATCTAGCCGGCCTAGCGTAACCTCCATAATGACTTTTAGACAGTTTTAAATTTTGGGGATTTTAATTTGGTTTTAGCGGAGGATCTTTATCAAATAAGTTTTTTTTTTTTAAAAAGTATGCGATTTTGTATGTATTTTAATATTCCTGTGCGCCGCCCTGGGTCCGTTTTGGAGAAGGGCGGGGTATAAATTTAATAAAACTAAAACTAAACTATATAAATCTTTCTCAACTTGGTTCATGCCAAACATCACATGCAGCAAATGTGATTATTTTCTCTATGGATGATAGGTGTTGTAATTGAGTCATCTGCAGAGATTGTATTGGAGAAAGCTCCTGCAGATGTGAGAACAGAGGAGAAATATCCTTTAACCTTTCAAAGAAGCCTTCAGAAATAGCATTGCATTCCATTGCAAAAAGTGAACCAGTGTCAGAATTAGTCCATGGAGTCAAGAATCATACTTGGAAAAGACCTAAGAAATCACCAAATATAACCCACCATACACCGCAGGATTCTCTACACCAGGGGTAGTTGACCTTTTTATACCTACCACCCACTTTTGTATCTCTGTTAGTAGTAAAATTTTCTAACCGCCCACCGGTTCCACAGTAATGGTGATTTATAAAGTAGGGAAGTCAATTAAATTTAAAAAAGGAAAGTGCTTCAGCATCGGACAAAACCCCTACCGCCCACCATGAAAGCTGGAACACCCACTAGTGGGCAGTAGGGACCAGGTTGACTACCACTGCTCTACACCATCCCTGATAAATTAGTATTCTACCTTTGTTGAAAATCTCCAATGGAAAAAAGAGATAAAACGTTTGGAAAACTTGATACCATCTTGCACTTCTTCCACGTAACTTTTGCATCCAAGCTTAAGGGTGGCTTGTATTTGTAAGTGTCCAAAAGGTTGAATTAATTGTTTCATGGGCAACATCTTTTGGTCTCCTAAGACTGTACAGAAAGTTTTATAGCAGCATGTCTATTTTAGCACCATAAAGACTGAAGCTTAGATCTGAAATATCTTTTCTTCTACATTACATGCTTCCATTGGTATTATGCACGTTTTATTGTTATTGCTTCCCCCAAAGAATTCTGAAAACTTTAGCTTAATAATTAAGCTGATAATTGCTCCAGGTCATTAGGATCCATCATCCATAATATCCAAAAGAGCTGCCTAAATTTGCCTAAAGTGTCCTGAAAATTAGATTCTCCCCATCTCATTAGTCTTTTATTAATATTAGTATTTTTATGTTTGTGGAACTACTCTAATCAGCAAGTATAAAGGGTAATCTAGAGTAGTGTTTCTCAACTTGGGCATCTTTAAGATGCTTGGATTTCAACACCTAGAATTACCCAGCCAACATGATGGCTCGAGAATTCTGGGAGTTGGAGTCCAAATATCTTAAAGTTGCCAAGGAGGAGAGCTCCCTGAATGATTGGCAGATTTGCACAGGTTTTTACTTTAATGGATGAATAATATCTGTCAAGTACATTTGAAAAACAAAGCAGCACAGCAGTGGCTGGCTTTTTGCTGTGCCACCTCATTCTTCTTTCATTATAAAATATTAATCTTAATTCACTGCATTTTATTAGAACATAATAGATTTGGAATATCATGATTTTAAAGGAACATAATCACTATTGATGTCATCTACTGATGAGTACAAAATTTATTATGTTTAATTAATAAGCTGCAGTTTTTCTTATAGCTTATTCCAGCCTCATAGGTTTCATATGAGGCTGGAATATGCAGTGAAAATGCACACAGTAACTTCTGGTTACAGCTGAAAATAATCCTGGTTAAAACTACACTATTTGTTATATTCAAATTATAGATGCAGTGGGGAAGTCTGGAGCTGAACATATTTGTAGGGGCAAGCGAGCATTTAGCAATCTAGTAGCTAAGGGAATATAAGGAAACTGTAAGGATTGATTTTAGGCCACAAATATGAGCTCAAGTTTCAGAATGTAGGTAGTGGAAGCTATATGAAAGATTATTTAAGAGAAAGCAGTCTTCTCAATTATCTCTTTTATTTTTAGAGATTGCACATAACATGAGGCTGCTTTATGTCTAAATCCAATATGGACATCAATAGCATGCTTTAATGAGTCTTTTTACCTCAACTTTAAATAGCCCATTGGTATTATCCAACTTAGTTTGTAAAGGATTAAAAAATACAATGGAAATAAATTCCACCTCTAGTAAAAAGGTACATCTGTCATTTTAGCAGTGTTAAAAATAATTCAACTATCAGCCTGATAAAAGCTTTTGGCTAAAGAATAGCAAAATAGGAAACAGGCATGTTCTGAGGGAGATGCTCCATGAGTGAGGTGAATTCACCAAAAAGCCTCTCTGCCATCCATTCAGCATCTAAGGTAGAGGCACATAACAGCCATAATTGGATATGAATTCCATTGTCTGACAAACTTTCCAGTGATATTTAATACTGTGTAGAATCAGCTATTGTAAACTTAAGGGAAACTTAGAAACCTGGAGGCAAGAGAAGGCAGTGTATTCAAGTAATGGAATAGTCTTTTCTTGGGAAAATAAATAGAGGTAATTTACAAAAATATGTTTAATCTCCTTCATGGAAGCAAAAAAGACTCATTGATATTGCATACAGAAGAAACATTGCTACAGTATTATACATACATGATCCTCATGACTGATAAATTGTAATAAATTCTGAAAAAGTCAATTCTAATCTCTTACATTTGATGTTACCAATTCTTCCTAAGTAGCATAATTGATTTCCAACATTTCCATATTCTTTTGCTTGTAAAGAGGTTACAAAGTTTCATTTAAAATGGAAACAACGACAAAAACAACAACAGAATAAAATATTTTAAGAGAGTAAATTTGTTTCATAAACCTGGTACGTTTATTTTATTTTTTTGCTGTGTTTCTTCAATTGCTATTGTACTGCTTACCACCTTTATATTTTAAGGTAACTGTTTTGTTTTGTTTTCAAATAACTTTTCTTTCATTTATTGCAAGTATCAAACTTAATGGATCTTCATAAATAAAGACAGAGTAATATAAATTTTCCTAGATCAATATTTTGCCATAATGAAATAAACACTACAAAACAACAAGAAAAATCTAGCTCTGCCAGTGCCAAAACTAATAGTCTTGGCAGCTCAACAGTGCGTGCAGTCTAGAGAGACACATTGGCATAGACAAAGCATTTTCTTTGTGTTGGTAAAAGGACAGGTCTAAAAGAACTGTACCATTTATCAAACATCTTTTGCAGAAAGAAGTGGTACTATGTAGCAGTGTTATTGATCCAGGAAATATATGAAATATAAAGAGCAGCTCAAAATAAGAGTAATTCCTGTTGCTGAAGCTACGTAAATACAAAGTGTACTGAGATCGGGGAGAGATTTCTTTTCAGCTCTATGAGACCAGATCAGAAAATTGCTTCCAAGGGAAAGCCAGAATTAGACACTACTGAGACAAGCTATAGTAACACAATCTGGCACATTTTGCCTGTGTTTTTCTTTTCCTCCCTCTTATAACCCAAAAAATCAAGGAGGAGCCTGTTTGAAGTTTTTTTTTTTCCTAATACTTTTCCACCCACCATCTGGGCTCAACACATATGTTTCTTCTGCACCTGTTTTTCTCCTTAAAAGGTTTCTGGATGCTTTCTCCAAGATCATTTCTGAGGTTTCCTTCATCCTTGAAGAATATCTGAAATAAATCCATACCCTTTTATGGTTATGAGAAGAAATCAGGTAGGTTATCCAAGTTTATCTTAGCTACTCCAGGTGCTGTGAGTGGGAGATCATGCCCATATTCCCAAGACATGTAACCAATTGAATTAGCCGGCGTGGAAAATGATCCTGCCAAGGGAAGTGGAGCTAATCTATTCTACTTTGCTCGGTTGATCTTTGCTGAGAAGGAGAAAGGAGCAATGGAGCCCAAGCTTGATTTATTTATTGATTTCAGGATCTGAAAGGTTGAAAGGTGCCAAGTGGCTAATCAAGTCAGGCATCTTTGCCCAACCCTGGCCAAAGTACACTAGCAAAAAAGTCAATTTACACTCAGTGGGCAGAAACTATCTTGCTGGATTTTCCAACCTGTGCCTTAAACCTCATTTCAAAAATCCCTGTTTGAGTGATGTCAGATCTGTTCCTTCCAACTAGCCACTAATTAAATGAGAAAAAAGCAAGAAAAAGCATTCCACCTACTTTTGACTTTGGCTTATTCTAGTGCTGGGTAAGATCAGATCAACCATCGTGTTCTCAGATAACATCTTCTCCATATGATGATTAGAAACAAACTGCTAGTTGGGAGAGCAATAAAGAGCATCTTCTCTGGAGTTATCGTCCAGCAAGAAAAGGGAACTGAAGAAGAAGGGTTTGGAAAGTACATTCGCAAAGACTGGTTTAAGGGAGGCTGAGAGTCCAAACCTGGTTCTACCTCACCCCATCAGGGAGATAGGGCTAGGAATATTTTTAATGCTAAGTATGCAAGTATTGAAATATCTAGAAAATTTGTAAAAGTGAACCTGCTTACAGGTAATTTTGTTGGTTATTTAATAAAGGTCCATCTTTCAGTAAATCAACTATCAATCCTATCTTGTATCTTCCTCATATTTTATCTAATTTCACTGCCTCAAAGAATTTCTAAGCTAAAAAAAAGCTTTACTGAGGACAGCAAAAAAAGATAGGAAAAGAGGGTTTGCAAAGTTGGGTCAGTGGAAGTCATGGCCAACCAGGGATAATTGTGAAGCAGGTCCTAAGCCTTAAGCCTTAACATTATTCACACACACACCCTACACATACCTGTTCCCCCACCCCATATGTCATCATTTTTACTTTTATTGCAGCCAGAGGCCTTAAAGCCTGATATGATGAAATGGATCAATACTTTTCATTCACTGCACTAAAATCCATCTGTTAAATGTAAACTCAAGTGTTATTTTAGTATTTGGATTCTCCACAAACTCTCTTTGAGTGGCAAAAAAACATACATTAAGATGTAGTAAGAAGAAAAGGGAGAAGTCTCAATTATACTGTGTGTTCTGCTCCTGCCATTTGAAAAGCTTTAAAAAAAACATGCTCCCACAGCAGAATCACTCAAGAAACTACAGACCTTTGATTTAACCAATTTCATTGTAATTTTTACAATGACAATAAAGATTATTATTATTATTTAAAAAAAGAAGAAGAAGATATTCCATTTCCCACAGAGACTTGCAATTCAGGCTTTTATTTGAAAGCAAATTTGAAAAACAGCTCTTATTGGTGAAATCACCATGATCTCAAGAAGAATGTATCTGACATCTCCATCCATTTATTTTTTTATTTTTTTATTTATTTTAATTTATTTTAATTAGATTTCTAGACCGCCCCCTCTCCCCGAAGGGACTGTTAAATGTTAATCAGTCTCCTCCTTTTTCAATAGCCAAGTATGGCAATCTTTATTCCACTGAGAGTCAGTCCTGTAAATCTTACCTGGAACCAACCTATCCTTCCTTGAAAACTATTTGCTGATTTCAGAGCAGTTGGATGTAAAGCAAGAATGTCAAACTGATGGCCCGCGGGATGGATGTTTTCATGTGTAGGCCATGCCCACCACAGCTCCACGAAGGGGGGAAACTTCCCAATACTTCACATCAAGGCAATGTGATGCTGCAAGTTTGACACCCATGATGTAAGGCATATTCACAAAAGAACCAAGTGAGATCTGGTATTTCATGCTGTGATATAACAACTGGCTAGATCAGCTCTGGACAGCTGCTGCTTCTTTATTTAACTGAGCCTTCAGAGGGTCTTCAGAATCTCTCAGAAACTGTACAAATAACTGAAAATTGGTAACAGAAGAGTAGAAAAAATGAAAAAAATAGTAACAAGTATAAGCATATATGACAACACAGAAAAACTAGCCGGGAGCCTGAATTCTTTTTTTAAAAGATCAATTGAATGTGAACTTTGCAAATTCCAACAAAAACAAAATTATAAAACTAATTTGAAGTTATTGAAAGAGGGAAAAGCCACTAAATAAAAGAAGGATGACACTATTTCTAGTTTCAACAAAGTGTTGAAAGATTCTCAAGTGAAGCCAATTTCCTAGTGGTTCTTGATATGCAGAGGTTATAACAATTATCGTTCCTGTACTGTTGGATAATAATGGGATTGGGATAAATCCCCATCATGATCTATCAACTTTATACAACCTGCCATTTTGGATATCATCAAACTGCTGTTTTTATTCTTGAAAATCCTAAATAGTTCAGACCCAATTTGTATCTCAAAGAACATCCGGTATAAGTACTAATTAGGATTTTCTGATGGAGCCCATACTTTAACTTCCATTTCCAGAGAAAAACTTGGTTTATCCCAACTTTACCTAATCATTTAATAGTCTTCCTGCTGTGTTGAGATCAATTACAAGAATCTTTCACAATAGCTCTAATAGAAAAGCTATTGAGTATCTGATATGGTATAAGGTTCCTGCCCACGCAGGGGGTTGGACTAGAAGACCTACAAGGTCCCTTCCAACTCTGCTATTGTATTGTATTGTATTGTATTGTATTGTATTGTATTGTATTGTATTGTATTGTATTGTATTGTATTGTATTGTATTGTATTGCATTGCATTGCATTGCATTGCATTGTATTGTATTGTATTGTATTGTATTATTAGACTCCAAGAAATATATCCAATTCTGGGCACTACATTTTAAAAAAAATCAGAGGCCTTATGGAGCAATAAGGATGATTAGGACACTGGAACATAATTTTTATGAGGAAAAACTGAGGGAATCTTTTTAAAAGTTGCCTATGTGCATGCATGATGCCCAAAGGGGTATTACACATTGAAATGTCAAAATCGATTCTGTATCATCTTACAAAACAAGCCTCTGGCTTGACCTCATAGCATATGTGTGATTGTATCTGATACTAACACACTAAACTGATTTTCATGCCTAAGGCAGGAAAGACCAAGAAAATGGCTCCATATTTATATCAAAGAAAAACAGCCAGCAACTATTAAATACTGCAGTATAATGCATTAAACATAAGATGTAAGGATTGTGTCAGGTGTGATATGAGGATTATATCAGGTGCATGCCTCAGGAATATGAAAATGAATAAAACATGTTAAAATTATGTAAGTTTACATAATGCTAATTGTACTATTTATTTTGAGCAAAATTGCTCCTTGTTTATGCTTAGTATTTGTTTTGCCAATAGCACAAGTTTTACTTAGGCAAATGATTCTAAAGCTTTTTTTTTTAAAGTCTAGAATGTCTAGATAATGTTTGGAAGTGACTCAGACAGAAACCTCCCTAATTCACGGAACTATGCGGAGGAAGAGGTTCAGCACAATCAGACTTGCAGATATAATTTTATTAATTTATTGAAATGCAAAGCACAAAGAAAAATTGAAATAATTGGAAAGTAGAGAAGGAAAAAAGGAAGAGGAAAAAATAAGGGAAAGGGGAAAAGAAAAAGAAAAGAATTGACTTCCAACTGTTTCTAGCATAATAGAATAGGGCAATAATATACAGCCCCAACTTTTTAATTTTACATATTAATATGTACAAATCAATTATATAACAACAAACCCATCTAATCAACAAAATCAATATCAAGTCTCATTTTTTTCCACCTGAAACACAAAGTCCAGAAGTGGTTTCCAAGTAGAAACTAAATGAATTGTATTCTTTTCTTTAATTAAAATCTCTGCTAACTCCAACAGTTTTGTCATCCATTGTGGGAATTAAAGTATCTTTCCATTTGTGTGCATAGAGTATTCTTGCTGCTGTCAGCATATATAACATCAAAGTTTAAAAAAAATCAACTTCTTTGTCCATTAGGCGTAAAAGAAAAGTCTCTGGTTTTATCTTTATATTCACTTTAAGAATCTTCTCTGTTATGATATGACTCTTACTCCAATATTTCTTTGCTTTGTATAGTGCACCAAAGATGGGGAAAAGTTCCTTCTTTACATTTACATTTCCAGCATACATTTATAATAATAATAATAATAATAATAATTTTAATTTCTATCCCGCTCTCTCTCCCCAAGGGGACTCGAGGCGGGGCACAGGCAATTAAAAATACAACAAATACAAAATACAAAGTTAAAAATAAATTAAATAAATCCTGCGCTAAAACCCATAACTAAAAATTACCCCTAAAAAACCCTGACCTAAAAAGAGACTACCCAAGGCCGGCCAGACGAAAAAAGTGCGTCTTTAATTTTAAGCGGAAGGAGCGGAGGTCCGTGGTTGTCCTGATATCGGGGGGAAGGTCATTCCAGAGGGCTGGGCCCGCCACAGAGAAGGCCCTTCCCCTGGGCGTCGCCCGCTGACAAAGTCTAGTGGACGGCACCCGGAGAAGTCCCTCTCTGTGGGAGCGAATTGGCCGTGAGGATGTATGGGGCAGGATCCGATCCCGCAGATAGCTAGGTCCCGAGCCATGGAGCGCTTTGAAGATGGTGACTAACACCTTGAAGCGCACCCGGAAGACGACAGGTAGCCAGTGCAGCTCGCGCAACAGCGGTGTTACATGGGCAAACCTAGAGGTGCCCATAATTGCTCGCGCGGCTGCATTCTGGACCAACTGAAGCCTCCGGGTACACCTCAGGGGGAGCCCCATGTAGAGAGAGTTGCAATAATCCAGTCGGGATGTCACGAGAGCATGAGTGACTGTGCGAAGGGCGTCCCGATCCAATAGGGGGCGCAACTGGCGTACCAGGCGAACCTGGTAAAACGCCCTCCTGGCCACGGCTGTCACTTGATCTTCCATGGACAGCCGGGTATCCAGGAGGACACCCAAGTTGCGCGCCCCATCCACAGGGGCAAGATGTTCGCCCCCTATGGCCAGCGTTGGAGAGAGCTGGTTGAATCGGGCAGCCGGAAACCACAGCCACTCGGTCTTGGTCGGGTTGAGCCTAAGTCCGTTACTTCCCATCCAGATCCGCACGGCTTCCAGGCACTGGCACATCACCGCTACGGCATCGTTGGGGTGGTTTGGGGTAGATATGTACAGCTGGGTGTCATCAGCGTACAGGTGGTACTCTACCCCAAAACCACGGATGATCTCGCCCAGCGGCTTCATGTATGCGTTAAACAGGAGAGGCGAGAGGACCGACCCCTGAGGCACCCCGCATGTGAGGGGTCTCGGGGTCGACCTCTGCTCTCCTGCCCGCACAAATTGCGATCGGCCAGAGAGGTAGGAGGAGAACCACCGTAAAACGGTGCCTCCCACCCCCAACCCCCCCAGCCGATGCAATAGGATACCATGGTCAATGGTATCGAAAGCCGCCGAGAGGTCTAATAGGACCAGGATGGAGGAACATCCCCCATCTCTGGCCCTCCAGAGATCATCTACCAACGCGACCAATGCCGTCTCGGTGCTATGCCCGGGCCGAAAGCCGGACTGGCGCGGATCTAGATAGTCAACTTCCTCCAGGTGACGGGGAAACTGTTGTGCCACCACACTCTCAACAACCTTCGCCAAGAAGGGAAGGTTGGAGACTGGACGGTAGTTGTTCAAAAGAGCTGGGTCCAAAGAGGGCTTCTTGAGGAGGGGCCTCACCATGGCCTCTTTTAGGGAGGCAGGCAAGGAACCCTCACTCAAGGATGCGTTGACAACCTCTTGGAGCCAGCCTCGTGTCACCTCCCAGGATGCCAGTACAAGCCAGGAGGGGCACGGATCCAATAAACATGTGGTGGCTCGCAGTCGCCCACGTAGCCTGTCCATATCCTCGGAAGTAACGGAGTCAAACTCCTCCCAAACAAGATCTCCCCCGTGGCATCCCACTGGGCCATGAATGGGGGTTAGCTCACTCTGTATCTGGGCGGTTTTCTCCTGCAGAAAAATCACAAATTCCTCTGCTCTACCCTGTAGCGGGGCTTCCCGCTCCCTCTGTTGAAGGAGGGAGCGGGTCACCCTAAACAGGGCGGCAGGGCGGTTTTCTGCGGATGCTATGAGAGTGGCACAATGATGACGTTTGGCCACCCTCAGCGCCACAATGTAAGTCCGTAAATGGGCTCTTACCTGTGTCCGGTCAGATTCAGAGCGGCTAGCCCTCCATCTTCTCTCTAGGCATCTCTTGCGGCGTTTCATCACCCGCAGCTCCTCAGTGAACCAAGGAGCCAGGGTGGTTCGCCGCCGCAAGAGAGGCCGCAAGGGCGCGACCCGATCTAAGGCTCCCACGGCCGCACTATTCCATGCGGCCGTGAGGTCCTCCATCGGGGCGCGGGTCAGGGATACAGGAAATGGCCCAAGCGCTGTCTGGAACCCATCTGGGTCCATCAAGCGCCTGGGGCGGTACCAGATTGGTGACTCTGGTTCCGCCTCCCCGCGGAGGGGAGCAGCGGTCGGAAAGTCGAGCCGGAGAAGTGAGTGGTCTGACCATGACAAGGGTGTGATGACTATATCCCCTGTACCCAGATCACTTTTCCATTGGCCCGAGACGAAGATGAGGTCCGGCGTATGTCCACCCTCGTGGGTGGGGCCCTGAATTACTTGGGTCAGGTCCATGGCCGTCATGGAAGCCATGAACTCCCGAGCTACCACGGATGATTCGCCCAACGATGGCAGGTTAAAGTCCCCCATGACTATAAGTCTGGGGGTCTCCACTGCCACCGTAGCGATCACCTCCAGGAGCTCGGGCAGGGCTGCTGCTACATAGCGGGGAGCCAGGTATACAACCAGCAAGCCCAACTGCCTCCCTAGGCCCCACTTCACGCAGAGGGACTCACAGCCGGAAGTCTGAGGCACAATGGTCTCTCTCGGCTTAAGGCCTTCCTTAATAATGACCGCTACCCCACCACCCCTGCCTAGGGCCCGCGGCTGATGAAATGCGCGGTAGCCTGGTGGGCACATTTCAACGAGGGGATGTCCTCCCTCGTGGCCCAACCAGGTCTCCGCAATTCCTACCAGGTCCGGCTCCCCCTCTGACACAAGGTCACTAATGAGGGGGGCTTTGTTGACAACGGACCTGGCGTTGCAAAACATCAGCCGCAGACCCTGGCTCTGTATTCCCTGGCCACCTAGCCTGCGGGGGTTGTGGCACCCAACCGTTTGTAACCAACGGCTACGTGCCTCCAACCGGGAGGAAGGAACTTGTCTCCCCTCGGTCCTGCCCCTCCCCACGACCCTCTGGATGGAGAAGCCCTCCACCGGAATGACTTGTGTTTCCCCCCTCTTAACGGAACCATCCGCCTCCCTCCGTCGTCTGCTGGCTTGAGGTACCTTTATACATTTGTGACACCTTATCTGGTGTTATATACCAACATTTCATCATTTTATTTAAAAAATCCTTTAAATAATAATTTAATATACATTTTAAACCCTTCATCGACATGTTTTCTCATTATTTAAGCATTATAGTATATCCAAAATTCATTGTCCATTGGATTATACTCACATACGCGTTCTCCAAATTCAATTTCAATAACAATTTTTAAAACTTACATTAATATGTCCATCATTATCACATAAGAGTTTGCAATTCATTTTTTACAAAGTCAAATCCATAACTTTTACAATCTATTTTAAACCTTTCTTTCAATTGTGCATATGTAAACCAGTGACAGATTCATCCTTCTAATTCCAACTCCTCTTTGGATTTGAGGATAGGTTCACAATAATATTATTATTTGCCCACCCTGCTACCATTTCTTTTCTAAAGAAAGCTTCATGTCAGTCTCGCTAGTTCTGGCTTCGCTGCCATGGAAACGGGGAGGGTGGGGGGTTTGGGGTGAATGTGTTCTGCTGGTGGACAATGTTGATGTTTCGTGTTATCTCCTGCTAACGGACCTGCATTCCAGGATGGTGAAGACCTGCCCACCTGATGTTGGAGATGGCTGCATATTGGACAATGCACAGGGGGGGTTTGGGGATTGGGATGGGCTTAAGCTTAATACTTTCTGTTCGCGCCTAAACTATTCATTCTCAGCTTTACTTGGTCTGTACGCTATCGTAACTTAGTAAAAGGAGCCTTAACATTTCAAAATAATGTCTAAGTGTGGTCTTTCCTGAGTCAACGAAGAAACAGGCCTGACATTAAGCTGAGAATCAACAAAACCAAAAACCTGCCCTGATGTCGGACCCTTCACAAGAGGAGCCTCCGTTGGTAGAGGTCCTGCCTGAAACCATTTTGGGAGCTGAAGCATCGCATCCTCCTGCTCAATCTGAAGGGATCAGGTCAGTGATGGAAGGTTTGGCTGGCCTAGATCTAAATCTGCCAGCTGAAGAATCAGTCAAACCTAAACGTTGGTCTGAAGGGGTTGGAATGAGTGGGGTAAACGTCTCCAGGCGTCGAATTTCCCCAAAGAAAGTCATTCCGGAGCTCCTAAGAGAAGAACGGGAACTAAGGGAGATGGCTCAGGACCTACTCCGCCAGGCAGATGAAAAAAATTTAGCCCTGGAAAAAATCTGGGGGAGGGAGGCGGATCGCCCACAGCCAAGAGGTTCACAGGCAGCTCCGGGCAGACGAAGCAGGGTTTCAACACCATCCCCCCCTCCTCAGGCCGGCAGGGAATTGCGAAGAGAGGCAGCTTCTGCCAGGCAAAGCAGGAGAGCAACTCCCTCCCCCCCCCTCAGGCTGGAAGGGAAGCCAACCCCATTAACCCCCGCCGACTTGCAAAACTGCCTCCTTTGGGTGTGAAATACAACGGAAGTGCCGACAAACTGGCGTTTTTTCTAATTCACGTTGATAATTACATGCAGTTTTACGCAGCTGATTTGGACGATGAAATCAAAATCAGAATTGTATCTATGACCCTAGAAGATCAAGCTTCTAATTGGTTAGTTTCATTACATAATTGCCGCTCACCGGCACTACGCGATTTCGATCGTTTCATGAATGCTCTTAGAAGGCGTTTTGAAGACCCCCGTGTTGAGAGGAAAGCAAAAATGAAACTAAAAAGTTTGCAGCAGGGGGACATGTCTATTCAGGCTTACACGCAGATTTTCCAGGAGCTATCAGTGTTTATGATTGGTTATAGTGAACAAGCCCTAATGGACATTTATATTGAAGGGCTGAATAAAGATATTTATCAAACATGTGTGAACAGATTTCGCCCCGAAACTTTGAATGACTGGATAGATCTAGCTTCGGATGTCGAATTGGATCATGCCCACTTGCAGGATCCAGTCCGCTTGGAGAAAAAAGCACAGGAAGATAGCCCCAAATCTCACCCCCCTGCGAGGGAGAAACGCATACAAAAGGGGGAGGGGAGAACAACCCAGCCTCGTTCAGGCAGCTGTTATCGCTGTGGGAAGGAGGGGCACTGGGCAGACAAATGCCGATCAAAACCACCTCCACGCCCACTTTCTTCCTTGGACCGGAAACAGCCTAGAACGCCAACTGTGCGCGCCAAACCGGCTATGAGTGGGGTGGAGCCCATCAACCTCTCTGCTGACCAGCCCGCCGCTGGCCCTGACGATTGGGAGGCGTCTTCAGACTCTTCTGACGACAATCTGGTGAGTCATCGCTCCGGGCCCCTTTATATTAATTTAAAGCTTTTAGCTCCATCTACTGGTCGTACATGCAATGTGCAGGCTCTCATTGACTCTGGGTGTTCAAAATGTCTCATAAGCCAAGACATCGTGTCTTCGATGGGTTTTCACCTTAAGACCCTGAAAACTCCCATAGCCTTTTGCCAAATGGATGGTTCTGTAGCTGGGGGAACCCCAGCATCTTTTATCACCGAACCAATTCATGTTTCTATAGGCACAGGCCATACTGAGACCATCAACTTTATTGTAACTGCCATTGCCGATAATGCTGTAATTTTGGGGGTCAATTGGCTTCGAAAATGGAATCCTCTGATAAACTGGAAGGAAGGTTGGGTGCGCATTCCTTTATCCCTCCCGGAAGATACCTCTCTTCCATCAGAAACTGATCAACCCCCGCGCCATCAGCCACCCCCCCATATTGAATCTGCTGCGCATTTATTGGATTTCCCATCACCCGAGGTCATACCAGGTGAGGAGAAAATTCCCAAAGAATATTGGGACCTAAAGGATGCTTTCAGTGAAAGATCTTGTGATTCCCTTCCTCCTCATAGGGCTACTGACTGTTCAATTGATTTTCTTCCTGGGGTTCAATTACCCAAACCTCGTATGTATTCAATGACCCCACGGGAGATGGAGGAATTACGTAAATTCATCGATAAAAACCTTCAAAGGGGTTTCATTGAACCAGCTAGGCCCCGTGTAGCTGCACCAGTTATGTTTAGAGAAAAGAAAGATGGCACTCTAAGATTAATACAGGACTATTCATATCTCAACACCATTTGTGAACACAATATTTACCCCCTTCCGCTCATGAAGGACATTCTTGCTCACCTGGCTACCGGTAAGATTTTTACGAAGCTGGACTTACGTGAAGCATATTACAGGGTCAGGATCAAAGAGGGGGACGAATGGAAGACAGCTTTTAACTGTCCACTCGGATGTTTCCAATTCAAAGTCCTCCCTTTCGGTCTTCAAGGTGCCCCTTCAGTGTTTATGCAACTGATCAATGAGGTTCTCCACGAGCACCTTTACAAGGGAGTAATTGTTTACATTGATGACATCGTCGTCTACTCGCAAACACACGACGAGCACGTTAAACTAGTGCGCTCCGTATTAAATAAGTTGCGTTCCGCTGAACTTTATGCCAAACTCTCTAAGTGTGAGTTTCACCAGGAAAGAATTGACTATTTGGGTTACCGTATCTCCTCTGAGGGAATTGAAATGGATCCTGCTAAAGTCAAGGCAGTGACGGAGTGGGCCCCTCCCCGTACCCGTAAACAATTGCAAAGTTTTTTAGGATTTGCGAATTTTTACCGCCAATTTATTCCGTCATTCGCTGATATTGCCTTGCCCATTACAAACCTTCTGAAAACAAAAGGTGAAGGCAAGCCTCGTCCTGGAACCCCTCTCAAATGGACGATGGAATGTCAGGCCGCTTTCGAGAAGCTTAAACGGTTGTTTGCGGCTGAGCCTGTTCTTAAACACCCAGATGTGAATTCCCCATTTGTGATTCAGGCGGATGCTAGTGATGTCGCGGTAGGCGCAGTCCTGTTACAACTCAATCAACATGGCCAATTACAACCCTGTGATTACACATCTCGGAAACTCACTGCGTCCGAACGCGGTTGGGCGATTTGGGAAAAGGAGGCTTTTGCTGTTCGGTGGGCTCTCATGACTTGGCGACATTTTCTTGAGGGTGCCCCACATCCTTTCGAGGTCTGGACGGACCATAAAAATTTGGAAGCTCTTACCTCTTCTCGGAAATTGTCCCCAAGGCAACTTCGTTGGTCTCATTATTTCCATCGTTTCAATTTCCACCTCAAATACATTCCTGGGGGGAAAAATTTTATGGCTGATGCACTTTCCAGATTGCCTCAATATGATGTGTCTAAGCTCACCATTGTACAACCGATAATGCCACTCACTTTACCTGCTACTCCAGTATCTACTATAGCCCAAACTACTGTCCAGACTACTCCACCTGCTGACCTAATTGCTCGTATTAAGGATGAATTACTTACTGATGATTGGTATTCGGCTCATTCTGGTGATTGTACTACCAGAGACGATCTTCCCTGGATTGGTTCTAAAATATATGTTCCTGCTACATTACGTCCTTTTGTCTTGCAACGAGCACACGACTCACGTTTAGCTGGTCATTTCGGTTTCGTTAAAACTATTCATCTTATCAAGAGACAGTTCTGGTGGCCATCAATGAAGAAAGATGTTGAATCGTATATTGCCAGTTGCCCTGTATGTGCGGCCTCAAAACGTGCGCCGGGTAAGCCACAGGGTCTTCTCCAGTCTGTGGCTACCCCGGAAAGGCCTTGGAAGGAAATTTCAATGGACTTTATAGTTGATCTTCCACCCAGTCAGGGTTATACCGTTATCTGGGTAGTTACCGATCTTTTTTCTAAACAAGTTCATTTTGTCCCCTGTACTAAGATTCCTTCTTCCAAATCTCTGGCTAGACTTTTCGTTTCCCATATCTATCGTTTTCATGGCGTCCCGCAACGCATCATCTCCGATAGAGGAACCCAATTTACTTCCCATTTTTGGAAGGAGTTTTTGAGACTGATTGGCTCCGCCCAAAGCTTAAGCTCCGCCTACCACCCTCAGACGAATGGATCTTGTGAGAGGGTTAATTCCGTCCTCGAACAGTACTTACGCTGTTTTATTAATTTCCAGCAAGATGATTGGGCTGATCTTCTCATACACGCCGAAGTTGCGTATAATAACTCTGTTCACTCCAGTACGAATATGACCCCCTTTAAAATCATCTACGGACAGGACTTTGTACCCATACCCGAACTGCCTCACGTCTCGCCGACAGTTCCCTCTCTATCTGAATGGTCCTCTCGATTATCTTCTGTTTGGCCGCTTCTCCGGAAAACTTTAAACGATGCCCATGACTCGCACAAATTGTACGCTGATAAGAAACGAGCAGTCCCTCCCTCCTACAAAGTTGGTGATCAGGTTTATGTATCTACCAAAAATTTGGATAGCCCCCAAAAATGCAAGAAGCTGGGTCCCAAATTTATTGGACCTTTCACGATCACCAAAATTATCAGCTCTGTGTCGGTCCGTTTGGATCTCCCCAAGACCTATCGGCGGCTGTACCCTGTATTCCATGTTCACTTACTGAAACCTGCTCGTACCTCTCATCTCCGCAAAAGATTGCCTGATGCTCCTACGCCTACCTTGGTGGATGGTCATCATCATTACGAGGTGCGGGACATTTTGGACTCCAGGATTCGCAGAAATAAAACTCAGTTCCTAGTCATGTGGAAAGATTTCCCCCCTTCTCACAACGAATGGGTGGATAGAGAGCATCTCAAAGCTCCTAAACTGGTACGCCAGTTTTATGCCAAGTATCCACACAAACCTTGACTCTTTTTCTTTCTCCTCTCCGTTGTTTTGTCTCTCCCTTCTTCTCTTTCAGGTGTAGCCTCTCGTATGCCTATTGCTGCCCTAGATTTCCCGCTGTTCCTGGAGGAGGTCCGGATGTCAGTCTCGCTAGTTCTGGCTTCGCTGCCATGGAAACGGGGAGGGTGGGGGGTTTGGGGTGAATGTGTTCTGCTGGTGGACAATGTTGATGTTTCGTGTTATCTCCTGCTAACGGACCTGCATTCCAGGATGGTGAAGACCTGCCCACCTGATGTTGGAGATGGCTGCATATTGGACAATGCACAGGGGGGGTTTGGGGATTGGGATGGGCTTAAGCTTAATACTTTCTGTTCGCGCCTAAACTATTCATTCTCAGCTTTACTTGGTCTGTACGCTATCGTAAATTAGTAAAAGGAGCCTTAACATTTCAAAATAATGTCTAAGTGTGGTCTTTCCTGAGTCAACGAAGAAACAGGCCTGACACTTCCTGGGATGGTACACAAAGAGATATCTTTGCAGAGAACCTTGCTTTATATTTATTCCAAACTGTTAGGATGGCACATCTAACAAAATGTCTGCCTTCTGAAAGAGCACCTTTGAGACATCTAAAGGTTGAAATCCACATGTATTTTAACTTTATCATACTTTAAGTAGGCATGCCATCTAAGTCTGAAACCATAGTCCTCCAGATCATTTAACTTCTTGTTCTGGAGAATCATACCCTCTTTAAATCAGACCAAACCACAAGCATCAAAGTATAATTTTGAATCTAGTGAACCCAAACCTTCTCTTTCTTTAATATCACTGATATTATCATATGACTATATTTATAAATTTTAATTTTTTAGGGTTTTAAAGGGTTTTTAGCACGGGTTTTAAGTTAATTTAATATGTTTTTAATAGTATATATTGTTTTGTAATGGTTTTTAATAATGCCTGTGCGCCGCCCTGAGTCCTAACAAGGAGAAGGGCGGGGTATAAATTCGAAAAATAATAAATAAAAAAAATAAAATGCAGTAAATTATATCTACATCTTGGTTTTATTTCTCCTGCCATATGAACTAGGAAAGTTTCCATTTGCCATTGTTTAAATGGAGTATCGATTATAAGTATTGGTAAAGTTTGAAATAGAAATAACATTAAGACATCTTAATTTCCAGAGATTTTACCCAGTAAAGATAGCTGCAATCTATCCCATCTTAATAAGTCTTTTTGAATATCACTGCACAGAACAATCTAAATTGCAAAACTCTATTACAACACCCAGTTTCAATAAAAAATATTTTAACCAAACTGTGGAATTGATTTCTTGGTCTGGTCTACCTAGGGAGGCTGACAATCTACTTCATAATCTGCTCTTTGTTCTTGGTTTCTTGAAAGGCAAACCTCTTGATTGTGACACAAAATCCTTGCAATGATTTTAAGGTATTAGAAATGTAATAGGAAAACAAAAGTTAAATCTGACTGGAGAAGTCTTTTCAAATGCAACCGAAAAACCTCCCTTGCTATGAAATCAGTCCTGTGGAGGAGGAGCAACTTGCAAGACTGTTGGAAGACGAGGTGACCAATCCCAGTACTTTTTTTTCCTGCCACCCTAACAAGACTTTAAGAAGAAAAATATTTTCACTCTTCCAGCAATATAATTTCCTTGAACGAAGTCCAGCTTAAGATGAAAATAAGATAAAACATAAAAATAAAACCTACTGAAAGTAGTCACCGCTAATCCTATCTGAGCTTCTTTGAAAACATCCAGCAAAGCTCTTTCTGGGCCAATTTGATGAGAATGTCTAATCGATACTACATACTACACGTGACGCTTTACGCACGGTCACTCAAGCCCTCATCATCTCCCACCTGGACTACTGCAACGCGCTCTACATGGGGCTTCCCTTGAGGTGCACCTGGAGGCTCCAGTTAGTTCAGAACGCGGCCGCGCGGGGATTCTGGGAGCTTTGAGATGCTCCCATGTGACACCTCTCCTGCGTGAGCTGCACTGGCTGCCTGTGACCTTCCGGGTGCGCTTCAAGGTGCTAGTAACCACCTTTAGAGTGCTCCATGGCATGGGACCTGGCTATTTGCAAGACCGCCTCCTGCTACCTAATACCTCCCACCAACCAGTCCGCTCCCACAGAGAGGGCCTCCTCAGGGTGCCGTCGGCTAGGAAATGTCGGCTGGCGACGCCCAGGGAGAGAGCCTTCTCTGTGGCTGCTCCTGCCCTCTGGAATGACCTACCCCCTGACCTTCGCACGATCACGGACCTGCGCCTTTTCCGCCGGGCTTTGAAGACCCATTTTTTCGTGCAGCCGGCCTGGCGTAGTTTTTATTTATTTTATTTTATTTATTTTTGATTTATATCCCGCCCTTCTCCAAAAGGACCCAAGGCAGGACCCTAACTTGCTTTTAGATAGGGTTTTTATCAAAATTTGAAAATTAGGGGTACTGTTTAATACATTTTTAATAGCATTTTACTTGTTTTTATCATTAATTTTATACTAACTGACTTTTACTGTTTGCCTGTACACGGCCCTGAGTCCCGCTGGGGAGAAGGTGTGGTATAAAAATTCAATAAAATTCAAAATTCAAAATTCAAAAATCACACCGACTATTATGGTATCTCATTTTAACAGGCAATAAAAACTTGACATGTTTCATAAAGCTTTCTGCCATTTAGCTATTGCCTTTCTGGTCAGTCTAAATTTCCATGAGTGAAGATCATGGAAATCAGGGGTTGCCACAAAGAAGAGGGAGACAAACTATTCTCCAAAGCACCTGAGGGCAGAACAAGAAGCAATGGGTGGAAACTAATCAAGGAGAGAAGCAACTTAGAACTGAGGAGAGATTTCCTGACAGTTAGGACAATTAATCAGTGGAACAGCTTGTCTCCAGAAGTTGTGAATGCCCCAACACTGCAAGTTGTGAATGCCCTCTTATGTGGGGTACCTCAGGGGTCGGTCTTCTCGCCCCTCCTGTTCAACATCTATATGAAGCTGCTGGATGAGATCATCCGTGGCTTTGGGGTAGAGTACCATCAGTACGCTGTTGATACTCAGCTGTACATCTCTACCCCTAGCCACCCCAACGATGCCTTGGAAGTGATGTCCCAGTGTCTGGAGGCCGTGCGGGTCTGGATGGGGAGGAACAAACTTAAACTCAACCCATCCAAGACCGAGTGGCTGTGGTTTCTGGCATCTCGATATAGCCAATTAACTCCATCTCTGGCTATTGAGGGTGAGTCATTAGCCTCCGCGGAAAGGGCCCGCAACTTGGGTGTCCTCCTGGATTTGCGGCTGTCCTTGGACGACCATGTGACGGCCGTGGCCAGGGGGGGCTTTTTATCAGGTTCACCTGATATGCCAGTTGCACCCCTTTCTAGATCGGGATGCCCTACACACGGTCACTCAAGCCCTCATTATCTCCCACCTGGACTACTGTAATGCTCTCTACATGGGGCTCCCCTTGAGGTACACCTGGAGACTCCAACTGGTGCAGAGTGCGGCCGCGCGGGGGATTTTGGGAGTCTCACAGTACTCCCATATAACACCTCTCCTGCGCGAGCTGCACTGGCTGCCTGTGGTCTTCCGGGTGTGCTTCAAGGTGTTAGTAACCATCTTTAAAGCACTCCATGGCACGGGTCCTGGCTATCTGCGAGACCGCCTCCTGCCACATACCTCCCTTCAACCTGTCCGCTCCCACAGAGAGGGTCTTCTCTGGGTGCCGTCGGCCGGTCAATGCCGGCTGGTGACTCCCAGGGGAAGGGCCTTCTCTGTGGCGGGCCCTGCCCTCTGGAACGACCTGCCCCCCGATATTCGCACCATCATGGACCTACGCCTCTTCCGTCGGATGTTAAAAACACATTTCTTCCATCTGGCCTGCCTGGCATAGACTAAGAGTATAATTTTAAATTTTTAATATTTAACTGTTTTAACTATTTTAGCACAGATCTAATTTATTTAATGCTATTTTATATTTTGTATGTGTTGTGGGTTTTTATCTTTCTGTGCACCGCCCTGAGTTCCACCAGGGAGAATAGGGCGGTATATAAATCAAACAAACAAACAAACAAACAAACAAACAAATAAATAAATAAATAAATAAGTCTTCAAGAAGATGTTGGATAGCCATTTGTCTGAAATGGTATAGGGTTTCCTGCCTAGGCAGGGAGTTGGACTAGATGACCTCCAAGGTCCCTTCCAACTCTGCTATTGTATGAAATGTATCACTTAATAAGAAGAAAGTCAATTTGGTAGGATCCAAGATTAATATATAAAGCACAAATAACTATACATAATACACCGCATCTTTAACTCATATGAAGATATTCAAAAGACACACTTACAATAAAGTTCCCTCTTCCCTGCTATAGAAAGGGGTTCAGAATGAGAGATAATGATCTATCATTCTTTAGCAAGCTTGTTTGTTTAGAGTTTATGGTCTCCATAGTTATCTATGTAATGCAGGTAAAGGTGTCCCTTTCTGGTCATGTCTGACTCTATGGCGTGGTGCTCATCTCCGTTTCTTAGCTAAGGGAACCAGCAGTGTCCGAAGATATTTTCCATGTGGACAGCATGGCTATAAGCCAAAGACACATGGAATGCCATTACTTTCTTATTAAAGTGGTACCTATTAATCTTTGCACGCTTTCAAACTGCTAGGTAGGTGACCCCATTGAGCAGCGCTCGGGTTTCAAACCCAGGCCTTAATTGCTGAGCCACTGACCCCCCTCGAAATGGGCACACCATTTTTCATGCATTCTGAATGAAGTTACACAAACAGTTTCATCTCTCAACCTGTTACAAAATTGATTTGCTGGTTATTTCTGCATCCAAGACAGAAATCTAACCCATAGATTTTTTTAAAAAATGTAACTAAGTGACAACATTATTCCATAGTGTGCATGACCAAATTATGTATCCCACTCATTAACGCTAAAATAATACCATGAAACACAGTTATCTGTCAGGTGCGAAAGACCAGAACAATATGAAGCTGCAATTAAACTGATTTATTATTATTCATGCCTATGCACAGGAATCTACTCAAGTAATGGTTAGCACTATTTTGGTGCTGGATGAGGGTCAACAGAATTAAGAGGGGTTGTGCTTAGTCTGTTCGTGGCTATGTAGAGACTGTATGCTGATTCCCCTTTTGACTCCTCGCCCAGACTCGGCCACTGTTTCTCCTACAATATCATGTATTAAGGCAAGGCAGGAAAGCAACAGAAGAGTGTGGAAACAGTTGTAGCTATTTGCATACTTCCTTGCCTATGATGCTCCAATTCCATACTAGAATCCAAGCAGAGGCTCCTCTAACTTTTCAGGCATTGACCTCTCCCACCCAAGGATAATGAAGCTTTCAGATGGTCAAATTTATATTCCACCAACCCTCCAATTTTGATCTAGTCCACCTTGTCAAACTTTCCTGCATATTCAAATTGTTAGGTCATTGCAATCATGAACAATGTGGCACATAAGCCTGTGTCTGTGCTACAGCTGCATCTGTCAGCCAGCAGCAATTGCCAAAATTACAGCTGTTCTTTTGCTATGTATTATTATGCTCAGAAGGTATTGTTACTAGATTGCTGGGGCTCTTTGCTGGTGAGCTCAGTTCACCAGCACCGCAACATGCAAGTCCGGCTATACGTCGCACATAAAAATATAGCAATCCACAGGCAATATCAGAATGCTAAGGATATAGTTTGGGACTGGCAGGCATATCTGAAGTGTTGAAAGAAAATTGGCTGCCATAGGGAGCAGTAAAAGAATTGCCTACTCTAAAATGCTGCCGATAGCCACTCATACATTAAAAAACCCAACTTACCTGAAAACAAACTTGGTAAGACTGCTCAATGCTGATTACATGCTGTTCCTCAGATCCAAAGCCCAAATAGTATTTTGGAGAAGATGGCAGGTGAACTTCAGTGGTGAAGTGCTGTTGGTTCAGACGGGTTCAGACCAGTTCGCCCAAACCAATAGTAAAACTGGTAGTAAAAAAAAATGCTACCAGTTCTGCAGAGGTGGGTTGCTCCCAGTTCGGCTGAACCAATAGTGGAATTCAGGCCTGCCATACCCCCGAACTGGTTCCCTTGCAGCCACTGGGCTGCCGCCATTTTGGTTTTTAGTAAATGAACATCCGCAGTTCACAGTAAATTGTTCTGCGCATGCACAAAGAACAATGTACACTGAACAGTGCGCATGCGCATTGCGTGTGGGTTGCAAACCAGTAGTAAAACTGGCAGCAACCCACCCTGCAGTTCAGGTGAACTGGTTTTTCCGACAATCAGCTGTGCCACGTGAATTATATTAGCTAGAAAGCAGAATTTCCTGCTTTCTAGCTAATATAAATCACGTGGCACAGCAGATTCCCCGCCCCCCCCCCTTCGCTGTTCACTTACTTTTGCGCGCACGCTCACATTGCTACTGAACCGGTAGCAAAGGTAAGCAGATTTCACCCCTGGTGCACTTGCTCCATCTTATAGCATCGTAAATACATGTAGTCCGCGACTTACAAGCACAATTGAGCCCCAAATCTCTGCTGTTCTTAAGTGAGTTTTGCCCCCATTTTATGACTTTTCTTGCCACAGTTGTTAATTTAGCAACAGTTTAACACGGGTGAGCTGGCTGGAGAAGTCTGGGAGCTGAAGTCCTTCAGACTTAAAGTTGCAAAGGTTGGGGACCTCTGGTTTAACAGATTAGTTAAATCTGGTTTCCCCGTTTACTTTGCTTGTCAGAAAGCTGCAAAAGGGGATAACTTGACCCAGAAAAAGTCATAAATATGAACCAGTTGCCAAGCATCTGAATTTTGATCACATGATCATGGCGATGTTGCAAAGGTCATAACTATGAAGAGCGGTCATAAGTCACATTTTTGAATGCCATGGTAGCTTTGAATGGTCACTAAACGAACTGTTGTAAGTCGAGTAGAAGCTGCACAATCCTAGGGAAAAAAGTATTTTCATTAAGGAGCATTTGACAGGATGTAAGACCATTTTTCCTCTCTGAGGTCTCCTGAACTCAAACACACATTTTCGTGGGACCATTTGGCTACCCTATGAATGGAGGGAAAGTCACAACTTCTTTAAGGAGATGCTAAAAAGGTCCAGCAAAATACCTTTTCCGTTTGGGTCTGAAAAGGTGCCCATTTCTACAATCCTCTTTAGCCAGATTGGTCTCTACTATATCATCTTCCTAATGTAGATGATATGCTTGCAGAGATAGCAGTACGACACAGCCACCCATTACAGATATTTCCAAACATGGATCTGGAACTTATGTTGGGCTCAGAAGCTTCTTTGAAAATCATGGTTGTAGTTACGTGATGATGATTTACATAATTCCCATCTTTTTAAAAGTGCAAAGGAAAAGGAAAAGAAAACAAAGGGACCTCGGCATGCAATGAAAAAGATTCTTCTTGGGTTTTGTCTTTGTCACTTCACTAAAACCAAGCAAAATGCTGGAAAAAAGATAGCAGATTTTTGCTCAAGCTTTTGAGAATGCTGAAGATTTTTTTACAAATGCAGGTTTTAACCCCCACACACCTGGATTAATGTGGCTTTCTTTTTAATAACACATAAAACTCATTTTATAACTCGCCCCACATGTTGTTCAGTCTACATAATGCAAAAATCTTAGTTTTTCTTTCCTTGAAAATCCAAATTAAAAGGAAATATGGGTTGTGTGAGCATGTATATACAGATTCAACTACCCTTTTGACCACAGTTTGACTTCTCTAAGAAAAATTCAATATTAATTGTGGCCCAAGAGAACAGTTATATTCAGAAGCAAGTACAGCTTTTCATAGTTAATGGGATCTTTAATGCAAAGCATGAGAGTTGAGGAACTCTTGTTCTTCTTGTTGTCCTGAGATTCACCTCTAAAAGCATCAAAAGCATATTTTTACCTCTAGTAAGATGCATTTTTTTAAAAAAAAAAAGCATTGGCAGGATAGTGATGTATTCCCTAGAGGAGAAAAGGATGAGAAGGACCAATTTATAGTTTAATTATGATCAAAGCAATAAGCTCTTTGCTTATTTATTTATTTATTTATTTATTCATATTTATATCCCGCGCCCATCTCCCACAAAGGGACCCGGGGCGGCGCACAGGAAGATTAAAAATACAAAGATACAAATATACAAAATACAAAGACTCATTAAAACTATATTAAACCCAACCCTGCGCTAAAACATAATTAAAAACCCCAAATTAAAACTTTGATCAACTAAAAGTCAGTTCGGTGTCGGGTAGTCCATGCCAGGCTGGCTAGATGAAAAAAGTGCATTTTTAGGCGCTGGCGGAACAGGCGGAGGTCACAGATGACACGGAGTTCGGGAGGTAGATCGTTCCAGAGGGCTGGGCCCGCCACAGAGAAGGCCCTTCCCCTGGGTGTCACCAACCGGCATTGCCCGGCCGACGGCACCCGGAGAAGACCCTCTCTGTGGGAGCGAATCGGACGTAGGGACGTATGGGGCAGCAGACGGTCTCGCAGGTAACTAGGCCCCGTGCCATGGAGCACCTTGAAGATGGTCATCAATACCTTGCAATGCACCCGAAAGGTCACAGGTAGCCAGTGCAGCTCGCGCAGGAGAGGTGTTATATGGGATTGCCGAGAGGCACCCATGAGGCTTACAAGGTGAAATCATAACTTTAAAAATTCCCTAGGTATTATGTTTGATTTTAACCCATAATAAGATAAATATTTATGTTACTACTTGAGGGGTAATAATTTTTCAATAGACTTAGAAAGAATTTTAGGAAGAGAGGCAGCTGAATGGCAGGCATTCATTAAAGAAAAAGAAGAAATGTTTCCATTCTTCAAAGTTCTTGGCAGTGACCTACCTTCCTTGCTGCTCATAATATAGAACTCCAGCTCAACCAATTAAACTAATTGGCAGGAAACTGGAAGGCATGCAAAAGAAATCACTTCATTTACCATCTATTACATACGTACATAATACAAGGGACTGTTGTAGGACGCAGTGCTGGATACATGTTGAGATGACCTTAAAAGGGAAAAGAACCCATAGGGGGTAGCTGGTGGTATCCTTTTAATCCTCGAGTAGGAACAAGTGCTATTGACAACTGATTATTTGGGGTGGAATAAGAGAAAAGAAATAACAATCAAAGAATTGTGCCTTCCTAAACAGTTTCTACAGTCTTTCAATGAACAAAAAATAATCTGCAGTCAATGGACAGCTGGCTTGATTCTATGTTATTTTATTACTACAGAGGTTTGATTCTTTTTTGCCCTATTCTTGTCTCTCTAAAATCTCCCTCTAAAGCAGAGGATTTTGCTTAAGATTTAAACTAAAAGCTTATTAAATAGACTGAAACAATTTTGTGTAAGAATTTAGTGAAAAGGAAATCTTAAATATGACCACTAGGGTACATGGAGTTTATCTCCATCACCCAACAGCCAGGCAACCTTCTATGGAGGACAGAAACAGATGATGTTGACTTCTGTTAATCCCTGACTCACCATCAAAAGCAACTTCAGGACAAGTTCTATAGTTCCCTTTTTAAGTTAGGTTGACTCCAAGGTGCTCTCAATTTTGGAAAGCACATTTGTTAACCCAAGCAATTCCTTGGGTACCTTGCAAAGGAAGAGATGCTTTTTCAACAGTCAGTGCTTCTATAAGGCTACCTTTTTATTATAAGTGCTCTAATAATGCAATGGTTTTATCTCTTGTCATGTTATCAAAATTTGCTGGTGTGAAATCTGGGTCGAAATATTCCAATGAGTGGAAAAAGAATAAAACAAAGATAAGTGTGTAGGGAGCTCAGGAAAAGGAAAAGAAATCATCTGGTTTTCAAGCCAGCAGTGTTCTGTTTATGAGAGAATTATTATAAACCTTGTGTTATTACAGTATTAGTGATAAAGATGGGCCTACTCTAAGACATTAGAAAAAAGCACCATAATAAGGATATTTTTTTTAAGCTGCTTGTTGATATAAATAAGATAGAAACTGTTAGTATGTGTCTGATGAGAATAATGATGTTTAATGTTAATATGATATCATTACTAGAAGATATTAAGAAGAAAAATAGAGAGTTTTATAATGTTTACAGTAAATGCTCAACATATTATAATACTAAACTTAGGGAAATAATGTTAATATGAATGTGAAAGATGTGGCAAAATAGGAACGATGTTGCAGAGATGTTTGTACCCGGATGACACACTGCATAAGGAAAGCTGGAATGTTTATTTTTGTAATTGAAAAATAATAAAACTCTTTACATATAAAAAAAAGCTGCTTGTTGTACCTGCACTTGCACATTGTAATGCTTTGGTTTTATATATAAACTCAGTTTAATTTTGTATCTACAGTATCTATTGGTATGGCCAGCAGGACCTGCCCATAGGAAGGAAAGCAATTGGCAATCAATTGGTTGTCTAGAGCAGGGGTCCCCAACCTTTTTGGCACCAGGGACCGGTTTCATGGTAAAAAAATTCTGCGGACCGGTGGCCATGGTGTAGAGGGGGAACGGGGGAAGAGGGAACAAGTGGTGCATGCGCGCACAGGGGGGGGGGGGTTGGCTCACTCATCCCTCTCAGGCCCCCAACGGCGCAAGCAGCTGCGCCTGCGCTCTCCCGCACCTGGTGCGCACTCTGCCCAGGGGGCTGCTCCCTCCTCTCCAGCCCTTTCCAAGAGTTGCACCGCTCACTACGGCCCGGTTCCTATCAAGCCACGGACCGGCACCGGTCCCCGGACCGGGGGTTGGGGACCCCTGGTCTAGAGCAATAGACTAGGGTATGAAACTCAATTGAGTTTGACACCCCTGCACTAGACAATCCATGTCATTCACTGCTTCCTATAAATGTTTATATTCAGGCTCATATAATTTTTAAATCATTTTTATCATTTTTAAAAACTGAAGAGCCGCTACCATTCCTCCAGAACTGTAGACAAACATGCATAACTAAAGCTCAGGAACTGACGACAGCCAGAATCCAATGATATCTGGAAGACTCCCAAGTTTCCTTCTTCTGAAATCAAAGGCCCACATACTAGTTTAAAATGTTGTCACGTTAATACTAAACTAGATACTTTTCCAATTTTGAAACTGGACAATAATTGTGAAGACCTCACAGTTGGCGCTGTTACTCCAGATCAGATCTACTTCAAGACATGGGTTGGGTAAGGTAATTCATTTTCTTTGAAATGCTTACTTCCTTATCTCCAAACCATGCCTATTCCAGGAGCTCATTGAGGATAATCTCAATCTATGGAAAATAAATTCCATGTAGAAAATTGGAAAATTTAGATGTATTTAATCTGAACATTAACCCAATGGGAAAAGTCTTTAAAATACAGGTAGCCCTTGACCATAATTGAACCCAAACTTTGCTAATTTGCTAAAATGTTGCTAAGTGCGACAGTTCTTAAGTGAGTTTTACCCCATTTAATGACTTTTCTTGTCATAGTTGTTAAGTGAATCATTGCAGCTGTTAACTTAGTAAGCTGGTTGTTAAGTGAACCTGGCTTCCCCATTGACTTTGCTTGTCAGAAAGTAGTAAAAGTTGATCACCTGACCTTGGGACACAGCAACAAGCATAAATATGAAGCAGTTGCCAAGTGCCTGAATTTTGATCACATGGCCATGGGGATTCTGCAATGGTCATAAGTGACCACAGGTCACTTTTTTCAATGCTGTTGTAATTTTGAATGGTCATTAAATGAGCTGTTGTAAGTTGAGGACTGCCTGTATTCAACTCCATTAAAGATTGTATTTATTATGCCAATACAAGGTTTACAAAATTGTTGAATCTTTTTTTCTAATAAGGGAAAGAGAAGTAGAAAAACAATTAAAAAACACAACAGAGATGGATGATAGTATTCCTCCACAGAATGGTAGTGAAGTTTCAGACATCCAAATTGGATCCCATTGGGACCAGAATTGTACTAGTGGCACTCCCAAATTTGTCAAGAAGAAACAGGCATCATTCCCTTAAGTTTTTCCATTTCTGGAAATATAAGGGAACAACAAAACCGTGCTTATTCATTCCAGAATCACTCATTTTCTGCTTCTAATGGTAGGATTGGTTCTAACAAGCTTAAGTTATAGGTGGATAAGTTAAGCAGTTGCTGAACATTAAAATAAACTTGTTAATGATTTCTTTAATTACCATGTTTTTATCCCAATTTTCTTGCAATTATTGTGGCTTGACATGTTAACAATTTCTTTAATTGCTATGTTCTTATTTCAGTTTTCAGATGATTGTCTCCCACAGCAACTTACAACCACGGGGGATGTATCTCCATCAGGTTTAGGATAAAAAGAGAGAGAGAATAAAATACTGAGCTATATAAAAGGAGGGTTATCTCCAATTTGATCTGGTTAATATATCCTTGCTGGTGTTTTTGTGTGACAGCAACTGGTGGTGCTTAGGCAGATGGAGAGAGATAATATATTTTTCCAGGACAGCAAGCAATTAGAGCGAGTAGCTGGAAACAAGCCTTAGCAGTGGCCCATGAAGACTGAGACAAACTGGCCCATTGTTTAAGTAGGATGATCTAGTGGGTGGGCAATTGATTTTCCCAAGGAGCCACAGGAGAAACTGGGTTTTTTGTGGAGGGCCACCACTACTCACCCACCCTCACCACCATCACCCATGTTGTTGCCACTGCAGGCGGAACAGGGACAATCAAAGGGTTGGATGTGGCCCATGGGCCATAAAATGCCCCAGTCTGATTTAGGGCCTCCCTACCACGCTGGGATGTGTGTTTCACATTGTGCATGCCTTCTCTGGAAACCTTAGTATTCATCCATTGGCCATAGACTCTGAAGTCCTGAACGAGGCATTGAGAAGTGTTAAGAACCTAGGAATGACACTCTGAAAATCCCCTCAATGATATGTACACAATGATGGGCTGCTGGCTGGAAATGAAATGGTGCTGGTGCCACCAAGAAAAGGCTGAGGAGGAGGACATTGTGAAATTAGCAGCAAACCAACTGTCCTCTCATCTCAGGCTGCAGTCACCTCACAATGCAATTGGGGGACTCTTGGAGCAACAGCTATACCAGCCAAAGGGCAGCAAGCCAATCAGAGCACGATGTCTTCCTGTAATGGGAGCAGCTGCTGCAGGGACATGTTTAGCCCAACATGTTGTTTATCCCAGTTTGACTAGTACTGCCTTATTCTCACATAACAATGTGGAAAATTGGGGCTGGAAAATTCCCTGTAGCTCCTTCTTTTGAGGCTTGTTTGAGCAAATGAGAAAAGCTGGAATGGCAATCCAGTATTAGATCAAAGGCTGCTAAAATGCCAAGATTTAGTATGTGCTGAAAGATGTCCAGAGTTTTTTGATAAGGCAACTAAGAAGCAGTGAGCTGAAAAAGCTTTGTGTGCTAGACCACAAAATATTGCTAGAGTTCTCCTCAAATCCGGATGGTAAACTAAAGAAATGAAAGTCCACCTGATTTTTATCTCTGTAGGTCATAGAACTTCAGAACAGTTAAGTATGCTAATACAAAACAACATTATAGATCAGTGGTGGGTTCCAGATCCCATTGCAACCGGTACGCTGCGACGAGGCCGGGTGTCCACCAAGTACCCACCACCCACGACACTCCAGCTGCTCGGTGGAGTGTCGCATAGGCACTGTACACTCCGTGGGCATGTGCAAATGGCCCGGTTGGGTCAAATACTGGAACAGTCCCTGGTGCTCCCAGCAGGCACCAGTATGCCCGTACAGGAGCATACTGGCCATAACCCACCACTGCTATAGATAACAGAAACAACAATCTGATTAGATACTACAACATCAGTAGAAGCTCTTGGTGAGTAGCTATTTGGAATGTCCTTCTAAACCAGTGTTTTTCAACCTTGGCAACTTTAAGGTATCTGGACTTCAACTCAAGGAATTTCCCAACCATGGAAGACTGATTTGAGTTGAAGGCGATTGATTTGAGCTGGAAAACACTGTTTTAGGACAGCACCAAGGATAGCATCTCATTTGTTCAATACAGGTTGTACTCGACATATGATCACAATTGAGCCCAAAATTTATGTTGCTAAACAAAACATTTGTTAAATGAGTTTTGTCCCATTTTACAACCTTTCTTGCCAGTTAAGTGAATCACTGCAGTTGTTAAATTAGTAACTTGATTGTTAAGTGAATCTGGCTTCCCCATTGACTTTGCTTGCCGGAAGGTCACAAAAGGGGATCCCATGACTCTGGGACACTGCAACCATCATAAATGAGTCACTTGCCAGCTGTCTGAATTTCAGTCACTTGACCATGAGGATACTGCAATGGTTGTAAGTGTGAAAAATGGTCATAAGTCACTTTTTTCAGTGATGTTGTAACTTTGAACGGTCACTAAGTGAACCATTGTAAGTTGAGGAGTACCTGTACAGTCTGGGGAAATGGACCTTCCTTTCGGAAAGGAGCAAATGTTCAGAAGTTTAGAACAGAACTTATTTTTCCAAAGCTAACGGACTGCTGATTAATGTTATGAGAGGCATGGCATTACTTAATAGGTGTTCTTCTCTAGAGGAAAAAACAACAATTAACATTGTTAATTCCCCCATGTCATTAGATGTTCTGTCACCGGGTTGGGTATGTTTTGTATGTGGGAGACAAGTTTGTTCAATTTGGGCAAGCTGCCTTATTAGTGATAAAATTATTTTTGTTTGCTTCTCTATGCAAGGCTGCTGCCAAGAGGCATTTGTGCATGATAGCCTCCACATCTAATTTGTTATTGCAATTATCAACTTTGCCATTTTTAAAATTAAGCAAATAAAATCAGGATTGGTATCTAGCATCATAGTGATCAAAATAATAGAAGGAAGTCTAAACTTGGTCGTGTTGATTCAAATGGACCTGTTCAAACCCAGAAAGAATATAAATCACCCAATGAAAAGAAGAAAATGCTCTTAGAAGTGGGAAGGTGATGTTTTCATCCTTAGAGTTTTCAAACCAACCGAGAGGTTGTTTGTTGCTTTCTTTGCTTTCAGGTTATACTTCTGAGAACAATCTACACAAGATTTGCTTTGAATTCACTCTCAGTACAGATTTTGCTCATTCATTTCTTTCATGCGTGGCATGCAAAACCAAAAGCATTTGAGGCAACAGAATGTTTAATTATGTAACTTATATTTCCTGCAAGATTTCTTTGGCATCATTAAAGCAGCTTGTTGGCACCCAATACTGGAAACCCATCAAAAATAGGGGACACGCTGCAAGAATAGAACAGCCTTGTCAAACCGTTCTCATTAGAGAGGTCGACTTTGAAAAAAATAACCAAACAGAGCTGTTTGTTGCAATGCTAGAATGGCTGACTACAGGCTTGTTGGATTCACAGCTTTCTCGTCAAAGTGGTAGTAACTCTGAAACAATCACAAAAGAAATTGGGTTTCTGTTTCTTCCAGTGCATCATCCTATTAAAGCCAAGGAGAATACACAACTACTGCTATGGAGAACTAGCAAATATCAAAGGTCACCAATAAAAGTGCTATAATGAACAGTGTTCATTATACTTGACAAACTGCAATAGCTGCCTGAAAGCATCCCTGTCTTCCACTCAGTAGCCAAAAACTTTACAAATACCTTACGAATGACCCATTAAGAAGCAAACTTTATAGAATGCTAAATTAGTTACTTTTTCTTTCCGATTTACCTACTGAAGAGAATATTAGTCTAAGTTGGGATCAGAATGCCATGGTGCTGATCTAGAACACTTTCCATTTCATCTCCAAAGTAGCTACTATTCAGGAAAGGCCCCAGGAGGGCCTTTCATCAGGTACGCCTGATGCGCCAATTGCGCCCCTTACTGGACGGGGCTGCCCTGCGCACACAGTCACTCAAGCACTCGTGACATCCCGACTCGACTACTGTAATGCTTTCTACATGGGGCTTCCCTTGAGGTGCACTCGAAAGCTACAGTTAGTCCAGAATGCAGCCGCGCGGGTGATTGCGAGAGCTCCTAGACACTCCCATATAACACCAATCCTGCGCGAGCTGCACTGGCTTCCTGTGGTCTTTCGGGTGCACTTCAAGGTTTTGATGACCATCTTTAAAGCGCTCCATGGCTCAGGACCTAGTTATATGCGAGACCGCCTCCTGCCCCATACATCCCTTAGACCGATACGCTCCCACAGAGGGCCTTCTCAGGGTGCCATCGGCCGAACAATGCCGACTGGCGACACCCAGGGGAAGAGCCTTCTCTGTGGCAGGCCCTGCCCTTTGGAACGACCTACCCCCTGAACTTCGCACCATCTCCGACTTCCGCCTCTTCCGCCAGTGTTTAAAGACACATTTGTTCCATTTAGCCGGCCTAGCGTAACCTCCACAAATGACTATTTTAGACAGTTTTAAATTTGGGGATTTTAATTTGTTTTTAGCGCAGGATGGTATCAAATAAGTTTTTTAAATTTTTTACTTGATTTTGTATTGTATTTTAAATTCCTGTGTGCCGCCCTGGGTCCTTTTGGAGAAGGGCGGGGTATAAATTTAATAAAATAAAAAATAAATAAATAAAATAAAGAAATAGAGTAACATGTGAAGGGCTGTCATGAATGCTTTAGTAATGGCTATTTTAATACCGTGTTTCTCCAAAAAGGCGACCCACCTTGAAAAGAAGCCCTATCCCGTTTCTGAGCATGTGCAATCAAATTAAGCCCCACCTCACAAAATTAGCCCTAATGAAGACTCTCACCCACCCAGGGTGCAGGAGGTAGGGCGAGGCACACAGGTAAAAAATAAGCTAAGGGGGGGGTGGTGATGGTGGAACTGTCCTACTTACCAGGCCTCACACCCCCTGAAACCTGCCTCGCCTTCTTCTGTGGCTGCTTCTTCTATGGTCACTTGCCGCCACTCGCATACATTGCCCTGACCTCATTTGGCCTTCAGATGCCTGCCAGAAGGCATCTGAAGGCAAAACGGAGGCCAGGGCAATGTGTGTGAGTGGTGGCAAGCAGCCTCAGAAGAAGTGAGCCAGCAACGGTGGTGGTCGGTGCCACCACGAGTCAATAATTAGAACTTTCCAAAAGGAAGACCTAGCCGTTTTTTCGGGGGGGGGGGGGAGAAAATAAGTCCCGCCCTTCTTTTTGGAGAAACACTGAATGTAGAAAAAACTATATGCTACAGTGGGATTCTTTTTGGGAGTATCACTCTTTAAGATTGTAAATGCAATAAAACATGTATTTATATATAAAAAGATTCTATGATCACCAAAAAAATCCAAACCACTGAAGAGGATTTTCTCTCCCTGCATACATGATAAGTTGCTTTGTATCACCCACAATACACCTACACCCCTGGAAATGTTTACTGTGTAAGAAAAAGCAAGCAGAAAACGTGGGGAAAATAATTTTGTGAAGTTGACAATGTTAAATTCTACTCTTCAAAATGGTTATGCCAGTGGGCTGGAACATAGATTTTCTATATTCTTTCTAGTGACTTAGTGTGCACCCCAACACAATGAGAAATGTAAATGTCATTTTATTTTCATCAGTGTGATGACTTTTCAGAATGCATTCCTACTGACTCTCACAGTAGGAATGAAAGTCTCCCAATGAAAATAATTACCAAATTGAAACACATGGATGGGAGAATACCGTTATATTTAGAAATTGGACATTAAAATGGAGTTTTAAAAAAATGCTGGGTGAAGTGAGGGAACAGAGAAAAAATATAAAAGGAAGGGATGTACTACTGTTTTTCAGAAACAAAGCCTAATTGTGTTATAATCTTTCGATCATCAATAATAGCAAGAGTATCGAATACTGCTTTACTGTACAGTATAAGCAAAGAGTTTCCAGTAGCAGATATAGAACTCCACGATATTATTCCACTGACTTAATTTGGAGCAATTTGGTGACATTTATGCATCTTTAGACTATTCCACATTCAGTATAAAGGAAGAACACAATTTGCTTACCTTGAACAATCTGATCAGAGAAAACAGCAGCATCCCTAGAGATGCCAATGTAGCACTCCTTCAACATGGTGCCTTTAACAAATTGATACAACACTCATGATTCTCAACCAAATCAAAGCAAAATCGAATGATCATATTTCGCATTATGCTTTATTTTATATGATTTACAGGGGTAAATTTTACGGGGCTTCCATTTAACATTAACTATGAGAAAGTTTGTATCAAGAGCTTTAAGGACTCTTAACAACCACAAAGATTTTCTTTATGATGATCTATCCCTAACTCAGCTTTTCAGGTCCAATGGTACAATAATCACCACTGTAACTCATTAGAGCCTTCTCCAGAGAATTAGTTCTTTACATTACATGGCTGTAGTAGGATAATTTGAGGCCAGTCATGTATGTCTCAAGTTAGAATGCTGGGCTGATTTGTTTGATGATCCATTTGTTTGTTTTCTTGACTGTCCATGGGGCTTCATCAGGAGGAGTTAGCAAAAAATCAATAATTTGTATATTCTTAACCAAGCTGGGTCCCAACATGACATTTTTTCACATCTCCTATAGTGCCTGACAGGTGAAGTGCCTTATCAGATGTTATTTTATTCGAATTCTTTTAACTGAAAAAAGAGGAAAGCTAGCATGCTGTAAAGCCAATTATCAATTCAAACATCATATTTATTTCTAAGACTGCTTATGGACTCTGCATAGCTCTTGGATGGATTTTTAGAAATATAAATAATGGGACTCTTCAGCCTAGTTTTCTGATTCAAAGTATGCCTACTTGATCTGAAGGAAAGGTAGATATAAGCTGGAATGGTAGAAGATTAGAGGAGGTAGATGGGAGCAAACCAACTAGTTTAATAAATGGACTTTTTGTCCTCTTTCATACAGCAATTTTCAGAGTGCCCATTACAACCCTGCAACATTGAAAATGTACTTACATTTTCCAAACGATTAGGGACTCTTGACTTAGCAAGTCATGCAATAGTCTAATTGCAACCTGTCAAAGTCATGACCATGGCAGTTTCAGTCTCTCTATATAAAACAAAGACTTGGATACAATACAGAAAGAGGATATATGCTCTGCTGGATAAGACCCCACACCCCATCTATAAGAACCATGAGAAGCCAGATAGTTGAGGGCAATATGTTGACTCTGTAAACCGCTTAAAGAGGGCTGTAATGAACTGTGAAGCGGTATATGTCAAACTGCTATTCCTATCTAATCCAGCAGTTTGTTTCCACAGTGGCGAATCAACTGTGTTAGGTAGTCCACTGGTTTTCCACCAGATGGCCTTCAGGGAACATGACCCCAACAGTAAGGTTATCTTCTGCATTCAAAAACTGCCAGGTTTGCTTGCTGGCATTTCCAGTTCAAAAATATAAAGAAAATAAAAATAAAGATCCCTGCCAAAATACACAGCAGCAGTCACACAACATACAAGACAGATCACCATGGCCACTAATATGTATATTAATATGTATACCAATATATTTATACTTAAGAGCTTTTTAGTTAATGGAGTGAACATAAATCATGTGCTAATTGTAATTGCTGAACAAACTCAAATAACCTCATTTGCACAATAATACTAAGCCATAAACAATCTAACCACATTATAGCTTAGTGCAATGCGTGAGCTCAGCTACTGTTTTGCCAATTCTATTAATGAACAATGTTGAGGCCAGGAACTGCTTTAGACAATAATTTGTGCCTTGACAATAAACATGCTTGTATGTTATACGCTGCTGTACAATATATTCCAAAATGCTATGTGCTGATTGGAAATAGAAAACATTTGAAAGGGGTCCTCCAAATAAAGACAATATGATCCATATTTTCCCAGCCCATTCATTAATTCTAAAGGCTGTTCTCCCCTTAACTGAAAAGATATCACACATATTGCATGTATCACAACCACTCAGTCCTGTTAGAACTAAGCAGAAAGAAAATCATGTGTACAAAAAATTGACAGTTAAATGGCACTTTAACTCTCTACAGTAGCACAATTTACATCCCAAAACTGTCACTGTTACTGCATTCCTATCACGGCTTCTTTTTCAGCTGCCATGTACTTCAGAAAAAGAAGAGAAAGAAAAATATTTTTTGACAAAAGTACTTGAGTTTTAGTGAATTAGTTTACTTAGCTTTACAGGATTTCTTAGAAAATTGAACAGTACTATACAGCCCCTGGAGGATCTCAATATTTATCTGAGAGTGAGTATTATTGTCAATCATAATGTAAACAGATTAATAAAGGGTTAATTCATAAATTAGTATACTAATTGTTTCCATTAGAACAAAACTATTCCTTCTGTTCAATTAGATAATCTATCTATCTATCTATCTATCTATCTATCTATCTATCTATCTATCTATCTATCTATCTATCTATCTATCTATCATCTATCTATCTATCTATCTATCTATCTATCTATCTATCTATCTATCTATCTATCTATCTATCAAACTTCGAGTGGCACAATGGCTCAAAGATTAAGATGCAGGACAGGTGGGACTCAAACCTGAGTGCTGTGCAACAGGGTGAGCTCCCGTTCTTGCCCTAGCTCTGCCAACCTAGTAGTTGAAAATGTGAGTAGATAAAACAGGTACTACTTTGTTAAAAAAGGTTACTGTTTTCTGTACTTTCACACTGATGGCCACATGATGATGGAAACGTCTCTCAGATAATGCAGACTCCCTAGGCCAGGGATGTCCAAACTTGGGAACTTTAAGACTTGTGGACTTCAACTCCCAGCATAGCTGGCTGGGGAATTCTGGGAGTTGAAGTCCACAAGTCTTAAAGTTCCCAAGTTTGGACATCCCTGCCCTAGGCCAAGAATCGGAGATGAGCATCGCCTTAACTCAGTCATGGCTGGACAGGGGAAAACTTTAAAGTTTTTAAAATTAAACTTATATGCCATCCATTTCCTCTATAAATGAAAATGTTTTCTTAATTCTCTGTCTAGTGGCATAATTATTACCTATAAAATATTAGAAGCAAATATTCTTATATTTTTGTGATTTGTTCAAAAAAGAAATAGAGTAATATGTGTAACACAGATGTGTAAGAAATTTCACAAAGATCCCCTGAAGAAATATGGGTATAATATGTCACTAAACAATAGTGGAAGACAAACTAATGGGAGGACAAACTAATTGGAAGACAAACTATTTTTATTTTCTTCAAGTTGTTTGAAATGTTTTGAATAAAACATGAATAAAATATATAGTAAAACTTTACACAGCATTAGGGATAACAATTTTAAGTTTGGAATCTCATGGAAGTCATATAATGACACCCTTCGTCAACACGCAAATTAACCACAACCCTTAATAAATGCTTTTTTTGTTCTAGACTTCAGAGTTAAATATATTGGCATAAGCTATGAGCCTCTTACAAATAATAGCAAAATGCCATGTCTCTTTTTGTTTCTGTGATATTAACATACCTCTTAATGGGCGAGAAGTGTGATTTATTCCAAGGCTGTCAAATGCCTAAAACTATTTTAGAGGGTACCACAAATATATATATATATATATATTTCAAAAGTTAAGATTGAAACAAGAATTCTTCAGTGATTGCAGCAAAATACAAGATACAACATATATATATATATATACATAAACACCACCAAAAGCATAGTTTTATGGTGATAATATTTAGTAACATAAAGAAGTCTCTAGCATCCAGATCCAAAGTGGTTAAAGGAACTTTGGGTCTGGCATGGAAAAAAGTACAACTGACAGAACACAGAAGATGCATGTCAGTTCGGAAGCGTTTTTGCCCACTTCAGGACAGTCCGACCAGGTATTGGTATCATTGTTATAGCTTTCCCAACTGTTCTGATTCTCTTTATGTATGTGGATGAGAAAGTGGAACACAATGATTCCTGAGGCTTCCTTTTTTACTATTGCATTGGAGTCAGAGGGGACAAAGTAGTTCTGGTGTCAATTCAGAGATTATGATCAGAAAAGAATCACAAGTTCAAGTGCTTTTAGTTCTGTATCAGGAGGTACCGTTGATGCGAGAAATGATTCCATTTACAAAAGAATTATTTTTCCTCAAAACGTAGTCCTTTAACTCCTTTAGTTTGGTCTGGATTTCTTCTTCAGACATTTCTGTCAATGGCATTGCTTTCACTTGAGAAAGGAAATCTTGAATTATTTGTTCTCCCTCCTGAATAAAGAAAAACAAAGTACTTGTCAATTACTTAATATCAAACCATTAACCTTTAAAAACACAAGTCCTTTATTTTATCAGTGACCAGACTAGAATAACAAAGCAAAATGAAATAAAAGTATTAAGCCTAACGTAAGCAAATAAATATAAATAAAAATATATAAACAAATTGAACTGTTTTTACCCAAGTCTTGACAAATCTTGACAACTACCGTATTTTTCAGACTATAAGACGCACCAAGATTTTGAAGAAGTAAATTTTTTAAAAAAGGTTTTGCCTTCCCTGGCTCTCAGAAGCAATCAGCAGGCATCCCAAATCTACTGCACGTCCCGTTTTTGTTAAAAATAGGGCATGCAGTGTTTGGGAGGCCTGCAAAGTGCTTCTGGGAGCTGGGAAGGGCAAAAATGCGACGATTGGAGGCTTGATCTTCTTAAAGAGTAAGGCTTTTATCAATCTCAAATCCACTTTTCTCTACCCCTCCCAGAGTAGGACAGGACTACACATCTCTCTCCGTGCTTTATTTTTCCCTCCCTTCCCTCAGACTGGCGGTGACAGTGAGTCGCTTGGCCCAAGGAGTGGCAGTTGGCTCACTTCTTCTCTTCAGCGAGGAGGGAAAGACATGCGGGGGCTGCTGCTGTGCTTGACCGGGAATTGGAAGGAGGGGTGGGGATCCCTTCAATTTGGATTAATGGTTCTTCAAGGCAGCACCTGAGCGGCAAAAGGGAAGCATAAAGGAAACGACCCCACAAGGCTGCCTCCTTGAACAACCAGACTTGTTCAAAGACAACTTCGCAACCCCACTTCCTTAGTCTTGGGGCAAAAGTAGGTGCCAGGCTCCAGGGAAACTCCTGACCCGACGCTCCTGCATTCCAAAGTTTCTTTTCCATCCCATGCTTCTTTCACTAGTCAAGATCCCGATGATGTCAATAACTTTTTCCGGAGACAAAGTGGAGATCTAGCATCCTGAAAAAAGTCTTTGTGCAGAGGAGATTGGTCTTCTTCCCTTGCTCCACCCCCCACACTCCAATCCCTCCGGATCTGTCAATGAGTGCTTATTGCTACTGCTGCTATTGAGCCCAGATATCGTATCTCTTTGCTGCATGACAGATCAAGGGGGATTGGGGTGAGGGGTGCAGCAAGGGAAGAGGACCAATCTCCTCTGCACGAAGACTTTTTTCAGGACACTAGATCTCCACTTTCTCTCTGGAAAAAGCTTTTGGCATCATTGGGATTTTGGCTAATGGAAGAAGCATGGGATGGAAAGGAAACTTTGGAATGCAGGAGCACGGGGGCGGGAGTCTCCCTGGTGCCTGGTACCTGCCGCATTCCGAAGTTTCCTTTCCATCTTGCGCTTCTTTCACTAGACAAGATCCTGACGATGTCAATAGATTTTTCCAGAGAGAAAGTGGAGATCTAGCGTCCTGAAAAAAGCCTTCATGCAGAGGAGATTGGTCCTCTTCCATCCACCCCTTCCCCCAAATCTGTCATACAGCAAAAAGATATGGTAGCTGGGCGCAATCACAGTAGCAATAAGCACTGCATGACAGAGAGTGCAATAACAACGTTTTCAGGTGGCAATGCGATGATCTCTGCTGCCTGGAACCGTTTGAGAAGGGATAGGTGAAGCATGCGCTGTGGAATCAGGGAAGAAAAAGAGTGTTTCAAGCAGTGGACCGTTCCAGGCTGCAGAGATCATCCAGTGCCTGAAATGCTCTTTTTCCTCCCCGATTGCAAAAATGGGGCTTGTATTCCTGCTGGCCAGATCCATTTCCCGGGCCAGGAGCAGAAGTCGACTGCCCTCCAACTGGATTGTCTGGAGAAGTGGGAGTCCGAGCAACGAGCCACCTTGTCTTACACCTCGCCTCCTGCGCAGTGCCTGTTTCACCTTCCCCTTCTCCAGACGACCCAGGCGGCTACATTTGGAGTATAAGATGCACCCATTACTCTGCCATTGTTGGACATATTAAGGAATCTGGCAAGGAAATATTTCTGAAATGATGACCTAATGGGTCATTGATTGTCTAGTAACTTATAATATCGTTATATGATTTGTCTGCCTTGGTAATTATTGACCAGCTCAAAATATTTTACATCAACATGCATCTTGGTATAAATGTTACTGATTTTTTCCATTGCTCTTCCTATTGTTGCACTGTTCTAGGGGTGTTTGAACAAAATTCTTAATTTGGCTTTTAGGGGGTTCCAGGGAGGAGGGAGGGATAGTTTACAATTTAAATGGGGGATTTAATCTGGTTTTAGCGCAGGCTTTGTCATTTAATAAGTTTTTAAATTATAATTGGTACTATTTTGTATATTGTTTTAAATTCCTGTGTGCCGCCCTGGGTCCTCACGGAGAAGGGCGGGATATAAATTGAATAAATTGATAAATTGATAATTGAATTGATTGACTGTAATTATTTCTTTAAAGTTTTGTATCTACTTTGTGGATCCACTTCACCACCTTGCTGCCCTGTGCTTCACCCTGCAACCCTGCCACTTCTGTTGCCCTGCCTTCCACCATGAACCAGCCACTCTGCTGTCCCTACTGCCCTGCACTTCACCCTTCATTCCCCACCTCTGCCCTGCGTTCTGCAGTCACTGCACTCTGCTAACGGTGCTGCTCCCAGCTGAACTCAGTGTCTTCTTCTTCTTCCTGAGGCTGACAAGGCATGTCCAGCCTGGCCCTTCATTGGGCAGTTTAGCTTTGCACCAATTTCCTGAGTGACAGACGTCAAGGTAGAGTGTAGAGCAGTGGAGGTGCAGGACAGGGCACAGAGGGCCATGGGCACCGGAACAGAGGACAGCCAAAAGCAGAGAGAGGTAGAGAGATTTGTGGATGCAGGGAACTGAAGTGCACACCCTGTTGTCAAAAATTTGGGAGGGCTGCAAATGACCCCCATTTTTATCAAAGACTGCAGGAGCACCGCAACAGACATAACTTCAATGGCATAAATACCATTGGAACAGTCTGTCTGAACATGGCAATAGGTGCACACATGGCAATAGGTGCGAGTAGAGTATGTATATTGCACCACTCTACTTGTTATAACATCCTCCAAAATTCCCCCAAGTCACAAATTCCCCTCACAAACACTTCAATGAATTAATCCAAGTACACACATGAAGCTGATGCAGCAAGTTCCCAAGCAAACGCACCCCACAAGGAAACTCCCTGAAGCAAGTCCAGAATGAATAGTCCAGGTCCAGATCCAGACCCAGACCCAGACCCAAATCCAAATCCAGGTTCAGGAACAGCCAACCAGACAAGCCCAAGGATCACAACACAAAATCAGTATACAAGGAGCAGAGCCGAAGGCACGCAGGAAACCAAATGGTTGTCTTCACCAACCGCTCCCTGCCACATGCTTGACTATGTAATCCACAACCCAGCCTTCCTCATTAGGAAGAGCCAGGCTGTTTCTTCACGAGCAGCTCACCAACCTCCTCTGAACTTCCTGTCTCTCTGTGCATCAAGGGGGGGGGGGGGGGGCAGCTGTTCCTCATAAGAAGCAGCCTGTTGCCAATTGTCAGTGTCAACTGATGGCAGCCGTGCCTCTCTTCCCAATTCTTGAGCCATCAGACAACCACTGAACAAATGGTCATTAAATGAGGGCTACCTGTAGTTCAATATTTATTGAACCTAGTTCGGGTTTATTATTTTCCATCAGGGCAGCTATAAAGAAAAATAGAAAGAGTCTTTTATGTTTATCCATAATTCTTCAATCTTTTTCCTATGGTTATTTAAACAAGGAATGAAAGAAAAAAAGGATCACATTTTTTAGAACAATGGTCCCAAATCTTTTGGGCATCAGGCACCAGTTCCGTGGAGAGTTTTTTCCGTGGACCAGAAGGGATGTGGTTTTGCATGCTGCCTGCATCCCGCGAATGAGACTTTGTTTGTTTGTGAGGCCCAGTTTCTGGCATGCTGTGGACTGGTGCCAGTCCATGGTTGGGGACCCTGATTTAGAACATACTTAAAGAACCTAGTACACAATTAAGATTGCATTTCCTTTCCCTTATATTTCAACGAAGGCATATGAGCACAAATACTGTGGAAATAGCAAAAGTTTATTAAAGTGGCTCTCGTTGATTACCGTATTTTTCAGATTATAAGACGCACCGGAGTATAAGACACACCAAGGTTTTGAAGAGGCAAATTACAAAAAAAAGTAGGTAGGTAGGTAGGTAGATAGAGGGAGAGAAAGAAAGAGAAATACGTAAGGTAGGTAGATAAAGGGATAGAGAGAGAGAGAAATAGAGAGAAATACAGTAGGGAGGGAGGGAGAGAGAGTAGGTAGGTAGGTAAAGGGATATAGAGAGAGAGAAATAGAGAGGGAGAGAGAAATACAGTAGGTAGGTAGGGAGAGAGAGTGTCTGTGTAGGTAGGTAGGTAGGTAGATAAAAGGGGAGAGAGAGAAATATAGTAGGTATGTAGGGGGAAAGGGAGAATGTGTGTGTGTGTAGGTAGGTAGGTAGAAAGATAGAGAAATAGAAAGATAAAGAAATACAGTAGGTAGGTAGGGAGAGAGAGTGTGTGTGTAGGTAGGTAGGTATAAGGATAGAGAGAGAAATAGAAAGAGAGAGAGAAATACAATAGGTATGTAGGGGGAGAGGGAGAATGTGTGTGTGTACTGTAGGTAGGTGGGTAGGTAGAAGGATCAGAGAGAAATAGAGGGAGAGAAATACAGTAGGTAGGATGGAAGAGAGAGTGTGTGTGTAGGTAGAAGTATAGAGAGAGAGAAATACATAGATAGATAGATAGATAGATAGATAGATAGATAGATAGATAGATAGATAGATAGATAGATAGATAGATAGATAGAGATAGATAGATAGATAGATAGATAGATAGATAGATAGATAAATACAGTAAATAGGGAGTGTGTGTGTGTGTGTGTGTGTAGTTAGGAAGGTAGAAGGAGAGAGATAGAGAGAGAAAGGGAGAAATACAGTAGGTAGGTAGAGAGAGAGAGAGATTAGGTAGGTAGGTTGATGTTCTCAGGTGTATTTATCTATGTCCTGCAGAAGGAAATCGCAGACAAACCTTAAAACTTAGTTTCTGCTTACTCAGAAAAAGTTAAAGAGCCTTCCGAAAGGGGGGGGGGGGGAGCCTTTGCACTCGGCAAACTTCCAAAACAGCCCATTTCTCCGTGAAAATGAGGCTGGTTTTTTTTTTTTAAATAAAAAGCATAAGTAGCCTTGGAGGGGGGGGGGGAGGCGGCTTGCAGAGTGCTCCTGGGGGGAGGTGAAAAATGAGCAAAAAACCCGCCCCGTTTACCCAGGAGACTAGGCACTCCATAAGGCTCGGCACAGCCAGTTTGGTGAAGGGGGCGGGGTTCCAGGAGGCAAAAAGGGTTTTTTTGCGCTTTGCATACTTCTTCCAAATGCTCTTTCTCCACGAAAACGGGGCCGATTTTCTTCAAATAAAAAGCATGACTAGCCTTGGGGGGGCTTGCAGAATGTTCCGGGGGGAGGGGCAAAAAACCGCCCCATTTATCGCGAAAACGGGCCATTTTTGGGTTAAATAAATTGCATGCATAGTCCTATGGAGGCTTATAGAGTGCTGCTGGTGGCTGGGGGAGGGGGAAACGGCCTGTTTGAGGCTAATTTCTGCCCTCCCCAGCCCCCAGAGGCTCTCTGGAAGCCTCCACAAGACTAGGCACAGCCAGTTTGGTGAAGGGGGTGGGGTTCCAGGAGGCAAAAAATACTATATTCGATGTATAAGACGCACCCAGATTTTCAGCCTCTTTTTAGAGGAAAAAAGGTGCGTCTTATAGTCCGAAAAATACGGTAATAGTTTTACTCCACCCACATGCAAGGTGGAGAAGGTCCTAAAACCGGCCCCTGTTCACTCTATTTCTCTCCAAGAATGTTCACTTAAAACAGCCATAATTACCACCTTCTAGGAAAAAATATATTTGGCTAGAAATGGTATTTAAAAAAACACACCCACTTTATTTAATAAGCCCTTGGAACAATAGGATAATTCCAAATTGAGGTGACAAAAGAAGTGACGAGAAAAGATGCACTCATATTTGCTCAGATAGGAATATTATTCATATCTGTAATAGCTGAAGAAGCCATATGATCAATGCCATAATGACTAATACCTAATACATACCTGCATTGCAAAGTGCTCTCTTTTCAAAGACAGAGATATCTCGATTTCTATGAATGGCCTATATGTTTTTCTTATCAGCTGCAAAGTGATTCTTTGACAATGGTCAAATGAATCCATCAGCTCAACTTCAATCTTTATAACCTTATATAAAAACGTGATTGACTAATCTCCAATGTTCTTTGTTCTTAACAGCAGGAGACCAATGACTCAGTATAACTTGTTAGCTTTAGTGAAACAATAGCTGGATCATCTCTAATTGTTGACATGTTCTGACATGAGCTTTTCCACCATAACTGTGAATATTTCTGGTGTCACATCTAAAAAAGGCTATGAGAGAAGTGCAAAAAGTGCAAAAGAAGGCAACCAAAATAATCAGGAGGCTCAATCATTTCTCTATCACAAATTGATGTGATGGAGAACCTTAAAGCTTCGTGCAGATTGATTGAGCCTCCTGATTATTTTGGCTGCTGTCTTTTGCACTTTTTGCACTTCTCTCAAAAGCTATTAGTTTTAAGATTCAACATTGTCTCTAATTACTACTGCAAGGGTACAACAGGAGGAGATGCCTTTTCCTGCTTACAAACACCTCAGAAGCACCTCACTGGCCATGGTTAAGAGAGAAAACACTGGATTAAAATGAATCTTAGATTGATTTTACAAAGCCATTGTTATGCCAAAACAAACAAGCACATTAATATTTTCTTCAATAAGGGGTGAGCACCAGAAATAGCATACAAGTTGAAAAGACTGCTTGAAATGACTTGCTGCTGATTCCCTAAGATTTCTCTCATAAAAATATCTTACAACCTGAAGCCAGATCTCCATTTAGCAATGTTCTCTGTTTCAAAATGTTCCTCTCGTATTCTTCATCTTCTCTAGGTCCAACTATTTTTAATTCACAATGATAATCTATGTTTATTTTCAACTCAGGATTGCATTTTTTATTTTTATTTTTTTTGATAAAAGTCAAGATTATTGATCGTATCAGCTACATTTTTTTTATTCAAAAGATTTATATGGCTGCTCATCTTAAAAGCACACATCTATTGTCAAGTCTCAATGATTGTGTTGACACATCACAACGAGCCAAAATGACATTATGATAAGATATATGAACTTGGCAAATATGTTCCAAAGAATTTTGCAAAGCAGAATATTGACATTTTAATAAATAAACAGTAAAATCCAACAAACCTGCTTCTCCCTGTAGCATCTTTTGGCAGCTGGTTCTTCATCCTCCTCCTGAGATATTCCAATGTTCTGGAAGTCCTCCAGTTCTAGAGCTTTCGCCTTGGCACACTCAATCACATGTTTGGGAAAGGCCGCTAATTCTGCTACATGGATACCAAAGCTCTGGTCACAGGTCCCTTAAGAAGCATCAGGAGAAAGTCATTTTAATTTGAATGTTAATTTAATAACCTCAGACCACACAAGAGCAGAATATGCACCCAAAACAAGATGCTGACAGGTCAATAGCAACAATACAGGTAATCCTCTACTTATAACCATTTGTTTTCAAAGTTATAATGTTCTTCTCACTTAGGACTATTGCAGCATTCCCTGGTTACATGATCATAATTTAGATCAGAGGTTCCCAAACTTGGCCACTTGAAGACTTGTGGACTTCAACTGCCAGAATTCTCCAGCCAGCTGGCAGTTGAAGTCCACAAGTCTTCAAGTGGCCAAGTTTGGGAACCTCTGATTTAGATGCTTGGCAACTGGTTCATATTTATGAGAGTTGCAGTGTCCCATGGTCATGTGATCATCTTTTGCGACCTGCTGACAAGAAAAGTCAATGGGGAAACAGATTCATTTAACAACTATGTTACTAACTTAACAAATGCAGTGATTCACTTAACAATATGGCAAGAAAGGCTATAAAATGAGGCAAAATTCACTGAAAACTTAAAAAACTATCTCACTTAGCAACAGAAATTTTGGGCTCAATTGTAGTCATAATTAGAGGACTACCTGTAATCAACTCTTTGAACTTGGATAAAACTACATTTCCCAGATTTATTATAGTTGAAAAATGCATCCAAAATTGATAGAAAATAAATTTTACAATTTTTCTATTTTTGTACAATGTATAAAGTGCAATGTAATTTCCATGCCAATCTTTAACCATTGTAATAAAATTTCCTTATATTATTGTACAGTGAAATATCATCTAATGATTGCAAAATGTAGTGACAATAATTATAAATAAATAATAAATGCATATATAATTCTATATACATAGCCAAGATAAATTATATTTTGAGCAGAGTGTTGGACTAGAAGACTTCCAAGGTCCCTTCCAACTCTGTTATTCTGTTATAATCCTGCACAAAAACTAACTTTAAAATTGTTATTGACTTGACTGGTTATTCCAATGATATGCATTGTATCAGCTGTTATGAATTTAAGTCCTTCCTTACAAAAAAAATGAATATTAAAATGGGACAAATTGAAGATTGACAATTTTAATTTTCTATATGAGATTTTTAACTCTCATCATATATGTTCTTAATTTTAAGTATATATTTTAAAAGTTGTAATCAATGAAGCCATTTTTGTATTACTATCCTCTAATACAGGTGTGTCAAACTGGTGGCCCACGGGCCAGATGCATCATGCACAGGCCACGCTCAATCCAGTTCCACAAAGGCATGATATGTCACATGATGCGATCAAGTTGGACATTCATGATCCAATACCTCATTCTCAATTTCTAACAACTGTTTACTTAGATCATTTCATCAACTATTCTTTATTTGAATCTGCTGAAATCAACAACTCAGCTGGCATTTCTCATAAAGATATTGTCAAGATAGATCAGATCCTAAGAGCTATATTTTCATAAAATCAAAGAAAATAGAAATATAGGAAAGTATATTTTACAATCTATAAAGAGAAATATCTGAGACAATTTTTCAACTTTGCAAAGAAACAGTCACTCATTCTACAATAAAATAAAGCAATTTTCTCCATCCCAGTTAAATAATGCATTTCACCTTTTTTCACACGGTATAACATTGTCAGTGTTTCCTTTGAAGTTAATGCCGTAACATGCAAGTTATTTACAGTGGGTATTTGATCAGCGAGTGCTGTCAATTCATGAAAATGAGTAGCAAACATAGCAAAAGCTTTCATTTTGCTGGCAATGTATTCAGAAATTGCCCAGGCCAATCCAAATCCATCATATGTTGATGTTCCTCTCCCTAACTCATCAATGATTATCAAAGAATACTCAGTTGCAGTCCTAAAAGAAAAAAAAAAGGTATTAAGACTCTACTTTTAAAGTAGAACAATTCAAACCAGTTTTTCATAACACATTTGTGTGCATTATATCCATTAATATTTGTACTCAAATTTGTTGGTACCTTTTATTTGCACTTGCTTAGAAATTTCTCGTGTGTGCACAAGAAATTTATACTGCAGTTCGCATGCCAGTTTGGAAATACGAAAATGTGACCTGATGAATTTCTCCTTATCTCTATATAGAAAGCAGAGTTTCTCTACAATCTAAACCTACAGATGGGTTTGTACAAGCAGACCTTAGAAGGACATATTCAGGACAAGGGAAATCTGTAAGGAAGTCTAGTTTGCAGAATGCTGCAGCCCTTGTTCAATTCCTACAATTTCAATCTCCCACACCGCACCCCCAAATATCAGTATTCTGTGCTTACTGAGCTGTTTGAACTAGAGGTTTTCAGGATTTTGTGATTTCTTTTGAATCTCCGTGGCTCAATACAATTTCCTTTGGCACAAAGGCAGTTTTTGTGCAAGTGATCAGTTGTGCAAGCAATTAATTTGCAAAAGAAGAGAATAAAGCCCTGAGGGTAAGTATAGAAAAGTATAAAAGAGCTGTTGATTTTTTTTAGGAGCAAGAACAAAAGGGAAACAGCAACTTTTCATAGAAGCAACATAGCTAGGAGAAAAAGTGGGGGAATGAAAAATAGGTGTAGCAATAGGTAAGTGAAGGCAGATCTTACAGTCATCTGTATGTTCTTTAGAAGGGACAGATCAGTAAGTGTGGAGAACAGTCTTAACCTTTCACACTTCTGCTAAACCAAATGTTGTCACTGCTCTTACCTAAGGATGGAGGAAGTCTCCAGCATTTCTGCCATGAAGGTAGATACTCCTTTCAGTTGACTATCTCCAGCTCCAACTCGAGCCAGGATGCAATCAACAATAGTCACTTCTGCAGAGTCACACGGCACAAAACATCCAATTTGGGCCATAAGAACAATCACCCCAGTCTGCCGTATATAAGTTGATTTTCCTCCCATGTTTGGTCCTGCAGAGCAAGTATTCCCCAAAAGTTAAACAAAATAAACTTCATATTTACCATGTTTTTATAGTCTTTAACTAGAATGTTTATTCTATATAATTAGAATTATTATTGCTAACTCTCCCTTATTCCCTTAAATCTCCCTTCTCCCTTAAATTTGCGCATGCGCAAGGAGAATGGCGTCGGAACTGTGAGGACGCTCATCCCCGGAGGTTTCTGATGGCTCCGGAGGACGTTGCCGGCCCTCTTGACCAACTTTGAGGGCCGGCCCAACAAGCCAGATACCCTGCCGTCCCCCCGGGCGAGTTTTGGTGTGAGTGGGGGTGACGGCGGAGGCGGGAGACTCGGGCGACTTCGGGCGAGCCGATCGAGAGGTGGAGCGGCCTGGTGGAGCCTGGCGCGGCCTCAGCGCGGCCCCCAGCGTGGGCAGCCTGATTAAAAATAGCAGGCTGCCCCCAGCGTGGGCAGCCCGAAAAAAACAGCGGGCTGCGGTGAGCGGCTAGTGGCTAGCGGCTTCAGCGCGGCCGAACAGCCCGAGAAAGAACAGCGGGCTGCAGGGAGCGGGGAACGGTGGGCGGCGAGTGGCTAGCGGTGGCAAATGGCGGTGATGGCCTGGTGCGGCCTGGCGCGGCCCGGCAGCCCGAGTTGGAACTGCGGGGCTGCGACGAGTGGTGAGTGGCGGCGGCAAACGGTGGTGGCAGCGTGGCCTGATCGTCGGCGCTGCCCCTGGCATGGCCGCCCAGCCTGGTGGAAGATCGACGCCGGGGGAAGCGTCCCAAAATCGGTCCCGGCAATAGGATCAGCCGGGGCCGTTGGAGATCTGCCCTGGCACACCGGCTTGGTTTGGAGAGGAGGTAGGCCGGGTAGCCAGGGTGTAGGACGCTGGACATGGACATGGAGGTCAAGCCGGGCGTTTACATCAGGACATGTGGAGTGCTTACAGTCTACAGGCCGAGCCGTGGATTTATGGCCCCAGGGAGGCGGAGACTGGACTAATAAAACCATTCTGGACTATGGTGGGGGAAAGAACTTGAGCCAGCCGCAGAGTTATGGACTCAATAGAAGGTTTTGGACCACTCTCCCGCCATGCGGTTTTTTGGACTTTATAAATTTGTCATCTTTATATCATTTCCATCCCCCCCTTCACCTTCCCCCCCCCCCCTTGGTTGGATAGATTTCCCCTTTTTCCATGTGCATTTTTAAACAGCTTCCTACCTCCCCGCATCATAATTTCATTTTGTATTGTCGCCATTTTATTCTATTTATTCTGACTTGCTGCCTTTTTTAACATTTTAGTTTTTAACATCTTAGTTCCTCCTTTTAAATGCCTGAGGCCTCAGGATGCCGTTGTACTCCAGGTTAGACTTTCTCCGCCTGCTGGAGCTTCCACTCTCGCAGGCCTGGCCCCCCGGTCTAACACGGGCCCACCTCGAGGATGGATTGATAGATCCAGAGAGGTGGGCGAGGCGCAAACTAAGGGGGTTTTTATGCAAATTTTTAATTCGGCTTTTAAGGGGTTCCGGGGTGGGAGGAGGGTTTATTCAGTCAGAGGGGGGTCAAGATATAGGGCCGGCTGGCGGAAGTAGGATAAAGGAGGAGTCCACTAGGGAGGGGGGATCAGGGGTCGTCTCTGTTGAGGGCCGTCCCATTCGGTTGGTCTTAGGGAGGGGCAGGGGCGGTGGGAGACAGGATGTCCATCGTGGGTTGGGGGCTCGTGGTCGCTGGCTACGAGCGATCGCTTGCCCCAACCCCTTGTGCTCCACTCGTGGGCTAGGCGGTCAGGGATTACAGAGCCGGGGCCCTAGGCTGATGTTCTGCAACGCCAGGTCCATGGTGAACAAAGCCCCCCTCATAAATGACCTTATGTCAGAGGGGGACCCGGACCTGGTGGGAATTACAGAGACCTGGTTGGGCCCCGAGGGGTCTTACCCCTTGTGGAAATGTGCCCACCGGGCTACCGTGCATTTCATCAGCCTAGGGCCCTAGGCAGGGGTGGGGGGGTGGCGGTTATTGTTAAGGAAAGTCTGGAGCCGAAGGAGACCACTGTGCCTCAGACGACCGGCTGTGAGTCCCTCTTCGTGAAGTGGGGCCTAGGGATGCAGTTGGGCCTGCTGGTTGTATACCTGGCTCCCCGCTATGTAACAGCAGCCCTGCCCAAGCTACTCGAGGTGATCGCCGCAATGGCGGTGGAGACCCCCAGACTTATAGTCATGGGGGACTTTAACCTGCCATCGGCGGGCGAAACATCCGAGGCAGCTCGGGAGTTCATGGCTTCCATGACGGCCATGGACCTGACCCAAGTAGTTCAGGGCCCCACTCACGAGGGAGGACACACGCTGGATTTGATTTTTGTCTCTGGACACTGGATTAGTGATCTCGGAACAGGGGATTTAGTCATCTTACCCTTGTCATGGACAGATCACTCTCTCCTTTGGATAGACTTTCCAACTGTCACACCCCACCACGGGGAGGCGGAACCGGAGACAACGAGTTGGTTCCGCCCCAGGCGCCTGATGGACCCGGAAAGGTTCCAGAGGGAGCTTGGGCCAGTACCTGTGTCCCTGCCCCGCGGCTCGACTGAGGATCTAGTGGCCGCATGGTATAGTGCGGCCACGGGGGCCTTGGACCGAGTCGCGCCCTTGTGGCCTCTCATGCGGCGTCGAGTCACCCAGGCTCCTTGGTTTACCGAGGAGCTTCGGGAGATGAAACGCCGCAAGAGACGCCTAGAGAGTAGGGGGAGATCTTCTCGATCCGAAGCTGACCGAACACTAGTGAGAGACCATATTAGGACTTACTTAGTGGCGCTAAGAGTGGCCAAACGTGAGTATTGTGCCACCCTTATCGCGTCCGCGGAAAACCGCCCTGCCGCCCTGTTTGGGGTGACCCGCTCCCTCCTTCATTTGAGGCCGCGGGAAGCCCCTCTGCAGGATCGAGCAGAGGAATTTGGAGTATTTCTGCAGGACAAAATCACTCAGATTCGGAACGAGTTGCCCTCCACTAGTGGTCCGGTCGAGGTGTCCGGTGCTGGTCTTGAGTTAACACCTTGGGAGGAGTTCGACTTTGTTACTACCGAGGATATGGACAGGTTGCGGAGGAACCTTAGAGCCACCACATATTTATTGGACCCGTGCCCCTCCTGGCTTGTACTGGCATCCTGGGAGGTGACACGAGGCTGGCTCCAGGGCATTGTGAATTCATCTCTGAGTGAGGGGTCCTTGCCTACCGTCTTGAAAGAGGCGGTGGTGAGGCCCCTCCTCAAGAAGCCATCCCTGGACCCAGCTTTATTAGAGAACTATCGTCCCGTCTCCAACCTTCACTTTTTAGTGAAGGTTGTTGAGAGTGTGGTGGCTCAACAGTTTCCCCGACATCTGGAGGAAGTTGATTATCTAGACCTTCGCACAGTCACTGAAGCGCTTGTGACATCACGGCTGGATTACTGTAACGCTCTCTACATGGGGCTCCCCTTGAGGTGCACTCGAAAGCTACAGTTAGTACAGAATGCGGCCGCACGGGTGATTATGGGTGCCTCAAGGCAAACCCACGTAACACCTCTCCTGCGCGAGCTGCACTGGCTGCCTGTGGCCTTTCGAGTGCGCTTCAAGGTGCTGACAACCATCTTTAAATTGCTCCATGGCTCGGGGCATAGCTATATACGAGACCGCCTCCTGCCCCATACATCCCTTCGTCCGATCCGCTCCCACAGAGGGTCTTCATCGGGTGCCGTCGGCGAGGCAATGCCCGTTGGCGACACCCAGGGGAAGGGCCTTCTCTGTGGCGGGCCCGGCCCTCTGGAACGACCTACCCCCCGACCTTCGCACTATCTCGGACCTTCGCCTCTTCCGCCAACGTCTTAAGACGTATTTATTCCAACAAGCCGGCCTAGGATAGCCCCCCGTTTCTGACTTTTTAAAAATAAATAATTTATAATTTGGTAATGGTTTTAACATGGGTTTTAGCACGGGTTTATTAATTTAATATATTTTAATTGATATTTATTGTATTTTGTGTTTTTAAATAATGCCTGTGCGCCGCCCTGGGTCCTAACAAGGAGAAGGGCGGGGTATAAATTTAATAAAATAAATAAATAAATAAATTCCAATTTCTGCAGACAAATGTTTTCAATATCTGCTATCATCTGCAGTGATAATTTCCTGTTAAGTCTAGGCATTGGAAAGTCTATGTCTCCATCCACAATGGAGTTCTCCACTCCCAGAACACCAGCTGTCTGGGCAGCAATAAATAATGCTGGGAGCTATAGCTCAGGCACATCTGGAGGACCAAGAGTGTTTCACAGTTGCACAAGGGTCTAACAGACAACTGAATTTTAAAACAGGCAGGGCAACATTTCTGAATAAACAAAGCTTGGATGCCAGGATTCTCCTGGTGACTCACATTCATGAGCAAATGCGGACAGCAGGAAAAGGACTTATTTTCCCAGCAGTGAAAGCAACAGAGCCTCTGGGATCGCCCTTCCTTTTATTATAAGCTCTGCTGCTCACGCTCATTTGCCACCTCATGGTTCATGACCTACTGATGAATGGAAGGAGATAGATCTGTCAAGGTTAACCAGAGGTGAAATGTCCTTTGCCCATGGCCTAACTTAGTTCTATGGTTTTTTAAAAAGAAAATTGGGGGAGGGGGGGTGTTCTTTTTACAGAAAACTTCATGGAATTAATGAGCACTAAAAAAATATTAGCCTTAGACTAATGTAATCCTCTCTCTTCCCACCCAGAAAAAATAAGCCTACATTGAAGAAATGTCAAAATTAGAAATGGTCAGTTTCTTTTAAAAATAAAACAAAATGCAAAAGAAAGGACTGTAGGTTAGATTGGAAAACCAAAATAGTCTCTCTACACTGTTTTGTACATTTTCTATATTTCTACACTGTTGCCATGAAATCATCATATATTTACCGAGTCTGTAAATACTAGGAAAGCGTAGGTATGTCCAGTTGGGGGATGGGGAAAAAAGTTCTCCCCGGCAACCATAAAATCACAGCAAAACTGTTTCACAAAGGTGTTATGGGAAAAGAGAGGCTGGGAAATGCCTAGAGAACTGAGAGTAAGATAACCAAGGGTGCATCCTTCAGACTTTCACGTGTTTATTTATAAGGGAGGGAATTAAAATCTTTGGGGTAATGAAAGCGCCATAAAATTACTTGGGCATTTTGCTGTGATAGCATTGTACAGGAGAGTGGAAAAGTCTGGTTTCGTTACAGGAAAATAAAGGAGAGTGAATGCTTCAAATACCACAGGGATACACGAGAATTGAATAGAACATTCAAAAGCCAAACTGGTCATCTGTGCCCTCACTTACACAGACCTCACCTAAAAACTCTAATGTATTTTACAGATTAAAGTGCTGCAGATCAATCGTTTTCAAGGGATGAGTCATCAATATGAAGAACTGCTATAGAAAACAATAAGTAACATTCCCCCCCCCCACCCCCCGCATTTACAACTGAGCTGGGGGTGGAGGGGGGAAAGGTTATTTTTATTTGAGACTTCCCGGAAGAGGAAATGAGGAGGAGGAACCAAAAAAACCCCCCAAGAACAGGGAACAAACTGAGGCCATGAGTTTGCTCCAGACTTTTTCCACAGAAAACCCAACCCCCACCCAGGCAGCCACAGCTGTTCCAAGTTTATTGCTTTATTTGCATATCATGAAAATCATCCCCACTAATTTGGAGAGCAGCAGTGCATCAATTCCCTCTTTAAAGGTGAAATTTGGGTGCATGAGGCTTACTTGAAAATGCCTCCCTCTAGAGTCTAAAATTGACTGCGCACCTAAACACAAAATACTCTTTTGGAACAACTGTTATGCCATCTTTTTCTGTCTGTTTAAAGGCAAAGCTTCAAGCCTCCACATAAAAGAAAAGGTGCAGTTCAAACCAGGCCAGAGGGGGAAGACCATAAACATGATATAAAAATGAAGTCTCACCAGTAATGATGTGGAACATCTGCTTGTCCTTCTCAAAAGTGACATCATTTGGGATGAAGGCAACATCATCTTGAACTTCAATGCAAGGGTGCCTGGAAGCTTTCAAGATAATTCTTCCTTGCCCTTTTTCTAGAATAACTGGGCGCACATATGGTATTGGTGCTGCATTTGATGCATGAGCAAAACTGACAATGGCATCTAGCTGGGCGATGACATCATTGAGAATTTGAATGGGCTCTTTATACCCTATTGAAAAGAAAGAGCGTTCAGATATTTTTCTCACTATGCAGAAAATGAAACAGAATTCCTAATGTTATTTTAGTAGAATTCTCTTTACCCAACTGGGTCAGTTTGACATAGAATTTCACCCAATATATTCTTTTCATTTAGAGTTGGCTTTTTATTCCACTGTAATTTTATAACCATGGGAAATAGACTGATAATTTGCAAATAAAGTTAGTCCTACTTAGGTGGGAAATCAACAAAAAAAAATCAAGGCTGTGGGCTAAACTAAAAAGGGGGGGGGGGAACCAGAATATAACAGGAAGCCGCTTCCACATCATTGTTCCATTTATGAAATCATCAGAAATCAAACTGATTTTTTTATAGCTAGAGAGAAAAGGTCCCTGGGAGTTCCAGCTCACTAGTCCCAGATTTATGTTTCAGTTTTAAAATCCCCTCAGATATTAGATTCAAATTCAGTCAAAGTTAAGTTCCAGCAACCAATGGGGCTTAGGCTGCTGAATCCAGCTGACTCAGTTAGTCCTTCTTCTCCAACAGGGTCTATATACTCATGCTGTCAACAGGTATCAAAAGCCCATTAATGTTAAGAGATTCTCAGAGCAGGATGTAAAGAATACCAACAGACAACCCTGGCACTTACAAGTGAGAATGAAAAATGGAAGACAGAAAGTCCATTACACAAAATCATGGGAAAGGGTTTGAATCAAGATGAGATGCAACTTCTACATTAGACTTATATCCCTCAGTAAAGTCAGTTCTTGAGTTATCATATTTAGTTTCTAGTTCTGTTGTTTTAAGGGTCTGAGAAGCTTTAGCCAAATTCATGCTGCCTTAAATGAGCCTGAAAAACAGCATGTCAGAAGCAGTAGGTTTTGTTGTTATATCTGGATTGTAGCAGATTGCCTAAGGGTATGTTTGAATGTAACTATGAGTTTGTTGAGGAATAGCAAATTAAAGCATTAACAAGCCAGCAGAGGGAGAAAGTTTAGTAGTGGTGGCATTGCATTTTCATTTCCTGAAACAGAAGATGAATGCAACAAATTCTGGGCCAGGCCTGTGAATAGACTTACAAAAGCTACCAGCCTCCTCAAACTATAATTAAAACAAAGCTGGATCTTCTTACTACCTGAAGGAATACTGAAGCTGGGGCTCTGTGGGAAGACGTCAATACAATGGAATGGTCTTCCCAATGGGATTCATCTGACAGTTCTTGTTAAGCAACAAATGAAGACCTGGTACATTATGGTCATAAATCAAGACAAAGTTTTTAACTTTGTTGCAGCAGTCATTAAGCAAAAGCCATGGTTCTAAAGTGACCGCCAGGGTCATTAAGTGAAGCTATTGCTTGTTATAGCCTGTTTTTGCTGAAAATCAGAAGTAAAGACCAGTTTTTGGGAGAAAAGTTTATACATCATAGTCACGTGACTATGGATGCCGCAAACAGCCATAAATGCAAGCCGGTGGCTGAGCACCCAAAATGCAGTTATATGACTGGATTTGGGGGGGGGAGGGGGGGGGGGCTGTTGAGAATTATTGGGACTTTAGTACTAAGTCGTAAATACCTTTTGAATTGTCTGTCATAACTTCAAACGGTTGCTAAGCAATTGGTTGTTGAGGACTACCTGTATGTATCTGCCAAAAATCGACTGACCTGATGACACACAATCAATTTTTGCTTCATTTTACTTTCTTTGCTTTCAAAATTGTTGAGAACTATTTTTTTTAGTGTTTGTAAGCGCACTTTGGATATTACCATTTAAACAGAAAATGCAACTTGATAGTTATGTAAAAACAAACATGCCAAATACATAGAATGTCACAAAGTGAGAACACACTCTCACATTTTGTAAATATTTAAGGATATCTTTTCATGTGATAACATTGAAGAAATGACACTTGGCTACAAAGTAAAGTAGTGCGTATACAGCTTGTATAACAGTATAAATGTGCTGTCCCCTCAAAATAACGCAACGCACAGCCATTAATGTCTAAACTGCTGGCAAGATATACTTAAATATTTACAAAATGTGAGGGGGTGTACTCACTTCTGTGATATACTGTGTAGTTCTGTATACTGATTGATATACTATATAGTTCACAGGAGACACACTAATGAACCATGTAGTTTTTTATTATTCATTCTTTGTGTTTTGTAGTTTTCTTTTTCTGGATAAGAAAAAATATTTGATAAACAGATTTCTATATGAGCGAAAGCAGATTCTTGCTATACTTAGATCCAACCATATTCAGACAGTAACAGAACAGAAGGGGATTCCCCTTCCCACATACCATATCAAAGTCTGAGATCCATTGGTTTTAATCACTAAAGACTAGGAATGAATGAAGGCAGTAAAGATAACACTGCAATCCTTCAACACATGGGCATTTTTGTCAACTAACCATAATAGAGAAATGATTAAAATAAATCCAGTTATAAGGACAAAATATTACTATTTAATTACATAAAATAATACAAAATAACGTTTGCTCTAATTTTTCCAATCAGATATTGATGACTCCCATGCTGATTAGCAGAACGTATCTACAAATCACATAGAGTTACAAACATGGTTACGTACACCACTGACTATTGCTTTGAGCAAGTCAAGGTAAAATGCTTTCTATCATTTAGCCACATTTGGCATGATATGCTAAATAATAAATGTGTTCTATCAAATTCAAAATGCAGCAATGTAGGCAAGAAAGGGCCCAAAATCCCATCTATGATTTTTATAATTAGGTGCTTTAGTTTTAAAAGAACTATCATTTCTTTATTCCCTTTCAATGGGACCTGCTCTGAACATCTGTATTCAGCAAATAAGCAGCTACACTTGTTAATGCAGATGGTCCTGGACTTGCAATCAAAACAACACAGCGATGCACTCGTAAAGTGTAATTGCATCTAAAAGCAATGGCAATCTCTGCAGTCCCAGTTATCATCAGTCATTAGGAGAGGCAACATCCTGCCAACTTCCCACAATCAAAACCAGCTGAGAAGTCGATAGGAAGTTGCAATGTCCTAAGATGTCTGGCAGGCAAGAAGCTGCTGCCAGGTGGGGGAGGAAGTGAGGGGGCAGGAAAGATGGGGGTAGGAGAGGTGCCATGTGAGTCAGGGAAAGTGTGGGAGAGGGGCCGTGTGAATTGGGGAGGATATGCTGGGGTGCACAAGTGGAGAGCAACAGCACCGAAGAGCTGGGAAGGATATGCGGGTGGAGACATACCTTTGTGACCTTCCTTCTGCTTCTCCACTGACTTTTTGGGGAAGCTAGCAGGGAAGATTGCAAATGGTAATCAAGTGATTGCAGGATGCTTGGCAAGAGGTCCTAAGGGTGAATGGGCTGCCAAGCACACAGATCGCAATCACATTACCATGGACGTGCTGGGACAGCTGTAACTCTGAGGATCATTCAGCACCATCGTAATTTCCAATAGTCACTGAATTAATATTCATAAGTCAAGGACTATCTGTACATTAATAAATTAGAGATACGGTTATTTGAAGGCTTCCATCATTTAGTGGACAAATTGATAAATGGGTCTCATGGCATCTAATTATGTTTTATTTCATTCTATAGTGAATGAAAGCAAAGAGGCTAAAGACTGTGTAAGTGAACCTTAAATCTTTTTTAGAGAAAGAAAAATCCCTAGAAGTTTATACTATCCAGTACTTTTAGAGACATGGAAAAATACAGCATAAAAATATCTTACCTTATTCCAAGCATTTGAATTGAATGTGGATTGTAGTTTTAATCTATTTTGTTAAATCCCTACAAGCCTATTCTGACATATATTCAATGTCTAGAATCAGAAATTACTATTTAGACACGTGATGGCGAAGCTATGGCACGCACAGCCTTCTCTGCTGGCACGTGCACCATTGCCCCAGGTCAGATCTCCATGGCGTTTCTTTTGTGAGCTTCTATTTCCCTGAAAACGACGAAACAGAAGCTCACAAAAGAAAAAGATCTTACCTCTTGCCACGCTGCAGGTGTTGGGATGCCTTCCCGCCCCCCCCCCCCAGCTGGTCTTTGGGTCTCTGCTGCGCATGTGCACATTTGTGCAGGTCTGTGCGTGCACGCATTCACGTGCGCATACACATTTTTCAGTTTGGGCATGCACATGCAGTTTGGCCCCTCAGTGTCTAAAAGGTTCGCCATCAGTGATTTAGATCAGGGGTCCCCAACCTTTGCAACTTTAAGTCTGAAGGACTTCAGCTTCCAGACTTCTCCAGCCAGCTTTGCTTCTGGGAGCTGAAGTTCTTCAGACTTAAAGTTGCAAAGGTTGGGGACCCCTGATTTAGATCAATGAATGTAAAGTATTGCTTATTGCTAGGAACATTATGTACCAAATGTTTAGGCAGCCACTAATCATGAGCTCTCATGCAATCTGGAGCACTTATGCAACAGACATCTACAAGCTAGTCCATTTGCCTGTATCATAATCTTACTCATGCTTATGTTAGCTATTCATTATTTCCCTACCATCCAGGGAAAAGCTTTTTTCTGTTCTACCTGCCAGAAGTAATAAAAAAAGGTACTTTGGTTCATCATTTGTTTATACCGGGGCAAAGGTATAGGTAGCCAAGAGTATTTGCCAAAATTCATCTGTGTAAATGACAAGCATGATGCAAGTTTGTTTTTAAAATGGCAAAATTAGTATTTAAAACTCACAAACTGTTAATTCCTGTTAAAGCTAAAATCCCATTTTGCCAAAGTTGTGACTTTAAAAGAGACAGAAATTCAGAGTTCCTGCATTCCCTTTCTTGAAACAAGATTTAGATTTAGAATAACAGAGTTGGAAGGCACCTTAAAGGTCTTCTAGTTCAACTCCCTGCTTAGGGAGGAAACCCTACAACACTTGAGACAAATGGATATCCAGATTTTCTTAACAACGTCCAGTTGTTTCATTGATTAATTGTTCTGTCAGGAAATTTCTCTTTAGTTCTAAGTTGCTTCTCTCCTTGATTAGTTTCCATCCATTGCTTCCTGTCAAACTTTCAGGTGCTTTGGAGAATAGCTTGACTCCCTCTTTGTGGCAGCCCCTAGTCCTTCTTTTCATTAAACTAGAAATACCCAATTCCTGCTCCGTTCTTCATATGTTTTAGTCTCCAGTTCCCTAATCATCTTTGTTGCTTTGTAAAATAATCTACTATGCTATGCTATACAAATATACAATACACACTATAGTAAATATAGATACTATACTAAACAAGATCATCTACTTCAATTCCATGACAAAATGGGATATCACTGAAACTAACAGAAGCCATTTTCCTGGGATTCCAGAAAGCCCTTAAACCCTGGCTCTGGTCCCAGGCCTGGGGTTCCTATTTGTCAAGACACTGTTCAGTTTTCATTGTTTTTATAATAATAATGATGATAATAATAATGATGATAATAATAATGATGATGATGATGATGATGATGATGATGATGATGATGATGATGATGATGATGATGATAATAATAATAATAATAATAATAATAATAATAATAATAATAATAATAATAATAATAATAATAATTTATTACATTTATAAACCACCCCCTCTCCCCGAAGGGACTCGGGGCGGTGTACAGGAAAATTAAAAAACCATATAAAAACATACAATACACTCAAAGTTAAAAGCGAATTAAACTACCCTGTACTAAAAATTTAAGAACATTAAAATTACTACCCATTAAAACCCAATAAACAATTTGAGAAAACAGACTGGGGCGAGAAGCATAAATTAGGCCAAGCCAGCCTGATGGAACAAATAGGTTTTTACTTTTTGGCGGAAGGCGCAGAGGTCCATGGTCGTTCCAATATTCGGGGGTAGGTCGTTCCAGAGGGTCGGGCCCATCACAGAGGAGGCCCTTCCCCTGGGCGTCGCCCGCTGGCATTGCCTGGTGGACGGCACCCGGAGAAGTTTTAGACCAGGTTTTCTATTGCTTTATGTTTTTAACACGTTTAATTATGTATTAAATTTTGGTAAGCCAACCAGTCTAGTGGAGTGAGCATCCATAACAAATTTAAACAAAGCTATCTATCTATCTATCTATCTATCTATCTATCTATCTATCTATCTATCTATCTATCTATCTATCACCCATCCATCCATCCATCCATCCATCCATTTTGTTTTAAAAGTATAGGTACAATTTGATGGGAATGAAAACTAAGTGAGAATGACAATGATTTAGCAGAAATTAGTTGTGTGATGTTTCTATATACTTTCTGTTCATTCAACACCATTTTTTGCCTTTAGAACTGGTATTATGTTTATTATACCAAATGATGAACCAAATGAAATTCTGATTGAGAATGGATATTAATGTATCAATAAATCCTCATGATAGAATTTAGAAAAAAATGTACAAATTGATATTTCCCATGGCACTTTTAAAAATTTCCAAATGGATAATTATATCCTGCTTGTTATTTAAGTCAAAATGTTTGCCCTTGTTTGCCCTTTCTATTGAATTATTTATTCTCTTAACATACATGGCAATTTCAGAAGCAAGCATGTAGTCTTACCTGATGCAACATTGATTATTTCTTTAACTACAGCATCTTGCATTTCTTCATATTCTTTTCTGTTCTTCATATAGTCTTCATTAATCTCTTTCAATGCACTGGACATAAACAAAAAATGCAGAAATGTTTGCAACATTTCACATTATAATATTCCTATTTTTCCAGGAACAAAATCATTTTCCAAGTAGCATACTTAAGGGGCTGTTCAGGATTAAAAGAAGAAACAGAACTAACTTGTGATGTTGACATTACCTGTTAGAGAATTTCACCCCATTTTTCTGGGTTTCCAAGATCTTATATTTCACATTATTCCGCAGAACCTTTTCTTCTCTGTAGGTAATTCTGAAAAAATGTCCAAACTGTGCATTGCATTCTAATTTGATACTCTTGCCAGCATCCAAACCTTTTTTAAAAAAATTTGGGAAAGAAAGAGAAAGTAGCATATATGACTGATTATGGCCCATAAAACACACAAATCACACATTTATTATCCTGTGATCAATTTTTTTCTTTTGTTTTGCTTAACTATGCAAAGTCAACTGAGTAATCATAAGACTTGGAGAAAGTCATATCATCGAGCTGGCCAGATAAAAGCATCCAAGAAATTTTCATGAATGGATCTCCCAACAATAGAGGTATATCTAATTTGTAACATCATCACATTACCTAAAACAGTGGTGAAAGAACCAGGCTCTTATTAATTATTTTGTTTCAGAAGGCCCCTTAAGCCAGTCTACAATCAAGAAGTATGAGTGTTTCAGTTTTAAAAATGCCTCAATCTATATTGCAACTTGGTAAAGGCAAGGTAAAGTTAAGGTAAAAATACAATTGACCCAGAATTGAGCTTTACTACAACGATAATTTGGAGGGGGTGGGGAGTACAGAAGTAATTTGCCACTGGCTTCTTTTTCAACTTCCCATAGTAGTAACAATTTAGGGCCAATTTTCTTTAGTTTCAGATAAGTAGCTGCCATCTGCTGAAACAAATAAAATGTAGGTGTTTAAATAAGACCATGTATTGAATTGCTTTGGACAGCATTATCAAAGAAAATTATAATTAATCTGTCAACAGCGCAATCTTACCTTCATTTCAAAATTACAAACATTCTAGGATTAGCAATAGCCATTTTCTCCTGCCTATTTATTCTTTATACAATAATTCCCACTATGGCATATCAATTTAGCAGTCAAAGTTGCATTAGGTGGATCACGTCAACGTGTTGACATATACAGAAAGCCTAAGGAAAGATGCAGTTTAGAAGTATGGTGCCTCTGACTGCACAGCTTTTGCAGTTTTTAACACTTTCAGTAGAAGTTAAATGGCAAGCAAGTAATGGGGAGAAAAGGGGGGCGAGCTACAACATCATTGACTGGGCATCCCTGAACACTGAAATATTTTTCCAGAATTCTTCCTTCAGAGTGTCTTTTCCACATCAAGGACCCCTAAAGATATGCATAAAATGGTATGTATTCACTGAAGACCCTGAACAGTTAATAAAAGCAGGGTGCTAGCAGAACCTAGAAAGTGATTGAAATTCAAAGTAAATATTAGTAGAATTGGGAAAGCTTCTCTGACTTTCTTATTTAAGGACAACGCTAAGTTTCAAAGAAGGGATTAAAAGAGCAATATGCTGCTCTTTACCTAACCTGGTTCCTCCAGATCTTCTTGGTTATTCTCCCAGAAATCCCCAGGCTGGAGAAGACTGACATGTGGCACTGCATTTTAGGCAGTGAAGCTGTCTTAAGCAAGTCAATACTGATGGTGACTTGAAAGGAGAAAGAAAAAACTCAACGAACTTAAAAGTACTTCTTGGTAAAATAATGTCCATCCTCCAACTTACTTAATTCCTTGGCTGCAATTTTCAAGACACCTTGCATTTTTTCTTCCAGTTTATCCATACTTTTTCTCAATTCAGCAAGATTGGGGTCAATGGAAGGTTTGACAAGGTATTCATGACTTTCCACCTAGGAAACAAATTCCACAAAAATGAAATTAAAAAATTTAACAAATAATATGAGTACCTATTTATCATAGGTACTTGACTTTCATTAGTCAAAAGTTTGGAAAAATAATCACAAAAATCATTTAATTTGGCATCCAAAGGGCTAACCAGACCTTTCAGCAAAAATGATGATTTGTTCAACTGTACCACTACAAAGCATGTGCTGGAATCTCCATTCATGAATTCTCTATTTATAGGAAATCAACACAGCGGCAGGTGAGCATTATTGTGCTACAGTGTACCTTATTTTATCCAGAAAAGAACACCATTATAACTCAAAGAAATCTGTTCAACTTCCATTCTTCTAAAGAGATTCTATTGTTATCACTCCAAAGGTACTATATTTATATCCCATTTTTCTTCTTTAATAGAGACTAAATACTTTTTTTAAAAAAGATAAACAAAAAGCAAGGATTTGGAATGGAAAGCAACATAACATCTGGATCCTCTTCTCATTACATGGAACAAGGCTATCTAGAAACACCAATCATCTAGGAATCTGCTTGACAGGAAAAAGCCATTATTTCTTCCATGCATAAGTCAAAACAACAAACTGAAGCTGCATAGTTCAAAAGAAATTTAGAATGCAATTTGTTAAAATTATAGTGGAGTTCTACAATTCCTGAGGAATTCCTGTCCCTGCACACAAATGAAGTAAATCTAAATCAAATCTAAAGTCGTTCAATCACAATGCTGTTTCAGCAATTGAATATGCCTGTCCTCAATAGAAATTCAAATTTTATTTATAAATCATTGTTGTTCTTATCATAGCAACAACACTAATGCTTCAGGTCTGAGAGAGTCCTATGATAAATAGGTACTCATGTGTAAACTCCATTATTTGCTAATATACTCCTATAATGGGCACCATGTAAGAATGCATCCACAATTATCTAAGGACCAATCTCCTTCTGCCTTTTAAAAAACCAAGTGCCCTGAGCAAGAACCCCCAGACCTTGAGATTAAATAATGAGAGGGAGGGAAGGAGGGAGGGGGGATGCTTTTTTTGCCTTTTAATTTCACTAGCAGGTTAGCTGTGTGGAAAGAAAGGAAGAAAAGAACCCGCATCCAATCTAAGTTGTGTGGTTGAAGATATTCTGGATGCAGAACATCTGGATCAGTGATGGCGAACCTTTTCAGCACCAAGTGCCAAAAAGGGAGCATGCGCGCCTGAGTGCCAAAAAAGGAGCACTCTGCGTGCATGCAAAGTGTAGTGCAGTCATCTGGGCCATGACCAGGAAGAAGAGCTGCCCAGGGGGCATGCGCATGCCACAAAATGAACTTTTGGTTTCTGGCGCATGCGTGCATGAGGCCAGCAACTCTTCCAGTTACTGCTGCGCATGTCCATGCCCCGATTAGCTGGCATGCACATATGCGCATGCCAGAAAACAGAAGACCAGTTCTTCCGGTTTCCAGTACTGCTGCACGCACAAAGGCCAGCTGATCATTGTGTGTGCATGCATGCCAGAAACCCAGAAGAGGAACGGGCAACGCCACGCATGCCAAGCAACATGGCTCCATATGCCACTTCGGGCACACGTGCCATAAGTTGACCATCACGGATGTAGATAATAATTGCAATAACTATTTTGACAATTTATATCTTGTGGAATTTTAACATGCCTTAGATTAGAAGATCTGGGCCTTTCTAAGTGGCATGCCTGTTGGATACTGGGCTCAACGTGCTTGTATGTTTAACAATTAACACAAAGAGACCTCCATTTTCTTTCTTCTTGCCTTGCCAAAAAAAGTAGTAGCAGCAAATAACAGCTGAAATCACCCCAAGCTGTCCTGGTTGGGTAAGGCAGACCTGGTTTTTAAAGAGATCCTATGGCTGGCATAATGCTCAAAAACATCACAATGCTGAGGATACAACTTGTAGTATTGTTTAGGGGCCAGACCTAATTATTATCTATCTATCCATCCATCCATCTATTTATTATTTTCACAAATAAGTCAAGATAGTGAACATATCCAACACACCTTCCTCCTCCTATTTTCCTCACAACAACCACCTTATGAGGTGAGTTGGGCTAAGGGAGAGTGACTCGTCCAAGGTCATCGAACTGGCTCTCATGGCTAAAGTGGAACTTGAACTTGCTTTCTAGCCTCGTGCCTTAACATCAAGAGCAAATTTGCTCTACTAATACCAATACTAATATTAGTATTAACACTAATTCCTTAATGCTAGTATTAAAGAAAATCCTCAGGTTGGTTATTAGCGTGGAGAAAATCAGAGATAGTATGGGAATTGTGCACAGTTCTTTCTATTGATTGTTAAAACTGAAAGTTAGGGCAAGTGCTACACAATAAAGATAGTCTGTATTAATCTGAAAGACTGTGGAAAAATGGCTATCAAAGGGCTGAAATATAAAAGGACTATTTCATGCAACAAAAGTCAAAAATCTCTCTGTAGAATATGAACACAAATTAATCTTTTCCTTTTAGTATATTTCTACTACCCAATAGTTCAAGATTTTATTTATATATATTTTGCCTCTGAGTCAGTATTGACTCTTGATACAACCTGGACAAGCCTATGAAGGTTTTTGGGCCAGAGTTTCTGAAGTGGTTTGCCATTGCCTTCTCCCTAGGGCTGAGAGACAATGAGTAGCTCAAGGTCACACAGCTCGCTTTGTGTTCAAAACAGTGCTAGAACTCATGAGCTTCTATTTTCCAGCCTTTAAACCAGGGGTCTCCAACCTTTGCAACTTTAAGTCTGAAGGACTTCAGCTCCCAGAATTCTCCAGCCAGCAAAGCTGGCTGGAGAAGTCTGGGAGTTGAAGTCCTTCAGACTTAAAGTTGCAAAGGTTGGAGACCCCTGCCTTAAACAGTACACTAAACTGGTTCTCTTGTTAAAAAATACATTGCCTCTAACTAAGCATGGATTATCAGACAAAGCAGATATAGGAATGTGATACATTACAGAAGGAAAAGCATGCACTCTTTATTTTTCAACTGAATGACCTTGTCAGATTATAACTATAGCAGGACAATAATTTGTACACAAGACAAAGGGAAGAAGTAAAGAAGAAAGGAGGGTGAGGAAGGAGTGGATGTGTGGGGCTGACATTCTGAGGGTAACTGGCCTAGAAGTGGCTATTTGTAGTGATGTCTGGTATACTGATAAGGGAACTGATAAGAGCAAAGACTATATTCTAGCATACCAAATACTTTTACATAAACGTACAGTTACATAAGTAGTGAATTGGTTTCTTGCTGGGGCTGAAGAAAAGGAGGAAAAGCTATAAAAAACGTGATTTATGGGTCTCCTAACAATGTCATTTTTTTTCTTCCTGTAGCGAGAGTGAGAGAAATCTTATTTAATTTGCCCCTTTAGAACAATACGTTCTTATTCCTATACCAAGAAGCAGGATTTATCATACATCTCCTTCCTGCCAGTTTAATTTTTAGTATCCACCCTTGTAAATACAGAGATCTATTATATAAGGAAAATCTTAAAACAGCTGTATCAATTAGCCAAAGCTCAAGAGGCCCAATATTATTACAGGTAGTCCTGGACTTACGACCACAATTAACACAAAATTTCCATTGCTATGCAAGACAGTTAAGTGAGTTTTGCCCCATTTTATTATCTTTCTTGCAACAGTTGTTAATAATAGCCAAATTTATTGACCGCTCCCTCTCCCCACAGGGACTCGGGGCGGTGCACAGGGGAAATAAAAACAATAAATATACAACATACATAACAAAATTAAAACAGATTAAATTAATTCCTGTGCTAAAATCCCATTAACTAAAAATCCCCATACATTTAAAAACCCATAGAGAGAGAGACTACCCTAGGCCGGCCAGGCGGAAAAGATGAGTCTTCAATTTCAAGCGGAAGGAGCGGAGGTCCGTGGTCGTTCTAATATCGGGGGGAAGGTCGTTCCAGAGGGCCGGGCCCGCCACAGAGAGAGCCCTTCCCCTGGGCGTCGCCCGCTGACAAAGTCTAGTGGACGGCACCCGGAGAAGTCCCTCTCTGTGGGAGCGAATCGGCCGCGAGGATGTGTGAGGCAGGATCCGATCCTGCAGGTAGCTAGGTCCCGAGCCATGGAGCGCTTTAAAGATGATAGTTAACACCTTGAAGCGCACCCGGAAGACGACAGGCAGCCAGTGCAGCTCGCGCAAGAGTGGTGTAATGTGGGTAAACCTAGTGGTTCCCATGATTGCTCGCGCGGCTGCATTCTGAACTAACTGAAGCCTCCGGGTGCACTTCAAGGGGAGCCCCATGTAGAGGGAGTTACAATAGTCCAGTCTGGATGTCACGAGGGCATGAGTGACTGTGCGAAGGGCGTCCCGATCCAATAGGGGGCGCAATTGGCGGACCAGGCGAACCTGGTAAAACGCCCTCCTGGCCACGGCTGTCACTTGCTCTTCCATAGACAGCCGGGTATCCAGGAGGACACCCAAATTGCGCGCCCCATCCACAGGGGCAGATGTTCGCCCCCTATGGCCAGCGTTGGAGAAAGCTGGTTGAATCGGGCAGCCGGAAACCACAGCCACTCGGTCTTGGTCGGGTTGAGCCTGAGTCCGTTGCTTCCCATCCAGATCCGCACGGCTTCCAGGCACTGGCACATCACCGCTACGGCATCGTTGGGGTGGTTTGGGGTAGATATATACAGCTGAGTATCATCAGCGTATAGATGGTACTCTACCCCAAAACCACGGATGATCTCACCCAGCGGCTTCATGTATGCATTAAACAGGAGAGGCGAGAGGACCGACCCCTGAGGCACCCCACATGTGAGGGGTCTCGGGGTCGACCTCTGCTCTCCTGCCAACACAAATTGCGATCGGCCAGAGAGGTAGGAGGAGAACCACCATAAAACGGTGCCTCCCACCCCCAACCCCCCCAGCCGATGCAATAGGATACCATGGTCGATGGTATCGAAAGCCGCCGAGAGGTCTAATAGGACCAGGATGGAGGAACAACCCCCATCTCTGGCCCTCCAGAGATCATCCACCAACGCGACCAATGCCGTCTCGGTGCTATGCCCGGGCCGAAAGCCGGACTGGCGCGGGTCTAGATAATCAACTTCCTCCAGGTGACGGGGAAACTGTTGTGCCACCACACTCTCAACAACCTTCGCCAAAAAGGGAAGGTTGGAGACGGGACGATAGTTGGTTAAAAGAGCTGAATCCAAAGAGGGCTTCTTAAGGAGGGGCCTCACCATAGCCTCTTTTAGGGAAGCAGGCAAGGAACCCTCACTCAAAGAAGCGTTGACAACCTCTTGGAGCCAGCCTCGTGTCACCTCCCAGGATGCCAGTACAAGCCAGGAGGGGCATGGGTCCAATAAACATGTGGTGGCTCGCAGTCGCCCACGTAGCCTGTCCATATCCTCGGAAGCAACGGAGTCAAATTCCTCCCAAACAAGATCGGCCTCGTGGCACCCCACTGGACCAAGAATGGGGGCTAACTCGTTCTGTATCTGAGCGGTTTTGTCCTGCAGAAAAGTCACAAATTCCTCTGCTCTACCCTGTAGCGGGGCTTCCCGCACCCTCTGTTGAAGGAGGGAACGGGTCACCCTAAACAGGGCGGCAGGGCGGTTTTCTGCGGATGCTATGAGAGTAGCACAATGATGGCGTTTGGCCACTCTCAGCGCCACAATGTAAGTCCGTAAATGGGCTCTTACCTGTGTCCGGTCAGATTCAGAGCGAGTAGCCCTCCATCTTCCCTCTAGGCATCTCTTGCGGCGTTTCATCGCCCTCAGCTCCTCGGTAAACCAAGGAGCCGGGGCGGCTCGGCGCCGCAAGAGAGGCCGCAAGGGCGCGACCCGATCCAAGGCTCCCGTGGTCGCAATATTCCATGCGGCCACGAGGTCCTCCATCGGGGCGCGGGTCAGGGGTACAGGAAGTGGCCCAAGCGCCATCTGAAACCCATCCGGGTCCATCAGGCGCCTGGGGCGGAACCAGATAGGTGGTTCTGGCACCGCCTCCTCGCGGAGGGGAGTAGCGGTCGGAAAGTCGAGCCGGAGAAGTGAGTGATCCGACCATGACAAGGGTGTGATGACTATGTCCCCTATACCCAGATCACTCTTCCATTGGCCTGAGACAAAAATGAGGTCCGGTGTGTGTCCACCCTCGTGGGTGGGGCCTTGAATTAGTTGGGTCAGGTCCATGGCCGTCATGGAAGCCATGAACTCCCGAGCTACCTCGGATGATTCGCCCAACGATGGCAGATTAAAGTCCCCCATGACTATAAGTCTGGGGGTCTCCACTGCCACCGTAGCGATCACCTCCAGGAGCTCGGGCAGGGCTGCTGCTACATAGCGAGGAGCCAGGTATATAACCAGCAAGCCCAACTGCCTCCCTAGGCCCCACTTCACGCAGAGGGACTCGCAACCGGAAGTCTGTGGCACAATGGTCTCTCTTGGCTCAAGACCTTCCTTGATAATGACCGCTACCCCACCGCCCCTACCTTGGACCCGGGGCTGATGAAAAGCGCGGTAGCCTGGCGGGCACATTTCAACGAGGGGAAGTCCTCCCTCGTGGCCCAACCAGGTCTCCGCAATTCCTACCAGGTCCGGCTCCCCCTCTGACACAAGGTCATGAACGAGGGGGGCTTTGTTGACCACGGACCTGGCGTTGCAAAACATCAGCCGCAGGCCCAGGCTCTGTATTCCCTGACCACCTAGCCTGCGGGGGTTGTGGCACTCGACCGTTCGTAACCAACGGCTGCGTGCCAACAACCGGGAGGATGGTCTCCCCTCGGCCCTGCCCCTCCCCACAACCGTCTGGATTGGCATGCCCTCCAATGGAACGACTAGTAGTTCCCCCCTCAAATCGGTACCTTCCGTCCCCTCCCGTCGGCTAATGGTCCGGCCCTTTCTTTCATATAGTTGTTTTGTCTCAATCTGTCTATACCCACCCCCCTCCCTGGTGCCCCCTAAAATAGATAAAAATTTCCTAACTAAAAATCCCCTGAGGCCGCGCTTCGCCCGTCTCTCCGGATTAATAAATCCTTCCTCAAGACGGGCCCTCGATAATTCAGAGGGCCAAACCTGCGAGAGCGGGGACTCTCGCAGCAATAAGAGGCTAGCTCTGGAATACATACAAGATGGAATTCACGATGGGATGTGGGTTTAAAATACAGGAATTTTAAAAGTCATTAGCCAAGATTTTAAAGCAATTCATTCCAGATGTTATTTCATAGATGTTAAGATGTTAAAAATAAAGTGCAATAATAAAGTGCACCAAGTGAAATAAAGTGCAAGAGTGCATCTGTGAGGTTCTGAGTTCGTGAAAGTTCATAATGTCAATTAATGTCCGGTCTAAGATCTTTAAGACAAATTAACATCTTTCAGGGAAGCGTGGTTCAATTCTCTAGTTCTTGCATCCTGGTTTTAGGCAACCACGGGGCAGATATTGCAATTATTGGAGATGGTCAAAGTCCAAATTTGGTCAGCAGAGTCCCCACGGTCGGCCTGGTTATCCAACACACATTCAACTCGGCGCTCACACCGCCGCCCTCTCCTGCCGCCTTGGCTGTTGGCCTCCCAGCGCTCCCACCGCCGTCGGCTCAGCCTCCAGCGGCTACTCCATCCATTTCTCTCCTTCCACCTCGCGGCACTCTCACCACCGCTCTCTCTCTTCCTTTTACCTTCCATCCTACAATGCTCCCCGTTCTCCGGCGCTCCCACCGCCGCCATCTCCGGCAGCCGCCTCGCCACTCGGCGGCTACCGCCACTCATAACTCTTCCTTCCTTCCTTCCTTCTCCGACCATCTTCTTCCGGCACACAACCAGGTCGACGCTGCTGAACCTCGCAGCGCACACATCGCTGTCTTAGCCCCAAGGTGAGCTCAACCACCGCTGCGTTGGGAGCCCTCTACGCGCGGCCAGCTCGCCCGTTCCGTTTCCACCGGGGCCGCCGGCCTCCGCTCCGACGCCGGCCTCCATTCCGGGCACGCCCTGACGCTCTCACCGTCCTCCGCGTCCCCGGGGCCGTCTCCGCTCCCAGCGCCTCCGAAAACTCCCCGGACCTCATCCTGAAGACCAGGATGGATCCCTCACAGATACCCCAGCCCACAAATGATAGAAAAAGGGGCTGGGGGCACAAAAAGGCCCACGACCTCCGCAGCCCATACGGAGCTCCGGAGCTAGCCCGCCATCTTGCGCAAGCGCAGTCTTACTATGTTAGTTAGTTGTTAAATGAATCTGGCTTCCCCATTGACTTTGCTTGTCAGAAATCTGCAAAAGTTGAACACTTGACCTTGGGACATTGCAACCATCATAAATGCATCCTAGTTGCCCCACAGCGGTCATTAAGTGCAACTACTGGATGTAAGTCATTTTTTCCAGCACTGTGGTAACTTCAAACAGTTGTGAAACAAATGGTCCTTGAGTTTAGAACTACCTGTAATGCACATTTCTTTCCTTGACAACAGAAGTGGGTGAATCAGCCAGACAGGCTTCAAATCCACTATGCCTCTCTCATGGGGAAAGAGATGTGATGCATCACAGAGAATAATAAGCAGTTAAAGGAGCAACACTTAAATCTTAAAAAACATAATTTTGATGGTTTACCAGTTGGAAACGAGAAGAAAGAGAAATGACTAAGTGTTAAACTCTGTAAGAAAATATTATGGAGGAAAAGAATTGTCTAGTACAGTGTTGGCGAACCTTTTTTGGCTCGCGTGCCAAAAGTGGGGGGAGCGCAGGGGGGTCGTGCATAGGCGTGCCACACCTATAATGCTATGTGCATGACCCCCTGCTTTTGGTGCGCTTTTTTCGCCCTCCCCAGGCTCCAAAGGCTTTCTAGGAGCCTGGAGAGGGTGAAAACAGCCTCCCCCCCCCCCCACCTCCAGAAGTTTCGGGAGCTTCCCTGAAGCCCCCAGAGGGCAAAAATTAGCCTCAAAAGAAGGCCTAAATCAGCTGGCCAGTGCACAGAAGCGCGCTGGAGCTGATAGGCCAACGCCTCGCATGCCCTAAGAAATGGTTCCGCGCGCCACCTGTGGAACCCATGCCATAGGTTCGCCATCACGGGTCTAGAAGAAGAGGTAGGAAGTGTGACCATGGATTGTCCAACTTTGATTTATGGAATTCACTGTCACAAAATAGTTCCACAGTTTGAAATATCTGATGCTCTCTCCTAGTCCTTTAATAAAAAATATATATCATGTTCTGTACTTGGAATTATTTTTAAATTGTTTTTATGGCTGGATTAGAATCACTTTTCTTAAGATGGGTAGACATATAAATATGATTACATAAATGAATAAAATGCACTGATGATTACTAATAGAGATGACTCTAAAAGAAACAGGCAACAAAGTTACAGATCTTTTTGTGGCTATTAACTGCAAAAGTACGACACTATCACAGATCCTAGCTCTTGAAGAGCGATAGTAAAGAATGGCTATTGCTAACATACATAGCTTACAAGGATTCTTAGGCTCCAGTGCAACTGGGTAATCCTTGCAAAACTTCAACACGAGAGCTCAGCTTGCCTTTCTATTAGTCACATAGAATCAATACAAAACAAACCTGGTACGGTGCCCTTTCTTCTACTCTGAATATGTAGGAAAGGGTACAGTTACCTATCTGATCATCTTGCCAGAGTGATCATATTTACCCAGCAGGGTTCAGATTAGCAAGGAGGAGGAAGAGACCACAGATGCACAGATATATCAAAACTGCTATGTTCTGACCTAGGCTTCCCAAGAGCATGAAGCAAGCTCCGTGTCCTGACAAAAAACCCTTTTATTAATTTACTGTGAATTGTACTCATTCACATCCAACAAAGGGAGGATTTGCAGTCACAGATCTTATCTGGCTTGGAGAGCTGCCAGGAGAATATCTGCAAAACCTGGCAAGGAGTGTCTGAGAATCACGATCCAATTAAGCAAACTACCGTATTTTTCGGAGTATAAGACGCATCCAAAATACACCCCACTGGCCCCCAGCCTTTGGCCAATGCCTCCCAGCAATTTACCTCTTTGCAGCAAACAGGGGCTTGTGGAGGCTTCAATAAACTAGCAATCCCTGCAGCCTGTAACAGCTGATGATCGGGAGAAATTGAAAGTGAAACTTGCTGTTTGCTCCAGGTGGCAAATTGCTGTGAGGCAGATTTTTTTTCTTGTGCTAATCAGGCTGTTTGCTGCAAGGAGGTAAGTCAACAACTATAAATGCCTAATTATTAGACTTATTTTTTAAAGACTGCTTTATTATTATTCTAGGCAACTTACCAAAATGAAGAAGCTTTTTAAAATAAATGCTTGATCTGAAGAGACCCAGTGCTATTGTTTTAAAAAGTGCTATTCTTTTAAATAGCAGACAATAACTATACTTCCGGAAAGCACATCAATTTTAACAGCATCTGTACAAGTATAGTCTGAAATATAACACTACAAACAGTGTATATTGTCTGTACTGTTTGTTGCAAGGAGGCAAATTGCTGGGAGGCAGAGGCAGATATTTTTCCCTTGCTTTCCTCCCCAAAATCTAGGTCTCATACTACAGAACGTCTTATACTCCGGGAAATACAGTAATTGTCTCCTGCAAACTCCACTCCCTTTTCGCTCCTTTTATTTCCTCAAGAGGGACCATTCATCGTCCACCTGTGGCCCTACTCCCAAGTCAACCCCTTAGTTTTTAGCTGTTCCCTTAGTCTGGCAACTCTGCACATGCTCCAGCTGTTCGCCTGTCTCACTGATGTCTGACTCTGAAGGCAGCTGATAACTGGCATACGGCTCTGGCCCCTCTCTGCCTCCAACACAGCACCCTCATCAGAACCTTCCCCAGACTCCAGGACTGGCCCATGTTCCTCCCCAACCGCCTCACTATCCGAATTTGCTGCCAGCTCCGCTGATGGGCCACAATATGCTGATACAGTTCTACAAAGGAATTACTGAGTCTGTCATTTGCACCTCTATAAGTGTCTGGTTTAGCACAGCAAACAAACAACACAGACACAGACTTCAACGGATAGTTAGGACTGCAGAAAAAATAATTGCAACCAGTCTGCCTTCCTTGGAGGACCTGTATATACTGCAGGAGCCAGAAAGAGGGTTGTGAAAATATCTAAAGACCCCTCATATCCTGGATATAAACTGTTTCAACTTCTTCCCTCAGGCTGATACTATAGGGCACTGCATGTCAACACAAATACAGTTGTCATACCACACACACCCCAAGCTATCACTCTGCTAAACAACTAACTCCCACAATACTGTCTTATGCCGTGGGATGTCAAACCACCTAGGAGGCCTGTATTACCTATTATCCTTCTCATCTTTTCATTATAACCTTGTTGTTTGTATCTCATGATTTATGTTGATTCCTTTTATTAGTACCCTATTATGATTTATGTTGTTTATTTAGTATCCTATGACTATCACTGAGTGTTAAATGTTATCATTTGTGATGAGTATATTTTATGATTAGGATTTATGGAAATCTGGCTTATTACACATTATATAACGGTACAATCGTTCCTGGCTTTTAGAAGTTGTTGTCAGCTGAAGCTAAAAAAGCATTTTTTCAAAGGTTTCTCAAAGGACTTTTATCATTCAGCTGATGCATTGTTTGCATTTTTAATACAGTACAAAACTCTCCTGTAGCTGAGATTTCACAACCAAACAAAAAGAGTTTGGACAGGGGAAAGAGATGTACCATAACAGAAAAGATTGAGATATTTTACATAATGAAAACGAATAGAGATAAAGGGAAATTCCCATCAGAAGTTATAGGAAATAAGACCAGTTTTAAAAAAATAATAGCATACAAAATCTTTGTAGTGAAAATCTGACATAAATTGAATTAAATCTGATCACTTTCACTACTCAAGAGGTTTCCATCAACTTCCATACATTAAAAATAAAAGTGATTCGCAACTGTTCTCATGTTAGAAATGAAGCAGTAAAAAACCACAAAGAATTCAAATTAAAGTCCAGCAAAGGGTTAGAATAAATCAGCAATCAATCAACAGTTAAAGATAAAAGTCAAAAAGAAAATTTCAAGAACTGCAGTTAAAAACTGAGGTGCACTTCAAAAGCACAAACAGCTGAAAGGAAAAGGTCACTCCTACTAAAAATTGCAACCAGCGAGATTCCCCTTCCCCAGTAAGTCCACGATCATCTGAGGATCATCTTGGGTCATTCCTAGTTTCTCCTGTTCAAATCTGTACACCACTAAAGCTGGCTCTTTGGCAGCAAAACCAGCTGTTTGTTGCCAGAAGGGAAAAAATTGCCCTGCCGCTCAGTGCACCATTTTTGGAGAACTCTACCCGAAGCAGATCGAATGGCTAATAGGACTATGATTTATCACATTTTTTAACTGACTGCATTAATCACGTCACTATTTTTTCCCCTTGAATTAAAAATTACTAGTAGCGCAGTAAAGAACTGGAAAGAGTGTATAGAAGAGCAAATAAGATAGTGAGAGGCTTGGAGACTAAATCCTATAAACAATGGTTAAGCCTTAGTCACACGGGCGGGTTTGGCTAATCAGGATAGAGATCATGTCTATCCAATCGGGTCTGTTCTCCTCGAAAGGGAGGAGCATGCGCAGTCACATGTACTGGCTTAATGCTCACTATCGATGCAAATGTCAGCAGCGGTAGCCCGATTTCTTTAGCAAGTTTGATTAATTGGGGCAGCGTTATGCTTCACAGGAGAAGGTCCTTGTCAGTCATTTGAATATCAATTGGGCGCACATCCGTCGGGCAACAAAGTAAGTGTGGACGGACGTCCCACACTAAAGATGGCTCTGACAGGCTCGTGTCACAAGGGTTTTGGACAGCCAATCAGATGCGAGCATCTGATTGGACACAGAGACATAAACACGGGGCTTAGCTTGTTATGACAGTGTTTGCCGAGGTCAAATGCGCCCCCCTTTACGGAGCCTCGCACCCCCCCTGGGGGGCGCGCCCCACTATTTGAGAAGCACTGGGTTAAGGGAATGAGTCTGAATAGCTTAAAGAAGAAAAGAATAAGGGGAGAGCTGATGGTTATCTTCTAACACTTGAAGCTGCCTGCAAAATATAATTCAAAACAATGATTCTATAGGAGAGCCAGTTTGGTGTAGTGGTTAAGGCATCAAGCTACAGTAGAAACTGAGTTTTAGTCCTGTCTTAAGACAGATGGATGATCTTGGGCCAATAGTTCTCTCTCAGCACTAGAAAGGAGGCAATGGCAAACCACTTCTGAAGAAATCTTGTCAAGAAAACTATAGCAAGTAATCCAGGCAGTTGCCAGGAATTTAAAAGAGGGCAGGAGGAGGAAAAGTCTTGAAATGATCAAAAAGAGGGGAGGGCTCTATATAATAAAGATAGTGTACCTTTCACAAGGTAATATGTTGGTGGGTTCTAAAACTTCAATCTATACATAAGAAGCTTATTCAGCAAAGGTTAATAATATGGTTGCTATGGTGACTTGTAATTTCACCATGCACTGTGCAGAGGAGAATTAAATGATTCATAAAGGTTTTCTTGTCAAACTGAAGCTCATAAAATCTCAAATCACAAGAGTCTAGCTTTTTACACTCCAGAAAGTTTACTATCCCTATGTAAAATACTAACAAATGTTCTACTTACTTACTTACTCATTTATTTATTTATTTATTTATTTATTCATTCGTTTATTTATTTGTATGTATGTATGTATGTATGTATGTATGTATGTATGTATGTATGTATGCCTTGCTCAACCATTTCACATCACTGTATGTAGGAGTTTCATTTTAGAAATCACAATTTTGTTGTTTGATTTTAAAGAAAAAACAGCTTAGCTGGAAGGAATAGAAGGACAAAAGGGAACATTAACTGCAAGAGCAAGAACAGAGAGTACTAAGTAATTCAAGAGTTGAGTTCTAATTTATAATAATTTATTTATAATTTTACCAACATTACACAGGAATCATTTTTGAAAAGGGCAACAAGTATCCTTTAGATCATTTTTGGAATTTTTAATCCTCTAATTCAGGGGTCCCCAACCCCCGGGCCGCGGACCGGTGCCGGTCCGTGGCTGGGTGGGAGCCGGGCCGCAGGGCTGGAGAGGAGGAGGAGGGAGCAGCCCCCTGAGCAGAGCGCGTGGGAGAACGCAGGCGCGGCTGTTCGCACCGTTGGAGTGTGGCTCTTCATCCACCCTCGTCGACGGAGGGACTCCTGGGTGCCGCCGGACCGGCCACCGATTCCCTCCCCTGCTGGCATGTCGGCCACTTGTTTTCTTCCAGGGGCTGCGGAGGTTCCGCGGGCGGGGGAGGGAACTGGCGGCCATAGGGAGGGTTGCTCCGGCGGCACACAGGAGTCCCTCCGTCGACGAGGGTGGAGGAAGAGCCCCCGCCATCCTCCTGCGTTCTCCCGCGCGCTCTGCCCAATGGGCTGCCCCCTCCTCCCTCCTCCTCCTCTCCAGCCCGGCTCCTACCCAGCCACGGAGCCTGAACGAGCGAACGAGCGACCAAGCGCGGCAGGCGGGCTGAGGGGGGGGGGAACGGGACGACGACGACGACAGACACACACAGAGAGACAGAGAGAGGGAGGGAGGGAGAAAAAGATAGACAGAGACACAGAATGAGTGATTGAGTGAATGCAAGACAGACAGACACATGCACACACACACAGAGTGACAGAAATGGGCGGATGAAGGAGAGAGACAGAGAAAGAAAGAGAAAGAAAGAAAAAGAAAGCGGGAGAGAGAGAAAGACAGACAGAGAGAAAGAGACAGAAAGGAAAGAAAGACAGAAAAAGATACAGAAAGAGAGAAAGAGAGAGAAAGAAAAAGAGGAAAAGAGGGAAAGAGAAAAAGAAAGAAAGAAAGAAAGGGAAAGAGAGAAAGAAAGAAATAGCGAGAGAAAGAAAGCGAGACAGAGACAAAGAAAGAGAAAGAAAGAAAGCGAGAGAGAGAGAGAGAGAAAGAAAGAAAGAAAGAAAAGAAAGAAAGAAAGAAAGAAAGAAAGAAAGAAAGAAAGAAAGAAAGAAAGAAAGAAAGAAAGAAAGAAAGAAAGAAAGAAAGAAAGAAAGAAAGAAAGAAAGAAAGAACTTATGACCACAGTTGAGGCCAAAAGTTTGGTTGCTAACCAAGATCATTGTTAAGTGAGTTTCACATTTTCCAAGTTGGCCACGCCCACCCAGTCACATGACTGCTGAGCCACTCAGCCGGTCCGCAGAATTTTCTTTAAAATGAAACCGGTCCCTGGTGAAAAAAAGGTTGGGGACCCCTGCTCTAATTGATTGAATATGAGCCTTTAAATTTCTGGAATAAAATACCGTTTCATTATATTATGGATAGGAGTTGAAATCCAATACTTGAGACATGTATTTGGAGAAAGCTAATGTAAGCATTTGATGAGAGTGGAGGCAAAGAACACTCAATTTTTCTCTGACTTTGTCTTTATAATTTTTTTGGAGTGGATCTTCTCAGAAAAAAATGATTGCTTAGTCAAAGAGTTCTGCAAAAATGTTCATTGCTAATACATACACACTCACAAATACATAAGCTCTTTCCATAACATGTAACTGTCATTAATCTGAACAACAGGAATTGCAATACATTTGGTATACGTAGTTCTGAGTTATCAATTTGATCCAGTTCTCTGTCTATCACTATTCTGCATGAATCTTTTTATTGATACCAATACAACACTGAGTCATACCGTAATTTCTAAATTATACATCCTAACTTCCAGCAAAATGTGTGATCATGTTTGGGGGGGGGGGAAATATGCTTGTAGCATTTTGGCCAAAATGTGCCAGTACTGAGAGTACTGTTCTTCTTATTAAAAGGCAATGTTGCGTGTGGCATTGGTATGACTAAGCCTAGTAATTTTATTATATTACAAAGCATGATGTGAAAACTGTGATTGATCAAAGCCATGATGGGCAGCAGACGTTAATCTATGGGCCCACCAGGTGATAACTATAACATATGCAAGACTGTAACATGCAATCCAGGGGGAAAAAGCTTTACTATATGATATTAATAGACGAGAGTAGAAATAACAGATTATAGAAAATGCTGCTGGGCCATTTAGAGTCGCAAAAATGAATGAAAATAACAATTCCTTTCTGAGTATTTCCTTAAAAAAACTGTTTCAAATAAATGGTTTATGCATTAGTCTATTCATGCATACACATATCCAAGAAATGAAGTGATTTAAGTTGAATGTTTAGGAAGAAAGATAGAGAATATTAGTGAAGGATACAAAGAGGTTCTGAATATGAAACAAGCCATTTTTGCCAGTCAAGAGTGAATCTTGGGAAATATAGACGTTGAAGAAATGTAAGAAATAAGTGTGAAAATAAAGCTACTTCAGGAAAAGAAAGCAATTATGAAAAGGTATTAGAAAATAGGTTATCTTCCCAACTAAATAAATAGAAAGTGGATATTAAAAGAAAGAGAAGCCGTTGTGGCATAGTGGTTAGAATGCAGCATTGCAGGCTAACTCTGCCCCCTGCCAGGAGTTTGATTCTGACCAACTCAAGGTTGACTCACCCTTCCATCCTTCCAAGGTCAATAAAATGATGACTCAAGATTGTTGGGGGCAATATGCTGACATTTGTAAATGTGTGTTATTGCTCAGAGAATGCTGTAAAGCACTGTGGAGAAGTGTATAAGTCTAAGTACTATTGCTATTGTAGTCTAAGTATTATCACTATTGATAATATAAAAACTTCCTGGAAATGATGGAAAACAACTATATCACTAAGCACCACTGGAACATGGAGGAGCTTGGGGAAATGTAATGGTTGAAAAAAAAATGAATGTGGGACTTTGCTTCCGGTCTCCGTAGGTGACGGATGGGTCCTAGACACGTCTGCCGCTTGGTTGCTCTGGCGGCGCCTTCGGGGGCACGGGGGCTCTTGCTGAAGAGCCCCCACTGCACGGACGGCTCACGGTGAGTCCCCCACCCTGACGGCGGTCGGGGGGGGGGGCTCCCGCATCATCCCAGCCGCCGGAGAACGGGGGGGGGGGGGGAAGAATTCCCTTTGATCCCCTTCGCCGATGGAGAGCCGGGACAGCTGCGATTGAAGACGGGCTGATAGCCGGAGCTGGAGGCAACACTGAGGCTCTGCTGTTGCTGCAGAGTGGATAGTGAGTGATTCAACAATTGATGCTTTCAACTCTTTTCTTTAAAGAAGAAGGAGGGGGGAGTTTATAAAACCCCTTCTCGGAAGGAAAAAAAGCGACGTTTTAAAATGCTCCCCAGGCTTGGGGAGGAGGAGAAACTAACATCCGATTTCTAAACAACAAATGAAAGTTTTCCATTTTAAGATCGTTATTGATACTTTGTATCTCTGTCTTGCAACAATTGAGATGAACTTTCACTAGTTCTTCATGACTGCCAGAGGGGCGGGGAAGATGGCGTTTCTTTGTTCTCAGCAAGAAATATTTCTCTTTGTGATGTGCTGACACTCCTTCGTTCTTATGGGACTGAACTTTTTACTAGTGGATTAATGCAATGGACTCTTAGGATTTCTCCCAGATGTGCCTTCTTCCTTTTCCTATTTGATTGTTGTTAAAAAATTGTTTTCTCTCTGGACTTTAAGCAAAGTGAATTTTGAATTTGGATATTGACTCTTACTCTCTCATCACCTCACGGACTACCTCTCCAACAGACGCCATATTAATGACAAGAATTTAACACTTTCATTATGGCTTCAAAAAAGCATTCACACCAACCTAAGATTACTTCAATGTTATCTAAAGAAACGGAGGGGGAAGCTACACAGCTATCAGCAATAGAGGAAACTCTTCAAAACATCATGAAAGAAATAAAAGAAATCCGGAACGACAATGTTAGTTCAAAATTGGAACTTTTGGAAACACAGAAAGCACTAATGGAAAATAAACAAAGAATTGATGGACTGGAAGGGGGGACGGTTGAGATGAGGGGAGAGATAAGTAAGTCACAAAAAGAAATAGTGGATTTAGCTGGTCATATGTCTAGGATGGATTTTGAAAGGATGTCTTACTTTTTAAGGTTTCAAAATGTTCCTGAAGCTGCCTCTGAGAATTTAAAAGATTTAATATGTACGATGTTAGCAGATTATACCAAAAAGAGCAAAGAAGATATTTGGGGGGACATTGATTTGATTTATAGAATTAACTCAGCATATGCCAGAATAAATGAAGTACCCAGAGAGATACATATTAAATTTGTAAGAAGGTCAACGAGGGATTGGATCCTGAGAGCACAGAGAGATGGTCCCTTGATATATCAACAAAGTGAGATTGCCATTTTGAAACAGATCCCGAAAAAGATTAGAGAAATAAAAAGGAAATATTCCTTCTTATCAAAAAGATTATATAAAAAGGGTGTGTGGTGCAAGTGGTCGATGCTCGAAGGAATGTTAGTGTTCTGGGAGGGGGGGAGAGTAAGAATTAAAACAATTGCAGAGGCGGAAGCCTTTCTTAAAAAAACTCTCCTCTATCCTGGAGGATGAAAATGGGGGAACGGGAGGGGCAACGGCTCCGCCCACTGGCAGTCAGGGAGAAGAGGATACAATTGCTAAAAGACTTAGTCACAAATGACTTTCTTTTATATAGTGTAATTCCTATTTGGATGTTTAGAAACAAATGATTGATTGCATGAAGTTATGAAATGATATATGTATGTATTTCTTTCCACTTTGTAGGGAAATGAAAAATTTATTGTATTATCTTTTTTTCTCTGTATGAAGCCTTTGAGGGGGCCGACACCTCCGACATAGATGTCCTCAAAATATCTTATTAATACCTTATACCCTTTTCCTGTTTGAAAAATTTGTAAAAACCAATAAAACTTTTTCTCATAAAAAATAAAAAAATGAATGTAAGAGCAGTCATCATTAATTCTAATGATGGAGAAGGCAAGCATACCTAAAACATACCTTTTGCTTACCTAAAAGATAACAGCAAAATGGGAATGTAATTATGCATGTACCCATGGATAGAGAAACTACTACTGAAAATCTTATTACTGTTTTTATTCAATATTCTTATTAATGCAAATAACAAAAGCATCCTGAATTATCAATATAACAACTAGAAGCACTGGAAATGTGTCCACTCAAAGGAAGTTGGGGTTGGACATTTACAGTGTTTCTAGTTCCTATAATTAGTTGGGTAAGTCTTCTGAACAGGTCCCACTCTATGTTTTTAGCACCTGAAAAGAGAAGTCTGAGCTTGCCCATTCCTGGTATGGCAACATGACTCTGAAATTTCCTTCCTGACTAATTGTGCTGTGTGCTATAAACTGGCATAGAATATATATGATAGGGCCATAAATCATTCTGCTTTCATAGATTACCGTATTCATGTCCAAAGTTTCATCGATCATGTTTTGGAAATTGGAGAAATCACAATTTAGCTCTTTAAGAGGTTTTGTGAATATCGCATCCAGTAGCACACTGCCGTTTCCTGTCAAAAGATAAAACACATAGAAAAGAATTGCCAATAAATAGACTGACAACCCTACTTGAATTTATCAGATATGTTTAAATACTTTAGCAGCTGTATAGTAACTTACTAAATAGTAATTTGAGAAGCAGTTTGGTGCAGAGATTAAGGCTCCAGGCTAGAACTAGAAGATCATGAGTTTTAGTCTTGCCTCAGGCTTGAAGCCAGTTGAGTAACTTTGGGCCAGCCCCTCTCTCTCAGCCCAGGGAAGAAGACAAGGGCAAACTACTTTGAGTCGTGCCAGAAGAACTACAGAGAAACCCCAGGCAGCTTTCAAGAATCAACAATCATTTAAAAGGGGGGAAAGAGTAATTTACAGAATTATATATTTAACTATATCGTTGGTACTAGAGAGAATTTTAACACTTTCATAGATTCCCAGAGTCTTGATCAGCTTAGTATTTTTCTCCTTTTCATAAGGAACCCTGAATCCAATCCATCCATTTCTAACATGAAAACAGTTAGACTCATGTAATCAGTTGTTTGAAATGTAACCCTACTCAATATGGAATGTTATGTGTGTGTGTGTGTGTGTGTTAGTTTTATGAGCTGATCAATAAATAAATCAGAGAGACTAGGATAGATCTATTTCGAGCTTTTTAGCTCTCAGCAGCTAGTCATACTCTTACTGGGATTCGAACTCTTATCCGCTAGTCATAGTCTGAAGCCTGCCATCACTTGCCATCTTCAGGCTTCGGACCTGAAGATTTTGCAACGTTTCGGCAAGTGAGATCTTGCCGAAACGTTGCAAAAACAATTTCATACTTACACGGGAAAGCACCCGAACACAACAATACCAGCATACCTGAAAATCTACGAAAGCATATATATTCTGCAACGCCAGGTCCCTGGTGAACAAAGCCCCCCTCATTAATGACCTAGTGTCAGAGGGGGACCCGGACCTGGTGGGAATTACAGAGACCTGGTTGGGCCTCGAGGGGGGTTTACCCCTCGTGGAAATGTGCCCACCGAGCTACCGTGCATTTCATCAGCCACAGGCCCTAGGCAGGGGGGGGGGGGGGATTATCGTTAAGGAAGGTCTTGAGCCGAGAGAGACCACTGTGCCACAGACTACCGGCTGTGAGCCCCTGTACGTGAAATGGGGCCTAGGGAGGCAGTTGGGCTTGCTGGTTGTATACCTGGCTCCCCGCTATGTAACAGCAGCCCTGCCCAAGCTCCTTGAGGTGATCGCCGAGATGGCGGTTGAGACCCCCAGACTATTAGTCATGGGGGACTTTAACTTGCCATCGGCGGGCGAAACATCCGAGGCAGCTCGGGAGTTCATGGCTTCCATGACGGCCATGGACCTGACCCAACTAGTGCAGGGCCCCACTCACGATGGAGGACACACGCTGGATCTCACTTTTGTCTCTGGCCAGTGGATGAGTGATCTAGGAACCGGGGACTTAGTCATCTCACCCTTGTCATGGACAGATCACTCTCTCCTTCGTCTGGACTTTCCAATCGCCTCACCCCACCGTGGGGAGGCGGAACCTGAGATGCCAAGATATACTAATATACCCTGTCTAAGCTGATGCAATAAGGGGAACCGGCTTGGCTTAAGTGCAAGACCAACAATTTCATTGAAGAAGCCAATCTATCAATCTTACAATGTCAGAAAAATATTAAATGATGAGCCCAAGTGAACTCAATTTGACTCCTAGTGGTTTCCTGGACATGTGTGTATAACATGATTAATAATAATAATAATAATAATAATAATAATAAATTTTATTTGTAGCCCGCTCTCTCTCCCCAGAGGGACTCGAGGCGGGGCACAGGAAAATTAAAAAACAATAAACACAAACAGAATACATAATTTAAAATCACAATTAAACAAATCCTGCGCTAAAAACATCTATAAAAACTAAAAACTGTCCCTAAAACCCCTTAACACTACAATAATTAAAATTACCCTAAAACCCCAGGACAAGGAGGCTATCCCAAGCCGGCCAGACGGAAAAAGTAGGTTTTCAATTTGAGACGGAAGGAGCGGAGGTCCGTGGTCGTCCTAATATCGGGGGGAAGGTCGTTCCAGAGGGCCGGGCCCGCCACAGAGAGAGCCCTTCCCCTGGGTGTCGCCCGCTGACACAGTCTAGTGGACGGCACCCGGAGAAGCCCCGCTCTGTGGGAGCGAATCGGCCGTGAGGATGTATGGGGCAGGATCCGATCCTGCAGATAGCTAGGTCCCGAGCCATGGAGCGCTTTAAAGATGATAATTAACACCTTGAAGCGCACCCGGAAGACGACAGGTAGCCAGTGCAGCTCGCGTAAGAGCGGTGTTACATGGGTGGACCTAGCGGTCCCCATAATTGCTCGTGCGGCTGCATTCTGGACTAGCTGAAGCCTCCGGGTGCACCTCAAGGGCAGCCCCATGTAGAGAGAGTTACAATAGTCCAGTCGGGATGTCACGAGAGCATGAGTGACTGTGCAAAGGGCGTCCCGATCCAATAGGGGGCGCAATTGGCGAACCAGGCGAACCTGGTAAAACGCCCTCCTGGCCACGGCTGTCACTTGATCTTCCATGGACAGCCGGGCATCCAGGAGGACACCCAAATTGCGCACCCCATCCACAGGGGCAAGATGTTCGCCCCCTATGGCCAGCGATGGAGTGAGCTGGTTGAATCGGGCAGCCGGAAACCACAGCCACTCGGTCTTGGTCGGGTTGAGCTTGAGTCCGTTACTTCCCATCCAGATCCGTACAGCTTCCAGGCACTGACACATCACCGCTACGGCATCGTTGGGGTGGTTTGGGGTAGAAATGTACAGCTGTGTATCATCAGCGTACAGATGGTACTCTACCCCAAAACCACGGATGATCTCACCCAGCGGCTTCATGTATGTGTTGAACAGGAGGGGCGAGAGGACCGACCCCTGAGGCACCCCACATGCGAGGGGTCTCGCGGTCGATCTCTGCCCCCCTGCCAACACAAATTGCAATCGGCCAGAGAGGTAGGAGGAGAACCACCGTAAAACGGTGCCTCCCACCCCCAACCCCCCCAGCCGATGCAATAGGATACCATGGTCGATGGTATCAAAAGCCGCCGAGAGGTCTAATAGGACCAGGATGGAGGAACAACCCCCATCTCTGGCCCTCCAGAGATCATCGACCAACGCGACCAATGCCGTCTCGGTGCTATGCCCGGGCCGAAAGCCGGACTCGCGCAGATCTAGATAATCAACTTCCTCCAGGTGACGGGGAAACTGTTGTGCCACCACACTCTCGACAACCTTCGCCAGAAAGGGAAGGTTGGAGACTGGACGGTAGTTGTTCAAAAGAGCTGGATCCAAAGAGGGCTTCTTAAGGAGGGGCCTCACCATCGCTTTTTTTAGGGAAGCAGGCAAGGCACCCTCACTCAAGGATGCGTTGACAACCTCTTGGAGCCAGCCTCGTGTCACCTCCCAGGATGCCAGTACAAGCCAGGAGGGACACGGGTCCAATAAACATGTGGTGGCTCGCAGTCGCCCACGTAGCCTGTCCATATCCTCGGAAGTAACGGAGTCAAACTCCTCCCAAACAAGATCTCTCTCGTGGCATCCCACTGGGCCATGAATGGGGGCTAACTCGTTCTGTATCTGAGCGATTTTCTCCTGCAGAAAAGTCACAAATTCCTCTGCTCTACCCTGTAACGGGGCTTCCCGCACCCTCTGTTGAAGGAGGGAGCGGGTCACCCTAAACAGGGCGGCAGGGCGGTTTTCTGCGGATGCTATGAGAGTGGCACAATGGTGACGTTTGGCCACTCTCAGCGCCACAATGTAAGTCCGTAAATGGGCTCTTACCTGTGTCCGGTCAGATTCAGTTCGAGTAGACCTCCATCTTCTCTCTAGGCATCTCTTGCGGCGTTTCATCACCCTCAGCTCCTCGGAAAACCAAGGAGCCAGGGTGTTTCGCCGCCGCAAGAGAGGCCGCAAGGGCGCGACCCGATCCAAGGCTCCCGTGGTCGCAGTATTCCATGCGGCCACGAGGTCCTCCATCGGGGCGCGGGCCAGGGGTACAGGAAGTGGCCCAAGCGCCATCTGGAACCCATCCGGGTCCATCAGGCGCCTGGGGCGGAACCAGATTGGTGACTCAGGTTCCGCCTCCCCGCGGAGGGGAGCAGCGGTCGGAAAGTCGAGCCGGAGAAGAGAGTGGTCTGTCCATGACAAGGGTGTGATGACTATATCCCCTATACCCAGATCACTCTTCCATTGGCCTGAGACAAAGATGAGATCCGGTGTATGTCCACCCTCGTGAGTGGGGCCTTGAATTAGTTGGGTCAGGTCCATGGCCGTCATGGAAGCCATGAACTCCCGAGCTGCCTCGGATGATTCGCCCACCGATGGCAGATTAAAGTCCCCCATGACTAAAAGTCTGGGGGTCTCAACTGCCACCGTAGCGATCACCTCGAGGAGCTCGGGCAGGGCTGCTGCTACATAGCGGGGAGCCAGGTATACAACCAGCAAGCCCAACTGCCTCCCTAGGCCCCACTTCACACAGAGGGACTCACAACCGGTGGTCTGTGGCACAACGGTCTCTCTCGGCTCAAGACCTTCCTTTACAATGACCGCTACCCCACCGCCCCTACCTAGGGCCCGGGGCTGATGAAACGCGCGGTAACCTGGTGGGCACATTTCAACGAGGGGGAGTCCACCCTCGTGGCCCAACCAGGTCTCCGCAATTCCCACCAGGTCCGGCTCCCCCTCTGACACAAGGTCATGAACGAGGGGGGCTTTGTTGACAACGGACCTGGTGTTGCAGAACATCAGCCGCAGGCCCTGGCTCTGTACTCCCTGGCCACCTAGCCTGCGGGGGTTGAGGCACTTGACCGTTTGTAGCCAACGGCTTCGCGCCCCCAACCGGGAGGGTAACACTTGTCTTCCCTCGGACCTGCCTCTCCCCACGACCTTCTGGATGGGAATGCCCTCTGTCGGAACGACTAGAATCTCCCCCCTCCTAACGGAACCCTCCGCTTCCCTCCGTCGCCCGCTGGCCTGGCTCTCTCTTCCCTCCCCCGCCTCTACCTGTCTATACCCTCCCCCCTCCCTGGTACCCCCTAAAATAGATAGATTATCTATACAGCTATAAGATGGGGAGGCAGGAATCCTTCTGCTCCAAAGAGGTTCAAAAGGCTGTTTTGTACCATTTATTTGGATATCAAGTACATGATGGAGTACATACTCTCCCTGGCATTCTCCTGTCTTCAAGGTTAGCTCCTATGTTACCTGCACCAAATCAGACTTCCTAACAGAAATGTACAGAAAAGATTTTGGGGTCCTTCCAGTGGTGAGATTCAACCAGTTCACACCACTTTGGGAGAACTGGTTGTTAACTTTCTGAGCAGTTTGGTCAACTGGTTGTTGGAAGAAATCATTAGGGCAGAAAACCAGTTGTTAAATTATTTGAATCCCACCACTGGGTCCTTCCATTTGACTCTCATTTGACTCTCAATGCAAACAACACAAGATGTATAAGAAAGGGAGGTAACCTTTGCAGAAATAGGCAATAACCATTATCTAGGTAAAGGGGTTGAAACATTCTTTTAAGTCCTGGGAAACACAGCTCAAGCAAATGCTTCTCTGATTCTCTTGCCTGGTCTATCTGGTAGGGCTCATCAATTTTGTAAAGCAATTTCTGTTTCTGTTCAACCTTAGGAGTTTCTCTAATGGTCTTACATAAATACAGATAATCCTCCATTTGCGACCACAATTCAGTGCAAATTTTTTGTTGCTAAGTGAATCGTTTGTTAAGTGAATTTTATTTTATGACCTTAAGCAAATCACTACAGTTGTTAAATTAAATCATTGTTAAATGACTCTGGCTTCCTCACAGACTTCGTATGTAAGAAGGTCATAAAAGGTCCTGGGATACTGCAACCGTCATAAATAAGAATCTGTTGCCAATGCATCTGAATCTTGATCACATGGCCATAGGAATGCTGCTATGGTTGTAAGTGTGAAAAAGTCATAAATCACTTTTTCAGTGCTGTTGTCTGGATGGGAGGAACAAACTCAGACTCAACCCGTCCAAGACCGAGTGGCTGTGGTTTCCGGCATCTCGATATAGCCGGTTAACTCCATCGCTGGCTATCGGGGGCGAGTCATTAGCCCCCGAGGAAAGGGCTCGCAACTTGGGCGTCCTCCTGGATTTGCGGCTGTCCTTGAACGACCATGTGACGGCCGTGGCCAGGGGGGCTTTTTATCAGGTTCACCTGATACGCCAGTTGTGCCCCTTTCTAGATCGGGATGCCCTACGCCCGGTCACTCAAGCCCTCGTTATCTCCCGCCTGGACTACTGTAATGCTCTCTACATGGGGCTCCCCTTGAGGTGCACCCAGAGACTCCTAGTACAGAATGCGGCCACGCAGGGGATTCTTGGAGTCTCACGGTACTCCCATATAACACCTCTCCTGCGCGAGCTGCACTGGCTGCCAGTGGTTTTCCGGGTGCGCTTCAAAGTGTTAGTAACCATCTTTAAGGCGCTCCATGGCACGGGTCCTGGCTATTTGCGAGACCGCCTCCTGCCACATACCTCCCTTCGACCTGTCCGCTCCCTCAGAGAGGGCCTCCTCAGGGTGCCGTCTGCCGGTCAATGCCGGCTGGTGACTCCCAGGGGAAGGGCCTTCTCTGTGGCGGGCCCGGCCCTCTGGAATGACCTTCCCCCCAATATTCGTACCATCACGGACCTACACCTCTTCCGTTGGATGTTAAAAACACATTTCTTCCATCTGGCCGGCCTGGCATAGACTAAGGGTATAACTTTTAATTTTTGATATTTAATTGTTTTAACTTTTAAATTATCTTAACCATTTTAGCACAGATCTAATAACTTAATGCTATTTTATATTTTGTATGTGTTGTGGGTTTTTATCTTTCTGTCCCACCAGGGAGAATAGGGCGGTATATAAATCGAATAAATAAATAAATAAATAGTAACTTTGAACAGTCACTAAATGAACTATTGTAAATCAAGGACTATCTGTACTGTTTTCCTGGATTAAACACATTTTGCCAATTATTAATATCCCCTAAAAATTTTCCACATAAATGATGAAGGCAACAACAGGCTAGAAGTGAGTACTACTCTAAGATTTGCAGAGGAACAAAGAAAAATTAAGAGAATAAAATCCAGAGGAGAGAGGCTAATAAAATAATATACAAAGTATATTCAGTGGCTACAGAATTCTGACAAATTCTGAGCAAAAAGATACAGTATAACAGACCCTTGAAAAAAGTATGACTGATTGGCTTACATCTTCAACTTACTTTCACACTATACATTTGTTCCAGACCCTATTTTTAGAAGCCAATACCTTTCTGGTTTTGCAATTCCAAATGCGGAGTGTGCTTCGTTGAGGTATTTTTAAAAAACTTTCAAATTTGTAGTAGCAGTCAGGAAGCAAGCATGTTATAAAGATTTTAATAAATAACAAATCTGACATTTTTCATGCTGCCAAATTAAAGCTCTTTACTAAAATTCCCTTTAATTTTCTCAGCTACAGTATTGCATATTTAAATCAGATGGGTTATTTTTGCAGAAGTTTGAAGGTTCACCTTTTGTTAACTTAATGAACAGTCAGATCTTTATATTTGACATTTGATGTCAGATGCAAATTGACATTTATTATACTGAAAGGGAACAGCCTGATCATTCAGTTCAAGCTGCTAGAGAAATGTCCAAAAGATTAGAGACTTTAGTGCACTTGGACTAGTCGTACAATAAAGCAACTGCTCTTGTACATGGGCTTTTTAAAAACAAATTTGTTTTCATTCAGCTTAATAGCCAGGAATTTCCATCAGATTCTGATTCATTCCTGAATAAAATTAATGTATTTTTGCCACGTCCTATAGACAATGAATGTTATTAAGCCTTTGTTTGAAACATATCAAGTTTGAATAATCGGTTTTCTTTTCAATCAATTCAAAAATTACTCAGAGTTCCCTTGTATAATAGAATATTCATCATGAAAGTTTCTCTTTCTTACTATAAATATTTGGACATGTACAGACTTCAACTCCCAGAGTTTTCAGACCATGATGACTAGGGAGTCCTATGAGTTGAACTCTATGCATCTAGATCCAGAATGGCGAATCTATGGCTCATGTGCCACAGGTGGCATGCGGAGCCATGTTTGCTGGCACACCAGCCATCAGGAGGCAAAAAACAGGCCCAATAGGCCAACTGAAAGTTTGTTCCCGAACTTGTGATTGGCCTGTTGGGGCCATTTTTCATCCTCCCCAGCCTCCGGAGCCTTTCCTGAAGCCTGGGGAGAGCGAAAAACAGCCCCAACAGGCCAACCACAAGTTCGGAAATGATCCATTTCCGGCTTCCGGAGGGCCTCTGGAGAGCCGGGGGAGGCAGTTTTCACCTCCCCAGGCTTCAGGAAAATCTCCAGAGCCTGGGGAGGGATCATGCGTGCATGCGCAGGGAGGGGGTGGAAAGGACTGAATTGGTGTATGCCATAAGAAAAAGGTTTCCGATCACTGACCTAGATAGTGTTAAATTTGGGAAGATTTTTCCAGAGCCATAATGTCAGTTACCTTCAGCCCAAAAACACTTTGCTGGTTTACATCTGATCCCTTGGATCATTGAGCAGTCAGAAGTCAAAGAGGTAACTCTTTAGATAGCATTCCTATGTCTAACTCTTCGAACAGTAGGTTCTAGTACTTCTGATGGGTGTGTATGCTAATTTGCAGGTGACTGTGACACTTCTTAATAGCTGCTGACACTATGGCTTATTTACTTGATGGACAAGCTGAAATTTGGGATGGTCAGCCAAGAGTTTTAGTCTCATACTCTTAGTCACCAACAAACGTTTCTACTTTCACAACTAAATTAGATCTGCTCCCCGTATATAATTTAATCAGTCTGGACTTCATTGGCTACTTCTCTATGAACAGGAGTCTATCTATATCAACCCCTTCAAGATTGCTCAATCCCATTTTAGTATAACAAATATTGTTAGTTCTTTGTGGACAATGTGCTATATAAAGGTTTCTAGACAGTGTTAGGGCTACATTTTTAACAAAAGATAACTAATGCTTGTTATGATCAAACAAGGAATGGTATATTTTGGCTTCACCTTCTTCTAAAGCCAACATACCAATTTATATCTTACTCTTTTTTCCCCTTATTTCTATTAATCTTTCCTTGTTTACACTTGATCAATCCTGAGTTACAAATATTTCTAAAGATTAGCCTCCCAAACTGCTCTGTCACTATTCTAAAATTCTGTTTTTTTATTTAGCAAATTAAATTTCTCCATCTTCCTCTCTATTACCACAATTTGAAATAGCACATCAAGCCACATAGTAGGAGTTATCGCACAAACTGAATGTTTTTTGTATTCGAAATATGGATAACTTTATTGACTCTTTTAAACAAAAACTCTTTAATAATTTGGGGAAAAAGGCATACTTAACACAACTCTGAGAAAGATTATAAGTTCACTGGACAGAAAGATAACCTCATGTGCATATGTAAATAGGTTCATGTAATAAGTTATGACTGACACAAAGGTGCAGCTAATCCTGATTTGTTGTAAGCCAACTTGGTTCTATCCAAGTGTTTCTTACTTCAGAAGTGAAGTGAGCAATCTTGAATAATTGTGCTCAGAATAAAAAATACCCTAGCCAGAATTTTTTTTGTTTATTGCCCAGTTTAGAAATTTCTAATTGCTGGACTGTTTCATTGCATCAATTAGGATATTTTAATTTCCATTTTCTCTTTCCATTGATGTTTTAAAAAATTTATTGATTCAGTTATTTGGTTGTTTTATACTTAAGAGATTGAGGCTAATACCAAAATACTGATCTCAAGTCAATTCAATAATCAGAATTGGGTTTTTTCCATTTTGCCTACACTAATTGTTTTCTTGTTATATGAAAAATAAACAAGGAATACAAATGTCAGATGGTAAGGCATTCCAAAGCAGAATGCTTAGCTTTTCACACATGTGTGTATCACTAACACTGGCTGGATGCTGTAAAAATACTCTTGACAGCTGAATAGAGATTGCCTCTTGAGCTTATGATATTTAGATTTTTATATTTATTTTTTAAAGATCTAAATTTTTATTTCTAAAATTTTTAGAAGTCAAATATTTAATTTTTTCTAAACTTTAGAAAATTTCTATATTTAGAAAATAAGAAAACATTACCATTATTTTTTTCCAGTGCCTGTATCACATTAGGTAGCTGATTAATTGCCTGATATATTTTGTAACAGTCCTGCAGAGTAGCTTTCTTCTGAAATTTTTTCCCTATCCGACTGAAGTCTGGAAAGCGGCGGAGGAGATCTTCTTGAAGAATTTGTCTTAGTTCTCCATCTTCCATGAAGGCTTCCACCATATCTAACCTAAGTGTAAGATAAGTTTAAAATAGACAGGAAAAAAAAGTTTAGCATGTGAGACTGCCATGGTTTTCAAAATCATAACACATTTTCAAGTTATCTTTTAAAATGGGAGCTTAAAATTAATCAGAGTGCTAGGCTAACTGGGATAACATGTCAATGACCATAATTATAAAACATTTCACAATCAGAAATACTTTTTTGGATAAATTTTATTAAGAAAGGAAAAAGAAGAAAAAGATAAAAGTGTAAAAAGATAAAAAAGAAAGAGGCTTCCAATTTTCTTCGCAGGAAATAGTATGATTAGAACATTATCTAACTCTATAGTTACAAAATAGGCTCTTTTTCTATTCTCTAATAGAATCTATTACCTAATGTTTTTGATTTCGTTGGTTTTTTTTTGGAATCCTGAGTTTTATCATCAAAACTATAAATCAAAAGTTCATTTTTTTCTTTTTCGTGCAAAAAGTGTATAAGGGGTTTCAAGTAAGCAACAAATATAGATGTTGTCTTTTCTGTAACCAAAGAAGTCAGTTTAGCCATCTCAGGAAATTCCATCATCTTCATCATTCCTCCATTGTGAACAGTATCAAACCTTTCCACTTTGAAGCGTATAATAAATCTTGCTGCAGTTATATATTAAAGCAAAATTCCATGATTTTTTCCCAGCTGTTTATCCACCATTCCCAAAAAATAAATCCTCTGGTTTCATTGTACATTAGTGTTTAAAATCTTCTGAATTAGTACATGTATTTGTATCCCAAATTTTCTGACTACCAAAAGATTCAGCTACAGAATTCCCCAAACCATACTCCAGTAACAATAATCATAATCATAATGACTTTACTAAATGTATATGCTGTCCAATCCCTAGCAACCTGAGATTATAAAAATTCGCAATTTACATACAACTCTCAATATTGCTCTAATTAAAATGATCCAAACTAGAATTATGACCTAAAATATGACCTATTTGGCTAGCAACAGTTACCTCAGAGTATCACAGCCCAACTTACTCAGTGGAACTGCCACCACACTAGACCCGTAAGCAGAATTACCTTGACAGAAATGTGTAAAAATATAGTCAGCCATCTACATACATTAAGCATTAAAGGACAGGTCTTTAGGTCCACCATCCAGCAGATGATCATACAGTTATAAATCATCCTGACCACCTTCCTTGCTATAATAAAATGCTTTTTCGTGGATTCCACATTCAGGCGATCCAAAAGTTCTACCCTAGAAAGGACTGCATAAGAGTTGTTACGAGTACCCAAGGAAAGTGCTCATGTTTTATAATTGCTTCTAAACTACACAGGTATGCTGACAGTTTCAGATATGTATATTACTTATGGTTATTTTAGCTGTTATTAGACAACCTGTGCCCCTTTGCACCAGCTTTTCAGATACATTTCCTTACCCAAACAGAGAAACAAAATGAGTGGGCAAAAAAGCAGTGGAGCAGAAGCAACTTCTGACATCCTGCCCTATTATGTTTCATTGTGGTAATTTGGCAGGAAGCACTGGAAATCTATCTCCCTCCCTCCCTTTCCTTTCCCTTCCCACTAGGCAGGAAAGTGGCTGCTACTGGATGGGAGGGGGAAGTGAGGGATTGCAAAACTGGCTGGGAAACTGTCACAGAAGTTTGAAAATGAAAGTCACGTGACTGCAGCAGTCAATAACACTGAAACAGCTGCAACCTCTCCAAATTACATTCCCTTGGGAGTCATGGATTGTTGATTTTGGACACATTCTATAAATTAGCCCATTTGAGTTATCTTAGTTCAAAAAAAGTACTGGCCAAAATAGCCTACATACTTCTAGACTGCCTTAAAAGAGGTATAGAATCAAGATGCAGTGTTGGTACCACTTTATAATGTCTTGGTAAGACCACATTTGAAATACTGTTTTGGTCACCATTCTATATAAAAGAAAGATGCTGAGACTCTAAAAAGAGTGTAGCGAAGAACCAAGTTTATTAGGAGAATGGAGACTGAAACATATGAAGAATTGTTGCAGGAATTGAATATGTCTATTTTAATGAAAAGAAGGATTAGGGGTGACATAAGGGTGACATTATATGAAGGGCTGCACAATGAAGAGGGGGTCAACTTATTCTCTAAAGCACCTGAAGGTAGGGCAAAAGAGCAATGGATGGAAACTAATCAAGGAGAGAAACAACCTAGAACTAAGGAGAAATTTCTTGACAGTTAGAACAATTAATCAGTGGAATCTTGCTTTCAGAAGTTGTGGGTGCTCAATCACTGGAGATTTTTAAGAAGAGATTGGACAAGCATTTGTTTGAAATGGTATGGAGCAGTGGTTAACAACCAAGGACCAGTTCCATGGAGAGGTTTTTCTGTGGGCCCGAAGGGGCATAGTTTCACATGCTACCTGCATCCAGTAGATGGAGCTTCACTTGTTTGTGTGGCCCAGTTTATGGTCTGCTGTGGCCCGTGACGATCAACGGACCAGGGATTAGAAACCTCTGGTAAAGAGTCTCCTGCTTGAATGGGGGGTTGGACTAGACGACTTCCAAGGTCCCTTCTAACTCTGTTGTTCTGTCATTGTTGCCCTATGGTATGGCATGTTTTACCCAGCTAAAGGTCACAATAACCAGTGTTTTAGTAATATATAGGTTTTGGGTTGCCTTTCAGGTGAATTGAATTCTTATGATTTAGGAGAAAAAGGCTGACAGCAATCTTTGCTAAAAATCAGTTAACATTTACAGCAAAGACAATTCCAAAGTAAAACGTTTGCCACTGCTAAACCATCTGCAACTATAGACAGATAGTTTTTGCTCTTTTGATAGACTATAAAAAATTTGACTATAAAAAATAATTCAAAAATAGGAACATCTCAAACAAATATTAGACTAGAGACTGTAAATTTATGAGCATATCAAACTATTTTACACAGATACTAGGATTTTTAGCCAGGATTGCGTATATTTATTGACCATAAATTTCAAAAGTTTATTACTCAAAATATTCAAAGGGATCAAAGCCAAAACTTTTCATGTGCAAAACACTGGATTAACTTCTAAAGCAACATTTTTGTGGGCAATGCATTAGCAATATTCAGCTAACTAATATAATGCAATGATTCAATAATACTACATTATAGAGTGATGCTGCTGCTATCATTTTTAATTTGAACCGATACACTGTAGTTTTCTATTTGCCAAATGGAAATATAATGGGACAAATGACATATGATTAATATATGTTCAACAGCAACGACGCTCATCTTTGCTAGTAGTATTCTATTTCTAGCCAAAAAATGGGGAGAGGGCGGAGTGTTAATACCCATCAAGCTCTCCACAATAGAACAACATGTTACTGTGTATTCCTGATTCATTCAGGTCATTAAAAACAGAGAACATTTGTTCATCAATATGGGTCAACAATAACAAGTAAGGCTTAAGGCAAGTCAAATACTTCTTGTTTGGGAGGAAGACTCAAGCATCCAGAAAATAAAGATTAATAGGAACTGTATTCATCACTAGAAAAATCCAGATTATGACTTTATTTGGTTAACTATGGTAAATGGAACAGGAATTTTCATGGCTAAATAACGTAGTTGTAAAGTGTTAATCATGTGATCACATTGCTGGCAATCGCAATATCAGCAGTTCCTGCTGTCATTAAGCAAGGATCATGGGTCATTAAGCAAGTCCCAGTGGATTGCAAGCAGACTAACAGGCAGGTAAGGTGTGACGTGAACACAGTGGGGGTAGGGAGGGATGTGCAGAGGGTTCATGAAAAGCACTGCAGCTGAGTGTGGTTGTTGTGGTGGGGGAGATGCACAAGTGACCTGTGAGGCATGGCATGGATGTGTTAGCGGCTGTTGCCAGGCAGAGAGGATATGTCAGTAACTGGCAAAATGCAGCATGTAATGTGGGGCGGGGGGGGGGGGTTGCTGCTGAGCAGAAAGGGTGCAAACAACTTACTGGAATGACTTTGAGACCTTCCCTCTCAGCTTCCCCATTGATTTTGCTTGTCAGAATCTGGCAGGGAAGATTGCAAATGGTGATCATGTAACTGCATATTACAACCATCGTAATGCAAGACAGTTGCCAAGCACTCAGATCGCTATCACAGGAGGAGTGCTGGGACGGCTGGAACTTCAATAGCAATAGCCCTTAGACTTCACTGTATCATACCTGGAAGCCATCTTTTACCTTTTGGACTTCAGGCCTGCCACATTTTCTACTGTGGGAAAATGGGAGGGGGGATTATACAGAGTGTGGGTGCTCTGTAGCCGTAACAACATTCTTTCTCAGAAAGTCATGGTCAACTGGCCCTGCAGCTGCGATGAGATGTCTGGGAGGCATCTCCAGTTCGGATGGTGCCTGATTGGATCATGTGATACATATGTGGGTGCTGGGCAGGGACTTGACCTTTCTTTTGGGTGGGGAAAAACCTGGAAACTTTCAGATTTGGGGTTTCCCAGATGTGCCGATATGACATCTCTAATAAAATGGAACTTTGAGGAAACTCAAACCTCGGAGTCTTCTTTCGTTAGGAGTGTTACTTAGAACCCTGACACTACTGTTCTTTACAGCCTACGGTTTACAGAGTCAGCATATTGCCCCCAACAACAATCTGGGTCTTCATTTTACTGACCTTGGAAGGATAAAAAACTGAGTCAACCCTGAGCCAGTGAGAACTGGACTGCCAAACTGCTGGCAGCAGAAGAAGTAGCCTACAGTACTGATTCTAACTACTGTACCACCATGGCTTGAGCTTCAGTCTAAAGCATCATCATTCAGCTTGTTCTTAACTTTAAATAGTTGCTAAATAAATAGTCATTTAACAAAGACTACCTGTATTTAAGAAGCAACTCAAATGATTGGGGGGGGTGGGATATCTGCTGGGAGCCTGTAATGCAGCAGAGGGCACAGGCATTTTGGTAGAAGTCGGGTTCAATAAGTATAAAAGAATAAGCAAAGTGAAGCATTCAATAACCATTCTAATTAGCTTTCACAAAGTTTTACATAGGACATAAGAATTCATCCTGCTCTAAACAACAGAAATGTATAAATTTCAGCCTCCAATAAAATTATATTCAGGCATTCTGGAAAGGAATTAAAAACACCCCACTAGTCAAGGCCATGTGGATTACATCTCTTTTGTAAAAGCATTCATGTATTCAGCAAGGATATCTGTGCCAAAGAAGTCTTCCTACATAAACATCCACACGGAAATAGATAGCCATTTGTCTGAAATGGTATAAGGCTCCTGCCCACGCAGGGGGTTGGACTAGAAAACCTACAAGGTCCCTTCCAACTCTGCTATTGTATTGTATTGTATTGTAAATGCAAACATGAAAGTTCAAACCAGAGAATGAATACATGGATACTTTTTAAAATTAGACATCGCATGTCTTCACAAGGAAAGAGTTCACTCCTATCTGTTGCCTGTAAGTTATTGTAATGCCTGAATTCAGGTCTGAATTTGCAATGAGAAAATTGAGGAAGGCAGAATAAACTGAGCAGTTATTAAGTCTAGAGAAGAATCACATCAATTCGGAAGCTGACTTTTTATTCTACTTCTACCTTAATTTATATTTCCACCCCATTCTTCTTCATTAACACCTACTGCCATCATCATTTTTATTGCTGCTTTTTTGATATTTTGTAAGTGGCTCTTCGAAAGGAACATAGCCCAAGTGAGAAATGACAGCAAGAGAAAGACAGGGAGGGAGAATTGAAAGAAGGTTGAGAATGTTTCTGGTTTTCAGATTAGCTGCCTGCAGAGATGCTGGAGGTTAAAGCATGCTATTCTTCTTTATTTATTTACAGGATTTGTAAACAACCCAAATTGCAAAACAACTCAAAATGACACGTAATAATTTGAGAACATACTATAAAATCAAAGAGAAACCATAAAACAAAACAAAAAAAGTTCTTAACATTAAGGAAAATATGAAAAAAAACATCATATGCAGCCTTCCCCAAAACCTCAATGACTTGAATGAGAAAGGATGAATTCTATAAATCTTTTGTATTTCTCTTTCCTTCCCATTTTTATCTTCATGAAGCAACTTACATTTTTAAAAAAATCTTAAAAGGGCACCACAAAGCAAAATCTTTCCGCTGCAGAATGACAAGCAAGTCTTACAAATAGTAAGACAATTACAAATAGTAATTTTCTCTAAAACAGAACAGAGTCTTTCTTTCCTTTAGAAAATTTGTCTTACATTGCCACAAACATTAAAATTTTATTTCTTCCTGCTCTGGCAGAGAAGTAGAACACGTTTGCCTTTTATTGCTTCCCCTCCAATAAAAAGAATTATGTCTATATCTTACTTTGTTACAGTCCAACATTTGTTTTGTTTTTAATAAGGAAAGCAAATTAATGTATGCTTTGATGGCACATCTCAGCCCTCGTGCTTTTATTGCTTCAGTTCAGTGCAGTTGTCTTGATAAAATGTGCTTGCTTGTAAAGCAGTTTCTAAGGCTAGCAGACAGATAAATCTTTGCAGTATGAGGACAAATTATTAAGTTTGGTTTGTTTAGAGGTAATGGAGCATAGCAAGTGCTATAATTGTCTTTGTCATAGATTCAGTTTAGGCATTTGAAACATGAAGATCTACAACTGCGAGGCCAAACAAACCTGATCTCAAAAATTATTCTTGCTTTTTTCTGGCTTGCTTACTTCCTCTCTCTACACTTCCTGAAAACTTGGAACTGAAAAAAAGATTACTACTTCTTTCCATGTCAGCAAATGGAAGTCAACAATCTGATAATATTTAAACACAAAGCTGTATTAACTACAGGAACATCACAAAGAATAAAGAGGGGGAAAGCGAGACAAGAAAAATAAAACCATACGTCAATATTCCTAAGAATGATGGACAAGATCCAAGAGGCATTGATGAATCACAACTAAATGCAGCATTAATTGCTAAAAAAAGAAAAAAAGTTATTTTGGTTGCCTTAGAAAACCATCTTATTCTAAGATTTGCCCAATAGTTGTTAGGCAACAGTCAGGTCTTAGCAACTATGGATTCTTTACTTTTCGAGAGAAATCCAACAAGATATAAAAGGAAACAAGGTGGTGACTGGAACTTAAGGAAAACAAGAAAATGATATATAAGGAGTTTGTTTTGAAAACTATTGATATTTATAAACCATATTCTAGGTGCTAAAACATTTGTCAGGCATTATTTCAGGAATCTCCTCTTAGGAGTCCTAAAAATAAGCATTACAATTATTTCAGCATTCTGTGATATTTATAGAATCACAACAGTATCTCAGTAAGGATTTTTTGGTTTTTAAATTCAATGAAAAGCAGAGACAATTAACAACTTTGTTATAATGCTCGATGCAGATGTAAATCATCATTGGAAAAACTGTACTGAAGCCAAAACGTAGTACAGGTAGTCCTACAAGTTACAAATGTAATGGAGCCTACCAATTACATTCCTAACTTGAGGATTTGTTGGAGTGAATCACCTAAAATGAATGGGGAAAGTCCTTGCTTTTTACCCATGCATTCACTAATTGAATGTGCCAGTCATTAAGTGTAAATGAGGTAATTAAGGGTAGGGAAGGCCAATTTAGGGTGGGGAGGAGCCGAGTGATCGAACAGGCCACCTGCTTAAGACCACCCAAGGCTTCCCCCAACCCATGAGATATCTCATGCTCCCCACAATTGCTTCCCCTCACCCCATTCTGCAGCACCAGGTAAGTTACCTTGCAAGTTCTCTTGCTCAGCCTCAGTGTTACTATTTATAAGTATACAGAACGTTATAAACAATAAACCAAAATATATCCAACACTTGGTCCATATATGGAAACTGTATGGAAACATATATACAAATATTGCGTGGTAAGTTATGTGAAGACACTGAGCCGCTAAAGGTCACACAATTGTAGCTGTCCATTTTCTTCATGTTTTTCAACCATGAGAAACATCGCCCCTCCTGTCCTTTTTGCAGTGTACTGTACCGTATTTCTGAGCTGTTTTCCAAGGCTGTGGGATTCACAACATTAAATCTTTAATCTAAATACAGCATTTGTTTACTTACCCATTTCAAAATGTCAGGAAATTGTGCTAAAAAGAATCACAAAAAGAGGGCTCATGGGGTATCTACCCTCCCTCCAATACCTAAGGATTTTATTCATCTTCATTAGCAAGATAATATACTGAAATATCCATTCTTTCTCTTTAGAAATTATATTACTTTTTTAGAAAATGAAAAACTGAATGAAACATGTTCTTGTCTTGACTTTGTATGGAGCTTCTATCTAATACTATGTGGGTGGGATGGAGGTTTTTAATGTTTTTATTATATGGTGGATTTTTTTTTTAAATTTTTTAAATGTTGAAAGCCTCTCAGAGACATCTATGTGTGAGTTGGGTGGCTATATAAATTTGTTAAATAAATAAAAACACTTCCTTTTAGAAAAAGCCTGCTTTCATACATTGGTACTTTTCCTGGAACTCTTAATCAATTACTGATTTTAAACTCAAGAATGCAAATATTTGAGAAGTGTATTAAAACTCAGAAGCTACAGAGGAATCTGGCAGATTAGTTCTCTCCCTCTATTCATTGAGACTATAAATCTCAAGGAAGTATGCAAAGAACTGTTAGCAAAGAACTGAGAACTGTTAGCTTAGCAACGTGCAGATGATGCATCTTTTCCTCAAGGAACAATTGCTGGACCCAGTAACTTTAATCTGGGCTCCAACTTCTTTTTAGTGTTTAGGATGCAATTCCAAGGAGTTTTAGGAGAAATGAATTAACTGGATCATTTTCAATTAGATTTCATTTAGCTTTGAGACAGCATTGATTACACTTGTGACAACTCTCGATCTTTCTTGAGTTCACAATGACTTTTAGTGCCATTAATCATTCTAGACTCTCTTTATGGTTTGAGAATGGAAGCTGCTGTTTTGTCTCCTTTTTTCAAGCTGGTTCCAGGCAATGTTGGTGAGGAAGAGAATTGAAGTCTAGACGCTTGCTCAACAGGGTTTCTCAGAGCTTGACACTTTTCCCTATTCTATTTAATATCTGTATGGGACCTGTGGAGGAAAACCCACGAAGGCATGGGTCAGATACCAGCGGTATGATAATAATATCTAGTTGTATATCTCAACTCTTGCCAATTGAAGTTGCTATTATTAGGGAATAACAGGCTCAAGATCAACCATAACAAGACCAAGTGGCCTTGGAGTCATGGATTGTTGTGAATGGGTAGTTTCCACCCTTAGTTTTTGATGGGGTTATACTTCCTCAGACAAAACCAGTTGAAAACAAGTAGTAGATGTGGTCAGGAAAGATTTTACAGATCCCTCATATACAACAGTTGCACTCTTTCCTCGATTGGCAGACTCTGAGGGTGTCTTGAAGGGACTACTGAATGCCCTTTACATTGAGTTTCCCTGCACTGGTTACCAGTTGGCTGTAATTTTTCAACTCAAGGTACAGGCACTCATACTGTATATCCAGCAATGGCGAACCTTTTTAGGCTTGTGTGCCATAAGGGGGGAAGCGCAGGGGGTCGTGTGCGGGCGTGCCGCACTCATAATGCAATGCGCGACCCCCCCAGTGTGCATGCACGCACTACAGACGCCCCCCCCCCCATTTTTTACATGCTCTTTTCGCCCTCCCCAGGTTCCAGAGGCTTTAAAGGAGCCTGGGAAGGGCGAAAAGAGCCTCCCATCCCCCAGAGGCCTTCCAGAGGCTTCAGCAACCTTCAGGAGGCTTTCCTGAAACCTCCAGAGCTCTCAAAATGACGCTGCCAGCAATCAGAGGTCACTTCCAGTTTCAGCAGCGTGTCATTTTGAGTGTTCCGGAGACTTCAGGGAAGCCTCCTGAAGGTTGCTGAAACCTCCAGAGGGCCTCCGGAGGGCCTGGGAAACCTCCGGAGCACTCAAAATGACGCTGCAAGCAAATCGGAGGCCACTTCCAGTTTTGGCGGAGCATCATTTTGAGTGCTCCGGAGGCTTCCCAGGCCCTCCGGAGCCCCTCTGGAGGCTTCAGCAACCTTCAGGAGGCTTCCTTGAAGCCTCCGAAGCACTCAAAACGATACACTGCCGAAACCGGAAGTGACCTCTGATTGCTGGCAGCGTCATTTTGAGCACTTCGTAGGCTTCAGGGAAGTTCATGAAGTATCCGGAGGGCCTGGGGGGGGGGGAGGCTCTTTTCGCCCTCCCCAGGCTCCTATAAAGCCTTTGGAGCCTGGGGAGGGTGAAAAAAGCATGAAAAGAAGGGAGAATTCAGTTGGCCAGCGCGCGCATGTGCTCTGGCCAGCTGACAGGGCATCACTTTGCGTGCCCTGACAAATGGTTCTGCGTGCCGCCTGTGGCATGTGTGCCATAGGTTCGTCATCACTGGTATATACAAAGCCCTTTTTGGCCAGAGGTCTGTTATTCGTAGGACTATTCTCTAATTTCTTATTTACTCTTATTCATTTATTAAATGACCATACTGCCTATCTCACTAATACAGTGACTCTAGGTGGTTTACAATATAATAAAAAGTTTTAACGGTGCTAAAAAAAAACCCTCTAAAATTAGAATAAAAAGATTAAAAGAACCAAGATGATGGGCAGTCTGGAAGTAATTGCCATTGTCCATACTATAACTCTAACAAAGTGAGCATTATTGGGATCACAGCAATCAATGCTATCTAGCTGGGAACCAAAGCCTAGGTGCCTTCTCTGTTATCATTCTGCCATCTAGATAAAAAATTCACACACACCCAAAGTCCAATGGGCTCCAATCTTCCGTCCTTCAAAAAAGCATTGTTATTCTGCCTGAATGGTTCCTGGAATTTTTCTTTTCTATGCATTTTCCCAACATGCCCCGTCACTGTATTTGGTTCTTTTTTAATATAATTTTTGTATGGTATAACCATTATTACGTGGATTTATAAACTGAATTGATGATGATAATGACAACTCAATTTGAATATCTCCATAATTTGTCCAAATCAATCTAATATGCTTCAGATTCTTCAATATCTGATGCCACCATATTTTTTGGCGATGAGATTCCGTAGAATCAATAAGGATAGAACTAATCAGAGTTCTGATTACAAGCCATTCAGCTGAAGTCTTTCTGCGAACGCCTTTTGGAGAAACACAGCAACTTTGTTATCAGCAGTGAGTGAGGAAAGTAGAAAACTGTCCCATAGATTTCTGTATGCCATTTTTTTTAGTTCAAATTAAGATGCAAATCCAATACTGCAAATTATTAAACACTGAAGCAATAGCCACGGGGAATATCATATTCACTTTCCTATTACAGCAAAGAAAATGCATTGGTTCAGTATTCATTTTTAACACATTCCTCCAATTAATTGAAACATTCATCTGTATTACTTTTGTAACAGGAGCAGTATGGAGCATTTCCTAAGCAGCAGGCCTTCATTAAAAAACTGATTATAAGAATGTACATATAGAGCTCAATTAATCAGAACAATCAAAACCTGCCCTATACAATTTCCTGAATCTGCTAAGGTACATAGCTTTGATTTCTTACAACTGTTCTTTCAGTTAAAAGATCTGAGCACCAGAATTATTAAAAACTGAAAAGTTGCAACTAGTTTTTTCCCCTCTGAATCAACCAAAATTTAAGACATTTCCAACACAAAGACAACTTCAAAATATGGATTCATTCTGTTAAGAAAGAATAGCCGTACATTCCATTTACATCAACAATATTCTTAGTACAATGCAGGGATTTACTGTTGCCAAATTATCCTATTTAGGATTTCACAATACTCATAATTTGAGCAACTCAACATAACTCAAATATTATTTTCACAATAATTACATACACTGTTCAAAACAAATGCACAACTATTCAAGTTTCTATTATTTTGACCTACATTTTATCTAAAAATAGAGATGTGAGAGGAAAAGAGCAAGCAATAGGAAAAATTAAAGGAATCAGTGCTCCAGCTCTGATTCTCTTCTTCAGTGTGAAGCCACTGCACTTATTCAATAGCAATATCTGTTGATATAACTCGACAGGACTGAACTCACTTGAACTGAAAGCTCAACGCCATATGAACGCTGCCTAGCATCAAATCAGACCATTACACTGCTGAGCTCAGTATTACCAATGTTCTGTGGATGGCAACAGCAATGGAGGATTACACTTGGGACTTTTACCCCAAGATGCCAGGCTGTAAACATAGTGCTTTTTGAATACAAAGCATGGACTTTACTAATGAGTAACGCTTTATTAATGTTTTCCTGTCTAGCTACCATTTCGTAACTTTCCTTCTGCTGCTTTAATAAGGAAGCATTTTGTTAGGCCTAACATATTTGGGCTGTTAACAGTAAGACAACGACTACACATAAGCAAAAAATATGCAGAAAACTCTGGTTTTTTGCCGCCATCTACTGACAGTCTGTTTTTTGCAACTTAAGATATATATATGGTAGGTAGTTTTTGAATAATCATTCCTTTCAGCAGCCAGGAGAGTCTTAACACACCTCAGAAATCTAAATATGTCTACGTGCCTAAAATATAATCTACTTTGTAGTGCTCTAACATATCTGCAACTAAGGGCAGAAAACTGCCTTGCCAACTTGCCTGCAGTGACTTGTTAGCACTGTAATTATAAAAACAAATGATCTTATAACACATAAGCAGATCTAATTAATTGCAAAAAGGTAACATGCCATCAAATTCATAAAAAAAGGACTTTAGCTATCCTTTCCTGTTAGTTCCAGTGCAAAATAACAATTACAACTGCTATAATAAGGAAATTGTATCAAGCCCCGTAGAAATCTTCAAATTTGGGTAAGAAACAAATTTCCATGAACTGGAGTATCTAACACAGGGCTGTCAAACTTGCTGCATCACACACAGACCACGCCATCCCAGCTCCATGAGCAGAAAAAACATAATGATACATCATGTGACAACAATGCGATGCGGCGAGTTTGACACCTGTGATTTAACACTTGCTTGTTGTTTTAGTATTAAGGCCTTTCATTATTATTTAGTTCTTGACACACTTGAAGATTCTGATGATTGCAGGAGCCCAATTTCAGCTCTCACGTTTCCCTCTAAGAAGGTACATAATTTGTTGTATCACTAAAGCTCTTAGTCCAGTTCTTTAAGCTCTTCCAAAGACTGCCACTATGTTGTAATAACTAACTGCATAATAAGAAATATAATTGTTATCTAATTAGAAATAATTAGGAATATGCAATTCATATAAAGAGTAATAAAATCACTGTGGAGTAGTAATTGCAGTAAAGTTCTTTTTATGAAATTGAATGATATTTTACCTTTATAAAATTGCCCTTCTGATAAGATCCATCAGAGTAGGTGTATATGTAACCAAAAAAACCCATTAGGTCTTATTTTTGACGTATGTATTATTTTGCAGCTGCTCACCTTCTCCCTCCCACCGTCTGCTTGCCCACCACCCCAACAGTTTTCAGGGCTTCCTAGGGCAGACATTCTTTTTGCCCGGACAGAGAAATAACAAGAGACTGGAAGCTTTGTTTGCTTTGTAAATGTGGTGCTTTGAAACGGAGTGATTAGTTCCATTTCAAAATGCCACATTTGCAAGCAGACGAAGCTTCATCTCCCAAGCGAAAAGTGCACGACGAAGTCTGGCGGAGGCAGAGGCAGAGGCACGGGGGAGAGGCAAGTGATTCCAAAGCACCACCCACTCTATCCCACCATCTCTCAGCTTGCCCGTGGCTCAGGCAGAGCATCAGGATCACCTGCCTTCCCATACTTCTGCCTCCACCTGCTGTTGATGCCGCTGCACAATCCTGTGATCCTCCTATCTGGATTGCCTGCCTCCCCGTTTCTCTGCCTTTGCCGCTGCGCAAGCCTGCTGCAAGCCTGCTGCAAGCCTCCCATGAGCCAGGCAATATGTCTGGATTGCCGCCCCCCCGCCATGCCTCTGCCTTCACCTGCTGACGGTCCCACTATGCAAGCCTCCCAAGATCCAGGCAGCCATGCAGCATGTCCAGATCGCCTGCCTCCCCACCACCTCTGCCTCTGTGGTTGGACTTATTTGCATTGCACCAAGGGGGTGACAAATTGCAGCTGCTGCCGGACACCATCAGCCCCCATACACTCACTGCCTGTTGTGCTGGCCACGCCCATCCCCCCACCTTATTTTTAGGATAGAACTTATATTAGGTGAACACACACACACCCCAAAAAAGGCTAGGGTTTATTTTTGGGGTGGCTCTTATTTTGGGGGGAAACATTGTATGAGTGGGGAGATAACTGTAATAATTACACTCCATGTCGGTAGATGAATAGGAAATGAAGTATTTTATCCAGGCCCCACCTTCCTTGTGGAGAGGGACTGTCCATGTACCACTCAAGGCCAAGAATAACATTTGCCAGATGCTGATGCCTGACAGTGTAAGCAATACTGAAGGAAAGTGCTCCATTTTAGTGGGCAGTTACTACTTAAAGGAAAAGGCATGCCACATGCTCATAGAAAATATCATAGTATGTTGCTCTAATTTGGTCGAGAGTAAACAATGAAGGACACAGTGGCTCAGTGGCTAAGACGCTGAGCTTGTCAATCAGAATGGGCAGCAGTTCAGCAGTTCGAATCCCTAGCACTGCATAACGGAGTGAGCTTCCGTTACGTGTCCCAGCTTCTGCCAACCCAGCAGTTCGAAAGCATATATCAATGCAAATAGAAAAATAGAAACCATCTTTGGTGGGAAGATAACAACATTCCGTGCGCCTTCAGCGTTTAGTCATGCTGGCCACATGACCACAGAGATGTCTTTGGACAGCTTTGGTTCTTCAGCTTTGAAACAGAGATGAGCACCACCCCCTAGAGTTGGGAACGACTAGCACATATATGCAAGGGGAACTTTTACCTTTAAACAATGAAGAGAGTCCCTAACCTTTATTCTGTTTCTAAGCTTCTAAGTTGTTCTGCTGTTTAGGTAAACACAAAGAGAGAAATCACACAACTGGCCTGTTGTTTATCTATTAAAAGACATCTTAGGCAGAATTATTCAATTTTACATCAATTTTAAGGAGCATATTTAGTGGGCAGGTACTGGCAATTTAATGCTAGTTAGAAATTACATATTTTATATAAACATTTCTTGTTGCTGCAAGAAATATCAAAATGTTACTTGTCCATAATCTTACTTTAATGAATTATAATAATCAAACTTGAGATATAGGCACCAGAATTCAATCACCTAATGAACTGTTTTTTAGCATTCACTGTGATAAAAAATGAGAAGCAGGAGCAATTTTACAAAATATATCAGAGGAAGCTTTTTCAATTAACTAGAATAAGCACATAGTTTTCTAGTCTGCACAGTACACTTGATCAAGGAGCCCTCTCAGTATTCAGAAGTGGTGCACTCTAGAAAGACTAAAGCGATATTTATTTATTTATTCATTTATATATTTAACAACCATCTTTAGTTTACAATTCCCATAGCAGCAGATGAAATGAACTAAATAAAGCAAAAACACATCAAGCAGGCCAAATTAACATAATGTTTACCTAAAATTTCAGTCAACGGCAATCTATTTTCCTAGATATAATGTGAGAATAAAAATCAGCAATTTTTTTAACAAGACCACAAACGTCAGCCCTACTACATAGAAACAGATCAAGAAATCAAGTCCACAAGTTTAAAACTTTATTCAGATTTGCTATAACAAAATCTTGCATATCTGATTACAGTATACCTACTACTGATTATTAGTACTGTAAATTAGGAAAGCATCTGTCTGAGCCCATTCCAAATGTTATCTGCTATGAACTTAAATTATTCTTATTAAATTATTACTATTTATTTTAAATTTTATTATTTAATAATTATTAGATTTTTATCCTGCCTTTTTTAATACATACCAGTATAAGTCAACAAGGGCACTAACACTTTTGCTATCCTGCTTTTTTAAAGTCCAACTTTAATTTCCATAGAGCAGGGGTGTTAAAGTGTTGGCCATGGCCACCCCATCTCCGCAAAGACAAAAAACATCGCAACACGTCATGTAATGTGATTGAGTTTGACACCCGTAGTATGGAGCAGGGGTCGCCAACCTTTTGGACCTCAGGGACCACTAAATTCATAATTTTAAATCCCGCAGACCACCAATATGATTTTTTAAAAAGATAAATAGTATTTAGTGCAATATATGACCGCTGCCATATAACATCTCACAGAATTACTGAAGCTGAAACTGTGGCCACCAAAGGAAAAGAGAGGAGTCCTTGGTGGGGGGTAGGGAAGACCTAATGTTAGGAAAGATTGTAGTTTTTAAAGGAAGCAGCATCAAGTTGTGACAGCTTCCTAAAATGTTGTCAATGCACAGATGAAATTAAGTTCGTGAACCAATCAATTCTATACATTACAAACTTTTCGTCAGATTCTGGAGTAAAGCAACCTCTTTAAACACAAGCAAATATATGTTTTTAATAAATCTTGATGCAATATTCATAATAATAAGGTTCATAAACTTCTCACATAAGGTTTTTTTTTAACACCACATGCTAAAGTCCCACATGTAGGACTTTAAGCCATATTGTTACGTTTTAAAGGAAAATATCTTTAGAATATGAACTTGTTAGTTTTAACAGGATACTACTATAACTTTCCATCTTCCTTCCTTCAGTTTTGCAATATGTTTTAACAAGAGAAAGGAAACAAATGTCTTTCCTATCATATTAAGGACAACCATGACCCAGATGATTGAAAAGCTTCATAGATATTATAGTACAGTTAAACATAAAGAATAGGCCGAATCTGCTATATTAAAAATCAGAACTATTGGACAACTCCTTTAAAATCATGCCTGCTTATATCTATTAAAATATGTATAAAATATTACTCCAAGTCCCTTCCAACTCTGCTATTGTATTGTATTAAGATGTTGGATAGCCATTGGTATAGGGCTTGGTATAGGGCTTCCTATCTAGGCAGGAGTTGGACTAGATGACCTCCAAGGTCCCTTCCAACTCTCCTATTGTATTGTATTATTGTAAGTTATTCCCTTACAATAGCTGTAATTATTCTATCCAAACATCCAGGATTTTTTTTACTTTTAAAGTAGAATTCTGTTAAGAAAATAAAATTTTACAGCAAAAACTTTTTTTCAACAAACTTTTTTCTGTACATGGACATCAATAGATGGACAACAGCAAAATCTATATTTTCTTTAAACATAAATGGAAAAGCTGTATTCACAAATCAAAAACAGAACTTTGTGTCTGACTCAGATCATTAACTCTTGCAAAAATACGGCTCAATATCAATCAAGCAAAAATATCCCAAAATGCAAAAAGCAAAAATGACATATCTACAGATAAAATGAAAATGACAGAAGGAAAGAAAACAAGAAAGAGAAAAAAATGTGTCCAGCTAAATCTTGAGTTCCAGAGAGTTCAAGAAAAGACAAGGAATTATAGATGAATATTCAAATAAACGGAAGATAACAATCAAAGAGGGATAGGAAAATTACAGAAACCAAGAAATATGCAAAGGATGGGTATAACAGAAGAAAAATGAAGGCAAAGATGTACTGATAAAAGAAGACACAAGGAAGCTCAGCTAGAACTTAAAGACTAGACTGTAGGCTGCAGTCAGATAAACAGCTAAAGCCTGCAAAGACCCAGAGTCCTCAAAGTCTCTAGTCGGTTAACTTTTGGAGATGATCTTTTTTCCTCCAGTTCAAGACAAAAAGTTGTTTAATCCAGATGGTGGGGTCCCAGAGAAGGGCTTTCTCTACTTGGGCATCTGCCCTCTGGAACATCTTGGTCCCAATGTGAGGCTGACCCCAATCCTATCCTTTCATAAGGGCCTCAAGACCTGGCTCTGCCAGGTAGTTTGGGTACCAATGGAGGAGCAGCACAGTGGAGTGGTTGCTTAAGTAATAGCGGATCCCTCTTCTTCCACTGTGCCCCTGCCCGCCCCATCTATAATTGGATTTATGTGTGTGTGTTTGTGTGTGTGTATGTGTGTAAGATTTTAAGTCGCCCAGAGTTACCCTGAGGTAAGATGGGCAGCCAATAAATTTTATAAATAAATAAATAAAAGGTGGAGACAGATGGCATGATCTTTTCATTTGCTTATGGTACCCAGAACATTGTTTTTCTGCTGTTACTTTTAAAGAATATTTTAGTTTCAATAAAACTTAACCGGCTTTGTGAAACTGGAAAGCAAGATTAAATTTCCTACTATGAAACAAAACAGCACTTCCATATGTATCCCCACATCCTTGCTCAAAGAATTATAGGCTGAACTACATTCTTAATGAAATTAGGTAGGAGCAAGCAAACTGCATAACATCAATTCTTCCATACTTGCTTAATTAGATTATTCTCATTCACAGACCTGACCTGGCACCTCAAAGCAACACACTTCATTGAAAATGCAATACAAGATTAACAAATGAGCACAACACATAATAAAATATAATCAAAGCAATAATAAAAGCAGGTCCATATCAGCAACTAGATCAATCGGGCGTAATTTCAGGAATGATATGTTCTGAATAGGGTCAGGTATTTTTCTTCTCCCTTCTCCCAAGCTAGAATCACACAATATATTGCACTACATAAAACTGTTTTGGTTTTTCATATGCAGCGAAGATATTGATTGCTATTATCAAACTGATTTTCATTTTCATAAATAATGGCATAGATTTAAATTAATTCAGATAGGCAATTTTAAGACTGGGTTTATAAATCAAATACACACATATACCACACATGCACATAGACAAATACAGGTTAAGAGCAACCCAATTTAATTCTTATTATTCCTGTTTTTCTAATTATCAACCTCAATGTAATGTTCCATTTATTACTATGAAGCCAGTCGTTTCATTTTTTTAATTGTAAAAAAGAACTGAGTTCCTAGAAAAGTAATGGTATAACATATACTTTGTAAGAGTAGACCCAGCTAACTATACGGGAATTTGAATCCAGACTATTAATTGCTTTTAATACTCAACGATCCCAACTTACTTTGTACTATAAAAAGTAGAGGGTTAGAGCTAAACTAAATACAAAATAAATTTGGTCTACATAATGATGCAATGTTTAAATAATGAAATTCTTAGTCTTAAAATATGGATTTAATACTAGAAATATTTTCACCATCACAAAAGACAGCCAATTCTAGTGTTTTATTCAAGGTATCAGACGATTGCTGCAGAACACCAAAATTAAAGAGATATATTAAAAGTTTTAAAATGCCGACTGGTGACACCCAGGCGAAGAGCCTTCTCTGTGGCGGGCCCTGCCCTTTGGAACGACCTACCCCCTGAACTCCGGACCATCACCGACCTCCGCCTCTTCCGCCAATGTCTAAAGACATACTTTTTTCATCAAGCCGGCCTAGCCTAACCTCCCATGGGGACTTTTAGAAAAGTTTTAAATTGGGTTTTTAATAATTGGTTTTAGCATAGGATCGGGATTATTTAATATATATTTTAAATTATTTATCTATGTTCTATTTTGTATATCTTTTAAATCTCCTGTGCGCCGCCCTGGGTCCTCTGCGGAGAAGGGCGGGATATAAATGTAATAAATGTAATAAATGTAATAAATGTAATAAATAAATAAATAAATAAATAAATAAATAAATAAATAAATAAATAAATAAATAAATAAATAAATAAATAAATAAATAAATAAATAAATAAATAAATAAATAAATAAATAAAAGTTGAAATCTCAGACATTGCCTACTCTAATGTCGTTTCAAGATTTCCAAGAGTGAGAGCACCTTGGACTAGTTCCTTTTTTTTCATAATCAAGAAGTACCTTGAACATTTATATTTCTTCAACGATCAGTGAAAGGCCTTGTTCCAAATTATTTATATCATAACTTATGTCATGACAACCAATAAATATAGAGAAACCTAAGACCCCAAATAAATGCCATCCACTCTGTTCTGTTAACATACATCTTGTCTTTGTCAACTAACCTGCTTCCAAGCAAAGGGAAAGAGAAAGCAAAACTTAGTTTTGCTGGACCACTAAGTAAAAGCCACTTCTCCACAAAAAGATGTCGTGGGATGTAATATAGAATAGAATAGAATAGAATAGAATAGAATTCTTTATTGGCCAAGTGTGATTGGACACACAAGGAATTTGTCTTTGGAGCATATGCTCTCAGTGTATATAAGGAGAATGAAATACATTCATCAAAAATAAAAAGATAAAACACTTAGTACTAGGAAACAAATAAAACAATATAAATTGAAAGATACAAGCAACATGGTTATAGTCATTAAGTGGGAAGAGATAGATACTAGGAAGGAAGAGAAATAATAGTATAGTCTTAGCAAATTATTTGACAGTGTTGTGGGAATTAGTTGTTAAGCAGAGTGAGGGCATTCAGGAAAAAACTGTCCTTGTGTCTAGTTGTTCTGGTGTGCAGTGCCCTATAGCGGTGTTTCTCAACCTTGTCAACTTGAAGATGTCTGGACTTCAACTCCCAGAATTCCCCAGCCAGCGAATGCTGGCTGGGGAATTCTGGGAGTTGAAGTCCAGACATCTTCAAGTTGACAAGGTTGAGAAACACTCCCCTATAGCATTGTTTTCAGGAAAAGGAGTTGAAACAATTTATGTTCAAGATATGAGGATGCGAATTCCCAGGAGGGCAAAGAGACAATGAAACACAGAAAGTTTGATCAAGAGGAAGAGAGTTAAGAAGACTCCTCTCCAGCTATTCCCAGAGTGTATCTATAATGATGCAAATCATTATTTTAATTTGGCAAGACTTCTGTCTACAATGAAGGTAACTGCTCTTTAGTAACATACCTATGTCTTTCTTGGCTCTTGGACCCTGATAAAAGCCCTCATTAACACTCAGAATGCAAATGCTGCAGAATTTAAGTACCGTATTTATTCGAGTATAACGCGCACACGTGTATAACGCGCACCCCCTAATTTTTGATTTAAAATCGGTATAAAATTTGTTTCACTTTTTCTCGGCTCAGACCAAGCATTGTAAGTGACAAACGTTGTTGAACACGTGCGGCCATGATAAAAATCGTTTATAACGCGCACCCTCGTTTATAACGCGCACCCAAACTTTGAGTTCTTTTTTTGGTAGAAAATTTTGCGCGTTATACTCGAATAAATACGGTATGTTGTCTCCTCCGAGTACTATACAATGTATATGTTATGACTGTGATTTGAAGCACAAATGTTAAATGGCTAAAGGTTATAACTCCAAAATGGTGGCAATAAGGCAATGCACATTCCAGAACAGCTTTCCCCAACCTGGTTCCCATTAATATTTTAAGACTGCAATTCCCAGAATTTCTAGCCAGCACAAGCAATTGAGCACTGAGAAGGAATGCATTATTTATTTACTACCTTTCTTCTATTTTGTTCTTATCCATCAATGGTTGTTTGATCCACTGGTTGACTAGCCTTTGCCCTTGAGGTGTTCTGCATTTATTTAACAATCCAGCCAGTGAATGTGTTCCTTGGATAAATTCTGAAGAATCCTGAGGAAAGGAGGAGATAAGAATGTATGTTGTGAAAGAAGGCACTTTTGTGTCATAAAAAACAAAAAAGTCTTTACTTCAAACTAAAGGAAGAGAGGAAGCTGAGTTATTGCTAGTCTTTTGTGTTTTCAGAAATGGTGATCAAAGCATTGCTTCTTTGTTCCAAGATGATACGTGTGAAATCTGATTCCTTAACACATACTGGTTATCAATTAATTATCTTTGCAATTTCTATAGACTGCAGATTTTAACTCAAATCGCTAACCATAACAGTGGGCATCATTTTGCCTCCTCTTTCTTTTTTTTCTTCCATCGTTTTCTTCAATTTAAGGAATTCAAAACCTTGCATGCAAAAAGATCAAGGCACAATGGTTCCTTTTAGGAATTGTTCGTTGATTAATAAAAAGAAGATTCCTTTATAAAACCGTGACTACTGCTGCCTACAAAATGTTTCAAACTCACATTCTGATCTTAGAACAAAGCAATCTATGTCCCATAGTTCTGTCTTAGCTGATTTTTTTTCTCTACTGTTTCAAGTGGTTTGTTTCAGATTAGGAAGAATTAAAAACAAGTGCTTTTCAGGTCATTTCACAAAAAGAGAGAGAAGAAGAAATTAGTTTTAGGATTCTACTTTCTCGTATGACTGAAAACTTCAAATGTTTGAACTTATTTCAAGACAAAACAACAAACAAATTTATTAAACTATTCTAAATTGGATTTTTCTAAGCTCAGAAAAATTTTTGCTGACCTGGTTTAAACCCTTCAGAAAATAATAGAAAGAATGGCAACAGAAGATAATGTTATATATTTTGCATTTCAATGTTTTTTCTTTTAAATACAGTAGACAATTTAAATTTGTCACCAATTTCATAAATTGTAGCCTACACATTTTAGACATCACAAGAATAGATAAACAGAACAGAGATTAAATATAGAATTCCAGGAGAGAAAAAGACAAAGGGTAAAATTTTCCTTTCCATGCTTCTTTGAACAATATACTATATCCATTTTAAAAAGAGAAATCAGAAGCCACCTTAATGGAAGTCAAAAAATAATCTATTTTTTAAATTAACAAAATCACTTAAAGCTTTGAAATAAACACTAGGCTTTCCAGAGGTGTATATGCTAAGGTCACTATGACTCTAGAACAGGGGTGTCAAACTAAAGGCCCATGGGCCACATCCGGCCCATGGGGTGCTTAGATCTGGCTCATGGGGCCACCATGGAAGGACCAGTCCACAGTGCCTCTGCCAGCGAAAATGGAGCACAGGAGGGTCATGCATGGCCCTTCCAGGCTCCCTTTTCGGCCACAACAGCTCCTGCAGCCCTCCGCCAACTAAAATGGAGCCTGGGGAGGCTGTTGCAGCCAAAAACGGAGCCCAGATGGGTCACACGTAGCCTCCCTGAGCTCTGTTTTCGCTGGCAGAGGGCTGCAGGAGGCCATCACATCCAAACGAAGAGCGTCAATGAGTGACATCAAGCTGGCCATGCCCAACCTAGCCATGCCAACTCCGGGCCCCCGAGGTCAAACAGAACTCTGATGCGGCCCTCAATGAAATCGAGTTTGACACCTCTAAAACGTATCTGATAATTTCATGATTGACTTCTATCATTAGCCTCTGTTTAACTGAAGATAGTTCAGATAGTTCTCACGTTATGAACGGTCATTTAGTGACCATTTGAAATTACGACAAAAAGCTACTTATAACTTGTCTCAAATTTAACAAATGATGACAACTTCTCCCACGTAGTAATTAATATGAGAAAAACACACAGCAGGGTTGCTTTTGTTCTTCATATCATCAATGTTGGCAAGAAGATCAGTGCTAGAAGTGACTCTTTCTAAAGTAAAGGGGAGCATAAATCCATTTGGCTCAGAGAACAACCTACATATAAAAATCAAGCTAATTTTTATACATCTTGAATAGAAAATTACCTAAGAACTCTAAGCAAGTTACTATAATCCTTTAATGTTCTTAATGACTGTATCAATAGATACCTCATAGATTTCATAAATTACTCAATGTAGTGACAGAAATCAGACAAGGACAAGTTATACATCTTACCTGAAAAAGGTTAAGAGCTTTGACAGCAGCATGATCCAGGGTCATATACTGATTAAGGTCAAACGTGGTAAGTTCAAATTGTCCAAAGTTAGACTCGTCATTTAACAGCTCTAAGTATTTAATCACTACAGACAGAGACGAGATGGCAACCTGGAGGATAAAATTTCAACAGAAGTGTAATCACATATGTACTCAGCCTGACAATTGGTCACTGGGGCATTGGTGGGACTAAATTGGAAGCAATGTGGACAATATAGAGTTTGTTCTTGAACAGCAGTTTTTCAAAATTAAATTATTGCTCAAAGACATCAGTAGTTTGCAAATGTTTCGCGAGAAGTTTTTGAAAAATAACAGAAATAACGGAAGGAGGATCAGACATATACCAGGTTTCCCTGAAAATAATACAGATCTTATTTTCTTTTCACCTCTGAAATAAGTACTTGGCCTTATTTTCAGGGAGGTCTTATTTTCAGGGGAGGGTTTAAGGGGAGGGTTTAGCGCATGTGCTCAAAAGCTCGATTGGGCTTATTATTCGGAGAGGTCTTATTTTCAGGGAAACAGGATATCATACAACCATTATTAAATATTATTCTATGAAGAGAGAAGAACTTTCCATGGCATTCAACAAGAATTGCTTTTGTATTTTACCTACAAACATAATGATTTTTTTCTAGGACAACTTTCCATAATCCCTAATTTGCTGTGGTATAATCCCCATCATTGCCAGACAGTATGGACAGTTTCTACTAGCTCAAAATGTTGGGAGTCATGCACCAGCACAATTGAAGGCTATCTAACTGGGGAAGGTTAATGTTCAAAAACACATGAATATCATATGAAACTATGTGGCTGCTTTGCCATTACTACCTCTATTTAGAAATGTCTAATAAATCTTATAGCAATAGATGTTAGAGGTATGCATCATTTTAATACTGTAGCAAACATTAAGAACTTGCCTGAAGGAATTTCTCTGACATTTCTACACAGAATTCAAGTTTATGTACTCCTTCTCCAAGAAAATGATTTCTCCAGCACCGTCAAGTTAAGTCAGTTCCTTCTCAAGCCCTTATGTTAAAATGGCTCCTAGTGGCAGTTAGGTATTAGCAGCAGCTCAAAAAAGCTGCTATAATCATTCAAATAACAAGCTGCAAAATTTTGGAAAGGCTTGGGAAAAAGTCTTATTACAATATTTCATTAGTTCAGAACTTTTCCTTTAGACTGATGGTTATGAATGCTGTTTTAAGGAGCAAACTTCATAATGTTTCTGCCTATAAAGACATGCATATTTGGGAATTTATTAATTCACCCAAAAGAGGCATTCTTCCCTTCACTTGCAGACTACAATTCTAAAATGAACACACACATTATCTACAAAGTGCACTGCTTGTTTATGATTCATAACCTTACAGAAATTTAACCAACAGCTCACTGTTCAATTTATAAGATTTTCCATTATTTATAAAAATTTCCATTATTTATAAGATTTTCCATTATTCATTCCATTCACTGAAATGTAACACACATATATTATCAATGCAATCCAAGAGAAAAAGAATTACATGTAGTGAGGGGTTCTTGTTGCTCTCTGAGCTTAGTTATTTTCTTGCAGGCGTTTCATCATCTGAACTAGATAACATCAACATTAAGGGAGTGGGGTTTGCACTTAGGTTATACTCTAGTGCAGGGGTCCCCAACCCCCGGGCCGCGGACGGGTGCTGGTCCGTGGCTTGATAGGAACCGGGCCGCAGTGAGCGGCCAACTCTTAGAAAGGGCCGGAGAGGAAGAGGAGGGAGGAGGGGGCAGCCCCCTGGGCAGAGCACGTGCCGGGGGCGGGAGAGCGCAGGCGCGGCTGCTCGTGCCGTTGGGGGCCCGAGAGGGGCGAGTGGGCCAACTCACCCCATGCGCATGCGCCATCTGTTCACCCTCTCCCCCTCTACGCTGGCCGAGCCATGGCCACCGGTCTGCGGAATTTTTTTAACATGAAACCAGTCCCTGGTGCCAAAAAGGTTGGGGACCCCTGATCTACAACATAGAGTTATGCTTAGAAAAATTTTTGTTTTGAAAACATGATTTAAGCATTCATATATACACATGGCAAAAAAGTAAAGATGACTCTAAAAGTGTGCTTAATTGTATGTTTTATGATTGATGAGACTGTCTGAGAATTTCTGAAGGATGCAAAAATTACAATGTTACTGAAGCCAGCTGTTATCTGTTTAAATCTGACACGCACTTCTTTGATTTATGGCACACGATCATACCCAACTCACTCACCTGCTTATCCATTTCAGGTAATGCTGCACTAGACACACGGTCCTTCTTTCCTGATTGCAGCAAACGGTTGAGATCTTGAACAGCATCTTTTGTTGAAAATTCAGTCTTTTTCCTATCCGTGATCAGGATTCCTCCCCTTTGAACCACCTTTACAAATAAAAAAGTTAGGAATAACTCCATTTAATAATAATAATAATAATAATAATAATAATTTAATTTTATATCCCGCTCTCTCTCCCCAAGGGGACTCGAGGCGGGGCACAGGCAATTAAAATACAAATAAGAACACAACAAATACAAAATACAAACTACAAAATTAAAAATGAATTAAACTATTCCTGCGCTAAAATCCATAAACTAAACTAAAAATTACCCCTAAAATCCCTGACCTAAAAAGAGACTACCCAAGGCCGGCCAGGCGAAAAAAGTGTGTCTTTAATTTTACGCGAAAGGAGCGGAGGTCCGTAGTTGTCCTAATATCGGGGGGAAGGTCGTTCCAGAGGGCTGGGCCCGCCACAGAGAAGGCCCTTCCCCTGGGCGTCGCCCGCTGACAAAGTCTAGTGGACGGCACCCGGAGAAGTCCCTCTCTGTGGGAGCGAATCGGCCGTGAGGATGTATGAGGCAGGATCCGATCCCGCAGGTAACTAGGTCCCGAGCCATGGAGCGCTTTGAAGATGATAATTAACACCTTGAAGCGCACCCGGAAGACGACAGGTAGCCAGTGCAGCTCGCGCAAGAGCGGTGTTACGTGGGCAAACCTAGAGGTGCCCATAATTGCTCGCGCGGCTGCGTTCTGGACCAACTGAAGCCTCCGGGTGCACCTCAAGGGGAGCCCCATGTAGAGAGAGTTGCAATAATCCAGTCGGGATGTCACGAGAGCATGAGTGACTGTGCGAAGGGCGTCCCGATCCAATAGGGGGCGCAACTGGCGTACCAGGCGAACCTGGTAAAACGCCCTCCTGGCCACGGCTGTCACGTGATCTTCCATAGACAGCCGGGTATCCAGGAGGACACCCAAGTTGCGCGCCCCATCCACAGGGGCAAGATGTTCGCCCCCTATGGCCAGAGATGGAATCATCTGGTTGAATCAGGCAGCCGGAAACCACAGCCACTCGGTCTTGGTCGGGTTGAGCCTGAGTCCGTTACTTCCCATCCAGATCCGCACGGCTTCCAGGCACTGGCACATCACCGCTACGGCATCGTTGGGGTGGTTTGGGGTATTATACTCAGGCTTATACTCTTAATGGTATTCAACAAAATAAGCACAGAATACGATAGCACCTTACAAACTTGCCAACTTTATTGAGGCACAGACTTTTGTGAGCAGGAGCTCACTTCATCAGATACAAAGAATGGGTTCAGTATTATAAAACTTTAAAAGTAGACTTGTAAGGGAGGGAAGGGAGAAAAATAAGGTGAGAAGAAAATGGATTTATAAAAGGAGAGAGTGAAAAAAAGCTCTCAAAGAGGAAGGCAGCAAATGTAGTGACTTAAGAAGTCATTGTCCTTATTCAAGATTTCTATAATAGATTAGACTTTTCTAATGTACTTTAACTCTATTGTATTGACAAAATTTCACTTGTATCACCATTGCTGAGATCTGTGTGACTGGTGATAGATTGACTTGAAAGAATGAAATGTCTCATTTACAACTGATAATGTAACAACCTCTTTTCTCAGTTTCTGCTATCACAGAAACTCATTAACTTCCCACTCGTTTTTCCTCCATCTTCTCCTTTTAACTCTTTAAAGTCTTTTAAAACCCATTTAAAGCCCTATAATAGCAATTCTAGGTAAGCTGCTGATTACAAAAAGGATGTCCCCCATAAAACTGTTTGTCCTGAAGGTGCTACCAGACTCTATTTTGCTGAGAGATTGATCCAGCTCCTTTTCTATCTGCACTATAAAATTCAGCATTTTCTTAAATGAAGTTTTATTACTTTTATTTTAAGGGTTTTTCACTGCCACTTATTCAGTGTCCTGGACAAAAATCTAGATTATGGCTAAGAGTCAACACCAATTGATGACACATTATCAATCAATCACTGTCATATATAATCATGCAGTTACCTAATGTGACTACCAAAGAATTATTAATCAGATGTAACTTTTAAAACCGAAGGGATAAAAAAGGAACCATTCACATTTATTCATAGATCCACACATATAATAAATTATTATTTCAATATAATGCACTCAGTTTGGTGCAGATCAGGCTTGCATGGTGAGATCTAATGAGAAGCTACATACTTGCCCATCTATATATTATTTCAAATTGAATAAGATTGTATATTGAAATATTGTTAGCAGTATAACTGAAGATCTAAATGTAATTATGAGGCTACACTACATGCAGAATGAGTAGTTTGATATTATTTCAGTGAATTGATGATGTCTCCATTAATACATTATGTGTCTGAACATAATTTACTATATATACCATAGCATATATGGTACTATATTTATCAGAAGAGCAACTGCAGAAAATAGTAAATCACAATAGAAACCCATTTTCAAAGTATGCTAAAAGTTACTTTTGCACCTAACTGACCCACACAGGGAAAGAACTTCTAATGTACAAAGAGATGCAAACAGCATTGGTAAGGACTAGAGCTCTTTTATCACTCAATAACTTTCATGAGTGGCACTGAAACATTACATCATTCTCACACCAATAAAAAGCCATGGCAATGCACCACAGAAAGAATCCTCGCTTAACTACAGGTAGTCCTTACTTAGTAACTGTTCAAAATTCAAATGGTACTGAGCAAAGGAACATACAATCTGTACTCAAAAGGTACGGCCTGTTGCAAAGCCCTTTATGGAATGAAAATTCAGGCAGTTAGCAGTCCACCCACTATTACAACTGAATACAGAAGCACTAAAGCTGTCTCCAGCTTTTCTCTCTCCCCATCTCAACTACTCACCTGGCCTACCAGTAAGGGAAAACTACTGTGGTTCTGGAGGCCCAGGCTTGCTTCCCATCACACTTCAGAGGCCTCAACCAGTTACAGGGCCCAGCAGTATGCATAAATTGCTCCACTTATCTTTGTTTTTTGCAGCTGCTGACAGATGGATCTGTATGTCATCCAGCCTATGAGAGGCACAGTCCTCCTACAGAGGCTTCCTTACACCATTCTTCAAACAAGCACCATTCTCATGGAAGGCTCCTTTTCCAAATGACTCGATTTGAAGATGGAGCCTTCTGAAAGATAGGGAGAATGGCCCAGGAGGCTCTTTCTAGCCTTCCTTCTAGCAATCATGTTGATTAGTTTTATAGCTTTCTAGTCTAGAAGCCTTACTAGCGATTGTGAAAATGACACCCACTAGCAGAATGGTGTAAGCCAGTCACTGTAAGCATGGCTGTCAGTTGCTGCAGACAAATACAAAGACACGTCGAGCAATTTCCATGTGCTGCTAGACCTTGTAACCAGCTGAGGCCTCATGGGTGTGGGAAGGAAGGGAACAGGCCTGGGCCTCCCCGCCTTTGAGCAGGTTTCTGCAGTCAGTGGGCCTGGCAGCTGTTCAAGGGCTTGTCTGGTGGGCTGAGAAACAGACTGAGGGCTTGAGGGCCACAGCAAGTTTCTACATGTTGATGTGATCTCTTGATCAGCCAGGGCTCCTGGTCCATGGCAGATTTCTGCACACCAGTGAGCCCTGTAGTCTGCCCAGAGCTTCCCCCATGCTCTCCTTAATTACATATGCAATCATTTTATGACCACAGCTGGGAGAGCTGGGGTTGCAGTTATTCAATGAAGCGGTCATATGATATCTTAACAACAATTGACCAAAGATTTCGGACCCAATTATGGTCCCAAATTGAGGACTGACCTATACCACAATTGGGATAGGCAATTCTATCCCTAATCAAAAAATCATGTGGCTGCAGTGGATTTATGTCATTTCTACCACAGTCAATAAGCAAAACACCTGTGGTTATTAAACAAGGCAGTGTTGGTTTCTCCATTGATTCTGTGAGGGTGTGAAGTTAAGAGCTGCTATCTGCTCTCCTCAAAAGTGCCTGTAGTCATGCAAACAAACTTTCTACCCTTCTTTCCCTCAGGCTTTCATCCATTCCCTAGAACTGTATTCACAGGCATTCAAGCCAGTGGACCCGCTGCTTGGTTAACTGAGCCACACCCTGGTATTTTCAAGAACATGCAGATGTCCAGAGGCAGCTTCACCTCATCCAGGCTTTTGAGCTTACAAAAACAAATGCTATGACAGAGTGGGAAAGGGGGCCGTGTAGCAGGAAAGGTAATAAGCAAAAGCCTCTACAGGAAAGCATAGGTGATTTCTAAGATTGATAGCTATTACAAGCAGACAAGGGGACTATGACTCAACTGTCAGGACCACAAACCACAATGAGTAGCATATCCTAGTGAAAGTCCTGCCTGGAGTTTGAAGCTTCGTCTGGAACTCAGCAGCGACTTGAAAAAAGAGCAACCACACTGAAATACCACAACTAGGGTAAGAATGTTTGTATAGTTCTTTAAGGACTTTGAGACTTTTGTTTGGATGGTGTCTTAACAGACAGAGTATAAAGGACTGACTGAGCATTAAAAACAAAGTTATGTGGCAACATCGCCCTGAAAACTCCAGGTGGCGTTCACCGAGAGCAATAGCCTGTTGTTGGGGAAAGTATGTATTGTAATAAAACATTGTGTACAAGTTTACTACACTGCATTGTGACCAGTCTTTGGAGAGCAAACAACCATCAAACTCTACTGCTAGAAGCTGGCTGTGATACACAAACATAGCAAACACGTGACCATGAGACATTGCAATAGTTGTAAATGCACACCAGTTGCAAAGGGCCTGAATCTCAATCACATTATTGCAGGGGGTGCTGCGATAGTCGTTAAGTGGAAGGGCAGGTCATAAATTTGAACAGTTGCTAAGCAGGGCAACTGCTAAATAAGGCCTACTTGTTCAAGCTATCATGCTTGGGGCCAAATATTTTTTTCTAGAGGATTTTTCTTCCAAAGAAAAAGGAGTACCAGTAAAAGGATCAGATTCAAGAAGTGTCTATATATTTATTATTGCCACTGGAAAAGGATGCTAAGCCATGATAAGATACCACAGTGAATATAAACCTAATCTTAATGAAGCGCATGCGTTTATCTTCCTAACTGAATCTTCACAAATTGGCTCTGGAGGAACAAAAGCCCAGAAACACCATGCATACTTAGATGATTTGCAGTTCCAGGGTCACTTCTGTAAATTAATACATTATCAACATTTGTACGATTTGGAAATAGTCTTAAGAGTTAGTATTAATTTAAATATTTGCCTTTTCAGTTAACTGTTATTACAGACAACCAATGCCTTAATTCTGTTGCTCAGCTTTTATATCTACATTGAACCAGATTTCAATTCTTCTTTGATATCTGAAAATGTGCTTATGTTGGGTTTTGTTTTTTGGGAGGGTTTTTTTTTTGGGGGGGGGGGGGGATTGTAACTAGGATTCATTTTACATTTTTGACGCCTGGTGCTGAAATACTCCTGTCCGTTTGGAAGGCATTCAAAGTGTTTAAGTCTTAACAGCTCCTGAAGAGTGATTTTCCCCTAGCCTTAGGCAAGTAACATGCCCGATAAGCAGAAGAGTAGCCAATGACTTGGTTATACTGTGCTACACTACAGATTCTTTTTTGACTTCACATGTTGTGTAAACTCTGAAAAGTGCACTTTATTCCCTAAAGCAGGGGTCCCCAACCTTTTTTGCACCAGGGATTGGTTTCATTTTAAAGAAAATTCTGCGGACTGGCTGGCGTAGAGGAGGAGCGGGGGGGAGGGGGAACAGGCGGTGCATGCGCACACGGGGGGAGGGGAAACAGGCAGCACATGCACACGCGGAGGTGGGAGTCGGCTCACTCGGCCCTCTAGGGCCTCCAATGGCGCGAACGGCCACACCTGCGCACTCCTGCATCTGGTGCGCGCTCTGCCCAGGGGGCTGCCCCCTCCTCCTCCTCCTCCTCTCCAGCCCTGCGGCCCGGTTCCTATCAAGCCACGGACCGGCACCAGCCCGCGGCCCGGGGGTTGGGGACCCCTGCCCTAAAGCATAGGTAACTAGTCATAGCTTAACATTATGTGACTTCCGGTTCCGGCTCCAGCAGCGACGGGCGAGCCTAGGGCTCGCTCGCCGCTTTGTTTCTTTTCCTGCCCCCCCACGGGGGCGAGACGCCCCGTTTTTGGGGGTCTTCCGTAAAGCCAGCTTGCCTGGGTCGCCCTCCCCCAGCGGCAGCTGGGAAGCGACCCTTGTCTTCGGCTTAGGTGGAGGAGGACATGCTGGGGGGGGTTTCCCCTTCGCCAATGGCGGGCGGCATCGTTTTGAGAACATGGAGAGAGCTGGCCGTCTGAGTCGGAAGGCTTCCCGGGGCTTCGGCTGCGAGGGGGAAAGTGAGTGGTTTTAAACATTTTTTTTGCTGGGCTGAAAGAACTTGGAGGGGGGTGTCTGCTTGTTAAACCCCCCCTCGGACTAAAGCGGCACTTAAGAATGGCTCCTCGCTGCGAGGAAGCGGATATCTTTAATCCGGACTGTTTGAAACAAGGGAAAGTGATCTGCGGTTTGTCTTTGAAACAAAGTATCTAGGTCTGGCTGACTTGAAACATTTTTTTTTTACCACTCTCTCCTTCTGGCTCTGAGTCTGGGCGGTGGAAAATGGCTTCTCTTTGTCCCTGAATGACTATTTTACTTATGGAAAATTTCCAGCATCGCTTTGTGATTTGGACTTCCTCTTGTTATTAAAGAAGAATTTTTTTGGATTATGTGATTTCTTTTCTGGAGTGCCTTCGCTATTAGAATTATTGATCTGGAAAACTGTTTCTCTTTTGGTTCCTGAACTTTTCACAATCTTGATTTGAACTTCCAGCTCCTGATTTGCCTCAACGGCCCCACCCAAAAAACGCCATTTTAGTGGCATTAACTTTAACAGCTAACTATGGCACAGAAATCAGAACTGGCAGGCTTAGAACTAAGGATGGCTTCTCTTGAATCAGTTATACAAACTTTGGTGCAAGAAATCAAGGCCCAGAGAGAAGAAAATATCAACTTCAAAAAGGAGCTACTGGACACACGGAAACAAGTGCTGGATAACACACAGAAGAATGAAGAGTTGGAAGGGGGGCTGGCTGGGGCTAAGGGAGAGATTAAAAATGTTACTAATGAGGTTGTAGAAATAAATGGGCATGTGTCTAGGATTGATATGGAAAGGATGACATATTTTTTGAGATTTCAGAACGTTTCTGAGGAATCTGGTGAATGTCTCCCTGAACTCATGAGCACAATTTTAGCAGATTATTTACATAAACCTAAGGATGAGATCAGAGGGGACATTGACCTAGCCTACAGAATAAACTCTGCATATGCCAGGATAAATGAAGTACCCAGAGAGATACATGTGAAATTTGTTAGAAGGTCAACCAGAGGAAATCTTGAAGGTGCAAAGAGGAGGACCGTTAATTTACCAACAAAAGGAGGTTGCCATCTTGAAGCAGATTCCAAGAAAGATTAGACAAGCGAGAAGGAAATTTTCCTTCTTGTCTAGAAAATTGTTTGATCACGGGATCTGGTTCAAGTGGGTGATGCCCGAAGGGATGCTGGTGTTCTGGGAAGGAGGAAGAGTGAGGATTAAAACAGTTGCTGAGGCGGAAGCCTTTCTTAAAAAACATTCCTCTGTCCTGGGGGAAGATCCAGGGGGGGCAGGGGGGGCCACGGCCCCGCCCGCTGGGGGCCTGGAAGGAGGGACAGAAGACACAATTGCCAAGAGACTTAGATCTAAAAAATAACTTTGCCTTGATTTTTTGAGTAATATTGTATAACATGTGTATCTGGATTTTTGCAAATGACTGACAGCATAGAACTGAGAACTTAGAAATATGTACTTGCTTTCACTTTGTAGTATTATGAAAAATGTTTTTTGTTAATGATTTATTATGAAGCTCCGGAAGGGCCGACGACTTTGATGCGAAACTCTCAAAATTTCTTTGTATCTCTTACCCTACCCTAATGAAAAATTGTAAAACCAATAAAACTTTTTCAATATAAAAAAAACATTATGTGATTATAGTCACCAACTGAAGCCTTAATGTACCCATTAGTTAACTAATTAGTATGCAGATGCAAACCTACACAACATAATTATTGATGTTTGTTAAGGGAGCACCAAGAACTCCACAACTGAATGAGCTGCTCCATTTTATGCCCATTTTAATTTCATTTCCTAGATGGTTTTTCAGTTTTAAGTTCATGTAAACAATGTCTGTGGTTTCAGAATTTCCATGGCTTACCTGCTTCAGTTTCTCCATATCTCCACCAGTATCCCCAGATGGCAGCAAGCATTCCTTTGGCCCCATTTGTATCAATAATGCTTCGAGGTTGGAAAACTGATCATTATCTGCAAATTCAGATACTTCTAGTTTTCTTGCCAGTGAATCCACATATCCTACTCCAACAACTTTCTGTCCATCAACTGAGGACAGCTTAATGGCTACAACACCAGCTGAAGAGGACATATCATGGTTACTAAAAAGAACATCCTCAAATTGAACAAGGTTGCCTGGAGAACCCTATTTGAAGAAAGAATGACACAGGAATGTTAATTTCTGTACAAATACAGCAATAAAGCTAACAAAAGATCAGGGTGAATAAAAATCAATGATATTTTTAAATCAAATTTATTTTAATAAAATGCTTTTGGAGTAAAAAAACTATCTAAAGATAGTTTTCTATTTAAGATGCATTAATAATTTAGTTTATTCAATATGAAATGGAGCTTAGTTATGTAGCATGAGGCTGTATATTATTTATATTTTTGGTAAACATTCAATGAATCCAAGCTCTGAAAGCTGAGATCACATGCACTGCTTTGATGCATTCACCCAATTTCACAGTAACCACGAGATAAATCATAAAACAAAGTTCAGGAATATTCCTTTATCCCATTGTTTTGCAAATCTATGTACACTACAAACTGTACAATTGTTTGAAGAGAAATACATCTGTACCACAATGCTCTAAGTGTGAAGAGGTAGGGCAAGCAGCAAAAATTAAAGTGAAACCTTCTAAACAGCTTATAAATATAATATTAAAGAGCACTGTCATTTCAGATCCATCATGGCAGTGCCTGTTAACAGGCATCCACTCACCCTCTGCCTACCACATCCCTCACCTTGTTGCGTCACTGCCGTATCACCAGCCATCCCATTAGAGTGAATGGGACTGTAAGTGAGTTAACAGCAGGTCAGAGGAGAGTAGTTGCTCTTTAAAAATTACGATTTAAATCAAGCCTTTTTTTACGTGATTTAAATCATGATTTAAATTGACTTGATTTAAATCAAATCCACCCTGCAAAATATTAATCTGGATTTTTTAATACACTTATTTAAATTATCTGATACAATATTGCAAGGCTGCTAATCAAGAGCACTACTATCACAATAGCTCTCTTCCTCTCTCCCCCCTCAGAGAAGAACTGTGAGACTTGAAAAATATATTTCAAGTCAATAACTTCAATCAGTGTATTTTGTTCATTACACAGCTCTTCACTCACTGATTTCTCCTTACTCCATAAAATGTCCCTGACTTTAGCCCCACAAATTAAGTAGTTTTGGAAAATAAGCTAAACTTTATTCTATTCAGAGATATGAGACAAGTACCTAAATATTCCTACCTTATGATTTCTAAAAGAGGAATCTCTTTGCTTCTTTTACCTATCTATTCAGTCTGTTGTTTCTCATCAATTTCAATACATGACAGCTTCCTGTAATGTTTGTATTTAACTTTGGGTCTTAAGAAGGGAACAAAGAAAGTAACTATAGTTCTACTCCCAATCAGTTTTATACAGATATTTCCCACAAGATTTGATCTAAGCTAAGGTGAAACTGCTCATTTTCAAGTGGACGAATGCAAGAGGTAAGTTATGATTCTAGAGAACAGAAGAAACAAAAAAGAATCCCTGCATCTTTCTTATCTAATAATAATCTTTCAAAGCTAGATTGGTAGGTGGGAATTATATTGGTAGTTTTGGGTAGTTTTTCCATTTTCCTCCCAGTCATACTTCACATTATTCTAATTCTTCCAAGGAGAGTGAGGAGGGAAAGAAGAACCTTGCAGCCTTTTGCTCAAAAATAGGAACCTGAACGTCACCACCAACTATCAGTTGTGGTCAACATCCTCCCCATTTCTTTCCTACAGGGGAAAAAAGTAATTGTTAGGAGAGTTCCTACAGTTGCTACTTGCACACTATGCAAGGGACTCTGAAAAAAGCTCATGGAGGAAAATCTTTCTGAAAAATATTGGGTACGTTTCAGGGCTACTGTTTTATTATGCAGTAAGATCCAATTGTTGATTTTTAAATTATGTTAATATTACTCTGTAATGCTTTAAAATATTTTGATTTTGCCATTATTTTATTGCATTGCAATATTAACAGCAGACTATTATGCTATTAAAGAAATAAGTATAGCAAGATTCCAAGCTTGACTTCTCATAAACCTGTATTTGGGGCTGAACCTGTTAAAGGTGCTGAAGGGGAGTCTCATGACTGACAAATAATTTTCTACACAACAAAAAGAGCTATACAATCAAAATTTTGAAACCTGACTTCTTTGCTATATGTTAAATGAATAAATCTTGTTTTATTTGGAATACTATTCTGAAATAAAATTGCTAACATGTAAAAACGTACCTCTAGCAATTAAAGAACTGAACACTGTCTTTGTGCATTTTTTCACAACCTGGCAATCTCTAGATATAATCCACAAGGTTTTTTTCACCAGATCTATAGAATGTAACATTAGGTGGGCTGCTCTAACAGAATCATCTGCAATTGCACAAGTTTTGAATTTAATTGCCAATGAAAGAGTGAAAGTAGTCACAGATCTATAAATCAAAGCAATATACATTTCTGAACACAATGATCACATACCTTGTAGGCCAAATACCACTCAGACTCTTTGGTGGATTTGTTTCCTGCCTTGTTCTTGTACACCTCAGCCCTGTACTGACGAATCAGAAGAAGATTTCGCACAAAATATTCAAAATTCATCTTGCTGAGTGCAACACTCTCGAGTTTCTGAGTTGCTAAAAAATAAGAAAAAAATTGGAAGGAATATAGTTGACAAACCACAATTAGAAGTTACAATTTTGGTTAAAATAAGCATTATTAAAAGCTATTGTTTCTGATTGGGAAGTACAGTAAAAACACAAATAATCTCTGCTACTTAAAACTACAGGATGTCAGATTACAGCTCAGTTGGACAAGATGAGACCATTTGGAGGGAATGCTCTTCCAAAGAGCGGAAACTGGAACAGAAAAGGTCCATTTCCTTAGTTTCCTTAATACTAGATGGTATTACTTAATTCATAGGAGCTGGAGCAACCCATCTTTTGAAATGCACTGGACAGTTTGACATTATAAAAGACGTTATGGAAGACAGTCTCTCAAATTAACTCTAAACCATGTATTATTCTATAACTATTCCTTTATTCTATGCATATAATGCTCATTAGCAACAATTAATTATTTAATTAGAGATAAACCTGAATAAGTTTCTCCTCTCTAATCATTATGCCTTGATTCCCTATTCAGTGAATACAAGATTAGTCAAGGTAGCTGTTCTTATATTATTTGTAACATGTTTTGCAGGCGTTTCTATACTTATTTTCCAGTTTTAGTATTATTTGAAGTCTTCCCAGAGCACTAAAGCTTTTATCTGAAGGAATGCCAAATATCCAGAAAGAACACACGCATTCTGCTTTACTTTCTTTGATAAAAGTTTGATATGCAAAAGTCAACATTTTTTTTTCTGATACGGAAGTAAGGTAGACTTAATCAGACATAGATCAGAACATTGACTGTAAAAAGACTGGTTATATCTGGATGTTATTACAGCTAAAGTTTTTATCGTTTCTTGGTACCAATCTACTGCTTAAAGTGTTAGATTAGAAATCATGAGACCAGATGTTCAAGTCCTCCCTTAGGCACAGAAGCCAGCTGGATAACTTTGTGGGAAAGTTTCCCATATTCTCTCTAAGTCTAGGAGGGCTGTTGTGGGAAAAACAAGAGAAAGCCATACTAAAATGTGGAAAACAAAGGTGAGATAAACTTTATTTGAGATAGTTGAATGGGTTGATACAGAAATTTGGTTTTGTTCCTTTTCATACAGCTTTATTTTATTCTATGTTTATATTGTATCCTTTGTGTGGGCAACTGATATATTTTTTATAAATAATGAAATCTAAGTAGAAGCTTTTAGAATTTCAAGCCACTATGATTGAAGGAACTAACGACTTTTAAAAACAATCTGCTTCTAGCCTAGTCTAGTCAAAATATTACTCTTGTGTATTTATACTTTATATTTCAATCTTTAATTGATAATCTGAAAAAGAAAAATATGGAGCAATAATGGAAAAATATAGGAAAGTTATACTATATATGAAAAGTAAAGTTTAGATTCTAGATCATTATGGAGCATTATCATCAACCATAAACAAGGCAGGCAAAATTTCCTCTGGAACACGCGAAGCCAGCAAGCTTAAAATCAGTGCTGGATCACCAGATCACTTCCAGAATGGATCCACCCACTCTGGAACACAAGGCGCCTGCTGACTCTTCCTCTCCAGCAAATGGATTTGAGGAGTCTTTTCAGATTTACTTTGGTCAGTCTGATACTCATCCAGACCCGTGGAACTAGAGATTCCACTACCTCCAGCTAGCTGGACAAGACAGATGGGCATTGTAATTGGGAAGGTCAGCCTACACCAGGGGTCTGCAAAGTCGGCTCTTTTAAGACTGGTGCACTTCAACTCCCAGAATTCCCCAGCCAGCTATGCTATGGGGAATTCTGGGAGTTGAAGTCCATGCTGGCTGGGGAATTCTGCCAGCATGAATTCTGCTGGCTGGAAGCTATGCTGGCTGGGGAATTCTGGGAGTTGAAGTCCACCAGTCTTAAAAGAGCCGACTTTGCAGAACCCTGGCCTACACGGACTGCAACGGCTTTTCAGAAGGCTTTTCCAGCGCTACCTGAAATTGTCAAGAGACTGAGCGGTTAGCCGGCATGAGCACAGAGCATGGCGTCTACTGCAGCGCTAAGGTGAAATAAATAGCGAACTCAGGGAGCGCACTTGCAACTGAGCAACCCAACCCTGCCATTATAAACCCGCCAAGGAGAAGTCGCGAAAGCCCCTCAGTTCAACCTGAGCCTAGGATCCGAACGATCGCTTGGGTTTTGAAGACCTCCTTCGCCGCCAGGTTTGCATCTTCGCCATGCACCGTGTAGTAGTCGCCGCGCTCGAAGAACCTCACAGTCGTGCTAGGTTTGGCAGGCAACGCCAAGACGGCGCGAATAAAGCCGCTTTCGGCACTCGAACCTTCGGGCCAGCATCCCTCTCGTGGAGCAGAAACACAAGCGTCTATGGAGGCCGCCATGCTGAAATCACCCGCCACTTCGATGCCGCTAGCAAATAATAGCCATTGTCCCGCCGCCAATCCGGAAGTGCGGGGCCTATTTCGGCCACCGTAATAGTCCCGCCCTCATCGCAACGCGTTCTGAGCAAAATAGGCCTTTCGGGACACCATCTTCGCTATAGCTGTTTCGAAAGAGAGCGGAGATGATGCACGCTTGTACGCGCTTTTAATTGAAAAACATGCTTCCCTCTACCCATTTCATGAAGAGACTTTAAGTGCATTATTAGAATGTTCTATTAAATATGCAGGTGGATGTATTTTAAATATTGCAATTCTGCAAGCACTTTTTTTCAGCAGCCTTTCTAATTGCAGTCTGTAAATTCTAGGAATTCTGATCTGAGCACGTGGACGGAGGTGGTAAAAATCAGAAGAATAGCTAAAATGTCCTTCAAGCGTTTTATTACTATCAAGGCATTTCAAAATAAGACCTCGCAGATGTTAACATATTTAAAACACGACATTTTCTGCTACTTCCCCCCCCCCCCCCCAGTGTAACTAATCGGCGCCCTTACTCCGACGTTTTCCCTGTTTCAGAGCAGCTTCAGTGAATTACCTCTACAGACAATGATAGCCTTCAAAAAAACTAGATAGAGTTGGGGGAAATCCAATATAATTCAGTGGCTAAGTACACAACTCCCAAGTCATGGTTTGTTTTGACTATTTTAAAAAATAAGCCACTTTGTGTTACTTCATCCTTTGCATTAAGTAATAATGTAATGTATTAGTTTTGGATTAATAAAATGAGTGAACCAAGGTACTGATATAAACAAATTTTGATGCATACAAATGTTATATGCAAAAATAAGATGGAGTATATTGTTTCTAAAATGCTTAGCATACATGCATGTAACTGGAAAAATTGTAAGCTGTCTTCAAAAACAGGTAACAGGTAACAAGCTAAATGTCGGTTGTGTGAAGCCAGGAGCCTAGCAAGTAAGATGCCAGCTGTAACCACAAGCAGGGAACAAGAACAGTAGAGTTTATGCAAGACAAAGTGGGTTACGCAGTTAGAAACTGAAAACTAGCTCGGGGAAAGGGATGTTTTAGGTGGGAGAGGATAAACAATGCTTTGATAGGATGCTGTGCTAATAAGGGGAGGGGGGCAGTGAATGTGTAACGGGATATAAACTAATCTTCATGGTTTGTTCTGTGTTCATCTTTGTTGCACCCATATTTGCAAATATGTTAATAAACTTAGCTGCTTTCAAGTTGTTTTCTCTGGTAGTTCCATATGTGAACGGGCACTGTTTATAAACCATGACTGATGGCTTACTGGATATACAACAGACAATTGCATATTCCATAAATTATTGTTAAGCAAATATAGGACTGTAGTGTTTTAGTATATTATGTGAATTCACTCAGTAGTTATTAATACATTACGCTAAGGCTAAGCCAAGGGAGCTTACTTCTCTGACTTCACTGTTAGAAGATGGGATTTTTTTTGATACAGTATTGTGCAGATGCTTGACAAAGATGTGGAGTGAGGGCTGGGCAAACTGTTGCAATGAGGTGGCTCGTAGAAGCTCTTACTACTTTTATTCTATCCTTATCAAGTGGATCACTTGCTTCATCCAGCTGCTCTTTAAGGTTATCTAGACACTGCAGATCATCCAAAATGTGGTGACACAGATCACTACAGGTACACCTAGGTACACTATATGGTATAGGTAGGCTCTGTAAACTACATTAGCTTCCAATATACTTCCTAGAGAACTGCAAGTTGCTGGTTGTCATCCAGCAACCAAGTTCTCCATAGCATGAAGTTGGGTTATTTGTACAACAATCTCCCCAGTTGTTTTTACCCATGCCACTTAAGTCCTGCAAGAAACTCCAGATTTCCCAATTAAAGAATGTCATCTAATGGTATTGGAAGAAATATCCATCTGGTTCAGTTCCAAGCCCAAAGAAAGACACTGGATACGAAATAGAGGCTGGAATCTGATTGGAAAGATTTAATGAAGAACCACCATAGATTCTAGATAGTTGGAGTTGAGAGTTGGGGGCATTTATACCTTCTCTTGGGCTTTGCACTTGAGCTTCCTGTTCTTGTACAAGAATATGTATTCTATTGGCTGTTTTCAGACTCCCATAAGGCCATGTACAAATCCTAGGAGCTTGTCTGAGCTTAAATTTGATTGAACTTTGGCTGATGCAATGAAGAAGCTTGTTGGGCAACTTCTATTGTGTTTGAGGGGCAGAGGTGGGCTGCATTTATGTTCGTAAGCAGTTTGCTGGTTGTGAGCATGAGTGCACTAGCTTTGCTTGCAACTTCAACTTTGGGAGTGAAATGGAGCTTCAAAGCAGCAGGTAATCAACTCAGGCAGCTCCAGTGAGTAAAGGCGCAAAACTCAGCTGGGCAGCGAAGATAGAGGGAATGAGCCAGAAAGTTAATTATAAATGAATATCTTAGCACAAGGTTGGGTGGGGGGTTGTTTTGTTCTATATAAAGGCTGCTGATCTATAATGTCCCAAACATTTCCATTTTGGATCTCATGCTTTTTACCATCTACAAAAAATTGATGGGGGAAAGTCATTCAACACTTTGAACTAAGAAACTTTCAATATGCTGATTATACCCCTCTACTATTCCTTACTATCCAGTAGTAACACTCAGTACCCTAGAGCTTTACTACTACTGTGTAAAACAAATTGAATCTCAACTCCAATCCGTTTTTATATACCAGCAGCACTTTGTTTGTTTGATTTCAGTGTGCACTTAGAAGAGCCATATCAAAAAATAATCTAGATACTTTGAACTCTGCTGCACATATGGCTTCTGCATCACAGAAAGAATATTATTCTTATAGTTTAATAATTAACAAATACTGTAGTTGCAGCTTTTGCCAACGCTATATTACATACCGTTGTTGAACTTTATACTTCCATAGATACTTATCTTTTGAGCTACAAAAAGATAAGGAGCAAAACCACTTTCCATCTAGGTTGCAAATAAAGCAAGAGACTACCATTTCTCTTTTTGCTGCATTGTTAGAGCTTCCTGAGCACTTCCTGCAGGATGGCTGTTTTTCCCTCTGTTGTGGATGCTTTCTACATGTTTAGCCCTTCATGAGGTAGTTGCTTTGTGCTAATGCCATTGGAGCTTCCTTGGCATTTGGGCTTGAAGGCCAGGTGCAGCTAGCAGCTGCCTCCCAAAAAGTCAGAATGGCACTCTGGTTGGTAAAGGAGCAAGAAGACAGGAAAGCTCAGCTAGGTCAAGAAGGGTTGTGGAGTGCAGAAAGTGCAAAAGGCAAGGGGAGGAATACATGGGAAGCTGCAACACCACTGCCATCATAAATGCAGGCGGATTGCAAAGTGCTAAATTTTGATCATGTGGTCGTGAGGTTGCTGCAATGGCTGTAACTACAGACGCAGATCGAAGTCCCTTCATTCCAATCTCTCAGACCAACAGTTGTAAATCGAGGATTCCCTGTATTTGGAAGCATCCCGTGCAAGCAAATTTTAATACCAAGAAAGAACTGGTGTATACATTTCAAACTTTATTAAAATTCAACCGTGTGTAAAAAAATGATTAAACATGAATATATACAAACATACACTCTTGTATTCAAAAGTTACCTGGCACCCTAGACATAAAAATTATCAGATACATCAACAAACTTTTAAGACATTCCAAAGGACATTACTAAGTTACATCAAAAATAGTGGCAATGGAATGCCACTTATCTGTTAGGACTAATTATGACTTTTAATAGAATCTTTATAGCTCCCAAATGCAGTAATATGCCAGTTTAGTAGAAAGATTTCTTAAAGATTCAGACATTTTTATTACAAAGTAGCAGTCCATGATATTTTCTTCTGTCAAATTTTATTCATTTACCACAGTCATCCTTTTATTTCACGTTACAGGTGTTACGAGGTTAGTTCTCTGTTCATTTCATTCATTTCCTTTATCTGAAGACAAAAAAAGGTATTTCTTAAGTTGCTTTTTAAATAATTTCTGCCAGTACAATGAATACTAATCTGTCTCCGATGTGGACAACTTTTTCTATGCCATAATTGTGCAAACAAATATAAATACATACCAGGGATGGGATCCTACCGGTTTAAAAACCAGTTCACTGAGCAAGTGCTTTGCGTGCATGCGCAGTTTACCCAAAACCTTCAGCATTACTACTGGCAAGAAAAACAACTGAGGTGCAGCAATCTATGCAATCCAATTTGGAAAAGGAAATATAGGAGAGTATAGCGCAAGGGCTGGCAAAGGGGGGGGAGGCACTTCAAAGTCGGAGCGAACCTGTTTGCCCAAACTGGTCTGAACAGGTAGAATCCGATCCCTGATACATACCATCAATTTTACATTATTAAGTATATGCAATTTAACTCATGTTTGCAAACCCAGTCTGAATAAAAAAACAGAGATTTTAAGACTGCTACAGTAACTGTTCCACTACAGAATTATTTCACACTATGTTTGCTTTTCACTACAGTAAAGTTTTCACAAGTTAATCATATTAAACATTCTCCCAACATTAAAAAAATTGAATACTTATACACATGCCTGTGAATTTACACAGCAATGAAACACTGGATGCTTATGTGAATTGGATCATTCTTACTGAAATATTCAACTATTAAAGCTAGTTTATATATTTACAGTAGTCCACAATTTATAAACATTTATTCAGCAACTGTTTGAAATTACAACACTGCAAAACAAAGGGATTTATGAATATGACTGAGGTTATAGCTGTTGCAGTGTCCTCATAGTCACATGATTGAGAGCTGGGTGCTTGGCAACTTGTTTGCATTTACAACAGGTTGCAAAGTACCCTGAGATCAGGTGATTGTCATATGCAATCTTTCCTGCCAGTTGCCGCGGGTCAATTGGGAAGCCTGCAGGGAAAGTTACAAGTTACTGCTGTATGCCAAGAAGGCTCCCTCTCTGAAGACTGGCTAAAAAATACCCATGCCAAAATCTAAGCAGTATTTTCAATCTTCAATTAGAGAAGCAAGTCTGTTCACCTGTAGGCTGAAAATCCCCCTCCATTTTAAAATCCAAGTGATATTTTCATCCAACAAGCAAAGAGATTGTCTCTCCGCTCAGTGGCTGAAAATCTTGCCTGGATTTCAGCATGAAGGATTTGCAGTGCTTCGGCAAAAAGGCAAGTCTCTTTGCTAAGGCCCCTAAAATCCAAGTAAGACTCTCCCCCAACTTGCATGCAGCCTGCCTTGGGCCCATTGGGGCCTCCCCCACCTCCTTGATTCACCCTGTGCTCTTTATCTGGCACTCTCTCTGTCCAGTTAACAACTGGTAAGATCATTAACCATGACTGGCAGTGCTGGAATGTCAGTCACTGTGTGAACAACTGAGATTCCAGGGGTCTTAAGTCAAGAACTATTTGTAATTAAATATATATATAACATTTGTATCACAGTTTAAAAAAGTAAAAAGACAGATTTCTATTTAAATAGTTACCTCAGCTTTTTCATACTTGCCCCTCTTTCTTCGGGTAAATACCTGCATGGAGAAAACGAAACAGCTCAGGTATTTTTCTATTCCAGCACATTCAAGAATCCAATTTAACAGAACACAGATACAATAATACAGAAACTATTGATGCCTATTATCCCTGCCCACTATCCACAGTCATCTATAAAAACCATTCCATGTTACTTGTGAAATGTGCAGTCTTCAGCTCCCCTATTTGTGCTATTACAATGTGCAACTGATTTTCACTTAAAGCCTCTGCTAAGTTTGAAGAGTGGGAATAGATCTGAATCTTTGGAGGGTTACTTCACTAGTGTAGGCTGAGTCATCTGGTGATTTCTAGATGTCCTGAACTCCCACTGAAGTAGTTTAAATGTTTCATGGATAAATTGTTAATTCAGCAGTCAGGAATAATTTTACAAAATATTGAGGACATCAGATTCCCTGAACTTTTTGTGGGGAATACTGAACCAGAGAGATCAATTGTAATATAAAATCTGTTAAAATAACTAATATACAAAATATATAATATAATATATAATAAGGCTTATATAATAAGGCTAAAATAAAATTACACATTGCATAATACCTCATTCACACCAATATTATAAAGAATCATGGCATATGAAACAAGAGTATTTTTTGCTGGCTGGTACTTTAAAGTAGATGTTCAAGCCCCTTATATAGCTCTTATAGTTTTAGCTTCTGTGGCAGGAATGTTATATAACTAACAAAGAGTAACATGATAAGAGACAGAATTGTAGTGAAAACTGTTTAAAACTTATCATAAATTTATCTTCCATCTTTATTTGTTCAGACTGCCTATTACTTTCAAACATTACTACCCCATAAGAATGCCATACAGGTAATCCTCGACTTACAACCGTTCATTTAGTGACTGCTCAAAGTTACAATATCCCTGAAAAAAGTGGCTTTTTCACATCTATGACCGTTGCAGCAGCATCACCATGGTCATGTGATCTAAATTCAGATGCTTGGGAACTGGTTCATATTTATGAAGATTGCAGTGTTCCAGGGTCATGTGATTATGACCTTCTGGCAAGCAAAGTCAAAGGACAAGCCAGATTCATTTAAAAACCATGTTACTAACTTAACTGCAATGATTCACTTAACTGTGGCAAAAAGTATAAAATGGGGGGAAATTCATTGAACTGTTTCACTTAGCAACAGAAATTGTGGGTTCAATTGTGGTTGTGAGTTGAGGATTACTTGTATTAATTTTTGATATAATGAATGTCTAATCATCAACATACCTATCAATAGTTTCTTCGACCAATATCTACAGAGGTGAAAAAGTCAATGATATACCTGGGGGTTTTGATATTCAGTCTTAAATAGCTATTCTATTTCTTTTGTTGATAAACCTCAATTTTAACAATATAGTATTTATGGTTTATCATGGACTGGCTGAATTAAAATGGCTCAGGGGAGAAATGGAAAGTTCAAGAGTTGTCTAAAATAGTAGGTTCTATGTTTATCTACTCTAGGATACTTTTTTATTTGAACATCAGAATTAAGATCTTCTAAATAAGAAAAACATACCAGTACAAGAATACCAGCCACTATTGCCAGGATTACAACCACAATTACAGCAATAACTCCAGGAGTCAAACGTTTCATTGTAAACTCTGGTGCTTTTTCATCAACATAAAATATAACTGTGTTCTCAAATTGAAGAGGTTTTCTTGCAACATTCAAAGTAACAACTGGATCCTCTTTGACCTGAAAGACAAGGAACATGAATTATTCAATTTTTTCCCAAAAAAATACAAACTATTGAAATATAGCATAAATTCATGCCAATAATTCCCCTTTATTTTCCTTTAAAAGCTCCACATACTTACATCTTTCTCAAAATAATATGCTACATCAGCTATATCCACATCAGTATTTCCTTTTTCTGAAGAATTTTGTGTGAGATGGACACTAATGAAAGGTTTCTCATACTGAAAGAAAAGAAGATAAAAAATAAAAAAATCACATATCAAGTTTAAACATATTTTTTCTGTTTTATTTTTCAGTAGTTAACCAGGCTTTTTAAAGCCTTATTTGATAAATAGTTCAAAATTTGAATTAACAAAATATTTAGATGAGGTCTTGATATAGTACAATTACATATTTAATATGGACAGGTTTAGAATCTACCCTTTAATCAGGGTAGATTTTAAACCTTCAAAAGTAAAATGTATATGCCCCCATGAAATATAACCCAAAGTAAACTTCCCATGAAAATATCCAATAACTGTTATACATACTTCCACTTTTACGTGCTTTTCATCCAAAAGGTAATGGTCCTTAAAGTTTTTTTTAATAGTACTGTAAAGAAATTAAGGAAAGAAATTAGAAACTCTGAAAGATCTTTATGACATAATTTTAGCACTGAAACCCACATCAATCACTCCATCACTTTCCCCCTATGAAAACTAGCTGGATAGTAGTTTTGAGCAACTTGCTGTTTATTTTATACTTCAATACATGAGCTATGGTTTAGTAAACTAGAATATGAATAAAATTAGCATAAGAAGTCAATTTGCTGATGTTTTGTCTATTTCTTTGCAAGGTTAGATAAGCAAGCCAGGAAAAAGGTATACAGAATCTGAACCAGCTTATTCTATGGTTTATTAGACACAAAAGGTTTGAATAATGAAAGACAATGAATTTTATATTTTTTATGTATATTCATATATTTTTTTATGATCTCTTGTTTTGGTGTAAGATATCACAATCTTGTATTTAGGAATCATGCACAGCACATTGTGCCAAACATTTTCTTTTCAACTACATTGTGAAAATCAGTTCATCTATTAAATTGCTACACTTAAGTAGACAGTGATAATTACCAAGACATACCTTTCAATAGAAGCTTGGTCTGTATTGCTGTCAAGATACTTTGCTTCAATAATAATCCAGCTAAAAATAAAACATAAAATATTTTTCTCAATTACTCTGAACATTAATCACAAGGTTAGGAAATAGGACACTCAACTTGTGCATTTATAATTTTTAGTCTTAATTTGTTAATGATAAACTTGTCAATATAAACTATTAAAATGTTATGATATTGATATCTTAACCTTAAAGTACAACATATAGATCTGAAAATAAATTCAATTTTAAATCAGGTTTACCTTGTTCTTACTACTTCTTTGCATGTAATATTTTTATCACTCTTGTCAGTTCTTCGTACTCCAGCACTGTTCACACACCAGCAAGTCTTTGTTCCATTGCACTGTTTAGCTTTGAAGTTGCCCTTTCCATCACATTCTGGATCATATATGCCATCATTGTCTACATATGCATGTTCTGGTCTTTGTCTTCTACCTGATTTTAAGCCAGTTACTTCTGCTTTCATCAATAGGCATTTTGAAGTCACTAAAAGATAATAAAACCAGTAAAGAATAACTGGATCATGTTAACTTAAATACTGTCTTTTTGACAGAAAGCAATGGAAAGTGTAGTGGAATTTGTTCAGTTCTTATACTTACATGTCTTACAGTTCACTGTGATATCAAGCCCAATTGATTTACACTGGCATACACCATTAGCAAGAGAACAATTTGTTGTCCGTTTGTTCATCTCACATACACATCCTTCTGTAATATACAAACCAAATTATTACAAAATAGCCCTTTGTATTCTGCACCAAATAGATAAGTATTTCTATTTTTCTGTAGTAGATACCTGTGAAATCAATCTACTTCAGGGAAAGATTCCTTTGCTAATACAAAAATTCAAATTAATCGCAATCTGGAATTCTGACTATGTAAATAGCTAATACCATATCTGAAATTTTCTCGATATTGCAATTCCATAAAGAGTCGTCCGTTGGCTTTAAAACACAGCATGTATCTGCTTAGTGATATGCTAGGTAACATTTTAATGTAACATGTTCATCATTATAGATACATTTCAATAATAAACTTACAGGAAAAAATCCCCAAAATATTAATTTTCATATTATTTCAGTTAAAAATATAATTCCAATTCAAATAATAGGTCTCAGGGATTGCCAAAACTGCTACTTTTAACATTTATTCTGTAGATCTTTTCTGAAGAGTAACTGTTATGTCTACACACTTCAGACTGTAAGTTCAGAGCCCTAGTTCTGCAAAAATAAACTAGTATTACAGTATAGGTGAACCCCCTTCTCCAATGTACCCATTATAGTACTAAAAAAAAAAACCAGCTGAAAACTCCCTAGTATCTCCACCCACTTCAGTGAAAAAAATTACCTGGGAAGCAACAGCAAAGTATATTTTAACAGGGATTAACTGTCTTTACTTCCTTTTAAATCCAGAGTTTAATTTCCTGACAATCAGCTCTAGAAAAGTACATTCATTTTGGACATATATGAAACCAAAACTATCCTATTACAATTTGGTAAAAACTTGTGTATGATCAAATGAAAATGAGGGGGGGGGGGAAATTCTCAAGCGGGGGGGGGGGGGGAGAAGCAATGGTTAGCTCCCAATCATAAAAAAAGAGACTCCATGTTGTACTTTACTATTTATAACTATGTAATCGCAACATGCTTTCTCAAATATGCAAAAGTGCTTTGTTCTAGGAGATATTGTTACTTCACAATTGAGCCTGTAACTCTAATATTCTCTGGTTATCTAGCGCAGGGATAATTATTTAATCTGCCTTTTAATTTTATATTTATTGTTTTTATGTTTGTATTTTGCCTGTTTTTAACTGTTTTTTAATTCCCTGTGCCCCGCCTCGAGTCCCCTAGGGGAGAGAGAGCAGGTTATAAATAAAACTATTATTATTATTATTAAGCATTAACCAGACAATCCCACTTTGCTTTCAAGTTCTGACAAGGTTAGGCAGGAACCATCTACTTTTCAGTCATTTATATAGTTAAAAGATTTTTTCCCACTCTCATTCAAGCAGGGCACAAGCATGCCCTGCTGAAAACATCCTTATTCTGCCTTGGACTCTGCCTTCATATTCTCCCCAAACCATGAATGGAAAAGTATTGTCAGTTGCACTGGTATTAAAACGGTATTTCTCCCCTTATTTTAACAGGGGCAGACTCAAGTTGTATAAAAGCTTCTAGACTTGTCATCTATTACCTTGGAGAAAAGTCAGATGAGTCCAGCAGCTTAAAACAGAGACACAATCAATCAAAAATGAGGACAGCAAACTTTACACCAGTATAGGCTTTGTATCAACTTAAGATGAATGGCTAGAATTTCAACACAAAGTAGGGAAACACCCTAAGAAAACTTTAAAAGAGCTCAGATAATGCAAACTTACTATATTCAAGGCTTTACAAACCAGAAAACTATACAAAACCTTCCATTTTAGTTGGGAGTTAAAATGGAGTTGCTACTGATTTACATCTATTATTATCGGTACATGGGACACTTTGTCTATTCACATTAAACTAAATCCAGGTAATTTTTTAAAATTAAAATTAAGCATGTTAAAGAGTTCTGCCCATCTTTTTTTGCGAGTAAAACCATAAAGGAAGGTTATGGCTAAAGTGTATTAAGCTAATTTCTTCAGATTTTTAAATTTAGGACAGAAAGTTTCCAACCCTAGGAGAAAAGCGATACGAAAAGTTTCGTGCCGGAGGAAAGTCCGGAAACTCCAAATCGGCCTGCCCTCCAGGGACGGCGGGAGCTGCCCGAGCGCCATGGCTCTACAGGGCGTTGGCTCCGCGCGTCCGCCTCCAACTCTCCGGGCGCCTCCAGGGACAACCTGCTTCTAACCGGCTCCAGCCCGCCCAAGTGGTCGCGGCCAAGAAAGCCCGGCCACCTTTGTTCCTAGGCACCGACATGAAAGCAACCTGCCCCTTCTTCCACGTGAAGGCCGGGAATCTGGACGAGGTGCCATTTTGTGCGGGGTTCCTCTTCCCCAAGGCGCACGCACGAAAACCAGGAGCTGAAAGAAAAAAGTCGGGAAAACCCGACGAGGGAAGACAAACCTTGGCTCCACGCTGTAGCGGCGAGCGCCAAAAGCGCTCCCAGAAGCAAAGCAGCCCTGGAAGGAAATCCCATCATCCGCGGTGGTCCGAAAGCCAGGTAGACGGCAAGGCAGTTAGGGTGCGGGCGACGCTCCGGTCTCTGTGTCTTCGCTTCACCCTTTCTTTCCCCTTTTCTCTCAAGCTGCTCAGCAAGTTCCGCAGGAAAACTGAGCTCCTTTCAACCGGCCGCGCCCGCCTCCTCAGGTTACACCTGGTTTCCCACGCACGCAGGCACTTCGCCTCAGCACCTGCGCCGCTCGGATCCCCCACCACTTCCGCTTCTCCGAAGGTGAACCCGCGAATCTCGTTGGCTCCGGGCTCTTATAGCTCGCAACGCCACCTGCACGAAACTGGGAGCGGCCGACAGGCGGAGTTTGTGCAACAGAGAGACGAGAGCTCACCTGCGCGCCCGGCTAGCCATATATAGACTTTTCCGGGTGAGAGACGTTGCGGGAAGGAGGTGATCCAATGTCGGAATGTTTCGAGAGCAGTGTGTGAGGTAACAATAGGCGAGGCGGTTGGGATATTCTAAAACGCCTCATCAACTCGGAAGTTAGCACCCAGCCCTCTCCTAGAAAAATGAAATATCCTAGGAAATATTGAAAAGGCAGATTATATTTCCCTGGATCAGAAATGGAGAAACGTGTTTTTAGGCAGGAAACAGACTCACTCTTAATAGCCCCCCCCCCTTTCCTTAATGGGCTATTAAAATGCCCAAGCCAGTAGATTCTATATAAAAAGAGTTCTCCCCTTTAGTTTCAGGGTGATGGGATTAAGGCATGATATTAGCCTGTATTTATTTATTTATTTATTATTCGAATTTATAAGCCGCAACCATCTCACCACATAGGGACTCGGGGCGGCGCACAGGGAATATAAAATATAGATATACAAATATACAAAAATAAAACATTCTTAAAACTAAATTAAATTAACCCACCCTGCGCTAAAACCCATATTAAAACCCCTGAATTAAAATTTTGGTCAACTAAAAGCAGTACAGTGTTCGAGTAAGATCATGCCAGACCGGCTAGGTGGAAGAAGTGCGTTTTTAACCGCTGGCGGAACAGGCGGAGGTCCGAGATGACACGGAGGTCGGGGGGAAGAGCGTTCCAGAGGGTTGGGCCCATCACAGAGAAGGCTCTTTCCCTGGGCGTCGCCAACCGGTATTGCCCGGTTGACGGCACCCGGAGCAGACCCTCTCTGTGAGAGCGTATTGGTCGAGGGACGTATGGGGCAGCAGACGGTCTCGTAGGTAGCTAGGCCCCGTGCCATGGAGCACCTTGAAGATGGTCATCAAAACCTGTAGAAAGTTATCACCCATCCCTCTCCCAGAAAAATGAAATATCCTAGGAAATGTTGAAAAGGCAGAATATTATATTTCTCTGGATGTGAAAAGGGAGAAACATGTTTTAATTCCTGCAGCTTCCTGCCCCCACCCCCTCTGTCAATGAGCCATTAAAGCCTGGGCTAGTCCACTTTGCATAATCAAAGCAATACCAGCTTTTCACAGAAACTGACCACATGGCATTTGAGAACTCAAACCAAACCTGGATTCAAAACACAGCCTAGAGCAGGATTGCAGTCTGCAATTCCCCATGCTGGCTGGGGAATTCTGGGAGTTGAAGTCCACCAATCTTAAAAGAGCCAACGTTGCAGACCCTTACCTAGAGAGTTGCCCCTGCATTGCCCCAAGGGAGTCTGACAATCAATCAGTACATTTCTTACACAGGAACAGGAAACAGATATGTGGGGCTGAACAAATTATAAAAAGCCCTGCAAGCCCCTCCCTTGGCCCTTCTCTTCCTCCCTACCAACATTGAAGCACGTGAGCACCTTTTCTGTTCAGGACTCAAGCCATGTGGTCCTATCCACCATTAAACCATCTTTCCAAGCAGCCTCCATATCTCCAGTGTCTTTTTCCCCACTTGGAACCGAACCCAAGAGGACATTCCTTTCATTACTTCCACTGAAATTCACCACATGGCATCTAGAAACTCAAAACTTGGCCCCATGGGTCTGACAACCAATCAGAATACATTTCTTACACAGGAACAGGAAACAGGTGGGGCCTGAACAGATTATTAAAAAACCCAACAAGCCACTTCTTTGTGCTCTCTCTTCTTCTTTACCCAACATTGAAGCATGTGATCACTTTTTCTGCTCAGGATCTCAAGCCATGTGGTCCTGTCCACCATTAAACCATCTTTCCAAGCAGCCTCCATGTGTCCAGTGTCTTTTTCTCCACTTGGAGCGGAACCCAGAAGGACATTTCTTCCAACACAACCATCGGGGAGATTTGTTCCATTGAGGTTTTCTTGACTTTCCCCCAAAAAGATTTTTTTACCAATCTTGGGAGGACCCATCTACCAATTTGTTTAGAATCTAAATTTACAGTGGAGATCATAGGAATCAAACAAAAAATGGTTTAAAACAGACGAATCCATTTAGTGAAGAATACTGTGTGACAAAGGCTCAGTTCCATACATTTTGCATTTTCACAATGCTGAGTTTAACAAAGTCTTGCTCAAATAGTTCATCATACAAATTAATAATAAAAGCAAAACAAAACCATCAGTGACCTATCATGGATTTGTGATGAGCATCCTTGAAGAACGAGCTGTCATCCTCCCCCAATAGCAAGGCTGGTTCTTGGTGTTACAGCATTGGGGGAGGAGACCTATTAAACTAACTATACCTAGAATTCAAAAATATAAAAATGATGCATAGTCAAATTAATAATAAGGTAAAGATACTTGAAAACTACAGGTATTAAGTGCCCTGTAAGTATAGAGGGAGGGAGGGGTTTCTTAAAATTCTTAGACCCTTCCCTTTGTATCCACAACTAAAGATATGTTTCTTCCTTTCTATACTTTCACCTGAATAAATTAGGGCTCTTGTTTCTATCTACATGCTGGCTTTTACTATCTTGTACTTGATCATGGGTCCTCAAACTACGGTCCAGGAGCCACATGAGGCCTGCCAACACTATTAATCCAGCCCACATAGGACCATGAGGCTGCCCCGCTCAAATCACCCTGCCCACCCTTTGGCCAAGTGCAGGACTTACTTTCGCGAGCCCCACAGGTGGAACTGAAAGGTAAGGCCAACAATTTTGGCCTTTAGAGATGTTCTGGAGGTGGGAGAGGTGAAAAACTGGGTGCACAGATGCCCCAGGAAGCCAAAAAGCAGGTGAAAACAGCCCATTTTGGCCCAAAACCAAGCCATTTTTGCCTGTTTTTTGCCTGCTTCTGAAGGTGGAGGGGGTGAAAAACGGGGCACACAGACACCGCAGGAGGCCAAAAAACTGGAGAAAACGGCCTGTTTTTCACCTCCCCTGCCTCCAGAAGATAGATAAAGAGAGAGGAAGAGAGAAAGAAAGAGAAACGCAGAGAGATCTCTCAAGCTGGGGCTTGAGAAGAATTGCTGCAAAACTGAGTAATCTGAAGTGGACCACTAGACTCCTAAACAACCGAAAAAATGATCTAGTAAAAAGAAAAGGCAACCAAATGAGCAACATGCAAACAAAAGCAAATAAAACACTCCCAGGAGCAAAACAAAGTTTAATATGTGTGCATTGTTCAATGGAATGTTTAATTCAAGGGTAGTCAACCTTTTTATACCTACCGCCCACTTTTGTATCTCTGTTAGTAGTAAAATTTTCTAACCGCCCACCGGTTCCACAATAATGGTAATTTATAAAGTAGGGAAGTCAATTAAATTTAAAAAAGGAAAATGCTTCAGTATCGGACAAAACCCCTACTGCTCACCATGAAAGGTTGACTACCACTGGTTTAATTGGCCCACCCAGTCACATGACCTAGCCACACCCACCCACCCAGTCACATGACCACCTAGCTACACCCACCCAGCCAGTCCGGCATCCCCAACAGTCTGAGGGACCATGAATTGGCCCCCTGTTTAAAAGGTTTGAGGACCACTGTACTAGATTTATGAAGACAAACAGAAATTACCTTGACAAATTGCTGTGGCTCCATAAATATTTATGGATGTGACAAAATGATTTCGGATGTTTATATTCAGAGGTAAATATAAATCAAATTTATTACTTAATGTGTTCTTTTGTTAAGTTGACGCATTTCTTAATAAACATATAATTCAAACATTCAGTGAAATCAGAATTTCTTTACATGCCTGCTCTGCATTGCACAGGTTTGTGATCTGGAAAGTCAGAATAAATATCTATTAGAATTTTCCCAACTTCCAAATTCCCATAGCATTCCAATAATTGTTCATTTAGCATTCCAATAATTTGTCTATTTACTGTCTTTCTATTTCACTTTTCCAACAAAAACATTTTTTTAGATAGCTTGCATCAGAAAAAAATTAAAACATAGCAAAGGTAGTTGTCAACTTAACAGTTCATTTAGTGTCTGTTCTAAGTTACAATGGCATTGAAAAAAAGTTATTTATGATTGTTTTTCACACTTATGATTATTGCAGTGTCCCCATGGTCACATGATCAAAATTCAGATGCTTGGCAACTGACTTACATTCATGATGACTGCAGTGTCCTGGGATCATGAGATCACCTTTTGTAACCTTCTGACCAGCAAAGTCAGTGAGGAAGCCAGATTCACTTAACAACCATATTATTAACTTAACTGCAATGATTCATTTAACAACTGTGGCAAGCAAGGTCATAAAATGGGCAAAACTCACTTAACAAATGTCTCACTTAGCAACAGAAAATTTGGGCTCAATTATGGGAGTAAGTTGAGTCATCTCTAGTCATCATCCAATTTACAAACTAAAAAGACCATTTTTTAAAAGTTGAGGAGAAAATTTACATGAAACAGCAAGTGAGATTACAAGAGTTAAACATAGTATATATATTTTAAATAATTGGTACTAGGCTGATCTCTGTTACTGTACTCATTCTACCTTGAATCATGAAAATTTTCAGTGACACTTGGTATTCTACTAAATGAGGGCAGATTCTTAAAATCTCATTTGTTCATTTGTACAACCATTAGAGTTTTTCCTTCTTAAATTCAGTTCTAATCACCTCAATGATAAAAATAAAATGCTTTTTGTGAGGTTTTTACAAATAACTGGCCTTAGTATCACCAAAACAATCCTGGAATGAGGAATACTAAACTAATCATTTTCCATGGAATAATTTTTTCAATTATATGCATCCACACAAAAATCATACACATTCTCAAAAGTGACCCAGTTCCATGAATACACTTGTTTATTCAGACTAAGAATACACTTGTTTATTCAGACTAATCAATCTAATATTTCCAATAGCTGTGAAATCACTAATGGTTATGCTTCTCCACCCACAAGTATGTAATATGTGGTAGCAGAAAATTTACCTTACAATAAATAATGTATTTATTGTACATTCTCATTTAACAAAACACGTGGAAGAATTGGAATTGAAAGCAAATATAAATTGGCAAGTAATTTCTGCTTGCTTGTTTTCTTTCTTTCTTTCTTTTTCTTTCTATTTTTATCTTATTCATACTGTTTCCTAGATACAGAAAAATTACAAATGTTTAAACTTGAATGTCTTTTTAAAGGTTTTGACAGTATGCCAGAAATTTTGATTGTTGCCAAGAAAAGTCTTTTAAAATTACTATACACTTTAAGAATGCATTTTTAAAAATACTTTTATACAATATTTATTATGACAACGTAAGTATATTTAAGTGGTAGTGAAACTGCATCAAGTAAGCTTATTTATAGGTTTCCTATCTGCAAAATCTGTTTTTTAAAGATATAAGCTTTCTCATTTAGAATAAAATATGTTGCAGGATCAAATCTTGAGTGCAATCACTGGGACCAAAGTTTATTCTTCCAAGCTTTGAGGCTTGTGCTGTGGAGCCCATCATCAAGGAACTTCTCTTTCTGCAGAATATGTTCTCTCTTCTGGAGAGAAAGAAGTTCCCTGATGATGGGCTTCAGTATGAGCCTCAAAGTTTGAAACAAACCTTTGGTCTCAGTGACCAACTCAGATTGGATCCTAAAGCATTATCCTTGGGACACCTATGTTTGCCTTCATTCGCAATAAAATATGTGTTCATACAATACAACTAGGACAATCCAAGCAGATCTGACAGAGATCCCAGGTTCCAGTATTTTTTTGTTCAGCAGAGTATTATAGTGCCTTAGGACATTTGAACAGGAACAGGAGTGGAGGAGGAACAGGCAAAGATCATCAGGACGATAATGCGTAATAGAAAAGAAAGCAAAGGGCAAGGGGTGGATACTAGACAGGTAATTCAACATCACTGAAATCCTTTTCTGCTAGATGGAGGAAACTAATAATATCTTTTCTGTTTGGTGTTAATGGAGACAGCCAGTTTTCATGACACATTTTGTCAAACAGCTTGCAAATCTCTCACTTACTCATCATACTCTGTTTATTTTTTAATAATTGAATAGAATTTCAGAAGATTAGTATCATTGCCCAAATGATATAGAAGTTGTTTCACATAATCTGAAGTAAAAATAATTGTATGAAATTTTAAAATACACTTGAACTTTTTAAATTATAAATCAGATATCTATTCTAACTTTGGGGAATTCTACTTATTCGTTCATTTGATTTGTATGGCTGCCCAATGCATAAAATGAATGAATTTTAAAATGATAAAAGATACTTACCAAAACCAAACAGAATTGATTGGCATCTAGGAAAACCTATTAACATACTACACCACCACTTAGAGATGGACTGAACACTCTGGCTTAATACCTATAGAAACAGCCAGGTCTTCAGTACTTTGTAAAAGGCCAATAAGGTCAGGCTTATTCAGGGGAGGTGCTGCAACAAAAATGCACATTTCCTGGTCATATCACATGCTTGAGACAGGACCTGCCAACTCTGTCTGATTGGATGGGACAAGCAGAACTAATGGGAAATGGGTGGCACCACAAGTAACTCAAATATTAACCATGCACAAACACTTTCTCTATTTTAAATGAACTCACACTAGTCTATACTTGCCTGAATGCTGTGCTGTCCTCTTTTATAAATGACAAATTACAAATGATTTAAAAGATATCTTAGCCAAATCCATCCTTGTGTTAAAAGTGAGAACCAGCTGGCTATATTGCATGCTGAGGCTTGGAGACATTGAAATTTCAAGATGACAGGCATCAAGAACTTCTGTTCTTAGGGTCAAAGGTAATTGGCTTACCATACAGCCTATTGCCTCCCCTATATTAGTTTGTGCAAAGCTATGACAGTGCAGTCTGATATCTCACTTGGTGTCTTTATCCAATGCTCAGGCGTGGCATTTAGTCATCTCCTTCCCTGTTTGTCTTCAGTAATATTAATAACGCAGAACAGAGGAATCCTTCTCACCTGATACATTCTCACCTGATATATATTTATCAAGTATCCAGGGAAATTTTCATTTTTAAATCTTTCTAAGATTCCACTTAGGAAAACGTTAATAAAAAAAGACCTGCTTCTTTATCAAAGTGTTTAGGGTGCAGTCCTACACTGAGGACCTATCTGGTAGGGGAAATACAGTATTCAACAAGACTACATTAATGAAACTTGAAAGGTGTGGTACAACACAAAGCTGAACTGTTCTTGCCAAGAGGTGCCAGTGCAACAGCCAGAAAGAAAAGTGCCATATCACTCATTTAGTCCATAATCAAGCTTACTGTAAAGAGAAAGCAACATAGAACAGGCTTAAATGAAAAGATAAAAATTAGAGGGGGGGGAATCCATCTGGTATCTAAAATTTTTCAAGCTGTGGTTCAAGAACATAATCCAAGATATGGTATAAATCTACACCCAAATATATAACACTCTGGTGTTGCATTACATATATCTAAAGCTTAACTGGATACAAGAATAAACTAAATGTACCAGAATGGCACTAGCTGATCATAAACATACAAGAACATGAATACATTGTAAATATCTCTATAAATACAGAACCTTCTTGATAATGATTTTTTGTGAGTGTTTTCCCCTCCATAATCTCTACAAGCTTTTCCTGCAAAGGTAATAGGATTCATCCATTCTCTGTCCTAATTTCTTGAACAGGGAGATTCTCTGCTCATGTCTGGTCATCTCCTGTTTGTACTATTACAATGTGTTCTACATGAGACTACGCTTGAAAAACATCCGAAAGCTTCAGGTGATCATGTGAGCAATTTTGGATGCGTAAAAAAGGGTGGATGTAACACTTTTGCTCCATGAACTGCATTGAGTGCTAGTTTGCTTCCAGATCCAATTTAGGGTGTTGGTTGTGACTTACAAAGCCCTACATGGCCCAGTCTAACTATAGAACCATCTTCATGTCATTATATTGACCTGTCCCATCTGGTCAAGCAGGGAAGGTATGTTGCAGGCCCCATCATTTATTTAATATTTAATATTAATATGTAAGGTATTAATATGTAAGGTATTAATATTTATAGCAATATTTAAGAGCCATGGTGGCCCAGTGAGTAGAATGAAGTATTGCAAGTTAATTCTGCTGACTCAGAAGTTCAATTCTGACCCACTCAAGGTTGACTCATCCTTCCAAGTCAGTAAAATGACTTGTTGGGGGCAAAAAACAACAACAAACCTTTCACCTTTCAATTTTATCAGTGTTTAATCATCCTTGCTTTTCTCTTAAATTTTTAACTTATATATTGTTTTTATATTTTAACGTTTTATTGAACACTGCCCAGATTCCCTTCCCAAAGGAGATCGTTAGTTCAAAAAGGTGGAAAATAAGTAAAATAATTGTGAGGGCATCTTATCCAAAGATTATATGATTCTGTATATTGGGCTCAGTTCTGTTACTTCCAAACTCCCCATTCTGTGTGCAGGTTCATTGTCTAGACGAGAAAGCCTTTTTCCTTTTTCTTTTTTGCTTGCTGACCATGCTCATCCTTTGGACTGTGTTTGAGGATCAAACTTCAGAAATGTTTACTTTTCAAGCACAAGGTGAAAATCTACATATCAGAGGGGGCACATTCTATTGCAGAAGATATCAATAAACAAATCAATGATAAAGTGTTGGAGCAGCAATGAAAATCCCAGTTTGTGGCAGGTTGTGAACTGTGCTGTGCTGGAGTTCACTTGGAATGTATCTGGCACCTTTGTATTAACCTCTTTATAACATTACCTTGAATTTAATACTAAATATTATTTGTATCTCTTACATAGTTTAAAGAATAATTTTGAAAGCATTCAATTAATAGCAAATGAGTTAGCAGACCTTATCAACCTCAGATGAACTGTAAAGAATAAAAAAGTAATATTCTCTTAACATTTGTTTTTAAATATGAATAGTTTTTATTGCCTAATCTTCAAGAGATTGGACAATCATTTTCTGGAAAGGAGTAAGGCTGTGATGGCGAAGCTATGGCATGCGTGCCACATTTGCTGGCACACCTACTGTCAGTTCCAGTGCACAGGTACATGCCAGCCAGCAGATTTTTCACCCTTCCAGAGGGCCAGGGGAAGCCATTTTCACCCTCCCCAGACTTTAGGGAAACCTCTGGAGCCTGGGGAGAGTTGTGCACACATGCCCAGGTGGGCCGGCAGGATAGAATTGGTGTGAGTATGCACGCATGCCTGATAGCATGCATGCAATTTTAGCACACCATAAGAAAAAGGTTTGCCATTATTGGTATACGGTCTATTATTTGAACAAGGGGTTGAACTAGAAGACCTCTAAAGTCCCTTCCAACCCTATTATTCTATGTTTTTTAACATATCTTAAATTCTTATCCTCAATAGACTGCGTGTTTTCATTCCTTTTTTTATGTATTGTGTTCTAAGATAGATAATGAAGAAATAGAGAGATGTGAATATTTGTCTGTAAGAATACTTCACAGTCTTATTGCACGTAGGCAAGATCATTGCAAATGTTTTGTTGCCCGTATTGCTCCTCTGTAGACTTTATGTTTTGTTTGTTGAGACTTTTCTGCAGTTGCATAGCATGTTGAGACTTTTATGCTGCAGTTACATAGACAGATATATAAAACAATTCACAGGGAATAAAAGCCAGTATCAAAGGGAACAGCAATACAAACATAATGTTGAGGCATTAGGCTGGGAAAAACTGCCTATGTTATTTTTGTGAAAGTAATGAATGATATGTCTGACAGGCAGCAGATTTATTTATTTATTTTATTTATTTATTTAAATTTATATCCCGCCCTTCTCCACAGAGGACCCAGGGCGGCGCACAGGAAATTTAAAAACATACAAAATACAATAAATATAATTTAAAAACTATTAAATAAACCAATCCTGCGCTAAAACCAAATTTTTAAAACCCAATTTAAAACTATCTAAAAGTCCCCATGGGAGGTTAGGCTAGGCCGGCTTGTTGAAACAAATATGTCTTGAGACATTGGCGGAAGAGGCGGAGGTCGGTGATGGTACGTAATTCAGGGGGCAGGTCATTCCAGAGGGCTGGCCCCGCCACAGAGAAGGCTCTTCCCCTGGGTGTCGCCAGCCGGCATTATCCGGCCGACGGCACCCTGAGGAGGCCCTCTCTGTGGGAGCGTATCGGTCTAAGGGATGAATGGGGCAGGAGGCGGTCTCGCGTATAACTAGGCCCCGAGCCATGGAGCGCTTTAAAGATAGTTGTCAGAACCTTGAAGCTACAGGTCCAGTTGGCTTGTTCATTCTTTAACTTTATCTTTCAGTTTTCATGACTTGTGTTAATATTGGCATTAAATAAGCTATAAAAATAATATATAAGCTGTAATCTTTCTATATATAAATAACAATTTAACAATAGTTTGTTCAAAATCACTAATCTCAGAAAGTACTCCACCGATCGCCACCAAATTTTCACACAACGTTCCTTATAAGTGCAGCACCAATGATATGTATAGATTGTGTGGATGGCACACCTGTGCCAGGTGCACGCTACACAAATGTAAAAGTGTGGGACTTCTGCGTTTTTTACCTCCCTTTAGCTCTTCCCACCCGGCTGCTTCTTAAGTTGCGTCACGCACACGTGCAGCAGTGCGTGCTGACACCCTTTCCCCAATGTCACATTTCCAACAGTCGCTTCCTCATTGAACTATCCTTCCCACAAGGCCCTGCGGCCCTGGCAGTGTGAAGCATATACGCGCGCGTGGATGCACACATGCACGCTCAGCCCCCTTTCCAAAGGGGGCAGAGTTTTGGGGGCAGGGCTCCCCCCCCCCAATCAGAACCTCCAGGTGGAGAGGCAGTCTACCTGAACTGTTTGGGAGGAGTAGGAGAAGGAAGGCATCAAATCAAGAGACAAATCACCTGGGCGCTTCCGGGATTCGGGGGCGGGACTTCCGATCTCGGTCCCTCATCACTCCCTACGCTTGTCAGCGCTGACAGAGCCTGACCTGCCGCCAGCGGACGCTGGAAGCCAGGAGAATCATAGTCGAAAGTTTTTCTGCTGCAACCTCTCCTTCCTTTCTTTTGGGTGGGTGGGGGGGATTGGGGAGGTGAGAGAGGACCTGATGGTCGCTTGGAGAGAGGGAGGGGGGCCTGGAGGAGGTTGACTGGGGAAGGTCTGGGGAGGGGAGGGGAAAGTAAGTAGGTAGAGGGATAGAGAGAGGGAGAAATATAGTAGGTAGGTAGGTGGACAGAGAGGGAGAAATACAGTAGGTAGGTAGAGGGATAGAGAGAGGGAGAAATACAGTAGGTAGGTAGGTAGAGGGATAGAGACAGGGAGGGAGAAATACAGTAGGTAGGTAGGTAGGTAGAGGGAGATTGGCAGAAATACAGTAGATAGGTAGGTAGAGGGAGAGAGGGAAATACAGTAGGTAGGTAGGTTGGGGGTTATACGGTGGTTGTGTGTACGTGTTTGTGTGTAGGGAGAGGGAGAGAGGAACAAATACAGTAGGTAGGTAAGTAGGTAGGTAGGTAGAGGGAGAGAGTAAGAAATACAGTAAGTAGGTAGGCTGGTGGTTGTGTGTACACAGGTTGGTTGGCCATTTAACCAGACTGAGCCACAGCAACGCGTGGCTGGGTACAGCTAGTGTAGAATAAATGTAGAACCAATTACAAATATAGGTCCTATTCTGCTCTGTGACCCCTTTCCTTAGTAGCTCTTACAGATTTGGATTAAAATTTATATATTTTAAAAATAATCTGCTTAATTTATTGCTTCAACTGTTCTAGAAATACTTTTTAATTTGTGACACAATCACATTATTATTAGAAGTAAACGAGAAAGAAAAGTTTAAACTTGGTCTAGAGAACAGGTGACCATAGCAGGAATACCCAAAAATGGGATTCTTTCTGCTCTTAAACATTAGGCCACTCTGTATAAATATAAAATGTTTAAACAAAGGAATTTTAAAATTGAATTATCCACATCAAACAATTATTGATTATAACTGTTGGATGAAATGCTCTTTGTAACCTTCATTACCACACCACCCTAAAATGGCAAATACATGAGGTAAGTTAAGACTTGACTTGGTAAATAAGTTCTGTTCCAAAGGGAAAGTAGTTGCAAAGGAAGCAACGAAAAGCTGAAATACAGCATATCTTTCTGTATCAGAAGATAATAAACTGTATTTCCTGAAACCAGAAGTTCATTAGAGTCAAAGTCTAATTTGCAATAGGCTCCTCAAAGTATAGTGACTCACAGGTTATTGTAAAGCAGTTTGTGTGTGTGTCATGTCTTTAGCTTCTCTACTACTAACAAGAAAACTAAGCGAAAAGAATTTTTTATTTATTTATTTTAGGATTTATACCCGCCCTTCTCCTTGTTAGGACCAGGGCGGCGCACAGGTATTATTAAAACCATAACAAAAAACAATATACATCATTAAAAACATATTAAATTATTAAACCCGTGCTAAAAACCCATTTAAAACCCTGCAAATTACAATTTATATATAAAAAGTCAGAAACAGGGAGCTATGCCAGGCCGGCTTGTTGGAATAGATATGTCTTAAGACGTTGGCGGAAGAGGCAGAGGTCCGTGGGAGCAGATCGGGCAAAGGGATATATGGGGCATGAGACGGTCTCGTATATAGCTAGGCCCCGAGCCATGGAGCGATTTGAAGATGGTCGTCAACACCTTGAAGCGCACTAGAAAGGCCACAGGCAACCAGTGCAGCTCGCACAGGAGAGGTTTTATATGGGCTTGCCTTGGGGCACCCATAATCACCCGCGCGGCCGCATTCTGAACTAACTCCCCTTCGAGTGCACCTCAAGGGGAGCCCCATGTAGAGAGCGTTACAGTAATCCAGCTGGGATGTCACAAGCGCTTGAGTGACTGTGCGAAGGGCCCCCCGGTCCAGTAAGGGGTGCAACTGGCGTATCAGGCATACCTGATAAAACGCCCTCCTGGCCACGGCCGCCACATGGTCCTCCATGGACAGCCGGGAATCCAGGAGGACGCCCAAGTTGCGCGCCCTCTCCACGGGTGCCAGTTGTTCGCCCCCAATGGCCAGTGTTGGACTTATCTGGCTGAACCGGGGTGCCGGAAACTACAGCCACTCAGTCTTGGACGGGTTGAGTTTGAGTTTTTTACTACCCGTCCAGACCCGTACGGCCTCCAAACAGAATGAGCAATGGGGCTTATTTTTTCACATAGAATAGTTATATGTGGGTTGCTGAACAACTCAAAATCATAAATAAACATGCTATTCTATGACCAATGAATCCACCATGTAGTTTGTAATAATTAAGTAGCTTCCCAACTTTTTGTAGGTCTTGAAGCAAAATATTAATAAATCTTGAAAAGATGGGTGCATACATGCATAAACGTTGTGAGTGCTGTTTTGTTTCAGCCAGATATATCTAGATTCAGATTATGGTTCAATGATAAGATAACCCTGAGTCAGACAGTATCTCTACTGATACTGTAAGAAAAATATATAAATGTATGCCACCCTGACCCTGCCTCAATGGAAAAACAAAATTAATTAAAAGGAAAATAAATGGAGCTATTCATTGTGGGTTGTATTAAAAAATGTCTCCATATCCTGCAGCATTGTTGATCTCCAGCATGGAGATCAACAATGCTGCAGTGTAGAATAGTCTTTTCAACCTGACACTTTCTAAATATGTTAAATGTTATCTGGGATGTGTGAAATTATAATTCTACTGAGTTGGAAGACATTAGATTGGGAAAGGATTATGTAGAAAATGTCGAGCTAAGGTATAAGACAGTTTATGATGCTTTCTGTAGTTAGAAGGGTTCACTTTCTTCTACATTGTCTATAATGTCCTTCAAATGGGAAACTGCATTCAACATGAATCTCTGCTTTCCTGATGGGACTGAGGAAAGCGGCAGCTCACAGCTGCTAAACACACGCTCTCCCAGCAAGAGAAGCACCGCTGCCCCGGAGAACAGAGATGGAAAGGAGCAGGACCCAAAAGGCTGCTTGGTCGACCCTCACTGCATGGTGGAAGCCGCACATGTGCGGAAGCTGTGCACACACGCATGTTTACATTTTCAGTAAACTAGTTGTTAAAAAGATTGAATCCCACAACTGTGACCTAGTCATTCTCCCAACTGTGGAATATCTTACGACCTTTAAGAAATGTATATGAAGCAACTTGGAACTAAGGAGAAATTTCCTGACAGTAAGAACAATTAACCTCTGGAACAGCTTGCCTCCAGAAGTTGTGAATGCCCCAACCCTGGAAGTCTTTAAAAAGATGTTAGATAGCCATTGTCTGAAATGGTATAAGGTTCCTGCCCACGCAAGGGGTTGGACTAGAAGACCTACAAGGTCCCTTCCAACTCTGCTATTGTATTGTATTGTATTGTATATACGGTAGAACTATTTTTCTACCATACAATAAATGAATCCTTGGAATTTCTGATACCACCAGTATCATAGAACTTGCCTGTTGAAATGGTTCTTTTAATGCGGTGAAGATTTAACTGATTTAATGTGTACAATTTTAGCAGATTATGTACAAAAACCTAAATAAGATATTAGGGGGGACATAGATTTGATATATAGAATAAATTCAGCATATGCCAGGATAAATGAAGTACCCAGAGAGATACATATTAAATTTGTAAGAAGGTCTACAAGGGAAAGGATCCTGAGAGCGCAGAGAGACAGTCCTTTAATTTACCAGCAGAAAGAGGTTGCCATCTTGAAGCAGATCCCGAAAAAGATTAGAGAGATTGTCTAAAAGATTATTTAAAAAGGGGGTCTGGTTCAAGTGGGTGATGCCAGAGGGAATGTTGGTGTTCTGGGAGGGAGGAAGAGTAAGAATTAAAACAATTGCAGAGGCGGAAGCCTTTCTTAAAAAACATTCCTCAATCCTGGAGGATGAAAATGGGGGAGCAGAGGGTGCCACGGCCCCGCCCACTGGGGGCCAGGGAGAAGAAGATACAATTGCCAAAAGACTTAGATGCCAAAAGTGACTTTATTTCAGTACAGTATAACTTTTGTTTGGATGTTTATACATGATTGCTAGCATAGAATTTACAATGATATATTTGCATTTCTTTCCACTTTGTAGTACAAATGAAAATTTAATGTATTATCTATATTTTGTTATGAAGCCTTGGAAGGGGTCAACGACTTCGACATGAAGGTTCTCACAATATCTTTTCTACACCATACCCTTACCCTATTTGAAAAAATTGTAAAACCCAATAAAACTTTTTCAAAACGAAATGGTTCTTTTAAGCAGCGTGTGAAACAAACTCTGTAGATCGTGAGGTATGTTTACCAAGAACTGAGTCACCCCTTTTGTGGCTCAAACTGGTGATAGCCTGTAAGATAAGTATGTTAGTTTTCTAAATAGCAAGGCAAATAAAAGGACTGGTCTGTTTATACTATACAGATAATTTTTATGTAAAATATTAGGCTTATTAGACAGCAGCATTTAAGCTTAGATTTAAGCAGCATTTGAGGTAAAAGAAGAGGGACATGGCCAGGACAACAATAACAAGAGCAGATGTTGCCAAATATCAATTCCCATCTCCCTTATGGATAAGCTAACAACCACAGCAACAGGAATTCCCTCAAGATAAAGGCAGCAAAAGAAAAAAAATATGGGAATACAATTCACAGCTCAGGTTGAAACAGTGGTACTGAATTATACATTGTCTATAGACTAATAGCAAATGAAAAATTAAAAATCAATTAACCAAAAGAATTCCCAGATTTCCAGAATAATTTTATGTATTCTAAAGAATGAGCAATGGGGTTTAGAGAAATGCACATAATATAGAATGTTTACCTGTATTTATATATAATTAGGAGAGATTCATATAGTAATTCTAAAGAAAAAGTATATTTCTTTCTTTTTGATATGTACAGGTATTGTCTAATGAAACAAGATAAACTATTTTGTTCTGTGTGCCATCTTTTGACATGATTTAATCCTATGACATTCTGAACAACTGGCTGTCCAATCTCTTTAAAACCTCCAGTGATTGAGTACCCACAACTTCTGGAGGCAAGTTGTTCCACTGGTGAATTGTTTTGTCAGGAATGTTTTTCTTAGTTCTAGGTTGGATCTCTCTATGACAACCTTAGTTCTAGGTTGGATCTCTCTTATTACTTCTTGTCTTCTTCAGATGCTTTGGAGAATAGTTGACCTCCTCTCTTTTCTGTGACAGTCCCTTAAATATTGGAAGACTGGTATCATGTCACCCCCTAGTCCTAAACTAGACATGCCTAGTTCCTGCAACCATTCATGTTTTAGCCCCCAGCCCCAATGCTCTTCTCTGCACTCTTTATAAAATTTAAACATCTTTTATTGTATTGTGGTGACTAAAACTGGACACACTATTCCAAATGTGGTCTTACCAAAACAATACAAAGTGGTACTAACACTTCATGTTACCTTGATACTACCCCTCTGTTGATGCAGCCTAGGACTGCATTGCTTTTTTTGGCAGTTGTAACACACTGCTGGCTCATAATAAGTGGTTGTTCACTAGGACTCCAAGATCCCTCTCACAGTTAACTGCTGTTGAATCATGTACCACCTACTTTAATATCTGTGCATTTGCATTTGGTTTTTCACTTTTCTCACCACTGAGCTGCATTTTATTTAAATCTTCTAAAGTGTTGGCTATTCCCCTACAGCTTGGTGTCAACTGTAAATTTGATGATTTCTCCTTGTATTCCTTCATCTTTTGGTAATTTATATTGAGTCATTTTAATGTTTTTCTCAGCAATTCTATCTAGTTCTAGGATCACTCCATTCCAATCCTCCATCAAAAAACAATTTTCATAGGAGAAACCTATTCATCTTTCCACAGGTCCTTTGTAAAACAATACTTTATCCTAATTTGAGGCCCAAATTCCCAATGTGAAAGATTTAATGCAAATCAACTTCCATCCCAAAAAATATATTATGCTCATCTGTTAGTACAAGTTCTGTTTTTTACTGGAGATTTATATACCAAATAACTCATTTTGTTTTTATTGACATTAATTCAAATTATTTTGTGACCGAACCAGCCATTTTCACATTTTGTCCTCTTCCAATATATATCCAGAAAAGATATACTTTTACTGACATGTAGAAAGCCAACTCAGCTAAGAACCAGGGTGAAAATGTGCTGCTGCTTGAAATTAGTTGAGGGTTTTTTTTCCTTTCAGAAAAGTGAAATCATATAGAATTGTCTGTCCGATGAAGTAGTTAGAGGTAAAGCCAGCTGGATTACCTTGAGCCAGTCATATACATTCATCAATAGAAAGCAGGCAATGGCAAACCACTTCCAAATTTTGGAAAGAAAACTACAGGGATTAGTAGTCAGCAATGACTCACAGACCAGCATATAGAAACTATTTGTAGACTGGTTCATTCTTGCACAACCAAGAATTGTGGTTGCACAACCATTTTTCTCTCCTATATTCATCATTTACAGTGCAATCATAGTTATGTTTTGTCAGATTTTTTATAAAGCTTTTAAGGCAGCATACATAATACAGGTAGTCAATTTACAGCCAAAATTGAGCCCAAAATTTATGTTGCTAAGCAAGACATTTGTTAAGTGAGTTTTGCCCCATTTTATTACCTTTCTTAACGCAGTTAAGTAAATGACTGCAGTTGGTAAGTTAGTGACACGATTGTTAAGTGAATCTGGCTTCCCCATTGACTTTGCTTGTCAGAAGGTTGCAAAAGGTGATCACATAATCCCAGGCCAATGCAACTGTCATAATTATGAATCAGTTGCCAGATGTCTGAATTTTGATCATGTGGCCATGGGGAGGCTGCAATGGTCATGTGAAAAATGGTTATAAATCACTTTTGTAACTTTGAACAGTCACTGTCGAGGACTACTTGTACTACTTCCACTTTTTTCTCTAGTCAGGAGTATGTTCAGTTGAATTAATGGACAATTTAGATATCTGCACACCAAGTATATTTTTGTAAATTGCTTGGTAGCTTGCATAATTGTTTAGGTAGTGCAATACTGTCTTTTTTCAAACCAATAACCTTTCAATGTAGTAATTTGCATTATCTTCTACTAGCATTTAGAATGCATAAGGTTGAGGATTGCTGAAATAGAGAAATACATCTAAGAAATATATCTACAGGATACAGACTTTTTACAGAAACAGATTTTTTCAGAGGAGTCACTACGTACTGCTATAATAAATGTCTGATGAATATACATCAACATTTGTTTTGTTCTGGAGTTTGTGTTAAAGTACTATGAAAGTGGCTGTGTTAAACATCACAAAAGAGAAAAAGCAGTGTGCCAAATCACTTAAGATTCTTCTTGCATCCATTGCTTTTTCTTTTATTCATGTAGCACTGAATAGTTAAATCCATTAGTTTTGATAACACAGGGTGTCTGTGGATATTTTGTGTATATACATAAGTCATCACACCCACTGCCCAGCAATAAAATGTTCTGTTCTCAGAAATAATAAGCACAGAATATTAAACAGTTTGATCTCACATTTTTGTTTTTGCTACAACAGGATGCATATGCTACAGATCTAAAGAAAAATACTAGAGACCCAGTTTGATGTAATGGTTAAGGTAATGGTGTAGAAACCAAGAGATTCCATTTTAGGCCTTTCTTAGATATAAACAAGCCAGCTGGGTGTTTGGGGCCCCGCCATTCTCCTGCAGATCATTCATAGGGGGTTGGTTGTGAAGAAAATAGTTGGGAGTATTGTTGTATGTTTGGTCTTGAGTCAACAACACACACATGCACAGAGATCCAGAGTCACCTTATTGGGAAAATGGCAGTACATAAAATAAACAAAGAATACCTGAAACAACTTTCATGGGCTCTCAAAAGTTGATACCAAAAGCTGAGCTCGTTTCCTTTCATTAGTATATCCCACACTTTTCAGTTTTTCAAAACTGTACTGAAATGGGAATCTTGTCTTATCAATGTAAGCATTAGTTAAACCCAAGTAATTGATGTTTTGCTTTTAAATTCTCCATTTGGGGAGCATTGTTAATACTTCTTAAAATAGATTACATTTTAAGAAAATGCATATTCTTTTGTAGAGCTTATTTATACTTTGGTGCCTGATAGTTCAAGATTGCTGTGTGCAAAAACTCCACCTTTTCAAACGGTAATGTTTGGTTTTGGGGTGGAGATCTATCGTGAGTCACTAAGGCCAGCTGGACTTTCCAGGGGCATGAAAGAAATAACTAACTCCTTAGTGCCACACACTGAGTTACTGCTGTTATAACCAGGTAAGATACATATATTTGGAAATTTCAAAAGATACATATACTCAGAAATACTATTTGGGTTGATATAAACTAATCAAGTTAAGATATTTTCATACATTTGGTTTCTCAATCTGTGAATGGGTGAGTCTTTAAATTTTGTTCAAATTCTGCTAACATGTCTGCTAATTGAAATAGCAGTTTTAGGATTTCCTTAGTGATTTCCCAGCTAAGCTTTTGAAACTAAATTCTACATTGAAAAAACTGTAACACATAAGAAAAAACTAAAGAAGAGTACTTGTGAATTTCTAAAATTAATAAAGCAAAGATGTACACCATTTCTTCCAAATATTTCATATTTAAATATATCTCTTGGATCTTGCTTCTGAACAATAACAAATTCATTTTACAATCTTTCTATTTGATTGTATCACAGTCAAAAGTATATTATGCAGCAATATGAGAGTGAATATGTACATTTAATCCTGGCATCTTTAATATTTACTTAATATACTAAAAATAAAGTGGGCAGAAAAAATACACTTCTCTCATTCTTTGTAGTTGTTTCCTAATAGCAAATTTTGAAAGGAATAATATAACAGAGTCTTATCTAGACCAAATCAGATATGTAAACTATAAATAGGTAGTTTGGGGAGTAAATTCTGGGTAATTTGCATGTTAGTCAACATGATTCTCAAGCCTGCAGGGTACATTTGTCAGAAAATGGTTTTCCCCTGAATTATGCTGCATTAAAACAAAAAATAACTTTGATAGGGAAAAGAACTAGAAATTGGTGGTGGTGGGGGGGTTCTTTTTTGCATGAAAACCTTGCTAGTTCTGAAATTGGAAAACATTCTGTTGGGCTATGATCCCAGGAGTAGCCTGTTCCCAAAGAGTTAATTTATATGTTAAAGTATGAACTGGTTTACGTTTTGTTTACTGAATGAGCAACAGTTGGCTGCATTCATACAACACATTAAGTCAAACTCAAATAAACTATATTATGGCTTAGCGCAGTGATGGCGAACCTATGGCACGGGTGCCACAGGTAGCACGCTGAACCATTTCTTAGGGCACATGAGGTGTTGCCCTGTCAGCACTAGCGCGCATGTGTGGGCTGGCAAGCTGATTTAAGCCTTCTTTTGAGGCCGTTTTTCACCCTCTGGAGGCTTCAAGGAAGCTCCTGAAGCATTTGAAGGTGGGGAGGGAAGGCTGTTTTCACCCTCCCCAGGCTCCTAGAAAGCCTCTGGAGCCAGGGGAGGGTGAAAAAAGTGCGCCAAAAGGAGGGGGTCATGCACGCACCATTATGGGTGTGGCATGCCCATGCACAACCCCCCCTGCACTCCCACTATTGGCACGCAAACCAAAAAAGGTTAGCCATCCCTGGCTTAGCGTATCATGTCAACTGTATTTTTCAGAATAGAAGATGTACTTTTTTCCCTCAAAAAAAGAGGCTTAAATGACTTCCGGTTCCCCCTTCCAGCGGCGACAGACGAGTCTTGGGGCTTGTCCGCCGCTTTGCTCTTTTTTCTGCCCCCCCACGGGGGCGAGACGCCCCTTTTTGGGGGTCTCCCGTAGGGCTGGCTTGCCTGGGTTGGTTCCCCCCCGCGGCAGCGGGGAAACGGCCCTTGTCTTTAGCCTAGGTGAAGAAGGACATGCTGCGGGGGGGTTCCCCTTCGCCAATGGTGGACGGCAACGCATGGTGAATATGGAGAGAGCTGGACGTTCGGGTCGGAAGGCTCTCCGGGACTTTGGCGGCGAGGTGAAGAGTGAGTGATTTTAAATATATTTTTGCTGTCAGCCTGGACTGAAAAGAACTTGGAGGGGGGTGTTTGTTGTCAAACCCCCCCTCGGATTCAAAGCGGCGCTTGGAAATGGCTCCTCGTTGCGAGGAAGCGGATATCCTAAACCCGGATTGTTCTGAAGCAAGGGAAAGTGATTTGCGGCTTGTCTTTTTAAAATGTATCTAAGTCCGGCTGGCTGGAAACAATCTTTTAGTACTCTCTCCTGCCAGCTCTCAGTTTGGGCGATGGAAGATGGCTTCCCGTTGTTCCTGAATGACTATTTCACTTATGGAAAGTTACCAACATCCCTTTGTGATACGGACTTCCTCTCGTTATTAATGAAGATCTTCTTGGACTAATTGATTCCTTCCCTGGAGCCTTCTTTGCTACAACTATTGATTGTGAAACGTGTTTTCTCTTTGGGTCTTGAACTTTTTTTTTTCTTTTTGCAATCCTGATTTGAACTTTCTCTTCTCTCCTGAACTGCTTCACCAGCCCCACCCAAAAAACGCCATCTTAGTGACACTGACTTTAACAGCTCACCATGGCACAAAAATCAGAACTGGCAGGTTTGGAACAAAGAATGACATCTATGGAAAATATGTTACAAGTTTTGGTGCAAGAAATTAAGGCTTTGAGAGAAGATCGTACCAGCTTAAAACAGGATATTCAGGAAACACGGAAGCAAGTGCTGGAAAACACACACAAGACTGAAGAGCTGCAAGGGGGGCTGGCTGGGGCAAAGGGAGAGCTTAAAAATGTTAATAGTGAGATTGGAGAATTAAATGGGCATATGTCTAGGATAGATTTTGAAAGGATGTTATATTTTTTAAGATTTCAGAACATTTCTGAAGAGTCTGGTGAATGTCTTCCTGAACTCATGAGCACAATTTTAGCAGATTATTTAAATAAACCCAAAGATGAGATCAGGGGGGACATTGACCTAGTCTACAGAATAAATTCTGCATATGCCAGGATAAATGAGGTACCCAACATATTAAATTTGTTAGGAGGTCAACCAGGGAGGGAATTTTGAAGGCGCAGAGAGGTGGTCCGTTAATTTACCAGCAAAAAGTAGTCGCTATCTTGAAGCAGATCCCTAAAAAAATTAGAGAGATGAGAAGGAAATTTTCCTTCTTATCCAAAAAATTGTATGACCACGGGATTTGGTTCAAGTGGGCGATGCCTGAAGGAATGTTGGTGTTCTGGGAAGGAGGAAGAATAAGGATTAAAACAATTGCTGAGGCGGAAGCCTTTCTTAAAAAACATTCCTCTGTCCTGGGGGAAGATCCAGGGGGGGCACGGGGGGGCACGGCCCCGCCCGCTGGGGGCCAGGAGGGAGAGACAGAAGACACAATTGCCAAGAGACTTAGATCAAAAAAAATAACTTTGCTTTGACTTTTGATTAATTTTGTATAACATCTGTATCTGGATTTTTGCAAACGGATGACAGCATGGAATTGAGAATTTAGAAGTATGTACTTGTTTTCACCTCGTAGTATTTATGAAAAATGTTTTTCTTTAACGATTTATTATGAAGCCCTGGAAGGGCCAATGACTCCGACGCGAAAGTTCTCAAATTTTCTTTTGTATCCCTTACCTTACCCGATTGAAAAATTGTAAAAACCAATAAAACTTTTTCAATATTTTTAAAAAAAAAAAAGAGGCTTAAAATCTGGGTGCGTCTTATACATGGAATACAGCATTTTTTTGCCTCTTGAAACCCCGCCCCCTTGACCAAAATGGCTGTACATAGCTTTCAGAGTGTTCCTGGGGGCTGGAGAGAGTAGAAATGAGCAAAGAATGGGCTGTTTTTTGATCAACCCCCCCCCCCCAGCAGCACTCTATAAGCCTCCTAAAGGCTATTCAGGCCTCTCTTTTGGGGGGGGGGGAACGGGCCGCTTTTCGTGAAAAATAGGCCGTTTGGGGGAGGTTTGCAGAGCGCAAAAACCTTTTTTTTTTAAATTTGCCTCTTCAAAATCTTGGTGCATCGTGTACTTCGGTGCGTCTTATACTCCAAAAATACGGTAATTCCACCATTTCCAGGGAATAAACAATTAAGCTCTCTTAAGGTTGATGAACTAAAATTCAATAATTATATTAGTTTGGACTATTAGGTATTATACGTCAATATTTGCAAGGCACCTCTTTCCCCACTTTTGTACTATGGTAGATTTCAGGAGCTTTTTGCTTGCTCATCATTATTATAAACTGATTTACATAAGATGGGATTTAAAAGTAGACCAATGGGTAGTAGCAAGTGGCTGATTTTGAAATACTGTAGTTAAGCAAGAGTGACTTGATAAGTATCAGATGAAGACAGAGATTATTATTTTGTCAAGCACTGGCATTTTCCCTACTGAGCTCAAAATTTGTATCTCTTGCTTCCAAATTCCATGTCTGTTGAGTTATCGGACATTGCATTTGTTATAATTCCCACTCCCCCCCCCCCCCCCTCTTGGTTGCTAGGCAAAATACTGTCCTCTGGAGAATTCTGGAACTCTCACTCCACAAAAACTCTATAGGTCTCTACTAGCTTTCTACCAAGGGAATGAAATGGATGTTTTGAAACAATCCTTCCTTCCTCTCCCTTGAGTGTTAAACTCAAATGCAAGACTTGTGAACCATCTGCAACCTAGAAGAACCTGTTTGCCTCTGGGAGTTTTTTAAAGTTTTGGTTTTGATGTGTGTGTGAAGGTTATTCGTGTAAGTAAAGTCAATGATATGTCCCAATGCAGATCTTTTCTGCAGATGATACTCCCTCTTTGATATGTCCCAATGCAGATCTTTTCTGCAGATGATACTCCTTTGAAAAGCAGCACCAGAAAAACATGCATTCTGCCTATGCAGTTTAATTCGACACGCAGTTTATTTTTGTTATCTTTAGATTTTGAGTTCCACCTGGGCTGTTTGGAAGATGTGTGAGATGGAATTGGTCAAATGAAACAACACAATATATGCATAATTTTTATACTGTTTTTTAAACTCTTTATGTCAACATTTTTCAAAAAAACCCTGTTCATACATAATGAAAGCACGTAACTTTATAACGCCAAATCTATTTAATAAAATATGCTTTGGGTAGCCAAGATTAGTTTCTTATGCATCTGAAAAAGAAGTTTAAGTCATAATTAACAGACTTTTGATTAAACCTCATATTTAATATTAAATTAATGAAGTTTTGATCAGCTGATAAGAGGCAGAGAGGCTTCTTTGGAAAGTAGTACCATCATATACCAGTGAAATAGTATGAGAATTTAATGAAAGATGAAGAAATGATAGTATTTTACACGTTACTGGACTGCAATTTTAAATAACATTCACCACGTCTGCTAGATTAAGAGTTATATTCAGCAGCACTAGGGGCAATCCCTCATTTAAAAGCTACGGATATTAAATGGATTTGTGCAATAGACAGGTAAAAAATGTCACCACGTTCATCTGACCAAAGCCCCATCAATTTTTAATATGCATAGAGACAAACATTTAAAAAGCAGTAGAGCTTTGATTGCATGGTTATGGCTGCCATCCTGACTTTTTTTAATACCCCACCCCCAATATTAAAACATTCTTCTGCCTGAAAGATTTATGTCAATGATTAAATAGAGAAACAATAAGACAATTAAACCAGCTTTTCCTAAATTCGTTACATTAGCCTTAGATTTAGAGACTCCCATATAAGTAATTCCATGTGTTTAAAACTATCCACGCAGAAAATAGCATTGACTAGAAATGGAATTATACCTGTAGTACTTTCAATTTATTGATACAACTATAAATTGCACTGCTATTATATAGTGCATGCATTAAAACGTGCTTATAAAGAGATTCAAATTGGAACTAAGTTCACTATATTAGATCATTTAAGATTAGCAACTTCAGACCAATGATGTATTTACAGGACAAAATTTTGAATTTTGAAAAGTTGACCACATACATATATAATGGATTTGAATAGCATTTCTAAAATATTAAATGCAACAAATATTGTTTCATGAGGTAATTTTGTATTTTATTTACCTTCTGGAAAGGTAATAAAGGTGCTATAGAGAGGGTACAGTGCACCAAAAACGTCTACACAGCCCACCATTTTGAAAGAGAATTTAAACAAGGTAATTCACAGGTTTTAAGGTATGGCATGCCTAAGTAAGGACTAATTCTGCATCCCGCTAGTTAAACAGTGTTACAGTGCTCATGACTGACTGTGCTTCCATTCTTCTTTTTTGTTCAAAATGTGTCTCATCCTTCTTTGTCTTTCTGGATTAATTCAAGGCGACAGCAGTAATGCTTTCAACTCAGAATTAGATATCCTTAAGGTCCAGCTTACAAATAAAAGGGGATCGGAAAGACCCCACATAGAGATGTCCATTATATTCATGTGCTTCGCTTACATATGTTGCCACCATTCCATTTGGATCATGGAAACTTCTTCTGTAAGATCCAGTATTACTTAATTCTACCACAAGGCTGTACTTGGGCACAAATTTTATCACAGTTTCTGCACTGAGCAGCTGAAACACAAACAATCAAGTTATATACAGTTTTCTTTTAATCAACATTTGAGATGATTGAATCAATTACTATCAACTGTTACATTACAACATGTTTTAAATATCTGAATATGCATAATGCAAGACAAAGTTAAGCAGGGGGTCTTGCGCGGGCGTGCTCACACCCATAGTGCTATGTGCGCGGCCCCCGCAGCGTGCTACTTCCCCCGCTTTTGGCGCTCTTTATTTATTTGCCCTCCCCAGAGGCTTTCTAGGAGCCTGGGGATGGCAAAAACAGCCCCCCCCGCCCCCCCGAGGCTTCAGGAGCTTCCCTGAAGCTTCCAGAGGGTGAAAAATGGCTGTAGAAGTAACCCGGAAGTTCAGGAATGGTGACTTCTGGTCTGCCAGTAGTGCTGTGTTTTTTGCCCTCCAGAGTGCAAAAAACAGCCCAACACGCAAACCGGAAGGAAGCCTCTGGAGGGTGAAAAACGGCTGAAAAAGAAGGCCAAAATCAGCTGGTCAGCTCACACATGCACGCTGGAGCTGACAGGACAACGCCTTGTGTGCCCTAACAAATGGCTCTGCGTGCCCCGCAACATGCGTGCCATAGGTTCGCCACAGCACGGCCCTAAGACACGTTAACTACAACTTATATAACTATCACCTCCAATTGTGTAACCTTTAAAAATAATTATGGTAGGAATACGAAAATAGCAAATTATAACATTTCACACATCAAATTATTGATTATAATTATGATACACAAAAAGAATGTTTGCTATACCACAACATTAAGTTGGATATTTTTTGTTCTATTTCAACCTACATGGTTTTTGCAGTGATTCTTCATATAGTTCAGTTTATGATCAAAATTGAGCTGGAATCTCGATCACCGAGGAATGTCGTTATTAAATGCAATGTCACATGACTGCCCATATGGACTTTGGGCTCAACAACTGCAATCCCAGCGCTGGACATTAAGCAATTCTGTGGGTTAAGTTATCACAGGGGTTTTTAAGTGGCTAGAAACCCATGCAGGGAGCACACGTGCTTGGGGCCTAGGTAGGAGCGCCCTGGAATGCTTTGCTCAGAAGCTGAAAATCATCCCAGCTGAAATCTAAGCAGGATTTTCAGCCTCTTGAGGGACAGACACTTCTCTGTGGCCTGCCCCAGGCCTCCCCCACCACCTTGAGGCACCTCACACTGTTTACCTTATTGTGCTGGCTCTATGCTTCGGTTTGGCTCCCTCTTGTCTCCAGGGGCTGGCTGAAAAAGCAACCTGTCAAAGGATGTCATCTCTCTGAATGTAAAAGAGAATGCCTTCCACAGAGTAATGGGAAGCTGTCATCTCTCCTCTGCATGCAGAAGAGAACTCCTTCTGCAGGTGCATAAACAGAGCTCAAATCATCAGGATCCGAGTTCAGTTTCTGAGGATGTCATTTCTCAGTGCAGAAAAGAATGCATTCCGCAGAGTGCAGAAGTCTCAGATCATCTCCAGAACAATGAAGTAGTTCAACTCCCCTTAGCAGGCAGCGCTTTCAGTCATCCCCTAGAGATGAGATGGAATCCTCTTGGCAAGCAGTTGCAGAAGCAGTTTGCAACCTTCTCTGTTAGCTTCTCTATTGACTTTCTGGGGAAGTGTGCAGAGAGGATTGCAAATAGCAATCACATGTGTGTGTGGTGAGGTGTTTACTTAACAATTGATTGCAAATGCAAACAGCTTGCTAAGTGCCCAGATCATGATCATGCAAGTGTGTGTGTATGTGTGTTGGGGGTGAGGGGGGGGGCAGGGCAGCATGATATTTTCTAACAGCCAGAAGTTGATGTTATATACCCAGAATGTCAGTAAAAGCAACAGAACCATCTACTGAACCACCAGCTGAAAATATTTATTTGCCAATTTTCTTTTAACCACCATATTTAAGGATGGCGAAATAAAGAGCCAAAATAATAATTGCTACTACCAAAAGAAACTGGTAGTATGATTTTCATTTGTTATTCATCCTGAAATTCAGAGTTAAAAATACAAACTCATACAAGCCCCCTTTTGTGTGCATATGAATCTATATTTTTCTGTATGTTTTTACTGACTGCAACTTTAACAACTATTACAATGATTGTTGCATTCCTTTTATTTCCTCTCCACTTTTTAATTATTTTTTTATCCTTTTTCTCTTGTTCTATGTTATTAAAAAAAATACTTTTAAAAAAAGTTGCAATGGCTAGACCTGGAACAGGACAAGGAAAAGAAATAAATTATTTCCAAAGGAAACCTATTAAAAAGAATTTCATTTAGAGGATGCTGAGCTCAATCTAGTATGTGAATACATAAGATTTGTTACTGTTGTTTCTTACCTTAAATATGATTCTTCTAATCCATGGTTTTTCAGATAAGAAATCCACCATAGAAAATCCAGGATTTGCTCGAATAGCTGACATAGCTACCCAATAACCTCCAGAGCTGCTTAAACGGATGTTGTCTGGAAAACCAGGCATGTTTTCAACGAACAGGTCCTCTCCACCTTTCATTAGACCAGATACATAATACCTAAAAATGCATAATTTACAAATTTACAAATTTGCTATATGAAACAAAGAATGTATTAATATTTTATGCTAAATTTCTAATCAACTGCCCTAATAATCAGAACACAGTTGGAACATGTATGAAGAACACAGAATACATTCAAACAATAGTAATACAGAACAAATACAAAGGACAGGATAAAGTTTTTAGCTTACTAAAAAATAAAGATCACAAAACCTACATAGCATCTCAGTTAGCCAGTATTGTTCTTTAGAAATTACAGAACACGGTGACTTAGTAAAAATTCTCCTTGCTTAGCGGAATACATAAATAGGAAAAGTCTACTCATATAAATTAAACTAGCATTTAGTCAATTCTTAACAAAATAGCTGGATCTATACTGCACCCTTACAAGTATCTCATCTACCTTCGTATTCTTGCCATAGTTGTTTCAGCCACCAACACAAAATCTTCATCAGGAGACAGCTGGACTCCATTTGGAAATCGGAGTCCTTCCATTAAAACTTTGACTTCCTTTGTGACTGTGTCATATTCAAGTAAACTAAAGAAAGAACAATTATAGGGTATTACTAATCCCATCTCAATATCTTTTGACAATCGTATGTAAAAATATATATGAATTACCCATATGTAAAAGAACAGCCTATAGCTAAGTCTATTTTTAAAAAACAGCACGTATGGAACAACTGGCCTCTCAGGCTAGGAAAGTTCAGAGCTTAGTTATACTACTAAGAAGGCCTTTTAACTTGCCTGAATCAAATATGCCTCACCAATCATTAGTTTTTAAGGCCCACGCAGGTTAATATGGAATACAGTGGTCTCAGAGGTAATTTAAAAATTACATTTATCTCCAATGCTTGAATTGTACCAAGAAACAAAGTGGTGTTTAGGTTTATAACAGGGCCAGTAGCACCAAACTACCACTAACCCCCTCCACATACCCATCATATTATTCTCTTTGGGCAAGGGTCCCCAACCCCAGGTCCATTAACTGGCACCGGTTTGTGGCATGCCAGAAACCAAGCCACACAGACAAGCTAAGTTCCATCCGTGGGATGCAGACAGCACACACAGCCACATCCTCTCCAGTCCATGAAAAAATCTCTCTCCACGGAACTGGTCCCTGGGGCCCAAAAAATTGGGGGCCACTGTCCTTGGGGATAAATAACTATGTATAGAATAGAAAAGAATACAGATTTCCTATGCTAGGGAAGAAAGGATAAGGAAAGATATCTGAATTAAGAATGTCAACAGATGAAATGTAAATGTTACTTCACTATTTTAAGTAAACATTTTAACAATAGCCATCAAATAAGAATACTTGTTTCTAGAAATGCCATCCCCTACCCTCCCCAGAAAATATTTTCTCCATGTCAAGCGTGATCATAATTTTATTATATAATTTACAATTCAGGCTAGCACATTTACCGTCCATCATCTGAAGCCTCCATGATTAATAAGGAATAATCTTTTCTCTGCCATTTACTACTAGAGTCTGTAAAATAGATTTTCCTTCCATCCCGAGTTATTGTAAGATCGTTCAAAAAGGACATGCTCTTCCCTTCAATAGGAATCTTTGAAGACACAAGTGGTCTGACTGCACCTGGTCACAGAAAAACATTTTTTTTAAAAAAAAATCTCTTTGTTCTTTTGTACTTATATGTATGTTTTGTAATCATTAGTTTATCATTTCTACTTACAATTCTTCTGAATTTATTTAATATTAAAGTTTTTTTTTTTAATTAGCAGATTCTCAAGCAGAATTCAAAATAGGTGTCACTTGTATATCATGGCTTAAAGCTTACCATTCAAACCATAATTAAAACCAGCTAGGGTTTGGCACAATGGCTATGTGGGGAGGAGAGGTAGACTTGCCTGAGATAGGATTTATTTCAAACAGTCCATAATAGGCATCTACAACAAAAAGAGTATTGTTTGGTCCAACCCGTATTCCTAGTGGTCTCCCACATGTAGGCTCATCTTCTCTTGTACCTTTTCAGAAAATACAAATAGATATAAAGCAGCTTCCTAACAAAAGTTTCTATTGTACTTCTAAAACAGAATGTCAATAATTTGAATATGAATAATAAAAGATATACATTTTGTATATTAAAAAACATCTGTTTAGCTTTATATACTTTTTCTTCATACAATTAAATATTGACAAAACCCATATTATTTTGATATAGTTAAAACAGGGCATCTTGCAAGTCTTGAAGGGATGGACAGTACATGACCTTCCAAATACTGGAAAGCAACTCTTACTACCTCTTTTTCATGATCAAGTTGGTTAAGTCTGAAGGGAACTGAATTCAGTAACACCTAGAGAATCATTCACTGCCCATCTCTGAAAAAATATTCTTTTTTCCTTTGCTCAATTGTGTCCAATTCTCAGAGGCTGCCTAGTCAAGTCCCTGCAGTTTTCTTGGCAAGGATTTTCAGAAGCTGCTTGCCCTTGCCTCCTTTCTAGGGCTAAGAGAGTGCAACTGGCCCAAGATTACTCTAAGTTGACTTTGTGCCAAAGCACGACTAGACCTTACAGTCTCCTGGTTTTTATCCTGATGCTTTAACCACTACACTAACTGGCTCTTGTAAATAAATACAAATAAATTTCCTCTAAACATAAGGTTAGATAGGCTTTTATAATCAATACATCTGATTTCGTTTTGTCCTAAATTTTGATGTGCATTTATAACTTGGTCCTTTTTAAGTAGTTTTTCACTTGCTAAATAATGCTAAGTACATAATGATGAATATTGTATCACAGTACCTAATGAATGTTAACCAGAAATATTATCAAGATTTTATTGCAGAGGACCATTCCTATCATGTTATCTTTCAAAATTAAAAAGAGGTTGTTAACCAAATGTTCATAGGTTTTTCACAACCATGTCATTGGTTGAACCAGGACTCAACCAGGACAGCCAGTTGGGGGAGGCTGTGCGACGCTGCCCATGCTGAGTTGGACAACTACACAACCAAAAGTACCACTCCAAAATGCACCAACTACATAGAATGAAATAAATTTTCACATATTTAAAAATATTCAGTGGAAAGTATGCAACAAGTCTGAAATGGTTTACTAGACAAGCCAAATCACAGTATAAAAGGAATAACAAATAAATAGTTTACCACAAGGACCATGGCCAAGACGCGCTAAAGTGGAAATTTTCCCATTTTCAATCCTCAGAATTTTTCCATCAGAAGTACCAGTAAACAACACATCTATGAGAGACAAGCAGTGACATGAGCTATGCATGTTATTTAACACACAAGGCTTATATAAGATTTCAAAACACCCAAAATGCTTTCTATAGAGTGAGGTCACAAAACCCTCAGAGCAAAACTGAAGTTTGCCTTCCATATTGGCATGTTTTTACAAAAATAGAATAATATAAGATTATTACTGAAAAGCATTTGCTTCCATTAGCAATAAGCTTTATTATTTATAGACCACTCTGTTTATAGACTGGGGTGGGGGTGAAGCAACAATTTAAAATATATTACAATTAAAACAGTAATATAAGTAATACATAATATATGATGGTTGCCTGAACACCAAGGGTCAAAAACTCGCTGGGAGGCTGCTACTAAGAAGGCCTATCACCTGGTCCATAACCCATATAACTTCCCAGAAGGGTGGATCTTCAACAGAAGTGCCCTAAATGTTTACAGTGAATGGAAAATATAACTTGGTACTGCACTATTAAGGGCTTTATGACCTTAAGCATTAGCAATTGGACTGGAAATCTACCACAATTATTTCAAATCAATGTAAGTCTACACTGAAGGAATTTATTGACGTTCTTCTATTTAAGTATTACAGTCATGACTGTTTACAATAACAATTGACAGTAAAAATCCACATTATATAAAATCCACATCATTTTATACCAGCTGCAACTTCTGAGTTGTTACTAAAGACTATCTCACGTAAGTGATAATGAAAGAATGAGTTCATATATTGTTACTAAAGACTATCTCACGTAAGTGATAATGAAAGAATGAGTTCATATATTGCATAAAGTTCTAATACATGGAACAGCAAGTTTCATATATGGAATAGAAAGCCTCAAATGGCCTGTTTGGACCAAATTGTGAGCATCTTTAATTGTATCAGATGATTATACTATGAGGGCTATTATCTACCTTAGATTTCTAAAAATAGCTTAGCACTACTGAAATTGCAAAGACAACTATTCAAAAACTGTTAGGTTCCCATAAAAGACATTAAAAGTGTTATAAAAGACAATATAATACAATTACTTTTTCTTAATTTTATTTTCTCTTATTCAGCCTTATCTAACTTATTTTAATCTTTTTTCAAATAACCAAATCATCAATGGTGAAATGGATGAGCCTAAAGGTGGCATGATGAAAGTTCCAAATTTCCTCTTCTGAGAATTCTGAAGCTGAATTGATTCTGAAATCAAATCCTTCCTTTACATACCCGTTGCTTAGAAATAAACAGATCTCTGAAGCAAAAGTTCTGTGCTTGCTTTCCTGGACTTTTCCAGGAAAATAGATGAAATGAGTGTATTCATATTTCATGAGTATCTTATATTTTGTACACTAACAAAAACCAAAAACAATATGTTCTTGAGAATTCAGAATACAATTTAAGATGTTCTTTTTAATGTTGATAATAAATCTAGAATCTGCATGTACTTTTCTATATAATATCATATTATAATGCTTGATTAATTTAAATCTAAAAGCCAAAGGATTACTAGGTAATTTACCCACCCCCTTTCAGTACCTTTTTCTGGCATAATGTAGACAAAATTCAGTTTTAGGGACGTTAAAATTATTGGGTTATTAGGTTTTTAATTAACAAAAATCAGAAACTGATAGGATCCACAAAGGATGAATGATTAGTTTAATTCCCCAAAATATACACTTAACAGCTGCTTCTTTAAAAAAAGAAAAAGACTATGGAATGATGCAAGCTTGAGTAATTATATACTGTGTATATATAATATATAAATTAGAACAATTCTGCACAGCAATCTAAACTACTTGGTTGTTCCCAAGGTTGATTTAAGATTTGCATCTTGATGGCAATTGTTTAGCAATTGACCAGATTACTGCTCAATTTGGACTATGGTCACCGAGGATCTTTGTTCTGCTTCTTGCCCCTCATTCAGGCACAGAAGCAAGCCTCACTGAGAGGACATGTCTATAACTTCCTGCTTTAAAAAAAACCCAAACAGTTCCCTCTTCACTAGTCCTTCTCCTTTTTCGTGGCTTTCCCAAGTTTGCAGGCACTGATGTCTTCATACCTCCTTCCCATATTCTCCCCTTTGACACCAATACAAATTCTTTCACCTACCTTTACTGCATAGTCATTACATTGATGCTCCAATGATCAAAGCAAAGAGAATAAGCCCTCCCCCTCCCCGGCCAGTTTCTGTGTTCTATGTGCTCTACAGAAACTTTGTGGCAATAAGAAACTAATGGCTCAGCTTCACAGAAACAAAGGAAAATAGCTTCAAATTAACATTTTAGTACAATATGCAGAGGATGAAAAACAAAGTACAGTACCCAGCCTGGGGAAAAACCACCAAAAGGGCACAAACACACCCAAGTTGGAAGATAAACCGCTCCGAGTCCCCTAGGGGAGAGGAAGCGGTCTATAAATTAAATTTATTATTATTATTATTATTATAAAAGAATGTGATGCAAGTGTGCTATCAAAACAGGTAAAGAAAACAAAGTGTCCAAAATACTTTACTGGATTTCATGAGCTATTAGGGTAACTGATAAATCAAATGGAAAGAAAAAAAGTTCTGTTGACCAGATGAGAACATAGCAGCCCAGGATGAAGTGGGCTTGTAGACAGTGGCCAACCACTGGAAAGGAAGGGATATATCTGATACTGTGGCCAACTGGATCTCAAGATTTCCCTAGACTGGAATGAAACAAGGCAGACTAATTGCTCACAAGCACTTAAGATAACTTAAGATAGAAAATATTATTTTTGAATCAAATTACAAAACATGAGCAAGGTGTGCTTTTCCAAAGGTTTGGGAATGGATGGAGGATGGTATTGGCCTATCCAGCACTCCAAAAACAGTGGGTAGCCTGCACAGGCAATGATTCAAGCAGAAACTGAGAATCTAGTCTTAAGTAAAGTTGAAATTTAGTCTGTTAGAATAAATATGATAACTTCTTTTTTATTCATTCAATTAAAATGTTACAATTTACAAGCAATACATTCAGGAATTCTTCACAAGATGTATTTATATTACTCCCTTGTAAGGTTATAACCTATACTGCACAAATAAGAAAAGAGGAGATATTCATGATAGAAAATTTAAAATATGCTGAATAATCACTGGATTAAATCTGTACATATTCCTGCAAAGTATTGCATATTTGAAAGCATAATTTACATACGAAGATATTACAATTTAGAAAGGGATCCAAGGGTCTGTTTATTTCTCTAATTATTATATAATTACACAAGTATATTAATAATTATATCTAATCATTACATACAAATGCTCAAAGTAAAATATGGGGGGTGTCAACATTAAATCATACAGATTCAGTAATGCTAAATGTTCTGTAATCTATTTAAAGCTTTTTCCAAATACCTCTAGCCCAAGCATTCTGCAAGAACTCTTTAAATTATGGATGAATATCAGTCTCTTGTAAAAAAGCAATTTCAGTTCCTCTTTTGAAAGTGTAAGTAAGATTTGTCTATGTATGTCTCTTAACATTCCATGTCATAAGAAAAAGTGATATGAAAATAATTAACACTCATTTTATAATCTAATGAATTAATATTATTTCATAACCCTTTGGAATAAAGAGCTTGAAGGTTCTATTACAACAAATCAGTGTAAGGTACTTTAAAAATGAAATTAGTCTCTTTTGATCAATAGTTTGTTGATATAAGAGAAACTTGTTCCATATATATCCATATCTATATCCATATAGAGTATAAAATGTAAATACAGAAATATTATTTAATTGCATTTTCCATATTTGATTGATAGAAACACAATTCTGGAGGTCATATATTAATTCACATAGTTTATGCTTATCCTACTACCACCAGATTTTGGAATGAAATTCAAATTTAACAAATTAACATGATTTTAAATAAAAATGCATACATTCTTCTTGATTGTACCTCAGTATCTGGAATCTATAAAGACTGGCAAACTCTGCATATGAACAATGAAAGGACTTGATTTTGTTTTCTGTAATATCACATTTATTCACAATATCGATCAGATCTGGGACGGGTTGGCCTCTGATTGGACTAGTTTAGACGGGCTGACGGAGGCAAGTCTTGAGTCTGTTATCTGGGAAGAGTTTGATCCTGTGACTCCGGAAGACATGGACAGGATGCTGGGGCGGCTGAACGCCACCACATGTTTATTGGACCCGTGTCCCTCCTGGTTGGTACTAGCCTCCTGGGAGGTTACACGAGGCTGGCTCCAGGGAATTGTCAACGCTTCTTTGAGTGAGGGGTTTCTGCTGGCCACTTTGAAAGAGGCGGTGGTGAGGCCCCTCCTCAAGAAGCCCTCCCTGGACCCGGCTGTGTTGGCCAACTACCGTCCAGTCTCCAACCTCCGATTCCTTGCGAAGGTTGTTGAGAGTGTGGTGGCGCGACAACTGCCTCAGCACCTGGAGGAAACTGTCTATCTGGACCCGCGCCAGGCCTGGGCACAGCACAGAGACGGCATTGGTCGCGTTGGTGGATGATCTCTGGAGGGCTCGGGATAGGGGTTGTTCCTCTATCCTGGTCCTGTTAGACCTCTCAGCGGCTTTCGATACCATCGACCATGGTATCATGTTGCGCCAGTTGGTGGGACTGGGGGTGGGGGGCACCGTTTTATGGTGGTTCTCCTCCTACCTCTCCGACTGGTCGCAATTTGTGTTGGCAGGAGGGCAGAGGTCGACGTCAAGGTGCCTCACTTGTGGGGTACCACAGGGGTCGGTCCTCTCACCTCTCCTGTTCAACATTTATATGAAGCCGTTGGGTGAGATCATCTGTGGTTTCGGGGTAGAATTCCACCAGTACGCTGACGATACTCAGCTGTACATCTCTACCCCGGACCACCCCAACAATGCCGTGGAAGTGATGTCCCGGTGTCTGGAGGCCGTGCAAGTCTGGATGGGGAGAAACAGGCTCCGACTCAACCCGTCTAAGACCGAGTGGCTGTGGCTTCCGGCGGCACGATATAGCCAGTTGGTGCCCGCTCTGGCTATTGGGGGCGAGTCATTGGCCCCCACAGAGAGGGCTCGCAACTTGGGCATCCTCCTGGACTCTCGGCAGTCGCTAGAAGATCATATGACAGCCGTGGCCAGTGGGGCCTTTTATCAGATCTACATGATACGCCAGTTGCGCCCCTTTCTGTATCGTGACGCTTTACGCACGGTCACTCAAGCCCTCGTCATCTCCCACCTGGACTACTGCAACGCTCTCTATATGGGGCTTCCCTTGAAGTGCACCCGGAGGCTCCAGTTAGTTCAGAATGCGGCCGCGCGGGGGATCCTGGGAGCTCCTAGATGCTCCCATGTGACACCTCTCCTGCGCGAGCTGCACTGGCTGCCTGTGACTTTCCGGGTGCGCTTCAAGGTATTAGTAACTACCTTTAAAGCGCTCCATGGCAAGGGACCTGGTTACCTGCAAGACTGCCTCCTGCCATCAAATACCTCCCACCGACCAGTGCGCTCCCACAGAGAGGGCCTCCTCAGGGTGCCATCGGCTAGGCAATGTCGGCTGGCGACTCCCAGGGGGAGAGCCTTCTCTGTGGCGGCTCCTGCCTTCTGGAATGACCCACCCACCGACCTACGCACGACCACGGACCTGCGCCTGTTCCGTCGGGCTTTGAAGACCTATCTATTTCGTGCGGCCTGGCGTAATTTTTTTAATGGTTTTTAGTAGGTTTTATTAATGGTTTTAGAACAGGCGTATTATTTAATATATTTTTAAATATATATTTCATGTATTTTATATTTTCATATTTTATATCACTGATTTTATTGCTGCCTGTACACCGCCCTGAGTCCCGGAAGGGAGAAGGGCGGTATAGAAATTTAATAAATAAATAAATAAATCTGTATGGTTTTAGCTAATAGGTGTGATACAATAATTCAGCATAAAACTTTATTGGATACAAATTATCTTACATGTTACTTAGAATTCCGAATTTGTATAGTTTAGAATCCAGAAGTTATTTCTGGGGGGAAATGTAAACTTATTAAGCAGATATTAAAAATCTGTGCTTACCACCAATATTTGCAATAGACTCTGGTCCAACAAGCTGGTTTTCAAATAATCTTTCTGCTTGTCGAAGCTTAACATTTTGCTCTAAAGCACCAGTAAAAAGAGGAGGTTCTTTAAAGCTGTCAAGAAGGAAGATTTTCATAAGTATATGGAAGAGATTAGTACAAAAATAACAAGATACCAAGTAACTTAGATGTATCAGATATTTTTCAAAACAGCATAGTTCAATTTATCCAAAACAACTTAATGCAATTATTTTCATATGTGGCAATAATTTCCATGAGCCTAAGGATCAAGCCAATTAAGTGAGTAACAATTTTAACAACATTAAACATTACAATTAAAAAGATTAAAAGTAATGCAAATTAAAAGATTAAGGAATAAAAAAATAGAATAGAATTGAAAGAAAAATAAAAAAAGGAAAAATCTAGTAAAGAAAAAAATATGTTCAGTTTCATATGTTAAGAAATGACTTCTGCCTTCATCACAAGTATAAATAATTTTAGTAACATCCATTTCTGTTAAAATAGAACAAATGATTTCTTCTTTTCATATCCCATCCCTTATCTATAAACAAATACTTAAAATTCTCATCATTCAATTCTGGTCAGCAGAAGTCCATTAAGAGTTACTAGAAATAGCAACATATCTAGTTTAATCTTTTCCAAATCATTCTTATCACCTAGTTTTTTAAAATCTATATTCAAATCCATTCTTGTGTTACTTGATCTCTTGGTGGATTTCGGCACCACTGACCATGGCATTCTTCTGAATTAATTCAGAGGACTGAGGGTGGTGGCATGGTATTGTGTTGGATCATCTCCTTTCTTTGTGGTCAATTCCAACTGTGATGATTGGGGTCTCACCTACAGCCCCTACTGTGTGGGCCCAAATTTGGTGAGTTTCAAAGCAATCAAGTACTGAGGTACCATTGTAAATCTAATTTAAATTTCCATTTATTACACAGGTATTATATATGTTTTTAACTTTGCAAGCTATCTCTGTTTCTAGTGTACCTGTTCAGATAGTCCTTGACTTATAATAGGTCATTACTGAATATTTGAAATTACAACAATGAAAAAAGGGACCAATTTCACATAATCATTGCAGCATTCCCATAGTCAAGTGATAAAAATTCAAATGCTTGGTAACGGAATCATATTTATAACGATTGCAGTGTCCTGGAGTCATGTGATCACCTTTTGCGACCTTCTGACAAGGGTAGTCAATGGGGAAGCTTGTTACTAACTTAACAACTGCAGTGACTCACTTAACAACTATGGCAAGAAAAGTCATAAAATGGGGCTCACTTAACAAATGTCTCACTTAGCAACATAATTTTTGGACTCAATTGTGGTTGTAATTTGAGGACTACCTGTGCACTGATTCATACATTGCCTTTTGTTTTTTAGATTTTTCACTTCTCTTTTTTCAGCTCTTTTTTTCTTGGTCTAGACTCTAGAGAAATAGGAAGACTAAGAAATAGTTACCGTGTTTCCCCGAAACTGGGTTGCCGGGCAGCTGCTCTCTTGTGAGCAGGCTCCCGAAGAGCTGGCCACAGCATCAGGGTCGAATGGCTGTGTTGCACAGTTGCAACAGCAACACAGCAGCCATGAGGTGACCACGCTCGTGAGCAGCTGCCTGGCAACCCCTTTCCAGCTGGGCCAGCCATTCACTGACCTAGGGGCATCACCAAGCTGCGGGAGTACCTGTTTGCCACCCTCCGGCTCCCGCAGCTCGGCGCCTTCAGAATGCCTCTAGGTCAGTGCCTGGCTGGAGAGGGGGTTGTGCGAGCAGCTTTTCCGCTCCCCGCTCATGTGTCTCCCAGGCTCACGATGCCCTTGCCTAGCTCTACGATACCTGCAGAGCCAGGGCCTCTCCTCTGCTGCTGCCACCTGCCACATGGCTTTTTCTGCGGCTTCCAAAGCATGGAGGTAGGTTGCTGCGACAGTACAACGCAGCCATTCGACCCTGAGGCTGTGCCCAGTTCTTCAGTAGCCCGCTCACAAGAGAGCAGCCACCCGACAACCCCCCCCCCTCTCCAGCAGGACACCAAGCGCCTTTGCCCCCACCTTGTTCCCGCGGCTTGGCGCCTTCGGGATACTACTAGGTCGGCGAGTAGTTAATATTTTTGACCACCTGAAATATGTGGCATGGCCTTAGTTTCAGACCATGTTGTATTTTCAGGGAAACATGGTATTTGGATAAAATTAAACTTTATTAGACTTCCTATTTATCTGGACCAATTCATTCTTTCTTTACATATTTAATTGTAATTAACTGTTCATTTTTTACAAACCAGCCTTCTATTCTGAAGGTACAGTTACTGCATACTAATTTTAATACAGTAGTAAAATATTATAACCATTCATATGCACATAGCACACATTAAGACAATGACTTGAAAGAACATGATTAAGAAAAATGACAGGGAACCAGAAGGAGCAAGTAAAACTAGTATAAGGCACATAGGTTCACCTGTTAATTTGGAATATAATTTTAATTTTAATTCCCCTGTGCACCGCTCCGAGTCCCTTCGGGGAGAGGGAGCGGTCTACAAATTAAATTTATTATTTATTATTATTATATATAAAACAGATGTTTTTCATCTCTGTACCACTGTAAGTAATGGCACAACAGTTTTTCTAAAGAGTTGACTACAGCACTGTTCCATTCATAAAGCTAAAAAGCCCTTATAACTAAAAAGTTCTCATAACAACCTCCTCAGTGAAAGTTTAAGTCACATGCAAAACTCTAATATTAAACATGCTTATGTACTCACCTAATAGGCTGAGGATCTATTGGACATTCCAGAAAAATGAGCGCTCCAAATAATGGAAGAATTAATGACACAGCTAGAGTCATGAAAGTTACACGAAATACCCTGTTGCTGTAAGTACTGTAAAAATAAACCAAACCATAAATTAGAACATGATTATACAAGAGAAGCTAACAATGTAAGAGTCCACTATATCAGACCAATAGCTATTCCAGTATTGTAGTTCGCATCATCCAGTAGCTAACAAGATCCATTCAAAATGTTCAAAAAGATAGATAATAGAAAGTGTTACTCACCAACAAAATATTTAAATTATGCTATCTGCAATTCCAAAACCAGCGAGCAAGACAAGTAGCCATTAATAGTTATCATATTTTTTGGACTATTTTTGCATCAGAATAGAGGCTGAAAATCTTGGTGCATCTAATACACCAAATACAGCATATTTTTGCCTCCCAAAGCCCCACCCCTTCACCAAAATGGCCATGTATAAGCTTTATGGAGGCTTTTAGAGAGCTCCTGGGGCTGGGGAGGGCAGAAATGAGCGAAAAATGGCCTGGGTTTTTTTGCTCCTCCAGCCCCCAGCAGCACTCTATAAGTTTCCTAAAGGCTATGCATATAATTTTTTTGACAAAAAACGAGCCAATTTTTGTGAAAAATGGGCCATTTTTTGCTCATTTCCTTCCCCCCCCAAGCACTATGCAAGCCCACTAAAGGCTGTTCATGCCTCTCTTTAAAAAAAAAAAGACCAGTTTTCATGAAAAATGGGCCATTTTGGGGAGGTTTGCAGAGTACAAAAACTTTCCATCCCTTTCAAGCTCTTTAGTTAGAGTGGTTGATGAGAATTACATTGATCAAATGCTGTACCAGCAGAAACAAAGTCTTAGGTGCTGCAGATTGTCAGCGATTTCCTTCTCCAGCACATGGATAAATACACCTGGAAACATCTACCAACCTACCTACTTATTTACTGTATTTCTCTCTCTCTCTCTATCCCTCTACCTACCTACCTATTCTCTCTCCCCCTACCTACCTACTATATTTCTCTCTCTCTCTCTCTCTCTCTCTCCCTTTATCTACCTAACTACCCACTCTCCCTCCCTCCTGAATTTCTCTCTCTTTGCCTCTCTCTCTATCCCTCTACCTACCTACCTACCTACCTACGTTTTTTTTTTTTTTTAAAGGCCTCTTCAACCTTGGTGCGTCTTATACTCCGGTGTGTCTTATACTCCAAAAATACGGTAACTCTCCCCATTTTTTAAATCATCTTCCTTAGCACTATCAAATATATTTCAGTAAATCTCAATTTTAGGACAAGATTACTTTGTTGGGAAGTAAATTTCTACTATGCAAATATGTAGTTGAATTTGCAACAGAGCATCTTTACTTTTCCAGTTGACCACAAGAATTATCTCTAAATATTCTAGGTGGGAATCTGGAAGATGAAATGTAATCAATTTGGAGAGATTGGGAAATTATATAATTTGTGGTTCAAACATTATTAGACACACTGGAAAAGAGCTTAATAATAAATGGAAGAAATAGACATTCTGTGGATGAAATCAGTTTAACACTCACTGTTCTAAACTAAATGTTCCTTCAATAATTTAAAGAAAGATTTTCTTTAAAATGTATCAGGAATTATTAGTAAAAGGAAAAAAGAAGTAAACAAAATATCCAAATCCTACTTGATATGTTATCTTCTGTGCCTCTAGATCAGAGGCATCAAACTGGCAACCCATGGGCCGGATGCATCACACACAGGGCATGGCCTCTGCGTGATGCATCGGCCATGGCCACCCCAGCTCCACAAAAGGAAAAAAAAAAGTTGCAAAACATCACAGGACAGCAACATGACACCACGAGTTTGACACCTGTGCTCTAGATACTTTATGGTGGAGACTCTGGAAAGAGTGCAGAGAAGAGCAACCAAGATGATTAGGGAACTGGAGACTAAAACATATGAAGAACGGTTGCAGGAGCTGGGTATGTCTAGTTTGATGAAGAGAAGGACCAGGGGAGACACGATAGCAGTGTTCCGGTATCTCAGAGGGTGCCACAAAGAAGAGGGAGTCAAACTATTCTCCAAGGCACCTGGGGGCAGGACAAGAAGCAATGGGTGGAAACTAATCAAGGAGAGAAGCAACTTAGAACTAAGGAGAAATTTCCTGACAGTTAGAACAATTAACCTCTGGAACAGCTTGCCTCCAGAAGTTGTGAATGCCCCAACCCTGGAAGTCTTTAAAAAGATGTTAGATACCATTTGTCTGAAATGGTATAAGATTCCTGCCCATGCAGGGGGTTGGACTAGAAGACCTACAAGGTCCCTTCCAACTCTGCTATTGTATTGAATTGAATTGTATTGTATTGGTCACAAAGCTTCCCTCCTTAACAGTAGTAGGCAGTCTTGGCTCAAGCAAAACAAATTTATCCAATATATAACTTCTGTTCTAAGGCATGGAGGTACTAAAAGGATACTCTGGATGCTAGTTTAGTATGAGGTATAGTTTTGTTTTTGTAGCTCATAGACAAAAATGTAGGTCTACTCTGCTTAAAGGATAGTAAAATTGCAATGATTTGAAATACAATTAAACAGTATTGTTGAAATATGTGTAGAATACAAAGTGGGCAACCTGAGGTCTCAGAACCACACGAGTCTCTCAAATTCTTTTTTTTACAGCTGTTGAAACCACTTTATCAAGACTACTGAAAACTGATAGCTGCCATTTTTAGGTGTGAATGGGTGAAAATTTCTTGCAATCCTCAGAGGCATCCCTGCCCAACATAAAATATAATTTACAAACCCTCTGTTACCATTTTTCCAAATCAATGGGATTCTTATTTCACTAACACCTCCAGTTCATGGTTTTTAGATAGAGGCATATACATGGAACAGGCATCAAATTTGTAATATTCTGTTAATATGAAAGATGAATAAAAGCTCTATGATACAATAGTATTAGCTAAGTACTGCATAAAAAATATGAGGATTTCAAGCCCTTCTCTTAAGAAGCATGTCTATATAGGGTTCTTGATTCTGGGTAGACTATGAAAGATAGCTTTGAGCAAACTATTGGGCTTTAGATAAAAGCTCAGAAAAGCAAATCACTTGAACTTTGAACTAAACTGCTTTTAGCTTTTCTCAGTTTTGTGGCTTGATTAAAATAGATATAATATATTGAATCCATTAGATATGGCATTTAAAGTATTGCTTCCACAACATGGAATCCACAAACAGGATGGAGACTGTCTTCATTAAAACAATCCAAATATAAAATTTCATTCAAAAAAATATGGCTAAAATTCTATGCACCCTGAGTTGGAAATAATCAGTCTTATTTCCACATAAATAATGCAAGATTGGCATATAACGTTATATTGTGGTGCCTGCATTAGTACCCAAGAATAAAAGAGAAAGAGGGAGTGAGTTTTTGATGTAACATTCATAATGATTATGCTTTTTGAGGATTATGGGAAACTCATGCAGGTAGTCCTCCATTTACAACCACAATTGAGCCCAAATTTATGTGGCTAAGCAAGGCAGTTATTAAATGAGACATGTCCCATTTTATTAGTTTTGCCATAATTGTTAAGCAAATCACTACAGTTTTTAAGTGAATCATGTGGTCTAAGTGAATCTATCTTCCCCCACTGTCTTTACTTGTCAAAAGCTCCCTAGGGATGTTGCAAGTGGTAATTCCAGGACCTTGATATGTAAATACATGCCAATTACCAAGCAGTCAGTTTTATCATATAACTCTGGGAGAACTGATCATAAGGCACCTCTTTTCAGTGCCATTGTAACACTGAATGTCATTAAATGAATGGTTGTAAATTGAGGATTACCTGTATAGAGCAACCCAGAGAATGCTTCCCTAATTTACTTCTCCTGTCTCAAGTTTGCAACATACAAAAGTTATTAATTAGTAAGCTATTTCTTGCAGATCACCAAAAGGCAATGACAATGCAAAACACAAGATCAACTATTTTGCAAGAGCGTGTTTACTCTTAGAAAAAGAAAATATTCCCTTCTCCTCTTTTCTCATAATAACTCCAGAACCTTACCAAGAGAGCCAGTTTGGTCGGGTGATTAAGGCAATAGGCTAGAAAGCAAGAGACTGCTGTAGCCATGAAAGCCAACTGGGTGACCTAGAGCCAGTCACTCTCCTTCAGCACATCTCACCAGGTTGTAGTTGTGGGGAAGGTGGGATATAAATAAACAAATACATAAAGATATAATTTCTTAGTAAAGGAGAGTTTTTAAGCACCTTTTCATCCACAGTCAATTACTGTACATCTTAGAAGGAAAACCTATGGCTTTTGTAAGTGCTTTATAATTGCTGTGTTTTTATTGTCTCTATTATAGAAATTTTTCTTTCCACAGCATCAGAGCCATTTACACTTTCTAGAGCAGTGTTTCTCAACCTTGGCGAGTTTAAGACGACAGGACTTTGACTCCCAGAATTCCCCAGCCAGCCATGCTGGCTAGGGAATTCTGGGAGTTGATGTCCACTTGTCTTAAACTCACCAAGGTTGAGAAACACCGTTCTAGAGGAAAGTAAAGCAAATGGGGGGGAAATAACAAAACAAAACTTTGGTTATAAGTTAAAATTGCTTAATCTAAGAAAAACACTCCGCCACCTCTCAGAAAGACATTCCTTTTCATCAATTGTAGGTGTAAAGTGAATATATAAAATTGTTACTATAAAAAAATAATATGTCACATATTACCCTACCTGCATTTTTAAATAAAAATTGTAGAGGTCGTTTTAAAACAACTAATGAGAATAATAACAAACAGTGGGCATTTGCTGTATTTTGCAAAGTCAGAGAGAAAGATGATTATTTTCATTCCCTGACCATCATAAAAAAAAAAACCAGACCTTCCCTTCTCCGAGTTGTTAATTCCCACCGATTTCAATCCAGCCCAGTCATTTCAAAAGCCATTTCTAGGAGCTATCACCGCTATTTACCCTGGATCCTCAGAGACCACTTACTATTTTTAATGGCATTTCTGTCCATGACTTCAGCGTGGGTCCCGCCCCTTCCTCCCCGGGCATTCTTAGCAGCAAAGGCCGTGGAATATTTATTATTCCTAAACACCAAAAGGCCTAAACCCCTGAGTATGTAGCACTCATTTCCCTCCACCTGCACCCGGCGGCACCGAGCTCTCCACGCGAGGGGCGGAAGAAGAAGAAGCGCTCGCGCCGGCCAGCTTGACCCTCCCACCGGTTCAGCAAGCCGGCGCCCACCTCCCCGTATTGTCGTGGGTGAGCAAGGCAAAGGGAAGAGACAAGGACGTCCTCCAAATCTTCGCCCTTTCCGAAAGCCTCCTATCCTCCCCGGGGAAGAGGGAGAGGCCAGGAGAAAAGCAAAGACCTCACCCGCACCTGCTACTCTTGCCTTCCTGCGCCGCGTTCTCCTCGGTAAGCACTTGCGGCCGGGCGGGCCGCCGCTGCCGCAGACCGTCAGCCTCATTCATGGTGCGATGAATGTCCCGCCGAGATACAGTGATCAACTGCGGTGGTCCAACCCCGCCGCCGAGGCTCGCTGGAGAAAGTCGAGGAGCAGCCCCGCTTCCCGGCCCACACCACGAAGCCCCGCCTCTTGCTCTAGCCTGCTTCAACGGTTGCCACACAGAAGCCACGCCCCCACCCCGACTTGCATCCGAAGGCCGCCATGACGCCCCACCCCCTCGGTTGAGCTTGCCCAATAACTGTGGCGCCCTGACTTGAGAAACGCCCAACCACCGTCTCGTCTCCGAGTGGCAGCTCCGCGCTATCCAACGAAGGTGTTCAATCGGGGCTGCGCAGGTCCGGGCCTGTTTCAGTGGCGGCCCCAACGTCTCCCATATCCACCGCCCCTGATAACCCACCAACAGCCTCCATAGAGCCATGCCCCATCGCTCTTTTGGCGATGACTCACTGCTGCCTGTACATAAACCTCCCCGTTTTTTCCTCTTTGATTGCCTAATACCCTCTTGCCCCCTTCAGGCAGACGCCTCCATCCTTCACCGCTTCAGTTCAACGAATCAGCTAAGCCCACGCCCCACTTCAGTGGCCACTTGGAGCGGGAGTTTTGTCCCTCGAGGGGGCGGGGTCAGTAGAACGTCCGCTTTGTTTCCACGTGAAAGGAATGTGGGAAATGTTCTCGTTTCGAAAGGCTGGTGGAGGGAATCGGGGGGCGGATCTTGAGGTGGGAATGTTCTATCCAGGAGGAAGGGATATTAGAATGGAGTTGAAAGATATAAAGTCTCGCTAGGAAAGACAATATAAGACAATATTGTCTTTTTATAAGACAATATGTATTTTATGTTTTATTTATTTATTGAGTTTCAAGTGAAATGGAATGTATAGTAATAGGGTAATCTTGGCTGTGATTTGTATGATTTTGAAAGAGAATAATTAGGACATTGTATTGAAAAGACAACTAGAGACACGTAAATTAGGTGCCCCTAATACAGTGTTTCTCAATTATTTTCTGTCAGGCCCCCCCTAGGAAGAAGAAAACATTTCGCGCCCCCCCCCCCGCGAGACTGTCAATAGTATCATTTGTCTATAAAATTGTTATAAGTACACCTCTGCATAACACTGTATCCTTATTAAGTATAAGAGAATAAAAAAAGAAAGAAATTTCTTTCTCTTTCTCTCTCTTTCTCTTTTTTCTTTCTCTCTCTTTTTTCTCTTTCCTTTCTGTCTCTCTCTTTCTCTCTCTGTCTGTCTTTCTTTCTTTCTCCCACTTTTTTCTTTCTTTTTCTTTCTCTCTATCTCTGTCTGTCTCTCCTTCGTCTGCCCATCTATCACTGTGTGTGTGTGTGTCTTGCATTCACGCACTTCCTGTGTCTCTCTCTTTCTCTCCCTGTCTCTCTCTGTCTCTCTGTGTGTGTCTGTCACTCTCTGATTCCTCCCCCCCTCCCTGTCTCTCTCTGTGTCTGTGCCTCTCTCTGTCTGTGTGTCGTCGTCCCCGCCCCGCCCCCACTCCCCGCGGAGTCTCCTCAGCCCGGCTCACCCGCCTTAGCCTGCCCCGGCCACCCGCTGTGCTTGATCGCTCGTTCGTTCGCTCCGCTCCTTCCAGGAGCTGAGAAGCCTGTGTGTGTGTGCGTGTGTGTGTGTGTGCGTGTGCGTGTGAGGAACGGCAGTCCCTGGAAGACGACAAGTGGCCAGCATGCCGGCTGTGGAGGGAGGGAGGAGGAGGGAGAAAGGGAATCGGCAGAGCCGATTTGCCGAGGTCAAACGCGCCCCCCTTTACAGAGCCTCGCGCCCCCCCAGGGGGGCGCGCCCCACTATTTGAGAAACGCTGCCCTAATAGATGCAACATTATTGCATTTCAAAATGCTAAAGATGAAGCCAAAGCTGCTAATATTGCATAAGTTAAAATTGTCAATTTCCATTGCTTGCAGTGTAAAACGTTGATTCTTGAGGATCAAACATTTGCCATAAGATCCAGTAAGAAGTATGCCCAAGTAATTTTGTCACTGTGTGTGCCATTGAGTCAGAGTCAATTCCTGTAGATTGCTTAAACTAGTTCCTGCAGTTTTCTTGGCAAGGTTTTTCAGAAATGGATTGCTCTTGCCTGCTTCCTAGTGCTAAAAGAGTCAGTTGGGCCAAGGTCACCCAACCAACTTGGTGCTTAAAATGGGACCAGAATTCAGAGTCTCCTAGTTTCTAGTCTGATGCCTTTAACCACTAGCTTGCCATTTTTATCCTTGGGAAAATGCAGTAATGGCCTCAGGTGGTAAATGTTGGGGAACAGGACGTTTCTGAAGTTCTCCAGAAATTTCTTCTGAGCCTTTTTTGGGAGGGCAGAGTGCATGTCTTACATAGCCAGTCTTGGACTTCCTAAACAAGCGTGTTCTCAGTTGGATAGAAAATTTAAAGATGCCATGTTGGTAGTTTACTTCTTGTCTTAATGACTGGAAAATAGAAACCATGTGTTATTTTTGCAAATATTGTTTTATCGCTAACCCTCTGTTACACTCCTGTGAAATGGCTGGCTATATATATTATTTAAATAAATAAAATTAGCTTATGCTTAGTTTTGGAATGGGAACATGTCCCATTGCCCTTCCCAACAATTAGAAAGTTCACTAGTGATGAGTTTCTGGGCTAATAGGCTGTAGTCTAATTATCTGGTATCCTATCATTTAACCAGCAATCATGGCAAACAATTGTTTTAATTTATTGGTTTGCAAATCAGAACAAATCTATTGTTGCAATGCTCACTCACTAGTGTAAAAATAAACCATCCAATCTCAGCTCTCCAGAAACCAATCAAATAGTAACTGAGTATCTTCGACCTCATTTCCCCGAAAATGCAACATGGCCTGAAACTAAGGCCATGCCACATATTTAGGGTGGGCAAAAATATTAGCCACCCCCCCCCAAAAAATAAGCCCCCCTGGACAATCCCTCCCCTCTTGCCAGGCAGAGCACCGCTTGCCGACTTAGTGGTATCCCAAAGGCACCAAGCTGCGGGAACGAGGTGGGGGCAAAGGTGTTTGCGTTGCTTGGCGTCTTCGGGGTACTGCTAGGTCGGTCAGCAGTGCTGTGCCCAACTGGAGAGGGGGGGGGTGTTGCTGGGCGGCTGCTCTCTTGCGAGCAGACTCCCGAAGAGCCAGGCACAGCCTCAGGGTCGAATGGCTGTGTTGCACTGTTGCAGCAGCAACACAGCAGCCATGAGGTGACCACGCTCATGAGCAGCCGTCCAGCAACCCTCTTTCCAGCTGGGCACAGTGCCATTCACTGACCTAGGGGCATCGCCAAGCCGCAGGAGCACCTGTTTGCCGCCCTCCGGCTCCCGCAGCTCGGCACCTTTGGAATGCCCCTAGGTCAGTGAATGAGGATCTGCATGGTTGGAGAGGAACTTGCACGAGTGACTTTTCCGCTCCCTGCTCATGTGACTCCCAGGCTCATGATGCCCTTGGTTACCTCTATGGTACCTGCAGAGCCAGGGCATCTCCGTTGCTGCTGCCACCCGCCACAGGGCTTTTTCTGCAGCTTCCAAAGCACGGAGGTAGGATGCCGTTCTGGGGGTACGCTCTATGGGTGTACACTACCATAGAGCATACTCCCAGAGCGGCATGCCCTAGGTCAGTGAATGGCGCTGGGCCCAGCTGGAAAGAGGGGTTGCCGGGCAGCTGCTCGCAAACGTGGTCACCTCATGGCTGCTGTGTTGCTGCTGCGACAGTGCTACACAGCCATTCGACCCTGAGCCTGTGCCAAGCTCTTAGAGAGCCCACTCACAAGACAGCAGCCGCCCGGCAACCCCAAACCAATAAGCCCCCCCCCCATTATAAGACCAAGGCCATATTTTGTGTGTTTAAAAAAATATAAGACCTGTCTTAGTTTCGGGGAAACAGTACTAGAGCTTCCTTTTTCTTCAATTCCATCACATAATTCAACATGAAAGTAGTTGATATTGGTTTGGTGTTGGAATTTGGAGCCCTAAGTCAGATGTTTTGTACTGAATTCAGAAAACTTTCTTCATTATTTTATGTACAGTACATGCTCAGGCTCATGCATATCAGCAATATCTAGATGCATAAAAGAAAGCCAATCTGAAGTAGTGTTTAAGGTACTGGTCTAGAAAGCAGGAGGTTGTGAACCCATCTTGGGCATGAAAAACTAGCTGGGTGACTTTGGGCCACTCACTTTCAGCCCAACTCACTCACAAAGTTGTTTTTGTTGTGGGGAAAATAAGCACACGAAAAGTGGTATGTTTACTGCCTTGAGTAATATATGAAAAAAAGATCTAAAAATATACATGTTTAATAAAGAATCCTATATGCATGTTAATAATTATATGCCAATGCAACATTATAACAATTCAATTTGTCCAACTGTAGTAAAACAGATAACTTCCCATGTTATACATAAGTATAAGTATTGATAAGCAGTTTTGAGTTTAATTTGGCTTTCAATTATATATATTGAAATGTGTATAGTATTAAAAAAAGGTCATTGTGTGTGATTTTTAAAAGAAATTCACATACCGGTAATTTAAAAGTATGGAGAGTTTCAGTTCAACTGATAAGATAAAATTAAGAAAGGAGTACAGTAAGACTGATTTTAAAAATGTTTTATATATTGGTGGCAAAAATATTAAGGTTAAATGCAAACTTACTTCTTAAGTTTCTACACTTTGTTTAACAAAAGCAGAACATGTCTTAAACAGCAGTTTGAAAATTTCAAAGAAAAGAAAATATAAACTCAATGCAGCAAGAGGTAAACTGTTACAATACACATTCTTTTCAGGAAAAAAATTGGATTTTACATGAATAAGTATAGCTCTTTAATGTATCAAGAATAAATCTAATAGTTCATTTTGTTCCTTCAGCTTCTTAACAGAACTCATCTTCACAATAGTCCATTCATCATAGAGTAGGATGCTTAACTTTGTATTTCTTACACGTTTCAAGTATTTCCTCTATGACACTGGGATCATCTAGTGTTGTGATATCTCCCATATCACTAATATTATCAGTCACTATTCTCCGTAGCAATCTTCTCATGATTTTTCCTGATCGAGTTTTGGGAAGACGTTTCACTACCTGTTTGAGAAATAAAAAATCATTATAAGTAGTATTACTTTAAATAAAGATAGCTAAATATCTAAATAGCTACTTCCTTGAGTTTTTCTTCTATGCATTCACATATATGAATAAATGTGTCTACGCAGAATATTGTGGAACCTTTCAAAGTTATCAAGGTAAACAGTCCCAACTGCCCATTCCTCTGTTAATCTACCCTAAGATCTTCACAATAGCCTTGAAAAAAAGGAATACTCATTAACAGACTTAGGTGAAGGCAGGATGGATAAGTGAATTTACAGATGACCAACTGAAGAATTCTTTTCCAAGCTAAGGAAAAGTCATTACTGTTACAGGATTGAAAAACAACTGAGGTGGACATCCATGGGGGGAAAGGGATATCAAAAACATTATGATGGCAATTGCAATCTCATTATTAACAGTACCATCTTTGCAGTCCCCACTCTAAACCTAGATCGCTGATAATAACGCAACTGTGCAATAAAAGCCATAATTTCTACTGAAAAAAACCATTTTTTTTCATTGGCATATCATCCTTATATGTGATGCACTTTTTTAAAGGTAAAATTTTTATAGTTTGACACTTATGGTTCAGATACAAAAATGTTCAAAGGAAAAACATTTAATTGCTTTACTCTGCAATTTAGAATAAAGATCACATATTAACTAAAATCTATATTGGAATAGAGATTCTGCAGTTCTTCTCTCAGCACGAGGGCTCCCCAAGCTATAAAATTAACTACACTACAGAATTCTATGCTATCCTTCAAATCACCTCCCTCTTTCTTGTGTACAGTTGCTCTTATTTTAATAATATACACAATTATTAAATTGTGGCACTTCATCAGTATTTCCATGTTCCATATTTAAATATACCCAGAAGGGAAAGGAGGCTACCTATTACCCCTACTCAAAACTGATAATAGCAGATTATATTACAAGAAACCATGGCTTTCCCAAATTAAAAGAAAAGACTTTCCAGCTGAACTGGCAATGATTATATAAAACAATCATTGTTTAATATTAAATATTTTTATTACATTTATTTGCCATCCAATTCACTATCCAAAGTGACTTTGGTGGCTTCCAATGGCATGGAAACATAAATATAAGCACCTTAAAAATAATAAAATTAACTATTAAATAAACTATTAAATACCATGGATGGTATGGGGGTGGGCTTTTGTCTTTCATTCAATCAACCTACCCACCTCCAGCATAGCAGACCCCTATTGTGGCCCCAAGCCAACTGACAGATTTTAAGGCCCTTCTGGAAAATCAGAAGAGGGAAGAGGCAGATCTCACTTCCACAGCAGAAAAGGCTCTTCTCCTGGACCCCACTAGCTGAAATTCCTTGGCCATATCCCATATGCAATGTAGAGATTCTTTTCAGATATATGTCCTTATAAAAACATATACAATATTTAAATATTTACCATAATATGTTCAGGAACAGCGTATTTTGCTATCTTGGTGGCAACTATTGTCTTTGCCTCTTTGATAATTTTCTCTTTATCTGCCATGTCATCTTTTAACACTATGAAAGCTAATGCAACTGGAAAACAAGAATACATTTATTATTAGATATTTTTACTCCACCTTTATTATTTTATAAAGTAATTTATAAAGCCATTCAGCTTTCATGCCTAAGGCAGGACTAGAACTTACAGTCTCCTGGTTTCTAGGTCAATATTTTAACTACTACACCAAACTGGCTTTCATTAGCTTTCTAAACTCACATTTATTATACCTGTTAATGTTTATTAATGTATATACAGTAACTAGAGACAACTATCATATAACTAGAGAATAAATATTTTTCATATTGCCCCAAGAATAGTCTTATAGATAGATAAGGTCTGAGAGCTTCTAGTCAACAACCTTTTCACAGTGTTTGAAAAGTAATGCTACTATAGGTTCAATGCAGTGGTGTGTTCCCGACCCGGTGCAACAGGCCCCGGCATCCACCACATGAATGTGTGCAGTGTGCACCCACACACGTGCAGTGCACACATGCGTCCTTCCCTCCTGCAATGCCTCTGTGAGCCTCTGCGACGCTCCAGCTGCTTGGAGTGCCGTGTAGGCACCGTACGTACTATGCGTGTGTGCGGAAGCACCGAAGAGCTCAAATACAGGTAAGGACGACGGCCTGGCGGGTGAGCCCTCTACAGCACAGTACCAGAACGGTATCCAATGCTCCCGGTACACACCAATACACCCGTAACGGGGAGTATCGCCTGCAACCCACAACTGGTTCGATGTTACTTCTTATTCTACTGTATCAAAGGGAGTTGGAAGTCAATGCCTTTTCTTTTTCCCTTCTCTATACTTTTCCCTGTTCACTCCCCTATTATTTTCCTATTTGCTTTTCTATGTTTGTATATTACATTATAAATTAATAAAAAAGATTGACATGGGGTTAAAATAAAAAATAAAATAAAAGTAAAAGTAATATCACTATAGTACTACAATTATTCTGATCACTGTAGCTATTCAAAAATTTAAACTTAAATTACATTCCTTTGCTAAATAGTTTCCGTGCATGTAATACCGAGGTGGGTTTCAGCCGGTTTACCCCAGATCAGGCAAACCAGTAGTGGCAGCGGGAGGCTCCACCCGCCCGCCCGGACCAGAGGCGTTGCACGAGTGAACCGGTAGTAAAATAAACTGAAACCCACCACTGATGTAATACATTATAATACTGTTGTGTATGTGCTTTGAAAAAAGTAATTATTCAAGTATCAGTTTCTGCCTAACATCCCTGTTCATTTTCTCCTCTTCAGTTGTATCAGTAAAAAGTTCTGACATCAACAAAGCAATTATTAAATATACAGTTAAATGTTTCCTAACTTATTTTAAAACATTTTAGTCACTTACCTTCCCCTTTGATATCATGGGGATAGCTAATCACAGCTGTTTCTGGAATTGCAGGATGTTCATCCTTTGAAAAGATGTTTTGGAAAGAAATAGTAAATTGATAAATATAGTAATGATTATGCAAAAAATACTTAACGTGCAAATATTAATGAAACCTGAAAACTTTCTTCTAGGTATTATGGATAAACTGATAGAAAACAATTTGGGGTTTTATTTTTGTATGTAGTGGCTGCTGCAAAGATTGTCAAATAAGTATATGTCAAATACTGAGACTTGGAGAATGGATCCTGAAATTGACCGAACTGGCAGAGATAGTGAAATTAATTGTGCTAATTAGAGACAACAGTTTGGACGCTTTTTAATAGTGAACAGAGACTGGAGTCAATTTGATTGATAGGCAACAGAATTTTATATTTGGGATATTTGTTAAGAGACTGATTTAAAATAATAATTTAGTAAGTATAAATTGAAAAATTTACAACCATTGTAAGAGGGGGAATCTATTAGACTTGTTTCAATTATATTAATCAACATTCAGTTAGGATGGATGATGTATGTTTAGTGTTACGTGTATAACTGTTATATATACTTTTTTCCTTTTTAATCCAGTGTTATTTTTTCTGTCTTTGTAGGTTTTGTTATTTTTTGTTCTTGTTTTTTAATTTGTATTTTGTATTTTATCCTATCTTTTGAAATCAATTTAAATTAAAACAATTAGTAAACAAAACTAGACATTGTTCCTGGCATAAAATCAAAGCTTTTGAAAAACATATATGAACTGAGCCAGATTCATATATATGCATGGAATCATATATGCATGTAATACACTCACAAATGAGGTAATAAATCTATGATCATAGACCTATTAGGTCACTATAAGTGAAATTCACATATCAGAAACTCCTGTAGAAATATCTCCTGCCATGCAGCCTGTCACAGCTTTGATAGCGTACCATACAATTTGTTTTGAAAACTAGCCTTTCATCTTGCATAACCTAAAGAAACCTGACAGTTGATAAACCATTCCCACTGTATATACTGTATTTGAGTTAATATCAGATAAAAAGGCCATCTGTGGTAACTAACCCATAATGGTTTAAATATGCAAAAGGTCTGTTAATGCTACAATCAAATCTAAATTAACTATGGGAGCCAGCTATACAAATCTTCTCATTGTTCTAAATATCTATGTTTCAATTAGTTTAGAAGAATAAATTATTGAGCCTACACTTTTCTTTGACCCAATAATTACCATTGCATCTTCAATTTCTGCAGTTCCAAGCCTGTGTCCACTGATGTTTAGGACATCATCCATTCGCCCTGTTAGCTGATAATAACCTTCCTTAGTTCTATAAGCAGCATCTCCTGTGAAATAATACCCTGTGGCAATAACAAATTTAGCATCAGTAAATATAGATGTTCACTTTTTGTGAAGAGAAAAATACATTCAACAGACATAGTTCATTATCTCTGTGGGAAAGTAATGTACTCATTATTCTTCAATATGCAATTATAACAAGAGAACGTGGCACACTGCATTTCTAATACACATCTATTAATCTGTCAGAGCATGAAACAAACATTTAACATTATTTGAAAATGTGTGTAATGAATCAGGGAATTCTGCGAGTGGAATTCAGGTGCTTTGCAGAAATTGATTCTGCTGGAATATGGTCTTTACTCAGCATTATCTCTTCAGATTCTTGAAAATAAAAGAGTATTGGATGCCAGACTTTATTCAGCAGCATGCTGGCTTTTTGTTTTTCTTAAATTGGAGTATTTTTTAAATGTAAAATATAACTGAGGCAGGAAATCTGCTGGCAATGATGGATCAGTCCATTGGGAACAATGTTGAGAACCCAGGATACAGGATATGTCAACTTCCATGGAGACTCATTGTCTTTAGTCTTCACTTAGCAACAATAACTGAGATTGGAATTTCCATCCCTAAGCAGTGTAGTCAGAAAACATAATATCATGTGACAGTGTTGCTTAGCAAAAGGAGTTCTAGCAGTCTCCAGTTACTGTTAAGCGCGGACTTCATGGGTTCATTAAGCAAAGACCTCATGTGACACTGATTTCCACTTCCTGCCAGTTTTCTCACTGATTTTGCTTGGGAGAATCAGGAGGGAAGGTCATAGATTGCAATCATGTGACTGAAGGATGCTGTATCAGTTGGAAATCCAGGCCAGTTGCCAAGTGCCCAAATTGCCATCATGTTACAGTGGCAAAAGTATAACAACCAGAACATCAAGGAGCAGTCATAAGAACTGTTTGTTACAGTACCATTGCAAAATCAAATGGTCACTAAACTAGGTTGTTAACCAAGGAACACCTATATTATTAATCATCTACAACTATTTTGGAACCCAGTTCATTTCTATACTTTAGGATTCAGGTCTATATGAATGATAAACTAAGAAAATTAGCAAAGATGTTTCATAATGTTCATGTCAATCAACATCTGTTATGCATGTAGAAGTGTGCATGGATACTTCTCTGGTGTACAGACTGTTGTTGCACTATTTTTAAATGATGCAAAGAAAATATAACAATGTAGCTATTGTCACTGTACTAAAAACTGCACTTCATGTACAGCATCAACTTCAGTGCATTACTTCAATCAACATTTTCATCATTCTCACCTGGGTAAGCTTTGAAATAAGCTTCCACAAAACGCTGATGGTCTTCATAGATAGTCCGTGCTATACCAGGCCAGGGTTGTGCAATACAGAGAGCACCAGAGGTATCATTGCCTTCTAAAACTTTTCCCTAGGAAATCAAATTTAAAAAAAAACTTATCTCAATCAATAAAAGAGAATTTTCCCAGAAATTGAATTTGATTTCATATTTATTCTTTCCATTAACAGTTTGATCAAACACTTGATAAAGACAATGAACTCAATATGCCTGCAAACATAGGTAATCCTTGTTGAGTGACTGCATTGTTTTAGCAATTATTTGCAGTCACATCAGTGATAAAAAAGTAACATGACCAATCCTTGCATTTATGATCTTTCCAGATCTGTAAAGCAAAGGAAAGCAGAAATAAGATAGAATTAAGAAAGCTGAAGAAACCACTTAACAACCAAGTTGCCAGTCCCAATTATGGTTGCTAAACAAGGACTCTTTGTATGAATAAAAAAGATTTTTGTAGTGGATAGAAGGGAAAGAATGAGCACTTAAAACTGATAAGCGTAAAACTTCCTTTCTAAGGGGCCTATTTCCTTACCACTCACCTCTTCAAAATTTATTTTATATCATGCCATGAGACAGTGATTTCCACTAGCATCCCAGCTGTTCTGATATAAGGCCTGCTCATATTTATGATTAATTTTGCTAGCATTAAGAAGTAAAATGTTATCTATATAAATCAATACAGAGCCAGTATAACAATTAAGTAGGAGCTAATAATGCTTATCTGTTATCCCTAACAGTTACATTACTCACAGATTAACATTTACATTTTTAAAGTTTAGGGAACATTCTGAGACAAATATACATTCTGATTGCACATAAGTCAGTGATTTGTCTATCGTGATTTGCTTTTAGAAAACTGATTTAATTTTGGTAGACAACAGGACACATATTTCATATTAGTTCTCTTGAAATGTGTACCTATTTATTTCTTGATGTTTTTATCCATATGGCAAAACTTCCAGCTCTTTCCTTTCTGACCCTTTCCTGCCTCAGACTTTATTCAGAATAATTCAGGCCCTTCAAGCTACTCTCTAAAAGTTACCTTTGATTCTTCTAAGACCCTCCTTACCAAAAGAAGGTATGATTAGGTGGTCTAACTCTATCTCTAATTTTTTCAAAACTGTTCCTGGCTTTAGCCCCTACAACTATCAGCAGTCTAATAGTTACATTTTTGAATGTTATTAAATGTCTTAAAATATCGTTTTAAATGTTTAGTACTTAAGGAACAATACAGATCAATCTCTATTTTCAATTAAATGTATTTTCAAAATCCAGATTTTTTTTCAGTATTTTAGCTTACATTCTCATCCATTAGCACTGGGGTAATTCCATAGAAAGGCCTCATTGCTATAGCTGGGATGATCTCAGCTCCTTCTTCTGAAGGCCGAGGAGCAATGCAAATGCCACCAGTTTCTGGAATGAGAAATGAGAAAGAAACACCACTAAAAATGAATGCAATCTCTGTTTTCTGGAATTAAATGAACGTAAAGCAACATTTCTGGACCAAGGGCAGCTTCATTTTCCATTTAAAAGTAAATACCTGGAACTCCTTATTTTACTCCCTCAAAGCCCTAAGCTGATTATGTTCAACACAATTAGATGCACTTAGCAAGTAATTTCAGCAACAAATGATAGAAATGCAGGGAAATCATGGAATATATTTCCTTGTGTTGTTTTGATAACACTTCAAACTGTTTGCGTAAAAGCGGTTTATGGGACTATCTACTTATGCGATATAAGTAGTTCGCATTTATAGTTATATCCTAGATTAATATAGGTACTAAAAGAATAAGTAGAAAATAAATGCAAATACAAAATTAGGATTAAGACTAAAAGTGCAAAGTGTTAAGACTTTAATTTTGTATAATAAAGCAACTCCACAGGCATACAAATTCAAGTTTGTATGGCTATGGTCCTAACAGACCACAATTCAAAAGTCTACCATGAAGTCACCAGTCTTGATTTCTAAAATGTGATCAAGCTTTATAGAGATACTGGATTTTAGAATGATGCTATTGCACTAAGCCTGATCACTCTTTTAAAATATATTTATACATTTGCTAAAGATTTGCTAATCTTTATGCATGTTTGAATTGATTATTCGTGACATATCACTGCTTCCAAGAGCTATGCTTAAGAAAGATAAGCTGCAATAATTATGCTATTTTTAAACCGAATATAAGATCTACAACTGGCCTAACACTAGGTAATAAATCAATATATTTGCAAATTCTCTGAAGAATTATTATTATTGTTATTCATAGCCCCAGAAAATAATAAATTTCACAAGTGGTTGCATTTGTTTTTGTATCAAATAGTCAGTCTTTGAAAAAACATAACATTAACTGATTTAGCTAGAATGACTAACATTATGATTATGGGAACTTGAATTGAAGTGTTCCCAGAAAATAACAGGATTATTTCTGAAAAAACAGCCTTGTAATATTACAAGTAGTCCTAGCTGAACATCCACTTATTTAGCAACCATTTGAAATTACAATGACATTGAACAAGAGGGATCTAGGATTATCACTCACAGAACAGCTGATATAGCAGCATCCCTGTAATCATGTGATCAGCATTCAAGAGCTCAGAAACCACATCACAATTACAATTTTGCACCATCTCACAGTCATGTAATTACAACTTGCAACCTTCACCACCAGCTAAGTCAATGAGGAAGCTGGCAGGAGATCACAAATTGTGATTACTTGACTATAAGAAGCTGTGACCGTATGCATTTCACCTAACAATCGTGACTTGGATTGCTGCAAGTACCATTTTAAGTCAGTGAGGTTATGTGACATCTCTTTTTATAATCACATCCCTTGTGACAGGTTTCCGGAACCAATTTCTGTTGGTAAGTGAAAACTACCTGTAATTAGACTTTGCAGAAGGGGTTAGAACATGGTTGTTTCAGGAAAAAGGGGGACACAATATTTCCTTCTTTCCCCCTTCCCTATGCAATTATGCATAATGTAATGGTTTATGACTCAATCATTTAATTTTATCAATGTGTATATGTATGTATGAAAGTTAATATTTCTCTTGGAAAATCACTCTAAGAACAGCTTTCAAAAATCTGTAACTTGCCTGAGGGTTTCATGCAGCCTTTCACCTAATTACAAAACTCCTATTTAATGATAAGTTCATATCTCTAGAAACTATCTGTCATCTTTTTTATCATCTTTTTTATAATCAGTGTCTTTGAAGACATGTCACAAAGAGAAAGACACAAAGAAAAAGGATAAAGTTAGAGAAAGGGGAGGAAGTATAATAGACAACTCAAGTGGCCCTGCTCACTTCTGGCATTGGCCAAGAGTTTCTCCAGACCAGTCTTTCTTCTCTTTGGCAACTACCATATACTTTCCAAGTAAAAAAAAAGTCTACCCACTTCTTATAAGAGAGTAATGTTCTTTACACCTGTCAAATTCTATAAGATTTTTTTCACACATCCATAGTTTCCTCTCTAGAGCAGGGGTATCAAACTCACATTGTTATGGTGGTGTCATGTGATATATTGGGACTTTGTCCCCCATTGCTAAACTGAGCATGGACATGGCCAATGTGTGACACATCTGGCCCATGGGCCAGGAGTTTGACAGCCCTGCCCTAGAGTTTTTTTTGCTACAACTAAGTGACATCCTGCCGTGCCGTTAAATTCAATAGTAATGACAGAGGCCCCAAAGCCACATTAAAGCATGAAGCTCATAAGTTGATGATTGAGCAGATATACCCTAGTTTGTGTAATATTAGTTTGAAGATCACTTATACTTGTGTGAATTTGCCAAAGAATCAACACTGAGAATTCTACTTGTTCTATCACCTTGTCACTTTTCATGGTGAACTCATATTTTTGGAATTTTCTTCTCATGGAGATATTTATGTATGAACCCAAGAGTGATAGCTTAAAAAAACCTGAACATTTATTTCAATCTTCCATTTGATATTTAAAGAATACTATGGTTTCGGGTTTTGTTCTTAACTGTATTTTCACATTTTGATTTTTTTTAAGCTGCACTGTCTTCAAATTGTTATTCATGTTGGGCTAAACAACTGTACATGTACAGGGAAGGGTTAATTGTAACAGCCAATACCATATTAATACGTGAAAATTAGGTGGTCCCTTGGGGAATGTGAGGTTCTGGAAAATTCTATTAACCTTGCTCTGTTTGTTGACCCTGTTACTATTCCTTCATTTTCTCTCATGGTATGTGATCACACAGACTGTTTTTCTCATATTATTTGAACTGTAAGTAAATGTTTGCTTATATGAATATGGTGCAATTTTTTAAGAGATTCTATTGGCTCAAGAAGGAGTGGGGGGGGGGGGGTAAGAAATGAAAATAAACAGAGCTGAAACCAGTTAAAAGTAATAATCACAAAACTGTCCAACAATTGTGGTTCTTTGCCACACCTTTTGCTGCATAGAATAACTTATATCATACAAACATGCTAGTCAAAAGCAGAAAAAAGACAGACTGTAGCTCAATGAAGAATGGAGGGGAAAAGTCAAGAATGACATAAAGCGAAAAATGGGGAAGTTTGGGAAAAAGAAAAGGAAACTACTTCTGAATAATAAGGCTTAAAGAAATACAGTAGTAGCCCTTTAGGCGAGATTTTAAAGAGCAAAAACAAATTATATATGAATATACTTAGAAAAGATGCTCAAAATACAGAAGTCATCAGAAAAAAATGAAAATGGGATTTTCCCGAAGCTAAATCTTATTACAGATAGTACAGTTACAGATAGGGCAATGTTTTGGCCTATTTTTATGTTACAGCTAAATTTAGCATCATATTTTAGCTATTTTGTGTTATACATTGCATTTCTTTTTGCAGTATCATAAACCTATCTAGAATCTAAGGCTGAGAAATTCCTATTTGTAAAATTTTTGTGGTTTAAAAAACACATTTCACACTGATCTTTACTGAAGATCTCAAACCAAAATGAAACAAATTCTCAGTACATATATATATTGTAACATGAGTGTAACTCAGTACATATACATATCATGAGTGTAACTGAAAGAATTCAGAATTTGTTAAGAAAATACACATATAATTATTTTATTTTGGAAAAAATGCAACAATTATCAATGTGTAAAATCTTTAGCAACCAATGTCTGAAACTCATGCTATATACTGTTACCTTTATTTATTTATCAAAATAAGTTACAAATTCAAACAAACAAAATGAAAAAAAACTAATATGGGACAGGGACAATAGGCACATTAGTGCACTTACATACACACACCATTGGGAACCTCTTAACTATGGGATAAGGTCCACAGGAGTTAAGTTGAAATTAAAACTGTGAAAGTTAGTAACTGACACAGCTGAATCTTTTTACAATCAACTTTAAAGTGGTTTTTTATTCGCAAGTTGATTTACCTGTTTGCCACCAAGTATCCACAAGGGTACACCTTTTGTCTCCTACCACACTGTAGTACCAGTGCCAAGCTTCATGATTTATTGGTTCCCCCACTGCAATTCAAAACAGCAAAATAAATAATTATATTTACAGTATAAAGGATATTTTATAACTAATAATAAAGTAACTTAACTTGAAGATTGCTTAAAAAACTGAGCATGACCAATATTGTAAGAAAAAAACTGAGAGAAGGATGACTAGCTGACACTATTCAACTCTATTAATTCTTTTCATAAAAAGAAATAACATAAAGAAATAACAGAGAGTGACCTCCATGGTCTTTGCAAGAATCACTGAAAAGAAAAACAAGTTTCCTGTAAAAAGCTCAGTTCTCCTTCCACAGCAAACTAGCAAACTCTTTGATTTTAAATAGACATAAAATTTAGCTTGTCCATTCTCACCTGATCCAAGAGTAGTAAGAGAAGATCTGTCATATTTCTTCACATATTCCTCCCCATACTTTAGCAACAAACGTAATGCAGTTGGAGCACAGTAAAATTGGTTAATTTTTAATCTCTCCACAGTTTCCCAATAGCGACCTTAAAATAACCATATATTTTAAGAAGTACAGTAAGCTCTTGAAGTTTTATAAGCTCAGAATATTTCATATTAAATTAGAATAAATATCTGGAACACATACACATTTTGAAATACAAAACTGCCCCCTTATTTTAAGTCTCCAGAGTCAAATAGTAAAAAAAAATGTGTGTGTGTATGTGTGTGTGTGTTTCACATTGTTTTGAAGTATCAGGAGGTGGCAGCATCTGGCTGATTTTTTTTTCTGGGCTCAGAAGCTAAAGCAGCTTAAATTTAAAATATTTGGGTGGCAGATCCTGAGGGAATATTGCTGAGGGAAGTTGAAGAGACATCTTGGAAGAAAACAGTCACAAGAAATGGCCCATACCTTAATTGTTATTCATCAAAATAGCTTTAAAAAGCTATTGAATTAAAAACACTCCTTCAAACTGAGTCCATATCTCCAAGTCAGAGTAAATTTTAATTTACTGGTAATTGTTAATTCCCCCAAAAATCTGATTAAAATTAAACTTTTCAGAGTTTAAATACTTTAAAATTAAAGTATTTTTTAATAGTTTGTGATCTTAGTGGTTTAACATGCGTATTTTTGAGTTGCTGAAGTAAATCAATATATCTTAAACATTCTGTATAATCCAGACTTTAGGCCTGAAAATCTACTAATTTATACAAGGATGACACCGCTCTTTAATCAGACCCATATAAGGACTTTTGGCACTTCATTTATATTTTTTAAAAAGTGTAGCAATAAAGTGTTTAGTTCGTTGTGTACAATCCAACTCTTAAGACTAGAATTTACCCTTTGGGCCTTGCGTGTTATCTTTCTAGTACAGCTTCAATTGAAAATTGTTTGTGCTGTTTTCTACTTGCTGCACCATCCATGACAATTTGCTGTATCCTGGCCCTGACTTTGACTATCCATACTTTCCATTTTGAGTCATGAAAAATAACTAGTCCACTCCTGCATAATGAAAGTAATGGCACTGCCATCTAATACAGCTAAAAACATCCGACTGGAGACTGGAGAAGGCAAAAACAAAACAAAAAGTAGTCACAGAGCAATAGCAAAATCTCTTTCACATTACTAAATAAAGACGGCCAGAACCACAACATCAAAAACCCCTTTGTGCTGAGAGAAAGGGGGAAAAACAAAGAAACCACAAAGGACTTTTTGGTGCACTGCAGATCTGGGGCTGCTTTTCACTTTTTTGTGTGCAGTGCAAAGTGGTTTTCTGGCTTCCAAGCTCTGAGGCTGCTTTTGGCTTCTTCTTTTTTTCTCCTGCAGCAAAAGCACAGCACAGCACAGCACAGCCAGCAACCAGGCCAGCCAGGCCTTGTCAGCAGCAGCAGCAGCAGCAGCAAGAAGATAGCAAAAGTTAGCAGCTAGGACAGCAGAGGGCAGGGAGCCAAGAGGGCATAGATGTGGGGAGAGGGGCAGATATAGTAGGTGCAGCAATTAAAGCTCCCCTGCTTCACCCCTGCCAGGTGACCACAGGGACACTGCAACAGCCATAACTTCAGGCATCTGTTAAATGTCTTTTCTTTTAGCACTGCTGAATACTTAGAACAGTCATTGAACGAATGGTTGTAAATCGAGGACTACCTGTATTATTTGACACAGCAAAGTCTTTTATTAGCAAATTAGGGAGAGATGCAATTTTTAGTAATTCCTCAGCCAGCCAGCAGTCTCTTTCCCTTGACCTGCCTAAGAGGTTTAAGGAACCCTAATGTAGAGGGCAGAAGAAATGGCTTTGAAATGAGGAACAGCTGCTACCAAACCAACAGTCAGATAAAATAATCTAAACCTGGTCAAGAAAGTAACCAATATATATATCCAGTTTTGCTTTCTGCTTACTGATACCAGTAATCTAAGTTTGCAGGCAGGAATTATTATTTTTTTGCACTTTTAATCCCACCTTTATTATTTTTATAAATAACTCAAGGAATCGAACATACACCTTCCTCTTATTTTCTCCACAACAACCCTGTGAAATGAATTGGCTGAGAAAGAGTGACTGTCCCAAAATTACCCAACTGGCTTTCATGCTGTGGGAAGAAATATCCATCTGGGTTCAGTTCCAAGTGGAAAGAAAGACACTGGGAACATGGAGGCTGCTTGGAAGGATAGTTTGATGGTGAACAGGACCATGTGGGTTCGAAGTCCTGGGTAGCTGACCACATGGAGTGGAGAGTGAGTGTTATTTATACCTTCTCTTGGGCTTTGACCTTGAGCTTCCTGTTCCTGTGGCAAGGGCATATATCCTATTGGTTGCAGACTTTCATGTGGAGTCATGTTTATCTGAATTAAGGTTGGTTGAACCTTGGGCAGATGTAATATCCCAGGTGCCATGTGGTGAGCTCTGTTGCTAAACCCTCAGGACATAATCCTATTATGTCCTGAGGGTCATGTCTTAATCTCATCAGCCTGGAGCTTAGGTCTTTTGTCTTGTAGATAAGCTAGCCCCAAAATATATGCTGGGAGCAGGGAACTGTGGCTGAGTTTCTGTTTCCTTTAAGATTTTTATTTCTCTTTTAGGGGAAATTTTTTGCCTTTTTAATATTTCCTAAAATATTTCATTCTTCTAGGAGAGGGGTGGGTGCTAACTTTCTACAATGGCTAAGGTGGGGCTAGAGTTCATATCTCCTGGATTTTAGTCTGATGCGTTAACCACTGGACCAAACTAGCTCTATATAGGCAAGCAAGTGGTTCACCTTTAAATCTTCACAAGAAAGAAATGATTGTATCATAACTAATTCCTTAGGTCCACTGCTGTTGTTGTTGTTGTTGTTGTTGTTATTATTATTATTATTATTATTATTATTATTATTATTATTATTATTATTATTATTATTATTAATTTATATTTATATTTAAAATGTCTACCTGGATCTGGATAAACAGGAGTACTTTCAAACAAAACTGTGGTGCTTCCGTTGCAAAGTGGTCCATAAACAACATAGCTGTGACCTGTGATCCAACCAATATCTGCTACACAACCAAAAATGTCATCTTGTTTGAGGCCAAAAACATGCTACAAAGACAATATAACTGGTTAGAATCAGTGTATACTAATGAAAAATTATTATGATCTAGAAATACTTGTCAGCAATCAATATATTATCATCCTTGTGTGAAGAAGTAACTCAATCACAAATTCTAGGCAAGTAACTTTTTATGGCTTCCATTCATGGTTTCATAATTTAAACCTCGTATGAGAAAATTTACTCCACCTCTAATTAATGAATAAACATATTATCTAAGTCACTTTTTCCCACTTTGAATTTGGATTGCTGAAGAGCCCTAAACATTTTACGTATGCAGATTTGATAAAAAAACAGACTTCTCAAGCAGACTTTTAAATTTAATTTTGGAATGCTGCATTGTAAAAAATAGGACTATTGGGCCAAATTTCAAGGCAAATGTACCTGTTGACAAGGTTGGTTAATTATACCCTCAGTGTATCTCATAATAGATTTTTTAATATACTTTACTATTAAAAGAAAGAAAAGAAAGAAAGTAAGAAATATAAATTGTAGGAAGAATGTTACTTGAAATTGGTCTCATTTTATAAAATGACAGGAAGCAAAAAAATGTATCTTTTCCACATATGCAGCTTTTTAAATAAATTGCCCATAGATACTTTGTGAACACCTTTACATATTCTGCATCACCCTTTTCTCCTCAAATCTAGATCGTTGCATAGTCATAACAAATTTCACACTAGTTGAGAAATCATTTTTTTCACCTCACATCATGTTCAAAATTTCTAACGCTACCAAAATTGTTTGTCAACCTGATTTTCACACTACTGAAAGTACTAAAGTAAAACAATAAAACTCTAAGGTTTCTACTGGTACCTTATGTGTTATGGCAACATAAAGCAGATAGCCAGCCTGGGTATGAACAATTCCTTTGGGTTTTCCTGTGCTTCCTGAAGTATAAAGCATAAAAAGCATATCTTCACTGTCCATAATTTCAGGGGGGCAAGCCAATGCTTCCTTAGCCATCTCCTAAAAAAAACATTTTTTAGATTGGCAGTTAAATGAAAAGTGGAGCAATAGTATATTAAATATTCTCAAATACATACCAGAAGTATTTTTTCCTTCTTCAGTTTTTTTCCACATTTCACAAAGAAATAAGTGTGTAATGCAATTTTGGCATTTAAAGCATCAAAAGCTATTATTATTATTATTTGAAAACTCAGTTTAAAATTCAGGTTCCATGCCTTGAATGGTATAAATTAGATTTTTAGGAATACTGAATTTAATGCTTCTCCTGGAATCATGGCCATGAGTGGCTTTTATGGATATCGTCCATGTACGTTTCCATTTCTGATGGAAGTACACACAAAAGGACATACTTTCAATTTTGCTGATGATATCTAATTATACAAATTTCAGGCAACGAATATTGTTTTTCTGCAGAATGCTTTCAACTGTGTTCTCTGCTTTTTATAGTATTTTAAATTTCTGGTTATTATTTCTTCATGGATAATTATTGGGAAATAAACTTCACCAACTCTTGTTGCTGGAAGATTCCTATCTGAGAATAGGAATTTAATCTATTTTTCCTTTCTTAAAGTAAATATTATGATTCTAACAAAAATGAGATTTTTTTCATGAAAACACACAACAAAGCCCTGTACCTAACTAGCTACACTCTAACAGGAGAAAGTCAAAAGAGTTTGACATTTTTTGTGTGATGCTGTTTGGGAAGAAAAACAGAAGGAAGTGATTTCAGATTAGCAATCTCTTAAACAAGACTAGGTAGAGTGGTAGATGTGGGAATCTTATGGTATAGGATTTCCTGCCTAGGCAGGGGGTTGGACTAGAAGACCTCCAAGGTCCCTTCCAACTCTGCTATTGTATTGTGTTGCGTTGCGTTGTGTATTGTATTGTATTGTATTTTGTATTGTATTTTGTATTGCATTGTATTGTATTATTGTATTGTACTATCTGTAGAAAGCCATAGACATTACCTTGGAAAAAATACACTGAAATGATTACAAAAACCAAAGCATACCTTAAGTCATTAGAAAGCTCAGACCAGCTCCACTCAAATTTAACTAGGCTAAAAGAGGGAAGGAATGGAAAACACAGGCAGGCTTGCAAGATTGATGTCAACCCTTTGAAGTAGGCAATTCAGGAATCAGTCCGCACAAGTTTTACTAAAACAATACTTTACTAAAGACTAAAGAATCGCTTTAGTACAAAGATTAAGGTATCAGGCTAGAAATCAGGAGACTAAATTCTAGTCCTGCCTTAGGAAAAAAATCAGCTGGGTGATCTTGGGCCACTCACTTTTTCTCAACATTAGAAAGAAGAAATAGGCGAACCATTTCTGAAAAAGCTTGCCAAGAAAACTGCAGGGACTTTTTCAGGCAGTTTCAAAGAATCAGAGATAATTGAACAGAAAGGGGGGGAAAACAGTAATAACTTGAGAGCCTGACTGGCAAGTGGGAAGACTAAGTATGAAATCTGTTATTGTAAAGATAAGATACACACAAACACACACAGTGCCTCCCATGCTATGTAAATCACTAATAGGGTTAAAACTGGCTGAGCAACATTTAATGGTGGCTTTCTACAACAAGAACAAATGTCACCCAGGATAAAATAAGAGTATTGCTGCATGAAATAGTTTCTGTCTTCTATTTCAAAAATAAAGGGGTGAGGAGGAATTTGTTTTCTCTGTATGTTTTTCTGGATAACCTTGTGCTACATTTTAGTTTAGCCTTTGATTTTTCCTAGCTAGGCTTCGATCTGGCATGCAATATATCATGCAATATATAAATATCTGATTAGTAGAAGTATTATGAACACAATGAACATACTTCTTCAAGGAGAATATCATGACTGCATGTATGGATTTTGTTGTCAGTTCTCTGGGTTACAAAGACACACTTGACACTTGGACAGTTCTTTACAGCTTCATCCACCGTGTTTTTCAGTTCTAGGATCCGTCCTCCTCTGATTCCCTGGTTACAGGTGATCACTGCTTTACATTTAGCTTGGAAGAAAAAACAATTTTAGAGACAGAAAATTTTAATCTATTCTTCTGTTTTGCACCATAACCTAATAAATAAAAAAATAGCACATAATATATTGTAAGGCAATAGATCCTATATAGTAATGAAATTCTCAGGATTGTTTTTCTGCTAAATGTAGTATGAAAGTAGAATGGCATGTAAAAGCCAATTTCATTGTAATTTTAGTACAATGACAAATATTATTATTATTATTATTATTATTATTATTATTATTATTATTATTATTATTATTATTATTATTATTATTATTATTATTATTATTATTTATGACTCCTTGCTTACAACAAATTCTCAGAGTCCAACAAACGCTATATTGTTGATTTTCTAATGAAAAAATTGCATTTCCCCTGCAATAACCAAACAATCCATGAGTTATTATCTGAAAATGATTTTCCCCCTAAAAATTACTCACCATCATTTATTCTTCCTGCTAAAGATTCTGCACTGAATCCAGCAAAAACAACTGTATGCACAGCACCAATTCTGGCACAAGCTAACATGGCAGTCACTGCCATTGGAGATACAGACATATAGATTGCAACTCGGTCTCCCTTTTTTATACCATTTCTCTTTAAAGTATTAGCAAGGCGACAAGTCATGTCCAAAAGTTCCCTGCAACATAAAAACAAATACCTTACCATTTTGTTTAACTTTATAAATATAATATTTCAAGCTACAAAAAAAATCCTGATAAATATTTACCAAACAAACTTAAATTTAAATCTAATCCACTGAAGTTCAGCTTTTGTATACTTAATTTATGCTCTTTATCAAGATAATCATAAATTAAACAGGCTCTGTTACAATAGCAATGATCTTAGAAGCAATTTAAAATGCAGAGGTATTGTAAAAACAACTTTGAGATATAATAATCATTTGGATAACTAAATTTGCTGAGTTAAAAAATAGTTGAATTTCTTAAATTACTGATATCATGAGATATATTTGGCATTCTTCAGCATTCCTAGCATTAAAACTACTTTAAATAATACTTTGGAGGAAACATGGCTCCTTGCCAAGTCTCAAGAACTGTTACTTGTCTAACTACATTCATTTTGTGACAGTAATAAAAGCTTAATGCCAAATGAAGAATATCATTTTAAGAAAATTACTTTCTCTTCCTTTTCTTGTTCTCTCTGTGGTTTTTAACAGTTACTTTTACAATTCAAATGGATTACCAAAGCAATGAAAAAAAAACACATTATTGGCAGAGTACTATATAATACCTTTATGACAAAACTACATCATTACCTGGAAAACCCATCAGTCCCGAGCTGGGTTAGTGAACTATCATTCAATTTTTATTGCAACTCTATTTGTATCAACATTATTCAGAAGTATGTTTAAAGTCCACAGGCTTCTACACAGTAAAATGTCATTTTTATAAATAAATTGTGTGAGGTCAGAATTATATTTCAGAATTCTGACCTGTGCTTGTCTCACAATACTAATGTGGATATCAGAAGGCATTTCCGGGGGAAGAGATAGAGAGAAGGTGTTTAACTCTTGTAACATCCATGGATTTTCATCTGCAATTGTGCTGTGGCCATGCCTGGTCCTCCTATTGTGCTTTGAGATCAGAAGAGACTCAGCTGCAGGGGAAAGAAAAACAGCCTAGAAAGGATTCCAGGGAAGGCCTGGCAAAGTGCAGGAGACATTATATATTTTCCTTCTAAATATTACTTCTTTAAGCAGATTTATATTAATCAGGAAATACCAATAATTCCTGTTTTCCTGAGGATTTCCACAGATGGAATGTAGGTCTCAGTCATCTCTCCTAGTCTAAGATGGGAAAGAGACTGAACTATCTTGCTTCCATTAAATAATATGCTTTATATTGCTTGATAGTTTAATCTTGCAGTTGAACTAATCTTGCAAGAGTGAGCTAAATAATATGAAAGCAAGATAAACTAGTTTGTATACAAAATTTGTAGTTTACATATAAATTATTCATCTTTATTGAAAAATATTTTCATTACAAACTCCATTGCTATTCATGACAATATGCTCACATTGCTGTTTCCAATACCAAAAGGGGAAAATTATCCTTAATAAGCATAAAGTTTCATGTTTATTGTTTTATTGCTTAATAGCTATACCCGGCCATGCGTTGCTCTGGCCCAGTCTGGTTAAATGGCCAACCAATCTGTGTGTAGATCTACACCTGCACACATACACACAACCACCATATAACCCCCAACCTACCTATCTACTGTATTTCTCCCTCTCTATCTATCCCTCTACCTACCTACCTACTGTATTTCTTCCTTTCTCCCTCTATCTACCTACCTATCTACTGTATTTCTCCCTCTCTCTCTATTCCTCTAACTACCTACCTACTGTATTTCTCGCTAACTATCTATACACCTACCTACCTACCTACTTACCTATGGTATTTCTCCCTCTCTGTCTATCCCTCTACTTACCTACCTACTGTATTTCTTGCTTTCTCCCTCTACCTACCTACCTACTGTATTTCTCCCTCTCTATCTATCCCCCTATCTAACTACCTACTGTATTTCTCCCTCTCTATCCCTCTATCTACCTACTGTATTTCTCCCTATCTATCTAACCCCCTACCTACCTACCTACTGTATTTCTATCTATCTATCTATCTATCTATCTATCTATCTATCATCTATCTATCTATCTATCTATCCATCCATCCATCCATCCATCCACCCACCCACCCACCCACCCACCCACCCACCCACCCACCTACGTACCTACTATATTTCTTCCTTTCTCCCTCTACCTACCTACCTACCTACCTACTGTATTTCTCTCTATCTATCCCCCTATCTATCTAACCCCCTACCTACCTACCTACTGTATTTCTTTCTTTCTTTCTTTCTTTTTCTTTCTTTCTTTCTTTCTTTCTTTCTATCTATCTATCTATCTATCTATCTATCTATCTATCATCTATCATCTATCTATCTATCTATCTATCTATCTATCTATCTATCTATCTATCTATCTATCTATCTATCTAATCTATCTATCTATCCATCCATCTATCTATCCACCTACCTACCTACTATATTTCTTCCTTTCTCCCTCTACCTACCTACCTACTGTATTTCTCCCTCTCTATCTATCCACCTACCTACCTACCTACCTACCTTATTTCTCCCTCTCTATCTATCCCTCTATCTACCTACCTACTGTAATACAATAATACAATAGCAGAGTTGGAAGGGACCTTGGAGGTCATCTAGTCCAACTCCCTGCCTAGGCAGGAAGCCCTATACCATTTCAGACAAACGGCTATCCAACATCTTCTTGAAGACTTGCAGTGTTGGGGCATTCACAACTTCTGGAGGCAAGCTGCTCCACTGGTTAATTGTTCTAACTGTCAGGAAATTTCTCCTCAGTTCTAAGTTGCTTCTCTCCTTGATTAGTTTCCACCCATTGCTTCTTGTTCTACCCTCAGGTGCTTTGGAGAATAGCTTGACTCCCTCTTCTTTGTGGCAACCCCTGAGATATTGGAAGGCTGCTATCCTGTCTCCCCTAGTCCCTTTTATTAAACTGTATTTCTCCCTCCCTCTCTATTCCCCTACCTACCTACCTACTGTAATACAATAATACAATAGCAGAGTTGGAAGGGACCTTGGAGGTCATCTAGTCCAACTCCCTGCCTAGGCAGGAAGCCCTATACCATTTCAGACAAACGGCTATCCAACATCTTCTTGAAGACCTGAAGTGTTGGGGCATTCACAACTTCTGGAGGCAACTTCTGTTCCACTGGTTAATTGTTCTAACTGTCAGGAAATTTCTCCTCAGTTCTAAGTTGCTTCTCTCCTTGATTAGTTTCCATCCATTGCTGCTTGTTCTGCCCTCAGGTGCTTTGGAGAATAGCTTGACTCCCTCTTCTTTGTGGCAACCCCTGAGATATTGGAAGGCTGCTATTCTGTCTCCCCTAGTCCCTCTTTTATTAAACTGTATTTTCCCCCCCTCTCTCTCTATGGGCCACCTGGGAGTTGGCTATCCCAGTGCCTTTTTGGCCCTAAGAGGCCTCCATACGTGGCTGAGGAAATGACTGTTGGTGGGAGGAGTTACAGGGAGGTGAAAACCTGATCAGTGGGTACATTTTACATTTGTGTACCTTGCACATGACACACGTGTGCTAGGCACAAAATGAGTACGTATTCTATTATCGGAAGTCCTTGTGAACATTGTGTGAAAGTTTGGTGTAAATCGGTGCAGTAGTTTTTGAGATTAGTGGATTCGTACAAACTATTTTACATTTTTATTTATATAGAAGATTTATTGTACACACTTTCAATATTGTTGTATCCTCCCACAGAACTCTGGACTGTGTACAATCTAAAACGATCAGTATTAATATTTATCATCAGAATAACCAAAATTGACAGTCCTAGTAAGTCTTAAGCTGCTGGCCAAAACAAGTAAGCAAGAACTACACAGATGTCAGGAGAGTACCTTTAATGTAAGTCTAGGGTAAATATTGAATCTTGGAAATTGTTAGAGGAATTTCTCATCTTCATTTACAGTGAGTGAATCTGATAAGATGGAATACCTTTGAATGATTTGAAAAGCTTCTTCCCAGGTTTCTTGCTACTTGGGCTAAGTTGTTTATTAGATAAATTGCCAACAAACATAAAACTCATCATAAAAAACTAATTTAAAAATAATCATTCAGAAACCTCTGGATTGTCAAGCATCCCCTTTAAAAGAAGTACCTAGTGTCTTCTGAAGTCCCAAGCAAAAGATCAAAGTCCTCTTATACTGCTGTATCAGAGCAACCAGAGAACGTCTATGTTCTGGTCGCTGCCATCTTCACAAATGTAGTGTCATGACCCAGAGCTCAGATGACTCAGAATCTGAAGATGTTCTGCCACTAAATTGGAATGCCAGCCTCAAGAGAGACTGTGTTTGATCAGCCTCAGCTGATACCAAGGCAGGAATTACCTGAGGCTGATCAACCACAGGCAGCATCAAAACAGCTGGAAAAATTAAAAGATGATAAGGCCTCTTAGTCCTCAGACATGGTGATCTGAGTGGAGAGCAGAGTCAAAGTGCTCCATGAGGCCAAGCAAGACATGCCTGTCTTAACTAAAAACAGTTGGCTGCAGTCTTATTTAAGAGGCAGCTCTGATCCCCATCTCTTTTGGAGTCCTTCATACCTTCTGAACGTCACATGCATAAGTTTCATTACCCAACTAGGTAACATAATCAGTAATGAAGTGTCTGCAAGCAAACAACCAATCTCAGAGAGCACTCCATAGTTCAACCCTGAGTTAATATACACTCTTCTATAGGTACCATATTTCCTTGTTAGAAATAACTGTCTGATTCCTGTGCCTTGCATGTCATTGCCCTCTACTCATATAAGGAACCTGAAACTGACCTATAAATTGACAGATGAATCTTTCTTGGCTCCGAACTTCAGACTGAATCTTAACTATTTTTCTGCATGTTCCTGTGGAAAGTGAAACTATTCAAGTAAGTCTTATCTTCATAACTCTGGTGTATACTTTTTTTACTGTCTACCCTTTGTCTACTTGGCCTTGGGTAAATTTCTCAGCATTATTGAGCAAGAGTCTCTCTCTCTCTCTCTCCCTCCCCACTCTCTTACTACTGAATGATCAGCAGCTTTCTAGATAAGACAACATTTAATGTAGGCTTCAGAAATAATGATAAATACTTTGAAGATATAAGGAAACTGGAGAAATACACATGCTTCACTACTCACTCATATTGCCTCTGGACAGGCAGGAGCCCATGTTAACTTTTATACCACAATTAGTTAGGTGTCTTGTCATTCCATTTTTTCCTATTTCCTTAAAAACTAGGGAGCTACTCTGGATCAAATATTGGGAAGAGGCCTCACAAGGAAAATCTCAGCTTAGATATCAACTCTCAGGTTACCCCAGAAGCCTTGGATTTCAATAGTCTACATTATTTTGTTCATAATTTACAGCTGGGCCATAAAGTGATCTTAAACATGATAAAGAACAGACAGCAATATCCTCCATATTGAGGTCACATCTTCTCTGCTCTGAGATAAAAATGTAATCCCTCGGACCGATCCGCTCCTACAGAGTTTAGTTTAGTTTAGTTTATTTACATTTATATCCCGCCCTTCTCTGCAAAGGACCCAGGGCGGCGCACAGGAAATTTAAAAAACATACAGAGTACAAAAATAAATACACAATTTAAAATATAAATTAAACCGTCTTACCCTATGCTAAAAACCCAATTTTTAAAATACCCAATAAAACTATCTAAAAGTCCCCATGGGAGGGTAGGCTAGGCCGGCTTGTTAGAATAGGTATGTCTTTAGACATTGGCGGAAGAGGCGGAGGTCGGTGATGGTGCGTAATTCGGGGGGTAGGTCGTTCCAAAGAGCTGGCCCCGCCACAGAGAAGGCTCTTCCCCTGGGTGTCGCCAGTCGGCATTGCCCGGCCAACGGCACCCTGAGAAGGCCCTCTCTGTGGGAGCGTATCGGTCTAAGGGATGAATGGGGCAAGAGGCGGTCTCGCAAATAACTAGGCCCCGAGCCATGGAGCGCTTTAAAGATGGTCGTCAAGACCTTGAAACGCACCCGAAAGACCACAGGAAGCCAATGCAGCTCGCGCAGGATCGGTGTTATGTGGGAGCATCTAGTGGCTCCCATAATCACCCGCGCGGCTGCGTTTTGGACTAACTGTAGCTTTCGGGTGCACCTCAAGGGAAGCCCCATGTAGAGAGCATTACAGTAGTCGAGTCGGGACGTCACGAGAACTTGAGTGACTGTGCGAAGGGCAGCCCGGTCCAGTAAGGGGTGCAATTGGCGCATCAGGCGTACCTGATGAAACGCCCCCCTGGCCACGGCTGCCACATGGTCTTCCATGGACAGCCAGGGATCCAGGAGGACACCCAAATTGCGCGTCCCCTCCACGGGGGCCAGTGTTTCACCCCCTATGGCCAGAGTTGGAATAATCTGGCTGAACCGGGGTGCCGGAAACCACAGCCACTCAGTCTTGGCAGGGTTGAGCTTGAGTTTGTTACCACCCATCCAGATCCGTATGGCCTCCAAACACCGGGACAGCACTTCGACGGCATCGTTGGGGTGGTCTGGGGTGGATATGTACAACTGAGTATCATCAGCCTACAGATGGTACTCCACCCCAAAACCACGGATGATCTCACCCAGCGGCTTCATATATGTGTTGAAAAGGAGGGGCGAGAGGACCGACCCCTTAGGAACCCCACATACGAGGGGCCTCGAGGTCGACCTCTGCCCTCCCGTCAACACATATTGCGACCGACCAGAGAGGTAGGACAAGAACCACCGCAGAACAGTGCCTCCCAGCCCCAACCCCCGCAGTCGGCGCAATAGGATACCATGGTCAATGGTATCAAAAGCCGCTGAGAGGTCTAATAGGACTAGGATAGAGGAATAACCTCTATCCCGCGCCCTCCAGAGATCAACGCGACCAATGCCGTCTCGGTACTGTGACCGGGTCGGAAGCCGGACTGGCGCGGGTCTAGATAATCAACTTCCTCCAGGTGTCGCGGAAACTGTTGGGCTACCACACTCTCAACAACCTTCACCAAAAAGTGAAGGTTGGAGACCGGACGATAGTTCTCTAATAATGCCGGGTCCAGGGACGGCTTCTTGAGGAGGGGCCTCACTACCGCCTTTTTCAAGACGGCAGGTACGGACCCCTCACTCAGAGATGCGTTGACAATGCCCTGGAGCCAGCCTTGTGTCGTCTCCCAGGATGCCAGTACAAGCCAGGAGGGACACGGGTCCAATAAACATGTGGTTGCCCTAAGTTTCCTTGACAACCTGTCCATATCCTCGGTGGTAACAAAGTCAAACTCCTCCCAAGAAGGAACCTCAAGACTAGTCTCGGACAGTCCCACAGGACCACTGTCGATGGAGGGTAGCTCATTCCGAATCCAAGTGATTTTCTCCTGCAGATAAATCCCAAATTCCTCTGCTCGCCCTTGTAAAGGGGCTTCCCGCGGCCTCTGATGAAGGAGGGAGCGGGTCACCCCAAACAGGGTGGCAGGGCGGTTATCTGCGGATGCAATAAGGGTGGCACAATACTCCCGTTTGGCCACCCTAATCGCCACCAAGTAAGCCCTAATATGGGTTCTCACTAGTGTTCGGTCGGCTTCGGAGCGAGAGGATCTCCATCTGCTCTCTAGGCGTCTCTTGTGGCGCTTCATCCCCCGAAGCTCCTCAGTAAACCAAGGAGCCTGGGTAGTTCGACGCCGCAAGAGAGGCCGCAAGGGCGCGACTCGGTCCAAGGCCCCCGTGGCCGGACTCAACCATGCGGCCACTAGGTCCTCAGTCGAGTCGCGAGGCAGGGTCACAGGAATTGGCCCAAGCTCCCTCTGGAATCCATCCGGATCCATTAGAAGCCTGGGGCGGAACCATCTAGGAGTATCTGGTTCCGCCTCCCCGCGGTGAGGTGAAGCGATTGGAAAGTCTAGCCGAAGGAGAGCGTGATCTGTCCATGACAAGGGAGTGATGGCTAAATCCCCTATCCCCAGATCACAACTCCACTGTCCCGAGACAAAGATCATATCCAGCGTGTTTCCCCCCTCATGAGTAGGGCCTAAAACTACCTGGGTCAGGTCCATGGCCGTCATGGAAGCCATGAACTCCCGAGCTACTCCAGAGGCTTCGCCCGCCGATGGCAAGTTAAAGTCCCCCATGACTACCAGTCTGGGGGTCTCAACTGCCACCTCGGCTATCACCTCTAGGAGCTCGGGCAGGGCTGCTGTTGTATAGCGAGGAGCCAGGTATACAACCAACACGCCCAACTGCCTCCCTAGGCCCCATCTCACGCAGAGAGATTCACACCCAGTTGTCTGAGGGACTGTGGTCTCCTTCGGTTCAAGACCTTCCTTAACTATAATCGCCACTCCCCCACCCCTCCCTAGGGCCCTAGGCTGATGGAAGGCACGGTAACCTGGTGGGCACATGTCCACGAGGGGTAGACCCCCTTCGTGGCCCAACCAGGTTTCTGTTATACCCACCAGGTCCGGGTCCCCCTCTGACACAAGGTCATGGATGAGGGGGGCTTTCTGAACCACGGACCTGAGAGAGGGCCTTCTCAGGGTACCGTCGGCTGGGCAATGCCGGTTGGCGGTGCCCAGGGGAAGAGCCTTCTCTGTGGCGGGCCCTGCCCTCTGGAACGACCTTCCCCCCGATCTACGCATCATCGTGGACCTCCGCCTTTTCCGCCAACGTCTTAAAACCTATTTATTTCAACAAGCCGGCCTAACATAAACCCTGTTTCTGACTTTTATAGGGATACTTTTAAATTTTAGAGTCTTATTAATTTTAGCACAGGGAATATTTAATTAGTTTTTAATCATTTAGTATTTTTGTATTTTGTATGATTTTAATTGATGCCTGTGCGCCGCCCTGGGTCCTTTTTTAGGAGAAGGGCGGGGTATAAATTTAATAAAATAAATAAATAAATAAATCCAATTTTTAATCTTAAGAAAGGTTGAATCTGAAACTCTTAAAAAGAATTACCAATCAGTACAGACAACCAGACTGGCAAACTATATAAAGCAGTTTCCAATATTCCTGTTGTAGAACATAGGATTCACCTGGTGACAAATCATCTAGCAGGCATGACAAACTGGTGGATTGCAGGCCGGATGTGTCATGCACAGGCCACACCCAGCCCCGCTCCACAAAGGCAAAGAAACCTTTGTGATATGTCACATGATACAATTGAGTTTGACTTCTGGTCTACTATAATTATGAAGAAGGCGCAAACTGCCCCTTCCTAATCCAATTGTGAACAGTAAAGAAAAGTGTGTCCAGTATGAGCATACAAGTTAAAATTACATCCAAATCTAACATTTTGCATTACTTCATTGTAAAAAAATACCTGTAACTTTCAGTTCAAGGCACATGCAGGTAGTCTAAAGACGGAATGCAACTCACTCATTTGCCATTATCTAGAATCTGAATAGGGGAGCCCATTTATGAGTAGCCAGAGGCCTACTAATTAAAAAAAAATACTATTTTATCTCTCCTCATGTCTACATTGCATAACTTTTTCCATTTATCCTTCCAAGAGGAGAGAGGAATAGTGATACTCTAAAAATGTTAACAGCCCTCTTGTGTTAATAGTTCCTAAACAGAAGAGTGTTAACAGCATAAATGCCTTCACACAGTATTTATTCACTTGCCAATTTTATAATATGACTGTCATACTTCACAAGAATACATTTTACTCTGCAAATCAAATATTCTTTTCAAATAATGTATTATATTCAAATGCAATGTACCTTTGCTCAACATAACAGAGGAATGTTGTTAGAATGCTAATCCTTTTTGACTAAAATTGCAAGTAATGTATATCGGCCTAAATGCTAACCAATGGTTAACTAGATTAATTAAATTGCATAGGTTCACACACACTGAACCCTAAACCAGACAACAATATATTGTATTCTACCCTATTGTGCAAACTCAGGCAGTAAACTGAGAACTTTATTAAAGATAAAGGAAGCTTATTCTTATTTTTAAGGAACTAACTTCAGCAGCTGTTTGATTACAGAAATAAAAGGACAGATACTGGTTTGATCAATAGTATTTGATTATTTGTGAACCTTTGTTGATCATACCAGTTTCTATACTTTTCTGGAGGCTACTTCAAAAATACACTTCAATTGGAGTAGTCACTGCTTTTAGGTTAAAAAAAAATTATACTGTATTAACCTTCAGCATCCAAATTGTGCCTTCCAGCAGCAACCATGTTAATTCCTGCATGGAGGAATGGACAAGATCATTCATGAAGGGTGCCTTCACAAATTATATTATCCTTATATGGAAGATACTTCTATGCCAAAACAATTGTATATCCACATCAATTTGTTACTGCAAGTGCAACAAGTAAGGTACAGTGCTATAATAAAACAAAAGACAATCTTCATGCTGTTGGTGAACTGTGTATACCAGTTTACCAATGTAAATCACTTTTTCCCAACCTTGTGTCCCCAGCAGAATTTGATTCATAACTTTCAGAATTAGCAGCCAACATAAGAATTGAGAATTTGAATTGTACTCTAATGCATCCAAAGTAAGCCAGATTGAACACGCTCAGCTGGCTAAATAGTTTTTAGTTTTGCTTAATGAATTCAGAATAATCTGGTAGCAATTAAATGAAACTTCAAAATAAGGAGAGAGCTCTGTATACAATACCTGTAATTCTCTCAACATGCTAAACTATAATGTGATTTGTTTAGTAAAATATCTTGTGAATTTAATCGTGTTGGTTTATATATGTAGTAACTCATGGCTTAGTATGTTGAATGAACCCATTTCACTGTAGTTTATTTTATAAGCCTAGTTAAGCAAATAACAGCTTGGTGGAATATGCTAACCAGAAGAATGTCATTAAAAAAACACAGATCAGAACATACATATAAACAGCAATACATGAAGTTTTGTAGTTTCTATGCTTTAGCTTCCAGTAAATTCATAACATTTGGCTTCTTGAAACTAAGTAAACTATAATTTGATTAACTTATTATAGGTTTAGCTAACTTGTCAGCAGTGTGTATCAAGTTATTACTTGAATAAAATGCCAGGTACATCTAGGTTTGGAAAATAAAATAAAAATCTCAGAAGAAAGCAATGGTAAACACTGACGCACTATTGTAAAGAAAATTAGGTGAATAGCTAAGGATTCAATTCAAGAGAGACTTGACATTAACTGTGGGTCAATATCTTACATGAATGCAGCCAAAATAGTAACCCTGTGGTTTAGACCTATGTGTCAAGTCACACAATTACGATATTTTAGTAAACTGCAGTTAAATTAATGATGCATCAGTATGCAGTACAAATATATCCAGCATGTATGTCTATATGGTACAGTATGTATGCATATACACACAAACATACACAGTGCCTGTTAACCTGAAGTAGTGGAAGTCAAATACAAACTTACCATTTCATCAGATGCTTGTGAAAGAGGCAAAATATTAGCAATAGATGAAAAATGAATACAAACCATCTTGTTGATTTATTTTTTCTGCATATTCTTATCTTTCTTTCTCACTTTGGATTATTATCTTCACATTTTGCCACCCAAAGTTGCTTAGGTGACATGGGTGACCATATAAATTGAAGATGGAAGAATAATGTTCCTATACATACCAGACTAAACTGTTTATTGTTAAGGCTCAAATAACTATGCAATATAACTATAATTCTCACCTTGAACACCATACAGTAAAAACAATTTAATTACAATCAGTATCACTATCTTGTTAAGAAAGTTTTGCAATACTCACAGTGATCTGTCATAACAACTGTGATTCTCTAAAAAGGGGTTAGTAAAATACTGCAATATAAGCAAACTGACTACCAAAGATATTCACTAAAATATTATAACAAGAACTGGGACTAATGCAGAGGTTCCCAAACTTGGCAACTTTAAGACTTGTGGACTTCAACTCCCAGAATTCTATGCTGGCTGGAGAATTCTGGGAGTTGAAGTCCACAAGTCTTAAAGTTGCCAAGTTTGGGAACCTCTGGACTAATGCAATAACGTAACATTATATTGCACTTTACAACCCTATTGCTTATAGATGGTAATTCTGCGCCCAATTGCTATCATAAACTGAGGTCTATCCTTATTAACGGATGTGAGGTCATTTTCAAACCAATTTATGTCTGGCTCTCAATTCTAGTTTCCTGAGGGATGTTATCATAGGGACATCCTGCTTGTGGGCTTTCCAGAAGTTTTAATTTGCCACTATGAATCCAGAAAGGCCTTTGATACATCCAGTGGGTTCTTTTATTTTTAATCATCCAAAACCAATCTGATGAAATAAATATTTTCTCTTCTGTGATGTCTTTTCTAAGAATAGTGTTATCACAGATTTTATACAAAAGCAAAAAAAAAATACTGTATGACTTTTCCAAATTCTGCACAGATAATTTTGAAATCAAGTAGGTGGAACATGTCATACCTGTAAGTTATTTTTTCTTCAGTACCGGGCTCATCTTTTTCCCAAATCAAAGCTACTTTGTCTGGTGTATGTTGCACATGCCGATCCAAACAGTTAACTGCACAGAAAGAAATAGTGAAAAAAACAAAGCATGTAGCTTGTTACTGATTGAAAGTGCTTACCACCTTGAACTATTTACAAAAAAATAATAATAATCCTCAGAAGGCAAAATAGCGAAGAGCAGCTATTACTATACAAGCAACTCAAGACAGATAGTAGCAACAGTGGGTACTATCCTAGAACTATTAAGAGGCATAGGGTATAATTGTTTTGATCATCACTACAAAATAGAGAATGTGTATTTGAATCTATATTACATGAATTGGAAATGTTTTGCATCTAAATGTGTATTTGGACTAAGAAGCCCCTTTGATAACAAGTTACACGTTCATCATCATGTAGTTATGCAACTACACACCTATGTTAAGTTGCTTTTAAAGACAGCTTGGAAAACCTGACCGGCTCAAAATCTAGCTAACTAGGTCTAGCAACACCTATACTTCAGTTGCTGCATTGGCTACTGAGAAATTAAAGTACTGGTATTTGTGACAGAATGGTTGTAAAAGAAAAAAAGTATTACTGTTTCTGGCATTTTCCACGAAAAAGAGAGACATTCCCTCTAAAGGGGGACTTCCTTGATGGCTTGGTTGCTTCACAATTAAGGAGTAATACAAGATTTCAAAGTGCCAGAAAATAGAAGAACAACAAAAATTGGAACAGAGTATAATGGGAAAGAGGAAGCAAGTTACAGCTTGCCAAACTTGGATGGTAGCAGCAATAGAAAGCCAGGGAATGTGGTTATAGTAGCAGCCAGTACTGTCTGCACATTACTAATAGGCATGGAGAAAAGCTCAAACCAAAGCACCCAATGAACAGATCAAGCCAAAAAGGACCAGATCCACCAAATGGTCAAGAAAAGTAAAGACAAAGGAGGAGACAATACTGAAGGATTATTACCACAGAGCTAAAGTCAAAATAGCCAAAGACAGGCACAGCAAGAACCAACATTATAAGGTGTGACACTAATGGTCATGCCAAGCAACAGTGGAACAGTCCCACTATCATGATGGTCAAGCACAGGTGAATCAATTAGCAGCCCAGTAATTAAAAAAAAGCCAAGGCAGAAGTAGTTGGCTGACTGTAAGTTTAAATGTTAACATAGAACTGAAACTATCATAGCAATAAAGTACACAGCTCAGGTAGTTAAAAGGAACAGTGCAGGATAGCATGCTGTAACCCCATACGCACTTTAAAATATCACAAGATCAGCGATGTTAGATAGAGTGTTTATCACTATCTTACACTAATCTTTTTAGAATGCTTTGTTGCCAACATTTATTATACTTCATGAGTCCACATAAGCCTATGTAAATAGCTTTTCCATTCACTTTATCTCATTACTTATTTCAATATTTCAGATGTAATCAGTGTAAAATATATTGTATTATATTTCAGTTTAATTCACAACCATGCAATTTATACACAGCTAATAAATAGGATGGTTTTACCTGATACAGTTACTATGTTTTGCCTGCTCAAGTATTTCTTTATATAACACTAATTATACTTATGTTGCTTTACAAATAACCACTTGGACAGAACACTGACTAAAATTAATGTTCTAAATTTGACTAAGATTAATAAGATTGTTAAGCTATTAAGTACCTGGGCATCTCCATGTAGTCTTTCTTGACAATAATGCTGAAGGGATTGTTACTGCCTTCAAGGATATTTTCCTACTTCCTCAATCTAGCCCACAGCTATATAATTTCATTATGGTATTGCATTTAAATATTAGATATGACTCTAATCTAAGAAATATGAATGGAGTACAAGGGAGATAAACAGAAGCAAACAGAGGAATAATTTGCATACACCTGGGCTCAGTTCATTACTGTATAAGACACTTGGATCAAGAGTCCTCATAAGAAAAAAGAAACATCTTGACAAAATAGATCAGGAGCGCACTGCTTCAGTCTGTGTTGCACTTGCCTACCACTGATTATTCTAGTACACAATTTCTTAAATTGTTTGTTTTATGGAATACCAATATATTCTGAACAACTTGAAGCTATTCCAAGTTTTGTATGTATGTATTGAACCCATTTAATTACATTATCCAAACAAATGTACTATTCATTAATGAAGAAAATGTGTAGGGCTAATTCTTCTTAGATATCACAATGATACAACTGAAAAAAGAATGCATCACTAGATTTTGGATGAAAACTCATAGTGAAGGTTTTAGATCAAAACACGCTAAACTTCCTACCGCCTTTTATTTACACATATCTTTGTGAAAGTAAATTTTTAGCACTACAATGAAGATCAAATGTTAAAATAAAGTGAATTTTAGACTGATTCTAAAACATTTTCAAAGTAAAGAAACATAGATTTACTACAACTTTGACAGCTCCTTGGATCTAGAAAGACTCAAATCTGAGTATTTTTCAGGAGGAACTTCATGTCAGATTGTAATAGCCTGTAGGAAGAGAGATCTAGAGCTCAAAGCGTAAAAGGAACATTTTTGGCAACATAATTATTAAAGATTTGTCATTGAGGAAACTGTCTATCTGGACTCGCGCCAGTCCGGCTTCCGGCCAGGGCACAGCACAGCGATGGCATTGGTCGCGTTGGTGGATGATCTCTGGAGGGCCCGGGATAGGGGCTACTCCTCTATCCTGGTCCTGTTAGATCTCTCAGCGGCTTTTGATACCATCGACCATGGTATCATGTTGCGCCGGCTGAAGGGGTTGGGGGTGGGGGACACCGTTTTACCGTGGTTCTCCTCCTACCTCTCCGAACGGTCGCAATTTGTGTTGGCAGGAGGGCAGAGGTCGACGTCAAGGTGCCTCACTTATGGGGTACCACAGGGGTCGGTCCTCTCGCCTCTCCTGTTCAACATCTATATGAAGCCGCTGGGTGAGATCATCCGTGGTTTCGGGGTAGAGTTCCATCAGTACGCTGATGACACTCAGCTGTACATTTCTACCCCGGACCACCCCAACGATGCCATGGAAGTGATGTCCCAGTGTCTGGAGACCGTGCGAGTCTGGATGGGGAGAAACAGGCTCCGACTCAACCCATCCAAGACCGAGTGGCTGTGGCTTCCGGCGTCACGATATAGCCAGGTGGTGCCATCTCTGGCTATCGGGGGCAAATCACTGGCTCCCACAGAAAGGGCCCGCAACTTGGGCGTCCTCCTGGACTCTCGGCTGTCGTTAGATGATCACACGACAGCCGTAGCCAGGGGGGCTTTTTATCAGGTTTATTTTTATTATTTATTTTGGCTTGATCCTTTCTGGATCGTGACGCTTTATGCACGGTCACTCAAGCCCTCTTCATCTCCTGCCTGGACTACTGCAATGCTCTCTACATGGGGCTTCCCTTGAGGTGCACCCAGAGGCTCCAGTTAGTACAGAACGCGGCCGCGCGGGGGATTCTGGGAGCTTCTAGATGCTCCCATGTGACACCTCTCCTGCGCGAGTGGCACTGGCTGCCTGTGGCTTTCCGGGTGCGCTTCAAGGTGTTAGTAACCACCTTTAAAGCGCTCCATGGCATGGGACCTGGCTATTTGCAAGACCACCTCCTGCTATCTTATACCTCCCACCGACCAGTCCGCTCCCACAGAGAGGGCCTCCTCAGGGTGCCATCGGCTAGGCGCCTCGAGTCCCTTTGGGGAGAGAGAGCGGGATATAAATAAAATTTATTATTATTATTATTATTAGGCGATGTCGACTGGCGACTCCCAGGGCAAGAGCCTTCTCTGTGGCTACTCCTACCCTCTGGAATGACCTACCCCCTGACCTTCGCACGATCACGGACCTGCGCCTTTTCTGCCGGGCTTTGAAGACCCATTTATTTCGTGCAGCCGGCCTGCCATAGCTTTTAATTGGTTTTAGAGAGGGCTTTAGATACGGCTTTTATCAAAATCAGGCGTACTATTTAATAGATTTTTAATTGTATTTTAATTGTTTTATATTAGTGATTTTATACTAGTTGATTTTTATTGAGGCCCGTACACCGCCCTGAGTCCCGCTGGGAGAAGGTGCGGTATAAAAATTCAAAAATAAAATAAATAAATAAATAAATATATAAATATTTATAAATAAATATTTATAAATAAATAATTTATAAAATTATTTATAAATAAATAAAAAATTGGGTAAGAATTTTGGCAGAATGATAGGAAAAATAATCTTTCCAGGAAACAATGAGATAAAAGCCATGAAAAAGGGCAAAAGAGGAAGTCAGTATTGCCCACACTTTTTTTAAAAGGTTGTATGGTCATATGCATCTTTATCAGCTCTCAGAGCCCCAAGCTTATCTGCTAATGAAAGCTAAGTGTTTTGAACAGAGATAGAGAGGTGGAGAGGAGAAACAGTTTCATCCTGTAGTGGATAGTAGGACCAAGTGAATTGTTATATAGCATGTTTGTTGCTTCGAAAGAGTTTCTTTTCAACACTCCTTTTGAGTGAAGGCCTGCTGATGTATCCATGACAGGGAGGACAATTACTTCAACCAGGATAAACAGTCAATTCTGACTTACATATTAAAGATTTAGTAGAATAAGTTGCCCTTCAATTCCTGCCTAATGTAAAACAAGTAACAGGAAGGTGATAAAATTGCAGCTAACTATCCTAGATCAACTTCCCTGAGTAGGTACTTGATTCCACACAAGCTGGCTTCACACAATCAATCAGAATACAGCTGAAAGGGACCTTGGGAGGTCTTCTAGTCCAACACCCTCTCCAGTCTCTTCTTAAAAACATCTATTTATGAAGCACCCACAACTTCTGACAGCAATATGTTCCTCTGATTAATTGTCCTCACTATTAGGGAGTTTCTCCTTAATTCCATGTTGCTTCTCTCCTTGATTAGTTTCCATCCATTGTTTCTTGTCCTGCCCTCTGGATCATACTATTCTATAATAAGCTACCACACACACTGCATGCACACATGCATGTTAGTAAACATGAGTAGGGTTTACATATTGCCCTAAACATTTAAGAGCCTTGTGTGGCGCAGTGGTTAGAGTTAGAGTTACCGCAGACTACTTCTGCTGACCGCCGGCTGACTGCAATTTGGCTGTTCAAATCCCACCAGGCTCAAGGTTGACTCAGCCTTCTATCCTTCTGAGGTGGATAAAATGAGGACTCAGATTGTTGGGGGCAATGTGCTGACTGTAAAACCGCTTAGAGACGGCTGTAAAGCACTATAAAGCGGTATATAAGTCTAAGTGCTATTGCTATTGCTACTGCTAAATCATAATCTGCAAATTACAGTGGCTACTGCCCTTCAATATACTGTGCCAAAAGAGAACCATAATATGATTTATTTTAAATCATGTCAATATCTTCCAATTTACAATATCTTCCAATTGTAAACACATTTGATCTTCCATTCATAGAGGTTAGAACAGCAGCCCTCAACCTTTTGGGCACTAGGAACTAGTTCGGGCGGTGGGGGGTGGAATAGTTTTCATAGATGGGGAGGGGAGGCATAGTTTCACAAACTATCTAGATCCCGCACATGCACACTTGCTTTGCTCGCTTGGCTGCCCAGTACCTAACTGCCCAGGGACTGCTAGCAGTCCATGGCCTGGGGGTTTGGGGACCACAGTTAGAAAGTTAGACTACAGTAGCTTCCAAATTATTATGTTTGACCTTGCTGCTACTTTCATAATCTTTTCTGTATTTTGCCATTATATTGATCTTCTTACCTCTGTTTTCCAGATTTGCTTGTATTATTGGTATTCATAATAGATGAATTAAATACATCCCATAAATAAATTAGGATTAAATCATTGAGCAAAGACACTGATTTGCTGTTTTATTTATATTTTAATATTTTTAATATTTTAAGTACAATTTTATTATATTTATTTTCTTGTTAGTGATCTTAAACTATTTAATAAAGTTATATATAGTTATGTATTTAATAAAATAATAAAGTAGAAGTCAGATGCTAAATACATGTATTAGATGCAACCTGCATTTATCTAAAAAATTATTTCTGTAATTTCTAAAACATTTCTGTATCCCTATATCTAATGTGTGATTCCATTTAACAAGATCTGGTAAAGAGTTGAAAAGTATTGTACTATAAAAAGGGAAGTAAAAAATAAAGGGGAGTACAGTTACATTCAGATACTATAATGCACTATAGTATACACGTACTGTGCTTAAAAAGTAGGGCTGTGCACACTTTTTCAAAATGATCTGTGATATGTTTTAGAACAAACAGTCCCTATTCATTAAAGCTGCGTCTTTAAAAGGGCTCATAACAGCAGCCATGTGTTTTTGTGCAAGAACAGAAGCTTGAAAATGGAGGTGGTTAGTTTAATGTATGGTAGCAGAGAGGTATTGTAAGGTCTTGTGGATCATTTCCAAAATCTACACAGCTATACCCTATAAACTATACTCTACAGCAAGGGTGTCAAATTTATGTTGTCATGGTGGCGTTACGTGACACATCGGGACTTTTTTCTCCTGGGCATAGGTGTGGCCAATTTGTGATGCATTTGACCTGTGACAGCCCTGCTCTACAGTATTCTTAATATTATACTAATAAAAAATAATTGTGTGATTATAATTTCTGTGCTATTATATTTATTGCCAGTTAAATTATTATCCTGATTTAGTTTTAAATGCTGTGACTTGTATATTGTAAAACTTGTGAAATTTGATGTGATAAATTTTTGATTTTAAAGTTTAAGCTTAGCTGAGAAAACCTTACTCTTTAAATGTAATAAAATCCATAAAGGTTTGTGCTGTGTTGGCTGACATCATTCTTACAATTTCGAATTTTTCCTCTACAAAACCTCTATTCCAAATTTGCCCCAGTATTCCACAGATAAACTGCAATCATAATCCATAAATATGAATTGTGATTCAATAAATCGGGAGAGCACAAGTCAGGGATCATATCTAATTTTTAACAATAAAGATGGGTGGCTATCAAATTCTGCAATAATGCAGTGAATCACTACAGATGCATGGCAATTCTGTGCCACCATTCCATAGTATACTAATGCACATTTTTCATTAGTTAAATTAATGTTTTCAATATCTACAGAGAACCAAATAATGGCATAGTATGGCTCTTCAACCAACCCCTTCATTAATGATTTTTCTGCCTTAATGAATTTATTTATAAGAATTTTACAGCTAGCAAGAATCTAAAACATAAGATGATTTCTGGAAAATTAGTAACTACGTTAATAAAATCCACTGTATGGATATATAGTTTTTGAAGTACAGCTAACTTATTCTTGGAACAAAAGATTAAACATTAGTCAATGATCAAACTGAAATGGTTTTAATGCAGTGTCTTAATTATGAATATTTATATTTATTCAATTTATACCCCGCCCTTCTCCAAATGGACCCAGGACGGCGCACAGGAAAATTAAAAATACATACAAAACATCATATAAAATTTAAAAAACTAATTCAATGAATCCTGTGCTAAAACCAGATTAAAATCCCCAAATTTAAAAACTATCTAAAAGTCAGATTAGGGGGCTACGCTAGGCCGGCTAGATGGAACAAATGTGTCTTTAGACACTTGCGGAAGAGGCGGAGGTCAGAGATGGTGCGAAGTTCAGGGGGTAAGTCGTTCCAAAGGGCTGGACCTGCCACAGAGAAGGCTCTTCCCCTGGGTGTCGCCAGTCGGCATTGTCCGGCCGACGGCACCCTGAGGAGGCCCTCTCTGTGGGAGCGTATTGGTCTGAGGGATGTATGGGGCAGGAGGTGGTCTCGCATAATAAGGTATCCGTTTGTAGCAATTAAAGATGTTTATCTTGTTGAATATTAATTTATAAAATGCAGCAGATGAAGTTAATTACATAGTATTTCTGGAAATATAAACAACATTTTTTCTCAGGTTTTTTTAGCTTATGGCAATTGCTATAATAAAATCCAAACTCAGCCATGTCATAGGTAATTGAAAAATTAATTCTGCTTTCTTGAAGAACTGAATACACTGTTTTGCTAATCTACATTAGAAAAATCAAAACAAATCATTATTAGGGAGTAGTTTTATTAAGCTCTTGAAAATTACTTTTCAATAAATACAAGTTTTTCAGTCTACAAGAAAGTGCTCTAGTAGATTTTTTAAAATAAACTAAACTTAATTATAGGTATAAATCAGTTTACTATGTATAATAACTGCTTAAATTATTAGGATGAGGACACGATCTGATCTTTTAGAATTTCTATGTAGAAATGGCTTTTATTTTTACTGGAGAGTATAAATATTTTTTCAAAACTACAGTCCCTAAATATTATTAAATTTATATATAAACTAATAAAATTGCAGTCTACACTTTTGTTGAATACCTTTGATGTCACGGATATTTTATTTGTAAGGGTTAGCTAGCTATTTTAGTTGTGGTTATAAAACTTTAACCTAGACCTAAGAGTACTTGTTCCCTAACATCTATCCCACGGGTGGGTTCCTGCCAACTTTACTCCTGGTTTGCTCATACACACACTGGATGTTCACTATGTGCGCATACGCAGTTCAATTAAACTTGTTCTGGCCATATTACCAGGTCGTTTTACCAGGTTCGCCTGGTAAAGGGCGTTTTACCAGGTTCGCCTGGTTCGCCAATTGCGCCCCCTATTGGATCGGGACGCCCTGCGCACAGTCACTCATGCGCTCGTGACATCCCGACTGGACTATTGTAACTCTCTCTACATGGGGCTCCCCTTGAGGTGCACCCGGAGACTTCAGCTAGTCCAGAACGCAGCCGCGCGAGCAATTATGGGAACCGCTAGGTTTACCCATGTAATACCGCTCTTGCGCGAGCTGCACTGGCTACCTGTCGTCTTCCGGGTGCGCTTCAAGGTGTTAATTATCATCTTTAAAGCGCTCCATGGCTCGGGACCTAGCTATCTGCGGGATCGGATCCTGCCTCATACATCCTCACGGCCGATTCGCTCCCACAGAGAGGGACTTCTCCGGGTGCCGTCCACTAGACATTGTCAGCGGGCGACACCCAGGGGAAGGGCTATCTCTGTGGCGGGCCCGGCCCTCTGGAACGACCTTCCCCCCGATATCAGGACGACCACGGACCTCCGCTCCTTCCGTCTTAAATTAAAAACTCACTTTTTCTGTCTGGCCGGCCTAGGATAAGTCTCTCTGTCTTTGGGGTTTTTACTGGGAAATTAGGACTGTTTAGTTTTAATGGGGAATTTTAGCGCAGGTTATGTTTAATTTGTTTTTAGAATTGTTTGTATGTATTTATTGTTTTTATTCTACCTGTGCACCGCCCCAAGTCCCTGTGGGGAGAGGGTGCGGTTTTATAAATATTAAATATTATTATTATATGCAGATCTTAAAAACAAGATGGTGGCGCCAATGGCGCCGACCAGAGAACTGGTTTGGGGGCATGGCAGGACTGGGTCACTGCTGGTTCCAGTGACCCATGCTGCCATACCACTAACGGTTTGGCTGAATGGGGCAGAACCAGTAGGAACCCCCCTTTGATCTATCCATCCTATCAAGTCTGGCAGGAAAAGCTTCTTGCAGGCCCCGTCTGCTAGGGAATGGCATCATGCAGGAAATACTGTAGAAAAAAAGCCTTTTCTGTTGTGGCCCCCACCCTGTGGAACCTCACTCCCCCCAAAGTTGAGATTGGCCCCTACCTTGTTGCCCTTCAGAAAGGCCTTTAAAACACGATTTTATCATCTAGCTTGGGGATGTCATATAAGCTGGAGATTGTTATGTGACAGTTAATGGAATGCACCCTCTGTATATTTTCCTACTGTTTTTATTTGTTTTTAATTAAATTTAAATTGGTTGCTTTAATGGTTTCTGTATATTTTTGATTGTTACTATGTATACCACTCAAAGTCACTATGTGAGATGGCTGGCTATACAAATGTGATTAAATAAATAAATAATCTTGTTAGTGATATTATAATATTCCGCTATAAATTCAAGTTTTTATTTTATCTTTACTATTGCTGATGAATCCTTGATTAATTGATTAATTGATTATATCTACAAATATTCTGGTGCTAAGACATGATGAAATGTGAACTAAGGAGAAATTTCCTGACAGTTAGAACAATTAACCTCTGGAACAGCTTGCCTCCAGAAGTTGTGAATGCCCCAACCCTGGAAGTCTTTAAGAAGATGTTAGATAGCCATTTGTCTGAAATGGTATAAAGTTCCTGCCCACGCAGGGGGTTGGACTAGAAGACCTACAAGGTCCCTTCCAATTCTGCTATTGTATTGTATTGTATTGAAAGTTAAGTGAGGATCTTACCTCCCAAATTTTAGAAGCATCTGCAACATTGGAGCCTGAATCTGGAATGAATCTGTTTAAGGTTCACCAATACAATCTGACCAAAAATATGGTTTTTTTAAACTGTATCCTTGTAGAATACCCTTCAACAAATATGTTTGTGATGTGTGTGTGTGTGCATGAACATACATACCTCCATACTTTTTAAAAAGGTCACAAAAACTGAATATTTCAGTGTACTTTTAAATTAAAGGTGCCAACTTTTATTATCAATCAGATCTTTTGCAATCACATTTAATTACTAATGGTACTGTTTTTGTCAATAATATTTTGTACCATTTCACTCTATTTCAATTTATGAAGTATGTTGAGGAGACTTGGCCACAAGAGACATCATACACCTTACATTAAATAAATAAAGCCATAAATACTGTACTAAAATTCATTTGTTATTTGTTCTACTAAGTTAAGCAATAATCATTGTGCTGTCACAATTCCCTTCTGCCAAAATAGCAATTTATCATATAAGCTCATTTTGTTTCTCACAAAGGCCTGCTTTCTTTCACTTCCTATTTTCTCAAAACTGTACAGTACACAAGTTCAAACCAGAGATATACAAAATGGCTTTTTAAATGCACATTTAGATATATTTAACAAACATTCAATTGTTGATTACTTTGTGTATACATTATACTTAAATATAGGCAAGGGGAACTTTTCTAATTTCTTTTCTTTTTTTATCACAGGGCACCATTACAACTGTCATTACATTTCACCATCTAAATAAATATCTGTTAGAATAGCTTGCAAAAAGTACAGAATTTGGGGGGATATTTGGACTCCCCAGAAACAAGGTTCTTCCATTTCTAGCTGTAGATGTGGTGACATCTAGGGGGTACCCACCACAGACAGTCTGCAATCTGGGGGTCCTCCTAGACTCACAACCTCTTGTTGAAGAACAGATGAAAGCTGTGACCACTACTAGGCCTTGAGCCTTTTGGAACTGAGACACAGAAGTGGTGAGTGCATGTGTGCACACTCCATTTGTGTGAGCGGTGGGCGCGTGTTCCCACCTCTCACAAATGGAGCTGCATGCGCATGCTTACCCACCACACACACAGAACCATCCCCTCTTCCCCCTCCATTGGTTCACAAAGTTGAAAAGGTTGGGGAACTCTGAGTTAGGAGACCCTTTGCACACCTTTGGACAATGCACCAGTGTACCATTCCTGGCCAAGAGTCCCTGCTCATCATCACCATGCCTGTGCAGCTTAGATTATGGCAACACTTTTTACATAGAGTTGCCCTTGAAGAGCATTCAGAACATTCAACTGGTGCAAAATGTGGCTGCATGGGTAGTAAATAGTACTGGCTACATGGCACATGTAACACCACTATTAATAATGTGAGCTCCACTGGTTGCTTATGTGTTTCCAAGTACAGTTCAAGATATTGGTTGTCACCTTTAAAGTTGTACAAGGCTTTGGACCTGAAGACTGTTGTTTTCCAACACTCATGCAGTTCTATCCAACTGGTTGGGCATGCTGCAGCTCCAGTCAGCAAAAGAGTGTTCACTAAGGCAAACTAGAAGACAGGTCTTCTGTGCTATAGCCCTTGCCTTGTGGAATATTATCCTCTGGGAGATTAAAATGATGCCAATCCTATTGGCTTTTTGCAATGCTTTAAAACTTGACTACGTGCCTAGGCCTGGAGCTCAGAATATGTTAAGGGCCCCATTTCTTGGCTATATTGTTAGTTGATTAATTATCTTGCTGCTGTTTGAATTTATTTTCCAGTTTTTTTATTTTAAAAAATATTTTATAGTTTTAGAATTGTAAGTGACTTGGCTGAGTTGTACAGATACAGAAATCAACAGATAAGTAAATGAATAAAATAAACAACACATAGGTGAATGCACTCTATAGAGGGCTATCCTTGAAGAGCATGTGGAAACTACAGCTGGCGCAGAATGCCACCATGCCAACAGTTTTAATGGCTCCTAGAATGGCCTACGTAACACCACTGTTGCGTGAACCACACTGCTTGCCAGTCTGCTTCCAGATATAATTTAAGTCGTCAATTATGATCTTTAAGGCCCTTTTATCGCATGACTATAGGATGAGAAATTTTCTCACCCCAATGGGATTGGCTCACCTCACTCATTTCAGCAGCAGGAGTATGCTGAAGACCTCACTGGTCAAGCAATCCTGGCCTTTTCTGCTGTGACTTCAACCCTCTAAAAACATCACACCCGCACCTCCTTAGCCTTCCATAAGAACCTCAAAACTTGGCTCTACTGATTGACTTGGGGACCCAATGGGGGAGTTCCATGTTGGAGGTGGTTAATGGGTTAAGAAAAAAAATCCCACCTCCACTCAGTAGTATTCTGGGTATTTTTACTTATTTAATCTCCATTCATTTTAATATCCAATGTTTTAATATTTTGTACCTTTGTTTTTATATTTGTAAGCTACCCAGTTGCCTTCACAGTGAAATAGGCAGCATATAAATTTAATAAATAAATAAAAATAAAATAAATACTTATTGTAAGTAGTGCCATAAGCCTTCTCCAGCAAGAGAGACTGAAATTAAAACATTAAGAAATCTAGGAGGCGTTGAAAGTTGCTACGCTTACATTGAAATAGTAGATTTCAGAAGACAACAATTGAAACTGAAGTTAAAATGCCTAGCCAGGCACACTGAACCCATGGAAAAAGTGAAAAACAGTCTTAATAAATTAAAACTGATGAAATTTCTTAAATATTTTTATGTTTCAAATTTTCACGTTTAAAATCTTAGCAGCGTATTATAATAGTATGTTAGAGCTTAAGTACATAAGTATTAAAGACTTTTAAGTAAAGTCCTTTATCAATTTAGACAAGCTGCTTTTTCAGATCTTAATACTACCTAAGTATTTTAGTTTCCATGTACTTATATGTTTTATTTTCTGTTTCAATAATGGCACTTTAGTTTCCTTAATAGAAGTTGTTTTTGGGAGTCTATAATTTTAGCTGTAAGCTCATATAATTAAACGGGTGACACAATAAAGGCTATGCATTCATTCTATAACAGTGTGTTATCGGACATAGAGCAGATGATTACATTCTTTAGAGCATGTTAAGCAACAGAGAAAATGCTCTCTGTGCTAGAATTTCATTTTCATACAGGGTTTTTGAATGTTGGCATTACTTAATTAACATTTTACCGACTGATTTATATCCTATCCCTCCTCTAGGATTCTCCTACTGTACTTGCGAACCTAAATACAGCGTCTACAAGCACTTTAAAGTTTTGTCTTGAATCTTATCTCACCCAGTGAATCCTATTGGCTCTGATACCCATCAAGCAATGGGAAGCTACTTTTAAATTAGCCTAATTCAACCTATTGTAACCGAGATCGGTTTTTCAAGCCACAGTCTTCCTCTTTCTCTCTCCCTCTCTCTCTCTGTTCGAGGGTGGAGTGTTTTGAGCAAAAACTATTGCACATAAAGTACAGCCTCGGCTGCAAAACGTTGCAACTCTGAGTCAGGCCTTCCTGGAATGCGTTCGTACCCCCGATCGGTTTTGGGAAGGAGAGTCGGATGAAACCTCGGTGCTGTCACTGAGTTTCCCCCCATTTTCCACCGCACTATCGCTACGCCAATATTCCGGTTAGAGGGTGTGCGATTCCAGATAACCCGGGTGTGACTTGCCTGCAGACAATTTGGGCGTGACTTCCAAATGCCGGAGAGCAGAGCTTCCACCGTGCCTTTCTCTTTCGAAACCTGGAGGCTAAATATAAATATCATCGACCCGCCCGGAGAAGGAAAGGGCCGAGGGACCCAAGGCAGTTTCGGTGCTGTCGCCGTCCCTTCCCCTGTCAAGGAAAGGCGCCTCTTACCCGCCACATTTAACCGACCGCCTAAGAACCAGCGGATCCGGCCCTGCTCGAAATCCCACTCGCAGTCGGTGTGGTGCGGGGTGTCCCATTGCAGCGTCTCCCGTGCCAGAGCACCCCAGAAAGGGCCGGGCTCCCGGGCTGCCCGCTCGCATAGCTGCCAGTAGTTTCCCTTCAGGGAGGGAGCGTGCGGTTCACCTCGCCCCCCGAGATCGCTTCTGCTACGGCGGGCAAAAGAGAAGGGTGCCCAGAGGGTCCTTAGGCAGCTGTGCCTCCAGAGCTGCTGCCTTCCAACGGCGCTCCGCAGGTGACTCAAGGCGGCGATTGCCATGGGCGTTTGGGTCCACCACCAAAGACCGGAGAGGGAGGGAGCCGAGGGCGGGTGAAACGCCGGGTAGCCCGCCGAATGCCGCCGCCGCCGCCTCACTAGTGGAAGAGTCGCAGGGGGATCGGCCCGAGCCTCACGGAGACGCCAGGCAGCTGTGCCAAGGGGGGCCTTGCGCGCCGCCTCTGCTCCGCATTACGCCTTTTCCTCTCCTTCTCTCCTCCCCCGCGCTTGGAGGAGTTCCTCGCAGAAATCTCCAGCTTTGACAACGAGGAAGAAACTTCTAAGAAGCTGACCAAACGTTGGTGCCGCTGAGGCTCAGGGCGGAGGGAAGCTTCACAAGCCCGTAGGAGTATAACTTGGAAATGTCAGTCATTATTCCTACTTGGCATATGCATATGCATACGTTTTGCATCCAAATCACTTTCCAATTTTCTCCCATTCCATAACTTAGATAGGGCTTTATCTCTTTTTGTTTAAAAACAATCTTGTAAATACAGTAGAACCTCTGGTCACAACCATAATTCGTTCCATAACTTTGGTCACAAACTGATTTGATCCTGACCCGAACCTAATTTTGCAAATTTGGCACTTACCAAAAAAATGGCACAAGGGAAAATTGGCCGCGGGGAAAAAATTGTGAATTTTTTGGTCAGAACTTGATTTGGTCATGGTCAGAAGCATTTGCACTGTAAATAGCTGTGTTGCTTCTCCTAAAAGATTGTCTGACAGTCTTGCATCAAGCAAGAGGCATCTCATCATAATTAGCAAGCTTTGATTTAATTAGTTTTTTGCAACCCAATTTTGCTCAGGACTGAAACTTATTTTCATAAGTTTTATGTATTTATTATTTGAGGGAGTTTTCAAATTCCTGGTTGCACTATTCTTCTCTGTTATCAGACTATAATAATTCTATTTTTGTTCAACTTATTTTTTATATGACACAGAATAATTTGAATTTCTCAAATACTTCATTCTTACTGATTAAAAGATAAGTGCAAATACACTTCGAATGACAGTCTATGAAGGTTATAAAGTAGTTTTTCCTGTCCTTTGTTTTTTGTGTCAAGGGACCACAAATATTTTCACCACAAATATGAAAATACCAGTTCAAATGCCTGGCTTCTTTGAATTCTAGCACTAAAACATTTTTTAGTTTTTGCCTTTAAATAACATCATATTTTAATTCTCTTTGTTTCTTGAAAAGGTCTAACTATGATATGTTGTTATTTTCTTAATTACAGAGTAATCTCTGTGACCAAATCTTCAAATCTTGGACATGAAGGAACCATCTCCCACTCAACCCTACCAAGACTGAATGGCTGTAGTGATTGGGCCAGTCAGATCTGAGGATATTCCATCTTTGACCTTGGATGGGGTAGCTTTATATAAGGTAGGTAAACAGTATTCAAGTCTTCCTGGACTTACAATTCCTGTTAAAAGGCAGTTGTCAGATGTGGCCATGAAGGCCTTTTTATAACTCCATCTAATACACCAATTGCACCAATTCAGGGGATGCTTCAGACAGTCATCGTGCCTTATTGTCTTGTGGCTTGATTACTGTACACAGTTTACATGGGTGTGCCCTTGAAAATCTCTTGGAAGCTTCATATGGTCCTGAATGCAGCAATGTGAACAGCAATGGACATGACTTGCTATGCCCATGTGACACCTCTGTTCCAAGAGCTGTACTGGTTGCTGGTTCATCATATTTTTATCTTTATACTTGTACGGTATGTTTTATTGATTTTAGTGTAATATTTTTGTTGTGAGCCATCCAGGGTCATTCAATTACAGTTGGTCACACACAGGTAGATTGGATCTAGTGTTTTTGTTCTCTTACCAAGTCTTTCCTAAAGACCTGGGATTGTCAGAAGGTGTTGTTTAATAATATTTAGGTTATTGTTGCAGGATATGAACTGTTCCAACTGCCTTTTGCAATTGACTGATGATGATGTTGCCATGCCCATGATGTTCAAATAGTGTTCCAAAAGTTTTGGAATTGCACTCAAGATGGCTATTACAATTGATATTATTTTTCCTTCATTTTGCCATAGTTGTTCTACTTCTTTTTCCAGATCTTTATATTTTGTTGTTTTCTCCTATTCTTTCTGTTCTATTTTGTTGTATCTAGGTATTGCAATGTTTATTATCCAATTAATAATTGGATAGTAATTATTAATTGTTAATTTCATGTATTGTGTGGCAGGCGCTTGTCTTATTCTCATCTCTGGCTTTGTGTGCACTTTTCATAAGATGTAGTCTTATGCAGTCAGAATTTGCCCCTCTGTTTCTTTCTTCAACTTTCCTGTTCTTAACTATTGCCAGGTCTTGTTATCTGCTTGGCCTGTTGTTGTTTTTTAATGTACTGGCCATGTTATCTTTTGCCTTATCAAGTGTCATTTTGTCTTTCTTGGAGGCCTGTTGGGTCTCTCCAGTACTCAGTAAGTCTTCATGGTGTACTAACTTCAGTGCTTTTTTTCACACAGTTCTTCAGATAGTCTTCCAATGCCCTTTTTTTTTTCCTTTTCAATTGTCTGGTGTACTTACAACCTTCCACATCCACCTTTTTTCCTTGATCAGTATTGTCTGTCAACATTGCTGCATGTATAAAGGGTATAACTCATCATCTTTGTTTTTCTGATCTTCCTATCCAAGACTTTTAATTCTCTTCGAGTCTACTCCACTATTGCTCAGATGGAAATTTGGCCTATGCAAAGATTTTGTGCTGTTTAAGATTTTTTAGTATGACACTCAGGGTTGCTATTGTAGCACATTTCTCTAGGTCAAATTCCATTGCTATATTTGTGCTAAAATTCTTACAATGTTTGTCAGTCAAAATTTGTTTTCTTTGATAGCCAAGGTATGTTTTCTTTAAAAAATAACTGAAATTGCAATCATATTATTATTACAGGGCCTAGCTTGTTAAATTTGGCTCAGATATTGCATTCACTATCACAAAATGGGTATTAAATGATTTTGTCTACCAAGAAAAATAAGTGGGTTATGTTTGGAAACAATTAAAATTTGCAAATCTCTCTGAAAGTACCCCATGAATATTATCATCATCTTCCCTTAACAATAAAAATGAAAACTAGTAGCAGTCAAAAATAACTGGATACTGCCCTCGTCTGTTCATTACATGTGTGACATATTTTAGAAGCACTATTACCGTATCTTATGGGTTTCATGCAAAACACTAGGCTAAAATGTTGTTAGCTAGTTTATGGCTCAATATATTAAATGATCTCAGCTACCTTCTGGTTTTGTTTGAATTCAAGCAATGTGGTTGATTATGTTAGCCACTTTGACTCTTGTTGACTAAGTAGGCACAACTATGCAGTTTTCTTGGTAATGGTATAAGATTCTTCCAGATTATTTTAGTTTCCCAGCCTTAAAAGGCTGATATTCCTTGGTGATTTCTGTAAAATAGTTGGGGTTTCTTTTCTCCCATAGGCTAAGTGGCTGTTCTCTGTAGCTTCAGTGTACTCTAGATAAAAGATTCATTGTTTTAAGGAATCTCATAATTCAGCTACTGTACATGAATATCTCCACATACGTCTTTTGCTCTTCAAATTTGAGAAGCTGAACAACCTTACTATCATTTAAACCTTTATGCAATTCATTTTTGCTTTAAAGTGTCATATGCACAGATCAGGAAAAAAATCATTCATAAGCCATTACAAACTTTAAAATTGAACTAATTAAAATAGAAGTAGCTGGTACTGATATAAATATATTACATTAGATTGCAGAAGTTTCTGTAAGTTTGGTTTCATGTTTAATGTCTGTTTTAATATTTTTAAATGTGATTAATAGTTGAAAACTGACTAATATTGAATGGTAAAATGAAATGGAAATGGAAACAAGCAACAATTTGTCTGTTTAGAAGAGAGGAAAAAAGAATTGTAAAAATTAATCACAAGGTACTGTTTTACCTTTGAAATCATCCTCTGTTTCACTTGGTTATCAAATGAATACAGCTCACAAAATAGAATGTGAAATTTATTGTTAGCACCTATCAAAAACTTGTGTGCAATATGTAGATGGATCACATTGAAAATATATTTTGAAATACAGTTCTTTATATATTGTATAAAACAGATTTCAAAGTATTTTTGCTATGTTCCTGTATGTATGTATTGTGGATTTTAGGAAACCAGTTGATTTACTTATGAGTATTTAAAATGTTTTCAGTAATAAATAGCCATTACAGATTTTTGAAATCCATGGACATCACCTCATGTGTCTTGACCTTATTGCCTGCAGAAGCAGCATTCAGCAAGAATATGAGTAATGCTATGCTGTACACTTTACTGATTTGAATAAAGAAGCATCCGTGTTTCACAAGAAAGACTGTATAATTAATAAAATAAAATAAACCTTGAGTACAATGGGTGGAACTCTCAGGGTGAATTAGATCAATCATGGATTAAAGCCCATTAAAGCTTTCCCTAATGGAGGAGTTAACAAAGAAGGCCTGGTTTTCTGTCTCCATTGTGTTAATATTGAGTATGTTTTTTTCCACACTGTGAGGAACCTCCTCTTCATATGGCACTTGCTGGGTGACAGGAAACGTGGGATAGAGCAGTCAGAGGTTTATTCACAGGAGCACTGTGTCACTCTTTATGAATAAATAAATTGGATCCGTCTTACTTTATATTCTAAAACTGGGGAAAACACACATTGAGATAATTGAAAGAACCATTTGTTTGATGCTTTGAATTATTTTTAGCTCGGGAATCCTCAGAGGAAGCCACCTCCCCTTCACTCAATTTTTTGCCCTTTCTAATTAAAAGGAATTCACATTTTCTTGAAGGAGCAGTTATGTTCTAATCTGTTAAAACTATTGTTAAATAAATCAGTTGGTCCCAAATATACAATTTAACTTTAAGGAGATCAAGAAAGAAATAGTAACTCCAGGAACCAATTTAATTACCTTGGTGGATAAATTATGGCAAGAACTGAATGGAAGGAGTGTAGTCATATATGTTTTCTTAGACCACTTAATGGTGTTTAATTCATAGGTTCAAAACCTGCTAGATCAATTCTGGAACTCCTAACTGGCTAAGTATAGATCTTGAGAATGTTCAGGAATAAAGCTGCCAGTCCTGTTGGGTCATGTCCAGAAGGTGGTGCTGGGGCACTATGTTCTGCAGTGAATTCTTTGGCTGTAGTAAGACAGAATACTATCTTACCATTCTGTTTTTTTAGTAACTTTGGGTGTCCAGTCTAAGTCTGCAACTTTCCAGTCATACAGCAAGAACAACTTTCCAGTCATACAGCAAGAACAATACAGAATAATAAGTGAACTATCCAGGACAAAAAGACTAGATGGCCATATAAACAAATCAAGCAAAATACAGGAATCAAGATAAAACTATTTGTAGCTCTGAGTTGAACTGTAGTGCTCGCTGAATTTGATGGTTTTCTTGCAAATGTTTCATTATCAAACTAGGTAAGCATCAGGGCTAGTGATGATGATGTTACATAGTTTGGTAAGGAAAAGCCTGCACCAAGGACCCCAAAGATTGTTGACCTGACATTTGGTCAAAATATGAACACTGGATGGCACTAAAGAGTTGGCGTTTTGTATCTTTTGGGTGTCATCCAGAGGTTATCTGGATTTTGCAGCCAGAGTGCATTTTTTTGAAGTTGTACTTTAAGATAGGAGTGTTGCTGACTGTAGAAGAGCAGGCTGAGTTACCCTGAAATGCAGCAAATAAAACTGCTGCAAAAGTCAAGGTTTGCATTCAGAGTAATAATAAATTTTGAAATTTTGGGCTTGGAAAACCTAGAACTACGCCACCTGTGGTCTGACCTAAGAGTAGTACACAAAATTATCTGCTACAACATCCTACCTATCAATGACTGCTTCAGTTTAAACCACAATAATACAGAAGCAAACAATAGATACAAACTCAAGGTAAACTTAGTTGCACAAAATACTATTTCAGCAACAGAGTGGTCAATGCCTGGAATGTATTACCTGGCTCTGTTGTTACATCCCCAAACCCCTCATAATTTCAACCTAAGACTATCTACTGTTGACCTCACCCCATTCCTAAGCGCACCAGCGTGCCCCATTCCTAAGAGGGGGTGTGCATAAGTGCACCAGTGTGCCTACCATCCCTGTCCTACTGTCTCCATTTATTTGTACCCATTTACTGTATTTATGTTTATACTTATTATCTTTTACATGTTTGACAAACTAAATAAAAAAATAAATGTAGAAGAAGGCTTCCTATGCATTCTCCATCCCAATGCATAGAGAACTCCCAGACCACTTGTTCCACCAAATGCCAACTGGTATTCTAGCATTGGAGTGGTTGTGTGTAGCATTCACCTATTGGGTCAGAGGTGGGTTGCTAACAGTTTGGACCAGTTGGGGAGAACCAGTAGTGGTAATTGGGCATGGTTGCCAAACCGGTAGTGATGGCTGGCCGGCCATGCCCCCGAACTGGCACGCTCAGACGCTTGCCCTGCCTTGCCTTCACCACATGCATCCACACAACTTCCTCCTCCTGCCTACATACAGGTAAGCAGCATTTGCACTAGCCTAGCCCTCCCTCCCCACCAGCCAGGGTCTCCCGAAGCCACTGCCGTTGCAGCCTGGCAAGCATACTGGAGAGGGCAGCAGCAGAGAGGGCAGCAGGCTCAACCCGGACGAGCCAAGGAACTGCGGGGAGCCTACCGCATGTTGCATCTTCCTCCCCGCTGGCAGCAGCCCAGAGTCCCACCTGGTCAGCTGGGCAGCCGGATGGAGAAGTGGCAAGGAAGCGGATGAATGGCCGGGTCCCGCCTGGCCTCCAATGCTCCATTTGACAGGGGCAGCAGCGCTGAGCAGTAAGGGAAGCGAGCACCGAGCTGGCATCCCTGCCTCCTTCCTCTGAGAGCCATGGCAGTGGGGAAGGACAGGCAAAATGGGAGGTGCCCTGCTGGTAGAGGCATCACATGGATGGCAAGGAGAGGGTGCAGCAGTGGGGGAGGCTGGCATAAAGTTTTCAGATGGAATCAGGAGTCGGCCTGGGCTGGTATCCCAGGGCCAGCAGCTCCGCCCACAGCTCTGCCTCAGATAATCCCACTATGAGTATTGCCAGAAAGAGGGAGGAATCGAGACCCTGCAGATGAAGGAAGTACTTGTGCCATCTTGGTGGTGGCAAAGCTTCGAAGTGCCCCTTTTAACAAAAACCTGGGCAACTCCTGCCCTTACGTTTTGCACCACTATCTTGAGAAGGTTGATGTTGGACTGTGTTAGGATGAGATTGAAGTGCCCTTTATGGTTTATAAAATATGTTTTGTAAAGTACAAACCCAGACTCAAGAAATGCACTTTCTTTTACATGGCAGATCACACTGAAAATGTTTGCTATGTAAACTTAAGAAGTTTTAGAAAAATTCTCATTGAAATGGAAAGTTTAAAAGGAGATGGTTAATTTCTGTTTATAAATTGGTGGTCAGCCAGGAAGGCATCCTCAGGGGCTGAGTGGGCCAAGCGTGGCTTCGCAGACTGAAAGGCAAGACGCCCTGCCACCAAGTCTGCACAAAGCGCACCAGTATGGGCCTCTGCGGTGTCCCAGGGCGAAATGCCGCTTCCTAACTTCAGAAGGAGCCAGGTGAGGCTGCCCGGCGGGTGAGGTCCGTGCCTGAAAGCCCCAGCAGACCTGGACTGACCCTCTTGTGGGAGTGGCGGGTCGGGTTTCCCAGCAGGGAAACCTCTGCGCAGCTCTGGGACAGATCAGCAAAGCCTCCCGAGGCCCTTTCTGGGAAAGCGATGAGTGAGCGGGCAGTGGTGACTGGTAAGGGAAGCGATCCCTGGGCCGGCATCCCTGCCTCCTTCCTCCAAGAGCTGCAATGGCGGGGAAAGCGAGGCTTCTTTGCCAACCTCCCAGCTGGCAAAACAGACATTTTTGCCAGTTCTGTGGGCATGGCTAGGTGGGAGGGGGCATGTGACTAAGTGGGCGTGAGTGACATCAAGTTGGTTGTGCTCACTCAGTCACATGCCCCCCCCCACCTAGCCACGCCCACAGAATTGGTAGTAAAAAAAATTGAAACCCACCCCTGTATTGGTTGTACAGCTTCTTGGCAGAAGTATAACTCATTTTAGCTGACCCAACCATAACAAAGGTAAACAAAAATAAGAACCACAAAAAATTGTCTGCAAAAATAACAGTTTACTCTCTCTTATAACTGAATTCTTATTGTAGAAAGCACAGAGGCAAATGACTGGACAGAAAGGGTTATTGTCACAAAACAACCACACCAAAAACTGGATCACTAGCTCCAACATCTCAAGGCTCCCCCTTTGCCACCCTACTAGATTATTTGCATCCAATGCTTATGCCTTGTTTTGTTGTTGTGTGGAAAATACTGTTTCCATACTAAAACACCTCTAAGCCCTCTTCAGACTGCCTTAGCAGTGTGTTGAAAATAAGTAGCAACATCCTAAGAATAACTTTGGCAAATGGTAAGTGAAACATCTTGGCAAAGAGGCTGTATCGATGTGTTCAATTTTGTCATGATGAATAAGGGTGAACAGACTGAAATTAAGTCCAGACAAGAGGCAATTGCTGTATATTCATGAGGAAATCAAATTATGAATATATCATTCAGCTTATTGAAATGGGGCTATATTTTGCTCCTAGGAGAGCAAGCCACAGTCTGGCTGCACTCCTTAACTCCAGCTGTCTCTCAGCTGTCTGGATGGCTGAAATGCCAGTAGGGCAGCTGCTTAACTATATTTTGTGCTCCAGCTGTGATCATTCCAAAGCAGACCAGAAATACCTTACCTTCCTCACAGTTATTCTACCTGTATTACTGTAACTCATGTCCTGCTTCCTTTGAAAAGGGTCAAAATCGTCAGTTGACACAAAATGCTAATATGCAGTACTAGGATCATATTCTATATGCTAATCCTGCACTAATTGTCAACTATTTTCTTCCCTGGTTGAAGATGTCTTTCTTTAACTTGAAATCAAACAGCTTTAGTTCTACCAAAGGAATTCCTTATTTCAATAGAAAACATGTCTGGGTATTGAGACTGGCAGGAAAAACTCTCTTAAAAAATAGCCCCGTTTTGGCCTGTTTTACCAGAGCAGATGGAAGAGGATGTTCCCAATATTACTCCCAATCTATGGAAAAGTCTTCCCAAAGAATTGCATTTATCCCCAATATTTCCACTTGTTGAAGTCTTTGTTTTCAGACAAGTCCTTTAATATTTAAATTATTTTTAACTATGTTTATATTTTCTCATATTTTTAAATTATTTCTCTTATTTTAGATAGTTATACATTGTAAATACCCCATGGGCATATATACAGGCTATAAATAAAACAAATTTAAACACATTAAGAGAAATAACTTTTTTGTCAAGGGATGGAACCAAGTCTGACCCATACATTTTTGTAGCTTCCCTTTATCCAGCTCAGTTTTCTGTCGTATTTTGAAATTTTATTTATTGTTACTCCAAAATATTAAATATAAGTAAAATACCGTGGTTTTTTAAAAATATGTAATATATAATTCATGAAACCTTCAGCAGCAAATAATCAGGTGACCACTTCATATATATACATTCCATTGCACCTCTCCAATTTTTCACTTTTCTTATCAGTAAACACTGCATAGTATTGAGAAGTCTTTTTCTGTTGCGTTTCCCACAGAAGATAATTTGGAATAAATATGTTAATCATAATAATGTTAAACACAAACCAAGATTGTATAAAAAGCCCCTCTTCCAATCAGAGCCTTCAATTCACACATGATCTTAAGATGGAATAGGAAAGAATCTAAGCAGGTTTTTATATAATTTTACATTTTTTTAAAAATAGCCCTCCTGTTATCCTTTCTGAGGTGATTTTGTAAAGCATCACCTTTGCTTAATCTTCCAATCCAAAACAACACAAGCCAGCAATGTAGGATAAATCTAGGTAAAATGCCAGTTACAATTTAATACTGTTAAACTATTCAGTAATGACAAAATACAGATGTTTCTGAAATGAACACACACAGCCTTCCCATTTAGAAAATGTGTCCTCAGATGCTAGAGCCGTTTATTATTAAAACATGGGAGGGTGTCTCTTTGTGAAAGCCAATATATTATCCAGATAATGTTGTAATATCCTCCCCCCCAATTCAGATCTAGATAATTTAAATTGTCACATTTTCAAATGTCCTCCCTTACACTCCCTGCTACCATTAATTCAGTAAATACTTTTAAATCCCGGGATCTAACTGTCCATATGGCAAAGTGAAAAGATGTACATATGATAGAAAATGTTGCTGTAACCCAGATAAATTAAAAGGAATGTGGAATTACTTACAGCATTATGCATGTTTCTATTTTAAACATTCCAGATTGGGATGGGGTGGGGGAGAGTGGATGTTTCTAGCCAAGGATTTATAATCTTTATTCTTGCAGTTTATATAAATGCCTTTCTGGTTGTACCAACCAGCCCGTACTTAGCATCAGCACAATAATAATTAGTGGAGGTTATCAGTTGGATAATATGAATCTGTGTCTAATAACTGAATGCTATTTCATAAGCTTTTAGTCCCACTGCAAAGGTAAAGAACCTTTGCAGCCCTGACAGCCATGCAGGTTATCCAGTTGCAACTCATTTCTTGTGAAAGAAGCCTATGGCTACCCTGCCTGAAATTGCTCCTCTACCATTTGGGTCTGCCATCAGCATCTTATGTATTATTTCAAGTCATAAAGGAATTCATCATTTTGACTTGCATATTAGAATTAATTGTGTCTGCCTGGCCCACTAGATCCAGGAGGATTGGTGTGTTCTGGGTCCCATCCATTAAGTATAGCCATCTGGCAGAGCCTCAGAAGAGGCCTTCTCTGTTCTAGTGCCTGCCCTTCATATCATCATCATCATCATCATCATCATCACAATTTTGGCTCTTGTTCAGGTTCTAGATATACATCATTTTTGGTGATGGATGAAGTTGCACTGCCCCAAAGAAGATCCAGTGAGCAATTGAAGGTGGTGGTGGTGATGGGGTTCTTTTTGGATTCACAGTTCCTGCTTGAGGAGCAGCTGGCAGTTGTAGCTAGGAGGGCTTTGCACAACTTCATATTGTATGTTAGTTACACCTGTTCCTGGATCAAGGGGCTCTAATCACAATCACCCATGCCCTTAATTGGGGCTGCCCTGGAAGAATATACAGAAACTTCTTACTACAAAAAGCCACAGTGCAAGAAGTTATATGTGTTTTGCATAACTGGTAGAGCACACATCATATCTCTGCTACACAACTACATTAGTTACCAGTTTGTTCCCAGGTCCAATTCAAGGTGCTGCTGTTGACCTGTGCAAGGCATTCGCTTGAGGGACTGCCTCTTCCCAATTTCATCTGCCCTTCCCACCACATCCAACAGAATAGGTATAATACAGATTGTCTAGAGCAGGGGTGTCAAACCTGACTTCATTGAGGGTCATATCAGGGTTGTGTTTGACCTCGGGGAGTTGGGGTGGGCAAAGTCCTGTCGGGGGCACTTGTGATGGCCTGAGCACTCTGCCAGCAAAAACAGGCTCCTGAGCTCCGTTTTCAGCTGCCACGGCTTCCTACAACACTCTGCCAGCAAAGACGGAGCTCGGGAGGACCGTGGCCCTCCTGAGCTCCATTTTCACTGGCAGATGGTTGCAGGGGGCCGTGACAGCTGAAAAGGGAGTTCCGAAGCCCATTTTTGCTGGCAGAAGCACTGCTGGCCAGTCCTTCGCTGTTTCCAGAGCGGCTCCATGGGCCAGATCTAAGTGCCCTGTGGGCCAGATCTGACCCCCAGGCCTTGAGTTTGACACCCCTGGTCTAGAGAACTACCTGTGGTAGATCCTAAGTGGCAAGCATTTTTTGCTGTGGTGCCTGCCCTATAGAATCTTCTCCTTCCCCCTCAGAGATGAGGTCAGCTTCATCATTCCTGAACTTTCAATGGTTCCTCAAAACCTGGTAATGCCAGAAGGTCTGAGGACTCCCAGAGACAGGCAAACCTGTCAGGTGGCTTTATTATTATTAACATCTCTTTGTGTACTATGATATTTTCTTTTCTTGTTTTAGTTCTGCTGTTACAGTTTTTATGTTTTTTTAAAATAATTATTGTAAAATGGTTTTGAGTAATTTTTTATATATTTATTGTGGTATTTGATTGTTGTACGGCACCCAGAGTCATTTCCCATGAGGTGGGCAGCCATATAATAATAATAATCATCATCATCATCATCATCATCTTTACTGTCATTGTAATAATACTGTAATAAAATTACAATGAAATTGGTTTAAGCGCCAACACTTGCACCAGGTGGGATACAGACAGCAGTGACAGCCACAACAGGAATCTCTCCAGGCAAACGAAAAGGCCGACAAATGACTGTTGATACAAAATGGCTGACAAATGACAGTTGAAAAGGATCAACTGCACCCTGTCTTCTGTTATTCATTTCTTCAAATCTGTTTGACATCCCAGGAGTTGGTGGAAGATGAAAATGCACGTCTCTTTTTTTTTTTTTTTGTACAGTAGGTTCAGAGCGAGTTTTGATGGAAAAGTCTGCTGTGACACCAGGAGCTCAAAGCCGCTGCGCCTAAGCGCGCCGCCATCTTGGATGAAAAATATAAATTTGATTAATAAATAAACAATGATATAGGCCTATTGTTTTTTTGTTAAAGTCAAATCTTGTCCCGCATGAATATTGGTGTTATTTTAGCCTCTCTGGCATCTTTCCTTCCTGTAAGATACACTTCATTGTATTTTACAAAGACTGTAAAAGTTCATCCTCAAAACATTTATAAGAATCTACGTATAAAAATCTATAATAGGAATAATCCGGTTCCAGGCATCTTTCCTGGTTAAATTTTTTATAGCTTCACAGACTTCCCTTATTGTTACAGGTCCATTCTTAATCTGTTTCTGCTCTTTAATCCTCAGTAAAATTTTGTTTCTTTAGATATTCATCTATTTTCTCTAAAGAGAGATCGCAAATAAAAGCTATTATAGATAGTAAATTCTATTGTTTACTGTGTTGTCCAATAGCAAAAGTACTGCAAGTTAAACTGCCTATTTTTTATTTTGCGTTTTGTCACCTTTTATATTTTTACTGAGTGTTGGTAGCTCTTTTCCTATGTAATAAGCAAAAAGAGACATGCCATCTGCATCATTTTAGAGGTTTGGTCATACGTGCAAACTATTGCGGGTGCCAGCATTACACAGCCCACATCAATTTGTCTGCAGATGCTGTTGAATCAGGATTAGGTTTTAAATGTGCCAAACTTCTGCTCTAGTAAAGCCTAATTTCTGATTAAATAAGCCTTTGCTAATCATTATTTTATCATATATCCTACAGTTTCACTTAGAAAATTAACATTTCAGTTTATCGCAAATAATTTTAAGCTTCTATTTCTTGCTATCATATCCAGTACATCTGTGTTTTGAGAGCAATCCAAACCATTCATTGATCCTATTGTTTTTTATCCTATGAATGTTCTAAAAATGGTCACAGAACTACAGTATTCTGGCTAGCATTTTTCTGAAAAATCTGTCTACACATGCTCATCTTTATACACAACCGGAATTTATATTTATACACAACTGAAAAGTAACATAACCATTGCTTTTTAGTATTCTAATTTTTAATATTTTCAAACAAAATTTCCCACAAGATTGCAGTGTTGAATAGAGGAGACCTGGAGCATACAGGGTGGGCAGAAACAAGTGGAGATAAGCAGTCCATCAGATATCCAGGCAGGCTATCATACATGGCTTTATAGGTAATAACCAGCACCTGGAATTACATTCAGAAGCTGTTTGGCACCCAGTACAACTGACATGCCAGTGGTGACCCCAGAGTACACTGAGAGGCACCTTTGCTGCTCACACTGCTGCATTTTGAACTAGTTGTAGCTTCCAGGTGGTCTTCAATGTAAATACATTGTGATCTTTGACCAAGTGACAAAATTAGTGGACCAACGAAATGCTGTGGATATAATTTACTTGAATTTCAGTAAGGCATTTGATAAAATAGACCACAACTTACTATTTGATGAGATAGAAAAATGTGGGTTAGACAGCATAACCACCAGATGGATTTGTAACTGACTCACCAACCATACTCAACATGCAGTCCTTAATGGAACTGCATCTACATGGAGGCAAGTAGGTTACCCCAAGGCTCTGCCTTAGGCCCAGTACTCTTCAATATCTTCATCAATGACTTGGATGAGGGAGTAGAAGGGGAACTCATCAAATTTGCAGATAACACCAAGGTGGCAGGAATAATAAATATTCCAGAAGATAAGTTCAAGATACAGAAGGATCTTGACAAATCTGAACACTGGGCCCTATCTAACAAAATGAAATACATTTAGGAAAAAAACCAACCCCAAAAACAAATGCACACATATGGAATAGGCTGTACCTGGTTCAACTGTAATAACTAGGAAAGAGATCTTGGAGTCCTAGCAGACAATCACTTAAAATTTGAGCCAGCAGTGTGCAGCTGCTGCCAAAAAAGCCAGTTCTGGACTGCATTAACAGAGGGATAGGATCAAGATCACATGAAGTATTAATACCACATTATAATGCCTTGTTAAGACCACACTTGGAATATTGCATCCAATTTTGGTTACCACAATATAAAAATGGTGTTGAGATTCTAGAAAGAATGCAGACAGGAGCAACAAATGTGATTTAGGGATTGAAGGCTAAAGCATGGGAAGAACGGTTTCAGGAATTGGGTATGTCTAGTTTAATGAAAAGAAGGACTAGGGATGACATGATAGCAGTGTTCCAATATCTAAGGGGCTGCCACAAAGAATATGGGCTCATCCTATCTCCAAAACAGAAGCACTGGATGGAAACTAATCAAGGAGAGAACCAACCTAGAACTAAGGAGAATTTTCTTGACAAAACCATTAATCAGTTAAACGACTTGCCTCCAGAAGCTGTGAGTGCTTCAACACTTGAGGTTTTTAAGAAGAGATTGGACAACCATTTGTCTGAAATGGTATAGGGTTTTCAACTTGACAAGAGGTTGGACTAGAAGAACTTCAAGGTCTGTTCCAATTCTGTTATTCTATGATAATCTATTTATGAGGTGACTAGGGCATGAGTGACAGTCTAAAGGATTTGCCAATCAAGGAGTGTAGTGATATCATAAAGAAACATTGGATTCTAAATTAATACTATCTGATTTCATAACCAAAACAATGTGCTCAAAACATAATCACCTATCACAAATCTCAAAAGCTTTTCCAAAAGGCTGATTCTTGAGTCATACTGGGCTTTAAACTATAATATAGTTTGATAAATTTTGAACTGGGAAGTTATGTGTACCAAACTATTGTAGATTGCAAATCATCATTTATAGATAGTACACTACATGACCTCACCAATGTATATAAATAATGGTTCCCATAACATATTCAGTTTGGCTAAAGAACAAAAATAGGTACAGTTGATCCAGACATGCAATTTCAGAATTGAAAGAGATTATTTATGCCCCTGATTGCAATGGGCTGCAATCCCCTTCAGATAGCTATCTACCAAGACATCCAGTAAATGGGTATATACCACTACCTGAACAATTGTTCACGAACAACTCGGTTCACGAACAGAAAAGTTCATCAAAATATGCTCCGGTTCACGAACTCCACTTCAGTTCACAAACAGGAGCCGCGGCCATTTTAATGCTATTTCTTGGCTGTCACATGGTTGTGATTTCCTGTAGGAAGATCGTGGAGAGAAGGAGACACAGAAAAAAGTACACTGTGAGTACTTTCAGTGACTTTTTTTGATTTTTGTTATGCTTTTAGCACATACAGTACTGTACTGTACTGTACAATACTTTACAGTACAGTACTTCTGTACAATATTAACCGGATTTACATTAAACCCTATGGGAAACTGTGCCTCGGTTCACGACCAATTCGGTTCGCGACCAGAGTCAGTTCACGAATTAAGTTCGTGAACCGAGGTACCACTGTAATGTGTTTTACCCAGCTAGTTTTTGGAGAAAAATTGCTGGAAAGAAAGAACAGTTGAAGAAGGAGGCCACCCTGAACTCACTACTAAGAACTGGCAGGATATAGCATAACTTCCAAATAGTAATTGTTCAACATATCCAAGACATGGCTGTTTTTTGCCTTCTGGCCAAAATTTGGTGCTGAAATTAAGTTGCACTAATACTTATTAATGCAAGGTTGATGAGATACCAGACATTTGCTGGGGAAGATGGACAGGTTCTTTATAATCCCAAAGTGGTAAATTTTGACTAGATAGTGTGACTGTATGCTGAAAGAACCATGAGTAAGGAAATTTGATGGGCTTAGTAGTTGATTGTATTAAATATGTTGTTGGAATGGGTTTCATGAAGTGTAAACCCAACCTTTTTCTTATCTCATTTTCATATTCTAAACCTTTTGCTTCCTCTTTGTTGAAAATTCACCCCATCTCTAGTCTTTTGTTTTTCAACCCATTCTTTCCATATGTACCACTAAGGATATTTTAGTGTGTCATTTCCTCCTGTCATCAGCAGGGATTTTTTAATTTCGTTTCTTGCATTCAGTTTCTTTCTCACCCTCAAGACCCTGTGCTTGGTCACAGTTTCTTCCACCTTTAGCCAATATGTTGAGAGGAAAAAGCTTTTGCAGTTCTTTTCATCTCACCCCCAGACCTTCCATTGTTTATGAATAAAGGTATGATTTATTCTTTTACTATATTCCTCCATGGCCAACAAAAATAGCAGATCAAAACCCTAGAAGCAAAGATAGATACTTCTTGATATCTCTTTTGCTATCTCTTCTGGCTAATTCCTTGGGTCATTCAAAACCCAATGTTCTGTGACATTTATTTTCTTGCCAGAAAAAATGACAAGAGGAATAGATTAGGCTTCAACCAAGAAGTAAGACCCTTGTCCTTTCATGTCATTATATACATATATGGTATTTTAACAGATGCTGAAGCTACGTACTACTAGTTCCCAATACAATAGAACAACTGATCATGACCATAATTCGTTCCATAACTTTGGCCGCAAACCGATTTGGTCATGACCCGAACTTAATATTAAAAATTTGGTGCTTATAAAAAAAATGGCGCAAAAAGGGAAATCAGCCACAAAACAAAATGTTCTGAAATTTTTGGATGAAACCCGATTTGGTCGTGATAAGAAGCATTCATGACCAGAGGTTCTATGGTGCCCCCTTTGCCCCAAAGGTTAAATGATTCTTTCAGTAAACTCAGCATGACTCTAAAGTTAATATAACTCTACATTTATGATATTACCATACATATATTTAATGGAAGGTTGGATCATTTTTTTCCATATCTTGTAATAATGTTACAAAGCTCAGCAATTTGGGGAAACAATTATTTAAGGATGAAACAAAGATTCCTTTTCTACCAGTTGTTTTTCTATTGCCTCATCAAAATTTATATTCTTACAAAATATGCTGAATTGACTTTATATGTAACTACTGCTAAATTATCCTGCCTTCCACTGGAAATTATATGCCAGTTTAGGAACATTAAATTTATGGAGTATATTTCACTGTCAAAAATAATTTCATATTTTCAAGCCTGGTGTTAACTTTAACTTGGAAGCTCTTTATGAAGTTTATAAAGTTTATAATTCTGCAGATAAACTTCTTCTACATTCAAAGTTTTGGATTCTTCAACATTTTTAAGCACTAGATTTTGTCTGATTGAAATGAAAAAATGAACTGCTTCAGATTCAAGGGAAATTATTAAATCTTATTTTTTAAATTTGATTATTTCAACTCTTTTTGTCAATCTCTGATTATATTTAATATTAGTTCTAAGAATTCTAAGCTGTTGTATGACTATCTGTTGCAATCTAATAGTGGAACTTTTCAATTGTACTATTTTGTAAATACTTCATAGAGTTTTTATTGTAAATTATTTAATGTATTTTCTTTTCTTCCTCCTCTTTGTCTCCTTTTTTTATTTTCACTCTTCGAGTATCTTTAAAAATAAACAAACAAAAATGGATGCAAATATCTATGTTTCATGAAAAAGAATTCCTTTCAATGTCCCTAAGCCTCTAAGTAGGACTGGCGGATTGCATTTTAACATGGCCATCTGGCAGTGCCTTCAGGAGTTGTAAGCACGCTGTCCACAGCTAATATACAGTTCCACAAAGCCACAAAAACACTAACATTTATTGTGAATATATAAATAAATAGATGACAAACAAAGCTAGATATCCAAAGTGCTTTTCAGATGTACATATAAAAAGATCAAAGAGAAAAGATCAAATGTTGATACTCTTCCATGCAGAATAAGTACAAAATATTTTGCTATAACATTTTATAAAATAACATTTTCTTTCTGCATTCTATGGCTTTTTTATCTATAAATACAGGTTTGTGTTCAATTATGCATAGTGTCATATAACATAAATTGGATTTATTGCATATCCCCCCCAATAGAATGTTGTAGTAAGAAACAGAGGGTCATACATTATACTGAAAACTTGGGTGAAAAGGATTAATTTCCTTATTTTCAAAAAATAATATGTAATGAAATTGGATATTTCATTATGGGGATAAAAGAAATCTATGTTTTTGCAAGCCTTCGGCAATTGGTCTATTGGATGTTCTAATGTAAACACCAACTAATACAAAATCCTCTAAAACAAGGTGAGCAACCTGCAAACATTTATATGTTGTTGTACTTCCATTCTCATAACTCTTGGGGAATAAAGCTGCTGGGCTTGGAGTTTAAAGAAGGCCACAAACTGGCAAATAACTGAGTTCCGATCTACACACATAATTCCATGTAATAAAATGTACCTCTATTGTGTTAGGGATCAGGAACCAATACCGTATTTTTGCCATGAAAATAAATTTGGTTTTATATTTTGTTACAGACCGATATTGTCCTGTCATTTGTATAAAGGTGAGCACAGTTTCCTTTGATTTTCAAAGGAAAATTTGAGCATTTAACTCAATTATAGCTCTATGTTATTCCATAGAGCTTTCAAGCGGGTCAGGGGGGCTCTGATCAGCATTAAATCAGAACAGTATCATCAACTTACAAGCTTCAGTGCAGATATGTCAAGCAAAATAGGTTCTTTCTTGGTTGCTACTGGCAGATTTTCATCAAGGTTCTTCATTTCCCTTGTTCTGTGTATCACGTATATTGTACAGTACATGTGAGACATCTAACTGCACTAATGAATATTGCTTTTACAATACAGTAGAAATAGGCAGACATAAGGTTTATAGGAACGACTTTACATTTTATAAGAAACCTGAGTTTCTCCAACTGGAGTCTAGTGCAAAAGGATACTTGAAATTAAAGGATATTTATTATTAATAAATTTTGTTTACCCAGAGATCTGTTTTTCATCCGATGTATATTAGCACTTTAATGGAGAAGGAAGGAAAAGTAGCTGATGCCACTGTTAAAACCAGCTGAAGCCAGAAATTCCCCTAAGCCCACTGCAAATAACTATCAAGATGGAGATATATGAGTTTCCAAGCTGGTGGAAAATTCTAGGGATTGTGTTTCCAATGTATCCGGAGGGTACCCGATAATCTCAGAAAAGCATTTCTCATTATTATTTGCTTTATCACATAAGTACTCCAATTTATCCTTCATTATTAAATATCTATACGCAGGTAAGGAGAATGATCATCTCTGGGGGAAACAATCAGATCTTTTTATAATTTTCTACCTTAATAATTGTGTTTACTTGATTGAGTAAGATTTCTTGAATGATTATTTATTTGCCTCTCTACCAAAAATAGAACCAAATGCTATTTTTAGACTTTTGGTGAAAGGTGACTTAGTGAGACATATAAAGAAAAAAAATATCCAGCTACAGCAAATTATCTTCTTTACAAACACACAACTTTCAAGTTGTAAAAATAAATTATATCTTGGATATATCCCATCTCAGAAAGTCCCCTTTGCCCGTAAAATGAATGAGTCACTTGAAAAGGACTAATAAATAAGCATAGAGCAATAATACTCATATTTTGCCAGAGCATTGAAGAAGCCAACTTAAGTGTTTGGTTAACAGTGTGTCGTGTGGCCCCTCCTTGTCTTTAGTGTTCAGCATCTTTCATTTTGGTTTGTGGGCCTCCACCAAAACTCAGATTGCTACTCTTCTTTTCCTGCTTTGCCGTACTAGAGAGATCAATTGCAGTATCTTCCAAACTGTCCATTGAGATTAATTTATTAGTGGGGTTTCTTTCATATTCTGCCTGCTTAATTTTGAATTCCTCCTCAGGATGTTCAGATTTCCAGATGCCATTTCCTTTTTCCTCATTTTCAGGCTTTCTTGTAATATTTATTGATTTTTTATGCATTCCTAAAAGAAATAGAAATCCAGTTTTATTATACAATCATCCTGTTCCCAATAGATCAATGCAATGAGGCAGTAACTCAATCCCTGGGCTACCTTATTGTAGTACTGAGAAACAGGAAAACAAAAATGCCATTTTCCTCCCTTTTTTCAGACCCATAAATGGATTGGCATCAACCTCACTAGAAGAGACATGCAATTAATGCAACAGCTTCTGTTTCACATGAACAATTCTAGTTTATGGTGACAACTAAAATATCAGTTTTCAGGAGGGGAGTTCTGGCTATGAATATCAGTTTAAGCTATAATAAAGTGGAAGCTCTTTCTCTCTCTCTCACTCAAACAACCTCACAGGGTTGTTGTTGTGGAGGGAAAAGGAGGAGGAAAGAGTATTATGTATGCTTGCCATCTTGCGTTACTTATAAAAGTAAAACAAGTGGAACAAAAGAAAATCTAATGTATACATACATATGTAGTTCTGTATCTCACTACATTTCTGTGAAATTATGAAGATCCGTTAACGTTTCTCAAACCTGAAAACTGCAGATGAGATGAATGGTAAGAAATATCAAATTCCACTACTCACACAAATTTAGTCTTCTTATAACACAAAATGTTATGGGTAGCTATAGGCAGAAAACAAGAAGTTTAAAATATGTGTGTGTATGTCTGCATGTGTTTTGCACAGACATTTTCTGGCGAGTACATGGAAAATGAATGACTCACAGAGACAGATAGATGCACACTTAACCACCACAACTATACACATACAGGTAATCCTCAACTTACAATTACATTAGCAACCAGAAAATTCATTGAGCAGTAAGGTTGACAAGTGAGGCATCGCTTGATTTTATAACCTTTTGCGGTATAGTTGCTAAGTGAATCACAATCATTAAACAAGACATCAGGTGACTGCAACTTGCAAACTTCTAAATCAACACCTTCACTTTTCTTGTCAAAACTCACCTCGAAGTTGTAATGGTGATCAATCACATCACTGTGAACGCTGTGACTAATGTAAATGTATGATGGTTACCAAGCACCCGAATCATGATTATGTGACCTTTGGAATACTATGACAGTTGTAAGTTGAAGGACCAGATATAAGTCACTTTTTCAATGCTATCCCTGTTGCTAAATGGCCATAAGTCAAAGACTACTAGTACAAATACAGTATAGGATTCTTGTTAAGGGGAGACCAGCTACCTTCCATTAGTATTAGAAGGCAAATATAATAACCTCTATAATAATGTTACAAAATGCAACATTTTGAAGAGTCGTTCTATTGCTAGTGATCATTTTAGCCCTTGAATGAAAGAGGGAAAGGGGTACTTTCAACAGGAAACAGTAGTTACTCATTTTCCACTTAGTAATTTTAACCATCTATAAGTTAACTACAGATGAGCTTACCCAACAACCAAGGGGCACAGGAACCAACCATTCCACTTTTGGCAGAGTTGATAATTGATTCTGGAAGTGGGATGGAGTGCCTCACCATGGCACCGTAGAGACCATATTCGGCCATGACACTACTGCGGCCCCAACATTTCTCACGCTTCCGCCACTTGGCTCTTCGGTTCTGAAACCAAACCTTTCAAAAGTAGAACCAGAAGCACACATTTAACAACAATATGTGTGTGTCCATGTGAATGAGTGGGATTGAAAGGAGGGGAGAGTACAATACATTAATTAAACATGGCTAGTGAACAAAATGCATTGATCATTTGGTAAGCATAAATAAAACAAAGGGACTTTACAAGTCTTTTGTCAAATCAAAAATTGTCTTATTCATTCCTATAGGAATAACAATATTTTCCTTATCCTTTCATTGGTTTTTATGTGATGATATTGCTTGGGGAAGTCAGCTAATAGGTTGATTTCCACTTGCTTTGCTATTAATTATTAATATACTAATCCCTAATGTTTAATTTTCATTAGGCTTATCCTAGAAGTACTTTTCAAAAGGCAACAGGACTTTCTTGGCTATTTTTCCTTGAAGATGTTTTGCTTCTCATCCAAAAAGCTTCTACAGTTCTGAGAACTGAGAATTCTTAAATAAGAAGTGAAATGTCTTCAAGGAAAAAAAAAACCAAGAAAGACTAGTTGCATTTTGAAAAGTACCCTGGGACAACCATGACCTGGATGATTGAGAAGCTCTATAGATGCTTTCATTAGGCTTCTTCCTTTAAAAAGTTAATCCTGCTGGACAATGAATGCATAGTGTTCATGTTCTATAAAGGGTTGAATAACATTTTTCAGGATAAGAAAACATGCAGCTTTTGAGGGTATGAAGAAAACTGCAATCCAAAAAGTGGGTGACAATGGCAAAAACTATTTAGTTTAATTATTTGTAATTTAATTCAATATAATTGATGGAAAGTGCCCTCATGCACTGATTACTTTCTTCATTTCGGCCAATTTGTCAGGTGGATGCTCAGTTTTGGGGGGTAGCAGGTGTATCTATGTTTTGCACCAAATAATAAACAGCCATTTGTGTACATAGAGGAAGTTTGGCATCTCTTTTCAAATCAGGATTCAGATGAGAACGTTTAAAAGAACAGTTATACTCTAGGATTTCATTATGATATTATATTAATATTCAAGTGGTTTTTTTTAACCTTAACCAATGAACAACCAATTTTGGGGAATGTAGTAGGCCTCTCCCTCTGTGAATATATCAAAAAGCAGCCAAACTTTCTCTATTTCCAAAGATTAGATCCACAGGCCAATTTCTATGTTGTTGTTTTTCAAGTCAACCCTGAGATAAAGGATTGACTTGAGAACCCTGGGATAAATTACGTTATAGATTGCAGCTAATATCTGACCGATATTTTTCTGTAGATTTAAAAAGCTTCCTCAGTCTAATTGTACTCAGGCTGAATAACAGTCAAATGACCAGTAGATTATTTAGCCTAGCCTTCTATTCTGTGGTAGATTTGTTAAGATAGCATGATTTCTTAGAGACTTTCATCTAGCCGTCCCTTAACCCATAAATGTCACTTTCAAATGGTTCTCAATTGAATTCTCCCCAAGCAGGGAGAATTATTATTTTTAGCATTATTTTTCATAAGAAAAAATCAATTCTAGATGTGACTTGCAATAGCAACTACATAGAGCAAGCCCTTGTCCTAGAATGTCTGCACAATAAAGTCAAAAAAACAAGATGGCAGTCGTGATGGTTCATTCAAATCCGTGAACATGCCACACATGTGTGACACACACATAAAAACAGAGCATTGATCACATGGTCACAGCTATCATCTTGCTATTTTCACCACACCTCATGGACATCCCTGCCCTTCTCCCTTCTAGGTTTTCAAGCCTTGAAAATATTTCAAAGTGTTCTGTAAAACCATTTTCCAAACTTCAAACTTAGGTAGGTCTAGAAGGGTTTGGGCCCTGCATTTGTCTATTGCAGCTCTGCTGGCTGGAGAATTCTGGGAGTTGAAGTCCACAAGTCTTAAAGTTGCCAAGTTTGGGAACCTCTGGTCTATTGTATCAAAGAAATCCAAAAGGCTCTAAACACAAAACAACCTACCTGTATTCTGTCCTCAGGCAGTTCAGTTTTCATAGCTAACATTTCTCTGGAATATACATCAGGGTAATGAGCTTCATTGAAAGCCTTTTCCAGTTCTTCCAGCTGATGGGCAGTAAACACAGTTCTATGAGGACAAAAATAAATACTATCCAGATTAGGTGGCCCATGCAGCATCTTAAATGAGAAATATGCTCCTGTAGAACCAGCTAAATGTTGTATTTAATCTGGTGGGGTCCTTAGTGCTCATTGCACGTGATTGTTTTCTTGCAGATGTTTCATTACCAAACAAGGTAACAGCATCAGTACTATAGTAGCACTTTTTAAAAGGGCAGAACTACTCCTCCCTAATCACCACTAACTGGAATTGACCACAGGGAAAGGTGGTGATCCAGCACAACACTGTTCCGCATAATCTTCTGAGTGTCCCTTGGTGTTGAGCACCATTGCTCCATTGAGCCAATCCAGAAAGATACAATGTTCGATGATATCAAAAGCTGCCAAGGTCTAGTAGGCAAGAAGTGATGTAGAACCCCCATCCCATCCATCCCAGTTCATCCGAAAGCATGACCAATACTGTTTCAGTGTCATGCACACAAGTCTGAATGTTGATGGAAAAGGATCCAGATAATCTGATTCACCCACGTCCTCTGAAACTGTTGCATAACCATCTTCTCAATCAACTTCCCTAAACAAGGGAAGTTAGATGCTGGACTAAAACTGTTCACTCTGGTGGGGTTAAGTGATGGCTTCCTGAGAAGGGGCAAACCAAATCTTCTTTAAGAGGTAAAGAAAGCCCTCACTCAAAGAAGAGTTAACCACTGCTGGAACCCAGTCACGCAATACCCCCCGGGTCACTTTAATAAGCCAGTAAGGGCTTATTAAAACAGATGGCTAAGCACATAGTTTTAAGGACCTTGTCCACTTCCTCAAGCCTAACAGGTCCAAACTGTTCCCGGGTAACTGGGCAAGATTCTCTCCAGGTATGAACCTATAACACGAGTGATGTCCAACTGTGAGCAAATCTAAGTGACTTTCTCCAGCTGACTCTGAATAAATTGCTCTGTGTGTCCCTGCAAGAGGTCCTCCTTTACCCATAAGAGTTCTTTCTACTTAAAAAAGGCTACAGGGCAGCTATCTGCAAATGCAGTACTGGGTGAAGTACTGATGCTTAATGCCACAAAGTAGGACAATCATGGTTCTATACAGCTTCAGATGGCTCATGCAGCAGATCAACAGGAACAATTCCCAGCTCCTTCTGAAACCCATCCAGGTCCATCAGTAATGCAGGACAGACCAATATAATGTATCTCCCTCCCTGCAGTGGCACTAGAATGGAAATCAGGATGTGATATGACTATGACAAAGACAACACTAAAAGCTCCCCCAATTTCAGCTCACAAAGCCACTGCTCTGACAGGAACATCAGATCTGGTATATGACCACTGTTCCATATTAGATTCTAGATGATTTGGGATAAGCCCATGGTCATCTTGGTGACCGTGAATTCTAGAGCTACTACAGATCCTCCTCGCAGAGAAGGTAGGTTGAAGTAGTCTGGAACCATAAGTCTGGGGGAGTCTCTACTCCCCCCCCCTCCAGAAATGAAGTCAATTTGTTCAGGCAGGGAAGTTGCTATACAGCAGAGAGATTGGTGAATCTCAACTGATCCCTATACCCCAATTCAATGAACAGGGTCTCACATCCAGTGACCTGTGATCCCATGCCCTTTAAAGCTGTAAGATTCCCAGATGATAATCACAACAGCCCCCTCCCTACCTGAGAGCTTTGGCTAATGCCAAACCCAAAACCCAGCTAGGCATATCTCCAAATGGATTGCCCACCTTTTTGGACTCTACAGCGCAAGCTAGATACGCCCTCTTATGAATGATTAAATCACTATAAGGCAGGGGTCCCCAACTTTTTTTGCACCAGGGACCGGTTTCATTTTAAAGAAAATTCTGCGGACCGGCTGGCGTAGAGAAGGAGCAGGGGGGGAAGGGGGAACAGGCGGCGCATGCACACACAGGGGGGAGGGGGAACAGGCAGCGCATGAGCATGCGGGGGGGAGTTGGCTCACTCAGCCCTCTAGGGTCTCCAACGGTGCGAATGGCCGCACCTGCGCTCTCCCGCATCCGGCGCGCGCTCTTGCCCAGGGGGCTGCCCCCTCCTCCCTCCTCCTCCTCTCCGGCCCTGAGGCCCGGTACCTATCAAGCCACGGACTGGCACCAGTCCACGGACCAGGGGTTGGGGACCCCTGCTATAAGGGACTTCTTACAAACTGACCTGGCTTTTAAAAGCAACAGCCAAAAACCAGGGCCACTGAAAGCCTACTGATAAGGTACCAGGCTTCAGACCATGAAATGAGCTGGAATGTAAAACTGGTATAAGGCAACTGTCTTACATTCCCTGAGAGCAGCCCACTTCCTGTCTCCCATCGTATCCCCCTCTGTCTTTCACATTCATAATTCTATTGCCCACTTCCACACACACCCCAAAAGGCAATGTAATCATATTTTACAAAACCATTGTAACAATTTTTGGAACATTAATGCAGCATATCCTAATGCTAATGCAGAAGATATTGCGGCTCCCATATACCTAAAAGTGAATTGCTTTTTGTACCTGTGACGCCGTTTCTTTCTCTTGATCTGAGAGTCAGATGCCTTCAGGTTGTTCTTGTCCCCTGATAAACTGTCGTCATCTGTTGCACACATTGATGGATAGTGGAGGAGAGGAAGGGGCAGGGAAGAAGATGTATCAAGCATTGTAAGCATTGGTCCACACAGTACAGTAGGATTGTTTTATATATTTTTGCTTTCTTTCTATAGTTCTGCTTTTAAAAATAATTCTTAGTTTTCCTTTTTCTTAGAAAATTGGATCAGGATTAAAATTAAAATTTATTTTTAAAAAAATCACAGTTTTTAAAGAATCTACAGTAAGAGCATTCAACAGTAAAACCAGAAAAAAAACCACAAACATACTAATAATGTCTTCATCAATTCCTGATATACCAATAACCAAGAAACAAAGTTAATCTTGCACAGCAACCAGGACTGGCAAGTAGCCAGCACTGATCAAAACTACTCTTCCTATTGTTAGGAATATTAGATGAACCAACTCTGCCCAACTCTTCCTATGCTTAGGAAAAAGAAATGGGTAGGGCCATGTATTTCAAACCCCATAACTTTAAGACGTATGGACTTCAACTTCCCAACTTTCCAAGCCAGCATGTAGGAAGTAAGAGGTACTGGCAAAAACTCTGGCTGTTCAGCATCAGGAGAACAGCTAGAATAAATTAGCCAATTTCTGCAAAGCTAGTGGAGGAACAGAATTGGAGGCAATTTCCAAGCACAGCAAGGATATCATCTTTTGATTTTTCTACATTAATGAAAGAATGAAGATATTCAAAATCAGAGATGATATGAAAATGATCGCTCCCTTTAATGCAACCATTTCAAACCACATGAATTCCCTCTAATCCCTCTAATTCAAGGGTCCCCAACCTTTGCAACTTTAAGTCTGAAGGACTTTAGCTCTCAGACTTCTCCAGCCAGCTTTGCTGGCTGGAGAATTCTGGGAGTTGTAGTCCTTCAGACTTAAAGTTGCAAAGGTTGGGGACTCCTACTCTAATTCTCTTCAATAATTCTCTTCTAATTTCTCTTCAATATCTGCTTACTGGTTTTACCAAACCAAAGACAAAGATCTGTCTCTAATGCAATATTTTCAAAACTCAGTAGTATCTTAGTACTTTTTTTTCTCTTCATATGTACACCCTTTAATTTTTCTGTGATATCCTAATTTTTTCAGTGGTGAGTTCCATAACAGTGGAATTTGAATTTGTTTGATTTCCCCCCCTAAATCTGGCATGCCACTCCTCCATTCCTCCAGAAGAACCAACATGCCTATTGTAAATGTATGACAAGGAACATGGGAAGAGAGAATGCATGAGGCAAAAATATATAATTTTCAAATTCTGGTATAAATATTTAATATCTAAAAGACAGTACAGAGCAGAAAATAGAAGTCAACGTAGTTTAATCTATTGTCCCCTGTAGGAATACTCCTATCTTATTCATCTCATCGATTCTTTTAAATTGAATATTTTTACATCTCTCATATCCAAAAGTCTTTCATAAAAACAGTCTCCTTAGAATTGCCCTTTGAAAAACTTGTGTAAATATATTCACACCACCCATATGGATGAATATATACGTACGTTCTCTTTCATGTAAATATCTTGCTGTTCAGAAAGTTATGAAGTTTGCTCAAAGATCAAAGAGATCAAAGCTAAATAGATTGAGGAATATAATGGCTGTATCTTACTCTCAATATCAGAGAAAGTATTTAAAATTAATAACTTTGAGTTGGCGGTACAGAAATGTGGAGCACAAATCAAACGAATAATAATAAACTGTTTCTGACCACCAGCTGCTGGGAAACAATAACAGGAAGAAGCCACCTGGCTTATGTCCTGCTTGTGGACTTTCCGTGGATATTTATGGAACACTGGGTTATTTAGATCTTTGGTCTACCTTATGATCTACAGAGTGGCTGTTTATATCAGTCAGGCAGTTCTTTATTCAAATTGATTTTAGGCTTGATCTAATTTTCACTATTAACTCTTGAACTTTGTGAAGTAGAAAGAGAGAGAGACTGAGTCTTTGAACATGTGGTTTTTCACTATTCAAATCCTAATCATCTCCTTGGGTATTTTTATTGTCAGGAATTCACTTCCTTGTCAAAAGGCACTGGTAATGGAAATGAACTCTAGATTATGTATAGAGTTGACCCCTTACAGACATGTGAGATCATATGAATGATCTAGTGAATTAAGAATGGTAGTGCAGAGATTGGTGGAACAAGACATTAATTTCTCAAGACACACTCATATGCACTGAAGTTCAAGTTTATCTCACAAATATTCTAGAAACCTGGCCTGTAAACTATGTGCATGTTGTCTTGACTAAATACACAGATCCAATTGAATTCAATGGACATTGCTTACAAACTGACCAAACAGGATTGCTTTATTAATTTCAAAATGGTAGGGGTTGACTATTGTCACTCAAAAGCAATTTCCCTTTGCCTCAGACTGTTTATCACCTTTATTGCCTTTAAGTCCTTATTACTTCAGAAGAATATCTCCATGTTTTTAGATAGCACTCATGGGGGGGGGGGAGATACTTAGAGCTGCATTTATTAGATACAAGAAGCACCACCTTATAATCCTTGTTCAAACTACCAAACTCATCAGCCGGCAATGATGAAGGCCATATGGCCTAAAACATAAGACAGGAATTATAAATTTAAAATGCTTCTCTTAGGTGTTTTCCCCGCTTACAGTTTACCATGATACAATCATACCCAGAAAACACATTAACCTTGTCTCCACCTATGAGTGAAATAGATTTAAATTGCCACTAGACGTACCCATTTGCAAGCGCTATTTTTCTCCAAACACTATACCAGCACAGCTTCAGTGTGTGTGTAGTGCTTTGAGATGAACTGACTTATCGTAAATGTAACAAAATGTGTATTTTGGAAATACTGAAAAGTATGGTCATTATCTTTCCTCTTTTTGGTAGTTATTTTTTTCCTGGACCTTTTTTCCTCATCTATTATATTTGTTTACAGCTACGTTTGTTTACTGAAATCTTTTTATACTGATTACAGACTTCATTCCATATTTTTATATGGCTCAATTGTACCTCAGACTAGAGAACTCTTTTATTTGAGGAAGAATAGGGGTGTTTTTAAGCACTCTGTTTTTTAACAGTATTCTGAAATACTATCTTATGATGCAGCAAACCCACTTTTCTACATTTCAGTGCCCTCAAAATAATGAATGTTGCACTGAATTTTTGTTATTCGTTTGCCAGTTTCCCTATATTTGTCAGTTTCAATCTCTTTCCCTTTTCCCATGAAGTGATGGAGCTGCTTATTCAGCAGCTTGTCAATTTTTGTTATCCGCTAGACCAGACCTAGCTAGTTGCAGAACAGGACAAGGTCTGTCTTCTTCCTCCTTGGGTAATTTTTGCTCTGTTATCTTCCCATATGTTTCTTCATTTTGCATTATTTTCAGCTGGGAAATGCCCAAAGGGGTATGGAAAGAAAGGCAAACAAACCAGCCTACAGAAGTTGATGTAGAGTTTTGAAGTCAGACCCCCTCCAATCTTGCTGCAGTAATCTGATTTTTCCCGTTTAGTGTTGTAAGGTGAAAATTGATCACTTTGCCTGACACATCATATCATCTTGTCTGGCACTCAGCCACAAATTTGTTGCATATTATCACAGGATAATATCCAACAGAAGCAGGACAGGAATGAGCAAGGGGGGCTGCAAATTTTACTCCAGCATCACTTTAAAATACGGTAGACGTCAGGTTACAGTGACAGTTGGGACTGGAATTTAATGCAGTCGTAAAGCATGATGTTATATGACTGCACCACTGAAGAGCAGCAATTCCAGCAGTCCCAGGTGTCTTTGTACCCCCAAAACTGGGTTGTTAAGCAGGAAGAAGCAAGAATCCCAGGCAAGCAGGTTGGTGGGTGAAAGATATGGGTTAGCACTAGCAACAAGGAGGCAAGTGCTATGGGTGGATGCAAGAGAGCCTGTGCAGGTGCCATAAGCAGGTGTGCTGCGGGCAGGCACTAGGGAGCAAAGGAAGGTATTGCAGATGAAGAAGGGGGTGCAGCAGACAGGCATTCGGGGGTCAACAGTCATAAGTTTAGGCTGGCCCAAATTTTGATCACATGATTATGGGTGTGCTGTGATGGCTAGTACTTTGAGGATTGGTTGTAAGTCCATCTTTCAGCCCCATTATATAACTTTGAATGGTGAGCGAGGTATTTGGTGGTGACAGAAAACAAAGGCAGTAGTGGAAGGGATTTGGACTGCTAACGGCAGGGTTTTTTTCTCCTCTGATTCAAGAATAGGTTGATAAAATTTTATCAGTAGGGAAAGATCCAAGACAGAAGTGCAGAGTTCAGAGAAGGTAGCCACACTTTCATGAGCAGGTATTCTTAACAGGCCTACAACCCACAGGAATCAACAGGGAACCTCTCAGCCATTATCTCAGATATGCAGCAAGCAGGTTGCATTTCATAATTCATACTGCTTTTAAAGGCATACATTGTTTAGGCATTTAAAAAGAACCCTTTTTACATGCCAGATATCTCCATTTATTGTGGAATTTGTGAATTAAGTTGTCATGTGCATTAAACACTGAAAATGGGTTTTTTTTGTTTGTTTTTGCAGGAGTAGCAGCAACAGACTCCATCTAAAAAGTATGGCAGATGTACACTATTGTTCCTGAGAATATCCATGTTTGTTTGCCAAAGCCTCTGTCTCTGTCTGTGTCTCTCTCTCTGTCTGTCTCTCGCTGTCTGTCTCTCTGTCTGTCTGTGTGTGTGTTCTTTTGCCTCATGCATACATGTACTTGCCATGGATTTCTTTGGCCTTTATGGTTTCATAAAATAGGGTTTCTAAATGTAATTTTGGACTCCAGTGATGTGGTATTCAAATTCACACCTTGCCTTGTAGCATTTTAAAATCGATTGAGGCAGGACAGAGCCCTTCATCAGATACCAGGGAAACTGGTCCCAGGCTGTCAACCACTAAGCTTACTAGAGGCTGGAAATAAAAGAACCGCAGATCGTCAGGGCGGGAATGGATCCCGCGGGGTTTTTCTTCTCAACCCGCGGTGTGGGCCGGAGAAACGGCTTCTCTCCAGCTACTGTGAAACCTCGGTCCCCAACAGATCCCTCCGAAGGTCTTGGCCCCAGCCAACAGAGGGGCGGGGGGGGGGGGAGGAGAGGCGCCTGGGGAATCAGGGCTGCAAAGTTGCTGGGCAAGTCGCTTTCTCCGCCAGCGTGAGACCCAAGTCAGGGGCGGAATAGCTTACCGGAGACGGTCAACTTGGGCTTCTCGGCTTCCGGGGCGTAGCGGGGGTGCTGCTGCTGGTGCTCCGAGCGAGGCTGGAGGAAGGGGAGGTGCGCCGGTAGGAGACGAGGCGCCCCCGCGGGCTGCTGGGTGGCAAAGCTGCAGAGGAAGCCCAAGCCCAGCGGCAAGGGAGCGCCTCCTCGCCCCGCGGCTGGCCCGCCGCCTTCACAGCTCGAGCCGGCCGGCGGCTGCAACTCCGCCTCCAAGCCCAGGAGGTCGGTGATGGCGAAGCCCTTGGAGCGCAAGCCGCCGGCCCCGGCAGGGCCCCCCAAGCGCGCCTTCTCGTAGCCGCAGGCGCTGCTGGGCGCCAGCGCGTTTCCCTTGGCTTTGCCCTCCGAGAGCTCCTCGCGGCCCGTCATGCTGCCGCCGCCGCCGCCGCTGGTTGGGAAGGGGGAAGAGGCTCTCAGGCCGGAGCTTTATATCCCGCGCTCATCGGCGCCTGGATCCAATCAGAGGGGAAATGTTAGGAGCGACGGGGAAAGGGGGGGGGGAGGACGGGCGCACGGGGCAGCAACTGGTTCCCAATCCCGGATAATTAATTGCCACCTATTTGCCCGCAATCCGATCACCCTCTTCTCCCCTCCCCGCCCCTCTTGCTGCCAGGACAGATTTCACTCCGCGTCGGAGCCGCTCTGAGCAAGGGCCCTCTGGGCTTTCATTGGGGGCGGCCGGGTGGGGCCCCCGCTCCGCTTCTTTTCCCTCCCTTCGGCGTTGTGGGCAGACTGGCAGAGCTCCCAGCCGTCCACAAAGCGGAGAACTGAAGGGCCTATCCATGCCAATGGATACCCCCGCGACACTGGCCTCAGCAGCCCTAGATCGATTCACCCGGCTGAATAGATTTTCCTTTTTGGATCCTTCCTGCACAGCAACTATCTGCACCGGAAAAGTAGGAAAAAAGTTTTGGGCTTCCTCATATCACACTTTCCCTGCAGAAGAATTGCCATGTTCTCTCACAGCTTTCATATTTTTGTTTTTATTATTTATTATTTTTTATTTCACATTTCTATACCGCCCTATCTCCCTGGTGGGGCTCAGGGCGGTGCACAGAAGAAGTAAAAACACAATAATATACAAACAACAAGATAAAATAGGATTAAATTTGATGGATCTGTGCTAAAAATCATTAAGTCACTTTGGCTTCCTCAAAGTGAATTCAGCGACCCCAGAGTGATAGTTGTGGCCAACATATTTGGGGAATCTCTCGTGTTGAGGAGGTTTAACACACGACATCCCAAGGCATCATAAGGCTCTGAGATTGATAAAGGTAACACTATCGAATCAACACGAAATGGCTTCCTGAAAGAAAACCTATGCAACTGTCTTAATCTGGATCTCCCCCCCCCCCCCCCAATATTTTGAACTACGGCTTCCCTCATTCCAGTATTACACTGGCTGGCATTGAAGGAAAATAATAATCCAAACTAGTTTTGAGGAAGACCATTCTAGCATCATTTTAGGCTAAACACTGGGGATTGGGACAAATATCTGGATGGATTTGTATAATATATGGACTCAAAACCAAACCAGGTGTGTTATGGATATGTTTCTACAACATACTTGGTTGGGTCAGTTTGGTCCACTGTACTGAGTGAACCCAGAAAAGTGTGAAGTTTAGCAACAGTAGGCAGCAGCATACATGGGCGGTGTCAAAATGCCAGGTAGATGAGACCCCATGATCAAACTCTGATCCTTTTAAAGGCTCTCACAGACATTTCAAAGGATTGGGATTTCACATGGGCACTCCTGCCATCTTACTTCTTAATTATTCCTTTTCAAATTACACTAACAAGAAGGAAAACATTCTAACCCAAGTACTCTATGTTAGTCAAAGCATTTTTTCCTTAATCAGGGTCTGTAGTATGCAACATATAATTAGTCATCCAATGAAATGAACTAGATACAGAATACCTGAATATGCAAGATAGGGTGTTCCTAAAGTCATAGAGCAGGGGTGTCCAAACTTGGGAACTTTAAGACTTGTGGACTTCAACTCCCAGAATTCCCCAGCCAGCGAATGCTGGCTGGGGAATTCTGGGAGTTGAAGTCCACAAGTCTTAAAGTTCCCAAGTTTGGACACCCCTGTCATAGAGAAATGGTGGTTGTTATTCCTTGTACACCATTTAGGGTCAATATAGGCTTGGTAACTATTCAATTCACTTCCCAAACCCTGAGTGGCAAAAAATAGGCAATTCGAAAGTCATGCCAAACAGATTGTTTCATAGTAAGCAAACAATCAGGGCAAGGCATGGCAGTGATAGCCCATGCAGCAGACTGGGAGGGGAAAGAGAGAGACCTTGGATGTTGGAACGGCTAAGCAGGTTCTTCAGGACCTTGGACAGTCCCGTGGAAAAGACAGCATGCCTCAATCTGGTTCTTTGCCATGCTGAATGTAGCCCAACATCTATGTCCTTTCTCACTTTGCTAAAAAATTAGAGATATTTCAATAGACAGCAGATTAAATGGACAGTCAGGAGTCATGCATTCTGTCATCTCTTCCCTACCATGCCCATCTATAGTGGTGAGCATGACCTGAATGTTCCCTCCATGTGATTAAGGAACTGCAAGACTTCACAATCCCATTTTTTTCCTAAGGGGCTGTGGATGGCTGTTTCTAATGGGCATTCCTACCTTCCTTTTAACACATCATACAAACTTCTCTGTCTAGTATAACTTTCACATTATCCATTCCTTTCCAGTTTACTTGTATGGAATGATCATACTTACGTATTTGTTTTGGAAAGATTTAAAAACATATAATTAATATATAGAATACTTAATTAATAGAATACTACATTCAGTCAAGCATCAGTTAAAGAATAGCATCCATGAAAACCTGAAAGCTAATCCCTGGAATTTTCAGTGAGGCATAGATTACAAGAAAAATGGCATACATCTAACAAAAGCTATTTACAATATTTAACCTGTTCAAGCTGTTCAGTGTGCCCTACTTTTCCTTTTATTTCTTTTTTATCTTCTCTTTTTCTTTTCTTCTATGATGGATAACATCTATGTGTAAAAGGATTCTTGTCTTCAGGTAACTACAAATTATTTATGTCATTCTAGTACACAGAATTAAATACAGTAAAAAAAACAACCTCTTAATTCTTATTGGTAAAAGGCTTGGGGACATGGAAAAGCTAAAGCATATAAGGAAAATATTTTTGTCTTTATACATCAATCTCCAAAATGAGAAATAATGTATGGTATTATTTGCCACCTCCTACATTCTTCACAGTCAGTGAAGACAGAATTAGTTTTCTAGTAAGCAGTCTTGTTTAATTGATTATCAATAATTTCACTATATTCCACAAGGATCCAGTACAGAGGAAGCAACTTGCTCATCATAGCTGGGCTGTTTGTTCTCCTTTTCTTTTCCTGCAGTACTACCTGTGTTATTTACACAAGTAACCTAAATTCAACTTTCTTCCTGCTTCAAAATTAAATGTAAAATTTACATTACCTTAGATATACATTAATTTTCTCTCCTTGTCTGCATAAAAGACAGAAATCTCAAGTACAAGTGCAACACACCAGACTAAAAAGATTGTTTATTTTTTACAAGCAGAACATCCTCGTTCCCCATGGAGCAGTTTTTGCTTTGGGCTGCCTAAGGAAATGAACTTGCCAGACATGTTGATATCAGCCCTGAAGCTGCAATTCCCTGTCAAAGTTATTCTTAGCCCTCCTGGAATCCATTAATACTAAAATCTGGTGGAACTCAAGATGTCTTTCACACAAAGGAAAATAAAAAAGGGTTTTCTGTGTTGAACCGCTGGACATGAGTTAATAAACGCACAAGGTAGGGGAATCTAGTTATGTATCTACTTCCATTTTTTGCACCTGGATTGCATTTAACTGCTTCACCTTTTTATGTAAATAATTGACAAACAAAAATCAAATGTTCTAAATCAGATCACTTTTTGATTTGGTCCTTTTCTGCTAAACATGCAGATTAACCAGGGTTTTCTGACAAAGATAATTACAAGAGCACTGTGTATTAAGTTTACATTATTAAAGAAAGACTCAAATCTCCCCTTGCAAGCTGTTCCTGGGATTAGCAGAACAATAACTTTCATTTAAGATAATTGTGATGTGAATGGCTTGGGTTTTATGGTTTTGTTTTTGACTATTAATCTTTTGATCATTATTATTCTTTGTTTATATAGAGAAGCTGGAATCTTGTTTTGAATTAGTCAGGTGTGAAGAATTGAAAAAAGCAAAAAGAGACTTAGTAGCTTTTATATAGGCTCATTAATGACAATACTATATTTGGGCTCCTAGTATTGTTCCTAGCAGCTCTGCTTATCCCAATTGGGTAAAAGGAAAAAGCTGCAGAATTTTAAGAAGTCGCATTAAAGAACTAACAGGTGGCAATAAAATAATTCATTAGATGAAATGAAAGGATGGATGGATAAAAAGAATAACACACTCCATATTCTATCATCTCAAGACACATTTAAAAAAGATATGTCTATGAAGGAAATGTATTGATTTATATTTTATATAAGCAGTCCTCCAATTAAAAATATTTGATATTCCTTTGCTTACTTACATTTACATATAATTGTGTATTAATACAATTTCTGTGTTGAATTGATTAATTACTGCAAGTTGAAAAATTAGGACAGTAGTAACTTTTCTAGAAAGAAATTTTAACATGATCTTCAGTCTATTCTTCTAGTTATATTACCTAATACTCAGAATTGGCTTCAAATACATGCCTTCACCCTCCAGATAGTCTTCCTAAATTAATTCAAATTATGCAAATTGAAAATGAGGTGAGGACAAAGAATGGTATTAAAATGGCAATCAGAATGTCTGATGTATATAGTACAGGAGAATATCATTTTTGGGTGAGTTGGTTGCTTTGTTTTTTTTAAAAGCATCTTAAAATATCATTTTTTTTTGTATGGGGTTAATTGGTAAATTAAAGCTTCATACAATAAGTACATATGTTTGCAAATATTCTAGGCTATTCTTGACCTGAAAATTCTTTAACCAGGGTTAAAGTTATCAAGTAAACGTTTCCACTCACACACACACACACACCGAAGACCTCACTGAACAACTTAAAAGAAAACCCATTTCCTTTTAAAAAAAATATTTTGCAGACATTAAAAAACAGCTCTGTGTTTTTTTTTGGTGAGCCCTTAGACCTTAGAGAAAGAGCTTTACACTTAGTTTCCAATCCATCTGACTCTGCTACTTCCACAAAATCTTCCCCAAGGTGGATCGGACCCTCCACAGTTGGGCTCCCCATAATTCTAAACAATGATGGTTGAGTATTGTGAGAAGTAAAAATTCAACACAGAGCACCACAGGTTTGGGTAGATTTATTTCAGGACGCATCAGATCACACCTATTGCACAGTTTTCTGATCCCTCCCGTGCTTGTCCCTTGTTCAGTCCACCCTCGGCCTTATTTGAGGCATGTCATTCATAAACCTTCTTTTCCATTTTTTTCCCTAAATGGAGGGGACACGCACCTTTTTCCCATTTCTGCTTCTTTTAAAAGGAAGATCAGATACGCTGTTTTCCTAGTTTTTCCAATCGTTTTGGGGAAACAGACTTTCACTACTAGCGCGTGGGAGCAAATCCGGTGTAGTAATTAGAGAAGCGGTAATCCGACCACCGGCCACAACGAATTTCCTATCCGACCAGATATTAGTGGATAAGGACTTTTTTTTTTAACGTGCCACCAGAATCAGCTTAATTTCAGCTGTTTTACGTTAAAGGCTGAGCTCCAGGCGGGATGAGGCAGCCTTAAATATGCATATGGCCAAGTCATTTGGAAAGTTGAGGGATAAGTACATATAATTGCTTCTAATCAGTTTATAAAACATAAAAGCCTAAATGCAAGAGAAAGCCGATAGACGGAGAAAAGGGAGTAAGACTTTTAAACCTTCTCCAGCACGTTAGAGAGGGAGAGAGATGTGATTAAATCCACGCGCCCGCCGGAGCCCTGCAGGGAGAGCCCGTCCGCCCAAATTACGCCCCTTCCCGAGAAGTTAACAAACGTTGTGCCACCCTGCTTGCAGGCTTCCCAGCGGCCTTTGAATACTTCGGGTGGAGTTTTGTGGTTGTTGCGGGCACCTCATCTCATTCGCCTGTTCCCGCCAATCAAAATCCTGATTGAATGTTGTTGCCGGGGAAAAGTGATAGCAACAAAACTTTAAATAACACCCCCCCCCCCCAAAAAAAAGGACCGAAATACATTGCGCCCCAAGCGGAGCGTTTTGACAGTAAATCAGTTAAAGGATATCTTGATATACGCTCATCAGATCGGATTATCCCGAATTATACTAATCAGTAAATGTTTCTCTGCTCATTATTTTGCAAGCGAAGATTTCTCAGCCTCCTCCCCGGCCGCAAAAGATTGCTAATCCCTTAAAGAGCAGAGCATCAAAGCGCGTTCTAATTTTCTGCAGGCCCCGCCCTCCGCGACACGTGGAGGTTCACGTGCAGCCTGGCGAGACGAAACGGGCGAACTTCGGGACCCCTCGGCTCCTGTGGCCTCAGAGGGGAGAAGGTCGCGTTGCTCTCGTCCTCCGGTTCTGAAGGCAGGAACGTCGGGAACAACATTGCCTGCTGCACGAATGGTTAGAGAGCGCATCCCCGCAACACACATTTAAAGGGGCCGCGTGTTGTGGAATCTAGAAGCCCCTAAACACCCCTGGCCCTAAATCTTACTACTTTTGAGTCACCCTGTGCCGGTATCCCCAGAAATATGAACTGGGGTCCCCTCTCCCCTGAGGATACAGAAGCAGCCATCTTGGTTGACCTCCTAAAATCAGGTTTTTTAGCAGCTCAGTTTTTCCGGTTTAATTCAGATAGGTGTGAATCCTCAGCTTGTTTGCAGGGACTGAAAACCTCCCTTCTCTGCAGTGCTTTTGATGGGGATGCTGATGATTTTTTAAAAAAGTACAGAAATTATTTCACCTGTGTGATTTACCCATTGTCTCGGTTGTCATGGACTCCAGGCAGTTTGCAGAACCATTAGCTACAAGGGAGCCCCGGGGTACAAGCCAAAGTGGTGCTACCTATTTAGACAAATCAGAACAACCTCTAATTGGAAATAACAACAGGGTAGATAGCAGCTTTTTTGTAAACAGAGTTGACTCCTGGCAACTGCCTGAAGTAATAATTTTCTTGGCAAGGTTTTCAATTGATTTACCATTACCACTTCCTTAGGGATGACGGAAAAATGACTGGCCCAAGGCCACCTAGCTTTGTCTTTAAAGTGGGAATTAGAATCTTAGTCTCCCACTTTTTAACCTGGTATTTTAACCCCTACACTGAATGGGCTCTCAAATATACATTAACACCTTTAAAAAACCATGTGGTCTGAAAAATATATCATAAACAAAATTCCAAGTCATTTAACCAAATTGTTCAAAGTTCTCTTATTCATTCCTTTGTATAAAACAAATGCAACTCTAATTTGAAGAATAATAGTCAAGTGTTACCAAAATCCAATTCAGCAAATCAGGAGTAGATTTATATTTTATAACAATTATTTGGCTCTCCTCATGTGTTAAAAGTTGACAATTCTTCCTGTCTTAAGGAATTCCAAATATATATGGGATTTAGCCAAACAGAACATATTCCAGATCCATAGTATGTAGTGGGAACTCGGGTGGACTGCCAAGATCTATCAATTAGAATGAGGAAGTAAAAGGTAACATGCATCAAGGTTTAAAGAAGTACATTTGAGAATACACTTAGTCCAATAATTTATTTTCAGTAACAGAAAAATTCAGTTCTTTTATTCTCCAAGTCCACTTTATTTTCCTGAAACTACTTCCATTTCAGAAATGTTAGAATTATTAAACAACTGGGAGCCAGAAACTCATACATACATTTATTGATCACCAAAGACTTAGGAATAGATTGAAACTATTCCATCTATCCTTATTCTAAAGCAAGTAGTTTTAGCCAGTATTAATTTCCTTTTATATTGTAAATGCAAGAATTCAAAAATAGAGACATCTTAATTTAAAAATTATATACTGCTGAAAGAAATGTTGTGCTTTTGTAATTAATGACATGTTCCAATTGTGGATCTAAAAATATTGCTATTAACCTCATTTTTGTATGCATAGTAGACATCCTTCCTAATTCCTGGTAGATTATTTTCTTAAATCATTTTGTTTTTGATTACAGTCAGAAGAGCAGTCATTTAAATGGCCTTAAAGAGCAAAGCATGTAATGAAACACTCAACTTTTATACTGAGTATGGCAGATTACTTAGATTGCTGGAAAATAGAAAGGCAAGACAGCTGTCAGAGCAGTCTTGGCTGAACCTTTTAATTAATTCCTAGCGAAATATTCACTGTAAACAGGAAGGGGAAAAAATGAACATCCAGTTCCAAATGTGATAAGTTAGCATTTATTTATTGAAACATTTCTGAATGGCACTTCTTTTAGTCTCGGTGTTTTATTTCAAAGCTATGTACAAAGTTATTCACAACTAAATTTCATTCACCAGCGTGAAATTTTTCTGATTAGAAAACTTTAGGTGTCAGCATTCCAAATATCATCCAGAATTAAATCAGAGTCTAATGCAGAGCTTTCCTCAATGTTCCAATTTAATAAGAGAGACATGTTGGTAGATCTGTGGAAAACCCGAATCTGAAAGCTTCCTGGGTTTTCCACCCAGTTGAAAGTTCATGATCTTGCCCCCATACCCACAAGTCCATCATATGGTCCAATCTTCCACTGCCACACTGGCAGTTCCATCCATCCAATTCCGGTCAAGCTCAGAGGTGCAGAGACAAAAGATGACCTTGGGCTTCTAGAAAGGATTTTTTTATTTTGACAACAACACATTCTACTCCTTACTATTCCCCCTCTCACTTCCCCACTAATGAAAAAGCATAGTAAAATAATAGAGAGTGTGGCAGGCCAAAGATCCTAAAAGGAACCAGCTGCAGGCCTGACAATAGGATTGAATTACAGATTGGAGGGAGTAACGACATTTCATGAAGATATTTCTCTCAATTTACATCAAAGATGCTCTAGATCTCATGCTGCGATCCAGCATCCCTGAAATATTACCACCATCATAGCAGACTGGCAATCCCCGAATAACATTGAAGTATGTTATATCTTTTACTGGAAATTATGTAATTGTTCTTGAGTCCAAGTAGGAGTTGTCCTTTCTTGTTGGTTTTTTCACCTATCTTACTTTTTTCTCTGGACTATTTTTTGCTGCTAGTTCTTCAAGACATCGCCCCCCAAAATAGTAGAAATCCACTTTAGTGATATAGGCAATAGTAACAAGAATCTTGTAAACCTGACAATATTTTCCCCTTCCCATTTTCTTATAGTATTAAAGAGAGTCAAAACGTTTCTTTCTCACACTTTTCTGCTTTTCCCAGACTAAACTGACTGTTGCCACATATATCTTCAAAACCACCTTTCTATAGTTACCTCAATTGCCAGGAGAATGAATTATTTGTGTAGAAAACGTATGCTGCATCCAGCTAGATGAAAAACATAGATAGATAGATAGATAGATAGATAGATAGATAGATAGATAGATAGATAGATAGATAGATAGATAGATAGATAGATAGATGTAATTTAAAGTATGATCAGATATTTTAAAAATCTCAAAACATAGGATTCAGTTTTCTTACTATGTCCCCATTTTATTCAACATCTGTCACCATATGTACTTTAGAATAGTACCATGATAGCAGCTTATAATTAAGCAATTAGTGAAATGGAATGGATAATTGTACAGTATGCAGATGAAGTGATGCTAATGGTTACTAATCTAGTGTAATCTCTGGCCAACAATTTTAATGAAATTAACAAAATCAGTGAAAATAGTTGTCTGTAAGAGAACAGCCCTACACTAGAAAACACTCAGCTAGAAGATGCTGAAAGACTAGAATATTTTACAGCCTTTATGCTATTTAATATAAATAACTAAAATTGCTTAGTTTGAAAGCCAAGAAATAGACTCAAATAGTATATGCGGTACTCTATTCTAAGTGTCAGTTTGGATGTATATGTCTCACTTGAGAATGAGATAATCCAAGCCTCATGAAATTTCAGTGAGAATTTATGAGATGTTGGTGTTTTGAGAGGAAATCTTACAAGTTCCAGTGTCTTTTTATTTTTAAATTTGTATTACATTGAGAGATGGGGAACATTTTACAATTTGCTTGTGTGTGCTGGTATCTGCAAATATTGCCTTATCCATGGTGGTGTTTGTAATAATGGCTTAATAGGCCCAGGCACAGCAATGAAAAATGTCCTTCATCTGTCATTTTCCCTTTCTCTTCATATTAAATATTTTTTAATCTCTAGGTTTCTTTTCCTCCATCCAGTGTACAGGACAAAGAAATTCTTATGTAGCAAAATATGAATGAAATTGTCACCCTTCTGCATTGCTACAGGTATTCCCAGCATGGAATTGTGCTTATTGGTTGTTAAAGATAAGGAGCCTCTAAGTGGGAAAACATGGCAATAGATAAATCAGCACAACATACAGTACAGAGTTGACTATTGGAAACGCAGGTTTTTCAAAGCTAAGCATTAAAGTCCTCTTTTCAGTTTGATTAATATTTCACTTTTTCTTATACCAAATTCTGTTTTCTCTCCAAATTGTAGCCAAATATTCAAAACGCTTATCTACATACTCAGATAGTCTTGGTCTTCAGATAGTGTCTTTCAACTCATCATTCTTTCTATAGCAGGATGAAATTGCATTTTAAAGAATAACATTGCTATCCCCAGATCTTGTTGGGCTAAATGATAATAGAATAGTTTCTGGAATCATCAAAGTTATTTCAGTCAGCAAGATTCTATCTATGAATCTTTCACCATTCTCCGGTTATTCTATGTAAAGCCCAGAATTGAGCAGCTATCTACAAAAAATTGTTATAGATCTTTGGTTTTGATTTTAAATTAGGCTACTGAAATGAAGAAAGCTGAAAGGTAAGATACTAAAGAAACCAGGAGTGAATATCTGTGTGCAAAGTCAGCAAGCATAGTGAGTTTTGAATCTGAAATCAGATACATGGCTCAGTTTTGGTCTCAGCCATAAACTTAATTTTAATAGTTGCATCTGTCCCAAGTAACTATTTTGTGTTAGACTCTGGCTGGTGAATTATTTTTTTTGTTCTAATAACAAACAGTGTTCTTAAACTTGCAGTTACAAAATTTTAGTTTTTGAATTTTATAACCGTAATATAGGAAAGGTGTGTTCTTTTGGTAAGAATACTTATTTTAATTTATTTCAAAATCTGGTAACCATTTGTGCGCCATTTGGGGTGGGGGGGTGTCCTCCAGTTTCTTTGGGGAACCTTCTGTTAATTCTATTATATAGGCTGTGGTTCTCTGTTCTGAAGTTCCCCCCTATAGTCACCACTGACTTTAGCCAATCTGTTTAATTGAGTTCAAACAGAGGATTAGTGATGATGGTAAGGAATAAAGATAAGGTAGAGACCTTCAGTTTCTAAACACAACCTGGCATGGAATTTAGATAAAAATCTGGCTTAAGGATGTCTGATCCTTTCCATGTTCCAAATCAATTCACCCTTCTCTAATTGGCATACAATAGGTTACAGGCATGCACAGAAGTCTTTCTATATTAATTACTTTCCAAGTTTGATAACCAGATGGTACAGTTTGTAGAGGAAAGTCCTTTGCTGTAAAGAAATGCTTAAGTGAAAAAATCTGTATCAAAATATATGATTATAAGATAAAGTAGTTACCATCTTATCCTGTGTTCCACCAATCACTTTCCTTTCAAACACAGACTCTCATGCAAATTAGAGCTACCAAATCTAGGCCACAAAAATCCAGACAATTACTTAATGGCAGTAAAGTATCAGAGAGAGGGGGGGCGTTGTATCTTTTTACTGCCATCTAACATTGTCTGGATGTTTGCAGCCCAGATCTGGTGACCTGATGTAAATGAGAATTACCAACTCTTATGTTAACTACAGGTAGTCCTTGGCTTACAACTATAATTGGGCCGAGAATTTATGTTGCTAAGTGAGAAATTTCTTAAGTGAGTTTTGCCCAGTTTATGACTTTTCTTGCCACATTTATTACATGAATCACTGCAGTTGTTAAATTAGCAACATGGCTGTTAAGTGAATCTGGCTTCCGCACTTACTTTGCTTGTCAGAAGATCACAAAAGGTGATCAAATGACCCCAGGATGCTGCAACTATCATAAATATGTACCAGTTGTCAAGCTCTGAATGTAAATCACATGACCACGGGGAGGCTGCAACAGTCATAAGTGTGAAAAATGTTCAAAAGTCACTTTTTCAGTGCTGTTATAACTTTGAACGGTCACTGAATGAACTACCTGTATATGTTATTGGGAGAGTTATGTGGGTATGTCTCTATTTCACTTCAATGGGAAAAATGGGCAGTTAGGAGAAAAGAAGATAAAAGTGTATCTGATTTCATTCTGAACCTTCTTACAATCTAATTATATATTTCAGTGTAACCATCATATTTCTGTTTATGTAGATCCTTCTTTAAAATAGATGTTCTGAATTTTGGACCACAGCCCACTAACAAGCCCAATAAATACCCTATTTTATTGTGCTACTACCAGTGCAAAAAATGTGACAGGGAGGGATTATTGAGGGAGTGTTAAGGCAGACAACTTGGCTTTAGCTGTCATTTCTGTTCAAATAGTTTTTTAGTCAATAAGCCACTTATTAAATCTTAATACCGTCTAGACTCTATAGAGTCACACAAATAGTATATAAATTTAATAAGCAATAAGCAATTTAAACCAACAATACAGGTTAAGAAAACAGACTTGATGTATTTACATAATACACATTGCTCATCCAAAATATTTTGGTTTGACAAGATGACCCTATTTACACAATCTGTAAAGCCAATGGTTGGATTCTCAAAATAATAAGCCCCCAAAACAAAATTCTATTTTAGCTAGTCTTAAAGTATTTGTGTGAAACCAGTCTCTGTTTGATATGTAAGGTTTCCACTTTTACTTTGACTAACACTTCAAGGTGATATGAGGATAAAGTGGGAGATACACCAGTTTGATGAAGGGATGGGATTAAAGTACAATAAAATAAACACATATATAACATAACAAATAAGGCATAGCCACCTGATTTTTATTTAAATAAAGAGGAGATGTGCAAGAATCCACAAGGAACTGGATAAAAATTGAAAGAAAGAGAACAAAGGAAGAAATCCGGAGGTTTAACAGGGAATTTTGCAGATGAGTTTATTTATTTATTTATTTATTATCTATCAAATTTATATGCTACTTGTCTCATGGAAGAGGAGAGGATAAATAGACACACCTGAAGCCACTAGAGTTGTCCAGCTATTTTGAAGGCACATAGAAAGCAAGCACTAACCACCTAAGGTACAGTAGTTCAAATATTCCAATCTCTCGAGAACAGTGTAAAGCCATGATGACGAACCTATGGCATGCGTGCCACAGGTGGAACGCAGAGCCCTTTCTTGGGGCACGCGAGCCATCGCCCAGCTCAGCTCTACTGCACATGCATGCATGCGTGCACCTCCCACGGCCAAACTGGTTTTTGGGTCTCTGCGAAACCAGGATGTGCATGGGGGGCGGGGTGTCATGCGTGCATGGGGGGGGGGGGTTGGGAGCACATACACATTGCATTATGGGTGTGCACATTCTTTCGGCACACAACGGCCGAAAGGTTAGCCATCACTGTTATAAAGGATTCTCACAGGATTATAAATGACTATAAAATCCTGCGGAGGCTGTGGAAGGAGCTGGGGTGCAAATAGTTGTTTTGTTATTATTATTCCTCCTGTTGATAGTCAAGGGACAAAATGAAAAGCAAAATCACAGAAGCAAACATCTAGTTAAGCTGATGGGATCATCCCCCCGAACTTCGGACCATCACGGACCTCCGCCTTTTCCGCCAGCGTCTGAAGACGCACTTTTTCCATCAAGCCGGCCTAGCCTAGGCCCCCGAGACCATCTTATCAGACTGTGTTTTTAAATTAACATAACGTTTTAATTAGTGGGATTTTAGTGAATTTTAGCACAGGGCAGTCTAAATTTAATCAGTTTTATTGTTGTAGTATTTATGGTGTTTTATTTATTTCTATGTTGATATCTGTTTTAATTTCCTGTGCGCCGCCCTGAGTCCCTTCGGGGAGACAGGTGCGGGATATATATATTTATATTTATTCAATTTATACCCCGCCCTTCTCCAAACGGACCCAGGGCGGCGCACAGGAAAATTAAAATACATACAAAACATCATATAAAATTTAAAAAACTCATTCAATAGAACCTGTGCTAAAACCAGATTAAAATCCCCAAATTTAAAAACTATCTAAAAGTCAGTATAGGAGGCTACGCTAGGCCGGCTAGATGGAACAAATGTGTCTTAAGACACTTGCGGAAGAGGCAGAGGTCAGAGATGGTGCGAAGTTCAGGGGGTAAGTCGTTCCAAAGGGCTGGAGGGATAAAGGGATAAAGGTCAAATAAATTGAAATTGAAATTGAAATATAAAGTGCCCGAGAACTGACAGTTTCCACAAATGCCCTTCTTCTAGAGAGGCTTTTCTCCTAGAATTCCACTTTCAGGTTTCAGGTTTATTGGACTTATATGCTGCCTTCTCCTAAGGACTCAGGGTGGCGTACAACACAAAAACACACGTTACAAAATTTTTAAACAGATGAAACAAAAAAATCCAAAAACCAATTAACAATTAAATTTAAATTTAAAATTATATTAAAATCAATAATTTATTTTATTCAGGCCAAGACGGCTTGCTGAAAAAGCCAACTTTTTAGGGCATGCCGGAAGGACGGAAGGTCAGAAATTATGCGAAGCTCCGGGAGTAGCTCATTCCAAACGGAAGGCGCTCCCACAGAGAAGGCTCTCCAACTGGGGGTCGCCAGCCGACACTGCTTGGCTGACAGCATCCTGAGGAGGCCGACTCTGGGATCGTATTGGACAGTGGGAGGCTACTGGTGGCAGTAGGTGGTCTCGCAAGTACCCTGGGCCTAAGCCATGGAGCGTTTAAAAGATCATAATTAACACCTTGAACCGTACCTGGAAGACAACCGGCAACCAGTGCAGGCCACTTAAAAGGGGTGTAACATGGGACCACCTAGGTACCCCCATGATAACCCACACAACCGCATTCTGGACCAGCTGGACCCTCCAGGTGCTCATCAAGGGCAGCCCCACGTAGAGAGCGTTACAATAGCCCAGGCGAGAGAGGACGAGGGCATGAGTGACTGTGCATAGGGCAAACTGATCCAGAAACGGGTGCAGCTGGTGTACCAGGCTAACCTGGTAAAAGGCCCCCCTGGTCATGGCCGTAAAATCTTCTTCTGAACTAAGCCACGTATCCAGGAGGACTCCCAAATTGCGGGCCCTCTCTGAGGGGCCTAAAGTTTTACCCCTATCATCAAAGATGGTACGTGATGCACAAATCAGGATGAAGGGAACCACAACCACTCAGTGTTGGAGGGATTGAGCTTCAGCCTGTTCGTCCCCATCCAGATCCGCACAGCAGGTACCAGAACATCACGTTGAGGGCATCAACCACCGATGATCTCGCCCAGTGGGTTCATATATATGTTGAACAGGAGGAGCGAGAGAACTGACCCCTGGGGCACCCCACAAGTGAGGCGCCTCGGGGTCAATCTCTGCCCTTCAGTCAACACAAGCTGCAATCAATCCAAGAGGTAGGAGGAGATCCACCGCAGAATGGTGCCCCCCACTCCTAACCCCGCGAGTCTTCGCAGTAGGATACCATGGTCGATGGTATTGAAAGCCCCCGAGAGGTCTAATAGGACCAGGACAGAGAAGCAACCCCATCCTGGGCTCGCCAGAGATCATCAACCAACGCGACCAATGCTGTCTCCATGCTGTACCCGGGCCTGAAACCTGACGGAAATGGATCTCCACTTTGAGAGTTACTATAGCACAGTGGTAGTCAACCTGATCCCTTGCCGCCCACTAGTGGGCGTTCCAGCTTTAAATGGTGGGTGGTAGGGGTTTTGTCCGATACTGAAGCACTTTCCTTTTTTTAATTTAATTGACTTCCCTACTTTATAAATCACCATTACTGTGGAACCGGTGGTTGGTTAGAAAATTGTACTACTAACAGATACAAAAGTGGGCGTTAGGTATAAAAAGGTTGACTGCCCTTGCTATAGCACATTTATTGCTTGTTTTTAGGAGGATAGTTAAAGTTTTTTCTTCAGATAGAGTTATGAGATCTTACATCTTGTTATTTGTCATTACAGTACTGATTTGTATTAATTTAGAATTTCTAGGGTGTAGAAAGTATGATTCCTCAATGATGGAAGAACAAGTTCTAAATAAAGGAGTAAAGATGTTGGTTGTTGATTCTCTGTGAGTTCAGCTGTTGATTTATGGAATATTCATGGACACTAAATGCCGATAGTGAGCGATATGTTTAAGGCTGAAATCTTATACTCACTTATTGTACCCTGGTGTAGGTTTTATTGAACTCCCATAGTAGAGTACTAAACATGAATGCATTTATATACAGTATAACATATGGGCAAACATTATACTGAAAATTGCATATGTTCCTTGATTAAGGCTACTAGATCTGGGTGGCACCTGTTTCTACCACTTTTTTCTACCACTTAAAAGTCATCCAGATTTTTATGTTCTGGACTCAGTAGACCTACTCTTGATCTCCAGTTTTGTGGTTGTCATTGCTTGCTGAAATGCTCTGCTGGATTTCCACAGCAGTTCCCCAAAACAGAGGCACAATTCTGCATAGTTTTAATGTAAAACAATTAAATAAAAGGTACATAAACTTCTCTTTAAGCCTTAATATAGTAAATAATCACATATGCCAGTTCACTCCTCCAAAACAAAATAACTACTGCACCAAAAACTGTTTAAAAATATACTAACCTGTTCAAAATTGCCCACCCTTCAACTGAAAGGATTTCATTCCAGATTGAGATAAAACCCCAACACAAGATCAAAAGACAAAAAAAAACCATTCTGGTGCATGAGAACCTGGTTGAGTATAATAAAAACAAACAAATATTTGGAGAATTAGATTAATTCAAAAACTTTTTAATCTTTCAAACGTATCTCCTATAAATCTATAGTTACCATCTGGAGTTATTCTTATCTAAATCTAAATCTTTTCATTTTTATTCAAATAAGTATACTTTATTTAATGCTTTGGGAGCTGATTTGTTTCCTGATACATTTACAGTGCTCTTTTATTGCTGTCATTTCCTGTCAACATTGTATATCGCTCACACACTCATAAATATTGCACATTTACTTGGATGTACATACAATATTCATATGAAGACAGACACTGAAATAAAGTTGATTTTTGAAATTGCAAACTCAGCCACTTAGAAATGGGGAAATTTGGGGGGGAAAGAAAGCATGTGTAAAATAATAATAAAAATCAGTACACATTTATTCTGATTTCTTGCTCTTACCATTTGGGATCAGCAAGATTACTAAGGGATTCATTTTTATTGCTTTTTTGTTATTATTTAACATCTGCACATTAATAACAACTCCATTTATTAAAGGATTTGTGTTGGGATTGCTATAATAAAATATACGGATTTATACTAGTCACTAAAAGAATTCTCTGCAAAAGTAGAATTCCCCCCCACCCCAAGTGATTATGAGGACTAGAACATATTGTTTCTGCTCCAAGCATCAGCAAAGCCCACTCACTGCTGTGTATGGTGACAGATGTCTTGAGTTAATGCTGAATATTTAAATATCATCTTTGGAGCCACTCCCTATCTACATAGCACCCCAGTTTATCATCTGTGCAAGCTGTCTTCAATCTGTGTTTTTTTGCTGAAAGCTGCTAGTTCACTGATGGTCAAGAAACTTACTTCACAGTGCAACTGCTTTTTAAGGCCAACATATAGTCATAAAATGCCTCCAGTGAAGGAAAGGAGCATCTTACAGTTCAAGCATCTACCAATGGTCAGGTTAATTGACAGTTACTGCAGCTTTCTAAAAAGCTTGAGGAAGCACTTGAAAATGACTAATTTCATGATTCAGATATTACAGTGGCTGTATTTAAAGCAGTGGTGGGCTGCCTATAGTCTACATACAATTCACAAAGCTATTTTGCAGCCTTGAACTTTCTGGGACCGTGCTTCTGAAATTTGGCAGCAAAGCCTCAGTAATCAAGCCATACAAGTTCAGACAAAGAAGGTATGATAAGCCCTCAATACAATACAATACAATAGCAGAGTTGGAAGGGACCTTATAGGTCTTCTAGTCCAACCCCCTGCATGGGCAGGAACCTTATACCATTTCAGACAAATGGTATCTAACATCTTTTTAAAGACTTCCAGGGTTGGGGCATTCACAACTTCTGGAGGCAAGCTGTTCCAGAGGTTAATTGTTCTAACTGTCAGGAAATTTCTCCTTAGTTCTAAGTTGCTTCTCTCCTTGATTAGTTTCCACCCATTGCTTCTTGTCCTGCCCCCAGGTGCCTTGGGGAATAGTTTGGCTCCCTCTTCTTTGTGGCACCCTCTGAGATATCGGAACACCCTCAGAGAAGCCATTGAATCAAATGGTCAGAAAACTCATACCAACACTTCCAGAACAAGCAACAACTAAATGGCCTGACCAATTTATGTATTAATATGATGTCATTAAGAGCCACTTTGGTGTAGTGCAGGGGTGTCAAACTAATTTTGTCACAGCGTCATGTGAGGTATCGGGACTTTTTCCTCCTTCACTAAACCAGGCATGTAAGTTTGACAGCCCTGGTGTAATGGTTAAGCTATCAGGCTAGAAAACAGGAGACCATGTGTTCTAGTTCCATCATGGGCACAAAGCCAGCTAGGTAACTTTCAGCTCGGGTGAAATGCTACTGGTTCGGACCAGTTTGCCCAAACTGTTAGCAAAGATGCCAGCTGTTTGCCCAAACCGGTAGTAAAAAAAATGCTACTGGTTTGGGCAAATCGCTTTTTCCAATGATCAGCTGTGCTGCACAATTTATATTAGTAGAAAGGAGGATTTTTTGCTTTCTAGCTAATCTAAATCGTGTGGCACAGCGGATTCCACTCCCCCATCCCCTGCTGTTCACTTACCTTGTTGTTCGCTTACTCGCTTGCCAGGCGAGCTCAGTAGCAGCCCACCTGCCCGGATGTCATTTTGACGCTCTGTGCATGTGCGCACATTCACATTGCTATCAAACCAGTAGCAAAGATAAGTGGATTTCACCTCTGTTTCAGCTAGTTACTTTATCTCAACCTAAGGAGGAGGCTGGAAAGAACAAAAGGGTTTTTTTGCTTCGAAATCTTGGCGCGTCTTATACATTTTATAATCCGAAAAATACGGTACTTTCATTTACAGCTGCCTCACATACAGGAAATTGTCTATTTACAACCATTCATTTAGCAATCTTTTGAAGTTACAATGGGCACTAGAAAAGGTGACTTAAAACTGTAGCACATGAACAAAATTAAGGCGCTTGACAATTGGCATGTATTTATGATGTTATAAATACATGCCTGGGATCATATCATTGCCATTTGTGACCTTCCCATCCGGGTTCTAACAAAGTCAATCGGGGAAGCAAGCCAAATTTGCTTAACAATCATGTTATTAACAACTGCAAGTGATTCGCTTGGCAACCATGGCAAAAAAAGTTGTATAATTGGGTGTGACTCAATAACTGCCTTGTTTAACAACCAAAATTCTAATCTCAATTATAATTCTAACTCAAGGACTACCAATAGTTTCTTGCACTCTAATATCTACTACTCCATCTATTTCCAGACCAAAGTGAAGATCGCTGCTATGATCTCTGAAATATCCATAAATGGATAGTAATTGAAATATGGCATGGCTTCATAACTTGCAAATTTTTAGATGGTGCTGAACCACAACCTTGGCTACTCTGAGAGATGCTGCAGAGTTCAACAATAATAATTTGCAGGCCACATGTTACACACATGATTCAAAAGACCTTCCTTTTTCCCATTCTCATCTTTGAAAATTCAGATTGAAAACACATATAGAAATTTAAAAGGAATGGATCAAATTAATAGGAAGCAAGAAAAAATGTAAAAAAATATACCATACTGAATAGGTCAAAAATTTAAAAGTTCCTCACCAGAGAGAACAATCTTAATATTCTAGCTCCTACAGCCTAGTGGAACAGCCTTGTTACAATCAGCTTTCTAAAAGCTGGGAGAGAAAGGGACAGTCTATTATCCAGGTCAAACTTTTCCAGAGAGTGGAATCTGCAACTGAAAAAATATATTTCCAAGATCTCTGGAGATGGAAGATCCTGAGAGATCTACCCCATGAATGAACCCATCCCGATCAATCATACTGGTCAGGAAGATGTTATTGGGAGAAGGCAGTCTCACAGCCAGGCCTGAACCATGAAAAGCTTTAAAAGTAACAACCAGCATCTATAATTGCATCCAGAAGCCAATTCAAGTGTACATAACTTGCATCATTTTGAAGCTGCATTCTGAATAAAGTATATGTAACCTGTAGCTATTGAACCTAGACTTCATTTGATAAAGTTGATTGTAGCCTCCTTTGTGATAAGATGGAGCAAAGGGGAATGGATGATCCCACTATCAGATGTCACAATTGATTAGACAGTCATATCAGTGCATGATCTTTAAGAAATGTATGTCTACCTGAAGAAAGTTAAACAGTGAGGTACGTCAAGGTTCTGCCCTGGGGCCAGCGCCAATCAACATTTTTTTAGAAGGGAAAATAAAGGATGCACAGCATATCTGCATGCGATACCAACTTGGTGGCAGAGAAAGATTGTTAATATCTCAGAAGACAGACTCAAATTTTAAAAGGATCTTGTTAACCTGAACATCAGGTACTTTCCCAAAAAATGCAGTTCAATTTTTATTTTTATTTTTTATGTATTTATCAACATGTACAAGGTAACAAGTTTAGTATAGACATGGACATTTTTGCATGAGATTGGTACAAATAGATGGATATAAATAGTATAACTTAGCCATGAACACATAAAATGAATACATATCAATGGGGACCATAGGACAGGGACGGTAGGCATGCTGGTGCGCTTATGCATGCCTCCTTAGGCACCTGTGAGATCCACGGACAGTTTAAGGTTAAAGATATCGGGGTTTGAGGAACTAACAACTGAATCAGATAGAGTATTCCAGGCATTGACCACTCTTGAGAACTCGTATTTTCTGCAATAGAGTTTGGAGCAGTTTACTTTGAGTTTGTATCTATTGTTTTCCTGTGTATTATTGCGGTTGAAGTTGAAGTAGTCATTTGCAGGTAGAACATTATAGCAGATAATTTTGAGTACTATGCTTAGGTCGGAATGTAGATGGCGTAGTTTGAGCTTGTCCAGGCCTAAAATTTCAAGCCTGGTGGTATAGCGTATTTTATTGTGAGCAGATGAGTTAAGTACTCTTCTTGTTAAATACTTCTGGACCCCCTCTATTGCATTAATGTCCGAAATGTAGTGTGGATTCCAGGCAGATGAGCAGTGTTCAAGGATTGGTCTAGCACAGGTTTTGTATGCCCTAGTTAGCAATATAGTGTTACCAGAGAAAAAACTTCGTAAAATAATGTTGACAACTCTTAATACCTTTTTGGCAATGTTGTTACAGTCAGCTCTGGGGCTTAGATCTTTTGAGTTGAGTACACCTAGGTCCTTGACAGAGAGTGGGTCATCTATTAGGTCATATCCTCCCAGCTTGTATTTGGTGTTCTGATTTTTGTTGCCAATGTGTAGGACAGAGCATTTGTTAGCAGAATTTTGGAGTTGCCAATTGCGAGACCATTCAGATAAATAGTCAAGGTCATTTTGTAGTGGGGTAGTATTGTGTGAGGTGTTAAATAGTTGTACATCATAAAGAGGACGCAGCTGCTTATATGATCACAGAGGTCGTTTATGTAGAGGAGAAATAATATGGGTCCTAATAAGCTGCCTTGGAGGACACCACTGTTAAGTGGTGCAGGGTTTGATATTGCACTTCCAATTTTGACTACTTGTTGCCTGTTTGATAAGAACATAGCTATCCACTTGTGCAAAGATCCAGAAATGCCATTGGAGCTTAATTTTAACAGACGTTTGTCATGTACTACTGAATCAAAGGCTTTGCAGAAGTCTATGTAGATTGCATCTATTGCTTTACCCTGGTCAAGTTGTGTGGTCCAAATGTTTTTGCAGTGTAGGAGCTGCATATTACAGTACAATTTTTTTCTGAAACCAAATTGCTTGTTAGAGCGTAAGGTGTTTGTCTCTAAGTGGAGGGTGATGGATTGGTTTATGATGGATGCCATGACTTTACAGGAGACGCAGCAAAGGGAGATCAATCAGTAATTCTCAACTAGACTGGGGTCTCCTTTTTTGAAGATAGGAATTTCTACTGTTTCTACTGACCATAGGTCAGGCAAGGAGCTGGTTGTAAAAGATACGTCATAGATGGTGCTTAGAGGTTCAGCTAAGGCGGTGGAGAGCTTTTTCAGAAAATAGGTATCTATTCCATCAGGACCAATAGATAGAGATGGCTTTAAGTTGCATAGTGCCCTTTTGACAGTGTCTTCAGTAAAATCAATGTGTTTTAGGTCGGTGCAATTGGTTGAGATATGACTAGGAAATGAGGGGGAGATGCCATTGCTGTTAACAAAGACTGAACTGAAAAATGTGTTGAAGAGATTGGCCTTAACGGCTTTGTTGTTGCACTCTTCCCTGTTATGCCCTTTTAGAGGTGGGATAGTTTTTGATTCTTTAAGTTTGGTGTTTACAAAATTGTAGAAGGTGGATTTTGTGTGTAACAGCTCTTCCTCCTGTTTGCAGTGGTAATTGGTACATTCTGCTTTTATTTGGCAGAAAATTGCAAGAAATGGAGGCTCTGCACTTACAGTAAGTAGAAAAAATTACATACACAGGTACTAGATAGATAGTACCTGGCTCAATGGTAATACTTGTGAAAATGATATTGATCTTTTGGTAGATGACAGATTAAGTATGAGCCAGCCATGTACATAAACAAGCAAAAGAGTTAATACAATCTTAGGCTATATCAATAGAAATATAACATTGAGATCATGTGAAATGATAGCTCCAGTTACACTTTGATTCTATCATCTGAATGCTCAAGAATAGCCCCATGTACAGAGCAATGCAAGAGATGACTAAGACATGAGTGGTCAGGGAATACAGAGCCAGGGCCTGAGGCTGATGTTTTGTAACGCCAGGTCCATTGTCAACAAAGCCCCCCTCATCCATGACCTTGTGTCAGAGGGGGAGCCGGACCTGGCTGGAATAGCGGAGACCTGGTTGGGCCACGAGGGTGGACTCCCCCTCGTTGAAATGTGCCCACCAGGCTACCGCGCTTTTCATCAGCCCCGGGCCCTAGGTAGGGGTGGTGGGGTGGCGGTCATAATAAAAGAAGATCTTGAGCCGAGAGAGACCATTGTGCCACAGACTACCGGTTGTGAGTCCCTCTGCGTGAAGTGGGGCCTAGGGAGGCAGCTGGGCTTGCTGGTTGTATACCTGGCTCCCCGCTATGTAGCAGCAGCCCTGCCCGAGCTCCTGGAGTTGATCGCTACGGTGGCAGTTGAGACCCCCAGACTTTTGGTCATGGGGGACTTTAATCTGCCATCGGTGGGCGAATCATCCGTGGCAGCTCGGGAGTTCATGGCTTCCATGACGGCCATGGACCTGACCCAATTAATTCAAGGCCCTACCCACGAGGGTGGACATACACCGGATCTCATCTTTGTCTCTGGCCAATGGAAGAGTGATCTGGGTATAGGGGATATAGTCATCACGCCCTTGTCATGGTCAGACCACTCACTTCTCCGGCTCGATTTTCCGACCGCTACTCCCCTCTGCGGGGAGGCGGAACCAGAGCCATCGATCTGGTTTCGCCCCAGGCGCCTTATGGACCCGGATGGGTTCCAGACGGCGCTTGGGCCACTTCCTGTACCCCTGACCCGCGCCCCGATGGAGGACCTCGTGGCCGCATGGAACACTGCGACCACGGGGGCCTTGGATCGGGTCGCGCCCTTGCGGCCTCTCTTGCGGCGGCGAGTCGCCCCGGCTCCTTGGTTTACCGAGGAGCTGAGGGGGATGAAACGCCACAAGAGATGCCTAGAGAGAAGATGGAGGTCTACCCGTTCTGAATCTGACCGGACACAAGTAAGAGCCCAGTTATGGACTTACATTGTGGCGCTGAGAGTGGCCAAACGTCATCATTGTGCCACTCTCATAGCATCCGCAGAAAACCGCCCTGCTGCCCTGTTTAGGGTGACCCGCTCCCTCCTTCAACAGAGGGTGCGGGAAGCCCCGCTACAGGGCAGAGCAGAGGAATTTGTGACTTTTCTGCAGGAGAAAATCGCTCAGATACAGAACGAGCTAGCCCCCATTGATGGCCCAGTGGGATGCCACGAGACAGATCTTGTTTGGGAGGAGTTTGACTCCGTTACTTCCGAGGATATGGACAGGCTACGTGGGCGACTGCGAGCCACCACATGTTTATTGGACCCGTGTCCCTCCTGGCTTGTACTGGCATCCTGGGAGATGACACGAGGCTTGCTCCAAGAGGTTGTCAACGCATCCTTAAGTGAGGGTTCCTTGCCTGCTTCCCTAAAAGAGGCTATGGTGAGGCCCCTCCTTAAGAAGCCCTCTTTGGACCCAGCTTTATTAAACAACTATCGTCCAGTCTCCAACCTTCCCTTTTTGGCGAAGGTTGTTGAGAGTGTGGTGGCACAACAGTTTCCCCGTCACCTGGAGGAAGTTGATTATCTAGACCCGCGCCAGTCCGGCTTCCGGCCCGGGCATAGCACTGAGACGGCATTGGTCGCGTTGGTTGATGATCTCTGGAGGGCCAGATATGGGGGTTGTTCCTCCATCCTGGTCCTATTAGACCTCTCGGCGGCTTTTGATACCATCGACCATGGTATCCTATTGCATCGGCTGGGGGGGTTGGGGGTGGGAGGCACCGTTTTACGGTGGTTCTCCTCCTACCTCTCTGGCCGATCGCAATTTGTGTTGACAGGAGAGCAGAGGTCGACCTCGAGACCCCTCACATGTGGGGTGCCTCAGGGGTCGGTCCTCTCGCCTCTCCTGTTCAACACATATATGAAGCCGCTGGGTGAGATCATCCGTGGTTTTGGGGTAGAGTACCACCTGTACGCTGATGATACACAGCTGTACATTTCTACCCCAAACCACCCCAACGATGCCGTAGCAGTGATGTGCCAGTGCCTGGAAGCCGTGCGGATCTGGATGGGAAGTAACGGACTCAGGCTCAACCCGACCAAGACCGAGTGGCTGTGGTTTCCGGCTGCCCGATTCAACCAGCCGACTCCATCGCTGGCCATAGGGGGCGAACATCTTGTCCCTGTGGATGGGGCGCGCAACTTGGGTGTCCTCCTGGATGCCCGGCTGTCCATGGAAGATCAAGTGACAGCCGTGGCCAGGAGGGCGTTTTACCAGGTTCGCCTGGTTCGCCAGTTGCGCCCCCTATTGGATCGGGACGCCCTTCGCACAGTCACTCATGCTCTCGTGACATCGCGACTGGACTATTGTAACTCTCTCTACATGGGGCTTCCCTTGAGGTGCACCCGGAGACTTCAGATGGTTCAGAATGCAGCCGCGCGGGCAATCTTGGGTACCTCCAGATTTGCCCACATAACTCCACTTCTGCGCGAGTTGCACTGGCTGCCTTTCGTCTTCCGGGTGCGCTTCAAGGTATTAGTCATCATTTTTAAAGCGCTCCATGGCTCGGGACCTAGCTATCTGCGGGATCGGATCCTGCCTCATACATCCTCACGGCCGATTCGCTCCCACAGAGAGGGACCTCTCCGGGTGCCGTCCACTAGACTCTGTCAGCGGGCGACGCCCAGGGGAAGGGCTCTCTCTGTGGCGGGCCCAGCCCTCTGGAACGACCTTCCCCCCGACATCAGAACAACCACCGACTTCCGCTCCTTCCGTCTGAAATTAAAAACTCATTTTTTCCGTTTGGCCAGCCTTGGGTAGCCTCTCTCTACAGGGTCTAGCTGTTTTAATTGGGTATTTTAGCATGTTAAGGGGATTTTAGCACAGGCCCAGATTTAATTTGTTCTTAATTATATTTGTATATTTATTGTATTGTGGTTTTAGTTTTCCCTGTGCACCGCTCCGAGTCCCTACGGGGAGAGGAGCGGTCTATAAATTAAATTATTCTATTCTATTCTATGAGTGACTGTGAGTAAAGCCTCTTAACCCAAGAGGGATGGTAACTGGTACATAGGATGGAGATACAGTTTCTCTCCAAGATTGTTTACAAACTTAAAGCCTCTCCATCTTGCTGTGATTAAGCCTCAAATTATTCATAACTATCCAGATTCTAATAATCTTTGGGTCAACACTTTCATAGTATCACTTGTTCAGTTAAAAATTGTGTTAGAAATTTGGCTATCATTAGCATCCTGGTGATACCCAAACCTTATTGGTAAAAAACTTCACTCAGAGGCATCATGTAGATGTTAAATAGGAGTTGGGAGAGTGTAAAGACTGCAGCATTCCACAACAAAAGTTTGTTAATTTATTAAATGTATATGTTATCCATCTCACTATCCAAAACAATTCTGAGCAGCTGCAAATTCACAATCACTCTACAACATCACCAACTAGAACCACACCATTACTATTATTATTATTATTATCATCTCACTTTTATGTATTACCTATTCAAGGCTAGGAGTGTCATTAATAGTTCTGCTTCTAATTTCCCCCACAACAATAATCCTATGAGGCAGGTTGTACTGAGAGAGTGACCGGCCCATGCTCACCCAGTCACCTTCTGTAAGGGAGGCTTAGAACTTAGTTTCTTGGTTTCTAGGCCAGCACCTTAAGCACTTTTCAGAACAATAAAATTTAACAGCAAGCTTCTAAATAGCAAGTGGGGAAAAACACAAACATGATTTTTAGTTTCCTCCAGAGATGAAATTCATATAAATTCTATTTTACTACCCACTGTACAATAAACACATACTGTTATATACAAATGGATTGATTGATTATGTGCATGATGCCATTTTCAACTCTTAGGATCCACATACTGTAGGTAGATTTTCTCTATGATGATCTAATCCTAACCTGTCTTTTATGTCTTCCAAGAGTGCAGTCATCATCATTGTAATGGAATCCATTCACCTTGATACTGTCATCCTGTTCTTCTCTTTCCTTCCATTTTCCGCAACATTAGAGCCTTTTCCAGAGCTACATCTTCACATCATGTGTTGAAGTAGGATAATTTGAGCCTGGTCATTTGTGCCTTGAGTGAGAACTCTAGGTTGATATGCTCAATAATTTTTGGGTTGGGTTTTTGGGGAAGGGGCATTCATGGTATTCTCAGAAATCTTCTCCATCCCCAAAGTTCAAAAGCATAATACTCTTCCTACTCTATTTCTTCAGAATCCAACTTCATTTTAATAGAGTGACTCAGGGAATCGTATGGCTTGCAATTCTGTTCTTAGTAGGTATAGATACACCATAACTTGGAACATCTTTTCCAAGGCCTTCATGGCTGTTCTACCAATTGCCAGTCAGGACCGTATTTCTTGACTACTACTTCCTTTCTTCTTGGTAATAGATCTAGGACTTTGATACGTTCATTGCCAATTGTAATAGGTTGTTCTATCATCATTAGTCTTCTTTATATTTATAATTTCAGTCTCATTTTTTCACTGTGTCCAACCTGGAGTCAATCATTATGTTCTATCCATACTATGGCTTCCTGACATATTTAAATTTTTCATGAGGACAATCAAATGTTCTGGGTTTCCCATTTTTGAGCACATTTTACAGTTTGTTGTGATCAACACAAGTTAAAGATGTGATGTGATGACGCAAGGCAAGGCACGGAGATAACAGCTGATAGTTAAAACTGCCCCTTTATTGCTCCAACTTTCCCCCAAATGCCCCCATGTTTATAGCACGTCATGGAGCACACACACCTTCAGCAGCCTATGGCTATGAGTAGTCCAGCAAAATGCTGTTAGCACAATGGCTTCCATGCAAGAAATCCAGTGAGGCAAGTGAACAAGGCAATGAATTCACGAAGCAAAAGGATTTTGGCAATGAATCCACAAACTCCAGACATCGACATTGGCGCACAAAACTCCACGAATACAGTGTTTGTTCCCGACAAGTGCCCCTTCTCACAGCGTCTCATTAAGTCTCAGTCCCCAGGTGTGCCTTGTGAAGAGGGATGGGGTGCTCTCCTCCTGAGTCGTTGGGTCAGCTTGTGCTGTTCCCCCCTCCTCTCCACTCTCCGTGCTTGGGGATCAGGAGGGGGCAGTCCTTGCTCATTGCCTGAGCTCCATTGCTCCTCATCTCTACTGCCTGCCCTCTCTTCCTCCCTCTTCAGTCATCCTACCCCCCCTACCTGTTCTTCCTGTTGGCAAGTCATCCCATCCTTATTATTCAAGGATCCCTCCATTTTCTTTTGTTTTGTGGGAGATTTCTATTCTTTGTCCCTAACTGACATCAACAGCTTGGTTTTTAAATATTCGCAAGAAAGGCAGCTTCAAATAATCAGATTTATTCTCTTTCCTAACTCCAGATAATGACTACTTCTTTTACCTTTCTAGTCCAGTAAATAAAACAGTTTCGAAGATCTTTGAAAACTAGGAGCATCTTATAATCTGATGACATTTTTGCACCTCCCAGGGAACACTCATGTGAGTAGAACTTTACACACACATACGTGCATGCTTGCTCATCACTCCTGTGGTCCAATTTTAAATAGGCCATGGCCTGGGAGTTCAGTATAACTGAATAATCAGGATAACTAAAGAGTATAATTAAAGGAAAAGAGACTTATTAATACAGAATAGTAATATTATTCATTATTCAAGGATATTTTGGAACAGTGTATTCAGAAATTACTCTTAAGAATGTCTGGCATTATAAAAATGGATTAAAAAGAAATTATGGAAGAGGAGCAGATTTTACAGGTGAAACAGAGACTGAAACTGTTTTAAATGTGGATCAGAAAATAGATTTTAAAATGTCATGTTACAATGTGTAAATTACCCAGTATTTACAAATAAACCAGCTGATGTCCTAATAAAGGGGATATGCAAATAGAAGAGTGATTTGGATAGTTTTCTTATGTTGATTTACTAAACAGATGTGTTAAACTTGTGAAGGAAACAAAGATTAAAAAATCAGCTTGTGGGACATTGAAGAGAGATTCTTACAAGTAAACAGAAAAAAATAAAAATAGTTATATTTGATTAAGATTAATATATATATATGTTGTTTCTGATAATTTTCAAAAGAATTTTCTTGATTGAGTCTGAATGAAAAGGCTTTAAAGATTTGTTTATAGATAAGAAATAAGGATGGGGAGATGATATTTTGTTGAAATGTCAAAGAAGATAATAAATGACTAAAATTGTATTTGTCTTGCTGAAGGGAAAAGTCATTTCTTTATATAGCTTCTTTTCCTTTTCTTTATTCTTTTCTTTTTCTCTGCACATTATATTTTGCATGCGCAAAAGCGTCTGGGCGGGTGGGCGGAGCTTCCTGCTGCCACTACTACCGGTTCACCGAATCTGGCCCAAACCAGCAGCAACCCACCTCTACCTCACATCCATATTTGTTTAACTCTTCCAAACTTGTCAAAGTATTTCATGTTGCTTATGTACATCCTTTGTTTATTGCATCCACCCATCACAAAATAATAGTGTTTATCTACTTCATATCTCTCCAGGAGCAAAAAGCAGCATTGTATTGGCAGCTTTCTTCAAGGTAGTGCCTGACAGATGCGCTGGACTATTGTACAGTTCTGCACTCATGGTCACTATAGTAGCTGAGGATTATGGATGCTGTAGTACAAATGGGAAAGGCACAAAGTTAGGGGATTAATAGACAAATTATTGCCTACTTTTAAAAAATTAAAGGTACAGATATTAAAGGGTGCCGGTGGGTCTAGCTTTCCATCCCCATCCACACAAATGTAATCCTGAGTAAAGTTTATCCATCTAATAGATCACGTTAAAAGAATACAATCCATTCACTTCCACTTTCCCTACACCTAAATTTACACATTAATAACTCGTTCCCATTATTGATACTTGTTAAAGTAGAATTAACGCTATTGTTCCTCAACAAACACTGCTTAAATACTATGTTTAGTGGGCTTGTAATCAGCTTTACCCACTTTTCTTCTAATCTGATTGAAACAGATTTCCTACCCAAATCTTTTTTATTATTTTGTTGATATTAAGGGGTCACATATTTACAATCCCTGTCTTCAGCTTTAATTTAAGTTGCTGAGGCTGAGTTGCCATTATGGGTGAACAGATAATTTCAGATCACGCACTTTTTAATTAAAATGGTGTCAGAGAAATAGTCCACACGGATGGAATGCAAAGTTTGGTACCGGTACTACTGTACACTACTGGTTATATTTTAGCCAGTTTCCTATTATGTAGCTATTCATGATAATGCTTTTTGACCCTCTGCATTTACTCCATCATAATTATCCTTTAATACTCTTATAAATGAACTTTTAGCTTATCTTTTATTAATTCGCAGAACAAGCAAAGCACTACAACATAATAAACAAACCTATTTAAATAAACGGTTTAACCCTTTGGAGAAATTATTCTTCTTGCCCCAAAACCTTTTTAAAAAGACAATAGCAGAAATTAAAAGTTAGAATTTAACAGTACATCTATTTTTTAGACTATCCAAAGAAAGAAATCTAAGAGTAAAAAGAGTAAAAAGAAATCTTACATTTTCAAGCGATGTACTGTTTGATAAACTCAGAGAAGTCTAGTGTCTTTCACCCCAAAATAATAATAATCTCCTCTTGATTTCTTTTCAATTTTTCCATTTTAATCAGTTATTCTTTTTATGAATAATAGATCATTGTTCAGATAATCTTTGTAAATATTTTTAAAGCACCTATCAAGAGAAAAAAAGAAATCTGGTTATGGCCGAGTCAATTTTATTTACTGATACATAGTTTTTCCCATGTTAGTACAGGTAGTCCTTGACTTAGAACATTTAGTGACCATTCAACATTACAACAACAGTGAAAAAAGTGACTTATGACCATTTTTCACACTTATGACTGTTGCAGCATCTCATGGTCACATGATCAAAATTCAGATGCTTGGCAACTGACTCATATTTATGACAATTGCAGTGTCCTATGGTCATGTGATCACCTTTTGACAAGCAAAGTCAGTGGGGAAGCCAGATTCACTTAACAACTGTGTTACTAACTTAACAACTGCACTGATTCATTTAACAACTGGGGCAGGAAAGATCGTAAAATGCAGCTAAATTCACTTAACAACTGTCTCACTTAGCAACATAAATTTTAGGTTCAATTGTGGTCGTAAGTCAAGGACTACCTGTATAAAGTCAGAAGGAAACTAGATATGATTGAAGCTGATTATCACTTTGAGAGACGTCTCTGACTTTATCAGACATGAGAAATAAAAATAGCCCATAGACCTGCTAAGTTTACATAAGAAGTTAAAAGTGGTTAAGTGTCCCATTTGGTAGCATTATCTAGTCTCCCTTAGCTGCCATGTTAGTAATCTGCATGGAAGATCACCAGGAAATCCAAGAGTGGTAAAATAGAAATTAAAAGACATCCTAGAGCAGTGATGATGAACCTTTTTCTTACGGCATGCCAAAATTGTGCATGCACAAGCTATCACGCACGCATGCATGCCCAATCTTCCAGCCCACCTATGCATGCTTGCACAACCCCAGGCTCATGCGTGTGCAATCCCTCCCCAGGCTCTGAAGGCTTTCCTGAAGCCTGGGGCAGGTGAAAATGGCCTCCCTTGTCTTCCCGGAAGCAGGAAACTGATCATTTCCAAACTTCTGGTTAGCCTATTGGGGCCATTTTCCGCCCTCCCCTGCCTCCGGAGGCTTTCCTGAAGCCTGGGGAGGGTGAAAATGGCTTCCCCTGGCCCTCCAGAAAGGCGAAAAATCAGCTGGCCGGTGCGCACATGTATGTCAGAGCTGACACCTGGCATGCCACCAAATATGGCTCCATGTGCCACCTGTGTTCGCCATCACAATCCTAGAGAGATTCAACATTAATCACTTCCAAACAATTCCAAACAATTGCCCAGAAAACTATATACAGTTGTCCACAGAGTCACAAGTTTAGATTGACTCAAAAGAGGTTTTATCTTTCCTTTTAAATTAAGTATATTGTGGGAACTCAGTCATTTTCTAATTTCATTAATTTGTTTGGAGATCATATTTTGGCAACCATATGATTTCTAAATCTGAGTTTAATGAGTTGTATGAATCCAGACAAATATTAGGAAACATTTGCCTGGAATGCTATCTAGGATTAAGATTGTGTATTGAAAAGAATAGATGGAGAAAGGTCTTTTTATTAAATATGTAAGGGCTTCTCTACATACAGGTGATCCTCGACTTAAAACTATAATTGAGCTTGGAATTATGTTGTAAGTCATTGTGGTTGTCAGACATGGCATCACATGACTAGATCCAAGTTTCTGACATTTTTGTGTGTGACAGTTGTTAAATGAAATAATAATAATAATAATAATAATATTTAATTTTGTATACCGCGTCCTCTCCCCAAGGGGACTCGGTGCGGTGCACAGGGAAATTAAAACATATAAAAATATATACAAACAATAAATACAATAAATAAAAGCAGATTAAATTGATCGTCCCTGCGCTAAAAACCCCATTAAAACTAAATTCCCTAAACACCCCAGAGGTAGAGACTAACCAAGGCCGGCCAGACAGAAAAAGTGTGTTTTCAGTTTTCGACGGAAGGAGCGGAGGTCCGTAGTTGTTCTAATGTCGGGGGGGAGGTCGTTCCAGAGGGCTGGGCCCGCCACAGAGAAGGCCCTTCCCCTGGGCGTCGCCCGCTGACACAGTCTAGTGGACGGCACCCGGAGAAGTCCCTCTCTGTGGGAGCGGATCGGCCGTGAGGATGTATGGGGCAGGATCCGATCCCGCAGATAGCTAGGTCCCGAGCCATGGAGCGTTTTAAAGATGACAACCAGCACCTTGAAGCGCACCCGAAAGACGACAGGCAGCCAGTGCAGCTCGCGCAAGAGCGGTGTTATATGGGCGTACCTTGCGGTCCCCATTATTGCTCGCGCGGCTGCATTCTGGACCAGTTGAAGTCTTCGGGTGCACCTCAAGGGGAGCCCCATGTAGAGAGAGTTACAATAGTCCAGTCGGGATGTCACGAGAGCATGAGTGACTGTGCAAAGGGCATCCCGATCCAATAGGGGGCGCAACTGGCGAACCAGGCGAACCTGGTAAAACGCCCTCCTAGCCACGGCTGTCACTTGATCTTCCATGGACAGCCGGGCATCCAGGAGGACACCCAAATTGCGCGCCCCATCCACAGGGGCAAGATGTTCGCCCCCTATGGCCAGCGATGGAGTGAGCTGGTTGAATCGGGCGGCTGGAAACCACAGCCACTCGGTCTTGGTCGGGTTGAGCCTGAGTCCGTTACTTCCCATCCAGATCCGCACGGCTTCCAGGCACTGGCACATCACCGCTACGGCATCGTTGGGGTGGTTTGGGGTAGATATATACAGCTGAGTGTCATCAGCGTAGAGATGGTACTCTACCCCAAAACCACGGATGATCTCACCCAGCGGCTTCATGTATGTGTTGAACAGGAGAGGCGAGAGGACCGACCCCTGAGGCACCCCACATTTGAGGGGTCTCGAGGTCGACCTCTGCTCTCCTGCCAACACAAATTGCGATCGGCCAGAGAGGTAGGAGGAGAACCACCGTAAAACGGTGCCTCCCACCCCCAACCCCCCCAGCCGATGCAATAGGATACCATGGCTATTAAGCAAATGCTACAATTGTTAAGCAAATCCATTTTCTCAATGGGAATTTTTTGTTGGAAAATGTAAGTAAATTTCAGAAACTGGCAAAAAGCATCACAAGTTGTGGTCCAGTGACTTTGTGACATTGCAACTATAAAGGTGAGCTGGTTGCCAAGCACCCAAATGTGATCAGATGTCTAAGGAGGTATGGCCATTGTAACTTCAATAGCGAGGAATAAGTAACTCTGGAGAGACATAACTTTGAATAGTTGCTAAGTGACTGGACATAAGTGGAGGACTCCCTGTAATACAGACATATTTAATTGCTTATAAAAATTATGGCTGGACAGAGTCATAGTTTCAGAGACACGTACAAATGGAGACTGAAAGATCATGGGGCATGTTACTCCATTCTGCTTAGAGCAGACTTCTCCAACCTGATATTGTTCATATGTTTTAAGATTACAGCCCAAAATTCTCAATGCACATGCTGGCTGTAGTTCTGAAATCTGTATTCTAACAAATCTGGGCAAAGTCCGAGTAAGATTACCTTACTGAATTCCTGTGAGTCCCATCTCTGTCTTAATTACCAAAAACAGAATTTCAAATGGAGTGTGATACTCTGGACCCAGTAAAATAAGGTAGCAGCCATGTGTGTCCCTTTTGCACACCTGCAGTATTTCCTTTATCAACCTTTCCTTGGAAACAACAGTATATTGCTGAAATTCAGTCAGCTTTCATGAAATATTTTGTTACTTTAACTGAAAAGGAGTAGCATTTGTCGTTTTAAAAAATCTGAATTCTCTTTGAGAAGAGTAATATCTTCAAGTGCGCTGGTATTAATCTGGAAAGATTACATTATATCTAATAATGCCCTGACAATTTTAAAGAAGATTAGACCAAGGGCATTGGTTGGACTGGGGAAGTCCACCTGATTTTCTATAGCCATAGAAATAATCTTCATAAAATAATGCAGTAATAAATAATGACCAAAGATTAGCAGTTAGGTCCAGAGTTTCACATGAAGTTGAGGAAATTGTGACATGTTATGTGTTAAACAGATAGGGACAATTAAACAGTGCTCTTTTCTTTTCTAGAAGGTCTCTAAGCTATTTGTAATGCTACATGTTTTCATTAAATCCAGTTAAATTATTCTTTCTGATTTCCTGAATTAAGGTGGTGATTCTGAAAGAGCTGTATGACCTCATCATATGTGCAGAATTATCAGATTCGGAAGAATCCTTCAGATATTCAGCAAAGGTGTAAACTGCTATATCTTATCTGTTACCATTGTTATTTACCTTTAAAGTTATTACATTTTTAATAGATGAACATAATTCATAACCATGTTTTCTTAATCTTATTTGGTTTAAAATCATTGTTGCTTTTACTCTGAATACTTTTCTAGCATAGCCCAGTGCAAACTTTAAAATGTGCATTTATTTCTTGGCTGCAATAGTAGTTCCTGAGAATTTGCCAAGAAAACAGTCTTTTTTAAAGGGTTGAAAGTGTTAATGATACCAAATAAAAATACATAAATATTGTGGAATGGACAGATTTGGGAAGGCAGGAGCTCTGCAAGGTCAAAAAAACTGTGATGTAATCAACCAACAGTTGCTGTTTCTTGATCAGTTACTCTATTGTCCACATTTCACTAACAAGGCTCTTTGATGAATTTGCATCAGTTGAGTCTGAATAATACTTGTTTAATGAAAAGCATTTGTTTTACAAATTAGGTAGTTTATACACATCACAGCTGGGGTGGATACCTGTAACCCCTAAATACTCCTCCCCTTTTTTCTAGTCCCCAAATCCCCTTTAAACTACAGTATATGGTGTATTTCTACTATCTGTCTATCTGTCTATCATTATCTGTCTGTATGTCTATCATCTATTTTTCATAGTCCAAGAGATTCGATGGTTTACATAGACTATAAAAAAACAAATAAAATATCCAAGGTACTACTTCTGAAAAACAATAAGACCACGAACCAAATATAAGAATTCAAGCAAGAAAAGAAGTTAAACATGGCATGGCAAAATTAGATGAAGCGCTGTCTTCATCTAAGTAAAATTAAGACAGTGCTGTCTTTAGAAGCTTCCAAAAAATCAGCAAGAAGATCTCTTGATCTTTTTCAGGTGGCTGTTCCACACTGTATTTGATCCCACTATTGAAAAGCAATGCTTTCTTGCTTCAGTATCATAAGCTTCTTTTTAAAATATGGAATCATAATATTTTCTCTCTGTTTGATCCGATTGGTTTGGCCAGTACTGGATGGAGTATATGGTCCTAGAAATATCTGGGAATCAAGCCATAAGGGACTTTATAGGTTAAAATCAGCAACTTAAATTGTACCTGGAAACCAACTCGCAATGAATGCAAGCTCCCCATATTGAGGAAGAAATGCACAAAATCTGCAATCAGACTTTAAAAATCAAGATTCATCCTATCCCAGAAACAAAGTAAAATCAAATCCCAGCATTATTAGCATGCCTGATATCAACTCACTTAATCTATATTATATATTTTCCACTGAAACCTCTCAAAAACTATTAGGTGAGAACCCCACTTCATAAAGTTAGTCTACTATTAGATTACTTTTAGCTCTGTAAAGTAATCCAGACAAGAGGTGCAACCAGGAGTACTAGGTCTATCCTTATTTCAAAGCTACATTAACAGAATCTTGCAAAACTGAAAATGTTTTTTCCCCCTTTTACATTTCAGAAAACTAGGGAGAGTCCTTCCTGAAACATTTTCTATGCCATCCCCCCTTTTGTGGGCTGAGATATATGTGGGATATGTATGTATGTATGTATGTATGTATGTATGTATGTATGTATGTATGTATGTATGTATGTATGTGAGATATATTTTGTGAGCAGAATGTATCCAACCCGACAATAAAGATATCTTTTACATACAGATGTACCATCTGTAACTCTCCCTCTTTCTCAAGGTCATCCCCACATACCATTAAGATTACAGAGTGATGAAACTGAGATTGCATTCATTGTATCTGCCTTCTCCAACAGGGGTGGGTTCTCTGTGCATGCGCAGAAGCAAAAAACAGCACCGCTGGGAGAACCAGTTCGGGGGCATGGCAGGCCTGGGTTTCTGCCAGTCACAGCAACCCAGGTTGCCAAGCCACTACCGGTTTGGCCGAACTGGTCCAAACCAGTAGGAATCTACCACTGTTCTCCAATATGTGTCCTATAGAATTGAGGATATTCAGCAGTTGCAGCTGAAACACTTCTGGAGATTTTGCATTACAGTTATTGTGTGATGTGATGGTTCAATGGTAGACATGTTGGTGGGCACCTTCCCACTAGGTCCATGTAACAGAGGATGATCAACAGAGTCCTACCTACGTATTCTTTCCCATTGCCATGCTAACCAGCCATCAGAAACAGCTACCAATATGGAAGAGAAAATACCCATCTCAATTAGCATGGGAGGAAATGAAAGTAAAGATTACCCTACCCCAGTGAGCCACATAAAGAAGACAATTTTTGAAAGCCAGCAAGAAACAGAAAACTCTTTTCTGCTGAAAGCACAGGAACAGAATTCCAGCACATACCATAGAGCTACATCTACTTTTATCTTCCTCAAAAGCAGCATGAAGACGATCCATAATTGTCTTAACTTTAACCGAGCTTTTAAACACTGAAAACAAAAAGAAAGAGTTATCATTCAGTCACTGACTACTAATCATTCCCTAACTTCATACAAAAGGGAAAAGCAGCTTTTACTTCCACATCAAAGTCAATATTCCAAATTATGTTCCTGCAGATGTAGAGATGTCCACATAAATAGCAATATTTTAAAAACACCCCCCCCCCATGGCTGCTATTTAATTGACCTGCAGCTGAACCAGAAGGAAATCAACTTACTTTTCCATTCCTACTTAGCCTCATGGGATAACAGGTATGGAGATGCTGCCAAGCTAATGCAAATCCCACCCCACCCATGGAGAAATGTCTATAGACTCAGTTGGAAGCTGTATCTGAAGAAAGGAAAGAAATACTGTATGTTTGGAAATTTAGTAAAAGTCCTTCATTTTTTTGGCAGAAATCATCATTTTATATTTTGGGTCCAAATCAGACTGCTGACTTCTAAGAGATTCAAAATGGACCTGATCCTTTTCAAAGTGAAGAGTTTAATTTTTCTAAATAGAATGCATGTGATAAAAAACATCATTGCATGTGGTCTGAATATCATTCAGCTACTGACTGATCATACTACCAGTTTTAATAATAGTTTAGTTTAGTTTTCAGAAGATTGCAGATTGCAAAAAATAAATAGTGCTAAGACATTCAATCCTCTTCAGTTGTCTTTAAACATCTTAGCTCACTCCAGCCTAATGTAAAATTTTAAAGTACAGAACAGGTCACCTTTCATTATTCTGAAGGCCAGTTATTTTACCATTTGTCCAGGCAGAAACAATTTATTTATTATTTATTTATTAATCGTATTTATAAGCCGCACCCATCTCACCACACAGGAACTCGGGGCGGCGCACAGGGAATATAAAATATAAATATACATATATACAAGAATATAAGCATTCTTAAAACTAAATTAAATTAAACCCACCCTGCGCTAAAACCCATTTAAAACCCCTGAATTAAAACTTTGGTCAACTAAAAGCAGTACAGTGTCGAGTAAAATCATGCCAGGCCGGCTTGTTGGAAGAAGTACGTTTTTAACCGCTGGCGGAACAGGCGGAGGTCCGAGATGACACGGAGTTCAGGAGGTAGGGCGTTCCAGAGGGTTGGGCCCATCACAGAGAAGGCTCTTCCCCTGGGCGTCGCCAACCAGCATTGCCCGGTTGACGGCACCTGGAGCAGACCCTCTCTGTGAGAGCGTATTGGTCGTAGAGACGTATGGGGCAGCAGACGGTCTCGTAGGTAGCTAGGCCTCGTGCCATGGAGCACCTTGAAGATGGTCATCAAAACCTTGTAACGCACCCGGAAGGTCACAGGCAGCCAGTGCAGCTCGCGCAGGAGCAGTGTTATGTGGGATTGCCTTGAAGCACCCATAATCACCCGCACGGCCGCATTCTGGACCAACTGCAACCTCCGAGTGCATCTCAAGGGGAGCCCCATGTAGAGAGCATTACAATAGTCCAGACGAGAAGTCACGAGTGCTTGAGTGACTGTGCGAAGGGCCTCCCAGTCAAGTAAGGGGCGCAATTGGCGGACCAGGCGGACCTGGTAAAACGCTCTCCTGGCCATGGCCGCCACCTGGTCCTCCAGGGACAGGTGGGAATCCAGGAGGACTCCTAAATTGTGCGACCTCTCCACAGGGGCCAGTACTTCGCCCCCCATAGCCAGTGATGGTGTCAACTGGCTAAACCGGGAGGCCGGAAACCACAGCCACTCGGTCTTGGACGGGTTGAGTTTGAGTTTGCTGCTGCCCATCCAGATCTGTACGGCCTCCAAACACCGGGACATCACCTCAACGGCATCGTTGGGGTGGTTTGGGGTAGAGATGTACAGCTGAGTGTCATCAGCGTACAGATGGTACTCTACCCCAAAACCACGGATGATCTCACCCAGCGGCTTCATATACGTGTTGAACAGGAGTGGCGAGAGGACCAACCCCTGCGGCACCCCACAAGTGAGGGGCCTAGAAGTCGATCTCTGCCCTCCTGTCAACACGAATTGTGACCGACCAGAGAGGTAGGAGGAGAACCACCGTAAAACGGTGCCTCCCACCCCCCAACCCCCGCAGTCGGCGCAATAGGATACCATGGTCGATGGTATCAAAAGCCGCTGAGAGATCTAACAGGACGAGGATAGAGGAACAACCTCTATCCCGTGCCCTCCAGAGATCATCCACCAACGCGACCAAAGACGTTTCGGTGCTATGACCGGGTCGAAAACCGGACTGGTGCGGGTCTAGACAATCAATTTCCTCCAGGTGGCGAGGAAACTGCTGTGCCACCACACTCTCTACAGCCTTTGCTAGAAAGTGAAGGTTGGAGACCGGATGGTAATTCTCCAATAATGCTGGGTCCAGGGAAGGCTTCTTGAGGAGGCGTCTCACCACCGCCTCCTTCAATTGCTCCTTATGAGATCTCACTACTCACTCATGTCAGGCTACCAGTTTTCAAATAAGAGATAACAGAATAACATTGTTGGAAGGGACAGTGGGGATCTTCTAGTCTAATTCCCTGCTCAAGCAGGAAAGCATATACCATTTGAAACAAATATATGTCCAATTTGTTAAAAAAACCTCCAATGTTGGAGCACCCACAGCTTCTGGAAGCAAGTCGTTCCACTGGTTTAAGCTATAAAAATCCAGGTAATCATTAGATATCAGCGAAGGGATACAGAAAAATCTTTGGTGCTATTTAATAATCATCCAGATTTTTGCAGCCCAGAATTGGTAGCTTGAATTCATGGGACTTCCTCTGATTTTTTTTTAAAGTGTAACTGAAATTGCAAGCATGCTTTGAGAGGAGGAAAGTAACTAATTCGGGCATGGATTTGCAAGCAGGCAATTTGTAAATTAATTACCCCCAGACAATATGTTCTGAGGACAGGTTGTCCACACAGTGAGGCAGCATCCTTTTTGTTGTCTGGCTGCTCCCTGGTAATGGGCAGTTGAAATGCCTTTTTAAGAGCAGACAATGTGCCTGTTCATGTGTGCAACAATTTACTGGGGAAGCTATAACGCCCACCCTGAGTGGCGTAGGCTTGTCCTGGTTGTGTCCAGCTGCTGTAGCTCCATCCCAAGAATACAAAAAGCCATGTGTACACAACAAAGCACGCTTGCCTTATTGCCCCTTCTGGCCTGGAAATGCCACTAGCATATGGGCCTTAAGGGACTCTATTCATTTACCAAACATTACATTCTCCCTAACTAAACGACAATGTTATTGGGCTTTCGATCAAGCAAGTGGCTCCAATTAAATTCCCTAGATGGTCACAAATGGGATGCTAATTGGCTTGGCTCATCGATTTTCTGCACACCTTCCCAAGAAGCAGATTGGGGTATTTTTCAGGCGTCTGATTGTTAATTGAAGTAATGAATAGAGAGCTGAATGAGCAGCTCACTTGGGTTTGGTAAATTTAACTCAAGCTATTCACGAGAGACTTCTAGCAACCAAGTGCTTTTCATGGGAGATGGGTGGCAATAGATTAGCTGGAGCCAATCACAGTCTAGCCTGGGCCCTTTATAACTTTACTCAGTATGGCTTCTGGCTGCTGAACATTATACAAGGACAGCTTTGTAAAAATATCCTAAACAATAGCTTTTGTTCTGGTGGACTCAAAATATTCTTTCAGCTCCTAGAGCTTGTTTGCTTTCTAGAACTGCTATTCCTGAGATTCCCAAAACTTACTGTCTTACCGTTTTTCATAAGGCCACTGAATTGACTTACCACAGGCTTATTTCCACAAGAAATCATCTTGTTTTGGTGAAGCTCAGTGGTTACTGAATGTGAATATGGCTACCATGAAATAAGGGACACTTATTCATAAAAATGCCATGGTTAGTCATGAAATTATTTAATAGAAGCCCAATCTCCGTAGTCACCTTTCTTGTCTTTATTTTCTAGAGGGTAGCTATACTCTGCAACTATTCACATTTTTAGCTTGTTAGCATGTAAGACAGCATATCATGCCCATGTGGGCTCAAAAATATTGGTGGTGGGGTGAGAATGAGGCTTATGCTTTACTTGATATTATATCTTGCATGAATGACAGCCAGCCAGATAATATCAAGGCATGTAGCTATGAGGATACTGATGGGCATATTGTAGGTATCACACACTACTTAGTTCTGACTTCTATCAGTCTGATCTGATCAAGAACTACTCATGATCAAAGCTAGGAAATGCTTCATCTAAACAATACAGTAAATCCTCCCTTTAAAATAAAGCCTCCTCCCCATCAACAGATTTGCTTTTTCGACAACAAATTGCAGAAGCTGCGGCTGAATGTGTAATTCCATCCAGTAGTTAATTGGAATCTTAATTGGAAACACCATTAAAATGTGTTAACAATTTGTTAAACAGGCAAAGTTCAGCTGAATATTAGAATGTTTTGTTTGAGTAACACCTAAAATATAAGATTATTTTTTGCTTTGATTCAATTTGCTTTTTAATGTAAATCAGATTTATATAAAAATGATAAATTTGCAAACTGGCAGAAATAGAGCAACCTTAAGGCTAGGAAAATGAGCTGTTACAGTAAGTGAAATTTAAAGATATAGATATATATACTACTATTATTTCGTGTTTATTAAGCAACATGACAGTTTGTGTAATCAAATACAGCCCTCTGTTGGTCAAAACAATTAATTCAACCTTCCCAATGCATACAACATAAATCAGTTCTATGATGGTATATTAGATTATTTAAGATATTCTTTATAAAATAAAAAGCCTATAAAGTATTCTTAATATTAATGGTATATTAAATTAAAAGTTCAAGCATTTAGAGGGGAATTTAATGTAGAATTAGAAGACTTACATTTCAATAAAAAGCCATTTTAGTAACTTTATGCCATATTTGTGTAGATTTGAAATATTTATCACTGCAATATTAATTATCTAATACTTTGTAACCTTACATGACATAATGAGGTATTGATGGATTTAGGAAATTATTGGTGATGTGGAAATTAAAAAATCTGCAATCTGATATTATATCATGTAACTGAGTACAGACTTCTTTTAGATATTTTTCTTTTTAATTTTGTTCTCAAAGATTACTGATTTGCAGATGGTAATATTTTTTATTATATATTACTATTATATATACTATATACTATTATATATAGGGTTCAAAGGGCAACAGAAGCAAATATCATTTGTGACTGCAGGATACTGTAGCCAACATAACTGCGATCACATGACCGTAGTGACATTGAAATGGCTGACAAGACCAGTTCTCATCATTGTAACTTTGAACGGTTGCTAAATGAATGGGTAAGTAATTGTAACCCAAGGACTACCTGTACATTGCCTTGAAATAAGCAGATCCAAATTTTTCATAGTACCCAGCTACAGTCCTATTAGCACTGTATGTGTGTGAATTTAAATGGTCCTCTGCTATTGAATTTTGTGAACAGGCTTATAGTTAACCCAGTTTTCTGGATTGAACAATAGACAAAATAAACATAAGGGTTACATTTTTATAACATGCTAGACTAGCTTGGTACTCACTAGTTAGTCATGCAGTATTTAATTAATTGCTGCAATTAGTTTTCCTCCTCTAACTATGACTATTTATTCAATACTCAGGATACTTCCACATAAAATTGTTGAGATGGACTGTAAAATATTATTATAAATTTGTAAGATATTAATAGGCCATTAAAATGTTTTCATTTTATAGTTAAAAGCACAGATTATATTATTCATTTACAAAATTCAAAATACATACACCAGTACAAAATCTGAATACTGTAATAGAGTATAGGTAGTTCTTATTTACAACAGCTCATTTAGTGACCATTTGAAGTTATAATGGCTCTGAAAAAAATGACATGACCATTTTTTAAACATTTACAACCATTGCAGCATCCCCGATGGTCATGTGATCAATATTCAGATGTTTGGCAACTGACATTTGCAGTGTCTCAGGGTCATATGATCACCTTTTGCGACAAAGAAAGTCAATGGGGAGGCCAGATTCACTTAACAACCATTTTACTGTGTTACTAACTTATACAATACAATACAATACAATAGCAGAGTTGGAAGGGACCTTGTAGGTCTTCTAGTCCAACCCCCTGCGTGGGCAGGAACCTGCAGTTATCAACTGCAGTGATTAACAATTGTGGCAAGAAAGGTCGTAAAATGGGGCAAAAGTCACATAACAACTATCTCGCTTAGCAACAGAAATGTTAAACTCATTTGAGTTGAACTGAATGGAACTTTATTTGGCCAAGTGTGATTCAACACACAAGAAATTTGTCTCGGGTACAGAAGCAGTCAGTGTACATGCAAAGCAACAGAATCATCATCAACCACAACAACATCACCATTTCATTAAAAGAGGAGTAAGTTGAGGACACTCTGTAATACAAATTGTATATTAAGCAATTTTCCACCACCACCCCAGGAGCACTCTGCAAGCCCCCCCCCAGGCTAGTCATGCTTTTTATTTATTTATTTTATTTTTATTTTATTAAATTTATATTTATATATGAAGAAAAGCGGCCCCGTTTTCGAGGAGAAATGAGCAATTTTAGGGAGGTTTTCAGACTGTAAAAACACTTTTGGAAAGCTCTTTTGGAAGCTCTTTAACTGTTTCTGTGCCAGGAGAAACAAAGTCTTAAGGTTTGTCAGCGATTTCCTTCTCCAGGACATGGATAAATACACCTAGAAACATCAACCAACCTACCTACCCTCCCTCTCTCTCTCTACCTACCTACCTACTGTATTTTTCTCTCACTCTATTTTTCTCTATCCTTCTACCTACCTACACACACACACACACTCTCTCTCTCCCTACCTACCTACTGTATCTCTATATACCTACTGTATATATTAAGCATTTTTTTTCAAACTATGGCTGTTTGTTTGGTGCAGTACCACAAATACAATACATTTTAGAAAACAATGCTAATAACCACCTTCTGAATTATTAAAAATTATAGAGATATGTTCATGATTCTTATAGCCTAAGGCACCTAGGACAATAAAAATCATAAACCAAATGTTCCTGAATCTGCCCAAGATAAATGTTTTTAAGGACCTTGTGCAGAGGTAGTATTTTGTTGGTTCGCCAGTTTGGGCAAACCGGTAGTGGCGGCAGTAGCAGGAGGCTCTGCCCATCTGCCCAGATGTCATCACAGATGCTCTGCGCATGTGCAGAAACACCATGCACGAGCAAAGCAAGCATGTGTGTGCTCCCAGTTCTGAACTGGGAGCGAAGGGAAGAGGATTTCATGCCTGACATTACAATAATTTTTTTGTATGTTCTCAGCTTCTTACTAAGTTTGTGATCCAGTTAAATTTTGATTAAAAAAGATATTTGGTTTCCCTGCCTGCTTTAATTTGCTTGAAAGCTCCCAAATTTCTTGACCTCTAAGATCGTTTCACCAATTTAATGAATGACATGCATTATTGCAGTTGACCTACCCATTATCTGACTTTAATTAGCTTTCAGATAATAAGATAAGAGCAAATGGTTGACCAGATGACCATTTGTTAAGAACTGTGATGAGCACATACCTTCACAGAAGGAATTCACTACAAATTCAGAATCTGTCACTTCAGTTTCTTTGAGCTGGGCATGATCCATAAACAGGGGCACCACATGGATCTTAAACTCACATCAAGCCATAATTTTATTAGTCTGATCCTATGAAATGCAATGTTTGCTTGTAAACACAGTTTTCCCGAACTTGATATTACCAGGTATGTAGGATATTTCCAGGTATGATATTTCCTGTTAACATTGCAAATCAATCTGGAGTAATTCTAGGGAGCTGGTAAAGCAGAGGGAATTGCCAACCATTGAATCATGAACACTCTATGGAACGTGGCACTCTATGGAACGTGGCACTCTATGGAAATAAAAATTGAAGTTTAAAGAAGCAGGATAGAAAGAATGTTGATGCTTTTGAAATTTGGTGTTGAAGACTCCTGAGAATACTGTGTTGACAGTTAAGATAGTAAACCACTGGATCATTGAACAAATCAATCCAGAGTTCTCACTCTATGCACAAATTGAAAGACAGAATAACAGTTGGAAAGGGCTTTGGAGGCCATCAAGTTCAACCCTCTGCTCAAGCAGAAAACCCTATTGCATTTCAGACAAATAGCTGTCCAGTTTTTTCTTGAATGCCTCCAATGTTCAAACACTAGATTAGGGAGAGATTGCCATGAAGAAAATGTATCTGCAGTCAAAAATGACTTGATGCAGACTTAATCAATCAAAAAGCTTTGAGATAGCAGAAGTGGATGTGACAGATTGATACAGGGTACAGGGTACAGAATACAGAATTGGAAAGGACTTTGTAGGTCATCTAATCCAACTCACGGGCCCACCCCTGCCCAAGGAGACTACCTTACTACACCATTTCTGACAGATTGCAGAAATGACAGACGACATAAAATCCACTGGTGGGTGAAAACTTTTTGCCATGCAAAAAAACAAAAGGCACAAGAGTGCCAATTTTTTTCCAATAATGCCATCAGACTGTCCTCCACGTTGGATTTTCCCTGCCTTCCCATCTTCGTCCCACATGGAAAGTCTCACACATGCTCCTACAAACATCAGTGTTAGGGTGTCTATGGAGATTCTCAGTCATCCAGGTCATGGTTGTCCCAAAGGTGTTGTTTTTTTTCAAGTAGCAACTGGACTTTTGGGTTTTTATTTGACGAGTTTTGCTTCTCATTCAAGCTTTTTCAGCTGTGACCATTTCCCCCAATATTCCAGTCAGAGCTGAAGAAGCTTCTTGGACGAGAAGCAAAACGTCTTCAAAGAAAAACCATAAAGTCCCGTTGCTTGATTTTCTTCTTCTTCTCTAAGTCGGCGCTAGGGCCTGCTGTAGGAACCGGTGGGTTCCTCTTGCGCATGCGTACGTTTCTCAGCCGAAGGCAGCCCCGCTGATAACTGTTCCCTGGAAATGGGGGGGGGGGGGGGAAGCTCTCGGATTCGGCGAAGTTGAGAAGAAAGCGGCGGGTTGGGCGATGACGAGCTCGCCTGGTTCCAGCATGCGGTTCCTCGGCTGCCTAACGGGCCAAGAGCGGAGGTGAGAGGAGAACCGCTCGACGTCGTCTGTCCGATTCTCCGCGGCTCAAGAGATGAGAAAAAGGGGGCAGGGAAGGGAAGGGACTCTACAGGAAAGCCGGGCTTTACTGACTGAAAGGGAGGCTCGCGCTTTGGGTCTGTGGTTTCTAAGCGCGCCTTTTGGGCTCAGCGTTTCTCTTAAGTACTTCGTTAAACGGCTCAATCAATCGCTGCTGGGCCAATCCAAGGCAAGAGTAAGACGTGGGGATCCCAGCCAGCTTCCGGGTTGTGATCTTGTTTCGTCTGGAGGAATTTAGGGAGGCTTTTCGAAAGTAAACCTGCCTAGAAAACTAATTGCTATTTATAAGATGATGATGATGATGATGATGATAAATAACGATACGGTGGGGTCCATTTACATGGATAATTTCCAGGGGAAGCTGCTAGCTATCCAAACCTAGTACAATAGTGTTTAGCTGGGTTCTCATATATGCCTTATTTAGTTTTTACTTAATGCATTGGGTAAATCAAACCATAATTCAGGTCATATGATTTAGGCTTAATTGTGAACCCAGCCCTCGTAAATTATTCACTTATGCATGGTATGAACTAAGATATTTTTCATTCCTTCTAGGTGGCCAGATGCAAAAGGTTACAGTTTGATTGACCTGAAGAACATTTTGAAAGTGGCGTTTATTTTGTGTGGGTAAGAAAAGGAAAGAGAAATATTGCTATATTTGCTGAAAAGTTCTAATATAATTTTAAAAAGACAGTCTCTTCAACTCGTTACCAGATTGTAAGCTGCCCAGAGCTACTCTATGGTAATAATATTACCACCAATAATTTTTATAAATAAATAAGTTACCCTTATCTTTTTACCCTTATCTTTTTAATACTATAATTCAGTAATGTCATCTTTGTTCTTTATCATTCTAATTGTAAAATACTGTTTTGTTTGTAAACTTAAAGTATACAGTAAAGAAATTCTTCTTTAATTCAGCCATTTAAGTTTATCAGTATTTTGTGTTTGCTGACGCATAACATGTGCTCATACATAATGGAAAGTTCAGTGTACTATGATTCAGATTAACTGCAATCAAAATTCACATAATTAAGGAGCAAATGATTATTATAAAATACTCACCATACAATAATTTTCTATGAGGAACTTATCTGAATTAGGTACCTGTTTACTTTAAAAAAACAAAAAACTTTCCTTTCAGTATATTATCGCTGTTGCTTTAATAACAGAATTGGCTAAAGTATGATGATTCATCACAAGGAAAATTACAAATATAAAATATTTATCCAGTTGAATATTATATAATTCTTTGGAATATAATACTTTTAAAAAATAAATAAATTATAGAACAGTCTAATTTTGACAAGTGAGGAAAATTTCTGCAAGACACATATGCACATGCTAGTTTTTTTCTGCACATGCTAGTTTTTTTTCCTTTTCTCTCTTTTTTCATTTCTGTTTTGCACCAGTGTGGTTAAAACCAATTTTGTTGTAAACAAGTACAATGACAATAAAGATTATACTTATACTTATGCTTATACTTATATATCTGTTGGAAGTTAGCACCCACCTCTCTCCTAGAAAAATGAAATATTTTAAGAAATATTAAAAGGACAGAATATGTCCCCTAAAAGGGAGACAGAAATTCCCCCCCCCCTTTGTCAATGGGCCATTAAGGCCTGAGTCAGTCTAGTCTACATAACAAAGATCTACCTCAGGCAGAACCATAATAGGAATCCAGAAGCCCTTTCATTACATCATCATCCAGCAAAGGCTCAACGAAGCCTGGTACTCAGAACAGCCTACAGAGTTGCCCCTGCATGGCCCCATGGGAATCTGACAACCAATCAGAATACATGCTCAGAGGGCATAAAGCCTAGAAAGAGTATAAAACCAGAGTACTGTCAGGATCTCTGCCCTTCTCCCCCCCCCCCCCCCCCGACCTCAAACTACTGTATTTTTCGGACTATAAGACGCACTGGTGTATAAGTATGCACCAAGATTTCGAAGAGGTAAGTAAAAAAAAAGCCCCCAGGAGCACTCTGCAGGCTTCAGCAGGACTTGGGAAAGGCAAAAATGCCCCTAATTTAGCAAAAAACAGAAGGAAAACAGGCCATTTCCCCCCCAAATAGAGGCATTTTTGCCTTCCCCCAGCCCTGCTGGAGCCTGCAGAGTGCTGCTAGGAGTTGGGGGAAGACAAAAATGCCTCTGTTTTTGCGAAAAATGGCCCATTTTTCACAAAAGTGGGATGTGAAAACTGTGAACTTTCCAATCGCTTCACCTCACCGCGGGGAGGCGGAACCGGATACTCCTAGATCAGGGGTCTGCAAAGTTGGCTCTTTTAAGACTGGTGGACTTCAACTCCCAGAGTTCCCCAGCCAGCATAGCTGGCTGGGGAACTCTGGGAGTTGAAGTCCACCAGTCTTAAAAGAGCCGACTTTGCAGACCCCTGTCCTAGATAGTTCCGCCCCAGGCTTCTAATGGACCCAGAAAGGTTCCAGAGGGAGCTTGGGCCAATTCCTGTGACCCTGCCTCGCGACTCGACTGAGGACCTAGTGGCTGCATGGTTAAGTGCGGCCACGGGGGCCTTGGACCGAGTCGCGCCCTTGTGGCCTCTCTTGCGGCGACGAACCACCCAGGCTCCATGGTTTACTGAGGAGCTTCAGGGGATGAAGCGCCACAAGAGATGCCTAGAGAGCAGATGGAGATCCTCTCGCTCCAAAGCCGACCGAACACTAGTGAGAACCCATATTAGGGCTTACTTAGTGGCGATAAGGGTGGCCAAACGTGAGTATTGTGCCACCCTTATTGCATCCGCAGATAACCGCCCTGCCGCCCTGTTTGGGGTGACCCGCTCCCTCCTTCACCAGAGGCCGCGGGAAGCCCCTCTGCAAGGACGAGCAGAGGAATTTGGGATTTAGCTGCAGGAGAAAATCACTCGGATTCGGAATGAGCTACCCTCCATCGACAGTGGTCCTGTGGGACTGTCCGAGACTAGTCTTGAGGTTCCTTCTTGGGAGGAGTTTGATTTTGTTACCACCGAGGATATGGACAGGTTGTCAAGGAAACTTAGGGCACATGTTTATTGGACCCGTGTCCCTCCTGGCTTGTACTGGCATCCTGGGAGACGACACGAGGCTGGCTCCACGGCATTGTCAACGCATCTTTGAGTGAGGGGTCCTTACCTGCTGTCTTGAAAGAGGCGGTAGTGAGGCCCCTCCTCAAGAAGCCGTCCCTGGACCCAGCATTGTTGGAGAACTATCGTCCGGTCTCCAACCTTCACTTTTTGGTGAAGGTTGTTGAGAGTGTGGTAGCCCAACAGTTTCCGCGACATCTGGAGGAAGTTGATTTTGGGGTGGAGTACCATCTGTACGCTGACGACACTCAGCTATACATATCCACCCCAGACCACCCCGATGCCGCCGAAGTGCTGTCCCGGTGTTTGGAGGCCGTACGGATCTGGATGGGTGGCAACAAACTCAAGCTCAACCCTGCCAAGACTGAGTGGCTGTGGTTTCCGGCACCCCGGTTCAGCCAGATTACTCCAACTCTGGCCATTGGGGGCGAAACACTGGCCCCCGTGGAGAGGGCGCGCAATTTGGGTGTCCTCCTGGATTCCCAGCTGTCCTTGGAGGACCATGTGGCGGCCATGGCCAGGGGGGCGTTTCATCAGGTACGCCTGATGCGCCAATTGCGCCCCTTACTGGACCGGGCTGCCCTTCGCACAGTCACTCAAGCTCTCGTGACGTCCCGTCTCGACTACTGTAATGCTCTCTACATGGGGCTTCCCTTGAGGTGCACTCGAAAGCTACAGCTAGTCCAAAACGCAGCCGCGCGGGTAATTACGGGAGCCACCAGATGTTCCCATATAACACCGATCCTGCGTGAGCTGCATTGGTTTCCTGTGGCCTTTCAGGTGCGCTTCAAGGTTCTGACGACCATCTTTAAAGCGCTCCATGGCTCGGGGCCTAGTTATATGCGAGACCGCCTCCTGCCCCATACATCCCTTAGACCGATACGCTCCCACAGAGAGGGTCTTCTCAGGGTGCCGTCGGCCGGACAATGCCGACCGGTGACACCCAGGGGAAGAGCCTTCTCTGTGGCAGGCCCTGCCCTTTGGAACGACCTACCCCCTGAATTACGCACCATCACCGACCTCCGCCTCTTCCGCCAATGTCTAAAGACATACCTTTTCCAACAAGCCGGCCTAGCCTAACCTCCAACGGGGACTTTTAGAAAGTTTTAAATTGGGTATTTTAACAATTTGGTTTTTAGCATAGGATTGGAATAATTTAATATTTATTTTAAATTATGTATTTAATTTTGTACTTTTGTATATTTTTAAATTTCCTGTGCGCCGCCCTGGGTCCTCTGTGGAGAAGGGCGGGATATAAATATAAATAAATAAATATAAAATAAATAAAATGTGGGGGTGGGGCTTTGGGAGGCAAAAAATGGCTGTATTCGGTGTATAAGATGGACCAACATTTCCACACTCTTAAAGGGGGGGGGGGGAGGTGTGCCTTATACTCCAGAAAAAAAGGTATGTCGTTCTGTCTATCATCAATATAACTTCTTTCTAAGCAACTTCCAGGAATCCAGTGTCTCTTTCCCCATTTGAAACTGAACCCAGATGGACATTTCTTCCAACATATCTATAATGTAATTTTATTAGATTAACAATATATCAGTGTTTATTTTGGTAGAAGCACTTTACTCCTTTCTCTCTTTATTCCTTCTTTAAAAATCAATGAATTCAAAATTTTAGATCAGTATTTACCGTATTTTTCAAAGTATAAGACGCACCTTTTTTCCTCTAAAAAGAGGCTGAAAATCTGGGTGCGTCTTATACATCAAATACAGCATTTTTTGCTTCCTGAAACCCCGCCCCTTCACCAAAATGGCCACATGCATACCCTTAAGGAGGCTTCCAGAGAGCTCCTGGGGGCTGGGGAGGGCAGAAATGAGCAGAAAACAGGGCATCCCCCCCCCCCAGCCCCCAGCAGCATTCTATAAACCTCCATAAGGCTATGCATGCTATTTTTTGACCAAAAAACGGCCCATTTTCACACACAAAAACAGCCCATTTTTCCTCATTTTGCCCCCCCCCCAGGAGCACTCTGCAAGTCCCCCAAGGCTATTTATGCCTTTTATTTGAAAAAAAGGCCCATTTTGGCAAAAAACAGGCTGTTTGGGGCAGGTTTGCACAGTGCAAAAAGGTTCCCCCCCCCCCCCCCTTTTGGAAAGCTGTTTGATTAGAGTGATTGATGAGAATTACGTTGGTCAAGTACTGTGCCTGCAGAAACAAAGATTTGTTCCAAAGGTGGTCAGTGACTTATTTCTCCAGCACATGGGTAAATACACCTGGAAACATCTACCTACCTACCTACCTACCCTCTCTCTACCTACCTATCTACAGTATTTCTCTCTCTATTTCTCTCTCTATTTTTCTCTCTCTACCCCTCTACCTACCTACCTATCTACACTCTCTCTCTCCCTACCTACCTACTGTATTTCTCTCTCTCTCCCCTGTATCTACCTACTCTTTCTCTCCCCTACCTATCTACTGTATTTCTCTCTCTCTCTCTCCCCCTCTACCTACTTATCTATCCACACACACTCTCTCTCCCTACTTATCTACCTACTGTATTTCTCTCTCTCTCTCTATCCCTTTATCTACCTACCTACCTACCTACCTACTCTCTCTCTCTACCTACCTACCTACTGTATTTCTCTCTTTCTCTCCCTCTCTATCCCTCTATCTACCTGCCTACTTTTTTTAAAAAAATGCCTCTTCAAAACCTGGGTGCGTCTTATACTCCGGTGCGTCTTATACTCCGAAAAATACAGTATCTCAATAATCTATTTTATTATTTTTCCACAGAATTTTCCTCATGCCAAAAATAGATTATAGTAATAGTATCAATAGAATTGTAAAATTTGGCTTAAGACCAGGATGGATTTGATTTAAATCAAGTCAATTTAAATCACTAGTAAAAAGGCTTGATTTAATCAAGTCAATTTAAATCATAATTTTTAAAGAGCAGCTGTCACCTCTTCCTCTGACCAGCTGTTGACTCACCAACAGCCCCATTCACTTCAATGGGATGGTTGGTGATGCAGTAGTTACACAAGAGGAGGGACATGGTGGACAGCAGGTGAGTGGATACTAACAAGTGCTGCCATGATGGATCTGAAATGACAGGTGCTTTTTAAATGTAAGGAGTCATTCTTGCTGATAGTTAGCATCTTTAATATTATTATTTGCAAACAAAATGAAGGTTTTCTATTTAGCTTGCGGAGCTTGGATTCATTGAATGAGTTTCCCAAAAATGTACATATTACAGAATATATAGCCTCATGTTATATAACTAAGCTCCATTTCAGGCTGAATAAACTAAATTATTAATGTATCTTAAATAGAAAACTATCTTTAGATAGATTTTTACTCCAAAAGCATTTTATTAAAATAAATTTGATAAAAGTAAAAAAATCCAATTTAAATTTTAAAAAATTCAATTAAAAAAAAATCACCCTGCTTAAGACTTCCAGCAGTATTTTATATATTTTTTCTGGAGTGACAAGTTTTTAAAGATAGTTCTTACAGATTTTTATTACATTGTGTATTTTTAGGAATATCATCATATAAAAGTATTCAAATCAGAAATTACAAACTAAAATGCATTGCCACATCATTGAAATGGCATGTTAATGTACTGCGTCTAAGCAGCCTTTCTAGTATATTTTGCATGATGACTCTGTTTTTCTGAAATAAAATTTCATAGTTGCTTTTATGAGACAATTTTATTTTTTCATATTAACAGGAAATCATAGGCACCTGCTCAAAAAAGTGAAATAAAAAGTCTAATGGAGATCATGAAGTTCCCAAAACTATTCTGCGTATTTTCAATTTTCACATGTGCTGCTATATATGCTGTGTATACCAAGTGGAATTTTGACTACAAAGGAAAAGGTGTTGACAAAGGTTTGGAAAAGCAGCTTGATGCTGAGATCTCAAGAAAAGAGGAGGCAGTTCTTTATGGAATTATGTTTGATGCTGGAAGTACTGGCACCCGTATACATGTATTCCAATTTGCGCAGAAACCAAAAGGTAACCACTTCAGTTCATAATTTAGGCAGTGCTAACTTACCAACCACTTATTCAGTAACTGTGGAAAATTGCAGCAGTGCTGAATGAGTGGTACTTACAACCTGTCTTCAAAATTCGGGCCATCACAGTGTCCCCATGTTCATATGATCATGATTTGGGAAACTGGCAGCCAGCTTGCACTCAGGTCAATTACAGTGTCCTATGGTCATGTGATTTTATTTTATTTTATTGGATTTATATGTGATTGCCATTTGCAACCTTCTCTGCCTGCTTTCCACAAGCCAAGCAATGGGGTGGACAACAGGTCATAAATCATTCTGGTCAGTTCCCTCCATCCTTCCTGCACACTCTACCACGCTGTCTTTCCCTTGACTGCCACACAGTAGCATCCCCCACACCCAACTCACATGCAGCCTGAACTGGTCATATCCCATTTGGGCACTTCAAAATTGGTATGCAATCAACCATCACAGTCTTCCATGATCATATGATCACCATTTTTATGGAAGCAATTAATAGAGAAGGTGGAAGTAAAAACATAAGACATGATCATGTGATATTTTGCTTAATAATTAGTGATTCACTTAATGACCAAAGTGGAAGTGATATCAAAAGCCTGTCATAATTATGTGATGTTTTGCTTAGTGACTGCAATGATTAACAATGAAGTTTTTGTTCCAATTGTGTTTACTAAATGAGGACTACCTGTCCTGTCAAACTATTTTCTTTTATTGTTTCTCATGTCGGAATTTGCTGCCTCTTGGTGGCTTAAATATCTTAATATTATTTATAAAAGCTGTGGCATATTTATTTATATATTGAAGGATGGTGGGTTTTTTGAGATCTATTTTGAAGATGGAGCAACAATGCAAAATACATGGTCTAATTATAATTTCCATATGAATGTAAATATTGCAATCCTTCAGGTTACAAACTGTTATAGACTGTACATAAGAAATATGTATAAGTTTTTTTTAGGAATCACATAAATAGTGTCATACAATGAGGAGCTATTCCCATAAGACAGAAGGAAAGAAAGGGGATACTTCTGAGTTTTCTTTTCTGTAGTTAGTCCCTCTTATGAAGAAGGATTTCATATTAATTTCTTGTTTAATTAATCTAATTTTAGGTGTCTTTAATTTGCGGACTGCAAAATTATGTATAGAATCACTTTACTACATTGAGTTAATTTTTCTTCTTTAAAAAACAGAACTTCCTAGATTAATTGATACCACATTCAAAGCATTAAAACCAGGACTCTCTGCATATGCTGACAATGTGGATAAGGTAATTTGAATTTAAATAAGTTAATTTAGGCCATGCTTGCCTGGAAATAATTTTTAATTATTGTTAAGTTATTAAAATATAATAAATTATAAATATTAACATTATGAATTATAATAATTATAGTAATAGCAATTTCTTCTGAAGAAACATGCATATCATTGTATTGCCAGGTTTACAGGTGTATAATTGTTGAAGAAATATATATCTATGCTATTTGATAGGTTAGGTTTAAAACATTTATTATGTTCTGTCTCCATTTTTAAAAGGTATCTTATCTACTGAATAATTCTTCAATAGGTAGGCATACCTTGTGCCAAAGTTAGGACCATGGATATTAGGCACAAGCAACCAGAACTGCTCCAAGGTTTCAGTCGAGATTTTTCTATTGTTGAGTTGACAGACTGCCTGCCTGCCTTCCCTTGGGAAAGCCTGATATAGTGTTTGATCTCATATGCTTTCTCACCCCCTATAGAGTCCAAGCTACCATATTTCTTAATTCTCTCTATCGGGGCCTCCTTCCTTTCAGCTCTTGACTCCACCTGGAGTTGTTTTTATGTCATATAGAGGTAAGATCTGTCTGAAACCTGAATTTTCCGGGCTCTTCATGTAGTGCTAGCATGTCTAAACAATAAAACACATTGCATGTGAGACAACTTCATCTAGCGAAAGTATTCAGGATAGGCACAAAATCTCCTGACTTAGTGCTTAGGGGGAAAGCCAGGTCCTGAAAATCTTCCAAAAGGCAAAGAGAGCTGAAGTCATCCAGATCTTGGGGAACACTATTCCATAGAATAAGCAGGACAACAGAAAGCAAAATGCTGTGTTTTATATATATCAAGAAGTTAGGCAGCCTCAAATCTTAAAAATAAATAAATATCCTGCATCATCCACATGTATAGTTACTTCTTTTTTAACTATTTGAATGAGAGCCCTTCTGTTTTAGTGGTTTAAGGCACCAGGCGAGAAGCCAAAATAAGAGATCATATGCATGCATGCATCCCCACACAAAACCCTGCTTAAATAAAAAGGCAACACATTTTATTTTGTCAGAGTGCTGAAGGAATAAATGAGCTATTGGCAGTTGCTAAAGAAGCTGTTCCTATGCATTTGTGGAGGTCAACGCCCTTAGTTCTTAAAGCAACTGCTGGTTTAAGATTGCTGCCAGGAGAAAAGGCACAGAAATTATTGGATAAGGTATTTTGTTCTCTATTCTTACTTATCTAGATTAGTCTAAATTAGTTTGGTATCAAGGAAGGAATCTGTCTTAAATCTTCTGTAGTCTATATTCTATTTTAGTAGATAATGATTAGTCTTCAGGCTTATTGTTGAATGTTGGAGTAATAATAGGGGGCTGCATTACAGAGCTATAAAGATGGGTGTCATCAATTTTATATTGATTTCTTTTAAATCTTCCAATGATGCAGTGGATGATTTGAACAGGTGTATCAAAAGGCTTAATACAGATAAGACATCTAGAAAAGGTCTGCACCTGGAATGCGTAAATAATTTGAGCTGGATGGGGTTCATTCTCCCTAAATGCTTTTAATTTGGGGGGTGCTTCTTGCTCTGTTATGACATTCTGAATATCAAGATTACTGTGTATTTCATTTATAGTTTTCCACCACATTCAGATGATATATTAGTTCTCAGTTCCTGAGAATGACCAGTGTTTGGAGACACTGGTACAGATAATCCTTGATTTACGACCATTTGTTTAGTAACCGTTCAAAGCTTTGGTGCTGAAAAAAGTGATTTATAACCAATCCTCACACTTATGACCGTTGCAGTGTTCCTACAGTCACATAATAAAAATTTGGGCTCTTGGCAACCAACATGTATTTACGATGCATTCCAGGATCATGTGATCTCCATTTGTGACCTTCCCAGCCAGTTTCCAAAAAGCAAACTTGGTGTGGGAAGCTTGATTCACTTAACATCTGCAAAATTCATTTAACAACAGTGGTGATTTACTTAATAACAGTGACAAAAAAAGTTGTAAAATTGAGTATGACTCACTTATTGATTGCCTTGTTTAGGAATCAAAATTCCATTCCCAATTGTTTTCTTAAGTCAAGGACTGTCTGTAATTCTAGTAAACAGTAAATATATATTTATAATAATACAAATCAGTAATATCTCTTTGCCATGTTTCTATTATTATCCATTGTTTATTTCTGATTTAGAAACAGCAATGTTTTTACTTCTTGATGTAAACTCATTAGGGAGCAGGTAGTTTAAATATAAGACAGTAAATTGTTTAATAAGAAGAATGACACCATATATGCAACTGCAGAGAAATATAGTCTTTTCTGAATGACTGAGTTTTTTTAGTTTTAAATGTATTTATATCAATCTTCTCTTAATTTTAGGTAAAGGACATTTTTCAAGAGTCTCCATTCTTTATAGGAAATGATTGTGTCTCCATAATGGATGGATCAGATGAAGGTAGTTGAATTTATGTTTCAGTTATTTCATACTATGCTTGTTTTTGATTTTGATTTTGAACCAACAGCACCCGGAGGCTCCAGTTGGTTCAGAATGCGGCCGTGTGGGGGATTCTGGGAGCCTCTAGATGTTCCCATGTGTCACCTCTCCTGCGTGAGCTGCACTGGCTGCCTGTGGCTTTCCGGGTGCGCTTCAAGGTACTCGTGATCATCTTTAAAGCGCTCCATGGCAAGGGACCTGGTTACCTGCAAGACCACCTCCTGCTGCCAAATACCTCTCACCGACCAGTTCGCTCCCACAGAGAGGGCCTCCTCAGGGTGCCATCGGCCAAACAATGCCGGCTGGCGACCCCCAGGGGGAGAGCCTTCTCTGTGGTAGCTCCCGCCCTCTGGAATGACCTACCCCCTGGGCTAAGGACGATCTCGGACCTACATCTCTTCCGCCGGGCCCTGAAAACGCATTTATTCTGAGCTGCCGGCCTGTCATAGTTTTAAAGGGATTTTAAATAGCGATTTTAGTATGGGATTTTAAAGATGTAGGCCATTTATTTAATACCTTTTAACACATTATTTTAACACATTTATTATGGCTGTACACCGCCTTGAGTCCTGAAAGGGAGAAGGGCGGTATAGAAATCAAATAAACTTAAAACTTAAAACTTAAAATAATCTTCTTGTGCAGACAGAATTTCTGTGAAGCTAAAGGCAAATATTTTTGCCTTTATTAATATAGATGCAATGCAAATATTCCCAATGGAATATTTGGGAGTCTTTAATTTATTACCATGTTTCTCCGAAACTACGACATGTCCCACTAATAAGGCCATGCCACATTTTTCCTCCAGGGCAAAAATGCAAGCCCTCCCCTGCAAATAAGTCCCCTGGACAACCCCCCCCCCCTAGGGAGTATCCCTAAGGTGCCAAGCGTGACCTAGGGAGTATCCCTAAGGCGCCAAGCCATGTGGCGCTCTGCCACAGCTCCCACAGCTTGGCACATTCAGGATACCCCCTAGGTCAATGCGTGAAGCTCTCCCCAGCTTGAGAGGGTGGTTACGCAAGCACATGCTCTGCCCCCAGCTTCCATGTCTCCCAGTCTCACCATGTCCTTGGCTAGCTCTCCTTGCAGGACTCGAGCGCTGCCACTGCTGCTGCCGCCGAGCTCCAAGTAAAACTTCTTCTCCAGCTTTGGAACTCAGCTTCCGATTCTTCTATCAGCGGCCGCTCTAGGAGTGTGTTCTATGGTTATGGACAGTCTTCCGGCAGCCTGCCCATAACCATACATGGCTTGGTGCCTTAGGGATGTTCCCTAGGTCAGTGATTGGTGTTCTACCTGGCAGGAGAGGGGGTTTGCCGGGTGGCAGCTCATGAGCATGGTCACCTCATGGCTGTTTCGCCCCTGAGGCTGTGTCCGGCTCTTCGGGAGTCTGGTCACAAGGGAGCAGCCGCCCGGCAACCCCAAAACAATAAGCCCTCCCCCTCTAATAACCCCAAGGCCATATTTCGTGAGTCAAAAAGATGTAAGACCCTGTCATATTTTCAGGGAAACACGGTAATTGAACATACACATACTACATCTGGGAAAGAAGGTTTTTACGCAAGCACATGGGTGCGCGTGTGTACACATACAGATACACATACACACAATAATATTGAGTTAGTTGAAATTTCAGTTAGGGTTCACTGAAAATGAATTGTTAAAAATGAATTTCAATCCTCACTTTAAAAAGGTGCTGTGACTGAGTGTCCATTTTGTGCTCAAAATCTTTACCAGGAGGAGTGTTTTTCTTTTGCTGATCATAGATCAGCTTAAAATTAGAAGAATTGCTAAGAAAGATCTTTGTGTATGGCGCAACATTTGGCACTTTTCATTATATCATAATGTGAAAATCCTCCTCCACATACGTCAAACAAAGAAAGTATTCAAACTGCATGTTTTGCAACAATTGAATATTCTTGAATTAACTGCTCCAAATATAATTTTGTAGAATATTATTTTTTATTTTAGTTAAAAAATAAATCAGTTATTCTTAATTCATGAAACACAGAAATATTGGCTTTGTAGTCCATAATGAAACAAAAAACTACACTATAATTTCCTATCCTTTTATAGAGAAATCAAAATGGCTCCTATTATCATATCTGCAGCCAGTTGAAACAAGAAAAAAACATTAGCCTGTTATCTATGCAGAATTCTCAGTTGTCAGGTACTATACATTCATTGAAATTTATTAGAGAATATCTAGTTGATGTCTAAACTGATAGAGGAGAATATTTGTAGCTCAGAGTTGAAGGGTCTTTGGTACTCTCTGAGCTGAGTTGTTTTTTTTTGCAAATGATTCATTATGCAAACTAGGTACATCATCAGGTTATCTAGTGCTGAAGATGTTACCTAGTTTAGATAATGAAATATCTGCAAGAAAACAAGCTCAGAGAGCATCAAGGACTCCATATAGTCTAAAGTTAGACTATCAAGGATGAGTTCATAGTAAAGTTTTGGAGGGAAAAAAATCTGCATTCCCTCAGCATCTTTTTCAATCCCCTAAGGCAGGGGTCTCCAACCTTTGCAACTTTAAGTCTGAAGGACTTCAGCTCCCAGAATTCTCCAGCCAGCTTTGCTGGTTGGAGAAGTCTGGGAGCTGAAGTCCTTCAGACTTAAAGTTGCAAAGGTTGGAGATCCCTGCCCTAAGGGCAAGATTTAATTCATACCTCAGGAAACAAATTGAGAAATTTCCGCTGGCTGTCCTACTGTGCTAATAAACAGAAAATCCTATTTACATTTATGGCACTTTGCACTTAGCTTCGGAGGAATTCTTCCATTTCCACTTCGTTCCAATCTTAGCCACAGCCTGGCACCTGCAGGAATGCCCTAATCTCTTTTACTGAGAAAAAAAACGACTTCTTCATTCAGAAAGAAAATGAAGCTAGTTTAGTTAAGTAGTGTTGAGTTCCATATAGAATTGCAAGTATCCATCTTCCACAGAATGAGGGCAGGCTTATGTAAGAGCGAGCAAGCAATTTAGTTAATAAAATGTATTATTTGTAGTTTTATTTAATTATTATTTGCTTTTAGACTATGTGTTCTGAGACTAGAAGTGTAGTTGAGATAAAATTCTATAGAGAGGTTTTTCAGTTTTTATTGTATTTAACTTTTTTTATTATAAATTGTAGGCTACACACAGTATTGACAGAATACTATGTGGTCATTTAGGAAGAAGAATTGAAATTTTCTGTATATCTTTCCTCTAAAGGTCCAGCTTATTTTTTCTGATATAGTAATAACCAATTTGAAACCTAAGCTGCAGTTAGTGTTAGTCAGATACCTATATCCTAATTGTTATAACAAGCATTTGTCTCCTGTGCCATTTTCTCACGCATCCTGATTTGAATGATTTTGACTAATTTAAATTTGCTCTTATTGATAAATAAATCACAGGAACTAGAAAATTGAAATCTGATCTCTACTTATTGCATTTTTTAAAACCAGGTATTTTAGCATGGATCACAGTCAACTTTTTAACAGGTATGTTTGCAAGTGTGTTATATTACATTTATATTTATATTTATATTTATATTTATATTATTTATATTTATATTTATTATTATTATTATTATTATTATTATTATTATTATTATTATTAATTAAACTTGTCGGTTTAATAAATCACTCATTTTGTCAGAGGCGACTCTGATGTCCTATAAAACATTAAAACAGTAATAAGGATAATAAATTTAAAATTCAATTAAAATAAAACTAAGCAAGATGGAGAGGGAGGGAACAAAGGGCACACAGGGAGGAGGTGGTGTATTATCAGCCACCTCCAAAGTGCCGACTCCCATTGGGAACCCAATATAATACAACTTATGTTCTCTCTGGATGTTCAAAGTATATAGTAGTAGTTTACTATTTGCTACATAAAACTACATAAGTACTATTGCATTCAGTGTAGCAGTTCCCAGGACATAAAACTGCAGCCATAGTTGCTTCAGATAAAACTCCAGTTATAGTTTGAATTTAAAACCTATGCTTACTTTAAATATATTTCAGCAAATAAGAAATTAAAACATTTCTATGTATTTATGTTCCTTGTTTGTTATTTGAAATGATAAGTCTGATTTATATATGTGTGATAATATAGGCAAGGTACATGTGTTTTACTTGGAACTGTGTGTAAAAATAATTACATTTCTTGAATAAACATTCCATTAACTTTGCTTTATCAAATGATGCATTTCAGACAGCTTGAATAATCCAACGAAGAAATGTGTAGGAATGCTAGATTTAGGTGGTGGATCGACTCAAATCACATTTCGCCCAAGCACTGAAGTAAGAAGAATACAAGTCCCTTTTATTTCAACACTTTCAAGAGATTACAAGATAATTTTATACTTTTTTTTGTTTCTGATGTTTTTCTTCCATTTTGATTTGGGTTACAAAAACATGCCAGCTTTAGAGTGGATTTAAAACTTGAAGTAGAATTGAAGTAGTAAAACTTGAAATACTTGAATTGAAGTAGAAATGTAATGAACGCTCCACTGTTGACATTTAATGCTAGTAGGTTTTTCTATTCAAGAGGAGGAAGGCTGTCAGCGGCTATTGCTTTTAGATATATGATTTCCATTATTGAAGAGAATGGTACGAGGTTAATACTGGGTATATAAATGACTATGGATGTTACCTAAAATCCAAAACGATATAGTTTATATATTATATAAATATTTCCAATACATGTTCTAGGTCTGATACAGCTCTAGAAGTATGCCGGCAGATCTTAGGTGCTAACAAAAATGGTAGTATCTGTCATTTCGTTCATTCATTCACAGTATACAGCAAGTATAAAGCTGGAAAAATTCTGCCAGGCAGCACATTTCTAATGCCTCTCTGGCAGCATTGCTTTTTATCCCTAGAAGCTGCTGGCCACCAAGGGCTGACAGACAACATTTCTACTAGGTAGTGTCTTTTCAGGATATCCTTAGAAAGTATCCAAAAGCTTCCGCTATGGGCAAACGTAAAGAAGGGCCCATGTAATATTTTTACTGCACAAACTGCATTGCTTCTGGGTCCAATTCAAGTTGTTGATTATGACCTTGAAAGCCTTATATGGCATGGAGCCACTTAAGCCCATCCCACCCACTCAAGCAGAGAAAGTGCATAATGGGCCTTGTCAGCTAAATAATTCCACTTGGTAAGATCCAGGAAAAGTGCCTTCTCTGCCATTGTCCCTCCCCTTTGGAACATTCTTCCCTCAGAGATAAGGCAGGCCTCACTTTCTCCTGGCCTTTCGGAAAGGGGTAAAAACATGGCTCTGTAACTTTGCTTGGGGCTCACAGAGGAACACATAACAGTGGGTGTGGTTAATGCCCTGAAAGCCTCCCCTTCCCTTTTACTTAGCCCTAACACTGGTTTTAAATTCATCCTTGCCCTTTTTAAATATTATATACTGGTGTTCTTTTTTAATATTTTATTTGTACGCTGCCCAGAATCCTTCTGGAAGGAGATTTTAAATGACTTTTAAAATTTGATTATGGTCTTTTAGGGGAAATTGTTCTGTATAAGAGCATGCATCTGCCTATTTTATTTAATTGGAAAAAAATGAATGGGAGATCGCGAACAAGGATTGAGTATAAAAATGTTGGAAAGTTGGACCAGAAGGAGGGATAAACAAGTCACAAAGAAGGGAAAAATAGAAAGCTGTGCCGGGATGGCTGATGAGGCTTCAAAAAGAAAGAGGAAAGAGGTTTAGAGAACAAATGGCAATATATTAAACAATATATGGACATATTGGAAGCAAGAATGGTTTGAAAGATATGGGAGGTATAATGAATGGTGAAAAGTAATTTTAGTCAAATTTTCTTTTATTTTATGCCTTTAATTTATTTAGCATCCTTATCCTTATTTTGCATAACCCTGACAGTTTATATGAATGTAGGTTACAATTAACAAGCAGTATTTATTTTAGTTGTCTTATAGGATGCCACTGTAGTTAAGTGACATAAGGCACATAATTTTCATTGATACAAGTATTTGTAAGATTCTAGGCTTACTGGCTTAGCATATAAATTGCTAAGCAGCATATAAATAGCATATAAATTGGAAGATCATCCTCTGGTCTATTTAATGAAATATCCAATCTTGGCTACTTTACTTGTTGTTATCTGACCATGATTCATACAGATATAAGACATAATTTTAAGAATGCTTAAATATAGCTTTTTAGTAACTCCAACCACATTGCTCTATTTTCTTTTCATGGAATATCAAATATTTTCTCTTTCTTTACAGACATCTGTGGAGAACTCAACTGCTGAACACATCATTTCATTTAACTTGTTTAATACAACATATAAACTGAATTCACACAGGTTAGCTGTCAGAAAGTTTTTTTTCATATAGTGCAGTAAGAAATGTTTTTAAAGATTGTCAAATATTTATAGTAACTGATTATTTAATAAAAAAATCTAATACATCGTTGAATGCAAACAGTTAGGCATCTTTAGTGAAATAGTAGGGTATATGGGTGTGTTGATAGTCCTAAACTTGGTTAGGGGAGAAATAGAGATGCTCTCAATTATGCAGAATCTAAAATATAGTCGTTTCAAGATTAAGATTATAAATTTAATCAGAAATATTGTGCTGCCTGATTTTTGGCCTAGATTATTACAGGAATGGAGTTGGCACAGATTAAATATATGCAGGGCTTGAAGGATCTACCTCAAATGTATTCTAGAGAAACAACAGGCCAATAAATTATTTGATTCCTATACACAGAAAACCTGAGTATATTTTATAACCCACACTTCTGACACTGTTTCCTTGAAAAGTCTGAGCAATTTAGATTGGCTGGGCAACTATACTTATAAGCCAGGAAACCCAGGAACTAGAAAATCAAAATATAAATTTGGAGAAAGATACTGATTGGATTTATGTGTTAAATATTTCTAATATCTTTCCCATACTTTTAAAAAGTACTTTTTCCTTCCTTCAAGGGCAATCTTTTAGGGCAGGGGTCTCCAACCTTTGCAACTTTAAGTCTGAAGGACTTAAAAGCAAAGCTGGCTGGAGAATTCTGAGAGCTGAAGTCCTTCAGACTTAAAGTTGCAAAGGTTGGAGACCCCTGTTTTAGGGAATAACAACAGGTTATGAGAAATTTAAATTTATCATGTATGCCTACAGTTGCTAGTTATAAACGTATTGGCCATTTTATAATAAAACGCTACTTAAACATTGACCTTAGGATATCATCAAAAGTAATTCTTTTTAATTATTGTAAAGACTGCAATACATTTATTTTGACTGTTCATGAATAGATTTCATCTTGCTTTTGATGGACCATGAAGTAACTTGCCTATTAGGCGGTGAGGTTCATTTTAAAAAGGCCCAGTATACATTTCACCGCTTTGGTCTATATAACTATTTAAAATAGTTGAAAGCAAATTAAGTGTTCATAACTGAGTCTGTGAAATGAAATTTAAAAGGAACATATTCAGCATAAAATTATCATTGAAAATATTAGAATAATTGCAAGGTGCAAGTTAGCTGTAGATCTGCCATATTCAAAATATCCTTTCTTATACATGTGGTATTCATAGTCCTATAATCTGCAATAAAGTGACCAAGGTTTTTTTTATTGTTTCATGATTTCAGCAGCTGCAAAATCCAGTGCATTCTGTATCTGTTGTTTATAGTCAGCCACTGGTAGATATACTCTACTTCATAAGTATTATTAAACAAAAAAAAGAATCTAGTCTTTATCAGAATTGCTTCTCTCAATTTGTCTAGTTACTTGGGATTTGGATTAATGTCGGCAAGACTGGCAATTTTAGGAGGAATTGAAGGACAAGCCTGTAAGTATATATGATTTGAATAATTTACACGGGAATCCCAAATTGCTTTTTTTAATGTTCACTTTTCCAAGTAGATAGTGACATATTAATAATATTACTCAATTAAAATCTGTTAGTTTCTTTCTCTTTTCTTACAAGGTGTTAGAAGCAATGCACAAGTAAAACATAATATAAAGATAATTAAAACAGATAAAACTCAGTTAAAATAACTATATGTCTAGTCAGGAAACAGCCTATGAACATCAAACTTGGTTCATCTTGAAAAGGCCAAGCAAAGTGAGATCTGGTTACTATTGGGAGATCAGGATATATAACTGATTGCCAAAACCATTCTGAAGCAACTGTGCTGCTGTACAAAAGGAGCACTGCTTAACCTGGGCTCCCTTCACTTCCTAGAAGCGCATGAAAAGTAGCAGTGGTTCCCTACAACAGGGGTCTCCACCCTTTGCAACTTTAAGTCTGAAGGACTTCAGCTTTGCTGGCTGGAGAATTCTGGGAGCTGAAGTCCTTCAGACTTAAAGTTGCAAAGGTTGGAGATCCCTGCCCTACAAGATCTGGTGAGGCTGATTCCAGTGCAGGCAGTCCTGTACATATCCAGTGCCAAGCCTTGAAGGGTTTTAAGGAGAAACACCAGCACTTAACATTGTATCCGTAAGGGTAATGGTAACCATTATAGAGCCCAAAAAATTGGTGTCATATGTTCTCATTGTCAGAAAGCAGGAAATATGCAGGCTGTTCTGGAACAGTAGATATTTGTGAATAGTCTTTAAGAGCAAACCTGTGTAAAACACATTATAATAGCGAATCCAGATGGCGATGAGAACTTATAAATAGGTCCTTCTGCATCAGGTAGAATACAGTTGTTGCAGTTCTTTAGCATACCTTTTATCTGCTGTTATAACATGAGTCAGGAGTCTAAAAGGGCCCCCAGATTGCAAACCTCCTCTTTCATGCGTAGCTCCTACCCATCTAGTGGTAACACTGGTGTTGAGAGAAAACTTGATACACCAACAATAACTCATCTTATTTGACTTCAGCTTTAATGTATTCTCTTCTAATCAGATCCTTATTCCCAAGCATGCCTCTACAACCTAGCCTAACGTAGAGCTACTCACACAGCTGTATCAGAAGCAGAACACCTGACCACCAGTAAGGTACTTCTAATTATCAGAAGCATCCCTCCTCTCCAACCCCTCATATCAAAGTAGATGAAGGATCTACTGGTAGAGCATATCTCTGACCAGGCTACATTGTTACTTCATGCATCCAGGTTTCACTAATAGATTCAGTACCCAGTCATGGATGAAGATGGTGTTATTGCAAACAGACCTGGTCTTAACTATCAGCACCCTGAAGCTTTAAACTTGTATCTGGAAGTCCTTTGGTAATGTCAACAATAGGAAATGTGCTGCAGTCTAGACTGGAACATTAAATTCACTGTGGATTAGCAACCTCTTCTGTGTTGTTGTCCAGAGAACTACATATATGTGTATGAAATTACTCAGAACTGAGCTTGATTCAAAGGAGAGTTTGCTTTTTGTTCTATCTTTGGAGAATTAGTATCTTAGCTTTGCTTATTACCCTGAATTTATGTCTGATTGATAACTGTACTATACATTCAAGTATCAAATAGAAAACATTATCTTGGGAGTGAGAAAATTGTTTGCCTATTCAAAATAATTGCTGTATCTCAAGCAGACTTGCTCTCTCTATATTTTTCCCGAACAGTGAAAGAAGGTGAAGAACTAATAAGTCCCTGCTTGCCACTAAATTATCAAGGTGAATGGGAACATGCAAAGATACTGTACAAAATTAAAGGGCAGAAACCAGGTACCTGATCACTTCTTTATTTTTGCAAAGGTACTATTTTTGCAAATGGGTCTTTTGAATAGAAATTGTAACTACATCTGTACACATTCTTCCTCTAAATCAGTGGTAGTCAACCTGGCCCCTACCGCCCACTAGTGGGTGATAGGGGTTTTGTCCGATACTTTCCTTTTTTTAATTTAATTGACGTCCCTACTTTATCAATCATCATTACTGTGGAACTGGTGGGCGGTTAGAAAATTTTACTACTAGTAGAAATACAAAAGTGGGTGGTAGGTATAAAAAGGTTGACTACCCCTGCTCTAAATAGAGGAGTGCATATACAATATTCTGCCCATATGCGCCAGTTTTACCAAATTCTTGCGGCCACACTCATGAGTAAAAATGGTGTTTGAAAACAATCACAACAGAAGGCTGGCTCATAAACCCGTTTAAGGTGATATGTCAGCTTTTTAATATTGTTTGATCCCCAAGTGATTTGTAATAGAATGCAGAGATACAGAAGGGAGAGTTTTATTGGGCTGGTCTAAAGATGTTTGAAAGTAAGAACAATTATAGAGTTTTTCCCTATCTTTTTTCCAAATATGGTCCCAGTAGTCAGGCATTTTTCCAAAATACTTCATTTTTAGGATTGAGTGCAGGAGTAAGTATAGTGGAAGCATTTTATTCCTTCTAGACAGCTCATAATTACAGTTAAAATATATCTTTCTACGCAGCTCAGGAGAAAGTATAATGCACTGATATAACAAAGGACAAGTATAAACCAGAGCCACAAAACTCAACAGATTTCAAAAAGTATAAAAATATAAAATGTGCCATAATATACTGAAGGTCTTTATTAAAAAGAGAAGTCTCCATTAATTCACAGAACCTCTCTTGGAATGGTGCTTCAGAGCTGAACTGTTCCATCAGTAATTAAACAATATATACTATTTCCACATGCCATCCTCCTCCTTATACAATATTATAATTTCCTACGTAATGCCCTGCATCTTTGTTTATTTCTTACTTGATGCTAATTGATAACTATTTGCTAAAGATATTGAAAAGTAATAAATCTCAATATATGAATTCCATTATAGTCTTTTTCCCCTTTTTCTTTTAGGAAGCCCACTTTTTGAATCTTGTCATTATGAAATATCAAAAGTGCTGAACAAGAACATTCATGAGACAGCCAGAATAAAGGACTTGGATTTCTATGCTTTTTCCTACTATTATGAGTTGGCATGCTGGTTTAATAGGTAATTTAGCAATAAAGACAGTGTGAATCTCATATTAGAAAGTTGGATTTAGTTCACCAAATGCAATAACAAGTTTCACAGGGTATTGATTCTAATTAGCCAAAGCAAGGGAGCAAGAAGAATCTAACATGTTTAATACAATAATACAATACAATACAATAGCAGAGTTGGAAGGGACCTTGTAGGTCTTCTAGTCCAACCCCCTGCGTGGGCAGGAACCTTATACCATTTCAGACAAATGGCTATCTAACATCTTTTTAAAGACTTCCAGGGTTGGGGCATTCACAACTTCTGGAGGCAAGCTGTTTCTTCTCTCTGCTTTCAGCGATTCTTCTCATACATGCTGAACACAGCTTATATAACAGTAAATTTAACTTAAGTAAATCCTTATTTACTTGTAAAATATTGATGATATTAAAGTGATATTGTAAAGTAACAATAGGCAGCATGTCAAATTGATCAGGCAATAAATGGTATTGCCTGCCAGATTATTTGGAAATTCCCAAGGGTCCACCAGAATTCCTCCACATGCATCTGGGACAGTCTGTTATACATCTTCAGTAGAAAATAATAAGTATGTAATCAGTCCATTTGCTCTACATAGCAGTTTGTTCGATCGGAAATAGGAAATGAGTTTACTATGGCAGAATACCAGATATAATTTTTCCATATCCAGATCATCCCACCACTGGTCCAAAGGATGGCCAAGCACTATTTAGGACAATCCATGGAAGTAATGAATATTTGAGCCTTTCTGGACCTAAAAGACTACACAGAGATTATGATTACAGGTTGAAGCCTACAGTATTGAAAGGCAGAGTTTTGCCCATCATGGCTTACAAGGAAGGTGTAAAAAAGGAAGAGAGAGAATTTGCATGTCAGAGAAAAGTTGGATCTCAGAAACTAGATTTTGAGGTTCCAAAAACTTTGTGTATATTTGATATTCGCAAAGCCAAAGATAAACTAAAGATCATCATTGGTGTAATGAAATCCCCTACAATTGCCCTATTATAAATATGTAAAAATGGTGCTAAGATAATCAGCCTACAGAACTACAAGCAGATAAATATACCTTTGCAAGCTAGTGATAGGTGGCTGTGGTGCTTTCACATATGCCATGGCATAGCCTACAAATGAACCTTTGCTAAGGCCTCAAGTGCATCAATAGATGGAAAAAAGCCATTGAAAATGAACTTGAATGAACTCATAGAGGATTATTTTAGAGAAACTAATAAACTCATAGATGTTGCTCCAGTTTTACAATGCAAATAAGAGTGGCATTCAGTTTGCTCACACTGCTGTCAGTTTATTCTGGCACTCAGTCCCCAAGAATACTCAGACTTTTCACATGACAAATCGATTCTTGAGGGGAAAATCTGCAAGGATAGTATCGCCGCATTAGTTTGCCCAAATGCAAGGTGTAATAATTGAAAAGTCACCTATCCCAGATTACATGGAGCGAGGTGGCTCACATGATTAGGATGTGCTGGGTTGATAATTTGCAAACCTGTATTCAAAGCGCAAGTGCTCTTGTGTGATGTGGTGAGCTCCCATCATTTGCGCCAGCTCCTGCCAGCTTAGCAGTTTGAAACCATGGTAACACAAGTAGATATAGGTACCACTTTGGTGAGTTCATTAGCAGGGACTTGAAAGGAGCCAACAACTGGGCATCCCCTGAGCAATGGTGATGTCACTGCTAATCCTTTCACCAAGGAAGTGCTTCGCGCTTCCAGCATGGAAGTATAGTATAGTATCTTAAATTATTGAAATTACATTATGTACCAGTTGCTAGTTATGAATTACAATGTACATAAGACATGTTTTACAGTTTTACTTTTTCAAGACTTTTTAAAAATCATTTTCTGTTAGAAGTCAGATGTTACCAAAAACAGGTGCTGGAAATATTGTCAGTGAATGAATGCTTTCTTAACTTTGGGCAATCTTAGTTAGAGCAGTTTATCAATTTTTAACATTAGAACAATTAATCAGTGGAACAACATGCCTCCAGAAGTTGTAAATGCTCCAACACTGGAAGTCTTTAATAAGAGATTTGATAACCAATTTTCTGAAGTGGTATAGGGTTTCCTGCCTAAGCAGGGAGTTGGACTGGAAGACCTTCAAGGTCCCTTCCAACTCTGTTATTCCAATTCTAATAGTAAAGTCTTCCAGTCCAGAAGGTATTGTGCAAGAGTGATGACAAATAAGCATATCTTTCTGAGGCCAAGCTTAAGAATTATGTGAACATAATATATGTTGATCAGCAAAGAGTTTGATCAGGTACCTGAAGATATACTGAGAAGCAAGCCAGTTGAATATAGATAAGCATTCTCTATATCTATCTCAGCAGAGAGGTAGGTGTAGGGAATGCTTATCTTCAATACAATACAAAGCTGATTGGAATAACTAATATTCTAGATATAAATTAAATAAGTATATGAAATCTAAAGGTCATCTAAGCCTTTAATACATTTAAAACTTTCTAGAGCCAACAGTAATCATCTTTTTTCTGTATATTCCACAAAGTACAAATCTTTAACTCATAGTTAAACTTAAAAAAAATGTTAAAAGAAACATATTGTAGTAAAACTTGCCAACCTATAGCTTCTCAATCTTTAAAAACAGCAAAAAAAATTAAATCCAGAATGATTAAGAGATGAATCTCGGTCGAACTTAAAAGTCCATATAGGCAACATTAGCAACTACAAGCATGATGAAATTCCATGATACCTACCTGATGAAAAGCCAACCACAAAAATGTAGTTCCTGCCATCTGCTCACAAAAAAACCCAACACCCAACCCTGTGCAGAATAATTTCAGCTGCAATGTGTTCTGCTTTTCTACATGAATGTCAGTTTCCCATGATGGCTCACCAGAAACTTCCCAAGTTTATGCTTATTCTTTAATGTGGCATTTGCATTGTTATTTTGTTTATTAGTTTAGTGCAATAATTTGTGAAAACCTCTCTTAGAACATAGAAATCATAAGTACAAAAATATTCCAATAGAATGTCTATTCATTTCTGTAATTCTATGAATATTGCAGGGTATTTTTCCCCGTTAAAGGCTGAAAATAAGACACATTCTTATTTTAATGAGCACTAAACCTAAAGATCTATGCTTGAAATGCACACAATACTGTCTACTTAACCATTTATTAAATCATTTAGAGTGGTAGCTGTTTTGCCAATACTACACTCTTTTTCTGTTCTAGAACTGTGGAACTGTTTTTTTTTTCTTCTCTTTCTTTAGATAAGAAAAAGGGAGGGATCCTACCTGTCAGGAAGTTTGAAAGTGCAGCAAAGAAAGGTAAGTACTGTTGCTTTTATGCTTTCCTCAAGATCTAAGGAAGTTTTATAAAATACAATACAAGAAAGGCTCTTTAGTACCCAGGGAAAAGTGTTCATATGGGAATAGTTCTAGCAACAGTCTGCTTTTACATTTATTTGATTTTTTAATTACCCAGAGTGTAAAACAATGGAAATTCAACAAGGAAAGCATCCTTTCTTATGCATGGATCTTACTTACATCAGTTTGCTGCTGAAAGAACTGGGCTTTCCAAAGAATCACATTCTTAAGGTAATAATTTTTAATGTCAATATTTGGAGTAGAATTATAATATCAATATTGAAAATACTGATAAGAGTAGAGGAAAGGGGATATCCAAAATTTTGTTTCACAAACATCTATCAAAAATAAATAGTTTGTTTAAAAAATAATGGTTTCAATTTTAGAAATATTATTTATTCTTTTAGAATTTTGGGATAACATTTTGAGTTAGAAAAAGATTTTTAAAAAGCAGAAGTAGACATTGGAGAAGAGACAGGCTAAAGTACCTTAAAGAGGCACAGGAAGAGAGAAACTGTACCCTAGACATTGCATCCCACCCTGAATCATGTACAATAGTCTTAAATGTGCAAAATAAAATTTCTGACTTATAGTGTTCAAAATTTATTTTGACTGCTCCATTTCATAAACCTTCATCAGGCATTACCTGCACAATTTTAGGTTTTAGGGTTTTAGGAGCTGTGGTGGCGCAGTGGTTAGAATGCAGTATTGAAGACTCACTCTTCCCACAGCTAGGAGTTTGATCCTGACTGGCTCAAGGTTGACTCAGCCTTCCATCTTTCTGAAGTTGGTAAAATGAGGACCCAGATTGTTGGAGCAATATGCTGACATTGTCAATTGCTTAGAGAGTGCTGCAAAAAGCACTATGGAAATAATATATAAGTCTAAGTGCTATTGCTATTTCAAAATACTACAGCCAAGATATATTATTTCCTCTTTTTCCCCATACATTATAAAATCTGGGAACTCATGGATCCCAAATGCTACTTAGTAAGACTAAGGCAACACATAAATAGGGTATATGTGTACCATATGAAAGGATATTATGCACTGCAGTCTCTTGAAATATATAGATCACAATATTTTAAACAGCCCACAAAAACAGATCTACTTCCAAAACCTTTAATCATTTTTTCTTTTCATTATAGCTGGCCCAGAAGATTAACAACATTGAAACCAGTTGGGCTTTGGGAGCAACACTTCACTACATGGATTCACTTCACATGCTATAATTTTAGGGATATACCACCTGGGGAAAATAAGTCTAGGAAATTGGACTTGATTGGTTCCTTTGAAAAAGGGCTATAAATAAAAAATATTTTTAAATGTTTTAAATCGTTCAATAAGGGAGGCTGGTGCTTCAGGTGGTAGTTTAAGGTGCTCAGTATTGTCCTGGGATCACAAACTATTTTTGCGTCGGACAAAATCAATAACATTCATTTTGAAAAGAATAATCCATGACAGCTAAAAGCAGAAGTTTATTAGAAATCAAACCAAATTAGTATAACAAATATCCTTTGATTTTTAATGAACATTTGCTGCTGATCTCTGATTTATTTGATGTTCTTTATAAGAAAAGCACTTAATCTTTAGGCAGACATTTTGCCATTTGTTGATGCAAGCAAATGAAAGCTAACATCAGAAGCAAGCAACTTTTTAACTACCTTTGAATGTTAGACTGTAGGCATTCAGATCTTAAAATATGTGAAGATGTGGGGTATTTGTTTAAAAACGTAGTTATGCTTTGTGAAACTTACTGACACATATTTAGATTACCTTTTGAAACCCAGCTTTTAATCCTTCAGAGCCTTTGGAGGACTGGTTTATTTTGGAAGAGGTGAGCTGGGCAAGATGCCTGTTCCTATACAGAATTCAGTTGATGGTTTCCCCTTGATTTTGACTGCCTTAATTTCTTTTTGGTGTATATTCCATCCTGTAACAGTCTTTTTTACTTTTAAATGGCACAATGTCAAGCAAAAGATTAGATAATGTTACCTTGCTATAACTCACTTTATGCAGTCCTTGTTTAGCAGCCACAATTGATTCCAGTGAAATAGTTACTGATACAAATATTAAACCACATGGCTAAGAGGCCCCACAAAGATCACTGGTTATTGCCATTTTGATAAAAGTTCTCTCATGTAGCAACACAAGCATTAATCTAATTTTGCTGTATATTATAATTTGGGCAGAAGTGCATGCATTTGTTGGAAAATGTTTTTAATACTATTTATTACTATTGTATTTGTGAACAGTCGCTGTCTGAAACAATTGCTAAACGAGGACTATCTCTATCTAAAACTGATGAAAGAATCTTTTGATATGCGCCACAGCAATAGCTGAATGAGTTTTTTGACATAGGCTAACATCAGGGCAGTATTGGTCCATGCTAGTTTGCTCTACCATTGTCCAATACATAGACCATAGTATGTTTTTTGGAATGTACTTTGGAATGTATTAATCAGAAGTTTTTGATTGTATAAATTTGTATGAAAGACAGAAAGCTCCCTACTGCAACATGTATACCTATATCTGAGAGATAATCTGGATAATCTGGAAATTCAGGAAAAATGCTTGAATGTTCTAGTAATGATTATGTGAATTTGTTTAATTTTGGTTTAAATATTAGATCATATTTGAGATAATATGAATGTTCCAAATTTTGTATATATCAATTCAGTAAAGAGTTTGTATATTTAAGGTTCCTTGAGCTATTAAGTAAACGTCAAATACTTTTTTAAAGTTTTACTTCATAGTCTTCTTTTAAGCAAAGTAAATTTATTGTTGCACTAAACAAAGATTGGGGAACTATATGAAGGTTATGACTTGAATTTCAGCAGTATTAAGGCTGTTTCCACTCAAGGACTCTGTTCAAAAGCATTTCTAGATCCCAGAATGTGCTGGGTTTGAAGGCTGAGCTTAGTTTATCATTGGGTAGGTTGCAATGTACTTGAAACTGCAGTAAAACTAATGTTTTATTTGAAACAATGCAACTCTCTGGTGATCCTTTTTTATCATCTGCAGAAACGTTTGCGTCATCCTACCTTTTGGTTCGAAGATATCAGCAATCACAGCAGAATTTCTAAGGCAAAAGCTGACTGGATGGCTGTGAAGTTTATCATATTTGTTTGTTTGTTTGTTTGTTTAGCCCTATTTCTGTGCTATCCCACTTGCAATTACGATAAAGGAATTAATAAATATCCTTGGTAAAAAGCCATAGCAGTATACCCAAATACATTTTGATAGATTCAGATGAGTGTACTAATAAGTTCCCTCCTAAATGTCTATAGGGAGAGTCTATATTTATACCAGCAGCCGATTATTTCAAAGGTTGGAAAAGCAATAGAAAACAGATATTTCCTGTCTCTACCTCTTTAGGTAGGGCTGGCAGATAGTGTCTGGGACAGATGATCTGTAAAGTTACTAGGATCCAAGCCATAAAGCACTCCAAAGTTGCTTTTGTGATACTAGGGAGAGGAAACAATGACAGTATGAAAATCTGTGTTTTCTTAGAAACTGTGCCAGTCTTGTAAACATTAGATACTGCAGGGATTGTTAGAACTGCAGCATGAAAGAAAGGAGCAACTCTTACCTCTGCTGCTAGAGTCATAGTGACAATAAATAACTATAGAGAAAAAACATCAATTGAAATCAAGCAAGGCCTTTCTCTTACTAATAACAGGGACAATGAATTGAAATAGAAGGAAAGAAAAAAATTATTCCTGCCCTTCCTAGCTACTGCGGTCCTGATTTTTAAAGATGCATTTGATTATTTTGTTTAAAACTGAAATGGTTCACAGTAACACTTGCAATAGAGCAGCAGTTCTCAACCTGTGGGTCAGGACCCCTTTGTGGGTCGAACAACCCTTTCACAGGGGTCGTCTAAGACCATTGGAAAACATATTTTCGATGGTCTTAGGAGCCGAGACACCGGTTTTATGGTTAGGGGTCACCACAACATGAGGAACTGTATTAAAGGGTTGTGGCATTGGGAAGGTTGAAAACCACTGCAATAGAGCAAACATGGTGGTAGACATAGCATAGTAGCCCATTGTGGAAATGAAAAGTTACAGATTATCCAAATATATAGTCTTATATTTTATTCATACATAATTTAACAGAGCACTTAAACTCTGACATTAGGGAAGTTGATCTATCGGCCAGTCTAGTTGATAAAATGTGGTTTTATAAGCACATTTTATATGTGAAAAGTCAAAAGATATTTGTCATTAATTGCTGTTTCTTTTTGGCATGTCCTTTGAAGCAGAAAGTGTGTAAAAATATGCATTTGTACATTTCCATATGGATATGAATGAAGCTGATATGTTGATATTTGGTTCATCTTTCCCTTCACTGCATTAAAGGAAGAAATGAATCAGCTCTGTCCTTTGCCACTTGTTTGGCTCATATCATCTGTCATAGCACTCTTTGCTACTTCATTGTGATATTTTTCCATTGATTGTGCAATCTTAATTTGTTTATTTTTATCTTTTCATTCTCTGCTGACTTTTCATTCCATAACTGAAGACGGTGTAATCGTATGATGTCAGCATTTGGAAAATAGAATACCAGAATAGCCTGGGTATTAAAAACTAGCTTTTCAGTTATATTTGCAGCAATGCTCATAGGCAAAAATGTCACTCCTGCAGTTTGAAGCAGACATTATAATATGTATAACTTATTCAATTTTGTTAAACTCCCATTACATCTGATACAATTGAAACTGTTGACTGACTCAGTGAACAGTCCCAATTATACTCAATTGGTAAATTACGGTATATTGGATTCCCACTGAATCCAAAAGACCTTCAAATAAAGAAGTTTAGATGGAAGCAAGCTATAAAACTGCCTTTGCTTGCCCTTTAAACAATGTTGAGCACTGATGAAATTCCCCAGAGTAATAAAAAGACTAATGTTCTATTAATTATTCAAAGGAAGTAAATAGGATGACTAAGACAGTGGTTAAGATAAATCAAATACTGAACTGGAAAAGAATGTATGTCCTTGAAAAATAAGCTAATAGAGTTTAGTGATACCTGCAGAATGTCATTTTGGTTTGATTCCAGATATAGTTTGGAAACAATTTACAGCTGTGTACTAAGAATAAGGTCCTAAAATCAAAGAGAACAAAGGATTTCATTGTATTAAAAAGTTAATTAGCATATAAGATGTGACCTACTCTGGTACAGTATTCCCAGTACTTAATGTTACATGAGCAGGTACAGATTGTTTTCTGAAAAAGATCCATCACAAGGCTTTTTGTGCTTGACAAGTAAAAATTTAAAGAAAGATTCTAGCTTAACTACTCTGTATCGTTTCATGCCACCTTTGCATTTACCTGCACATGAAATACATACAACTTCATTTGGTCTGGATTTTTTATTTTTGTAATGAATTAAAAATGATCACCTTGTAAGAGATATTTAGGATTATTTTTCAGATTATATAGATTTAGGGTCTAGAGTTTCATTCCACCAGTTTAATGGAAGTCCTTGTCCATATGAAAAGAGAACACCTGAACATGTATTCGTAAAACAACATTAGCTAAATATACCATATTTTTCGGAGTATGACGCACCTTTTTTCCTCTAAAAAGCGGCTGAAAATCTGGGTTATACATCGAATACAGCATTTTCTGCCTCCTGCCCCTTCACCAAAATGGCTGCGCACATACCCTTATGGAGGCTTTCAGAGACCTCCTGGGGGTTGGGGAGGGCTGAAATGAGCAAAAAACAGGGCGTTTTTGCCCCCCCCCCCCAGCCCCCAGCAACACTCTATAAGCCTCCATAAAGCTTTGCATGCAATTTTTTTGACCAAAAAATGGCCCGTTTTAGCGATAAATGTGCTGGTTTTCTGATCATTTCTGATCCCCCTAGGAGCACTCTGCAAGCCCCTCCAAGGCTATTCATGCCCTTTATTTGAAAAAAAACCGGGCCCATTTTTGCAAAAAACGGGCCGTTTGGGGGAGGTTTGCACAGTGCAAAAGGGGGTTATTTCCCCCTTTCGAAAAGCTGTTTAGAGTGATTGATGAGAATTACGTTGGTCAAGTACTGTGCCTGCAGAAACAAAGATTTGTTCCAAAGGTGGTCAGTGATTTCCTTCTCCAGCATATGGGTAAATACACCTGGAAACATCTACCTACCTACCTACCTACCTACCTACCTACCCCCTACCTATCTACTGTATTTCTCTATCTCTCTTTATCTCTCTCTATCCCTCTACCTACCTACCTAGCTACACTCTCTCTCTCCCTCCCTCCCTACTGTATTTTTCTCTCCCTCCCTCCCTCCCTCCCTCCCTCTACCTACCTACATACCTACTCTCTCTCTCTCCCTACCTACCTACGGTATTTCTCTCTCTTTCTCTCCCTCTCTATCCCTCTACTACCTACTTTTTTTAAAAACAATTGCCTCTTCAAAACCTGGGTGCGTCTTATACTCCAGTGCGTTTTATACTCCGAAAAATACGGTAGTTTGACAATACAATGAGGGCATACTTAAGCTCCAAAAAAATGTTGATACCTCTGGGAAAATTCAGCTGCAAATTAGACAAGGAAGGAATTTGATATCTAAATTTATTATTAAAGCTTCTTCATTTTTTAAATCTTAGTAAATTGAATTGATTTAACTCTGGACATCCTATCAATTGATGTAATAACTATGTGTTAATGCTGTCTTCTGTCACTTGACAAAAAATGAACATGATTGGGTTATTTCACTCTGCCTATATTCTCAGAAAAATTTTCAGGCCAGGGTTATTATTTGGCTTTGACTCAGAGGTGGTATTTAGCAGGTTCTGACCAGTTCTGGAGAATGGGTAGTGGAAATTTTGAGTAGCTTGGAGAACCGATAAATACCACTTCTGATTGGCCTCGTCCCCATCTATTCTCTGCCTCCCGCATCCCAGCTAATCGGGAGGAAATTGAGATTTTACAGTATTCTTCCCCTGCCACGCCCACCAAGCCATGTCCACAGAACTGGTGGTAAAATTTTTGAATCCCACCACTGCGAGTGCTATAAAAGATCTACATTTCCCAAACCAAATTTATTAATGAGATTTAGGGTGTGAATATGTATGATACACACACTATTAAATACAATTAATTTGTACTCTTTCTGTAACATTGAATATTACAATTTGAAGGTGATTTTTAGATGCTATAGGGTGCACCCAAGGCTTGGAGGACTATGCAGGGCATTGGGGCCGCAGATTTTTCACATGCTCTAAGCCCAGGTGGCACACAGCCATTTATCAGGGCACACGAGGTGTTGCCCTATCAGCTGGCCAGTGCACATGCGTGCGCTGGCCAGCTGACTTTGGCCTTCTTTTAAGGGCGTTTTTCGCCCTCCGAAGCCTTCAGGAGGCTTCCCTGAAGGCTCTGGAGGACAGAAACCGGCCCTACAGACAAACCGGAAGTCACCATTCCTGAACTTCTGGTTTCCCTATAGGTCCGTTTTTTGCTCTCCGGAGGCTTCAGGGAAGCTCTTGAGTTCTCTGGAGGGCGTCTGGGGGTGGGGGGAGGCTGTTTTTGCCCTCCCCAGGCTCCTAGAAAGCCTCTGATGCCTGGGGAGGGCAAAAAAAAAAACCGCCAAAAGTGTGGGAGGAGCTCATTGCGTGCGCATGCACGTGCAGGGTGGTGGTCGTGCGCATAGCATTATGGGTGTGCCATACCCACACACAACCCCCCCTGCGCTCCCCCCGCTTTTGGCACAGGAGCCAAAAAAGGTTCACCATCACTGCTCTAAGCCAATGAATATTGAAGAAGTTCAAATGAGCTTACATTTTAATAACTACGGCTAAGACTGTACCATATTTAAGTCTTTGCTCTGGCAAGGTGTCATGCCCTTCCCTCGTTGAAGCTAGAGAGTAGATATTTAAAAAAGCGACTTGTCAGAATGATTGTCATTGTAGAGTTGGGAAGAGAGAAACAAGTGAGTAGGCACTACTGGTTTGCCAATATTAATAGCTATCTATGCAGCACATATATTAATACCCCTGCTGGTAGATTTTCCAGTTTGCTCCAGGCATTTCAGAAACCACATCTATTGTCCTAAACAATACAATGTAGCAACTTTTTGAGGCAGTATACAAAATCTGGTGCCTGTAATAAGTTACCAATATAAATTTCTTTCTTCATTTTTATTTCTTCATTTGTTTGTATTTGCTTCCTTCTGTCTTTAGCAACTGCTTCTATACCTACTTGTCTTGTATATTTTATATATTCCATACACACACACACACACACACACATACAATGGTTCAGTGGCTAAGACACTGAGCTTGTCGATCAGAAAGGTCAGCAGCTCCACTGTTCGAATGCCGCATAATGGAGTGAACTCCTGTTACTTGTCCCAGTTTCTGCCAACCTAGCAATTCAAAAGCATGTATAAATGCAAGTAGAAAAATAGGAAAAACCTTTGGTGGGAAGGTAACAGCTCCCCAGAGTTGGAAACGACTAACACATATGTGCCAAGGGAACCTTTACACACACTCTCTAAAAAACTAGATTTGAAGCATACGTTAATCTTAATTTGATTTAAGCCTTGATTGCCTATGATGAATTTTGTATTGTTAGTTGCGAAGTTGTGTCTGACCCATCGCGACTCAATGGACAATGTTACTCTAGGCCTTCCTGTCCTTTACCATCCTCTGGAGTCCATTTAAGTTCACGCCTACTGCTTCGGTGACTCTATCCATACACCTCATTCTTTGTCGTCCCCTTCTTCTTTTGCTCTTAGTCTTTCCCAGCATTAGTCTTTTCTCCAGTGAATACTTCCTTCTCATTAGGTGGCTAAAGTATTTGAATTTTTGCTGGTTTTTGGCCACAGTAATTTTATCTGTCTGACCTGTTTCACTTAATAATTCACCATAGCACATGTCCACTTTATTCCAATGCAGTTTTGGTTTCCATGTCCATTAGCTCCTTTAAGAAAGTTAGAAATTTGAGGGAAACGGAGAAGAATCTGTTCTTCTGATAATCAACTAACCTTTGTAGCTCCTGGTAAGGCAAATCACTAAATTTATTTCTGAAATGCTTATTGCTGTGACAATAGAACTTGTTTTTAAAGCAGACAAGGTTTTTCCTTTTTTCATCTGTATAATAGTTAGTACAAGGAAGTACATTCTCCCCAAATCATGAAAATGGCTAATCATTTTTGCTCACTAATATTCTGAATATATTATTTGCCAATTACACAAAATGTAAAGACAGCTTGGGAAAGATTTCCTTAGGGCAGACATCAAATACCAAGCTTCTGTTTATTCAATTGTATCTCCCCACCTTCTACCGATAAGTCTACACCCCTTCCATCAGACTGGTATGTGCTCCTGAGGCAAGGGTGATGCAGAGTGAAGCCAAATGGTTTCTGATTTTAGTAAAACCAAATAATTCTGCAGCTTTTCCTCTGAATTTGGGGGCAGGTAGTTCCCTACTGGTACCAGAATATATGTGGAATATGAGCAAGTTTGAGAAGTTGTTGAAACAGTATACAGATACCCCAGGTTCGGTAGCTTCTGGATGCTTTTATTGATTAACTTGTTTGGGGGCCATCCAAAGTCATACGTTGAGAAAGTGATCTATAAATTGAATTAATAAACATTTCCAGACATATGTCAGATTACTGAACTGAATCCCATGATATCCTAAAGGCTAACACATTGGCACGAACCACATCCACTTTAAATGGTAGTCCTCATGCTGATGCCTCAATAAATTAGAAACTGAGTAATCTGTCACAAGAGAGCATCAGACCACACTCGATGGATGAACTTTGTATTCTGTATCAGAGCAGTGAGCATAGAGGATAACAGAGAAGATTCATCAGAGGCTGTGCCAGTCATTTCTTTCAGTGGATTTAATGCAACTGGTAACTGAAGATGTGACAAGTCGGTTTTGATTCCTTACAACCACTGGGTAGATTTCTTCCTCACTTGTTCTTTCAGGTCTCCCAGCAGGGTATTCATAGCCTCTGTAACGGAGTCCTTGTAAGTGTTACAAGCATAACTACTTGTCTGATTTTTCTTTGAAGACATTTCGCTTCTCATCCAAGAAGCTTCTTCAGTTCTGACTGAATTTTAGATATTTAGCTATTATATTTCGTCCCTGAACAGAGCTTAACGTTCCCTTTCAGCCGGTTTAAGGCTTAGTGCCCTAGGCGAGGCGTACACAGAACCAAACCTCCCAGAGTTCAGCCACCCATCGACCTCCAGCCACGTTGCCGTAAACAGAGCGCTACCGCGCTCAATGCTGGCCTCCAAGAGCGCGCATGTGCAGACGCCGCATCGCTGGAGCTGCGCTTTGCAAAGGCAAAGGAGGGCGCGTCGCGCGTTCGGTTGGGCGCCCAAGTGATGGCTTTAATCTGCTGGTCATCCGCCTCGCGCTTCCGCTGCCCCGGTTCTGCCCGCTGCTGCAGCTCTGCGCCTGTGCCCAGCATCGCGGGGAAATAGCCCGGGACGATCCAGCGCAGAGAAGAAAAGGAGCAAAGAGCGGGAAACGGTAGAAGCGCCGCCGCCGCCGCCTGGTCTTGTTTTGAAAGTTGCTCCGGCTGCTTCGTCCCACAGCGCAGGCGCTGCCGCAGCGAGGCCGGGCCGGGCTTCGCCAGAGCCGCAAGCAGGAGGAGGAGGAGGAGGATCGGGGCTGCAGCTCTTTGCTCTCAGCTCACCCACCCCCCCTCACCTCTGATGAACCTCGCATCCAGCTAGCCGTGCAAGCGTCTGCAGCCGGAGGAAGAGAGGGAGGGAAATTGATCCGAAACAGCAGCTTGCTCCGACTCCTGGGCCGTTCCAGACAGACGACCTTCCTGGGGCCGCCGCTCAACTAGTCGGGATGGCCGTTCCGCTTAGCGACAGCGAAAAAAGGAAACAAATCAGCGTGCGGGGCATCGCCGGGCTGGGCGATGTGGCGGAGATTCGGAAGAGCTTCAATCGGCACCTCCACTTCACCTTGGTGAAAGATCGGAATGTGGCCACCCCGCGGGATTATTTTTTCGCCTTGGCGCACACTGTGCGCGATCACTTGGTGGGACGGTGGATCCGCACCCAGCAATATTATTACGAGAAGGACCCCAAGGTAAAAAGATGCGGACCTGGCACTCCGTGCGTGCATGCATTCCCCCCCCCCCTTCCCCAGTTATCCCCAGATTCACACAGGCAAAGGAGGCCTTGCAGGTACCGAATGTGGAAATTTCCCCTCTGCTGGAGAACGTGTGTGGGTGTCTTTGCAGCGAAATTGTGCATCAAAGAGCCATTAGATCATGGCTAGAAAGAATCCTCTCAGCAGGCAATGAATTGGGAGGGTGGGGGATTTGTCAAAGAAAAGGAGAAGCTGCATTCACATTGGAATCAGTTTAGTTTGGAGCCCTTCTGGACTTGTTTCCATCAGCTATTTTGAAGATGGGCTTGACGTCCAACACATCTAGAAGGTACCAGGCTTGGAAAAGTCCACTTATGCCAAGAGAAGTATATTAGGATTTAATGAACCAGTAAACTTTATTGGTGGCTGCAAAATATTTTTTTTAAGCCCTCCTTTTCTCACCCCTGAATTCAGTTGATCTCTCTGCAGTCATAAATCTTTTTCCACATGCACCCAATCATGGCAGGAACATTCCCGATAACAGCTTTTTCTTTCTTTTCCCCATGACACTCCCTTCCTCTTTTGCACTGTCTGTGAGACAAGGTCATTAGCTCCTTACAGCATCTTCTAGTCTAGAGTCATCCAACCATTGTTCTGCTAAAATCACAGCAATATAGGCCAAGTTTAATAATATTTCAATCATTGCAGAATGATGCTATGTATGTTGAAATGGTTTTTGTCAACCTTAAACAGTAGTGTTAAACTAGCATTTTCTCCCTTATCACAATACCCTCTAAAAAATCATGTATCCAAAATGGAGGCATGATTGGGATTGGCAACAGGGACCGCAAATTTCATATCAGGGTGTCAAAAACAGTTGGTACACATCAGCAACAATATTCTGTGGGTTTAAGAAAGGATAGAAAGCAGTTTAACCCAACAGTAACCAATATGGTTTTGTTGTAGTTTATAAGGAGGATTTATTAGAAGATGTCTGTACTAAAATTAGGAATAAAATCCAAGAGGTTGGTTTGGAGAGACGGCTGCCCCAGGCTCACCAACAAATAGCTATAATTCAATGTTTTAAGAAATGTAAGATTATTTCAGTACCTGAACAGGAAAAAATCCCAAAAGTATTTCTCCCCCCTCCCCACAAAATCATCATCATCATCACACCAGTCAATGGTATTTGTGATACGTTTTTGAATGTTCAGTTGACTGAGTTTCATCTTTAATGAATAAAGTATATAATAATAAAATAAATTTAATAGCTACCACTATAGAGGCTTTGTTGTTAAAATATCATAGGCCTGAATCAGAAGGAAGAGTCTTTGAGAGAGAAAGTTTAACTGTCTTAGAAGAATGAAGAAGCTGTCTTCAAGGGGAGAGATGCTGTAATCCAGTTTTTTAAAATCTGTAACTTAGAAATCTGTTGAGCTAATGACATGTTGGTGGTTGTGCAAATTATGCTGCTTTGGAAATACTGAGTGATCATTAGAATTTTGTTTTGTGTTGGTGTGGTTGACCAAGAAATACTTAATTCATAAAATGCAAATGTTTTAAAATGTTTTAAAATTAAAGTAAATGTCTAAACAATATCTTGAAGTTTCTGGAAGCGTTTGAGAGGAATATAAAAAAAAAGCCATAGCCTAAAATTATTTAATTACCCAATGGTTCAAACTGTCAGTTGAAAAATAAAATATTTGAAGAGCATGGAAGCTCTTTAGTGCAACTAGAACTCTTGAACAGCCACAAGGAAATTATATCGCTTCCCACATTAAGTGTTCTGAGTTATGACATTTGCTAACTTAGGGCATAAACAAATTGCTAGCCACTGATTTACTTTTTCAATATTATTTAATCTTCATTTATTTGAAACCATCTGTTTCAACAGCTATTATCATAATTGTGGGCAATCAAGGAATTATGCTAAACTTGCTAGGTCAAGAGCTTAATTAGATAATTCTACGTTCCAATGATGTGTAAGAATAATTGATCACAATTCACTTTTTCTCATATCATAGCCTTCTCTGTTCTTTGTCAGTGCTGCTTAAATGTATAAATAAGTAATGAAATTACAATTCACTACTTATTTATTTTATTTTATTAAATTATTTATATGACCACTCACAATAGTGATTCTGGACAGTACAAGATTAAACCACAGTTGCTGCTTAATAGGATCACAATCAATTCTGCCATCTACAACAGGGGAACTCGATTTCATTGAGGGCCGCATCAGGGTTGTGTTTGACCTCAGGGGGTGGAGGGCATGGCCGGACGTGTGTGTGGCCATCTTCATGTCACTCATGAAGGCTCCATTTTCAGCCATGATGGCCTCCTGCAGCCCTCTGCCATCGAAAATGGAGCTCCGTTTTTGCGGGCAGAGGCACTGTACGCTGATTCTTCACTGTTTCCAGGGTGGGCCTGCAGGTCAGATCTAAGCCCCCAGATGCAGCCTGCCGGCCTTGAGTTTGACACCCCTGATCAGCAAGAGCCACACAAGGGGTAGAATGGGACAGAATGTAAAACTTTAACTTTCAGTTAGGTATATTCCTGGCAATGTTGGACAATAGAGATATTAAAGTGGCAGGTTTCTCACAAGACACTGAGAGAGGTGATATTTATATTTCCATAGTATGTACTTACATTAATTTAGATTAAATTTGATTCTAATTTAGTCTATCCTTTTATAGTAGAAACACTATTTCTTAATCCTTAATTTGTCACTTAGCAGTTTTTCTGTTCTTGAAGCGTTGTACTCTTTTTTTGGTTCTGAGTGATTAAGATTACTGAATTTTGAATGTTTATAAGGAGTTCTTTTGTTTCTGTCTTCATATATTGTCTCGTGATTAAATCTGTTCATAATATCATCATTAGCTTATTTATATAGAGATACTACTAATACTAATAAGAAAGATAGAAAACATGTTTTTAGGTTTTGATATTCATGGCATTGAAAATAACATTTTTACAACATACAGAATGGAATTAATGCATTAGAACAGTGGTTCTCAACCTGTGGGTCGGGACCCCGTTGAGGGCCAAACAACCCTTTCACAGGGGTCGCCTAAGACCATTGGAAAACACATATTTTTGAAAAAATACAGAAATCATAAAATAATGTTATGGTTGGGGGGGGTCACCACAACATGAGGAACTATAATAAAGGGTCACGGCATTAGGAAGGTTGAGACCCACTGCATTAGCAGAACCTTAGCCAATGTGAATGTTTCCAAGAAGTCTTGGATTATGGTCCATTACCTCTTTGACATTAGCACTGCTGGAAGTAGTACATATATTATGAAAGCATTTTTTTTAAAGAAGTCTGTATTAGTCATTCAATTAGAATGACTGATGTCCATGATATGTCAGGGACAAAACTTTGTGCTGCAGAATTCATATTGTACAAATTCAACAAAGGGAAGGAGAAAAATATCAAGGGAAGAATACATATGGATATAGTTTAATATGAGTTTCTTGTTTAATATGAATTCCCTGATTGGAAATTAAATATACTAAACTGCAGATTAATTATGGATTTCAAAGAAGGGTAATTCATTTCTAACTCAGGGACATTCCAGGAGTAGTCAGAATGGGAAAAATCTTAAAAGTCACTATAATAGTAAACCAGAAATAATCTCCAATGGTAGACCCAGAGAAGAAGAACAAAAAGTGAAGAATGAATGCTGAAATGGACAAAGAAATATGAGATAAATTGAAACTCTGGACTTTATAGTGAGAAAGAGGAGTTTAAATAATACAGTATTATTTTGGAGTATATATGCAGTATATATTTGGAGGCCTGCCCCAACACCTTTCCTTATAGCATTTCTGAACTGATGGAACCACAATGTTTCAGGTCCCTGATCAAATACTAATTCTTCAACTCCTGTAGTCAACTTAGCTAGAGTGTAAAGGTCAGCAAAAACATTGGCTTTGCTCAGTGACTCAGTCCCATGTCAATTAAGATATAGGCAAAGGACTTCAGTTCTTCCTCTTTTCCTCCCTCCTCCTGTGCAAAGGAAGAGAACCTTTGCCAGTGTCCTCTAAACTCATCAGCCAGAGGTAGCCAGTCCCTACTTTTCTGCATGTGAGCGTGGTTAGGGCAGCAGCCCTACTAAAGCCTCTCTTTGCACATTGCAAAATGTGACTAGGCCTTTATCCCTTTGCTTGCAATTCAAATAAGAGTATAGATGCAATGCTTCATTGGGTATACTTCAAGTGTTTGGAATAAGGATTAGAGGTTATGCTGTGAAGCTTAATTATAGATACTCAGATCTTCTGTTGCTTAAACCTAATGTAGGTCAAGTTGGCATATGCTTTCATTTATACAGCAGATGTCACCTTATTGAACGGGAGAGAATATCAGGTAGAAAAGATCTTATTTTTAAGTCTTTTTGCTCTAGGTCAAAAATATTCAAATAATCATTAGAATGATAGAAACTTGTCAGCATACTTCATTGGGAGAAAAATGTTGCTTGATTTGATCCAGAATTGCATTAAGGAAAGCTTGGGATGATCAGCTGATAGGGAAGGGAAAGGGAAGAAGGAAGGAAGATACCTTTCTGGGAGACAGGCATAAATAAATGAGTAAAGAGGAGGAAAAGGGGTTGAATGCTGTTTTTTCCAAGAACACAGACCCTTGTTGAACCCCCATTTAATTTAGATTTTTAACAAAGCAAAAAAAGGATATGCAATAAAGGAAAGGAAGGAAGGAAGAAAGAAAGGAAAGAAGGAAGGAAGGGAGAAAAGAAAGAGAGAGAGAGAAAGAAAGAAAAAAAGAAAGAAAGAAAGAAAGAAAACTTATGACCACACTTGAGCCCAAAATTTTGGTTGCTAAGCAAGACCGTTAAGTGAGTTTCACCACATTTTCCACGTTGGCCACGCCCACCAGGTCACATGACAACTGAGCTACTCCCATAAAACAGGCCACACCTTTTGGCTCTCAAAAGAAATTTCAGTAGTGGTACTGTTGATATTTGGCTCTATTGACTAATAAGTTTGCCCACCACTGCCCTAGAGGGCCAAGTGAGCCGACTCCCCGGTCCCCGCGTGCACATGCGCCGCCTGTTCCCCCTCCCCCCTCCTCCTCTAGACCAGCCGGTCCGCAGAATTTTCTTTAAAATGAAACCGGTCCCTGGTGCAAAAAAGGTTGGGGACCCCTGTTCTAGAGCAACATCTAGCATGATAATTTCCTGCTTATCAGTTAGACTCTCCTTGTCTTGCAAAAATTAAATCTGGTTCACCTAAAAGGTCAACTTGTAAAGTACTTTGAGTTTAGATTAATATATGTGAACATACCGATGATAATTTATATTTGAAACAAATCACTATAGCCGTGATGGCAAACCTATGTCACGCATGCCATAGGTGGCACGCGGAGCCATTTGTTAGGGCACACGAGGTGTTGCCTTGTCAGCTCCAGCTGTCTTCGGCTTCTTTTGAGGCTATTTTGGCCCTCCGGAGGCTTCGCGAAAAACCAGCCCTACGGGCACACGGGAAGTTCGGGAATGGAAGGCTCCGGAGGGCGAAAAATGGCCCTGTTATGCGCATAGCATTATGGGTATAGGTACGTCCACACACAACTCCCCTGCACTCCCCCCATTTTTGGCACGCGATCCAAAAAAGGTTAGGCATTACTGCACTCAAACTTAAAAACCATACCTTTTCATACATATAGATTTAGCTGAGTTAGAGTTAGGAAGTTGTTACCAACTAAAGTAAGGGGCATTAAAGGATCCCATGATGAGCAGCTCCTCGGATTTGGCCATACTGATGGCTCTTGTAGAGAATCACCTCAAAATATTTGCAATATACAAGAGTTCCTAGATTGGAAAATGAATTATGTTGAAAGGGTGGCATTTTCTGTATTAAGTCACTGCATTACAAAGCAGGCCCTGCATTCTTTTCCTTATATCCAGTTAATTACATTTTATCTTCTTTGAGATTCTGTTGTCTAGCTGCCTTTTTAGTGACTGCTGGATTAGAAAATTCCACCTTGGCCACATTTCTGCTCTTTAAAAAGGCAAACAGATACTGTCTGGAGCCCCAGAAGTATTAATTCTCTTAAGCAAATGCCAGTTGTATACTCATTGTAAGGGTATCTTGTAACAGGAGCCAAATTGTTGAAACAATTCAAATCTTTGTATCTTGAAAATAGTTTAGATCAGTGATTCTCAACCTGTAGTCCATGGACCCCTGGGAGTCCACAGTGTTGTGACAGAGTGTCTGAGAAGTCTTGAAGAAATGTTATGATTTAAGTCTTGAGTTACGTCTTGGTTTGGTCCGTGGCCACAAAAGATATTTAAGTGGGGTCTGTGACAGGGTGGATTTGATTTAAATCAAGTTGATTTAAATCACCATTTAAATCATGATTTAAATCACTAGTAAAAAAGCTTGATTTAAATAATAGTTTTCTACAAAAAGACATTCTTGCTGGTATAACTTATAATATGCAAGTAGATGAAGATTTTTAGAATAACAACTTTTCATATTAGTTTTTTTATCCCCAGTTTAATAGGTTAATCATTCAGATTTGGACAACTTTTCTGTTGTACTTAGGAAGGAGAAAAATAATCATTACCTTAATAATAACAATTTAAATAGATTTATTCAACTGAAACAATAACATTACAGCATATGTTATTTGCTTAAACAAACATCCATGTTTGTTAACTAATTTGTCTATACAAAATATATATATTTTAAGAAACTTAGACTTTCATTTTGTAGTACTGCTTGCCTGCTTGCCCCTTCCTCCTCATACTTAGTTTCAATTTCTTCTTGTGCAGATCTATTCCACTCCAAACAATCAGAAAAATATTGTTTCTATTCTATTCACTGAACTTCTTGAAACTTAGCACTGAAGGGGTTGATTCTGTATTCATAGGTTTGTAGAAGTTAGGATTAAGATCTATTTTTCAACTCTGTTCATGTTATAACATTTTTTCTGTGAAGAAGAGGCATGTGATCTCTGCTGAGTCAAATTCAGTTTTGAGAACTGCAAAAATAAACCAAGCATCTGTGATAATATCTTGTAGGCAGGGAAACTGTCCAATAATCTTACAAAAACCTCTAGAAGAGCATGACATTGTGAATGGATTAATGGAATTTATTTACCAAAAAAATTAAACATACACAGCCTTATTCTACATAATTAAAAAACTAATCTTTATTTCATGATGAAATAATCTTTGGATGGTAATATATTTTCCTCAAAAAGCATTTTATATTTTAAAAAATCCGATTTAAATAAAAAAAATCCGATTTAAATGAAACAAAATCGCTTTTTTTATTTGTTTTTAAAAAAAATCATTGATTTTTATCCACCCTGGTCTGTGATAAGCAAAATGTTGAGAACCACTGGTTTAGATGGTGAACGTAAATACAGATAGCCCTCGACTTACAACAGTTCATTTAGTGACCAAAGTTACAATGGCACTGAAAAAAGTGACTTACGAACATTTTTCACCCTTACAACCATTGCAACATCCCCATGGTCACATATCAAAATTTAGATGCTTCACAACTGACTCATATTTATGATGGTTGCAGGGTCATGTGATCACCTTTTGCGGCCTTCTGACAAGCACAGTCAGTGGGGAAGTCAGAAGTCACTTAACTGCTGTGTTACTAACTTAACAAGTGTAGCGATTCACTTAACAACTGTGGCAACAAAACTCATAAAATGGAGCAAAACTCACTTAACAAGTATCTCACTTAGCAACATAAATTTGGGTTCAATTGTGGTTGTACGTCGAGAACTACCTGTAATGCTTATGCTTACTTGTGCATGTTTCTACTTGTTACTCTGAGGAGTGATATGTATCACTGTGATCAAAGTGATCATGTGTGTGTGTGTATTTCATTTTTCATTTCATTTTCATTTTATTCGATTTGTATAACCGTACCTCTCTCCCCAGGGGGACTCAGGGCGGTGCACAGGAATTAAAACCAGAATACAAAAATACAAATCATACCAAGACTATAATAAATAAAACTACCTATTCAAAACATATTAAATTCATGATACCCTGTGCTAAAAAATAACCTAAAACCTACTAACCCATTAAAATCCAATTTCAAACAATTTAAACTCAGACTCCCAGTGGTTACAAGGGACTAGGCCAGACCGGCTAAATGGAAGAGATATGTCTTCAGATGTTTGCGGAAGGAGCGAAGGTCCGTGATGGTCCTAAGTTCGGGAGGTAAGTCGTTCCAGAGGGCTGGGCCCGCCACAGAATATGATTCATAAGTATGAATCACTTATTACCTTTCAGGCTAACTGTTCACAATATTGTTATGAGTGGGAGTTAGGATCATAAATAAATATGATTCCATAAAAATATACATTTGACTTAGTAAATTGGCTTCTACTGGGGGAAAAAACCCATTCCCCAGAAAAGGGAAACAAGAGAAGACTTGTCAATAAGCAGAAACATTTGAGAGAGCTTTACTTCCTGTCCTTGGAGTGATGTGTGAGGCATTGCTCTATTTAGAAGCTCCTATTCTCCTCTGCAGAGGTTAGGCATGACTGGTGCCTTTATACATTTATCTCAAACATACAGAAAATCCTAAACTGGGATTTTGGCAAAAGCAACTGTTCCTTTAAGCAGACCACCGCCTTATCACCAAATGCTTTTGAGGAGTACCATATGGTACTATAGCACAGTGGAACATGTAACCCATCTTCCAAATGTATTTGGGTCTCCCAAACTGCATAAGATACTGCGTTAAAAAGCTGGCCCAGCCTGCATCCTTTTCCTTACAGATATCCAGTTAATTACATTTTATCTTCTTTGAGATTCTGTTGTCTAGCTGCCTTTTTAGTGATGGCTGGATTAGGTGGGACTTCTTCTTGGCCATGTTTCTGCTCTTTAAAAAGGCAACCAGATACTGTGTGGAGCCCCAGAAGTATTAATTCTCTTAAACGCACACCAGTTGTATATTCTGGGCAACTTACAGACATTAAAACTAGTACACAATAAAATAATAACACAATAATAACAACAATAAATACCATTAAAATATACAGGGGAGGGGGAACACAAAGAACACAGGGAAAGGTCAGGTATTTATGCTGCCTTTATTACTTTATAAGTAGTTCAAGGAGGTGAATCCACCTAATACTCCGTTCTCCTCCACTTTCCCCACACAAAAAAACCACTCTGAGATTGGTTGGGCTGAGAGTGACTGATGCAAGGTGTTATCCAGCCTTCAAGCTGAGATGAACTAAAACTCACAGTCTCTTGATTTCTAGACCAGTAGCTTAATCACCATATCAAATTGGGTTTTGTGCATTTTCAAGGCACTATAAGTGTCTTACAATAAAAGGAAATATATGACAACTTCCCAAATTAACTCAACCAATGTATAAAAATATAGGAGATTCGAAAACTTTCCAGAGATATAAAGCCATACTTTACATCACTATCACTTATATAATCAAAACTAGCGAAGAGCTGGTGTGTATTGAATTGGAGTAATAGTCATTTCCTAACCAAGTGGATCTTGTCTAAAAAAAATAGCTCTCTAAAATCTTGGGATAATTTCTTTTTCAGTTCTGCTACATAGGTTCTTTCAGCTCAACAGTAGGGAATCTGGCATTTCTAATTGAACAAACCATAACTTTTATCTCTTCAATCAACATCAGGGGAAATGGGAGTTTTAGTCTAGTAACATCTAGACTACACATACTATCCATCTGATTTCCACTGTTTACACCTCTCCACCAAAGGACCTAAATATTTCACCTTATTCATCTGATAAACACACTGCCACTAGAGTCCCCCCTAAAAAGATGCCATTTCTTTGGCGTCTCTATAGATTTCAACCTATAATAAATTTACCCAGCCATTCATTTTTATATTTGAGTGTGTGTTGTGTGTGTACAATCCAAGATTATTAGGACTATAGAAGGTTTTCTCCGAAAAAAATTCACAGTTGTGTGAAGCCCCAAACAATTGCTAACAAAACAATGGTTTACCATCTCCTACCAGCTATAGGAAACACAGATTGCTCCCCAGGAACCACAGGATAGCTGATTGAAGTTTGTGCAACCCACCTCTGATCCAAATGTAGGGTGATTAAAGCATGCAAGAGGAACTCCCCCCCCCCCCCTCTCTTCACTCACTATTCTGATCTGCAGTGGATTAATTGACTTTTTGGGGTTTGCGTGAGTTTTTTTTTCCAGAGGAGCGCCCTTAGGGTTGGAAGAGGAATTAAACATTGGCCTGCTCCAGTTTTAGTTTTGATCTCCAGCATTTAAAATTGCCTAGTAAAAAAGGTTTTGGTTTTTTTTGTCAGACCTGAAATCTGAATGCCAATAATCATGACTATGCGATTTTTTGGAGGAAAATAATGTATACACCCATCACTTGGACAGAACTTGCTGAATGTGCAGGGTGCAAAAAAAGAACCTGCTTAAGAAACTCTGCAATTAAGATGAAAAACTTTTTAAAAAACCAAAAACTGGATCTGCTCTCATAAAACAGCCTAACATGCAGGCACTTAGCATGAAAAATTAATGAAATGGCTCACCAGCTACTATTAAAGGCAGAGGAGCTGGATCATCAAGAACGTAGTGTTCTCAATGTGAAATGATGCCTTTTAGACATGCAAATAAAATTACTTGAGCTGAACTGCAAGAGCATTTGGTAGCCAGTTAACACACACACACACACACACACACACAATGTAAAAGACTCAGTCAGAGATTGGAACATCATGGACCTGTTTCTATGTACCAGGCGAGGTGGTGGGGGTTATTTTTGAAAATGCAGTTGGCTTTGTAGGAACATAACAATATGTAAAGGTGACCTGTTTTAGAATATGAATGTGAACCGAAAATGCTCACCTCATAACTTCAGAAGCAGTAGATGGTATGGGAATGGCCCCTTATTTGTGGTGTCCCAGAATGCTGCAATTATATTTAGTTACTGACATATATAATTAGCTTTTTTCATTCAATCTTTGGTATGCAAATATCCATAGCTTCTAGTCATCATTATCTATTCTAAGGTTTCCACTGAGGGATATTTTTTTTAAAGTTATCAGTTTTTTCCTACCCACCAGTCCCTTATGAGAAGCGAAAACCCCTCTTTCCGATCTTTTGTTTAGCACCTTTCCCATTCTGTATATATATATTGCTTAAGGGGTGTGTGTGCGCGCATGTGTTTGTGTGCCTTAAGCAGTATGAATAATGGCCCTCAAAATTAATAGTGCCATAATTTCAATTGATAGTATATGGTTCTTTCAATTGTACAAGGGTTGCCGCCCCGAGTCCCTTGTTGTGAGATGGGAGCGGGTTATAAATATGAAAAATAAATAAATAAATAAATAAATAAAATCAGTAAGGGAAAATATGGTTATGAGAAAAAATGGCATCGAGGAAGGATTGAAGCATGCAATGTATGTTCCATAAAGGAGGTTGTCAGAACACTGACATATAGAACGGTATTTCTCAACCTTGGCCACTTTAAGAATGTATGAATTTCAGCTCCCAGAATCCCAAAAGTTGCTGGGATTGAGAAACAGTGCATTAAACTGTCCTAATTTCTTTCTGGGAAACTCAGAAAATTTTCAATACTTTCCAAGAGCATCTAAGAATTTTCCCAATGACTTAAATAGGCTTCTAGATTTCAGTGTTGAGGGTTATCACTCAGCCTGACCTTTGCTGATGAATAATGGTTTTGACAGGGATAATAGATTAATTTAATAATTAATAGTCTTCTGTAAAAATAAATAAACATGGTTCATTTGGACACCCATTTAAATGAATTACAAAGCTGTTGAACTGTACAGGCCTTTCATTCCTTCTGTTCCTCAAACCTGCTGCAGTAATTAGCATTATCCTTTTATTTATAGCTATTTACAGATATTGCTTTTACCTTGGGCAATGAAATTTGCCATCCTCCCATATGGCCATTTTTTTCATTGTTTGTTAATCTGTTGCCTTTCGCATGTACTAAACCTTAGCTCCCATTTAAATAAACATAATCACATCAGATAATTGATGTATTTTGCACTAGCTAGTCTTATTCTTGCCCAGTCTTTTCTTTTGTCTCCTCTGCTGGTGCTGTTCTGTGTACAGCCATGTTGCCAAAAACCTGCCATTTTTATTCACTTGGAGGTCCTTTATTCCCATTTCTGGAAAACTCTTCATTTTTCTCTGGCCAGAACTCTGGCCAAGTCGAGGTTATACCTTATAGTAGCACTTTCCACACTTAAATTCTTGTATATAGACAGAAGGTTTTTTTCTCCTCAGCGTGCATGTGTGAATGGCAAAAACTATGGATGTTGACAGCTAGAAGGTAACTGGGTTAGTTTTTTGGCCTTTTATGGGGCTTTCCTTGAGGTGCACTCGAAAGCTACAGTTAGTCCAGAATGCAGCCGCGCGGGTGATTACGGGAGCCTCTAGATGCTCCCATATAACACCGATCCTGCGCGAGCTGCACTGGCTTCCTGTGGCCTTTCGGGTGCGCTTCAAGGTTCTGACGACAATCTTTAAAGCGCTCCATGGCTCGGGGCTTAGTTATATGCGAGACCGTCTCCTGCCCCATACATCCCTTCGGCTGATCCGCTCCCACAGAGAGGGCCTTCTCAGGGTGCCATTGGCCGGGCAATGCCGTCTGGCAACACCCAGGGGAAGAGCCTTCTCTGTGGCGGGCCCTGCCCTTTGGAACGACCTACCCCCTGAATTGCGTACCATCTCGGACCTCCGCCTCTTCCGCCAGTGTCTAAAGACACATCTTTTTCAGCAAGCCGGCCTAGCCTAACCTCCCGTTGGGACTACTTTAGATAGTTTTAAATTGGGGATTTTAATTTGGATTTTAGCATAGGATTATAATTTAATATGTTTTTAAATTCTGTATTTATTGTTTTGTATGTTTTTTAAATTCCTGTGTGCCGCCCTGGGTCCTTCGTGGAGAAGGGCGGGATATAAATGTGATTTTTTTTAAAAAAGTGCTTTCAACATATGGAAGGGTATGTGGGAGTGGGGTTAAGCTCTCCTATATGGTGAAGTATTCAACCAAGGAGGAACACATGATTGGGTGCATAATAATGAACAACAACCTTACAATATTCATCTGTGCAAAGAAACTATGGTTAGAATTTACCATGTATGAAAACGGAAAAAGAAAGAGTTAACTACCAACATACATCAGTGCACTCATTCGGGTTAATTTCCAGGAAAAGATATACTTCAAGATATGCAGCCCAGATGTAGGAGATGTTGTGATCTGCCGGCAGCCTGTGGAGCTGGCAGCAGAGTTGGGCAGTGAGCAGGTTGGGGAAGAGCTTGGGCCAGTCCTGGAGTGTGGGGAAGGCTCAGACGAGGGCTCTGTGTCAGAGACAGAGGGCCACCTGGGAGTTATGTGCTGCCTCCAGAGCCTCCAGAATCAAACATCAGTGAGGCAGAGGAACAGGGAGAGCCTGTTCCCAGTGTGTGCATGCGCAGAGCTGCCAGAAAGCAAGAACAGTTAAGACAATAGGAATGACTTGGGAGTCAGGCTTGGAGGTGATTGGCCCCTCCCATAAGACTTTAAAGGAGGAGCAAAGGCACGTGAGCCTTTGTAGGAAGCAACTTTGTTCGTGCTGGTTGGTTTAAAATCCGAAGCTCCATTTTGACTCTTTGGTCCATGTGGCCTTGCAAGCTAATTGCCAGTTAGGTGTTTGGCAGCGTTTCAAGGAAGATAAAGATGTGTGCTTATTAGCCTTATCCCGAAAGAGTTTGACAGACTACTCTCAGACTCTTTACAAACTATTTGTGACTCATTACGGGCTGTGAATGAACATCATTCACAGCTTTTGAAATAAAAAGAGGGATTTTGGGACTGCTTTTCACTGTATCAGGAAGCCTAGGTCAGAACAGGAGAAAGAGAGGCAGAGTCAAGAGAAGAATCAGCCTGGAGTCCCAAATAGTCCATCCAGCTGCTCTTGAATTCTGTTAACTCTTATGTAGCACCAACTTAGTGCTTATCATTAGTTGACTGGAATAGGTACGAGCAATAAATCAACTTAACTAGAGCTTAATGTCGCAACTGGCACTGGATTTAAAAATCAGAACAAAGGTCCAGACAAAAATGCAGAATGTAAATTTGAGCAGCCAAACTTCTCTTAGATTTCTAGCATCAAATACACTTCAATTATGAGAGGAGAAAAATGGAGTCATCCCAATACCAGAAATTTTCACTCTCAGCTTCTTCACAGTCTTTCTGCTTAAATCTAATAAATATTTCAGAATGGCTGAAGGGATCGATTTCCATTGTTTTAATCTCTTTTCTCAGGATGAGATTTATGTTTAGTCACTTGCAATATTGGGGCAGCACAATGGTTTGGCGGTTAAGATGCTGGGCTTGTCAGCTGGAAAACCGGCAGCCCAGGTTCGAGACCCAAGCACCACGCGATGGGTGAGCTCCTGTTCTTGCCCCCACTGCTGCCAACCTAGCAGTTCCAAAGCATGTAAATCTAAGTAGATAAATAGGTTCCACTACAGGGAAGATAGCAGTGCTCAGTAATGTCATGCTGGCCACATGACCACAGAAATTCCTTCAGACAGCACTGACTCAATGGCCTTGAAACGGAGATGAGTACCACCTACTATAGTCGGCGATGACTAGCGGAGTAAAATCCACTGGGACTCCTTACCTGTTACAATTCTCCTCCTTTACGAACCTTACTAAATCAAGTTATATTTCCAATCAAAGAAAGAAAACAGAAACAATTGGCATAGTTCTAAGCCCAGGAAATATTGATACCATCATTTGTATCTTGATCATTTTCTTAAAGGGGAAGGATAAATAATTCTTCCTTTATACCCTTGTCCTTTATTTGCAGGCAGGCTGTCTGTAGTTTTCACCCCTTTGAGCTCAGACTATCATATTAGACAGAGCCTAATAGATTAAATAGATTTAAAAAAGGAAGGGCTCAGTGGCTAAGACCCTGAACTTGTCAATCAGAAAGGTCGGCAGTTCAAATCCCTAGTGCCACTTAATGAAGTGAGCTCCTGTTAGTTGTCCCAGCTTCTGCCAATCTAGCAGTTCGAAAAATAGGTACCATCTTTGGTAGGAAGGTAACAGTGTTCCGTGTGCCTTCGGTGTTTAGTCACATGACCACAAAGATATCTTCAGCTTTGATGGTGTCAAGCTACCGTGTTCTTTGATGGCCTGGTTTTCTTTTACCACTAACTCTTCCAAACATAATTGCTTTCTCCACTGGAATTCCAGTGAACTCCCTTGCATTGACACAGCTAATGTTTATAATGTTGACTATGATTGCTATGCTATTGGAATTCAGCAGTTAACTCACATCAAGTTAGCCTTGCTCTCTGTTATCACATTTTGTACAAAAATGCATAGAATTGTTAATATGCTTTAGAATGTACATCAAAGATCCATAGTTTCTTTGTACCTATGTCTCCACTATTTCAAATTATCAAGATTTGTGGATGTCTATTTGGACTCTATGAGAGTAGATCAAGATCTTTTTTGTTCATGGAGATGTCCAAAAGGAATGTTATGTTCCTTGGTGAGCAGATGAATCTACACTTGGCATGCAGGTATGAATTGCTGATACACTTAGTTTGTTAACATGTAAATTATTATTAATTCTTCAACAAAGAAATAAAGAAAATGACTTTTAGTCAATTTTGGGGGGAGTTGTATTTCCACACCTATTTCCAGCCCTTTCCCCCTTTTTAAACACTTTGGAGTCCAATGAGAAGACTGGGTAAACCTGCAAAATGTGTAAAGAGGCTTGAGACTAAATTAGCAGAATAATCCCCCTCTCCCAAAAAAACTCCAAAATGAGAGCAAATTAGGTAAGACAGGAGAAGCTAGCGAAAGATTGAACTTGTAGATGGGTGAGACCCTACCAAACATTGCAGGGAAAACTTTCTTGAAAAGACAACCCAAAATATTGCTGCAGGATTGGCAACTTGTCAACTCCATTCTAAGCCCCCTCAGTTATGTCATCCAGAATGGAGCATACATATGCAGTCAGCTCTGGCCTTCTCAGGACACACATACATACCAGTTCACATAAATTTATTTTATTTTATTTATTTTATTAAATTTATACTCCGCCCTTCTTCTTGTTAAATGAAACAAGGGGAAAAGATAGGAATACCCGTGTAAAAAGGTAGCACATCCAAACTTAAGGTTTTTTGATTCTCAGACACCCACACAATGCATACACATGTGCACAGACACAAAGAAGTAACATACTGTATATGCAGGGAAGGTATTTTTCCAGGTTGCTGAAATGTAGCTGCAATCCTGTGCTTTTATGGAATCTACAGTACAGAATATACAATAGTCCTGTCTTAGTTGGCAAAAATGAAATGAAGGGTTGCATCATTACTTTCTCGGTAATCCCAAAGTAGAGTCTGTGTGATATATTGGCTGGAACGTTGGGCTGAGACTAGCGAGACATTGGTCCAAATCCCCATTGAAGCATAGGATAAGTCTAGACTAGCCATTATCTCTCAATCCCACTGATCTCAAAAGTGGATGTGAGGATGAAATAGGAGAGATACAAATATCACAGATATTTTTCCTAAACTTTCTGTATGGTTTATATAATATACCGTAAATGGAATTGTTGCCTTCCACATGGCTCAGGGTGCAAAACATATTAATTATATAAATTCTTGTCTTTTTTCCCCTCTTGTTTCCTAGCGTATTTATTACCTGTCTCTGGAATTCTACATGGGCCGAACACTTCAGAATACGATGGTGAACCTGGGTCTGCAAAATGCCTGCGATGAAGCTATTTATCAGGTGTGTTCCACCTTTGAGGTTGGACTGGTGCTCTTCAGTTTGTGTACATAAGGAAGCAGGAGGTGTTTATAATGTTTTTATGAACAGTTCATAAACGATGTTAAAATTCAGAAAGTCAGTTTTTGTATTTTTTAGAAAAGCTTCTTTCCTTCCTAGTTTTTCAGAAAAATATAAAATATAAAAATTTTACACATGTGATCATGTGCCATAAGCCTTTAAAACAATGGGACGTTGAGCTATTCAGTGGAAAGCAATGAACTGACAAAACAGCCTGGGTGATAACTGAGCATTACATACCATATTTTTCGGAGTATAAGACGCCCCTTTTTTCCTCTTAAAAGAGGCTGAAAATCTGGGTGCATCTTATACATCGAATACAGCATTTTTTGCCTCCTGAAACCCCACCCCTTCACCAAAATGGCCGTGCGCATATCCTTATGGAGGCTTCCAGAGAGCTCCTGGGGGCTGGGGAGGGCAGAAATGAGCAAAACAGAGGGCATTTTGCCCCCCCTCCAGCCCCCAGTAGCACTCTATAAGCCTCCATAAGGCTATGCATGCAATTTTTTTGACCAAAAATCAGGCCATTTTCGTGATAAAGGGGGTGGTTTTTTGCTCATTTTTGACCCACCCCAGGAGCACTCTGCAAGCCCCCCCAAGGCTATTCATGCTTTCTATTTGAAAAAAAACCAGGCCCATTTTTGCGAAAAACGGACCGTTTGGGGGAGGCTTGCAAACTGCAAAAAGGGTTGTTTTTTTTTCCTTTTGGAAAGCTGTTTAGTTAGAGTGATTGATGAGAATTACATTGGTCAAGTACTGTGCCTGTAGAAACAAAGATTTGTTTCAAAGGTGGTCAGTGATTTCCTTCTCCAGCACATGGGTAAATACACCTGGAAACATCTACCTACCTACCTACCTACTCTCTCCTTACCTACATACTGTATTTCTCTCTCTTTCTCTCCCTCTCTATCCCTCTATCTACCTACCTAATTTTTTTTTTTAATTGCCTCTTCAAAGCATGGGTGCGTCTTATACTCCAAACTTTACGGTAGATAGTATTTAATTTTATAATAACAGCTTTGAAGATTAAATCTAGGTAACTATATAATCATATTTTTAATGGAAAATAATTTCAGTTTCAATAATTTCACAACGAAAGAATGGTGTGCATATAGGAGTCAATTCAGCAAATCAGGTTAAAGGGTTTATAACACCAGAGAATCATAGGTACATCCTTTGCAAATATGAGTGAATATGAGTGCCTAAAAAGCTTTCTTACTCTGGTTCTAGTGGTAACAGAATAGAAATTAAACTCAGAATCTGTAAGATACACAATGAAACACGGAAGGAAATTAGCAAATCATTAGCAATCACATTCCTTTAAATTTGGAGATAACATAAGAGCTACAAATTTCTACACTATACACACAACTCAATTAACTTTGCAGTTTTTATTATTATATTACATTACATTACTGGGATCTCTTCAATATTTGCTGCTAATCTGCTGATTCACAAATTTACAAAAAAAATGGATAGATTTGAGCATAATGCCAAGCTATTTTTGTATTTTATACTTCCAGTCACTTCTCCCGCCCCCAACCCCCACGTCAGATAAACTTTAATTTGTTCGATTTCTTGTTATTCCATCCTTGAAAATCTTGAAAGATTAATCCATAGACTTACTATGGTCCTTACAAACCCTAACTTTTATTTGTTCAAAAGGAACGTCAAGCCATCGTTTATACCAGGGGTCCCCAACCTTTTTTGCACCAGGGACCGGTTTCATTTTAAAGAAAATTTTGCGGACCGGCTATGTGGCTCAGCAGTCATGTGACTGGGTGGGCGTGGCCAACTTGGAAAATGTTTTCACATTTTCATCTCACTTAACAATGGTCTTGGTTAACAACCAAACTTTTGGGCTCAATTGTGGTCATAATTTCTTTCTTTCTTTCTTTCTTTCTTTCTTTCTTTCTTTCTTTCTTTCTTTCTTTCTTTCTTTCTCTCTCTCTCTCTCTCTCTCTCTCTCTCTTTCTTTCTTTTTCTCTTTCTTTCTCTTTCTTACCCTCTTTCCCCCCTCTCTCTTTCCCTATTTCTCTTTCTCTCTCTCTCTTTCTTTCTCTTTCTTTCTTTTTCTTTTTCTTTCTCTTTCTTTCCCTCTTCCCCCCCTCTCTTTCCCTATTTCTCTTTCTTTCTCTTTCTTTCTTTCCCTCTTTCTCTCTCCTTCTCTCTCTTTCTTTTTCTCTCTCTTTCCCTCTTTCTTTTTCTTTTTCTTTCTCTTTCCTTCCCTCTTTCCCCCCTCTCTCTTTCCCTATTTCTCTTTCTTTCTCTCTCTCTCTTTCTTTCTTTCCCTCTTTCTCTCTCCTTCTCTCTCTTTCTTTCTCTCTTTCCCTCTTTCTTTCTCTTTCTCTTTCTGTCTCTTTTCTTTCTCTCTTTCTCTCTCTCTCTTTTCTCTTTCTTTCCTTTCTGTCTCTCTTTTTTCTCTCTTTCTCTCTGTCTGTCTTTCTTTCTTTCTCTCTCTCCCACTTTCTTTTTCTTTCTTTCTCTTTTTCTTTCTCTCTGTCTCTCTCTCCTTTGTTTGCCCATCTGTCACTCTGTGTGTGTGTGTGTGTGTCTGTGTGTCTGTCTCACATTCAGGCACTTAAATCACTCATTCTGTGTCTCTGTCTATCTTTCTCTCCCTCCCTCCCACTTCCTGTCTCTCTGTGTGTGTCTGTCACTCTCTGATTTCCCCCTCCCTCCCTGTCTCTCTCTCTCTGTGTCTGTGCCTCTCTCTGTCTGTCTGTCGTCCCCCCCCCCAAGCCTCCTCAGCTCCTGGAAGTAGCCTGGCCAGCCCGCTGGCTGTATTTACTCGCTCACTCTCTCACCCATCCACCGGACGAAGGAATCTGGCGTCCGATGGGTGAGCGAGCGCCAGCGGGCCAGCGGATTGTTGGGCGCTGCCGCAGCAACTTTCCTTACACGCCCGCCGGCCAGTCGGCCACAGTTACTCACTCGCTCGCTCACCCACTGGACGCCAGGTTCCTTCGTCCGGTGGGTAGGTGAGCGAGCGAGTAACCGCAGCCGGTGGGCAGGCAGGTTGTTGGGCGCTGCTGCAGCAAGTTTCCTTGCCCGCCCGTGCTTGCTTGCTTGCTCGTTCACCCACCCACCGGACGAAGGAACCTGGCGTCCCCGCCCCCGCCCGCCGCGCTCACTCGCCTTAGCCTGCCCCGGCCGCCTGGCTGCGCGCTCTGCCCAGGGGGCTGCCCCCTCCTCCTCCTCTCTGGCGCTGCGGCCCGGTCCCTACTAAGCCATGGACCGGCACCGGTCCGCGGCCCGGGGGTTGGGGACCCCTGGTTTATACAATAGTTTATGAGCCTTATTTCACAATGCAAATGTACCATCTCCCCCCCCCCTCTTTCTCACTCTCATCACAATACTCTTTATCTGTTTAATATCTGGATGCAAACTATATTAATAAAGAGCCTGATCATTTTTTTAGAGCCTTGTAAGGTTTCAGTCTAATCCGCCCACAACTCTTCTTTAAATATTTATTGCTAAAGGCAGTATGACTCATGGATTCCAGGCCTTTTGGCAAAGCTGCTAATGTGATTTAGCCCTGGACAGTTACCTTGCTATCAAATTCACAAAGAGCCAGATTTTCTTTCTGGGTAAGGAGAAGTTGTTTTGTTTGGAAAGAAATCAAACTGAGAATGTTCCCCATGGGAAATGAAAAAATCAAGATACTATCAGCAACCCAAACTATAGACCTATGAGATCCATGATCAGCTTTGCAGACAGTTTAGATTTTGCTTAAAAGCAATTGAAAGGGAAGAGAGGATGCTCATTTTTGGTGTGAACACAAGAATTCTGGAGGTGTGAAAAGTAGCAGCTTTCCCTAATTTAAATTTGATCTAAAGCTATTAGTGGGGCTAGGAGAAAATTCAGCTTCTCTTCCCTTCCTTTCCCTTCCCCTTCCCTTTCCCTTCCCCTCTACTTCATGTCACTCCACTCCATATTAGGTTTCCCACCAGAAACAGTTCTGGCTGTTTTCTCTAACTTTGTGCTAGCAATATAAGCAGGGAGTAATTAAGATCTGGATGAAAAGGAGGAGAAAGATTAACCTCCCTTCTTGTTCTAATTAAAAGTTGGACCTTCAGATCAAACTTCTGTATCTCCACTTGCTTTGTCCTCAGTTCCACATGACCAACCATAAGTAATCCATGTGTAATTTCAAAGAGTTTGAAAAAACAACAGAGCTGAAAGAATGGGTTCTGCAGCCACTGATAGGAATGGCATCAACAAAAGGAGCAGAGATTACACCAGATGCTAAGGGAGATATGAAAGAGGATCTTGGTAGAAAGAAAGGAATATTCTATTTTAAACTCTAGTACATTAAATGTGATTAGATCAGACTGTGTGGATATTGTTTTGTTTTCCAAAATAAGCTTTCTAGGTCCAGCTGGCCCTTAGATGTATTGCAATGCAGGCTACCTATATCATAGATATGAGTTAACATTTCATGTTAAATGAAATACCCACTAGGTGATTTTTGTGTCAGTCTCTCAACCTGACTTATCTCTCAAGGTTATTGGTAGGGTCAATCCTCATAACACAAATGTGTATTTCACAAATCAACAGATGAGTACATTCAGATGTGATAGGTAAAGTCCATCAATGGGACAAGAGAGACATTATCTCCCAGCTGAGAATAACCACCATTCAGTTAGAACACCAAATTTCTACCTAACTAATTGGCCTATGCAGTCCCTTAAATTTTGAATGACATTGTATGTCAAAAATAAGATATAGCTACTTTTATTACCATTGCTGATGTAAATCATTTTCTTTTTCATTCACTGATAAAGTAACATGCCAGGATTGATTAAAATTTGCTGCGACTTATTAAAGGTGATTTGAACGAATTAACTAAATCTGATTAATAAATATTTTAAATAGTTCCAAGAAAAACAGTGCTAAAAAACCTGTTTAGCTTTGGGGGGTCTTTTTGCCCAGGAAATGTGCCAGAGGTTGAGAGACCGTGTCCTCTTTTTAAGTCTTATCAGAAAAGGGAAGAACACTGGAAGTGAGATGATTTTAAGGTATTTCACACAAACAGATATTCATTCATTCAGTGGCGTTAAATTTTTCAATGTTTATAAAAAGCATAGAAATCCAACCTAAATTATAGTGTGTAGAAATTAGCTTGAATCCAAGATCAGTAAGAAGCAGAGTTGTTCTTCCTTTAACAGAAGGCTAGAATGAAAGAAATTGCAAATTCCAAGTAGAAAATTTTACATTTCATGGTATTTTCTGTCTTTTGCTTACTCCTCCCAATAGCTTGGCCTTGACTTAGAAGAATTGGAAGAGATTGAGGAAGATGCTGGCCTTGGTAATGGAGGACTTGGGCGTCTGGCAGGTGAGCAGTAACCATTGATGAGAAGATGCCATTTCTACGGAAGACCACCATTCGTATTGCAGTCAGGGTAATTAGAGGGTTCAGAGAAAATGAGGAGGTGGAGTGTAGCGCTAATAAAATAGGATGCAGAGTTGGAAAGGCTCTCAGTTAACCAAGTGCCTTGTTAAGCACCTTGCTGGGTGGGTGTGAGAAGCTGAATTCTGCACTGTCAGACTTTGCCAGCATGGCTGCACTTAGATTGTGAAATGAAGAGCTGTTTGCAATACAGATACAAAACCTACAAAGCCCTTTTTATAGAATTTATATTATATTAATTAAAGTGTTGAAATTTTATTTTTTTTACCTAGTAATAATCTTTACATAAAACTCTGAAACATGGTAGTATTTGCCTGAATATATGGGGATTGGGGCTGAGAAAAAGTGTCTTGGCTAAGGCCATTTTGTGAGTTCATGAAAGAGCTGAAATAAAGACCTTTCGTGTCTTTAGCTCAATCTCTTAGCCACTATTCCACTCCCGTCCCTCATTTGTAAGGGGGGAGTCCGTGCAGTCTTATAAACACAAACACCACTGAGTTGTATCAGTAAGAGCTGCTTAACTGGGTGTTTATTTCTGTCAGCCAATAATGTGTGTTGGTTCTTTTCCACGACAGCTTGCTTTCTGGACTCCATGGCAACACTGGGGCTTGCAGCCTATGGCTATGGGATCCGCTATGAATTCGGCATTTTTAATCAAAAGATTGTCAATGGCTGGCAGGTGAGGGAAAGATCACCTTTATTTCTATCTGTCTTGTCAGGTACTCCTAGAGATAATCAAGCTTGCGAGAGGACTAAAGCTTGTCCAAAGCCTTAGGAAAAAACAGTAGTAAGGAATGTCAGTTGCATAAGTCTACTATCTGAGAATCTTTTAATCAGATACCCCAAATTGAAGCCAAGTCTTATCTGTAGACAAAAGCTGTACAGGTAATCCTTGTTTAACAACCGCTAGTTCACTGTCAGTTCAAACTTACGATGGTGCTCAACAAATGGTACTTATGAGTGATCTTTGTACTTGCAATGGTCACAACAGCATCCTGACCGTCACATCATTGTGATCCAGGCACGTAGTAATCAGTTTGCAATTATGTGCTGCCTTTTTCCACAATCTTGCAATTGCCTTTTGCAATCTTCGTTACCAGCTTCTAACAAGCAACGTCAGTTGGGGAAGCTGTCAGGGGCTCACAAATATTGACCATGTGAGATCATGTTTAATAGGGGGAAAGGATTTGCTTAATAACGGCAACTGGAAGTGCCAGAACTGCCATTGCTAAGCAGTGTAGTCACACAATGTCATGTTTTGTGGCCGCATCACTTAGCAACAGAACTTCTGCAGCTCCTGTGAAGTGGCGATGCTGACTAAAAGTCATAACACCATTGAGTTTGGACAGAGCCGTTTAGGTAATCAAGTCCAACCTTCAGCTCAGTGCAGGATTATAGATTCAGCTTGAACACATCCAGTGAAGGTTGACCCATTATACTCTGGAACGTGCATCTGCTATCAAACTAATATAAACTGAAATAAACCTGTAGAGGCAGCTATAGGTTGACTCATCCTTACATAGGCCCACAAAACATATTTTACAACTAGCTCTTGTAGATAGTTAGCATTGCCAGTTGTAAGCACTAGATGCAGCAGCTGATGGCAGCTTGGTGAACACCAGTATGCCTAGGTGAGGTATTGTCCATAAGGGCAAGTTTGAGAAATCTTCTGGAAAAGCCTGATGTGCCCCATATTTAACAGGTTATCCTATGGATTGCTAGCATCATAAAATGCTACTGTCATGATGCCAGACTTTGAAGCTATGTAAGTGAACTAATGAGCCATAATATAATAAAATTAACGCTGGCAGCATCTTCTAAGCAGCATTTTTAAATTGTCATAGCTTGTGCACTGAGAAATGTATAAGATACTTTCATTATGTGGGTTTGTAGGAGATGCTGTTAAATGCAGCTGTTTTAATTTTTTCCCCATATTTATTCCTCACAACATAACTCATTTCTACCCACTACATTGCTATCAACATGTGTAGTTACTAAAATTTCTCCATTCATTTTTTCATTTTTTGTAAAGGTTCGACCAAAAAACATAAATACATATTCTTGTTTATATTTTGCCATTTATGTACAATTGGCAATTGTTCATTCCAATTTCCCTGGCAGATATATCTGCTGGAGTCAGATACACTGATTTTCAAATGCATTCTCCTCAATGCATCATAAAATTATCTCTAATGTTTGCTACAAATCATTCAGGTTCTCTGTCAACAACATGGCATACAAAGGCACACACACACACTAGTGTCCTCAACTGAACCATCTCTAACAACACAAGAAGCTTTCCTTTGTACTATACATTTATTCCAAGACATCACCTATCCTTGTCGTAATCCATGTGCAGTGTTGAACCATTTGTTAAATATTCCATCCATTCTCATACATACTTTATTTCTATCATATGCTACTCTTACTGCACTTAGGAATCAACTTTCAACTCTTTATTTGGGCGAAGAATTCCTGTGGTTAGAATGCAGTATTGCAGGCTAATTCTGCTGACTGCCAGTGGTTAGATCCTCACCAGTTCAAGGTTGACTCAGCCTTCTATCCTTCCGAGGTTGGTAAAATGAGGACCCAGATTATTGGGGAAAATATGCTGACTCTGTAAACTGCATAGAGAGAGCTGTAAAGCACTGTGGAGCAGCTTTTCAGTCTAAGAGTTATTGCTATAAGCAATTCAGTTACGTTTACTATACATTCAGAAAATCAACAAATGCGTAATAAGCTTTCTTTTTCATAGTCATATCTTTCCCAATGCATTGATTATGACAATTAAAGATATATATTTAAAATTAGAGTGATTGGAAAAATGAAAAAGATCATTATTTGGCACCAGAATGACTGCACTGCTGCATGGAGTGAACATATTTGGGGAGGGTACCCCCACTTCCATTCAGCTGTTGAAAAAGCTCTTGTTCATTAATCACAATTCATTGGTCGAAGAAGACAGCAGTTTTTGTGACTCATTTCTTCTTGTTTTAGGTGGAAGAAGCTGATGATTGGCTGCGCTATGGCAATCCTTGGGAAAAAGCCCGCCCTGAATACATGCTTCCTGTACATTTCTATGGTCGAGTAGATCATACTCCTAAAGGGGTTAAATGGGTTGATACTCAGGTACGGCTTTTAAAGTTACATATGGGAAGCCATTAATTACAAGGGCTTAATAGCCAAAATGGATATATTATATGGTGGCAGTCTTAGGTTTGGCAATAACAATTAATATTTGTCTACCTGTCCTCCATTTTACAAGGATAATCAACCAGTAGGACTTCCCCAGTTTGCTGGATTACCATTCACATTGAAGGGTTGGGTGAAAACAGCCATTTAGTAAGGTAATGATCAGAGGAAGCATCAAAAAAAGCAGATGTAAGAGCAATAAATGCTGCATGGATAGCTTTGCCAACAAACAGACACTAGGAATGTGTCAACAATGCAATTTGAATTATTCTAATTTTTAAGTTAATTTCATTCTAAATCATTTGGGAATCAGACAGAATCAGTTTTGAGTTAAATTTAATTGTAGTTGTATATGAATGCTTGCAGAAACATATGAATTGTTTCATCAATTCATTGTATATCTTGATTCAAATCAGATCAAATTCCATGCAATTGATGCAGAGATTTTATTTTATTTGCTGCCATTATCTGGCACCTTCCAGATATGTTGAGAATACCACCCCTATAATCCCAGAGGAGTATAGGCAACACGTAAGAACATCATATTAGTAAAGCTGTGTTTTGGTCGCTAACCTAAAAAAGAAAAAAATTGGGGGGGAAAAACATTGTGCAAGTAGAAGAACAATAGACTCAGCCCACTACAAACAAGAAGTGAGAACTGGTTCCAGATTACAAGTCTTTAATTATCCAAGTGTTTGGATATAATACTTCAATTCTCAAAAGAATAGATTCTCTCTTATTTTTCTGAATGCCACGTGAGTTCTAAAGGCAGAATATCCTATGGCACAAATGGATTTGTTGCAGCATGAGCTTTTGCAAACATGAGAAGCCTTCAGAGCAATTTAAAAGATGGCCTTCTGTGCTTGCAAACCTTATTTGGACCTGTTATGGTTGCAGCCTCTCTATGTTTTCCACATAGACAAATGGTCCATGGTGTTCCACATTTGTTGCTGAGCAGCATATAATTGGTTTAAACAGCAGTGCTCCTTACAAAGATTGACTAAACAAATGAATAGAGACATTCAAAACTGAAATTTGATGCTATTTTTCAACTGTTTAGGAATACATGATTTTCCATAGGTACTTGTAATTACTCAGGGTCTCCTTTTTCACTTGTTAAGAGATTCATGACTAGGCCATAAACTTCCCATGGGCGTTTAGGTTTTTTTTTTAATCAAATCATTTGTTGCCTGCTGGCAGCCTCATGCTATCATGAAGTAGATCAGAATTGGACAAAACAACTTGTCAAGCATGTATCAGTCAGGACTAGATCCCGATTTGAATAGTTTCCACAGTTATTTACTTGTGTATTACAAATAGATTTATACCACTTGAGACTAACGAATCACCATATGTGGCTTAAGTGCATATGAAGAGCCTGGTTGGATCAGGCCAGCAAACCACCATTTTGATATCACATAGATACCCTTTGGTTAAAGCATAAATCAAAACATGTCCTGGAATCATGCCATATTAAAATGTGGTTTGTTATATTATGCCTTAATGTGCTGCTTGAATTTAAATATTTAAGGTTTATTCAATAAAAAAGCAACATATGGAATAATGCCTAATGTTTGCCAACTACAGAGCTGCACTGGGCTTATGGCACTTTGTGAAAGCCGTACTCTTAAAAGGAGCCAAGGGCACAAATTTATTTTTTTAATTGCATCTTATACTAGTTAATTGCATCTTATACAATGCTCTCTACATGGGGCTCCCCTTGAGATGCACTCGGAGGCTACAGCTGGTCCAGAACGCGGCCGCGCGGGCAGTTATGGGAGTTACTAGATACTCCCATGTAACACCACTCCTGCGCGAGCTGCACTGGCTGCCTGTGGCCTTTCGGGTGCGTTTCAAGGTGTTGATTATCATCTTTAAAGCGCTCCATGGCACAGGACCTAGTTATTTGCGGGATCGTATCCTGCCCCATACATCCCTTCGGCCGATTCGCTCACACAGAGAGGGACTTCTCCGGGTGCCGTCCACCAGGCAATGCCAGCGGGCGACGCCCAGGGGAAGGGCCTTCTCTGTGATGGGCCCGACCCTCTGGAACGACCTACCCCCAGATATTAGAACGACCACGGACCTCCGCGCCTTCCGCCAAAAAGTAAAAACTTATTTGTTCCATCAGGCCGGCTTGGCCTAATTTACGCTTCTCGCCCCAGTCTGTTTTCTCAAACTGTCTATTGGGTTTTAATGGGTAGTAATTTTAATGTTCTTACATTTTTAGTACAGGATAGTTTAATTCGCTTTTAACTTTGTGTGTATTGTATGTTTTTATATGGTTTTTTAATTTTCCTGTACACCGCCCCGAGTCCCTTCGGGGAGAGGGGGCGGTTTATAAATGTAATAAATTATTATTATTACTATTATTATTAGTTTTTGTTTTTACTTATTTTTTGTTTTTTATTTTGAATTTCTTTATACTTTATTTTTTATATTTAACATCATTCCTTTATATTCTAATATCTGTTCTTAAATTATATTACAAATTTTAGAAGAAATTATGATGCCTACACTAAAAAAAGAAGCTGCCACTTCAAAACTTTTCTACTGATGCAAAAGGCACTCAACTTTTTTGTTTTCTTTGGAACAAATGAAAGAAGCAACTTGCTTCTTCCTTCCAACCCAGAAAAAGGACCAGTGTTTTCATTTTTACAAAAAGTAAAGTAGAAGAGACTGTAAAACCACAGTCTTGGTCTCATGGTCCCCATTAAAGAAAAAAATATGTTTCTTTCCCCCCCCCCCCCCCCTTTGGAAGGAACAAAGAACCTGCAGCCTATAAGCAAGCGAGTAAGTGAGCATATCATAGGGAGGCTGGGGAAAAGCAGTGAAAGCAGGTCAGTGAAGTTTTGTGTGTGCGTGCATTTTGTTTGTGCTTGCTGGATAGATTGATTGGGCAGAGGGTAGTGAGAGTTGCAAGTGCAAGTTGGAGGAGAATGAATAGACTGGAAAGAATCAGGCCTGGTTGGCAGGAAAGGCTGGCTCATGCATGTCAGAAGGAATTTGGAGTAGACAAGAAAAAGGACATTAACAGAGAGAGCTAGTTGGTAGGGCACAGGACACAATTGGGCACAATGGAAAGAAGAAAGAGTGGGTGGGTAGGAAAGATGACCCACACAGAGGGCAGCATTTAGGGTAAACAAAGTCTGGTCAAGAGCAGATGGGAAATGCAACCCTGGTTGGAGAGAGGAGGACAGAGAATGGAGTGGAGGGATCTGGGGTTTGCTTTGTAGCTTACTCTGATCCTTTGGAGTAGGCTTAAATTAGTATATTGCATGAAATCTAGTGGTGGTTTTGTTCTTTATGTTGCTCTGCTTACAAAGACATTCCTCAGGAGATAATGGGGACCGTGAGGGAGGAAAGTTAAAGTTGCTAAACTGCCAAGAGTGGAGAGAATTACATAATTAAGTTCACTTCCAGCCCCTTCAAAGAACAGTCTTCTCTGAAAGCTTCATTTAATAACATCTGTGACTGAGTGCCAAGTTCCTTTGCAGGTTAAAGAACATCAGATCCTTCTTTGTTCTGTCAAATGCTCACCTAACAAGAACTGCGGAGCCCCAGTACTGAACTTCCTTAAATGCCAAGTTAAAGAGGGCGTGAATTATCTTTTTTTCTCCTCTGCTTTTTCTATTGGGAAGGCTTTATTTTTGAGGATACAAGGGTCTACTTTGCTGTTTAATATTTAATGTTTTTTAATTTGTCTCATGTTATTATTTGCAATATATTAAGCTATGCTGTCTAGAATTGTAAATCACATTAAAAAAAAAGAAAGAAAATGAGCAAAGTACTACTTGGCTGAACAATTGCAATGCCCTTTAGTTATGGGTTATTATCATTTTATGTCACTGGGTTAGCCCATCTTTATTTGATTTCTTGCTCCACATTAGGTGGTTCTCGCCATGCCTTATGATACACCTGTTCCTGGGTACAAGAACAATACAGTTAATACCATGAGACTGTGGTCAGCCAAGGCACCCAATGATTTCAACCTCGAAGAGTGTAAGTAGTCTTAATAATGAATAAAGTTGGCATTCTGGTGCCAAAAAGGTTGGGGACCCCTCTGCTATACAAAAGGAAATGTTAATAGAATATCAAGTTGGTGCCGGTTTATCTATTTCTATTCTATAGAAATATATTTCTATTGTATGGTAATAGAATGTATGTATGCATATGCAAGAGTATTTTTTATCTCAACTGAAGTCATGAAAAAAATCAAAAAGAGAAATCTAGCGCATAAGACACTCATAATTCTTTGTCCCTTGATAAAAATCCGCTTCCCAATTCTGTTATCTACAAAAGAATTCGCTGGTTATTGCCACTAAAAGCAGCTTCTTTTCTGCAGCAGTGTGGTTTGGAGAGGGAGAATTTAAAAGGGGCAATGAAGGCAGAAGCATTAAACTCCAGTCATCATGGACCAAATTTCTGCTCCTAGCTCCTACTTAAGAAAGAAAAATTACACATCCAGTAAATTAATAAAACATGTGCAAAGCAACCATTTGGTAGCTGGTATTCCTTTTTTTCCTCCTGAGAACACATCAAAGTAGATAAACACAATGAAGAAAGCTTCATTTAACCTCTGAAACTAAGCCACGCTAATTACCTGATGTACTGAAAACATCCAGAAAGTCTTTTACACACCGCCTTAGAAACTTACAATACATTATTTTTTCCAAAATAAAAAAGATGGTGAAATCCAATTCCAGAGTAAGACTCTTGAGAAGCTAGACAGACAGTTGGGCAAAGAATCCATATATTTACTTCACATTCAAAATAAATTTAAATAAATTTCCTGTTGAATTTGAGTTACAAGTTGAAACTTTTGAAAATCTCACTGAATAAAGGTAAAGGGTTAGGAGAAGTTATGAAATGACTGCTGTGTAGTGATAAACACCTACAGCTCTTAGAGTATTCCATTTCATTGATGTATCTACTCTGAGATATATCTTCATTGTCTTCCATAGTTAATGTTGGTGATTATATCCAAGCTGTGTTGGATAGAAACCTAGCAGAAAACATATCCAGAGTGTTGTACCCCAATGATAATGTAAGTATCTACTGCATTGTGCCATGTAAGTGCAGTTTAAGTGCTTCGTTAAATCTCTTTTGGCCACGAGTGAATTGTGGGTTTCATTTGGCTGCTTTTCTGCTGACTGTCTTAGAAAAACTATTTGTTTCTGTGTTTTGTGTGGGAGTCTCCGGTTTCCACTTCTCTGATGAACTTCTCACCATCTTCAAAAAGCCACTCCTGGTGGAAGGAGACATAGAGAGGCTAAAGTAGGAGAGTGAAATTTATGAAAGTTATGTGAAAGGCACGAGTGATGTCTGGCTTGCATGGATTTACTCAGTATAATTTTCCTTAGTTCTATCTTTCTGTATTCCCTCTTCTGTTCTTAATAAATCTCTGTTCAGGACCAGCACAATACACATACCACTTTGTAGTAACCTTTTCCTCTGCTCAGATAGTATTTTTACCTGACTATACTCAATTCAAGGACACTGGATATACAATGCAGGGAGAATTAAGTGTCCTTAAAGTCCCATTTATTTTCAGAATAAATTAAAGGTATTTCCATTTTCTTAAGATCAGTGCTGATCCACAAATGTGCATGTGAATGTTTGTCCTCTGTAAAAACTTATTAAAATAAGGCTGCCTTTTCTTTAAAATATGGACCTGAGATGGGGAAACCATTGAGGTTGGCAAGGTCCATCTCATCGCTTTCTTTCACCCTGGAAAGGAGCTTGATTTTTACGATCCCTACGATCAGATCATTGCCATTATTAGCCTACTTTCTTTTGGTATCTTCATTGTGCTGCTTCTGACATAGTCTAATATAACCCTCTTTTTCCCCACTGTGTTCCTAAGTTTTTTGAAGGAAAGGAATTGCGTTTGAAACAGGAGTACTTTGTGGTAGCTGCCACTCTCCAGGACATCATACGACGATTCAAGTCTTCCAAATTTGGATGCCGTGACCCAGTGAGGACCTGTTTTGAAACCTTCCCCGACAAGGTGAACATTTTACATTAGGGCTTGTACAAATCTTGAAATAAATTGTTTTAATTTTAAAGAATACCTTTATCTATCTATCTCAGACTTTGGTAGTCTTTTGATATTAAGAAAAGTAAAACCAGAATGTTGCTTAACACTAGAATATCCTGAAGTCCTGTTAAACTGATCTTTATAGTACTATTAGTGGTGTTCATAGAATTATGCCATTATTTCCATTGTTATTTAATACCATGATGCTTACATGGTTTAGTGACAAGGAATTATTGATAATTCTATATTAGCAAATACTTCCAGAATTTTTTATGGATTTAATCAGATTTTATAAATTTTACCACTCATCTTTATCTTGGACATTGTAAGTTGGATATCATAAATAATGAAGGACTTTGTGAAACTGTCTGCAATACAGTATCCAATTCACAAAATACAAATTCAGCAATAAGCACCAGTAATGAAAATTGGATAACATATTTTACCTATTTTAATTTTTATCTTTCTCCAAATTGCATAATTGAATGAGGATTTGGTTTTTCTTTTCAAAAGAGAATTGTGTGTGTCATTTTTAGTATATTATTATTTTTTCCTGCTGTGACAACTTGGAAAGAATAGTTAAGATCTTTTAAAAAGTGAACTGATATGGTTACAAAAGAGTAGGAAAAAAAGGACAGACCAGGAATCCGGCAGATTATGTTCTTGGAATGAATGAACAATTGGAAAAAAAAATATTTCTAAGTAGCAGCCCTAAATACTTCTTTAGCATATTTTCTGTTACTTTATTTTTAATCAGGATTAAAAGTTTATTTTTTTAAACTTGATTAAATATCAAATCCAAGACATGGCCACTGGCCAGATTATGTATGACTAAACCCTGTAGCTCCCCCAGAGTCCTTAATGTTTTTTTCCTTTTTATATCTAGGAATTGAAATTTAGAGTAGCTGGTGTGGGGTCACCCAGTAGCCATCAGCATAAAATGAAACCAGATTTTCCATTGTGCTCTATGGACTCACTGGACTTTTTCTGGATGGAAATAATGGAGATGTTCATATTAAGGTTTATGTTGTCCATTTTATAGGTTGCCATTCAGCTAAATGACACTCACCCAGCGCTCTCCATTCCTGAGCTCATGAGAATCTTTGTTGATGTTGAACAGATGGAGTGGGATAAGGTAAGAGTTGAGTGGAGGCAGGAAAGACACAGCTTTTGATCCCCTACAAGTTTTTTCAGAAACTGCCAGCGGATTCTCCTTCTTCAACTTTATTTACCTCAGATATCCTGGGATTGCATTTTCCAGAATTTCTAGGCAGGATGGCGAGAAGCTAGATTCTTAAAGTTACTGATGATGCAGTAGTTATTGATTTGAGATGGTGATGAGTCTCCATGTAGATGGGACATTGAACAATTGGCCTTGTGGTGCAGCCGAAACAATCTGGAGCTGAACATGCTTAAAACTGTAAGAGATGAGAGTGGATTTTAGGAGGAATTTTCCAATTCTGCCACCTCTTACTATACTAGACAACGCAATATCAACACTAGAGGCCTTCAAGTTTCTGGGTTCTATAATCTTCCAGAGTTTGAAATGGACACCTGTAGCATTAGAACCATCAGTGTCAACTCAGAAAATTCAGACTGCTCCAGGAGCTGTTGACACAGTTCTACAAAGGAATTATTTAGTTTAGTTTAGTTTATTTATATTTTTATACTGCCCTACTTCCGAAGGACTCAGGGTGGTGTACAGCCAAAATAAAACACAGATATACAAAAGTTAAAACAATTAAAAAACATATTAAATAATTTGGCCCATAAAAAAGTTAAAAACCAAACAAACCCAATTAAAATTAATAAAATTAGTATTTATGCCAGCCCGGCTTGTTGAAAAAGAAAAGTTTTAAGAGCACGGCGGAAGGTGCATAGGTCAGGGATAATCCATAACTCCGGGTGCAATTCGTTCCAGAGGACAGGTGCTCCCACGGGGAAGGCTCTCCCCCTGGGTGTCACCAGTCGACATTGTTTAGCCGACGGCACCATGAGGAGATCCTCTCTATGGGAGTGTACTGGCTGGTGGGAGGCTTTCGGTGGCAGAAGCTGATCTCGAGTCTGTCATTTGTGCTTCTACAACTGTCTGGTTTGGTGCATCAACCAAACAGAACAGACTTCAGCAGATAATTAGGAATGCAGAAAAAATAATTGCAACCAGCCTGCCTTCCACTGAGGACCTGAATATTACATGGTCAGAGAGTGGGCTAAAAAACCATCTACAGACCTCTCATATTCTGGACATAAACTGTTTCAATTCCTTCCCTTGGAATACCTCTACAGGGCATTGCATTCTAAAACAACTAGACACAGAGACAGGTTTTGTTTCTGTATGCGATGATTGAGATACTCCTATAATACATCAAGCTCTCTACTTAGCTCTAGTACCATCAGCAATTGAATTTCAGTTTCATTAATGTGTGCTTTTTTCATTAATAACGAGGCTGCAACTGATAAGTTACAACTCAGCACCAGTGTAATCTCCATGGCAAATATCATGGTATATATTAATGCTATTTGAAGTTATGACCATTTATTTTCAGCCTATAGAATTTGCTTCTACTCACAATAATTCATTTGTCTCCTTGGTTCTAGGCCTGGGAAATCACAAAACGAACCTGTGCATACACCAATCATACAGTGCTGCCTGAGGCCCTGGAGCGCTGGCCGGTGTCTATGTTTCAGAAGCTCCTGCCCAGGCACCTGGAGATCATTTACGCTATCAACCAAAAGCATTTGGATGTAAGTCATCTAAATGAGGAAAACAACGGACTTGGGAGAGGCAGAGAGAGGATACCAGAAGTCGGCAATTATACAGCCGCATGATCTCACACAGTGGCCCAGAGAAAGGAAGGGAAGGCTCAAGATACTGCAAAGTCTTAGTGCTCTCATAAGATTTCACTAACCTCATGTGGTCATGAAAATCCGCAGAGTTTTGATGATCTTGTAAGAATTTGGCCATTTTAAAAGGTGGTTTTTCCCCCCATTTTGTGTGGTTTTGAACATTATTTTCCCGGTGGATGCTTAATGTTACTAGCATCAGATGATGCTTATGAGATATCTAATGGCAAACCAGAAGAGACTTAATTTGTCACTTGTAGTTGAATGATAACATGCATCAAACATAGCAGTTTTGTTTAGCTATCATTTTTTATGCCATGTTGGAACATTCTCTGGCCACCTTGCTACATAGCAAAGATCCAGTATTTAGCTCTAGCAAGTGGAGAGAATAATAGCATGGGTAGAATCAATCGTATTTGGGCTTCAGATTCTTGTAATCTTGCAACAATCAGTAAAACAACATCAGTCATCCACAATTCACTGATGCTGATAGTACCAAATCTCTGGAAAGTAGCAGTGTACATAGCTCTGCTAAAACTGTCAGGCTTAGAAGCTGATGAGTTCACCATGCAAATCAGAGGTGGGTTACTTCTGGTTTGCACCGGTTCGGGGTAGTGGTATTTTGGTCTGGGTTGCCCAAACTGGCAGCAACCCAGGTTGGCTACCCACCTCCAAACAAGTTCCCCGGTCTCTGCTGCCGTTGCCAGCAAAGTTTTTATTACTTTTTAATGGTCCTCGCGCATGCACATAACAATTTTCATTGAACTGCTTATTCGCGAGCAACACAAAGTGCGCGTGCGAGCAAACCGGCAGCAACGCCGGCAGCAACCCACCCCTGATGTAAATACATATAAGGATATTTTTGTTAATATAGCTTAGCATATCTTTTTCAGTATCGTTGATAATCATCCTTGAATAGATCTTGATGTCTTTTGTGAGCGGGTGCACTATTCAAATTCTGCATTTGCAACAGTTCAAGAATGCGAAATGATGGGTCATCAAAACTCTGATGGAGCTGGCTTCTCTAGGGGATGGTGATAATGTAGGAGGGCATTTGGGAAGAGCAGTAAAATAGTTTCATCTCCCCTGAACTTTGGAGGGTGTGTTCATGTTTTTCAGTTTAAAAGCATTCACCTTGAGTTATGATTTACTTTGTTGTCTAACATTCCCGTCATTTTGTACATTCTGTCAGTATGTGGCTTCCCTCTTTCCTGGAGATGTTGACCGCCTCCGAAGGATGTCCGTGATTGAGGAAGGAGACTGCAAGAGGATCAATATGGCTCACCTGTGTGTCATTGGTTCTCATGCAGTCAATGGAGTGGCTCAGATTCACTCGGAGATTGTGAAGAATTCTGTGTGAGTCCTGCTTGTTTCTCTTTTACTTAGTTATAAGTAAGCTATCAATCCTGGTGTTCTTCATAGAATGCCACTGATCTAAGAAGCAGTCGTTGCCTTTTCTTCTCATACATATCCGCTTCTTCCAAATCTGATTTATTTGTTATTAAAATAAATGATTTTATTCATTTTGCACATAGCCTGTAAAATAAAAGTGCTTAGTAGTTAGTAGAGAGGACAAATTATAGATGTTGAGTTTTAACAAATATTGAATGAATGAATGAATGAACTTAGGCTAGTTTGTGTAGTCAGCACAAATTGATTTCTTCAATTTGCATTTTGGGTACAAATTTACATAATAGAAGACTCCCCACACATAGAAACCTAACAAGTCTAGAAACGGGACTTAATAGAATCCTTCTCTGTTATTCTTAAGTATATGCAGCTTGAATTATTTTAATCCAGACAATGTCCCCCATTTTTAGAGGCATAGGATTTTAAAACAATGTTCAATTCATCCTTCCTTTTGCTGGGTACATAGAACTTGTCTGCTTCATCTAATGGTTATCATGGCGTGGCCTTCGGGGTTTTTTAATTAACAAATTATTGTCTATTTTAGGGGGTACTAGGGAGGGGGGGGGTTAGACAGGTAGAGACGGAGGGGGAAAGAGAGGGCCAGGCCAGCAGACGACGGAGGGAAGCGGAAGGATCCGTTGGGGGGGGGGAAATACGAGTCGTCCCGGCTGAGGGCACTTCCATTCAAAGGGTCGTGGGGAGAGGCAGGTCCGAGGGGAGACAAGTTCTATCCTCCCGGTTGGGGGCACAGAACCGTTGGTTGCAAACGGTGAAGTGCCTCAACCCCCGCAGGCTAGGTGGTCAGGGAGTACAGAGCCAGGGCCTGCGGCTGATGTTCTGTAACGCCAGGTCCGTGGTCAACAAGGCCCCCCTCATTTATGACCTTGTGTCGGAGGGGGAGTCGGACCTGGCAGGAATTGCGGAGACCTGGTTGGGCCACGAGGGTGGACTTCCCCTCGTTGAAATGTGCCCACCAGGCTACCGCGCTTTTCATCAGCCCCGGGCCCTAGGTAGGAGTGGTGGGGTAGCGGTCATTGTTAAGGAAGGTCTTGAGCCGAGAGAGACCATTGTGCCACAGACCACCGGTTGTGAGTCCCTCTGCGTGAAGTGGGGTCTAGGGAGGCAGTTGGGCTTGCTGGTTGTATACCTGGCTCCCCGCTATGTAGCAGCAGCCCTGCCCGAGCTCCTCGAGGTGATCGCTACGGTGGCAGTTGAGACCCCCAGGCTTGTAGTCATGGGGGACTTTAATCTGCCATCGGTGGGCGAATCATCCGAGGTAGCTCGGGAGTTCATAGCTTCCATGACGGCTATGGACCTGACCCAACTAATTCAGGGCCCCACCCACGAGGGTGGACATACACCGGACCTCATCTTTGTCTCAGGCCAATGGAAGAGTGATCTGGGTATAGGGGATATAGTCATTACGCCCTTGTCATGGTCAGACCACTCACTTCTCCGGCTCGACTTTCCAACCGCTGCCCCCCACCGCGGGGAGGCGGAACCTAGTTTACCCATCTGGTTCCGCCCCAGGCGCCTGATGGACCCTGATGGGTTCCAGGCGGCGCTTGGGCCACTTCCTGTACCCCTGACCCGCGCCCCGATGGAGGACCTCGTGGCCGCATGGAATACTGCGGCCACGGGAGCCTTGGATCGGGTCGCGCCCTTGCGGCAGCGAGCCACCCTGGCCCCTTGGTTCACCGAGGAGCTAAGGGTGATGAAGCGCCGCAAGAGATGCCTAGAGAGAAGATGGAGGTCTACTCGATCTGAATCTGACCGAACACAGGTAAGAGCCCATTTTCGGACTTACATTGTGGCTGAGAGTGGCCAAACGTCATCATTGTGCCACCCTCATAGCATCCGCAGATAACCGCCCTGCCGCCCTGTTTAGGGTAACCCATTCCCTCCTTCAACAGAGGGTGCGGGAAGCCCCATTACAGGGTAGAGCAGAGGAATTTGTGATTTATCTGCAGGAGAAAATCGCTCAGATCCAGGACGAGTTAGTCTCCATTGATGGCCCAGTGGAATGCCACGAGACAGATCTTGGTTGGGAGGAGTTTGACTCTGTTACTTCCGATGATATGGACAGGTTACGTGGGCGACTGCGAGCCACCACATGTTTACTGGACCCGTGTCCTTCCTGGCTTGTACTGGCATCCTGGGAGGTGACACGAGGCTGGCTCCAAGAGGTTGTCAACGCTTCTTTAAGTGAGGGTTTCTTGCCTGCCTCCCTTAAAGAGGCCATGGTGAGGCCCCTCCTGAAGAAGCCCTCTTTGGACCCAGCTTTATTAGCCAATTTTCGTCCCGTCTCCAACCTTCCCTTTCTGGCGAAGGTTGTAGAGAGTGTGGTGGCACAACAGTTTCCCCGTCACCTGGAGGAAGTTGACTATCTAGACCCGCGCCAGTCCGGCTTTCGGCCCGGGCATAGCACCGAGACGGCATTGGTCGCGTTGGTTGATGATCTCTGGAGGGCTAGGGATGGGGGTTGCTCCTCCATCCTGGTCCTATTAGACCTCTCAGCGGCTTTCGATACCATCGACCGTGGTATCCTATTGCGTCGGCTGGGGGGGTTGGGGGTGGGAGGCACCATTTTACGGTGGTTCTCCTCCTACCTCTCCGGCCGATCGCAATTTGTGTTGACAGGAGAGCAGAGGTCGACCTCGAGACCCCTCACATGTGGGGTGCCTCAGGGGTCGGTCCTCTCGCCTCTCCTGTTCAACGCATATATGAAGCCGCTGGGTGAGATCATCCGTGGTTTTGGGGTAGAGTATCATTTCTACGCTGATGATACTCAGCTGTATATATCTACCCCAAACCACCCCAACGATGCCGTAGCGGTGATGTGTCAGTGCCTGGAAGCCGTGCGGATCTGGATGGGAAGCAACAGACTTAGGCTCAACCCGGCCAAGACCGAGTGGCTGTGGTTTCCGGCCGCCCGATTCAACCAGTTGACTCCATCACTGGCCATAGGGGGCGAACATCTTGCCCCTGTGGATGGGGCGCGCAACTTGGGTGTCCTCCTGGATACCCGGCTGTCCATGGAAGATCAAGTGACAGCCGTGGCCAGGAGGGCGTTTTACCAGGTACGCCAGTTGCGCCCCCTATTGGATCGGGATGCCCTTTGCACAGTCACTCATGCTCTCGTGACATCCCGACTGGACTATTGTAACTCTCTCTACATGGGGCTCCCCTTGAGGTGCACCCGAAGACTTCAGCTGGTCCAGAATGCAGCCGCACGAGCAATAATGGGGACCGCAAGGTACGCCCATGTAACACCGCTCTTGCGCGAGCTGCACTGGCTGCCTGTCGTCTTTCGGGTGCGCTTCAAGGTGTTGGTTGTCATCTTCAAAACGCTCCATGGCTCGGGACCTAGCTATCTGCGGGATCGGATCCTGCCCCATACATCCTCACGGCCGATTCGCTCCCACAGAGAGGGACTTCTCCGGGTGCCGTCCACTAGACTGTGTCAGCGGGCGACGCCCAGGGGAAGGGCCTTCTCTGTGGCGGGCCCAGCCCTCTGGAACGACCTCCCCCCCGACATTAGAACAACTACGGACCTCCGCTCCTTCCGTCAAAAACTGAAAACACACTTTTTCTGCTTGGCCGGCCTTGGTTAGTCTCTACCTCTGGGGTGTTTAGGGAATTTAGTTTTAATGGGGTTTTTAGCGCAGGGACGATCAATTTAATCTGCTTTTATCTATTGTATTTATTGTTTGTATATATTTTATATGTTTTAATTTCCCTGTGCACCGCTCCGCGTCCTCCGGGAGAGGACGCGGTATACAAATTTATTATTATTATTATTATTATTATTATTATTATTATTATTATTATTATTATTATTATTATTATTATCATGTCTCACTTTAAACTTCTCATTTCCATCACCTGCAAGCTTTCTGCTTATAAACTATTTTCCAAATATTGCTTCATCTTGATATATTTCCTAGGCATAATCCATTTTCAGGGCAGAGAATTATTAATTATATAGATTATAACCTAGTAACTTCCAGATGGTTTGCATTTCAATTTCTATGAATCAGTGCTCTGTTGCAAAGTACTTTTGGAACTGTAGTCCTGAATATCTGAAGATATTAAATTGCTTTCACTTTGTCTGTGTTCTTCAAACAGAATAGAAGTATTTTGGTATACGTGGAAGAGAGCAGAATTAGCACTACTCAAGATCTGGATTATGTATTTCATAAATGTATCCTATGACCGCATTCTCTTTTTAAAGGTTGCATTGAACTGCTAAAAAGTTGATGGTGTCAAATGGAACCAAATAATTTATATTACATTCTGTTCCTTTTAAAACTATCTCACTCGTATACATTGTAGATTCAAAGATTTCTACGATATAGAGCCCGGAAAATTTCAAAACAAAACCAATGGTATCACTCCCAGACGATGGCTTCTGCTGTGTAACCCAGGACTCTCTGAAGTCATTGTGGAGGTAAGTTATGTATCAGCCAATAGGAAATGCTTGTAGAAATACTTGGTTGGGTTTGAGCTACAGTCTGATGAAAGGCCAGATAGCTGGAAGGAAGCAAATGTTATCCTGGCCTTCAAAAATTAAGGGGGAAAGAAGAGACAGCATACTAGAGACTATCTTGCCTGATACTTAGGATGATTCCAGAGCACAGCATAATAATATGGTGGCCGACAAAAGTATGATTTTGAATCTGTAAACAACTGTAGATAAATAGTAAGTCTGCATTCAAATTATCAGAAAGTCACATTCAGCTTTGCATCACGTAGACCAAATGTCAACTTCTCCTTACTTAAGATTTCCTTTGAAACAAAATTTAAGCAGAGTGCCTAACCTCTAAGTCTATGTTGGCTGTTCATGAAGATAACTATAATTAATATTATTATTATTATTATTAGCATTTATCCACTTTAATGTTTAAAAAAACAAGTCAGTTAGCTAGCATTATTACTCCAAATATTGGAAAATGCCTTGTTTATGTTTAAGTTTATTCAGATTTATATACCGCCCATTCTCCCTTACGGGACTCAGGGCGGTGAACAGGCGATAATAAAAACAATAGTAAAACATCTGATACAGTAACTATACTAAAAATATACTGAAAATAAATTAAACACAGGCCTGTTCTAAAATACCCTCTAAAACCCCTAGTAAAAGCAAATTAAAACTAGGCCGCACGAAATAGATGGGTTTTCAGGGCTCGGCAGAAAAGGCGCAGGTCCATGGCTGTGCGTAGGTCAGGGGGTAGGTCATTCCAGAGGGCAGGAGCTGCCACAGAGAAGGCTCTCCCCCTGGGAGTCGCCAGCCGACATTGACTGGCTGACGACCCTGAGGAGGCCCTCTCTGTGGGAGCGAACTGGTCGGAGGGAGGTGTTTGGTAGGAGGCGGTCTTGCAAGTACCCAGGTCCCTTGCCATGGAGGGCTTTAAAGGTTGTTACTAGCACCTTGAAGCGCACCTGGAAAGCCACAGGCAGCCAGTGCAGCTCGCGCAGGAGAGGTGTTACATGGGAGCATCTAGAGGCCCCCAAAATCCCCCGCCCGGCCGCATTCTGAACTAGCTGGAGCCTCCGGGTGCACCTCAAGGGAAGCCCCAAATGCCCTCCCAAATACTCCATCTGCCAGTGGATCCTCTCTTGGTTGGACCACATCAGATGGATATTTATTTGACACCAAGGGGGAAGACATTTTATTCCAAGGGAGGGGATAAGAGATGCTGATTTATTTTTTTTCTCTGCTTTTCCATTTTTGCAGAATCAACTTCACAGGTAGGTTTCTGCCGGTTCAGCCCAGATCAGGCGAACTGGTAGTGGCGGTAGCAGGAAGCTCCACCTATCTGGACGCGTCTGCGTATGCAAAGCATTGCGCAAGAGCGCGTGCACATACACACACACTAGCAAACCAGTAGTAAAAAAAATCAAAGCCCACCACTGATCATCTTGTATTATATCCAATATCCAATTCAGTAGTTAGTCCTAAATTAGCCTATTTATTGTCAACAAGACCTATAAGAATGAACCCGATTTCATCTGAGTATCAAAACATTACCACTTATGTGATTGTTAACAGTGGGAAATGTATATAATAATAGAAGCATTCAGCTGTGAAAAATATATCAGTTCTGTTAATTATAATTTTTATTCTCTTAATATACAGAGAATTGGGGAAGATTTCCTAACTGATCTTAGCCAGCTAAAGAAGCTGCTGGATTTTGTCAATGATGAAGCCTTTATTAGGGATGTAGCTAAAGTCAAACAGGTAAAAATTGCCACAGACATGTTTCTCCATCTATTATCTACATATCTGCCTCTGTCTGTCTTCCTGCCTGCCATCTGTCTGTCTATTATCTATCATCTATCTACACTGATGATATTAACTAGTTAGGATAATGAAACATCTGCAAGAAAGCAAGCAAGCTCAGAGAGCACCAAGGACCCCCCATATCTGTCATCAATATCTTTCTTTCTGTCTGTCTGTCTATCTATCTATCAGTCACCCTCACAACCATTTGTTTAACTACTGTTAGAAGTTTTATTTATTTAGTAAACAAATTTATATAACCTCACAGTGAAATTGCAGTGGCCTCAGAAAAAGTGGCCTCAATCATCTTACTACCCCTGCAGTCATGTGATTGTTGATTGTAATTTGGGCGCTTAGCACTTGGCTCTCATTTACAACCAGTTGCAGAATTCGACAATCACGTAATTGTGATTTGCAACTTTTTTTTGCTAATTGCTGACAAAAAATACCATTAGGTATTTTTGATTCGTTTAATGACCTTAACAACTATAGTGATTTGCTAACAGCTGCCATAAAAATGATCATAAAATCATGTCCAATTCAACTTATGACTTCAACAATTTAGGAAGGAAATTCCAATTCCAATTGTGGTCATAAATCAAGGACCATCTGTATTTATGTCTAGCTAGCTAACTTCATTTATTTATAATATTCATTTGCATGCTACCTCCTAGCAAAACTATATTTATATTATATAGTAGATCGTATCTTTTTAAAAAATTCTATTTAGGCAAGACACTTGAGTTGAATGTCTGTTTAAATTTTCTGAGATCAACCTAAAATGTCTTTTTGGCAGGAGAATAAACTGAAGTTCTCAGCATACTTGGAAGAACAGTACAAAGTGAAAATTAATGCATCCTCTATGTTTGATGTGCATGTCAAGAGAATTCATGAATACAAGAGGCAGCTCCTCAATTGCCTACATATAATCACTCTCTATAATCGTGAGTTTTTTGCCAGGATCAAAGCTTTTAAGTCCTTTTAGCTGGGGTGAAATTCAGCAGGTTCTAACAGGTTCTGGAGAACTTGTAGCAGAAATGTTGAGTAGTTCAGAGAACTGGCAAATGCCACCTCTGGTTGGCCCCAGAAGTGGGGTGGGAATGGAGATTTTGCAATATCCTTCCCCCAGGAGTGGGGAGGGAATGGGGACTTTGTAGTATCCTTCCCCTGGAGTGGGGTGAGAATGGAGATTTTGCAGTATTCTTCCCCTGCGATGCCCATCAAGCCATGCCCACAGAACCAGTAATAAAAAAAATTGAATTTCATCATTGCCTTCTAGATAACATTAACAATAATATTCCTACATCAGTATGGAAAAAATATGTCTATATGAAAGGATTTGGGAAGCAAGCAGAAAGTAATCTGAAGAGATAGTCGAAGTGTGTGTCTGTGTGTGCATGTATACACATGCAGATATATGTTTGTAGAAGCAGCCATGTCCTTTTATTCTGATTATAATGCTCCAGCATGCTTGAAGTTGAGATTCCCGGAAACTAGCCTTTGTAAACAATGAAGAAACATAATCAGGACTTCAAGGCTTCAATTGCATACACACAATTGAAGCCTTGGTGAGATCAAAATCTTAACACTGAAGCTTATCATAAACAAGCAGGCAAAAAAGATGATTTGATTCATTTTGCAAAATGAAATAGATATGATTGACATTTCATGCTAGGAATGTGATAAAATAGAATAGAATATTTTTTATTGGCCAAGTGTGATGGGACACACAAGGAATTTGTCTCTGGTGCATAAACTCAAGATATGTCATAATATACAACCAACTAGTGATAGTCATAAGATACCAATGGGAGTACCATATTTTTTGCACTATAAGACACATAAGACACCCTTACATTTTGGGGATGAAAACAAGAAGAAAAAAAATCTGCCTCGCAGCATCCATCAGTATTCATCTGGCTAGCATCCTTGCAGCAAACAGCCCGGTCAGCTTCATCACGTTATCGCAGCCTGATTTAGCACGAGCAGCTGATTGGCGGTTGGATCGGCCTCCCGGAATACCGCCGACCAGCTGTTCCAGGCTGCGGGGATCATCACCGCCTTTGTGGGCCCCGTTTTTGGCCTTCACATGCTCTGTTTTTGGCCTCTGCACGTCCTGTTTTCGGCCCGTTACAGGCAGGGATTGACACCACTGCTGATCGCCACTGCCTATTGCAAAATTATTTTTTGTTACTTTTTTTCTTTTTTAAAATCATCCATTTTAAAAATCATTCTCCATCTTAATTTTCTTGGCTTTTTTTTTCAGGCATCAGAAAAGACCCTAAAAAATCCTATGTGCCAAGAACAGTTATGATTGGAGGAAAGGTAAAGAAGTTCAATGTGAAGCTAAGTTTACTTCTTAGTACTTAAGACTACACATATATTTCTTCCTTCCACCCATCACTGCCTGCCTACACACTTCACATTTATGTTAAGTTTTGAGTTATTTAAGCATTCAAAGAACTACTCATGTCCAATATTTTTAGTCTTTGTTTCCTTGTGTGATTCAAACGTCCTTTTTACTTGGAAACTCAGCATATTAAAATAATAACTCAGGGAGATTGACAATTCCTATTGTGGTATGGATTTATTTAAGGTATCTACGAGTTGCAAATTTCAGCAAAGATTAAGAACAAAAAGTCAGATATATATATAGCAGGGAGCCTCTACTGGGATAGATCAAAGCTTCCTTTTATTTTATATATAGAAGTGTTCGCATATATCAATTTGTGGCACTCTCTTCGGGAATTAGGTATTTCAGCTGATAAATTCAGAAGATGGCTTCCTACTTCTTCATCATCATTGTCATATAATAACAGAATTACAGACTTGGAGGGGACCTTAGAGGTCTTCTACTCCAACCTCCTGCTCAAGCAGGAGACCCTATACCAGGGGTGTCAAACATATCCCGCATGCACGGGAACTTAGATCTGGCCTGTGGGGCCAGCCTGGAAATAGTAAAGGACCGGCCCGCAGTGCCTCTGCTAGCAAAAATGGGGTGCAGGGGGGCCACATGCCATTCTCCCGCTACTGGTTTTGGCCGCCAGAGTGCTGCAGGAGACCTTCCAGGCCCAAAACGGACCTCTGGAGTGGATTCTGCTACTATAGCCTATGTCAATAATTTACAGTTCTATTCTTCCCATGGAGTCAGTTTCTTGATCTGGTCTCTCATAAGGTGATCAAGTAGATCAAGTCAGTATTAACAAAGAAATGTACACCTCTCTATTTTTTTTGTAAGTGTATAAAATCATGGGTGTGGAGGTGCAGTCCCATGTCACGCCTACGGTGGCCATGCCCACCCACCTGCCCTCAAAGGTCAAACACAACTCTGATGTGGTCCTCAATGAAATTAAGTTTGACATCTCTGCCCTATACCATTCCAAGCAAATGGCTGTCCAGTCTTTTCTTAAAAGCCACCAGTGATGGGGAATTTTAAATAAATTCTGATTAGTGGTTTCTTACTAAGAACTCCAGATGCTATATTTTGATATTCATTTGCTTTGTGACTTTCATCACTCCTTTTTTTTCTCTTAAGATGTTTTTCCTTTTCATCCTCCAGGCAGCCCCAGGCTACCACATGGCAAAAAAGATTATCAGATTGATCACAGCCATTGGAGAAATTATCAATAATGACCCCTACATAGGAGATAGACTCAAAGTCATATTCTTGGAGAACTACAGAGTGTCTCTTGCTGAAAAGGGTAAGCCAGTTCTCGAAGCAGGTTGGCCTAGGTAGTGCACCACTTGTGCCTTTCCAGATTCTGCTGATCTTTCTTTTCTTGCCTACCTGGTTTATGACTGAGGTTGTTGGACGTTGCATCTAAAGAATTGCATACTGTGATCCTGGACTGACTAGCTCTTGTGCAAGAAAATATACCCCTTCCAAATGCAGAGGTATAAGTGCAGTCCTGCATGCCACACAGCTGCATGAATGAAGCAAACACATAGGATGCTGAACTGCTTAGTCTACTCAGAACAGTAAAATTAGACCACACAAGGCTTGCTCGTGTTAGGTGAAGAAACAAATGATTTGTTTACAGAGGAAAAGAATATAGTCTTACCTGTTTCTCTTTTCCCAATCCATCCCAGTGATTCCTGCTGCAGATCTGTCTGAACAGATATCTACCGCTGGGACTGAAGCTTCAGGGACAGGAAACATGAAATTCATGTTGAACGGAGCCCTCACTATTGGGACCATGGATGGGGCCAACGTGGAAATGGCTGAAGAGGCTGGAGAGGATAATCTGTTCATTTTTGGCATGCGGGTGGATGACGTAGAAGCAATGGATAAGAAAGGGTTTGTAAATGAACCTTTCGCCATGAACAGGTCATAGAAACAGCCTATGGGCGTGTGATTGACTCTTTGGACCAGCAGGAAAGTTCTCCCGAGCTTCCTCAGGATGGTGCTTCACCTTAGAGTAGGGGTATCACCTTGATCCCTCATGGGTTGAATCAGGATTTTGTTCGTCCTTGGGCGAACAGAGTGGGTGTAATCTGGTCGTTGCAGCCGGGTGGGCGGGGCGGCACGGGACAGACCTGTGGGACAACTCTGGGCCTATTGCGGGGCGAATTTGATGCGCGGGCCACATGTTTGACCACCCCCGCCTTAGAGGAATTAATCAGAATTCAGTTTCTGTTTTGACAAGGAGACTTCTCTATCTCGTGTCTAGCAAGCAGAGCAGTCAGGATAGACCTGAGCTCCTTAAAAGGCCATTTTTCTTCTCTGAATTCTCTCCTATGTATATTAGAGTTACTTACAGTCAAAATTGCTGATTATGAGGAAAGCTTATTAGAAAATTCAGTCATTGAAAACTGCTTGTCAAAGAATTCTTTGTCAAAGAATGCAATTAGATTCGTCTGGCATGATCAAAAACAGATCATGCCAGACGAATCTAATTGCATTCTTTGACAAAGTAACAAAATCAGTGGACCAGAGGAATGCTGTTGATATAATTTACCTGGACTTCAGTAAGGCATTTGATAAAGTAGACCATAACTTACTATTAGATAAAGTAGAAAATTGTGGGTTAGACAGCAGCACCACCAAATGGATTCGTAACTGGCTGACCAACCGCACTCAACATGTAGTCCTCAATGGAACTGCATCTACATGGAAGGAAGTATGCAGTGGAGTCCCCCAAGGCTCTGTTTTAGGCCCAGTACTCTTTAACATCTTCATCAACGATTTGGATGAGGGGATAAATGGGGAACTCATCAAATTCGCAGACGACACCAAGCTGGCAGGAATAGCCAACACTCCAGAAGATAGGCTTAAGATACAGAAGGATCTAGACAAACTTGAACATTGGGCACTGTCTAATAAAATGAAATTCAATTGTGAAAAAAGTAAGGTCCTACATATAGGCAAGAAAAACCAAATGCACAAGTACAGTATAGGTGGTACCTTGCTCAATAGTAGCAACTGTGAGAGGGATCTTGGAATCCTAGTGGACAACCATTTAAATATGAGCCAGCAGTGTGCAGCAGCTGCCAAAAAAGCCAACACAGTTCTAGGCTGCATCAACAGAGGGATAGAATCTAGATCGCGTGAAGTGTTAATGCCACTGTATAGTGCCTTGGTAAGGCCACACTTGGAATACTGCATACAGTTTTGGTCGCCACGATGTAGAAAAGACGTGGAGACTCTGGAAAGAGTGCAAAGAAGAGCAACCAAGATGATTAGAGGACTGGAGACTAAGACATATGAAGAACGGCTGCAGGAGCTGGGTATGTCTAGTTTGATGAAGAGAAGGACCAGGGGAGACACGATAGCAGTGTTCCGATATCTCAGAGGGTGCCACAAAGAAGAGGGAGTCAAACTTTTCTCCAAGGCACCTGGGGGCAGGACAAGGAGCAATGGATGGAAACTAACCAAGGAGAGAAGCAACTTAGAACTAAGGAGAAATTTCCTAACAGTAAGAACAATTAACCTCTGGAACAGCTTGCCTCCAGCAGTTGTGAATGCCCCAACCCTGGAAGTCTTTAAAAAGATGTTAGACAGCCATTTGTCTGAAATGGTATAAGGTTCCTGCCCATGCAGGGGGTTGGACTAGAAGACCTACAAGGTCCCTTCCAACTCTGCTATTGTATTGTATTGCTTCAGGAAATGGAATAGCCTTGTCATGGGAAGATTGGGTTATACATTGTGACAAAACTCTCATTATCCATTTATAGTAATATAAGAAGAACTTGCTACAGCATAGAACAGAGCTTACATACTCATTTTATTAAAAATAGGAACATTTTTGAAATAACTTGCAATTTCCACAAATTACTCTTCATAAATTGTATAAGATCCAATACTGATCATACCCTTATTAAGAATTGATATGCACCAAAAGCCTTTTAATTTGACATCTTAAGTCTGCCTTCTGTATTATTTTCAACTCACCTATAATTTAGGCTGCTTGGGTGAGTATTGGCCTACAGCCAATATGATGTAGTGGCTAAAGTGTTGAATTAATGTCGCCCTTGATGATGGAGCAGTCTCTACCTAACCACATGGCACTCAATTTCAGCCAGTCTTAACTCACTATGGAAACCCTTGTGTATATCACCTTCTATTCCAAGAGAAAAGGTGGGATATAAATGCAAGAAATAAGTAATAATAGAAGCAGAAACTGTTAAGGCTGTCCCTATTTTTCTTGTTCAGGTACACTGCTAAGGAATACTACGACAGGATTCCAGAGCTCAAGCAAGCTATTGATCAAATAAACAGCGGCTTCTTCTCACCAAATGATCCTAGTTGTTTCCACGATGTTGTCAACATGTTGATGTATCATGACAGGTAAGAGGCAACAATGGTGCACTTTTACGAGGGACTTTCTTTTAATGCCCTGAGGGTGGGTTCAAATATAACTTCCAACATCTCCAGCCATAACATTAATCACCATACTTGCTGAAAGGTACAAGAACTGCAGGTCCTCATCTAAGGCATTCCATATTGGGGAAGACTACTATATGTTGTAAACCCAGAATGGGGCACGACACACTCTTTATTGATAACCTACAGACTCTGGCATATTTCCTTTTGCTGTGAATTGGGCTCAGAAACAAGCCAGCAGCAATGCAGAAACCCCAAGATAGGTGTAATTCTACTCTCAAAGAGTTATCCTGTCAAGAGCCTTGCTCTCACATTTTGAATTGGCTGTAGCTTTCAAGTCACTTCCAAGGGCAATGCCAATACAGCACACTACTGTAGTCTAACCAAGTGGTGATCAGCGCATAGGCCATTCTTTGGAAATATTTTTATTTTAAAACCTGAAATTTAGAGAGAGAAAATGCAGTGAAATTAGTCAACTAATGAAATAAGGAGGTTATCTTAAGCAATCCTGACTTAAGGCTTCCTCAGAGAGGGAACTACCACAGAAAAAATCCTTTGAAATTATGTTACATAGGAGAGAGACTCACTTAAACTACTCAAAGGGAAAAGAAAAGCATATCAAACTTGCTCTATTTAAAGCAATTTACTCAATGATTCTTTATGACTCTTGAGTTAACAAAATAAATTGCATTCATGGTTGTATTTACTTTGTTTAGGTTTAAAGTATTTGCTGATTATGAAGTCTACATCAAATGTCAAGGGCAAGTGGACCAACTATACATGGTAAGATAGAGACTTTCCTCATAGTTTGAACTAACTGCAAATTGATAAGAAAGGTTTCTTCATGAAATAACTAGAAATTATAACTAGGGCTTCTGGTATCCAAGAGTAAGCCCAATGCTAAAAAAGGGCTGTCAGATGTACATATTAGCATAATTACCTTATCTTATTCCAGCACTTAGGAAAACTGCTAGCTCTTTCTGGCCTTCCAAAAAATTAAAGTGGGTTGCCAGATCCTGAGTGGAAAGGTGTCCCACAGGGCAGGGGCCTTAGAGAAGGGGCATGTTTCTTGTTCCCACTAGATAGCAACATAAATGGGAAGGGACTTGGAGTCCAGTCTATCTGGCTTGGTGGGAAATGAAAACTTTGGGGAGAAATTATCCACAAATAACCTGGCCCTCTGCTGTGTAATCAGCATCTTGAATTGCATCTGAAAGAACCTGGGAACCAGTGCATCACACATGACAGTGTGTGATGCACATTGTATCTATATATAATTATTTATTTATTTATTTATTTAATTATTTATTTATCTATATTATGTATTCCAAGCTAGACCTGTTACGACTGCGAGAGTCCCCGCTCTCGCAGGTTTGGCCCTCCGCTCTAACGAGGGCCCACCTTGATGAAGGATTTATTAATCTGGAGAGGTGGAAGAAGCGTGGTCTTAGGGGTTTTTTAATTTTTAAATTAATGTCTATTTTAGGGGGTACCAGGGAGGGGGGAGGGGATAGACAGGTAGAGGCGGGTGAGGGAAGAGAGGGCCAGGCCAGCGGGCAACGGAGGGTAGCGGAAGGTTCGGTTAGGAGGGGGGAGACTCAAGTCGTTCCGACAGAGGGCATCCCCATCCAAAAGGTCGTGGGGAGAGGCAGATCCGAGGGGAGACAAATGTTATCCTCCCGGTTGGGGGCGCGAAGCCGTTGGCTTCAAACGGTCAAGTGCCTCAACCCCCGCAGGCTAGGTGGCCAGGGAGTACAGAGCCAGGGCCTGCGGCTGATGTTCTGCAACGCCAGGTCCGTTGCCAACAAAGCCCCCCTCGTGCATGACTTTGTGTCAGAGGGGGAGCCGGACCTGGTGGGAATTGCGGAGACCTGGTTGGGCCACGAGGGTGGACTCCCCCTCATTGAAATGTGCCCACCAGGTTACCGCGCGTTTCATCAGCCCCGGGCCCTAGGTAGGGGCGGTGGGGTAGCGGTCATTGTAAAGGAAGGTCTTGAACCGAGAGAGACCATTGTGCCACAGACTACCGGTTGTGAGTCCCTCTGTGTGAAGTGGGGCCTAGGGAGGCAGTTGGGCTTGCTGGTTGTATACCTGGCTCCCCGCTATGTAGCAGCAGCCCTGCCCGAGCTCCTCGAGGTGATCGCTACGGTGGCAGTTGAGACCCCCAGACTTTTAGTCATGGGGGACTTTAATCTGCCATCGGTGGGCAAATCATCCGAGGTGGCTCGGGAGTTCATGGCTTCCATGACGGCCATGGACCTGACCCAACTAATTCAAGGCCCCACTCACGAGGGTGGACATACACCGGATCTCATCTTTGTCTCAGGCCAATGGAAGAGTGATCTGGGTATAGGGGATATAGTCATCACACCCTTGTCATGGACAGACCACTCACTTCTCCGGCTCGACTTTCCGACCGCTACCCCCCGCCGCGAGGAGGCGGCACCAGAACCACCTATCTGGTTCCGCCCCAGGCGCCTGATGGACCCGGATGGGTTCCAAACGGCGCTTGGACCAGTTCCTGTACTCCTGACCCGCGCCCCGATGGAGGACCTCGTGGCCGCATGGAATATTGCGACCACGGGCGCCTTGGATCGGGTCGCGCCCTTGCGGCCTCTCTTGCGGCGGCGAAACACCCGGGCTCCTTGGTTTACCGAGGAGCTGCGGGTGATGAAACGCCGCAAGAGATGCCTAGAGGGAAGATGGAGGTCTACCCATTCTGAATCTGACCGGACACAGGTAAGAGCCCATTTACGGACTTACATTGTGGCGCTGAGAGTAGCCAAACGCCATCATTGTGCTACTCTCATAGCATCCGCAGAAAACCGCCCTGCCGCCCTGTTTAGGGTGACCCGCTCCCTCCTTCAACAGAGGGTGCGGGAAGCCCCGTTACAGGGTAGAGCAGAGGAATTTGTGACTTTTCTGCAGGAGAAAATCGCTCAGATACAGAACGAGCTAGCCCCCATTCATAGCCCAGTGGGATGCCACGAGACAGATCTTGTTTGGGAGGAGTTTGACTCCGTTACTTCCGAGGATATGGACAGGTTACGTGGGCGACTGCGAGCCACCACATGTTTATTGGACCCGTGTCCCTCCTGGCTTGTACTGGCATCCTGGGAGGTGACACGAGGCTGGCTCCAAGAGGTTGTCAACGCATCCTTAAGTGAGGGTTCCTTGCCTGCTTCCCTAAAAGAAGCGATGGTGAGGCCCCTCCTTAAGAAGCCCTCTTTGGATCCAGCTGTTTTGAACAACTACCGTCCAGTCTCCAACCTTCCCTTTTTGGCGAAGGTTATTGAGAGTGTGGTGGCACAACAGTTTCCCCGTCACCTGGAGGAAGTTGATTATCTAGATCCGCGCCAGTCCGGCTTTCGGCCCGGGCATAGCACCGAGACGGCATTGGTCGCGTTGGTTGATGATCTCTGGAGGGCCAGAGATGGGGGATGTTCCTCCATCCTGGTCCTATTAGACCTCTCGGCGGCTTTCGATACCATCGACCATGGTATCCTATTGCATCGGCTGGGGGGGTTGGGGGTGGGAGGCACCGTTTTACGGTGGTTCTCCTCCTACCTCTCTGGCCGATCGCAATTTGTGTTGGCAGGGGGGCAGAGGTCGACCGCGAGACCCCTCGAATGTGGGGTGCCTCAGGGGTCGGTCCTCTCGCCCCTCCTGTTCAACACATATATGAAGCCGCTGGGTGAGATCATCCGTGGTTTTGGGGTAGAGTACCATCTATACGCTGATGATACTCAGTTGTATATATCTACCCCAAACCACCCCAACGATGCCGTAGCGGTGATGTGCCAGTGCCTGGAAGCCGTACGGATCTGGATGGGAAGTAACGGACTCAGGCTCAACCCGACCAAGACCTAGTGGCTGTGGTTTCCGGCCGCCCGATTCAACCAGCTCACTCCATCGCTGGCCATAGGGGGCGAACATCTTGCCCCTGTGGATGGGGCGCGCAATTTGGGTGTCCTCCTGGATGCCCGGCTGTCCATGGAAGAGCAAGTGACGGCCGTGGCCAGGAGGGCGTTTTACCAGGTTCGCCTGGTTCGCCAATTGCGCCCCCTATTGGATCGGGACGCCCTTCGCACAGTCACTCATGCGCTCGTGACATCCCGACTGGACTATTGCAACTCTCTCTACATGGGGCTTCCCTTGAGGTGCACCCGGAGACTTCAGCTAGTCCAGAATGCAGCCGCGCGAGCAATTATGGGGACCGCAAGGTCTACCCATGTAACACCGCTCCTGCGCGAGCTGCACTGGCTACCTGTCGTCTTCCGGGTGCGCTTCAAGGTGTTAATTATCATCTTTAAAGCGCTCCATGGCTCGGGACCTAGCTATTTGCGGGATCGGATCCTGCCTCATACATCCTCACGGCCGATTCGCTCCCACAGAGAGGGACTTCTCCGGGTGCCGTCCACTAGACTGTGTCAGCGGGCGACACCCAGGGGAAGAGCTCCCTCTGTGGCGGGCCCGGCCCTCTGGAACGACCTTCCCCCCGATATTAGGACGACCACGGACCTCCGCTCCTTCCGTCTTAAATTAAAAACTTACTTTTTCCGTCTGGCCGGCTTGGGATAGTCCCCCTGTCTTGGGGTTTTACTGGGTAAATTTTAGTTTAGTTAGTTAAATGGGATTTTAGCACAGGCTGAGTTTAATTTGGCTTTTAAATTGTTTGTATATTTTATTGATGTTTGTATGTTTTTTACTGTTTTTATTCTACCTGTGCACCGCCCCGAGTCCCCATGGGGAGAGGGAGCGGTTTATAAGTATTAAATGAATGAAATGAACAGTGGTATAATGTAGACAATTGAGACATACCCAACACTGCCCCTTCTGCTACATTATGGGCCATTTGTAATTTCCAAGCACTCTTCAGGAGAAATGTAAGGCATTTTTCAGTGGTCTAGCTGTGTCAAAGACAACACAGCAAAATCCATTTGAGTCTAACTCTTTGTTTGCTTTCACCTGATGGACAGGATCTTGCCTAATTAAAGCTATCTAATATATATAACCTATCATGAGAAATTGTAATGTGTGACTACTCTGAACTTCTTCCTACCCCTCCCCTATCCAGCTCAGGACTGTGCTGACTCTTAACTAGACCTCTGTCTGGGAAAGTTCTGAGTTGCCAAAATTCCTATCCACTAATACTCCAGGTGTATATTTCATCACATCTGGAAAATGCCCAAAATGCGAGAGAGCAAGGCCTCCCTGATGGCATGCACCACATCAGAGGAAGAGTGTGTCATCCTTGAGTAGGATGTTGTTGGGCCCTGAGTTCCAAAAGATACCTAGTGCGTTCCCCCCAAAATAAGACCTATCCCAAAAATAAGCCCTATCTTGATTTTTTACCTGTGCATCCAGTATAAGCCCTACTCCCAAAATAAGGCTAGTTAAGACCCTGCCCACTCTGTTGCATGAGGTAGGGCATGGCACATGGGTAAAAATCAAGCTAGAGTGAGGATAGGGGGGTGGAGCTGCTTACCTTTGGACAGTTGCAGCCAGGCCTCACACACCCCGACACCTGCCTCACCTTGCTGGCCAATGTCTTCTGCAGCCACTTGCTGCTGCTTGCACATGTCACCCCTGGCTTCCATTTCACTGTCAGATTGATGCACGCGTCAAGCTCCCAATGAGAAACTTCAAATGATTCATGGCCTCACGTAAAAGTTCAAAGCAATGTCCGTTTATTGAATATAACATCATGGCGAGCCTCGGTTGCTACCAGGTCTGGCAATAATTGGATGGCTTCTGCACTTTACCCCCTTATGCCCCCTGCTTGTCATAAATTACGTTCTCCAATTAGAATTGAAAATAATTGCATGCATGCGCAGTCACAGGCTGTCCTGAGATTCCTTTCCTGCCACAGGAATGTCAAGAATTTTCAGTTCGTTAAGGCAAACAGATAAAATCCATGGCAACATCGGGATGTTGACATCACGGGGCTTTCATGAAGGCCTCTGACAGTTAAACAAGGCCAGGTGGCGCCATGCGCGTCAATCTGAAGCTCATTTCTCAGCTGCAGAGGCCTTTCCTAAAGGCGTCTGATGGCAAAACGGAGGTCGGGGGTGCCATACGCAAGCGGCAGCAAGTAACCACAGAAAAAGTGGGCCGGCAGCAGCTGCATGGGCTCCTGCTGGGTAGGGCTGTTGTTGCCACTGTCGCAAGGTGACACAAAGGAAGAATTCCCCCCCAAATAAGACCCGGTGCCTCTGTTGGAGGCAAAAAAATTAAGACCATGTCTTATTTTTGGGGAAACACAGTAACTATATGAAATGTAAGGATTTTTTTTTAAAGCGGTTAAATGTATATTGGATGGCAGTAGTTAAGATCATTTATCTGGAATGGGGAATCCCAATTCCCACTCAATTAAACAGGTTGGGGGAGAATAGACAACAAAAATAAGTAGAGAACAAACAGGAGAAACCGCAGTTAAAGTTTATTACAGCTCCAAGAAACTGAAAGTTGTGAATTCTGGCTCTGAATTCATCAATTCTGGAAGAACTAGCTGTCCTGTAAATAACAAATGATCTTTCCACTATCAAAGCTCTGAGATATCAGCCTAATAAATCTCTTTCTTATTTCTTCTTAGAATCCTAGGGAATGGACTAAAAAGGTAATTAAGAACATTGCGTGCTCTGGCAAGTTTTCCAGTGACAGGACAATTTCTGAATATGCCAGAGAGATCTGGGGAGTGGAACCTTCTGCTGTGAAAATTCCTCCTCCAAACATACCTAGGGAGTAAGTCTGCCACTAGAAGGTGCATGCAATTACCCTGATGGGCTTCCTGCTGCTGCTGCTACTGCTAAGACATACCTGCTTCCCTGTGACTTTTCTGCAGATGAATTCAATCATGTATTTTACCACACTTTGGCTTGTTTCATCTTTATAAGCATATAACTGAAATGAGAGCCGCTGGTGCTTCAGATAGTAAGAAATAGTTGACCAAAACTTATAGGCTGTCATAAGATTCAAGATTTGAAACAGAAAGTTTAAGCAAAAAAAGGTGTTCTAATCTTGCCCTCTTTTAAAAATCCAGTATACCAAAGTTGTTTTTTAGGTATCCATGCATTATATGCTATGGGGCTCCTCAAGCCCCCAAACGTGTTAATTCATATGGCAGTTCCCAATTGGTCAGTCAGAAGGTGCCTACAAAGTCCGGAACTGAATGGAAAACGTGATTCCACAGGGTTATTAAGTGTTGCCTTCTGGAATGGAACATGGAAGCTAGACTGGAACCGTTCTGTAACCAAGGAAAATGCTTTTTCCTCGTAAGTCATCTTGAAGTCACTTCCCTGTCTTAATTACAGTGGTGTCTGCAGCAAATTGAGGTTGTATCAAAATGACACATATATGGTGGCATCATGACACAAACATTGCTCTTAGGTACTTGTATTCTGATGACTAACACAAATGTCCGGTTGTGGATTTAGCATTCTGCTACACGTTTTATTCCTTGTCCCTCTTCAACCTCCCCTCCACACGTATGCTCATTAGGAGAACCATTGCTGATCTCCTAGACAGTTCTTTTTAATCCAGAATCATTGTAAGTAACCAGTTATCACCACCTGAAAAATCAGGATACTTTTTCCTATAGGGGCATGATGTTCAAAGTGAGTTAAAGGCACCAAAGAAGTTGCTTGCTTTCCTCTAAAATGAGAATTCCTGAACAACCTGCGATTCATAAAGTTAGCATCCAGTCTATTGCCCTCAAGATGCATTGAGATTGCCCAGCCAGCCCAAATTAAGTCAAATTACTGGTCATATTTTGTGATCTGCTGGATTCTGGATAAATTTCAGAGCAAGTGGCAATAAATAAAAAATTAAGACATTTGCCTAGCCTCATGGTAGATTGCTAAGCTTTGCTTTAGGAACTTGACTATATCTGTGTATGTTTCAAATTGTGCAGTTATGTGGATTATTTAAAACAATATTATATAAAGAGCAGGCACTGAAATATCTGTCACTTCTCATACTGACCACTCCATCTTGAGTCAGTGTTGTCTCTAGAGGTCACATTTTTAGTATTTTAAAAGTATATTGGGAAACCCCCATGAATTTTAATTTCAGGCAATAACATCATGATTTTGGGATCTATCAGGTCCTCTAGCCTGGGTTGCCAAATAAATATTTTTTTTTTTTACAAGTGCTGAGGAAATTGACTATTTTAGAGCCCAATCAATCGTTAAATGACAACTTTATCTGTAAATGACCAGAATGGAAATGAATGTATGTCCTATAAGCTTCCAGAACCAACACATTAAATAAACATGCTGTTTTCCTTTTCAGACTTCTTAGTAGAGGCATTATCAATCTAATACCAGGTCAAAGAAATAATGAATATAATCTTCAAAGTATTCCTTCTCTAAGCTGATGCCCTCCAAATATCCTGTGGTAGCAACTCCCCACTGTCAGGGAGTTATATAGGAGCAGGAGGCCAGGAACAGCTGCCTAAGCTCTCCCTAGATTAATTTTTAGGTTCGCCCCATACGGATGAGCAATGCAACTTCATCTATCAAATGTAAGAAATAGTGACCACAGTTTTCTGAATAGACAGTAAATAGGCATGCAGTAATAGCAGCCCTCACTTAACAGGAGAAAGACTTTGTCAAAAACAGGTGACAGTTTTGTCAGAGCTGACACTGTGATCATCTGTTGAGAAGTTAGGACACAGAGCTGATGCAGATCAATATCAATCATTCAATAGAAGATTTATATACCACTTCAAGGTGCTTTACAGCCCTCTCTAAGCGGGTTACAGAGTCAGCATATTGCCCCCAACAATCTGGGTCCTCATTTTTCTGACCTTGGAGGGATGGAAGGCTGAATCAACTTTCAGCCTGGTGAGATTCAATCTGCCAAATTGCAGGCAGCCGGCAGCCAGTAGAAGTAGCATGCAATACTGCATTCTAACTACTGCGCCACCGCTAAGCGATCCTTTCCCCTATCCTGGACTAATAATTATTGGAATGGCATGAAATACAATAATTTCATAAATTTCAAAAATCATAAAGTAACAAAATTTCAATGCTTGCATTATTCCAGAAAACAACAAATTGTGAATGCAAAACTCATTTTATATGGGTCTGCTTAAATTTTGTCTAACCAAAGTGGATGGAATTGAAGTAAAATATATGGTTTTCTATTTTGTATAAGCCATAACTCACTAAATAACTGCTAAAAGTTCAGTTCTTCCAAGTTTATGCAACATTTAAGTATATTATAGAATATAGTGTTATGTTTACACTTAATAGTTCCTCATTTCAGATAAACTTTGGGGTTTTATAACATTAACTCAAGATGTTTGTAAGCATGTTATTCACATGTTCAATTTTTTAAAATTTGCTGTTTGTGGTATATAGCCATACTTATATAATTGTAACTTACAGGCTCGTCCAAACTAGAAAGATCCTTAGCACAAGCCAAGCTGTTAAACCACAGATTTATTTGCAATTATAGCTTGTTCCAAAACTACTATCATTTTTTAGCTCACAGAATTTGGAATCGGTGATTAATTGGAATCTGTTTGGTCTGATTGTAGCAATAGTAGTAGAGAAATGATTCCTACCAATCTGGATTTATAAACTGAGATTATACCAATATGGCTAATTTTACTCTATAGAGTAGTAATTATTTTCAGAATGTTAATTGTGAAAGACTACATGGTTTTCATACCAATACCATCATATATCCATGTCATTCTAAGTTATATTCTAGAATGCCCATGCTTAATGAAAGATGATTAACCAGAGATTGGCAGGAACACACGTCTGCCACTCCTGATTGGCTAACTGATGAATTCCCAAAGAGCTTGCCTAATTTACTGTTTGAAAATGGCTGTCATAGAGTATCTTAACTTTTATCATGAAAAGCCCATACCATTGTGTTGCCTCAGTACTAGAAAGCCTTGCTTTTTTTAACCCTTCAGATTCCTGCTTGCTAGACTCAAACCATTTTAATTGGCACTTAGTGATATTTCCTGTTTCTCAGATATAAGTCCCTCTTGTACTTAATCATGAACGTCAAGCATACAATAAAATATTATGATGTTTCTTGGATGAGTCATATACCCAAATAATTACAAATGCAGCATTTGAAAGATCATCCAGTATGTTAATCAATAGAAAGAAATAATTCTACAAAACTCTGAATTTGCTTAAATCCTTGGTTCTTGCACATTTTTCTCATGCCGACAAGCAAACATTCACATCACTTGTCTTATAAAACAGATACAGATAGTAATATTTATATAGCCTTTTAGATTCTTCCTTTATATTATCAGTTAGGGGCCTAATCTGACTTTTATAGCATTGAAAATACAGACTCAAGCAGGGCCTACTTTAAGGGATGAGATTCCCTCATCAGTTTACTAAAATAAAACTATATCAGTATCCTAAAATCATCGTAATAGTTCTTTAGCTAATCTGGTCCTAATCCAACCAATGTTACTCCTCAATAAGCAAAGTGATATTTATGTCCTACTGAAGATGAAAGGAATGCAGTTAACTGTAATTGGATTGAGCAATTTCTTGGCCAGTCATAGAAAATAGGAATAAATCAACAAAATTAAGAGTTAGCCATTAACAAGCTGAAGGGTTGAATCGACAATTTCTCACTTCTCTCTAAACACTTAAGTATATTTATATAAGCTCAAAAAGTCTACCCTTTCCTTGCTGGATGATGGCAAAAATGGTGTCACCTTCATTGTTTTAAGAAATAAAATTGTGCAGCTAGATAGCAGGTTCACAAATAAGAAGTACGGTAGTTGGAATACAAAAGCCCTGTTGAAAAAGCATTGAAAAATTCACTATATGCTATCATCAGGCTGCACATGAAAGCTGTCCTTAAGTGCATTTAAGACAAGGGCTAATCTCCCCAACACATTGTACCTATTAGATTTATGTGGTTGTTGCTCTTAGTAAATAACCATTCCACTTGCCTTCCATTGCACAGTCAATTTATTCCCGCATTGAAGAACATAGATTGGCCATTCCTGGTTTAAAGCTCATAGATGCTGGATATTGGCCTTTTACTATGTTTTTTGTCAAAAGGCAGAATATATATATAATGGCGGAATTCCAGGGACTAAACTATTGTGTTAAAGGAATGCTGCTAAACTTTTTTTCCATATGAATTTTTTTTTAGGCTGATTACAGCTCTGTGTCCCCATGATTCATTTTAATGCCATGAAATGCTTCAAATAAGGAAACAAAGTTGATTTACTCTTTTCAGCATATAGAGAACATTTTCCCCTAAATAGTGTGGACTGTGTTGTTATTATTTAAATCTGAGTAAAGTATCACAGGTTTCTGCTATCGTCTTGAAATGTGTGCATAAAATATTGCATGTTTGCAAGCATTCCCATCTCACATGTATTTTGCATTACACTCTTAAGAATGTGTCGTTCTATTCCTGGTTATTTTTCTTCATGGTCTGTAAACCTATTGTGAGTAACACTGACTTCAGAGAGGATATCTCTTCAAGCAACAGCTAGCCAGGCAGAGGCTGAAGCAAGCAAATTAGCAAATTTACTGTCCTTGCTAAATAAATGTATTTGTCACAATCATGTCATTTGCAAAACTAATTTTGAGTTTGTTTTAATGTGTGTGGTGTGCTTATGATATAGTACTGTTATTCTCCCGTATTTTCAAAACATTAAACTTCCATGAACATTACACTTAATTTACCTTTTATTTTGGAATGAAATTACAAAATGGCCATATTATTAAACTCAGTGTAACATCAAGTATGATGTGATAGCTACAAGAGTGAGATCCAAAAGCAAAGCAAAAATTCCATTATATGCCTTTGCTTGACTAAATAATTCATGGTCTCAATCAGTTCGGAATGGTGGGAGCTCTCTTATTTACTCAAAGTACTAGACCTGCACTGTCCATGGATGATCTTTTAACACTTGGTCACATAAGTAGTTTCTTTCTAAACTTCTCTTTTCTCCCACAGCAAATAGCAGGCATAGGAAAAGTGGTCTGCAAATATACATGTCCCAGGATAATGTTGCAGGATCCAATCTGAGTTGGTCACCGGGATCAGAGGTTTAGTCTCCCCAGCGTCTGAACTTGTGCTGGAGCCGATCCTGAGGGAATTTCTCTGTACTACACATTCTGGTAGAGGGAAATGCCCTGAGGATGGCCTCCAGCATGAGTCCAAAAGCTTGGAAGAGTCTCGTCCCAGTGACCGACTCAGATTGGATCCAGAAAATTGGTCCATTCCAAATGAGGTGATGAGGTGATCTCTGATGCCACAATCCTAGCTGAAGTTGGGCTCCCAACTGCAAGTCTTTAAAAATATCTAACATATTATTTGTCTCATGTGACTGATATATAAGTGAAAAGTCCAACATTTTCACCACATACTTGTTAAATGGCCATTCTTAGGTTCAATATCCACAATAGTGGCATGGGGAAGATATTATTCAAAGGTACCCCTACAAGGACTGCAAGTTAGTTTACATAGTTGAACAGACAATAACTGGAGTTTTATATTGTATGAGATATCTTACAAGTCACAAAAATGCAGAATATTTTAAAGCTATTATAACTATTCCACTCTCTTGTTATCAAAATTATTCTGTGAAGTAGATTATCCTGTGAGAATATGATTGAACCAAGTTTGTGTAGTGAGTTTTACAAACTCAGTGAGAATCCTGGGCAACTAAGAATGAAACCTCTGATTTCTATTTATACAAACTGGATCCATGCCACATATTTTAAGCCACTCGTCATGAGAAAAATTAGTTTTGAGGGACAATACAATTAATTAGAAAAAATGGCATTTGAGTTTTAACGGTAGTATGATGAAAATGTGAACACCAGACTTATTCCTCTAAAGTACCATGCATATATGAAATTCAGCTAGCTTTATCCACAGATATTTTTATTAGCTTACTTGAAGTAAAATTGCATTTTATATCAACCGATCACTCTCCTAAACAACCTGGAAGGCACTTGTCATTTTAGAATGATACTGTCCTGGGTTTAGTTGACAAGACTCCAATTTCTTATTTTGAATTCAGAGAGAGCCTGTGTTCCAATCTCTAGAGCTGTCTTGTGAATAGATCAGTGATTGGTGTTCCTTTAACAACTCAGTTTATTTTAAATCATCACCTATATTATTTAGAATTTAGAATTATTTCCTATTTCTTTGAATTATATAGCCAGCCAAAAACAATAAAAATAATAAAGATATAAATAAAACAGCAGCTGAACAACAATACATTCAACTATTTCAACCTATAAACCATCAGGTGGATGGTTTCCACTCCTTTTCAGTTTTCAAATGAAAGTTGAATGCATTGAGTAAGGGGATGGACAATAATCTAACATTCCGTCCAGCTCCTATAGTATGTGCACGCTCACAAGGGAAGTTCATGAGAGATTTGAGCAAATTTCCTTTCTTTGTGTCCTTTGGCCAAGCCTGAAGCTGTGGTTCTGGATAGTGGTGCCTTTTTATAACTGGTGGAGTCAGACAGATAATTGCAAAGTAATTTTATTTTTCTTAAGGCCCTAGCGGTTGATCCATTAAATGGCGTAAAAATTACAATGACAATAGTTCTTAAAAACTGAAACAATATATACACAACAATGTGAAGTCAGAACTGCCTGAACTTTAGCTGGCGTAGGTCTTTATATACATTACATTATTTTCAAGAACTTAGGATGTAATCATGTATTGGGATAGTATATATCTGGATCTATGCAGTGAGACTTTTTGTAATTGACAGATGGCATTCCATTTGTCAGTGGCAGATTTCCTAAGTGCCTAACATTTTAGGTATGACATCCAGTATAGCGATAACCACTGGGACCACCATGAAAAATTATGCCATAAATTTTCAACTTTGAATATCAGATCTTGATTCATTGTGCTATTTTCCAATTCTGTGTGTTCTATTTTACTATCCCTGGTATTGTCACATCATTATTCACTTTTTCCTCTTTTCAACCAGAGTTAAATCTGGTATGTATGTGTGTTATATGCCAAGACTTTATCAGTTTGTATTCAGAAATCCCAAAATCCCACAACCTGCTCATTCTATTTTTCAATTTTAAGGTCGGACCAATTTTTTATTAGGGATAAGTATTTTTTTACAGATGTTCGAGTAAATCATTTTGGTGATTATGTCATTGTTTATAATGTGTTTGATCTTCTTGCACAGAGTAAATGATCTACTGCTCAGGAGACAAACTTGCCGCATCATGTTTCCGTCACGTGATATTTCACGTTTTTCCCATTCATGAAGCTGGGGAGATGGGGAGTGGCCTGCACGTGACACCCCTGCTCTACTGTTTCCTCTGATTCTTTGCACAATTTGCACTTTAAATAATTTGATATTTTTTCAATTCTGGCCTTAATTGCATTAGTTTGAATAGCTTGCTCTTGAGTCCTTTGGTTTCTTTTTAATGTTTTATTTATAAGCCACTGCCAAGGTTTTGTCTTTATCCACTTTCTGCTCGATCTTTCATAGAAATTGACCATGTAATGCTTTTCCTTGCCAGTATTCTGATTGTGATTTTGTTACATTATTTCAATATTCACATTTTGTTTCCTGTGCATTCAGTTACTTCCAATTTTTAACTTCCATTAATGCTTGTTCTTGGCGGTCTTTTATATAACCAACATCCAAGATTTTCTGGAAGAGCTCATGACAAATATCATGAAAATTCTACACTTATAGAGAATATCTATATTATACCTAAGGGATATCTACTGTAAGCAGTACTTTTAAGCAAATAGTCAGATCCAAATGTAATCTCACTGAATGTGCAAAATTGGTCATAGAATAATTGTCAAGCTATTGGGCACAATGTAACACACAAATTACATAGTATATTTCCTCTGACAAAAAATAAAATGAAATAATGTATTCCTACATTAGCTGAGAGCACCTCACAACAGGAGAATTATTTGAGTAGCAGAAGGTAGAATTATTTGAGTAGCAGAAGGTATGTACTCATATGCACATATCTGTAGTTGTTTGGATCCCAATCAATATTCACTATTTTGATTTGATTTGATTTGATTTAATTAAATTTATATCCCGCCCTTCTCCACGAAGGACCCAGGGCGGCGCACAGGAATTATTAAAAACATATAAAATACAAAATTTAAAAACATATTAAATTACAAATCCTATGCTAAAATCCAAATTAAAACCCCAATTTAAAACTCTCTAAAATAGCCCCAACGGGAGGTTACGCTAGGCCGGCTTGTTGAAAGAGATGTGTCTTTAGACACTGGCGGAAGAGGCGGAGGTCTGAGATGGTGCAGAGTTCAGGGGGTAGGTCATTCCAAAGGGCAGGGCCCGCCACAGAGAAGGCTCTTCCCCTAGGCATCGCCAGTCGGCATTGCCCGGCTGACGGTACCCTGAGAAGGCACTCTGTGGGAGCGGATCGGCCGAAGGGATGTATGGGGCAGGAGACGGTCTCGCATATAACTAGGCCCCGAGCCATGGAGCGCATTAAAGATGGTCGTCAAAACCTTGAAGCGCACCCAAAAGACCACAGGAAGCCAGTGCAGCTCGCGCAGGATCGGTGTTATATGGAAGCATCTAGAGGCTCCCGTAATCACCCGCGCGGCTGCATTCTGGACTAACTAGCTTTCGAGTGCACCTCAAGGGAAGCCCCATGTAGAGAGCATTACAGTAGTCGAGTCGGGAAGTCACAAGTGCCTGAGTGACTGTGCGGAGGGCAGCCCGGTCCAGTAAGGGGCGCAATTGGCGCATCGGGTGTACCTGATGAAACGCCCCCTGGCCACGGCCGCCACATGGTCCTCCATGGACAACCGGGAATCCAGGAGGACACCCAAATTGCGCGCCCTCTCCACGGGGGCCAGTGTTTCATCCCCAATGGCCAGAGTTGGAGTAATCTGGCTGAACCGGGTTGCCGGAAACCCCAGCCACTCAGTCTTAGACGGGTTGAGCTTGAGTTTGTTACTACCCATCCAGATCCGTACGGCCTCCAAACACCGGGACAACACCTCGGCGGCATCGTTGGGGTGGTCTGGGGTGGATATGTACAACTGAGTATCATCAGCGTACAGATGATATCCCACCCCAAAACCACGGATGATCTTGCCCAGCAGCTTCATATATGTGTTGAATAGGAGGGGCGAGAGGACTGACCCCTGAGGAACCCCGCATGAAAGGGGTCTCGAGGTCGACCTCTGCCCTCCTGTCAACACATATTGCGACCGACCAGAGAGGTAGGACGAGAACCACCGTAAAACGGTGCCTCCCAGCCCCAACCCCCCCAGTTGGTGCAATAGGATACCATGGTCGATGGTATCAAAAGCCGCTGAGAGGTCTAAAAGACTAGAATAGAGGAACAACCTCTATCCCGTGCCCTCCAGAGATCATCAACCAACGCGACCAATGCCATCTCGGTGCTGTGACCGGGTCGGAAGCCGGACTGGCGCGGGTCTAGAAAATCAATTTCCTCCAGGTGTCGCGAAAACTGTTGGGCCACCACACTCTCTACAACCTTCGCTAAAAAGTGAAGGTTGGAGACCGGACGGTAATTCTCCAATAATGCTGGGTCCAGGGAAGGCTTCTTGAGGAGGGGCCTCACTACCGCCTCTTTCAAGACGGCAGGCAAAGACCCCTCACTCAGAGAAGCTGTCACAATATCCTGGAGCCAGCCTCGTGTCGTCTCCCAGGATGCCAGTACAAGCCAGGAGGGACACGGGTCCAATAAACATGTGGTAGCCTTAAGTCTCTTTGACAACCTGTCCATATCCTCGGTAGTAACAAAGTCAAACTCCTCCCAGAATGGTGCCTCAAGACCAGCCTCAAGACAATCCCACCGGACCACTTTCGATGGAGGGTAGCTCATTCCGAATCCGAGTGATTTTGTCCTGCAGATGAATCCCAAATTCCTCTGCTCGTCCCTGCAGAGGGGCTTCCCGCGGCCTCTGGTGAAGGAGGGAGCGGGTCACCCCAAACAGGGCGGCAGGGCGGTTATCTGCGGATGCAATAAGGATGGTGCAGTACTCGCGTTTGGCTACCCTTATCGCCACTAAATTCTTTCTGACAATTTGTTGGATATGAACATGAATGCCAGCATCCATTATTTATACTAAACAAAACAAAGCTACCTCCAAAAGAAGTCAATCACTTTTTATTAAAACTACACACAGTTTTAGATAAACATTTCAATTTCAAAGCATATTACTGGCCTAACAATTGAAACATGTCAGAACAAATAGCACTGTGCATGCTTTGGAATATAGTTTTTGTTGCACTGGTAGAGTAGACATTGCCACATTAGTCTGTACTTTTATCAATACTAAAGTAGTGACAGCAGGAGCAATGCTACACAGAACATTATCTTAGTTTTCTCAAAAGAGCTGAAACAGCATTTTTGCCTTTCTTAAATGCAATAATCCTAAATGAGGGAGAAAATATGAAATTGTATGTGGCACAATTCTTTTACAAGTTATTGTGAATCAAAACTGATATATTACTTAACTGCAGGAAGTCTCAATGCAAAGAACAATCTAATGTTTGCAGAATGAACCTGTAAGTTGTTTGATACATGCCAAAAAAAGGTAATATACCGACATTATTAGTAATACTTGCTATATCTTTCAGACTAAAAAACTATTCTGAACATCGGTACCTAGTCTACTGTGCCCAATATTGAATGTTTTAAGACACAACATATTTCAGGGCCAACTTCACAAAAAGAGGGGTCACCCTAAAACGATTTGCTTAAGCCTATCAGCCACACTGGCTCATAATTCACTTCGCTCTAATTGCTCACCATTTCATGCCTGCACTGAATTTTGTTAGCAAAACAAAGTATGTGCAAATAGCAAAATATCAGCCTTCTCTAGTCTCCTCCCTAACATACAACCTCTTCCATTCTTAGTTAATTTAGTACTGAAGTCCCAGCATATATGGAAGATTTCCAAATTGACAAAAACTGGCCTAAATGAACATCCATGCTATCTTTGTCATAAGAGACATAGATTTGTCAAATCTCAAAAATGAATTTTGGTAATCACATGGCAGTGTTTGGATGATCATGTCCCAGCTTAATAAATGAAGTTACACTGGAATGTTGTGCACTCATGAACAATCACTTTGTTCCTCCTTCATGTGATCAAATCAGTAAGTTTCAGTAAACCACAGCCACTTACAACATCCCAATTGGGAATCAGTGTTAATGTCTTAACAAGCTAGGATGTAGAATCCATCTTTAAACAATGGCTTCATAATTCATCTCATTTGAAACATACTAGCTATAGTTTCTCAACCCAAACTAAGATTCACTGACATTTCCGGCTTGTTTCATCACATATGAAAAGCAAAACACTTATGTTCATGTGGGAGGATTATACATATCTTCATTTATTAAAGCTATGATTTTATTTGGAAGATAAATTTGTATGGAATGCGTAGCAGTGTGAATGTAGCCCCAGTCTTCAGCTCAGTCAAGAAGCCATGTCTGCTTCCAGAATTATATGGTGGCAGAAGAAACCTCCCTTGCAAAATTCATAGAGGCTTTAACTGGTCACCTCTTTCCAATCAAAATAGAAGCAATGCACAGCGTTGCTATTGATTAAGCCATAACTGGGATAAAGGACTAAGTTTTCATAAAATACAACATTTGGTCAGTCTCAAAAGCAGTACATGAAAACCAGATTCTGTGTTTGTTAAAACTAGCTATTACATTGTTTGCTCAATTCAGTATATAAAGTATAATTTTATTATAATAAAAGAAAACAATCTTTATTCATACCTTGTGTTAACTGAAGGGAACATTTAAAGCCAGTAAGGTAAATTTCATACATCACAGGTTTTAATGATATACATAGCAAACTAAAAACAACCTTCACTTTTTATAGTAGAAAGTAATTACTTGAATGATAAGGAATGAAGTACTGTTAACATAAGAATGTGTCACTTTCAATAGCTTTGGTTGACTTGGGTGATATTTCAGCATTTCATGTGAAACTATGAATAATTTCACTGCTGAAAATTCAGAATGAGTTTTATTCCCAAAGAAAACGCACATCAAACAAAATCAAAAGGTTAATTTCTTTCTTTCCCTTGTATTTAAAAAAGAAACTTTTGACCACCTCTAGTGTACCTGAGCATTTTGAAGGAAATGGTTAGGCTGGGATGTCTGAAGAATCACAATTATTTAAAATGGTATCGTTTCTTTTTCACTCTCAAAGTGCTTGTATTTCTCTCTATGGTTAGAAGAGATTGGAAGACATCTTTACAGCGAAAACACATATTCTCCCACAAATCTAAACTTAAATACATCTGTTAACAGAAAAGTTACTTCAAACAACTTCCAAGGATAATATTTAATTAATATGATGTACTTCACTTAAGGGATATGATATGCACATCAAAAGAAAATGGCTTGGAAAGTAGAGGCAACATATCAGCATGGATGCATGTCTGTAGACGGAGGTATAATGATTTTTTTTTGTGTAAGTTTCTTTCTGGGATAGTTGAAAGCAAAGCAATAAAGGGAAAATTGACCACTGTTAAATTATAATAATTAAACGGGCATCTTTAAAAAAAAAAAAAGAGTCATCCTTCAATTCATTTTAAAATGTTGTCTTGTGTATCTGTTTGTCTCTGGTTTCTAAAATTAATTTAAAATTATCTCCTGCAAGCTACAGAAGAAAAATATCCATTACCAAACTAAATTCTAGAAGAAAACCTGCAGCTCAAAAAAACATAGAGATAGCACTGAAAAGTTGTAAGAATTACATTTTTGCAGATAACTATAGTCCAGCTATGTTTTAGAGTGCAAGTTATTTTGTCTTGCAAAGAGCTGTTGTAACAATCCGTCACAATATTGTGAGAATGTTTATAATTTCTGGGAGAAAGCAGGGGGGCGGCAGGGGGGTTACAAAGTCTTTATTGTGCTTGAACTTAATTGTTCCAACCTTTTGCTCCCTCATTCTTTTGGGGGGTGGGGGGACACAAGAAGCCAATTACATTCATTCTTCATATCTACTGTCCCAAAACCTGGAGTTTCTAGGTATCTTTTAGAACTGAAGCCAGACTCAGTGGCATATCCAGTGCTTGGGTTTCAATAATAGCAGACTTTTTTTCTTTTTCAAAGATGGGATGATTTTAATGTAACGTGTTAAAGTCTTCAGTGATGATGATGATGATGTGCAGATTTTACCAGGAATTCCCTAAGGAGGAAAAAAAAACAGCTGTTTATTGTGTCAAATATTTCACTATTTTAGGTTCATCCATTTCCTCTTCTACCCATATCTGTCAGTATACTAGTGCACCGTACTACCATATTTTTCAGAGTATAAGGCGCACCTTTTTTCCTCTAAAAAGATGCTGAAAATCTGGGTGCGTCTTATACATTGAATACAGCTTTTTTTTTTTGCCTCCTGAAACCCCGCCCCTTCACCAAAATGACCATACGCATTCCTTTATGGAGGCTTCCAGAGAGCTCCTGGGGGCTGGGGAGGGCACAAATGAGCAAAAAACAGGGCGTTTTTGCCCCCCCCCCAGCCCCCAGCAGCACTCTATAAGCCTCCATAAGGCTATGCATGCAATTTTTTTGACCAAAAATCGGCCTGTTTTCACACAAAAACAGGCCGTTTTTCCTCCTTTTGCCCCCACCACTCCCCCCCAGGAGCACTCTGCAAGCCCCCCAAGGCTATTCATGCCTTTTATTTGAAAAAAAAATGAACCCATTTTCGCCGTTTGGGGGAGGTTTGCAAAGTGCAAAATGGGTTTTTTGTTTTTGTTTTTCCTTTTCGGAAAGCTGTTTAATTAGAGTGGTTGAGAATTACGTTGGTCAAGTACTGTTCTCTCTCTCTTTATCCCTCTACCTATCTACACTTTTTTCTCCCTACCTATCTACTGTATTTCTCTCTCTCTCCCCTCTATCTACCTATATACCTATCTACCTACTCTCTCTCCCCCTATCTACCGTATTTCTCTCTCTCTTTCTATTTCTCTCTCTCTATCCCTTTATCTACCTACCTACCTAACTACACACTCTCTCTCCCTACCTAACTACTTACTGTATTTCTCTCTCTTTCTCTCGCTCTCTATCCCTCTAGCTACCTACCTACTTTTTTAAAAAAATTGCCTCTTCAAAACCTGGGTGCGTCTTATAATCTGGTGCGTTTTATACTCCGAAAAATACGGTGCTTCCTCTCCTGGATGGCTCAATGATAGGGTTTTTTTTTAATGCTGTGAGAAGGGGAATACACAAACCGCTTATCAAATCTGTGACCTGATCTTTTTTAACAGTAAACTCTTGTAGGAGTCATTTGCCTTTACATAGCTGGGAAGACCCTGGAACATAAATAATGCAGTCTGGGGGGAAAACCAAGCGTCTACATCTAACAAGATTAAAAATAAAAGACCAAATACTTCATCTTGACACTGAAGGTTCAGGGATTATTCCCAATAGAGTTTGACTTGCTCTAAGACAAAAATATGATATAAACTAACAGATCACAAGAAGGGAAGCAGACACACAAATTGTTCTTCTACTTCTGCTAAACATTCATGTCAAAATATGAATGTCAAAATATTTCACAGTATCTCCCTCTTATATCCATGTAATACAAACTCTAATACCATTGGAAAAATTACCCTTCGGAAGTCTAGCACACTACATCTGCTAGAATTGTCAACCAGCTCACCCCAGTACATATGAATTACCCCTTTAATTACCGTAATATTCGAGGTAGTTCTGGGCTCTTGTAGATGTATTTATGCCTGTATCCTAGCTCTTTGTGAAATGGAACAAAATGTACTTTGTAACCACGAAAGTTCCGAGATGGGGCAGCAATGTTGTGCAGCTGTGAAGATATTTAAAAGCAAATGCTTTCACCATAAAATTAAATACAAGATAGTACAAATAGTTCCCAGTTTAAGAACGAGTTCCATTTTCAAGGTCTATTAAACTATTAAATTGAATTTGTATGTAAGCTGGAACAATTCCAACCATGATGACTAAAACCAAGTCATGGCAATAACTCCAAATTACAGGTGACTATAAAACCATGTACATGTCACACTGTATTTCACATTCTTCCCTGATAACCCCTCAATGGAAAACACTATACCAGAGGTGCCAAACTCCCGTCGCCACATGACATATCAGGACTTTTTTCCCCCTTCACTAAACCAGATGTGGGCCTGGCCAGCAAGTGACGCATCCAGTCCACGAGTTTGACAGCCCTACACTATATCATCTTATTCTCAGCAACTTTGAAGGCTATTGTGCAGAGATGGAAATAAGAATAGAGAAAAAGATTGCTTCAGGATTATACAATGACAGACAACGCTACAACTTTTGATTTTAGAATAAGGAGCAGAAGGATTATCAAGGAAGAATACACAGATCTGGTCCATGCTTTTCTAATTCATCTAAGACAACTGATACTTGAATGAAAACACATCTTAGAAGTAGTTTCCTTGACAATATAAAAGGCAAGCAAGACAGAGTCATTTGTCTCCACCAACACTCTCTGAAAATGCATTTCTTCCTATAGCAGCAGTCACGGTTTGATGTGTTATCAATGATTTGCCCCACAGAAATTAAATTGCTATCATTCAAACCCTGTTACTAATTTAGCTGTTTCAGGATATTTATAAAATTATGGCAGGGGCAAGAGTTAAAAAAATGAAGCAGCACCTTTTTTCCAAGATGAAATGGAACCACAGGATCATCTTCAGCATGAAGAATAAGCAGAGAGCATGAAATGTGCTTCACACTGTAAAGAAATCACACACCAAACAATTAATCAAGTATATTTTAAACACATGAGCAAACATGAATAGCTATGACTTTATTCAAAGTTAACTGTTGGAAATTTCAGAATTACAGAATTTTCTGCTTCTGCACATTATTTTATTTCACTTTTTTGAGGATTTGAAAAAATAAGTGGTTTTGCAAGTCTCCCAATGAAGATTATTTGCATTTGTGCAATTACATTCATGAAAAAATGGTTAAATTAAAATACGCTGCATTTAAAAATAAAATAGTATGAAAGAATACAAATCTTAATTTTCCAAAAAAAAACCACTATCCAAAAGGCTATATCTCTATCAGACAGAATGTTTTTTCTTTGTTACAATGAACTGCTGGCTTTTTCTGAAAAATGTACATTTTCCTGAGGCCAAGGTAGCTGACCTGGAAAAGCAGAGATGGGTTCATCCATGGCACAATAATTCTGTGTCAACCTTTCAGAATACGTTTTTTCCTGCCAATGAAAACCTCAACCAGCAAGTGGTGAAGGAGGGAGTAAATAGATATTTTATTTACTTACTTCTCATCATTGGCAAACTTTATTCCACTTGATGTGATAGGGTCAAGGAAAAACCAGTCAAATCCTGGGAAATATCTATATATCTGGAAAAAGTTTGCAAGTTGTCACAGGCAAATCTATTTATGGTATAGGCATACAGTAGTATAAGATGTGTAATTTAAGAATTCATAGACACAACATTGTTTTGGTCACAAATATTTCATTCCTTGTTTACATCCCAATTTCACCATAGGTAATCATTACTTATTGGCCCTAAATTCAGACCAGAATTTCTGTTGCTAATTGAAAAAGTTGTTAGATTTAACATCATATGACTGTACCAGTTAAACTATGATAGTACTGATAATCAGGAGTCATTACTTGAGGCCTCATGCTTATTTTGTCTCACTGCTTCCTCCCTGGTCTGACCCAGCAAGCTTGCCCTGCCATGCTCACCTCAGTTTCTAATTCCTGCCATCTCGGGCTTTTTGTCTGCCCAGGACTCCACCACCACCACCACACCCTAGCTGACCTCTGCCATCTTCCTTCTCCTGCTGCTGACAAGGTATGACCAGCCGCGAGGGATCACAGTAGCCTTGCAAGGAAGAAGATGATGAAGGTCATTTGAGGGCAGCAGGAAGCTGGAGGGATAGCAGAATGCAGGACAGAGGAGTGCAAGGACGGGTGTAAGGTGGTGAGGGCAGCAGGGACAGTGGAGTGCAAGGCAGTCAATAAGGCAGATAGGAGAAATACAGGGGGAGGGGGTAGTTGAAGCACATGCTGCAGTCATAAATGTGGTGGCTTGCCAAGTGCCCAAATTTTGATCACATGAACAGAAGGGTGTTGCAATGATTGCAACTTTGACATCTGGTCATAAGTACCATTCATTCAGTGCTCTTGTAAATATGAACAGTCACTGAACAAATGGTTATTGAGTAAGGATTACCTGTACTGCAGTACACTCTACATAGGCTCACATTGCAAAGTGCCTGGAAACTAAATTGATAAAATATGGCTATTAGTTGGCTAACTAATGTATAACAATGAGTTCACTTGATAGCCATGTTTAACTATTTCAACTGACTGTCCAGACAATTTAATTTAATATGGTGCTAATATATTGGCTAAAAAATTTGGAGCCTGATAATGTGATAGGGCCCATTATAAAGCTGTTCAGATATCTTAAGATCTATGGGACAATCCCTTCTGAAGGTACCCATACTTGCTGCCTATCTATTAGGCTGAATTGATTCTTTACCTTTGGACTCTATTCTTCCACCTTTAGAAAAATGGTTAAGGTATATTCCTTTAGCAGCAACTTGGCACATAAACTGAATTATAGTAATACTAAAACAAAAAAGCATAATAATGTATCATATTGTAGGATACTTGGTGCTCTTTAAGCTTAGTTGTTTTCTTGCAGATGTTTCATTACCCAACTAGGTAACATTATCATGCAATTTATCTTACAAAGTATGTAGTTGCCCTTTCAAATAAATTAGGACAGTATATAATTTTAAAATAAGTACAAAGATGTCATAATGTATGAAATATAAATAGTTATGAAAATATTTTCAAAAGACTATTTACCGTACTTTTCGAAGTATAAGACGCACCAAGGTTTTGAAGAGGCAAATTTAAAAAAAATATTTTTTGCACTCTGCAAACCTCCCAAAAACAGTCTGTTTTTCATAAAAATGGGCCCATTTCTTTCCAAAAAAAGAGGCATGAATAGCCTTTAGGGGGCTTGTAGAATGAGCAAAAAATGGCCCCATTTTTCGCAAAAACGGGCCAGTTTTTTGTCTAAAATATTGCATGCATAGCCTTTAGGAGGCTTATAGAGCACTCCTGGGGGGCTGGGGGGGTTAAAATTGAGCAAAAAACGGTCCATTTTTCCACTCATTTCTGCCTTCCCCAGGCTCCAGGAGCTCTCTGAAAGCCTCCTACAGGCTCTGCATGTCCGTTTTGGTGAAGGGGACAGGGTTTTGGGAGGCAAAAAATACTGTATTCAGTGTATAAGACGCACTCAGATTTTCAGCCTCTTTTTTTGGGGGGAAAGGTGCATCTTATACTCTGAAAAATATAGTACTACTTGGACATAAGCTTCCAAGAAATATCAGGGCTTAGGGTAAACTGGGACATTAAAAAAAACACATTCTGGAGGATGGTAATGGCAAACCATTTCCATAGTACCAGAAAGAAAACTAAATGGATGTAATTATGAAATTACCAGGAGTTAAACTGGATTTGAAGCTGATTTTATTCTCCTGTAGCAGTGAAGGAAATATTTCTTGACATCATATTGGGTCCTTCAGTGCAACAGGAGGAGGACAAAGGGAGGAAAAATTACAACTCTTTCTTCTAAGGTTAAGATTAAATACATTATCTTTATTGGGGGATTCAGTCTATTTGTAATGTGCCTTTGAGGGGGGGGAAAGCTATGCTTTTTGAAAACTGACCAGTGTGATAAGAAGAGGCAGCTTTTTCTTCCATGCTTTAGTTCTACTCTGTCTGATCACTGTTATACTTTCACAGTACTCCTTTTTCACAATTTCATTAGCATAGAGCAGTTAATTCATTATAAATGGAAAAGGAACTTTAAGTTGAAACATGCAGTTTCTCCAACCAGTCCAGAGGTGGAACTGTAATGATTACATGAGACAGGTTTTTTAAATAGCACCAGTTATTTCAAGGATGCTAGCATTGATCTTGGCAGAATCTCTATTTTCAGCAGAGTCCTTCTTACAAGGTGTTCCACTAGAAGATGCATTTTAGTTTCTGGTGAACTACAAGGTTAGGGATTCATTAGGACTAACATTAGGAGGTTAGCTAATTTTTCAAAGCCTGTTCAAAGTACGAAATAACATTCACTTATAAGTTCTAGTATGTACCGTATTTTTTGGAGTATAAGACATACCTTTTCCCTCCAAAAAAGAGGGTGAAAATCTGGTTGCGTGTTACACGCTGAATACAGCATTTTTGGCTTCCTGAAACCCTGCTCCCTTCGCAAAAATGGACGTGCAGAGGGTTTGGGAGCCTGCAAAGTGCTCCTGGGGACTGGTGAGGGCAAAACCGAGCAAAATATGGGCCATTTTTTGCTCATTTTTGCCCCCCCCCCAACCCCCAGGAGCTTTCTACAAGCCTCCCAAAGCCTATGCATGCCCTGGTTTTTTTGGAAAAAATGGGTCTGCTTTTACAAAAAAAACAGGTCATTTTTTGCCCCCAGGAGCACTTTGCAGGCTCAAACTCTCTGCATGCCCCGTTTTTCACAAAAACAAGGATTTCAGAGGTTTTGGGAAGCCTGCAAAGTGCAAAAACTTTTTTTTTTTAAATTTACCTCTTTAAAATCTTGGTGTGTCTTATACTCCAGCGCACCTTATACTCCGAAAAATACAATACCTACAGAATGCATCTACAACTCCTTCAATGCATATTCCTTCTGGCTATGAATTTGAAAAATGTAGAAATATCAAAGCATATCTCCAGAGTGTTAATGCTTATCATATATTCTTACACTCCTTTCCAAATGACTTCATTGCAAAGAAGGCCAATTAAATGGCATCAGAAATCTCAGAGATTTTTTTTAATGAATATATCCACTTCATATATGGAGCTATTTCAATCTTTCTGGGTTGGAGAAGCAAATGGCAAAGGAAACAATACTTTGCACGTATGGGAAAAAATTGAAACAAAAAGACAGTATAATGGGAATTTTAGCATGTAAATATGTACTTACCACTGAAAAGGGGTGACTTTTTGCTTCTTCGCGTATATTTGTAAAAGGTGATTCTAATATCAGGGCATCTGGGGGAGTTTCTGAAAAATAAAGAGCATTGTACATTTCAGCCAAACTATTGGTGCCTCCCTACAGAAATATGTCTCGCATTCACCTTGAAGGGCATCTGAGTAGTGCAGAGAAATGCAAATCCAGAGATGGAACTATACATAGAGGCATGATTGCAAGAATACTTCCTGGTGTACAAGAATTTGCCATTATTTTTCATTTCTGTATGGATGTATTGTTGTTGTTGTTGTTTAGTACATATTATTACATTATTTTTAAAAGCCACTTGGACAAACTACCAAGGCAGTTATCTGAAATGAATAAGTTCTGACTTTAAAAGTGTTCAGGAGAGTGTGATATCGTGAACTTTGATAGCATTAAAAACCTCTAAAATAAAATATCACAGGCTGAACAACTGGACTTATCTTTTGAAGGTACAAATGCAGTTATGCTAACCTGTGACAACACCTGAGATATTGGAACAGTGCTATCGTGTCTCCCCTGGTCCTTCTTTTCATTAAACTAAACATATCCAGTTCCTGCAACTGCTAAAACATATGAAGAACAGTTGTAGGAACAGGGTATGTAGAGTTTAATGAAAAGAAGGACTAGGGGAGACATGATAGCAGTGTTCCAGTATCTCAGAGGTTGCCACAAAGAAGAGGGAGTCAAACTATTCTCCAAAGCACCTGAGGGTAGAACAAGAAGCCATGGGTGGAAACTAATCAAGAAGAGAAGCAACTTAGAACTAAGGAGAAATTTCCTGACAGACAGAACAATTAATCAGTGGAACAACTTGCCTCCAGAAGTTATGAATGCTCCAACACTGGGAAGTTTTAAGAAGATGTTGGATAACCATTTGTCTGAAATAGTATAGGGTTTCCTGCCTATGCAGGGGGTTGGACTAGAAGACCTCCAAGGTTCCGTCCAACTCTGTTTATTCTATTCCATTCCATTCCATTCCATTCTGTTCTAACCTCTCTACCAGAATTGAAAAGTGTTAGGCAAATCCATCCATTACAGAAGAGTTGAATAAAGAGGCTTTTTACAGCTGCTAAAGCAAGTGCAGCCTCCATAGCACTTTGAACACTATCAAATTATATATGAGAAAAGAAAACTATGAAATGTTTAATAAGAAAATAACTATGCTCGTTAATCAAATTAAAAAAAACATTTGTTTTTCCGGCCTTCTTTTCCCATTGGTCCTGCCACGCCTATCAACAGTCAAGAGTGAAACATGGCCTGCAAAAAACTACACACCATGATGGAGTCATTATCTCACTCTGGCATTATAATAAAAAGGCAGTTTTACTGCTAAATACTGACTTTTTAAACTCTTCTCAAAGTCAAGAGAAAATATGGAGGATATCAAATGCTCTTTGATAACATCATGTAGAAAAAGCCATCTTACCTCTTTCACAAAGACGTCTTACTAGATTGGTTGCAACTCTAGAAGCAAAACAGAGTTAAGTGTTGATTACAGAGAGCTCTCCTCTAGTTCTCTTCTTAAACCTTCTTTACAACTCTACCCCATTTATCTTATCTCCTACTCTGAAAAACATGTCATAAAACATTAAGGTTTGATACATCCCTTGACCGTAAGAAAGCAGCAATGTGTAAAATTCCAGAAGCATATACTGACATAGTCCCTCCTCTAGGGGGATGGAATTGTGGAACTTTTAATATGAGTTTGTGATGTAAATAACAACCCTATCTCTCTAATCTAAATTAAAGAAAGTATAAAAAGCATTCATAGATTGTTAGTAAAACACTATTCATCAGATCAGTTTCATGCATTGCTCCAGTAGAAATTAAAGCAGTAAACAGTAAACTATTGCTCAACATTTGTATTGCAAAGTTAATCAAATAAAATATAACCTCAAATCTAAGGTGCCTGAATGATATTCATCTTTTATTTTTTGAACTAAAGAAGCATGTGTATAAATCTAAAAGCTTACGACTTTCTCTTATCTTAAAACTGAAATGCTTTGATTCCAAGTTCTTCTCAGTGGACCCATACTGAATATGGGCTATTTAAATTTCAAAGTATTTTGATAAATTCCCTGCAGCTCTGTTTTGCAACCCCGCCCTACTTCTTTCGAGAACTTATGGATTCCATAATAGAGAGGAGAGGGGAGGAGATCCTTGATTGGAGTCTTTTTATGAATGAAAGGGTCCTTCTATACACTGAAAGGCAATTTCAGTCCAACCCCTGGCCCTGGGGAAGAGGGGGGGCAAAACATTTATCATTAAATGACACAAAAAGAAACCACTACATATGGAATGTTAACCTAAAACCTAAAAGAATTTAAAGGGCATTTACTGGTTTCATTTCTTATTTCTATTTTTAATAAGCATAGTTCCATTAGAAGTGGCTCTAACTCCTGTTTAAAATGAAAAAACACACATTTGCATATTTTTCCATTTAAACTCTGAAAAACCAATTTCCTCCAGCTCCTTTAGCCTCCTTTGACTACTAACAATAACAATGAAGTTTTGAATTAGCAGTGTTTTTGGCAGCATCTGCACTGAGAATGGAGTTCAAGCATGTGTAATAGAAAACAAACTATAGAGACAATAGCCACAGCACATGCAAGTCTAAGCTCATTAAGAAAAGTTATAGCAATAGAACTTAGCAATAGCAATAGCACTTAGACTTATATACCACTTCACAGTGCAGAACTCTCTAAGTGGTTTACAGAGTCAGCATATTGCATCCTACAATATGGGTCCTAATTTTACTAACTTCTAAAGGATGGAAAGCTAAATACGCAAAAGGTTTCTGATATCACCAAAGATATAGCTTTCGTTAATGTCTTTGCTTCAAAGACATTAATGGGAAGATCAATCTATGGAAGTACAAAATATTCCAAAAGTATTCAATTGACTCTGCTGTCATCCACTTTCCTGTGGCAGGAACATTTTATGTGGAGTCTTGGGGATACTTCTGCCAGCAGAATGTAAACCTTAAATCATGCCACTAAAATTATTCTAAAATTTTGCTTAGATCATCTGGAAAATAAATGTTTACCCAGTGCCCAAGGAGTGTCCCCATATATAAACTGGATTGTCTCCACTTCTTGCTTTTATCCAGTCAAATACATGAAGAGCATCATAGGTCATCCCACTTTCTGAGGGAGTGCCTATAGAGTCTCCCCATCCTGAAAGAGATAAAAATAAATATTCCGAGAATCATAATTTAAGCTGCCAATCAAGATATAGGGTTTGGCTTCATGTTTCAATTAAGACCAAAGAGTACAATGAGTCAGGACATTGGAAATGAATAGGTAAATTCTCAATTAGTTTTCATTTACTTGGAACAAGCTAAAATACACAATAAAATAAAATAGAGTTGACATAATGCAGGAGCTAAAGTTGTACCAGGCCTATTCAACTGGACTCCAGTACGCCTTGAACTTTTCCTACTGATCAGACTGTTTTTGCTAATAGAACTGGGTAGGACCATTTCTTTTACATCATCTCAAAGCTATACCAATGTGTGCGGGGGTGAGTAGGTGGGGATGCTATTACAGGATAAAAAATTACCTTATGGAAACAAATTCAGTTACCTGCCAGCTATGCTGGTTCTAGTTCCACTGAACCTAAAGCAGGAGTGTCAAACTCAATTTCATTGAGGGCCACCTCAGGGCTATGGTTGACTTTAGGGCGCTGGGTAGACATGGCCAGCTTGATGCCACTCCCCAAACTGCTGGACCGATGTTTTCTCTTCGCATTGGGTAGAGCAGGCTGAAGCAATACTTGGCAGCCCCTTGCATTTTCCAGGATGACCCCATGGGCCGGATCCGACCACATAGCGGGCCACATCCGGCCCACTGGCCTTGAGATTGAACCCCTGATCTAAAGCATCATGAAATTATTAGGATCTCAATTCCTACAATTCTCCCCCCTCAACACAACCACTCCCAGCTAAGAATACTGAATAGGAATTGTGGGAATTGCCATCTCAACACATCTCAAAATGTCAGATGGGAGAGGGGAGAGTCACACTAAAAATATGACCTTAATTTGCAGCAAAATTTCTGGGAATACGTGCTTTTCAATTATTTAAGTATGAGAAATGGGACTGACTTATAACCTGAACTAAAATTAAAAAAAACCTTTATGTTGTGAAAACTGCAAAGCTAATTGAAAGTTCATAATAAAGGGTTTTTTTAAATTAATTACTGCTCAAGAAAATTATCCTTAAAATAGACTGTTGTTTCCCTCTATGGCCTGATTCTTCCTGGCAGAAAAAAAAATTCAACATTATATTGAAGTAGCAAATGCCCTACTTTAGGAACAAGACACTTCCTATGCTACTTTTTCACATTCAAGCCTACAGATTTTTAGGAAATCTATGATTATCTTTTGTTTTAAGCAATAATGAGGTTCACTTTTTAGAAGATTGAGTACATGAGGCTTGTATCCATACAAAACAGCATGATTTTTATTGTTAGCTGATTAAATTTAAAAAGGCAAGACATATTGCATGAAGAACTTTCATGCATCTGGAAATTGTGGAAATGTACGGTATATATTTACAACTCTTTGTCGTACTGTTCAGCTCACAATAGTTTCTTATCTTAGCAAAGACACAACTGAATTCATTTAAGTAAAGTTGTCATTAGACATTAATAAGAAGATCAATCTATGGAAGTATAAAATATTCCAAAAGTATTCAGTCAAAATGTGTTAGAGATAGTAAAAATTTTAAGGGTTGGCACAGGATCCACTGCTCACTAAGTAGTTAGAATAACTGTTTGAAAACAAATAAGTAGGTACAAGCAAAAATATCATTTTTAAGTGTTTTCAAGCATGAAACTGCAGAATTCCATAGAACAATCTGTGGAATGTGAAACAGCTGCTATGCTATTAAATGGATTGTTTCAATCATTCTGGAGTATTTTGAGCTAGGAGCAGAACTTTTCTGAGTTCAAAAAATTGTTTTGAGCTCATTATTTCCTGTTTCACATTCAAAATAGCAGCTTCAAAATAGGTTATTTTGTGAAGTTTTTCATTTGAGATCCAACATTTTGCACACTCCTGTCTGAACTAAACAATTCATTTGTAAACATTCTGTAATACATTTATAATTTATTTACAATTTAATTTATAAAAATGGGGAATTATGAGTATTAGCAGACCATGCACCATAATTTTGGGGATTAATACAACAAACAAACTCTCGCAAATTATGTGATTAATGAAATTCAAGAAATAGCCAATTGATTGGTTAAAACAAAACAGCCAAAATATTTGGGAACAAAACGACATTTCAGAGCAAAAATGTTGTCTAAGACTCTTACCTCTATAATCAAAGGTGACTACATGGTAACCAAGAAAACTTAAAACCTGTAAGGGAAGATAAGCAACTCCAAATAAGTTTAAGAACCTTTTTAAAATAATAATACCTACACACTAACAAATTCCTTCACTTTGACATGGCAATATACAAGGTTCTCATTTTTAATGGAGAGTAGGAACTATTCAAGATGCAATCCTTCATTGTGGTGTGGAATGGAACAGATCATAAAAGGTTTACAATATGATTTGATGCTGTTCAGTAATGCACAGTTTTGAGTACCTTCTGCTTATATTTCTTATTCTTATTATATTTCACCTTATGAGGGAAATGGATGGCATATAAATGAAATAAATAAATGTTTCCCCACATAAAAAAAAATGGAAAGCAAATACAGGTACATGTTGCTGTTAGTAATATTAAATACTAAATAACAGTCTCCAGTCCAGAACATATGAGTAACAACAGTGCAATTCCTACCTTGTAAAGCTCCACACGATGATCCCCTCCTCTGTTAAGAAATGTTGGGAAAGTAAAGTTAAAATCAATATAAAACATTGTGTTACGTAATTTTCTAGTGTCAGCATAAAAACAAACTGGCATTTAACAAAAAACCTATTTGTTAGAAGTAGTTTAAGAGCCACTGATTTCAATAAACCTTAACTTAAGACAATAGTCTTGACCACTTGCTAGGGGAGCAGCACTGTTAACTGGAATTTACATGATAATACTATTCATGTCTATTCAGAAGTCAGTCACTTCCTCGGAAATCAAAATTTGAACTGCAGATATTGAGCTAAATTGTGCCCAACTATAATTACAGTGCACCACTCATATAGCCAGACAAGATTCTTTCTATTCTTGCATTTGGAATGCCCTCAGAGTCCTTAGATTTCAGATCTAGAACACTGAAAATCTGTATGCTGATCTCAGATATATAAAACATGTACTGGATAGAGACCGAGGAATATTTCTGAGCTAGGAGAGCTCTGCAAGGAAGTGGGTTTTTTTAAAAGCAAGAATAGGCGGCCTTTTAGTTTGCTATAAGAAACTTGACTTCCGGTTCCGGCTCCAGCGGCGACGGGCGAGCCTAGCGCTTGCTCGCCGTTTTGTTGCTTTTTCTGCCCCCCCACGGGGGCGAGACGCCCCGTTTTTGGGGGTCTCCCGTAAAGCCGGCTCGCCTGGGACGCTCCCCCCCACGGCGGTGGGGGAAGCGACCCTTGTCCTCGGCTTAGGTGAAGGAGAACATGCTGCGGGGGGTTTTCCCTTCGCCAAAAGCAGACGGCGCCATTCGCGATCATGGAGAGAGTTGATCGAATGAGTCGGAAGGCTTCTCGGGGCTTCAGCTGCGAGGGGGAGAGTGAGTGATTTAAAACTTTTTTTTCTGCTGTCAGCCGGGCTGAAAGGACTGGGAGGGGGGTGTTTGTTTGTAAAAAAAAACCCTCGGACTCAAGCGGCACTTGAAAATGGCTCCTCGCGGCGAGGAAGCGGAAATCTTTAATCCTGACTGTTTGCAGCAAGGGAAAGTGATCTGCGGTTTGCTTGCAACAATGTCTCTAGGTCTGGCTGAAACAATTTATTTTACCACTCTCTCCTTCGGGCTTTGAGCTTGGGCGGTGGAAGATGGCTTCTCTTTGTTCCTGACTGACTTATGGAAAATTCCCAGCGTCTCTTTGCAATTTGGACTTCCTCTGGTTATTAATGAAGAATTTTTTTTTTTGGATTTGTGATTTCTTTTCTGGAGTACCTTCGCTATTATACTTATTAAGTTGGAAAACTGTTTCTCTCTTGGTTCCTGAACTTTGCAACTTTATAACCCTGAACGGAACTTTTGGCTCCTGATCTGCCTCATCAGCCTCACCCAGAAAACGCCATTTTAGTGGCATTGATTTTAACAGCTAATCATGGCACAAGAAACAGCACTGGCAAGCTTAGAACAAAGGATGGCTTCTCTTGAATCTGTCATACAAACTTTGGTACGAGAAATTAAGGCCCAGAGGGCAGAAAATATTAACTTTAAGAAGGAGTTATTGGACACACGGAAACAAGTGCTGGAAAACACACAGAAGAATGAAGAATTGGAAGGGGGGCTGGTGGGGGCTAAGGGAGAGATTAAAAATGTTACTAATGAGGTTGTGGAAATAAATGGGCATGTGTCTAGGATTGATTTGGAAAGAATGACATATTTTTTGAGATTTCAGAATGTTTTTGAGGAACCTGGTGAATGCCTCCCTGATCTCATGAGCACAATTATAGCAGACTATTTACATAAACCTAAGGATGAGATCAGGGGGGACATTGATCTAGCCTACAGAATAAACTCAGCATATGCCAGGATAAATGAAGTACCTAGAGAGATACATGTGAAATTTGTTAGAAGGTCAACCAGAGAGGAAATCCTGAAAGTGCAGAGAGGAAGTCCGTTAATTTACCAACAAAAAGAGGTTGCTATCTTGAAGCAGATCCCAAGAAAGATTAGAGATGCAAGAAGGAAATTTTCTTTCTTGTCTAAAACATTGTTTGATCACGGGATTTGGTTCAAGTGGGTGACACCCGAAGGGATGCTGGTGTTCTGGGAAGGAGGAAGAGTGAGGATTAAAACAGTTGCCGAGGCGGAAGCCTTTTTCAAAAAACACTCCTCTGTCCTGGGGGGAGATTCAGGGGGGGCAGGGGGGGCCATGGCCCCGCCCGCTGGGGGCCTGGAGGAAGAGGTTGAAGACACAATTGCCAAGAGACTTAGATCTAAAAAATAACTTTGCCTTGATTTTTCTGAATAATATTGCATAATATCTGTATTTGGATTTTTGTAAATGACTGACAGCATAGAACTTAGGTATATGTACTTGCTTTCACTTTGTAGTGTTGTTAGACAGCCATTTGTCTGAAATGGTATAAGGTTCCTGCCCATGCAGGGGGTTGGACTAGAAGACCTACAAGGTCCCTTCCAACTTTGCTATTGTATTGTGTTACGGAAAATGTTTTTTATTGTTATCAATGTATTTTGAAGTCCCGGAAGGGCCGACGACTTTGACGTGAATGCTCTCAAAATTTCTTTGTATCCCTTACCCCATCCTATGGAAAAATGTAAAACCAATAAAACTTTTTCAATATAAAAGAAACTTAAAAGCTATTATTTATGCCAAAGGAGATGTTACTAAGAAGAGTGAAGAGTGAATATAGTTTCTGCATTTATCATATTGAATGTTTCCTAATTTGGAATCCGTAAACAACTGCACAATAAATATGCATTGAAATTTGTGGAACAATGCACAGTAGCACTGAGATCCAAAACATTAATCATGTTAGCCGTAAATGCCAGCAAATCTATTATGCCGGTGTCCCTTGCCCTGACAGAACCCAAGCTGGAAAGATAAATTAAAATCTATTTATATACACAAGTAAGGAAAGGTGCCTCACTCAAGAGAGGAGAGGAGCAGTTTACAAAGGCAGAAAATCACTATATATATACGGTAGTTCAAACCTATTGAGTTTGGAATGAGTTTTTTGATTTGACACATCTCTGATGCAGCACACATGCTCATAACTAATATGTAGCATGTAACATTCTATAGCATCCCATAATATTCTTAGTATGATCTTGTTAATGCTCATCTTCACATTTAGGAGATGTGTTTCTCACATTTTGAGCTTGCAGGTAACTAAATTTCAAGTCAGTGCCCTTTAAAGGTTTAAATCAGTTCTCTAATCAGGTTGTACATAGCTTTCTTTGTTCCTCCAAGAATTAGAAATATTAATCAAAGGAATGCCTAGTTACAGAAAACATTAATCAAAGAGACCTGCTCTGGCACTGCCAGCAACCACTTTGTCTAATATTGGGATCTAAACTGTGATATAATACCATGGAATCAAATCTGAATAAAACGCAGTAAGAGAAATCTATTTAAAAATCAGTTTACAGTAAACAAAACATATACTGGCTTCAGCATGAACATTCCAAACTTCCTACACACTTGCCCTGTTTAATGAAGAATGATCCTTGATTTAATTTATGGGCATTATTTTTATTTTTGTATTTTGCTTACCTAGTTCCTGCATTTCCATGCAAATAAAGGATTACCGGGTTATTGGAACCCAAAATATCCTCATACCACAGTTGGTCCTTCCCTTGGGCATCTTTCCATAAAAATGTAGGAACTGTGTGCCTAAAAGAAATGGTAAGAATTTCATTGTTTCCGTGCATATTTTCATTCTATCTTAGTAACTTCCCTGTTTCAGAAGCCTACAAATGTGCAATACGTTATATACAATATTTAGAATTAGTATACAAACCATTAACAACTGATTGTGTGCTGAATCTTAAACAATTCCTTCCTGAATTTCTAGAGTTTTAATTCAGCTGTTCTCAGCTGAGGACCATAGGATATTTCAAGGGAGCCACAAGTAAAAAGTATGTAAAGGGGAGGAACAGAAATTGTATAATAATACAAATACTTTCTTGTTGATGCTAGGTTCCCAGAATCCCAGTTAAAAATTAAGAAGTTTGGTCTGCAAATTGGTGAAGTATGTTTACTAGATAACACAACAATACTGCTGGTTTATGTAAGATATTTGTCAATGACAAATTCAGAAAAGAAATGCTTTTCACTTGAAAATTTAAAACAGACACTAGAGGCAAAACAATTTTTGAAGAAGAGTTATTTCAGTAAGAATGATATCTCTCTTGACAATATTATAGCTTCCATGACAGGTACACAGAAAATACATTGCATTGTTTAAACATGCTGTGCTAGAAGTATTTTGTTTCTACTGCATAATTCACCACCAACATTGATTTAAAAAAATCTGAAAGGACTTGATCTTCTGGTCTGGACAGTGAATCCATTAGCAATGGATACTGTGAACATTGACATTACAGCGCAAGAAGAGCTCATCAAACTGCAGTACAATATAGAGTTGAAAATGAAAGGCAGTTAACTGCATAAAATTAAATGCATGTCAAGATTGTCTATTTCAACAGCCTTGCAATGGCAGTGATTTAAATACTTATCCACGAGCTATACTAAATAACTTAATTAGCTGTGACCAAAGCTAATTCTATGCATATTGCTGATATATGAATATTTGAAAGTAAATAGAATGCATACACAGTACATTAGAAGCCTATGTAGTTTACACTAGCATAACTAATTCAGTTTTCTTTTGGAAAAAGAGTGCAAGCAATCTAACAAAGAAGGATAAGAACAATTCTCAGCAAACTTCTGCTTTGTTCCCTACCATACTTGGGAAAAGAGATGACTGATATTCTATATTTTCTACCCTATTTAGTTATATTAATTAAGTATGACTTTTAAAATCAAAATTATGGTTCAGAATAAGTTAAGTGTGTAGCCAATAGCACGGATACATGAAAATGAATGCCAAAGATTTAGCAAGGGAGCAGCAGTTCAACAGAAATTTGAAAATAACCTTTGAAATTAAAGAATGTGGAGACACTTCTTTATTATATTTTATTTCCAGCCCCTGTTTTCAAGCCTTACGATTATTGCAAACAAATATTCCAAACACCTAAAAAGATCAATAAAGAAAAAACACACGTACCGAGAACCAGCTATCTAACTTGCTTTACATGGAATTCATAAATTCAAATTAGCATGGATGGTAACTGCTTACTTTCCATGGGGATATATCCCATCTTCCAACCCTAGCAGGAAAAACTTCTAAAAATGGGTTTTTTTTAGGATTATACCAGGAAGAAAGAGTTCAATTTGTCTCTGCATGTCTATTGGGATCCTGTTAATTATCAGCATTCTTTCCACCAAGCTGATGCAATCAGCAATTTGTAAGTTGTTACTATAACATCCTGAAGATGAAACTCAAGTACTTTGGCCACCTAATGAGAAGGAAAGACTCACTGGAGAAGAGTCTAATGCTGGGAAAGATTGAAGGCAAAAGAAAAATGGGACGACAAAGAATGAGGTGGCTGGATGGAGTCACCGAAGCAGTAGGCGTGAGCTTAAATGGACTCCGGGGGATGATAGAGGACAGGAAGGCCTGGAGGAACATTGTCCATGGGGTTGCGATGAGTCGGACACGACTTCACAACAAATCATAATGACAACTATAACACTGAAGTTCCTCAGTATTTTACCAAACTGGCTCTTATTTCTACAAGTTGAAAACAAAGGAATATTAAACAACAGTTTTCATACTTTTAAAGCAGAGCTTAGGCATAAAAGTGAAAGGTAACACTACTCATTTTAAAATACAATTTCAGTTTCATGTCTACCTAACCAGTACTTTAAAATCATTGTTCTATAACTATGAAAATCACTTTCATCTAGGTAGATCAAGAGACATGAAGGTGAGGTAAAATACTGAACAATGCAATCCTGGATATCTGTAAACACTACCTATCATGAGCCTCAGCACATGAGTCATTTTAGGACAAAGGTATCCCATTCCAGTTCTTCAACAATCTTACAATATTCAAAAGACAATGGGGTAGATTTAGATATAACTGCTGCAGAGAGGATTCTCATGCTAACAATGTGTCTAATAACCATTATATACTGAAAACTTAAGAGCTAGAGCTTTTGGCTTACTTTTCAAAGGAATTGGTATTCTCTTTGTTATGCTAAAAGTACAAAATGAAAGCTAGAAATTAATAGTTCGGATTATTTTTAAGCATGTTCCATATCTAAAAGCAAATTATTTGCCACAATTATTTTATTACCATTTCAACCTTTTTAAAAATAAATCTTATTAATCCAAAACTCAAAGAGAATTGCTTCTTTGCTGTGCTTTTCCAGTTTGGACTGTTATTAAAGAAATCTGACAAGTAGCTAGATACATATAAACAGACTAAAATAGAAACAAGAAGTTGCAAATCAGTTTTGAAACTCACATTACTTCTACTAGTAGAATGCTGAATTGGCATTATGAGTTGCTATTCAGTTCTACATCATGCTTAGACTTTCAAAAATCTTCAAAGAGCATAAAAACAGTGCAATTTAGGTGAAAGGTCACAACAAAATGCTCCCCAACAGCTAGTCCTGAGGAACATACTACCACAATAGCTGCAATCAATTAAATAAAACCTGAGCATTCATATTTTAATCTCCTTTTAAAACTCCTCAAATCTTGAATTAGCAACTTCATTTAAAAAGGTACTTTTAAAAAAAAATTCTCAATTTTATATTCTTAATCTTAAATGAAGGACCCTAATCTAGCCTGTTAAGAAAGATAATTACTTTTTATCCACAAAAAATAATTTCATATACTTTTATCATGTCATTCCATCTTCTTACTTATCTTTTTTCTAAGATAAAAAGGCCCATACAATTTCCTCATATGAGGACCCCTGGGCATTTTGTTGACTTTTATAGAGTGGAGCATCAGTGTGCACTTGCCTATCATTGTTCTTTTAGACTATATTGTTCAAGAGATGTAAACATTAGATAGAATAATAAGAATCTTACTTTTCCTTTAAATTGCAAGAGTCTTGGCCCATTGCTCATCATAATTATAACTGTATTGTTAGAAAGAACATGATTAATTAATCATGGCAAAGGTTTGGATATTTTATATCGCATCATTAACTTTTATTTTATTTTTTGTATTTTATAGTCATATTTAAACAAACTGATTGTTCTCCTATTGTTTTATTGTCCTTTGACTCATTGCTCTGAACAGTATGAAATTGTGACAGTTATTTAGTGAAAAAGTCCAGACTAAAACATATTAAACCCTCAAGCATATTTAAAAAATACTATTGGAAAAGCAAAACTATTTATCCAAACTAGATACCAGTATAATTGAAAAAAATGAAATAACTACAGAAGAATAAAACTGCTTTAGAAGAACAAATGTAAAACGATAAGGAGGTAAAGACAAGAAAAATATAAATATGAATCCAAACAGATGAAAGAAAACAATGAAAAATTAGGCTGGTTGGGGGAACAGAATTGAGTATCCTTCAAAAGGTAGAATTTCATCCTAATTATAAACACTGTAAGCCACAATGCTTGGTTGCAAGTGCGATTTGCTGAGTCTATTCTTGTTATCTGTTCTACCTGCTCAGCACCTGCTATCCAGTTTTCATTCTGCTCCCTAATAATCAGTTTCATCTGACAGAACCTGACATAATTCTGCATCATGCTGCAAAAACACTTATTAGTCCATCTGATTATCAGAGAGTAAAAACTGGGATTCAAGTCATTAATTAAGATATCAAGGTGGTGAGAGCTTCTACCTTTTAGAATTAACCATCAACAGTAAAGGAATAATTAGTAAAGAAATATGCTTCAAACTAGCATTGTCACATGGCTAAAGCAGCCATGAAAGCCTTGGAAAAGATATTCAAATGTCATGATTTGTCTATACCTACAAAAATCACAATTGTGCAAGTCTTATTATTCTCTGATACTCTATAACAGTAAAAATTGGACTCTGAAAATGCAGAATAGAAAGATCAGGAAAAGTCAAGAAAATAAACAAATGGGTCATCAAATAAATCAACCAAGAAGGTTTTCTCACTTGAAGCAGGAATAACCAGGCTCAAATTATCGTATTTTGGAACATTATGAAAAGTTCTAGCTCTCTAGAGAAAGCCCTGATTCTGGGAAAGGTGGAAGCAAAAAGAAATAGAGAACGACCAACAGCCAGGTAGATAGATTCAGTTACAGGGGCGATGAGTGAATCATTTGGAAGATCTAAAAGACCATATTGGAGACAGATCATTATGGAGAAAATCTATATTTGAGGTCAATAAAAGCTGAAAACAAGTTGATGGCACATAATCAATCAAAGATCTGTGATACCTTCTGCAAAACAAGGAAGACAAAGATGAAACCTGAAAGCAACATCTGCAAATATATCTGCAACTAAGCAATTATTCATGTCATCCTTGGGGTTATGTTTTTTCCCCCTTGTTCCTATGCTTTGTTCTCAGAGACTGAAGCTCAAACAATCCCACATGATTTATATTAAAACTACATTATTCTTAAATTGAATCTAAACCATAGCCCTCAGCATAATACTGCACGCAATTGCAATGTACATCACATTATTGGTTTTTTCCCCTAAATTCACAAAAAAGCAAGTTCTAATTATAAAAGGATACCACTCTATAATGAGAGGAATAAAGTATTCCTTACCAAACTCCAATAGTTACATCTTCCTCTGGCTGCAGATAGAAATTACAGGTATGGTTTAAGCCTTGGTCCTCGGGTCTTTTCAAATCAATGAAATATGGCACTCTTACTGAAATAGAAGGATAACATTCCTTTTACGTTTTGCTTACCTGATGATTGAGATAATCAACTGCTGTAATTAAAAACAGCAACCATAAGCTTGCACAATAATACTTCTATGGAATATACATCCCAATGCATAATTAAATTTGCTATAAATTACTAGACATGTTTAAATGTCAACAGGGAGGGGAGGAGTCTTCAAAATTATTTCTATTAGTCAGTGATACGAAGAAATTTAAAAAGTCTTCTGGCACCTTAAAGACTCACAAATGTATAACGGCTTAGGTCTGCATGAATTGCAATGCATTTCATCAGAGGCATGTAAATATATACCGCCATTTGGGAGGAAATGCATGAACAGTAAATAAAGAGGCCAGAAAGAAATGAATGGTATTTTTAATAGTCATTTCCCTTTAACATCATTGATCATTATTCCCAAATGTGTTCCCAAACATTAGTTTGTACATTATATTCTCAGTTAATGTTAAAAGCCTCCAATTAAGACATTAGGCTAGATTAAATGTATGTACCTTTAAGGTACAATAAGACTCTTTGCTGTTTTTTTCTGGCAATTCATCTGGGAAAAGATTAGAAGTTCACCTTCTTTGGTTTGTAATTTGTTTTCCAACTTCTATCGCTATATTCCAAAACATACTTATTAAATTATAATTGTTAACTGTCAATACCGTTTACTGTTTGTCCTAGTTCCAACAGTCAATTATAGATTGTATCTTTAAAACTAATTTAGGAAATCCTACAATTAAATTTGTAGGGCACAGTTTCAGCTCATTGAGTAATGCTCATTGGTTTTCATCCCATCTTTGTAAAACATTTGCAAGGTCAGCAGCAAATTCTACATAATATGCAGACATGATAATTAGAATACAGTCATACTAAGCACAGCAAGGATATTTTTGAGGAGTGCTGAAAGGAAACAATTGCTTGTTCACTGTCTGGTATTAGAACATTCTCTGCAGATGCCAACAGTAACAAAATTGCAAGCAGCAGTATCAAGCCTCTCCTTCATCAGCACTTCACAAAGAAATACTGAAATATACAGTAATCAGATACCGACAAACTGAGATCTCCTATGCTTTAAATCTGAACTGAACATTGTGACACAAGATTTAATATATGCAGGAACAATTGAAAAAAGTCAAATGCAGGTTCAAATTAAGTATCTGATTCAATATACTAGATTGTCTACCAACACAAAAATAAAATTATTATAGCCAAGGCAGCTTGATGGCAGCAGTTTCCAAGATTCTTTTGGGGTACTGATATTGACTTTTAAGTAACTAAACAGAAATCAGTCTTTGAAGAAAGGGTGGGCTGACAAGGTATGAACACCCATTAATCTTGAATTAAAATATTAGCATAGAGTCAAGATAAAATAAATATTAAATGAAGCAGTATTCTTACCAAAATTTAGGAAGACAAGCTTTGCCTGAATAGCTGGACAAATTTTAACTAGAAATGGAATCGCTATGTATATTCCCAACAACCAGATCACTACCTTCCGCAATCGAACCCACATTCCATGTCTCCTGTAAAAAAGGATAGGAGAGGAAATGTAAGTTCATCTTACTGGCAAAATTATTGTGAATATGTTTTGCTATAGATTTAATTAAGATAACTACGGTGGATAATAATCACTACCAAAATGTAGGCCACTTGTTTGTGGAAATAGTCTCAATTATTACATAATCATGTGCTTCCTGTTTTTAATAAAGGTAGCCTCCTCCAGATCAAGTCCAACTCACAAAACTCATTTATGTAGATTTTTTTTGATAATAATCTGGATGTATTTTTCCACTGCATATTTTTGAGAAGATTTATAAACTGCTACATCATCATTTACATACGACCAACGTTTGACATTCTGCAAAGTAGCATGAAGAAGTCCCTGCACTTAGGAAATATTTTAAAATTGCACTTTGACTAAAGGAGTCCCAAAGAAGAGACAGAGGAGAAGGACAATAATTAATATCAACACAACATTTTCAGCAGTTCCTTCAATTTAATGTTTGAAAATCCCTACAATTAATTTTCTCGAAGTTTTTTTTTAAACAGACTGAAATAATGTTACAAAAATAGAAAGATCTCTTATCCAAATAGCATATCTAATAATATACTGCATGTTTTTTCTTACCATTACTATGATTAATATTGATGAAAATGAATATAATAAAATTCATGTAACTAAAGAGGGCAGCTATTATACAAAATGTTAAAAATATTATAATAAACAAATGAAATTAAAAGTTAATATTTAAATACCCAAACTGCCATTCAGGAAGTTTCCACCAACATTATTGTCCCTGCTCCTTTGATGTACAGTTTGCAAAGCAATACTGCAACTACTTGATAATTAACGACCTACTGCAATAAGTAAGAAAAATCACATCCAATTTTTTTTTTCTCATTTGGAATTGCTTTCTTCTTTGGCTACAAATTATAATGTTGGAAAGGTGTTTTATTAGAGTTGAATTGATTCTCAGTAGACTGTTATTAACTCTCAGAATTCTTGTAGAACTTTTAAGAAAGGAATACTTTATTAGCCCAATTGTTAATGCTTTGGTGAGCATCCTAAACGAGAATCTACAATAATAAGTTCCAATCTCACTATTGTAATATCCTTGTGCCACAGTAATCTTGTATGACAGGGTTTCTTAAGCTTTGTTGTGCCCTGGCAAAGAGCTTCTTCTGGGAAAAGAGCTCCGTGGACAACATGGAAGCTTTTTTGCCTAGGTTTGGCAGCAGGATTCTGGGCAATGATAATGAAGTAATGAGAAAGGATGATGGCATTCCTGTTTCTGTATTTTGAACATGGAAAGCACTCTATTTCATACCTTGCTTGTCACTGGGCCGCATTGCAGGGGGTTTATCAAGAGAGACTGCTGCCTGCTAAAAGGATGAACTACTTTCTTACAAAGAAAATAAGTCTATGTATGATTATGATTTATTATTTACTTATTAAAAACACATAATGAAACTCTAATTTAAGATGACTTGCTAATTACTGGGAGCAATGTGAAATTTAGAACTTAGATTTAGAATAACTTTATTGTCACTTTGATTGTACACTAATAGGCATACATTAAAATGAAATTTCATTGCATACAGCTCTCTAAGGGTCACCACCGCCAATGTACACTACATAAACATCACAAAATAAATTAATAAATACAAAATAGCCACATATATGACACAGAGAAACAACACAGTCCCATTTGGATGTATACATGTACATGAGGAGAAATTTATAAAATATTACTACCGTATGGCAGCATCTATTCAAAATATAACTGCTGTAGATTTCATACTTCTAGATTTCAACTGCCAAAACCACTCCTATACTGTTTTGCTTATAAAAGAAACTTCAGTCACGTGTCCTATTTAGTTTCAGAATAAATAAATGTGGATATTATAATTTAGCTGATTTTTTCTGAGGAAAAAATCTGGTGATGTAGCACATATCGGACAATTTTCAAAATTTGCAGCATTTTTCAGATTTGTCTGGGTTAGAACAGAAAAGTCAGCAATTTCACTGATAAATTAGCAAAATTTGAAACTGTTCTTTCTACAGCAGTCAATACATAAAGAAATCAAGAAAAAAACATAAAGATACATTATTCACAGTCATATGATTATCACAGCAATGTTATTATTCATGTATTTCACAGATAAGGCCTTGTGATACTAATCAGCATTTGTAAACAATTATGCTTTCTTTTGAGTTACTGCAAACTCAATTTGGGATATAGCTTCATTGGGATCTGTCTTCATTAAATTAAGGCCTATTTTTATCGTAGTGTCAACATAACTGGTGCAGTGAGAATCAACCAGAGATGGGTTGCTCCCACTTTGGCCAAACTGGTCGTCGAGGTGGCGGGAGGCTCCACCCACTCGCCTGGATGCTTCTGATGTACAGAAGCATTGCATGCACACATGAACATGAGCGAACTGGTAGTAGACCAGTTGGGAACCCACCACTGGATTCAACTAACTAAAAACATTTTTTAAATTGAAGTTATAGATCTGTTTGTAGCCACCTAAATAATCAGAGCAATTTCTCCTTTGCAAATAGATCATGGAAACATTTAATCCTCTTGTGCTGTAAATGAAACTCTTACTTCTAAACATTTACTCTGGAAGATGTTTAGGCTGCAGTTTTGTTACTATTGTATAACTTTAATTTTTTTTAAAAAGATTGACTAAGCAGAATTTTAAATTATTCAGTATTTTTGCTTTATAAAATCATTACCCTTTACTTATAAGCAAATCAAATATGTTCATTATGGTCTTTGACCAGGCTTTGTCCTGAGTCCTTTGGGAGTAGGGCGGTATAAAAATTAAATAAAATCTAAATCTAAATCTTTGCAATAAAAAGAATTGTTACTGGGAAAGAGAAAAAATATTAGAACAATAAAACAACGTATCTAATAGAAAATTATATACAGATGTGCAGCTTGTTAAAGTTACTAGGCCCTGGGTCCTTACAAGGAGAAGGGCAGGGTATAAATTTAATAAAATAAAATAAATAAATAAATACCTGACATGTGAATGTGAAGTTAGCATCCCTTAAAAAAAATACAACATTAATCTATGTGACCCTCATAATGATTGGGGTAATCAGAACATGATTATGGGGCATCATAGAAAGGACACTGTATAAGGAGGACATGAGTGAAAATATCTATCTCCCTGGATCCACAAGGAAAATATTTCTGCAAATAAGGAATCTCATTAAATCTTCCCACCAGTAGAGCTGATAGTAAGGCACTAAAGCAGGTTCAGGAAAAGACCCATCTGTTTGCTTAGGAATAGATTATATAGATATACTGCAGGAGAGGGCTTGCAACTATCTAACATTGGCAATAGAATTCAGGGGCACTGGTGATATTGTTTTGATGATCAATGTCACTGATTCTCTTTTTTACTATTGATTTGTCCTTATATGGGGTTAATTGTCCTAATTATTCAGAATAGAGGCTCATATTGCAAAGTTCTGCTGTACAAATATGGTGCCAATGACGTTGGTAATTGTCTGACAGGAGAATTAAGCCTGTAGAATCAAACATAATTTCTAAATTATTACTTGGCAAGTCTCAATGCTGCATTGGGGTTCATTTATGAGCTTAATAAAGCATATTAAGATCAGCAATTGATGTCACTTAAGATGACAAAACATAACATTAATTTATTTATATTTTAAAAAATATTTTTTAATTATTTATTTACTGGATTTACTATAACTTCTCTGCAGATTTGCACTGGTTTGGCATTGCCTATTAATATGATCTTGGATTTTTTTTAAAAATATATATTAAGCAGCTGATCAGCTTTTGCATTCTTTTCTTTCAACTTCAACAAGACCTTTGTTGAGCCTTCGTCAGTGAAAGTATCACAAGCCTATCACTGGATATTGATGTTTTCCATAGAAATTGCAATTGCAATTTTTATTTCTTCTATTTCACACACCCAACATCAATTTTGCATTTAAGGTAAATAATTAAGGGGAAATCAGGCAAATCCCTTGCCTCTTCAATTGTTCTGATGGTAGCAATATGATCATGGATTCTCCTGCTCTTTAGAATCCAGTTTGTGATGTCCAAGTGCCTTGTTGCCTTATTGTTGAAAGGAGGTATTTGATACAAATACTGCATTTTCATTGTGGGATTAAATACAGGTCATGTTTGCTTACTGCCTCATTTAGTGATTGTTCAAAATGACAATGGTATGAAAAAAATGTTGTGATCTATCCAAGCATTTGAGACTGTTGCACATCCACTATCACGTGCCTGCCCTTTGCGTGCCTCCCAACCTTCTTGCAACAAGCAGATTTAATGGAGAATTTGAAAGTAAAACTGTAAATTATAATCACACGATGCTTTGCTTAATGACCATGGTGATTTGATTGCAGAATAGGAGTGGCATTGTAAGTTTATCATGGTTACCTGATTTTCTGCTTAGCAATTGGCACTCCATGAGGACTATCTATATGTCTTCTACTTCATTTTGTTTATTGAAACCAAATGTTCTTTGGTTCCAGATGTTATTTTATTACTAATGTAAACATTTTGGTCGCCTATGATTAGTCCATCTTTATTTGCTGTCTTGTTAAAAATGCATTGCATTTTGTCATAAGACTACCAACGTTCTGATACCTCTGCACCTATGGTTGAAACATTGATTTATTAATTCACCAGATTTGTAATGGCGGTCATCAAACTATTTAAGACAAAGTACAGGGCAAGTTAAAATGTATTGAAAAAAGAACCAAATAGTAAACAACTGTTCCAGGAATACAATAATTAAAACACTCATGGCATAATAATGGAATCATACAACCCTTCAGCCCAGGGAACGGAATGAAATTCTTGTATTGGCCAAGTGTGATTGGACACAAGGAATCTGTCTCTGGTGCATAAGCTCACAGTATACATGCAAGCAACCAGAACTAGGTCATAAACCATACTAGAACAACCAGAACTATATGGTCTTTTAGAAGCACAACAAGATCATTGACATGCAGAACACAGATGGAATACTATTTCAGAGTTAGGAACAGTGACAAAGGAGACACTTGGTTTTGAATTAGATCATTCTATCATGTTGGAGATGTTTTCAAGAACTGATTATGACAGCCTTTAGTTAATAATGCTACCCCATTTCTTTTATGATTTTCTTTTCTGCAACAGAAAATCTGATGCTCCTCTAATGCAAAGTGAACTATTCCAGTTGTGATGGTACAACAGTTATAACTGTGAGTACAGGCTGTAAGTCACTTTTTCTGAGGCCATTATAGCTTCAAACTCTAAAGCAAATAATTATGTAATTAATACAAATAATGATATAAATCAAGGTCTATCTAGACCAGAATGGCTTACCATTTCTTTCTGAAATGGACTGTATTTAGTCTAATCTCTCACCTCCACTATGTCCATCATGGATCATCCTTCTGAGATTATACAATCTAACTTCTAGCATCACTTGCATAGGAGGCCTTTTTAGATTTACAAGGTAATAATTCATAAAATCAAGCTTTAAGACATTACTATGCAATTAATACTAGCACCTCTTACATGCAATGCTTGTATTTGCATAAGACTGCAGCCTTGCTAAAAGTATTAACTTTAGTCTTATAGAATGCTACACTGCTACAAATATTATGGGGGGGAAATGGTCACGTGTAGAATAGAATAGAATAGAATAGAATAGGACAGATGTCATAACATTCTGTGTAATGTGTTGTGTTTTTCAGTTGAAGTCAAATGCTTTATTTCATTAACATATCTGACCTTCAGCCTTTCTCATTCCTGCCACTCCTGACTATGTGTGCCTTTTCTATTTAGAATTCTCTGCTCCACCTTAAAAAAAAACCTTGTTATCTTTCCTCTAGCCCTATCTTTTCATTCATATGAATCAAAGGTTATTTTTACAAGCAGTCAAGCTGTGCATTCCTACTTATCTCTATTTGTCTTTTTCTAATATATTTTCTAAATTTTCTAATATACTGTAGATTTTGAGATTCCAAGTATCTAATCATTGTGGAGACTTTCAAACTTGAATACTATGGCAATTAACTTTTGCTATATGAATGGCAATTATCTTAAAAGACAGCTAGTTTTAGATGCCATGTTTCAAAACATGCCCACTGCTTGGATTATCCAAGCATGGTTTACTGTTTGGCCTATACAAGCATGCTATAGCTTATCTGGGAAAGCAGGAATGAGTTTTTATGTTCTCATAGTGCATGTACCTGAACATTGATTTTAAAATATTACCCTTTCTAAATTAGATAAACTCTCATCTTGAGAGCCCTTCATTAATAGATTTGGGTTATCAGTCCTAATTTAGATTTCATATCAAACCTACAAGGAAATAATTTCACGGAGACCTTGCCTTCTGCTAAACAGACCAACACTAAACTACAATAATCTGTTGAACCACAGAAAATCTGGGACCTGAAAGGTCACCTAATTTATAAATCACTTCAGAAAAATTAAACATATCTATATAGAAGAGGAGCTAACTTTAACACTTCTTTGCTTAGAGGTCTTGGCAACATAAAAATAGTCTCCAAATTTATGCTTATTCTTAAATTTAAGGAAGTAGTAATATTAAGAAACACATGCAGAGTTTTAAGTAGTAACTATATAACATGGGGCAATTTTTTAAAAAACAATACAGAACCTTGGAAAATTGAAAGAGGAGATGAATAAAGATCTTTTATATTATACTCCTCTCAGCTATACCTCTTCAGATATTAAAAAGAAAAGAACAGAGACAAGATTCTCTTCCATATCATAATTACACATCTTAAACCCCTTATTAAATAACTACTTTATTGTGGCTTACCAACAGATTCCTGCCAAAACTGGGGGTAGTGCCACAATAATGACAAAATATGAACCTATTTTCATTAACTTTACATATGGTATAGCCTATACTTCTTTCTTCTATAAGACTATTAATGTATTTTCATGTCAATGTTCATCATTGTTTATATTTGATTTTTTACCAAGCTTACATACCGTTCCAAACTTATTGCCCTCTCAGTAGCTTATAGATAGTTAAGAGCTTAAAATAGGACAATGTAACTGTAGAATTTCTCAGCATCAAGAAATAACCTTAACAATTAGATATGTCAAAGGATAATTTTTTCAAAGAATCTACAAAGATAGGAAAGGTACAGCTTCTGGTTCTGACAACAAATAATAAAGATAAAGGAATATACTACACCCTTTAAATGTAACAGAAGATGTGTAAATATATATAAACTTCTCTGCTACTGCAGGGAAATATTTAGTGAATCACAAGGTACATGTCTTCATCCATCAGGAGCTGAATTCCATTTTCCTCAAAAAGATTTTGACTGTAAGGGGTAGGGTAAGAAGCCCTTGAATAAAAGTTTGTGAGGAAACACCGCTATGAAAAAATACGACTGCTTCCTTACTGTAGTAGAGTGCATAATCCTAAAGTCCAATTGCCCAGCAAAGAATATTTGGACAGCAAAGAGAACCTGAACTGACATTCCCAAAACAACAAAAAGGAATTCTGCTCTGCTTTGAATCAGTGCAGTTGAATATCAGCCTACATACTACTTACTGAGATTAAAATAGGCTCTCTAGATATTCAGTTAGATATGAGGGATTTTGGTTCTTTTTTTTAAAACCAGTTTACCAAGGAACTTCTACATAGAAAAGATGAGCCTACTACTAAGCTATAATTCTTAACAAACACTTGTTCTATTTAAAATTATTTGTATAAACACTGAATAATTACTCCCAATGATAGTTACAACTATTACACCTTTGGGATGGAAAGAATATAGCCACAGAGATTAGATTTATTTACTTTGGCTCATCTTAGCAACCCAAAGACTTTTATTTTATGCAGCTTTTAAAACAGAATACGAAATAAGGCCAAAGATTTCAACAATCACAGATAAAACCTCTATAAAATGAGAAAAAAATAAATATAATTATTAAATATAAATAAGTTTCAGTGAGGTGAGTAGGACTTATTTCTACATAAACATTGATTATATTATAGCATATAGTTATGAATTCTTTATCCATGTTAATTTGTTAAAAAGTGAACCTATGATATCCTCTGATTGGATCAATATTAAAAAGGAAGGATTTGAAGATGCAGAACGCAGGTTGAAAAAAAACCCTTTAGGATCCATGCTATTTTTAAATGCTAGACTTCATAAAATTTCAATTCTTTAAAAATGGATGATCTCAATTTTTCCAAATCTCACAGTATTTTTAAATTTTAGATCTTGCATGATTTTATAGTTTTACAACACTCCACAAAAATTTAAAATTATTATTTACCATTAAGGTACTGTAGATACTGTGTCTGCAGAACAATGGTAACAACAATCTTGACATCTACAGTTACTTATTGACAATTGAATCGCTGGCATAGAAGCAGATGATCAAAGGTTATCAGAGGAAAAAATAGCTTCTAACAGGGTAATGGGTAAAAAAAAAGGCCTTTACTAATATTATGCTGTAATAATAAATCTAATACAGCAGAATTCATGGTTGGTCAACCACAATTCTCAAAACTGACAATATTCCCTAACATTGGGAACATCTTAACATCTTTCTGGATGTCTCCTGTATCCCTAACATCCTTTCTGGACATCTCCTGTATCCCTAACATCTTTTTCGATGTTTCCTGTATCAATGAAGAGTTACTAATCATTTGTTTTCTGGTATCTCAATAATGGGAATGTCAAGTATGAAACATACTATTTTCTTTTCATAAACCAAATGTTCCTTTGCTTAACTATGCAGAAATAGTTGAAAGTCCCACTCAGTTCAACAAAGTATACTTTAAAATAAAGAAAGTCCTCAACCTAAAACAATTCACTTAATGACAAACAGCACTGAAACACTATTTCTGACCTTTTTTGCACTTATGACCATTGCAGCATACCCATGGTCATATGATCAACTGGCATATATTTATGACATTGCAGTGTCCTGGGGTCTTCACCTTTTGCGAACTTCTGATAAGCAAAGTCAATGGGAGAGCCAGATTCACTTAACAATAATATTACTAACTTAATAACTGCAATGATACAACTCTGGCAGGACAGGTTGTAAAACAGAGCAAAACTTACTTAACTGACTTGTTTAACAATAAAAATGTTGGGCTCAACTGTGGTCATAAATTGAGAACTACCTGTATACATGCATAGGACTATACTAAAATTCCATATTATTCTGACAAAGAGAACCTTCCTTAACTCTGAAAAACAGAGATTCAAATAACATCTAGCAGCAACAGTTTTAAAACTGGCATTCCACATCAGGACTATGTATCTTTTTTGCCCGTTAAAGGGTTGCTTAAATTTAAAAAATTATGTGGTAGCACAAAAACAAAATATGGCACCAAGAAAAAAATGGTTTAAACCTAATAAAAATTAAATGGATTAAATGATTTATTTATTCAATTTATATTGTGCCCATCTCACTATCAAGCAATTCTGAGCACCATTGTCTTATCCAATTATTTTTTTTGTTACAGAAATATATATATTAAAAAAAAACCCACACAATTCAAGGCCACTTCTGTATCCAAACCTTTGGGACTGTATCCAAGAATGGGAGGAACACATACCCAGCTGTATCACCCAAAGGGATAAAAAGGAGCAGAGATTCTGTGGAACATGTTTTTTCATGTTTGTGGAAGATGGAAAAATAAACATCCTAAGTGTTTTTAAAACAGGGGATATCTGTTTGCTTTCAAACAGCTTTGAACTGGTGTGATTTGCAAAAAAAAGAAGAAGAGAGAAAGCTCTGCCGTGTATGCCCTTTGGGCTCATGAAGGAAAGGTGGATTATAAATTTAACAAAGATGAGGTTTAAGAAATATAATGAAAGACGCAGATGTGACATACACACAAAAGGGTTAAGAACAGATATGTATTTTATATGCCAATTATTTTTAATTCTTTCATATCTAAGCCAATAGCAAAAGCACCAGCAGTTATTTCATCTCAAAACTGAAGTAAACCGATATGGAAGTACAGTAGATACATATGTCTTTCAAGACGCAGAAGTGACATACACACAAAAGGGTTAAGAACAGATATGTATTTTATATGCCAATTATTTTTAATTCTTTCATATCTAAGCCAATAGCAAAAGCGCCAGCAGTTATTTCATCTCAAAATTGAAGTAAACCGATATGGAAGTAGATACATATGTCTTTCAATCCCTCGCTATAAGCGAAAGACAAACTCGACAGAGTATCTATTGAGACTGCCTGGTCTTTTCTTTTTCTTAGGCTGAAGCTTTCCATATGCTCCAGCCACCTTATCTCGCCCAGGGGCAAAATACTGGCCAAAACCTGATACACGGTACAGTATCGCCTCCTTGACCCGTTGCAGCCGCAGCCCGTAAACCGAATGCAACACTGAAGAGCAAGGAATGCTCTGGTCTGGAGTAAAAAGCCCAAATTCCATGGAGGGCCGCGGCGTTTTCGGTTCCTTCTCGCCGATCCTCGGGCTGTAGTCGCCCGTCGCCCCCCGTCCGCCCCCCCCCCCCCGTCCCCAATCCAGTCTACTGCGAACCTGCAAGGCGAGCCCCAAAAGGCGAAGGGACGAAAGGAGAACGCCAAGGGCATTCCTCCGCGAATGGCAAATGGGAGGCTACGCCGCGGCCAACCCGCCGCAAACAGCAGAGCCCGAGGAAGGGAAGAGGCAGGCAGGCGGCCAGCGGCGGTAAAGCCGAACGGATTTGTCTGCCCGTTGCCAAGGAGACGAGACCGAGGTCGAGCTTGCGAGGACCGCGGGTGCAAGGCCGGCAGAGAAAGGGTTGCTCCGGCTGCCAGGAGCTGAAGGGAGGGCCGTTATGCTACGGGTCTCACTCACCTGCCGAGCGCCCGCTTCATAGCGGAGTCCCCGGCGGGCCGGGCGCTGCCTGCCAAACGCGGGCTGGCTCTCAAGCTGAAGCCCTTATCCAGGGAAGGAGAAGAGGAAGACGAAGCGGCGGCGGCGGCGGCTGAAGCCGGAGCGGAGGAGGCAAAGCGCTCATGCTCCAAGGTGACGGACTCGTTCCGCTTTCTCATGCCGGCGGTGCCAACGCACGGGCGGTGCCACTTCCACTCTGCCTCAGGGAAGACGCCTCTGACCCGAACCCGACGTCTCTTTCGCCTACATTATACCGACAACAGCCCGACAACCGAGAAGATAGCAGCGCTTCCCGCGTGCTACCAATCAGAAAAGACTAGGCCCACGTGACCTTCTACGCTTCCCCATACTAACGTAGCTGGAGCGAATGATCGTTTCTTCAGCGGTGTTACTGAAGTGTCCACATCAAAGATGGCTCCTGTGGCGAGGGGGTGGGAGTTAAGGTACGATAAGCTAAACGACGATTACTTTTCCCCTAAAAAAAATAAATTACGAGCTATGTAAATACAGCCTATGGAAGGCAGGTGAAAACCTGTGTGCTTGTTTTTGTAGAATGTGCACTTTCCTGTCAGTTGTTGAACCTTATAAGCTTGCAGAACTAGGATGCAAAAATTCGGATCACCGGTAGATTATGGCAACGAAGTAGTTGTTTACATCACTTTGTCTTCTCTAGTAGTCGTGGTTGATCTTTGTAGCCCGGATCGGATATCACTAACTATATAAAACATGAGATTTTTTTTTCAATCCACAGTGGTATATTAGAAAGTGGGTCAGATGAAGCCTGCTGCAGTTGTAACGATTGAATAGAAAGAAAAGATCATCTGTGTAACCTCTAATAATTTCCAATAAATTGCTGATAATGTTTTATGCATACTCTATCACTACAGCTAATAGCCAAGGGAAGTTATTAAAAGTACTTTTACTCTTGTATTTAATAGAAAAGTCCCTACAAAATAATAAATTATGGCTTACAGTGCATACAAAAAAGATATCAAAATGGATAAGTGAAAAAAGTGGGGGGGAAATTACAATACTTCTACAAATTGTAACCAAATTATAAAATGTTCTAATATAGTTAAAAGCTACAATAGGAATTATTATAAAACCCAATCTACATATCATTTTGGGAAAGTCAAACTATTGGTGAGCCATTTCCTTTCTTTCACTTCACTGGGGCTTTATGGAATTGATGCAGCTAAGCCCCAATGGAAGAAAAGCTAAAAGCATTTGATTGTTTACCTTTTAGAGCACCGTGAAATTTGAGATGTTTCACCATTTGATAAAAGAAAAGATTCCCAAATATACTAAAACAAGTAGTAGAAAAACACTCAAAATACATTAATTCCTTCTTAAAGACAATAAAAATACAATGATTTTACAATAGTCATCAAAATGCATTAAACAAAAGTGAAAGGCTTATAACAGGAACTGAGAATCCATCCACAGAAGGCTTAATGTAATACATTATAATGTAATGTAACTACATATAATGTAGTACATTAGTTAATGTATTTAGTTCAATAATGACGATTGAATTCACTTATTTAATCATAATTAGCTGCAGAAGTCATAGTCGCTTGGTTCATATAGACTTGCCACCAAGCCACATTGTTTGGTGTTATTATGACTGAAAAAAGTCATGAATTTGGCAGGGTTGTGGGGGGTGGGTGGATTAATTGTATAGCATGGGATTGTAGCCAAAGATTTAAAAGGATAGTTCATGGGAGAGAATAAACTTCACAGATTCCTGTTGAGAAATGCAAGATGTGGCTTTGAATTCTAATATAACTATTTTCCAACTTGCCTGAGGTGCATTATTTTTTGATAATAGTTGGTCAAATGTTTAGATAATGTTTCATATCTAAATAAGAAATATTTATACCTAAAATTTTGCATAAAATTTTATTTAAAAAGGAAGGCAGTGCCATGGAAGTGGATTGATGGTAGATTATCCTTTATTCAGGTAAAGCTAAAATGACCCATGTGCAAAAAGACCCACCATCTTCAAAGAAAAAACAAGAAAGTCCAGTTGCCTCCTGAAAAAGCACCTTTGGGACACCCCTGTCCAGTACTGGAGCCATTTAACAATCTGGTTGGCGTAAGTAGATTTACTTAGAACAGTGTGAAATAGCCAAGAATTCTTGTGAAGGTCACTTTGATATCAGTTGGATTCCAAATTAATGTGTTGAGAATCCCTTATATGTGTTACTTTAGAAAAACAATGAAGAGATATGTAGCATCTCAAAAACGAAGAAGTTGGATCAAACTAGCAGACTACTTAGTCACAGCATTCTGTTCTCACTGTAGCCAGCCAGAGGGTTCTAAAAAGCTTGTAAATACACGAGAGCATCATCAAATGTCTGCTTAATGTCATTGATAATATATTTGTAGCTAGATAGATCTCTCTAGAAGAAAGACTATTTTTATCACATAGTATATATACTGTACAATTCCAAAGGCTCTGGAACTGTAGGGGTGTGGGGGGGGGGTTAAAAAAGCAAAGCCCCCTCCTTGGTATCCTCACCACTCAGTGTGGTGTTAGCAACATGAAACTAACAGAGACCTGTCAATAGAGTCGGAAGAGAAGACAAGAAAATAATACTTCGGTTTTATTGAAGGATCTCTTGCTTTAAAAAATGGTTTTGGCTTGTATTTGCTTTGCAATTCTTTAAATGTCGGTTTTATTAATATTTATTTGTACATCAATTAAAATAAAATATTGATTTTAAAATGCAAAAAAAAAAGCAGTATAGTTGAAATACATCAACCTGTGAACTTTTCATTGGGGGAAGAAGTGAAAAACAATGTTTGTAGTGGAAATAATACAACGTTTACTTAGGGCTCATAAATCGCAAGAATTCGGAGCGCATCCTAAATCACCCCAAATACCGCTCTTCCATTGGTTCCTCAGTTTCCAGCGAAGTTCCGCGTTTTGTCCCTTTGCCTATTCCGTAATAAATAGTTGCTGAAGGCGGGGACATTTTTCCCCCTCCCATCCTTCCAAGGAATCCAGTCTTCCTATTGGCCGAGCAGTACGAGGCGCGATTTACTACTCGCCCTCCCCCCCTCCCGCCCGCCGGACGAGTTCTAAGGAGATTCGGTCATTCCTGTGGCGGTCATGTTTTGTGAGAAAGCGACTGAGTTGGTGCGAGAGCTGTATCGCGCGAGCGATGGGCAGCTTCCTGCCTTCAACGTAAGTTTTTGCTGCGCGCGCGCGCTCCGCTTCTTCGCCTTGCCGTGGTCCGACTTGCGGAGTCTACGGCAGCCTTTGAGGGGGAATGGCGTGAAGGCGAAGCGCGAACCGATTCGCTTTTTTCTCACAGTGGACGCTCGGCTTTGAATTGATAGTGTTCTATTCTATATAGTAACCTTTTCTATTTTATTTACAGCATTTAATCCCCTCGCTTCACTATTTATGCAGAAGACTCCCATAGTAAAATCGTACCCAGATATAACGCATTAGCCTGGTCCAGCCCAGCCTCTTCCGGGAGCTGGATTAGAGACCCATCACCCTTTGGCAGGTTCAGACTTTGGGCTGGGTTTTCAGCCCCCGTTGGAGCCATATTTTCCTTCCTAAGAAATCTCAAGAAGCAGCTGATAAATTCAAAGGAAGCAAAACTGAGAGGGTTGGGCACTAACTCACCTTTCTTTAGCATCCCTTCTCTCCCACCAATGGAGGACCTCTAGCCCAAGGGTCAGCAAACTGGCTCTGGAGCTGCATGTGGCTCTTTCATCTTTTTGCTGCAGCTCCCTGTCACTAGTCGGCTCCACAATTGATAGGGCTTTCATTTAGGACAGGTAGAGGAAAAAGGATGCTGTGCTAGGAGGAGGCTCTATGGTGGGGGTTGGCTCTAGAATTGAATAGGGGGCTTCCATTTAGGACCTTTGTGGCTCTTTGAGTGTTTAAGATTGCTGACCCCTGGTCTAGCCCAATGACTGAATGACTTTGTGAGTTGTTCTTCCTCCTCCTCAGCAATAGCACTTAGGTTTACCCTATATACCAATACCGCTTCACAGTGCTTTACAGGCCTCTCTAAGTTTACAGTCAGCCTATTGCCCCCAGTAATTTGGCTCTTTATTTTACCCACCTCAGAAGGATGGAAGGCTGAGTCAACCTTCTCCTCCTGCTCCTCCTCCTTTCTTTCTTTTCTTCTTCATTCTTAAGAAAAAGTTGTTGAGTTGCTGCTTAGTCTTCTGATCAAATTAAGAATCTTGTTTCCATAAAATTCCAGCTTTATGATGTCTCACTTTGGAGATGAAATATTGATCTAAATTCCACTTTTCCTCAGCAGCTAGGCCAAATGCTTCTGGAATTGCATATATTGATAATGCTGAACAGCAGCGGGACAATCCCCTAATAGACACAGAACTTTTGTTTTCACGAAACCTTAAAACTTCGTGCTTGCCAGGCTTGCCACCCGCCTAACTTAAAAATGATGTATTTTAAAATATTTAATATACTTAATAATTTAAAATGGATGCTGCGATATTGCAAATAGAATGCCATTTTAGCACATATTTTTTTACTATTATTTATTTATGCATTTATAGATCACCAAATCCATTATGACTCTCGGCAGTTCTCAAAGATACATAAGCAGACAGACATCAAAATAAAAATACATAAGTTAATGAAAACAGAGTAAAATTGAATTAAAAAACCAAACTGTAACTAAACTAAGATGGAATCAAGGCCTAAATACCCTTTGGAAGAAATCTGGTTTGAGCAGCTTTTGGAAGGCTATCAGGATAGGATATCCTCTGGAAAATTATTCCAAGGGATTGGCACAGCCATTGAAAAGCTACAGTACTGAATCTCAATCCCTAAAGTGAAACATTGCTAATAGTTTTTCAACAATAAAACAAACTAGTTGGGTCAATTCCAAAGGATAATGCAGTCCTCCAGCTACAGGGGTTTATAGTTTAGTAGCAACACTTTTAATTCACTAAGAAATTTGCTGCCAACCGTTGCAGCCCACGGTAGTTGTGTAAGGAGGACAGCTTACTGGCAAACATTGATCAGCACATGGGCCACTACAGTCTAACCAAATGGCAGTTTCTTAATTATCTCCAAAATCTGTCACATAACAAAATATGTTGAATTAATTTAAGTGGATGGCAATGAGAATATGAGTCCTGCAGCACCAAGATTCTCCTGCTCTAGATAGGTACTAAATGATCCGTTGGGAACCCTGTATCAAAACAACATACCTTATGTGCGGTCAGAATTTGAAAACAATACTTAATACAGCACAGTACTTCAGCAAAATGGTTTGGTTGAGACCGACTGATTGGTGTAGATTGTAGGGGTGACACTAAAATATAATTGATCATACAGTAATCCCTCGTTTTTCGCGGCTTCATGTTCCGCGGCTTCAGTGCGTCGCGGGTTTTTCAAAAATACAGAATAGAAAAAAAATGCATTGGTAGGAGGCAAGCGCCCCCTAGTGCTTGCTTTAAACGATGTCCACCAACTCAAGTTTCCGGTATAGATATACAGAATCCTACTTCGCGGTTTTTCAGTTTCCGCGGAAGGTTCCGGTCCCCATTAACCGCGAAAAACGAGGGATTACTGTATTTTATTCATATATTAAATTTTATTCCAATCTCATTTTAAATTGTATTTTATTCCACTTCTATTTTAAATTGTATTTTATTCCACTTATATTTTAAATTAATTTTATCAGATTTTAGTAATAATTTGTGTTTGGAACTCTACTTTGATATGGCCCATGGACTAATCAATAAAATTAAGTAACTAACTAGATAGGGCTACAACTGGCACACCAGCTAAACCTGAAAAAAGCCTCTTTCCTCCCCCCTGACCATGGCCTCCATCTACTGGTACTAGTCTAGCAGGAGCTGTTTTGATTATTTAGGTTTAAATTAAGGAGCAGACTAGACCTTTTAAGTTTATGTCACTCCACCAAGATATATGCTGGGTGAACAAATAACCTTATTGGACAGGTCGTAGCTACTGTAAGTGTTGGATTCAGTTTAAATCTGTTCTATCTAATTGTATCCAATCCAAACTAACAACCTCCAGAACCCAGAATAGGATTTCAATGGCATTACTAGTTTGACCTAGCAGTTTAAAGATGAGTATCATAACCATATTGATGATACTGAATTCCAGACCACCAGATCAACTGTTATAATGGCTTCATGTAAATGGTGAATTAGCGTGGGAAAGAACCAACCCTTGTAACATCCCACAAGGGAGTAGCTATCCAGCCAATCTCTCCTCCCTGTCCATCAGTGAAGCCGCACACTGAAGAAGAACCACCACAAAATGATGTCCAAATCCCCAACTCTCACAAGCAGTCCAGAAGGATATGATAGTTATCATTATCTAAAATAAACAGGATGAGCTCATATCCTCCAGGTTCAAAGGCAGCCATCTACTGCTGCTAATAGTGCAAGCAATCTTGTCTACTTTTTTTCAATAAGATATCTAATATCACTATTAGAAATGTGAAAAACATGAAAGGACATTTTATGGTGTTTGATTGCCTTGTAAAATAGTTATTGGGCACAAATACATATGGTAATGCAGATAATTTTATAACATTCATTTGAAACCAGAATATTTCATACTAGGATTTATGGCTAGAGAAGTAAAAAATTATCATGGGCAATTGTTTTTATATATGGAAACTGCAGCAAGGTTATTGTATGCACTAAGATGGGAAAATACAGAACCTTGGTACATAATTTGGGAAGGGGAAGATTATAATCCTTATGCTTTTAACTGCTACAAAGATCAGAAGTGGCTTCTTTAAATATTTTTCTCTTTTATTGTTCTTTCACTTTTGCTCTTATCCTTTCATATTTTAGTTTTCTATTTCCCTTTTATGTTTCTGTAGTTTTTAGGGTTATGTAAAATCTTTAAATAAAAATTATATTTTAAAAGTTATATTTTTATTTGCTGAAACATTTTACTTGAATTAATTAGGTTAATAATTAAATAACCATTGTATTTGGTATTTTTCTTTCCCAGGAAGATGGGATCAGACAAGTACTTGAAGAGATGAAAGCATTGTATGAGCAGAACCAAATTGATGTGTAAGTCAGTCTCATCAATAAATGAATAATTTGTCAACATAAAATAATTTTAAAAAAATGTAAATGAAGACTGACTCACATATTGCATGAAAAGAAATGTCATTAAATATAGCTACCAGAATCCAAGCAGGCAGCAGCTTGTTTGAGCTCAGAAATTAGCAGCATTGAGCCTGGTTAGACTGAACCTGTAGGAAATGTTAGGCACATAACCTAGACTGGAAATTAAAAACAACATAACTCCCAAAAGAAAGCAATGTCAAGTCAACCAGTTTAATAATGACAAATTTGTTGACTCATCGTTATGAACAACTACACTACATCTTCTGATGCAGATGTAATGTTTTGAAGAAATATAGTAGTACATATAGTCCTCGGCTTTCAGTCCTTTTACTGACCCTTCAAAGTTACAAGGGCCCTGAAGAAAATGACCCATCATCATTTTTCATACGTACAACCATTGTATCATCCCCATGATCACAAGATCAAAATTCGGATGCTTGGCAGTTGATTCATATTTCAACTGCCAAAATAGTTGGCAGTTGCAGTATCCTGGGGTCATGTGATCATCTTTTGCGACCTTCTGGTAAGCAAAGTCAATGGGGAAGCCAAATTTGCTTAACAATCATGTTATTAACTTAACAAATGCACTGATTTACTTAACAACTGTGGTAAGGAAGGTCGTAAAATGGGACAAAATTCACTTAACTGTCTTGCTTAGCAACAGAAATATTGGGCTTAATTGTGGTTGTAAATCCTGTATATACCCATTGTCACTTTATCTAGCAAATGTACACTAAGGGCTAGATGCCATTTCACTATAAAGAAATATACTTCCTTTGCATTGAATTTTAGAGAAGAGTAAATAGTGAGATAGCTTTGGGCTGGTTGTAAAGTCTCTCTATCTTTGCAAAATAAATGATTCTTCCCTCCCCCCCAAGATATGTGTGTCACAAAAGAAGGCAGAGTATACTTTTTGTTTAGTTTTTATGAATAGAGCCTAAAAATGTATACAGTAATTGCATGCTAGAGGAGCAATGTGGGAACAATCTTTTATAGATTTTTTTTCAGTACAAAAATATCCCTTCCTAAATTAGAAGCAGAAAACTAACAGCAGAAAAAGGTCTAGTGGTCCATCAAATCTGCCCTTTGAGAGTTTTTTACTGCATTTTCTATTTTTTAAATTTTTGTCAGATGGTGGGCATTTATTTATCCCAACTAAAGGTGGTTCTAAGCTTCCACTACTTTTTCTATGAAGTGATACTTTCTAATGTTACTTTTGAACTTCCCTCCTGTCAGTTTGGGGTTATACTGATTTGTTGATTTTTTAAAATTGATTTTTGATTAATTGATTGATATTGAAAATCCTACCTTCTATTTTTATTCACAATTGCAAGACTTCGCAATTCATAGTCAAATTGAGATGGAACTTGAACCTTACTGTATATAATAAATATAAACTAATAGCATGAGCCAATCACATGTTTGGGTGTTTTGAGTTCAAAATATATTTAACTAATATAGTTCTACTATTATTACCAGAAATGAAGCCAAGTCAGGTCACAGTGAGTTGATTACAACAATCAAATTTCGTCATTGCTCTCTGCTGAGAAACCGAAGATGTGTTGTTGCATACTTGTAAGTGTCTAGTGGTCTTCTGTGAAATAATTCTCAATTCTTCCAAGATTAGATTGTTTCACTTTTGAGATTGATATTTTTAGTAGAATTGTACAAGACTTCAGATTGTTAACTATATTGATAATCTGGCTATACAGGTAGTCCTTGATTTACAACAGTTCATTTAGTGACTCTTTGAAGTTACAGTGGCACTGAAAAAAGTGACTTATGACCATTTTTCACACTTACACCTTGACACTGACACTCGCAACATTCCCATGGTCATATGATCAAAATTCAGACGCTTAGTAACTGACTCAAATTTATGACAGTTGCAGTGTCCCCGGGGTCACGTGATCTTCCTTTGTGCCCTTCTGACAAGCAAAGTCAGTGGGGAAACATTTAACAACCATGCTACTAATATAACAATTGCAGTTATTTATTTAGCAAATGTGGCAAGAAAGGTCGTAAAATGAGGAAAACCCCACTTAACAAAAATGTTGCTTAGCAACAGAAATTTTGAGCTCCATTATGATCATAAGTCAAGAACTATCTGTAAATACTCTGTAAATAGCTTTAAATAAAGAAAATATTTAGGAGATGTATTTAGCTAGATTTAATGATTGAAGTAATTGGGCACACAAAATTTTAAGGCACTCATTCACTATTAATTGTCCTAATATTGATTATATTCTACGGCAGTGGTAGTCAACCTGGTCCCTACCGCCCACTAGTGGGCATTCCAGCTTTCATGGTTGGGCAGTTGGGGTTTTGTCCGATACTGAAGCACTTTCCTTTTTTTAATTTAATTGACTTCCCTACTTTATCAATCACCATTACTGTGGAACCGGTGGGTGGTTAGAAAATTTTACTACTAACAGAAATACACAAGTGGGCGGTAGGTATAAAAAGGTTGACTACCCGTTCTACGGGTAAGGACTTTTGCAGGTATTCTAAAGAAATGCAACTTTACTTGTAGTTTGTTGCATAGTAAATGAGCTGTATATTTTTATAACACTAAAACAAAATTTATCTTTATGTAATACAGTAAATTTGTGTAGTTTTTAAATTTCAATACTTTTGATGAAAAATAGGGCAGTGACTTTGGATTTGAAAGATCAGACTGTTTTGGAGTACAACAGAATGAAAATATATCAGACCCGTTTGCAACTCCTTAAAGCAGAAATGTCCCCCACCTTAGGATTGTGCAGCTACTCATTGCAACTCCTTGGAATCCCATGGGAAAAATGGGATTTAAGGAACTGCAGATATGTTACATTTTCCACTCTACCCAATTCAAATCACTTCTTTTACTTGCAAATCCAAAGTGATGTATAGCCCTATTAGAAATAGTGTACAGTAATGAATTAAATATGTTTCCACTGTTACTATATTTAGGTACGACCGCTTACTTCGCCTCCGGGCACTTAGGTGGGAATATGGTAGCGTCTTGCCAAATGCTGTCCGGTTTCACATGTCAGCGGATGAAGTAAGCTAAGTGTGTGTGTGTTTGTATAGCTTCAGAAAATTGGGAACAATCCGAAAATATGGGAATATAAGAAGAGTATATTAGCTACAAATATTAATTTAAAAATAACCACATCTCTTTAAACATACTATAGAAGTTTCACAAAATCTGCTTAGCAGTTATGTTAGATCAGTGAGGAAACGGTTTATTAAAGATGGAAGCTTTAAGAATAACTGGTACTGGTTTTATAAACCAAAATGTATGGCTTAACCTCATATGTAACTATAGCTAGTTATGGTTTATTCAGTAAAATAGAGTTCAACAAACCCTTACATTGTGAACTGTGTAAACCTATTGAAACACTTATGTTCCAAAATATTTAGTTAGACAGATGGAATCACCTTTAATTCTCAGGTATACTAAGAATACACAATTGTTTACAAATTGACTCTCAGATGAGGAGCAATTAGGGTTTTTTTAATACATGACCTATAGAAACTAGAAATCATTGAGTTATTAAGTAGAATTTCTGAGATTTCAGACTTCACTCTGTTATTTGTACTGTCTTTTAATAGTTTGGAAGGATATCTAACTTAGCAGTGTATAAGTGGTACTTAACTTCATGATTAATTAAACTTTTTATATCTAGGTGCTTTGGTTTAATCAATATAAAAAGTCATTGGCTACCTATATGAGATCAATAGGAGGAGGAGATGGCCTTGATCTTACCCAAGATATTAAACCTCCCAAAAACTTATACATTGAAGTAAGTAAAACTGAGGATTATATACTATTTTTTAAAAAAGAAAACCTTAGTTCATTATCAAACTTCAAAATATACAAAATTATTTAATATAATCACTGCAATCTAAATTTAGTTCATTATGCTGCTCAGAAGAGAGCATAATTTATGTAACAGAAGAACTTCTTAATACAGGCCTATGCTTAATTTACCAATAATGGTATGTGTACTACTCATTATTTTTCCGTTAGGTTCGGTGTTTGAAAGATTATGGAGAATTTGAAATTGATGATGGCACAACAATTCTGCTGAAGAAGAATAGCCAGGTATTTATTAAGTAGAAAGGATTATTATTATTATTGTTGTTATTGTTGCTCTATTAGTAAGCAAATATTCCAAGCAGCATCAGAAAGTATTCTTTCCATTTCCCATAAATAAGAAAAAAAATTATGCAGAAGAGAACATTTGGTCAGTCTGGGGCACAGCGCATCTATGAAACCATTCTTTCTTACCTCGTGCCACTTCATTCTAACACACCTTGAGCATTTAAATTGTAATTCAAAGTATACTTAATAGAAGGAAGTTATATCCAGCAAAATTCATTTTGAATGAATGGCTATTAAACTAAAAATTATATAATTGTCTTTATAAAATAGATATTTTCTCATTGGAAGATGATTGAGGGAAAATATTTTTCAGTGCAGAAGAATAAAAAAAAACACAACACAAAATCTCATTCCTGTCCTTGAGGATTTTCCCTTTAAAATTATTGGCTAAGCTTTGGAGGCTGCTGTTAGCCTAAGTATCTAGAGGTACAGGTACAGACAGTTCCTGCATAATTTTATGTTACGTGTCATGTTGCCTTGTGGGTTTGGGTGGTGCATAAAAAGATAAACACAAAATATTTCCTTAGATTTGACAATGGGTTCTTTTTTTTCTTTAGCATTTCTTACCACGCTGGAAATGTGAACAATTAATCAGGCAAGGAATTCTGGAGCACATCCTATCATAAGCTACATTTACAAGACTGCTAAAATACACACAAATAGTTTTGCAGATTTCAAAATATGGTCAAAAAGCATTTTTTGTTCTTTGATAATCTTTTTTTGAAAAATAAGTTTTTTAAAATAAGTTTAAAATTATTATTAGAAGCACACAAATAATATTTTGTGAAGAGGAAAAATGTGATATGTATAAGACCTTTCTCTAAAAACAGGTAGAAAGCAAGTTTTTATTCATTGCCACAATTGTTACCTCTATATTTGGATATCTTTTGGGATTAAAGTTACTTTCGTTTTGGTCCTCTCTGGCCTTTTTGTATTAAAAAAAAAATGGACCAAATGCCCTAGCTCATTCATTTGTAATTATCGTATATTGCTTTGTGCTATTTGAAATCATGTTGTAATCCTTTGTAAATATTTAAATATTTTTATACAATTTTATGTTGCATGTGATTTCTATAGTATATGTGTTATGACTATAATCACTTTTGTGCTGTTTTCTGTTATCATGCCAGCCTTAAAAGTACCATGGATTTCTGGCAGAATCCACCCAAATTACAAAGTTATATAATAAAATTTTCCATAGTACTTTTTTAACCAGTCAAGATATTCTGTTTCTCACTATTTTTAGTGTTATCGGAGCTATATTATTTTAGCATCTTATTTCATTTTAGATGGAGGAAGTATGTGCATTATTAGTGTACACTCATCAATATAATGAAACAGTTTAAAATTCACTTCAATAAGTTCAAGGACAAATTAAATGCAATAGGAAAACAAAGGAAATACGTTAAAGCATCTTTGAAACAGTGTGGTATAGATTTTCAAAAATAATTAAAATATTTCATCTTTTGAATGTACTATATAAAACAATGCCTTCAATTCTCATTCCAAGAAAATAGTAAAGATGGAATTCTTGGCAAACAAACTTGGATGTACAGTTCCCAAATTATTTATTATTGCAATCAAAATGAGTTCTGTTCATCTAACTCTGCCAAATGCTGGACTGAAATGAGCAAATTAATTCCATGATCAAAATATATTTGGATTTGTATTCCAACTAGTAATATACTCCTGTCTTGTGCTTGCTTGCCCAGCTCCTATTTTCTGTATTTTTTCCTTTTCCTTCTTTTCGTAGAATTTCCTCCATTGCAGAGAGAAGAGATTGCTTTAATAACCTTGTCTCCTCCTAAACTGCTTTTCTTTGCAGCACAGCATTTTCCTTAAAAGTGCTTAAACACAGGCATCTCCCTTAGTGTTAATAAACTCAGTGACCTTGATCAGTTACTATCACCCTTGGCCAGCTTCCACTACTATCTGAAATTGGCAGGATTCTAATCAGTTTCAGCCTAAAGGTTTTCTTTTGCCTCCAGCCAGGAGCTAAGAAAGCACAAAAGCATTCCTTTCAATGTGTATTCCCCATTATATGCTTGCTTACTGTATTGCTTACTCTTCCTCTCCAATTAGTGCAAATACAATACATTGTTTTCCCCTTGCTAATTATTCCAGAACTGAAAGGGAGATTCCAAAGAACAGGAAAATAGGGGAGAGACAAACTGTAAGATTTATCTCTTTTTCCCAGCTTCTTTGCAGCCAAGTTCTGGAATATAAACCTTTCCTGCTGTTAGGGCTCACCCAGTTGTTTGCATTTCTATCCTCCTGGTGCTCCACCTGTGGGCAATTTTGTAATAAGCATTTCTCAAGAGTTGTTATTGTCTTGGCATCCCCCTTAATGTTCTTTGTTATGCCCTGCAAACTCTAAATCAAGTTTAGATGCACAGATTGACAACTCTCTTCCTTGACGAGTACATAAAATATAAATTGGCGGGATGTTTTTCTCTTCTTGCAAGCGTGATTTGAGATAAGGCGTAAATTCTACATTCCCAGGTTGAATGGAATGTTTCCATTTTAGTCAAGGAGCCAAGAAAAATAGTAGTTTATGTGTAGAACACTTTTTTTAAAAGTGCTAAGGGAATAGACAATCTCACTATGTCTTTTTGTGCTTCCTAGACTGCATTCAGATTATCAGCTTTCCCACATGGGGTAGTTGCTTTCATCGACTAATAATAATGGCCTTTATTGTCATTGTATATCATGATGTATGCAATGAAATTGGTTGCAAGTTAATACTGAGAATGGAGAAAAGGCAGCCTGCATTATTATCTATATTTGCCTTTGCCTTGGAAACATTGCACATCTTGTGGATGATTTAAGTTACTAGGCATAGTATTATGGTCTTCGAGTTTGCATTTCAAAAGTATTTAATGCAGATGAAAGTATTAGGCCATTCCAGACAAGGTGATGTCCAATTTAATATGATTTCATCTAATATGTATCCCTAGTCTGAGGACTGGTCCTAAAGTGCTACCGGAAAATGCAAGCTCTGTATGCAGTTAGATGGCATCCATTTATGATTTGATGGTGGACAAGGAGGTAGCAATGTTGCTTTCTCTGAAATCTATTCATCCAGGATTGGGTCCTGTATCAACTCAAGCTGGGGATGGGTGTCAGCTACAGCCCTTTTCTCCCAGCACCTGAGTAACACACACAGTGATCCCCTTTTGAGCTCATAATTTATTTCTGTTTTACCTATAGTGATAGCTAGTCCCATGTCTAATATTCCTAATGAAAATATAACACTTTAACTTTGATGGAAAAGTTTCACTGGTTTTTCAGGTGAAAATATGTTTTCGTGCTAATAGCAGGAATGTAGCAAATTCCTTTTAAAGATACAAAGAGTGCATTGATGGCACAACACACAGTATCTGCTGTGGCAAAGTCAGAGGAAAAATATGAGTATTTTTTGCCATCTAGCAAAAAGAACATATGTCTGCTTAGCAAAGCCATTTATACAATTAAAAACCAAGTGAGAACTGTAGAGATAGTATTTAATTAAAATGTACCACATACCTAAAGCAAAAAAAAAAAAAAGGGAGGGGGAGTTCATTGGGTTCTTGTTTACAGTTCTGCTTAAATAATATAGCACATAATTCAATGAGTAATATTTTACACTTGCATAAAACTGTTTGTGTGTGTGCACGCACACACACTCACACACACACTCTTTAGCCAGTGTATAGACAGACAGGAGGACAAAAAGTTGAAATCACAATAGCTGTCCAGTCCCCAAATGATACAGTGTAGAACATCCTGCTTCTGTGAAATTTATCCAGAAGATACTAAATGATTTAAACTTTTCCATTGGAAAAAAAAAAGAGTTTTATTGCTGTAGTCGACCCTGTGTTTCCCTATCTTCATAATATATTTCCTTATTGTTCTATTTTAGATAGCATATGTATTTTCCCCACTCTGAAGTGGTGGCTATCTCATATAGAATTCTGTTTGCGAGAATAAGAGTTTTTGTATTCAGTCTGAAATATGTAGAACAAACTTGACCAATTAATATCTTTACTACTGATTGCCACAAGACAGCTGAATGGAAACCTATTCATTTAAATGAATAATTCATTGAGATGCAAATGTGATTTCTCCAACTAGCTTATTCAGGGATGAAATTTTTTCTTCTAGAATTAAGTTCCTATTTTCAGTGTTCTTCTGCATGTGCTCTGTAACTTGCAGCATTTTCATCAGATGTGCATTCTTCACATACAGGTCCTTCAGTAATAGATTAGACTTGGCATTTTTTTCAAACTGAAAAGGGAAGGAACATTCCATTAAGTACTATTCAGACACACCCATAACAAAACAGCTGATTACAATGGGTTACAATATTTATCTAAAGAATTAAAAAGACCTCTTTAACTTCATTGCCAGAATGAGTCATTCTGAACAGATTCCATGTAAAGTAACCCCGCAAAATTACACTATGCCCCTAGAAATTCTGAAAAAAGACACTTTATTTCTCAGCTTATTAAAATGTTCTTCAGATGGAATTTTGAACAATACTATACAGCAACCAAATTCAAAGTTATGAGAGCCAATTTGGTGTAGTGTTTAAAGGCAGGGAGCAGGAGTATTATTACTGCTTTAGGCCCAAAACCAACTGGTTGAATTTGGGCCACTCTCTTAAGCCTAGGAAAAAGGCAATGGCAATTCTGAAAAATACTGGTAGTCCTTTGACTTAGAACAGTTCAGTTAGTGACCATTCAGACAGTTGATAACTGGTCCATATTTATGACATTTACACAGGGGTGAAATTCAGCAGATTATGGAGAACCAGTAGTGGAAATTTTGAGTAATTCGGAGAACCGGCACATACCTCTGGCTGGCCCCAGTGTAGGGTGGGAATGGAGATTTTGCAGTATCCTTCCCCTGCCATGCCCACCAAGCCACACCCACAGAACCGGTAGTAAAAAAAAATTGAATTTCACCACTGCATTTACAGCTTCCTGGGGTCATGTGATCCCTTTTTGCAAACTGACAAGCAAAGTCAATGGAGAATCCAGATTCACTTAACAACCATGTGACTAACTTCACAAATGCAATTATTCACATAACTGTGGCAAGAAAAGTCATAAAATGGGGCAAACTCATTTAACAAATGTTTCCGCAACATAAATTTTGGGCTCAATTGTGGTTGTAACTTGAAAACTACCTGTATTGCTCAGAAAATGACAAATGACAGTACAAGCAAAAAGCTGAAATATATTAAAAGGAAGTAATAATGTTTGGATACATAATGAAATAAAATTTTCATCCTCTATTCTTTAATTTGAAACTTGCACACATGAGTATGTAGAGTGAATCTGCTTGCACAATATTCAAATATGTTGACTGAGGGAAGACAAATACTTTAGAGTAATTTAATGAATATATTGTAACACATTCCAGAATACTTTTGTTTGTATAGCTATCTGTTTTAATACTGCAGGCAATAGTCAATGACTTTTCCATTTGTATTTCTGCTCCATTCACAGAAAGCAACAAATCCACCCTTGCACTCACTTGTTCCTTAATTTGGGACATTTTTTCCTCAAGCAACATTTGTGTATTCTTCAAATTCAGCTCTACTTCCACTAACTTCTCTTCCATTAATCTATGTGCGTTTTCATATTCTTCCTGCAGAAAGAAGAGAATAAATTCTGAGCAGCTTTTATTGTGTATCCCAACACAATTTGACCATAAGTGAAAGTTAAAGGAATGGCCCAAGAACAATTGTTGATTGCAAAGTTGCTACAAGATTCTTTATATATTTCAGAAGAAACAGCCTAAACTATTCAGCATACATGTAAATTTAGTAGTGAAGCTAGTCACAAACCTCTCTGCACTATATTGCACTATAAATATTTATGAGTTGTTTTTGATAGGAAACATTAACCACGTTACTCTCTGAGTTTCCTTGTTTAACCAAGCTTTAGTTACCTACAATCTGTTTTCATTACAGGTTTTTTTGCTCTACTATTAAGCAATTGCCTAGCACAGGGGTGTCAAACTCAAGGCCCGGAAGCCAAATCCAGCCAGTGGGGTGCTTAGATCTGGCCTGCAGGGCTGCCCTGGAAACCTGCAGTGCCTATGCCAGTGAAAATGGAGCTTGGGAAGGCCACAGCCATTTTCACTGACAGAGAGTTGCAGGAGGCTTTCTCAGCCAAAAAAAGAGCGTGGGACCCAGTTTTCCCTGGCAGAGCACTTGGGCCACCACAGGCACCCCTGACACGAGTGACATTGAGCTGGCTACGCCTATCCTGGCCTTGCCCCTCCTGACTCCCCCCACCAAGGTCAAACACAACCCTGATGCAGCCCTCAATGAAATCGAGTTCGACACCCCAACCTAGCACATTAAACCACAATTTAAAATCATAGCATAAAATCAGCTACTGTGATTGATTTATAGATTTTTCTCTTGAGGGGAGGGAAAGGAGAATGTACCAGTCTAAGGCTTCTCTCAGGATGAGAGAAACCACATTGCTTCTATGTCTATGGAGATTCTCAGTCATCCAGTCACTGTTATCCCAAACATGTTTTTTTTTCAAGGAGCAACTGGACTTCCTTGTTTTTCTTTGAAAACATCCAAAAAGCTTCTTCAAATCTGACTGGATGGTGAGGAACAGAAGGATTTATATTCCTTCCATTTGCAATATGCAATAATGCTGGTCATTTGCATTATTTTTAGAGAGTCGTTGAGGCCACTAGGAGGTTTATCTGTGCCTTCAAGTTCACCTGAGTAGTGTAAATGGGGGTGGAAGCTTCTTGGAACTGCTAAAAGGACTGGGGAGATAGATGATGCCATATCCCTCCCCCTTGTTTTGAGGTGGACATAGATGGCCTCTCTTTCAAACCAGTGATCCTCTCTGTCCAAAATGTGAACTTTGCTGTCTTCAGAAGAGTCCCCTTTGTCTTTTAAATGAAGATAGACTGCTGAACCTTGTTCCGATGGGTTTGTTCTCCTGGGGTGTGCCCTGCGTTTATGAAGTAGTTTTGTCTCCCCAATGTACAGATCTGCATATATCTCAGTGTACTGTACTACATATATCACATTGCTCAGTTTGTATCTGGGTGTTTTATCCTTGGGGTGGACAATCTTCTGCCTTAGTGTAGTCTTGGGTTTAAAGTGTACACATATGTTGTGTTGGCTGAAGGCCCTCCTGGGCTTTTCAAATATTCCTGCAATGTATGAAATAACAGTATTGCTTCGTTTATTGCTCTCTTCTTTGTCTGTTAGGGAGGAGCTACTGCTGGGTCTTTTTTCGGATTTGATGAAGGCCCACTTGAAATAGCCACACATTCTGAGGGCTTCCTTGATGTTTTTTCATTCTTTTTCTTTGCTACTAGGCAGGCCTTCAGCTTAGCATCGAGTCCCTTTGTGGAGAGAGAGCGGGATATAAAATTAAATTATTATTATTATTATTATTATTAGTGGTGTAGATAACTCCCATTTTGTGCTCCAGTGGGGGGTCAGAATCAAAATGTAAATATTGATCTGTGTAAGAAGTGAAACGTTTTAAAAGAAAAACAAGAATATCCAGTTCCCTCTTGAAAAAAGTACTCTTAGGACACATTGCTTCTGGTTTAATTTTAGCTTAGTGTGTTGTATGAATGCAATCACTGTAGTAGTAACTTTTGGTTTAAGCCTTAGAGATGTGTTAAAAGGCCCACTATGATTTATTCAACAAACCATGGTAAAACAAGTCAGGCAGCTTATTTTTATTCATCGTACCAGCAACTGCATTCTTGGTAGGAACCTAAAGGAAGGCTAAAATAAACCTTCTTACTTGATAAATAGCCTGTTGCCATTTCATTTGTTCTGCCTGTAAATTTAGATCGCCTTGCAACTTTCTGACTGTTTTCTGTTCTTCTGCCAATCTGGTTTGAAACTCAACAAGATGGTCCTTAGGTACTGTATTGTCCATCTGGGTCTTCAATTGTTGCAGCTCATGTGCGTGCTGAGACTCATCTTGGCTTAATCTGGTGTCAGCTTCTAATAGCTACATTGCAAGAGAAAAAGACAGACTAGTACACTAACATTAGCAATACTGCAGAAGAAAAACCTAGCAATCAGTCAAGATACTCGCATGCCAAAATCCATTCTAACAGTCAATTCCACTCAATATGTAAAATAAATGCTAATTTTTTAAATTTAACTTTCTATCTAAAATTAAATTTGATGTATAATTTATTCTTATTTGGAAACAATTTCTAGTTTACAGTTCAATACATGGATATTGCTACACCCAAATTTGGGATTCTAAGATTTGTATTTTAGTCAGACATATTGCCTAATGTTATTTACAGTATTCTTTTAGTTCACAGGTAGTCCTCAATTTACAATGAGCATTGGTATTGGAATTTCTGACACTAAGTGATGCAGTTGTAAAGCACAACATCACTACTTAACTACAGCAATCCTATCAATCCCAGTTACTATTGTTAACTGAATCCCACAGTTGTTAGGCAAGGTAACTTCCTGCCAACTTTCCGTGATCAGTGGGAAAGCCAGGAGGAAGTTGGAAGGACCAAGGCAGGTAACTTGGCTATTGTTGGGGGAGAGCAAGGGGATCAGTGTGGGTTTGGGGGAAGGTCAGAGATGATGTGTGGGAGGCATGTTGGTTGGAGGTAGGTGAGCAGGTGAAAGAACCTCTGCTTTGGGCACAAAGTGTGTACAAGGATGCTACTCAGGTGCATAAGATGATGTGCACAAGTTAGTGAGGGTGTGCCAGAGGCTTCACATAGATCGAGGAGTGTGTGTTGGTATCCATGAGAGGCATTGCACAGGTCAGGATGAGCGCATGGGAGTGCAAGGGTATACGCAAGTGTGGCCACATGGATCAGGGTGGGTATGTGGGGTGCACAAGAGGTGCTGTGTGGATTGAGGAGGGTGCATAAGGATGTGTAAGATGCGCTGCACAGGTCAAGGAAGGTGCATGGAGTTGCATGAATGGCCAGTGCAGTGTGAATGCAGAGGGGCTGGGTAGTGTGTGTGGGTAGGGATCTCCCCACCAGTGATCTCCCATCTTCCCTGCCAATTTTCTCAGTGACCTTCTAGGAATGATGATCATTTGATTGAGGGGCAGTGGACAACTGTTCATACATGTGAACAGGTTTCCCAAACACCTATATTACAATCATGTGACTGTAAGGGGGCTTCTGGTCAGAATCCAAAGACCAGTTGTAATCACCATTCATTTGTTGCTGTTGTAACTTCAATCAGTTGCTGAATGAAAGGTTGTAAGTTGAGGAATGCCTGTATTATTTATTTATTTTAGCTTTGGCAGCAAATGTCCCTCAATCAACTAAAGTATAATCCTACACCATGTTAAAAAGCAAGGTTAACAGTCAAAATAGTTAGGCCAAAGAGTCTTAATTCATGATTCCCATAACAGATGTTATCTAAATTCTGGCTTGGCTTGGCCAACGTGACACAGGTTTTTCTACACGAAACACTACAGCAGAGGAGAGTAGTTGTTTGATGCCACAGGCTACATTTAACACTTGGAGCAAAGTAGTTAGGGCCACATTACAAAGAGATGGGAATTTGGGAACTTAGCTGTATTTTTCAACTGTAATGTGACTATTTTAGAGCTTATACTAGTTTTCATCTGCACTACACCACAAAATAGTATCTGTGCAATAGGCTTTTAGAAATCATCACCAGATAGATTAAAACAGCTGCAAAAGGAGGACTGAATGTTTGCCTACAGCCATGAGGCCGCAGATTGTCCATCACTGAAATACAACATTATGAAGCGTCACATGCACTTACAACGCAGTGGCCTCTCTCCTGGATCACCCTTACCTTTTCCTTCAGTGATTTTAGCTCTAAATCTAGCAAGTCCTTTTCGCCCTGCCATGTCAACTTCTGCTGAAAATGCTCCTTTTTCATCTCAGCAGAGGCCTCCCGAAGTTGCTTGGCTACCATAGCCTCTTGTTCTTTTTGGCTCTCCAATTCAAGAAACCTCTGATTCAGTATCTTGATTGTTTTCTGACTGGCTTTATTCTTGCTGCTTAATTCAATGTACTCATGGCTTAGCTGAGCAGTCCTGGTGTTCAGCTGTAAGATTTCCTCTTTGTAGCATTTGTTCTGAAGCAAGATTTTAGGCATTCAATGTTGTGACATTCCTCATAATCACATTTGTGCATGCACACAACAAAATTATAAATTATCCAAAGGATCAGGTAGGGATTTCCAAATTCACATTCTAGATAAATAGGGGCTGTCTTAAAACAAATGTGTTATATTGTTACCTTTCTCAGAGAAAGGAAGGGAGAAAAGAGGAAAACTACTAGAACTAAAGGACGAATTGCTTTTAAAAAATATACATTAACTGAATTTTTGGTGGTAGGGCAAATAATGTAAACCTATATAAGGTAAAAAGTAAAGGTAAAGGTTCCCCTCGCACATATGAGCTAGTAGTTCCTGACTCTAGGAGGCGGTGCTCATCTCCGTTTGAAAGCCAAAGAGCCACCGCTATCCGAAGACGCCTCCATGGTCATGTGGCTGGCATGACTAAATGCTGACGGCGCACGGAACACTGTTACCTTCCCACCAAAGGTGGTCCCTATATTTCTATTTGCATTTTTACATGTTTTCGAACTGCTACGTTGGCAGAAGCTGGGACAAGTAACTGGAGCTCACTCCGTTATGCGGCACTAGGGATTCGAACCACTGAACTGCCAACCTTTCTGATCGACAAGCTCAGCGTCTTACCCACTGAGCCACCTAGTAAACCTATATACAAAGTATTAAAGAAAAATGTATAGTTTTGAATTCTGAAGAGCTTTTGTAGATGTGATTATTTTTAACAGTTAACTTTTGAAAATACACAGTGATCAGTTTAGCACTAGAAATTCAGAGTTCATTGGATAGCTTAACTGGGCAACAAGTTGACTATATTCATATATAATCCATTGATTGTTTAATCATGGGTTATTCAATAAACTAATCCACAAGATGTTTGAGGTTGCCAAGTCAACCTCAAACACCTTGTGGCTTAATACAACGTGCAAATCCAACCAATGTTTCTCAATTGAACCTTGGTAGCATTGGTTACACGGATAAGATTAGAAGTACAGTAATACCTCGGTTCACGAACGCTTCTGTTCACGAACAACTCGGTTCACGAACAGAAAAGTTCATCAAAATATGCTCCGGTTCACGAACTCCGCTTCGGTTCACGAACAGAAGCCGTGGCCATTTTAATGCTATTTTCTGGCTGTCACATGGTTGTGACTTCCTGTAGGAAGATCGTGGAGAGAAGGAGACACAGAAAAAAGTACACTGTGAGTACTTTCAGTGACTTTTTTTGATTTTTGTTATGCTTTTAGCATATGGGAAACTGTGCCTCGGTTCACGACCAATTCGGTTCGCGACCAGTCAGTTCACGAATTAAGTTCGTGAACCGAGGTACCACTGTACTGATACTCAGATTATCCAACCACTTTCTAAAGTTGCCCAATTCTTTTTACATTTGTTTGTGTCTGGATAATTATCACTTGACTTAAGATGCAGGAAAAATAACTGCTGAAATTTATCTAGGAATTCAGCAATCAACCTTATATGCACACAAGTTATTTTTTTCATCAAGTCCAGGGCTATCAACCCATAGGAAAACACATATATATATATTGCATGTAAAAGGTCTCCGGTTCAATCCCTGATAATACCCAAATATGACTGGGAAAAACTTCTGTTTAAATTCCTAGACAATTAGTAAGACTCCCATTTGAGGGCATTAGCCAATTTCCATATGTCAATAACTGGCAGGCATTCTTCATGATTTCAAGTACAGATCTTTCTCATCATCTGCTACTGAATCCTTTAAAAAAAAGGTGCCACACATAAATCATGCAAAATATATAATGATTTCGTCCTTCTAAAATGTCCCTCTGCCCCCTCCATCTGTTTTTGATTGAAACATAGAACTTCTTGGCTCTGTTTTGAGCTTTCTAGTACTGCACTTTTTCAAATTCAGACTGTGAGAAGGCAGATCAAGTCATACTCTAACCACTTACCAAGTCATTTAATTCTTTTATTTCATACATCATCTTCTCTCTTTCCATTTTCAATTCATCAATGTGCTTTCTGGAAAAAAAATTAACTGAAGCATGCTTTGTGCATCAATATTATAATGAGATTTGGAATCACTCTAGAAATTATAATGGTCTTTCACGGATCTACTGTATCTCTATAATTCTTGTTTATAACAGTGAACTGACTCAAGACAGGCATAACTGATCCATGTTTAATTTTGAGGGAGCTGGCAGTATCCTCAAGTAGCTTTTTGGCTAAGATTTCTATCTAAGAATGGGTGCGTCTACAACAGTGTTTCTCAACTTTGGCAACTTGAAGATGTCCGGACTTCAATTCCCAGAATTCCCCAGCCAGCATTCGCTGGCTGGAGAATTCTGGAAGTTGAAGTCCAGACATCTTCAAGTTGCCACGGTTGAGAAACACTGTTCTATAAGATGAAGATTGACTCATCTCTCCTGAGTCAGTCTTCAAATTGTATGTTGAAAACGCATGCTTCCATAAAACCTAGGCTAACAATTGGAGTTCAGATTTCTATATTTCCAGTATTAACTGAGCATCCCCTATTTGCAAAAGAATATTGTACATAAAGTATATTTCACAGCATTATCATAGTAAGAAACAAAGTATTTTCTGAGCTTGTTTCCAGGTGTTCAAATCTAAAACCTAGGAACTGCACCAGATTCAGAAGGGGTAGCATAGCCAAACGCCATTTCTTTGTGTTATGGTTCAAGTAGCTAAGCTGTATGCGTCTCTTTGCAACCACGGCATTTATCAAATTTTAATTTCTCTCTTCCCCTTGCATGTTTCACCTCCTAAGTTAAGGCATTTCATGTGCAAATTTTAATATACAAATGAAAAGAAAAATAATTACCTGTGCTTTTGGTTTGTGTCACCCATCCCCTCTATTTCTCGGTGACATTTTCCAAGTTTATTTTTAAAGAGGATATTGTCTTCTGAAACCCTGTGCAGTTCCACTCTGCATAACAAAAAGAAATAAAGTATTAGTTCAGGATGTATAAGAAACTCTTGTGGTGAGTTAAGCCCCATTTTTGTTGGAAAATGGACTAAAATAAATAGATCATACAAATAGAAAAAATTAATTTTCAAGTACCTAAAAATCTACCAGAAGGAAAGTTATAATCTCTTCCTTGAAATTATGGCTAAAAGTAATTTTACTAAATCACAATTGTTTTAAATAAGATATTTTTGGATAACACTATTTTTAGCTACACCTTTTGCAATAAAGTACTTCCCAAACCAATTATGATAATGTGATATTATGTACAGATTTTGTGTCTTAAAGGTTAAATGCTAAAAAATGTCACAAGCATTAACAAGCACTCTGTTAAAACAGTATCAATATCTGTGTGGCAAGGTGACACAGCGCTATATTACTAATGCTGATGTCCACCAAAATCTCTTGTCCTTGCTATGTATGCCCAAAGTAGCTTTCCCTAACATGGCAATTCTAGATATATTCCAATTCATCCAAATAAAGAAAAATTCCTAGGATCTTGAGCTGGACTTTTTTCTGTAGAAGTTTCTTTATCAGGCTAGGTCAGCGATGGTGAACCTTTTTCTTATGACGTGCCAAAATTGTGCACGTGCATGTTTTCGTGCATGCATGCGTACCCCCACCAGTTCAATTCTTTCCCGCTCTCCTGCACATGTATGCACGACCTGTCCCCAGGCTCTGGAGGCTTTCCAGAGGAGGGAAACCAGAGTCCCTCCGGAAGATGGAAATGAATGGTTTCCAAACTTCCTGTTGACTCGTGTTTTTGTCCTTCCCAGCTTCCAGAGGCTATCCTGAAGCCTTGGGAGGGCGAAAACAGCCTCCTTCGGGCCTCCAGAAGTCCAAAACCCAGCTGGTGTGTGCACTCATGTGCGCTGGAGCTGACTGCTAGCGTGCCATCAAATATGGCTCCGAGTGCCACCTGTGGCACGCGTACCATAGGTTTGCCATCGCGGGGCTAGGTGATATCACCAATGCAAGAGAAAGTGAAGTTTGCTTATTCTTCACATAAGTAACTTGTTCCTTAAGTAGGGTGTTATTTCTTCCTGATTGTTGGACAAAAGAATCCCCCCCCCCAAAAAAGTGTAATTAAATTCTGGAATTCACTACCAACAAACTCACTTTGTCATGCACTAATATCTGATAACATCCATGCTTAGAAAATATCAAAGATACAACCCTGAGCTACATATATTCACTATTCTTTTAAGCAATAATATACAAAACAATAAATTGTGGATCTCTTTCCTTTAGACTTTGAGAGAATATCGTTTCTCCAAGACTATTTGTAGAAACTATTCAATCTCAGGGAATTGTGTAATCTTTAACCATCTCAGTTTTGTCTTAATGATTATTGACACCTCAGTTCACTCCTACTTGGTTTGTCAAAAGCACCAGGACATGACACATATATCCATTTTTCCAAAGTCCTAGAAACTGAAAACAACACATTTAGTCATGTGAAATGAGGAAGGCCATGTCTGTTACCATACAGACTTGTTTGAACCTCCCTTACCTGATAGGGTGCAGATCTGGTAACGTGATAATTCCCAGAATTCTCAGGCAACCTGACTGAATAGTTCTGGCAGATACTAAGGCAGTTCCCAATGAGACAGGGATACTTCAATTGGCAGGCTTAAAAAACTAAGTGCTTTATAGAGTTAATTATAAGCCAAGGTAGTCACTATATGCATCATCTGGAGCCACCTAAAAAAGGCAGCACACAAATGCACATAAACAAATAAAAGATAGGTACTGTGAACTGATTTTTGTTATTTTTGAAAATATTCAAGGTTGCATATAAAGAATAACTCAAAGAAATACCAACTAACAACTTCCTAGTTCAGATGATCACATTTCACAAAAATAGCCCCATCATTTTGATATGCAATGAAAAGAAAAGTGTCTATACATAGTATACAAAGTTGTCTTATTACTAAAGAAAGGTGTAGCTATGGTTTTTTTATTGCTCTCTTCCTAATGCAAATGGTAGCACCTGTTTGCTCTTGGCTACACTTTGAAGCCAAGCAGGGTTATTCTGGTTATGCAACCAAAAAGGGTATCAAGGAATGTCAGGGCTATAGGCTAGATTGGGAAACTGAAAAACATTCTAAAAGAGACAAGTACAAACTACTTATTTATTATTGCCAAGAAAACTGCATCAATAGGTCCTCAAAGACACCAGAAATTATCCTTGAGTTGAAGCAGTTTTTACCTTTTACTTTCCTTTTAAAGATTCAACTTCATCTATTAACATAGCAGAATTTTTCCTACTTATGCATAAATAATTACTATTGGTACTGGCAAGCACCCATATTTATAATCCTAAGAATATAAGGCTTCCAAACCTCATAAAATGTATCTCCATTTCATGTTTCATCTTCAAGTCATCTTCCAATATTTTCCTTTCCTGGGCCAGCCTCTGACGTAAGTGGGACATTTCTTTAGCATAGCACTGCTCCATTTCTGCCCTCTCCTCCTCAAATCTCTTCATTTCTTGGATAGGATCTAGCTTCTGATGCTGACTTTTCAAACCATCAATCACTTCCTGGCATTTCACATTCAGTTCTTCCAGGGCATTATTTTGTTCTTCCAATTCACTAATCTTGATCTTGAAACTTTGCTCAATATCCTTCCTTTCTTTCTCAAAATTATTTTTTATTAGTTCTATTTCTTGTTCATAGTAATTGACCTAGAACAGTAATTTTTTTTTAAATCAGAAAGTCCTTTTATAGCATGGCTTCTATAGACAACTCAACAGTGCCTCTATTGAAACTACTCTGTGGAGTTATTACATGCACAACAATTGAGTTCTGCTGATTATAGGTTCTGTACTTGTAGATTGGATATTAAGTATTAAGTCTTCCTACTTACCTTAGTTTCTAGCTGTGTTTTTATAGTTTGATTCTGTTCTTTTAAGTCTTCCACCAGAAGTTCTGTTTCTATACTTACTGAATAGGGATCAGATGTTAGGAAAGTGGCACCTGTAAGTAAATTTATTATTAGTAAAATATGGAGACAAGAAAACTTACCGATTAAACCCTAGCTACAAGAGTAGTGGGTTGAATCATGGAGGTTATATTACAAAACAAAACATTTAGGAGAAAAATAACCACAGCCTTAAAAAAAGTTGTTTGGAAATACCAAAGGGTCCCAGATTGGAAGAATCAAGAAAAAATATAAATTATACTTATGATACTGGTATCTTACTTATAAAGAAATAGATTGGATTAGATTAGGATTATTTAAATTCTAGGATGCTGTGGTGTTTGGGAGGTTTTAGACAATATACGGTATATGCTTAATCATCCCTTTACATTTTGGCCTGTGGTTGGTAAGGGCTGATATCCAAGAAAGTGGTCTTCCTTTTCAATTTTGCCTTAAAAGAAAATATTCAATGATTTAATGTAATTAAAAATTGTTTTAGTATTAAAAGATAACTCTTCTAACTGTAGAGCAAATCAAGATTGGATATAATAAATAGTAAAATCAATGCAGTGTCTGCGCTCAGCTGCTTTGCCTAGCTTGAAGTGGGGAAAACTGTCATAGAATAGAAAACATTAACGCCCCTCTCACTATGCTGAAAGACCCTGAATATCTTCTTGCATGAAGAGTCTTTCCCATCCCAGTCAAGTCCAGATGTGTTGAAACATCCTCTAGAATTCCTCTATGTGGGCAATTCTGGCAACAGGCATGCAATACATCCAGATTTCAAGAGGATGCAGAAAGCTGTTCTGAAGAACCATGCCTGACTTGCATTACCCACCTGTAATGCTAGCTTTTTCATTTCCAAGCAAGGGCCTTTCTCCAGTGTTGCTGGTCTTCATTTTGCAGCATGCTAGATTAGGCTTGTGTGCATGCAGCAGGGACCTCAGTTTTTCCACCTCCATTTGTAGCTCATCATTCTTGTCATGAAGTTCCTATAAGCAGCCAGAAAACTACAGTGAAACACACAGAGCAGCTGATCTTAGATGTACATGGTGAGATGAACTGCAACTTCAGGGCTTATCTATAATTGCTTATAAATCATTCTTATACAGATAACACTAGAATTGTTAACTCCAGGATTGTACTTCAAAACCTCCACAAAGAAGAGAGAAATTCAGCAACCACAAACCAAGTAGCCATAGGCTTCATCTAAGTCAGGTGTGTTCAACTTGCAGCCCGTGGGCTACATGTGACTCCACAATATAATAATGTAGTTCCACAAGATAATAAAAAATAAAGGAAGTTTATTATTTCTAGACATTAAGTCTATTATATACTTTATATGCATCCTAAGGCACTCTCCTTCACTCAACTCCTCTTCAGGCAAGCCAAAAGATTGGACAACTATGATCTAAGTTCTTTTAAATACAACTTGTTTAATGATGAAAAATATTAGTTTAGGCATGTTTTCAATGGTATATAGAACATCATCTGTTGCAGAGCCTTCAGACAGGGTGATTGAATCTTTTCAAGCTTGTAGATATGTTGATATTACAGATTTCATTGAATCCAACAAAACAAGGTAGAAGATAGTGAAAACAACATATATTCAACTCCCTATAATACACTTTAACATGGGGAAAAGTAGCAATACTGATTAAATCAAAGGTAAATATATAAAAAGGGGTGAGTAAAGTTGTAAACTCATTGATACAACATAGCATGAAGCCATGCTTCTCCCTTTTTTTTTCCCTGTAGGCTGAATTTTAACTGGAGTTTGGGGAATAAAACTGTTATTAAAATATTAAAATAAACTGTGTTTATTTTAGAACACACACTGTACTACAATTTTAATGAGTCTAATAGAATCGTTTTGGCAATCATGTTCAAGAGGGGCATTGAGGGCTGCAGAGCAAAAAGCTCTCAGAGCAACAAGGCGCCCATTCCTGACATAATATACAGTAAAATTAAATATTTGCTAACCAAACAAAATTCTGGTTGGGTTTATTGTAAATAGATAACAGGGATGTTATCTTTATCCTGTCAAAAAGGAAGCGTCCACTACTATGAGTGAATTATTGTTATCCCCATTCCTATGTCTTTCTTATTTACTATTACACATTAAGTCAATTTAGTCAGAATCTGTGTTTTAGGCTATAGTTCTTAAATCTACAGCCTCACTTATCTTTTAATCTAATCTTGGAGAAGCCTGGTTTATTGAGCAAAATTTAAAATGTATTTTAAAATGAACCTGGGAACAATCCTGAAGAAGGCCTGCAAGACACCAGACAGAGGTTGAAAGCCTAAACTGGAGATGTGCTGATGGTCAGTGTTTCTGTGCTACAAACACCAATCTTTGCTCAGTCTCTTGAGGAATAAGAACAAGCTCCAACAGGGCTAACAAAAATGTAAAATATCTCAAAGCAGCCTAAAAAAAGCCTATCACTTTCTTGTGGTTCTTTTTTAATGTAACTTTGTTCATGAACATTATTTTTACTTATAAAATGTTGTGCATTTACTGGGTATATGACTATGTATATGAATATGGGGCAGGAACACATGCAAACTTCTGATCCTTCTAACCTTTAACATACATACAGAAGCCAAAATCCAAGAGTCCCATTTCTCATAAAGAAGCATCTCCCTTTGAGAACTAATATGCTGACCAGATATAGTGGAATATAATCTGAATTCCCAGGTGGGAGGAGCTGCATTCCAGAGGAACAAGAGACAGCCAAGTTTAGATAGTTTGGTTGAGAGGAAGAGGGTGAAGTTAGTTCCTCCCTAGAGGTTCTCAGAATATATCTTTAAATAGTTTGCTTTAGTTTGGAAAGATTTCTGACTATAGGTGAGGAACAATAAAGGGAACTGCTTAAAAGTAATTCTGCATGGGTTTCTTGATCTTTGGACCTGATATCAAAGCACACAAACTTTGAATTCTACCAATAGCTACAATTCAAAGCACATTTGCTAATTTTTAAAGATTCTATTCTGTATGTAGAAAAGTATTTCCCTACATGAAGAACAAAGATTCCTTGCACAATGAAAATATTGAATTGAGCCCAAGAATTTTCTTCTAAATTCAAAAGCCTATTTTATGCCATAATTCTACTAAAGGTTTGCACATCCATGCAAGAACAACACTGGAATTCCTTTTTATTTAACATGCAATCTTATGGAATGTTGTATTAACCCAACTGTACAATAATCCTGGGTAATCGTATTTGTTTAGAAGTAATATGTGAACATTACTAATGACAGATGTGTTGGACAGATCAAACATGCAAAATCAGATATAGCAATTCCATTTACAAAAGAAGTTCTTAAGAAACTGAGAATTCCATGCACAATATCTTTAGATTTCTTCCCCCCCCTCCCCGTTTTTTGTAAAATAAACATTTTTTTTCCATTTTGGCAAGCACTAACATTAGTTGGACAGCTGTTGAACTGAAACACATATTCAAACATCAAACCCAATCAATTCTCAGAAGAGTCTGAGCTTGCTAGCAATGCTGACAAAAATAACTGGTTATTTCCTTAGATAGCAAAGGACACATAGCTGGAGTTTCTGAATGTTAAGCTGACTAGATTCAATGCAAAGAGGATTCAATAGTTGTGTATATCATGAGGTACTTGTTTACAGTAATCCCTCGTTTTTCGCGGCTTCATGTTTTGCGGCTTCAGTGCTTCGCCGGACCTGGTAGGAATTGCGGAGACCTGGTTGGGCCACGAGGGAGGACTTCCCCTCGTTGAAATGTGCCCGCCAGGCTACCGCGCTTTTCATCAGCCCCGGGTCCAAGGTAGGGGCGGTGGGGTAGCGGTCATTATCAAGGAAGGTCTTGAGCCAAGAGAGACCATTGTGCCACAGACTACCGGTTGCGAGTCCCTCTGCGTGAAGTGAGGCCTAGGGAGGCAGTTGGGCTTGCTGGTTATATACCTGGCTCCTCGCTATGTAGCAGCAGCCCTGCCCGAGCTCCTGGAGGTGATCGCTACGGTGGCAGTGGAGACCCCCAGACTTATAGTCATGGGGGACTTTAATCTGCCATCGTTGGGCGAATCATCCGAGGTAGCTCGGGAATTCGTGGCTTCCATGACGGCCATGGACCTGACCCAATTAATTCAAGGCCCCACCCACGAGGGTGGACACACACCGGACCTCATTTTTGTCTCAGGCCAATGGAAGAGTGATCTGGGTATAGGGGACATAGTCATCACACCCTTGTCATGGTCGGATCACTCACTTCTCCGGCTCGACTTTCCGACCGCTACTCCCCTCCGCGAGGAGGCGGTGCCAGAACCACCTATCTGGTTCCGCCCCAGGCGCCTGATGGACCCGGATGGGTTCCAGATGGCGCTTGGGCCACTTCCTGTACCCCTGACCCGCGCCCCGATGGAGGACCTCGTGGCCGCATGGAATATTGCGACCACGGGAGCCTTGGATCGGGTCGCGCCCTTGCGGCCTCTCTTGCGGCGCCGAGCCGCCCCAGCTCCTTGGTTTACCGAGGAGCTGAGGGCGATGAAACGCCGCAAGAGATGCCTAGAGGGAAGATGGAGGGCTACTCGCTCTGAATCTGACCGGACACAGGTAAGAGCCCATTTACGGACTTACATTGTGGCGCTGAGAGTGGCCAAACGCCATCATTGTGCTACTCTCATAGCATCCGCAGAAAACCGCCCTGCCGCCCTGTTTAGGGTGACCCGTTCCCTCCTTCAACAGAGGGTGCGGGAAGCCCCGCTACAGGGTAGAGCAGAGGAATTTGTGACTTTTCTGCAGGACAAAACCGCTCAGATACAGAACGAGTTAGCCCCCATTCTTGGTCCAGTGGGGTGCCACGAGGCCGATCTTGTTTGGGAGGAATTTGACTCCGTTGCTTCCGAGGATATGGACAGGCTACGTGGGCGACTGCGAGCCACCACATGTTTATTGGACCCGTGCCCCTCCTGGCTTGTACTGGCATCCTGGGAGGTGACACGAGGCTGGCTCCAGGAGGTTGTCAACGCTTCTTTGAGTGAGGGTTCCTTGCCTGCTTCCCTAAAAGAGGCTATGGTGAGGCCCCTCCTTAAGAAGCCCTCTTTGGATCCAGCTCTTTTAACCAACTATCGTCCCGTCTCCAACCTTCCCTTTTTGGCGAAGGTTGTTGAGAGTGTGGTGGCACAACAGTTTCCCCGTCACCTGGAGGAAGTTGATTATCTAGACCCGCGCCAGTCCGGCTTTCGGCCCGGGCATAGCACCGAGACGGCATTGGTCGCGTTGGTAGATGATCTCTGGAGGGCCAGAGATGGGGGTTGTTCCTCCATCCTGGTCCTATTAGACCTCTCGGCGGCTTTCGATACCATCGACCATGGTATCCTATTGCATCGGCTGGGGGGGTTGGGGGTGGGAGGCACCGTTTTACGGTGGTTCTCCTCCTACCTCTCTGGCCGATCGCAATTTGTGTTGGCAGGGGAGCAGAGGTCGACCCCGAGACCCCTCACATGTGGGGTGCCTCAGGGGTCGGTCCTCTCGCCTCTCCTGTTTAATGCATACATGAAGCCGCTGGGTGAGATCATCCGTGGTTTTGGGGTAGAGTACCATCTATACGCTGATGATACTCAGCTGTATATATCTACCCCAAACCACCCCAACGATGCCATAGCGGTGATGTGCCAGTGCCTGGAAGCCGTGCGGATCTGGATGGGAAGCAACGGACTCAGGCTCAACCCGACCAAGACCGAGTGGCTGTGGTTTCCGGCTGCCCGATTCAACCAGCTTTCTCCAACGCTGGCCATAGGGGGCGAACATCTTGCCCCTGTGGATGGGGCGCGCAATTTGGGTGTCCTCCTGGATACCCGGCTGTCTATGGAAGAGCAAGTGACAGCCATGGCCAGGAGGGCGTTTTACCAGGTTCGCCTGGTCCGCCAATTGCGCCCCCTATTGGATCGGGACGCCCTTCGCACAGTCACTCATGCCCTCGTGACATCCCGACTGGACTATTGTAACTCCCTCTACATGGGGCTCCCCTTGAAGTGCACCCGGAGGCTTCAGTTAGTTCAGAATGCAGCCGCGCGAGCAATCATGGGAACCACTAGGTTTACCCACATTACACCGCTCTTGCGCGAGCTGCACTGGCTGCCTGTCGTCTTCCGGGTGCGCTTCAAGGTGTTAACTATCATCTTTAAAGCGCTCCATGGCTCGGGACCTAGCTACCTGCAGGATCGGATCCTGCCTCACACATCCTCGCGGCCGATTCGCTCCCACAGAGAGGGACTTCTCCGGGTGCCGTCCACTAGACTTTGTCAGCGGGCGACGCCCAGGGGAAGGGCTCTCTCTGTGGCGGGCCCGGCCCTCTGGAACGACCTTCCCCCCGATATTAGAACGACCACGGACCTCCGCTCCTTCCGCTTGAAATTGAAGACTCATCTTTTCCGCCTGGCCGGCCTAGGGTAGTCTCTCTCTCTATGGGTTTTTAAATGTATGGGGATTTTTAGTTAATGGGATTTTAGCACAGGAATTAATTTAATCTGTTTTTAATTTTGTTATGTATGTTGTATATTTATTGTTTTTATTTCCCCTGTGTACCGCCCCGAGTCCCTGTGGGGAGAGGGAGCGGTCAATAAATTTGGCTATTATTATTATTATTATTATTATTATTTCAAAAATACAGGGGGGGGAAATGTATCGGTAGGAGGCAAGCGCCCCCTAGTGTTTGCTTTAAACGATGTCCACCAACTCAAGTTTCCGGTGCGAATCCTACTTCGCGGTTTTTCAGTTTTCGCGAAGGTTCCGGTCCCCATTAACCGGGAAAAATGAGGGATCACTGTACTGTTAATGTTAATGTTTATTGAATTTGTATACCGCCCTTCTCCCTTTCGGGACTCAGGGTGGTGAACAGGCTTAATAAAAACAACAAAGATATGAATATATAAAATACTTTAAAATGTCAATTAAAATGTCAATTAAATTAGGGGCCTGTTCTAAAACCAAATAAAATTACTAAATAAAATCGATTAAAATCGATTAAAAACTACACTTATGCTATACAAAATGATTCAAATAAAAATAGCAAAGTTTTCAAGGTTATCATAACACAGGCAGTTATAGACATATTCATTGCAGATATAGGAAATGAGCACACTTGGAAATGCAACGCTCACCTTCACTCTCTATGATTAGCACCGAATTGAATGTATGTGGAAACAAAAAAAGGGAAGGGAATTGAGTGGATGGTAGAATGCATGAAATAATACACAAGAGAGATCTTTTTTTAGAAGTCTCCATTAGCCTGCCACCTACCAATGGATCATTATGATTTTCCAACAAAAAGCAGAGGAATGAAAATAGCAGTAATAGAATGTCCCAGATATATATCAAGCAACTAGGCATCTGCTTATCATGATTCAGGTGATCTGTGTCAATAGGCAGGACCATTATGTTTTATATTATTGTACATGAGAATTATTAATTCAATAGTAAATGATTAGTAAAAAGGTTCTATAAAGAGTAGTTAGTAAAGGCAAGAGGGACAAAGTTGTGCAATATGGACAATTTCCTTCCTGCTCACCTTGTTTCTGGCTTTCCATTATGCATATTTATAAGGGTAAAAATAAACCACCTACCCGACATTGCAGCTCATACTCCTGAATGATTTCAGCAAAGCGTGCTTCTTGATCAAATAGTTCCGTACTGTATGGATCCAGGAATCCCATCTGAAGCAAATAAGATTGTTTTTTTAAAATTTATTTCATTTATAAACTGTCCAAACCTACAAAACAACTCTGGGCAGTGTAGAGTAAAATCAAATCAAAAGTACTAAAGGTACAGCAGAGCTTCTGTTGAGTTGTCATCATGAGCAGGTCAAACTTGTACAGAAATAGTTATGCCAGAGGGGCTTTTAAAATATTTTTGTCTTTTTATTGTGCTTGCAGACATTTTACCAATGCTTACATGAAAAGTAAGCAATTGTTTTCTGTAAATAATATGTAACTAAATTCAGACCTAGCCATTCCCAGACACGTGTTGCTGTGGCCCAGCAACACGTTTAACATCTGGTTAAATGGTCAACCAATCTGTGTGTAGATCTACACCTGCACACACAAACACATACACACAACCACCGTATAACACTCAACCTACCTACCTACTGTATTTCTCCCACTCTTCCTCTACCTACCTACCTACTGTATTTCTCTCGCTCCCTCTCTATCCTTATAGCTGCCTACCTACCTATCTACTGTATTTCTCCACCTACCTATCTACCTACCTACCTACCTACCTACCTACTGCATTTCTCCCTCCCTCTCTCTATCCCTATAACTGCCTTCCTACCTACCTACTGTATTTCTCCTTGAATCTTATGGACAGAGTATTTTATGTCATAAAGGATGACATAATACCTGTGGCCCACTACTCTCTCTATCCATCTACCTACCTTTTTAACAATTTTTTACATTTGTGTGGCGTGTACCTGGCACAGGTGTGACATCTACACAATCTATAAATATCATTGGTATCCTACTTGAAAGGAATGTTACGTGAACATTTGGAAGCGATCAGTGCAGTGGGGCTTCCCTTGAGGTGCACCCGGAGACTTCAGCTAGTCCAGAATGCAGCCGCGCGAGCAATTATGGGGACCGCAAGGTCCACCCATGTAACACCGCTCTTGCGCGAGCTGCACTGGCTACCTGTCGTCTTCCGGGTGCGCTTCAAGGTGCTAATTATCATCTTTAAAGCGCTCCATGGCTCGGGACCTAGCTATCTGCGGGATCGGATCCTGCCTCATACATCCTCACGGCCGATTCGCTCCCACAGAGAGGGACTTCTCCGGGTGCCGTCCACTAGACTGTGTCACCCGCGACACCCAGGGGAAGGGCTCTCTCTGTGGCGGGCCCGGCCCTCTGGAACGACCTTCCCCCCGATATTAGGACGACCACGGACCTCCGCTCCTTCCGTCTTAAATTAAAAACTTACTTTTTCCGTCTGGCCGGCTTGGGATAGTCCCCGTCTTGGGGTTTTACTGGGTAGATTTTAGTTCAGTTAGTTTAATGGGAATTTTAGCACAGGTTGAGTTTAATCTGGCTTTTAAAATTGTTTGTATATTTTATTTTATTGTTGTTTGTATGTTTTTTACTGTTTTTATTCTACCTGTGCACCGCCCCGAGTCCCCATGGGGAGAGGGAGCGGTTTATAAGTATTAAAATGAAATGAATGAAATGAAATGCAGTACTTTCAGAGATTAGCGGTTTTGAACAAACTCTTGTTACATTTTTATTTATATAGATAACTATTTAAAAGAAATTATTTTAAAAATATTTTAAGAGGGTCTAGACCTTTTTTAATGCAGACTTTTTCATCCAAAAGGACTGAGAAAAAATGCAATTCTTCATCATTACTAACAAAAAGACTGAATATTTATGTAGGAGATACTATAGCCACAAGGCTATACATCCAAGACTCTTACTCATTTGATTTTCACACTAGTCAAATGGACTTAGATTACAGAAAGAAAGAAAAATCATTTTTCACCAATATGGAATTACCTTGTCTTTCAAAATAAAACTAAGATCCCCTTGAAGTTTCAAAACTTGATTTTTGGACTCACTCAGTTTTTGAACCACTTCAGCAACTTCATTCTGTAAGCGACTATTTTCCTTTAAAAATACATTCACATGGAAGAAAATGAAAGATAAAATCTAAATTTTGCAACTCTTCAGCAAGAAAGCAGCAGCACACTAAATAGTGTATGTAGAAAAATCTGTGTTCAAAACCCATATTGTCAAAACTGCATTTTGATTAGTGCTGTGTGGCTATTTACCATACTGGTTCACAAACCAGAATAAGTATTGCATGTTTGAATGCTCTTCTGTGCAACAATGGCCTACCATATCTGAACTGGAGCCAAGGTAAAGCAAGACCAACATATCTGTATTTGACCTGCTATGGGTAATCCTTGCTTAATAATCACAATTTGGCCCAGAATCATTATGTTGTTGTGGTTGACCTGACTTGATTTTATGACCATATTGTAAAACAGGTCACTGCTTTGTTATTAAAACACGAGTTTGTTAAGCAAATTCAGCATATTAAATTAATGTTTTTTAATGTTTTCAACTAGAAATCATAGTCCAATGACCATGGACAATAACCGGTCATAAATGTGAGACAATTGCCAGGTACCCAAAATGCAATCAGGTGACCTAAGGGTGGCGGCTGTAACTTTGAGAACATATCATAAGTAACTTTTTTTTTAGTCTATTGTAACTTTGAACGATTAAATGTGCACTCTATATACTTTTGCATAATTAGAGAGCCTTTACAATGAAAAAGCGAGTAAACAATTCATTCCCCCCCCCCCCCCCATCACGTCTACACTAAGAACTGGCACTGTCCCAAGTCTTAATGGTTGCAGAATGCCATTCCTGGAAAAAAACATCTTTTGGTCAATCAAAAAAACCAGATCAACATTTTATCTCATGACTGTGAACTTACATATAACTAGCTGGTGAAATTTCAGAAGTGACAAATTGAAGCTGGTAAGATTTGCATTACAGGGAAAGAATTACGGTATAGTTTATTTTATCTAACTCATTTTTCCTCGCCTAAGTGTACACCTTGAAAGAAAATGGACATAAACTCCAACTGTTTAATTTCTAAGCCTTGGAATGCAACCTCCTTGGTTATGATATTTTACACATGGTCAAGAATCTTCAATCCCTTCAAGCTCTTACCTTGATCATCAACGTCAGCTTTTTCCTTAGACTAGAGTCCTCCTCTTGAAGGTACCTGAAATCTGCTTCTAACTTGGTTTTCTGATGATGCATTTGTTGCATGAGCAATTCCTGTTCCATCTTGACTTCAGACTTTATTGCCATTAGCTTCCCTTTGAAATCTTGCTCAAGAGCTCTGTAAAGAAGGAACATCACAGCTGAAATTTGCAAGCCCATTTATAATGATAGCAGTCATGATAGCAGTGTTCCAATATCTCAGGGGTTGCCACAAAGAAGAGGGAGTCAAACTATTCTCCAAGGCACCTGAGGGTAGAACAAGAAGCAATGAGTGGAAACTAATCAAGGAGAGAAGCAACTTAGAACTGAGGAGAAATGTCCTGACAGTTAGTACAATTAATCAGTGGAACAGCTTGCCTCCAGAAGTTGTGAATGCCCCAACATTGCAAGTCTTCAAGAAAATGTTGGATAGCCATTTCTCTGAAATGGTATAGGGCTTCCTGCCTAGGCAGGGAGTTGGACTAGATGACCTCCAAGGTCCCTTCCAACTCTGCTATTGTATTGTAATCTCATTTAAGTATTAAATTGAAACACATTTTGAGAAAAAAAACCTATCACACTTTGAAAGAAAACAAATTATTTTTAGTACTTTTATTTATCATAGTCTACCCTCCATTTGCCACCATAGGTTAGAAACAATTTCAAGTGAAGGAATGTCTATAGAAATCAGATCAGGTTTTTTCAAGGACAATACTTTTTTTAAATTATTGAAACAAGAACTTGCAATTTGGGATAATTAGATCAAATTATGTTAATATAATTGAATTATTTTGCCATTTGTCACTATGTGATTTTCCCCATAAGTTTTATGAATTAGACATCTTGCAAAATATTCATTCATTTATATTTATACTTTGTCATATTGTATAAACAATTAAGTATTTATGAAATAGTTTAAACAGGGATAAAATGTAATGTAATTCAAATCGAATAACAATGACAATGAATATTATAATTTAAAGAAAAGAATTAGGACACTACAGATACTATTTAGAAAAGGGATAGATATGGAAGAAATACCTTGACAGAAGTATCACCAAACCAACCGGAAAATCATACTATCATCATTTTTATTGTGGCTGTCTATAATAAAAACTTTTAGTATTTTTATTTGGTATAATTTTATATTGTGTAATAATTATTTTTCCCAATGACAATAATCACCTGAGTTTACTCTCATTATGATGCTCCAGAGCACTATGGTTATCATCTATTTCCTTAAAAATTTGGCAATTCCTCTTTTTAGCCTTTTCCAGCTCAGCTCTTGTTTTGCTTCTCTCAATGGAAATCCGTTCCAATTGTGCTCTAAACAGAAAGAAAATGTATTACTTACAACCCCTGTGTTGATGCTGTTAAGGTATCATAGCTCTGCAGACAATATATAAGTATAAATCTAATATATATAATCTCTCTCTGCAGTTGGTGACACATGAAACTATTTAGCTAAACAATAATCCCATGTAACAGCACTATGCATTTATGCATACAGATGTGGTCTTGATGCAAACAACAATTAGATGAATAGGCAGTTTACAATGATGACTCTGAAATTTCTACACACATACTATAACATTATTGGTCTTAAAAGCCAAAACAAAAATGACTTACTGTAGATGATGAAGTTCATGCTTATAAGATGCAATAGCTGCCTGTTGAAGTCCATTCTTGGTAGCAATTAATTCATCATCAAGGATCGTAGAAAGCTCTAGAAGGTTCACTCGCTCCTCCACATTATAATCAAGACTCTATAAAAAGACAAAGTCTGAAAATCAAGAGAAACTAAATCCTAAGAGCTGGCCCTTAAACTATTATTAATATAGCATTTGAATGTTGGCATTAAATAAATATTCAAGAGTAACAGTCATTGGGCTATTTAGCTACCGGATTGGATTAAAGATTCAAGGCAGAATAGATGAACTATTTAGGAGCAGGAAACATATTAAACAAGACTAAAGGATGGCAAGAAGTGCAAACTGTTAAAGCTGTGATGTCAGAAAAATGTAGATTTGCATATTTGACATAAAAGATAAGACTATTAACGATATCATAATGATTATGATAGGAAAGGCAAATGAGCTTGTATGAACATGAACAGAGAAGGGATTACCTGTAGTCCTTCATTTACAATAATTTGTTTAGTGGCCATTCAGTGTTACAATCGCACTGCAAAAAATGACTTATGACCATTTTTCACAGTTACAATCGTTGCAGCATCCTAATGGTCACATGATCAAAATTCAGGTGCTTAACAACTGACACATACCGGTATTTACACCGATTGCAATGTTCTCAGGTCATGTGATCCCCTTTTGCGAATTTCTGACAAGCAAAGTCAATGGGGAAGCCAGATTCACTTAACAACCATGTTACTAACAATGACTCACTTAACAACTGTGGCAAGAAAATGGGGCAAAATTCACTTAACAACTCTCTGACTTAGCATCAGAAATTTTGGGCTCAATTGTGTTCATAAATCAAGGACTACTTGTATTCCCCGGAATTTCTGGAGGTACTAAAATTAAATGACTTTCATACTAGTTTACCTTGCACAAGGTTCTGTCTTAAATCATATATAGCAGGGGTGAAATTCAGCAGGTTCTGACAGGTTCTGGAGAACCAGTAGCGGAAATTTTGAGTAGTTCAGAGAACTGGTAAATACCACTTCTGACTGGTCTCAGAGTGGCATGGGAATGCAGATTTTGCAGTATCCTTCCTCCAGGAGTGGGGAGGAAATGGGGATTTTACAGTATCCTTCCCCTGCCACGCCCACCAAGCCACGCCCACAGACCTGTAGTAAAAAAATGAATTTCACCACTGATATATAGGTAGTCCTCAGTTAATTACCACTAGTTCAGTAAGCAATCCAAATTACAACATTGCTGAACAAGTGGTATACCAGTCCTCAATGTTCTGCCTACCCTAGCACCACTGTAGTCATATGACTGTGATTTGGGAAACTTGGCAACTGGCTCAGATGTCCTGCAGTCATGAGATCATCGTTTGTGATCTTCCCTACCTGCTTTCCACAAGCAAAGTTAAGGGACCTCTGCAGGTTCATCAATCAGACTGAGTGGCTTGTCTTTCCTTTCTTTCCATGTCCAATCAATGACAGATACACTCAGTCCCAATCATATTTCCATCCGTTTTTTGTACAATATATTAAATTCCTTACTATGAAAAGCATCATGCTAAGAATTCCCAGGAAAACCACTGAAGAAGAGCTATAGATACCTTAAAAATCTCTTTGCAGTTTTCAACCCCCTCCCAGGCCCAGATGGAGACAACTTGCTCCACACTTGCAAAACCACTGCCATCGTTAATGCTGGAGAAAAGATTCAAAGCCACTGAGTTGGATAAAAGAGATGGAGTTGCAGTTTGTTGTCCATTGCCTTTCAAAATCTGCATGATAGAGGAATAAAACAGTGGTGGAGAGAGGAAAAGTAAATGAGTCAATTTAGATGAATGGGGAACAAATGTTTAGGAAATTATTTTAGAACAACATGTAGTTATATCAGAAACTCATTATTTAGCAACATCTGGTTGACTTTGTCCAGAATGGGGAACTCAGCAGGCTGTGCCTATTAAGTGCCTGATGAGAGATAACCAATTAATTCCAGGTTCATTGGAGAGATTAGGAATTGGGGGGGGGGGGGGGGACATATTAAAGGAAACTAATGGCAGTTCTGTAGAATTGCCACAAAAGTTGCAAAAATATCACCAGGTGTCAAGCCTAATTTGAAAGAGTGTTTATTTAAAAAAAATAATTTGTAGAAACCCACTTGGACTCAGCAAGCACTGTTATCCTGTGTTTGGTTTGGTGTTTGTTTTTTCCTTTTAAATCAGCTTTGGAAACCTGCTTTTTCTTAAACAGAACACATAATCTGGAAATATAGTTTTAATTTTAGTTTTGTTATTTCCTGCTCCAGCAGGAGGTATTAAACAACTCACTTGGACAAAGGGCTAACGAGGCCACTAAAGTGAAGAAAATCAATAAATAAGCCATAATACATTTAATGATATACAGAGCAGCTTCTGCAACTATTAGATAAAATAAGTTAAGAGGAAGTCCAATAATGTTGTTATATTGACCAAAGCTTCCCCTGCAGGCTACTGGACCCAAGCCACACACATTGAATTGCACCCAACATTAAGTCTTCTCTGACCCCGTCATGCTCTATAATTTATACCGCTTCCCCTTCCTCCAGGTTGATTCCTATTTCTGTATGTGTTTCTATTAGTAATAAAATTTCAAGCCTCTGGGCATAACACTACAAAAAGTATGCAAAAAATATGCCAAGATTGAGAAAGACTGTTCTAGATCATTATCTGTCTTGATTTTAGCTTAGCAAGATATGCAAACCCACCCATTATAATCTACTGTTACATGTGAACCAGGGCTATTACAGCTTATTCCACAGACCTTCATTTAAAATACAGTAATCCCTCGTTTTTTGCGGTTAATGGGGACCAGACCCTTCCGCGAAAAACGAAAATCCGCGACGTAGTATTCTATAGGAAACTTGCATTGGTGGACATGTTTAAAGCAACCACTAGGTGGCGCTTGCCTCCTACCAATGCAATTTTTTTTTTTTTGTATTTTTTCCAAATCAGCGAAGGAGTGAAGACACGGAAAACGAAGACGCAAATAACGAGGGATGACTGTACTATCATAGTACTGTGTTTGAATCCAACCAATTCAAAACACATTTCTGCTAGATCTCAACCCTTATGTCATAAAAATCATAATACCAGTCTGTATGAAAATGCAACAACTAGAAGCCTTTTGAACATTCAAATATTTTCCCTTTGGAACCAATAATTTTATAAAGAAAATATTGCTCAGAATAATTACCTGATTAGAGTGTGATCTTTGCCTTTTGAATTTAAGTGGCGTGGAAGAAAAAGGACAAGGAATGCAGATGTGGTTGAATAAGCCATGGTGGAATTCCTTTAAGCTTACTCTGCCATCTCCATCACTATCCAATTTGTAAAATAATTCTTCAAGTTCCTATAGAAAAGATAAGGTTTTTAAAGTGTTGTACCACAAGCATTAATTTAATTTAATTTAATCAATATTCTACAAGGTTTAGTTAATGCAACAAGCAGAGTCTGGTACTCATAACCTGGATAGAATCTAATATGGGTTAAACATCTAACCATCTCACACTGCAGCAGCTTGGCATATGAAAGTTCAGAGTGGGCTTTACCACCAAAGATATCCAGCATTGGTCTACTAGTTGGAAAATCTAACTTTCTCTGCATAGAATAAAAGAGGAAAAAGTCCTTGTTTTTTTCATTCACAGAGAAAGACACTGTCTTCCCTCAAATGAAAAAAAAAGTAGTGTATTCTCTCCTGCATGCAAGGACTAAGATGTAAGACTTTCAGAGGAAAAGGCCATCCTCTAAAGCAGGGGTCCCCAACCCCCGGGCCGTGGACCGGTGCCGGTCCGTGGCTGGATGGGAGCCGTGCCGCAGGGCTAGAGAGGAGGAGGAGGGAGGAGGAGGCAGCCCCCTGAGCACAGCGCGCGGGAGAACGCAGGCGCGGCTGTTCGCGCCGTTGGAGTGTGCCTCTTCCTCCACCCTCGTCGATGGAAGGATTCCTGGACGCCGCCGGACCGGCCACCGATTCCCTCCCCTGCTGGCATGCCGGCCACTCATTTTCTTCCAGGGACTGCGGAGGCTCTGCGGGCTGGGGAGGGAACTGGCGGGTTGCTCCGGCGGCGCACAGGAGTCCCTCCGTCGACGAGGGTGGAGGAAGAGCCCCCACCATCCTCCTGCGTTCTCCCGTGCGCTCTGCCCAATGGGATGCCCCCCTCCCTCCTCCTCCTCTCCAGCCCGGCTCCTATCCAGCCACGGAGCCTGAACGAGCGAACGAGCGACCAAGCGTGGCAGGCGGGATGAGGAGGCTGGGGGCGAGGGGGACGGGACGACGATGACGACGACAGACACACATAGAGAGACAGAGGGAGGGAGGGAGAGAAAGATAGACAGAGACACAGAAGGAGTGATTGAATGAATGCAAGACAGACAGACACACGCACACAGAGTGACAGAAATGGGCGGATGAAGGAGAGACACAAAGAGAGAAAGAAAGAAAAAAGTGGGAGAGAGAAAGACAGACAGAGAGAAAGAGACAGAAAGGAAAGAAAGAGACAGGAAAAGATACAGAAAGAGGGAAAGAGAAAGAAATAGAGAGAAAGGGAAAGAGAGAAAGAAAGAAATAGCGAGAGAGAAAAAGAGAGACAGAGACAAAGTAAGAGAAAGAAAGAGAGAGAGAGAAAGAAAGAAAGAACTTATGACCACAGTTGAGGCCAAAAGTTTGGTTGCTAACCAAGATCATTGTTAAGTGAGTTTCACATTTTCAAAGTTGGCCACGCCCACCCAGTCACATGACTGCTGAGCCCCTCAGCCGGTCCGCAGAATTTTCTTTAAAATGAAACCGGTCCCTGGTGAAAAAAAGGTTGGGGACCCCTGCTCTAAAGCCCCATTCCATGACCTCAAACTAGCTTTCTGCTAAAATAGGGACAATCCAGACTAAGGGCTTGAATCAATTTCCCATTCCCAATGTAATCTAGATTCCAATCCTCATTTGACTATGAAAATGACTGGATGATCATTTCTCTTTCTTCCAGCCTAGAGGGAAGCTGCGAGAATAAAATACAGGAGGGAAATAGCAGCTTGCAAACAGGCAAGATATAAATATAGCATATGTAAAGCTTCTTCAGATTTATTTAAAATACTGATATACTATTGGGAGGCAATAATTACAATTGCTAAAGCAGTGCAGAGAGAATATTTTGTACAGCTGAGGCCTTGCCAAAATGCTGAATATTCCATATGTAGCCACCATTTTCACATTCAGTCATCAAGTAGACTTTCTGAGATGAGAATTTCCAAAAGTCAAGTTTAACCCACCTCTTTTTCCATCTCTTTGAGTCCAATGTTCTTACAAACAGCATCCAGCTCTTGTTTGTTGAGGTATCCATTATTTCCAATGCCAAGATCTTCCCAAGTAACCCTTATCTGATTTTCAGTCATGTTCAAACATGAGGTAGACAATCCTTCTCTAGGATTGTCAATGAGGTTATCCTCCCAGGTGCACATTTGACCTACAAAAGATTACTCTTACATTAGCAAAAGCTGTACTTCGAATTACTCTTTACCCTGAGCTCATCTACTGAATTAGATGGCAAAAGTGGAAATTCAAGAAAAGAAGCAATAAAAAAACACATTTCAATGTTTGCTAGTACATTTTCTTGCTGAACCCCACCTTGGCCTTCAAAGGTCTGCTGCTGTTCTTCTTTTGAGTTATCAGCCTCTTCATCTGATTTGAGACTCTAAAAAAGAGAACAAAATTTAATGTTCCATAGATTCAGTCCAGAATGAAGGATAGAAAAACAAGAAAAGACAAAACAAGAGTGAAGATTGTGTAAAGCTGCCGATACATTTTCAAATTAACTATGCGTCCCACAGACATCTGACTTTCCAGTGGCCTAACATAAGATGCAATTACATGACAATTGACAATGTGTTGGAGAAGTGACTCTCCTTGAGATTGAACGCTGTGATGGTCATTAAATGCAACGATTGGTTGTAAATTTATTTTTCAGCACTATCATACTATCCAATGGTCACTGACAGAGCAATCATTAAGAAAGCACTATCTGTACAATTCATTTTTACAGAGGCTGTCATATTAGGAACATCAAATTTGACTCTGAAGAGCCATGCCTTTGTTACTGAATACCAGCCAGGTTTGGGGGAATCCTGAGCATCTGGAAGAGATCAGGACACAGAAGAATTCCAAAGACTCAGATGGATATTTCGTCAAGTCCAAGGCACAAAAGTAACAAAAACAACACGACTGATAGTAAAATGTAACACGTCCATTTCAAATAGTTTGAAGATAGGTCTTTAAATACCTCCACACTCTCCAAAGAAGTTGAACGTCTGAGCTGACTTTTTACATTTATATTTCTCTGCTCCTCTTGTAAATATTTGGGGGTTTCCAATATGGCATTTTCAATTTCTGGCCTCGTCCAGCAACCATACCCTTTGGCCTCAGTGATGTACTTGGGCTTAGTCCCATCTGGAATAACTAAATTGGAAATACTTTCAGTTCTAATACAAGCAGTAATATATGTCCCCTCCTCTGAATCTTCTTTTTAATCCCAAATAAAGTTTTTAAAAACATCACCAACAAACTATGAATTCAAAAACCTGAGCTGTTGAGGCCCACTATACTGATTATAAGCTACTCATACATGCTATTTAATACTGGTAATAGTCAAAGTTTTCACTCAAAACATTCACCATGGAACTATGCCCAGAGCTGACATGCACAATTGAGAGGATGTCATAAGGTACATTTAAGAACTTAAAGCTAATCCACTCAGGAAACCTCCTAAAGCAGGGATGTCCAAACTTGGGAACTTTAAGACTTGTGGACTTCAACTCCCAGAATTCCCCAGCCAGCTATGCTGGCTGGGGAATTCTGGGAGTTGAAGTCCACAAGTCTTAAAGTTCCCAAGTTTGGACATCCCTGTCCTAAAGCCATCTAAGTAAGTAGCCTAGCAGTGATTACCTAATTTGGAATGGCAAATCTGCAAGAAAACTACCAAACTCAGAGAGCACCAAGGATCCCACAATCCAAAACAATTGCATGCATCTCATTATTCATTCACCTGGCTCCAGATAGCTGCTCTCATCATCTGAAAGGCCAAGACTGATAGTCGAACACAATATGGTCACAAAACCTTCCTTAAACTCTTCAAAATTAACCTAGTAAGAAGAAAAATATTGTTCAATTGTCTTGAGCAGAATTAAAACACTTTCCCCCCCCCTCACTACTGTGAGACTAGGTTGAAGGTGCCATAACCTGAAGATGAAGCAGGCACTTAAGCAGAGAGATCAAAAAGCCAGGAATCCTGCCTAGATCTCTTCAGGGAGGAAGATAAGAAAGAAACAAGTTAAGGAAACAAAAGAAAAAATGTCAACTGAAGCAGAAAAAGGAAGCTGTGCCTGAGTATATGGGGGTGGGGGTGAGGAAATCCCTTTGGGGATATAAGGGGTCCTGAAGCTGCCTATTCCTTAGGTCATTTTTTTTTTACCCATACATGGAAACTTCTGTTCATCTAGTTAGTACTAGCAGCCTACTTGAGAAGAATGTGGGAAATCTCTCTCTCTCTCTCTCTCTCTCTGTGTGTGAAAGAAAGAGAGAGAGGGAGAGACTGAGAATGAATGTATATTGTAACCAATAAAGTTTTGCAGGTGCTTTAAATTTGCTGTGTGAATTCATGTATTCCAAAGAGATTCAGGTCTTTGGTTGGAAATGATATGTGGGCATCCTTAATTATTTCCCAACTGTTGACCAGGGTCATGTCTGCTCTAGCTGTACCCATCTGGAGAAACTGAGTAGAATGTAAAGAGGGCTTACAAATCTCTGTGCTTCAATAAGCTGTAAGTCTCTGAGTAAGTGACTGTCAGCCAAACCTGGGACCATGTGTAATGCCACATGGGAGAAGAGAAAGTAAGCTAGCAAGAAACAAGACAATGCAGCGATAAGCTCAATCTTATTTTCAATAGACCTATTCAAAACGCATATGTAAACTACAGTCTTACAAGAGGAACTATGGGCAAAACTAATTTGTGCTAATCCTGAATTATACCTTTACACTATAGAGCAGTAGTAGTCAACCTGGTCCCTACCGCCCACTAGTGGGCGTTCCAGCTTTCATGGTGGGCGGTACTGGTTTTGTCTGATACTGAAGCACTTTCCTTTTTTAATTTAATTGACTTCCCTACTTTATAAATCACCATTACTGTGGAACCAGTGGGCGGTTAGAAAATTTTAGTACTAACAGAGATACAAAAATGGGCAGTAGGTATAAAAAGGTTGACTACCCCTGCTATAGAGCATTCTGTAATTTTAATATACCTTGCATTTTTCTTCTCTTCTGATAATTAAAGTCCTTTAGGGGTGCAGTATCAATGTTTACTACTTACACCAGCTATGTTCTAATCTATGTTCTATAATTAACTATACTACTTATGCCAGCTATGACTTAAGGGAGCACAAATATTAACTTTACTTCTACTTGCAGCAGTCTTTCGATGACACCTATGTATGGGGATAATCATCTCACTCAGTTCAAGAGGACAGACCACAAATTAGAAAAGGGCAAACAGAAAAAAGGCAATTATTTACAGGTCCTTGGAAGTCTTGCAGTTACTTACTCTGGCAAAGTCATTATTCCCCAAAAGTGTTTTCAGAAGTAAGGGAAGCTGTCCTTCCAGATGTAGTTTGTGGCACAATTCAGTCAGCTCCTCCTTGTCCAAATACCCAGTGCCCGTGGTATCACAGCTGTCATACACATCCTTGAGCTGAGAGGTGTATCTGTTCTCTTCCTCACCCATCCCATAGTATTTAGCACACAATCTAGGAGGAGTGGGTTATTAAGGAGTGGGTTACTTGTTGATCTTAAGCAGTATGATTGAAATGTATGTACAATGTAACAATCTACAAATAGCATCAGTCAACATGTACATTGTGCAATATTTTGTAACTCCAGTTAAAGATTTTAAAGGTTTCTCATACATTTCTTCTTTTCTCTTCAGAACAACCTTCCAAATTTTATGACCTACAAATATGATGGGTCAGAACCTCCCAGTGACACCAAGAATTTAAACATAATTCTATTTTTCATTTCCATTGCAAAATTAGACATTTCATTGAGTTTCTTGTCTTCAGTTACAGGTAATAGTATTCCGCTGAAGTCAGAGATCAATCTCTATAAGAAACAAGTGTTGCATAGTCGTTAGGACCTTAACCTGGAAAATTACTTTCTCAGAACTGAATTCAGCTCATGAATCCACTCAAGATAAGACAGACCATTCATCACTTTCTTTCATATCTACTCACTACTCAACCTCTTGCAATCTCTCAACTAATGACAAATTAAAAATAAATTGAGTAGACCAAATATTTTCAGCAATTAATTACACCACAGAGTTGTGTGTTGAGTCCTTTAATCTATACCCTTTACGTGCATGATTGCAGAGCATTCCCACTCACAATAATAACACTATTATTAAATTTGCAGATGATACAACAGTGGTGGGACTAATCTCCAAGGGGGATGAGTCTGCCTATCGAGATGAGGTGGACCGGTTGCTTTCGTGGTGTGGCGACAATAACTTGGTCCTTAACACCAATAAGACCATGGAGCTTATAGCACACTATAGAAGGAATAGATCAGCTATCCAGCCCTTGCTTATCAATTGAGACCGAATGGAGCAAGGGGCCAATTTTAAGTTTCTGGGTGTTATCATAAAAGAGGACCTGAGGGCAACCAGAATGATTAGGGGGCTGGAACACCTTCCTTACCATCTGAGGCTGCAAAGGCTGGGCCTCTTCACTCTAGAACAACAGCGCCTGAGAGGTGACCTGATTGAAGTCTATAAAATCATGCACGGTGTGGACAAAGTTGAAAAGGAAAAACTGTTTTCCCTATCGCACAATACTAAAACTAGGGGGCACTCCATGAAACTTTTGATAACTAGACCTCAAACAAACAAGTGGAAGTACTTTTTCACCCAGAGGATCACTGGTTTATGGAACTTTCTGCCAGAAGAAGTGGTGACAGCTGTCAGCCTCGACACCTTTAAGAAAGGATTAGACGAGTTCATGGAGAACAAGGTTATCAATAGCTATCATTATGGATGCCTAAGGACACCCTCCGGGTTGGAGAGATAGGCAGGATATTTCTCAATGCCATTTGCAGGGAATCATAAACAGATGAAGACATCTGCTTGGGAAGACCCTGAAGCAAATGGTGAGCCACTGTGTGAGACAGACTGCTGGACTTGATGGGCTGTGACCTGTTCCAGCAAGGCTATTCTTATGTTCTTATGTTCTTATGATTTGGGGCACTCACATTGCAGCACTCGTCAAAAGGGCCCAGCAGAGATTATACTACCTGAGACTTCTCAGGAAACAACAACTGAATGAAAAACTGCTGGTGACCTCCTACCACTGCATCATAGAGACCATTTTAACTTACTGCACCTGTGTATGGTTTGCCTATTGCACAGTGGCAGATAGGACAGCACTCCAGAGGGTTAACATAATTATCAGAGGATCATTGGTTGCACTCTGCCATCTTTGGAATAGCTTTATAGCTCCTGCTGCCTTAAGAAAGTTCAAAACATTCTTAAAGATCCATCTCATCCTGGGCACCCTTTTTTTTAAACTATTACCATCTGGCAGACAGTACAGGATAATAAAAACAAGGACAAATAAGCTGAAAAACAGCTTCTATCCCAAGGCAGTAACTATATTGAATTCTACCATATATATACCAATATTAATGCAATATCGGTTTTCAATTCAATTGTATAGAATGTGAAGGATGTGTGTTTGTGTTTTATTTTTATGATTATAATGTACATTGAAGATGGCATTTAATTTCATTGTACGAGGTGCAATATCAATAAAGTAGACTAAACTAAATTTAATCTGGGCCTGAATTAAACTGCATGAATGTGCTCAAATACTAATGAAATGCATATAAGCATAAGGAATTGTCTTACACCCAGTCAGATCATTGGTTGATCCAACTCAATATTGTGTCTACAAGGGCTGACAGCACTTTATCATAGCTTCATCAAGTCCTGGGTGCCAGCATGGAAGCTTTTGCACACAAAACTGTACTTTGTCACTCAGCTATTTTCCCTTCTCCTGGTCAGCCTCTAGCAATCTTCCTGCATTAATGCAACTTTATTGACTTCTACTGCTGCATGTTACAGAAATAAATTACAGTAATTCTTTTTAGCTGATGGATGGGCTAATGCACCAATATTAATCTATAAAGGTGAGTTTGGGGGAAAGATAATGTACAAATTCAGTCACTGGGGTTCCCCTTCACTTTCTCTGTCATCATATCTTAAAATATTTTGAAGCTGTGAATAAAATATTAAAACGAATGTCAACAGTGACATATAAGTGACACAACAGATAAAAATATTCACCAGTTCACAGATGAGAATTAATTCAGATTATAATGGTATATATAAATAAAATTCAGAAAATGTATACACAATGTTCAACTTGAACACTAACAGAAACAGAAACAGCCTCAGTGAAGAGAGAAGATTTTGCTTAAAATTGAAACCTTCCCCCGAACAAGGGACATTGATCCAGTGGCCCCTCACAGAAGCCATTTCTTCTGAGTAATCCTTTATTAAGGATCATTTAGTCAGGCATTATGCTGATTGGAGGAATGTATAAATGTGCAAGGCTGCCTGTCCCGTCCCCAATAATTAGATAAACAAATGGCTGAACAAATGTGAATTACAAATCCAAATGTGTCATAGCTCAGACAAGATTCACTTATCAAAAGAAAACTCACTCTTGCAATCTTTTGACATACCAAAGGGAAATAAGAGATTGGATGGGGAGGCAAATATAGGGGAAATTAATACAAAAGAATTTACCATTAATAATGAAATAATGGGAGCTGGTCTCTTATATGTTGTCATGAGAAACTCCCACTTATGGTCAATTTGCTGATCTTTAGGATGTTCTGCTATGTTAGATTGGGGCATCTCAGTCCAAATTCACAGCACTGTATAAATTGTGTTGTAACAAAACAGGTCCTAAATAAATCAATTCTTTTTTTTAAAAACAGAAGAGTCTTCTCCTCAAAGCTTTTTAGGATTGAAGTATCAGTTTCTTTAAATTTGTAATATATTACTTTCCAGAAATATAACCAAGAAAAACATGAGAAAATGGAAAACTCATCAGTCCATGGCCCCAAAATTCTCAAAGCTTATTCAAGCAGATTTTCATCTGATAGAGAAAAAAGGTTGACTCAGAAGTATTCTTGGCCATCCAGCAGCTGTGCTAATGCTAGGAGGAATATTAAGAATGCCTAAATAAGCATTTCTACCACAGATATGCTTATCACACACTTCTTTCAATGTTTTAGGGCCAAACCACAGACTATCATTTATCTCTTATTCCATTTGGGCCCCATTTTCCAGCTGCTGGCTGTTTCTTTTTTTCTCCTGAAGATCTAAGAAAAGCAAAGTAAGAGTCATGCAGAACTAAGGCACATTCTATAAACAGGCATGTCCAAACCATGGCCCACATGTAACATTATTACATGGTTTTTAGCAAAAATAAATAACTAAATAACCATACATACATTCATATACAATCTATAAACAAATGATATTACATATTTTATATTTGGTCCAAGACAACTCCTCTTCACTCAATTCAGCCCAGGCAAACCCAAAAATTGGACACCAAGTTCTAAAAGGTATGCAAGTGTTTCCATAGTTTTGAAGTTCAGATTCTTAGGTGTAAATTTAGATACAATTAAAATAGTCTCCTTCAAGTTGAGCTTTACTTCTGATTATTTATACAAATGAATCTCTGAGTAGAAACACACAAGGTAGTTCAAATGTACAGAATTATACAACTTGCCCTTAATCTAGTGCCCTCCAGATGATGGGATAAGAGGTAATTCTTGACCAACAACTCTTTACTTAGTGACCATTCAAAGTTATGATAGACTTCCTCCATGACCCCGATTTGGAGTTCTGATGGCTCCCGCCCCCATAGTCATATGATCACATTTTGGATGATTAGCAATCAGTCCATATTTACAGCTGTTTGCAGTGTCCAGCAGTCACATGAGCAGAATTTATTATTATTTTAAAATGGGAAATTAACATTTACTTCTGAGTTTTGGGGGAGGAAAAGCCTATTGCAAACAATGTTCACTTAAGAACTGACACATTAATTTAACAACTCTGCAATGAAGGTCATAAAATCAAGTGCAATCACATGATGATCCACTTACAACCAACACAATTTGCAACTGTAATTCCAGACTCAATTATGGTCATATGCCAAAGAGTACTTGTATCTACTATTTCTTAAAAAAGAGATCTGAAGCATCCACACTTGGCTTCTGTTGTGATAAAGCTGAGGAAAGTGGACCATTAATCTGATCAATTGAAAACACAATAAACTCTTAACAGAACATTAAATGTCAATGTTCACTACACATGAAAATAATATTGAATTGAAGTATATAATATTCCAAAATCGCAATATTAAAGAAGAGACTGACAGAAAATAATCAACTGATAAAACTATTTTAAAAAAACCCTAACCATATATTAAATGGCAATATGGAACTAAAGGAGAAATCGGACAAAGCAAATTTTATAAGAGTTCACAAAACCGCTTGGGTCTGGCCAAGGAACAGGCATGTGCACATACATTCACACACCATGTCTAACAGTGATGTCTCTACAAAAAGTAACACTTAATCGTCTTCTCCAGTTAAACATGACAGACAAATGGATTTAGGCTTTGCTTTTCAACAGAATTCTGTCTTGTCCTTCAAAGTCAGTATTAAAATAGTTTTATTAGCTTCTGGGCTGAAACAAGAATTTTTGCTTTCTTTTCCCAGAATATTTCAACATACTTCTAAAGTGTAACATCAGAAAAATAATACATTTTCTGCCAATTTTTTTCTATTACTGGAAATCCTAACTTCTTCCATCAGATTAGTTGTCTGAAAATTCTGCTGTAATTTAGGGAAGTTAGTAAACTACCTTTCAGTTAAAACTCATCTCAAAGCTCATAGAAGAAAAACAAAGTACATGTGTATTCATAACATGTTGAAAACAATACAGGAAACTAAGCACTTATCAGTGCAAATAGCTAACAATAGTTCTTTGCAAAACTAATGTTTACTCTTTGGGAATTAAGTTACCAAGAGCATTAACACTAATTGTGCTTGTACAACTTTAAATGGGTTTAAATCTCAAGTTCAGCACAAATGTTTTGTGGGTAATAGCTTCTCTCTCCTTTAATCATTACTATGGGGACAGAGGTGGTTATTTTACTTGCATCTGATGTTGGAAGTACCAATTACCCCTGATTTCCTTTTATTTGATTTATCCAAACAAAAGAAAGTCTAAAACGAGCATTTCATACCCTGAAAGATAGCTGCCTATTCATATTCCCTTACCTGAAGACTTTTGGGGGAACCAAAACTTTCAAGAGTCTTCATAAAGCAAATGCCTCTTCTGAATGTTTGTTTTTATGCAGCATAAGCGGCTGCCCGTTAACCATCTGATAAAGGGATAAGCGTAGGATAAAGAGAAGCAGCCCCCCGTTATATTAAAGGGGGTTAATTCAAACAGACTGGGTTAGAATTCATGTTAAAAATTGCTAAAAGCAAGTCACTAAAGAAAAAGAAGATAACCTCCATATCCTGCCTGGAAAGTCTGGTTTTAAAGCAATGGATAAACCACCGTTTTTATCGAGTATTGCCAAATAAAAAGTTTGAAGACGTGGAAGCATAAGTAAAGCAAAAGCGGTGTTTTCCTAAGTCGAAGAAAGCCGGCGACACACCCAAACCAATTGCCCCGCAAGGAGGGAATTAAAGCCTTTCCTCTGAGGCCAATGTTTTTCCACACTGCACTTCACTTTCCTGTCTCGCGTTAAGGAGGAGTATTCGGATCCACCAAAGTCTGGCAACGCGCAACAGCACCTACTTTTCTCCGGGATCCTTTACTAGCCAAGCAGCATCCCCACCGCGCAGGCACCTCTGAAGAAAAGCTCCCGGCCCCTTTGTCTCCCGGGAGTCTGAAATACCAGCGTGCGCTCGGTTTCTCTCCTCAGGCGCCCCTCCCCTAGCGGCGGTAAAGAAACCGCCACACGGGCTCGCAAGAGCTTCGGCCTCGCTGCCAGCTTCCTAGCCTCCTTGCAACGCATAGCCCAGAGGTCTTCAAACTGGGCAACTTTAAGACTTGTGGACTGCAACTCCCAGAATTCTCCAGCCACTGGCTGGAGAATTCTGGGAGTTGCAGTCCACAAGTCTTAAAGTTGCCAAGTTTGGGGACTCCTGGCCTAGCCAGAGGCAGCTTTGTCGCCCTCCTCTCAAGCGGGTACCTCTTGGCAACTGCTGCACGTTACCGAGAGGGGGAGAGCTGGGCTCCAAACGGGTCTTAGCTGCTTCGGATGGCGAGAACTACTGCTCTAACTTGTTAATGTAAAATGAAAATACTTCTAACTTAAAGCCAACTGGAATGATGGGTCTTTAACTTCTTTCCTATGCACGTGAAAAGTGTTATGATGATCCTTCCCAGCTTCCTCTTCACAAGGCCAATACATGGAGTTCCTAAATTCCATTGCAGATTCTATGTTTATCCTCACTGCCTTTTTCTGAACTTGTTCCAATTTTTTTGAAAGCTTAAGATATAGTGCCAGAACTGAATGCACTACATAAGAGGGCTCTGATCAATGCAGAATATAGTGGAACTTTATTCCCCTTCATTTACCCTCTATCTGCCTATACAGCTTAAAATTGGATTGCTTTGTTTTACAACCACATGACATAGCTAATTTAAATATATATTTGTATTTATATGTCAACTACTGTTCCAAAATCTTTTACACAAGTATTTCTTGCTTCGGCAGGGAATTGCACTAACTAGAAAATCACCAAGGTCCCTTCTAACTCTGTTATTCTGTTAGGCCAGAGATCCACAGTGCCTTTGATTTCTCAATCCTTAGGATATACCTTTGTTTTCAGCCTATTTATCTAACCTATAAAAATCTGGTATTTTTCCCTTTTTTCTGCAGCATTAACTATTCATAAGCTTTGATATCAACTGCAAATGATAAAGCTTTCTTCCTTAGACATATCATTAATAAAAAATCTGGCAGTACAAAACCAAAAACTATCCATATGGCATTTCATCTAATATTTCATTCCAATTTTATTTTTTCCCCGGCCCTTATTATTTTTATAAATAACCCAAGATGGCAAATATATTTAACACAACTTCTTCCTCCTATTTTCCCCACAACAACAATCCTATGAGATAGGTTGAGCTGAGAATGAAAGGCAAAGATATTCCAGATGATTTTCAGGGCCTTAACTACTAAACCAAACTGGCTCTTCATGAGAATTTGTTGAGAACCTGGCACAGGCTGAGGTGAAATGATGGAAGTTAATAATAATAATAATAATAATAAATTCGAATTTATTAACCGCTCCCTCTCCCCACAGGGACCCGGGGCGGTGCACAGGAGGAACTAAAAACAATATAAACAATAAATACAAAAATACATACTTTAAAACACAATTAAACAATATTATCCCGTGCTAAAAATAATTAAAAACCCATTAAAATACATTTGAAATCTATAGACAGAGAGACTATCCAAGGCCGGCCAGTCGAAAGAAATGGGTCTTCAATTTCGTATGGAAGGAGCGGAGGTCAGTGGTCGTTCTGATATCGGGGGGAAGGTCGTTCCAGAGGGCCGGGCCCGCCACAGAGAGAGCCCTTCCCCTGGGCGTTGCCCGCTGACAAAGTCTAGTGGACGGCACCCGGAGAAGTCCCTCTCTGTGGGAGCGAATCGGCCGTGAGGATGTATGGGGCAGGATCCGATCCCGCAGATAGCTAGGTCCCGAGCCATGGAGCGCCTTGAAGATGATAATTAGCACCTTGAAGCGCACCCGGAAGACGACAGGCAGCCAGTGCAGCTCGCGCAAGAGCGGTGTAACGTGGGTGAACCTAGTGGTCCCCATAATTGCTCGCGCGGCTGCATTCTGAACTAACTGAAGCCTCCGGGTGCACCTCAAGGAAAGCCCCATGTAGAGAGAGTTACAATAGTCCAGTCGGGATGTCACGAGGGCATGAGTGACTGTGCGAAGGGCGTCCCGATCCAATAGGGGGCGCAATTGGCGAACCAGGCGAACCTGGTAAAACGCCCTCCTGGCCACGGCTGTCACTTGCTCTTCCATAGACAGCCGGGTATCCAGGAGGACACCCAAATTGCGCGCCCCATCCACAGGGGCAAGATGTTCGCCCCCTATGGCCAGCGTTGGAGAGAGCTGGTTGAATCGGGCAGCCGGAAACCACAGCCACTCGGTCTTGGTCGGGTTGAGCTTGAGTCCGCTACTTCCCATCCAGATCCGCACGGCTTCCAGGCACTGGCACATCACCGCTACGGCATCGTTGGGGTGGTTTGGGGTAGATATGTACAGCTGGGTGTCATCAGCGTACAGGTGGTACTCTACCCCAAAACCACGGATCATCTCACCCAGCGGCTTCATATATGCATTAAACAGGAGAGGCGAGAGGACCGACCCCTGAGGCACCCCACATGTGAGGGGTCTCGGGGTCGACCTCTGCTCTCCTGCCCGCACAAATTGCGATCGGCCAGAGAGGTAGGAGGAGAACCACCGTAAAACGGTGCCTCCCACCCCCAACCCCCCCAGCCGATGCAATAGGATACCATGGTCGATGGTATCGAAAGCCGCCGAGAGGTCTAATAGGACCAGGATGGAGGAGCATCCCCCATCTCTGGCCCTCCAGAGATCATCTACCAACGCGACCAATGCCGTCTCGGTGCTATGCCCGGGCCGAAAGCCGGACTGGCGCGGATCTAGATACTCAATTTCCTCCAGGTGACGGGGAAACTGTTGTGCCACCACACTCTCGACAACCTTCGCCAAAAAGGGAAGGTTGAAGACTGGACGATAGTTGACATCTAACACATCTCAAGCATACCATGTTGGGCTAGGGCAGAACAAACACATATGATATATAAAGGAAAACATAATAAAAAAATAAGTTTGGCTCATTTTATATTTCATAACAGTATAACAGGGTGGAACTTGCATTTCATAGACCCAATGCTACTTTTGTCATCCCCCCCAACATTTACATGAACAGCTTGATGAGAAATTGTGATCTGAGCTCACAATGGACTAGCACATAGATTATGCTAAGTTGTTGTCTAGTTTGTATTCATTGTTATCAATGATCAGTTTCTGATTCTATGTATGATACAAATTGAGAAACCAGAATACTGAGTTTTAGTTCTACCTTAGGCGTGAAAGCTGGGTGGGTGATTTTGGACAAGTCACTCGTTCTCTCTCAACCCAACTCATCTCATAAAGTTATTATTGTGGGGAAAATAGGAGAAAAAACCTGGATACCTGGAGCAATTCATAAAAATAATAACGGTAGGATTTTAAAGTCTAAAAAAAGAAAAACATGATTCAAATAGCCATAAATCTATGTGATGTGTGTTCCTAGTTATAATTTTTCAGCACATCTTGTATGTAAATTGCATAATTAGAAATGAATTTGTACAGAAGCAATTACTTTTGGGAGAATTTTTATATGTATATTTTATTCAGTATGATAATTTTTATATTATTTTTAATTCATAACTTTAAAAATATTGTTTTAATTCATTTTAAATATTTGATATCCATAGGTTCTCAATTTTTATTTGCATTTCAACAAAAAAATTAAAAATGATGCCAGCATAGATCTATTGCTAGCATATTTATTCAAAAGTAAGGATCAATTAGATTTGATTCATTTAAAATAATTCTTAACAGAAAGAAACATGAAGCACAAGTGGTCATATAAGAAGAGGTTAAAAGTGTGAAGGAATCTCACTCTTAAGGAAAGTCGGTTTCTGATTTGCAATATCAAAAGCTATAGTTTCTCAATATGCAATACTTAGATTACTAGATTCAAAAGTATGATTATAAAGTTTTTTTTTCATTCATTTCTTTTAGACTGATTTTCTTCTACTTTTAAAACGTTTCACATATGGTTCTTTTGTGTGTCTGTGTGTGTTTCTACAGCCACTTTTCTCAGTGCCTGACATAAAGTAAGGCTTTCATTAAACAGAAAAACTGGGTAGGAAAGAAGACTCTGGTGGCACGTTAAAATATATCAAATTCATTATGGCACAAACTTTAAAATTAGTAATCGGAGCCACTGCTCTTTAACCATGCGCTATCAATCTAAACCAACGTTGCACTTCCAATTGCTTTCAATACTGTAGAGTAGATGGCTTTCACTTCCGCTCTGGAATGAAATAAATCAGAATGTACTACTAAGCATCCTTGGTCGAAGAAAGCGTCTTCGTTCTTCTAACCCAGGGATATCCAAACTTGGGAACTTTAAGACTTGTGGACTTCAACTCCCAGAATTCCCCAACCAGCATAGCTGGCTGGGGAATTCTGGGAGCATAGATCTATTGCTAGCATATTTATTCAAAAGTAAGGATCAATTAGATTTGATTCATTTAAAATAATTCTTAACAGAAAGAAACATGAAGCACAAGTGGTCATATAAGAAGAGGTTAAAAGTGTGAAGGAATCTCACTCTTAAGGAAAGTCGGTTTCTGATTTGCAATATCAAAAGCTATAGTTTCTCAATATGCAATACTTAGATTACTAGATTCAAAAGTATGATTATAAAGTTTTTTTTTCATTCATTTCTTTTAGACTGATTTTCTTCTACTTTTAAAACGTTTCACATATGGTTCTTTTGTGTGTCTGTGTGTGTTTCTACAGCCACTTTTCTCAGTGCCTGACATAAAGTAAGGCTTTCATTAAACAGAAAAACTGGGTAGGAAAGAAGACTCTGGTGGCACGTTAAAATATATCAAATTCATTATGGCACAAACTTTAAAATTAGTAATCGGAGCCACTGCTCTTTAACCATGCGCTATCAATCTAAACCAACGTTGCACTTCCAATTGCTTTCAATACTGTAGAGTAGATGGCTTTCACTTCCGCTCTGGAATGAAATAAATCAGAATGTACTACTAAGCATCCTTGGTCGAAGAAAGCGTCTTCGTTCTTCTAACCCAGGGATATCCAAACTTGGGAACTTTAAGACTTGTGGACTTCAACTCCCAGAATTCCCCAACCAGCATAGCTGGCTGGGGAATTCTGGGAGTTGAAGTCCACAAGTCTTAAAGTTCCCAAGTTTGGACATCCCTGTTCTAACCTATTCGCATTCTTGTCTCTAAGGGAACGAGCGTACGTCCCTGAGCGTAAGGCGTTGCTCAGCGTCCGCCTGTGCGTCACGGGGGGCGCGTCGGAAGCGAGGTAGAACCGCCTACGCCGCCTCGTAGTTGTGTCGCAGGAATTACGTAGGGCGGGCCTTTCGGCACGTTGGGCATTTTTTGGTCGAGGCGGGGTTGGTCGTTCCTGCGTGGTGGGAGAAGGCCTAGAAGTCGGTTCGAAGCGATGTCGGGGACTACGGGAGGTGTGACAGGCTCCGCTCGGAAGCGGCTGCTGAAGGAGGAGGACATGACAAAGGTGGAATTCGAGACCAGCGAAGAGGTGGACGTCACCCCCACTTTCGACACGATGGGCCTGCGGGAGGACCTGCTGCGCGGCATCTACGCCTACGGTGAGGGGGGGAGGGGGGACGCTGAAGGGAGGGGGCCGAGAGGAGGGGAAACGGGATTAGTCACGTGGCCCCACAACCTCAGAAAGCGGTGAATGGGGGATCAAGAGCGACAAAGGGCGGGAGCTGCTGTCCAGCATTGCCGCTTCCCCCGCCGGATCTCGTCCGTCCTTCATTCCAGGATCGCTGGACCTTGAATATAGTCGCTGTGAAATGGAGCAAGGAAGGGTCAGGGGCTTTCCTTTGGTATTTGTTGATAATTTGATGGAAGCCTCCGTTAATGGCATTTCTAAATAATCCCCCAGTAATCTGCAGATGTTTAGAATTGCCGTTTTCCGGTTCAGATTCGGTCCTTCGGTTTTAAAGAACTGTATTTGTTGGAGTGAGTGAGCTGATAATAAGATTGGTAGTTTTAACTTTTGCAAACGCCTTCAAATTCTTGGTAAATTTATAAGTGGTTGAAGTTTTGCTATGTTGCATCAATCTAGACATCGGTTAATTTGCATGTTATTTCCCAAATAAGCCTGTAATTGTTACTTTGTCAAGCACTGATCTATGAACACGCACACAAAAAAGTTATCTTTCTCTAGCCCTTGGGAATACAGAGTTGGAGTCTAAAGCAGCTGTTTAGGAATGGGTCTTTCTAGGCAGTATACTTTGATTTATTTTTTTAAAAATCTCACACACTCAATATGGGTAACAATTGTCAGCTGCAAAAAGACAGGAAAACCAGCAGAGATGATTCCTGCTGTTGTAATTGGAGTAGATCAGATCCTTTGGTCATTCCTGTAGGATCACTAGATAAATTGTTTATTCAAGAGTAGTAACATTTATTCAGACAGATTATATGAATGCAGCCCTATTACTCTTGATTCTGGCCTTATTTGCCTAATGATATCTTAAAGTAAAGTAGCCCACCCATTAGATTCCGCCCAAAACCTTACTAAAAACTAGTAAGTTTGCTTATCTTAAACAATGTATGTTCATTCTAGTTTTCATTGCATTTCTTCATGGTTTGTTTACTATATTTTAGTCAGTTTTGATAGTATAGTTTGTGGAGGGAAAATCTAAATTGTAATTTAAAAATATGTTTTTCTAGGTTTTGAGAAACCTTCAGCTATCCAGCAGAGAGCGATTAAACAGATTATTAAAGGAAGAGATGTGATTGCTCAGTAAGTGGAATTATATTCTAAAAAGAAAGTTTGAAGAGTATGCTTTGTGATATTATTTTGATAGTTAAAAATAAATTGTTCTTGATGTTCTTGTTCATTTAGTAATTCCAATAGTAAGTTTAAGGTATAATTCTAAGCACATTTAATCAAAAATAGTCCTAAATTTCACGGGACTTTATTTTTCAGAAGTATACGTAGAACTGCAATTTCACAGTCAGTCAGGGTTTTTTGCATTTTTTCTTTTAATGGTAATATACAACATCCATTGGTGCATTTTATCATACTTAAAATTCTAAGTAGTAGTCAGTGATCCCTTAGATAAAATCATATTAATTTTATTTTAATTATATTTTTCTCCAGTTAAAAAGTAGACAACAATTTCTCAGTTTTGTTAAGAGAGCTAAAATGAGAATGCTAGTTGTGTTGAACACTTAAGTTTCCTTCATTGATTATGAATAATATTCATTCAATGTATTTGCCGCTTGTCAGAGTTGAACTTCTGTATTAAAGGTTTTTACATGTTTGTTTTTCTTCAGAAATATATTTCAGTATAGTGTTAATATGTTTATTTTTTCCATCTAATATTGTCTACAAGGTATACTCCTTAAGTGATTTTATAGGAAGAACATACTGTTTTATGGTACTATTTTAATTTTAGGTTTTATGCAACTCTAGATACAGGAGTTAAATGATATACAAACATACAGTAAATTTGGCTGTGTCATATATCTATTAATTTAAAGTGATTAACATAAACCACTTATAAGCTTAGAAAGTGTGCTTGCGTAAATATCATGAGAGGTTAGACCTGACAGATAATTAATATAATTCACATTCTATGTGAAGTGTTTTGATTTAATAAAATAAATAAATTTATTAAACTTATATTAGAATAAGCTTATTTTTATCTTGCTGAATATCGTTGATTAGATTCAGTCCCGGGCTTGTATTTCAAGAACTACAGTGATTTCATTGTGATCAGGAATCTATAACTGTTTATAATGAAATCTAAATGATCTGGACAATTTTCACCTGTGTGTGTGTGTATCAGTTGTCATAGACAAAAGAATTTTAGTTTTCATTGGTATCCGTTTATGACATGAGAAAACTTATATTATGCATTTATATAGAAAATAAGTCATAGCAAGCTTACTTCTTGTTAATAAATGGGTAAACCTAGATCAACTAGATTTTATTTGCAAATAAAATAAAAGGCCAGGGGGCTTTTTATCAGGTTTACCTGGTATGCCAGTTGCGCCCATTTCTAGACCGGGACGCCCTTCGCACTGTCACTCAAGCACTCGTTACGTCCCGCCTAGACTACTGTAACGCTCTCTACATGGGGCTTCCCTTGAGGTGCACCCGAAGGCTTCAGCTGGTACAGAATGCGGCCGCGCGGGGGATTTTGGGTGCCTCACGGTACTCCCATGTAACACCTCTCCTGCGTGAGCTGCACTGGTTGCCGGTGGCCTTTCGGGTGCGCTTCAAGGTGTTGATCACCATTTTTAAAGCGCTCCATAGCACGGGGCCTAGTTATTTGCGGGACTGCCTCCTACCACATACCTCCCTTCGACTTATCCGCTCCCACAGGGAGGGCCTTGTCGGGGTGCCGTCTGCCGGTCAATGCCGGCTGGCGGCTCCTAGGGGAGGGGCCTTCTCTGTGGCGGGCCCAGCCCTCTGGAACAACCTATCCCCCGAACTGCGCACCACCAGGGACCTTCGCCTCTTCCGCCGCCTTCTTAAGACACACTTGTTCCAGTTAGCTGGCCTTGCCTAGACCCCGATGAAATTACCACAGATTTACTCAATGAATTTTAATATTTGTATTGTTTTAATTAGATTTTAGCACAGGTCAACTAATTTAATAGTATTTTAATGATGGCTGTAATTAGGTATTTATATCAATATTTATTGTATGTTTTAATCTTCCTGTGCACCGCCCTGAGTCCCATTGGGAGATAGGCGCGGTATATAAATAGTAATAAAGTAAAGTAAAGTAAATATCTACAAATACCAGTGCATCGTATCATTAACTGTTAATCAGCATTAGAAAACATGACTTCATTACAAATATAAGGTGTTATGAATCTCTCTAAATAGACACATGCAAAGCTAATCTTATATCATGTAGTAAACCATTTTTTGTCTATTGAATCAAATTTAGTTATTCAGTTGTTTCTTTCTAGATCACAGTCTGGAACAGGCAAAACAGCAACATTTTCCATTTCTGTACTACAATGTCTGGATATCCAGGTAACTTTTGGAATATGTTTGTTTAATAAAGATGCATATATTGTTTTGAGTGGAAAACATTAAATTATTTTATGGAGCAATGATCTCTACCCTTTGGGTTTATTTCATGATTATGCTTACATTTCCTTTGAACAGGAGCAATTGAGAGTTAAAATGCATATTTGGAAGTGATTGCAGTATTGAATATCATATAACTATGTTTCATTCTTTCAATTAGGTTCGTGAAACCCAGGCGTTAATTTTGGCACCTACCAGAGAGTTGGCAGTACAAATTCAGAAGGTAAATGAATGTTAAATTATAATATTTGCAAAAGAATATTACATCAGTTAAGCTCCTGGCCAATTCTTTCTCTGTTCCAAGTTGCAACTCAGTAGTGCCTAATGACTATTTAGAATCAGGGTGTGCTATTAGATGGAAGTATTTGAAATGTCTTTGAATATTAGTATCTCAGGTTGGTAATTATCATATTTTTCGGATTGTAAGACGCGCACACACACACACACCAAATAAAAGTGGGTGGAAATGTCTGTGTGTCTTATAGAGTGAATATTGTAGTGAAGCGGAAGGGGATTGGTGCGGCACTAATCAGCTGTTCTAGGTGACGGGGATCGCTACCGCCATCCATTCACCAACGAACAGGTCGTGGTGGTGGCAGCAAACAGGCAGATTTGTTTTGTTTTGTTTTGCTCCTCTAAAGCTAATATGCGTCTTAAAGTCCAAAAATATGGTATGTTCTTGGTTTGACCCCTGAGCTTGGTGATTTGATAGTAAACATTTTGTACCCATTCAAAGGAGACATCTTCAGTATACTTCTAAGGGGTTTGTGGTTGGCTGAGGTGGTTAGGTTGTGGAGTCTGTGTTGACCCAGTCACTCCAACAAGTGATATAGTATACAAATGCCTTTAAAATTAATATTTAGCACAGTGATATTGTGGTCTAGCAATATAAATCTGAATTCCTATAGGCTCAATATTCTGTTCCTTGAGGTCACTCCCAGATATACAGTGGACAGGTTGGCATTGTAATAAGCAGCACTGTGTGCTGGATCTAACAAAGCCAGATAAACACTTAACATTCCATCAGCACGATTCTTTGCCCAGATTCCTGTAGCCTTGAACTGCCTCTACTAAGGTATTGAGTAACTCTCAGGACACCTGAATAGCTTGATCTCTGCAGGGCATAGTAGAATTTATCTTCAGTTCCATGGTGAAAGAAACACAAGATGTAAATACAATAATTTCTATTTATTATGGCAATTTATCATATTAAAAAGGAACCCAGACACAATTGTATAATAGACATGAATCAAACACTAAGTTAGAAGGGGAGAATTATTATTTATTTAGAATATGATGAGAACATGACAGAAGATAAGTAAATCTATACACACAAGCCCCATAATTATATACAAAACTTCTACAGGGGAACAGCAGTGGCCTCATAACTGTGTGTCCAATTCAGTTATCCAGGCAATCACCTCTGGGGTTGGTTTTGTGTAGGTCTAGGAAACCAGAGAATATACATTGTGACAATCTTGCACAATATGTTTAATATTAGCACTGGGGAGAATAGATTCACATATAAGGATTTGCCTATTCTGTTTGTATGCTGTTCTGGATATCATTCTTATAAGGACTACTGCCTCAATTACATTTCAGGAGGTGTTAGAAGTCTTAACTTCTATTAAGTAATATATGGACTCATTTTTACAGGGGCTGCTTGCTCTTGGTGATTACATGAATGTCCAATGTCATGCATGTATTGGTGGGACCAATGTTGGTGAAGATATAAGGAAGCTGGATTATGGACAACATGTTGTTGCTGGCACACCTGGTCGTGTATTTGGTGAATATATAATTATGTATAATACCATGTCCATAGTTAATATTTTGGCTAAAATACTGTTTGGATTCATTATAGTTTTCAGTTGCCTTATACTCTAGATTTGAATCAAAATTGTTTTATTATTAATTCCCTTGACCTTTATATTTGGAACAATCTGGAAAGATAACTGCTAGTTATTTTAGACCAGTTGTGGCTAGTAAGTAGCCTGAAGGCCATATCTGGCTTTAGCTCCCAGTTCACATAGGATGCAGGCACTGTCTTTTTCTTCGTTGCTGCTTTTGAATTTTCCTCCCAGCTAGCCTTTGTGCTGCTGATTCTTCCAACTTTACTTCAGAAACACATAGTGATTTTCATGATAATATGCCCAGAAGCTTTTCAAGAAATATTCCAAAATGATACCATTTTGGATTGATGGTTCAGAGAACTAATGAATACTCAATCTTTGGGACAAGGAATTGTTTTTAATACCTTCGGTGACTGTTGATAGAAATTTGATAGAAATTTGAAATCTTCCAGATATGATTCGTCGCAGAAGTTTAAGGACTCGTGCTATCAAAATGTTGGTTTTGGATGAAGCTGATGAGATGCTCAATAAAGGTAAAGAATATGTAAATCCCAAATGTTCCTAGCCCTCTTAAAAAAACATGAAAACAAAACCTTAAAAGATACACAGTTTAGTTCCTGAGTCTTTGTAGTAGATAAAGTTAAACATGCAGCCCAGTTTCAGTAGCTTTTTATCACAAGTAAATAACATCCTATCAATTGCCAAATGCTAACATTATAATTGAACGTCAGATGCCTCTAGTGAGTACCAACCTATGTTACACTACAAGCATAGTTCTTGGGCATGGACTACTTAGAGCAATGTTTGTAACGCATATTTTCATAAAAGCAGATTTTATTCTATCATTTCTTATGTTATTTGCCTTATACAGGTTTTAAAGAACAGATTTATGATGTGTATAGATACCTTCCTCCGGCCACACAGGTAGTTCTCATCAGTGCCACTTTGCCACATGAGATCTTGGAGATGACCAACAAATTTATGACTGATCCTATTCGTATTCTGGTAAAACGGTTAGTAATTTTTAACATTATGTTCCAGCTTTGATTGGGGATTCCTTCTATGTCAAGTTTCAAATTTGATAATACTTTAGATCTGAACTAGAACAAATAACAAATGTCTGAAAACATTTCTGTTTTTTTTAATGATGCGTGACTTACTACTTTTATGTTCTTCTTTAACATTGATCTTCTTTCTTTGTATTGCAAATAAGAAAGAAATAAGTCAAATCTGCCAGTTGTTTAAGGTAACAGTCAGCCAGGTTAGGAACATAGAAAAGATCAGGGTTAACAATTTAGATCATGCAGCTTAATCCTGAATAAGTCCCATCTGGGAGCTTTTTGAGGTCAGGTTTGCAAACTTGACAATGTAATAATAAAGGCAAACTGGAAAAAAACAGGTTGATTCCAAAATTATGTTCCATCTCTACCTTTGGGGGAAGGAAATTTAAAAATCAGAGAAGTTACCCTAGTATTACAGGTATACATCCTAAATGAAAGTTCCAGATATTTCATTTCTGTGCCAGCAATATGGAGAAAAATATTTAACTAATCAGTGTTTGCTATGTTGTCAACTTACACAATTGATAAAATCTAGTTCAGACCTGTTGAAATTGATCAAATTTTGAACATTGCTTTCACTACCTATGGATATGATTATTTCCATTGTGTTTGAAGGGCATGCATGACATAGAAGCTTTCTGTTTCCTTATAAATGTTGAAGAGAAGAGGAAAGAGCACACAAACTGTATTTAGTTTATGTCTTCATGTAACCGATAAGCTTATGGATAAAATAGAGGTTTGGTAGTATTTCTTTGCCATAGGATATTAGAGCTCTTGTATTTTTTATTCCCAGAGCAACAATTCAATGCTTAAAACTATATTGCCTGACTTCTCAAATTCTTTTTTCTGATTTAAAATATTGTAAAAATATTAGTTGTGAAAATTTTTATATCCTAAATTTAATGTCTAATAGATCCATTAAGGTATTCCTTTACAACTATCACAATCCGGTAACCAATATATAAAATTATAGATGAGAGAGAGAAAAAATGGAATGGAAATAAGAGCTACTCGGTTCAACCAGTAGCCCAGTGATTTCTTATCTTGTTATTCCTTTTTGTAAACAGTTCTAGAAGTCATTTTGACTGAAGAGTAAAATAAAAATGCTTTACTTAAACAACAAGATTAATTTGGATATATTTTTCCATTTTCTTAGTGATGAATTGACTCTTGAAGGAATCAAACAGTTCTTTGTGGCAGTAGAGAGAGAAGAATGGAAGTTTGACACATTGTGCGATTTGTATGATACACTCACTATTACACAAGCAGTCATCTTCTGTAATACCAAGAGGAAGGTATGTCAACCAAGTATTAAGTTCCAAGAGAACATTGCATAATTTCTGTTCAAGTTAACAAATGGGTGGAATTAGATGCAGGATGCATTATAGAGAGAGTTAACTTTTTCTAGGTTACTCCATGTCAATATAAAACTAATTGTGGCTAATCCCTGGTCAGGTTGATTGGCTGACTGAGAAAATGAGAGAAGCCAACTTCACTGTTTCATCAATGCATGGTGACATGCCTCAGAAGGAAAGAGAGTCAATCATGAAAGAGTTCAGATCTGGAGCAAGGTAAGAGTATTTTTGTTTCCGATATTCTCCCAAAATACAATTCAAAACCATCTTCTAGCTTTTTCTGGATGGTTACTTAGAGTGACATGAGGTTGTTGTGTACATCTATTTTTGAATTTCTCTAGCTTGAGCATCACAGTATCTTAGAATGCTAGCTAATCTTCTGGGCCAGCTTTCATCATATTTACTGTTTTTTCTGTTTGAGATGAGCCTGGTATCTTGGTATTTATTCAGCAAGTGCTTCCTCTGGTGTTAATAGATATTGTGCAACCCATTGTGTCACCTTTGTGAGTAGATAAATTTGTTGCTTTTTCTTGCTTTTTCTTTTTACAGTCGAGTTCTAATTTCTACAGATGTTTGGGCAAGGGGTTTGGATGTTCCTCAGGTGTCCCTGATCATTAACTATGATTTGCCCAACAACAGAGAATTGTATATACACAGGTAGGCATACCTGTATATTTCAAGGGAAAAAATTCTTATTTTTTAAAATAGTTTTTTTTAAATGTATAAAATGTCAAAAGTTTGAATAATAAAATTATCTGAAATGAAAATGATGGAAGGGGGGGGAGAATGCCACTTTTTCACCAATCCTGTCAGTTAACATGAAAGAGGCTTCTGCCTTTAAGTATATATGTAAGCAGTTGACCAGACTCTGACACAAAATTTCTTCACTGTAGTTCGTTCTGCCAGGGGCAGTAAAGGACATGGAAGAATTGCACTGAATGTGAGCTGCTTTGGCTTCACATACGTTAATTGGTTTATAATCTCCCAACAGGATTGGTAGATCAGGCCGCTATGGTCGCAAAGGTGTTGCAATCAACTTTGTAAAGAATGATGATATTCGTATCCTGCGAGACATTGAGCAGTACTATTCTACCCAGATTGATGAAATGCCAATGAACGGTGAGTGTCTTAATTTCTTGTAAAATATGGTTAACAATAGGATATTAGAGAAATTAAGATTTTTTTGCCTCCCCCATTGCTGTTTTTCATAAATATTGGAAAAATTAACAAAACAATAATATGTAAAAAGTACAAAAATCATATCAAACCTTTTTCTTCAGTGTTGTCTAAAACCAACAGATTTTACAGATTTTACAATGATCAGTTCTTTGGTGAGAAAAAAAATGTTACATGCAGAACAAGATACATTTAAAGGGATTAAATGCTGCCTTTTTGGCTCTTTTACTCACTTTTTAGATGTTCCTGCCTGTGAACCACAGCGGCTGTGCTTTTAGTGTATCGGCAATGTTAGGCACCAAATTAGAAATAAACACAACCCCCCCCCCCCCCCCCCAACATAAATTAAAAACAACTGATTCTGCCTGCCTGCTCAGGAGAATAAAGCAATGCCAAATTTCTTCGACTGAAAAGAATTCTTTCTCTTGGTTCTGACACAAAGATACTTTTTCAATAGACAACTGGACTTCCGTGGGTTTTTAAAAGATATTTTGCTTCTCATCCAAGAAGCTTCTTCAACTCTTGACTGGATGCTGGAGAATGGAAGGAGTCCTTCTATTCCCCACCATCCAATCAGAGATGAAAAAACTTATTAGATGAGAAGCAAAATGTCTTCAAAGAAAAAACAAGCAAGTCCAGTTGCCTCTTGAAAAAGCACCTTTGGGGCAGCCACAACTTGGATGACTGAGAATCTCCATAGACACTCTTGGCTCTGTACTTAAATCCACAAAAAGAATAGCCACGGTTTCTTTAACAGGGTTTTTTAAAGTTATATTTCACTTAAGTATTATCCAAACTATGACTGGGAACGCCTATTGTACTGTAATGCTTTATTTAATAATGTAGAGAACAGCAATGGCTTGTTGACAAGGCATGTTACACTTTTAAACCATCAAGTTAACAATGTTAGTGTTGGCTGGCAGAGCTTGCTTAATCTGAACCCAACAAACTAAATAGGTCCAGAGTTTATGAGTCAAGCTTTGGTCTTTTCAGTTAGCCTAGTGAACAACCTTGAATTTGTAAAAGAAATATTTGTGGGTTGTTTCTCAAGTGTTGCCAGCCATGTGATCGATTATTTTTTTGTAGTAGCTTTGTCTGTATTGTAGTGAGAGTTTGCATAAGACTTGTCACCTTTTCATTATTTTCACACCGTTTTTCTTTAATCTAGTTGCTGATCTTATTTGAAGAAATTTGACAGAAGAGAGAAGGTCCTCTTCGCTGCGATACATTATTATAACCACACCCAAGAGTTGCTTGGAACGCTTCTTGTTACTGATGCTATTTGAAAACCATAATAGTGTAACTTCAAAATGGTTAGACATCTGCTAAATCAGAATTGGCGAAAAGTAATATTGGAAGCAGTGCAAAGCGCTTTGTGGTTTTTATTTCGTTTGTGTAATTGCAGAAACCTAGGAATTGTAATTGATGAAAATTGTAAAGAGGCATTTCTGTAAATAAGTTCATTGTCATCCTGTTTTCTGCTTTTTTCCTGATTAAACAATTATGTTTTCGTATAAATTGTCCATTCACTAAATTTTCTTAAAACAAATTGCTTTTTCTTTCTTCCTCTCTGTCTCTAATTAGCAAAGTGAAGGGATTTATTTTTTAAAATGTTAATTTTTCAGATCCTTAAACTGTCAAAATGAAATGGGAGTTTATGTAGCAGTTCTTCTTCACCATATGAATTAGAATATAGCCTCAAAAATATTTATAGCAGCAGTTTGATTGAAAATAGGTTTAATACAAAATAAACCACTGTAAATATTTTAAAATAGTTTTCAGTTTTTTTCATTTTAAATATAGAAAACAAACTTAAAACAGATTACTAGTAATGGGCAACTATTTAGCAAATGTTTGTTATTTACTTATTACTTGGCAAGTTGGCTTTCTATATTCCCAGTCAAGGTTCAGAAGAATATTTGACCCCAAAACAATCTTAATTTGAAGAAATTGTTAAGAGACAAAAACTTTTTTATATGACCAGAAGAATTAGTAAAGAAAACAGCTTGAAGGCACATAACAACCATAGCTGCCAAACTCAAAATCTCTGCTGGAACTTTTCAAATTAATCCTGTGTAGGGGCGTGCATTTATAGCATAATGCATCTCCCTACTCAGAACTTTTAATACACGGTGGACAATTTGGAGTCCCAAGAACTGTACCTATGCATGGATATGCTCCTCTTACATGGTCAAAGTACAATACAATACAATAGCAGAGTTGGAAGGGACCTTGTAGGTCTTCTAGTCCAACCCCCTGCATGGGCAGGAATCTTATACCATTTCAGACAAATGGCTGTCTAACATCTTTTTAAAGACTTCCAGGGTTGGGGCATTCACAACTGCTGGAGGCAAGCTGTTCCAGAGGTTAATTGTTCTTACTGTTAGGAAATTTCTCCTTAGTTCTAAGTTGCTTCTCTCCTTGGTTAGTTTCCACCCATTGCTCCTTGTCCTGCCCCCAGGTGTCTTGGAGAAAAGTTTGACTCCCTCTTCTTTGTGGCACCCTCTGAGATATCGGAACACTGCTATCATGTCTCCCCTGGTCCTTCTCTTCATCAAACTAGACATACCCAGTTCCTGCAGCCGTTCTTCATATGTCTTAGTCTCCAGTCCTCTAATCATCTTGGTTGCTCTTCTTTGCACTCTTTCCAGAGTCTCCACGTCTTTTCTACATCGTGGCGACCAAAACTGTATGCAGTATTCCAAGTGTGGCCTTACCAAGGCACTATACAGTGGCATTAACACTTCACGCGATCTAGATTCTATCCCTCTGTTGATGCAGCCTAGAACTGTGTTGGCTTTTTTGGCAGCTGCTGCACACTGCTGGCTCATATTTAAATGGTTGTCCACTAGGATTCCGAGATCCCTCTCACAGTTGCTACTATTGAGCAAGGTACCACCTATACTGTACTTGTGCATTTGGTTTTTCTTGCCTATATGTAGGACCTTACTTTTTTCACAATTGAATTTCATTTTATTAGACAGTGCCCAATGTTCAAGTTTGTCTAGATCCTTCTGTATCTTAAGCCTATCTTCTGGAGTGTTGGCTATTCCTGCCAGCTTGGTGTCGTCTGCGAATTTGATGAGTTCCCCATTTATCCCCTCATCCAAATCATTGATGAAGATGTTAAAGAGTACTGGGCCTAAAACAGAGCCTTGGGGGACTCCACTGCATACTTCCTTCCATGTAGATGCAGTTCCATTGAGGACTACACGTTGAGTGCGGTTGGTCAGCCAGTTACGAATCCATTTGGTGGTGGTGCTGTCTAACCCACAATTTTCTACTTTATCTAATAGTAGGTTATGGTCTACTTTATCAAATGCCTTACTGAAGTCCAGGTAAATTATATCAACAGCATTCCTCTGGTCCACTGATTTTGTTACTTTGTCAAAGAATGCAATTAGATTCGTCTGGCATGATCTGTTTTTGACAAACCCATGTTGGCTTTTGGCTATTACTTTGTTTGCTTCTAGGTGTTCACTTATTTGTTGTTTAATTATCTTTTCCAGAATCTTTCCTGGTATTGAGGTCAGGCTGATGGGTCTATAGTTTCCTGGATCTGTTTTTTTTCCTTTTTTGAAGATGGGAACCACATCTGCTCTTTTCCAGTCTTCTGGCAGTTCCCCGGTGCTCCAGGATCTCTGAAAGATATAGTTCAGTGGTTCTGAGATCTCGTCTGCCAGTTCCTTCAGAACCCTGGGGTGTAATCCATCCGGTCCTGGTGATTTGAACTCGTCCAGGGCAGACAGGTGCTCACTTACCATTTTCTTCTCTATTTCAACTTGTGTTCCTAATCTGATATTTGTGGTGCTGTTTTTGATTGATTGGACTGTTTTATCCCTTTGTGTAAAGACAGATGCAAAGAAAGAGTTAAATAGTTCTGCTTTCTCCCTGTTGCTTATCATCTTCTTGCCATTTTCTCCCAGCAGTGGACCAATTGTTTCCTTAACTTTTTTCTTATTTTTAACATGTTGGAAGAAGCTTTTTTTGTTATTTTTTACTTTTTTGGCAAGCCTTTCTTCATTGTGAGCCTTAGCTTTCCTCACTTCATCTTTACAGGCTCGGGCTATTTGCTGATATTTTGCCTTGGTTATGTCCCCCTTTTTCCACTTTTTATATTTATCCTTTTTGTCTTTCAATTTGTCAGAGAGTTCTTTATGCAGCCATGCTGGTTTCTTTTGGGAACTGTTATTTTTCTTCTTCATTGGTATTGCGCTGGACTGGGCTTTTATAATCTCATTTTTCAAAATTTCCCAAGCTTCTTGAGTTGTTTTCCTCTTGAGGATTCTCATCCATGGAATCCTTCCCAAGCTCTCTCTGAGTTTGTTGAAATTAGCTCTCTTGAAGTCTAAGACTCTAGTTTGACTTTGTTCAACTACTTTTGTTTGCATAATGTTGAATTCCAGTATTTCATGATCGCTTGCCCCCAAAGTTCCTGTAGCTTCTACACCTTCTATCATTTCCTCTCTGTTAGTGAGAATTAAGTCCAATATTGCTGATCCCCTTGTTCCCTTCTCTACCTTTTGGGAAACAAAGTTGTCTGCTAGGTTTGTTAGGAACCTGTTGGATCTTCCACTTGGTGCAGAGTTTGTTTCCCAATTGATGTCAGGGTAGTTAAAATCTCCCATTACTATTGCAGTGTGCTTCCTACATACCTTAGTTAGCTGGTTAGCAAAAAGTACATCCACTTCCTCTGCTTGGTTGGGTGGCCTGTAGTATAGACCTATGACAATATCATTCCCCCCCCAACCTTTAATATTGACCCAAGTCATTATTACTGTCCTTACAGAAAAGCAACATATATTACAATAGAAAAATAAAATGGAATTATTATTGCTAATGGCAACAAGTGGTTGCATTTAGCCCCCTATTCTAGAAGCAAGCAGGAATCGGCTCCCCCCCATTTCCCATCCCTACCTCTAAAGTTTGGACAGAATACACTGTGACAAAACACAAGTGTCCAACCTTTGGGGTATGTAATAGGACACCAGATATTGTTGATAGCAAAAGGGAACAAACAAGCATACCTTGTTTAGTTCCCGAACAACTTTTTAAGGCAGTACATCTATTTATTCAACTTTACCAACTGGATTCAGATACCTGTATTAGAATAAAGTTTTTGTTACCTTTTCTTGATTCATGATAGTGAACTGAAACAAGTATGTGACTTTTGCATCATATTGAGGTTTTTCAAGATCCTTACTGTTATTTGGGGGAAATGAGAATTTTTTTTAGGGCACCATAAGTAACCATTACAAGGACTGAAAGATATACAGTATATGGCTCAGTCTTCAAACATGTACAGTTAGCATGTGTAATCAAAATTTATCCGAAATGGATCTTTGCATGCCATTTTGAAAATCTGACTCCCAGATTATCAGGTATTTCAGCAGTTGTGACTCCAAGGCTGTGGAAAGCATACTAACTAGAAGCCTTGTAAGTGGTTGGATATGATGCTCTGTATTTGTATTGAATGAAAGTGTTGGAAGGGAACTTGGAGTTCTTCTCGTCCAATGCTCTGCTGAAGCAGGAGACCCTATACCATTTCAGAAAAGTGACTGTCCAGTCTCTTCTTAAAAGCCTCCAGTGATGGAGCACAAAACAACTTCTGAAGGTGAGTCATTCCACTGATTTGATTGTTCTGTCAGGAAATTTTGTAAGTTTTATGTTGGTTCTTTCCTTGATTAGTTTCTTCTATTGCTTCTTGTCCTGCTTTCAGGTGCTTTGGAGGATAGATTGATCTCTTTGTGGCAACCCCTCAGATGTTGGAACGCTTAATATCATGTCACCCCAGTCCTTTTCACTAGACTAGACATACCCAATTCCTGCAATCAACCTTCATATGTTGTAGCCTCCACATGGGTGCATGGGTGCCATCATATTCAAGATTATCAGGGATCCAGGTAGACTTGTCTTGAAGCTGGATCAGACTGAAGAAGCTACTTTGATAAGCAATGAAATTTTCATACAAAAAAGAAAAGTCCAGTTGCCGAGACTCAAATTCCAGGCATGAGTGTCTTCAGTCATTTTATCTGTAGTTTTATCTAGATGGGTACTGTGGCTTTTTGGAGTACTGCAGTTACTGGGTTTTTGTGTGTGTGCGCCACCCAGAACCTGATTGTTTAAAGCTGGATAAAAAGTACCTAAATTAGACTGAATTAAAACACGAGGAAAATGACATACTCAAATTTAAACTTCAGAAATTTGGAAGGAACAGTCAGTCTTTAAAGGAGACATCTAATGTATAAAAACTAACACTTCCCCTTACTAATCTCCCAGACAGTGGTTTTCAACCTGTGGTCCACAGACCCCTAGAGGGCTGTGATATCATGGGGTCTATAAAGGCTTCAAGAAATATGATTTAAACCTTGAATTAAATCTTGGTTATCTGAGGCCATGGTCCATGGCCACAAAAGGTATTTAAAAGGTATCCGTGGTGAAAAAAAGATTAAGAACCACTGTCCCAGGCTATCAGTTTCTTAGGAAATGGAAAGCAAAACAAAATGTAAAAGAAATGAAGGTGCAACCTAACCACTTAATTCTTGCTGGTAGCTATTAGGATGTCATCTTGTCTTAATGACAAGAACATATAAGAAAATTAGAAGTTTGCTAAGCATTCTAAACAGCAGGTAATGCAGTGAATTACATTAACATGTTTAAATAAAATCATGAGTTTAATTTCATATATACACATTTGATTTTAATGTACCAGAAAATAAATTACAAGAAATAACTTTAAAATGTAACTGAAGACAATCACAACAAACATTCCCACTGATTTCCCATGGGATGAGATTGCAGTGTTCAAGGCAGGTAAATATCACAAATATATCAAAAAAACTAAATTGTTTTTATGCATTCACACATTTACATGAGCCACAAACATTCCTTTACAGGGACTGTACTTAGCTTATCACAGAACCAGGTTTTGCCATAAACTACAAAACTTTTGATACAAAATTGTATTTATATATTTATATTTTATACATGCCCTGTGATTAAAAAAATAACTAGACACACTGTACAGACAATCTGAACTCATTGCTTTGTAGCTGTAGGAAACGGATTTTGTTATTTTTGGATGGATTTCCCCCCCTCAGTAATAATGGCATATTGTATATACATGTAGGCTAAAACTGCAGAGAAAAACAGCTCTTTCCATAATATGCATATCCTGTAAACACATGGTCTCTAAACTGGAAAAAAAAAGGACAATGTTATAGTTATCTCTAAATGAAGCGGCTGTGGAGAACAATATACATGCTTTCGGGTAATACTGGTAGAGAAGGCAGTAATGCAAGAGCAGATAAATGAAGTGGCTCAAACATGAGTTCTCAGTTGACTGCTACTGCTGATATGTCAACTGGACTCAGGTTATAAATGCTGAAAATTAAAACGTCAAATGGGACTTTGTGTGATTATACATTCTATTAAAAGATTTCTGTATGGTTTTGATACTTCCCTGAAAAACCCTTTACAGTGGATACAATTCCATAAATCAGACCCTGGTACAAAGGACACTAGTACCATGGTTAAGATCTTCCCTTTCCATGACATTGTGGGAGCAAATCAAAGATAAACTCTTTAAAACAGTTGAGTTTCTTCTCCTGTACCCCTACTGTTATCTTCCCACAATATGATGGCAGTAAATTAGGAATCCAAGCAGACTAAACTACTGCTTTATAGTCAAATGTAAACTTTGGTTTATTGAGTTCTCGTACAACAAGCAAATCTAGGATGGACAGGCAGATGAGATGAGGTGAGCTGTCAGTTTGTCTTTAATCTGGCATGCTGAGACATCTGTTCAGTCAGGCCTGCTTTGATAGAGTTTGTAACCGATTGTCTCATGGTATCCTCAATCAAATTCTCCCCAAGAGGTTTTATAACCTGCAGTACAAGAAATGTGTAAAAATAAATTAACTAAAAGCATCTCAGATGGATAAAAAACCACAAATTAAAATCATGGAGTATGAAATGTATCCAAAGTGCAACAGTACCAAAGCAAGAGAAAAAATGAGTTTTGCTACCAGCTTACAGTTAATAATTTACAGAGCAATAAGTGGTTTCCTCCGTTGGGTAGTTGACTTAATCCATGTAACTTTATAGCTCCTAGAATAGCAGGTGTAGTTTCATACCCTATAATGCAGCATCAGCCTGGTATGCTTATAGCATTTATGTAAATTGCCCCAGCACAGTCCTGCTTACGAATTGTGAATGCTTTAGATAAAGAAAAAGGTAAAAATACTGGCTAATTTTTCTTCCTGTTATTGTTGGATGAGAGTCGCTGCCGTTGTGCTGAGGCAAGAGCATGGCGAATCATTCGACGTCTAACAACTTCAAAGACTTTGGAACACACCTAAAATATGAAGCAGGTTATTAGAAAGGCAATTGGCAGAAACCAGAAAAGATACATGTGAGTAGCCTCCATTGATTTTTCTCACCTTCTTGGGACTCCTCTGAAGCAAAAAAGAAAGAAAGAAAAATACACAAGATGATTTAGAGTTAATTTAGAGTTAAGACAGCAATTCTGCAGCTGGTTCTTAAACAGGTTAACAAAGTTCTAAAAATAATGCAAAGTTAATAAAATAATTCAGGGCTGATCTGGACCACAATCGATTCTCTGGTTTCACTATAAAAAGCAAGATCAGAATTCTGGTCAATTCATCATGACTTCATTGACTTCGTGTGATTTTCTGAACATTCTTCAGACATGACACAAATACATACGCACTGTTTGGATGAACTATAATGAATACATAAGCATTTCTTGAACAGAAACAGAAAGGTTAATAATTTCAAAATTTCTAAAGTTAGAATTGGACTGGAATTGAATCTTTGGTTTCTACCCTGATGCCTGACCTTTCTATTGTATATCTACATTATTTTTCCTTCCATTTCACTTCAAAGCTTCATGCTGGACATAGCAATAAATCTCTTTCTCTAGAACAAACATGAATTCATTAGCATAACAATGGATAATTCAAGAAAGGGCTCTTTACTGCAGATGCAAATAAAGCTTTTATAAAGACAAAAACCAACTATTGCAAATCTAGGAATCTACCCATACTCCCTTCTCTCTCAGCTCCAAGGTTTAAAGCCCACATCTCTTTTCCCCTTCCTTATGATCTGTTTTGTGATAGCAGATCTGTCCTCACTGGCTCCTCAGACCTAAGTCCTGGGCAGCACTTTGATGACTTTCTTTAATCTTAGACTCACACTATCTAGTCTTGCCAACCAGATAGGCAGGGCATTGTACACCATGATATATAACTAGATAAGGATTCACAATTATGGACTTTCAAATGTCCACCTCCAGAAATTCTCCTTTCTTTATACTGACATGCATGAATCTCTCTTCTTCAGGTTTTCTTAGTCTTGGTACATGATTAGACACCAAGAATGAAATATAAATCGATTTCTACTGCTATTTTTATACGGTTCCTTTATCTTGGTTTGTATTCTATCTTTGGCATACGTTCATATTGAATGGGTTTTTACACTAATGCTTGCTTACTAACAATTACACTTTTTTTTTCAAGTGAGTAGATAAATTGATACCAACCTGTTCCCATAGTACTTCCGCCATCTGGTCAATGAGTGTTCCAATTTCTCTGAATTCCCCAGAGTATTTAACATATCCCCATGTACAAAGGGAGACAAGTGTTATGCCCATCACGAGGTTACACAGGGTTGCTATGGAGTTCATGCCAAGGAAACCGGTCAGTCCTGAGATTATATACATAGCAAACATGACAGCAAATAGAGTCGCTGGTGTACGAGCAGCATAGAAGAGGTTTTTGCCTTCATTGTGCTTCACAAAGTTTGCATAGATTTCATCAAGCTCTTCTTCAAGCTGGTCCTGGTAACGATGACAGAACTCCTCACCTCCCATCTTCTTCACAGAACGGAAATGTTTGATTGCTAATCCTTTAAGTTCTTGGTGCTTTTGTTCTAAGTCTGCAGGTGCTATGTAAGGCTTATCTCCACCACAAACCTGTTAGGATGAATTGACTGGTTAGCTTACATAACCTAGAAGATTTCTATAATTCCAGAACTGCTAAAATATTAAAAACTAAAATTAATATGTTGGACTAAGACTGTGTAGATCCAAGATCAAAGCCCCATTCATGTACAGACTCATGGACCAATCATTATAAATGTACAAGGCACTCCTCAACATACAACTACAAATAAGCCAAAATTTATATTGCTAAATGGGACATTTGTTAAGTGAGTTTTGCCCCATTTTACAATCTTTCTTGCCATAATTGTTAAATGAATCACTGCAGTTGTTAAGTTGTTAAATGCACTGCAGTTGTCAGGCTTCCACATTGACTTTGCTTGTCAGTAGGTTGCAAAAGATGATTGCATGATCCCAGGACACTGCAACTGTCATAAATAAAGTCAATTAGATTCTGAACCAAGTTCAATTCGGACCCCTGAGGAAATGGATATGATCCTTCTGTCTGTTAGTTGGGGCACTCATTTGTTAGATCTGGAGTCCTACTGGCTTAAGGCATCCAGGAGTTGACCAAAAGCTGCACTGGTTGCCAGTTAATTCCTGGTACCATTCAAAATGCTGTTTGCTACCTTTAAAGCTTTTTCGGGTCATAAGATTTAGATACCTGAGGGACCATCTATTTCCAATTACTCCTGCCTGGCCAGTACATTCTGGCACAATGAATACAACCCAGATGCCTTCCATTTAATGTTGTCATATTATGGGACAGAGGAAGCTACCTTCTCTGTAATGGCCCCACCTTCTGGAACAGCATTCCCCTCCCCAGAGATAAAGACAGCCTTTCTCTCCTGGTTTTCCAAAACGCTCTGAAGTCTAAAGCCTGGGCCTCTTTTATTCACTGTTATTATGATGGCTGTTTGAGTCTTGATATGTACGTTATATGTCTTTAACTGTTTTGATTGTTTTTTGGATTCTGTAAGTCATCCTGAGTCTACCAGAATGGGTGGTTATAATGAATTCAATTTTTTTTAAATGCTTGCTTTATAAAAACAAAACAAATCAAGATCTGACACTTATTTAAAATGCTAAAGATACACTTGTGACCTCAATGAGAATATGACTGGTAACACACAAATATTTAAGCCAAAACCAAACGGATTATTTTAAGGTTTAAATCAATTTGTGAACCCAATCTATACACTCTGCGTTCTTTACAAAATAGTTAATAATCCATCTTATAGTTCTATTTTTATATTTTCCAAAATAATCCTTTTTCTGTACCATATCCTAGATTAGACCAACCTTTCTCAACCTTTTTAATCTGAAGGAACCCTTGAAATGATTTTCAGTCTTCAGGGAACCCCTTCATAAAAATAGGGAAAAAATGTGAAAACTTCTCAAACAATTTCACTTCTAATCTAAAACTACTTTATAACATTTACAACAACAGTAAATCAGCAGTCAAGTAGCTGGGTCAAAGCATGTTAAAATTCTTACCACAAGGGCAAATACTGCACTATACATGAAGTAAAAAAAATGTAATCACAATTTCTTGTTGAACTAGCAATCTGTCACAGAAGTCTGGGTTTTTGTGGAACCCCAGCTGAGAAAGAAGTCTACAACTTCAAATAAATTCATATAAATACTCTACCTGTTCCATATCTTTATTGTAAGTATCTTTTGCACCAGCTACTGCAGCAAGATTGTTGGCTTCTGCTGTTGCCTATAATAATAGTAGCAGTTGTAATAAAAGTAGTGGTAGTAATAATACAAAAGGTAGTAATAATGGTAATAATATTAACAAAAAAACTTTTTAAACAGTTTGGGTGAGTTTCTGTAATAGTTTTCATACATCTTTTCAAAATGCAAACATATTTAAGCATGTTAAGCATGTTAGTTTTACAGTTTGAATTCTGGTACCTACTTGCAATCTTAGAGTTATAAATAACCACTTATTAAGTTTATAAGTAATTTTGTAAATTATAATGACAATATTTTGTCAGTTAAAAAGCTTTTATCAAATTTTGCTTCTAAATATTCAGTATATCACAGAAGTGAATACACCCCTTCGAGTTTTGTACACTTGGCTACAATGTAAAGTAGTGAGTATACAGCTTGTATACCAGTGTAAATCTGCTATCCCCTCAAAATAACGCAACACACAGCCATTAATGTTTAAACTGCTGGCAACAAAAGCGAGTACGCTGCTAAGTGATAATGTCCATAAAAGTACTCACTGTTTTGGACATTTTTTGAAATATCAAACTAAGGCTACTGTTCTTCTGTTCTTGAATAAGATTTCAAATATGTCTAGCCTGTTTTGATTACTATAAACATGATTGTTTGGCATTACATGCTTCCATAGATAGGTTATATAGATAGGTATATCTAAAACTTTACCTGAAGCATTGATTTGGGATGAGGTAATTCCTCTCCTTGATAGATTTTAATATAAGCCTGAAAATAAAATAAGTATTTACAATCTAATTTTGACTTAAAAACAATATTTTTATAAAACAAAAATCTATTAAATTTATATTTAAATTCAAATGTAGTTAAAGGAAAGTGACTGGATAAAGTACTCAACAAATGGTATTTTAAACAAATCAAGTGTTTTATGTGTTATTAATGATCAACATAAACTGAACATATACAATATAGCAGGAATATAAGAAAAGTGTGATTTATTAAAGTTTCTTCTCATAATGTCACTAGACTAAGTATGCTGCTTGAAAGAGTTTATTAAATAATCAAGTTTCTCATACACAAACTCAAGGCAGTAATACCCCAAATCTGCCTCTTTTTGATAATTGTTATTATTGCCTAATCTTGAGGAAAAGGCTGCATAAATAATTATATTTCAAGTACATTAGTTTATAATTATCCAATATTAGTATACAGTGCTTTCAGAAAATATTCAGACCCCGTTCACTTTTGTCAGTTTTGTTATGCTGCAGCGTCATTCTCAGACAAAATGAAAACAGAATTTTAGAAATGTCTATAAATTTATGAAAAAGAAAAAACTGAAATAGCTCATAGGCATAAATATTCAGATCTTTCACTCAGTAGTTTATTGAAGCATCTTTGGCAGCAATTATAGCCTTGAGTCTTTTGGAGTATGACATGGCAAGCTTTGCACACTTGATTGAGAGATTTTTTTGTCATTCTTCCTTGAAAATCTTCTCAAGCTCAAGTCAGGTTGGATGGCGATCATTAGTGGACAGCCATCTTCAGGTCCCTCCAGAGATGTTCAATAGAGTTCAAGTCAGGATCTGGCTGTCCCACTCTAGGACATTCACAGAGTTGTCCCTAAGCCATTCCTGTGTTGTCTTGGCTGTATGCTTAGGATTGTTGTCATGTTGGAAAATAAACCTTTGGCCCAGTCTGAGGTCCTGAGTGCTATTGAACAGTTTTTCATTGAAGATATCCCTGTACTTTGCTTCATTCAGCTTTCCCTGACCAGTCTCCCAGTCCCTACTGCTGAAAAATACTCCTATATAGCATGAGGCTGCCACCACTATACTTCACTGTTGGGATAATATCGAGCAGGTGATGAGCAGTGCCTGGTTTCCTCCAGACATAACATTTAGAATTGAGCCAAAAAGTTCAATCTTGGTTTCATCAGACCAGAGAAACTTGTTCCTCACAGTTTGAGAGTCCTTCAGGTGCTTTTTTGCAAACTTCAAGTGGGCCTTCATGTGTTTTGCACTGAGGAGAGACTGCTGTCTAGCTACACTTTGAATATGCAAACCATAGTATGTGAACAACGGAATACTACAGCGTATCAAACTCTTTCATAATTAAAATTTACAAGAAAATACATTTATTTAAGCATGGAACAATGATTGTACCTTAAAATATTGCACTAGATCTCTACAAGTCACTTTTGAGCCACTAATTTCTTTTTCTACCAGATTTTTAGGAGCAAGCAGCAAAGGAATCAGATTCCGCAACTCTTTTTTAAACTCTTCATCAATATCTGGTGGAATAAATAAAAATAGTGTAAGTAATTTCATTAAGTTGCCGTATTTTTCGGAGTATAAGACGCACCTTTTTTCCTCTAAAAAGAGGCTGAAAATCTGGGTGCGTCTTATACATCGAATACAGCATTTTTTGCCTCCTGTAATCCCGCCCCCTTCACCAAACTGGCTGTGCCTCGCCTTATGGAGGCTTCCAGAGAGGTCCTGGGGACTGGGGAGGCAGAAAGTAGGCTAAAACGGACTGGTTTTTGCCCCCTCCCCCCCAGCCCCCAGCAGCACTCTATAAGCCTCCATAGGGCTATGCATTCAATTTATTTGACACAAAAATGGGCCGTTTCTGCGATAAACGAGGCGTTTTTTTGCTCATTTCCCCCCCCCCGAGCACTCTGCAAACCCCCCCAAGGCTAGTCATGCTTTTTATTTGAAGAAAAACAGCCCCATTTGCGCTGAGAAACGGGACATTTGGGGGAGGCTTGCAGACTGCAAAAACACTCTCTAAGCTCTTTAACTAAACAGTTAAAGTTAAACAGTTAAAATGCCAGCAGAAGCAAAGTTTTAAGGTTTGTCAGCGATTTCCTTCTCCAGCACATGAATAAATACACCTGGAAACATCAACCTACCTACCTACTTTCTCTCTCTCTCTCTCTCTTTCTCTCTCTCTTTCTACCTACCTACATACACATACACTCTCTGCCTCCCTCCCTCCCTCCCTACTGTATTTCTCTCTCTCTCTCTCTCTCTCTCTCTCTCTCTATCTATTGTATTTCTGTCTCTCTCTCTATTTCTCTATCCTTCTACCTATCTACCCACCCACACACACACACTCTCTCTCTCTCTCCTTACCTACCTACTGTATTTCTCTATTTCTCTCTCTATCCTTCTACCAACCTACCTACACACACACACACACACACACTCTCCCTATCTACCTACTGTATTTCTCTCTCTCTTTCTCTATCCTACCTACCTACCTACCTACCTATCTACCTACACACATTCTCTCTCTCTCTCTCTCCCTACCTACCTACTGTGTTTCTCCATTTCTTTCTATTTCTCTATTTCTTTATCTACCTACCTACCTATCTACTCTGTCTCTCCCTACCTACCTACTGTATTTCTATTTCTCTCCCACTCTATCCCTTTATCTACCTACCTACCTACTTTCTCTACCTACCTACCTACTGTATTTCTCTTTCTTTCTCTCCCTCTCTATCCCTCTATCTACCTACCTACTTTTTTTTGTAATTTGCCTCTTCAAAACCTTGGTGTGTCTAATACTCCGAAAAATACGGTAACGCAAAAACCTTTCTTTTCACAATTACCAAGATGTAATATTAATGGAACTAACCCAACTTTGTTAAAAACATCCTCAAAGAATAAAATCTTAGTCAAATGTGGACTGCTAATTTAGGAAACATTTACTCTTTATAAAGTATTAATATTAATAGTCTTCATTTTAAAAACTAATAGTCAGAAGACACTGAATATATTCTATAAACTCAAGATAAGCTCATTATAACACTATTCATGATTTTTTTCATAATTTCCTACCTTAGCTTATATCATGATCTTTAAACTTCATATACCAAGTTTTCCCGAAAATACCTTTCCCTGTTTTTTTATGCGTACTAATATAAGACATAACCCAAAAATAAGCCCTAGTTAAGACCCCGATCAACTCCATTCAATAATCTGGTTGTATGCGGTGAGGCGAGGCGCATGCATAAAAATCAAGCTAGGGTAGGTGGGTAGAGCTGCTCCACACATTCCACATCCCATGCCCTGACATCTTTCACACTGGTGCCTGACTTCTGAGGCTGCTTACAGCCGGAAACTACATGGTGCATCATGCCAGTGCCACTGTTCACGGCAGGAGGCTGCATAGTGTGTTGTGTCATCATGCACGTGGAGGCACCAGTGCGATGTGGCATCTGGCCTCTCAGGGCTCCTCGTGGCCACAGAAGTCGGGCAGTGGCGTAACAGGTGCCAGGGCATGGGAGGCCTGGCTGCAGTGGTCCTGGGAAGGTAAGCGGGTAAGACATCCCCTGAAAATAAGATATAGTGCTCATTTTGGGGCCCAAAAGAAAATTAGACTGGGTCTTATTATGTATATATTTCTTTTGTTCTTTAAGTTTTACATCTTTCTTTCTTTCTTTTTCTTTCTTTCTTTCTTTCTGAATATCTTATCTCACCAGAATCTCATCATTCCAATCCTACTCTCAAATTTCCTCTTCCTATTGAGGCATTCAACATTCTTTCATAGTTACTCTGCTATTGGATCCTGATTCAGTTTCTATATTACAATAATCTATACTTAATATTTTAATCCATGTTTGGTTTGCATTCAGCTCCTATTCATTCATTTGCCATTCACCCTTGAACTATTGAGTTTTATCACCTATATTTCTGAAGGATATCATTTCTGCTGTATTTAACGCTTATGTTTTTCCTGACATGCCCAACATGTGGATAAGCCAATATTAATTTGTATTGTATGCATTTATATTATATAATTTATATTCCTAATAGGGCTGTTCAAAGCCAATTGAAAGAACTTTGCAATAAGTACCAACCAACCAAAAAAATTATCTTTTCATTGTTATAGGAACCAAACATGAAGTATTTGCACACCTATTGCTCTTGGATATTTCTGCCTGCTTGTAAATGCCTAGCTACTTTGTTTCACTTTCTTCCCAATAAATCAAAGCAGCTTGCCAAGGCAGCCTAGGAGGTCTTCCAAAGTGGCTATTATATGTCTTGCAGAAGATATGGCTGCTTTAGAGGTTTGAAGAGAGGTATTTCATTCCTCCGTGTTGTATAGCATTTCTTTTGAAAGCTGAAGAATTCTTAACTGAAGAATTTAAACAGAATTAATATGCTGCTGGTACTCCTCCAACAACCATCTAAATTATCCCATCAATATTCAACTATAGTGGCTTTCAGACTTGGGTACACTTTACTATTTCTTTTTGCTACTTTTAATGCAACCATTCAAAGTACATTCGAGTCTTTAATACCTCCTAGCTAGCTATATAAACAGAAAATTTCCTACCATTTAGCCTCCCATCAAAATTTGGGTTAGTTGCAACTTTAAGACCAGGATGTGGCAACAGGAAACAGCCTAGATTACTGAAGCATGAGTGAATGTGCTTCCTTACATTCTGGAGCTCTTCGTGCTGGTGCAATTTTACCTAGAAGCAACATACATTCTTAAAACATGAAATTCTTTAGCAGCTAGTGAGAAATAAACTAATACCAAAATAATTATTTGCATGTTCCAATTAACTCAGCTCCCCTTAAACAAAAATCAACTATTACTGATGATGAATTACCTGTAATCGTTTTTCTAGAAATTGTTTTCCTCCTTTTAAACCGTATGGGTGTTCATATGGATAGCTCCAGTCTCTAATTAAGAACATAAGAGTCTATGTAGAAATGCAAAAATACGAGTTAACTTTATTTTTTGGCAAACAGAACACCACACTACTGAAAACATCATTAGAAAAACTTTACTATTCATAATTCAGAAAGCATATTTTTAACCCCTATATATTATTAAAATAAAAGCAGAATCAGCAAGAGATATTCTAAATTCATGCTACTTCAGCTTCTTCTGAAAGTGTCTATCTTGTAGAATGTGAACAAAATTGTTACCTTGGAACAAAACCATCACATTCTAGAAGTTATACTGAACAATTTTTGATTAGATGTATCTTGGCAGAACCAAATTCTAAAATGTTTTGGTTATTCTGGGTTTCAGAAAAACATATGAGGCAAGTAAAGCATAACTCCACCAAGCTCCCTAGCTCTCATTTTCCAACCTTCTTCCCTCTCTCCCTTATGCTGATGCCGTCCATCATACTCTACCAGACCACATGATTTTCCCAGCACTTTTCCTCCTCCTTTCTTCCCTCTATCACCATTACTGATGTCCTAGCCCCATGATGGTGAACCTATGGCACGGGTGCCACAGGTGGCACGTGTAGCCGTATCTGCCGACACACGAACTGTCAGTTCCAGCATGCATGTGCACATCGGTCAGCTACTTTTTGGCCTTCCGAAGGGCTGGGGCAGGCTGTTCTTGCCCTCCCTAGGCTTTAGGAGAGCCTCTGGAGCGTGGGGAGGGCAAAAAACAAGCCCAATGGGCCTACTGGAAGTTTGGAAATTTATCCGAAAAATGAGCCCAATGGGCCAACTGGAAGTTCAAAAATGAATTTCTGGTTGGCTCATTTGGCCTACTTTTTGCCCTCCTCAGGTTCCAAAGGATTTCCTAAAGCATGGGGAGGGCAAAAAGGGGCTCCCCCAGGCCCTCAGAGGAAACACCAAGCTCAACTTGGAGACGAGTAGTGTGCCGCGCATTTAGGGCAGAGCATGGGGAGGTTGTGCGTGTATGTGAGGGTGCGCTTTGCATTATGGGTGCCCCCCCAACACACACCATCGTACGCACACCCTCGCACTTTTGGCACCCAACAACAAAAAGGTTAGCCATCACTGTCCTAGCCTAATATATCCCTCTACACTGCCTCCCTCTCCAATCTTTTTACCTCTCCCTAACTATTAATGTCCTTGTTTTTTTCTATTGATCGGCCAACCTTGAACCAAAACAACCTCTTTCATAAATGTTAAGACTTAAAACATGTGTCAGTTCAAATATAGGCTACCTGAAAGCAGGCATTTCATGCACATTACATTCCTAATACACTTACGTATTATTTTACTAGTCACAAAAGGCATTTTATAGCAAGCTGAAGCATGAAAAAAAACGTGCATAAAAATTATTACCCAGCAGTAAGTATAAGAATTTAAAAAAAGTCACCTCCTTCTCCTCAGACAGAATAGACGTGTAAACCAATTTGCCAATTTGCTGAGGTGGAAAGATGATTTCTACAAAGCAGCAAACTGGCAAAGATCTCTCTCTCTCTCTCTCTCTCCTTCAGAACTTTTTAAAAATTAGTAGTGGTTAAAAATTAGGTATATATGCCACATGCTGGGTAGCTGATGCTGGGCAATTGCTTTTTTTACAATTACTATTGTAGTATATGAATCTTCCCTGAGATAAACAAAAATGGAAATAGCAAACATAATCATATTATTACCTGAAATGGCTTTTGGTAAATTTCTTCCATTGCTAGCCTTCCATATTCTGTAAAAAGCTATTAAACAAAATTAAGAATGTATGCCTAAAATATGAAGTTATATATATAAAACACAATAATAAGTATTTACTCATGAATAAGTGGTGGGCTATACTTAAAGTTAGTTGCACAAAACAATTTTAAAACTCTAAATAAACCGATTTTGTAATTGGTTATTAATCTAACCAATTAATAACCAAATACTTTCCTACATTCTGAATTCATGAATCTCAACAACGGAATAATATTGATAATAATTATCTTTTTAAAAACAAATTCTGAATATTTGAACTGCAAGGCTGGCGGCGCCCAGGGGAAGAGCCTTCTCTGTGGCAGGCCCCGCCCTCTGGAATGACCTTCCCCTCGACCTCCGTATAATCACGGACCTACGCCTCTTCCGCCAGACACTAAAAACTCACCTGTTTCAGATGGCATAATTTTAGAATGGTTTTTACTAGGGTATTAAATTTATGTTAGCACAGGCCTGTATATTTAATCCATTTTAATTATCTTGTATTGTATTTATTGAATGTGGTTTTGTTTCCTGTGCACCGCCCTGAGTCCCTTCGGGGAGATAGGGCGGTTTATAAATCTAATCAAATAAATAAATAAATAAGGCTGCAAACATCATGCTTATGCAGGATGTTGTTATTGTGGTCATGAAGTTATGAAGAACTGTGATCATGGATTGTTTAATATCTACCATCAGAGAATGTAAATACAGTGGTACCTCGGTTCACAAACTTAATTAGTGAACTGACTCTGTTCGCGATCCGAATTGGTCATGAAGCGAGGCACAATTTCCCATAGGGTTCAATGTAAATCCGGTTAATCCGTTCTGACCTTGTTTTTTGGTCGTGATTCTTGAACTGACTGTTCGCGAACAGAATTGGTCGTGAACAGAGGCACAGTTTCCCATAGGGTTCAATGTAAAGCAGCTGAGGGGCGATGGAGCAAGCCAGCATGACTTTCGCCCATCTCTTTCTGGGCTCGGCGCTTCTGCTTGTCGGGACGCTTCCCGAAGCCAGCAGCCCCGCGGCCAGCTTCGGGAAGCGTCCCGACAAGCAGAAGCGCCGAGCCCAGAAAGAGACGGGCGAAAGTCATGCTGGCAGCCACGCGCGGTGTGTGTGTGGAAGCGAAGGCAGGGGGGGAGGAGCTGCCTTCCCGGCCGGGCTCCACAGCTGAGGGGCGATGGAGCAAACCGTGCGCGGCCGCCCCTCAGCTGCGGAGCCCGGCCGGGAAGGCAGCTCCCCCCCCCCCGCCTTCGCTTCCACACACACACCCGTCCCCCTCACTCACAACAACCGCGGCAGGGTGCAGCCCGGAAAAGGCGCAGTGCGAACTCACAATTCGCCTGCGCCCTCAATGGACCGGCCGCCACTGCATCACCCCACCCCAGCCAGCCCTCGTTTATAACGCGGAGTTCGTGAAGCGAGGTGGAGTTCGTGAACCGGGGCACATTTTTTGGGAAATTTTTGGTCGTACACCGAATTGGTCGTGAAGAGAGGCGTTCGTGAACCGAGGTACCACTGTATATAAAAATTCTGTATTTGTATAATTTCATACATTAGTCTACAAAAAAAAGTTTTGCTTCAAGCCTTTATTTTTAAAAGTTTGCTTAAAAGGGTTGCTTGTTCAACCCAAGTGAAAATAAAGAGCAAATGGCTCTCAAATATAGTTACAAATGTCAGTGGCATAGTAAGTATTCATTCTTCCAAGAAGATAGAACCTGAGCGAGAACTGCATGATTAAGGTATTGGGTAGCCCAAGAATATATTAGAAAACAATTTAACAAATAGGGACTACGAATCTTAATATATTTTTAATGCTAAATATATAATTATTTAAAAACTTTATCAGTGCATTTCAAGTAACAGTGATTAAAAATAGTTCTCAAAGTAATTAAACATGAAGTTCTCAAAGAGGATTCAGCCCTCTTATCCTACTTCTAGCAAACTTCTGCATTTCTAAAGAGTCCCCTTAATCATGAACCTTTCAAAATTGAGCCCATGAAGGCACAAGTATTGTCAAAATATGTTTTGACCCTTGACACCTTCCATTGCAAAGAGCTTATTAAAATATTAGTAATGGAAGTTACTATAGAATCAGGACATATTTACTTGTAAATGCTGAAGATCATCTTCTTGGATGTTCTGTGATAGATTGTATACCTATAAAATATAATAGTTTTTACCTTTACTGATTTATTTATTTATTAAACAAATTTATATGACTGCCTAACTCACATGTATTGAATCTGGGCATCTTACAATATTAAAATTTCACAATGTAAGAGCCCATAAATAGCCACACCATCCCCAGTGGGAAAAACCAAACTAAACAGCATTTTAGATGGAGAGTTCCCTCAATCTCTAATTTGAGTTGAAAGTTAATAATGCTTTTCTAAAAAAAGTGTTCGCTCTTCAATCTCTCTGTGAGAGAAGGGTCTAGAAAAAGGAGAGATTGCTTACAGAAATCTCTTGTGTCCCCCTCCCCCCCTCCCAGAGTGGAATGGAGAGACTAGAGAAGAGATTTCAAAAGAGCTAATTAAAGCTGAATGCTTATGATAACAGAATTTTCTGGTCAACTGTAGCAATCATAAAATTCTTGCAAAATAAAACAGATAAATAAAATAAATAAAAATTTAAAAATCCTATTTTTTTAATTAAAAAAAAATCATCAATTGTTATCCACCCTGCAAGAAAGCAATAAATGGTTTTACTATTATGTTTTTAGGCGACATACATACTTTGAAATAAGGAAAATATTTAAAATCTACCATCATCTGACATGACTACAAACTTACCTGGACTGAACTTGTCATGGTACTTAAAGCAAATACTGTTGCACAGTCTTTGATAGTTGACTGACTATCAAAGGCACCTTGGGTATCCATTAGTAATACAGCAACCTACAGGGTTTTTTTAAAAAGAAAAAGAGAATGAATTAACAATTCTTTCACTTTAAATTTGAAAGCTTGAATTCAATGAAGGTGTGATATCAGCAATGTTTCACTGTATTTTACTTCCCTCCATTCAGTCAGCAGAAAATGTACACTTACCTTCACCAATATCCACAACCACTTTAATTAACAGTCAAAATTCTAAAGTGACCGAATAGCTCAGTATTCACACTTTTGAATATGAAGCAAAAAAAACCCTCACAAGTGAAAATGTACATAATGCCACGGTGTGGTTAGGTATAAGAAACATGTTAATGCTAGTAGATATTACTGGCTATATAGACCACCAGGAGGCAGTAATGGACCACTTTCATCATCATTAGGATATAGTTCCTGGTAGATTCTGAGCCCCACAGAATAACATCTCATTAGGAAACCAATCAAAGGTGGTTTGATTGCCTCTAGTCTAGGTGGTCAGTGTAACTGAAAATGCCATGTAGGATATACATTATATAAAAAGAGAGAACATTCCCCCTATAGATAGATGAAAATAATGTCAAACCTTGTACACAGAAGTATAGCATAATTTAACGTATGTATATATTTCTCTGAGGTTTAAGGGAAGGTGGGCCACATAGCTTCATCTAGTGATTAAGGCAGCAGGCCAGAACCAGAAGATTGTGATCTAATCTCACTTTAGGTATGAAAATCAGCTGGGTGACTTTGGGTCAGTTATATATATGAAAATAGTAAGTGTTTTAAAAACAAATTACTCTGACAGAGTAAATATTATTGGGTATTTTCAAAAGTTCAATTCTATGTATTATACCACATATTAGACATTCTGAACATTATAATTAGTTACAACATTAAACAAGTATACAGTAAGGCTGAAACTGATGAGTCAATGATTCTCAGGCCATTATGTAAATACGTATAAAGTGTTGTTGTTCATAGCTTGGAAAAGAACAGCCAAGTTCCCATCGAGTTCTAACAGCAGGAGGTAGACTGTATATATGGAAAACTTATTTCTGTCTGCAATCTGGCAATGCTGACTCCATGAAATTCCATGCTTGGAGAATCATGACAATATATTTCAGAGGTATCTAAAACATCACATCAACTCGTATCAGGAAGAGGGATCAAAATATTTTACATTCACTTTTTGCTTTCTCTGTTCAGTAAGTCAATAAGTATTATGTCAGATACTTAATGGATTACCTTTGTCCCATCAGGTTTGGGAATTATGAATACTTCACTCCAAATCTGGATGCCAGTTGTTTCTCTCTCACACCCTCCTCTCCATGTAAAGCCAGTCAAAGGCTCACTATTTCCACCTACCCAAGATGACGACTCCTATAACAGAACACACACATATACATATATATGTAGCAATGTGAGGGACTCAGGGCAATCATGTGTTAATATTGTATGCTTAATTTTGACTAATATGAAAAACCTGTTTTATTGCAAGTAGTCCTAGTGTTAAAATGACAATGGGGATCCAAATTATGTTGCTAACTGGCGCAATTTAAAACACAATGTCATATTGTATTACTTAGTAATGGCAGTGTCACAAACCCAGGACTGTGCTGTCATTAAGTGGGGGCATGCAGGTTGGCATTACGGAGTGCAGGCAGGTGCCACAGGCAGCTTCTCTGGATCATGAGCATCACTATGGACTGTGGGAGGGCCAGCAGGGACCACGTCTGAGACCATGGGCCAGTTTTTCTGGATAGCACTTCCAAGCACAGGTGTGTCAGCAGGGTTGCTACTGCCAGTGGAACGTTATTAAAATGAATGTTATTAAAATGTGGGATCTTGTCCTCCATAGTAGGGCTCATTTGGAAGAAAATATAGTGACAGCAACTTATAGGTGTTATTGTGACCTTCCCTGCCAGCTTCCCTGTTGATTTTGCTTATGGGAAGCTGGCAGAGAAAGTCGCAAAGGGAAATCTTATCTGTGACTTGCTGCTATGCCATAATCGCAAGCTCAGGTGCCCAGATTGCAATCATGTGACTATGGTGATACTACAGTAATTGCAGTTTCACCGACTGATTTAAAGTCCAACTCATCAAGTACGGTCAATCACAAGTGGTCATAACTTGAGGACTAAAAATTATCACACTTAACTCACAAACTCTTCTAGTTCTATTTCTAGTCCTATTTAAGAAGGAAAATTTATGACAACAATTTTTAATACTATTATATAAGGGACTCGTGTCTTATAAAGTTTAAAAATTCAGCAACGCATGCAATTCACTAATGGCTTTTCCTATATTTGCTAATCTTTCCATCTTCATACTTCTCCCCATATCTCCTGCATTACTGACCCCAGAACCTGAAAAACATATCCTTCACAGTCCTCCTGACACATAGTCTGTCTCTTATCAGAAGAAATAGGGTAAGTCAAAGGAAATGTAGTCTATTTGAAATAAATAGGTGTCTGAATGGGAATAGCAGTTTAGGTCACAGGTAATCCTCACTTAACAAAAGTAATTGGGATTCGAGTTTCTGCTTTAAGTGATGTGGCTGCAAAGCACAATATCACATGGCCCTACAGCTTAACAGAAATTCCAGCATTCCCAGTTGCCACTGTTAAGCAAATCACAGCAGATCATTAAGCAAGGATTCACATAGTTGCATCTTTGCATTTACAACATCCTGCCACTTTTTCTATTGACTTTGCTAATAGAAAACCAACAAAAAAACTTGTGAATGGTGATCACATGACCACAGGTCGCTGCACTTGACATAAGCATGAGCACTACTCAAGCCCATCCTTCAGCACCATCCTACATTCAAATATCATTGAACAAGTGGCCCTTAAGGAATTTTTTTCAACTTTCTTTTCTAGTATGCAGTAAGAAACCATCTCTCAGTACCATATATACATTTTTCTTTCCAACTGCAGCTCTTATTTCCTAGTAGTGAATACTCATATTAAAACATACTAAGCATCAATCTCAATTTATCTAATACTGAACTCCCATTTACCCCTAACTTTTAAAAATTACTTATACTGCATTCTAAACTAAAATGTTCCTTGTATTTCTATTATGAACAAACTATTTCATTTATTAAACCCATTCCACTATCTTTCCCAAGTAATTTAGAAGATCTGATCATTGCAATGAATTGCAAAACTGAAATTGGAAAAGATATAGTACTTTGAACCGAATATTTTCCACTACAATAAAGTATTATTTAGTTACAAGTAGTTCCTGTGTAAATGGCATACTGTATACTGTTTTGCTTTTTAGTTCTAATGTATGGTTACCAACTATAATGTTAATTAATATAAACATTAATTAGCTATGTTAATTATATAAGCCTCAAATTCCCTCAATAATGTTTAGAAATATGAAATCTTTAGACATTTTGGAGCACAATAAAACAAATCTTAAGAGGAATACACTTTTGTTAATTATTCTCAAAGTAGTATAAATGTTCAGCAGTTCAGTTACCCACCTTATTATACATATACCTAAGCATGAAATCCAAGAGAAATGATTTGCCTTTACGAAATGCACCAGCAACAGAAACTACTACTATGTTGAGGTCTCTTATATGTTCCTGAAGCAAGATTCTCTCCAATGCTGATTCATCCAGTTCAAAGTTGTGATCGTCTTCATGAGCAAGAACTATCTGTACTGGGCAAGGCTTTTCAGGAATTGCTTCATCAGCATCCAAAGAGGCATTCTCTTCTGCATCCTCATAGCTTTCTCCTAGGAAATAACTGGATAATATTAGATACACCATTCTATTTGATATCTTCTGTATGTGTAAGAAAAATGAAGTACGAGTTTCTTATTACTACTTTGTAGTATTGTTTTTATATACTTGCTAGTTAGAATACCTGCACAAGCCACACAAATTCTTTATTTCAACTGGACTCCCTCTTCCTATCATCAAGAGCTCCATTTCTGAAGCCTGAGAAAAAAATAATTTCTACTTAGCAACTGAATCTAATAGTATCCTAATTATACATTAAGTCTAAAACATAAAAAAATGGCACCCCACACACACTGAATGACAATATTATCTAAAACTAACTATTCTATGGATTTCAAAAACTATGCATCTGTATAAATACTGTGTTGTAACCCAGACCCTCATCCTGTCCCAAAACTAGTAGTACAAACCATTTTGACATAGATAATATTCCAACACTGGAAGTTTTAAACAAGATATTGGATAACCTCCCTCTGCTCATCATTGAGAACTTTATCATCCTCCTCCTTAAAAATTTTTCATTCAAACCCTATATTTCCAATGGGAGCCTAGAGTCACCTTGACAGAGAGGTAGGCAGCATATAACTAAGCAAACAAATAAACAAATAAATATCTCCCTAATAGTCATTTCTCACATGCTGTAACCTTGGGGCTTTAATTGTCTGGTATCATCTTTTAAAGTATTGTATCAAGTATTTACTACCATGTTCCTGGCTTTTATAATAACCTGAATGTATATTATTTTATTTATTAAATTTGCTTGTTGCCCATCTCACTGCAAGGTGATTCTGGGCAGATTACAACAGTAAAAGCAATAACCCCCCCCCCCCCACACACACACAGAGGGAGGGGCAACATTTTGTAGGATTATAAATCTTCTACCCAATTGAATGGATTATTTTGTTTGGCAAAAAGAATATGTCTTTTAATTCTGCTATCTGCTGAAGGACTGCAAATATATCTGCATTATATCTTTTTTTAATGCCATTTTATTTGAATAGTGGCTAGCTAATAATTCAGTTCACATATTGTTTTCCTAAAACAGATTGAATCCAGGGATATGTGAACCAGCTGAACTATCAATTATTAGCAGAAGCATTTAACTACTGTTTCAGGTTTATAACACTTCTCTAATAATGAATTCAACCATTGTTTTAGGAGTCTCTTTTCATAGAGGTCTTTGCTCTAATTAAATTGTGCTGAATAATGATTTGGATAGGTTTTAAAAATCTTAAAAATTTAAATTTAAGCCATTTCTTTGGGGAAGAAACAGAAACAGTTTTGTTCTAAAAACAATAACAAAGAATCACAATAAGACTATGTAGCTGTGATATCATTTTATCTATGAACATACCAAATGTTTGTAAATTTCACCTCAAAGAAATTATTTGGATTACAAGGTATCAAGTGTTAGTATAGTATATAAATATAAGCAAGGCATATAAGGCACAGGATGGATTACACATTACAAGAACTGAAAAGAACATGAGTGGAAAACAATTGGCTTGTTTTATCCAAAGGGCTTTAAACTAAAACAGGAACGGGAAGGAGACCAATCTTTAGGATCTAATCCCAACCAAGCATAAACCTCAAGGCAAGTAATCAAGTGATGAAAAGAAAGGGAAACTCAAATATAAAATAGGGGACCTAAGAAGCAAATGCAGGGTCAGAAACAAAGGATTCAGATGCCTGAATCTGATATATGTACTAACACTCAAACAGTGTTAGGGAGAACAGGGAGAACTTGAAGTCCCAATACATGAGCCAAGTATATAGTAACATAGTTGCCTTTACTGAAACTTGGTGCAATAAAACCCAAGACTAAAACATACTGCTAGAAGAATTTAAATTGTTCCAAAAAAAACCCCAGACATAACCAAAGAGGAAGTGAAGTGGTATTATATGCAAGAAATAACTACACCAACACAAACTACACCAAAGCAAACAAACAAGAATGAAAACTTTGAATGTATCTGGGTTACTATAAGAAGGGGGGGATGAAATTGCCATAGCTGTATATTACAGACCATTCAATGAAACAATGGAATAAATAACTTAGTTCAACCTAGAACTAGGAAGCAATTTCCTGACAGTCAGAACAATTAATCAGTGGAACAACTTTGCCTCCACAAGTTGTGAATGCTCCAACACTGGAAGTTTTAAACAAGATATTGGATAACCATTTGTCTGAAGTGGTGTAGGGTTTCCTGCCTAGGCAGGGGGCTGGACTAGAAAATCTCCAAGGTCCCTTCCCACCCTGTTATTCTATTCTAATTATTTTTTTGCAAATCAATTATCAATTGTAAATTAATGTAATCAATTTGCAATAGCAAAGGGGGACTTTACTCTGACATCAACTAGGAGACAAACTGTGTACAAAGTGGGAGATCAAACAGGTTCCTGACAAATCTAGCGGACAACTCTGTCATCGAAAAAGTAAAGGAGGGAACCAGAAGGAAAGTCAAGGCACAGAATGAACTTAGACTGGAGAAATACTGAAATAATTATACTGAACTAGTAAGACCACACTTGAAATACTGGATCCAGTTCTAATTATTACGATACGAAAAGGGCATTGAGACTCCAAAAAGAGTGCAGAGAAGAGCAACAAAGATAAGAGTCTGGAGGCTAAACTGTATGATGAACAACTGCAGATATGTCTAGTCTAACGACGAAAACAACTACTGATGACATGATAGCAGTCTTTCAATGCTTATGGGGCTGTCGCATAGAAAGGGATAGACCTATTCTCGAAAGCACTTGAGATCAGGACAAGTAGTAATAGGTGGAAAAGTATCAAAGAGAGATCCAATATAGAATAAAGGAGATGTTTGCTGACAGTGAGACCACCTCTCAAGTTTGAACACCTTGTCTCCATAAAAGATGGGTGCTCCATCACTGGAGGTTTTCAAGAGATTGGACATCATTTCTCCTGAATGATGTAGGGTCTCCTGCTCAACCAAGAGCTTGGATTAGAGGAGCTCCAAGGCCCCTTCCAACCCTGTTATTCTATATTCTATGTTTTTATTGGTTTCTGCTCACAAGTGTATATTCCTTGCCATATGGATGGAAGGATGGATTTTTATAATAATAAATTTTATAGTAATATTTTAATTATAAAAATAGTTGCTGGGAGTAAGGCAGTATATAAATGTAATAATTATTACTATTAAATAAAATATGAAAAGATAATGTCTAATGCTTACTCAGCACCTCTGCTTTTATAGCTCAGTGGAATTTTATCGACTTTTGCAACAATTGTTCAGGATTCACCATCTCTAACAGGAGTGTAACTAGTTCAAGGTTCAGCCAACAATCTCCTCCAGAAGCAGCTAAATCAGAACTAAGGAGAGGAGAAGTAATTTTACTAAACTGAAAATTGGTTCAATTACCAGCTAGCTCCTACCCAGGGTAAAGAGCACTGAGATCAAAGAAAGAAAGGTTTCAAGGCAGCTGGGTATGTTGACTGAGTGTGAAGAAAGAGAGCATGGGTTTATTCTGGCATCTTTCAAGGGTGTTGGTTTACAATTCTCAGCATATTGACCAAGTATTTTAGATGGAGTAGTAATTAAACTAAAATCACTTAAACAGAATGAAAAGTTCAGTTGGCTTCAGTGGTAGCATCTCCTTCAGCTAATTCCAAACCTAAAATGGAATATGGTTGGTCTTATAGAAAAAAAAATCCATTACATATTCCTAAAGGTAAGCACAGTTCAATAATAAACCCAATTAAATAAAAAGTGCAAGGCTATTCATTGTTGAATAAATTTTAAGAGAGGCTAGATAGCTACCTCGGATGTTTTAATTTGGATTCTGCATTGAATAGGAGTCAGGATTCAATGCCCTTTTTCCAGTTTTAAAATATTGATTCCAAAAGTCAAAGAATCATAATGTTAGCCAACTCACTATCTTTAGGACAACATATGATATTATGGAGCAAAATACCCCATGAGAAAAACCATATCAAGCTGTTGTAGAAAGCAAACTTTCTGCTTTAGGAGGCCAAACTTTCCTCAAGTCTTTCTTTTCTTTATCTTCCAAGTAATGCTGACAGAATAATAATTACTCAGCACCAGCAGGGAACAGAGGCGCATTTTGTGTTTTTCTATGAAATGAGATACAAATAGGTGCATTAAGTTACAAGGCTTAAAGCATTTATAGGAGGTCCCTAACTTATGAGCTCAATTGAGCCCAAAATTTTAGTTGTAAATCACTATGGTTGTAAATTGAGTTACTGTGTCACCAAATTGGAATTTATAACTTTTACAATGCTGGTTAAGTGACTCGTGACAATCATTAAGTGAATACTGTGGTCATTAAGTAAATCACATGGTCATAAATCCAAATTCAGATAATCCAAGGGGAATTTTTATGCTGGAAATGGCCACAAATATTGGAATATATGATCACATGACCACAAGATAGTGCAATCAGTTAAAAACGTGACTCGGTCCCCATCACTCAAAATGTGATCACATGCTCACTGGGATGGTGCAGCAGTCACAGTTATTATTTATTTATTTATTTATTTTATTTATTATATTTATACCCCGCCCTTCTCCAAGCGGACCCAGGGCGGCAGTTGTTAAGTGAATCACATGATTGTTAAGTAATCCAGTTTCACTATTAACTTTGCTTGTTGGAAGCCAGGTGGGAAGGTTGCAAATGGCAATTACATGAACCCAGGATATGCAGCTGCTGTAAATAGATGCCAGTTGCCAAGAGTCCAAATTTTGATCATTTGACCATGGGGATGCTTCAACAGTCATAAGTTAAAGGCCCAGGTGTAAATCAGTTTTTTCAGTGCTGTTGTAACGCTGAACTGTCGCTAAATAAATGGTTTAAGTTAATAGAAGATGGGAGGATTCTCGGGGGGCCAACCAGCGCCATGGTTGTGTGGGGCCGTGTCCTTCACACACAGCTACAAAGCCAAGTTTTGACCTCTTTGTGGAAGGCCAAAAACTGGAGACTTTCCTCACCTCTGAGGGCAAAATGTTGCACAATGAAGTGATAGTGGCAGAAAAGGCCCTCTTCTTAGATCCTGCCAGTTGGAATTATTTGAATGACAGGGTCTATAGCAGTGATGGCAAACCTTTTTAGGCTCGCGTGCCATAAGGGGGGGGAGCATGGGGGGGTGTCATGAGCTGGTGTGCCGCATCCATAATGCAATGGGCACCCCCCCAGTGCACATATGCGCATGACAGGCTCCCCCCCATTTTTTACATGCTTCCGGTTTGCTCATAGCATCATTTTTAGTCATCCGGAGGCTTCAGGAACTTCCCTGAATCCTCCGGAGGGGCAGGGGGGCTGTTTTCCCCCTCCCCAGGCTCATATAAAGCCTGGGGAGGACAAAAAATGTCTTTAAAAATGGCTGAATCAGCTGGCCAGCACGCACATGCACCCTGGCCAGCTGACAGGGCAATGCCTTGCGTGCCCTGCCAAATGGCTCCGCGTGCCATCAGTGGCACGCGTGCCATAGGTTCACCATCACTGGTCTATAACATGCTTTCCCTGCCTGAATGAGTGTGACAGGCTGATATGATGGGGTGAAGCTAGTTGCATAGTTAACTTGGTCCTATACTGTGTACGCTTTAGAGCATATAACCAACATCTTGAATTAACCCTGGAAGCAAACTGACACCCAGTTCAGTTTGTGTTATGTATGCCCTTCTTTCAACAGCCAGTATAGCTTGGGTTCTGCACCAGCTGAAGTTTCTGGAAACTCTTTCAAGGAAAGCCTCATGAAGAGTTATAGTATGCTTCTACAAAATTGGTTGGTTTTACAAATAGCCTTTGACCAGTTGCTTAATGACTGTTCAGAGTTACAACAGCCTTGGAAAAGGTACTTTATAGCCCATAAAGTAGTTCAGGCAATCTTAAAATTTTGCCCTGCCCCCTCCCACAGTCACATAATTGTATTTTGGGCACCTAGAACCAAGCTTCCAGTTAGGACTGGTTGCACTGTCCCATAGTCATGTGCCTTCAATTTGCAACATTTTTCTGTCAGTTTCTGGCAAAAAAAAAGCCATTCCAGGAACTGATTTGTTTAATACCACATGATTTGCTTAACAACCATGTAACTCAGACTTAAGACTGTGTGATTTACTTATTGACTACCATAAAACAGTTGTAAAATTGAGTCCATCAGGTAGATGTCTCAGCTTATGACCAAAACTCCAGTCCAGATTATGGTCTTAAGTCGAAGACTATAAATCACACACAATGAAACTAAGCAGTGCAAAAGAAATTAATGTTTTATTTTATTGCTCTTTATAGAAGAAATAAAGGTAATCCTCGACTTATGACCACAACTGAGACCAGAATTTCTATCACTAAGCAATGCGGTCATAAAGCACATGTTACATGATCACATCCCTGAGTGATGACAGTCTTGGCAGTCCTGGTTGCTACTGTAACTCCAGATGTGTATGTTAAGCAGAAAGTGCAAGAAATCCCAAGTAAGAAGTATGAGGGTGTAACAGGGGGTGGGAGAAGCTCTGCGCAGTTCATGGCCAAGCTGGAGGTCTACTGCAAAGTGACACGACCTCAGGAAGATTGGGGAAAGATTATGCTTTGACTCAGAAATGCTCCAGCAGCATAATGCAAAGCTGCTGCACCTAGGAAGCCCTTTCTTTTAGTTTCCATTCTTTAGCCTGCCGTCACTTTCAACATAGAAGAAATTTGCCTCTTCTTGTATGTCACAACCTTTTAGATATTTGAAAACTGCTATCATATTTCTCTCAATGTTCTCCTTTGCAAGCTAGAAGTTGCCAATTGCTATAGTAGTTTCTCACAAGCCTAGCTTTTCAGACCCCTTGTGATCTTGATAATCTTTCAGTAGTACTCCAGCTGTCCCAATGAAGCACCTGGAACTGGAACAAGTATTCCAAACGTGCAACCAAATCAATACAAAAGTTGGAAACAGATTTTTTTAAATCTAACAGAAATACAACAGAATAAAATAATGAAAATACACAGAGCAATAGTACAGGTTGTCCTCAATTTACGACCACAATTGAGCCCAAAATTTCTGTTGCTAAGTGAGACATTTGCTAAGTGAATTTTACTCCATTTTATCCTGCAATCTGCAATCATCATAAATATGAGTCAGTTGCCAAGCATCTGAATTTTGAATTCACGTAACCATGGGGATGTTGCAACGGTTGTAAGCGTGAAAAACGGTCATAAATCACTTTATTCAGTGTCGCTGAAAAAGTCACTAAATGAACTGTTACGTCGACAACTACCTCTATTTCCCACAAAATTGAAATTCACCTGATCCAAGAGATTTTAATTTACTTACAAAGGATACTGTGCAGTATGAAGCCATTAAGTGAGCAAGTTAAATTTATCTTTCAAGGAAATTTTTGTCAAGTTTTTGTAAAGACGCTATTCAAGTTTTTTTGAAACTAAGGCTTTTCTTTTAATTAATAAATGCTGAGTTTTTCAGAGCTAAAATAGAGAATATTTTAAAAGTCATTGCCATAGTTTTGAACTGGAACCAGAAACAAGTTGAAATTCAACCTGGCCAATTGAAGCTTTTGAAGATCATCACATAGCTTCTCTCCAAATATAACTAACATAGATTACATGGCATTACTCCATGTATAACCAAAAATGCGAGGGAACTAAGATATATGCATCCATAATCTAATCTATAGTCCCTGACACAGCTGGCACATCAGTCTAAATGAAGCCAAGACACACCTGGCTATAGCTATTACTTAAGAATCCAGGATTAAATTCAGATAGATCAAGGGACAGCAGAATAGATATAAATCCTTTTAAGAGTACCATAAGCTTGTTTCAAAGAATTAGGCTAATATACAATTATCTGAACATAAGCACATTACTTCACCATTTGCTGCTTAAATGAAATCAATGCCTTTAATCACATGTACTGTTAGAAAAATTATTTCTGCAAAATAAATTATATATGTACATATATTCCATGGAAAGTTATATGTTTAATCGTGGTTATTTAATTTTGCTTACATATGTTTTTATGAGGACAGAAATTGGGTAAGAAAGTGGACAGTTTCCTACAATCTTATTCTTTATCTCATTAATCTTCATGACTTCACTCACAGCAGTCATGTGAACAGTGTTGCCAAAAACCAAGACTTCTGCTTTTCAGCAAAACTGCATCCATAACAAACCACTGTATAAATATCTGAATTCTTTGGTACACAGTTTTAAGGCTTATATGAATTATACTGCTTGATAATGTAATTGTTTAATTGCAAGTACAGGTAATCTTTGGCTTAGAACAGTTCATTTAATGACCATTTGAAGTTATAACGACATTGAAAACATGACTTATGGTTGTTTTTCATTATTGTGATCATTGTAGCATCCCTTGGTCACATGATCCAAATATGGGCACTTGGCAACTGGCATGTATTTATGATGGTTGCAGTGTCCCAGGGTCATGTAATCCCCTTTTATGATCTTCTAACAAGCAAAGTCAAAGGGGAAGGCAGATTTACTTAACAACCTTTTTACTAACTTAACAATTGCAGTGATTCGCTTAACAACAAGAAAGGTATTAAAATGGGGCAAAACTTATTTAACAAATGTCTTACTTAACAATTCTGGGCTCAATTGTGGTCATTAAGTCTACCTGTATTTCATTTGTTATAATAGTTATATAAGTGCATATATTTATTCAGACGGAAAAATACTTTTTAAATGAAATGCTTTTACTTAAGAAACGAAAATGTTATTTAGACACATGTTCTGAGCAAAAACACCCAAAACTCACAGGACCTATAAACAAGTCTCCAAGCTCTCGAGTGGCAACTCTTGATTTAATACTTGCAGCTAACATTAAAAAGTTCACAAGCCAAGAGAAAAAGATCTCTAAAGTGCCCAATTTATGTGCAAAGTTCAATTGACAGTCATAGACTAGCCTTTCCTACCAGCTGACTTCATGTAGAATAGCAGGCCCCATATAAGAACTCTATTTAGACAAAGGTTTTAGAAATAACAATGAAGTATAAACTAAAGGTTTTTATGTACTTGCTTTACATTAGTAAATTATCATAGTTTTGAAAATTAAAATGTAATCCTGCACAGTTCTTCCATACCACTGTATTATAGGCATTGCTATAAAAAATACTTCTAGATGTATGACCTACTCCTCCTTTCTAGGCAACTTTATTCCAGTTTTCTTTCCCCTGGATATTGTTCCTCTCCTTCATATGCCGTAATTTCCCCCAGTAGTGATTTCTAAACTAATATTACCATATTTTTCGGAGTATAAGACGCACCTTTTTTCCTCTAAAAAGAGGCTGAAAATTTGGGTGCGTCTTATACATTGAACACAGAATTTTTGGCCTCCTGAAACCCCACCCCTTTACCAAAATGGCTGGGTCTAGCCTTATGGAGCCTTTCAGAGACCTCCTGGGGCTGGAGAGGGCAGGAACAAGCAAACAATGGGCCTTTTTTGCCCCTTCCCCAGCCACCAGCAGCACTCTATAAGCCTCCATAAGGCTATGCATGCATTTTTTGACACAAAAACGGCCCATTTTCATGAAAAACAGGCCGTTTTTTGGGTCTTTTTTGCCCCTCCCAGGAGCACTCTGCAATCCCCCCCCCCAAGGCTATTCATGCCTTTTATTTGAAAAAAAAGGGTCAATTTTTGCGAAAAATGGGCCGTTTTGGGGAGGTTTGCAGAGTGCAAAAGGGTTTTTTTTTTCCCTTTTGGAAAGCTCTTTAACTGATTGATGAGAATTACGTGGATCAAATGCTGTTCAAATGCAGGAACAAAGTTAGGCGCTGCAGATTGTCAGCGATTTCCTTCTCCAGCACATGGAAAAGTACACCTGGAAACATCTACCTACCTACCTACTCTCTCTTTCCCTACCTATCTACTGTATCTCTCTCTATCTCTATCTCTATCCCTAACTATCTACCTACTATATTTCTCCCTCCCTCTCTCTCTCTATACCTCTACCTACCTACCTACCATATTTCTCCCTCTATCCCTCTACCTACCTACTGTATTTCTTCCTCTCTCTCCCTCTACCTACCTATCTACTCTCTCCCTCCCTACTGTATTTCTCTCTCTATCCCTCTATCTACTTACCTACTCTCTCCCTACCTATCTACTGTATTTCTCTCTCTCTATCCCTCTATCTACCTACCTACCTACTCTCTCTCCCCACCTACCTACTGTATTTCTCTCTATATATCTCTCTACCTACCTACCTACTTACCTATCTACTCTCTCTCCCTCCCTCCCTACTGTATTTCTTTCTCTCTCCCTCTCTCTCCCTCCATCTACCTACCTACTTTTTTTTAAATTTGCCTCTTCAAAACCTTGGTGTGTCTTATACTCCGAAAAATACGGTAACTTACTCTTTTAAAAAAAGATTCAAGTTCCTAAGCTCTGAAGCATAATAATAATTTACTAATAAGCAGTTTTTCTATAGCTACTTACAATATGTGACAGGCTAAGAAACAATTATTTCTTTTTACATAGCACAGAGATGGATGACTTGCAGCCTTTAAGCTCTGTGCAGCCCTTGAGCTACTTTCATATGATCTTTGGACTAATTTCAAAACCTTTATAGAAGGGAGCAGGTCAGACTTCCAGTAAAATGTATCTGTCTTTTCTTTAAAGCCTGGTCTCTGGGAGAGGGGGAAAAAAGGACATTAATTCCCCAAAGGTAGTACTACAGAAAAAGGAATCACTCCTGTTTTAGGGCAAAGTATGTAAGTAAATGCAGTAAACAAGTGGTAAATATATAAGCTTTTCTCTCTCACTAGGATGATAACTTATTAAAGGAACTTGAAAGGATGGATTAGTTAGTTAGCTCTGCTGGACTTCTTAGTTTTCATCATCAACTGTTTATTTTTAACTGCCTGATCAGTACACGACCAACTGCATAAATCTGTGTTGGTTTTAATTAGGAATCAATACAGGTGTCAGATCTCTTAGGTTCATCTGGCTTCATATCTTAGGACAATAATTGATGAATGAAAGATAGAAAAATGACAATCCTGAAAAAATATCAATGAGTTTGGCCAACAGCAAACCTAACTGATTTATTGTATTCAGAAATTATGGCTAGAGCAGAAAACTACGGGTAGTTCCCAATATGCAACAGTTCATTTAATGACCAAAGTTACAATAGCACTAAAAAAAGTTACTTATGACCATTTTTCATACTTATGACCTTTGCAGCATCTCTATAGTCACATGATCAAAATTTGGATGCTTGGCAACTGGTTCATATTTATGACAGTTGTAGTGTCCCGGAGCCATGTAATCATCTTTTGCGACCTTCTCAAAAGCAAAGTCAAAGCCAGAATCACTTAATTCCCATGTTACTAATTTAATGACTAAAGTGATACACTTAATTGTAGCAAGAAAAGTGGTAAAATGAGGCGAAATTCACAACATCTGTCTCGCTTAACAACAGAAATGTTGGGCTCAATTGTGGTCATAACTAGGGGAGTCCCTGTACTTTAGAAAGTTATTCAAACTTTGATTAAAAATGAGTTCTACAATCGTGTGGTAATTTAAAATTTTAATTCAATTCAAAGTAAAAAGTAGCATAATATAAACTTTCAAGACAGCCAATTATATTCTTAAATCTAGATAACAGTACTATTTATTTTGCCTATAGTTAATGAACCACAGAGGTTTTCTAATTCATAAACTTAATTCCTAAGATGATAAATGAATTTATCCAACCCACTTTATTAATAAATTAATGCTTTCATTGACATAAGGGCTGGGCAAGAAATACTTTGAATTAAATTAAATGTTAAATGTTATAATACTGGTATGTGTTAAACAAAACAATTACAGAATTGTACAATTTAATTTTCAAATACTTATTTTATAAACAAAACTATTTATGACTATATGTTTTGATGGGATGAATGAGCTTGCTTACTTTTGTTAAATCTGAATTTTATTTCTTGTTCTGATCAATTTGTGACAATTGCAAAAAAAACCTGAGTCACAGAAGAAAGATGCCACAAACTTTTATCAGCATTGTCATTGGATTGATTATTAAGATTGAGTAATAAGTTTTCTGAAAGTACTTTAAAATGTTTCCATTCTGAAAATCAAACATGTAAAAAAAATGGTTTGAAATACTGAATTTCACTATTAAAAAGTCACTCCAAAATTTATGGAATTACCAGCATGCTAGTGAACATACATGGCATTTCTGAGAGAAGCAATGCAAGTAACATTTGTTATCATAATATAAATGATTTAGTTGGCAGCTTATACACTTCTTGCCTATACTAAAAAAGAGGCTGAAAATTGATTTGTAAGCATAACAATGCCACAAATTCCAAATGACCATTGGTCTTACCTGTGAATGGTCTTTCTCTAGATGCTGCGGAGTGTCCAAACGCGGGTTATCCTCAGCTTGCTGCCCATTGGACTGAGTTTCACTTTGATGTGTAGCCACGCCTCTTGCCTCTGCATAGGGCCAGTTCTAAAAACGAAGGTAGACCAGAAAAAACGCAGAACAACTGGAACAACACTAGTCTTAACCTTCAACTAAACATGGGACCAGTTCCCACCACGGCTAGGGTGGGATTTGGACACTCCGCAGCATCTAGAGAAAGACCATTCACAGGTAAGACCAATGGTCATTCTCCTAGATGCTGCTTGGAGTGTCCAAACGCGGGACATGCCAACGCTATGCTGTCCCAGGGAGGGGAGATTCGTCTGAGTGGGAACTGGGAGCATCAAGGACCCTCTGGAGAACACGTCTGCCGAAGGAGGCCTCCGAGGATGCAAATACGTCCAGCTTGTAGTGTCTGATAAACGGCACAGGCGAGGACCACGTAGCGGCCCTGCAGATCTCGTCTATGGGGGCCTGGGTGGCCCAAGCAGCCGTGGTTGCAGCGCTCCTGGTGGAGTGAGCGGTAATACGTGGAGGTACAGCTCTGGACCGGTGCTCATATGCCAGTGTAATGCAGGCACGCAGCCAGCGCCCAATCGTGGTAGACGTGACCTTGCGACCCATGGACACCGGCTGAAAGGACACGAAGAAGGATTCTGACTTGCGGAATTCAGCCGTTCTCTTCTTGTACATCCGCACCGCCCTGCGAACGTCCAACTTGTGCCACCTCCTTTCCCTGGGGTGAGAGGGGTGCGGACAAAAGTCAGGCAGGACGAGCTCCTGGGATCTGTGAAACAAGGAGTTGACCTTGGGCACAAAGGTCGGGTCTAGTCTGAGAACCACCCTGTTAGCGTGGACCACGCACAAGTCCTCCCGTACGGAGAGGGCCGAGAGTTCCGAAATTCGCCTTGCAGATGTGATTGCAATGAGGAACACCGTCTTCAAGGTCAGGTGGCGCAGTGACACGGAGCGCAGTGGTTCGAATGGCGCCTCAGTCAGGGCCTGGAGGACGAAGGGTAAGTCCCAGGTCGGATATCTATGGACTGTTTGGGGCCGAATGTTCGAGGCCCCTTTCAGGAAACCACGAACCCCTGGATGTCTGCTGAGCGGCAGGGACCCACCGGGCGACAGGATGGTAGCGAGAGCAGCCACCTGCCTTCTCAGAGTATTGGGGGCGAGCCCCTTGTCCAAACCCTCCTGCAAGAAGTCCATCACCTGAGGTGTGGAGGCCTCAGCCGCAGCGATGTGTCTGGCACGGCACCAGGTAGAGAAGGTGGACCATGTAGTCTCGTAAATGCGAACGGTGGCAGGACGCCTGGAAGCCTGGATCGTTCTTATCACCTTGTCCGAATAGCCCATTCGTCTCAGAACGATCCCCTCAAGTGCCAGACGGCTAGTTGGAAGCACTGAGGGTCCGGGTGACGAATGGCCCCTTGTATCAGTGACACCTGGTTCGGAGGAATGCGCCAGGCCTTCTCTACTGACAGACCCACTAGATCGGCGAACCAGGACCGTCTGGGCCAATGGGGAGCGACCAGGATGACTTCCGCCCCCTCCGAGATGATTTTCCGGACTACCTGAGGAAACAGCGGGAGAGGAGGGAAGGCGTATAGCAGGCCTGTGGGCCAATGGCACAGGAGGGCGTTTGTCCCTTCTGCTTGCGGGCACCGGAAACGGGTGAAGAACCTTGGCAGGTGCGTGTTCTGCGGGCTGGCGAACAGGTCTAGGACGGGCAGGCCGAATCTCCGGGAAATCTGCTGGAAAAGATCCGGGTGCAGCTGCCACTCTGAGGTGTTGATGGTGGTTCTGCTCAACCAGTCCGCCGTCACGTTCTCCTCGCCCGCGATGTGGTCCGCCCTCAGGGACAGGAGATGCCTCTCCGCCCACCTGCCCAGAGCCTCCGCCTCCGTCATGAGCGCCCTCGACTGTGTGCCTCCCTGGTGGTTCACGTATGCTCGGGTGGCGATGTTGTCCGTCAGGAGAAGGACATGGGACCCTTCTACGAGATTGCCGAAAAGCCGCAGAGCCAGCCTGGCCGCCCGGAGCTCCAGCCAGTTGATGTTGTGGGCGAGCTCCCGTTGAGACCATCTGCCCTGGGCCACATGGTGCTGCAGATGAGCTCCCCAGCCGTAAAGGCTGGCGTCCGTCGTGATGGTGACGCGGTCTGGCTCCTTGAAGGGCGACCCCTCTCTTAGGGCGGGAGACCTCCACCACCTGAGGGACCGAAGCACTGGGGGTGGAACTGTCACCCGTCTCCTGGAGTTGCTGATCTTGCGTCGTTGAAAGGGAAGCAGAAACCATTGTAGCTCCCGTGCGTGCAGGCGGGCCCAGGGAACAATGGCTATGCACGAGATCAGCTTCCCCAACAGTTGGGAAAGCGTCACAAGTGGGACCAGTCTGGAGTTCTGGACCAACCCCACCAACTTCACAATGCTGCAGATGCGCTCCTGTGAAAGAAAGACCTTGCAGGTCTTCGAGTCGATGACGGCACCCAGATGAAGTATGGAGAGGGTGGGCTGCATGTGACTCTTCTCCCGATTCACCGAGAACCCGTGGTCCTCCAGGGAGCGGATGGTGCAGTCCAAGTCCTTCAGGGCCTGGTCCCTGGAAGGTGACATCAACAGGATATCGTCCAAGTAACAAACCAAACGCACAGGTCTGGAACGAAGATGCGCCGCCACTACGGAGAGGACCTTCGTGAAGGTCCTTGGAGCCGATGACAAGCCGAAAGGTAGGGCCTTGTACTGGAAGTGCTGGCCGGCGAACTGAAACCTCAAGTATCTGCGATGCGCCGGGTGGATGGGAATGTGCAGATACGCCTCCTTCAGGTCTATCGAGGTCAGGAAGTCGTTCTGTCGAATGCATCCCAGGATCGTCTGGAGGGATTGCATTTTGAAGCGCTTGTATTGCAGATACCGGTTCAGCTTCTTCAAGTCCAGAATGGCCCTGACCCCCCCCGATGACTTGGGGACTAGGAAGAGGATGGAATAAAACCCCTTGCCCTCCTGCCCCCCCGGCACCGCTTCTATGGCCGCTATCTCCAGTAGGTGACCGATCTCCGCCCTCATGAGCTGTTGCTTGTGCGGGGACCTGGGAAGGGGGCAGCGGATGAATCTCCGCGGGGGAAAGGATAGGAAGTCGAGGGTGAGGCCGTGTCGGACCACATTCCGGACCCAGGCGTCCGTCGTGGTCGCCTCCCACGTGGACGCATATTGCTGTAGGCGTCCCCCAATGGGAGGGATCCCCCAGGGGTCACTTGCTCTTCTTGAAGGGACGGTTGGCCTGACCACCCTTGAAGGGCCTACGCTGACCTTGGAACCTGGACCTGTCCCTGTAGGCCGGCCTGTCCTGGGAACGATCTTGGGCCTGGGGGTAGGTTCTGGAGGCCCCACCCGAGGTAGAGGGAGCCTCCGTAGACCGAAAGGGCTGTCTACGGTAGGAAGACTGATTCTTCCGGTCCTGCTTCTTGGTGACAGCCGGCAGAATCTTCCGCTTATCCTTGGACTCGATTAGGAAGGAGTCCAAGGCCTCGCCGAAGAGCTTGCCACCCTTGAAGGGGGCCGACGCCAACTTCCACTTAGCCTTCATGTCCGCCTGCCAATGGCGGAGCCACAGCAGACGGCGTGAGGTGACATTGGATGCTAGAGCCCTGGATGAAAACTTTGTGGAATTGAGCGAGGCGTCGCAAGAATATTCCACCGCAGCGATGATCTTATTGACCCTCTGTCTCGATCTAACCTGTCTCTCAGGCAAGGAGGCCAATAGCTTCCTGAGCCAGAATAGGGCTGCCCTACTAAAGTACGACGCAGAGGACGAGGCCTTCATGGCCCAGGCAGTGGCCTGGTGCGTCTTGTGGCAAGACTTCTCCATCCGCCTGTCCTCCGCCTTAAGCCCCTCCACCAGCTCGGCCGGGAGTGAGGATGTGGAGGTCAAAGACACAATGGGGTCATCAACCTGCGGGAGAGCCAGAATGGTCTCCATAGCATCCTCAACAGCGTACAGCTTTTTATCCACGCCGCTGGGGTGTGCCATGGTAGCGGGCTGAACCCACTGGCGCTGAATAATGTCGAGGAACAACTGAGGAGCCGGCACCAATTCTTGGGGAGGTGTAGGTTCCCTAAAGAGACCCGCCCCAGGGTGTCCAGGACCGATGACGATGGCATTGTCCTGATCAGAGGCCTTCTTATCAGATTGAGCCGGTAGACCCATCTGCACGGCCGACTCCCTAGCCTTGGTCAAGATAGCCTTGAACATGATGGGGTTAAATAGCCCCTTGGAAGCGGGAGCCTCCGGGGTGGAGTTCTCATCCCCTGAAAGGTCGGGAGCCCCCTGGGTAACCACCTCCTCATCATCCTCCCCCTCGGATGCCTCGCTGACTGCAGAAGAGGCAGAAGGGGAAACGCCACCCCCCTGGGCAGGAACCACCTTCCTAGGTGCCCTGGGCTTGGGGGTAGAAAGGAGGGGCAAGGAAGCCACTAATTGCTTCATGCAATCCGTGATGCCCTGCGAAATGGCCTTGGACACAACCTCCTGCATGGCCGCGGGCAAGGCAGCCTCAGCGGGTGCAGAAATGGGAGTGGCCGGAACCTCCTCTTCCTCATCCACTGACTCCTCCCCCTCCCCCACCATGGAGGACTCCTCCTCCTCTGGTTCCTCCTCCTCTAGCTCCACTTCCATTGAGGGGACTGGAGAGGCAAGGGAAACCCTTGAGTGATTGGGGGAAAACCCAAAATCCCCATCACCAGAGGGAATGGATTGGGTCTCCCTACGAAGCTGCGGGGCAGGGGGGGTCTTATCTGTCACAGCCTTGTCCCGGGCAGAGAGAGCCTTCTGGAATTGCTGCTCTAGAATCCTCAGCCGTCTATCCGCCAGTCTCTCATCAGCCTTGGTGGCCTTGGCTGCAGGCCTCTTCCCCTTGTCAGGACAGGGTGCAGAATCGCCCTTGGCAGCAGGGTTGGTCTTGCTACGCTTGGAGGCAGGTTCTCCTGTTTGCTCACTGGAATCAGCCATGGAGTGGCTGAAAGAACAAGAACAAACAATTAAATCCAGTCAAGGCACCCCAATCCCACCAGGGAAGAAACAATATACACTTTAAAAGCAAGAAGAAACTGGAACCTGGTTTTGGCGCCAAAATCAGACCCAAAAGTCTCAGGCGTTGCAGATCAGCGCTGGAGTAGACCAGGGAATGGCAACAGAATCTGCCAATCTCCCTGCAGCCGCCGGGAAGGATCTCTTCTGCTGCCCCAGGGGATCCTGTCCGGGACTCCCAGAACTAGAACCACCCCAGGAACGAAGCAGCGGCGATCTGCGAAGAGGAGTCGGGCTGCGGCAGAAAAATGGCGGCAAGTTTAAAACGCGCGCCTTTTTTCCTGTGCGAACGGCCGCCTAAGCTCAAACCGGCACTGGGGAAACAACGGGCTGAAAAGCCTCAGTAGAAGCTTCCCTAGGGAGGAAAACCCCCGATAGTCAAGTTGGGGGGTCCTATCTAACTACCTAGCCCCCTTAGAAGCTTACCAGCAGCCGCTGGCAAGCCCTCCCAGTGCCAAGCCGCTCCGCAGAAAAAGCGGGAAACGGCCGCGGTTTGAACAGCCCGCTCCGCGCAATGAAGACAACGAAGACAGGAACGAAAACAAAAAATCACCTATCTAACACAACTACACACAAAAATAACAACAAAGGCTACACTAACTCACTGCTGGGGAGGTCAGATTGCTGGCAAAGGACTGCAGACTCCCCAGACGCGTCCGATAAGGGCGACTGAGTTTTTAGAACTGGCCCTATGCAGAGGCAAGAGGCGTGGCTACACATCAAAGTGAAACTCAGTCCAATGGGCAGCAAGCTGAGGATAACCCGCGTTTGGACACTCCAAGCAGCATCTAGGAGAATTTGACTATCATGTCTGAAACAAATCTGTAAAAAAAACCATACACACTGCTTCCAACCCAATTCTGAACTTCTTACTTTATAGAGGAAAAAACAATTGCTAGCTTTGTTTTCCAAAACCCATAAACATTGAAAGAATTGCTATCTCCTCTTATACATTCTATGCAGTATTTAGGAGAATAGTATCTAACAATATCTGGGAATTTAATTGTTAAACTTTATTGAAAAGTCGGTCTCGTGTTCAAGTCAGCCTATCCATGTGAGCTGACCATAGGTTTACAAATACTGTCTTTCTAAATAAAACCATAAATGCAAATTCAACAACTTTCTATTAAGTGAAACAAACTACATTCATAGCATACTACTACAAAAAGATATATTTTGAGGAAGCTAAATATACCACTACAAATTTTCTTAAGGGAAAAACTTATAAAAATGGTATTGGTCAGGAGTTCTATGATGCTTTCAAAAAATTCACTTCAATTAATTTCCTGTAGGACAAAATTTATACTGAAATGTTCTCTAACTTACAAATCCTACTGTCACTCAGTATCAATTGTCACATTTATTTATGGAGAGATATGGAACAAGCATTATACAAGCATATTCCCCTAGCGGCTTGACAATGAATATGTATACACATTTATCACATGAATACAAAAGCAAAACTTGACTACTTCCCAATTTAGACCATTTTGGTTGGAAAAAATAAAGCCACCAGTTTTTAATTAAAGTCCACATGCCTCTGTCTTCTATTTCATGCAGAGATTGCCGCAAGCAAATTGCAAAAACCAGACACAAGGCAACAAAACACCGATTCAGTACTCAAAGGAGAAACATTCTTGAAAGTATTTAAAAGTAGGTCACATATGCCAGCTGTAAACCATACATTCAAAAAATCCTTTTATAAAATACTGCAACCACCATTATCAGAGTTGCCAACCAGAAGACATTTACTTTAAATATTTGTTCCTTTCATCAGTTAGAGTTCACTACAATATTTTAGCACTGTATACAGTCCAGCACCATAATTTACTTGCAATACTTTCCACCACCATATTACATGATATAATGCACTATGCACTAGAACCAACTATAATAATAATAATAATAAATTGGGATTTATTAACCGCACCCTCTCCCCACAGGGACCCGGGGCGGTGCACAGGCATAATTAAAAACAATATACAATAATACAAATATTTCTTAAAATCGAATTAAATAAATCTACCCGTGCTAAAAACATAAATTAAAAACCCATTTAAAATTTATAATTAAAAGACAGAGAGAACTATTCAAGGCCGGCCAGTCGAAAGAGATGGGTCTTCAATTTTACACGGAAGGAGCGGAGGTCGGTGGTCGTTCTAATATCAGGGGGAAGGTCGTTCCAGAGGGCCGGGCCCGCCACAGAGAGCGCCCTTCCCCTGGGCGTCGCCCGCTGACAAAGTCTAGTGGACGGCACCCGGAGAAGCCCCTCTCTGTGGGAGCGAATCGGTCGTGAGGATGTGTGGGGCAGGATCCGATCTCGCAGATAGCTAGGTCCCGAGCCATGGAGCGCTTTGAAGATGATAACTAACACCTTGAAGCGCACCCGGAAGACGACAGGTAGCCAGTGCAGCTCGCGCAAGAGCGGTGTTACGTGGGCAAACCTAGAGGTGCCCATAATTGCTCGCGCGGCCGCATTCTGAACTAACTGAAGCCTCCGGGTGCACCTCAAGGGGAGCCCCATGTAGAGAGAGTTACAATAGTCCAGTCGGGATGTCACGAGGGCATGAGTGACTGTGCGAAGGGCGTCCCGATCCAATAGGGGGCGCAATTGGCGAACCAGGCGAACCTGGTAAAACGCCCTCCTGGCCACGGCTGTCACTTGCTCTTCCATAGACAGCCGGGTATCCAGGAGGACACCCAAATTGCGCGCCCCATCCACAGGGGCAAGATGTTCGCCCCCTATGGCCAGCGTTGGAGAAAGCTGGTTGAATCGGGCAGCCGGAAACCACAGCCACTCGGTCTTGGTCGGGTTGAGCCTAAGTCCGTTACTTCCCATCCAGATCCGCACGGCTTCCAGGCACTGGCACATCACCGCTACGGCATCGTTGGGGTGGTTTGGGGTAGATATGTACAGCTGGGTGTCATCAGCGTACAGATGGTACTCTACCCCAAAACCACGGATGATCTCACCCAACGGCTTCATATATGCATTAAACAGGAGAGGCGAGAGGACCGACCCCTGAGGCACCCCGCATGTGAGGGGTCTCGGGGTCGACCTCTGCTCTCCTGCCCGCACAAATTGCGATCGGCCAGAGAGGTAGGAGAGCTATGTCCACTATTTTATGTTGATTATTTATACTACTTTCAGTACTATTAAATAACAGCATAACGCCCGTGGAAACAACTCAGCTGTCCAACCAAACTCATTCTAATTACACACTAAGAGAACATGCTCTGCATGCAAAGAAAACCTCAAGTGTGATCACCCATGTCTAGGTAAAACTTGAAATCCTGCAACACTGGTGCTCCCAGTCTAATGCAACACAGCAGTGACACTGAATAGGCTCTTGAAGCTATTTGCATAGCTTCAGAAGTAAGTACTCCTCGTGAAAGCTGCAATCCAGCAGGCATCATGGACCAGCTCGGCCCTACCACGTGGGTCACTGTCTCCTTTCAGTCCTTTGACACATGCTAGTTGATGCTTGCTACATAATATAGCTCGGAGGCATTGCAAAGGACGCCCCGCTCCGACTTTAAGTATCTATAGTCACAAAGACAGGAAGGACCCAGGCCTATTTCACCAATTCCTAACCCACCCTTCGTGGGTCCTGAGATCCCGTGTCCGTGGATCACTGATCGAAAAGGCTCCCCCGCCCCCTTTCTATCAAGTTCACAGCGCCCACACTTGCCTGTTCCATGCGTTGCTCTTCCTCCTTACAGTGGTGAAGCCCAGTGGCAAAATATGTGCCACGGCGCTCCCCTTCACCACTAAATAGGCCAACGAGACAGTTCAACGTCTTTCCTCCTCGTTGCAGCAGCAACGGCAGCCGTTTGCCACACTGGGTCACTCTGCCTGCTGGCTTCTTCCCTCTCTCTCAGCCTCCCCGTCTCTTGCTGCCCACCGGCACAGTCTCCACTCAAGGACCAACGCCCCTGTCAGAGAAGACACCTAGCCACCCACCTCCCCCACGGGGAGTGGGACGAGGCCTTCTGGCAACCTCCCGCTTCCTAGTCCTCCTCTCTGCGTGAGAAACGGCCGCTCCTAAAGGAGAAGGGAAGACCGAATTGCTGTCTTGTCGCTCGCCCAGCCACAGCAATTGGCGCGACACCCGCCGCCCGCACGCGGAGACCCCCCGAAGGAAGCGATTCCTGCCCTCAGCCGTTACGGTTAAGAGAAGCCCCGGAGAGAAGAAACGCCGGGCTCTAGATCCGTCGCCTGCCTTCAACAGGGATGCCGGCGCTCCTTTGCTAAGGCAGGCGGTTAGTTACCTGTCAAGTCCGGTTGAAACCCAGGCTGTTCCTCCCGCTGCCCGTACCGAGCCGCGTCTCCTTCCGCCATCTTGTCCAGGTTTAAAATTAACTCCCCGTGACGTCAAAACGCCGCCGCGAGCCTTTTATCAACAGGCATAGCGCGGCCGCGACGCTGCTTAGGAACGGAGCGGGTCCTGGCGCCGTCTACTTCGCCGTCGCCAACGACTACTTTTTGAGCGCGATAGTGCAGACACGTCTTCACACTCCCGAGTTTTTCTCAGTTTAGCGGTTTGCTACTTCCCATAAATCAGCCACATGAGAAACGTCATATTATGGAAACCACTTCGAAGTCATGCACTTTCTCGGAGATGTAAACCTAACGAAAAGGCAAAACAGACGGTACTCTTGCTATCAATTCAGAAATATACAGAAAGGGAATGGCATTAGTAATTAGTTTTCTGTAGATTGAAGAAGGGGTCAAGCTATTTTCCAAGGCATCTGAAGGCCGGGCAAGGCATAATGGATGGAAACTGACCAAGGAGAGATTCAACCTAGAAATAAAGGAGGAAATTTTCTGACAGTGAGAACAATCAACCAATGGAACAGCTTGCCTTTGGAAGTTGTGGAAGTTTCATCACTTGAGACTTTCAAGAAGAGATTGGACTGCCATTTGTCAGAAATGGTGTAGTGTCTCCTGCTTGGGTGCGGGGTTGGACTAGATGACCCATAAGGTCCCTTCCAACTCTTTTAATCTGTAATCTGTATGCCTTCCTTGAATTGAAGATGTCTGTATAAATTTTGCACAGCGGAGCTTATTCCCACATAACTGGACGGGGGTAGGAATAGGTTGCAGTCATTCAGTTCTTCCTAATACTGTCTCAGCAGGAAATGTTTTGGGAAAGCTACTAGGTAACTGAATGTACTCCATTTTTACCTTACAACAGGTTCATCTAGAGTACCAAGCGGACAACTGATCAAAAGATAAAAGTTCAATTTTCCAGTAAAAATTTAAATAAAATGTATTTGTCCATCACATGGGGGTAGGGCAAATTAGAAGATTGTTCCTGTTCTTCCACCCACCCACCCCCACCCCCATTTGACTTTGCTCAGGGAAAGGGGGAAGGGAGGGCTGGGGCAGAATTAGTTTGCAGAAGGCAGGGCAAGGACATAACAAAATGGGTTTGTTTCTTGGAAGAGTGTTCCATGGCCAAGGCACTTTTCCTAGTAAAACTGGTGGCCATCATTTTCAGCTTTGCCATTGTACATGCTCAAGCGAACTTGTTTTCCTTCATAGAACCCTTCCGGTTATCCTGGAATTTGAATGTTGCAGTTTTCCCAGTTTGAAAAGCAGTGGTCTAGACAGAGGCATTCTAATGTTTTCCTCCTGTCATCAAGTTGGAGGAAAAATACATTGATACAGATTGTGATGCTTCCACAGGATAATTTATTGAGCCTCAGAAATGGGACTGGGCATGTCTGCTGTCTGATGAGGTTCATTGTATGATTGAGGGCAGCAGTTAGTTTCCCAGACAGTATTTCTTCTCACACTCAACAGCAAAGAAAAATGCCAGTCACCAACTTGTTGTGGACCAGTGTTGGGAAACACCAATTTAATAATTTAGTTAGAATTATGGACATATCAAATTCCTGGTCTAGAACTTATAGAGGATCCAGAGATCAATATTTTTCTGAGACATAAGATTTTGTCAGGATCAGTCATTCAAAATCAGCATAGATTTCCTCCTGATATCAGTAGTACAGAAATACTAAAAAAGGGGAACTTTTAGCCTGGCATAGATCTCCCATCTTTACCATTTTTTTCTCCATCCCCCAGAGAGCGTTAGACTATACAGTACAACTTTCCCCATTTAATTCCTTCCAGATATCTTTGGCTCCGCCTACCACAATGTCTATCTGGGCTAAATGACAATGGTAGACCAAAACTTCTAGTTATCTTCAGTGCCTGCTTGGCTGGGCTACAGCTGAAAGTTGGCAGAATATGCTGTTGTTCACACTAGGAGTTAACAAGAATAGAATTTGCTTCACTCCTGCCCACGCCAAAACTGTTGACATTAAAAATATCAATTGAAACTAGTGGAAATATTTCAGTTTAGAATAAAAAAGCATTCACTGGATTGCAGCTGCAAAGAACAAAACTTACCACTTTAATTTAAGTCATATTATTTCAGATAATAGTAATAACAATAACAATTATAGGAAGCAATTGACAATTGCATTGTTGAGGTCCGTCAATGATATTTATTAAAATATGAGAAAATTGCCCTGGATTACCAGGAAATCTGAAGCTCGGCACTTATCTATATGGCTGCCCTTTAGGGGATAATTTTTATTTCCTTTGATCCTGAAGTCTTGTCATCCAGACTGTGACATACAGATCCTTTTAAAATCTGTACCTTTTGTAACCTGGTGAATAGAGCCTTAAATTAAGTAAGAAATTCAGGAAAAGGTTTCTCTCTGCCCACCACAAACTATATGCTACTAAAGCTTTTGTGCCTAATTGTTTATTCAAACTTTCAATTGGCAGAAACAGTGTACAGATAGTCCTGGACTTATAACGACAATTGAGCCCAAAATTTCTGTCACTAAGTGAGAAGTTGTTAACTGAATATTGCCCAATTTTGCAACCTTTTTTGCCACAGTTGCAAGAATCACTGCAGCTTAATCACTGCAGCTTAACTTAGTAACACCGTTGTTAAGTGAATTTGACTTCTCCGTTGACTTTGCTTGTCAGCAGTTTGCAAAAGGTGATCACATGACCCCAAGAAACTGCAACCATCATAAATATAAATGAGTTGCCAAGTTCCCGAATTTTGATCACTGGCAATGCTCATAAATGTGAAAAATGGTCATAAGTCACTTTTTTCACTGCCGCTGTAACTTCAAATATATACTTAATGAATAGTTGAAAGTAGAGAATTACCTGCATTATAGAGCAACAATTTCTGGATCAATATACCTTAAATGACTTCTGTGGGACTGAAATTTGGCAAAGTTTTGGCTGCTTCAGTGCTGCTGCACTGGTTACATAATCATAATTTCCATTGCTTCCTACCAGCTTCCTAACAAAGTCAATGGGGATGTCAGCAGGAAGTATGTCAGCAGGAAGTCATCCAAATTTGAAAATAGTACTGCGGAAGACAGGTGCAAAACAGTTATTACATTGAACTAAGCCAGTCATTTTGAAATAAAATACAATCACAGTCTTAAGCGCACAAATCTAGAATGTATTATTTCTATTTTTGCTTAATAGATACGTTAGACCTCTGTGTTTCTTGGCCTCCCCTCTCTCTCGGACAAAAGCTCCTCCCTCTAGCCACAAGAAGTTCAAGTGGGGAAATAAAGTTCTATCTTTCTCTTCTCCCCCCTCCACACGGCCAGAAGCTCCTCTCTCTAGCCACAAGAAGTTCAAAGTGGGGAAATAAAGTATCTTACTTCTATCTTTCTCTTCTCCCCCCTCCACAGGGCCAGAAGCTCCTCCCTCTAGCCTCAAGGAGTTCAAAGAAGTTTTGAACAAAGTCAAACTAGAGTCTTAGACTTTAAGAGAGCTAATTTCAATAAACTCAGAGAGAGCTTGGGAAGGATTCCATGGATGAGAATCCTCAAGGGGAAAACAACTCAAGAAGCTTGGGAAATTTTGAAAAACGAGATTATAAAAGCCCAGTGCAGCGCAATACCAATGAAGAAGAAAAATAACAGTTCCCAAAAGAAACCAGCATGGCTGCATAAAGAACTCTCTGACAAATTGAAAGACAAAAAGGATAAATATAAAAAGTGGAAAAAGGGGGACATAACTAAGGCAAAATATCAGCAAATAGCCCGAGCATGTAAAGATGAAGTGAGGAAAGCTAAGGCTCGCAATGAAGAAAGGCTTGCCAAAAAAGTAAAAAATAACAAAAAAAGCTTCTTCCAACATGTTAAAAACAAGAAAAAAGTTAAGGAAACAATTGGTCCACTCCTGGGAGAAAATGGCAAGAAGATGATAAGCAACAGGGAGAAAGCAGAACTATTTAACTCTTTTTTTGCATCTGTCTTTACACAAAGGGATAAAACAGTCCAACCAATCAAAAACAGCACCACAAAAATCAGATTAGGAACACAAGTTGAAATAGGAAAGAAAATGGTAAGTGAGCATCTGTCTGCCCTGGACGAGTTCAAATCACCAGGACCGGATGGACTACACCCCAGGGTTCTGAAGGAACTGGCAGACGAGATCTCAGAACCACTGAACTATATCCTTCAGAGATCCTGGAGCACCGGGGAACTGCCAGAAGACTGGAAAAGAGCTGATGTGGTTCCCATCTTCAAAAAAGGAAAAAAAACAGATCCAGGAAACTATAGATCCATCAGCCTGACCTCAATACCAGGAAAGATTCTGGAAAAGATAATTAAGCAACAAATAAGTGAACACCTAGAAGCAAACAAAGTAATAGCCAAAAGCCAACATGGGTTTGTCAAAAACAGATCATGCCAGACTAATCTAATTGCATTCTTTGACAAAGTGACAAAATTAGTGGACCAGAGGAATGCTGTCGATATAATTTACTTGGACTTCAGTAAGGCATTTGATAAAGTAGACCATAACCTACTATTAGATAAAGTAGAAAAATGTGGGTTAGACAGCATCACCACCAAATGGATTCGCAACTGGCTGACCAACCGCACTCAACGTGTAGTCCTCAATGGAACTGCATCTACATGGAAGAAAGTATGCAGTGGAGTCCCCCAAGGCTCTGTTTTAGGTCCAGTACTCTTCAACATCTTCATCAATGATTTGGATGAGGGGATAAATGGGGAACTCATCAAATTTGCAGACGACACCAAGCTGGCAGGAATAGCCAACACTCCAGAAGATAGGCTTAAGATACAGAAGGATCTTGACAAACTTGAACATTGGGCACTATCTAATAAAATGAAATTCAATTGTGAAAAAAGTAAGGTTCTACATTTAGGCAAGAAAAACAAAATGCACAGGTACAGTATAGGTGGTACCTTGCTCAATAGTAGCAACTATGAGAGGGATCTTGGAATCCTAGTGGACAACCATTTAAATATGAGCCAGCAGTGTGCAGCAGCTGACAAAAAAGCCAACACAGTTCTAGGCTGCATAAACAGAGGGATAGAATCTAGATCACGTGAAGTGTTAATGCCACTGTATAGTGCCTTGGTAAGGCCACACTTGGAATACTGCATACAGTTTTGGTCGCCATGATGTAGAAAAGACGTGGAGACTCTGGAAAGAGTGCAGAGAAGAGCAACCAAGATGATTAGGGGACTGGAGACTAAAACATATGAAGAACGGCTGCAGGAGCTGGGTATGTCTAGTTTGATGAAGAGAAGGACCAGGGGAGACATGATAGCAGTGTTCCGATATCTCAGAGGGTGCTACAAAGAAGAGGGAGTCAAACTATTCTCCAAGGCACCTGGGGGCAGGACAAGAAGCAATGGGTGGAAACTAATCAAGGAGAGAAGCAACTTAGAACTAAGGAGAAATTTCCTGACAGTTAGAACAATTAATCTCTGGAACAGCTTGCCTCCAGAAGTTGTGAATGCCCCAACCCTGGAAGTCTTTAAAAAGATGTTAGATAGCCATTTGTCTGAAATGGTATAAGGTTCCTGCCCACGCAGGGGGTTGGACGAGAAGACCTACAAGGTCCTTTCATGGCAACTAGGCTGACCTAGCTGCTTTGTATTAAGATCTGCCATGGTAGTTTTAAATCTTAATAAATACAATACAATACAATAGCAGAGTTGGAAGGGACCTTGTAGGTCTTCTAGTCCAACCCCCTGCGTGGGCAGGAACCTTATACCATTTCAGACAAATGGCTATCTAACATCTTTTTAAAGACTTCCAGGGTTGGGGCATTCACAACTTCTGGAGGCAAGCTGTTCCAGAGGTTACTTGTTCTAACTGTCAGGAAATTTCTCCTTAGTTCTAAGTTGCTTCTCACCTTGATTAGTTTCCACCCATTGCTTCTTGTCCTGCCCCCAGGTGCCTTGGAGAATAGTTTGACTCCCTCTTCTTTGTGGCACCCTCTGAGATATCGGAACACTGCTATCATGTCTCCCCTGGTCCTTCTCTTCATCAAACTAGACATACCCAGCTCCTGCAATCGTTCTTCATATGTTTTAGTCTCCAGTCCCCTAATCATCTTGGTTGCTCTTCTCTGCACTCTTTCCAGAGTCTCCACGTCTTTTCTACATCATGGCGACCAAAACTGTATGCAGTATTCCAAGTGTGGCCTTACCAAGGCACTATACAGTGGCATTAACACTTCATGTGATCTAGATTCTATCCCTCTGTTTATGCAGCCTAGAACTGTGTTGGCTTTTTTGGCAGCTGCTGCACACTGCTGGCTCATATTTAAATGGTTGTCCACTAGGATTCCAAGATCCCTCTCACAGTTGCTACTATTGAGCAAGGTACCACCTATACTGTACCTGTGCATTTTGTTTTTCTTGCCTAAATGTAGAACCTTACTTTTTTCACAATTGAATTTCATTTTATTAGATAGTGCCCAATGTTCAAGTTTGTCAAGATCCTTCTGTATCTTAAGCCTATCTTCTGGAGTGTTGGCTATTCCTGCCAGCTTGGTGTCGTCTGCAAATTTGATGAGTTCCCCATTTATCCCCTCATCCAAAACATTGATGAAGATGTTGAAGAGTACTGGACCTAAAACAGAGCCTTGGGGGACTACACTGCATACTTTCTTCCATGTAGATGCAGTTCCATTGAGGACTACACGTTGAGTGCGGTTGGTCAGCCAGTTGCGAATCCATTTGGTGGTGATGCTGTCTAACCCACATTTTTCTACTTTATCTAATAGTAGGTTATGGTCTACTTTATCAAATGCCTTACTGAAGTCCAAGTAAATTATATCGACAGCATTCCTCTGGTCTACTAATTTTGTCACTTTGTCAAAGAATGCAATTAGATTAGTCTGGCATGATCTGTTTTTGACAAACCCATGTTGGCTTTTGGCTATTACTTTGTTTGCTTCTAGGTGTTCACTTATTTGTTGCTTAATTATCTTTTCCAGAATCTTTCCTGGTATTGAGGTCAGGCTGATGGGTCTATAGTTTCCTGGATCTATTTTTTTTTCCTTTTTTGAAGATGGGAACCACATCAGCTCTTTTCCAGTCTTCTGGCAGTTCCCCGGTGCTCCAGGATCTCTGAAGGATATAGTTCAGTGGTTCTGAGATCTTGTCTGCCAGTTCCTTCAGAACCCTGGGGTGTAATCCATCCGGTCCTGGTGATTTGAACTCGTCCAGGGCAGACAGATGCCCACTTACTATTTTCTTCTCTATTTCAACTTGTGTTCCTAATCTGATTTTTGTGGTGCTGTTTTTGATTGGTTGGACTGTTTTATCCCTTTGTGTAAAGACAGATGCAAAAAAAGAGTTAAATAGTTCTGCTTTCTCCCTGTTGCTTATCATCTTCTTGCCATTTTCTCCCAGCAATGGACCAATTGTTTCCTTAACTTTTTTCTTGTTTTTAACCTGTTGGAAGAAGCTTTGTTTGTTAAATAATTCTTCCTGATTGTAAAAATATTGTATATTTGGAGGAGGAAACTTTTAAGTGGGAAGTTTTTATGGTCTTTTCCAACTATGTGTTTTTTTAAATTTTTCTCTTAAGTTTTCTGAAAGTGTATTCTCTGTCTGTAAAAGCAGGCAGTTGAACTTTTTTTTTTCAATTTTGAAAATTATTTGATGGTTTTTATATTGCTTTTTAAAGAATAAAGAAATAGGCAGAGTCTTTTTTGAAAGATGACTGACTTCCTTCCCGTTTCCCCGCCACTTATGTTTTCCCTCAAAGCTTCCAATTTAGTGTATTCATTCATGGAAAAGGAAAAGCTATAGAAATGTAAGGAACAAGCCAAGAGAAAACTGAGTGTGTGTGCTAGACATATAACTGAGGCTAGATTTCATCACAATCTGTTTTTCCATGAAACACAATACATTTTAAGAATTGGATTCCCCTCCTCTGCACCATCTTCAGGACATTAACACAGTGCTTCAGTCCAAAAAGTTTCCACCATCCTTTTTATATGAATGCATGGACTTTCTTGATTTAGTAAGGTTACTGTTCATTAGCTCACAAAAGTTCTTTAATATTTTTCACCAAATAGAGAGTTAATAATTTGCTTTATTGCAACATTTTGAGGAGGAACATGTAAATATAGATTGGATTGCAACCTTTGTCCTTTTGTGTTGACTTTAGGCCCTCAGAGAGTTTAATTAGAGTTTATAAAATGAATGATGGGAAAGATAATTCAATATAGCTGAGATATATGATTTACAGCTATGCTATCTTTTCAAAGCTCTAAAAGGCTTTGAAACATCAAATCTTTACAAAGCTTTGTAAAAATGTGCAAAACTCCTTCGTGCTTTAGAAGTATGTTTTATACAATACATAATCAGGGGTGGGTTTTGGCTGGCTTTACTGCCAGTTCGCTTGTGCTGGAGGCGTGCTGAGTGCGCATGTACAATTCATTTAAAATTGTTTTACACATGCACAGAACTTAAAAAAATGGTGACAGCAACCCAGTTCAGGATTCTGGGTCACTGCCAGTTCCAGCAACCCAAGCCGCCATACACCTACAGGTTCAGCCAAACCAGCTGAACCAGTAGGAACCCACCTCTGTACATAATATATAATCATATAAGCTCCAAGTTATAATTGCTAATTTAATTTCTGTTAATTGGGGGGGGATGCTATAGAACAGTGATGGCAAACCTTTTTCACCTCGGGTGCCAAAAGGACACATGCTCGCGCTATTGTGCGCGCTCATGTGCCCATACCCATAATTTAATGCCTCCCATGCCATGTCCCCTGAGCATGCACACGTGACACCCCCTGCTGCCCTGCGCATGTTCACAGGGCTTTTTTGGAGCCTGGGGAGGGCAAAAAAAGGCCCACCACACAAACTGGAAGTTCAGGAATGAACTTCCAGGTTGCCTGTTGGGCGATTTTTCTCCCTCTGGAGGCTTCAGGAGTGCAAAAAATGGCCGAAAATCAAGGCCAAAAGTCAGCTGGCCAGCATGCTCATATGCGCTAGAGCTGACAGGGCAATGCCTCTCACGCCCTCAGAAATGGCTTCGCGTGCCACCTGTGGCACCCATGCCATAGGTTCGCCATCACGGCTATAGAATGCCCATCTACCAACAGAAAGAATCCTCCCAGTTCTCTCTCCATAGGTCTCTACTAATTCCCATTTCATTCAAGAAATCTCTGATTGGGAAGATTGCTTAATAGAGACCTTGAAAGGGATGCAGGGAATCAGTAGGTCTTAGGAAAAAGCCACAAGTCACATTCAAACCTTTAATAGCCAATAGTTCCCGATCTGTCTATGGAAATCTGTACCCTGATCTGTGATCTATGATGGTTAAAAAGGTTATGGAGGTGATCTCCTGGAGAAGAAAGTAGACAAAATGACATCGGTAAAGGCACAGTTATTATTGTAGTATGTATAAGAATGAACACAATTCATTATTAGAAATGGCTGCATGTTTGCTTGAGACTGCTGGTAGCCAAATTTATATTAACATTAAACTTTCAAAGAAAATAGTAAATATTTGTTTATTTATTAAATTTCTAAGCGTCCCAGAATCACTTTGGCTAGTGAGATTGACAGCATATAAATTTAATGAATAGTTTTAAACCTTAGATTGAGTTAAAATATTTAAAACTATTTGTTTACACATTATTCCACAAAAGCTTTTAATAATGTTCTAGTGGTCCTCTCAAAAGAGACATTAGGGAATTATTGCCCTTCATTATGGACTAATATAGTTAAATGCTTCTGCTTCAATTATCTTCACTTAGAGAATTCAATGGGAGGACGAAATGTTTTTAAAAGCTCTGCTGAATAAGCCCAGGATGTGATATAAATCTAAACTTCACCAATGTCCACCATTCCCTGATTTCACAAAAATCACACTATAATCATGGGAGTGAAACCTGTATTGGTCTTGGTCATATTGATTTATAACTATAAGGGAAAATTCTGCTAAAGATAATCTATGGAGAAAAGCAAAATAAACAACATAAGAAAGCCCTACATTACAGAAAAAATGGAAAGTAAAAATCTTCTTTATCATGTCTTTCAGAGAAGAAAAGATTACTAAATGCGTCATTATCAACCTTCACCAACTCAATGTCACATGCTTGATAATGAATCTGATATAGTCTACCAACATTATTTGGTCTTGCATCCTCCTAATAAGGCTACAAATCATGTTGTAAGGCTCTCTGTGGCCCATAAGCCAACAATCTACTGCAATTAATGATCATTGGCAACAGAGGTGGGCTGCTAATTTTTTTACTACTGGTTCAGGTGTGTGTGCATAAGCATCCAGGCAGATGAGTGGAGCCTCCTGCCACCACTACTACTGGTTCGCCCGAACCAGCAGCAAACCATCTCTGATTGTCAAGCAACTATACTCCTTTGTGGGCTTACAAAATCTGAGACTGTCAATTCTATCAGAGAATTATGCACCTCTAAGAAGACAGTAGAAGGAATAAGTATATTTACTGCCTCCTTCTTCTCTCCTACCATGACAAAGGGAAAGTTGGCTCATGACAATCCAGATAATACCATGCCTGTATTGCTCCACTGCATCCATTGTGCAAGCCCAAGTGCATCAAAACACAAGGGCCAAAGATGTTGCCTTTTCTTGATGCTATCTGTTCCTATTTTCTCTGCTGGCAGATGCTCAACTGCTATGGACTCCATATATTATTTTGCTACACTGAAAGTAGTTACTGATATACTTTTAAATAATTTATTTATTTCTAAATAAATCATGTATTTTTGATCATGCAGATTCCTGCAGCTATCAAACATCTTCATGCTTGCAATCCTTTGGTGGTACAAGTACAAGTAGCTCTGCACTTGTCATCCTTCTATTATTCAAATTCAAACCTTTATCATCAGAGTACAGTATGTGTAGAATGAGATTGGCTGAGCCTCCCTGGTCTTTGGAACAGGAGCCTTACTATATTTGCCAATGGCTCAGCATATATCAATGTATTATCATTTTAATACGTAAGTTTTTCCTTCAAGGATAACACTGAATTTATGGAGAGGCAGTCAAATCTCCTGAGGGAAAATCCAGATCCAAATCAAAGAAGTCCTACCTCAGCACTCACTATTTGCTGGAACTAATTTAATGGAATCTAAAGTATGTGTGCATATATAAAACAGAACGGGTCAACTTTGGAGGATAAGAAGCTATCAAAACTAAGATAACCTTCTTCTGAGTGCTACCAGTAATTTTCTTTAAAGCCCCATAATGTCCCTTAGTAATACAGCAATGTTTGGGCAACTGGGGACAGAAATAATATTTTCCTGTACATCAAGTAGAGAGCTATGAAAGCCAACAGGAAATTTGAGTCCAGCCTAGTCATAAGTTCCTGATCTTTGTCCTTAACTCCATTCCAGTCTCTAACCTCTAACCAAACATCCAGTTCAGTTGCCAGAATGATTTTATTTCTAAAGTTGCTAAACCTAGGAATAGTGCTAACAGGGTAAGCAATCAAGTAGCAAATCTGCTGCAATTTACCAGACATCAATCTGTGAGAAAGGTAATTATAATGCAACAGAAATAACCAGTATGTCAGAAGCAATATTCATGATAATATTCCCCTAAAGAAATAATGACATCAACACACACATCCATGCACAGAAAAAAGTCTTATAAATGGAATAACTAGTAAAATAAATATAGGAACAGACCTGCTGAATCAAGCCAAAAACTTTGTTTTCTCACAAGACCTCCCCTCCATGAATGAATCCAATTTCTTTTAACTGTCTCCATCACCACATCTTGTGATAATAAATTCCACAGAGAAATAATATGCTTTACAAAAAAGTACTTTATTTGGTAGTTTTTTATCTAAATCTCCTTCCAAGCCACATCACTGGATGACTTCTAATTCTTTGCACGGGTCCATCATGCCATTTTAACCTTCAAATGTTCACTCTTTATCTAGTTGTCACAAGAATAGCTGCAGCCCTGATGTGAGATAGGGAGATCCTTGATCATAGATTTGAATAATTCAAAAGAGGAATTACATCTCTTTTCCACAGTCTGCTGCTTATGCTTACATGCTTTCTTTGCCAAAAAAGGGCCAACATTGTAGCCTTTCTTTTACAGATGTTCTTACTCAACTTTTTATTGTGTATCATCTGCAGTCAAAACACTGGAGCAAGCAAGCATAAGAATCACAGTGAAGAGGGTGTGATAATAACAGCCTAAAGCAGGGGTCCCCAACCTTTGCAACTTTAAGTTTGAAGGACTTCAGCTCCCAGACTTCTCCAGCCAGCTTTGCTGATGTGAGATAGGGAGATCCTTGATCATAGATTTGAATAATTCAAAAGAGGAATTACATCTCTTTTCCACAGTCTGCTGCTTATGCTTACATGCTTTCTTTGCCAAAAAAGGGCCAACATTGTAGCCTTTCTTTTACAGATGTTCTTACTCAACTTTTTATTGTGTATCATCTGCAGTCAGAACACTGGAGCAAGCAAGCATAAGAATCACAGTGAAGAGGGTGTGATAATAACAGCCTAAAGCAGGGGTCCCCAACCTTTGCAACTTTAAGTTTGAAGGACTTCAGCTCCCAGACTTCTCCAGCCAGCTTTGCTGATGTGAGATAGGGAGATCCTTGATCATAGATTTGAATAATTCAAAAGAGGAATTACATCTCTTTTCCACAGTCTGCTGCTTATGCTTACATGCTTTCTTTGCCAAAAAAGGGCCAACATTGTAGCCTTTCTTTTACAGATGTTCTTACTCAACTTTTTATTGTGTATCATCTGCAGTCAGAACACTGGAGCAAGCAAGCATAAGAATCACAGTGAAGAGGGTGTGATAATAACAGCCTAAAGCAGGGGTCCCCAACCTTTGCAACTTTAAGTTTGAAGGACTTCAGCTCCCAGACTTCTCCAGCCAGCTTTGCTGGCTGGAGAATTCTGGGAGCTGAAGTCCTTCAGACTTAAAGTTGCAAAGGTTGGAGACCCCTGGCCTAAAGGATGTCTAAGATGAATTTAGGGTTAACAGGATACAATTTTCTGTATTGATAAATATAAAAAGCAGAAAATTTTGATTGGTGCAATTCACAAATCATTAAACTCATCTATTGATTTCAAAGAGATGTAAGTGTCTTGTTTGTGTTTTCTTTGATGTTCACAGTAATTTTAACATTTTATGCATAAATACATAAGTATATTAGAAAGTTCTGGGAGATTTATTCTAGTAGATTTAATGCAATTTATACAGTAACTAGCCATACCCGGCCACGCGTTGCTGTGGCCCAGTCTGGTTAAATGGCTAACCAATCTGTGTGTAGATCTACACCTGCACACATACACCCAACCACCATATAAGCCCCAACCTACCTACCTACTGTATTTCTCCCTCTCTGTCTATCCATCCCCCTACCTATGTACCTACCTACCTACCTACCTACTATATTTCTTCCTTTCTCCCTCTACCTACCTACCTACCTACCTACCTACCTACCTACCTACCTACCTACCTACCTACCTACTGTCTCTTTCTTTCTTTCTTTCTTTCTTTCCTTCTTTCTTTCTTTCTTTCTTTCTTTCTTTCTTTCTTTCTTTCTTTCTTTCTTTCTTTCTTTCTTTGTATCTATCTATCTATCTATCTATCTATCTATCTATCTATCTATCTATTTATCTATCTATCTATCTATCTATCTATCTATCTATCTACCTACCTACCTACCTACCTACCTACCTACCTACCTACCTACATACATACATACATACCTATCTTATTTCTGCCTCTCTATCTATCCCTTGGGGGTCATCTAGTCCAACTCCCTGCTAGGCAGGAAGCCCTATACCCATGATGGCGAACCTATGGCACGGGTGCCACAGGTGGCACACGGAACCATTTCTTAGGCCACCATTGCCCTGTCAGCTTCAGTTTGTATGTGTGCCCTGGCCAGCTGATTTAGGCCTTCTTTTGAGGCCATTTTTTGCCCTCTGGAGGTGGGGGAAGGCTGTTTTCACCCTCCCCAGGCTCCTATAAACCCTCTGGAGCCTGGGGATGACGTAAAAAGCATGCCAAATGCAGGGGGTCATACACATAGCATTATGGATGTGGCACACCTGTGCACATCGCCCCTGCACTCCCCCTGCTATTGGCAAGTGAGCCAAAAAAGGTTAGCCATCACTGCCCTATACCATTTCAGACTAATGGCTATCCAACATCTTCTTGAAGACTTCCAGTGTTGGGGCATTCACAACTTCTGGAGGCAAGCTGTTCCACTGATTAATTGTTCTAACTGTCAGGAAATGTCTCCTCAGTTCTAAGTTGCTTCTCTCCTTGATTAGTTTCCACCCATTGCTTCTTGTCCTGCCCCCAGGTGCCTTGGAGAATAGCTTGACTCCCTCTTCTTTGTGGCAACCCCTGAGATATTGGAAGGCTGCTATCCTGTCTCCCCTAGTCCCTCTTTTATTAAACTGTATTTCTCCCTGTCTCTCTATTCCCCTATCCACCTACCTACTGTAATACAATAATACAATAGCAGAGTTGGAAGGGACCTTGGAGGTCATCTAGTCCAACCCCGCTGCTCAAGCAGGAGACCCTATGCCGTTTCAGACAAATGGTTTTCCAGTCTCTTCTCTCTTCAGTGTTAGGGCATCCATAACTTCTGGTGGCAAGATGTTCCACTGGTTAATAGTTCTCACTGCCAGGAAATTTGCCCTCAGTTCTAGGTTGATTTAGTTTCCACCCATTGCTTCTTGTTCTGCCCTCAGGTGCCTTGGTGAATAGCTTGACTCCCTCTTCTTTGTGGCAACCCCTGAGATATTGGAAGGCTGCTATCCTGTCTCCCCTAGTCCCTCTTTTATTAAACTGTATTTCTCCCTGTCTCTCTATTCCCCTATCTACCTACCTACTGTAATACAATACTACAATAGCAGAGTTGGAAGGGACCTTGGAGGTCATCTAGTCCAACCCCACTGCTCAAGCAGGAGACCCTATGCCGTTTCAGACAAATGGGTTTCCAGTCTCTTCTCTCTTCAGTGTTGGGGCATCCATAACTTCTGGTGGCAAGATGTTCCACTGGTTAATAGTTCTCACTGCCAGGAAATTTGCCCTCAGTTCTAGGTTGCTTCTCTCCTTGATTAGTTTCCACCCATTGCTTCTTGTTCTGCCCCCAGGTGCCTTGGTGAATACCTTGACTCCCTCTTCTTTGGGGCAACCCCTGAGATATTGGAAGGCTGCTATCATGTCTTCCCTAGTCCTTCTTTTCATTAAACTGTATTTGCTGTCAGATGGGTGATTCTTTGTTACAGTTTGGTTCAGTTCGTATTAAACAGTTTAAAGCAGCTGCCTGTCTCAGTTTTTTTTTTACCTCAGAGAACAGTCCTGAGCAGAATTTCTCCCCCCCCCCTCTATGGGCCACCTGGGAGTTTGCTGTCCTCTGTGCCTTTTTGGCCCCAAGAGGCCGCCGTATGAGGCCTTTTTCAACACTGGCAGTTGAAAAGCAGTTTGATGGGCGTGGCTACAGGGTTGTTTACACACATTCAGTGAGTACATTTTTTTGTGTGTCATTTGTACACAACTCACGCGTGCTAGGCACAAAATGATTAGCTATTCTATTATCCGAAGTGCTTCGCTACGTTGTGTCAAAATTTGAGGCAAATTGGTCCAGTACTTTTTGAGATTAGTGGATTCGTACAAACTATTTTACATTTTTATTTATATAGATTGTTGCATAGGATTGGCTGCCCATTTCCCTAATAAAATAAAATCAATTTTCATTTTCTACTATCCATGTTTTTAATAGCATTGCAACTGTGAGCTATTTTAGAATTATAGTATATGAGACTATACTTATATGTTAGCGAACTCTTGCAAGCTTGGGAATTCTGTACATCTGTAAGAAGCTAATCTATGGAACTAGATTAACCTGCTACAGAAAGGTAGGGCATGAGTTTAGTTTCTGTTTATATACATGTTCAGACTGGTTGTACAGTAACACTTAATTGTTTGCAACAAGTACTTATGTTAAATTCCCATAAGGAAAAAAGTCTGAAGGACACATTCTTGTAATGGCATTAACATATTGTTAACTCTTGTTATTTCACTTGGTGACTTATAAATCTCCTGTTGCACAAGATTTGTTGCAATAATGCCAAACATGGCATTGTCAAGGTTTCTGCATTCAAATCTGCCAAAATAAATTGTATTTTCTTCTCAACTGACCTGCCAGAGCAATTTAACAATAAGGTATTATTAAGCATGAGCACCAACACCAACTCTCCAAAAAAATGGGCAGCATCATAGAATATATGTGATAGACTCTGGATCTCTCACTGGCAGGAGCACATTTAATCCTGAATTGGGGTGAAGCAAGATATTAAACTGCCCCAAGCAGAAGACTCTGTCAGCTAGCACAAGATGTTAGACAGTCAACTGATCTTCTGCCCATCAAGTGTGGACAATGGTGTTCCAATCATTCTAAAGATGAGAGTCAAGTACTTGATGCTTCCATTCAAAATTGATTCCCTCAAAAATGAGTAAGACCTAATATAGGCTTGAAAGCCCATAATGGTGAATGGCTCTTTTTCAAGATGATTAATAACTATTCAGTAAAATCAAGGAAAGAAAAGAGCCCTTTTTAAAAAAAATGTATGGACAAAAGTCTAAGCCTAAGGTAGCATAAATCTCATACAGGCATAAGAAGGAAAACCCAGATTCCAACCATAACCAGGACTTAGATCCACTGAAAGGGATTTAGAATATAGTTCTTAGACATTTGGTTCGAATTTTTTTTTACATCTTAAATCTTAATTTCACCTGACAACAATGTAATGTCTTTTGAAATGATTTTTACTACTTATGAACATAGTGCACTTTAAAATAGAAAAAGCAAAAATGAAGAGGATTCTGCACAAAACAGCTTCTACTAAATTTTAAAGGTGGGCAAAAAGAAGATTGGAAGATTGAAGAAAACTCCTAAGAACACTGTGGACTGTTAAAAGCAAACAAACAATGTATTATCAAACAAATCAACTCATAGTTGTCACTTGATGTATGAATGACTGGGCTCAAAGTATCCAACATTGAACACATTTTGCAAAAAGCTAATTCTCTGAAAAAGGCTCTAACGTTAGCAAAGATGAAAGGAAAGAGAAGAGGATGACAAGCAGTAAAATGGATGGTCTTATTTACAATGGTATACTCTGACAGACCCAAAGAACTAGGTTAGAGACAGATTGTCATGGAGAAAATCTATCTATATCAGGGTGTCAAACTCAAGGCCCAGGGCCCGGATCCAGCCTGCAGCATGCCTAGATCTGGCCCGCAAGGCTGTCCTAGAAACAGCAAAGGACTGGCCCGTGGTGCTTCTACAAGTGAAAATGATGCTTAGGATGGCTGTGTGGGGCCCTTCCAGGCTCCATTTTCAGCTGCGATGGCCTCCTGCTGCCCTCTGCCAGTGAAAACAGAGCTCAGGGGGGTTGTGTGCACACACACACCCCCGAGCTCTGTTTTCACTGGCAGAGGGTGGCAGGAGGCCATTGGAGCTGAAAAGGCAGCTCTGGACCCTGTTTTCACTGGCAGAGCACTTGGGCCACCAGAGAGACCTCCAACACGAGTGACCTCAAGCTGGCCATACCCACCCCTGAGGTCAAACATAACTCTAATGCAGCTCTCAATGAAATCGAGTTTGACACCCCTGATCTATATTGTCGCTGGCACATTATCAATTCATCAAAAAGAAGAAAGGAAAAAGACATAAAAAGCAGCAAAAGATATAGAACTGAATCTTAAATGATACCTAACATGGCAGTCCTCAATGGAACTGCATCTACATGGAAGGAAATATGCAGTGGAGTCCCCCAAGGCTCTGTTTTAGGCCCAGTACTCTTTAACATCTTCATCAACGATTTGGATGAGGGGATAAATGGGGAACTCATCAAATTTGCAGATGACACCAAGCTGGCAGGAATAGCCAACACTCCAGAAGATAGGCTTAAGATACAGAAGGATCTAGACAAACTTGAACATTGGGCACTATCTAATAAAATGAAATTCAATTGTGAAAAAAGTAAGGTTCTACATTTAGGCAAGAAAAACCAAGTACAAGTACAGTATAGGTGGTACCTTGCTCAATAGTAGCAGCTGTGAGAGGGATCTAGGAATCCTAGTGGACAACCATTTGAATATGAGCCAGCAGTGTGCAGCAGCTGCCAAAAAAGCCAACACAGTTCTAGGCTGCATAAACAGAGGGATAGAATCTAGATCACGTGAAGTGTTAATGCCACTGTATAGTGCCTTGGTAAGGCCACACTTGGAATACTGCATACAGTTTTGGTCGCCACGATGTAGAAAAGACGTGGAGACTCTGGAAAGAGTGCAGAGAAGAGCGACCAAGATGGTTAGGGATCTGGAGACTAAAACATATGAAGAACGGCTGCAGGAGCTGGGTATGTCTAGTTTGATGAAGAGAAGGACCAGGGGAGACATGATAGCAGTGTTCCGATATCTCAGAGGGTGCCACAAAGAAGAGGGAGTCAAACTATTCTCCAAGGCACCTGGGGGCAGGACAAGAAGCAATGGGTGGAAACTAATCAAGGAGAGAAGCAACTTAGAACTAAGAAGAAATTTCCTGACAGTTAGAACAATTAACCTCTGGAACAGCTTGCCTCCAGAAGTTGTGAATGCCCCAACCCTGGAAGTCTTTAAAAAGATGTTAGATAGCCATTTGTCTGAAATGGTGTAGGGTTCCTGCCCACGCAGGGGGTTGGACTAGAAGACCTACAAGGTCCCTTCCAACTCTGCTATTGTATTGTATAAAGGTCCAAGATAATCACTCAGCACCATTGGCAGAGATGAGGGAATATAAGGCCAGTACCAGTGGTGGGATTCAAAATTTTTTACTACCAGTTCTGTGGGCATGACTTTGTGGGCATGGCAGGGGAAGGATACTGCAAAATCCCCATTCTCTCCCCACTCTCAAAATTTCCTTTACTGGTTCTCCAGAATCTGTCAGAACTGAATATCACCTCTGGCCAGTACATCTGGAGTTGTCCATGATGGAAAAGGGTAATTAGACCTTTTTGCATCTGATAACAAAAACCTTTTATATTGAATGAGAATGTTATAAATCAGGGAATGAGAGGAAAAGATTTGAAGGAAGATTTACTGAATTAAGAATTGGAACACTTAGCATATTATGCCAGGTCATATACTTTGATCACTTAAACAGAAACCAAATGTTACAAATATAATTTTGTCACTTGCAGATATTAAAAGAATGAAGGTGGGAAATTAGATTCAGAACATGTGAGAAAGCCTTTCTGAACTGATAGGTTGGATAGGATCAGTGAATACCAAGACTTTTTCCAGCAACTTCTGCTATTTGGGTTCCTTCCAAATTATCAGCTAGTAGGTCTATTTCTCATTTGTAAATAGGCAAAAAGTTGCAAAGCTTTCCATTGCTGTTCCTATAGCCAAAGGAACGATACAATTTTGAACTCTTTTGAAATATAATTGTAATAAACTGCAGAATAGTCTCACATTAGTTGTTTACATACTAATGTTCTGATGTACCACTCAGGCCAGAAGCTTTGCAGATCCTATCTGGTTGCAAGGTTACCAGAGTTCATAGTAGTGGCTGCCAGGATGGATTTCTTGCAGATTCCATGCAAAAGGCAATCAAGGTACCTGTGAATATGGGTAAGATAGGAAGCAGATTTACCCAAGTCAGACTATCTGTCCATCTTTCCCAATAACGTCTATCCTGATTGATAGTAACTTTGCCAGTTGTCTAATTCAAATCTTTCCTTTTGTTTGTTGTTTGACCTTTCATTAGAGGTAACAGAGATTGGATTTGCAATTTGCTGCATGCGAAGTATGTGCTCTGCTATTGGCTGAGTTCCCTCCCCACTTTCAATATCTGTTCTAAGCTTGAAGGATCTACAGTTCCTTATGTCCTCCTCATCTAACTTTCCCTGTTCTGCTTTGCTCTCCAAAAGTTACTGCTTGTTCCAATGACCTCTCCGAGACCTTCTTTCCCAACCACCCATTACCCTCCAGCCTTTAAGGACACCGCTCTATTAAAATTATAGAAGAGTACTTGAGTTGGATGAAGCTGAATTAAAGTACTTAATTTGTAGCTTTTACCATGTCAGAGCCTCTAATTTTTCAGCTCTGTAAAAATAACTATATTCATTTCCCCAATGGGATTTATATAAGATTATTGACCTCCTCATAATAGAATTTCAAGCCATTCATTCTGTTTTGTAAATTGCATTTATGGTAATAAGATATAGGAAGAGCCATGTGTAAATTCTCTACCAGGTTTTACCCAAAGAGTGCATTGGTTTTAATGTCAGCAATCCAACTGATCATATGTGATTATTTTACCAGTCACTTTAGATATATTTTGTAAAAGTAACTTTATAAATTTGCTGTCATAGGAATATGAGGAACTATTTGCAATTTATTTGCTTCTTGGTCTTCAGTTTGGATTTCGTGGCAAAGTAAGATTTTTTTAATTGAAATAGATTTTAATAAGCAAAGCCTCTGAATGGAGCAGTTGATTCATTCTGAAAATAAAATAATGTGACAGAAATCTAAGAACCTTGATGTTTATAGCTTTATCAATAAAGTTGTTGATAAATAGTATCTGTTGATAATTCCTTGTGCAGCTTCCGAACCTAATTTTCCAGGAATGCCAGAGAATAAAGTAACTATGACACTACAATTCAATCTTATGCAAGTTGTAGCAAGGAGAGCGAAAGACAATGAACAGAACCACAAGCACACAGCTACACCCGTTTCTGTTCTCCTTTTCTTCGCAGCAACCGTTTTATTAGGCTTCAGCAGAAGAAAGTCTGATCATAAAGATCCCCTTGAATCCTGTTCTCTATGATCTTATATGACCTTGATAAATTCCATAATTGGATTGTATTTCGTGGATCTGCCATGTCACAGGAACAATTACACCATATTCGTGGTGAACCCCAGTACATCTCTGCATTTAAGATCGTGCATGTAAGAACAGAATCAGATGAAGATACTCTGGACTGTGAACTAGGCCTCAGTATTTAGGATGCTCCTCTGTCCTCAAAGCAACCACCTTTTTAACTTTAGCACACTGAGAAAGGCCAGCATACAGATTATATGACAGAACAGAGAAGAAGCTACATTTAGGACCCTGACTTCAGCTACATGACACCCTTCCTTCACCGGAGCTTTCCGGGTAATCTGTTAGACCTTGAGAGAGTTACCCTCGGTCAACTCCCACCGTCATTTAAATAGCACTTGTCCTCCAAGGAATAAAAAAGAGTGCCAGTTTAGAAATAAAGTTGCTTTGTGACTTGGGAGCCAAGGTCTGAATGGCACAGGAAAGGAACAAAACACAAGCTGTTTAATGGATAGAAATGTTGTAATAGACTCTACCAAAAGTTAACATGTTTAAGAAACCTTCCTCCTCAGCATTAATCCATTTGAAGAGTAAGGCGTAAAGCTTGGATTCTAAGTCAACAAATACATATTAGGAAATCCAGTATATCAGAGTTTCCTAAACTTTTTGCCATGACATTTCCTTTAATATAATTGTAATGGACTCACCTCTCCTAAAAATCCAATCCTCAAAATGAAGATAAATTAACAATGAAAACAACACAATGAAAATTTGGGAAAGGTGGATTTATTGTAACAATGTAACTATGAGGTACTTCAGATTTCCCCCTGCCCTGAACTCAAGGGAGGTTGGGAAATCTTAATACATGAGCTTGTGCAATTCTTTTGGAATGCCTCCTACTGTTGCAGATCTGGCTTTCTCCATCTTCATTTCCATAAGTCAGTTTGGTTTGCAGTCACACCATAATTACAAGCATTAGTAAGAGATAACACTAGTAACAGATTAGCAGTTCCCACTATATAGCTATGCTAGCTAGAAAATGGAAAATCCAGGATACCCCCTTCCCTTATCACTGTCACTCATTCAAGTCTCTGTGATCTGGGGCAATCACCTCACTTACTTTGATGATAGGACTGATCCTGAAATGATCCAAATCCTAAAATGATCCCAATTTCTATAGGATTAGGCAAGATTTCTATTTTGAGTATTTTAGAAAGTCACTGGCAATCATATTAATATGTAGTAAGCGAGAGCATCCTTCAGCCTATCTCAATAAATGGTAGCTTCATGTATTAGCATGTCCAACCAGTCTAATCTGATTGTCACTTTCATTTCAGATTGGCAAACCCTCTTCTACCTCCCCTCACAACCAAAATAAATAGACTGAAGTAGACTGAATTATACAATGCAGATCTTTGTTTAATTTGCAAAACTAATGCAAAACTCATGATGACATCATGATTTTATCTTTTCTTCAGGGGTTATTTTATTCACCTGAGATTATTTTATTTTCCAGGGGTCTTTCTAAAGACACTGCTGATGTGAGGCAACCAGAACAGGATGAGGTTTCCATTAATTATTAGAATCTAGGCAGATTAAGTTCATTTCTCTGACATCCACATCTTTGAAAGTATTGACTTTTACACTGATTTGTGTAAAAACAAAACTATAGGAGAGCTTTGCCTCCTGTATTACAACCAGTCTGTACATAAAGTAGACTCACAAGATTGTTGGATAACATTCCTGCTTAAGGAATATTGAATACTTTTATTTACATTTTCACTGAGTGCACCTAGAAAGTTAGCAAGTAAGGATTAACTCTTTTCTTGAATACTTTCATTCTCCGTGTGCTGGTAGGACAGGCCATTAAGTGGTCAAGTGTGCACAAGATGAAACATGAATCTTATAGAAATGTAACCACACTCGGTTGATGGAGCAACAGAATGACAGGCAGAGTTATTAGTTGTAAGCATTCATCTGGTAGAGAGATAGAAAAGGCTAGATTGAGAAAGTAGGCAATCAGCCCAGAGATACATGCATGGAGAAACTGGCTTGGTGGAGAGGCCAAGTAGATAGAGAATCATTAGAACAGCTTTGACAGAGTGTCAGTCTGAATTCTTCATCACACAACCTTAACCTTTCTGTTTTCTCCACATAATTTCCTACATGGTAGTGTACTTAGAGAACCTAGTTTCCTTCTAGCTAATTTCTTAGGTATTACAAACATAAAACTTTAGAAGCCCACTAGATCAGTCTGACTAGCATATTTTATAGTGCATTTTGTTTCCCATACTTCCAATCCAACATGATAAACAGATTGCAAACAATCTATTTGCAACAAAAAAGCCAGAGAAAGAAACTCAATATTTAAACAGTGTATGAGACCTCAGCTGAAACTACGATTTGCTGTAACTAAAGTGGCACTAAAGCATCTTTTCTACTCAAGATAAGTCCTGACTTCCTGTGAGATTGCTGTTCCTAAAGAAAAAATATTAGATTGGCCTGGGGATATTTTTTGACAGTACCTCATTCTTATAACTACTTGCTTCTTTTATAAAGGACAGATTAGATGCAGCAGCAGAATTAGAACAATATAGGGAAAGGCAGCCTTCTATTTTGCTTTCTAGCAAAGATTGTTGTAATCCAGCCATTTTAGCCTCTGGAGAGAATTCACATTCCACTATCTACATCTGCTTTATCACCCATTTATCCTGACATGATACAGTCAACAAAAATCCTCTACAAATTCATTGTGTTTCATACATATTCCCCTTCTTTTTGCTCTCTCAGTTTGCTTACTTTGAGAAAGCTGTGGGAAAATAGCCAGTATATATTTTCATTTAAAATTTGTGGACCTGATCCCATTATCCACCTCATATAGTATGGTCATGTCTTTTACTTTTATAGAGGCTAACCTTATTGTAAGACACACTGCAGCCTCTTTTTAGGGTAGCAAATCCAAGTCTGATATAAATATGTAATACATATTCAATCTTGAAAGATACTGTCACTTTAGGTGTTCTAATAAAAACAGCTTTAGATCTTTAGAGTCTTTTTTCATAGTCTGGTCTATCTTACAGGGCTGACAACAATCTTAAAAGCATCTATTTGCCTTTTATCTTCTTGTGAATTGGGGTAGGGAACTAAATTGTTTTCATAAACCACTTTCTTGATCTGGGTTCCCACCTTTTAATTGTTTCCTTGGCAACAGATAATCTCTGTCCTTCAAGGTCATTCTCTGTACTTATTACAAGTCTTGAACCAATGCCTGGAGGATATCATGGATTCAGTAGGTTCAGTCTAAATCTTAGGAAGAGAGTTGCTGGTTGTAAGCATGTATTTACTACATTTTGAGACAAAGACCCCAATAGCTGTTTTTGACAGGGTTACACTCTCCTGGAAGGGGCTGATATTCAACTTGGTACAGCAAGCAGAAGCTGTAGCCAGGGAGACTTGTGGTTGAGGATGGCAATGAGAGCTTATGCCATCATCACTTGGCAATGATAACCATCATCACCCCACAACTGAATTTTGGCAATGCCTTTGAAAACAAATCAAATGCTGCAAGTAGTATCTAATGCTGCAACTAGTATCTAACAGTCAGGCTGATAGCAAAGGAAGCATACTATTGCAAGTTTGCACCTATTCTGCAGTTGTTGCACTGGTTTACTAATCAGCTTCTGGACCCAACTCAATGTGCTTGTTATTGTTTATTATCTATTATCTACTATTATAAGAAAAATAAGATAATCTTTAATGTCTTTTTTTTAATATGAGCACATTAAAAATGAAATTCTGTTGCCTGCTCTTAAAAGAAAGTATATATCTACCCATACCCATACCTTATGCACATCCTATATACATACATATATATATACACCTACACCCATACATATATATACATATACTGTATATATTAATTACTGTCCATTTTGAATACATAGTGGAAAGAGGAAACTTGAGAGTTCACAAGGTTGATTCTATTATCTATATGAAATAATACCAGGCTATAAAAAGGATCAGTTGATCCATACTGAATCTGCTTTATCTGTGAGGATATGTAGAGAGGGCCTGCTTAAGATACTGACTTGGCATCAAGTGAAAGGACCATGGTCCAGAAAGCAGGTTTCATCTTTGATAACCTCAGATAATAAAATACATTTTTCTTTAAAGTGGTCTTGGTCCTCTCTCTTTTGGCAATCAAGGATGTTTTGAAAACCTTGTTTTTCACAGACTGGTATTAAAAGAAAGTTGGTATTTCTATGTTGCTTTTAGTCATTTTAACTGAGGCAATTAGGATGTTTCTTTTATACTGTTTCATATTGTTGGACTCTGCCCAGTATCTCAGGATCAAGCAGCATAGAAAATGTAAATATAAAGAAATAAGCATTGCAATAAATATATTTAAATGTGTCTTGGGACATATAAATGATCTTACAGCAATCAATGTTATTTTGTGGTTGCTTTTCTTCCCCTTTTATGATATATTTCCTCTTTTTGACATATAGGCTATTTCCCTAAGCATACACTTTTGCCACTTTCTAAAAAAAATTCACATGAGGTCTAGTAACGGATATTCTAACTGCTTCATATTTCAACCACCTCTGCTTTTGGTTAACAGTGACTAATGAGATGTAGGAAGTAGTAAGATTTTTAAACAGGCAGGCATGCTTGGATAGCTTTTTCACTAGGGTGAGAGACAAAAGGCTACAAATTGCATGATTTTCAGGCATCAGCATAGCAGGATCTGAAACTACTACAGCAAAAGGACACATTGAAGGCATGTGTGTCATGAGATTGAGAGGCGATAGCTGGGATAGCTAGAATTTTATTCCATTCCATTTTGCAAGATCTGCTGGTACTTTTTTTCCTGCTTCATTTAGTTTTCAAATGTTGAAAGAGAATGACATCCACAATATTGCACAGGACAGTGAATTTAAACACTGTTAATGAGAGTGGCTCTTCTATCTAGGTATGTTTGCATATAGAAACACAAGGGACAGCTATTTGATATATTATTTCTATGCCAGTAGAAAAGCCATGTCATGTGATAACGTGAGCAAGCTGTCTTCTCAGTAGATTAAAGATCCTTCTTTTACAGCTATGGGCAATTGCTAGGATGTCATAAACAAGTATAGAAGAATAAATGTAGAAGTTAAATGATGAAATAAATGGGAAGGGAATTCGAGGCCTACAAATAAAATTTAGTTCAAACAATTATCCACAGGGGGAAAAACCTCACATGTTTCTTTCATAGCAGAAATGAGGAATTTGCACTTCCTCTGAGATACTGATCTATTAAATAAAATTCCAAGCTGGATAAACTGACATGATTGATGGTGAGGTATGCTAGAACTGCTGCAACATCCAGGGGGTGATAAGTGTTGCATTCCTCTTATATAGTATAAGCTTTTAAATATCAGTTTGTTTGCTGATGTACTGCTTGAGGCAGAAAAGCTGAATCACAATCTTTCTTTGTAAAGGATAACAATTCTTCTGTGTTCAATTCTTCTGAGGTAGCAAGGGTTGTTGTTCCCATAAGCCACCATTTCACTAATTTAGCCATAAAGGTAAAACATTTACAGTGTTGCCAGCTGAACAACTCACAGACTATGGCTTCAGGCATGCATCTTCCTGGGGGAAAGTTCATAAAAAATGGGTTCGGATAGTGATGATTATGCAGAGAGCAGAAGTCCAGAGAGGCAGAATAAAATCTGAGGACTCAACAAGATCAAAACTTGACTAACTCTGTGAATTGCCAGCTAAGTTTTAATTGAAGCTCTTGATTACCTCTATGGAACATTTCATGCCTATAGACATACCTACATCTTAATATAAAGACACACTGTAAGAGAGCAGAAACTTTATTATTGCAAGCAGATACTTAAGTTTTGAATAATAAAGCAATTAGGCTGCAAATCAATTTTGCTGCATTCTTTTATCTTCTGGGAGCTCAGCAGTTACACACTGAGCCTGTCAGTTTGACACCCGATCATTGCACAACAGGGTGAGCTCCCCTTATTTGCCCAAGCTCCTGCCTAGCTAGCAGGTGGAAAGCATGCAAATGCAAGTAGATAAATAGATACCACTTCAGTGGGAAAGAGACAATGTTCCTGAGCCTCAGTGTATAGTCATGCTGGCCACATGGAAGTATTTTCCTTGGCTAAGATATGGTGATAAGCACCGCCCCCTACAGTTGGATATGACTGGACAGGGGAAACCTTTATCTTTATGTTTACCTCTGTCTTCTGATGTCTGAAGGAATGAGAGGAAAACAGCTTGGAAACTTTAGGTGAATATCATATCCATAGGGTTGGAAGAAAAACTAAACTTTTTCTTCTTTAAAGTATTACAAATAAAGAAAAATTCTACAAGAGTGTCTAGTGTGCCATGCTTTGAACCAATACAAAAAAATTCAGAAAAAAATGAGTTATTAACAACTGTAGTGACTCACTTAACAACTGCAGCAAGAAAAGTTGTAATGGGGCAAAACCCACTTAACAAATGTCTTGCTTAGCAACATAAGTTTTGGGCTCAATTGTGATTTTAAGTTAAGGACTACCTGTACTTTTTCACTTCGTTTTTATTTTGCAGCTGAACAATGAGTGGATGGCAACCCAGTTTTTACAATTTTCTTTGACAGCCTAAAAATAACATTATTTCAGCCACTAAGGCCAAATAAGCTTTGTAAAATGAAAAGCGTTCCTCCTCAGTCATCTCAAATGTGAAACTACTGGTAATAATGGAGAAAGCCCTGGAGGCTTGGGTGAATGTTTTACATTCTATTGGATTTCTGACCAGAGAGGAGGTAGCTACAGCTAGTTTTCCCAACTCTGCTGCATTATTTCAACGAGTATAATACATTTTGTGAAAGTGGTTAAAAATCATTGTATAAAGAAATGAAAACCAGGAAAATGGTATATTTTGGATTTACCGACAACTGAAAACTATTAAAGTTCAAAATAATACATTACAGAATGAATTAGAATCATTGAAGAAAATAATTGCTTATTACTATCAAATCAGAATTAGGGCTATTAAAATTTATTTCAAATGGGATTGTCTTGTTTCAATATGAATTTACATTGAAAACAGGGGTATTTAACAAGAAATATACAACGTACTGTACTGTATTGCATAATATGAGGAGAGAAGTACTAGAGTTACACTGTCCAAATAGAAACCATTTCTTAGTTTAGAATTCAGGTCAGATCAGATGTTTTCATGGTTCAAATTGGCAACAGGTGCATGGAAGCAGAATTACCTAAATGTCTTACTAGTGGTAACTATATATGACCAATTAAGGAACTTCAACCCTTGCTGAAGGTTGACAATACTGTAGAAATGATCTAGAGAAAAATAACTATGAAGATACACATTAAATGTTACTAAGTTTCATCCATTGATATGATCCTAAATTGTGGGTGCATGCATACCCCACACGCTACACATTTTTGCCTATGCAAGGTAAATTGCATGCACCCCAAATGACATCACAAACCCCAAGCTATTTAAACTGAGAAGATATGTTTGGATTGTTACCTTGCAGTGAGTAGATTAAAAATTACAATACTTCTTCCAAATAGTCCAAATATCATCTTCAGGGGATAGATGGATTGCATCACGTAACTTTTCAAACAATACCACTGCTATTAAGGGAATTTAACCAGGCAATAGGGATGACATTTCACAATAATTTTATAACGTGGATGTGTTTAGACAAAGCTATACATGCATTATCCATTTTTATTATGAAGGTTTAAAAAAACCAGTTGCTTTTCCTTCTTTCAAACCATATGCATTTAAAAGATAATACTTACTTAAATTGGCATCTGCAACGATAGAAATAATTATAACAGCAGACACATAACAAAATTAAGTATTGAATAGGAGATATGATATCCATATCAAAATACAAAATTGTTTTAAATGTTTTCATTATTAGGCTTATATCAATGTTGGGTCAAAGATACTATGTATCAAATGAACAACTATTCCAATGTTTTCCTTGGATGGGTGGATTTGACCAAACCCTTAATTGTCCTATGGTACAGTAGTGCCCTACAAAACATTTGATAAAGTGATGCCATTTATTTAAAATATATATATAACTGCCCATCTCATTGCTGCAACTCTGGGTGGTCTACAGAGTTAAAAACCAAAAAAGCGATATAAAGACAAGCCCAATCCCACCCACCCACCCCAGAAAAAAAAACATTTTAAACATTAAAAACTATTAAGTCATATAAGAGAGCTATGGTCAGAGACTTAAATTAGAAACAAAAATCAGCTTTTGTTTCACCCGAAAGCTCCCCCCTTGTAACATTATTTCTTCATTGGTACAACTGGCAAAAACTAAATTCTATCGTTGTTTTTTTACAGTGCTTTAAAAAAATAATCCAATTCACTTTTATCACATAATTTTACAAAGTTGTATACAGGCACCCTTCAGATTACTGTTCAGGTTAAGTGTTCATAGAGTGAACACTCACAGTAAGATGACTCCCTGTAATTTATATTGTACAAAATATCTGCAGGCAATAAGTATGTATTTGAAACTGTTCCCTGATGGTTACAAGATCTCTTTGGACAAGGGCGCCAGCTTTTTCTGCACCAATCTTCAAATCCCCCCCCCCCCTTTGCGTCTGCTAGAATTAATTTTGGGAGATGGCTCTGTATGTAAGCATTTGCTTAATACAATACAATACAATAGCAGAGTTGGAAGGGACCTTGTAGGTCTTCTAGTCCAACCCCCTGCATGGGCAGGAACCTTATACCATTTCAGACAAATGGCTGTCTAACATCTTTTTAAAGACTTCCAGGGTTGGGGCATTCACAACTGCTGGAGGCAAGCTGTTCCAGAGGTTAATTGTTCTTACTGTCAGGAAATTTTTCCTTAATTCTAAGTTGCTTCTCTCCTTGGTTAGTTTCCACCCATTGCTTCTTGTCCTGCCCCCAGGTGCCTTGGAGAAAAGTTTGACTCCCTCTTCTTTGTGGCACCCTCTGAGATATCGGAACACTGCTATCATGTCTCCCCTGGTCCTTCTCTTCATCAAACTAGACATACCCAGCTCCTGCAGCCGTTCTTCATATGTCTTAGTCTCCAGTCCTCTAATCATCTTGGTTGCTCTTCTCTGCACTCTTTCCAGAGTCTCCACGTCTTTTCTACATCGTGGCGACCAAAACTGTATGCAGTATTCCAAGTGTGGCCTTGCCAAGGCACTATACAGTGGCATTAACACTTCACGTGATCTAGATTCTATCCCTCTGTTGATGCAGCCTAGAACTGTGTTGGCTTTTTTGGCAGCTGCTGCACACTGCTGGCTCATATTTAAATGGTTGTCCACTAGGATTCCAAGATCCCTCTCACAGTTGCTACTATTGAGCAAGGTACCAGCATTAATGCACAGTTGTGTGACAGCATTAATGCACAGTTGTCATTAGATTCCTGAATCAACCCCTTTTATGGATTTACAACAATATAGGACTGGTCTTCAGAAAGTCTAAACTACAAAAATACCAAGCTGCAACTAACAATTCAATTATTAGATATTTAGCTGAAGTAGTTGTTTACAGTATGAACATTTTTTCTGCCAAGGAAAGATGGCCTCTGTATAAAAAAAGGTTGCTTTTTTATTGTTTGTATAGTTTTTATTTTTGAAGCCATCCAAAGTGACTGAGTTAGTAAGCGCACATATAATATTCTTAAATAAATGACCCTAAGCTAAAAATGCAATGCTTTGTTTATATACACCCAGCATTAAGACTGATACTGTACTGGTACTGTACTGTTTAGGAGCCGGGCCACTAATTTCAATGTGTCTTCATCATGAAGTGATACTGCATATAATTGTCCAAGGCAAAGTAATTATTTTAAGTTCTGCACACATTTAGTCAGTATGCTTTTACATTGAGACTGCTTAGGAAGCCATGCTCCAGACTTTGCATTAATATGAACCTATGCAGTTGTTTTAAGAGTGACTTGGTCAATGGTTTAAAGCAGCAACAAGGGAGGGAGGTGGCTGGATGGAAGGACACACGGCCCTATTACAGATTTGGCCTCATTTCTATATAGACATATATGCAACTGCAGCTTTAACCACCTTTGAAAACCATAACAAAACTGAATTTTATAATCAAGTGGTAGAATTATTATATGGATTTTATCCCCTTATCTAACTTAGCCATCACAAGATCACAAAAGGTATAAATATTTGAAGCAAGATATAGCCTATACCCACCTTCTCCCACCTTTGACTCAAGAAACAAATTGTGTGTGTATGAGTGTGCATGTGCATCTCTCTCTCTCACACACACATCTACACTATATTGCCAAAAGTATTTGCTCACCTGCTTTTACTCACATATGAATTTACAGTGACATCCCAATCCTAATCCATAGGGTTCAATGACGTTGGTCCACTGCGCACTGTTCTTGAGCTAATCTGAAGGCCACATGAAGTTTGGAGGTCTGTAGTGATTGACTGCAGAACGTTGGCGACCTCTTCGTACTATGCGCCTCAGCATCCGCTGACCCCGCTCCGTCAGTTTACGTGGCCTACCACTTCGTGGCTGAGTTGCTGTCATTCTGATAATACAGCTGACTGTGGAATATTTAGGAGCGAGGAAATTTCACGACTGAATTTGTTGCATAGGTGGTATCCTATCACAGTTCCATGCTGAGCTCCTGAGAGCGACCCATTCTTTCACAAATGTTTGTACAAACAATCTGCATGCCTAGGTACTTGACTTTATACACCTGTGGCCATGGAAGTGATTGGAACACCTGATTGATTATTTGGATGGATGAGCAAATACTTTTGGCAATATAGTGTATATGCAATATATACACTAAGTAAAGCAGCCTACTGAATAAGCCACTTTTTTAAAAGGAACTAGTTGATTTTGGCTGCAAACAGCCTTCAGTTTGCTCTCCTCTGTATTATTTGTTTCCCCTCCACAAAACTACCAGCTACTTACCAATCTCTGTCTTTAATACCCAAGCTGTGCATTCAGCAATAAGAAAATTGATATTATTTTTACTATCATTTTGTAAGCACCACAATTTTCCAAGTAGAGATGGAGGCTATGCTTTGTGCAAGATTAACACCTAACAGTTAATATGTGAAAGCAGAAAAAGACACAACACATGCAGATATCGCAGGTAAGCACTACATTTGCCCTAACGCTTTATATACCAACTTACCTTTGTCTACTTTCCTGGACAGATGGGCACAGTTCTTAAGAATGAGAGTGTAATCAAGTTAATTCTTCTTTGTTCAATGCTCAGAAGCAGTTTAAGGTAGGGGCTCCTGCTCTGCTTTGTAGAATGCTAGTTTCCAACTTATTTTAATTAATCAGGTGGGTCAGAATCACTTATAAAGGGGAACCACACATGACCACCTAAATGTTGTTAATTTAATTATGATTACAAATATAAGAAAACTCTATTGATTTCCTTTCTTTTTTTTTGCAATTGTGCTTCTCTGAGCACAATTGGCATTTCAAATTATCTTCAACAAATAGAAACATAGACAAATAATTTGCATAACTTGCATATGTTACAGACTTTTGTTCCTTTTCGACCACGGGATATCTAATCAGTTTTTATATGAAGAATGTTTGACATCTATACAATAATATACTTCCCTCTGGTGGCTGTTTGGAAGACGGTGCAAATCAGCTGTAATGGAATATTGCATTGACTCTGGAAGCAAGTTGAAAAGTACAATCAACTCCTTTCCCTAAAATAACCTCTAATCATTACTGGTTTCATTTTATAACAACATGGTTAAAGTGAAAAAACAACAACAGAAAACCTGTTATTCAGACTTCAGTTTTTATTTTTATTTGCAATAGTTTCCAGGCCAGGATTAGCAATAAGGACATCATGCTAATATAAATGAAAATAATTCAGAAAAGACAATTTTTTAAAATACATTTCCTTCCATTCTGCAAAAAGGATATTAATTTTTTCCTCATGAAATTCCTTTTTAAAAATCATATATTACATTACTAAAAATCAGTATGTGCAATTTGGGAAGAATTTATACAAGTATTTTGCCTTAGAACTGTTGTAACACATACAATTTATAATTAGTAATAGTAACCATGAATTTTACAACTAATATCCTAAAATAATTATTCTTTTTGCATTGATACCAAAATGAAAAATAACCACGGTAAATGTAATGGTGATATGGAAAACTGGTTTAAAATTAAGACCTGTATCCAATTGATATGCACACACTACTACCAAGGCAGTCAAACCCTGTAGTTAACAGTTTTACGGGTTAATATGCGCTATTATTATACACTGGTATACCTAATTTTTTGAGGGGAAAAAGGAAACATTTGGCATTTAAACACATTCATGTATTACAAAACAAATAAACCAATTAAACTGAAACAAGGAAACTGGGCAAATATTTCAGATTCAATGAACCACGTATCATCTCACATTTGTAAATAAAAGGCAAATGGAGTCCTTAACATGCCGTCTTTTGTCTACAGATGGGAAGAAGTAGAAAAGCAAAGCTTCAAGGTATATGGGTTAGAGCCATCTGTAAAATGCAAAAGGAAACTCAAGAGTTAGAAAAATACTATAAGTTTTACTCTTTAAAATAGCCTGCTTGATCATGAAATTATAGCTTTAAACTAAAATAGCAAACTACTTTGAGCTACTTTTCTGCAAACAGTTTTAAAGAAACATGGCTTTTTTTTTTTTTACCCTAGAGAGCAATTTACCTGCATTTTCTCACAACTATATTTCTGTCACAGAAATATCACATGAATACAGCATTTAAAATGCAGTACCTTCTTGCTAGGAAAATGCAGCATTTTAGTTTGCAAATAAAACTACCAATGCTGTTAGGACAGTTGCATGGAGTAGATCAGTTTATTTCCAATACCAAGTTACTGCGTCTTTGAAATGGACAATGTCATAGGTTTAAACAGTAGGTCACAATTCCTTAGGAGTCCATGAGAAAATCAGAAGGAAGTCACATCTGTGGGAGAGCTTGTGCATCAAAGCTGAATCACTGTCTAGACAAACTGGCACGCCCAAGCACAAATGAGAGTAAACGCAGAGGGCAGTCTGATATCTTAAACAGACAAAGAGGTTCATTGGCAATACTTGCTCCTGCTCTGCCTGGACAATCAATAGTTAGCTTTTTCAAGAAAACTGGATTGCTTATTTCTAATTAAAATGTTGCATTTTTTAAATTGCAAGATTCTAACACCATTTTGTTTGATATGTAGATGAAAATGGAATTAGTAAAAATAAATAGTATACCTTTCTTTCTGCTGAACACTAATCCATTTTTTTTTCTGGGGGTGGAGTCCTCACAAATTAAATTTCCATTTACACCACCAAGTTTAAAAATGATTGGACTATATCATAGAACTGGGAGATTATTCTTTCTCAGTCAAGTTAATCATTTACTACATAGGAGCAAAATTTGTTGTTTGCCTTTTTTTAGACTTGGATGTAAGTGTAAGCATCTTTATCATAATTGATAATACCATCTTACAGCAAACAGTTACAATTCTATTTATATTTATCTAATAAACACTATGCAAGTATTTATTTCTAATGCACTTATGCAATTATTAAATTCGTAATATTGCTTTATCGTAATTGCTACAGCAAATTTATCTAGCTACTGGATATTTAACATGCTTTCTTAACTAACTTTTAAGGCAGGGGTCTCCAACCTTTGCAACTTTAAGTCTGAAGGACTTCAACTCTCAGACTTCTCCAGCCAGCAAAGCTGGCTGGAAAAGTCTGGGAGCTGAAGTCCTCCAGACTTAAAGTTGCAAAGGTTGGAGACCCCTGTTTTAAGGTATGCTGAGGATTTGTAGCACTGTTTTCCCAGTGTAAATGCCTGGAGAAAACCTCTGACCAATACAGAACAAAATTACTACCCTCTCCCAAAAAGGTCCATCTAGCAGGACCAAAAATAGCTTTCTTCATGGTGGCTCTCGCCCTCTTGTAACATCATCCCTGCAGAAATAATATCAGCCACCATTTTGACACTCTTTTGAAAGGCCCTGAAGACCTGGTTCTGCCCATGGGCCTGGGGACAAAGAAGTAATATGGCAGGTTTGATTGTTTTTGCCGGGGAGTGGGTGGGCAGGGGAGGGTTACTGCTTCTATATTGTTTTTATACTGGGTTTTATCTTTATAAGCTGCCAGGAGTCACTTAGAATTAGTTGGCCAGCCATATACATTATGATAAATCAGTCAGTCAATCAATCAAATAGATTAATAATAATAATAATTTTTAATTTATAACCCGCTCTCTCTCCCCGAAGGGACTCGAGGCGGGGCACAGGGAATTAAAAATACAATTAAAAACCACAAACAAAGTACAATGTTAAAACGAATTAAACTAACCCTGCGCTAAAAGCCCATATAAAACTAAAACTAAACCCTAAAAACCCCTAAAAACAGTTTAATTAAAATGCAGTAGGCCCAATAGCATTATGAATGCTAATTTCTGCAAATTATACTTCCCAGCTCAACATTATCTAATTAATACATCCTCAACAAACATGATGTGAAGATTATTTCACAGTGATACTTACTAGGCACTCTTATCTGGTAGTGATTGAGTACTGTAAGAGCTTCCACTGCATCTGTCTTGCATTCCCATTCCAAGAGACCAGAAAGTGTTTTAGCTGATGCTGGCAAAACAAAGAGTTAAAATGTTTTGTTTTGCTTTATTTTTCTGTCAGAATCATTTGCCTAGGTTTTTTAAAATATTTTTTTAAAGAATAAGTGAAATGGTTTTCTATAACATTAAAGGCATCTTTAATTCAATAATATTCAAAAAAAACTGCCCACAAGAACCCCATAAGCACACCAATCATGGCTAATATCCACTGACAATGTTCTCCTTCAAGTAATATTTACTTACGTTTTGGATCAAATACTTTATATTTGATAAAAGATAGGACTTCATGATCATCACACAACTGTAACAATAAGAAAACAAAAACAGCAAGACTCAATGCTAGAGTGATTCACAGATAAATTGCTATGAAGTACTTCTATAAATATCATGGCTCCCCTATTGAAACAACAAATATTGAATTATTACAATGTGGCAGGGTAGAAATATAATAAATTAAAAATAAACAATTTCAGGTAACCCTTGCTTAATGACCATTCAAAGTTACGGCAGCGGGGTCTGAAGTAGAGGTCTGGCAGCAGCAGCTGACTGAGGCTACTGAAGTACAGCTTTCTATTTCAACTCCTGTGCCACCAGCACCAAGGAATGCTGCTGTGCAGGGCAGCCAAAAGGGCAGAGATGAGTTAGGTAAGGGAGTTCAAGAGGATACAGTCCATGAACTTCCAGTAAGGATTTATGGCAAACAAGGAAATTTGAAGGACTGGTGAATAGCATTGCAGTCAGATTGGTAGCTAGAGGATGGATTTCGGGTGGCAATATTTTTTCAAAAAAAGGAGAGATTGCAATCAGCTGCTCCTTGTGAGTAGACAGCAGAAACCATAATTTTTGCACTCAGTTTGTAAACTGAATGACTGAAAGTCGAGGGATTTCAATCAAGCTGACAAACCGTAATGTAGCCACAATTATTTGGACATAAAGTTCAGTCAAGCCTCATTTTTTAAAATCATTTTTGCAATTACCTAATTGCTTTTCAGTTATTAGGAATATTCAGAGAGGCAAGTTCTACAGCACTCAACAAGTGAGTTCCCTTCAGTCCTCAACCAAAGAAAATTTGAATATAAAATTATAGTTTTCAAAAATTATTAAATAAAATTATTAAATTTTAAATAAAGAGCAAAATGGTAAATAGAATGTTCATTTTGGGAAGTGGTGAATGCATTAAGGGTGCAGATGGATAAGAAATAAGATTTTGACATTAATTATAATAATCCTTCCCATGGGAAACTATAATTGTTTTGAATTCTGAAGGTTGAAAGCTGGATAGAACAAAAAAGAACGAAAGATTACAATTACAGGAGAAGAACATTTAAATTTGACTACTAATACAGAATGGAGAAAAATACTTTAATTATATATTTTAAATTATAAAGGCATACTGAACAATATTTGTGAACAATCAACTCAAATTAATTTAAGAATATCTGCCATTATAGATAGACTATCCTTAAAATATGTTATGGAAGAAGAACTGACAGCAAAGTAGATTTAAAATTGCCAGGCTACAAAACGATATGTAAAAAGATGTAAAAAGTATTAGATTTTGTAGCCTGATTGTTTAAAACCATGGTCTATTCTTACCTTTACAAAGGTCTCTTCAGTCACACATAGAGGTACATTATAGTAATGCAATACACAAGAAGGTGGCTGGATGATGTTCTTGGATGCTTGGCCAGCACTTGTAAAACGATTGTTCTTGCTCATTGCAAAGTCTTTATAACTGCTTGTCCCATCTTCCAGCTCAAATATTTGACTAGGAACAACTGAATGCTGCTTGGATACACTGCAATTAAAAAATAGACAAGAAAACTCCTTTCACATTTAAATCAGAAAAATTTCCTTAATTAGCCTGTAAAGTTTAATTATACTCTAATATAATTTAATAGTTTAACCTTCCAACTATTGCAGTAAAATACTTTTATCAAATGCACTGAGAACTTCTGCACCGGAAACAATTCCTTGTGTGTTTAATCACACTTGGTCAAATACAGTATTCTATTCCGATTCCTATTCCTATTCCAGTCCATTACTCTACTCTACTCTAGTTTAATTTATTTATTTTTCATATTCTTAATCACCCCTCAGAGAGATGCTCTGGGCAATGTACAATGCAATTAACATAAACATTAAAACCAGAATAATGTAAGATTAAAAAGTTTTAAAATTTAAAAAAAAAATAACATTATAAAATTTCAAAAGATGAATTATTCCAAAATTGGGGGTGGGTGGTTTAAGGTGTGGTTAATACAGGGGTGAGTAGGAGTTCTCATGGAACCAGCTAGCCCCACAGTTGTGTGTCACTCTGTGTCCTCTACACAAGACCACAAAGCCAAGTTCTGACCACTTTGTGGAAGATCAAAAGATTGGGGGCTTTCATCATCTCTGAGGGCAGAATGTTACACAATGCAAGGGCACCAGCAGAGAAATTGGGCATCTCACAAAGAGGGTCATGTGCTGGATCTTTCACTCCCTATTAACATCTATTGGGACCGGCTTTGGAGGAAGGTAAACCAGCACAAAACAGTACTGCTCACCCACAATTCCGTAAGTTGGCCCAGAAGGTTACTATAGACAATGCTATTGATAGCCACAGAAAGGTCAAGAAGAGCAAAGATGGAGGCACCATATCCATCATGTTCCTACCAGAGATCATCCATGAATGCAACCAATGCCATACCTGAGCCTGAAACTTGACTGAAAAGAATCCATTTCCAGATAATCCATTCCTCCAGGACACTCTGGGGTCGCAAATTAATGAAGAGTCAAATGGCATTTTGTAAATGTACAAAAAGGGATTTCCCTCAAACTAAATTAAATTTTCTAAATCAGGTTTATTTAACACATTTTATCTTATATTGGTATTGATATTAAAATAAAAATTGTGATGCACACCTACCAAACATTTAGTCTCTTCCCAAATAATTTGACATTATTGAGATGTGTAACTGCTCTTTCAACAGCATATTCATCACCCATTTCTACTAATGCAGTGCCTGGAATAGTCTTCATAAATTTCACCTGTAATATTTTAATAATAATAATAATAAATTTTAATTTATAACCCGCTCACTCTCCCCGAATGGACTCGAGGCGGGGCACAGGGAATTTAAAATACATATAAAATCACAGCATAATACAATATAAAATAAGATTAAACTAACCCTGCGCTAAAAACCCATTATTTAAAACTAGAAATTAATCATAAAAACCCTAAACAGTTGACTGTTAAATTATACATAAATTCAATTTAAAAGATGATAGGATATTTTTCAATTTTAGTTGGAAGATACATAACAATGACTTGTCTTTGAAGATATTTACTGTCCTTTTAAAAAGTCATACACAAACTTTTTCAGGCAAATGGCTGCATTGAAACTTTTGGTAATCACCTGAATGCTAAAAAACTGGGTGAGATCAATTAAAATAAAAGTTTCCACTTTAGTGTTAATGCAATTATTCCATTATACTATAATAAAATCACAATTCAATTCAACAGTATTCAGAGGTCACGTCTGGTTTTGGTGGGGTGATTGCGGTAATTGCGGGATCGTATCCTACCCCATACATCCCTTCGGCCGATTCGCTCACACACAGAGGGACTTCTCCAAGTGCCGTCCACTAGGCAATGCCAGCGGGCGACGCCCAGGGGAAGGGCCTTCTCTGTGATGGGCCCGACCCTTTGGAATGACCTTCCCCCTGACATTAGAACGACTACGGACCTCCGCTCCTACCGTCAGAAACTCAAAACCCACCTATTTCATCTAGCCGGCCTGGCCTAATTCTATGCTTCCCACCTAAGTTTGTAATTTTAAATTACTTTATTCGTTTTTAAGGTTAAGTTTTTAATTTTTATAAATTTGTACAGAGGGTTATTTAATTCGATTTTAGTTTATATGTATTGTTGATTGTGATATTTTAATTTTACCTGTACACCGCCCCGAGTCCCTTCGGGGAGAGGGGGCGGTCTAGAAATCCAATAAATAATAATAATAATAATAATTGTAATGCATTTCTGCTTTACAGTCACATTGCTAGGCATTTAGTTTACCTTTTCAATATTTCCATACAAACAGAACAAGTTGAAGACTCTTGAGCAATTCATCTTTTGCTGGTGCAAACCACTGACCATGACAACAGATCCTGAGGGGTTTCCTCCATGCATGTAAGATGAGGAGGCTTGGGGAAGTGGATAAGCAACAAGCTCTGGAGTATCTCGAGATGCCATTCTATACCGACTTGGTAAAGGTAACAGAGGACCATGTGTTCCTAAAGATAAAAATACTCCCTAGTTAATAAGTCTAGAATATTTAAGTAGACAATGCATCAACTAAATATAGCATTACAAAATAACCACAGCAACATGTCTTATTTAATGATGTTTCATTAAATAGTAGAACTAAGTTTTTAATAATACAGGTAATACTCAATTTATGACCACAATTGAGCCAAAAATCTGTTTTACTAAGCAAAACAGTTGTTAAATGAGTTGTGCCACATTTAATCTTTTTTGCCAGTTGTTAAGTGATTCATCAGGTTGTTAAGTGATTAAAGCTTCCTTCATTGACTCTGCTTGTTGGAAGACAGCTGGGAAGGTTACAAATGGTGATCACACGACCTAGAGACAGTGCAACTGTCATAAATATGTGCCAGTTGCCAAGTGATGCTGCAATGGTTATAAGTGTGAAAAACGGTCATATCGCTTTTTTCAATGCTTTTGTAACATCAAAAAGTCACTAAACAAATGGCTGTAAGTCGAGGATTATCTCTACACAGGTAGTCTATGATTTACAATTTAGTAATATTTGAAGTTACAATGGCACTGGAAAAAGTGACTTATGAGCAGACCCTAATGGAATGTGTGGATCAGAGGTGGTATTCAGAAGGTTCTGACCAGCTCTGGAGAACCGGTAGCGGAAATTTTGAATAGTTCGGACAACTGGTAAATGCCACCTCTGACTGGCCCCGCTCCCATCTCCAAGTCCAAGATGATTGGGAGGAAATGGGGATTTTGCAGTATCCTTCCCATGAAGTGGGGTGGGAATGGAGATTTTATAGTATCCTTCCCCTGCCATGCCCACCAAGTCACACCCACAGAACTGGTAGCAAAAAATTTTGAATCCCACTACTGGTGTGGATGACCTTGGGGAACAAAGGGAAAAGATGCTGTCTAGGAAACAATCTGAAAAGAAAGGGAGTGTGCCATGTGTGAGGGAATGTTGGAGGCTTATTTGGTTGCTGAGGAAACAACAGTTGGAAATGTGACGTTGAAAGTGCGGGGGAGGGGTGTGTGCGTGACGCAGCATAAGAAGCAGCCAGGTGGGAGGAGCTTAAGGGAGGTGAAAACCTCAGAAGTGCGTACCCTTTACATTTGTGCTGCTTGCACATGGCACAGGTGTGCCAGCCACACAAACTGTACGTATGATTGCTTCAGAAGTTCTTGGGAACATTGTGTGAAAATTTGGTGCCGATCGGTGCAGTACTTTCTGAGATTAGCAGCTTTGCACAAACTATTTAAAATTTTTATTTATGTAGATTAAAGTAATGCATTTTCTCCAAATGCTCACAGTTTCTCTTGAAAAAACTGTAAGATCATAAACCGCAAGATTCAATCTGGTGGTAATCACAGTACTTTATCTATTTTTAACTTTTATAATAGCGTTCCATTGTGATAAAATGTGCAACAAAGAATTGTGATGTCTTTTAGAAAAATGAAAGCTAACACCCCCCTCCCCCCAAAATGACCTATCCTAAAAACCTGATAACTGACTATACTTTTTGGATAAAAACATAAACCAGGGAATTGTAATAAACTGAACAACTTCTTTAACCTAAAAATAAAGATTATCCCTTCTATGTAGCAATGAGAGCAATTTCTTTCATGTAGAAGACACAGATAATTGCAGAAACAGGTGTGTTTTCCATACAAATCCCCAGAGATTATGAATAATTTTTATGAAATTAAATTCATAAAAGAGGAACTTACCATAGCCATCATGTCTAAATGATGAGGGATGTTCTCCCAAAATAGCTTGCCTCTGTCGGCCTTTCCCTCTATCTAAAGAATAAGAGAGCATTGATTTTTTTAAAGTAAAAAACCCTCTCAAAATATTAGAATTTTATCAACTAAAACAATATGTTTTCTGATTAAAACGTAACAGCAACTCTGCTAGATCTGATCACATGTCCTCCATCAAATATTATATTTCCAACAGTATGGTAACCAGATATTTTTAAGGTTATACATTTTCATATTTTGGTCAGATAGTCATTTAGACTGACTTGTTCTAATACAAAAATACACCAGAATTATTGTTAGGACACTAGAAATATTGTTGTTATTAAAATCACATCCGGAAAGATTTGACATTTTAAACCTAAGAAAAGTCTACAGGTGTTTTAACACTACAATTACTCTCGTAAAAATCAAGCTGTAAATGCAGTACTTTCGAAGTACAGTACCTGATTGACACTATTAGCTTCAACAGCAACATATTTTCAAAGAGGGCTTCTTTTCAAGAAGTTTCAGCATAATCCAACAACAACCTGTATTACATGGTTTCATAATCAGTTAACAGAGGATCATAATTTTTGTAACATACATCAACAGCTATTAATGGAAAAGTGCTGAGAAAACTATACATTGCTACACTATTATTATACAATCTATATTATAATGCCAATGAAAATTGAACTTTTAACAATGAGAAGTTTTCAGAAAATTTCATTTTATACAAGAATATAAAGTTAACCAAGGGGTCAACACTATTGGATGAAAGCAGCAACCAGTAAATATCTACTGCAATGGCATTTATCATTAACATTTGCTGATAGGTTTATTACATAACTTGAAGTGTCATTATTTTAATTGATTGCTAAATTGTGAGAAATAAGAAACAGCCAGCAAAGATAGATACTATTTCAATGGGAAAATATCTATGTTTTTAAATGGATCCTATTAAATCAGCATGGGTTGAAAACTCATCTTTGATAACAAAAAGCTAAATTTGTTTCCAAGGTCCACCATTTTGTTAGGGCAACTTGTTGAAAATGAAAATATTAGAAAAAAAAACCCGTAAGTCCTCAAAACAAAAGTGAGGAGGAATATTTTTGTATGTCAACTACATACATACCTTTTACCTGGATATTACTTTCACTTATTTTGGTAAAATATTAGTAAGTATGAAATAAGAAAAATATCCTGTTTAATATTTAACTGATATTGAGATATTAATATGAGCCAGTGGTTAAGGCATTAGGCCACAAACCATGAGATCATGAGTTCTAGTCCCATCTTAAGATACAAAGCCAGTTGGATGACCTTGGGACAAGTCAATCTCACAGCCTTAGGAAGCAGGTAATGGCAAACCACTTCCAAAAAACCTTGTCCAGAAAATCCACCAATAATCCACCACCAATAATCTCTTCTTATATATTTAATATTTTTAAATGATCATTCCTCAGAGACACTGCAATGGATTCTGTACTGAGCACTTCTAAGATCCTTTCCAACTCTGTGACTTCTAAAGCATAGCAATAAAAATTGCAACATCCATCCTATTAAAACACTTTACAGCTATACAAAAAACCATTTGGAGAATTGAAAATTATTTCTGACCAACAACTGAAAAATTTGAAAAAATTCTGTTTAAAGAAAAATGAAGATGCTGCTACTCTTGATAGCCATGTGGACAATGATTAAAAACAATTGAGAGGAAAATGCAATCCACAGGGTATGTTATCATATTTGTCTGGTACATATTTTTATGTAACTATAAAGTGTGCATTGGTACAACTACCCTATTTCTGTATTCTACAAAATAGCGTTAACAGGATCTATAGTCAATACAACTGACAAGATTTCAGCTAGCACATTTACACAGTATTAGGTTCTTGAGTGCAATGCTGTAACACAATATCCTTGTTGAAAAAAGAAAAACCAAACCGGTTCAAATATTCAAAATTATCTGATTAATGTAAAACATAAAAACTCCCAAGTTGTGCTTGATTTCTGGTGATTTCAGGCAGATGTAGCTTTCTTATTAACATGAAAGTGGTCTCCTCTTGCCACATTCTGGGTTTATTTTGTTCAGATTTGCAGCCCAGTCTAAACTGATCCTTATGACAGTACTGTTCCCACCAAGCTGCTTAGCTTTAAAGCCGAGACAAGATTAGCCAACTTTGCCAGATAATTATAAGGCTAAAAAAAACCTTAAATATTTCTGAAATAAAGTCAGGATACCAATGTAACAAAACAAAGTGATTAATATAGCCAAAAGCTATATTGGCTGGGAAGAGGAGAGGCACAGAAAATAACCTGTTTCTGAGACACTTTTATCACTCTTCTCCAAAAAGAATATTAAGAAGCTCAGTGAGTACTGCCTCATTGTACTGATGAGTACTGTCCAAAATAAATGAGTGCTTTTCTATATTAAGGCAGTTGCCCACTCACTGGCAATTGGTTTATTGCTCACATTATGTTCTCTGATGATTCATTAAAATTGATATAGACAGTAGCTTTTATTAACTGTTAATTATCAGAATAAAAAGCTATAATTGTCTATCTAAAGAAAATATGGTGCAGGTTTTTCCATTACAATTTAAAGTAACACTACATAGTCTTCAACTTACAACCACAATTGGAACCCGATTTTCATCACTAAGCAATGCACTCATAAAGTAAGATATCATGTGACTGCTCACTTAGCAACTGTAATACCAGCACTCAATTAACTGAGAAACTTTCCAGGTTAAGCAGTGGGAATCACAGGTTAAAAAAAAAAAAGGGGGGGGGGGCTGGCACAAGCCACACAAAAGTTGCAATGTGGTGCAAAATTGCAGTTGCTCTTAGAAGTCTCAGCCTGTCCTGGCAACATGACACAAAGCTACTCCACTTGGCCCAGAAACACTTAGGAAATAGGGGTATTGCAACTTCTCTCACTTCCTCCACCATCTATACTCTTTGGGCTACATTGGACAGTGCTATTTGGTAGCATCAGCAGCAGGGCTGAGACTGAAGCAGAGGTATGAAGTCTTCAACAGTCTCAGCCGGCTGTCATCGACTCCAGATCTCTACTTTAACCCAGCACCATAGCTGCAACTGAGAAATGTTGCCTCAAGCTCCCCTCCTTGGTCCGCCGGCCCAGCACCATTATGCAAAGTTCCAGTTTCCCCCACAATCTTGTGCTTCACAGGTTCTGCCATGCCCCGACTGACCTTCACCATTTTACTCCTTCTAAGGATGGAATGCCCTAACTATACTGTATGCAAGGCTGGTACTGGCAGTTTAAGGCCTTCTTCCCGAGGCACACACCCCATTCTCATGATCCTTCTACCTCAGGTCCTGCAAGAATGGGCGCATTATTTGGAGAAAGGCAGGAACATCACTCTTGCCCCAGTATCACCTCTGATGAGAAGTACCACTGCACAGAACAACCAAAAGAGCATAAATAATGGGGAGACAGGTGAGTGGGGAAGTTGCAGCATGGCTACAGTCATAAGTGTGGGTGGGCTACTAAGCCCCCTAATTTTTAGTTACTTGACTATGGGGATGCTGCAACAACCATAATTTCAGGCATGGGCATCCATTTTTTCAGTACCATCATAATTTCAAACAATCGTTGAATAAATGGTTGTAAACTGAGAATTAGCTATGCTAAGCAATTATGTGGGTGTATTTAAACAACAAAGTGCACATATTCAAATATATCTCAGTGCCACATAACCAAATCCATTCTTGAGAACTGAAATGGTTCAAAAACAGTTAAAAATAAGAAACAGGACTTGCTATTAAAAAAAGTCAAATGTCACAATAAACATGAAATTTTTGATACAGCTATGTTGTTTTCCTTCAAGCAAAGATTTCTTATTTCCCACAGTTTCATTTACCAGGATAGGTCACAGTCCCTAAACAGAATCTGAATTGAATGTGTAAACTTAGTATCTTAATTATATTATCTGGCAATTCGAAACAAAGTGTAAGTTTTACCATAGCATTGTGGTTGAATAATCTGCTAACCAATAGCATAGCCCCCTTATTAACTTTTTACAAATACTTAATTCTTCATTCCAAAGCCTACATATTAATAGTACATGTCACAATCAAAGGACTATCTATAAAATTCAACTTTCAGTTAATAGTTAAAAGGCAAGCCAGGGCCTAATATTAATAGTACATTTTCACAGTCAAAATGATATCTAAAAAAATCCAACCATGTGGTAATTATTAAAAAGTCAAATCTTGTTTCTTGTTCAAAATTTGGTAAATACTCTACCTTGATAAGTTTCCCAACCTCCTGCTATTAATGCCTAAATTTTCAAAAAGTATACACAGCAAATTACACGTCATTAGAAATTACAGAGAAGTACAGAATAATATTTTTTTACACTTTCATGCAGGTTTTTTTCCTGATGCAAACAATATCCCTGTTAGCTTTGCAGTTTAAAAAAATGAAATATACTTTGGGTAATGCAGTGAAACCTGAGGAACTTGCCTGACAGGTTGCTGCAAAATGTCAATTTATTTTTAGGTAGTTATGATCCTTTAGACAACATTTACATTGGAAAACCTATCTTACATACAACCAAAACAATTGCCACAATGTACAAGAGAGAAACAAGACTTGGAATCTTCCATATTATATTGTTTTGTTCTAGGGATGTAAGATTGGAACCGTATGCAAGCGGATTATAATGGGTACAGTCTACCATGATATTCATGAATTGAAAGCAGAAGTATTGTAAGTATCCTTCTTGACATACTTGTGGTGATGATGCATGCAGTATGCAGTCAAGGTGAATTGCAAGTCTGAGGTTTTTCAGAGGGCCATTTGATGATGCCGATGTGGTGCATGATGAAGTGTAGAGTCAGCCTGCTGGAGTCCTCTATCCTTCTTAATGCTTTGTCCACCATATGGGAAAATTCCTTTCCATGGAGAAGCAGTGTGCAAGTTTGTAGTTTGTAAGGAAAAGTCTGCATCAGTGTCCTCTCCTCCGAAGAGTGAGAGCTGCTTGGAGAAATGCAAATCCTTGTACTGCAAACATGCTTGCATGTATGGGTTCCTTCTTGGCCTAAACAATTCAGTATATCACCAGGGGACTCTAGTGTTGAAAGTTATTCTTTTCCAGGATTACAAAGTTTTAACAAAAGTTCCACCAGCAATATTTGGCTTGAAATGACTACTGCATTAAAGAAACTGTCTGCATATGTATATATATATATATATATATGTATATGGTAGATACAATTACCCAAACACTTACCTCGTCTGCCCAGGTATGGCTTAGTATAATCCCAACTATCATTGTCATTTCGAATTACATTAAGTCGAGTTGGCTGTTAAGATACAAGCAAAACGGTGAATATTAATCAGTGCTTTTTTTTCTAGAAAAGGGAGAGGCTTAAGAAGACATAAACTTTACCCTTGCATATTCAATTTTTAATGTACAGCATCCTGCATATATATCCGCTCCATTGAGTGCAGCTTTTGCTTTCTGAGCACAAAGAACTGATTCAAACATAAGATATGTTAAGGATCTTTAGTTAGTCTTTAAAATACAAAATATTTCAGAAAAAAACTCTGTAGCTGTGCTAGAAGTCACTCAAAATCCATTTAACTGAGGTGCTGACAACAGTAAATCTAGATTTGCTGGTAAATTTCTTGTTGTTTTCTAGAGTTAAATACTCTACCGTATTTTTCGCCGTATAAGACGCACTGGAGTATAAGACACACCAAGGTTTTGAAGAGGCAAATTACAAAAAAAAGGAGATAGGTAGATAGAGGGATAGAGAGAGAAAGAAAGAAAGAGAAATACAGTACATAGGTAGGTAGATAGGTAGATAAAGGAATAGAGAGAAATAGATAGAGAAATACAGTAGGTAGGTAGAGAAAATGTGTGTGTGTAGGTAGATAGGTAGGTAGAAGGGTAGAGAGAGAAATAGAGAGAGAGAAATACAGTAGGTAGGTAGGGAGGGAGTGTGTGTGTGTAGGTAGGTAGGTAGGTAAAGGGGGGAGAGAGAAATACAGTAAGTAGGTAGAGAAAAATACAGTAGGTAGGTAGAGAGAGAGGGTAGGTAGGTAGGTTGATGTTTCCAGGTGTTTTTATCCATGTCCTGGAAAAGGAAATCGCTGACAAGCCTTACGACTTTGTTTCTGCTGGCACAGAAACAGTTAAAAGAGCCTTCTAAAAAGGGGGAAAAGGCTTTGCACTCTGCAAACCTCCCCAAAACGGCCTGTTTCTCCGGGAAAATGGGGCTGGTTTTTTTTTCAAATAAAAAGCATGAATAGCCTTGGGGGAGCTTGCAAAGCGCTCCGGGGGGTGTGTGTGTGTCAAAAATGAGCCAAAAAACAGCCCATTTATCACAAAAATGGGCCATTTTTGTTTCAAATAAATTGCATGCTATTTATCTATAGAGGCTTATAGAGTGCTGCTGGGGGGAACGGCCTGTTTTAGGCTAATTTCTGCCCTCCCCAGCTCCCAAGAGCTCTCTGGAAGCCTCCATAAGGCTAGGCACAGCCAGTTTGGTGAAGGGGGTGGAGTTCCAGGAGGCAAAAAAAATGCTGTATTTGATATATAAGACGCACCCAGATTTTCAGCCTCTTTTTAGAGAAAAAAGATGCGTCTTACACTCTGAAAAATACAGTACGTTTTTATCAATACCAAGAATGAAACGACTTTCAGTGTACATTATATTACTAAGGGAGAAACTCTGAGGTGGTGTTCTTTTGTTTCTTTGTGAACAAATTAAGCTATAGTCAGTGCTTCAGAATTCATAACTCACATTTCAGAATTCATAACTCTGTTTTAAATGTATATTTTTAATTTAACTTTAATTAAAATTTAAGATTACACAAAAAATCTAATCAAGTATTATATTCCTAAAGTCCTCTCTTTCCTATTTTATACATAAGGCAATGTTTACTTCTAATTTATTCATGTTAGACGACAAATAAAAGGATATTCAACCATGGCTTGTATTCCATTTCTCTTGAATATGACAATACGTTGTACTTTCCCAACAGGATTGCATACGGTGTACAAGACATCCTACAAAAGAAAGCAGCGGTTTTAACTTACAAGATTATTCAAAATGTTAATAAATAAAAATATATACAACTATTAAAAAGCCATTCTGAGAAAATACTGTAATGCAATTCAGAAAAGAAAGTTTTAATTCCGTTTCATTATACATACTTTAAATATTTTGCATGTTGCACTGGTAAATATACAAAGTTAGTATGCCCAATATTTGTACCATTTATAAAGCAGAACAGAACAAAATGAAGAGAAAATAATTATTTCCTTTCCAAATTATGCTGAAAAATGTTGAACTAATCTATTATAACTTTATCGCTATTTAGTTATTATGTTGCCAATCAAACCTAGGTGACTGTAGGCAGCTCACAACTAAATAAAAGCAACTAGATAAAAATGTTAAACATTAAAATAATACATATTAACATTAAAATTTACTTTAAAAAATAACAAAGATGGCAAGGAAGGACACAAGATGCATATAGGGAGGAATGTGGGATTTTATCCCAGGCCATTAATTACCTCCAGTATGATACACCCCATCGGAACCTCATTTTGGCATGGGTTATGGGAACAAAGAGATTACAGGACTGTTCTTGGAAAAGTTACAAGATCTAAGTGGCAATATGTTAAAAGTATATATATTTATACTGTATATATTTATAATATCATGAGAACTGAATTCAACTCAAAATAAACAGAACTCTTGCTTCCAAAAGCAGATTGGCCTGCCCCCCTGGGAAATCTTTCCACAACTGTCCTTACTTCACATAACATAATTGAATCATTCACTTTACACAAGAAAACTATGATTCATAGTTATTCATTCTAAATAATGTTAAAAGGGGATTACATAATATAGATGGTTTTTCATTCGCATGCTTCCTATATAGATATGCAGTTATTTATTGATTTATGGAATTTATATACTTTTAGTCACAATAGACAATGAATCTAATAGGGAGAAGGAAGTGTGGAGTCCTCAGTGCACTCTGACCTTGGTTGTTTACCTGCAGAAATTTCATTACCTGACTAGATAACATCATCAACGCATTGATGGTTTTCAGTTGGGTAATGAAATGTCTGCCAGTAAACAACCAGGTTCAGAAAACATCAAAGACTCCATCGTTCAATTCTGAGTCATATATGTTCACTTACATGAGAGGGAAGATAAGACAAAATGAAAAACAGATTTCCAAACTAAACCTATATTAAATATTTATTTTTAAATCATTTAGCTTTGACTTCGGTAGGAAAAATTTTTTTTACCTTACAGAAACTTAAAACCATTTGAGATTCATTAAGACAACTAAAATTAGTGGATTACTCTCAAAAGTAACTAACAAAAACAGGAAATGAAATCTGAATGTAGAAAAGCATAAGATACTGAGAACTGTATCAAATAATATATTACAAGATGCTGTTAAACAGGAAACTATTTCATCACTATCTCTTTTCCCATAAGCTGTGGGTTGCTTAAATGACTTGCAAAAATTGTAAGATAGGTAAAAAAAAGGATTTATTTCTAGTTTTATAGTTCAGCCAAATAATTTTCTGTATTTTCAAAATAATTCTGCTGCTACATAAATGAAACCATACTTTCCCAATTTTACAGAACAAAATATACTGAAAAGAACACATGCATACACACACATATATATTATATTTGTGCTAATAAATAAATAAAGGGAGACTAGTATATATATATATATATATGTGTGTGTTAAATTTCTTTAAGGGATGATTAATAATAATTAATTAAGAGACCAGGATGGATTCATTTCGGGCTCCTTAGCCCTTGTCAGCTGGCCATACTTCCCTACAGGGATTTGAACTGGTGCTCTCCAGCATTCGAAGCAGGCTTCCCTATGCCTTGAGCTAACCAGCTTCCCTGATTACATCATCCTTTCTATATATATATATATATATATATATATATATATAGATAGATAGATAGATAGATAGATAGATAGATAGATAGATAGATAGATAGATAGATAGATAGATATAGATATAGATATAGATATAGATATATAGATATATAGATATAGATATATAGATAGATAGATAGATAGATAGATAGATAGATAGATAGATAGATAGATAGATAGATAGATAGATGCTTTCACATTCAGTGTAAACCAGAAAGAACAATCTGAGATCCTGCCAATATAAAAAATAGGTAGAGGCGCAAGCTTGCCACAAGCAAGCCTAGTATAGGACAATATAAAGCACCAAATATTTAAGATTTACGCTGTAAAACAGACATACCACAGTAATCGGATATAAAGGATTCTGAATTGATAACAGCAGAACTTTGTTCCCACCAGATGGGTCATCAGTGTTTCCTGGACGTGTTATTCTTTTGCTTGTAGAGTAATTGAAAAATGCTTGCTGTCCTGCTATGTATACTGGCTCATCTGCTGCAAAAGTAACACACTTTTTGGCACTTTCAATATCCTCAAATTCTACCAAAGCTTGGCGTTTAAATGGCATCATCATCACATAACTACAGGAAAAAATCAGCAAAACAACTAATTAGTTCATAATATAATTCAGCAATTAAACTAAAGCAAAACTTATATAACTTAATATAAAGTTTTTACTGCCAAATGCACAAAAAAGGCAATTTCATTTCTTAAACGTCAATGACAACTTTGTGTATAACATAAACTATTACATTTAAATTATATCTTTTAAATAACTCTATAAATAGCCTATGAAAATTTTGATGATGAACAATTTCATACATTACTGTTTTGAATTAGTTGCTATGAAACAATATTATAAAAAACAACAATATAAAAGAGGTCTAAATTATTTTACAGAGCTTGTCATGGAATATTTTTCACTAATCTGATAAAATTTGCATATGTTTAGAGGCAAGGATCAGTGGACATGAATCAGACTAGATCAATACTCAGAACATGAAGAATCCTCCTAAACATTTTGTTCTTTATTCAGTTAAAAAAAAAATTCCATAGGTGACAAGTTTTACATTATATCCAAACATGCCTTGATTTTGTAGATTGTTTGGAAATCATTAATCATAGCTTCATCATTCAAATCTATTGACCTATGGATGTTATGCCACAAATATGACGACCTTTATTTAACAGCTTGAACTAGATCATGTCAACAAGATATAAAAATTGTCTTAGCCTTTTATATAAATACAGCCACAGCATAATGCAGTTTCCTATCATAACTTTAAAAAAAATCATTAAACCTACCATATGGTACCAAATTTTTCAAGAGCTTCCACAAGATCTGCTTCCACAACTGACTCACAAAGACCACGGACATGGACCACGGGAGAAACGGAAACTTTGTGATGACTGCCTCCTGCATCCTAATAAAAGCATTTAAAGTTTCTTTTTAAATCTTACTATAACAAATATATTGTGAACTACGAAATTACAACTTACTTTCATGTTTAACCATATTTATTTATAACCTAAATATAAAATATGGAACTATGTCTAAATTTACTTGTTATAACAGTAAATTTTTCTCTAGCTCTAGCTTGAATGTTGGCTATTTTAAGACTTGCCTTTTTCCCAAGTAATGGAAATTCTAAATGTCCGTGGGAACATTAAGCAGAAAATAGAGAAGGGAAGGGGCTATGGTATGAAAATCGATTTTAAATCTCAACTTTACATTCAACAAACTTTAGGTTATTATTACTTTTCCAGTTTAACAGTTATAGTTAATTATACATTACTTCAACATTACCTGGAGAGAACAACAAAATTGTGAAAGACACAGGAAATTAGTACATTGTTATTGCCAGAATACAGCCAGAATCTAAGCAGATAACCTGAGCCATTCAAAGATAAACAATTCTCTGCATTTCTTATTCAAGGTGATAATCTGTAAATATTATGTTTACAATAGTATTCTCTTGAGTAACTTAAATTATTACTGCCTGGAGGTCTATCACCAAAAACAAAATAGGTGATTTGATTGTAATAAAACACTTTCCACTTTTATGAAACAATGTAGAAAATTAAGTTATCAGAATTTTACTCAAACTATTCATATATATTAAATGAAAAGTTAGCAGATAGCTGTCTTTAGAATAGAACCATTCATGGACCCAACTTTTAAGAAAATAGTTTTCAATACATTTAAAATATGAACAACATTTCAATAATAATTATAATAATAATAATAATTTATTAAATTTGTTGACCTCTCCCCGAAGGGACTCGGAGCGGTGCACAGGGCTAATAAAACAATAAATACATACATATAGTTAAAAACAAATTAAATATTTCCCTGCGCTAAAAATTCCAATTAAAAAACTAAAATCCCCATCTAAAATTTCTGGCAACCCCATCGAAGAGAGACTATCCTAGGCCGGCCAGCAGAACAGATATGTTTTTAGTTTTAGACGGAAGGAGCGGAGGTCCGTGGTAGTTCTAATGTCGGGGGGAAGGTCGTTCCAGAGGGCTGGGCCCGCCACAGAGAGAGCCCTTTCCCTGGGCGTCGCCCACTGACAAAGTCTAGTGGACGGCACCCGGAGAAGTCCCTCTCTATGGGAGCGAATCGGCCGTGTGGATGTGTGCGGCAGGATCCGATCCTGCAAATAGCTAGGTCCCGAGCCATGGAGCGCTTTAAAGATGATAACTAGAACCTTGAAGTGCACCCGGAAGACGACAGGCAGCCAGTGCAGCTCACGCAAGAGCGGTGTCACGTGGGTACACCTTGCGGTTCCCATAATTGCTCGCGCGGCTGCATTCTGGACTAGCTGAAGTCTCCGAGTGCACCTCAAGGGGAGCCCCATGTAGAGAGAGTTACAATAGTCCAGTCGGGATGTCACGAGAGCATGAGTGACTGTGCGAAGGGCGTCCCAATCCAATAGGGGGCGCAACTGGCGAACAAGGCGAACCTGGTAAAACGCCCTCCTGGCCACGGCTGTCACTTGATCTTCCATGGACAGCCGGGCATCCAGGAGGACACCCAAGTTGCGCGCCCCATCCACTGGGGCAAGATGTTCGCCCCCAATGGCCAGCGATGGAGTCAGCTGGTTGAATCGGGCAGCCGGAAACCACAGCCACTCGGTCTTGGTCGGGTTGAGCTTGAGTCCGTTTCTTCCCATCCAGATCCATAGGGCTTCCAGGCACTGGCACATCACCGCTACGGCATCGTTGGGGTGGTTTGGGGTAGATATATACAGCTGAGTATCATCAGCGTAGAGATGGTACTCTACCCCAAAACCACGGATGATCTCACCCAGCGGCTTCATATATGTGTTAAACAGGAGAGGCGAGAGGACCGACCCGAGGCACCCCACATGTGAGGGGTCTCGAGGTCGACCTCTGCTCTCCTGTCAACACAAATTGCGATCGGCCAGAGAGGTAGGAGGAGAACCACCGTAAAATGGTGCCTCCCACCCCCAACCCCCCCAGCCGATGCAATAGGATACCATGGTCGATGGTATCAAAAGCCGCCGAGAGGTCTAATAGGACCAGGATGGAGGAACAACCCCCATCTCTGGCCCTCCAGAGATCATCGACCAACGCGACCAATGCTGTCTCGGTGCTATGCCCGGGCCGAAAGCCGGACTGGCGCGGGTCTAGATAGTCAACTTCCTCCAGGTGACGGGGAAACTGTTGTGCCACCACACTCTCAACAACCTTCGCCAAAAAGGGAAGGTTGGAGACTGGACGATAGTTGGTTAATAAAGCTGGATCCAAAGAGGGCTTCTTAAGGAGGGGCCTCACCATAGCCTCTTTTAGGGAGGCAGGCAAGGAACCCTCACTTAAGGATGCGTTGACAACCTCTTGGAGCCAGCCTCGTGTCACCTCCCAGGATGCCAGTACAAGCCAGGAGGGACACGGGTCCAATAAACATGTGGTGGCTCGCAGTCGCCCATGTAACCTGTCCATATCCTCGGAAGAAACGGAGTCAAACTCCTCCCAGACAAGATCTGCCTCGCGGCATCCCACTGGGCCATCAATGGGGGCTAGCTCGTTCTGTATCTGAGCGATTTTCTCCTGCAGAAAAGTCACAAATTCCTCTGCTCTACCCTGTAGCGGGGCTTCCCGCACCCTCTGTTGAAGGAGGGAGCGGGTCACCCTAAACAGGGCGGCAGGGCGGTTATCTGCGGATGCTATGAGAGTGGCACAATGATGATGTTTGGCCACTCTCAGCGCCACAATGTAAGTCCGTAAGTGGGCTCTTACCTGTGTCCGGTCAGATTCAGATCGGGTAGACCTCCATCTTCTCTCTAGGCATCTCTTGTGGCGTTTCATCCCCCTCAGCTCCTCGGTAAACCAAGGAGCCAGGGTGGCTCGCCGCCGCAAGAGAGGCCGCAAGGGCGCGACCCGATCCAAGGCTCCCGTGGTCGCAGTATTCCTTGCGGCCACGAGGTCCTCCATCGGGGCGCGGGTCAGGGGTACAGGAAGTGGCCCAAGCGCCGCCTGGAACCCATCAGGGTCCATCAGGCGCCTGGGGCGGAACCAGATAGATGACTCAGGTTCCGCCTCCCCGCGGAGGGGAGTAGCGGTTGGAAAATCGAGCCGGAGAAGTGAATGATCTGACCATGACAAAAGCGTGATGACTATATCCCCTATACCCAGATCACTCTTCCATTGGCCAGAGACAAAGATGAGATCCGGTGTATGTCCACCCTCATGAGTGGGGCCTTGAATTAATTGGGTCAGGTCCATGGCCGTCATGGAAGCCATGAACTCCCGAGCTACCTCGGATGATTCGCCCACCGATGGCAAGTTAAAGTCCCCCATGACTAAAAGTCTGGGGGTCTCAACTGCCACCGTAGCGATCACCTCCAGGAGCTCGGGCAGGGCTGCTGCTACATAGCGGGGAGCCAGGTATACAACCAGCAAGCCCAACTGCCTCCCTAGGCCCCACTTCACACAGAGGGACTCACAACCGGTGGTCTGAGGCACAACGGTCTCTCTCGGCTCAAGACTTTCCTTTACAATAACCGCTACCCCACCACCCCTGCCTAGGGCCCGAGGCTGATGAAAAGCGCGGTAACCTGGTGGGCACATTTCAACGAGGGGGAGTCCACCCTCGTGGCCCAACCAGGTCTCCGTTATTCCTGCCAGGTCCGGCTCCCCCTCTGACACAAGGTCATGGATGAGGGGGGCTTTGTTGACAACGGACCTGGCGTTACAAAACATCAGCCTCAGGCCCTGGCTCTGTATTCCCTGACCACCCAGCCTGCAGGGGTTATGACACCTGACCGTATGCAACCAACGGCCACGTGTCCCCAACCGGGAGGATGGAACTTGCCTCCCCTCGGACCTGCCTCTCCCCACGACCAAGAAATAATATTGAATTAGTTTGAGATTTGTTCTCTGAAACTAGAAATATTAGCTCAGATAATAGCAATAGCACTTAGACTTATACGTCGCTTCACAGTGCTTTACAACCCTCTTTAAGTGGTTTACAGGGGTCAACATATTGCCCCCAACAATCTGGCTCCTCATTTTACCAACCTTGGAAGGATGGAAGGCTGAGTCAACCTTGAGCCTGGTGAGATTCGATCTGTCAAGCTGCTGGCAGCCAGTGATCACCAGAAGTAGCCTGCAGTACTGTACTCTTAACTACTGCGGCACTGCGACTCAATAATATACTAATTAAGCCATGGATAGAGCTATTTTATTTGCTCAACAAAAGAAATGAATGAAAATATTGCTTATTTATAGATAAGCTATATTAATTTTAATTAATTTTCAAATAATTAGTTTTGGAATTAAATGCATTTGATTTATTATATATTTCATTACTATCAACTAAAAAATATAGTGAAACAATTTTGCATATATAAGAAATAAATTTATATCAACACATTTATGCTTTCAGACACTGCTGCTCTTATTATAAATGTTTCTCTAATTATAGGTTGTCCTTGAATTACAACTGAGCCAAAATTCATGGTGCTATATGAAACATTTGTTAAGTAAGTTTGCCCTATTTTACGACTTTTCTTGCCAGTTACTAAGTGAATTACTGCTTTTATTAAGTTAGTAACACGGTTAAGTGAACCTAGATTCCCCATTGACTTTGCTTGTCAAAAGGCTGCAAAAAGCATCACATGATCCTGGGATTCTGCAACCATCATAAATACGAACCACTTGCCAAACATCTGAATTTTGATCATGTAACCATGGGGATGTTGTAAAGATTGTAAGTGTGAAAAACAGTCATAAGTCACTTTTTTCAGTGCCGTTGTCACTGAAATGGTCACTAAATGAACAATTGTAAGTGGAGGACTACCTATACTGTACTGTATCTGCAGGATGGGCAAAACAGCATGACTGTTGCTTATGTGTGGAATTAACATATTGCAGTTAACATATACTTGTCGTACCCCTGAAGTTTCTTCACCATAACAATAGTGTAAATATTTGAAACTTACCTGGTGATTTGTCTTGTTCAGTTATTGCTTCAGAATATACAAATACTGTACCCTGGAATTCTATGATTCAGGCTAGTGAGGCATTAAATTAATTCCCTATCCTAGCCTCCATTTCTGAGAATGGCTTATTGCTCTTGCTAATGTTTCATATAAGCAAATGACAACAAGTAAAGCAGTTCCTGAATTCTTTCCAGAACCTGTACTAGCAGTGGCCATGCTGTATTTCATTCTGAATTGTAATGTAACATGTTGCATATGCATGTCTCCTCTTTCCCTGTGTTGCACCTGTATATGTGAGTACTGGGAGTATGAGATAAGCTGAATGTACAGGTCTGTATCACATTTTAAGAAACTTTCAGCTTTTCCCATAGTAATGCCCCGGAAGGATTTTTTCAGGGTCTTCTCCAGCAGCTCTAGGATCTGGACTATTTTCAAAGTAGATCTTTATCTTGCTGACTCTCTTCCAAATACCAGTTAAGGACCTGTTTTATTTTGTTTTTGAGTAGTTAACTCTAATTGATAAGACAAAATTTCAAGCCCCTTTCTGCTGAGTTCAAAACTGTAAAAATGAAGTGATAAATTCTGTAGTATAATTAAGATAATGATAATAATAATAATAATAATAATAATAATAATAATAATAATAATAATAATAATAATCTTTATTGTCATTGTAAAAATGATGGCTAGCTTGTGAAAATTCGAGCTAATTGTAATTCAATCAAGTAACATATAGATTTTTTTTTAAACCCATATGTCACAATGATGAAGTATTTTGCAGTTGAAATGCCTTATTTTGAAACAGCCAATATGACTCAGAGAATTCTAACATGATCCCAATTACTTCAGGTATTTTACCAAGGTCAAACATGCTGAGCTGTCCATTTCTGGGCTCAGAGCACTTCCAATACTGTACTTTAAAGCCAAAACAGTATGGCTTTAATGCTTGTACAGTATACAAGCACAGTATACTTGTACAGCATAATGCATTTTGAAACTGATTTGTTTTGCATAGACACAGCTGTAACTCATCTGAGCCACTGACTTGAATGGCTCTGCTGTAAGCAGTATTATCACTGATTTATTTATAAGTATGACGTATATACAGACAAAACAAATGTATACTCTATAATACTGCAGGAAGAGATGAAAAATCCCAGACGACTGTAATATATTCTTGTCCTAATCTATTATTCTCCCATCCCACAAGAGCACAGACCTTAGCACAAAGCTTAGTTAGAAAATATAGCTGAAAATATAATAACTCCAATAACAAAGGAGATTGCAACAGTTATCCGCTTCCAATCCCTTCTTAAGATGAATGAGGGAAGGAAAATAAACACGGCAGAATTTGACACACTGAGGTCCAGGATTAGACAAAAGAAAAATCGCAGCTTTCACCTCCTTAAAATTTGAAAGCGATGGTAAACATTTCATGTATGCCTAATGCAAGTTCCCAATTTGTGGGACGCCAAGAGACGGAAAAGGATTTAAATATGCTCGGCTGGTGAGTATGCTTAGCCCAAGGATCATTTGGAAAGAAAGCCTCTCTGGGATCTCAAAAATCAAGATGGAATAGAAGACTTCAGTCTTCCACCGACAACACACGGCTTATTTTGGGAAGGGGTGGGTGGGAAGCTAGGTTGTCTTTAAAAAGAAAAAAAAAACCTAGCCCTTTCCAGATGCCTTAAATCCTTGGCCAGGATATCCACGGGCTTTTCAACGAACACCAGAATCATCCCGCTCTCCCCTACTTGGGGCGGAAAGACCCCCGAGGAGGCACCGGAGTAAACCCCTCCTGGACCTCTGCCTCTATTCCCTCTGCCCAGCCCGTGAGGGACGGGAACAAAAAAAACACAAGAGTGCGCGCCGTGCCCGCTTTCCTTACCCCTCCGGAGAAGCCCCCTGCGCGAGGAGCGGCCTTTTCCCGGCGGCTCTCGCCTTCCTCTGCCCCATACTCGATCTCGCCCTCTTCGGCGGCGGCGCTGGGTTTCAGCCGCTTGGCCTGGCTCTCGTACGCGCCGTCCTCCTCCTCCTCGTACTGTTCCCCAGAGGAAGGGGAAGACATGGCGGCGGCGTCTTTGGCGAAGGGATGCGTGTGCTGAACGCACAATTGGCGCGCGAAAGGAAGGGGGGGAGGACACACGAAAAGATCGGTTAAGTAAGGCCTGCCAGAGAGAGCGTGAGAGAAAGAGAGAGACAGAGAGAGAGAGATGCCCCGGCACGATAAAGGACAAGACCGCACCGGAGCGACGCACGTTTACCCACACAAATCGCAGCAACGCGGAGGAGGACCGGTAAAGGCCCCTCCTCGTGATAGCGCCGATTCTTAGATTGCACATCGTGATTGGCTGGAAGGGAAGCTTCTCAAAAGCGCCTCAAAATGCGAGTGGAGAGCTGGAACGCTTATCACGGCCAGAATGTAAAGACCTCCCCCATTGCCTTTTTTTTTTTTTTTTGCTATGTAGGTTTTGTTCTCCGTCTGCGATCCGGCTATCGCGATCCCTTCAAGAGAAAAGCGGCCAGGCGTGCTATTGTTTATCGCCCCCTTTCCTTGTGTGTACATGTATGTACATGTAAGGCTGGAGCAATAAGACTTGTTTTTCAAAAAGGTCACTTGGAAGTCAAGGGTTTTCCTTTTTTCTTTTTTTTTTTTACAATGCAGCGTTGTATGCAATGCAATGCAATGGAACCAGGCAGCATTGATATTCTGCGCTTTTTTTTAAAGTAAAAGGGTCAGAAAATGTTGCTGGCCAAAATTCGGAAATATCAGTCATATTGAATGTGGTTATATCCAGATAAACCCGAGTACTGTACGTAGGCTTACAATTTCAAATAAGACTGAAAGGTTAACAAAACTAGGTGCAAAAAAGGCTTCTGGTTCATCATTGATTTCAGGGAGAAGCAATTTTAAGAATGGGCAAGCCACAGTTTTCCCTGTAGCATCGTGCTAACAGGGTTTTGAGCACTGCTCATAAGGCTGCAAGTCTCAGAAATAAGTACTTCAATTCTGAGAAAACAAAGGAGTTGTCTTGTTCTTTTCCTCCCTCTATTATATCCCCTACTGATCCATATGTCCTATTTAATCTCAATTCCAGTTATAGTCATCTAACTGCTATTATCCTCATCTTGTCTCCAGCCAAAGGCAACTGCCTGTCTTGTTTTATTGTAGCTAAAGAACAGTGCTTTTCTACTTCTGCTGGCCCAAGGAGTACTCTGTAGCCTGCTGTTTTTCATTTCTTTAAGGTAAAGGTTTCTTATTTCAATTGAATATTATGCAGTGTGGCAGAACTACCTACATTTCCCCTCCAGTCATTGATTTCTGCCCTCCATGATCATTTCATCTTGGGCTACTGGGCTGCTTCTCCTTTTTCTCCACAGACCAATTAAATACTGGACCTTTTTCCTTTTAGCAGGTTTATCCATGGAATGCTAAGAAGATTTTTTTAACCAAGTGCAATTCACAAATGTTCTCCCAAAATCTCCTTTTATACCAAGTAACAGAAATAAAGTAAACCCGCCCTTCTCTTTCTGGTCTATCAGAAGATGCTTCAAATGGAAAGATGTCAAATAAGTCAATAGATGCGGACTCCTACAGTAGCTCCATCAATAAAATTAAATGCCTTCAAAAACACAGAAAGAAACACCACTGGTAGTTACTTTCCTATATGAGTGGGAAAGTAAGAAACAGAGGTTTCCATCAATCCATTTTTAAACTGGGGGTTTTAATTTGGTTTTAGCATAGGATTGTAATTTAATATGTTTTTAAATTTTGTATTTATCGTTTTGTATGTTTTTAGATTCCTGTGCGCCGCCCTGGGTCCTTCGTGGAGAAGGGCGGGATATAAATATGATTAAAATAAAAAAATAAAATAAATAAAATAAATCAGAGATCATGGTAACTGTTTTCAGGAAACTGAAAAATGTATTATTGTTTTACTACTGGTGGAACTCCTGTTTGCGTTTTTTTTAACTCTTCTGGAGATAGGGAAATCATGCTTTAGTGGAAGGGTGTCCAAACCTTTTGCAAGGAGGGCCAGATTTGGTGAGGTGAAAATGTGTGGGGCCAACCATTCAGCCTGACATTCTTTGAACCATTAACATTAAATGCAAATGAACTATTTTATGAAATACTAAACAAATAACTCCGGTGGGGAGAAGAGGCTGTGGGGCTGCTCAAAATTTGAAAACAGGCCACAATTGGCTCCCGGGCTGGACTTTGGACATGCCTGCTTTAGTGGGAGAGTTGCCTGTGTTGTATTAGTTTAGTATTAGAAAAGGAAATATTTATATTGTTTGATATGATATGACATTTTCAAAAGTTTTCATTTCATATTATACAGGGTAGTCCTTGACTTATGACTAGTCAATTAGTGACTGAAGTTACAATGGATTCCTCCCAAAAAAGGTACTTATGACCTGGTTCTAAAGTTCAGCTGGCCACCTCCCCAGTTACATGAACACATTTTGGGCACTCAGCAGCCAACCATGATTTATAATAATTTTGCCCAAAATTAGCATTTTCTTCTGGTTTCTGGCATAAATGCCCTATAGCAAACAATGGGTTTACAATGGGCATTTATTTAACAACTGCTACAAAAAAGCTTGTAACATTGGGTCGGTCATGTGGGTGACCTGCATAATCGCTTGCCATGACTTACAACAGTAGTTGGCAGACTCAATTATGGCTGTAGGTCAAGGACTACCTGTAATGGGTATTCTGTGGAATCATGGCACTCTATATGACAATCGGTAACAAAGATTTATGCTAAAATGTCTGTTTGCATCCCACTCAAACAAAGTATAATACAAATACAATTTCTTCATAATAAGAATCCAAATCTTATAAATATCAATTACTAACAGAGCAGAATATTTGTAGCCAAGGATTGAACAGTGGGATTTTTTGAGGTTTTTGAGCTTGATTGTTTTCTTACAGATGTTTCATTGCCCAAAGGGAGGAGGCTTGCCCTCTTTGTATATGCTAGTGACTTGCCTTGTTAGTGTTGGTGGGATTGTTCTTGGTGGTTCCTTGATTGGCCTATTGTTCCTTGACTGAAGTATTCTTTACTTTTTCATTATTGGTCTAGTATTCTTGGGATTAAATCTACTTATCTTTTGATTGCTGGTGAGGAGGTGTCTTGGTTTTTTTGTTTCCTTTTTGGCTTTTTGATTATTTCTTTAGAATTATATGTAGATGTTTATCTACATGTATCTGTTATGACTTATTTGTTTTCCCAGAATTCTCTAGTGTTGTTGGGTTTTGTTTTTTTTAATTTGGCTTGGTCTTGGTGCTCACAATTGCCCAGTTGAAACTGTCATTAAATCTGTCCATGTATTGTGAAATTACAGAGTTTCATCAAGTCTTTTGACTGATAGCAATTGGTAATATACTGATTACAGTAGATAAAAAAAATCACTGTTGCTGAACAGTCCCTGAAGGCATGCTAGAACAGTACATTTTCACTGAAAAGCTGTCACAGAAGGACCTAATCTACTTGGCAGCATGATGGAAAAAGCAGCCCTTTCTAGCTTTAGCTCTTTTCCTTCATAAAATTGAGAGACCAAAAATAGCTTCTCCAAGGAGGAGCTCCTTAGACACTTTGTACTCAAATAGTTCTGCAGGGATCCTGGTGCCAAACTCACATTCACTTTTATTAGTACAAACCAGCACTTAGAATTCCACCAGCACTTGCTAACCTGCCCAAGGCATGCAAAATAAGTATAAGATGTTGAACAACAAATGCCAGTCAACAAATACCCTGCTCCCCTGAAAATAAGCCCTCCCCGGGTAATAATCCCAATTGGGCTTTTGAGCACATGCGCTAAAATAAGCCCTTCCTGAAAATATTGCAGCACAGCAGCAGCCATGAGGTGACACTCACTGTCTTCTGCACCTCAAAAATAATAAGACTTCCCTGAAAATAAGGACAAGTGCTTATTTCAGGGGTCAAAAGAAAATAAGACCCTGAACCACCTTCAGTTTCTAAGTGATTATCAAAAGCAGTCCTAGGCAGAGCTTGTTGCAAGTGAAATGATTATAAAATACGAATAGCCAAGTCTTCCTAGTCCAACAGTTGATGCATCAGTTGAAACTGGGCAAAAGCCCTTCTACCATGTCTTCCAACAGTGAATCAAATGATCCAAATTATAAACCTGCTCCTGCAGGCATAGCACCATCCCTTCAAGAGATAGCACTGGAGCCCACTATGGCAGGGGTCTCCAACCTTTGCAACTTTAAGTCTGAAGGACTTCAGCTCCCAGAATTCTCCAGCCAGCAAAGCTGGCTGGAGAAGTCTGGGAGCTGAAGTCCTTCAGACTTAAAGTTACAAAGGTTGGAAACCCCTGCACTATGGTGTACAAACAGCAACTGGCTTTAGTTCAGTTTTAGGATACTTTGAAACAACCAGACTGAACACACATTAGGACCAAAATATGTAGATTTGTCCAAAATGTAAGATTCTACTTCAGATAACTATTGCTTATAATTTAATATTTCTACATAGAAATTTGGGGGTTCTATTTTGCTGCAACATAGTCTTTAATGACTTATTTACCCTATTCCCTTGTAGATATTATATTTTTAAAAGTTCAGTTATAAATCATTACTGGACAAGGTGAATAAATATATCTAGTCCAGTGGTGGGTTCCTACTGGTTCGGCCCAGTTCGGCCAAACCCGTAGTGGTTTGGCGGCCTGGGTCACTGGAATCGGCAGCGACCCAGGCTTGCCATGCCCCCAAACTGGTTCTCTTGTGCCACCATCTTCTTTTTGGGTTCTGCACATGTGCAGAACAATTTTTATTCTACCGTGCATGTGCGCATAGCGTGCATCAAGCACACACACATGGCATACCCACAAGCAAATTGGCAGTAGTGGTTACTGGAACCCACCCCTGATCTAGTCCCAAAGAGTTTTACTGTGGCAGATTCTTAACTTCCACTGTTCTTAGGGAGGAAAAGAATACAAGTGTATGCCATATACTTAAATATAAACTTATGCATCTTTCAGAGTAAAGATTAATTCTGAATTATTAAGTAATAGAAATATTTTATCTTGTATTTAAGAGGTGTTGTTTCTATTATAAAGGTATTTTCCTGAATTGCATTATTCAAGTGGTTTGGGGGTTTCACATATGGTTTCACCTCATTACATTCTAGTTTAAAGGAAATGTCTGCACTCAAGCATAACCACACACTTGCTCAAGTAATGTTTCTTTAAAGTTCTTTAAAAAGCAAACACAGTTCTTCAAGGTAATGTAGGAAGTTAGCACCCACCCCTCTCCTAGGAAAAGAAATATTCTAGTAAATATTCAAAAGGCAGAATATTATATTTTTCCTAAGGGAGAAACATGTTTCTAAAGACAAATTCAGAGCTTCAGCTCCTCCCCCCCCAGCAGATGTTTTGGTGCCAACCTATCTACAAGACAAAGGCTGGGCCAGCTTATCTACAAAACAAAAGACCTTCAGCTCCTGGGTGATAGGATTAGCCCTCACTCAAGATCCAAACCAGGACAAAGCCATTAAGCTTTCAGAATTGCCCAAAGCCCCTTCATTATAACATCACCAAGCAAGATTCAATCTGGGAGAGTCTGACAACCAATCAGAGTACATTTCTTACACAGGAACAGGAAGCTCCAAGGTGGGCCCAAGAGAAGGTATCAATGTATCTCCCTCTCTCACCTATGTGCTCTTTTTTTGCCCAGGACCTCAAACCATGTTGTCCTCCCCACCATTAAACCATCTTTTCAAGCAGTCTCCGTGTTTCCAATGTCTTTCTCCCCACTTGGAACTGAACCCAGATGGACATTTCTTCCAACAGTACATTAATTTATGCCAACGGTCATTATCTCGGTTACTATGAAGCAAGAAGAATTTGAAAAAGATCGTTATCTTCTGCATTCCTGTTTGTATAACAAATGTCATATACGAATAGAAATAGGCACTTATTTTTAAGAGAGCTGGAGTAGTTTTGGGAGAGATTTCATATCCAGTGACAAACAGATATCTCTCTTCTCCCCTCTTATTTCATTAGACATGGTATACTTGATTTTATAGTAAAGGTAAATAAACAAAATGAGCAAATCTTCAAGAGACAAATATACATCTCCGCTTGTGTGATTTACAAACGGTATACAAACATTTCAGTTTGTACATAGGGAGAACTAGGCCTAAAGGTTGCATCTCTATTGAAGGCCTGGCTTAATTCCCAGAACTTTCTTTTCTGTAATAAGCAGGTAGGAGACCTGGTTTGGTATAGTGCTTAAAGCATAAGGCTAGAAACTGGGAGAATGTGAGTTCTAGTTTAGGTTGTTGGAAGAAATATCCTGGGTTCAGCTCCAAGTAGGGAAAAAGGCACTGGAAACATGGAGGCTGCTTGGAAAGATGGTTTATTGGTGGTAAGGACCACATGGTTTGAGGTCCTGAACAGAAAAGGGGGATCACATGCTTCAAGATGTTGGGTGAAGAAGGAAAGAGAGAGAGAGAAAAGGGACTTGCTGAGTTTTTTATACTCTATTATTCGGCCCCACCTCTCTGTTTCCTGTTCTTGTGTAAGAAATGTATTCTGATTGGTTGTTAGGCTCCCATGGAGCCATGCAGGGACAATTCTCTAGGCCAGGGGTCTGCAAAGTCGGCTCTTTTAAGACTGGTGGACTTCAACTCCCAGAATTCCCCAGCCAGCTATGCTGGCTGGGGAACTCTGGGAGTTGAAGTCCACCAGTCTTAAAAGAGCCGACTTTGCAGACCCCTGCTCTAGGCTGTGGGTAGAGTTCCCAGGTGCCATGTGGTGAGTTGGGTAAAGGACTAATACTATCATGCCTTAATTCCATCACCCTGGAGCTGAAGGGGGGAACCCATTTTTTTATGTAGAATAGACTGGCTCAGGCATTTTAATGGCCAATTAAGAAAAGTGGCGGCTATTAAGAGTGAGCCTGTTTTCTGCCTAAAATCGTGTTTCTCCATTTCTGATCCAGGGAAAAATAATATTCTGTCTTTTCAATATTTCCCAGGATATTCCATTTTTGGGGAGAGAGGTGGATGCTAACTTCCTACAAGACATCAAGCCAATTGTGTGATCTTGGGCCAAGCACCATCGCTCAACCCTAAGAAGGAACAATGGCAAATTACTTCCAAAATGTTGCCAATAAAACTGTAGGACTTGTCCAAGCAATCATCAGGAGTCAACACTGACTCAAAGGCACCAAAAGAAAAAAGAAAAGAAAAATAATATTAAAAATCAGATTAACTGGTACACCCAGTATTGTCGTCCAGAAGATTTCAGTCAGGTTCAGCCAAAAGAGCACATCAACTCTATTTTTCAATTCAATATATTTCTTAAAGAATCCAGCAGAAAAACAACATACATTGTCACTTGGTACAATATTTTAAAATAGTTGCTAACTAAATATTTTAGAAAGAATTGTTTAAATCTGTCTCTGAAGCACTGTAGAAAACCAGTTTCCCTCCTTGACTGCAGCCTGGCTTGGCAGCTCTAGCCAGAGGCGTAGCGTGGGGGGTGCAGGGGGTGCCGGCCGCACCGGGCGCAACATCTGGGGGGGCGCGCTCCAGAGACCCGACTCGGAAGCTCTCCTCCACGGGTCTCTGGAGTTGGCGGTGGCGGCGCCTGGGCGCTCCTGGGCCAGCGAGAGTCGGGGAGCGAACAGCGGCCAGTAGGGGCCAAACCCTCCCGGGCCATCCCCCGGCTGAGGCCAGCGCCGGATCCTCGCGGGAGGTGCGTGGGCTCGCCGCTCGACACCACAAGAAGAGCTGCCTCCCCCGAGTGCTAAAATCCACGGGTTAGGGGGCGCAAATTACTTGCCTTGCCCCAGGTGCTGACAACCCACGCTACGCCACTGGCTCTGGCAATGCTATGTTTTGACTGTGAATTTAATCTTTTAATTTCTGAAGCATAAGAGACTAAAAAGTAGTAATTGTTAACTCTTTTGTTTTTGTTGCTTTTGTTTTGGTTGATTTTTTAAATATTTTTAATGGATTTGTATTTTGCTCATACAGCTAGACATGGAATAGTCTAGAAAAGCAATAAACAAAAATGGCATGTCAATTTAGTGAGTTAAATCCAAATTTCTACATACTGTATTTAAAATAGACAGTTTTGATCAAGACCCTTTGACTGCTGTTTGGGTCAGATGATCATTTTATTACAAAGCATATTCATTTTATTTATTTATAAATAAATACAGAAAATTCACGTACTGCATATAGCTAAGAATTGATACAGACTTAATACCGTAACATATCCTCTTCATCATTACCACGCTTATTTTTTCTTAGTTTTCTCCTCCTTGATCATATGACTGAATGAGTGCAAATATTGGTTGAAGATCCGGAATGTCCCGACACCAGACAGAAGAGCTGTTTGAATTTTTTGGAATTCAAAAGATTAAAATAGCCCTTTCATTCCCGATAAATGCAGTCCCAAACATAAAGACCCTATAATTTAAAAAAAAAGTATAATTTCCCACTCAACAATTGCTACGTGATCGATATCCTTCTTTTTCGTTCTAAACGCGCACAACTATTTTCTACTTTCAAAATGCCACTTTTTTCATCTGAATAGGCCGGGCTTCAATGTAGCAATCAACCCGAAGGAACTACGAGTTCCATCTTGCAATGCTTCAGTTTTTATCGCGACATTCTCTCGGTTTTTCCGCTCTCCACCTTGTAGTTGAATCCTCACCTCTGCGAATGCATACATAGTATTTTTCGGATTCTATACTTTGCATCGCAGACGTGTTAGGAGAGAGGTGTGAACGTTTTGCTGGAAACAAAGGGACCGAGGAAACGTCGCGTTCGGATTGTTCTCTTTCTGTTTACTCTGGGGGAAGTCTCGGGGAATTAAGTGAATTTGCACCAAGCAACCGAGCGTAGGTTGTGGAATTCTGCAGAAACGTCCTTGGAACATAGTTTCGCAGCCTTCAGAAAACTCGCTTCTGCATGCATCACAGTTGGCTGCAAGAGTAAGAAAGCGAGTTTTCGTGCCTCTCCACATCAGCTGATTGCGGAGGGGATCCGTTTGCCCCACGTCCGTCACATTTCCCCTTGCCGGTACTGGCTGCTGACCGACGTCTAGCGCAAAGAGGAAGAAACAATGCTTGAGGTGAAGAAAGAAGCCTTTGGTGAATTGCCTCTTGGCGGAGGAACCGTGGAAAAATTCCTGCTCGCTTCCGACACGGTCCGAGTGGAAATCATATCCTTAGGCTGCATAATCACCTCCTTGAAGACTAAAGACAGAGACGGAAAGTTTTCAGACATTGTTCTAGGCTTTGATCATTTGGAAGGTGGGTTTGGTTGAACTTTGTAAGATTATTACAAAGGGGGAATTCTAATCTGCTTTCAGTTACATGGTTAATGCGCTTTTTTGAGGTTCCCCCTAAACCAGAGGTCTTCAAACTTGCCAACTTAAAAGTTGCCAAGTTGGGGGACCCCTGCCCTAAACCAAGAGGAGGCCTAGCACACAAATTTTAGCAGTTTCTGTAGAACCAGTAATCTGACTCCTGATCTCCAACAGAAAGTTCCATCTATCTGTAGAGGCATAAGGAAAATTTGCAGCCTGGAGTTACTAAATATATATTGCAGTAGATGCAGGTGAAGGGAATTCATAAAATGGGGTCAAGTGTGCCTGAATACTAGATATGAGTCAAAGTTGAAAGAGGAATGAAACAAGACAGGGAATCCTGATCTTTTCAGGTACATTTCAGTTACATTTTATTCCCGTTGCATTTAAATCACTGAAGGTAGCTGCCTAATTGAGTTTGTTTTCATTTATGGAAGGAACCAGCCCCCAAACTGTTCTTACAGATGAATAACAAGCACTGAAGTTCTTGTTTTGAAATGCTTGACTTCACAAATTTAAGGAACATATTGTTGTGGTTTCTTTGTGCTTAGTTTCATAAGCATGTAGTAACATAATTGAGAAATAGAATGCTTCCCCTTACACAGCTCTCTGTTCTTTATTAAGCGTCTCTATTAAACCACATTCCGACAACCAGTTAAGTATTAATAGTACATTAAGAATGGTAGAAGTGCGCCCCTACTGGTTGTCTCTCTGATATGCATCGCTCTTTAACAATTTGTGTAGGCTTAAGTGAGGCAGCGTATGCCACATTAATTCAGAGTAGTTGCCATATGGCACAGGCTCCCAACAGATAGTTAAGACTGCAGAAAGAATCATTCCAAGCATAGAACGCCTGTATATTGCACAGGTCAGAAGGAGGGCTGAAAAAAATACCTCCAGACTCCTCATATCTTGGACATAAACTGATTCAACTTCTCTTGGGATGGTGCTACAGGGCACTGCAGGGCAAAACAAATAGATGTCCCAAAGGTGCTTTTTCAAAAGGCAACTGAACTTTGTTTTTATTTGAAGACATATTGCTTATCATCCAAGAAGCTTCTTCAGTTCTTTTTGAAAAAGCACCTTTGGGACCACCACGATCTGGACTACTGAGGTTTTTCCCTCAGACTATCTTTCTGCTGAATGGTATAAGGTTCCTGCCCATGCAGGGGGTTGGACTAGAAGACCTACAAGGTCCCTTCCAACTCTGCTATTGTATTGTATTGAATACCTAATTCTCACAGTAGTGTTTTATGTGTATTTACCCAAGTAGCATGGCTGTAGCATTATTATTTATCCATTTTATTATCCTTATTTATTATTGTTGTTTTTGTTGTTGTTGCCATTATTCTATTGCTTTGCATGTACACTGAGAGCTTCTGCACCTGAGACAAATTCCTAGTATATCTAATCATACTTGGCCAAATAAAGTATTCAATTCTATATGTGGTTTGAGGAAATTGATACGTGAAATCAAAGCCAGCCACTAGTTTTACATTTTGGTTCCTGCAAGCTTACATTGTCAACTATCCCTATTTCAAATAGTTGTGACTGGTAAACCTTGAAGTTTGGTTGAAGTCCCACCTACAATAGGTGGTAAGACCACAATATATATTATCACATTTATTTACTACAAAGACTTGAAGTATATAGGGAGAACAATCTGCATAAGGAGGGCTGAAAAAAATACCTCCAGACTCCTCATATCTTGGACATAAACTGATTTAATTCCTCTTGGGGTGGTGCTACAGGGCACTGCAGGGCAAAACAAATAGATGTCCCAAAGGTGCTTTTTCAACCTGAGTTAGTCAACAACTTCTCTATGGATGAGTTCAGTTCACAAATTGGTACGGTCCAGCTCTTTTAATTAACTAAACTATAGTTATTTTTAGAAGAGTGTTTCCTTTTCACAGGAAGATAAAAAGGCGGATATCTTTAGCAGATAGATTGCTGTTTTCCTTTGTTTAACGATCCATCTAAGCTTGAAAATTAGAGAAGGAAATCAATTCAAAGGCTGCAGAAATGTGACAGTCATTTCCAAACCAATTATTTACAATTATATTGACTACCACCTCCATTGACCCCATCCTTTAGTGACTAAGTCCATAAGAAGTTAAATACCAAGGTAAATATTTTTTGTGGACCATAAGGAAAGAAACATTTATGATAATAAGCTTCATTAATGGTATCTGATGGAAGTAGTGCATAAAAACATATCCCAGAATCATGTAGTTAGCCTTTAAGACTCAGTTAGATTGTTTTTATTGAACCAGATTAACATAGATACATTACTAGAAACAGAATTGTATTTTCATAATCTTTCTTTTGCAATGACTGGTAACAACTGTGGTTTTCCATTGTAAGAGAGACAGTTTCATTCTTTCACAATGATTAACAAATATATTTTTGTTCCCTATCATGTTTATTACACTCCGAAGTGAGTTTAATGCAGAAAAAGGGATCATTATTGTTCTTAAAATTATCATAGCATTATTTATAATTAATACATAAAAGGACGTTTTCAAAGAGAATATTTCAAATGCATAATGTTAACCTTGTAAAGAGTGTTTTTTAAAAATCATTTTTAGTTCTGTTTTGATACGGTTTCCAAAACAGCTTATCACAAGAATTTTGAATTTGAATTTATTTATATTTATATCCCGCCCTTCTCCACAGAGGACCCAGAAGATGGTGGTGGTGTTAATCTCCAGTTTGATTCACAGTCTTAGACTGGAAAAAATGCTGTTATCATCATCATCATCATCATCTCCCCTGATTCCTAACCATTTTTGGTTGAGGCCAGGCAACAATATTGCAGAGAAGATGATAGATGGCATTTTTTAATCAATAGAACCCAGAGTGCACCAACCCTGCTAGACTAAAATGGCTGTGCAGACACTATGAGAGATGGGACAATCCCTCAAGTAACCAGGTGTCATGTACCTGGAAGAAAACTGGCAAGCAGAGCAGTTAATGAAACAGAGGTGTTACATGGGCATACCAAAGCATGCCCTTGAGTCCCACACTGCTACATTCCAAACGTACGCAGTCCCCAAGTATTAGGACAAAATCTGAAGAGTTTACTTGGCCAGCTGGGGTTGTAATATATAATTGAGCATCATCAACAGACCGATGGTAATGAACCTCAAACCAGTAAATGTTCACATCTGGCAGTTTCAGGTATCTGTTGAAAAGGTGAGAAGACAGAATACAACCCTGTAGTATTGCACAGAGAAGGGGGCCTACGGAGCAATCTCTCCCCTTCCAACAACACCACTAGAATCAGTTCTGGAGAAAGGAAGAAAATAAACTAAAATAACCCTTCAAAGCAAACTTGTGTAAATGAAAATGTGCTTTTTGAACAATTTATATTTTTTTCTTCTTTGACTTACATTCATATATAGTATAAGACTGCAGTTTGTCAAAAATACACACTTCTATGTTTAATATGCCAAGGTTGACAAACACTGCCGGTATACAATCCAATAGATATTAACTTCAGTGTAGCAGTTCTATGCACAGAGGTCTCTGCAGACATGGCATTGGCACCTCCATTGAAATAAACAGATAAATCTTAATAAATGAGTCCCTTCTTTCATAAAATATTGCTCAGTTAGGATTTATTGGGTTACACACAAAAGAAAGAATGTTCTCAGCAGGCTTTTAAATCTGACTAGCTTTACACTAAATTCTAAAATGTATATTATCCTGTTCAGTGGTGAAATTCTTTTTTTTACTATCAGTTCTGTGGGTGTGACCTGGTGGGCATGCAGGGGAAAGATACTGCAAAATCTCCATTCCCACCTGACTCCAGGGGAAGGATATTGCAAAATCTCCATTCCACCCCACTCTGGGGCCAGCCAGAGGCGGTATTTGCCGGTTTTCTGAACTACTCAAAATTTCTGGTATCGGTTCTCCAGAACCTGTCAGAACTTCTTGAATTTCACCACTTATCCTGTTGTTCTTTTTTATTCTCTTTCTTAGGCTACCTCAGCAAGCACCCTTATTTTGGAGCTACCATTGGACGGGTTGCTAACAGAATTGCCAAAGGGAAATTTACAGTGGAAGGGCATGAATGCCAACTGGCCACGAATGACGGCTCCAACAGTTTGCATGGAGGAGTCAAAGGGTTTGACAAGGTAGATCTGCTAGTGAACAGTTAATGATAAATTAGACAGATGGTATTATTCTGATTTTTTTCTCTTCATTGTGTAGATTAATCAAGATGGATTTTATTTTGCTAGGTAATGGTGCCAGATACAGTGTATACAGGCAACTCTAGTAATGCAAGATCCTACAAATCTTTTCTATCAAAATTCACACAAAGTTGATATGTATCTAAACCCTTCCATGTCTAGTAAGGGAGTCTATGATGGCCAGTGGGTTGAAGATCTGCAAGAAAGATGTCTTTTATGTCTTTTAAAAGCTTTCTTTTAACTTTTATATATTTGTTTTTATTTTGGCTGTACACCGCCCTGAGTCCTTCGGGAGTAGGGCGATATAAAAAACCAATAAACTAAACTAAACTAAAACTAAGAAAGCAACTTCTCTCCCCTTATGTTTGAATAGCAAGGGAGGCTTTTGTTCTTAGACTCTTGCTAAGAGCAATAGCTATTTGTGGGGTGAGATTTGTGGGGGTGGAGTTCCAGTATCCCCATTTACTCCTATTTTACACTTCTATTCTTTGGCCAGTTGCGTATCCCTTTCCTTTTGTTTCATAGTTCTTATGTTCATTGAGACGTCTTTGATAATGGACTTTACGAAATTTATTTATTTATTTCATTGATTTAACATCACCATATCACCATAAGTGACTGGGTAGTTGAAAATCTAAGGAGATGTTCTTTTTTGAAAATTCTTAGGAGATGATGTCAACTGGATTGTTCTTGCATATATGTTTATTAACATCCTCAAAAAAAACACCCTCTAATAGATTAATTAGACAGGGACTTACCTTAGTGAAGCCATATTGTGTATCCTTAAGCAAGGCCTGTGTCTTCAAATGTTTGGTAATTTTATCTAGCAGTGTCCACTATTTTCCCCAGAATAGATCTTAAGCTGACATGCCTGTAATTCCCTAGATCACTCTTCCAAAAATATAGAACAGGTTGCCTATATTACTTAGCAGATCCACAGTCTCAGCTTTAAGCAACTTAATAACCCTTGGATGGATGACAACATGGTCTGGTAGAGTTGTTGATATTCGGTTTGTTAGTAAGACATTCTCTTGTCACCACTATATCTTTCAGTTCATCTAGTACCCTCTCTGAGAACAGCTGAACTTCATTTGCATTTCTTTTGCCAGGGTTTATACTCATTTGTTTTTTTCATTAGGATAGTTCTAATGAAGAAAAGAAAAGAAAACTATGAGACCCAAGAAAAAATGATTCTTAAATCATTTTTTTTCTTGGGCCTCAAAGCTTTCTTTATTGTGCTACTCTATCATGCAGTCTCATTTTGGGGCCATTTTCCTAAATTTATGCATACGTGAGGTTTTCTCTTTGCGTTTCCTTTTTATCAGCCTTCTAAATTTTGAAGTCAAATAGGATTATGTTTTTTTAGGTGAATTTTATTTCATTATGGTCACTTTCCAATATGTTTTGAGTACATATATTTCTCTCATAACCCTATTACTCTATGTTTTATGTTCTAAATCTTGAGCACTACTTAAGAATAGGTCTATTATTGCCCCCCCTCTCATTAGTCATATAACCAACTGCTCCAGCTCATATATATTTTTCTATATATTCTAAACACAATATGCTTTATATCTGGTAATATAACTGATACTGTTTTATTTTGTTACTAAAAACAAACATTGCTAACATTTTGAAATTCATTTACCTTTAGTTATCCTGTTAGTTCCTAGTTGAATCAAATGTTTGTAATATTTTAAAAATTGAGGCCGCAACTGTATTGTATTAAAACACATGTTAATTAAAATACTTAAATTATCTTAATCTTTTATAATTTAATACGTTTAAAGGCTATGCATTTCTCAATATGTTTGTAGTTCTACCTTGCTTTAAAAGTTTATGTTTAGAAAATTGCCTTCTTCACCAACTGGATTTGTCCATTTTCTCAGAATCTTCCCTCTGATGGGAGAAGACATCATCTATTAGAGACTATTTCATTGTCTGAGAGTAGAAAACAATTGAGTATAAATCTCAGGACCGATATTTAGAATAAGTAATCTCTTTCAGTTGTCTGTACCGATACCAGAGCTTTTCTTAGTGTGATGCCTTCAGTTACGTATAATTCCTTGCTGATTGGAAATTCTAGATGTGTGAACACATTTGGGCAGTATTTGAAAACTGGTCCAGTCAAAGTAGATTTATTTATTTTTTAAGCTCATCAAATTGTATTTTAGGCTATCTGGTTGCCTGAAATCCTGCCAGATGGTGTCCAGTTTTTCAGAATAAGTCCAGATGGTGAAGAGGGATATCCTGGTGAGCTGAAAGTGTGGATATCATATACACTCAAGAATGGGGAGTTAACAATTAATTACAGAGCTCAAACTAGTAAGACTACACCAGTAAATCTAACAAACCACGCTTACTTCAATCTTGGAGGTCAGGTAAGTGAGTTTCATAACCATTACTGACATTGGCAAGAACAAAAGAAACAGATCCTGCATTTCTTTTAACTGCTGAAGCCCTTGTCTGTATAGAGCTATTTTTCATGTCTCTGCTGAAATCTACTACAGCAGGGTGCAATCGGATGTCAGTCAAACCCGATTGCATTGTGGGCCATATCATGATGTATCGGAATTGTTTTGCCCTTGCAGAGCCAGGGTGGGCTTGGCCTGCATGTGCTGTATCTGGCCTCTGGGGTGTGTGTTTGACACCCCTGTACTACAGTAACCAAGGGAGTTGTAGCATTTATTTATCTTAAATCATGAGAATAGATCCTTCGGAGAATCTTTTGGGGGGGGGGGGGGGGACATCCCAAGTTGGACAAAATCCAACATTTTCAATTTTACATTTTGGAACATTTTGAATTTGGCTGTGAGGCAAATTTGAAAACTATACATGTACATTGTGTTAAATATTGCAATGTAGACAAAAATATATTTAAAACTCTCCCGACAAATTCCTATTCAGATTAAAAAAGATGAGATTATAAATGGTAATTTGCTGTAATGACATAATATAATTATATTATTTTTATAATACAAATGGTCCCCAATTGTGGCCATTCAGCAACCATTTGAAGTTATGGTGCTGAAGAAAGGGGCTTATGGCTGGTCCTCCAAGTTCGATAACACTTTCTTATAAGTGGCTTGGGGTAATGAATGAAAAATCTTTCAAAGCACTGTTATAGGAGAGTTACTAAATCTGTCTATACCAGGGGTCTGCAAAGTCGGCTCTTTTAAGACTGGTGGACTTCAACTTCAAGCATAGCTGACTGGGGAATTCTGGTAGTTGAAGTCCACCAGTCTTAAAAGAGCCGACTTTGCATACCCCTGGTCTATACCATACTGTGATGAAGGTTGGAAGTAACATATTTATATTTCTTTATTTTATTCTTTTTTCCCTTTTTCTTATTTGTATTGTATTTATATATCTATATATTTATGTATTTATATATTTATATACTTATGTGTTTATGTATTTATATATTTATATTTATATAGTATAATTATAATTATGTATTCTAAGGCAGACCTTATGCTACTGCGAGAGTCCCTGCTCTCGCAGGTCTGGCCCTCCTCTTTAACGAGGGCCCGCCTTGATGAGGGATTTATTAATCCGGAGAGGTGGGCGAAGCGCGGCCTCAGGGTTTTTTTAGTAAGAAATTTGTTGTCTATTTTAGGGGGTACCAGGGAGGGGGGAGGGTATAGACAGGTTGAGACTAGCAAGAAGGGAACGGGCCGAGCCAGCAGACTACGGAAGGAGGCAGATGGTTCTGCTAAGAGGGGGGATACATGGGTCGTTTCCATGGAGGGCCTACCCATCGAGAGGGTGGCAGGGAGAGGCAGATCCGATGGGAGACAAGTTCCATCCTCCTGGTTGTGGCACGAGGCCGATGGATACAAACGGTCAAGTGCCAAAACCCCCGCAGGCTAGGTGGTCAGGGAGTACAGAGCCAGGGCCTGCGGCTGATGTTTTGCAATGCCAGGTCCGTGGTCAACAAAGCCCCCCTCATCCATGACCTTGTGTCAGAGGGGGAGCTGGACCTGGTAGGAATTGCGGAGACCTGGTTGGGCCACGAGGGAGGACTCCCCCTCGTTGAAATGTGCCCACCAGGTTACTGCGCTTTTCATCAGCCCCGGGCCCTAGGCAGGGGTGGTGGGGTAGCGGTTATTATTAGGGAAGGTCTGGAGCCGAGAGAGACCATTGTGCCACAGACCACCGGTTGTGAGTCCCTCTGTGTGAAGTGGGGCCTAGGGAGGCAGTTGGGCTTGCTGGTTGTATACCTGGCTCCCCGCTATGTAACAGCAGCCCTGCCCGAGCTCCTCGAGGTGATCGCTACGATGGCAGTTGAGACCCCCAGACTTTTAGTCATGGGGGACTTTAATCTGCCATCGGCGGGCGAATCATCCGGGGTAGCTCGGGAGTTCATGGCTTCCATGACGGCCATGGACCTGACCCAATTCATGGCCCCACCCACGAGGGTGGACATACATCAGATCTCATCTTTGTCTCAGGCCAATGGAAGAGTGATCTGGGTATAGGGGATATAGTCATCACGCCCTTGTCATGGTCAGACCACTCACTTCTCCGGCTCGACTTTCCAACTGCTACCCCCCACCGCGGGGAGGCGGAACCTGAGTCATCTATTTGGTTCCACCCCAGGCGCCTGATGGACCCCGATGGGTTCCAGGCGGCGCTTGGGCCACTTCCTGTACCCCTGACCCGCGCCCCGATCGAGGACCTCGTGGCCGCATGGAATATTGCGGCCACGGGAGCCTTGGATCGGGTCGCGCCCTTGCGGCCTCTCTTGCGGCGGCGAGCCACCCTGGCTCCTTGGTTCACCGAGGAGCTAAGGGTGATGAAACGCCACAAGAGATGCCTAGAGAGAAGATGGAGGTCTACTCGATCTGAATCTGACCGGACACAGGTAAGAGCCCATTTACGGACTTACATTGTGGCGCTGAGAGTGGCCAAACACCATCACTGTGCCACTCTCATAGCATCCGCAGATAACCGCCCTGCCGCTCTGTTTAGGGTGACCCGCTCCCTCCTACAACAGAGGGTGCGGTAAACCCCATTACAGGGTAGAGCAGAGGAATTTGGGATTTATCTGCAGGAGAAAATCGCTCAGATTCAGAACGAGCTAGTCTCCATCGATGGCCCAGTGGGATTGCACGAGGCGGGTCTTGGTTGGGAGGAGTTTGACTCTGTTACTTCCGAGGATATGGACAGGTTACGTGGGCGACTGTGAACCACCACATGTTTATTGGACCCGTGTCCTTCCTGGCTTGTACTGGCATCCTGGGAGGTGACATGAAGCTGGCTTCAGGAGGTTGTCAACGCTTCTCTGAGTGAGGGTTTCTTGCCTGCCTCCCTTAAAGAGGCCATGGTGAGGCCCCTCCTGAAGAAGCCCTCTCTGGACCCAGCTTTATTAGTCAACTATCGTCCCGTCTCCAACCTTCCCTTCCTGGCGAAGGTTGTTGAGAGTGTGGTGGCACAACAGTTTCCCCGTCACCTGGAGGAAGTTGATTATCTGGACCCGCGCCAGTCCGGCTTCCGGCCCGGGCATAGCACCGAGACGGCATTGGTCGCATTGGTAGATGATCTCTGGAGGGCCAGAGATGGGGGTTGTTCCTCCATCCTGGTCCTATTAGACCTCTCAGCGGCTTTCGATACCATCGACCATGGTATCCTATTGCATCGGCTGGGAGGGTTGGGGGTGGGAGGCACCGTTTTACGGTGGTTCTCCTCCTACCTCTCCGGTCGATCGCAATTTGTGTTGGCAGGAGAGCAGAGGTCAACCTCGAGACCCCTCACATGTGGGGTGCCTCAGGGGTCGGTCCTCTCGCCTCTCCTGTTCAACACATATATGAAGCCGCTGGGCGAGATCATCCGTGGTTTTGGGATAGAGTACCACCTCTACGCTGACGACACGCAGTTGTATATATCTACCCCAAACCACCCCAACGATGCCGTAGCGGTGATGTGCCAGTGCCTGGAAGCCGTGCGGGCCTGGATGGGAAGTAACAGACTCAGACTCAACCCGTCCAAGACCGAGTGGCTGTGGTTTCCGGCCGCCCGATTCAACCAGTTGACTCCATCACTGGCCATAGGGGGCGAACATCTTACCCCTGTGGATGGGGTGCGCAACTTGGGTGTCCTCCTGGATACCCGGCTGTCCATGGAAGATCAAGTGACAGCCATGGCCAGGAGGGCGTTTTACCAGGTTCGCCTGGTACGCCAGTTGCGCCCCCTATTGGATTGGGATGCCCTTTGCACAGTCACTCATGCCCTCGTGACATCCCGACTGGACTATTGTAACTCTCTCTACATGGGGCTCCCCCTGAGGTGCACCCGAAGACTTCAGCTGGTCCAGAATGCAGCCGCGCGAGCAATAATGGGGACCTCTAGGTTCACCCATATAACACCTCTCTTGCACTGGCTGCCTGTCGTCTTTCGGGTGCGCTTCAAGGTGCTAGTTGTCATCTTTAAAGCGCTCCATGGCACGGGACCTAGCTATCTGCAGGATCGGATCCTGCCCCACACATCCTCCCGGCCGATTCGCTCCCACAGAGAGGGACTTCTCCGGGTGCTGTCCACTAGACTTTGTCAGCGGGCGACGCCCAGGGGAAGGGCCTTCTCTGTGGCGGGCCCTGCCCTCTGGAACGACCTTCCCCCCGACATTAGAACAACCACGGACCTCCGTTCCTTCCGTCAAAAATTAAAAACATACCTTTTCTGCTTGGCCGGCCTAGGTTAGTCTTTACCTTTAGGGCGTTAGGGAATGCTAGTTTTAATATGGGGATTTTAGTGCAGGGACAATTAAATTTAATTCGTTTTTATTCTATTGTATTTATTCTTGTATGTATGTTTTATAATGTTTTAATTTTTCCCTGTGCACCGCTCCGAGTCCCCCTGGGGAGAGGACGCGGTCTATAAAATAAATATTATTATTATTATTTTTCTTTTAAAGTTTAGATTGTATCAGGTTTTACCATTGTAACAAACTTAATAATAAAAAATATATTAAAAAATGAGATCCATGTCAGAACAAAACCAATATATTATTATCTTTTTTATTTGGTATTATAGTGTTTTTTTTCATAACTCAGGGTTCATCTAATATCTATGACCATGAATTTACCATAGAGGCAGATTGTTACTTGCCACTGGATGAAACTCTGATTCCAACAGGTTGGTTAATCTGAGTGTGTTTGAAGGTGAAGCTGTGTTCTAGGGAGAAAATTACTGGGCTTGTTATAAATTTAAGATCCTGTTTCCAAATTATCGTTTAACAGGTTATATGTTACAGCAAACTGGAATTATGGGGGAATTCAATAATTTTCCTTTTCAAAACAAATACCATAAACTGTTGTCATCTCTCACAGTTTTTCAACATGCCATTTCTATTCCTTTAATACTCAGAATGACTGTGCTGGTTGTCTCTGTTTCCCCACATAGTGTACATTAGGGAAACTATCTCCTTTAAAGCCCAATGGGGAGGATTATCTAACATAAGGATATCAGGTTGGGAATGCTATGCTAGAAGTTTGGTTCATTATAAAAGTAAACCTGACAACAGGTGCAATGGTGTTTTGAAAGAAGGCCACAATGGACAATATAATTGCCAATTGCTCTTAGAATCATACTGAACATAGAAACTTGTCTTATGCCAGTACAAATTATGGTGCCTCTATGCTAGTGAACATGATTTGCAGTGGGTCTTTGGGATCTCAGGCCCATTTAAAATATTTTAATGGGAAACAATGGCATTACTGATTTTTTATTGGTACACCACTCATACCTTTGATTATATTGTTCTAGGGACCAAGGTTTAGGTTCATTTGCAGTGCTTACTCTTTTCAGATTTCAAAAGAGGTAGCTGTTTTGTGCTGCGTATGAATCAGGACTTCTCATTCCTCTGATATGATCTTGTTTTAAGGGTTGAACCAAGATTTTTATAAAATGAACAAAGTTCATTTTTACAATGTGGACACTTATGTATAGTTTATTTCCATATGGGCTTTGCACTTGCATCTTGCTTCCCATCTCTTAAGTGAAGCAAGTCCTAACTCAATATCTTCCACCTGAAGTCTGTTTAAGGAAAGCAGGCAATTTTATTGGCTACCTTGATCCTATAATTGGCTCAAGATAACTCCTGCCTGTTCTCAGTGATTTATATGCTGCCTTTATTACTTTTATAAATAACTCAATATACATACTACTACTCTCTCATCCTATTTTCTCCACAACAACCCTGTGAGGTAGGTTGGGCTGAGAAAGAGTGACTGGCCTAAAGTCACCCAAATGACTTTCATGTTTAAGGCAGATTAGAATCCTGGTTTCTAGCCTGCTGCCTTAACCACTAGACTAGACCAAATTGGCTCTCGGAGGCTGGCAGAAATAAAAAGAACTGAAGATTGAGATCAAGCTATTTGGGGAGTGGTTTAGAGATTAAAGCTGGAATGAATGAAAACTGTGATGTGGAAGTACTTGCTAAAAATAATTTTTAGGAAGTTAATGTTTTTTTTTTAAATCACAGTGCATATTAGTATATTTAGTGTAGGGATTATTCTCTTAACAATAGCAACTGTGAAAAGCCAATAGTCACTATATTTTTATGTTTCATGTCCTATCATAATTATACTTCTGAATATTTCATGCTACATCAGTTCCTTCTTATCCTCACTCCTCTTTTGACTTGTTCTCCTCTTGCCAATCAGGAAATATCTCGCCAGTGCAGGATACTCCATTTGACCTGCGAAAGCCTAAAGAACTTGGGACACATTTGAAGAAATTTCAGCTGAATGGATTTGATCACAACTTTTGCTTGGTCCAGAGAAAAGAACCACATTTCTGTGCCAGGTAAACATTTGGTTTAATTCATTTATTCTCTATATGTGATTGTTGTGAAATTTTCACTCTAACTTTGATTTATGCTTTTCTTTTTTGATTGATTCACATTAATAATATACTTTTTCATAAAAAACCCATTAAATGCCAATTTAAATTCATTAAAATTAGAGTCCTCCAAAGGAAAAAAAGATAAGACAACAATACAGCAAAATAGTCAAGAGGATTAATTTTACTGTCAGAAAACCAACAAGGAGGTTGGTTATGAGAGGTTAGAATAATTATTTTACCTGAAAGAACTCAATTTTGGAATATAATCTGTAATAAAAGGTATTTTCATATTTTAAATGTCATGAAGGTTCATCAAAGATGTTCTTTGAGCTTCATTGAGATCTATGACTTTCTTTGGAATTTATTGTTAAGGCCAGTGTAATGAAAGGGATATTTAAAACTACAATTGGAAGTCATAACTTTAGGTTTTCTTTTCCACATTTTTATACATATTTTACTTTTTATCTGCTTTTCATCCTTCATAAGAATATAGCAGCACAGAAAATAACAGTTAACAAGTAACACCAAAAACTTCAGCTGAGCAAAATCATAAATCCTATATTTGCTATAATCACTACCACAATGGCTATGTGATGAGTAATCTGAACCAGATGTTAAATGTATCAAGAGCTGAGTCTGATATTATTCTGGTCCACATTAAAATTATCATAGCGATAAAGCTGTCATATTACAACATAATTTGCTTCTCTTGGTTGGACAGAGAATGCTGCAAATAGTTTGATGAAGGACCAGAGGAGACATGATAGCAGTGTTCCGATATCTCAGAGGGTGCCACAAAGAAGAGGGAGTCAAACTTTTCTCCAAGGCACCTGGGGGCAGGACAAGAAGCAATGGGTGGAAACTAATGAAGGAGAGAAGCAACTTAGAACTAAGGAGAAATTTCCTGACAGTTAGAACAATTAACCTCTGGAACAGCTTGCCTCCAGAAGTTGTGAATGCCACAACCCTGGAAGTCTTTAAGAAGATGTTAGATAGCCATTTGTCTGAAATGGTATAAGGTTCCTGCCCACGCAGGGGGTTGGACTAGAAGACCTACAAGGTCCCTTCCAACTCTGCTATTGTATTGTATTGTATTGTATTGTATTGTATTGTATTGTATTGTATTGTATTGTATTGTATTGTATTGTATTGTATTGTATTGTATTGTATTGTATTGTATTGTATTGTATTAAATACAGTAACACAGCTAAGCAATAGAAAGCTGCATGGCTTATTTCAAGGGGAAAAGGTACCTTGGAGGCAGTGGTGGGTTTCAAATTTTTTAGAACCTAATCTGTAGGTGTGGCCTATTTTGTGGGCGTGGCTTGGCAGTCATGTGACAGGGTGGGAGTGGCCACCTTTTAAAATGTGGTGAAACTCATTTAACAACGCTCTTGCTTAGCAACCAAAATTTTGGACTCAATTGTGATGATAAATTCTTTCTTTCTTTCTTTCTTTCTTTCTTTCTTTCTTTCTTTCTTTCTTTCTTTCTTTCTTTCTTTCTTTCTTTCTTTCTTTCTTTCCTTCCTTCCTTCCTTCCTTCCTTCCTTCCTTCCTTCCTTTCCTTTCCTTTCCTTTCCTTTCCTTTCCTTCCTGTTGGGTGACTGGCAGCGGCGGGCCAGATTTACTTCCAGGTACGCCGGTGGAACCCCCTCTGACCGGTTCTCTAAATTTCACCAACCGGTTCTCGCGAATAGGTGCGAGCCTGCAGAAACCCACCACTGCTTGGAGGTTGTGTGTGGATCAGTGGTGGGTTTCTGCAGGCTCGCACCTACTCGTGAGAGCCGGTTGGTGAAATTTAGAGAACCGGTGAGAGGGGGTTCCACCGGCGTACCTGGAAGTAAATCTGGCCCGCCGCTGCCAGTGACCCAATGGGAAGGAAAGGAAAGGAAAGGAAAGGAAAAAAAGAAAGAAAGATAGAAAGAAAGAAAGAAAGAAAGAAAGAATTTATCATCACAATTGAGTCTAAAATTTTGGTTGCTAAGCAAGAGCATTGTTAAATGAGTTTCACCACATTTTAAAAGGTGGCCACTCCCACCCTGTCACATGACTGCCAAGCCACACCCACAAAATAGGCCACACCTACAGAGTAGGTTCTAAAAAAATTTGAAACCCACCACGGATACATACATACATTAAAGAAGCATTCATTCATTCATTCATTCATTCATTCATTCATTCATTCATTCATTCACTCAGTTAAAATAATTTGCATGGCTGCCTAACTCACAAAAGTACAACTCCAAATGTTTGTCCAGTCTGTTTTTGAAAACCTCCAGTGTTGGAGCACTCACAGCTTCAAGAGGCAACCTATTCCGCTGATTATTTGCTTGAACTGTCAAGAAATTTCTTACTTCTACTGTCTTTTTTTAACAAGTTTCTACTCATTACTTCTTGTCTGCCCTCTGGTGTTTTGGAGATTAAGTCAATTCCCTTTTCTCTGTGACAGCTTCTGAAGTACTGGTAGATAGTTATGTCCCTGCTAATCCTTCTCTTTGATAGACTAGATAACTAGCTCCTTCAACCATTCATTGCACTATTTAGCCTCAACACTCTTTATTGTCTTTGTTGCTCTTCTCTACACTTTCCAGGATCTCAGCATCTTTTTTGCATTGTGGAAACCAAAACTTGACAAAGTGTTCCAAGTTGTGGTATCACCAGTGCAGTATAAAGCGGTACCATCAAATCATTTATTTAAAATGAAGAGACACAGCTGTATTTTTGAAGAAAATAATTTACTTTATGATCCCTTAAAATTATGTAAAATGGTAATATATTTGTGGCAACAAATCTAAGATTGCAATCTTATATCCACTTATTTTGTGAGTCCCTCTGCGTGAAGTGGGGCCTAGGGAGGCAGTTGGGCTTGCTGGTTGTATACCTGGCTCCCCGCTATGTAGCAGCAGCCCTGCCCGAGCTCCTCGAGGTGATCGCTACGATGGCAGTTGAGACCCCCAGACTTTTAGTCATGGGGGACTTTAATCTGCCATCGGTGGGCGAATCATCCGAGGTAGCTTGGGAGTTCATGGCTTCCATTACGGCCATGGACCTGACCCAATTAATTCAAGGCCCCACCCACGAGGGTGGACACACACCGGATCTCATCTTTGTCTCTGGCCAATGGAAGAGTGATCTGGGTACAGGGGATATAGTCATCACACCCTTGTCATGGTCAGACCACTCACTTCTCCGGCTCGACTTTCCAACCGCCACCCCCCACCGCGGGGAGGCGGAACCTGAGTCATCTATCTGGTTCCGCCCCAGGCGCCTGATGGACCCTGATGGGTTCCAGACGGCGCTTGGGCCACTTCCTGTACCCCTGACCCGCGCCCCGATGGAGGACCTCGTGGCCGCATGGAATACTGCGACCACGGGAGCCTTGGATCGGGTCGCGCCCTTGCGGCCTCTCTTGCGGCGGCGAGCTACCCTGGCTCCTTGGTTTACTGAGGAGCTAAGGGTGATGAAACGCCACAAGAGATGCCTAGAGAGAAGATGGAGGTCTACTCGATTTGAATCTGACCGGACACAGGTAAGAGCCCATTTACGGACTTACATTGTGGCGCTGAGAGCGGCCAAACGTCATCATTGTGCCACTCTCATAGCATCCGCAGAAAACCGCCCTGCCGCCCTGTTTAGGGTGACCCGCTCCCTCCTTCAACAGAGGGTGCGGGAAGCCCCGCTACAGGGTAGAGCAGAGGAATTTGTGATTTTTCTGCAGGAGAAAATCGCTCAGATACAGAACGAGTTAGCCCCCATTGATGGCCCAGTGGGATGCCACGAGGCAGATCTTGTCTGGGAGGAGTTTGACTCCGTTACTTCCGAGGATATGGACAGGTTACGTGGGCGACTGCGAGCCACCACATGTTTATTGGACCCGTGTCCCTCCTGGCTTGTACTGGCATCCTGGGAGGTGACACGAGGCTGGCTCCAAGAGGTTGTCAACGCTTCCTTAAGTGAGGGTTCCTTGCCTGCTTCCCTAAAAGAGGCTATGGTGAGGCCCCTCCTTAAGAAGCCCTCTTTGGATCCAGCTTTATTAACCAACTATCGTCCAGTCTCCAACCTTCCCTTCTTGGCGAAGGTTGTTGAGAGTGTGGTGGCACAACAGTTTCCCCGTCACCTGGAGGAAGTTGACTATCTAGATCCGCGCCAGTCCGGCTTTCGGCCCGGGCATAGCACCGAGACGGCATTGGTCACGTTGGTTGATGATCTCTGGAGGGCCAGAGATGGGGGTTGTTCCTCCATCCTGGTCCTATTAGACCTCTCGGCGGCTTTCGATACCATCGACCATGGTATCCTATTGCATCGGCTGGGGGGGTTGGGAGTGGGAGACGCCGTTTTACGGTGGTTCTCCTCCTACCTCTCTGGCCGATCGCAATTTGTGTTGACAGGGGGGCAGAGGTCGACCTCGAGACCACTCACTTGTGGGGTGCCTCAGGGGTCAGTCCTCTCGCCTCTCCTGTTTAACACATACATGAAGCCGCTGGGTGAGATCATCCGTGGGTTTGGGGTAGAATACCATCTATACGCTGATGACACTCAGTTGTATATATCTACCCCAAACCACCCCAACGATGCCGTAGCGGTGATGTGCCAGTGCCTGGAAGCCGTGCGGATCTGGATGGGAAGTAACGGACTTAGGCTCAACCCGATCAAGACCGAGTGGCTGTGGTTTCCGGCTGCCCGATTCAACCAGCTCACTCCATCGCTGGCCATAGGGGGCGAACATCTTGCCCCTGTGGATGGGGCGCGCAATTTGGGTGTCCTCCTGGATCCCCGGCTGTCAATGGAAGATCAAGTGACAGCCGTGGCCAGGAGGGCGTTTTACCAGGTTCGCCTGGTTCGCCAATTGCGCCCCCTATTGGATCGGGACGCCCTGCGCACAGTCACTCATGCGCTCGTGACATCCCGACTGGACTATTGTAACTCTCTCTACATGGGGCTCCCCTTGAGGTGCACCCGGAGACTTCAGCTAGTCCAGAACGCAGCCGCGCGAGCAATTATGGGAACCGCTAGGTTTACCCATGTAACACCGCTCTTGCGCGAGCTGCACTGGCTACCTGTCGCCTTCCGGGTGCGCTTCAAGGTGTTAATTATCATCTTTAAAGCGCTCCATGGCTCGGGACCTAGCTATCTGCGGGATCGGATCCTGCCCCATACTTCCTCACGGCCGATTCGCTCCCACAGAGAGGGACTTCTCCGGGTGCCGTCCACTAGACATTGTCAGCGGGCGACACCCAGGGGAAGGGCTATCTCTGTGGCGGGCCCGGCCCTCTGGAACGACCTTCCCCCCGATATCAGGACGACCACGGACCTCCGCTCCTTCCGTCTTAAATTAAAAACTCACTTTTTCTGTCTGGCCGGCCTAGGATAAGTCTCTCTGTCTTTGGGGTTTTTATTGGGAATTAGTATTGCTTAGTTTTAATGGGGAAATTTTAGCGCAGGTTATGTTTAATTTGCTTTTAGAATTGTTTGTATGTATTTATTGTTTTTATTCTACCTGTGCACCGCCCCGAGTCCCCGTGGGGAGAGGGTGCGGTTTTATAAATATTAAATTATTATTATTATTATTATTATGAAGGATATATATAACCATTAAGAACTGTTATCGGTATATTCACATTACATCTTGTTTCTGCCTCTTCCTGAGTCTGTAATAGCACGCTTGTGGTCCCAGAAAATGGTTGAATTAAAGAGGTGACAACACAATGTTAACCATTTGAACTATCCAGAGTGCTCAAAGTAGTATTTGGAATCTCAAATTTTGGAATAGTGGAAACTACACTGCCAAATATCTATGATCAGATTATGATGTCTCAGTAAGACCTGCACTATCAGGGAACATTGCCACAGGCCACCTTAATGAAAGTCTTCATGATTTTAAATTAGGACTTCACTTCCTATTTCCATGATGTATTCGCTCCCACAGAGAGGGACTTCTCCGGGTGCCGTCCACTAGACTTTGTCAGCGGGCGACGCCCAGGGGAAGGGCTCTCTCTGTGGCGGGCCCGGCCCTCTGGAACGACCTTCCCCCCGACATTAGGACGACCACGGACCTCCGCTCCTTCCGTCTCAAATTAAAAACTCATTTTTTCTGTCTGGCCGGCCTAGGATAGTCTCTCTGTCTTTGGGGTTTTATAATATTGCTTAGTTTTAATGGGAATTTTAGCGCAGGTTTAGATTTAATTTATTTTTAATGAAATGTTTATAGGTATTTATTGTTTTACTGTGCCTGTGCACCGCCCCGAGTCCCTGTGGGGAGAGGGTGCGGTTTAGAAATATTAAAATTATTATTATTATTATTATTATTATTTGACAATAAGTTTCATAGATTACATTTTAAAAGGTGACTTCTTTTATTTAAATTAGCACATCTTTCTCTAAAGCTCAAATGGCATGTATAGGGGAGTAACCTCATTTTATCCCCCCAAAAACCCTGTGAGGTAAGTTAGACTAAGGCCGTTAACATTTAAATTTAAAAAGTTTAACATTTTATCAAAAGACAAAAATGGAGTTTCTGCAAGTATATGGAAAAGATCACAGTAACTATCTACTGTCTTTTTTTCAGAGCTTATCATCCTCCTAGTGGCCGAATGATAGAAGTTTATACAACTCAACCTGGTGTTCAATTTTATACAGGAAATTTCCTGGATGGGACTCTAAAGGGTAAAGAGGGCCAGGTGTACCTCAAGCATTCTGGTTTCTGCCTTGAAACACAAAACTGGCCAAATGCCATGAATCAGGTACATTTTCTTAGATGTTAGAAGACACTACATCAGTGATGGCTAACCTTTTTTTCCTTGGGTGCAGAAAGCACGTGCGCACTTGCGTGCCCATACCCATAATGCAATGCTTCTCCCACACGCCCCTTCCCCTACACATCTGTGTGACACCCCCTCCACGCTCCTCATCCCTCCTTCACATGTGCGCACAACCCTCACGCCTGTGCTTGCCTTGCGGATGTGTGTGCAACATCCCCCACTTTTGGCCTCAGATCCCAAAACAGCGCTGGGGGAGGGGAGGGAAAGCCTTGCATCTCAAAACAGCGTTGAGAGGGAAGGAAACCACCTTTTCTCAGCGCTGCCTTGCAATCGGAGGCTTCTCAAAACAGCACTGTTTTAACAGCGCTGTTTTGCGGAGGGAGGACTTTCCCCTTCTCAGGGCTGCCTTGCGATGCCATCCTGAAATCTCCGGAGGGAGAAAAACAGCCGAAATGCAAACCGGACGTTTATTCCCGAACTTCCAATTTGCAGGTTGGGTTGTTTTTCGCTCTCCGGAGGCTTCAGGAAACCCTCCCGAGGCCGAAAAACAGGCAAAAATGAAAGCCAAAATCAGCTGACCAGCATGCACATGCGCACTGGAGCTATCAGGGCAACGTCTCACATGCCCTATGAAATGGTTCTGCGTGCCACCTGTTGCACGCCTGCCATAGGTTTGCCATCACGGCACTACATAATAGTCTTGGATAGGGGTGGGATCCTACCAGTATAACAACTGGTTTGCTTCATGCGTGTGCAGTTACCCATCGCTCTGACGAATAGCTAATTGCACAGCAGGGGTTGCAGCAATCGCGAATGCCCGTGTTGCACGCACACGCACATGCGCAGTTTGTTGTTTCCCAATAAAAACAGGTATGGAGCAGGGGTGGACGGGCGGACCTGAACCAGTTCTCTCTCCGCTGCTTACTGGAACTACTGGTTTGCCCGAGCCATAGAATCCCCCCCTTTCTTGGACCCCAATATATTGAAGCCTTTGCCATTGGGGTATAATGGATTGAGCTATAGGTTAAATGAAGTATTGTTCCGTTTGGAGTTGAAGAGAAATCTTACATTGCCATAGTGACTATGACAATGTAATTGACATAGACAATAGAATTATCCTTATATGCTGCTCCTCCCCCCAATTTTAAATTGCGTTCAAAAAGTGATCCCTCCAGTAGAAATCTGATACAAGCTTCAAAGGAGAATCGTGATTTCTATATCTTGACTAGCTCTTAATGCCAACAAATTTGACTACCAGATAGTAAACTAGATAGCCATCAAGCACTTCTCTATTAAACATGTCCATTTAAGCCAATCTTTCCATACAATTCATGTGTATTAAATAAAATGTTAAAAACCAGGTTTTGAAAAAGATCAGAAATATCCTAATCATTTGGGGAATGTTTTCCATTCCAGACAAGAATATAAAGATTGGAAAAACTTCTGAATTCTGATCAAAGTATTCTGAAGCTTTTTTAAAATTTAGACAATTGAGTACAAGTATGGTTCTTCTTCCTAAAGTGTTTTTTTTTCTTTATAGCCTAATTTTCCAGATGTCCTGCTGTACCCAGGAGATGAATACAATACCACAACATGTTTCAAGTTTTCTGTATCTTAAATGAAATCTTCTTGTGCCATATTCCTCATCGGACATTGGTGATCATGTTGGCAATCCTATTTTTGTCAACAGCCGCATGAAAAAGTGCTGTTGAGTTTTGTCCAAACAAGTCCCTTAAGTTTTGAAGCCAAATGAAATCTTGCTACAAGTTAATTTTGCAAAAATATTTTAAGTGATTCAAGCAGATTCTGAATATCATAATTATAGCTCAAATTTCATCAAAGCCATTAACAAGGTAGTATTTGGATGTCCCCTCTTCATAGTAGAAAAGTAGCAAAATTTAAGTTCAGTCAACAAATTGAATAATATAATCTCTACTTGCAATTTACCACCTTTTGATAGATTTTATATTACATCATGGAAATAGGAAGTGAAGCCCTTGGGGAGAGAGAGCGGGATAGAAATTAAAATTATTATTATTAAAATCATGAAGACTTTCATTAAGGTGGCCTGTGGCAATGTTCCCTGATAGTGCAGGTCTTACTGAGATGTTATAATCTGATATATTTGGCAGTGTAGTTTCCACTATTCCAAAATTTGAGATTCCAAATACTATTTTGAGCACTCTGGATAGTTCAAATGGTTAACATTGTGTTGTCACCTCTTTAATTCAACCATTTTCTGGGACCACAAGCGTGCTATTACAGACTCAGGAAGTGGCAGAAACAAGATGTAATGTGAATATACCGATAACAGTTCTTAATGGTTATATATATCCTTCATGCACTGCTAAATTTCATGGTTAGGTGTAAGTCAGCTCAAAGTAGCTCGATACTACAGTATACACCAGGGGTCTGCAACCTTAAACGCTTAAAGAGCCATTTGGACCAATTTCCCATAGAAAACACTGGGAGCCACAAAACCTGAGTGGGTGTGGCCAACTCAACATCACTTATTCCCACCCAGTCACAGGACCACCCTCTCCTCCAGCCATGCATACCCAGCCAGTCATTAGGGCATAGAACCAATTGTTAAAAAACACATGGACCCACAATACTTTTGACATCTCTCTCTCTCTCCCCTCCCCTTCCCCTCTGTATCTCTTTCCCACTCTCTGATCTCTGTGTGCCTGTCTGTGTCCCCTTCCATCTCCCCTATCTCTGTATCTGTTTCTATGTCTCTCTCCTTCCCCCTGTGTCTCTGTTGGGTTGTCTGTGGTTGTGAGAGAAGGGGAGAAGGAGGGTCTCCCAAAGGGTAGCTCATGCTTGTTCCTCAGCCAGCCCAGACCCTTTCCAAAAGTTGCCAAGAAGAAAGAAAAGGAGTAGCAAAGAGCCCCAAGGAGAGCTCGCCGGGTTGGCTCAGCATTGGCTTTCTGAGAGAGAAGAGAAACAGAGAGATAGAGAGACAGAAACAGAGACGCACAGAGATACAGGCATAGAGATAGAGAGAAAGAGAGATACAGAGGGGGGGGGAGAGTGGCTGATGGGTGAGTGTCATTGACGAGGGTGCTCCAATGTTCTCCAAGCCTGAGCCCCTGGGTGGGCATGCGAGGTTCAGTGGAGCCAGCCCTCTTTTCCCACTGTCCTGAACTTCTTTACTCCTTCAGCGTAGCATTGAAAGGCGTCCTCTGGGCAGGGACAGCCCCTCCTGTAAGTTTTAATGCTGTGACTGGGTACTGCAGGCCCATCCCCCTTATCGTCCCTTCCTCCAAGATCCCATTCCCACCAAGCCAGTCCTTGTGTTAGTGAAGCTGTCATCGATCACAGCCAGGTTGGGCCAGTATATCGGGGCAGAAAGCAGGTTGTGTGTCTCTCCAAGCGACTGAGGCATGCCTTGCACCAACAAAGGCCAGAAGAAGCTCAGCAAATGTGAGGTGCTAGAGAATCAGCCTAGCTGCTTCTCCATCCCCCCCCCCCCCCACCTTTTGCCCTCCCCACCTCCCAGGAGCACTCTGCATGCCTCCCAAACCCTCTGCACACTCCATTTTTTGTGAAAAGGCAGCATGCATAGACTTTTGAGGCCTGCAAAGTGCTCCTGGGGGCTGGAGAGGCCAAAAATGGGCCTGTTTTTTTTGCAAAAATGAGGCGTGCAGAGGATGTGGGAGGCCTGCAGAGTGCTCTTGGGGACTGGGAAGGGCAAAACAATCACCCTTTTGCAAAAAAAAAAAGGGGGGGCATGCCATGTTTGGAAGGCCTGCAGTGTGCTCCTGGGGGCTTGGGAGGGCAAAAACCGCCCCAATTCCAGGCCTCCGAAACCCTCTGTGCGTCCATTTTTGTGAAAAACAGGATGTGCGGTGCTGAGTTTTGGGAGGCCAAAAATACTGTATTCAGTGTATAAGATGCACCCAGATTTTCACTCTCTTGGGCAGTGGTAGTCAACCTAGTCCCTACCACCCACTAGTGGGCGTTCCAGCTTTCATGGTGGGCGGTAGACGTTTTGTCCAATGCTGAAGCACTTTCCTTTTTAAAATTTAATTGACTTCCCTACATTATAAATCACCATGACTGTGGAACTGGTGGGCAGTTAGAAAATTTTACTCCTACAGAGATACAAAAGTGGGCGGTAGGTATAAAAAGTTTGACTACCCCTACTCTTGGGGGAGAAAAAGGTGCATCTTATAGTCCGAAAAATACAGTAATTAGTAACAGTGATACTGTAACAGTATATCTCACCAATTTGTTTTTTTTTTTAGGTTAAGTTAAAAAAATAATTCTCAGAATGTGGCTTAATTTTCTACTTATAAACAGAATACAATTCATATGGTGAATAGATATGCTGTAACATTACCTAGCATGCTTAAAGGGGCTTGAGATGGATTTCTTATTAGAACTAGATTTGCAATGAACGAATCTATTATAAAATAAAGCACATCAGATTCCAGCAATCAATTTTATGATTGGGCCAGACCACTTCCACAGTGAGCTCTAATCTTTTAGGTGGTATTTCATAGATGGCATAACCCCAGAAATAAGGATTCAGTATAAAGGCTGAGAGGAGAGGATCTACTAGCCATTTGTCTGAAATGGTATAGGGTTTCCTGCCTAGGCAGAGGGTTGGACTGGAAGACCTCCAAGGTCCCTTCCAACTCTGCTATTGTATTACTTAAAAAGACTAATGGCATTCAGTCTCAATGCCAATCTTAAAACCCCCACATTTCCCAAATATAGTAAATTGGCACTTTAAATTGAATGTGTTCATTTTGGCATACAATACTGAGGTCCAGATTTATCAAGTGAGACACCCCCCCACAATGGATTTTATATCGGAAAGGGTCAGCCAGACCTCTCCCACTTCAAAGTATTTATGAACCAACTCATTTTTCAAACTTGAGGTTTGCAGAACCCTTCCACATTAAAAAAAAAAGTTTGATATGGCAATATACAGGTGAAACTCAAAAAATTAGAATATTGTGCAAAAGTTCATTTATTTCCGTAATGCAACTTAGGTGAAACTAATATATGAGATAAGACTCATTACATGCAAAGCAAAATAGTTCAAGCCGTGACTCGTCATAATTGTGATTATAGCTTACAGCTCATGAAAACCCCAAATCCACAATCTCAGAAAATTAGAATATTACATGCAATCAATAAAACAAGGATTTTACATAGAACAATATTGGACCTCTGAAAAGTATAAGCATGCATATGTAATCAGTACTTGAAGCTATCAGCCTGTTGCACTGCTGAGGTGTTATGGAAGACCAGGATGCTTCAATAGCGGCCATCAGCTCTTCTGCATTGTTCGGTCTCATGTCTCTCATCTTTCTCTTGGCAATTCCCCATAGATTCTCTATGGGGTTCAGGTCAGGCGAGTTTGCTGGCCAATCAAGCACAGTAATTAGTCATTGAACCAGGTTTTGGTACTTTTGGCAGTGTGGGCAGGTGCAGAGTCCTGCTGGAAGTCAGCATCCCCATAAAGCTCGTCTGCTGAAGGAAGCATGAAGTGCTCCAAAATTTCCTGGTAGACAGCTGCATTGACCCTGGACTTTATGAAGCACAGTGGACCAACATCAGCAGATGACATGGTTCCCCAAATCAACAGACTGGAAACTTCACACTGGACTTCAAGCACTTGCAGTGTGTGCCTCTCCATTCTTCTCCATACTCTGGGTCTTTGGTTTCCAAATGAGATGCAAAAGTTGCTCTCATCAGAAGAGGACCACTGAGCAACAGACGACATGTTTTTCTTTAGCCCAGGTAAGACGCTTCAGACGTTTGTTGTTCAGGAGCGGCTTGACAAGAGGAATACAACACTTGAAGCCCATGTCCAGGATCCATCTGTGTGGTGGCTCTTGATGCACTGAGTCCCCAACACTTATTAATGGCCTTTTCCTGACAATCCTGTAGGCTGCAGCCATCCATGCTGCTTGTGCATCTTTCTTCCACTTTTCCCTTCATAACTTTCTATTAATGTGCTTTGATACAGCACTTTGGAAACATCTGACTTCTTTGGCAATTATCTTTTGAGGCTTTCCCTCCTTATGGAGGGTGTCAACGATGGTTTTCTGCACAACTGTCAGGTTAGCAGTCTTTCCCATGATTGTGATTCCTACTGAACCAGACTGAAGACCATTTAAAGGCTCAGGAACCCTTTGCAGATGTTTTGGCTTAATTAAGCTGATTAGAGTGGGACACTGAGCCTAGAATATTGCACCGTTTCACAATATTCTAAATTTTCTGATTGTGGATTTGGGGTTTTCATGAGCTGTAAGCCATAATCATCACAATTATGACAAATCACGGTTTGAACTACCTTGCTTTGCATGTCATGAGTCTATCTCATATATTAGTTTCACCTTTTAAGTTGCATTACTGAAGTAAATGAACTTTTGCACATTCTAATTTTTAGAGTTTCACCTGTATATTCTATCACTATATGAACGTAGCATGAGATGCTAGAATCTGCAATTAATAGCAGTTTTTAGGAATGAAACTAATATAGTCTGTGCAATTAACCAAAGAAATGAATTTGTGTCAAAGTAGCTATTGAAGCTTTATTTCAATGTTTGTTCTCAACACAGAAGGGTATTTCACCTTTTATAATTTATAGGAATACAGTGGCCAATAGGAAGGACTATAAAAAGTGGCAAGGAAATGCAATCAGACACCTGGGGAGATACTGTAGCCATGCTAAGCATTAAACTGTACAGCATCCCTTAAAAAGCATTGCAACTTATTTAATGCTCTTGCAGATTCCCGCCTTTTACTGCAGAATCCCTGCAATCCTAAAAATGTATGAAGTGTAGCTGAAGCCATGTGTCTTTTTGTAGAAATACTTGAATCAAAGTGTTGACACTTGGGGGCATGCAGCATTTTGCTTTTAAAGTCCAAAAGGTGCTTTGAGTTATATTGCTCCTTAAAGCAGATACAAGCAATCTGGGGAAACGGTATAGCTGTACTGAAATATTGCATAGTATTACTTGAATTGTTTTTAAATTTCGTCCACCAAGTAATAGAAAATGATTTTTAGTAGCCTGATTTTATTCCTCAAATAAGAGGCTAAGTGTGGGGTAGTGTGTGTAAGACTAGGATCAGACCCAGATTTAAGTTTTCCCTTAGCCATAGAATCTCACTGAGTGATTTTGGATCTTATTCCTTTTATTTTACAAGGTTAATCTAGGGATGAGAGGCAACAACTTCATACTGAATTTCATGAGAAAAAAGTATAGAAAGAAAATAAAATGTGGAATACTACTTAAGCCTATGTTTTTTTCTGTAAAAGCAGTGTTCAACTGCTTTAATAAATTGCAATTTTGACAGCAGCAAAAATTCTCAGTGAATTCTGTACAACAGGGGTCCCCAACCCCCGGGCTGCGGACCAGTGCCGGTCCGTGGCTGGGTGGGAGCCGGGCCGCAGGGCTGGAGAGGAGGAGGGAGTAGCCCCCTGAGCAGAGCACGCGGGAGAACGCAGGCGTGGCTGTTTGCACCGTTGGAGTGTGGCTCTTCCTCCACCCTCATCGACGGAGGGACTCCTGGGTGCCGCCGGACCGGCCACCGATTCCCTCCCCTGCTGGCATGCCGGCCACTCGTTTTCTTCCAGGGGCTGTGGAGGCTCCGCGGGCAGGGGAGGGAACTGGTGGCCTCCGGCGGCGCCCAGGAGTCCCTCCGTCGACGAGGGTGGAGGAAGAGCCCCCACCATCCTCCTGCGTTCTCCCGCGCGCTCTGCCCAATGGGCTGCCCCCTCCTCCTCTCCAGCCCGGCTCCTACCCAGCCATGGAGCGAACGAGCGACCAAGCGTGGCAGGCGGGCTGAGGAGGCTGGGGACGACGAGACAGAGAGAGGGAGGGAGGGAGAGAAAGATAGACAGAGACACAGAATGAGTGATTGAGTGAATGCAAGACAGACAGACAGACGCACGCACACACTGAGTGACAGAGATGGGCGGATGAAGGAGACAGAGAGAAAGAGACAGAAAGGAAAGAAAGAAAGACAGAAAGATACAGAAAGAGAGAAAGAGAAAGAGGGAAAAAGAAAAAGAAATAAAGAGAGAAAGGGAAAGAGAGAGAAAGAAAGAAAGAGAGACAGAGACAAAGAAAGAGGGAGAGAAAGAAAGAAAGAAAAAAAGAGAAAGAAAGAAAGAACTTATGACCACAGTTGAGGCCAAAAGTTTGGTTGCTAACCAAGATCATTGTTAAGTGAGTTTCACATTTTCCAAGTTGGCCACGCCCACCCAGTCACATGACTGCTGAGCCACTCAGCCGGTCTGCAGAATTTTCTTTAAAATGAAACCGGTCCCTGGTGCAAAAAAGGTTGGGGACCCCTGCTGTACAAGGAACTAGATCCAATACAACCATCTTAAAATTTTGTTTTGGAGAACAATAATTCTGCTCTTGCCCAAATCTCAAAATACCTTATCTGACATAGGACAAATACCCAATCAAATGATTCCAAATTGGAGCAATTTGCCATCTAAATTTATCTTGGGCTTGTCTTTAAATACCTAACTCTGCCTGGAATAAGACATAATAGCATCCTGTAGTATGAATTAACAGATCAAATCAATCTCTTTATATTACAAAATCAGACAAGCAGCTTCTTTGCTACACCATTTTCAAGTCATTAGGATTGTGCCTAAACTACATAAGTCTACGGCAAGCAACTTAGTAGTAACAAATTAATATATCCTTGTACAGCCTTTGGATACAACACTAAGGTATCTGTGGAGATTGCTTTCAACATGCACTTGAAATATTAACAGAAGCAAATAACATTATAGCAAAGTTAGAAACACATTTTATTTCACGTGCCCATAAAAAGACACCATTGAGATCATAGGATGTTGTTACATACAAGAAATTGTGCACTATAGTCTACTGTAGCAGCTCTTACAGATTTTACTAAAAGATCCAGATCCTTGCTGCATTAACCCTAGAAAAGATTTTCTTCAGCGAACTAAATTCTTATATTTCTCAAAAGAAATCCCTTAAAATTACGTAAACAATACTTTTCCTAACATGTTCTTTGCCATTCTAATCAATTCTTTCAGGACTGATACTTCTTCGAGGGCTTCCCGATGGTGAACGACTGGAAGTAAAAAAAAGAAGAAGAAAAGGATGGGGGCAAAGAGAACCAAGTCACAAGAAGTTAATTTAATAAAAAGACTAGATTAATGGATTAGTGTTATAAATCAGGCCCACTGCTACATCTAGGGCAATAATAAATTTAATCCTAATGCTTAAATTATTTGGGTTATTTTTGTGAAAGAACATGTTAGAAATCAAGTGGAAACCATGTACATTTTTAATGTGAAGTACCAAAGCAAAATTTCCACATTTCATGCACCCCCTTTCCCACAAGAAAGTATTGCCAAGCTTTCAAAGCATTCAAAAAGCAGCATACTTACCGTGAATTAATGGAGAATGGATATAAATGGCTCATATCAAAACTGAAAAAGCAAGACTGAAGATTAAATCAAGTAAAATGCTTTTAAATACATTTCTAATTTGGATTAAACATCTAGATTTATTTTGCTTGGATAAGTAACTGTCATTCAAAACATAGATTTGATTATTCTGCACTACAGCAGACTTACCCCCAAAGTTTATTAAGGGCCAGTTATAACTCTATACCTTCTCAGTCTGACTATGAGCCATTTAAGTTTATTGTCCATTAAAACAATCATGATGTGCTCAATGGTTTAACGTAGGTAAGAACTTCCTATTTTGGAGTGAGGCTCTGAATATGAATTCACACTATTAAAACTTGCAAAATTTTACGGTTATGTATCTATAACTTTTTTTTTAGAACAGGGTTGTCAAACACATGGCCCGCAGGCCAGGTACGGCTCATGCAGGCCATGCCCACCCCGGCCCACAAGGGCAAAAATAAACCCAATACGTCACCCAATGCAATCAGGTTTAACACCCCTGAATTAGATGAAGAACCTCACAATACAATATTCTGTATTCTCCACAGATCTATGCAGAGACCATTACTATAAATTACTTTTTCTTAGTTAACTGTAACAATATAAGTAATTCAACCTATAGACTCAACTTACCTTCTCTTTAAAGATGGTGATCGTGATTTAGAGCGGCTGTTGAAATATCAATTAATCTTGATTAACATTTAACATATTAATTTAGTTATTTATTAAAGTCCTATTTTACAAAATACAGGTTTGATCTGATGGTAAACATTTTGCAACAGTTCCTATATCAAATATTTGGAACCAAAATGACACTTCACCAATACAAAGTTCATAATACAGTTGTCTTCATACTATAAATTGTGTGCATGTGCACATATACAAAGACAGGGCATTTTTTTTCCAAATGTAGCAAAATAAATGAATTTATTATTTCCAATTAAGCTAAACTTTCTAGCAGTTATTTAGGATTAGCTACCCACAGCAAATTTCACATTTAATTATTGCTTTGTGTCCACAAATGGAAGTTTACCTGCTTCTGGGCCGTGAAATGGACCTTGACCGAGACCTAGATCTTGACCGAGACCTGGATTAAAAAAAAGAAGGAAATTCAATACTACAGTGTTTCAGTTCCTGAATATTCATAGTTCAAAAATGTGATTATTCCAGATTACTTGGATAAATAGAAATATGTCATTAAAGATTCTAGAGAGGCAGCTATAATATACAGGCAACCATTCTCCAGCGGTTCCTTTTAGTTTAAACAGCAGGAAACTGCAAATTTTAAGACTCCAAATCTATAGAATTCTGTATATGGTGTTTCCCCCCACAAGCAGTCATTTGGCAAAAGAAAGTATTTGATTCTCCTCACTCTGTCACAACAGATCTCACTGGGTGAGTCTGGTTGTAAGGTTTCATGTGGCTTTGTTTTCTTGAAAGTGACAGGTTTAACTGGTGATGGAATTTTTCCACTAATGTTTATTTTTATGCTCCATTATCTTTCATTGTATCAGTGGAGAAGCTTCTCATTCACACCACTGGATGCTAGGGCAGCCTGCAACCTACTGATGGTGAGTGAACTCTCAATGTAGAAACGGATGCTACTGATCTCCAGAGTACCCGGCAACTCACTCTCATTAAAAGCAATTCGAGGAATATAGTATAGTTCATAAAACTAAAAGCACTCAAAGCAGGAAAAGCAGCATGAAGTACATAAAGTGAGCATTCTTCACATAACACTGCACAAATGACTTAATCCTTAACAAATGCATTTTGCCCAAGATATAAACAGATAATCCACTACAGGTAGTCATCAAGCTATGACAATTGAGCCCAAACTTTCTGATCACATGACCTCAGGACACCCAAATTTTGATCATGTAACCATGGGAGTGCTACAATGGTCATTAAATATGAAAAAAGGGTCATAATTCCATTTTTTCCAGTGATATTGTCATTTCAGTCACTAAATGAATGGTTGTAAGTTGAGGACTCCCTGTACTATACACATAAAATTCACAATACTGGCAGCTGTTAACCTGATTTGCACACAAACATTGCAGCATTCAAAAACCAAGAACTGCCTATTTTACAATCATCATAAATATGAGCCAAATTACCTTGATCTCTTTAAAGAACCTGAACGGGATCTACGTGGCGTTATAGATCTGGATCTACGAGGAGACAGAGATCTAGATCTGCGAGCTGAGATAGATCTGGATCTAAATGGAAATAGACTTACAGTTATACTATTCTTTGCCTACTAAAGCTAGAATGTTCCACATATGTAAATGCTCACCTCCTGCCACGACTTCGGCTGCGTGAGCGAGAATATCTTCTTCCTCTGGACCTTGAATGAGACCGAGACCGTGACCTAGTTTCGGTTAGAGGGAAAAAAATTAGATTACATATTCAACAATTGGCATGTGAGCCCTCGCTGAAGCTAAAAAACATCAGCTATCTAAAAATTAGTGACCGTCAGTTGAAAAATTTAGGGCCTATTTCTCAAGTATTTTTTTACTACCTAATAAAGATGTTAAAATGTATAACATTTAGAATTATTACATAATAATATAAAACACTGTAATGTGTATTTAAAATAAACCTTGCAAGTTTGCAGGTCGACCCTCTTTGGCCCAAGGTCTAGCAGATCTAGACGATCTAGAAGTATCTATAGCCGATCGCTGCATCTAGGTGTTCTCTTCAATCTAACGACGATCAAACTGACAGCCAAATGAGCCAGGTGAGGCTTGATTGACGCAAGAAGATTTTTCTAGGTGGGAATGTGGTCAATCTGGTGTTCCTCTTTTTAAACCGGAGGGGGGCCCAATTGAAAGCCAAATTTACTGTTACGGCGATCACCGTCTCAATTTTTCTGCCCTTTAAAGAATATGGTGAAGCTAGGTGTAGATGACTCGAGGGGATCTGGCCTCTTATGCTGATCACCTCAAGGTCTAGGAGGATCTTAATTGTCGGATTTGCAAGGCGCCTCAGCATGAAATCTTAAGGCTCGTGACATTCTGAATCAAGGCGACTGACTCAAACGAAGAAACCTGAAAGGTTTTGACCAGGTTGATTATTAACATATTAACATTTTAATACAAAATATAAACAAATGTTAACAAACCCATATAATTAAAACTTTTTTTAAAAAAACAATGGTACTTTATTTTATTTTACTAACTAAAACTACACATCACTTAAAACTTTAAAACAAAATTACTCGTATCTATACATACCTGCTTCTCCGACGACGACTATAGCGATGACAATCATAAGCATAATGACCTTTTTCACCACATTCATAACATCTATCATTAGGATCAAATGGTCGTCGTGCTGGAGGTCTATCATAGCGAGACCTACGAGGCATACCAGTTGATAACTCCACTCTAACCCTGGAACCACATATCACCCTAATAACAGCAAAACATGTCAGTGAACATACTAAACCCTGTATAAAAAATGGAAGTTATTTCACAAATAACATTTGTATTCCTACTTACTTTCCATCTAGACCACGAACAGCATCTTCAGCATCCCTTGGGTCTTCAAATTCAACAAACGCAAATCCGGGAGGGTTTCGTGCAATCCACACGGTACGTAAGGGTCCATAGTAGCTAAAAGCCCTTTCAAGTTCTCCTTTACCAGCACCCGTTCCTAAGTTGCCAACGTATACTTTTGTTTCTGCAAAAATAGAAAACAGTAATTTCCAAAACTTTTAAGACGTCTTAAGATCAAGTAGGAAAAACATGCTTAATGGAGCAGAAGTTCCACTATAGTCAAGGACCCTTTTTTTTTACAAGTAGTCTTCCAGAAGATAACCAAGTTATCTACTTGCTCTACAAAGTGTTTCTTAGCATATTGGACATAGAAGGGTGGTGGTTTATTTTTTTTAGCTTTTATGATCACCTCTGTGCTGCTATTTTACTATTTTACGCTGCTATTTTACAGCAGTTTATTCGCTGTGCATTGGCTTTGTTTCCACACACACACAAAAAGGAGAAGTAGCTGTCCTCCGCTCACAACACGGCGCTCCAGCCAGCTACTCCACCCACTCGGGCCCGGGAAGCCTCTGAATCGCAAGGCCAAGCAGGCATAGCGGCACTCATGCTCCATCGCGCGCCTGCGCATTAGGCCACCACCGCTTCCTGGCGGCGGACACACATGCGGCTACTCCGTTGCAAGCTCGCCCGATGCCGCCGTTTCCCCCACCGTCTTCCTGCCCCGATCACGGGCGCCGCCATCTTTAGCACCGCCTCCATTTTACCCGTACACCGGTAGTAGCATTAACCCAAAAAAAAGGGAGAAAAAAAAATCAATGAAATCATCAAGTGCCTGCCCGCTTCCACTAAAATGTTCAAGCAAACCAGCAGCGCATTTGCGCATTTAAGCTTAGCAATTCCAACTCGAAGGAAGTTCGCCTCGGTACATCCAGCGACTATAACATGTGCAAAATGGCGCCGGGTCATTTCCTAACGGGCCTTAACATTATTACCGACACAGCTTGGTGTCGTACAAACAGTGAAACTACACGGAGAATACGGAGAATAGATGCAGACGACACCTACCGCGCCTGAACTCGCATCACTTACCTCCGGCATAACGGCTGTAGCGCGACATCCTTTCACGAAGGTAAAAAAAAAAACAACTGTCGCTGAGCGCATGCGGGTTGCAGTCCTTATATAGGTTGCGCCGTTATTGCGCACGCGCACTATAATTGTGAGCACCTCGCGTACTGGCGAGGCGGGAAAGAGAGTTTTTGTTTCTATAGTAACGTTAGGCTGAAAAAGGGGAGGAGGCGGAGGCGATGGGAAATAGGACGTGACGCCATTTTGAGCGACGTTAGGACCCCGCGAAGAGGCGTGTTTAAAGCATCGCCTGTTTTAAAAGTTTAAAGCGGTTGAGATGTACGGCTGCTGCATGTTTGTCAGTAGTTAATTTGGACTTTAAAAAGCGTTTGAGGATCATTCGAGATTTTAACAGACGGTAACGCGCTACGAAAAGCAAATATTGATTCCCCTCCCTCCAAATTCTTTTACTTTACTTCTCTAATATTTATCAGAGCCATTACCTGTATTTAATTATTGTTTATCAGTGCCATCTTAGTTGATCTCAAAAACAACAACGCCAGACATAGCTTGTAACTGGATGGACGATCACTTAAAAACTCCTAAAACTGTGGGCTAAACCGGGAAGAGTTGCAGAAGAAAGCCAATCAAAGCTACTTCCTGCTCTTGCCAAAACAATATCCATGAAGTCGCCAAAACTCGAGGTCCAGCGACAGGAAACGTCACTTCTACCTTTAAAAGTAATTGTCTTTTGGAAGCTGCTTACACAAACTAAGCCTTCAGATTCATCCAAAATAAGATAGCCAGTATATAACCAGGCCCAGAAGATAAAGCTTTTAAAAGCTGAATGCTAAAAATCCGCAGCAGAAAAAGAGAAACTAGAAAGTAACTGTTGAGGAACTAGAAAGTAACTGTTGAAGAAATGTTACATTTCTTCCAACATAACCATCGAAACGGAATCGCCTCTTAGTTAAATTCCTAAATGTGTTCTGCAACACATTCAGTGGAAGAAGCCTTTTTGAAAGACTCCTCGGAAACATCCGGCTACGGAAGGAAATAAAGAGGCCCCTGAACGCAGTGCCTTCTGGTCCCAGAAAGGACGGCCGGGCTGGAGCCAAAGTGCCTTCGCGCTATCTTTAAAGGCTTTTTTTGACTGAGTGGCGGCTGCTGAAATTGGATATCGGGATTGTAATTTATTTTCAAGGATGTACACGAGTGCTACCTCTACTTAAATAACAAGAATAGATGCAATCTTGCAGTCCAGCTTTCTTTTTTTTAAATCAACGCGCTGTATTTTTATGGCGTTGACTATGCAGTAAGAACCGCGAGGGATTCAACGGTGCGTTCGTAAACTGCAGGTTTTTTCCCACGACCTGAAATTAATGTATGTATTGGGGTTCATACTTTTGGGAACATTGCTGAGCTCAGTACTAACGAACAGTAGTCTTGTAGAAAGATTATTCGATGGAATGATATTGCAATCTCATCTTCATTACGGAAGATCGATTGGCAAAAAGATTTTGATGATACGGATTGCTAAAATCATAATTATTGTTATGACTTTATTATGGTATGAATGTGTATTGTCGCCGGGATGGGATTGTGGGTGTTATTACTTAAACATATTTGAAACAAACAAACAAAAACCAGCAAGGAAAGTGATTGGATTTCTAAATGAAAAAGGAATGGAAGGATTTCACATAGAGAAATTGAATTAATTCTTTGCATCTAGCTTAACTATAGAAGATGTTGGACAAATTTCTGAGCCTGCATTTTCTGAGGGAACTGGAGTTGCTAAAGCAAAGTAACCTACTAAGCTAAGATATAGCATTTTAATCTAAGACATTTGGAAAGATTGTACAGTAAGAAGTCAATCTAGCAGACATTCTCCCAAAATTGTGGTTATTGTAGCAAAAAAATGTAACCTGTCTAGTCCTCTGCTGGAAGGTAGGGAGTGTGACAGTAACTTTTAAAAAGGGGTCCAGGAGATCCTGGAAATAATAAGCTGGTAAAGATGAATTAGTGGAAAGAGTAATCAAAGGAAAAATAACTAAGCAGTAGAGGAATAAGCCTCTTTAAAGAAAAGTCAGCATGGATTTTGCAAAAGTAAATCCTGCTTCACTGTCTTAATGATTTTTTTTTGAAATGCACAAGAAGATAGAGGTGAACTTTGTAACATGGCACACCTGTGTTTTCAAAAAGTCTTTGACAATAAATCTGTAGACTTATAAGACATACAGTGATTTGTGCTTAAGAAAGTGCTGGGTAAGTTTTTGAAATGAGGGTCTATCAAGAGCTATTAAATCTTGAGATTCAGTGTTACAACTGGACTTCAGGTAGTGTGCATTCCCAGTGGCGGATTAAGACTCACTGGTACCCTAAACACCGACAAATGTTGGTGCCCCCCCTCCATGTACATATTGTACAAATCTTCATTGGGTTTTTTTTCTTTTTCAACTTTGTGGTGCCCCCTTGGGCCTGCTGCCCTAAGCACATGCTTAGTCTGCTTAATGGTTAATATTATTTATTTATTTATTTATTTTATTTATTTATTTGTATAACCGCGTCCTCTCCCCTAGGGGACTCGGAGCGGTGTACAGGGAAGAATAAAACAGCATAAAATATATACATGAACAATAAATACAATAAAAATAGATTAAATTTGACTATCCCTGCACTAAAATTCCCATTTAAAATTAACAATCCCTAATCCCCGGGCAGAGACTAACCTAGGCCGGCCAAGCAGAAAAAGTGAGTTTTTAATTTCTGACGGAAGGAACGGAGGTCCATAGTTGTTCTAATGTCGGGGGGAAGGTCGTTCCAGAGGGCTGGGCGCGCCACAGAGAAGGCCCTTCCCCTGGGCGTCGCCCGCTGACAAAGTCTAGTGGACGGCACCCAGAGCAGTCCCTCTCTGTGGGAGCGAATCGGCCGGGAGGATGTATGAGGCAGAATCCGATCCCGCAGATAGCTAGGTCCCGAGCCATGGAGCGCTTTAAAGATGAGAACTAACAACTTGAAGCGCACCCGAAAGACGACAGGTAGCCAGTGCAGCTCGCGCAAGAGCGGTGTTACATGGGTATACCTTGCGGTACCCATTATTGCTCGCGCGGCTGCATTCTGGACCAGCTGAAGTCTTCGGGTGCACCTCAAGGGGAGCCCCATGTAGAGAGAGTTACAATAGTCCAGTCGGGATGTCACGAGAGCATGGGTGACTGTGCGAAGGGCGTCCCGATCCAATAGGGGGCGCAACTGGCGAACCTGGCGAACCTGGTAAAACGCCCTCCTGGCCACGGCTGTCACTTGATCTTCCATGGACAGCCGGGCATCCAGGAGGACACCCAAGTTGCGTGCCCCATCCACTGGGGCAAGATGTTCGCCCCCAATGGCCAGCGATGGAGTCAACTGGTTGAATCGGGCAGCCGGAAACCACAGCCACTCGGTCTTGGTCGGGTTGAGCCTGAGTCCGTTTCTTCCCATCCAGATCCGTACGGCTTCCAGGCACTGGCACATCACCGCTACGGCATCGTTGGGGTGGTCTGGGGTAGATATATACAGCTGAGTATCATCAGCGTAAAGATGGTACTCTACCCCAAAACCACGGATGATCTCACCCAGCGGCTTCATATATGTGTTAAACAGGAGAGGCGAGAGGACCGACCCCTGAGGCACCCCACATGTGAGGGGTCTCGGGGTCGACCTCTGCTCCCCTGTCAACACAAATTGCGATCGGCCAGAGAGGTAGGAGGAGAACCACCGTAAAACGGTGCCTCCCACCCCCAACCCCCCCAGCCGATGCAATAGGATACCATGGTCGATGGTATCGAAAGCCGCCGAGAGGTCTAATAGGACCAGGATGGAGGAACAACCCCCATCTCTGGCCCTCCAGAGATCATCGACCAACGCGACCAATGCCGTCTCGGTGCTATGCCCGGGCCGAAAGCCGGACTGGCGCGGGTCTAGATAATCAACTTCCTCCAGGTGACGGGGAAACTGTTGTGCCACCACACTCTCAACAACCTTCGCCAAGAAGGGAAGGTTGGAGACTGGACGATAGTTGGTTAAAAGAGCTGGATCCAAAGAGGGCTTCTTAAGGAGGGGCCTCACCATAGCCTCTTTTAGGGAAGCAGGCAAGGAACCCTCACTTAAGGATGCGTTGACAACCTCTTGGAGCCAGCCTCGTGTCACCTCCCAGGATGCCAGTACAAGCCAGGAGGGACACGGGTCCAATAAACATGTGGTGGCTCGCAGTCGCCCACGTAACCTGACCATATCCTCGGAAGCAACGGAGTCAAACTCCTCCCAAACAAGATCTGTCTCGTGGCATCCCACTGGGCCATCAATGGGGGCTAACTCGTTCTGTATCTGAGCGATTTTCTCCTGCAGAAAAGTCACAAATTCCTCTGCTCTACCCTGTAGCGGGGCTTCCCGCACCCTCTGTTGGAGGAGGGAGCGGGTCACCCTAAACAGGGCGGCAGGGCGGTTTTCTGCGGATGCTATGAGAGTGGCACAATGATGACGTTTGGCCACTCTCAGCGCCACAATGTAAGTCCGTAAATGGGCTCTTACCTGTGTCCGGTCGGATTCAGAACGGGAAGACCTCCATCTTCTCTCTAGGCATCTCTTGTGGCGTTTCATCACCCTTAGCTCCTCGGTGAACCAAGGAGCCAGGGTGGCTCGCCGCCACAAGAGAGGCCGCAAGGGCACGACCCGATCCAAGGCTCCCGTGGTCGCAGTATTCCATGCGGCCACGAGGTCCTCCATCGGGGCGCGGGTCAGGGGTACAGGAAGTGGCCCAAGCGCCGTCTGGAACCCATCAGGGTCCATCAGGCGCCTGGGGCGGAACCAAATTGGTGACTCAGGTTCCGCCTCCCCGCGGTGAGGGGCAGCGGTTGGAAAGTCGAGCCGGAGAAGTGAGTGGTCTGTCCATGACAAGGGCGTGATGACTATGTCCCCTATACCCAGATCACTCTTCCATTGGCCTGAGACAAAGATGAGATCCGGTGTATGTCCACCCTCGTGAGTGGGGCCTTGAATTACTTGGGTCAGGTCCATGGCCGTCATGGAAGCCATGAACTCCCGAGCTACCCCGGATGATTCGCCCACCGATGGCAGATTAAAGTCCCCCATGACTAAAAGTCTGGGGGTCTCAACTGCCATCGTAGCGATCATCTCGAGGAGCTCGGGCAGGGCTGCTGTTACATAGCGGGGAGCCAGGTATACAACCAGCAAGCCCAACTGCCTCCCTAGGCCCCACTTCACGCAGAGGGACTCACAACCGGTGGTCTGTGGCACAATGGTCTCTCTCGGCTCCAGACCTTCCCTAATGATAACCGCTACCCCACCACCCCTGCCTAGGGCCCGAGGCTGATGAAAAGCGCGGTAACCTGGTGGGCACATTTCAACGAGGGGGAGTCCTTCCTCGTGGCCCAACCAGGTCTCCGCAATTCCTACCAGGTCCGGCTCCCCCTCTGACACAAGGTCATGGATGAGGGGGGCTTTGTTGACCACAGACCTGGCATTGCAGAACATCAGCCGTAGACCCTGGCTCTGTACTCCCTGACCACCTAGCCTGCGGGGGTTGTGGCACTTGATATACCACTGTGCATTCCAACTACCAATGTCAGGGGGACAATAGCCAGGGAGGGATCTAACTGTTGCTTGTGAGCATTTCATAGGCAACCATTAGCCACTCTGATAAACAATCCTGGGCTAGCATGAACCTTGACTTGATTCAACAGGGCCATTTTATTCTTAATCATGGAAATAGGCAAGTTTTCCTAATACAGAGGCAGGAGAATATTGCTGGCAATGATGTTTTCTTTTCTTATTAGGTTCAGTAAAAAGGAAATATGACTGAATGGCAGAGGAAAACTCCTTTGGAATGGCTGGCTTTTGTGGATAAAGAAGTCAAAGTACTGGCTGCCGAGAAACGCCAATACAAAGGATGGGTTTTAACAGTTGATCCAGTTTCCGCCAAGTATGTATCAGTGAATTCTATATAGAAATACTTTTTCTGAGAAAGAAGGTGTGTTAAGGGAGAATGAAGGGGATGAATGATTATAATGTATAAAATGAAAAGCAAATTAAATTGGGAGATTGTATGCCTAAACAGAATACAAATGAAATCTTAAAACAAACATATTAAATATTTCTGTCTGACAGACATTTGAAAATATGTCGGTAATTTCAGGAAAAAATTACAACTAATAAACATTGACAACATTTATTAGTAAACTTAGTCTACATTGTCAGGTTTTAAAAACTTTTTGACAATTATTCAGCCAAACATACTTAATTATCTAGTGAAATGCGTATGCCAGTTTTTCAGTTTTTGCAACAATGTATCTGGCAGCTAACAATGGGAAAATCTATTCTTTATGTTGGTTTATATATCATACATCCATGATGGCGAACCTATGGCATGCAGCGCCATTTCCTTCCCTTGAGGCCATTTTTCTCCCTCCAGAAGCTTTCTTGAAGCCTCTGGAGTGTGAAAAACCAGCCCTACAGGCAAACAAAAAATTCAGGAATGGCTTCCAGTTTGCTCATAGGGCCTGTTTTAGTCCTCCGGCGTGTTCAGGGGCCTTCAGGAGACTTCCCTGAAGGCTCCAGAGGGCAAAAAACAACCATACAAGCAAACCGGAAGTCCGTTGCTAAACTTCTGGTTTGCCCGTAGGGCCGGTTTTTTGTCTCCAAAGGGCCTCCGGGGTGGGGGAGGCCGCTTTCGTCTGGGGAGGGTGAAAAAAGCACGCTACAAATGGGGGGGGGGGGGGAATGCTGATTGTGCCCGTATGTACACTGGGGTTGTGAGCATAACATTATGGGTGTGGCACGCCCGCACATGACCCCCCCCTGCACTCCCCCCCACTTTTGGCACACTAGCCAAAAAAGGTTCACCATCACTGTCATAGGTAGTATGGACAGTAAATGAACAGTTATATTTATTGTAAAAAGAGTTTCCCATGTCTTCTATAATGTTTAGACAAGGATAATTGTATATTAACACCATGGAAAGTTTTTAATTTAAATGAATACTTGTAAGGACCAAAGTTGGGGGATACTTTGCTCATGACCAAAATGCTTCATCAAATGATTTGCACAATTTTAGCATTTTGTATAATAATATTTAATATACAGTGGTACCTCGCTTCACGAACTTAATTGGTGAAATGACTCTGGTCGCGATCCGAAATGGTCGTGAAGCGAGGCACAATTTCCCATAGGGTTCAATGTAAATCCGATTAATCCGTTCTGACCTTGTTTTTGGGTCGTGATTTTTGAACGGACTCTGTTCGCGTTGCGAATTGGTCCTGAAGAAAGGCACAGTTTCCCATAGGGTTCAATGTAAAGCAGCTGAGGGGCGATGGAGCAAGCCAGCATGACTTTCGCCCGTCTCTTTCCGGACTCTGCGCTTCTGCTTGTCGGGACGCTTCCCAAAGCCAGCAGCCGCGCGGCCAGCCACTCCGTTTCTCCGTCTTACTCATCGGTCGCCTCTTGGGGCCCGGACCCGCCGCCGCCGGGCTGGTGAGGGTGGAACGGCGGCGGCGCGGGGGGGGGCGGGTCCGGACCCCGAGAGGCGACCGATGAGTAAGACGGAGAAACGGAGTGGCTGGCCGCGCGGCTGCTGGCTTTGGGAAGCGTCTTGACAAGCAGAAGCGCTGAGTCAGGAAAGGGACGGGCGGAAGCTGCAAAGTCCGGCTGGGAAGGCAGCTCTTTCCCCCTCCCCACCTTCCCTTCCAGCTGGGCTCTGCAGCTTTCTCCCGTCCCGAGAAGCAGGAGCGCCGAGTCAGGAAAGGGATGGGCGGAAGCTGCAAAGTCCGGCCGGGAAGGCAGCTCTTTCCCCCTCCCCACCTTCCCTTCCCAGCTGGGCTCTGCAGCTTTCTCCCGTCCCGAGAAGCAGGAGCGCCGAGTCAGGAAAGGGACGGGCGGAAGCTGCAAAGTCCGGCTGGGAAGGCAGCTCTTTCCCCCTCCCCACCTTCCCTTCCCAGCTGGGCTCTGCAGCTTTCTCCCGTCCCGAGAAGCAGGAGCGCCGAGTCAGGAAAGGGACGGGCGGAAGCTGCAAAGTCCGGCCGGGAAGGCAGCTCTTTCCCCCTCCCCACCTTCCCTTCCCAGCTGGGCTCTGCAGCTTTCTCCCATCCCGAGAAGCAGGAGCGCCGAGTCAGGAAAGGGACGGGCGGAAGCTGCAAAGTCCGGCCGGGAAGGCAGCTCTTTCCCCCTCCCCACCTTCCCTTCCCAGCTGGGCTCTGCAGCTTTCTCCCGTCCCGAGAAGCAGGAGCGCCGAGTCAGGAAAGGGACGGGCGAAAGCTGTAAAGTCCGGCCGGGAAGGCAGCTCTCCCTCCCCCCCCCCCCCCCCCCGCCTTCGCTTATACACACACACCCGTCCCCGTCACTCACAACAACCGCGGCAGGGTGCAGCCTGGAAAAGGCGCAGTGCGAACTCACAATTCGCCTGCGCCCTCAATGGACCGGCCGCCACGCGGAGTTCGTGCAGCGAGGCGGAGTTTTTTGGAAAATTTCTGGTCGTGCTCCGAATTGGTCGTGAAGAGAGGCGTTCGTGAAGCGAGATACCACTGTATATGTAAAATGGATGGCAATTGACCTTACATCTTAGCATGATGTCAATTTAAAATGTAAATCTGATGAAAAATAATTCTACCAAACGTGCAATATATATTATGTATATTATTTGATCAAAATATTTTGAGTCTAACTGGAGAGGCCTCAATTATTCTGGCTTTTGATCTTAATCTAGTTATTACAAACTTCAAGAATTGCTAATGCAACTAAAGCCCCAGGTTTATTGGGTAACTTATGGAACAGCTTGTAATGCTATAGCAATTGTAGTTTTTTTTCATTGGATGAATGAAACAGTTTCATTCTGATTTAAACTTTTTTGATATGGAAGACTGATAGAAAGGCTTAGTATGGACGAAAAAGCCAATTAGCAATGTGATCACTTAACATATCCTCATATGAACCTTTTATTCTTGACAGTATTCTTCTGGCAAATCCCCTTGAGAATGGAAAAGTATCTGTTTTAGTTGTTTTAGGACATGCTGTGCAGGATATTGAAATAGTGACTGAAAGAGATGATGAAATTAAAGAAAAACTTGCACATCTCTTTATGGCTGGAAAAAGTCAAACTTATAATCAAGAAGAGCTGGACAGAAAGAAAAACTCCTTGAAGAACTGGCTGGAGAAAAACCACATCCCTGTAAAAGAACAAGGAGAATCACAACCAATGCTGTGTGTGGCAGGTGTATTAACCATTGACCCACCATATGGACCGGAAAATTGCAATAGCTCTAATGAAATAATTTTGTGTAGAGTTCAAGGATTGATTCAAAGCTATCTTGCACTTCAGCAGTGAGGCATATAGATTTCATTATTCTTAAAACACTTAGCAGTTTAATAAAAAGTTGGAATGTTTAATGGCTGATGCTCAGCCATTGTTTCCAAATTTTGTTTTGTATACAAGTAACAATTGCATCAGTTGTGCTAGTTATATTTTTATATTAAAATCATTTGACTTCTTTGCCCACCAAGTTCCTGCAAAGTTGATTTTTTCATATAAAATAAAGTTAAAAAAAAGTCACATTCTTATTCTCTCCAGTCTCTTAATTTGAAATCAAAATATTAACTTTTCTGAGGAATATAGGACAGTAGTATAAGCAATAAAATATTTTGGACAGTTTTTCTTCCTATGAATATGCAGCCAATTTCACAATTGAAAGTACTGTATAGTAAATTCTAGAAGTTAATTTTCTGCACATACAGGACAGCACATACAAAAGTACTGTACCAAGTCCTTTTTAAGATACTGAAAATAGGCCTTTTTCTATGTAAGACTTTTTCAGATGCAATATGACAGTATTTTCCTTGACTTTAGTATTAGCACATGTATGTTCCTTTGAATGGTCAGACCATTGATTGAAAATTAAAACATGCTTTGGTTGCATCTGTTGGGATTTGTAGTTCAACACAGCTGCAGGGCATTATGTTGATAAAGGCTGAGTAGACAATTATCTTTCCAAATGTGGCGTCTGGGAATGATCGTGTACCTGAAGACCCAATGCTCACTATCTACAAAGCCCTTGATTGTTCATTTCAGTATTCATGAAACGTATTGATCTCTACCTTTTCCAGGAATAAGTCGTTGAGGTGAAACACTGTTTAAAAATATAAATTCAGTATTAATAGGTGTGCTAAATATTATTCTCTGTTTAAACTATAAGAAATTCATTACGAACTTTATTGATGTATTTCCAAATTGTTGTTTGACTGAAATTCATAAACTTTTCCTTATAGAAGTTTTCAAAAACTTTGGGCTTTGTTAACAATGAGGTCCCAGATGAAATCCGTAAGTCAATCAGTTAATCATAAAATAAGTTTTGTTATACTTAAATTTCTCACTCACTTTTCTGTCCTGGATAGAATCATGCTCAAAAATTCAGGAGGTAGCCATTTTCCAATAGAGGTGTAAAACATATCCTTTCATCATCATTTTTGCCCAACTTCCCTCCCTCTCACTATATCCACAAATCAAACCACAATGCTTTGAGCAGTTTCAAACAGAATATAGTTTTGCTAAAAAGAAACAGTGACAGCTATTTGTTTTGAGAATTCCTTTATTTATTACAATATTTATATAATGTATAGCCTGTATCATCAGGCTCTATTTGAGAATAAGAAATGAGATCTTAGGCCAATTTTATGTTACAATTATTCCATAATTTGTAAACCATATTTGAATTATAGCAGCCAACACAGATTATTTGACAAAATGAAAACAGATATAAATTTACTGGACAGGGTTCATTTCTAGACGCAGAGCAATCATGTAGAAACCATGACTGATAGGTTTCATGTACTGCCTTTTTGGGAAAGGGAAAGATAAATTAATATCCTGCCAGATTATAGAGTTAATCCTTCATTGGACACAAAAAGGGAGTGTTGAATAATTCAACATTAAATGTGTGTGTGATCTATTCATGACTGATTTTCTGAATGCTTACCTATTCCTTGCTTTGCAAAAAAGAGTTTTATTTTAAGTATGTAAGCGCCTTATGTAAAATTGTATAAGTTTCTATCATGATTATAAAATTGTTTATTTTGAGCTACTTTAAAAAACAGGCTTTTAAATTGGATATTTAAATTGGATATCCAAATAGCTATACAGCAGCCAATGTTACATTTCATTATTCTATCATTAACATTAGAAGAAAGCCATCCACAGTAGCTAATGCTATTGTGTGGTCACAAGTTTTACAATCAAGCTGATAATTCGAGAACCTCGAGGGCAAGTGCACAGATCCATGCTGGGGTTTTTAATTTTTTCCTGAAGTAACTGGTCAAGTTCAGTGCGGAGTTCTTTCACTAGTTCTGCTACCTGAAATTACAAATATGCACTTAAAATAAAGTTCTACTAGATGAGGTTTCTAATAACCACTCAAAACACTTCCTAAACACAATATGAAGTGCATGGCCATACCTTTATGCTGCCTCTGACTCTGGAAGCTCTTCACTATTTTCTCTTTCTGAATAAGCTATACCATACATTGCATCAGCAAATATTGAATACCTCTTTATCCAAATTTCTTTTGGTTCAAGAAAGATAGTGGTTCAAGAAAGACACCTTGTTCGATTCTTAGTGTGTTTGCAACTGTAGATTTTTGTACAAGTCCCATTGAGTAGAGCATTGCTTGAAACTATGATATACATTGTCATATGTATCTCAATGTTCCAAATTAGGATAGAAAGAGAATGAAATACAAAAGACAAACATGGAAGGCTATGCATATCAAGCTCCTGGTGCTTAAGTTTTCTATATATTAACTTGGATTTTTTATACTGTGCATAGAAATGAAATAAACACACTGATTAATCTCGAGTGTTTTTCTTTATGCTGTTTACAAGTTTAATGTCTACATGCCCAAGTTGATTACATCATACAATCAAAATATTTTAAGACCACAAGAAAGGTGTTCATTTTTAAGAAAGTGAAAGGCTGTTTCTCACACCTGCAACATGCTTTCCTTCTATCTTTAAATGGGAGGAAAGTATATCACTTGGGAAATGGCTGACCCTACAGTTCTTTTTGCCACACCTCAGAAATGAGGCAACAAAGTTGGTGCCCTCGTATGAGGTAAGGGACAACAGTTCTGGGAGTGAGGAGCAAAAAAAGGGGATGTTGTGAGCGGCCAGTGGAGCTGGCAGCAGAGTTGGACAATGAGGTGATTGGAGAGTAAAATGGGCCAGTCCTGGAGGCTAGGGAAGGCTCAGACGAGCGCTCTGCGTCAGAGGTGGGGCGAAGGCCATCTGGCAGTTCTCAGCTGCCTTCGGAGCTAGACAGCATTGAGGCAGAGGAACCTGGAGCCTGTTCCCAGTGTGCATGCACAGAGCTGCCAGAAGACAAGAACAGCTAAGAAATCAGGGTCAACTTGGGAGCAAAGCCACAGGTGGTCTGTGAATGGCCCCTCCCATAGGAAATAAAAGAGGAATGAAATGGGATTGGGCTTTTGCAGGAAACAATTCATTAATTCATTCATTTCAGGAGTGTGAAAATCTGTCCATGAATCTCAGAGATTCTGCCAATCTTTTCTTGCATAGCTCTGCATTTGAAAAATATTTACATGGCAGCTTTCCAAGCTAGATAAGGTCATAAATTCACCTTGGAAAGACTGTTTACCAGGCCTTTGCTGAATGTGAATGAGAGGAATTCACATTCGTTTAATAAAAGGGGTTTTGTCGGGACCAGAACTCTGCTTCATGCTTTTTGGGGAAGCCTAGGTTAGAACAGTGGAAAGAGATTCTATCTGCCACTTTTCTGGCCTCTCATTGAAGATCACCTAGGCCTATGTGAAAATATCTGAAAGGTGTGAAGCAATAATAGCAACATGGCTGAAGGAGGCAGACATCTACAACAGTAGTAGCTGCTGCTGCTGCTGCCACAAGGAAGAAAAGCCAGGTGCAGTAGGCTGGAGGGAAGGGATTATCATCATAAGAGCAGAGGTTCCAAGAGGAATAGCCTTCTGGTGAAATCCATTCCTCAATGTCACTGGTCCTATGAGTCACCTGCCCCCTCCTGCCCAAATGCCTCTGGATCAAGCAAAGCTTGATTTTCACTGGTAGTCAAATCACAAATGACTATGAAAGCCTAGAATCCACGACCAAATGTGAGAGGCTAATGCTGTAGCAGGCAAATAATGATTTTTCTCAGGTCTCTCTCAAGTGGCGCTTTAAAAAACCACCTCTACTGGCCTACTTCTTTTATCTAGCCTAAGCCTATCTGAAAGAGGCTGGCTGTAAGATGATTACTCTATCATGAGGATAGGCATATAGTATCACGATAGGCATGTTTCACTGGTACAATTTATCTTACTGTACAATATTGTAAGTGCTACATTACTGCATGAGACATATACAAATCAGGAGGTTGTGAGTTGAATCCTAGGTATAGGCAGATGTAGGGTCTTCTGCTTAGGCAGGGGGTTGGACTAGATGACCTGCAAGGTCCCTTCAACTCTGTTAATCTGCAAGTACTATATTGGTCTGTATTATACCAGTGAACTGCAAAACAATGGTTCTCAAACAATGAAGGCATCTATATCCATGAAGGAGGAGTTATTCTTAAATCACCTACCCCACTTCAAGGCCATAGAGTCATAAGAAAGAAAATGGACCTGTTTGATTTAGTAAATTTTAAAAGTTAGATAAAATGCTGCTCATTGTATTGTAAGTGCCTTCTAGAACATATACTGTACAATTTTCCTTTTCAGCCTCAGGGACCAAATAAGGGGTTTTCTTTAAGGAACAGAACTTGTTCCCTATATTGATACTGAAAGTTGTACTATCAAAAGGCACTATCATCCAGTATGCAAATGAAAGTACATATAGTCCTTGATTTAAAACCACACATTTAGTGACTGAAGATACAATAGAGCTGGGGGGAAAATGACATATGAGCAGTTCTCACTTTTATTAGCGATGCATCCTCCCTACAGTCACATTATCAACAATTCAGGTGTTTGGCAACTGGCATATATCTCTCACAGGGCCACTGTCCCGGGGTATGTAATTACCATCTGTAACCTTCCCAGCCAGACCCCAACAAGCAGAGTCAATAGGAGGAGCCAGATTCACTTAATGACTGCATGATTTACTTAACAACTGCACTGATTTGTTTAGCAACTGTGGCAAAAAGGTTGTAAAATGGGGCAAAACTCACTTAGCAACTCTCCAGCTTAGCAATGGAAATTTTGGGTTCAATTGTGATCATGAGTCATGGGCTACCTGTAATTTTATTATGAGAACTGTTTACTCAACCATTCTTAAGATGTTGTCCTTTAGGTGTATTGGGATTACAACATTTATAATCTAACAGATTTGGAGAACAGTTTAAAGAAACATAATGGACCTGCTGAGTTGCTTAATTCTTTACCTGACGTGATGCTGCAGCAAAGTTAATCCACCCATCATCCAAGGAAACAACATATGCCCCATTCTGGAGCTGCATGTTCACACGGCCTCCCCCGAGCAAGACCAGTGGATATACTGACACCATGCTGCAGTCTCGAATAAAAACCCGGCTGGTTTTTAACATTTCATGGTATACCAAGTAGGGGCTATCAAACTTCTTTGTCTGAAATACAGAATTTCAAAGAATACTTATGGGACATTTAACACAGGAACAACTTTGATTCTATAAATATCACCTGTATCATATTGTATAACTGCCACTTAGATTTTGCTAACAACATTTTGTTCTGTGCCAGCATAAAGTGGCCAGACCTGAATAAGACATGGAGATGTTGTGGAAATAAATGGGCATGTGTCTAGGATTGATATGGAAAGAATGACATATTTTTTGAGATTTCAGAATGTTTTTGAGCAACCTGGTGAATGCCTCCCTGATCTTATGAGCACGATTATAGCAGACTATTTACAAAAACCTAAGGATGAGATCAGGGGGGACATTGACCTAGCTTATAGAATAAATTCAGCATATGCCAGGATAAATGAAGTGCCTAGAGAGATACATGTGAAATTTGTTAGAAGGTCAACCAGAGAGGAAATCCTGAAAGTGCAGAGAGGGAGTCCGTTAATTTACCAACAAAAAACGGTTGCCATCTTGAAGCAGATCCCTAGAAAGATTAGAGATGCAAGAAGGAAATTTTCCTTCTTGTCTAAAACATTGTTTGATCATGGGATTTGGTTCAAGTGGGTGACACCTGAAGGGATGCTGGTGTTCTGGGAAGGAGGAAGAGTGAGGATTAAAACAGTTGCTGAGGCGGAAGCCTTTCTTAAAAAACATTCCTCTATCCTGGGGGAGGACTCAGGGGGGACGGAGGGGGCCACGGCCCCGCCCACTGGGGGCCTGGGAGGAGAAAAAGAAGATACAATTGCCAAGAGACTTAGATCAAAAAAAAAAAATAACTTTGCCTTGATTTTTTCTGATTAATTTTGCATAATATTTGTATTTGGATTTTTTGTAAATGTCTGACAGTATAGAACTGAGAACTTAGGTATATGTACTTGCTTTCACTTTGTAGTGTTAAGATAATAATTTTTTCTTTTATTGTTATTGATGTATTTTGAGGCCCCGGAAGGGCCGACGACTTTGACGTGAATACTCTCAAAATTTCTTTGTATCCCTTACCCTACCCTATAGAAAAAATTGTAAAACCAATAAAACTTTTTCAATATAAAAAAAAGACATGGAGATGATATTTGAAATCTCTAGGCATCTTTCATATGAATGTAATAAGCTGGAGAAGAAAAGAAAGACAGACATATCCTTGTGTTGGTGTTTACAGAAATATTCAATACCTTTCAACAAGGCTTATAGCATATAAGCAGGCAACTATTGCGTAATGTTGTGCATGCTATTCCTTCCACAAAAAAAGTCTATATATGCTAGAATAAGTTTGAGTAGAATACTTTACTGACTGAAGTAAAGTATTAGAAATTACCTGATAATTTACAGAGGATGGATGAATGTGAACATAACCGTGGTTTTTTGTAGCAAACATCAGTGCTCCAGGTTTTGGATTAATTTTAGCAGCTCCTTTAATAATCGGATACTTTTCTGGTACTTTTATCTAAAATGGTAAATAAAAATTGTGAACTGGATATCCACAAACAATCCCCATTTATTTCAACAGAGATATATAGAAAGAGACATTTCTACTAAACTGCTCTCCTCTGACAAATCAACATGGTTTAATTGAAATTTAAAAGAAAAGAAAGAAAAACGGAGGGACTACATCATTCCTCAAATCTATTCCAAACTTAGCAGTAGCACATACTACAAAGTGTGTATTACAAAGCCATAGACCTGTATTCTTTTGTTTGACAAGATAACTGAAGTCTCATGGTTGTAAGTATTATCAGTGTATATAAAACAAGTATAAATCCAACCTTGAAGTCACTAGCTGGTGTTTGGAAAGCACATTGTGTTAAGCACCAGCAGTACTTTTCTCTGAGCCTCAGCCAAGCCTTCTAAACCCAAACTTGCAGTTATAAACACAGACTGGTCTTGCAAAACAGTATCATTCACCAACCAACTAACTAATGTCCCCATCTCAAGCCAATGCAATAAAACTCCAGGAAACTTTGTAATGTTGGTTTCTGCAAATATGTTGTAAATCCTAGTTTCGGATTTTGGGGTAGGATGGGGGAAAAACCCACTGCTGAATGTTAAAAGAAGAGTTAAGAAATCAGTAACACTATGCCTATAATGGAGGTTCCAGGCAGAAAGGAATCATGAAAATGTCTGAAAATAATGAGTTGCCAAGTAGCAAACAAAGCTACATATATTGGAGAGTTAGAAGCCAATCTGACATGAAGAAAAACTGGCATTCAGCTTTGTTTTCTTTACTGACAACATATATAAAGACGAATAGAAGGTATATATATAATAAAATAATGAATCATCCCAAAAGCTAAGAGATCAAAATGCTTTTAATGCTTAAGGAAGTTCTTGTATAAATTCTCCCCTTAAAATATCATGGTATTGTAATCAATTCTATTTCACAGACCAGTCAGGGAAATATATATTAATACAAGCAAATGATGCTTTTATATGCTTACCTGAACCACATTTGGATACATGGCTGCACATAATATGGCTGATATCAGTTTGACATTCTCTGCATTTGCATTTGCCTGTGACATAGATGACAAGTTAGAGCATCAAGACCATCCCTTATGCAGGCATTCTAGCATGTAGCAACTGGCAAGAAGTCCTGAATATTTCTCATGTCAGGTTTCTTTGAAAATCAATAGATTTTCATAGAGACTACTTTTAAATGAGCTGTTTTCCTGTTAGATTCATCTTGGGATGAGTTATCAACAAATGAATTTTAATATTATAATTTTTGTTTTTTAATTTTCTTTGCTTTTTTGTGCTGTTCAATAATACATGTCAGCATCCACTTTTAAAGAGTAACTAAGCAGGTTTAATAAAGTTATAATTACAATAAAGTTAGCATTGCAACATTATTGTAATGAAAACATTATTTATATTAACACGTCTCTAATATTTAACTATATGATATATATATAAATCATAGGTTTTGTCTTCAAATACTCTGCTTCATCAACCCACTAGCTGGACTAAACAGACAAAGTTCACACCTGACAGAGAATGTTCCAGTATGCAAGAAAGTAAAAAAGGATTTCTCATAATACTCAAAGCAACTTGAAAAATATCTTCGGTCCCCTAGATCTTGACAATAAAGGAAGTATTCCAAAAATAATCAGTATAGTTATATGGGAATTAGATAAAAAAATATAAACATCTTTATTTAAGAACATGGGTGAGGAAGAAAGGAGACATGGAAAGGTGGGTAGAAAAGTTAACAGATTAAAAAACTTCTCCTCCAGTTACCTCTTCTCCTGTAGCTTCAAGAACACCATCCCCTCTATGAGAAAACCTCTGTTCTATGTCTCTGGCTCGGAGTCCCTCTTTCACAAATCCAATATCAGACAATAGTTCGGTAAACTGCCTTTTTAAACGTGCCATTTCCTTTAAATAATGGGAAAGACTTCTTAAAATAATGAATATATAACTAGCAGTTTATTAATGTTACTCTCTTATTCCTATTTAGCATATGCCAATGTATGAACTAGTATTGCACAGCAGATGATTAGCCCCAGAAGACTGATAGAATATGTCTGGCCAATGCATGCCTTCATTTTGCGCACTCTGACCATAATAAATAGAAGAAAATATTGTGGCAGGAAGATATAGGGGAAATATATCTATCTCGTATAAAAATACATAAATATATAGTGAAAATATATAGATAGTTATTGGGTTCTCAGTATGTTAATTCCCAACTACAACCATATGTGGCTAAAGGTGGTGATTTCTGAATTATTTCTAATAAAATAATTAATATATATCTTAATGATCTTCAACAGTTTCCTAAAAGTTCCTCAATGTGAAGATCAATAACAGCAACCAAAATGTATTACTTGTATTACAGGTAGTCCTTAACTTATCACTGATTGCTTAGTGGCCATTTGAAGTTATGATAGACCTACCTTGGGATTACTTAAAACCTGGACTTGAAGTTTGCTGGTCAGCTCCCCAACCATGCGGTCCTGCGACTGAATTTCAAGCACCTGGCAACACAGCTGCATTTATGACTATTTGCAGTGTTCTGTGTCACATATTTGCATTTTAGGACAGTTTTGCCAAAAACTGGCACCTACTTTTGATTTCAAAACTGCACACATAGTGAACCAGTGGTTCACTAAATGACTATGGAATTTGTTAAATGACCGCGGATTTGCTTAACTTGGGGGATGATTTTCTTAGCAACCTTTGCAAAACTCATAAAATCAGGTACAGTCACGATTGACCCTTGTTATCACAGTCACAAATTACAACCATGATGGACTGGCTCACAGACAGCCGTAAGTCAAGGATTATCTGTATTTCATCTTGCCTCTTCCCAGCACCTTCCTTTACAACATGCACCACATTGGGAGCTTTTTGAGAATATAGTCTCAAATGGGGCAACAATGTGGTACAAAGGAGGAGGAGGATCAGCCGTATGAATTCAATATGACTTCTACATAAATGCAAATTATCTACCCTTTTTTCCCCTGGAACCATGAGGTCCACCATCCAGAGCAGAGGCATAATGAAATGAAATAGAATAATAGCATAAACAAACCTTATCTAAAATTGTTCAGATTATATATAAGGGAAAACATATGGCCCAACAAGAAGTAGGTATTGGAACAAATTATTGTACAGGATCAGCAAAACACTTATAAAGGTAAAGATACAAAATAAAAATACTATGTTACCTGAAGAACATTTTCTGATAAGAAGTTTTGTCTGCAAAATGTGGAACTTGCTGGAAAGCCTTCTTTTGAAGACTGGCGCCATCCCTAAAGAGTGGAAATTTAAAATATCATCTTACTATTTAATCCCCAAAGTTTGAAAGGATCTTTAATATGATCTTCAAAGTGAACTTTTAAACTCTTACCTTATATGCTTGGATGAGAGCCAGATAATCACTGTTTCCTATGGAAAACTCAAGCTTTTTCTTGAATGCCTCCTCTCTTTTGTCCCATGGAGAAATCTTTATAATTAATAAAAATGTTCCATTACATAACTAATATATTTAAAGTTAAAATCCAGTCTTTATCTAAATACTATGTACACATAGGAATGAATTGCAGTCGAACTTCTCAAAATTGATGGTGTTACAACCTTGTAAAATAATAGATTAATTGACTACCTCCCTTATTAATAAAACTGTCAAGCTATATTTGATCTCAGCCAAGGATCAAGTAGTACAGTCCTACTTGATATTTAAAAAAACCACTTCTCTTCAACAGCCTACTGATCCATGTGAGAATGGTTCTGTGGAGTACAGGGACACTCCAAAGATGTTCATCTACAGGTAGTCCTCACTTAATGACTACTTGTTCAGCTATTTTCCAAAGTTGCAACATTGCTAAATGAGTGATACCTATAACCAGTGTTCAAAGTTACAGCTATCACACCAACCCCTGTGGTCATGAGATCACGATCTGGGTGCTTGACAACTGGCTCATATAGGTTGGTGTATCCCGTGACCACGTGATATCACAACATCACATTGATCATGTCACACTGTTTCACCTAGCAACAGAAATTCTGGTTCCAATTACTGCTGTTAAGCAAGAAGTACCTATATTAAAGATGAAATTTGAAAGAACTATATTGGCAGAGAAAACCATACTTATCTGCCAGGTTTTTTTAATCTGACCAGGACTTTCCTATATATTTTTAGGTTGCTCTATTATGGATCTCTACTTGCTCTATTTATCCCACCTATGACTAAATCTTAGTGTTAATACTGGTGATCATCATCAATATTTGTATTATTGTTATATTCATTTCATTGTTAGGCAATTTTAATATTTTATGCTAACTTTTTAGTCTTATCAATAAACTTAGGTTTATATATTGTATATCTATGTACTAGTCTGTTCCGTCCTAAATGTGGTAATAAAGATTTATTGTTATTTCCAAGCTGCATTTTGCCAGGGCTTTCCAAATAAATAGGCAACCCAAGCACAGCACCTCTTCCATTTCTTGTAAGAGAACGCAATCCATCATTACAAAAGGCAAGCATGAACTGTCCACAGGTGCTCAGGCTCAGTGCCAGGACCTAATGTGATGCCTTCCAGGAACATAACCAGAAAGAGCCACCCTTGAAAGAGGGAGAAAGTAAAACTAAGCTGAGTTGGTGCTTGGGAGCATGTTGAGTCTGGAACTGCTGCTGTAAATGGAAAGACTGTTGAAGGACGATGCCAACACCTACATCCAGTACCAGTGACAACTGCCCATGTCCAGGTAAAGGGGAACCAAGAACTCTCATCTTTGAAAGGGTAACAACCCATAGTCTGGGAATCCTAGATCATCATAATACTTACAAAAGGTGATTTGTGAGCTCTGCTTGCAGCTATTGTTAGTGCAGGATCCAGACAGCGAAAGATGGTGCCAAGAAGCATTAATTTCCCAATTCTCACATCAACAGGCAAGGAAGCCAAATGATGCCCCAAGGGAGTAAGGTTTTCCTCTGATGTTAAGGCTCCTATATCCTGCAACCGCGTCTTTGATGCATTTATAGATTCAGCTGTTGGTGGCTCAATAAGTTGTGATAACACTGAATGAAGTTTATGTGTGGAAAACATTTCCAAAATCTTTATTCTGGGGAAAAAATATTGTTCAGCCAAAGAAAATTACCAATCCTCTGCTATATGGTGCATGCAACGAAGTACAGAATTGTGGAGAGTACAAAAATGTCCCTGATGCAGATATACAAGATCCATACACAAGATCTTATGAAACACCTTTTATATCCATATGAGACAGGAAATATTTGGAAGTGGCTCAGATACATTCTTAACTCACTGAACTATAAGAAGGAGAGAAGGTATAGCACAATCACGCTTGCAAACTTCTGTTATTATAGCTAATCTGAATAAAAATAGTTTTAGCTTTTCTGCGGAGTTGATTTCTTAGTTTGGTCTACCTAATGAGGCTGACAAAAATCCAGCATACAATTTCTCCAGTGATTTTCAGAGTTCTTACTTTTGTCAAGGTTCCAAACGTACAGTATACAATACTTATTTCTGAGTGCTTCTTGTATTTGAGATATTTTTTCCCATTTTCCAATGTTCCTGAATCTAAGCCTACGTCCATAGGTTAAAAATCCTATTACCTGTGATTTTATTATCCATGTTGAAATGTTACTTTCACAGATAACAAGATACTGGCCACAGCAGGGGATGGGTGGAGATGCTTTTACTATCTCTTCAAATTACATACTACTTACTTTGCTCCGGTCCTCTAAGCTGTACCCTCAATTTAGCTTAATGTTTCTGCAAACCTAGTTTTAGTGAAACCCCCCCCCCCCCAGTGATTTCCAGGAACAGTTCCCTTTTCAAGTAAAATTGATGCAGTTAAAGCACTACCGCATCTGGTAGACATAACTACAGTATTTGGAAAAAGACTTTAGCTCACGGAAAAAAGAGAGTTGCCTTTAATAACTCCTTCTAGACAGCAATTGCCCTTTCCAAACATTTTTTTCCAGAAACAGATAAACAGGGTTAGGGTAAGTTGGTTACCAAGGGCCTGAAATGCAGTCATGTGATCCTAGGGTTGTGTATAGCCATTGGAACTGCAGAACTGTGTTTTAAGTAGGTTTAAAGTTTTTTTTTTTTTGGGGGGGGTGTCTGTCGTAACTTTGAATGGACACTAAGCAAGGACTACCTGTACTGAACAATGGGTAAAGTGGATAGATTATTGAAACCTTCCCCTTTTTCTACCACTTTCTCAACACCAGCTTCATCTTTTTCTCATTAAATGGAACATGCTACTCTGAACCCCTTGCCTTTCTTGCAATGAACTGAGTACTATAATGAGTTAAATTGTCATAAATTACTGCTTTTATTTGCTTTGTCTGCTAGCTTCAAATAACTCATTGGGCTATATTCCCACAAATTGTCAATTTCGTATGATCTGATTGCTCTTATAAATCTTATCTTATTATTGATTGGTAATTATAATATCATTTGGGACACGGGAATGAATAAATCTGTTTAATAACCTATAGTATTAACATCACAACAAAATTAGGAACTGCGGGAGACTAATTTCTAATATACAAGTCTTATGAGAGCTCAGAAAAAGTACTTTATTGCTTCTATAAGGGAGTGCTGAGTGCTGAGTACATTGGGAGTACCCTTCATAGTTGTGAAGCGTATTTGCCTGCTTTGGATATAAATATTGCAGATCTCTAGACAGAGGCTGCTTAGTACTCAATCTATTTAATTGGAAATCCCAGGCACTGAACTTGTGGCACTTGTACACAAACAAGTGCTACCTAAAGAGGAGATGCTTCTGCCACCTTAGAGTTAAAAATATTTTGATACTGCTACTTACTAAACTAATCAGGAAAAATCAGGCAATTAGTTTGCACATTTGCCAAGAAGCAAGCAATTAAGGGACAGTAACAGAGGTGGTATTCAGCAGGTTCTGACCAGTTCTGGAGAACCGGTAGCGGAAATTTTGAGTAGTTCGGAGAACTGGTAAATACCACCTCTGACTGGCCCCTCCACCATCTATTCTATGCCTCCCGAGTTGTAGCTGATCAGGAGGAAATAATCCCCTAGAGTGGGGAAGGAATGGAGATTTTACAGTATCCTTCCCCTGCCATGCCCACCAAACCACACCTACAGAAGCATGTAGTAAAAAAAATTGAATCCCTCCACTGGACAAATAGTAAGAAAATAGCAGGAAAAGGAAGTGAAAACAGATGATTTGTATTTACAAAATAAACCACGTAATGTGTTGAGGTTTAGCTGGAAAATATGCAATATTTGCAAAAGAATCATTTACCTGAGACAAAGCTGTTCCAAAGGCACTCGCTGTATCTCGGGCAGGTGGTACTTTAAAAGATGATGATTATAATGATGGCTACTGAAAAGATGAAAGCAAACCCCAGAAGCTACACGACCTGCTCGTCCTTTTCTTTGCAAGGCATTGGCTTTGGACACATATAAATCCTCCAGGCTTTCCATGCCCTTGCTTGAATCATACCTACCAGAGGGATTTGATTTGATTAGATTATTATACCGCGCCTATCTCCCCGGAGGGACTCAGGGCAGTGCACAGGAAGTTAAAATGAAAAATACAGATATATAGATAAATAAATACGACTACAAGCAATAAAAACTGATTAAATTTGAAGTGACCTGTGCTAAAAATACACTAAGAAGTTACCAAAAAATTAAAATCAATTAAAGACAATTTAAAACTCAGCGTATAGGGATGGTCTCAGGGGCTAGGCTAGTCCGGCTAGGTGAAAGAAATAGGTCTTGAGGCGTTGGCGGAAGAGACAGAGGTCAGTGGTGGTCCGGAGTTCGGGGGGTAGGTCGTTCCAGGGGGCTGGGCCCGCCACAGAGAAGGCCCGTCCCCTGGGGGTCGCCAACCGGCACTGCCCGGCCAACGGCACCCGGAGAAGGCCTTCCCTGTGGGAGCGAATCGGGAAAATACAGAAGTATTAAAATACATGACAGGTCATGAACTAGGAAGTATAACATTGAGAACGTATGATGATTCTAGATAATTGTTTGAATCTTCTGCTAAATATGGTTTTAGTCACAGTTTATAAAATAAGCCATAAAGGTTCACCATAACACAATCAGTTAAATTGCATGACAGCACACTGCGATATATGACCACTGGTTTACAGTCTTTATCCTTATTCCTAAATATATATATATATATATTTAAAATCACTGCTTGAAAACATACAGTCAAAAGTTGATCATTACTAGAAAAAACACAGCCTTATCAAACATGGTAGGCAATCAATTCACATGTTACCAGTTTCTCTTTTAAAATGTGCAAAAGAAAAACAGGACAAATCTATGCCAAGGAAAGAAAATCAAGTAAAAATGTTAAATCTTATCTAAATAGGGATATTAAAAATATGTTTAAAGAGTAAACAAATAAAAAAGGAGAGAGATAGAAAAGTAAGGAAACAAAGCCTTATTGAATGTGACAGATCCATTGATAACAATAGCACTTAGACTTATACTACTTCACAGTGCATTACAGTCCTCTCTAAGCAGTTTACAGTGCCAGCATATTGCCCCCAACAATCTGGATCCTCATTTTACTGACTTTGGAAGAATGGAAGGCTGAGTCAACCTTGAGCCTCGTGAGATTTGAACAACTGGCAGCTGGCAGTCAGCAGAATTAGCCTGCAGTGCTGCATTCTAACCACTGTGCCACCACAGTTCACATAAATATATGTTACCAACTAAATCATAATAGTAACATGCATATGAGTCAAAACTGTGGAGCAAACTACAGACCTGTTATGGACATTATGCGGCTCTATTGCATAATGTCCATAACAGGTTGTTATGGTCCTTAGCCATTTATTGTTCTGAGTCCTTCCCCCAGATTTTTTAAATACCTTTTATCTTTCATTTTTCCTGAATCAATCACATAGACCACATCATTGATAGTTATGGAAGTTTCTGCAATGTTTGTAGATATGATGATCTTGGTGGTGCCAAGAGGAGGCTGGAAGAATACATACTGCTGATCTTCACTGGAAAGAGTTGAATGGAGACGATACACAACACAGCTAAATGATTAGAGAACAGGTTTGAAAGAATTTTGTGAGCATTTCTTCCATTTCCATATTACTTTTTTTCCATATAATCAGAATTGGGCAATTTCAATTCTTCTTTGGAGTACATGTCTGATTTTTTTTACACTAAATAAGCCACATCGGTATAATTGCCCATATACTGGTAAGATGCCCTTATATGTAATGTATATCAAAATCAAAAATGCAATATGTTGGAAATTGCACTTCCAGCAACAATATGTAGTCTTGGGGAAAGTTCAATGCTCTCCTTCAGAAATAAAATGGAGAAATACCCATCTATCTATCCATCTATCCATCTATCCATCTATCCATCTATCCATCCATCCATCCATCCATCCATCCATCCATCCATCTATCTATCTATCTATCTATCTATCTATCTATCTAGCACAGTTCTGGAAAATGTGAAAGGACTCTGGGCAGTGTACAACAAAGTAAAGTTATATAAGTACATGAATAGAGAGGGTAACCCACTAGCTTTAGTCAAAGAAACATGAAAGGAAGCACTGTATATACACAAAATATTCCAGTTTGTTGTCCTCCTGTTATTTTCAGCTGTCGCATCCAACCTGATCATTGATTATGATGACTGGGACCGACGAAAACTGAAGTCTAGATCAGAGAACAACTATCATCTTTTAATCTCCATCTCAATTGTTATACTCAAAGGGATTATCACTAATAAAAATTAGTTTGGTGAGAGATCACTTTTTGTGATTGCCTTCTTTCTTTCAAGGCCAGTTTCAGTTTATGCTAAGGTATAGTGGATAGTTGATGGAGGGAGAGCTCTAGTCCTTGCCCCTCCTTTACAGGGTACTGCAAGGCTCTATTCTCTCCTCACTCCTTTTCAACATCTACAAGAAGCTGCTGGGTAAAATCAGCCAGTAACAAAGGAAAATACTTTTGTATTAATGGTATACTATGATACTCAGTTGTACATCTCTGTCTGGATCAGAATTGGGGGTACTCTTGGATTCATAGGACCTTTGCACAAATCCAACTTGTGTATTCACCATGCACACTCCTGGATCAGGAGGCCCTACTCACAGTCACTCATGCCTTTGCTGTGCTGTTTGGATCATTGTAATGCAACATTCACCCTCTTCACCCAAGTAACAGTTTTGTTCCATGAACTACACTGGCTCCTAAAGCTGTTCTCTGAATAATTCTGATTGTCACCTATAAAGTTCTACATCGCACAGGGGCAGGTTGTTTGTGAGACACCCATTTTTAACTGTTTTTGCTCATCCCACCAGAATTGTTGGGTTGGGCTTGTTCCAGGTCCCTCTTTTAAGCAATGTTATTTATTGGGATCCAGGAGATCTGCCTTCTCTGTTGCAAAGCTTCCCAGGTATGATTTTAACATGGTTGAGGTACCAAAAGATTAGCTAATATATATTTATCAAATTATTGGTTCAATAACCAGATTACAATAGTTTGGAAGTTCTAATACTTCAAATGTTTGACTGAGAAGTGTAGAATATTAGTAAACAAGCATTCACTGTGGCTATATTCCAGTGCAGAAAAGTCATGTGGTTCAGGGAAGAAATGTTATATAACTTTTAAATAAAATGCTTAAATTCATTGACGAGATTAAAATATATTTCTATTTTTTAAAAAGTAGATTAAAAAGACAATACCGTTTGTTGTGCCGGTTGTTGAACATGGCGTTACATTGCAACCGATTATATAACGCTTGGATTTCTGCTAAACCTGGCAAAAATATCAGTACTGCACCTAAACATGAATTAAAATAATAAAATGAGGAAAAGCTATTCTGTTTCCTTCACTGCCATATTTATCTTCGTTTTTCTCAGTTCCTCTGTGCTGCTTCATATTTTACATTTTCAATGCAGAAAGTACTTCCATTTGGAAAACACAATTACAAGTGCCTTTTATATTATTGAGGGTAACAGATGGGATGGACGATGTCAAAATGGAGGGATGTTAGGATGATCAAAGTTCTGCACTTTTTGAATGTATGTCAATTACTCCATCTGCAGACGTCCATAATGTATGTTGCTTCATGCACATCAATTTATTTATTTATTTATTTTTCACATTTATAACCCGCTCCCATCTCACCATAAAGGGACTCGGGGCGGCGAACAGAGATTTAAAATCAATTATACATAAATACAAAATATTATTAAATAATAACGAAATTAAATCCATATCCTGCTTAACTTAAAATAAGTTTAAATTTAAAACCCAAATTACTGTTTTGATTTGTTATAAAATAATGGGTGTGGAGTAGATCATGCTAGGCCGGCCAGATGAAAATAATAAGTTTTTAGGTGCCGGCGAAACAAGCGGAGGTCTGTGATGGAACGGAGGTCGGAAGGCAGGCCATTCCAGAGGGTAGGGCCCACCACAGAGAAGGCCCTTCCCCTGGGAGCCGCCAACCGGCATTGTCCGGTCGCCGGCACCCGGAGAAGACCCTCTCCCTGGGAGCGAGTCGGTCGAAGGGATGTATGGGGCAGAAGACGGTCTCGAAGGTAGCTAGGCCATGGAGCACCTTGAATATGGTCATCAAAACCTTGTAACGCACCCGGTAGGTCACAGGTAGCCAGTGCAGCTCGCGCAGGAGTGGTGTTATGTGGGAATGTCTTGAGATTCCCATGATCACCCGCGCTGCCGCATTCTGGACCAACTGCAACCTCCGAGTGCATCTCAAGGGGAGCCTACCTACCCATAACTGATATTTTCCTATATGAAATGTTGTCTCTGAATCTTTTTAAAATGATTGAAAATAATGTTTAGTGTCAATTTAAAACATTTTTTTTCTGGAGAGTACTGCAATCTACAGTATGAACTCTTTACTTGTTTACACATTAAGTCATGGCTACTTAGCTCATTTGTGTTGTACTGTATATAAGTGTTTTAAAGTGTTGTTTGTATTGCCCTTTTTATTCTTTATACCAGGGACTTTCTATTATATTGTTTATAGCTATATTATAAACCAATTGTAGGTGGTGATAAATAAATAACTAAACATCAAAGCTGACTCTGAAAAAGCAATTAGCATGATCAAGAAGTCCTTGATTTGGATCTGAAGAGAACATTTAAGGCCTCAATCTATTATAATGGAGTCCAGTTCCATTGGGTCTTTACACCTAAACACCTCTTTTGTATTATTTGTGTTATTTGCATGAGAGTTTGTAACTTAGTAAGGTTTAAAGATTTATGGTCTAGTGCAGTGATGGCAAACCTATGGCATGTATGCCACAGGTGGCACGCGGAGCCATTTGTCAGGGCACGCGAGGTGTTGCCCTGTCAGCTGGCTAGCATGCATGCGCATGCTGGCCAGCTGATTCAGCCATTTTTAAAGCCATTTTTTGCCCTCTCAAGATTTTAGAGCAGGGGTCCCCAACCTTTGCAACTTTAAGTCTGAAGGACTTCAGCTCCCAGACTTCTCCAGCCAGCTTTGCTGGCTGGAGAATTCTGGGAGCTGAAGTCCTTCAGACTTAAAGTTGCAAAGGTTGGGGACCCCTGCTTTAGAGGAGCCTGGGGAGGGCGAAAGCAGCCTCCCCCACCCCCCGGATGCCCTCCGGAGGTTTCAGGAGCTTCCCTGAAGCCCCCAGAGTGCAAAAAACCAGCCCTATGAGCAAACCAGAAGTGACTTCCGGTTTGCTTGTAGGGTCATTTTTAGTCCTCCGGAGGCTTCACGGAAGCTCCTGAAGCCTCCGGAGGGCCTCTGGGGGAGCTGTTTTCGCCCTCCCCAGGCTCCTATAAAGTCTCTGGAGCCAGGGGAGGGCAAAAAAAGCATGTAAAAAATGGGGGGAGGTGGAGTGCCTGTTATGCACGTATGTGCAGTGGGGGGCGTGCACTGCATTATGGGTGCGGCACACCCACGCATGACCCTCCTGCGCTCCCCCCCTTATGGCACGCGGACCTAAAAAGGTTCGCCATCGCTGGTCTAGTGTGTTAGAGGGAAGGTACACACTAATATTCCTTTTTTCAGAGCATTTCTTTTCATGCTTGGATGATGCTAAAGTTATTCATGCCTTGCAGTGCCATGGCCTCCAAGCTACTCTAATAAGTGCCCCTCCTCACTTAGCGCTCGAGTCATTCTATAAAAGTAGTGCCTAATTTATGACCACAATTGGGACCAGAACTTCTTTCATAAAGTGAGCGTTAAGTGAATTGTGTTCAATTTTACAATTTTTTTTTGCCACAGTTGTTAAGTGGGTATTAAGTAGTTAAGTAAACCATATGGTCATTAAATGCATCCGCTTCCCCCATTGACTTTGCTTGTTGGTAGCCCCTTGGAAAGATCACAATGAATGTTTGTAAACAAAACTCTGCAAAAAGACTCAGGGGCTACATATAGCCTGTAAGAAGAGATGGTTCTGTGCTACTGTTTTTATCAGCCATTAGTAAAGCAAAGCATAGCTCAATATGACAGTGCTACTTAACAAACAATTGCTGTGAGCTCAAGTTCCTCATTCTTCTGAAACTGAAACTGCAGCTGTGTGGACCTCGCTTCAGGTTGGAGAGGAGGTACAGCTTCAAGTCTATGAACTATGAATGCAGTCATGGACTGCATTAACAAGAGGGTAGAATCAAGATCACATGATTATAATGCCTTGGTAACACTAAACGTGGAATATTGCATCCAGTTTTGGTTGACATGATATAAAATAAGGTGTTGAGAAAGAGTGCAGAAAAGAGCAACATGACCACGGGGTACTGCAACTTTTGTAAAGGTATATTTTTTTGCCAAGTGCCTGAATTTTGTTCATTTGACTTATTTAAATTCAGACAACCCCCCCGCCCAGCTAATTTGAAATATATGGTGCTTTTACAAGTACTCTCACTCCCTTATTTTCTTGTGTACAACCTTTAATAATTCATTTAAAACAAACCACAATTATTTAAAAATCTTATTAGCCTTTTTGAAGAAAGAACCTGGGAAACATAAGAATAATTGAGTTATATATGAAAAAGAAGGGGAAGAGGAAGGAACAAGTAAAAATAGTCTTATTTCTTTAAATTGTTGTCTGAATGCAATGCCTGTTCAAAAATGTAATTTCTCATTACAATAGTAAGAATGTCCTATTTCTATGAAATTGTACATCTTGGAACTATTCAGTTTAATCAATTTGTAAAACAGATCACTTTTTAAAGATGTTTTAAAGTTACCTGGTGGATATAAATGTTTGCCACTGACAATCCATTCCAATAAGGCTTCAATTAATTCAAGATTTATTTTGTCTAAATCCATGTTTGCCATGGTTTTTAATACTTGTTTGCTAACACCTGCCACAAAAGAAAAAATAAATATGCATAAGCAGAGAAAGTAATAATCTCAGCAGTAAAATGTAGTAAACTTAGTTGGTAAAAATGTAAAATGCCAAGATATATCAAAATTCCTATGTAGCAAAACTTTCTCTGACACTTTTAAAGCATTACATATATTTTCAACCTTTCAAAAATAAATTTTGGTTCTTCAGACCCTTTGCAGTGTCGTAAAATCTCACACAGCAGACATTTCAATTAGGGGATTAGATTATTAAAATACATAAAATCCTGAATTTCCACTTGGACATACTGGTCACCATACCTTCGGAAGAATATTATGGAAATGGAAAAGGTGCAGAGGAGGGCAACCAGAATGATTAGGGGGCTGGAACACCTTCTTTACCATCTGAGGCTGCAATGGCTGGGCCTCTTCACTATAGAACAATGGCGCCTGAGAGGTGACCTGATTGAAGTCTATAAAATCATGCACGGTGTGGACAAAGTAGAAAAGGAAAAACTGTTTTCCCTATCGCACAACACTAAAACTAGGGGGCACTCCATGAAATTTTTGATAGTTAGACCTCAAACAAATAAGAGGAAGTACTTTTTCATCCAGAGGATCACTGGTCTATGGAACTCCCTGCCAGAAGAAGTGGTGACAGCTGTCAGCCTCGACACCTTTAAGAAAGTATTAGAGGAGTTCATGGAGAACAAGGGTATCAATAGCTATCATTATGGATGCCTAAGGACACCCTCGGGGTTGGAGAGATAGGCAAGATATCTCTCAATGCCATTTGCAGGGAATTATAAGCAGGTGAAGACATCTGCTTGGGAATACCCTGAAGCAAATGGTGAGCCACTGTGTGAGACAGAATGTTGGACTGGATGGGCTGTGGCCTGTTCCAGCAAGGCTATTCTCATGTTCTTATGTTCTTAATAGCATTATTACTAATAGTTAACCTGAATCACCCTGTTGAGCTACATATACAGAGTTCTACTATCCCTTATAGCAGACTGCTTGTTCACTCACCTATTTATCCCTAGTTTACATTTCATTCAGTACCATGTCCTCTCTATCCAATGTGTGAGCATGAATTTACTGAATTTAAAAGTTTGAATTTTGCTTCCTGCCCAGAAAGTATTGAAAAATAAATGAAGATGGACACATATCTCAGTTGCCCACAATCAATCGTTTATATTCCAAGGGAAATAATTTTAACTATTATTCAGTATTCTTACTTACATAGCTGAAATTCACATGTCAATTCTTATTTTATGAAAGATATTGGCCAGGATTTGGAATCTCTGTGTTGAAAATTCTAAAAAGAACTGAAAAATTTGGCACAAATAAGACCTAGTACAGATAGGTATGCAAGAGCCTTTAGCCTTACAATTTCTGAATGCATTTTTCAGGTAATCAAACTAAATATTTTTCATATACAAAGAATGCCTGGAAACCAATGGTTATATCATGTCCATCAGAGGGATACCTTTGTAACGTATCAGCAATTGTTGGAAAGTCAGTGTTTGATCTGGGACTGAATCCTGGACTGTAATTTCCACCAATCCAGTGTGCTTTAGAGTCTCTTCCACTTCTTCTACAGCAGTCCGTGCGTGCCTTCCTGTCTTGTGTGCAGTTGATTTTACTCTGCGCGTATATGGACTGCTATGCTCCAAAACATACCTGAATGCATGCCGAGAGAGGTCACAGGGAAAAAAGCAAGCAATTATCGTTGCTTTTCAAATAGTTAACAGTTTTCCCAGAAGCTTACACTTTATGAACGGTGTTATGTAATTAAGACAAACTAGAGCAAAGGGGTCAAACTCGATTTCATTAAGGGCCACATCAGGGTTGTGTTTGACCTTGGAGGGCCGGATGGGCATGTGGTGTGGCCTGGGGTGGGCGTGGCTGTGGTTGGGCATGGCCATGGTGGGCATGACACACAATTAGTGTTGGGGGCACCTGTGGTGGCTAAGTGCTAAGGCAGAACTTCCCTGAGATTCTCCTTCACTCTCATTATAATCTTCCTTCCCTCCTTCCCCTTCCCTCTTCATTTTCCTTTCTACTTCCCCCTTTCCTTATTTTTTCTCTTCCCATGTTTCCTTCCTTTTTTTTTCCTCTTTCCCTTTCTCCTTTCCTGTCCCTTTTTGCATGCATAAATACAAAAGGGAAACATTTCTCCTTTTGTTTTGTTTTGAGTTTGTTTTGATAGCCCTCTGCCAGCAAAAATGGAGCACATGCTGTTTCTCACCATGACAGCCTCCTTCAGCCCTCTGCCAGCAAAACAGAGCTGGGGGGGAGCACATGTGGCCCTCCCGAGCTTCATTTTCACTGGCAGAGGGCTGCAGGAGGCCATCATGGCTGAAAACGTAGCACAGGGGGCTGTCTAATTTATAAAATCCTATTTGATACAGTGCAGTAGTGTTGTCTACATTAGCTGAGGTTTAACTGTGTTATTCCGCAAGGATGATCCAATAACAGTCTGAATTTTCAGTCTAAAAATAACTGATATTACGTAAAAGGATTGCTGGTGCTAGACTTGTTTTGGAGACTTCTTACCCAGTCATTGCAATTGCATCCTCTAGAAAAAACTGTTGTACAGGGAATGTGCTACCTAGAGATGTAAAAAATGATAAATAGTTGGAAAATAGTTTTAGTGAAATAGACCCAAAATATGTGCAAAACAGAGCAAAGAATTGGAAGCTTTATTCCAACAAATTTGGAGCACTGTTGTACAGTTATAGTCTGAATTTTACTGCAAACAAAAATATTTTGTTTAAATAAAGTATTATTTAAATCCATTTATGGAATAAACTACTACTTAAAAAAATGGAAAAGGACATGGAAAATAAAATATTAATAAATAAATAGAGAATCTACAATTGCCATAACATTTCATATAATTATTACATTGAATATTATGGAAAATAACGAACTAGACATATCTTTTAAAATAATTTAAAAACACTCCAAACTCTAAAAATTATTTTGTATTTAAAAAAACAGAAAATTAAATAGAAGAAATTGGTAAAACAAATATTAAGTTTAGATTTGCCTTTTTTGAAAAGCAATTACATCAAATTATTGATAAATATTAAAATTGCTTTTTACTATGGTTACTATGCCTTTCAAATTCTTAAGTTTGGTATAGTTTCCTCAGCTCAAATATTTTATTATCAATACAATATGATGCAAATATATAGAAACTAATAATGGGAGACATTTGCTGTAAAATCAGCAGAAGGCAAAAACAGTGAAGGAATTAATAGTAAAAGAAGATGTTTTCACCTGGTATATTGATAATAGGGCAGGAATTAAAATACTGAGAAAAGATGTCTGTATTCAGAGTAGCACTCATTAGTATAACACGCAGGTCTGGTCTTTGTAACAATAAGCGCTTCATAATCAATAACAAGAAGTCACTAAAAAAAACAAAGAAAAATTAAAATTCTTCCAACATTTGCATGTTTATACATTCTCTTTCAATATCAGAAGAGATTCTTGAGTGTCCACCCCCTATTTAGTACTTAAAGGTCTAGGTCCAGAGCTGTAAATATATTACATACTAGCTGTACCCGGCCACGCGTTGCTGTGGCCCAGTCTGGTTAAATGGCCAACCAAACTGTGTGTAGATCTACACCTGCACGCATACACACAACCACCATATAACCCCCAACCTACCTACCTACTGTATTTCACCCTCTCTATCTATCCCTCTACCTACCTACTGTATTTCTTTCTTTCTCCCTCTATCTACCTACCTACTGTATTTCACACTCTCTATCCCTCTACCTACCTACCTACCTACTGTATTTCTCGCTATCTATCTATACATCTACCTACCTACCTACCTACCTACCTACCTACCTACCTACCTACCTACCCACCTACCTACGGTATTTCTACCTCTCTGTCTATCCCTCTACTTACCTACCTATTGTATTTCTTGCTTTCTCCCTCTACATACCTACTGTATTTCTCCCTCTCTATCTATCCCCCTATCTACCTACCTGCCTACCTACTGTATTTCTCCCTCTCTGTCTATCCCTCTACCTACCTACCTACTGTATTTCTCCCTATCTATCTATCCCCCTACCTACCTACCTACTATATTTCTTCCTTTCTCCCTCTACCTACCTGCCTACCTACCTACTGTATTTCTCCCTATCTATCTATCCCTCTATCTACTGACCTACCTACCGACCTACTGTATTTCTATCTATCTATCTATCTATCTATCTATCTATCTATCTATCTATCTATCTATCTATCTATCTATCTATCTATCTATCTATCTATCCATCCATCCATCCACCCACCCACCCACCCACCCACCCACCCACCCACCCACCCACCCACCCACCCACCCACCCACCTACCTTATTTCTCCCTCTCTATCTATCCCTCTATCTAACTACCTACTGTAATACAATAATACAATAGCAGAGTTGGAAGGTACCTTGGAGGTCATCTAGTCCAACTCCCTGCCTAGACAGGAAGCCCTATACCCATGATGGCAAACCTATGGCACGGGTGCCACAGGTGGCACACGGAACCATTTCTTAGGCCACGCAAGGCATTACCCTGTCAGCTTCAGTGTGTATGTGTGCCCTGGCCAGCTGATTTAGGCCTTCTTTTGAGGCCGTTTTATGTCTTCTGGAGGTGGGGGAAGGCTGTTTTCATCCTCCCCAGGCTCCTATAAAGCCTCTGGAGCCTGGGGATGACGTAAAAAGCATGCCAAATGCAGGGGGTCATGCACATAGCATTATGGATGTGGCACACCTGTGCACATCACCCCTGCACTCCCCCTGTTTTTGGCACGCGAGCCAAAAAAGGTTAGCCATCACTGCCCTATACCATTTCAGACAAATGGCTATCCAACATCTTCTTGAAGATTTGCAGTGTTGGGACATTCACAACTTCTGGAGGCAATTTCTGTTCCACTTATTAATTGTTCTAACTGTCAGGAAATTCCTCCTCAGTTCTAAGTTGCTTCTCTCCTTGATTAGTTTCCACCCATTGCTTCTGTTCTGCCCTCAGGTGCTTTGGCGAATAGCTTGACTTCCTCTTCTTTGTGGCAGCCTCTGAGATATTGGAAGGCTGCTATCATGTCACCCTTGGTCCTTTTTGTTAAACTGTATTTCTTCCTCTCTCTCTCTGTCTATGGGCCACCTGGAAGTTTGCTATCTCAGTGCCTTTTTGGCCGTAAGAGGCCTCCGTACAGTCTTTTTGAGGAACTGACTGTTGGAAATGCCAGGTGGGAGGAGTTACAGGGAGGTGAAAAAATTTTCAGTGGTACATTTTACATTTGTGTACTGTGTACATGACACACGTGCTAGGCACAAAATGAGTAGCTATTCTATTATTGGAAGTCCTTGGCTACATTGTGTGAAAGTTTGGTGTAAATCGGTCCAGTAGTTTTTGAGATTAGTGGATTTGTACAAACTATTTTACATTTTTATTTATATAGATTATGGCAGAAACTGATAAATGAATATACCTCTTCTGTTATTCTGGAGGGGGAGGATAATAATTTGTCCTTATCAATGAAAAGCAAATGTTAAGTGCATGAAAAAGCAAAAAAATAAATAAAAATACACCACACTTGAAACAAGAAGTCACAGTTACCAAACAAATAAAACTTTTGGGAATGAAGTTTGAAAAAAATACTATTTATGTGAAGCATCCAAATATGATGCAGTTGCTATGTCATTCTATTTTTGTTTTTCTACTTGTTCTGATTTTTGGAAAGTAACTTCTTATACAGCAGTCAATTAAGAGCATAGGAGAAAGACAGTAGGCCAGGATGTTTTTCAAAGAATATCCTTACATCTTTGAACTGAATGTTAGAATTCCAATTTAGAAATTGATTAGCATAATGTAGTAATCCAGGATTCATAAGTAATACATTATTAGTATGTACTGTATGAGTGAGCTTAAAAAATCATGGCACAAAACCCAAATTTAAATGCTACTTTTGCCATACATCCACCATTCTCTGTTTTCTATGCAGCTGCAAGACTGAAGAATAGTTTATTTTATTCATTTTCTCCACTGCCTGGTATATGACTATATAAATGCTGGGAATCATGATTTTGAACCCTGATAAATTGTTAAAAGAAGCTAGGAATAATCCTTTGATTGTTTTGCTGACTTGGTCAACAGTGCAGTTTGAAACAGAATATGCATGGGGTATTCTGTTGTTGAAATTAAATGGGCCGCAAACAAATCTAATACATAAATAAATTCTTCCCTCTGCATACCAGAGACAGGGGAAAAGGAAACGTACAAATTTACAACCTTTGGACTTCTGGGACTGAAGATGACTTCATTTTTAACACAGCTGACAACCACAGCAAAAGTGGAACTGGTGAATGAACCAGTTCCTCAAACCCCAAAACCTATTGTTTCAGGAATTCAATTGCTTCCAGTTTGAAGAAAATGCTACCTCTGCATTGGTCAGATTAGCAGAGCAAAAATGGAATGTTAAAATAAAAAATGGAATGGTAATTCAACAGAATCATTTACATATAAATAGAATAAATATAGAGAAAGGTTATAAAATACAATAATAAAAAATTGCCTACTTTTAAAGGTTTGATTACCTTTCTTCTGTTCTCTCATGTATTTCATCAATAATAATGTGAGTTATTCCTTGTAAATTTTTATCTCCTTCTAGTCTTCTCAGAAGCACTCCAGTGGTACAGTACAATAGCCGTGTAGAAGAAGACTTGCATAAAAAAGGTAAAATATTAAAATGGCCAAAGAAATCATTGTTCTGTCAGATTATTTTGTTTTCCATGGATCATAAAATGGCAGTCTGTTTATAATTATAAAGCTGGCATGTATCTTGGAGATCATCTAGTCCAAACCCCTGCTCAATTCAAGAACCACCAGAACACATCTGATTATCAGTTCTGTTTGATGACCCCAAGCAAAGGAGAACTCACCACTTTGTATGGCAGCAAGTTCTCTGGCTGACCTTTTGGATAGCCAGGAAGGTTCTGGCCTTCAATGAGAGTCAATGGCTCTGACTCTCTGCCCCCTGCGGCGATGGAGAATTAGTTTATTCTCTTCTCTCAGGCATCCTTCAAATATTTAACGGCTGCTAACATATCTCCTTTCCAGTTGTCTTTTCTAGAAGCTAACTCATAAAGCTTGGTTTCCAGACCCTTCACCATCTTTGTAGCTTTGCATGAATTTGCTCAATTTTATCATGCCCCTTTTGAACGGTGATACCTATAAACCAAATGATGGACCAGAACACAGCTGAATGGAACCTATACTTCCCATGATTTGGGCTCCTAATGCACCCTAATATGGTGTTTACCTTTTCAGCAACAATTCCACCAAGTTAGCTCATGTTTATCTTATGGTAAAAAAGAACACTCAGATCCAAACAGGTTTCCCTATGCTATACTTGTGTTTTACATTGTTTTCCTATTCAAATGTAGAATTTTATACTTTATCCTATTAAATTATATCCTATTTATGTCAACTAACTACAAAGCTTGTTCATGACTAATGAAGCAAAAGATCTTTCAGTGTTGTAAATTGGACTCTGGCTGATAAAGGACAATGAATGCAAAAGTCTAATATAATTATAACTAAGCAACCTCGGACACTTACTTACTTAAACAGAGAAAAAAAGAATGTCCATGCATGGGCAAAAAGGCACTGGGGTTTAATTTAATAATTTAATTTAATTCATATAGTTGCCCATAATTCTGGGAGTTGCACAACAAAATATATTATAACACACTTGCCAAAATATGTTCAAATGACTGGTATCATCCTTAGATCTAATAAGGAATACATAGGGGAGAGTAAAACAGTGTATATATTCTCTCACTTACTAAAAAGAGTCATATTAAAACACATTACCAGAATTACCACTTCAACAAATGTAAAATGAAAAAAACAAACCCTGACGCTTTCTAGCCGGATTTGGTATCCAACAGAAATTCCAACTCTTTCTGTTCGTTCATCGGCTACACGTTCAGCAACAGAAATGGCAGCAATCCTACGAGGTTGGGTGCAAATGATGTTGGCTACTTTATTAGAAGGGCCTTCAAGGGAGGAATCCAAGATAAACTGAGGTACCTGAGTTGTTTTTCCACATCTGCAAGGAAAAAAAATCACCCATCCCTCAAACAGCACATAACAAATCATTGAGTTCTAAACTGTACTTTATGGATAATATCTTTTAAAGAATATTCTACTTCTCAAGACTGAGCACAAATCAATGAAATATAAAAGTATAAAATAAATAGTTTTTTTGGCCTCAAATCTTTCCTTTATATAGGTGCTCCATGGCACGGGGCCTAGCTACCTTCGAGACCGTCTTCTACCCCATACATCCCTTCGACCGACTCGCTCCCAGGGAGAGGGTCTTCTCCGGGTGCCGTCGACCGGACAATGCTGGTTGGCAGCTCCCAGGGGAAGGGCCTTCTCTGTGGTGGGCCCTACCCTCTGGAATGGCCTACCTCCCGACCTCCGTTCCATCACAGACCTCCACTTGTTTCGCCGGCACCTAAAAACTTATTATTTTCATCTGGCCGGCCTAGCATGATCTACTCCATACCCATTATTTTATAACAAATCAAAATTGTAATTTGGGTTTTAAATTTAAACTTATTTTAAGCAGGGTATTGATTTAATTTAGTTATTATTTAATAATATTTTGTATTTATGTATAATTGATTTTAAATCTCTGTTCGCCGCCCCGAGTCCCTTTGTGGTGAGATGGGTGCGGGTTATAAATGTGAAAAATAAATAAATAAATAAATGTACATATTGAAATAAAAATACATTTAATTTTTTTCTATTTGCTAATACTGATTCAGAAATTTGAAAAAACACGACTGAATTCAAGCCTCATGAAAGATTTTCTGCTGAGGACTGCAACTTGAACTGTACAAAACAGATGGGACTATTACAAATTCTACAATTTGAGGCCAAAAAAATATATGCAGAAATTTTCCTTGCATTGCCAAAATGGAACATTCGTTTTGGGGATCACATTTTGCCACGCTTCTACAAAGCAGATAAACAAACAAGGGGCTTCCTATTGGAAAAGTATGAGGTTCCTTTACCCCAGGGGTCCCCAACCTAGTGGGCTGTAAGTATATTAAATAGATTGGCCTGCCAATTAAAACTCCCTGCTAAAATCAATTTAAAAACTACAACAGGCCGGCCGCACGAAATAAATGGGTCTTCAGGGCCCGACGGAAGAGGCGTAGGTCCGGGATCGTCCGTAGTTCAGGGGGTAGGTCATTTCAGAGGGCAGTAACTGCCACAGAGAAGGCTCTCCCCCTAGGGGTCACCAGCCGACATTGCTTGGCCGACGGCACCCTGAGGAGGCCCTCTTTGTGGGAGCGAAGTGGTCGGTGGGAGGTATTTGGTAGCAGGAGGCAGTCTTGCAAGTAGCCAGGTCCCTTGCCATGGAGCGCTTTAAAGATGGTCACTAATATCTGGAAGTGCACCCGGAAAGCCACAGGCAGCCAGTGCAGCTCACGCAGGAGAGGTGTCACATGGGAGCGTCTAGTTGCTCCCAAAATCCCCCGTGCGGCCGCATTCTGAACTGGAGCCTCCGGATGCACCTCAAGGGAAGCCCCATGTAGAGAGCATTACAATAGTCCAGGTGGCAAGTGAGGAGGGCTTAAGTGACCATGCGTAAGGCGTCACGATCCAGAAAGGGGCGCAATTGGCGTATCAGGCGAACCTGATAGAAAGCCCCCCTGGCCACGGCCGTCATATGGTCTTCTAGAGACAGCCGAGAGTCCCGGAGGACGCCCAAGTTGCAAGCCCTCTCTGTCGGGGCCAATAACTCACCCCCAATAGCCAGAGATGGCACCAAGAGCTGTCACTATCAGTGAAGCAAGCCATCATCAGGCTGAAAAAACCAAACAAACCCATCAGAGAGATAGAAAGAACATTAGGCGTGTCCAAAACAACTGTTTGGAACGTTCTCAAAAAGAAGGAACGCACCGGTAAGCTCAGCAACACCAAAAGACCCGGGAGACCACGGAAAACAACTGTGGTGGATTTTTATTTTATTTTATTTTATTAAATTTATACCCCGCTCTTCTCCAAAAGGACCCAGGGCGGCGCACAGGAATTTAAAATACAATACAAAATCAAGTAAAAAATTTAAAAAACTTATTTGATACCATCCTGCGCTAAAAACAAATTAAAATCCCCAAATTTAAACTGTCTAAAATAGTCATTTGTGGAGGTTACGCTGTCTAAAATAGACATTTGTGGATGACTGAAGAATCCTTTCCCTGGTGAAGAAAGCACCCTTCACAACAGTTGACCAGATCAAAAACACTCTCCAGGAGGTAGGTGTATGTGTGTCAAAGTCAACAATCAAGAGAAGACTTCACCAGAGTGAATACAGAGGGTTCACCACAAGATGTAACCCATTGGTGAGCCTCAAAAACAGGAAGGCGAGATTAGAGTTTGCCAAATGACATCTAAAAAAACCTTCACAGTTCTGGAACACCATCCTATGGACAGATGAGACCAAGATCAACTTGTACCAGAGTGATGGGAAGAGTATGGAGAAGGAAAGGAACTTCTCATGATCCTAAGCACACCACCTCATCAGTGAAGTATGGTGGTGGTAGTGTCATGGAGTGGGCATGTATGGCTGCCAATGGAACTGGTTATCTTGTATTTATTGAAGATGTGACTGCTGACAAAAGCAGCAGGATGAATTCTGAAGTGTTTCGGGCAATATTATCTGCTCACATTCAGACAAATGCTGCAGATCTCATTGGACGGCGCTTCACAGTGCAGATGAACAATGACCCAAAGCATACTGCAAAAGCATCCAAAGAGTTTTTGAAGGGACAGAAGTGGAATGTTATGCAATGGCCAAGTCTATCACCTGACCTGAATCCCATTGAGCATGCATTTCACTTGCTGAAGACAAAACTGAAGGGAAAATGCCCCAAGAACACGCAGTAACTGAAGACACTTGCAGTAGAGGCCTGGCAGAGCATCACCAGGGATGAAACCCAGCGTCTGATGATGTCTATGCTTTCCAGACTTCAGGCTGTGATTGACTGCAAAGGATTTGCAACCAAGTATTAAAAAGGGAAAGTTTGATTTATGATTATTATTCTGTCCCATTACTTTTGGTCCCTTAACAAGTGGGAGGCACATATGCCAACTGTTTTAATTCCTACACCATTCACCTGAGTTGGATGTACATAACCTCGAATTAAAGCTGACAGTCTGCAGTTAAAGCACATTGTGTTTGTTTCATTCCAAATCCATTGTGGTGGTGTGTAGAGCCAAAAATGTTAGAATTGTGTCGATGTCCCAATATTTCTGGACCTGACTGTACATGCTTGCCGGCTGCTTGTGCGCAACCACTACCACCACCCCCGCCAGTCTGCAAAGGCAGAAAGGTTGAGGAACTCTGCTTCACACAATTCCGACATAGAGGCTACAGAACATTGAATCAGACTTTTTAATTTTAGGATGTTTTAAAAAATGTTAGAATGTTATATTTAATTGTATTTGTAAATGACATTTTAAACTGCAATTACTACTAGTTATATTATAATATGAATTATTAGCAGAAATATGTAGAGAAAGATAGATCTAATTTTCTTCTTTTTATTTTTTAGCTCGAGCTGTTCATCTATCTAGTCTTAACCAGAAATGGTAAATTATAAACACAAAGAAAGAGACCGTGGTCTGGTTTTTTTCTTTCTTCACATTTATTTTTCAACTAAGCTAAACTTGGGAGAGATGGAGAACTGATCAGTCCAAGTGAGAATCTAAGAAAAACAGCAAAAGTATCCCTTTTTTCTTGTGAATATGATTTTGGGCTTCTCTCCCTCTTATTTATAATGAATGCTGAAAAAGGAGTACTGGACTATTGAGACATCAGACATGATGTTCAATGTAGCCTCTAGTCAAGTTTGGGCATAGATTATACACTTACCCAGTCATACCACTTACAACAAGGACCTGATGTTTGCTCAGCAACCTGAGAATGTCTTTTTTCTTTTCCCATGCTGGGAGTTTTTGTCGTTCTTGTAACATGGTTTGATAACGCCTAGAAGACTGACAAAGACATGCACAAGGTTACAAGCAACCGTGATTAGCCTCCAATATGCGAGTAACAATATATTTATTGTTCACTAAAGCAGGCAATCAACATAAATAAAAATATGTGAAGCATTTTATAAACAAAATTATGATTTTTAAGGAGCTCGAGAAAGTAGAACAAATTCTAATTAGGATCCAACTGTTAATTACCACAAGTTTGGGCTACAACTTTTAATCAGTTATTAAAGTAATTTTGCCAATAGTGGATTTTTAAAATGACAACCGAGGGTTATTACATGAATATAAATGTGCCTGATATGTAAAAAAAAAAGTTACAATATACCAAACTATTTTCTGACATATATTCATAGTTAAAACAATTTAAAAGCTAACTATACCTTTTTTATGCTGAATTGTTTGCAAATTTTAAGATTTTCTTTGGTAATAGATTGTGATGTAGTGCTGCTTTTCAACAAAAGTTTCTTTTTGAAATTCACGTAACTCTCTTTCTCTATATGAACTGTTTGTAGGTCCCCTTGGTCATTCTCATCCTCAGCTTCTACCTCTGTTGATGCTTTAAAAAAAAATCTTAACAATTAGCAGGTGTTTTCTTCAATACTGGTTTAATTTAGGGTGGAGGGGGAAGGTATGAATATTGTTGACACAGGGATCAGTACACCAGTGGCTAGTTTATTTATTTGACAGATTTCTGCTCAGGAATCCTGCCCACCATAACTTGAATTCAGGCTTCCACTGATCGTCATTGTTGATACAGATGGGAGAAATGTATTGCACACTAAATAAATTAGGAGTTCCTTTAAATTAAATAGCCGTGAATTGGGCACTCGAGGCAAGTATAAGATCTGACTGAAGTTAAAAGATAGTCAGGCCTATTCTATCATGCTTATTATTGATTGAAAACTGCCATTGCTTCTCTAGATCTTAAAGAACATTTTTCCTAGTTCTGCCTAGTGATGCTAGGAAATGAACATAGGAGCCTATATATCAATCTTGCATTTTAGAAGACTTTCTCTACCAAATACCTTTCAGTTTCCTCATGATCAGAATTATGTTCACCCATTTTAGCATTTCAATCATCCTAGTATTGATTTCTGTCTCAAAAGAGGCTTATACAGATTAAAACAAGATATGGATTATAGGGGTTGGCTAATGATGTTGGAACTTGAAGTTCTATTCATTAGGAGAATTATCATACTGCATTTGTTACTGAAATTAGATGTATCATGCTTTTCTTAAATAAAGTCAGGCAAAAGTTATTGTTCTTGAGTAGACATTATCATTCTTGCATCCATTGTATCCCAATGCTCACATTGCGATGAAAACAAGTTTTTTAAAATCAATTTTCTTAAATTTATGTCTTTTGGGGTTTATGATGGTGATTTTATTAGATATAATTTTCTTATGTTTTGTTCAAGATACATGTTGTAGGGCAGGGGTCACCAACCCCCAGTTCAACCTGTTTGGACCCGTCATGCACAAGCGGCAAGTGTGCAAACTCTCAAAGCTGAATTAATGCAAACGCTGCACACACGTGCATGAAAAAATCCCTTCTCCCACCACCACTGATCTTCAGAGCCGGAAAGATTGGGGACGCTGTTGTAAGGTACTTGAAGGTATCAATTAAATGGTATAGTACACTGTCCATAAATACTGTAAATGAGATTTGGATTAATGAACAACAAAAGCTAAAATGCTAATCCAAATAAAATGATCAATGAAGGATTATATTAAAGGTTCATTCTCCACTGCAAGTTTTAATGGGAAAATCTGCCCTCTTGGGTTGATCTCTTTCAATTCTATAGTCTCCAAAATGGGAACTCAATACATTAGAAAGACTCTGGGTAATACAATATGACTTTAAAAAATTGTTGCATATTTTTGTCATTTGGTGTTGATTTATTTGCTGAAGTACAATGTCTGACATTTCTTACTAACACACAATTCATTCCTTGAAGCACAATTCTCTCTAACTGAAAATTGCCTAGTTCTATTCATGTCAGCAAATTACTAAAAAAACAAAAACAAAGATCCAATCAGTTACAAAGTTTCTTCTCGAAACTTATTCATAATGCAAGATTGTTCAAGCCCACCAGAGTAGGAATAACTAAATATTATTATCATATCAATTGGAAGAAACATTGATTTTCAAGATCCCCAAAAAGAGTTATGAAAAATGAACATACCTTCAGAAGTCTGATATGGATTATTAGAGCTACGTGGAAACTTTTGTTTTGGAGGCAGTGAAGGAACACTGTATTTGTGGGGTGTCTTATTAAGCAATTTCAGGACTTGAGCTTCATCTCTTAAGCATGTTACAAAATCATATACTACAGGTTTATTAGACTCAGATGAAATTAAGGCCTTTTCATAAAGGAATTCTGCTAAGTGCAATCGACCAGATAAGGGCAGGTTCTCATTAGTAGAATAGAAGGCCACAAGAGGTGGTTGATAAGGGTATTTATTATCTTCTGGAAATCTTATTTCAAGTTCGTATACAGGAGCACTAAGTTTAAGATGAGCATCCTCTCGAATGGGGGGAAGTGATTTCTCATTGTGTGAAGCTTCATGCTTGAATTTGCATCTTGATCCAAATTTGCAATCTCCTCGGAGGTAATATTTACAGATGCCCTGGGAATTTGTCTTAGCTGTGTTACTGGTGATACAGTTTCCTTGTTTTGTCTTGCTGAGAATATTTGTTAGATATGCCAACTCTAATGAAATAATCCAAACTCGATTTTGAATTCGTTCAACAAATTTGTCTCCACAGATTGAACGGAGGGCTAAAGCTTCTTCTTGCCTTTGTTCAAAACAATCTTTAATATTTTCTGGAACAGAAGCTTCTGTGCGCTGTATTCCCTTTCCAAACCTTTCTGTGAAGCACTGCAAAAGTAAATGTTCCAAAGATGCTCCAATGTTACCATTGTAAGATTTCAGTACTGCTTGGCAATGCTCGGAATCAAAGCCATACCTAGTAGGAAGAAAACAGTGGATACAAGTGCTATCTGGGCAAGAGCAAGTAGTTCTACTACTTCTAAAAATGAATATTTTAGCCTATTTTATCCTATGAGAAGAAGCTACTCTGGATTTCATAACAAACTTTGATTCTGCAAGTAGAAAATACATTGTTATCTGAGTCTGCGGTTGTTTTTAGAATATGAAATTTTGCATTCTATGAAGATACACTGATGGCCTGAATGATTGATGAAGCAGAGTTGAATTACTAAAAATCTCCCACGGCAGAATAAAAGAGCCAAGAAGGGATTAGCAGCATTTGGGTTGATAGGAAATTCCCTTAAATGAAGAACTTGTTTTTCCCCCTTGCCCCCCTCCACCCCAATAATAAGACAAAGAATTGAAATTTCTAGAAAAAAGCAGCCCATTGACAGTAATTTGATAATTATAACAACCTGAAATGTGTTTGTTTTAATCAAATCCACGATTGTCTTACTAATGAGTTGCTAGATTCTGATGCCAGTTATTCCTTCAAGTAACTGCAACTATCCATTCCAATCATGATTCCTAAATTATACAGTGGCTTTGATGTTAAATAATTACCTGGAAAGCTTATGCACAGCAAAAGATGATACTTCTGTGTCTAGCACATGGTTCACTATTGCTTGAGGAGCAGCTTTTGAATCGGTTTTAGAGAATGCATCGTCATCTGACCAGGATTGCTCATCATCTGACTCACTGCAATCATCTATGTCTGACAGTTCTGTCCTAAAAGCATAAAATATTTCTAGGATTAAAACCAATAAATTAATTTGGAGGATTAGGATTATACAAAGGGATTTTATACTCTTCACTCTCAGTCTGGAAGTGGTTTTTATTAATTGTTCAAAGGTAGAAATTAACTGTCTTTGTTATGTAAAACATGCAGCCACTTTCAGTTAAATAAACACATTGCTTCCTCTTCTAGAATGTGTACAAAATCTTGTTTGCTAAATCAATCAACAGTCTAGATATGCTAATTTTATACCATAATTATGTACTGCGAAAGGTCTATTCAGTTACAAAAATGAAAGGGGTTCATATACAATTTGGTAGCATGTCATATTTAAAGAATAAGTACGCTGTGTTTTTTAAAAAACTCACCTCGAACCAGAAGCCAGTTCTTGCTCCTGGAGCTCACAAAGAACTTTTTTTACTCTTTTCTGATTTTCTGAAGTCATATGAAGAGTCTGCAGATGTGTTTTGATCTTGGATGCAGGTTTGGTCTGTCCATTTCCTCTATTACCAGAACTTGATGTATAAAAAGATGTAGTATTATTTACAAATGCAGTCAAGTAGTGTAAAATGCATATCAAAATACATAAAATTCATTAATTAAAATTATGATTAAAATGACCATTGTATGAGATCAGTTCCATCTTCTGCTGTTAGAAAATGCTCAGAAAGGGTGGAGAATGTAAGGAAGATTGCAAAGATCTCTGGCCAAAGCAACGAAGAGGAAAAACATATACAAGTAGTTCTTGACTTATATGGTCCCAATTTTGGTTATAAATTGCTGAGGTTAAACAAAGTGCCCACATGTAATAATCTAGCTCAACACCTTTATCCCCACCCTCTCAGGTACAGTCCCCAAGACACTGTGCTGGTCATTAAGCAGACAGAGCAAAAGAGCTGCCTCTTGAAAAAGGCAAGCACCTCTTCCCCATGCACAGAAATTTATGTGCGGATTCCGAGAAATAAAAGTTTGAATACCATTATCTCATAAACCCAAAATGATCTCCTTAATTTCTCTGGCCTCCAGTTAAATACTCATTCATAATTCTATGATACTACATTCAATTCATATCCCAAATAATAATTCAGTTTGCTAACCTGCATGCATCTTTTGTTTTACCGAAAACGTAGAAATCATCCTCCCATATTTCATCCAATTCTTTTTTACAGCCATTTCCTTTTGTTTCACCAAAAACGCAGAAATCATCCTCCCACATGTCATCCAATCCTTTTTTGTGGCCACTGCCTTGATGTTTGCTGCCACTGCCTTGATGTTTGCTGCCACTGCCTTGATGTTTGCTGCCACTGCCTTGATGTTTGCTGCCACTGCCTTGATGTTTGCTGCCAGTGCCTCTTCCTTTTCCTCCTCTACTTTTGGGTTGCCCTCTTCTCTTTGCTGAACTCATTTTTTAGCTAAAGGGGAGGGGAGAGGGGAGAAACCATGAAACAAAATGCTCAAGAGTGCAATGCTAGGTGTCAATTCTCTGTGCTGACATTCCATGCATTAGAGTAGCTGGGTTGAGACGGGTGTATCTATTGGGTAATGTGATTTATGATGCAGACTGAGGGGAGGAAAGGAACAGGGGCAAAGTTCAAAAACAGATAAACAAAGCAAAGAAATGTCTGTTAATCAATCACTGGTTTTTGTTTGGAAACTTTACAAAGCAAACAAAGCAAAGAAAGCCATTTCTTTGCTTTGTTTGCTTTGTGTTAAACACACAGTAAAGGTACTAGTTGACATCATTCACTGATCAGTTCTGTCCCATAATCCATAACACACACAGTGGGATTTATTTCCTAGTAAATTTCCGCAGTATTTGTTTGTTATCTATAAGAATATATCTATATAAATAAAAATGTAATAAGAGGTTGTTCAAAACTGCTAATCTCCGAAAGTACTGCACCGGTCGCTTCCAAATATTCACACAACATTCCTTTCAAATACGGCACCAATGATATATATATAGATTGTGTAGATGTCACACCTGTGCCAGGTACACGCAACGGAATAGTACAAAATTGTAAAAAAGGTAGGTAGATGGATATAGAGAGAGCAGTGGGCCACAGGTATTATGTCATCCTTTATGACATAAAATATTCTGTCCATAAGATTCAAGGAGAAATACAGTAGATAGGTAGGTAGGCAGCGATAGGGATAGAGAGAGAGAGAGGGAGAAATACAATAGGTAGGTAGGTAGGTAGGTAGAAGGATAGAGGTAGGTAGGTAGGTAGGTAGAGGGATAGAGAGAGAGGGGGAGAAATACAGTAGGAAGGTAGGTAGGTAGGTAGGTAGAAGGATAGAGAGAGAGAGGGAGAAATACCGTAGGTAGGTAGAGAGGGAGGGAGGGAGGTAGAGGGATAGAGAGAGAGAGAGGGAGAAATACAGTAGGTAGGTGGAGAGAGAGAGAGAGAGAGGGAGAAATACCGTAGGTAGGTAGGTAGGTAGGTAGGTAGGTAGGTAGGTAGGTAGAGGGATAGAGAGAGAGGGGGAGAAATACGGTAGGTAGGTAGGTGGATAGAGAGAGAAAGGGAGAAATATGGTAGGTAGGTAGGTAGGTAGGTAGGTAGGTAGGTAGGTAGGTAGGTAGGTAGAAAGAGGGGGGGGGACTCCAGCCTCGGGTTGCATCCCTCCTGACTGGGCCACAGCAACACATGGCCGGGAACGGCTAGTTTATCAATAAGGATCCACCTGTGACATTGACAAAAATTTATCATACTCCATTGGATCAAGTTTAAATAAATACAACTAAGTAAATTATATCTGTAGAGGTATATATACACTATAATTGCATTGCATGCTATGAGTTACATTCAGTAATGGTTTAATTATTCTCCAATTACAATCAACGAAGTCACCATAAGAGTAGCAACAGTTCCTTAAGTGAATTATACTTTGCTGAATTTGGTAACTAAACATTTTGAAACTTTTATACCTGTCTGTTTCTCTTTTTCTATCTCCTTTCCTGCCATGGAAGGGCTCTTGGATTGCAAATAGGGTTATTTTCTTACTCACACTGCAAGGAACTCTGGGATTGGTGGGGTGAAAAGCAAGATAAAAATGATTTTTTTTTAAAAATCATACATTTTGTACAAGTGTATTATAAATTATATACTACATTAAATACATCACCAAAGTATAAGCTATAATAATCACAATAAATTATGCATTCCCTAACTCAGGGGTGGCAAACTGAAGGCCCGCTGGCCCGGCCTGGAAATATCAAAGGAGTGGCCAGCAGAGTGCTGCTGGAGGCCAGGGAGGCTGAAAATGGGCCACACAACCCATTTTTGGCCAGTAGAGTGCTGCAGGAGGACTGGATTACAATTATGTGGCCTCAATTAAGTGCCTGATCTGGATAGAAAACAAGCAACATCCTATGTTAACACTACAGTTTAATGCCATATTTTACATACTGTAGGTCTATTTAATCTACAATCAACAATCTATAATTGACAGCCATTTCTATTTACTATCCTGAAAACTCACTTCTGCTGTTAGATCTAGTATTATCATGTTATTTATGCTATTGTATTTTTATTAGAATAGAATAGAATAACAGAGTTGGAAGGGACCTTGGAGGTCTTCTAGTCCAATCCTCTGTTTTGGCAGGATATCCTATACCATTTCAGACAAATGGTTATCCAATCTCTTCTTAAAAACTTCCAGTGTTGGAGAATTCACAACTTCTGGGGGCAAGTTATTCCATTGATTAATTGTTCTGTCAGGAAATTTCTCCTTAGTTCTAGGTTGCTTCTCTCCTTGATTAGTTTCCATCCATTGCTTCTTATCCTGCTCTCAGGTGCTTTGGAGAATAGTTTGACTCCCTCTTCTTTGTGGCAGCCCCTGAGATATTGGAACACTAATATCATTTCTCCCCTAGTCCTTCTTTTCATTAAACTAGACATACCCAGTTTCTGCAACCATTCTTCATATGCTTTAGCCTCCAGTCCCCTAATCATCTTTGTTACTTTTCTCTAATTATTTGTTATTATCATATTTATTAAATATTATAAATATTATATAATAAATACAATATACAATACAATAGCAGAGTTGGAAGGGACCTCGTAGGTCTTCTAGTCCAACCCCCTGCGTGGGCAGGAACCTTATACCATTTCAGACAAATGGCTATCTAACATCTTTTTAAAGACTTCCAGGGTTGGGGCATTCACAACTTCTGGAGGCAAGCTGTTCCAGAGGTTAATTGTTCTAACTGTCAGGAAATTTCTCCATAGTTCTAAGTTGCTTCTCTCCTTGATTAGTTTCCACCCATTGCTTCTTGTCCTGCCCCCAGGTGCCTTGGAGAATAGTTTGACTCCCTCTTCTTTGTGGCACCCTCTGAGATATCGGAACACTGCTATCATGTCTCCCCTGGTCCTTCTCTTCATCAAACTAGACATACCCAGCTCCTGCAACCATTCTTCATATGTTTTAGTCGCCAGTTCCCTAATCATCTTGGTTGCTCTTCTCTGCACTCTTTCCAGAGTCTCCACGTCTTTTCTACATCGTGGCGATCAAAACTGTATGCAGTATTATATTATAAAGTGTGTGTGTGTGTGTGTAACATATTTATTATTAAGTATTACATTACATTATTGTCTTATTAGTTGAGTAATAAAAATACAATAGTAAAAATAGCTTTTCGGCCTGGAAAAACAATCTACTATTAAACAATAGGGTATACTTTTAAAAACAAAAAAGTTTAGTAGAGTATGAATAAACAATACATGTTTGCCAGTAATATCTGGTAGAAGAGATAGGAAAATGGTTGTTGTAAAGAACTGTGGAAAGAAAGAATGGAAAAAATGCATCGTGATGTGTCAAACACCCACCGCAGCCACACACACACCCTTCATGGCCAAACACAACCATGATGCGGCCCTCAATGAAGTAGAGTTTGACACCCCTGTCCTTGATGCTCACTATTGGGGGTGAGGGAGAGAACCTCAGTATTCACGGTGAAAATAAGAAAAACCATACAGGGAACTGTAGTTGGTGACCAGTGCAGTCTACTCAACTAATGTAGCATAAGCTTGTGGATTTAAATCAGATCTACTCCTCAGTGCCATTAATTTAAGGGGCCAAGACAGATATCCTTCTGCAAAAAACACTCCACTGCCATTATTGCAAAAAGCCATATTGCATCATTTAAACACTATATATAAGCCGGACTGAAATTCCTCGTCTCTTTCAATACTTGCAGGCATCTCATGTTCAGCGTTTCCAGAGACATTTTCAGAAAACTTACAGCCTCCCTGCATGGGTTTTGTAAAACACCCTCTTCAATCCGGGGGACTCTCCACCCCTCTAAGCTCTCCGTACATTTGTCCAGTTGTTAAAAGACTAGTAAGTTAACGGAAGGTAACCGTCTCAGAAAAGATCGCCCGAAAGGCACTGTAAACATCACCCCGCCCTCCTCATAATGACAAACCTCTGTCTCTCCTGCTATCTAGCCTCAGCACGCACAGCCGCTTCCGCCCGGAATCTCAGCCGAAGCCAAGACTCCACCGTCACCTGGAAGTAAAAAGCTTTCGCTTCCTGTAAATCTTGTCGCCATAGCAACCGCGTGTGCACTTTCCGAGTTATGTCCGGTGAGTAGCGATTCCAATGAGATGATTGTTTAAAAACAAACACACACACACACACAAAATAAAGTGTTTCTTGATCGAAGTCAAAGAGTTATGTCAGTTTCAGTACAGGGAGAATTTGCACACCTCTCCGGCGAAATGTTGATGTGTCTGTTAACGTGGTTTTGCACTCAAAAGATCAGTTAAGTGTAGAATGCTTTATGGGTGACAGATGGAAGGATGAACTAAGCTTGAGCAGATGATGATGATTATGATGGTGGTGGTTCTCCTCTCTCCATCCCTCCCTCCCTCTGTATATGTATGTGTGTGTGTGTGTGTGTGTGTGTGTGTAAGTAACAACAACCCTGTAAGGTGGGCTGGACTGATGAGAAGCAACTAAGAATGAAAGCATCAAAAGCCCAAAGTCCTCTAGCCGGTTTTCATGCTTAAGGAAGAAGGCCTAGAACTCAAAAATTTCCTGTTTCTGTGCCAGTATCTTCACCACTACATCAAACTCACTCTCTCTATTTATATTTTATATTTAGGCTGAAGGATACTTTTAAAGATCAGTAAAAGTATATTCTTTCTCAACAGGTTCTGAAGTTTATAAAATATCATTTATATTTCCAAATCAAGATAAATATGGTAAATATTTACAGATACTATATTATAATGTGTTGTTGAAAGAATATTAAAATGTATACAAATTATCTCCAATCCAGGCTGTATTGCACTTATTATATAACATAAATTCAACAGTTTTTATTTTTGAAAAAATAGGATTGTGCTGTAAATGAGACAATAACATTACAATTGCAAATGAATTATTTTAGAATATAATCTACTATGCATGCCTGTACTAGTAGGATAAGATGAGATGAGTTTGTTTTTGAATATCAGGAATGTTTTAGAGTTGGATTTCCTCAGTTTTCTCTAAATTCTGGTTGGGAAAGATAAGAATGTGGCTTTGAAGAAATTTCCAGCTAGTGAACATTTAGCTGCATTTAATTGTATACTCCAAAATATGACATTTCTTGAATCATATTATCAAATCATGTTGCACTGTGAATACTACAGTTATTCAAAGCAGTATTGAAAATAAAATATAGCATCATCATAAGCCATGTCTACATGATGTGCTGAATTTAGATTCAATGGTCAGATTCAACGGTAAAATCTTGTCAAAGATTCCCTAAAACGTACGTTTGCCCCATCTGCTGGACTAATTGGTTCATAGTCTGAGCTAGCCGATTCATTTGGATAGCCACCTAATTCTGATATTATAACCAAGAATGAACAAACCTATAATCAAAGTGGTTCCCGAAGGATTCTGTTCTGATCCCATGCTATGGCTCTCCTTCTGTAGTGGAAGAATTAGAGAGAGGGCAGTCAAACTGTAAAACTTCCTGTCAAGACTTCAGTAGAACTTCCTAGAGACTTAGCTCAGCATGCCTTCTTTAGGTTGTCAGTTCAAATTTAGCTGAAGACTCTCAAGATGCATGATACCAGGTGGCCAGATAATAATTTGTATAGCATAGTAAAAACACATCACTAATACTATTGAGTAACCTGTTACTGGGTTTGTCCCTCCTGCATTATCTTTTGATTCATTAGATGGTGACTGTACAAGAACACTTGATGGAATTCTTGAGAGAAATGGATATGGAGTTCATACAACTGCAGGTGGAATTATTTATCGTGGAGCATGGAAGAATGATAGGGTATATTTGTTTGTAAAAATATCCAAAACATGTAAATAATTAAAGATCTTCTATTACAGTAATATTGTCAGATGTGAGAAAAAATAAAACTGACTGTACCAATGAAGCCCTAATTAGCAAGCAGAAACTCACATACTTTGGGTGTGTGATACAAATAAATTAGGGGGAAATGATTTTGAATATCAAGGTAGAAGGAAGTGGAAGGAAAAGATCAGAAATATCAATGGGATTCCCTGGAACTGCTCTGGTACTGAAGAAAAATATAGAGAACATTCAGTGACCACAATTCAGAGTTGATGGCAAATAAATTGACTTAAGAAACCCCAGTGAATAAATACAACTCGGGATACCGCCAATTGTAGCTTCATTTTACTGAAACGTACCTCCATTTGAACATCTTGGAACCCTCCGTGTTGTATCTTATTTGATGTCACTGATTTCCTCTCAGCCTTCCATAGCAATTTCTTATGGGGTTTAGGTAGGTAGGAATGGAGAATCTGAAAAACAGATGTCCACATTTATGAAAATGTGTATATACACAACTATACCCCCTTGCTATATATCCTGTATAAACCTAATGGTATCTTAGCCATTGTCTTGTTTTAGTACAAGCAGAGCAAGTATATTGTTAGAAGATTTACTTGACTTTTCTGCCTTAAGCAGAATGATGGGTAAGAGTTCATGATGCACCACAATTTTCCTAATTGTTCTACTCCTCCCAGGGCTAAAACTACAAAGTAAGGCAAAAGGTAGTTTAGTTATCTGATGTGTTAGTTTTCTTGCTCTGAGACATCTACAAAAGAGTGTAGATACAGTACAACAAAATCTGAAAGACCAGTTTGAGGGCAGATCATCCTAGAGAAAATCTATCCATACGGTCACTAAGAGTCCACATGCACTTGAGGGACATGACTGTAATAAACAGGGATAAATTCTATTTCACTTTGCATCTACATAGAGTTAGGCTTCACAATAGATCATAAGGAAGAACATTTTTTATTTCTAGAGCACTGCCACAATGTTTTTAAATTGTAGAAGACGACAAACATTTAATTGTTTATCATCTGTTCTAAAACATGTTTGGCTTAATTCTAATTCATTCTTCTTAATGTGCTTAAATGAAGTTGGTACAATATAAGGTTATTTAATTTTCCACCTCAACTTGTCTTAAGGTAAGCTATAAGATGAACTTTATTCAGCTGAACTTGTCATGAGTTAATTATGCATAGGATGGCCCTTTTAAATTTACTAAATTTAGGAAAATAATATTTGGAGTAATTTTATTAATACATCTGCTAATACCGCTTTTTGTTAAATTAGATGAATGGTTTAGGAAGGCTAGAACATCCTTCAGGTGCAGTTTATGAAGGTGAATTCAAGAACAACATGTTACATGGAACAGGAACTTACATATTTCCTAATGGATCCAAGTATACTGGACAATTCAATGAAAACAAGTAAGTTGAAAAAATTACTGCAAAAAATTATGTTAGTATCTACTATAGTAATATGCCTAGTTTGTATTAGAAATTTAGTTTTGGTTTATGTATCTTAGTTTATGTATGTAATCCAAAATATACTTAATTTGTTTCTGGCTTATTGTGTTATGTCAACCTCAAAAAGTCTGGCTTAATTTAAAGGCCATGGCCTAGCATTCTATGTTGACCTATCTTTGTAGGTAAGTATGATCTCTTCAGTTAATATTTCTAGAGTCAGTCTTAACATCATGCTGTCTTTGAAGATGATTGGGACAAATATCTGTAAACTAAAGTATATGTTAATTAGTTATGAGGTAATTTCTAATATTGGTTCCAGAGCTTGGTCTCAAGACTTTAGTCTGAAGCTAAGTGATGCAGCATTTAACCAGGACTGCACACTTCACTCAAAATTCCATTATATAAGCAATAATATCAGTGTCATCATTCTACTCTGATCTTAAACTTTATTTTGTGTTCTTCCTTGATCTATTTGACAATTACGTGGTCCTAGAAATAGCATAAATACAGAATTTATCTGCCTGCCTGCCTACCTGCCTCTCTCTCTCTCTCTCTCCCTCTCTCTCTCTCTCTCTCTCTCTCTCTCTCTCTCTCTCTCTCTCTCTCTCTCTCCCCCTATCTATCTATTATGGCCTGAAGAACTTGAAAACCCCTGGTGTAAACAACTGTCTAATGATTAACCCAATTGGGGCTTAAGAACTGTCAGCATCATCAGCCATTTAGTCATGTCTGACCGTTGGCCACTGTATGCTCCTCTGTTTCATGCTGCCTTCTTCAAATCCATGCATGGTCATCCCGATATCCTTCATAGTGTCCAGCCAATAAGCCCTTTCTCCTTTTTCCACTGATCACTCCCAGCATGATTGTCTTTTCAAGTGAGTCAACTCTCATGACATGACCAACATTGGATAGCTTCTGTTTAGCAATCTTGGCTTCAAGTGATATTTTTGGTGAGATTCGGACAACGGATGCATAGTAGTCACCTCCAACACTACAGTTCAAAGGTGTCCACCCTTGTCCCTATCAGCCTTTTTTGGAATCCAAGTTTCACAGCCATACATAGGAATTGGAAAAAATCATTGCATTAATTAATCAATCTGCATTTGTTTGTGAAGCTGATGTCTTTATTCTTCCAGATGTTATTCATGCCAGACATAGCAGTTCTTCCAAGTGCTACATGCCTGATGTTCTCAGGGCTGCACTCACCATTTTGGTTGATTTTAGAGCCCAGGAAGATGAATTTCTTTAGTTTTTAAGAACTGTAGAGAAGACTTGGGGTCAATATAGCTGACAGGATAGGAATATACCATATCTGAAAAGATTTCAAGATTTTAATTTTGCTGTTGAAACTAAATAAAACAATGTTTTATTTCTATATTTCTTCTATCATTGTTTGGATAATTTTATTGTGGTGGTGGTGTTATCTGTCTTAATATGTTGTACCTTATCTTACTGTTTTAGACAAAGACTGTATAAAGAACCTAATTAAAATAAGTCAATATTACTGTTTTAGCAAATTGTGTCTCAAAATATCTCTAGGAGTACATGATTATGGATAGTTTATTGCTTTTGTTTAACTTGTTATTTTTGTTTTTATCTCAGGGTGGAAGGGAAAGGAGAATTTACAGACACCCAAGGGCTGGAATGGGATGGCACCTTTCACTATACAGCAGCACCAGGGCTGAAGCTAAAGTTAGAAATGTAGAATGGTTTGAACTGATAGAGTGAAATCAAATCTCTGTTACAGAGTTTTCAAATAGTTTTATATATAGTTTAATGGAGACAAATTACTGTTTTTGAAAATAAAGTTTAAATAGGTAAAATAAAGGTCTATTTATTTCTTTAGCTTTCAGAATATCTTCATATTTTTCTCTTTATTTAATTGTACATATTGTATATATATAAAATAGTACATATCATTTTACATTTAACATGCTAATGTTTAAAAATGTTTTTTAATAATTATAAAAATATGAATAGTTAAATATTAGCAGTTGAGATATTTGGGAAGAATAGGAAATATACAAAACAAAGTAAAATTTAATTGAATCAATATAGTGCATGTATATAAATAAGTAGTTTAAAATCTGCCATTTTTATCAGTCTGTTTTTAATTAACACATTAAACATGAATTGAATTTACACCAATGCTTCTGGTGAATTGCTTACCTTCAATTTTGCATAGATCTGATGTAAAGTGTAGCCCAGACCTTCACTGAGATACTGGATTTACATTAAAAGTTTGTTAATATACAATTTATTTCAGAATTAACAAATAAGTTTGTTAAAATAATTCAATATTTTAGCAACAGAATTTCTGGGCGCAATGAGTTTAACTTTCCAGCAGTCTATGGAATCTATGGAGGTTAGTATCATCTCCTACTCACTTTCATTTCTGGCTATAGGTAAAGTTTTCCTTTGCACATATGTGCTAGTCGTTCCCAACTCAAGGGGACGGTGCTGTTCTCTGTTTCAAAGCTGAAGAGCCATCGCTCTCCAAAGATGTCTCTGTGGCCATGTGGCCAGCATGACTAAATGCTGAAGGTGCATGAAACGCTGTTACCTACCCACCAAAGGTGGTTCTTATTTTTTCTGCATTTTTACATGCTTTTAAACTGCTAAATTGGCATAATTTCAGTGACAAGGATGGAAAGAATAATTGTGTCACCACTGATATGAACAGATTTACAATTCATATTTCAGTTTGATTCTTTAAATATGCTTAAACAATAGATAATTATCGGCCAGGATGAGCAAATACATTCCCAGGCTGGATGCACACTTGCTGCGATATAATGCTGGATTTCAACATTCATTGTTTGTACTTGATCAATAGTGCACTGTTGCAAAAAGAACCCTGGAAAAGTGAGACTTCCACAAAATAATTTCCATTTAAAAATTAAACATACTGTATAAATGCAATTTTAGTGGAATACTATTTTAACATTACAGGATCACTCAATAAAAATAAACTCTAAATTAAGTGCCCCTTAATGTATCTGATGGTCCAATGCCTCTTAGGCATACCATGTTGCTTAGCCATATAGACTTCCCAAATCAGTATTTTCTGGCTATATTTCAGGAAATCTTTCATTATGTCAAATCAACATGGATAAGTGATCATCATCATCTTCTTTTAACGATGCCATAATCCCCTTGTGGGGTGGAGTCTGGGCAACTGAATGGAGCAAGCAGAGTGTTTTAATGGTTGGATGCCCTTCCTGTCACCAATGTGGAGTTTTGTTCAGCAGATATATTCTTAGTATGCCCAGGAAGAGAAATATCTACCTAGGATCGAACTCATAGTCTCCTGATTGTGAGGTGAGAACACCAGCTCTAGGCCAGCACACCACTCCTCAACATGGACAGGTGATGTAGTCCATTAAATAGACAGAGTGCAACCAGATTGGGGAAAGATTAGTAAATTGAACTGATTTATGGTCACATTTGCTGGATAAAAAAATACTGGAGAAGTGCACATAATCCTTTACGATTTATGAAACACCAACAGCATTGCTTTGAAGTACAAATAATGCATACATTTTGGTTGCCTCTAAAAAGTAAAAAAAAAATCAAGTAGAATTTTATAATTGAACTAGCTTTTCCCAACTGGGGTCCTGCATTACCTTAAAGTTTCATGAGAGATCGCTAGGAGTTTTCACAAGAGATTGTGATTGAAAAATATCAAACGCCATTTCTTAATTTTCACACTGCACAGTGCTAATATTTAAAGCTGTGTAGGTTAAAGGTGGATTGTATTATAAAGATTTTTCTTTTTTCTTTTTGCAATTTTTATAGAGATTCCTTGAGACCCGTACATTATTTCAAGGTTCCTTTAGGGTTAAATAGTGAAAACGCTGATTTAAGAAATGTAGCTGCTGTTTTTAACCAACAGGGAGAATGTGACCTGAGGATTGCATAATTAGAAAGTTTAGATTAGACATGCGTGGATTTTAAATGAATAATTACTGTATGATAGACCTACTTCAGAAATCATCAGCTTCTATAGCTAGCTTTTCCCCTTCATTTGAGACAATCATTGTTTCAAAGTCATAAAGGACCAGATAGATACCGTGAGAGAGAAAGAGATCACAGCCAAGGGTAAGTTTGAAATTGACTGTATTTCCACTTTTAAATAAATAATAATTAAACGTTGTAATATTAATTGAGAATCAACTTGTTCCTTATGTGGCACACATGAACAGCAAGAGGTTGTAAGAGATCTGCTCTGATACATTAAGTAAATGTTCAGCATAGTTTTAAAGCTGAAGCTCTATATATATTTTACTGACTGGAAATAATTATATGAGCAATTGACAGATCATTGTCAAGCTTTGTTCATTTATCTTTCTTAATGTATGGAAAAGTGCTGGGAACTAGTAATCACAAGCACCTGAAACCTCGAGCTACAGTAGTGTTTAGCATGCCAGCTGATGCTTCTCTGGTCTCCTAAAAATGCTGTTGAGGACTAAAATTGGCAAATAATAAAATAAGAAAAATAGTATTTCCTTTCTTTTAGCATTGATATAACTAGAGCTCTAATACCTTTCTATGGAAAGTATCCTATCTATGCTTGCTCTGAATGTGACTTGAAGTTCCAATCTTAATGATACCCTTCCATTTGGATTACTGCAATGTGTTACGTATAGAGCTGCTATTAGAATCTGGATGTTTGAATACAAAAACAAGAATTTAAACTGGGTGGTTGTACTAGGCATGTATTATACAGATATCACCTTCCTTGGCTCTTAATTGCTTCCAGGCTCAGATGAATATATTGCCTTCATTCATCAGATTAAAATATGCACGTCAACCTACCTACTGATATGTACCTATTTTCTCCATAACATGAACCATTTCTGAGAGATTCTGGAAGTAATGTAATGGTCATAGGACTCTTATCCTTGCACTTGCATCTAGAGAATTTAAGCTGTACTATAAATAATATAAAGATACCCAAGAAAACATGTCCCTCCAGACATCTAGGTGGCCTCAACCCTGTTAGCCTTTATAAGGCTCTGAAGACCAGGTGTTCTTCCAAGTATTTGGGCGAGGAGATTAAGCAACCTCTGCTGGTAATGCCTCTTTTATGATTTGGGTTTATTGTTTTAATTTTGGATGTCATGTAGAATGGTGAAATGCTGTTTTAATTTTGCCACCCAGTTCTCTTGTGAGATGAGTATCCATAGAAGTCATGTATATATAAATAACTGATCAAACAGGTAGCATAAAGATTATACTATGGCCAGTATAGAGTCTTGTTGAGCTATAACTAAAAACAATGTGGATTTAAGAATGGAAGCAGATTGGTTCTTGGTTTGAAGTGCCTCATTGAGACCAGAAATGTCTTGGCTTTCTCTTCTCAGTAAAAGTTTTCATAGAAACTTGTTTTAGAGATGAGCCAAATACCATATCCTCCACTGTAATCAATAACCTCATTATATTTTTTCTTCTGCTAAAATTAGGAACTCTTTCATCTAATTTACATTTAAAAGTTATTTAAAACAATGGGATGGATTTTTCCCCTCAGTAAAATTTCCAAGTGGGAAATATATTGACTGAACTTGAAGCATTCTCCAACATATTTAAGAAGCATGGACTCAAATAGAAGAGAAGGTAACTAATATATTTAAACTGTTAAATTCTTCTTTATTCTTACCTAATACTGGATTTAGCAAATTTTAGAAAAATATTCAAAATATAAGACATAGAGATTAAAAAACAGTGATGCTTAAGGAATCTGTGATGGAAAATGCTAGAAAAAAATCATTGCTTTGGCATATGGAAACAAAATGCTCTGCGTGTAGAAGCCAATTGATTCCTGAACAAAAGCTCATTTGAAGAGGTTGCTAACATGAATTCTATAAATTCTGCCTAACATACAATTTGAGATAAATGTCATTAGAGCTATGCTGTAGCCCTTGTTATTGAGAGGAGAAACAATAAGCCTAAATTGCAAATTATGATTGAAGATAGTAATAGAAATTTATATTGCTGCATCAGCTGTCCAAACCTTGCAAGATTGAATAGACAAATAACAATGAACGTTGGCGATCCAATTTCTGTTGCAGTTCTAACAGTTAAATAAGGACCTGTAATCTAGAGATAGGACTTTTGTGTATCCTTATTGGACAGGCTTTTTCCTCCTGTTCCAAGGCCTCTTTAGTAGGAATCGGATGAGGGAGCTAATTAACAGGAGAAACAAGTCATCACATTAGTCAGGAGCACTGATCCTTGTAAGAGAAGGAACCCAGTTTTGCAGGTAGGATTCATTTACATTAGCACCAAACTAATTTGTCTACTGAAAATGATTACAAAAACAAGTCATTGACTTGTGAAGATTATGCATGTTACAATTGAAAAGAACATCCTTCCCCAATAAATTAAAAACCTATCGGTTGGTATATAAAATGTTAACATCTCCAATGGCACACCAGAAAACAACCAAACTGTTGCAAATATACCTTTAAAAGGGTCAACAAGAAACATACAAAATAGTAAAAGTTATGGGCTGAATGTTATGGTAAAGAAAGAAACATACAACACACACACACACACACACACACACACACACGCGGGCGCGGTCTGAAAAACTAGGCCATTTTGCTGTATGACCATCTTGTTCTTCTGCATTTGTAGATACAGTCTTCCTTCTTAGGAAGGGAGACTGCAGGGTCAGCTACCTGTAATGAGGCTGGCATACCAGTCTTCATCCCTCATGAAAATGCTATTTGACATAATGAAGCAGTATAGTTTAGCATTGCTAAATTTAAAGACAAAAACATTTTTTGGATAATAGTGGAAATTACCCTATTGCTGTATATTTCACATCAAATGAAAAATAATCTTAATACTAAGTATCCAATGTTCTGTTCTCACTTAGAGATGGAAGATTCCATGGAGTCTATCCTGTTTTGCATATATCAGCTATCGACACAAAATTATTCTGGTTTAGATGTTGAAAATCAACCATGGGGTTGTTATTATATGATAAGGAATGAAGCATAGACCAGTTTTATTAATTAGAAAAAATTGAGCTTTCTTTGTTTATGCAGAGAGACCTTGATGATGACCATCAAAAAGAAAAGAAAGCTTCTCCTTACAAACTTATACTCCCTTTAAATGCTGAGTGGCATTGAGACAAAAAGTTTACAAAGATGCTAAAATTGCCACTGACAAAGTCTTAGAAATAACAAAATAACAAAAATTGTAACCTGCACAAACTTGCAACTGAATATACCTAGAACAAAATATAGACTATTGGCCCTTTGCAAATTAATATTTAAAAATTAGAATTATTTTATTTATAGATATTTATTGATCACATTTTTAAATCATCCATCTCCTTTACATTGGGAGGATAAGGCTATTTCAAACTTCCAAATAGTTGGCTCTTAATGTACATCCAAAAATTAATAAATAATGATGGTTTATGTATAACAGTTCCATTAAGCAATGCAAATCAATGAAAGAAAATGGCTTTCAGGCACTAATCAAATCTGTTTTGTTTCAGCATGGATTTTCTAACCATGCATGGTGTAATGTGTAATTCCTTACCATGTAACTCAAAATATTTTGAATCGCTTGTTTAAAAAGGGATTTGTTCATGTATCTACCCTAAGGGACCTAGGTATCTGCAAGACCGCCTCCTACCAAATACCTCCCTCTGACCAGTCCGCTCCCACGGAGAGGGCCTCCTCAAGGTGCCGTCGGCCAGTCAATGCCAGCTGGCGACCCCTAGGGGGAGAGCTTTCTCTGTGGCAGCTCCTGCCCTCTGGAATGACCTGCCCCCGACCTACGCACAACCACGGACCTGCGCCTTTTTTGCCGAGCCCTGAAAACCCATCTATTTCATGCGGCCGGCCTGGCGTAGTTTTTAATTTGTTTTATTAGGGGTTTTATAAGGTATTTTAGAGCAGGCCCATTGTTTAATTTAGTTTTAGAATTTTTAGCATATTTATTAAATTATTGGATGTTTTATTGTGGTTTTTATTATTGCCTGTTCACCGCCCTGAGTCCCTCAAGGGAGATAGGGCGGTATACAAATGTAATTAAATAAATAAATAAATAAATAAATAAATAAATAAATAAATAAATAAATAAATAAATAAATAAATAAAGGCATGAGTGTTGGAGAGCATGGTAGATATAGAATGAAAGATAGAATCAAAGATAGGCAATTATGTCATTCCACAAATGTAAAATTTGGAATTGAAGCAAAAACATTTCATGATGAATAAGATTAAAGGGTGATACTGTATCTGGGAAAAGGCTAGTATATGTTACATATTTTTACTCTAACTTATCCCAAGTAATTTTGAATCTGCTTATAGTCTTCATTTTAAGTGAGAGAAAACTGTCACAGTTCATACTTAAAAAACTCTTTCTCCAGGTAGTTTCTGATCATTGTGGTAACTCCCCAAACAATCAGAAGAATTGAAGCAGATTAAGTGCCTTGTGTTTATTAATTTGACCGGACTCCTAGATTTCAAAGATGCCATCAAAACCTGGCTTTTTCTACAGGCTTTGAAGATGGAAATGTTGTGAGCATCTTTCTCTTGTAATTTGGAGATAAATGGTTGCCAGGTTTTTATTTTAGTTCTAGGGCTATGTTTTGTATTCTACTGATATATGTTTTAGGTTTTGTGTGTTATTTTAATTAGGATATTTTGGAAGATATTTTAACATTAGTGGGTGGATGAATATTATATAAAAACTGTGCCTGCAAATTCCATTTGCTCGTATTGGTTGAAGTGGAAATTAATTTGAGGATGTTTTCAATTAACTGAGTTCCCAATTGGGAAGTAAGACACAGGATTTAGATTACAATGATAATCATCTCTGTACATCTTGATGTGTTGATTTTTTTTGAAGTCAGAAGCTTTCTGGAATGTTGCACATATTTAGGATGTTGTAACCATGTATGCAACCTTATTGGGCATTTTGTGAAAAATGTCTAAATTGGGAGATTGGCACATTAATAAAATGGTTGCCATGGTAGTCATGGCTTTCCTTTCCTATTCTGCCCTGTCCTGCCCTGCCTCCAGATGTTCCTGTTAACCTTTTAAACTCTCTTTTTTTCTGGTTAGTTAGGCATATTTTTAAAGCAAACCTACTATAACCCATATTTGTATTTTTGAAAATTAATAAGTAATAACAGTGTTACAACTTCATTAAATGTATTTATTAAAATTTCTAAAAATAATTCTGAGGTCAATGACAAATTGTATTCTTGAAAAAATATATATAAAGAGGTGGTTTATTTTCTGATCCCCACAGGAACCAGGCCTAACCATTGTACCGTATAATAAAAGATGTAGATTTTCAAAAGTATAATTCATACAGACTTTCTCATTCATTGATTTGCTTTCTAATTCATTGTAAAAATGATACTGTATGTTTGTTTTAAGCAGAACAGACCAAATGAACAGAAATACTAGGACAGTAGCGAAGTAAAAAGCATTTAACATTTGACCTTGGGTAAATCTGGATTAAATCCTTTATAACCAGGCAATGATATATATTTAGATCAGGTTTAGCACATTAAACTACTATTTGTTTAGCTGTGGTTTATTAGATAATTTAAAATGGATTAGATCAACACATTTTCCTTAGCTATAAACTATAGCTTCCAAATGTCTATGGAGATTCTTAGTCATCCAGGTCATGGTTGTCCCAAAGGTGCTTTTTTTCAAGGGGAAACTGGACTTTCTGTTTTTTCTTTGAAGATGTTTCACTTCTCATCTAAGAAGCTTTGTTAATAAGACTGGATGATGGAATTACGGTGCCCCTCCAAGAAGCAAAACATCTTGAAAGAAGAACCAGAAAGTCAGTTGCCTCTTGGAAAAAAAGCATCTACAGCTTACAAACCACATTGGTTAAATTCACACAATGCCAAGCCACAAAAAATATGTTAACCTATTCCCAGGCAGCAAATTGACTTGTTCTATTGAAAAACTAAAGAATACTGGAAGATTTAGGAAGATTTTCGTAAGAAGGTGTTGGAACAGCAAGCAACTATTTTAGAACAGGCAAATTAGGCCAAAACACACAACTCAATCTTTGAGATGAGAGATGCTGAAAAGTTTTCAATCCTTACAGTTTCAGAATATTGATTTGATTTTCCCTAATGAGAGCCTAATGCCTTCGGTGAACAATTACTGTAAAAGGTTTTCTTTTTTATCTATTACAGTATACTTCCGATTAACACAACTATAATTCTCATCATTCCCAACAGATTGGAGGGGAGTCTGATTGGGGGGAAATAGTCATTTCCAGTTTTATAAGGTTTGTTATGCAGCACAGTACTTAGATTTATTTTATATACCAATCTTTTTGTAAAACTATTGCACAAATGTCTAATAACATATGTGCAATAATTTTTGTCTTCTACATGGATAGAAAAAATGTATTTTTAAATATATTAAACCAGCTTGCCAGTCCATATCTTATTAGATTGGCTTGCCAGTCCATATCTTAGCAGGAAAGTTTTGAAAGGTGAAAAACATGGGAAACGGATTTTAGGTGCATGTTTAGGCATCTGGGAATAAATAATCCCAGAAAGGAATTAAGACTAAATTTAAAGTATTTGGAAATCTAGTAAATCTTTATTTTTCTGGGGCTATTTCTGGATCATCCTAATATGGAAATATATTATTTGGAATATCATTACTTATAGATATCTGCAGAAAATTGGGTTCATTAATTGAATATCTACCCGTTGATAGCAAATGCATGGGGTTGGTTTTTTTGCCACAGGGGCACTAATTGGTGCTAACCCAACATTATAACTGAGATAAGAAAAGTAAATTTGAATAAATGAGGGGAAAAACTGGAGACCCACAAATGAAATTATGGAACTTTAAAACAACAGTTGGCCTTAACATTGGGGGGGGGGGGGGGGAGGACAACAGGTCTTGCACCTCCACTGCCATTCTTTTTCCATTAACTGCAAAATTAACTGGAGTAAATGAGCACTGGAATCAATTACGTATTCCATTGCACGTTCACAATATAAGACTTCCATCACAGTAGTGGCCGCTTCTGCACAGCTGCAGGGATATTAGTTATTTTAAAAGGTCAAAAAGGAGGGGGGGTGAACTCCCAATCGACACCCTGCTAGTGGTTTTTTTTTTGGGGGGTGCAACACACTATAAAAAAGGTGTAGGGTTTTTATGGCGTGGTTGCCATCTTGTTTATTTTTCCACCTCCTTTGTGGACGTCATATCATCTATAGATGTTTATTGTACACATAGACATACTATTGCAGAACAATCCTGTAATGTGTAGATTATACAAAAATGTATCAGAGGTTCAAAACAGGACTGTGTTCTACAAAAGGGACAACTTTGCATCTTGAACAAATTGCAAATCTCTCTGCTCCCATTTCTCTCTATATATAGAGAGAGTAAGTCTAATAAGTCAGGTTAATTGACTGGAGTTCTTTATTCCCACAGGAGAAACTGAAAGTATGCCAGTGATTAACCCTGCAACACAGATTGCCCAGGTAAAAAATATATGAGCAAAATGCTTTAAAGAATCCCAGTTACATAAAGAATTAGTCAGACTTTTGAATTCAAAGTGTAATTCAAACTAAAATTTAAAAATCAGTATAAAACAAATTAATCATAATTTTGATATGTTAATTATACTAATAAGATATATATTTTAATATTTAAAACATCATCCTTTCTCATTCTGTTTTATGGAGCTTATCTAGACTATAATTTAACTTTTCAGGGCATGTGTATATTTCCCAGCCCTTTTCCTACAATACCCTGTGTAGAAAGGGATTCTCATGCACATACGTAAAGCTACCCCATTGGATATCTACCACACTAAGGCAGTCCACAAAGTACAGAAATCTTAAGAAAGATTAATGTTTAAAATTCACTATTTTCAACTGAATTTAAGGCTGTTCACTTGAGATTTCTAAAGTGGAGGCAGTAAAAGGGAATAGTAGAATCAGGAGAGCCTAATGCTTGTGAAGATACACAAGCTACAGCATTCTGCAGATGTCTATCCACCCTCTTCTTGAATACATTTGACAAATAGAACCGAATACCTAGATGATGGCGACAATGCATGCGGCCTTAGAATAATCTTGAGCACAAAGCTTCACATTACAAGTTTGTTGTTGCAGTATTTGTGCAGGGTGGTTTAAGATACTAAGTTTCTCTGACACATTTTTCAGGGGCTTATAATGAAAAAGAAACAGAGGGATGGATGAAGAAACAAGTAGAATGAACAGGGAGAGAATATTTATTGTAATTCTTATTTTTGGGATAAATCGCAGTAGACTTGGCCTGGGAAAATGATGGATGACATGTAATACGCATGTACCTGTAGTTATTATTGGACTTCCCCATTAACTTATGCGGTCCTGAAAGGAGTTCAGCAAAAAATAGTGAAGTAGAGTATATGTTGATTATTCCTTGCACTGGGAATGGTTCCAAATGCTTTTCAAGAAGTAAGAAATAAGGGAGAATTTCTCTTTAAAAGGGCGCATTTTTAGCTGAGTTTATGTGGCAGACAGAAAAGGGTTTTTTTTTTTTTTTTAGGATTTGGAATCCCATTGCAGAAAAAGCAATTGGTTTTAAATAAAAAATAGTTAAAATTGTCAATTTCCCCCCCAAAACTTCGGTTTTCCAATTAAAAAAAAATACAGTAAAAACAACCACCACCACCTTTAGCTTATTCACTTACTTGTCTTTTAAGATACTATCTAAGGGCCAAAGTTGAACCACTTTAAAATCAAATCAGCTTTCCTCCCAAAAGAAGATGAGGGAAACCTGGTACCTGTACTGTAGTAGTATTGAAATATTAGTGGCTTGTGATGAATGGCAAGCTTCAGTGTATGAGGTAGACTAGAGCAGGGGTCTCCAACCTTTGCAACTTTAAGTCTGAAGGACTTCAGCTCCCAGAACTCTCCAGCCAGCTTTGCTGGCTGGAGAAGTCTGGGAGCTGTAGTCCTTCAGACTTAAAGTTGCAAAGGTTGGAGACCCCTTGACTAGAGGATTGCTTTTTGATACAGGGGCACAGTAGATTTCAATTGTTTCATTCTGCTCATGCTTGATCAATTCTTTTAGCTTCCTGATTGGATGACAGAAGACACCTGGGTTTCATGGCAGTTTACACGCATTGTTTTCTACATTAACACAGAGAGTTCTGGATTCTAGAGAGAGGATTGTACTATAGGATGGATGTTTACTGATTTCTGAAGCGTGATTTAATTAAGGTGAGGAACTTTGCTAGAACTTTGGAGTCATCAAATCTGCGTGAAGCTGAGATTGCAATAACTAGTAGAAAAACAATAATATTCTAGAGCAGTGATGGCGAACCTATGGCACAGGTGCCACAGGTGGCAGGCGGAACCATTTCTTAGGGCACAAGAGGCATTGCCATGTCAGCTCCAGCACGCTTGTGTGTGCTGACTAGCAAATCAGGCCTTCTTTTGAGGCCGTTTTTCGCCCTCTGGAGGCTTCAGGGAAGCTCCTGAAGCCTCTGGAGGTGGGGGGGAGGCTGTTTTCACCCTCCCCAGGCTCCTAGAAAGCCTCTGGAGCCTGGGGAGGGTGAAAAAAGAGCGGCAAAAGCAGGGGGTCATGCACATAGCATTAAGGGTGTAGCACACCCAAGCACATTCTCCCCCCATGCACTCCCCCCACTTTTGGCACGTGAGCCAAAAAAGGTTATCCATCACTGTTCTAGAGAGAATGCAGCACTTCAATGTAATCCCAAGAAAGGCTTCTTCTTCTAGAATAGAAACAGTTTCTAGTGTGAATTTTAACTGAATAGGTAAAGCTTCCATTTCAGAGCATTGTAGTGTGGTTAAGAGTCAAGATTGAAGCTCCACCATTTTATTATTTATTTGTGTGTGTGTGTGTGTATGTGTGTGATGCATGCAACACACCTAAAAAGAGTTCTTGTGATTGCAACAGCCATACTGATTTTTTTTCGTCCTCTTTTTTCACCTGGGATATCTACCCCAGCTTGACTCATCCTTTTAACTTATTTCACTGTATTTAAAGTCTGATAAATTTTATAAGAAAGAGTCTTTGTGGTGTAAATCTGGCAAATTGATAATCAAATATGTAATCATTTTTTGCATTGATTGTAGCCATACTAATTCTTGGTTGTTCAAAATCTAACTGCTAATCTATGTTTTGATGCATTAAAACATATAATTCTATATGTGTGTCTGTCTGTCAGATATGTGCACATTTCACTCAGGTGGAAGAAAAGCATTAGGTAGCTCTTATGAAAATTTAAAAATATTGCCTATTCAGTCTTTATTGTCAGTATAGCCACCAGTAGGCTAATAAAACTGTGAATAAAGGTTATATTGCAATAGATAGTTGTGTCATTCTGTAAATCAAGACCATCACCTTGTTTTGAATCTACTAGCTTGGACTATGCATTACTTTTTACAAAGTATAGGCTTGGTCTGTACAGTTTATTGCCTGTAAATTGAACACAGTTGAGTAAGTTTTAACTCTCCAAGGACACGGTAAAAGCCAGTTTGGCATGGTAGTTAAAGCATCAGGCTAGAAACTGGGAGACCATAAATTCTAGTTCCCTTGGGCATGAACCAGCTGGGTGACCTTGAGTCACTTTCTCTCAGCTGTGGGAAGGAGGCAATGGCAAACTACAGTGATCCCTCGTTTTTCGCAGCTTCATGTTTCGCGGCTTCAGTGCTTCGCGGGTTTTTCAAAAATACAGAATAGAAAAAAAATGCATCGGTAGGAGGCAAGCGCCCCCTAGTGCTTGCTTTAAACGATGTCCACCAACTCAAGTTTCCGGTGCGAATCCTACTTCGCGGTTTTTCAGTTTTCGCGGAAGGTTCCGGTCCCCATTAACTGCGAAAAACGAGGGATCACTGTACTTCTGAAAAACCTGCCAAGAATATGGTAGTGTTCAGGCAGTCTCCAAGGATTGGGCATGATTGAATGGAAGATTTAAAAAGGGACATGATAATCCAGTACCTGCTTAGACTTTCACATCATTTTTGTCACATGATCAACGATGCACTATGCATGGCTGATGAACTGCTGTGCTGCCTGGTTTGGTATGAAACTGGCCAGTGTAGTGTAGTAGTTAAGATAGCAATGAGAAGATCTCAGTTCACGTCTGCTCTTGACCATAGAAGTTCATTTGATGGCTTTTTGCCAGTCATGCACTTTTAGCCTCTGGCCTACTTTGCAGGGTTGCTATGGGGAAAATATTGGAAGAAGGATTGCTATGTATATTGCCTAAAGTTCCTGAAGGAAAAGTGGAATAGAAATTTAACAAATGATTTAAAATAATATCAGATTTAAAAGAAGAAATATTTTTTCAGGATATTTTCTAGTTCTTATAGCTCTGAAGAAAAAATGGGATATATATTAATATATAAAAACACAAGATGATTTTTCAAGGATCACTCTAGGATGTTTTTTACTGGGAACACCTGAAGAATATAGATACAGATCAGGCAAACAGGTTATCTTGCACAGCATTCTGCTTCCTACATCTGTCCATAGTATTGCTGCTTCCTAAAAGCTGCAGAATACATTAGTTTGAAAGATGGTGATAGTGCGTATTATATCCTAATGTGGTTTACAAGCAATCCTAGAGGGCAATAAATCCAGCTTCTTGTATTATTATTTATTACTATTTAATAAATTGTTATGCCATCCATCTCCCCTATAAGATGACTCTTTTCTTCCATATTGCTTTCATTTAGAATAGAATAGAATAGAATAGAATAGAATGTTATTGTCACTTTAAATGCACACTAATCAGCATGCCTTAAAATAAAATTTCATTGTATTCAGCTCTCAAAAGATAATCATTATGCATATGCCCACATACACACAATATATGTGTATGAGAAACACAGAGAAACATTACAGTCTAGTTTGAATGTATACATATATACAGTGGGGGGAAACCAACCCTGTGAATTTACAATACAGATGGCATAAGGAAAAAAAGCTGTTACAGAATTTAGTAGCCCTGCCACATTTGGTACAGTTTGTAATTTGTGGCTTGGAAATTTTTGAGACATGGTGGAAAATCAGCTTTTCCATCTGGAAATTAACCAATTTCATTGTAATTTTATTATTACAATGACAATAAAGATTATTATTATGAAAACAAAGAGTGGAAGGCATATATAAATATAAATATTTGTGTCACAACACCCTGGTAAACCCCAAATAAGGGAGGGAGCAGAACTGCTTCCCTTTTCTGTCTTTCGGCTCACCACAGGAGGAGAACTGATCAGCAAAAAAACGTATCACAAATATAACAAAGGCAACGAAAAAATAGCTTTCTGCTTGGATGGGCTCCTTTGGTTAGCCGAAAGACAGAAAAGGGAAGCAGATTTGCTCCCTCCCTTATTTGGGGCTTACCTAAGGTAACCAGATTTCAACTTGACTAAAGCAGGACACCATTGACCGGGGGGGGGGGGGGCGGCACAGCGGCCTTTCCCAGCTCCGCAGCCTCGCCACCTACTTCCCTCACTGGCCAGGGGGCGCGCAAGCCGACCCCCTCCCTCACTCCCCCCTCCCCCCAAGCAGGGCACCTGCAGGTAGGCATCTGGTGGGGCAACGGAGCAGGGCTGGGCGGGCGGCGGGCGCTCTGCAGGTGCTCAGAGGCACAGGGCGGGGGCAGGAAGCGGCGGGCTGGTGGGCAGGCGGAAGGGGAGGGCCAGCAAGGGAGGAGCCAGGCCCAGGCAGGCAGCAGGCGGGGGAAGAGGAGGACAGCCTGCCGGAGCCCACGCAGCCCTGAACTTCTTTGCGCTGCGCCGCGATGCGCTGAGAGCGGCGGGCCGGAAGCCCCACTGCCGCCCGCCTGTTCCGCTATGGGCACCCGGGACGAGCCGGGTGAGGAGGAGGCGGCAGTGGGGCTTCCGTCCGGCTGCTCTCAGCACATCGCGGCGCGGCGCAAAGAAGTTCAGGGCCGTGTGGGCTCTGGCAGGCTGTCCTCCTCTTCCGCCGCCTGCTGCCTGCCTGGGCCTGGCTCCTCCTCGCCGGCCCTCCCCTTCCGCCTGCCCGCCAGCCCGCTGGTTCCTGCCCGTGCCCCGCGCCTCTGAGCGCGTGCAGAGCGCCTGCCGTCCACCTGGCCCCCGTCGCCAAAAAGTGGGATATTTTTAAGAGACCGCGGGACGTGGGGCAGATGCTTGAAATGCAGGTCTGTCCCACCAAAAGCGGGATGTCTGGTCACCTTAGGCTTACCAGGGTGTTGTGACACAAATATATACTTATTCCCCTGGCTCAGCTGATCAGGAGGAGAACCTGTGGTCTAGTGGCAATTACAACTGCCTCACATGTAATACTTCTCAGGTTCGAATCCCAGTAAGGATATGGCTAGCTGATGAGAGCTAAATAGCTTGAAATAGAGCTATACTAGTCTCCCTTATTTATTTATTTATCAGCACAAAAACGTATCTCACACACACACACATGCATTTTTTTGAAATAGAAGCATTGCTAAGGGAAGATACCTTTTTCCTGTGATTTGCTAGGAACTTAACTTTGTTGGCTACAACTGAGACACCATCATTGAATTGCAGGTGGTGGCAACGAGAGTACAAGGAGTGTGTTTAGAGGCAGATCTGGAAATTTCTCCATTTTTATCAGACTTTGCAAACCTCCATCTCCAGAGTGAAAACTATTTCTAATATACTTAAATGACTGGTCATTGTACCCAAGTTAAACACTGAAGCACATTCTGCTGGAGGGATTATAGATCGAGACAAGATTGGCTAGGGAGGACCCCCTACCCCAATAGGGGGAAAGGAAAAACCAAGATGTCTTAGCAAGTAATTGACAAGAAAAACAGGTAGAGATTACTTGGACTTAAAGTAAGTCCATTAGAGTAAATGGAGTAAAATAAGTACCATTTGTGAGAAATGTCTAATTCTGTGGGAGAGGACATGCTGTAGATATTGGATTCCTTTCCTGATAAGTCAAATAGAAAGGTTGCATAGCGGATAATGGATACGATCTTTCTCTGTAGAGATTCTGGAAAATCACAGAACAGCAAAAGGCTGTTCTGACTGAAAATTTGTTTTGGTTGCAACATCCATAAACCACAAGTGGCCTGCTAGTGTTCTCGCTGGACTTAATGAATTATAAGCCAATACTTGTGGAAGAAGAATGGTGGAAATAATTATAGACTTGATCAACAGTATCAATCAACAATCTCTGGATGATAGCCCTCCACCCACATTTCAATAGCCAAAGCTGCTCCTGTTATTAAACTGAACATTAAAAGTTGTTATTTTGAGGTAGAAAACATAAAAATCCTAATGAAAGACCCAAAATAGGTTTAAGATAATATTTTTAAAAGGAGGAGCAAAATGAAAGACATGCCACCTTAACACTTTTTCATGGTAGCCTTCACCCTCCTCAAATATTATATCAAGCCTCTATTATTCACACATAGCTGCATTAGGGAGGAAATGTCATAATTAAGAGAAGACTGTATGGGTTAAATAATAGAATGCATCTTGTTTTCCAAGTCACTGAGAATTCATGTGGGTTTTGACTCATCAGTTGCAGGCTCTGGCTTCTGAACTTAAAAGTAGCTTCACTGAAGCAATGCAGGAACTTTCAAGAATTCAACACGGAGAGTATGCTCTTGAGGAGAAAGTTCAAAGCTGTCGGTGTGCAATGGAGGAAAAAGTGGCCGAAATGAAAAATTCTTTAAATGATTTCAAGGTAGGCATGCAAGTATTCTGGGGCACTAGTTTTGGAAGGCCAAAAACAGGTGGCTTGCTACATGAAAAGCTATAAGTACAAAAGGACTACTTACTGACAAGGAGATGGCCTGGTGTGTGTTGAACAGGCTCATTCTTTTTCACAGGATAATTAGCAGTGTAGCAAACAATAGTCTAACTTAACTTTGTGCTTAATTATACCAGTATTCTATGCTACCCCTAGGTAAATAAGCCTTTCTCAGCCTTCTTCAATTTGGCACATAACACAAGTAGACAGATTTATTGCAAAGTGGGCTGTTTTCCTTCTCTTTCTTTCTCCTAGGATGCACAGTTCTGAATTTTCTTTGTTATCCCTGACTCAGGGAGTCTCTTCCTTTGTTTTTTGTGTTTTTAAAAAGAGTTTTTATCAACTCGATTATCTACATACATACATACATACTGTACATACATATAAAATAATAGTGGGGAAGGAGATGGTACATGGCTGCTTCATCTCCTGTATTTTATTTTATTTTTCTATAAAATAACACTCACAAAAGTGAAAGAAGGAAAGGAAATTGACCCACTAATCATAGAGAAAAGAAAGTGGTCTCTGCCAACCTGTCAACTCTTCAGTTTCCATTTGAAATTCTGCCATATTCTATCTCACACTGACTTCGCCTTCCTTTCACAAACGGGACAAATGCAAAGCAAAGCAACCTAAATATTGGGGATACCCCTATTTTTAAAATCCTGTTAGGATATGCTAGGACAGGGGTCTGCAAAGTCGGCTCTTTTAAGACTGGTGGACTTCAACTCCCAGAATTCCCCAGCCAGCTATGCTGGCTGGGGAACTCTGGGAGTTGAAGTCCACCAGTCTTAAAAGAGCCGACTTTGCAGACCCCTGTGCTAGGATAAATGATGTTATCATTTATACGCCAAGTAGACGGACTGTGCAACCCACACCATTATTAAAAATCAATAGTACAGCTTTTAGCACAATTCCAAAATGGGAACTAGGGAAGGATGTTGTATAGGTGTTTCTATTGTAGTAAATAGATCTACTACTGAAATGATGTACATTTATAAATATGTCATTCTGACTTGCTGTAAATAATTACAAATCTGGGTTGTTTTTCCTATAAGAAAGAGTTGAAATGCAAAGCTGCAAACTTTTTAATGTCACCCTTGAAAAGTTACCATTTTTTAAATAGGAGGAGCTTAATGATGCCAAATCTATGATTGAGGAAATTAGCGCCAAACAAGAAGAGATGCAGCAAAAAATTGAGCAATTGCAACAAGAGAAACGGAAGGAATCTCGTAAGCTCAAAGTGAAGTAAGTGATCAATATTTTTCAAAGCCCTTTATAATTTCAGAACAGCTTTGGGTTTGCAGCTCTTTTTCCCCTCTTATCTAATGTATTAGAATTGGACTTCCCAGGAGCTTGGGGGGAGGGATGGGATATAAGAAAAAGCAATGTAATATTTACTAGTTTTTATTTCACTCAACCCCAGCTTCTAAAAAGTCTGATTCCAATATATTAGATAAGAGAAAAGAAGGGAGGGTCCATCTATCTGGCTGAAAACACCTGGTGTAGTTTAATAGGGTGGGTCAGTGGAGAGATTCATTTTTTTTACTACCGCTTCTGTGGGTGTGGCTTGGTGGGCATGGCATGGCTTTGTGGGCGTGGCCAGGGAAGGATACTGTAAAATCTCCATTCCCTCCCCACTCCAGGGGAAGGTTACTGCAAAATCCCCATTTCTTCCTGATCATCTGGGATTTGGGAGGCAGAGAATAGATGGGGGCGGGCCCAGTCAAAGGTGGTATTTACAGGTTCTCTGAACTACTCAAAATTTTCGCTAGAACTGGTCAGAATCTGCTGAATACCACCTCTGGGGTGGGTACCATATTGGTGAAGCTATATTTTTAATTTAGCACATTTATTCAGCTATGGGCGAGAGGACTGGCAGCATGTTCAAGAAAGCGGCTGAGGGATCATTATGGCTCCAGGTCCCCTATTAGATACTGTGCTGACATGAAGAAAGCAGCGCAATACCAAGTTACCCATAATCATTGGATTTAATTTGCTGATGTCGTATGGAGCGATTACTATTAATGCACTGTAACATACAAGAAGCCCAAAATGTGTTTATTGATATTGCTACAACATTTAGAGTACTACAGTGCCATTGATGTGAGCCTCAAAGTAGCAATTGTATCTTCCCAGAGATATCTCTTGCCTGTCTTGCTTTTAATATATTTTTTTCCTCAGAAGGATTCAGAAAGAGGAGCATGGTTCCCAGACTGTGCCTACTCCTCTGCAAGGAAGCCCCTTTCGAGCCCTGAAACTTCCAGAGCCAGTTTTAATTAATGAAGATTTTGTCAAGCTTTTGCATAATGCAACGTATGAGAAAGGTACTGGTTTTATTGGCTTATATATCCTGTTCTATTATGTGTACTGGAGAGAGACTTACAGTATACAAAAGGGCCTTCCTCCCTTAATTCTGTTTTCCTCTTCCTGAGCCTTTGCTTACCTGGAGGAACTGTATACTGGGCAGGGTAATCCTGAGACAGCAAATTGCCCAGTATTTTTGTTTATTATTGGAACTTAACCTTTGGGAAGACAAAGGGCCATTTTAATTCTTTGCTATGTGTAATAAACAAAAGTATTTTATATCCCCACTGCTTCAAAAAGATGCCCATCTGTCTATTCTCTTCCATATATGAGCAGTATATATTATGAAGTTTGGTATGTTGCAATAAAGGAGAATATTTGTAGGTCAGGGTTGCAATGTTTGCTTAGGATGCATGTTTCTATATCCATCTGCAAATTACTGTGTTCATGGTGTACAATTCTTTTCAGGCACATTTGCTTCTCTGTGGAAACTCTTTTTCCTAGCAATTTTGGCTAATATTTGTTGGAGGGCAGGCTGTTGTCAAACTGATACAGCTGCCCCAGGAACATGTTTTAGTATGGTACAAAGTGCATTTTCCAACACAGGGACCATTTAATTCAGACTACAGCGGTTCTCTTGTATGTATGGGGAGCTGGGGGTTTGGGGGGTAGGAACAAACAATGAAAAATATAGCCTTTTCTGACAGAGGCTTTTTGCTGGGTATATACAACAAAACCAAAAGGCTAGATAGTTAGACTACCGAGGGAGGAGGGAAGAATGCATACTAAGAAATGTACAACTGAGAAATTATTGCTTTGGCTTTGGAGAGTGGATATAGAAGAGGAATTATAACAATAACAGGAAATCTGATAGGAAACAAAAATAAAGAGAGCAAAATTAACAAAGGACTCATCAAAAGAAGAAGAATGTAGTTTGTAGTTCTGTGTTGGTGAAGACCTGTGATGAACCAAGATTCACAAAACGGGGTAGTGTTGTTAAAAAGATAATCAGTGTGTAAAAAGTGTGTCAAAATATTTAAAAAGAAAACAGCAGTAGCATTTAGCAATGCACTTAAATTTATGTACCACCTCACAGTGCTTTCCAGCCCTCTCTAAGCGGTTTACAGAGTCAGCATATTGCCCCCAACCATCTGGGTCCTCATTTTACCGACCTGGGTGGACGGAAGGTTGAGTCAATCTCGAGCCAGTGAGAATGTTGAACTACTGGCAATCAGCAGTCAGTGAATTTGTCTGCAATGCTACATTACACTGCACCACCATAGTTCTTTTTACTAAAAAGGCAAAAAAGGAAACCTTTTAGCAAAATTTGAGAAATTTAAGTATAGTTTAAAGTTCTCTTGCAGGAAATCACTCAACATTTCCAGAATATTAGTTACCATCTATGCATAATAGTATTACTATTCCCAGAACAGAAGTTGTTTGGTTATTGATGCTTTGAAAAAGTCCTGCATTATTGGATAACAGGAGTCATGACCTTGTCCCTTATCTCTTTATTAATTATCTTTCTAATTATCTTCCCAAGCAGATTTATACAATATTAATATTTTCATTAGACAATATCTGAGTTGCCCAGCAAAAAGAGTGACAGTAATGCAGCCATGTATCATTCCTTGAAATGAAGGACCATATAAGTGAGTTTAAGGGTATCAATAGCAGCTTGGATACAACCATAGTCTTTTTATGAAGGAGGGGCCATTCTAGGAAGTAAAATTTCCCATTCATTCAGAGTTTGTCAACCTTAGCAACTTTACAATGTATAGATTTCAACTGCGAGAATTCCCCAATCAGCACTGAAGTTGAGAAACACTGTACTAGATACATATAGGTATTAATCAATCAATCAATTAATTAATTTTTAATTTGCCACATTATTTCCAAATTGGTCTTTTCACACAAGCAATCAGTAATGATAAGTGTTGAGACTGAAATTCACAGAAACAAATTCTAGAAACCAAAAATTTGGAAAGATTTTTCTCAATTTAAATCTAAGCCTTTGTAAAAAAAGTTTGTTTTATTGATCTTTCCTTGCATGTAACCTAATCTCCTGTTTTTTCTCAGTCTCCGATTGCATGCCTAGAACACTAGGAGAAAGCAATATGAGAGGTGAGTGGATCTGCATTTTTAAAGTAGATAATGTTCTCTGATAAATATTTTCAAGAAACCTGTAAAATACCAATACCATTGATGAATAGTATATAATTCTGTATGTTCTGCCTATTAAACAATGACAGTGAATTTCATAAGATGCAGGTTTTCTGCTGAGATAGAGAAGCAAGTTTTCTTAGCATCTGTAGAACTATTTCCAAAGACCATAATCTAGGTAAACCCTACCAGTCTATGATGTACTTTGGCTAGTTAATAATTAGCAGGTATTTCTCAGTGAGTTTGCTCATGAAATGATTTTTCTTTAGGAAGCTTCTTAGACTATTGCTGATTCTCAAGGCTGAATTTCAGTCATTTGGGTTCAAGGGACCTGTGATGAATTCTGCTGCCAGATCTGTCATCTAGCTACTTTCCTTGAAGCTTCCTTATAAGGAAAAATTACCGTTGTTGAAATTTTGCAGTTTAGAGTGAAGAAAAGACAAGATAAAAGTATATAAAATATAAAATATATCTACAGTAATATGTTTTTCTCCATCTCATGGTCTAAAACTTAGGATCATTCACTGAATTTAATGCAGACATATTAAAGACTAAGGGAGGCATATTACGGTATTTCCTTAAACAGCACATACAGGTAGTTAAATTTGTAAATAATTGTAAATAATTTGTAAATAAATTGTAAATAGTTTGTAAATAATTTGTAAATAATTTGTAAATAATTTACAAAATAATTTGTAAATAATTTACAAAATAATTTGTAAATAAATAACAACCATTTAAATATGAGCCAGCTGTGTGCAGCAGCTGCCAAAAAAGCCAACACAGTTCTAGGCTGCATAAATAGAGGTATAGAATCAAGATAACGGGAAGTGTTAATACCACTTTATAATGCCTTGGTAAGGCCACACTTGGAATACTGCATACAGTTTTGGTTGCCACGATGTAGAAAAGACGTGGAGACTCTGGAAAGAGTGCAGAGAAGAGCAACCAAGATGTTTAGGGGACTGGAGACTAAAACATATGAAGAATGGTTGCATGAACTGGGTATGTCTAGTTTAATAAAAAGAAGGACTAGGGGAGACATGATAGCAGTGTTCCAATATCTCAGGGGTTGCCACAAAGAAGAGGGAGCCGAACTATTCTCCAAGGCAACTGAGGGTAGAACAAGAAGCAATGGGTGGAAACTAATCAAGGAGAGAAGCAACTTAGAACTGAGGAGAAATTTCCTGACAGTTAGAACAATTAATCAGTGGACCAGCTTGCCTCCAGAAGTTGTGAATGCCCCAACACTGCAAGTCTAAGAAGATGTTGGACAGCCATTTGTCTGAAATGGTATAGGGCTTCCTGCCTAGGCAGGGAGTTGGACTAGATGACCTCCAAGGTCCCTTCCAACTCTGCTATTGTATGGTATTGTGTTGCGTTGCGTTGCGTTGCGTTGCATTGTATTGCCTTCAGATATGGTGATGGTCACCAGTTTAGATATTTTTAAAAGAGAATTAGGCAAATGTATGGGAAAGACATTGAAACGATGGTTTGTCCATGTGAAATTAGGGAGTTTTCATTATATCTTCTGACTGCTAGTCACTGTTCATCGATGTACTTTGCTAGTCTCCTGTTTGACTTACATAGTGGCTGTTATAGTCTTTATATTGTATTTTGTCATTCACTCTTCCCCCCCCTTTTTGGGCCACTGGGTTTTTTGGTTTACTAAAGATGTTTTGGAGGGCTTTAATTGGTTTGTGTGCTATGGTGATGCCTTCTGGTTTTTTGATGTATGGTAGTGTTATCCTTGTATTATTGTGCTGTAGTGTGTTGAGTAGTCAGGCACTTTATGATAAAGTTGTGTGGGTATCCATTTTTGTAGATAATATTGTATAGATAGTCTGTTCCCTTTTTTCTGGTTTTCTGGGTTGTTGTAATAGTGCATTTGTGCTTCTCTAAATTCAGGTGTCTTTTAATCTGCATGCAGATGTAGCTTTATATGTAGATACTAGCATTGAAATAATCCTGATAAAGTACAGGACTTGTTTAAAGATAAAATAGGAAAGTCTGTGTGAAAATCATAAACTGAAGCTTAATTGTAAGTTACAATTGTTCTGCACAAACTCCTTTGAGAATTTTTGCAAAAAAAATAATAATCAACAACTCCAAGAAATACAATATGAGAATGGCACAACTTTCACAGGGCCTAAAACTTCTGTTCAACTTTCTCTTTTCCTGGAGAAATTTAGAGAGATTGAGAGATGTGAAATAGGTACATATTTAAAGTTCTTGCATCCCAAAGGATGACATGGCTTCAAGGTTTGCACAATAGCTTTTAGACTAGTTTAACAAGCCAAATGGGCACTAAAACTATTCCCACTAACACCATGTTCTAATTTTAGGTGTATCCAATACAAATCTGGACAGAGAAGAGAACTTCACAGTTTGCTCCTCAGGCGATGCTCCATCAAAGGGCCAGGCATCGTCAGCAATATGGAAACAGGCCAAAGACAGTAAAGAGATAAATGATGAATATATTTCAAAGAACCTCAGTGATCGGCAGAAGGATATGGCTCCAAGTAGATATAGCTCAGTAGAGAATTTGATGTGGGACTCTTCTGTTGCAGGTGAGAAAAATAGAAATGGCCAGGAGACCGAAGAATTCTCTCTGGTGTCAATAGTATGTATGATTTACAGTTCAGGTTCAGTTATAGATACAAAGACACATACTTCTCCGCATGGAATTGAATCATTTGGCACGTTCTTGCTAACCAAATCAATGAAGGGTTCCCCCCTGCCACTGCCAAGAAGCTATAGAGGGCAAAGGGCTTTCAGCACATTTTTGTTTCTGTTGTGGTCCCTACATTATGGAACAATCTCCTCCTTTAGATAAGATCACCACACGCCCTAATGGAAACTCATACAGCTGAGAATTTGGGGGAAGTTCAATGTATGCCATAGCATATATTATTATATCCTTCTCTTTTTTAATGTGTTGTTTTATTGTTATAAATAGCTGGAAGTCCATGCAGACTATTATAGTATATAAGAGATAGAAGCAGGTAGCAAACAAATATGTACTTTTTATTTGAATTGCAGGTCTGTGTAGGCAGTAGTTTCTTCCCTCCTTATTAAAAATATAGGTATTCCTCAACTTATCACTGTAATTGTGCCCAAAATTTGTGTTGCTAAGTGACACATTTATTAAGTGATTTCTGCCCTATTTTATTACCTTTCTTACCACAGTTGTTAAGTGAGGCACTGCAAATGTTAAGTTAGTAACTGTTATTTAGATTGTTAAATGAATCTGACTTCCCCAATGTCTTCCTTGTCAGAAGGCCACAAAAGGCGATTCAAATGACATTGAGACACTGCAGCTGTCATAAACTCATGCCAGTTGCCAAGCATCCAAATTTTGATCACATGACCATGAGGATGCTGCAGTGGTACCCTATTTCTCCCAAAATAAGACCTCCCTGGATAATAAGCCCAATCAGGCTTTTGAGTGCATGCAGTAAAATCCCCCCCCGAAAATAAGCCCTCCTTGAAAATATTGCAACACAGCAGCAGCCATGAGGTGACCAAGCTCACTGCCTTCTGCACCTCAAAAATTATAAGACCTGCCTGAAAATAAGGCCAAGCACTTATTTCGGGGGTCAAAAGAAAATAAAACCCTGTATTATTTTCAGGGAAACACAGTAGTAAGTGTGAAAAATGGTCATCAATCACTTTTTTCAGGGCTATTGTAACTTTGAGTGGTCACTAAATGAACTGTTGGAATTCCAGGACAACCTGTAACGGAGACCTCAGTATTCTGAAAGAAGTTGCAATGGCAGCTGGTTAAGTCTTTGATTTTCCTGTTTGCTAATATTCTCTTATATTGAGAGTTTGCTTTAAAAATGTGGCATGATAATGTGTCTTAATCTAGCAAATCAAAATTATCTTTGTTCTGTCATAGCTAAAAGGCAAAATATTGCTTTGGATTTACTAGAGTCTGAAAGAAAGTATGTTGTCAGCCTCTCTCTTATTCTGAAAGTTAAATCCACATTGCAAGGAACAGAAGTGAAAAGAAATACAAAGGAAAGGTACAGTATTCCTTGTACTTTCTTATATACTATGCTTTTTTTTGGGTACCCGAATCACATTTTCTTTTAAAATATCAGTATTTCATTCTCTCTAGACTTCCCTTCATTGGCCATCTGTCACCTGCTTGTGGGGACCCATCTTATTGCTAATTTTATTATAGAGATGGGCCCAAATGGCTTTTCAGAGTTCTCCGCTACATTTATGAGCAGTAGAATTGGGAGGATGATTTGTCAGTATTTCTTCACAAAAACGATAAATTACTAACAGTTTCTCGTGGAGAGAATCCCCCTTTGTGGCAACAGCAATATACCACAATTTAAAAAGAAATCCCATCGCTTTTTCCTAAGGCTGTATTTAATGCTGCTGTTTCCCCACTTTTGTTTAATGAAAACTCAGAACAGCTCTGGGTTCTGGATCCTACCACATACCTGACACTGCTATACAGAATCTAGTTGCACCACTATTAAATGAGTGTTGTCTCTTCTTATCCTGATACAGTTTTGCCAAAAATGCAATTGATGCAGTTCATCAAAATTCCAACTGTCATACAGTCAGATGACACCTAAAGGATCAAACCACATGGTAACCTGAGGGTAGAGCCTATTGGCCATTCTAGACTAATGTGGACATATCCTCTTCCTTCTCCAGGGTCTGTACCTTCTAGAGCTCTAGTTTCTCTATCTTCTAGGACATCATTCCCCAACCTTTCTGAGTTGGCCCGGCATGGAGGGGAGGGGGGGGGGATAGAAAGAGGAAATTGTTTTGTGTGAGGGGCAGGTTTGCATGAGTGGAGCTGCCAGCTCTGGTACCCATCACTCACACGAGTGGAGCTGCCAGTGCCAGCATCTGCTGCTCACACAAGTGGGGCTGCCAGCACCGGTGCCTGCTGCTTGCATGAGTGGGGTGCTGATGCTTGCTGGCCCACCATCACATGGCCCGGTTGCGATTAGGCCATGGTCCAGTAATGGGCCATGGCCCATAGGTTGAGGACCCCTGTTCTAGGGCTATTCTGTTTTGGAGAACCTGATAATTCTGCTCTTTCAAACCGGGTAATGTTCCTGTATCTACTAAATCTCTGAGCTGATACTTACTGGGCTTTGAGAGAGTGATCAGGCTAAATAGCAACTGACTGACGGGGTTGATGACAGTTGGGGTTGAGAAATGCTTTCAAAATAGTACTAAATCAGTGCTTTAAAGGGCGAGGTGGGAAAATTGCACTGTGAAATGGAAGGGAGCTTTCTGGGCTCAAAAGGAACTATTGCCTGGGCTCAAAAGGAGCACAGTTATCGGCTACAAAGAGCACCAAATGAATGTTTGAACAAGATGGAGAATAACAGGAAACAAAGATGAGATTATTCAACCAGTTATTATTGGCTGATGATATAAAATGCTGTATAGTAAATCACTACTAAGGAAATGGCCTTAGATTAAAAAAAAGTGAGTTTTGGAATGGGGAAAAAGTTTAACATATTAGTTTGTTCTTAATGTTTGCATTTTAATATTTTATTTATGTATTTTACGTATGGTTTGTTACATTGTAAAGTTCCCAGAGTCACCTCAAACCACCAGAGGTGCAGCATATAAATTTAATAATAAATAATCAATAAATGAACATGTTCCCTTAATGTGATTGCTTCAGGTTAAATAGGAAATTCCTTCAACTGCTTTGGATTAAAACAAAATCATCCATAAATTACCATGGAATTTCAGGGTCAGGCCTGATTCATCCTGGAGTTAAAATCTACATTGTGAATTGTTCCTGGAATATTTTGTACAGGTAGCTCTTGACTTACAACCAAAATTGAGCCCATTTTTGTTGCTAAGCGAATTTAGCTCCATTTTACGACCTTTCTTGCCACAGATTGTTGAATGAATCACTGCAGTTAAATTAATCTGGCTTTCCCATTGACTTTGCTTGTCAGAAAGTTGCAAAAGGAGATCACATGATCCCAGGACACTGCAACCATCATAAATATGAGTCAATTGCCAAGTATCTGAATTTTGACATGTCCATGGGGAATGGTTATATGTGTGAAAAACAGCCCTAAGTCACTTTTTTTCAGAGCCATTATAACTTTGAAAGGTCACCAAGTGAACTGTTGTAAATCGAGGACTATCTGTACTGCCTCAGTTCATATACCTCTTACAGCTTTCCTACTGGATATTACCGTATTCTTTGGAGTATAAGACGCACCGGAGTATAAAACGCACCTAGGTTTTGAAGAGGCATTTTTTTTAAAAAAAGTAGGTAGGTAGATATAGGGTGAAAGAGAGGGAGAGAAAGAGAAATACAGTAGATAGGTAGGGAGAGAGAGTAGGTAGGTAGGTAGATAGAGGGGGGGGGAGAGAGAGAAATACAATAGGTAGGTAGGTAGGGAGACAGAGTGTGTAGTTAGGTAGGTTGGTAGATAAAGGGATAGGGAGAGAGAGAGAAAAATACAGTAGGTAGGTAAGTAGGGAGAGAGAGTATGTGTAGATAGATATGTAGATAGAGGGATAGAGAGAGAGAAATAGAGAGAGAGAGAAATACAGTAAATAGGTAAGGGGAGAGAGAGAGCAGGTAGATGAGGGGAGAGAGAGAGGTAGGTAGGCAGGGAGAGAGAGAGCGTAGATAGGTAGGTAGGTAGAGGAATATAGAGAGAAAAATATAGAGAGAAATAGAGAGAGAGAGAGAAATACAGTAGATAGGTAGGGAGAGAGAGAGAGAGAGTAGGTTGGTAGGTAGGTAGGTAGATGTTTCCAGGTGTATTTACCCATGTGCTGGAGAAGGAAGTCACTGATCACCTTTGGAACAAATCTTTGTTTCTGCAGGCACAGTACTTGACCAACGTAATTCTCATCAACCATTCTAACTAAACAGCTTTCCGAAAGGGAAAAAAAAACCCTTTTTGCACTGTGCAAACCTCCCCCAAATGGCCCATTTTTTGTGAAAATGGGTCCTTTTTTTCAAATAAAAGGCATGAATAGCCTTGGGGGGGGGGGCTTGCAGAGTGCTCCTGGGGGGTGGAGGGAGGACAAAACGAGAAAAAACGACCCGGTTTCCCCCCCCTGTGAAAACGGCCATTTTTTGGTCAAATAAATTGCATGCATAGCCTTATGGAGACTTATAGAGTGCTGCTGGGGGCTGGGGGGGGCAAAAATGCACTGTTTTTTGCTCATTTCTGTCCTCCCCAGCCCCCAGGAGGTCTCTGGAAGCCTCCATAAGGGTGTGTGCGTGGCCATTTTGGTGAAGGGGCGGAGTTTCAGGAGGCAAAAAATGCTGTATTCGATGTATAAGATGCACCCAGATTTTCAGCCTCTTTTTAGAGGAAAAAAGGTGCGTCTTATACTCCGAAAAATACTGTATTTTAGTTAAATTATTCTATATTTTTGCTAGCATCTCTGTGAAAAAAAAATGTTTTTTTGTTTTCTGGTTACAGTTTCTTCCCCAATTCTTTGCGATACTTGGTCCAGCAACATGTAGAGTTACTTCATGCCTTGCAGGAAAGAGTGTTGAGTTGGCCTCAACAGGGAATTCTAGGAGACGTATTTCTCAGATTGACCAATGATGAGGTATTTTTTGAAGGAAAATAAATAATAGCTGTTCAAGGAATTATTGTACTATAAATGACTCAAATCAATGTGTTTTCATAGGTGTATAGATACATTTTTGGAATCTCTTATTGAAATACACTTGAGTATTTCTCAAATTGTGACATATATTTGTTCTGCGCATGCGCAGAAGCGGAAAACAAGATGGTGGAACCTATGGCGCTGCTCAGAGAACTGGTTCTGGGGCGTGGCAAACCTGGGTCACTGGAACCAGCAGGCCGCCAAACCACTACTGATTGGGCCAAACTGGTCCAAACTGTAGGAACCCACCAGAGAGAGGGAGGGAGGGAGGGAGGGAGGGAGGGAGGGAGAGTTTTGAATACTAATTACCTTAATGTGTGGTAGGATATCATAGATGGCATTTTTCCTGTACTTAAAATCCAAATAAACAGAATCCTATACTTGATCTGTATTTGTAGATTTAAGGATAATCAGGAAATTGTTTAAGAATTCTGAGGAACCTTTTTAATTTCTCTTCAGAACAGTTTTTTGGATTATTATATTGCTTACTTGAGGGACTTGCCAGAATATATCTCTTTGATCCATGTGGTGATTTTGAAAAAGGTGAGTTTTGGTTTGTTAAATAATTTATTTCCTGCTATTCTATCATTTGAAGAGAAAACACTGTAATTGTTTCTGATCCAGACCCCTTTCTGCATGAATGATGTGGAACGTTTGCATGAATTGCAGGAAAAGAGCAGTCCTAGAGATACATAGGCATGTTTCAACATATATGTGTTCAACACATATATGAAGCCGCTGGGTGAGATCATCCGTGGTTTTGGGGTAGAGTACCATCTCTACGCTGATGATACTCAGCTGTATATATCTACCCCAAACCACCCCAACGATGCCGTAGCGGTGATGTGCCAGTGCCTGGAAGCCGTGCGGGTCTGGATGGGAAGTAACGGACTCAAGCTCAACCCGACCAAGACCGAGTGGCTGTGGTTTCCGGCTGCCTGGTTCAACCAGCTGTCTCTATCGCTGGCCATAGGGGGCGAACATCTTGCCCCTGTGGATGGGGCGCGCAACTTGGGTGTCCTCCTGGATTCCCGGCTGTCCATGGAAGATCAAGTGACAGCCGTGGCCAGGAGGGCGTTTTACCAGGTTCGCCTGGTTCGCCAGTTGCGCCCCCTATTGGACCGGGATGCCCTTCGCACAGTCACTCATGCTCTCGTGACATCCCGACTGGACTATTGTAACTCTCTCTACATGGGGCTCCCCTTGAGGTGCACCCGGAGGCTGCAGTTGGTCCAGAATGCAGCCGCGCGAGCAATAATGGGTACCACAAGGTACACCCATGTAACACCGCTCTTGCGCGAGCTGCACTGGCTACCTGTAGTCTTTCGGGTGCGCTTCAAGGTGCTAGTCATCATCTTTAAAGCGCTCCATGGCTCGGGACCTAGCTATCTGCGGGATCGGATTCTGCCTCATACTTCCTCACGGCCGATTCGCTCCCACAGAGAGGGACTTCTCCGGGTGCCGTCCACTAGACTTTGTCAGCGGGCGACGCCCAGGGGAAGGGCTCTCTCTGTGGCGGGCCCTGCCCTCTGGAACGACCTCCCCCCCGATATTAGAACTACCACGGACCTCCGTTCCTTCCGTCTGAAATTGAAAACGCACTTTTTCTGCCTGGCCGGCCTAGGGTAGCCTCTTACCATAGTATTATAGGGTTTAGGGTTTTAGTGATTGGTTTTGGGGAATTTTAGCGCAGGGTCTTATTGTTTAATGTGTTTTTTAACTGTTTTGTATATCTATGTATATTTATTGTTTTAATTTCCCTGTGCACCGCTCCGAGTCCCCTTGGGGAGAGGGAGCGGTCTAGAAATTAAATATTATTATTATTATTATTATTATTATTATTATTATTATTATTATTATTATTATTATTATTATTATTATTATTATTATTATTATTATTATTATTATTATTATTATTATTATTCTGCTATTGAAAGAGATCCCACCAAGTGGATGAGCAACATATGTCCATCAGAGCTTTGCTGGTTTGGGAAAAATAGCTTAAATTTGTTAATGATTTCATTCCTGTTCCAGTGTTCAGACAGTCAGCTTTGGGTGGATCTCTGTCATCACAAGGGTTATAACCTTTACACTATTTTTGTTTGGTTCTAAAATACTATATTCATATCATATTTTTTGCTTTTCTATTTTCACAGTTATAGATTACAGCTTCACAGACATTCAGAACAGTTAGCCTTATCTGAATGAAAATGCAGACTCACATATGTAATGTCCAATCTCTAATAAAATCCTTAGAGTTTCATTTTCAATTAATTTACAATGTATGAACTGTCTTTGAAGATTGATCCACATAGGAGTAAATTGTGGACCTCCAATCTCCAGCTTTAACAGTGCTTTTAAGTATAGAGATTTAGAAATAAGTAAACAGTGATTGATTTGCTAATTGTTACAGATACTAAATCAGGGGTGGGTTCCTGCCAGTTCTAACCTCTTCTATAGAAGAGGTTCCACAAATCTACAGTGCTGTTTAGAACCGGTTCCAGCTCCCTCCCTCCGCCCGTCCACACATCATCAAGATGAAGAGCGAGAGGAGGAATTCTGGGAGTTGAAGTCCACAAGTCTTAAAGCTGTCAGGTTTGAACACCGCTGGGTTTGTTTTTTCCTAAAGGGTTAGAGGGCAAGGGTCTTGTAACTTGACAGCTTTAAGATTTGCGTGCTTCAAATGCCAGAATTTCTCAGCCAACATTTTGGTTGCTAAGCAAGAGCGTTAAGTGAGTTTCACCTCATTTTACAAGTGGACCACACCCACCCAGTCACATGACATGTCAAATCACTCCCAATCACATGGCTGGAACACCACTCCCACCTGGTCACATGGACGGCAAGCCATTCCCACAAAGCAGGCCACACCCACAGAAGAGGTTCTAAAAATTTTTTGAAACCCACCACTGTACTAAATCCACATGTTTTAAGCATTAATTTAATAAATAGTGTTTAGAAAAAATATTCATCTATTTCTGCAATTAACAGAATATCTCTAATTTATAACTGATTTAAATTTGTTTTACTTTCCCCCATCAACAGATTGAGGAAGAAACCAAGTCTGATCTCTACCTATTTTTCTTCCATATTGTCCAACGCATTCCAGAATATCTTCTTCATTTGCAAGTAAGTTCTAATATCTTTATTTGACCTTTCTTTAATTAAACTGTGAGAAAGCTTTAGCCCTTCCAGATACAATTGTATTATAGATCCTATCATGGACAGTAGCTAGAAAAAGTTCCCCATCCCTGTGTTAATGGTTATACATTAGGAAATATCTCAATTCTTCATAGATAATGTGGGTTTTAGGAATGCAGGAAGCTATAGCAGGGGTCTCCAACCTTTGCAACTTTAAGTCTGAAGGACTTCAGTTCCCAGACTTCTCCAGCCAGCAAAGCTGGCTGGAGAATTCTGGGAGCTGAAGTCCTTCAGACTTAAAGTTGCAAAGGTTGGAGACCCCTGAGCTATAGTATGCTGTGTTTTTTGCTACAGTGTTTTGGAAGAGGGTCTGTTTTACCATACAACTCTCCATACAGCTTTGGCCCTTTCAGAAGACTGTAGAATGCTGCCTTAAATTGAATCAGAACATGGATTCATCTAGCTTGGGACTGTTTGAAGGCTGCCACCCAACCCCATTCTTGTTGTTCCTAGCATCACAAGGCTTCAGATTATAGCACCAAACGTCAGTAGCAAACCTGCTATTTTTTGATAATAAAGTTCTTGTGGGCTTTTTGTAAACACAAAACAGCAAGCTGTATATCATATATTTTGCTCCCTCAACCATACTATGAGCAAAACAACAACGACTCTATCACTGGACAATCAGTGTGAATTTCTCCTATAATTTCCAGACAATGAAAGAACGGAAATTGTGACTTCCAGCCAGCTCTGATGTACATTATAGCAACTGGCATTACATGCCCAAGGTTTCATTCAAGATATTTTCCCAGGCTATGAAGAGACCCTATAAAAGCTCAAAACTGAAAACCTTTTCATTCAAAGCAAGTACTTTATCAGTACTTTACTCAGGGAGAAAAAGGCGGCTTTGACCTGGTAATCAATGTAAGGTGAATGTCATACATCCTCACGGCCGATTCGCTCCCACAGAGAGGGACTTCTCCGGGTGCCGTCCACTAGACTCTGTCAGCGGGCGACGCCCAGGGGAAGGGCTCTCTCTGTGGCGGGCTCGGCCCTCTGGAACAACCTTCCCCCCGACATTAGGACGACCACGGACCTCCGCTCCTTCCGTCTCAAATTAAAAATGCATTTCTTCTGTCTGGCCGGCCTAGGATAGTCTCTCTGTCTTTGGGGTTTTATTGGGGTTTTATAGTATAGCTTAGTTTTAATGGGAATTTTAGCGCAGGTTTAGATTTAATTTATTTTTAATGAAATGTTTGTATATATTTATTGTTTTACTGTGCCTGTGCACCGCCCCGAGTCCCCGAGGGGAGAGGGTGCGGTTTAGAAATATTAAATTATTATTATTATTATTATGATGATGATGATGATGATGATGATGATGATGATGATGATGATGATGATGATTTATCTCAAATGAACTGAGAAGATGTTGAAATTTAATTCTGATTTCCTCCTTTTGGACTAGAACATCCTGAAGTATACCGAGCAAGAGCACCCGGATTATTATCTTCTTCTTGTCTGTGTTCAGCGCCTGCGAGTATTCATTTCTCATTACAGTCTTCTCTTCCAGTGCAATGAAGATCTGCTAATACAGAAACGAAAGAAACTGAGAAAGTGAGTTTGATGCCCAAGTGTAGCCTTTTTGTGCATTTTTATGAAGCTTTATTTCCAAGAGCAAAAGATGTTTATATAGCATCTCTCTTCTTCTTTGAGCTTCTCAACTAATCTGAGAGAGAGTTTGACTGAATGACTGGACCAGGGTCATCCTTACAGAGTGAATTTTAACCTGATCTTCCCAGCTCCTAGTTGATTGCTACACCACAGAATCTGAGAGTAGCAATATTGTGCTTTGTTGGCTGTTCCCAATAGAGTACATGAAGTAGTGGGGGAAGCATTAGCACTGCTGTGGGTAATTATTATTATTATTATTGTTTAAATTTCTATACCGCCCTTCTCCCTTCCGGGACTCAGGGCGGTGGACAGGCAACAATAAAATCACAAGTAAAATTCAATTTCAATTTCAATTTATTAAATTTATAAAAACATAGAAACCTTTAAAAATACATTAAATGATAAATAGCCTGTCTTAAAACCTTGTTAAAATCCCTGCTAAACTGTAATCACAGTTCCCTTTAAAAAGGCATAAAAATATTCCATAACCTGATTATGTAAAGAATAGCCTGGCTGTCTTTGGTATTCTCAATCACTCCCCATGCTCTTGCTCTCAATATATAAGCAGTGAAGGTCTGTTGTGGCCCTCCGGTTGCCAGCGGAGCTAGTGGCAGACTCAGACAATGAGGAAGTTGGGGAGGAACTTGAGCCAGTGCTGGAGTCTGGGGAAGGCTCTGATGGATGCTCTGTGTTGGACGCAGAGATAGAGCCAGGGCCGTCCGACATTTCCCAGTCATCGGAGAGGCAGCTACCTTTAGAGTCTGATATGAGTGAGGAGGAAGAACAGTTGGGGGCTGTTCCAGATGCATGTATGCACAGAGCAGTTAGAAGAGATGAGCAACAGAGGACAAGGATTCGACTCAGGAAGCAAAGCACAGGTGGAAGCTGAATGGCCCCTTCCTGGCTGGGGAATAAATAGAAGGAAAGGGGAGTGGTTGTTGTAGAAGACAACAGTTCGTATTCCTGAAGATTTTGCTCATTGTGTTTTGTGCCATAAAGAATGCTTACCAGAACTTAATTTGCAGCCTTTTGACTGGGAGTTCATGGCCTTTAATTATTGCAAGTTAACTGTACTGCAGTTAACTCCTTGAAGGACTATTGTCTGGACTTTTCAGTGGGTGAATGCAATTAATTCACAAGAGGTAAATAAAAAGGGGCTTTTCATGACAAGGAGTCTATTTCTTGCTTCTGCTACGACATGGTCAGAACAAGGCCCAGGACAATGGGACTAATGAAGACACAGCTCTTCTGTAGTATCAGAAATGTGGAGCAGTTTCACTGCTGCTACCTTCATTTGCCTGTCTGGAGGGAACTGGTAGAGGCTCCTCAAATATAATAAGTAATCTTTTCCCAGATTTACCTCAGAGATATTAGCTCCTAATGAGTTCTGTGAGGTTGTGCTTGCTGGCATTGCCTTTCCATGGAGAATTTCTTTCTGTTTCTTTCTGCTCCTGCTTTGATCATTGTCCTATTTAAGAATGGAGCACTACCATGAACCATTGAGTTGGAGTTGCATGCAGTGTGGCGTGGATTGGGTCCTTTTAACCCTAATCCTTAAACAGTGTTATCAGTTCTGTCATCCTATAATCCCAGGCACCGACATTCTTTGGGAGTGGAGCGGTCTGCTTTTCAAGGTCAGGTGTGCAGATTATGCATCTTAGTGACAGAGGGGTGGGTCTTTTAGGAGCCATGGTGACACAGTGATTAGAATGCAATATTGCAGGCTAACTGTGCTCACAGGCTAGAGTTCGAGCCTGACCAGCTCAAGGTTGACTCAGCCTTCCATTCTTCCGAGGTTGGTAAAATGAGGATCCAGATTGTTGGGGGCAATATACTGGCATCTGTAAACCATTCAGAGTGCTATAAAGCAGGGGTCTCCAACCTTTGCAACTTTAAGTCTTAAGGACTTCAGCTCCCAGACTTCTCTAGCCAGCTATGCTGGCTGGAGAATTCTGGGAGCTGAAGTCCTTCAGACTTAAAGTTGCAAAGGTTGGAGACCCCTGCTATAAAGGACTATGAAGTGGTATATAAGTCTACATGCTATTGCTATTTCTCCATGAGGGCAATAGACTTGTGGAATTACTTCTTTTTCAATGCCAGTGTGATCTTTTAAGTTTCTTTGTTACATTTCCTTTCCACAGCCATTATTTTCCCCCCTTTTAATTGTTTTATTCCTTTGGAATCTTTGCAAAAAAGAGTAAGACTATAAATTATTTGGAACAATTTATAATATATACAAAATATATGAAATTTGATATTGTTCTATCCTAAGAAAAGCCTGGTGCATGTTCTGCATGGATAATGAAAAATTAAAAAGTGCCACTACTATTCCCTACTGCTGGAATTATTTCTGCAGCCAAAATTCTTAAAAAAAACATAAATGAAAATCAGGTGGATCTGCTCCCTACTTTACAAGAACCGAATCCTTGTTTAGCTTTTTTCCCCCCATACAATGTTAAACTTCCACTTAGAGATTCATCGTAATGTTTCAGTTATACTTTAATGTCATATCTTGAAGGAGCAGTGTCAGTTCTTGAACTTCCAAAAGAGTTTGTTAAATATCAGACCGAGTTTAATTTCTGCTTGTCTTGCTGTTATAGTATAGGTACTACTGGTATTTACATAGTTTTGTTAATGAACATGAAGTATTTTAGTGGTAGATTGATATGGGACTTGGGAATATAAAGTAAATCTACATGTAGATTTCTTAGAATATGGTAATTTACTGTAGATTAGAGAAGGAAGCTCAATAAAAAATCAGAATTATTTAATTTTTTATGTGTTTCTTTTACCCCAGGCTCTGGTTGGTGAAACTTGGTGTTCTAGTACCAAACATGAATTCTATAAGCCTGTTTCCTCTCTGATATATGCAGTGTATTTTCCTTAGTTGTTTGGCCTACATTAGGGCTAAAATCTATTTCTGTTAATGAAAGAGGATCTAGATATTTATCATACTTCTAATCCTTACATGGGACTTTAGATCAGTGATAATGGTATTCAAGCACTATACAGATATGAAATTATCTGTTGCTGAAAATGCAAGGCTATTTCCCTGCTAACTTTAAAGCGCGCCATGGCACGGGACCTAGCTATCTGCGGAATTGCATCCTGCCCCATACATCCCTTTGACCGATTCGCTCCCACAGAGAGGGACTTCTCCGGGTGCCGTCCACCAGGCAATGCCAGTGGGCGACGCCCAGGGGAAGGGCCTTCTCTGTGGTGGGCCTAACCCTCTGGAACGACCTACCCCCTGAAATCAGAACAAAGACGGACCTCCGCTCCTTCTGCCAGAAGTTAAAGACTCACTTCTTCCATCAGGCCGGCCTGGCCTAATGTTTACATTCCTAGCCGCAGAATGAAATTGTATAAAATTTTTAGGGGTATTGTTAGGATTTTAAGGGTTTTAATAGTGACTTTAGCACAGGGGTTAATTTAATTCGGTTTTAACATTTTGTATTTGTATATTGTATTTTTGGATTTTTAATTTCCTGTGCACCGCCCCGAGTCCCCATGGGGGAGAGGGGACGGTCTATAAATCAATAAATTATTATTATTATTATTAATTAATTAACTAGAAAAGCTGGTGTGGTTGCAATCTTGTTCAACTCACAGTAGAATTACATTTCTGTTTTACTAGATCTTCCTTCATAAAGTTATATAAAGGTCTAGCCATTCAGTGTCCCAGCAGTGGACAAGCAGCATCTCCAACACCAAGTGCAACTTCCTTTCACAATAGTGGAATCCATTCTGAAGAGACAGTGCATCTATTCCCATCAGCCTCTGTTTCTGGAACAACTGCTATGTAAGTACAAAGATACCATCAGAAGATACTAATTCAAGAATGTACATTATAGCATCATCTTCAGCTTCTTTATTCTTATTCTTGTCTATTCTTACATTTTGCAAACATTTTGGTGCAATATATTTCACAAATATTTCAGATTTTGTTCACATAGATAACTCAATTTAAGATAGTTAAAAAAAATACATTATTCCCCAAATCCTGGTGAATTATTCATATTAGAAAATAAATATTAGCAAGTTGCTTGGGGTGGGGGTGGGGAGTTCTTAATTTACTTGAATGGCAAGAGGCTCCTAGAAAATTGTTAATTCAATCACCCAAAGTGGAGCGTTCCTCTCTGTTGGGGGAGAGGAGGAACACTGTGTTTGCTTCATCTTGTTTACCTGTAATTCTCTTACCACTCTTTTAAGGCATTTGATGTCACACATAAAAAAGGGTCAACAAGAAATGGCAAACATCCCAGGGAAACCATGTGAGTGGGAAGCTGATGGGAGAAAGCATGGCAGACCAGAGAGTGCTTTAATTCCATCTCAGTTCAATGAGGAGGACTTGAAGGCTCTGGCGGCTTCTCTGCAGCCTGTTGCAGATATGGAGTTCAATGCTGCTTCATCGGATATGAAAGAAAACCTGGAGAAGTCTCACAAAGCTACCGTAGAGCTTCTCCAAGACAGCAGAAGCTTCACTCCTGATTTTGAAGATTTTGAATACCAAGGGAATACATATTCCATTCCTGGACTCTATGAGAAAGAACCTCTGGCTATCCTTCAGACTTGCTCATCAGCCTCTTCTGAATCTAGCATTGACATCTGCTTCTTGCGACCTGTGAACTTCACAAAGGAACCAGAGAAGGCACAGCGCCCTTTGCAACCACTTCCCAAGAGCAGTGATCTAGAGCACGTTGGTAGCAGCACCTCCAAGCGTGAGGCTTTTCGGAGCAAAGGCAAACAACTGAGTCAGTCCTTGAAGGAGTTTCCCCGGAGTGGGTCTGAAGGCATCAGCACAAGGCTATATAGCACAAGGAGCAGCAGTGGGAGTCGGCTGTCCAACTTGCAGGAGAGAGGCTTCCATCCCCATGAGGCCTCTGCTACCTCCAGGAGCTCCCACTGGAACTACTTTCCTCCACAGCGAGGAGTGGGTGAAAAGCAAAGCTTTGTAGAAGTAAGGAGAGCAAAAGGCCAGGGCAAACCCACTTCCCACCAGGGTCTGAGAAACACGTAAGCGGGCTACTGACTCATAGGCAAAAATGGGAGGGGTCAGGGCTGTGTCCCTCAGGAAAATCATTCAGTTAGTACTTTTTGTTGTATGAACCCTGCATTTGGAGTACTAGTTGTAAGCAGTCTCCAGAGGATCTTCCTGCCTCTGTCTAGATCAGAGGCGTCCAACCATAACAACTTTAAGACTTAAGGACTCCAACCCTCATGCTGGTTGGGGAATTCTAGGAATTGGAAGTCCTCAAGTCTTAAGGTTGCCAAGGTTGGACACCCATTTTCTAAAAGATTATGCTCCATTTTTTTCTACATTTAGTTTAAAATGATGCCAAATTAAAGAATGTTTCTAATTCCTTGAATGATATAGACAGTAATGGTGGGATTACTTCACACAACACCTTTATACATTATAAACTGTGGTTTAGTGATTTAATCTAATAGTTTGTATCTTTATGACAAAGTTAACCATGGTTGAATGCACATAGTGTAAGATGAGAAAATATGATTGGCCAATTTATATCTCTCTGTGTCTTGAAAACAGACTGGGACACCATGACAACCCAGAATTAGCACTAATAAGAATTGAGAAAGAATTGAGAAAGAGATGGCTGCAAATAAGTTGTACTGTTCAATTTTATGTAGGCTCTTCTAAGGATTTGCTGCTTTAAGATTGATCTTACAGTCTGCTACAAACATCAGCCATGCCTTGACAAAATCATTTGCCTTAGCTTAGATGCTCCTTGTTGCTGCCAGGTGTTTACTGTGACATTGAGGTGAGCCTTTCTAAACCAGATGATTAGATTATAAAGATGAAGAGTTAATAATAGTAGTAACTATTATTAAGTATCGAGGAACTATTATTATTAATAATGCTTCTAGGGTTGTGCAGGCCTTTGAACAATATATGTGCAGACAGATACACCTGATTCCTGCCTGCTTTCCTGCTAGAAATGCAGGAAGCAGTCTTGTAGGGAGAAGATAAACTTTGCTGCTCTTGATGAAAACTGACTTTTGAGGAGCAATTCCTAGTCTTTAAACTGGATTTGGTTCCTATGACCTTTTAGGAACATTGACAATTGCAGTTACACTAGTCTATAACAGACTGTTCTTCAGACCTTATCCAAATCCTCAAATATTGGTTTCTTGTGACGTATAGCAGTCTTCATTGTGCCAAGTGGGCTCCTGGGAACTGTGATTTGCCAGCATTTATAAAGGTTTCATACTCTTACTTCATAAGTTTTAAAACAAACACTAAAGGTTTCCTACAGAAGTTTATTTTCTCACCTTCCACTGAATGAGAATATATACTTTTTCCTTTTTCAGGATATGCATTTAGAAGATATCCGATTCTCTTGCAGAGATGACAATGAGCAAACGTCTTTCAGCAGTCATCCGCCACGGCAAGAACAAAAAAGAAGCATTCGCAGTTCCTTTCGCAAACTTTTCAAAAAGAAATGAGTTATTCAAAGAAAAATAAATTTGCCAACATTTATTTACTCCTGTTATGCAGAAGTAAGGGCTACCTAGCATTGCATTAATATTCATGCTAGTTTATTGGTTCTGAATTGTTAATGCAAAACTTTAGAGAATTGTGAGCTGTCACAACTTTTAGCAACTAAACTTCAGGCAGGATTTACCTTGCATGCTATACAAGAACTAGAGTGTGTAAAAGTGCATGTTATTTGGTTCTATATCATCTTTACATGAAGCATCCAAGTGCTCCTGTATTCAGTGCTCCTGTATGAACTGGTTCCCTAGAGCAGTTTACCTCTTAAGAGTAGCTTAAGATACTATTTAACCATTTTACCCAGACTATTGTATAATAGGAATGTTTATAATTTATTTAAGTAATCTAGAAATAAAAAGCATATAGATCACAAGATTCTAAACCAAATGATTAAGTCCCTCCCCCCCCTAAACAGGAATATGGTGCTAGACTCATATGTACATTTTAAATTGGTATATATTATATTTTACTTCAAAGTATGTTTTAGGTCAGGGGTCCCCAACCTTTTTGGCACCAGGGACCGGTTTCATGTTAAAAAAATTCTGCGGACCGGTGGCCATGGCTCGGCTGGTGTAGAGGGGGAGCGGGGGGCGGGGGAACAGGCGGCACATGCGCGGGTGTGTGTGTGTGTGTTGGCTCATTCGCCCCTCTCGGGCCCCCAACGGCACGAGTGGCCGCGCCTGCGCTCTCCCACCCCCGGTGCGCGCTCTGCCCAGGGGGCTGCCCCCTCCTTCCTCCTCCTCCTCTCCGGCCCTTTCTAAGAGTTGCGCCACTCACTGCGTCCCGGTTCCTATCAAGCCACGGACCGCACCAGTCCACGGACCGGGGGTTGGGGACCCCTGTTTTAGGTGATTATTGCTTGCATTTTGCTTCAAATGAAATTGGCCCTAAAATATAGGGCTCATTTGGTCAGCAAATTCAACTGAGTATTGTTTGTCTAATAGTCTCATTATTAGTCTTTTATAACTTTAAAAGATTAATAATTGGACAAAAATCCAAACCACCTAATCATGATTGAATACTTATACAATGGATAGTGAAAGCTGGAATAGTTTAAAAAAAGTGGGAAATGTGGAAAAAACAGTTCAATATCTTTCTGGAGTTAATAACCAACAATATATTCACCAGAAACATTTAATCAGGAAGTGGTTGCTGCTCATCTAGAAAACTGGGGTAACAATCAGGATTGCCCTTTCAGAAAATAATATTAAAACTCCAAATCATAGATAGAAGAAATTCTCTACAGGGATGAAAATATTTTATTTACTTAATTTATTAAATTTATGTGCTGCCTAGAGACAACATATTTAACATTTAAATACCAGGATTGTGGTAGTAAGTGCAAAGCAAACAAAAGTACAACAGATTGTTTGAATTATGTAACTGAGTGGCCTTTAGTTCTGCAGACTTAACATGTTTGGTTTTCATATAATTAAAATGTAGCACAGAGGTGTCAAACTCGTGACCCATGGCCCAGATGCGCCACACGCTGGCCACGCCTATTGCCAGTTTAGTGAAGAGAAAAAAAGGTGCAATACGTTACGTGACAAAAATGTTACACCGTGAGTTTGACATCCCCGATGTAGCACATTTTCATATAGGCCAATTCCACTGCTTGAATTGGATTTGACATCAACAAAAGCTCTCTTCAAATTAAGATCAAATAGGAAAGAATGAATGGAAGAATTGGACGACGTATTAGATCTGGGGCAATAGGCTGTATTCAACTACAGAATTCACAGTCTGTATTAGATAGATGAGAGTTCCCTAAACTTTCGAGCTTTATGGACTGGGGGGGGGGGGAAGAGAATTATTCTGCACAAGTGATGGGCAAGTGTGCATGCGCACAGCTGCATTTGCCTGAGTGGCAGGCACATGCTCACACAAATGGAGCATCCATACAGGTGCTTGCCTGCCGCACGCACAAGTAGGGATGCACGTGTGCATGTACTCATCCACCCCTACCATGGCTCGGTTCTGAATGGCTGGGGACCCCTAATACAGTTCACCTATATAATGTATGCATTCTCACATGATGCTAAAACAGAGTGATTGCTTGCTTTTGGCTTAGCCAATTGTGATGTGTGAATGTACTAATAAGTTGTAACATTCTATACCCATTCTAATATTATACTCTTTATTAAACAACACTATTAAGTTGAATAAAAAAATACAGGTAGTCCTTGATTTACAACAGTTCATTTAGTGACCATTCAAAGTTAACAACGCCCGTGAAATAAATGACTTATGACCTTTTTCACATGACCTTTGCAGCATCCCTGGGGTCATGTCATCAAAATTCAGACGTTTGGCAACTGACACATATTTACACCGGTTGCAGTGTCCCATGGTCATGTGATCCCTTTTGCGACCTCCTGACAAGCAAAGTCAATTGAGGAAGTCAAATACACTTACCAATTGTGTTACTAACTTTACAACTGCGGTAATTCACTTAACAACTGTGGCAAGAAAGGTCATAAAATGGGGCAAAACTCATTTAACAAATGTCTCACTTAGCAACAGAAATCTTCTGCTCAATTGTGGTCATAAATCGAGGACCACCTGTATGGTAGCTCGACAAATCTAAATTATCATATATAGAGAAATATAGCACTTATGGAATATGTAAGGCCTTTTTATTTAAGAACAGATCTCTTGAGTGCCAAAAAATAACAGCCACTATTAATTTTTAGTTTAAATGCAATCTGAATACCATTGCAGACATAGCATACAAAGCACCTATAGACATGAAAAGGTACACACACACTCATAAAATTTACCAGTTTAGCTATTACCATTTCAACCTTACAGAACTGAATTGGACTGCCATTGTCTTTTAACAATTTAGCAATGCATCCACAGCATTTAAAAAAGGCAATACATTTTCAAATATATTAAGTTATCAGAATTAATCAAAAACAAACCTGTACATAGGGAACAAGAATGGGCCAAATTAAAAATGTAACCTGAAAAATAAGATCCTGTCCAATGAGAGAATCTACTTTTAGAAAGAAAAAAACTTTTTAAAAGGCACATTTGGCAGCTACTGAAAGTTGCATACATCTGGCACAAGATTCATTTTTCATTTCAGCTGTCTAAATGATGGAATTTACAAAGATCGTTCAATTTTGCAGCACCTAATTCCTTAACTAATTTTGCATTTAAAGACAAAGGAAATTGACTTAAACTTTGAAACCATGCCCATCACTTATTTTAAAAAGCACCCTATGTTTTGGATTTTGAATCATAATCAGCGGTGTTCCTACAATTTGCTTTATTTTTAAAAATATGGGCGTGATTATTAGTCATTTGAAAAGCAATTTATAACAATTGTATGAAAGTTAATTCTTATGACAGGCCAGCATCTGAACTAGGTCTTACAGTGTGTTGAGAGAAGATCCCTGGAGTCAGTTAAATGAGCTTTCCTTGTTATTAAAAATAAATTTTCAGAAAAAGTCTTCCCTAATTAAAATTTTAGTAGAAGGATTTCATGCATGTGTTTCTGCCCCCATTAGTGTGGTTTAATTTACGAGGGAACATTGATAGGCTACTTCCCCAAGCCATACTAAATGTAACAGGAACAGCCAACTCACTAACTCCTTTGGCAGAATCCCCACAGGTATCAATTCTATCTTCTCCTCTTGATGGTATTTTCAAGGAACTAGCGGGGAAAGTAGGCTACAGAATACATGTGTGTATGCACTGGACACTGGGTGTTGTGAAGTATTACAGAACAGAAGCTGCTGAATTACAAAGATGAAGTTTTCAATCAAAAACACAATTCCAGGAAAAGCAGCCTGACTTAAAGACGGCAAAAGTATACAAAAGCAAACAATACCATGCATAAAAATAACACACATTTATAGCATGCTTGATGAAACATTGCAAATAGATTGCTTAGATTTGCAGGATTTCTTTCCTTTTTGTACTGATCATAGTAATGGCACATAAGTCCCAGATTTCCCTTCTGACAACACATTTGGTGAAATAGCTTTCTCTGATCAGATCTTGATCTAGATAACAATACTTGCTTATGTTCATTTCCTAACACTTTTAACAATTTCATGGAAAAGATTCTTTCTCTCTCTCTCTCACACACACACAATTTAAAAAAAAAGCTCTTCTACACTATCAAACCCTCACGACTGCAATTCTACACACATATATATATATTGACATGGGGCAATAAGAGGGGACAAAGGTAAATGTGCTGCAAATGGAGCACATTTTACCATTACAGTGATACTACTAAGCAATACAATTGGGTTTGAGGGAATCTGTTTAGATTAAGATTTTGCATTTTTAAAGTATTGAATACCTTTATACAGAAATATAAATATTTACCATCATTGTGGCAAAGAATCTAAAACCCTCACAATATCAACAGCATCTCTTGTTAAATCAATTCATTTCATATTTCAACAGGTGACTGCTATAAAGAGAAGAATTCTTAAAGGCAGCTGTTAATAAGATTTTGCTGGGGTTCTCTTTTCATTTAAGACAAAGTTATAGTTGCTTATGAAATTACTATTTAAAAATGTTAAATTAGCAAATGTGAACCGTAGTCTCTTCCTGAATGTCAGACTGCTTGATCAGGGAAATTGTGTTTCAGTGTGGCAGGCAGAAGCAGGAAAATGTGCAGCTATCCTCTGCTTTGCTCAAGTTGGAGTAATATTTAAAGTTCTTAAGGGATGGCACTGTTGCCATTATACACATGAAAGAAAAATGGGTTTAACTGGAGCCCAATTTATGATTTTTTTCATTATGAATCGGAATTATTTCTGAAATATCTTCAACTGCATCCCCACTCAACCCTTCTTATAGTCTTAATATTATTTCTTTCCCCCCAGAATACCCTTTTGATTCTCATATTATGAGTGTAAAGTTCAAAAGGATTCTTTTAAGATAAATTCAATTATTTCCTGAAATGCAAAGACCATAATCTGCAACTGGGAAAATTTATTATAGCAGTAGATTCCCACAATGACACAGACTTCCAACATTATTCCAATGGCATGGCTTTGTAGATAGTTGAAAAGTACTCTGGAGTGGGGAAAACATTTCATCTAAGCATATATACTGCACCATTCACAACTTCTAAAGTAGCAAGAAGATTGAAATCTTCAATAAATGGCCTATATTACAATAACAGTATTGGGATCAGAACCTAATAGGTTCATAGGAAGGTCAGACGTCCATAGGTCTATGGTTAATCCAAAACCAAATATTGTACTGCATTCACATACATCTCCCGACATAGTAAATGCTAACTTTAAACTTTGAAAAGTTAGGCAGAGATTACAATACTATATGCATGAATCAATCATGCCAACTCACCTGGATTTGTTATTCAAGATCTTGGGATTTCTTCTGGGATTATCCTTTGTAAACTAAAATAATGATCTAGAAACAGAGATGTGTGTACCACAACATGTCTCACCTTCTCAGGGCTAAAAACTGAAATGTATATTTAGCAATGCAATAATTTAATATATGTCAGCCAGACAAAATATCTGTGTCTTTATTTCAATTAAATTAAAAACAATTTGCAATTATATTTATGCAACATTCACTATATACATATGATTTATTTATGCAACTACAAGGCATAAGTTGATACTGATTATTCATCTACCTACCACTAGTTAAAACAAGGTGATAACTAGGGATTGGGTGGGAGAGATGGTCAGGGGATCATTTTTTTGCATTTCCATGGCATAATCAAAGAGGCTGCAGCACTACCTGGAAAGTTGATCATTGGTAAATCTTAATTGAAGACCTAGTCAATATTTACCCATGTACATAGATATGGATTTAAGTGACAGTAATAGTGCCATTTAAAAGTATTGACGAAATTTAGAGCCTACCCACTTTCAAAGCTCCGGGTAGCTTACATTAAAAAATAAGAAACTATAAAAAGATCCCAAGTGTCTGGATAAGCACACTCCCTTAAACAGAAAACATAACCACAGATTTCCACAAACAACATGCCCCCAACTTGGGAGAACAGCCATGTTTTTAAAAACTTGCAGATTATCATCAGGGTGGGAGCTACACAGAACTCTGGGCAATATCATTCTAGAGGGCAGATGCTGTGACAAATAAGGCAGACTTCCTGGGTCCTGAAAGATCACATTCTTTGACTGAAGCAACCCAAAGCACACCAACTGTGCCCCATCTTACAGGACAGGGAGTCCTGGGAACAGGCAGTCCCTCAGACAGCATTTGCTATTCATTAGACTTAAATCTAAAGGTGGCACAAACTAGGCATTCTACTTCCTGCATCTCTCTTTAGAACTGGCCTCAACACATTTATATAGAAGGAAAGTACCTCTTTGGTGAAGCCTAGGTACCCATGTATTTACTAATTATAGTAACAGTTTGTAAACAGGACTGCAGTATAATATGATTCTTTAGCTGTATCCTGGTTCAATGCTACAAATCAAACTCAAGGTCCAGTATGATTTGAAAGCAGGGAATGATACAATTAAATTAAAAAGGCTAACAGATTCCCTGTTTGATTTTTTTTTTTAAAAAGTGCATATTATTACTCCAAGAATTTATGTCATGGTGGACAGATTATAGGATTATGCTTCACATCCTTCACTGGACAATACACAAAGCACAGGAAATGCTTATTGGCCCAAAGAGATCTGCAAACCTAATTTCTGGTACATTCAGATGTCCAGTGAGTTTAGAACAGTGCCTTGTATACTTTACTAACAAACAGCACTTTTTTTCACAATAAAGGGGCCTGGTATTAAGTTTTATTATTTTTCCACATTATATATATCAAATGTAGAGTCATTAGTGTTAGGAGCAATACCACGCAGCTCCTTGTTGCCAAAAGACGTGGTGCATCTATTGCCAGCAATAGACGTAGCACCGGAGAAAGCATGCTGTAGCACAAAGGAAAGTTCAGGTGGAGTGGGCATTCTCCAGCAAAGGGGGTCCGTCGCGATGCATTGATGGATGGGTTGGCTCCCTTTTGTAAGTTTTTGGAGGAAGCTTTGGGATATGTTGAGAAGTGCTTTGCCGTGGAGGAACAGGTGGCCCAGTGACAGAATGGATGTCCACTTCTTGGGCTATCAAAGGAGGTGATGGCAAATGCCTGCGTGCAACATGGGGTGAAGGGGTCTGAGGAGGAGGGGGAGTAAATGGAGATGGGCTGTTGGGAAAGAAAGTGTTGCCAAGTTCACTTTTCCTGCCTAAAGGCGGTGGCTGGAGATGCAAAGGTGAACTAGAGAAAACATCAGGAGTCCGCACAGGTTCACGTGGTGGCAATACAGGTGGGCTTTCAGGAGCATCTAAGACAGAGGTCCTGTCGGGCACCGAATACCTCGGGGAATATATTTTTGTTGTCGGCTGCCGAGGGGGAATTGCTGGTGGACTATCCAGATGTACAGAACAAATCTAAAACAAACAAACAAACAAAAATATGATTCTGTTCTAAAGTGATTCAGTGTTACATTATGAACCCTTCCAACGAAAGCTAAATTAAACCTTGATAGATGAAACAAATTTATTGTTCAATTTCTCTTTTTCTTTCTGTGGTTAAAATAACATCCTTATGTTACATCCATGTTTATTTTAAACATACCACACCCTGGTGATGAAAATTAGAAGTGTGCAGAAAATGGAAATATATTTTGTTTTAAACCAACAAAGCCCTGTGCTCTTGATTCAGATAATGCTTTGTTTCTTCCATTTTCTTCAGCTGTCACCTTGTCTCTAACTGAATCAAAGAATCATAGAAGCAGTCATTTATGTCTTCAAATCCAATCTACTGCTCAGTGTAGGTAGTCCTCGAGAAACGACAGGTGACTTAATGACCGCTCACAATTATAACCAACACTGCAAAACTATATACAAACCTGTTTCAAAGTTATGACGGTGTAGTACCTCTGAGGTCATTTGCACTTATGACAGACCACGAGGATGCTGCAACTCCCCCTGCCTGTTTCCCCCCCCCCCCATCCCATCCAGATGGGGCCCCTGCAGTGTATAGGCCTATTCTTCACGCCCCTAGGAAGCAGAGATCTCTGTCACCAATTGGGTGCTAAAACTAAACTGTCTGCCTCTGCTGTCCTTCGACTGCCTGTAGGGGGCAGTCTACAGTCTAGACTTTTAAGTCCTAGCTGGGCTCTACAGGCAATCAAAGGATAGCTAAAACTTGCAAACACTCAGCATCCTCCACTTAAATGTTGGAGGTGAATATTTTTCCCCTCCAGCTGCAGAAAGATTTTCTCTCCTGGCTCTCTAGGTTCCTGTACTATTCAACCTGTAGTTAAGGTGAGGTTTTTAAAAGGAACACACATTGGACAGCAGAGGCAGGGTTTAGTTTTAACACTTAACTGAGGCAGAGGGAAGAAGAGCCACAAGTCTGTCCCTCCCAGTTTTTGCTTTTTATTTTATTTTATTTAGAAATATGGAAACTGGGTGGGAGTGGATTTAAGCAAGGGAAGTTTTGGGAAGCTCTTCCTGAAGTGGCTTTTTATGCAAGGGTAGCTGAATCCAAGATCCAAATCCAACTGCCTTTAGATTAATTTCATTTTTCTATAGTTTGTCTTTAGAATGACAGAAAATGAGGCCTGAGTTTCTTAGTTACACTTTTTTGGAATTTGAAAAGTGCCATTATGGCCTCTTCAATCACATCTTTCCAGGGCTAAAACTTACTAGTTCATTCAGTCTTTTTTTTTTTTTTTGCAAGACTTAATCATTTTCTATCCTTTTAACCATTCTTGTTGCCTTTTTTTGGACTCTCATAAATTGTGGTTGCCCATTATTAAGCCAAGTACTTAAGGCAACAAATATTAAGGAAAATGTTTTGAATTCAAAATGTATTGCATATCCCTGTGTGACAAATATAGTGACTATTACTTCTTACTATTTAGAACAATCTATTTTTACTAATGTAACCTTAAAACTGAACTTGCCTCTTTAGTAATCACATCAAACTACCAAGTCAGGTATCCCCTATTGTTCACTCATATCACACACGCATACACATGTGTTCATGTATTTCTGTTATTTCAGCCCTTTTCTATAAGTCTTCTTTTAAAATTCTGTTCACATTTTTAGAATATTAGTTATTCCGCCTGTTTATATCTTCTGCAAATTTGATAAGCATTTCCTCTATCCTTTCATTCAAAAGTCCGTTTGATTTTTCATTATAGTTTGATGAAGAATCATACCTGAACATAGTCTAAATATGATTTTCATCCTATCTACCTGAGTCTACTGCCCATTCTACCCTTAATTAATCTGCTGTTTGGAAAGTCATGTGCAATCATTCTTGCCCTTCTAAAAACCGTTACAGAGAGCGCTGTTTTGGAAAGCCCACATGTAGTCACTATTGTACTTATTTTATAATGGTACATTTGTACTTTTATTGCTTTTTAGATTTTTAGGTTTTAGATTTTCATTATGCTTTTATGTTTGTTAATGATGCAAACTCAAGAATCTTTTTGAGGTCTGGCAATATGTAAACACAATAAACAAACAAACAAACAAACAAACAAACAAACAAACGGCAGTTACCTTTGTATTGTGCTTGGGGAAGATCGAATAGGAGAACAGCAGAGTGGAGATGGTTTATTGAGTAAAAAGATCCCACTCATCCCCCCTCCCTTATTCTGACCCAGGCTTCCTTAGAAAGCAAGAAACAAAGTCTTGATCCCTGCAAAACCTCTTTTATTTACACGACTGTAAATTCCTTTCATTCACAGTTAGCAAGGCTTAGTAAACAGTCTTTCATAGAAATGTTTATCCTCATGCACCTTATCTTGTTTTGAGCACTGCCAGATAGTTTCCAAACGCAGGGCAAGGCAAACTTGGCTCAGAATCTCTTAGTCACACACAGAACTTTCCATTCTTGAACCAACTGAATGAACAAATTATTTCCTGCAAAAGCCCACTCCCCCGTTCATTCCTCTTTTGTTTCCTATGGAAGGGGCCAATCACCTTTACTCCCAAGTCAACCATGCTTTCTTAGTTGTTCTTGTCTTCTGGCAGTTCTGCGCATGCACACACTAGAAACAGGCTCCAGCTGTTCTTCTGCCTCACCCCCTCTCTGACTCTGACGCAGAACCTTCATCTGAGCTTTCCTCAACTCCCAGGACTGGCCCATGTTCCTCCCCAACCTCCTCACTGTCTGACTCTGCTGCCAGCTCTACGTGCTGCCAGCGGGGCACAACAGCCCTCCTCATGGGTTCTTAAATTTTAATGTTTGGTTTAAATTTATTTAGGTTTTAATGTATGTGTATCAATACATCTTATGACTACAAACTATTCAGTTACCCTGTGGTAAGATGGTGGCCAAGAGATTTTATAAATAAAGAAATAAATAAAAAATAAATACAGAGTTTGTGACAGCCTCTGGTCACTTAGGAATTCAGTAAAACAAAAATTCTGACTGGGGTGCACCAAACTTTTCTATGTCATATCACCGTATATCTTTTAAAAATAATTTTAGCTTATTTCTAAAATCCATTATTTCTGCTGTTGGAAATAGAGAAAAATTACCTTTGACGGAGAAGATTCAGCAGGGGCAGATTCTGGACGTCTTCGGGGTGGAATAGGAGGAGGAACAGTAATTTCCTCAGAATTTTTTGGAAAACTGATGGAGGATACAGAGGCAGACCCTGAGGACATATGAAAACTTTGAATGGCCTATTTTAAACACACTAAAATATAGCTTATAAAAACTGTTTTCATTTCAGTATTGAATTTCTGTGATATCATGTTTATTGCATAAGAATCAGATTCTTAAGGCCATTCATTTGTTAGATTTGTGTAAGTACCCATCTCATACATATGGGGCTCACATCATTTAAAATTGGCAATAAAACAGAATAAAAATTAGACTCAACGAACACACAACAATAAAAACTACCATTAAAATCTAAGTTAAATTAAACTAAGAAGGCTGATAAACTTTGCAGTTTGCTCAGTTTGAAGAAAAAATTAGGAGACATCCAAATGTGGGACATTAATTGAATAGAAGTCCTCATGAGAACAGATATTAGTAAGTTACCTGATTTATATACATCTTGGGAAATTCAATTTGGAAAATAAAATATGAAGGAAACAGTTATCCTTGTCACTTTTTATATCCATCATCTTTGGTTAAATAGCACTGCTTTACTTGAATATTACATCTCAATTATTATTTTCTAAATTATGATAAATTATAAAAGTCTCAATTGAATCAAATATCCCAGTAGATTTTATTCTGTATAAATACTATCTCATTTATTCTTATGCTACGTGATACTTTCACAACACAAATAGAAATGAAAGGGGTCAAAAGCATTAAAAAGGGTCCTGGGTCCTAATAAGGAGAAGGGCGGGATATAAATTTAATAAAATAAAAAAATAAAATAAATAACATTGTTGCCTATAATTGCACTTACTTGAATGAAAAGGTGTAGAGGGATCAGAATCAAACACACTGCAGACATCTGTAGTGCTGGAAGTGGAGGATGGCAAGGGTGGGGTGAGTGGTGTTCTTGGAGAGTTTGGTGCAGAGGCTGCATTCTCTGATTCACTCTCAGGAACACGACTATAACTAATTTTTCTGGGCTCTTGTTGCAGAGGTGTTGGGTGCCTCATGGTTCCAGGTCTTGGATTTGATGGACGAATACCCGGAGATTTGAGAGAATAGCTATATTTTTTAGGCTGAAAGAATCCAAAACAGGTATTATAAGAACACAGTGTTAATCTGAACCTTTAAAAAAAAAACTTTTATCATTTCCAGTTCTTTTTCCAAGCATTGGATTTATGTTGTTCTACAAGTAATTGATTATGTATTATAAAGTTGATATCAACTTTAAATGACAACATTGCTAGATCTGTCCCTGGCTTTTCCGATCTCCCAATGACATACCATTGATTGAGTTAATCTACCTTGCTGCTAGTCATCTATCTCTCTTTCATTACGCCATTGCTAGAATTATGAACTTCTGAAGGAAGTGAGGTGTCTTTGTATAATGTGTCCCAATGAAATATGGTAATTTCAGCTTGATCATGTGCCTCAGGTGAGACAATGGACTGGTTGGTTCTATAATAGATTTGTTTTGGGCTTTTCTGTTTGTCAGTGATATTTTCAGGAGCACCGCCCCCTACTCTAGGGGGCGGTGCTCATCTTCATTTCAAAGCTGAAGAGCCAGCGCTGTCCGAAGACGTCTCCCTAGTCATGTGGCCGGCATGACTAAATGCCAAAGGTGCACGGAAGACCTTCCCACCAAGGGTGGTTCCTATTTTTCTACTTGCATTTTTTACATGCTTTCAAACTGCTAGGTTGGCAGAAGCTGGGTCAAGTAACAGGAACTCACTCCATTATGCAGCGCTAGGGATTCGACCTACCAAACTGCCAAAATTCAATTGACAAGCTCAGCATCTTAGCCGGTTTAACAACCGGTTTGGTCAGCGCATGCTTTGTGTGCACACGCAGCGCTGAAAATGGAGCATTAGAAGCTCAGCTGCTTCCTTTCCAAATCAGCAATGGTATGTAAAACAGCTGGGGGTGGGGGAAATTAGCTGTGCAGTGCTATTGAGATGAGCTAGAAAGCAGGAAATAAAGGACAGAATAGAGCAAGGCGGGAGGGAAGGCCCAGCTATTGTAGGAGCGAACAGCTTCTCTCCCAGCTGATCGCTGTATCGAATATCGAATATTTATTTGTATAACCGCGTCCTCTCCCCTAGGGGACTCGGAGCGGTGTACAGGGAGGAATAAAACAACATAAAATATATACATGAATACAATAAATACAATAAAAACAAATTAAATTTGACTATCCCTGCACTAAAATTCCCATTTAAAATTAACAATCCCTAATCCCTGGGCAGAGACTAACCTAGGCCGGCCAAGCAGAAAAAGTGAGTTATTAATTTCTGACGGAAAGAGCGGAGGTCCATAGTTGTTCTAATGTTGGGGGGAAGGTCGTTCCAGAGGGCTGGGCCCGCCACAGAGAAGGCCCTTCCCCTGGGCGTCACCCGCTGACAAAGTCTAGTGGACGGCACCCGGAGCAGTCCCTCTCTGTGGGAGCGAATCGGCCGGGAGGATGTATGGGGCAGAATCCGATCCCGCAGATAGCTAGGTCCCGAGCCATGGAGCGCTTTAAAGATGAGAACTAACACCTTGAAGCGCATCCGAAAGACGACAGGTAGCCAGTGCAGCTCGCACAAGAGCGGTGTTACATGGGTATACCTTGCGGTACCCATTATTGCTCGCGCGGCTGCATTCTGGACCAGCTGAAGTCTTTGGGTGCACCTCGTCCGAACCGGTCCAAACTGGTAGAATCCCACCCTGCTCAGAAATCTTCTCGACTCCAAAGTTCAAAAGTGTCAATATTCTTTCTAGCCTGCTTTTGCAAAGTCCAACTGTACTACAGGTAGTCCTCAACATATAACAGTCATTTAGTAACTGTTCAAAGTTACAATGGCACTAAGAAAAGTGACTTATGGCTGTTTTTCACACTTGTGATCAGTGCAGCATTCCCATGATGATGTGATCAAAATTCAGATGCTTGGCAATTGACATGTATTTATGATGTCCTGTGATCCTCTTTTGCAACCTTCCAATGGGAAAGCTAGATTCACTTAACAAGAAAGTGGCAAGAAAGGTCATAAAATGGGGCAAAATTCACTTAAAACTATCTCACTTAGCAACAGAAATTTTGGACTCCATTATCGTTGTTAACTCAAGGACTATCTGTATAGGGAAAACCACTGCTTGCACAATTCTGATCTTTGAAGTTATAGTCATGTCATGGAATCTGAATATCGTTTTTATGATCTTCACTACTACCCTACCAAATGTTAATATGTAACATATTTCTTGATTCCAGCTTTACTATAAAACTGTTCTTAAAAAAGAAAAGAAAAAAGTGATTTATAGAAAGTAAGTAATAAATGTTAATACTCACAAATCTTGGAGGTGGTTTCATATTACGTGGCTCTATTTCCAGGGATTTGTTGTAAAGAGAATCTGCAAATTCTTTTTCCATACTATTGCCCATTGGATTCAAATTTTCAAAAAATCTCTAAAGCCAAAACAGTCAGGATGATTAGTATTAATGTAACATTGGGATTTTAAGGCAAAGGATGCAAATACTTTAACAACAGAGTATGAGCCTACCTTGCTTTTTGCTACTGGATGGATTCATAGAAATGCATTTCCCTCTATCTGCTTCTAAAGCAACACTTATACAAACTAATCAGACTTGAAGAACCAGTTGAAATAACTGAAACAATTTTTCTGATATTTAATTTGTATTAACAGCTATCAAGAAGCTAGGTCTGTTTATAGAATCATAGTTGGGAAGAGCCACAGGTTATTGTTTCCAATTGTTTGCTCAGTACACAAATCCAAATTAGGGCATTAGCTGATTCAACTAATTTTATATCATCTATAGAATTCTAAACCTTACACCCACTGTTTACCTAAACCGTTACTATTAGTAAAAGCAATAAATAGAAGTTCCAAGACTGCCTTTAAAAATACTTCTCTCAGTACCTCCTGAGCTCTGTTTTCACTGGCAGAGAGTTGCAGGAGGCCATGGCAGCCGAAAACAGAGTTTGGAAGCCTATTTTTGCTGGCAGAAGCACTGTGGGCCAGTCCTTCCCTGTTTTCAGGACAGCCCCGCGGGCCAGATCTAAGTACCCTGCGGGCTGAATCCAGCCCATGTGCCTTGAGTTTTACACCCCTGCCCTAACCAATGAACTACCAGGGAGAAAATAATATCCCCACCAACTTGACAGGGCAAACTACTGTATATAAACAGAAAGCAAACTTCACTCCACAAGCAAATAACCAAGCTCAGAGAACACCAAAACTTTCTACTTACCCTGATGTCAGGTTCCACCTTTAAGCAATATGGCTGGTTTTGATACTGTTGTATTTCTCCTGTTATCTCAGCTACTTTCCTCCGTTTGCTAAAGTTAATGAGCTCTCTTCCATGTCTTCTTAGAAATTCAGGATTGCCTTCTTCTGTTTTCAAAATGTTTGTTAAATAAATTCCTATAATAGCAAATATTAAAAAAATGCAGTGTAGTAAAATGTCTATGGAGATTCTCAGTCATTCTGGTCATGATTGTCCCAAAAGTTCTTTTTCAAAAGTCTTCAAAGAAAAACCAGAAAGTCCAGTTGCCTCTTGAAAAACCACCTTTGGGTGTAATTCACTTAACAATCACCTTTCTTAATAACATAAATTCTGTCTCAATTGTGGTCATAAGTTAAGAACTACTTATAAGGCACTGTGACAATTACAGCTAAACAGTTCCTTTTCAAAATACAGAGTAAAATATATTATACTGGGCCAAATAAACAGAACAATCTGGTATATTTTCATCTCTACCCTCAAAGTATTTCCAGTTCAGTTGCCTAGCATCATTATCACACATATGACTATGGAGATTCTCAATCATCCAGGACATGGTTATCCTAAAGATGCTTTTCAAAAGAACGGAAGAAGATGCTTGGATGAGAAGTGAAACATTTTCAAGGGGAAAAAAAAAGCCCAAGAAAGTGCAGTTGCCTTTTGAAAAGCATATTTGGGATATCATACACATATTTTTAAACAATTTAGACAACAATTAGTTTTGACGCTAAAACTTGAAAAATCATGCCAATTTTTTTTCACTGAGATGTATTCAAATATATGCTTTTGATAGTCATTCTAGAATAGTCATTCTAATTAACAGCAAATTCAGGTAGGACACTTAAACAAAAAAACTTTTCCATATACTCATTCCGCAGTTCATGTGTTTATCCATTAAGATTTGTGATTTTATCTTTATCAAAATAAAATCCTACTTACCAAAGAAAGGCACACATGGAGGATTAATGGACCTGAGTTTTGCCAAATATTTCTTATGATGATCTTCACTTAGTTCATGTGCTTCTTCAAATATCTTCTTTTGCCGGCTTGGGATTTGCTGAAGATAAAGAAAGGTGAGGATATAAACATTGCTGACTATACCATTATAGCTGACTGCCCAAGCTGGCCAAAATGTGTGAATCCATCTACCATGACTCATCCCCTTCCTTTACACAATGCTTTCCATATAGAAAAATGTATAATGTTTAAAGTAGCAATAAGATCTGCCTATATTCTTTTACTTGTTTCTTTATTTAAATAATACTTTTGATCATGAAGAGACCCATGAGCCAGACAAAAACACTAAGATTTGATGCAGAGCTAAGATTAGATGTAAAACACAAAGTAGAGGCTTTTTGTTTGTATACCTGGGATTAATAATAATAATAATAACTTTGCATTTATTAACCGCTCCCTCTCCCCACAGGGACCCGGGGTGGTGCACAGGAGAAACTAAAAACAATATAAACAATCAATACAAAATATACAGTTTAAAACACCATTAAACTATGTTATCCCGTGCTAAAAAATTAAAACCCATTAAAATACATTTAAAAATCTATAGACAGAGAGACTATCCAAGGCCGGCCAGTCGAAAGAAATGGGTCTTTAGTTTCATACGGAAGGAGCGGAGGTCCGTGGTCGTTCTGATATCGGGGGGAAGGTCGTTCCAGAGGGCCGGGCCCGCCACAGAGAGAGCCCTTCCCCTGGGCGTCGCCCGCTGACAAAGTCTGGTGGACGGCACCCGGAGAAGTCCCTCTCTGTGGGAGCGAATCGGTCGTGAGGATGTATGGGGCAGGATCCGATCCCGCAGATAGCTAGGTCCCGAGCCATGGAGCGCCTTAAAGATGATAGTTAGCACCTTGAAGCGCACCCGGAAGACGACAGGCAGCCAGTGCAGCTCGCGCAGGAGTGGTGTAACGTGGGCGAACCTGGTGGTCCCCATAATTGCCCGCGCGGCTGCATTCTGAACTAACTGAAGCCTCCGGGTGCACCTCAAGGGAAGCCCCATGTAGAGAGAGTTACAATAGTCCAGTCTATTACAATAATGTAAAAGCATTATTGATTAAATAAATATTTGTGCTACTCCTTTGTTTTAATCTAGGCTTGAGATAATTTCTTATATAGAGAAAAAAAGATTTTAAATCATTTCTCTAATGTTCAAACCCAACATATATTTAAACACAATTTAATGAAAATATCTGCTACCTCACATTCAAGTAGTTTTCATTTTAGATCTGCATTTCACTTACTTCAAAGGTGTGATCCAGTCTGTAAATAGGTGCAGAGTTCATAGCACTGACAACTTCAAGAACGCCATTAAAATTGTTTAGCTCTTGAAAAACTTGCAAGATTTCAATTATCCGGCATACTACCATTACTCTTTCTTCTAGATTTTCTGTTTCTACAATGCATCTAGATAGTCAGAAAGCATATTTAAATTTCTTTTGGATTATCAATAATGTAAAAGCATTACTACAAGGTTTTTTTCCCCAAGGATGTGTGGCCTAGTATTTTCCAAACACCTAATTGAACTTGAATCCCATTTATTTTCAAATTAAAAGAAAACTATCATATACAGCAAATGCAATGTGCATTTTTATAGTACAGAGGGACGGAGGTACCCGGTTTCAAAAGGTTCTATCCTGGGTCAATCGATCTGTATACATTCCTCAACTGAAAAGAAAGCATGTAAACTCACTGAGAACAAGTGACGTGTTTGCTATCTGAAGCAAGAAACCAACTGTAATGATATTCAATGCAGTGACAGCTGACTTATACCACTACAAAACTGGTTTAGTACCAATATATAACCTAATATTATCTGTTGCTGTTTGAATGCAGACCACATAAAATATAAATAACAATGTTTTTAAATACAATTACAGATGATCCTCAACTTATGACCACAGTTGAGTCCAAAGTTTCGGTTGCTAAGCAAGACAGTTGTTAAGAGAATTTTGTCCCATTTTATGACCTATCTTGCTACCGTTGTTAAGTGAATAACTGCAGCTTCTACATTAGTACACAGTTGTTAAGTGAATCTGGTTTCCCTAATGACTTTGCTTGTCAGAAGTCTGCAAAAGGTGATCATATGACCACAGGGCACTGCAATCATCATAAACACGAGTCAGCTGCCAAGTGTCTGAATTTTGATCATGTGACCATGGGGATGTTGCAACAATCCTAATTATGAAAAATGGTGATTAAGTCACTTTTTTCAGTGCTGTAACTTTGAATGGTCACTAAATGAACTACTGTAAGTCGAGGACTACCTGTATTTCTTGCTTAGAATTCAGTCTGCTAAATTGCATCATAGGAACCATGCAAATACCAATACAGATCAATGAATCAAATTAATCTTACTTTTCAAACCATAAGGTAAGATTAGTGGTATGTCTTATCATTTTGAGCAGATTAGGAGAATTAATTTCTTTATCTTCCTTTGTCCATACACTCCCAACGAGCTCTGATGGCTGCACAGCCCTGCCAAACATAAAATCAAAATGAGGCCAGATTAGCTGGCTTTTCATCAAAAATATTTCCAATTAAATCAATAATTTTGAATTAGACTAATCAATAAACTGATCTGTGTTTCTTTTGAACAGCTTCTTGTTCATGGAAAGAAAAGCATTTGGTTTTAATAGTCAGCTTTCTCTATAGCTACTAACAATATTATATTATGCAAAGAAATTTTGACCTTGCAACCATTGTTTTAATCTTATTAAATCATTCCCAACATATGAAGAGAAATTCTCATTTTTAATTACTGCTGATATTAACTGTTCATTAAAAATAGGCAAGTCTACTTCAAAAAATGTAATACTAATAATTATGTTGTAAAAATAAATGGCAGATAGACTCATGATATTTAAAAAAAAACACTTAACAAGTCTATATTTTAACTAAGAATCATACATCTCAAAGGAAAAAAGGCACACTACCTGTAAAGTTCTGATTCAAGTAGAGTAAGTTGTCGGGCAATTTCTATTGGATGCAAAGTAAGCAGGTCAAATGTTTCAGTTTGTCCTTGTCTGCTGATATGCCATTCAATTGGGGGTGGTGAGCTTTCAAAAGTAATGTTGTGAGTTGGCCCAATGGCTTGTGCTTGCTTTTTCCTATGAATTATCTTTGTGATTGACTCAACCCATTTCTTCATAGCTTTACCTGAGAATGAGTACAGAAACTGGTTTACAGCACCGTGGAGCAAGTTCTAAAAGGTCCATAAGAAATAAATGTGGAGTATTGGAATAATAATATCGATGTAATGCTATGTCAAACAATGAATAGATGCTGATATTTTGCTAGCTTCTTCAGAACAGAAATTCTTACTTAATAAATTAACAACATGGCTAGTCAAAGATTAGTACATAGTTACTATCCCACATAGTATGAAATGGAATTCATTTTATCAATAAGGAACAGATATGAAATCTATACTCAAAGAAATGTACTAGATATTTGTGGTCATCAATTACCTCTGACTGTGCCAATGAATTCTTCCAATCGTTGCAAAAGATCTACATCTCTCTCAAAATCATAGAAATGATGTTCCACCCAGTGGCGACATACATTTAATACTCTGCAACATAAATGATTAGATATTTGAGACCAATATTTATTGAATATATTTTAAATAACAATTAGTAGGGCTGCAATTTAAGTATTTACACAAATTATAGCCCTACTAAGCAACTCATAGATAGAAGGAGCACAGTTTTATAAGCACTCTTATTTAACTCTGAGCCTGACTGGCCATTCTTTCAAAAGGGTGAGAAGAGTGATCCAGCATAAGTGATCTCCCAATCAAGTCCTAACAGTTGGACTAAAAGGCAAATTTGTGCAACAAGCTGATCACCACCTAATGCTAAGGTTGTCTATTGCACACAAAAAAGGTAGAACTCCCACAGAAAAATTATGTTTCAAGAGATTGTAATGGAGCCTATATTTTCTAATGAAATGAAATGCAACTATAACTAAGAAGATTCAATTTCTGGACTTTCATAAAAAGATTTTCTTTAGAACCACAAAATCATAAACTTAATATTTGATAGCTAGGTTACTCCGAAAAATCATGGAATGTACTATCATGAGAATTTCTAATCTGTGAAAAAATATTAACTGGAAATATAATTTTTAATATTGACCGAATGAGTGATCAAATTCAAGCACTTTTGTATTTATATTGTCCAACAACAGATTCTCCAGAACTACCTAATTGTTTTGTAAGTGATGCTGCCAATGTATTTTTTTCTAGACTGAATTATTACATACAAATCTTGTAAGATTACTGAGTAAATTGAATTCCTAAAGTGGAAATTAAATTATTAACTCTTTATACATTATGTCATCTGCCTTCTAATCAATAAAGATGTTTGGTCTCTGCTAAATATGAAGCTAAATATGAACTTAAAACTCATCACTGGACTCTACGATTTTAAGTAATATCTGCCCCCTCAGAAGCTCCATTTTCAACTGGCAACGACGTGCTGGATAAGGTCTCTGGACATCTGAACGAGGCATCCACCCTTCAGAAGCGCCATTTCAGCTTGCAATGTGTAGGTGAATGTTTCAGAGCCTCTGTGGTTGTTCGTAAAGGTGAACAACTGCTGTGGTGCTGCAAGATTCGTAGTTTTTGGCCTTGTTCGCAAACACTAGAGGCCATTTATTAAGCAACTTTGAACATTTGCTAAGGGAACGCTCTTAACCCAGGGATTACCTATACTGCTGTTTAATATTTGAATTAGGAAAAGAGCAAAAAAGACAAAAAAGGCTTGTCTAGGAAGGAAATTCTGAAAAGAAAATCTCTGGTGCATGAATGGACACATCAATAATCCTTTGGACGTCAACCAATATTTTAAAAGTGAGGAACAATTAAGATGCAATTTTACATGTTTAATATAGATGCACAAAAGGGTGCTGCATTTCAGACCTTATGGGCATGGTTTTTAGAAGTTATTTTCTAGAAATGATTTTATCCATTTAGGATTAAAGCTGGCCCTCAAATCATTCTCAATTAAAAAAAAAAAACCTTGACAAAAGCCTTGATAAAAGCTTTTGTGAACTCTCATTTTATTGAGTTAGTTTTTTTCACATAAAAAACCCTGCCAGCTCCTGAATTATTATATGATTTGCATTGTCAACTAAAGACCCCTTGAGTTGTCCAGATTGGTCAATACTTACCTTAGCTGTACAGGTTGTATATATTCTTTTCTAAATCTTTTTAATTCTGCACTAAGAGGTTGATCTCCATTCTCCATAGCTATACGATCTGCTTCTGTTGGTTCAGGTTCTGGAATTTCAAATCTAATATGGGATGATGAAGAGAAACTTAAATGATTAAGTGCAACATTTATATATTCATTTAGTAAGATGAAAAATACTATACAGAGTATACAGAGTAGCATTTTTTCATTACACAGGAAGTCACAGGGAGTCAGGAAATAGGACGACAATCCAATTGAATTATAATTGCAATAATCCTTAGTACCATGTTTCCCTGAAAACAAGATCCAACCAGAAAATAAGCCCTAGCATGATTTTTCTGAATGCTTGTAATATAAGCCCTACCCTCAAAAATAAGCCCAGTTAAGATCATCAGACGGATGCATTTTAGTACCACATTTTCCCAATATAAGATCTAACTGGAAAATAAGCCCTAATGCATCTTTTGGAGCAAAAATTAATATAAGAACCTGTCTTATTTTGGGGAAAACACAGGTATCTCTTTAGCAAAAGGAATAGCAATAGCAATTATCATTTAGACTTATATACTAGTTTACAGTCCTCTCTAAGCAGCTTACAGAGTCAGCAAATTGCCTCCAATAATCTGGGTCCTTGTTTTACCCACATCCGAAGGGTAGAAGGCTGAGTCAACCTTGAGCCTGGTGAGATTTTAACTGCCAAACTGCAGTCAGTCAGCAGTCAGCAGAAGTAGCCTGCAGTACTGCATTCTAACCACTGCGCTATCATGGCTCTTGCCAATGGCATTTTAATTGCAAACATAAGTGTTTACATTTGCAAATAAATGTGATACAAATGTATATTTTATTATTAAAATTATTTATTATTTTACCTATTAAACCCTATATACAAATAGGAAATGTGAAGAATGTTAATGATTTATTTAAAACATATGAAGAAATTCAAGTGTACCAAGTCCATTTTTGTTAAAAAACAAACACCCCATGACTTAGCATAATGTACTAATTGGACAATATAATTTGTATTATATTGTGCTACTGCCTGCAATCTTGCCAATTCTGATCCATACTGTAGACACTGCTGTATGGGATTGCTGATTTATCCTACTTCAGTTTTTAAGAAATTAATCTGGAATGGAGGTGAGTTTAAGACAAATCATAAACTTTGATCAAATGATCTTTGATTTACTTGGGGAGAAATAATTCATTCTGAAGCTATATGTCACATTAAGTTGGGGAAATAACAACCTCCTTTTGAAGAATAAGCACTTTAAAAAAATCTCAAGAAGGAAAAAAAGTCATAAGGCAGTATTTCAGAAAGATTCACTCACCTTTCTATCAGGAGACTGAGTAATTCCTGAGGCTTACAAAAAGATCTGTATGTGGTAAGAAATGTTCGAACAAAATTGGGATCTAGAATAGAAAAAGAATGACTTAGGCAGCTTATGAAGGAAGACCTGTGATGATAGCTAAAAAGCCTCCACTATTACAATGTAATGCAGACCATATAATAGCAGCTATGACTGAGGAAACAGGAAAAGGATATTAATTCCTGACAGATTTCAGGAAACAATCCAAGATAAGCAGAAGGATACTCCGTTCAGGACATTCTCACTTAAAGGACTTGTTAAGTCAAACTAATGACAAGTAATGGCATTTTCAGAAGACTGATCTTTCCTTAGATTCCCAGGGAACTCAATACAGGAGGCTGAGTGTAAAAGAGTAAAAATAAAAAGCATGCTTAAACAGGAAAGCACACTTCTTGGTGCAAAAGTAGACAACTGGAAGTCCTTCTGATGTACTGAATTCTCATCAAGCCCATCTAATATGTCCAGTATGAGTGGAACTGTAAAGGGGTGCAGCTGAAAACGAGCAAGGATTGCTTTAGGCTTTATCTCAGAAGTGGAGCAATGGCAGAGAACATCATTTCAGGAAACAAAGGTTGAAGGTACTCTACCCGTTTCCACTCTCTTTGCAATGATTGGCAACTCTTGCAGGACTGAACTTAACTTCACCTATTTTAATATGCTACATACCAATAAATGAACTTAGTGTTGTTGCCTTTCTTTGCTTCCCCAACTAACCTGGCTAGAAAATGATTTGGAAAAAGAAAAAAAAAGAACCCTTCATCTTACAGCTTATGCAAATAACCCATTTTCACTTAGTTATTTTATATTTTTCATCACTTTGGAGAGCACTGGAAGCATTTTTCCTACCCATGAAAGGAAGATGAACCAAACAGATAGAAACAATGTCTGTCAATTGAATCCAATCAGGGGAGGACTTCTCTCAGTTCACTAATTTATGGAAAGGGGGCATATTCTCTTTTCTAGTTCTGCCCACTAATGTAAGAATTAACTTCATCTTACTATCTCTTAACACTAATTTGCATTATAATCAGCCAGTTAGTTTTTACTCAGGTTTCTTCAGCATGAGAAGGAAAGAGATGATCAGAAAGAGTCATTCAAAGGCCTATTAATGCTCATGGATGGCTAAGAGACATGTGTTAATGCTGCAGTAGAACCAAGAGAAAGATTGGCCATTTGCACACACTACAGATGACAGCAAAACGTTACAATCAATTAGATGTAAATATGTACATTTTAAAATCTTAGTTTCAAAGTAGCTACACAGCAAGTGCATTTTTCCTACGGGATAGTGTTGCTACAAGACTTCAAACAGCCATTTATTTCGGTCAAAATACACACAATTAACCAGGATGCCCATCTGTGATAAATGTCTCTTCAACACAGGCATTTTAAAAGCTATAAAAGACCTTCTAAAAATAATAATTCCTGAATGCCTTAACAAAGGAAATTGATGCTATGCTGACGCACATGCATTCAATGTACCAAAACTTATAAATAGAATATCACAACCTTATCAGAGAGAAAAAACTTTTTTTTAAACTGGAAGTATTCACTCAAGAAACAGACTTACAAAAACAGAGAAGCAGCATGCCAGAATGTGAAGAAAGATGAAACAAGTTTCTGAGTATGAATAAAAAGTTCTATTACTGTCTACATAGCGTTCATAAGTCAAGCCCCCCATCCCCAATCTTTTTGTCCCACTATCCATCCATTTCCATATATTACTTACAAAAAAAATCATGAATGGCATCTGTTCTGCGAGGAACTAACCTACTGGCTCTCCTCTACCTACCAAATGCTAGAGTCAGACCCATCAACATCCAAGAGCAGGATAATGAAGTTCTGGAAATCAAATCCTGTTAACTCAAAATACAGCACATATTGCCATCCTTACATGTCACTAGACACTGTGATTAACTGCTTCCTGATTCTGGCTTCTTTGGAAGCTTATAACCATAGTTTTTGCTTGACCATAATGAAATATTGTGCTAAACAATAGTTTATTTTAATGATAGATTCCTGAAATAGCTACAGTCGCTGGAGCACACTTAATCTAAGCATATCCCACACAGACCATGTTTAATGCAATGTGAGTCAATGTTTTATGGGATTTTATGTTGTGGATTTTTAAAGTTATAATCCATTTAGAGACACCTGGGTGTGAATTGGGCAGCCATATACAATGGATGGAAGACAGATAGACAGTCAGACAGACAGATAAATAGTGTGGAACCAGCCTTGTTATAATGTCTGATCAGATAAGGAGCAGAACAACAGCAAAAGAGTTAGGTACACAAGGAACAACAAATTCTACAATCATATATGCTTCAGACAGTAGTAAGCACTAAGACAAGTATCTTCATAAACATTTGAGTGAAACAAGGGTTGTGATTTCTTAAAAGTAATCCAATTGTTACACTCTATCTGTAGCAGAGAAGTATACCGGAGTTTAGCCAGACATCTCTTTTCAGATTCTTAGTCCAGATTTTAGTAAGTGAAAGGTAATATAGCGAAATGCAGAAAGCTAGATACGTGAAAGATTGTAATATTAGCATTTGTACTATTAATGATTTGGACCAAAACAGTGTTTGTATAATTTCTGTTATCCCAAGCCAGACCAGATGGCCAATGAACAATCAAAAATACTTCTGAAAGGAAGTTCTAGAGAATGGTAATTTCCGGCTCCCACCCATTTGTGTGTGAGTGCTGTTCAAACACAATGACGAAATAAATGCTAAAAAACAAGAAGAAAATGTAAAGTTTCTTCATAAAGAAATAAAAATAAGAGTTTATTTTTCATTAGTGGTAGACCTTTTTCCAATACTACCCCCCCCCCCCAAATTGTCATTTCAAGGATGAATGTGCCATTCTGAGGTTTTCAGAACAATACTCATGTCTCCTAGTTGATGGGAGGCAGGAAGTTGTATTTTGGCCTGCAAATAGTTCCCACATTAGAGATACATAGTGTGGGTATGATTAGGATAAAACTGGGCTTTGGTCATCTTTGGGCCAAATATGCCCACATGACTGGCATTATGCTTATCCTAAGAAGGTTACAGAAAGACATGATCGCTACCTATCAGAAAACAGGGCAGCATTGTTTCAATTTCAATTTCTTTGATTTATATACCGCTCCTATCTCCATCGAGATGGACTCAGGACGGTTTCAGAAGACAAAAAGTCATCAGTTTAAATTACAAGAAGGCAGACATCGTTTGGACATCAAGAAAAAATAAATAAAATGTAAGAACTCTTCCACAATAGAACAGACTGTCAGAGGATGTTGTGATTTTTGCTGGGGATATTTCAACAAAGGCATGTTTGATCATCTATTGAAGATGCTATAATAGATGCTATAACTGAATAGGAGGTTGGACTAGATGATTTCCAAGGTCCAGTCCAACACTTATATTCTGTGACGGTGTGATGATAATCTGAGAAAAATATGAATTTGAAATAAGCGAGTGTATTTATATGTAGATGTATGCCAATAGAATGAATCTTAACGTAAAAATGTAACTGCTTTGTGATGAACTATTATGGTAACTAATGAAAGATAAAGCAGTGATAAGTTCTGAATGTGGGACAGATCATTTTTGGCAATCTCAAGAAAATACATGTTTGAATTAAGAAGGCACTCACAGCTCATCCATACTTGCTCTAAAATACCTTGTTGCATTTGACTGTAGCATTAGAGAAACAAAATTATAAAAAAGGATTGAATTACAAAATATTTTATATGAATGTGGAATTTAAACTTGGTTGCTGAATGTAGCAAGAGTGCTATAGGCGATACAAATAAAGTATACAAATGAATAAATGGAATGCTTAGGTATACCATTGAGCAGGGAACAAGATATATGCACAATGTTTGTTCCCTTCATCGCTTATTTACAGATAAATGTGCAATGAATACTTTTGGGTGATTACAGATCTGATGGCTGGGGAGTTTTTATGCAGGTCATACTTTGCTGTTAATGGAAATTTTCTTTTATAGCAAATGTGAGGGCGAATGATCCACTAAGGAGTATGCTTCTGAAAACTAACATATAAAAACATATGTATTTAAGAGGAAAAAATGGAATGAACCATCGCAAGTCATACTAAGTATAAAAAAAACTAGAATAAATCAATAAATTAATGGGCTTTGTTATTTAATAAGCTATTGCTTATTAAAATAAGAAAACAGATAAATTTTAGGATATGCAAATGTTGGTAAAAAGATACTGTAATGATCAGTATGGTGTCTGTTGCAAGAAATAAATAGTTATCAAGTGAGAGCTGGGTAAAAAAATGAATGATCACTATGAAAAAAGTACATTAGATGGTTTGGCATTCAGAGACAATGAATAAAGATTACACCACAAAACAAATACGCAACAGAAAAATGAACAGGTTGAGAAGAAAGAGAAGTCCAAAAAAGTTGAAGTGATGGAATTGCAATTGAAGTGCAGAAAAACAAAGAGGCAAAAAGTCAGAGAAAAGCAATGTATGAAGAAGCCTATAGACCGATCAGAAACAAAGACAGAAAAGCACAGAGATATATGGTGAAAAATATTGTTGTAAACTAGTTCTACTATGGTTCCGTTTCCTTTCTTTTTTAATTTCACGTTTTAATTTCTTTGGCTAATTCCTTATTCCTTTTTGCATTTGATAGCTTAAATTGCCCCTTCCAATTCTGTATTTCTTTTTCTTTAATGGGAAATATTTTAAGCCTTCGATTTTCAGAATATAAACAAACATGGTTACAGGAGGGCTAACTTAACATGCTATCTACAGTTTGAGGATATATTTTCTTAAGAATTGGCACTCAATTATATCAATCAATGTGGATCTCTATTACTGATAGTCTCCCAGTTTCTTATTTTTATGTCTCATTTTATTCAGATATAACCATGTCAAAACTCCTAGGAATTTTAAACAGCATTTGGACAGACATGTGCAAAGGGAACATGGAAGAAGAGGCAAAGAGGGGCATAAGGATTTATGGCTAGTAGAGAAAGGCAGGAGGTTGCAGCCAGGATTGGAAACAAGAGAGTGCGACAGGACAAGACAGAAAAATGATTTAAAAAGGAGAATGACAAGATAAATGATACTGGAGTTTGTTCCTTGTGGGAAGGATTGGAGACAACAACAATTGAGGCAGAGACACAGACGTTTCTGCTAAGCAACAGAATTAAGGAAAGGAGACCTACATCGTCATACTTGGCCCTCTGATATAGGAACAGAGAGCCTTTGACACAAGCAATTTTGATCCTATGCTCAAAAGTTTTTAGATGACCTCAATCAAGTGACCCAGGAAATAAAGCTTTACTGCAGTAATTTATTGCAGTGTTACAGTATCACCTTTACAAAATTATCTATTTAACAACATTATGAGTTGTAGCATATTATTACAAAATCATTTTACTGAAATATAAGATTTCTTTTTGAAAAAATATCTTGTTTAAGCTGCACTGCAGGCTGCAATCCTGAAGACAACAAACAGAATGAATCTTTAATACCTGTTTATGTCTCTGATAGTTTTACAAACACATCTTACAACTGAACAAATAGTAGTAGTATTTTGTTATTATTTCATTGATACTCAGTGCTTCTTTATATTTTAATGCAAAATTAAATGATTCAGCATCTAAGGCATAGTAGCTGAGCAATTTTACTTTGGTAATATGTTCTTAAAATAAAGATGATGGCCAACAAAGTGAACAAAATCTATTCAAGGTACAAAGTAAAGCAGAGATCTGATGTTTTTTTGTACCTGTATCCTTTGACCTTGCTGCTGCTGCTTTTTATTATTATTATTCTTTACAGGATGGCCTCAATCTGCTGTTGCCTTTACTTTTATTGAAAGGATTCTTTTTGTTTTGATTTGCTAGCCCCTTAGAGGCTTTAGGAATGAATGGCAGACAAATCTAGCAAATTAAATTAAATCAAATCAAATCAAATCTTTCTGGTTCTACTAGTATACAAAGATAATTAAAAATAACTCAGACTGTTAGTTGTTATCTGTTAACTGTTTTAAAGATTTGAAAAGATTCCTTACCAGCATACATGTGGAATGTAAGTCTCTCAATCAGTTTGACAACAGTTCCTGCCTTAATAATTGGGATTCCAGATTTGGGCTGCATGTTTTCTTCAAAAACAATATTTTCTGTAGAATCAGGTTCTGCAAATCTATATAGCTCAGGACTTGGAAATCTCATCTGCTCCTCTTTCTCTTCTTGCAACATTGTTACATCTAACATGCGTTCCAGGGTACTTCTGTACTGTAAAGAGATCAAGGCTGCCATCCAGTTGTTCTTCTCTTCATCCGATTTAGCAGCAAAAATAACACTGTTCTCATCTTTCAAAATGATTTCAAAAGCATGCTTGTACTCGTTAGTGTTATCTTTATCATTGATCTGTACCTTTCGCATAAGAAATTTCTCTTTCAGACGATATTCTGCATTGCTAGCACCAGGCAGTCTTGGTTGCCCATGATTTGACTTACAACAAATCATCAGACCATCAAAGAGAAATATATGTCTTTCATGTTTGGCACCCACACGTGTGAGAGTTCCCTCCATAATAAATTCATTACAGCACTGTCCAATGTCTTTTCCTTCCCAGCCATCAATATTCTTCTGGATCTCGTTCATTTTCTTGATTGCTAGCTGCTTCCCCTTCATTTGTTGACTGTAGAATCGGCATGCAGATTCACTTTGAAAGAGGAGCAAGATATATTTATTTATACAGTAACAATCACATATTGAGCATAAAAATAGCATGTTTGTTTACAACTAATATGGAGAAGAGTTTAATAGGATCTAGAAGATGATAGAAAAGAAATCAGCAAGTTAGCTTCACTATATGCAGAAAATTTCAGATCTGAAAGTGCTGCCCATGCTTAAAAATGTAATTTACAAATCAACAGATCCCAGTCAGACTTATTTAAACTGTCAAGTAGCAATTACTACTTTATTAACAAATAATTAAAAATATGAATATTATTTCCATTCTATATATTACATTCACCATGTCCCCTAAACCATTACCAAATAAGTTAGTACAAAAACTAGCAAATGTTCTAAATTAATCTGCAAGATATTTTTTTGGGGATAATAGTTAATAAAAAACCATTTTTTCTGTCTGCTTACCAGTAGTCTCAAGAAGCATTTACTAGAAGCATGAAGGCAAACACAGATACAACTTTAAAACAATAGCTATCCGGACTTTGATGTCACTTCCTCTGAAAAATCATATTGTTGCAAACTACTTTGTTCGTTGTTTACTAAGAAAGGAAACGGAGAAATCCAGATCTACAGTGCAGTGCTCCAGGACTAAAAAGTACGGAGAATACAGAAGTGCATTTACCTAAGCCTTCTCTTTGCAAGACTTTTGGAACAAATTCTTTCCATACTACTCTGAAGATTAAGCAGGGCTGTAATTGCTTGCTTCAAGCACTCTTTATCCTCTTCATCTTCACTCTTCTCTTCCAATTGCTATGAATAGGAGAAGAACAATTTATATAAGTATAAAATCTTACAGATCAGTTTTTATCTTTCAGAGGAAAGCATTTCTTTTTGATGTAGTTATGTTTGTAATAACCTAACAAAAAATAATGTTATGAGAGGAAAGGGACAATTTATCTACGTAAAATTTCTGGTGCTTATATGGAAAAATCAATATTCTGCACACAGCACTGCCAGATACAGCCTCCAGAATGGATGAAAAATGAGCAAATCTTTCATTAGACCAGTTCTTTGTTGGCTCTCTGTCTCAAAACAATATATAATAAGATGAGTCGCTTTTAATAGGCCAGTTTGAGGTAGTGCGACTTAAAGGGAGTGAGAGATAACATTGACAAGGGAAAGGAATGGAAGTGGTGTTATGAAGGTGGGTAAGAAGGAGAAAACAGCATTGAAACCCTCTCAATTCACTTTGCTTTAGATCTTTTTCCAAAGTAATAATTTTATTAAAATTATAAATATATATAAAAATTATACCAATTGAAAAAGAAAAAAATAGAAATTGTGGAATTTTCTTTGCAGAAAGAGAAAACAAATAAGAATATAATAAAGACAAAAAAACTATATAAAGAAATGACTCATGACTCAGAAGATTCATAACAAATTTTACTAACTTATCACCTTTTCTTAAAATAGAACAAATAATCTTTTTCTTCCCATGAAAAGATTATCTCTAAGCAAATTCCTAAAATCTTGAACTTTCAGTCCTGATCAGCAAAAGACCATTAAAAATTGTCAGAGACAACATATGTATATTAGTGTTGATCCAAAAAGCTTTTTATTCCTCCATTTTACTTTTAATAATCTTGATCATTAGTCCTTTCAAAATCATGTCCTAGACCTACAGTTTGATTTTTGTTTCCATTTCTGCCCTCACAAAATTCTTTAAAGGTTTAACTCTTCTGTAAAACCAACATAGGAAAATTATCCAGGTCAGTCTCCTGATTTGTTATGTTTATATCTCTTTTCATTATTAAGACATCAGCTAGATTCTCTTGTATGTTCATCCTTTTTCAGATCATTTTTGCAGATTGTCATTTTTAAATCCATTTTCAGATTGGTCTAGTTTTGTCCAGTAAAATATGTTCCTCTTCCATAATATCTTTTATGGAATCTATTTATAAAGGCAAAGAACTCTTAAAATTAACTTTTGATCCATTGTCCAAAAATATCCACCAATATGTCAAATGTTAAAATATTTTGCCTCATTTTATATTAGTAAGACTAACTTAAGTGTAATTTAATTGTAATTGTAAGTTCCTTCCAATTCCCTTTAATATCCAACTTTCATAGTTCCATCCTATGTTTTTTTCCTAGAAGAATTCAAAACAAAAGTATTTTCCAACAGGATTATTATAATTAATTCCAAATCTTATTTCAAATCATCCTGATATAATTTTCCAAAACAAAGTTATCACCTTTTTGCTGCTTATTCAGAAAAAAAAGTTCTTAAAAACTTTTGCTGAAAGTTGAAGGAAACTCACCAGTATTTTCAGAGTTTGTGAACCAAAGATTAATAGCTAAAAAACAATTCACAAGCAATTTCCAAAATGATTAGAAAAGAAAGTATGTAAATTCTGAATGTGCCAATTATAGTTTGAACAAGGCAGCTATTTGTTGTCTGCCAGAATTCTAAATCCACTGGAGGCAGCTATCTTGGAAGCAACTGTCTGCAATACTTGCAGGCGATCTCAAGTCCTCTCCTTGTCCAGAAAGGAATTATGAAGATCCAGACTACTTGCCAGCTCTTCATACTGCCGATCCTTGTCTCTGCTTTTGCAGAGCTGTCTTTAATGAACCAATTCTTCACTGCAAGTTCTCTTTACTTTGGATCTTTGCAAATCTAATAGTTTTTTCTGCAAATGCTTATGTGTCTAAAAGAATTACTGCATTACTGCAAAAGTATTAGTTTTACTGACTGCAACAGAAGAAATTCAGAGCAGTGATATTTGCCTTATGAGGAATTAGAAGGAGTTCTGAGGTAGACAGGAGAATTTTGAAGTCTACACATGGTTTGCATAGCAGACATCTCCTTAATAAATTATATATGTGAGAGGGTTTAAAAAAATATTTTTGTTTCTGCAATTATCTCTCTAACACTAAAGGTAAAGGTTCCCCCGCACATGCGTGCTAGTAATTTCCAGCCCTAGGGCAGTGCTCATCTCCGTTTCTAAGGTGAAGAGCTAGTGCTGTCTGAAGATGTTTCCATGGTCCTGTGGCTGGCATGACTCAACACTGAAGGCGCGCGGAGTGCTGTTACCTTTCCACCAAAGAGGTCCCTATTTTTGTACTTGCATTTTTTACATGTTTTCAAATTGCTAGGTTGGCAGAAGCTGGGACAAGTAATGGGAGCTCACCACATTACATGGCGCTAGGGATTCGAATGTTGAACTGCCGACCTTCTGATCGACAGGCTCAGCACCTACATAATCACTAACTGGTACCTAAATAAGAAAACTGCAAAAGTATAAAACAACTTTTAAAACAGAGTATAGTTAGGTCTATAGTATACTATTTATTTTTCTTACATGTGGATTTTTTAGAGTTTCAACATAGAAAAGAAAGTGGTGTAAAACTGTTAGAGTAAAAACAGGGAGATTTAGTACTGTGGATGACTTTGGGCCAGTGATCTTCTCTCAGCACAATCTATTTCACAGAGTGGATGTTTTTGAGGAAAACATGGGGAAGGGTCTCATGTATTCCTGGATGAAACATGGAATGTAAGTCTAAATAAATAAGAAATAAACTCTGAATTTATAACACTGATAAAAATAACATTTAGCAAATTTTGAAGTCGTTAAGCAACAATAAACAAGAGAGTTGCATTTACATTTTGGTTAATATGATACAAATCATAATGAGAAACAGCCTAGTTATACATGAAGAGAACACTTAAATTCTTCTTCCTCGTTCTCTAGTTTATGAATTCTGCTACTGAACTAGCAGTATCAAGCTCAACATACATATTGAAATTCTTGAAAATGGAGAACTTCTTTAGGGATATACCACTGACAGTTTATTGAAAACATAAGTATTAGATGGAATTATTTTTTCTTACCTTTAAAACTTCAAAATAATGAAGACAATGGTAAACAGGTACTAGAAGTAGCCTAGGTAACACATACTGAACAGCTTCTTTAAAACCATATCCAATTGACTGGAAATTAAAAAAAAAGTATTTCAGTGTCACAAGTAAGTCTTATGGTACTTACAATATCCATTATATAAATGCATTACTTAACATACCTGCAAATAGAAGGTTGCTCCAGGCTTTGACAGCTGGCTAAGAAAAATATCATGAAAGCCAGTCCGTAAAATATCTTGGGTGTATGATTCATAAGGATCAAATGCTAGCTCCTAAAGGAAGGTTTGAAGAATATTTCAACTATCTCATTGCTTCAAATTATCATGTTAACATACATTCAAACATTCATGAATCATATATATCATTGCTTTAAATTAATCAAAAGATATCCCTGTACTGTCAAATATATATTCTTTATATACAGTATTTAGGTAAGACGTATTCAATGTACTGTATATATATATATTTTTACCAGAAAGGTATTGGTGTTTTTGTCTTTCAGTATTTACAGGTTGTTTACAGTACTTATGTTTACAATATTTTAAATTAAAAAAATTGAAATCACAATACATAGACCAATAGCAAACATAAAGCTTCCTGAAAGATTTCAGATATTTACTAGGCATTTTCCAATTCCAACAGTAATCAATTAAAAATATATTTATTCAACTAAATTTGGGTGGAGGATCAAGTAGCAGAGCAGGATTCCCTTGATTTTTTTGGACTTTATATAAGGAGTATATAAGAAGGAAGAAAACTACTGAATTCCAGAGTGAAGACTTCCTCCAAAAATGTGCATATAAAGAGGAATGATTCTTACCATGCTTGTGTATTTAACCTGTATCTTCATTGGAACTAGAAAGTTGCAGTTCCTCTTAAGTAAACATTGATATCTGGGCCCTATATGAGTATGTACATGCTTTTCCTTAGTGACAATATGAATCATTTAGGTCATTTCTAGGAATTTTTTATTTCACCTTCTGCTAGCAATAGTGTTTAGACTTATACACTGCTTTACAGTGCTCTACAGCCCTAAGTGGTTTACAGATGAAGATAGATAAATACAGGTAGTCCTTGCTTAACAACCATTTGTTCAACAACAGCTCAAAATTATGGCGGCACTAAATGAATTGTACTAATGCCCATTTTCTGAAGTTACGATCATTGAAGCATCGCTGTAGTCATATGATCAAAATTCGATCACTTGGCAGTTTACCCACTGACTTACCCACAATGACTGCAGACAAACTTCAAATCCTCTCACCTGCCTATCTCTGAAGTAAAGGCCTGGGAATTTCATCAGTCTTCCCTAGATGCCACTTACCCCTGGACCTCTACTTCAATCCCAGTGCTGCCATAGCCAAGGAGTGCCACCTCAAGCCCCACACTGTGGCCAATCATCCCAGTGCCAAAACCCAGCCACCCTATGGCCTGTACGTGATTTGAAGATCAGCAGGCACAATCTTTTCATGACTGTTGAAAGGTCTTATAAGTTTTCTTTATAAAGCGCTGTGAGAATGGTGTGAATGGCCTAGCATAGTCAGTAGCTGCCTTGCACACGGTCAGGTGTGACTTGTCAACACCAGCAGCAATATGGTGACGGTCAGGTGGGTGTGATAGAGCCTATGGAGTGCAAGGAAGTGGGGACAGCTGGAACCTTCTGCTGTGGTGCCTGGGCATGGCATGTGGCTTGAGGTGGCACTCATTGTAAGTTCTGGAGGCTCTGGGGCAGAAGTAGAGGCCCAGTGTTTGTAGTGGTGGTTAAGCTGCTCAAGACCCCAGGCTTCTTCTTTGGCCCCAGCACCAGGTTATGCTAATATGCAGAGAAGTCAAAAGGGTAGAGATGGGAATGGGAGATATGTGAGTGGGAGGAGAGAAAGAAGAGACATTCCCTTACCTCACTTGAGGCTCAGGCTGAAAAGGATCAAGCAAGGAATGGTTTGGATCAAGATGGGTCTTTGCCTAACGACCAGTGGAACATGATAATGACGGCAACAATACTGCCAGCATTACTGTCACTAAGTGATGCAGGTATATGATATCACGCTTTATAGTCACATCGCTTAGCAACAGAAATTCTGGTCCCAATTACCATCATAACTTGAGGATTATTTGTCCTCAACAAGCCTATCTTCATGCCAACATAAATATATCCCTGTTCACCTGAAAATAAGACCTCCCCTGATAATAAGCCCAATTGGACTTTTGAGTGCATGCGGTAAAATAAGCCCTCCCTGAAAATATTGCAACACAGCAGCAGCTATGAGGTGACCACGCTCATGCTTCCTGCACCTCAAAAATAATAAGACCTCCCCAAAAATAAGGTCAAGTGCTTATTTCGAGGGTCAAAAGAAAATAAGACCCTGTCTTATTTTCAGGGAAACACGGTAGCTCTTCTTTAGGATCTATACATTGAAGAGGTCATTCCAGAGAAAGGTAAGGGCTTCAACTGTGTGTTCCCTTTCTCTTGAACTCTCCATCAATTTGGACAAATGCCAGGAAAGGATTTTAGGTCTAGAAAGCAATGAGATACTAGAAAGCAATGAGATATTATGTTATTGCATGATTTACATTATTCAATTTCCCTCAGTAGCCTAGTCATGTGTTTGTACTAACTGAAGTTTAATTCATAGTAAACTAAATAGGATGATACTAAGACTTAACTGCAGAACTCTAGCTTCTCAAATGACTAAATGACTCCTAGCTTCATCAAATGACTGAAGGCTTCAAGAAGTCCAGGAAAATCAACATGATCACACCTCTTCTGTCTTTCATACAACAAAAATTATTCCAGAAGGCAACCAAGATTGAATGCCTAAAACAAACACTAGATCAAAAGCAAAAGTTTAATTTAGAGTATCTGAAAGTAATGAGCCACTGTTTGACTGAAGCATCTTCAGCTTCTGTTAATAGTGTTGGGAAAAAGTTTGATTTGGAGATTCAATTTAAAGGTGACTTTATTAAGCTCCCAATCAGATTAATCATCAAATTAAATCAGCTACTTTCAAATCTATGTAATAGCTTTTGCATGCTAAAACGTTTTTTTCTTTAAATAGAAGGAATGTTTTGTATAAGACTGAAACTGATTTATAAATCCCTGATAACCAACTTTTTTTGTAAAAATACAACCACAGGCAGCGCAATCTGCTAAATACACTTAAAAACATAGCAATGTCATACTTCAATCTTGGCGCCAAAAGAAACTGCTGACAACATAGCACTTAAAAAATGTATGATATACTCAAGTCAGAAAAATAGGAAAATAGAACATAATAGCCCATTCATAAATAGTATTATAATATTACCTACCTCTGCTAAATCTTCAAAACAGCTTCCTACTAATGGATGGGGACTGCCTTCATCAGTCATTTCTACTGTATCTTCAATATGGCCTAGCAACTTCACACTAAGTTCATGAATGTCTGATACTCGGCTGAATATATTTTCTACATCCTGCAAAACAAATATATTGATATATACAGAAGTAGGAATTGAGATATTTAAATACTAAATTTGTTGATTGTATTCAACACAATGGGCCTTCATATTCAACTTTCACTACTTATCTGATTAGAGCCTATACAGACACTCTTCCCATCTTAAGCACAAGGCTCTTCTTTAATTAGATTTGTACTTAAAACTCAGAACAGGCTTTGGTCTGAATATATATATTCTGTTATAACCACCTAATGAAATTTTAGTACTGCTAATTTATAATTGGTATCACATACTTTTAACAATTACAGGTAGCCCTCGACTTATGACCATTTAACAATTGTTCAAAGTTATGGCTGTGCTAAAGAAATGCCTTACGATAAGTCCTTACACTTAGGACCATCATAGTGTCCCTGCAATTACATGCAGTTGCAGCATTTCAGGGTCATGTGATTACCAGGAGGCTTTGATGAGCAAAAGCAGTGGGGAGGGGGGAACTGGATTCACTTAACAAAGACAGAAAAAAAGTTATAAATTCAGATGGGACACACTTAATGATTACATTGCTTAGTTCCACTTGTAATTGTGGTTGCAAATCAAAGACTGTCTGTAAGAAGAAATACAAAATATCTAAATATTTTACTTCACAGGGGATTTTTAGTGAGAGTTGCAACATTTCATAGGCTATTGTTATTTGAATAGATTCAGTTTTATTTCTTTCCTATGTTACATATTAGCAAATTAGAATTATGAGGAAGCAGAAATGTATGGAATGTTACATCAAGACAGCTTTTTTTACTGCATCTATAAGAATTACAGTAAGAAATTCTTACTGTAGCCTTGAAGACCCATTTATTTCGTGCGGCCGGCCTGGTGTAATTTTTAAATGGTTTTTAGTAGGGTTTTAATAAGGTTTTAGAACTAGGCCAACCATTTAATCTATTTTTAAACGTATTTTATGTATTTTATATTTTTACCACTGATTTTTATTGTCGCCTGTACACCGCCCTGAGTCCCGGAAGGGAGAAGGGCGGTATAAAATTTTAACAAATCAATCAATCAATCAATCAATAAAAAGTATGTGTGTGTGTGTATGTGTATTATACACATAGATATATAACGTGGAATAATTTGAATGGCCCAATTTGTTGGACATTTTTAAGTTTTAATGTTAAATACATTCTTGTAGGCATTTATAGCGATTTTGGGCAGGAAATTGCCTCAAAAGAAAGCTCACCATAATATTTTAGTCTATTTACAAGATTCATTTGGCTCTTAATATTAAAAATCTAAATTATTCATCTAAACTATGCATAAAATGATATCACCAAATGAACTGTTGTAAATCAAGGACTACCTATACACGGAAAGGACTTGCAACCATTCATTTTTAACGATCATGTGAAGTTATAATGGTATTGAAAAAAAGATTTATGACTGGTTTTCACATGACCGTTGCAGCATCTTCACGGTCACATGATCAAATTTCAGACACTTGGCAATTGATTCATATTTATGACAATTGCAGTGTTCTGGGATCATGAGATCATCTTTTGTAACCTTTTGACAAACAAAGTCAGTGAGGAAGCCAGATTCACTTAACATCTGTGTTACTAACTTAACAACTACAGTGATGCACTTAAGAACTGTGGCAAGAAAGGTCATAAAATGGGGCAAAACTCATTTAACTGTCTCACTTAGCAACATAAATTATGCTCTCAATTTTGGTCATAAATCAAGGACTACCGGTACTAACAGTAAAAGTGTCTTGGGGGCAATCCCAAAACAACTGGAACATTATTTGATTACCAACTTTTATAACAGTTGTTATTTTTATTTGTAGGTCTTTGTGTTTTGTTATTTTGTCCAGTTGTTTTCTATTTTGCTGTCTCCAAGTACTGCAATGTCCACTAGTCAGGATTATTTGTTTTTCTTATTAAGAATTGTTAAGTCTGGGATGTAATATGACAGCTGCCTATCTATTTGAATTCTACAGTCCAAGAGCAATTTAATGTCTTCATTTTCTATTACTGTATTTTTTAGATGCACCTAAATTTAGAAGGGGGGGGGGGAAAGGTTTTTGACTTCTGTCCGCCTCATTTTTGGCCCTTTTGGGGGGCTTTTATCTACCCATTTTGAGGCTTTTTGGTCTGTTTTGGGGGCTTTTTTCAACCCGTTTTTGAGGCTTTCTTTGGCCCCTTTTTTTGGGAAAAAACAGCTGAGAAAATCCTTGAAAATGGGCAAAGAAAATCCAAAAAAGGCCCTCCAAAAAGCTTCAAAAACAGGCCGAAAAAAGCCTCCAAATGGGCCAAAAAGAGTAGAAAAAAACAGTCCAAAAACGGCCTGAAAAAGGGGTGTGTGGAGGCCAAAAAAATGGCTGATGGGTGGGCGAGGCTTCAGAAACATTCAGACTATAAGACATTTTCACCCCCTTTTGGGAGACAATAAAAGTGTGTCTTATTGTCCAAAAAGTATGGTACTTTGTCTATTTTTTGGTCCCACCAGTTACTTGCAGGTAAGTTGTATTTCTTGCAGATATTCTAATGAAACATTATTGCTATTTTGTTATGCCTTTGTTTGTAGCCAGTCTACCACCTTAGTTAAAATCTTGAATAGTTTATTATTATTCACGATTTGCTTAGCTCACTACCAAGCATAGACAACTTTTCTTCCTTTCCTCTACTTCCTTTCTCATTTGAAAATATCTTTTTTCAGGGTTTTTTTGGGGAGGGTGTTGTTTTTATTTTATAGTCTTTCTATAAAGATGTCCTCATATGATATGAAGGTTATTCAAGAGCTTTTAATGATGGTTTTTATATATTTGTATGTTCAAAATGTTTTTAATAATGTCAGTAGGTCACCTCATCTCTATGTCTGTCTCAAGGAATTCTAGAAGCTTTATCAACTTTTTAGAAAGTTCAACTGGTGACTATATCTTAGCTCTAGAAGAAACCTGGCATGCATATATAATAAGGTATATTACAGATTTATAGATAGTCAACAGAATTTGTGGCTCAAGTGGCTATATTATATTCTTAAAGCATATATACGTTTAGAGCAAGCATGCACTTGATTTTAAGATGGTATGCTCATTATGGTTTTTCCTTATCTAGCACTCTAATAAAATTCTTTTCTTGAGTAATGCTAACAACATATAAAAAAATAAATTCAAGGTACTTACATGACCTGAAAACAATTTTGGATTGGTAATAAAAGGTTCTCTAAAAACTTTTATTATGAGATTCAGTTCCCTTATATATTGTCTAACTTCTGCCATGAATGACTTTACAAGATCATAATAGGTTTGTTCTCCTGATGTGGAAGGTTCCTCATCAGATAACGTCAGGGTACTAATATCCTCTACATCTTGATGGAACATATCCATCAATACCTGTTTGAAAAAGAGGAAGATCTTAATACCAGATATCAAAAAAGGCAATATATTGTATTGTACAATTGAATAACAAATTGTCAGTGTGAAAATTAAGACTATATATAAGCAAGTACTTGTCTGAGAATCATATTGGCAGAAGAAGAATTTTACAATCAGCAATGGTACCTTACTTTAAATAAGCATAACAACTCAAGTGGATATTTAATCATAATCTCATTTGACACTTAAGAAACCTGTTAATTATACAGAACTGTGCAACAGTCAGAATCCTGTTGAAAAATTTCATTCAGAAATACTGATCAATCTCATTGTACATATGTTGTGCATTGAAAAGAATTGTTATTATTATTATAGATAGTAGCTTGAAAGATAACACTAAGAGAAACAAATTTCCTACTTCTCAAAAGCTCATGTCCATGTCTAAATTCAGCTAGTACCAAGATGACATAGCTATAAATATTACTGTATATACCTTATCAGCACACATTGCCACTTTGATGTCCTGTTTAGTAATTTCATCATGTCTTATATTTCGTACATAGTTTCCAACCAATTTTAAAATATCTGCAGAAATGTATTCCAATACAGCTACAATGTAAACAGATACTTGATGGTCAACTTTATATCCCAGGACTTCCTGAAAGAGATAAACTTATTTTAATATTTCATTATGCCCAGACACACTTAATAAATGTATACATTTAAATATGGAAAATTGTTCAACCAAAGCACAAAGAAACATTAACAGGTGCACAAATTTATTCAGACTTCTGTAGATACTAGAGGAATTATAGAGCACAACATGAGGGGTCAAAAGAGCAAAGATTTACTTTTTATTTATGAATGTCTGTTTTAAAGTTTTCATAAAGTGCTATAATACCAGCCACATTTGTATTGGTTATAAAAATAGATTTAATTTAAATTATTTAATATTGCCACCTATTCTAGAAGATTCTGAGTAGCGTACAAATTCAATAAAAAGAACAGAATAAAACAGTTAAAACAAAAATTATATAATAGGCAGCCCAGACTAAGGCAACTAGAACTAGAAACGATGCCAGCAGTACGGAATTAGGCTATTATGGGGAATTGACCAATAGATCACTCCTACTAACACTATGCCTTGAAACAGAAACAGGTTTATAATTTCACTTCTTTCAGAGAAGTGTCACAGAGATGTCAGCCAGTAGAACAGGTTGCATCATACCCCCTTCACTGGAAGTATTTAAACAAAGGATAGATTAGCCATCTATCCAAAATGTTTTAATAGATCCTCCATGAAACAGATTATTAGATAATATGACCTCTGAGATCACTTCCAATTTTATGATGTTATGAAAACTATAAACCTCAGCCTTTCTCCAGAGCAAAGGTAAGTTTAAGGGTTCCAAATCTCCAATTATCATATGTCACAGACACATATAATAAGGAAGAAATCCTTCTCACAACCTAAAGGGAGAACGGCGGTATATAAATTGAATAAATTGAAATTGAAATTAAAGGGCAGGGATAATGTCTGATCTTTGCTTTGCTGCAGCACCTCTGAGTTCTTCACCATTCAATAATCCATCAATTTTGACAGTCAAACTTTCTGACTGGCTACTAATGCCAGCTAAAATAAGCAGATATCTAATTACAAACTTTATTAATTAAGAATGACAGATTATTGTTTAAACAAGTTCTAGATGGATTGGAAAATAAATTCTATTTATAAGTTTTAAGAAATTGCCTTCTCTTTCAAAATATTACTGGTTATTTGAAAAAACAACAACCCTAATCTATTGAATTTGTAACATCTTATACTGTATATTGTGTTCATATTACTTACCTTTAAGAGCGGATGAATTTTTTCTACTGGAAGAAATAATGGATTTCTTCGCTTCCTCTTTTCAATGGCAGATTGCGCATCTGCTATTGCCCATTTATCAATCGGATGAGGAAAACTTTTTTGGACACGATCCTTGTAATACACAGAGGAAGTATAGTTAAATAAACAGTAGATAGCTTTTTGCATTACCATGTCCTCAGTAACTAAAGCTACTTTTGGGGGCAAGGGAGATTCCCCCCGCCCCTCCCTGTATTTCATGTCACCTTCAAAGCACAATGTATAACATGTATAGCAAATTATTTAATACAAAAATATAATGGGATAGGCTCAAATAAACTAGGCACAATTGATAAGACCTGTGGTGGTCAATGGTTAGAATGCAATATTGCAGGCTAACTCTTCTCACAGCCAGGTGTTCAATCCTGACTGGCTCAAGGTTGACTCAGCCTTCCATCCTTCCGAAGTTGGTAAAAAGAGGACAGAGATTGTTGGGGGCAATATGTTGACATTTGTAAACTGTACACAGAGCTCTGTAAAGCAGTATGGACCAGTATATTCTATATTCTATTCGATAGTTTATTGCTATTGATAGGCATTAAAAACAATTAAGCACATAACAGTCTTATTTGACGTCTTTAAAAAATAGTTATAATGGCATTAGACAAATATCCCTTCAGGGGAACATTTAAGAATTGCAATGTCACCAAAGAATGCCTTCATTCTACACTTCTCTTACAAAGATACTAAGAGAAGATCCTTTACCAATTATTTTAATGCACAGGTAAATTAATGGGGGGAATACTCTTAAGATCTTTTGGATCTAAGATATTTTGAATATAAAGTTATGAACCATTAATTTGAGTAATGCAGCTGCTAAAAAAATTTTCGGAATATGATCCCACATATTCAAACCAGCTAACATTCTAACTGCAAACTTCTGCAGTAGCAAAAATCTGCAGTCACAGATATCAACATACTCTAAAAGGGTAAAATGCAATTTGCTGCTTCGTAACGTTTTATTTATTTACTTATTTTTCTTATTTCTAAATCTCACATTTCCCATATCCCTCCTTTGTGCCAGAGGAGTTTTCAATATAGCAGTAGAAACAAACAATGCAACATAGCAAAATTATGTCACCATTTCAGAACAATTCAATACATATTTTATACTCAATTATGGGTATTTCTTAATGCAGGTAAGTCTCTTTAGGTCTCTTGTGACAATTGATCACAATTGAAACCAGAATTATCATTAGAAGTCATAGCAGTCATAAATCAAATCAGACCTGGTTTTATGACAATTTTTATAGCTGTTGCTAAATGCAACCACTTTGAACTATCATTAAAGAATGATAGAACAATGATTTTGAGGAATACCTGTATATCAACAAGAAAAACATCAATAATGTATAAAATTGGACAATGAATTACAAGTGGTACCTCTACATCTGAGAAACTTCTTGGCTGAGCTTGACACAGCATATTTAGTAACTGCAGAATTAACTCCTCAACATACTGCAAAGCATCTTCTGTAGAAGATAGTTTGGGGTGGACTTGCATCTGGACCTATATTCAACAAATAATTGAACTTATAAGAAAATTTATATTTCATTACAAAAATTAGGACAGTTAAGAGCCTGGTGGCCCACAAAAGGCATATTAAAAACCTTAGATTCAGACTATAACTTTTAACTTTTTAACTTTAACTTTAATCGGATTTTTATACCGCCCTATCTCCCGAAAGGGACTCAAGGCGGTGCACAGAAAGAATAAAAAGTAATAAATACAATGATAATATAAAAGTTAAAAATACATTAAATACAATGGGTCTGTGCTAAAACTTATATTTAAAACAATTAAAATTATATTTATAATTGGGACCATCACAAAAGCTATGCTAGGCCAGCAACAGGGAAAAGGTGTGTTTTTAAGGTTCGACGGAAGAGGAGAAGGTCCGTGATAGTGCTGAGGTCGGGGGGCAGGTCATTCCAGAGGGCAGGGCCTGCCACAGAGAAGGCTCTCCCCCTGGGGATCGCCAGCCGGCATTGTCCGGCCGACAGCACCCTGAGGAGGCCCTCTCTGTGGGAGCGCACAGGTCGAAGGGAGGTATGTGGTAGGAGGCGGTCCCGCAGATATTTATTTATTTTATTTTATTTTATTAAATTTATACCCCGCCCTTCTCCAAACGGACCCAGGGCGGCGCACAGGAATGTTAAAATACATACAAAACATATAAAATTTAAAAAACTTATTCTAATAAAACCCTGCACTAAAAACCGAATTAAAAATCCCAAATTTAAAACTGTCTAATAGTCAGTAATGGAGGTTACGCTAGGCCGGCTAGATGGAATAGATGTGTCTTCAGACACTTGCGGAAGAGGCGGAGGTCGGAGATGGTGCGGAGTTCAGGGGGTAAGTCGTTCCAGAGGGCTGGCCCCGCCACAGAGAAGGCTCTTCCCCTGGGTGTCGCCAGTCGGCATTGTTCAGCCGATGGCACCCTGAGGAGGCCCTCTCTGTGGGAGCGTATCAGTCTGAGGGATGTATGGGGCAGGAGGCGGTCTCGCATATAACTAGGCCCCGAGCCATGGAGCCCTTTAAAGATGGTCGTTAAAACCTTGAAGCGCACCCGAAAGACCACAGGAATCCAGTGCAGCTCGCGCAGGATAGGTGTTATGTGGGAGTGTCTAGGCGCTCCCGTAATCACCCGCGCGGCTGCGTTCTGGACTAGCTGCAGCTTTCGGGTGCACCTCAAGGGGAGCCCCATGTAGAGAGCATTACAGTAGTCGAGTCGAGAGGTGACGAGTGCTTGAGTGACTGTGCGTAAGGCACCCCGGTCCAGTAAGGGGCGCAATTGGCACATCAGGCGTACCTGATGAAACGCCCCCCTGGCCATGGCTGCCACATGATCTTCCATAGACAGCCGGGAATTCAGGAGGACACCCAAATTGCGCGCCCTCTCCACGGGGGCCGGTGTTTCGCTCCCAATGCCAAGAGTTGGGATAATCTGGCTGTACCGGGGCGCCGGAAGCCACAGCCACTCAGTCTTGGACGGGTTGAGCCTGAGTTTGTTACCACCCATCCAGATCCGTACGGCCTCCAAGCACCAGGTCCCGAGCCATGGAGCGCTTTAAAGATAGTTACTAGCACCTTGAAGCACCCCCGGAGGGCCACAGGCAGCCAGTGCAGCTCGCACAGGAGAGGTGTTACATGGGAGTATCTAGAGACTCCCATAATCCCCCGCGTGGCCGCATTCTGTACTAGCTGGAGCCTCCGGGTGCACCTCAAGGGAGCCCCATGTAGAGAGCATTACAGTAGTGCAGTCAGGAGATGACGAGGGCTTGAGTGACTGTGTGTAGGGTGTCACGATCTAGAAAGGGACGCAACTGGCGTATCAGGTGAACCTGATAGAAAGCCCCCCTGGCCACGGCCGTCACATGGTCATCCAAGGACAGCCAAGAATCCAGGAGGACACCCAAGTTGCGAACCCTTTCCGCAGGGGCTAATGACTCGCCCCCGATAGCCAGAGATGGAACCAGCTGGCTATATCATGACGCCGGAAACCACAGCCACTCGATCTTGGACGGGTTGAGTCGAAGCTTGTTACTCCCCATCCAGACCCGCACAGCCTCCAAGCACCGGGACATCACTTCGACGGCATTGTTGGGATGGTCTGGGGTAAAGATGTACAGCTGAGTGTCATCAGCATACTGATGGAATTCTACCCCAAAACCACGGATGATCTCACTCAGCGGCTTCATATAGGTGTTAAACAGGAGGGGTGAGAGGACCGACCCCTGAGGCACCCCACATATAAAGGGCCTTGAGGTTGACCTCTGCCCCCCCTGCCAACATGAATTGCGACCGGCCGGAGAGGTAGGAAAAGAACCACCGCAGATGGTGGTTCCCAGTCCCAGCCCCTCCAGCCGGTGCAATAAGATACCACGGTCGATGGTATCAAAAGCTGCTGAGATGTCTAATAGGACAAGGATAGAGGAACAACCCCTATCCCGAGCCCTCCAGAGATCTTCTACCAATGCGACCAATGCCGTCTCTGTGCTGTACCCGGGTCGGAAACCGGACTGGCGTGAGTCTAGATAGACAGTTTCCTCCAGGTGCTGGGGGAATTGTCGTGCTACCACACTCTCAACAACCTTCGCCAAAAAGACATCAAGAGTATTTAAACTGCAGAAAGGAAAAAGAGGCACAAAGAATGAAAGCAGCATTACGATCAAGACAAAGAACTGTGCATCAAAAATTACTGATTGTTTTATGAACCATGAACTCATTGGATGAAATTGAATACAAAGGAAAGAAAATGTATAAAAACTTTGACTCGATCATCTTAAACTAGCATACAAGGTGATTAACACATTTCCTTTAGAGTATCATATCAGCAATTCAAATGACTGAAACTGAATATTAAAAACAGCCAAGAAATCTTATTTCTTAGAATATTGAAGCAACAAGGAAAGTTGTAATTCATCCATATCCACATCTTTTATTATTTTTAAAATGATAAAATGATTGAAATGATGAATATATATATATTTATATATAAAACAGGTGATTTATTATGAAATGTAAGGTAAAACATTTATGCATTCTATAGTATATTGTAGTTTTTGCTGGGAAAATGGGCAAGATGAGCAACAACCTTTTAAAGAACGAAATGGTGGGAATCCTAAACTTCACCCTAAGTAACACTGAAGTACTGAAAATTCAACAGGTTGGTCAACTTTTAAGTACCACTGGGCACAAAAATATTATAACGCATACCAGTAATATGCTAATGTTGAGTGAGAGGGGGGGGGGTTTCTAAGTTTGATGTATAAAATAAGTTTACTTTTATTTATCTGCAGAAAGCATTATTATAACATTAAGAAATTGAAGTAATTCTTACCTCAGTGACAAGACTAAGAATATAAAGTATTTAGAAACAGCAGTAAATCTGAATATCCACTTATATTTTCCAAAACATATAAACATTACTGCATTAATTCATTTTCCTTTAACCTTTACCTTGATTGAAACCTGTATTTTTTAAAATACCACCATATTCACTTACTCAGAAAATAACATTGTTTTTAATTGTTAAGTTTCATAACTATTTAGAGATATAAAAATCATATGCCTTTAGTTGAAAAGCAGACAACAAAAAGATTCAACTCAAATTAGCACAATTATTTAGGTGCATCCATTTGATGAAAAAGACTAGTATCTGAAGCAAATAAGAAATAGAATTAGATACTGATCAGACAACAATATCTGATGCAGAATACCCTCCTCTTTATTTTATAAACAAAGGAAATTCAAAGGCTATTATTTGATTGTAGAACATACTAAAGCCAGAATGCGGCTTGTTTAGTTTTGATGCTCATTAAATAGGCCATCATTAATCGAAGCAAAGCTTAGTAATCACATTTGAGTAAAAGATCCACTAAGCACTCTGCCCTTAATAGTGGCCAGTCAGATATTGAAGAACCTTGTAAGCAGGAAAATAAAGGTCATGATTACCTGCTTGCTTGGCTCAAACAACTTCTTGCAGCTTTATTGCCTCAGTATATGAAGTCCTATTTAATTAACAATCAGTTTCCCATAGGTGCATCTATCTAATGGCTAGGTATCCTGTACATACATGTCAGATCTTGTGAGTTGTCAATATGAGAACGCTAGAAATCTCTAGACCAGTGATGGCAAACCTTTTAGACACTGAGTGCCCAAACTGTGTGCATGCATGTCCAAACAGAAAGATGCATGTGCACAGACATGCATGCATGCATGCACACATAAGCAGCAGAGACCCAAAGACCGACTGCCAGTGGGGCATCCCAACACTGGCAGTGTGGCAAGAGGTAAGATCTTTTTCTTTTGTGAGCTTCTGTTTCGTTATTTGCAGTGAAACAGAAAGCTCATGAAAGAAATGCCACAGAGATCTTACCTGGGGCGACGGCACGTGTGCCAGCAGAGAGGGCTCTGTTTGCCATCTCTGGCACATGTGCCATAGGTTCGCCATCACAACTCAAGACCTCACAAATTTCAATCATATAATGTGTCCTGGAAAAATATTGTGTAATACTAGTCGTCACCTGAAAATGTTATTCTTCTCTACAGTGATCCTTTTAAAAGCTATCTAACAGTGCAGCCCTAATTTTCTGTTGCTTGGAGAACATGAATAGGACATTGCAGATATGCTGGTCTGAGTGGAAGATTGAGGCTCCAATAATACAGCATATTTTTTTTGCCAAGAATTTGGAAAGATGGAAAGTTCTGTCAACAATGGCTGGATGAAGGGTACTTTGGCAATTGGGCAGCTTAGCTGAATTCAAACTGTTGGACTCACCAGTTGTGCCAAAGGTACACAGTTAATCTATAATCTTTGCATTCAATGGGAGGATGCTTAAAATGCAACAATGCACAGAGTAAGTTGTTCTTCACTTACTGCCTAGCTCAGCAAATACCAGCAAAGCTGGGGATAAAGAAGACTTACTGTCCAAAGCTATTAGTTCTTTTCTTTCCCCTTCCTTTCATTATTGTCTTCCCTCATGCTTTGTATACATTATTTTTTCTTACACAGTTCAACAAATATCATCTAGAAAACTAGAATACAACACAGAAATCAACACAAAGATAATTCCAATATTGTAAGATGTTAAACAGACATAGAGCCACAGTTTGTGATTTCATTTCCTCCTCCCTTGCCTAAATTGATCTCTGTTTGGGTCTTTTGTCCAAATTAGATACTGAGGCTTAATTTCTGCAATCCAAAAACATCAATTACACATTTGTTTATGAGTAGAACTTACCTAGGATTTCTAAATAGTTATTACATTGAGTGATTTGGCTAGCAAATAAAATGAGACATTAATATTAGCTAAATGTGAAAAGAATAAGTAGTTTAAATATACATACAAGTATTTATATTTGTGTGTGTCTGTATATATACAGACAGACACACATATTTTTGAATTACAACTAATTACTATTCCAGAATTAGATTAAAAAGCTATTTCAATAGTGTGTCAACATTCAATGCTCAAGCTCTCGTGACGTCCCGTCTCGACTACTGTAATGCTCTCTACATGGGGCTTCCCTTGAGGTGCACTCGAAAGCTACAGCTAGTCCAAAACGCAGCCGCGCGGGTAATTACGGGAGCTACCAGAAGCTCCCATATAACACCAATCCTGCGCGAGCTGCATTGGTTCCTGTGGTCTTTCGGGTGCGCTTCAAGGTTTTGACGACCATCTTTAAAGCGCTCCAAGGCTCGGGGCCTAGTTATATGCGAGACCGTCTCGTGCCCCATACATCCCTTAGACCGATACGCTCCCACAGAGAGGGCCTTCTCAGGGTGCCGTCAGCCAGACAATGCCGACTGGAGACACCCAGGGGAAGAGCCTTCTCTGTGGCGGGCCCTGCCCTTTGGAACTACCTACCCCCTGAACTCCGGACCATCACCGACCTCCGTCTCTTCCGCCAATGTCTAAAGACATACTTTTTTCATCAAGCAGGCCTAGCCTAACCTCCCATGGGGACTTTTAGAAAAGTTTTAAATTGGGTTTTTAATTAATAATTGGTTTTAGCACAGGTTTGGGATCTAATATGTATTTTAAATTATTTATCTATGTTCTATTTTTGTATGTTTTTTAAATCTCCTGTGCGCCGCCCTGGGTCAGAAGGGCTGGATATAAATGTAATAAAATAAACAAAATAAATAAATAAATGCAACACTACCATATAGCCACCACTGTGTAAATTTAAGATGTTGGATAATGATTATGAATTCAACATTCAACATTCATAGAGGTTTTATTTGGTGACTTCGGATGATCATTATCTCATCTCATCTCATTCTATGTCATAAGAATAGTATGGAGAAAAAATTGGAGGAGGGACTGTAGTGCCCCCTACATTGTACTCTTGAAGACAGTAAAGCTAACACATAAACAAAATATAGATACTACTGATAGTAACACTTCCTTTAGTTAAACTATAGCTTGCAATAGTATTCAACTCACATATTTTCAGTAAACAAAGTGAAGTAGGGAAACAACTGCACAAAACCTTATCTTATGTTTTTCAACTGGAGCATAAAAGTTTAAGCACAATCTTTGATGTAACACAAATATACTTAAATCTCAATTGCTCCGAAATGTTAAATCTTAGAGCACTGCTCCAATCAAGAAAATGCAATGCATGCAGCAATATACATATAATATATAGAAAACAATCATTCTCATAAACGAAATAACAGCGGAAACCTGTAACTTTTTCATCTTCACTTAAGTTATATAGAAGGAATTTCCAATCAATGCTAACTTTAATTCAGAATAAACTAGGCTACATGCTAATTAAGAAAATTAGAATAATTAAACATGATGCAGTTTTGAAAGAAAAACATGCATATAGAGTAGAGTAAAATATGTGGCTAGGTTAAGGCAACATACTCATATATTCACTGTACAGCATTATACATTTGATAGATTTATATAATGTTTTTCATCATAGTATCCAAAACACCAAATAAGATTTCCAGGTAGTCTCCTATCCAAGCACTTAATCCTGAATAATTTTTTTTACAACAAAATCCTTGATTCGTGTCCATTCAAATTAAAATAAGAGAAAACATAGGAATGGCTCTAGGAAAAGCAAAACTGAACACCAGTGTCTCATAAACAGTTGAAGTAGCCTTTCTTCTAATATGTCAAGGCTATTTAACTTTTCCAATACTCTCTCCTCTAATATGAAGTATTAGCACATGTTATTATGATCAATCTGAATTTTTTGCGGAAAAATATTGTCTTCTTGTTGTCTGTTTCCATGTTCTTTTAGTTCCTTCATTTTTTTTTTCTCTTCCTTTCCACTATCTGTCTCTAAACAGATACAAGAGACTAATGTATTTATGGCCAGCAACTGCTGGCGGCTATTTTCAACCCAGTGCATGGATTTCTTACTGCAGTCTAGCATACATTTTGCAGAATGCATGCTGATTTTTCCCCAAGGCAAATTATGCAGCTACCAAAAAAATCACTGACATTCGATTATCACAATTCCCTGGTGCACCTCCAAGCATAGTAATTAGGGAATAGGTATAGGTTCTCCCACGGAGAGTTACAAAATAACCTCAACTTAATTGCCAACAGTCATCAACCCCAGGCGTTTATATAACTGTATATCTAATCTTCATGCGTTATCTATCTAACCCAGGGGTCCCCAAACTTGGCAACTGTTAAGACTGGTGGACTTCAACTCCCAGAATTCTCCAGCCAGCTATGCTGGCTGGAGAATTCTGGGAGTTGAAGTCCACCAGTCTTAACAGTTGCCAAGTTTGAAGACCTCTGATCATACCTATCTCTAATCTGCACGCATTATCTAACCTTCACGACCTCATCTGCAAGCCGCCTAAATCTCGAGGTATTTGTAAATCCAACGTGCGCTGGGAGGAGAAAGCCTCTCTCACCTTTTTGAGGGCGGCCACAAGCAGACCCCGCCACTTGGGTGCATTTTCTTCACTGAAGAACTCGTACTGCAGCGGAGCCGCTTGCATCTTGCCTACCCCGTCCCGCCCCCTAAGGGGTGGGGGGGTGGGGGAAGCGACGGGAATCACTGCCGAGCCCGAGCCCGACGTTGCTCCCGGGCTTGGAGTGAAGGTCGCAGGCAGCCACCAGAACCACCGGAGGAGGGCAGAGGCAGCGGGAGCCGCCAAAGGCGGCAGCGGCAAAACCCAACGTCGGGGGACGGAGGCGACATCCCTTTCCCGGTCACCCGCCCGCCCGGCCTGGCCTTGTCTCACTCAGCGCCGGGACCGGCCTGGGACAAGACACCCCCGGGCATCCTGTCTCTCGTCTTGTCAGGTCCGAGGCTGAAAAAGGTCCGAGGGGAAACCGTCCACGAGAAGAAAATGACGGTTACTCTGGAGAAGAAGGGGCAGGGTCTCGCCTGCAGCTTTGAACTCTCGGGATTTTTCCCTTGTCCTGATGGGTATAACCGCCGACGCATGCGCAGTTAGCGCGAGGGCTAATTGGGCATGCGCACTTCACGTTCAGTCACTCCTCTCTTTTTTTTCTTCTTCTTCCCGAAGCGTCTTCTTTGGAAGTTGTTCGCTTTGCTTTCCTTTTTCCTCTTCCTCTTCCGAAGTGCGGAAGTGAGACTGTGAGCTAATCATAACCTCTGCTCGGTCTAGGATCGAGAATCGAAAACCGAATGTTTGAGCGAAGCTGTTTTGCGGCTTTGAAAAGGGGATGGGGAGGCGAGATCTGTCCAAGCGCCGCCTGTGGCCCGGAGGACTTATGACTCCGTCCTCGGTCTCTCTGTCTACTTGAACATTCAAAACAAAACAACGCGGGATAATATTAGATTCCTTCATACAATTGGTTTGACAGTAAACGAACGTTGCGGATTCTGTGGAATTACAGGAAGGCGAAGGCGTGTTTTTCCGTGCAGTTACGACGTTGTGTGGCGTTATGTTGGCGGCACAAGAATAACTGATTACTCTAAAAAAATTAATTCAAGTTCTCTTGTCAACATTTTCCTTGACCCCCCCCCTCCAGTTTTGAAATATATGCAGTTCAGGAATCAAGTTTAAAATATGTTTAATCTGGTTTTCCTAAACTGTCTGGGAACTTGCCTGATACCATGAACTGCCATAATGTAAAATAGTTTTCTCGGCCTCGGTCACCCAAAATAAAAAATTGTACAGAAGGAAAGTCCTGGATGAACTTCTAAGGATGTCTCATAAAACAGTGTCCCATTCGCCTGTTTGAAATTCCAGAATGTGGGAAACAAATTGTATTGTTTTTACATAATTTTAAGAAGACAGGTTGGCCTGTGAAGAAACTACATTGTATAAATTTCTAATCTCATGAGCTAGGCTAGACTGAAGCCTGAGAATTGTACATGGGAGCTAGGATTAGAGGCCTTTGCTATGCTAGAAACCATCCACAACCAGAACTTACTGATATGACAACTCCTAGGGACTAGGACCATAAAAGGAAGTTCGTGAAAAAGGGCAGTGGGAGATAGAGTAGTGGGAGATGTAATTGGGAGAAGATATATTCATTTTAGACACTATAGATCAGTGATGGCAAACCTATGGCACGTGTGCCACAGGCGGCACGCAGAGCCATTTGTCAGGGCACGCAAGGCAATGTCCTGTCAGCTGGCCAGCGCACATTCACGCGCTGCCCAGCTGAATTCGGCCTTTTTTAATGCTTTTTTCACCATCCCAGGCTCCAAAGGCTTTATAGGAGCCTGGGGAGGGTGAAACGAGCCCCCCCACCCCCACCGAGGCCCCGTGAACTTCCCTGAAGCCTCCGGAGCGTTCAAAATGATGCGCCGCCGAAACCGGAAATAATCTCCGATTTGCTTGTCGCTTCATTTTGAGTGCTCCGGAAGCTTCACCAACCTTCAGGAAACTTCCCTAAAGCCTCCGGAGCACTCAAAATGACGCGCTGCCAAAACCGGAAGTGACCTCCGATTGCTTGCAGCGTCATTTTGAGTGCTCCGGAGGCTTCAGTAAAGCCCCCTGAAGGTTGCTGAAGCCTCCAGAGGGCCTCCGTGGGGGCGGAGGAGGCTCTTTTTGCCCTCCCCAGGCTCCTATAAAACCTCTGGCGTCTGGGGAGGACGAAAGAGCATGTAAAAAATGGGGGAGGCGTCTGTAGTGCACACAGGCGCACTGGGGGGGGTGTTGCACATTGCATTATGGGTGCGGCACGCCCGCACACGACCCCCTGTGCTCCCCCCCTTATGGCACGTGAGCCTAAAAAGATAGTGACATCATTATTGAAGAAGAGGTGGGAGGTAAATTTGTAATGGTACTACAGAATATAAGGCACATGTATTCATGATTTAGGGTGTGCCCACTGTAGCTGCATATGTGTGGTCCACCCGCTTTGAAAAATGAAGAATAAAATTACCTTTTTTTCCCTTGGAAGTTTTGGCTGGTGATTGTTTATTTCCAAATTAGACAACGAATCCCACAAGGTCATAATCGAGGATGGATTTATTAATCCTAAGAGGTGGGCGAAGCGCAGGCTCAGGGGATTCCTGTATAAATTTTTAATCCGGCTTTTAGGGGTTCCCAGGGAAGGGGGGTGGGGGGACCAATTAGGGGAACGCCAAGAGAGAAGGCCGGCAATATGCGGAAATGAAAAGACGAAGGGGGATGGAGGGAGGGTCGGTCCCACCAGGGTATTTGCCATCAATACGGTCTTGGGGAGGGGCAGGGGCAGGGACGGTAGAAGGGGGGATGGACACCAACAGTTGGAGCGTCGTGGCCGATGGTTACAGGTGATCACGCGCTCCAACTCCCCTTTCCTTCATCGCAGACTAGGTGAGCAAGAACCGCAGACCCGGGGCCTTGGACTGATGCTATGCAACGCCAGGTCCGTGGTACAAAAAGCCCCTCTCTTACATGACCTTGTGTTGGAGGGGGACCCGGACCTGATTGGCATTACGGAAACCTGGTTGGGCCACGAGGGAGGACATCCCCTCATAGAAATGTGCCCACCAGGATACCGAGCCTTCCATCAGCCCAGGGCCTTAGTGAGGGGTGGGGGAGTGGCGATCATGGTTAGGGAAGGTCTTGAGCCAAAGGAGACCACAGTCCCTCGGACGACCGGGTGTGAGTCCCTCCTTGTGAAGTGGGGCCTAGGGAGGCAGTTGGGCGTGTTAGTTGTATACCTGGCTCCACGCTATACAACAACAGCCCTGCCCGCACTGCTTGAGGTTATAGCCGGGGTTGCGGTTGAAACCCCCAGACTTGTAGTCATGGGGGATTTTAACCTGCCATCTGCAGGTGAGACCTCTGGTATAGCTCGGGAGTTCATGGTTTCCATGACAGCCATGGACATGACTCAGGTAGTTCTAGGCCCTACTCATGAGGGCGGACACACTTTGGATCTCATCTTCGTCTCGGGTCAGTGGAGTAGTGATCTGGGAGTAGGGGATTTAGTCATCACACCCCTGTCATGGACAGATCACGCTCTCCTTCGGCTCGACTTTCCGACCGCCACACCTCACTGTGAGGAGGCGGAACCAAACATTCCTATATGGTTCCGCCCCAGGCTCCTGATGGACCCGTTAAGGTTCCAGAAGGAGCTTGGGCCAATTCCTGCGGACTTGCTCCGCGACTCGGCTGAGGACCTAGTGACTGCATGGTTAAGTGCGGCCGCCGGGGCCTTGGACCGAGTCGCGCCCTTGCGGCCTCTCTTGCGGCGACGAACCACCTGGGCCCCTTGGTTCCCCGAGGAGCTCAGGGGGATGAAACGCCACAAGAGACGCCTAGAGAGCAGATGGAGATCATCTCGCTCTGAATCCGACCGAACACTAATAAGAGACCACATTAGGACTTATTTAGTGGCAATAAGGCTGGCCAAACGTGAATATTGTGCCACACTTATTGCATCCGCAGAAAACCGCCCTGCCGCCCTGTTTAAGGTAACCCGCTCCCTCCTCCAACAGAGGCCGCGGGAAGCCTCTTTACAGGGTCGAGCAGAGGAATTTGAGATTTATCTGCAGGAGAAAATCACTCGGATTCGAAGCGAGTTACCCTCCATTGTCAATAGCCCTGTCGAGAGTGCCAAAGCAGCTCTTGAGACACCATTGTGGGAGGAGTTTGACTTTGTTACTATCAAAGATATGGACAAGCTGTCAAAGAGACTCAGGGCCACCACATGTTTACTGGATCCGTGTCCCTCCTGGCTTGTACTGGAATCCTGGGAGACGACACGAGGCTGGCTTCAGGGCATTGTCAACGCATCTCTGAGTGAGGGGTCCTTACCTACCGTCTTGAAAGAGGCGGTGGTGAGGCCCCTCCTCAAGAAGCCGTCCCTGGATCCGGCATTATTAGAAAACTATCGTCCCGTCTCCAACCTCCACTTTCTAGTGAAGGTTGTTGAGAGTGTGGTGGCCCAACAGTTTCCACGACATTTGGATGAAGTTGACTATCTAGATTCGCGCCAGTCCGGCTTCCGACCCGGGCACAGTACCGAGACGGCATTGGTCGCATTGGTCGATGATCTCTGGAGGGCACGAGATAGAGGATTTTCCTCTATCCTGGTCCTATTAGACCTTTCAGCGGCTTTTGATACCATCGACCATGGTATCCTATTACGCCGACTGGGGGGGTTGGGGCTGAGAGGCACCGTTTTACGGTGGTTCTCGTCCTACCTCTCTGGTCGGTCACAATATGTGTTGACGGGGGGGGGAAGAGGTCGACTTCTAGATCCCTCTTATGTGGGGTCCCTCAGGGGTCGGTCCTCTCGCCTCTGCTGTTCAACATATATATGAAGCCGCTGGGTGAGATCATCCGTGGTTTCGGGGTGGGATATCATCTGTACGCTGATGATACCCAGCTGTACATATCCACCCCGGACCACCCCAATGATGCCGTCGAGGTTATGTCCCGGTGCTTGGAGGCTGTACGGATCTGGATGGGTAGTAACAAACTCAGGCTCAACCCGTCCAAGACTGAGTGGCTGTGGCTTCCGGCACCCCGTTTCAGCCAGATTATTCCAACTCTGGTCATTGGGGGCGAAACACCAGCCCCTGTTGAGAAGGCACGCAATCTAGGTGTCCTCCTGGACTTCCGGCTGACTATGGAAGACCAGGTGGCGGCCGTGGCCAGGGGGGCATTCCATCAGGTATGCCTGATGCGCCAATTGCGTCCCTTACTGGATCGGGGAGCCTTACGCAGTCACTCAAGCACTCGTCACATCTCGACTTGACTATTGCAATGCTCTCTACATGGGGCTTCCCTTGAAGTGCACCCGAAGACTACAGTTAGTCCAGAACGCGGCCGCACGGATAATTACGGGAGCGCCTAAACACTCCCATATAACACCTGTCCTACGCGAGCTCCACTGGCTTCCTGTGGTCTTTCGGGTGCGCTTCAAGGTCCTAACGACCATCTTCAAAACGCTCCATGGCTCGGGACCTAGCTATCTGCAAGACCGTCTCCTGCCCCATACATCCCTGGGACCGACACGCTCCCACAGAGAGGGCCTCCTCAGGATGCCGTCGGTCGGGCAATGTCGACTGTCGGCGCCCAGGGGGAGGGCCTTCTCTGTGGCAGGGCCGGCCCTTTGGAACGACCTGCCCCCTGAAATCCGCACCATTACTGACCTCCGCCTCTTCCGCAAATGTCTTAAGACTCACTTCTTCCAACTAGCCGGCCTTGCGTAACCCCAGCACCGCCAATTATAAACGAGGGTTTTAAAAACGGTTACAACACAGGCATCTAATATCTATGTATTGTATTTTGTATTTATTGATTTAATTCTATGTTCGCCGCCCCGAGTCCCTTGTTGTGAGATGGGAGCGGGTTATAAATATGAAAAATAAATAAATAAATAAATAAATAAGAAACAAAAGAGCCACGCTGCCTTCCAGAGTTTGCAAATAGGAGACAAAGACAACTCTTTCTCCTGTCTTTGTTCCCATGCATGTTTGGAGACAACATTGAGTCTTCAAGGCTAACAACCCGATAACAATAACACTTACTTATATTCACGATGTAGAAAAGATGTGGAGACTCTAGAAAGAGTGCAGAAAACAGCAACAAAGATGATTAGGGGACTGGAGACTAAAACATGAACGGTTGCAGGAACTGGGTATGTCTAGTTTAATAACAAGAAGGAGTAGGGGAGACATGATAGCAGTGTTCCAATATCTCAGAGGCTGCCACAAAGAAGAGGGAGTCAAACTATTCTCCAAGGCACCTGGGGGCAGGACAAGAAGCAATGGGTGGAAACTAATCAAGGAGAGAAGCAACTTAGAACTGAGGAGAAATTTCCTGACAGTTAGAACAATTAATCAGTGGAACAGCTTGCCTCCAGAAGTTGTGAATGCCCCAACACTACACGTCGTCAAGATGTCGGATAGCCATTTGTCTGAAATGGTATAGGGCTTCCTGCCTAGGCAGGAGTTGGACTAGATGACCTCCAAGGTCCCTTCCAACTCTGCTATTGTATTGTATATATTGCTTCACAGCCTTCTCTAAGCGGTTTACAGTCAGCACATCGCCCCTAACAATCTGGCTCCTCATTTTACCGATTTTTCTTCCATAAATTTCTCATTCCAAGATAGTTATTCAGAGGTAGATATTCTTCGCAATATCTTGTGGCTATTCCATGAATTATGTACTGTTCCAATTAGTGTAATTGAATGCCCCCCCCCCCAATAGTATTTTGAGAAAAATAAAAAAAATTAGACTGGCAGAACCACCTTTTTGCAGTGCTCCAGAAGACTTCAGATTAGGAAAATTCTACATCATTCACCCGGTTTAAAGAGATCTTTTGGGAATTCTTCATTATTTTCACTTTCTACCACCCTTTCTAGCACCCAGTTTACTGCTTATTTCTAAATTATGACAATTTGTAAGCAAATTACAGGAAAATGGAATTACATGACCTTGGGACACAGCAAGTCATAAATATGAACCAGTTGCCAAGCATCTGAATTTTGTTCACATGACTTATAATCACAATTGAAACCAAAATTTATGTGAGAAATTTTGAATTTTACGACCTTTCCTGCCATACTTAAGTGAGTCACTGCAGTTGGTAATTTAGTAAATATGGGTGGTTGAATGGCCATTAAATGGTTATAAATCAAGGACTACCTGTAGTTAAGTTACTTTAGATTTTAATTGTGGTTGGAACCAATTTGGTGTAGTAATTATGGCACCTGGCTAGAAACTGGAAGACCATGAATTTTATTCTTGCCTTTGGCACAAAGACAGTGGGTGATCTTGGGCCAATCACTCAGCCCTAGGAAGGAGGCAATGACAAACTACTTTGAAATCTTGCCAAGAAAACTGCAGGATTGTCCAGGTGATCAGCAGGAATCAACACTAACTTGAAGGAACCAATAAAAATGTAGTAATGTGTATTTACTTATAGCTACAGTACTTTAATGTGCCATTGTAATTGTTCTGCTATTCTGTAAACATTTCTCCTTGTCACCTGGAGGATGTCCATGTATATAAGTGTTGCTGTGTGTGGCTCTGTGCTGGGGAACTTTAAAAAAGTGTTAATTTAAAAAGAAAAGAGGAAGGTTTCAGTTCAAATAGAGGGGAATGTGCTCTGGCTGTAAAGTGAACAAGCATGAAAGGTTGGACTAGAATCAGTCCTGTCAAATTGACGGCCCGCAGGCCAGATACGGCCTGTACAGGCCATACCCACTCTGGCTCTGCAAAGGCAAAAAACGTGATAAGTCACGATCTGTCCCACAACGCCATTGAGTTTGACACTTGTGGACTAGTTGATCTTTATGATCATTTCCATCCCCACAATTCTTTGATCCTATGAATGAGTGTACACAGTTCAAGCCTTGGAGCTACTCCCACCACCATCGCTCCAATGGAGTAGAATACAATTAGCCAGGGCAAGTCATTGGGGGTGGGGGGTGGGAATCAAAAGCCAAAGGACTCTATAAGAGGACTTCTTTAGACACTAATAACATCATAAGACGTACTTATGCCACAATAGTTACTTTGTATTATGCAGTATAATTTAAAGGAAGTTAATTTAGTTATTAGGCTCTCTCTTTTTTTACAATTAAAGCTGATTTCAGTAAAAAGATTCTTCCTCAATTAGCAAGTGCTTAATTTCATTGGAAAATTACTGCAAATGCTAATCCACATGAACAACAAACATGTTAAAAATTTTATTTTACATTATATACATAAGGAAATATTCATTACCAACAACAATACAGACCATAAATCAGTTTTAATGTACTTTGTTCTTACTTTATATCACAGTATAAAGAACATATACAAAAAAGTATGTATTTTCACTAAAACATGGCATCTACATATCGCACTGAAAAGAATCAGAATAGTTTTGCTCAAAACTAAAATTCCTGTGATGTGTTATAACCATTTAATTTTGTGAGGTAGTAACTAAATAATTCTGGCTAGGTGTTAAGACATTAAGAGAAAAAAATGTGACAACAGTAGTAAGGCAAAACATTTTTTTAAAACAAAAGTAAAATTCCTTAAAACAGTTGCCCCACCTAGTATCACTTTTTCTCCAGAACAGGTAGTCAATATATGGTGTCCATGATGGCAGTGGGTTGGAAGCATCCTTCTCTTCAGAAAAACATGTGCATGTTGCATGTTATGTATTAGTGCCAAGAAGCTGTTATCTTCTACTAATTAATATACTCCAGTTTCCCTCACAACTGGCCTTTAAAAGTTGTAGCTCAGTAACAAAAGGAAGGTGATAATTTCACCACTGCTGTTGTTAGGGTGCATATGAGTTGCTGGCTTTCCTTCTTCCTGAACTGAGAGGCTGGTCTACATTTGTTGTGAGGTTGGGAAAACCAGTTGCAATAAGCATTTCCTGTTTTAAAGAAATGCTTTCCTCTGTTACTGATTTTTTGTTTGAAAACTTTGTTGCTATGTCTGAGGAAGAGCAAAGATACTTGTATGTAATTTTAAAATCATTGATTCATATTCCTTGCTAAAAGAAAAGCTTCTGTCTACACATGGAATCTAGCAGGAGCCCTATAGCCCTATCATCCTATAACTGTACTGGCGAACCTATGGCACACATGCCCAAAGTGGCACATGGAGCCATGTCGCCTGGCACGTGTGGCATTGCCTGTTCCTCTTCCAGGTGCACATACACACGTGACGATCAGCTGGCCTTCGTGTGTGCAGCACTGCTGGAAACTGGAACAGCTGGTCTCCTGTTTCCCAGCGTGAGCATGCGCGCCAGTAACCGGAAGACTAGCTGGCCACTGCCTTATGCACGTGCTGGAAACCGGAAGGTCATTTTCCGGTGTGCACATGTCCCCTGGGCAGTTCCTTTTCCGGGTTGTGTCCCAAACGAGCGCGAATACATGCTCCCTTTTTGGCACTCGGTACCAAAAAGGTTCGCCATCATTGTCCTATAAGAATCAGAGAGGAGCTCTGCAGATCCAACAGGGTACAATGGCAATTCATTAGTGATAGTCAATTTCTTCTTAATGAAGGAAAATGTATACATTGTTGTAATGCAAGTGCTAATGAATATCTGCAAAGTACTGCATACAGTACTAAGGCCTTTTGCACATGGCTATCTGGATCTAACTCCAAATATTTAAACACTTTCACAGTGTGGAGTGCTGTGAATTTTTGCATGATATAGTAGCTAGTAAGACTCATCATAATAAAGCTTTGTATCATTGTACACACTTATAATTACACCAAGGTACCACTATTGGATTTATTCCCATTTCAAAATAGGTATTTTTTTTCCTCCAAGCATAGAAAATAATTAAGAGAATTTTCCTTAAATATAAAAATATAGGTGTTCAATTGGCTGGTTTCACAAAGAGAACTACCTAAATAAGCTAAAATTATAATGCCTAAATTATTTCCACAAATGTACTTTTGTGACTGAATACATTATATATTAACACTTTGTGCAACCAAAACACCAGTGTACTTGCATAGAACTAAAAACAAGATTGTAATAGGATTACCGCCTTGATTACAATGTCTAAAAGATAAGATTTATTTATATTAGTAAATTACATAATAAAATACAATAGTGTTATTTAAATGCACTGTGTTTATCAATAGCATCCCATTAGTCCTTAAAATAGTACCCAAACACAATTTTCTGTCCTCGGCAAACTTTACATATCTGTACAAGTAAAATATTTTGTTCATTATCTACAGAAAAATCAAGAGAGGCCTCCAGTAATACACTTCAACAAAAAATACTGCATATATGTACAAACATTACATAATAGTGAATCAAGAGTTCTGTAGAATGTGCTAATAATATGCATATCATTCGGGCAAGCATTCTTGTTCTCACTCATACTCATACACTACAATAAATTACAAAATAACTGTAGTTGGGATCCTTTCTCTTTTGTGCAATTGCTGTCAGATGTATTGAAGCAGTAGTGTTTCCTTATCTTGTTTCCTCTCAGTAACTGTTCTCATGGCCTGCTAAGATGTACAAGTTGCTATTGGCAGTAGGGTTATCTGTTGGTCTACTTTCCAGTACCACAACTCTGGGGGGAAAAAAGAACGTCCTAACAACAATAATTTTGGCAAATATATCAAACCTTTATGAAAGCCCTTAATTGGATCTTGCTTTCAAATTTGGGCAGGATGGAGCATGTGACACAACATAAGCCAATTGAGAGTCTCTTTTTCAGGGATTGGTCACTTGCCCAAGTGAGGTGACTAAATGACAATAATACACTGGTCAAGTTCCTTCCCTATAAATGATGGAAGTCCAATACTTAAAGCTGTCCAGAAGAGAAAGACAAGCAAGAGAATTGTACATAGCAGGTCTAGTGATTCCTGCTTCTCCTCAGCAAAATAATGAGTTTGGCAGCTACTAATGTAATGTCCCAAGACTAATAGATAATTTATTCCAAAACTACTCCCTCCTTATATGTTGTGATTGTGATTGATCATACCTGTCAGATCCAAGGAGTCTAAATATTCTTGTACTGTCAGAAATTTCCTGGGTGATCTATTTGAAAAAACAAATATTTAAGAGTGAAAGTGCATATAACAAATGCTTCATGAATCAAACTTTGCAAGGATTTTACTTTGCAATATTAAATAGAATTAACTGAAGTCATATCTAAATTGAATAAATATATACATATACGCAGTGGCTAACTAGCTAGGGCTACCAGTCTTTGTACTGATTGTCTCAACATTGGAAGCCAAGCTCTAGCAGCCCTATTTTTAAGTATTATTGCAGTATTTCAGAGGAACTGAAATTAATTCTATAATACACAAAGTGCTAAGTGACTGAAACTGTACAATTAAATTCATGGTATATGTTATTATTATTTACCTCTTTTCCATATGGCGTAACTAAGGCTAAGGGAATACTTTACGTTACTGAGTGAGCTCACAGAAAAGCCAATATTTCTACTGAGATGTTGTATTTAATATCTTCTATTGCTATGATTTTCAGCCATTTCTATGAGGGGAAATGTATTTACAGCTACCATAGTTTGCAAAATAATCTGGTTTCAGCAAATAAGAATACTAAAAATTCTCATTTTGTTTTCAGATTATTTTTCAAGAATTAAATGTTTTTTAAAATCACTCAATATTTACCTCATTTGAACGGAAACTCCTGCCTTGCATTCCATGCTTCCAAAAAGCCAAAACGCTATCTTGTAAGCAAACTGGCAGGAAAGAAAACACAAATTAGATTTGTTGTGACTGGGTTCTAAAAAACAATTTCTTTTTTTAATACGTTCTTTATTTTTTCCAATATAAACATACATATTTTGTGGACAGTGTATTGATTGGATCAGATTTTTTAATACAACATTATCAATAATAGTACAGATAGTATGTGAAATTCTAATCTTCCAACTTCAAACAATATTATTTTCATTTCATATTGCCTTTACATTTTCCTTTTGATTCTTTTAAGCATAAGTAACATTTCTTCGCACCCTGTGCTTATTATCCCTTAGTAAATGTTGTCATTCAATATTTTGAAAATCACTCATTATTCCACCATAACATCAATATTCCAAATGTATAGGATTACTAAGAACACCAATTATTAACAATATTCAATCCATCAGGGGAGTATATCTCATGGTCCTCACTATTTCTAATCCTTAATATTTTCAATTCACAGTATCTTTTAACATACTGTTAATATTAGTACTTCAGTTAAATTGTCTAGTCCTAAATTACCATCTACTAACTTAAACTCATTGGGGTTATGGTATTTTCCCATATATTTTCCCATTATCCATCATCTCTTTGTCTAAAATTTCTAAATTCCTTTATTTTTTTAAAAAACTTTCCTACTTAAACTGCATTGATTCCATATATTATTTAATGAATGAAGGACTGAAGTTTAGGGTGCAAGAAGTTTTTATCTTTTTCTTATATGTGACAAACCTGTTTCCTTCCAGTATTCTGAACCTTCTATGTGATATCCAAAGTTGGATGGGCAGAATGCTATAAAGCAAATGCTATTTTGGGATTATATTATCAGAAACACAGTCCATGGGCACTAATTATCTCACATTCTACCTTGGTCAAAACCTCACTTGAAATACTGTGTCCCTGAAGCCAACATGGAGGAGAACTACCAAGATGGTCTGGGGACATGAAACCAAGTTCTCTGAGGAATAGTTAAAGGAACTAATTAATTTTAACTGGCAAAAGAGAAGATTGAGGAGAGATGCAACAGTAGTTTTCACATATCATATGGTGGAGACAGTGAATTTTCTGTCACCCAGGAAGGAAGGATCAGGACCAATGAATGAATTTGAAATTCATTCAAATTACATGAAAATAAGGGTCAGGTAAGATACTAGCAATAGCAATTAGACTTATATACCCTTCCACAGCACTTCACAGCACTCTCTGAACAGGGCACAATGTTAGCATATTGCCCCAACATTCTGGATCCTCATTTTACCGATCTTGGAAGGATGGAAGGCTGAATTAACCTTGATCACATTGGAATCGAACTCCAGACTGTGGACAGTGTTAGCCTGCAATATTGCACTCCAACCACAGTAAGGCATGCGGGATGCCTTAAGGAGCATGGAAGGCCTCATGTATCTTTTAGTTATCTTGTTTTCCAGGGATATTAAAACTTTAGAGCTTCATAAAGAATAATACAATGAACGTTTATAGTTAAACATTTTTGGTTTTCCCTTGACTGGAAGGATATGATTGTCCTAATTTTATATCTGTTTTTAACAATATATGAAATGACTTGGCTTGCCATTAGAGACATTAAAATTGTGCATACTGATCATCTTTCTACTTTCAAATTTTCATCTATATAATGCAAATTTTCATTATATGATATTATGAAGTATTAGAATAGTTAGGTTTATTTTTACTCACCTATTGATTCAATTTGGAAATCAAAGGTGAGTTCGGAGGACAGTTTTCGACTAGATTTTAATCTGCCTTGCAAATTTACAATTTTTATACAGCCTGAAAAAGAAAAACATTTATTACTCAGTAACATTTCACAGTGCACCTTATCCAAATTTTTATATATAGATCATAGTTGTCACTTACAATCCAAGCAGACTAAAATGGTATCTCTCTCCAGCTGTGTTACATGTACAACAGTTGTCTGTGTAGTATCTGAAACAAAATAACTGAGTTAACATTTTTAATACAAATATCAAGAAAAGTATTATGTAGTTAAGCTGTATCAACATCCTAATCTTCTCTCTCCCTCTTTTTCTTTCTGTTACAGGATAATTTTTCTTAAAAAAAATAATGCTACCTGATTAGTTTGTAAATAAGATTATCTTTTAAAAAGGTGATGAGATGCAAGCTATCTTTCAAAGTGGAAGAACAGAAAATAGCTCAAGAATCATACTTTCCTCCAGCAAGCCTAAATAACAGCAGGAGATGAGGTTAATTAGGAAGCCCATGCTTTCCCAAAGATGACTAAAATGGAGCATTTTCTATTTCCTATTTTCTTTTGCTGATGGAGCAAGATGGTTCATCCCTCCCAGCAAGCATGAAGGAGAAAACAAGAACTTATATCCTGAATACGAAGATAATACTAAACAACAAAGAAGACAGAATTAAAGATAATGAGAGGGGAAGCCGGATAAATCCCTTTGACCCTTGGATTAGAAATTCTCCATCCCTCTTCTAAGCACCCAATGTCTTCCTCAAAGGACAGATAAGAACAAAGTTTAAGTTCCCTCTCTGATTAGAACCAATCTCTCACAATATTCAGTGCCTGGAGAAAAAGAACAGACAAATAGTATTTGTCCAGTGATAAGACATTGTGTGAGTCTGATAGAGGGCCAAGACAAAAAGCAGTAATGACTCCAAAATAAACATAGTTTAACTATTTATTAAAACATCTTGGAATGGAAGTATTATAAACCTGGAATCTGAAAGTACAGAAATTAAAAAAAAAAACAAAGCACAGAAATCCAGGATATAGCATAGTATAGAATCCATTAGTGTGCAATTTATGGAATTATCATAGGAAATAACAAACCTGTTTCTGTAAACCATGAAGAGGTAGAATTTGGATTGATAGTTTCAAATTTCACTACTTGGTTGAAATCTCTCCCTTTAGTGACACCAACACAAACCAAAGGGAATTCCTGTTCAGGCACCACAAGCATTTCAAACAACCTCAGTGGACATGGTACAGGAAAGTCTATGTGCTAAATCAATAATAATAATAATAATTTTAATATTTCTAAACCGCACCCTCTCCCCACAGGGACTAAATCAAGAAATATGTTATTCACAAAGTTATTATCAAAGTAGAACATTAAATTATTTCAACAATATATTACAATAAAATAGACTTTCATTCTGTTAAGGTATTTTTTTTAGTAAATTCAATTCTCCTTTATGAAATAGATCAATAGGTAACATTCTAAAAATAAAGTTTTAAAGGAGATTGTGGTTTGGCTGTTAAAACAAAATGTCAATTATGATCCTGTAAGGCAGGGGTCCCCAACCTTTTTTGCACCAGGGACCGGTTTCATTTTAAAGAAAATTCCGCGGACCGGCCGGCGTAGAGGGGGAGCGGGGGGGGGGGGAGGGGGAACAGGCGGCGCATGCGCACGCGTGGTGTGTGTGAGTCGGCTCACTCGCCCCTCTAGGGCTCCCAATGGCATGAGTGCCCGCACCTGCGCTCTCCCGCCCCCGATGCTGCCCCGTCCTCCCTCCTCCTCCTCTCCGGCCCTGCGGCCCGGTTCCTATCAAGCCACGGACCGGCACCGGTCCATGGACCGGGGGTTGGGGACCTCTGCTGTAAGGTATCTGAGAGGTAACTTTGAATTTTTAACTATATCTCAAGTCTATGGATAGTGCAAATGTAGAAGCATGCTAACAAATCCCTGCTACCTAAATTTGGCGGATTCCTACCAACCAGTAAAAAGGTGGAAGAGCAACAGTCTTCCCAACATGCCACTTTGGGAATGGTCCTGTGCCAGTGACAATACTGGAAGAATATTTTTCTCTTTTGGACAACATGTTGGAAAAATTTAGTTTTATATGCAAGGTAATTTTTGAACATTCCCCAGAAAATTATCCCTCCACTTTGCTAGCCATCAACCCCCCCCCCCCAACCAAAAACAACAACAACATGGATATAGCTTCAGGATCTTCATTCAGGCTGAATTGCTGTGAAGATATTTTAACCTCATCTTTGTTAATAACATTGCAATAACTGCTGGTGCTGGTGCTACTACTAGTAATAATCCCTCCCCCCCGCCTTATTCTTAGAATTAAGTTGCTTTTAAAGGAACTTACCTTGATTAACATGAATTTCTGCATTGGTTCAACCCATTCTAGTAGAATAATACTAGACTGTAGTGCCCCAGAAAGGTATTTGTGTCCTGTATAAGGATTCCTAACTGAAAAAAACAACAACAGCAGTCTTCTTAGAACAGCGCTTCTTAAATCTTTTGCTATCCGTTTGTAAAATCTACAAAACTCCTCTAAAAATCCAAACACCAAAATGAACGAAAATGACCAATGAAACAGTACAATGAAAGTTTGAGGAAGGTGGATTCATTGTAACAGTGTACAACTAAAGGGATCTTCACATCTTCCTTGGACTTTGTTTTTACCTCGCCAAGGGAGGTAAAATTCAAGTTTAGGAAATCCTGCCTTAAGAGTAAAAAATGGACAATGTATAAATTATATATTATGCAACACTAGAGAACTGGGTATCTGCATAAAAACCTAACATGAAACTGTTGTTATTTTCTAGCTGTAGCCTTATTAGACACGAGAGTATTATAAAAGGGTCATAAAACTATCACAATTTCTTTTCTATTTCTATTGTGAAAATCATACTTTTGAAAAAAAAAATCCTAGGTAGGAATGAATATTTTCCTTCCTTTTCTGCTAAGACAATTACCTGCATGGAACCAATATCTCAAGTTCATGTATGCCTATCATAAGAGATTCTATATGCAATATATAGAAAAATATACAGAAGATGTACACATGTGCTATAACAGTGTAGGTTAAGGATAGGGGGATAAAGCCCTACTGCACAATTATAAATTTCGAAGGGAAACTCAGAACCAAAAGATCCCATTCCTACAAATTCTTACAGCCTCAAAAAATTTTATTTTGTACCCTGTTCTGCAAAATATTTCTTCACAGAATAGTGCAAGTACATCATCAAACTGCAACAGAGACATTAAAATAGTTACTAAATGTAAAGCCCAGGCCAATATATAGGTGTATATTATAAAAAAGTCACATACTGAAATGAAAAGGTAACCTTACTTACCCACACAACATTTTTGACACCATTTGGTATCTGGGATTTTTGTAGATACTGCAAACTTCCTAGAATGCATAAAAAGCAATGGAAATTAATACCATATCTTCCTCCAGATATGATCCTAATACCTGAGCCTTGATTTTGCTGGAAGTAGAGTGGTAGGAAGATATAGTTAATTGTAACTGTGTACTAGACAAATAAAGCAGGTTAATTCTACTCTGTAAAATATTAAACCATCAGCCCCAATATTAAAGACTTAAAGCCCCAATGTTATAGAGAAACTTAAGAAAACCTCAACTGAACTTTATGTAACGAAAGAATTTAATTTTTTCCTTGTGTTGTAATTGATCTGGCCTCCTTCCTGTGCAATCCTTAAGAGTTCTGTTTTCTAACCTGGTGGCTGGGAAATTCTAGGAATTGAACTTTACATAACTGAAACTTGATGAGCTTAGGAAACAGGAAAAGAGGACAATGTTCCCTCAACTTTCTTTTTTAAATTAAAGTCGATATTCCTTTTCAAACTCAGAGTTCCATGTCAATAGAAGACTAATTCCAGAACTCCCTCCAGGAGTTCGATTCTGAAAGGCTCAAGGTTGACTCAGCCGTCCATCCTTCTGAGGTGGGTAAAATGAGGATCCAGATTGTTGGGGGCAATATGCTGACTCTGTAAACCGCTTAGAGAGAGCTATGAAGTGGTATATAAGTGTATGTGCTATTGCTATTATTCCCTAAACCACTCTGCTGCCTAAATCACAGTCCAATCTATTCAGGAAATTATTTTAAACTTTGGAATATTTTTAGAGAGTAAGGAAAAGGAAATTCCAACTTTTTTCAGTCTGCTTCATTGGCTGTTTAAATGAAGTTTAAAAAAATACAATAAATTGTTCTCATCTACAAACACTTGTGAAGCCATTTTAAGGACTCCATTTAAAAAACAACAACACCGCTCCCCCCCAACAAGATACAATCCAATACAATATTTTTACCTGGGAAGTATTCTGTCAGGTAATTTATGTGCTGGTATAGACACTGGTAACTTTTGCATTTGTCGTGCGTAGTCAAATAATCCTGGCAAATTATGAGAATAAAGCTGAGAAGCTTTACCTATAAATAAACAGGTAAATAAATTACTTTACAGACCAATGTGCTAATATTTGCAAGGTAATGTGTTTTTTTTTTTAATGAAATAACTTACCAGATATTGACAGCAAGCAATTGTTCATTACATACAGCCATGTGCATCGTCGGGGAAATAGCTGATAAAAGGTAGATAAATAATTTTGAATGAGATAAATGATATACTTGATATAGTAATCTGTTATTAGACATCCTATCTTGTACTTACTTAGTGCACTTATTTTCTTGGTTGTTTATTAAACCTATAATCCACCTTTTAATATATGGTTCCAGTAAAAAATAAATGTAAAAAGTGTAAAGTTAAATAGTTATGGTTGATTTGTTACTAGATAGATCAGTGATGGCGAACCTTTTTTGGCTTGTGTGCCAAAAGTGGGGGGAACGCAGGGGGGTGTCATGCGTGGGCGTGCCACACCCAAAATGCTATGCGCATTACCTCAGTGCACATGTGCACGTGACAAGGGTTCCCCCCCATTTTTGTGTGCTTTTTTCACCCTCCCCAGAGGCTTTATAGCAGCCTGGGGAGGGTGAAAACAGCCCCCCCGCCCCTCCGAGGCCGGCCATAGGGTTGGTTTGCCCATAGGGCCGGTGCAGAAAACTGGAAGTTCAGGAACGGACTTCTGCTTTACTCATAGGGCCAGTTTAGCCCTCCAGAGCCTTCAGGAGGCTTGCCTGAAGGATCCAGAGGGCAAAAAAACAACCCTACGAGCAAACCAGAAGTCACTTCTGGATTGCTTGTTGGGCTGGTTTTAGCCCTCTGGAGCCTTCAGGAGGCTTCCCTGGATATTAAAAAAATCTGGATATTAAATATTTTTATTTAAATCAATTTAATAGATAGCATCTCATATGATCACATGTAGAAATAGACATTTAATGAGATAAAGCTATCTTCATCTAGATAGATAGATAGATAGATAGATAGATAGATAGATAGATAGATAGATAGATAGATAGATAGATAGATAGATAGATAGGACTATCTACATATCTGAAAAATCTGAGTAATTTACCTTCTTTTTAAATATGTTTTGGATGTCAGTGTATTCTATCTAGTGATAATTGTAGCTATCAAATATCTACCCCCAAAACTGATCATTTTCACCCTTAAAAATAAAGATCTGATCTCTTGGTAATTAACAGAAAAATGTTTTAGGGTGTATTGAGAAAAGTGTGTCCAATCATACTTGGCCAATAAAGAATTCTATTCTATTCTATTCTATTCTATTTATTCACTACAACATTTGAAAACCAAAATCTGAATACAAACCTGTTCCATTGATGTTTCATGAAGCTCATTAAGATTCAAGGTATAAATACCTTCCTCAGCACCAAATATTAAGTACTGATCTATAAAGAAATGCAGGTACTTAACAAACGCTTTCACTTTATCACACAAAATTCTCTCAAAGCAATACATACATTTAAAATAGCATCGATTAAAATATACTACTACTTAAACTTATTTATTTATTTATTTAATTACATTTGTATACCGCCCTATCTCCCTTGAGGGACTCGGGGCGGTGAACAGGCAATAATAAAAACCACAATAAAACATCCAATAATTTAATAAATATGCTAAAAATTCTAAAACTAAATTAAACAATGGGCCTGCTCTAAAATACCTTATAAAATCCCTAATAAAACAAATTAAAAACTACGCCAGGCCGGCCGCATGAAATAGATGGGTTTTCAGGGCTTGGCGAAAAAGGCGTAGGTCCGTGGTTGTGTGCGTAGGTCAGAGGGCAGGTCATTCCAGACGGCAGGAGCTGCCACAGAGAAGGCTCTCCCCCTAGGGGTCGCCAGCTGGCATTGACTGGCCGACGGCACCTTGTGGAGGCCCTCTCTGTGGGAGCGGACTGGTCAGAGGGAGGTATTTGGTAGGAGGCGGTCTTGCAGATACCTAGGTCCCTTAAGGCAGATACATGAACAAATCCCTTTTTAAACAAGCGATTCAAAATATTTTGAGTTACATGGTAAGGAATTACACATTACACCATGCATGGTTAGAAAATCCATGCTGAAACAAAACAGATTTGGTTAGTGCCTGAAAGCCATTTTCTTTCATTGATTTGCATTGTTTAATGGAACTGTTATACATAAACCATCATTATTTATTAATTTTTGGATGTACATTAAGAGCCAACTATTTGGAAGTTTGAAATAGCCCTATCCTCCCAATGTAAAGGAGATGGATGATTTAAAAATGTGATCAATAAATATCTATAAATAAAATAATTCTAATTTTTAAATATTAATTTGCAAAGGGCCAATAGTCTATATTTTGTTCTAGGTCTATTCAGTTCCAAGTTTGTGCAGGTTACAATTTTTGTTATTTTGTTATTTCTAAGACTCTGTCAGTGGCAAATTTAGCATCTTTGTAAACTTTTTGTCTCAATGCCACTCAGCATTTAAAGGGAGTATAAGTTTGTAAGGAGAAGCTTTCTTTTCTTTTTGATGGTCATCATCAAGGTCTCTCTGCATAAACAAAGAAAGCTCAATTTTTTCTAATTAATAAAACTGGTCTATGCTTCATTCCTTATCATATAATAACAACCCCATGGTTGATTTTCAACATCTAAACCAGAATAATTTTGTGTTGATAGCTGATATATGCAAAACAGGATAGACTCCATGGAATCTTCCATCTCTAAGTGAGAACAGAACATTGGATACTTAGTATTAAGATTATTTTTCATTTGATGTGAAATATACAGCAATAGGGTAATTTCCACTATTATCCAAGAAATGTTTTTGTCTTTAAATTTAGCAATGCTAAACTATACTGCTTCATTATGTCAAATAGCATTTTCATGAGGGATGAAGACTGGTATGCCAGCCTCATTACAGGTAGCTGACCCTGCAGTCTTCCTTCCTAAGAAGGAAGAATGTATCTACAAATGCAGAAGAACAAGATGGTCATACAGCAAAATGGCCTAGTTTTTCAGACCGTGTGTGTGTGTGTGTGTGTGTGTGTGTGTGTGTGTAGGAAGCTTGTTGCAAGTATAAAAGAGAACAAAGAAAGCATATGACTAAGCTAGAACCAATACCTGAAATACAACTTTAATAGAATAACAGAATTGAGAGTGATCTTAGAGGTCGTCTAAACCCATGCGCAAGCAGAAACCTACAGCATTTCAGACAAATGGTTGATCAATCTCTTAAAAACCTCCAGTATTAAAGAGTCCACAACTTCAGAAGACAAATCTGATTAATTGTTCTAATTGTCAGAAAGTTTCTCCTTAGATTAGGGTTTTCTCTCCTTGATTAGTTTCCCTCCATTGATTCATGTCCTGCCTTCTGGTGCTTTGGAGAATAGGTTGGCCCCCTCTTCTTTGTGGCAGGCCCTTAGATATTGGAGCACTGCTATCATGTCTCCCCTAGTTCTTCTTTTCATTAAACTAAGCATATCCAATATCTGCAGCCGGTCATATTTGTTGCTCTTCTCTGCACTCTTTCTACAGTCTCAACATCTTTTTTTATATCATGATGATCAAAACTGGATACAGTATTCCAAGTAATTATAAAGTGGCACTAACACTTCATGTGATCTTGATTATATTGCTCTGCTTTTTTTGGCAACTGCAGCACATTGCTGGTTCATATTTAAATGATTGTGCACTAGGACTCCAAGATTTTAAAAGGGTAAAAGGCAGTTTGGTATAGTGGTTAAGGTACCAGCAACAAACCAGAAGATTGTGATTTCTAGTTCCACCTAGGCACAAAGTTAGGTAGTTGACTTTTAGCCAGTCTTTCTCTTTCTCTTCAACTCTAGGGAGAAACAGTGACAAACCACTTCTGAAAAACCTTGCAAGAGAACGTCAGAGATTTATCCAGGCAGCTACCAGGAATCAAAGGCATAAACATTAAAAAAAAGGGTGATTTGAAGGCATGATGGAGTAAATGGATAAATAAGGTTGACTAGAGGGCATGCACACATGCATAAATAAATAAATAAATAAATGTAAGTTCCTCCCCTTGATCTGCTATGACCTTCAAATTTAGCTATTTTGTTCCATTATCTGTGTAAGACTAGATCTTATCTGTATAATCAAGATTAAGCAGAATGATGAAAGGGTCACAGAGGATCATTAGCATAGACAATAAAATCATATGAAAAACCTCAAATAGACATCTAGTATGATATTCGGTTTAAAGAGAAAACATATAACTTGGTAGACGACTTTCATCCTGTAAAAATGTTTAACAGGATTATAATTATTCCAGGTATCCATACTAGTTCAATAAATAAGATCCATGTTCCATTGGGATTACTTCATAAATTTGCAGATAATTACTAGAACAACCAGAAAAAAGTCACTCAGATGAGATGGAATGAATAAATGTGATGAATGAATAAATAAAATATTGACTAATAAAACCCTTCGAAGTGAATATTGCTAAAGGTTCAAAAGAGATTACAGAGGACTATCCATCATTTAGGGGAAACTGCCTGCCTCGGTGTATGCGCATTCAAGAACTCAATTCCATAGTAAAATGCTTTTTATTAAATATTATTTTTAAATATTATTCAATCCTGGTTTAGAGCAAATGTATAATTTTAGGAAAGTTTGATGAGACTATTACCTCTTGTATCAGGATTTATCCATGAAGTTGCACAGTGAATTTTCAAGGGGCATCCATTGAAAACCTTTGAAAAACAAGCACCCATCTGTGTAAAATAAAACCACACATAATTAAGAACAATGAATTTACAAATGGCTCAAGAACATTCAATTTTCAACTAAAAATGAGCATTTTCGGTGAAGTGAAAGATCTGCATATAACAATATGGCATGTCACACAATGCTATAATATGATTTTACCTTAATGTGATTACAAATTGTAGGAGAGCGTGTTAGTTTATGGTGGCAAAACTGAAAGGAGTCTAGAAATCTTTTTTGACACTAAATAATTTTGTCTTACATGTAACTATCTTCTACTTCATTCTTTCCAGATCATTCCAATTGATGAGTTGCAGAAGATTTCAGTTCTGAGTGCCATTTTATTATTTTAGTATGTTTTAATAATAGTTGTATGACTATATTTTGTCCCTTGAATGTCATCTAGAATCACATGATCTGAGCTGGGCAATCATATAAATGCTTAAATAAATTTTAAATCCTACTTTTTAAGATTGAAATCTTTCTTAGCCACTCTGTGCATCTGATGAAGTGAGACATATTCACAAAAGCTTACATCATTCAATAAAATGTATTATTCTGAAAAGGTGCTTCTATACTCTTCCTGATTTGTGATATATATAACTACAGTTGCTTAATAAGAAAAAGTTTATTCTGGGCTAATAACAGAAATTATGCTCTATTTATTATAGCTATGACTTATTACTTCAAAACCAAAAGTATTATTTTATGCCTTTGGCTGCAGTTAAAGTTTTGTATCATTTTCATGCCCTTCTTTCTATTTGATTTAATTTCCTACATTGATTAGTTATGGCAGCCAACACTATTTTGTTGAAAAAAACTGATTGCACATTTCTTATTTTCAATTTTATTTCAAACACAAAAGATCTGGATTGTCAGAGAGAGTTACAGCTACTCTGTAATTATTTGTTGTTATAGGCATAATATTGTTAATGCAGTACATAAATGTAATTTCGAAATAAAAATTATATTCAACAATGCTGTTGGATAATATTTCAATTTTATTAAAAGGAGTTTGTCAGGTTAGAATCGAATACTTACATGTACTTTTGGTGTAGGTGGAAGACCGTTACTAATTGGCTTCTAGGAAAGAAAAGAAACATACATTTAAATACCGGCTTTGAATTTGAGCTAAAATAGCTGGGGGGGAAATCTGTTAAGTGGGAAGGTATGTGTTCATGGCATCAAAATGGTACTTTTAAGGATGATGGGGAGACCTAGCTTTCATCACAAGACTTGCAGAAGGGGCCTATTAATTAGATTTCTATACTTCTGCAAAACAATGAAGGCTGTTCTTTGCTAGAGTCAAGTTGGAGAAGAACCAGAAACTTAAGACAGTCCAGAAGGACAGATTGTTTCACGAATGAAAGCAATTTATTTTAATAAAAAATATCCATTGTACTGAGCTTACACAATAAATGAAAGTAATTAGAGGGAAATTTGCATCTGTAGCCTTTGGGATGAATCATCATTGCATATCTGCAGCTAAACCATGATTAGAAGCATTGAAATTGGATTTAGGGGACAAATAATTTCTTTGTCTTCCTTTTGCAGTCTAAAGTGATCTTAAATTTGCAAGAGTAAGATATTCATTATATTCTCAGAACACACTACTGGTAATAGATTATGAGAATCACAATCTTCCATTCTATGCTGATTGAAGTCAAATAACTTTTATTTAGAAAAACATGTTCAAGTAAGAGATATTGGTCCCAACACTGCACATAAATTATGCCCCCTCCTGGCAGTGATTGTCTTATTTTGCTGCTTTCATTTTTGAGTGCCTTCTTTTTGCATTCTTACAAAAGGCACTCACAATATTTGTTAAGACTGCCAACCTTACAATTCCCTCCACCCTTACAGCTCCTGAAAAGCTTATTTCTGGTATCTGGAAAGTACATTTCATTCACCAAAACCTACATTCCACATTTGTACAATAACATTAATAATGGATTTATTATTTATTATTTTGCTTTTCTTTGCAATAAAAATGCTTCAATTCAATAGGCCAAAAATATCAGCAAATCATATGATGCGATAACCTAAAGGAATTTGCATTGAGTTTTTCCAACAATGTGAAAGAACAAAGCAGAAACATAGCATTACCTACCAATATTTCCTTTCTTTCTTTCCTAGGATTAGTGTGCCTATTCTCACTTGGTTCTTGATGAGAACTTTCTTTGTCACCATTTAGTTGCACAGAATTAAATCCATTACCTTTAGAGAAAATATTAAAGGCATTTAAAAAATACATCACAAAAACACTTCAATTCACTGAAAATCCCCAAGATCTACTGAAAGCATTTTCAGATTTCCCAAAAGCTACAAAGGATTGTTGAGATTAGCTCTAATTTACAGAATTTAATCCCATTCATTCTCCAATATTTCAGAAGCACTATAAGGGATGGTTGTCTATGCTGGCCTATAAACAAAAGGATAAATTTGAAAAGAGTGAGACATCCCAACAAACTGATAAAAATACTCTGTTCCTATTGAAATCTGTTTTTGTTATTTGCCCTGAACCTTCAAAGTAGACTAGGCTTGCAAACAAATTTGCAAATCTTCTGAAACAAAACTCCTTAAATGGCACACATATCAACTTGGCATACTTGAAATATGAACCCAGTCTTGACAACTGCAATTGATTTGCAGTTTGAGCTACAAAAAAGTTATGATGAAAAACATCAAACTGAGACCATATACTAATTATTTTTCTTCCATTTGTTCACTCTAGAATATGCTGGTATCTGCAATATTGAAGTATAATACAGCATTACAAATAAGAAGCATTAAAAACAAAAAAGACAAGATAATATATTACAATTGGTGGATTATCAATGGGCAGCCAAAGTCTGCCCAATTTTGCAGACAATATAACAACCTTTAGTACATTCAAAGAGATTACTGTGGACTGAACCAATAATAGCAATTGTACATTAAAAAATTGGTGTTTCCAGGTTATTTTATCAGGTATGGTGTTAGGAGATGTGTCTGTTAGTCCTTAGAGAAGGAACAATATAGTAGGACATAAAATGTAGTTTAGATAGCCCCTTGTCCACAGAGGCACAATCTCAGCTCGTATGGATGCAATTTTTCTCAGTATGATCCATTACCTAAAATGCTTGATTTCTGTGGAGGTAACCGAGGGGGTGGTGGTCTAGGAGGGACTTGAGTGTTTGATTTTGCAGGACTCTCTATAATAGGACATCTTTTAATAGTTCCTTGATTATCATCCTCAGAAGTATGGTTTTCCTGTGGAACGTAGATGGATTTAGGCTAAAAAAGAACAAATAATTATTCTAAGACACCTATGTAGTTATTTATCTAGAACATCTATCATACTACTTTCATCTTAAGCTCTTACACCCTTACACTTTAAACCTAAATCTGTAAAGACTAGCTGCACTTACTGGTTATGAAAGAAAGGAACTCAGTACTTTAAAGCACATTTTCTTTTTATCTGTAATGAGAACAGTAAGTTTTGTTCTTTTACTTGTTAATGATATAATTTAGTACAATTACTCAGCTGATAATTAGAGAGTAAACAATATTTTGTTTTAGCTTTATATCTAATTCCACGTTGAATTCAAATATGACAAATCCTTACTTTAGGAATTTATATCCTTCCTGCCCTCAATGAAGCTATCTTAGTTCCTTAAATCAATCAAATTCCTAATTTGGAAATCAAGGAAAACCTATAAATCATCTGGGAGGAAAGAAAAGAAAGCAAAGAATTTCTTCCTGGTCCAGTAGTCCACACTTTAAAAAAAAAAATCAGCATTATTACAATTAGCTTAGCCAATATATTCATCTGGCAGATTCCCGGAGACAAGCATTTGTGCTCTAGCTCCAACCCTCTGGAATATTGTGTTCCTCAAGGTGAGATCTGCCCCAACTCACCAGGCCTTCCAAAAAGGCATGAAAGGCTTGTCGAATGGCTCAAAACCCCAATGGGGGCATCCTACTCTTGAGGTGGTTAGAATATTAAGAAGAACTTGTCTCCACCTCCTTTATGCATTGGTTCCTTTCTTATCTATTTTCTTTTGTAACTTTCAATGTTTTTTTTAAATGGTTCAACATTCTAATTATTATTTTTGTATAGTTTTAATTTTATTTATATAATTATATATTTATAATTATAATTTTATATTGCTGTTTTATAATGTTGTAAGTCACCCAGAGTCACTCCACAATGAAATGAGTGTCATATAAATTTACCGTATTTTTCGGAGTATAAGATGCACCGGAGTATAAGACGCACCAAGGTTTTGAAGAGGCAAATTACAAAAAAAGTAGGTAGGTAGGTAGATAGATAGAGGGAGAGAGAGGGAGAGAAAGAAAGAGAAATACGAAAGGTAGGTAGATAAAGGGATAGAGAGAGAGAGAAATAGAGAGAAATACAGTAGGTAGGTAGGGAGAGAGAGAGTAGGTAGGTAGGTAAGTAGGTAAAGGGATATATAGAGAGAGAAATAGAGAGGGAGAGAGAAATACGGTAGGTAGGTAGGGAGAGAGAGTGTCTGTGAAGGTAGGTAGGTAGGTAGGTAGATAAAAGGGGAGAGAGAGAGAAATACAGTAGGTATGTAGGGGGAGAAGGAGAATGTGTGTGTGTGTAGGTAGGTAGGTAGAAGGATAGAGAGAGAAATAAAAAGAGAGAGAGAAATACAATAGGTATCTAGGGGGAGAGGGAGAGGGAGAATGTGTGTGTACTGTAGGTAGGTAGAAGGATGAGAGATAAATAGAGAGAGAAATACAGTAGGTAGGATGGAAGAGAGAGAGTGTGTGTGTAGGTAGACGTATATATATAGGTACGTAGATAGATAGGTAGGGAGGTTGATGTTCTCAGGTGTATTTATTTATGTCCTGCAGAAGGAAATCGCAGACAAACCTTAAAACTTCGTTTCTGCTTGCTCAGAAAAAGTTAAAGAGCCTTCCGAAAGGGGGGGGGGGGGGGGCTTTGCACTCGGCAAACTTCCAAAACAGCTCATTTCTCCCTGAAATTGAGGCTTTTTTTAAAAATAAAAAGCATAAGTAGCCTTGGGGGGGGGGGGCTTGCAGAGTGCTCCTGCGGGGGTGGGGGGTGAAAAATGAGCAAAAAACCCGCCCCATTTACCCAGGAGACTAGGCACTCCATAAGGCTCGGTACAGTCAGTTTGGTGAAGGGGGCGGGGTTCCAGGAGACAAAAAGGGTTTTTTGCGCTTTGCATACTTCCTCCAAACTGCTCTTTCTCCGTGAAAACGGGGCCGATTTTCTTCAAATAAAAAGCATGACTAGCCTTGGGGGGGCTTGCAGAGTGCTCCTGGCAGGGGGAAACCGCCCCATTTATCGCGAAAATGGGCCATTTTGGGGTCAAATAAATTGCATGCATAGTCCTATGGAGGCTTATAGAGTGCTGCTGGGGGCTGGGGGAGGGGAAACGGCCCGTTTGAGGCTAATTTCTGCCCTCCCCAGCCCCCAGGAGCTCTCTGGAAGCCTCCACAAGACTAGGCACAGCCAGTTTGGTGAAGGGGGTGGGGTTCCAGGAGGCAAAAAAATGCTGTATTCGATGTATAAGACACACCCAGATTTTCAGCCTCTTTTTAGAGGAAAAAAGGTGCATCTTATACTCCGAAAAATACGGTAATATATAAGAAATAATAGTCCCTTCTGGGAGAAAGTGAGAACCCTTCTTACCTTTGGTGGCAAAGGAGGTGGCACCTTTGCTTTCATGGTTGAACTGTGAGAAGAAAACTAAGTATTAATTATGAAAAGTAAGAATTCAGTATTTTAAAACTAATCTAAACAGTACCATGTATTCCAAAAGCTGTGGTTCACTTTATTATAGTTATAATCTTATAAAGATTTGAGAACAACTTAGCATCTATTTACTTGTGTAAAATTCTACAGACTCATATATGTTACATATAAATAAAAATAATAATCCCCATCATCCCCATCCAAAATTGAAAACACAATGACAATGATAAATAAGGTTCAGAAACAAGAAATGCTTTGAATGGGACAAACCACGTTACATGCAGCTTCCAAAATCTTCTAAAATCAAAGGGACAAATAGTTATATACTAACTAAAATCAAGCTTTTCAAAATAATGTGCTACACAATTTTGAACATATTATTTAAAAGATTTCTAGTTTCTGATTTCATCTTCTAAAATACATAACATTTTATCTGTCTTAAATGTATATATACAAGTATATACCTAGAGGGACACTCCAAATAGGCTCATGTCTTTATTCAAGAAAAGCCTGGAATTAGAGCATGAGACAATAAAATAGCACCTTTATTTATTAAGGGTTTGGATTTAAAATAAAAATTTGACTCCCGACAGTCAAGGAATCATATTTTGTCTATTTGACTTTTTATTCTCATTAAAATTTGCTCATTAAAGTGGTATGGTTAGAATATTTGGGAACAAAACAAAATAAGGCACTATAATAATCAGATATATAAAATTGAAATTTGTTTCACACTTCTTAAGGCAACATAGTTCATAGCAGTGTCTGATTCAGTATTAAACGTGAGATCAACTAATAAATAGCTGTAATAGCTATAGCCAAATAGCTCTTCAAGGTTTTTCATGTTGGTTTTTGACCATAAAATGATTCGAATTAAAATTATCTATTGAATTGGCACTTCACATTCTGGTAAAATTGTGATGAGGAACATATAAACTTTGTACAGTGAGAATGGAAGTCATTACCATTCAGGGTCTTCTTATAGCTGATACTATTTTAATGAGGTGGCAAGCATTCTCTATTTGTCTCAGAATGGTGAAGTATTGTTTTTCTTCACCATGGCCTCAAGGAATATACAATCCTAACAATTTTGAGGAGGTTTATCTACATTTTCTAAAGAAAAGCTTGTGAAAGCCTTTCACAGTTTGAACTCTTGAAGGATGGCAGGAATTGTAGCTCCAAACACATTTTGAAAGTGCTAATTTAACCTTTTGTATCAATTTCTCAATCCTGGGAAATCAGCAAAGGGACACCAGGCAGGGCATCTCTTGATTAGCTTTGCCTACTTTCTAGAATCTTTCAGAAGAAGCACGACCCATGACATAATATTCTACTATGGGGTCTTTTGAAGGAGAAACAGCAATAAGGAAAGCAGTATTTTTCTAAACACTGAACAATAAAAGTTTGAAATTAGTGTAACGTACTGTTTGGAATCATCACTGTCCACTTCTTCGTCATCTTCTAGATGTGCTACATGTCCCCTAAGGAATTAAACAGATAAGGTAAACATGAAGCTAAACAGAATAGTCAATTATCAATGTGTTCTTTGTAATCCTGTTTGATTGAAAGAATAAATTACAGCTGCAACTCAGACAAGCAAAGGACTTCTACTTGACTATTTGACAGAAATATAGCTCATAAGAACTTGACAGAGATAGGAGACACATGCATACTTCTTTGCATAAGAGAGAGGACTTTGCAATCAAGAAGAAAAGAAATTTAACAATTACCGCTGATGTAGTTCTTCTTCAACTGATTTTAGAAGACTCCTTTAAAATAGAAGTAAAATTCAAGGACAAGACACATTTAGCGAAGCACATAAAATCAGACATATTTGGAAATGATTTCACATATTAAAGCCATGCAATAAGTTATTATTAGAGATAACACATGAAAACTGAACTGCAATCTGAGGCAAATGATTTTTCAGCTAATTACAGATTTCTATTCAAGTGTATGTTTATGAGCTAATTATTGCCCCTGATAATCAATTCCATGTAGGACAGGAGTATAGCTTATTTTTATATGTAGTTATAATAATTATTATTTTTTTATTAAAAAAAGCAGAGGAAAAGCCATCCTCAAATAATATAATGCAATGCCATAAGAAAAAAGTTTGATAGTATCTTGGATGATCAAGAAAGGATAATCAAGAAAGAAATCTAGGAGTATTGTAGAAAATAATCTAGGAGTGTGTAGAAAATAATATGTTACAATGGCTCCTTTTTCTTATTCTTCAAGCAAAAAATATTCAATTAAAACAGTTTTACAAGTTAATTAACATATAGTATGCACATATATACAGACAGGTACATTTTAGGACATAGTTTCATACAAGGAAGCTACATTTCTACATGGAAAAGGAAAAATTCCTTAGCTACATATATAAGCACAACAAATAGTGTCCTCCAGATGTATTAGACAATAAGACCCATTGGACCTGCAAACTGTAGATAATAGTGGTTGTAGTTCCAATCACTCTGGAGGATCAAGTTTGGGAGAAATCTAATGGTTTTAAAATATCTACTGAATTCACTTAAATTTCACTGGTGTCATTATATAAATGTTACGTTATATTTTTAATTACTGATTCATTTTATTTTATTTTATCAGTATTCAATTTCTTTTGTTTTATATTTGGCATTTTTGTTTTGCCTTCAGTGTTGGAATACACAAACAGCATTTAAAAAAAATAAAGCACTATATTAACATCATTTCTAAAGTCTACTCACTTATTTGCACCCAAGAAGTAATTGCCATGAGGACCATGACCATATTCTAGCTGCAAATCCTATTGAGAAAAAACAATAATTACAAAAAAGAGCAATTGTGTCATGTTATCTTGTGGCCTTCCCTTTTTCTGAATTACAACATAGGCTTTGCTACTGTTGTTCTTATATTCAACTCAAATAATTACTGCCAACCCTTTCTACAGGAAAGGGTTGCATTATTATGTGAAATGTTTGCAACAAGAAGATATGCAATTTCAGGATAGACTGGCGCCTTATTTTGTTTTGACAATTTCTTCTTTCTATTGTGGTCTTTTATACCATATCCCATTATTGTTTAGAACAAAGTTTCTCAACATCAGATTGGGAAACACTGGTTTAGAGGGATTTCCAATCACTAGAAACAAACATTATAGAAGCGCAGAAGTTAAAGCAGGATTATGTGTCATTAAGTTAACTTCTGGCAACTACATATTGTCTCCATGAAGTAACTATTAAAAAATATGAGGATACTATGATCAGATCACATGGCCCATATCTTTTGTTTTAAAAAATTCCATAGAAACACTCAACAATTTTTCTATAGGAACCATCAATGCCTTTGTCATAGAAAGCAATAGCTTTATCATATGCTTGCATTTTCTTTCTGAAAAATGAACACTGTTGCATGGTATATGCTATCCACCTTGGGAACCATTCCCAAGCAAATGTGAACAATTAGCCATAAGAGAATTAGGATATATGAAATTGTAATATTTAAGTAGTACATAATTATGTACATTACTGAGTATGGAGGTTTTTTTTCTCTTTCTCCTTCCCCTGGCCTAGTAGTATCTTATATTTAAACACATACCTCGGATGGTGCAAAATATAGTGGTTTTGATTTTTTTTTCTTTTTTTTTCTTTTGCAATTTTTGGATTTCATAGACCATAATATAAATTGATTGATTTAACTGTTATTATTATGCTCAGCTCAAATACAATTTGTGGCATATTCAGTTACTTTTTTTATTTTACAAGTTAACAAACATGAGAAAGGGTGAGCTAGCTCTCCCCCCCTCCCCCCCCCTCTCCTTCCCTCCCTCTCTCTCTCTGAAAGCCCAATTTTTTTGTGTAAAATAATACATCATAGTTTTGGACACCACCACCAAAGAATAGATATGTAGGCTATATTAGAAAAATTAGAACATCAGGATAGAATTCCTCTTATGTACTTGCTCTTTCTCATATACCAGTGGTCTCCAACGTTTCTGGCCTAGCAGACCATCTGAAGTGACAGCGGAGAGGGGGGAAGGGGATGGTTTCATGTGCATCTGCCCACCGCTTTAACAAATGCAGCTGCATGGGCACACAAACACCACCTCTGCAGGCCAGTTCCGAAAGAGCTGCGGACTGGGGGTTGGGAACCACTGTTATATATTATTACTATATGTCCAATCCAGATTGATACCTCACAGACTGCATCAAAATATTCAGACATGGTTTCTTTATTCAGAAAACACCTGCTGAGTAAAGGAGTCCTATCTCACTAAATCAGATTTAATTGATGAATTTTTTGGTCTATTCCAGCTTTATGAGTCTTAACTACTCTGAAATTTAAAGGAAAGCACTTGAACCTTAGATTTATAACATCAAGAAGTGGAATAGGTCCATTAAACCACTGGGTTCACTTGCTATCAAGCAACCATTGCTCTTATGCCGAGCCAGAATGAACAAGTTATTGATGTTCTCAAATAATTCTAAGCAATAATTCTAAGCACTTCATCTCTAAGTGAATAATACTATATTATCTTCTGATAGTTCTGCAAAAATATGTTGCAAATCTCTATATGAAGACATTTACAGTAAATGTTTGCACACCCTACAGAATTTTGGTGTTTTATTTTTTATCATAGAATGTACGGGTTGGAAAAGACCTTAAAATAGTCCCAACTGTTTACTCTTAAACTAAAGATGATGAAGAAAGTCACAATATAGTTTTAAACATACAACTGTTGTATTCTTGCATGTCAGCAATTACTTTGAAGTACTGAACTTAATTGATAAAGAATCAAAAGAATTGTGGAAAGCTGGAATCGTTGGGGAACCCTGTTCTAGCACTAGAAGATGAAGTTAGATCAGCATTCTGATTATTACTAGGTTGGAAGTCTTCAAGAACGGATGGAACATTCAGATAAATATAGCAAGAAACAGAAGAAGAATCAATAATCTACCCAAACTATGCCAGAAAATGTGAAACCCAGCACAGAGGCCAACAGACTGGAAAGAGATCAATCTATGTTCCAATAGCAAAAGAACCAAACTTTTAAAAGTGTGCAAATATGGCACAATATCCTTAATTTTACATGCTAGCAAAATAATGCTTAGGACCATCCAATGCAGATTAGAGCTCTCTATATAAAAAAAATGAATGCCAGATATTCAACTTTAGAAAAGGATGAGGAACAGAGGGCATTGTTGCTAATGCATGCTGGATAATTTAGGAAACCAAAGAATACCAAGAGGAAGTCACTATGTGGTTCATTGATGAAAGAAAGGCCTTTGACTGTTGATCATGTCAAACTGTGGAATTTGCTCAGAAAAATGGCAATCTCAGAATATCTCATTGTGTTTATGATAAAGTTATATACAAGTCAGAAACCTACATTATAGGCAGAATACATTGGCAAGGAGTATGACCAGGCTTTGTACGTTCCCCTTAGTTATTCAATTTATATGCTGAACATATATTAAGGAAGACTGGATTGGAAGAAGATAAGTGGTTTTGAAATTGGAGGAAGAAACATCAATAACCTGTTCTAGGCTGGTGACTACTACTGTGATATCTGAAATAGCATTGGCAAGCTCTAGTAATAAAAGCTAAGGAGCATAAACAAAAAATGAGTCAAAGGTTACATATAAAAAAGACCTAACTGATGATAGGCAGACAACTAGGTTAGAACTGACAATGAAGGGGTGGGTTACTGCCGGTTTGGTGCTCGTGTGTGGGCCTGACACGAGCTCTGCGTGTGTGCAGTTGCCTACAAATAGGTCTGAGCATGCGCATAACATTAAAAATGCTAAAAAACTATGACGCAGCGACCGTGGAACCTGTTCGGAGCATGGAGAGCCTGCCGGCTCGCCCGAATCAGTGCGAACTGTAGCAACCACCTCTGAAAATGGTGGGTATTCATTTATTTAGCATATAGCATATCATACATGGACTAACAATATAAATATTGCCTTATAGGATCAACCATCATCAGTGAAGGAAATATTGAGAAATTTTAACACTTGATAGAACAACAAGGAAGACCCAGAAAAACTGTCACAAGGGCTCTATATGGACGAAGATCAAAATAATGCAAGCAATGGTATTTCCTGTGATGCTCTATGGAAGCAAAAGTTGGAGTTGGAAGTAGCAGGATAGAAAGAGTACTGAGGCATTTGAACTTTGATGTTGGGAAAATTGAAAGAAAATATGTAATTTCTCATACTAACTTCTTTTAAACAAAAAAACAAAACAAAAAACAAAACAAAAAAGAAAACGTTTTTATATGTTTGTATGTTTTTAATGTTCCTGTGCGCCGCCCTGGGTCCATTTGGAGAAGGGCGGGGTATAAATTCAATAAATAGATATAAATATGTGAGATTATACAGCCCATTATATAAAAATCAATATTATTACACTTTAAATGTATAATTTTATTTTGGAACAGTTTAATGAATTTGACTAAAAATGGTGAAAGCAACACAAGAACTGGACAAAATATTCCATTTTTAAAAACAACACACACATACACTGACAAAGAAAAAGCAATAGATACCAGATTAGATCTTGCAGTGTAGTATATTTCTTCTGAACTGTCCAAAAAATCGTTACTGTCATGCTGTTTATTAGATAAAACCAGAAACTCAAGTTAATTACTTCTAGACTAAAAGAAATTCAAGTATAAAGGGATATTTTGCATAATAGCGGACTTATTATTTAGTAGAGTTTTTAGAAGTCTACACAAATAACAGTTGAGTAAGTTGTAATATCAAAAGTGTAGTTATGGCTTAAAATACATGTAACAGCAGATGAAAAGGATGCCATTTCATTTTTATCTCTTTCCTCCCTCCCTTCCTCCTGTCTTCACCTCCCTTTCCCAAATTTAAAAATAGAAGTTCACTGAATAAAGCAGATGGGATCCTCACACTTAATTATCCAAATATGTATGACTTCAAAAGCTATTGAATGAGAATAAGAAAACTCTTTATGATCAAGTCAGAAACTTAAGTTTATTGGGAGTTTAAAATAAGTTAAAAAAAATTAAATTAGCAAAAGGCCAACTACTGAATTAATAATCTAGTTGAATTTTATAACTATAAACATGTCCTTTATTGGAAGCTAATTTCATATATTCTAACTGAAGTTAAGTCCTTCCCCAAATCATTCCCATTTAAATTGGAGGGTTATCATAAGTTTGTTGATAATTTGGTAGAGGACCCAGATTGTTGGGGGCAATATGCTGATTCTGTAAACTGCTTAGACAGGGCTATGAAAGCACTATGAAGTGATACATGTCTAAGTGCTATTGCTATTAACATCTAATCTTCCTTTCAAAAAGACAACGGATCATGTAAAAATAATATCTATGGGGTTTTTTTTATTTTTAAGAACTATACCTTTAATTACAGGAGCAGAAAAGAGTGGCTTGTTTTTCCTTAAACAGTTTTTTCCCTAGTACAGAGGAAAACTATCAAGTACTATAATAGTTATAGAAAGTAAAATAGTTTCCATGCAGGTTCAATACTACTTCTGAGTGTCCCAGGCTACTCTTCAGACCCAGAAATTGGATTGAAGATATCCAATTTTATTTATAAGTTTATTGTTATAACTGGGCTGTATACGAACAGGATGCATAGGAGAACTGTTTTATGAGAGTTTTGACTTAAGCATCGCTGAAAGTGAGATTGTAGATAATTCAGAATATCATCATGCCACTCTCAGAATAACAGCAAAATCTATAGCGAGATTGTGACCATTATCACACTCACTAAAAGCAAGAAATATATGTTGGTACTTCAATGTTTGCTTTAACTGAGTGTTTTTGGATCGCTCCAAAAATATCAGCTTTCATATTCCACAAGAGAATAAAAACTATTTGAAATTAATTGCTTGGAAAATAATAATGAAATGCTGAACTGTAAAAATGATGCCAATCTACGCCAATCAAATGAAGGTTGTAGAAAGGAAATTAATTGATAAACTGAGCTAAGAGCTGCTAATACAATGAAGGCTACTGTTTGTATGAATTAATATGAAATGTATACTGAGTATAGTGATTGCCCAGTAAATTCTTTTGAAACTAGGTAAATTTTGGTTTCTTGGTGGATATGAGTACACACCAAGTGTACAATCCAGTTTAAAAACCACCTGTATGTCTATACTCATAGCAATAATTACCTGCACAGGACCATTGCATTATAAAATAGGACTCCTTACTGATATTGGTTATCAGAGACTAGAACAAAGTATTAGCAGAAGCCATGTGAGAGATGAAGAGGTATATCTACGGTAGATTAGAATTGTTTCTCAATGAATTTTAATTTAAAATCAGTAAAGCTGCATGAAATAAAATATCTAGGAAGGATAGAAACAAGTCCAGTATTGGCGGATGAATTCCAACTATTCCCTTCAGTCCTCACCTCCTTTGTCCTGAAGGGATGGGAAAGTCTCTGAACGAGATAAAGCTCTGAACTACGATGAGTTGCACAACAAGAAGAGAAAGAACCTTGCATGAATTAAAATTCACTGATATAATATAACATGGAGTAAATTGCTTAACTTAACATATGCCAACTGCTATTACTGCTTAAAAATTGTCAGCAAATTAGGGGTTTGTCACTTATTTTAAGATATCCTATTTCCCTTTTTGTCACAGCTCTAGGCCTGGGTGTTATCAAATAAGTAGTCTCAAACAAGAATTTTTCCACCATCTTTATTCTCCACTATCTATCCAGCATTCATTGGAGAATATGTATCTAAATTCTAAGAATATCTGGGTGGAAATGGGAAATATTTCTGACTTAAATTCTATCACTATAAGGCTGTGAACAAAAAGGGGAAAAAATAAACTAGATATAATTGTTAAAGAATCAAGACATTGCTAGCTGTATTGGCTCTCTCTCTTTTTGCATAACTTTCAATTAGCAAATGGAATTTTACTAAATTAAATATGACAGCAATTTACTAGCTTTTCTTTTAGTACCTAATATAACAGTATCTATATATTAACCAAAGATCCTGATAACTCAGGGGAAGATGAAGGACTAGATGAATATAGTGCTTCACAAAAAGCTGTTTTAGCAAGCAGCTTTTTCCTACGCCCAAGTCAGTGTCATTTTAGCAATACACCAAGCTAAAATGTGCTCCAAAGGAAATAAAAAATAAATTGACCCAAGCTAAAATAAGAGATATATAACTTCTGATGCAAGAAATCTTTTGTCCTGGGAGATTACAATTACAAAGGGTAATTTTAAAAAGGATAGATAGATAGATGATAGATAAATAGATGGATGGTAGATGGGTAGATTATTCAATAGATAGATAGAAAGATAAATACAGACAGACAAATAGAGAGATATTGAATATGATGGGATGTTGATTTTAGTTATTGTAGCAACTCCACATAGCTGATTCCTTCCTTCCCCCCCCCCATCCCTGCCACAATAAAAAAATGACTCTCTAGTTTAGAAGATATAGTTTACAATACAAAAAGCTTGTATGCTTTCCCCAAAATTATTTCAATCTTTCTAGAAGTTTGCATTTTCCAACTGTTACAGGATTCAGTTGCCATACACCAAATTCCATCCTCCATCCATATTGCTTTCCTACCTCCTATACAAAACAAAATTTCAATTTTACAGTTGGCAAAGGAGAAATATACAATAATGGAAAAACAAGATGTACCGGTAAGTTAACGCCTCTTTACTAACTCAAAACTCTATAAAGTGAACAGAATATTTATACTGTGTTTTAGCAGTCTTGGTAGATGCTGTTAAATAATTTAAGACACAATAATTATGATAATGGCATCTCCTGTTTTTACTGTATTCTATGCTAAAGCAATTGAAAGAAGTGGAGACAAGAATGGGAAAGCTGAGGAAATTGCCCTTTCAAATGACAATACATAGCCATTGCTGATTAAATTTTAAAATTCTCAGACTATACATACATTCCTCAAATAATTCCTTAATAATTTTGAGGTCTTATACAAATATATCCTATAGTGAACAAAGTACAATCTATAACAAAGAGAACAAAGAGATCTATAAAGATCTTTGAACTAGATTTCACCTTTCACATATTTTAGAGAAGAAATCTAATGTGGTTGCATTACTTACGAACTCATGATGTGGCTCTGTCTCCTTTCTTAAAGGAGGATCGAATTTTACTTGACCAACTATTAAAAAGAATAAGTGATAAGAAATGGTTATATATTCTCCCATTGATTTTCCAAATTATTGCATTGTTATTCTTGGGAGCACTAAGAAACACAGGGGGGAAAAACAAGAACAAAAATAAATAGAAGCCCAGATGAGCTATCTTGGCTATAAATAACAACAAAAACAACTCAAAGCTATAAAGATAATTAATGAGGCCTGGCTGAAAAAACTACAAGACTCACATTCTTTCTTCCACATCAGCATATCAACAAATAAAAGTATCTCTTTAGTTAGCTCTATCACTTTTGACTGTACAAACTGAATAGGAACTGACTACTGCCTTTTCATCTAAGAAGGTGATTGGTGGAAAGAACCCAGGCCCATAACTCACAAGAGGAAAGCAAGGTTTAGTATACTTGCTTAGGAAGTAAATCACACAATTCAGCAGTTCTTACTTCAGAATAATACACATACAATTGTGTTGTAAAGATAGTCCAAGTATATCTTTTCTTGTTGAGTGTAATGTTATGTGGGAATGACCTTGGAAAACAAGTGGAAGAGCTGCAGACTAGGTAACATTCAGACAAACAGCACCTGAGTTTACAGAAGGAATGTAGGTGTGGCAATCCTCATAAGGTTTCTTGGACTATAAAGGTGAGTGGCGATATACTTTCAGACTTGGAAGATTCTGCTACTGTAGTATTAGAATAAAGTAAGAACTAGTACTTGTGGGTGTGCTTCTTTTCTGGATTACCTCACAAGGCTGGCACTCACTGTTTGCATATCAATATTAAACTAATGTGCAATTGGACTAGGAAGCCTAATCAAAAAGAGATGGAAAATATCCAACATGAACTAGGTGTGCAGATATGACTAGTTTATTCAGGTTAGTTTACAATGAGTAACTCTACTTACAGTTTATTTCAGAGCGTGTTTTTTCTTCTCTCACATTTCTACTTGTTGAGTGAATTCTATGAGGTACAAGAGGCTGGGGAAAATATTGTATTAAATATTCATTAAAAATGAACAAAATTTTCCCCACTTTAAAAATCACAGTACACAATACCTTTGTGATCCACTGAAACTCAATTTTAAAATCAATTTCAAACAATGACATTTCCTGGGAAGGAAGAAACAATTTTGATTTTCAGACTGCTCCAAAATTTACATTAATTCCCAGTGGAAAGTCACACTTGGGTTTAAAAATTCTACTACCTTATATAACAAACATTATCTACTGGGATGTATTTGGCAGTCATACTTCTTATAATCCAATTCTTATTCCTATAATCCAATTTATGGAAGGCAGGGCTTTTCAACAGGAAAAGGGGAAGGTGTTATCTTTGGATTTTGAAAGAACTATCCTTTATTAGGAAAGGATCTCTTCCATTGTTGTTTCTAATCTACCATCAGAACTCCCTGGACAAGTTAATTAAATTAATTGCATGAAAAAATGAAAACAAGCAGGTGGGCAACAAGGGAAGTTCTCTTCCTCTCTTCACTACAATTTGTTCATTCTTTTCTAGTTATTGTTCCTTTAAATAGGTTCATTCTAAATTAGTGAAAAATTACAAGTAAATGCTATTTTGGACATTAAATTATAGAATCAAAGATAATACAAGTAATAATTAATATCTTCTTTAATTGATACCTCCCTAATTTGAAAATTGAAGGTACCTAATAAAAGTCAATTTACTTTGGAAACTGCTCCCTGCACACATCTTGCATAAGGGGCAGTGGTTTTAATCATTCTAAGAGCGAGCTTCATTAATGCACTCTTGTATTACAGTCTGTAATAAGCAGCATTAATTCATCTCAATACATTCATAGCTATTTAAGGGACTGGATTTTTGTTGTTGTCCTATGGAGATTTGTCCTAGATTTTTTATTTATCTATTTATTAAAAAAAGCTAAAAATAACATAAATTTACACTGGGTATATCAGGAATTTTAGCCAGGATGTTTTAAGTCAACACTTGCTAAAAACCTGGACAAGAATTATAATTTAAGAATTATCTATATTTTGTCAATCAAAACATAACGTACACATGCAGGACATGCATCAAACAATAGCTTTTAAAATACTGAAAAAGAAACTATAAACATTGTGGTTGCTATGCTGGTTTAGAACACGTCTGTGTACTTGCATAGAACCTGCTTGATCTTTGTGATAAGGACAAAAGAGACTATCCTAATTATTAGGATTGTTTTTGAATATTTTATTCTTTAATTCAGCATTGTAAAACACAGATTGTGGAAGCATAGCATTCTTTCAAACAAAATCTTCTTTCCTAACAGGAGTTAAGTTTCATTATTACTGTAATTCTGCATTTATGAACGGGTTCTCCACTAAAGAAGGATGGATAGCACCAAACAGAAAAATGCACATAGTATTAAAATGGCCTTCTTGTCTGAAGATGATGTCATAGACTGTGCTAACTTAAAAATTATGTTAAATATCACATGGATCTAAGTTTGAGGACAGGAAATCTGGTGCCCTTCAGATATATTACAATTCTATTGACAGTGCAAGTTGAGGCATATGGGTTTATAGCGAAAAGCATTCGAAATATGCCTTGTAATGGGGTGTGAGGGGTTATTGTTTTATTATTTTTATTATTTTTATTTCTTTTATATTGTGTTTTTATTTTCTGTTAGTTGCTTTGAGTTGCCGTCAGTAGGCAGCAATATAACTTTTCCAAATTAAATTAAATATGCCAGGTAATTTAAATTTACTGAAGAAGACTAGCCTTTTTTGTGTGCTTGCTGTAAAATAATGTGTTTAAAGTATTTATATCAGATTGGTTATATAGCCAAATGTTTAACTATCAAAGCTATATTTAAATAATATTCTTACCTCAGGATCATCATCATCAAAATCATGATAGGTGGAATGATCAGGATTATTCATTTTATCCAATAGTTCAATAGCAAGAGTCCGGCTTAAAGGCTGGGTAATAAAAGGGTGCTTAAAACACAAAATGCCATAGGTAAGTATATGAAAGATACTTTCATGAGAATTTGAATGTTGTAATTTTATTTATTAAATTTATATGCTGCCCCTCTCATTGTTGAGTTACTCTGGGTGGTTTACAACATCATAAAAACATTAAAAGCATTAAATAAACATTAACCTTAACCCTTAATATGAATAGACTTCTCAAAACATTCTGGATGGATTCTAAATAGCCAACAGAGATATTTCAAAACTTTCCAAACTTTGCAAGGTAAGTCAGCAATGCTACCTCACTTTTCCATATTTTTAAACTATGGGGAGAATAAGACTAAGCTCCCTGGAGAGCTTAATCGCAGGAAAACTGTTAAAATTATTATTGGCAGGGGAGACTTTAAAAACACTGTAAGAAAAGGGATGGGCAGGTTAATACTATCCAAGCTAAGGAGCAGCTGTAGTCAAACCAAGTTCAAATGATAGCACATCCTAGCCTATAGATTGTATTTTTTAATGCCCGGTTGGTTGTTGGTTAAACACATATTATTCAGGACCAGGCACGTACCATAGAGAGCTGATTTTGGACAGAGATTCTGCTGATATATCACCTATTGCACTGCCTAGCAGTGTCTGTACTGACCTAAAACCTAACAAGAAAAATCTATCTAACAAGGAAAATAAGCAGCCCCAACCAACGTGTCTAAATTAGATGCTGAATTTTTCCAGCACTTCCTATTGAAAGCTTTCTTCACACAACAAAAGTGGATATAAATAATTTTAAAACAATTTGGAAATGGGTAGAAAAGTCATTTATACCTGTAATAGTTTTTCAGCTGTAGGCCTTTTTTTAGGATTCTTTGTAAGTGCCATTTTGACAAAATGATGAAAGCTATTTGACCTATAAGCCAAAATTAGTGTTTTTAGAAAGACAGTTTATGTTCACAGTAACTAATACAATACAAATATATTGCTGTAATATTTACCATTTCATTTTGTCCTTTAGTTTGGGAGGCTGAAAGTTGCTTTTTGACATTAAAAACAGTGCTCTGAAAAAGAAGAAAATGTAATTACTTTTACAAAATTCCTGTCAAAAGTTGATTTGCATGCAGAAAAGCAACATCGTATTTGCCTTTAGCAAGAAAAAGATAATTTTCAATGGACCACTGTATCTTCAGAAGATGGAAAATATATCGCCGCCCTGGGTCCTCTGTGGAGAAGGGCGGGATATAAATTTAAATAAAATAAAAATAAAGGAAAATTTACTTTCAGACAAAACTCAGCCAGCAGTCACATTTTCTTTTAAGAAAGAAACCTGAAAATGCTGTGATAAATTAGGATAGTTAGGCTTCCTTGAAACTTTATGACTGAGTTTGCATGCAGTATTACTTCTTTTCATTTCATGAATTTGTAAAATTGCCCAATCACAATTTGCAATTCTGGATGGAGCATATCATTAAACATAAAAAAAATCAAATTATAAATAAGTAAATAAAATTTAAAAATCTCATGTAACACTGAACATCTTATAAAGATCAACATGTAGTTGAGCCAACTCTCACTCTCACGACAGAAGAGATTCATCTACCATCTTGATCCATCAAATAAGAGAAAACTCTGTCCTTTACAAATATAGAAAAAGCTAGCAGGGTCACTCAAATCTTAGCAGGGAGTTCATTCCAAAGGGCAGCAACAGAATAAGCTCCTATCTTAGTTCTTATTAGATTATGTTTCAAAGGAAGGACTTGGAATGAACTTATCTGGGCAGTCTTGTGGGATACACAGAAATTAATAGGACATAAATGGTCCCCAGACAAGTAATCTGGTCTGGTACCAGTACCTACTTTGTAAGTGATTATCAACATTTGAATTATACCCAGAACTTTTAGGAGCCATTGCAGTTTGCTGAGTGTTACATAGGCATCTTGAGATGCACCAATTGCAACTAATGCCACTATAATCTGGACCAGCTGCAGATTTTGGATGTTGTTAAAGGACTACAGTATATAGAGTGCACTGTAGAAAGTGAATCGGAGGTGACTAAGGCCTGAGAGACCACGTGGAGGGTTTCCCAATCCAAAAATATATTTACACGTGTTTATCCAGCTGCTCTGATAATACTACTAGTCTAGTAGTTATTATCTAATCTAGAGTTCCACAACCTTTCCGGGTTGGGGACCTGGTGTGGGGTGGTGGTGGTGGTAGAGTGGGGAGAGGAGGAATGGTTTTGTGCAAGTGGCACCTGCTGCTCACATGAATGGAGTGATGAGCGCAAGAGTCCGCTGCTTGTGTAAGTGGAGTGGCATGTGCATGCTTGCTCACCTGCCGCTGGTGTGACCTGCTTCCGAATGGGCCATGGTCTAGGGGTCAGGGACCCCTGATCTAATCCACTACCATTTCTAGTCTAAGCTTTTATGGACTCTATGTAAGCTACCTTTCTCAGTCAAGGGTCAAATCTTCATTTTTGCTTCTGTTTGGGACCTCAGAAATATTCAATGATATCATAAAATGTACCAGGTGACCAAGGCCAAACATTTCAGCCCAAGGTAAAGCAATTTCTAAATTGTAGTGTTTTCAAGCCAGAAATTCTAGTGTCTTGCGTCTATGAAAGTTAGTCGATTCAATTCCAGATTTATTATACTCCCAAATACCTAATATCATACCATTAATTTTGATGCAGGAAAGATACATACATACATAATCATTTCTAGTTTTTAATAGAATAAAAATAGCCAGAAATCACACAACTAAAATTTGTGGGTTTCATTTTAAATTTTGGTGCTTAGATCAAAAAGCTGGAGGTTGTCAATATATTCCACGTTCTGGTATTATTTATTCAAATACTTTATTACAACCAATACAGTTAAAGATAAACTATCTTTTTAAATTGTCTCTTTTTCTTAGCTGTTATATATTAGATATTGATTTCATCTCTTCTGCCTTTTCTGAAACCTGCCTATTCATTTGATGTTTCTTTCTACCATCTTATTTATACAATCTTGAATAAAATTTGATTGTATGAGGAATAAATATAGTCAACAGTGGCACTGTTTTCAACCTCTAGAACACACCCTCTAGCCACAGAGTTATTAGAGCTTACTATTACTTACCTCATGGGATGCAAATCAAACATTGGAGGCTGAAGTTCTGCTAGTTCTATAGCAGTAATCCCAACAGCCCAAAGGTCACAAAGTTGATTATATCCACCTTTCCTTTCAACAGCAGCAACCTCAGGGGCCATCCTAAAAAACAGAACAATGGCTTGCAAAATGCATTCTTATTCCTTGATTTCAAGACATCATTCCACCCAAACATTTTTCAATCTATTTGTGTGGTAGTTAAATGAGTAATGACTGACAAAGAGGCTAAGATATATTTCAGCTGCTCTTCTATCTCAATCAATCTAAAATCTATCCACCAATGCTCCTCTCTATCTTAGAAAAAAACTTTTCCTTTGTTGTATCATTCTTGTTAAAGGTATAAGAATAGATCAGATTAATATTTGATATTGATGTTGTGACAGCACTTTACACTTACTGTTAATAATATAAATCTATTTTGCTTCTGAGCAATAGCCTCCTCAGCTGCGCTGAATATACTGTAGGCTTCCATATAACTGTAGGCATCCATGCAAGGATATTTATCAATACAATACAATACAATAGCAGAGTTGGAAGGGACCTTGTAGGTCTTCTAGTCCAACCCCCTGCGTGGGCAGGAACCTTATACCATTTCAGACAAATGGCTATCTAACATCTTTTTAAAGGCTTCCAGGGTTGGGGCATTCACAACTTCTGGAGGCAAGCTGTTCCAGAGGTTAATTGTTCTAACTGTCAGGAAATTTCTCCTTAGTTCTAAGTTGCTTCTCTCCTTGATTAGTTTCCACCCATTGCTTCTTGTCCTGCCCCCAGGTGACTTGGAGAATAGTTTGACTCCCTCTTCTTTGTGGCACCCTCTGAGATATCGGAATCACATGCAAGTCAGTTAACAACATAGGCAAAAGACATTCTGAACCTCTATCACACAAATGGAAAATAAACTTGAATTTTAGTATTAAATTCTAGGATATCCATGGAAGCCTCTCTTGGTACCCAGAATGCTTCTAGTACTTTGACTTGTAAAAGGTTTTAAATATTATTTTAATTGTAAATATAATTTAAAAAGAAGTTGGTCAGTTGCAAAGCAATGCCCTAGTCTCAAAAATTATATTTCTTTCCCATAATATTCTAGGGTCCTCCCTCATCTCTCTCTCTCTCTCTCTCTCTCTCTCTCTCTCTCTCTCTCTCTCTCTCTCTCTCTCTATATATATATATATATATATATATATATATATGGGTAATTGTTTCACAACAACCTGTTATTATTAGGCCCCAATTAAAGGGAGGAGACATACTGTTTCCCTTACTGCTCATCGGCTCATCGCTAGAGACCATCCAAACAGCAAGCCAAGAATTACGTTGTATAATATTTTAGATATGTGTGTTAGTTTTATGAGCTGATCAATAAATTAAATTAGAAGAGACCAGGATAGATCTATTTCGAGCTTATTAGCTCTCATCAGCTGGCCATACCCCTTACTGGGATTCGAACCGGGGCTATGTTGCATGCAAGGCGAGGAACCTCACACTTAAGCCAAACCAGTTCCCCTATTACATCAGCTTAGACAGGGTATATTAGTATAGGTAATTGTTTCACAACAACCTGTTATTATTAGGCTCCAATTAAAGGGAGGAGACATACTGTTTCCCTTACTGCTCATCGGCTCATCGACTGCTCATCGGCTATGTTGCATGCTCACCTTGCATGCAACATAGCCCCGGTTCGAATCCCAGTAAGGGGTATGGCCAGCTGATGAGAGCTAATAAGCTCGAAATAGATCTATCCTGGTCTCTTCTAATTTAATTTATTGATCAGCTCATAAAACTAACACACATATCTAAAATATTATACAACGTAATTCTTGGCTTGCTGTTTGGATGGTCTCTAGCGATGAGCCGATGAGCAGTAAGGGAAACAGTATGTCTCCTCCCTTTAATTGGGTCCTAATAATAACAGGTTGTTGTGAAACAATTACCTATACTAATATACCCTGTCTAAGCTGATGTAATAGGGGAACTGGTTTGGCTTAAGTGTGAGGTTCCTCGCCTTGCATGCAACATAGCCCCGGTTCGAATCCCAGTAAGGGGTATGGCCAGCTGATGAGAGCTAATAAGCTCGAAATAGATCTATCCTGGTCTCTTCTAATTTAATTTATTGATCAGCTCATAAAACTAACACACATATCTAAAATATTATACAACGTAATTCTTGGCTTGCTGTTTGGATGGTCTCTAGCGATGAGCCGATGAGCAGTAAGGGAAACAGTATGTCTCCTCCCTTTAATTGGGGCCTAATAATAACAGGTTGTTGTGAAACAATTACCTATACTAATATACCCTGTCTAAGCTGATGTAATAGGGGAACTGGTTTGGCTTAAGTGTGAGGTTCCTCGCCTTGCATGCAACATAGCCCCGGTTCGAATCCCAGTAAGGGGTATGGCCAGCTGATGAGAGCTAATAAGCTCGAAATAGATCTATCCTGGTCTCTTCTAATTTAATTTATTGATCAGCTCATAAAACTAACACACATATCTAAAATATTATACAACGTAATTCTTGGCTTGCTGTTTGGATGGTCTCTAGCGATGAGCCGATGAGCAGTAAGGGAAACAGTATGTCTCCTCCCTTTAATTGGGGCCTAATAATAACAGGTTGTTGTGAAACAATTACCTATACTAATATACCCTGTCTAAGCTGATGTAATAGGGGAACTGGTTTGGCTTAAGTGTGAGGTTCCTCGCCTTGCATGCAACATAGCCCCGGTTCGAATCCCAGTAAGGGGTATGGCCAGCTGATGAGAGCTAATAAGCTCGAAATAGATCTATCCTGGTCTCTTCTAATTTAATTTATTGATCAGCTCATAAAACTAACACACATATCTAAAATATTATACAACGTAATTCTTGGCTTGCTGTTTGGATGGTCTCTAGCGATGAGCCGATGAGCAGTAAGGGAAACAGTATGTCTCCTCCCTTTAATTGGGTCCTAATAATAACAGGTTGTTGTGAAACAATTACCTATACTAATATACCCTGTCTAAGCTGATGTAATAGGGGAACTGGTTTGGCTTAAGTGTGAGGTTCCTCGCCTTGCATGCAACATAGCCCCGGTTCGAATCCCAGTAAGGGGTATGGCCAGCTGATGAGAGCTAATAAGCTCGAAATAGATCTATCCTGGTCTCTTCTAATTTAATTTATTGATCAGCTCATAAAACTAACACACATATCTAAAATATTATACAACGTAATTCTTGGCTTGCTGTTTGGATGGTCTCTAGCGATGAGCCGATGAGCAGTAAGGGAAACAGTATGTCTCCTCCCTTTAATTGGGGCCTAATAATAACAGGTTGTTGTGAAACAATTACCTATACTAATATACCCTGTCTAAGCTGATGTAATAGGGGAACTGGTTTGGCTTAAGTGTGAGGTTCCTCGCCTTGCATGCAACATAGCCCCGGTTCGAATCCCAGTAAGGGGTATGGCCAGCTGATGAGAGCTAATAAGCTCGAAATAGATCTATCCTGGTCTCTTCTAATTTAATTTATTGATCAGCTCATAAAACTAACACACATATCTAAAATATTATACAACGTAATTCTTGGCTTGCTGTTTGGATGGTCTCTAGCGATGAGCCGATGAGCAGTAAGGGAAACAGTATGTCTCCTCCCTTTAATTGGGGCCTAATAATAACAGGTTGTTGTGAAACAATTACCTATACTAATATACCCTGTCTAAGCTGATGTAATAGGGGAACTGGTTTGGCTTAAGTGTGAGGTTCCTCGCCTTGCATGCAACATAGCCCCGGTTCGAATCCCAGTAAGGGGTATGGCCAGCTGATGAGAGCTAATAAGCTCGAAATAGATCTATCCTGGTCTCTTCTAATTTAATTTATTGATCAGCTCATAAAACTAACACACATATCTAAAATATTATACAACGTAATTCTTGGCTTGCTGTTTGGATGGTCTCTAGCGATGAGCCGATGAGCAGTAAGGGAAACAGTATGTCTCCTCCCTTTAATTGGGGCCTAATAATAACAGGTTGTTGTGAAACAATTACCTATACTAATATACCCTGTCTAAGCTGATGTAATAGGGGAACTGGTTTGGCTTAAGTGTGAGGTTCCTCGCCTTGCATGCAACACAGCCCCGGTTCGAATCCCAGTAAGGGGTATGGCCAGCTGATGAGAGCTAATAAGCTCGAAATAGATCTATCCTGGTCTCTTCTAATTTAATTTATTGATCAGCTCATAAAACTAACACATATATATATGTGTATAATATATATATATATATATATATGTTAAATGTATTATTTTTTTTAAAGGAATGATTAATAATATATATAACAGGCATTCCTAAAAAGTAAAAGAAAAATAATAATACTGAATGAAAATGAAAGGTAAATAAAAAATGCAGTAACTGGCCTTCTATATTGGCCAACGTGAGCTCAACCAAAAAAAGGACCAGTAGAGATACTGAGGAGTAACTCTCCAAGTTTGTTTCTAGCAAATTGGTGTTTTGCAACTGTCCACTTTTAATAATGTAGCATTTGTAATTGGAAATCATTTTACTAATTATAAGCTTTGCTTAGTTATTTTCTTTAAGAGGAATAAAAGTAAATTACCAATATGGAGTTCCAATGAAAGATTTCCTTTTTGCAATTGTAGCTGTTATTTGTGCTGCTACTCCAAAATCGGCTATAAAAGAATATGGAAGATAATAAGTACACATATTTATAATAAACAGAATATTTAAAAACTGAAAGTCTTTATAATAAGATTTTTATTAAAATAGTTTTTGAAAACTTTTGTAATGCTCTTTTCATGTTTCTGTTTCAGCATCATTATCTTCCACAAGGTGCAATTTATGAAATATTGCACAACTGAAGAAAGAAATCCAATCTGAAATACACGGCTGGGACTCAAAACTGCCACTTGAAGTTCTCACAAACAATCTATCTTGACAGGAGTCTCAAGGTACATTAAATGTTAGCCTGCATAAACCTCACCATATATATAGAAGTACTTACCCAACTTCACATGGCCGTTATCAGTTAAAAGAATATTTGCTCCCTTAGGGAAAAATGGTAAAAGACATCTATTTAGATTTTTAAAAAATATTTATACTAGTACAGGCATCAGTACAAACTTATACTACATGTTATAAACTGTGTAAATCTTCAAAATATCAATGTTAGAAATGATTTTCATTACAATGCTAAACTTATATAGACAATAGGCAAGACATATCAAGATAATGCTGTACCAACTAAACTGCCTATCAATATAGCAGACAAACAAGAACAAATATTGAAAAATGACAGTAAAAAAAAAAGAATGTATTTTATTAACAGAGATATCTTCTACTTTAGAAGATAAAACTGGTACAAAATAGTATACTCATAAAATAGGCATGAAGCTATGTTCATACCTATACAGTGGCAATAACAGTGACAAAATATGTATACTTTTATGCTTTTTTTACATCTGTGGATTCTCACCCCATGGCTCAATCCTGGCTGTCCAGACCTTGTTAGGGAAGAATGGGTAGATTGATACTTGCAGTATATACTACAAGTTTTCTGCAGAAAAAATAACTCATCTTCATTTGAGATTGAATGACATTTGGGAGAGTTACAAGGGGATTATTTTGATATTGCAGAATCCAAGGAAATGAATAAAGTCCTCAATCATACAAGTTCCACCATCTGAGGAATAGATCCATGCTTCAAAAGGTGATAAATGCCTCTTGAAGGAGGGTGACTTAACAAAAGCCTTGAGTTGGGGGTACAACTTTTCTTGAACAGTCCCTCTAAATCCAGCCATATTAAAACATGCTTTACAAAGGTTCCTATCTTCCATTTTGGGGAAAGATTCTGAGGAATCATTTGCAGAGGATCCTAGGTGAAGCAGATTATTTAAATCTCCTTCAGTCAGATTTCAGACTTGAATATGTGATGGAAACAGCATTGGTCACTGTGGATGGTTACTTTAAGCCTTTGTCCAGTTTCAGCTGGTGTACTAATTGCAGTCTACCTAAACCAGGAAGCCCTAATGATGCTGACTCACAACCTCATTATCATGAAGCTCAACTGAGATGTGATTTATATGTGGCATCTTTAAAGATAAAAGGTCCCTTCAGGCATATGAAACAACACTAGATATGTAAGCTTATATAATAACAAAGTCAAAAGCAAAACAATGTAATAGAAAAGCATTCAAGTCAATAACATTGAACTATATTAAAGGCAAATTCAATTAAAATCTAAATATTACCCGTGGAAACAATTCATGGGAAATAAGCAGTTTCTGCATGAAGCATATTAGATTGCCTTATTCAAAATTGGAATATAAGACGCTCTGGCGTATAAGATGCACACTAATTTTGGGGGAGGAAAACAAGAAACAAAATCTGCTTCTGCCTATCAGTATCCATTGGTATTCATCTGGCTAGCGTCCTTGCAGCAAACAGTCTGGTCAGCTTCAACATGTTATCGCAGCCTGATTCAGCACGAGCAGCTGATTGGCAGTTGGTTTGGCCTCTCAGAATACCGCCAATCAGGTGTTCCAGGCTGCGAGGATTGTCAGAGCCCATCGCCGCCTCCACACATTATGTTTTTGGCCTCCATATGTCGTATTTTCAGCCTCTGCACTCTCCCTTTTAGACCCCTTCTAGGCTGTGGGGATCACCACAGCACATCAGTGATGATCGTCGCCTCCCGTGTCACATTTTCAGGCCTCTGCATGTCACATTTTCGGGCCTGACGTGATGCATAGAGGCCAAAAATGGGGCATGAGGAGGCCAAAAATGCGACATGCGGAGGCAGTGATGTGCTATGGTGATCCCCGCAGCCTGGAACGGATCTAAAATGGAGCGTAAGAGGCTGAAAATAGCCAAAGGGTGGGGCCGGCAGATGGGTGGGGCTTTGGCAACACAGACATTTCCATCCACTTTTAGGGGTGGAAAAAGTGTATCTTATACTCGGAAAAATACGGTAAACTGCGAAAAACTAAGGTAGACACTTAACAAAAACTCTGCCAGGAGGAATAGAACAGAGATCAAAATAGGATAGTGAAATTTCAATTTTAGAATAAAAACTGACAAAACTAGTCAAAACATGGGAAGGGGAGAACCTTCATTTTGCTTAACTTGTTCCATGCATATCTTCTTGAATATGGATGTTACAGAACAGAACTTTGTGTATTTTGCAACATACAAATGCTGTTGGTTTAATTAACAATGTGAAATAACTTTAACTTTGAACCAATTGGTTCAAAGGCATCAAAGCTCTATTATAATTATTATACAATCTTTCTTGGTTGTAAAAATATTCCTTCAGAGAAGTCGTTTCATCTTATTGCAATAATAATCTCATGGTTACAGTCTTACTTTATTTTATAAAGCTCAGAACTGTGAATTTGATGCAATTTAAAAGTGATTTCAACAATAGTCTTACCTTTATATCTCTGTGCATTTTTCCTTTACTGTGCAGGTAATACAATCCCTGTAATTGAAAGAAAGGGAATAAAGTTCTTAGAGAAAGACAGGTTTTCTGTGAGTGTACGTTCTATATAGTAAAAAAATCAGCTAGAATTTAAAAAAATACAAGGGTGTAGCTCTCTATGTTTGAAATAAATATCACTGCATGACCAATCCATGCTTGAAGAAATGACAGAAGGAAAGAGATAGAGAACTGTTACAAAACAGTTGACTTTCATCTAAAACTGTAATACTTCAAAAATGGTTAATATATTTTTTATTACTAAAAGGCAAGCATAAGCAATAAGCACACAGTTTCAATGAAGCCTGTCATTTGAAATATACTGGTGTCAAAAAGAAGCACTACTGCAATCAATTACTGGTCCCTTCTTCTGATAGAAGAACTATATACTTCTTCTGTTCAGGATCCGGGTGCCAAACATTTCTTCTTTCTTATGAAACCTGCCATATGAGTGAGAAGCCAAACAAAAATCTTTGTAATCATCACAGTTGCTCACTTTGTACCTAAATGTCAAAGGCAAATTCTCTGCAGCTCTGTAAGCCAATGCACACAGATACACAAACACATACCTAAGGGCAAGTGCAGAGGCTGCATTTTGTTTTGGGGGCTAAGCTCAGCTAAGAAGAATTATTTTAGGGAATGCATATCTTACAATTGTGCAGTTGTACACCCCTCCCCCTCTCCCATTATTCAACATAAATGTCTGGTATCTTTTTTCTATCCTAAAAGCCAACAGTGTAACAATTTGTTTACCTGCAGTGTCTCTCGGCTTACATAAGCAATCTGCTGTTCTGAAAGTGGTCCAGTCACTAAAAGAGAAGCCATCCAAATTAAGTACAGCATCTACTATATTTTCATTGCTAACTTTGAAAAACTCAAATCTCTTGCTTGCTTTTATATACATTGTATCCACTGTTCATAAGCTGAACTTGAAATAAACATCACAGAAGAAAACTTTTATATTCGAGTTTTGCCAGAAACCCAAGAAAAATATGGAATAAAAAAAAATTCAGCTAGAATTCATATTGATGCTATAAGGATTAAATCTCCTTCTATTGTGCTATTATAAATTAACCCAAGCCTGCTACAACGTTTGATTAGCAGAGGTAGTTTAACTAAAAAATGACATTTGTAACATAAATCATGTGCAATGTTTGAACTGCCATCTATTTTCTATGTTCTATGCCTGGACTGTAACGTACTCTATATGGGGCTATCCTTGAAGAGTATCTGGAAGCTTCAGCTGGTGCAAAATGCAGCTGTGCTGGGCAGTTCTTGGGACCCCAAAGTTGGCTCATGTTACAATGCTGTTCTGCGAGCTGCAATGCTACCAGTTAGCTTCCAGGTCCAAGAGTTATTGTATTCTTTTATGTATGTATTCAAGATCAAATTAATGAAAAAATAGAACCATTATATTTGAACTATATAATTCCAAAATAACCCTATAACATTTGCCAACTTACCATGGTAAATGTCCTGTAATGAACCACCTCCACAGAACTCCATGCAAATCCATAATTTATCACGTCTAAAAATCAAGATTTGATCAGTTTTGCATACTTACAAACACTTAATGCAATCTTAACTATGAAACCTCATGAGTTTGCAATATATTTGGAGGAAAACTAAGCCTTGAATATTTTCATCTTTCCAAAACAGAAGGCTACTTTCCTCTCAGTTCTTCATGAAATTCCAATACCAACAAATCCTAATCCTGACTATTGGAATCAGACACTTACATAAATTCTAAATTCCTATTGAATTCTTTATTTAAAAGGCATGTTGAAAAGTATGATAATTCATTTTAATGAATTAAAATGTAATCTGTTTTGCTTTGTTTAATTTGATGTCTGTCTCGATGTTAAGATTTTGTCACAGTTTTGACATCAGTATTTATAGTTTAAAATGATATAAATTAAATGGAAAATTGTATGATTTAATATACTTCCAAAATGCAAAAGTTGCCATTATGATAATTTTTAAAATAATGGGTATAAATAAAAATATGCAAATCACTCCTCAAAAATGTTAATAATCTTTCGAAAGGTTTTGGGCTAACTATTCTAATCTTTTTTCATTCAAAATGATAAAATGAATACTCAAAGATTTTTTCTATTTTAAGAAAATGCTTTCAAATCATATACAGAAAAGATGATCTTTTCTACCTCATAACTAAGAAATTTATATTAAAAGTTGGTAATGTTAAGTACCAAGTATGGAATTAAAATCTTAGCATTATGTAAACATATTTTCCAACCTAAATTTTCTGAGATTGATTGTGAGATAACATAGATAACATATTTTTTTCAATTGAACATTTTAAATTAGAAATTTAATAAATGAAACTAAAAGGAAGACATGACACAATCAGAAATAAACCCAAACTAGACTTGGTCTCACATACCATCATCCTCATCTTTTTCTTCCCTGTGGCCAGGAGTTAAAAGAGGCAGACTATCTACTGCCAATAACATTTCATTTGTTCAATTTAAAGAGAACATATATGTAGCTTATTATGTAACTGGGAAGCTATTACACTAAAGAGTTGTGACTCCATTCATTATTTAATAATAAGAAACTCACCATTTTAGGTGATAAAACATACATTTTACATCCAGTAAGACATCTTTCATTTTCATACACATACAATATTCCTCTATGTCTAATAGCAGAGGATATTCAAACAGAAGAAATTATTCCACAACTGTAGTAAGAAACTTTCTGATTCCCAGGCCAATGGGCCTTACCAGGAAAAACAAACAAACAAAAACCAAAATAACAAATTCCAACTATATTTTATTTTATTTTTTAAATTTTGTATGCTTCACATTTCATTGATACAACATCTCTGGGCACCTTATGATCAAATAAAATAACTATAGATTTTTACAGGAATACAAAGTGAATACTGAGCAGGGCAATAACAAGATTTATTTAATTGAGGAATTTCAGTATTAACTGATTACAGGAAATTCTCGATCTACCACCACTTGAGCAGCGATGTTCTAAGTTAGTACGCTGCTGAACAAATGCTTGTTATGATTAGTCCTCAGAGTTCTGGCTGTCTCAGCATCCCTGCAGTCATGTACTCATGAGTGCTGGCAACCCATTCACACATATAATCAGCTGCCAAAGGCCCCGTGATAACCAATCGTAATCACTAAAAAGTCAATGGAGAAGCCAGCAGAAAAGATCGCAAGTGGCTGGAATAAGTCTTCTTTACATGTATATCCTTCCCCAGTCCCTCTCTGCCCCTCCGCACTGTCACTCAAGCGCTCGTCACGTCCCGCCTAGACTATTGTACCGCTCTCTACATGGGGCTCCCCTTGAGGTGCATCCGGAGGCTCCGGTTGGTGCAGAATGCGGCCGTGCGGGGGGATTCTGGGAGCATCGTGATGCTCCCATTTAACACCTCTCCTGTGCAAGCTGCACTGGCTACCGGTGGTCTTCCGGGTGCGCTTCAAGGTGCTTGTTACCATCTTTAAATCGCTCCATGGCATGGGGCCTAGTTATTTGCGGGACCGTCTCCTGCCGCACACCTCCCATCGACCGATCCGCTCCCATAGGGAGGGCCTCCTCAGGGTGCCAACCACTGGTCAATGCCAGCTGACGGTGCCCAGGGGAAGGGCCTTCTCTGTGGCAGGGCCATCCCTCTGGAACGACCTATCCCCCCGAACTTCGTACCATCACGGACCTTCCCCTCTTTCGCCGCTCACTCAAGACGTATCTTTTCCACCAAGCCGGTCTAGTTTAGAGCTTAGAGTTCAGACGCGATATTATCTTAGCTAATTACTAAATGGATTTTAGAATTTTAATGGGAATATTTTTAGCACAGGTTCTTAATTTAATTTCATTTTAATTATTATTATTGTATTTATTGTTATTTATTGATGATTTTTAATCCCCTGTGCACCGCCCTGAGTCCATCTCGATGGAGAAGGAGCGGTATATAAATCGAATATAAATTTTAAAAAAATGCTACTCCTCCCATACCCAGTGCACTCTTCCTAACATGTGCAGCACTCTTGGATTCCAGTCCTCACCCCACATGACACCTCTCATTCACTCCCCTATCTAGCAGAAGCTATTAACTTGCCTGCAGGCCTGGAACTTGCAACTTCCTGCTAACATCTCCATAGACTTTGGCTGTGGAAAGCTGGAAGTTATTGCATTTAATGGTTACGGGATTTAGTTAACAATGGCAACTATGACTGCAGGAATCGCTGTCTCTAAGCAATATGGTCACTCTTTACAAGTGTAAATTCCAGTCCCAATTGCTATACTAAATCAAGGACTACAATACAATAAACAATTTAATCTGTGAGCAAAAATAGTATGAAGTCATTGGAAAAGGAAAAGACAGATAATTTGCAAAGTTGGGAAAAAGAGCTTACTCGGCTATTTCCTGGAACAAACATTAAAATGTCTCATACAGACCCAGGACAAGCAAGAAGTCTGAAGTGTTGTATTAACTGAAATTAGGCAGTAGATAATATGAACTTCCTAGGGAGTATAGAATGCCACAGATAATTAGAAACCCAGGGTCATAGTAGGTCTTATTTTTGCAAACAGGGAACAATTTTTACATTCTTTTATGTACATTATAAAAATTATACCTGAGATAGCTGCCAAAATAAGCAACAATATTTGGATGTTTACAATCTTTCATCATAATGATTTCCTGCTGTACAACAGCAAAATCTTCACCTATGAATAAAAGCATGTTTAGCTTATGCATATAGAAAGAATGCCCCATTACCAACTTACATAAAAAGCACTTCAATTCCTTAAAATTAATATGATCACCCGATATGCCAGTATTCAAGTTATCAATATTTTGCTAACAAACAAGTTATCAATCTTTCACCAGGAAAACAGCTTAACTGTAGATATTATTTTCTTAAACAGAACAATATGAGGCATTTAAATATAAAGTTACAAATAGGATTTGGTGATTTAAGTTTATTAATTATGTTGTCACTGTTGGAAATGGCTGATCTGTGCTAAATTCTCCCACCATCAAATTTAAAACATGCAACATGGTCCTTCAGATCTCTGGGTGTTACTGATAAGAGAATACCATAGGAAACCATTGAATAAACTTCCAGCAACAGAAAGAACAATTTTTAAATTATTTTTTACAATGTTATACAGAAAACCAGATATACCTACCATCAAGGATTAATTACTACACATGCCTATTTTGCTATGGATTGGGAAAGTGACACCAAAGCTATTCAAAACAAATTGTGACGACATTGTTTACCTTACATTTACAGATATAGAACTGGGGACATGCAGTACGTCTTTACATGTACACTGGGAGTGAAACCACAGGAACAGACGCTTATGAACCAGTAGCTGTGATGCAATTACTGAAGTCTTTAAATATTCATTTTTGTCATTTGTAACCCACATTTCTGACTGCATGACAAGTTTTTCTATAAATCAACAAGCAAGAATATCTGTAGTTGTAAATAAAAACCTATGATATTTATAACATCTAATAATACCTAGTCTGCAGAGCAGTATATACAGTATAACAGTGTAACAAAAGTTGAAGAGATGTGCATAAAATATTTAATCAATAATAAACACTTTCTAATTTAACTCAAAAGCCTACAGCTTTCAGGTATGTTTATCTTGGTAGTGAGATCACTAGAGTAGGCAGTTTGCTCTCTGTTCTATATCATACTGTGTTAGTCTCTAGATATTCTGTTAATTTATAAAGGACCTGGAAATACAGTGAAAGCATTACCTACATCTATCTTTGGTTAGGTCATCTTCTGAAATTAAAATTACAATTTACAATTGTAATTTTACAATTTTACATTGTAGTGAAACCTTATTTCAAGCCTTGCATATACTACCCAGAGCAAATGCTATTGGATGTCACTCTGTAATTGCCTGGTTTGGCAGCAAATTGTTAAATTATGTCAATCTTATTACTATTCCTTTTTTTTTAGTTTTAATTAAAAAAAACATTCTAAACTTTTGGATGATTAAAACAACCAAGTAGCTAGTCCTTTCCACTAGACTAGCTAATTGGATGCCTATGCAATGTCCTTAATGCAACATCTTTCTAGTTATGAAATGTGCTGCAGTTTAACCACCATAAGTATTAACCACTGATTACCTTAATACTTATTAGTTATTCTAATAAGTAGTAAAGCATTCCTGTTCACTTTCTCTACGTCACATAAATTCCACATCATTATTCATTTCACCTTTCCCCAGCTGCCTTTTAAAAGGTAAATACTTTCAAACATTCTTCATAGGGTGTGTTATCTAGATAAATAGAAAAGTAAATTCCTCAAAGTGTTTCCATTTTTATTTAGATGTAATCCTGTTTTGCCACCAACAGCACTCAAAATACCTTAAACACTGTAAATAACACATGCAAAGGACAAATGTATTAATAGGAACACACACACACACAAACATTTCAATAACTTTTTTCAATATGCAAATTCAGGTGGAATTAACAACTTTAATTCTAGTTTTTAAGGAGGCCCATTTATGCATCAATCATATTTTACTTTCCTAAGTGCTACCCTTTCATGATATAGAGGCTAGTTACATATCACTTAAACATTCTGATAGAAAGGCAATTTTTGATTATTTAGAAAAATGTACAGCTAAAATTATCTATATTCAAATGGGTCATTTGGTATTATTTGAAAAGAAATAAAACATAAGATTTAAAAATCTGATTTAAAAAAATACAGGAAATAGAAATCTTGAGATTAAAAACTGCTTACCTGGTTCTAATTTTATTACTTTAATTGCAGCCAGTTCACTTGTGTTAACATTCCGAGCCTATTTTTTAAAAAAAAGAAATAGGGTAAATTAAACTGTGTTTTAGGAACATTCTTAAAGCACAAATCCAGAGACTTAAACTGACTCATTTTCAAAATGCTGATAGGAAGACATTTAAAAGGCTAGCTATACCCGGCCACGCGTTGCTGTGGCCCAGTCTGGTTAAATGGCCAACCAATCTGTGTGTGTAGATCTACACCTGCACACATACACACAACCACCATATAACCCCCAACCTACCTACCTACTGTATTTCTCCTTCTCTATCTATCCCTCTACCTACCTACCTAATTTCTCCCTCTCTTATCCCTCTACCTACCTACCTACTGTATTTCTCCCTCTCTCTCTATTCCTCTACCTACCTACCTACCGCATTTCTCCCTCTCTATCTATCCCTAGACCTACCTACCTACCTACTGTATTTCTTCCTTTCTCCCTCTATCTCCCTACCTACGGTATTTCTCCCTTTCTCCACCTACCTACCTACCTACCTACCTACCTACCTACCTACCTACCTACTGTATTTCTCCCTGACTCTCTAGCCCTCTACCTACCTACCTACCTACCTACCTACCTACTGTATTTCTCCCTCTCTCTCTATCCCTCTACCTACCTACCTACCTACTGTATTTCTCCCTCTCTATCCCTCTACCTACTGTATTTCTCCCTCTCTATCTATCCCTCTACCTACCTACCTACCTACTGTATTTCTCCCTCTCTCTCTATTCCTCTACCTACCTACTGTATTTCTCCCTATCTATCCCCCTACCTACCTACCCTACTTCTCCCTGTCTATCCCTCTACTTACCTTACCTACTGTATTTCTTCCTTTCTCCCCCTACCTACCTACCTACCTACCTACCTACTGTAATTCTTCCTCTCTATCTATCTCCCTATCTACCTACCTACTCTATTTCTCCCTATCTATCTACCTACCTACTACCTACCGTATTTCTCCCTCTATCTTTCACCCTACCTACCTACCTACCTACCTATTGTGTTTCTCTCTATCTATCCAACTACCTACCTAATTTCTCCCTCTCTATCTATCCCTCTACCTACCTACCTACCTACTGTATTTCTCCCTATCTATATATTCCCCTACCTACCTACCTACTGAAATACAATAATACAATAGCAGAGTTGGAAGGAACCTTGGAGGTCATCTAGTCCAACCCCCTGCCTAGGCAGGAAGCCCTATATTATTTCAGACAAATGGTTATCCAACATCTTCTTAAAGACTTGCAGTGTTGGGGCATTCACAACTTCTGGAAGCAAGCTGTTCCACTGGTTATTTGTCCTAACTGTCAAGAAATTCCTCCTCAGTTCTAAGATGCTTCTCTCCTTGATTAGTTTCCACCCATTGCTTCTTGTTCTGCCCTCTAGTGCTTTGGAGAATAGCTTGACTTCCTCTTCTTTGTGGCAACCCCTGAGATATTGGAAGGCTGCTATCATGTCTCCCCTAGTCCCTCTTTTATTAAACTGTATTTCTCCCTCTCTCTCTATGGGCCACCTGGGAATTTGCTATCTCAGTGCCTTGTTTTGGCCCTAAGAGGTCTCCATACATTGCTGAGAAAATGACTGTTGGAAAGCAGCCGGATGGGCGGGGCTACAGGGAGGTGAAAATATGATCAGTGGGTACATTTTACATTTGTGTACCCTGCACATGACACACGTGTGCTAGGCACAAAATAAGTACGTATTCTATTATCGGAACTCCTTGGGAACATTGTGTCAACATTTGTTGTAAATCGGTGCAGTAGTTTTTGAGATTAGCGGCTTCATACAAAGTATTTTACATTTTTATTTATATAGATAACATCTTCAAACTGAGTTCAACTTGTAGTGATGAGGACTTCGGAGAGAAAGAGAGAGATCCCCAAGCATATGCAACGGGGACTTCCAGAGATAGATGGGCTATAAAATACCAAAACATCATAATTAATTGTATCCTAATAGCGGTATAGCACTGTACAGATGATAAAATATAAGAGTCCTTCAGCTAAATTTCACTTCTTGATTTTCTTTGGCAACAAGAAGGAATTTCCTATTTTATCTATATTTTATCTTTAGCTATAACAATAACATCCCATTGCCATTTAATATTTCTGTCTTGGAATAAAACTGCCAACAGCAGAATTAAGTATTCGTACAGTTTAAAAGCCAAAACAGTCAGAAAAACTGCAATTCAATTTTGCCTCAAAAATAATTAATTCTATACTGTAATAGTATCATGCAATGATATTCTTCTTAACTGCTTTAAGTATGCTGGTGGGAAATTAAGTTATAAACTTAACAAATATGGTAAAAAAAGAACAAATCTTGTTAATTTCATCAATCCCTAACTATACTGTTCAACTGGATGGTATAGGGCAGTGATGGCAAACTTTTTCAACAGTAAGTGCCCAAACCTGAATGCCAGCTAGTTTTCAGGTTTCCGGTGCCCCAGCGCATGCAAAGACCAGCTGGCTGCCAGTGTGCACACGCATGCCGGAAACCAGAAGAGCAGCTGGTGACAGTGCACATACCCTTTGGCACACGTGCTGAAGAGGGCTCTGCGTGCCACCTTCAGCACGTGTGCCAAAGGTTCGCCATTGCAGGTATAGGCAGTGTAATAACAACATAATTCCATAAACTCCTACTGAGAACATAGCGGTTTAATAGCATTTACTCCCAGTAAAGTTTCATCAATGAAACTTGGGAGAGCATTTCATAAAATAGATAAGATCTACATACACTTCACAGAAAGCAGGATAATTCTTAATGAAGATTTAATAAAAACCCTATGACGTACAAAAAGGAATAAGACGGGGCTGCCCACTGTTTCATCTCTTGTTTATTTTAGTTCTGGAAATACTGAAGAGACATAAGTCAAAATGAGAGGATTGTGTGAGTAAATAGTTTAAAAACAGAAATATGAAAATAGAAGATCAAACTACAACCTAGAAGGATGTTTTTGTTTCAGATAATACCTGTTCTGACAACTGATACACTATTTAAAGAGTGGCAGAACAAATTATCTAAATTTGGCAGGGGAAAAGTACATTAAATATATGGTGCTACAAGATGGAGAGGAAAGAGGAGGACTGGGTTTACCTGATCTGTATTTGGCAGCTTAGTGTTTGGATAGGACGAAAGAGTGAGAAAAAGAAGGCTTTTGAATTTAGAAGGACATCACCTGTAATTGGGTGGCATGGATATTTGTGATGTGAGAAAGGTCAACGTGGATTTTAAAAACCATTATGTTAGATATGCCATGTTTTCAACATGGACTAGATACAAACTCAGATTGTATTCAGAAATACCTCTCTGACTCTGAGCACAAAAAGCATAATATAGACATAAAATATTAAACAAACACAAAACACTAACTTCTGCCAAGTGAATGTAAAATAAAATCAGGAGAAGAACTGATGGCAGAAGGATACTAAACGGAATGGTTTGTTTATTTACAATTATTAGAAATATTTAAAGTACACAAAACTGTTTTTGAAACAGAATTGTGTACAAATAATGAACATGTAGTTGCTGAAATGTATAAACATTTATTGAACGTGAAACAAGAACAAGTGAAACACTATGATAAAATAGCTAAATATACATATTAAACAATAGGAAAATATGTGGCTGAAAAGATTGAAATTTGCATTGTTACAACTTTGAAAGAATTTTTATAAGATGCTATATCATTGGTATTTGCCACCAGAAAAATTATATAGCATCTATAAAAGCAAATCAAATTTATATTGGAAAGGTGAACACGAAGGACATTTTATCATGTATGGTGCACATGAAAAATGCTATAAAATTTTGGATTCAAATACATACAATGATTCAAAAATCTTAAATATTAATATACAATTGGAACCAAAGGTTTTTCTTTTGAGACTAATAGACAACAATTGGAACTTTGTTTTCCTACATGATAATTGTAGTGAGATTATTGTATGCACCAAAATGGAAAGATTAAGATTCAGCAATGGAGTAATTGTAGGTGAAAATAATGGAATTTCCTGTGATGGCTAAAATGACTTCTTTGATCAGATAATACAGGTAATCCTCAACTTAGACCGCAATTGAGCCAAAAAATTATGTTGTTAAGTGAGACATTTGTTAAGTGAGTTTTTCCCATTTTATGACGTTTGCCACAGTTGTTAGGTGAATTACTGCAGTTGGTTAAGTTAATAAGCCGGTCGTTAAGTATATCTGCCTTCCCCATTGACTTTGCTTGTCCAAAGGCCCTATGCTTTGGGGTTTTTTTAACATGAGATTATTTTTGACAATGATGTACATCTCCAAATCTTAGCATGCCATCCTTTTAATAAAGGAGTCCTAAAACAAATTATCATTCAAAATTGTTGTGGTTTGTCACCTTGCTGTCAGGCATGAAAAATTGATCTATTTTAATTGTCACATTTCTGACAGTATTTATAATTATTTTGGGGGGGAAAACCCACTGAAATAATACATCAACAAAAAAGCTCTTCTATAATTTTCTCTAAGTGTAGTATTCACAGTAAATTTGCTTAGTTGCAGCATCACATGCAAATATATTGTGAGATAGTAACCATAAATCAAACTGCAGGGGTAAGAATCAGATGCATTTTAATTTCATTATCTAAGCTAATGCCCTTTGCTTTTAAATATTTAAGCTTTAGAACAGTGGCCCCCAACCTTTCCGGTTTTGTGGACTGGGATGGGGTGGAGAGGGGATGGTTCTGTGCCAGTGGCAGAGAAGCCAAATGGGCTGAGACCTGGTAGTGGGCCGTGCCCGGGGGGTTGGAGATTGAGGACCCCTGCTTTAGAACAAAGTAGAAAACTGTTTCCTTCCAGATAATCCTGGACTACATATTTCATCAAATTTTTGACTGTGCCATGGGGATTGAGGTATAACAATTTTAAAAGGACCACGTATTTTTTTACATATTTTAAACAAAAATAAAACCTAACATTTTTTTAATCAAAAGGCTTATTTCTTTAAAGATAACTTGTCAAGGGGCACATATTGTGAGTGAAATTTAAGTAGGTAGTGAGTGGACCAAAACCATAAGGTTAACAGTTCTCTCTCTTTCTGAAATCTCTTACTCTCTTACTCTCTGCCTCCCTCTCTAACTCAATTCCAAGAAGCAGCCTGTCAGTAAAGAAATAAATAGCATTATTTATTAATGCCCGAAGGAATGTTGGTGTTCTGGGAAGGGGGTAGAATAAGATTTAAAACAATAGGAGAGGTGAAGCCTTTCTTAAAAAACATTCCTCAATCCTGGAGGACGAAGATATGGGAGCGGGAGGGGCCGTGGCTCCGCCCACCGGCGGGAAGGAAGAAGAACTATAGCAAAGAGACTCAGATCACTAAAATGTTTTTTTTCTTTTACATATTGTAATTCCATAATAGATGTTAACAAAAACAAATGATTGAATGCATGAATTTATGATATAATATGTATGTATCTCTTTCCACTCTTTATTGAAATTGTTTTTACATGAAATCTCGGAAACGATCACCATCCCCGACATGAAAGCTTTAAAGTATTTCAATTGTACCCTATACACCCTCATCCCTATAAAATTGCAAAACCAATAAAATTGCTTTACAAAAAAAAAAAAAAAAGCATTATCAATAGTCTACTGATATCTCCTTACCAAGAGATTTTAAAATCTGGGTTAAGGATGCCTGTCCTTTGCATATACAAATATATACACAGTTATAGTTAAAAAAAGCACGCTGAACAAAATCTAATTTTTAAAATGCATACCTTTCCATCTGAATGCCTGACTGAGGTGTCTCCCTGACACCAATTTAAGTCCATTGTGGGACTGTTTATAGTTAATTATTATCAGTTTAATTTATGGTATTACATGTAGTCCTTGGGCTATGACCATTCATTCAACAACTGTTCAAAACTGCAATAGTGCTGAATGAAAAGTGATTACAATTGGTCCTCAAAGGTACAGCCCTTGCAGCACTCCTGAGGTCACGTAATCCAAATCTGAGTGCTTGGCAAGTAGTCTGCACTTATGACTGACCAGTTTCCCATGGTTACATTCTCCTGCCCCTTGCAAACAGACTCTGCTTCAACTCACAGCACCTGCCCATCCCCCCTACATCATAGCCCTTTTGGCTGCTCTGCACTCCACTGTCTATTCCTGCGGCTGCCCCTTGCTGATCTTTGCCATTTCTTCCATTGCTGATCCCCGATCCAAGCACCATCTTAGCCTAAAAAGTGCAATCTGGACTCTGCCACCAAGTGACAGGGTCATATACTGCTTTGCTAAATGACTGCTTTGTTTAGTGACAGAAATTCCATTCCCAATTCCCGTCATAACCTGAGGAATACCTGTAGATATTGTGGATGTTTTGTTGTTACAAAGTTTGCTGTGGATACTTTACTGTTTATATTGCAGACCCTGGGCGGTTTATTGTTTTATGCTGCATTATACTGTAATAATTTTACAGAGTTATGTAGACTATTTTAATTTTTTTGTAAGCAACTATGAAACAAAACAGACTCAGTAATGCAGAAGCATAATAAATATGGAATGAAAAGAATGATGTTTCCCAGACAGAGACTAGGAAAAAAACATTTTTCAGAAAACTAGCTTTCAACCAGTTCTGCTAATGCAATACTAACAATAGCAATAACACCCAAGAATAAATTCTCAATCTGAAGTGACCCATCACACAATATATGTTAAAATCATGCTAAAAATGAAAAATGTAAACCCAACAATTAAAAAAATAGCTCAATCATACAGGTTTTTTAAACAGCAACAATTGGTTATACCCTAACTGGAAAGTCCTTGAGCCTGTGGATGCCATAGCCTAAACAAATAAACATTTGAAGCATTTATATCAGTTAATTACCTAATTGACAAATTTTAATTATATTAGTAGCTAAACGTTGATTACAGAAATCAGTAAACTTCTGTTTTTGTACCTCTTGCTCCAAAGAAGATATATATATATATGTGTGTGTGTGTGTTAGTTTTATGAGCTGATCAATAAATTTAAATTTGAGAGACCAAGATAGATCTATTTCGAGCTTATTAGCTTTCATCAGTTGGCCACACCCCACTGGGATTCGAACCGGGGCTGCAATGCATCCAAGGCAGAAGCCTAGCAATACAGCCTAACCGGCTCTACCCATTGCATCAGCTAAGACAGGAGTATTTAGTATAGATAATTGTTTTTCACAACTCCCTGTTAGGGCCCCCATTAAGGGAGGAGACATACTGTTTCCCTCTCTGCCTTTCGGCTCATCACCAGAGACCATCTAGACAGAGAACCATGAGTTACATTGTGTAAATTGTTTTAGATATGTGTATTAGTTTTATGAGCTGATCAATAAATTTAAATTTGAGAGACCAAGATAGATCTATTTCGAGCTTATTAGCTCTCATCAGTTGGCCACACCCCACTGGGATTCGAACCGGGGCTGCAATGCCTCCAAGGCAGAAGCCTAGCAATACAGCCTAACCGGCTCTACCCATTGCATCAGCTAAGACAGGAGTATTTAATATTTAGCCTTGGATGCATTGCAACCCCATAAAACTAACATACACATACACACACACACATATGTCTCCCTGACTTATTTATTGATCAGCTCAAAAACGTAAAACACACACACACACACACACACACACACACTTGATGCCTTGGCAAAAAAAATTCTTTTAATGCAGTAACAGTATTGAGTAAAGTGTTTGCATGCAAATATGCATGCAAACCATTACTCCTATGGCTGCATACCAACCCTTTTCTTGCAATTACCGTATTTTTCGGAGTATAAGACACACCTTTTTCCCTTCAAAAAAGAGGCTGATTTTTTTTTTAAAAAAATTGCCTCTTCAAAATCTTGGTGCGTCTTATACTCCAGTGCCTCTTATACTCCGAAAAATATGGTATGACATCTCAGTATAGGATATAATATGGACATTTTTAAAGCAGCAGTATTTTCTACTACTTGCCTCCCTGTGTTATTTTTAAAAATGACTGTGGTTTTAATATTAGAATGTATTGAACTGGTCTTCGCTAGTTGCCAAAATTAAGTTTTTCTTTATCACTGACAAGCATTTTGTGGCACCTGCTGTGCATTAATGTTTTATTAATTAACCATAGACTGTGTTGATTAAAGAAAGTATAATCAACTATAGAAGCTCTTTTGACTAACTCCAGTTGCATAATCTTGTTTCTTTTCTGTTACCGCATGTAAAAGACAAATATTAAAATAATCTCAATGTAATTTACCTAAGCATGCACTTCTGATTTATTGCTTTATCTACGCCAATATTTTGTATGAGCACTTCTGTGACTATTCAACACTTTAAAAATAATTTATTTATAGAAGATGCAAATATTTAAGGGTTTAATTGAAAAACAAAAGAAGTCAATGAAGTTAATAAATCATAGCTATCTGGAAATTAAGCTAGTAATACTTTACACATTTTTTTAATAGCCTGAAATTGTGTTTTAGGATAATGGAAAGTTAGGTGCAGGAAAATTTAAGCAATTGTTTCATATTTACTTTTCTTTCAGCTTTAAAATTATAGAGTTAAAAATCTCTTTGCTAGTTTAATGAACCTGAGAAGGCACAACTTAAAATCATGGAAGTATTTAAAAATTTAATTAAAAATGATGAGACGCTTCTCAAGTGCTTTATGTTATGTTTTACATTTGGCCTCAAAACCACCTTAATAAGCTATTATATTTCTGTAAGTTTACTACTGTTTTTATTCTCTTTTAAAATGCCAAACAAAGACTGCAAATTTCCATGGCTACCCTGTTTCCCTGAAAATAAGACTTCCCCTGATAATAAGCCCAATTGGGCTTTGGAGCGTATGCGCTAATAAGCCCTCCCTGAAAATATTGCAACACAGCAGCAGACATGAGGTGACGACACTCGCTGTCTCCTGCACCTCAAAAATAATAAGACCTCCCCCAAAATAAGGTCAAGCACTTATTTCAGGGGTCAAAAGTTTCAGGGAAACATGGTACTATTTCTGACTCATATTTCAAATTCACATTTTAGTTTCTTATTTAATGTCACAGGCTCCATTCATGATTTTTGAGCATCTGAGCATCTGTCCTCCTGCCACACTGTAAGCAAATATTTAAAACTATATCTGTACATGGAAGCCTTAAAATATATATAGTAACCTCTCTGTTGCTATTCTTTCTCATAATAGTTTTTTTCATTACTTGGAAAGATTAGATAAAAATGGTAAGACTAAACAGATGCTCAAAAAGAATGATTCAGTAACCACACACCTTACAGTATTATCACTATAACTTGGATAACAAGCATGCTCTAACATTGTTCTATCAAATTGAGATACTGAAGAATGACAGGACTGTTTTCAATTGCTTCACATTAAAAAAAGAAAAAATGTAGTTCACTTATTTACATGGCAATATAAATAACTCTGAACTTGTCCCTTCCATTTCTCACTGCATTGCTGTCTTAAGAATTGTCCTACTTTGCTAAAGGACTGTAAGAGCATTTTTTTAAATTGGGATTATAGCATAGCCTTTATTGTCATTGTACATCATGTATACAACCAAATTGGTTTTAGCCTCACTGGTGCAATCCATGACAAAAAATACAAACAGCATAAATAGTATAAAGAATAATCTCTTTGCAAGAAATTAGGAAAAAAGGAAAAGGAAAAGAAAGAAAAAGAAAAAATAGTCATACGTTTCCGCAAGTGCATGGAGTGATTGCGGTTGTGTTTAAGAGTCTGACAGTCAAGGAAAGAAACTATTTTTAAACCTATTTGTTCGGCTGGCTATCCTTCGATGTCTGCTGTCCGATGGTAGAAGTGCAAAGAGACACTGACTTCTAGGCCTCTTTACAATACTTCTGATGGGAATTCAAAACAGATATCCATTTCTGGAAATGGGAGTTAAAGTGAAGGGGAAATACAAATAACCTATGATGTCCTGCTTTTGAAAATATATTGACAATTTCTAGCAGGAAAGAAAATCATTTAGGCACAGCATTCATTTGGGAACCAAATTATTTCAGGGACTGTCAAAATAATTACTAGGTAATACATTTCTTGTGGAAAAAACCCACAAACTTTATGACATTCATTTTGGAAGAAGAGAGAATGAAAGAAAAATGACTAGGGTGAAAATTAATACTGTGCCATCATAGATCTCAGGAAGAATCTGAGGGGCACTGATGAAAAACCAGTGTATGTGAGGAAGGCCTGTAAATTGGTTCACCTGGGGAAGCAGATTAGAGGCCAAGATTCACACTGGCTACTTGACCCTTACCATCTGTGTGTTTACAACCCGTCTCCCACTATCACCCTGCCTGACCTCATGTGCCAGAGATGGAGGGTACAGGTTCCTTACAGAGTTAACTTAAATGATTGCCAGGTTAATCCTACGGAAAAGTTGTATACATGATATAGACTATATGACAATAAAGACTATGCTATAATCCCAATTTTAAAAAATGCTCTTACTACCCCTTGCTGGTAGTAGCATAATGCCAACACAGATGGAAGAAATCTGTATGGAAGGCCATGCCCACCCCCCAAAATTAAGTTAGAAGGGGACGGCCATAGAGAGTGACAGCTCAGATGCATTCATAACAGATGAAGAGAGACCGATTTGAAGTCAAACCCATCGCGTCACAGGGCCGGGGAAGAGAAAAGGTATCGCGGGGAAGGGAGAGGAAATGCTGTTGAAATAAGTTATCCAGGCCACAAGATTCGCAGATGGAGGAAGGGCCACCCCAAAGCACCTTTCCCAAGAAGGCAGGAAGGAAAGGGGGGTGGGGAGAGTCGGCGAAGTGACGGGGCGGAGGACCTGTGCAGGCTGAAGAGCGAAGGGAGGAAGGAAAGCAGCCCCCCTCGCCCTCCACCGCTCACCTTGTAGACGTCGCCGTAGGTGCCGCTACCGATGCGCTGGATGAGCTCGAAGTCTTCCTGGGGGTTCCTGCGGGACAGGTCGCACACCCGCCCCCCGCCGACACTCATGCTGCGCCGTCTCCCGGAGCAGGCAGCTGCCCCCTCAGCCCGCTCCGCCGCGGCCCCCGGGAGGGCGAGGTGGGGGAAGGGAAGGAAGGAAAGAGGGTGAGCAGGTGGGTAGGGGGGAAGGGGGGAGGAGGAGGAGGAGGAGGAGGGAGAAGACGACTCGGAGCGATCACCACCGACGCCACCTCCCCCCGTTCTGCTCAAGCAACATGGCGCCCGCAGTCACCGCATGCGCATGCGCGCAGATCTTCAGCTGCCCGGCGGCTGTCTCGCAAGACTTAGGACGCGGCGGGCGGGGGGCAGAGGCGGCGTAAGGGAAAGGTGAGGCTGGTAGGCGTCTGGGCATGCTCGAGGGAGGCCCGCCTGGAACACTCGGAGGCCAAATATTCGGACCCAAAAGCAGGAGCTGCTATTGCGGCTTCGGCTTCTGTCTTCCACCGCTCAGCCGACCATGAATCCAGGACCACAAGTACCCTTCTTGGCTTGGAGGACCGGCGGACCCTTCTCATGTTTTGGCTGGATAGAAGGATGTGCACACCTTCAGATCTGACTACTATTAAGTCTTTTCATTTAATTTGTAAAGCTGTGTACTGGCTATGTGGGTTTTCAAGGCGGTAGTTGGATAAAGTTGTTTACAGTACGGTACGTTGCGCTTTCTGACGAATTTAGGTTCATCGGTCTGACTTTCGCGTAAGTGTATATAAAGTCATTTTTGCACCAGGCGCCTTCCGGAGGGGTGGGGGTGCAATTCGGCAGCTATGCTGACCCTTTGCTGTAGAACCGATGATCACTTGGCACCTTCCCTGAAGCGCTGCGTTGTAATGTGGTGTACTTGTTTAGAAGGTGGGTGCGTGGGGAAGCCTCCGATTCTGAAATTGGGGTGCCCACACAACACGCAGATCTGTCTTCTTAGCCTGACCAACAGGAGAAAGCGAATTCATCTTAGGAAGGCATCAAAATCCTATTTGCGCAAATGATAATAATTGAGTAAAGAAGTCAAGACTTACCTATTTTTTACACACTGGTCCTAGGTAACCTGTTTTTCCCTTTTTAAATAGTTTGTGATATAATCTGGAGAAATCCGATGTTTCTATTAACATTTGGATTATGTTGAAAATCTGAGGCTTAGCTATAAGGAAGGCATAAAATAGAAAATGTATTTATTATATGCTTATTTTATTTTTCTATAGGAATGGATAGCAATTTTTGTCCTAGAAAAAATCCATTGTAATTTTAGTACAATGACAATAAAGATTATTATTATTATTATTAGAAGCCAAAGCACAATGATAGCCACAATAGTTGGGTACCCTTCTTTTTAGGAAGGCAGGAATTCTGATTCTGGTAGTAAAATGTTGTGAGTCATTTCTGTGTATATAATAGCAATAGCACTTAGATTTATAGACTTTACATAGTGCTTTACAGCCCTCTTTATGCACTTTACAGAGTAAGCATATTGCCGCCAGCAGTCTAGGTCCTTTTTTTACTGACCTCGGAAGGATGGAAGGCTGAGTCAACCTTGAGCCTGGTGAGATTCAAACTGTCAAATTGCAGTCACTGGCAGTCAGCAGAAGTAGCCTGCAATACTTGCATTCTAACCACTGTGCCCCCACGGCTCATACAAGCTTGTGGATAGGACTGAATCCTATCATGGATATATAATATCCATTCTAATTAGTATTACTTAATTAGTCTTTAAAATGTTCCATGTGATCCATTTAATTCTGAAAGAAGATACAAAGTTTTTTCAAAATGTATGTATTGATAGAGAATATGTTAATATGTTCTAACCTAGTTATCGCAACAATAATTCATAATCATAATCCTCAAAACACTCCGGATTCTAGTTGTTGGACTCAAATGTTGGCAACTATATCTTTTGTTTAGACTCAAGAATATTTTATCATAGTCTTTTACTATTAATTGCAATACTGTAGATTAGTATAGCTTTCTCTAACTTGCTATCATCCAAATGTGTTCGGACAAGGAAATCCTCAATTCCTAGGCAGCAAATTTTTTATCGGCTGATAATTCTAAGAACTGTAGTCCAAGTGTTGTCCCTGATTTGGAATGTCTTACTTAAGAACAGAAATTTGGGGCTCAATTGTGGTCATAAATCAAGGACCATCTGTACTTAGATGGTAAATGTAAATGGGATATACAGTGGGATCATTTCAATAATTCATCAGTATGTTTTGAACTGTCCTGCTGATGAAAAATAGCCATATTCATCTGATTTTCATTTTGAAGTTAACCAGTATACTAGAAAATAGTGATAACCTCATATTTTGTATAAGTTATTTTATGTGGTTTTATATTCTATATTTACTTATCAGTACTACGGTACTTGCAATTATGTAAATTATTCATTTATTTTACAGAATTTATAATCAGCCCCAATTCTAAAGGACTCTGGGCTATAGATAACTTAGAATAGAAAGGAGCAGCAGCAACATAATTATAAATAACCAAATCTACATGAGCACAAGAATTTTTATTTTATTTTATTTGTTGTTGTTTTTTTTAATTTGGTTAAATTTATATCCCGCCCTTCTCCACAGAGGACCCAGGGCGGCGCACAGGAAATTTAAAAACATACAAAATACAATAAATATAATTTAAAAACTATTAAATAAACCTATCCTGCGCTAAAACCAAATTTTAAAACCCAATTTAAAAACTACCTAAAAGTCCCCATGGGAGGTTAGGCTAGGCCGGCTTGTTGAAACAAATATGTCTTAAGACATTGGCGGAAGAGGCGGAGGTCGGTGATGGTACGTAATTCAGGGGGTAGGTCATTCCAGAGGGCTGGCTCCGCCACAGAGAAGGCTCTCCCCCTGGGTGTCGCCAGTCGGCATTGTCCGGCCGATGGCACCCTGAGGAGGCCCTCTCTGTGGGAGCGTATCGGTCTAAGGGATGTATGGGGCAGAAGGCGGTCTCGCATATAACTAGGCCCCGAGCCATGGAGCGCTTTAAAGATAGTTGTCAAAACCTTGAAGCGCACTCGAAAGGCCACAGGAAGCCAATGCAGCTCGCGCAGGATCGGTGTTATGTGGGAGCAGCTAGTGGCTCCCATAATCACCCGCGCGGCTGCGTTTTGGACTAGCTGTAGCTTTCGAGTGCACCTCAAGGGAAGCGCCATGTAGAGAGCATTACAATAGTCGAGTCGGGACGTCACGAGAGCTTGAGTGACTGTGCGAAGGGCAGCCCGGTCCAGTAAGGGGCGCAATTGGCGCATCAGGCGTACCTGATGAAACGCCCCCCTGGCCACGGCTGCCACGTGGTCCTCCATGGACAGCCGGGAATCCAGGAGGACACCCAAATTGCGCGCCCTCTCCACGGGGGCCAGTGTTTCGTCCCCAATGGCCAGAGTTGGAATAATCTGGCTGAACCGGAGTGCCGGAAACCACAGCCACTCAGTCTTGGCAGGGTTGAGCTTGAGTTTGTTACCACCCATCCAGATCCGTACGGCTTCCAGACACCGGGACAGCACTTCGGCGGCATCGTTGGGGTGGTTTGGGGTGGATATGTACAACTGAGTGTCATCAGCGTACAGATGGTACTCCACCCCAAAACCACGGATGATCTCACCCAGCGGCTTCATATATGTGTTGAAAAGGAGGGGCGAGAGGACCGACCCCTGAGGGACCCCACATAGGAGAGGCCTCGAGGTCGACCTCTGCCCTCCCATCAACACATATTGCGACCGACCAGAGAGGTAGGACGAGAACCACCGCAGAACGGTGCCTCCCAGCCCCAACCCCCCCAGTCGGTGCAATAGGATACCACGGTCGATGGTATCAAAAGCCGCCGAGAGGTCTAATAGGACTAGGATAGAGGAATAACCTCTATCCCGCGCCCTCCAGAGATCATCAACCAACGCGACCAATGCCGTCTCGGTACTGTGACCGGGTCGGAAGCCGGACTGGCATGGGTCTAGATAATCAACTTCCTCCAGGTGTCGCGGAAACTGTTGGGCTACCACACTCTCAACAACCTTCACTAAAAAGTGAAGGTTGGAGACCGGACGATAGTTCTCTAGTAAAGCTGGGTCCAGGGACGGCTTCTTGAGGAGGGGCCTCACTACCGCCTCTTTCAAGACGGCAGGTAAGGACCCCTCACTCAAAGATGCGTTGACAATGCCCTGGAGCCAGCCTCGTGTCGTCTCCCAGGATGCCAGTACAAGCCAGGAGGGGCACGGATCCAATAAACATGTGGTCGCCCTAAGCTTCCTTGACAGCCTGTCCATATCCTCGGTGGTAACAAAGTCAAACTCCTCCCAAGAAGGAACCTCAAGTCTAGTCTCGGACAATCCCACAGGACCACTGTCGATGGAGGGTAATGGAAGGTAACCTTAAAGAAAAATATAGACTGAACTAAAATAAAACCTAAGATAGGTACCCATGATCAAAATCACCCTAAAAATACTACAGGATAGTCTAGATTGAGTATGGTAGGTAATCAAGCTTGACAGCTCATTCATAGCCTTATAATAAGCTTATTTAAAGAGTGTCCATCTTTTCCATTTTGTTTTATAATATAGTTCTGTTTTATCAATTCTTTATATGTATGTATGTGTGTGAATTGATAAAACACAACTATACAATACAATACAATAGCAGAGTTGGAAGGGACCTTGTAGGTCTTCTAGTCCAACCCCCTGCATGGGCAGGAACCTTATACCATTTCAGACAAATGGCTATCTAACATCTTTTTAAAGACTTCCAGGGTTGGGGCATTCACAACTTCTGGAGGCAAGCTGTTCCAAAGGTTAATTGTTCTAACTGTCAGGAAATTTCTCCTTAGTTCTAAGTTGCTTCTCTCCTTGATTAGTTTCCACCCATTGCTTCTTGTCCTGCCCCCAGGTGCCTTGGAGAATAGTTTGACTCCCTCTTCTTTGTGGCACCCTCTGAGATATCGGAACACTGCTATCATGTCTCCCCTGGTCCTTCTCTTCATCAAACTAGACATACCCAGCTCCTGCAGCCGTTCTTCATATGTTTTAGTCTCCAGTTCCCTAATCATCTTGGTTGCTCTTCTCTGCACTCTTTCCAGAGTCTCCACGTCTTTTCTACATCGTGGCGACCAAAACTGTATGCAGTATTCCAAGTGTGGCCTTACCAAGGCACTATACAGTGGCATTAACACTTCACGTGATCTAGATTCTATCCCTCTGTTTATGCAGCCTAGAACTGTGTTGGCTTTTTTGGCAGCTGCTGCACACTGCTGGCTCATATTTAAATGGTTGTCCACTAGGATTCCTAGATCCCTCTCACAGTTGCTACTATTGAGCAAGGTACCACCTATACTGTACTTGTGCATCTGGTTTTTCTTGCCTATATGTAGGACCTTACTTTTTTCACAATTGAATTTCATTTTATTAGATAGTGCCCAATGTTCAAGTTTGTCTAGATCCTTCTGTATCTTAAGCCTATCTTCTGGAGTGTTGGCTATTCCTGCCAGCTTGGTGTCATCTGCAAATTTGATGAGTTCCCCATTTATCGCCTCATCCAAATCGTTGGTGAAGATGTTAACGAGTACTGGGCCTAAAACAGAGCCTTGGGGAACTCCACTGCATACTTCCTTCCATGTAGATGCAGTTCCATTGAGGACTACACGTTGAGTGCGGTTGGTCAGCCAGTTGCGAATCCATTTGGTGTAAAACTATGTTTTATATAAATAAGGCAGTATATGCAAAACACATCCTTATTTAGATTTTACTCTTATGTACAGTTTAGTATATACCCAGAGTGTTTGCTACATATAATTATCCCATGCATTATAATTGGAAATACACTGAATATTTTTGGCAAATAAAAGTTACACTATTTATATTCACTGTTTTATTGTTTTTAGATGCTAGTTATGCGTGCAGTCAAATGTTGACATTCTGTTGCAAATTTGCAAAGAGGAAACCAGTCTTGTTTCTAGAAACGAGTGTTCTGCCACTGAACAATGGCTCCTCCAGAAGGAAAACATCTCTCAGTATGTGCTGTGAAACAAGATTAGGCAAGTTAGAACCTATGGACAGAGCTTTTTCAAAGCCAGCTAAGCTTAAAAATTGTGTAAAGCCACTTGAATGAGTCCGAATTTATTCCAGTTGTCCATAAAGACATAAATTTATCCTGTGTAAAGGGGTCCCCTGTGTAAAAGGGTCCCTTTGGGGAGAGGGTGCGGTTATATAAATCCAACAAATAAATAAAAAGGAATTGATTTAAATCAATATTTAGAGGGATTGATTTAAATTGATATTTAAATGACAACACAGGATGTTCTGGAACTGATTGAATCTGTTGTTTGTTTAATCTTTTGTGTCTGCTTCTTTCTTTATAAAAAGTTTAAATATGTGCTTTATATGTTTTTGATTTTATACTTTTTTGCTATATGCCAGCGGACTCCAACCTTTGCGTGCATGTGCATGCGTGCACAGTTCAGGCTGCGCAAGTTGAGCTATGCATGTGTGTGCACGTCCTGGCCTGCTGCTTGTGCAAATTGAGCTGCACACTTGCACAATGGCCCACTGCTCATGTGGCCCAGGTCCAAATAGGCCATGGCCTGGAACTGGGCCGCAGCTTTTGGGTTGGGGGCCTCTGCTATATGACACCTGAGTAATTTGTTCTGAGATGTGGGAGCATATAAAGTTGATAATTAAATTTTATAAACTGATAGGTGTTTCCTGGATCTTTTTACTGTGAATCCTATATACTGCATTATTTATTTGTTTTATTTATTAGATTTTTTTAAATCCCACCTTTATTACTTTATAAATAACTCAAGATGGTGAACATACCTAATACTCCCTTTTTCTTCCTATTTTCCACACAACTACAGTCCTGTGAGGTGAGCTGGGTTGAGAAAGAGTGACAGCCCCAAAGTTACCCAGCTAGCTTTCATGCCTAGGGTAGGACTAGAGCTCAGTCTCCTGCTTTCTAGGCCAGCACCTAAACTATTTGGCCCTCTATGTTATGTTGTTTGGAGGGGGAGGGGAGATTTGTGATTTATTAGTATGGAAGTTTTATCGTATATTTTTGTTACTGTAAACCAGAAAGAGTCTAGAATGATTCAGTGGCATACAATGGGGATGATGTAGGTGTCTATTGAAATTTGGCCAGATTCTAGACTTAATGCAGGGTTTACACAGCATGGGGTATGCCAATTGGCCTTAGAAGGGCTACATTATGCAATTTTTAAAATGTATATCATAGATCAAATGGTTCTACATGGTACCTTAATAGTTGGCAGAATATGCTTATTAATATTCTGATTCTGAAATTGCATTTGTGAGACTTGGGGCCCACAGAGAATGGTCCTTATCTGTTTATTTCAGGTAAGCTCCTGAAACGGTGATGGTGCTTGAATGAGTGCTACTTATAACTGGTTCTTGAAGCTCAGGCCATTTGCGACCTTCTCTGCTGGCTTCCCAAAGCCAGAAGGGAATGTCACAAGTTGCTCTGATCAGTCTCTCCCACTGCAATGCACCATGGCCTTCTTCCTTGGGCCTCTCTGCATTTGTACATATGAACCACACCTCCCAACTCATGTATATCCTATGTTGAGCCTCCTAGGATCTCTCCGATCCCCTGTAATTATCCCTGTAATTCTTTATTGGAGATTCCTGCTGATATACACTTAATAACCTATGTGTCTTGAAGTTATAGTGGTAACTGATATTGTCTCAATTGCTATCATTTAGCAATATAGTCATGAAAGACTGTAGTTGGTGATCACATTGCTTAGTGATGGCAATCCCAGGCCCAACTGTTATCATATCTAGAGGACTACTTGTGCACCATAGTAAAACAGTTCCATTGACCAACCTAAGAAAATGGAAGTCTAATCTATCTATTACAAAGAGTTGATGAAAAACATTTTAAAAATCTATATAAATAAAAATGTAACTATGAGTTTGTTCAAAACAGGTAATCTCCGAAGTACTGCATCGATTGCTTCCAAATTTTCACACAATGTTCCTTTCAAATGCGGCACCAATGATATATATATAGATTGTGTAGATGTCACGCCTGTGCCAGGTATACACAACGGAAATGTAAAAAATTGTAAAAAAGGTAGGTAGATGGATACAGAGAGAGCAGTGGGCCACAGGTTTTATGTCATCCTTTATGACATAAAATACTCTGTCCATAAGATTCAAGGAGAAATACAGTAGGTAGGTAGGTAGGCAGCTATAGGGATAGAGAGAGAGGGAGAAATACAGTAGGTAGGTAGGTAGAGGGATAGAGAGGGAGGGAGAAATACAGTAGGTAGGTAGGCAGCTATAGGGATAGAGAGAGGGGGGGGAGAAATGCAGTAGGTAGGTATGTAGGTAGGCAGCTATAGGGATAGAGGGAGAAATGCAGTAGGTAGGTAGGTAGAGGGATAGAGAGGGAGAAATACAGTAGGTAGGTAGGTAGGTAGGTAGGTAGGTAGGTAGGTAGGTAGGTAGAGGGATAGAGAGGGAGGGAGAAATACAGTAGGTAGGTAGGCAGCTATAGGGATAGAGAGAGGGAGGGAGAAATGCAGTAGGTAGGTAGGTAGCAGGATAGAGAGAGGGAGAAATACAGTAGGTAGGTAGGTAGAGGGATAAAGAGGGAGGGAGAAATACAGTAGGTAGGTAGGTTGGGGGTTATACGGTGGTTGTGTGTATGTGTTTGTGTGTGCAGGTATAGATCTACACAGAGATTGGTTGGCCATTTAACCAGACTGGGCCACAGCAACGCGTGGCCGGGAACGGCTATTAGGATATAAATATATTGTTTCACTTTCTGTACCCAGGGTGTGGGGTACATGTTTTGTATTAAAATGTAGAGACACTTTCAGGAAGTTCCACTTCTTTTCAGATTATATGCAATTTTTGCATTTGGATAAATGGATAGATTGGCTGCACCTATTGGACTTTGTGAATAACCTCCCATTGGCAGTCATGTGAGAGCCAATAAATACTCTCAATATTGAAAGGTCTCCACAACACCCAAATGGGTGCCTACATCTACTGTGGAAGATGTTTCGGTGGATATTCCACACCTAGTGAATTGAAATCGACCCTGTTCAAATACTGATAGAATGTTTTTGGAATTGATCCCTTTCTCCTGCCTACAAAATACTAATCCTATAACAGCATGAGGCAATGCTAATTAAACAATGAGATCCTTTGGCATTTTCACGTGCTCCAATAAGCTCTATCCTTCCACAAGGACCCTCCATTTCAGGTTCTCCATTTCTAAGTAATGAAAAAGCTGCAATAGAATATGCTTATCCTCATGAAATTCCCAACTGCAGTCAGTTGGAATAACTAGAATAAACGAGAACACCATAGTATTTCCTCATTAAGACAAAGGATCCTCGGCCGCGCAGCCTTGCTCAGCCCTCTCCCAGCGGGCCGAGTTGGCTTCGCGCGCTTTCTTGCTCCCGGGCGTCGCTGCCGATCAGATGAAGGGAGGGCGGCCATCTTGCTCCCCCTGGTGTCTCCTCAGCGGTACTGCAAGACTCCTGGGCTGTCTTTTGTGTAGACAAAAGACCCGTGAAGAGTGAACAATGAACGCGGGACAGGCGCCGCCGTCTACCCAGTCGGTGGCTTGATTATGCGACCGAGTAAAAACAGGAGGCTCCTTCTGGACGCCCTTGCTGTCCCTCGCGGCACCATGCGCGGAAGCCCTGGAAGCAGGACGGGCATCCGTTGAAAGACGCTGCGTGCCAGGCGAGGGGCGCCCGAGTCATGGGAGGCGCGCGAGCGCGGGTGCTCAGCTTGTGCCTCAGCCTCTGCTCGTTGGCGTTGCTCGTCACGGCAATTTTCACCGACCACTGGTACGAGACTGACCCCCGGCGCCACCGGGAGAGCTGCGAGGACCGCGCCGGCAGCGCCCACTCCCCCGACCCACGCCGCCGACTCCTGCCGCTGCCGCACCTGCCCCTGCGGGATGCCAAGCCACGGGTCCCCCGCGGAGGCAGTGCGGAGGCAGTTCCCCCCACCGGGAACCTGCTGCTGCAGCTAGACAACTGGAGGACGCTCCTGGGGCTCCGGTGGCTGCAATCTCGGTGCGGCCGGCCGCTCTTCGCCACTTACGCGGGTCTCTGGAGGAAATGCTACTTCTTGGGGGTTGACCAAGATCTGGATAACCTACTGGACAGAGGTGAGGGGGCCGACCTCGGGCGGGGTTTTGCAGCTTGCATTCTCCTTTCCATCCGTTAACATCTCAAAGTGCATCTTCTTCCCAGCGCGTGCCAATTGTCAAATAGAAGAGGCCCCGCCGCCATAATTTCTTCACTGTATGAATACATGGTGTTATATGATATATGCATATGTCTTTTTATATATGTGTATTTTTCTTTTGTATATGCACCTTCTTTTCTTCCCCAAAAGTCTGTCACTCCACACCACAATTATGTGAATTCTATCCTGAAAACTTCTGGGTCTAGAATGAATAATCTCTCACAGCTGTTACTATAATGCACTTGCCATCTCCAGGTCACAACTCCTGAGAATACATACAAACACGCCTCTTGATAGTACATCTAGTGCCATCATCACACAAAATCATTAATCATGGCATTGTCTCTTTGTTCTTTCACTTCTTTCCTTTACATTGTTACAGTAGCTGGTATCACTGTGCTAGTCATTGTCCTCAATTGTCCTCTTCTGCCCTGCAATGCTGCCCATAACTTCCTTGAATACTAGTTGTGCTTTCCACCCTTCTCCTATTTTTCTTGCAGTTTTCTGCAAATGTAATACTAGATGGATGGAAGGAAAAAACATCCTGATGACTATGTGGATATAGTCTGAAGTGCATTCTCCAATGTGGCAATTATGCTGCATATCACCAATGGAGTGCATTTTATTAGTGATCAATGAGCAGGAGAATCCATATTAATTTCCTAAGCATTATTATGTTCATCTGTTAATTTGTAATAATCACACAAAGTACACAATGAATCCAATAGTCTTCATCAACGTCTCAGTGACTGAACCCCATGTAATAGCCTGCTTCATTCTATACCTCTTTGTTTCCCATGCATTATGTGTCTTCATAATCTGTATAGTATATAGTCACCTTAAATTCACTAAGCAATTATTCAGCATGCCACAGCATCTAGTTTGGATAGCTACCAATCTGTTTCAAAACTCCCAAAACAGAGTAATACAAAAGGCATCTGTTATAACATTGAATATTTTCTCTTCAATATGCAAGGACCATCCACTGGTTACCATTTCTTTTATTTCATTGCACATCTTTTAGGCTGTGCTTCAGGAGTATTCCTTCATTCTGAAAATGCTGTGGATCCATTACACCTAATAAAACAAAGGCAAGATGACCTTCTCTTTTTGATACATAATGGTCTGTCTTGCAGAGATGACGTTTTTCCTTCAGTTGATAGAAACTACTAATCATGTTTCTGAAATAATAGAACATATATCTTCTTCACCCCAGAAACTAGCATTTTGACTTTTTGGTTTTTTGTTTATATTTCCAGGAGGAAAACTCTCATGGCTTCTATATTTTATATATAAACATTTTACATGAGGCATACTAGCTCCATACCAATGTCTCCAGATAGGGTAAATGGACTTTCAAAATAGCAAAAGCTATTTACACTCTAAACTTTCAGTCACTTAATATGGAAAGGACGTTTACTTTATAACAGATAGCTCAGTTAAAGTGTTCACTCAGAATGCAACTCTTGTTGAACTAAAATGCATATTCCCAATAATCCATAATCCTGAATGGATTATTGGGAAGGAATCAAATAAAGAAAACTTATTTATTCAAAACTCTTGAAAAAGTGTCCATGATTCTGACCATTAATTTCAAGAATATATTGTATATCTGAAAAAAATTAAGAAGGCACTGGAGCATCTCTGTTGTCATTCTAGTTGACAAATTATGTAGGAATATTGTGAAGTAGAAAATTATACATAAAGTGGAAAAAGAAGATAAAGATGTGCTTGTCTTCCTTTGCCATACTACAATACTAGATTCTGGGCTTATTCCTTAATGCTGAGTGGTGGGAGCCTCAAGTGCTTATTTTAAGATACTATTTGACTTGAAGCTTATCTTTCTTTGAAGTCACCTGCTTCAAATAAAATCTTCCTCCCCAGGGCAATCCTGTGAAGAAGGTCTGATGAAAGTCCTTATTCATGTAAAGTGTAACAAAAAGGGATTGGGAAGTAAACATTTGTTTGTGAGACGTCCCTTCCTATGGACTATCCTCCCATTAAATGTAAGACTTGTACCATTTTATTCAAAAAGCTCTTAAAATGTGGCTTTTTAAATGTGTACTTGGAGACTGAGGTAAAGAAGAGAAATATACTCAAGCTGATTGATGTGTATATTTTTGTTATTTTGAATGTTGGCAGCTTTATTATTGATATCTTTAATATGCATAACACGTATTGCCTGCCATTAGAGTATGTGACTGAAGTTGCCTAGGATAGAAGCTTTTGTAATAAACGAATAAAGAAACTTTTTGCAGCCCAAAATGTAGAATTTATATTGAAGATGTAATGATGGCCACTGGCTTGGATAGTTTTAATAATAATAATAATAACAACAACAACAATAATCTTTATTGTCATTGTAATAATATTGTAATAAAATTACAATGAAATTGGTTTAAAGAGAATTACCATGGAGGATAGGGTTATATTACTCTGTATTACTCCCACCAATCTAACTTCAAGCAGCACTTAGTGAATATAACGAGAGTAATACTGTGTTTATGGGCTTTCTCAAAGTATCTTTTTAGTGTTGAATACTGGACTAACAGGTCTTTTATGTATTGCACTCTCTTTAAGGGATGAGCTATTACATGCCATATTATTTTCTCCTATACTTTGGAGAGAAAAACAGTTTCAGAGAAAAGTAATTTGAGATAGTGTTGAATTGGGTAAGGAAAGGATGAAGTACAACTTCACTGACTTCTCTTCATATTGTCCAAGCTAATGGACATTCTTTATTTCCAAATCAGGATTATTTCATGATATTTTATCATCCTTCCTGGAAAGAAATATGGCTCTCTTCCTTGACTTGGTGGCACACAAAGCCATTTCTGAGGGCATGCAAGGTGTTGCCCTGTCAGCTCCAGGATGTATGCACACACTGGCCAGCTGATTTTCGGCCTTGATTTTCAGCAGGTTTTTTTTCTTACATGGGACTTTTACATTGAAATAACAAAGTAAGAAAATTAAGCTTCGAATAAATTTCATATCTAAAGTCAAGTTTCAAAACTGAATTGGAAAAAAGCATTGTTATATTTCCAGTTTTAAAAAAAGAATCATTTATGGCCAGCATAAGTTGGTTAAGAAATCAGAAACCAAACCAGGTGAAGACATAATTGAGATTTTAGAAGGTAAAGACAAAAGAACAAATGTAGGCAGGATTAAAAGCAACAGGGTAACAGGTTGCAGGCTCATTACTGTAGTAATAGATGTTGATTCCAGTAATTAGCTACTCTGAAACATACCTTACTAAACTTATATTTAGCATTCCTATTAAATTACCCAGACATGTTCTGGTACTGTCAGATGTACATGTTTACTGCCCACATGCTCTTCCTTGTAAAGCAATAGCATTTTGGTGTCTCTCCACATTATGATATTCAAGTTGGGTGGTTCTGTCATTCAACCTGGGCTGAATACAGTCACCTGGTTCAGGATGTCATAACTACTGAAAAACTTTTTAAAAACTAAACAATGTTGCCACATAACTGCTATAACCTTCTGTGGCCTTCGGAAAATGAATATTGTTTTACAAAAATTCATTTCTGCTATCTCCCCTTTTAAATAGGCATTGCTATTTTCAGATGCATTATTATACAGTACAACTTTTTGTATCACAAGCATAGTTAGAATTTTAGCATTCACATTTAATGAAAGTAGCCCATAAAAGAAAGGAAATCTCTTCAAAGAACAAAAAAGAAAAGTTTTTAAAAATCACATTATACATTATTAAAACCACAATATTCCAACCTTAAACCACAAAGAATTTTATGTGATCAGATTTTTCAGTGTTGGAAGAATTTATTCAATTATAAATTGAACAAATGTACATTTAAAGCAATGTACATTATACAGTTTTTCCACTGAAGTAAAATAATTTATTTAGTTCTTACCCATGCCTAAGTAATCAAAGTTATTTGTAGCTTGATAAATCCCAAAATTTCAGAATATAATTCAGCATCACATTCCTATCTTTGAACCATGAAATTTGTTTACCATTTACAACCTGATGAATATTTGACTAAACTGGTGTCAATGTGTAGCTGCCAGAACATGCATATAAAAACCCCTTCTTCTATATTGGACTTCTAGCATAAAGAAGATACAGCTCACTCCTTGCTAAATGTCCTCTGAAGCATCCAGTTTATTTGAAAAATAATCTATGGTCAACTTACTCTCATTTTAAAAATATGCAATATTAATATAGCATTATTTAAGGCTAACTTATTGATCTGGTAGAAAAGAATATTTCCATATCCATTGCAATATGGTTCTTAAATTGTAAAGACAAAAATGACAAAAACTTATATAAGTTTCTTACAAAAAGAAGAATTTCAAAACCATTTTCTAATGGCTTCTAATTAGTTTAGGAATTTCAACACACCTAGTGCGTCAACTAAATTTTAATTGCATATATTTTCTCTAGGTTATCTTGAAAATTGGGCTATGAATTGTTTTAATTGTACTGTACAATCAGAAACTGTGAAGTTTGTCACTCAGTTGGGGATATGCTCTCTTGTTAGCAGCAAAACTGTAAGAATGAGTAAGTGCTTTCATGATTATAATTGGCAGAATCATTCTATAACATTTCACTGCTTGTTTCTCTAGGGAGACCTTTTAATATTTATAGTCAGCCAAACCAAAGAACAAAAGAAAATACTCCACCCTACTGCCACAGAAGCTGGGACTTCTCAAATTCATCCTACTTGTGATGATTTTGTGCACCTTTTATAAAATTTCAGATAATTTTCCATGCTGTATTAAAGTTTCTTTTTTTTTTTTTTATTGAAAAAGTTTTATTGGTTTTACATTTTTTAACAGGATAGGGTAATGGTTAGAAAGAAATTTTGAGAGCATTCACGTCAGAGTCGTCGGACCTTCCGAGACCTCAAAATACACATTAAAAAAAAGTTAACATAGAAAACATTTTCCATACCACTACAAGATGAAAGCAAGTACATTTACCTAAATTCTCCCTTCCATGCTGTCAGACATTTACAAAAAGTCCGGATAGAAATATTATACAAAATTGTTCAAGAAAAATCAAGGCAAAGTTATTTTTTTGATCTAAGTCTTTTGGCTATTGTATCTTCTTTCTCTCCTAGAAAGATTCGAGATGCAAGACGGAAATTTTCCTTCTTGTCTAAAACATTGTTTGATCACGGGATTTGGTTCAAGTGGGTGACACCCGAAGGGATGCTGGTGTTCTGGGAAGGAGGAAGAGTGAGGATTAAAACAGTTGCTGAGGCGGAAGCCTTTCTTAAAAAACATTCCTCTGCCCTGGGGGAAGATCCAGGGGGGACGGAGGGGGTCACGGCCCCGCCCGCGGGGGGCCAGGGGGGAGAGAAAGAAGATGTATTAAAGTTTCTTGACAGAAAAGGGTAACTACCAACTATTGTATAAATCAGATTATTTCCAGAATAAGATCTTCTATTTTATAATCAGGATTTGCATTTGAGGCAGTATTGACTGTTTGCTACTATATTTGGCAACTAATGATCCTAATTCAGCATGTCTATTAAATTATTGTTTTAAAACAAATATTATTTTTATTATATCAGGATATTTAAATGATTATTTCCTTTTTACAGGAATCTACCTATCAGCTATAGTCACCTTCAGCAGTCTGTTTTTTATTTTTGCCAGAAAGGAAACCTGAAACTATGAAACAAAAGTTTTTTTTAATGGCAGTACTTCTTATGTGAGGGGTGGGATGGCTTTGTGGTTAAAGACACTGAGCATGAGCTGGCAGCCCTGATTCAAGATCACAGCTTCATGCAATGGGGTGCCCACTTAGCAGTTCAAAAGCATGCAAATACAAGTAGATAAGTAGATACCACTTTGGCGGAATATAGCCATGCTGGCAACACAGAAATTATCTTCAGACAACGCTGGTTCCCTCTGCTAAGAAACAGAGATGAGCACTGTGCCCTACAGTCAGACATAACTGAAAGAGAAACCGTTACCTTTTTACTTATGGGGACCTTCTTTTTAAACCGTTGGTTTTAGATAAGTAGCTAAGATATTTTTATTGTAGCAAGCCTTTTAGTGCTCTTTAAATTGGGCTTTATCTTTATCTTTTATCCTTTCTGTTCTCTCAGATTTTCCATGTTCTGGATTGTAAATTAGTTTGAGAGTTAAATACAATATGCAAATATGACATTTCCAATGTGATATTTGAGGATAGCAGCATAAAAAAGATCAGCACTGTATAAAATTCCTCTTCAGTCATTATCCATTAAATATTCAACTAATATTGCTATGGTCCTTTGAAAATAGGCCACAAGCAAATAAGGAAAAAAAACTATTATACAGGAGTTATAACAGTGATGCTACAAAGTGGAGAATTAAGCTGCCAAGAGCCGTGATGGTGCAGTGGTTAGAATGCAGTACTGCAGGCTAGTTTTGCTGACTGCCAGCTGACTGCAATTTGGCAGTTCGAATCTCATCAGGCTCAAGGTTGATTTAGCCTTCCATTCTTCCGGGGTCAGTAAAACAAAGACCTAGATTGTTGGAGGCAATATGCTGACTCTGTAAACTGCTCAGAGAGGGCTGTAAAGCACCGTGAAGTGGTATATAAGTGCTATTGCTATCTAGATTGAAACATTCAATTGACTGTTTCATGGTCTATCACCTTCTCGCTAGTATGGATTTTGCTTCAAAGTAATAATAGATTATGTGTGGACAATACGCTCCCTCCCATCTGCTATCTCAGGGGATACATCCCTATGCACTGGGAGTTAGTGATTCAAGATCCCAGTCAAGTGGGCATCTTTGCTTCTCAACTACTGTTTTTTAAATCTATTTGAGGAAAACGTAAATACCAATCATGTGAAGCTTCTATCAACGCTCCAGGCCAGTCATTTCTGCCCTTTTTTTACATCTCCCCTTCTATAATGGGTTGGGGGAAAAGTTGAAAAGTAAATAAAATGGAGATGGAATACCTAGAATAGGCCGGTTTATGAGTGAACAACCTAGTTTAGCCTGGAAATTACAGGATGGTATTTAGCATTTTCCAACCCCAATGCTTGCTTACTACTGTATATGATGTCCCATTAAACCAGTTGCGTAAGTTTTATGAATGCAACCATAAATTATAATTTTCTTCTGGGTCTCAATACTGGCTTATTGATTTTGTTTGCTTACATACAAAATTTATAACTTGCACTAGTAAAATTTGGGCAGTGTACAAGTTCTAATATGAAAAATATAATAATACCTACATTCCAAATAATAGCAAAATCAAACATTTATTACAAAAAAGCAAATATAAAATCCAAGATAGCATCACAGTCATTGATGGTAAAATGCAGGACTATAATTAAAAAGATTATGGTAGTACCTACCCCTTCATATCAGTTCTTTGAAGAAGGCAATTACTTTATAAACATTTCAATTTCACAATAAAAACCTCATTTGGAAGCATCTCATTTACTGGATTTGTCTATGTTAAAAAGTCATCACCCAGATCCTGTTCAGAATTATTCAGTAAATATTTCTGTATTTTCTAAAGGTATTGCTCAGAGATGTACAGCAATCAAGTATCACTTTGCCACACCAATACGACGCTTATGGAACATCCCCATCAATTTAACAAAGATTATCCAGCAGGATGAATGGCACTTGTTACGTAAGTACTTGTGTATTTAGGTTGAACCTGTGTGATCTTTCTAATGTGATATGTGTATAGGACAGGTTACAAATGTGAAAATAAATTTTAGTACATAATGTTACCTATTGTAAGGTTATTGCATTCAAACAAAAAATATTACACACCAGTTTTGGAAATGTCATATTTTATAAACAATCCACCATCCTGTCAGTTTGTTAAATAAACTTTAATAACTATAGATGTAGCAAATTTTCTTTTTACAGTAGGGTGGAATAACTTTTTGATAGCAAAAGGCTACGGTACCTATTTAATAGTACAATTTTTTAAGTAACAGGTTCAAAAATGGGTTAGAAGTGATCATAAAAATAGCCAATATTATTTTTTTAAAAAAAATAAGGGCTTTAAAAACCTTATCAAAAGAAAAACAAATCAGAAGTGTCCATCACTTTTCTTTTATTAAAATTTGCAAGAAATAGCTCAATTACCTGGAAATTATTTATCATTAAAAACCATTGTATTACATTTAACATGTGGATAATCCTCAATTTAATTACTATTCATTTAACAACTGTTCGAACTTATGATGGTGCTGAAGAAAGTTACTTGTGACTAGTCCTCATACTGTATTTGTGACTATTGCAGCATCCTGAGGTCACCATTTGTGACCCAGGGGTCTTCTAGCAAGCAAAGTCAATGAAGGAAATAATAACATTATTTGCTTAATGACTGTGATTTGCTTAATGACCATTGCAAAAAAAAAAGGTTGCAGTTGGGCACAGTATTATGTAGCAATGGATGTTCTGTTCCCTATTGTCATTGAGTAACATACCTATAGTTTATTTCTAGGAATATGCATGCATAAGAATAGGTTTAATGTAATTTAATGTGTGCTGATAATTTATCACTTCCTTCACTTATGAGAATAGATCTAAGAAGAATTACAGCAGGCTTTCTTGGGATGGCAGCAGCTGTTCTTCTCTGCGGGTGCATTGTAATTGCAGTTGGTTTCGTTTGGGAGAAAAGCCTCACACAGCATGTTGCTGGTCTTCTTTTCCTCATGTCAGGTACACTTTCTTTTTTGTCAGCTAGTTTTTAAATGTAGTTTTTTATTTTTACTGCTAGAACTGGGAAGAGTAATTGGGGGGGGCTTTTCACTTCAGAGGCCAAAATAATTTGACTACCCACTTGAAAGCCAAAGTCCAAGAGGAATATTTATGGATAGCCCATGAAAGACTATGAAAAGCCATTACAATGGCATATTTATTCTATTTATTTTGTTATTGTCTCCTTTGTGAGGTAGAATCCTTATCTTGCAGTCAATTCTGCAAGAATTGGGAGAAGGATACTCTTATTTATTTTCGATATTATGCAATGTACTTAAAAATCCTAAAGGCTGACTTGAAATTACCAGGTCACATAAGGCTGTGTAATGGTTCAGAGCTGACATTCATTTCAGACCACACGTACCAGAAAATAATGTCTAGGAATAAAAATGTCTACATTCTACACTAAGCAAAACCTAAGCCAAACAGGATACTATTATTAGGCTAGACATGTCAGTAAATGCTGATGTACTGAAGTCCAAATGCTGCTTTAAATATTATCAAGAAAGCTTGAATTTAAACTATACATCAGCAACTTAGAAATGATACATGTATTATCTGTAGATATAAATTATATTAAGATATGCAGAATTGGAATAGTCACAGATCCTTGCCTGCAGAGAACACACAGCAAATCTTCAGGCAAGCAATTTCTACAGATCTTTCTGAATCGCTGCTCCCCTCCGCGGGGAGGCGGAACCAGAGTTACCAATCTGGTACCGCCCCAGGCGCTTGATGGACCCTGATGGGTTCCAGACAGCGCTTGGGCCATTTCTTGTATCCCTGACCCGCGCCCCGATGGAGGACCTCACGGCCGCATGGAATAGTGCGGCCGTGGGAGCCTTAGATCGGGTCGCGCCCTTGCGGCCTCTCTTGCGGCGGCGAACCACCCTGGCTCCTTGGTTTACTGAGGAGCTGCGGGTGATGAAACGCCGCAAGAGATGCCTAGAGAGTAGATGGAGGTCTAGCCGCTCTGAATCTGACCGGACACAGGTAAGAGCCCATTTACGGACTTACATTGTGGCGCTGAGGGTGGCCAAACGTCATCATTGTGCCACTCACATAGCATCCGCAGAAAACCGCCCTGCCGCCCTGTTTAGGGTGACCCGTGCCCTCCTTCAACAGAGGGAGCGGGAAGCCCCGCTACAGGGTAGAGCAGAGGAATTTGTGACTTTTCTGCAGGAGAAAACCGCCCAGATACAGAGTGAGCTAGCCCCCATTCATGGCCCAGTGGGATGCCACGAGAGAGATCTTGTTTGGGAGGAGTTTGACCCCGTTACTTCCGAGGATATGGACAGGCTACGTGGGCGACTGCGAGCCACCACATGTTTATTGGACCCGTGCCCCTCCTGGCTTGTACTGGCATCCTGGGAGGTGACACGAGGCTGGCTCCAAGAGGTTGTCAACGCATCCTTGAGTGAGGGTTCCTTGCCTGCCTCCCTAAAAGAGGCGATGGTGAGGCCCCTCCTCAAGAAGCCCTCTTTGGACCCAGCTCTTTTAAACAACTACCGTCCAGTCTCCAACCTTCCCTTTTTGGCGAAGGTTGTCGAGAGTGTGGTGGCACAACAGTTTCCCCGTAACCTGGAGGAAGTTGACTATCTAGATCCGCGCCAGTCCGGCTTTCGGCCCGGGCATAGCACCGAGATGGCATTGGTCGCGTTGGTAGATGATCTCTGGAGGGCCAGAGATGGGGGATGTTCCTCCATCCTGGTCCTATTAGACCTCTCGGCAGCTTTCGATACCATCGACCATGGTATCCTATTGCATCGGCTGGGGGGGTTGGGGGTGGGAGGCACCGTTTTACGGTGGTTCTCCTCCTACCTCTCTGGCCGATCGCAATTTGTGCGGGCAGGAGAGCAGAGGTCGACCCCGAGACCCCTCACATGTGGAAGCCGCTGGGTGAGATCATCCGTGGTTTTGGGGTAGAGTACCACCTGTACGCTGATGACACCCAGCTGTACATATCTACCCCAAACCACCCCAACGATGCCGTAGCGGTGATGTGCCAGTGCCTGGAAGCCGTGCGGATCTGGATGGGAAGTAACGGACTTAGGCTCAACCCGACCAAGACCGAGTGGTTGTGGTTTCCGGCTGCCCGATTCAACCAGCTCTCTCCAACGCTGGCCATAGGGGGCGAACATCTTGCCCCTGTGGATGGGGCGCGCAATTTGGGTGTCCTCCTGGATACCCGGCTGTCTATGGAAGAGCAAGTGACAGCCGTGGCCAGGAGGGCGTTTTACCAGGTTCGCCTGGTTCGCCAATTGCGCCCCCTATTGGATCGGGACGCCCTTCGCACAATCACTCATGCCCTCGTGACATCCCGACTGGACTACTGTAACTCTCTCTACATGGGGCTCCCCTTGAGGTGCGCCCGGAGGCTTCAGTTAGTTCAGAATGCAGCCGCGCGAGCATTTATGGGGACCACCAGGTTTACCCACGTTACACCGCTCTTGCGCGAGCTGCACTGGCTACCTGTCGTCTTCCGGGTGCGCTTCAAGGTGCTAATTATCATCTTCAAAGCGCTCCATGGCTCGGGACCTAGCTATCTGCGAGATCGGATCCTGCCCCATACATCCTCACGACCGATTCGCTCCCACAGAGAGGGACTTCTCCGGGTGCCGTCCACTAGATTTTGTCAGCGGGCGACGCCCAGGGGAAGGGCTCTCTCTGTGGCGGGCCCGGCCCTCTGGAACGACCTTCCCCCTGACATCAGAACGACCACTGACCTCCGCTCCTTCCGTACGAAATTGAAGACCTATTTCTTTCGACTGGCCGGCCTTGAGTAATTCTCTCTGTCTATTGATTCCAAATGCATTTTAATGGGTTCTTAATCATTTTTAGCACGGGTAACATTGTTTAATTATGTTTTAAAGTATGTATTTTGTATTTATTGTATATTGTTATTAGTTTCTCCTGTGCACCGCCCCGGGTCCCTGTGGGGAGAGGGTGCGGTCAATAAATCCGAATTTGATTGATTGATTGATTGAATCAAAATACCTTATATGTACATACCATCAAATCTGTTTCCCCCCTATTTTCATTAGACTCTGACAGAGAATTAATGTAAGTACTGTAAATCAGTCCATTTACTACTATGCCAAGTTACAAAAGTGTAAATCAGGTTGTAGTCTTTCCTCAATATTGCAAGAGCCAGATAGTCATTCTATACATAGTACTGTATATAATGTATCAAGGAATCTAATATCAAATCATCTCTTTTCATAAACCTCTCCTAGCTGCTATTGATTTCTTTGCTGTGCTAGTTTATGACCTTTCACCAGTTGTCTTTTGCATTCTGAGGGCCTTTAGTTCCAGTCCAGAGTCTCAGCATAGACCCTGGAGTTATAGAACCTGCTAGTGTTGTGGCTTGGCTCACTAGCACCCAAAGTATCCGTTTTGAAAAACCATGACTCATCTGATTTGGCTCTCAAACCTACGAATTACAGAAGTATTAAATTAGGGGAGGTAGAATACAGAAATATAGAAATAAATAATTTAATAAATAAATTAAAACTAGTAAACTAACTTTAATGAATTCCAACCCCAATATCTATCCAAGATGACGGCAACAAAAGGACCTTAATTTAAAATATATGAAAATAATTTAATATATGAAAATATTGATTAAAAATTGGGCACTTAAGAAGCACCAGTTCTTTTTGCAAACTAGGGAAGATGTTGGGATTAAATCCCAGTTCTTGGAATACTGGCACTGAAAGTTCTTTTTGGAGACATTGAAAAGTTTAATTCTGCTCATTTGACCTGAATATTCTTTATAAAACTCAAAAATAAAAATTTGGATCACGACTATTTTAAAGTAGTAAAAAAAATTATTATTACATTTGTTTGCCACCTATGTTGTTTCAAAATTATTATTACAATAGGACATATTTGCTTTATAATAATATGATTTAAATGTTGAATTTTTCCTGATACAATTCTGATGAGATACATTTTATGACATTATCAATGCCATTCCTGGAAGTGCAAATTATTATCACACAATTAAAAGTTTATGTTATCTAGATTGTTTATTTGGAAATTCCTATTTCTATACATCTTGTAACTCTGTAATGTGTTTCCTTTGTAGGCATCTTTTGCACTATTTCTCTCTGTACTTATGCAACAAGTATATCCTTTGACCTAAACCGCCTTCCCAAAATCATCTATGGTCTGCCTGATGATGTTGAACATGGATACAGCTGGTCTATATTCTGTGCATGGTGTAGTTTGGGACTTATAGTAGCAGCAGGATGCCTTTGTACCACTTACCCATTTATTAGCAGGACAAAGATTAGCCATCTAAAATCTACCAGAGACTCTTCTGTATGACTTATTATGGGGATACTTTTTGTTTATAAGGCAACAGGAAGATACATAAGGGAGTTTAATTCAGAATCCAAGCACAAACAAAACCCGAATCCTTTAAATACTGAACATTGACTTAGTAGCCAGGAAACACAAAGGACATCTATGTTTCCATGGTGGCTGATATACCAAGTTCAGATAGAAAAACTGTTGTGGAACTGATGGTAATTTAGCACAATATATATGCACATGTCGCAAATGAAATGGAACTATTTCTACTTGAACAAAAAAACTGTGTTGATGTTTCAATTGCTATTTGCTGTCCAGTGTCATGAGGTTCAGCTTAATGGCCATATAACTTGAAAATAAATAAAATGGCCTTAAAAAGATAACTTGCTATACAAGGTTAAAACAACAAAAAGCACTGCCATATTATCCAGTCGTTAAGAATGTTTCCTTATTTTAGTTATATTTTATATTATTTTTGTCTCGTTAGGTGATACTTAGTCTTCTCTATTATTTTTAGTAGTTACTAGAATGATGTATGGGAGAGGTTTCAAAGATTTCTTGTGTAAGAAATGAATGAATCATTTGTTTTTAGAAGAAAAAGAAAAATGCTAGAGTAGAATGACTTCCAGAAGGGAGTAGGCCACTTTTCGTAGGAAAATTTATGCCTATATTTCCCTGAAACATTTTCATGTTTCATATACAATCCAATGCCATATATAAAAAAGATGAAATGTATAAAATGAATTACAGCATTTGCATTATTGGAAATAAGGCATACTGTGGGTTTCAGTTTGTCTAAAAATAATGGCATATCATCGTCTGTTAATAAAATTCTTGAACAAATGACTTGGATATGGCTCTTCTTATAAACAATACAGCCACAAATTACAAAGGATATTCTTTATTTGGTTATACCCGTTTCAATTTAATAAATGCATTCCTGAATTTCTTAAGGACAAAACTGTGAAGTAGACTCTACATCAGCTCTTGCCTACCTTTGAAGCAATTCCATGGTACCAATGCAAAAGAAAGAAAAAGTACCTTTACATATTAGATTCATTCTCAGCTATTTCCAGTAATGTAACGCTAAGAGACCAATTTATGGGCATGCCAGCTATTTGTTTTTTTGTAACTGACAATGGCACTGACCATACTCAAAATGGACATAGACTACCAGCAAAAAAAATTTCTTCGTAACTGACGTAATAGAATATTCTTGCTCCAAATATACCTGATGTTGCCACTATGACTAGGTCATGACCATTACATGAACAATTGGAGTATTTAGGTTCTTAGAATTTATAGATGAACAGGAGGAATAATATAATCTACATTACCATTCTTACACACGCGTTATTAGGAAATGCAAATGATTAGACTTAAAAAGTTCCCTAATTTTGAACCAATTTATATAATTCCAAATGGTTATACTTTTCATTGGTAAATTAATATATAGTATTGGAAGTGTAACACAGATATTGCATCTGAATCAGAATGGTTAAAATAGCTGACAGGCACTTATGTAATTTCTAATTCACCAAGCAGATAATATAATTGCTTGAGTTAAACCAAATGTCTTTATTTTATTAGGAATGTTTGCATATTTTCTTTTTGCGTCCATCTTCCTTCTGAATACAAATAAACATACCTTTTATTGCTAGTTAAATAATGAATTTGTGTAAAAAGAATCCTGTCCCCCCAAATGTTTCCAGTGTGCAAATTAGTCTTCTTGGGTTCCAGTGGTTTTTTTTAAAGTTTTGTATTTTCAGAGACTTCCCATACAATTCTAGGAAAAATACTAAAAACACAATTTGGATTTTCTTGCTACAAAGCACTGATTTCTGAACCAGGATTAATTATGATTTTCAGGCACAAATCTGCTTATAGTTCAACCTAAAAACAGTTAATATAAAAAGGACTATTAATTGGGAATATTCATCTCCCAGATTCATAACACAAGACTGAAAAGCAATTGCCAATGGTCTGAATAATGCTCAGCAATGGGCTAGCATCCAGGAAACCTATTTCAGAAGTTTCTTTTGAATATCTTCCCAAAGATCCTGCAGAATGATTATCATGAAGGCAGATTATAATACAGTACAATACAGTACAATGCACTATGACACACCAAGCATACCTCTTGCCTAATATTGCAAAATGCTGTTGTGTAAGTGCCAATAATTGATGCAAGATATCAATCAGAGAATGCATCATGTTGGTTATCTTGAGAACTGCTTGAGAAATAAAGTCCCTTAAAGCTGTCCCACTATTAACGTCTATTTCCATCAGGACTAGCAACGATGTCTCTTTCACCTCAAACATCTAAATTTAGCCCAGTGTTTTCAGATACAAATCCTAATATAATCCCTTAGGATCTTTTGCAGTGATTGTTATGCAGTTCTCATTTTCAAGTCCATCAACGTGTTTTATACATACTTGCCATTGTTACCTTCTAGATCTTTCAAGTTATCTTCTTGTACTTGCATATGAATGCATTGGTCTTGCCAAGACTAACTTCAAAGGATTCTATGAACACCAAAGAACCAAGATCTGCCTTTTTGTAACTGAGGTGCTCTTTCCTTGTATCTTGAGATGAGGAGGAAACAGTTCCACAACTAATACTTTCTTGTTTGACATCTTGTTCAACTGATATCAAATTACTTTGTCTGCAATCAGTAGAAGATTCTGCCAAGATTGATCTCTCAGTCCGAGAGCCTTGGGCAATATAATTAGAAATACATTTATAAAGTTCTTGATTAAGTAACAGTACAACAGTCCCTCCAAAACAAAGCACCCTGAAAAACAATAGAGAGTAGTTAACCAATATATTCTTGCTTGGTTTCAATAACATTTATTATTTTATAAGAAATTTCCAGAATGTCTAGTTTGCAATCTCTCTACTTTTATATTTACCTTTCTATATGGTAAGATATACCAAGAGAAAGCCTCTCAGTGAACATCTTGGTAAATGGATTTTAATATTGGGCTTTATATAAATTCCAGTTTTTCCATTATATGCTAGTATTTCATTATACTAATTGCTGCATCCATTATTATCCAGATGAAATAAATGACAACGAGCAAGATCTTAACTGCCAACTCCAACCCACTACAAGAATTTTGCATATTTTTGCATAACTGAGGTTACCCATAATGCTAAAAATAATACCTTTATGGCCAATTTACAACCATTTACAACATGCTCAGCATCCCTCAATATTGTGATTGCTATTAGGCAGTACATATCATCCTGTGCCTGACCTATTTTCTTCCCCCTTTCAAAGTAGAGATTGGAGAGAAAGAGATTGCAAGAGAGTAAGCTGTTTGCTCCTCTACACATCAAAAGTAATCTGACTGCACTGGTAGCGCGGGTCTAGGAGTTGCAGGCACACTATGCAGAGAGTTTACAGTACTCATTCCTCCTTTCCAATCTCTTTTCTGTGAGGTAATTTCTGTAGGTAACCTCTCTTTTGCCTCACCGTTTGCCTCTGCCCCTTGCAGAGCAGAGATTAGAAATTTCAAGAGAGTACTGTAAGCTTTACAGTAAGAAGGAGGAAGAACTATACATCTAGAAGCTGTTCTAAACATAACATAACATAGCAGAATCCTATATATTATTTGACCAGACCCAGCCCTTCTGAGCTTATTAGCAATTACCAGCATCATATTTTTTCATCCTATTTGAAACTATTATTTATGATAGATCCGTGGTGGTCTCTGAACTTGGTTGTTTTCTTGCAGATGTTTAACACATAGTGAAACAAACTAGGTAATATCACCAGTGCTCCGATCACCGATTAGGAATTAGTGAAACATCTGTAAGTAAACAACCAAAATCAGAGAGCACCAAGGAGTCCTCATTTGATTCTGAACTACACATTTATTTTATTTTTATTTTATTAAATTTATACCCCGCCCTTCTCCTTGTTAGGACCCAGGGCGGCGCACAGGCATTATTAAAACCACCAAATACAATAAATATCAATTTAAAATATATTAAATTAGTTAACCCGTGCTAAAACCCATGTTAAAAACCTTCCCAAATTATAATTTATTTTTAAAAAGTCAGAAACGGGGGGCTATCCTAGGCCGGCTTGTTGAAATAAATACGTCTTAAGACGTTGGCGGAAGAGGCGGAGGTCCGACATAGTGCGAAGGTTGGGGGGTAGGTCGTTCCAGAGGGCCGGGCCCGCCACAGAGAAGGCCCTTCCCCTGGGTGTCGCCAACCGGCATTGCCCCGCCGACGGCACCCGGAGAAGGCCCTCTCTGTGGGAGCGGATCGGACGAAGGGATGTATGGGGCAGGAGGCGGTCTCGTATATAGCTAGGCCCCGAGCCATGGAGCGATTTAAAGATGGTCGTCAACACCTTGAAGCGCACTCGAAAGGCCACAGGCAGCCAGTGCAGCTCGCGCAAGAGAGGTGTTATGTGGGTTTGCCTTGAGGCACCCATAATCACCCGCGCGGCCGCATTCTGTACTAACTGTAGCTTTCGAGTGCACCTCAAGGGGAGCCCCATGGAGAGAGCATTGCAGTAATCCAGCCGGGATGTCACAAACGCTTGAGTGACTGTGCGAAGGGCTCCCCGGTCCAGTAAGGGGCGTACCTGATACTGGCGTATCAGGCGTACCTGATAGAACGCCCCCCTGGCCACGGCCGCCACATGGTCCTCCATGGACAGCCGGGAATCCAGGAGGACACCCAAGTTGCGCGCCCTCTCCACGGGGGCCAGTTGTTCGCCCCCAATGGCCAGTGTTGGACTTAACTGGCTGAACCGGGGTGCCGGAAACCACAGCCACTCGGTCTTGGATGGGTTGAGTTTGAGTTTGTTACTACCCATCCAGATCCGTACGGCCTCTAGGCACCGGGACAGCACTTCGACGGCATCGTTGGGGTGGTTTGGGGTGGATATGTACAACTGAGTGTCATCAGCGTACAGATGGTATTCCATCCCAAAACCACGGATGATCTCGCCCAGCGGCTTCATATAGGTGTTGAACAGAAGGGGAGAGAGGACCGACCCCTGAGGGACCCCACATGTGAGGGGCCTCGGGGACGACCTCTGCCCTCCTGCCAACACCCATTGCGACCGACCAGAGAGGTAGGACGAGAACCACCGTAGAACGGTGCCTCCCAGCCCCAACCCCCCAATCGGTGCAATAAGATACCATGGTCGATGGTATCAAAAGCCGCTGAGAGGTCTAATAGGACAAGGATAGAGGAACAACCTCTATCCCGTGCCCTCCAGAGATCATCAACCAACGCGACCAATGCCGTCTCGGTGCTGTGACCGGGCCGGAAGCCGGACTGGCGCGGGTCTAGATAATCAACTTCCTCCAAGTGTCGGGGAAACTGTTGAGCCACCACACTCTCAACAACCTTCACTAAAAAGTGAAGGTTGGAGACGGGACGATAGTTCTCTAATAAAGCTGGGTCCAGGGATGGCTTCTTGAGGAGGGGCCTCACCACCGCCTCTTTCAAAACGGTGGGCAAGTACCCCTCACTCAGAGATGAATTCACAATGCCCTGGAGCCAGCCTCGTGTCACCTCCCAGGATGCCAGTACAAGCCAGGAGGGGCACGGGTCCAATAAACATGTGGTGGCTCTAAGGTTCCTCCGCAACCTGTCCATATCCTCGGTAGTAACAAAGTCGAACTCCTCCCAAGGTGTTATCTCAAGACCAGCACCGGACGCCCCGACTGGGCCACTAGTGGAGGGCAACTCGTTCCGAATCTGAGTGATTTTGTCCTGCAGAAATACTCCAAATTCCTCTGCTCGACCCTGCAGAGGGGCTTCCCGCGGCCTCAAATGAAGGAGGGAGCGGGTCACCCCAAACAGGGCGGCAGGGCGGTTTTCCGCGGACGCGATAAGGGTGGCACAATACTCACGTTTGGCCACTCTTAGCGCCACTAAGTAAGTCCTAATATGGTCTCTCACTAGTGTTCGGTCAGCTTCGGATCGAGAAGATCTCCACCTACTCTTTAGGCGTCTCTTGCGGCGTTTCATCTCCCGAAGCTCCTCGGTAAACCAAGGAGCCTGGGTGACTCGACGCCGCATGAGAGGCCGCAAGGGCGCGACTCGGTCCAAGGCCCCCGTGGCCGCACTATACCACGCAGCCACTAGGTCCTCAGTCGAGCCGCAGGGCAGGGATACAGGTACTGGCCCAAGCTCCCTCTGGAACCTTTCCGGGTCCATCAGGCGCCTGGGGCTGCCTCGGATGTTTCGCCCGCCGATGGCAGGTTAAAGTCCCCCATGACTATAAGTCTGGGGGTCTCCACCGCCATCGCGGCGATCACCTCGAGTAGCTCGGGCAGGGCTGCTGTTACATAGCGGGGAGCCAGGTATACAAGCAGCAAGCCCAACTGCCTCCCTAGGCCCCATTTCACGAAGAGGGACTCACAGCCGGTCGTCTGAGGCACAGTGGTCTCCTTCGGCTCCAGACTTTCCTTAACAATAACCGCCACCCCCCCACCCCTGCCTAGGGCCCTAGGCCGATGAAATGCACGGTAGCCTGGTGGGCACATTTTCAAGAGGGGTAAACCCCCCTCGGGGCCCAACCAGGTCTCCGTAATTCCCACCAGGTCCGGGTCCCCCTCTGACACAAGGTCATTTATGAGGGGGGCTTTGTTCACCACGGACCTGGCGTTGCAGAACATCAGCCTGGGGGCCCGGCTCTGTAGTCCCTGACCGCCTAGCCCACGAGCGGAGTACAGGGGGTTGGGGCAAGCGACCGCTCGTAACCAGCGACCAAATATTCTCCCTTATCAGTATTATTACTTACGATAGAACTCACGAGTAAAACTCAATAGGTGGATAGCAATTTGACAGCTAAAGCTCAGAATCTTGAAGATTGGATACTCTGATCGTCCCAGAGTGAACTGAGTCGGAAAACTGGGATTAGGCACCTCAGCATGGGGGTTTTATAGTGGCCTAATTAATTAGTAATCAAACTCAGTCCAATCAGAGACGGACGGAGATAACCCATTCTTGGATGCTATCTTCCCCTTATTGAGAAGATAAGTAATTACCATCAAGTAAAATTGTTTCTATCTAGTTATGATGTGCATTTGCTGACATATCAAATACTAAATCTCATTTTAATATTAATTCTTGAATTCCAGATAATTTGACACATGTACCTTTCAAATTCTTGAAAAACTCTGGGAAGAAACTTCATGTCTTCTGTTATTTTGAACTTTTTTCCAAATGGAATGTCTGTCAAAATGACATCAATGCTTTCTGACAGAAAGGGCAATCCTGCAGAGATAAAGTACACTTAAAAGGACTTTAAGTCACAGACTTAAACATAATTATAATTTAACAGATCCGTTGGGAATGAAATGTTTAATTATTGCTCTGTTCTGCATTCAGAAGGAACTAAAAAAAATGAAATTTATTTGGGCTTCTATTATTCTAGAACTTCCATTTATACATGGGGCAGAGACAGTATGGGAACTTCCTTTTTTTCCAATTCCTCATTACACTGAGTTTCATAGGGTTCTCCAAATTTCTACAGGGCTACAGTGGGAATCATATTTCTTCATTTTGCTGCTGAAAGTATCACATAGACCAGTGGTCGGCAAACCGCGGCTCGCGAGCCACGAGCAGCTCTTTGGCCCCTCGGGTGCGGCTCTTCCTCTCTCCTTCCTCCCCCCCCAGGCAGCGGAGGGCCCGGCATGTCGGTTGGGGGGGGCTCTGGCTGCCTCCCCCTGGAGCGAGCGAGCCAATGGGCAGAGGGAGCGCCCGGTCTGCGGCTGCGCCAGAGCCGTCCGGCCACTGCGCACCCGCCTCCCTGTGCGCGCGGCGCCCGGACGGCTCCGGCGCAGCCCCGGGCATCCCCCCCGCCCGTTGGCTCACTCGCTCGCTCGCTCCAGGGGGAGGCAGCCAGAGCCCCCCCCCAACCGACATGCCGGGCCCTCCGCCGCCTCCGGGGGGGGGAGGAGAGAGGAAGAGCCGCACCCAAGGGGCCAAAGAGGGACCTGGTGGAAACGTGGCTGGCTGTCCTGCCCGATGCGCTCGGACAGCGGGAGCTGCCTGTCGCAGGGCTCGGGGTCAGCAGCAGCAACAGCAGCCTGCAGAGAGCACCGAGCCATGCTTTCCGGGGCTGGCCGCCGCGTGTGGCTGGGACGTAGGTGGGCATGCGGCGGCCGGACAGCCTCCACGGTGCTTGGATGGCCACGGCCTCGGGTTCTCCCCCCACCCGCTCACTGTGTGAAAACCCATGCCGGGATTTCCACTGCTGGGGGGGAGGAAGGGAGGGAGAGAGGGAGGGGGAGACTGACATACAGGGAGAGAGGGAGGGGGAGGGAGGAAGAGACAAACAGAGAGACACACAGAGAGGGAGGGAGAGAGGGAATCAGAGAGAGGGAGAGACACACACACACACAATGACAGATGGGTGGAGAGAGGAGAGAGAGACAGATAAAGAGAGAGATAGACAGACACAGAAAGAAAAAGAGAGAAAGAAAAATAGAAAGAAAAAGAAAGTGGTAGAGAGAGAGAGAGTGAGAAAGAAAGAAAGAAAGAGAAAGAAAAAGAATGAATGAATTTTGGTTGCTAAGCAGGACCGTCGTTAAGTGAGTTTCACCACATTTTCCAAGTTGGCCACGCCCACCCAGTCACATGACCGCTGAGCCACTCCCACAAAACAGGCCACACCTTTTGGCTCTCAATAGAAATTTCAATCGTGGTACTTTTGATATTTGGCTCTCTTGACTAATAAGTTTGCCCACCACTGACATAGACTGAACAATCAGCATTGTTAAAAATTCCCTAGAACAGAATAACAGGAAACATTTCTGAAACCAAACTATCTTCTTTTCAAATTAACCTCTTCACAATTAGCATTAATAACTGCTAGGCAAAATGGAGACAGACAATTCATATTTGTTTTCAATTGAACAATTCAATTGACATGAATTTGGGCAATACCATGTACCCCATGGACTGTGTACTATTCCATTACTGCCCCTAATCAAAGAGATGTTGTTAACATAAAAAAACCTTGCTTATCAAATGCAAATATAGGATGTGTTCATATCTTGATCACTGTTTGTATATCATAACTCTCTTTAATTATCAATTTCCAACCTTAATTCTAAAGTCACATATATTAAATCAACTGCATAGAACAATTCTGGGAAAAAGGGTTTGTTACTTGCATTCTAGTTCTATGAAGACATTTGCAAGCCAATAAAAATAAAGCAATACATATATCAAATTGTATACATTGTATATATTTAATGTAATTTACACAAGGTACTCTTGTTAATATTTACCTGTCACGGAAGATTTAAATAGCTCAATTTTATCTATCAGGCTTGCATCTCTAATATTTGAGTAGGCTCCTTTTAACTGTGAATCACTTATATCTGACCCAAAATAATGCACATTCTGTAGAAGAAACAAACAATTGCATTAAGATTTACACATTATTAATTTATTTACACTCATAAATTACAATGTTTCCTCAAACACAATAGATCACCGACAGGCAGGAAATCTAAGCTGGAAAAGACCCAGGAATTTAGTATCTCTGCCTAATATTTCTTCTAGCTATGACAGCTAGATTTCTTGCTTTCTCACGGTCATTTAAAATATATTTCACTCACACCAAAGGCTAAAAAATGTATATAAACCTTGCTGATGTGCCAGTACACTGTCAGCTGTCCCAGAAACAAGCTTTGTATTGTTTCTGACCAAATAAAATAGAGACTTCTTCCCAAGCAGCTGTTTCAGAGAAAGCAACCCAAAGAGATTTTCACAACAAAATAACAGAAATCTTCAAAGAAATAGAATTTGATCACACAGGGTGCATGAAATAAAAGCTTTTAAGTTTTGTTTGCTTTTCATAGCATCAGTAAAAGCAGAGATAAGGAGGACCATAAATGGCAAAGGGTCAGTCATTAATTCATTGTGTTTCTGCGAAAGATCACAAAAACTGAGAAAATGATTAATCTGGCTCAAAATGATTATATACTGATTTAAAAAATGACACAGATTATGTTATACTTAAGAAAATAATGTTACGTCAATTATCCATCCATGTTTATCTATAGATAATAATATAAATATAATAGGAAACTGAAATATAAAGTATTTTAATTATTCTGGAAAAGCTGATTCTTTTTTGTCTGTCATTTCCAGTAAGCAATTTTTATAGCGCACATGCAGAAATCTATTAATTTATGACTGTAATCTTTAGGTGTTATTTCAGCCTGTTTTAACTTGTAATACACTTGTTTTTGAACAACAAAACCCCCAGAAAAATAAAGACGTGTCTAAGATCTCAGTAGATGTAAGATCAAATGAAGCTTGAAACTCTTACTTCAAAAATTCTAAATTTGTCTACGGATAACTGGTAAGCTAATAATTAAGCTAACCTAGACGTTTTAAAGGAAATTTATCAACAAACAGCAAGAGTTGATAGAATACTTGTTTTCTTATAACATAGTTACAGTAGTTATACAAATACTAACTACTGAATGAATGTTAAGCTAAATCCCACATGTTTTCTAAGAACCATTTAGAAGATTGATTTTAATTGTGAGGACACTAGGACTTGCAATGCAATGTAACGAAACATGTTATTTCTTAAAAGAAGAGAACTTACAGGCCATTCAGTTGCAGCTTCCAGAAGTATTGTACCTAGACCACACATAGGATCCAATACAAATGCTCCAGCCTGAAAAAAGAGGGGAAAACCAATTTAATACAATCTGTAAGTTATAGGTACTGCAATTGCTCCTTGGTTTGAAAAAATGTACAGTATATTATACATAAAGCAAACAAAAGTTAGATTTGATATTTAATACTTTTCTCCATCTTCACAGCACATTTGAATATTTATCTTCCTTTTCACACATCTCAATAATCCTGATAGCAATTTTATACTAATTATCCCAGTATACACCATGGAGATTAAAACCAAGCGACAATAGATAACTTAATTTGATTTGATTTGCTCGCATATTTATTGATAAAATAAGCACCAATGAATTTAAGGAAATTGCAAACTATACAGCTCTCATCTACTTTAAATGCTTCAAATGCTGCTATAAAATTCCCATAATAGTTGCTTAGTAATCAGAATGGTTATTTTGTTCACTACCTTGATTTCAGCAAGTGATGTCATAGCCCAAGCAATGGTAGATCGTAATCCAGCAGTTTTAATATATGCTCGACTTGCCAAGGGAAGTCTGCAAATAATAGACATACTTAGTTAAATAAAAATAAGAACATTCAATGCATATCTAGAATTCTAACATAATGTGTCCATAATGACACGCTTCTCTTCAGGATTGTTTCTTTCGTTCATATCATTTCCCCAATATACCACATTCTATAGCTCTAATTTCCAACATTGTCACTTAGAATTATATGGAAACTGAGCACATACAATCTGTATTCGCAGTGTTTTGAACACTTCTCTGTGGGGGAGGAGCCTCTCCTTTTTTAAAATTTATTTCTACAAATTTTGACATTCTCCTAAGACTGTTTTTACCTCTAATTTAGTTCCAAAAGTACTGTTTGTCATAGCCTGAACTCTGGAAATATGTAGAAATTGTTTCAGTCCAAATAGTTAGAACTTGATTGACAAAAATAGATACTGTGCATACACACAGGGGGCAAAAACTTATAACAAATGGATAAAAAAGGAAGATAAAGAATAGCCGCAGCTCACATATAAGCCAGCTGGCCTCATAATTTCTATGTGAAAATGTTAAACTACAATTACCGTAATTATTTTCAATTTCATCTTAAATGAATTTGGCCATAATTTTTTCATTAAAAGCCACAAGGCTCTCATTTTCATATGCGAACAATTAAGATAACAATAATACTAAATATAAGTGGTAAGCATTCGCAACAACTATTATATTACTATGGTATTATATCTATCTATCTATCTATCTATCTATCTATCTATCTATCTATCTATCTATCTATCTATCTATCTATCTATCTATCTATCTATCTATCTATCTATCTCACTGCTTTTTTCACATACTGACAATTGTCCTCACCTCCACCAATCTATATGTTTAAATGTCATGTAAACTAGGGAAATATAAATTTACAAATGTTTCCTGTGCTATGTTCCACATTATTTGTACTTTTATATGACACAGAATGCTACAGTTTTATCATTTTAAAATTTTAATTATTGCAATAAAATATTTCTCATCAATTTATTGCAAAGTCAACAATATGAGAACAAAAACCATTCCAATCCCCTTTTTGGGGGAGCAACATGTTTTCTATTAGAAAAGTCAGTATTTATAGAGAAGTGAGGAATAATAATTTATAATGTCATCTACCTGAAAAGAGGGATACCAATCACAGAATAAATATCATTTAGATGCACAAAGATCTGTAAGGGAATGAAAATTTACAATAATTACTTACAAATAATAGATGAAAGTCAGCTTTTCAAAGACGTATTTATTTATTCTAAAAAGCAATCTCATCCTTAAATGCATGCAAGTATTACACCAATATGAAATATAATATAGGAGTACTGTATAAGACATAGTACAAAACTGAGATCACTAATTCTGCTTTTCCATCAGTGCAAACACAAGTGATAGAGATATCCGAGAAGAAGAGAAAAATCTACAAAATCCCAACTTAATACTGGCCAAACATTTTCATCTAAAGAATGGTAAGTGGCAGAAACTTTCTACTAGTGATAGCTACAAACCATTTGCAAATCTTGCTTCCTATGCAGTATAACCTCCACCAGAATTCAGGAGAATGAAAGTTTAATGAATTAAATGATAAATCTTACAGGAACTGTGGAAGTATTGCCTGGATTTTAACTTTAAAGTTTGCCGCTTTAGAACACTATTTACAATACAATACAATACAATACAATACAATAGCAGAGTTGGAAGGGACCTTGTAGGTCTTCTAGTCCAACCCCCTGCGTGGGCAGGAACCTTATACCATTTATTTACTTTGTGGCTTTTATCTGTTTTTAGATTTCTGTAATTTTTTCAGATTTCAATCATGATTAGATTAAAAGATGCTGGCAGGCAACTTGTTGCACTATGACCGTTGTCTTTTAATAAGTTTACAATGAAACAAGACAACAATACCTCAGTCTCAATGGGTGGAAGCTAATCAAGGAGAGAAGCAACTTAGAACTGAGGAGAAATTTCCTGACAGTTAGAACAATTAATCAGTGGAACAACTTGCCTCCAGAAGTTGTGAATGCCCCAACACTGGAAGTTTTTGGGAAGATGTTGGATAACCATTTGTCTGAAGTGGTGTAGGGCTTTCTGTCTAGGCAGGGGGTTGGACTAGAAGATCTCCAAGGTCCCTTCCAACTCTGCTATTCTATTCTATTCTATTCTATTCTATTCTATTCTATTCTATTCTATTCTACTCTTAAGCCAATTGGAACTCATCCCCACTACAGATAGGTTATTGATTATTTTCACAGGAACTTATAGATGTCAAAATATAAGGAAGCTAAATTCTACAAGTGTAACGTAAGATTTCATTTTTATTAACAAAAATACACATAAAAATTATCCTCCAATAGTTTCAGAAACTATTTGATTTCTAAAACCAAAGCCCAGAGCTTCCAACAATTCAACTTAAGTCGGATTATTACCTCTAAATCAGGATTTCTAAGATCTGCTTTCCATCCAAAATTTTTCATAAGAGCTATTCCGATAATTTTCCCCAGTTCCTAAAAAACAATCACAAATCAGATATCAGAATTATTTGAGTAGGTGGCATATTATATAGATTATTAGAATAGAAATCAGCAAACAAAATAGTTAGGCTGAATATTATAGAAGCCATAAGACATGTTCTACACCCCTACCTTATGCATGTTTACTGAAAGCAAACTATCCAAGTTCAAAATTATGTTTATTTCAGTCGGTCTTATTATGAAATGGCTTAAAAAAAGCTCTAAGAACAGAGCAAAACATCTAGCAAGTTATGTTTATATTTTATGTATGTGTATGCACACACACATACACAGAGGATAAGGAAATGATAGTATTGAAATTTAATTTGTCTTCCGTCTCCTTTTGACAATTAAGAGGCATTCCAAAAGACGGCATAGAAGAGTAAAGTTATAACTGCTTAGCTTGAACAAAATGTCCACATTTGTTTCTATCTTCAAGCAATGCTATTTTTTCTATGTTGATGCCATTCAATAAATATAATTATGGAATTATGCATAAAGAGTAAATTAAATATCCTTTCTGAGAGTTCCAGAATAATCTGGACAGACATTACAATTATTAAGAAAATTTACTGTTTTGCTAGCCATTTTCAAATGGATGTACAGGTAATCCTCATATACCAGCCTCTTGTTCTGTTAGTACCACAGCACTAAAAAGAGAGATTTAGAACTGGTCCTCAAAGTTGTGGCCATTGCAGAACCCCCATGGTCATATGATCCTGATTTGGGTGCTTGACAACCATCATACATTTACAATTGTTGCAGCACTCCATGGTAATGATTATCATTTGCATGCTTCACAGTTGGCTTCAAGACAAGTAGTCAATGGGAAAGCCAGCAGGAAGTTACAAGTTACAAGTGACAGTCATGTTTCACTATATGACTTGGTGACAGAGTTGCTGGTTGGTAAGGTGTTTTTTAAATGTTATTTTGAATGTAATAAGGTGTATTTCTATGCAATAGAATATGAAGAAAAATCCCTGTAAACTGTATGTACTTTTGAGTTGGCAGCCATTTCCATTGTGCAGTTGAATATTCTCCTAAACAGAACAGTAGCTAAAAGATTTGCCACAGATATAATTGCAGAGAGGAAATTAACATTGTGAATTAGCATGTTGAAAAATAATAAAATCTGGAAAATGCAGCATATCATGGGTACTTTTTGGCCCACAGAACTGTAAGAGATTTATTTAGGTTCCTAATAAATAAATTTGTTCCCTGCATATTACCCTTCAGTTTTCATGAAGCTTAGTAGCTCCTGAGCTTTCAAATGAATAATATTTTACATTACCTGTGCAGTAAATAATTTTGCAAGTATTCCACTACAGCGACATGATACTCTGAAACTAAAATAGCTATTGCAAACAATAGTTTTGTCTTGAATAAGTTCAGGAGTGTTTTCTAGAAAAAGTCTGCCCTGAGGCAATAAACTGTCTTCACAAATATCGTGTGTATCACATTTTTGCTGATCTTCAATTGGATTTTTAATAGTATCTGTCTCTAATACTATTTGCATTGTTTGCTTTTCATTTTCGGAATGGTTTTCCTCTTCCAATTTTTGTTTTTTGGAATCTGGGTATTCTTGGCACAAATTTAGTTGCTTTGCCGACTGATCATAAAGACTTCTCCAGACAGCAGTTGTATGCAGCCAACATCTGGTATTCTCATTTACAAGTTTTTGAACATCCTGGATTATTCTTCCTGAAATAAAATAGTGAATTATTAGTCCATACATTTTATCATATCACTTAACATCTAAAAACAAAAGACAAGCTTTCATATTAGATTCCATAGTTTAAATGCTCCAATTATATAACAAGCCAACATCTTCCTTTGTAGATTTAGTAACTTCACCAGGATGCCTGTATGCTTCCTAATTAAAACAACAACAACAACAAACCTTTTATGGAGCAAAAGTTTTCAAGCCAGTTTAAACTATAACCCAGAGCAAACTGAAGGAGAATAAGTCTCCCATGAATTAGAATGATCACTTAATTCTAAAATGCTAGAAGTTGAAAGAAATTGGTATTAATCTGTTCAGAATAGAATGTCTTCATTCTGTTCTTCCAAAACTTTAGATAATTGCTTTTCAAAATCCTCAGAAAGCAACCACTTTCTCAAGATGTGGATTTTGTACTGGAGCTCACAAATCCAAATTCCAAGGAATCCCAAGCAACATTTTAATTTCATAACTAGCTACTTAGTAAATGAAGACATTATTATTTTGCCTGCAAAGCACTAAACAAGCATCATATCTGAGATGTAGTTGGAAATGAAGCCCCTAATTGAAAATCAATGCATTCTTTTAACAAAGAAGAACAGAATATAAAAGACGGTTACCTTTATTCCCATGGAAGGAAAGTGGAGGACATTTCTTTAGCAGCAAAAATAATCTTTCAGCTGACTTTAGTTTCTTCAACATACTCAACTCAAGATCAGTGTTGAAGAAAACTTTTCCGGATACATATTCTACCTTGAAAGAGAATGCATACCAATAATAAAACTGGATATATATTTGAGAGTTGATTTTTAAAAAATAATATCATCCTTATTAATGGATTAATTCAAGCAACTGACCTTGTTCATAAAATGCACTGGGTACTATGAAAAAAGACAAAGAGGGATGCTTGTGTTTGCCTGATTCCATTTATCCATTGAGAGGGATCTTGGAGTTCTAGTGAACAATCACTTAAATATGAGCCAGCAGTGTGCTGCAGCTGCCAAAAAAAGCCAACACAGTTCTAGGCTGCATTAACAAAGGAATAGAATCAAGATCACATGAAGTGTTAACACCACTTTATAATGTCTTGGTAAGACCACACTTGGAATATTGCATCCAGTTTTGGTCGCCACGATATAAAAAAGATGTTGAGACTCTAGAAAGAGTGCAGAGAAGAGCAACAAAAATTATTAAGGGGCTGGAGGCTAAAACATATAAAGAACGGTTGCAGGAATTGGATTTGTCTAGTCTAGTGAAAAGAAGGACTAGAGGTGACAGGAAAGCAGTGCTACAATATGTTAGTGGAGATTCTCATCTATGTCATGATTATCCAAAGGTGCTTTTTCAAGAGGCAACTGGACTTTCTGATTTTTCTTTGAAGACATTTTGCTTCTCATTCAAGAAGCTTCTTCAGCTCTGTTGAATTATCTGACATTGAGTGCTGGCACAATGCAAAGCAACAGCTTTGCTGTGAGATTAGGGTTCACATTATGGAATGTTCTGGATGAAGAAATCCCTACAGTTTTTGAAATTCTGTATAATATTCCCTATGCAGTAAAACTGTTGTTACACAGCAGAACTTAGTTCTGAACTTACATGCACAGCAGAATTGAACATTCACAAAGCTCTAAGTCATGCCCTCTGCAAATCACTGAATTTAATAAAAACATTTTTTTATGACCACTCGCCACAGATTGGCTTATTTTCCAAGCATCCTATGATCAATTCCATAACATGGGAAATTGAAAGATAGATAGTTTTTCCTACTGACAATTATTCTAAAGTAAGCAATGTAAGATTTAGACAACAAACCAAAAAATGCTGATTACTAATGTAGATTTTACACTACAAAGATAAAATCATTGTTTGGGTCCAGGCAAAAAAATATATATCTGTATTTATAATTATCATATAGATGCATACTATTACACAGAGAAGAGAAAAATCTTCATCCCTGAAAGCAACAATACTTCTCACTGAACTGATCAAAAACTTGCAGTTTACCCACATAAACACCACAGAGCACTTTGTTTTATTATCATTTATTCCAGCAAAAACTCTTGCCCTTTCAATAACTGCAATACATCCAGGTATTCCAGGTTGCCTATTATAAAGGAATATCTAAGTTCCTTTCCCTGACACCTGCCATTTAATTATTTAAAGCTCAAGAACTCATGATTTTAGAATCCAGATTTTGCACATGTGGATCTGTAATGCAAATGATAATAAACACGGCCTAAATGTCACAAGCAGTTAAAAATGGGATTTCTAACACCAGACTGAAGTGAGCTGTGCTAAGATGTGACACAAGGTACGGGAGGTGCATACAAGTTCAAACATACATACAGGTAGTCCTCAAGCTACAAGAGTTTGCTTAGTGACCGTTCGAAGTTACAATGGCACTGAAAAAAGTGACTTGGGACCATTTTTCAGTTACGACCATTGCAACATCCCCATGGTCACGTGATTTACATTTGGATAGCTGACAACTGACCCATGTTTATGACGGTTGCAGCGTCCAGGGGTCACACGATCCCCTTTTGCGACCTTCTGACAAGCAAAGTCAATGGGGAAGCCAGATTCACTGAACAATTGTGTTACCAATTTAACCACTGCAGTGATTCACTTAACAAATGTAGCAAGAAAAGTCGTAAAATGGGGCCAAACTCACCTAACAAATCTTTCAACTAGCAGCATAAACGTTGGGCTCAGTTGTGGTCGTAAGTTGAGGACTCCCTGTAGTCGTTCAAAAACATCTTCGCAGCACGAGAAACGTATATGGAATCACACGGGGAGGGGGGGAGAGGCCATAACCGCGCGGTGGGACTTTTGAATAAACATGGCTAACTGCAGGAACTGGTTTTCCGCAGCAGCGAGCGTACAAACGAGCAATTGGCCCAGTCTTCACCTCAACCCAAGACCGCTATCGCTGCCTCCCTCCCCGTATAGGTTTGGCGGCGAGCAAATTGAGCTTCTAAGCCGTTATTTTATCGACCGTGTCCGGCGCGGCCTAAGGAGTCCGGAGCCGCTCACCTGAGTGGCGCCCAAACGAGCCTGCACTTCTTCGACGAGGAAAGGCTCCATCCCGCGTCCCGCCGTGCAAAAATAGCGACTGCAGCGGCGAGCCTCGTTCGGCCTCTCCCGTTTTCCTCCGTCAGCCATTGAGACCTTGTCGCGGGAAAGCAGCCGGTGTCGAGTCCCCCCCGGACGTAGACGCTGCCTCCGCTTTCCTCTCTGATCGCGCAGGGGAGGCCGCTGAGAAGTTTGCCTCCTGCAGGCAAAGGCGCCTTGTGGTTTCGGCGCCGGCCGCATTTGGGGATCCTGTTCTGCCTCTCTGCTTTCACCATGAGAAACCTAATTGTCTTTTCAAAAATAAAAAGTAAGTCCTCCTCACACCAATAGCATGGCAGCCCCACCTAAAGGCAAACTGCGTGCTTTTCTGTCAGGAAAAAAAAAATCAGGAGCAGGCTGGTGAAATAGAATAGAATAGAATAGAATAACAGAGTTAAAAGGGATCTTGGAGGCTTTCTAGTTCAACCCCAGGTTCAGACAAATGAATATCCAACATCTTCTTAAAAACGTCCATTGTTGGAGCATTCACAACTTCTGGAGACAAGCTGTTCCACTGATTAATTGTTCTAACTGTTAGGAAATTTCTCCTCAGTTCTAAGTTGCTTTTCTCCTTGAATAGTTTCCCACCCATTGCTTCTTTGTCCTGCCTTCAGGTGCCTTGGTGAATAGCTTGACTCCCTCTTCTTTGTGGCAGCCCTTGAAATATTGGAACATTGCTACCATGTCATCCCTAGTCCTTCTTTTCATTAAACTAGGCATACCCAATTCCTGCAACAGTTCTTTATACAGTATATATTATCCTCCAGGCCCCTAAACATCATTGTTGCTCTTCTCTGCAGTCTTCCTAGAGTCTCAACGACGTTTTTACATTGCGAGGACCAAAACTGAATGCAGTATTCCAAGTGTGGCCTTACCAAGTGTGAGTTTAAGACTGGCTATTTTTTAGCAGTAGGGAGAACATTTTTTGGAAGAAATCAGAACATTTTGGAAAAACTATTCCACCTCCTATTTACATCTGGTGAAAAGTATTTTGCGACCCATATTACATCAAATACATCCCAAGGAATAAAAGATGCATGCCCACCATGTAGGGATACCTCAAAGTTCTTTCTTGGACCCAGTGCTTTTCAATATATTCAAAAATGATTTAGATGAGGGGATAGAAAGGGAACCCATCAAAGTTGCTGATGATACTTAGCTGGGGGGAATTTTGAACACTTAGGAATATAGAATCAAGGTTCAGGCGGTTCATGGGGCCCTATCCAACACGATGCAGTTCAGTAGTGAGAAAAATAAGATCCTGCACATAGGCAAGAGAAACCAAATGTATAGGTCTACAAGATAGACGATACCTGGCTCAACAGTAGTATGTGAGAGACATCTTAGTGGACCACCACTTAAATATGAGCGACAAGTGTGCTGAGCTGCCAAATATTCAATGTAGTCCTATATGGCATCAAGAATGAATGGAAGTTGAGTGAAAATGGGTTGAATATAAAACTATTGTCAGTTTAAAAGAAGTATTTTGAAATGGTGGTCATATGGACAGACTGAATGCAAATTGTATTATAACTGAGAGAAAGGGGAAGTCTAAAAAAAATATGGCTAGATTGTTCTCACTGTTAGGAAATGTCCTAACCGAAATTTCCTAATAGACGGAGTTGAGAATCTCAAAAAGAAATTTAAGGAACAAAAGGAACTTTGAATCTGTGGAGATGGTAGAAACAAACATGGTTTGCAAATATTAAAAGACTTAAAAACTTGGTATAAATTACACTTAGAAGGATTTTTTTTTCTCTTCTTGCTTTATGAGGTACTAATTCCTTTCAATTCCTGTTTCATACTTTTATGTACTTTGTATAAAAGTTGCTTACTTCAAAATGGAATAGTAACAGTATGTATTGTATGTATGTAGATTCTAGGTTATTTGCCTAGAGCATCTGTCTGCCCCAGCTTGTGATATGTATTTATACAAATAATTCCTGATCTCCCTATTAAGAGTTTTTTATTTATTTATATTGCATTATACCTGAATCAGTTTTGTACTAGATGTTTCTGTGAATATGTATTATTATGATTTTATTTCCTTGGCCCACTGTTTTGTTTGTTTCTAAAAAAGAATGAGTAATCTTCTAAAAAATAAATGAAAAGAAAACGTTATAGGTAGTTCTTGACTTAGGACCACAATTGAGCCCAACATTTCTATTGCTAAGTAAAAAATTTGTTAGGTGAGTTTTGTCCCATTTTATGACTTTTCTTGCCACATTTGTTAAGTGAATCACTGCAGTGGTTAAATTAGTAACATGATGACTCTGGCTTCCCCATTGACTTTGCTTGTCAGAAGTTTCCAAAAGATTATCACTTGTCCCCAGGACACTGCAATTGTCATAAATATGAACCAGTTGGGAAGCATCTGAATATAAATCATGTGACCATGGGGATGCTGCAACGGTCTCAAGTGTGAAAAATGGTCATAAGTTACTTTTTTCAGTGCTGTTGTAACTTCGAATGGTCACTAAATGAACTGTTGTATGTCAAGAACTACCTGTTCTTGCTTGGTATTGATGCATGGATTTGAGTCTCTATACACTCATCACATGTATTTCTTTATTTCCTTTTTTACACAGAACTATTCCTACAAGCCAAGGAATGAAGGCAACTATTGGTTATTCTTTTGAAATGAATGAGGAAGCCTTTCTAAGATGGGACACTATGTAGTTGTGTAGACATACGACTCGCAGACTAAGTAAGAATTGAGATTTGAAAATGAAAAACTAGCATATATGTTATAGTTGTATAACCACTAGAGGGTGCTATTGCCTTTTGATTTACATGTTCATGGCTCCTGATAATGAGCAAAAGTGCTCAAAAACTCTTTATTGGAATCTTGGCTTCTGTTTAGAATAATCTCACATCATTGGCTAGAAGGATTCTTTTGCAACTAATCTACAAAAATTATCAGATGGGATTAAATTTGTAAAAAAAAGTAACACTTCATATCCAGACTCAGTAACACATGCTGACTGTATTTTCTTGTCTTTTTAAAATTTACTTCCTGACTAATTATAAAAGTAGAGAGGGGAAATTTGCATCTGGCCTCTGCCTGGTACTTATGGATCAGAGTAAACTATTTAATAAACACAGCTACATATCAACAAATCTAGTAGGTGATTGTTTAGGTTAGTTTACTCTTGGATAAAACTAGATATTGTTTTATCTAAGTGAGTGTATATTTCTGAATGTATATTTTCTGCAAGTATCAGGCATGTAACTGGTACAACTGACAAATATGGAAAAAAAATAGTTTAGTTTAGTTTAGTTTATTAAATTTATATACCGCACCCTTTCCCAAAAGGGACTCGGGGCGGTGCACAGGCAATTTAAAAACATATATAAACATAACAATATACAAAATATAAAACCAGATTAAATTAGTATCCCTGTGCTAAAAAATTTAAATATGTTAAAACAATATCCCTAAAAGCCAATTTAAAACAATTTAACTGCAGACTATAGGCTAGGTGGTGTGAGTTAGGCCAGGCCGGCCTGTTGGAAAAAATAAGTTTTAAGGTTCTGGCGGAAGGAGCAGAGGTCCGTGATCGTTCTCAGTTTGGGGGGTAAGTCGTTCCAGAGAATTGGGCCCACCACAGAGAAGGCCCTTCCCATGGGCGTCGCCCACTGGCATTGCCTAGTGGACGGCACCCGGAGAAGTCCCTCTCTCTGGGAGCGAATCGGCCGAAGGGATGTATGGGGCAGGATGCGATCCCGAAGATAACTAGGTCCCGTGCCATGGAGCGCTTTAAAGATGATAGTCAACACCTTGAAGCGCACCCGAAAGACCATAGGCAGCCAGTGCAGCTCGCGCAAGAGCGGTGTTACATGGGAGCGTCTAGGAGCTCCCATAATTGCCCGCGCGGCTGTGTTCTGGACTAACTGCAGTCTTCGGGTGCACCTCAAGGGAAGCCCCATGTAGAGAGCATTACAGTAGTCTATACAGGATGTCACGAGCGCATGAGTGACTGTGCGAAGGGTGTCCCGGTCCAATAAGGGCCGCAACTGATGAACCAGGCGAACCCGATAGAACGACCCCCTGGCCACGGCCGTCAAGTGGTCTTCTAACGACAGCCTGGTATCCAGGAGGACGCCCAAGTTGCGTGCCCTATCCACGGGGGCTAGATGTTCGCCCCCAATGGCCAGTGATGGTGTCAACTGGTTATACCGGGACGCCGGAAACCACAGCCACTCCGTCTTGGAAGGGTTGAATCTGAGTCTGTTCCTTCCCATCCAGACCCGCACGGCTTCCAGACACCGGGACATCACTTCGACGGCATCGTTGGGGTGGTTTGGGGTAGATATATACAGCTGTGTATCATCAGCATAGAGGTGGTACTCTACCCCAAAACCATGGATGATCTCACCCAGCGGCTTCATATATGTGTTGAACAGGAGCGGCGAGAGGACCGACCCCTGAGGCACCCCACAAGTGAGTGGTCTCGAGGGCGACCTCTGCCCTCCTGCCAACACAAATTGCGATCGGCCGGAGAGGTAGGAGGAGAACCACCGTAAAACGGTGCCCCTCACCCCCAACCCCTCCAGCCGATGCAATAGGATACCATGGTCGATGGTATCAAAAGCCGCTGAGAGATCTAACAGGACCAGGATGGAGGAACAACCCCCATCTCTGGCCCTCCAGAGATCATCCACCAACGCGACCAATGCCGTCTCAGTGCTGTGTCCGGGCCGGAAGCCGGACTGGCGTGCGTCCAGATAATCAATTTCCTCCAGGTGGCGGGGAAACTGTTGCGCCACCACACTCTCTACAACCTTCGCCGAAAAGTGAAGGTTGGAGACCGGACGATAATTTACCAACAATGCTGGGTCCAGGGAAGGCTTCTTGAGGAGGGGCCTCACCACCGCCTCTTTCAAGACGGTCAGCAAGAACCCCTCACTCAAAGAAGCATTCACAAGTTCCTGGAGCCAGCCTCTCAGGATGCCAGTACAAGCCAGGAGGAACACAGGTCCAATAAACGTGGTGGCTCGCAGTCGCCTACGCAACCTGTCCATATCGTCGGAAGTAACAGAGTCAAACTCCTCCCATAACGGTATCTCAAGACCTGCGTCCGCTAATCCCTCCAGACCACTTTCGGTGGAGGCCAGTTCGCTCCGGATCTGAGCGATTTTATCCTGCAGATACTCTCCAAATTCCTCTGCCCTGCCCTGCAATGGGGCTTCCCGCGGCCTCTGTTGAAGGAGGGAGCGGGTCACCCTGAACAGGGCAGCAGGGCGGTTATCTGCGGACGCAATAAGAGTGGCACAGTAATGACGTTTGGAGCTTACCTTGTGGCAACCTTATCGCCACAAGGTAAGTCCTCAACTGGGCTCTTGCCTGTGTTCGGTCAGATTCGGACCGTGTGGACCTCCATCTACTCTCTAGGTGTCTCTTGCGGCGTTTCATCACCCTCAGCTCCTCAGTAAACCAAGGAGCCTGGGTGACTCGCCGCCGCATGAGAGGCCGCAAGGGCACGACCCGGTCCAAGGCCCCGGCGGCCGCAGTACTCCATGCGGCCACCAGGTCCTCAGTCAGGGCGCGGGTCAGGGTCAAAGGTAGTGGCCCAAGCTCTGTCTGGAACCTTTCGGGATCCATCAGGCGCCTGAGGCGGCCACCTAGGAGGCCACCTAGGAGTCTCTGGTTCCGCCTCCCCGCGGTGGGGTGTAGCGGTTGGAAAGTCGAGCCGGAGAAGTGAGTGATCTGACCATGACAGGGGCACAATAGCTAAATCCCCTACACACAGATCACTCGTCCACTGACCAGAGACAAAAATAAGATCCAGCGTATGTCCTCCCGCGTGAGTGGGACCCTGAATTACTTGGGTCAGGTCCATGGCTTTCATGGAGGCCATGAACTCCCGAGCTGCCTGGATGATCCGCCCAGCGATGGCAGATTGAAGTCCCCCATGACTACCATTCTGGGGGTCTCAACTGCCACCGCAGCGATCATCTCAAGGAGCTTGGGCAGGGCTGCTGATACATAGTGGGGAGCCAGGTATATAATCAGCACGCCAACTGCCTCCCTGGGCCCCACTTCACGCAGAGGGACTCACAGCCGGTGGTCTGTGGTTCAGTGGTCTCTCTCGGCTCAAGACCTTCCCTAACAATAACCGCTACCTCCCCACCCCTGCCTAGGGCCCGGGGTTGATGAAAAGCGCGGTAACCTGGCGGGCACATTTCCACGAGCGGAAGTCCTCCATCGTGGCCCAGCCAGGTCTCCGTAATCCCAGCCAGGTCCGGCTCCCCCTCCGACATACTAATTTGGGTAGTATTAAGAGGGAGGAAAGGATGAAATTGTTTGTCACTTGGATGATCTTTTCTTTCATTTTTTCAATTTGAAAGATTGGCATAGTACATTAAGTTGTCGAGTGGGGTGTATGGGGTGTTCAGGGAGGTGTAACATCTCTGGTGGAGTGGCCAGCAACACACCTTTCAGGACTATTTGTTCCTCTTTGTTTCCCACCTGGCACTCAGGTCTCACCTGTGGCTCCAAGTGGCTGTAATATGTGCTGTGGCCACATCTTGGCCACTATCTCATCAATAGGCAAAACCAAGTGAGGTTAGATGATGAATCTTCAATTTTCTGTGAGACACTAATTATCCAGCCAATTGTGTGAATACTGATTCTAGCAGATTGAGCAGCGAAGACTGATCAACAGTCGGTCAAGCAGACAGACCCAGCAGGTGTTGTGGAGCACTAAAAGCCTAAAAAGACATCATGGTCATCTATTGTAGCAGGAGAGGTCTCCAGCCATAATGTTTCTCCAGGCCACTGGATCAAGATCTCTTTTGCCACTGTTGTATAAGGACTACCCTTATACAAAAATTGTTCCCTTTAAAACGCCATCATGCTCAGGTTTCTGTTGTACAAGTCATCTACAAGTCATCTGCAAATCCTATCAGTTCTAATTTAATTCCTTTGAGTCTTGCGGCTTGAGGAGTGGCAAAACAACAGATGGAGATGGCCACTGGCAGTTATAATCACAAGCTTGCAAATGGACAATTCTCAGACCACTGGTTGTTTATGCCTGGGGCATCAGAGATTTTCAGCAGCATCCAGGCTGAGTGGGCAGACCTTCTAAGATGCCACTGCCCACCCTTGCATGAGTTAGAAAAAAATTGCCTGCTCCACAACAATCAGCTAGTTAACAGCAAATAACAGATCATCTCCCCCTAGTGGTTGAGAATCTGGAAAAAAATCACCAAAACTCATTTGAAATGTCCATGCCTTGGTAGATAAGCAGCCCTCTTCTCTTTGCTGCACTCAGTGAAACCAGGCCTGCAGAGGAGGGTTCAGTAGAGGAAGTAGTAATTGGATATATATTTTTTGGGAAAGGCAAATCAAAGAGAAAGGATTCATGGGGTAGGCTTTACAATCATAACTGCTTTTCTGAAGAACATTCCTTTAGCCACTGGAATAAATGAATGCATTATAAAGGTCTGCTTTCCTCTCTGCTAGTCTGGTATATCATAATTGTTATGCCTAAACACCAACTCTCCCAAGTCCAGACAAAAACAAGGAAGCTTTCTATGAGGACTTAGACCACACTATTTGAAACAACGCCTACCAGTGGCAAACTAATTGTTCTGGATGGCTTCAGTGCTAGGATGGAAACAGACGGCAATATTGGGATGGAGTCCTTAGGAGACATGGGGTGGGAAAACAAAATTGCAGTAGTCTGCTGCTTCTGGAAAATGTGCCAAGCATAAACTGTGCATCAATAACACTATGATCAGAGTTGCAAATAGGTACACATCAAGCTGGATGCATCCCAAGTCCAAACATTAACACCTATTTGACCATGTCATAGTTTTCAGTGTGATCTGAAAGATATCACCATCACCTGTGCCATGACAGGTGCTGAGTGCTGGACAGATACTCATAGCTGTGATACACAGCGAATACACAACTATATTTGGACTGAAAACCTACTCATAACCCTTTTTACACCATAAGCAACCAAGGAATGTTAGAAAATCATTCATCAGCCAACTACAAGACCCAGACCATGTCTCCAGCAATTTATCACTTGTAGAAACCTGTTAAAGAGCCATGGTGGTGCAGTGGTTAGAATGCAGTACTGCAGTCTAATTCAGCTGACTGTGTCTCACCAACTCAAGGTTGATTCAGCCTTCCATCTTTCTGCGGTCAGTAAAATAAGGACCCAGATTGTTGGGGTCTGTAAATTGCTTAGGGTTGTAAAGCACTGTGAAGCAGTATATAAGTCTTAAGTGCTATAGCTATTGCTATTCTGAAAAACAGACACAGTTTAAAAATGTGCAGACTACAACAACAACAACAACAACAACAGCAACTGTATTTAGACTAAAAACCTGTGTGCATTAAGACTAATTTGATGAAAACCACAATCCCATTTCAGCAGCCCTCCAGGCAAAGAAAAACACCTATACAGACTTGCAGAATGATCATTTTTCCCAAAGAAAGACAAGTTTAAATATCTCAATTCAAAGTACAGATGGAACTGTGAGAAATGCAGGATGAATGGTGGCAAGAAGTCTGAGCAAGTGGCATGCTATGCAGACATGGATGCCACCAGAGAGTTTTAAAGCACCATAAAGTTTATGGTCTTTCTAAATCAGGATGCTCCTCCTTGCCATCATCTGATCAAAGACCAGGAAAGATCGAAAAACTGATGGGCTGAACACTTTTCCAATTTACTCAGTAGGCTGTCCACAGTTGATCATGATATCTTATAGCAGATTCCTCAGCTGCCAGCCTTGGATGTCTTAAACCTGCCTCCCTCTAATGATGAGATAAAGAAAGCAATCTCACAGATAAACTCAAATAAGGAAAAGGGCAGGATGGCATTCTGCCATTCTAAAAGCACTAGACCCAAACGTTTTTCAGACAATCAAAGATAACTTAGAAGACATTTGGTCCACAGGGGAGATGGCCAATGACCTCCACGATGCCTTCATTTTGGCTTTCTATAAGAAAGAAAGCAAATCCAATTGCAGAAACAACAAAAATATCTCATTTCTGTGCATTGCAGGTAAGATGTTTGCTCACATTCTCCTGAAGAGACTGATCACTGTTTTGGAATGGAACCTCTCAAAGGTGCAGTATGGCTTTTGACCAGAACAGAGTACAACAGATATAATATTTACTGTGAGGCAAGTTCAGAAGTGCATCGAGCCAAAGGAGCCTTTTTACTCTGTCTTCATTGACCTGACAAAACCATTTGACATTGCAAACAGGGAGATTCTGGATCATTAGAGTTAGGGTGAGGAAATTTGTGAAGTTGATTCAACTACTCTGGAATGACAGGACAGGTAATACTGTCCTGTCATTCCAGAGTAATAATGGTAATACATCACCTGCATTTGCCACTTCCAATGGGGTAAAACAGGTCTGTATGCTAGCTGTAATCTGTTCTTTGCTTGCATGTTATTTGGTTTTCATCAAGCTACTTATCACTGATTTTCATTAAGCTAGTCTTGATCTGAAGGAAGAAGGGTACTGATTGGACAGTCCTCTCTTTGACCTTTGCCGCTTAAATGCATGGACAAAGGCAGTGGGGTTGGGGGTGGGAGGCACCGTTTTACGGTGGTTCTCCTCCTACCTCTGGCCGATCGCAATTTGTGTTGGCAGGAGAGCAGAGGTCGACCTCGAGACCCCTCACGTGTGGGGTGCCTCAGGGGTCGGTCCTCTCGCCGCTCCTGTTCAACACATATATGAAGCCGCTGGGTGAGATCATCTGTGGTTTTGGGGTAGAGTACCATCTTTACGCTGATGATACTCAGCTGTATATATCTACCCCAAACCACCCCAACGATGCCGTAGCGGTGATGTGCCAGTGCCTGGAAGCCGTACGGATCTGGATGGGAAGTAACGGACTCAGACTCAACCCGACCAAGACTGAGTGGCTGTGGTTTCCGGCTGCCCGATTCAACCAGCTGACTCCATCGCTGGCCATAGGGGGCGAACATCTTGCCCCTGTGGATGGGGTGCGCAATTTGGGTGTCCTCCTAGATGCCCGGCTGTCCATGGAAGATCAAGTGACAGCCGTGGCCAGGAGGGCGTTTTACCAGGTTCGCCTGGTTCGCCAATTGCGCCCCCTATTGGATCGGGACGCCCTTCGTACAGTCACTCATGCACTCGTGACATCCCGACTGGACTATTGTAACTCTCTCTACATGGGGCTCCCCTTGAGGTGCACCCGGAGACTTCAGTTGGTCCAGAATGCAGCCGCGCGAGCAATTATGGGAACCGCTAGGTTTACCCATGTAACACCGCTCTTGCGCGAGCTGCACTGGCTGCCTGTTGTCTTCCGGGTGCGCTTCAAGGTGTTAGTTATCATCTTTAAAGCGCTCCATGGCTCGGGACCTAGCTATCTGCGGGATCGGATCCTGCCTCATACATCCTCACGGCCAATTCGCTCCCACAGAGAGGGACTTGTCCGGGTGCCGTCCACTAGACTTTGTCAGCGGGCGACGCCCAGGGGAAGGGCGCTCTCTGTGGCAGGCCCAGCCCTCTGGAACAACCTTCCCCCCGATATTCGAACAACCACGGACCTCCGCTCCTTCCGCCTGAAATTAAAAACATATCTTTTCTGCTTGGCCGGCCTAGGGTAGTCCCTCTGCTATGGGGTTTTTATTTAATTATAGGGTATTTTAGTGTTTAATGGGATTTTTAGCACAGGTATTAGATTTAATTCGTTTTTATGCTGTGGTTGTATATTTATTGTTTTTATTCTCCCTGTGCACCGCCCCGAGTCCCTATGGGGAGAGGGAGCGGTTTACAAATTAAATTATTATTATTATTAGTAGTAGTAGTGGTGGGATCCTGCCAGTTTAACAACCGGTTCAGTGATTGCGTGCTTTGCGTGTGCATGCATGCTCCATGCACACACACACCTGACGTGCCATCCGTGCTCATCAGCAGTTTTAACAAAACTTACCTTCCATGTTACTTCTGGGGAGTAACATAGCTGAGGCGTGTCAATCTGCTCTGCCACATGAATTAGCTGAGAAATAAAGGTAAGTAAAGCGCAGCAGGTGGTGGGTGGGCCAAACTGATCGTCGGAGCGAACTGGTTTGCTTCTAGCTGATTGTCAGAGCTACTGGTTCGCCCAAACCGATCTGAACCAGCTGAATCCCACCCTTGGACAAAGAGTATCTATACAATCATTCAAGAACCCCCCTTTGCTGATGATGGTGTGCGCCCCCTAGTGATCTACAAGTCATGCTGGATGAATTCTCATAAACTGCTATATTTAGCCCGATTATCAGTCTGAGCAAAATTTCTTCTGCTACTGTTTTGAAGATAGTATATTAGAGCAATGTTTCTCAACTTCAGCAATGTTAAGGTGTGTAGACTTCAGAATTTCAAACTCCCAGAATTTCCCAGCCAGACAACAAGTTTGCACTTCTTTAGAGCATGTTGAAGAAAAGTTCTAACCATTCCAGACTGACAAGGCTCCTGGGTAGCTGCTTCCAAACGCCTTGCCTTGCCTTCCTTACTTCTCTTGACAGGTTATTTTCTCTCAAGTCACTTCGCTTTCTGCAAGGTCAGCCTTCTGTGATTCTGTGAGATCTTTGACAATAGGTGTGACAGTTTTATCTTTGTACTGTAGAATAGAGAGTGTAAGAAATTCACACCCCAGGAAGGACAAAAATATAAATCAATTGCCTAAAAATTCTGAAACCTTTTAAAGTTTTGTCAGTCTCCTTTGGTTTTTCTGTGCACATATACCAGAATAACAGAGTTGGAAGGGACAATGGAGGTCTTCTAGTCCAACCCACTGTTCAAACAGGAAACCCTATAACATTTCAGATAAATGACTGTCCAATCTCTTCTTAAAAACCTCCAGTAATGGAGCACCCACAACAACATATGTACAACATTGATGTTTATATAGCCCTCTTCCCACTCTGAATAAGAATCAATAAATATACCGGACTATATAATATACCTACAGCCAATTAGATTTGGACTCCAACCAAATAAGGCTGGGGGTACCTATTGCTTCCATGCACTTGTGCTTTGTTATCCTTGTGCCTTGCATGTCGATTGCCTACAGCAGGGGGTCTCCAACCTTTGCAACTTTAATAATAATAATAATAATAATAAGTTGGGATTTATTAACCGCACCCTCTCCCCACAGGGACCCGGGGCGGTGCACAGGCATAATTAAAAACAATATACAATATACAATAATACAAATATTTCTTAAAATAGAATTAAATAAATCTACCCGTGCTAAAAATATAAATTAAAAACCCATTTAAAATTTATAATTAAAAGACAGAGAGAACTATTCAAGGCCGGCCAGTCGAAAGAGATGGGTCTTCAATTTTACACGGAAGGAGCGGAGGTCGGTGGTCGTTGTAATATCAGGGGGAAGGTCGTTCCAGAGGGCCGGGCCCGCCACAGAGAGCGCCCTTCCCCTGGGCGTCGCCCGCTGACAAAGTCTAGTGGACGGCACCCGGAGAAGCCCCTCTCTGTGGGAGCGAATCGGTCGTGAGGATGTGTGGGGCAGGATCCGATCTCGCAGATAGCTAGGTCCCGAGCCATGGAGCGCTTTGAAGATGATAACTAGCACCTTGAAGCAAAGCTGGCTGGAGAAGTCTGGGAGCTGAAGTCCTTCAGACTTAAAGTTGCAAAGGTTGGAGACCTCTGGCCTACAGGACTTCCCTTTTGTACTTAGTCTCTTCTATTTAACCTTCCTATCTTCAGCCCTGGATCCCCTGATTAGGCTTGGATTACTTTAAATTACATCTCCTGCCCGGATTAATTCTTCTGTATTTTTAGACATGAGTAAGTCTTTTCGAAATTAGACTTTTAACGGCATAAGTATACTTGTGCTAGTGCAAAGGGATTCTTAAGGGTAGTAGATATTGTTGGAGGATCAACATAGTTATCATTGCTTTTTATTTCCATGTATGTCCCCTGTATTTTGTCAATTTTTGGCAATGTTTTTTTACAATGATGCCTTCTAGAGCAAAAAAAATAAAAGGATGGAGAGAGTAGCCATAAGCATGCCTACTTAAGGTTTAAAATATATTTGTTGATATATTTTTTCTATGCACATTTTAACCTAAATCTTGGTTAAAGCAGTGGTGAAATCCAATTTTTTTTAGTACTGGTTCTGTGGACGTGGCATGGTGGGCATGGCAGGGGAAGGATACAGCAAAATTCCCATTTCCTCCCCACTCCAGGGGAAGGATATTGCAAAATCTCCATTCTCACCCTACTCTGGGTCCAGCCAGAGGTGGTATTTACTGGTTCTCCGAACTACTCAAAATTTCTAGTTCTCCAGAACCTGTTAGAACCTGCTGAATTTCGCCCCTGGTTAAAAGGTTTAAAAGACTCAAATCTAAACAGATTTTAATACAGTCTGGAGGTTTCTGAAAGCATCACCCCACTTCTCTTGCAGAGTGAGAGCATGAGGGAACACTATCTGCACAGAGGAAGGACATTTTGGGCTTGGACAACCTAGAACTACACCGCCTATGGTTTGACCTAAGCGTAGTACGCAAAATTGTCTGCTACAACGTCCTACCTGTCAATGGCTACTTCAGCTTCAACTGCAATAATAGATACAAACAATAGATACAAACTCAAGGTAAACCGCCCTAAACTCGATTGCAGAAAATATGACTACAGCAACAGAATGGTCAATGCCTGGAATGTACTACCTGACTGTTGTTACATCCTCAAGAGAGAGAGAGGGTGTGAGAAGGAGAGAGAGAGAGACTGTGTGTCAGGGGTGGGTTGTTGCCCAGTTTCACTACCCGTTTGCACATGCACTGTTCAATGTACATTGTTCTTTGCACATGTGCAGAACAATTTACAGTGAACTTCACATGCACAGTAACTAAAATCCAGAATGGTGGCAGCCCAGCAGCAGTGAGGGAACTGGTTTGGGGACATGGCAGGCCTGGGTTACTGCCGGTTCTATGACCAGGCCTGAATTCTGCTACCGGGAACTTGGAGCAACCCACCTCTGGTGTGTGTGTGTGTGTGAGAGAGAGAGAGAGAAAGAGAGAGAGAGAGAGGGAGGGAGGGAGGAATATTTTTGTGTGAATACTCGCATGGGTGGAGTTTGCCAGCGATGTAACTGGAAGTCATAGTGCTGGTGAATGATCAATGATGTCTTTGATCTACAACAATGCAGAATGACTTTACTAATTTTATTTGAAGATATATAACTTATTCTGGTCTAAAATAATAATAAAGTTTTGATTTGAGAGTACTTCCATAATTATCTCACAAAAATCCTTACGCACAACCCTTTTTTAAATAAGAATTTCCTGCATCCAGAATGGATCTATAAAGGGGGAGTTAACATTCAGTTAACTATACATATCATCTCTTAAGGAAATTACTTTTCAATGTAATGGTTTCCATGGTTACAACAAAATGTCACCGTTTTTATCCCACCGAGTCAGTGGAGTGGCAGTCACTAAACTAATGGGGGAAAACTGATGAAGGCATATATTTCAACATCTATGATAAGAGTGTTATTTTGCTTCTGAAACATTTATGCTATGTGCATTGTAGCATGTGGCTGAAGCAGTGGTGGGATTCAAAATTGTTTACTACCAGTTCTGTGGGCGTTCTTGGTGGCGTGGTATGGTTTGGTGGCATGGCAGGGGAAGGATACTGTAAAATCTTCTTTCCCACCCCAATCCAGGGGAAGGATACTGTAAAGTCTCCATTTCCTCCCAATCGGCTGGGACTCAGGAGGCAGAGAATAGATAGAGGCGGGGCCAGTCAGAGGTGGTATTTACTGGTTCTCCGAACTACTCAAAGTTTCCGCTACCGGTTGTCCCGAACTGATCAGAGCCTGGGTTGAAGTTAATAATCCTCAGTTTTTATAATAGTACAGTAAATCTGTAATAACAGATGTGACTATCTACAGATAAAATGCCCCTCCTCATAATATTCCCCTTTGCTGTGGAGCCCTTCCAAATATTGTGTATCAAGGGTAACAGTTGATTTGGTCAAGTGGTAACCCCTTGTTAGTGGTTTTATCCTGATGCCAGGGAAATAGTAGCCATGATTGCCAAGGCAGTTGGAAATTTACTGAGTATAAGTCACTAGTTCATGGTCACTTTTTGTGCTGTTCCCAAATATAGGAATATTTATGAACCAGCCTCTGCCAGCCTTTGTGGCTGGTACTTCCTATGCTTGGGAAATTCTGACTTCAGAAAGTCCCTAAGGTGAGCTTCTAAGAGGTTGGTAGGTTCTTCAGCTTTTAAGATCTGAAGAAACGTAAATCCTTGATTCATTTCTGTGGTATTGGCACATTTATACTAGAGACCTGGTTGATCTAAATTATGCTCTTCCTCCCATTATTTTCAGTGGAAGAGAGTGAGAAAGAGGATCAAAGCGATCATGAGAGACACAAATATTTCTCTTTTTTAATAGCAATTATATTAAAAAGTACAATGGAATTTTTTTTAAAATAGAACAAAAAGAAAAAAAGAATGAACAGAAAACAAAAATAGAAAAGGATACCGAAGAAAATAGAAGAAAAATATAAAGACATGACTTGTCCCTTCCTTCATCACAAGTGTGAGCAATTTTAGTGATTTATCACCTTCTCTTAAATGATTTATTTTTCTGTATATTTATAAACAAACCTTTAAAGCCTTCTTATTCTGTCTTGATCAGCAAAAGCCCTTAAACTTATATTTAAAACTTCTTTCACTAAGGATCGAAGGAAACTCACCCGGTACTGTAAAACTTGTCAATCCAGAGGTTCCTAATAGCTGAAACGCAGTTAACTGGCAATTTCCAAAAGAATTAAAAAGGAGGCATGTGAGCAAGTATCCTTTCTGAAAGTACTGGCCACAGTTTTGGCAAGATGTTTGTTTCCTTGTCTCCAAAAGCTTTAAACCTGCCAGAGACCACTGTCTGGTGACTGTGTCATAAAGAGAAACTGTCTGGCGTATTTGTGAGCAATCTCAAATGTTCTCCTTGTCCTGAGATGAATTACCAAGAGCTGATCTACTTGCTATCTCTTCAATTCAAAATCACCATGGTCATCAGCTTTACTTTCAGCTGAACCATCTTCAGTCCACCATTTCTTCCCTGGAAGCTAGACATCCACATTTCGTTATTTCTTCCCTATCAGGCTAGCAGCTATCAAGGTCTTTGGCTTCAAAGTCACCATGATATTTCTAGGTTAATGTGTTCTTGTGTTACTTTTTTAACAGATGTCTGTTGAATTTACCACCTAGGAGACAAAATAATGTGCCTTGCCACAGGTATAATGCAGCAGCTTGCCAAGAAGAGGTAAGGATATGTCAGTGTTTTTCTGTGACAGATAGAAACAAATGTCTTGGTCCAACCTGGATCATGAACATATTCAATTAAGAATGCTGAATCTGCATCTGAGTTGGTAGCCATTAACATGTTTTCATGCACTATAGTTATGATTTAAAACTCAGGGGGAAAGATGGAGGGGTCACATGGAAGACAGTGTTTACCAGATCATCATGCATATTATTCCCAGGTGAAGCCTATGTTTTTGCCTTTTCTGTTTGGAAGTAAAATAGATGGAATTATGGTCTGGAAATATTGGCAAGCTTTTCTGATGAATGATGCCAGATGAGATAATTTTGTATTATCCTTTAATAACTATTATTGTTTAGTTCCTTAATAAGGTTATGGTGATGAATGAGAGAAGCTGGGAATGAGATGAGATATTGGTATGGAACAGAAGCATGTTGACTATAGCAGCATGCCAAATATTTTTGTAATTTTGAGCACGTTTTGTGAACGGGGATCAGGCTGAAACATTGTGATGACACAACGTTTCAGAATTTCATTGAATGCACTAGAGGTTTGTCCCTTTCTCTTTTGTATAAATGTCTGCTTTTGAAACATATAAGAGGAGACAGAATGAATGAAGAATTTACAGATATCTGTATTTTAGTGTTAGGAAAGGTGTTAAGATTAGGAAACAAGTTGAAAACAATGAATTATACAGCTCTGACTGTTTCAAGCAATGAGAAGATTACATAATACAGATTAACAAGATAAAGGGTGTCCAACAACATACACAAATGATAGACAACTAGTCTGAAACTTGACATAACACAGCATCAAATACACATGTAATGGGATGAAACAATGTCCAAGCATTTCTGGGTTATGTAGTAACATACAACCTTTTGTTGGTCTGTTTGTTTTGCAAAAGGCAATTCAAATCACAACATACTTCAGGCAAGCATGCAGGAAAAAGTCATTTATTTTTGCACATTGGTATGACACACCTTGCAACATATTTCATTATAATGTATTAGACAAAGATGATATAAACCATCTAAATAATATACATATTGATTTGTTTCTGTTTAAACCAGCAATTGCATGTACACTGGAATAAAGATTATCAGTTTTGGTAAAAATAAAATTATTTGAATCCACTTGTTAACAAAATGCACAGTGATTATAAACCCATTTTGCCTTTTTCTTTAAGCCAACTTTCCTTTTTTTCACTGAACTGTCACACTGCAGTTGGGTTCTGGTGGACACATAGAGATGATCGTACATAGTACTAGGAATTCATCTTCATGTAGTTCCCATGGCTACAAAAATTGCTAACTATTTTAAAATCACATGATATAACAACAATTCTATGCAAACATCAGATTCATTTAATGTCCAGCTTCTTGACATATACAGTATTATTATGATAGATTTACCTTTTTTAAAGACTAACCAAATTGGGCATTTTTAGTCACAAAACACAAACATTAAAACTTAGAAAATACACTTTATACATTATAGTATTTAGTAGTCCCTTAATCCAGTTTAAAATAAAGCACAGTATAATGCTTTGATGGATTAGGTACTCTAACACCGTTACTACAATGAATTCTTATAAAGTTCCTTTTATTATATTTTAAATAAGAAATTATGGCTCTGCTCAGAAATAAAATACCTGAGCCCAAAATGTTGCACATTCCCATTTTGAACAGATTACATCAGAGTTTACTTTACTGAAGGAAAAAAAAGTCTTAAAAAACAAATGTCACAATGTATTAGAAAATAAAATTAATACTGTGAACAAATTCTCTATGTTCCCCTGACTTTACACAGCTAATAAGGTATAGTTCAAATTCAACCTGTGATTTTTCCTGCTTTGAAACTGCCCCAAAGGTACTTTTTTCCTCAAAAGGCAACTGGAGTTTCTTAGGATTTTTCTTTGAAAATGTTTCGCTTACAAAAGAAGCTAAACGTTTTCGAAGAAACCTCCCCCAAGAACGTCCAGTTGCCTTTTGTAAATAGCATCCGTGGGACAGCCATGACCTGGATGATTGAGAATCTCCATAAACATCTACTTTGAAACTGTAATAAAGTAATATATGCATATCTTTGCTTATTCAGTCTTTTAGCTAGTAGCACCACTCAGTTTACTATCCTTGAGCATTAGCTTATCTTTATCATCTCCCCAATAATGAAGGGCATTCCAATTTAGTATGAGAGAAACTACTGATCTGCGGATGGAAAAAAGCTGTACTGAAGAACGTCATGGCTGCCCTAAAGAAAAATTCCAACTATCTAGAGGTTCTCAGTCTAAATAATTATTACCTCTGAAGTGGGGGCATAACTACTCTTCGAGAGTGATTTCTTTTGCGTCATTCTTCTAGTCCAGAGTTTCTCAACTGTGGCAACTTGAAGATGCATTGGCTTCAACTCCCAGAATTCCCCAGCTACAGCAAGCCCACACTTAAATTTGTTGAGGTTGAGAAACTGTGCTCTAGTTTAAATCCTTTTTAACCAGTATTAGAAATTTTTGTTTCGGATGTAGGTAATATTCTCTTGTGGCTAATCTGCCAGAGTAGGGAGTAGGGAAGAGAGTCAAAGATGAGATAGGATAATCTCCCCTTTTTTTCTCTTTCATTCTGTTTTCTTATTACCTCTCTTCTTGTTTTCTATATTCTCTCTCATGTTCTTTCTTTCCATTCAGGCCAGAATATATTTGTCTTGCTAGAACTCTAAACGGAGGCTTTTCTGACAATTTCTTAAAATCAGTTGAAAGGCTATAAGTTGCTCACTTATGGACTATTCAGTACCCAGACTTTGACTCCTAATGAATTCCCAAATTACACTACTAAAATTTCCCAGTACAAATAGATCTGGAATGCGAGTTTTGGGATGGGGTGCTAGGAAGAGGATCAAAAAAGTTTATTTAAAGCCCTTGCATGGTGTCACTTATTTTGAACTATTAAGCTCTTTTCTATCCTTCCAAAATAAATAAAAAGGTGGGCCTAATTTTTCACGCAGGCTCCAATATGGAACCAGCATGAAAAAATGTTAATCCCTTCAGTAATGTCATCATATCATTGGACTTTGCCCCATGCAGCCTTCAGAGACCAAAAATAAAATTTTAATTACACCCCATCTGGAAAAAAAAGATAATTCCTTGCTAGGTTAAATTTCTGGAGGAAGGAGATGCCTGCTTGGATTCTGGTTTGTTAAATGAGAGTGGAATAGAGATTCTCCCCTTCTGATTTAAGAAATCAACTAATTATTTAAAGTGAAAATAGGAGGAAGGAGTATTAAGTATGTTAGCCATTTTGAGTTGTTTATAAAAATAATAAAGGCGTTAGGTAGATAAATAAATTTTTCCATGTTTAAATTTCAAGAATGCATAGACAAGCATTTTCTCTGGAAGGTGCAGTACATTTAATTCCTCTTATAACTTCACTTCAACTTCAAAAGTTGAATGCATTTGCATCAGAAATCAAGTAACTGAAAAATGGGATGACTCTTGTGGCTTTCTAGACATCTTACCCGGAACTGTCAAACCTTTTGTGTAGAGTTTGCTACCTGTTCCAATATTGTACAGTACTTCATTGTTGGTTGCTAGTTCCTAGACAGAATTCCAGTTCTTGAGATTAATATAGGGCACATAAGCTTCACAATGGATGTAATTAATAATGTAGAGGTAATACATAATAAATAATAATATATATTATGTATCAGTGTTGACCTATCCAAGTAGAGTTCTGGTATTTCTTGATATGATTACCTTTAATTGAACAGAAATATATTTATTTATTATAAATAAGAGTACACTGAAGTCTAGAGAGCTAGAAGGATATAATGGTTCAGGTGCTGCACCAGGAGAAGGGAGATCTAGCTTCTCCTCTGTCAAGCTAGGAAGTCATCTAAGTTACTTTGGACAATCATTGTCTCCCACCCCTTGGAACGGCCTGTCCATGAAATTGCCAGGAGTCAAGCTTGACTCAAAAGCATTCAAAATAAAATTGAAATTATTATAAACCATGCTATTGCATATATACATACATACATACATACATACATACATACATACATACATACATACGTATGTATATATATATATATAATGAATATAGTATAATCAAAATGACAATAGGTGTCTATAAAAATGCTGCCTGCTTGACCATTTAAGGTGTTAGTAGATAGAGAGCCTTGTGGATTAAGTATTAAACTGAAAAATAAACTGGCCGCAGTGAAAGAAATCATGTTAGCATGTGTGAGAACCTTGCACATTGTTAGTCATTCCTTTTCAAGTGTTTTAATAGTTAAAAGGAAGTGCACGCCATTTCTTAAATAGAGCAACGGCTAGCCTCTTCAGTCATGGGAGCTGCAGCAGCAAAAAATGTATAATAAACTCCTGATTTGGACTACAGCCAAAGCCCCCAATACCTCAGTCTGAGACTGTAGTAGCAGTTACAGATCTCCACGTACCTCTGCATCACTTAAGAGGAAAAGGTATTTGGATTTTGTTTTTATTTCCCCCATGGGGAAAAGCAGAACTAGGCTTAATTCCACATAGCATTGGGCATGGAACAAGCCATTGTGCTTGTAGGTCAATTAATCAGGATTATTAAATGAAAACTGGGTTGCTGAACTGGGTGGATTTTATTATCAACTTTACATTTGCTGCTTCAGGGCTAGAGATGCAATTGTGCAACTTTAGTTTGTTTGTTCCTCTTGATTGGTGCAGGGCAAGGCATCTATACACTGAATTGTTACAGTTTCCTTCATCCCTCCTGTCAGTAATGATGATGAAACTTACAATTATCAATCCTTGTTAATCATAGGAAAGCCACTCAAGGCCATGAAGCTAAATGCCTGACCTTTGACCTTCCCTCTCCATGAATGTACATACATGAATGATCCTCATTCTTCAAAATATAAAATAATGCATTTCCAATAAGGTAGCAACTGATAGGAGAGCTGTCATTCGTCCACAATGCCGTTCATAGCTAAAGAGGGAACATCCACATTAGAAAAACTTAGATACTGATCTTTGGCAGACAATTTTCAATCAAACGTCAGCACTGTTAATATTACAGCAAATCGTTCTCAGCTTCACATGGATTATCAACATCATTCTTCTGAGTCAGCTACATGGATACTTATTTACTTGTATATTATAAGCACACACCACAAATATAAAAATATATGAATTAACCCATTTTCTTTTGAGAATAGATTTCAATGTTTTTGTAATCTTCAGATTAACACTACATACACAGAAATCAATTGTCTTAAACAGTTGGAACACTTGTGACGATTATAAGAATTGCTTTTTAAATAATCCTTCAGGATTTGCCTGCCTCTGCGGATGCATTCAGACAAAGGGCATCTGCAAGGCAATCAAAAAACAAAGATGATAGCTATGGCTACTCAATTAAAGCCCATCCTCTTTATGCAATTTGCATGTAAAAAGAGATGTGACTTTGCCTGGTGTTGGCTGCCATTTTGACCTTTTATGACTTTCCCTGCAGACACTCCTGCTTCACCCCACTTACTCTTGAGTAGTAGTTTTAGCATAAAAATACTTAAACTCAATATGTGTGACTGCACAATAGGGAGCTGCCATTTGCTACCTACTGAGTTGGCAGTGTGGACAGCATAAAAGTAGTTTTACAACTGAAGAATTATCTCTTGAGTTAATCACTGCTGTTCAGGAATGTCTGAATGTGCCCATAGTTTGGGATTAGCATTGAAAAAGGCAGGATGAGCAAGGTAGTTACAATGGCTTATTGCAGTTGTAAATTCTATTTTGAGGCTACAATAACAGCCTTTTTTGATTGACTCTCATGTTTCCAAGATGGTAGCAGGTAATAGGCCTAAGAATTGTCAGGGATAAGGAAAAACTGAAAATTTTGGTTGTCTGCAACTTCTATCTTTGCCAAGAGATCTCTTCTATGAATTGCCACTAGAATATACAGCTGTTTTACACCATTTATGGCCACCGAGAAACAAAGTCTCTCCTGAAGAGAAACAAACTCTTTCCTTTCATGAAGTTGGCCAAGCTCAATTGTGATAAAACTGACAAATTGTTGGGTAGTTAACAGTGATTTCCCAGGAAATGTTTTACTTTCAAAATAATTTTCCTTTTCAAGAAGTGAAGTACAAATCTATAGTTTGGGGAAATGTGTATGTATACATGTACAAAATACATGTTGTGTATTTTATATATATTATTTGTATCTATATTGTGTATATATCATGGTCAATATATATATATATTGTTCACAGCAAAGTTACCTCCCATTATTTTCTATTCAGCATACACCAATGATTACATCAAACGTGGATAACTTTATACATGATTGTACAGTTTATACAGCATGACATTGTTATTTACCAGTACATGAAATATGTGACTTTTTAATCAACATACTTATAATTGATATATGGGAATTTTCCCATTCCTTCTCTGAATAATCTTTACCAACAAATAATATGGCTTTCTTGATAGTATAGTTGCATTATGACTTTAAATTTAAGATAATCACCACCAAAGACATTGGCAAAGTTGAATAACTGTAAAGTGAAAAGAAAGGTAATCATAAAATATACAAGTCTTTCCTATAAAAAAAGTGTTGGCCTTATCCTCCCCTTGCTTTATTTTGCCTTATGGCAACCCATAAGAACACATTTAAAAGCAAACAGATGTGAAAATATGATTCTTCCAGTATTTAAGATTTCTATAAATTCTCAGATATTTGGCCTGGTCTTTCTTTTCTGTGGCTGCATCTTTTCTTTTAACTGGGAAAATATATGAATTGAATACCCTTTGTTTGTACCAACTGATAATAAGTTTATTGGAACAGTGTAACAGAACAGAGGAACCTTATATAAAAAAACAGACACGCACAAATAAAAATATTAGCAAATGGGTGATGGTTGGTTGATATATTAAAGAACCGAATATATGAAATCTTTGACTGCTTTCATTTTTATTAGCTGTCCAAAATTTGTTTTAACTACCGGTAATGTGATAACATTTTATAAGAACTATTTAAAATATGTTTTTAAGATGGAATGGAAAGATATGGAAGAAATAGATAAAGGCGTTTTTGTACTTTATACAGAAATGGGAGTTCTTTTACAAATCGTTACTTATATTAGCTATTTTGTGAGATGTGTGATATTCTGAGTTGGATACCAAAAGCTCTTATGAATTTCTCATTGTAGGGATCTTTAGACTAGTTTCCTAATGGAGGCCAAGATCTTGCAACAATGGGAGTGCCACAAATACTTTATGATGATTTGATGACTATGTTTAAGAACCAGTGTTCCAGATGTCAAACTCACATTGTCATAACGGCATCTCATGACGTATTGGGACTTTCCCCCCCTTTGCTAAACTAGGCATGGGCGTGGCAAGCGTGTGATGCATCTGGTCCATGGGATGGGAGTTTGACAGCCCTGCTATTCCAAGGATTATGAGGAAAATTAATTTGCGTGTGCATATACTATACACAGTGATGGCTAACCTTTTTTGGCTCGCGTGCCAAAAACGGGGGGAGCATAGGGGGGACGTGCGTGGGCGTGCCACACCCATAACGTTATGTGCATGACCCCCCTGCTTTTGGCGTGCTTTTTTCGCCCTCCCCAGGCTCCAGAGGCTTTCTAGGAGTCTGGGGAGGGTGAAAACAGCCTCCCCCCCACCTCCAGAGGCTTCAGGAGCTTCTCTGAAGCCTCCAGAGGGCGAAGAACATGCGCGCTGGAGCTGACAGGGCAACGCCTCGCGTGCCCTAAGAAATGGTTCCGCGTGCCACCTATGGCACCCATGCCATAGGTTCACCATCACGGGCATATAGGCTTGTGGCAGATACTTGCTACATGAAAATAGTGAAGGAGAACAGCCTCAACAGCTGGATTAGAGGTAACATTACTGATTCCATGTTTCCAGTTATTTTAGTCTGAATGGGACAATACCTCATTCTTGCAATTAGCAGCCTAAGCTGACAGTAGAACGAAGTCAAAAATGATTTTTTAATGTTATGCTTATGTTTGACCCTGCACCTGTGGGAACCATTAGGATGATGAAAAAGGGATATAAATTTGATTAAAATAAAAAAGATTAAAATAAAAAGATGGTTGAGGCTAATAATTTGGAAAGTCTTCACAGAGCAGGCGATAGTGAAGTGACAAGGGAGAGGCAGACAGCTTTTGTGCATCTTCTGTGGCCAGTATCCTCCATTTAGTAACAATAATCATGCCATGAATTTAGCAGCTAAGTGAAACATTTGGTTGCTTCTTAGATACATAAAAAGAGGAACAAAATCACTATTGTGATCAGTTCTCTTACATGTAGAATTCCCAGAAGTATCTGGTTAATTATTGTAGACAACAAAATGCTGGCTCAGACCTGTTGTTTGATCCAGCAGATTTCTTTTTTACTCTTACGCTTTTTTATAGCCATTGACAGCGTTGGATTTAAACCATTGATTGGTACAACAGTATTGCATCCTGTTATAATTCCTTTGTTAACTTTTTTTTTTTTTGCAAAACCAAGACTGAAAGTTAAGAGGCTTTTCTACTGTTAGTAAGAGATTCACCCTTTATAATGTGCCATTTTCAAAAACTGTTCCTGAAATTGTTTGATTCATATATAGTTTTTGTCTCATTTTTAATGATTACTTTATTTATTTATTTATTTGTTTGTTTATTTGTTTATTTGTTTATTTATTTATTTGTTTGTTTGTTTGTTTATTTATTTATTTATTTATTTATTTATTTATTATTAAATGTATTTGACACCCATCTTACAGCACACCAACCTTAAAAGAGTGCTGTGCTGTAACTTTTATCTTGCATTGGTATTGCAAAAGCGGTGGGGAGGTGTGTGTGTTGTGCTTGTGTGCTTAAGAAGGATATAAATCTTATGCAGTGAAATTAAATGACATTTCCCTTCTACAGATGGGATTTCTTTTAGAAGTATAACAAGAACTATTTCAATACCCCCTTCCACCTTGCAGTCCCCTGAATGCATCACGTTGCCGGACACATCTATAAATAACATTTTCTGGAAGAAAAGATGGGTCAGAATTATCCTCTGTCTTAGTGATACTATTGAAAAAGATTAGAGAGGTAACTTTATTTTAGCTGGGATAGGAAAGTAGAAACTGAGAAGATAAGGGGTTTTGTTTAGGTTTTTAAAAAGTATTATTTGTTCCTTTAATAATTTAGGTATTCTCAAGGACAACTGGGACAGGGATTCTCAAAGTGCCTGAGAACTGTTTTTGATCCCTGAAAAATTGTCCCACTTCTGTGAAAAATGTATAATCTGAAACACTGAAGTACATAACACATTCTGCAAGAATTTTTTGGGAGACTTTGCTAGTTGCCTTTAACTTGCCATTTTATGTTGGTTTGTTGCAGAAAAAAACCATCATTAATCTTTGCTCCATGCCTTATTATTAACCTTAGTTGTTTGCTAGCATTAGAGATTAGGGAGTGGAAATAAAGCCATTTTTGGACAGGTTCTGGGGAAGAACTTGCTGTTACTGTCGTATTCTGAACTTTCTATTTTTGCTTTGATAGCATCCAGCTTCAGAAACAGCTCTGTTTTATGCTTCACATTGAAAATGGGGCAAATCAAATTGCCTTTCTCTGCCACACAGAATTAAACTAGCTGTATATTAATTGATTCTAATTCTGGGTTTAATTGTTAGATTCTCACAAAAAATAAGATTAGAGGAGGCTCATATTAGAATTTCCTGTTGCCTTTACTTATGTCTAGAAGCAAAAATGGATGGAGCACTATCAGGTGGCATTATTGGAAGCAGAGAATTTGGTTGGTTTAATGTGTCATTTCTCAGAGAGCCCTCTCCCTTTTTAATATATTGTCACTGTCATTGTCAATCAGATAACAGGGGAGGAGTGGGGTGGGAAGTCATGGGGTAGAGGGGAGGCAGGGCTGGATAAATGGTGGGGAGAACAACATTTATTTCTATCCTACCCGCCCCCCCCCCCCCATGTCCAGTACAATTTCTTTGATTACTCTGTACTTAGTTTTCATATTAGAGGCCAAGCTAACAAAGGAAAACTGCTTGAGAAGATTAAGCTATAGATTAACAGTAAACAGTAAGTTAACAAATACATTTATTAACCAATTAAAAGGCTTTGCAATGATCATATTGTTATGTGCCTGGTACCTGGCACATTTTATGCCAGTTCATCTACCCTTAGGGATATTCTCAATTGTTATTTTTCTATGTGGAATTTATGTTGAGGTGCTTTTTGAGGATTGTGCACAAGGGCTGAAACATTATGCTTATTCATGTGTGGCTTTAGGTGTGCTTTTTCTAGGTGATGCCTTTAGATCTACAGGATAACAACAGGTCAGCAACAGATTCTGCTGCAATACATCTAGGCATCAGATTGAGGAAGGCTGCTTGTTTATTTAGCATCAGCACAAACATTCTATGTATACATTCAACCATTTTGTGGTTTGCCATGTTAATTAATTCAAATATTATTATTTTTTCTTTTTGCCTTTAAAAATTCCCCTTTAAAAGACCTGGAGGAAGAGATACAAATTTCTTCATCAGTGTTAAAAGAGGTCTAGATTAAAGTCTGATTAATCATTTGCATCTTCATTCTGCATAAGTAATGTTTATCTTATATCAACTACTTGTTTAGACTAACTATATTTTAATTTTATTAAACACTTGTTTTCATTCTTGAATTGTGAACAGGCCTTTGTTACTAAGAACTGGGGTCTGCATTCTTGGATACAATCATTTGGAAAAAATCAGAAAGGCAATTGATAAAACAAAGAAACTAGAAATAATAGTTATAGTTCTCTTAAATAATTCTTTAAATATTTTCTGTAAATACTTGCTTGACCTATCTCTTCCATTTACAGGTAAGAAGGTGTTCAAAGAAAGAGAACAGAATCAGCAGATTAACTGCTAGTCATAGACAGCAATATGCAATCAGATAATAAAGAAAAATTACCCTATTTTGACTCAGCCTTCATGAATAAAAAACAATGTTTTTCCATCAGCCATTTTGAAGAGGGGAATGAAGCTTGAGACTGATGGTAAAATAGTCAGGGAATACTATTTACTTTGAATATGTTAATTTTTCAGGTCATGTTTTAAAGTATTAGCTGATTGATGCTTATTTTCTCAGTTGTTTGTTAGATTTATATCCCAACTTACGTTCAGGAACTCAAGGGTTAGTCTGAGAGAGAGTGAGTGGTCCAAAGCTACCAGTGAACTTCCATAATTGATTACGGCATTGAACCACAATATTTGTAGTCCTGTTCTTACATACTATCTAAGAACCACATGAACCACACTGGGTCTCATTCCTTGGTGGTCAACCAGGGACTGCCACATGCTAAAATAATAATAATAACCTGTGAGCACCTTTGATGCAGTAATTAGTAGACTTACTGGATAAAATGAATAAATCAAATCTTTTTTTCTGTCTAACTTTCTTAATAGTGGTGGAAATGCTCTAATACAATATATCTTGATTTTAGTATAGATAATCATTTAGCAACTGCCTCATTCAGCATTTACTCATAGTTACAATGGTAATGAAAAAGTAACTTGCAGCCAGTCCTGGAATTTACAATTTTTGCAGGTCTATAAATCAAGGGAAAACCGAACTAAAATGGTAAACACAGCTGTGGTTTTTCTTAGTCAACAACTGAGTTGCTGGTCCTGATTATGATCACTAAACAAGGACTATCTGTAAAGTATTTGATAAAGTGATCTGAGGGGAAAGTTAGTTAAATATAGGCTGAATGGCTTGAAAGTTAAATTGAAATGTAGACGAGTCTAAAACTGTATTTAGAAATTGTTAATCAGCGGTTATTCATTAAACTTGAGAAAATGTTAAATAGGCTTTTGCAAGTTTCAGTCTTGGACTCACTATATTTTTATTAATAATTTAGATGAAGAGGTGTGAAATAAAATCTTCAGGTAGCACAATATTATTGGATAATTAATTTGCAAGAATACACAAATAAAATTCAGAAAGATTTTGGTGAGTAAGCTTAACAGTCTTAACAAAAAACAAAGAAGCAATCTTATCTATAGAGATTAAAAAAATAAAACCTACAGATACAGAATGGGGATAATAGTATTTATGAAAAAAATGAAAAGAGGTTGAGGGTGCTTGCTTGTTTACCTTTGAAAAGAAAAGATTCAAGGGAGAAATGATAGAAATGTCACCCTGAAGATATGTTAAGACCTGTTCTCTGTCAACCAAAAGGTAAGGGCAGAGAATTATAGATTCAGATTGAATCCTTGTACTGTCAAATTATTGGGTAAAGTTCAAACACAATTTAGATCACCATCCATTACAGATATTTTAATTTAGTTTCCTGCACTGAAGAGAGTGTTAGATTTGATGGCTCATTTGATTCAATAACTTGTCTCAATTCTATGAATTTAATTTAAGAATTCACAATTAAGTACAAGATAAACACCTTGGGGAATCCTGTGATTTCTGAATAGGTGAAATGATATAAAGAATCATTGAACACGGACTGAGCAATCTTATTTATATTTATGTTTATGACTACCAAAGTATTTCATTTTGTAGTAATGTTAAACTAATACAGGTCATTAAATCAAACCTAAGTTTAAAAACTAAAAATGAAGCAAACTTGTGCAGATTTAATGAGGAGTCTAAATATAGTTATACTTACTAGGCTTTAAATAGTGGTATGTAATTTAACAAAAGACTGGCATTCCATGCTCATTAAACTCATACAAGGCAGGATAATTTTCCCTCTAAAGGGCTGCTAACTATGCATTTCATGATTTTAAATGAAATTGGAGTCACTTGATCAGAAATATAATGGGCGTCAACTGCCTTGACCCGTTACCTCTACAGTGCATAATTTACTTATTTCAATGCACCTCTGTGCAAAAGCAAAACTGATAAAACCTTTTGGAAGAGTCCTACAAATGGGTCTGGATTATTTTTAACATAATTATCCTTGCACTACGCAATATTGTTATTTTAAAATAAACCAGATGGCTCTTAACAATACTCCACAAGGTGGTATATCCTGAAAAGGAATCCTATCAGTTTATGATTGGATGTTCTTAAAATTACTTCACTTCTTGAGCTTTATAAAGCAGCCATTTCCAACTTTAAGTTTTGTAGATATGTTAAACATCTGCCATGATGATTGTGGTTATAATGGTACAACAAATTTGAAGGGGAACATTTTGGCTGTTTCCCTGGAGTCCATTTGTTATAATGTTCTTCTGAATTTATTTCTGCTTTAGAAACCAGTTATGAAGTTAGTGATATGCTTCCTCTTTCACTGAACAATAAGAAATCCATGGGACAATGAAACAGGAGGTCCTTCCTTCCTTCCTTCCTTCCTTCCTTCCTTCCTTCCTTCCTTCCTTCCATCCATCCATCCATCCATCCATCCATCCATCCATCCATCCATCCATCCATCCATCCTCTCTCACTTCCTTTCTTCTTACAAGCACATTGGAAGCAAATAAACATTGTGTTGACAGCCTTTCCCTTTGTCATAGTGTGCCCTAATGCCTGGACTCCAAATTTAAAGTACTTGAAATTGTTATCCTTCCTTATATATGAAGCATGATGAGTGCTTCAGCACAGAACAGTCTCACAGAGTTGAAGGTCTGTTAATTCTAGGATAACCTTGTCTTGTTTAGGTATTGAAAACATAACAGGTGTTTATTTCTGATCGTTAAAGAATTTAAAAACAAAGATAGTTAGCATCTGACAGTACAGTATCTCCAAACTTCAGGGCTAGTATGTACATTAGCAATTTTCCAAAAAAAAAGACCTTCAAACCAGCCTTTTCCACAGAAACCCAAAATGCTATAATGTATATAGCAGGGGTCCCCAACCTTCAGTCCAAGGACTGGCAACAGTCCACAGCATGCCATCAACCGAACTGTACAAACAAGCGAAGCCCCATCTGCGGGATGCAGGCAGCATGTGAAACCACGCTCCCTCTAGTCTGCAGAAAATCCTCCATGGAACTGGTCCCTGGTGCCCAAAAGGTTAGGGGCCATTGGTATTTAGCATATAGCATACTATTCTGTAAACTTGAGTTGTCCTAGTGAAGAGAATATTTGACTGTGGAACTTGGAATCAGCGTTTTGAGAGAACATCCTGAGACAAATCCTACCATATCAGCTTTTGAAAGAGAACGGAATCTGCCATGCCACAGTGCAAAAACACAAACACCACTCTGTGTTTCAAATCAACCACACCTACGTAGTCTTATCTTTGTGAAGTTGTTTCTTAAGTGTCCAGTCTATTAAGAAATGACACGTGAAAGTTTTATAAGCCTAGAGTGAAGGAAAGATATCTTTTAAAAAGTATTTTCCATCTACACTCAGTCCATACACCTTCAAAGAGCAAAAATTGAGAAACAGTAGTCTAGTTTGTTTGTTTAAAATTTGCACCATCCTCAAATCTCCCTTCAAATACTTTGGCCACCTAATGAGAAGGAAGAACTCACTGGAGAAGAGGCTAATGCTGGGAAAGACGGAGAGCAAAAGAAGAAAGGGACAACAGAGAATGAGATGGCTGGATGGAGTCACTGAAGCAGTTGGCATGAGCTTAAATGGACTCCAGAGGATGCTAGAGTACAGGAAGGCCTGGAGGAACATTGTCCATGGGGCATGATGGGTCACGACTTCACAACTAACAACAACAAATAAGAATCCAGGAACAAAGAAAGAACCTGGCCACTTCTGAATATCCTTCTTCTAGCTCTACAAAGGAAGAGTTCATCAAGATGGCACTGCCTATTGAGTGATCTGATTGATTCTGTTCCTTATAACATCTGTGAGGATGGATTCAAACCTCCTCTCTTAAGTTTGCACTTACACCTTATGTTGATTTAACTTATATAGATTCCCAAGAAAAGTCCCCAATGAGAGTGAAAGCTCAGCATGCTTTTACTAAGATTTACTCCAAGGTCAACCCCAGATACTGGATGTGACAAGGCATAAATGTACTCTATGAATGTGAGAGAAAACAATTCTTCATGATGCAAAAGACTTTGGTCAGATATCAAGACAAGATAAAGAAGGAAAGAAGAATAGCTGCTTAATAGCAAAAAAAGAAGAAGAATAAAATGGTCATTTGTTCTAACCTACTCCTGGACTCATGCTGATAGGAACATCAAACAATATAGAAAAAAGAAAAGCTACGGAAAAAAAATCCTATATATTAGGCATTATCCTTCTAGAGGGAATTTACTGAAAACTGAGCGCCATTCATACTTGCATTATTTCAGTAAGGCTCAAAATTAATGCAGTTTAATAGCCAACAACAGCAGGGGAGAGGCAAAAAATGCCTGAAAATTGAACAACACAGAATAAATGATGATTTCCCTCCAAGAGGAAGGAATTTGGGAAGCCTTGGGGAGGACCTGTTTTGGAAGTTACTGAGAAATCTGCTTTTTGAGAAAAGGTTTGGTGTAGATGTTCATGAGAATCCAGAACACACGTTCTGTTAACTATGAATGAGGGTTGGAAAACTTGTAAGCATCATTCTTATATTTGATAACTTTTAACTTCATATTGCTTGCATTTGGATCTGGCTTCCAATTAATTAAAACATTAAACTTGTTTTCATCTCCCCCTCCCCCCCTCTTTTTTTATTTTATTTTACAAAGGATGTCTATGGTTGCTAGGAATTGAAAATGAGTTGATGCTACATAATAATCACAGTCATCCAGGGACTATTTAAACACCTTTGGAGTACTGGAGCATTACTTCCTATATTGAATTTATTTTATCACTGTATGCTTTCCTAACATGAGCCAAAGACTGACTGTCTGTTAAACCCATTTGAAATTGTCCTACTCTTGGGGTCACAAAGAATAATTTTCCATGTTTTGTAATTTTTGTAACAAACTCTGGCATAACCCTTGTATAATGTGGAAGACCCTCGGCTTCAATATTAATTTCTTTTAACCAAAATTCCCTTTGATATTGGAATAATATTTAATATCTCAGATGCCTGTCTAATTAGCCAATGTTTTTTATCCAATTGTCTCTGAGTGTATTGTACAGTATATCTGTATATCTCCAAAGGGAAAAAAGACAGATTAGTTTTACATTTATGGTATAGTGTGGATATGCTTTATATAGTTTTCTGCATTGCATAATGGAGTGCTTATCAAGGAAATCTTTTCTTTTTAAATGGCAAGAGGTTTATACCAGATCTGTAGTGATTATACCTAGACAAGCAAAATGCAAAAGGGCAGTTTCTATTAAAAAAACCAATGTATCTGTTTTAAACCAAAATACAATTTCTTGTGCTACTTTACGTAACTGTGGCTATAATAACAAAACTTTAAATCTTTAGTGGAAAGAGAACTTATCAAGTGTGAACAAATAAACAGGAAATTCTAGAACTCTTTATGTTACCTGAAATAGTTAATTTTGACTAACAGATATAGACCACGCCACACTAACCCCAAAATGTACTCCCTTGTTTCGCTAAAAGGCTGCAGAGCTTTATTCCACCTCCATGGAAAAAGCAATTCATTGTCAAAGGGAGAATAACTTTTCTAGATAATGTTTTAAGATATGTAGGTATCAAATAATTTTTCTACGGTGTTGCTTTCTTAACTGGGGAAAACAGAAAAAAGGGAGCTCCAATACTGTATATTTTGATTTTAATTTTGTACAAATTGTCTATGAATGTTAGAAATTCCAAGAATAAGTTAGCTATATGTTTTGTGAAGCAAGATAAATGCTTTGTTTGGAAGTCTTCTCAATCTAGCATCTTTTCCTTTCCTCCAAAATTGAGCTTTGAGAGAGGAAAAGGTTTTTAGGACGGTGGAGACCAGTTGGAAGCAATCAACTGGCAAACTACAAATTATGTTTAAAATAATGCTCTTTTGAATGTATTTCTGGGTTTATTTTAAATAAGGCTGCACATCTAAATGCACACATTGCACAGATTTCTTTTTTTACTTTTACTCCTTTTAATGCTACATAGCTTGCTTAAAGAAGTGTGTGTGTGGGAAAAGACTGATGATTCATCCAGTGTTTAATTTTCTCATAGTCCACTTATAATCTATCAAGAAAATTGTAAAGGTTGCAGACTGACTTTTCTTAAAATATCCTGTTGTTTACTTGCCTAAAGAAAATATACTAAAGAGAACTGTTTTATGCAAGCATAATGGAAGTTAATCTGGGCTAGACAGTCAGTGGCAATAATTTAAAGAGGAATTATGTAGTCATCCTGGAAAATAGAAAAGTTGGTAGAAATAATATTCTATAGTACTAGTTTGCTTTACATGACCAGGCAAGTGTTTAAATTGTTAGTTAGTAGGTTTGGTTTAGACTTCTTACCTGAGTTTCAGAATTTGGTCTAAATAAGGAAGAGAGGTCTACCTGCTCCATGGGTGTAAGAGGAGTGCAGAGATTTTCACATTGTCACTATAGTTCTGGGGTGTCAAACATAAGACCTGTGGCCCATAGGGTGCTTAGATTAGGTCACCCTTGAAACAGTGAAAGACCAGCCAGCGATGCCTCTGCCAGCAAGAACAGAGTTATGAGGACTGTTCATAATCTTCCTACGCTCAGTTTTCTCTGGCAGAGGGTTGCAGGAGACTGTCGCAGCTGATAACAGAGCTTGCAAGGCTCCTGAACTCCGTTTTTGTTGGCAGAGGGTTGCAGGATGTTGTCTCAGCCGAAAATGGAGCTTGGGAATTCGTTTTCACTGGCAGAGTGTTTGGGCCACCACAGGCCCCCCTGATAAAAGTGACATTGAGCTGGCCATGCCCCCCAGTCATCCCATCCCCTAACCCCTGAGGTCAAATACAGTCCTGATGCGATCCTCAATGAAATCCAGTTTGACACCCCTGCTATAGTTTCTGCTAGCCTACACTTGGGAGTTTGGTAGTTAGTACCTTTTCAGATGAATACATTTTATCAAAAGCATATTCCCATCAACCAGTCACCTCCTGAGTCAAACTGCCATCTATTTCTAACAAGAGCCATTTATTACTGTGATGTCTGCCCCATTTCCCTTGATTTTTCTTTTTCAGAGGGAAGCCCACTACACCAGCTTTCCATGATTGGTGTAAAGGAACTGGATGTGGAGTGTCATATTCCATCCCTCTTAAAAGAGCAAGCAAATCAGTGTTAGCCCTGATCCCCACATCCCATGATTAAAAGGAATATTGTGATTCTGTTGATGAACTGTTTTTGTATCAAGTCTGTATCAGAAATTTTTCTGTTGGCTGCTTTGTATGAATGAAAAAGGTTGGGGGAATGGGCTTTTCCTACCTTGAATGCCTAAGGAATTTGCTGAACTGTTTCAACTGATTAACATTCAGCACACTTGAATTCACTTACCCATTAATTATTTTCTTTATGTTTCTGCTGATTGCAGTGCTGTTTATTGACTTGAATTTCCCAATAATGAAGCTGCAAGTCCCTCCTTATTCATATTCAGTGGCTTTCAAAATTATTCCCCAAATGCATCATTACTCTGAAATCCTTTGAAACAGTTTTCCTGGGCCAGTTTTGAGTGAGAATGGATAGGAACCCCGTGAAACAATAGTGCTTAGTCAGTCCTAGTCTTTCATCTATATATCAAAGATTAACATCTGATTCAGATCTTTGTGCTTCTCAAGGTTCCCTTTGTAAAACAGCAACAGCAGACATGATGTTATAATTAGCTTTGTTAAGAAAGGGTGATGTGATTCCAGCATTAAGATTTTGAGAGGATTGTTATACTGCCAACTATTTATTAACTTTTTTACTGATGAATGCTGCCTAACCTTTTTTTGGCTTTAGTTTCAGTTGAGTTGAGGCAGCCTTGTGCAATGAACATCGCAAAATTGAACAAATGAGGACTGCAAAGCATTTTTCAAATTAAAATGCTTCATGAAGGATAAAATACGAGGAACATATTGTTTCCAAATCATTGCTAGCTTTTCTGCTGACACTGAATTAAAAGTTAGTGATTTTTCATGCTGGCACTGATCAAGGAAAACAGATTCTAGAGCAGTGATTGCTTTTTTTCTTTTTGGCAACTGAAATGACCTTAGAGAGAGCAAGATTAACATGGTTATCTGTCCCTTTATGTGGTTCTTCTTTTAACTGCCTGGCTCAGTGATGATGAATCTTTGATGGCATGCCATGACATTTTGAGTGACACTCCAGTATTTACCTGATGATGTTCATTGTTCAGGATGGCCTACATTGGGGGACAACAATTGATTATTTCTCTTTTGTTTGTTGATATGTGTGAGACACAACAGCAGAATCAAGTTAGGCATTTCCCAAATTTTTGGGGAGCTCAGAAGTTTTATCATCAATGACCTAGCTCAGGGGTCTGCAAAGTTGGCTCTTTTAAGACTGTTGGACTTCAACTCCCAGAATTCCCCAGCCAGCTATGCTATGCTGGCTGGGGAATTCTGGGAGTTGAAGTCCACCAGTCTTAAAAGAGCCAACTTTGCAGACCCCTGACCTAGCTGAAGAAAAGATCATAGTGAACCATGGAAATTGTGTGGGATTGCAACTCTGCCTATCATGGAACTGGACCACTAAATATTCATTCACAGTCGAGGTCTTTTCTACTAGTACATTTGTGCTGAAGATCACAATCTTCTGGACCTATCCCAACCTCACTGGCCCATAACTTTGGGTGATACTAAACCTCTATTCATTTTAACAGGCAAAGTTACCTCTAATTCCTTGAGCAGTGTTTCTCAACCTTGGCAACTTGAAGATGTGTAGACTTTGACTCCCAGAATGCTCCTGTCAGTTTGCAAGGTTGAGAGCACAGCCTTAGGAAATGCTATTGCTTCTAGAAAAACTTTCTTAGCAGAAGATGTATTCATGGAATAGTTAATGAGATCTGAATGTTCTTTCTATGAAAAATCTCTTCTGCATGCTTTGTAGAGGCTAACATACAGATGAATGATAGTACTTTATTAACCTCAGAAATATTACTTTATGAGGACAAATATGTTTCTGTGTACCTGCATGAGGGAGAGAAGCAATTATCCTAACACATGTTTTTTAACTTTAGCAACAAGCAGCTTTCTAGTTCTAGAGCCACAATCTCCATAATTTTATAAATGCTTTTGTACTTTATAAGCGTTACAAAAATTAAGGTTACCAGATGTGAATAGTAAAAATTTGGAAGACCACTAGATAATAGAAAAAGAAATGATGCAAGATTGGCTACCACAGTGGTTGTCTGTATTTTTGGAGCCCAATGCTTAACAAAATAATAATGAGTCAAATTTTGATTTATTCTATTCCACAAACCTGTGCTAGACAGCATGGTTTAAGGCAGTGCTTCTCAAATAGTGGGGCGGGCCCCCCAGGGGGGGGTGCGAGGCTCCGTAAAGGGGGGCGCGTTTGACCTCGGCAGTTTAGTTTAATTAAGGATTTAATTTTTTTAAAATTTCTAATGCACTTTAAATCTTTTCTGCTACAGTTAATAAAGCTATTCTTTGTTGTAAATTGATCCACATTTCTTTCTTTTTTTATTCTCTTATATGTTAATAAGGATACAGTGTTATGCAGAGGTGTACTTATTACAATTTTATAGACAAATGATACTATTTACAGTCGCACGGGGGGCGCGAAATGTTTTCTTCTTCCTAGGGGGGGGCATGACAGAAAATAATTGAGAAACACTGGTTTAAGGTAAGATTTTCAATGTATTACTTGTATGTGCTAGAGCTCTATCTATTTCTAACTGGGCATTACTAGTTTTGTGCATGAACTAGAGATCTTATAATGAGATCATTTGAATGGGACTTAGGCTGGCATCATAAATGAAGATGGATTAATGTGCCAGACTGATAACCAATATACAAGCATGTTACTTCCTCAACTTACCTCCTCTGAATTTTTGTTCTTTGATACCTAGCAAATTCAGCTGAGAACATTGTCTTAGTGGCAACCATCTCTGAAGGGCCAATCTTGGTCTGCCAGCCTTGTAAAACCTTATGTATCTCCAGGACATGATCTCCAATCTCAACAAGTTAGTATGAATATGACCCAGATATCTGTACCTTTTACTTGGTGACTACTTTGGAGCTTTACTCTTTCTGGCTTCTCCCTCTTTTGGTACTCTACAACTGACACAAGACATAATCTTTATTTACCAGAAAGCTTTTCATTTCCTAATTCAGTCTTAAAAAATGAAATAATGGGTAGCTAGAGCTAATTCATTTGTTTGCAGATCTACCTGGAGGAAAAAAACCAAAGGAATTGTAGTGGCAGACAACATCCTGTTAGCTATCAAAGTGTTTTATTCCATATGGCAGCCTTTTGTGGCAATCCCCACAACACTTTCAAAATTCAATGTCTTGGCCCGAAATGGCTATCTTTTCTAGCTCTTTCTGTTTTGAATATATGCCTACTTCTGAGTCCTGTGATCCTTGATATTGGTTACTAATTGGGCCACATACTGCCTCAGGTCTACTTGACTTAAAAGTTTGACACACTTGCATCCATTACAACTCTAGGAAGAGAGTTTTTGCCATGCATTTTGGTTTGTTTAGTTGAGATTTTAGTATTCAATTGTAGGACAGTGACCATTGAAGATGAAGAAATATATGAAATGGAATTTAAAAAATAGCTTTATGTTCAATACTGAAACAAAATAACAAATGTGACTATATAAAATAAGCGAGGTTGCTAATTTAAAAATTTGCTTGTTGAAATATTATGATGTGTATAACTATGTGAATTTGGGGGTAAATTCCTTGATATGATTATGTGTTAATGAAAAAGAAGTCAGACTTTAAAACTTTACAGCCCAAGCTTTTATATAGAATCATATTTTGAAGGATGACTGTTGTGTTATAATTTTAAATATAAGATTATGTATGTTGAATTAATGTGATTTTGTAAGTAGTACAGTATTTTAAACAGAATACATTGTAAGGAATTTATGCATTGCGAGGAATTGACAAATAATATGGTTGTTTATCTGACTGCATTTTTAAATGGAGTTGAATCATCAGATTGGTAAATGCAAATCCCAGATTTTGTAGAATTCATTATATTTCTAGTCTAAGGAAATAATGTATCATTTAATAATAATATAACAACACCAAAATGAACTAGATGAGATGAATTAATGGAGAAAAGAAATGAGACAGCATAGAGGGAAAATGCAGCAGTGCTGATCTTTAAATCAAAACTAATTATACATTTTATTATCTGTGTCTCAGTGTACCATTGATCACAATTAGTGTACACACTGTTTCTGTTACTGTGCATTACACTCATCAATAAAATGAAAGAAAACAAATGAAATGAAATAATTTTACACAAACACAATGATCGTATTATTATTATTAATAATAATCCCTGAACAACCCAAAGGTTATCCCCCCGCTCCCCCAAGTCCATAACACAAATCAAATGAAATTAAACAGAGAACACAAAGCCTTCAAAAGTGAAAAACAATTTACAGAAAAAAAAATTAAAAGAAAAACGCAGAATTCAAGCATTCCACAGATTGTTCAAAATGATTGAAAGCCTAGTCTAAATTCCATCTTTTTAACCAGGTGATGTGAGAACAAATTTTATTTTTTAGTTTTATAGCTAGATTAAAAGAGGCTATTAAAGATCTGAGATATTACAGTTAATGTGTACATTCACTGGTGATGTAGACTAGGCCTTTTAAAGCTTTCTGTGTGCACATGTCATGCACCAATGAAATCCATCTGCACAAGTAGCCTCTGCATTGAAATGAATGGGAAAATGCTAGGCATTGTATTGAGTGGAATCCCTAAACACCTGAGGTATCCAATTCATTACTCTGGCAAACTTACAATGAGTCTGGGCTGCATATACAGATAAAACTCTAGTATGAAATTCTACGTGAATTAAAAAAAAAAATTCCATCCCTTATTTTGCTTTATTCACTCAGTCATTATATGGTATTACAATTAGTTTCCCCACGGCATGAAATATATCTCATGTTTTTGCAGTTTTATAGAGTGGTCTTTTTCTACAACATTGCATTTAATTAATGCACTGAGCAGGTCATTCCAAAATTGGTGATTGTATGATTTAAAGATAGGATTTTAAGGATGTGAATTCATACAGCTGCTTCGCTTACCGTAACATACCGGATGTGTATGTTACTGTCCATGAGAAAATGGGCCATGGTGATAGAAGAATTGTCATTATCAGTCATACACCCCCCGTGAATAAAGGAGAAATTACAAACTCCCAAAACAATATCATTCTATATTTGGGAGAAATACTTGGAAATATGACTACAGATTTTTTTTTCAACCGACATCCAGCAGCACTGCTAAAGTGACAATGAGAAATATATTTTACATATATATCTTTTCATTTTCCAATTGGAGGTGGATAAACCTGAGACTCTTCAAATATTATTGAATATCACTCCCATGATTCTGAACTACTGGCCATACTGCGGGGAACTGGAGTCCAATAATATCCAAAGGGCCATAGATTCTCCATTGATATTTAGAGACCAGCTCCTTAATCATTGTAAGCATCACTATATTTTTATGATATGGAAACATCAATCATCTTCCCCTAATTACTTGTCAGTTTTCTTTTTCAGAAACAGGCTATTGTGCGGTTACAACTGCAATAATAGTGTTTATATGATAATTTTAAAGTTATAAACCCTATAAGATTTAGATTTAGATTTATTAAATTTTTAGACCGCCCTTCTCCCTTGTGGTCTATAATGTGCATGGCTACCCACACTGCTTCCATGTGACTAGGGAAGCAGCAAAGCCATGCACATTTTTACTTCTCTGGCACCCATAAATAGAATCAAAGGAACAGAAAGAAAAAAAACAGAAACAAAGAAAAATGAATTGTTTCAATATGTTTCATTCTCTCTAATCCCCTTTTAGATTTGCTTGCTTTAGATATTTCAGATGTAGTGGTGAGAGAATTCTGAAAAATGAAAAAAATATATAGAAAGACAGCGCATGGAGAAATCAATAGATAAACCAGCTACAAAATAAATATCACTGGACTGTTCAGTTGCACTGTCCCTGAATGATAGTTCCCAAATAAAACTCCTTTTTGGTACATTAATCTATTCTGAACATTGATAAGTACATTGTTGACATGTACTCATCAAGGTCTACAACAATACTGATACTTTTTAATTCATGGAAATAAATGCCAATTCACTGCCAGACAATGCAGATAGTGCCACATTTCTTGCTAGGACACATTGTTGTTCTGAAGGCCAATGGGTAGTAGAACTTTTTAACTCCAGCACGGAAGAATAAATTTGAATTACAGTATTCTGATGATGGGTTGCCCTTTACAAATGTTCAGCGATTTCCATAGAGCAGGAGCAGGATCAGAGAGAATAAGCAAAGCAAGAGACCAAAGAATTGGCATCTGGAGCACATGCAGCATAAATACTCTGGGTAAAATGGGTGACTGAAAAAAAGCTCAAGGATGTTCTGGTGATTTAGGGTTCAACACAGCTGTTCATACTTAAAATGAACAATTGTTCCAATTAATTCCAACAGTCTAGTAATAAACAGACTAAATTCATCCACAGCTCAGTGGTAAAGCACATGCTAGCATGTCAACTATCCAACAGTTCAATTCATGGAATCACCAGTTAAAATAGTTACAGGGCTGGATAAGCTTCTTCCTGAGATCTCAGAGAATCACTCTAAGTGAGAGTCCTGGGCTAGATAGGTCACTGGCTTGACTCAGTATAAACAACTTTCTGAGTCCTGTACTTAACTGGTAAACAGATCCCTTCCTACGTGACGAAATTTGCACAGCTTCTTCCCTTTAAAACCTAAGACTTTCTCCAGCTCTTGGTTATTGCTTCTTAGGAACCTTACATCGAACAACAGAATGAATACCAGCCATTTCTGGACTCTCACTCCGTTCATTGAAAAGAAAAGATATGGAAAGAAACACGCTTGCATTTTCAATGGTCGGTCAGCTTCACTATCACTATTCAATGCTATATTACAGATTATGGTTTGCTTCATTCATGCAAAGTATTACAACAAGTACAATGAAAGCATTCCCAATTTGGAGTATGAGGAGGAGCATAGCAGCAAATATTGGTAGATGGAAAGGGCATAGGAGGGAACTGAAATTTATCTGACAAAATATGTCAGAAATACAGGGAAAAATGCTAGGGCTTCGGGCATGAAGTCTATAATCCACAGTCTGGAGCAAACGGAGAATTGATTAAATATGGTTTAGGTGGCTAATTTTTTTTAAAGAGAGTGCTGGTCATAAATAGAGTTCTGAAAAAAATGGGAAAGGGTTATTTGTGGTTTAATAACATCTGAACAACCAGGCAGTTAAGGAGGGATAAAAACAAAAACAAATAAAACAAAACCTCAAACAAAATTATCCTCCCCATAAACAGCATAGGGTTGGAACCCCCTTGGATTGTGTTGGTCACTCTAGACTCACATGTGTCATTGTGGGTGGTGATTCAGCTTGTTCTTGAGTTAATGAAGAAGGCAACAAAGATATTGGTCAGAAAGTCAAGAACTCCCACTTAAGTCCTTCACCCAATATGATATAACTTAAAGTTGGTTGTTGGTCTTTCCAAACAACCCCCTTTGACATCCAACTGCTCCTTAGAGAGGGAGGGGAAAGGGAAATACAAAGTAACTCCATCATGACCTTGTAGGCTGAGTTGCAAAGATGGCCCTGCATCCACGTCTCCATTGCAATGCTGCTGCTCCTGGTGAAGACTCCTGCAGATTTCGAACTCCTACCACAAAGCTACATTCCATCAATAGGTAAGTGAACATGGCAAATGTCTTTTCTTCTCTGTTCAATAATATTAGATCTATATCTATATATCTCTCTTTCTATATATATATATAGATATTATCTTCAATTGTTTCTTTAGAAGCCCTTTATGTGGCAGTAGGCTTCCAGAGATGAGAAAAATATGTACAAGAGCCAGAGCAGCACAAAGAGGCTTGAGGTCAGAATCTTGGCAGTCCGTGGCCCGCCTAGCTCACCTCCAATCTCTGGTCTTCGCCGGTAGAGGAGCACACCAACACTGATAAAAGCAAATATAGTGAAGAGGGTGACAGAGAAAGCCAGGGTGCCTGGTTGGACTGCAAATGTCTCCCCTTTGGCTGCATGGTAGATTGCAGCAATGGACCAGGCTACGCCGATTCCCAGGAAAACATTCACAGCATTGCTACCAGTGACATTACCTATGGAAGCATCTGCATATTGATCTTGTGTTGCTGCTACTTTGCTGGCAAATGTATCTGTAAAGTGAAAAGAAACATTATTATTGAACCTTGTGCTGTTGTCTCTATTTCCAAGCTCAGTGTTAGGCAAATGGTTTTCTAGATTTAGATTTATTAAATTTTTAGACCGCCCTTCTCCCTTGCGGGACTCAGGGCAGTGTACAGGCAATAATAAGGACAATAAGATAGAGCATAAAATCCAATTAAAATACAATTAAAAATATATTAAATGGATTGGCCTGATCTAAATCCAGTTAAAAAACCCTTACTAAAACCAATTTAAAAACTAAAGCAATTTTAAAAACTACGCCAGGCCGGCCGCACGAAACAGATAGGTCTTTAAGGCCTGACGGAACAGGCGCAGGTCTGTGGTTGTCCATAGGTCAGGGGGTAGGTCATTCCAGAGGGCAGGAGCTGCCACAGAGAAGGCTATCCCCTTGAGGGTCGCCAGCCGGCATTGCCTGGCCGACGGCACCCTGATGAGGCCCTCCCTGTGGGAGCGGACTGGTCGGTGGGAGGTGTTTGGTAGCAGGAGACGGTCTTGCAGATAGCCAGGTCCCTTGCCATGGAGCGCTTTGAAGATGGTTACTAATACCTTGAAGCGCACCCGGAAAGCCACAGGCAGCCAGTGCAGCTCGCGCAGGAGAGGTGTCACGCGGGAGCATCTAGACGCTCCCAGAATCCCCCGCGCGGTCGCATTCTGGACTAACTGGAGTCTCCGGGTGCACCTCAAGGGAAGCCCCATGTAGAGAGCATTGCAGTAGTCCAGACGGGAAATGACGAGGGCTTGAGTGACCGTGCGTAAAGCGTCATGATCCAGAAAGGGGCGCAACTGGCGTATCAGGCGAACCTGATAAAAAGCCCCCCTGGCCACGGCTGTCATATGGTCTTCTAGGGACAGCCGAGAGTACAGGAGGATACCCAAGTTGTGAGCCCTCTCTGTAGGGGCCAATGACTCGCCCGCAATAGCCAGCGATGACACCAGCTGGCTTTATCGTGACACCGGAAGCCACAGCACTCGGTCTTGGACGGTTTGAGTTTCTCCCCATCCAGACTTGCACGGCCTCCTGACACCGGGACATCACTTCCACGGCATCGTTGGGGTCGCCCGGGGTAGAGATGTACAACTGAGTATCATCAGCATACTGATGGAACTCTACCCCGAAACCACGGATGATCTCACCCAACGGCTTCATATAGATGTTGAACAGGAGAGGCAAGAGGACCGACCCCTGTGGCACCCCACAAGTGAGGCACCTCAACGTTGACCTCTGCCCTCCTGCCAATACAAATTGCGACCGGTCGGAGAGGTAGGAGGAGAACCACCGTAAAACGGTGCCCCCCACCCCCAACCCCTCCAGACGGTGCAACAAGATACCATGGTCGATGGTATCAAAAGCCGCTGAGAGATCTAACAGGACCAGGATAGAGGAGCACCCCTATCCCGAGCCCTCCAGAGATCATCGACCAATGTGACCAATGCCGTCTCTGTGCTGTACCCAGGCCGGAAGCCGGACTTGTGCGAGTCCACATAGACAGTTTCCTCCAGGTGCTGAGGGAGCTGCCGCGCCACCACACTCTTAACAGCCTTCGCAAGAAAACGAAGGTTGGAACAGGCCGGTAGTTGGCCAACACAGCCGGGTCCAGGGAGGGCTTCTTGAGGAGGGGCCTCACCACCGCCTCTTTCAAGACGGCCGGCAGAAACCCCTCACTCAAAGAAGCGTTGACAATTCCCTGGAGCCAGCCTCGTGTCACCTCCCGGGAGGCCAGTACCAACCAGGAGGGACACGGGTCCAATAAACATGTAGTGGCGTTCAGCCGTCCCAGCATCCTGTCCATGTCCTCAGGAGTCACAGGATCGAACTTTTCCCAGATGACAGACTCAAGACCTGCCTCCGTCAACCTAGCAATAGCAGGATGGTACATTGATAAATAATCTAGCCCAGTGATGGCGAACCTATGGCACGGTGCCCCAGGTGGAACGCGGAGCCATTTCTTAGGGCACGCGAGGCATTGCCCTGTCAGCTCCAGCACACATGTGTGCACTGGCCAGCTGATTTAGGCTTTCTTTTGAGGCAATTTTTTGCCCTCTGGAGGCTTCATTGAAGCTCCTGAAGCCTCTGGAGGTGATGGGGGAGGCTGTTTTCACCCTCCCCAGGCTCCTAGAAATCCTCTGGAGCCTGGGGAGGGCGAAAAAAGTGTGCCAAAAGCAGGGAGTCGTGCACATAGCATTATGGGCACGTCCATGCACGACCTTCCTGCGCTCTTTCCGCTTTTGGCACACAAGCCAAAAAAGGTTAGCCATCACTGATCTAACCAAAAGCAAGATCTGGATAGACTTTGAAGTTGCACAGTCTAGAACTGATGTTTTACCAATCTTAGCCGGTGGCTTTTTCTCCCTGTGCTTCTGCCTCTACTAGTAATTAGACCAGTGGTGGGTTCCAGATCCCATTCCAAATGGGCCCGGTGGTGTCCACATGGATACGTGCAGTGCGCACATGTGTCTTACCACCTCCATGAGCCTTGCGACACTCCAACTAATCAGCGGAGCACTGCGCAGATGCTGTATGCGCCATGCACGTGCACAGAAGTCTTAAAAGACCGGTAAGGAGCTCAGGTAGACCTTCTGGAGCACTGTACCGGAATGGTATCCAGTGCTCTGGGCAGGCTCTGGTAAGCCCATACTGGGTCGTACTGTCTGCAATCCACCACTGAATTAGACACTGTTTTAAACCAACTTGTTAAAAAGAGCTACTAGCAAACTGCAATCTTTAAGTCTCTTTTTACAAAGCCCCTTCCCATTAGGTTACGCCAATATGCTGGATTTTAAATAGTTCAGATTTTGAAGTTAATCTAAGATTAGAATCTAATCCTGTGGTCTGTGGATTCCCCACTCCCCCACAAAAGGGGGTATATGCTATCATCCAATCCTTCCTCCTTTTTGGTTCTGAAATTTCTCCAGGTCTTCTCCTTTGTGGGTGTGATGCACTCCACCCCCTGCAGTTCTGTGGGGGTATTTTAAAGATAGCCCTCTACATCAGGACATATGCCAAATGGGGATGGCTCTGTAGAATCCCCAAGCTCCTCTTTTGCTCTTTCTACAGGGAATCGTGGATCCTGTTTTGAAGAAATAGCTGGCAGAGAATATGAAGCTTATTTGTGGCTTCTTCTGTTTGACCAGGATTTTGATGTATCCCTATTGCTCGATTAAGTGCCTGTTTTTGTTCTCACTCATCTCACTTACTCACTCAACCGCAGAATAGCATTAATCTTAGTGATCATCGCTATTGTGCATTTTTATTCTACTTTAGTTTTTATTTATATCTATAATTTCTAGATATATGTCTTTCAGTGTTTGAAGCATGAAGTCATGGCCTCTGATACGGCTGAAACTGTCTCTCTCCTGACTCTCTTCCAGTGTGAGTTCATTACAACATATATCTGCATTTCAAACGGATACACGGGAGAAGCAGAAGCTGAACCTACAACTTCAGCTTGCAGTTTTCTCCTGCCCAGGATCTTCTTTAGAAGCTATATAGCATTATACATGGACCCATTCTGTCTGATGGTTAAAAATAATCTGTTTTGCAAATTTCTCTTTTCTCTCTTCTTATCCTTCCTTCTCTGGAACGAAAAGTCTTTTCCCCAGTATGAACTGTTTAATTGTCCAGTAACAAACAATGTAGTTTTTCTTACAACTATTTTTTTGAAATTTAAATTGGGATTATGGTTCCTAGCTTTGGCTCATAATTACATTAATAATAATCTGATATCATTTCATAATAATATTAAAACAATATGTACTATCCACTTGTAATATTAACACAAACACTGTAAAAGAAGTTCAGGAGATTGAGATTTAGCCTGGGTTCACACATACTTTGTACTTAACTGGTTTTCTGATTTGATGGTCTGATGGTAATACAATAGCAGAGTTGGAAGGGACCTTGAAGGTCTTCTAGTCCAACCCCCTGCCTAGGCAGGAACCTTTCAGACAAATGGTTATCCAACATCTTCTTAAAGATTTCCAGTGTTGGGGCATTCACAACTTCTGGAGGCAAGCTGTTCCACTGATTAATTGTTCTAACTGTCAGGAAATTTCTCCTCAGTTCTAAGTTGCTTCTCTCCTTGATTAGTTTCCATCCATTGCCTCTTGTTCTACCCTCAGGTGCCTTGGTGAATAGTTTGACTCCCTCTTCTTTGTGGCAACCCCTGACATATTAGAACACTGCTATCATGTCTCCCCTAATCCTTCTTTTTATTAAACTAGACATACCCAGTTCCTGCAACCGTTCTTCATGTTTTAGTCTCCAGTCCCCTAATCATCTTGGTTGCTCTTCTCTGCACTCTTTCTAGAGTCTCCACATCTTTTCTACATCGTGGTGACCAAAACTGAATGCAGTATTCCAAGTGTGGCCTTACCAAGGCATTATAAAGTGGCATTAACACTTCACGTGATCTTGATTCTATCCCTGTTTATGTAGCCGCCCTGGGTCCGCTTCGGAGAAGGGCGGGGTATAAATTTAATTTAAAAAAAAAAAGTAGCCTAGAACTGTGTTGGCTTTTTTGGCAGCTGCTGCACACTGCTGGCTCATATTTAAATGGTTGTCCACTAGAACTCTCTCAGCACAATGGTAAGCCATTATTGGCAGGATCGGGTTTCCCTAAGCCAAAGCACATTCTGTCTTAGTAGGAAGTGTGAATCAGCTCAGAAAGTAGTTTGTGCAAAGCAGCAGTCTGTTGTAGTCAGGTCATGATAATCTGTTGTAGTCAGGTCTGAATCAGGTCTGAGGGCAGATAGTTTGAACATTATACAGAGCCCTCGATTTACAACAGTTCATTTAGTGACTGTTCAAAGTTACAATGGCACTGAAGAAAGTGGCTTATGACTGCTTTTCAGACTTATGACTGTTGCCGTATCCTGGGTCATGTGATCACTTTTTATAACCTTCTGACAAGCAAAGTCAATAGGAAAGCAAGATTCACTTAATAACTGAATTACTAAGTTAACAAAGGCAGAGATTCACTTAACAAATGTGTCAAGAAATGGGGCAAAACTCACTTAATAAATGTCTCACTTAGCAACAGAAATTTTGGGCTCAACTGTGGTCATAAGTCAAGGACTACCTGTATCAACTTAAATGTAAGATAAAGTATTAAATAAAATAGATAGGCATTATTATGAAATGATCAATTTGGCTCTCATTCTACAAAATCAGATTAGAAGGAAATCCAAGTTGTACATTAATTACTTATCTTTCTTTCTGTATTTCAAAGCATTGTTGGATATCTACCTCTTTCATCCATTACCCCCTTCCCCCACCTGCATTATTTAATTTTCCGGAAGAAGGTGCTGATCTTATTGTGCTCCAGTCACAAACATTTCACTAGTAAAGGAGAATTTACTGTTATTTAAACTCCATTCCAAGTACGCAACTAGATGTATTTTGTTAAAAACAACAACAATCCAAGCTGTTTTAACTGAATGTTTTTCAGTACAGCAGCCTCAGGTCACCTTGGATAAAAAGAGAGAAAAGACAGCTCAGCCTAAAAAAGTACTTCTTTAAAATGTCATTCTTGGCAGGAGTTTAGTAACAGCTTTTTCCTATAGTATGTTGGATGCAAAATTGTGAGGTCTCAGCTGGTAGCTAGCTCTTCATCCTCATTCAAAAGGCAAAGCCAAATAGGTAGGGCAAGAATGTTCATTTATATTAAAATTCAAAAGCTGCTTTCACTCATAAAAATAGCACCGTGGACATTTCTATAAGCTCTGTTTAAAAAAACAAAGGCAGTTTCTCCAGAATTCTGCCTCTGCTGCTCCACAGCAACTTAATAATTAGACTGCAGAAGTGATGTCAAAATAAGAAAGTTCATACTAGGTCCTTCTGCAACAGCCAGCAGAGTTCTTGGCAAGCTGGGGGTGGCAAGGTTGCTTGCAAAACACTCTTCATTCACAGGATAGTTTTTATGAAATTTATTGGTGTGCTTATTTATTAATAAGTTCAATTTACATAGAAGCCCGTGTCACATTCCGGATTCTGGGTGGCTGACAATACTAAAAAACATTATAAAAGTATTGGAAACAGGAAGGCAACATCCATAAAACATGAGCTGGGGTAAAAAAAACAAACCCAGACTCATCAACAGAGTGACAAACCAGCACAACCAATGTATTTCCTATTGTCCAGACACCTGCCTGCTGGGTGATCATCTGACTAACTGGGAGTTGAACACTGGTTCCTTTATTAGTAAAGGCATGAGGAAACTAGTAAATTGCAACTAGACCTTGACTTACAGCAGTTCGTTTAGTGACCCTTCAAATTTGCAACGGCATTGAAAAAAGTGACTTAGGACCATTCTTCACACTCATGACCATTGTAGCATCTCTATGGTCACGTGATTTACATTTGGATGCTGACAGCTGGTTCATTTTTATGAACGGGGTTATGCAGCCTTCTGACAATCAAAGACAATAGGGAAGCCAGACTCACTTAATAACCAGGCTAGTAATTTAACAACTTCAATGATTCATTTAACCAAGGTGACAAGAAAAGTCGTAAAATAGGGCAGAACTCACTTAACAATTTCTCACATAAATTTTGGGCTCAGTTGTGGTCATAAGTTGAGGACTACCTATACTAGGCTGGAGAAGGGTGAGCTCTGCTTATATGTATGAAGTTGTTAGTTGTTATGTCTGCAGCTGACTTCGATTTTAGCAGCCCTTGGGGCTAAAAACATTGTTTATCTATTTGCTCCCCTCTCCAACTTAGAAAAGTGTTTTTTGATGCAAATTATGTAAACTGTCAGTGAGAACATTAGCATCCCGCATAGAATTGTAAACCCTAGGGTTCCCTGTGAAGAGGGAATTTAATTTTAGTTTCAATTTATTTTATGGCACATAGATATGATAATGAAGCTATGGCCCAAAAGGGCATGCTGTCTTCAATCTGGATCCTTCAGCTGAGTGGATGCTGGCTATGCTTATTGGAAATTTTAGGAATGACAGAGCCAGATTTTCTGGAAATCACCAGATCCAGAAAGGTTGCCTTAGGCCAGTGATGGCAAACCTTTTTGGCACTGAGTGCCCAAACTGGAATGTGTGTGTGCTTGTGTGCATGCCGGAGTACTGGAAACCCAAAGACCAGCTGTCTGGTGCGCATGCACATGCTGGTCACCTGGTCTCTGGTTTTCCAGCACACGTATGCGCACTGGCCAGCCGGTCTTCGGGTTTCTGGCGCTTCAGTGTGAGCGAAGACCAATTGGCTGGTGTGCGCGCAGGCCACAAAGCAGAAGAGCAGCTGGTGACAGCGCGCATAACCACAGAGAGGGATCTGCATGCCACTTCTGGCATGCGTGCCATAGTTTTGCCACCACAGCCTTAGGAAATCAACTTTTGATAAGCACCTTTCAATTTTTGACTGATTATTGCATTTTACAAATATTGTTCTGGCATGACTGTGTGATCCATGGGTGTGAGAGTTTTTTGGGATCTTGACTATACCTTTTTTCCTTCTTTAAATTTATTCTGATAATTGTATTATGTTTCTATTTATTTATTATTCCAATTTATATAATAATAATAAAAATAAAAATAAAAATAAAAATAAAAATAAAAATAAAAATAAAAATAATAATAATAATAATAATAATAATAATAATAATAATAATAATAATAATAATCTTTATTGTCATTGTAAAAATTACAATGAAATGGCCACCCATCTCATGGAAAATGATTCTGGAGAGCATATAACAGTCCATTGTCATTTTGATTAAACAATGAGTTTCTTAAACAAAGAAATAATTTTGATTGACAATTTGACATGCAGATGAATGAGTCAGTAGAACTACTGAATTGGGACACAAGTGGATTTAACTATATACGCTAGCTATTTAGGTTAAATGTTTAATCTATTTATTTTAAAAATCTGTGTATTCTATCTTTCTTAGGCCTTCCATAACGACAATGCAAAAATGTGGATGATCAATAGAGGATGGTAAAAAAATACAGAACACTCTATTACTTTATTGGTTCTTTGAGGTTTTGCCACACAAATATGGTAAGTTTACCCTTATTTAAAAATCTCCCTCTTTATTTCATTTTGACTGAAATTCAGCAGCATCTTTTGGAAAGGTTCTGCTTGCAATATCCAAGACTTGGCTACTGTAAGGATCCTGGGGCCTCTATCAAACCATGAACATAAAGATAAACAGTAACATGATAAATATTATGTTAATAAACATAATTTAAGTATCACCACATTATTCAGTGAGACTAATGGGACTGACCTATGTGCATGAGCTATACTACATTCCAGTAAGGAATTCCATTTCTTTAAAAGGAAACTTAGTAGCATCTAAGTTGCAAATAGATGTCTCATTTGGGTAATTTAATTATCTCATCTAGCAATGATTTCATTCAAATGCTCCTACTCGTAGCATTCATACTACTGACAAGATGATTGTAAATTATGTTGAAACTGCATCCCTGTTACACATCTATTCTTTGCTTAAAACTGAACGTGACTCACAATATAATCCTGTAAATATTACTCAGAAGTAAATTCATGATGCTGGGAACTCGGCAATGAGATTGGTTAAAGCTGCCTTGTTCAAAAGACGTTTAATGCAGAGTTAAGTCAATGGGCTGTTCTTCACTAGCTTACTACTAAATTTTCAAATATTGTTTTTTGACTTGTGCCTCTAGCTTTTTTTTTTTTTTTTTTTAGCTTGATCTTTATCCTCAACTTTTCTTTCTTCTGGCCTATGAGCTTGGGTTTAGGTCCTCCACTGTAGAATTCTCAGCTTTTTAAAAAAATATAAAGATGATTTTTCCTGATTTGTATCCTATAATTGCAGTTTGGCATATAGACATTTGTAGGCGATAACCTTATCTCCAGATCATGAAAAGCTGCTGATTCCTGCAAATCAAATAACTGTTGCATAACTGAAAAGATGAACGTGTATCAGCCTTTCTGCTCTCTTTTTTGGCATCCTAAAGCAAATTGTTGCCAGTGAATTGGGGAATGTGCATAATCTGATTGGATCGGCAGTTGGATTTTTCTTCCACACTGACCATGTGACTGCATGGGAATGTTCCCAGGATCACCTGCATACATACATCTTATATGGCTTGATCACTGAGTTACAGTCTATCATTGCGTGAAATTACGTGAAATTCAATACTAGCAGAGAGTGACTGTTTGAAGGGTAATTTAGGGGCAGTGGTGGGATTCAAATAATTTAACAACCGTTTTGCTGCCCTAATGATTTCTTCCCACAACCAGTTCACCAAACTGCCCAAAAACCTAACAACTGGTTCTCCCGAAGTGGTGCGAACTGGCTGAATCCCACCACTGCTTAGGGGGTGTTTGATGGATTGCATGATGCATAATTCGGTCCTCCAATTTGTTGCTGCTACTTCCCGGCATTGGTCATCTGAGGTGATGGCCTCACAATGCTAAATAATAGAACTGTTCCTTTAGCTGTGACTTCCCACTTGCTTGCTTCCTCTGCTTAGACCTTGGTTGTCTTCTCTGCCACTTGACATGGACATATCAAGATCCTAATCATTAATTGACGCCATTGAGCAATATAAAAAGCATTTTATTATGCTTTCTGTTGACCATCTTGAAATAGACTTGGGATCAAAAAGATTTCAATGACCAATAAGCATAGTATTAATAGTACTAAATTTACTTAGTATCATGATGAGTATTTTTAAAATTCTCATCTTATTTAATTCTCCCTAAAAGTAAGACTAGTAAAAGGAAAAATTGCCTAATAAATTCAGGAATGAGAAAGACAAGTACTGATTTACATGTGATTAAAATGATATGTTCACAAAGAAATGCTACTAATATAAAACAAGGAAGAATTGGACATAATCACTACAATTGTCTTTTGTGAAAAGCTTTTTCACTGTAATCATTCTGGAGAAACTAGGGAAGTTAATTTAAGTTATTTAATCCTCTTAATTTTAATTGCTTTGCATTATCTTTTTTGTCTTTTTATCACATTGCAAGCAACCCAGATTTGCTGTAATAGTGAGTTGGGCAGCATATAAATTTAATAAATAAATAAATCTTATGACCTCTACTGTATTTAGAATAATTATTCTACTTTGTTTTGGCTTGAAGAGACATTTTCTGCAACCTTAGAGTTAATATACTAGAAGATATCTGAAAAGCTTCCGCAAATGCCAATATGTTCTTAACAAATATGATGCAAATGTGTACGTGATATACTTATATTGAAAAATGTATAGACAGAGTTTCAGCAAACAAACTTCCCTGACATTCCCATGGTGCAGAAGGCCATTGCTAAATGACAGAACTCAACCAGGAAATTCTATGATTAATATTTTCAGATATGTAGATAGTGCAGTTTTAATATTTAATTATTTTACTTGCTTTACGACTTGTTAAGCAGCTAGAGTCACCTTGTAGGGGAATGGGTGGCATAAAAATGTCATAAGTATTAAATAAATAAATAAATAAATAAATAAACAAATAAATAAATAAATAAATAAATAAACAAACAAATAAACAAATAAATACACAAATCTTCCCTAGTTTATGTGCAGATCAATGCGATCTATAATTCCACTGCTGGGGACAACCTAAAAATGCATCAGGTAGTCAGGTATCCTGTTCTTAGAACCACTTTTATTGGTCTTGTCCCAATGAGTTTTCTTCTGCCTTTAAGTAAAATTGACTTTGCCTTGCCTGAATTATTTTCCCCCTTCACTTCTCTATATATAGATAAAACATACGTGACACTAAAATTTTATCTTCCACAGAGTTAGGATCCACAGTAATCTTTAGAATGATAGAAAAGCAACTATTGCCTTGATGCATCATTGGGATCATGAAATGGAAGAAAAGTTTAAACCCCCTTTCCACACCTTGTATGGACCCTGCTATGAGTAGATTTCATGATCATGAGTGTTTGCTTTCTAATACACAACGATATTCTGTATTACTTTTAGATTGGAAACCCTATTTAACATATTGCTTATTTTGACTCTGTAATTGTCTTTTTATGGTTACTTAAAATTTGGCAAGCTTTATGTGAATGTATCACTTTTGAATAAATAATGTAGTAAGAAATAGCATTTTAGATAATGGTTAATTCCCAGAGTCAAGATATAATAAATGGAGTGGCTTTTCATCCACAGTTGATTCAAAAATATTTTTTTTCTGGTTTAAAAAAGGCAGTAACAGATAGGGGAACATAATCTAGAACTGCAATTGACAGTCATTTCTTCTGAATCTGGGATTCCAGTGGAATTTGATGTAATTGCAGCCAAATTCTGGATTGTTTCAGGCTTACTAGGAACCCTCATTTTACAGCAAAGGGCGACAACATGAAAAGTTAATAGCAGGGACTTAAATTATTTTTGGTGTCTTTTACTTCTTTTTTCTTACCTGGTACTGAAGTTCCCAACGCAACAAATACGACTGCAGTTACAGAATCCTTCAGGCCAATTGTGCAGCCAAAATGGGATGCCAAATCCCCAATGAAAGCTGTGAGAAGGCCAATCATGAGGATGGACACTACAAAACAAGCCCAACCATTCCAGTAGTCTGTCGGGGGCACAAAGGCAAAAAAGACTTTCCAGAAGACGGTCAGAAAGTGCATCACATAATCAAAGCAGGATGGTAGCTTCTCTTCACCACATTCATCATCATCATCATCCTCGCCTGAAAAAGGAAAGAGAGAGAAAGGGGGGGGGGAAGAGAATGGTTCATGAAGGATGGTTCCCAACTGTAAGGCTGAGAAAAAGATCACTGAAACTAATGGGAGGCGGGTGAAATTGACTCTGATAGGCTAACACCTAACTACATAAGAAATGATTACTATAAATGTGTAAATAGACTTTATTATTTGTAAACTTGGCAGCTTCCAAAACAAGCTCAGAATACATAACAACTGAGCTATAGACACCTTACACCTACATGGCACAACCAGCTGTTGGTGAGCCCAAATTCACAGGCACTTGTAACAATTCAAAGGATGAAGTGAAAATGATAAATCACTCTTAAAATGATAAAGTTGCAAATGTGAAATACATGGAAAAGAAATCAATATTAAACAGCAAATATACCATGAAACGAAATAATCAAAGTCATTTTTAAAATTTGAATTACCATACCATACCATGGCTCGGGACCTAGCTATCTGCGGGATCGGATCCTGCCTCACGGCCGATTCGCTCCCACAGAGAGGGACTTCTCTGGGTGCCGTCCACTAGACTTTGTCAGCGGGCGACGCCCAGGGGAAGGGCTCTCTGTGTGGCGGGCCCTGCCCTCTGGAACAACCTCCCCCCCGATATTAGTGCCCGTAAGCCGTGTGGATCTGGATGGGAAGTAACGGACTCAGGCTCAACCTGACCAAGACCGAGTGGCTGTGGTTTCCGGCTGCCCGGTTCAACCAGCTGACTCCATCGCTGGCCATAGGGGGCGAACATCTTGCCCCTGTGGATGGGGCGCGCAACTTGGGTGTCCTCCTGGATACCCGGCTGTCCATGGAAGATCAGGTGACAGCCATGGCCAGGAGGGCGTTTTACCAGGTTCGCCTGGTACGCCAGTTGCACCCCCTATTGGACCGGGATGCCCTTCGCACAGTCACTCATGCTCTCGTGACATCCCGACTGGACTATTGTAACTCTCTCTATATGGGGCTCCCCTTGAGGTGCACCCGGAGACTGCAGTTGGTCCAGAATGCAGCCGCGCGAGCAATAATGGGAACCGCAAGGTTCACCCATGTAACATCGCTCTTGCGCGAGCTGCATTGGCTGCCTGTCTTTCGGGTGCGCTTCAAGGTGCTAGTTATCATCTTTAAAGCGCTCCATGGCTCGGGACCTAGCTATCTGCGGGATCGGATCCTGCCCCATACTTCCTCACGGCCGATTCGCTCCCACAGAGAGGGACTTCTCCGGGTGCCGTCCACTAGACTTTGTCAGCGGGCGACGCCCAGGGGAAGGGCTCTCTGTGGCGGGCCCTGCCCTCTGGAACGACCTCCCCGCCGATATTAGAACAACCACGGACCTCCGTTCCTTCCGTCTGAAATTGAAAATGCACTTTTTGTGCTTGGCCGGCCTAGGGTAGCCTCTCTACTATAGTATTATAGGGTTATAGGATTTTAGTGAATTGGTATTGGGGAATTTTAGCGCAGGGTTTACTGTTTAATTTGTTTTTATTTAATTGTTTGTATATTCATGTATATTTATTGTTTTAACTTCCCTGTGCACCGCTCCGAGTCCCCTTGGGGAGAGGGAGCAGTCTAGAAATTAAATTATTATTATTATTATTATTATTATTACTTCTACTTTCTATAAATTTACTGATTAAACACAAGTATACAGTAATTATCATATAATTGCCTTTTTGAAAAATGAAATATATAACAGCTTAATAAATATATCACTTAGAGGAAAAGGACACTGTATTTTTCATTCTTTGTGAGAGGAGGGAAAAAAAGCTTTCCATAATTTTATAAATATATTTGTTATATTGTTACACCTATTTTAAAAAGTGTCACGGGGAGTTTGTTTCAGCTTCCTGATCAAATTATTTTCTGTCTTCTATACATTTTGCATTTCTACCAAATTTGTCTTGAGTTTTAATGTTTCTTATTAATTGTATCTGTTGTTATATTGAGGGGGTATGGTGGCCTAGTGGTTAGGATGTTGTGGATCAGAAGGCTGGCAGTTCAAGACCCAAGTACCACATGATGGGGTGAACTCCTCCTTTACCTTTCTTAGTATTGCTTCATTTTTTGGATTTTGACTGTTTAGTCTTAAACCAGGGGTCTGCAAAGTTGGCTCTTTTAAGACTGGTGGACTTCAACTCCCAGAGTTCCCCAGCCAGCATAGCTGGCTGGGGAACTCTGGGAGTTGAAGTCCACCAGTCTTAAAAGAGCCAACTTTGCAGACCCCTGGTCTAAACTAACTGGTTCCCACAAAGGTGCCATGCGATTAAAGCCTGTTATTTCCTTTGGTAGTTTTCCTTTAGCTAAGCTTATTTTGGGACTAAAGCCTAGACAGTGTTATCTGTTTTGCTTGATCCTGAAAGCTTCTGGAAATATGACTCATCAGAGTAGGCCATATTTTTTCCTCCACATATTACCATTTTTCAAATCACTGTGAATTATCCACAAGTCTTCTGATTACTTCTCCATTAGCAATACAATTATGTAACTAGATGTTTGTTGCAGAACATTTTGATTCTTTTGGTTTGCACCACCTGATGTGCTACTTAATCTTGATGTGCACTGTATAATATTCTCACAAAAGGCGTGGAGCAGAGGAGCCCAAACAGCTGCTGAAGACTGAAGCTTTTAGGTGTTCTAGCTGTGGGAGTGCTACATTTTCTCAACAGAGAAATTATCCTTTTTATTGATGAGCACAGAAGAATGGCAGAGAGTGCCATTCTAAATGCAAGAAAGTTTGCATTATAGAAAGAAACCCAAATGTTTTCATCTTGTTTCCTATTAACAAACATCAGCCAATGGCTTTTTTGACACCATTACAGGGGAAAAAACTTTATCTGCAAGGTTGGGATACACAGAAATATTGTGGATACTTCACTACACATTAGAGTATGGATGTAAGAGAAATTATCCACAGATTCAATAGGGCTGTATCAAAATGGACACTAACACATCAAGACATTCCCTTTGAAACTTGAAAAGCAGGTGGGAACTGCTGTGGGGTTTTCCATGCCCTGCATGGACACAGCTGATCTGGATGCAAAATGTAGGTTTAACATGGTCCTATACATGAACTTACTGTCTTTTCTTGGTGGCTACATACAAAACTTCAAAATAATTTTTAAAAACCAAATTTTCAATGGTCTTAGGAACCGAGACACCAATTTTATGGTTGGGAGTCACCACAACATGAGGAACTGTATTAAAGGATCGCAGCATTGGGAAGGTTGAGAACCACTGCTTTAAGCATTGTTGATCCCATTTTCAGAAGATAGTTCTGACTTGCCTCATAGGAAAACCAAGATATGCTAAGTATTCTGTTCATTTATTTGATTTAAATCAGGGATAGTCAACCTTTTTATACCTACCGCACACTTTTGTATCTCTGTTAGTAGTAAAATTTTCTAACCTCCCACTGGTTCCACAGTAATGGTGATTTATAAAGTAGGGAAGTCAATTAAATTAAAAAAAGGAAAGTGCTTCAATATCGGACAAAACTCCTACTGCCCACCATGAAAGCTGGAATGGCCACTAGTGGTTGGTAGGGACCAGGGTGACTACCACTGATTTAAACGTTTAAATAGAAGTATAACTACTTTGTGATCCTAAAGTTTTCATCCTGTCTGACCTGGGAACTGCCAATTGTGTACCCCAGCTACAGTTGTGTGGTAATTTAAATTCTTGAGTTATTTTGTACTGTCAAATTGATTTAAATTGTCCTAAGATCAGACATCACCCTGCAGGTAGAACTAGAAAGGAATTATTCAAAATGCTTTAAATAGTTTTAAATCACCAATCACTAAGATTTCATGTATTTTTAAAAAGAACATTGCGTGAACAAAGCTTTTTGATATTTAATTCTCTCAGAGCACTTTATGGGAAGAGATGCAGAACAATAAAATGTCCATTAGGAGAATCAAACACTATGCTTTTATGAGTAATTTAGTGCATTGGTAAATATTAAAAGGCCTTAGTATGATGGCTCCCTGGATATTTAGAAATGAAAGTTTGGAATAAATTATTTGGATCTATAATATATAGCTCAGTGTTCTTTAACCATATCAACAAGATCTGCAAATTTTATATGGCCAGCATGCCTTCTGATCCTTGGAGAAATGCTGGGCATTGTAACAAAATGTTTATTGGAGGCCCATTGCTACTGCATTATTTGTTGTATAATGTTATAAAGTCTTTTTGGTTAGTACTAAGCTTCATTATGTTAACTCTGATTAGTTATTTTATGGCTTAGGGTTTTCAACTATGAGTGAAATAAGAATCTCACATCAAAAATTAAAAGTTGATCAAACACAGCTGCTGAATTGACTTGGCATAATGCACTCTTGGGAACCGAATATGTATTGTTTACCTACTTAGCAAAACTGCTATTATAAAGTATATGAATACCTCCCTACTTCCTTTTGCTTAACTGTTATACTTTTTACAAACAACATTAAAAAATCCTCCAGTATTTTTCTCCTTATAACTGTTCGAGTAATAGTTGCTGATGAAGTTTCTTGCTGATGAATAAAGCAGGATGACCAAAATGCGTTAATAAAAAAGCAGCTTTCCGGCCAGGTAGCAAAACAAGCCATTTCTAAACCTCTTTTAGAGGATTTCATGTGGGTCTCGTGGAATAAGACACCTATTCTCCTTTGGATAGAACAACTTTCTTCAACTTAGCATCCTTGAGATGCTATTCCCAGAATCTCCAGCGAGTTTCTATCTTAAATCACTGTTAGAGCAGAGTGGAAGATTTTATTTGAAAAACTAGGATATGCCGGACTAAGGAATAGAAAGCCAACTTTCTATAAGCATTATCCAAATTATTGCAAGCATATTTAACAAAAGAACAGATAAACAGCAAATTAAATCATTGTCTTTCTGACACATACTGCTTGGGGGAAAAAAAAGAAATACTGCTAGGACAAAATTTCAACTGTAATTCTGGTACAAATAAAATGAAATATAGTCATTTCTCCAGGCTCAAGTCAGGGATGAGAAATGGCCCAATAGCTAACTTCTGTAAGATTAGAAAATCCCATTTCTTTTTCAAAAGAATCTTTTCCACTGAGTCCTAGTGACACAAGGCTTAATCTTTCACGAGTGATCCACATGGCTTGGTAACATCTAGAAACAGTGACTAATAAGCACTGTAGTAAGATAATGGGTTGCATTCTTCAGTTTAGATTGATAAAGGTCAATATTAACATAGGCATCTACTTTAACCTGGCTTCCAATAATGTTTTAAAATATGAACTAGCTATATTGGCTTTACATAAGCTATAAACATGAAACATTTTATTGGGACAGACCTAAGGTCTATCAGAGCCAGCATCCTGTTGCCTGGAATAGCCATCAAAATGTCTTTGAGAACTCAAGAGGCAAGTTCTGAAGATGTTTAATAGTACATTATTGGTACTTGGTAATCAGGAATCAATTACACGTTTCTTCTAAACCTGACTTTGTAATTAGTTTTATTAAAAAATAAAATATAAAATCTGATTACCAAATCATCGTGACTAAAAGGACCAATTATCCATATCTTAATCTAATTGCCAGAGTAAGTTTGAAATGGAGCATGACTGACATCAAAGTTGCAGGGAACAAGAAACAGTAGGATGGTTTAAAACCACACCCTTCTCTGCCTGTTTCTCATTCTACCCGTGGATGGATAATTAAGGTAGATGTGTAAAAACACAAACACAAATAGTAAAAAGTCTGAATTTCACCATGGTAATGGTCTAAAAAAGGTGTGTTGTTTTACTGGTCTAGCAGCCCTAGGCAAAATAGGAACATATGGGGTGACAGGAGGGAAGGGACTGCCACAGCAATAGCACTCAACTGAAATAGAGGAGGTTGACACAAAACAGGCAAAACAAACAATGTCACTAGTGTCACTGCAAATTGGAAAAACCTCTTCTGACATATTGTAGGAAAAGTGGGATAGAGGATGCACAAACCATTGTCCTATGGATATGTAGAGGAGAATGTTGTGTCTTCCTGCCCTTAGAAATAGCTAGCAATTATTACTTACACTGAAACAACCAGTTAGTTACATCAGTCCTGTGTGTAGCTGCACTCCTGCCTTGTCAACTGCTCTGCTTGAGAGCTCAAAAGGCTGTGAACAAAATGCGGCTTTTGACGTGCATGTCATTGTTTCTTTGCTTCCAGCTTCTGAATCTCGCTTTGCATTACAGACGTTGTGGATTCTGACCCTTGGCTACCAATGCTGATTAAAGACCACATGACTGGCTGTTTTCTAACTTCAGGCCCCTTGTTAATAACCCTGACCCCTCTTTGCCCTGTGCTGATTTCATGCAAGTGGATGGGGTGCATTTGTATGCGTGTCTATGCTCTGCTTTTTTTTAAGTCAGATGCAAATTTTTACTTTTACCATTTTAGAAAGGAATTCAGGGGAGGCAGAGATTGTCCTTCAGGACTGCCTTAAAGGTTCTCTACTTCTGCTCAGTCAATAAGGTTACACATTGCATATATTTAAAGCATTATTGGTGGAAGGATTATCGGGCAGCAATGGCAGCACAGGCACAAAGTAATAGCCATAAAAAGGGTGAACGTTTTCTTCCAACTGCATGATAGGACAGGAAGTCCTCAACTTACGACCAGAATTGAGCCTAGGGTTTCTGTTGATAAGTGAGACATTTGTTAAATGAGTTTTGCCCCATTTTATGACCTTTCTTGCCACAGTTATTAAGTGAATCACTGCCATTGATAAGTTAGGAGCATGGTTGTTAAGTGAATCTGGCTTCCTCAACGACTTTTACTTGTCAGAAGGTCGCAAAATGGGACCATATGACCTTGGAAGGCAGCAACGGTTGTAAGTATGAACCAGTTGCCAAGCATCTGAATTTTGATCACATGATCATAGGGCTGCTACAAAGGTCGTAAGTGTGAAAAATGACCACAGTGCTGTTGTAACTTTGAATGATCACTAAATGAACTGCTGTAAGCTGAGGACTAACTAATTGCTCTCTGAAATTTCTTCGTGATCAAAAAGGAGGAACATGGGGTCCTTGGTGCTCTCTGAACTTGGTCGTTTTTATGCAGATGCTTCATTACCCAAGCAAGTAATGTCATCAGTACTAGTGCTTGCTCTGTTATCTAATTTGGATAATAAAATGTCTTCATTAAAAAAATACCAAGCTCAGAAAGCACCAAGGACTCCTGGTTTCAACCCTGAACTGCAAATATTCTCCTTTATTGATGACATGGTTCTTGTTGGATACATTTGCATCTTACAGTGAAGTATGAATTAAAGATGAGGCAGACTTAAAAAAAAAATTCTACAAGGAACAATGTTTACAGTTTGTTAAACTGTGTTTTCTCCACCAGTAACAATTAGGTTCACTGAAAACATGTGTTTGTAAGGGTGCAATTCTACAGCTTAACAGAAGGAAGCCACCTGGGAATAAACAGAACATTTGATACTGGCAGACGAAGTTTCTAGCTCTGCAGACTTGAATGTTGTGGACTGCATGTTAGGAATGGAAAAGTCTCCTATGGGTATGTACAGACTATAATAGCATGTAGTGCCTGAGAAATACCTCATACTTAATACAGATGAACAGAAGGACTTAAAAGTATTTTAGGATTATTTAACACTAGACATCCCGTGCCCTGTTAGGTCATTGATTTAGAGATACATCCTTATCTAAACAGAAATGAAATGACTATGGTGGGCAAAAAGGCAAAAAACCCCAAACCTTCCGTCCTCTAATTCCTGCTGGCGTTTACATTGCTTGTGGGAAGTCTGCAGGGAAAAAAATCAGTAGGGAAGCCAGCAGGAAATTGCAAGTCCAAGGCCAGTAGGCAGATAATTGCTTGTTTCTGGGTGGGGACGGGAGCAAGGGATTGCAAGAATGGCTGAGAAACTGTCATAGAATGTTCAAAATAGACATGACATGACTGTAGCAGCCGCCTGGTAAGGCTGAAGCCGCCTGGTAAGGCTTCAGGGCTGCCAGGAGTTTGGCAGCCCTGAAGCAACCACAAGTTCCCCAAATTTCGTTCCCTCGAGAGTCCTTGGGCCTGGATTTTGGATACATGATGTACTGTTCTACGTCATTAAAGATTATGGGAACGAGACTTTAAGGAGTACATAGATTTTTGTTCTTTTCTTAACTCAGATCATATCATACATTCTTTCAATTAAACATGGTGAAAATAAATGAACTTGTTTCACTTTCACTCATTTACCAGTTGCAATTTAGGCAAGGCAAAACTGTCACAGCCTGAAATGCACAAGGTAGATACTGCTAACAGAAAGGGGACTGTTATGTTCTTTTTGATACTTGCCTAGGAAAGATTCTGATACACACTTTGCCTTTGCGCTTGGCTGATTTAGGAATGAACATCGGAAAATTTCAGAAGATAAAATCTGTCATATGGTTTATCACTTTCTTATCTTTATGATTAAGTGAGTCATTCTTTTCTAGCCTGGCACTTCTGAAATGTCAGGAGTGTCAGCCCTGAAAGCGAGAGCAAGGCAAATTACACGGAGGGGATTCTACAACAGAGCATATGTAGTCTGGAGGAAAAGACATTTTCTCTGTCTGCAAAGGCTGATTGAGGCAGAGTTTTGGATCTTTGGTTCCCAACCTTAGGTTTCTAAATGAGGTTGGACATGTAAGGGTGTTGAATAAGAAAACTCAACTTTTTTTTAAATTAAACAATTCTTGAGGGACATAAGTACCTATGGAGTTTGTATTGTTATAAGATTTGTTACTCCAGTCTGACCTCCTTTTAATTATCTTTTCAATTAGTGGGATAGCAGATAATCATGCTGAGGTGCAGGTAATAAGATTGTTATTTCTGATGCATAGAAGCAACAGCACAATTATCTATCCTTGGAGAAGATATGATGTGTTGGAAACAGTGATTCATGTAGGTGAACTTGCCATGAATATTAACAATGACAGTGTGCCTTTAGTTTATGAAGCAAAGATCAGAAAATCCTGCTCATGGAATACACACACACACACACACACACACACACACACTTATACACACAGACAGAACTATAGAACTATAATTCAGGCAAATTGTAGAATGAATGACTGAATCAACGAACACACACACACACACACACACACACGCTGATCTTGTTGTATTCGAGTCTTTTCTGTGTAAGATTGAGATTGTCTTGGCAACATTTCAGCAAGGTCTGAAACGTTGCCATTTATTCTCCTATTACACATCGCAGAACACAAGAACACAGTCAGAAAAAACGAAAAAACTTTCTCCCTTTTCCAGCACCTTAAAGCTACAGGACATGAAATTGACTTTGAAGGAACCAAATTAATCTCCAAAACTGAACACTTCGACAGAATAATTATGGAAACCATCGAAATAGAGAAACACCCCCACAACATGAATAAACGTGATGATACCTCCTGCCTACCAGACATCTGCAAACCAGCCCTTGTCAACAAATGAGCCTCACCCACCACCCAGGTTGTTACAACACAAAAGAACAATGGACATACAGCCAGCACCTCAGCCACACAGGATGATACAAAACAGCCGACCAATCTACAAACACCAACTCCATCTACCAATCATGATGCAACTACACAGCCAATCAACCCACTTACAGCAACAAAGCCAGCACGCCACACCCCCCCACCAAGATTTTTAGAAAGATGGCAACTCAGACAACGCTTCACTCACACAAGCACAAAGCCGAAAACACCAGCCTGAAGATGGTGAGTGGAACCTTGCCGAAACGTTGCCAAGACAATCTCAATCTTACATGGGAAAAGACCCGAATACAACAAGACCAGCATACCTACACCCGTAAATCAATCTCTCTCTCTCTCTCTCTCTCTCTCTCTCTCTCTCTCTCTCTCTCTCTCTCTCTCTCTCTCTCTCTCTCTCTCTCTCTCTCTCTCTCTCTCTCTATATATATATATATATATATATATATATATATATATATATATATATATATTCTACAATTTCCTTGAATTATAGTTCTATACTTTGTATATAGTTAAAGTGAAAGAAATGTAGTCAATGATTCATACTTCATATTAAGCCATAATTCTATTAACTATGGTTTATATATTATCTAGCTGGATTTGCATCATATCCTAAGCAATATATAGCATCAAAGGTCACAAATAATGGATAAATATTCTAATCTGAAATAAAACCACATTATGGCAGGGCACAGTTATGAATCTAGTTCCTGTGGGTTCATGCCAATAATGTCTGTCAGGAAGCTCAAAATCTGTGAGATGATGGGATTGCAAATGAAATGTTACCACATGTGTGCATGCAGTGAGTCATGTCTACGTACAAAGGGTCTTTGATCCGATTCTGCACCAACAATCTTAAAGATGTTGACCCTTCCCGGTGCCTATATATTTTTTATATAAAATAAGATACTCTTCTTTCTATTCTGGTTTTCAATTCTTCTATAAGAAAGTCAAGAAAGTAAGTCTTGCCTAGAAAAATTAGCCTTATGTTCTTAATTCATATCTAATTTATTGAATTTGGTGTAATATAGTTACTGCAGTCAGATACCTAGATGGCACTTGTTAAATATATTGTACTTAACATATTTTCCATTGAAGTTTTTAAATAAATAATATTCTAATATTTGTGCACGGACAGTCTAATTATTCTGGCAAGACCAGATACAGTAGTACAAAAGGAAATGTATTTGAGTGGTATTGAGGGATCTCAAAATAGTTTAGAAAGAAAGCAAATATGGAAACCTCTTTGCAAATTGGAAGATGACATCCTGCAATGAGTATGTATCCACAGTGAGATAATTTTTTAATTTGTGAAGTCAGAGAATCAAATCAAATTTGTATGCATTAGATTATATTATACTCCCAGTACATTTACTGGAAGACATGAATGCATGTACAGGTATACACACATGCACAGATGTTTAAAAAACATTTTATGGTCACATAAAATTATTTATTCTCTCTTCCTGCCTGCCTTTCTTTTTTGAAGGAACGCAAGATGACCTGCATGAATTTCCTGAGCCAGTATCCAGATTAAATTCTACTCAATGTTAACATATTCGCAGTACTAACTTAGATCTAGAGTAAATTGAATTCAGTGCTACAAAGAACACACGGCTATGTGCTGTTATTGCTTTACTTCCAATAGCCTTATTGCAGTCCATTAAAATAAATAGAATAGGCAGCAATTCTTAAATGCTACACCACCCCATGTTTCCCCTTCAAAGGGACGGCATGATTTTCAAAATTGCATTTACCCAGAACCCTTGAAGATCATACAGAAGGAAAGGGCACACATTTTTGATCTAGTTTAGGTGGGGAAAGCTAGAGCCATCATAGCAGGGAAATGATGCAGATCAGGCAGAGTTGTACCACAGTTGCCTGGGCTGGAAGTTGCCAAGGGGGTGGTCTGGGAGTTTGGGAATTTATTTTATTTTTTTCTATGCCTTTTTAAACTGTTAACCCTATTTCACAGCTCACAAAACACAAAGCGCAAATTGCTTTGTGCTTAAAACAAAATGAAGCTGCAATACTGATATTTGGAAGCTAGATTGCCAAACTGCCATGGGCACCACAGAAAGAGGCTTTGGAGACACAAGCTATCCATCCATGACCTAAAATAAAAGAACTTCTCCATCAGACAGATGTATGCAATGCAGACTTAAAGACTAATTTCCTGAAATTACAATGCTAAAAACTATTTCCTTTTTAAGAAAAGGGAGCCTGCTTCTTCCTTTGTCATAGCTCCTGAGTGCAAGCTACCAATAATGGAATCAAGTTAAGTTGATAACCATAGGCTAGGAAACTAATTGTAATTTATGGTATATATAGAAATAGAAACTTACCAGCACTAACAGTGATAGCCTCGATGAACTGCTCTCTCCAGCTGTTTGTTCCAACCACAAGAGCTAGATTTGTCTTCTTAATAAGCTTGTCCACAGTGTTCTGCAGATGGACAGACAAAACATGGAACATGTGGTAAATGTAAAGGATGCTGGTTAGCATCAGAGCATGGATATAGCAATAGCAATAACTCTTATATACCGCTTCACAGTGCTTTACAGTCTTCTCTAAGCGATTTACAGTGTCAGCATTTTGTCCCCAACAATCTGGGTCCTCATTTTACTGACCTCGGAAGAATGGAAAGCTGAATCAACCTTGAGTCTGATGAGATTCGAACTGCCAAATTGCAGGCAGTCGGCAGTTGGCAGAATTAGCCTGCAATACTGCAATTAGCCTGCAATACTGCAATTAGCCTGCAATACTGCGCCACCACGGCTCTTTAAAATCAAGTGAATAAAATTAAATAAACATGCGAAAGTATCTTGCTTTAAAACGGCTTCAAATGTTTGTGCAAAATATTTCTTAATGGTGCTTTGTAATCAGACCTTTAAAAAGATGACTTGCACATTTTTATAAAGTATTAATCCATCCATATTTGATGCGATGAAAAGTCCTATTTTCTTTGGACATCTTAATAGTTATTACATTAGAAAGATTTTGGCAAACAAGACTGCTGCTGTGGTTAAGGCAGAATGATCTATTCACTTTCTGCCAATCTGCTACATTTGCAGGACTGGTTCTTAGAAAAGACTGATTTGTGATGGCTACTATGCAAAGAAAAAGGTAGCCAAGAAAGGCTGAATGATCCATTCCTCCCCCAGATTTGCCTGCACGACATTCCATGAATCTGCCATCATGGAACCCCTGGATGTTTATGATAACTGGACAAAGGATTAAATACAAATTAATGCTATTAAAGATAGTGTTTGATTTATGATAATTGAGACCAGAATTTTCACTGCTAAACAAGGCAGTTAAAGTGAGCTATGTTCAATTTTATGACCCTTTTTGCTAGTTGTTAAGCAGATCACTGCAATTGTTAAGTGAATCACACGCTTAACATTATTCACTTCATTAAGTGAATCCAGATTTCCCCATTGACTTTGCTTGTCAGAAGCTGGCTGGGAAGGTTGCAAATGGCAATTGGATTATTTCTGAGATGCTGCAACCATCATACATATAGGCTGGTTGCCAAATGCCTGGATTTTGATCACCTAACCGTGGTGTATATAACACCTTACCTAGTTTATTTTATAAACTTCTTTTGCCTTGAAACACCTGAAGCTCATTCTGACCAATCTACTATGCATAGGGAGGAAAGCAGTGGCGGGATTCAATTTTCTTTTACTACCGGTTCTGTGGGCGTGGCTTGATGGGCATGGCAGGGAAAGGATACTGTAAAATCTTTATTCCCTCCCCACTCCAGGGGAAGGTTACTGCAAAATCCCCATTCCTTCCCGATCAGCTGGGACTTGGGAGGCAGAGAATAGATGGGGGCGGGACCAGTCAGAAGTGGTATTTACATGCTCTCCGAACTAGTAAAAATTTCCACTACCGGTTCTCCAGAACTGGTCAGAACCTGCTGAATAACACCTCTGGGGGAAAGGTAATTTTACAGGAGGCCAGAACATTGGTTCACCTATTTATTCTCTGAATTGGTAAACCCAGTGATTGAACTGGGGATTAAAAAAAAGGCAACATAAAAATAGTAAAAAAGATGCCATTGATGTATCTCTGAAAATAGGTTAGTATTTCAGAAAACTGCATTTAACTGACGTATTTGTTTTACTACAGCTTAAACTGGACAGCTTTTACTGATCCTCTACACCAGTGGTAGTCAACCTGGTCCCTACCGCCCACTAGTGGACGTTCCAGCTTTCATGGTGGGCGGTAGGGGTTTTGTCCGATACTGAAACACTTTCCTTTTTTTAATTTAATTGACTTCCCTACTTCATAAATCACCATTACTGTGGAACCGATGGGTGGTTAGAAAATTTTACTACTAACAGACATTTAAAAGTGGGCGGTAGGTATAAAAAGGTTGACTATCCCTGCTCTATACGTTTAATAAACTTGAGATATGCTTATAGAGCAGAGTTGTAAAAACTTTGCATTCGACCTAATGCACCTCACGTTATAAAATAGAATATGAAATATATACAGTAATCATGCATAGCTCATTTTCTTTACAAATGATTGATTTGAGCTGCACCATGATTTAAGTTCAGTGAGGTTGCCTGAAGCCATTCAAAATTACTTTCTAAGGGAATTGACAAGATAATATTTTGGCTAAGTTGCATGAAGAAAAAAGAACTAAAAAAGGATTGCCTATGTCAGTGATTCCTGTGTAATGAAATTCTACCTAGTTAATACAGAATGGTGTAAAATTTTAATATCCAATTTAAAATTATCTTCAGGGGACGCAAATGAAAGAAAATCAAAGTTAAATTGAAATATATGATAATTGTAAATAATATAGTGCTTATGTTTTAAATAGTGAATATGGCATTGTGCTTAATGCATTCATATTCTTTAGTTGAAAAGTTGATTGGGTGAGAAGTTAGGTATTATCTCAAACTTAACCACTTTATTCATAGGATAAAAGGAAAGGATAAAGTACCTATGCTTTATTGTTCATGAATTTTTACATTTAAAGTGTGTGCAAAGTTCTTATTTGAAGAAGTAGGAAATGACAAGGCTGAGCCTGAGGGCACGATCAGACACATCATCAATTTGGAGTTTCTATAGCCATATAAGAGACCTAAGTCCAGCGCTCCCCCTGAAGTCGATTTGCGTCGACCGCAAGTAGACCAGATTCTTATGTTGAAATAGCATAGAACAAATTTGTAATACTTGTGAATCATATCCTGACTCCAGATTTCTTGCACCTGACAGAAATCATTTATACAATCTGAGAATTGTCTGTAGTTTTCTTATTTGAAGTCATTTCTCCAATGAGCGGTAGGATGTTTTCACATTGTGCTTGAAATACCTAAGGAGATTTATTAATATTTTTGGAAATCCCACTAGGAAGAGAAAGAAATGAAAGAGAAATAGAGAAAGAAAGAAATAGAGAAAAGAATGTGGCTGTCACTGCATAGTTTATCTTCCTAAGAATATTTGATGGCTTTCTAATAATAATAATAATAATGGTTAAAAATATTTCTTAAAAGTGAGTTGTGAAAGTAATGAAATAAAATTTCCTACACTGTTTTTTTTAAAACACATGGAACATAATATATAAACATATAATAAATAATAACATTAAAAACATTATCCAAATTATTTCAACGCTATAATTTGTATGAATTGCACAATTTGCATTTTCTTAGAACAAAATTCTAACTGCACAAGCACATTTTGGAGGTGCACACTGAGAATGCTCTACAAAAAATATAATCTTAGGTTACTCCAGGACTGATACGGAATAGAGCTACAATAAGTTAATAGTTGTTTGCTATCAGATGGTGCCTGAATTAAATACATTAAATTAATGGTAATAATGACATTAGATGTCTACATACTACACCTTGAACTCGTAGGACTCTTCAATAATCACTTCTAGTTTTGTGTGCTCCCCCAGGATGGGGCGCCCCATTTCAGCAATGCGGCGTTCTTCCTCCTCTTTGCTTGTCAGAGGCTGCTTCTCTTCGTTCTCTTCTGGGGATGGAGAAGACAAAAAGAACGTTGAGGGATGGTTGCCTTTTCTGCAGCCAGCTTCTGTTTATCTCCAACATACTCCATTAACGTGACAAAAGCAAGCAAGCAACTGTTACAAGAACACACCAACAGGGCAGCCTCCTGCATTGTAAGGATTGGCGTTTGCTCCTCCAGATAGTTTACCTGGAAGCATCAGGAAATGATATCATGTCTCACAGCTCCTCTGTATGTCAAAAGGAGTGCTTCTTCTCACCCCTTGTGCTTTTTAAGAGAACCACAATTTAGCAGGTGGCTCTTTGAGCTGCTCTGTGCAACTGGGAAATAGAAAGGGAGTATCTATTTATGGATTCACAGGTCTATGTGATACACTACCTAATGTGGTTGTTTTAAAATAGGTCTACTATTAGTTAAGGGTTGTCTAAATATATGATTGTAACAGATGCAAAGTGATTTCTATGAGCAAGAATTTTAGACTGCTGAAAATAATCTGACTGAGTGGTGTTCAAGCAAAAGCAGATAACATACCCAGAAGAGAAATATAAAGAAATGTCTTTAGTAAATATCAGCTCATGTGTTCCAGGTTCACAGAGCCATTTTTTCCTGTTACGACTGCCCGACAATTGCCATTTAGCTGCAATACTTGGTTGAATACCTCTTAATTACAACTTAGGTTTTATAACCAGGACAAGGCAGAAAGGAGTTAAGAGTTTTTGGCATCTCTTTCTACTGACCATCAAGATTTCTATCCAAATGTGGCAAGGAACCCTGTCCCTTCCAAAAGAACCTGTGTTTAGATTTGCACACAAAAAGGACACTCTATAACACACCTTTCCTTGATTACGTGACTCAAAGGAGGACATCAGGCTCAACCCAACATCATCATATTTGAGTTTAATATTCCTGGCGACACAACATATATTGTGTACATGTCAACTTGAACCTTTCTCAGTTGTATCCCAAACTATTACTTTAGGTTTGTAAAATAAAGCCTAATGAATAAGTTGCTGTGCCAGATGGTGAAGTTTCCCATCTTTTCTTCCCACGGCTTTTCTCTCTCGGAATGTAATCCATGCCTCTAATATTATTTTTTATCATCAAGTGGGCTCTGATATCATAACATTTATTGACTGGAACAAAAAGCCTGGAAAGGAAGGGCTTCATGAAAATGAATTCTGGCTGCTGGACTGGCTCCACGTATCCCCTTTACACAGCTACCCTGTAGAGATGTTTCATATTTTTGTAACTAGAACCACAAGTATACATTTCCTTTTTCCACTGAAATCTGGCTGACCTTCTAGGATCCGTTTTAATTCTTAAAGTTTTCTTAAAATTTCTGTGAGTAAAACTGTCAGTGTTCATGGCCCCTAGGCAATGCTTTCACACTTGATAAAAAGTTCCCTTTATTCAGGCATTATGTTTCATTGAGAGCCCAATAAAACCTAAGTAAAAGGTGAGGGGGCTCCTTGCTATTCTAACCAACACCTGCCCCAACTCCCAGGCAGCATGAGAGGGTGAAGCAAACCTTGTCTGTGTTTAAACTGGAAAACAAGCTTCTACAATAATACAATAGCAGAGTTGGAAGGGACCTTGGAGGGCTTCTAGTCCAACCCCTTGCCTAGGCAGGAGCCCTATGCCATTTCAGACCAATGGCTATCCAACATCTTCTTAAAGATTTCCAGTGTTGGGGCATTCACAACGTCTGGAGCAGTGGTGGGTTGCAAATTTTTTAGAACCTACTCTGTAGGTGTGGCCTATTTTGTGGGCATGGCTTGGCAGTCATGTGACAGGGTGGGAGTGGGCACCTTTTAAAATGTGGTGAAACTCATTTAACAACGCTCTTGCTTAGCAACCAAAATTTTGGACTCAATTGTGATGATAAATTCTTTCTTTCTTTCTTTCTTTCTTTCTTTCTTTCTTTCTTTCTTTCTTTCTTTCTTTCTTTCTTTCTTTCTCTTCCTTCCTTCCTTCCTTCCTTCCTCTCCTTTCCTTTCCTTTCCTTCCCGTTGGGTCACTGGCAGCGGCGGGCAAGATTTACTTCCAGGTACGCCGGTGGAACCCCCTCTCACCAGTTCTCTAAATTTCACCAACCGGCTCTCGCGAGTAGGTGCGAGCCTGCAGAAACCCACCACGGGTCTGGAGGCAAGCTGTTCCACTAACTGTCAGGAAATTTCTCCTCAGTTCTAAGTTGCTTCTCTCCTTGATTAGTTTCCACCCATTGCTTCTTGTTCTACCCTCAGATGCCTTGGTGAATAGTTTGACTCCCTCTTCTTTGTGGCAACTCCTAAGATATTGGAACACTGCTATCATGTCTCCCCTTGTCCTTCTTTTCATTAGACTAGACATACCCAGTTCCTGCAATCGTTCTTCATATGTTTTAGTCTCCAGGCCCCTAATCATCTTTGTTGCTCTTCTCTGCACTCTTTCCAGAGTCTCCACATCTTTTCTAAATCTTGGCGACCAAAACTAGATGCAGTATTCTAAGCGTGGCTATACCAAGGCATTATAAAGTGGTATTAACACTTCACGTGATCTTGATTCTATCCCTCTGTTTATGCAGCCTAGAATTGTGTTGGCTTTTTTGGCACCTGCTGCACACTGCTGGCTCATATTTAAATGGTTGTCCACTAGGACTCCAAGATGTCTCTCACAGTTACTACTATTGAGCAAGGTACCACCTATACTGTACCTGTGCATTTTGTTTCTCTTGCCTAAATGTAGAACCTCTCTTCTCTGCACTCTTTCCAGAGTCTCCACATCTTTTCTAAATCTTGGCGACCAAAACTAGATGCAGTATTCTAAGCGTGGCTATACCAAGGCATTATAAAGTGGTATTAACACTTCACGTGATCTTGATTCTTTTCACCATTGAATTTCATTTTATTAGATAGTGTCCACTGTTCACATTTATCAAGATCCTTCTGTATCTTAAGCCTATCTTCTGAAGTGTTGGCTATTCCTGCCAGCTTGGTGTCATCTAGTTTCTAGGGAAGCATTTAGAAAAGGAACAGGCAGATTTTGGATAGCTAAAAACCATGTTTAAATATTTAATTATTTGGGAAAGGGCTGGGATGAAGAATATAGTAGATGCTACAGAGCAGGACCAGGATTTTCCATGGACTCCATCATTTATTCTTATTTTTATTTATTATTAATTTTTTATGCTGTCCCTCTTACTGTTAAAGCAATTCTCGGTGATCTAAAACATAATAAATCAATAAATATCAATCAATAGCATTAATATTGATTAAAAATAACTTATTTTAGTTTTACAGTATAATTTCCCCATATTTTTTACTTTTTATAATGGCAGCAAACTTTGTTTATTGTTAACTTTTGATGGTTGCTCTGACAAAAATCAGTGATATGTTAAGGTTCTAGTAGTTGCAAATAAGGAATTCCTGGGGTTCTTGGGGTTACAGGTTTCCATTGTTCCTTAAAGAGACACACAAAGGCAGAGGCAAAATTACACGAATGGCTCCATTCATTAGCCAACTGGAAATCATCTGAATAATAGCTGAAGTTTAATGTCTGAGCAGAGCTAATAATTGGAAGTAGCATAATTAAGCATCATACATTTTACTCAATGCTCCTCCTCTTCAAATCTCTATTCTGTTTTATTGACAAATGGAAAGCATACAGTACCTGGCTGTCTCTTTAAAAGCTCATCTGAGGATTCCACAACTTTTAACAGATCAAAAACACATGTGGAGAATTGGGTTACATGAGACAGACCATCCAATATCTATAAAGATCACACAACCAGTAGCACAGTCATGGACTTTGCCAGAGATGAGCAGGTATAAATAAGAATAGATAGGAACCTATAAATGACCGTTGGTCAAGATTATTTTGGGGAAATGGGAATCCATAGGGATGGGATAAACAAAGAAGAATGAATACAGTATATTTGCCTTGTATTGTAATCTGTGGAATTCAATTGCCTATATGTTCTATTTGTTCAGCTGAACATCAGCAACTGATTGACTTAATGCAAAGTTAAATTGAAATTTGCGGCATTTTTAATCAGTAAAAGCTTGATAACTGGCAATCTGTTTTCACTATCTGGATAATTGCACTATTAATCACAGTGTACTATACTATACGAAGTATTATAATAACACATGTTTAGGGCTCCTATATTTCAGGAAAGTCTCTTATTGCAACATCTAAGTATCAACAGGAAGGAATTATAATTACTTCTTTGGCTGGGTAATAATGCTACTTTAGGGCTCTAAGGAGCTGCTCTTATATTTCTAGTACTACCGGTAGTTGTTATTTCTATCTAGTTGATATAAATAAGTCTAATAAAGGAGCCCCTTCCTTTCAACTGTTAGAAAGGGACATCTGGCAACCCTATTCATAGCTTTGAATGCACCGTCCCTCTCGCTGGGAAGAAATTTAATTCTTTGCTTAAAACCAAACCCTTGAATTTTAGTTTCCTCTCCTTCTCCTTCTCCTTCTGTTTTGTGATAAAAGTGAATTTGGAAGGTGCTAATACTACTTGATTGGTGCTTAAAAACTATGAGAAGTAATCTGTTAATTTGAATGTATCCAAGACAATGCTAATGGAGGGGAGGATAGGTGGGTGGAAACAATCTGATTTTTGTTTTGTTGAAAGTAAGTGCACCAGATGTTCTAGCGAGAGTCAGTAAGGAAGAGGTTCCGTGAGACTGAATGGTCAAAACTGATTTTTTGCACATGACAAAGCTTGGCAGAGGGATCCAACATAGATGCAGCAAAAGCTTTTATCTCTATCATCAGCTATAATAAGTTACTGTGTTATTGAAGCATCCCCCCCCCCCAAATCACAATGTTTAATTTTAAACATAGATAAAGCATAATTTTAAAACTGGTCAAGAAACTCTGGTACATGAGAAGGCTGGTGTGGAAGGAGAATCTCTGACTCTATTCTCTTATTGTTATGGAAGATTTGAACGATGGACATCTGTTCACTTGGCTAGATAGCTTCATGCAATAACATCTATGGTTGAGCAAAGGATGGGGCAGACCGACAAAGGCAGCAAACTCCTTTGGACAAGGCTGGTCCAAGTATTGATAATAAATACTATAAGAAAAAGGTATTTCATGTTTCACATCTTGTATCCATACTGGAAGATCACCTAGGATAGAACAATGTGCAAAGGAAATCTGAAAGAAAGAGATTCGATTTTGTCCATTGAAATGGGTTGTAATTAATGGGGAAGATTCTATTTTCTTTCGGTCAGACATAATAAAATAAATCAAATCCCACCTATGAGCCATGGTGGTGCAGTGGTTAGAGTGCAGTACTGCAGCTACTTCAGCTGACTGCCGGCTGCCAGCAGTTTGGCAGTTCAAATCTCAACAGGCTCAAGATTGACTCAGCCTTCCATCCTTCCGAGGTGGGTAAAATGAGGACCCAGATTGTTGGGGGCAATATGCTAACTCTGTATAAACTACTTAGAGAAGGCTGTAAAGCACTGTAAAGTGATATATAAGTCTAAGTGCTAAGTGCTATTTCCTTTCCCACCTTAAATATACCTTCCCTGCAGTGGTGGGTTTCAATTTTTTTAGAACCTATTCTGTAGGTGTGGCCTATTTTGTGAGCGTGGCTTGGCAGTCATGTGACAGGGTGGGAGTGGCCACCTTTTAAAATGTGGTGAAACTCATTTAACAACGCTCTTGCTTAGCAACCAAAATTTTGGACTCAATTGTGATGATAAATTCTTTCTCTTTCTTTCTTTCTTTCTTTCTTTCTTTCTTTCTTTCTTTCTTTCTTTCTTTCTTTCTTTCTTTCTTTCTTTCTTCTTTCCTTTCCTTCCCTTCCCGTTGGGTCACTGGCAGCGGCAGGCCAGATTTACTTCCAGGTACACCGGTGGAACCCCCTCTCATCGGTTCTCTAAATTTCACCAACCGGCTCTCGCGAGTAGGTGCGAGCCTGCAGAAACCCACCACTGCTTCCCTGCATCCCACACTAATGCATGCGAGTTATTGGTTTTCACATTATCTGTTGGACTGGAAGCCTTGCACACTGGAATACCTTGAATGTTGATTACAGTAGAAGGAAGGGGATGGTCTCTAGCATGAACTTTCCTGAAGACAGGCTTGCCTGACAAAATGGCAAAAATAATTAAAGTCAATGGGCTGAACTGGGTTTCAATAGTAGTACTTTGTGGAGTTAGAGTCTGTTAAAAGTGAGAAATCTACAAGATAGTGAATTGTAATTTCCACTTCACTCAGGGTTATGATAAGTATAAATGCTTACTACAGACTTTCTGGAAAATCTGTGAAATAACTCATGCTATGGAACTCAAACTTCCATCTGAAATAACTAGCATGACCACTCAGGGTATGGGAATTTGAATCATTTACCATAAAGAAGACTGCAAGTTACACATATTTTGCCTTCTTACATTTTCAGAAACAAAAAAAAGTACTAGGTTTTTCCCCCCAATCCTTCAGTGGTCACCTTCTGATTAGTAATCTTCCAATGAGTTCCCAACTACAATTGGTTATGAAATCTGACATGTGAACATGGCATTCTGACATATTCTCTGTATCTTAAGGAATCAGAAAACAGTCTTGATTTGATTTTACTTTACTAAATACTTTGTTCTTCAGGTGGATAAAACCTGATTCCTGTCTTTACACAGGACTCTTTCACTATGCCCTTTTGTGAATGAGTGTCTATGTTGCTAAGCCAAAACCTTTTAGGGCTTAGTATGACATGTCAAGAACCCTTGCTATCTGTTAAATGTTTCAGCAGTCCTTATAAAAATGAAGAGGATGTAAAAAGTGTCTTTACTGCCCAACACAGTAGAAGAATAAAGCTGTTCTGTTGTTTTATTGATAAGGATCAAGAGAAAAAAATCCACTTTGCAGTAGTGCTGAGAGTTAAAATTCTAGAAAAGATGGTGACAGAAACTCAAAAAGAAGTCAAATTGGTTTGACTTTGACAAAGAGTTGCAGCGCAGTTTGAGAGACTATTTGTTCAACCTACATTGGATTTGATATTTCCAAACCAACATATGTGTGCCTTAATATTTCTGATAATATTCTCTGCACATATAATTTGTTTTCAATTATCATTTGGTAAAAAGATTTTTCATAACAATATTTATATGTTTCTTATAAATCTTTATACAATTGATACCGTATATTTTGGACTAATAACGACTGTTACCGGATATTGCAAACTTTCTCCCCTCTTGGTGTCAAGAGAAGACAAAGTAGATATTTGATGATTTTTTTCCTGCTATATTTGCATATTTTCTCTGCATCACAATTAGTTGCATCAGCAACATTTTTACAGAAAACTTATCATTAATTCAGAGCTCAGCCTAGCTGAGTATGGTGTCCCTGAGCATCCATGCAAATGATTCCTTATAGAACTCAACAGCAATTTATCATTTGCCCCAATTAGAATTAAGTGCTTTGTCAATGGCATATAAGATATAAGATGAATGACAATTTATTCCAGGCACTAGCTGGGCAGCTGATATTGCTATTTAAGTATCTATTCATATTTTTATCCCATCCTTTTTAAAGGTATATCCAGTTTTGTTTTCTCTGCTTCATCTGCATAACAACTTCTAAGAAAAGCAAGGGATTTATTTTTTCCTGCCTTTATTATTTTTATAAATAACTCAAGGTGGTGAACATATGTAACCCCTCCTCCTTTTTTCCTACAACAACAACCCTGTGAAGTTGTTTGGGATGACAGAGATTGATTGGCCCCAAGTCAGACTAAGGGTCTGTATGTGTTTTCTGTCTACTGGAACATAGGAAGTTTCAGATGGTCTATTTCTGTGTCTTGCGTTTAAATTCTCCTACTGCTGTGATGAGTACACGTTGCAGCAGAATAGTTGGATTTTTATTTTATTTACTTAAAACATTGGCAAAAGAAATATGGATGATTTAATGTTTTAATTTTGAATAGGTTTTCTAAAAAATAAAATGAAATGAAAAATACAGCTGAAGATAATTTGGTACCAAGCACTTTGAAGAAGCCTTAGGAATTTCAGTCACCATATTTTGCTGGTTGTAAAATTAGAGGCTTGTTGTCAACAGATTGGAAGTATCTTAAAACACATCATCATCTAGTTTCTCAAGTTAAGCCTTCAAGTAATTTTCAGAAAATAATTGTGTTTTTTAAAAAAAAAAAACAAGGTTATTAGCACGAAACATGTGATGTTAGGTTTGTAAGAATGAACTCATAATCAAAAAAAGTGCTAGTTACTTAGAATGTGTATATGAAAGAAATCAAGATGTCTTACCATTCAAAGATTTCCCTTCATTATAAAAGCAATGACAAGAATAAGCCAAGATGTTAACAAACATAATGTAGAATGACAGCTTCCAATACATCAGTTGGTTGAATCTACATCCACTATAGCTTTAATATGATGGCTGTATATTTCTGATCTATAAAAGCTTTTTTGCTTTCTTCCAGAGTTAAGAAAGAACCTGCGATGCTTCTGAAGCCAGGTATGCAAGATCCACTCCAATCCTACAATCTGTTATATACTCTTTTCTTTTGCCCAAAATAAAAGCTCATAACATTTTAAAGCTAAGTAGATTGAAATGCAGAATATTATAACATTTTGTCCAAAACACAAAAAGTAATAAGGAGACTATTTTATGCAACCTCCAAGGAAATGAACACATTCTCATACATTTTAATAGGACTCTCATAACAGGAGTCCTTGGTAGGCTGGCTCAGCTTTCTTCCTATGTCATAGATAGGTTTGTCTGATGTTACAAAATACACCTTTTAACTTTTTGTGAAAGGTAATTGTAGAGTAATAATAGAGCTGATTAACTAGTCTAAAATTTTTCACTTGGGCCCCCAAGGAGAAGAATTGCAACAATTCTGGAAATCTTGCTATATATTAATCTTTGAAAGGTCAGAGATTAAACTAGTTTTCTTAATACCAAAACAGAGCTCTAGTTGTTTCTGTTGCTCCCCTCCGGGAGGAGATTTCAAAGTATTTCTAGCAGGACTACCAGATTCGGTAACAGCTTCGTTCCCTATGCTATCCCTCCGGTAAACTTGCAAGATTCATTTTTCTCATCATATACATGTATACATCCGAATTAGACTGTGTTGTTTCTCTGTGTCATGTAATATATGTGGGTATATGCAGAATTTTGTATTTATTTATTTTGTCATGTTTATGTAGTGTATATTGGAGGTGATGATCTTTTGAGAGCTATATGCAACAAAATTTCATTTTAATGTATGCTGATTAGTGTACATTCAAAGTGACAATAAAGTTATTCTATTCTCTCAACTTTGATTGCTAGCCACTTTTTAAATTTTATATTTGTTTGATGTATATCTCATTATTCCACAAAAAGTATTAAGTAAAATACAAGTAGTTTTTGCTTAGTGACTACAAGTTAGATCAGCAACTTGTATGCTGAACTGAAAAATAACTTGACAACAAAGGGACTCACAACCTTATTTTCCCTTCAATTGCTAAAAGAAGCAATGTGGCTGCTAAGTGAAAAATCATGTGACTGGAAATTATGATTTTACTTCCACCTCCTATATTAACTCTGCTTGTTACAAGCAAAAGTGCATACTAGTTGTGAAGCATGTGAATGGTGATCATATGATTGCGGTATGCTGCAATGGTTATAATTACAAAGATAGGTCATGACATTTTTTTTAAGCCCTGTCATAACATAAATGTCTGCTACATGAGACAGTCAATAAGTGAGAACTAACTGTTCATGGTATTCCCTCAATTCTTCCCTTCTGCTCGCCCGCAACAATATTATGAGGTATAAGAATGACTAGTCCAAAGTCACTAATTGAGCTTTGACAGCTGAAAGTAGGCTTACATTTAAGTCTCTTTGGTTGAAGCCCAGCATTTTGACCATCGCACAACACTAGTTTTGGGGGCCTTATGCATTGCTAACAAATAATTGATAGCTAGGTATAATTGTTAAAAAAAAGATCATCTTTATAAAACTTTGTATCTTTGAGCGAAAGATAATTGAAAATCCATACCTGTAATTGTGAAGCCACCTAAAGGAATGCCAAAACAGAGAGAAAAAGAAAGGAAATTAATATATTGTTGCATCATGCATTACTTATATCATTGAAGCTTTGCTCTTAATATGAATTATATATTTTCTAATAGGAATATGATCAGAGTATATGTTTATCTGTATGGCTTGTCAATTAAAAGATTATCTAAATTTCTCAAATATGAACATCAAATGAAAAATAGGAAGCCATACCCTGTCAATCATAATTGGTTAAAACATATAGTTAAAGGCAACATTTGAAATTAAGAGAATAATCTTCTCTAACTTGTTTTTCTTCAAACGTGTTGAGGCTATACTCATCGAATTTGAAACAAAAATATATTGCATTTGGAAAACATTTCCTTGTTTTAAAAGTTCACGGACAAGCGTTTTATTAGCAGGAAATGCATATTTGTTATGCAAAAGATCCCAGACCCAATTCCAAGATCATTCGGATACCCTCCAAATGTGCTAGATATCAGTTGACATCCCCTGCAGCCAGTGTCCTTGTTAGAGGTGATGCTACAATCCAGTACACCTAGAGGATGTTGGGTGCAGAAGCTTGTCCTGAGATCTCAAAATAAAAAGGATCTCAGACAGTGGGGATAAAATATAGAATATGTCTAAAAGTCTCCATATGATCTGATGTTAACATTTAATAATATACCATCTGTTACATATTCCATTTTTCCTAGAGCATTATGCCAAACTTTCTTGATTCCTTCACATTCAGTTGTCATAATGTTCATTCAACTGTATGAATCAGCTCCTTCTGGGATGGCTGTGCATGTCTGAGGCCTACTTTTCTTGTTCTCTCTCAAGAGAATGAATATGTGATCTGACTCCAATATAGTAAAATAACAGGCCCATGATACATAAACTCAGGAAAATATCCTAACTGTGCTAGGCTTGTAAGATTGCCTTGCTCAACTGTACCTGTCAATTCTGTGTTGGACAGGTTGTCTTGTAATTGCCGGCCAAATAAATTTATGACTATTGGTTTTATATATAACTGAAGGCTGGCAGTTTGGAGAAGGTTGGTATAAGAAAGTTGTACATACTGAATGAGACTAAGTTTCCAAATAAAACCTGGTTTATCCTTTGTCTCAATGTGTTGAAAGTTTATTTATGAAGATAGGTAGAATTGTGCAGAAATCTATCCTATGTGAATGTCACAGGGATGGATGAGAGCTGTTTTTGTCAAGTTTCATTTATTTTGGCTGAATATAGGAACACATTACACTTCATGATAAATGTGTGTCCTTTATGAGGTTGTCTAAGACCAAATTGTTTCTGAAAAATGGAATTTAGGATGTGAAAATACTTGAGGTCCAGTTGCAAATATCCCAAAGAGATCAGAATTTCTCATTTTCATTTACCAAAACAAATAACTGTCTGATTATAAAAAAGTAATTTTCTTTTGAGCTATTTATATAGCAGGTCCCAAACTCAGCCAGAACTGACTTTTCCTTGAAAAAAAAAACATAAGGAAATTGTTATTGCTTAAAGTGGCCCTCTAGTGCCATTGAGGATTGCAACATAGCCATGAATAAACAAGGATATCTGGTTAAAAAGCATGGAAGTTGTAGTCCAAAATATTGACACTAAACTGGCGAAAGCAATTTTAAAGGGAATGCTTAAAAAGGAACCTATTATGTCATGCTGTAAACCATAAGACAAAAAGAGATATTTGCTGTTCATTAACGTACCAAAAGAAAGACTGAATACAATGTGAATCTTGACCTGATTAATTTACAGTCTGGTAACAAGCTTTGGAGGCAAGAACTTATGGTCAAATAGCATGTAGTATCTTCTATTTTTTTATTAGTTCTTTCCTACCTTGATTTCGATCAAAGATCACATTGAATCTGAAGGATCATTTTCAAGCCAGTATATGTGGAGAATGAATTTAAGCACAAATTGACATTCAATGACTGACATAAATTGTTTTTAATAATCTTTAGGGGGACAGCTTCCTTGAATCTTTTGAGAAAAATGAAGCATGAAATAAATTGAAAAAATAATTTACATAAAATACATTGATTGACTCCCCCATATGGAAAAGAAATGCAAGAAATGCAGTGCTTACCAAGCTCATTCAACAACAGGGCTGTGGAGAAGACACAGAAGGACAAATACAGAAGAAAAAAAATGAGCAATGAAAGTAAAGAAGACATCAACAGAAAAGCCTCAGATCCAGGAGGCCAGAAAGCGCAGGTCTGCAAAGCTGCAGGATACCATTGCTACAAAGAAAAATAGCATGAGAAAAAAATGGAAAAGACACGTTTCATGGGAATAAGCTGTGAAATTGTGGGAAAATATTAAATGCACTGTTCCGTTTTGTGTAACAGACAAATCTTTAATTCAATCAAAGTTCCCAACTTTTAGACCATATTCTTGGATATATGTAAATCTTAATTTTGCTTCATTGACAGCTCTGCCAGAGATTGAGGAAATAATATGTCACAATAGATATGTGTGAGCATTTACCTTTTTGTTCTTTAAAAAAAGGGCAATCAAGTCATTCCTATGCCTGGACTTATAACACTCTATATGGGACTTGATCATGTGCCCTGGCACATGGGTGCATCTCGCATTAACAAGGGGAAGACTTTGGCTGTAATGAACAGAGCTACTATATGTATGTGGGTTGAAAAATCCAAATTAAGTAGAACTAGCTAGGCTTCTCCATAGTGATTTGCTGCCATTTAATGGTCTGGATTGTTGAAGCGTAGATCTGGTAGCTTTAGTACAGAAGGTAGAGGGCTTCTGCCTAAAGGACACAGCTACAGTTGGAAGGTTGCACTAGGAATTTAATTAGAATGTGAAATAAGGTAAGTATTTTGATTGATAATGCTTGCTCTTGTCTTCTGCTTTGGTTAGAGAAAAAGGTTGAAAATATATTCTCTAATATGCTTGAAAGCATCCCTGGATGACAAGCAAATATTTCAAACTAAACTGCACTACTGACTCTAAGCACTTATAATCATTCCAGTTTTTCAAATATAGTCCCTTGCGTATGAAAATGTGGTGTACTTCTACACCTGGAGACAATGTTTACACCAGCTTCAGTGTACTGCCCTCCAGATATAATGTGCAGCTACCATCTGCAACCACTACCTGGAAGATTGGGTTTGGGAGTGTCACAGCCCAATATATCTGGAGGCAAGCTGGGAAAAGACCACACATAACCATTTCTTTTATTTTAGTGTCACCTCTGGTCAATCAATTTGTCAAGATTTGAACTAATATGCAGAACCTACTTGCACAGGGACAAAAGTTGAATGCATATATTTATTTCAAAGTAGGGATCTCACTCTTAAAATGATCTCTCTTATTTGAAAGAAAAATAATCATCCAACCATGTTTGATATCAATGATTCGGTATTTGCAGTTGAAAGAAAGGAGCTTCTGGGTCAGTGATGGCGAACCTATGGCACGCGTGCCACAGGTGGCATGCGGAGCCATTTGTCAGGGCACGCGAGGCAATGCCCTGTCAGCTGACCAGCAGCATGCGCGCGCTAGCCAGCTGAATTTTTTCATGCTTTTTTCACCCTATGAAGCCTTTGGAGCCTGGGGAGGGCGAAAAGAACCCCTCCCCTGCCCCCAAAGGCCCTCCAGAGGCTTCATGAACTTCCCTGAAGTCTCCGGAGCGCTCAAAATGACACTGCAAGCAATCGGAGGTCACTTCCAGTTTCGGTGGCGTGTCATTTTGAGTGCTCCGGAGGCTTCAGGGAAGCCTCCTGAAGGTTGCTGAAGCCTCCGGAGGGCCTCCGGAGGACCTGGGAAGCCTCCGGAGCTCTCAAAATGATGCACCGCCAAAACCGGAAGTGACCTCCGATTTGCTTGCAGCGTCATTTTGAGTGCTCCGGAGGCTTCAGCAACCTTCAGGAGGCTTCCCTTAAGCCTCGGGAGCACTCAAAATGACGCTGCAAGCAAATTGGAGGTCACTTCCGGTTTCGGCGGCACATTATTTTGAGTGCTTCGAAGGCTTCCCAGTCCCTCTGGAGGCCCTCCGGAGGCTTCAGCGACCTTCAGGGGGTTTCCCTGAAGCTTCCGGAGCACTCAAACTGATGCGCCGCCGAAACCGGAAGTGACCTTCGATTGCTTGCAGCATCATTTTGAGTGCTCCCAAGGCTTCAGGGAAGTTCATGAAGCCTCCGGAGGGCCTCTGGGGGGGGGAGGCTCTTTTCACCCTCCCCAGGCTCCTATAAAGCCTCTGGAGCCTGGGGAGTGCAAAAAAGAGCATGTAAAAATGGGGGGGGGGAATCTGTAGTGCGTGCATGCGCACTGGGGGTCATGCATTGCGTTATGGGTGTGGTATACCCGCACACGACCCCCCCCTGCGTTCCCCCTTATGGCACGCAAGCCTAAAAAGGTTCGCCATCACTGTTCTAGGTGGAACATGTTTTTGTGAACATCCTAACTTTATAAAACAGCTATTTTCTTAAACAAGCATGACTCTGTAATGTAAATTGTAATGTGACAGGCAAAGAAACTTTTCAAAAATAAGGCTGGATTAAATCTTTTAGCCTTCAAGTCTTTCAAATATCATGCTGTCTTGTAAGACAGAGCTGACTCCTGCTCAAGAGAGCTCCTTGTAGATCTCCTGGAAACCTTTCAAACTATTTGAGGGAGATCTATTCCATAATTTAAGATGCATTTTCTATAGAGAACCTATTGAATTTTCAGCATCAATGCTTCCATTAAATTTAGAAACTGCAAGCCCAATTCTTTAGGATAGCTATTTTCCTTAGCCAAAGCAATATAACTTCTGCTTTTATTCATTTAAAATATGATTTTTAAAAGAAATTGATTTCTTGCAAAATATGAAAGGGATATTTTGGGAGCAGTTAGCACTTTTGTTGTTCTTAGCATTAAATGTTTGTTCAGCAACCAATCTCATGTATTTACCTCTAGAGCTTCTTATGCTGAAGAATATTTTTTATTAAAAAAGCCTTATGTGAAGAGATCCAGTTACAGTTACATAGGTTTCTTTGAATGAACTACACTTGATGAGAAAACTATGTTGCACATCAATATATACACTGGGGCATACTTGTGGCATAATCTTCCTTGTAATACTGTAATACAGATAGAATGGACAAACCTATTTCAGTATTTTAATCTACCCACAAGTTAAGGTATCAGGCAAGTCAGTTGGCTTCTGCCCTTAGCTAAGTGGGCAAAGAATGAAAATAAATTTATACATCTGCCTCACATGCTCACATTAAGTGTGAAGTGTTTTCAGAATATCTGCATCAAATGTATAGTGAGTTGCAGTTCTCAAGGAATGGACAATGGGGAAAGAGAATATTTAAAACACAATATCAAATGATATAAGTTAAAGATAAAATACATCTGTTGGTACATCAGTCATTACTTTCCTTTCCACCATGGCCTGTTCTGAGAGGACTATCATGCAACTTCTGTTAAACTATAAAATGTATCTAGGCTTCATATCAAAATTTGTTTTGAGTTGGGTTCTATATTTCATCTGTTAACATTGAGCTGCAATGAAAAATTGAGTAAGAATTCATTAACCTCAAGGACATGGAGATAATTGGGGGGGGGGGGGGGGAAGAGCCTTGGAATCAGTCAAACATATTCAACATATAGTTTGATTGATCTGTAAAGTCCCCTGGGGACTTTGTAATTGAAATATAGACTAGGAGTGCTTCAACACCTTAATAATATTAAATTGCTGTGCAATTTCTTTGTTTGTATTATTTTTAATTGCATTGAATTATCTTTATTTCTAGAATATTAGGATAAATTTATATTTTTTAGGAAAAACTCTAAATATTTAATGAGGAAATATCCTTGAGAGGGGACTGGAATAGACTTATAGATGCACAAACCTGTAATAATGGTACAAGTCTACTGAGTATAGCATATGATACAACTATTTCATTATGCATGGATATTTTAGCCTATGTTTGCCAATGAGATATAATTTGGGTGAATAATTAAAAGGACGCTAAAGAATCTGCCCTTTGAGAAATAAAACTGCAGTGGTCATAATATTTGGATTTTATTGCATCCATATCACAGAATGTATTATATAAATAATTTACATAATACATTTAAGTGGATCATAGTAATTATTAAGAATTATTGTTTTTAAAAAGAGAAAGAGATAGATGCAAAATTAAAACTGCCAAGCTTGACAGAGGTCATGACACATTAAGTGGAAGCTGAGTAAGAAAGTTGTGAGAGGAGGGAGACACACACAGGGAATGGTCCCAGTTTCTTGTAAGGTGCCTGGGTTTACTCTCACACCTTTCATTCTTCTTCGTATCCATATTGGTTCCTCAAGCACAAGGAAGAAACTGCACTCTTTCTCATATTCCTCACGGTCAAGTATTCTAAGGGTAATGTATTTCCTGTGGGAACACAAGACAAAGGCAAAACAAATGGTTGGTGTTACACACACGCACACACATGCTTTAAGTTTGACCCAGCTGAGATGGTGGTTGATGGTGATGATAATGGGAAGGACTCTGACCCACACATCCTTATTTTTATGTATGTAAGAGAGCAGAAAGCCTCTGTTCTGGAAACGTTCCTGGTGGTCGATATACTTAAGTACATCCTAAAGAATTTAATACTGGGACTGTATTGCTATGGGCCTGAAAAGCAAGCGTGGCATTGTTAAATTGCTTTGAAAGATTTGCTTTTGACCATTCACTTGCTTCGGTACTATTCACTGTATCTCAATAGCTAATGAACCTATTTTATTACAATTATCTTATGAAGTAACTTCACATGAGATACATTCTTCTTCAGGCAGGCATTTTATGAACAATGAATATGTGGTCATTGTGGGCATCAAGCCGAGAGGCAGACTTTGCCTGTAGTATATTTGAAGGCATTACAGCACCCATACTCAATGCACGTTTTGCTTCCTTTGAATGAAGACAAAAAGAAGGATCTTTTCTTACTTGCCAAAGGTTACTCTGTAGAAGAGCAATTTGATTCTGAGCCTCTCATGTAGTTTTCTTTCCACTACATGGCACTGAGTCAAAAGCGAACAGTTTTTGTTCAAATTGCACTTGAAGCAATATAAAAGGTAGATTAGATAATGATAGTCTTGTATGACTGAGTGTATGATGCCTAAATTTGACAGCTAATGGAATTTAGGATACCCTAACAATGACACTTCTGGTCAGTGACTCAGCTCTCTGCCCTTTTACATAGATAATGGGAATGTGTGTTTTGACAATCTATGAATTGGGATGTGCCAGGCATCCATGAGTGATCAAGACAGGTGCATACAGGTAGGGCTCAGCCCCATATAGCCGATCCCCCACCTTTCTTTTCACTCATCTCCACCAGGCGGGGCTCCCAAATTTCAACGTAGAAGGTCTTGTTTTTCTCATACTCCTCATCATCAATTACTTTGATAGATATCGTTTTGCTGCAACAGAAAAGAATAGAGATTCGAGAATAAGGGAGGAAGAAGAAAATGGGAAGACAGCAAATGTAGAGAAAGGACAAAGCTGTAAGAGGAAAGGGAAAAAAATTAAAGAAATTAAAGGATATTTTACAATGCCGTGAACCTAAGATAAAATGTTTCTATGATAATGTTTGCAAAATTGCCTAAGATGACAACTGTCTTTGTGAAGGCTACATTTGCATGAAAAATGTAAACAATATTTTCTGATTAATTGTATAATTACATCAAGTTAATTGCTAGGTTTTTTTTTATTTAAAAGGGAGGGCAACCAATATTCAAATGCTGTTCTAAAAGCATTTTAGGTAACATGAGATCCTTGCTTCAACCAAAGATGCTTCCGGGCGGACATTTACTGCACAAATGTCTCTTCTTACAGAGCATTTTGTTAGGAATACGTTAGTTTCATTATTTTTATTTTTAGATTAAAATGTGTTATGTTGGAAATAATATTGAATAGTTGGGCTTTGCCTGACAGCTCTACAACCTATTTGCTGGAAGCAAACCAAGTGCCTGCATGCTTAAAGACGTCCACTTAAGAGGTTGGAATTTGATTTCCATGAGCCTCACAATCATGTAAGTGCTCATGAGAGTGTACACCTGTCACTGTAAATGTTGTGTTATCTTTTCTTGGAAGTAAATTCCCGAATTATGAATGGAATTACTCCCAGGTAACTAGATACAAAATTCTGGTAAACACAAATACATGCAAACATACAGGTAGTTGTACCAATGAAGGAAAACCAGAAGAAAACAGTGGTGAAAAGGGAGCTGAGTTTTACCCTTTATAGTAAAAGACCAAAGGATCTTTAGTGTCTGGAACCATATAAAAGAATGAGAGTCTTCAAACGTGACTTCTCAACAAGGCCAACAGAACAGGAGAAGAGCAGCAAACCCCTACAGATCCAAAGCTGTCTTATAGGATACCAACCTTTACTAAAAGCCTTATCTGTCCTCCCGCCTCAACACCCATTTGGTCCCATTCCTTTTCCTACAGCTTTTAGAATGAGCTTCTTGCAGCTATGAAATATTTTTTGCGTTTATTTTCTCTGAGTTATATTTTTATTTTTGTGACCATATGCAATACTACATCAAATTTATTTGCACCTGATTTTATTTACTGGTTGAAATGCTATTTGTCTTGGATTCTACATGTGTAAATGTGATTCTTTTAGTCTAAACAAATCAGTTCTGACACTTCACATTCTAATATTGTACACAAGGATGCAGAAAGACACATGTTATTATATGCCCCATAACGAAGACTGCTACTACTTACAGATTTAATATCTTTTGTTTATATTTAACATCCATTTGAATAGTTTAGAGAAACAGAAAAGTTTGCATATGGAGCTGCATGTTTTAGCCATTACTACCTTGGATTATAATGTGTATCCCTAAGAAAATCAAAATATATACAATGAGCAGTGCTGAAGAGAAATGATAGTGAATGGTTCTTCAATTTTAATACATTTGCTAAGATTGGGAAAAGTAAAACTTGTAAACACACCACAGATGAAAAGTTATCTTACTTTGTTCCTTGAGAAAACTAGGTTTATTTGCTAGATTTGTACAGCATGTTGAAATTGCAAAGGTTTAACATGTTAAGTCATTAGATTTATTTTATGGGAAACAAAAAAAAATCCCCACACACTCCGACAAAGAGCAGTATCATTAATAAGTTAGAAAACCAACTAACTTTACAACAAAACAAGAATGGAAAACAAGACATTTCATTTCTCTCTCTCTCTCTCTCTCTCTCTCTCTCTCTCTCTCTCTCTCTCTCTCTCTCTCTCTCTCTCTCTCTCTGAGTATTTCAATGTTCAAATTCAATTCCCTCAAATCAATCCGTTTTGTCCATTCATCAACTGCTCTGTCACTTACACAGATCTTAGGACTCTGTATATAGCAGGGTCCTTCTGCTCCCCACCCCCCACCCCCTTTGCCAAGCTACTGTAGATCATGCCATGGAGTTATCTTGCAACATTCCAAAGTATGCATATTACTAATTTCTTTCAGAGCAACATGACATGGTGTTTCACCATTCCAATTTCAGCCTATTTAGCTATGAACTTCTAAATTGCATACATATGAATATGCTTACATATGTGGATGAAGCCAGATGAAAGCTTATAAATATATTGTGAAATGGGATTCACATCTTTTGATATGAAACAATCCCAGGTAAATTTGGGTGATTAACTCAAAAACAGTGTGGTAGAGGAGAAGAGGATTGCTGATATATGTAATCTGATTTCAACATAATGATATTTAAAACTTATAATTCAGTTTGGACCACCTAAAAAATGTACACTTATCTTCTATTGTCTCTTTCAGGTTCCACCTTCTTACTTGCTCCAGGGAGGGAGGCACTGCACAGTGATATAACACATATTTTATACAGAAAGTCCTATCATAATGTGAAAATATCTTATTTGAGACCTTCTAAATAAAATATTAACAGACAATATAAATAGCAGTGGGTTACACAAACCAATGGAGTGATTTGGTATAAGGCAGCTTTCTATGTTTGTCTTGTTAATATTTTAGAATAACTCCTGAACACTCTTTTGAACCAGGAATGCTAGTTTTCAGTTTTGCTTTGTTACAAATACACTTTGCACCGATTTCCTTGTTGTGGTAACACACAGCAGTGGAACAGCTTAGCCCAGCCTGAGGGTTGTTGCAAATGATAGATGTTAGTGACCTTGCTTGATAAAATTCATCAAACTACAAAAGACATCTGGAAGCTGAAGTAAATAAAAGCTGCTGTTTCTAAACTCCTGAAGTTAGGCTAGGATGTGTTTAAATAGGGGGACCCATAATATTAAGTGAAACTGCACAAAAGAACAGATGGATGATATCACATCTATCCACGAAATTTGGGCATTAAGTATTTTCTATAAAAAGTGTTCCCTATAAAAAGATAATGCTTTTCAACAAGCATCCATAGAATGCTGTGTATTCTCAGTCAGACTTTTCACACTTGGAAATGCCAAAGGATGGATTTTTCTTTTCCTAGCAACAGAAAAATGGCAAGAAAGAAAATTTGCAGAAAAACATTTTTCTTTCTTTCGTAAACAATGATTAATTTGATTCCTTTTCATCCAGAGAAGATTTCAGTCATTAAATCATTAGAGTTGCTGGATCTAATTTCGGAACTAGAGGCAGTTTATGGGGTGAGAAATAGAAATAGGTGTTCTGACCTAGACTTCACAAAATCACGAAGTAGAGTCCTTGTCCTGACAAAACCCTTTTTTATTAAGCTCATGTGAATTCCTCTCATTCACCTCCAGTAAAGTCCCGGCAAACAGTCTTTCAAGGGTGAATTTACAACCACAGACCTTATCAGGCTTGGAGAGCTGCCAGGCCAATATCTTCCAAACACAACGCTGTACAAGAAAATATTTGGCAAGGAGTTTTTGAGAGTCACAAACAAATCTTCACACTAATTTAAACGAACAAATTGTCTCCTGCAAACTTCACTCCTCTTTATTCCCTATGGGAAGGACCATTCACTGTCCATCTGTGCCTTTACTCCCGAGTCGGCCCTTGTTCCTTAACAGTTCCCTTCTCCTGGCAGCTCTGCACATGCGTACATCAGGAACAGGCTCCAGCTGTTTTTCTGCCCCACTGATATCTGACTCTGAAGGCAGCTGATAATTGTCAGATGGCCCTGGCCCAATCTCTGCCTCCAATGCAAAGCACTCATCAGAACCTTCCTCAGACTCCAGGACTGGCCCATGTTTCTCCCCAACCTCCTCATTGTCTTGAGCCTGTCACCAGCTCTGTTGGCTGCTGGCGGGCCAAAACAATAGGGAGGTATACTCTGAAGAGATGGCAGGGACATATGTGGATTATTAAAGACTGATAAGAATCTGTAGGGTGCCTCTATTACTTGTCTCTATTAATCAGATGTACAATTTGATATTTGTGTCTCCAGTGGAATTCTTCAAAGAAATACTGACAGCTAGTCATAAGTGAATGATAAATATTGGTTAGAACTACACATAGAACATTATTTTGCCTAAATCAAATACTATCCTTTTCTCCAAAGGGATTTGGTGGGAAAAAATTTAGATGATGTTTGCTGACAAATCTATAACTAATTTTGTAATGGTTCTTCTGGTATGTGCTTATGGAAAAGGACTATAGATCAGTGGTAGATTAGATGTTTGGGAAGTTTAGATGCCTGACAATTTCAAGTCATGTTGGAAAGTCCAGGGAAGAGCTTACTTTTTGCATTGCTTTTTTGTTATAATCTGAACAAGCAGTATCCACAGGAGGGGTAAAATAATCAGCAACATTGTGATCTTATGGGTTTTTTTAAAAAAAAGGACAATTCCAACCCTAATCCTGGACTGAAAAAAATATTCCTAAATTTTTTTTTTAGAAAAATAAAATAAAGGTTTTTAAAAATGCTTTAACACCTCATTATAGCTAGCCAGTGAGATAATATTACAGAAGTATTACAGATCTTGTTAATACATATTTATTTTGTAATTTAATTAATTTTATTTTTGACATCATAATTAGCTGTGTAGAAATTCTACAGTTGGTGCATGCTATTATTTTATTTAAAAACTGAGAAGCACACAACATGCACACATACCGATGTACAATCAAAGATGACATATCTTCTTGACAGAAATGACAAATGCAGCTATATTCAGAGGAATAGAAGTATTGGTGGAAGAACATCCTATTATCCACAATCCACACAGCTTACAAGCATGTTTCCAGGCAACTGCAGATTGTTAATTAGGAACAATAAGAGAAAAACTAAGCTACCATTGGCTCATACTTTTTCCAGACCATAAAATGATATTTTGATAGGAAAGTACAAAATGTGTAATATTCTTCGTCCATTATCATTATTATGAAGCTACCAATAGTACCTCAGTACAAAATATTTATGACAGTGGCTTGCCTCAAAAGCCAACATAATATTCCTCCATAATTTTTCAGTGTCATTATTTGAGATAGTCTTGTACAATCTTTCTTAACACATTGCTTTCCAGATTTGGTGGATAGCGATTCTCATGATATATCAAACAATAGAGCCACAGTGGCTTGAAAAGATCAAACAATATATTTAGAAAGCACTAAATTGAAGAAGCCGGAATTTTTGAGGGGCGGGGGAGAAATAGATCCTTGATTCTTTTCTTCTGAAATAGTTGGATATCCTCTTTGGACTCAAAAGTTCTTGTAGAGGTTGATGGTGCTTCCAAAATTCATCTGACCAGAACCAAACAGAACTGTACTAAACATCATAGGAAATTAGACTTTCCATTTAAGAATTTCTGTAATGGTATAAAAGAGGAGTTAGATGCTACTGCTTCACATGGTATACTATTCATATGAAACAGTCCATCATTCAGATATTTCCCTCTATGCCATTGAAAACAGAGCAGATAGTGAGTGAAAGGATTATGGTTCTGTTTATAACTGTGCAGTGTTTTTTCAATGACTATCACAAGCTTTGTCCCAAATGTGCTTTTTTCAAGAGGCAATTGGACTTAATGGTTTTTCTTTGAAGATGTTTTGCTTCTCATCCGAGGAGCTTTTTCAGCTTTTCTCAAATGAGAAGCGAAACCTCTTCAAAGAAAAATCAGAAAATCCAGTTTCCTCTTGAAAAAAGCACCTTTGGGACAACCATGATCTGGATGACTGAGAGCCTTCATAGATATCACCAGCTTTGTTCTTCAAATTTAAAAAGGAAAGTCATAACAGATACTTAATTCTTTATTGAGATTAATATATGAAGCTCCCTCTATTTTATCCTTAAAAGCTCAGTTGCATTTCCTAAAAGAAGTTAGATGAGAAAGAAATCAATATTTTTTTTCTGTGTCAACATTTTGACTACAACAAATAATTTACAGCCGAGGAAGGCCAAGTTGATTCATTCCTGCTGAGTTTTAATTGAATGGGAAAAGTTTGTTTTGTCAGGATTTTGATGGCCTTTGGTGAATTTCAATATTGTTTGAGTTTATTTTAAGCAATGGTTTGCTTTGTATTTCTTAGAATTCATATTCGTATTGTATTTAAATTATCATGACAAAAGTTCAGGGAACAGAAAAACAATTTATGAATATTTTAAATACATTTTTACTTCACATTGCTTCTCCATAGAAGTAGTTGTCTGTTGTTCACTTCATGAACAAAATACTTGTTTCTCTACTCTACTATATGATGGTAATGCATATATATCTGACCTAGAATTCAATTCACTGGGCTCATTAGTATCACACGCTAGGCCATAAACTTGCCTAACCACAAACCGAAATTTGTTTGTTTGTTTATTTATTTACTCATTTATTCAATTTTATCCATGCAGGCTCCAGCAAATGTGCTAATGTGATTTCTGAATTCACATATTGGAATTAAATTTGCTGAGAATGGAAACAACATAAGATCACGATGCTTTTGACAATTTCTTGTCTTATTTTTACTCGCAGGATCATAGCTATCTTGTGTTAACTAGATGAAGATCAATCCTTTTCACTGAGTCCTATGATTTTAAATTAATAGCCTATGCATTAAGAGATGAATTCACAAAAACATGGAATAGCAAGAACCAAGATGAAAAAAAATCTCCTTTTTAGCTGTTGCTCTATCTATTTTTGATTTATGGATAGACTATATTTTTATTATTTGCTAAACCAAATTGCAAAGATTGGCATACAGGACAAACAAATTGGTAAATCAATGTAAATTTCTAAAACAACTATTAAGGGGATTATTTTCTATTCTCTTTCCCCCCCCTTGGGAGTGGAGTATTCTCTCAAATGGAGACAATCTGATCAATATAACCAGATGTTTTTCCGTCTGGCCGGCTTGGGATAGCCTCCTTGTCCTGGGGTTTTAGGGTAATTTTAATTATTCGTAGTTTAAGGGGTTTTAGGGACAGTTTTTAGCTTTTATAGATGTTTTTAGCGCAGGATTTGTTTAATTGTGATTTTAAATTATGTACTCTGTTTGTGTTTATTGTTTTTTAATTTTCCTGTGCCCCGCCTCGAGTCCCTCTGGGGAGAGAGAGCGGGCTACAAATAAAATTTATTATTATTATTATTATTATTATTATTATTATGTGGACGAGGCTATCAGTATATTTATCCAGTGTCTAAATTGTAACAAGCTGTTAGACATCTGTTAGATCTAATAACTGAAAGCTGAACCAGATGAGATGAAGTGGATGTGACAGGAAGCAGTTAATGCTAGAGAGCTTATTTCATTTGCACTTTTTGTTCAAAGCAAGAAAACAAGGTGTGTCCTTACTCTACTATACTGAGGTTATCATTTCTACACAGAATTATGATGAGCCTCTAAAGGACAAGTGTGCAGAAGCATGGCTAATCAGGGTTTCATAGATTATGCCATTACATTGTAATGTAATTAAACTTTTAAGTAAGTGGCGATGGATTTATTGTTTAACACTTGACCTGTACATGTCTTCTCAATCCTTATTTCTGCACTTTGATGACATGGAGATGACATAGTACTAGCATATACAATTTACCCTTACTGCCTGTAGCTCAGAAATATTTGTGATATTATAGCAGCCGAGTCATATATGTTTAAATGTTTCATCACTAGCTTTCACTGCATTGCTTGCATTTTAGGAAGGGTTCTTCTTCCCCCATCCCGCTTTTTAACAAGTGATAACATCTGATAGACCTGAGGGTAGTAAAGGACTTTGGACTATAGGAGATTATAGACAGAAGTGACATTTGGTACCTGAACATAAATATGCAATACCCCTCTATGCTTTGGTTTCCACCAGGTTGCTAAAAACACAACACATAGCATTGATCTATGTTTACAAGGTATCAAGGGGTCTATTTGACTGGCTTCTCAGAGCTAACACAGATATGGAGCTATATTTCCATTCAAAATGCTCCCACTTGAAAAGGTAAGTAGATGCCTATTTTAATTTGAGCTCTATAGATGTTCCCTCCAATGAAATGTTTCAGGTACCACAGATGGAAGCTGTTCTGACCAACTAATTCCGCCTCTAAGGAAGATGTGGACAATTTTCATTTATCTATTCCCCTGAATAAATGGCATTTATTTTACCACTATTGCAAATGGCATTTCACCTACAGATGTAGTTTACATTCAATTTTACCTAATTTATAATAGCACGACAATTATTTGACAGAACCCTTATTGCAACATGTAAGGGAAATCCCTACAAAGGGATTTAAAAAGTGCAGGGTATTTATAATATGGTAATATTCTGTCTGGAGATTAACAGAGCACACCAACAGGGAAAAGAATGATTAAGCAAATGTTTTGCAACCCAGAAGTTGAATGTAAATATCACTGGCACCCACTTTATTTCTATCAGTGCCTATTTTTTCACGCATTCATCCAGTACATGTAAAAAAAAATCATCATTCTCCTTTTAGCCCCTTTTCTACATTTAAGGAAGTTGAATGCCTAATGTAAATTTTATCTGAACTTACTTTTTAGTCAGTAAATTTTACTTATGTCCAAAAGGCTCAAAGGCAAATTACAAATGTAATCTAAACTTGCATTAGATAAAAGTTTAACAAATAAAATGTTTAATAAAATATGACATAATATGTTTAAAGACTTATATCACTATACTATATATGTCACGAAAGGAACAGTCTCCTTTAAAACAGAACTGGAAAACAAAAGACCGAGAATAATTGATTATTCATGCATAATTCACAGAACATATTTGATGAATTGTTTTTGCTACCCAAAAAGGCATTCTATATTCACCAGGGAGGAGTCTTCCATCTGTTCAAACTACATTTGAATCTATCTCAGGCATGTTTAACTCTCTTTGGTTATAAGAAATTATTTTAAATGTTACCAATTTGCGTGAATGTAATTTAATTTGATTATAGAGTTATTTTAAACTAAAAATGGGGAGGTTACATGTTATATGGCTGCCATGCTCTAATAAACTCTTTCATATTGCAAAGCAGATTTGAGGGAGAGGGAATACGGAGGTAATAAAGATAAATATTCCATGTCCCATTGCCCCACTTTTCTCAAAGTCCCTTTCCTCTCATTCCTCCCTTTTCCCCGTGAATTTCCATTTGCAACTGTCTTGAGCACTTCAAGGAGTTGAAATAGATTTTTTAATAAGGAAATAATTTTTTTCCTATCACATATTTCGGGAACAACCCCTCCTATTCTGCAAACTCTTTCAGCACAGAAAGCACCACAAATGAAAGAATTTTATACCAACAAACCCTCAATTTTCTGAAGCTAAAATCTAAACTGTGTTCTATTGTCTAAGAAAGGACTGCATGTTTTGAGACAACTAATCTGCTCCAATTGCTCAGTAAAGTTCAGTTTAACTCAGTTCAACATGCCCATCAATCAAAATTACTTCCCAGGGTTATTTCTATAAGGGCTTTGATGTTTCCATGTTTCTGCTCCTGCCAGGCCAAGAACTCATAACAAAATGGGCACAATTTGCTTTTTTGTTTCCAGAGCTATTCAGAGCAAACATTTCCTTTACCCCACACATGAAGACCACAACTGGATCAGCAACACTTAAAGAAAATCATTTCATCAATCCACTCCTACCATTTAGCGACTAATCTCTAGCTGTCATCATCATGATTTTAAATATTAGTTCTCCCATCTTCCTCAACTCAGTGGTTTTTATTTATATCCAAAAGGGAAGTCTGAAAAATGTGAAACTACAAAGCCTGATCTGTTTAATCTGGAAACAGTTTTATTTTTTTTTCATGAACAAGTTATGTAAGATTATTTTTAAAAGTTAAATATATTACAATGATCTAATTATTCATGTCTGTGCATATTACATTGAAGTATGTTGCAGGTTGTCCTGAGTCATTAAGAAGGGGACAAGTGTCTCTAGAAATATTGCAAACATTCATGCAATTTCACAGATGGTATGGTCGAGAAAGGACGACAAATGAATTCTCGGCCATTACTGTATCATTTTCATATGTATCCCACAATCTCATTCCATATATTTGTTCTATACCGTGAAAAAAAATGCATGTTTTAAATCTTGAATTTCATTTTCTGCATTTCTGAAATTTCATTCTGATCCTCAAATGGATTTTTCACAACTCTCCTCTTTATTATTTTTTAATATAACATCTAGCTCAAATATACATTCAGTAAAGTAAGCTGCCTGTATTACAACAATTCTGCTTGAAATGCTGCCAATCTTGCAATATTTATATTTTATCTTGTGGCCACTGCTTTATTGAGGCCCTTAGAATTATATACTTTTACTTCTTGTACCTGGTGTAAGCAAGCAAAAAAGGTTATCCAGGTTTAATTTTACCATATGCCAACGTTTAAAAGGAACACTGTCTTCAAGGTGACCTTTACTTCTGGCAACAGCATTTATTTATTTAAGAAATTTATATGGCTGCCTGCTCACACATAAGTAACATTAAAAATCACAATATAAAAACCAGAGCCATTCCCTCCACTCCCACAGCAGCAGCAATTCATTCAAGAAATTCATGCAATTTATTGAACAATGTTATAGTGGGGAATTGCCACTGTTTTCTTCCAAAATCCTTTTCTGACTTTCCAGTCAGTCAGTATGGAATTCTGAGTATTGCCCAAGTATTAACCAGGGCAGAATATCAGTACAGTAGTGGGTTTCGGATCCCATCACAACTGGTATGCTTCGACGGGGCCGGGCGTCCACCTCAAGCAAGCATGCCACCACCCTGCAACATTTCATCTGCTTGACGGAGGTCGCGCAGATGCCATATGCTGCCACTCCTTAGCTTCAGATGTTAGAGAGAATTTGCTAGAAGGAAATTTCCCTCAACTCAGGTATGTTAATGATATCTATTTTGTTTTTCAATTAATGCTAAAAAGACTCTGGAAGTCCTGAACTATTATCTGATCACATGAAATGATTGGCTGTGTAGAAATTAAGTCTGAATCAACCACAATGATTGCAATTTTTTCTCATTTATATGAGGCATTTTTATGAATTCCACCATATTATTTTTGTAATGCAGTGATTAGTACAGAATATTTTTTGTAGTGTGATTGGGTAATGTTCATGATCTGTTTGGCTTAACTTTGGAATTACGGAATAGCTATTCAAAGATTCAGAGTAGCATGCAGAGAAAGGGAGGGGAAAAGGGTGGTGTATGATTGCTGGGAAGCTGATCATTGAATTTTGTATAATACCTACATCTATTGTTTAATACTTATTAGTGTTATGCTATGGTTATAAACAGTATTGAAAAAATATTGACCAAAATAAATTGAACAATAAACTGAAATACAATTTATTGATTGGTGGTGAGCAATCTATGTTTTCACTGCTGGGTCTTATTAAAAGGTTACTTGCAAAAGGATAATTTCAAGCTAAAACATGTACATTTCCTGTACCATTGCCCATACCAACTATTTTGGATCTGAATTGTTTGCTCTTTCATCAACCAATGGAACATTTTGTTTATCTGACTATAAAACTGAAAGTAAGATCTCAATTTGGACAAAGGACTTTGTTTTGTACTGTTTGGGGTAACTGAGAATACATGTTTGTGCTTAAGTTTATGGAAATCTCCGTTGTTTATATATTGTAGTTTCAACTAAAATAATTTTGCAATCTTAATTTGTTAAGATTTCATTCCAATCTAGAAGTCACATAAATGAAGCTATCCTTGCTTATTTTTTCTCAATATTAGATATAAAGTGCAAGGAGAAAATGTGCTATTCAAAATTATATACCAGAGGAGAGTCCTATTTACCAAATATATTTAAAAGTTGGTGAAAAAAACTTCTTGCAAATAAAAAAATATTGTTTTCTAATGCCGCCCACTGCCCTGCCACTTTTGAAATTATTAGATGTGAACCAAAGGCTTGTTGCAGCAGAAAGTCAGTGGAAAATGGAATAGGAGCACCATTTCAACACAAAAATGCCTGTGCAGAGTAATTTGGATCTCAGTATGTACTTTTGAGTATAAATGAACAGCTGACAGATATCCTGAGCAATAAATAAGGCTGTCAAGATTTAACCCAGAAAGTACAGAATTCAAGATTAAAAGAGAATGGAGCAAAAAGAAAATGCATTTGCTTATTTGGATTTTCTTTACAAGAGATTTTCAAATCTCAGCAAAAGTTTTGAAGTCTTTTTCCGGGAGAAAATGCCAGAATAAAATGGGACATTAATTTTGCTAGGGTAGAAAAATGACTTTGCTTCCCAAACTGGCTGATACCAGGCTTTTTCGTAATCAAACTGTACTTTTTATTACCTGTCGGCATAATGTATATTAGAGATGATGGCAACCTCTCTAATTTCACAACATAGACAGACTTAACCATAGTTTCAATAGGAAAAATGTGGACCAAGCTGAAAAACACTAGGGCTGTGATTGCAAACCTATGGCACACGTGCCAGACTTGACATGAAGAGCCTTCTCTGTGGGAATGTGTGCCATCGCCAGCTGCTGTTCTGGTTTCTGTTGCATGCATGTGTGCCAGGCAGCTGGTCTTCAAGCATGCTGGAACGCCGAAAACCCAAAGACCAGCTGGCTGGTGCACTTGTGCGCTGCCAGAAGCCCAAAGATCAGCTGGCCGGCGTGCACCAGTCAGGTATTTCTAGAAGCCTGGCACTCTGACAAATTAGTCATCAATAGACACTTAGACATTAACAATATCTATAGACTATACAAAAAGACTATCAATTAGCCAAAAAAGGGAACAAAAAGACCTAAGCACCTCTCCACCTGCAATCATCACCCAGATCAGCATAGATTTATTCTAAGATTAACATCAGACCAACAATCAAATAAACAATATCCCAATCAAGAAAGTGCCAAAGAAGCCTACAGGAAACAGCTCAAGTAAAGAATCTGTAAGACCACGCTCACCAATACTGACAGGGCAAGACACTAGAATATAAACTGAGAGCAGCAAACCGAACTCCTTACTAGCACTGATGATGTTACTAGTTTGGGTAATGATAAAACACAATCATTTTTGATCTCAGTACTTCAGTACTGAAGTACTCAGTACTTCCCAGTCACTCAGACTAAGGGAATCAGCTGTTACCTAATACTTCAATTGGCACACATAAATAATGGCAGTGTAGCTACACTGACATTGGAGCTACTTGAAACAGCAGGAAATTGCAGCCAAACCTATAGTGGCATCAGACATTCTAACGTTAAGCCCTTGAGATCTACTACCTATCAGGTAGTAGGCACACCAGCCTGACAATAAGGTTTCTTTTTACAAGATGTCCCTGCAAATATAAGGCAGTGGTTGTCACTATTTCTCCAATGATTACCCAGGTTGATAATGTGGTAGTAGTGTCTGCCTTATGTTCTACCCTTACTCCCTACTGGCTCTAGGATAACAAATTTGTTTTCGATTTCCTTCACTTCTACTGAGACAATAAAAACATAGTCCTAATGATAAAATGATCCTTTTCCTTTTTACAGAACATATTAGAATACAGTTGCAAAGGCTCAGCAGAAATCCTCATTCAAGTCCTTCCCAGTTCTTTGCTTTGGAACAATTTCTAGGTGTAATTACAGCTAGCTGTTCCAATAATGGTGGTGGTTCCCAAACTGTCTGAGTAGCCTTATGCAACCTCATTTACAACAATGATGCTACTTCCATGTCCTTTTGGGATCTGTTTCTCCAATACCACCACAGCACTTTGTTTTAGCTAAAAGCAAAACTTCTCCAAGGCCAATATATTTCCAAGACTGTAAACCTCCATTGGTCATTTCTTCTATTTGTTCTTCTATGTGCCTCCCATCCAATCCAAATAATTGCATTCTGGGGCAGGTGTGTCAAACTGGCAGCCTATAGGCTGGATGCATCATGTGCTGGCCATGCCTACTCAAGCTCTGTGAAGGGATACATCACATGATGACAACATGATGCGGTGAGTTTGACATCTGTGCTCTAGGGTCTGCAAACTCTACAGCTGAGTCCATAAACAGTTCTACAATTATCTATCCTCCATTGTTCTAACAACAGCATTCCAAAACAATAATTCATAACTAACAGCATGATAAGCAGCCACTGCCAGATATATGTAGCTGTTGTTTAACACCAGCAGCTGATAGGAAATATGTAAAATCTCCATAAAATTATAAATATTAACCCTACAAAATTGTAATGACGATTATGACCAGAGAAAGGTTCACACATATTAAAATACACTATGAAAATGTGTCTGATGGGAGGCAAAACTGATCCTTTTGCCTAAAATTGTCATCTGCAAACCTCCAGCTAGTTACAGTGGAAGTCATAATTCAACCTATCTGAAACAATCTAGATCCATGATGGTGAACTTGGTCGGAGCGTCGTTTTGAGTGCTCTGGAGGCTTCAGAGAAGCTCATGAAGCCTCCGGAGCCACAGGTGGCACGCGGAGCCATTTGTCAGGGCACGGGAAGCACTACCCTGTCAGCTGACCAGCGCGCATGCACACGCATGCCAGCTGAATTATCCCTTTTTTGAAGCCATTTTTCACCCTCCCGAGGCTCCTCGGGCTCGAAAAGAGTCGCCCCCTGAAGCCCTCCGGAGGCTTCATGAGCTTCTCTGAAGCCTCCAGAGCACTCAAAACGACGCTCCGACCAAATTGGAGGTCAATTCTGGTTTGGTCGGAGAGTCGTTCTGAGTGCTCCGGAGGCTTCAGGGAAGCCTCCTGAAGGTTGCTGAAGCCTCCGGAGGGCCTCTGGGGGGGGCAGAGGAGGCTGTTTTCACCCTCCCCAGGCTCCTATAAAGCCTCTGGAGCCTGGGGAGAGCGAAAAGAGCATACAAAAATGGGGGGTCGTGCCTGTAGTGCACGCATGCACACTGGGGGGGGGGGTTGCGCATTTATTTATTTATTTATTTAAATTTATATCCCGCCCTTCTCCACAGAGGACCCAGGGCGGCATTGTATTATGGGTGCGGCACGCCCGCACACAACCTCCCTTTGCTCCCCCCACTTATGGCACGTGAGCCAAAAAAGGTTCACCATGTCTGACCTAGATCATCAAAGTTGAACTAATGTATAAAGGCAGGTTATAGAGTTTGAATGGATCAGTGAAGAAATGGAATTTGCAGACAAGAAAGATGTTTTATACATCTTCCTTAATATAACCAGATAGAAGAAATATTCAGATTCACATTTATTTGTTCTTAGTTTGTCTTGTTCTGTCTATTCCCTTGCTGCAATAGTAAGGGGTCAATCATATCTATAACTAAGCTGAAAGGAATGGTGCAGATAGTTAACTTGTAATTATATCCAAATATATTCCAATGGCTTAATGAAGAAAGGTAAATCTAATCTGCCAGAATCCTCTTTCACTTCTGCTAACCACAGGAACACATTCTGGTGATTATACTGTGCCAACATGAACATGATTTGTCGATGCTGATGATGCAATGGTTTTACTAGCCTATAAACTTGGGTTTTCATCTTACCTAACCTTTTCCCCTCAACTAAGTCGTAAATAGGTGCAGTTGTGAGTTGATAAATGTGTAACAATCAGCTCTGCTGACTTCATGGTTTGATGCTAGCGATCAAACAACTAATCCAGCATGCTAGGTATTGCAGTTTAGCTCAGATTGCAATATTTCAGAAAATTTAACAATTGGCACTCACAAATTGAGCTGCTTGAAAAAAGCATGAGGTGAATCACACAAGTGGATAAGAAATTGCAGGTTTAGAAAATAGGGTTTGGAAGTTGATGGTCTGTCATTTTGCTGAATATACCATGTTCCCTGAAAATAAGACAGGGTCTTATTTTCTTTTCACCCCCAAAATAAGCCTTATTTTCATGGAGGTCTTATTACTTTTGAGGTGCAGGAAGCGGCGAGTGGGGTCACCTCATGGCTGCTGCTGTGTTGCAATATTTTGGGGAGGGTTTATTTTTGGGGGAGGTCTTATTTTAGCGCATGTGCTCAAAAACCCGATTGGGCTTATTATAAGGGTAAGTCTTATTTTCAGGGAAACAGGGTACCATTTTGCATAAACTTCCTAAGAAATCCAATACTTATTATTTTGCCCTCCTTGTTCCTTGCTACACATTCATGGATAATCTGGGCTCATTCATGAGTAATTTGAGAAAAAAATATTTATGGGATGTTGTAAGGAAAACAATGTAATCAAGTTTAAAAAAACCGATGAACCTACCAGAGCAATTGGTATTTGTAGTTTGAAATTGGAAAATAGAAAGTGTTCAATGCATCCTAAATAGGCTCCCTTCCTCTTTATTATAGATCTATGGCCAAGCTATCTGGTCCTCACCAATACAAGCCTTCAGTGAATATGACTGACATTGTTTCCTGGCGTGCCTTGACTTTCAAATCCTGTCATTTCTGAGCAATATAATCAACTGTGACAATTTATTTTCCACAGCTCATTGGTTCAAAAAGCCTTTCTGGGGCATTTAGTTTATTGTACTGTCATAACTGAAAATTATTTGACACTTGCAAATTTGGGAAATGAAGGCATAAAAATATGACGACTGTAGTATTTAATTTGCCAATCAGACAGTTTTTATTCAGCACTAAACCTATATTTTACTACCTTGACTCAACATTAAGTTTAATGTCGAACAGCAACTAATCCTTCTGAAAATGAATCACTCTGCTGGATGATTACAGTTGCAAAATTCAGTCAAGAAAGAAGCAGATGGGCAGAAGAGAAGTCAGTAATTAATCTAATTTTTCCTTTTCTTGTATAACTCACTGAAAGAAAGGACTGATGAAAATTTGAATCTGTTTGTCATGTATGGAAATAGGATTGGACTATAAAATGATACCATTTCTGGGCCGAGGCTACTATGTTCAGAAATAAAATAACATGAAGGATAACGTGAGGCTGTGGACAGTTTAAAACAAGTTGATTCCTGGAGGAAAGGTACCCACAGAGTCTGATGCTATCATCAAAATAATGAAACCAGAATTATGCCAAAATGATGTAAACTCCACTCTTTTTGCACGTGCCTGCAAAGATCCTATTATTATAGCCTATCTATCTCAATAAAATATACTTCTAGTCTTCCCATGGAGTTTATTGGTTTGATCTATCTACTGGGGCCGACAGTTGTTTTGCATGCCTGATTAAGCTTTCTCTCCCCTCTTTCTTTTACTCCAGTAAATAGGGGCCCATGAATCATTTCCAAATATTATATTGCTTTACGGGACTTAAATAATATTTCAGCCTTCTCTGCTTATGTAACAGTTCTTGCATATTTTAATCAAGGTCATCTCCCTTACCCTCTAAACTGGGGCCTGTGGGAGCATAGACCACTAGAAACAAAATTCCCTGCCAAGAAGCCTACATAAGTACAAGAATCATTTCAGATATGTTTCTAATTCTATGCATTAAGCAAGGGCAATGTAAACAATTTGCAAGATTGAACACTTGGCTAACTCATTTAAAAAGAAAAAAATAGCTACGGAAATTAAGGTTGGGATAACTCCTCCAGCCAAAGGAGGTTGCATTGACATGCCCGTTATTGAAAAGGGTGATAAGAAGGAAAAACACCATTTTCAGGATGGGTCTGTTAAGAATAGTTTGAGTGCAGATGGACAATGAGATAGAAGTGGTGGTAGAGACATTTGTCAAAAAGTGAATGGGCTGTCATCATGCTGGAATAAAGAGACTGTGTTAACACCTTTTGTAATAGCTCAAATGATTTAAAAATATTATTAACATAATATAAAGTTTTTATGTTCTTATTATCCCATGAATTCTGAAAGAAAGATCTCCCCCCCACACCCAAAACCTTTCTTGATCATTTAATAACAATCAGTAAATCTACTAGTCTTCAAAATCATGTTTATATGGGCCTCATTAAATGAAACTGGAAAAATATTCAACGAACCATAAACCTCAAACAAAATAGTAGCAAAAATTAATATATATATCTTATATATCGAAGGATCAGGAACTTTTCTTATATTCATTGAAATAAAAGTTTTCCCTTAAGAGCAAAAAACCAAAAACAAACACCACCTAAAACTTGATTCTGTGTAATCCGTGGAAGAGCTATTGCCCTGTCAGCTCCAGCGCACATGTGTGTGCTGCCCAGCTAATTTACGCTTTCTTTTGAGGCAATTTTTTGCCCTCTGGAGGCTTCATTGAAGCTCCTGAAGCCTCTGGAGGTGTGGGGGGAGGCTGTTTTCACCCTCCCCAGGCTCCTAGAAAGCCTCTGGAGCCTGGAGAGAGCGAAAAAAGTGTGCCAAAAGCAGGGGGTTGTGCACATAGCATTATGGGTGTGGCACGCCCACACACAACCCCCCTGCGCTCCCCCCGCTTTTGGCACACAAGCCAAAAAGGTTAGCCATCACTGCTCTAATCATACATATTTTGATCAATTATTTTCACAGAAAATAATCCATTTAAAAAAAAAAATCTTATTCCCTCTATTGCATTAAAATGTATCCTTTAATAACGAAGTATTTAATAAAATCATCATATTTAATAAATACCATAGTATTTAATAGATTAGTGAGGTTATTGAACATTTAATTGCCAATATTAAAATATCCTTCTGGATCACTTATTTCTTTATTATATACATTTTTAATTATAAACTGATTGGATTTACTACACTTCTAGCAGATTTTGAATTTCTACTTATAATAAAATCCACCATCACTCTTCTACATAACAATTCTCTCATAGTGGTTCTGTGGGTTGGGGGTGGGGAATAGAACCTTCAGTTTTGAAATTGCCCAATAAAGATATTGTTCTCAGGAGGAAATCTAAGGTCATTTTCTTTCTGGGAGATAATTAAAGGTGACAAAATTACACATTGAAAAGGTCAGTATTTCCATACATTAGAAAAAAAAACGTTAATATAATTGAAAGAACCTTTTAATGAACTTATAAAAATAAATCATGCACAGAAAATGAAAAGAAAATGAAATAGGGGAAAATTTCCCAAAGGCAAAACCAACCAACCAACAACTTTACAGGGCACTTCTGAATGAGACATAGCGAAAACACAAAACAAGAGACCCCATCAAGTCAAAGTGGCACATTACCCTTTTAAAAAAAATGTAAAAAAGAGAACAATTAAATTGTTCTCTGCAGATTCTAGATCAGGGTTCCCACCCTCCAGTCTGTGGACCAGCACTGGGCCACAGCATGCCAGAAACTGGGTCATGCAAACAAGTGAAGCCTCATCCACAGGATGCAGGCAGCATTCGAAACCACGCCTCTCCGCTATGCGGAAAAACCTCTCTCCACAGAACTGGTTCTTGGTTGCCAAACGGTTGGTGGCTGCGCTCCTAGATCAAAAGATTTCATACCAGAATCCAGGGATAAACATAAAATAACTTGAAAAAATGAATAAAATCTTTGTTTTGCTGATAAAAAGCATTACTAAGTAACTTTTGAACCATTTGTGGAGGCAGATCTGGAAAAATCATTCCATTGTAATAGAATCATTATATTCCATTCCAAGGAACTGGTTGTTGAGATAAACTAAGGCTATAATCTTATAATGTAAATCTTAAAAAGCTCACAATAAAAGGACAAGGTTTCTGTACTGCATATGTATAAAATATTTTTAATTAATAATTGGTTTTAGCACAGGTTTGGGATTTAATATATATTTTAAATTATTTATCTATGTTCTATTTTGTATGTTTTTAAATTTCCTGTGCGCCGCCCTGGGTCCTCTGTGGAGAAGGGCGGGATTAAAAAAAACAAAAACCCACAGGGTAAGCTATTTTGATTTCAATCTTGCAGTTGGGTTGTTGAAAAAAAAGAAGCATCAAATTTACAAATGTCTCCACTTAGACACCTAGGAATTAAACTTGCTCAACATTGCAGGAATGGTTAACCATTGTATGTAATATTACTCTGCACATGGATCTCTTTACCATGAACATCTTTATTTACTTTCAACACAGTTTTAACCTCTGTGACACAAGGTTGAAAGTTAAATCTTTGCTTCATGTGAAACAATTCTCCATATTTTTTTTACCTTGCCATTTTCTTTCTTCCAAGTAACAGATCTGTTATGTCTAAAAATTATGTGACAGAGCAAAGTATCAAGCAACTCTATGTAAATTTTGTTCTCATTTTCTGTGTCGTTTTCGCTTGTGGACTAGGAATAAATCCAGCTAAAGCGTTTTGGTTTTCTTTAGTTCACTCAGGAAATTGGTCTCCCATAAAGGAAGAGGCAATGCAATTCTTGCTTTTTCCTGTGTTCTCAATTTTGGATACACTATCACCACAAAATAGGAATTTAAATTAAAAAACCCAAAACCACAAAATAGGAATTTAAATTAAAAAAACCAAAACCACAAAATAGAAATTTAAATAAAAAACTGTATCAATTAAATAATAAAACTGTCAAGCAGTAAGGAATATGTGAGCATCTGTTTGTCCCATACCAATGGGAAGCTGCTAACCATGGTTTATGCATTTTTGCATGAGCCTCCTTTATTCAACAAACTACATTTAATCAAACCATGGTTTAACACGATACATGAAATTGGTCAATACTTCCAAACTACTCAAATTAGAAAGAAAAGTAGAAGAAATATTGTGCTATTAAAAGTATGAATGGGACAAGTCTTAGGTCTTCGGATAAGATAGTGAGAACAGATGTTGAAGCAATAACACAAGGCAGTCCTGCAAAAGCTAGATTAGCTGAACTCACTCCTAACTCAGGGAAAATGCATCTGAGAAAATAATAAAAAGTGACATTGTTTGCCGGGGATTAAATTAGATCTCAATGTTGAGGGACTTCAGGATGTGTGGTTAATAGGATTAGTGTGTGTGTGTGTGTGTGTGTGTGTGTGTGTAAGAGAGAGAGAGGAAGATGGAGAGGGAGAGAGCCCATGCATGTGGTCACAGACCTTCTATTTTCAGTCTCCAAAGTGACTCTTTAAACAGATATTCTACAAATATTAATCTGGACAAGTGAATTGTGTGATGTTTCAGTTTGCTAAGCAAAAAACTGAAGAGGAAAGGTTCCATTCAGACTTTTATTACCTTAGCTTTAGGCCAGGTTTTTGCAAACTTGGCAACTTTAAGATGTGTAGACTGGGAGGGGAATTTGGGGAGTTGAAGTTGACATCTTAAAGCTGCCAAGTTTGAAAAACATTGCTCTAGGCCAAAGTACCATAAAGCTCACACAGTATCTGAAAGAAAGCAGAGATAGTTAAAGGCGAAGAAATCAATTATACGAAGAACTGTTTCCTCCCTCCAGGTTTAAAAATACTGCTTAAGCACAATTAAAAAAGAAGGAAAGTAAACTTTCATTAGATGGAAGGCAAATCTAATCAAGGATACTATCATAAATTCCTTTTTACAAAACTCTCCAGCAAAACAACTAAGTCATATATGTGATAAACTGATCAACTGTTAAAATAAAACTCTAAAGGATTCGGTACTAGAAAACCTGGAAAGGATATCTATCTATCTATCTATCTATCTATCTATCTATCTATCTATCTATCTATCTATCTATCTATCTATCTATCTATCTATCTATCTATCTATCTATCTATCTATCTAAATGAGTGTGTGTGTGTGTGTGTGTGTGTGTTTGTGTGTTTATGCATGTGTGTTCGAGCATAACTCAGGAACACCTGGAGCAATTTCAACCGAACTTGGTACATAGATGACTTACTCTCTGGAAAAAAAATACTGTGGGGGTAAAACACCCCTAACACCCCTTGGCGTATGTGTTCTGTTAAGATACAAAGCTTGTGCACAATTTGGAGGTCTTCTTGGACTCTCAGTTCCCGTGCAAAGAGCAGGTAGAAACCGTGGCTGAGGAAGCTTTTGCACAAGTACTAGTTATGCCCTTTCCTAGACTTGGAGGTCCTATGAAATTTGAAAGTGGTGCTGGATCAGTACAGGGTTGATTAGAGATTCCAGATGTGGCTGACAAAATCCACGCAACCACTAGATGTCAGCAAAAGAAATACTGAAATACTTTGCTGCCACATGTCTATGGAGATTCTCAGTCAACCAGGTCATGGTTATCCCAAAGCTGCTTTTTCAAGAGGCCCATGGATTTTCTTTGAAGACGTTTCACTTGTCATCCAAGAAGCTTCTTCAGCTCTGACTGGAGGGTTGGGATTCTTCCATTGCCCACCATCCAGTCAGAGCTGAAGAAGCTTCTTGGATGAGAAGCGAACCGTCTTCAAAGAAAAACCAGAAATTTTGCTGCCATATAGTAGTTAGGAGTTAGCAGCGAGATTTAGTAACCATAAGTTTGATTAAACAATAAAGCAAACCATATGTGGCCACTATGTTTTATAGAGAAAATTTAAATACATAATTCTCTTTTTTGATATCAAAAGATGCTGATTTACTTTAATTCCTTCTATCACACTTTATTGGTCCAGGAATCCATATTTAAACTAGGACACTCTTGTTTATCAAATGTAGGGAATAAAACACTGTGCAGTAACATTTTCATAAGGAATTTGAGTAATGTTTTTTAATATTTGAAGTATTCTTTTTCTGATTCTTCCTTGAAAAAGGTCCTGGAGGCAAGGTAAACTGTGGTTATGCTATTAATAAATTGCAATAATGTATCAATGGTATGCCTTTTAAAAATATTTTGGAATTAAGAGTTCAGCATAAAAAATAAGATTTTAAAAGATTGATATACCAAAGGCAAATGCAATTTATACATCACTCTGAAAAAATGTAAAACAAAGCAAACTGCAGCAAATGTAACAGTTTAACTCAAATAGCCTTGAAATGAGAGCAACCAGATGTAAAGGATTAAGTCTCATTACGTTCCTATGCCACAAGCTTGAAATTCTAAAATGAAACTAAAACCTGCAAGCTCTAAAAGTGGTTGAATGAGAGAATTAAACCAGTTTCCACCTCCCTGACAAGAACTTATGGAACAATTTGAAACCAAGATCTTGCTAACAGACCCTGGGACAATTTCAGTTTATGATCTTCAACTAGTACAGAACATATATCTCTATTCTTCTGGCAGAAATCATCAGGGAAAGAATGACAATACTGTACGCTGCCATAGTATAGTAGCCCAGCAAAAGACTTGAGTTTTTCTAATTAACATATTAATAATGAACTTATTCTTCAATTTATGTTGACTAGTTTTCTAGAAGGAGGAAAGAAGAATATCAAAGTTTGAAGAATATTAAGAAAAACTTAAGAGGAAACGTCTCTCTCATTCCAAACAGGTGAATGAATATGTAATTTGATCATAAAATGCTAACAAGCTATTGAGAGGGGGGAAAGCAAGAAAGGGTGGGAAACAAAAGAAAGAATCATGGGAGAGTGTCAGAGGTGGTATTCAGCAGGTTCTCACCAATTCTGGAGAACTGGTAGCAGAAATTTTGAGTAGTTCGGAGAACCAATAAATATTACCTCTGACTGGCCCTGCCCCCATCTATTCTCTGCCTCCCAAGTCCCAGCTGATCGGGAGGTAATGGGGATTTTGCAGTATCCTTCCCCTGGAGTGGGCATGGCATCCCTTGCCATGCCCACCAAGCCACGCCATGCCATGCCCACAGAACCGGTAGTAAAAAAAATTGAATCCTATCCCTGGAGAGTGTAATTGGCTGGATAGGAGTCCACTAGTTTGCACTATATTATGGCTGGTTTCACTTGATTCCCTTACCGCAACTTCCCAACTCAATATTAAAAAAAGACTTGAATGACCACAAATCTGCATATCTGGCAGCTTGAGGCAGTAATAGACTTATTCACAAAAGGATCTATTTGTCTTGTTGTTTTTTATGTACAGTATTTAGAGGAGTTCTTTTAGAGATACATTTTATGTCTAAATCTTTGTCTGTAATTAGTCTTCTCATATAATTTCTTGGGTCTAGGCTAATGTACTTGGGGTGAACCTGCCTCCATATTTTTAGCTGAGGTTCTTTGGTGTTTACACATCAAGTCCTGGGAAATATTATACTTCTTTGCCAATTCTTTAGATAGAGGTCAAATCACCACTCCACAGCAATTCCATAAGGCTTTAACTTATAAACAGAAGATTGGTTCTGGAGTGGGGGAAAGAAACCCCAAAGGAACATTTATATTCATATCACAAGTTCAAAAAATATTCTTTTGATATATAATTTGAAAAGAACAATAAAAAACAGTTGAAGGCATTCATTTCTATGCTATGTGAACATAACCAAAGACAGCTCAGAAAATCTCTTGTGAAAGCTCTAAGGAATCAGACGAGAGAGACAAAAGTTGGGTATGAGGAAAGGCAAAATTGGCTTCTTAAACACACAGCTACTGCAATCTGCACAGTCAGAAAAGAGACCCTAACAGTGCCTTACAAAGCCAATAACTAAAGGATCATTAGTATATACCAGAAATCCAGCTTCATTTCTTCCAGAATTGATTTCTGAGCTCATTCTTCAATTTACTTCAGGGCTGCTGCTGCTATTTATCCAGGAATAAATGTATATAGCTCTTGTGAATGGTCTCTATTCTGTAAAGGCAGTTTCTTGTACATCATTTTTAATTTGTCTAGGATTACCAGGTTCCAATCCAAAGATCTGTTTTATTCCTTTAAATTTTTCTACTGATTATAAAGGCATGGTGGTAATCATAGTTTATTTAATTAAAAATTTCTAACATAGGCATCGTTTAGAGATGTTGCCTCACTCAGATCTCTCTTTTTATTGCATTAACAGTTGCAGATCTTGTGGTAATTTGGACTACTGGATTCCAAAATAGACAGCAATGACCTTTCTGCTATATGTAATCGTTGGGAATGCTACCGAAAGGCAGAAGGGCGGTATAGAAATCAAATAAAAGCAAAGTAAAAGTAAAGTACAATGTACTAGTGGACATTAGACTGGGAGGGATACATCAGTTTTACTGAATTGGTCTAAGCCAGGGGTTAGCTGGCTGGGGAATTCTGGGAGTTGAAGTCCACCAGTCTTAAAAGAGCCGACTTTGCAGGCCCTTGGTCTAAGCAAATTCTTATCTGCTATTTTGAGTATTTATGCAGCTGCAGTTAAGATGGCAACTATGAGTTTTATTTTACTTTAGAAGAGAAGCCAAACTCATCAGGCTACAGTTCTCCATAAAGTGTGTATGGCCACTAGGGGGTGATGCAACCCATAGGGTTCTGTGGAGTCAGATGGGTATAAAACATAAAACTTGGATATTGAACATATGAATTCATTGCTTTTTTTGGAAGAGAACCTGAACACTGAACTTTTCACAAATGGAGAGCACTTACAGGAACTATATCAGATCAAGGCTGTCTTTGTTATAAGAACAAATGTTCTAAAAAAAAACAGCCTTGAACTGAAATAACATATAATAACCACACTAAATTACGTTTTAGAACTTTACAATGTATTCATTTTCCTATCTCTTTCTAATCTGGAAATAATCGCCTCTCATTTGCTTTCATGCTTGCTTCCTACTCCCAGAAGTTCATTATACAGTTTAAGTCAATCTTTTAATTAATAAATGCTGAATTGTTAATCCATATGTCTGTGCGTGGGTAACTTCAAGGAGCTGAGCTTGTCACAGAATTACAAAGGAACTGATTTCAAGCATTCCGAAGCAGGAGGCATGACTGATAGAATCAGTGTGTGTGTATGTGTACACACATACATATACACAGATTGAAGTGTTAAAAAAATGGAACTGTTATTGAGAAGAACATACAATAATAATAATAATAATAATAATAATAATAATAATAATAATAATAATAATAATAATAATAACTTTGAATTTATTAACCGCTCCCTCTCCCCACAGGGACCCGGGGCGGTGCACAGGAGGACTAAAAACAATATAAACAATAGATACAAAAATATATACTTTAAAACACAATTAAACAATGTTATCCCGTGCTAAAAAATTAAAACCCATTAAAATACATTTAAAATCTATAGACAGAGAGACTATCCAAGGCCGGCCAGTCGAAAGAAATGGGTCTTTAATTTCGTACGGAAGGAGCGTAGGTCCGTGGTCGTTCTGATATCGGGGGGAAGGTCGTTCCAGAGGGCCGGGCCCGCCACAGAGAGAGCCCTTCCCCTGGGCGTCGCCCGCTGACAAAGTCTAGTGGACGGCACCCGGAGAAGTCCCTCTCTGTGGGAGCGAATCGGTCGTGAGGATGTATGGGGCAGGATCCGATCCCGCAGATAGCTAGGTCCCGAGCCATGGAGCGCCTTAAAGATGATAGTTAGCACCTTGAAGCGCACCCGGAAGACGGCAGGCAGCCAGTGCAGCTCGCGCAAGAGCGGTGTAACATGGGTGAACCTGGTGGTCCCCATAATAGCTCGCGCGGCTGCATTCTGAACTAACTGAAGCCTCCGGTGCACCTCAAGGGAAGCCCCATGTAGAGAGAGTTACAATAGTCCAGTCGGGATGTCACGAGGGCATGAGTGACTGTGCGAAGGGCGTCCCGATCCAATAGGGGGCGCAATTGGCGAACCAGGCGAACCTGGTAAAACGCCCTCCTGGCCACGGCTGTCACTTGCTCTTCCATAGACAGCCGGGTATCCAGGAGGACACCCAAATTGCGCGCCCCATCCACAGGGGCAAGATGTTCGCCCCCTATGGCCAGCGTTGGAGAAAGCTGGTTGAATCGGGCAGCCGGAAACCACAGCCACTCGGTCTTGGTCGGGTTGAGCCTGAGTCCGTTACTTCCCATCCAGATCCGCATGGCTTCCAGGCACTGGCACATCACCGCTACGGCATCGTTGGGGTGGTTTGGGGTAGATATGTACAGCAAAGGTGGACTGGGGAGCCCACAGTGTGAGATTTAGTCCAGGGGTCTCCAACCTTGACAATTTTAAGCCTGGCGGACTTCAACTCCCAGAATTCCCCAGCCAGAGGAGTATAGACCCCTGATGGTCTATACTGGTTTTGCAAACATTCTGTGTTTCGTTAATGTAAAGTACAGATCTATGAATGGGAAAATGAGCTACAATGTGATACAATTCTCCTTGAAGGTACAACTGTCCTGCTACCACTCTGCTCACGTACCGTATTTTCAGACTATAAGACGCACCAAGATTTTGAAGAGGTAAATTAAAAAAAAAATGTACACTCTATAAGCCTCCCAAATCCTCTGCACACCTCGTTTTTTTGCAAAAAATAAAAAAGGGCATGCAGAGCTTTGGGAGGCTTGTCCTGCCAAAAACGGGCAAAAATAGCCATTTTTGCTTGTTTTTGTCCTCCCCAGTCCCCAGGAGCACTTCACAAGCCTCCTAAACTTTCTGCAAGTCCATTTTTGCAAAGTGGGTGGGGTTTCGGGAGGCCAAAAATGCTGTATTCAGTGTATAAGATGCACCCAGATTTTCATCCTCTTTTTTGGGGGGGGGGAAAGGTGTGCCTTATGTGCCTTATACTCTGAAAAATATGGTAATACTGATTCAAGCACTTGGCAACCGGCTTGAATTTACATAAGTTGCAGTGTCTTGCGGTCACATGATGTGATGTGTCCTTTCTAGCTGGCTTCCTACAAGCAAAATCAATGGGGAAACCAGCAGGGAAGGTTGCAAATTGCCGCCGTGTGATGTTTCACTTAACAAGTGTGATGATTCGCTTAATGACCACAGCACATTTTTTATTAAAATGATGGCTCTCTTAGTGACCAAGCTGCTTAATAACACATTTTTCCCAATTGTGGGAATAAGTCAAGAACTGTTTGTACACAGGCTCTGCTCTATAATTAATGGATGTAGCTTGCTACTGTGTCAACACTGCCTCACAAATCTTATTAAGGATATTGTTATACCATTTTATAAAACAATGTCAGGACTAACATTATCAGTCTTTCAGAATAATTTATTCATCATTGCATTTATTTCATTTATTTGAGATGAATAAAATACAAATATAAAATTAGCAGGGATAGGAACAGAATTATTATATATGTGTTATTTTTTCTTCTTTATCTTAAGATCATCCAGTTAAATTGCCTGTTGTTAATTTTGGCTGAAAGGCCAAAAATAAATATATAATAATAATCCATAAAAATGAAAGTATTCAATTGCCAGCAACACAGAAAATTACTGCTGCAGTATTTGGTATCTCTCTAGCTTAATAATAATGTTGTGCCTTTATGTTTTAGTGATGCACTGATATTTGGTTTCAGGATAATTAAAAGAAGCCTGGCTTAAGTAGCTTGTCATATTTGATATAATAAACCAGTCTTTTCCTATCTTCAATCAATAATCAATAATTTAATTTGTTGACCGCTCCCTCTCCCCAAAGGGACTCGGAGCGGTGAGTCCGCTCCGAGTCCCTTGTCCCTTCTAGCAGTTTTGGGTCCATTTCCCACCTACCTCCTAATCTACCATGGCTACACCTGCAAGTTGGAAGGCAGCTGCTTAATTCTGGCCTAGAATGGTCATGTATGTCACCTTGGATATCTTAAGACACAAAAATTTCTGCATCACAGAAAATGCTTTCAATTCTTTCCTCTTCTGAGTATTCTTACTTGTAGGAATCCATCTATCTTATCAAATGGCCAGCATATTTGGTTTTCTTCTACAAAGTGCTAACGTCTTCTTTCAGAATTTATCATGCAGTATTGCATGTAGCAGATAAGTGATTCTGTAACCATCATACTGGAGAGGAAGCATAAGCACCTGGTTGTGACACAGGGCATGCAGGAACTGAGAGGTAGGGGACAGATTTTGGAATAATTATTTAAGCTCATTTATTAAACATTGCAAGGCAGCTATTCCATTTGACAATGGAGAAAAAGGGGCTTTGGATGCTTTTCAGAATGGCATTAATTTGCCTCTCTATAGTCTTCATTAGTACAAACCGATTCGACTCTTGGTTTAAGCAGGATTCTGTCTCATTTAAGGAGGCTTTAGATGGGAGTTGAGTCCACTCCACCAAGCAGATTAAAGGACTGGAACCCTTGACCAGATGGCAGATGACTGGAGATTTGGAGTCATCCTGTGGTGACAGATGTGAAAGGCAACTGTGCTGCTAAGAGGGTCTGAGAAGAGAGAAAAGGCACTGCTATTCTGTGAAAAGAAATCTTTTCTTCTTTAAAAAGTGACCTGCAGGGAAATTATGTGCTGAAAGTCTGAGTGATGGTAATACTGACAACTTCACTGATGGGCTGCTTTTGCGAAGCTGCTTTGAACTTCAGCAAGGCGGTTACCTGAGGTGATAGGAGGGGTCATCACTCAGTGGGAAAGCTCATGCTTTGCATGCAGAAGGCCTAGAGATAGAACTACAAGTGACTCCTGCCTGAAACCCAGCAGGATTTCTCCTGGGGAGTATAAATAATGACCTAGGAAGGCTAGGAATGTGGTATTAACATGCGGCAACTTTTAATCTTATCTTTTGCAGGAAATGGTGAGTTCCTCTCCCTCCGTCCAACTAAACAAACTGTTGGGACAAAACATTTGCTTAAACAGCAGGTAGGAAGGACGTTGAGGTCTTTGCCTTGCTAGGCTTACAATCTGCTGACCGAAATAGTTCTTACCAGAAAACATTGAGTCTGTGTGATTTGTACCATTATATGTTCTTCCTATGGGCTCAGTGGCTAAGATCCTGAGCTTGTCGATCAGAAGGTCGGCTGTTCAGCTGTTTGAATCCATCGTGCCGTGTAACGAGTGAGCTCCCGTTACTTGTCCCAGTTTCTGCCAACCTAGCAGTTCGAAAGCACGTAAAAAATGCAAGTAGAAAAATAGGGACCACTTTGGTGGGAAGGTACCAGCGTTCCATGCCCCTTCAGCATTTAGTCATGCCTGCCACATGACCACAGAGATGACTTCAGACAGCGCTGGCTCTTTGGCTTTGAAACAGAGATGAGCACCGCCCCCTAGAGTTGGGAATGGCTAGCACATATGTGTGCAGGGAACCTTTACCATTATTTTTATGTTCTTCCTGTTAAGTTTATGTAACATTCATGAAAGACGACAGTGAATTTATTTATATATTGCAAAAAGGAGCATTCAATTAGCACTAACACTTATATACTGCTTCATAGTGCTTTTTTATAGCCCTCTCTAAGCAGTTTGCAGAATCAGCATATTGCCCCCAACAATCTTGGTCCTCATTTTACCCATCTCGGAAAGATGGAAGACTGAGTCAGCTTTGAGCCAGTGAAATTTGAACTGCTGAACTGCAGTTAGCAGTCAGTTGAAATAGCCTGGAGTACTGCATTCTAACCACTGCGCCACCTCGGCTTAGTACTGATTTATAACATTCATGGAGAATCCTTGGACAAAATACTTCCCATGATTCCCTTCCTTAAAAAGACAGCTGCTTTTGCCACCTTGATGCCGTCCAAATCATATCTACCCAGCATGTCAATGTATTTGGAGAGATGGCTGGTTTAACTTATACAGCAATGCCTCACTTTTAAGAGTATCCCTTAAAAGCCAGCAAAGGAATTCTTTCTTTTTGTTATCACTACAGTAATCTGGTTAAAGAATGAAATTAAGAAAAACTAATCACTCAAACCTTGTAAATGGTCTTGAAATACCTCTACTACAGTGAATACCCTTTAAAAACATTTTTTTTTCTAGAATAAATGCTGTTTTTACACTCTTAATCTTAATCTTAAATCTTTATTGTATTTCTATACCGTCCTCTCTCCCAGACGGGACTCAGGGCGGTGCACAGGAACAATAAAAATATAAAAATATATAGACAATCAAGTAGTTAAAACTGGATTAAATAAAATTTGGACCCGTGCTAAAAACATAATTAAAACCCAACTAAAATCAGCCATAAAACAGCTATGCCAGGCCGGCCGCATGAAAGTAGTATGTTTTTAGTGCCCGACGAAAGAGGCGAAGGTCCATGATTGTACGGAGGTTGGGGGCCAGGTCGTTCCAGGTTTGACAATTTTTCCAGTGGAATTAGAGTGATATAAGTGGAACTATTGAAGATATAATATTGAAAGAAATACTTTTCTCATCTTCCTTCAAGTTCTAGGTTGAAATAATCTAGTGAATGCTGACATTGCCTAGCAGATTGAAATTAGAAGTGGGGGTGGGGGAGAAAATTCAGGAAAAAGATGCCAGAGGTCTGTGGTTTGAGCTCCCAGTTGTGGGTTTTTCACCATAATAATCTTCAGGTTTTCAATGGACATTGAAATGGAGCAAGAATGATTAGAAAGCTTAGAAACCACTAGAGAGCTTTCTTTTGTGCTAATAGTGCCTGTTCTTCAGTAAACAGATATTCAAATACATATCAGTTTACCAAAAATGAAGGTTCTCTCTTCTTATGTTGAATAGGGGAAATTGATTTTTTTTAAATTCCAGGACTCACATTGTATCAGGGGCAGTGCACTGTCTGAAATGATGTTTTATTTGACCTCCCGTTGGTCAGTTGGAAGACATCAATAGGTGTCAACATGATCTCAGCATGTTCCCTATATTTCAAGGCCAGCAGCAATAAAAGAAATAGTAATTCCCTTTCAACTTCTGCGGGATAAGAGAGTAAGAACAGATAGTTTGGAAGTACCAAGTAGCTTCAAGGCGGCAGTTGATTAAGTGCAGTTCGTCTTTTCATGGCTTTTTATCAGGCTTTTTTGGGCCAGTACGTAACTCAATGGATATCGCCTCAGTTCATATAAGGAGCTTTGTGCCCTGAACATTGCCAATTAAAGACTAGCAAGTACAGGGCTTATAATAATCAATGTGTTGACTGTGCAGGGTGCATTGACAACATTGACACCAAAGACCATTGTTTGTTCTTTCTTTGCCTCCCTATATTGTGCTCTACACATTCCCTTAACTTTGATGACTGTGTATCATTTCCCACTCATCTTTACATGTCAAGTTATGTACAAGTATGTATAAAAAATAGCACCTATCCTGCCTAATAATACATAAAATCTGTACCACTTCCAGCTATTTGCTATTTTGGGATATTTTATGCATTGTCTTTATTCAGCCTAAATAATGTAGACTTGGAATTTAAGGATGGCAACAATTCAGAAACTCAAGTGACTGGAATAGCAGTAGAAACATACCAAAAGTTTTTCTAACACCTTGTTTCCTCTTTCTAAACAGCAACCATTCACTTGAAATTTGCTTGGTCCCCTCCAGATGCTTTGGAACACAGCTTTCATTGAACTAGTTATAGACTAAAATATGTCCTAAGGCACTAATCTGGAAGAGGTAAACACAATGAAAAGTCTAATAGATCATTTTGATGCCAGTGATTCTAAGGACCATGAATGCAGCACTGTTACTAGCAAGCCTATTCTAAGAAAGTTTAGATTTCCATTTAATCTAATACAAATGTTAAATTTCACTTGATTCCATTCACACTAATTCAAATTTGACAAAAAGAAAATTATTTCTGGGTTTTGGCATGACTTTTGAAGCTGGGGATGAATAACATTAAAAAGGAGTATGCATTACTACATAAAGAAATTTCTTTTCATATGCATACTCTGCTTATGATAAAATGTAGTTCAGCACATAGTACATTTCCTGAAAGAGGTCCCCACATTACTAAGAGGTATCTGCAATTTTTATAAAGCCAGACATGTGACTGCTGCATTGCGGAATGAGCCATCACCCTAGCATGCTGCAAACATTTTTGGAGATATATGCATGCATACATAACAGAAATCAGTAAAGAACTTTCTGGATAAGATCCACTGACCTAACATATCTAAATCTCTTTAAAAACACAGTGAACGAACTATAAAAATGCCATGGCAATGGCATGTACAATGAGTTTATGCCTCATTTTTAAATCCATGTAATGACAGTATTTTATTAAAGAGAATGCCAAAGCAGGGATAAGCTGCTAAGGTTATACTACAAGTTACCTTGGGCAAACATTTTTTCCAGATGATGGTAACAGAAGGCATTTCCTGTGTTAGTAACTGAGGCATGCTTAACCTTTCTCTGGGCAGGAATTCTCTAGAACCTTTTCTTCAAGTTGCGTTTATTTCCAGTTTCAAACAGCTGAGCATTGGGGACAGTCTTCTTATTCATTCTACTGCCAGCTCCCCCCCCCCCCCCTGCAAATCTCAAGCCTTGCACTAGCATTAAAAAATAAATGTGAGGTTTAGGAATACTCTATATGCTGCATAATCTGTTCCTTTAGAATGTCTATATATGGTTCTGCTATTCAATCTCATTGCACAGAGGGTACCGTTAAAAAACATACTCTACCCTTGGGCTGAACGAAGGGAAGCACATACACACATCCATTCAATTTGGGACTCTAAGGGAAGTGATGTGCATAATTGTTGCATATAGTTGCACATTTCGGATGGTTTTATTGCAGGGTTTTTTTTTATAATAAAAGAAATGAAATTACATGCTGAGAACAAACGTGTGAAATGTAAATGTTGCACCATCTGTCATTATCTACATAATTAAAGTTGTAAAAACTCATATAACATTGTCGCTTGCCATGAATTTTCTTTGTTTTCTATTTCTCATCACCAAAATGTATGGCCAAGATCCAAATATTCTGAAAGAATGCATCTTTTGATTAAAACAGAGGTGGCAACATAACTTGATCCTCTTGGATCAGAACCAAGGAATTTTTTGCAGAAGTTGTCTTGACAACCGCATTACATGCCAGCTTATTTACAGATGAAATGCAACTTGCCACCTATTCAGTGTATACCAAGCTTTTCTACTCAGTGAGTATTCAGTGAAATAACCATCAATTTCCCATCAGCTCAATATGGGCCAACCACTTCACAAATCAATAGATAATTCTGAAACAGGTTTACTGAAATATTGGGCAATCACTGTCTTCTCAGTGTAAATATAGTCCAATGAGGGGTGGGTTCTGGCAGTCATTACGGTTGCTTTGCTCATGGCCGTGGCATGCGCAGAAGCAAAAAACAAGATGGAGGCGCCTATGGCACCACCCAGAGAACTGTCTCGGGGCTGTGGCAGGCTTGGTCACTGTTGGTTGGTCTGAACCAGTAGGAACCCACCACTGAGTCCAATCCACACACAACCACCCTTACAGGTTTCTCTTTGGGGTAGCTGGAATTCCACCAGAATATACTACCAAAGTTTATCATGACACATCTGAGCTCTAAGCTCTAGGCTAGTCCACCAAGCCGGTCTAGCCTAGAGCTTAGAGCTCAGATGCGTCATGATTCTAGCAATTAGTAACTGGATTTTATAATTTTATTAATGGGAAATATTTTTAGCACAGGTTACCTAATTTAATTTATTTTAATAGTGTCATTGTAGTTATTGTTATTTGTTGGGGGATTTTTAATTTCCTGTGCACTGCCCTGAGTCCATCTCGATGGAGATAGGAGCGGTATATAAATTGAATAAAATAAATAAATAAAATAAATAAATATCAGAAAAACACTGAAATTTAGCAGCATAATCACTTTTATAATTAATTGTTTTTTTCAGCCCACCCAAATCCATAGATTCTGGTTGGAATACAGCAGAGTAATAATAAAGCTAATATGTAGAAAAACAAAACAAGCAAGAACCGAAATCATCATTAAAAAAGAATCACCTTCCCTACAAAACAATAGACTGAAAATTCAATAGGGAAAAATTGTTTGGAATGTTTTCCAGAGTGCCAGAAGTGAAGGGAATAAAGGCTTCCATATCATTTGTGCATTGATATATGTTAGATTTAACCCCAAAAATAATATCCAACATACTAGTTATAGTTTATAATAATTACTTTCCACATCAATGCTAGCACCATGGAGCAATGGATTTATGGACACAGTAAGACTACTTTTTTGACATTGCAGTGCAAAGCAATCCTAGAATATTGATTAGCTAAATTGATTTAGCCCTATACTTGTTAAAAATACAATAAACATTAGAAATAATATTTTATAGGAAGCACCATATAAGCACATGCTTTATGGAGTGAAAAGCTGGTCTCTGACAGAAAGCCACTTGAAGAGACTAGAAGCATTTGAAATGTGAATTTACAGGTGGCTGTTACATGTAAGTTGGGTTGACAAAATCAGAAATGAGGAGATGATAAACCTCCTGGAAAAGCCAAGGGAAATAATCAAAACCATAAAAAAGTGACAGAATATTTTGGACATGAGATACAACACCCAGAAAAATACAGCATACTTCACTTAATCCTCCAAGGAAAGATGGAAGGCAAATGAGGTCCAGTCAGAAGACCATCATGGCTTCAAAATCGAAGAAATTGGTTTGGACAAAACTCAATAGCACATTTTTGTGAGGCTAATGATAAAAATAGGATCACCAACATGATAGCCAATGTCCGATGATGGATATGGTACAAGAAGAATTAGCTATGCATGAGTAATCCTATATAACGATCTTACACAATATTCCTAGAGATGGGACCTTGGAGATATGAAGGACTACAAATCTCAGAATTTCCCATTGCCTGGCATTTTTTTGTCCCAACACTTCTGAGTATTACGTTAGGAAAGCTCATCCTATACTGGCTCACATATGTGCACACTGACATGCTTCATAGACTTTTACTGAGAAATGGTGAATCAGTGATAGATCCTTGTTGATGCATTCAATCTCAACTAATTGAGGCTAAAAGTAAAAATAACATATTATTAAAATGTATTGGTTTTTGTTTTAGAAATGTCCCGCGTGCTCTTTAAAATGTCCCCATTTTTGCCTGGGGCAGCGGCAGGGGGTGGGAGGGCAGCGGGCGCTCTGCACCTGTTCAAAGGTGCAGGCAGGAAGCGGCGGCCAGAGCGGGCTGGCGGGCAGGCGGAAGGGGAGGGCCGGCAAGGGAGGAGCCAGGCAGGCAGCAGGCGGTGGAAGAGGAGGAGAGCTGTGCGAGCCCGCCGCCTGCCTGCCCCCCGCCGCCGCCCCAGGCAAAAATCGGGACATTTTTAAAAGGACGCGGGACAAATTCTTGAAAAGCGGGACTGTGACGTCTGGTCACCTTATATTAGTAAAATACACCTTACAGGCAGCCATCAGTCACTGAGTCATAGGAAGAAGACTATTAAATAATAGGTATAGGAAGATTAGTAATATATATGATACAAATGGTTCAAATAATATATCAAGGATGTTTATTGCTAAGAATTTAGGCTAGCAAGTAGTCATTATTAGGATGAGTGCACATTGTCGGGTTGGTCAAATCACGGGTAGGTCTCAAGAGAGAACAATCAGGATCTTGGAAAGATTCAAAAATTATAGAAAAAGTAATGCTCTAAGAGTGACACATATAGCCAATTTCCACATGTTCATGTAGAACATGGACTAAGAAGAAAGATTAATTATCTGGTAGATCACAAAGTATTTCACTAGATGGGATTAATTTGAAAACTGGCTTGCGAATTTCAATGCACTACACAAAATGAAATGTGAAGAAAAAGGAAGAACATACAGAGGACTAAGACATGTGTCCAACACTAAAGATAGTCCACTACAATACAAAATACTGCAGAGGAGTCTTCCAAAACACCCCTAAAGATTTGATTAAAATGTTAATGGTGTAAATGGGCTATAATAAAATTGTGAGCAGCTGCAGCAAATAGTGGATGTATGATAGCAAAAAGGTTTTGTTAAATTGGAGAATGATAATGAGGATGATGATAATGAATATATGTTTTTATCTGCTCAATAAAGCAGACAATAAAACTGTCAGCTAATTATGGCCGCACCTATGTGGAATCAGTAAAGCAGGATAGGAACATAAAAATAATCTTGCTGGTTTATTGAAATTAGATTTCCAAACATGGAGATATGCACAGATAAGAAACAACACCAACATTGCTAAAGCACAAAAGCCACACTTTGCTATGCAAAATTGTTCAGTGAAAAATTTAAAAGTTAGCATTCCCAACTATAAAACTTTCCTTGATGTTCTGTACTTCAAATATACATGCTGAAAAAGCATTATTTTTTTTGTAGGTATTGCATGGAGTGTGGAATATAAATACCCAAGTGCCAGATGTTCTTTCAGAGGGAATAGTTTGTGTAAGGAGAACTTTTATTTTGGATTATATTTATGCAGATGGAAATATAACTTTAGTTTATCTGCAAATATGTTTGATTCAATGGTGCTCAGCTGGTTACAGATGAATTAAAAAATCATCATTTTCCAATTTTATGGGGCTATTTTTACAATAAATACGTATTAGCAGTTCTTATTTAATTGCTCTAATATAATATAATTTTAAAGTTAAATACAGTTTTCTGTATGACTACTACAATGTAATTATTATTATTATTATTATTATTGATCAGTCAGCCAGATATTTAGACTGGGTTTGGCATTTTTGTCTACCTATCAAGTCCTTACCAAGGATGTTGATGGACGCTGTTATTATTATTATGTGGTTAATCTTTGGTGAGATTCATAGCCTTTGGGACTGGTTGACAGCTCAGCAGCTCGAGTCCTAACCAAGGACCTAGGAACTGTTAAGGTAATGTTGGAGGATATAAGCTGTTCCAAGTAGGGTGGTTTTTTTGTAGAATCAGAATGTTCAAGTCAGGTATATTTAGAATTTCCAAATAGCGAGGTAGCCCTTTAGGTATTGCTCCAAGGGCTCCAATTACAATCGGGACAACACATGATTTCTTTTTCCACAGTTGCTCAACTTCAATTTGCAAGTCCCGGTACTTTGTGATTTTTTTCTTGCTAGTTTATTTTCAATTTGTGCATCACCAGGTATTGCAATGTAAATGAACCACTCTTCTCCTCCTTCTTCTTCCTATTCCTATTATTCTTTATTCATTAAACATGAAACTAAGTCAACTAAACATTCAAAAATGCACCACAAATACCATTGACTGGTACTAATGGTTGATTCGGATTGCTGCCAACGTCCTAGGTATCAACCAAGGTTAAGAAGTACAATGTTCCGAGTAGCAGTTTGTTGCAGTTCCACTGGTGTTATTGAAAAAAGCTGCAATTTCTTGATGTATTTTATAAAATTCTTGGACATGGTGCCAAGTGCCCCGATGACAATGAGTATCACTGTTACATGTTTTATCCATAATCACATAGTTTCAATGGCCAGGTGGTGATATTTCATGATTTTCCTCAGTTCTTTTTCTTCGACTCTAGTGTCTCCTGGTATAGTTATTATTATTGTTGTTGTTATTGTTATTATCCCATTATACAGGCATCCGGTGATTAAAGAAAGGACACTATAAGAAGCAACTTGAAATTTCAAATAATTTCAGCCCTTTCCTCACTCTCTGTAAATATATGGCATAGCTTATGTTGGCAGAACTGAATTTACTGGGCTTGTGGGATCAATTCGACATGAAAATGTTCTTCAGGTGGCAGTTGTGTATTGATGGAGATAGAGGGAAAGAAAGACTGTCCATTTAGAAAATCTCTAGGAAAATAAAATGATTCTTTACTTCTTTATCAAATCTAACTGAGAGTCTCTTTGGACATTACCTAGAGCCGTGATGGTGAACCTATGGCACGTGTGCCACAGGTGCCACGCAAAGCCATTTGTTAGGGCACGCGAGGCGTTGCCCTGTCAGCTCCAGTGTGCACATGTCACTGGCCAGCTGACTTTGGTCTTCTTTTAAGGCCATTTTTTGTCCTCCAGAGGCTTCAAGGAAGCCTCCAAAGTGCAAAAAAAAATGGCCCTACAGGCAAACCGGAAATTTGGGAATGGACCTCTGGTTTGCTTGTAGGGCTGTTTTTTGCCCTCCAGAGCCTTCGGGAGGCTTCCCTGAGCCTCCCGAAGGCAAAAACCTGCCCTACAAGAAAACCGGAAGTCACCATTCCCAAACTTCTGGGTTGCCCATAGGGCCGTTTTTCACCCTCCGGAGGTTTTAGGGAAACTCCTAAAGCCCCCAGCAGGCCTCGAGGGGGGGCTGTTTTCTCCCTCCCCAGGCTCTTAGAAAGCCTCATTCATGTGGGGGTGTTGTGCCTCGTGCAAATGTGCACTGGGGTCTCGCACATAGCATTATGGGTGTGGCCATGCCCACGCATCACCCCCTGCTTTTGGCACGCGATCCAAAATAGTTTAGCCATCACTGACCTAGAGCAAAGGACCCATTTGATGGAGAACCTTTTTGCATGATCTAAACTGTTGAAAACCCACTAAAAGTACATTCAACAATATGCCTTATCCAATATTTTCAAAAGAAGAATATTTGAAAAATGCTGCTTTGTTCTCAATCATTGTTTGAAAGCTATGTTTTCAAACATATACGTATCTTAGGTATATGCCTAAAATGATTAAAAAAGAGCCCTGTATATATCAGTTTTCAGTGTAAAACAGTTTGTAATGTAAAAATAATATCTTTATTAGACTTCTATTCACATTTTGAACAGAGGAAAATAAATTTAAAGGGTTTAATTAATACTTCTGGTTAGGTGCCCAGTTGGGAATTACTATAATGTACATCATGCATGACCTTTGTACATTAGCACTGGAGGTCAATGGTGATTTGTGGATTCAACAAACTAGTTGTACATTTTGGCTTTAGTCCTGAGGACCAAATTAATGTAGCCTTGGTCATTTACAGATATACAAATGGAATTTGCTGGTGTTGGTTCTACCAAATCTCTCCATGGCATTAGCATCTCACAACGTATCCTTCTGGACTAGCGGGCAGGAATGAATTTGTTTTAAAGTGGTTGGAGATTAGTTTCAACCATTGTGATGGGGGAACTGCATTTAGCCCCTATAAATGAGTAGCTCACTTAATTAGCATAAAAACTGTGGATCAGAGGTGTAATCTACTTACCTTTGCTACTGGTTCACAAATGTGAGTGCGACATTATAGAGCATTGCACACCAGAACAACTAGACGCAAGGACAGTTTCCCTCCCAAATGCCATCACTCTGCTAAACAACTAATTCCCACAACACTGTCAAGCTATTTACTAAGACTGTATTACTATTCTTCTTCTCAACCTTCCTATTATCTATCTCCTTTCACTTATGACTATAACCATGTTGCTTGTATCTTTACAATTTATATTGTTTTATTTGTTTCCTAGTATAATTTGATTGCTTTATTAGTAGTCTATGATTATCACTAAGTGCTGAATCTTATGATTCTTGATTAATGTATTTTTTTTTATTTTTATGTACACTGAGAGCATATGCATCAAAGACAAATGTGTCTAATCCCACGACCAATAAAGAATTCTACTCTATTTTATTGGCAACTGGCATAGATTTATGACAGTTGCAGTATCCTGGGGTCACATGTTCACTGTTTGCAACTTTCTTCACTGACTTCACATAAGCAAAATCAATGGGGGAAAGCCAAATACACTTAACAACTTTGTGATTCAGTTAATGATTATGGTGATTCATTTATCTACCAGCAACATAAGAGATCACTTACAATTAAACATATGGGCAAAACAAAAATAACAATTCTAAATGTTTCATTTCTTGATCTGTAGAAGACAGTGAATCAGACATTTGGATGTTAAAAGGGAAATTCAAATTTAGCAATCTGCAAGTAGAAGAAGCTACTCCAAAGAAGTAGGGTGAGAAAGCATATGTGGTGACTATATAGTAGGATGAGAGCCAGCTCAGTGTAATGGTTAAAGCATCAGGCTAGAAACTGGGACTTTCTGAGACCTAGTCCTATCTTAGGCACAAAGCCAGTTGGATGACCTTGGCTCAGTCTCTCTCTTTCAGGAAGCAGGCAATGGCCAACTACTTCTAAAATATTGCCAAGACAACTGCAAGCACAAGTCCTGGTAGTAGCCGGGAATCAACACTAAATTGAAGACAAACCACTTCCCCCCAAAATAACGAAAAGTTCAATTTCCTGCCAAATGTTCATTATGAGATTCATATTATTTTTAATTGCATATTTATGTCACATCAAGATCCAGTGAAATCAAGTGAACAAAACACCAACAGAGAATAAGGTTTTAAAAATGAAAAAAACAATACCCAGTCACTGGTCCTTAGCCTAAGGACCTTACACTCTATGTAGCAAACTCCAGATGTACCATTTTTTTAGCTAATTACATTCTCTCCAACTATTTTACTTACAATATTCATGAAGCCGTCTTTCATGAGGGCCAGATGCTACAATCCATTGAGAATACCACCAAGGTGTGGGCTTAATTTTTAGAAACAACAACTGAATGTAAAAACTGCACTTGGAATTCTACCACTTAAAAAAAAACAGATGACTCTATGCTTTGCCATATAACAGTCTCTCTCTCTCTCTCTCTCTCTCTCTCTCTCTCTCTCTCTCTCTCTCTCTCTCTCTCTCTCTCTCTCTCTCTCTCTCTCTCTCTCTCTCTCTGTATTAAATTAATAAAAGTAATAATATCCTATAAAAAGCCATGAGCTATAAGTAGAAATTTTCCCCTCAATAGTAGCAAATACTGATAAAGATTCTGACCAGTAAGCATCCTTATTTAAAGTAACTGGAATTCTCACAATTTTCTATAGCCATGTGAAAAATTGCCAATATTTATGCTCCCTATTGCAGATAGCTATAGCCAGAGGTATGGTATGGGACAGTGGTGGGTTTCTGCAGGCTTGCACCTACTCACGAGAGCCGGTTGGTGAAATTTAGAGAACCGGTGAGAGGGGGTTCCACTGGTGTACCTGGAAGTAAATCTGGCCCGCCGCTGCCAGTGACCCAACGGGAAGGAAAGGAAAGAAAGAAAGAAAGAAAGAAAGAAAGAAAGAAAGAAAGAAAGAAAGAAAGAAAGAAAGAATTTATCATCACAATTGAGTCCAAAATTTTGGTTGCTAAGCAAGAGCGTTGTTAAATGAGTTTCACCACATTTTAAAAGGTGGGCACTCCCACCGTGTCACATGACTGCCAAGCCACGCCCACAAAATAGGCCACACCTACAGAGTAGGATCTAAAAAAGTTTGAAACCCACCACTGCTATGGGATAAAGTGTAGGATAGATGCGGTGAATCATTGCGGCCCATCTTTTACTCTTTTGCCATTTTCCTATTTCTTTGCTAATGTTAGTTTAGTATTGCTAATTACAGCTTGCTGACTATGCATATGATAGTTCATCTTGTGCAGTATGGTATAGATTTTCAAGTGAAGTGAAAACATTAGAAAACAAATGTCTTATAATTCTAAAAATCCCAGAAAAGAGTTTTCTTGTCATAATCTCTAGTTTTATAAATTTATTTTCTGATATGGATGATGCCATCTGTGTTTTTTATTTTGTTGTTGCTCCATTTTAAACTTTAATTTACATTATTAATTTCATGTTTATTACTGTTTACTGTGGAAATTTTAATTAACTTATGTATGTAATTATGTTATTATTGACAAATGCCAGCAGTTCTTGTTGATTATGCAGACAGAAGGAGGAAAATGAAATTTTTAATTCCTTAGTTTCAGGATCTTAAGCATACTTATGCTTAATACATTTCAGGCAGACCAAATGGCACTTCGGTGGTTCTCAAGCAAAATGGAGAAAGTGCTTTTGATTAGAAATTTGCTGTGTCAAAAATGTACTATCAATTCTTTTCCTTTTAACTTTTCAAGTTAGACAAACAAATAGTAAACGTGCAAAGTAGGAACCTGTTTTAAAACTTTTTGTGAGACAGAACTCGTGGGAAAGGGAAAGTTTAAAAAAAAAAATCAAAATAAACACACACATTTTTTTTCTTCCTAGCATTTTTTCTTAAGTGCAGGGTTTGCTTTTTGAGCTCAATCAGGTGTTGACCCATTGATTGCAATATCCACCGGCTTTCATGTCTAAGGCAGAACTCAAAACTCAAAAACTCCTGGTTTATATACTGATGCCTTAACTACTAGACCGAAATGGCTCTTTTTAGGATAACTAAAACAATGTCAATTTATATAGTTTAAAATATGCATTGTCTGAATCTGGATAACTTAATGATCAAATTAACAATTAAAAAACTGGGAATGAATGTCAGAAGAACACACCACTCTTTTATTCCTTCTTCATTCCATTGTATACTGAAGTTTGTCTTTACTCCTGGTTTATATCTTCTATCTAATTCTGTGAACTCTGACTTATAAGCTAGGATAAGAAGATGTAATGAGATTTCTGGAAACGGGGAGAGGAATGTTTGTCCTTGGTATCAAATATTTCAACTATAGCTTATGGAAGAAAAGGAAGATCATTCAAAGTATAAAATTACAATTCTACAATTGATAATTAATCAATGGATTTTAGCATCTAAGAGTGGACCTTATCCTAGTTCCAATCTAAAGATTTGTCTAACAGCTATCATTCAGTCCATACAATTATATGCACTACTTTAGTTCCTCTGGTAGAAGCATATCTTGTGATCGACAGGTACAGTCAATGTATACCAGAGGTTCCCAAACTTGGCAACTTTAAGACTTGTGGACTTTAACTCCCAGAATTCTCCAGCCAGCATTACTGGCTGGAGAATTCTGGGAGTTGAAGTCCACAAGTCTTAAAGTTGCCAAGTTTGGGAACCTCTGAGTATAATATTGTCCTGTTATTCTGGTCCTGATCCTAACAATGGAATCTCTCAAGCAACTGTATAGTAAAAGCATGGTGAAGAAGGAACAAGATGAGAATTATTTACCTAGATATATAATATATATCTGCTATCTTATTTGGATATATTATATAGAGGTATTTTAAGATAAAAAATAAACGTAACAAACTGCACAACATTCTTATTGAAAATAGCTCCTCCTGCAGGTGTAACTTCAAACAAAAATAGCAGCTGTGAGAAATGATTATTAGATATGTGGTTTCTCAGTGTACTTTCTATATTTAAAGATTGACCCAAGAGAAAACTCTTGTCTTTAAGAAAGAACTTCCTTTTTCCACAGTGAAGCACTGTAATTACAGCATCTTAATTTGTGTTGACTCAAAAATTCTACTTCTAAATATAGATTATGATGAGCTTCTCTTATCAAGGCCATTTTCTCTCTACCAACAACTTTCTGAATTTTCCCCAACTGGAGTGGAATTTGTATAATGAACAAATTCTAGTCGTTATATAATAGTCTAGGAATGCAGTTTAGGGGAGAAGAAGCAATGCAGCCTAGATGTGGGAGCCTTGGAAAGCAAGTCTTTCCAAGAGACTCAGCCTGAATTAATTCACTATATGTCTGGCTGGGAATTTGCTCTTCCAGTCTTCAAGATTGTGTTTTTACCCTGGATTAACATTAAAAGAGCCATTCTGGTGGTTGTTGATCCTTTGACCATTTAGTTGGCACTTAATAGAGTGTGGCCACTTACATTGAAAAGCTTACCAGTGCTGGGCTGCAAACCACCATATGTGTATATTTCCTACCATGTAGTAATTGTCTGATATGGCCCAGATACGGTAGCCGTAGAAATTACATATTTTTTGAAAATGTAACCATTTATAAAATTCTTTATTGCTTGTTTAAAAAAATGGGGGAAGGCCCAGATGTACACTTTACTTTTGGGATTAAGAAAAAAATAGGATTTTTATTCATTTGAAATGGAAGGCAGGATAGTTCATTGAAATTAATATAATTGTTGTCATTAATATAATCATTGAGAATGACAGAAGACAAACTGTATGCCAGCTGTTTAAAAGCTGTTAAAAGAAACATCTTTTCCATGTTACATCTCACAGTAAAGTTCAGAATCTCACAGTTTTTGTTTTCTTATTAGCATGAGTCACAATTACTGCAGTGAAGTATCACATTAACATTTCAAATAGCAAAAGAGACAAAACCAAGTTGCCCTTCTGCCAGATCTCATTGTGTTTTTTTCATGCATAGGGCAGTTTTGAGAAACAAGTAAGCTTGATTTTAGCAAGACATGTGATTAAGTGTCCTCATAACATTCTGTTTACTGAGTTAATTAATTGTGGCTGGATGGCACAACTATTAAGTGAATATATACCTAGCCTGAAAATCATAGTCCAAGGGTATTCATCTATGGTTTATTTTAAAAATAAAGAGAACTAACATGGTGAGAACTACATGGTTCATTCCTCTATTGTTCAGTATTTGTATTAATTTACAAAAGTGGAAGCAATGATTATAAAATTGCAGATGATTCAAAATTAGATAGGGCAGCTAATAGTCTAGAAGACAGAAATAGAATTAGAAAATTATCTTGATAGATGTGACTGGTTAGAAAAATGGGTTTTCAAAATGTGCTAAATCTAGATGAATGCTCTTCTTGTACATTGTTAATTTTGAAGCCAAAACAAGATGCCAAATCAAGTAATCAAATTTAATAGTTACCCTGTATCAAAAATAGATTGCCTAATAGATCAATTGAGTGGCGTAACATGCTCATCTACAGTAAGTTTGTCTTCTTAGTCTTTATATTTAAACTTTAATCTAAAAGGTGCCTCAGACAAAAGATAATTTTTGACAGCTCTTACAAAAGAGGCCTATATCATAAGGGCACTTTAAAAACAGCTTTAATTTTTCTATCTGGATAATAGAAGCTATCTTTTTACTTATTTTTACAGAAACATTTTGCTGCCAGAAAGCACAATAATGTCTCAAAAGATAATCAGTGTTTTAAAAAGGTAATTAATCAACCAACCTAACCAACCAAAATAAATTTTCTTAATTAACAGCAGTGATGTGCCTACCCCATTAGTAGAGGAAAATAATATTTATAAAGGCTTTAGCATCATTATAGAAAAGGAAAATGCATCTAAATTCAGAAATATGGAAGAAAATACAAATACAAAGAACATATTCACTAAGAAGTCGAACATAAATATTTAGCATTTGGCGTCTGTGTCTGGATTCTATGATTTATAAATCATCCATGAAATCAAAGGGCTTAATTTGTAGTGGTGTCTTCCTTAGAAAAAAAAATGCCGGGAAACACTTATCAGCACCTTTGCTATTGTTCAAACACTGGGCAAAAGTGTTACTAATAATCCTTTATCTCTATTTATTTAAAATTGTAAATGAAACATGGATGGTTTTCTTCACAAGTTGAAGAAACTTTGTGGCTAACAGAAAAGTCTACAAATCAGGCAATAAACTGTTTTATCAAACAAAGTGGTACCCACAAAGTATGACATTGCTAAATGGCACGCAGGCCCCTAACTTACACATGCTAAAAATGAATTAAAATGCCACCAGATAACCAAACCTTGAAGTTCTTTGAAAGGTACTTTAATTGAAGTAGTATCTTTCCCTTTTTTTATTATTGTTCATCCGTGGTGGGTTTCAAAAAAATTTACTACCTGTTTTGTGGGCATGGCTCAATGGTCATGTGACTGGGTGGGTGTGGCCAACTCAATGTCACTCACATCAAGGGATGCCTGGCCCCTCCCCCTCCCAGCCATTTCTTGTCACACACAACCTCAAAGTATCTATAGTTCTGTAAAAATGTTCACCTTTTTAAGATTTTATTATGTACATATACTATAGATGTACTTTCATGGACCACTGAAAGGAGGAAATGGCTCACATGCTTTGCCCAAGAGAGTGATAGGCAACAGGCTTTTAAGGGGCTGCCACAAAAAAGGGGCTGCTTTTCCAAAGCAGTAGAAGGCAAAACAAGAAGCACTGGATGGAAACTAATCAAGGAGAGAAGCAACCTAAAACTAAGGAGAAATTTCCTGATAGTGAGAACAATTAACCAGTGGAACTGCTTGTCTCCAGAAGTTCTGGGTGCCCTGGAGGTTTTCAAGAAGAGACTGGACAGCCTCTCCTTCCCTCCCTCCCTCCCCCCCTCTCACACACACAGACACAGAAGGTGAATTGGATATCTCTCTCCCACCCTCCTTCCCTTCCTGCTTTAGACTCAGAAAGTCTGCCAGTGCTGTTCCTCATTTGGCAATGCTTAAGGAGAATTAGGGGCTGGAGACATTCTCATCTCTGCTACAGGTGAGGCTGCCAGAAAGACTTTTGATAGGCATGCAAATGCCTTCTCCTCAGCCTCTCTGAGAGATGCGGCTCTACTGCCCAGAATAGGCAAAGCATCTGCTGCCAGCGGGTGGATACGCACTTATAGGTGGCGTGGGCCATCCAAGGCGTGGAAGTTTTGCTGCTTAGCCTGGCAGCCCAGCTCGAGCCATGGTTTTTAAAAAAAAATTCCCTACCAGGGGTGGGGGTGAGGAACTACGAAAATGGGAAGCATACCTCTGCCTGCATAACTGGGGTGGCGGGGGGAGACTCTCCACCCTGCAAAAACCAATGGTTTGAAAGCAACTCCACACACCCCCATTCCCCCACTGCTTCCCCCCCCCCAACTGCAAAGGCAGCGTGCTGTTTGGTTAGAAAATGTCTGGAATGCAATAAAGCCCACCCACTCACTTCCTACTGGCAGTCTGGCTAATGGGGTGAGAGGAGAGGTGGAGAAGCCAGAGGGGAGTCGATCGGAGCCCTCCGAAAGAAGAGGGCTAAAGGAAAGTGCATGTGTTACAGCATACTATGTAGGACATCACTTTCTCCTTTGCCTGGCTTCCCTCCTCACATGGTCTCCTCAGTGCTCGCTTGTGCTTCCCTTCCCCAGTCTAGCATGATTGCAGATGGAGCCACATTGCCTTTTGCAAGCCTGCTGTCGATGAAGCTGCGTGCTGCTGTGGGCTGGCTTTTTGCAAGGCTTTGTCCAGCTGTTGGGGGAGGGGGAATGACTTCCTCCCCAGGCCCCCATCCATTCCCCCCCCCCAACAGTTGGATAAAGCTAGGCAAAAAGTCAGCCCTCACCAGTGCCCAGCAGTACCGACAGCAGGCTTGCAAAAAGCAATGTGAGATTCTGCCTGCATCAAACTACACTGGGAAGGGAGGTAGCATGAGCGAGCCAGGACCCTTCCCTCCAGCCTTTGCACAAAGCCCTGTGCTGCACCAGGAGGCTGAAGTTTGAATTTCTTTCCCCCCTGACTCAAGCATACCTTGGCATTTCTCTCTGCCCCCTTTTCCAGCTGCTGGCCACTTCTTCCAGTCACTTCTAAAAAAACCAGAGAACCAGCTCTCTGTTTGAAGGCAGCACTACCACTTCGGGAGAACTGGTCCGAACCGGTAGGAACCCTGTTGTTCATGATGTATTAATGAGCAGTCTACTTTCTTTGATGACAAATAACATAGACAACATTTGTCACTGTATTAAGTGCAGCTTGAAATAAGTAAAGTATTTCTTTATGATACTTTTTTATCAAATTGATAACCATAACTAGACATACATCTTTTGTACTGTTTTCATGAAAACACCATGGGTGTCCATTTAGTTACCAGAGGCTGGAGTATACTTAAGGGAGATGTTGTCACACAAGATTTTGGCTTTTTGATCCCAAGAACTATGTAAAGTCAGATGTGATTCTTAAATGGAAAACCACCACGATATCTACCAGCTCAGCTAGACGGAGAAGTTTATTTATAACAAGGCAGTTCAATCTCCTGGCATGAGTTGAATCTGATGCAAAGGAACTTTCAATAAAAGTCTAGAAAAATCTGTCAATTTATTGTTTGCACTTTATTATGTTGTACGGGATTTGTAATTAATTTAACTCTCTTTCGGGGTACATATTTTTGGAAATTAATAACAACCTGTAGAGTAGAGTAACAACATAGTAGAATAGGCATCTATATTTCATTCATTTTTTTTATTTTAGAACATCAACTGCTACTTTTTGTCCTATTTTAAAAGCCAGATGGCTTTCAGTGTTTAGCCTATTATCTCTTTTTAGAATTTGCCACAATATATTCTGATTTTGCTGATTTCCATGTTTTTCCTCTCAGCGCTGATGCCTCATCCTTATAAAAGGCTGTCTCTTGTCAGCTATCCTGTGGTCATGAATTCAGCATATTTTTTCTTTTTGATTGAGCTGACCTAGGTCCTGAGACATCAGATCAGATAATATGATGAACTAGTTGAGACGGTCTCTCTTTTTGATGGCAGCTCTCCAACTATGGAATTTTCTTCCCAATAAGCCGCTACTTACTTTATGGCTTTTCAGTACATTGGAAGGGCCTCTGAATTCCCAATCCAGTGAATTACTCTTCCATGGAAAATACTTGTTTGTTTTAATCGATTTGTATACTGCCTGAGTGTTAACAACTCTGAGAAAAATGTGAGATTTATAAAATAATAAAAACAAGGTAATAAAATAATAAAAAACAATGGGACAATAATAAAACATGTTAATTGGGTAGCTTTATAAAGTGATTTAATAAAGTAAACAAACACACAGACACACACATACAATACCCATTTCTTTGTTGGTTATTAGAAGACTTCAACACCTTTTGATATACATACATTTGGATCAGTGGTGGGTTGCCAATTTTTTTACTACTGGTTCGGGCGGACTTGTGCATGATACTTCTGTGTATGCTTCTGTGTGACGTTTCTGCACAGGGGCAGAGCCTCCTGCCATCGCTACTACTTGGTTTGCCCTATCTGGGCCAAACCGGGAACAACCCACCTGTGATTTGGATAGTCTGTAGAGATTCTCAGTCATTCAGGTCATGGTTGTTGCATAGGTGCTTTTTTTTCCAGGAGGCAACTGGACTTTCTTGTTTTTTTCTTTTTTGCAGACTAAAGGAACCAGGTGACTCTGAGGACACAGATAAACCTCCAAGTGCTTTAACGGCCCACTAAAAGGAGAGTTGTTGAAGTACTCTAAATACAAATCCATTAATTCCCCACTATCCTGTCAGAGCTGAAGAAACTTCTTGGATGAGAAGCAAAAAATCTTCAAAGAAAAAACAAGAAAGTCCAGTTGCCTCCTAAAAAAAAAAAGCACCTTTGGAATGGACATGCATTTGGATATTATACAATGCTGTGCTTTAAACATTCTTTTACTTATTGCTACTTTTTCTTACGTTGCCTTATTTATATATTATTGCCAACAATTTAACATTTTAGTTGTATCAAAAAGCAGTACAGGGGAAGAAGAGTAAAAGCTCATTAAATAACTAAAATTGTGAAAGTGACTGGGATGTTGATACTGCTTACAAGAAAAGGTTGGATCACTCAGATATCAGAATCAGGAAATGGAAAATAGTGCATCCTAATACTAATACTGAACAGATGATGTGATTTATGAATGGAAACACCTATAATAATCTATGGCATTTTCAGCGGACTCCTCTTTGTATCCTACACTCAGCAACTGGCTAAAAGTAAACAAGTGAAATTTGTGGTTAATGGAGATTTTGAATTTTGAATTCAGGCTTCCCCAGCCTGAACCCTTGTAAGAGGCCCATAATTAGCATTGTGTAGAATTTGGGGACAATGTCCTGGTTGTGGAAGGCTACTGGTTCCTGACTACAGACAAGGAGGGACTCAACTTTAGAAAAAAATAGAGTATCTTCATTTCTAAGATATTTCTTAGACCTGTTATGTTGGCTCTCATGAAAATGTGTTTAGTCAAATATGTTTAGTCATTTCAAAATGGGTAAAAAAGAATCATAAATCACACAATTTTTGTCTGCCTCATTAGAAATTTATTATAGCAAGTACATTTATGCTTGCCAACATTTCCAGTATGATGTGAGCTCTCAGCCTTGTTGACTTAACAGTTCTAACTTGTGATGCTTCCCTGACATCAAAGGCATATGAGCCCAGAAAGGTAGGCTACCAACAGATGCTGCAGTCCTGTTCCATGTGTGCATTAGTGTGTGTGTGTGCGTGTGTGCGTGCGTGCACATAGCATGAATAATATGCACTGATGCAATTGCCGTGTAGACAATTTAGCAAGCTGCCTTTTATTAGGAATACTGTATATTATTTCCCCCAGGGAGTGGATTTAAAATCTTGAATGAAAAAAGAAAGTTATCTCACAAAGTTAGATACAAGAGTAAAAACTTTTCTGTGTTTGAAAGTAAAAATGGGACTTCCAGCACACCTGGACTTTATCAGAAACACTATACAGAACAATTCTCACTGTGATGATAATGCGGCACAAATTTTCTTTTACTACATCTTACAGAAAGGAAGAGGAATGAGACTCTCTGTGAGTAAGTCTTTCAATGTAGAACGGTTTCTGACTGGCACAGAGAAAGGACTGTCTTCTTCCTTTCTTTCCAGTGTCTTATTATTGTCCCATCCAGTTGCACCCTAAAACATACCAAACTGTTCGGCCCAAGAGCAGAAAGGCAGGAAATAATAAATACCACCACCAACATTTATAATTGCAGCTAAAGCCATAGAGGAGTTCCAGATGGCTGCTCCTCAAGTCTGAAATTTAGTTTCCATGGACATTTATCATAAATCTGAGCATCTTATTGATGCAGGGGAAAAAGTCTCCTACACATTCTGTCACAGTCTGAAGGTTAAATCACTGGGTTCATTTACACAAATTATTTCTCAAGGCAGTAGTAATTAATACCTTGCTGAGACATTTTCCAGCGTAACTCTAAAAGGATGAGGGTCACACCTGGGTTCTGTGCAATTTCTGGCATGTGTTTATATTGCATCAAGAAATGGAAAAAAAAATACTAGAAAGTTTCTTGAAACAAAAACATTTGTCTCTCAGATGTATCATGGAATAAACTCCGGGCAAGGAACCAAGATAAGTAATTAGATTGGCTGTATTCCATGTTTAAGAAATTTGTTCTAGGTCAGAAATACTGGACTTCTCTTTTGGAACGAAAGTTGCAGCCTCCTAAAATTTGTACCTAATTTAGAGATAAAACTGGAAATGCTCTTCTTGTTCTGATTTATTTTACCAATTATGAAACATTGGATGCATTTTTTTGTTCATGAAGCTAATATTTTCCATTCCATTTAATGACATTCATGATGGTTCTAAGACTGGTGAGCAGCATACAGGCTAGCCTGTCAGAAGGTATGTTACATGTTTGGATCTGAATCATATTCTTCTATGAAATTTATCTTTTTATATGAAATCTCATTCTTTAATCTTGAATCCAGTATCAGCACCAAAGTTTTAGAGGAGATGTTGGCCAGTTAGTCAGAATGTATTCCCTTGGCCTCCTTAGCTTTATATTTGTACATTTTTCTCTAGTTGAAAATTGAAAAACCTTAAAAATTCCTCATTGAAACCTAAAAGTCATTGTCCTGAAAAATCTATTTTTATAGCATCTTAAATGGGAAACTATTCCTTTTATACTGAGGAAAAAGAAATAAAAGCAATAGGACTTCGTGCCTTCATTTATGTTAAGGAATAAATCTAAATGCACTTTTCTCTTTGTCCCTATTAAGATACATGCTGAGTTAACCTGCTTCAAACCACCAATGCATTTATCTTAATTAATAATACTTATATAAGAGTTATAGAAGTAGTATTATATGTATGCATTTATTTAAAGACTATATTTAGATATTTTAGACTTTAGATAATAACTGGGCACAATTGATTGATTTCTATTTCTTTTCTCTTTATGCTGCTGGTATGGTTATATTGTCATAGAATTCAGTGGGTTTGGAACAAACATGACTTTAATGTTCTGCACTAATTAATCACTTTCTGAAAAGTTGAAGATTTGAAAATACTGACATTTGCAAAGTACTCTAAAGCCTGTATCTGGAAGATGAATGTGTGTTAACTAGATCAGGACAAACTATTCAAAGTGTTCAAAATTTCATGCTGTGGGTAGCTGGAAGGCACACTCTGTCTATAGTGTGTATTGTAGAGCACTTAGAACACTGTAGAACATTCATTTCTGGCTACTCAAGCTTTTTAATTCTCTAAAGACATTCTATATGTACTGTGGCAGTTAAATTATTTATTGGCAAAATTCAAGTACTGCTGCTTATTGGAGCTCAGATAAGTCCTCTTAAATAAAGCTGCAATTTACGGGTCTTTTAAAAAAATATGATGACACATCTTATATACATGACTCCAGAGTCATGTTTGTGAGTTGGGTGGCTATATAAATTTAAGAAACAAACAAACACATACTGCCAGGGTCTCTGTCTAATGGCAAAGCCAGATTTTTAATGCCTTGTGAAAGGCAAGCAGTCTTGAGACAAGCCTAATCTGAAGGGGGCTTTTTTCTAGAGGGGGGTATCACTGCCAAAAAGACCCTAGGTTCAGAGATGGCATTCTATTTTCTTCACTACCGGTTCGGTAGCGGAAGCACTCTCGTCTGGGCATGCGCAGAACCTTCTGTGCATGCGCAAAAGGTTCTTGATGACATCAGGGTGGGTGGGTGAAGCCTTGCACCCCCGCCACTACCAGTTTTCCCGAACCAGTGCGAACTGGCAGCATACCACCACTGCCTAGATCCCTAGATTTCACAACATGTATCTCTCTACTGGATGTGACCTGGAGCATGCCTCTCCTAGAAAATATCTAAGACACTGCTATTAAAGTTTTTGAAAAGGATATTCCAAGTATCTTGGAAGGTCTCAAATGCGTTGAGTATCAGGCATAATAAGAATAGAAACTATGATGTGGATCATCATCATCATCTTACATTTCTGCTTAACATTTCTCCGCCGCCCCGAGTCTCTTTGTGGTGAGATGGGAGCGGGTTATAAATATGAAAATATGAAAAATAAAATTATGCTTTTTCCAAACTGGTTTCCTTTTAGTTAAAATGACTTTATTTCTAGTTCTATGGCTGCCCCCCTCTGCCCCAATTGTTTTTCCATCAGCCCCTAAAGAAAGGCGTCTTGTCTCAATCTTTACAATTGTCAGAATCAGTGTATGTACTTACATGCAACATTTGCATCTAAAAAATTCAGAATAGAAAATAAAAGACAAAATGTTGCTTCAGAAATGAAGCTTTTAAAAAGTTTTTAAATATTACTTAATATATAACCAACCAACCAACCATTCATCTGGTATAAAGACTAATAAAAAAGGCTACACTAATCTAAATTTCCTTGAAGTTAGGACTAGACTTGTTTTTCCTCCTACAATAATAGAGAAAATGTTTTTCTGAAAAGCAAGATTTTAACAGCTTGGGGAAATGTATGTGGAATAATAGAGTAATATTGCCTATACTAACCTTTCCCAATCTGTATTACAATCCTCATCCAACACATGTGAGTAAAACCAGTGAAGGAAGAGTGGTGCTCTGGAATTTCAAGGAATGCTAACACAGAATGCCTATGTACCTGAAAAGCATTCCTAGAATTGTTGCGAAAGGGAAAATAAGGACAAAAAAGAGACATCAATTGACTAGGAAAAGTCAGTTGCTGCGTATGTCAGTCATTTAATAAAGTACAGTGATCCAGCAAACATGAATCTGAGTTGCTGATTAAGAAGAAGAAAAGTGTGTTGTATATAGCAAACAGAACCCATAATCAAAGAGCTAAAAATAACCCAATGTGCCAAGGAAGCTTGATGTATCAGAGGATTCATTATGGTTCACTAGAAAGGCATCTTCTCCCTCTTCAAAGGCACAGAAAGTCAATCAGCATCTTTCAATCGACTATTTACAGTAATTATTTACTGATGATAGGAAGCCTGAACAAAAAATCAAAATAATTTTTTGTAGAATGGAAGTTTTTACATCTCATTGGCAAATGTTGATTCAAATGATATGATCTTTGCTGGGCTTGTAGCGCATGCATATTTGTCAAGAAGAGATAAAGACATGAAGACATCCTGCCCTGCTATTACCACTGGAATCTCAAAAAGATCCATGGAAATGGTCTGGACCAAATGTACTGAGGCTAAACAAGCATAAATCTGAAGAACTGAACTGAAGAAGCTTCCTGAATGAGAAGTGAAATCTCCTCAAGGAAAAACACAAGTCCAGTTGCCTTTTGAAAAAGCACCTTTTGGACAAGGATAAATCTGGTGTGCTGTCCACAAGCCCATTTAAATAACATTCCATCTTGCAAAACACGTAGCTTGGGAGATGATGTTCTCTATCTAGCTACAGAAAGACCAACAATATGTGAAATGAGACTGATGGAGCTACCTAAGAAGAAATATTTAAAAAATGGCTAGACCCTTTCTCATTTTGATTTCAATGGAATATGCTTTTCAATGGAATATGCTTATAGGTAAATTTGTAGAGATATTCTGCTCCTGGCATATTAATCTTCATTGGATGAGGAAGGGAAGCAAAACAAGGATTCAGAAATTTATTTTTAAATAAGGGCATTTAGCTTCAGATCTGTGGCAATACCATGGTGTGAAGATTCTTCCAAGGACTGGATACACCACAGCATAGCAGATAACTGTTCACAATAGGCTGTTGCTCTGGGTAAGCTCTACCGTTTTAGAGGCCTTGCAAGTTGATGTAGCCACATAAATACATCTTTAATACGCAGTCCTTAAAATGAGCAAAACTCTCCAAGTCTATGAAATGGAATACAGCCTTTGCTTCCCTCTAAAGGCTCTTGAACATGTTGGAATTAGTTGCTTCTTTCTTTTCTGCTTGTTGCTAAGCTTCAGGCCAAGTTCCAAGCACTGCTGTTAAGCAGTATTACTTTTGAACGCTCTACTCAGTCCAAACTCCAGGCAGGAATTCCACCAGGATATGCTGCTTACCACAGCTTGTGGTCCTGGCAGCTGACTGACAGAAGTCTTGCCTGCCTGTAATAGTTGTGAATTTCCAGATGTTGCCTCCCACTTTCCAGTCTGCATGTTGTTTTGTTATCTCTTCTTCTCCTACACAACCCACACACTCTCATTTAGCATTTGCTTTTGTAAGCTAAGGGTAGAGTTGGGTTAGGCTGCTTGTCTATATTGTTCTCTAAAATGCCAGGGTGTAGCTCGACTAACCAAGCAACTGCAAGGCCAGGTGTGGATGCTTATGAGCGAGGAATGAGTGAACTGATGAATGAGTTCATCTCTCAAGTTTCTGGGACTGTAAACTTTTAAAGTCCTTTGGGAAAAGACATGAACTGAATTTTAGGAAGCTGTTTTTCCCCAAATGCAGATAGTAGTCCCAACTTCACTGCTTCACACATGGGCTACTTTAGACTTGATTCCTAACCTGAAATCCAGTCGACTATGGAACAACACACATTGGGTTCTTCTGTGCCTTTGCTCTAAACCATATTTGTCTTAACCCTTTTCTTAATCTGATATTTTCACTGAAACCTAGAACTTTACTTATCTTGAACTTCAGATGGATTGGGACGAAGACCTTGCTGATTAATTTAATTGAAAAGGCCACTGTTGGTTTTGACCTCAAATAATTAATGACTTTAGTAGAGTATGTGAGGCCAGGAGAATGGAAGAACAGTAGAAAAAGAATGGTCTTAGAGAAACAAGAATAATAGGGTTTCAGGAAAATTAGGATTTTCAGACAAGTAGTTTTTTAGAAAGATAATTCTCAGTATGTAATTCATGTAAGGCAGTAGTTTATGGGAACTTACATTTGCATTTACTATAATTTGATTAATAATATAATTATTCTTTAATTATATCCAAATTCTGCATAACCTGGGAAGAGACATTTGTACTTATATTTCATTTCATTCATTTAAAAAAAAAAGGGGGGGGGGATGGGGAAGGAGGAATGTTAAGCATTTTGAAGCTTATTAAAATAATGCCTGGCAATCACATCCCACTTCTGGCTAACGTTCCCCCAACTTAAAATTATAAAAATATGCAATTAGAAACACAAGGCAAAAAAGGTCATCATGCTTTCTGTGAAATGACATTTCCAGTTCTCTTCCTCACCCACATTAATATATAGTATTCAGTAACAAATTTTTTTTGCTTAAATCTAGAGCAAGTGTTACAAATTGACTCAGTTACAAGAATAAAAAATGTATGGGGAGGGGAGGGAGCCAAATGTTACTTACATAACCATATAGGAACTAAAAAAAAGCTAAATGTTACTTCTACAACTATATAGGAACTAAAAATAGTGTAATCCTATCACTTTGCATAGGCTTTTTAAAAAAAAAACCCACCACATTTTAGTGTAACATTTCTAAAATTTCCAACTGCTGAGCAAAACAAATGCAAATAGAGGTAAACATCTTATATCTGAACATACAGTAGTATATTTTAGGTCATGTAATATTTATCTTCAAGGAGCCCAACTCATACAGATAGCTAGAACATTATTTTCATTGTAGTTAATTCTGGTCATGTTGTCCTAGGATTAGGACTAATCAACATAGGGCACCTTTTATTGGTACAGGACCTCATTTGCTCTGTTGAATAGCTGGAAGATTGTAGGATATCTTTTGATTATTTGGGGGGGGGGGGTTCCCTACAAGACTAGGGCTATTTGGGGGGATTTTAAGTGAAGGAAAGACAATGGAATGCTTTGCCCTTATCTTCTCACTGCTTGAAATCATGCTGCTGAAATTGGGTCTAGTTCTCAATGTGTCACAAGAACAGAGCAGCTGCAGAAATGTTCCCACAAAAGGATTCTCTAAGTGATTTAAGAACCAAGAAGCAAGTCATACACTGTACAAGAAAATATTTTAAAATCTCAACTCAGTGGAACCCAGAGGAAAATCCTTTTGCAACTGCAAATCCTAGAATTAGTCAGATGTTGAGAAACAGCCAAATCTATTCCCCAACTAATTCTTCCCAGAACTAACCTATGCAGTTCTGTAATTCATATAATAGCTGACTAAAGAACAAAATTTCCATGTTTAGAAGTATGACCTGCAGGCAGTTTAGGAATAGGGCAAAAAAGTGTTTGACAGATGGCTGGGTTTGCATGTCATTTAGGAACTAAATATGTAACTAGCTGTAATCTTTCAAGTTGTAGATGAAAATAAAACTGCAGAACCCCTGAACATGAAGAAGGAAGGAATGTTAACCTTGCATTCTTCATAATATACTAAAGTTCCACATTACTTTGTACATAATAGCAATTAATCAAATTATTCTGATGCCCATCAGTAGGAAGAGTATAGTTCAGATGTATATAGTGCCTCGAGGTCAACTATATAAATGAAAGAGAATGTCACAAATTCTTCCAGTGTTTCTGATTTCACTTAAATGCATTTACCTTTTGCTATAATTATATTTGAATAGTTAGCCTGGAGAAGCCAGAAGAGATATGCTCCTTGACGGTAAATTTGGGTCCATGGAGTCATGCATTCAACTTAGATGAACTCAAAATTCCCTAACTGTAAGTGCTTATCAGAAAGCATACAGCATGCAACCAGGTTATACACCACTATGGTGGTAGAAATAATAAATTTCACAGCCATACATAGTTATGAGCCAATTGAAATGGGTGCCAGTTCTGTACAAGAGAAATAGACTGTACTGTTTTCATCCATGCCTTAGACAACATGTTCTTGTATCAAATCTGGCACTTGCACTTCCTCACACACAGTTCCTACAACGAATCCATCTAAATTCCTCCATATATTATTTCAAGAATTATCTTTATGCTAATTCTAATGATACAGGCAGATGCAGAAGGGCAGCTTTTCAGGGATTTTGATGAAACAAAGTAAACATTTCTCCCTGATTTGTGCATTTTTGTGTGTATGTATATGTGTTCCAGCTACTTCAGTCACAAAACTCTGCATTCAAATTTGACTTCCCTGTTCTGCAGTTTTCCCTAGTTGTGGAATGTAATCTTTTGGGGACTATATTGCTTACCCATTCTCCTTTACCTAAAAAAGAGAACCAAGACACATTTCTTCAGTCAAGTCTTCAGATTTGAATACTGTTTAACATGTGCAGATTTTAAATAGATTTATGTGGCTTCTGATGTATTTTTGGTTTTTAACATTGTTAAAAGGATATCTTTTAAAAAAGATTTTCTTTTTACCCTGCATTTATATAACTCAAGGTGGCAAACATACATAATATTCATTCATAATCTGTTTAAAATAGTACTTGGAAATGTAGATGAAAAACAGGCTAGACATAATCTATTTGCCACCCTTCTGCCACCTGGAAAGGAAGGATCATTTGATGTTTTGCTACTGGTCAAAGCTAGTGGGATTTACATTATTATAGAGTAGAAAATTCCAGGTAATTTAATCTTCAATGTGCATAATATAGATTAAACATGAGGAACATCAGCTTCTGATAGAATAAAATAAATTTTACAAATTAATATTGAGATGATTTTTTATGATTTTTTTTGGCTATGTCAGGACCTGAGTGTTTAACCACAGGGGGATCAGGTTAACTATGCAGAAAAAAACGTTCTTCTTCCATAAGATTATCTTTTTCGTCTACAGATAATAATAATAATAATAATAATAATAATAATAATAATAATAATAATAATAATAATAATAATAATAATAATAATTTGCTGCAATAAATAAATCCAAACATTGGTATAACATCTTCTGTACAATGAATACATGCAACTAATTATTAACCTGCAGGCATTAAATAATTTGCTTGATAAGATAACATCTGTCAAAAAAAATGTTTTCCTAAACCAATCAAAAAGGGTAATAATTCAAGGATAAATGCTGATCGCAAACTATCCTACAAGCATAAATCATAATAAAGTAATTAGCATCCCATGTGCTCTATGGTCACACAAGATAAATGAGTTCAATTAAGGATAATCCATTTCAGCATACTGATTGGGAATATTGGGTATTTTCCACTTTACAAGGGGAAACAAAGCTATTGCCATGCTTTAGGGTCCGGATACACTTCTACACTAACCCCGGAAGCGTCCGGACTTCTACAGTCGGGGGTCACATAGATTTCCTCTCCACTGTTACAATAGGCAGCCCTTGGAACAGCTTGGAATTCTGACAACAGTTATTACCATGTGGCAAATTCTTTTTATATCAATCCTCTCCATTGCCAAGTAATATGCAAAGCTTGCTTGTAGTAAGGTTACATTACTATATTATCACAGAAGATCTATGCATGAAAATACATCCTTAAGAGTTTCTGCTATCTCTTGGCAGCAGGTTTTATTCATCACATACCATAGTGTCAACATTTCATTGTGCTGGCAACATGTCTCCTAACTGGGCTAAAATATCACTTACGTAGAACCCTGTGCTATATTGCTTTTTTTTTCTTACAGCAATGAAACTAGAGTTTATTTAATCTCATTCATAAAATACCTTTTATCTGTTATTTCCTTACTCCTGTCTACTTCAATAAGTCTTTCTGAATTATTAAAAAATGGACTAAAAATTGGGGATTTCAAATTCCATCAAGTTTTTCAGAAGTGGCTAAACTCCTTTGTACTTTGTATCAGGCATGAAATGCTCTAATCTTTGCTACCGGTTCAGAACCGGGAGAGTGCATGTGGCGCTTCTGTGCATGTGCAGAGCATCTGTGATGACATCTGGGTGAGTGGGCGGAGCCTCGCACTGCCATCACTACTGGCTCGCCCGAACCGGGGTGAACTGGCAGAATTCCACATGCTTTGTATGGTCTTACCCACTAATATTAAAAAGTGTACTTGATATATCATGAAAGCATTTTTCAAAAGAAAAATAACCCTGAATTTAAGATAATTCTCTTCCAAAGGAAAATTAAATGAAAAAACTAATTTTCAGACTTTCAAACCTATCTGCCTGTTATTACTACATTCTAAGCAAATATGGGATAAATATAAGGTAGGGCTGGAGTTTGTTGTTGCCAGCTGTCTGGATTAAAAACAAAAACATTCCCAAACTAGTCTACAACTCTGAGAATCCCTGAAGGTATCCTAAATAAATTCAACCCTGCTTAATTTCTGAAACCAGACAGGTCTGGCCAAGAGCTATATGTCTATTTTAAAAGTAAATGATTTGAAAAAACAAAACAAAAAGAAAACCTCATGTTTTCCTTTCACATAAAGCATGTACTTAAAACTTTGAAATATTACTTTCTTAATAAATTTTATAAGTAGTCCTCAACTTACAAATATTTGTTTAGCAAGAGTTCAAAATTATTATGGCACTGAATAAAGTGACTTACAACTGTTCCTCACAGTTTCCATAGGCGTAGCATCTCCAAGATCACAATATTAAATCTGGGCACTCGGTAGCCAGAATGTATTTACAATGGTTGCAGCATCATGGTATCATGTGATCGGTATTTGCCATTTTTCCAGCTGGCTTCCAACAAGCAAAGTCAATGGGAAAAGCCAGATTCACTTAATGACAATATGATTCACTTAACTGCAGTGATTTGCTTAACAACACTGTCAAAAAAGATAATAAAATAAGGCACAGCTCAGTTAACAACTGCCTTAACTTAGCTACACAAATTCTGTCCCAATTATGGTTGTAAGTTGATGAATAGCAATATTTTCCCTATATCTGCAAATTTCTTAAACTTTAAATTCTGAAAAAAGTTTATTTTTTACTGTGTTGTAACTCAACTCAATTTAATTTTCAGCCTTATTATTCAAAATTATACCTGAGAGTGCTTATAAACAATATTTTTATGTACCACCAACCTGTCTCAAGCATGAAATCCTTTAGGGGGCAGTGTAAACAGCACCATTGCCCAACTGCAATTCTTCAATATTTTTTCATGGATTCTTCTATTATGTATTATACTATAGAAAATCTAACAACAATGGAAAGATGAAAGAGCTGCACAGTATCTTCTTAATTGTCTTACTCTAATATGTAAGTTTTAGGAGCAGCCACTCTTTCTGTCTATAAAATACAAAACTAAGGTATATGTAGTGGTATATAGTAATCTCCCTATTCTTGAATGTGATCTGAAAAAACCCTCTTCAATGCTCTTTATATGAAGTTATATCTTAAATACCTAAGATAATTCATTCCTTCAATATAGTTTAATGCCAATTGTAGTAGCCATTGTTTGCCTGTCATTTATCTTTCAAAACTCTTTGTTCCTTATAATTGCTTATGTAGAGGAAAGGAAAGAAGAAAAGAAATTTATCTTTAATTATAGCATTGCACTTTTATATAGAAATTAACTCAATGTTTAAAGTCTGGTTATATTTAAATAAAACACCTTCTCTCACACAAGCTTTACCCAAAGGAAATCAAACTAGACTCTCTTGAATGTCCTAAAAATATCAGATATATATTTAGTTGGAATATGGAAGCATACTTCGTTATGTCCTTAGAAAAAAATCTAAGGACATTTTTTCCTTAAAACGTCTGCCTGTTCATTTCTGTTTAGTCCTCTATGGCCCAATTCAGTATCTTCTTGTAGTGCTTGAATGATGCTTAATCCTACCTCAAAATTAGTGTATTATCACTATATTTAACTGTGGGGTTGTGCAGTGATTTGGATTTAAAGGGGAAGAGTTAATTTGGAGTGCATATGAGCAGGCACATCGTCACTTTTGAAACTTTCTGAAGTCAAAACTCACTCTATGAGGGAGATGGGCAGTTCCTACATAATATGCTAGCAAGACCACTGTCTCTAAGACAGTGATGGCAAGTCTTTTCGGCACCAAGTGCCAAAAAGGGAGCACTTCACGCACTTGTCTGGGCCACAAACAGGAAGAGGAGTTGCCCAAGGGGCATACGTGTGCAGTACATTTACATTTCAGTAAATGTACTGAAATGTACCGTTTTCCAGCGTGTGCAGGAGCACCAGCCAGCAAGTCTTCAGCTGGCCAGCGTACATGCTCATGCCAGAAAATGGAAGACCAGCTCTTCTGGTTTCTGGTATTGCCGCACAGACAAAGCCCAGCTGATCATCGTGTTCGCATGTGCACCAGAAACCTGGACGAGAAATGGGTGACGCAATGTGTGCCAGGCGCCATGGATCCACGTGTCACTTTGGCATGCGTATCATAGGTTGGTCAATTAGAAAAAATTTGTTCCACTCTCATGAATTGCAAGCCACCTTTTTCTCTTTAAATTTGAATTACTACATAGTCTTACTGAGTTGTATATATAGTATATTACTTTCTATTCTGCCAAGAGTCTTTGAACACTTTTTAAAGGAAGATATGAGTGACATGAGGTATTAAGTAACTTTATGGGGAAGGCTTGTTTTAGGAGGGTTTTTCCTGTCCATATTTTTTTTAATTACTTCACAAGAATAACCCTAGTTTCTTTTGATGTATTTCTAAAATTATTTTTAAATTTCCAACTTAAAATGTTATAACAAAATTGCATAATAATTTCTCTCATTGACTCAAATTATTGGTCAGATTATTTTTTTGCTTTCACCTTTTATTAAAACAGATCAGTTTTTAATATAGTAAATGGACATTGTTTTACTATTCAACTGTAAAATACAGTAAAAATAATCCATTGAGCTCAACAGCAGAGCCTACAGTTAATACGAACATCTCTGTTGTACAAACATTTCTCCATGTCAAATTAAATCATTTGTTTTCTATATCTTATTCAGTTAAACATCAAGTTGCAATCAAATAGACCTGTGATGGCGAACCTATGGCATGGGTGCCACAGGTGGCACGCGGAACCATTTATTAGGGCACGCGAGGCGATACCGTCAGCTCCAGTGCGCATGTGTGCGCTGGCCAGCTGATTTAGTCCTTCTTTTGAGGCCATTTTTCGCCCTCCGGAGGCTTCAGGGAAGCTCCTGAAGTCTCTGGAGGTGGGGAGGGGAGGCTGTTTTCACCCTCCCCAGGCTCCTAGAAAGTCTCTGGAGCCTGGAGAGGGCGAAAAAAGCGTGCCAAAAGCAGGGGGTTGTGCACATAGCATTATGGATGTGGCACGCCCACCCATGACCCCCCTGCATTCCCCCTGCTTTTGGCACGCAACCCAAAAAAGGTTAGCCATCACTGAAATAGATGCTTGTTTGAATGCAGGATTTTTTAATATATATCAGAAATTATTATCTTAGCATAGCAAAATACATTATTTTTCCTGTGGTATATGGAACAGAGCATTATATTGGGTATAAATGAGTGGCAATTTACACTTAATACTCCAAGTTTTAAATCTGACCTCAATATTTTCTTGAAAGTTTAAAATCTGCCCACATCCCAAAAAAGGGGAGACTACCATTGGTCTTATCATAAGAAATACAATACAATTTAAAATCTCTGTTGTTGTTGTTTTTATTGGCTTTCTTGTTGCAGTTATTTTTAAACACAGCTTAGTGTCATGTTCAACTTAGGGATCCTAGCTTTTCCATGGTACGCTTCAGGACTCTCTCCTAACTCTTCAAGAGACAGAGGCTTGAGATGAGAACAAACAGACCATTTCCAAAGAGAAATAGCTGTTCCTTGTGCTTTTCCTAAAGAAGACTCCTCATTTTGTCTGTCATCAGGTTCTTTTCTGTTGTGACAAACTCTTTATTGCTTGCTTAGCTTTGCTGCCACTTTGCAAAGGTAGAAAAATAAAAAGGACGACTGCCATTTACCAGCACTGACTGCAGGATTTTGTGTACATCAAAGCAAAAAAGCTTGCAAGCACAATTTAATGCTTAAACAGGCTATCATGATTATGATAAGAGTACAACAAATCCATCTCAAAGAGAATATTACTCCATTATTAACCTTTCAAACTTTATAGTGTAGATTCTTAGAACTAACTCCCTTCCTTGCTAGAAGTATTGATAATTGCAAGTTAGTTATGACCTTACTGAACCAAAATAATTAATACCATAAAAACATTTCACTTGGATTTAATTATGGGTGATTGGTGATCAAGGTGACAGGTATTTACATGCTATTTCAGAATGATCCATTATTGCAAGCTGCAATGGAAAACCTCCAGAGAATCCCAGACTGTAATGTGCTGAGAAATAAAAAAAAAGGTCTGGAAAAATGCACTGGCAAACCACTTTCTTATACTCGCAAAGAAAAGTATTTGAATGTATCCATGAGGTTACAAGGAGTTTGACCTGAAGGAGACTCAATGGATTTCTTGCAATGCTCACTGGGCTGCAAGAAAGCTTACAGAAAAAAATGTTCCTTGGGATAGTAGAAAAGAATCATAAGATGCATTTCCTCTGGGATGGTAGAAAATACTTTCATGGTAGTCAAAAAAATAAACATTTGAGATATCAACCAAACTCTGGCATAGAATATAGGAGGGTGAGATAAATCATATCTTACAGTTCCTTTACTGCTGTGGAAGTAATGTCCCAATGTCTGGAGGCCGTGCGAGTCTGGATGGGGAGGAACAGGCTTCGACTCAACTCATCCAAGACCGAGTGGCTGTGGCTTCCGGCGTCACGGTATAGCCAGTTGATGCCATCTCTGGCTATTGGGGGCGAGTCATTGGCCCCCACAGAGAGGGCTCGCAACTTGGGTGTCCTCCTGGACTCTCGGCTGTCTTTAGAAGAGCACATGACGGCCGTGGCCAGGGGGGGCTTCTATCAGGTTCGCCTGATACACCAGTTGCATCCCTTTCTGGATCGTGACGCTTTACGCACTGTCACTCAAGCTCTTGTCACCTCCTGCCTGGACTAACGCTCTCTACATGGGGCTTCCCGCACCCGGAGGCTCCAGTTAGTTCAGAATGCGGCCGCGCGGGGGATTTTGGGAGCATCTAGATGCTCCCATGTGACACCTCTCCTGCGTGAGCTGCACTGGCTGCCTGTGGCTTTCTGGGTACGCGTCAAGATACTAGTGACCACCTTTAAAGCGCTCCATGGCAAGGGACCTGGTTATCTGCAAGACCGCCTCCTGCTGCCAAATACCTCCCACCGACCAGTCCACTCCCACAGAGAGGGCCTCCTCAGGGTGCCGACGGCCACACAATGTCGGCTGGCAGAGCCTTCTCTGTGGCAGTTCCTGCCCTCTGGAATGACCTCCCCCCTGAATTACGCACGATTGCAGACCTACGTCTCTTCCGTCGGGCCCTGAAGACATATCTATTTCGTGCAGCTGGCCTGTCATAGTCTTTTAACTGGATTTTAGTATTGGGTTTTATAATAATAGGCCAAACTATTTAATATTTACTAATTTGCTATTTTAACTTTTGTATTTCCTCTTTTTATTGTGGCTGTTCACCATCCTGAGTCCCGAGAGGGAGAAGGGCGGAATACAAATTGAATAAATAAATAAATATAGGAGGGTGAGATAAATCAGATCTTACAGTTCCTTTACTGCAAAAACTCTTCCTAAATTATCCAACATATCATATTTAAAATGAAGAATAATTTAATATTATATTCTAATAAGATCAAAAGCTTTCTTTTTATGAGTTAAGAGCCAGGTTACATAGTAAGTTACCTGTGTAACTATAGTTATACTAGTTGCGCATACGCCTAATTTTCAATCTGTAATTTACAAATATAGCTGGAATCCTATTAAGACAAACCATTCAGTTTCAGCACAGTTGCTATTAGAGACACATTTTATTCAAAAATTTGCATTCTCTCATGCAGCATATACTAGCTGGATGTTATTGTCATGGCAATACCTGAATAAAGCATGCCATCTGAGAAAGCTAATAACGACGTCACTTTTTAAAATGTATTAAGAATAAACTGGTCTTTTTACTTATGTTTTTTCTTAGGAATAGATGCATGTGCAGGTTGCTAACAGCTGATTCCAGAGGGCAGGAAAAGAAAGTAGTAATGTCCACCTTAAGAAGTACATATAAAAGTAGCCCCCATCCCACCCCAAGTCTTTATAATAGACAGTAGAGTTCCTTAAGAATTTGTCCAAGGCCCTTTCTTTATACAATCTGAAAAGATTTTAACCTGTAATGTACAAAATAGTCATTGCTACTTGCTGATTTTTTTATTTTTGCTCCTTTGAACTAGCAATACAGTCTTTGCTTCAACACAACACAGTTTTTGCTATTCTGGCCCCTCCCTCCCTCCCTTAAATTATTATTATCTAGCATTACAGATAGTCTTCAACTTAATTCAACCGTAATTGAGCCTGCTATTTTGGTTGTAAATTGTGACAGTCATTAGGTAGGTTACTATGGAACTGCATTTGATTTTAAGGTCTTTTTTATAGTGGTCATTAAGTGAACATCATAGTTGTAAGGGCAGTGATCATAAAGTAAAGTTGTCAGTTGTTAAATAGACCCATTGTTTGCTATGAGGCCTTTTTCCTCAGAATCTGGAAGCAAATGTCTGGCAAAAAAAAATGTTAAAACATGGTTGTCTGACCGCAGACTAAATGACAAGGCCCCAAATGCTGCATCAGGGAGAGGGCTTCCTTGGAATTTTGAATCAGGATTGTAAGTTGCTTCTTCAGGATCCGTTGTAATTTTGAGTGGTTGGTAAGATATTGGTCATAAGTGGAGGATTACTTAATTACAACAAGACATTTTACTTAGAGAAAGTGGAGAATGCACCTAAAAGGATTCTGAAAAGTAATAATGCCAAATCATAAGGTTCTAAGTCAATGTTGAGACTGAAAACAGAAACCTCAGACAACACAGAAACAAAAATGAAATTCAATTTTTAATATTATTCTTATCTTTGCCAGTGTTTTGGATTATGAAATGAAATTGGAGTTATCATTCCACCTATGACATAGAAAGTATCCTTTGAATACAGATGCTTGTTATTCTTTCTGACTTAGTCAAACTAAACTAATCATAACAGACTTTTTAAAAATAAAAAACAAACCAACCAGAAATTGTGTTTACAATTCTCTCCTAAAATATGTTAAACTTGTTTCCTTAGTAGTAAAAGTCACAAAGAACTGATACAAGATTAGCTTCTATAATTCTATAATGAAAATTTTAATGAAAACATCTATTATAAACTTTCTGTGTGTGTGTGCGTGTTGATTTTATCTCTCCACTCCCTGTGTGATGGGAGAGGAATCACCATGCAAATATCATCAAGGATTTGTAAACAAATTTTCTCAAGAATGTAAATACTGAATTGCCCTATGTGCGCACACATGCATGTGTTGAAAATTTTCCACAGCTGTAATTTGTAGACAAAGGCTTTTGTTTGAAAAGTTTACAAGAAATGCATATGTAATGCTTACTGTGGCTATGAACTTCTGGTTTAGTTAAACTTCAATGTTTGGAATTTAATTCAGAAGACAAAGTGGAAAAAAAGGAAAGAAAGAATTTCCCCATGAAGTTTATTACTAGAGTTGCCCTAAGTTGCAGTAGAAAATCAGCAACCAGGATGATGCTCTGAAAAAAGAAAGCAATAGTAGCTGCAAGGCTGTAAGTTAAGGTTGAAACAAACATTTATGACCTCCAGTTGTGCATTTATTTGCAAAACTGATTGGTTGTACATAAGGGACTTTGTGGCCAAGAAGATACCTGACCTTTAAAAGCTTGCTTTGTAAAAGCAAACAAAATGCTAACAGATTCCAGTTATTTACAGTAGAGTACAACCCATAAAACATTTTTTTGGTAGTATCATTTCCAGAATAGTTTCCAGCATGAATTATCATGACCATATTTTTGCTATGTAAATTAAGAAAAATATAATGTCTTAAAAGCCCTGTTGTGAGAGATTATGGAAGCTGTACATCATGATAGTGACTCCTAATGATTGCCTTACAAACTATTTTTTCAAAGGAAGTAACTTAATAAAAGGAGCACATGTTCAGCAACATTACCATACCCTAAAACTACAAGAGTTGACAGAATCTTTCCCCCCTCACAAGAGTAGATTCCCTTTTATACCAGCATGTTATAGATCTGAAACGAAGGATGGTATGTGCCTACAGATATTTTTTTCAACCTATCAAGGTTATTGTGCTTTACCCAACTTTTCTGTTTTGTGGATGGCTATCCTAAGTATCAGTCACAGTAATTAGAACAAGCATTCAAGGTTCCAAATATGCTCAATAAGCTAAATTGTTGGAGACTTCTAACACAGAAAATGATGCACTTTCTGTCCACATTGCAAGATACGATATGAAGCTTGTTAAGAGTAAGCATAATACTGATTGTGTAGTGAAAAAATTGCAGTTCAGCTTTACCCTAAAGAGGTTGTTTTTGTTTCCAGTGTGAAACAAAAGAAAGAAATGAATAAATCTGTGCATTTCCCCAAATCCAAGGTAATGAATTGATTTTCTGTTCTTTTTGTAAAAAAAACTTCTGCTGCATACTTCTGTTAATATATTACTGGTTATTTGATTATTATTACTACAGTTTTTGGCGGTGCAGTGGCTTGGCGGTAAAGATGCTGGGCTTGGCGGCTGGAAAGCCAGCAGCCTAGGTTCAAGACAGGGTGAGCTTCCTTTACTTGCCCCAGCTCCTCTCCACCTAAGCAGTTCAAAAGCATACAAATTCAAGTGGATAAATATAGGTACCACTTTGGTGGGAAGGTAACAGTGCTCCAGGATGTCATGCCAGACACATGACAATGGAAGTATAGGGGGCACTGCTCCCTATAGCCAGCAATGACTTTCAGAGTAAAATCCACAGGAACTCCTTTACTTTTTGCTTCATTACTATAGTTTACATTATATTGTCATTTTCTTAGAACCATGTGTTCCTGTTGTGTTACTACTACTACTACTACTAGGATTGTGCAGTACTTTGGATCTGGGCTCCAAAAATTGCTTTAGAGAAGGCATGAATATTTTTTTTCACAATACCTTAATGTAGTTGTGCCTTTTCACAAAATTCTGCAGCAACCACAGAGCACAGCCACACAGACCTGTGAAAAGATGCAACTTTTGTAACAAGTTGCGATATCTGTGTTTTCGCCCACTCTGAAATACTGTACCTTTTGGGCACTGAATCTGGATTAGTTAAGCAGCAGAGGCGTAACTAATACAATGATCACAACCCATCTCTTTTTATGTCCTAACTGGACTGAGGTTGGGGTGTGCCTTAAATTCACTGTGATATGCTCTTACATGCATACTATTGTCCTATGAATAATATAAAGCTGCAATTCAGCAAAATATTTTTTTTCTTATTCATGAATGCTCCAATTCTGGATTCCAACCAGTTTTGAATGGAAGCTTTTGGAATGTAAATCCTTGGCTCGTTAGAGAAAATGTCCTTAAAGTAATAATACATTTAATAAGAGTGGCTTGAAAGAAAAATACAGCTTGGAATTGATTACATCTCCTGCTGAATTTTACAAGAGAGGGATGAAAATTATGAAATATCATTATGTTTGAAAGGGAAATGGTCTCTTCTTCATTTAGACTGCAATTCTATACTCAGTTACTTGTCAATGAAGCAATTATTTTAAAGTTGGATTCTTTAGTTAGAGGTATACCTCAGAGTTATTGAAGGTTTTGTTCCACACCATCACAATGAACCAAATATTGCAATAAAAACAATCACACAAATTGTTGGGTTTTCCAGGAACATAAAAATTATGCTTACACTATATTGTACTGTGCCGTAGCATTATGTGAAAACAAAAACAAAGAAGCAACCTTAATGAAAATATACTATATTGGTAAAAAAAAAGGTGCTAATCACCACCTGAACCTTCAGTGAATCATCATCCTACATCCAGTGGTGGGTTTCTGCAGGCTCGCACCTACTCACGAGAGCCGGTTGGTGAAATTTAGAGAACTGGTGAGAGGGGGTTCCACCGGCGTACCTGGAAGTAAATCTGGCCCGCCGCTGCCAGTGACCCAACGGGAAGGAAAGGAAAGGAAAGGAAAGAAAGAAAGAAAGAAAGAAAGAAGGAAGGAAGGAAGGAAGGAAGGAAGGAAGGTAGGTAGGTAGGTAGGTAGGTAGGTAGGAAGGAAGGAAGGAAGGAAGGAAGGAAGGAAGGAAGGAAGGAAAAAAAGAAAGAAAAAGAAAGAAAGAAAGAATTTATCATCACAATTGAGTCCAAAATTTTGGTTGCTAAGCAAGAGCGTTGTTAAATGAGTTTCACCACATTTTAAAGTGGCCACTCCCACCCTGTCACATGACTGCCAAGCCACGCCCACAAAATAGGCCACACCTAAAGAGTAGGTTCTAAAAAATTTGAAACCCACCACTGCCTACATCATACATGGGGTCCTTGCATCTATGACCATTGCAGCATCCCCAGGGTCACATGACCAAAATTTGATAGTTTGGAACCAGCATATAGGTTATGTGATCACCATTTGTAACCTTCCCAGCTGCTTCCAACAAGTAATGTCAATGGGAAAAGCCGGGTTTCGCTTAACCATTGAATAATTCATTTAACAACTGTAGAAAAAAAGGTCATAAAATGAGGCACAGCTCACTTAACAACTGCCTCACTTAGCAAAGGAAATATTGGGCTCAATTGTGGTCATAAGTTGAAGACTACCTGTACTTATTTTCACCTGCAAGGGATACTTGCTCAATAATGTCTTTAGCGTACATCTGATGAAATGAGCTGCAGTTTATACTTTTTTAATAAAAATGTATTTGTTGGGAAAATGGCCACCAGGCTCCTGATTGCATGCATTATCCGTTAGAATCTTTATACTAATTTTTGGCACATTATTATGTAGCCTAATTTTAGTCAGACTATTCTTCCTCTGGCTATATTTCCTTTCTATTAGGTAACATTCTTCTACACATGCTTCTACTGCTTTGAGTTGTACAAGTGCAGCATTATATCTGCTTCAGTTTATAAACCAAACAATGATGATGGGTGCCTTTCTTTCCTCATCCAGGATACATTTCCTAATCCATCAGTCAATCCAGGAGTACAGATCGGATCGGTGGAATAAGAAAAGGAGCTTATTGATCTTTTCAAGCGAAGACGGTTGAAGCTTATATAGTGAACTGCAATAGCATGGCTGAACTTTCCTTAATGTAAATCTCTCTCCACAGTCTATTCTTGGCCTGCAGCCAGGAGGTCTCTAGGAACTCTAGTTCGGCAACAGTAATAAATATCAATTTTCCTGATTTGCAAATATAGGTTAGTAAATCACATTGTAAACTACAAGCCCAAATATAGCTTTCCTTTCCCCTATCTGTTCTTTGAGCCTGGAACATTTAGCTACAAACTGCAACGCTTATATCTTGGCCTCCTTTTAGCTGAGAAATCTTTTATTTATACTACAGTAAAAATGCAGCTAACAGCACCTAATCATAGCTGAGGAGGTTGTATGTTTCCGACAGCTGCCTAGTTGTAAGCTGGAGGTTGACTTCCAAGTGGTTTTAAAAAGATAAATATATAAATACATGAAAAAAAATTATATCAGGAAGAGGAGAAGAAACCTACAGATAGTATTCACTACAAAATCGGAATTTGATTCAGCCTAATACTTCTTTGGTTCATTTGTTCCCCAATTTAAACCATGGCAAAGAGCACAAATGTGGCAACCAAGCTAACATTACTGCAGTAGCGGATTGCCAATTTTTTTACAACTGATTTGGACACACTCCCACAACACTTCTGCGCATGTGCAGAAGCTTCCAGGCAGGTGGACGGAGTCTCCCGCCGCTGCTACTACCGGTTCGGCTGATCTGGGCTGAAATGGGAGCAACCCGCCTCTGTATCACTGGTTCTGCAGCCTTGAACATATTGGTATAGTTTCTAGTATCAGAGATGTTTATTCCTTTTTCTGCCTCTTGTAGATTCTACCCCCAAGGTTACATACTTATATCGGATATCACTTTGTTATCAGGCTTATTTATTATTCCAACTTTGGCCCTGTATTCTCATTAGGCTAACACTGATCCGCTAGCACCTTTCAACACTACTTTTCAGAACTAGTAAATGAGTAGCTCTTATTAATTTTTCAGCAGTATAATAACAAAGTTAGGGTTGCACATATGTCATTCACTAGCCAAGGTGAATAATCTTTGACTGCCATTCCACATTAAACCCATCAATTCTCCAGGTCAGGCACACATTTTGCCTTTCAATTGGCCTATTGCATTCGGTAATAAGAACAGGGAGAGGGGGCAGTCCAGAAATCCAATAAAATAAATAAAAAATAAGTAAAAGAAATAGATAAAGCTTAATAATCATGTGATTCACTGAGCAACTGCAGTAATTCACTTGACAGCCATGGCAAGAATCAATCAATCAGAATACAGCTGGAAGGGACCTTGGAGGTCTTCTAGTCCAACCCCCTGCTCAAGCAGGAGACAAAATACCATTTCATACAAATGACTTTCCAATCTCTTCTTTAAAAACTCCAGTGATGAAGCACCCAGAGCTTCTGACAGCAAGCTATTGCACTGTTTAATTGTTCTCACTGTAAGGAAGTTTCTAGCCAAACCCAAATCCTATAACAGTTCTTGATATGTTTTTGTTTCCAGGCCTTTAATCATCTTAGTTGCTATTCTTTGTATGTTTCCCAAAGTAACATATTTTTTGTAATGTGGTGACTAAAACTGGATGCAGTATTCCAGGTGTGGCCTTACTAAGGCTTTATAAAGAACTGTATTAGTTTTTTTGGCTGCTGCCACACAGTGCTGGCTCATATTTAAGTGATTGTCCACTAGAACTCCAAGGTCACTCTCACAATTACTGTTTTTGAGCCCGGTTTCACTTAAGCTGTATTTGTACCTTTGGTTTTTCCTGCCTAAGTGTAAAACATTGCTTTTCTCCACAATGAATTTCATTTTGTTGGATACGGCCCATTGTTCAAGCCTGTCAAGATCTTTTTGGACCCTGAGCTTGTCTTGTGAGATGTTGGCTATTCCTGCCAGCTTCGTGTCATCTGCAAATTTGATGAGTTCCCCTTCTATTCCCTCATCTAAATCATTTATGAAGATATTGAAGAGTACTGGGTCTAAGACGGATTCTTGTCATACTCCACTGCTTACTTCCCTCCACGTAGCTGCAGTACCGTTAAGGACGACACATTGAGTACTGTTTGTCAGGCAGTTACATATCCATCTGGTGGTGATGCTGTCCATCACACATTTTCTAGCTTACCAAGTAGTTTGTGGTCTACATTCACGTTAAAAATTTTTTCCAATTCCTGAATTCAAAATTCAGTTCAAATCCACCAGGCTCAAGACTTCCATCCTTCCGAGGTGGGTAAAATGAGGACCCAAATTGGTGGGGGCAATATGCTGACTCTGTAAACCGCTTAGAGAGGGCTCTAAAGCACTATAAAGCAGTATATGCGTCTAAATGCTGTTGCTACTTTGTTGAATGACTTGAAAGATTGTAAAAGTCACAAAATTGGGCATGCCTCACTTAATAACCATCTTGCTTAGCAATAGAAGTTCCAATCCCAATTGTGGCCATAATTTGGGGACTATCTGTACAAAAGTTTTACATTGGCTGGAATTAATAGATTTTGTTCTTCATCATTATTGGCACAAAAAAAGCTTTGTTTTCCAGATCAACCTTATTGCCAAAAAGATTTCAGATTATATTTCTATGTGTTATGCAATATTTTGGTAAATTAAGCTGTTTAGAAAGACTGTCAGGCTTGGAAGCATCCGGGGGGGGGGGAGTATAGGACCTCAGGCCTGCCACATATTCAAATATAGTTACTATGGGAAACAGGGAGGGGGGATGGTATGGAGTTTGGGAGATGTGTAGCCAAAATAACATTCCTTCTCAGAAAGTCAAGGTCGCCTTATCCCTGCACCTGGATCTTCATTCACGGCAGTGACTGATTGACCATTTGATGGGCTGTGCATGTTGGGGAAATGTGTTGAACTTTCATCTGGGTGGGGAAAACCTGGAAGCTTTCAGATTTGGGTTCTTCCAGATGTGCTAACATGGCTCTTCTGATAAATTGGTGTTTTGAGGAACTTCTTGCCTTGAGCTATTATTCATAGAGGATGCTATTTGGAACCCTGACAGACTTAATAAAGTAACATAATTATTTTTATCATATCCTGTGTGCTAGGTATGGAACATAAAAGATTTATGTATATGGCATTCACCACCTTACATTTCATTCTATTTCAGCTCCAGTTTGACCCACTTATTATATAATTACATCACTGCACTAAAAAAGTATAAGTCATTGGATCATTTGGAAATGCAATTATTCTCGAACTGCACAAAGGGTAAGTTTGCAGTTTCTGAATAAAACCCAAAAGGTCATGTACATTCAGTTCCCTTAGAAATTTGGAGCAGTCTCCCAGGATGCATACTCAGTAACATATTTTCTGGTCTGCTCTCCAATCAGGTCAGTAATCCTAAAAAAAGTATTTTAGAGGGAATGAGCTACAAATGTATTTTTATACTTCCCTCTTTAACTTGGAAACATAGCTCAGAATAAGGAGAAATACAGTTGGGAACAGTCTCTTTTTTAAAAAGCAGAACTGTTTTTTGATCTTTACTATTTTGACATTTAGGATGCTGAAAATAAATTAAGATCTGCAATCCGTTTCCTTGACCACATGCTTTCTTTCTCTCTAGCATTAAAAGTACACAAATTTGGTTTTTATGACCAAATTAAAAAATTATTTTACATAGGGAATGAAATATAGGATAAATATTTGTTTTTAATAGGATTGGAAAATGCATACAGTCTGCAACAGAAACTAAAATCTGAGGAGCTACTCCAAGGCTAGTCAATCACTAGTTTAATTTAAAAGAATACTTTTCTTAAGAAAAATTTCAAATTCAAAGCAAATATTTGACATTCAGTTCTTGAAGGAAGTCATTAAGGCTGAATTCCATCACTCATAACTCAACAACTATTATATAGTCCGTCCGTCCGTCCCACCCCCCCCCCCACATAAAGATATAATGGACTCCAGTCAAAGACTTCCAAAATTAAATAGAACTGAAACTGTAACTATGAATCCACATTTCATTTTCATTTCATTTTATTAAATTTGTATACCGCCCCATTCTCCCCAAAAGAGAGTCGGGGTGGTGCACAGGAAAATAAAACCACGCATATACATAAAAACCGGTAATAAATATATCATAAATATTAAAAATTTATTAAATTAACCCAACCTGTGCTAAAACCAATTAAAACCCCAATAAAATCTAATTCAATTTAAAAACCAGTTGATGTTCTCAGAAGATTAGGCCAGGCCAGCTAAGCGAAAAAAGTGCGTTTTTAATTGTTGACGGAAGAGGCGGAGGTCTGTGATATTCCTAAGATCGGGGGGTAGATCATTCCAGAGGGCACCCAGAGAAGGCCCTTCCTCTGGGCGTCGCGAGCCGGCATTGCCCGACCGTTGGCACCCGGAGCAGACCCTCTCTGTAGGAGCGGATCAGCCGGAGGGATGTATGGGGTAGGAGGCGGTCTCGCAAATAACTAGGACCCGTGCCATGGAGCACTTTGAAGATGATGATCAACACCTTGAAGCGCACCCGAAAGACCACAGGCAGCCAGTGCAGCTCGCACAGGAGAGGTGTTACATTGGAATGCCATGAGGCTCCCAAGATCCCCCGCACGGCCGCATTCTGCACTAACTGTAGCCTTTGGGTGCACCTCAAGGGGAGCCCCATGTAGAGAGCATTTCCATAGTTCAGACGGGATGTCATGAGAGCATGAGTGACTGTGCGAAGGTCGTCCCGGCCAAGTAAGGGCCGTAGCTGACGAACCAGGCGAAGTTGGAAAAAAGCCCCCCTGGCCATGGCCGTCACATGGTTATCCATGGACAGCCGGGAATCCAGGAGGATGCCTAGATTACGTGCCCTTTCCACGGGGGCCAATGACTCGCCCCCGATGGTCAGCGTTTGAATGAGCTGACTGTGCCGGGACGTCGGAAACCACAGCCATTCGGTCTTGGACGGGTTGAGTCTGTTTGTTACTCCCCATCCAAGCCCGTACGGCCTCCAAACACTGGGACATTACCTCTACGGCATCATTGGGGTGATTATTCTTCCTACAATCTCTTGGAGATATTATAAACTGGGCTCCAAGTGTCCTTTTCCAAGACCACTAACCCCATTTAAGCTTAAAAAAAGGAAAAGCCACTGAATGCTATTTCATTCCAGCAGAAGTACTGAAACACATGTTGACACCAATACTAGCAAATCTGTTTATGCATATAGATTGCTTGTTCCAGGTGCCAGCAGACTGAAGTAAAGCCACCAATGCCCTATTAAAAAAAAGTATTTTCCCCAAACTACTATTCCTTGTAAAGGAGTTGCATGTTTGACATTGGTGGATTGCAATACAATATTCTTGATGGAGGAACAAGACAGGTTTAGAACAGTTGGACAACTCTATTCCGTTACTTTAGTATTTGGCTGAAAAATATAACCTTGCTTTCATAAATCTGAAGGCAGTAATTGATTTAATTCTGAGAAACAGACTTTGGATGAAATTGACTGTTTTCTCCATTGACTGGAATCTTCTCATTTCAATTAACTGGAGTGGGTGGCTTTATTAAACCTAATAAGTAATAATAATAATAATAATCTTTCATGAGAACAATACATTGCAGGTCTGATGTGGCTGTCAAGGACATCCTCCACTTTTCTCTTCTATGTCTTTTCTGAAAATAGTGAAATAGGAATATATTTTCTCACTAATTTCTATATAAACTTTCCAGTGCAAGTCTTGTCAAGATCAGAGTTCCTGTACAGAATCTCTTGTATGCAGATGACACAGCTATCCTCTTTACATCTCTAGCCTCAGTTCTTCACTGAAAAGAGAATGGCCTTGTCATCAATCATGTTAACACCAAAGACATTCTCTCTCTCCAGAAACCCTGTCATATATTGTAATGCCTGGAAAGCCGACAGCATTAACATTAATCAAAAAAATGTGTGAACATTTCTGTCTATGCTTTGTCACTAGGAGTGAGCAAATAAGCATTGTTTCTATATGGTTCTATAATGTTATAAGTATTACCGGTATTTTCAGTTTGGTTACCCACAAAGGCAGTAAGCAGATATGGGCAGCCATTACAATCTTAAGTGTGAAGGCCTTGAGCTACGTAATTCATGACCGAAGGAATCACATATATCACAATGTGTCCTCCTTTGAAGTTTCAACCAAAACTCTTTTGGGTTTTTCTATGAGTACCCCTCTGTGTATCTAACTCCTTATTAAGGCTAGAATCTGGTCTGGTTTTTATGAAGATCCATATGCAGCGCTCTGGCTTCTCTGACCCTAATTTTGCATGGGTAATTATGAAAAAATCAGAGTTGAACTTTCCATTTGGTATCTGAGTTTGATCGGATTTGAGAGAATATTGATAGAGCTGTAACAGTAAAATTTTGACCTAGATCTACAGAAATATCTAAATGCTAGCCCAATATTTTACAGTCCCAGTTTATTTGGAAAAACCTTTTCAGCAGCCTCCTATCTTGCCAATATGCTTTGTCCAACACACAGGAGAGCTTTCTCTTTATGCTGGCTTCAATATTATTAAAAAGAACATTTAACGATATCCCTCTGTAAAAATGCTTCTGCCTTTCTCCATTGGGGAAGTGGACTGAAATGTTCTTGTTTTGCTTCATTGACCTAATTATGCCTTTATTAACCAACAATAAGAATTCAAAAGAAGATATTTTTCCCTTTTAGCTATTAATGGTTAGATTAATAGGAAAGTACAATGTTTTCCCCAATCCCTGCTAGAGTTTGATATACGAATTATTTTGCTACATATAAATATTAATATATAGTTTACATTTTATTATTTTAAGGTTCAGATGCAAAACTGAAAAATTACTAAATATATAAATATCTTCCTGCAAAATATTAAGAACCCGAAATGTATACCTGATGGTATACTATTCAGCCAATCCAATATACAGTATGTATGTGCAAAGGCATATCCAAATATTTATTAAAATAAAACATATGTTGAAGTATAACATTTAACAAATATGCACACACATTAATATTTAATAATATGCACACACAATAATAATAGCGATGCAATCAGTGAGGAGGAGGATTTTCCCTGCAAGCAAAAAACAGCAGAGACATGCAGGGAATTAAAGCAAGATACTAGAAGAAAATATACGATAAAGGCATTTTAAGTACAGAGAGAAGACACTATAAAAGGCAGTAAAATGGAGGAAAAACAGCAAAAATAAATGGATATAATGATTTGGGAACAGAATTGCTTGGATTCTCTGAAACAACTAAATCAGCGTAATGTTATTCAGAAAAAAAAAACACTGTATGAAACACAATGTCCACAGAATCCTAGTTTCCTCAGAATGATGAATGAAATGTTATGCATGTGATATTAAAATGCATGTACCAAAGGCTCAGAGTTTGTGTTTCAATGGCATGAAGATTGTTTCTCCGGGTGCTGTCAGCTGGGCAATGCCGGTTGGCGACACCCAGGGGAAGGGCCTTCTCTGTGGCGGGCCCGGCCCTCTGGAACGACCTATCCCCCGACCTTCGCACTACCTCGGACCTCCGCCTCTTTCGCCAACGTCTTAAGACGCATTTATTCCAACAAGCCGGCCTAGCACAGCCCCCCGTTTCTGACTTTTTATACATAAATTGCAATTTGGTAGGGTTTTAAATGGGTTTTAGCACGGGTTTAACAATTTAATATGTTTTAATGATGTATATTGTTTTTATTGTGGTTTTAATAATGCCTGTGCGCCGCCCTGGGTCCTAACAAGGAGAAGGGCAGGGTATAAATTCGAATAAATGAAAAAATAAATGAAATTACTCCCCACTCCTCATGGCCACCTCCAAAGTGTAAATATTTGTGATGATATTTTGTTTGAAATTCTAATGGAGGATAAGTGTACAATATCTGTAGTATGAGCTTCAAAAGATGTTTATCAAGTTTGCAGTTTGAGGCAACTAATTTTGTTTTCAGTGATTAGTGAAAACTAACATTTAAGTACATGCAACTATGCTTAACTTGCTTGTTACACAACAGAGAATATTTCAGTTATAAGTCATATTAAAGTCTCAAGAATTTAGGCAGGATACTTTTAAATACTCTAGGCCTGTATGAATCATGGAAAAATTCCTTCAGTGACATAAGTAAATGTTAGAGAAAGTGAAAAGAATTAGTAATGACACACATGCAGAGTAACAGTTCTAAAGCTAGGCCAATTTCCCATCCAGTTATCAAAGTGCTTTATTTTTTTTTCCAAAGGAGAGAAATAATGTTAAGCAAAAAAAAAAAAAAAAAAGTTATAATAATTTTTAAAACAGATATTTTTTCTGCTTGGCCGGCCTAGGTTAGTCTCTACCTCAGGGGTTAGGGAATGTTAATTTTAAAAATGGGGATTTTAGTGCAGGGACAGTTGATTTAATCTGTTTTTATTGTATTTATTTATGTATATATTTTATGTTGTTTTAATTTTCCCTGTGCACCGCTCCAAGTCCCCCTGGGGAGAGGACGCGGTATAGAAAATAAAATCTATCTATCTATCTATCTATTTGTCAATTATTACTTTTGGCCGATAAGTGAAACATCCCTTGTTCTGAATTCAGAGGTCACTATCATTTCTTTCTAAAATATATACTGTCATGAAAAACTTTAAAACAGGGCTCTCCAACCTTTGCAACTTTAAGTCTGAAGGACTTCAGTTCCCAGAATTCTCCAGCCAGCTTTGCTTTGCTAGCTAGAGAATTCTAGGAGCTGAAGTCCTTCAGACTTAAAGTTGCAAAGGTTGGAGACTCCTGCTTTAAAATGTTATACCACCTCAACTGAAAGACTATCCCTTTATCTTAAAACTCTTTAAAATTTAATCTTTCAGACAAAGGGAAATAATGTTTTCCAAAACAGTAAGATCACCTATGAGTTTATCCATCTTTGCAACAAGAAAACTGAGAAAGGAGGGCAACAATGTGATGGTTGGCTTGGTTTGCATGAGCTCAACTATTCCGAGCAGCTTCCATAATGCTTTTTATATAAGCTATGTTTAAAAGGCAATTTAAGGAGTTGGAAGGAAAGCTGTCCGGAAACTCATTCTGGATTGCAGCCAGTATTCAGTCATGGTCTCCAATGATCATCACACCATGCAACACAGATATTTTAGTTACTGAAATACTGAATGCATCAATAATAAATAAATAATTTAATACCTTGAATTTGTTTGAGGAATTATTTCCAGGGACCTATATATTTCTTGTAGCTGTGGTAGTCCTTGTCCTTCAGCAAGGAGGTGTGCTATGCTGCACAACAATCCAAAGAGGAATCTTTGTACAAGTCAAAATCAAAGTTGCCTTAAAGTTTTGTTTCTATGATACATTTTTCTTCACTACAGAAAGAGATCAGAATGAATCAAAATTGACTCTGTGCATAACTTGCTGCACATTTCTGGTGCAATGATGCTTTCAGTCCCTAAATAATATATGATATGCTATGCATTATAATTTTTGTGTATACAAATGTCTCATCAAATAAAAACAGATACACTTTCTACTGATGGCCTTTATGAAACATGGAAACTTAAGTGAGTTCATTTTCTTTTGTTTTCCATGAAAGCAAACAATACTTCTATTGTGATCAGAAAAAAGATAGCATCACTGTTTCAGCAGAGGTATCACTGTACAAAAGCAATTAAGCTTCCACTGTAATTGCAGATCTGAAGAGATACCACCACACACATTGTGGTCATATGATTAAATTCTTCTTTAAAGGTAAAATGCAAATGTTTAGAACCATGTGATAAATATAATTTGCTAATTAAGTGCATGTCTAACTAATAAACAGGAAGCCTGTTTTATGTACTGTTTGAGGTGATATAGCCAATATCAGACTAGATAAAGGTTCCCCTTGTACATGTGTGCTAGTTGTTTCTGACTCTAGGGGTTGGGTGCTCATCTCTGTTTCAAAGCCAAAGAGCTGTTCGAAGACGTCTCTGTGGTCAAGTGGCCAGCATAATTCAATGCTGAAGGCGTACGGATCTCTGTTCCCACCAAAGTGGTCCCTATTTTTCTTTTTTTTTTTTTTTTTTTTCTTTTATTTTTTTTACAATATATCACCCAGTGCTGTACAAAACAAAAGGAAGAGTTGGTTTCAAGTGTCGTCTATTATCTTTAGGATCTCCAAAATCCACGTTCCCTCGGTACAGGCGTCGAGACGTCCAAAGTTCCAAGTGCATAGTCCACAAATGGCTTCCAAGTCTTCCAAAAGATATCATTTTTATAAACCCCCTCTCTAAATTTAATATCACACGTCATTTTATCATTTAAGGCTAATTTCCACATTTCACAATACCATTCTTCTATTTTAATATTTACCTCTATTTTCCAATATCTTGCTATTACAATTCTACCCATTATAATCATAATTCTAATCAGTTCTTTCTCGTGTTTTGTTAACTCTGGTTCATTAATTATCAATAACAATATAGTTTCTGGTCTCAATATTATTATTCTTTTCATCATTTCACACATTGTTCCTTCTAATTGCTGCCAAAACTTTTTAATTTTCACACATTTATACCACATATGCTCATAAGTTCCCAATTCCGTATTACATCTCCAACATTTATCATTCATTTTTTTATCTATCAGTGATAATCTTAGTGGGGTCCAGTACCATTTCCAAACAACCTTAAAATTATGTTCTTTAATCCTTATAGATAAAGTCCTCATAATCCGACTCTTCCAATTCTCATTCCAATCCAAATCCAATATTTTAATCTTTAGATCTTCCTCCCAATTCTTTTTCATTACCATTTGTGGATTTCCATCAAAGTTTATAATCCTGTATATCTTACTGACGAGTCCTTTTAACCCGGTTTCATCTTTAATAATTTGAGATACTAAACTTTCAAACTTAGTTTTACTTCTATCTATGTTACATATTCCCCTTACTTTCATATTCCATTTTTCTACCTGTATTTTTTCAAACCAATTTAACTCCAATTTTTGAATTACTTTTTTCTTCCTACTTTCAGTTCCTAAGGCTCTTAACCAATCTACTATATTTCCTATATTTTCATCTTCAATTACTTTGTTCCGACTTATATTGGTTTTAATCGGCCAACTTTCAGTTGTCTTTCCCAAAAACGTTATATCCGGAATCAATTTTTTAACAAATTTATTCCAAGTTTTACTCAACCCTTTTAACCAATAACTATTAATTGTCTTTTTTGTTTTTGCTCTATCTAAAAACCATATAGACCCAAATCTCTTAATATCTTTTAACTCCAGATCTCCCCAATGACCATCTCCACCTTTAAGTATTTTTATCACAGTTCTAATATTATATGCCCGATAATAATTAAGTAGATTGGGAATTCCCAATCCACCCTCTTTTTGATTTTGATACCACAATTTCTTCATTAATCTTGGTCTTTTCCCACCATTACAAAATTTATCTAATTTCTTCTGATATTCTTCTATATCTTTCTCTGTCAAATTTAATGGTAGCATCTCAAATAAAAAGTTAAACTTTGGTAATAACATCATTTTACACATTGCAATTCTACCAAACCAAGACAACTTTATCTCTTTATATTTATCTATCTTTTTTTCTACTTCCTTCAGCATCACCTCATAATTAATTTTTTTTAAATCTCTAACTTTAAGTGAAAGTGTTATCCCCAAGTATTTCAATGTATTCTTAGCTCTTATCCCAAATTGTTCTTGCATACTCTCCCACTCCTTACCATCTTTATTCATTAGTAATTCAGATTTTGACCAATTTACCTTTAAACCTGTCATTTCTTCAAATTCTATCAAATGTTTATTTATCCTCTTTAAATCTCTCTCTATATCTTTCAAAATAATCAAAGTGTCATCCGCATACAAATTTATCTTATATCCCTTATAACCTTCCAACTCTTCATCTGCTTCTATCAATTTAATCAAAATTTCCATAACTAACAAAAATAATGTTGGGGACAAGGGACATCCTTGTCTCGTGCCTGCTTCCAATTTAATCTCTTCCGTCATTATTCCATTCACCTTTACCTTTGCACTGCTTTTTTGATACAGTTTTGAAATAACATGTATAAATTTATTACCAAAGCCTAATGCCTCGATAATTACTTTTATAGTATCCCATTGTACAGAATCAAAAGCTTTAAAAATATCTAACGATATTATACCTAATTCATCTCCATTATTCTCTGCTACATCTATAATATTCAATACTCTTCTAATTATATCACTCATATATCTACCTTTAACAAACCCTACTTGGTTATAACTTATATATTTATCTATAAAACTATTTAATCTATTACTTATAATAGCTGTAAATATTTTAGCATCTTGGTTGATTAAAGAAATAGGTCGATAGGACTCGATCCTCTCAAGATCTTTATCCGGTTTAGGAATTATAGATATTACTGTCTTATTCCATGACATCGGGACTTCTCCACCATGTAAAATTCCATTGAATAATTTTTGTAGTTTTGGTACTATTAGTTCCTTGAAATCTTTATAAAATTCAGCAGGTAATCCATCTTCTCCTGGGGTCTTCCCTAATTTTAACTCTTGTATTATTTCATTAATTTCCTCCTGTGTAATATCTCTTTCCATCAAGTCTTTGTATGTTTGATCTATCTTCATACCATATTTTCCAAGATGATTCTTCAATTTTTCTAAATCAATTGATTTCTTTAAGTATAATTTTTGAAAAAAATTCCTAGCTACTTCACATTTCTCCAATCTCTTATAACACCTTATACCTTTATCATCTATCAGAGAACCAATTTCTCTCTTTTGAGTTTTATTTTTCGCCGTCTTTGCCAATAACCTAGAATTTTTATTACTAAATTCAAAAAAATCCCTATTCAAATATCTTAAATTTTTTTTAACCAATTCAATATCTTCTTCTATCAATTTAGTTTTTAATAAGGTCAATTCCTCCAAACATTTTTTATCTTTCGTAAGTGAGAATTGGTTCTCCAATATCTTAATTTGTCTTGTATCCTGATCAATTTTTGCTTTGTATTCTCTATATTTCCTGCTTGACAATTTAATACTTTCTCCTCTAAATATGGCTTTCATGGTATCCCAAACAATTTCAAATTTGACCTCTTCATTATCATTCAATTCCCAACTTTCCTTCCATTTTTGGAATATCCATGTTTTATCCTCCTCCCTTTTATACAATTTTTCATCATATCTCCAACCTCTTTCCTTTTTCTCAAAATTAAAATCTATTTCCATCATGACTTCTGCATGGTCAGAATCCTTAAAAATTCCCACATCTATTCTATCTACTTTATTCAGCAAATCTTTAGAAACAAAAATATAATCAATCCTTGAATAAGTATTATGTACCTTAGAACAAAATGTATACACCCTTTCAGGGCCTTTCAACTCTCTCCAAACATCTGCCACACTGTTTTGAAACATCCAATTATTTAAAATTTCCCCTTTATTTGTTTGTCTAAAGCGGGTAGGATTATTACTATCAATTTTATCCCTAATTAGGTTGAAATCTCCCGCCACAATTACTTTCCCTTCACTTTCTATTTCCAAAATCTTAGTAATTTTATCCAAAAATCCCTTTTGTTTTTCATTCGGTAAATATAAATTAACCAATGTCACTTTTTGCTCGTTAATATTCCCTGTAATTATTAAATATCTGCCTTCCTCATCTCTAATTACTTGTTTTTTCTCGAAGTGTACCCTATTTGATATCAATATCGCAACTCCTCTAGCTTTGGAAGTCCCAAAAGATTTTTCATAAATTTGCATACCTTTAATATTCATTCTATTAAAATCCTCAGATTTTTGAGTGGTCCCTATTTTTCTACTTGCATTTTTACATGCTTTTGTACTGCTAGGTTGACAGAAGGTGGGACAAGTAATGGGAGCTCACTCTGATATGCGATGCTAGGGATTCAAACCACCAAACTGCCAACTTTTCTGATCGACAAGCTCAGTGTCTTAGTCACTGAGCCACCACGTCCCTCAATATCAGACTAATTGCTTACAATTATGGGACAATTCAGGTAGCGTATTTGTGAAAAATGAAATACATGCTATAGAATTGAAGAATACTTTGAAATCAATGCAAACACTATTTTTTTCCTTTTGAAGAATTGTTCTGGGAAAACTCAACTAGGACCTTTCTAAGAGTAGGTAGAATTGGAACTCCAAACAGTAGGAATCTTAAGACTGCAGTTCATTGTTTCTCTATGCTAATTCATACTTTTTCTGTTTCTTGCATATAGATACACTCATAGACAAATGAAACAGAAGTTGCGATCCAGGGAAGAATAGGATAACAGCATCTTGAAAGGTAAATTATAACAAGTATCGCATTAACTTTCCTGCTGATTTGTAGATTCCCTAAACCTACATTAAAGTTGAATGTTAAACACATAAAAAACCCCACTGTGCGTGAACTTAATTTCCAGTTTTTTTCTCCAGGTTGCTGGAATCATATGCATCCAACTTCAAACTACTCACAATAGTCACTGATGATAAATGCAACTATCAGACAAAATAGGAGTCAGCCTAGGAATTACTAAAAAGAAAACGAAGCCACATAAGGATTAGCAATTTATTTACCAATTAAGGTAGGACATAATAATCTTGTTGAAAAGACAAACACTTGATGTGTTGAATATTACTTGACCTTTCACTTATTTACCTGGAACTACTGAATAACAGGTTTATTAAGATTGTTTATTGAATGTAGTGATGGGGGAAAATATTACATCATCTTCACATACGAGTGCAGAATTGTTCCCCTGTGTGTTTTAAAGGAAAGGTTATAAATTACTCCATTGCTGGGATTTCCACCATTCCCTAGTGAGTTTAATCCATAGCTGAAAGAATTGTCTTGACTAGATGAATAAAATGTTTCAGTACATATTCATCACCAGATGAAAATATATCCTCAACATGTACATAAAGTATAACTGAAAACATTGCACCATTAGATATTCGTCCCCATCTCCCCCTGATTACAGCCTGATTTAATGTCACCTAAACAAGCTGCAATGCTCCATAGGGATAGTAACTCCCTTACTCCTGTGATGATGAACCTATGGCATGCGTGCCAGAGGTGGCATGCAGAACCCTCTCTGTGAGCACGTGCACTATCGCCAGCTGCTCTTCACAGGTGCTGAAATGTTGGAAAACAACCTGAAAACAGCTTGAAAAATGGCCTGGAAAATGGCCCCCCAAAAAGCCTGAAAACAGCCCCCCAAATGGCCAAAGAAATGGCATGCATCCGTCAGCCAGTTGGTCTTCAGGTTTCCAGGGCTCTGGCATATGCATATGCACACATGTTTCGGTTTCGGCCCTGGTGCTGAAAAGGTTCGCCATCACTGCCTTTCTCTCTTCCTTTGTGAAAAAACAGTGCTTGTAAATTTCAGCTATTGCTTTTATTTAGATTGTCAGTGATATTAAAAAATGAGCCTAGTTGTGTTTAACATTATCTAATTAATTTAGCTCCAATTATCATACAACTTTAAACATTCTTTACATTAACCAAGGTTAAAATAAAAAGTTCTGCAGTTGTATAGTCAAAATCTTATTGAGGCTAAAAATTGCTTAAGTATCTTCACACTGAATTAATGCATGACTTAATGCAACTTTCCTCAACCTTGTGCTCTCCAGATCTGTTTCCATGGTACCTCCCATATTACAGTTGCCAGTGAGACTGACTGTGGATTCCAGATGTTGTGGTCTGCTCTCAACTTGCAATTGCTCCAATGGGAAAGGTTGATATAAAACAGGTGCTCCTAAGCCATACTTCGAAAAACAATTCCCCTGATGTTTACAAGCAGTCACAAACATAGTCATAAACCTAAATAACAAGGGCATTCCACGCTTTACTTAACCAGTGATCATATTTCTGCAACATGTTCTGGTTAATACTGTATGGAAGGCAAAAACACAAAATACAGTTAGGTTCCACCATTCTGCTCCTATCATCTCTCATTATATGTGACAAAGCCTGAAGGGTAAAAAAGGGAACTGTAAGTATTGGATATTGAAAGAAAGAAATGAAGTTTCATATGAAGTACACTGAAGAAACAGATGTCTTAGAAGAAATCTCTTTGAACCACAAACATTTTGAAGAAGAGTCACATGAAAAACAAAGGGAAAGAATAAGGCCTCTGTTGAAATCTGGCAAGTTAAATTCTATGGATTTACACTTGGACTTTTTTTTTCAGGCAAAGCTCCAGAAAATTTAAATATGGTGTTCAAAGAGAAATCAAAGTAGGCAAAGTTTGTTCTCAGCCTGCAGAAGAAATGATGATTACATACTGGTTCATTTGCTAGAATTTTTGGTAGTCCTGCTGCAAAGGCCCTGAGTCAAATAAAAGCTCTCAGTTTGAATTAGAACTATAAATAGATTGGTAAGTGAAGTACGACAATTGGGATAGTGTGATTTCAGTTCAAGAGACATTGAAAGGAATTGGGTGTTTTGAACAAGATACGTATGGGAGATGCTGACCTTTTGTAATAGGTGTTCTATTTTCTTACCAATTTTTGGAACATTACTCCTTTTAAAACATTTTGAAATTTGCCTCTCTCTTTTATCTTTCTTAGTATAATTATTGTGTGCAACAGTGATGAAATTTAATTGGTTTTTCTAGTTGTAGGTATGTAAGAAGAACAACATGTCTCCCATGAGGATGATATAAAAATGGTTTTCTACGCATGTAAACATTTCATCAAGTAAGAGAAATTTCCTGACAGTTAGGACAATTAATCAGTGGAACAGCTTGTCTCCAGAAGTTGTGAATGCCCCAACACTGCAAGTCTTCAAGAAGATGTTGGATAGCCATTTGTCTGAAATGGTATAGGGTTTCCTGCCTAGGCAGGGAGTTGGACTAGATGACCTCCAAGGTCCCTTCCAACTCTGCTATTGTATTTGTATTATTTGTATAAAAACAATTCCATTTTATATCAGTCATTTATTGTATATGTTTTGTTAAGAATGATGATACAGATTTAAAACAAAGATTACAAATGTCCTTCAAAAATGTTTTGCACCAAAGTTTTGTACATTATATTACAAGTATTTAAAATCAAGTAAAAAGACAATTTGATGCAATGGTTAAGGACTCGTTTAAGTCTAAACTCAACCACTAAAGCTCACAAGCTCAATATGATCAGTAGATTGAAGCCTTGTCCCTTTTTCTATATGCACAAAAGGCTTTGATAACTCAGTTTTGATCACCATTTTGAAACCAGTGATTGTCGGTGTGGACAATTTAGGTCAAATTTTCTCAGCCCAACCTATCACACAACGCTGTGTCATAGCCAAAGGAGGAAGTGCTATAGATGATGCCTTGAATATGTTTGTAGTATCAGAGTCTATCCCTCAGGACTTTATTTCCTATCTGCTTCAGCTGAAGGCCTTTTTGTCAGATCCTGTACGAAAAGGAAAGTGAAAGATTTTTAAAAAGGAGGGGAAGGAAACCAGAAAGGTCAAAGGGAGGGCAAATTACTGCAAGAGTGTTCTTTTCCTGATGTATAAAAGAAATGTGTTTCACATTATTTGGATTTTGAAAACAAGAACAAGAAATCTTGTGGTGCTATTGGATTCAGAAGAAGGAAACCTTCCTGAGCAGATTTTGAAATCACACTGAGGGAAGAAGTTAAAAAATTTTTTGTGTGCCAATAAATTTGTTCAAGTAATATGGAGTTTATTTCAATGATGCATCAACTCTGACCTAAGGTTGGGCACCTTCATTACACCACATTTTATTTAATTCTTATCATTTTTCCCTTGTTGCAATATAGAGCTCCTTGGTAGCAGTTCCGAGCTGGATTTTTTCTTTTTAAGAGCAGAACCCATTACTTCTGGGGTTCCAAAGTCCAAATCTATCATTTTTTCTAAATGTTGGAAATGTATTATTTATCACTTGTCTATAGCTTTTATCTTTCCTTTTGCTTTTATCTAGAATATCATTAAATTATAACAGACAATTTTTTCAGTGAATATTAAAGAACAAATTACAACCAAATCAGAATATTAGTTTTCAAGATGGTAAATGTATTAATATGTGGCAGAAACTGAGTCTTGGGATATATGAGATATTAGCAAATTAATTTTAATGCAAGCATTAATGATGTTTATACAATCTGTTTGTTTGCCACAGGAAATCCATGTGGATGAGCCATTTTAGAATGATTTGTTTGTATGTAAATTAGATCAGAAAGCATAGTAGGAAGAAGCAGTGATCTAGACAGAAGGGAAGTTAAAATGAGAAGAGATAGTGAAAGTGATAAAAATTACTAGAGTGAATTCTTCCTACATGATTTAGACGTTTGGAAAGGCTACCATTTTTTTCTTTTTCAGGAAACAACAAAGAAATGGATGTGCTAATCTGTGGGAGTGGGACATAATACCGTGTTTCCCCGAAAATAAGACAGGGTCTTATTTTCTTTTGACGGCTGAAATAAGCATTTGGTCTTATTTTTGGGGAGGTCTTATTATTTTTGAGGTGCAGGAAGTGGCGAGCGTGGTCACCTCATTGCTGCTGCTGTGTTGCAATATTTTCAGGGAGGGCTTATTTTGGGGTGAGGGCTTATTTTAGTGCATGCACTCAAAAGGCTGATTGGGCTTATTATCCAGGGAGGTTTTATTTCAGGGAAACAGGGTATCAAAGATATGGCCTTTCACTGTGTGTAGTCTCAGAGGCTGACATTCTCATTCTCATTCCTCCTGTGTAACATTTACAAGAAGCCACTGGATAAGTCATGCACTATGGTGATGATGCATCTAACTCTGAGTAGAACAGGTGGTGTGGTTGCAATTCTGCCACTATGCCTAGAATCTTTTTATGGGGAGGATGGGAAGGAAGAGACTACACTTAATCCCAAGAAGCCATGGTTTGGATGTGAAGGTCCTTTTGATTAAAAACATTCCATATTTAACTCCATATAAGGTTACACTTCTCCAATGCAGAGTTGTCCAAGCTCCTTCTGAAGAAAGATGGCAATTGTGGCATGAAAATCTTTATATCAATTACAACAAACAAGGGAATTTGCTCATTGTTAATCATGCTTTGATTATTTCTTTTTGAATTTCTGCAATTTGGTTTACATAGGGTTAGCCTTGAAGACCATTACACAGAGGTGGGTTGTTCCCGGTTCGGCCTGGATCGGGTGAACTGGTAGTGTTGGTGGTGGTGAGAGGCTCCACCCACCTGCCAGGACGCTTCTGAACATGTGCAGACATGTTGCACACATGCAGGCATGCGTGCAAGCGCGAGCAAACCGGTAGCGCTGGGATTTGCAGCCCACCTCTGTCACTACATAGTGCAGCCCAATGTAGTAGAAGATTTGATTTGTCCAAATTGATTTGCCCTTGTAACATCTGTGCATTAAGAGCTATGCTGGCTATCAATGCCATTATGGATATAATTCAGCCTATTGTCTTTTTAAAGCCTTTCATGATTCAGGATTTCAGTTTCTATCATTCCTCTCAGCAGTTTTTGCCTATCCATAATGAACTGGAAGAAGGAAATCTCTCCAGATCTCTTTTCTTGAGGAATGGAATCTGTCAGAATTTTAGCATCAAACTTTCTCACCTCTTGCCCTTTCTGAAATAGTATTCCCAGACATAATTGGGGCTGTCTTTTCCTAATTACAAAAACCTGACTCATTAGATGGTACAAGCAAGGCATGACATCATCTCTTTCATCAAGCTTGATACTGTTCTGAAAGGGCCTGAAGGTATAAAACCAACCAGCAGGCATGGGTGATATGGAGCCCCTCAAATATATTGTTGCCAAAGGGTGGGGTGTTGCCTAAATATTGTTGCCAAAGGGTGGGGTGCGTTGGGTTTTGCATTTGGGATTTTATTCCTGTAACCCTCCTTGAGTCACTATGAGTGAGTTGAGGAGTTATCTGAGTTTCCTAAATGAATGAATGGATAAATAAGTAAATAAAACAATACTCTTCTGGAATTTCAAAAAACTATTAAGATCTTCCCGTTCAGTTGGAAGTTGGACTTCCAATTTCCTGTTTTCCTCTGAGGGTTGCATCTCTATCTGCTTGTAATAATCCTCAGTGTTGAGGATTTTGTGGTTACCATTATGAAGGTTATATTACACCATTATGAAGGTTTAAAGCTGCTCAGTTAGTTACGATTGAAGAGGCATATTAGCTAGATAAGATGATTGATAGTTAGATGATAGACAGACAGAGACAGACAAATGTAGTAGTATAACTGAATGCTTTGGTGAACTGTTACATGTAAAAATGTTGCATAAGCTTAAATGGGTTGATGGCAAAAATATCAGAGAAGGGAAATGCCCTTCTCTACAACTAAGGCATTTATATAAACAGAGGCCTTTACTTGCCCTAACTGGAAATGCTGGGATTGACTCAGGAACCCGAGCAAATGTTCTACTACTCATATCTTTTGCATGTCATCATTGTAAAATCAAGTTTCCACTCCCCTATATTCTTCATTTGATGCTGCTTCCATGGTAGCAAAGTAACACAATGTGATGATTTCATGTTCCACATTTGTTTTATTAAACATTATTAGGGAGAGAGAGGCAGGACACAACACAGAGCTTGTTCTTGGCAGAAGCTTTACTTTTGCCATTACATTTCAGTCTGGAATGAAACAGGATCACATATAAAATGCTATTTGGTTGGTCACCCGTGATGAGCAAGGATCACCTCCAAATAAAAGAGAAGCTGTATAAATATGGTTTCTTTTAGATTTTAAATAATATATACAGATGTATCTGGACCAGCAAGCCCAGATATTTCAGGCAGCTGCCATCATCAGAAGTGTATGTTTATGTGGAACAATTTTTGGAACTAACATTTCAACTCTAGATTAACATAAAATTCAGTTTAATTGAAAAAAGAAGTGATTGGCGTATATGGGACCATTAAGATCATTTATGGAACTTTTTCTGAAATTTGGAACAGACTCCAAATAAAAGCACTTTTTGTCCTATTGATTTCAATAGGAAGAGTAAAGATAATGGTATTTTGCCTGGAAAATAATATAAATGAGGAGCCTTCTACTTCCACTTTAGCCTCCCTTTTCATCCCTAAATCTCAAACCTAATTTCAAGGGGGGAAATGCATCTTGCAGAATTTGTATGTATGCAAAGATGCAGGACAAATATAAAAGAGTTTGTGGATCAGATTCTTGTGAATAGAATAAACTTGAAGTACTTTTCAACTCTATCCTGCCTCTGGATTTCTTGCACCTGACATATTCCTAACAATTGATAATATTACCGTATTTACAGGTCATATTAAGTTTAGGTGGGTTTTGCCTGGTCAGTTTATGGAACCAATTTCATTTACTGCAGCCTCAGAAAGTGGCAAAAACATCTTTATGGTAATTAAGCAAACTATTTGGGCTTTAGAGCTTTGTTCACTGTGGCTGCTCAAATCTAATAGGAGGATTTGGGGAATACTCAATGCCATTTCACATGAGAAATTTATGCCAGTTGCCTGGAGGGGAGGCAATTATGAACCTTTAAAAAAAAAAGTCTATCCTTGAAACTGAAGGTTCCCCAGTTTCAAATATCCTTTTCCTAGGTAAGATGCTGGAGAGATAGCTATCCTGTCACAGTAGAAGCACATTTAGAAGCCAATCATCTAGTTCCATTTTATTTTGGCTTCAGGGTAGAATACAACACCGAAACAATTTTGGTTGCTCTGCTTAGTGATTTCTACTGGAAGAAAGACAAGCGAATTATGGATTTCTTAGTGGTTTTCAATAATATTAATAATGAGGTATTGCTGGAATGGTTCAATGGGTTAGAAATGGGAGGCACTATTTTATGGTATCTGATTTCTAACAGGACCGCTCCCACAGAATGGCAGTGATATATTACTACTTGGTTAGTACTTGAGTTGCAGTATCTCAGAGCTTTCTATCCTTTCTTATCTACCATTCAATATCTACACGAAGTTAAGGTAATTATTTGGAGGTTTACACTATAATATCACTGACAAATGATAACTTTCCTTTTGCACCTCAGTCAAGATACTACATACAGTTTTGGTCGCCACGATGTAGAAAAGATGTGGAGACTCTGGAAAGAGTGCAGAGAAGGGCAACCAAGATGATTAGGGGACTGGAGACTAAGACATATGAAGAACGGCTGCAGGAGCTGGGTATGTCTAGCTTGATGAAGAGAAGGACCAGGGGAGACATGATAGCAGTGTTCCGATATCTCAGAGGGTGCCACAAAGAAGAGGGAATCAAACTATTCTCCAAGGCACCTGGGGGCAGGACAAGAAGCAACGGGTGGAAACTAATCAAGGAGAGAAGCAACTTAGAACTAAGGAGAAATTTCCTGACAGTAAGAACAATTAACCTCTGGAACAGCTTGCCTCCAGAAGTTGTGAATGCCCCAACCCTGGAAGTCTTTAAAAAGATGTTAGATAGCCATTTGTCTGAAATGGTATAAGGTTCCTGCCCACGAAGAGGGTTGGACTAGAAGACCTACAAGGTCCCTTCCAACTCTGCTATTGTATTGTATTGTATTGTAAGATATGGTATGCAAATACTTGCCAGTTGCCTGGAGAATGAGGTCAACAAACTGAAACAGAAGGGTCATAAATGTGTGATTCTCAAGCTTACAAATTAAGAAGATGGCTTGTTACAGATGAGGTAAGAGTCCCTCCAGAATGAGCAAGTCCATTATTTGAAGGTTCATCTTCATTTTACTCTGGTATAGGCATCAGCAGAGCCACGAAAACAAATTTAGCTGATGGGCCAGTTGCTACCCTACCTGAACCAGCTTAGTCTCAGTGATCTAAAACATATATATGAAGAACGGTTGCAGGATTTGGGTTTGTTTAGTCTAGAGAAAAAAAGGACTGGGGGTGGGGGGAAGGACATGATAGCAATATTCCAGTATTTGAGAGGCTGCCACAAAAAGGATCAATTTATTTTCTAATGCACCAGAGGGCAGGACAAGAAACAATGGATGGAAATTAATCAAGAAGAGAAGCAACCTGGAAGTAAGGAGAAACTTCCTGACAGTGATGACAATTAACCAGCAGAACAGATTGCCCTCAGAAGTTGTGGGTGTTTGAAGCCTCCGGAGCATTAAAATTTGGGAACTAACTTCTGGTTTAGCCATAGGGCCGTTTTTTGCCCTCCGGAACCTTTAGGGAAGCCTTCTGAAGGCTGCTGAAGACTCCAGAGGTCGAAAACCGGCCCTACGGACAAACTGGAAGTTACAATTCCCAAACTTCTGGTTTGTCTGTAGATCCATTTTTTGCTGTCCGGAGTCTTCAGGGAAGCTCCCGAGGCCTCCGGAAGGCATCTGGGGGTAGGGTGGGGGGGCTGTTTTCACCCTCCCCAGGCTCCTAGAAAGCTTCTGGAGCTTGGGGAGGGCGAAAAAACCATGCCAAAAGAGCAGGGTAGTGGTGTCACTGGTAAGGTGCGCATGTGCATGCGGGATGTGTGTTTCCGCGCATAACATTATGGGTATGGCACGCCCATGCACGACCCCCCCTGCGCTTCTCCCCGCTTTTGGCACTGGAGCCAAAAAAGGTTTGCCATCACTGGAATAGGGTTTTCTGTTCCTGCAGGGGTCTGGACTAGAAGACCTCCAAGGTCCCTTCCAGCTCTATTTGATTTCATCTGTGCCTAACAACCTTTTAACTGAATTACAACAATGCAATTGATACAGGTAGTCCTTGGCTTACAACCATTTGTCTAGTGACCAACGTTACAACAGCATTGAAAAAAGTGACTTGTGACCTTTTCACCACACTTATGAACACTGCAGCAACTCCATGGTCAAGCGATCAAAATTCAGACACTTGGTAGATGCCATGTATTTATGACAGTTGCAGTCTCCCTGCGTCATGTGATCACCCTTTGCGACCTTCTGACAAGCAAAGTTAACTGAAATTTTAGGCTCAATTGTGGGCTACCTGTATATGATTATCCTTGAAAGTATTCCACAAACTAAAACTGGTGAAGAATTAGATCTGCTTAATTTTTAACTTAAGCAGTGAAATTGGACATATAGCAGTGACTATGAAAGCATTGCAATGTTTGTTTGTGAACTGTTAATTTAAGGAATTAAACTGATCTGTAAACTATATGGTTTAGGACAGTGACCCCTACCCCCTGGGCTACTGAGAACCAGACTGCAAAAGTGTCAGGCGAGCATGTAAAGCTTCATTGGGATGTTCGTTACGCGCATGAAACCATCCCATTCCCCTCCCACTCCCCCTGCTGGTCTGCAAAGCCGGAAAGGTTGGGGACCGCTGGTTTAATACTCAAATAATTAAAAATTTGTTTCCTTCGCTATCACCCAATCCATACTCTAATGTTAGCTGAGGAGGTCAAGCTTTTCTAGACGATGGCGGATTTAGTGGAAGCACAAAAAGTAATATAGAGCTGTCTTTCGGGGGGGGGGGGGAGTCAGTGCAGGCCCAATACAGATAGGGAACATATACAGGATTGGTGTATTTTAAGCTGTTTTTCACCCCTTCTAAAAATTTAGTTAAGTATGTGAGTGCTATAATGCTATACTCAGTATAGTTGTTGCTGCAGCAAAAACACTGCAGGGGTAATGGTATAAATCACCATGCACATAATCTCCAAAGCCTGATAAGCAGAAAGAAGTAGCAGAGCAATAATATAGAAAGTAAACCCCCAGTTGAAGAAATGCAAGGGTGCATAATAATTCTTTGCTGAGAACAAATGAATACATATTCTGATTAAATTAATGGAAAATCCAGTTGTCATGGCCAAGACCTTGCCTTCATTAGCTGCTGACGATAATGAATAGGCACAGGAATAGCATCTGGGTAAGCAAATACTTACAATGCTCATTATGATAATATCCATCACTTCACCTACTTAATTGACTGGTTTTTGGCCACAACATCTCTTGCCACAATAAATATTCTAAGCCTTTACACTGCAATAAGGGATACCATGGGATTTCGCAAACAGAATCTTTTTCCATTGCAACTTCCCGGGGGACAGGTCAGATTGTCAGGTTGAGATAAACTGAAATTTTTTTTAATGGTGATTTATACTGACCCAGGAATTAACCAGATCAAATCAGTGAATAAAAGAATTAAAGTAGAACACTCTAGGAAAGAATGTGCCCGAGACTGAAGAAAACTCTAACGCAGATTTCACAAGAACCCTGATTTCAGTCTGTTTTCTCTGAAATGTATAATCTGAAGCAAAATCTGAGATCACTAATGTAACACATTACATATGTTGAAAAAATACATAGACACTATCCTAATGAGGCCGAAATGCATGACACTTGAAGAGAGAATTATTTCAGCTGCATTCTCTTGACAGTGTAGTATCCTTTGGAGAGGCTTTTCTGATGCTCATTTCCTTTCTTTTTTTAAATAATTCATTTAAAATATGTCAGGAATCTAAGCAAATAAAACCACGTCCTTCTGAATCTCTTTTTAAACATGGAAGTTCTGAAGCATGTACTTCTCTTCCTTTCACAGTAAGGGACTGGTTTGAGATTAACAGAGCCTTGACCTATATTACTGAATATATCAAAGCTGCTACTTTTTCTTTTTAGGAACATGCCTCCAATATTTTCATACCACGAAGGATACCTGGGATTCTCTTTATATTTATCTTGTTTCCTTTAAGCAATTGCTTAAAACAATTCTTTCTATATTTGGAATCTTCTGCAAGTGTATATCTAAGAGACCAATAGCTCACTGTAACTTGCTAGATTTGGTGTAATAAAAGCAAGCATGTAATTCTTTTCAGCTTTTGACATTTCTTGATAAATTATTTTTCTGTGACAGTAGTGTTTATAAATTAATAGGCATATTTGATACATATATTCAAGTACCGTATTTTTCAGAGTATAAGACGCACCAGAATATAAGACACACCCAGGTTTTGAAGAGGCAATCTTTTCAAAAAAAAGTAGGTAGGTAGATAGAGAGGGAGAGAAAGAGAGAGAAATACAGTAGGTAGGTAGGGAGAGAGAGAGAGAGTAGTTAGGTAAATAGGTAGATAAAGGGATAGGGAGAGAGAGAGAGAGAAATACAGTAGATAGGTAAGTAGGGAGAGAGAGTGTGTGTAGATAGATAGATACGTAGGTAGAGGGATAGAGAGAGAGAAATAGAGAGAGAGAAATACAGTAGGTAGGTAGAGGGATAGAGAGAAAAATAGAGTGAGAAATAGAGAGATAGAGAGAGAAATACAGTAGATAGGTAGGTAGAGAGAGAGAGTAGGTAGGTAGCTAGGTAGGTAGATGTTTCCAGGTGTATTTACCCATGTGCTGGAGAAGGAAATCACTGACCACCTTTGGAACAAATCTTTGTTTCTGCAGGCACAGTACTTGACCAACGTAATTCTCATCAATCAATCAATCTAACTAAACAGCTTTCCAAAAGGGGGGGAAAAAAACTTTTTGCACTGTGCAAACCTCCCCCAAACAGCCTGTTTTTCACGAAAATGGCCCCCTTTTTTCCCAAATAAAAGGCATGAATAGCCTTGGGGGGGCTTGCAGAGTGCTCGGGGGGGGGCAAAATGAGGAAAAACAGCCTGTTTTTTTGGTGAAAATAGCCTATTTTTAGGTCAAAAATAGCATGCATAGTCTTATGGAGGCTTATAGAGTGCTGCTGGGGGCTGGGGCAAAAACGCCCTGTTTTTTGCTCATTTCTGCCCTCCCCAGCTCCCAGAAGCTCTCTGGAAGCCTCCATAAGGGTATGCACGTGGCCATTTTGGTGAAGGGAAGGGGTTTCAGGAGGCGAAAAATGCTGTATTCGATGTATAAGACGCACCCAGATTTTCAGCCTCTTTTTAGAGGAAAAAAGGTGCGTCTTATACTCCAAAAAATATAGTATTCAAGCACATTCAAGTGTGCATCACATTAAGTTCAATAAGACTTATATACACATAAATGTATATTATACTTTTCAACTCCATTGCTCAATAGTCGACTGGACTATTGTAACTCTCTACATGGGGCTCCCCTTGAGGTGCACCCGGAGGCTTCAGTTAGTTCAGAATGCAGCCGCGCGAGCAATCATGGGAACCACTAGGTTTACCCACATTACACCGCTCTTGCGCGAGCTGCACTGGTTGCCTGTCGTCTTCCGGGTGCGCTTCAAGGTGTTAATTATCATCTTTAAAGTGCTCCATGGCTCGGGACCTAGCTACCTGCGGGATCGGATCCTGCCTCACACATCCTCACGGCCGATTCGCTCCCACAGAGAGGGACTTCTCCGGGTGCCGTCCACTAGACTTTGTCAGCGGGCGACGCCCAGGGGAAGGGCTTTCTCTGTGGCGGGCCCGGCCCTCTGGAACGACCTTCCCCCCGATATTAGAACGACCACGGACCTCCGCTCCTTCCGCTTGAAATTGAAGACTTATCTTTTCCGCCTGGCCGGCCTAGGGTAGTCTCTCTCTCTATGGGCTTTTTAAATGTATATCAATATTTAGTGGGGATTTTTAGTTAATGGGATTTTAGCACAGCAATTAATTTAATCTGTTTTAATTTGCTATGTATTTTGTATATTTATTGTTTTTATTCTCCCTGTGCACCGCCCCGAGTCCCTGTGGGGAGAGGGAGCGGTCAATAAATTTAACTATTATTATTATTATTATTATTTATTATAAAGTGTCATTGTGACATTAATCTTTATAATGTCCTGTTCTTCTCTTCAATCTAATTCCAAATCATTTTTATTTATTCTTAAAGCGGTTCACCTTTGTGGATACTTATTATTTAACCTTTTTCATCCATTTCCAAATTTTCTATTTCCATCAAAATTGCTTTACATCTCCTATGCTTCTTTCAGCCTTAACCATCCCTTGGTCTCTTTTTATCCTGCCTGAACATCTAGAGAAAGGATCTACTGAAGGCCTGGTCCCAATGAAGAGCGGGTTGGTTTGGAAGTCTTTTTCATCCTATGCTGTCAAATACACTTCTTCTGGAGGGAAATTAGCCCCCTACCCTTTTTTTCATATTGGAAGGACCTCAACACCATTCTTTTTCAATAGGCCTTTGGTGTCAGAGAGAAAAGTTGTGGATAATTGTTTGATAGTTCTTCTTGCTTTATTGAATTAGGGAGGTTAATTAGGATTTTGTTGCTGTTGCACACCATTCTGTAACAATTGGGACAAAATATGAACACCTGTAGGTAATATTTTGCTCTCAAGAGCTCCCCTACTGTATTTTTCCTTACATCTACTTTCTAGATATTCTTCAGGGAGATTTTTTTCCCCACATAGATTTTGTACTTTTTGTTGCATTTTCCCTCGTTATTTTCATTATTTTCTCCCCCCCCTCTTTTTTTCTATGATTCAATATTAAAATACCCAAAAAAATTGGTCTGTCCCACATTCAGAGCCATCGTAGTTCATGTATCTTAACTGTTAGCTGTTTAACTGACACAGCTAGAAAATATCTGGACAAAAGAATAGAAATTGCTGTATCTGTTACACAGATTTCCCAAAACTGAAAACATGGAAAAGAATAATATCATCTGTGCAATTATACTAGTTTCTGCAAACACTTCAGGGCACAGAAATTTTCCATCTGCATAATTTTTTGGCGCTTTGATGATAATTCACATTAAACTGAGATAACAAAACAAAAGCAAAATTGTAAGACCACACATATTTGCCCTTGAGACATAATCTTGTCTTAGCTTTTCCAAGCAATGAAATATTAAATGTTAATCATATACACCAGCCCTTTTATTCATAGAAATATGTCTGTATTGTTCACACATACAGTTCACCAAGGAATAATTGTGGGTAATTTCATCTGAGATAAAGTAGGGTAGAAATATGACAGAGATTTATAGAATTATAAAATCTACAGAGAGGTTAACAGAAAAGTGGCATTTTCCAGATTTCACAACACAATCATCCAGTAAAACCAATGCCATTAGAGAAGAGTAATCTATGGGTAGAAATCTTTCTGTAAAGCTTCAAAATTGAATTAAAAACCTTTTCAATAACTGAGATATGAATTGAATATACTGAGGTAGAGCTTTACCATTCCTTGTTATTTAATAACATTTGTATAGTCACCTGTCTCACATAGTGATTCTGCGCAGCATACATAAAAAGACAATAGAAAAACATTAAAACAATCAGTTGAAATAAAAAAATAGGACAAAAATGAATTAAAAAATCCCAAATGGTGTCAAAACACGCTAAGGATGCATTAATTGTCTTACAACCATCTAGCAGGCTCTGCTCTGTGATGGGATCCCCAAGTTAGCTGACGGAACCATGTTTAAGAACCTCTAGAGAAGGCCAAAAGTATTGGGACCAGACTCACCTTCAGGGGAATGAGGTTCCAAAGAGCAGGGCACATGGTAGAAAAGGTTTTCCTCCTAGGTTCTATGTGGGGATTGGCTGACAGGACCTGCAATATGCCTCATCTGCCAGGCAAGATGGGATTGATGGATGTAACTGGGGAGAGGAGATCAGTGGTGGGCTGTTGCATGGTCGGAAGGGTTAGGGCAAGCCCTTAGCTCTGAGTGCTGGCTGGGGCCACCTACCTGGCCATGTTCTATGCCAAGGGTGTCCAACCTTTGCAACTTTAAGTCTGAAGGACTTCAGCTCCCAGAATTCTCCAGCCAGTGCTGGCTGGAGAATTCTGGGAGCTGAAGTCCTTCAGACTTAAAGTTGCAAAGGTTGGAGACCCCTGTTCTATGCTATCCATTTATAACTTACTTTATGGCTTGTTGGCTGGACCAGCTACATTTCATGCCTCCCCTCACCAGAGCTGCCTGAGCTGATTAGGAGTCTGTTTCTCTCCCAAAGGGGCGTGTGTGAGTAAAGTGTGCGCGTGTACACACACACACACACACACTCACAACCAGCAAACCCTTTGTTAAAGAAAGTACAGCCCATCTCTGGAGAAGATCCCTCAAATTTCCCACTACCATTCCAAATGCATCACCTTGAATTGTAGCAAACTGACAATCAATGCAGCTCACATAGCAGAAGTGGAACATAACTGTCCACACAATTTTGTTTGTTTGTTTGCTTTCTCAGAATTATCAGATGCAAGATGGGTGATAAATAAATTTCATAAATAAACAAATAACATAAATAAAATAAATAAATATGGTACCCATCTTGTTTCTGGATACTGTGGAAGGGCAGCCCAGTGTAAAGTGCATTATAGTAGTCCATATGAGAGGTGATTACGGGATGACTGATAATAAACATACACAATCTAGAAACAGGTGCAAATGGAGCACAACAGAAAGCTATGTACAGGCACTCCTGGCCATGACTGTCAACAGCTCTTTGAGCAGAAGTCCAAAGTCCAGAACAACCTTTGGCTGTGCACTGTGTCTACTTGGGGAAGTACAATACCATCTTTAGCACAGAGAGGATAAATATCTAGCTACAGAAGTTTCTAAAACCCAAAGCCATTCAGTTTTGTCAGACTTTAGTGCACCAGGGGCAAAAATATGCAACTGGGTATCAGCACCTTGCTCCACAGCTTGGACAAGCTGTACCTGGATTGATTCTAGATAAACATCGGCTGAGCCAAATTGTTATTCTTCCTCAAACATTGTGCTTGCTTAATTTCACAGACCATGGAGAGATAAATGTAAAGCTAGGCTCATTCTGAGAGGATGCTGTATTGGAGGAGAAAATAATCATTCTAATTCCGGGGAATTCTTCCCTGTTGTGATGATAATATCCTTGCTATCAGTGCACAATGAATAAAATAGCCCAGAGTATTAAACAAACAATGAAATGGTTGTTTTCACTCTGATTGTTATTGGCTGATTAACAGAGGAATGGAGCAAATATTTTTAAAGGCTCATTCATATAAAAACAAAGAATAGATGAGAAGGCCTGGTGCAACAAGCATCTGGAGGTCAAGCATCTCAAGAGTGCCAAAACTCATGCCAATCCTGGGGGCCTGATAAATATAGCAGAAAAATAGCTCTGGAAAAAATTGCTCACCTGTTAAAAATTTAGTGTTTTTATATTTGAGAAATTAAAATGGACATAGATGGAAGCCAGGCTGAAGAGCAGGTTTCTTGTAGTAGCTTATGCGTGTTCATAAATTGTTTTCAATGCTCCAGCAATTAAACTCTCTCTAGAAACACCCTCTTATGAGTCATATATACTTTTTTGAAAGCTTGGAAATCCTCCTGTCTTATAGATGGAAGCTGTTAACATCTCTTAGGAATGGCAGGCTGCCACTGCCACATATTCTGGCTTAGTCTCAAGATGCCACCACTCAACATTAAGTGTTTAGTCAGTAATCAGTTTAGCCGCCCTGGGTCCTCTGTGGAGAAGGGCGGGGTATAAATTTAAATAAAATAAATAAAAATAAATAATCAAACAGTCTCTTATTTCACTTTCTGATTGATTAGTAAGGAAGTATAGATGGCCAGTTTATCAAAACTGGTTAAATCTCCCCAAATATGCTTTGTTTCAGAAAAAATATGTAATCACTTTCCTGAAGTTTTTCAGTATCTTCAAGGAGTTCTTTCCAAATGAGCAAAAAAATAGAACATATATATAATTACAGAAGTATTCCAAACAGCATTCAATATTCACATTACTTATTTTCAAACCTGGTTAAAACCCTCATTGTATTCACTATGACACATTCCCAACCAAGTGTACACATTTTTAGAATTTGAAAAAGTAAGAAAGTGTGAAGAAGCAGGTTGTTCTTGCCTTATTGCTATTCAGCATTCAAGCTGATTAAATTTATAAAAAGTTAAATATCCTGATTAGAATTAATGATATAATTAATATTAAATAAATAACCTGTGATCAACTTGAAAAGATAAATTGTGGCTCCTAGTTTTCTAGTTCTGCATTATCTTTTAATATGTCAAATTATGAAATGAGTTAGGAATAACTGTGTTAATTTAAAGCCTGGTGACATAGTGGTTAGAACGTAATACTGCAGGCTAACTCTGCCCACAGTCAGAAGTTCAATCTTGACAGGGCTCAATGTTAACTCAGCCTCATTCTTCCGAGGTCAGTAAAAAGAGAACCCAGATTATTGGGGGCAATATGCTGGCGTTGTAAACGGTACAGATTATGCTATAAAGCACTATGAGGCGGTATATAAGTCTAAGTGCTATTGCTAGTAATTTGCTGGTAGCCCTTTTCACTGTGGCTTCACTACTTTTTTCCTTGTCCTTCCTCAGAGTAGGCCATCATATCTTGGACTAAAAGCGGCACTTGGAAATGCCTCGTTGCAAGGAATCGGAAACCTTTAATCCGGACTGTCTTTAACAAGGGAAAGTACTCTGCGGTCTGTTTGCAATTATGTTTCTAGGTCTGGCTGAAACAGTTTTTTTTCTTTTCTTTAACCACTCTCTCCCTCGGGCTCTGAGTTTGGGCGGTGGAAGATGGCTTCTCTTTGTCCCCGACTGACTATGACCTATGGAAAATTACCAGTGTCTCTTTGTGACTTGGACTTCCTCTAATTATTGATGAAGAATTTTTTTCTTTTGGATTTGTGTTTTCTTTTCTGGATTACCTTCGTTATTACACCTATGGAGTTGGAAAAGTGTTTCTCTTCTGGTTTCTGAATTCTGCAGCTCTACAACTCTGAGAACTTTGGACTCCTGATCTGCCTCACCAGCCCCACCCCAAAAACGCCATTTTATTGGCACGGATTTTAATAGCTAATCATGGCACAAGAAGCAACGCTGGCAAGCCTTGAACAAAGAATGACTGCCCTTGAATCTGTTATACAAAATTTGGTATTAGAAATTAAGGCTCAGAGGGCAGAAAATATCAATTTTAAAAAGGAATTACTGGACACTCGAAAACAAGTGCTTGAGAACACACAGAAGAATGAAGAATTGAAAGGGGGGCTGGAGGGGGCTAAGGGAGAGATTAAAATGTTTCTAATGAGGTTGTGGAAATAAATGGGCATGTGACTAGGATAGATATGGAAAGGATGACATATTTTTTGAGATTTTAGAATGTTTCTGAGATGGATGGTGAATGTCTCCCTGATCTTATGAGTACAATTATTGCAGACTATTTACATAAACCTAAAGATGAGATCAGAGGGGACATTGACCTAGTCTACAGAATAAATTCTGCATATGCCAGGATGAATGAAGTACCCAGAGAGATACATGTTAAATTTGTCAGAAAGTCAACCAGAGAGGAAATCTTGAAGGCGCAAAGAGGGAGTCCTATGATTTACCAACAAAAGGAGGTTACCATCTTGAAGCAGATCCCAAGAAAGATTAGAGAAGCGAGGAGGAAATTTTCCTTCTTGTCTAAAACATTGTTTGATCATGGGATCTGGTTCAAGTGGGTGATACCCGAAGGGATGCTGGTGTTCTGGGAAGGAGGAAGAGTGAAGATTAAAACAGTTGCTGAGGCGGAAGCCTTTCTTAAAAAACATTCCTCTGTCCTGGGAGAAGATCCAGGGGGGGCAGGGGGAGCCATGGCCCCGCCCGCTGGGGGCCCGGGGGAGAAGGTGGAAGATACAATTGCCAAAAGACTTAGATCTAAAAAATAACTTTGCCCTGGTTTTTTTTTTAGTAATATTGTATGATATTTGTATCTGGATTTTTGTAATTGACTGACAGTATATAACTGAAAAATTTAGGAATATGTACTTGCTCCCAGCTTGTAGTGTTATGTGAAATGTTTCTTTTCTTTCTTTTTAATAATGTAACTTGAGGTTCCGGAGGAGCCGACGACTTTGACGTGACCACTCTCAAAATTTCTATGTATCCCTTACCCTACCCCACGAAAAAAATGTAAACTCAATAAAACTTTTTTAATATAAAAAAAGAAGAAGCAGGTTGTTCTTGCCTTATTGCTATTCAGCATTCAAGCTGATTAAATTTATAAAAAGTTAAATATCCTGATTAGAATTAATGATATAATTAATATTAAATAAATAACCTGTGATCAACTTGAAAAGATAAATTGTGGCTCCTAGTTTTCTAGTTCTGCATTACCTTTTAATATGTCAAATTATGAAATGAGTTAGGAATAACTGTGTTAATTTAAAGCCTGGTGACATAGTGGTTAGAACGTAATACTGCAGGCTAACTCTGCCCACAGTCAGAAGTTCAATCTTGACAGGGCTCAATGTTAACTCAGCCTCATTCTTCCAAGGTCAGTAAAAAGAGAACCCAGATTATTGGGGGCAATATGCTGGCGTTGTAAACGGTACAGATTATGCTATAAAGCACTATGAGGCGGTATATAAGTCTAAGTGCTATTGCTAGTAATTTGCTGGTAGCCCTTTTCACTGTGGCTTCACTACTTTTTTCCTTGTCCTTCCTCAGAGTAGGCCATCATATCTTTATTAGGTTTCAATGTCATACATTAAAAAACAAACTAACATAAAAGAGTAAAGGTATGACAAAACAAATTGAAGTGACAAAAATACACTAAGCCATATGTATGATAGAAGTGACCTTCAACTTTCATTTAGTACAGAGATTTTAACAAGATAATAGCTTTCTCTCCATTTAAAGGGATTAAAGAGATAATCTATATAAAATAACTGAAAATACTCATGATCTACATAGGGCAGGTACAGCTTTCAATGTGAAAAATGTACCAATTCAAGCTACAGCAAGAGTTGTTACTTCATGTTTATTAAATTCCCTAATTACAAGCTTTCTAGAAATCCCAGAATACGTGTATTTCTTACTATTCCTATATTATATTTGGATATGGATTAGGGATTTTGTCTTTTTAATTTATTTTATTATATATAGCCTTTGGTCTTTAAATTCAGTTGACAAATAATTTAAATAAAAAACAACACAAAGTCCACCATTCTGTTCTCAGTGGCAACTAAATGCTTAAGAATGAACACTCACAATGCACAAGTACAATAGCAATGCTCATGTTTTCCAGCATCTCATATCTACCATAGAATCCTACTGGCTACATTACCATTGATAACACATGGCTTTCACAGCCAGCAACTACCAACAGCTTTATTCTCCATAAGATAACTCCGTCTGCTTTAGGCTACAAAATTCAGGTCTGAAAAAGCATCTGCCACACTATCTGAGTGCAAGTCAACTTACCAGCCAAGCAAGAATATAGCAGACCTGACTGGTTAAGATAAAATAACACTACCCAAAATAATGTCTTTCCATATATCTCAGGAGTCAGACCAGTTATTTTCCCTATCACTTCTTCAAATGTGAGGCCTCTAACCAAATTCTTTTCCATTCCAGAATGTCAGTCACACGTCATCAGCCAGATGACAATACTTATCTGAATTCTGTTTCACTTTTCTATCACCTTGTTTTCCCTCGGTGTAACACTATACATACCAGACCAGTTTATGGCAGCTCTTGATTGTGCAAATATTTCTGAATGATGCCCAAAACATCTGATAAATGAAGAGGTGTGAACCTCTCACCAACAGGAGGTGACAGTTTTTTTTCTGCTGCTGTTTTCTGCATTATACTTCATCGCCAGTTAATAGGCAGATTATACTCTGAACTGGATACGGTAGTTCAGGGGTCTCCAACCTTTGCAACTTTAAGTCTGGGAGCTGAAGTCCTTCAGACTTAAAGTTGCAAAGGTTGGAGACCCCTGCCGGGTAGTTGTAATACAAAATTATACTGAGAAAATACTTTTTCTAGTTGGATAATAATATGTAACAACCAATTTCATTGTATATATGATGAACAATGACAATAAAGGCTATACTATGTAAATCATATCTGTAAGATAATTTAACTGTTTAAAGTGCATTGACTACTTCAAATGCATAAAACAATGGGGATAGGTTTTTTGCATTCTGTGGTTTAGCAACTTAAGAATTGAACACACTGAACAAATCAGAAGAATATTTCAATTTCCAACCTTTCAACCTTCCAGCTTGGTAATCAGAGGTAAAATACAGCAATACTTCAAAAAAAAAAAATGCATACAAAACCAACATTGTTTAAATCTACTTTGGAATCCCTAGAGTAATCAGCTGATGTGAAGCAACTTTAAAGGAATGGAAAAATCAGTCTGCTATTTCTCATGTGCCTTTTTTTAGTCCATAAAATAGAATATGGGAAAACTCTAAACTGCTCATTCAGCAGAGATAACCATTCTGAGGGTTTTACTCCTAAGTTAAAAAAAATAAAATCCAAAAAATGATTCATCTTTCATTACCATTAAAATGGAAATATTTTCCACTATTTGCTTGACATAGTTAAAGTTCACATTTTAAGTATGATAAGATATACATTTTTACAAGAAACAAATCCACAATTTGTTCGCTCACTTTTTTTTACTTTTACAGCTACATAAAAATGACTATCTCAGATTGATAACAGTTTTTCCAGACCTCACACAAATAGAAGCACTGCTTATTCTGAGGTTTCCAAAACTTTATATGGTTGGGTACTATTTTTGTCAGTACTAGTTTTGCTTGCCTTTTTTGTGTATGAATCTCTTTCTGTGCTACTTCACACATGCCCCATATAAGTTTTTTCAAAGCTTTGATTGCCCAATTGCCAACACAGTGGCTGGAAGGGCTTTTCTCCTCTTTCTCCTCTAACAAGAGGTTACAAGACTCAGCACTCTGATTGAAGGAGGAAGAAAAGCAATTATTTGCACATTTTCTAAGAACCATTATTTTTAATTTCACAAGTGCCACTATTGGGCAACAGGTTTTTTTGGGGGGAGGGGTTGTAACCCAGGCATGTGATACTCTAATCTTCGCTACCAGTTCTTAACCAGGAGTGTGTTTGTGTGTGTGTGTGCGTGCGTGCGTGCTTGCTTCACTCACACGCTGCCTTCTGTGCCTGCACAGAACCCTTTGTGTATGCGCAGTGTCTTTAATGACATCTGGGTGGGTTGGCGGAGCCTTCCGCCACCGTCACTACTGGTTAGCCTGAACTGGGGCGAACCAGCAGAATACCACCTCTGGGGGAACCACTGTACTCATGTACTTTGTTTCATACTTGGCTATCTCTACAATGGTGATTTCAGATTCTCTTTAGTCTATTATGGTTCTATCTCTCTTTTCATTATTCATTATTTAAATTTATATCCCGCCCTTCTCCACAGAGGACCCAGGGCGGCGCACAGGAAATTTAAAAACATACATCTTGAAGTTGAAAGATAAGGGACTGATTGGAAGAACAGGTTTAGAAGATGGAGAATGTCACAATTATTTTGTTTCATTTTCAAGAGTTTATAGATGGATATTCTAACTAACACGTATTATAGAGTCCTAATTCCTCCAGAAAAAAGACTATACCAAGTAAGAAATACATGGAAGGCATAAACAAAGTACTTTCCATTCTAAATATCACAATATCACCAAGTGGTCATTATTTTTAGAAATAGTGATCATTTGTTTTACTTACAATTTGTAACCAGCAGTTTCAGAGTAACAGTATGATAGTTTAACTATTACTATATTTGACTGCATTAAGCTTGTTCAAAGTGAACATTCAGAATAAAGATTCCATACTTCATCCTTACATTCTGTTTGCTGTGGCATGATGCAGTTTTTAAGGCATGTGTGCTTGCTATATTGCTTCCATTTCATCCCCAACCTGGTGCTGAGGCCACCTAAAGCTATGTTTAGTTTAGCTAGTGGTGTTTTCCTTCATCGTGAAATATCTTTTGCAAGCAATCAAGAAAGCCTTGAGATTGAGGCTGGGAATGACATAACAGAAACAGCAGTAATCTGTGCAGCTCCAGTTGGCCCATCAAGTCTAATGAAGAAATGCCCCCTGACTAGACTAGCAAACTGTCAGCTAGAAATCCTGTTCTTTGGTGTTTATATATTATGTTTGAGGCTATATCAGTGTTGGCAAGATTATAAAATAGGGGAAACACATGAGAAACGCATGCATATTCATAATTATGGAATGGGGGTAGAAGGCTCGCTGTCTGAAGAAAATCTATTTGTGGAGCAAACTGGTTTCAGACGGAAGAATGGAAAGAAAGCTCCAGAGACACAATCATACCGAAAGCTCTTTGGTTCTGTTTTCTCTGCTTTATTGACATCAGCTCTTGTGATCATTCAGGCAGATTATTGTATCAATAACTATTTTGTCAATGCGGTGTTCAACGTAAGTATATTGATATTCTCTGGTGATGAATGCAATCTATATAAATAAAAATTTAAAATAGTTTGTGCAAAGCCGCTAATCTCAGAAAGTACTGCACCGATCAGCACCAAATTTTCACACAATGTTCCCAACAACCTCCAAAGCAATCATACGTACAGTTTGTGTGGCTGGCACACCTGTGCCATGTGCAAGCATCACAAATGTAAAAAGTATGCAATTCTGAGGTTTTCACCTCCCTTAAGCTCCTCCCACCTGGCTGCTTCTTATGCTGCATCACGCACACGCCTCTCGCCCGCGCTTTCAACGTCATATTTCCAATGGTCATTTCCTCAGCAACCGAATAAGCCTACAACATTCCCTCACACATGGCACACTCCCATGTGGACCATTTTTGGTCCCAAGAGGCTGCATGGAGGCCTACTAGGCCCAAAACAAGATGCAGGGGGTGGCACACGCCCATGTGGCCCATTTTTGGTCCCAGGAGGCTGCATGGTGTATAGGTAGATAGCGGGATAGAGAGAGGGGGGGGGAAATACAGTAAGTAGGTAGAAGGTAGGTAGAGGGATAGAGAGAGATAGGGAAAAATGCAGTAGGTAGGTAGATAGGTAGAGAGATAAAGAGATAGGGCCGCCCTGGGTCCTTCTTAGGAGAAGGGCGGGGTATAAATTTAATAAAAAATTAATAAAAATAATAATAAAAAATACAGTAGGTAGGTAGGTAGGTAGGTGCATAAAGAGAGAGAGGGAGAAATTACAGTAGGTAGATAGAGGGATAGAGAGAGGGAGAAATACAATAGGTAGGTAGGTAGGTAAGTAGAGGGAGAGAGGAAGAAATATAGTAGGTAGGTAGGTTGGGGGTTATACGGTGGTTGTGTGTACGTATTTGTGTGTGCAGGTGTAGATAATGCGTGGCTGGGTACAGCTAGTAAATAATATAAAGTAAGGGTTAAATCTCTAGTTCTTTTCCACCACACATGTAGGACAGTGACAAATGTCATTTTCCTGCTAGTAAGTGATACTGGATGGAAAAAGAACGGGCAGCAGAGAACCACCAATCACTACTCTGAAATTACCCTGTTTTAAATTATTTGAATACAGTAACACTAAATGGCTTGTGGCTAAAGATGGTAAAACTAGGCTGTGGAGGCACCACACTTTGTGACAATATTCTTCCCTTCTGATACAAGGACAAAGGAAAGCACCTTGATGCAGGTGCTTTCCTTTGTCCTTTAAGGGCGGATTAAAGCTCACTGGTGCCCTAAGCACTGACAAAACCTGGTGCCTATCTCCTTTGTGCATATTGTACAAATCTTCATTGGTTCTTTTTTCTTTCTCAATTTTGTGGTGCTCCCTAGGGCCTGGTGCCTTAAGAACGTGCTTAGTGTGCTTAATGATTAATGCACCAATGACCAAGACTGCGATCTGGAAATCCTTGTGCTCAAGAACTAATTTAATTGTTTAAATTAGATAGTTAGATAGCACTTTGCATGTTATCATTTGTTTTCTATTTATTCCTTTTCAATGTTCATTTATTTAATGTTTAGGCACATGCTGAAGTTATATTTGGGAACAAACCTTTATGGACAGTACACTTCAAACCTTAGCTAAGTCCATAACACTAGTCTGATATTTATGCAATTAAAAGGTACAATGATGCACTGCAACTTGTGAGCCAGTTTAGACTAGGTCAAAGGCAAACATAAACTTTCTCCTGGAAAAAGGTTGTGTTGGGGTTTTTTTTGGAAGGAGAAGAAATTTTGAATGAAATGAGATATACTCTTTCATGTGAGTAGCTTACTTTCATGTCAGTTATTATCCTGATAAATACACTTATCTCCCCAGTGGTCTGAAATTGTCTGAGTTTGCTTCATCTTTAAATCCCAAGAAGATGTATCATGAAACTCCCACAAGATTTAACAGAAATTGACAGGACAGGAAACAATAGAGTGATGGAGAAGTGTGCAAAAAAAAAAAAAAAAATCAACATTGCCCTCTGCAAGCATTTTGTATTTTTACTCCAGAGTTATGAATCATATGGCTCAGCTACCCCTTGGGCAATATTAAAAATGTTTTAAAACCTTTAACCAATATTGGTTAACATATGAGGGAACAGGGCAAACTGGTTTCCCTATCCCTAATTATACTTGGCCCCGATTCAGAACAATGTGTTTATACACTCTCAGTCTTTTAAACATGTTAGCGAATAGCACCTCAGGTATACGTATTTAGATACCACATGTATGCATCTAATTTTAGCAGAATTAAAGGCACTGTTGTTTTTGGCTTTGAAATTTTAAGTGCTAGATTGAGATTTGGCAGAGAAATGGATGCTACATTTCCCTCACTTAATAATATTAATATTAAAGGAAATGAACAAGTCAGGAAGCCTTTATCCTACCTTAGTGTTTCATGGGAACCTAGCTATCTAACAGCAATTACATCCTAAGTATTCTCATAATGCTGTTTGTAAGGACCAAAATAACTGTTATCTATAACTTCCAAGTAACTTTGCTCAAAATCTAGGACCAATTGAAGAACTGCATTTTTCTAGAACACCTTGTTAGTCAACTGTACTAATATTCTGTGTATAAAAGATTGCAAAAATGTCATTGGCTCTTACTGAAGGCAATACTGTGGGAAGAATCCATGTTTAGCCTTGAGAGAAGACAAGCAAGGAAGGGGTGGGCAATACCTTTAAACATGTCAGAGAGAAGATCAGAATCTGTTTTCTCTGGTTCCACAGCGCAGAGTAATAGATTTAAGTTACAAGAAGACAGATTTTTGACTAATTCCTAATTATAAGAGCAGATCAATAGTGGAACCAATTTCCTAGAGAGGTAGTAGATTTCTCCACACTGGACCTTCCTAGAGAGGTGGTAGGTTCCTCCATGTTCAACCAGAGACTATGCAGCCATTAATCTGAATGGTCCCTTCTAACTGTGATCTATCATTCTAAAAAGACACACTTGAAAATAATGGTACAGACCTATACAGCTAATATTTTAATGAATATTATTAGCAGGCCAAAAATAAGTGTATCACCAGTAGAGTTTTTTAAAATAAATAAATAAAGCAGCTACTTGGAAATTCTTTCAGGTCTATACTCTTGATTTTCTTCCTTTTTTCCTATGATAGTTCTCACCTATACCCAAAGTTATATAGAAGTGACATATCCTGATTTTTCAAACTGTATTAGGGTGTTATATTTTTAGCAATACATAATACTAGGGCTGTGCATATTCTGATCATGCTTAAGAACTGCTTTGAACCTTTCCCAACTGCAAGCACAGTGTTTTGTTTCTGTTCAGCCTATTTTTTTCCCCCTGGCTTCTGATTAAGCAAGTCTAGTTCTTTGATTTTTCCTCAACACTACTTTATTGCATACCTTCCCTAATTAAAGGAAGACCTTTGAACTAAGTACAAATGTCACTATCTGATTAGCACTCCTCAGCAATTTCATGGAAACAGAGTAATGCATGGCTTATGCGGGAATTGTGAGCTAAATGGAAAAAATATATTTTAATTGACTGGAAAAGTTTTGAATGGCCTTGTAGGTGTTTTTATTACATAATATGTAACTGTGAGTTTATTTTTTATAAACATGGTGTTATCTTTTCACATGGTGGAAAGCTAACAAACTAATTCAGTTGAACTCTTTGGACACCAAAGATATGATACAATGCCAATGCCAGACTGATTCTTTTTTTCCATTGTGGATGAATGGTTAATGTATCTGTGAATGACTAGATTTAAAACTGATAAACTCAGTCACTCTTTCACTGTTGATTAATCTATGTCTACTTTAAGACCAAAACCTCAGAAATCACAATTGCTACTTACTAAGAACTCAGATGTGGTAGTGGCAGTAACTGTGGCAGCAATGGGGAAACCAGAAGATGAGAGAGATCAGAGTTTTCCCCCCATTCCAGAATCATGAAAACCTCAAGTGATAACATAACCCTTTTTTGTGTATTATTGATACTGGATGATTTAGCACTCTAGCTTGGTTTAGGATGACAGCACGTATGGAGGGTAACCGTTTAGGAAAGCTATTCAGAAATGATCCATGATGCATGGCTCTGTTTGTCATGCCATCTGTTCAGGAGGAAAGAACCATTTCAGGTTTTCTTCTGAAGGCACATGGGACATATGGAAGCAGTCAAGAAGAGAGGATGGTATATGTATTGCACTGTGCCCACACAAAAGCTATCAGTTATGCAGAAAAGGTGCTGCTTTTATAATTCACTTTTCCTCCAACAAATAACAGGACTAGAATAAGGGAAAGAAGATCTTCAATCTTTTATAACAATTGTTATAACTGCCTGTTATACAAGTGAACTGCTTAGTATTTATTTGGAATCTGATCCTTCCTGAAATACTAATTCATTGGGAATGAGGGAAAAATAACAAAATAACTACTGTATAGACTTTTTCTTAATTTCTATTAATTAGCCCTTCCATTAGTGTATCTGCAACCACAATATCAGTGCTTTTGAAAAATGGAATCACTATTTCATTTATCCCCTTTTTAACTCTCCAACTTAATTAACCAAAAGCATGTCTCCTTCAAAAAGTCAAGTAATCCTATGAAATTTTATTATCCGAGGATTGCAGTGACTGTAGCTTTTCCTAAATTTGGAAAAATGCACAAAAGATTGAGCTAAAATTGGCTGTTTACTACAAGCAGAATCATTGGTAGAATATTTTAAATAATTGATGCTAAAGAGGAAGGGTAGAAGGTTATTGGCTGCTTGTCCCTGTTTGTGGTCTTGTTGAATGGCAGTATGTTATATTGGAATAGATGGACTACTCTTATTTTCTTGTGTTTATGTTTTCATTTGGGAGGTACCAATTAGAGAAAGACTGCTAAATGGTGAACTGACATAATTCTATTTTTAGTTAATTTGGGGTTTTTTCATAGATTTTTTAAAATTAATCTGAGATAAAATATTCCATCTTCAATAATATTTATTTTTAAAAAATGAATTCTAACAAAACCTAAATATCCTAGGAAATTTGATTCAAAGATTATTGGGTCCATTTATAAAACTACAGGTAATCCTTGACTTATGGTCACAAATTTAAGTGAAAGACTTAAGGGAGTTTTGTCACATTTTATGACCTTTATTGCCACAGTTTTAAGTGAATCACTGCACTTCTTAAGTTAATAACACAGCTATTGAATTTGGCTATCCCATTGACTCTGCTTGTCAGAAAGTTGCAAAAGGGGATCACATGACCCAGAACATTGCCACCATCATAAATATGAACCAGTTGCCAATCCTCCATATTTTGATCATGTGACCATGGGGATGATAAAATGGTCATCAATATGAAAACTGGAAATAAGTCACTTTTTTCGTGCTGTTGTAACTTCGAATAGTCAACTTATAGCCATTCGAAATGAATGGTTGTAAATTGAGGACTACCTTGAGCCCTATCAGTATCGAACTCCAGAGTTTGCCTATAATAATACTGCACTTTAACCACTCTGCCACCAGGGCTCTGAAATAATGTTAGTATTTGATACTAAAATAATTTTAGTGTTTTCTAAAGATTATTTGTTTTTTGTTTTTTAACATTTAGGTTTGAACTTTGGAAAAGTTTGGCGGAATGACTGAAGGAGTAGGATGAAATAGTCCCAGGTCCCTTGGGAAGGGTCTCCAACCATCTCCTGCCACATATCCCCATCCGACCTGTCCGCTGCCAGGAAGAGGGCCTCCTCAGGGTGCTGTCCGCTGGACAATGCTGGCTGGCGGCTCCCAGGGAAAGGGCCTTCTCTGTGGCGGGCCCAGCCCTCTGGAACGACCTGCACCCCAACCTTCGTACCATCACGGACCTTCGCCTCTTCCGGCGAACATTAAAGACTTACTTTTTCATGCGGCCGGCCTGGCATAGTGTGTTTTTACTATCATTTTAATAGGGTTTCTTATTATTTTAACACAGGTTAAATTTATTTAATTTAATTTTAAATTAACTATTGACTGTATTTATATGTATTTTATCCTTTATTATTCCTGTGCACTGCCCTGAGTCCCTACGCGAGAGAGGGCGGTATACAAATTAAATTAATAATAATAAATAAACAAAAGAGAGAGGGCGCAAGATGACCAAGCAAGGTGGGAGGAAAAAGCAGGCAGCAGAGCAGAGGAGCAACAGAGCTCTGGCAATGAGCAATCCCCCGATTCCCGAGCATGGAGAACGGAGAGGAGACGGGATCAGAACAGGGCGACCCAACGACTTGGGAGGAGGGTGCCACCCTTCTTCACAAGGCTCACCTGGGGGATGAGATTTAAAGAGACACTATTGGGAGGGGCACTTGTTGGGAACAAGAATTGCCTTTTTCCAATCTCACGTGCTGTTACTGAGGTCTGGATACTTTACTTGCCTTGCCTTGCCTGGCTAGGTGTAAGTTTGCAGCAACACAGTTCTGCTCTGGGTTGTGCTGCAGTCCCAGTGAATTCTTCCCGTGACGAGGACTCCTTGGAATGAAGTTCCCTGAACTGTGGCTGCTGTCAGAACTGTGTTTCTCCCCTGGACTGATAGCAGCCAGGAACTATTGGAGGTGCATGTTTAGAGTTTGTTTCTAGAGTTGCAGTGAATGGTGGGACCTGGGGGGGGGGAGGAAGTTGGAGCAAAAAAGGGGAGTTAAGCCTTTGCCTGGGCCGTGTTACTTCAGTGCCCAGCCCTGGGTCATCACACTTTAGTACAGTGTTTATAGAAGATATAGAAAAAGATGAAGAAATGTTAAAACTTACAAATGCTGATAAAAAGGTAGTGGGTTGTATGTAGTCTGCTGGGAAGAGTAAATATACTGAAAATAATTACAGGTAGTCCTCAACTTACAACCATTCATTTAGTGACTGAAATTAAAGTGTTTGAAATTAAAATGGCACTGGAAAAAGTGACTTGACCTTTTTTCACACTTATGACCACTGCAGTATCCCTATGGTCATGTGAACAAAATTCAGACACTTGGCAACTGGCATGCATATATGACGGTTGCACTGTCCTAGGGCAGGGGTCTGCAAAGTCGGCTCTTTTAAGACTGGTGGACTTCAACTCCCAGAATTCCCCAGCCAGCTATGCTGGCTGGGGAACTCTAGAAGGTGAAGTCCACCAGTCTTAAAAGAGCCGACTTTGCAGACCCCTGTCCTAGGGTCAACTGATCAACTTTTGTGACTGTCTAACAAGCAAAGTCAATAGGGAAGCCAGATTCACTTAACAGGACACATAGAGAAAAAATTATTTTCTAGGATTATATTGTCAAAATCAGGAAAATTAATGATGTAGCTATGATTTTAAAAAAACATCTAGTTATTAAATTAATTAAGGTATTCTGATTTTACAATGAAAAATACAGGATATAGTTTGTTGATTGCCAAACATAAAAATCTGTGCTGAACATATGATGGAACATATGTCCATGTTCTCACTGAAAATGCCAATTTGGTACTAATGAAATCCAATTCCATAATTTCTACTGAAATACATCTTGAAAAAACATATACAAAGCAGACTGGAATATGCCATATTTCTAGAAAAAAAGAGAGTGGAGAAAAGACACCCCTTTTTCCACTGCACCCCTAAACTCTTTCTAAAACTAAATAGCTAGTAAGCAGGCTACATTGAAAAATAAAATCTTTATATCAGATAAATGTTATAAAATAATAATATAAAAGTGATAAAAACATGATAGAATCATAAAGCTACACATTCATCTTTTTGACACTACTTAACAGTGTATGAAGTTAAAGAATCATGAACATTTATTTGTTCATCAAATTAAGGAATTGTACCCTCCACCTTTTATTATATTTGTTCAGATAAAAGCCAGACTGAAATATTCATTCTTATGGTAATCAGGAAATGTAATACACAAGCAAAAGAAATTCAAAGGAAATTAAATTAAAATTAAGTTGGGAATATATCATACTGTGATATAGTGTTACATAACATATGGATTAGATTATAGAAATTGTAGTTCAGTATTTCTGAATGGGTTCAGGTTGTTTGCAATTTGTGCTTCGATAGTTAAAATGTATTCCTTAGTAAACAATGTACATTTGATTTTAAAATGATTCTTTTGCACTTTGTTCCATTTTAACATACCGTATTTCTCGGAGTATAAGACATACCTCCCCCCCCCAAATAGGGTGAAAATCTGGGTGCGTCTTGCCTCCCAAAACCCTGCCCCTTCGCAAAAATAGATTTGTATAGGCTTTGGAAGGCCTTCAAAGTGCTCCTGGGGGGCTGGGGAAGGCAAAAATGAGCGAAAAATGAGCAGATTTTTGGCCATTTTTGCCCCCCCCCCCCGAGAAGCACTCTACAAGCTTCGCAAAGCATATGCAGGCTCCCTTTTTTTGCAAAAAAACCCAGGTCCGTTTTTGTGAAAAACAGATCATTTTCCGCTCATTTTTGCCCCCTCAGACCCCAGGAGTACTTTGCAGGCCTCCCAAATTCTCTGCATGCCCCGTTTTTCACAAAAAACAAGGCATGTGGAAAGTTTGGGAATCCTGCAGAGTGCAAAAACTTTTTTTTTTAAATTACCTCTTCAAAATCTTGGTGCATCTTATACTCTGATGCGTCTTATAGTCTGAAAAATATAGTATTTATAAATAGTATTAAACACTAAAAAGCCCACTGATGTTGTAAGTCTATTCAGGTTTAGGAATTAGTTTTCGTATGCTCAGTGGAAGCTGCTGTCTAAATGTAATTTATAATATACAGAATATTATACAGAATATTTTAAAGCAAATCTCTGCGTTATCAAGAATCGGGTATTCAGAAAAAAAGATTAAATAAGAGTTTTCTTGCAATTGTTTGGAGTTGAAAACGTAACCCCCAACTTAGCATCAAAATACCAGCTCTGTTTTTAAATACTTTCCTAATAAACCTTATGTGAATAGCTGAATGAAAGGAAAGTTGATTCACATTAAGGAAAGATTCAGAATTCATGCACAGAACTCACCTTCGGTTCTTCAATTAGCACCACTCACCAGAGCGTAAGATGTAACTATCACCAGTCTATAAGTTAGTCCTTTCTATCCTAAACCAAGCCAAGTCCTAAAACACTAGGGAATTATTTCTAGAAGTCTGGAACTCTAACAAATTAGTCATCAATAGATACACAGACATAAATGCTATCTATAGACTATGCAAAAGAGACAAAGAACAAGCTAAAAGAGGGAGAATCAAGACTTAACACCTTTCCACCAGCAATCAGCACCCAGATCACCATAGATTCATTCTAAGGTTAACATCCGACCAAATCATCAAGTAAACAATACCCCAATCAAGGAACTGCCAAAGAAGCTAGCAGTAAGCAGCAGAACCAAAAAATCTCTAAGATCACCCCACTAACACTGACTTGGTAAGACATTAGAATATAAACTAAGAGCAAAGCCCAGCCCTTACTAGCACTGATGATGTTACCTAGTTTGGGTAATGAAAAGTCTGCAAGAAAAGAACTAAGGACCGCTCACTTACAACATTTTCCAATGTGATCAATTTTGAGAAAACACAAACCATGCTAAAAAGCTTGTTTGCCTTTCAGCAAATGGAAAGGCACCCCAATCCTTAAACAGTTCATATGATTCAGTTACCTTTGCTTTTGTCTTTCCAGTAATATGGTCAGTGAGTTTAATGTAAACTTTGCAATTGCTACATCTCTTTCTCTTCCACATTTCATTGATCTGTTTTTTCACTTTTTGAAATCCATTACTAATTACATTTGCGAACTATAACTTCACAGTGTCTTGTTTCTATTCAGACTATTTCATTCTTAAAATTTTGGTCATGATAGGTCCATTTGGAACATTCTCTGGGTAACCATTTCACATGCTGAGGAATTTTTTTAAATGAATTATTCCGTAAGTTTATTATCAATCGAATGAATGGCTAGAGGGCTTTAATATAATGAATCCAAACTTCTTATAATTCACAAAACGCTTCAAAATGCTTCAAATTCATTTTTATTTTATTCTACTCATTGATGGGATTATTATATACCATTTGTCTGAAATGGTATAAAGTTCCTGCCCACGCAGGGGGTTGGACTAGAAGACCTACAAGGTCCCTTCCAACTCTGCTATTGTATTATTGTATTATTGTATTATTTCATTTCCCCCCCTTATATTCAATTATTTCCAATTCTCAGATATTGCAATCCTTGCAGTTTTCTTGATAAGTTTTTTCCTGGGTTTTAGCCTCATGCCTTTTTTTTATTTCATTACTTTCTTTGTAATTATAATAAGAGACTTACTCTTCACATAAATCTGCCTCTGACTTCACAGATTTATAGCTATTCTGAGAGGATAGGGTAAATATGTGATCCTTTGTGCTTTTACAATGCATTTCTGATGCAACTTGAAGATACTTCTCATGGATTATTAAGCTTCTTCAACTCTGACACTGCATGTTTATCTGTTGCCTTAGCAGCAGTCCCATAGCAAAGCAACAGAGGAGAACAAGATGGATTATGAAGGTTTTCAACAATTCAGGCACCATTATATTCAAAGAAGATAAGAGAGTCCTGTTTCAGATTCGTCTTTGTTTAGCTACAATCTTATTTTCAAATTTTATATGCAATTCACACTTTTTCCTAACAGCCATCATTTATTAAGTAGTTAATTTAGCAGCCTCTTTACCTATATTCATGTATTTCAGGGTAAAATCTTTCAAAAGGATTGAAGTAATTTGGTTACCGGATAAAAGAAATATTAATATGAATGGTTCTTTGTCCAGAACCTCCTGTATACAAAACAAAAAATAGCTAGATATGTAAAGCACTATATTGGTTAAATGTAGTTGAAGAATAGCTGTGAAGATATATATTTTAAAATATGAGGGTTTTTTGAGCAGTTCTTTAAGCCCATGCTGCATTTATCACATTTACATGGTGGCATTATACATAAGATTTACACTTCTGTTATCGGAAAAGTATTCTCACTGCTTGTTTCGATATCACCCTAGCTCTCAGAAATCTTGAGAGACAGAGGGATGGGAGGGAGGAGGAGAGAGAGAGGGAGGGAGGGAGGGAGAGAGAAAGAGAAATTTAAAGCTACTACACATGTATTTCCTGATAGGTACTTTAGCGCTCTCTCGCTCTCTCTTCCTCCCTCCCTCCCTCTCTCCTTCCCCCTCTGTCTCTCAAGATTTCTGAGACCTAGGGTGATATTGAAACAAGCAGTGGGAATGCTTTTCAGGACAGGATAACGAAAATGTAAATCTTATGTATAATGCCACCATGTAAATGGTGTATCTAGGATCATTTGGGAAAAAACAGATTTAGGAAGTGTATTTAATGAGATAACATTTAGCTTTACCCTAAGGAAGTTGCTGAACTCTACATTACATTTGCAATACTTTGCTATCCACAATTTTCTTCTGCTGATGGAAACATCCACTGGTTTTCAGCATATTTCTGGACAAAGTTTTCAAATTCTTGCATAACTGTTTTCCAATTAAGTCCCTTAACATATAAACCGTCTACGTGTTTCAAAGGAAATGAATGAACCCCAGGATACCACATAATTTATATGGACTTCTTGAATACTGCCTTGTCTGTTATGTCCTGGAATGTTCCACACAACTCCTCTTCAGCTATATCTTCTCTAGAGGTTATAAAGGTAAAAAAATTACCATTCATAAAGCTTTTTGCTGTTATTGGCTTTCTTATTTATAAATCTGATTCCCCCTGCCCCCCCAAGTCTCAGAGATCTTAATCATTGGTCTATTCCTGTAATGATGTTTTGGCAATGACCATAATATTGAGGTAGAATATATCTACAACCAGCCAGTCATCAGCTCATACATAAAAATTCACTGGTATTAAGAGCTTGGAACCTTTGTGATAATTCTCACTAATATGGCTCTGCAGTGTTTTAGAACTGAAAGCAATATTGTTCCTTGGAGTATGTGGAAATGAAAATATAGACCTATCTACAGCTCTTTAAAAAAGAAAGAACCGTAATTCAGTCCTTTGAATTACGTTTTATGTTAAGATTTCACTGAGAGGATATGTTGCTTTTGAAACCAGCGCCAACTGCAAATCTATATCACAGTTACACAGCAATATTAACTGATTGCGAAATGATTCAAGAACTTTCAGTGTAATTAAAACACATCTTAATTAGAAAAGAGAGTGCAAGCTCATACATAGCTTATTTGCATTGCAGAAAAGGATTACCAGCAGCTCATGCTTGCCAGGAGCACTCATACTGTAAAGACCTTTCATAAAAATGTGAGTTATTTATATCAAAGACACCGGTTTCTATTCACTTACAAGAAAAATTGATTAGAATTGCAGAGCCCTGCTGAACCAGTTTCTAGAGCTTCTAGAGCATCACTCAAAACAATTATTAAATCACTGACACACATTAGTTCTTAGTAATCCATGCTAAACTTATTTCCTAAATTAGGTTGCACCTGCACCCATCACTACTTTCTGTTTTGTTAAGAGGTCTATGAATATTCTTCATCCAAAAAGAACAATGGAAACATTGAAACATTTCATACAAAATGTTTTCAAAGCAGTGCAAATATGTACTTGCCCTTTTGGGAAAGGTCATTCATTGGGAAATTATTGGGAGATTTCCTGTATTCATATCTACTAGAAGATTATTTTCTTCCTAGAATAAAAGCCTATGGATTGTATGTCTGTGGGTGGAAGTATCTTCTTATGTTCTCTAATTTGAAGAAACTGTTGAAAATGAAGGTAAGGAAAGAGAGAAGTGGTAGCCACACAGGGAAGAGAGATGAAAGAGGAGAAGAAAAGCTGTTTGGAGCTAAGGAAATGGGAAAAAGCAATTAGACAAGGATGGATAAAAAGAGAAAGAAAAGCCTTGCAAAAAATAATTTCATTTGCCAGGCAAACAGATCTTTGTTCCAGGCTAATCTTCAGGCTCATTCGCAGAGAGAACCATTTTTTGCCCATCTCAAGATAATTCCTTATATTTTCTTGAAGGGAGAGGGAAAATCTCCAGAATTGTTTTTAACTGCAATTGACTTCCCTAGTTTGGGAGGATGGCCAAGCTGGCCAATACATTGGATTTCTGGTTGCTGATTCCTCTTCTCTCTTCTCTTCCTTTTATGGAGCATCATTTTAACTGAGGATGGTTCTTTTTTCAGATAAATAGGGTAAGTCAGACAGTTGGTTCATGTAGCCCAGCACTGAGCATTAAACAACAGTCTTCCAAGAAATATTTATCAGCCCTGGTTACAGATGCAGCAATGGAACCTGGGACATTTTTTATATACAAGATGTGAACTGCTAGTGAACTAGAAGCTCTTCACTTGAAAGAGGAAGTATGACTACCCCATGTCCCAAAATAAGTGAGCTATTCCAAAGTAGCAGAAAGACTGCTAACTTTTTAAATACGTTGACCAAATGTTTTGGCATATCTTTCTAAGTTAATACGTCTGACTGGTAATCACAAACTGAAAGGTTAAGCGATTAAGCTCAAAAGTACCAGAATACACCAACATTTTATAAAACAGAAAGAAAAATGACTAAGCATTCTCTTATAGTCCAGGCTGTATGTTATAATAAAGTATTACAGAAACATCCATAACTATAAGGCATTTATACTGCAATCCGCTGTAAAGTTAAACTGAACAAAATAAGGACGTCTTAGTTTCTATGCCAAGTTTATTTTGGGAGCATATGTTTCCAGCTAAGCTAGCTGCAGGATGTTTGCATCATGGGTAAATTCCACCTCCCTCACACATATTTTTTAAATTTTTCTTTACTTGTTGAGACTTTCCCAAATACACATCAGCCACTTCTGTTTTACCTAGAGGGGCTAGTTTAACTCTCCCTCAAATAGCAACAGAAGTACCAGAGGTAATGGCTTTCCCTCTCGTTATATATGACAAGCAACAAAAACTGAAAAGTATCCCACATAAACGGTCTAGAAACAGACCCAAAGAGCCAGAATTAACAGCTGGAAAGTGTTAAAGCCTTGGTACTTTATTCACATCTAAGAGCCCCTGGAAAACATTCTGAACAGCTATGCTAGAATCCAGCTTCTATAACATTTTAACAAAAAGCTACAAAAAACCTCTTAGAAATTCTCTGTCAGGGTTCCGGATGCATACAGCACATAATTTCTACAGGGCAAAATTAAGCATCAAATTAATCTGAATTTAAAAATAGATCAACCTGCTAGACATTTTGATCTCAAGAATCCATCTACATTTTCTATCAGTGATGTTTCAGTAATTTCAAGAATCTTATTCTTCTCATTAACAGAAACAATAAAATGAATAATTCAAAAATGTACAAATCACTATAATTTGTGTAAAATATAAAGTAACACATCTCTAAATGCATTAGATTTGGCATTTTTATTCATCTATCGAGTCCTTCCCAAGGACCTGAGATAGGAAGATGTTTAGAGGTATCATTGCAGGATGTAAGCTGCCTTTGCAAATGATTGATAATTAATTTGTCAATGCCAATGGTGTTCAAGTGATGCTCCAGTTGTTTTGGGATTGCACTCAAGGCAATCCCATAATGAGACTATAATTGCTTTCTTTTGCCGTAGTCATTCTATTTCTAATTACCAATCTTTGTATTTTATGTTCTTCACCAGTTCGTTTTCTATTCTGCTGTCTCCAGATACTGCCACATTCAGTTTAGCCTTTCTTACTGACAATTGCTAAGTCTGCCATCTTATGTGGCAGGTGCCTATCTGTCTGAATTCTAAAGTCCCCAGAGCACTTTAGATTCTTCATTTTCTATTACTTTCTCTGTTTTATGGTCCCATCAGTTCTTGTTTGCAGGCAAATGGTATTTTTTGCAGATCTTCCAGTGCACCATGGTTGCCACTTTGTCAAGCTGTTGTTTCCTCTTATCATTATTATTATTCATACCGCACTGCTCAGTAAAGCTAAACACGAAGAGGACTTTTCCAACTTGGATATATAAAATCTAAGATTGCAGTGTACAGGCCACTACATTCCATATCTACTCCTAGCAATTTCAGTCATCAGATTAAATCCTGTTTATATGTAGTATGTTAGTTGAAATTATATTGTATTTTGTTTCTTTAAAGACAAATAGTGCAGTGCAATGTTAGGTAACATCTTGCCTGAATAGGATCTTAATCCAACCTTTCCAAATACAGGGACTTCCAGATGGTTTGAAGCAGCGTTTCTCACTCTTAGCAATATTAAGATGTATGGATTTCAACACTCACAACAGCCAGCAAGCTAGTTGGGGAATTCTGGGAGTTGGTCTATACATCTTAATGTTTCTAAGGTTGAGTAACATCGATTTGAAATATAATTTCCTGAATTACCCACCAATAGTGCCACTGGTCAATCTGTCTGGGAATAATGAGAGTTATTGTTCCAACCCATCTGGAAAGGTTTAAGTCGGGGAAAGCTATTTAACGCAAATTTAACTTTAAAACCTGATAGCAAAGGCTTCACTAATGAAATAAAGAAAATACAACCTAGAACTAGGCAATGCTTTAATTCATTCAATTTGTTTCAACATTGATGTCTGTATACATTTTCCCATTTTGTTTTGCTGTGAGGTAAGAATCAACACATCCTGTGCTAAGCACATTGGGCTACAAGCATACTCCACAGTTCTCGGTCTGCAGCTACAGCTTCTGCATCCTTCCATTTAAGATTGATATTTTCCAGATCTTCCTGAAATGTTTGGCGCCAGGTTTCCTTTGGTCTTCCTCTTTTTCTCTGACCATCTGGTGGTATATAATTAATTGCAGTCTTTGCTGGATGCTGCTCACTCATGCTGTTCATGTGTCCAACAAAGCCCATTTTTCATTCTGTCACTATCTCAGACAGTCTTCAGGAATGATACTTTTTTGTAGAATTTCCTGAACTATCCTTGACGGTAGCTTCCTCAACTTTTCAACCATCTTAGTAGCACCATGGGAGCATATGGGGGAACAGAAGCAGATGATGTAGGAATAGCTTGAGTAAATATTAAAGATGGGGGATGTAAACATTTTTTATACTTCATTTCTATGATGCAGACCTCTGAGATTGTTGAAAAAGCTACAGTTAATAAATCACAAACACACATTTAAAATGTAATGAATAAACTTTAAGCTCTGGGCAATATTATTACACATCTTTCATACCATTATTATATTTTAAATAATGTTCACTTTACATTAATGTCAGTACTTCAATTAATTTCATTTTTACAATATTGTCATAATGTGATGAGGCTTTTTATTTTAAAATAATAATAGCAGCGCAAACAATAGCAATGACACTTAGACTTATGTACCTCTCTGTAGTGCTTTCTAGCACTCTCTAAGCATTTTACAGAATCAGAATATTGCCCCTAACAATCTGGGTCCTCATTGCATGCCCCCCCCCTCGGGAGGATGGAAAGCTAAGTCAACCTTGAGCTCCATCAGGATTGAACTCCACACTGTGGGCAGAATTAGCTTTCAATACCACATTCTAACTACTGCGCCACCATGGTTCCTTCTCCATCTCAAATGACGTGTTTCAAAACAAAATGAATAATAATAATAATAATAATAATAATAATAAATTTGAATTTATTAACCGCTCCCTCTCCCCACAGGGACCCGGGGCGGTGCACAGGAGGAACTAAAAACAATATAAACAATAAATACAAAAATATATACTTTAAAACACAATTAAACAATATTATCCCGTGCTAAAAATAATTAAAAACCCATTAAAATACATTTGAAATCTATAGACAGAGAGACTATCCAAGGCCGGCCAGTCGAAAGAAATGGGTCTTTAATTTCGTACGGAAGGAGCGGAGGTCAGTGGTCGTTCTAATATCGGGGGGAAGGTCGTTCCAGAGGGCCGGGCCCGCCACAGAGAGAGCCCTTTCCCTGGGCGTCGCCCGCTGACAAAGTCTAGTGGACGGCACCCGGAGAAGTCCCTCTCTGTGGGAGCGAATCGGCCGTGAGGATGTATGGGGCAGGATCCGATCCCGCAGATAGCTAGGTCCCGAGCCATGGAGCGCCTTGAAGATGATAATTAGCACCTTGAAGCGCACCCGGAAGACGACAGGCAGCCAGTGCAGCTCGCGCAAGAGCGGTGTAACGTGGGTGAACCTAGTGGTCCCCATAATTGCTCGCGCGGCTGCATTCTGAACTAACTGAAGCCTCCGGGTGCACCTCAAGGGAAGCCCCATGTAGAGAGAGTTACAATAGTCCAGTCGGGATGTCACGAGGGCATGAGTGACTGTGCGAAGGGCGTCCCGATCCAATAGGGGGCGCAATTGGCGAACCAGGCGAACCTGGTAAAACGCCCTCCTGGCCACGGCTGTCACTTGCTCTTCCATAGACAGCCGGGTATCCAGGAGGACACCCAAATTGCGCGCCCCATCCACAGGGGCAAGATGTTCGCCCCCTATGGCCAGCGTTGGAGAGAGCTGGTTGAATCGGGCAGCCGGAAACCACAGTCACTCGGTCTTGGTCGGGTTGAGCTTGAGTCCGTTACTTCCCATCCAGATCCGCATGGCTTCCAGGCACTGGCACATCACCGCTACGGCATCGTTGGGGTGGTTTGGGGTAGATATGTACAGCTGGGTGTCATCAGCGTACAGGTGGTACTCTACCCCAAAACCACGGATGATCTCACCCAGCAGCTTCATATATGCATTAAACAGGAGAGGCGAGAGGACCGACCCCTGAGGCACCCCGCATGTGAGGGGTCTCGGGGTCGACCTCTGCTCTCCTGCCCGCACAAATTGCGATCGGCCAGAGAGGTAGGAGGAGAACCACCGTAAAACGGTGCCTCCCACCCCCAACCCCCCCAGCCGATGCAATAGGATACCATGGTCGATGGTATCGAAAGCCGCCGAGAGGTCTAATAGGACCAGGATGGAGGAACATCCCCCATCTCTGGCCCTCCAGAGATCATCTACCAACGCGACCAATGCCGTCTCGGTGCTATGCCCGGGCCGAAAGCCGGACTGGCGCGGATCTAGATACTCAATTTCCTCCAGGTGACGGGGAAACTGTTGTGCCACCACACTCTCGACAACCTTCGCCAAAAAGGGAAGGTTGGAGACTGGACGATAGTTGTTTAAAAGAGCTGGGTCCAAAGAGGGCTTCTTGAGGAGGGGCCTCACCATGGCCTCTTTTAGGGAAGCAGGTAAGGAACCCTCACTCAAGGATGCGTTGACAACCTCTTGGAGCCAGCCTCGTGTCACCTCCCAGGATGCCAGTACAAGCCAGGAGGGGCACGGGTCCAATAAACATGTGGTGGCTCGCAGTCGCCCACGTAGCCTGTCCATATCTTCGGAAGTAACGGAGTCAAACTCCTCCCAAACAAGATCTCTCTCGTGGCATCCCACTGGGCCATGAATGGGGGCTAGCTCACTCTGTATCTGAGCGGTTTTCTCCTGCAGAAAAGTCACAAATTCCTCTGCTCTACCCTGTAGCGGGGCTTCCCGCTCCCTCTGTTGGAGGAGGGAGCGGGTCACCCTAAACAGGGCGGCAGGGCGGTTTTCTGCGGATGCTATGAGAGTGGCACAATGGTGACGTTTGGCCACTCTCAGCGCCACAATGTAAGTCCGTAAATGGGCTCTTACCTGTGTCCGGTCAGATTCAGAACGGCTAGACCTCCATCTTCTCTCTAGGCATCTCTTGCGGCGTTTCATCACCCGCAGCTCCTCAATGAAACATTGAGAACTTTTGAAAAACTATAAAACTCTCTTCAACACTCTGTCTTTCTGGCCTGTTAGAATGCAAATGAGATCATGCCAGAACAACCCTGTCCAGAAATTAAGGGTGTTATAGTTCAACACTTCTGGATACCAACATCTTAGAGAAGATTAATGCTTGGACGTCGATTCCCAGAATTCCTCAGCCAGCATGGTGGCTGGGAAGTTTTAGAAATTGAAGTCTACGGATCTTAAAATTGCAAAGTCTGAAAAACATTGGTATAAACATTCCCATTTTGTAATTTTACTACTTTGGTAGCCACAAAAAATAAAGCAGAGCCACTGTTTTCTAGCTTCAACAAGAAATTGAGGGGAAATGATTTCACAACTTTTGTAAGACAGCTGTGGAGGAATTCTTTGTCAGAATATAAAATGCGAGTCTGGATGGGGAGGAACAGGCTTCAACTCAACCCATCCAAGACCGAGTGGCTGTGGCTTCCGGCATCACGGTATAGTCAGCTGATGCCATCACTGACCATCGGGGGTTAGACATTGGCCCCCACAGAGAAGGCTCGCAATCTGGGTGTCCTCCTGGACTCTCGGCTGTCTCTAGAAGATCACATGACAGCCGTGGCCAGGGGGGCTTTCTATCAGGTCTGCCTGATACGCCAGTTGTGCCCCTTTCTGGATCGTGATGCCTTACGCACAGTCACCCAAGCCCTCGTCACCTCCCGTCTGGACTATTGTAATGCTCTCTACATGGGGCTTCCCATGAGGTGCACCCGGAGGCTCCAGTTAGTTCAGAATGCGGCCGCGCGGGGGATTCTGGGAGCATCTAGATGCTCCCATGTGACACCTCTCCTGCGTGAGCTGCACTGGCTGCCTGTGGCTTTCCGGGTGCGCTTCAAGGTACTAGTGACCATCTTTAAAGCGCTCCATGGCAAGGGACCTGGATACCTGCAAGACTGCTTCCTGCTGTCAAATACCTCCCACCGACCAGTTCGCTCCCACAGAGAGGGCCTCCTCAGGGTGCCGTCGGCCAGACAATGCCGGCTGGTGACCCCCAGGGGGAGATTCTTCTCTGTGGCAGCTCCCACCCTCTGGAATGACCTACCCCCTGGACTATGGACGATCTCGGACCTACATCTCTTCCATCGGGCCCTGAAGACGCATTTATTCTGTGCTGCCGGCCTGTCGTAGTTTTAAAGGGATTTTAAAGTAATTTTAGCATGGGATTTTAAATATGTAGGCCAAATTTATTTAATATTTTTTTAATATATTCTTTTAGATTTTGTATCACCAATTTTACTGAGTCCCGAAAGGGAGAAGGGCGGTATACAAATCAAATAAAACTATAAAACTATAAACTAACTATAAAATACAGAAGTGCCATATTGAAATAATTTTCTTTCAGTACTAAGGGGAAAATGAGAAGTAAAATTTAATTCAGTTTCTCAGTGTGGAAGAATAATAAATTCAGTATCGTGGTAATTAGACAGAGCATCTAAGAGCATCAGAACTGATCTGAGGGGTGTTACCATTAATGATGCATACATAAATGTATATATCAATGTTTCATGGTTTTAGTGAGATCTTGCCATATTTTACTTAAGTAAAAAGTAAATTTAAGCATGGCCTACATGTATCAGAACTTCCTTCAGCTAACTCAAAGATATTTCAACAGCAGGGAGGCAAAATGGTGGGCAAAACTGTGTATATATGTACAATGTTGATATATCTAGAAAAGGGCAAGCCTTTTAATTGTGCCTGCCATTTTGGCTTATTTGTCCCCAATGTGAACACCTCTGTGATTAATAGCATTTCTCTGTGATTACTAGTGGTATAATTCTACTCTATATAGCTCTATAGTGTAAAACATCTTCACAGGTGGGAAATGAAGTGTTCTCAGCTCTCTGCCTGCCCAGAGTTAATCACTGGCCACTTGAGATAGGAAGAACTAAAATGAGATTTCTGTCTGATTTGGAGCTTTGCCTTAACAATGAGTTTCTTGGCTCTAAGGTGGTCACTTCTGTGACCATTGGGCCTCCTCTTTGCTGTTTCCTAGTTCACTTCCAATAATTATCTACAGCTCAGTCCTGAGGCACTTCTTTTCAAAAAGTGCTCACCAAAAGCAAAATTACAAACTGTTATTTCTTACTGTCACTCCATTTGCCCAATGGCAATGCCCTAAGGAAACACCTCATGATTCACACGGATAATTTGAGAGGCAAGAAATCCTCCCATACTCTACAGTGGTTGTAACACCTCTCCTGCGCGAACTGCACTGGCTGCCGGTGGCCTTCCGGGTGCGCTTCAAGGTGCTTGTGACCATCTTTAAAGCGCTCCATGGCATAGGACCTGGCTATTTGCGGGACCGCCTCCTACCGCATACCTCCCTTAGACCTGTCCGCTTCCACAGAGTGGGCCTCCTCAGGGTGCCATCCACCGGATAATGCCGACGGGTGTCCCCCAGGGGGAGAGCCTTCTCTGTGGCGGGGCCTGCCCTCTGGAATGACCTATCCCTTTGTACCATCGTGGACCTACGCCTCTTCCGCAGGGCATTAAAGGCACATCTAATGCCTTTAATGCCGGCCTGGCTTAATTTTAATGGGTAAAGTTTTTAATTGGTTTTAACCTTATTAATTTAAATTTTTAGCACAGAATCCCTAATTTAATTCTATTTTAAATTGTGACATATTGTATTGTTTTGTATATGTTTTTATATTTCTGTGCACCGCCCTGAGTCCCCTTTGGGAGATAGGGCGGTGTACAAATTTGATAAAATAAATAAATAAATAAATACAATGCTGCTGATACACCAGAGAAAGAACACTGTCAAAATTATCGTAATTTAATGTGTATGTATATTTAAGATAAATAAAATGTCATACAACTATTTCATCTTTTCCTCCTTTAGTCTCCCCCCCTCCTCCGGTAAATAAAAAGATTGAAGAAATAGAGAAGAATAGGACAAGACAACAAAATGAACACACAATTAAGACATACAAAGGAATATCTGCTCCCATCCTAAATCCTATAACAGGGATGGTGAACCTAAGGCACATGTGCCACAGGTGGCACGCAGAGCCATTTGGCAGGGCACGTGAGGTATTTCCTTGTCAGCTGGCTAGTGCGCATGCGTGCTGCTGGCAAGTTAATTCAAATGACTTTAAAGTCATTTTTCATCCTCCCCGGGCTTTATAGGAGCCAGGGGAGGGTGCAAACAGTCCCCGGAGGCCTTCCGGAGGCTTCAGGGGCTTCCCTGAAGCCTCTGGAGGGCCTTGGGGGAGGGCGGGGGAGGGGCTGTTTCCAACCTCCCCTGGCTCCTATAAAGCCTCTGGAGCCTGGGGAGGGGGGAGAAGCATGTGAAAAATGGGGGAGGAACACCTGTCATGTGCACATACGCACTAGGGGGCACATTGCTTTATGTCCTCTATGCTCCCCCCTTATGTCACGCGAGCCTAAAAAGATTCGCCATCGCTGTCCTATAAGATCTCATTGAAGCATCCTGAGAAAGCGTAAAGGTAAAAGGAAAAAAAAGCTAAAGAAATAAATAAAAAAATAGGCTTTATTTTTAAATTTTTCATGTTCAACTTTCTACAGCTTTCTATACAGTCATTTTCAGAGAGAAAATGAATAATCTGAATTTTAAAACTGGGAGTCTGAAAATAATGTATGCAACAACCAATCCAATCTGTGAGCTATGCATATCTATATTTAGTTGACATGGACTTGCAAGATGCAATCAGTCTGAACTACCTTAATGCAGCAGAGGCTCTGATTTAATCGATGCCTCATCCCAGAATTCCAAGACTTGACCCCTGTGCAACAATGCCAACAAATCAGGGTTAAACAAAACAGCTGTCAAGTTTTAGCAGAAATAATAATACTCTTTCAAATGATGCAGCATGCCCTATGCTCTATGACTGTTATTTATTCTGTGGGAATTGTTCTAGCACTCCGAAATAACTGCACACTTAACTCCAACTGAATATACTGGAAGGGAAGACAAAGTCAATTCTTTGAAAACAAAACCAAACTGTAATACATTTTTTTCCTTTTCTGGTATCAGTTCTTTGAACCTTTAAAAAAAGGGAAGCACAGCTTTTCCACAGTTTGGTTTTAAAAAATACCAGTGCTGCTCTCCAATAACTAAGCCTCATCTCCTTTTATTTATTTAATTAAAATTAAAATTAAATGAACAATTGATGATAATGTTTGAAGATCTCCTTTAGCCCCCACCCCCCAAAATACACAGATAATTCTGTAACCATAACTGAGGCACCCCTTCTTTACAAGGATGAAGAATGTCTTTTTCAAGAGAATAAACAAGTTCATGGAAGATGAAAAATATTCCATGCATGCTCTCACGTCAGGGGCTCTATTTTGAGTTAGAGATTCTTGAACCCCCAGGGAGTTAAGTACTGACAAACATTTTTCTTTCTAGAGAGTTGCCAGGAAAAAAGGGCTTTCATATTATTTCAGCTTTGCAATCAATTGTTTAAAAAAAGACAATATGTTCATAAGTAATGGGCACACAAGTAAGATCACACCTTCATATGATAGGTATACACTTACCATGCGTTTCCCTTCCAGGGTAAGCAATGATATGCAAACCACTGAAATCAAGTAAAAATAGTATGCCAAAGAAGTTAGAAGCATGGGATAAGAAAAAGAAATATACCTAGTTAATTCAGAATTACTATTATTGCAACGCACCTACAAAACTGTACACATCCTAGCAGATACTGTATGACTTGATGCCTTTAAGTATTATTGAAACATTATTGATTCTGTTGCATTTATCAGTTTTTTTGTGTGCATTATAATACTGAGCTTTTAGAATTCAAATGCTTCTACGCCAGGCATGGAATCCTTTTACCTTTGCTACCGGCTCAGAACTGGGAACACAGGCAAGAGTGTGCTTGCCTCACTCATGTGCAGTGCTTCTGCGCATGCGCAGAACCTTCTGTGCACGCCCAGAGCATTCATGATGATGTCTGCGTGGGTGGCCGGAGCCTCCTGCTGCCACTGCTACTGGTTCACCCAAACCAGGGCGAACTGGCAGAATACAAGCTCTGCTTTAAGCCTATCACATCTCAAGTATAAAAATCACAGCAAAAAAAATATAGAAATCCTACTTCTTTGCTCCCATACCATGATTATTCAGATTTTTGTAATCTAAATATCTTAGACTTTAGACTAAGTCTTATACAGGAAAAGGGAAGGGTAATGGTTGAATGGTTACCCCAGAATCACATCAACCTCCATGAAGTTTAGAAATACAGCTCATGATAATATACTGTATAACATGAAATTAACTGTGAAACCAAACTTCCATAAGAAGACAGTTTGTTAAAAAAAAAACCCGATAACAATAGATAGGAAAGATGCTGGAGATACTTGTGACATATAAGGAACTTTAAATATTTTATGGATGATTCCCTTTCACAAAAATATTAAGTTTCTACCTCCTGCATACTGTTAAACTAATTTCTTCATAAATCAAAAACAGTTTAGAATATGATTTTATTTCTCGACTTCTTCCAGTTTAGTTACAAATATTTCTCTTGCCACATTTTCCTTGGCAAAAAACAACACCAACTATTCCTTTATAGCTGTGATGGCAAACCTGTGTCAAAAATAAAAGTAAAAAAGAAACCTAATGTAGCAAACACACATTGAGCCTTTAGCCCCAAATCTTCATTTTTTTCTTTTTAGATATTTAAAAAGTAAAAATAAAATTGCACTGTTATTTATCTCTGTGTAGCCTTAAACAGTCTGATACAACTTAATTTCCTGTCCTGTTGCATATTTAGGCCAGATTGAGAGCCAATAAATTTGATTGCAGAAATATTTGTTTGCTATGCAACAATTGAAAATTTGGCAACCTGTGTTGAATACAAATCTCCTCCAAGTAACCAGACAGAGAACCTTTAGGAAAAAAACATTTCAGCTTGGACTAGAATTCTGTAACAAAAAATTAGAAAGTAACCTGATATAAAATAAACTATTGGGTTATCTATCTTAGCTTTCCTGGTGCCTCAGAAAAGACCTTTCTTACAACTTCTATTTTTAACTGGAAATGTCAGGGATCAAAACTGGGATTTCCTGCCTGTGTTGTATTGCTAAGATATAATGTATTTCTCCAAACTCCTTAACAGATGGTCTAGCCCAGTGGTGGGCAAACTCATTAGTCAACAGAGCCAAATATCAACAATACCACGATTGAAATTTCTTTTGAGAGCCGGAAGGTGTGGCCTGTTTTGTGGGAGTGGCTCAGCGGTCATGTGACTGGGTGGGCGTGGCCAACTTGGAAAATGTGAAACTCACTTAACAATGGTCTTGGTTAGCAACCAAACTTAGGCTCAATTGTGGTCATAAGTTCTTTCTTTCTTTCTTTCTTTCTTTCTTTCTTTCTTTCTTTCTTTCTTTCTTTCTTTCTTTCTTTCTTTCTTCCTCTCTTTTTCTCTCTTTCTCCATTTCTCTCTCTCTCTTCTCTCTCTCTCTCTTTCTCCATTTCTCTTTCTCTCTCTTTCTTTCTGTCTCTCTTTCTCTCTTTCTTTCTCTCTCTCTCTCTTTCTTTCCTTCTTTCTCTTTCTCTGTTTCTTTCTTTCTCTCTTTCTTTCTGTCTCTCTTTCTGTCTCTCTTTCTCTCTCTCTCTTTCCCTCTTTCTCTCTTTCTTTCTCTTTCTTTCTCTCTATCTGCTTTGTGTGCCCATCTCTGTCACTCTGTGTGTGTGTGTCTGTCTGTCTCGCATTCAAGCACTTAATCACTCATTCTGTGTCTCTATCTTTCTCTCCCTCCTTCCCTCTCTTTGTCTCTCCGTCTCTCTGTGTGTGTCTCTCACTCTCTGATTCCCCCCTCCCTCCTTGTCTCTCTCTGTGTCTGTGCCTCTCTCTGTCTGTCTGTCTGCCCCCCGCCCCCCCCGCAGAGCCTCCTCAGCCCAGCCTGCCGCGGTTACTCACTCACTCGCCTTAGCCGGGCCCGCCCGGCCGGCTGCCACGTTTGCTCGCCCGCTCAGGGTACTTCCAGGGCTCGGGGTGGGGTGGGGAAGGAACAGCGACCCTCTGGACGCCGGTTCCCTCCGCACCCCCTGGAAGTAGCCTGGCTCGCCCGATAGCCCGCCCGTTCCGTGTGGGGTGGGGAAGGCCTTCTCACCCCTGGAAGTAGCACGAGCGGGCGGCCGGCCGGGCGAGCCAGCTGAATTCCGTGCCCGCGGAGCCTCCGCACCCCCTGGAAGTAGCCTGGCTTGCCTGGCCGCCCGCCCATTCCGTGTGGGGTGGGGAAGGCCTTCTCACCCCTGGAAGTAGAACGAGCGGGTGGGCGGGCAGGCGAGCCAGCTGAATTCCGTGCCCGCGGAGCCTCCGCACCCCCTGGAAGTAGCCCGGCTCGCCCGGCCGCCCGCCCATTCCATGTGGGGTGGGGAAGGCCTTCTCACTCCTGGAAGTAGCATGGGTGGCCGGGTGAGCCAGCTGAATTCCGTGCCCGCGGAGCCTCCGCACCCCCTGGAGGTAGCCTGGCTTGCCCGATAGCCCGCCCATTCCGTGTGGGGTGGGGAAGGGCTTCTCACCCCTGGAAGTAGCACGAGCGAACGAGCGGGTGGGCGGCTGGGCGAGCCAGGGCGGCCGGGTGAGCCAGCTGAATTCCGTGCCCGCGGAGCCTCCGCACCCCCTGGAAGTAGACGAGTGGCGGCATAATAATAATAATAATAATAATAATTTTATTTTTAAACCGCACCCTCTCCCCACAGGGACCCGGGGCGGTGCACAGGCAGAATAAAAACAGTCAAAAAATACATACATTTCATAAAAAACAATTAAACCAACCCTGTGCTAAAAATTCGCTAAAAATGTGCTACCCCATTAAAAAAACCCAAAGACAGAGAGGCATGCCGGCTGGGGAGGTTCCGCGGGGGGAGGGAATCGGTGGCCGGTAGGGAGGGTTTCTCCGGTGGGTCCCAGGAGTCCCACCGTCGGCGAGGGTGGAGGAAGAGCCGCACTCGAGGGGCCAAAGAGCCGCATGTGGCTCGCAAGCCGCGGTTTGCCGACCACTGGTCTAGCCTATCTGAATGGCTAATTTTTGAAGCTTTACTTGCATTCTAATAACATTTCCCAAATTGGATTGTTAGATATTAAGACTGGAGCAATAGACTCTACCAAGGTCCTCCATTCCGGCGGGAAAATACTTGAAGCTGATTGGCTGAGCTGTCTGACAGCTCCCTATAAAAGGGCAAGCTGTCAGACAGGCCAGCACTGGATCTGTTCATAGTTTGCTGAATAAAGAGCTGTTGTTGTCATTGAAGCCCAAATTCTGTCTCCTCTGGTCACCCTATCCAACACTGGCGATGAAAGTGGAATCGGAAGACAACTAGGCACAGAAAGAGCTGACAATGCGATCCAGCCATCCCAGTCAGAGCGATCAACGTTGGGTGTCAAGTGGCTATTTGGAGCAGCAAATTCGAATTGCCTGGGCCTGTCACAATGATGACACACACCCCACCAGCTCCCTATGATCCAGCATGGAGCACTGGGACTCCTACATGACAAGGTTTGAGTGCTTCATGGAGGTTAATGACCTTCTCGGCCTGTCAGATAACAGAAAGAGGACTTTCTTCCTGAGTTATCATGGCCCCGAGGTCTTCGACACCACAAAGGCACTTTTCAAACTGACTCTAGTATAGACAGTCACCTGGTCTGTGCTATAGAACACCCTGCATCAAAACCGTCCTAATTCATGCAATAACATGAATTCAACTTGCAGAACCAGAAAGAAGGAGAGACCATCAACCAATATGTTGCTGCACTTCGGCAGTGTACTGTGGGTTTAGAGACTTCGACGAGTTGCTGCTCAATTGGATCATCTGCAGAGTAAGGGACATCAACCTGCAGTGCTACAGAGATTTTTCTCCATGCATGGCCTGCCTGACATCTTGGTTTCAGACAACAGGCCTCAAGTCATGGCTATACAGTATGAAACCTTCTTAGCAAAGCAGGGGATTAGACATGCCCTGGTCGCTCCTTTCCACCTGGCCAACAATGGTCAAGTGGAAATAATGGTGCAATCTGCTAAAGAAGCCCTATGAAGGATGGGCCCAGGTGATTGGCAAACCCGCATTGATAAATTTCTCCTCGTGTAGCACATCATGCCAAGTGCCATCACCGGCAGAAGCCCCTCTAAACTCTTAATGGGTCACCGACTAAGGTCTCCCTTAGACTGGCTACACCCTAACTATTCTGCCGAAACCACACCAAATTCGACCAGCCAGCTCCAGTCATTTAGCATAGGGGATCAAGTATATGTCTGGTAATGGCTTACATGAATCATTGCTTGACAGAGCTCAAAGCAAATCACGAATATTCCTTTAGTAACTTATCCTAAAAGATCCGTGTTCGATAGGGTGAATGGAGGAGACAATCATTTGTGCATCACATGTAAAGAAGAGTACTTAAATATAACCATATGCATGTAAACCAGGGATCTCTTTATGGAAGAATCATTGCTGCTTCTGGGAGAAAACACTATCAAAAATTTGAAATACAAAACAGTAGTTATCTAATCTTATTTCTTTCCAGCAAGGCTGACAGCCAATAAAACATAGGGGTTTTATGATATGTTTACATCAATGAACATATAAATAGCAGTGATATGTCTTAAGAATGAAAGGTGCTTTCTTGGGAGGGTTTAGATGACGTAAATGTGTGTCACAGCAGACACCATCTTGGAAGCGGCATCCTGAGTGAGACAGAAGGAGGAATTCCTCTTCTAAGATGGCCCCTGCCATCCACAGGGAAAGCTGACATTACAGGAAAGTTAAAGAGGAATTGATTGGAAGAAATTACATCTGCAGGCCTGCAGGAAAGACCTAAGAATTGTGCATGCAAATCTACCGACAGAGAGCCACCAAACTGAGCTGCTGAATGTTAGTTTCCTGTCTTGTCCACTTCAAGCTGATGAATACTTGATAATACACAAGGTGTGCCAAAAGCTAATCCCCACAGACCAATTTCAATAGGTTTTATTGGTTTTTTTTCAAAGAAAATGTGACTATACTTCAGAATGGTTAAATATCATGCATCAAATGAGTAAAATGTGTTTAGAAGAAATGGCAACCAAGTAAAACTTTTAATGTATGATAATTTATATAATAAATTGTCCAGAAGACCTGAATTGTATAATGGCGCCAGACTTTTGATAGATGCTATATATAGTTTCTGACATTTAGTAACTGATATAAGAAATATCTTCATTTGAAATTAATTAGCAAAAGACAAGTGGGATTTGTAACATTTAATAAAAATAAAAGCAGGTTTTTTAAAAAAAAATTAGAATACTTTTCCCCACTCAGTACAGCCAGTTTTCACGATCATTTAAAAAAAAAGAAATATACACCATTTTTATAGAGAAAATATGATCTTTGAGATTTTAAACTAACATTTTGTAAGTAATCCTAGCAAACAAAAAAGCTGCAGGACCAAAATATTGGCTTTTTAAATAAAGACTCCAGCAGCCTGTGAAACTACTGTCACAAAAATGGAGAATCTGTAGCCACACAGTAATAATTATGCCAGCTGTAGGTCTTTGCAAATTCACACAAGCCAATAGGGAGTGCAAAATGCTTCATTTCAACCCATTCTAATGTGAAATATTGTAATACACATCCATTTTCAAGTGTGAAATAAAGTGTTTCAAGCACACTGGAAATATTTTGAGAGTGGAACAAACCTTTTCCCAGCTCAAAATACTTCTGAAATGTACAAAACAACCTGTTTCATACTCACGCCAGCCGTTTCACAATAAAAAATGGCTTTTGAAAAATTTGTCAAGGCACAAAATTTCAACTGGTTTAAAATGAAATATTTTGCTTTTGTGAATGCAGTAAATTTTGTTTCCTTATTTCACATCAACTTACTTTCCTAAAAAGTAAAATAGCATGTCAACATAGTAACAACCAGGACATAAAGAACAGCTATGCAGAAACTGAACAGGCAGGCAGTTAGCAAAAGGCAATGACTTCATTAAGTACTCATCTGTTATTAATGGAGCAAAGGCGTAGTAGCTGACAACAACAACAGAAGTTCATAAAAAGTCCTGTTTAATTCAATTTTTGTGACAGGTTGACATGGCCCACCAGTATACTGCTTGTTCACATGTACCCTGCAATCACCGCTAAATAGCAATGCCTCTGTTTTGTTATGAAAAAAGTGCAACCAGAGCGCTTGAGGTAAACTGTGAAAAAAGGGCAGATACAAATTCATAAATAGGGGAGTTTAATTTATAAACAGAGCCTGTGTTCTGCAATATGTCAGCCTTTGGCTGCTTCATTTCTCGGGAGTACATGATGAATGGATCATTCAGGTGCTTGTAACTCCAAAGAAAGTTCACACAGTTGATTTAATGCAGTTAAGGCTTAAAGATCAGTTTTGCCTAGCTATCCTGAACAGAAAGATTATGGGTATATCCAACCATTCCTCATGTACCTAATATATTTTAAATGGATGTATTTAGATTCATTTCCCCCAGGTTCTAGAATTAAGAAATGAGGAGGGATACTCTTTTTTTGAATCAATTGTGGTTTGTTTTTAATTTCTTCAATGGCAATTGCATTTTTATAAGGACAGAAATATTCAACTTTTCAGAGTTTCTTTAGAGATCAGCAAGATTTTTGATGTTTCTCATGCTAGAGATGAAAAGCAGAGGCAAACACTGGTAAAATGTCAAGGGTTATTTAGCTCACATTCTAAAAATCGGAAACTAAAGGTTTGGGAATTTTAACATTTGTATTCTCTTCAGACCCACAATCTGAAATGTTATTTAAGGGCCAGAAAAATAATCTCTGAGACCTCTTGAGCCTTCTGTGGATTTTGTATCATAAATAAATGAATAGTTCAATTTATTCATGTAGGGAAATATGAGAATAGCGTTTACCCTTACTCCCAATCCTCATTATTTCAGTAATGCTTGGGGTAGTCTTTATTAATTAACAAGTAATTTTCTTCTGAATTCACAGGATTATAAAAAGTCTGACAGCACATATTAGAAAACAGTCTTTAATCTGTTTAATTAATATAGAATATGTGCTCACCTGCTATTTCCACATTCATAGGCAGTAATTAGATTGTCAGCGCCTTATTTATGTAATCATTCATTGACAGAGTAAGAAACACCCACCATTGAATGCTGTTATATATCCTTCCCCAATCACATGTCCTTAATATAAACTGAGCTTCCATAATTCCCAACAAACTATCTACATCTGGTTGCTGAAGGCTGTTATGTTGACATAGAAGCAGATTACTTAAACTTACGGTATGAAATGTGCAGTCTGTCCTAAAGTAAGAAGCACATAAACTTGGACCCTATACCCTAAATTTAATGATTTTTTTAAAAAAAGCTCTTCCTTAATCTTATTTAGGTTCTACTCTTTCACAACTCTCCCCAGACATGTAAGTGGATGATACCAGGGCAATTAAGCCAATGCTAGTCCCTAGAAGCATGTCATCTCTGCAATATTAAGCAATGTGTCAAAATTATTCAGACATATTGAATTTATATTATCATATGAACAATGAAAATTGATGTTTTATATAAAAATGAGAGAAACGGGGGGAAAATAGGCCAAAGCAATATATATTGCTCGAGTCCCCTTGGGGAGAGAGAGCGGGATATAAATTAAAATTATTATTATTATTATTATTATTATTATATTCACATCCTTGAACATCTAACACAGTGATGGATTGTTACAGTAACAGTTCTTGCTTATCTTCCTTGGCTTTTTTTTTCCAAACTTGAAATGTCCAGTTCAAGCAGGATATCCCTTTGTTTCTGTAACTTGTGCAACATTTGTGATTACCATTTCTTGGTTCTCAAGCGCTCACCATTCTTCCTAACACATTCTTGCTAATGGAAATTCAAATGGGAGGGGGAGCAAAGAGCCAGAAACTTTTTCTTCTCTAGTTAGAATAACAGTACAGTCTCCTGCTGACCCATAATATTTAGCCATCCAAACTTTGATCCTGCTTTAAGTAAAAACTATTGAGGATTAAGGAGAAATGCTGTTTAAAGACCATTTTCAGATTACAACTTCATTTTTGAGCACATTTTAATCAGGCATTTCCTTTGGCTCTGCTCAGCTCAGTCAGCAATTTAAACACACTTCTGCTCATTTGGAATGGGAAGAAAGATATCTGTTCCAAATTGATGTTGCTGTATTATAAAGTTTTATGCAAACTGCATAAATATGTCAACAAGATCTGACTTTCTCGTGCTACATGTGTCAATAACTGCAGATTCACATACTGAATGGACCCCAAACACCCAGCCCTAATGTACCTACATGCAGATGGAAATGAATTGTTATACCTACAGGCACTGCCTCAATTTTTCTGCAACTCTGCTCATCAACTGGCAGCATTCTCCACCACTCCCTTTGTTTCAGATCACACAGAGATGGGTTGCTGAGTCTGAGCATTTGCAGATTCTCAGTAGGGAGATTATGAGATAAAAGAGACTTATCGGCATCTTAAAAAAAAGTTTTGACCTGCCTTTGCTCTTCAATTTTAATGTTCTATTTTGCTCAGCATATATTTATGTAGCCACTTTATGCAGTTAGTCCAAGTCAAGATGGAAAATTAACATCTGGAAAGCAGCTACCAGAAATGATTCCCATGTTGACGTCTGCAGTGTAAGATGTATTTGAAGCATCTGATATGCAACCCATCTGTAATGCAGGATACAGATGAAAATGTACAGTCCTAACCGCTTTGGAGATTTACAAAAGCTTTCATCTCTACCACCACATTTGGACAGAGGATGCTCTCAACTTTGTTATGTTGGAAGAATAAAAAGGGAGACACTGATTCATAGTAGTATGGGCTTGTCATCTAGTGCTCCATTTTAGTTTAATAAGTAATACCAAGTTACAAAGGGCAGCACAGTTTAAAGATGTGAACAGACTTTTGAATTATATAACAGACTTTGAATTTTTATAATGCCTTCTTTGCCTTTCAAAAGCCAAACTGCTCCTGTTATCAGATTAATATGCATATAAGTGGAGTGCTAATTTCACTTCACATTTCAAACCAAAACCCCAAGCAAGTTTATACACACACACACACACGCACACACACGCACACGCACACACATGCTTTCACATCACACAAGAAACATGTTTACTCTGACTTAGAATGCTTTCCCACTTGAATAACTGGGGAAATTAGACTATTATTTTTCTTACGCAATATTTATAACAGTGCTTTTTGCCTGAACGAAATAAGATTTGTCCAGTTCTAGCTGAACCAGAGGAGAGATCTTATCATTAGGAAGTCCTTTAAGGAAAGAGCTTTTTCATTTGCTGGGAAGATTGTTTTGAACATGTGATTTGATTTCATTATGGCCAAAGGTTTTTAAAGACTCTCATGTATGGGTTACACATGTGAAACAATGGGCTTAATTGTAGTGCTGTCCTATATAATTCAGCAAACGGATGTTCCTGCTATATCTGGTATCAGCAAATAGCAAACTGTGCTTTAGGGAATGCACATTCTCTCAGCTTCAGTCTTCCCCAATTTGTAATATATGAAATAATAATGCTGATTATGGTTAAGGATTATAACTAGATAGTGCATGTGAAGTGTCTAATAATACAGTGGTCATCATAATAAAGACAAAAGGTTGCTCAATATGTCTTGTGATAAACTATTAATTACATAGTAGTACTAAATAAAAAACTCAATGTAGTGGCAACATTTTAAATACTTTTAAGCTTTAATCAATAAACTATTAGAGATGAAGGAAACATAAACAAACCAAGTTCTTGTTTATTCAATACTCAGTTAAGAAAGTTTTCAAACCACTGTTATCCTTCAACTTTCTCCATGTCGTTTGCCTAAAATGTTTAGCATTTAGCATTCATTTTTTGATATATTTTATTGGCTAGTCACTGAAACAAGCTTAATAAGTCTGTAGAATTACTACCTCACACGTATCCACATATGTACGCAAGCATGCATACAAAGAAACAAAGAGAAAAGTAATTTAAAATGGCCAAAATAAACAGATCAGGTATGGCATAGGTCTAATTACTTTTTCAATTCTAAAGCAAAAGAATCATGCCAATATGATATATTTTAATAACAGGAAATTTTTAAAATTTGTGCATATCCTTTCCAAATTGAAGTGAAGATAAAAGAAGAAAATATTAAAAATAAAAATATTTATTTGAATCCTAATTACTAGCTGAATTAAATTTGCTAATATCGGAAAATTTTGCCTAAAACAATCAGTGGTTTTCTAGATGTTGCTGAAGTACAATCCCTATCAACTATAGGAATTATAGACAGTTATGAGGTGTGCTTAAATTTGTAATTCACCAACAATTACAATTCAATGTTATCTACGTAAGCTATCCTTGGCTCAGTGGCTAAGACTCTGAGCTTGTCGATCAGAAAGTTTGGCAGTTTGATGGTTCGAATCCCTAGCGCCGCATAATGGAATGAGCTCCTGTTACTTGTCCCAGCTTCTGCCAACCTAGCAGTTCTAAAGCATGTAAAAATGCAAGTAGAATAATAGGAACCACCTTTGGTGGGAAAGTGTTCCATGTGCCTTTGGTGTTTAGTCATGCCGTCCACATGACCACGGAGACATCTTTGGACAGCGCTGGCTCTTTGGCTTTGAAACAGTGATGAGTACTACCCCCTATAGCCGGGAATGACTAGCACATATGTGCAAGGGGAACCTTTATCTTTTACCTTAGGGAAGAGATACATGATTGACACAATGCTTTTAGAAAGGTATTTCCAGATTTGTATAAATGCAATTAATGAATTTTCACTAGTTTTTACACACACAGTAGCTATACTTTTAACAAATTACAAGCATGGAGTTTAGCAATAAACAATAACATAAAACTAAACTTTGACTGTGTTGGCATCTGTGAAAGTTATAAAGAATAAAATTCAAGAGACTATATTTGTATATGATTCACATTCTGCTTTTTTGCAATTTAATCCTGAATATTTCCAAGAATCTTAATGAATTACACAGCCTTGCATAGAACTTCAATGAGGTCCCTGGTCATGTTACCCCAAATATGCTTATGAAGTCACATTTAATAATAGGTCCTTTACCCACATAGGGGACCTGCACTAAACTAAAACCAGTGATTTTTATGGAGTTTCCATGAAGCTTGACTCTTGCTTTAGAAGAAACATTGAAAAGAGTGTTTTGCAGTCTTGCTTCTGGAGCTGCTTCTCATTAGTGGAAACCCTTTTCTGGAATTTTCCTCCTACCAATTATCAAGATGCCATTTGCCACCATCTCCTATCCTTCACAGATGCACCAAAGGATATTGTTGCCTTATTCCACTGCACAGTGACTGTTCAGAATACACTGCAAATCTTCATACTTTTGAAATCCTATTTGCTGCCATTTATTTTCCTTCTGCATTGTGACATTATTTTTCCTTCATTCCTTCATTTCTTATAGCATTCCTATCCAATCATGTACTGTGCAGGCTTGTCAAACTGGTGGCCTGTGAACCAGGCCACACCCATCCCAGCTCCGCAAAGGCAAAACACGTTGCAATACATCATGATTTGTCATGTGATGCAATCGAGTTTGACACCAGTCATATAGTGGATGTAATTCTGTTGTAACAATACAATGCAGATTGACTTAGTCTGTGTTCTGATGTTACAATGGACAAAAGCCAAATGTGAAGAATGTAATACTTCAAAGAGTAATCACAAGAATGATACTAATCCATTATGAATCATACTGAAATGGGATGATAATGTTTTATAAGGTAATCCCAGAAAGCAAAGGCTTATTAGAGCAGACACATTTTTTGGGCATCCACGTATTGGGGAATATCAATCCCATACATTATCTTTCCTTATTACAAATCATACTTTCAGTCAACCCTGTGGTTGAATGCTCCCCCAAAAGTTGCTTATTTTAAAGTGTAAAAAAGTTAAAAAAATGAAATCTTCAGTATCTTAGGTAACTGGTAAAGAAATCCTTTACTAGAAATCCTACAAAAATCCTTCACTCCCAGATAGTCATTCTTATGTGTCTTCCCAGTAATTCCTTGGAAGATCAAATACCACACACCTTGGTTTCTTTATTTTTCACACTATCACAGAAAAATAAGAGACATCTTTTGGTGATGACAAAGCTGTTTGAAAAGAATCATCTCTAAGACTCAACTTTCTAAAATAATAGTTTTCAGTTAACATCTTAAATACTGTTGGCACAGCTAAAGTGACAGAGTTTAGTAGATGTTACAAACAATGCATTATAACACAATTTTTGCAATCCTCTCTGCTGTACCTGATAGATTGTGTGCAGCACACAATGCTTCAGAAATCATTTATCTTATATTTTATGCATTGTCCCGTCAATGCGTAAAATATTACAATATTGCAATCTGTCAGAAAAGCGTAGATTCATCATCTTTTGATTAAACCTTTCCCCCCATTTCTCATCTATTGGATTTTGTGACATAAACAGGAGCATTAATGCTGAGAAATGTCCAGAATTGCTTTTCATAGATTTTTCCTCTAAGAGATACTTTGCTTATCAGGCTTTTCCTGCACTAAAAAAAGGGGGAGGGGGCAGTTGTCTATGGATTTATTGTAATGCCGTGTGTCTCTGTTGCAGGCTTCCCCAATCTTCTGTCTCCAGATATGTTAGGTTAGGATTATAATGCTTAAATTTCTGAATGGAAACTCTATGATAGGATTTGTCCAATCAGAGTTGGGCAAAACCATCAGTCACAATCCAAAAATAAGACTTTTCAATTCATATAACCTTTCAAATGTATTTGATGTATTTTATATCAAAGTTCCTTCCATTTCCCAAAGACCTATATGTGTTTCCTATTAGCATTTTAAGTTAAATTAAGAGACTTTCAGCCAAACGTACACCTTTTATAGATCTAACATAGAGATAATCCTTGACCTACGACCACAACTGGTACCAGAATTTATGTTGCTAAACAAGGTGGTTGTTAAATGAGTCATGTCTGATTTTATAATCTTTTTTGCCATGGTTGTTAAGTGAATAATGACTTTCCGCATTGACTTTGCTTGTTAGAAGCCAACTGGAAAAATTGCAAATGGTGATTTCATAATCCTGATACACTGCAACCTCATGCATACATGCTGGTAGCCAAGTGCCTGCATTCTTTTTTTTCTTTTTTTGATAACAATTTTTTATTGGTTTTTACAAATTTTATAACAAGGGAAAAGGTATATAGGATATAGAAAAAATATTTTAGAGCTTCCATGTCGGAGGTGGTGGTCGCCTCCGAGGTTCCATACAAAAAGTAAAGTTTTTTCAATATAAGGTGGAAGGGAATACATATATATCATATCATAAATCATAAATTTATGCATTCAATCATTTGTTTCTATTGACATCCGTTTAAGGATTACATTATGTAAAAAAAAATCATTTTTGCGATCTGAGTCTTTTAGCTATTATATCTTCTTCCTTCCCGCCAGTGGGCGGAGTCAAGTGCCTGCATTCTGATCATGTGACCGTAGAGATACTACAATAATTGTAAGTAGGACAACCAGTTGTAAGTTGCTTTTTCAGTGCTGCTGTAAATTCAAACAGTCACTAAACAAATGATTGTAAAATTACCTAAATGGCATCAATTGGGCCACGATGGTGCTAGTGCTTAACAGCAACATTGAGTGCCTTACTAAAAACTCTTGGTCAGCACTTAGAAAATCTGCACATTGACAAAGATTTTCATCTGCCAATTACAAACAGCCACACTACATATAACATGCAGATATTTAATGACATCCTAGGTCAGGGGTCTGCAAAGTTGGCTCTTTTAAGACTGGTGGACTTCAACTTCCAGAGTTCCCCAGCCAGCTGGCTGGGGAACTCTGGGAGTTGAAGTCCACCAGTCTTAAAAGAGCCAACTTTGCAGACCCCTGTCCTAGGTTATTGGGAAGAACTCAATGTGAATGAAAGCCAATACTAGCTAAAGAACTAGCTGCTGTGATCTCACACTTTTGTGATTAGAATAATAAAATAACCTCAAGTTTTGCCCAGCTCTTGGTGACTTAATGGAGCTATCCATGCACATTTCTTAACAATATGGCAGTTCTGGAATGGTTTTTCAACTTCCCAAGTTATTCTGCAGCTGGGGTAAAATAATAACAATCAACATAACTCTAAACCCAGAGCCAGTTTAAATATAATGTTCAGTAATGGAAGTTAAGACCTTATGGTCCCACAAACATGACAAATATAGGTAAAATAACAGGCAGGAAATAAATAAAAGAGTGAAGTGGAACAAAAGATAATACTCCCTATTACAGGGAATAGTTCTGCAAACGCAGCTGAATGAATTATTGGCAGTTATCTGGCAAGTGGTGATTGCATTTTTTTTTAAAAAAAAGATCTACATTAAAAATGCCATGCGTTTTATTTCTACTAAAGATAAAACATATCCATGACGATGCCATATTTATTCCCTGATACCCTCCCCCTATAAAAATTGTGTTCATGCCAGCTATATTTGTATGTATGTACATATGTATGTGTATGTAGGTTCACAGCAATACATGTTCAGTCCTTGTTAGCTAACCTGTCTCTAAAGCAGTATAAGACCAAATTATGTTTGGTCTTCCATGCATCAATTGCACTTTAGTTTTGCAAAATAAAAGAAGAAGAATCTTGTGTGGGGATGCAAGTTAGTGATAAAAGGAATGGGAATATTGGCTTTATTGCATTTACCTTTACCATTAAAGTTAACATTCTTTCATGTGCAAAAAATGCTATCTTCTTCACTGTCAGTCAGATAAAATTAAAGCTGAAATGTCAAGCTCATTTTCAAGAAGTTTAAATGACATTTCCAATTATGTTTAACTAAACAGTGATATTTTCATGTAACCATCAATTGGTGGATGTTTGTGTTTGCAAGCTAGATTATGTCATTACATACAAGTACATCAGTATAAATATTACCTAGTGTTGCTTTCCACACTTTCTGCTTAGCAAAAAATATTACAACACACCTTCTGGCAAGTTTTTCTTTTTTTAAAGAATTATTTTAAGCATTTTGGAAAAACTTTTGTCCTCAAATTTAGACAGTATTTCACAATTCTGTAATAAAAACTTACGGAATTTCCCTATCTGGAGTTTCTTTGCTCTCATTCCGCTTATTGAAGTAATTAGATTTGTCTTCCTGATCAAATAGATTCTCTACGTATTTTTGATATATTTTGAGTCTCCAGAGTTCATTAGCACCTTTTCAATCACAGTAAGTGGTCTCCTGAAGCTTGCAGTTCCTCAAGGGTTTGAAATATGTTTTAATTGTATATAATTAAATACAACTTGCCTTATATAGGCTAAAACCTCTTTGTAACGTTTCCAGCTCCAAGTGCTCCCCCTCTTTAATTAACTGTCCTAAGTCTTTCTGCAGTCCTGTTTTCGCCCTAGGGATCATAACTTCCTGGAGGAAAAATTGGATTATATCTAATTATTGCTGAAGAAAGGCTATGCTAGCTTACCCATTTGCTTTGTACCAGGAGTGGGTTGCTCCCAGTACCGGTAGTGGAATTCAGGCCTGGATCACAGAACCAGCAACAACCCAAGCCTGCCACACCCTTGAACTGGTTCTCCTGCCACCGCTGAGCCACCACCATTTTGGTTTTTAGTGACTGTGCATGCGCAGTTCACTGCAAATTGTTCTGCGTATGCGCGAAAACAATTTACATTGAACAGCACGCGTGTTGCAAACCAGAAGTAATAAAATCGGCAGCAACCCACCTCTGCTTTGTACCAAATATAAGTTAGCAGAAAAGATCCAGGGACCCCTTATGCAATGACATATGTTGATGAAAGGACACATTCAAATGATACCTGCTGAAATATATATTTAGCCCACCAAAGAGAGGCAGGTAGTTTTTCAATTGAATCTAATATACAGTAATGTTCTAATTAGTTATAGAGGGCAGCAAATAATAGCAAAGGTCAAATTATCTGATGTAAGATTACTTCTTCAGGATATCTCATCACTGGAGAGCAAGGTGAGTGCACACTTTGATCAATTCCATTGTGTAGATGTGTACCTAAATAAATCATATACTGGATCCTCTTAAATCAGTGGTCGGCAAACCACGGCTCACGAGCCGCATGCGGCTCTTTGGCCCCTTGAATGTGGCTCTTCAGTCTCTCTCTGATTCCCTCCCTCCCTCCCTCCATCTCTCTCTCTCTCTCTCTCTCTCTCTCTTGTCTGCCTGTCACTGTCTCTGTCCACAGAATACCGCGTGAAGCAGCGGCGAGTCTGTGCGCTGCCTGAGGGCCATCTGCCAGGTCCCCCTCGCATTCCTCCTCTTCCCCGATGGCGTCTGGAGTGATCAGGGGCCATGCAGGAACTCGCCACTTTTCCACACCGTGGAAAAGATAGGCGCGTGCAGGTCCTGCGGAATTACAGCGCAAATTCCAACCGCTACGAAGTCTCCGAGACTGTAATCGGGCGGGGCATGCATGCGCCTATCTTTTCCACGGTGTGGAAAAGTGGCGAGTTCCTGCATGGCCCCTTCTGCTTCACGCGGTATTCTGTGGACAGAGACAGTGACAGGCAGCCAGAGAGAGGCACAGAGAGAGAGAGAGACGGAGGGAGGGAGGGAATCAGAATCTGACAGACACACAGAGAGAATGACAGAGAGAGACAGGAAGGGAGGGGAGAGACACAGAAATAAGAGGGAGGGAGGAGAGAGAGATACAGAGATACAGAGAGACAGTCACAGAGAATGATAGAAAGAGACAGAGAGGGAGGGAGGGAGAGAGAGATAAAGAGCCACAGAGAGAGAGAGAGACAGACAGACAGACTCAGAGCGGGAGAGACAGAGAGAAACAGAAAGAGAGAGAAAGAGAAAGAAGGGAAGAAAGAAAAGAAAGAAAAAGAAAGTGGGAGAGAGATGAAAGAGAACTTACGACCACAATTGAGGCCAAAATTTTGGTTGCTAAGCAAGACCATTGTTAAGTGAGTTTCACCACATTTTCCAAGTTGGCCATGCCCACCCAGTCACATGATTGCTGAGCCACTCCCACAAAACAGGCCACACCTTCTGGCTCTCAAAAGAAATTTCAATCGTGGTATTGTTGATATTTGGCTCTTTTGACTAATGAGTTTGCCGACCACTGCCTTAAATAATCTGAATCAAAATACATGAGTTCAACAACCAACTGGAAAACTAGTGGATGGCATTTTAAAATCATTCCTAACTTATACATCCCCTAAAGCAGGGGTCCCCAACCTTTTTTGCACCAGGGACTGGTTTCATTTAAAAAAAAATTCTGTGGACCGGCTGGCGTAGAGGAGGAGCGGGGGCGGGGGGGGGAACCAGGCGGCGCATGCGCACGTGGGGGGAGGGGGAACAGGCAGCGCCTGTGCACGCGGGGGGGGGGAGTCGGCTCACGGCCCTCTAGGGCCTCCAACAGTGCGAATGGCCGCGCCTGCGCCTGCGCACACGAGGGGGAGTCAGCTCACTCGGCCCTCTAGGGCCTCCAACGGTGCGAACAGCCCTGCCTACGCATGTGCACACTGGGGGGAGTCAGCTCACTCGGCCATCTAGGGCCTCCAACGGCACGAACAACCGCGCCTGCGCTCTCCCGCATCTGGTGTGCGCTCTGCCTAGGGGCTGCCCCCTCCTCTCTCCTCCTCCTCTCCAGCCCTGCAGCCCGGTTCCTATCAAGCCACAGACTGGCACCGGTCCGTGGCCCGGGGGTTGGGGACCCCTGCTCTAAAGGATTCCTTTTCTCCTTCTTAAATTGTACATTTTATAAATGGCTGAACTGGCAGGCAGAGTTGTTGCTCTCCCATATAACATTAAAAGAAAATAGGATAGTATCTAATTATACATGAAGGAGAAAATTGGTTTGCTATCGAGACTAAAGAAAATAAAAAACTGACGAATGGGAGGATTGCAGGACTTGAGTGGGCTGTGAATGATACCTAGCATGGGCTGTAAGGCAGGAAAAGCATGAAGTATAGCATTCTAGAATTCTTTCCAGTTATTCAAACAGATGTTTAATATTTTCTTCTAATAAGAGAGCAACATGCTGTATCTAGCTATGCATGTCTGTTTCTGCTCTCCCCTCATATTGCATCTGTATGATTTTGTGTCTCTGTATTGGGAAGCAAATAGTTTTAGTATGAAACTCAACCAATTTTCAAAGCCACTGCCCAATTGTGCCTCAAAAGGGTTCATTGGGGATTTTGGATTTATTTTTCTCCACAGTCCCAAGCAGATCCAGCCTATTCTCATACTTGATCTTTTTTATGTCAATCTTTCCTGCCATATTATTTGATTGTAACAATTGGATGTCTTTAAAAGGAGCTATCCTACTGATGGGAGATAAAGAGAATTCCAGGCTTTCTCACATAGTTCTTTCCAACATTTTATTAGATGGGAAACAATAAAAACATAGAGAAAGCATGTAGAACTTGGCTTCTAGAAGTCTTTCCAACCTATCAATAGTAGTTCATATCTATATCAAATGATTGGGAGGGGAGGGGCTTAAAATAGAATGTTTGCCACCCATTCTGAACATTTGCTCTGCTTTCCCCATATTTATTTATTTGTTTGTTTGTTTTGTCACTCGTGTACAAGATAACAGGAATAAGAATAGACATGAATAAGAATACAGGAAATGGGTACAAATAAATGGGGATATTAGGACAGGCTGGTTAGGCATGCTGGGGCACTTATGCACGCCCTGACTGATCTCTTAGAAATGGGGTGAGGTCTGGGGAATTTTTTCCTTCACTTTTGTTTCCACAATTCTGGCCAAATGTAGCTCATTTTTTGCTTGATCTTTTTTGTTTGTTGTCTCCTCCCCCAAAGCTCAAATTTGGTGCTACTCAGCTTGAGGAGAATTATCCTGCTGACCGAAAGAATTCAGATTTTGTTTACATAATTTCTTTCCAACTTTGTATTGCATTGGAAAGAATAAAATTGTTTCCTATGTGTGTTTGTGTCTCTGTGTTTATGTACACATACACACCAATCACACTTCTGTGTTTGTTTTCATATAATAATTTAACCTCCTTACTTGCTCTTAACTTCTAAGAAGAAAACTGAAATTCACTGTTTACAAGACATTTTTTAATTTCATTTTTTTTGGGCTTAAGAATTTATTGCTGATTCTCTAAAGAAACCCATTAGATACCACTGGACATAATTATCCAATAATAGCTGAGTACATAATAAGACAGTGTCTACAACTGTCACCTGAGAGTAAAATGGGGTCATGGCAACATAAATTGACAATAGTTCTCTTGCAGACCAAATAAAAAAAAAATCCTGGTCAACAGTTTACAACAGCTTGCCTTTTATAAATTCTTCACGCCTTTCTAATTTTTTCCTTAATGTCCTCAATGACGGAATTTCCACTGCTTCTCTAGGGAAGTTATTTCTCTCTCAGATTCCTCATTGCCAACTTTCTCTAACAAAGTAACATTCAAGCTATTCCTTGTAACATTCTCTGAATCACTCCAAATCATTCCTATTCATCATCTAGAAGTATGTGTTGTACTTTATGCTGATCTTTTAGTATCAAAAAGCAGATTTCAGCATTAAAAGAATTCTATTGATTGCAATTTTGCTATTGTCTCCATTTATACTAATTTCTCTTTTCAACAATAAGAGAAGAGTTAACAAAGAAGGAAAGGCAGAAGTAAGCAATATTGACCAAACATTTAAATTTCTGCAAAATTCCATACAGTGAAGATACTTGACATTAGGGAAAATGCAAAATACATTGGACAGTCATTAACTTGTTATCACAATTGGGACCAGAACTGCAGTTGCTAAGGGAGTCAGTTGTTAAGTAAGTCATGGCATGGTCGTTAAACAAATTCCAAGTCCCCATTGATTTTGCTAGGAAGGTTGCAAATGGTGATCACATGACCCCAGGACACTGAAATCACCATAAATACATGCCAGTTGCCAAGCACCCAAGTTTTGATCACAGGACCATAGGGATATTGCAATACTGTAAGTGCAAGGACCGGTTGTAAGTCATTTTTTTAGTGCCTTTGTAAACTCAATCATTGAATGAATGGTCATAAATCGAGAACTACCTCTACTTATTTGTATTACCATTTAGACATATGAAGTCACTTTTAAATTCATTCCATATATATCCAGTAGTCACCAAGAATGTAGTCCTTGAGGTCAGCTCAAGGTAAATTTCCCTCCCTCCCTCTCTCTCCCTCTCTCTCCCTCTCTCTCTTATATATCTATATATCTATATCACTTAATTACTCCCCTGGCTCAGCTGATAAGGGAGGAGAGCTTGTGGCTTAGAGGTTAACACAGCTACCTAATATGTAAAAACAGCCCAAGTTTGAATCCCAACGGCAGTTCAGTGGTTCGAATCCCTAGCACCACATAATGGAGTGAACTCCCGTTACTTGTCCCAGCTTCTGCCAACCTAGCAGTTCGAAAGCATATAAAAATGCAAGTAGAAAAATAGGGACCACCTTTGGTGGGAAGGTTACAGCGTTCCATGCGCCTTTGGCATGTAGTCATGCTGGCCACATGACCATGGAGATGTCTTCGGACAGCGCTGGCTCTTTGTTTTTGAAATGGAGCTGAGCACCACCCCCTAGAGTCGGGAAGGACTAATACATATGTGTAAGGATAACCTTTATTTTATATACACACACACACTTAGTGACTACTACATGGACCAATGCACATTATTTTCTACACAGAAATATGGAAGTGATTACACATTACTTTCCTAGGAAGTTTTTCCAATCTCTCAAGCAAGTCTATACCGTATTTTTCAGAGTATAAGACGCACCGGAGTATAAGGCGCACCCAGGTTTTGAAGAGGCAATTTTTTTTAAAAAAGTAGGTAGGTAGATAGAGGGATAGAGAGGGAGAGAAAGAGAGAGAAATACAGTAGGTAGGGAGGGAGAGAGAGAGAGTAGTTAGTTAGTTACTTAGGTAGGTAGGTAGAGGGAGAGAGAGAGAGAGAGAAATACAGTAAGTAGGTAGGTAGGGAGACTGAGCATGTAGTTAGGTAGGTAGGTAGATAAAGGGATAGGAAGAGAGAGAGAGAGAGAAATACAGTAGGTAGGTAAGTAGGGAGAGATAGTGTGTGTAGATAGATAAGTAGGTAGAGGGAGAGAAAGAGAAATACAGTAGATAGGTAGGGGGAGATAGAGAGAGAGTAGGTAGATAGAGGGGAGAGAGAGAGAAATACAGTAGGTAGGTAGGGAGAGAGAGAGTGTAGATAGGTAGGTAGGTAGAGGGATAGAGACAGAAAAATAGAGAAATAGAGAGAGAGAGAAAAAAATACAGTAGATAGGTAGGAGGAGAGTAGGTAGATAAGAGAGAGAAATACAGTAGGTAGGTAGGGAGAGAGAGTGTGTAGATAGGTAGGTAGGTAGAGGGATAGAGAGAGAAAAATAGAGAGAGAAATAGAGAGAGAGAAATACAGTAGATAGGTAGGGAGAGAGAGAGTAGGTAGGTAGGTAGGTAGATGTTTCCAGATGTATTAACCCAGATGCTGCAGAAGGAAATCACTGACCACCTTTGGAACAAATCTTTGTTTCTGCAGGCACAGTACTTGACCAACGTAATTGTCATCAATCACTCTAACTAAACAGCTTTCCGAAAAGGGGGGGGGAACCACCCCTTTTTGCACTGTGCAAACCTCCCCCAAACGGCCCGGTTTTTGCAAAAATGGGCCCATATTTTTCAAATAAAAGGCATGAATAGCCTTGGGGGGGGGGCTTGCAGAGTGTTCCTGGGAGGGGCGGGGAGGCCCAAAACGAGGAAAAACAGCTCGTTTTTTTGTGTGAAAATGGGCCATTTTTTGGTCAAAAAATAGCATGCATAGCCTTATGGAGGCTTATAGAGTGCTGCTAGGAGCTGGGTGGGGTGGGGGGGCAAAAACACCCTGTTTTTTGCTAATTTCTGCCCTCCCCGGCCCCCAGGAGCTCTCTGGAAGCCTCCATAAGGGTATGCGCGCAGCCATTTTGGTGAAGGGGCGGGGTTTCAGGAGGCAAAAAATGCTTTAGTCGATGTATAAGACGCACCCAGATGTTCAGCCTCTTTTTAGAGGAAAAAAGGTACATCTTATACTCCGAAAAATATGGTAACTTTTTTCATCCCAAATGTAACAAAGTTCAGACTCTGCTTAGGTTTTTAGAATGCCAAGTGAAGCAGCCAAGGTTTGCTAGGTGCTGCCATCTGTTCAGATAACCTCTTGCTTGCATCTTGATACATATTTTCACATGTCTGGACACACAGCGTACTACTATTTTGATTAGATGAACACTATTCACAGACATGTTGATCTACCTTTATAAACTTTTGATACTGTTTTAGCCTTTATCTTCTGCAGTGAATTTTTTTTTTTAGTAAAGAGAGAGATACACTCTTAACTCAGTCAATAAATATTGTGCCAGAAACATATGTCCTAAGGAAGCTTTGGTTCTTCAGAATAAATGTGTAGTAAATTAATAGTTTAGCTAAAACAGAGTAATATGAAATTTTGAATACATTTTATTTCATAAAACATCCTCTCTGGTATGTACATTGCCATAATGATGTTAATACATGACTTATACTTGGCTCTCCCAATTTTTATACAACTACTATTCAAGCGTCCTACTCAAGTACAAAACTAGCAATATGAAACTGCAACAGGGCATTTATATATAATAAAACATTTCTCATGCTCAACTCCCTAATGGAAATGTGACCCAATTAGTCACTGTAGGCAATACTTAACTATATGAGGTAATAGTCTCATATAGAAGGGGGAGGTGTTATTATGAGAAAACGCTTGTATAGAAATTCTGATTCATTCATTTATGGCAACAGATACTAGCTACATTTTACAAGCTTTGTGTAATGTGGCAATTATGTCTATAATAATTTTTTCACTGTGGTAATATAATTTAGTTTCATTTATTATAAATATACAACAATAAAGTTTGGAATATCTTAGATAATAGGCAAAATGAAAATTGATAGGGTTGCACTTGAAAATTCCTCCTGAATATTATTTGAGGAAAGAACTTTTGTTCTATGTATTTTTAAGAAGGATCCATCAGAATCAGGAAAGTGGGCACCATAAAGTGAGCAACTATAATCAAATGCATAAATATATGCAGGCGTTAGTATTTATACATTCTCTCCCATTTATGATGAGTCATCTTTGAATGTTATTTATACAAATATGATGACTCTCATATTTTCATCATGCATCTTTGTTAGACAACTCTCTTCTTCTACATGAGGGACAGGCACTCTTTAGCTAGCAGGCTACTCCTGGGGTCTAAGATTGCACTGACAGCATATTTTGGTGTTTTTGTTCAAAATTAATAAGAGAAATAGGAATGGGAACATATCCAAGAGTAACATTCCCCATTTCTCAAAGAACGGCCTATAATCAGCCTCTAAAAAATGGTAACTTAGAGTAACCTGATTGGAGTTGGGGTGGAATTAAGACTCAACATGGAAGTAATAGACTCCTAGAGTCTCCCAATCCCAGTCTTATCCCAAACCCAAATAAAATAATTAAAAATCAGCCAAAGTTGCTGTATTGGGGTTCAATTTCAAATTTTATTGGAAGGTGAGATGTTAAAATGGAGTATACTTATTTCTACTCTGAAAAACATTTTGAAAGAGACAACAAACAGGTCAAAAATGATCTTTCTTGCACTGTTGTCACATTACTAACAGCTTTCTCAATCCTTCAAAAATTTGGAAGTCAGGGACTTCCTTCCGGTCTGCCGGAAGGGGGTCCTTGTCTTTGACCTAGGAGTGAAAAGACATGCTGCGGGGGGCTTGGTTCCCTTCGCCAATGGAGGACAGGAGCAGATAATTAATTTGGAGAGAGCTGGATCGTTCGAGTCGGATGGCAATGCCGGGACTCTGGCTGCGATGTGGATTGTAAGTGACTTTGTCTTTTTCTGCTGGCAGCTTTGACTTTAAAAAATGATGGAGGGAGGAGTTTGTTAAACCCCCCCTCAGATTTAAGAACAGCGGTGTTTTGAAATGGCTCCTCAAGCCTGAGGAAGCGGAATATTTCACATCCGAACTTTGCTAAAGGAGTGAAAGTCTTTGTGGATTGATTCTAGATACATAGTATCGAAGTCTTGCAACAATGAAACAATTTCCTTCGCTGCTCTCTCCCGGTGGCTTTCAGATTGGGCGGGGGAAGATGGCGTTCCTTTGTTCTTAGGAGACTTATTCTTCATGGAAAATTTCCGACATCCCTTTGTGACCTGGACTGCCTCTCTCTTTTAATGGCTGATTTGTGGTAATTGATTAATTGATTCCTTTCCTGGAGTGCCTTCTTTTTTATAATTGAGTGTAAAATTTGGTTTTCTCTCTGGATTTTATAAGTTTAACTTTGCTTATTGCATTCCGCTCTTGGACTTGCCTCACCGGCCGCACCCAATAAACGCCATTTTATTGACACTGATTTAAACCACTCACCATGGCTTCAAAAAAGCAACCAGAAAAACCAGATACGGATGCAAGATTAACAGCTATGGAAGAAGTATTACAATCTTTGGTAATAGAGATTAAAGAACTTAGAAAAGACCACTGCAGTTCCAAATTAGAACTTTTGGAGACACAGAAGAAATTAATGCAGAATACACAGAAGACTGAAGAGTTGGAGGAGGGGCTGGCTGGGGCAAGGGGAGAGCTTAAAAATGTTAATACTGAAATGGGAGATTTAACTGGTCATATGTCTAGGATGGATTTTGAAAGGATGTCATATTTTTTAAGATTTCAAAATATTTCTGAAGAACCTGGTGAAAGCCTAGCTGATCTTATGAGTACAATTTTAGCAGACTATTTACATAAATCCAAAGAGGAGATCAGGGGGGATATTGATTTGGTATATAGAATAAATTCAGCATATGCCAGGATAAATGAAGTACCCAGAGAGATACATATTAAATTTGTTAGAAGGTCGACAAGGGAGGGAATTTTGAGGGCGCAGAGAGACGGTCCTTTAATTTATCAACAAAAAGAAGTCGCTATCTTGAAGCAGATCCCGAAAAAGATTAGAGAGGTAAGAAGGAAATATTCCTTCTTATCTAAAAAATTATTCAAACAGGGGATCTGGTTTAAGTGGGTGATGCCAGAAGGGATGTTGGTGTTCTGGGAAGGAGGGAGAGTGAGGATTAAAACAGTTGCAGAGGCGGAAGCCTTTCTTAAAAAACATTCCTCAATCCTGGAGGATGAAAATGGAAGAGCAGAGGGGGCCGCGGCCTCGCCCACTGGGGGCCAGGGAGGAGAGCAGGAAGATACAATTGCTAAGAGGCTTAGATCTAAAAAATGACTTTTTTAATATAGTATAATTTTTGTTTGGATGTTTGTATATGATTGCTAGCACAGAATTTTACAATGATGTATGCACTTCTCTTCACTTTGTAGTACTATTGAAATTTTGTATCATTTATATTTTGTCATGAAGCCCCGGAGGGGGCCAACGATCTCGACGTGAAAGTTCTCAAAATATCTTTTTCACACCTTACCCTCACCCTACCTGGAAAATTTTTAAAACTCAATAAAACTTTTTCAATATAAAAAAAAAAAGAAATTTGGAAGTCAGAATCTTGTTCCACAGGGCTTCAACAACTCCCTAACCCCATTTTAAAAGATTAACACTATTGGACAAAAGAAGCTGTGCCTGGCAAGGTTCTTTTGTGGTACAATGATCAGAGAATATAGTTTTACACTTGATTTAAAAAAATTATCCTTAACTTCTCAATGTGTCCCACAGAGCTTGGCAAATGATGGATCCTAGCTAGAGTAAGACCGCCAAAGTTGTTACATTGTAATAACATCTGTCAGTTTTCCTGCCCTTAACTTACTATATTTCCCCCCCCGAAAGGAAAACATAGAATGTGGATTGCTGCTAGGTATGAAAGCTTGTTGAAATAAGTAAAAATGTACTATGTAAGAGCATAAGAGCATGCTTCTGCTCACTTTGTTATATGAAGATAGAGGTATTATGTGTGCCAGGAGAAACATAAAAGTGAGTTGAATGCTGTCAGGATGGAGTACTTGAAACAAAAAATAGGGCAAAGAATGAACAGAACAAAACTAATGGACGTATTGACAGAAATATACACATACTCATAGAGAAAGACTGTAGAAATCTTGCTCTGCAGCACTATATACTGCATTTATTCTGTAGTGGATCTCACTGGACAGTGGTTCTTACACTCAGCAGGTTAAGTATGCTTAGGCCAGGGATGTCCAAACTTGGGAACTTTAAGACTTGTGGTCTTAAACTTCCAGAATTCCCCAGCCAGCTATGCTGGCTGGGGAATTTTGGGAGTTGAAATCCACAAGTCTTAAAGTTCCCAAGTTTGGACATCCCTGGCTTAGGCATATTAAACTAGTCCTATTCAGTCAGCTACCTGGATATCGTCATGTCATCCTCCCATGTGTAGATTGGAATATAGACCTTTTTATTTTTTTCAATTATTTATTTCCATCACTTGTACATCTTTGTCATTAACTCACTTTCATCAACATCTTTATTAGAGTGATCACAGCAACAAGAGACTACAGCTGTGTGCAAACCAGCCTGCTACTTTTTCATATCCCGGAACAACATGACACACGTCTGCTGCTATGCAACAGTTTCATGTACAGGTAGGCTCTGATTAATGACTGCCCTGTTCAGCTACCGTTCAAAGCTACGTTGACACTGAAAAAGTAACTTTATGATCAGTCCTTATACTTACAGCATCCCCACCATTGTGTGATTGAGATATGAGTAATTACAACTAGTGGGCATTTACAAATGTCACAGCATCCGGTGGCCACATGATTACCATTTGTGTGCTTGTCAGCCAGCTTCCAAAAAGCAGATTCAATGCAGATGCCAGCAGTAAAATTGCAAACAATGGTCATGTCACCTAATGGCTCAGTGTTGCTTAGTGCCAGATTCGCCAGGTCCCATGGTTGTCATTAAGCAAGAATTACATGTACTGTTATGGACATATTATTCCATGTCCACGGCTATCCAATTCGAAATGATGTTGGAATCCAATTCAAATTTGGAACTAGATGAAAACCTCAAAAAACAAAACCCCAACCCCAATCTGGGAAGTAAGTGTAATTAAGTCCATAAAAGTCCTTAAAATATTTCTCAGGACTAATTTAGTGCCTTGGTCCACTGTCTATAACAAAAGCTAAGGTAAGACAGGTTAGCTAGATAGCTTTCAAAGGAGTCAAGGGTATCCAGATTTGGGGTCTAGGTGTGTGCCTGCTGCTACAGGGCAGGGGCCACAACACAGAAGGCATCAAATTACCACAAAGCTCCTGCCTTACATCCCGAAGGGCTTAAAAGATGACAACCAGCACCCTGAATTGCATATGGAAGCCTGCTGGAAACAATTGCAGCTTATGGAGTAGCTGTATAACATGGCTTTACCAAAGCACAATTATAACTACCATGTTCTGGCCTTGTTGCAGCTCCCAAGTGGTCAACTACCCCATGTAGAATGGATTAAAGCAATCCAAATGGGAGGAGACATGAGCAGAGTCTCCTACTCCAAGAAATAGTTCAGCTGGTCAATTTGTCTCAAATTGCATACCAGTTCTGCCTGGGCGAATGCCAGAATTAAAGATAGAAGATCTAGGGTACTGGGAGATCCTTAAAGCCACAGTCACTCAGTGTTACTAGGATTCAGTCTGTTCTTTCCCGCCCAGACCCTGATGGCCTCTGGAAACTGAGAAATAACTTTGGCAGCATAATTTGGTCAGCCACAAGTGTGCTCAATGTTGTCTCAGGACTTTATAGGTAGGGACATCCTATATGTACTTACTTAGAGGTAATGCTAAGGATGTCCCAAATGTGCCTTGCCAAAAGGCAACTAGACTTTCTTTTTTCCTTGAAAACATTTCACTTCTCATCCAAGAACCTTCTTCAGTTCCAGGAAGAGGCTTCTTGGGTAAATAGTGGACCACTTTCAAGGGAAAAACCAAGAAAGTCCAGTTGCCTTTTGGAAAAGCATCCTTGGGACAACCATACAATACAATAGCAGAGTTGGAAGGGACCTTGTAGGTCTTCTAGTCCAACCCCCTGCGTGGGCAGGAACCTTATACCATTTCAGACAAATGGCTATCTAACATCTTTTTAAAGACTTCCAGGGTTGGGGCATTCACAACTTCTGGAGGCAAGCTGTTCCAGAGGTTAATTGTTCGAACTGCCAGGAAATTTCTCCTTAGTTCTAAGTTGCTTCTCTCCTTGATTAGTTTCCACCCATTGCTTCTTGTCCTGCTCCCAGGTGCCTTGGAGAATAGTTTGACTCCCTCTTCTTTGTGGCACCCTCTGAGATACCATGACTTGCACGATTGAGAATCTCCATAGACATAATACTAAGGAGAAACAATGGCTCAGTTTACATATTAATCCAATGGTACAGGGTAAGTTACTTCTGCATGCTATGTCAGCACTGTCAAGAGAGAAAGTATAATTAATATAATCAGACAGCCATCAGCACTGATTTTGCTACCTAAACAGCACCTGGAGCAGGGTTTCAACTACACAGAAGATATATATGTGATTAGTGCTATTTCTTTAGTAGTGTTATGAAACACCAGTTTAGAGTGGCAGAAGAACAAAATGGAGATGACAAATTTGGTGTTTAAATTTTAGGGGCACGGTAGGAGCTTAGATCATTATTGTCCTCTCTGTTTCTGGATTTTGGCTCATCTACAAAATCCATTGCTTACAGTCAAGTCCTGCAGCATCCATCAGAGCCATATACAGTTTCAATTTGACCCTTCCTACAGAATTGATTCCTGTATATAAAACGAAAAATAGAAATAAATTCCATTTGATTCACAGCCCTCCAGGCTTTCTGTAACGACTCTCTTATCAGTTCCACATTGAATAAAATAGAACTGCAGCTGTCACAAGCAGTATTTTTATTTTAAAAAGTGAATCTTAATTTATTTTAGGACAGTATGGGATCCTCTAAGTAGGAGTCACAACCAAGTTTATCTCAAGTCATCTGATTTTAGCTCTGAGTGGCACTTTTTCTTCCTTGTGAAAATTAATCTTTCTTTTAAAAAGCTTACAAACAAAAATCCTGTCTGTGCAAGGAAAGTACAAATCCTGAAAAGTGCTTTGAGGATTTTATTATAATACTATTTTTTTTAAAGGTAGATATTACTGTAGATTTAGAAGATTTAATGGTTTTAAAAAGAATAATGAAATGAGTAATGGATAAAGACAAATTTCAATTAGCAAGTCTGAAACCTATTTTAAGCTATTTTAGGTTCAGCGAGTTAATCTGAAAAAAGTAAAAAGAAAAATATTCATGAAGAAGATTCATGAAGGGGAAGCCAGTTTGGTGTGATAGTTAAGCTGCTAGTTTAGAAACCAAAAGGCTATGAGTTTAATTCTTCTTGGGCATGAAGACTCAGCTGGGTGACTTTCAGCCAATCATTCTCTCTCAATCCAACCCTCTGTCAGGTTTCCAAAAGATGCCCTAATTAATTCATGAGCCTCGAGCCAAGTTTCAAAATAAATCCAATCATTTAGTAGAATACTATTTTGACTCACTGCAGTGAGATTTGACCTCATTTAAATTATGGCTGCCCATTTCTTCCCTCCCCTCAGTCTGTGTCATAAATCACATTCTCCAACTAGGTGCATGCTCACAAGCCTGCTGTAGTAATTTGAGATCCGACTCTTAGTTGTAACACAGAAAACTTTATGTTACAAAATATCATTACAGGTAGCCCTTGACAAACAATCATAACTGAACCTGGAATCATAATCATAAGTCATGCCAATCATTAAGCGGGTCATCAAGAGGCTGACCCAACTTTATGACTTTTTTGTGGCAACCATTAAACAAGCCACCAGTTATTAAGCAAACACTCTGATTGTTAAGTAAACATGTTGTCTACAAATTTCGGTATGAAACCTTGGGTGCTGACTGTAATGTTTCAGGACTTCGGTCAGCACCTGTTTTGGTTGTGGCTAGAAGCAAGACTGACTGTGCATGTGCGCACACACAAAAAATGGTGCAGCAGGGAAAATTGCCGCGGCTGTGTTTATTTGGCACCCGAGGATGTGTTCGTGACCTGAGTGAAACATTGAGGTTGACACCCAAATTGTTCGCGGTCTAAGCCGTTTGGGACCCAAGGTTCCACTGTAAATGGTTTCTGACAAAAAATAATAAATCATGATGATCATGATCATGTGATCCTGTAAATGTCTGTAAATGGGTTGCTGGGTGCTGAAGTTCCAAAATGTGACAACATGACATCAGAACTTCGATTCCAGGTTGCTTTGGGATATGTTGTAACTTCAAATGGTTGCTAAGACACAATTGTAAGTTGAGGATTACCTGGTTTTTTTTTAATAAAGCAAGCCATCCTATTATGGGTGTCCATGGGGGGAAGGTGGTGAAACAGTTGAAATAGCAACTACACAATGAAAGAGATGGGACCTTGATTCTATGGTTACTGATGCCATTTTATGGTTGCTGACGCCAGTATGGTTACTGACGCCAGTACTAATAGGTTTATTATTATTATTATTATTATTATTATTATTATTATTATTATTATTATTATTATTATTATTATTATTATTATTATTATTATTATTATTTATTTTTTTCTGTGTGGAGATTTTGCAGCAGCAGAGGGTTCTCATTTATTTTATTTTCATAATCCCAAAAAATAATATCCATGATAATGTGGTCAAAAAGGACAAAGTCAAAAAACATATACTAAGCTAAAAGAGTAAGTTAGGCCTATATGGCCTTATGTTTATACAGACATATTCCCCTAGCCCAGGGGTCTGCAAAGTTGGCTCTTTAAAGACTGGTGGACTTCAATTCCCAGAATTCCCCAGCCAGCAAAGCTGGCTGGGGAATTCTGGGAGTTGAAGTCCACCAGTCTTTAAAGAGCCAACTTTGCAGACCCCTGCCCTAGCCGGTTTCAATTAGTCATTCTTTACAGCAGGGGTCCCCAACCTTTGCAACTTTAAGACTGAAGGACTTCAGCTCCCTTCAGACTGGGAGCTGAAGTCCTTCAGACTTAAAGTTGCAAAGGTTGGGGACCCCTTCCTGCTTTACAGGATGAATCAATATAGCTTAAATCAATAGCTCGTAATCTGATTTACATATGACTAATTCTAAATCAGAACTAATGTATGTACGTAATTATACTATTCAAAATATACTATACATGTGAAGGATTTCAGAAATTTTTACTCAGTTAAGATGAAATTTGCTCTAGTCTTTCAGCTGTTCATATTCTCCCGTCTCACACATAATCTTTTGGACTATGAAAATAAAATAAATAAAAAACCCACTGCTGCTGCAAATTTCTCCACACAGAAAAAAGAGTAAAATTTAAAAACTTGCTAGATCTAGTACTGTGTGTATGTTGTGTAGGTGGGTGAGTAGGTGTCTGAAAAGAGAGTGAACTATATTTTTAATGAATGATAAAAAAAATGGATAGCAACAAGCCACACATCATTATACGACAGATATTCCATACTATGTATGACTTCATTAACACTTGGTAAGTCTTGAAATCGGCACTACAGAAAGTAGCATCTTTATTTAAAATATCAAATGTATATACTATACAATATTCTTGTTCTCTACAACACATTTTTTTCTTTTATTTTTCTTGCTTTTGGAATATATCAATGGCTGCCTGATTCAATATTCTTTCTCTTAAATTGCTCTATTTTTTGGAGTATAAGACGCACCTTTTTTCCGCTAAAAAGAGGCTGAAAAACTGGGTGCGTCTTATACATCGAATACAGCATTTTTTGCCTCCTGAAAACCCACCCCTTCACCAAAATGGCCTTGCGCATACCCTTATGGAGGCTTCCAGAGAGCTCCTGGGGGCTGGGGAGGGCAGAAATGAGCAAAAAACAGGACGTTTTTGCCCCCCCCAGCCCCTAGCAGCACTCTATAAGCCTCCATAAGGCTATGCATGCAATTTCTTTGACCAAAAAATGGCCCGTTTTCACCAAAAAAACCAGCCGTGTTTCCTCGTTTTGCTCTGCAAGCCCCCCCAAGGCTATTCATGCCTTTTATTTGAAAAAAAACCAGGCCCATTTTTGCAAAAAACAGGCTGTTTGGGGGAGGTTTTCACAGTGCAAAAAGGGTTTTTTCCCCTTTCGGAAAGCTGTTTAATTAAAATGATTGATGAGAATTACGTTGGTCAAGTACTGTGCCTGCAGAAACAAAGATTTGTTCCAAAGGTGGTCAGTGATTTCCTTCTCCAGCACATGGGTAAATACACCTGGAATCATCTACCTACCTACCTACTCTCTCTCTCTCTCTATCTACTGTATTTCTCTCTCTCTCTATTTCTCTCTCTCTATTCCTCTACCTACTTATCTATCTACACACACACTCTCTCCCTACTTACCTACCTACTGTATTTATCTCTCTCTCTCCCTATTCCTTTATCTACCTACCTACCTACCTAACTACACACTTGTCTCCCTCTCTCCCTCCCATATTTCTCTCTCTCTCTCCCCCTCTACCCACCTACCTACCTACCTAGCCACCCTCTCTCCCTCCCTACTGTATTTCTCTCTCTCTTTCTTTCCCTCTCTATCCCTCTATCTATCTACCTACTTTTTTTAAAAAAATTGCCTCTTCAAAACCTGGGTGCGCCTTATAATCCGACGCGTCTTATACTCCAAAAAATACGGTATACTGAGGAATCCATTTAATTCAAATCTTCATTCCCAGAAAGCTTGGCTTGACAGAATAGGGGATTTGGCTGCAGTGGCCAAATTAATCAAGACAGATTTCTAACTGAAGATTCTGCTGGCAGCCCTTAAGAGCCATTGATGTGGGGCCATAGCCCCTTCAAAGTTGATCCATATTTTAATGTACTTGAAAATAAAAGTCTGATACAAAAGGGGATAATCTTACTCCACGTAACAAATTAATCAAACATAAATGAAATGAAACGAAATCTAAACATAATCAAATTTAGTGTTCTCCTTGGCCTCATGTATTTTTTTCCCCTGGCCCATTTCGGTTAGCATGCCTGACAGACTACTGAAAAGCCAAGTACAATTCTTAGCCATATAAGGACAAAAAGGAAAAGACAGGTTGAATAACTAAAATCTTTTCACTAAACATTGTAAATAATAATTTAATATGCCCAAATGAGAAATGTTACTTTTCATTGTTTTGAATGAAGTTGCGAAGCTGACAGTATGATAACACAAGAAGCTGTAAAGCAGGACACATTGTATACTTGTCTGTGTTATATCAAGAATGTGTTATATCAAGAATTCTAGATCTTACATGCATATACACAATGCAGTTGTGGAGCCTGGCAGGGAAACGGCAAAATTCTCACCTCAGCATATCTCCTGGACGTTTTTCCAGGATTTCAAACATGAGTTAAACTTTTTACAAATAATTGTATTAACTTTCAAAAGATATATAATATAGATATTATAACACAAATGGGAAAATACCATAATCTGGTTGATCATTCTTTTTGCCATATAAATAGAAGGGTAATCAGTAATTTTCTTCTTCAACAGCTTACTCTTAAAAACAGTTAAGAATCATTACAGCTGCAATTTTGATGCAGTAATAGTGGCCTGTAACATAAACTAGCACACAGTATATGCCTTTAGAGCATTATTTAAAAGCAGTACACAGATAACTGTATATCATTATTGCTACCTCCCTCATTCAGGAGTGATATGGATATAGTGTTTGGATCCAAGGTAGTTTTTCTATAAGCAGAAGGGCTCCATCAAACCACAGAGGAACTGAAAATAAAAGGAAGGTTTCTATTTAAAAGCAAAGGACAGGATTATTGTTATTCTTTCTTCCATCTTTGACGTCCCTCCGATTCTATTTTAAAAGATGTTCTTGCTTATTTCCATAGTGGACAGTGGATAGAAAGTGGAATTGATGAAATCTGTTTCCCGCCTTTCATTAATGGCCTTCCCAGGATTAGATTTCCTTCTTCCATTTGAAGCAATATTAGCATTTAAGATTTGAACATATTACTCTTTATCATGTCAAATACTTGATGAGCAATTTCAGAAGCATACAAAGCTTCTGGAATCTTGAAACTTCTCACATTCAGGTGAACATTTTAAAAATGAAAGAAGAAAACAGGCTACCATGATTACTGAACCCTGACATGTAATTTTAAGCTTTATTATGTGTGTTCCTTACCACTAAAAGGAAGCATATGTCCATATTTGGGATTGGCAAAACAACAGACATTAGAAGACTGCTCCATTCAAAAACTGTGGTGTGTGGCAGATTTTATGTAATATGAATATTAATATTAACATTTAAGCATAGAGTTTCTGCAGATAGCTAGAATTTTAAGTATAACACCATTAATTAGCAAGCACATGGCATAGTTTCAACTCTGTGTTAATGCTTAGGTTTCAAGAGAAATTTGGTCAAACAGTTAAAACTAGCTGAAGGTTATTGTTTTGTGATTGACAGGTAAACTATGGTATATATTTTTGTCTTTGGGCTTTATAACCAATCATGATTTTAGACATTTGTACTCCTTGCTGCTTGAAAGGTACATTCTGTTTCCTTACGCACAGAATGTTACTGAATCTATCAGAAAATAAATTACAGATTTTTCTCCAACATAAACAATGGCTTTAGGTTTACCCTGAAGTTGTTTGATATGCTGTGAGGAAAAAATGAACAGAAAACATATCATAATGGATGGGGATGATCCATAGGCAGGATGAGGCAACCTTTTTATATAATTTGATTCAGGTGAAATGAATGTAAGAGACTAAAAGAAACCATATTCATAAGAGAGCAAACATTCTATGGATTTTAATTAAGAAGTTTAGACTTAAAGCTCACCCAGCATGCATCTCTAATGTGTCTCTGTCCTTTTTAATCCTCCTTCCTTTTTTAAAAAAAAGTTCTATTCACTGACCTATCTGAGAAATCATTTGTTGTTCAGATGCTTATCAGGTAGAATTGGTTTCTTGTTACAAGCAAAATCATAACAACTATCAATAAGTTTACTGCTATTTATATATAAAAAAACAACTATGTTAAAATGTAATCTCAGCTAAAATTGGATTTCCAGATGGGAAAAACTACTGATGGGAAAAATTATGTTGTTAAAATGTCTATCTTACCCAGAATGCTATTTCTCTTTTAGATTATAGAGAAGAGAAACTAAGATGAACAAAGGGCTGAAGATGAAGCCATATGAAGAACGGCTACAGATTTTGGGTCTGGCTAGTCTAGAAAATAGCTTGCATTCAAAAATTGTGGGTGCTCCATTTTTAAGGTTTTTAAGAAGAGACTGGACAGTCACTTGTCTGGGATTGCATAAGTTCTCCTGCTTGAGCATTGGGCTGGACTAGAAGACCTCCAAGGTGCTGTGCTGTGCTGTGCTGTGCTGTGCTGTGCTGTGCTGTGCTATGCTATGCTAATTTTGATTAAAGACCTCTCCTTTAAACAATGGCAGAAGGATATTTTTAAAATTTATCTGACAAAACAAAAAAATCAGGAATTATTGTAAATATAAACTTTTACAAGATGCGAAAGAAAGGGGAGATCTTGGTTTGCCTGACCTTAGATTGTATTATGTTGCATTTTGCTTGGTACGGTTGAAAGACTAGATGAGAATCAAAGCCTGTTAAATCTTGAAGGCTTTGATCTGAGATTTGTGTGGGTTGTTTATTTATGATATAATAAGATAAAGTTTAACACAGATTACAAGAATCATTTTATTAGGCAGTTGATTGATTGTATGTGGTTGAAGTATAAAAGAAGACTTTCCACTATCACCACATTAGAAAGAGATATTAATTGAATCCAAATGGATTACATATCATCTATTGTCATTGAAAGAAGAATCTAAGGTTAAAAACTAGAGAACTACTAGTAAATGATGGATTTAATTGTGATAGGTTTAATTAACATAGAATATTTGAAAGATTTAAACTTGATTAAAAAAGTTTTGTTTTTACAGCTGACAAATCTGAATTTGAATGGAATTTATACCCAGGAATAATCACTTGATTTCTAAAGTTTATAAAATACTACGTGGATGAACTTGGAAGATGAATATGTTAAGGATTGAATGATAAAATGGGTGAAAAGCCCAAGGAAAAAATATTAAATCAATAGGAAAATATGTGGATTAAGGTTTACTTTGAATTACAGTTTGAAAGAAAAGTTTTTATAAGTGTGTGTGTGTGCGTGTGTGTATGTATATATGTACATTATATTGCCAAAGTATTCGCTCACCTGCCTTTACTCGCATATGAATTTACAGTAAGTGACATCCCAATCCTAATCCATAGGGTTCAATATCACATCGGTCTACTGTGCACTGTTCTTGAGCTAATCTGAAGGCCACATGAAGTTTGGAGGTCTGTAGCGATTGACTCTGCAGAACGTTGGCGACCTCTTCGCACTATGCGCCTCAGCATCTGCTCCGTCAGTTTACATGGCCTACCACTTCGTGGCTGAGTTGCTGTCGTTCCCAAACACTTCCATGTTCTTATAATACAGCTGAGAGTTGACTGTGGAATATTTAGGAGCAAGGAAATTTCACGACTGGATTTGTTGCAAAGGTGGCATCCTATCACAGTTCTACTCTGAGCTCCTGAGAGCGACCCATTTTTTCACAAATGTTTGTAAAAACAGTCTGCATGCCTAGGTACTTGATTTTATACACCTGTGGCCATGGAAGTGATTGGAAAATCTGATTGATTATTTGGATGGGTGAGAAAATACTTTTGACAATATAGTGTGTATATATATATATGCTGGCATAGCTGGCTTCGGGGATTTTCCCGTGTATAAGGCATAGAAATGTTATTGCAACGTTTCGACAAGATCTCACTTGTCATCATCAGGCAGGCTTCTGTCTGTGCTCCTGTTTTGAGGAATCCCAGTAGAAGAAGTATGGCCAGCTGAAGAAGGCTAATAAGCCCGAAATAGATCTATCCTGGTCTCTTAATTATTAAATCAGCCCTTAAAAATCTAACACATATCTAAAAAAACAGCAGCAATCTTAATGGGTCTCTGTCTGGATGATCTCTAGGTTGAGTCGAAGGGCAGAGAAGGATGACAGTTTGTCTCCTCCCTTAAAACAGGCCTAAAAACAGGAGCTGTAAAAATATTCTCTCATATATATATATATATATATATATATGTGTGTGTGTGTGTGTGTGTGTGTGTGTGTTTTCGTAGATTTTCACGGGTGTAGGTATGCTGGCATAGCTGGCTTCGGGGATTTTCCCATGTATAAGGCATAGAAATGTTATTGCAACATTTCGACAAGATCTCACTTGTCATCATCAGGCTTCTGAAGCCTGCCTGATGATGACAAGTGAGATCTTGTCGGTGGTGGGAGCGCCAGGAGGCCAGCGGCCAAGGCGGGTGCGCAGGAGAGGGCGGCGGTGTGAGCGCCGAATGTGAGTGTGAATAACCAGGCTGACTATGATTCTGCTGACCAAATTTTTGGACTTTGACTTTACCATCTTAACAACTTTAACATCTTCCCCATGGCTTCCTAAGACCAGGACATAAGATCTGGAGAGCTGAATCACGTGCTCCTGAAGGATGTGAACTCTGTCTATAAGATCTTAGACCGGAAGAACAAATGTAATGGACATTACGAACTTATATGAACTTTAACCTCACAGATGCACTTTACTGCACTTTATTTCACTTATGGTGCACTTTAGCATTGCACTTTATTTTTAACATCTTGAATAACATCTATGAAATGAATTGTAGCTTAATATCTCTGCTAACGACTTTTTAAAATTTTGTATTTTAAACCCACATCCCACCATTAACTCCATTAGATATGTACTCCAGAGCTAGCCTTTTATTGCTGCGAGAGTCCCCACTCTCGCAAGTTTGGCCCTCCGAACTATCGAGGGCCCGTCTTGAGGAAGGATTCATTAATCCGGAGAGACGGGCGAAGCGCGGCCTTAGGGGGTTTTTAATTAGGAAATTTTTATCTATTTTAGGGGGTTCTAGGGAAGGGGGTGGGCATAGACAGATTGAGGCAGAAGAATTACATCAAAGAAAGGGCCGGACCAGTAGCCGACGGGAGGAGACGGAAGGTACCGATTTGAGGGGGGAACCACGAGTCGTCCCATTAGAGGGCATTCCAATCCAGAGGGTCGTGGGGAGGGGCAGGGCCGAGGGGAGACCATCCTCCCGGTTGTTGGCACGCAGCCGTTGGTTACGAACAGTTGAGTGCCACAACCCCCGCAGGCTAGGTGGTCAGGGAATACAGAGCCTGGGCCTGCGGCTGATGTTTTGCAACGCCAGGTCCGTGGTCAACAAAGCCCCCCTCGTTCATGACCTTGTGTCAGAGGGGGAGCCGGACCTGGTAGGAATTGCGGAAACCTGGTTGGGCCACGAGGGAGGACTTCCCCTCGTTGAAATGTGCCCGCCAGGCTACCGCGCTTTTCATCAGCCCCGGGTCCAAGGTAGGGGCGGTGGGGTAGCGGTCATTATCAAGGAAGGTCTTGAGCCAAGAGAGACCATTGTGCCACAGACTACCGGTTGCGAGTCCCTCTGCGTGAAGTGGGGCCTAGGGAGGCAGTTGGGCTTGCTGGTTATATACCTGGCTCCTCGCTATGTAGCAGCAGCCCTGCCCGAGCTCCTGGAGGTGATCGCTACGGTGGCAGTGGAGACCCCCAGACTTATAGTCATGGGGGACTTTAATCTGCCATCGTTGGGCGAATCATCCGAGGTAGCTTGGGAGTTCATGGCTTCCATGACGGCCATGGACCTGACCTAACTAATTCAAGGCCCCACCCACGAGGGTGGACACACACCGGATCTCATTTTTGTCTCAGGCCAATGGAAGAGTGATCTGGGTATAGGGGACATAGTCATCACACCCTTGTCATGGTCGGATCACTCACTTCTCCGGCTCGACTTTCCGACCGCTACTCCCCTCCGCGAGGAGGCGGTGCCAGAACCACCTATCTGGTTCCGCCCCAGGCGCCTGATGGACCCGGATGGGTTCCAGATGGCGCTTGGGCCACTTCCTGTACCCCTGACCCGCGCCCCGATGGAGGACCTCGTGGCCGCATGGAATATTGCGACCACGGGAGCCTTGGATCGGGTCGCGCCCTTGTGGCCTCTCTTGCGGCGCTGAGCCGCCCCGGCTCCTTGGTTTACCGAGGAGCTGAGGGCGATGAAACGCCGCAAGAGATGCCTAGAGGGAAGATGGAGGGCTACTCGCTCTGAATCTGACCGGACACAGGTAAGAGCCCATTTACGGACTTACATTGTGGCGCTGAGAGTGGCCAAACGCCATCATTGTGCTACTCTCATAGCATCCGCAGAAAACCGCCCTGCCGCCCTGTTTAGGGTGACCCGTTCCCTCCTTCAACAGAGGGTGCGGGAAGCCCCGCTACAGGGTAGAGCAGAGGAATTTGTGACTTTTCTGCAGGACAAAACCGCTCAGATACAGAACGAGTTAGCCCCTATTCTTGGTCCAGTGGGGTGCCACGAGGCGGATCTTGTTTGGGAGGAATTTGACTCCGTTGCTTCCGAGGATATGGACAGGCTACGTGGGCGACTGTGAGCCACCACATGTTTATTGGACCCGTGCCCCTCCTGGCTTGTACTGGCATCCTGGGAGGTGACACGAGGCTGGCTCCAAGAGGTTGTCAACGCTTCTCTGAGTGAGGGTTCCTTGCCTGCTTCCCTAAAAGAGGCTATGGTGAGGCCCCTCCTTAAGAAGCCCTCTTTGGATCCAGCTCTTTTAACCAACTATCGTCCCGTCTCCAACCTTCCCTTCTTGGCGAAGGTTGTTGAGAGTGTGGTGGCACAACAGTTTCCCCGTCACCTGGAGGAAGTTGATTATCTAGACCCGCGCCAGTCCGGCTTTCGGCCCGGGCATAGCACCGAGACGGCATTGGTCGCGTTGGTAGATGATCTCTGGAGGGCCAGAGATGGGGGTTGTTCCTCCATCCTGGTCCTATTAGACCTCTCGGCGGCTTTCGATACCATCGACCATGGTATCCTATTGCATCGGCTGGGGGGGTTGGGGGTGGGAGGCACCGTTTTACGGTGGTTCTCCTCCTACCTCTCTGGCCGATCGCAATTTGTGTTGGCAGGGGAGCAGAGGTCGACCCCGAGACCCCTCACATGTGGGGTGCCTCAGGGGTCGGTCCTCTCGCCTCTCCTGTTTAATGCATACATGAAGCTGCTGGGTGAGATCATCCGTGGTTTTGGGGTAGAGTACCATCTATACGCTGATGATACTCAGCTGTATATATCTACCCCAAACCACCCCAACAATGCCGTAGCGGTGATGTGCCAGTGCCTGGAAGCCGTGCGGATCTGGATGGGAAGCAACGGACTCAGGCTCAACCCGACCAAGACCAAGTGGCTGTGGTTTCCGGCTGCCCGATTCAACCAGCTCTCTCCAACGCTGGCCATAGGGGGCGAACATCTTGCCCCTGTGGATGGGGCGCGCAATTTGGGTGTCCTCCTGGATACCCGGCTGTCTATGGAAGAGCAAGTGACAGCCGTGGCCAGGAGGGCGTTTTCGCCTGGTCCGCCAATTGCGCCCCCTATTGGATCGGGACGCCCTTCGCACAGTCACTCATGCCCTCGTGACATCCCGACTGGACTATTGTAACTCTCTCTACATGGGGCTCCCCTTGAAGTGCACCCGGAGGCTTCAGTTAGTTCAGAATGCAGCCGCGCGAGCAATCATGGGAACCACTAGGTTTACCCACATTACACCGCTCTTGCGCGAGCTGCACTGGCTGCCTGTCGTCTTCCGGGTGCGCTTCAAGGTGTTAACTATCATCTTTAAAGCGCTCCATGGCTCGGGACCTAGCTACCTGCAGGATCGGATCCTGCCTCACACATCCTCACGGCCGATTCGCTCCCACAGAGAGGGACTTCTCCGGGTGCCGTCCACTAGACTTTGTCAGCGGGCGACGCCCAGGGGAAGGGCTCTCTCTGTGGCGGGCCCGGCCCTCTGGAACGACCTTCCCCCCGATATTAGAACGACCACAGACCTCCGCTCCTTCCGCTTGAAATTGAAGACTCATCTTTTCCGCCTGGCCGGCCTAGGGTAGTCTCTCTCTCTATGGGTTTTTAAATGTATGGGGATTTTTAGTTAATGGGATTTTAGCACAGGAACTAATTAAAACTGTTTTAATTTTGCTATGTATGTTGTATATTTATTGTTTTTATTTCCCCTGTGCACCGCCCCGAGTCCCTGTGGGGAGAGGGAGCGGTCAATAAATTTGGCTATTATTATTATTATGGGGAAATCCCCGAAGCCAGCTATGCCAGCATATATATATATTTGTTTTCTGAGGTTTTCGCGGGTGTTTGTATGTAGGTCTTTGGTTGTTCGGTTTTTCTCCCGCGTAGAATTGGAAGTATCTTCACGACGTTTCGATGAAATCTCATTCATCATCTTCAGGCTGGTGCTTCCGGCTTGGTGCTTCCAGGAGCTTCCAGTTGCTCCTGGAAGCACCAAGCCGGAAGCACCAGCCTGAAGATGATGAATGAGATTTCATCGAAACGTCGTGAAGATACTTCCAATTCTACGCGGGAGAAAACCCGAACAACCAACACACATATCTAAAATATTATACAACGTAATTCTTGGCTTGCTGTTTGGATGGTCTCTAGAGATGAGCCGATGAGCAGTAAAGGAAACAGTGTGTTTCCTCCCTGAATTGGGGCCTAATAATAACAGGTTGTTGTGAAACAATTACATATATATATATATATATATATATATATATATATATATATATATATATATATATATATATATATATATATATATATATATATATATATATATATATATGTTAGTTTTATGAGCTGATCAATACACATATCTAAAATATTATACAACGTAATTCTTGGCTTGCTGTTTGGATGGTCTCTAGCGATGAGCCGATGAGCAGTAAAGGAAACAGTGTGTTTCCTCCCTGGATTGGGGCCTAATAATAACAGGTTGTTGTGAAACAATTACATATATATATATATATATATATATATATATATATATATATGTTTTCGTAGATTTTCACGGGTGTAGGTATGCTGGCATTGCTGGCTTCGGGGATTTTCCTGTGTATATAGCATGGAGATGTTATTGCAACGTTTCGGCAAGATCTCACTTGCCATCACAGACAGAAGCCTGCGTGAGATCTTGCCGATGTATATGTATATGTATATGTATATGTATAATGGAATTTCCAATAAATGTTGAAAATGTAACCAAACCCCCTGGTACATTTTATCACATGTGGTGGTCTTGTAAACATGCCAAATCATATTTGATAAATATAATGGTTATGAAGAAAATACTTAAAGTGCAAATATTAAAGAAAGTTTTCTTTTAGGTATTATTGATAAACTGACAAAAAATGATTTGGAACTTCATTTTTCTATATGGTTATAGTTGTAAGAATTGTATATGCCAAATATCGGAAAGAAAAAGGAATACCAACAGTGCAAAAATCTCTTAAAATACCTCATTATTTTGGATATCATTTTCTTTCCTATTTTCCCATTCAACTGCTACAAGCACAATGATACCTTTAATGAATGTAATCTGCATTCATTTATAGCCAGCAGCAAATCTTTCATAAAGTTATTAGAAAGTATTACTATTAAGTCTCATTTCCTCTGTATCTTTTTCTTTTCAAAAAGACTGGAGGACATTTTTTAATTTACATCTGATAAAAGGTCATGCATCTTTAATAAAAAATGAAGCACAGATTCACTAAGTCAGCTGACAAGCCCTAAGATCAAAGACTGGTGCTTACAAAGATGCTCTGCCTTTCTAACACTCCTCGGTTATCATACATGGTCTGCATTTTAAATGCACTCCACTTAATCAGCAGAAACATCTATCTTAATTTGTTTATAACATAAATACTTTTACAAACTGGTATTGTTGTTTTTCCTTTGTATTTTATAGAATACAAAGGATTGTTTCTCTTTTTATGTCTTTCCACACAATTGAAGATTAAAAATACAGGAAGGGTAATGGTTTAAAATATTACATAATTTCCTATTGCAACTGCCCTTATACATATTTCACTGTACATTACGCATTCAGGAAGAAAATCAAAGGCTTAGTTTATTGTTGTGTGGTGTGTGTGTGTATATATGTATATTTGTACACACACACACATACATACATACACATATACATAGAGGGAGAAGTCCTATTCACTCATGGCTTAATATGGCTCAATTTCATAGAACTATACAAAATGTCCTTGGATTCAGCACATATGTTTCATGTGTTAATAGTTCAGCTATTTTGTTGAAGTTAGGTTAGTTTTGGAATGAGGTATATACTGTATATCCTTCCCTCTGCTCAAAGAAATGGCTATAGGACTTCGGCCTTTTTTATTCTAACATTATCTGTTATCAGCCATACTGTAAGAAAGTTCGGGCTGGCCCAGTTATCCAGTAAGTTTCATGATCAAATGGAGGCTTGATCTTGGCTGCCATTGCTTGAGCAAATATTTAAACTATACATTAGCATTTTTTTCTTTATGAGAATCCAGGCAAAAGAATCAGCTGACAAAAAAAGTGAGAGAAGAAAAGTTTCCTAGCAGTCAAGAAATGCTTATCAGCAATACTTCCTTTTTAACTGCTTTCATATTTGTAAACTGTCAAACTTGGCTGCCTTGCCTAATTGGACCTTCCCCCACATGGTAACATTCACTTCAAAGTACAAACTATAAATGTTTCATAATGTCACAAAGGCTAATGACAACTCTCTCTGAACTTGCAACCTAACAGTATTTATTAGTCATAGGTGGTTTTTTTTTTTTGTAAATAGCAGAACCATCCTAAGTTAGCTCTGATATAAGGCCTTCTTGACTACGAGATGAGTTCAGGATATGTCTGTGCTTACAAAAGGAAACTACAATTTTTCATACTGCTTTTTATTATTCTCAGTTAATAATGACTGGAATTTCTGAAAGGGTGATGGTCATGGAGTAGCTTCAATGCAAGACACACTTTGGTTTATATTTACACATTCAGAAGTCACTCTTTTTGATAGACTCACTCTTTCACATACATACTACTTCATGCAACACATAAAATCTTCAGGACAGTTCAATTGCATTTTTGAGCAATATTTTAAACTAATATCACTCTACAAGCATCTTCAGCTTTTGATGCAGCATTAATTATGAAATGATCTGAATAGAATATTTTATCAGATAGGCAAGCAAACAAACACTTATAAGCCCCAAAAGTTTAAGCACTACTTACACAATCTCATCATTCTGAAATTCAAGCTCTCCACAGGTGTCCTCGAAGTCCTCTCCACCTCCCTTGGCTGTGCCTTCAATTGTTTTGTATGGCACAATAACATTTCCTCGAGCTCCAGATGTCCGTAGCACTTTCACTTCCATGGTCCCCACACTCTCACTTACATGAGTGACTGGTTCCTCAAAAGTAAATATGCCAGCATGATCATCATCAAAGATTGTAACCGTTGCTGTAGCAGGTGACCCTAGACAAGCCACAGTTGCAACGTGGTTGCTCTCTAGAACACCTTCTTCAGATCGTTCTGACACTTTCACATTATTGAGGTGAACAAGGAAATTCTCATCTTCCTCAAATATATCATCATCAATTATACCAACTCTTATTTCTTTGTGTGTCTCACCTGGCTTAAATACCAGTGTCCCTTCAGTGAACTCGTAATCAGACCCTGCATTGGCTGTACCATCTTCTGTTCTGAAATCAACCAAGACTGTTTTGGTCAAATCACCACCTCGACGGGCAATTGTTAGAGCTACTGTGCCACAATTCTCAAGGCACTGGTAGGTGCTCTGCTCAAAATAGACCTTACTGACAGGGTCATTGTCTGCCACTTCACAGTTGACCTCATGCATGCTGACTGCTTTTCGTGCTTGGTCAGCTGCATGTCGCTTCAATATGTTACCAGCTCCAGTCATTAATCGAGTAGCCTGAATGCGATAAAAGGCGCGACTCTTTTGTTGCTGACTCAGAACTTGATAATTAGCTAGTTCTATTAGCTGTTCCATCTCTTTGTCTGGATGCTTCTGTTTTAATTCTTTCAGGATTCTAGCCATTTCTCTCCTTGCTTCTTCATCATCTTGATCCTTCTCATCCACCTCTAGGACTAGAGTGCCATCCAAGAAACTTTCAACATGGGAATTAACTATCTTTCCATCCATTTCAATATCAGCCTTAGATTGTGGCCCTTCACCCTCATGTTCAATTATCATGCCTCTCTGCTTTCCAGCTCTGTACTTCTTGTAGACATACTTGTAGAATAAAAGCCTTCGATCAGCAACCCATGCAAACACGACACAGATAGGAAAAAAGAAGAAAGTGAGTAAACTTTCCCAAACTTCTACTTCCCCAGGTGATATAACTGACAAAATTAAATACAGCCAAGTATAGGCAAAAATGCTCCAAGCTGCAGTGACAAAAAACACACGAAGATGCTTAATCTTCCTGATTTCTCCATCAGGGACAACGTAAACACAAATGGCTATAATGACAAACATATTAAAGGCAGCACTTCCTACAATAGTGCTTGGCCCAAGGTCTCCTGCCTTGAAGCCATGGCCACACACTTCAATGACAGATAGGAGGATCTCAGGTGCAGAAGAGCCCAAAGCCATCAATGTTAAGTTCGATACAGTTTCATTCCAAACTCTTACTGTTGTCTTGCTGGTCTCACCGTTGGGTTTCTTGATTGTTATCTCTCTCTCTTGGGAAGTAATAACTTCTATGGATGACATGAAACGATCTGCTACAATAGACACTCCTAGAAACATGTAGACCATGGCCACAAAGTATACAGTAGCTCTTGCTATTTTATCACCAAATGAAGGATCTTGAGGTTCCCAAATTGGCAAAATTACACCTTTCTTACAGATATAGGTACCAGAACATTCTTTTGAATGATTGGTTTCTTCAGGCTGATGTTCTGTATGTACTTTGTCCACATGGCATAGCAAAAATGCAACTATTAAAAGGAGAAGACCACCAGGCAAGGCAGTTGAATTCCTTAATCCCATCATGATTGTTCTGTCAGACCAATTTCCAAAGCTTTTCTAACCTGCAGAATACAAAAATGTGAAATATATTATCAACATTATCAACATTCAAAGAAAGCTATAGCTTTTTTCTTTCTATAAGATTTAGCATTTAACATAATATTTTACCTTCTAGGGAAAAAACTGAATTTACAAAACTGAAGTCCATAAAGTCATTTTCAATTGCTGATTAATATATATTTAAATTTGTAGGTCTACTCTCAGATAATAGTTTTCTATTCAACTTGTATTCAGATTAAAGTCATCGAAACAATGGTATACATTATTGGTATACGCCAGGGGTCTGCAAAGTTGGCTCTTTTAAGACTGGTGGACTTCAACTCCCAGAATTCTCCACCAGACTTAAAAGAGCCGACTTTGCAGACCCCTGGTATAAGCTATTGAAGATATAACCATATCATTGCTGAAATTGTATTTTCTGTTTGGTAAATAAATAAAATACAATGCTATATTCAGTAACATGTATCATACAGAATAGTTACATATAGTGTTTCCAAGATGTGTGAACCAACTCCCAGCGAGGCTGCCTGGGGAATTTGGGGAGTTGTAGTCCATACATTTTGAAGTTACTAAGGTTGAGAAACACTAGTCAAGCTAGATGTGACAAAGCTTGAATTGTTCTCCATACTGTCTAGATACGTATGGAAATCCCCAGAGCAAGTCCAAACCTTCTTTCTACAATCATTCTCAGAATTATTTATTTCTATTCTTTGCATTATATCTTTTATCTACTAACTCAGGGGTCTCCAACCTTTGCAACTTTAAGTCTGAAGGACTTCAGCTCCCAGAATTCTCCAGCCAGACTTAAAGTTGCAAAGGTTGGAGACCCCTGTACTAACTGATCCATAACAAGCATTTCTCTTTTATATCATGACCATTAGTGTTTGCTTAGGAATATTTAGGAAAAAATAATTAAACGTTATTGAAAAGTCTAAGTAAGAAGTATTTTATTTTTAATAATATTTTCCAGATTTCATCAATCTGACACTTGAAATCATTTTTACGTAAAACAAATGCATAAACTTCCATGATTAAAGCATTAACATTGAAAAAAGGATCAAACCACTAGGCATACTTGGGCCTCAAATCAGCAGCTCAGTCCCATAGCCCTTTTATTGAAACAATATGGCTTCATACATTTAAGACATGAAAGGGAATAAACTGATTTATTTATTTAGGATATTTATACCCTGTCTTGAGCTTTCTCAGGATAAGTAGCAAAGAAATACAAAACCTAAAAATAAAAGGTACAAAATCCTAGATAAAAATAAAATTCCATGGAAATGTAAAGGCACATCTCAAGGCAAAAATTAAAACATATTTTAAGAGTTCTGATATCAGAGACTTCAAGGAAGCTTCTTGGGGAATAGAAGGGGATCACATCGATTCCCAGCATTGTTTGAGCCAAGGACTCACTAGGCCTGACCTTTTTTTAAAAAGTAAAATAAAATAAAATAAAGCAAGACTCTGGAGACATTGTCACATCTTCTTATTACAAATACCTCTATAGTCCAGTGATGGCTAACCTTTTTGGCTTGCCTGCCAAAAGTAGGGGGAGCGCAGGGAGGTCATGCTTGGGTGTTCCACACCCATAATGCTATGTGCATGACCACCTGCTTTTGGCACACTGTTTGCGCCCTCCCCAGGCTCCAGAGGCTGTCTAGGAGCCTGGGGAGGGTGAAAACAGCCTCCCTCCCACCTCCAGAGGCTTCAGGAGCTTCCCTGAAGCCTCCAGATGGTGAAAAACAGCCTCAAAAGAAGGCCTAAATCAACTGGCCAGCGCACACAAGCGCGCTGGAGCTGACAGGGCAACGCCTCACGTGCCCTAAGAAATGGTTCCGCGTGCCACCTGTGGCACCCGTGCCATAGGTTCGCCATCACTGCTCTAGTCCCTACTCTGGTATAGTGCTCTATACCACAAAGCAATAGCACTTAGACATATACCGCTTCATAGTGCTTTTACAGCCCTCTCTAAGTGGTTTACAGAATCAGCATATTGCCCCCAACAATCTCAGCCCTCATTTTACCCACCTCGGAAGGATGGAAGGCTGAGTCAACCTTGAGCTGGTGAGATTTGAACTGCTGAACTGCACCTAACAGTCAGCTCTGAAATCCAACCATGAAAGAAGGACTTCTCAAGGCAGGTATTCAATCACCTTTCTATTGCCATATCATTGTACTTCCACTTGATAACTTGTTATAGATTGCTCACAACAAAGAGAGACTAAGTCTCATTAACAAAACTGGAAGCAGAAGTAAGCACATCTCCCTGGCTGCAGCAGCCACAGATTTTTTCCTCTTTTGTTGGAATGTCCAAAGCTCTTTCACACTATTGTTGCTTGTTTTTATCTAATTTGCAATACTATTTTGTATTTTCAAATGGTTTATACAATATTTTATATATTTTATAAAATGTTTACAAACATTTATAAAGGTTTGCTTCTTATAGTAGGCTTTAATTGACTTTACACTAAGGAGGCCTTTTGATGTGCAGCATAAAATTAGAATAAATAAATAAGCAAGTATGACATTACATGTTTTTTAGGTTATATACTGCAATCAATACACTGAGGTAGTTATAGACAACGATCATGTCAGTAAGATCTATTTTGAGCATCAATAATAATAATAATGAATACAGCATGAAATCACAATGATAAAATAGCAATTAGAACACTAATATTCTAATGGCTTTTAAAATACCTGAAAAATAAAAAAGGCATTTGTTTAATATTCCAAAACAGTGACACAACACTAGTGTTCACAGACAAGGCACCGCAATCAAAAGACTTTCTCTCTGCTCGAAGTGAAGCTATGGGTATCCTAATTCATAAACATGTAAAAAAATATTGTTTCACATAACTTTATTATTTATTTATGTATTTATTTGTTTATTTATTTATTTATTATTTTATTGATTAGCCCTCCATCTCACCTAGAGGCAACTAAGATTAATTTTGTGTAAGACATTTAAACTGTTGGTTCCTGCAGAAAAATGGTAGACAAATCTATCTATTATTGCTGCTGCTGCTGCTGTTACTACTACTTCTGCTAATTATAATTATAGTGGAATGTTTGAATTACTGTAAACTAGGAAGTTCAGATGGCGAATGCAATGGAGATTAGTAATGAATAATTTTAGTCAGCAGCCAGGCTTTGAAATACCTGATTCTGGATCATTTTTTAAAACAGTCCCACATATACTCTAATACATTATAATAGTCGATATGGAAACTTAACAGAATAGGAACAATTGTTATAAAACTGTATTTAGTTAGAGGCACACTTGGTATATCAGCTTAAGCTGATAAAGGGCGCTCCAAGCTCCTGAAGCAACATCCATTCCTTAAGTGAAGCACAACTACTTTTGGAACAGGATAAACATCACTTACTTGGGCGGGCAAACCACTGACAAAAAGAATTATTTCCATCTTATTTGGATTGCATCTCAGTTAATAAGCTCTTATTACCCTGCCCAGGCACTGATTCAAAACTTCTACTGTCTCATCTATGTTAGATGAAATGGAAAACTAAAGCTGGGTGTTACCTGCATATTTGATGACACTCCGCCCTGTCCTTGATAACCTCTTACATAGGTTTCATGTAGATATTAAAAATAATGCAGTCTTAAACATAATCACAGTCCTAACCATAGTCACAATGCAATCCAGTAATCCTTCATCACCCTCTTCTCTAACTGGCCATTCAAGCAAAAGCAGAACTAGAATGGTTCTGTCCTAGATGTTTTTTCTGTCCCAAAAGAAACCATGGTCAGTAGTATTGAAGAGATGTCTAAGACACTGAATCAAGCTGTACCCCTCTTGTCCCTTTCCCAGGGTAGGTCATCCAACATGAAAATCAAGCAAGGCAGTTTCTATTACAAATTAGGCCTAAAACCAGTAAACAGGATATATGATTTGTTTCATTGAAGTGTACCCAGTGCTGAACAGCAAGCAATTGCCCAGGGACCTTGCTCATTCTAAAAAGGAGCTCTGGGAGTTCCAGACCAAGTACCTCTGGAGGCAACCTTAGTCTTAATATAACATTTTAAATATTACTCTCCACTGAGTACACAGTTCCTTTGCAAGGAAACTAAAAACGGTGAGATAGGCTGCAAATATACTTTAACAAATAACAAAATACAGCGGTGCTTAAAAGTTTATGAATCATTTTGAACTTTCAGTGTTTCTGCATAAACAAACATAAACTGTGATCTCTCCCACGTGAATGAACAAGTATGTTTTTTTAATTGGGTTTTTTTAATTGGGTTTTCTTTAGTTAAGAGGACTTGTGTGGAAAAGCGATCACATTTAGATCATATTTGGTAAAAATATGATTAGATCATATTTAGGTAAAAATATTGAAAATTCAAAAGGATTCACAAACTTTTAAGCACTACTGTATAATTAAAGGAGCTGGTTTTACCTTTCTGGCAATTCTGTAAAAGTAAGTATCTACTTAGTTCTGCACTTATTTTTAATGTGTTTGGTAGATCCTCTTGTTCATACTGCAGGCAGCATTAGCAAAATTTGCTGACCAAAAAGAAGTTGCTTACTTCCTTTGCTTGGTGAGAGCAGGAGGTGTTAATAGATGCCATCTGTGGCATCACTTAACTATTATTTATGCAAATTGTGGCATTAAAAGTGGCTTGGGAAAGGCACTTTCCTGACAAGCTCAAAATGCACAGACGACTGCAGAAGCTAATTTCTGCTGACAAAAAAGGCTCTTCACAACTAAAGTACAATGTTCGAATATTTATTTGTATAACCGCGTCCTCTCCCCTAGGGGACTCGGAGCGGTGTACAGGGAGGAATAAAACAGCATAAAATATATACATGAATACAATAAATACAATAAAAACAAATTAAATTTGACTATCCCTGCACTAAAATTCCCATTTAAAATTAACAAACCCTAATCCCTGGGTAGAGACTAACCTAGGCCTGGGTAGAGACTAACCTGTTAACTTAGGGCTCAGGGGACAATGCAGAGATTCACATATCAGAACTATAGAAGGGGCAAAGTAGAAGGTGTCTTTGGATGCTATCTTTGGCACTCCATTAGTTACACAAATTGTAGTGGGAAATCTGATTTTTAAAAGCTGGCTGCTGGGAACTTGAGATCACAATTGAGCAGCCAGCTTTTGCTTTATGCTTAACAAAGAGGTCATTCTCACCTATGGCATTTATTTAACACAGGCTCATGGGGCAACCCATACAAGAAAAATATACAAAAGTAAGATTGTAGCAAAGGGTCAGACCCAAGCAGTTAGTGTGGGTGGGACTAGAGATTTAGCCAATGGCAATGGATTTTATAAATTATTGGGGCAAAGGAAAGAAAACTCCAACAACTCTTCTACCAATCTAATTTGATTTTGAAAGTTCTTCCACTTTTGAAAGTTGCTTCTACTGTCTTGGACAGAATATGGCTGCAATGGATCTTGTCCAGAGAGCAAAAATCCAGCTTATCATTGAACAGTAAAAGGAAAACATTTCCCCCAAGCAATTACATGTAAATCTAGGAAGAGGGTTCTACTTACATTAAATGATACAAATATAGGTAGTCCTTGACTTACGACTGGTTGATTCAAAGTTACAAACCCCCTACCCAAAATGAGCCAGATTTGAGGGTCTGACAGTCACTCCATGGTTACATGATTGCATTTAGAGTACTTGGCAATTAGCCCACATTTACAGAAGTCTATAATGTCCCACAGTCACATGACCACAACCTATAACATTTTTTGCTGGAAATTGCCATTTACTTCTGGTTTCTAGCAAAAAAACCACCCCATCTATTGTGGACAATGGGCTAGCAGGATTCACTTAATAGCTACACACACAAAAATCATAAAATTGGGTCAGTCATGTGGATGCCTCAGCTTATGACTATCATGACATACAATGGAATTTCTGGGTTCCCTTATGAGTATAGGTCAAGGACTAACTATAAAAGAAGTTGTTTAAAATTAAGAAATGTGCAAGAAGTGTAAATAGTTGCATACATGATGTTACAAATTGGTGGGTGTCTTTGATGCGCTTTATGAACAAATCCTTGTGAAGCCTTTCTAATGGTACTACATGCTAAAGGATTTCCAATACTATTTGTGAAATTAAATGCAAATGCATATGGCAGAAAATAAACCTTCAAAGTGACTACAAATGGAAAACAATTGAAAAGTGGGGGAGATGGGTGGTTTAGAAATGTGAAATATAAATAAATAAATGAAAATAAATCAGTGTAATTTGTAAAGTTAACCTGAAATAGAATGTGACAGGAATAGCTAGGAAAACAAATGTACAACAGATGGTAATAAGCCAGCCCATTAAAGCCAGAGTTTAATATAAAATATCAATATGTGTTTATATGGGGGTGGGGGTTTTAAATTATAGCATTGATTGCCATTCTCAGCAATTTCTACTTGGATGGAGCTCCATTACTTGGGGGGGGGGGCGGGACAACATAAGGACCCTTCTTTATTTTGCTAATGACATATCTCCAGCATTCTATTTTATATTAAATTAGCAAGACACAAGTTCGGTTCCTCTACTTTATGTATTTTACTTATGTTTAAAGTACACCCATCTCCCTTATACAGCAACTGTTACTATAAATGCTTGAAGTATCCAAATTATTTCTTAGTTTGTTTGTTTGAATATTGCCTATTTCACCAGAGGTGACTCTTAATTGTTGTACACTGTCATTATTATGACATTCATTCAAAACATCAAACATTAAATAATCCTTTATTTCTGAATTCTCACATTTTCTGTGCTACAGGAAAGCATAGCCGCTGCAGTTTATTGAAAATATGTTGCAGAAGACTATATATGACTATGATTCTATAGGTTTAGAAAGGATCTTCAAAATTATCTTGTCAAACCCAATGCCCTTTGCAGGAATTCTCACACCATCCTGGACAGATGGCTGTCCAATCTTTTCTTGAAAACATCCATCACCTTAACTTCAGGAAGCAGGCTGTTCCATTGTGTAACAGGTCTCACAATCAGGAAATTTCTCCTTAGTTCAGCCTTTGTATAACTGTTGATTTGCCAAATCATAGTACTCTATGTTCAGATTTCTACTATCACTGTGTACAAATGCCACTTTCTTCATTTCTTCATGTACAGTGTCTCCAATTCTTCTGAATACTTATGGAGCACATTGGATAGCAGTGAAAATCTCTGCCATTATAAAATACAAGGAAATATCACTAGGTTTTAAATGGAAGACAGAGCCCAAATATAATAATTGAAATACTAATTTCAATTGTGTTCAACAGAACACAAAGATAATACTTAGATTCACACTGTTCCTTTATTACGGATTGTTAAGAGCATGATGTGTAAAAAAGTCTAGCATTTAATCAATTTCATGTCTATTCAGTATCAGCTGAAGGATATATAGCACCACTAGCCACATTGATTAATTTTATGGATTTTTGACAAAGCTTCCAAGGATAATCAGAACAAATTACTGTAACTATCTTATTCCTTAGCTTTTACCTATAACCCGTAAGACCAGATGCTCCATCTCTTTTCTGACTCTACTGTCTTGTACTTTATCACCTGAGATCCCTTCAGTAATGGTCTACGTTTTGCTAGCAAACTGCTTTTGCTGCCATTTTCTCTGCTACAGGAATTATGTTAAATAACAAAAACTTGTTTGCGTAAAACTTTTTTAACTTTTTTCATACAAATTTTCCCAAAGGAAAATTTTAAAAAATAAAGTAAAACAAAAGTATAAATTATCAAACGACTTTTGAGTTGCAACCACCATTGAGCCTAAGATTTATGTCACTAAATAAAACATTAATTAAAGTGAGTTTTGCCTCATTTTACAATTTTTCTTGCCACAGTTGTTAAGTGAATCACTGCAGTTGAATCTGTCTTCCCCATTATCTTTGTCAGAAGGTCACAAAAGGTGATCACATGACCCTGGGACACTGCAACTATCATAAATATAAGTCAGTTACCAAGCATCCGAATTTTGATCACGTGACGATGGGGATGTGAAAAACAGTCATAAGTCCCTTTTTTCAGTGCCATTGTAACTTTCAACAGGCACTAAATGAACTGTTGTAAGTTGAGGACCATATGTACATTAACAATAGAGTAATAAGGCTCACAGACAGAGAGACCGTAATTAGACTGAGTATAACAAAACTTCCTATGATGTGGATAAGAATTCAGACTTATCATGCCTTACAGTCAAATTCTACACTAGGAAAATTGATTTGATGTAATCTGCCCAAGCTGATCTTTCTAAAATTCATGCTATCGAAATTCAGATACCATGTCAGGAAAATAAAATGGAAGTTGACCACTGCTTGAAAACTATCAAAACTATGTCGGCACTAGCAACCATTTCCTCATCTAGAGTCGGATTCCACATTTTAATTTGTAGTTGAAAAGAAATAATGCAAGGAATATTTTTCTCTCTCACGAGTTATCCTCGGCAGCTATTTTATATGCAAGTATAGATGCTTTTGGCTACATTTCATTTCAGTAACTGAACTAGTATGATAGCAGCAACATAATAACAGATCCCCAGTTACTTTTATAAGCTTGAGTGTTCAGTTGCTTCATATATAATGAATCAGCTCTAACTGGTAATGCTGTGTGTCTATGAATGATTATGAGTGAGTGGTGGAAAAAGAGAGACAAAAAAGAAGAAGGAAAAGAGAAAACAATTTAACACAGAACATTATTTAAACAAATTACCTTCAGTGATAATACATTTGACCATCATGTACAATTAACTTTGACTATAACACTGTTTTCTTTAAAATGATTAATCTGATATACTTGCTCAGAGACAGACTCTGTATGTCCCCAAATTATGCAAAAATTCTGAAGAAGCAAAACTGGTGTAAATGTGAATTCCTTGTAGCAAGAATGGGGGGGGGGGGGGGGGGAGGAAGCTCCAAAAGGAATGATTGCACCAAGGGTCAGTGTGCAAGGTGATATAAATTGAGTCATAGTGCAATTTAGACCAACTCCAAAACCTTTAAATCAGGGGTCTCCAACCTTTGCAACTTTAAGTCTGAAGGACTTCAGCTCCCAGACTTCTCCAGCCAGCTGAAGTCCTTCAGACTCAAAGTTGCAAAGGTTGGAGACCCCTGCTCTACCAGATTCCCTCAAGGAAACAAAATGGGGAAACCACAAGGTCGTGAAAGTCACTCCTACTCCCATTCCTTTTTTCCCTGCCCTTAGCCATTATTTCTCTGTTTAGGTAAGTAATTTTTTATTTACCTAAACTGATGAATAATGGGGCACAAGTTGTCTAGACTTAAAGTTGCAAAGGTTGGAGACCCCTGATTTAAATGACTGGACGTATGGCCAAAATTGCTGTACCAGAATTGATGAATAAATCACCCCACCGTTTGCTTGAAGATTCATTTACATGTATCATTTTAATTCTAGAACTTTCTGAATACAATTTTAACTGACCAGAAATTATTAAGATTGTACCTTCTTAGCTGTCTTTTTGTTATACTACGTGACAGGTTGGAGGGAGAGAAGAAAAGATGTTAATGTAAATGAGGAAAAATGTGGTGTATGAACTCTTGAGTTTGTTTTACCCCTGAATTTAATGTAAAAAAAAAAAAAGCTTCTTGAATACATCTGATAAATCTAACAAATCTGTTGTATTTGAAATACTCCTCATAACTGGGCCAAGGGGTGGGGGCAGCAGGAGGAAAACTCAGGACTGTATGCAAGATACTAATGGCCTCCTGTGAAATCCTATGCTGTGGAAAGAGCCATGGCTCAATGACTCGGCACATGCTTTGCATGCAGATGGTTCCTGATTCATATACCAGATGAAACAGTAACTTCAGATTGCTTCTGCCTTAAAGCTGTCTTTGCTATTACAATTTTTACATACTAACGTATGTAAAAATGTTAGCCAAGTGTGAAATGAAAAGCCAAATACCTGCATTTTCCAGCTTGCTAATTTTTATATCTAATCTATAGTTTCTGAAATGCCTGGAGAGCCATATAACTGCAATCCACGCTAAAGCTGTATTCAGACAGTGTAATAACCTATGATTTACCATGACAAGAATGAGTCAAAGCAAGACTCTGGCTCATGTGCACCCCTTTCCTTTGGCATGGCTGCAAGGAGATCAGTAGCTATCTCGTCTAATTTAAATTAAGACACCCCCCCTCTTTGAGTCAGTGTTGATTCCTGGCTGAATAAATCCCTGCAGTTTCACTAACAAGATTGCAGAAGTGATTTGACATTGCCTGCTTCCTAGACCTGAAAGTAACTGGCTCAAGGTCACCCAACTAGCTTTGGGCCTAAGGCAGGACTAGAACTCAAGAGTTTCCTGGTTTCTAGCCTAATGCCTTAACCACTGCACCAATGGCTCTTGATATTAATTATGATTAACCATTATATTTGATCATTAAAACATTATTAAACTGAATTATATTTTCCTAAATCATCTAGCTTTATGGTCCATCAGCTAGCTTTATGGTCCATCATATGAAATTGACTTACTTAAAAGTATTCTACACTTAAGACTAATCACAATTTGTCAGATTCAGACAATAAAACAAGCTACAGTTCATGAAAAGTCTTTTTTCAATCAAACAACTTCTGCAAATTAAAGATGGACAATACTAAACTAAAATGTATCTTAAACAATGTATTCATAATGTTAAAACAGACAAAATATTAAAGGCCTTGGATTTACACACTTCAGAAGGGCAATAAGAGATGCTGCTACCTGAATAGTTTATAAACAGAAGTTCCATTATTTGGGATAGGCACTGTCGTGGTATTCTGATAAGGTAGAAAAGTTGAAATTGGTCTTACTAAATATGAAACAATATAAATTGCAAACAGGGAAGGAATCAACATCTTAGTAAGGGCTAAAAAAATTCCAAGCAGTTAGTCAATAGCTGCATACAAATTTGGCTTGAGTGCCTAAGAATTTTGACCTAACCTCCATTCCTCTGCAGGACTGAGGCACACTGATTTTTTTTCAGCTTTTTCTTTATGTATATGGATTAATCTTGACAATCCAAGAAAAGTGTGTGCATGCATTGCCATGAGAGCTTGTAGATCTGGGTTGGGCCAGGATGAAGCTCTAGTAACTATATAGATTCTATATTTGGTCCCCAGTGAAATATGTTTTTATATATTATGGTTTTATGTTATGTTTCTTTTATAGTATTTGGTGTTTTTAACTCTTATTATTAGTTGCCCCAAGTCCCCTAACAAGTGGGCAACCACATAAATTGAATAACCGAATGAATAAATAAATAAATGCTGAACCAAGTTTAAAACTAAAAACAAATGTTCATTTTAAAGGGTGTTCAATTATAAATCAATAGTCTTTCCCTTTATTCATGAATAGTCAACCTCCAGAAAATTGGGGCATTTATTAAGCATTAGAAGGCATAGTCATTTTCTCACTGGATTGACAAAGTGTGGTTGAATAGGAAATATTGAATGGCTAAATTGTAACTTAGGTCAAAAGTAATTTTGGAACAAAATAGTAAATCACTAGGCTGTTGTTATTGGTTCACCAGACCAGTAACAGTTCTTGGTCAGAAACTGAGTGCCAAAATACGAGAATGTATGCTATGGTTCCTGGAAGATGTTCAAGCTCTTAGGTGAATCTGCAAGATAAATAAACTTCATAGATGGGAATCTGACATCCAAAACATTTATTTAAATGTAACATGTCTGCATTTAGAGAAAAATAATATTCAATGCAGCAGATTCTCACAAAAAACCCAATTCCATACAAAACACTTTTATTGTGTGACTTATAAATAGCAATACCTTCAGGCCTTCCCTTCTTTTTAATAAACATAATATAATTCTTTAATGCAAAAAGTATTGACATTAATTTAATATGCTACAGAAAATGAATGAATGAAAAAATAAATACATATTTTATTTATCTTCGTCATACATGCTACACTCTTCAGCGGGGTTATTGTATGCTACTTTGGAAATGTCAAGATCAGAACACAATAGAACAAAATATAGAAATCAATCTAAAAACAGTACAATAGCATATTAAATTATAAAAGCCTTATCAATAAAATAAAACGTAAAAGTGTTTAAAAGTCTGATTTGTTTTTTAAGTCTGTGTCTAGCTCTGGAAGAATAACAAGGAAGGTAACAGACAAGCTTCTCTCAGGAGGTCGTTTCCCAGGTGACAGTTCGCAGGTGTATTTCAGTTGCAATTGCAAGATTTGGAAAAAGAATATTTACTTAAAGATTCTTTGCACTGATTCACATTTAGAAATACACAGAAATTATAATACAGACTTTTCAAAAATGTCTATTTAAAACATACTTGAACTAAGCACACTAGAGATATCAAACTGTTGGGTCTTCTATTATGTCAGGGCTTTAATTCATATATTTATAGGAAATATGGAACTACTTAAAAGAGCTGTATTCAGAACACAGCAAGACTACCCATTCACTCATGTTTCATGCTCTATTAAGAAATCAGCAGCATAGCAGTAAAACACTTCTGCTAATTCTAATGATATCACAGTTTCTCTAGCAGCATTATCACAGCACTAGGCCATACAATTATATTTATTTTTATACCTCTGTTATATTCCTTCCACACAGACTTCTTCAAGGTAGCATATTTTAGTTGTAGAGAAAACACATATTTCATGCACACAAAATTAATTTTAAAAATTGTTCAATAGAATATTTTTTTTCTATTTTAAATATGCCTCAAATGTACTGGAGTCACAATGGTTAACTAAGTAAGTTAAAAATGCCCTACACTGGCCAACCTGGGATGGCAACGATGACTCTGTTTTAACTATCATTGAATCAAAAGCTAAGACTGGACACATCCTCAATTTAGGCTTTTTTTGCCATGAAATAGTATTTGCAATAGCCTGTACGTGGGGTAAGTTAGTTACTGTGTCATTATGGTCAGGATATCCATTGGTGATAGTCTGGCTATTCTTCATTTCACTCCACCATTTTCTTCCTGGAGGATTCAGTAAGCCAATAAGTCTGCCCCTGGGGATTTATGGAATCTAATGGATTGTTGAATGCTTTAGAAGAATTTCCAGAAAACAGGAATGATTATCTTGTAACCTTTATGGACTATGGAACTGGAAAACAAAATGGGTCACTGACATACCTGCATACTGTTTGGCTCCATGAAGCCTGATAGCCTGTGTCATTCTTTGCTGCTTTGGATAATATAACATGCAAACAGAAGCTATGGTACAAATGGTAAAAGATTCACCATGGAACATCTGTGACTGTGCGCAATCCTGTCTACTATGTGGAAGGCTTAATTTGTGGCCTCCACTGCATATTCAAGGAGCTGTCTTTTGCATGAAGGGAAGACAGAGTTTATAAAAAAAACATTATTGGAGGCCTTAAGTATTTGTTGTGACAGTTTTGCAAGGCAGCTTTAGGACAGAATCCTTTACATCTTGACTTTAAATGCTGCTTTTGTTACAGAACACATGGAGATCTAATGCACCATCAGATCTAACTCTGGATGGAATGAAAGCATTTTCAGATCTTGAAAGAGTGTGGATAAAATGTTTATACCTGTCCAGTTTGTCTGAACTATACATCTGTCCATCTTGCCTTATTTAAATTAGTCAACTGAGCTAAGTGGATCTAACGATTACTAAATACATCTTTAGATAATTAATAATGCCATTAGACTCAAAGGGATACAGTAATACACTCCTCGTTGTGTAATAAGTAACCTTATATGAGAGAGAGAGGGGAGAGGGAGGGAGAGGGAAGGAAGGAGGGAGGGAGGGAGGGAGGGAGAGAGGGGGTCTATTGATCTTGCTTCATTTTTAGCAGCCGCTGATATCATTAACCAAAAAAAGTATCCTAGGCTATCTCTGGACCTGAAGGTGCTGAATTACAATAGTTCCACCTGTACTAGTAAAAAATAGCCTCAGTATGAGAGCTTTATCTGCATTTTAGCAGATATTTTATCCCCAATGAAATTGTGGGAGTTTCTTGAGTAGCTATCATCAATACACAAATGACACTCTACGTCTCAGAAGAAAGCTGTGTGTGTTTGAAAGCAAAAGCTAGAACACAGTGATGAGGAGAGCAAGGTAAAAATAGGAGGCTTAATGTGGACAAGAGCTAGATCTTATAAGTAGAGTGTTTCTGTAATGGAAATTGCCTGTTCTGAACAAGTTTGCATCCTTCAGGAAAAAGACAACAGTCATTTAATTTGGAGGTTCTCTTATATTTATTACTAGCTGTACCCGGCCATCCGTTGGTGTGGCTCAGTCTGGTTAAATGGCCAACCAATCTGTGTGTAGATGTACACCTGCACACACAATCACGTACACACAACCATATAATCCCCAACCTACCTACCTATTGTATTTCTCCCTCTCTCCCTCTATCTACCTATCTACCTACCTACCTACCTACCATATTTTCCCTCTATATATATATCCCTCTACCTACCTACCGACTGTATTTTCCCTCTCTCTCTTTAGCCACCTACCTACCTACCTACCTACCTACCTACCTACCTACCTACCTACCTACTGTATTTTTCCCTATCTCTTTGTATCCCTCTATCTACCTACTTACCTACTGTATTTTTCCCTATCTCTCTTTATCCCTTTACCTACCTACCTACCTACTGTATTTTTCCCTATCTCTCTCTATCACTCTACCTACCTACATACCGACCTACCTACCAACCTACCAACCTACTTACTTATTTTCCTCCCCCCCTCTCTCTATCCCTCTACTTACCTACCTACCATGCAGCCTCCTGGCACCAAAAATGGGCCACCTGGGAGTGTGCCACCCCCCATGCCTAGTTTTGGGCCTAGTAGGTGTCCATACAGCCTCCTGGGACCACAAATGAGCTACCTGGGAGTGTGTCACCCCCCCCCATGCCTAGTTTTCGGCCTAGTAGGCCTCCATGCAGTGTGGGTATGTTGGAAGCTTATTCAGTTGCTGAGGAAACGACTGTTGGAAATGTGAGGGGAGTGTGCGTGACGCATCATAAGAAGCAGCTGGATGAGAGGAGCTACAGGGAGGTGAAAACATCACAAGTGGGTACATTTTATGTTTGTGTAGCGTGCACATGACACACGTGTGCCAACCACAAAAAAAATGTATGTATTATATCATCGGAAGTCCTTGGGAACATTGTGTGAAAATTTGGTGTCGATTGGTTCAGTACTTTCTGAGATTAGTGGCTTTGCACAAACTATTTTACATTTTTATTTATATAGATTACTCAGGTGACTTCTGTGACCAAGACCACCAACTGCCAGCTTCACTTGTTATACAGACTTCTTTGGAGTGGAATAATGTAACTATAATAATACACTGGTAAATCCAGATTGCACTATTATAATTTGCCATATGCAGTGTTACCCTTCCCTTTAATATGGAAGTAACTACTGATACAGTTTGTGATGATGACACTATTGAGTAGGGCATCTGACTATGCACGTTCTGCTAAATTTAATTAGCTGCAACTACCTTTAGTGATATGGATTGAATATAAACTTTTTATATATGTATGAAGTGTAAGATTTCTTTCTGGCTACATCCTCTGGACAGCTCTTAAAGTATCTACCTAACTGTACATGCTTCCCTTTATGAATATTGAATGAATGGTTGTTTAGTATTCCTTTTCCTCAGAAATTTTAGTTGTTATATTTTACATTGTTTTAACAGTTTCTTTATGTATTTTTTAAAATGATGAAAAGATTGTAACAGATTCAATCTAAGGACTTCACCCCAAGAAAATAATTTATTACAGGTTATGGTTGAGATGCTGCTGCTGTAATAATGCAATTTGACAACTTTTATAGAAGATATACTAGACTGGAACATTCTAGCATTATTAACTTTTAACTTTCCATGGGAAAAGCATTATTCTTCCACTTACCCTAATTCCTCAATTGATAAGATAACTGTTCTTCTTTTAGCAAGTTGTAAAACTGCTAACATTTGTAATCTTCTATATAAATTTGGTAATACCAAAATTAAGCAAAGACTTATTTAAAAATAACCACCAAGCTTTTTCCAAAAATGGACAAAAGCCCAGAGCATTCTGAACATAATTTCAGTGCAGAACATCTGTGAACAATCTTTTTCTTTCCTCTATTGAATATTTAACGTTAGAGCTATTACCAACCCATGACAGGTCTTTCTTTCTTTATCCAGTAACATTTCAAAATAAAACCAACAGGCAAAATGTAAACATAGTTACCTAAATATGTCTCACTATGGATAACAGGCAAAATGAAAAGTTTAGACCATCATCTGTACTGGAACCGCAGCCAAATTGACCACGCTCAGGACTTGATTTCCATAATTAATTTTTATTGTTGTTACCGTTACTGTTGTGCATTTGAATTTAACATTCCATCAGCACTGCAGCATACTATACGAGAAAGCAAACCCAAATAAGGTCATGTGTGCCTCCAGAATTCAATGAAGTAAATTTAATGCTATTAATCGTTCCATAAATTTGCAGACTTTTTCTTGCAAAAATTCATTTTTAAAATATGCTTTTAATTGTTATGAAAAAAGATGTTTAATACTGGTATTGTTTCTATTTGTTGGACTATTATGAATTGCACTGCAATTAAATTAGAAGAGGTACATTTTACATTCATAGAATACTGATTATTGCTTTTAAACAAAGGTTAACACCATACTATTTTACAGAAGATTATTCCAAGACAAAATGTGTTCTAACAAACAAAAAGCTATATGAAAGAATGAAAAAAACATATGTCAATACGCAAATCCATATTACCTTATAGAGCATAATTTTAGTTGAATAGCAGCAGAAGTAGAAAAAAGCAGCACAAAGAATCAGGAACAATATTTGAACCCTAGAATTTTTTGTCAGGCATTAGCCTGATTCTTGAATAATCTTTTCCAGCTTTATGGCTAGAAGCTTGCTTATGGTTTTGAACTGTGATTGAAAGGAAACTGAATTTTGTACCAAAAATTTGTACGTTTGTTTGTTTTTAGAAATAAAAATTAGAGGGTCCCATTTTTTCATTCCAAGAACCTCAAACACATAAGGACCAGTTGGTGATACTCTATATTTTTTTCAGCATGACAGATGTAATAGCACTTGGAACCTCTGCTAGCCTTATTTCTCATTCTCCCTCATCCATATGTCAGAGCAGCATAAGTAACATTTAGCATACCTGTTCTAATTCTAAAGAATTATGTCAGCTAAAAGGTAAATCAAGTTACTTTAAAAATTTACACTGCCAAGAAAAACAATAATGCTACTATAACCTCTCCACTTCATAGCACCTATCTGTTCCACTAATATAACGGCACAAAATTAAGCCATAATGTAGATTGTTTGATTTTGGCTTATCATGCTGTGTTAACCTTGCCCTTATGGATTCTATCGCACGGTATGGATTAGTAGGTTATATGAATTCAGATGGTTATGATTTATTAACTTAATGTGCTTAAATAAACTGTGGTTTGGCACAATACACAACAAATAATGGCTACATTTTCAAGAGCACACCAATAGTTGAATCAGTATAAAGTAGCCTGCATCTATGATTGTACCATATTAGTAAAGGTACTACTTCCATGAAAAAGCTTGAACCCTGAGCTTGAACCCAGAAAGCACAAATCTAGAAATGAAAATTCAACTGAAGGCCATGACCTATCCTTGCCAGATAGACCAACTAAGTTAGACAAAGCTAATTCAGTCCCTTTGCATTGAGACTGAATAAAGCCATATTCTATGCAAAAACATTGTCTGTACAGGTAGTCCTTGACTTATGACCACAATTCCTAAATGTCATAAGTATGAAAAATGGTCATAAGTCAGTTTGTGGAGGGCCATTGTAACTTGTAATGGTCACTAAATGAACTATGGTAAATCGAGGACTACCTGTATATTTGTATTTTTATTACGGTTAATAGGCTTTTAACATTATACAATTATATTTTCTCATTATACTATTTTTATTGTGCATTATTTTATACATATTTGATTGTATATCATTTTATACATGTTCTCCTTAGGAGAAAAAGCCATATATAAAATAAACAAGCTGCCAATCTTGGCCTAAAGTGGACAGCATAAAGTAAAACTTGTGATGGGCTTGTTAGTAACTTCTCACTAGCACCTGCCATTTTCTTTACCCAGAAGCTACCATGGGTACTGCTTTGTAAATGAGGTTACTACCCTGCCAAAAGAATGAAACTTTCCAAATTTAAACTGCAACCCTGGAGTTGCAGCCCCCAAATTCCTGAAGTTACCACATTAGGGAAAACAGATTCCAGGCCAATGTTTTTCAACCTCAGAAACTTTAAGGTGATTTAAGAATTCTGGGAGTTGATGTCCACACAGTTTAAAGTTGCTGAGGTTGAGAAACACCATTTTAAAAAAGCCAGCTGCTGGCCTAGTAATGGTTACTGCCTATACATTTTATATTCCACCTCTACTATGGTCATTCCATCCCTGAATATATTTGAAATACCGTGTTTCCCTGAAAATAAGACAGGGCCTTATTTTCTTTTAACCCCTGAAATAAGCACTTGACCTTATTTTTTGGGAGGTCTTATTACTTTTGAGGTGCAGGAGGCGGCGAATGTGGTCACCTCATGGCTGCTGCTGTGTTGCAATATTTTCAGGGGAGGGCTTATTTTAGTGCATGTGCTCAAAAGCCCGATTGGACTTATCTGGTGAGGTCTTATTTTCAGGGAAACAGGGTAGGAACCATTACAGATACTCATAATACGACATAGAATTGTCAGTAGCAGCACTATTGCAGCTCAAGAAAATAACTGCCACCGCTACCAAAGTTGCCTTCTCAAGTTATTTTACGGCAAACAGGAGTTCTGTGAAAGGCCACGTAAAAGCAAAAGTCCTAATATCCCCCTTTCCCCCCCAAGGCAGCACATATCTAATTATCAGCTATTGGGCAACTATGGCAGTGGGTGGATTATGTTTCCTGTTTATGATCTTCCCTAAATAGAATAAGCCAAAATATTCTTACAAACTGAATTAAATGTTTAGATGTCCAGAGCAGGATATTTCAAATATTAATGTTTCATCTTTGGAGATATATCAGAAATCCGTGCCTCTGAATCTTTCTAGCTGTGTACTTAAGGCAGCTGATTGGCCATCATCAGAACTGATTCTGTGTTTCATGACACAGAAAGGCACAATAAAGTAGTAGCAACCTGGGAGCTTCTTTATAGGGTGCCATCATGACACTTTTTATCTTGCCCCCAAATGAGGAGAACTATACAATCACACAGAAAAGTGTGGGAGGTCTGGCAGCATCAATTGCTAGGTATTCAGTTATGGTATAAGAAACTTTCAGAATATGTTTGACAAATACAAAATTGGCATAGATTACAGATAGATCAAACAGATGGAAAGTGGGAGGAAAATATCAGCCATCTACCTAGCTGATTAAAGAAGAAAAGCAGACATAAAGAGATTGTGAATGCATGAATGTATTTCTATCTCTCTAGAAAATCGTAATGAAGAAAGTAGCAAAGTATCTATGGAGTTGTTACTTCTTTTTAATAGCTTTTTTCTTGTCCCTTATCAATTTTCAGAAGTTTGTCAGTCTTCTATCACCACCTACAGCCACTTCAGATGGTTGAAGTAAGCTGAGGTAAAAGAAAAATCAAGCAGTTTCTTATTGCAGAATAAAACTAAAATCATTTATAAGATGCTGCCACCTATCCATCATTTTCCTTGGCAATCATAGAACCCAAATAATACCAATCTCACATTGCTTAGAAGGACAACTCAAGCCTGCATGTGATTCTAATTATTTATTTTATTTAAGGAAATTTTTATTTTTTTCCCCTTAAAGGGGAAAAAACACATGGAAAGACAGCTACTGTAGTGAGCTTATTAACAGGGGAAAATGTCCACTATGCTAATTGAAGCAAAATTAACAAGATTTAAACAGTAGTTTGCTTATACTTGTGAGGCTGAGTAGCTGTTATGGAAAACTGAAGAAAACTGAAGTAAGCCATGGAAACATAATATTACTTAGTTAATACTTGACTACAGCAAAAACTGACACTCTGCATTTTCTTTGGATTTTTGTATTTCTTTTTCTCATTTCTTGCATTATGTATCTAATTATATAGCTATATAAAACATTTTTTTCCCCCAAAACTGGACTTATTCTACTTAAAACTGCGGTTTGGATGCAGTTAGTTTTCTTGACCCAATTCATACATGCATGCATACAACTGGCATGGCAATTGCTAGTTATCTGCTTAAAGAAGTACCAACACTTTGGATGACTTTATTTTAACCATCTTACTACAAACAGACCTTTATATACTATAACAGGCACACACCTTTATATAGGAGAAAAATGCTATGCACATTGCATGAGCTTCAATATGATTTGGGCAGGGCTGAAAACCACCTTCAAGTGTCAGTCATGGGGAAAGCATGGTGATGCTAGAGCACTTGGCTCTGTTGCAGATTTGCATGTATATAAGTCTACCTTTGTAGAGTCAGCGCCGATTTAATGCTTCACCACACTGAACTCAGACCATGACTGCCAAAAGGCACCAGTGGGGATTCTTTTCCTGAGAGGTTGGAAGAATGTGAAATACTTTCCCTCTATAACCTGGTCCCTTTCCTACAATCCTCCTGATAGATCTGGAAGAAATGCTGCATGCACATCACCCGCCCCCCTCCATGCCCCCCCCCCCCAGCCCCTCCGTAGTTCCACAATGCAGCAGTGCTATTCAACCACTCTTTCGTTTTGAGATGTTGGAGGAGGGAGGAGGAGCACAGAAAGGGGGATTCCTTTCAGTGGGTGTGTTCTGCAGACATCCTGGAAAGGGCAACCTGGATCCATGCTTGATCACTGTGTTTTTTCACAGCCGTGCTTTTCAGGGTTGATTTTCCCCTCTAAATCAATCCATCCTTCCCTTTGTCTTTTTCAATGAGATAATATGTGAGGATTATCGTTCCTTTTTTTTTGCTGCTCTCCTTTTCCCCCAGAAGCACACCCCTAGCCTCCCTTTGCAGATCCCATGCTTTTCCTCCCCTTTCTGCAGACAATCATGTCAAATCAGCTGTTAAGCATTGGAAAAATATGGTCCTTTAAGGTTTGCATAAAGACTGCATTTAAAAAAGCCCTCTTTGAAATATTATCTTCCTAGGCAGACCCATAAGCCGACCCTCCAAATAGCAAAAACTGCACTACCATTTCTAATTTGTTGCAGTGTGTGTGTGTGTGTGTGTGTGTGTGTGTGTGGTGTGCATGCATGCATTTTCTCTAAGGAGCTTCTTATCCTCACGCCACTATTGTTATCTTTTAAAACACACACATGCAAGCAGACACACACACATTTTCTACTTTCCCTCCCTTCCATGATAAAGGGAAATACAAATCTCTGCTCCAAACCATTCATCAGCTTTTGCTGCAGCACTGTCACAGAGAAAACATGCCCAAAGAATCTGCCGAAGGAATTCTAGACTTAACACGGTCCCCTCTTCCAAATGACACACATGGAATTACCACAGCCAGCTGGATATATTTTACCTTTCTGCAGCAACAGGTCCCTAGGATGCAGGGGAGAATCCCAGAAGCAGCACAAAATCCCCTGAAAGTTCCTACCCTGGACAGCTACACAGGTAGTAAAGGGAGAGGAGGAAAGGGGAGGGAAGATGGGAGGGGAAGTGGGTGTGTTTACAAAGAGATGTGTGCAAAGGAAAAAAGGGGGGCAGACTTGAAAAGGGACCAGTGGACCTTCTAGACAGGGCCAATCTGACACTTAGCATCTCTACCTGCTGCCTACCTAGCTTCGATTGTCTATCCTGGTTTTGCCTTTCTTATTAGGGAACTTCCAAGAAAGATTATTTCCCACCCTCAATATTGGAGTAGCTTATCCTAACGCCCTGCAATCTCACACACATCACATCCTCTAAATATACCATTATATCCTTGCATCTTTTAGGTTAAGTGCTTCTTTTTCAATTTTTTTCCCTCTAGAGGTGTTGACTACAATGCCCATCAGCCGTGGCGAGCAAGCACAAAGCCTATGGGTTTCGCAGTGAAAGCACCTCTTGCACACGCATAAGAGCACACACACACACACACACACACACACACACAGCTGCAATGGGTGGGCTCTCGGCAGCACGGAAGGGGGAGAGGGCTGCTGTGTGATGGCTGCCCAGCCAGCCAGGCTAGCAACCGTTAGCCGCCCAGCGAACGGATGAATTCCATTCATTCGACTAGACGCGTCCGCATTTTTCGCTCCAGACTGGCTGGGTTGCAACGTGTCCGGCTACTTCCCGACACAGAGAGAGCGAGACCGAAGAAGGGGCATGAAGCCCAGGAGCTGACGGGTGCCCCCGCCGGGTTCCCTGCTAGCGACCAAGCAGCGCTACGGGCCGGACACAAAAGACTCTCCTCCCGGGTCTCTCATCCTCCTCCCGCCGCCGTCCTCCCTAACCTACCTGCAGACCGAGCCGCCCGCAGCAACTCGGCTGACTTGATCTTTGGGCACCAGTCGAGCGCTCCTCCTGGCCGCCTTCTACCTCCTTCGCTCCTTCCTCCTCCCGCCGGGCCAGACGCCGCGGATGCCGGCGATCACAGAGAGCTCTCCGCCGCCACCGAGACCATATCTGGAAAGCGCCAAGCGCTGGCGCCCCATGCAGCGCGGCGACAAGAGCAAGAAGCGCCCCCCTTGGAAGGAAGGAGTCGCAGGCGGGGGCAGACGCGCGCTTAAAGGAGGCGCGGCGGCGGCATTCCCTTCAAGAGCGCCGCAGGACTCGCCCGCTCCTTCCTCTTTCTTAGCGCCTCCGCAGGCGGCGCGTCCCTTGCCTCTTTCCCGACGCGAGCTCTCTCTAGCCGGGGCGTCCCTGCTCCCTCCTGTCTCCTCCTGTTGCCCTGGCCCGGCAGACGGGACAGGCGCGGGCGGAGGAGCGTCGCCCGCCTTTTCCACGTGTTCTACAAATTGAGGCGAAATCTTAACGAGCGAGTTTTTTCGCGCTCAGAGAAAGGGATCGAAGGAGCTCGGCTCGCCTTTCCCAGACCCCCCCTGACCGGTGGTGGTGTTTCTTTTTTCCCCTTTTTTTTCTTTTTTCGGGGAGTGGGTGGGTGGGCGGGTCTCCTGTCGGCGCTGCAGAGAATATTTCCTGCCGCTACTATAGCGCAAGGAGCAGCCGCTCGCTTGCCAGAAGCTTGGAAATACAAGGCGGCGGAAAGCCACCGCCCCCTCCGCCGTCAGTGTGCGAGGCCCTCCTACCCACGCCTCAGAATGGCCACAGCCGTTGCACGCGCACGCGTTCCTCTTTACTGCAGAGTTTTCGCAAGTGACCCCTAAAGAACTGTTTAGTTGCACCGTGTGAATGGAGGCAGCTTCGGACCGAGCATATATATATATATATATATTTCTCGGAGTCGCTCATGGCTTTGTAAAGTGGTCCCGGCGTCATTTATTCACGTGTATATCACCTGTTTAGAGACCCCTTCTACCTGCAGTACGTTATTGATCCTTGTGCGCCGTAATGGCCGTAATAGTCGATGTACAGTATTTAGATTGTACAAGTCAGCGTTTCAGTTGGCATTCACCGCACAAACACGTGTTGCATAAGCATTGCTTGAAGGTGGTCAGCAGTGGGGAGGTGGGGTTGGGGAATCTCTTGTGCAAATGTAGGAATTGAGCCGGCTGACTGGAGAAAAAAAGAGGGGGAACTTGAAGGTTTGTCACTAATTTAAAAAGGTCAAAGACTATCACTGTGTCGTTTAGGACCAGCTTTGGAAGTACAAGCAACAGATTTTGGTTAAACATTGAAAGAATTCAATAATAAAAATTTGCCAGTGAAAAAAATTATCTAAAGGAAAAATAAATTTTAGACGCAATTTTGCAGTTTCTAGATGGACCCTAAGCATGCTTTTTAGTTTCATTCTATGGTTTTAAACCACAACCTCAAAAAAGGAAGAATGATCCCATCCCTCATGATGTCACTACTTCTTAGCTTCTCCCCTGTAGCCCTGGGAAACGTTCTTTAAAAAAATACCTGAATGAATAGATTTCCATTCTCAGACATTGCACTGAAACAATTGAACAATACCAACAGCAAAAATGACACTACAAGATATTTGGTTGAAAGTTCCCTGAGAAAATGAGATTTTGAATGAAAAGATGCTGAAGATCCTATGGCAGTGATGGCTAACCTTTTTTGGCTGCCAAAAGCGGGGGGAGCGCAGGGGGGTTGTGTTTGGGCGTGCCACATCCATAATGCTATATGCGTGACCCCCTGCTTTTGGCGCGGTTTTTTAACCCTCCCCTGGCTCCAGAGGCTTTCTAGGAGCCTGGGGAGGGTGAAAACAGCCTTTCCTCCCCACCTCCAGAGGCTTCAGGAGTTTCCCTGAAGCTTCCAGAGGGCTCAAAAAATGGTCTAAATCAATTGGCCAGCTCACACATGCACGTTAGTGCTGACAGGGCAACACCTCACGTGCCCTAAGAAATGGTTCCGTGTGCCACCTGTGGCACCCGTGCCATAGGTTCGCCAACACTGTCCTATGGCCTGTCTTTAAACCTTTTTTTTTCTTTTTGAAGATTGGTTTTCAACACTGACTACAACTTAGAACAAAAATCAATAGGCTAAATATCACAGCAAATCTGAGACTCTTTTTTGACAAATTCCACTCTAGATATTGACAAATATTCCATTAAATTCCATATAATACATGAGAAAATAAAGGGTAATATATTCCCTTTAGCTTTTTAGGAAATAGTCATTAAAATGGTTTACAATCTGGCAGGGGTCACCAACCTTTTGGACCTCAGGGACTACTAAATTGATAATTTTAAATCCTGCGGACCACTAATATGATTTTTTTAAAAAACATATAGTATTTAGCACAATATAAAAAAGGCAAATTTTTTTTGGGGGGGGACCTTCAAAATTTTATCACGGACTATCAGTGGTTCGTGGACCACTAGTTGGTAACTGCTGATCAATGGCTTTGAGAAGTTTAAAAAAACCACTAAGTTAGCTTGCAAAACATTTTCTTGTGTTGGAGTCATTTACATTACATTTTATGAAAATAAATGAGCACTCCAATTACACATGTACCCAAATCCCTTGTTCTGCCCATTATATCTTAAGAAATGTCTTCATCTGTATGAAGGCACTTGGTATAGACTCCAGTGAAATATCACTGGCAGAACATTTTTACTTGAGCTTCATTCTTATTTCATCCTGCCCATGACAGAACCAGCCATTTCATATCGTCAGGACGAGATAGGAACGGTAATTAAATGTATCTAGAGGGCACTAATCTAGGAAGACTCTTGCAGAGGTAATAAACCAAGATTGGACAAAAAAGTATATCATCTTGGAAGGATACCAAATGTTCAAATGCTGTTCATATTAAAGAACTATTGTTTTTTTTCTTTTTAAATATAATATTAGTCAAGGAAAAGTTAGAAATGTTTCTTGGTCTTATTTGATGTATTATAAATTTTTATATCCTGTCTTTCTAGTGCAATGTTCTTTGAACGTAGCAACTTTTAAGATGTGTGAACTTCTGGGAGTTGAAGTCCACACGCCTTTAAAGTTGCCAAGTTTGAAAAGCATTGTTTTTGTGTGTGCACACTACTTAGGGCTACTTAGGTTGATTAAGCTAAGTTCAACCTTTCAATTTAAAAGATAGAGAAGTGGTGATTCCTAAAAGAATCTAGATTTTTTTAATGGCTTTAAAGGTAATACAATACAATACAATAGCAGAGTTGGAAGGGACCTTGGAGGTCTTCTAGTCCAAACCCCTGCCTAGGCAGGAAGCCCTATACCGTTTGAATTCTGTCTGGAAACAAATGCAACGTTGTCTTATTTGAGACAAATGATGTTTTCCTGAGATTCTGCAAAGGTAGCCCATTGGTCAAATGTGCTGTAATTACAATAACCCAATTTATAGCTAAGGCATGTACTAACATAGTTGATGCCTGACTCATTATAGACAAATGGCGTTGGCAAATAGTTTTAAGCTGGATGAAGACTCCTAGTTGCAGCTGCTAGCTAACCTAGCAGACAAGACTGAACTCTGAGAAACATCATATGCCCATGTTTGAGGGGCTGACCATGTCCCTCAACATTACTTTCCAAAATTAATTTCCAATGAAAAAATTGAATCCTTGTAAGATGGTACTTACTGTATTTACAGAAGACTATACATCAGGAGACATGGGCCAATCTGAGAATTTAGCAGGAACATCAGGTCATTCTTATACAAAAACAAGTGCAATTATACAACTCCACTTAATTTCTCCTCCTGCCCTGGGGAATGGAAAAACCTGCTGGTTCACCAAGGACTTCCTGTCTCTGTGACAGCAACAATCTTAAGCAGTGAGATTCAAGATATGTGTGTGTGTGTGTGTGGCAAAGAATGCTAGATAGATGGCTTGTTGGCTTGACCCAGCAGTGCTCTTTTTAATACATTGAGAATTGTTGTTTACTTGTATTTTTTAAATAAAAAACTTGCTATGTGATACTTTTCTCCAAGTACATAACAAATTAAAACAATAACCTAGCAACATTTGAGGGAAGGGGAAGTGGTTACATTAGGTTATCCTAGCATAATTTAAATGTGTTTGCATGTGTGAATGGATTTTTGTAGGGTAAAACTCTCTTCTACCAGAGGTGTGAATGGCTGGTCTGAGTATGTAAATAATAGGAATAGACCGTTCAAGCTAGCTGGGATGGAATGTATAAAGGAATGAAAGTCTTCGTTCAAACAGAGCCAATGTTTGCTTAAATGTCCAATCTTGCATACTAAATAATAAGAGCAACTCTAAATGGCTAACGACTTCCAATAATGGAATCACATATCCTTTTTAATTCTGAATGATATAAAAATTTAGCTTCCACAAAAGAAAAGGGTTTTGTCCATGAAATCACTTCAAGTCAAACTTGTCACAGTGCCATCTAGTTAACTAATGAATTCTAATTCATCTGCTCTTCTTAGCAAAGTTGCAAGAGGGCAATGGAGAAGTGAAGAGGTTAAAAATGAAGTTGGTACCGGGTGGTGAGAATAAAAGGAGAATAGCAAAGAATGCTGAGTTTTAGAGCAGAAAGTACAGAAGGGAAAAGAAAAGGATAGAATCACAGCAAAACAAAATTCACTGTGCCCCAAAAAGAATGAAAAAAATCATATTATTGACTGAAATGAAATGGGCTGCTATATTTTTATAATGAATAGTCCATTATTTTTCTGCCCTTTCTGAAAACACCTAGAGCTCCAGTTTGGCCAGTTCCGGAGGGTGTGAAAGTTCAGAGCCATATGCCAGTATTTGCTTTTCCTGATTTTTAAACACCAGAAACCACAGAGAAGAGGAGGCAGTTCAAATTTCACTTGCTTCGCGACATGGGTGCAAGTTTCTCCCAGCAAGGGAGGACCAGACTCAAGCAGGGCAGATGAGAGAAGAAATACAGAACATCATTATTATTGTTATTACAGTGAAAGGTTGTGGCGTAAGCTAGAGTTCATTGTGCTGGGTAGGGTGCAAGCATGGAATCTGACAGAAAATAAGAACAGCAGCTATAGGCTGCAAAACCAAAAATACTTACCTGAGAGAAAATTGCTGTGCAGTGGATAAGGTACAATTTGCAAGGAAATATTTTTGCACTGTGAATTTAAAAGATTCTGGGATGGATTTATGCACCCTATAAAAAAAATGCAAATTGCCTCCCTGTAACTGGCTAACCATGTTTTTGGCATTTGTCCAGCTCTGGCCTTCTCTTATTTGCTCGATTATAGCTCTGACTCTTTGGTCCAGTGTTTTCCTCTTAGGGCAACATCAGGAATTCATGCATCATATTTTTAGAATATCATTATCTCTCTTACTTTTAGTCACCCATATCCTCAAGATGAGACAGCTGTTATCCCCTTAGTTTCTCAGTTATTACAAATGTATGTAGAAATTAATAACTGTTTTTGGAAGGGTTTCCTAAGTGGTTGGTTTTTTTCCTTTTTAGAATTGCTTTTCAGACACCACCACCCCATATTATTTTACTGATAATCTGTCAATTAGAGCATGCATCCCAAGTCTATCATCACTTTCTTGTATAGTATCCTCCAAATCTTGTACTGTTTCCTATAAAAGTGGGTTTCATGCTAGATTATATCTGCCATATATTCAATTTTTCCAACTAATGCCATTTAGATGTATGGGAGCAATTTTTTACAGCCCTAAAAATAATACTGCTATAAATACTAATAGATCTGGAAGGCATGAACAAGGGCTTTTTCATGTAGAGTACACATAGAGTGCATAGAGTGTTGCGATGAATATCTCTACAGTTATCAGTGAACTACTTCAGGAAGGCGAAATGTGCAATCTATGTCTGTGAGGTATGCCCAGTGTCAAATCATTCTCCATTTCTCCACTGCAACATCAGATAATATTGTTTTAAAAGTAAAAAATAATCTTGATAAAAGGAGTGTTGATGAAAGGAATGGTGAAAAGGAAATGTCATGCTATATGACCTATATTGAAAGTATTCTTAGTAAAAATAAAGATTGAGAAAGCAGACCCCACAATTCACAGTACCCCTGCTAAATACATTTAATCTAGTTTTCTTCACCCTATATTTTCCCACTAAGGATACGACTCCAGAAAATGTATATTTTTTCCCCACAGTGCACCTATGAAGAAGGTTGCTACGCTGAAGGAGAAAGAAAGAGAGTGAGAAAGTGACCGGTTAAATGATTGAAGCATTGCTTACCACACTGGATTTTGGCTTTATTTCTGACTTGTCATTCTCTAATCTGTGCTTGTTTTGTCCCTTTAAACTATTTTCTTCGAATAAACCCTTCAGTTAAAACTTTCAAATGATTTCCCACAAGCTTCAGCAGTAGTAATCTTACTCAGTAAGATTTAATAGCCCATCAACCAAGCTAGTCAGGCTTCATTCTGATTGTATGTGCATGTGGGTGGGGGGGAAATCACTCTTCTGCTTTGTTTATAGTGTGGGTGGGTCCAGAACAACGCTAGATGGGAAATTTGGCAGCTGTTTCATAATTTCCTAGCTGTAAGTTATTACCAGGTTGCCATGCCCACAAGAAGGAAAACTGCTTAAACAAGGGCACCCCTTTCTGTTCCAGGAAAACAACCGTGATGACCCAACACAAAAGTGGGATGTTACAATTTAATGTTTTCTAAGAGTAGCTGTTCTGGTTTTATAGCAAACTAGACAACTTGTGCCCCATTATTCATCAGTTTAGGTAAATAAAAAATTACTTACCTAAACAGAGAAACAATGGCTAAGGGCAGGGAAAAAAGGAATGGGAATAGGAGTGACTTTCACGACCTTGTGGTTTTCCCATTTTGTTTCCTTGAGGGAATCTGGTAGAGCAGGGGTCTCCAACCTTTGCAACTTTGAGTCTGAAGGACTTCAGCTCCCAGCTTTGCTGGCTGGAGAAGTCTGGGAGCTGAAGTCCTTCAGACTTCAGAAGTTGCAAAGGTTGGAGACCCCTGTGGTAGAGAACACTGAAAATTTCCCCTTCCTTCCCGCTGGGTGGGGAGAGAGCAAGAGACTGCAAGATTGACTGGAAAACTCACAGAACACTAAAAAAGGAAGATTGTGTGAGCAGCCCAGCAAAAGACATTAGTCTGGAGCAGCCACAACTCCCCCAAATTTCTCTCTTATAACTGTCTATGACCTAGACTCTAGGTCATCAAATATGCTCCCTGTGACTTTAAGAATAAAACAATGGTAATAAATGGGCACAGAATGAAAAAGTTTGCCTACCTTCAGTTTAGAGTGAAAATAATAGTAAGCATGGAACGTGGGACTTAATTTACTACTTATTCCCTGGGTTACTTTATGCAGAAAAAACAGCTTACACGAAAGTGCTGTTTGGTGTGAAAAAGAAGCTTCCATTGACATATTGTATGTGTATTATGCATGCCTGGTAAATTCATGATAGATTACTATACAATACAATTGGAAGGGACCTTGGAGGTCATCTAGTCCAACTCCCTGCCTAGGCAGGAAGCCCTATACCGTTTCAGACAAATGGCTATCTTCTTAAAGACTTGCAGTGTTGGGGCATTCACAACTTCTGGAGGCAGTACTATAATGTACTATACATAGGACTACCTTTGGAGATGGTACAAAAGCTGGAATTGGTTCAGAATCTAGCTGTTTGATTGATAAGCAATGTACTGAAACCTGACAAGGTACCTTGTCAGTGTGCCATAAGTTTTTTTAAAAAAGCATTGAAAACCTCTGCCTTGTAGGCTATTATGCCCAATTAGAAGGGGTTGATATTAGCATGGAAAATATTGAGCAGCATAAGACCAAATATTTCACTTACCCCAAACCACCCAACTCTTCTTTTAAGATCAACTGAGAGGACTTCTTAGGGTCCCACTAATAAATCTGGCTCACAGTCCAGTTCCATGATCTGAAATGTCACATTAAAAAAAAAAGAAATTAATTGTTAGCCTGTCCTGGCTGAAGAACTGGGACATTAGATCTCCCAACATGGCCGGTGTGAGAAAGTGGCCTATGAGGACCTCAGCCTAAGGACTCCCCCCGCTGCAGTGAGAAGGCAGGAGGGAGGGATTCTGTTTTAATCGCTCTGGCGCATTGTCTTCCTGGACTTATTATATCAGCCGGTTGAGCTCCCTCTCAGGTGTTTTAGACTATGTTATCATATACGGCTGCTGAACTATATGCCTTGAGGGGGTCCCCCCCCTCTCAAGATTGGCCATCCGAACTATCCACGAACTTCCTTGATGACAGATTTTGGAATCCTGAGTGGTGGCATCGAACGCGAAGGAACATTTTGGGTTTTTTAAAGGGACTTTTTAGTCGATTTTTAAGGGGTAGCAGGGAGGGTGTTATCTATAAGAACCGGGTGGGTTTGGGGGGAAATCCACTAGGGTCGAAGCTGGGCCCGGCTGAGGGCTGCGGCATTGGAGGTGCAGGGTTAGAGGTTAGGGAGGGGGCTAAGGTCCATATTAGTAAAGGTTGCTTCATCAGTACTGTGGGTGGGAGGGACAGATATGGTGGTAGCAGGGGGCCATATCATGTTCGGGGAGCGCGCATCTGCTATCTTTGAGCGGTTGTGCGCTCCAGCACCAAATACTCCCCTCGTCCCCCAGGTTGTCCAGATCCTCAGGGCCTGGGCCTGTGTCTGATTTTGTGCAATGCCAGGTCCATGGTAAAGAAAGCCCCCTCATTTGTGATCTTGTGCAGGAGGGGGAAGTGGACCTGGCAGGTATTACGGAGACCTGGTTGGGCCAGGAGGGGAGGGTTTCCCCTCATGGAATTGTGCCCACCAGGCTTCTGCGCGTTTCATCAGCCTAGGGCTCAGGGTAGGGGTGGGGGGGTGCAGTCGTTATAAAGGAGTGTCTGTGCCCAAGGGAGGCCACTGTACCTCAGACAGTAGGATGTGAGTCCCTCCTTGTGAAGTGGGTTCATGGCGTACAGATGGGCTTGCTAACCACGTACCTGGCTCCCGGCTGCATGGCGGCAGCCCTGCCCGAGCTGTTCGATGTGATTGCCGGGGTGGCGGTTAGTACCCCCAGGCATGGGGGATTTCAACCTGCCATCTGTCGGCGAAGCGTTGGAGGCAGCTCGGGAGTTCATGGCCTCCATGACAGCCATGGACCTGACCCAATTAGTTCAAGGCCCCATGCACATCGGGGACACACTCTGGATTTGATTTTTGTTTCTGGTCAGTGGTTGAAGGATCTAGGAATAGGGGATATAGCTATTGAACCCTTGTCATGGTCAGATCATTCACTCCTTTGGGTGGACTTTCAATGTGCTACCCCCTCCCCTGCAGGGAGGCGGAACTGATTGGTGGTGTCGCCCCAGGTGCCTGATGGACCCTGATAGGTTCCTGACAGAGCTTGGGCCATTCCCTGAAGCTATGGCTCATGACTTGGCTGGAGAACTAGCAGCCGCATGGAACAGGGCGGCTGCTTGGGCTCTGGACTGCGTCGTGCCTTTGCAGCCTCTGATCCAGTACTGAACTCGGTTGGCTCCATGGTTCTCTGAAGACACCTAGAGAGCAGTTGGAGGGCCAGCCGTTCCGAATCTGATTGGACACTGGTGAGGTCTTATATCAAGACCTACCTAGTGGCGATAAAAGCGGCAAAGTTTAATTATTTTTCCGCTCTTATTGCATCTGAAGATAATCGCCCAGCTGCCCTGTTTAGGGTGACCCATTCCCTCTTACATATGGAAGCATGGGAGGACCCCTTGCAGGGTAAAGCTGAGGATATTGTACAATACCTGCAAGACAAAATCGCTCAGATTCGGGAAGGGTTGGACTATGACTGGGTAGGGCTAGATGGGGTGATGGAGGTGGGTCTTGAGAATGTTATCTGGGAGGAGTTTGACCCTGTGACTCCCAAGGACATAGACAGGATTTTGGGTAGGTTTAGTGCTGCCACATATTTATTGGACCCGCGTCCCTCCTAGTTGGTGCTGGCCACCTGGGAGGTTACACGAGGCTGCCTCCAGGGTATTATCAATGCTTCTTTGAGAGAGGGTTTCTTCCCCACCACTTTGAAAGAGGTGGTGGTGAGGCCCCTCCTCAAGAAGCCTTCCCTGGACACGGTACTTTTGGCAAACTATCATCCAGTCTCCAACATTCGCTTTGTGGCAAAGGTTGTTGAGAGTGTGGTGGCGCGACAGCTTCCCAAGTACCTGGATGAAGCTGTCTATCTTGATCCATACCAGTCGGGTTTCAGGCCTGGGTACAGCACAGAAACGACATTGGTCGCATTGGTTGATGATCTCTGGAGGGCTCGGGATAGAGGTTGTTCCTCTGTCCTGGTCCTATTAGACCTCTCAGTGGCTTTTGATACCATCGACCATGGTATCATGCTGCAGCGTTTGGAGGGGTTAGGGGTGGGGGCACCGTACTTTGGTGGTTCTCCTCCTTCCTCTCTGACCGTTCGCAGTTTGTGTTGGTGGGGGGGACAGAGGTCGTCCTCAAGGTGCCTCACTTGTGGAGTACCCCAGGGGTAGGTCCTCTCGCCCCTTCTGTTCAACATTTATGTGAAGCTGCTGGACGAGATCATCTGGGGTTTTGGGGTAAAGTTCTTTCAATATGCTGATGACATGCAGCTGTACGTTTCACCCCCAGACCACCCAAATGTTGCCCTTGACGTGATGTCCCAGTGCCTGGAGGCTGTGCAGATCTGGATGGGGAGGAACAGGCTCAGGCTCAACCCCTGCAAGACCAAATGGCTGTGGTTCCCAGCATTCCGTTACAGTCAGCTGGTTCCATTGCTGGCTATGGGAAGTGAGACCTTAGCCCCCACAGGAAGGGCTTAGGTGTCCTCCTGGATGAATGGCTGTCCTTGGAAGATCATATAATGGCTGTCGCCAGGGGGGCTTTTTATCAGGTTCACCTGATCTACCAGTTGTGTCCCTTCCTGGATCGGGATGCCCTACACACAGTCACGCCTTTGTCTCTTCCCGTCTGGACTACTGTAATGCTCTCTACATGGGGCTCCCTTTGAAGAGCACCCGGAGGCTCCAACTGGTTCAGAATGAGGCCGCGCAGGTAATTATGGGGGCGACGCAACGCTCCCATGTAACACCCCTCCTGAGCAAGCTACACTGGCTTCCAGTGGTTTTCCGGGTGTGATTCAAGGTGTTGGTTACTATCTTTAAAGTGCTCCATGGCTTAGGACCTGGGTACTTACGAGATCGCCTTCTGCCACCGAGAGCCTCCCACCGGCCAGTACGCCCCCTTAGAGAGGGTCTCCTCATGGTGCCGTCGGCTAAACAATATCGACTGGCAACACCCAGGGGGAGAGCCTTCTCCGTGGGAGCACCTGTCCTCTGGAACGAATTGCCCCCGGAATTAAGAACTATCCCTGACTTACACACCTTCCGCTGTGCTCTCAAAACCTTTTTTTTCCAACAAGCCGGGCTGGCATAAAAATGAATTTTTAAATAGGAATTTTTATTAATTTTAATCAGGATTTGTTTGGTTTTTTAATTTTAAGAGAGGCCAAATTGTTTAATATGCTTTTTAAACTGTTTTTAACTTTTATATATTTGTTTTACTTTGGCTGTATACCACCCTGAGTCCTTCGGGAGTAGGGCGGTATAAAAAACTAATAAACCTAAACCTAAACCTTCAAATATGTGGGTGCAATTTTAATTTTTTTTTTTAGTTTTTTCTTTGAGTTGGTTTATTTGTTTGTTTAATTTGTCTGTGAGATAAAGGCAACACATAGAAGACCAAAGAGAAGTTAAGTAAATATTATAAATGTTCTATTTAGTACAACAGGGGCTTTTTTTTTTTTAGAACTATAAAGACAAATACAGCATTTGCAACAGTGGTGAATATTTGTAGGTCGGGTGTAGGATGAAGGTGAAGGTTCATTCTCCAAGCTTGTGGGTTTGTTTCTGAAAGTTGTGTTACCAGGCTAGGTAACATCTTTAGCACTGTGGGACAAACATCATGTCAATGAAAAACCAAGCTCCATGAACACCAGCTGGCAGTGAAATGCCATGATCCCCAAATCCTTAATCTTTTCCCACAATGACACCAAATAGCACCAGTTCAATTGGAGCAACACAAAAATCATCAGCCACGCTATCACCCACCACACTCATGAGTTTATTGAAGCCTGGCACTCCAGAAGCAATTCCATCAACAAACACGTTGATCTACAACCAGCCTTTGAACCCCTCAGAATCTAAATTAACCACACAGCTAATCAGAAACAGCACCGAACTTCAACCAACTAACACAACACCTCCCCAGCAGTTTACCTACCAATGACCCTAACCTGATGTAGCCTCCCTATCACAAGACCCATCACAAAACTGTCACTGATGACTCACACCTGACCCAACACAAGGCCCTCCACTTGACACACTGACACCTGAAGCCCTTATAAACAGAAGAACACTGACATCCCCTAAACCCTGCTGAAGATGATACCTAGCCTGGTAATGAAATGTTCGGAAACCAAACCACAACCTTCACCCACACAAATACAGCTGTCAACTCTGGAGCTATCTTTGAGTGACTCCAGGGTTGCCACAGTGAGGCTGGATAGAGCTATGGGAAAGGGAGGGGGGAGTAGAGATAGCTGGGGGAATATGTAGCCAAAATAACATTCTTTCTTCTGGGAACCAAGGAGTCTTTTACCTGCACCTGGAGGGGCGTGGATGGGAGGCGTCCGGGATGGGGAGAGAGACCTGATTGGGGCATGTGATGGTTGTGTGTGATTGGGGAGAGGGGTGCATACTTCTTACAATGTGGAAACACATTCCTATGTATTATTGCAAACACAGGAATCTGTGGCTAGACACAATAATACCAAAATATGCATTGTGTCACTAGGTATTTGTGCTGTTTTGGCATAAGAAGTAGAGTTTGCATCACAAGATTGCAATGCACAAGCACATGCCTCCCCTTTATTCCTTTACCTCGCCCCCAACCTATGACTGCAAGTGCCAGTCCTGCTCAGTTCTCAATGAGCTTCATAACTCATTTGCTACTTTGCATGGATCTCCTGTTTCTTCACTGCATAATTTGCTGGCTAAAGGTTTGGCAGCTAGAGTGAAGAAGCTGAAGGTTTGTAATTGTATATTATTCCTGAGTGGTGATCACTGTTGTAATTGTTAAACCATTAGTCTGGGGAGACTCAGGTTCAAGTACTTTTGTCACTTGTGAATTGATCGGGCAGTAACATTCTGCCCATTTTATTCATGGGGTTGTTCGGAGCATAAAATGAGAAGGACACTGAACCCTCTTCCAGCTGCAAGAGGGCATTCTTTCTCAAAATACTCAGAATATTTTCCATATTTATCCAATCATTGTGTTGAGGACAACCTTCATATTGCCTTGCTGATGGATGGATGATATCAGCCCTTTGAAATGATGATTTGGAGGTTCTTCGAAACATATGGCGAACATAGCAGCCCACCCCTGCTGCTATCCCTTGATCAAACTCTTCCATATAACTGTGTTTGCATTGTTTTGTATTTTTATGGTTCCAATGAAAGAAATTTAATTTTTCTTAAATATTTGACCTGTTATTTTAACTAAGCTCATAGAACCTACACAGACAAAGGATATAACTAATCACTGCACCTATTTGAGGCATTCTAGTATCAGGACCGCTAGCATAGGTTTGAGTGTGGATGCCCAAAGTAGTGACTGGCCCAATTAAATGATATAACATTTGTCAGTGCTATGGATCCTTATGGAATTAAATTGTGATCTGATAATAGCAAAACACATCCATAACATTTCATTAAATTATTAGATTGCAAGTTCTAGAGACTCCACAAATTCATTTTGTAAAGTATCCACCGAATTCAGCAGTTTTGAGACTGAAGCCTGGAGGTAGAACTGATTGCTAAATTTGAGCTTAATTAGAAAATAAAGATGTCTGAAAATTAGATACTTCTCTGCATAAATTTAAAAGATTATGTAAGGGAAGTTGCAATACTGTATTTTGAGCCAAGTGATTTTTCCAGCCTCCCCCCTCCCCCAAGATTTGCACACACAAAAACCCTTCTACTAATACATTACTTTCCTCTGGATCATGCTGTCCTACCTCTGATTAATACTAAAGTATTCATTAGTTTAGAAATGGTATTCTTTGTATTATCTCATAACACATCCTTGGTTGTTTTTCTATTTTCCTTCACTCTAACTTGATGAGTTGTAATAAAAAGGAAGGATGAGCTATAATAACCAATAGCAATACTTTGCTTTTATTATTGCATTTAATTACTACTCCCATGATATTGTTGCTTTTAAACTACACTTATGCTCTCTTCAGCCCAGCCTGAAAAGCTGGATCTTCCTCTTGCTTTCTCCAAGAGGAAAGGTGACTTGTGATTAGCTGGGCCAGGCAACCTAATTTCAAAAGCGCTTTGTTCACATTGACTGGATTCACAAATTGCTCTAAGCAGCTAGTCCTGTTAAGGTACTATTACATGACAATGCTCAACCACTGAGTAGTCCAGGGAGACCATTTCCACCCTTCTCCAATATAATTTTACCATTCTGATTCTTGCAAGTACTATGCAGTCAGCCCAAGTTTCTTCACGAGAAAGGTCAAATATTAGAACAGTATTCTAGAGACAGCAGAATAGAAGAGACAGATCTGGAGAAAATAACAAAATACAAAGACCTGCAAATAGAAATAAAATGACTTGGCAAAAGAAGGCAAAGATAGTACCAATAGTAATAGGCCCCTTGGGTGCAATTCCAAAACAATTGGGGAACCATTTAAACACAAACAAATTCACCATTAGTGAATTGCAAAAGGAAGCTTTACTTGGAACAGCTTACATACTGCAATGATACCTCTAACACCATCAAACATCTGCATCTGCCTGTCCCAGGTCCTTAGGAAGGACTTCATAAGTAGATAAAAATGCCAAATTCAGTCTATATAGCTGATTGGGTGATGAACCATAATAATGTGATTGTGGTCACCATCTTGAATTTTTCATCTTCCTATAGATGCCCCTGTCCTCAATACTTCTAGTCACCAAAAGTTAGTAGTTTTGAGGATTTGTATGTTTCTAAAAATAAATCCATAAAAGGTTATTGGCCAGTCTTTCTTTATTAAACCTCCCTTCCCCAGGTTAAATAACATTGGTGAGCCTGAAATATAAGTTATGTTTTTCAGAGGCATACAGGCAACAATAGTTACATTAAAAAACACATTTGGAAAACTCATTAGAAGATTGCATTAGGAAGATTTACACAACAAAGAATTACATAAGGGAAATTTGCATTAAAAGGAAGCTTCCTGGGGAGTTGGTATTAACAACTATATTCATTAGGAAAAGTTGCACACCAAAGCTCCATATTAAGAAGATTTGTGAACATTTTAAAAGAAATATTTTAACATTCAATGTATTTTATTAAAATTATACTATATTTAGCCTGTGAAAGTTTTTGTACTGTATTTAATTTTGCAGTTATTTTAATGATTTATAAACATGCTTAAATGTTCTTTTTATTTAGTACAGGATTCTCCTGATAGCCATTACTTATAAGTATGCAAAACCTTCCATTTCAGGAGCAGAACCAGAGGTGGCATTCAGCAGGTTCTGACCAGTTCTGGAGAACCAGTAGATGAAATTTTGAGTAGTTCGGAGAACCGGTAAATACCACCTCTGACTGGCCTGGCCCCATCTATTCTCTGCCTCCCAAGTCCCAGCTGACTTGGAGTGGTGAGGGAATGGAGATTTTACAGTATCCTTTCCCTGCCATGCCCACCAAGCCATGCCCACGAAGCCATGTCATGCCCACCAAGCCACGCCCACAGAACTGGTAGTAAAAAAAATTGAATCCCACCACTGAATAGAACATCCAGAGAACTTCAGAATGCTCCATTTGTTCTCTTCATCACACCAATCTGGCTGTTTCAGGAATGCAGTTTTCTAGAAATTAATTCTCAGAATTGGAAGAATGTCATCATGTTTTGGACAGATTGGGAATGGATCCTGTCTTTAATACCACCAAACCATCTTTACTTCAGAGGATTAAGTCCTGGAGAACACTTTAGATCCAGATCAGCATGGCCCAGAAGAGAAGCATTCCATTATGTTATCTGGAATATTCTGCTGAAGAATGATAGATTTTGTTCGTACTAATATATATTACTCTATTACATCTTCCATTAATCTATTTTATGTGGGGAAAAAATCTGTTCATTACTCATGTTTGCAAAGTACATTGATTTTCAGTGTAGAAGAAATTGTTCTAATCAGATTGTGGATCAGGTTACATTTATCCTTTACATTTCATAATGAATTTTAAAATGCAGTTCTTGGCTCCAAAAACAAAAAAGATTAAAATAAGCATAGTATTTGTTTACTACATTCATCCCAAAGAAGTCCAGAGTAGTATAGAAAATAAATTACCATCCAAAATAATTTAATAAAAGCCTTCAACAATAGACTCATGATGACTGAAATAGTAATAATAAACAAATAGTTCTCCTATAAACAATAAAAGAAACTCCTGTAAAATAAAACAAAGCAGCATTGGAGCTAACAATACTTTTCTTAGGAACAATTCCATACTTATTTATTTCTTATAAGTGTTTCTTTTCATATTTATGAATAGTCCTCCAAACATCTAGAGTGAAAACTGAAGTCACTGAAGGGACCAAAGCAGCATTCCCCCCTCCAATTGATGAATTTTATAGTAATGGGGAAGGGTGTCTATCAAAAAATAAACAGATCCTGATTATATAGGTTAATCTTAACAATCTGGTTAGGTCTGATAGCTCATAGGTAGTCCTTTGTAGTATAATTTAATCTATTTGTTTATTTATTTATTTATTTATTAAATTTATACCCCGCCCTTCTCCAAATGGACCCAGGGCGGCGCACAGGGATGTTAAAATAGATACAAAATATATAAAATATATCAAAATTTAAAATACTTATTCTAATAAATAAACCCTGCGCTAAAAACCGAATTAAAATCCCAAATTTAAAACTATCTAATAATCAGTATGGAGGTTACGCTAGGCCGGCTAGGTGGAATAGGTGTGTCTTCAGACACTTGCGGAAGAGGCGGAGGTCGGAGATGGTGCGGAGTTCAGGGGGTAGGTCGTTCCAAAGGGCAGGGCCCGCCACAGAGAAGGCTCTTCCCCTGGGTGTCGCCAGTCGGCATTGTCCAGCCGACGGCACCCTGAGGAGGCCCTCTCTGTGGGAGCGTATCGGGCTGAGGGATGTATGGGGCAGGAGGCGGTCTCGCATATAACTAGGCCCCGAGCCATGGAGCGCTTTAAAGATGGTCGTCAAGACCTTGAAGCGCACCCGAAAGACCACAGGAAGCCAGTGCAGCTCGCGCAGGATCGGTATTATGTGGGAGCATCTGGGGGCTCCCGTAATCACCCGCGCGGCTGCGTTCTGGACTAGCTGCAGCTTTCGGGTGCACCTCAAGGGGAGCCCCATGTAGAGAGCATTACAGTAGTCGAGTCGAGAGGTGACGAGTATATTTGTATATTATATTTGTATAATATAATCCCACTTAGCTTCCTGAGTTTGGTACTAACTGCATCTATCAGTTTGTTTTCAAAAATATACAGTGAACTAGTGAACTCAAAGTAAGGAAACACTCTCAGGAGATTTGAATTCCCAAAAGTAAAACTTTATTAGAAATAGCATTTTTAGAATGTTTTATATCGTTTGTGTATGTATACAATCAATATCAGGTTGTGAGCCACCGTTTACAGAACTAAATGAACTGCTTGGCTTTATTAGGCACGCTAAGCCACAAACTGGCCGATCACATAACTACCCATTGTTGTAAACCAGGGGTGTCAAACTCAACATGCGTGGGTGGATCTGGCCCATGGGGGGCTTAGATCTGGCCCATAGGGCCGGCCTGAAAACAGTGAACGAGCCGCACGCGGTGCCTCTGCCAGCAAAAAACGGCTCCTGAGCTCCATTTTCAGCTGTGTTGGCCTCCTGCAACATTCTGCCAGTGAAACTGGAGCTTGGGAGGAGCCCATTTTAGCTGGCAGAGCACCCGGGCCACCATAAGTGCTGACATGAGTGACATTGAGCTGACTACCCTGGCCACACCTACCCTGGCCCCCAAGGTCAAACACAACCCTGATGCAACCCTCATGAAATCGAGTTGAACACTCCTGCTCTAAAGTTAGAAATCAAGACAATGTTCCCCTTCCCTCTATTATAGAATGTAATTGATTTTTAAAAATAATATACAGGTATTCCTCCCTTACCAACCAAAATTGAGACTAGCAACTCAGTCATTAAGTGATATGGTCATGAAGTGAAACATCACATGACCACACTGATTTATGGCATTGGTTGGGGCTGCAATTGTTAAGTGACTCACCTGCAGTCATTAAAAGCAGTGTCACATGACTGCAACTTGTGGCTTCCTGCCAGCTTCCCCATTGACTTTGATTGTTGGAAGCTGGCTGTGGCAATCATGTGACTATGGGATGCTGCAACTAATATAAAGGTCTGCTGGTTGCCAATCTCCCAAACCCCAATCTTGTGACTGTGGGAACACTACCACAGTTACAACTTTGGGGACTGATCATAAATGTCCTTTTGCAGCCCAGTCATAAACAAGTGGTCTGTCTGAAGACTACCTATTCTCAACCGTATGCACGGTTGACTGATAGCACTATTCCTTTCAGTGGAGACAGCGTATTTACATGTGTACAAAGAAACGCACTTCTGGACGTTTTCCCTCCATTAAAAGAGCCCTGCATGTATTGGAGAGCAGATTTTTTAATGTATTGGAAATATGACTTAACAAAATTGATGCACTATTAGATGAATAATGGGCTTACTGAATGATGGTTTTATATGTTCACTTAGGAATAGGGATTAAAAGAATTCTGTGACAGATCCTGCTAGGAGTGGTCTTGGCAATCAATAGGTTCAAGATAGGATGAATGGTAATATGATCAAAGCCAGGCTTGTATTTCGCCTTCTAGGAAGGTGTGTGGGGCATAGAGATTGCATTTATTTGCTAATGCAGTTAGAATTCTGATTGCTGTTTCTTCTCTCTTTAATTTGAACACTGCTGGACATTTTGTGGACCTACATCTTCCTTAATGACTATATGACCACCCAACTTGATGATGAGTGATTTGAGTAATTTGTGTAAATTATTAGGCTGGCCGAATGCTACAGCTTTGGCAAGATGCCCAAATGTTACTAACAACGAGTAGCTTTCTCTGAATGCTCCGCAGTAGTATAAGTTACTTGGTGGAAATCTACAGCAGCACAACAAAAAAAGCTAAAAGAGAAAAAACATTAGTTTGCTCTAATTTCTATAACCACCTAACTCAACCAAGTGAGCAGCTTATAATTCTAGAATTATAAAACAATTAAAACATTTTAAAACATTAAAATGATAATAAATGCATGCTCAAAATAAGTAAGGACAAACAGCAACCATGATGATTAATCACATGCAAATGAAACCAGCTGATCTTTTTAGAATTAAAAGGGATAGACAAATAACAAACCAAAGAAGTGACCTGGATAACTCTCAAACTCTCATTAAAATTTATGGGAAGGGATAAAGAAAAAAAAAGAAAAATATACAGAATACAGAATAACAAAGTTGGAAAATCAAATTTTAGGGCATCATTTGAAGGGACTAAAAATTAAGATTGTTAAAAATTCAGGGAATGAATATAAAGTTGATTTATCTACTCAATCTTAAAATAAATATGTTGTTATTTCTGATAACCCTTATTGGACTTTTTCTGATCAGGATTGAATGATGGCGTTTTAAGGATTTGTTTATAGATATGGGAAGAAGAGATCATTTGTTGTATTTCAAGACAAGGTCAGAGGTGGTATTTAGCAGGTTCTGACCAGTTCTGGGGAACCGTTAGCAGAAATTTTGAATAGTTGGAGAACCGGTAAATGCCACCTCAGACTGGCCCCGCCTCCATCTATTCTCTGCCTCCGGAATGACAGCTGATTGGGAGGAAATGGGGATTTTGCAGTAACCTTCCCCTGCCACGCCTGACAAGCTATCATACCATGCCCACTAAGCCAGCCCACAGAACCGGTAGTAAAAAAATTTAAATCTCACCACTGGACAAGGTGTTATGTTTATATTTGTGAAGAAGGGGAAAGTTTATATATTTATAAACTTTATACACTTGTATTTGTATTAGTTTCTATCTTTTTAAATAGCTGTTAAAAATATCATCCCCTTTCTACTCTTTTGAGACCAAAAAAAATGTATTGCAGGTCAATCACTCAAGCCTTTCTGGACTTCTTCAGGAGCATTAGTAAAATTGGTTTGTACCAGCTTATAATGACTCATATCCCATTATCTTTTTCCTAAGGAAAAATGCAAGACACAGGTTACGAATGTATGAGACTTGTATCTTCAGAATTTCTACTTTCACACTTTGTATTTCCTCTAATTTAGGTACAGAGAATTAGGAAATGTAAGTGACAGCCACTTTCAGCTGGGGTAACTGATAAGCCTTTTAAACAAAATGAGTGAAGTGCCTGAATAAAAAAAAAAAATTAGAGAAAAGGACATTTTTACAGATTACTTCTCTTCTTGGTATCACCCCTACTTCAAAATATCTTACAAGATTCTAGACCTGATTTTCAGAAATGTAGGGAAGTGCAGAGGACAAACAAAATCTATAAAATAGTTGTTACATCTTTTTACAAGGAACTCTTTCTAGAAAAGCTAGTCTATCTATATTGGAACCCAAAATATTTGGTAATGGAAGATAACTTTATATAACTAATTTTTCTTTTCATTTCCTTCACTTTTTCTTCCTGTGGTCCTTGATACCTCAAGCCTCTGACTCACACCAAGCACCATACCATACCATACCTGAGTAATCTGAACTTTACCACATGGAATTCTAGCAATCTTGAATCATGCCAAAGACCTTTTATAATGACTCAAGATTCTTTTGTCCAATTTGGGATGATTATTCCTCCCACAGGAGTTCAGAGAAACTCGTTGCGGTGTTCCAAGAGGGCATCTTGAATTGCAGGAAATTATTTTGGGTGTTGAAGGAGGATATAAAACTGTATTAGTGGGAGGGAAACAGCAGAAAACATGTCCAAACTGCCCTGCACTCATGTACTTATTAGATCCACATTGCAGGATTTGGTTTTTTTTATATTTTTAAAAAAATATTGTTCAATCTCTCCAGTTCTTTGTCAGAAGCTTTTCAGCAAAATCAGATAATCTACTTAGAATTGAAATATTTTATTTTCAGTAAGGGAGAGAATACAGTATACCTAACAATAGCAACACTTGAACAAATTCTAGTACCAACGCTATTAAAATAAATGTAGGAACAGATGAGCTTTGGGCTCCTGTTTGAACCCTGAGGTCCACTAATAAGAGCTGGTGCAAATTAATAGTCAGCACAACAGTGAAGTTGATTACTCCTTCCAAAACTATCTCATAATGGACAAAAACTTATCAAAGGCACCACAGTAATATTAATATTTGACAAATGAAGAACACCGAGTCTAGGAGATAGGCAATTAGCATAAGGCCAGTCATGGTAGACACGCTCTGTTATAAAACATTTAATTATACTTGTTAGCATTCTGATATCCAGAGTCAGTAACCTTCACTGGCACACCATAAATCAATCCAAAGATTAAAAAGTTGCAGCTACAGTTACTGACATCCTACCCTTTGCAGCAAAGTAGAAAAGTCAAACCCAGTCTTGCCTGAAAAACCTTTGCTCTGTACCGGTAGTAGCATCATCAGAGTGTCAGTAACCAAAGTGCCATCTCTGTTTTTCTCCCTAGCTCTTCACTATCATGCTTCAAAAAAAACAAACCACAAGCAAGTGACTTGTAGATCTCAATTAATATTCTTTCTTTTCTAGGTCAAAACAATGCTGTTCTTTCTCCATTTTCAAGGTTAAGTAACATCCAGTGGATATGATGAGGTTATCAAAGTTGTAGAACGTCTTTGCTTCATTCGTGGCTTGGTGCATTGTGACAGGTGTGCACCAAATAGGAAAAAAAATTGGAACGGCAACCTTCCTATTGAGCCCAGCAGAGAGCAATTTGTAACCCTAGTTCTTTGGTACATAAAACCCAAAACAGAAATACAGAAAAATCGAAAAACTCATTTATTATAAAACAGATAGAATTCCCTTTCTGCATCTAACTTAATGAAGTAGATATATAAAATAATTTAGCTACATACTGGTTCCAGTGAAACTTCCAATTACTATCATCAAAGTCAAGCTATGAGAGAATCTTTCCCTGAAAAAGAGCTATGCTACTGAGAGCTAGTGACAGTAAAACTTTTGTAAAAAGAATTTATATTTAAAAATTAATATTTATGTGAAAACTATACAAGAGAATAAAGATTATGCCAATTTTTCAGAAAAATATATAAATTAAGATAAAATGGTTTAAAATAAGTTTAGTGTGTTAAAAATGTTCAGGAAATGTTCTAGTTTTTTAAAAGATTTCTTAAACCTGACATTTCTCTGTGCAGTCTAATAAAGACACGGCAGAGACACATTTAGATAAACTGAGGTAGGTGAATGTCTAGGGCAGGGGTCTGCAAAGTCGTCTCTTTTAAGACTGGTGGACTTCAACTCCCAGAATTCCCCAGCCAGCATAGCTGGGAATTCTGGGAGTTGAAGTCCACCAGTCTTAAAAGAGACGACTTTGCAGACCCCTGGTCTATGGAGATCCTCAGTCATCCAGGTCATAATTGTCTCAAAGGTGCTTTTTCAAAAGACAACTAGATTTTTCTTCAAGGAAAAAAACAATTCAGCTATCTTTTGAAAAAGCACCTTTGAAATAGTTGGGTAGATTAGTTCTAATTAGGGGAGACAACAAACAAAATCCACTGAGAGTTTGCAAGTGCCACCTAAAACAAGCCAAATGTTCTTCACTGTTGTTTTACATTGTGTTGCAGCCAAAGCTTCCAAAATGTTACTACCATAGCTAATGGCTACTCTGACTGGGCATGTGTACGCTGGCCAGCTGATTTAGGCCTTCTTTTGAGGCCGTTTTTTGGCCTCTGGAGGCTTCAGGGAAGCTCCTGAAGCCTCTGGAGGTGGGGAGGGGAGGCTGTTTTCACCCTCCCCAGGCTCCTAGAAAGCCTCTGGAGCCTGGGGAGGGTGAAAAAAGCACGCCAAAAGCAGGGGGGTCATTCACATAGCATTATGGATGTGGCACGCCCATGCATGACCCGCCTGCGCTCCCCCCGCTTTTGGCACGTGAGGCAAAAAAGGTTAGCCATCACTGTTCTAGGGGAATTTTAGTATACAGAGCACTTTCTCTGCCACTGAATTCCTGTCTGTTCTGGATCTAGCCATAGGTCAATGGACCTACGGTATGTGCCCCTTGCATCCCATTCTTTGGCACACTGTATTATTTGGATTGTTTGATAAATGAAGCAGATCTGGCAGATCTATACTTTAGTCTCCAAAAGTACTGTATGTTCAAAGATATGTTTTAGATTTTGATAAGGAGTTCTCCGGCTTTACATAGATATGGGAAAATGTGCATTGGGAAGGTGAATTTTAGAAATAAAATTTAAGTTTACTTGTCTTATAGGAAGCAGATTTTATTTTGCAAAGGACAGCATGAGGGTTTCATTTGAAAATGATTAGAGGTTGTATTGGCAGAAGTAACAAATGGGATTGTTCTAGATAGGAAATCTCATTGGGTGTCTTGGCATAAGACTGGCTGTAGTTTTATATATCTGTCCTTGAAATGTAGTATTATCTTGTTTGTAAACATGTTCAAGGAGAAATGTTGGGCGTGCCCAGTTGACTATGACGCATAGGAGCCATCTTGCATTTCAGAATTATATTCAATTTAGACTTCAATTAAACAAAACTTTGATTGATTATTGAGGGATTAAATTATAAATTAATGAGCCTGATATTTGGAAAAGATATAACTCAGATTTTTCCACGAAGGATCTCAAAATATAATACTTAACATTTCCAAGTGGTCTTTTAAATGGGTTTGTAATGGACAAACCCATTTAATTTTATAGTCAATCAAATTATTTATTGGAATTGTTTTGTTTTTAGCACATCACTGTAACACAGAGTACAAAAGAAACATTAAACTCCTTATCTTTTACCATTTTATTTTATTTTTTGTTTAGAAAGCAACTTTGCTTTAAGTTTCCATGTTTTATGTAATGTTCTCTAAAATCTTTGGAATGGGGATGATGGAGAATGTTTATTGTAAATTAATATCCATTATTCAATTAAAAGGCAGGCAGATGGCTATCACATTTTTAATATGGTAGTGTTTTTTTAGCTAAATTCAACTATATTTGTTTTACCTGACCACTTGAATATCAAGTCCTAAAGATGTGGCTCTAGTATAAGAAAAAGGGGCTATGCAGACAAGTACCTCCTTTTTGAAAATAATTCAGTGAGAGCATCTGAGGAGAAGGTTAAGATAGAAAAATTAACAGGGATTAATAGACTTATTATTAATAGAACAACAAAGTAATGGCTTTAGGATTTCATCCAAATCAGAGTTTGGTGCACATTATGTGGGAAAAAATCAATACGCACGTTTAAACATTAATTTCCTAGAAGGGCAAGAATGATATAAAGTGATGTCATTGTTGATTAACTGTCTGAGACATTCCTCTCAATAAGGCAAAGTAACATCACATGGAAGGAATCTTAATGAATGCAAGTTATGAACTGGGTGTCAATAAAATATCCATTTAATTAGGAGATCTATGACCATGCTATGAGTCTGGTATCTTGATTACTAAAGATTGCTATACTGCTAATGCTATACCTGGAAGCGATTTGGAGATCATATAATGTTTTTAATTCAAATTGAACAAACACTCACACTGGATGATTGTCGGGCTCTGGTTCAGATTGTAGCAGTTTGTGTTGCAAACTGGTTATTGGTTCTCCCGAATTATAAGGCTGCTATGTGAGTCACACTAGCTTTCACTTTCTTTCCTGGTGCAATTCAAGTGTCACTTTTAAAGCCATAAATGGCATGAGAACAGATTATTGCTGGGACCATCGCTCCCTGAAAATATCTGCTCATTCCATAAGGTATGATAGGGTGAGCAATCTCCAGATTCCTTCCATTCAGTGCTGCATTTTAGGGGATTTAGGAAGTTCACCTGCCCTGTGACAGCCTCTGCCCCGGGGAGCACCCTTCCTCCTGATATATAACAAGCTTCAAGTCCCACCAGTGCTGAGGTAAAGTGAGCCTGGAGCCCAGTACAATTGAATGTGCATATATTGAGAAGTATTGCCTTGGGATGCCACAAGTTTCCCTTTTGATTTTTATAGTTTTATTGTTGTTCTGAGAGCTACTAAGGTTTATGGTACATAAGATAAGTGGTTATATAGGTTTTTATATAAAATACATTTCTGGCACCATAAACAAGAATAGAAAAGAAGATCACTACAGATTTGTAAGGAAAAACAGTTGGAAACTGAAAACCATAGAAATTGAAAATGTGGTTATAAACTTCTATAATATTCAGGGCCAGCCCTGCTAGAACCTCTGTTAAAGGCAGACATGCTGCCTCTATGCTGCTTGTATACCATTTATGTTCTTTCAATATGTGTAACTAAGCCAAATATTATAGAATTGCCACAAATCTCCTATGCACTGTCTTTCAAAGGAAGCAAAAATATTGGTAACATTGTCCTTAGCCGATCTCACCACTCAAGAATGTGGGGAGCATGTAACAACATATGCATACAGGAAATGACACATGTGCTCATCAGACCATTTTTCACAGTGCTGAACCCCCAAGCCCTTATCTTTGCAACAGCTATTATCTTACAATTCATAAAAACAGTGAGGATGTGTATTGAGTTGGGAAGGAATTAAACAGTTTTTTCAGAACAGTTTAAATAACATTTATAGGGCTTCTTGCCTTACCATCCACCCACTCAGTGTTGGGTAATTGCTTGCTGTGATAAGAGAAAATGATTTGTGATAACTGCTCTATGATGTTAGTTTCATCAGGCTCCAACTGATGCTTGTTATTCTCTTAGCTACGTACTGTTTGCCTTAGTGAGAAATACATGTAATGTGATGTGCTTTAGCTATTGAATGAGCCGAAAGCAGTTCAGGGTTTATTTACAGTAAAAGGCCTTTTCACATTAAAAAGCAATTCTGAGTTTCTTTCTTTGTTTTTGGAGCCATGGGGATATCTTGTTAATGTCAACTAGAAAATCAAGGGGAACCATTTTAAAATCGAATTAAACATGCCTTTGATTTGAGCAAAACGTTTTAAAAGTTCTAGGGTAGTTGTGGGAACTGAAATCCATTCTATTTATTCGTGACATTCCATAGACACAATGTTAAACTAAAGACTCATGTGTGTTTAAAGCAGTGCTTCTCAAATAGTGGGGCGGGCCCCCCAGGGGGGGCGCAAGGCTCCGTAAAGGGGGGCGCGTTTGATCTCGGTAGAGGTGTACTTATAACAATTTTATAGACAAATGATACTATTTACAGTCGCGCGGGGGGCGCGAAATGTTTTCTTCTTCCTAGGGGGGCATGACAGAAAATAATTGAGAAGCACTGGTTTAAAGTAAGGGAAGATAGTGCACCAGTGGTGTGAATTCAAGAACCTCAAGAACAAAAGGCATAGAGCTGGGAGGGATTTTGCTCACACGAAGTCAGAGAAGCATAGGTTTTCTTTCTCCTTGGTATTCTCATAGCTATATTTTCTGCAATTAGTTATATACTCTTTTTTGAGGGGGGGGGTGTTTAAAGATAAAACCACCCAGTCATAGCTTTTTTCTTAAAACCTATACAAATGTGGCTTGCCATTGCTTTTTTGAGAATATATTTTGATTTTCCAGAGTATCTTATTTTTGCCTATACTTTTGAGTCTATTGAGTCCTAGCGATTGCCTGGACTAATCCCTGCAGTTTTCTTGGCAAGATTTAGAAGTAGTTTCCCATTGCCTGCTTCCTAGGTATTAAGAGAGAGTTAACTGGTCCAAGTTTATCCAGGTGGCCTTGGGCCTAATTAGATTAGAATTCACAGTCTCCATGTTTCTAGCCTCATGCTTTAACCACTATACCAAGCTGGCTTTCTTAGTTATTACAGTGTTTCACAATCTTGGCAACTTTAAGATATGTGGGTCTTCAACTCCCAGAATTGAAGTCCACACATCTTAAAGTTGCCAAGGTTGAAAAACACGGATAGTTTATAGCTCCAGTACTCTGTGCTCATTTCCACTCCAAATGTCTCCTTGCTTAACTTCCAAGTCTTTCTTTCCAACAAAGTCTGTCAGAAGTTGTCAACAGCTGAGTTTTAAACATTTTAGGCATACTTGTAAAGCCTAATATGTGTGAAATAACCATGGAGTTCAGTACTCATCCAAAGATTAAATAAGGTTTGCAGATGAATGTGTGTGGGTATTGGCCAACGATGTCTTTTTAAACAAAATCAATTTTATTCATGACCCATGTATGTATTCTACTCTTACATTTTAACTATTTAATTATTTATGCTTATTTTAATGTACTCCAAACTAGACCTATTACGGCTGCGAGAGTCCCTGCTCTCGCAGGTTTGGCCCTCTACTCTATCGAGGGCCCGCCTCGATGAAGGATTCATTAATCTGAAAAGGCGGGCGAAGCGCGGCCTAAGGGGGTTTTTAGTGGGTAAATTATTGTCAGTTTTAGGGGGTACCAGGGAGGGGGGAGGGTACAATCAATTAGACAGAGAGGGCCAGGCTTGCAGTCGACGGAGGGAAGCGGAGGCCGATAGGGGGGGGACATACAAGTCGTTCCATTTGAGGGCATTCCGATCCAGAGGGTCGTGGGGAGGGGCAGGGCCGAGGGGAGACAAGTTGTATCCTCCCGGTTGGTGGCACGCAGCCGCTGGCTAAAAACGGTCGGGTGCCACAACCCCCGCAAGTTAGGTGGTCAGGGAGTACAGAGCCAGGGCCTGCGGCTGATGTTTTGTAATGCCAGGTCCGTTGTCAACAAAGCCCCCCTCATCAGTGACCTCCTGTCAGAGGGGGAGCCGGACCTGGCTGGAATTGCGGAGACCTGGTTGGGCCACGAGGGAGGACTCCCCCTCGTTGAAATGTGCCCACCAGGTTACCGCGCTTTTCATCAGCCCCGGGCCCTAGGTAGGGGTGGTGGGGTAGCGGTCATTGTAAAGGAAGGTCTTGAGCCGAGAGAGACCATTGTGCCACAGACTACCGGTTGTGAGTCCCTCTGTGTGAAGTGGGGCCTAGGGAGGCAGTTGGGCTTGCTGGTTGTATACCTGGCTCCCCGCTATGTAGCAGCAGCCCTGCCCGAGCTCCTGGAGGTGATCGCTACGGTGGCAGTTGAGACCCCCAGACTTTTAGTCATGGGGGACTTTAATCTGCCATCGGTGGGCGAATCACCCGTGGTAGCTCGGGAGTTCATGGCTTCCATGACGGCCATGGACCTGACCCAATTAATTCAAGGCCCCACTCACGAGGGTGGACATACACCGGATCTCATCTTTGTCTCAGGCCAATGGAAGAGTGATCTGGGTATAGGGGATTTAGTCATCACACCCTTGTCATGGTCAGACCACTCACTTCTCCGGCTCGACTTTCCGACCGCTGCTCCCCTCCGCGGGGAGGCGGAACCTGAGTCACCAATCTGGTTCCGCCCCAGGCGCCTGATGGACCCGGATGGGTTCCAAACGGCGCTTGGGCCAGTTCCTGTACCCCTGACCCGCGCCCCGATGGAGGACCTCGTGGCCGCATGGAATATTGCGACCACGGGAGCCCTGGATCGGGTCGCGCCCTTGCGGCCTCTCTTGCGGCGCCGAAACACCCTGGCTCCTCGGTTTACCGAGGAGCTACGGGTGATGAAACGCCGCAAGAGATGCCTAGAGGGAAGATGGAGGTCTACCCGTTCTGAATCTGACCGGACACAGGTAAGAGCCCATTTATGGACTTACATTGTGGCGCTGAAAGTGGCCAAACGCCATCATTGTGCTACTCTCATAGCATCCGCAGACAACCGCCCTGCCGCCCTGTTTAGGGTGACCCGCTCCCTCCTTCAACAGAGGGTGCGGGAAGCCCCGTTACAGGGTAGAGCAGAGGAATTTGTGATTTTTCTGCAGGAGAAAATCGCTCAGATACAGAACGAGTTAGCCCCGGTTCATGGCCCAGTGGGATGCCACGAGACAGATCTTGTTTGGGAGGAGTTTGACTCCGTTACTTCCGAGGATATGGACAGGTTACGTGGGCGACTGCGAGCCACCACATGTTTATTGGACCCGTGTCCCTCCTGGCTTGTACTGGCATCCTGGGAGGTGACACGAGGCTGGCTCCAAGAGGTTGTCAACGCATCCTTAAGTGAGGGTTCCTTGCCTGCTTCCCTAAAAGAAGCGATGGTGAGGCCCCTCCTTAAGAAGCCCTCTTTGGATCCAGCTCTATTAAATAACTATCGTCCAGTCTCCAACCTTCCCTTTCTGGCGAAGGTTGTTGAGAGTGTGGTGGCGCAACAGAGTACCACCTTTACGCTGACGACACCCAGCTGTATATATCTACCCCAAACCACCCCAATGATGCCGTAGCGGTGATGTGCCAGTGCCTGGAAGCCGTGCGGATCTGGATGGGAAGTAACGGACTCAGGCTCAACCCGACCAAGACCGAGTGGCTGTGGTTTCCGGCTGCCCGTTTCAACCAGCTCACTCCAACGCTGGCCATAGGGGGCGAACATCTTGCCCCTGTGGATGGGGCGCGCAATTTGGGTGTCCTCCTGGATACCCGGCTGTCCATGGAAGATCAAGTGACAGCCGTGGCCAGGAGGGCGTTTTACCAGGTCCGCCTGGTTCGCCAATTGCGCCCCCTATTGGATCGGGACGCCCTTCGCACAGTCACTCACGCGCTCGTGACATCCCGACTGGACTATTGTAACTCTCTCTACATGGGGCTTCCCTTGAGGTGCACCCGGAGACTTCAGCTAGTCCAGAACGCAGCCGCGCGAGCAATTATGGGTACCACAAGGTATACCCATGTAACACCGCTCCTGCGCGAGCTGCACTGGCTGCCTGTTGTCTTCCGGGTGCGCTTCAAGGTATTAATTATCATCTTTAAAGCGCTCCATGGCTCGGGACCTAGCTATCTGCGGGATCGGATCCTGCCTCATACATCCTCACGGCCGATTCGCTCCCACAGAGAGGGACTTCTCCGGGTGCCGTCCACTAGACTCTGTCAGCGGGCGACACCCAGGGGAAGGGCTCTCTCTGTGGCGGGCCCAGCCCTCTGGAACGACCTCCCCCCCGACATTAGGACCACCACGGACCTCCGCTCCTTCCGTCTTAAACTAAAAACACACTTCTTCTGCCTTGCCGGCCTGGGATAGTTACTCCTCTGTTTTTGGGTTTATTGGGGATTTTTAGTGTAGCTAGTTTTAATGGGTATTTTAGCGCAGGTATTGTTTAATTTATTTTTAATATGAATTGTTGTATATAGTTATTGTTTTTATCTTCCCTGTGCACCGCCCCGAGTCCCTGTGGGGAGAGGGTGCGGTTTATAAGTATTAAAATTATTATTATTATTATTATTATTAATTATTATTATTAAATTATTTAATCATACAGGCAGACTGTCCAGGACAATTACAGGTTTGGCAAAGTCATCCCACCAGAAAAACCTGTTCCAGAAAATTCCAGAATATTTTTTTCACAGAAATGCCACATAGAGATAGGGTAGCAGGGTTGCTTTGAAGTGCCAGATTATGGAAGATCAAGAGAAAAACTTTATCCCAATCTTTTTTCTTTACAAGAACGACATGTGTCTTATACTCTAGTTCAGGGGTGTCCAAACTTGGGAACTTTAAGACTTGTGGACTTCAACTCCCAGAATTCCCCAGCCAGCATGGCTGGCTGGGGAATTCTGGGAGTTGAAGTCCACAAGTCTTAAAGTTCCCAAGTTTGGACACCCCTGCTCTAGTTGGAGGAAAAGCAGGGTGAGAGATTTCTCTGCCACCCTATAGGAAGACTGATCAAAGTGAAGCCTTAGTTATAGTTTGGTAACAATTTATGCCAACTTTCTTTCTCCCGCTCCGGCCTCTTTCACTCTGAACAAAACAGAAATAGTAACCTTGGCTGTTGCACTCTTCACTTCAGCCTTGCTTTGTTTGGGGCTGAATTTCCTTCACTGTTGAGGATGTGACTCATTTTCTACCTTTAAAGACTGAGGAGGTTTCTCAAGAAAAGGGGTCTGTGAGACCCCGAGTTTGAATCTTGATCTTCCAGATTGTACATTTAGTTAAGCAGACACATATACAAACTTCTTTCTTTAAATTGAAGATTACCTCCTCTTCTGACAATAACTCACTGCTCTTTCTAGCTGGGAATTGAACTGATTGGGAAGTGCTTTGGAAGAGAAGGTCACCATAAATTCACTCTATATTCTAGAAAAGGAAAGAAGGAAGGAAGGAAGGAGGTGAAAAGAGTGACAATTTTTGTAAATGTAAAGGTTTGCATAAACCTATAACAACTTTTAGCCCTGTGGGATGAGACTGAAAATTATGAAGAAATTAATAAAAATTATTTATCACTTTATATCTATAGTGGCTCATCAGATGCTTCTGGAAACCAACATGAGCTAAAGCAGGGGTCCCCAATCTTTTTGGCATCAGGGACCAGTTTCATGTAAATAAAATTCCGCGGACCGGTGGGAGCCTCCAGCGGGTGAGTCGAGTCACGTGGGCGGTGCGTGCGTTCGCGGTCATGTGGAACCCGAAGCGGGAACCCGCGTCTCGTGGGAACTGACCCAGGGAGGGCGCCTTGCGTGCAACCGGGTGGGAAAGCTGCCAGGGATCCCGGGCGAAGGATCCTTGGCTAGGGCAGGGAAGAATGGGCTGCGTCCCAAGCAGGAGGGCCTGGAAGCCCCTTCCCCTCACCCAGGGCCGGGGAGAACCACCCCAATGCAGGATGTTGCCCCCGTCCTGCCCCAGGGGAGCGCCCTGGCCAGCTGCCAGGATAGCGGAGCGTTTGCTACACTTTCCTAAGAGTTGCACTACTCTCTCTGCCGCTCACTCTGGCCCGGTTACTATCAAGCCACAGACCGGCACTGGTCCACGGCCTGGGGGTTGCGGACCCCTGAGCTAAAGAATCTCACCAACCTAGCTGTACTAGCCATATTTCTCAGCACCTGTAATTCAGAACACATTGCTTCTCTTAGCTTGGAAGTAATATTTAAGTATAATCATGATTGACTAGTAGCAATAGCATAATTTTACTCCAAAGCACAATAATACTGAAGCAATAATAATAATAATAATAATTTGCTTCTCATGTTCTCTGGCCTACATGCACATACATGTGCTTGCTCACAGTTATACAAATACACATCGAAGATTTCAATCCACTTCAATATAAGATACTGTAAATTAAAAATTACAATTGTTAAATATATTAAGAAATGGATAACTAACCTTACTTTCAAAGCTTTTATTATATCTTAGGGAAGCTAAGAAAATGAATAATTTATTCTACCAAGGACCTGTCTGAAAATATTACCCAGCAGGATGCAAAACAGAAAGCAAAACATCAGACACAGTGCTATATACAATGCATTTATTCTGGAATGCCAAGTATATCCTTTAAATATGCATTTACTCAATGCAGAACTCAGCCTTGTTCACATACTGTTCTTTTTGGAATGCTGGCTGACAAGCAGGCTTTAATTAAGGAGTTTTAGATTTCTCTTTTACAGCTCTGCTCCACTTTAACAGAAGTGGACAAACTTGTCAAATGTAGGAGGCAACAGAGGGCGAGGAAGTAGGAAGTGTTACAGAGCAATTTCTGATTTCTATCAACCATCTTATCAAACATCAGTCAAAAGTGTTAATAACATTTGAAGAATGGTATATATCTTAATGGTGCATCTCTATTTTATGGAAAATAATTTCATCAACATAATATTGAACTTTTAAACTATTGACAGGTGTTTTTTTAAGGTGCCAACATAGTTTGGGAAGACAATATGGGTTCTAAATTTGATAAATCTTATTCTCATTAGAATTGTTTGTAAATTCTTATTTCAACAAGTCAAATAATTAATAATGAAGATAATGGAAAGCAACTTTGAGATAACTGTTAAAGTGTTAGACTTAGAGATATTGAAATATATCCCTCATTGTTAAATTAACTGGATGACTTTGGGACAGTCATTCTCTCAGTCTTGTACACTTGTTGGCATAGCTAACAAACAGATAAAAGGATTAACAATAATGTTTTTGCCAGTAAATTGTTCTTATTTATATGATTATAGAGATTTTGGGTGTAAATATCTAATGTGGATATGTAAAATGTTTTTATTTTTGCTGAAGAGGACACATTTATAATTCCCTTTGGATTTTATTGTTCTTTATTCTGGAATACTTTTGAACTCTTATAATATTAACTTTTAGTTTCTGTTCTTCCTGTTGCAAAAATAACATTAGAAGAAAATGAAACAATATTAACAAGCTGTCAAAAGAATTTTCTCCCCAAATACTACCATATATTATTTACGAATGGAAAAATATCATCTTAAATGTACTACACAATCCTTCCAAAGCTGTCTTTAAAAGAAGGAAACCATTATACGCTTTCGTTTTTGAATGATGTAATTAAGGGGAGAAAAGTATAGCAGATCTGAAAGAGCAGTAAGTTCTTGTCAGACCTACCTATCAGCTGGAAAAAAATATTTTTAAGGGGCCCGCAGCATAGCAATTTGATGAAGAGCAGTGTCCTCTTGTGATCTATGACAGGCTGTTCTTGGCCCAAACATATATTTTTTAAAGGGAGACCAAAATGCAGGTCGTATCACATTGGCCAGAGAGAAATACAATACATATACTCAATACATCACAAAGAGATAATGCTGGATTCTGGTGTATAGCCACATCATAGATGAATCAGGAACTCATTGTTACATTCACCTTGCATTCTCACCTTGATTTAAGGCTTGTTATGAACTTGCACTGGTTCCTTTGAGCAGCACTGTAAATTTTGAAAGCATCCGGCACTTGTTTAAAATTTTGTATGTTATTTGTCAGCATGTCATCAGGTTGATTTTTCTTCTTTTTGTTGGTTTGCCTTCTTTTAGGAGGGGAAGTCACAAGCCAATAGCATGATAAGACTGTGTGGCTAATGGCTACACAGTATGATATGCAAAGTCTTTTAATAAACAATGACAGGTGTTGCTAAGCCTTATCAGAGTTGTTTGAAGAAATCAAGCAGGGCTTTTGAGCAGGTTCAAGATAAATAGTAAGCTACATCAGGTGTGTAATACATAGAAATACAAAATTAAATATCCTAAGTACTTAAAGATATATAATTAATCCACTTTTCCTTTTACTAAAGAACAGGAAATGTATATATATATTGGAATGGAACAAGCCAACTTAAACAACTGCACTACAGTCTATACTTAAGGACTACAGCGGAACCTGAAATGTCCCATTATAGGCACAGTTAACCATGGAGAGAAGGTTAATCTAAAAAAACCTGGAATCCTCAGTTTTAAAGTTTCAATAGAGTGTTTGTAGGAAGGCAGGTTCCAGAAAATGCATATATTTAAGGTAAGATAACCATTTTTTGAAAGTCACCTTTTCCTAAAAGCTAGAATATTCTTCTAAGGTATCTAAGGGGGAAAATGGACGTGTGGAAATTGAAGAAATATCTGAACTAACATCACTTGAAAGAGTGGCTGTTAAATACAATGAAAATGTTTCATCCAGTTTTTGAAATCCTGCAAGAACATTATACCTTTCAGAAAGCTCTCTTTTCTTTGACAAACAAACTAGTTATATAACAAAATAATTAAAAGGTTTCACATTTTTGTGCTTCATTCATTATGGAAAGGTTTTCAAATGAGTTGATTGCATCAAACTGTGAAAAGAACTCAGAAAATGGGAACCCTAGAATATCTCATCACCTCCATGATAAACTTCTATATAGGTCAGCAGTCATGATACAGACAGAACATGGTGAAATAGAGTGGTTCCAAGTTGGCAAAGGAGTGAGACAAGATTGTATATTTTCCCTTATTTATACAACATATTTGAAGAATATATGTTAAGGGGGTGGGACTGGAAGAAGAACAGCCTGACAATATTGCCCTGATAGCTGAAAATACAAAGAACCTGCAAGCCCTAGTAATAAAAGTGAAGTAGCACAATAAAAAAAAATGGGAGTACAATTAAATATAAAGATTACTAAACTAATAACAACAGGTCAAACAGGTCAGCCTGAGTATTTACAATGAAGATAAAGAAGTGAGTGATAACTGCCGCCTTTTAGGATTAACCATCAACAGTAAAGGAACAAGTAGTCAGGAAATATAGTTCAAGATAGCCCTTGGTGGAACAACCATGAAAAGGCCTTGAAAAAGATATTCCAGTGTTGTGATTATACCCACGAAGATCAAAATCGTGCAAGCCATGGAAAGTTGGACTTTAGAATATAGAAGGAGTATTGGTGCTTTTGAACTTTGATGTTGGAAAAGACTTCTGATAATACCATGAACAGCCAAGTAAGCAAAGGGTGGTGGTGGGGGGAATCATTAAAGAAATCTAGAATTTTCACTTGAGATAAATATAACCATGCTCAAATTATCCTATTTCAGACACATTATGTAAAGATCTAGCTTCTTAGAGAAGGCTCTAATACTCAGAAAGGTGGAAGGAAAAAGAAGAAGAGGATGACTGCCACCACTAGTCTAGCAAGGTGGCTAGACTAGTGGTGAGATCCTACCGGTTTGGACTGGTTCAGTTCAACCGGTAGTGGTTTGGCATCCTGGGTTGCTGGAACTGGCAGCGACCCAGGCCTGGCACGCCCCAAACCAGTTCTCTGGGTGCAGCCGTAGGTGCCACCATCTTGTTTTTTGGTTCTGTGCATGCGCAAAACAATTTTAATTGCACACAGCACATGCCCACGGGGCGCACCCATGAGCTAACCAGCAGTACTGCCTGCTGGAACCCACCCCAGGGCTAGACCCAGATACAGTAACCATGAGTGCACCATTGAAATTGCTGAAGGACCAGGTTAGAGTTAGATCATCCTGAAGAAAGTTTATGTGGTTGCTAAGACTGGCTAACAACTTCAGGGCACATAATCGGTTTTTTTTTCTGATCCAACAAAGTTGTTAATGGGACAATTTCATTGTTTGCAATGTTTAGAAATATTGCCACCTTTTGGACATTTTCACTAGAGTTTAATTTTTTGGCCTCAGAAATAAATCATCTACTGCAGGGGTCCCCAACCCCCGGTCCGTCGACCAGTGCCGGTCCATGGCTTGATAGGAACTGGGCCACAAGGCCGGAGAGGAGGAGGAGGGAGGAGGGGGCAGCTCCCTGGGCAGAGCGCGCGCTGGATGCGGGAGAGCGCAGGTGCGGCCGTTCGCGCCGTTGGAGGCCCTAGAGGGCCGAGGCAGCCGATTCCCCACCCGCGTGCGCATGTGCATGCGTAGCCGTTCGCACCGTTGGAGGCCCTAGAGGGCCGAGTGAGCCGACTCACCCCCCGCGTGTGCATGCGCCGCCTGTTTCCCCTTCTCTCCCCCCGCTCCTCCTCTACGCCAGCCGGCCTGCAGAATTTTCTTTAAAATGAAACCGGTCCCTGGTGCAAAAAAGGTTGGGGGCCCCTGATCTACTGTATAAAATGTTTTATTCATTAGTAGAATTCAGGCATGACTGAATTTCTGCATGTTTTTCCTTACTTTGTCTTTCAAAAAATGCTACATTTTTAATTTTAAAAAAGTTACAAAATGTGCATAAGTCCTCTTATCAACATTATGTCTTTTTGAGCATGGTGCTGTAAAGCCAGCCATTTTGTTTTATATACAATAAAACTATATATATCCAAACTTTAATAATCATTTCTGCTATAAATCTGGAATGGCAGAGACACGTTTAGATAAATACTGAGGTAGGTGAATGTCTGTGGAGATCCTCAAGTCATCCAGGTCACATCTGTCTCAAAGGTGCTTTTTCAAAAGGCAATTAGATTTTTCCTCAAGGAAAAAACAATCCAGCTATGTTTTGAAAAAGCACCTTTGAGATAGTTGGGTAGATTAGTTCTAATCTGAGGAGACAACAAATAAAACCCACTGAGAGTTTGCAAGTGCCACCTAAAACAAGCCAGATGTTCTTCACTGTTGCTTTCCATTGTGTTGCAACCAAAGCTTCCAAAATGTTCAACTATCATAGCTAATGGCTACTCTGACTGGGCAATTCCAGGGGTAGTTTCAAAAAAAAATATCTGGATGATGGCAGATTAGGGCCAATACATTCACAGAATATATAAGAAATATAGGGCTCTTTCAGAAACGATTAACAAGAGGGGCTATGCACACTGCTTTTTAAAATAGCATTATCTAATCATTGTTGAGCCAATTCAAACTTCCCTTGCATTATGAATATTAGCACAATGAAAGCTGCAGAACAGTATAAGTTATTAATGTGGATAATTGAAAATCATACAGTATATCGAGACCATTCCTATAAAGATCAATAGTTGTTCTTAGGGCATGTTTATATCCAAATGTTCTTATTTATGAAATCAATAATGTCAATTCAAAATAATGGAATTACAATTATTATTTCTTGTTTAAATTTACGTTTGTGAATTTTTCTGTCTCTAAATGTACTAGATTCTTTCAAGATTATTTTATGAGGTCATTTAGAAGAAATATTTTAAATTTACCTACCAGAGTTTCAGAAATACTTTTTGGCTCTAATCTGAATATGTTAAACATTAAGGAAAATATGCCATGCAAAGTCCTTCTATGTAATTATAGGAAAATATATTTTAAAATATTCAAATAATATTTTTTTAAATTAAAGTTACTTTGTTCCATGAACTGATTCCAATGTTCTGAATCAAGAGGCAATGTAATTCTCTTTCAGGATTACACTGCTTCCTCGTGTATGTAAGTACAGCATTAGCACAGCATTAACGCAGGCACACTATGAGAAACATCCAGAATATGAGATAATTCTCTCTAGGACACATAGATGTCTAATTTGGGGGAAGAACATTTGACCTCTAAATAAAATGCTGGAAATTTTCCCCACCAGGGACAGAAACAGGACAATATTGATAAATTGTCATAAATTAGAGAATGTTCCCCTTTTGTCACCTTAAATGAAGCAATTATATGACAACTTTTACAGGGTTTCTGGAAAACCTTGGAGGCTTATGTGGATCTTGGTACACTTTATAGTACACCATGAGCGGTGCTTGTATGTAGCCTAACGCAAAATTTTCAGTTTTAATTTAGAGAAGTCATAATCTTATGCATTTAAATCTTAGTTAATCCAGATTTTCAGATTAAAAATGATGTATCACCAGGGAAGCCAGTAAATTGAATATGATGGCCAAAATTCATTCAGGGAGCTACCTAACAAATTTAGGATACAGACATTGTAAATATTAATTTTTCAGTTCTGAAATTGTAATCTTAAAGAGACTTTCCTGGAAGTCAATGAAGTAAATAGAATATGCTGAATAAATGTGGTTAAAATTAATCTATAATCTAATACCTTGCATTAACTTTCAATTTTCTTTTGGACTATGCATTTCATAGACATAAAACCATAATAGGATTTATTAGTGTTCATTTATCATATTATCTGAAGATACTGTAACTATTAAATTTTGTAAACCAATATTTTAAGGCTTATGTGCTTTGTAATCCTACATTTTGTTCAATAAAGCCAGCCAATGTGCCCAATAGCATTTCTACAGAAATGTGTGTATCTTATAAAGAAGAAAGATACAGAAATGTGTGCATCTTATGAAGAAGGAATATCATAAGCTTTGTAAAATATATTTTCCTTTGAATAATTATATTTTAAATATTGGCAAGTAAAGTAAGAATTTTAGGACTTATAAAATGTAAATATTTGAGTTTTGGAGCTAGACAGGCATAATTTGAGAATCTCTGCTGAAATCAGTGATGATTAATGTAAGACTAATTGTTATAAATACAGGGACTCACAGTATGATTAAATCTGAATTCAATGGACTAAAATTTGCCCAACAAAGAATTTAAAAATGAAAACAGAACCTTGGGGAGCACATCAGGGCCAAAACCTTATTTCTGTAGAAAGAATAAAGAGGAAACTTCCCATTTATCACAGCTCTGACTGCCTGCTAGTACCTTCGAACTAATAATTAAACGAGAACAGCTTTTCTAATTTCCATCAGTGTTTCATGCGCCCACATCTAAGAGCACAAAGAGCCAGAACTGCCTAACTTAACATTTCTGAAAATTAAAAGATGATTTACAAGTTCAATCTCTCTCCCCCCCATTTTTCTCACTCTAACCCTATTCTCTCTCTCTCACACACACATACACGCTCCTTAATATACATCAAAAATTTAAAAATAAGTTTTCTGTGAAATAATAATAACCTGATACCAGGAATGATATTCTTTCTTAGTATTAAGACATAGAAACTTTAAAAACATATTATATTGTTACATATAATTTTATAAGAATATAAAATATAGCACTTTATGGAGAAATATCCCTAGAGTGGTACTCGCACTCCTGAGATCTTCATAACACTTTAATGCTCCCGAGAGCAGTCTGACAGTGTTTCAAAACAGGATGTATTGCTCTGATATACATCAGAAAGGCCCCATCTGCCAAAAAACACATGGTTGCTGATGAAAATGAAAAGTACACCCTACAACTCTTGCTCAACATGCTCGGCATTCAGCTAGGTGGACGTTTAAAATGAAAGCAAAGATGCTTTTACAAGATTCTTGCATTTGTGCTTACATATAAAAAGGTAACACAACAGTAGGCTTTTGCCTTATTCCCAATACAATAAATCAGAAATAGCCGATTCAGAAATTTCAACAGAGACTGACCCCCTCCTTCTCCAAAGTTTCTCTGCCTCTTGGGGAGCCATCAGCTACTGCTATTCCTTTAGCGTCTCAGCCAAATTCTGTCTCATATGAAGCATTTGAAAGCCTCAAGTGTAACTGCTGCTTCTAGGGGTACTAAAGTCAACACATTTACAGAAAGCAATATAAATGAGTTTTTTTCCCCCTCCTCACTTACCACTGTCAAGACTCAGTAGTTCTGCGTAGGTTCAATAGAACAAAAGCCTCATATGTTCACTTCTCTAAATTTACCAGAAAGAAAAGAGTTTGCATGCTTGTCCTTTAAGTGTCTTGAAACATGGTTTGCATAGCTGGATAGCGGCTTATCTCTGCTTTTCTGCTTTTGCTTCCATACATGGATCTGTTCCCAACAGTAACTCTAAGCTGTTGAAAAGAAGCTATCTGGCAGCTTTCAGCTTCATCCAACACGTAAATGATTTAAAAAAAGAAGAAAAGGCTCCACGCTTTCTCTGGCCACTTATGCACCCTTTGGTCTATGCCACAAAGCCTCTCTCTCTCTCTCTCTCTCTCTCTCTCTTTTTTTTTTTTTCCAATAAGCTGGAAAGCAATATATTTCTTTTCATGGTTTGCTGAAAACAAATCCTTTGAGATTAGTTTATGCAACTATGAAAAATTGATGCTTGGTCTTACAGGGAACTTAAAATGGTTTTGGCCTCTTGTGTATCTTTCGGTTGTTTGGCTGCTTCTTTTCAAAATATTTGCACAGCAATCATCAAGACCCACTAAATATATATGGAAAAGACAGATTTGTAACCGCCACCACCCCTCTGTAAAATTCCCAGCAGTTTATTTCTAAGAATACCTTTCTACTCTCTTTAGAGGTCAAGGGTTTGTTTGTGAAGTCATCTGGAAGGGTTTCAAGACAATATTCATCTGGTCTGTGAATGATGAAAGGTTAAGAGTCACATTTTTGTTGAGAGGGAAAGAAGTACAACAGAGAAGTGTGGCAGCTCCCACACTTCCCCAAGAAGACGTCTCCCAAATTAGTAACAAAATGGCTTATTAAATACTGATGCTATTACCACAGCGCTTGTATTACCATGTGTTCAAAGTCCTCCCTTTGTGGTTCCCCTAATCCTGATACCAAAATTATGTTATAAAAGAAAAATGTAATAAGTGAAGGAAAAGAGAAAGTCAATGGACAATATGAAAAAAGGGAGTGTATTCTGAAGTAATTGGAGAATTCTGAGGTAATTGGAGCTAACTGCAAGGTATTACTTATCACATATATGAAGATAAAGACAGGAATCTGCATACATCAAAAGGGCTTTGGTAGCATTTTTCTGACTAAAAAAAACCCTTGAAAGCTTTTTTTAATGATCAAAGATTGGTGCTACCAATCTCCTGATTTGTAATAGCAAAGACTAAGGAAGCTCTTCTTCTACAGTGTTGTACTTGTTAACTAATTAATCTAAATTATTTATTTAATTTGTCCCACCTTAATTTTTTTAAATAATAAATAACTCAAGGTGGCGAACATATCTAATGCTTCTTCCTCCTCCTATTTTCCCCCACAACAATCCTGTGAGATAGGTTGGACTGAGAGAGAGTAACTGGTCCAAAGTCACCTTGTTGGCTTTCATGCCTAAAGCAGGAATATAACTCACAGTGACCTGGTTTCTAGATCAGTGACTCAACCACTATATGTATCAAATTGTACACACACACACACACACACACACGTGTGTGTGTGAGTGTATGTGTATATAATACACAATACACAATCATTTAGGTTTTAACCTCTGAATGCTCGATTTGCCTCTTCATCTATTTTCCTGAAGGCAAAGTGGGGAAATGTTTTTTTAATTGAAGTACAGAGCAGAGTAGGATCTGACTCCAAATCACAAGAGTTGTGTTTTTCATCTTACTATGTTTTGGCCATACTTCACGAAAGAGAAATTGATGAGGATCACAGGAAAGGAAAAGCATGACTGAGTTGTAAGATACACCACAATGTGTTTCAATTATGTATCAGTTTCAGAGAAAGGAAAAAAAAATGCTCACACAGTTTAGGCCAGGGGTCTCCAACCTTTGCAACTTTAAGTCTGAAGGACTTCAGCTGAAGTCTGGGAGCTGAAGTCCTTCAGACTTAAAGTTGCAAAGGTTGGGGACCCCTGGTTTAGGCCATAACATGCTTGAAAATTTAAAAATTGGCAGGCAACAGAACCAGAATGCACTTTCCCCAAATACTCTGATACAACACAGAAAGAGAGATGAGATACTAGATTACAAGATTAGTTGCTCCTTCCGCCAGCAACTAAAACCTATCTTTTCCAACAGGCCGGCCTGGCCTAACCTACCGTACCTAGCCTTAGTCTTTAGTAGAGAAATTTTTACATTGGTTTTATGGGTTAGTTTTAATGGGGTAGATTTTAGCACAGGGTGGTAATTTAATATAATTTTAAGTATTTATGTATGTATTTTGTGATATATTGTGCTTTTTACATTTCCTGTGCACCGCCCTGAGTCCCTTTGGGGAGAGGGGGCGGTTAATAAGTCGAATAAACTAACTAAACTAACAAGATATTCCTTTCTTATCTACTGTTCGTTTGCATGACATTTCATAGCATTGCCAGTGTATCCTTTTTTTCCACCAATGGAACAATTTTTCTAAGTGACAAAATTTAGAATAAGTTCAGAAGTGTACATATCTACCGTTTTCCTCTTGAGATAATGTGTTCAGGCCCATCTGGAGCCCAGAGGTTTTCTTGAAATGAAGACGGCTTGGGATATTAATGGTTCACTACCCTGCATACAGCTGGCTAATTTAGAAGAACTTAATTAAGCTTTAAAATGAAAAAGAAATGAGAAGAGACTGAGAAAACATACAATATGGGAGGTGTGACAAGACACATGATCCTGATGAACAATGAACTGACAATCAGAGGATTGAGGATTTCACTCAATATATGATAGCTTTATGAACATATATTTTTATCCACTCTTACAACAGCTTGTGGTTTCCTCAACTCAGACGCTATAGCAATAGCACTTAGATTTATATACCACAGTTTTTTATAGCACTGTCTAAGCAGTTTACATAGGTCAGCATATTGCCCCCAGCAAGCTGAGTCCTCATTTTACTGACCTTGGAAGGATGGAAGTCTGAATGTCAGCCCTCGAGCCATTTTCTCCTGGTATCTTCAGGGCTGCCAAAGCGGAGGCTGGATGAGCTGTGGGAAGGGGAGGGAGGAGGTAGAGATAGCAAAGGGATTATAACCAAAATAAAATTCTTTCCTCTAGAGCAGGGGTCTCCAACCTTTGCAACTTTAAGTCTGAAGGACTTCAGCTCCCAGAATTCTCCAGCCAGCTTTGCTGGCTGGAGAATTCTGGGAGCTGAAGTCCTTCAGACTTAAAGTTGCAAAGGTTGGAGACTCCTGCTCTAGAGGACCAGGGACATTCCCACCAGGTGCAAAAAGATGGGATGTAAGGCCACATGAACTTTAAATTGTGACCTGATTGGACCATGTGATGGACTGCATGGGAAGGGGGAGGAAAATTGTACTTTTAATTAAGGGGAAACCCAAGGGGGCCTTAGAGTCGTGTTTCGCTAGATGTGCCAATATGACCTGCTAAATAAATCCTAACTTTGAGGAGCATGCCAGTCTTTGTGTGTTTCATTGGGAAAAAAACAAAAAAACATTTAAGTGGCGAGTAGAGATGAAAGAACCTATGGGAAGCATGAAGTAGCTTAGCATTTCTCACCCATATGCATGTAGTTTAACCTTCTGGGCCACAATTTTACAAGCCGTTATCAGTCTTACATTTATTACTATGTAAGCAAAGGTGTATCTTTATAGAGTGACGTACAAATGGAAAAACAGACTTGCATTTTATTTTATGGGGTGGGTGTAGTTATGGAACACTGGGCACCGAACTATATTTTCCTCTCACATATTGATCTTATCTCTCTCTGTATCTTTAGCTTGACTTGCTCAATTAAGGACTTTTTGTGATAGAGTTTGTTAATTTGCCACTCTAATAAGTATGGCAATTCCTGGGAGCTTTTAAAGTCTTTTTTTTTTTTTTAACAGAGAGGAAAACAATTTCTGCTTTAGTGTAGAACCAAGAGAGTAGACAGTCACCAACTAATTTTTGGCTTTTGTTTTTCTGTAAGGACAACAAATTCACCAAATCAAGGTGCCAATTCTGTTAGAATTTTGATAACCATAAATCAGAAGAACCCTATTTTATTTTCATTGTGAAATCAGATAGATTGGGAAATGGGAAGGCTGGGGTTTTTTGGGGGGTCGGGGGAGGGAAGGTGGCCTAAATTATCACAATTTTTGTGACAGCAATCCTTCCTTCCAAAACATGCTTAGAGCTAGGGATGAATAGGGTAGACATGAGGTTGGTATCATAAAGGTCAGTGCTTCCTTTAAAGAAATGTCCAATCCAAATTTGTTTGCAAGCAACTTAAATATGAGGAAGGACAGGTCTGGAATATCAGTCCTTGCCATTTTGACAACATGAGACAAGCTGAGCAAAGTTTTCTCACTCTGGTGGAGCTGTGTTGCATATTTACTTCAATTATTTTTCCTGCATATTCAGATACTGTATCTATTTTGGTGCAAAAAATATCCACATAAGCAAAACTGTCTCCTCTTTTTTAAAATTAATTTTAAATGATAACCCTAAGGAGTGGTGACAAGGAAGAAAATATTCAAAATGATCAAAGTATAAGACATAATATTAATATTGTCATTCAGAGCAGTTTGTCAAAATTTATCCAAGGCAAATCTTAAAACTGCAATAATTTATGTTGAGCACTGAATATGCTTATGTAGAGAAAACACAATGATGGCTGAATGCCACACTGCAATAATATGTAATAAACTAGATGAATATGAGTGATTCAAGCCAGTATTTGGCAAATATGAATGTTCTGTAGATCATATTCTTTTATAAAGTGGTTTAAGTGTCACCCCATCCTTAGAATAATTAACAGAATTAAAATTTCCCTGTCACTCTTAAACATGCAATGGAAAAATGGAAAATCTCTAACTACATTACATAAGTCATAAAGATGTTCAAACTTAAAGTGATCTGAATGTTTATCCCTATTAATGAAAAAAAGAACATTACAACTTCATATTTTAAAAAGGACATGAAATGAAAAAGAGACATTATGGTGCAGTGGTTAGAATGCAGATTAACTCTGTGTTCCACTGCCAGGAGTTCAAATCTGGCTGGTTCGGCCTTCCATCATTCTGAGGTCAATAAATGAGGACCCAGATGGTTGTAATGGTTGCAATATGCTGACTCTTTAAACCAGGGGTCCCCAACCTTTTTTGCATCAGTTTCATTTTAAAGAAAACTCTGCGGACCGGCTGAGTGGCTCAGCAGTCATGTGACTGGGTGGGCGTGGCCAATTTGGAAAATGTGAAACTCACTTAACAACGGTCTTGGTTAGCAACCAAACTTTTGGGCTCAATTGTGGTCATAAGTTCTCTCTCTCTCTCTCTTTTTCTTTCTTTCCTTCTGTCTTTCTCTCTTTCTCTCTCTTTCTCTGTCTCTTTCTTTCCTTCCCTCTTTCTTTCTCTTTCTCTCTCTATTTCTTTCTTTCTCTCTTTCTTTCTCTTTCTCTTTCTTTCTCTCTTTCTCTTTCTTTCCCTATTTTCTTTCTTTCTCTCTCATTTTTTCTTTCTTTCCCTCTTTCTCTCTCCCTCTCTTTCTTTCTCTCTCTCTTTCTGTCTCTTTCTTTCTTTCCCTCTCTTTCTCTCTTTCTTTTTCTCTCTCTTTCTTTCCTTTGTCTCTTTTTCTCTCTTTTTCTCTGTCTTTCTTTCTCTCTCTCCCACTTTCTTTTTCTTTCTTTGTCTTTCTCTCTTTTTCTTTCTGTCTCTCTCTCCTTCGTCCGCCCATCTCTGTCACTCTGTGTGTGTGTGTCTGTCTGTCTCGCATTCAGGCACTTAATCACTCATTCTGTGTCTCTGTCTATCTTTCTCTCCCTCCCGCTCTCTGTCTGTGTGTGTGTGTGTGTCACTCTCTCTGATTCCCTCCCTCCCCGTCTCTCTCTGTGTCTATGCCTCTCTCTGTTGGTCTGTTGTCGTCCCGTCCCATCCCCCCCCACCGCAGAGTCTCCTTAGCCTGGCTCGACTCGTTCACTTGCCTTAGCCTGCCCCACCCGGGCGGCCACCGCTGCGCTTGGTCGCTCGTGCACTCGGTCAGGCTCCTTCCAGGAGCTGAGAAGGCTCCGTGGGGAGGGGGGAGGAACCTCCGCAGCCTCTGGAAGAAGACAAGTAGCTGGCATGCCGGTTGGGGAAGCTCTGTGGGGGCAGGGAGGAAGGGAATCCGCGGCCGGTAGGGAGGACTGCTGCGGAGTCCCTTTCTCCCTGCCCCCCCAGGAGTCCCACCGTCGACAAGGGTGGAAGAAGAGGTGCACTTCAAGCGCGCGAACAGCCCCGCCTGTGTTCTCCCGCGCGCTCTGCCCAGGGGGCTGCCCCCTCCTCCTCCTGTCCGGCCCTGCGGCCCGGCTCCCACCCAGCCACGGACCGGCACCGGTCCGCGGCCCGGGGGTTGGGGACCCCTGCTTTAAACTACTTAGTGAGTGTTGTAAAGCAAGGGTCTCCAACCTTTGCAAGTTTAAGTCTGAAGGACTTCAGCTCCCAGACTCCTGGGAGCTGAAGTCCTTCAGACTTAAAGTTGCAAAGGTTGGAGACCCCTGTTGAAAAGCACTGTGAAGCAGTATAAGTGCTATTGCTAAAAGGATCACAATAATTAGGATAAACTTTGGCTTTGCTACAACCAAGCACATAACAAAGGACAGAGGGAACCACTTTTCATAAGTATTAAGAATTAATTTGTATACATTTGTGTAATTTGTAATATATAAAAGGAGGTGATGCTTTCAGAATTATCTGAAACTTTTTGGAATGGTAACGTGAGGAGTGAGGAATTATGATTCACACTGATTTCAAATACTTGACTGGGATTGGGAAATGTTAAAAGTTGTTTATTTATTTCATAAAACTGTATGTTTTCCAATGTATCACTGTTTATAATTTGACAGAATTAGATTAGTAATGGATGACAGGGGTAGCATCATATTAATAGGCCCTATGCACATATCCTATTGTGAAACATATGAATAAATGGCAATATAAATCTACGTTGTATATACTACAGATAGCATGATGGGGACATCTGCAAAAATTCAGATTAAACTGTACTTCTTAGGAGGCTCTTAATTTTATTTCCACACAAAAGAATGTACAAAAATATTTTCTTTTTCCAGGCTAACACATGAAAAGAAAAGCAGCTGGATTTTGCATTTTCATCAAATGAAATGCAGTCAAGCACCCAACTGGCCTTTCATTAGGTTGACACTAATGCTTGTTGATCTTTTCACTTTGAACTCAGCCAAGGTATTTTTTAGATGAGGATTCATAGAGAGGAATCTAAAGCAGACAAACAAGGCAAGGCATTCTTGAAACAAAATTAGGAACTTTGGATTTGTGTGTGTGTGTGTGTGTGTGTGTGTGTGTATGTGTGTTGTGTGTTTCAAAAGCTCATAAATTGGTGGATTCATTGGTGGCCTTCTGAATCAGAAAGGACAAAGTAGGCATGTGGAAAAAACCAAACATAATTATTTATTATGTTTACTTCAGTGTGCATACACAATTTAGAAAAGTATAGTTCTGTCAACACTATGTTCACATTTCCTGAGTACGCTCAGAATAATGACAATGTTCGCTTCGTGCATTATTCTCTTTTCATCTCAGCAAGTATCCAATTATGCTGACCACAAACGTTGGTTTGGGTTGGGTTTGAACATAATAAAACAGAGACACACCAAAGGATTGGAATGTTAATTCCCCTGATTTTCATTGAAACATAAAACTTTGTCAAACAGATTTCTCCCTGCAGGGAGACTCTACCATGTCCTAAATACTTTTGCTTAAAAAAAAGAAAAAGAAAAAGAGTCTTAATCTGTTTTTGGCACTAGGCATTGCCTAGATGTGACCAAAGAAAGGCCAAATCCCCTTTCTTTTGGTAAATATTTGTCATTAAAAACCCATCTAGGTACATATGTAACACTGAATGACCTCTCTTGGATCACTTTCTCATAATCTGAGGATAATCCAGGATGTGAATCAATTTGAATGAGGACAGATGCTGCAGCTTTGTCCCATATATTCCAAGGCTGCTATGTAGACTAGATACATGTGTGAAAAACATGCATATTTTAAATTTAATTATTAATTTAAAATATAAAAATTGGCATCTTTTAGGTTATAGCCTAAGGTTCACCATGAATTACTGGCAGGCAACACCCTTCTCCTCTCCAGAAAAAAAAAATCAGCTCAAAGGAGAGATCAACTTGATTCTGCTCATCAGTTGGGAAAAACAAGTGGCTATTTTAATGGTGATTTTCCTTATCAAGTTTCATTTTTTCCCTATTAAATGCTTGCTGCTGCTGCTGCTGTTTTTACCACTGATACCATTGATAGTGCCAATAATACCACATTTTTCCTGCCGCTAATCTAGCAATGGAGTGTGAATGAGCAGTGATGCCTTGTTGTGATGATGAGCTCAGTTTAACTGCAGCCACTATGAAAAGAGCTAATTCCATGCCAGAAATTAGAAATGAAGGAATCACAAACAACCATTATTGCAATGTTGTGGTAGAAGCCACACAGATACACTTTGTTTGCATTATCCCTATACCTTTCCATTCCCCCATAAAAATAATAATAGAATTTTAGAGTTGGAAGACCTCACAAAGATATCACAGTCCTATGCTCTGCAATGTGCAGGAAAACCAATTAAGTCATTTTAGGGAGTTGGCTATCAGGATTCTTCTTGTAAATCACCAAGAGAGAGTCCATTCAACTGTGAAGTTATTGGTGGTCTCTTAGCTTGCTTATTTGCTTACCAATGTTTATATACAGTAACTTGCTGTGGCTCTCTTGGTGGGGGTGTGGTTTTCTCCTTGGTAGTTCGATTAGGGTATTGTTTTCTGCTTAGTTGTTTGTCTGGTGTTAATCCATACTTCTTCTCTTGGCTGCTGATAAGGAGGTGTTCCAGTCTTTTTGTTTCTTTTTTTATTGTGCCTTTTGAATGGTATGTAAATATTATTAATTTCTATGGGTCTGCTAATGGCTGATTTGCATGAGTGCCAAGCTTCTAAGAATTCCCTATCATTGAAAACATTAACTACGTGTAAGGCCATTTAATCATGCTTGATGGACATGTAAAAAAACTTTTAAAAATAAGATTGAAATACATACTTTGATACGAGATTTTAAAAGATTAACATTAACCTGAAAACAGAACTATTCTTTTTATGATTAATGAGTAAGTTTTTAAAAAGCCACGGGAGATTTTTGATGTAAATTGCAGTAAGATTTCTGTCTGCACAGAGATGGAAAAACCAACACTACCCTTGTGAAAATAACATATTTTGCTGAGATAAACTAGTTTTAGAATGAAGATTATCTATGTCTATTCATTATTTATTTATGTTTGCACACAGAAATAATAAATGAGCTTGTAAGTTATGACTTTAATAATTAGACAAGTTAGATTATAGAAAGCAAGGTATTAGGATGTAGCTGAAGAATATTGTTGCATAAAATCAAATAAATCTTTCTCTATGTTCCATTAAATAATTATTATAATAATTCCAATTTATTAGGGCTTCCAATAATCAAAACCTTTCTTATCACAGTTGTTAAGAGAATTACTGGAATTGTTAAGTGAGACAGTTGTTCAAGGACTACCTGTAATCTCCAGAAACTCTTGAATCAATCATACAATGATGTAAGAAGGTTAGGATAAAAGTTTTATACTTAATTTACCAATTAAATTTCTTCCAACTGCTTTGCATCCCTTCCATACATTAGTCACAAGGAGGATGCCATGTAAATATGAAATAGAAAGTGTGTCAAAATCTGCTTCCTGAATTAGAATGATCTTCAATTAATAGTTCTTAAAATAATACTTAGATCAAGCTGCTAGTGCCCCAAAGTTTGCTATGGAACGATTAGAACTGGTGAAGTTGACAGGGCGCATCCACCAGAAAATAAAGGCCAAATTCATCAATCTACCTACAGCATGCACTCAAAGATCACTCCCGCAGCTTGTCTGTTATAAAATACCATAAGGACGACAAAAATGCTAATAGAAAAGTGGTCAGTGTTCTTCAGCATTGTAGATGGACTTCGAGATCAGCGATTGCAATAAAATAAGACATCTGGAGCCTTTATAATTAAGGAGAATGACATTGAGTGGGGTGGTTTAATAAATTGGGAAAGAGACCTAGCTTCATTGATACACTACTTGGTTTCCATGAAAAATATTTTGAACCCAAACCTGATATTTCCAGTGGAACTGGGGAAAGCTCTAAAATTAGAAAGCCATTGCTTTTATTGATGGACAACCCTGAGACAAATGGAGCAATGGTCTATAGAAGGCAGTTTTCTCCATTCCACTTCTTGGCTTCAGTTTTCTTTTTTCTGGTCTGCATTATAGGTAGTCCTCACCTTACAATAGTTTGTTTAGTGATTGTTCGAAGTTACAACAGAATTGAAAAAAGTGACTTATGACTGTTTGTCACACTTACGACCATTGCAGCATCCTCATGGTCATGTGATAACAATTCAGATGCTTGGCAACTGATTCATATTTATGGCCATTGCCATGTTCTGGGATCATGTGTTCACCTTTTGCGACCTTCTGACAAGCAAAGGCAATGGGGAAGCCAAATTCCCTTAACATCCATGTTACTAAGTTATCAACTACAATGATTCACTTAATAAGTGTGGCAAGAAAAATAATAAAATGGGGCAAAACTCACTTAACAAATATTTCATTTAACAACATAAATTTTGGGCTCAGCTGTGGTCATACGTCGAGGACTACCTGTACATGAAAAAAAGAGATGGGATAATAAATAGAAGAAACGTGGCTACTTCTCTCATACACAATGAATATTAAATTCTATTAAAATTCATAATTAAAACCTCAGGAGGAGGGAGACCAGGCAGAAAGTGAGTTTATGGCCACAAACTTCTAAATTCTATTTTACAATGAAAGGGATATGTGGAGACATTTGGACTTTCATAGTTAATGGGTCTCAGAACTACCTGTTGAGCAGGGCTATTTAGAGATATAGTTCAATGACAATTGATAGATCATTGGGTGCTCACTGTAGCAGAAGAGGTTTGACATTTTGAGAGGAATTCTACAAATTTATGGGAGGGGCAACCCTTACAAATAAGGCTAAGCTTTTGAAGATACAGTACTTGGCATGAGACCTTTTACATGCAAATTCTGAATTCTTTTACTGGGCGTCTATGTGGGCTACTCCACTGGAATGACTTCATTTAAGCTCACCATTACCTAGAGTCAGTCGATTTTCTCCTTAAGTCATTGTTAGCAACTGTAAGATCAATAGAACTAAGTACCTGTGTTTGTTACTGTCACCTGAAAGATGTCACCTTTTGTGAGGATTTGAGAGCACTAAATCAATTTTTTGGGTTTTAAAAAAAATGCTGACAGTTTCCTTATTTTGCCACAATACTGGGGAAAGAAAGGAAAGTCGAATTATTTTGTGGAGTAGCTAGTGGTGAAGGGTATCTGGCCACCTGCCAAAGCGTACTTAGCCAGATTGATATGTAACAGCTCACTGTTGAAGTCATTATTAATGTCATCAAAAAATCTGTCATGCCACATATATAAATATTTTAAACTAGTCCTTGACATCTGTGTCAGCTGAGATGCAAGGCTCACTGTCTAACAGTTTGGTTTTTAGAGGCAGCATACATTTTTAAAAAAGCAAATAAATACATAGTTGTAACATTAAAAGGAGCTTTCTCAAAATGATGCTTAATAGGATGTGATTTTTGTTACCTTCTGGAAAATCTTAGCATTTCCTTCCTCCCTTCTTAAAAAGATATATTTAACTTTGCCAAGGATAGCATTAGATTTTGGCAATTCTATGATCAAGGAATAACGTTCCTTAAGCACAAAAAATATGAATTGACTTTGCCCAACCCAGTCTATGGAAATATTGGGCATTTCTCCAAATCTATTAAATAGTCTACTTGCAGAGAACATGGTAGGTTCTGGGCCTCTTCTCCCTTTTATATCTATTTGTAATAAATAAAGTAGAGGTAACACTATTATAGATAATTGGAATCAGGGAGCCTATATTTTTCACACATTAAATATTAAATATATAATGGAACAAGCTAAGGGCAAGCATCCAGCCTGAGACATTAAAGTTACTGCATTCTGCTTTCTCCCAATGATATGCTGTTTTGAGTATTTGGCATCAAATGCAAACAGCCCTTAACAGAAGGGGGGAAAGTTCCGCCTTCTGGGATAGCATTAGAATAACATTTCTCAGTAAATAATTTTTTTGGGGGAAAGGAACTTTTCCTGACCCATTGCAGAATTTCAGCCTGGATAATAGTCAGCAAAAATACCGGTACTTTTCACTCACAAATCATGTATTTTTAAAAATTGTTTCAACTAATACTGCAGCTTCTTTCAATACTCCTTATATTTATCAGGAGAAAATTTCTGAGAATATCCACCCCCCCCCCCAAATGTTTTGTAAGGGACTTTTCTCATGTTACTATTCTGTGGATTAAAATTGTTCCATAATAGGAATAGTTAACTGGAAACTAACTACATTCTGGATGAAATGTCTCTATTCAAAACAGTTAGTTAGTAGTATATGATGTTTATATGATAAACAGTTAGTTAGTGGTACATAATGTTTACATGTTAAACCTGGATCTCTTTTGAGAGTTTTTGGATTTCAAAATTGGCAAAAGGAGCAAAACTTCATATGGCTATATCAGTTTGGGGGATTAAAGACTTTGATTGGCCTGGGTAGAGTTCTTATGGATTCTCATGAATTGGAGTCCTCCTTATGAATTGGTATCTTGGATTCTGCAGCCTATCCAATTATCCCATAACTTTAAGAAACGGTCCCTAGTCCCCCTTGCTGATCATGAAGACGATGAAAAGCATTCTGTGACCCACTCCTTTCTTTTCCAATACTCCAAGACAATACACCAATTCTCAAACTAGTGAATGCAAAAATACTATCAAACTTGAATTGGGTAGAGTTTCTAGATACATTTGAATGGGTTGGTTCAAAATGTCTTTATATCTGTGCTGCTCTTATGTTGCTCTCCATGGTCCTGAAATCCATTCCAAAGTCTTAGGTTGATACCAGCAACCCTAGCCATGGTACTGAATCAGCTGTTCTCTGACTCTGCTCTTGTTGCCCCACTTTCTATTCAAGCCATCATTAAGTATGGATCAATATTTGATCATCTATGGTATGTATCTTGTTCCATTAAAGTCTCTGCATTGTAAAGAAGCTTCTAAATGTAACTCATAGGGATTCCTTGTGATTGGCGGGTCACTCAATCTCATAAGCATCTGGAACTTCTGAAGGCTGTCGGTTGCTCACTGGGGAGGTTATAATTGTAAGCAGCCATACATGCAATGAATTCTTCAGATGACTGGGCTCATTCTATGGTATGGGAAAAGTGAAGTTAGTTTGGCTGAGCAAGATTTGTTGAATGTGTAACATTTTTTTGGCACAAACCTGAAGACACATAAAGCTGAATAATATATGCACATGAAAATCTAATATATTGGAATGTATATATTGTATATCTAGAAATTTCTAGAATTTAGTTGAATATCATAGAAGTCCAGACCATTTTCCTTCAGAACAAACTAAGTAAAATCTCTTTATTTTAGATCATTCCCAATAATTAATACATTTTCAATTATAATTAATTTGCAAAAAGTATTAAAAGTGTGAAAAATTATCCGTGTGCACACCTAGAAAGAGCAGGCACTATAGCTCCACAAATTTCTTCCACCTAGCCCAGTAAGAAATAGGAAATTTTGTAAAAACTGTATGTGAAACACTTGAAAAACAATTCTGCAGTAGTTTAAATGGGAATTAGAGGATCAACTCAAATTAATGTTCCAATCTCCATTCATCATCATCATCATCATCAAATTTAATTTGTAGACCGCACCCTCTCCCCACAGGGACTCGGGGCGGTGCACAGGGAAAGTAAAAACAATAAATATACAGATATAAATACATAATATAAAAACAAATTAAATCTATTCGTGTGCTAAAACCCGTTAACTAAAATACCCAACAGGTATAAATAAGTTTAAAACCCCATAGAAAGAGAGACTAGCCTAGGCCGGCCAAGCGAAAAAAGTATGTTTTTAATTTCAGATGGAAGGAGCGGAGGTCCGTAGTCGTTCTAATATCGGGGGGAAGGTCGTTCCAGAGGGCCGGGCCCGCCACAGAGAGAGCCCTTCCCCTGGGCGTCGCCCGCTGACACAGTCTAGTGGACGGCACCCGGAGAAGTCCCTCTCTGTGGGAGCGAATCGGCCGCGAGGATGTATGAGGCAGGAACCGATCCCGCAGATAGCTAGGTCCCGAGCCATGGAGCGCTTTAAAGATGATAATTAACACCTTGAAGCGCACCCGGAAGACGACAGGTAGCCAGTGCAGCTCGCGCAAGAGCGGTGTAACGTGGGTAAACCTAGTGGTTCCCATAATTGCTCGCGCGGCTGCATTCTGGACTAGCTGAAGTCTCCGGGTGCACCTCAAGGGGAGCCCCATGTAGAGAGAGTTACAATAGTCCAGTCGGGATGTCACGAGCGCATGAGTGACTGTGCGCAGGGCGTCCCGATCCAATAGGGGGCGCAATTGGCGGACCAGGCGAACCTGGTAAAACGCCCTCCTGGCCACGGCTATCACTTGGTCTTCCATGGACAGCCGGGTATCCAGGAGGACACCCAAATTGCGCGCCCCATCCACAGGGGCAAGATGTTCGCCCCCTATGGCCAGCGTTGGAGTTAACTGGTTGAATCGGGCAGCCGGAAACCACAGCCACTCGGTCTTGGTCGGGTTGAGCCTGAGTCCGTTACTTCCCATCCAGATCCGCACGACTTCCAGGCACTGGCACATCACTGCTACGGCATCGTTGGGGTGGTTTGGGGTAGATATATACAGCTGAGTATCATCAGCGTAAAGATGGTACTCTACCCCAAAACCACGGATGATCTCACCCAGCGGCTTCATGTATGTGTTGAACAGGAGAGGCGAGAGGACAGACCCCTGAGGCACCCCACATGTGAGGGGTCTCGGGGTCGACCTCTGCTCCCCTGCCAACACAAATTGCGATCGGCCAGAGAGGTAGGAGGAGAACCACCGTAAGACGGTGCCTCCCACCCCCAACCCCCCCAGCTGATGCAATAGGATACCATGGTCGATGGTATCGAAAGCCGCCGAGAGGTCTAATAGGACCAGGATGGAGGAACAACCCCCATCTCTGGCCCTCCAGAGATCATCGACCAACGCGACCAATGCCGTCTCGGTGCTATGCCCGGGCCGGAAGCCGGACTGGCGCGGGTCTAGATAATCAACTTCCTCCAGGTGACGGGGAAACTGTTGTGCCACCACACTCTCAACAACCTTCGCCAAAAAGGGAAGGTTGGAGACGGGACGATAGCTGGTTAAAAGAGCTGGGTCCAAAGAGGGCTTCTTAAGGAGGGGCCTCACCATAGCCTCTTTTAGGGAAGCAGGCAAGGAACCCTCACTTAAGGAAGCGTTGACAACCTCTTGGAGCCAGCCTCGTGTCACCTCCCAGGATGCCAGTACAAGCCAGGAGGGACACGGGTCCAATAAACATGTGGTGGCTCGCAGTCGCCCACGTAGCCTGTCCATATCCTCGGAAGCAACGGAGTCAAATTCCTCCCACACAAGATCTGTCTCATGGCATCCCACTGGACCATCAATGGGGGCTAGCTCGTTCTGTATCTGAGCGATTTTCTCCTGCAGAAAAGTCACAAATTCCTCTGCTCTACCCTGTAGCGGGGCTTCCCGCACCCTCTGTTGAAGGAGGGAGTGGGTCACCCTAAACAGGGTGGCAGGGTGGTTTTCTGCGGATGCTATGAGAGTGGCACAATGATGATGTTTGGCCACTCTCAGCGCCACAATGTAAGTCCGTAAATGGGCTCTTACCTGTATCCGGTCAGATTCAGATCGAGTAGACCTCCATCTTCTCTCTAGGCATCTCTTGTGGCGTTTCATCACCCTCAGCTCCTCGGTGAACCAAGGGGCCGGGGTGGTTCGCCGCCGCAAGAGAGGCCGCAAGGGCGCGACCCGATCCAAGGCTCCTGCGGTCGCAGTATTCCATGCGGCCACGAGGTCCTCCATCGGGGCGCGGGTCAGGGGTACAGGAAATGGCCCAAGCGCCGTCTGGAACCCATCCGGGTCCATCAGGCGCCTGGGGCGGACCCAGATAGGTGATTCTTGTATTCAGCTTGTATTCTACAATTGTTATATGCTTTATTCCCTGTAAAAATATAGTGATGCCTGATTCCATTAGGGATTGGAGAGGATTGAAAACTGCAGAAGAAAAGGTAAGGAGGCAAACAAAAAATTAGGAAGGAAGGTATTTTTAATTGAGAAAACATAACAAGAGTGAATTTTAGAAGAAAGGATTATCTACCATTCTCCTCTTCTGTTTATGAATATGAGTTCTCCTCCTTAGCTTGCCCTGCAGCTAAGATGCCCCATTAACTGTTGGTTGAGGTCATGAATGCACAACACAAATTTAACTAGCTTCCTGACTCACTGTAATGACAGCCTCCACTTGTCTTTTGTATTCTGGATCAGCAGTATTTTCTAACTCCTGACAGCACACGCAAGCTGGGCAGTCTGTCTGTAAAGCTTCCTTTCATTTTATGCAGTGCAGTATGTCCAATTGGCTGACAGTAGCAGTGATGAGCATGAACCTTTCGCCCTGGTGATTGGTAGCTGCCCTCAATGGCTATTTTGTCTTGGGGTTGTAGGGCTTTCTGCCTTTCAGAAGTAACTTTCCCACATGCCTTACCATACTTCACACTGAAAGCCATGTCTAGCATTTTGTGAGGGATCCTTATATATCTGAAAATGCTGGTATTTGGGCACAAGTGAGAAGCTGAAGTACTGCTGAAGAATTTCAGCTCCTGTAAATTGGTAATGTGCTGGATGCTTTCATCTGCTTATCTCTGCCTGTTGTCATTCATGGAAGTATTCCACATAAGTGCAGTGGGGCAGTGCCATTTTGTCTAATGCCTGTTTGTGCTCTCCATGAGATATTTGTAAGTATTGTGGCTATTTGCTGGCAGCGTTCTCTTGTAAGTGTGATTAATTTGGAGTTTTTGGAAGTTGTACGGAAATCTGATAAAACGGTCTTCTCTAAGAGTGGTCAATGGACTGGAAGATGGCTGGGAGTTTTACTTCACCACTTTCCTCCATTCCACCAGCCTGTTAGCTGGGCTTTTGGTGGTGGTGGTGGGAATTGTTATTGTTGTTTTATAAAAGTCTGGTAGACAGGCTTACACTCTTCCTGATACTTGGGCTTTCAGAAGACTTGGGTAACATGAAAGATGGCTAAAGGCATCAGTTCCAAAGCCCATTCTACCACACTTTAGGGAAATAATTGGTGTATTTGTTCTTGTTAGCGTCTGACACTGGGTGTGAAGGGAAACAAACTTGGGTAATCTTAGCATGGGTAGTGAGAGGGAGAGAGGGAGAGAGCAGATGAAATTATCTTCTCTACCCGTACCCCCTTGCAATGGCAAATGAAGAGGCAAAAGTAGGTCAGCTAATTTGATGCCAGTTTTTTGATGCCATAGAATGGTCAGTACATGGGATGCAAACCTGACAGAAGACTCGGAGGTCTTCTACTGCCAATAATTGGCATCAAAGCAGATGTTCTCCACCCTACAGCTTTCCTCCGCTCTGCTTTTTCTGTGGCAGTAGCAATAGCAATAGCACTTAAACTTATATACCGCTTCACAGTGTTTTACAGAGTCAGCAAATTGCCCTTAACAATCTGGGTCCTCATTTTACTGACCTCGGAAGGCTGTAAGGCTGAGTCAATCTTGAGCTTGGTGAGATTTGAACTGCCAATTGACAGTTAGCAGAAGTAGCCTGCAATACTGCATTCTAACCACTGTGCCACCATGGCGCAGAATATAATAATACCTCTATTCTACTTCTGCTTCTCCGTCATTTTCATTGCCTTCATTTTCAAAACAGAATGGGAATTGGAAGCATAGCCAGCACATTTTAAGGCTGGCATATTTTAACCTGACTCCTACATTGTATAATAGCACTTTTGTGATGCCATTCAAAAAGCCCCTTGTGCAATCAGTTGCACTATATGATAGTATAGTACTTCCTTTGAAACAGCTGCAGTTCAGCAATGGCACAGATATATCTGTGAACCGCAGTGTATGACCAAAGATCAGTACTGGTGATGAGGCAGTCCTAATACTTCCTTCCTAAATGTAAGTTTGCTGTTGCACTGACTTATCAATTACTCTTGTTTCAGCTTTAAGGGACTTTACCTGTGGAGGCCCAAAGCAAAATATGATTTTATCAGATTTATTCCTGGTGATGGCCTGATGAGGGGTAAATCATGACAGTTTCTACAAAACATTTTAAGTAACCTCTAAAAGTAATGGCTATTATAACTTGACTAAGCAGTCAATTATTGTTTTCACAACCCAATCCACATCCATCATTAGTACAATTACAGCTGAAACAACCGATAGAAAAAGGGAGGCTGTTAGTGTTTGATTTTCTGGCCATGCCATGGTATATGCCTTTCCTCCTTAATTGGCAGATCATTCTGTTTCTTAAACAATATTGTTATAATGCTTCTTACTGCTCTTTCCTCTTCTGGGTGAGGTTTAGGACAAATATTTGTTCATGCGCTCTTTTATTCTCCCCCCCCCCCCCGTAGGCCATCAGGGTTTCACACTGAAATGAGGCCATTAGAAAGTTATTATCACATCTAAATCCATTTGACTTAGGAACTTTGCTGTGTATTGATTTGCATATACAACTTGTGCAAATGTCTGCTAAAGGGGAAAAGCTGGAAACAGCTATTGTTGAACAAATAAACCAGTATCCTTGAAAGTACAAAGCCAAAATGAGGATCAAGAATCCCTGTTGATATTTGGTTTTTAATTTCCAATTTCTTTTCTACGACTATTTCTGAGTCTTTCTGATCTAAAAATGCCCTCCCCCAAAGAAACTACTTTTTTTGAAATTAAAACTTTTAGATTCAGGGCTGCTGCTGGAAAAGCAGGTGGAAGCTGGGGATAAGAAAGCCTTTACACATCTTTGGGTTATATGCCAGTTGCATCCATTCATGGACTGGGAAGATCTGAACATCGAACAACACTGAGCTTTGAACAAGAGTGACTTCCCATTTGGACTATTCGAAGCTTCAGCTGGTACATAATGCAGCTATACAGGTTATAAATTCGTGTCAGTTATTTGGCACATGTAACACAATTGCTTTTGGAGAGGAACAATTGCTCAGGGATCAACAGTGTGTTTCTGGGTTCAATTCAAGGTGCTGATTGTCACCTTTAAAGCCCTTCATGGCTTGGGACTGGTTTACCCAAGGGTGGACTGATCCACCCTGCCAACAATCTGGGTTCTCATTTTACTGACCTCAGAAGGATGGAAGGCTGAGTCAACCTTGAGCCGGTGATACTGGAACCCAGAGTTATCTGTAAGAACCTGAGGAACTGTCTTCTTGCAATCATTTCTTGCAATCATTAAATCAATTGCATTTCTTGCAATCATTTCGCCGCCCTGGGTCCTTTTTTAGGAGTATAAATTGGATTAATAAATAAATAAATAAATAAATTTCTAACCATCCAATCTGGCCCCACACCTACCACCCACTTTTGTATCTCTGTTAGTAGTAACATTTTCTAACCGCCCATCAGTTCCACAGTAATGGTGATTTATAAAGTAGGGAAGTCAATTAAATTTTTTTAAAACGGAAAGTGCTTCAATATCGGACAAAACCCCTACTGCCCACTATGAAAGCTGGAATGCCCACTAGTGGGCGGTAGGGACCAGGTTGACTACCACTGGTATAAAGGAATGTAGGGGAACCAGGAGATATGCCTTAGCTGCCATAATATTGCCCTCTGGAACATTCTCCCTCTTGAGATTAGGATGGCCCTAATGTGGTTGATCTTTCAGAAGGTGAAGAGCCTTTGTGTCTGGGCCTGGGGTCCCAAATATGTGAAGGACCCTATTTCCTGCCCTTATTTTCTTGACTGTTATTTGTATTTTTTATTATGTATTAATTGTTTTACATATGTTGATGATTGTTTGTTGCCCAGGCGTAAGATGGGTAACTGCACAAAATGAATAATGGACTAGACTAGACTAGACTAGACTAGACTAGACTAGACTAGACTAGACTACATTTAAACAAAAGTCATGCAGATTGAAGAGTTTAATCAGTGCATCTAAAACCAAATAAAATGCTGCCAATCTAATCAATTTACTCAAAAAGTGTCGCCATTTGACTGTTACAACAGAGAAAGCCCTATTGATGTAGCCCTTTTTGTTTTGTTCTGGAAAGACATAAAAAGAGCTTTCATGGCAGTTTTCAACTATAGATGGCTCTGGCTTGGGAAGTAATATTTTGTATATCCAGGCCGCACACTATTTAGAACTTTTCAAATAAGAAAATGACATCTTGTTAAAAATAGATTTCACATTAAGATCAATGAAGTGCATTTTCATGGCTACATTAATCTTCAGCTCTGGGCTTTGAAAGTTGTTAGGGCAAAATACGCTTGGCAAACTCCATCATCCAGAAAGTGGACTGATATCTTTCATGTGTGGTTCTATGAAAGACTGAATGTGTTTGCTGAAATGTGCAATCAGTCAGAAGTAGAACTGGCACACAGTAATTGCAGGGTCATTAGTAACAACCTTGATAACAACACCAGTGTAATGGTTGTCTTGATTTTCTTTATTAGTGGGTTTGTTTTTACTTCAGATGTGGATTGTGTGTGATTGTAGCTGCTCCTATATTTTATGCTGCTTTAATTGTCAGCCATCCAGAGTCATGAATTTGGGATGGAGAGCCATATCAAATAAGATAATTGTAATAAAAAAACATGGGGAACAACAAAATGTGATTCAGGACAGTCATCGTGCAAAAGATGCAGCAATGCAGCATAGTACCTGTCTATGATTACTTAAGTTTGTTGAGTCATTGGCATCATGGCACACATGGTGTAATTTGCCCTCTTTGCTGCCTGCATTCTGAAAATCCAGGAGCAAGAGAAACAATGAATACATAATAAGAGAAACAGAACTACAATGGTTGAATCCAACATCTGACTAAGTTTAACGAATTACAGTACAGTTCTATTTACTGACACGCCTCCTCATTTCCTCTAGAGCTAATTTCAACAACTTCAAATTATTCAATTCATGTCTTCCCTTTCCCTCTGAATTAGATTTGTAGACTTGATCTTGAGAAATCAATGTGTACATTTGCTCTTAAGTATAAGGGTTGTTTCAGCTTCCATCCCAACAATCTGGGTCCTCATTTTGCTGACCTTGGAAGGATTGGGAGGCTGAGTCAACCTTGAGCAAGTGAGACTCGAACTGCCAAACTGCAGGCAGCTGGTAGTCAGCACAAGTAGCATGCAGTGCTGCATTGTAACCACTGCACCACCTCGGCTGTTGCGTGAATTTATTTATTTATTTTATTTTCGAATTTATACCCCGCCCTTCTCCTTGTTAGGACTCAGGGCGGCGCACAGGCATTATTAAAAACCATTACAAAACAATATATACTATTAAAAACATATTAAATTAAATTAAAACCCGTGCTAAAAACCCTTTAAAACCCTAAAAAATTAAAATTTATAAATATAGTCAAAAACGGGGGGTTACGCTAGGCCGGCTTGTTGGAATAGGTACGTCTTAAGGCATTGGCGGAAGAGGCGGAGGTCCAAGGTAGTGCGAAGGTCGGGGGGGTAGGTCGTTCAGTGATGCTGAATACTGTTACATTTTGTTTCAGGTTTCTGTGATTATATTTTCCTGGAATCTGCCAGGTTGCCATGCTTTACTTTTTCTGAAATGGATGTGTTCAGCTTGGGGCCAGGATAGTTAAATGATTTCCTCTTCATCATTCACTCTAGATTTACACCTCACCTTTCCTTCAAGAGCTCATGGTAGCTTAGAGCAATCTCTTTTTCTCCCACAACAGAAAAATAGGGATAAAAGAAAGTGTCAGGCAAACTGGCCCCAGATCTGTCAAAAAAGCCTCCACAGCAGTATTTACTTCAACTTGGGTCTCCCTGGTTTTAATCTAACATCTAAATTATTGTTTGCTCAAAAATACTTTTTAAGCTCTGGTATATGTTCCTTCGTCAGGTGCACAACAAACCAAAAACATAAATCACTACAATATTATCATTAAAAATATTTATATGTAAGACAAAAGACAACATTAAACCTACTATATACTTTTTGGAACTTAAAACAGAAGAAATATATTTTAAACTATTTATTTTTATTTAATACTGAAATGAGACCAGAAAGAAAAACCAAGAAGAAAACTCTCTACAATGCATTGGAGTTACTTATAGAGGAAATGTTTAAGTGAACCAAAAGGCCTGGACTTTTCAAATCTTCACTGATTTAAACTCATTTTTAAAATGATATTGTTGATTGGTTTTCTTTAGTTATTTCAGCTATTATAGTTTTTAATTTGTTTTACATTCTTATGTAAGACACAATAGACTTGCAACATCTCTAAGAAGTTTCTATAAATACAAATGTTTCTTATTAACAGTGCTACTCTTAGAAATGTTTTCAATACATGAAGAGAAATAGTTAAATTACAAAAGGAAAGTCTTTTAGAAAATATATTCATTTTGCTTCTGCTCAGCAGCTAAAACTTTTGATTATAGGAGACTGGCAAATGTACTTGAAGAAAGAACACGTCTTCTAACATTAATGAGTTTTCTTAGTTTATAAAAATATTCTTTTGTGGTCTTACTATGTATAACTGAACAAAATAAGATTGGGGAATGGATGTATTTTTTTTTGTCAAAGAGGAAATATCCTTGGTAAATATTTTGAAAAATTGAGGGGTGGAGAAGAAAAAATATAATTGCTAAGGATCAAATCAATGGTAAATATTGAATGTCCTTATTTCTGAAATGCATTCTGCTTCCTACAATAAAATACTTTTTATTGGCATTTGAAGTATTATTCCTTTGATGGCTTTTTTTTTTTAGTTTCCAGTGTCTGTCCTCGTTTTTCTTTCTCTTATATCTCTCACAATTTAAAAATATTTGGTTCTTGAGAATGCATTTCTAATTTTGGAAGCAAGTCTGTTATTAAAATGTTTGTTCAGATTGTAATATTTTTAATATGATAGATTTAATAAAGTTTAGATAGATATGATGAGAGATATATCAGATGGATTTGAAACTAATCACCCGAAACTAGGTCCAGATAGAATGGAGATGCTGCTGGTAGTGAATACTTGAAGCTGATTAGTAATGGGTGGACAATAATTAAAGAACAATTTTGTTAGTGTGTTTACGATATCAGACTGAAACCAGGACACTATTATCTATCTATCTATCTATCTATCTATCTATCTATCTATCTATCTATCTATCTATCTATCTATCTATCTATCTATCATCTATCTATCTATCTATCTATCTATCTATCTATCTATCTATCTATCTATCTATCTATCTATCTATCTATCTATCTATAATTTAATTTATAACCCGCTCTCTCTCCCAGAAGGGACTCGAGGCGGGGCACAGGGAATTTAGTTGACCTTGGTCTAATTGCTGTACATCCTGGGAAGCAGGCAATAACAAACCACTTCTGAAATCTTTCCAAGAATACTACAGGAATTTGTCTCACGAATCAACAGTGACTTGAAAGCACACACATACAAAAGAGTCTTTTAAAAATATTTTAATTGTAATTCTAGCATTTTAAAAATTGTCACAATGAGACACTGTATTATAGAATATAGTACAGGAATAGGTAAATCATAATAAGCTTCAGTTTATTTTATTTAACTTGGTTAATGGATATTAAACATATAATGAATGTTGTCATATGATTCTAACTGTAATCTACAGAAACATTCCTCAAGTCTGCAAGCAAATAGAGTATTAGATTGAAAAAAAGTCAGTATGTATCAGGGTTCCAAGTAACATCCCCAACAGAATCAAAATTCTGTGGCAGGCATGTTCTCCAAAGTATAAATTTAGTAGGGATGTCATATTGGCATATCTGTGGAAAACCCGATTGTGAAAGCACTGCATTTTCCCCACCCAAATTAAAGTCAAAGTTCTTTCCCCCCAATCCACATGTCCCTCACATGGTCAAATCCGGTCACTGTCCCAACTCCAGTTGGTCTCTGCTCATGCCTGCCCAACACCAGGGGAACAATTTTATTATGGTTACAAAACCCTTGTTATCTCTATCTTCCCCTTCCGGTTCCCACAACTCACCTAGCCACTGCTGTAGCAACCCAGAAGACGCCAAGGGAAAATGGCTCCAGGGCTGACAGCATACATAGAACCAGCTGAAAGTGAATTAGCTGAATCTGTGGCTTAAGTTGAACTCAAAATAGCTTTGTAAGACTTATGAGGTTTCGGTCACATTCAAACTTTAATATCTAAGAAGGTCTGATAATGAAAAATATGTTTGGTGCAAGTCAATTAAGTTTAATTTTATCGGATTTTATAGCCTATTAACATCTTCAAAATGTTTTTGTAGCTTCTAACAATTTCTGTTCCAGCCAGTCATAATTATGGGTGCTTGTGTAAACTCATTCACAAGGAGAAGGGGCTTAAAATACAAACTTTACTTGATTTTAAATCCTTCTGTAAAAGATTAACTGGAATTTAGCATTTCAGTCCATTTCTTTTTCTATCATTTTTAAACAGTGAATATCTTTTTTTTTCCCAAAGGAAAAATGGTAAAAACTAAAGATTATTGTAGGCTATATTTGGTTAGCCAGTTAGTTATTTCCTTTAGCCATGCTTTCTGTTTAAACTGTGGAACATGGTTGGATGAACATTTCACATGATTTTTTAAAAATAAGTACAATTTTCACAAATTTATTTACAAGCAGGCGAAATAATTGAAGACTAAAATATTTCAGATGTGGAAAAAAGCCAAACTGCTCCCCCCCCAAAGGGCAAATTTGACCTTCCCAATAAAATTGTTGTTAGCCTAGATTGGAATCCCACTATTGTTGATCTGTTAGCATAAATAAATAGATTGAATCTAGCAAGTTTGGATAAGTTGGTTCAAAAGTTGAACAATCTGTGTAATTCAGACACAGATTGTAATTCAAGGCAATGTAAATAACATCCTGGCAAAAACTGCAGAGCAAATTATTGTAGCTCATGACAGTTAAATTTTACTTCGACTTTCTAGAGGCTGGGCTATCCAACTGACCTTAGAAATTTTTTTTTGCTTCAGCTTCCACTACTAACAACAGCAGCAACAGAAATTAAATAGAACAATGGCATAAATATCATCAGGGCAGTCAATCCTGTTCCCTTGTGGCCCATAGGTACATTAGGCTGATCAAATCCCATGTCCTTCCCACCTTGGTGGGTTTACCAACAACGGGCAACAGTAGTAGTAATTTCTGCAGCAAGTGCCTGGGAGACAGCTTGCCTACTATTTTACTTTTCTTACTGTATACCAAGTGATGCCACGTTATGAAAAAAAAAAATTAGGATGGTGGATAGCGTGCAAATGTTTCTCATCATATAAAACTGAGATGGGTGGTATATTTCTACATGAGTGCAATTTTGCACATCAATGTAATGTATTCATAACACTGAAGTCAATTCATGTAAATGGATGACCGAATTGATGTGCTCTTTTGCTTTCCATGGAACCTGCTCTTTTACGTTTAGGATCTGTTTAACACTTAATACTGCTTAACATCAACTAGTGAAGAGCACGGGAAAAATATGTTTTCTTCTTTGGTAAGCCTGATAATATTTATGCCTTGAGGCTGAATAAAAATCTAAGATGAATGCAAGACATGTCATCACAATTCATCATAGCAAGGGAATAAACTATAGCCTAGCTAATAAATATTTTTAAATAAATGGAATAATAAATTTAGTCATGTACAATCTAATCTGTTATTCCCTCTATATATTCAGCTGCCTCTCTTATTTTTGCTATGGTCCATCAGGTAGCAAAGACATCCAAAATAAATTTATTTAAAAATAGCTTTTTGATTTATATGCTAGATCTGCCATGTGAGCTGGAGAATTAATAAGAAATATTTGAATGTTTTACATTTTACATTAAACTTAGGGGAAAATGTTTGCAATGAATTATAATCAAGGGTATGCAGTGGCAGTTTATAATTCCTGAAGGAACCTTTTTGAATTAACTTTGTGCTGAGGCTGAAAATGAATAATCCAAAGCTATTTACCAAAGTCAGTTAGTTCAGTTGTACAAAATAAGTCAGATACTCTAAAGCCAGAATTCAAGTGTTCATGATTAAGCTTTTAAACCCTTTAATTTCAGCCAGATTTAGGCATGCCTGAATTTTATTTATGGCAATGTAGAGCTGTCAGTTGTTATGATGTAAAAAAAAATCAAATCCTTTAAAGTTGGAAATTGGGGTCACCAGATGAACTAGATTGGCAGTAAATTCTGTATAGCAACTACTTATTCAGGCAATACATAATTATGATTGCTGACTCAGCTGCAAGAGTGGTGTGGTGTGCATTTGATCAAATCTATAAAATTTATGTACTGTATGCATGAATGTTTTCTCAACAGATGATCCATGCTTTTCAGATCGCATAACAAAATTTAAGCCCTAGAGCAGTGATGGCTAACCTTTTTTGGCTCGCATGCCAAAAGCGGGGGGAGCGCAGGGGTGTCGTGCGTGGGTGTGCCACACCCATAATGCTATGTGTGTGACCCTCTAATTTTGGCATGCTTTTTTCACCCTCCCTAGGCTCCAGAGACTTTTTAGGAGCCTGGGGAGGGTGAAAACAGCCTCCCCTCCCCACCGCCAGAGGCTTCAGGAGCTTCCCTGAAGCCTCCAGAGGGCGAAAAACGGCCTCAAAAGAAGGCCTAAATCAGCTGGCCAGCACACACATGTGCACTGGAGCTGACAGGGCAACGCCTCGCATGCCCTAAGAAATCGCTTGGCGTGCCACCTGTGGCACCCGTGCCATAGGTTCGCCATCACTGCCCTAGAGCAACAGTACATTATATGTTATCTATTCCATTTCTTTTTTATAATAATTGTATTAAATATTACAATTGAATAGATAAATAGTAATACAAAGTAGAAAAAATAAGAGTAAAAGGAAAAAAATAGAATATACAGAAAAGTAAAGAGAAAAGAATAAAAAAAAGGGAAAGGGAAAATGAAACAAAAAAGAAATATAAAGAAGTAACTTACCCCTTCATCATAACAAGTATAAACAATTTTAGTAATTTATCATCTTTTCTTAAAATACAACAAATGGTCTCTTCTTCCCATACCCCATCTATTAACTATAAACAAAAATCTTGAAACTTCACCATTCATTTTTGGCCAGCAAAAGTCCATTAAGCTTTATCAGATAGAGTTATCTATAAGCAGTCCCTGGTTATGAACTAGCTTTATTCCTAACTCCATCTTTAACTTGGATTTGTATGTAAGTGAGAACTTGTTTTTATACATTACTCCCTATTACTAAAAATTGTGGCCAGCATTGATTTCCTTAAGCTGATGAATCACTGAAGTCACAAAAACAGCCTGCACATTCAAACATTCCACTTCAATGGTTCCTGAAAACGCTGTGTGGCTTCAGTGCTGTGTCAATTTAAGGAAGGAGAATACCATCCATCATTTTTACTAATAGGTAGCCTTTTTGTATTTAGAGATTGTTCTTAAATTGGAAGTTCTGAACCTACATCTGCTTGTATTTTAACCTTGCTCAAATAAACCAACTTTACATATTTCCCCCAACAATCTGGGTTCCCATTTACCCACCTTGGAAGAATGGAAGGCTGAGTCATCCTTGAGCCTGGTGAGATTTGATCTGCCAAATTGCAGGCAGCCAGCAGTCAGGAGAAGGAGCCTGCAATACTGCATTCTAACCATGGCTCTTATATGTTCCTTTCCTATATCATTCTTGTAGTTTATAATTTTAACATCTACATTTAACTCAATTTTAGTCTTGTCTGGAATAGCTTGTTCCTCTACTGTAATATCATTTACACATAATCTATCCATGATAAAATTGTTAAAATTAATTTCTTGTGCTGTATAATGACTGCAATAAAATTATCTAATCTATCTAAAATTAACTTCTGAATCCATTGTTCACAAATATCCTTCAAAAATGTTGAAGTATTTTGCTCCATTCTGTATTAGTGAACTGATTTTAAATATTCTTCCCCTTTGATTGTAATCTTTAATTTTGTCTAGGTTTTTCTCTTTTTTTCCTGAGGAACCCAAACAACAGAAATGTCCTATATTTAATTTCAAAGTCTTATTTCAAATCTATTTGGTCACTTGGTCCATTTTTAAATTTCCAAAATCAATACTTTAAACACCCTTTTTCTGTTTATTCTAAATAAATATTTCCAAGTCCTTAAATTTGCATTTAAAACCATCTGCACTAAGGAGAAGGAGACTCAGATAAGATAAAAACTTACTGTTCCAAAGGTACTTAATATTTGAAAAGTAGCAAAAATGTAATTCAAAAGTGATTAAGAAATGAGGCCCAGCTTTAAGTCCATAAAAGTCATGTCATGGCTGCAAGCTTAGATGTAATCTTCCTCCCAGGCACTTGGCTCATAAGCTGATTGCAAAAACCTCTGAGTCCATAGTCTAGTCAGGAGGAGCATCTGTACAGAATACATGGGAATTCTTACAATCTCTTCTTTCTCTGCAAAAAATTTATTGACCATCATACAGCTTCTGACCACCTATCTCTGTCATAAATGCCATTCCCACTCTTCTAGTGACATTAAGCTTGGCATGTCATCATCAAAAGCCCATGTTTTGCATTTCTAATAAGCTATATTTAGTAATATAACACCAAGGAAGTATTGGATTGCAAGACAATGTATTTACTGTAGAATACAGTAGGACTGATTAATATGCAGCGTGAAGCAAAAATGATGATGATAAAACAGGGCTCCTCTTGGCTCAGAAACATATCTGACTAAGAAGACACTGGACTAGCAGAGACAAAGCCAAATCTAAACAAGCACATTCAATGGTTGGGCAGGAGTATGGCATTTAGTGCTGAATAGCAAGGTGGGACTATACTTAAAGTGACTGAATTCCTTGGAAACAAAGTGTAGTATTGGATGTAGTATTGAATATATGAGATTGGTTAAAGTTAGCACCTCCAGTGTACATGATTTATATTCAAAAGGCCCCAAGTTCATATTTTATATCATAAGAGCACAATAAAATAGTTCCCGCTCTTCATGGAATCCATTATGGATTCTTCGTGATCCATAATGATCTTCATGGAATCCACAGAAATGTGTGGAACCTGCATGTTTAGAGAACTAACTTGGCTGGGATCTTATGCTTCCTTAGGGGTGAAGGCTGCTCAATTTCCATTTTAGGTTTTTTTACTCAATCGATGGACAGAAATGCAATTTAAATTTTGAACTTCCCTTGTAAATACGAGAACCTGAAATTACCACCATCAGACACCAAGTCCATCTGTGTTATATACTAGAATGGGATTAATTGCAGAAAAAATTAGCTCACATTGTCATACAATAAAAATGCCTTTCCCAGACTACTATGTTGATTAGAACAGGTGTCTTTTAGACTATGTTGTCCAGATTTTGCAACACAAAACAAATCACTTAAAAACTGTATGCGAAAGTGAATTTCTAAAAGATATATGCATACAAAGACAAACATGTAAGGAAAAGATCCATGCAAAAAATAAATGGAGTGATCATGCATTTTCCTTTTAAATTTTGGTGGTTATGGCAGAATTGACATTACCGAATCCATATATCAGCATTTTGATGTCATTAGTATAACCTTCTTAAATTATACCAACCAGGAGGTTATGAGTTCAATCCTAGGTAGAGGCAGATGTAGGGTCTCCTGCTTGGGCAGGAGGTTGGACTAGATGACCTGCAAGGTCCCTTCCAACTCTGTTAATTTGTTATAGCAGAATGGGTGAATCTTTGAATGTGGCCAGATACAACAATCTTGGCCAAGGGAGAAGACAGATATTTTTCTTTAACAGAAAGTGGTATGGATGGAGGGGGGGAGGGGATCATTTGGTAAATTTTTAACAACTTGCTGCTGAAAAGGAAGTTCCTTGACAGAAATGATGTACTAGTGGAATAGCCAAAAATCCTATATGGTTCATCAAAGAGGAGAAGATTCTTGTTGCTGTCAGGAAAGAATACCATGAATTCCAGTCCTGTCTCAGGCAATGAAGCTAGCTAGGTTACTCTCTCTGTTCTAGAAAGAAGGCAATGGCAAACTACTTCTGAAATCTTACCAAGAAAAGATTAGGAACCAGTTCAGGTAGGTGTTAGGAGCCAAAACTGATTTGCAGGCACAAAAAACAAAGAGGAAAGATGAGTTAAATGAGATCTAATGGGTCACTTTGAAATCTAAATAAAAGACAAGTGAAGTAAAATATTCATGTGTCTTTCCCCCCCCCCCCCCATTCCCTGTTTTTCTAATTTCACTTCAAATTCACTTCTTCCTGGCCCCAGGGACCTTAATATTATACCTGATATCCAGTTCTTGGTTCTATAGACGTCACAAATGATCAGGAATACCTGTACTCAAAATGGAGATATAATAATCATTGTCCGCTGCATTATTCACTAGAACATAGCATTTTATTATCTGTGAGTTATAACACAACTTAAGAGAATAGCCTTGTGAGAAGAAATGCATTCCTTTCCTTGGGCAAACTCAAGACCTATTTACAAAAGACTATTCCATTCCATTTTTGCTAATGAAAACATTCCATTAATTTGCTAGTTTGTGATTTTCAAACTACAGACATTGTGCCAGCAAAAAAGGGAAGTTCCACAAGTGAAACCATCAATATTTTGAAGATTTGTGAACACTGTTAATGCTGTTTAGAAAGAAAAGAAAGATTTTGTAACAGCAGGCACATTCTTTCCCTCAGCACATTGCCATCAGCCAAAGTCCCTTGAGTATCCTGATAATTGCCTGAAGGTGAGGTGGAAGAGAGGACAAATCAAAAGCTTTAAGCCGATGCTGGAGGATCAAGTCTGCCATTCAGCAGACGTCCTATTCTGTAAAGGCTCAGATAAGTTGTCCCTCCTGTCACAGCAGCTGCAATGCTCCATTCCTAGGCCTCGAGGCTTTCCTTTTGTCCTAGTTCTCATTCAAAATGTATAGCTTTTTCTTTCTCTGCCTGCAGCCAGCTTCTACCATGTGTAACTGAATGAAACTGTATATATAGAATCGTCAAATATAAGGGTTGGATGGCACCTTGGATGTCATCTAGTTCAATTCTCTTGCCCAGTGTATGGATCCAATACTACAGTCTCCCTGACAGATGGTCACCCTGCCTATTTAAACACTGTCAGCAAAAGAAACTCCATCGTTTTTTTAGGCAGCCTGTTCCACTTTGAAAAACTCTTTGCCATTACAATTTCCCCCCCAGATAAGTTAAAGTAAAGGTAAAGGTTCTCCTTGCATATATGTGCTAGTCATTCCCGACTCTAGGGGACCAAGCTCATCTCCGTTTGAAAGCCAAAGAGCCAGCGCTGTCCGAAGACGTCTCCGTGGTCATGTGGTCGGCATGACTAAATACCGAAGGTGCACTGTTACCTTCCCACCAAAGGTGGTTCCTATTTTTCTACTTGCATTTTTACATGCTTTCGAATTGCCAGGTTGGCAGAAGCTGGGAAAAGTAATGGGAGCTCATTCTGTTACGCACCACTAGGGATTCAAACTGCCGAACTGCCAACCTTTTTGATCAACAAGCTCAGTGTCTTAGCCATTGAGCCACCGTGTCCCTTCCAGAGAAGTTACCTTACCACTAACACTAGATGATATGGATTAGGTCTCCAATTCACCTTTATTGATTTGCTAGTTTTCATCTTTGTATGATTGGGCTTTCATTGAACTCTAGTCTGAAGGCACATATGAATGTCTCCTTTATAATAACATAGGAGAGCCTGCAAGATCAGAACAGAGGGCCTATCTCAGTGATGGCGAACCTATGGCATGGGTGCCACAGGTGGGATGCGGAACCATTTCTTAGGGCACGCGAGGTGTTGCCCTGTCAGCACTAGTGTGCATATGTGTGCTGGCCAGCTGATTTAAGCCTTCTTTTGAGGCCGTTTTTTGCCCTATGGAGGCTTCAGGGAAGCTCCTGAAGCCTCTGGATGTGGGGAGGGGAGGCTGTTTTCACCCTCCCCCAAGCTCCTAAAAAGCCTCTGGAGTGTGGGGAGGGCGAAAAAAGCGCACCAAAAGCAGGGGGTCACACACATAGCATTATGGGTGTGGCACACCCACGCATGACCCCCCCTGCGCTCCCCCCGCTTTTGGCACGTGAGCCAAAAAAGGTTAGCCATCACTGGCTGCCCCATGGAGGGCAAGCCAATGTCTAACTATCATCCCATTCAGATTCCACAGCATTTGGTTCTCGGAGGCAAGTAGCTTCTGAACTGAAGATAGATCTTCAGTTACCATTTCATGATTAGTGGCAGATCTTAGTGGTAGGAAATAATGAACAAAAGATAATGGAAACCCTTATCTTCTCTATCAGTTCAGTCTGAACTATAAAGGAACCTTTTAAGGATCCAGCAAAATTAAAACAGCTGATTCCAATTTATTTGCTGTGATAGTCATACTATAAATCACTGGGTGAATACTGTCAGATGCTTGTGTATTTTTTATAAGTCCAGCTTGAGATGGATGAATTATAGATGGTATTACTTTCTGTAGTCTTCTGGCTAGTGTTGCTGTTAATATTTTAGCATCCACATTAAACAAAGATATTGGTCTATCTATAACTTTCACATCCTGTAGAATCTTTCACAGGCTTTAATGTTACTGTCATATTGGTGCTGATGAAGTCTTTTGATAATACCAAGGATAGCTAAGAAAACAAACAAATGGGCCAAAGAAGGAATCGACCTTTTATGTATGTACTTGAAATAAGCATGAATTCTCACAGTATTGTCCCCCAACTCATTACTTGTTCTACTGATAAGATCTGTCTTGCTCCTTCAGTCTACCAATAACTCTAGCATTCCCATTTTATTGATACATAAAAATCCAGCTGTTCCAACATCATTAAAATGTAGCTTTTCATATCCACACATGCATGTATAAAAGCATACGGACCATTGGCAGCCTTGCTAATCTTTGAGCAGCAACTGGACGTTTAAAAACACTTTCTCAGAAAATCAAAGATTTTTATTTCTTGGCTGTCGGATGTCAACACCTTGTCAGTTACCTCCTCCAGGATGCAATTACAATGAGTATTAATGATTTTGAACTTCTGGCAATGGAATGCCTGATGAGAAGGATGCCAAGACTTCTTAAATGTAAAAGTAATTGTAATATTCCAAAATTTATTATCAGTGTCTTGCCACCACTATAACTTTCTTTATTTTCCCACATTGGAAAGTGCTAGTAGCTTTAGTTCTAGTTCTCAAAGTAAAGTTCTTTAATGTATGATGAAACAAGGGCATTTGTTTTTCAGCTGGCTCGTCACTAACTCTGATTAGGATCAGAGGTGGGTTGCTCCCGGTTTGGCCGGGTTTGGTCGAACTGGTAGTGGTGGTGGCAGGAGGCTTCCTCCCCCCAATGCTTCTGCACATGCACAGAAACATTGCATGCCTATGAGCACGAGTAAACCAGTAGTAAACCAGTTAGCAACCCAGCATTGATTAGGATTGAGAAGAAGTGACTGCTTAAGCTCCCCTAACTAGCTTCCATGCCTTGCCTATGGAGGAGACAAACCTGCCTTTTCCCACTCCTTAGTCTGGCACCTTAACTTCTACATCAAGGTATGTCTCTCTTATGGGCTACATGTTATGTAATTTTGCAAATGGAATTTTAACTTTTTCATCTAATGCTAAACTTGGTAAAAACCATGCTTTATGTACCAATTATTGACTTATTGCATTGATGTAGCTTTCAAAGAAGTCGAGTCACTCCCTTTTGTTATGAAGCTTGTGTTTGTGCATTTTTTCCTGTTTAAAAAAATCGAAGTTGATGCAGATATTAAAAATGTAACTGCCAATAGATCTCAACAAACAATCTCATCAATGCTTAGGAATTAACCAGATGGGCTTTATCAGAACTAGATATGGATCAAATAGTATTCAGCCAGGTAGCAGATTATGACTGAATAAAGAAGACAAAGCTGCAATCCTATTGCTGCATGCAGTGTTTGATAAAATTTACAGACAATATATATATTGTCTGTAAATGTTATCAAAACACACACACACACACACTACCTTAGCTAAATATGGATTTCCTAAAGAACGTATAAAGTAGATCCATCCATGAATAGTATAGATCAGTGATGGCTAACCTTTTTGTCATCACATGCTGAAAGCGCGCGTGCATGACAGTGTGTGCATGCGTGCCCATACCCATAATGCAATGTGTGCGTCCCTGTGTGCCTCGCCCTCCTGTGCATGTGCATGCGACCTCCCCACACTCCCCCCGTGCATGCGCGTGTGACCCCTTCCCCTGCACCCCATTTTGCAGGGCTCCATGAAGTGTCCTGGAACCAAAAACAGGCCACGGGGGGAGGGCGCTCTGCCTCCCCTGCATACTTCCCCTTCCCCTGCACATGTGCATGCATTTCCCAAATGCCTCTCCCCCTCACATGCATGGTAGACACCCAAAACTTAGCTGGCTGGTGGGAGGCACATGCGCATGCATGGAGTGTGTGTGTGAGGAGAGAGAGAGAGAGAGAGAGAAAGAAAGAAAGAGAAGACAATTGTTGTCCTATATCAAGGTTGTTAAACTTGCATCATCACGGAGGCAGCATGTGACATATCGGGACTTTCCCCCCCTTTGCTAAACTGGGCATGGCCATGGTCAGAAAATAAAACTCCTTGGTTTTAAGATGTTTTGATCCATGACACAAATAGGAGGAAGTATTACCACAACAATCTGGTGATTTGGTCAGCAATAGGTAATGTTTAATGCAAGGAAGTAATATTTCTTTTTTACTTGGTTTTCTTTTAAAAGAAGTTCTACCTTGTGAAACAATACAGAGTTGTCTAATTTTCTCACAAGAGTGAAGTTTGCTTAAGGTACAGTATGTCCTATCAATTTTGTAAACTGAGATATGGATTTTTTTTCTAAACTAAAGCAAAGCCAATGTCCAATGGGCTTTTACTTCCTCCCCACCATTCTCTCTTTCCTCTCATTTTCAAGGCACATTCAGAAGGGAAGGGAAACTGCTCTACGTCCTTACTTTGCAGTCTCATAAAAGGCAGATATCACAAGAAGGTCACGTAAACAAGCAACGGTGTCCATTCCTGAGATAGATTGACTGGTTGTGTAGAGCCCTTGGTGCTCTCTGAGTTTACATTTGCACTTTGTGCTCTTGGAGTAGCACCAATGATGTTACTTAGTTTGGTAATGAAATGTCTGCAAGAAAACAAGTTCAAAGAGCACAAGGACTCTACAATTCAATCTTGAGCTACAAATATTCTCTTCTATTGATTAAGTGGTTTTGTATAATACACAGAATTAGGTATATGATGGGATTAGATAATTGGCAATGCATTTTGCTTGAATTCAGCCTTGTCTCAGCATGTTGTATCAACAAGGCTATTGTGTTAAGGCAAATAATGCATGTTATATGAACATAATAATTATATTTCATTAATTGGATTTAGAATTTAATATGCCGCGTGGACCTGGCCATTCTGTTCAAACCCAATTCGTTACTTACTGGGCTGATATGTGGAATAATATTAATATATATTTACCTCTTTTCCTGTCCTATCAACTTTGTTTTTTCAAGTTTAAAAACAAAACAAAAAAAGTTTAAGTTTGAAATCCTTAAGCATTTCAGAATGGAAGTTATATAATAATAATAATAATAATAATAATTTTATTTTTAAACCGCACCCTCTCCCCACAGGGACCCGGGGCGGTGCACAGGCAGAATAAAAACAGTCAAAAAATACATACATTTCATAAAAAACAATTAAACCAACCCTGTGCTAAAAATTCGCTAAAAATGTGCTACCCCATTAAAAAACCCCAAAGACAGAGAGACTATCCTAGGCCGGCCAGACAGAAGAAGTGTGTTTTTAGCTTGAGACGGAAGGAGCGGAGGTCAGTGGTCATCCTGATATCGGGGGGAAGGTCGTTCCAGAGGGCCGGGCCCGCCACAGAGAGAGCCCTTCCCCTGGGAGTCGCCCGCTGACAGAGTCTAGTGGACGGCACCCGGAGAAGTCCCTCTCTGTGGGAGCGGATCGGCCGTGAGGATGTATGGGGCAGGATCCGATCCTGCAGATAGCTAGGTCCCGAGCCATGGAGCGCTTTGAAGATGATAACTAACACCTTGAAGCGCACCCGGAAGACAACAGGTAGCCAGTGCAGCTCGCGCAGGAGCGGTGTTATGTGGGTCGACCTAGTGGTCCCCATAATTGCTCGCGCGGCTGCATTCTGGACTAGCTGAAGCCTCCGGGTGCACCTCAAGGGGAGCCCCATGTAGAGAGAGTTGCAATAGTCCAGTCGGGATGTCACGAGAGCATGAGTGACTGTGCGAAGGGCGTCCCGCTCCAATAGGGGGCGCAATTGGCGAACCAGGCGAACCTGGTAAAACGCCCTCCTGGCCACGGCTGTCACTTGATCTTCCATGGACAGCCGGGTATCCAGGAGGACACCCAAATTGCGCGCCCCATCCACAGGGGCAAGATGTTCGCCCCCTATGGCCAGCGATGGAGTGAGCTGGTTGAATCGGGCAGCCGGAAACCACAGCCACTCGGTCTTGGTCGGGTTGAGTCTGAGTCCGTTCCTTCCCATCCAGATCCGTACGGCTTCCAGGCACTGGCACATCACCGCTACGGCATCGTTGGGGTGGTTTGGGGTGGAAATGTACAGCTGTGTATCATCAGCGTACAGATGGTACTCCACCCCAAAACCACGGATGATCTCACCCAGCGGCTTCATGTATGTGTTGAACAGGAGAGGCGAGAGGACCGACCCCTGAGGCACCCCGCATGTGAGGGGTCTCGGGGTCGACCTCTGCTCCCCTGCCAACACAAATTGCGATCGGCCAGAGAGGTAGGAGGAGAACCACCGTAGAACGGTGCCTCCCACCCCCAACCCCCCCAGCCGATGCAATAGGATACCATGGTCGATGGTATCGAAAGCCGCTGAGAGGTCTAATAGGACCAGGATGGAGGAACATCCCCCATCTCTGGCCCTCCAGAGATCATCTACCAACGCGACCAATGCCGTCTCGGTGCTATGCCCGGGCCGAAAGCCGGACTGGCGCGGATCTAGATACTCAATTTCCTCCAGGTGACGGGGAAACTGTTGTGCCACCACACTCTCAACAACCTTCGCCAAAAAGGGAAGGTTGGAGACTGGACGATAGTTGTTTAAAAGAGCTGGGTCCAAAGAGGGCTTCTTAAGGAGGGGCCTCACCATAGCTTCTTTTAGGGAAGCAGGCAAGGATCCCTCACTTAAGGAAGCGTTGACAACCTCTTGGAGCCAGCCTCGTGTCACCTCCCAGGATGCCAGTACAAGCCAGGAGGGACACGGGTCCAATAAACATGTGGTGGCTCGCAGTCGCCCACGTAACCTGTCCATATCTTCGGAAGTAACGGAGTCAAACTCCTCCCAAACAAGATCTCTCTCGTGGCATCCCACTGGACCAAGAATGGGGGCTAGCTCATTCTGTATCTGAGCGGTTTTCTCCTGCAGAAAAGTCACAAATTCCTCTGCTCTACCCTGTAATGGGGCTTCCCGCTCCCTCTGTTGAAGGAGGGAACGGGTCACCCTAAACAGGGCGGCAGGGCGGTTTTCTGCGGATGCTATGAGGGTGGCACAATGATGACGTTTGGCCACTCTCAGCGCCACAATGTAAGTCCGTAAATGGGCTCTTACCTGTGTCCGGTCAGATTCAGAACGGCTAGACCTCCATCTTCCCTCTAGGCATCTCTTGCGGCTCTTCATCACTCGCAGCTCCTCAGTAAACCAAGGAGCTAGGGTGGTTCGCCGCCGCAAGAGAGGCCGCAAGGGCGCGACCCGATCCAAGGCTCCCACGGCAGCAGAGTTCCATGCGGCCGTGAGGTCCTCCATCGGGGCGCGGGTCAGGGATACAGGAAATGGCCCAAGCGCTGTCTGGAACCCATCCGGGTCCATCAAGCGCCTGGGGCGGTACCAGATTGGTAACTCTGGTTCCGCCTCCCCGCGGAGGGGAGCAGCGGTCGGAAAGTCGAGCCGGAGAAGTGAGTGGTCTGACCATGACAAGGGTGTGATGACTATATCCCCTATACCCAGATCACTCTTCCATTGGCCTGAGACAAAGATGAAATCCGGCGTATGTCCACCCTCGTGGGTGGGGCCCTGAATTACTTGGGTCAGGTCCATGGCCGTCATGGAAGCCATGAACTCCCGAGCTGCCACGGATGATTCGCCCAACGATGGCAGATTAAAGTCCCCCATGACTAAAAGTCTGGGGGTCTCCACTGCCACCGTGGCGATCACCTCCAGGAGCTCGGGCAGGGCTGCTGCTACATAGCGGGGAGCCAGGTATACAACCAGCAAGCCCAACTGCCTCCCTAGGCCCCACTTCACGCAGAGGGACTCACAGCCGGTAGTCTGAGGCACAATGGTCTCTCTCGGCTCAAGGCCTTCCTTAATAATGAGCGCTACCCCACCACCCCTGCCTAGGGCCCGCGGCTGATGAAATGCGCGGTAACCTGGCGGGCACATTTCAACGAGGGGAAGTCCTCCCTCGTGGCCCAACCAGGTTTCCGCAATTCCTACCAGGTCCGGCTCCCCCTCTGACACAAGGTCATGAACGAGGGGGGCTTTGTTGACCACGGACCTGGCGTTGCAGAACATCAGCCGCAGGCCCTGGCTCTGTATTCCCTGACCACCTAGCCTGCGGGGGTTGCGGCACCCAACCTTTTGTAGCCAACGGCTACGTGCCACCAACCAATATATACACAGATCTCCCTCTATACCCAATTATTTGGTTAATCTTATAATCTTCATGGTTCTGACTTACGGTTTTTCCACCCTGATGATTCCCTGGGGCGCTGGGCATTGAGCCAGAGCATGATTAGTCCTCTGGTGTGATGTACTTTAGAGTTTTTTGTTTGTTTGTTGGATAACATGTTTACTGTTTTAAACTAATGTTTGCCCAGAGTTACGCTTGTGAGTCAGGGAGCAACATAAATTGAATCAATCAATCAATCAATCAATCAATCAATCAATCAACCAATTCATCAATCAATCAATCAATCAAGTCAGGAATATTAAATAGCACTTCACATGAACAGTGAACCATAGAAGGTTGCTTGGTCCTAATGTTCAAACCCAAACATTATTTAATTATGTTCTTCTGCTAGGGAACAGTTAGTTTTCTTAAAATAGGTTGCAGCCAAGCAGAAACCCTGCTGGGTAATTAAAGAAATGCCATGGTTTGTAGCTCTTTTTCCACATGAAGGACACAAATTACAGATTTGTTTTTCTGAACATGCTTGAAATGAATGTCCATTGTAAAAGTACAAGTGATCCTTTTGGTGCCTTGATCTGATAAAAAAGAGGTTTTTCCTCATTCCTTGTAATATAATCTTTTACCCCATCGTGTTTATGCTGGAAAATTGCCTAGATAAGGCAATGGTTAGAGGAAAATTGTTTCCAACCCTAAAGCCACAGGACTGTACCTTGCTACAATTAGTTTCTCTCTCAATAGCTAGTTAAGAAGGCAAAAAGAAAAAAAATAAAGTGACCACGCCTATCATACCTGAATTTTGTAATATCTGAGTAGTTGCAAGACATCTAAAAGATTGTCTTGAATGTATTTGGGTCAATATTAAAGGTTGGGGGGGGGAATGATATTGTCATAGGTCTATACTACAGGCCACCCAACCAAGCAGAGGAAGTGGATGTACTTTTTGCTAACCAGCTAACTAAGGTATGTAGGAAGCACACTGCAATAGTAATGGGAGATTTTAACTACCCTGACATCAATTGGGAAACAAACTCTGCACCAAGTGGAAGATCCAACAGGTTCCTAACAAACCTAGCAGACAACTTTGTTTCCCAAAAGGTAGAGAAGGGAACAAGGGGATCAGCAATATTGGACTTAATTCTCACTAACAGAGAGGAAATGATAGAAGGTGTAGAAGCTACAGGAACTTTGGGGGCAAGCGATCATGAAATACTGGAATTCAACATTATGCAAACAAAAGTAGTTGAACAAAGTCAAACTAGAGTCTTAGACTTCAAGAGAGCTAATTTCAATAAACTCAGAGAGAGCGTGGGAAGGATTCCATGGATGAGAATCCTCAAGGGGAAAACAACTCAAGAAGCTTGGGAAATTTTGAAAAATGAGATTATAAAAGCCCAGTCCAGCGCAATACCAATGAAGAAGAAAAATAACAGTTCCCAAAAGAAACCAGCATGGCTGCATAAAGAACTCTCTGACAAATTGAAAGACAAAAAGGATAAATATAAAAAGTGGAAAAAGGGGGACATAACCAAGGCAAAATATCAGCAAATAGCCCGAGCGTGTAAAGATGAAGTGAGGAAAGCTAAGGCTCACAATGAAGAAAGGCTTGCCAAAAAAGTAAAAAATAACAAAAAAAGCTTCTTCCAACATGTTAAAAATAAGAAAAAAGTTAAGGAAACAATTGGTCCACTGCTGGGAGAAAATGGCAAGAAGATGATAAGCAACAGGGAGAAAGCAGAACTATTTAACTCTTTTTTTGCATCTGTCTTTACACAAAGGGATAAAACAGTCCAATCAACCAAAAACAGCACCACAAATATCAGATTAGGAACACAAGTTGAAATAGGGAAGAAAATGGTAAGTGAGCACCTGTCTGCCCTGGACGAGTTCAAATCACCAGGACCGGATGGATTACACCCCAGGGTTCTGAAGGAACTGGCAGACGAGATCTCAGAACCACTGAACTATATCTTTCAGAGATCCTGGAGCACCGGGGAACTGCCAGAAGACTGGAAAAGAGCAGATGTGGTTCCCATCTTCAAAAAAGGAAAAAAAACAGATCCAGGAAACTATAGACCCATCAGCCTGACCTCAATACCAGGAAAGATTCTGGAAAAGATAATTAAACAACAAATAAGTGAACACCTAGAAGCAAACAAAGTAATAGCCAAAAGCCAACATGGGTTTGTCAAAAACAGATCATGCCAGACGAATCTAATTGCATTCTTTGACAAAGTAACAAAATCAGTGGACCAGAGGAATGCTGTTGATATAATTTACCTGGACTTCAGTAAGGCATTTGATAAAGTAGACCATAACCTACTATTAGATAAAGTAGGAAATTGTGGGTTAGACAGCAGCACCACCAAATGGATTCGTAACTGGCTGACCAACCGCACTCAACGTGTAATCCTCAATGGAACTGCATCTACATGGAAGGAAGTATGCAGTGGAGTCCCCCAAGGCTCTGTTTTAGGCCCAGTACTCTTTAACATCTTCATCAACGATTTGGATGAGGGGATAAATGGGGAACTCATCAAATTCGCAGACGACACCAAGCTGGCAGGAATAGCCAACACTCCAGAAGATAGGCTTAAGATACAGAAGGATCTAGACAAACTTGAACATTGGGCACTGTCTAATAAAATGAAATTCAATTGTGAAAAAAGTAAGGTCCTACATATAGGCAAGAAAAACCAAATGCACAAGTACAGTATAGGTGGTACCTTGCTCAATAGCAGCAACTGTGAGAGGGATCTCGGAATCCTAGTGGACAACCATTTAAATATGAGCCAGCAGTGTGCAGCAGCTGCCAAAAAAGCCAACACAGTTCTAGGCTGCATCAACAGAGGGATAGAATCTAGATCGCGTGAAGTGTTAATGCCACTGTATAGTGCCTTGGTAAGGCCACACTTGGAATACTGCATACAGTTTTGGTCGCCACGATGTAGAAAAGACGTGGAGACTCTGGAAAGAGTGCAGAGAAGAGCAACCAGGATGATTAGAGGACTGGAGACTAAGACATATGAAGAACGGCTGCAGGAGCTGGGTATGTCTAGTTTGATGAAGAGAAGGACCAGGGGAGACATGATAGCAGTGTTCCGATATCTCAGAGGGTGCCACAAAGAAGAGGGAGTCAAACTTTTCTCCAAGGCACCTGGGGGCAGGACAAGGAGCAATGGGTGGAAACTAACCAAGGAGAGAAGCAACTTAGAACTAAGGAGAAATTTCCTAACATTAAGAACAATTAACCTCTGGAACAGCTTGCCTCCAGCAGTTGTGAATGCCCCAACCCTGGAAGTCTTTAAAAAGATGTTAGACAGCCATTTGTCTGAAATGGTATAAGATTCCTGCCCATGCAGGGGGTTGGACTAGAAGACCTACAAGGTCCCTTCCAACTCTGCTATTGTATTTGTATATTTGTATTTCACCCACTAGATCAGGAATCTCCAACCTTTGCAACTTTAAGTCTGAAGGACTTCAGCTCCCAGCATTCTCCAGCCAGCAAAGCAAAGCTGGCTGGAGAAATCTGGGAGCTGAAGTCCTTCAGACTTAAAGTTGTAAAGGTTGGAGACCCCTGCACTAGACAGTAACCTGTTCTTCTTGAATCACAATAAGGCACAATTTGATGCCAAACACTTTCTGTGGTTGATCTAAGCATTCCCAGGAAATTTTAACATCACAGAAAGACAAAATAATAGGTTTGGGGGGAATCTTGGAGCTCCTCTAGTCCAAACTCTTGTCCAGTGCATGAATCCTCAGACCATCTTAGCAAAAAGTTGTTCATACTTTCTTTGAAAGCCTCCACTGATGGTACTTCCAGGATTCCAGGAGGCAGACTGTTACAACGATTAATAGCTCACATACTCAGGAAATTGTTAATTATTTTGAGTCTAAATCTCTCTCTATAACCTTCAAGAAAATATGTTGCAGTCATTATAAAAATGTTAGCCAACTCAGGGACTCAGAAAGGAATGAGGAAGAAACTCAAGAGTGCCCTGACTTGCGTATCTTAAGTATAAAGAGTAAAATTACTGGTATTGTGGTGATCAAATTGGATATATTTTAGGCATAGTCTGACCACTGCATGATAGAATTGAATGATTTGATGATTTCAACATTATATCTTTGTTGATGCAGTCCAAGATTGCATGGGCTTATTTTATTTATCACATTTATATAGCCACTCATCTCATACAAGTGACTCTGGGCAGCATATAATACTTTTGGCAGCTGCAGCACATTGCTGGTTCATGCTTGATCTGTGGTCCACCGGAACAATGAAATGCTTGGCATAGGTATTACTGTTGAGAGCCACTTATCTTTTACTGATTTTTTCCAACTTAAGTTTACTATTCCCCATTTCTTGTCCTTAAAGTGCATTTTGTTGACAAGTCTAATATTCAAATTTATTTGGATCCTTTTGAGCTTTAAGCCTCTTTTCTGAGGTGTTAGCAGGTATCAACCCTTTGAGTCTAGGCAAGAAGTAGTAATCATGAATACTAACATCAACTTTATTATAAGGCTACTATAACAGAATCTTGCACATCTGAAAGCACCTCTGACTTACTTTTACTCTCCTAAAAACTAAAAAATCTCCTTCCCTTCTCCTCCCCACTCAGATTTTGTTTATCAGAACACTGTCTAGTCTGCAATCTTCTTCCTGTCTCCCAAAACAACTTCTACACAACATTACAGCAATCCCCTCAGCTTTATGTTATCTGCATATTGCCTGAGCATCTCTTTTGTCCTGTCATCTAATCTCATTTATAAAAGAACAAGGGCACTAGGCTCAGGGCCTAGTGAGATACTTCTCTGCATATGTCTCTCTGTCTAGACATAGATCCATGAAGGACCACATCCATGGGTGTGGTTTTTCAATCAACTGTATATCCAGCTAGTAGTTAGATATCCATCTTACTTTGTTCCAGTGGTGCAATTTAGCTGGTTCTATCTGGTTCAGGTGAACCGGTAGTGGTGGAGGTGGGAGGCTCCACCCATCTACCCAGACATCATCCCGTCCCACTTTTGACGCTCTGTGCATGCGTGGAGGGTCCTGCACATGCACAAAGGTGGCACATGCAAGTGAAGCTAGGACATGCACAAGCTCACATTTGCAAACTGGTAGGGAAGGTAAGTTGATTTCATTCCTGCTTTGTTCCATTTTATCAAGGAACCTATGAACTATGAATGCCTTACTGAACACTTGATCTAATGTTTCCACACATTACATTGATCAACCTCACTTGGAAGACCAGACCAGAAAATCATTTCCACAGGAAGATTAAAATTGGCTATAATAACCCAATCTTGCAAGTCTAATGCAGTATCATTCCCTTTTTTTAATACCCATGTGAACCAGAGAGGCATCTGCCTGTTCTGAATATAATCTTGTTTCTTGGGTCTTAAAAAGTGTTTCAGCTCCCTTTGTCTAGGTAATGATATTTCCATATTTCCATCAAGGCCATCTTTCTTGCTCTCTCGATCCACTAATATACTCATTTTCTTTAAAAAAATAAATAACAAGATTAGTCTCCCATGACATATTTTTAACAAAGCCATGCTACTTCCATTAATCACTTGTTTCTTTCCAAATGGAAACTAATCAAGGAGAGAAGGAATCTAGAACTAAGGAGAAATTTTCTGACAGTTAGAACAATTAATCAGTGGAACAACTTGCCTTCAGAAGTTGGGAATGCTCCAACACTGGAAGTTTTTAAGAAGATGTTGGATAACCATTTGTCTGAAGTGGTGTAGGGTTTCCTGCCTAAGCAGGGGGTTGGACTTGAAGACCACCAAGGTCCCTTCCAACTATTCTATTCTATTCTATTCTATTCTATTCTATTCTATTCTATTCTATTCTATTCTATTCTATTCTATTCTATTCTATTCTATTCTTTATAGTCCCAAAGCTTGATGATCTTTTCTAGGATTTTTCTAGTGATTGATGTCAAGCTTGGTTTGTAATTTCTTGATCCTACGTTTTCCCTTTTTTAAAAATTGGAACAATGTTGGCTCTTTTTCAATCTTCTGGTACTGAAGGAGTTTACAAAATCACAGTTAAATGGTTATGAGGTCATATCTGCCACCCTGGGATATGTTTCATCTGGCGCCGGTAACTTGAATTCATACAAAGCAGCTAGATGACCTCTATTTCTCTTGTGCCCCATATGGTGTACTTTTTGACAGGTTGGGCTACTTTTTCCTTTTGCAAAAGGACAGATGCAAAATAGGAATTAAGTGGGCTAGATTTTTCCTCTTGTCTTTTTCCATCTTGCCATTTTCTCCAATCAATTGGACTGAGTGCTTCCTCGATTTTCCTCTTGCCCTCTATGATGTGGACATTAAAACAATAAGATGGCTGCTGGGTAGGGATGTTTATTCAGTCACACAGTGCTTCCCATGTGCATTTTCTAATCATAATCCTTACCCTAACTTTAAATCTAACCCTAATCCTAACCTTAACCACAGGTAGTATTCCAGCTCACTGTCCAGACAAGCTTGCCAATCCCAATTTATTTTTGAATTTTGTGGTGGAACAAGTGAATATTCTACCAAGAAAGACACTGGATTGCAGATATGTTTCATTTTTATGTTGTAAGAACCTGTAGTGTCTAATTTTCAGCCCATCATTATAAACCAGAGGTGTGGAACAATGCCCCCTTAATGACTTCTGGACTTCAACCCCCAGAATTCCTGAGCCAGCATTAGAGGCTTCTGGGAGTTGAAGTCCACAAGTCATAAAGGGGCCATCATTCCCCACTTGTGATTATAAATGCTGAGATATGTGCTGTGTTGCCACAATCCAAAACCTGCATAACATGTTGGCACCTGAACTATCTGACAATATTTGATAGTGAATTCTGACAATTTGCATATTAGTTTGAGCAACTGAGCACAAAAACATAGAATATGATAGTTATGCTTGCTGATCTGATATGCAATTACCCCTTAATTCTTTAATTTCATTCAGCAAGCGGGGTTTTGAATAGGAGCTGTGAATTCCTGTTCAGTTGTCCTTGCGATATCCTTGCTCAGCATAAGCTGAGCTGAGAATAATACACATATAGATAGGAAGAAATACATAGCATGACCTCCTATACACATTCACCCTTGTGTGCTTGAAGAAATGCATGTAGAGGTCTTTTGCTTCCCTGTTTAATTGGCTTGCTTGTGTAATTGTGCTGCAGCTCGGGCTCAGATTTAGTTAATCCATAAACAAGTTCTTGAGGATAAGCAGCCAGATTTCTTCCTTGGCATGCAAATGATAGTAACAACAGGAAAAAAACACACTATACTCATTTTGCTTTGGAAGAAGATGAAGTCATCTCTTCCCACTTCTTTTGGAAGGCATAGGATAGTAGACCAGCTGTCTCCTTGGCAAGAACAGGGTGAAAAATAACAAGGAAAGAGACTGGTTCATTCTTCCTTGATTGGAGACGCTTTGAAACTTTAATTTTTATGTGCATCGAATGACAGAGAAATAAAGGGCAGATGAAGCATCAACCCCTTTAGTGTGTCCCATATGCCAAATATAAAAGGTCTTGCTCTTTTATACCCAACTCTTCTCTTTCTCCTGCCTTCTATGCGTAAAGGAGCACAGCTAAAAGAAAATGAACTTTCATCTTCTTTTTCTCATTCTTTCCTTGCAGTCTTTTCAGATGAGATCACGTGACATCCTTGGATTGGGACATGGTCAATTAACTATCTCTAAGCTGTATAATAAGCAATTAAAACTATTTGTAGAGGAATAACACGACCGCCTCCTGCCCCATACATCCCTTCGACCGATCCGCTCCCACAGAGAGGGCCTTCTCCGGGTACCGTCGGCTGGGCAATGCCGGTTGGCGACGCCCAGGGGAAGAGCCTTCTCTGTGGCGGGCCCTACCCTCTGGAATGACCTACCCCCCGATCTACGCATCATCGGGGACCTCCGCCTCTTCCGTCAACGTCTTAAAACTTATTTATTCCAACAAGCCGGCCTAGCATAACCCCCGTTTCTGACTTTTATAGGGTAAATTTTAAATTGTAGAGTTTTATTAGTTTTAGCACAGGGATAGTATAATAGTTTTTAATAATTGCAATTTGTGTTGGCAGGAGGGCAAAGGTCGACCTCTAGACCCCTCACTTGTGGGGTGCCTCAGGGGTCGGTCCTCTCGCCACTCCTGTTCAACGCATACATGAAGCCGCTGGGTGAGATCATCCGTGGTTTTGGGGTAGAGTATCACATCTACGCTGATGATACGCAGCTGTACTTTTCTACCCCAAACCACCCCAACGATGCCGTTGAAGTGATGTCCCGATGTCTGGAAGCCGTACGGATCTGGATGGGAAGTAACAGACTCAAACTCAACCCATCCAAGACTGAGTGGCTGTGGTTTCCGCTGTCCCAGTTCAACCAGTTGATTCCATCACTGGCCATAGGGGGCGAACATCTAGCCCCCGTGGATCGGGCACGCAACCTAGGTGTCCTCCTGGATACCTGGCTGTCTATGCAAGATCACGTGACAGCCGTGGCCAGGGGGGCTTTCCACCAGGTACGCCTGGTGCGGCAGTTGCGTCCCTTATTGGACCGGGACGCCCTTCGCACAGTCACTCATGCGCTTGTGACATCCCGGCTAGACTACTGTAATGCTTTCTACATGGGGCTCCCCTTGGCGTGCACCTGAAGACTGCAGCTGGTCCAGAATGCGGCCGCGCGGGCGATCTTGGGAACGTCTAGATATTCCCATGTAACACCGCTCCTGCGCGAGCTGCACTGGTTACCTGTGGTCTTTCGGGTGTGCTTCAAGGTGTTGATCACCATCTTTAAAGCGCTCCATGGCACGGGACCAAGCTACCTGCGAGACCGCATCCTACCTCATACATCCCTGCGGCCGATTCGCTCCCACAGAGAGGGACTTCTCTGGGTGCCGTCCACCAGGCAATGCCAGCGGGCGACACCCAGGGGAAGGGTCTTCTCTGTGGTGGGCCCAACCTCTGGAACGACCTACCCCCCGACCTCAGAACAACCATGGACTTCTGCACCTTCCGCCAGAAATTAAAGACACTTCTGTTCCATCAGGCCGGTTTGGCCTAAGTTATTTACCTAGCCTTCAGTCTGTATTATAAATTGTTTTAATTGGGTTTTTAAATGGATTATGTTTTAACTTTTTAAATTTTAGCACAGGGATAACCTATTTAATTCGATATTAACTATTTATATTTTATACTGTTTGTTTTAACTTCCTGTGCACCGCCCCGGGTCCCTTCGGGGAGAGGGTGCGGTTATATAAATTTGACTAATAAATAAATAAATAAATAAATAAATAATGTATTTTTTGGTTTTAATAATGCCTGTGCGCCACCCTGGGTTCTTTTTTAGGGTGGGGTATAAATTTAAATAAATAAATAAATAAATAAATAAATAAATAAATAAATAAATAAATAAATAAATATTCCTTTTTGCATTAATAATTAAAATAAAATCCTAGACTGGCTCCACAAATTTGTGAATTGTCTAGCTCAGGGATGTCACACTCACAGCCTACGGGCCGGATGCATCATGTTCTGGCCACGCCCATGCCCGGTTTAGCGAAGGGGGAAAAAAGTTCTGCTACGTCACATGATGCTGCTATGATGCCATGAGTTTGACACTCCTGGTCTAGCGACTCTGGGGCTGCAGTTGTTTCCATCCCCATAGACACACAAAGCGACTTTTAAAAAGGACAAAAGTAGTTGATTGCCAACTGGGATAGTTGGGCTATTAATTTCATGTGAATGGAGCCTTTCTTAAATTGCAGAAATATTAGAATCCTTGTGTGTAATACAATGGAAAATACATTTTTGTTCAATTCCAAAATTATCTTTTATCCAAAACATTAACAAAGGTTCAATACAATACAATACAATACAATACAATAGCAGAGTTGGAAAGGACCTTGGAGGTCATCTGGTCCAACCCCCTGCCTAGGCAGGAAGCCCTATACTATTTCAGACAAATGGCTATCCAACATCTTCTTGAAGACTTGTAGTGCTCACAACTTCTGCTGGCAAGCTGTTCCACTGATTAATTGTCCTAACTGTCAGGAAATTTCTCCTCAGTTCTAAGTTGCTTCTCTCCTTGATTAGTTTCCACCCATTGCTTCTTGTTCTGCCATCAGGTGCTTTGGAGAATAGTTTGACTCCCTCTTCTTTGTGGCAACCCTTGAGATAGTGGAACACTGCTGTCATGTCTCCCCTAGTTCAACATGATTCCTGTGCCTATAGAAGTACAGGCATTAATATCCTGTCATGTATGCAGGATGCCTATAGTACGTACATATAGAAAGTGAGGGAAATGGCAAGAAAATATCAGCTTTTCTGTTTTATCGATCTAGATTTGCCAATTCCACCTGAATCCAATCCAATCACTGGAGAAGTCTTCCTTCCCAAGAAATGTGGATGCATACCACATTTTATGAGTTTCTGTATGTTCCCCTTCCCCATTAGAAGTAACTCTCTAAAAAAGGAAAGTTCAAGGATCTAATGAGGGAATTAATAAATGCTGGTTAAGATTAATTGTTGGTAAAATGACATATATTTTCATTCATGAAAACAATGAATACTCATCTGCAAATACCAGCTATTTTCCCTCTCATATGTAAACCACTGTCCTGCGTAGAAGTAGTTGTGTTTTCCCATCCTGACTTCAAGCAGAAAGAGCAAAAATTAATCAGGAAACAGGGCAGGACCACTGGGAAGGAAAAGAATGAGAAGACAAATGGAGAGAAGGATCTGGACAGGAAGGAAGGAGAGAGAACTTTTACTGAGGTATTACAGGAAGTTTGAACTCCAGCAGGCATGCAACCCCTCCCAAGCCACAGCTACTCTTCAAAGGCAGCCATGCTTTTCTAACAGCAGGTTCATCACCCTTTGTCTCTCGCTCCCCTTTGTTTGCTTTGAATAGAATCTTCTATTCTTCTCAGTGTACGCATGGGAGATGTTCTCCTCTAACTCAAGGAAGGTTATTTCAGGGGAAACACTTTCTCACAGAACGTGTAGAACTATAGACTATTTCTGCAAGCTGGTTTGTACTGCTGGGGAGTTTATTACAGGATCAGCCAGATGTGAATTAACATTGCTGGGCTATCTCAATCCCTAAGATGAAATAAAATAGTAAAAGGAATTAGGCATTTACAAACTATATCTTGCCCAAGTATGTCAAAGAACATGGATTTTTTTTCTTTCTTGTCTCTTTCTTATTCCCTTCCCCTATAGCTGAAGAATGGAGAGCAATAAGTGAAGGTTATAGTCATGGGAATGATACAAACAATAATAAATACAAAAAAAGTATGCTGATTGATTGAAAACTCACTATCAATCTTTGGGAGAAGGTGACAATTGCAATCGTATATTACAGCTGTGCAATGATCTGGATTCAAAGCACAACCACTATTTGTAATGTAATGAGTTTGCCAGTTGTACCTATATGGGCAATATGGGAGGAAAACTATGCAACTTTTAAAACGACATGGTTTACCCAAATCACATTTTGAATTCAGGTTACTTGCACAGATATATTGTGTAGATTTTGCTTGGAGTTATGAGCTTAGCAAGGTTAGTATGGTTAATGGTTGTATAGAATTCGTTTAAGGAATATTAAGGCCAGGAAGTTGAAAAACATTCTAGAGAAAGATAATTGCCAACATATTGCTACAAAGAAAATTACTAGAACATCTCCATCTAGTCATTTGGCATCAAACTTGACCCGAGGAAATATTTAACTTTTATATATGATGTTGCTTCAATATTCAAGTAAATCCCCTTATCTCTCTCGGAGGTTAAATTGAGTTCATTCCAGTAGGAAAAGCATTGCCATCCTTGGAGCTTTCATATTACTTTGCACAGATTTTATGACTACTTTTTAGGCCTGTAAAATCTGTGCTGATGCAATTCATTTTCATGCAATGCATCCAGCGTAGCTGTTTCACAAATCAATGCATCCGCCTGGCTTCTAAAAGCTAATCAGAACAGTTACTACATTGCTTCAGTGCATCCAGCTTATGAGGTCTCCTCTGCAGTCTTGACTGGCCTTCAATAGCTGGAAGAGATTCGTATACATGCACAGAAACCTCCTCTGGCTATTTGAGTGCTGGTGGGGGGCACAAGATAATGAAGAGCCTTGAGGTGGTGGCTGCCTTGCACAATCTTAATGTGCATAACCAGCTAGGCTAAAATGTGGTTGGGTAATTTGTGAATTACTATATTGTATACAGTAAAGGGACAATATAATACAATCCTTCACTTTGTAGCGAAGGTTGTTGAGAGTGTGGTAGCACGCCAGCTTCCCCAGTACCTGGATGAAGCTGCCTACCTGGATCCGTTTCAGTTGGGTTTCAGGCAGGGGTGGGTTTCTGGGGGTTCGCCTGGGATCGGGCGAACCCTTTCGTAAAATTTCCGGATCCCGAGCGATCCCTTTGGATCGTGGACCCGGAAGTAAGTCGCCGCTGCTAACTGCTGCTCCCAGCTGGGGCGGGCAGGCAGGAAAGCAAGCAAGGCGACTGCGCTGTCTTCTTTTTCCCTCAGCGAAGCGCCGCCTCCTCCTCGCCCATGCTTCGCTGAGAGAAAAAGAAGACAGCCAGGCCGGCTCTCCGAAGGGGTCCTCCTTTCCCCTTCTCCATGGGGGTGGGTGGTGGGGGTGGGCCGCTCACCTCGTCGCCCCACAACCTGCTGCCGCTGCTGCCGTGACAACTCCGAAGAGCAGCGCTCGGGCCAGGAGCCGCAGGCCAAAAAAAAAGAAAGCACACACACACACACACAACCTACTTCAGGCGGCGGGAAACACGCAAGGAGAATCCACTCCCAGCTGTCTTCTTTTTCCTTCTGCGAAGGGTACTGGCCGCTGGCAAAGCGGGAGGCTCGGGAAGGCGGCGGGAGCGCCTTCCCCCCCCTTCCCTTTGTTCAGCCACCTCTTCCCCCCTACGCCTAGCCGCGAGTGGATTCTCCTTGCGTGTTTCCCGCCGCCTGAAGTAGGTTGTGTGTGTGTGTGTGCCGCCTTCCCGAGCCTCCCGCTTTGCCAGCGGCCAGTACCCTTCGCAGAAGGAAAAAGAAGACAGCTGGGAGTGGATTCTCCTTGCGTGTTTCCCGCCGCGGGTAAGGAAAGTTGCTGCGCGCCCCAAAAATCCTCTGGCCCGCTGGCCGCGGTTGCTCGCTCGCTCGCTTGCTCGCTCACCCATCGGACGCCAGGTTCCTTCGTCCGGTGGATGGGTGAGAGAGAGAGTAAATACAGCCAGCGGGTTCTCTGGCTCTCTGGTTCCCCCCTCCCTCCCTGTCTCTCTGTGTGTCTGTCTCCCCTCCCCCCCAAACCTCCTCAGCTCCTGGAAGTAGCCTGACCGGCTACTCTCGCTCTCTCTCTCACCCATCCACCGGACGAAGGAACCTGGTGTCCGATGGGTGAGCAAGCGAGCGAGCAAAGGCTTTTGAAGCAAAGGCTTCAAAGGCTGCCGGCTAGGAACAGCGCGCTACGCTGCGCGAACCCCCGCCCCACCCCCTGCCAGTCGCGCTAACAGGGAAAGTTTTGCCGCGACTGGGGGGGGGGGTTCGCGCAGCGTAGCGCGCTGTTCCTAGCCGGCAGCCTTTGAAGCCTTTGCTTCAAAAGCCTTTGCTCGCTCGCTTGCTCACCCATCGGACACCAGGTTCCTTCGTCCGGTGGATGGGTGAGAGAGGCTGAGGAGGCTTGGGTGGGTGGGGGGAGACAGACAGAGAGAGAGAGGCACAGACACACAGAGAGACAGGGAGGGAGGGGGGAACCAGAGAGTGACAGACACACACAGAGAGACAGAGAGTGGGAGGGAGAGAAAGATAGACAGACAGAGAGAAAGAGAGAAAAAGAAAGAGAGACAGAAAGGAAAGAAAGAGAAAAAAGAGAGAGAGAAAGAGAGAAAGAAAAGAGACAGAAAGAGAGAAAGAGAAAGAAAGAGAGAGAGAGAAAGAGAGAAAGAAAGACAGAAGGAAAGAAAGAAAAAGAAAGAGAGAGAGAGAGAGAGAGAGAGAGAGAACTTATGACCACAATTAAGCCCAAAAGTTTGGTTGCTAACCAAGACCATTGTTAAGTGAATTTCACATTTTCCAAATTGGCCACTCCCACCCGGTCACATGGCTGGCAAGCCACTCCTACCCGGTCACATGGCCGGCAAGCCCCTCCCACAAAGCAGGCCACACCCACAGAACCTGTTCCAAAAATTTTGAAACCCACCCCTGGTTTCAGGCCTGGGTACAGCACGTAGACGGCATTGGTCACATTGGTTGATGATCTCTGGCGGGCCCAGGACAGGGGCTGTTCCTCTGTCCTGGTCCTATTAGATCTCTCGGCAGCTTTCAATACCATCAACCATGCTATCCTACTGCGACAACTTTGGGGATTGGGAGTGGGGGGGCACCATTTTGTGGTGGTTCTCCTCCTAGCTGTCAGATCGATCGCAGTTTGTGTTGACTGGAGGACAGGGATCAACCCCGAGGCCCCTCACTTGTGGGGTGCCCCAGGGGTCGGTTCTCTCACCCTTCCTGTTCAACATATATATGAAAGTGCTGGGCGAGATCATCCGTGGTTTTGGGATACGGTATCATCAATATGCTGATGATACCCAACTTTTCATCTGTACCCCAAACCACACCAACGATGCCCTCGACGTGATGTCCCAATGCCTGGAGGTTGTGTGGATCTGGATGGGGTGGAACAGGCTCAGGCTCAATCCCTCCAAGACTGAGTGGCTGTGGTTCCCGTCATCCTGATTTGTCTACCTGATTCCAACTTTGGTGATAGGGGGAGAAATTTTACTCCCCTCAGAAAGGGCCCACAATCTGGGAGTCCTCCTAGATATGCTGCTTAGTTTAGAAGAACATCTGACAGCTGTGACCAGGGGGGCCTTTTACCTGGTTCACCTGGTACTTCAGTTGCGCCTCTTTCTGGATCGGGATGCCCTGTGCACAGTCACTCATGCCCTCATCCTTTCTTGCCTGGACTACTGTAACACTCTCTACATGGGGCTGCCCTTGAAGAACATCTGGAGGCTTCAACTGGTCCAGAATGCAGCCGCGCGGGCTATCATGGGGGTACCTAGGTGCTACACCCCTTTTTGGCAGCCTGCACTGGTTGCTGGTTGTCCACTGGGTGCGATTCAAGGTACTAATTATGACCTTCAAAGCACGCAGTGGCTTAGGTCCAGGGTACTTGAGAGACCACCTACTGCCACCGGTAGCCTCCCATCGTCCAGTATGATCCCACAGAGTTGGCCTCCTCAGGGTGCTGTCAGCTAGACAGTGCCAGCTAGCAACCCCCAGGGGGAGAGCCTTCTCTGTGGGAGCGCCTTCCCTTTGGAATGAGCTACCCCCGGAGCTTCGCATAATTCCCGACCTTTCAGCAAGCCGGCCTGGCCTGAATAAAATAAATTATTAATTTTAATTGTTAATTTAAATTTAAATTTAATTGTCAGTTGGGTTATTTGATTTTTTATTTAATCATTAAGTGGAGTCATGCATAAGTAAATAATGATTGAGGAATGAATATTAAGTACACATGCGAAATAATTAGTAATTAATTATTCTTTTCTTCTACTTCAAATATGACCTGGGCTGATCCCATTAATTATACTGTTTTATATCTTGACTTTTAACAACATAGTAAAGGCAATTTCTAGGCAAATAGGTGATCAATAAACAAGGTTGCATCCTTTTATCCTTGTTCTCCAGCCAAAATAAATCTGGCTGCATTTTCTAAGAACCTGGGCAATTCTTGCTTTTCCAAGCCTCACTGCTTTTTATTTATTTATTTTTTGTCTTTCCCTTCTGGTTCTACCCAAACTTGGAAGCTTTCGTTTTGGAATTCCAAGGCTATTGGCCAATAAGTATATTATGCATAAAAATTAACCCAGTAACTACACCATGGGGAGAGCTTTTATCTCAGTAGTATACTGAACATGTCTGACATTCAAAAAGCTCAAGCATCTCTATGGCAGGGCTGGGGGAAAAAATTCCAAGATAAATCCTTGGGTCACTTCCAGGAAGGGCTGGCAACATACAGGTGAAACTCGAAAAATTAGAATATCGTGCAAAAGTTCATTTATTTCAGTAATGCAACTTAAAAGGTGAAACTAATATATGAGATAAGACTCATTACATGCAAAGCAAGATAGTTCAAGCTGTGATTTGTCATAATTGTGATGATTATGGCTTACAGCTCATGAAAACTCCAAATCCACAATCTCAGAAAATTAGAATATTACATGCAGTCAATAAAACAAGGATTGTACATAGAACAATATCGGACCTCTGGAAAGTATAAGCATGCATATGTATTCAGTACTTGGTTTGGGCCCCTTTTGCAGCAATTACTGCCTCAATGCGGCGTGACATGGAAGCTATCAGTCTGTGGCACTGCTGAAGTGAAGACCAGGATGCTTCAATAGCGGCCTTCAGCTCTTCTGCATTGTTCGGTCTCATGTCTCTCATCTTTCTCTTGGCAATGCACTATAGATTCTCTATGGGGTTCAGGTCAGGCGAGTTTGCTGGCCAATGAAGCACAATAATCCCATGGTCATTGAACCATGTTTTGGTGCTTTTGGCAGTGTGGGCAGGTGCCAGGTCCTGCTAGAAAATGAAGCATCCCCATAAAGCTCATCTGCAGAAGGAAGCATGAAGTGCTCCAAAATCTCCTGGTAGATGGCTGCATTGACCCTGGACTTAATGAAGCACAGTGGATCAACACCAACAGATGACATGGCTCCCCAAATCAACACAGAATGTGGAAACTACACATTGGACTTCAAGCATCTTGCAGTGTGTGCCTCTCCATTCTTCCTCCATACTCTGGGTCCTTGGTTTCCAAATGAGATTCAAAAGTTGCTCTCATCAGAAAAGAGGACTTTGGACCACTATGCAACAGGACTTTGGACCACTGTGCTTCATTAAGTCTAGGATCAACACAGCTATCTACCAGGAGATCTTGGAGCACTTCATGCTTCCTTCTGCAGACAAGCTTTATGGGGATGCTGACTTCATTTTTCAGCTGCCCACACTGCCAAAAGCACCAAAACCTGGTTCAATGATCGTGGGATTACTGTGCTTGATTGGCCAGCAAAGTCGCCTGACCTGAACCCCATAGAAAATCTATGGGGCATTACCAAGAGAAAGATGAGAGACATGAGACCGAACAATGCAGAAGAGCTGAAGGCCGCTATTGAATCATCCTGGTCTTCCATAATACCTCAGCAGTGCCACAGGCTGATAGCTTCCATGCCACACCTCATTGAGGCAGTAATTGCTGCAAAAGGGGCCCAAACCAAGTACTGAATACATATGCATACTTATACTTTTCAGAGGTCCAATATTGTTCTATGTACAGTCCTTGTTTTATTGACTGCGTGTAATATTCTAATTTTCTGAGAGTGTGGATTTGGGGTATTCATGAGCTGTAAGCCATAATCATCACAATTATGACAAATCGCGGCTTGAACTATCTTGCTTTGCATGTAATGAGTCCTTTCTCATTTATTAGTTTCACCTTTTAAGTTGAATTACTGAAATAAATTGACTTTTGCACGATATTCTAATTTTTCGAGTTTCACCTGTACAATCTGGCTCAGCACTAACTAGGGATCAGGAAGGCCTATTTATTTTAAGGCAGCGTTTTCTGTTTGTCACTATGAATATTGTTGGATTTTATTATATTCTTTCAATTATATTAGAACATGAAAAAATTAAAATAAAAAAATACAGATTAGATTGCCCCTAAAATTGTAGGCTTACTGTCGCCATTATTTTCCTGAGCCATTGAAATGCAATATGATCCTGGTTTAAAATCATTACCTTGACGTACAATTTCTAAATCTGCTGTTGGGCTCCCAGATCAGCTGCAAAAATCACCAGAGAGGCAGGAAAATATTTGCTGTCATGTAGTGGTTATCTCGACTTTTGCATCCCAGGTCTAGTAATTCTACTTTAAAGCAGATTTGACAAGCCTGAAGTCCTCCGTACAGATGCTGTGAATCTATAATTCAGTATGGGACATCAGTGACTCATGTGGGTTGATTTCTGAATCTTCCTCATGCCATATAAAGAAGTCTTGCTAGTCACGGATCTTTAGTGGAACCTGCACTGAGCAGAAGGTTAGATTAGGTGACTTTGGTAGTCATTTCCAACTTTGTGATTTTATGTCATGTGAAACTTTTCTTTTAGTTTGTGCAGATCCATTTTGCTGCCTTACTCTGAGAACTGGCATACTAAAATATGTAGTATGTGAAATTTTAATCAGAAAAGCCCCAGTTAAATTCTCATTTCAGCTACAGATTCACCAAACACAGGTCAACTAAGGCTACAATCATGTTTTGCTTCAATCCCTTATACTCTATTGAGGCAGTTTTTGCTTTTAACAGTCAGCCCTGCCATTAAATAGTGTGAGGTTGCTGCCTAAGGGAGTTGTTAGATGCATGTAAGAGCAGTGAATTGTTAGTTATTTAATGTATTATTATTTTATTTGTAGTCACGGGAAGAGATGAAGAAGAAGCTTAGGGCATTTTCTGCTTCAGTTGCCGGAATTATTTCACTTGGGAGAAGGTAAAATTTGCTGCTCTATCTCATGCAGCAAATTGACTTGACACCAGAGCTTCAGTCAGTGATGTGATTGTGTTGTGTGGGTCACAGATATGTGGGGCGAGAAATTTCTTTTTGTTTTTTTGAAGGTGCACTTGGGCATTTTAATGCCGGGTTTTGTATGTGTGAGCCCAGCCTGAAAGTTGAAATAGCTTACAAAATTATTTTATAAACCTAAAGTTCAATGTTTAATAATCACCTCATTAGAATTTGTCAGATAAATAACAACAAAATACCAAGTGCCATAAAGAAAATATTGAAGGCTATGTCCAGTTCTTGGCTATGGACTGTTAGCAACTCTGGGTTCAGAACCAGTGTTACAACTCTGGTCCTGTAACCAGTGTTAGGAAATAAATGCGGAACAGTGTAATACACCGGACAGTAAAGAGATACGTTGCTTTAACCCAGTGGTTCTCAGTTATTTTCTGTCAGGCCCCCCCTAGGAAGAAGAAAACATTTCGCGCCCCCCCAGCCCCGGAAAGCGCCCCCCCAGCCCCGGAAAGCGCCCCCCCAGCCCCGGAAAGCGCCTCCCCCAGCCCCGGAAAGCGCCCCCCCAGCCCCGGGGCTGCCCCCTCCCTTCTTTCCCTCGCCTCCTTCCGAGCCAAGGATATTTATTCTCCTTGGTGCCGCCGTTGCCTTCTCTGCATGGCCCGAGCGCCTGTTCCTTACTGCGATGGTCTCAGCAGCTCCCAGCGCTCCCAACGCAGCCAGTCGAAAGCCGGGAGGGAGGCCGCTTTTCCACGCCGTGGAAGGGGATCGCCTCCCTCCTGGCTTTCGACTGGCCGCGTCCAGGCGGGCAGCGGGGAAGAGCCGTGAGCGGGCAAGTCGGGCGGCGCGCTGGGAGCTGCTGAGCCGGGCGGCGCGCTGGGAGCTGCTAAGGAACAGGCGCTCAGGCCATGCGGAGAATGCAACGGTGGTATCAGTCTTTCCGGGTGTGCGGCTCCGCGCCCCCCCTTACGGAGCCTCGCGCCCCCCTAGGGGGGCGCGCCCCACTATTTGAGAAACGCTGCTTTAACCACACACAAACTCTAAAACTCTGATAGTAAGAAAATAACTCTGACTCTTACTCATGGATGTTAAATTTTCAAAGGGAAAAACTTTCTTGATTTATATTTTAAAGGAAAGGCAAATTCTGCAAAATTTTATCTGAAGTTATTATTACTTTTCATCCTTAAGGAGTTCATTAAATCTTTATACTGCAAGCTGCTGTTGGTGAGAAGGTAAGCAGCATAAGTCCTTTGTTATAACAATACAGGACCTGGTCACAGCTCCTTTGAGGGAGAACCTACACCCACGATTATCAGGCAATATGATGCAGACAAAGTTTAGTGCCAGCTAGTGGTGGAATTCAATTTTTTTTACTATCGGTTCTGTGGGAGTGGCTTTGTGGGCGTGGTTTGGCTTTGTGAGCATGGCTTTGTGGATGTGGAAGGGGAAGGATACTGCAAAATCCCCATTCCCTCTCCACTCCTGGGGAAAGGTTACTACAAAATCCCCATTCCCTCCCCATCCCACTAACCTGCTTTCTAGCTCCGTCCTCCTGTTCAGGGCAACAAAAGAAGATCAGCTGGGAGGCTGCGGGGGTGGGGCCAGCCTATTTGCCAGTTCTCAGAACTACTTAAAATTTCCCCTACTGGTTCTCCAGAACCTGTCAGAACTGACTAAGTACCACCTCTGGTGCCAGCGCTTGTTATATCAGAGGTAATGAACCGTACTCCACAGGGTCTTTTCCTCACTCTGCCAGTAGTATTGAAGGAGTGCAGATTCCTACAAACTCTAGTTTTTCCACCACTGGGGTGGGCGGAGGGGGTGACACTTTCAGTGGTGAAAGAAACTCCTATTCCAGTTTGTGGGTGATTGTTTTCTCCTGAGAGAGACTGAGTGCCCACACCTCCCAGTTCTCATTTTTATCCCTACTTGCCAAAATCTTTTCCAGATAAATTATTTTCTCTCTCTCTGCCCTTTTGCCACCAAATGGAATTTGAAACTTGTAGCACATTCCTGTATGAAAGATAACTTCCCCATGCCAGTTCCCTCTGTCCCTTCAAAGATTGGAGGAAAGGGGAGCTTTGTATTTTGATACAAGATGGGATCCTTCTCTTTTTCAGATAAAGGAATTTCTACTGCAAAATCTGGGAACATAGGAAGGGAGGGAAAGGAACCAAAAAAGGTAAGACCCATCTGAGGTCAAGACAATGAGTTTATTTCCCCCCATGGAGAGAATTCACTCAGGGAGGTGGTCTCACTGGAGGCAGCATCGGGTCAGCTTGGGGGAGTGATTGCTCTCCATTGTCCAAGAGGAATCAGATACCAGCAGAGAGCAGGTGGGATTCTTTCATTACGAAAGGAGTTTTTCTATTCCTCCTGCAGGCTTCTACATGGTCAGCATTTCCGGCTGGTAAAAAGGTACTTGTCGCTGCTTTCATTTGGCTTCCCAGGGAGGCCTCTTTAAGCAAAGCCTTCCAGAGGCAAAGAGAACAAGCAGTTATTGATTGCACAAATACACGGATTGGAAAGAAGGAAAGATGCAGCATCTCATAAAAGGATCTTTTTCAAAACAAGAGCCTTTCTCTCATTGTTCCCAGTTCTGCAAACTATATCCCCATTTCCCAACTACCAGTCAATAATGTGAGGTCAATAATCTTGGGACAAGGTGGGGTATCATGCTCAAAATGGTGGACTTCCCAGCATTATTTAAATTACAACTTTTGTTGTAATTTTCAGCAGAAAGCTAACCCATTCTCACTTTCAGTGCCTCAGGGTGGGGCTGCCTAAGGCTTCTATCTGTCTCCATACACTTCCCTCTCCAGACATAACTGGGGTGCCTGTTTATAGATAGTAATGGGGGTTGTCTGTCACAGGTTAGAGGAGCAACCAACAGACATCTTGGACAGTAGTAAAGAACCAACTGAATCCCCAAAGCTGACTGAGTCCATGAAAGCCTTAGTTGTAGCTACCCAAACTAAACTTTTTAATATGACACAGGATATTAAACATATTTAATACATTTAATGGAATGCTGACGAAGTATAAATTTAATCAAATGCAGTTTTTGTCTTGGAGTTTAACCCCATTGCACTACTCAAAATCCGTGTGGGATCCTTTGCACGAAAATCATTGCTCATGCCTGTTACATAAATTATACCTTATGAAAAGTTTCCAGAAGGCACGTATTCTGGACGTATGCTGCTACTCATAATAATTATTAACACCATGCTGAAATCTGTTTTGCAATTTCACAAAAATGTATTCCCTTGAGAAAAAGGTTTGCGTAATAGCAGCTATTACATATATTACTCTGAAGACCTTTGGTTAGTCAGGCCACCAAGTCTCTGAAAAGTTCCAGTGGAAGGAACTGCTATACAATGTCTTCCCGTGGGAGGTATAGAAGTATAGGAAGCTGGGTACTTGCCAGTCTCTAGAGAGATGATGCAACTGAGGACAAGACATCTACATTCAGCCATTACTCATAGTGCGATGTCAAAGAATGCCCCTTCCTCCTCAGGAAAATCTCTTCAAACTTCTGATTTCCTTTGAGAAGAGGAGAAAATAAACTCTAATTTATTAGATTCAATGAAAACTGGTTAAAAAGAGTACAAAAGAATGTTTGGGGGCCTCCATGGCAATAAATGTATATTAATTTTAGTATTAAAATTACTGATGGAGAAAAATTTGTGTGGATCACTGAAGGCATTTGATTCTCCCTCTGAGGCAAAAGACACCACAGCTACCTGATTAAGCTGTCCACACAACTACAGTATATACTTAATTGCAGGTGACTTCTTCTAACAATAAACCTCTAACTTAAGAAAATGAAAAGTTGCAGAAACAAATAAAAGAACATCGATGATGCCCCTTCTCCAAGGTTTTTGTGTGCCCAAAATTGTGTTGGAAAAACATCAGTTTGTTGTGATCAGCCCTAAAGGTGATGTTTCCATGATACTTTCCACAAATACACTACTTGAATATTTTCCACTTTCTGGTACTTTATGACAAATGGAAACACTGAAAAATGCCACTCTATACCTTTCAAGGTCATGTTACGTCCCTAAGAAAAACTTGTAATTAACAACAGTTATCTGAAACATAGATCTTTCATTCCATGACCTTAGTTCTATTTCTGTCACTCTTGTCCATTCCTCTGTGACTTTGAGGTCACCGAATGTATCTAGAACTCAGTGGCTCCATCTGCAATGAATTATTCTTGGCTTGCTGGAGACATGTTGGTGGACTGAACAAGATACTGACTCTACAGTGCATGTCATTGTTTTAAAACCCTTAGAAAAGAAATATAGGCTTCTTAACCAGATGACTGAGGTGCATAACTCTTTAGGATCTTGTATGTTGGATATTGCCCTGGATTGGACCCAATGAGTATAAGCTAATATATAGATAGAGGTCTTTTATAGCAGTGGGTAATTCAGTCAACTTTATTTTTGGGAGTCTTTTTTTTTTCATTGCACACTGGGAACTCTCATCAACCCCACTGTTTATAAATTCAGAAAAAAAGACGTACAAAATATTTTTACATAGTTTCTTATCTACTTATTTTTATACGGAGCATTCCTGCATTTTTAAATTTATTTTTTCCATGGGAAAATAGCTTCCCCCTCTGTTAACTTTATCTAAAACATATACCTTTGTGCTTATGCTTGCCTAGAGGACAATATTATGTGTACTCATTTAGTGAACTAGACAATTATGAAAATTGCACATTTGGGTTGACGAAGAAGACGGAATTTGTAGATATGGCTAAACCGATTTCCCTAATTAGAGAAAATTTAACATTTACATTTATTGTTAGCTGGAAGCCTCTTATAGACTTTTGCATGAAACAGAAAAAAATGAATTCATGATTTGTGGTTCTGATGATTAGGAAAAAAAACCTTGATAATAGATAAGAGAGCTTTTATTTTTTATAACCATAGAATAAAATATACTTTTGTAGACACCCCGTTCTCCTGAAAACAAGCCCTTTCCCCAAAATAAACCCTAGCATATCTTTTATTCAGGTGCCTAATATAAGACCTACCCCACCCCTCCCCAAATAAGCCCAAATTAAGAGCTGGAGAAGCCAGCCACCTGGCCATTCTGCCTGGTGGCTTGTGATGTCATGATGAGGTGGGGAGGGGGTGGAGCTGCCCCATGTGCCCCATACTGATTTACCTCAGGGCCCAGGCAGTAAGGCAATTCACACCCCGACACCTGCCTTGCGGCATCACCACCACCACAGCACCCATGTGCAGCAGGAGCCCACATGGTTGCCGGCCCACTTTCTTGTGGCCACAATGGAGTAGGAGGCTGAGCCGTGTGCTGGTGCCACAGCCTCGACCCAAGGCAGGTGTCACGGCATGGATGGCCTGACTGCAGGAGTTCTGAGATAAGCCAGTGTGGGGCGCATGGAACAGCTCTGCCCCCTCAACTCATGGCCGCAGCAACAGTGTATCATTCAGCCTCCTGCTCTGTTGCAACTGCAAGCAAGCAGAAGTGGGCCTCCTGTACATAGGAAAAAAATAAGACACCCCCAGAAAATAAGCCCTAGTGTTTATTTTGGGGCCCAAAAGAGAAGAAGACCCGGTCTGATTTTCAGGGAGACACAGGTAATATTTTTATTAGCTGCAAACAAAATTTGGTATTTCTTTTTCTTTCTTTTTAGCTTTTGTTTTTGTACATTTGTCTTTTCTTTTTTCCCCTCTTCTTTTCCTCTCTTTGTTTACTTTATATTTTTGTTATTTTTTAATGTTCTTTTAAAAACCTTTAATAAAAATTAGGTATGTATGTAAAAGAAAATTAAAAATGCCAGCATACATCTATGGTTTTGATTTTTAAAATTGTGTGTGTGTGTGTGTGTGTGTGTGTATGTATGTATGTGTATGTATGTATGTATGTATATGTGTATGTATGTATATGTGTACGTACACACACACACACACACACACACACACACACACACACACACCAAAAACCAGTAGGACATTTGGCTATAATTTTCACACATTCCAAAATGTTCCTTAGACTAGAAGGTTCTAGGCAAAAGAACCTCTGGAACATAGTTCCTTTGTTAGAATGCTGCCCTCTTTTGAAGAAAAAATAGGAATTAATCACCATGTTTCTCCTAACAGGAGAATTTCATTAATTCTACTTGCTTCATTAAATAAGGATAGAATTTTTAGACCCAGACCCAACTATTTTGTTAATAGTTTATTCTGAACTTATGATTCATATTTTACTGGCCACCTTAATTTTTGAATATTTACTTGGGTTTAATAATTGTTCTGAAATCTCTAATTAGTAAAAGAAACTTTAATGTGTAATACTGATCTAACGTTAACTTGAAATTTCAATTTAATTTTATATAGTTTGTAAGTCTCTTGACTATGTTCTTTTTTTTGTTCTTTTTCTTTTGGAGTATTTCCTCTTAGTAAAATTATTAAAGATCAAGTCAAACTAATTTAAAAATATAATTTATCTGAACCAAGTAATGGCTCCCTCTCTCCTTACTATGTGCTTGGCAACCTGCCATGTCAACATCACCCTGCTTCCCTCCACTTCTATCTTCCTCCTCACTTCATATCCACTTTATATCATGTCTTGCCTTCCTTCTTTCTTTTCTTTATCACTTGTCTGTTTTATCAACCAACACACAGATTGGATGATGCTGGACAGCTGGTGGAAACCGGATTCATATATAGTACATGCTATTTTAAACTAGTTGACAGTATTTCTTAAGCATAGCAAAGAATTGAACCAATCAGCTGTTGCTTCAAGGGTGCTTAGCCAATCAGGGCACCAGTCTGCCTCCTCATTGTTCCAATGCTCTCATTGGATATGAATACCCAAAGCAGTGCTTAATATATATGTATGTATGTATGCATGCACATATACATAAATACATACTTCAAAAAGTGATGGAATACATACTGTATATTTCTATAGATTCAACCAACTGGGTAGCAAAATATTTTCTTTTTATCTGGCCTGTTTGGGTAGTCAGATCCTTTCTGGACTTAGTGGATTGGTCCCAGTGGAGCAATACTATGGTCAAAAAGGATTTTCAAGGGTTTAGCTTTTGTTAAGCTTTTATTAAGAATGCTGCATTAGGTGAAACTTAGTCTAATTGAATACCATGTTCCTATTTTCACAAAGGTGAATAACAAAATTCAGGATTGTACTTTGTTGAATGCTATGAACTGACATCTCTATCAATACTAGGACAATCTGATGTTTTGTTTTTCTGACTGTAGGTTTGCTTTAGAGCAGGCATCAGTTCCGATACTTTATTGTAAGCAATATTTTGTAAAGTAGTGTAATATAACCCAATGTAACAGAACCCATCATAACATGACATAATATGACAAGGGAATTCTGGAACGTGAAATCCACACATCTTCAAAAGTTGAGAAACATTGATCTAGTACTGCTGTGGCACAGTGGTTAGAACGCAGTACTGCGGGCTACTTCTGCTTGCTGCTGGCTGCCTGCAGTTTGGCAGAACGAATTTCACCAGGCTCAAGGTTGACTTTCGAGGTGGGTAAAAGGTTGACTTTCGAGGTGGCCGGCCTGGCATAACTGCTAACCATGTTTTATTAGATTTGGGTTTTAAATTAAATGTCTCTTTTTAGCACCGGTTAAATTGTTTAATAATAGTTTTAAATTTTGTAGAATTTGTACTATTTGTATTGTGGGTTTTTATGTCCCTGTGCGCCGCCCTGAGTCCCTCTTTTGGGAGATAGGGCGGGATAAAAATTTAATAAATATAAATATATAATATATAAAATATATAATATAAAATGAGGACCCAGATTGTTGGAGGCAATATGCTGACTCTATAAACTGCTTAGAGAGGGCTGTAAAGCACTGTGAAGCAGTATATAAGTCTAAGTGCTATTGCTTTCTAGAACATGCTTATACATTAAAAGTCAAACCAAACTTTTAGAGATTTTACCATATGGTTAACAACTAAATAAAACAATACAAAATATACATTACATATTCATGTTGCATTATGCTTTGTTGTCATGTTATGTCATGCTATGATGTATTATGTTGCATTGATTGCCACCTGGGAGTTGAAGTCCACACATCTTAAAATTTCCAAGGGTGATAAAGATTGTGTTCATTGGAATGAGTATATTTCTCCTCCATCCCAAAATCCCAAATTTTCAAGGCCAATGGGGAATCCATTCTCAGAGATTTCTCTGTAATGGACAATGAAAAGACCAAAATTGTTAAGTGTTTCAGCAACAAGAATGAAACATTCAAAACAAATGAATATCATATTTCAGTATGTTAATTTAAATCCCAGGTTCATTGCAGTGGTAACATTAAACCTTGGTTATGCTTTGTAATATGCATTTTCAAAATATATTTTCATCCAACAGTATTTTTGTAAATAACCAGTCTCAGTAAGTCAATGATTTACTTTCTGTAATTCATTTCCTTAGAACCTCACAGAGTAAAAACCCATTCAGGAAGAGGCATATATATTTACATATAACTCAGAATAATACCTGTTGCAATTGATGGTATGAATACTACGCCATGAAAAATGCCTTAAAAAGATATCACAAAGATTTTTGTTACTCTTTATTGCGTGGCCACTCTTCTGGAAATTATAACTTTTGCATTTTATCATTTTGGTATGACAATATCCTATTTTGTAATTCTGCAAAAATTACATGACAACATTGTTCCTACTTTAACTTGGTTTGAAATGCAGATATGAAACCTGTATCACACAGAATGTTCACCTGCATTAGAAATGGTTTTTCATCTTTCTTCTTTCATGCAAATAAGTCCATTTACAATTAATTAATGGCTATTCCATGAAAAGGCAAATTGGTCCCTTTATCAGTTTGGAAGACCGTTTGCCAAGAATTTGCCAAAGAAAATTGTTTCTACATGGTTTGCCCCATAACCCTCAATACTATTTTACTGAGCTTGCTGTGACCACATGTATGTTTTTGTATGTGTAAATAAACCAAAATATTTGCTGATATGAAATATATGAGCATCTGAGGCTTTTTTTCTTTATTTATATAGAGGGTGTTTTTTTGTTGCAATGCGAACATCGACCACTAGATGTCTCTGGGTTCTTGAAAGGGAAGGAAGCAGAGTGTGATCCAGGTTCAAGAAAAGAGGAGGCCAACCTGGAATTCAGTTATGGAACAGATCCCTATCCTTACGATGGACTGCAGTTTTACTCAAACTGCTCACATGCTGTGTGGTTACACTAGGTAATATATTGGAAAGCAATGATTCTCATTTCATTTTATGCAAACACTCAGTTCATAGTCTGTAATGGAAAATAAATATTTTTTTAGATCTAGCGTTTGTTTTCGTTACATTTTGTGCCCATGTTTGGATTTCTTCTTCACAAGTGGTTTTTTTTTTTAAATGCCAACAAATTCAATTTACTGTAGCTGCACATACATTGCAATCTGTTTGATATCTTGTTTGTTTGTTTTCATAGTTATCGACCGCCTATAGGTCGGTCTTGCCCTTCTATCCTGTTTTGAATTTGGCCTACCTATTTTCTGTTAGCAATAGAACAAGAAGGTCAGAAGAAAAAAAAAGTGGGGTAAGAAATGCCTCTCACAATTTTCTATTGAGACAAGGTCCTATTTTGTGTTTTATGATCTATTATAAAATGGGACATTTTAGGATGGTGCAAATGTTAAACAAATAGACTAGACCAGGGGTCTGCAAAGTCGGCTCATTTAAGACTGGTGGACTTCAACTCCCAGAATTCCCCAGCCAGCTGGAGGGGGGAAGATTCTGGGCAGTGGTAGGTTGCTCCCAGTTCGGCCCAGTTCGGCTGAACCGGTAGTAGCAGCATACGCAGAAATGTTGCACATGCACACGAGCAGGCACGCAATCGCACCCAAACCAGTAGCAAAATTATTTGCAACCCACCACTGGTGCTGGGAATTGAAGTCCACACATCTTAAAGTTCCCAAGGTTGAGAAATACCGAGTTAGATGTTTTATGGCACAACTGTGGGGATCATCCATGAATATGCTACTGAGTATGAGCATTTAAACTGGATTTACGATGCACCCCCTGGCTTATTTTTTTGCCTTCAGTGGCTTTTTGTGCATTATGCATTTATTCACAGTTGGCTAAACCATATTAAATTAATCCAGGGTGCTTAATTAGCATGACATTGTGAGCCACCAACTAACCACATAGTCTGGGTTTGTGCAACACTCCATGAATAGTTGGTGATTCATTGTGTTGGGTAAATGGAGCATCTCCCCATATTACCCCACGAGGACTGAGCCACTAATTGAAGTCCCCTTTTGGGGAGTTAGCTGAAATCCGAGTTGTCCTCTTGGTTCAGTGTCTGAAATGTGTAATGGGTTGACTATATATATCAGGGATGTCCAAACTTGGGAACTTTAAGACTTGTGGACTTCAACTCCCAGAATTCCCCAGCCAGCTATGCTGGCTGGGGAATTCTGGGAGTTGAAGTCCACAAGTCTTAAAGTTCCCAAGTTTGGACATCCCTGATATATATGGAACAGAATTAGGTTAAAGCAGCATGAGCAGTTATGGGTGCTCCTCAGTAACCCCATGCAACACCTTTGCTATGTGAGCTGCACTTGCTATTAGTAAGCTTCTGAGGGACCGCCTGGTCTCTTGCCATCTGCAATAGTATTCCCCCTGAGATTATAACAGACTTGTCCCTATCATCGTTCAAATGGAGCTAAAAGACCTGGCTTTTCTCTAGACTCTTGGGTAAGAGTGTGTGCCTTCATGGAAATTTTATGTGGTGGTATGGATTATGTGAGAGCTTGGCCATTGCCTTCTTTTGTTTTTATATTATGCTAGATTTCTTTTTGATTGCTCGTCACCCAGAGGTGTTCTGAGTTGAGTGGCTTATCTGTGTGTTCTATAAATGTAAAACTAAATAGCAGGTTTTTGCTGTGTACAATAAATATCCTTATCTATTTCAGTTTCATGTATCTTGAGAGCCTTAAGTATGATCGTAAGCCCCTATCCAGTTGACCTTCTTCTGAGATCTTGACATCAGCTTGCCATAGTTGGTTCAGGATTTCTAAGAGGTAGTTCACAGTGATTTCATGAAGTAGCTTTTCCTCCATTGGATCTGGGCGCTCCCATTTCTCAAGCGCTTATTGGAATTAAGTGATTTCTCCCCCCTCTTTTCAGGAAATGTAATCATTTGCTTGACATTTCTGAAATTGATATCAGCAGTATTGCACTTGTTTAACGTTACCACACGGGTACCATTGTAGGGAAGTGGAATCTATTGATTATATTAAACTTTCATCTAAAAATATTCACTGAATGAGCAGGGACCCTGTGTAGGCGGCGGCCTTGAAGATTGAGGATATTTTGTACTTCACAGCAGGGGCGTGAAAAAAAATCCATTCTCAGTATTGAGCAGGGAGCAATTAAAAAACCAGTAGGTGTTGGATGCAGAAGGACCCTGCAAATTGCCTATCCCACTCCCCCCCCCCCCCCCAATTACTTTGATCCCATGGCTTTCAAACATGGATAATATCCCTCTTCTTCATTCAGGAACTCACAATAATATGCAGCTGGATGAAGCTCATAAAACATACCTTACTCCAGGCAGATCTAGCCCATAAAACGATTGCCTGCACTGACTGACAATATCTCGAACATCTCAGACATAATGTTTTTCTAAACTTAGCCACATTCATCCTTTGAACCTGGAGGGGCTGGGACACTGGTGGGTTTCAATTTATTTTACTGCTGGTTTGCTCGTGTGATGCAGGTTGGCAGAGCCTCTCACTGCCACCACTACTGGTTCGCCCGATCCGGGGCAAACCGGCAGAAACCCACCTCTGGGCTGGGAGTTTTATCTATGCACCATCCTCCACTGGATCCCTGCCTTGCAGGAGGGATAATCCACTATGAGATCATCCATAAGATGACATGAAAGTGGTAAGTGGTAGATGGTATAAATTATAACACAAGAAAAGTATGTTTAACTTTGGAAAATGCCCTTTCCATTAGATTGCCTCTTTCTACATTGCCTGTTTAATTCAAAACATAATCTGTACGAGTGATTGAATAATGACTTCCCTGCCACGTACTCCTTGAAGGAACTCATAAAAATCAAATTTAAAATGCACAACTGTCTGGTCCCCTTCATCTCCTAAGCTTGTGCCAAACCCAGGAAAACATTTTGGTGTGGCATCTGAAGAAAAAGATCTCATTACATTTCATTCATTTTTCTGGCATGATTTTGTTCCTGTCAGAGTTCCCGAAAATCCATTTTCCTTTTCATTTTGCTGCTTTGTTCAACCACTTAGATTTATTTACAGCAAAAATCAATCCCTGCATTGCTGATCATTCATTTTGGCTCCTCTCACTTATTGGAACAATAAATGGCTTGGAAAAGTCACGCGGTTGTATATTCAAAGGTCATTTGGTAATAACAAAACCTAATCAAATCTGGCTTTGCGTTTGCAACATCAGGGGATTCTTTTCTCTTTTTTTTCTTTCTTCTTAAAAAAAATACTGTAGTTTTTGTTTGTTCTTTTGATGGATGCACAGTAATTGCTTGTTTGCCTTTACATTTTCTCCCTGGATCCCATAACCCCTTATGTATTGTTGCAACCATTCAAAGGTCACTCCACCTGAGGGTAAACAGTGAAGATCGGTTCATTCTCTCTCTTTCACATTAGCAATAATGGCATAGGTATTATGACAGCTTTATTTTAAATCAAAACAATCTGTCTAATTTTGGCTGTCATTTTAATTGATATCTTAACCTCTTATTTTTACTTTGGTTGGGTTGTTGCTGGCAGCTGTTTCTCTTCTTTTGGAAGCAATCCGTATAGTTCCTTCTCTATTAAATTATCAGTGTGGGTCTTACACATTTTTGTAAAGGAAATATTCTGAAGCTGTGGTGCCAAAGCTCCAATCAGATGGTTTGTGGAAAAGTTGATGAACAATTGGTAATAAATACAGTATATGTGGTTTGTCAGCTTTAGCAATCTAGACTGATAAAACAGGCAGATCTATTATTTTAAAAAGGCAAAATGATAAATGTTGAATATGAGTTATTTATCACTTTGAAATAGGAAACAAACCAAGATGTCCTGGCAACAATAGCTCACATCCTGCTGGACTCCTAATATTTTGCATGGCGCTGCCTTTAAAAATGACCCAGAAGCTGCAGCAGCACAAAAGAGGGTGGGCCTCAATGCTACTGTGGGAAAATATCAATTGCAGTTGCTATGGTGGTTGCCAGGGCACCAAATGAATGTGCTGTTTATTACCTATAATATTCTATAAGGTGTGGCATATTAGGCAATGCCAGGCATGCATGATCCTGTTCCTCTGCTTCAAACAATGAAGGAGAACATGCTCCAGATTCTTCTCTCAAAGGGGCTTGGACCAGGAGGCTGGTCTTTATAGGGGTGACGTCTGATTTACAGAATATATTCCTCCTTTGGTTGCTCCCTTCTTTGTGTTCACAAAGACTCTCAAATTATTTTATTTCAAGGAGCCTATGACTTTGGAGAGTTATTGGTGCCCATTTTTTTTAGCTTGTGTGTGTGTGTGAGAGAGAGAGAGATAAGATAAAGGTTCCCCTGTACATGTGTGCTGGTCGTTTCCAGCTCTAGCGATGGTGCTCATCTCTGTTGCAAAGCTGAAGAGCCAGCACTGTCCAAAGACATCTCCATGGTCATGTGGCTGGCCTGACTAAACACTGAAGGTGCATGAAGCGCATTTACCTTTGCATCCAAGTGGTCCTTATTTTTCTACTTGCATTTTTTACGTGCTTTAAACTGCTAGGTTGACAGAAACTGGGACAAGTAACAGGCGTTCACCTCATTACACAGTGCTGGGATACGAACTGCTTAACTGCCAAACTTCTGATCGACTAGCTCAGTGTCTTAGCCACTGAGCCCCCACATCCCTACTGTCTGTGATATATGTGTACGTGTGTGTGTGTATTTGTATATGTGTGTACCTGTGTGTGTGTTATATACTTAAACAAGTTTAATTAATCTTCGAAGAATATCGAATACTTTTCTGTGATTCAAGAAAAACAAGTCTGAGAATTGCTGGAATAAAAGATATATTATTTATAAACTACTCTTGAATCAGATTCTAATCTAGCTCATCAGTCTAATCAAATGAGTAAATTTGAAGAACTTTGCAGTATAATGTTACAGTGATAATACTATTTTATACACACATATCCTATTGAATGCAATATGGATGGATATTCTCCATTAGGTTATCGAAATGCTGAATCAGTGAGCTGTACCTACATGGTGTCCATAGTATCACTATGAGATTTCCTGTCTTATCTAAGCAAAGATCCCAGCATTTATATCAATAATGATTGATTGTAGTTCATTTTTCAAAAGCATTTCCATCTGCCTATAAAAAAAATAAAACAATAGTAAGCTAAGATGGAAAGAAAAGAATTGACTCAATTCTACCAGCACGAATGATGGGAGTAATCTTATAAGCTTACCATTTGGTTATTGGGTGATGTAATTGGCAACAATTCCTACCACAGCAGCCATTTATCACTGTGCAACTTTTGAGTAATGTTCTTCAACATTTCAAAAATGTTTATGCAAGCTAATCAAGGCTTTTGGGTGCTTACCAAAATTTGCCAATTTATCTTTGGCTACAAGGGGGGGAGGGGGTTATTTTCACTTTTTAAAAGTTTTGTTGTTATTGAGAACTACAGTGTTAAGTGTTAACATATAGTGTTAAGATGAACTTTGAAAAATAGCTTTGGAATACTTTAAGGTATAAGAATATTTTTAAAAAATAGGGCCCAGGGGAAAATGAAATTTGATTTAAAGTTCATAGGTATACAATAATTTAATAATAATAAATAGACATCTAGCTACCTAGTGTTTTCACTGATCTCAAAAAAAGATAAGGGGTTGGATCTTATTAGTATTTGGATGTTAGATCACCAGGAACAATTAGAAGTGTACAGTAGGCTTAGAAATGGAAGGAACACCCCAGAAAAAGCAATGGAAAACCATGTAAGAATACTACATGACTGCATCTAGGAGTGCACTAGATGCTGAGTTTTACCCACAGGAGTTATTACCTTTACCTTATTTAGTCTTGAAGCATTTCATTTCCCCAAATATTAAACATTAAAATTTGGCAGCAGCATTTAAAGCCCTCAGAGGAACATTTCAGCGTTTTCTGGGTCTCAGGTTCTGCAGTTTTGTTTACACTCTCAAGGGTGTGCAAATGAAGCAGAAACAATAATGACTGGCAATTCCCACCATCCCCATGCACGCACACACACACACACCCCTTGCAGGATGGACCTTTGCAGGGTCTAATTATATCCACAACCACACCAAATGCAGATTCAGCTTACAAATGACCTTTGCTGCGTAGTCATTTTTAAGCTGAATTTGCATTTAGCCAAAGGCCCACTCTTGAATAATTACATATATTTATTGATTTGATTGTTATTCCACACCTTTTTTTTTTTTGCTATGACACCTTAGCACATCTTCCTCTTATTTTTTCCCCACAATAACAGTCCTGTGAGATGGGCTGGGCTGAGTAAGAGGTCTAAAGTCACCCAGGTAATTTTTGTATTTAAGGGAGAATAGAACTCAGAGTCTCTTAATTTAGCCACTAACAATAAAGTAACACTAAGTCAATAGACATACCGCTGTGTGAGCCAGACTTATGTGGAATAAAGATTCCATGTAGCTCCCTCTCTTTTCAAGAAACAGCTTAACCTAGTGGTTAAGGCACCAGGTAGAATATAAATGAATGAATGATTGAATGAATGTCTAATAAAACCAGGTTGAACAACCACTGTTTTTTCCCTCTTTAGGAATACATGTGATTGCTTTGATTTGCAATGGATTAAAATGTCATGAGTCTTGTTAATTGATTATGGTCTGTATGGTCTGTTTTTCTTACTCGTTCTTATTCAAATAACTTTTTTTCTGTGATCTTGTTTTCCACTCCATACAACTATTGAATGTCCATATAACTAATATTTCAGCTTGGTAGCTCTATGACTAGACCAGTATTTTATTAGGAAATGCACAGCCAAGTGGTTCCTTTACTCTGGAGGTATATCCGTCAACGAATATAACTTTAGAGTTACATTTTCCTAAAAAAACATCCTAGAGACATAAGCTCTACTCAGAGAAATTAACTCCTACAACTTTTCTGCTGAGGTTAAATTGAACTAGGTGTCAAAAAGATGAGAAATTCTGTAAAACAAAAGTGACAAATTGCATATTCTGAGATGCAGTTTTGTCCTTGTGGATGTGATTGCATAAATGGTAGAATATGCATTTGTAAGATAAAACAATGTATAATTAGGCTGCTATAGGCTGTATTCAGGTTTCTCAGGACCACTATATGCAATCATTTAAAGGTAGTCCTTGATTTGAGACATTTCATTTAGTGACTGTTCAAAGTTATGACAGAACTGAAGAAAGCAACTTATGACCAGACCTCACATTTATGACCCTTGCATTGTTTCTATTGTCACTATATCGTGATTTGGGTACTTGGCAATTGACAATTGTTGTGCATTTACAATGACTACAATGTCCTGGGTCACATGATTGCCATTTGAGATCTTCCCACTGGCTTCTGATGAGCAAAGTCAATCGGGAAGCTGGCAGGGAAGTCAGAAATGGGAATCATGTAATGTTTTGCATAACAAAGGCAGTGATTTGCATAATCACTGTGATGTGGCAAAAAAGATGACCAAATTGGGTGTGATGCCTCACTTAATCGCCCTACCACTGAATGAGAAATTTTCTGATCCCTATTATAGTTGTAAGTCAAGGACTATCTTAAGTAGACGAGAAGAAAAATAAATAAAAAGAGGGTTGGCCCATAACCTTTAATACCAAGAAAAGTCCCTGGCAGAGAGGCTGTCTTCATTACCTTTTCTCTACTTTCTTTGTAGATGGTAGGAATGGAGAGGAGATAGATGGCAAAGATTCTAATAGGCTGCAGTCAGAGCACAAATGTGCAAATGAGATTCTCCGACTTTCCAAATCAGAGGCAAACCATTTGTGACTATAATAACTCCCCTCCTCTTGCCCCCAAAGCCTTTCTTTATAAACTTTTATGAAATATACAGTACATGGATAGAAGAGAAACATTATTATATGCATGAGAACTAATCATATCAACTCTAATGAAATAATGTATACATAAATTGTTTATAATTGCAAATATTTTTAAATTAAATATCACATTGTTTTTCCTCTGGCTTCATCTGTTTCCTTCTCCTGGCTCTGTTTGCTTTTTAGAATATGCTGCTTGCCTGTCAATCAAAAGTGAAATACAGTGATCCCTCGTTTTTCACGGTTAATGGGGACCGGAACCTTCCGCGAAAACTGAAAAACCGCGAAGTAGGATTCGCACCGGAAACTTGAGTTGGTGGACATCGTTTAAAGCAAGCACTAGGGGGCGCTTGCCTCCTACCGATGCATTTTTTGTTTTTCTGTATGTTTGAAAAACCCGCGAAGCACTGAAGCCGCGAAACATGAAGCCGCGAAAAACGAGGGATCACTGTATAGGCTTCTGCTGAAAAGGTTTGTAAAAAGTTTGGCTCTGCATTGCCAAAAACCAACACAATAGTAAGGATAGGCATAATGGAATCCTTGTTGCAATTTTTTATTGTAATTTCTTTCTGCAATCTCTGGGTTCAGAAAAGTTTGAAAAGGGAAGAAATAGGCATGGTGATCAGTACATTAGAATAGAATGAGACAGAAGGCACTTTGGAGGTCTTGTAGTCCACCCCTCCCCCAATCAAGCAGGAGAACACATACTATTTTAGATAACTAACTGTTTTGACCCAGGATGGCAAATCTATGGCATGCGTGCCACAGGTGGCACACAGAGCCATTTGTCAGAGCACGTGAGGCATTGCCCTGTCAGCTGGCCAGTGCGCAGGCCATTTTAAAAGCCATTTTTTGCCCTCCCCAGGCTCCAGAGGCTTTATAGGAGTCTGGAGAGGGTGAAAACAGCCCCCCCCCCCCCCGGTGAGGTATTTAACATGACTGTGGAGTCCTGAGGTAGTCTCTTTATAACAGATGAAAGACTAAATTACAGAGAGAAATCTATAAGAAGCTGTGCTTTGGCAAGCAGAGAAAATCCCAGAGCCTAAGGACTTCTTCCCACACACTGACAAATATGGCTATTTTTCATTAGTACCAGAGGAGTATTTTTTTTCCTGAATATACTCTCTTTCATCTATAGAAATGATAACTGGTCTCTCATTTCTTCTTCTAGTGGGAGTGAAATAACAAATGGAGATTCATCTGACAAATCTATTTCAATTGTCAAACCAGAGCTCATCTCTCTCTCTCTCTCTGGCTCTCATTGACAGAGCAATTTAAAGGGATTGTTATTGATGATTTTCAAGTGGGATTTATTGATTTGTGGACTACAGATCTGTATATAATTGAACAGAAGCTCAACCATCCATAGCCTGTCAAGGTCAGGGATGGCGAGGAGGTTGCAGATTTGTAAATGAAAGGCTGCTTAACTGAATCAAAGTTAGCATATAATTTTTTAGAAAAAGATACCAATGGCCATATGTGTCTATAAATAATATTCAATGATTTCAAAACCTCTCTCATGCTTCCATGGTATGCGCCTGATTAATGCAGCCAAATAAAGATTATCAGTTCAACTTAGGTTAAGCAAATATTCCATGAAGAGGAGTCAAGAAAGAAACACCTCAAAGTTCATTCCTTTGGTAGTTTGTATCATATACTAGGAACATCCTGGCAAAAGAGAAATATTTTAGAAACATATGTGCCAAATATTTAGTTCTGAAAAATTCCGCAACAGGGTTGAATGTCAAGAGAAGGACTCAATATTTTCTTTATTTCAAAGCTTAGCTGTTGAAGCCATCACTGATGTTCTCCTTGTATTGACTTCACCTTTCATCATCAGAGTTTACTCTGAAGATGCTCTTTGGCTCTGCTTCAGAATGTTCCAGGTTACCGTAGGAACAGGAATAAACACTTTTAAATGATTCAAATTTTACTGGCCACTCTGTAACAGACGTTCACCTAGTTAGGAGGCTAGCATCACTTCATCTTATCCTTTGAAATATATCATCTTCTCTATCATGGCAGGTAGGAATTGGGCCACCTTGCTCTTTAAAGGAATCTCTTTTTTCTTCAGAAGACTCATTCAGAGGAAAACAGTTGCATTATAGAGACAAAGCTGGGGAAAGAAGTTTTGGGGATGGGCTGTGCAAGGGAAGGAAATGGAAATTATGATAAAAAGTAAGTCAGAAGAAAACCAATGGGGTGAGGTAGCTCTAAACCCAATTTAGAAATTATTGATTTCTTTTTGTTGAGTTTCCACATATCTTTAATCCTTTATACAATGGTCCTTTGGTCCTTTATGCAATAAAATTTTATAGATGCTGCCAATAGATATTTCTCAAAGTATGTTTTCATAGCAATAGAGATGGAAGAGAGGCATGAAGAGGAATATGAGTCACAAAGCAGGAAAACTAATGCCCTGCTTTATTTCTCTGTGGCCAAGGGAATAGAGTTTTGTGTACGTTTAAATTTTTAGGAGGAGTATCGACTTCGTTTCCGGCTTCCGAAGGCGACAGACGTGCCTTGGGCTCTGTCCGCCGCCTGCTGTACCGGTGGGTTCCTTCGGGAGCACGGGAGATTCTGGGGCAGTCTCCTGCCATAGGGGCGGCTCGCTGGGAGCCCCCAGCCTGGCGGTGGCCGGTGGGGTGCCCCCAGCCTTGCCCTAGGAGCTGGCGAGCAGAAAGGGGGGGCAAACCTTGCCTCTTTGCTGGATGGATCCCCGGAACAGTAAACAGAATGAAAAGAGTAGCTGAAATGCCGGAGATGGAAGGTGCTCCCCAATCTCCTGGGTTGCTGATGAAAGATAAGCAATAAGACTCTGTAAGTTCCAGTTCAATCAATTTTAAACGGAGATTGGAGGGGGGAGTTTTCAACCCCCCCTCGGATGAGGCGGCAATCAAGCCATCCCTCTCCATCGGAATGGAGAGAGGAAAGGACTAACTTGGTATTTGAACTAACTATGGAAAAGAATTGTATCGTATCACAGTTGCAACAATTTCTCACAGATTTCTTTTAAAAAAAAAGAAAGTAAATGGAACTTTCTCTTTTCTTCCTGTCAGAATGCGGGGCAAGATGGCTTCTCTTTGTTCTCCACTTATAACTCCCCTGTATTGGTGAAGCTCTTCCCTCTATAATTACCAACGAAGTACTTGAAACTTTTTACTTTTAGTATTTCTCCCAGAGGCTCCCAAGTCTCTCCCTATACGTGGACTCCTGGATGTGGATTGCAATATTTTTTTTTCTAAAGTGAACTCTTAAGACTGAACTCTCATTCGGACTACTCTGATATCTTGGACTGTCTCGGTCACCCTTTTCTCCGGCGCCATTTCTTTTTCAACTGAGAAATTAGAACTGACACAATGGCTTTTAGAAAGCCACCAATGGGAAAGTCAACTTCCGCTCCATCCTCAGCCATCTCCAGCCCGACTACACAGCCGAAGATTTCTTCACTTTTACAGAAAGAACCTGCTGGAGAGGGCGCACGGGATCCGTCGGTTATAGAAATGTTTTGGGAAATAATGAAAAATATGAATGAAATGAGGAAAGAATTGACAGATTTAACATTAGAACTTAGGGAAACACAACGAAGCACAACGGAAAATAAACAAAAAATTGTGAAGTTAGAGGAGGGGGCGGCTGAGATGGGGGAAGAGGTTAAGGAGATCCGGAAGGAAAGTCTAGAATTAGGGGCTCATATGACCAAAATTGAATTTGAAAGAATGTCTTTTTTTCTCAGGTTCCAGAATATACCAGAGTCAGAAAATGAAGATCTCAAAAATGTTATGAGTACAATATTAGCAGAAAACCTTAAAAGAGATAAAGATCAACTCTGGTGGGATATGGACCTGGTTTATAGAATTAATTCAGCATATGCTAGGATGCATAATGTGCCAAGAGAAGTTCATGTTAAATTTCTTAGGAGATCCACAAGGGATGAGATATTGAGGGCTCAACGGGGTGAAATCTTAAAGTACCAGGATAAAGAAATAACCATTTTGAAACAAATACCGAAAAAAATTAGAGAAATAAGAAGGAAGTATTCCTTCTTGTCTAAGAAATTATATAAAATGGAATTTGGTTCAAGTGGTTATTGCCAGAGGGAATGCTGATCTTCTGGGAGGGGGGCAGAGTAAAAATTAAAACGCTAAATGAGGCGGAGGCATTTATTCAAAAGCATTCTCCCCAGTTGGGAGGCGAAGATGGGGGAACAGAGGGAGTGACGGCCCCGCCCAGAGACAGGGAAGAAGAGTCAATTGCGAAAAGACTTAGATCTCAAAAATGATTTTATTTGAAATCCTATTGTAATTGTTGATACAAGATAAAATGGCAAAGAAAAAGATGATTGAATATATGGACTGTACAATGTAATCTTTTTATATGTCTATCCTTTACTTTTAAAATTGTAAATTTATGAAGTTTTTGGTAGGCCACCACCAATGGCAGGGAAGCTACCAAAATGTTATTCTCACCCTATTCCTTTTTCCCTGTATAAATTTTGAAAACCAATAAAATTATTTATTAAAAAAAATTTTTTTAGGAGGAATATCAATGCCCTGGGGGGGGGGGGGGCAGGTGTTCCCTATTATTGAGTGCTCAACTATTTTCCTTTGGAAGAAGAAACCCCCAGTCAGTGGGAGTGTAGGCAAAGGTGTATCTCTCAAACTTCCTACGGGATGACTGAGGGCTAAACTACATGAGCCAGGGAGATAGGCAGTTAAACAAATATGAAATCTAGATAAAAAAATTAACACTCAGCCCCTGTATCTACTTCTAAGGATAGTTGGAAAAAAAATGCTCCTTTCTTACTAACCAATTCCCCGTCCCCCCAATTCATTCTAGTGTGTGTGAGCTGGGGAGAATGGCTTTCTTCTTAGGGCAGTAACAGGAATGCAGCCTTTCCCACAGACATTTCATAATGAGGAAGCCACATGCAATATAATATTTGCCTACTTAAATGACTTCAGCCAAAGAGGTATAACCTGAGCCCTCTAAAAGCTATAACCAAATGATAATTTATTTATTCATTCAATTTCTATGCTGTCCATCTCACTGATTCAGTGCCTCTCGGCAGTTTACAATATTATAAAATGTAACGTGCTAAAAACAATTACAATTAAAAAGATTCCATGGAAAACTTGAAAAATTAAAAACCAAGATGATGGGCAGCCTGGGGGCGAGAATCTTCTTTTTCCACAGGTCAGGTGGCAGAGCAAGGCTTTTAGGCTCTTCCAGAAAGCCAGGAGTGTGTGGGTGAACCTCACCTCTGAAGGGAGACTACTCCAGAGGGTTGGGGCCACAGCAGAAATGGCTCTTCTCTTGGACCTTAGCAGCAAAACTCTGTGGCAACCAGGATCTGAAGTAGACCCTTTTCACTGGAACTAATGGGGCGGGGTAAGTAGGTCACATATTGGTTTACGTGTGTATTATATATTGCTTCCATTGCTCCTGGAAGCACCAAGCCGAAAGCACCAGCCTGAAGATGATGAATGAGACTTCATCGAAACGTCGTGAAGATACTTCCAATTCTACGCAGGAGAAAACCCGAACAACCAAAGACCTACATACATACATACATACATACATACATACATACATACATGCATGCATACATACATACATATATGTTTTCGTAGATTTTCACGGGTGTAGGTATGCTGGGATTGCTGGCTTCAGGGATTTTCCCATGTATATAGCATGGAGATGTTATTGCAACATTTCGGCAAGATCTCACTTGCCATCATCAGGCAGGCTTCTGTCTGTGACTGTCACAGACAGAAGCCTACATACATACATACATACATACATACATACATACATACATACATACATACATACATAATTTTTATAACTATGAAGCCACTAGGTATACTGTAGTTCTGGACAACATACAAAATTAGAATAATTTAACATTCCAGATAAAATCCAATAGGCATCTATAGAAAACCCCACTGTCTTCTAAAAAGAGCTCACTAGGTTGCCTTCCATCCTTCTGACATTGGTAAAATGAGGATACAATATGCTGACTCTTAGAGGGGGCTTAGAGGGGGCTTTAAAGCTCTGTGAATTGGCATGTAAGTCTAAGACCTATTGCTATTGCTAAAACACATAAGGGGCCCATAACTGTTTCTAATCCAAGGTCTGGGGGAAAAGCTAGATCTTAAGACCTCTCTTAAACAAGGTCCTAGTAGGGGCCAATGATTTGGAGATAAGAGTGGTTTCCATAGCACCAGCTATGCATAGAGAAGCTATTCTTATTAGGTCCCATTAAATTACACTATTTAAAGGGTGGACTATGCCAACTCTCTCTGATCAAACAGGACAAGGAGAAAATATAGAAGTCCCTCAGATAAGCAGGCTCCCTTCCATGAAGTCCTTTATAAATAGTAACCAGCACCTTGAATGACAATTCACTGGAAATTCCAGAATAACTTGCCTGTCTATTTTTCTCTTTGTTCTCTCTTTATCTTACTTATTCACTGTTTCATGTACTTAATGGACCTGATTCAGTGATGCTTTCTGGATGTTTTATAGAACTCTTGCTGATGTAAACAAGACATAGGATCTACACTAGCACCTAAACCATGGCACAAATGTGACATGGTAATCTCAACCTTTTGCCATGACTTCTCCATGAGATTGCCTTTGTTTCATCTCTAGACCATCAATGCAACAACTGAAAGTTATAATTATTCCAACGTCATCAAAGACTAGCCTCAAGGTGAATAAATTCTGGTAGACTCTATTTTCCATTACTCTGTGGGGAGGGGGATCAGATGACTGACAGAGGCAATAAAGGCAGGATGGGGATAGCAAATTTTACCTGATGTATTTTTCTGCCAACATTAGGAGGGGTTTATAGCAATTCAACTCAGCAATGGGGAACATTCCATAAAGACACTTTATTGAACAGCTGAGAGGCTAGCTGAAGTTTTAGCAGCCTTATAATTGAAAAGGGCATACTTTTGAAAACGGAATGAATTACACTGAAATGGAAACAATAAGGAGTGTTGTTGCACTTGTTCTTTCCATAATGTGTGATTGAAACCTCAAGAAATTCTCAAACCATGTTTCAAACATGAGAGAAGTACTACTGAAAAAGCCCAGTGGGAGAACCTTCCTCATAGCATTTTTCCTTGAGATTGAGTTGAAGATTGGGAAGTCAAGGAGACACTAGGAGAGATGTCTCTACAAGGGAAGTCTAAGCTTTCACGGCGATCTCTTAGCTACCAAGAAACAAAGGTAATGCAAGAATACCCCATCCTATCTTTTTCTTGGAAAGAATTTCTAAAGGAAATGCTCTTTCATCCAATTAAATGAGAATTGGTAGGTAAAGTTCAAGATAATATTTCTACTTCCACTTCTAAAAATGCTGTTCTTTTTTCTTTCCATTATAATTATAATATGCAGTACTAGCAAGACTCAGTGTGTGAATATTCACAGTTTAAGCCTATCTCAAATCCCAAGAAATGATTTATGGACCCTGTTCTACAGAAACATCAGTATGTCTCCTTTATTATCATTATATTTAAAAGCAACACTTGCTACAATTCCTAAGTGTCCTTCCAGTATTCATAGTAACAATATTAAATTGCAAGACCGTGAGATATTTAACAATAGGCTGTGAAATCTGTGCATGTGTGCGTGTCCATTCAGAAAGAAGCTTCAGGCTACAGTGCACCACTTGATTAGTTATTTAAAGAACAGTTTTCATATAGTAGCAAGAACATTTATTTCAGAGTCACTATTTATAAAGTTGAGAGCCAGTGTGATGTGGTGGTTAAGGTATCAGGCTAGAACAGTGATGGCGAACCTATGGCACGGGTGCCACAGGTGGCACGCGGAACCATTTCTTAGGGCACGCGAGGCATTGCCCTGTCAGCACTAGCATGCATGTGTGCACTGGCCAGCTGATTTAGGCCTTCTTTTGAGGCCATTTTTCGCCCTCTGGAGGCTTCAGGGAAGTTCCTGAAGCCTCTGGAGATGGTGGTGGGAGGCTGTTTTCACCCTCCCCAGGCTCCTAGAAAGCCTCTGGAGCCTGGGGAAGGTGAAAAAAGTGCACCAAAAGCAAGGGGTCATGCACATAGCATTATGGGTGTGGCACGCCCATGCACGATCCCCCCGCTTTTGGCACACGAGCCAAAAAAGCTAGAAGCACACGAGCCATCACTGGGCTAGAAGCTAGGAGGCCAGGAGTCATAGTTCTGCCTTAGGCATAAATCCAGCTAGGTGAACTGGTACCAGTCTCTCAGCCCTAGAAAAGAGGCAATGGCAAACCTCTTTTGAAATATCTTACCAAGAAAACTGCAAAGTCTGGTCATCAGGCCTCAAGACTGAGTTGAAATTGATTGATTGATTGGTTTGATTTGATTTGATTTATATGGCTGTCCTCTCATACTCAGTGACTCTGGGCAGCTTACAAACAAACAAAAAACAATAAAAGAATAAAAAAACTCGTAACCCCCTATGTTATATGATACTAATATAATATGGCCATAGGCCAGAAAGAGTGCTAAAACCATTTTTTGCTCCCAGAAGTGGGAACCTTTTCAAACATTATAATCATGTAGGGAGGCAGAATGCCTCATAATGATTTGTCTATCAAGATTGGTTCTGTTTCTTGAAAAAGAAAGAAAAACAGCTTCTTTGTTATGAGATAGCAGGGTGGAACAGAAGGGTGAAGATTTGAATGGACATATACGCAAAAATAAAACAAAACCTTATAACATTTTTCCCTCCCTTTGTCCTTTCCCCTCTCTTGCTATTCACTGTCATCACCTTCAGGATATCTCCCACAATATTAAAACAAAATGCAACCTGCCAAATTTTTTAAAAAGGCAATGAAACAAAAATAACAGAAACCCCAATAGGGTAGCCATATGTCCTACTTTAAAAAGGATATTCCTCCACTGGAGTAGCTGCCTGGAGCAAGGTCAAATTAAACATAACAAATTCTACAAAGGGAAGTCAGAAAATGTGAAACTATCAATTAAGAACTAGAACTGGACAACAGACCAAGAATGGACACAGATCTCCCAGGTCACAATTTTCTTAGCTGCAGAAAGTTCAGTTGTGTTTCTAGTTGACACTACTTTGAAATTTGCATTTACCTATTATTTATCAATGTTTCTCTTCTTTCACCCACTTTTAAAAACAATATGCAACTGGCCAAGTGTTTGACCAGAATGCAGACCAGTTGCCTATAAGGGGAAACCATAACATTTTTGGAAATTTAGCTTACAGAAAAAGAAGGGAACGCAGGCCAGAGAATGTTAAAAACATACACAGTATGCAAACTGAATGATGCAGCTTTTAGTTCTCTCTATAATGTAAGTATTGAGGAATGTTTACTGAAACTAAATTCAGGGAAATTCAAGATGGTTACAGTAATTGCTCTGTGCTGGAAAAAAAAAAAATGACCACCAGACAGAAGCAATGAAAATGCCAAACAAACTCTAGCTCATTTTTGTCATCTAATGCAGGGGTCCCCACCTCCGGGCCGCGGACTGGTGCCGGTCCGTGGCTTGATAGGAACTAGGCTGCAGGGCCGGAGAGGAGGAGGAGGGAGGAGGGGGCAGCCCCCTGGGCAGAGCATGCACCGGATGTGGGAGAGCGCAGGCGTGGCCATTCGCGCCGTTGGAGGCCCTAGAGGGCCGAGTGAGTCGACTTCCCCCCGCGTGCGCATGCGCCGCCTGTTCCCCCCCCGCTCCTCCTCTACACCAGCCGGTCTGCAGAATTTTAAAAAAAATAAAACCGGTCTTTGGTGTAAAAAAGGTTGGGGACCCCTGATCTAATGGTTTTTCACATAGACAAAATTAATATATGTCACACATTAATTATAAAACTCGGTGCCATCAGATGTGGTAATGACCAGCAATTTAAATGAACTTAAAAGGGAGCTATGCTTGTAGAAGGAATAACTATCAATGAATTTTACGCCCAATGTCTACACATCACATTCTGAATTACAGGTAACTTGCCTTTAACCTCAGTAACTAGAGAGCAACAGCAATTTTGCTCATGACCTACTTTATGTTTCTAGCTGACTATTGGCAGATCAGAATGCTGGGCTGGATCATATTTTCTTAGGATCTTATCAGTCCTCAAAACTTATTTAGGATAGCCCTCTGTTTCCATAATGGCCATGGGAAGTTGAGAAGCAGCAGAACGTGAGGCAGCATGTTCCTCAAAAGCTGGCGATAAATAATTATGATAAATTGATAAATTGGCATCCATCAGGACTTTTAGACTGTTAGGGATACCACTGTTTTTCTAATACACAATCCTTTTAAAGGCATTCAGATTGGTTGTTTTCCATCATATAATTGGGATGACCTCCAATGTAAAATAGGAATGAAAAAAAGAGGGTTCAAAATGCATAATGCATAATGGTATACAATTCAAAGAGGCACTGCTTTTACATGTTGAAACATAACTTGTGCAGACAGACTGAGTACCACTGGTGTTAATGAGGACATTTTTATAATCAATGATCAAGGCCTTTTTCTAGAGAAAGATCCAGAAATGACAGGAGCTTCAAAGAATATTAAATGAGTTCTTAAGAGATGTATTTGAGTAATACATCAGTAAATTTGCTTTTCCTAAGACCTCATGTCTCTCCTTTTTGCATGATTGCTTGAATTGGTAGCAAATCTCTTTCAAATGTCCCAATTTTGGAATATTACCTTTGACTCTGAGGACAAGCAAAAAGGCCAAGAGGAAAACAGCTTCCCTCCAACTCCAAATGCTTAGGCATGATGGTGATCATGCCGTAGAGAAAAACTATGAGTGACAGGATAGCCATCTTCTAGTAATTGAGGTGCAGTCACAGAGAAGAGGGGTGGTCAACTTATTCTCCAAAAGCCTGAGGGCAGAACAAGAAGTAATGGGTGGAATCTAATTAAAGATACCCAAGGAGAAATTTCCTGAGAGTGAGAACAATTAATCAATGGAACAGCTTACCTTCTAAAGATGTAGATGCTGCACCACTGGAGGTTTTCAAGAATGGACTGGACAAATATTTGTCCAGAATGGTATAGGGTCTACTCAAGCATGGTATCTCCAAGGTTCCTTCCAACCCTATTATCCTATGATGATAATCAGCGAGAATAGTTGTGGAGTTTGGGTGCTCTGAGGAAGATGAAAGCTATGCCAAAGTTTCAACCATACTGGACAAGTCTCATCAGAGGAAGCAGGCAAAGTTTTCCTCCCAGAAACAATATGGTGAGATGTAATTTACAGAAAGCCATACTAGATCGGTTGTCATCCAGGGCAACAAGTGCTAGATGTTGGAGTTCCTGGACATCTGATGACAAATGGGCTATAGACTCAGGACTGTTGGCTGAACAACCAGGGCCAACAGCTACAGGACTACTGGAAGAAAACCTGTTTAGCAATAGCAATATCACTTAGACTTATATTCCGCTTCATGGTGCTTTACAGCCCTCTCTGTGGTGTACAGTGTCAGCGTATTGCCCCCAACAATCTGGGTCCTCATTTTACCAACTTCGGAAGGATGGAAGGCTGAGTCAACCTTGAGCCTGGTGAGATTTGAACTGCCAAATTGCAGGCAGCCGGCAGGCAATGGAAGTAGCCTGCATTATTGCGCACTAACCACTGTGCCACCATGGCTCATATGTTTACTTGTTGTAAATATTCAAAGATTGAAAACAAAGAAAAAATGATGTTAGTATAAATCAAGTCCAATGAAGATATCTGAAAAGAATATAGCAGTTCTAGAAAGAATGACATCCACAATTAGAAATAAGAGAACAGATTCATAATATGAAATAAAGTATTCATAGAAGCAGAATTGGCAAACTGCAGGTCTATCTAGGGCAAAAAAAATATCAAAGCTTTGTCAAAAGTAACTCAGACCATAGAAGCAAAACTCTTAAATTTGACTTGATGGATATGAAGGCCAGCACCAGCTAAAGAACTGGAAGTTGTGTTTTCACTTTCTATTGCATATAATAACAACAGCAGCAACTTAAAACATTGTAGAAAATGTTTCTACAAATGTTTAGTAGAAAATGTCTACTAAAATGAAAAATACAATGTGCACACTTTTACTAATATTTATATTAGTACCATAAAGAGGGCAGCAGCATATTTTAGCTACAGTAGATGGCATGAAATGTAGATGAAAAAGAATGGTGACATGATACACATGACTAAATGCATCTTATCTCTCCTGCTGTTATAAATAACACTAAAGCTTGTTGTGAATGGGGAAATCTGGAGGAGGAGAAGCTGTAGGCGAGATTCTTTATGAGAGAGTAAGGCATTTTCATTCTTTCTCAACCATCTTTCCCTTTAATCCATTCAGATACTTAGCTATTATAGAGGGCAAATATGGATGAAATAATTCATGGTTGCCAATGTTATTTTGAATAGAATAACAGAGTTGGAAGGCACCTTGAAGGTCTTCTAGTCCAACCCCCTGCTCAGAGAGGAAATCCTATACCACTTCAGACAAATGGTTGTCCAATCTCTTCTTAAAAACTTCCAGAGTTGGAGCATTCACAACTTCTGGAGGCATGTTGTTTCATTGATTCATTGTTCCAGTTGTCAGGAAATGTCTTCTTAGTTATTTAATAGCAAGTGGCCACTGCCGATCACCTAAAATCCAACTTATCAGTCCATAATTATACATCAAAGTTTCTTTTCTTTTAATACAAATGTAGGCCATGTTTTCAGTAGTGAACAAGAAACTGCTAGAGGGAATTTCCAAACATTTTTTTCTTCTCTTAAGAATTGTGTCTCTAGGAACAATTACTCTTGCAAAGCAGAATAAACAAGATATAACAAGGCAGCATTCATCTTTCTCCCATAAGAACTATTTTGAATTTCCTCCAAAAGATGCAGGGAAAGGTAGGCGCAATATGAGCCTAAGGGCACTCCTGTAGAAGAGCCCTCCAGCACTTCAGCAGCTCCAATGCTCTGGGATCTCACGGTGACAGCTGAGGTTGGCTGCAGATCCTTTATTTGTGTCTCAGCTGGGATATCATCCAAATTTCAAAAGACGCAAACATTTGGGAAATGGGGAAACTCTGCACAGCTCCTGACCCATCTGCCTCCCCATGGCTTTCCAGTGCCTGCACTACAGCTGCCTTAACAGATTTTTTAAGAAAATGCTGGCCTGACTCAGTAGGGATTAAATTGGCAGTTCTACCTATATTAGCCTTCCCCTTATTGCTCACAGGGAACCAATAGACATGCACAACTCAGACTGATTGGAACCAATTGGGTTGACTGGGCTGTAAAAATTCAGGCAACTACACAATGACAGTAAAAAATATTCAAAACATTCAGATTTATCTTTTTCTTTTTACAAATGATCAAATCTACCAGCAATTTATTTTCTTCTTTTACTTTTGCATAAAGAGGAGGTGAGAGACCTTTTAGCTTGTTGAAGAGTCAAAAGGATGATTAATTTGTTTGGTTTTGGAAAGATCCTATTTGTCATCTGGAGTGAGTACACTGATTGGCTCATAGTGTTCTCAGCGGGTTGTCAGCATTTCAAGGTTAGCAGGTAGGGAGATGATTGTCAGATTCATTTCAAGCAGTTTTGGAGAGGTTAGAGAATGAAAATGATATTATGTGGGACAGCATTCAGTGTATTTAAACAGAGCTAGGGCCCTGTGTTTCCTGTGGATTTAGAAAGTAGCAGTGAGATTTGATGATAAATTACTTGTGGGAGGTCTGGAAAGAGGAATTTAATGTCATTTTAAATCCAAATTCAAATAAGTTTCAGTCTTATCCAGTAGAATTTATTCCTCTTCCATAACATTATTTATACACAGTTTATCTAAAAGGGCAGGCATTTTTAAAATTAACTTCTCAGTCCATTGTTCACAAATACCTTTCAGTGCACCCAAGGGTTTTTATTTATCTATCACATTTAGAAACCACCCAGCACCTTCATATAGTGACTCTGAACACTATCGCTTTATATAATAAATACAATATCCCTCAATACATCCAAGATTAAAGAATTTTGCTCCATTCTGTGCGTCAGATTAAGATCTACTTCTCCTTGAAATTTCTGGATTAATTGATTCCTTCCCTGGAGTGCCTTCTCTGCTATAATTATTGGTTGTGAAAAGTGTTTCTCTTCTGGGTCTTGAACTTTTTACAACCCTGATTTGAACTGTTTTCTCCTGACCTGCTTCAACGGCCCCACCCAAAAAACGCCATCTTAGTGGCACTGACTTTAACAGCTTACCATGGCATCAAAATCAGAATTGGCAGGTTTGGAACAAAGAATGACATCAATGGAATCAGTGTTACAAGCTTTGGTGCAGGAAATTAAAGCTTTGAGAGAAGATAATAGCAGCTTCAAGAAGGATCTTTTGGAAACACGGAAACAAGTGCTGGAGAACACACAGAAGACTGAGGAGCTGGAAGGGGGGCTGGCTGGGGCAAAGGGAGAGCTTAAAAATGTTAACAGTGAGATTGGAGAATTGACAGGGCATATGTCTAGGATGGATTTTGAAAGGATGTCATATTTTTTAAGATTTCAGAACATTTCTGAAGAACCTGGTGAATGTCTTCCTGAACTCATAAGCACAATTTTAGCAGACTATTTACATAAACCTAAAGATGAGATCAGGGGGGACATTGACCTAGTTTATAGAATAAACTCGACATATGCCAGGATAAATGAAGTACCCAGAGAGATACATATTAAATTTGTTAGAAGGTCAACCAGAGAGTGAATTTTGAAGGCGCAGAGAGGGGGGCCGCTAATTTACCAACAAAAGGAAGTCGCCATCTTGAAGCAGATCTTGAAGCAGATCCCAAAAATGATTAGAGAGATGAGAAGGAGGTATTCCTTCTTATCCAAAAAATTGTTTGACCACGGGACTTGGTTTAAGTGGGCGATGCCGGAAGGGATGTTGGTGTTCTGGGAAGGAGGGAGAGTTAGGATTAAAACAGTGGTTGAGGCGGAAGCCTTTCTTAAAAAACATTCCTCTGTCCTGGGGGAAGATTCAGGGGGGCAGGGGGGGCCACGGCTCTGCCCGCTGGGGGCCAGGAAGGAGAAAAAGAAGATACAATTGCCAAGAGACTTAGATCGAAAAAAGAACTTTGCTTTTTTATTAACATTGTATAACCTTTATATCTGGATGTTTGCACACGACTGCCAGCATAGAATTGAGAATTTAGGAAGCATGCACTTATTTTCACCTTGTAGTATTTTTGAAAAATGTTTTTTTAACGTTTTATTATGAAGCCCTGGAAGGGCCAATGATCCCGACGCGAAAGTTCTCAAAATGTTTCTGTATCCCTTACCCTACCCTTTTGGAAAATTGTAAAAACCAATAAAACTTTTTCAATATAAAATATCTACTTCTCCTTTAATTGTAGTCTTTAATTTCTTTTGATTACCCTCTAGTGTTCAACTTTCGAAGTTCCATCCTATTTTTTTTCCAGACTTCAAGACAACTATTTCCCGTGGGAAGGAATCTTATAATTAATTTCATAATTATTATTTCAAATTCATCTGGATTCTCAGTCATTTATATATTATTACTAAAACTCTTCTATTTGTTTGTAGTCTAAACAGTGTATCATAGTCTAAAAAGTATCATAGCACAATTAGTTTAAACAGTGTAGCTTAGGACAAAAGTTTTGAATCAAATCTGCTAGCTTAATGTTTACTAAATGCAGGACCCATTATTCCTATGTAACTGAAATTTCAAGAATCTACACATAAGTTATATTTGCAAACTTGAGACCTATCCAGACTCACTACAATGTTCCCATTTTCACAGCTTCTTTGTTTAGGTAAGGAAATATTTCTGAAAGGATGACCCAATGGGTCATGGATCATCTAGTAATTTTCTAAAAATAGCACTCTAATCATCCTCTTGTTTATTCCCAGAAATAAAATAGACAAGGTTTTAAACTTGTACTTTACACTTATTTTATCAAAGATTGAAGGAAACTCACCCAATGAATGCCATAAAATTTCCTATTCTGAAGATTCTTAACATTTGCAAAGCAGTACAAAAAGTAATTCCAAAAATTATTAATAAATAACTCAGCCAAGCTTTTAGTCTGCAAAGACCGTATTATATCTGTGAGCTTGGTTGCAATCCTTTAATTCCCAGCTGCTCACTCCCCAACCAACTGAAAAAATCGCAGTTCCTGAAATCTATTTGCAAGAAACAGCTGTCTGGAGTATATTTGTGCAATCTCACCTTTCTCTAGAGAGGTTTTGCAGTTGTAGAACCACCCTCTGGCCTGATCGTGGTTGTAATGTTATTCCCTTTTTTTTAATTTAGGGATGTCTAGCTTGCTATAGAAGAGCACTAGAAGTCCTCTCCCTATTCAAATTATGACATGTGCAACATATGGGGCTGTTATTACTACTGAGGTCTGTTTAGCTTGAATCAAAGTTTTTGAATCCATGAATTGTAGACAAATTCAGATTTAGTAGTAGATGCTATTTTTGATTCGATTGTAAATGTGCATTCACATTTCATTTGCAACTTGCCATGCTGAAAATTGGCCTATTTACCTAATAGGAATAATTAACTTAACAAAATGGAACCATTTCTAATAATGTTAGAGTTTTCCAAGTTGGGGTTTTGAGTTACAGATGTTTCATCACTGTGTTAGGCCACATCACTAAGACAAATGTTTTAAAGTAGTTCATTGCCACAACCATTACCATAGTTTGTATGACAAAACTGTCATGAGAAAGACGAGAGAAGTTGCATTGTGACCCATTCTTTATCCCTTATACATATGGTTGGCAATGACTATGTATATATATTTGTCCTGTCTGCTGTGCACCTACTTTGACACAATTTTCTGACTCCTAGGTTTAAGTCAGCCATTTTGTTCCAGCTAACAATTTAAAAAGAAAACAAGACAATCAGCCTGACATTTGTCAGTTTTACTCCAGCTCACTTGGCCTGAGCTGCTGGGCAAACAGAAAGAATTGCTAGTATCCGACTTGTCTGCATTTTCAAGTTGAATTTGTGGAACCAGCTTTCATTATTTAGAACTTATCTTTCCCTTCTCCTTCACGCCAACTGTTAATATTACCGCAGGCATCTATAAAGTGAGGTAATGGGAAGCAAATTACTTCATGTCCATGATGATGTCATCATACACATGATTAGAGACCTTGAGTAAAACACCTTCTTGAAAGAATACCAATAATCATGAGTAATGAAACTGAAATTGAGACATTACATCCTCAGAGTCTTTTATATAAATATGTGTATAAAAGTAGATAACCTGTTAGAAATTTCTGTGTTTTGTCAGTATAACTAAAAAAGGAGATGCCAAATATGAATAAAATCACTTCCAGAGAATTCTTCAGAACTTTTGAATTCTGGTGATTTGGGGGAATGGAATTTATTTTCAGGGCTGTTTGCTCAGAACGCCCCTGAATGAATCTATATTATGATGCATCATGGCTGTAGGAAGAAAAGTACTGAAGAACTATTGCTTTATTTGTTTACAATATGCCAGTACAACCCTAGGCATTTTTCGGTAATAAAATTAAAAACACAGAAATCAAACACATCCAAGTTTTCAGCAACAAAGGTAATAACAGCATCATGGCAATTCATTCATGGTAAGTCAAGAAAAACCAAAGTCATTCACAAACACATGCTTATACCTAATATGGTTTTCACTTTCTTGTGAAATCTCAACGTGGAGGCAGAGGGTTATAAGCATATGGAACACTATGGAGACAGATTGTCTTGGGACCCAGGCCTTCCCTTCATACATTCATGCACGGTACAGGCAGGTTCTGTTCGGTAGGATCTGCCACTAAGCCATCATCATGTACTGTAAATTCTGTTTTGACAGTTTCATCTGGCTTGTTTTTATGTTTTCATTTTAACTATGCATATTATAAGGAGAAAAGCCATATTCTGATCTGAGATGGGGAAGCATTTCTGCCTTCTTAAATTCTACGGTTTTAAAGAATTTAAATAAACAGGAGCTTATTTTTACCTTTCAGATCTGTTACTTACCCAAGTTAACACCAGACATATCTTCTTCCAATATGTAATGTGTATCGTGCCTCTCCCCTCATTTCTCTTTGATACTTTGGATATATTTCATGTTTAATTTAACTCAAATGAGCTCTGGATTTCCTTTGAGAATAGCGCCATAGAAAAGAATTTTTATATATTTACCGAAGGCATTCCAGATGCCTCTTCTCTGCAGATCTGCCACTTTTCATCAGTCTAGAAACAGAAGGCAATAGAAGTTGCTCATCTCCCAAACTGTTCTCTTAAAGAATTGTTCTCTCACGTCACAATAATGCTACTAATTTGTTTGCTGTCTTCTTTCAGTCCTCAATCAAACAGAGCCCCTTTCAATTCACTTCAACTTAGGAGAGGTTGCACACATAACAAACTGCAGCCCTGTGAATCTCATTGCAGTTGCAGGTTTATGCATTTTCTACAAAAAAAGCTCTCTTAACCCAGAAGCCTTTCCTTTTGAGAAAATAAGGTTGGAATAAGGTTGCAAGAGGGTTCATGTAGTCACTATATGTTTTATTAAATTAAAATTATATCCTGTTTTGCAATCATAGGAAAATACAAACCAGTGATGAGCAGAAAAACAAATGAGAAGGAAGGGGGAAAGAAATTAATAATGCAGTCTTTAAAATAATTATCCAAAAATAACCTGTAAGTAAAAATAGCAGGAAAATGAAGGGGCATGAAAGATAGAGCTAAACATAAATAAACAGCAACAAAATCACAGATAAGAGATGATGTAATCTCTTGAGCCAAGGAGTTCTATCTTCTGAGCTGACTCATGTTGTAACTGCTACTTATGCTTCCAAAGCCAACGCAAGAAGTATTTTGCCCTTTGAATGGGTGCAGCCATACAGCTTTCCCTTGACAGTAAAAGAAAAAAATAGGTCTGGCCATATTCACTTTGGAATCCATGATCTTTCCCTGCTGGTGGATCTCTGGGTGGATCCTTTTAACAAGGATCAGCAAAAAACAACAAAATGTATTTCAACCAAACTTGTCACACAGATGACTTACTCACTGGAGAAAAATATTGGGGGGGGGGGAAGACACTCCTAACACCCCTTGGTGTTTGTTCTGTTAAGATACAGCCTGTTGTGCCATAATGCTGTACTGGCATCTACTGTACAGGCAGAGGTAGGTTGCTCCCAGTTCGGCCCAGATTGGGCAAACTGGTAGTAGCGGCAGTGGGAGGCTCTGGCCACCTGCCTGGACGCTTCTGCACATGCACAGAAGTGTCACCTGTGCACATGTGTTTGGGGGAGCACACCCGAATCGGTAGTAAACAAAATTGGCAACCTATCACTGTGTACAGTGCAGTGGAATTGCCATGGTTTCATAGTACTCCACAAGGGAGGCCCCTCTGGTAAGGGGGAAATCCAACATTAGAAATTATGTTTGGTTCAGACATTTCCCCCTATAAACAAATACCCGGACAATGCCGGGTTATCAGCCAGTTATTTAATAAAAACAGGAACAAACGTGGATAGGTTTTCGAGGAGTGATTTGTTTTTCCTTTCTGGTGCATGGATATACATTCCATTCAAAACACTTCAGGCTAAGCCCTCTCTAATACTTTGCGTACAATTTTTGGCACAGCAGTGTATGAAGAAAGGTACTATTTAGTATGTGACATTCAAGCATAGCAATTTATCATGAACTGATATTTTCTTTTATATGCTTTTTAAAACAGTTGAAAGGGATGTAAAAGTATTTACAAAATAGATCTCAGAGACTTAATATTTGTTCAATGCTGCTGTAGACTATGATGTATTTACATAAAACTTTGTATATTTGAAACCAAGTGGGTCACTGGGAAATTATAGAAATTACAGAAGGCCGACTTGAGTGTAAAATATTAGAGCTACAGATATAATAAAACATTTATTTCTAATGTTTTCAATGTGCATGTATGTGTATGCATCTCTCTCTCCCTCCCTCCCTCCCACCCACCCACATAAGCACATATTGTCCTCCCTTCCAAAGCCCCAGAAGGATTAAATAATTGAATGTGTTGCACATAATCAAGAAATTAGAAGGTAATATTTTATTACTATAATGGAGTAATTTTTAAAATGTTAGAGAGTTAAATGGGAGAAGATATTTTCTATAAGCACAGCTCATTTCACTCATCATTTAGATACAGTATCCATCCATATGGCAAAAGTGAGTTAGAAGACCATTCCTCTGCCAAAAATTCTTTATTTTCCATGGCCATATCTATCCTGTACATTATACAAATCATGTATTGTATTGGGCTATTGTTAGTACTGATTGATTAAACCTATCTGTGATCTAGTAATGGATTGTCTTGTCCTTCTGATATATCCTGCAATTTTTCCAGATGCATGTGAGTTAATTTTGGAAGTTTCAGTAAATTGTGGCGATCCTTAAAAAAATAAAATAAATAAATCACCTCTTAAACTTCACCTTCTCTTCAGAATAGAAGGGCGGGGAAAAAAAAAAGCAAAAAAAGTAGAGAAAAAACACAGAATTGGTTACAGAATTAGTTAGCAAAGAGAAAGGGGAAAAGAACAAAGTAAGATGGCTAATATTTGAGGGAAGGAGAATGTGTTTGATAGTACCATGGAGATTATACAGAAAGACTTGGAACAATTGTTTGAGACAAACAAGATAGTTGCTGGAAAAAAGGAATCTTTTAAACCTTGTGTTGGGATGGAGGAAGCATAAACATAGAGTATTGAAAAGTTTATATGTCTCACAAAAAGTCCACAATTCATTCTTGTTGCAATTCCTTTTTGTGGCATTAATAAAAACAATGCAGGAACATTTAATGCCAAAACCCATTATTGATTTCAGGTTCCGTAAGCCCAAAATCAAAACAGAGAAAGTCCATTGCCGTACATGGAGCTGACCTTAAAAAGCTATCTGAACACTCCAAATTTAGTGAAGGACCAAACAGTACATTTGAAGATTTGTGAAATACTGAAAAGACATTAAATAAAAACTCAGAATAAAGGTACATTTAACATTTCAGACATTTGAAATTGCTATCTCCATGGAAACTGCTCCTGAAAATGGTTGAGATTTGTAGTTATGAAAAAAGCAAATATGAACAAACTTGCAAGAGCAGAGGGTCCCAAGTCAAAACAAATTGTATTACTGTTATGGCAGAAAGTCATGTATAACAATGCAAGGTAGATTTAAAGGAACCTGAGGAATATGCAATAAAGTGGGACTTATTAGATTGTCAATAAAAAAAGCAATTTATGTGCTAAAGGTAAGCAACCAAGCCGTACTTAAATCAAATTAGAAATATCACAAATAAAGAATTTGATAGAAACAGGAAAAGCTATTCTTTTTACACATAGATTATCCAGAATAAGACTAGCAATATGAATCATACCAGAAACGAAATGACAAAATGTTATCAGTGTGATGGGATGCTGGTTCAGCTGTATTATTTATATCACAACGTGAATTTGAGAATTTCCGATATGCTAACATTTATGGAGCTTTATCACTCTTGTGATGAATTTACACTTGACAGTGGTTTATTAGGTGGGAAATGAGAACTACCATATCAGATGCTCCATATTGGACTCTTATAGTAATAAAAAGAAAAGGCACTAGTTTACCTATTTATTTAGTGGCCAGAATTACACACACACAAAACAAAAAAACTGAACAGTTTTTAATGAGTTGTTTAGGCTGCCAAAAGATGTCCAAAAGATGGCAAAAAACAATACCACTTTACTTATAGGTATTGCCTGCCTTGCCCTAGCAAAACACTTATACAAGCTTAGTAGGAACGTTTGTGAACACTATTTTGTTTAGTTATAGTGATGCATGCTGAAAATGCAGGTGTTTCCAATGACTTCAATAAGTCGCCTATACCCAAAAGGCATTATAAGAATTCTTGGCAAGAACAGGTATTCCAGAACAATTATTGAACAACAATGGACCATGATATGCAGCTGAAAAGATTCAGCTGAAAAAAGAATGGAACCAGACATATACCAGGGCCATATCATACAACTACAAATAGTTTGGCTGTCATAATTTGCTCAAAGTTTCAGTAATTCTTTGTGGGCCCTGCCAAGAGAAAATATCCTACTAAACAAAAAGCTGGCAATTTTAAATTTGCAAATGTTTTACCTGCACTGCCCAAAACAGATCAAATGCCAGTGATATTGTTGTTGGGTTCACACACAGTCTATTGAAGAGAACAAAGGCATACTATTGGCTTTCCCTGTAATGGTGATAGTGGGAGTAGTCTTGCTGGTTCCTGATGGGCTATTGTTTACTGTTTGTTTGGCTCTGTTTAAAGAGACAGATTCTATTTGCATATAGAAGTCACTACACTGCTTCGATGTATAAACATGGTAGGGTGGTATCTTGGCAGACAAGGAGTTTAGTATACTGGGTTGTTGCTATTGTTTAAGCATGCTCTATTGTTTAAGCAGGCCTTGGGTTATTGTTGTTATTGTTTATGTATGCTTTTACCCTTTTCACATTAAGCATTTGTAATCCATAATCAATCCAAACGGTTCGACAAATAATATCATCCCTTTTACTTTCCTGTTATAATTATTGACATTTTTGTGTACTCTTTTCAGGCACCTCTTTTTGAATCTTCTCCAATTCCTCTATAATTTTTTCTGCAACTTCCCTCACTTTCTGGACAGACGTCTGTCAAAACCGCTACATTTTAAAAGTAAAGTTTGCCCTATTGAAATGGATTCTTTTTCTGTTTTAATTTGTTGGTCAAAAAAGAATACCCTTTTTTCTTAAAGAAGACTTTAATGCCAATGTTTTAAAGAAAGATTATTATGCTTTTAATAACATATCTTATTAATTTCCAATCTTATATTAAAATGCTTCTGCAAAATTTGATCTTCTTTATTAATAATAACTTCTATTGAAGTTCAATATGCAAAGATAAAAAAACTAATAGTAACTAAGAAAAATACAAAAAAAAGAAAATTATTCATATAAGAAGCAACTTCTTTCATCATCAGAACCTATCTCCTTTTGCAACATTCAGTCTAAAATCTCTTCATCTCATATCTCATCTTTTATTTACTAGCAAATCATAAAGCCTGATCATTCTCTTAATCAGCAAAAGTCCATTAACTACCAGAAACAACCCCCCCACATCTTAATTAAATCAAATTCATGTTTGTTTCATTTCCTTTACACAGTAACTTACCATTTTCTCTAAAACTAAAAAAAAATAATCTTTTCCCATGTCTTTTATCTATAAGTAAATCTTTAAAGCCTCATCAAAGTTAATCAGAAAAGATTCCATTAAGAGCTCTTAGAAACAATTATATATTGAAATGTAATACCATCAAATAATGTTCCCAGAATCAATTTCTTATCATTTTCTCTTCATCTTCTCTCAGAAACTCAGTTTAACACTTCCCTTCAATTTTAATACCATAGCTTATCATTTTCTCAAAAAATACAACAAAAACTCTTCTTTTTTCCATATCTTATCTATAAATAAATCTTTAAAGTTTCATCATTCAGTCCTGGTGAAGAAAAATCTATTAAAACCTTCGGGGAGGGGGCAGTGGGGAGAACACACATCATATACATTTTAATATTGGTTGAATAACCCAACTTTCTAAATCTTCCTTTTACTTATAAAAGTCTTGAGTTTTATTGCTTTTAAATAGTTGAGTTCTTTTCATTTTCTATCTTTTCTATTTCTTCATAGGGCTCTCTTTTGTAAGTCCAAAATATAAGAAAGTTGTCCAACTCACTTTTTTGAGTTGAAATCCACATATCCAAGTCACACCGCCCCAAGTCCCATGTTCAGGAGAGGGGGCGGTATATAAAACTAATAAATAAATAAACTCCTCTTATTTATTATTTACGTGTCTCCTTAAGTATTAAAATATAACAAGTTTCATTTGTAAATATTTGTCAACATCCGGTATCCATATCTAAAACAATTTGATTCTCAGATTTATCCACTTCTGTCTCTTATTTTGAAACCATTTTTATAGCAACTGATAATCTGCAAAGAAAGTTGTTGCCAAATGTCCTTGAATTCTTCCAGAGATAAAATATTTTTCCCATCCTGTATTAGTGGTCTTCTCCTTTCATTATAATCTCCAGTTCTTTCTGGTGGTCTCTAGTAACCAGCCTTCAAGGTCTCCTCCATACTTTTCCAGGGAAAGATTTCTTACACTTGAACTCAAAATCTTCACATATATTCTAATAGGATTTTAAACAAACCACAGGAAGTATTCTTGTAATTATTTCATAATGTCAATTCCAGTCAATGTTAAAATGCCCTCAGTCCATTTAAAAACTTTCTAAAATCAACATTCCAATTGTCCTTGTGCTGTTATTTCAAAAAAAACAAAGCTCTTAACCTTACATTAAATTTCTTTCACTGAGGATTGAAGGGAAATCACTCAGTGTAATCAAATTTGTCATTCTGAAGACTAATTTTAAGAAGGTTCTTAAAAGCAATTGAAAAGCCATTTCAAGTGAAAGTGATTAAGAGAAGAAGATAGTAAACCAAGTGTCTCTTAGAAGGCTCTGAACTGTGGCTTGGGCAAAACTGACACTCCTAGCTCCCAGAACTCTAAAATCTACCAGAGGTTACTGTGCAGGGGTGGGTTCCTGCCAGTTCTAACCTCTTCTATAGAAGAGGTTCCACAAACCTCTTTAGAACCAGTTCCAGCTCCCTCCCCCCACCCGTCCGCACATCATCAAGATGAAGAGCGAGAGGAGGAACTCTGGGAGTTGAAGTCCACAAGTCTTAAAACTGTCAAGTTTGAACACCCCTGAGGTTTTTTTTTCTAAAGAGTTAGGGGTGCAAGGGTCTTGTAACTTGACAGCTTTAAGACTTGCGTGCTTCAAATGCCAGAGTTTCTGAACCAACATTTTGGTTGCTAAGCAAGAGCGTTGTTAAGTGAGTGTCACCACATTTTACAAGTTGGCCACACCCACCCAGTCACATGGCCAGCAAGCCACTCACACCTGGTCACATGGCTAGCAAGCTACTCCCTCAAAGCAGGCCACACCTACAGAAGAGGTTCTAAATTTTTTTGAAACCCACCACTGCTACTATATTATAGTTTTGTCATGGGGAGCCTCTGTATGAAGCACTATGGGAGATCCCAGGTTCTTTTTTTAATCCAGAGAGGAGATTGGGGATCAGTTTCAGAATCAGAATAGAGCTGGAAGGGACCTTGGAGATTGCCTAGTCCATCTCCATGCTCATTTCAGACCACTGATTATCCAGTCTTCTTCAAAACCTCCATTGATGGAGCAACCACAATTTATGAAGAGAAACTGTTCCAGTGGTTAATTGTCCTCAATGTTAGGAAGTTTCTCTTTAATTCCATGCTATTTCTATCCTTGATTAATTTCTATCCATTGTTTCTTGTTCTGCTCTCTGGTGCTTTGGAAAATAACACTTGGAATACTGCATTCAGTTTTGGTCGCCACGATGTAGAAAATACAATACAATACAATAGCAGTTTTTGAAGGGACCTTGGAGGTGTTCTAGTCCAATCCCCTGCCCAGACAGGAAACCCTATACCATTTCAGACAATGGCTATCCAACATCTTCTTAAAGACTTCCAGGATTGGGGCATTCACAACTTCTGGAGTCAAGCTATTCCACTGGTTAATTGTTTTAACTGTCAGGAAATTTCTCCTCAGTTCTAAGTTGCTTCTCTCCTTGATTAGATTCCACCCATTGCTTCTTGTTCTGCCCTCAGGTGCTTTGGAGAATAGTTTGACTCCCTCTTCTTTGTGGCAGCCTCTAAGATATCGGAAGACTGCTATCATGTCTCCCCTAGTTCTACTTTTCATTAAATTAGACATACCCAGTTCCTGCAACCATTCCTCATATGTTTTAGAAAATGTTTTTAGAAAAGATGTGGAGACTCTAGAAAGAGTGCAGAGAAGAGCGTCAAAGATGATTAGGGGACTGGAGACTAAAACATATGAAGAACGGTTGCAGAAACTGGGTGCGTCTAGTTTAATGGAAAGAAGGACAAGGGGAGACATGATAGCAGTCTTCCAATATCTCAGGGGTTGCCACAAAGAAGAGGGAGTCAAACTATTCTCCAAAGTACCTGAGAGTAGAACAAGAAGCAATGGGTGGAAACTAATCAAGGAGAGAAGCAACTTAGAACTGAGGAGAAATTTCCTGACAGTTAGGACAATTAATCAGTGGGACAGCTTGCCTCCAGAAGTTGTGAATGCCCCAGCACTGGAAGTCTTAAAAAAGATGTTGGATAGCCTGGATAGTCTGAAACGGTATAGGGTTCCTTCCTAGGCAGAGGGTTGGACTAGAAAACCTCCAAGGTCTCTTCCAACTCTGCTATTCTATTATTGTATAAATTGACCCACTCCTCTTTGTGACAGCCTCTCAAATACTGGAATATCGCTATCATGTTCCCCTTAGTCCTTCTTTTCTCTAGACTAGCCAAACCAAAATCCTTCTTCATATATTTTAGTCTCTGGGCCTTTAATCATCTTTGTAGTTCTTTGCACTTTTTCCAAAGTCTCAACATATTTTTTGGAATGTGGTGACCAAAACTGGATGCAGTATTCCAGGTGTGGCCTTACTAAGGCTTTATAAAATGGTACTAATACTTCACATGATTTTGACCCACATTCAAACTGCTGGATTGGCAGGAGCTGGAGTGTGTGATAGGAGCAGCAACTGGGTTTCAAATGCAAGCCTGCAGATCGTCAGCCCAGTCTCCTAACCTCATGATCCATTGTGTTCCCCTCACCCAGGGTTAACAATAGTGTTCCAAACCTAAGTCAAATGGTCTATTTACAGTATTAAGAGTGCACGCCTGGGTTGAACTTGTTTTCAGTTGCAGTACTTTGCAGTCGTTTGAGATAGATTGGGCCATTAGCTTTAACTGCATAGGCTGATTGTGAGGTCTCATGCTAGCAAATCAGTATGTTGGAGATAATGATTCCTACTTGTCTTAGTGCTCAGCATTACAATGATACAGCAGGACATCTTCAAAGTATTTTGCAAAATATTCTGGAACAAAAAACAAAGCGGTGCCCCATTCCATCCCTTAAAAATGACTCAATCAGAATCAGACCTAGTGACGGGAGACCATTCTCCATATCACACAAATCTCCTCCCCCCCACACACAGCATTTTGCTTCTACTTGCCTCAGTTTGCCTAATGATGGGACCAGCTCAGTACTGCAGCAGCATGGAGTGTCTGATTTGGCCATCATCTTTTTAAATGGTAATATTATAATCATTATGCTTTGCCATGCTCAATAATTCTCCCAGGTCCTGGGTGGCTCATTATTTCAAGGCCACAAAAACAGAAGACATTTTATGCGTGTCCTTTGTTTGTACTCTTTAAAAAATGAAAGGGAGCGGCTGGAAGGTGGGGACAGAAGATGGAAACACAAGACTAAAAATGCTGTCTCAAAAGAGAGAAAAATTGCCACAAGCACAAACAAAATTTGTTTGCCGTCATGCGTTATCCTGAATTAGAAGTAACCAGGGAGTTGTCCAATTTTTTTTTGATACCACATTATTCAGTGTGCTAAAATCAAAACAAGAAAACAGGTCCCCAAAGAGCAAATGAACAGTCATGAAAATTTAAGTATGGTTCAGCATCAGTAACCTAAAATGATGCATCTCAAGTTAAATAAAAAAGTCCTTCCTAACTTCATATATATGCTAAGACAACCATACTTGGTGATAAGCCAGAGGTGAGGTTCACTTACCTTCCCTACCGGTTCGCGAATGGGAGCGTGCTCGCATGTGCACTTGCTTCACTTGCATGCACCTCGTCTGTGCATGTGCACTGCCTTCTGTGCATGTGCAGTGCTTGAGCATTAGGTCGGGGCGCGTGAGCAGAGTCTCCCGCAGCCACCACTACCGGTTCGCCTGAACCAGAGAGTACTGGCTGAATACCACCTCTGTGATAAGTGATCAGGAAATAATAGCTAGGGTCATGCTGGATTTCTTACTAATCTTGGCCTCGGTGTACAAGAAGAGTAATAGAAAGGTATATTCCTGGGCTGCAGTTGTTAGGAACAGAATGAAAACTCAACTGCCAGTCTTTTTATTTTCTTTTACAAAGGCATTGAATGATTGCACTTAGAATGCTAGATGAAGTTGGATACTTTGGTAAAGTGGCCTTCAGTCTGACTTCATAGGGCTCTTCTCTATTCCCCCCTCCCTCCATCCCCCAACAAATGCCATTCTTGATAGGGCAGTGGAAAAGTATTGGAACAGAAAAAGGAGCAATAAATGTTGAATTGTAGATAATTTACTTTGGCATGACTTTTCCAAAGCACAGTCATGCAGTCTAAAATTCATTAGCTATCCTGAAGTCAGAGTCATTGCCATGAATTAAACTGACAGACAATCCAGTTCTTTGAAAACAAAATAAGTAATGGAAGTTCATTAATGGAAGTGCAGACAGCTGAGTAAGCTGGGTGTGTTGATAAAATGGTTGAGGAAGAAACCAATTTGGAAACCACTAGACAGACTTCAACTGCTGTTGTGATTATGGCCTAAGCTGGCAAAATTGCAAAGTGGTAGGAAATTCAGAATCACTGAAATTAAGGGAGCAATATAGTTCAATTTGCCCAGCCAAACAATAATGAAGCATAAGACAGTCTGGTGAATCAAGAACTAGAAAGATCTAAGAACACAGGTTTCTGAGTCATGATAAAGTAGGAGCTGGGCAGTGGGAATGTAGATGCTAGTTGTTTACAGTGCTGAAGAATTCAAAAATAGCGCTTTGCGCGTGTGCACTTGATCTGCACTGCAATAAAAATTGCTCTGCACATGCGCAGAAGCAAAAAACAAGATGGCGGTGCCATAGGCCGGTTCGGGGGTGCTGGTTGGAGCGACCCAGGCTGCCAAACCACAACCAGTTTGGCTAAACCGGTTCGAACCGGTAGGAATCTATTACTGATTAAGACTGCAGAAGTCTAGTTTTTCAGAATCTGTGTTGAAACTGCATTATGCAGAGCTGGCACTTCTAAATTTTATTTATTTATTAAATTTATATGCAGTCTGATTTAGGCACCAAACATAATTAAGTAAATTAAAACATAAACATATTTTAACTTTTGCAAAACATTTTGTTATTAAAGCTCCAACAACCCAAGGGGACCATGTGTGTCATGCTGCTTATCTACCTTATTGCCACTGAACTGGGGGGAAAAAAAGGAATTTTGATTATGATCTGAAGAAGAGTAGACAAAGCAATATTTTGAGAGCCTGGAACTGCACTTGATATTATTGAGGCTATTAAAGGATATAGTGGATAAGTTGCTGTCTGTAGCGGATGCGGCTGTATTCCGGATCTAATTTTGTTCTTTTCCTGAGCATGACGGTGGATGGCTGTGCCTTGTTTTTAAAACCCATGAAGTCTATTTTAGGTTTAGAATTTTGTGGTTGTCAGCCTCAAAATAGCAAGAAACACTGTCCACTGGAATTTGTCAGCATTATCAGAGAGCTTCAGATGTTCTCGAATTAGTGATTGAGGTTGGAGCAGCTGGATAGTTCTGCTGAAGAAAGAGATAGATCAACCTTCCCATATTGTAAAGAAAAATGTTTCCAAGTGTTTAAGGTCGTGTTTTGAAGGCCTCTTAATGCCTTGAAGCCTGAATAAGAAAGGCTTGGTGGAGGAAAGAAAAAATGGAGCAGGGAGTGGGGGGGAAATGAAGCACCAGTTGAAGAGGCTAAATCAATCAAATTTGGACTTGCGTGTCCCCCTCCCCTTTTTCTAATTTGTATTTCTAATAAGCAAAATCCATGCCCTCTCTCCTCATCCCCCTTCAGTAGCGGTGATCCTAATGATTAGCTGTGAAGGTATCCCAGTTCAAACAGGGCTGCCTGAGATCCACTTTTTCACGCCTTTTTTTTCCTGCATCAACTATGACTTGAAATTTCAAGCAGGCTCTACTGCAGGGATAGGTATCCTGCTGCCAGTGGATGCCAATATGCCCTTGTTGCCAATTAGGCTCCCTGCCTTACTGTTATTTAATGTTTGGATTCCTTCAATTTTGTAAAAACTAGATACACAGGAAGCTGGCAAGCTGCAAAGCAAAGCACCAGACTCTAGCATTATCTTTATTTCCCTGAATGCCTTTGGGTCTCATAGGCAGTTTTAGAAAATAAAAATAATTAGTGGCAAGAGACGAGGGCTTTCTTTAGAATTGTGTCTACTTGTGCATAAAAACAAAATCAAAGGTAAGCTATGGTAGTTCTGTATAGAGCCAGCTTTGGGGAATGTACAGAGGAAGAAGCCATAGGACAGTATACTGACTTCTTTTCCTTTGGCAAATAGGTCTTTTATGACACAATAGTCGCATTTCTGAATGGTTTTATTGCATGCTCTCCAACTTCCGGGTATGTCCACCGAGTCAAAAAGCTTGCATGCCTGTTCTGTAGGGCAAACACACCATTTAACGTTGCAGTGCTACAAGACTCAGCATGTGGGATTAACTTCTTTTAGTCTCCCCAGTTAACATCCACACTACTTCTTATATAGCAGATATTCCTAGTCTATATCAGTATATCTTCTGGCCTATTTCAGGGTAACATTGTAAAAATAAAAAATTAAAGCCTCAATAGGGAAGTAAATAGCTTTACTTCCACAGTGATAAGTTCTACAGGCATGATTGATTATATGCATTGCAATCAGATCAGTGTTAAATCTTAGCAGCCAATTGGAAAGATCATCTCCAGGAGAATCTGTCCCCAGCTAGGTCCTTCAGGTCTTCTATTAGTGCAGTCAATGATGCAGTAAACATGTGAGAGCCACAGAGGCAATTCCAGTAAGGAAACAACATGAAACACATGTGTCTATGAATGAATGTGAGAAGGCAACCAGTTACTTCTTCACATGATGGAGCTCAGACTTGAGACAAAGTACACATTGATCTCTGCTGAAATCAATAGTGCTGTTTGAAGTTACTCTTTTGTCTTTGTGATATTTTTTAAATGTGTATCCCATAATTACTATGACAGTGTATGCACTGTTGGAAGACCTGAAAAACGTTGAGGACTACTGTTGTGGTCTGCCAGTGGCTTGCAGAGCTGGTAGCAGAGTCGTACAGCAAGGAGGTTGGGGAGGAACATGGGCTAGTCCTGGGATCTGGGGAAGGCTCAGACGAGGACTCTGTGTCAGAGGCAGAGAGGGGGCCAGGGCCATCTGGGAGTTATGTGCTGCCTCCAGAGCCTCCAGAGTTGGATATCAGTGAGGCAGAGGAACAGGCTCCTCTTGTTCCCAGTGCACGCATGCACAGAGCTGCCAGAAGGCAACAACAGTTAAGATAGAAGGGACGACTCGGGAGTAAGGCTTGAGGTGATTGGCCCCTCCCATGGGACATAAAGGAGGAGCAAAGACATGTGAGTCTTTGCAGGAAGCAACTTTGTTCATGCTAGTCAGTTAACCTTCTGAAGCTCCATTTTGATTCTTTGCTCCATGTAGCCTTGTCAAGCTAATTGCCAATTAAGCCTTTGGCAGTGTTTCAAGGAAGATAAAGGTGGGTGCTTATCAGCCTTATCCCAAAAGACTTTGGCAGCCCACTTTAGGACTCTTTACAACTATTTGGGACTCATTACGGGCTGTGAATGAACATAATTCACAGCCTTTGAAATAAAAAGGGGTTTTGGGACTAGGCATGTGCTTTTTTCTGTATCGGAAGCCTAGATCAGAGCAAATACCCTACAGAGTAGCTGTCCTCTGAACCACTCCATATTGTTTGCAACTCTTTGCACTCCCTCCCATCACTGACCATGCCTAGAATAGCTATTTTCCTGTCTTCCTCTCTCTAGCCCCAATGGACTTGGATCTTTCTCTGTGCCAGCAGCTTACAATTCCTGTGTTGCCTGTTTGTTGCCCACCAAATCTTTTGCTTCTCTGCACATCTGCTTTCTCTTCACTCAGGGAGGGAAATCTTTGCTAAACTAGGGTTACCAGACAACTGGCAAACAGAGGACATCTCCTTTCTGTCCTCATGTAAAGCTTTAAAATCAATATTGTCCAGGGTTTTTTTAAGCATCTCTTCCTCAGCAGCTATTCTCTAAAGTGCAGAGCTTCACTAATAAGTGCTAAAGCAAGTTAATAAGCTCCATTTGTGACCATAATTATTTGATGGGTAGCCTCCAGCTGCTGCTCCCTGAAATTGACAAGACCTTAATCAGTTATCCACCGACGGCTTTTAACTCCTAACTGGCTCGAGCACATTCCTGCAATTGACAAACTAGTTTTTCTGATGCTGGAAAAAGTAATTTCATATACATATTGGCCTAAGCACCCTTTTTGCTGCAATTTTTCTAGTGCAATTTTTGTTGTGGGCGGCAAAAAAGTTAAACCATTAATGAGTTCTCATTTTTCTCCATTTGTCTTCCTTTCCAATTGTCTGTGTCCTCCTTTGCCTGTCCAGATATTTGATAAATCTATATAAACAGAATACTGCAGACAATTTTCCACTTCTCTTTGATGTCTCTTTACTTAATCTGAAGTAATATTTCCTATCATCCTTTCCTTTTCTCTTTGGCCCCTTAACCTCCCTTTCTCCATTCCTATTATTATTTGTGCATAGGAGTTAGAATGATGAGACGCCTGCCCCACACTTCTCTTCACACCCCATGCATCCTTTTGGGCCCACACAGCTCCTTCCTTTAGCATTTCCCTGGCTCCTGAATTTTGCTTCAACTTCTTGGCTCCTTGGAGTTTTCCATGCACTGGTCTTCACTGACTATAGTTTGCCTAAGGTGGCAGCTTATCTCTTCCCTCAGTCTCCATAAAACATAGCCAACTTCTTCTACTTGCAGACCTTTTGCAATCAGATTTTAACCTCATTAATTACTCTCCAACTCTATTCCAACCATCAGGTTGTAATACAGAATTTATACCCTGGCAGTTTGCTGATAAGTAGGTCCAAGGTCTGACGAGTGGTGCCAAACAGCTAAGCGTAGCTGGTAAAAAGCATCAGGAGCCAGCCTCCCAAGTACTTCCAGCAACCTGGCTGTGTCATTAAGTGCAGAGATTTTTATAATAGGCCCAAAGCGAACAAAGCATTCTTTACTGGGGCTCATTCCATTTGCAGAAGCACTTTGCATACTTGAAGGCCATTTTCTGTAGCTCTCATCAGCTTTGCCTTTTTCTTTTTGACACAAATGACTGAATACACTGGATTTCCACTGAGCTTATAATGCTATGCTTTGCAGCCCCCAATCATTATTGTGGGCTTTTGGAAGATTAGGTACAAAAACTCCTTTTGCAAACACTGCAGCTTCCAGTTCTAGACACCAATTGAATGTTCCTTTCAGTTGCTTTCCCTCTCAGTTTGTTTGTTCAAAATTTTGTATTAATGAGATGTCTCAAACAGTCTTTATCAACTCCAGTCTGCTGCCGCCACCATATGGCACCTATTTACCTGCTGACAACATAATTAGCCATCCACCTCCTGTAACATTTTCAACACTGGCTTCTGAAACACACCAAACAACAACTCCCACTATTACTCTCATACTATTCAAGAGCTGACAGAATAAAGCTACGCTTTTATCCCATGTTCTAAGAAGCAAATTAATTGTGACAAATCTTTGGCAAAAATAAAGGTGACACCTACCTTATTTCAGCATATTCATTCCATATTGGCTTACATCCGTTATGGCAATTTCAGTATAAATGTAACTCTGATTTATAACATCTTGCAAGAGGAGGATAACCAGATGGGTCAAGAAGGTGACTAATGTCTTGTCACCAGAAAATTGGACCCTGCTATTTTGGAAGGAGAAAGCAAGGATAACATGTGAAAGAAGATCTCTTAATACTTAGGAAACTTTTTTTAATGTCACAGCATTTATTTATAAGACAAATTTATAAGGATACCACAAATAGAGAATTACCATGCATCTTGAAATATTGGTGGCACCAATTGTTTTTTTTTTTATGTGTGAAAGTTGGATCATGTAAAAACTAGACAGGAGAAAAATCAACTCATTCAACTCATTGATGGTGTTAAAAGGTTCTTTCATTTTGCTTGGGCAGCAAAGGTGACAAATAAGGAAGTACTGGAGCATATATAAAGACGTATCACTGAAAGGTAAAATCACAAAAATCCATTTTATTTATTCCAGCCATGTCATATGCTCAACCTCACTGGAAAAGCCATTAATGCTTGGAATGGCCAATTGTAAAAGGAAGCCAAACCACCAAAAAACCATGGTGGATAGACACCATCAAAACCAATATCAGCTAGAGCAGGGGTCCCCAACCCCCGGTCCGCGGACCGGTGCCGGTCCGCGGCTTCATAGGAACGGGGCCGCAGGGCCGGCGAGGAGGAGGGAGCAGCCCCCTGGGCAGAGGATGGGCGAGTGCGCCTCCACCACCTCCTTCCGACGGCCACCGCAGCGCTTTGCACTTTCCGGGGCTTCCTGGAGGGGCCAGCATGTCGACTAGGGAGGTTATCCCGCAGCGGGCGGGCGAAGGACCCAAGCTGCGTGCTGCCAAAGCCATCCGGGCGCAGCACGCCCAGCCCCGGACGGCTTCGGCAGCACGCAGCTTGGGTCCTTCGCCTGCCCGCTGCGGGATAACCTTCCCAGTCGACATGCTGGCCCCTCCAGGAAGCCCCAGAAAGTGCAGTGCGCCGCGGTGGCCGTCGGAAGGAGGTGGTGGAGGCGCGCTCACCCATCCTCTGCCCAGGGCGCTGCTCCCTCCTCCTCGCCTGCACTAGCCGCAGCTCGAGAGAGAGAGAGAGAGAGAGAGAGAGAGACAAAAAAACAGAAAGAGAAAGAAAGAAAAACGGGAAAAAAGATGAATGGAGGGTGGGAGGGAGGGAGTGAAGGAAAGAAGGGGGAGGGAGGAGGAAGGGAGGAGTGAAAGAAGGAAGGAAGGAAAGAAAGAAAAAGAAAGAGGGATGGAGGGTAGGAGGGAAGGAAGGAAAGAAGGGAGGAAGGGGGAGGGAGGCAATGGAAGGAAGGAAAGGAAAGGAATGGAAAGGAAAGGAAAGGAAAGGAAAGGAAGAAATCTATTTTCCTATTTCCTTCCACCTCAAGCTACCTGTTTGGTTACATTTGGGATATAAATGTAATAAAATAAATAAATAAAATAAATAACCAGGTTAAAGATCAATTTTTATCCCAGTGGTTATTTCAAAGGAATCACATCCTCTGAGTCATTTCCTGGATTCAAACCAGCATCCCAAAGAGTCATAGGCTGCCTTTATATATAACGAGTGCCCATAAATCCATTTTTACCATCTTCAGAAGACCAAAGACCAGCCAGAAATGGAAGAAAGAAAGAAAGAAAGAAAGAAAGAAAGAACTTATGACCACAATTGAGCCCAAAATTTTGGTTGCTAAGCAAGACTGTTAAGTGAGTTTCACCACATTTTCCAAGTTGGCCACGGGTCACATGACAACTGAGCCACTCCCACAAAAAAGGCCACACCTTTTGACTCTCAAAAGAAATTTCAGTAGTGGTACTGTTGATATTTGGCTCTATTGACTAATAAGTTTGCTCACCACTGCCCTAGACGGCCAAGTGAACCGACTCCCCCCCCCACGTGCGCATGCGCTGCCTGTTCCCCCTCCCCCCTCCTCCTCTAGGCCAGCCGGTCCGCAGAATTTTCTTTAAAATGAAATCGGTCCCTGGTGCAAAAAAGGTTGGGGACCCCTGAGCTAGAGCATAAAACAACTGAAAGTTGTTGTACAAGATGGAAACTCTAGAGAGAGCTGCTCCATAGTATCACCAATAATTGTACATGATTGAATGGATATCATCATCATCATCACCACCACCACCACCACCATCATCCTTTTAAAAGTGAATTTTAGCTTTCATTTAGCATAAAAGAAATCTTGATTAAATTGCTGGATGACCTGGGCTGTTACACGGATGGAAATATTTATTTATTTAATGAATTTATGTAGCCATCCATCTCAATCCATGATTCTGAGTGGCTCACAATTTTTTTTTAAAAAAAACACCACATAAAGATATAAAAATAAAAGAAGAAATAAAACACACAGCAGTCAGAGAACCATAAAAGTCCCTCAGCATAGCCAGGAAACAGGCTCGATGATGCACCTGGACCTGGGTTTGGGCACAGAAACAGATCTTCAAGGCCATGCACAAGACCAGCAAGGTTATGGTTAATTTAATCTCTGGAAATATGTTGCATAGCATTGGTTTCACATGTGCCATAACTGGTGACTTTAAATGCATGCATTATTACATTTTGTACCAGGTGATGCTTCTGAATTGCTTCAAGGGCAGTCCTACATAGAATGTATTGCAGTAGTCAAACTGGGAGATCACAAGGGCATGAATTATTATGAGCAAGACCTTCTGGCTCAGGAATGGGCATAATTGACACACAACATGAAGTTGTACAAAAATTATCCTAGTTCTGGCTGTCACTTTCTTCAAGCAGGAGCAGTTCATTCAGGAGAACCCACAGACTGTGTGTCAGCTATCTGAGGCAGTGCCATCTTATGCAGAACCAAAATTGTTCCTGGAGCCAGAAGGTACAAAAATTCAGAGATACTTTGGTCTTGTTCAGTTGAGCTGAAGCCTGTTTTTGCCCTATCCAGGCCCCCATCCAGGCCCCCTGACATAAATCTCCCATGGCATTAATCAGGTGGCTGGGGATGGAGATATAAAGCTGGCTATCATCAGCATTCAAACTTCTTAATGACTTCACCCAGCAGCTTCATTTAGATGTTAAATCTTACTCTTCTAATTGTCTTGGATCGTTCTGTAACTTTTCATGTATTGTTCCATGATGTTCTATGTGATTGTTAGCTAGGATGGAAACTGAAGGTATTGAGTGTTCAGTCAGGACAACGCATTACCTGAACATGATTTTTCTCCCAAAAGTGTTTTTTAATAGATGCATATTTAAGTACTTAAAAATCCTGAAATGATATATTTTCAAAATGAACCACCTGCAACACTCTTAACTTCTAGATTAAGTGCATTATTAGTAGGATTGGGCCAAACCATTCCTTTCCAATTCATCGTGTTCCAGAATTTTCTGAAATTGTCACTTGAGATTATAAAAATGCAACATTCCCTGGACAGGGATAGCTATTTGTATCAAACCTGGTTATTCTGGAAAAAGACAATAATAGAAGATGGAAGGAGGTGCATAGTTGCATTGTGAACCATTTTTTCCTCTTTTTTGAAAGATTACTATAAAGCACATGAATTAACCTTCCCTTCCCTTCCTCACAGGAAATTGTAACATGGGCAACCATTTTTGTACAGGGCAGCATCCCACTCAGGTTTCCCTGACAGCCATTTCAGAACCAGCATTCACTGTTATCTGGGCTACTTGCATCAAGAGATTTGCTCACAGAAGTACTAACCTAAATTAAAGCATCCGAAAAACAGGATAATTTGACTTCATTCAAAAAATTTATTGGCAAATTCTGGTCATCTCATTTGCTTACTGTAATTCACTGTTTTAGTAGAAATTTCTACAAGTAGTCTTCCACTTACAACTATTCATTTAATTACTCACATTCAAAGTTACAGTGATTTGGAAAAAGGATGTGACTTACAACAATCCTTAAAATTATGACCATTGTACTGCCCTGTGGTCACAATCCAGGTACTTGGAAATCGCCACACATTTATGATGCTTGTAGCATCTTGTGGTCACATAATCACAATTTGTGACCTTTCCAGCTGGCTTACATCAAGAAAAGGCAATAGGGCAAAGTGGATTCACTTAATGACTGGGTGGTTTAGTTAATAACCATACATTTGCCTAACAACTGCATTGATTTGCTTAATTGCTGCAGTGATTTGATTAATGAACAAGATAAAATGGTCATTAAAATCAGGCCTGGTTACATGCTGAAGATCATATCACTTAAAGATGAAATTCCAATCTCAATGGTAGGATACTTGTTCAGAAGTATTTGTGTTGCCCAATAACATACACAGTTGCAATTATTGGACAGAATGTTTTGACATAGCTGAGGAAGCTGATTCTTACTTTGAAAGATTTGAGAAAGAGCTTGATGAAAATGCCATACCTCTGGAAAAGCTGGGAGACATAGTTGTGGTGACTTTTACTTTTAGAGTCACTTAATATCCTGACAACTCAACGTTTCTGTGAAGCACTAGCCTCCCATCGTCCAGTAGCCTTCCATCATTCAGTACGATCCCACAGAGTTGGCCTTCTCAGGGTGCCGTCAGCCAGACAGTGTCAGCTGACGACTCCCAGGGGGAGAGCCTTCTCTGTGGGAGTGCCTTCTCTTTGGAATGAGCTACCCCCGGAGCTTCGCATAATTCCTGACCTCCCTTCCTTCCGGCGTGCCCTAAAAAGCTGGCTTTTTCAGCAAGCCAGCCTGGCCTGAACAAAATAACGTATTAATTTTAATTCCAATTTTAATTTATTTTATAATGTCTATCAATTTATTGCTTATTTGATTTTATTTTTAATATTTTTTTAACTTTTGTACTATATGTCTCTTATGTTGTACACCGCCTTGAGTCCTTTGGGAGAAGGGCAGCATATAAATCCAATAAATCTGAAATTTGAATCTGAAGCACGTAGAGCTCACATATCAGAGACTTACAGTAGACCTATAACACAACACTATAAACCCCAGCCAGTCACTATTGCTAAATGCATAAGATTTTGTGGAAGAAATCACAAAGTGAGAAAAGTTTGCAAACTCGTTTAATGATTTTAAAAGGTTATCTGACTTTGGTGCATTTGTGCAATTCTCAGACCATATTTTGCAAAATAACTTTGTGGCCTTCATCGGAAGTATTATCTGCATAAATTAGTTTACTTTAAAAAAAAATATCTGACTTTTCAGCCTGCCTGTAACATTGCTTTAACCATGAAGCTGACCAGACCGAATTCTCAGCAATTAAAAGAACATAAAAATAACACACAGGCAGATGATGCGTATAAAGTAACAGCATCTTCCCAGAATAGCAACATTAGAGCCAGGTTATGCAGGATAAAAAGTCCATCCTTTTAAGAAGAAATTGGATTCATTGGAGTAATTTTAAAAAGCCTGGGCCATTTACAGTCAAGCAAGCTGAAATGGTTTTTTTTCTCTCTCTCTCTCTAACTTTGGAACATATACTTAATAAACATTCTTTTGAAGCAATCATATGGCACCATAAAAGGAGTCAAAGCTTTTTTAAAGGACATCTCGATGCTAAGGCCATTCTTTGCCTTATTCCCTCAGGGAATCTACAGAAAAGGAATATCAGAAGAAATAGATCAGCATGCAGGGGTGGGCTGTTATAGGTTCGCCGGGGTTCAGGAGAACCCATAGCTAACATTATGGCCTGTTCGAAGAACCCCCAAATCCCACCCCTGGCTGGCCCTGCCCACCATGCCTTGCCACTGCCACCCCATTGCCACTTCCAGGAGTCTCCACACAGCCTGTTTTGGATTCAAGGTAAGTACAGGACCCAGGTGGAAGCTCAGGGAGGGGGGAAAAATGAGCCTCCTGGAAGGCCTCCAGAGCACAGGGAAGGTAGTTTTCACCCACCCAGAGGCTTGAGAAAAGTCTCCGGAGCCTGAGGAAGGTGAAAACGCCCCCCTCCCCATGGTGCAGGAGGCCGACTAGGCCACGGTCACTCACCAACTGAACAGAGAACCCGTTGCTGAATTTTTGAAGCCCATCCCTGTCAGCATGGGATAATGTCATGTGCCTAGCAGACCACTGAAAAGCTTTGATTGAAGTTGTTGTAAAAACCCATTACCAGAGAGAGAGAATCTATTTGCTACACTGATTCAAGAAAACTGCTTTATTGACTTATTATGGGCCTGTTTTAGATTCAGTCTGAAAGCAGCATCTAATCATCAGGTCTCAGAAAGGCCTGTATCAATACTGAAGACTTACTCTGGTTCTTTGGGAGGGTTCAATGGGTTCTCCAATTTTTCAATATGCATTAGATCAACTATTGCAAGGCTTAGATTGTGTGGCCTGCCTCCTGAATGGTATCTTGATTTCTGCTTCCTTTATTGAAGAACATTTAGCACTGCTGGACATTATTAGAGTGAAACTTATTGAACTATTGAATTTAACTATTATTAGACTGAAACCTATGAGGTGGAAGTGAAATTATTTAAGTGACAATTTATTCAAGAATCAATAAGATATCACTGATAGGCATCCCATAGAAAATAAAGGTCTCTTCTATGAAATTTCATCTAGAGGGATTAAAGAGGCATTCCTCTTCCATCACTGTGTCTGCCCTGCAGTTCCTCCCAAGATTTAGAGGAAATTGTCCTTGCTGTTTCTGGGGGCCATTGGTTACAAAAGACTTGTACAAAATGAACAGAATAGAATAAAAGAATTGGAAGGACCTTGGAAGTCTATTCCAACCCACTGCTCAAGCAGGAGACCCCTTATACCAATGGACAGCCATTTCAGACAAATGGGTGTACAGTCTCTTCTTAAAAGCCTCCACTGATGGAGCAGTCACAACCTCTGAAGGCAAGTTGTTCCCCTGGCTAATTGTTCTCGCTGTTAGGAAATTGCTCCTTTGTTCCAGGTTGCTTCTCTCCTTGATTAATTACCACCCATTGCTTCTTGTCTTGCCTTCTGGTGCTTTGAAAAACAGGTTGACCCCCCACTTCTTTGTAGCAGCCCCTCAAATATTATAATGTGAACTTTTATGATAATCTCATTCACGTTCAGGTAAAAAATAAAATAAATGTAATCTTCTCACAAGTTCCAGGTAGATCCATTATGGCATTTTCATCATAGAAACCTAATAAAGAACCACCTCTACATGTACTTTGTTGGAAGATGCTTCACTTGCTTTGGAGTAGAGTGTGCCTACCATAACTATTGCGTGTATGCAAGCCTCCAAAAGCATTGGACTTAAGAGTTGTTGAAGGTTGTTTTAAAAAAAACAACAAATAGATTTTTCTATTGTTTTTATTATAATCATTTGATAAAAAGAGGAGGAAACTAGTTAATTGTGGCTTGGATTACTGTTTTCCAAAGGGCACCACACAATTCAGAGGTAAGGATCCCATGATATCCTAATAGACATGTTACGTCCAGCAATGTGATAGAATAGAATAGAATTCTTTATTGGCCAAGTGTGATTGGACGCACAAGGAATTTGTCTTTGGTGCATAAGCTCTCAGTGTACATAAAAAGTAATAGAATAGAATAGAATAGAATAGAATAGAATAGAATAGAATAGAATTCTTTATTGGCCAAGTGTGATTGGACGCACAAGGAATTTGTCTTTGGTGCATAAGCTCTCAGTGTACATAAAAAGTAATAGAATAGAATAGAATAGAATAGAATAGAATAGAATAGAATAGAATTCTTTATTGGCCAAGTGTGATTGGACGCACAAGGAATTTGTCTTTGGTGCATAAGCTCTCAGTGTACATAAAAAGTAATAGAATAGAATAGAATAGAATAGAATAGAATTCTTTGTTGGCCAAGTGTGATTGGACGCACAAGGAATTTGTCTTTGGTGCATATGCTCTCAGTGTACATAAAAAGACATGAAAAGATACATTTGTCAACAATCATAGGGCTTAATGATAGTCATAGAGTACAATAAGCAATCAGGAAACAATATCAATATAAATCATAAGGATACAAGCAACAAATTTACAGTCCTGCAGTCATAAGATGGGTGGTAGGAATGATGAGAGGACTAATAGTAATGCAGCCTTAGTGATTGGTTTGAATATGTTTAAATATGTTTCCCAGCAGAGTTCCCTGTTAGGCTATGTTGCTATTTTAGAGGCACCACATAGTGCTTAAGGTGACATTCAAAAGAATGCACATAACATGCAGCCTAACCTGCTTTTTCCTTTTTTTGTCCTAGTTTTTAATTCACATGGAGTAATAAAAAAGTCACTTTGCAACTGGCCCTTGGTGATAAAATCGATATTGGTCATTTTTCTTTGTCATATTTTTATCCATGCGATCAAATTGCCATGAAGGTTTTTTTATATTCTACTTCCATAACTGTAGTTCAGGGCAACATATCCAATCAAGACGCAACCAGCTGATCAGAAGATACTTGAATACAGATTCTTGCCCAAGGCAATGATATATTCTCCTAATGGTCTGCATTTAGAATTTCTGATGAATGTCTAGAATTTTGAATAGGTCTGGGTCCTATACCTTTGTACTTGAAAGTCTATTTTTTAGTATAATGATAACAAATGATTTCTTGAATGAACAATTTGTGTAGTCATTTCTTTTTCTTATCGGGTCAACATATGGTAGCTCTATTTTAAGGATAGCATTAACTCATCCCATGGAAAAATGAACAAAATTAGTTTAGGCTGGGGAATTGGTTGAAAAAGCATCTTACTCAGAGGTGGTATTCAGTTGGTTCCCTCTGGTTTGGGTGAACTGGTAGCGGTGGCTGCAGGAGGCTCTGCCCACCAGCCCTGACATAATGCGTAAGCACATGTGCAGAAGGTGATGTGCATGTGCAGACATGGTGCATGCCAATGAAGAGAGAGAGAGAGAGAGAGCGCTCACATTTATGAACTGGTAGGGAAAGTAAGTGAATCCCACCACTGATCTTACTAAGTTCTTCCATATTGCAATGCATTTAGTTACCAGAAGATTTTAAAAAGCTCATTCACAAAGCAACAGCAAGTGTGACTGGCTGTTATGAGAGCTGAAGTGAAAGCCTAAGAAAACAAAAATGGATGGGGAAAAAAGCAGCAATCTGATATGAAATGATGTATTTGGGGCACCTGTTTTCTTCTTATGTACCCTGTCTCATACTGTCTCCTCCCTGTGGTGATTTTATCAATGTAGCAACTCATATTTCTTTTACTATAACAATTTCAATGACATAAAATGTTTCTGTGACAGCAGTGCATAGAAACTTACTTATTAGACAGTACAGCTAGAAATGGAGTACACGAATTCAAATACCTCAGTTCCGTAATGCAGGGAAAGAAGGTTGTTTCAATTGCTGAGGTAAAAAAAAAAAAAAATGGCGCTGCCACTATAACTTTTAGTTCAATTATCTCATGTTTATGGTGAAAACCCATAATTAAGGATTTGCTCTCACCTCAATAAGCCATCACTGAACCAAATCATGGTGGAGAATTTTTGTTCTCTTTCTAATCTTACCATTTTATGTTACACTACATCACTACATCAGTGTTTCTCAGCCTCAGAGACTTTTAAGATATGCAGACTTCAACTCCCAGGCTTAAAGATGCTGAAGTTGAGAGATTGATGCATTACAACATTCATGGATTACAAAATTCATGGATTATTTGGACCTCTTTCAGTCTGGGTTCAAGCCTGAGTATTGGTCTGAAATGGCATCAAACACACTTGTGGATGACTCTGGTGGAAGTATGATGGGGTGGTGTATCATTGTATCTCTCCTTCAGCTCTCACCAGCTTTTGATACTCTATATCATATTACATTTCTGGACTGGATTCAAGGGCTGGGAGTGAGAAATTCAATGTGACATTGGTTCTCTTCTCTTATGTCAATTCCAATTGGTTTTGATGGGAGGGAGAGATCCTGCCCATGGCCTCTGCTTTCTGGGATCTCTACTCTTAATGCTTGATGTTCTCTCCACTTATATTTAAATCTGACTTTAAGCCAGGGGTCCCCAACCTTTTTTGCACCAGGGACCGGTTTCATTTTAAAGAAAATTCTGCGGACCGGCTGGCCTAGAGGAGGAGGGGGGAGGGGGAACAGGCAGCGCATGCACATGCGGGGGGGGGGGGGGGGGGAGTCGGTTCACTTGGCCGTCTAGGGCAGTGGTAAGCAAACTTATTAGTCAATAGAGCCAAATATCAACAGTACCACAACTGAAATTTCTTTTGAGAGCCAAAAGGTGTGGCCTGGTTTGTGGGAGTGGCTCAATTGTCATGTGACACCAGTGGGCGTGGCCAACTTGGAAAATGTGGTGAAAATCACTTAACAGTCTTGCTTAGCAACCAAAATTTTGGGCTCAATTGTGGTCATAGGTTAGTTCTCTTTCTTTCTTTCTTTCTTTCTTTCTTTCTTTCTTTCTTTCTTTCTTTCTTTCTTTCTTTCTTTCATTTCTGGCTGGTCTTTGGTCTTCTGAAGATGGTAAAAATGGATTTATGGGCACTCGTTATATATAAAGGCAGCCCATGACTCTTTGGGATGCTGGTTTGAATCCAGGAAATGACTCAGAGGATGTGATTCCTTTGAAATGACCACTGGGAGAAAAATAGATCCTTAACCTGGTTAACCAAACAGGTAGCTTGAGGTGGAAGGAAATAGGAAAATAGATTTCTTCCTTTCCTTTCCTTTCCTTCCTTCCATTGCCTCCCTTCTTTCCTTCCCTCCCTCCTACCCTCAATCCCTCTTTCTTTTTCTTTTTCTTTCCTTCCTTTCCTTCTTTCCTTCTTTCACCTCTCCCTTCTCTTCCCTCCCCCTTTTTTCCACTCCCTCCCACCCTCCATTTATCTTTCTTTTTCTTTCCTTCCTTTCCTTCTTTCCTTCTTTCACCTCTCCCTTCCTCCTCCCTCCCCCTTCTTTCCACTTCCTCCCACCCTCCATTTATTTTTATTTTTCTTTCCTTCCTTTCCTTCCTTCCTTCTTTCACCTCTCCCTTCCTCCTCCCTCCCCCTTCTTTCCTTCACTCCCTCCCACCCTCCATTTATCTTTCTTTTTCTTTTTCTTTCCTTCCTTTCCTTCCTTCCTTCTTTCACCTTTCCCTTCCTCCTCCCTCCCCCTTCTTTCCTTCACTCCCTCTACCCTCCATTTATCTTTCTTTTTCTTTTTCTTTCCTTCCTTTCCTTCCTTCTTTCACCTCTCCCTTCCTCCTCCCTCCCCCTTCTTTCCTTCACTCCCTCCCACCCTCCATTTATCTTTCTTTTTCTTTTTCTTTCCTTCCTTTCCTTCCTTCCTTCTTTCACCTCTCCCTTCCTCCTCCCTCCCCCTTCTTTCCACTCCCTCCCACCCTCCATTTATCTTTCTTTTTCTTTCCTTCCTTTCCTTCCTTCCTTCTTTCACCTCTCCCTTCCTCCTCCCTCCCCCTTCTTTCCTTCACTTCCTCCCACCCTCCATTTATCTTTCTTTTTCTTTTTCTTTCCTTCCTTTCCTTCCTTCCTTCTTTCACCTCTCCCTTCCTCCTCCCTCCCCCTTCTTTCCTTCACTCCCTCCCACCCTCCATTTATCTTTCTTTTTCTTTTTCTTTCCTTCCTTTCCTTCCTTCCTTCTTTCACCTCTCCCTTCCTCCTCCCTCCCCCTTCTTTCCTTCACTCCCTCCCACCCTCCATTTATCTTTCTTTTTCTTTCCTTCCTTCCCTTCCTTCCTTCTTTCACCTCTCCCTTCCTCCTCCCTCCCCCTTCTTTCCACTCCCTCCCACCCTCCATTTATTTTTATTTTTCTTTCCTTCCTTTCCTTCCTTCTTTCACCTCTCCCTTCCTCCTCCCTCTCCCTTCTTTCCTTCACTCCCTCCCACCCTCCATTTATCTTTCTTTTTCTTTTTCTTTCCTTCCTTCCTTCTTTCACCTCTCCCTTCCTCCTCCCTCCCCCTTCTTTCCTTCACTCCCTCCCACCCTCCATTTATCTTTCTTTTTCTTTCCTTCCTTTCCTTCCTTCCTTCTTTCACCTCTCCCTTCCTCCTCCCTCCCCCTTCTTTCCACTCCCTCCCACCCTCCATTTATTTTTCTTTTTCTTTCCTTCCTTTCCTTCCTTCCTTCTTTCACCTCTCCCTTCCTCCTCCCTCCCCCTTCTTTCCTTCACTCCCTCCCACCCTCCATTTATCTTTCTTTTTCTTTCCTATCTTTCCTTCCTTCTTTCACCTCTCCCTTCCTCCTCCCTCCCCCTTCTTTCCTTCACTCCCTCCCACCCTCCATTTATCTTTCTTTTTCTATTTTTCTTTCTTTCTCTTTCTCTGTTTTTTTGTCTCTCTCTCTCTCTGTCTCTCCTCCCTCCACCCATCTCTGTCACTGTGTGTGTGTATGTGTGTCTGTTTCCCCCTCTCTCTATTTCTGTCTCTCTAAGTCTGCCTCTCTGTGTGTCTGCCATTCTCTTTCCCCCCCCCCCCCCCCGGGAAGCAGCAGAGGGGTCGGCATGTCGGTTGCAGAAGTTATCCCGCAGCGGGCAGGCGAAGGACCCGAGCTGCGGCTATTCTTAAGTGGCGCCAAAGCCATCCGGGTGCTGCACGCCCAGCTCCCTTCCAGCTCCGTGTGCGCCGCTGAAGCCGTCCGGGCGCTTAAGATAGCCGCAGCTTGGGTCCTTCGGCCGCCCGCTGCGGGATAACCTTCCCAGCCGACATGCCAGCCTCTCCAGAAAGCCCCGGAAAGTGCACTGCGCCGCGGTGGCCATCGGAACGAGCTGGTGGAGGCGCGCTCGGCCATCCTCTGCCAGGGGGCTGCTCCCTCCTCCTTGCCGGCCCTGCGGCCCGGTTCCTATGAAGCTGCGGACCGGCACCGGTCCGCGGACCGGGGGTTGGGGACCCCTGCTTTAAGCCAATGGCACTGAGTGAGATCACTTGATGGCATAGGATGAAGTATCATCAATAAGTGGTCTCAAAGGGGCTTTTTAAAAAGACAGCTGTTTGTTTCTTGAGCAAGAAGAATACATTTTGCCTCTCATCCAAGAAGCCTCTTTAGTTCTGACTGAATGGTGGAATTTTTTTCCTTGAGGAGGAGGAGGAAGAAGATGCTTCACTTCCTTTCACTTCAAAACTGAAAAAAAGTTTCTTGGATGAGAAGCAAAACAGTCCAATTGCCTTTTGAAAAAGCACCTTTGAGATAACTAAGACTTGGATGACTGAGAATCTCCACAGATGTGGATGACACCCAGCTTTTCATCTCTGCTGTGGCTGACCAAGTGATGTTGTGAAGGCTCTGTCTCAATGAGGAATAGAATTTAGTTCAACCCTAGCAAGACTGAATGGTTTGGGGTTTTAAAGCCTCCCAGTTCTGGTGATTTTCCATCTCTAGTTCTTGATGTGAATCCTTCTGAACTTGTGGTTTCTATTCTAGGAGTAAGAAATAACCATGTCTAGGAAAGCTTTTGCACATATAAGTTTTATACCAATTGCATCTTTTCCTAAAGTAGGATGCACCGTTCACATTGATCAATGCCTTGGTTGACTACTTTAATGTGCTATACACGAGGCTGCTCCAGAAGAACATCCAGGAGCTGGTCCAGAATGTGCAGCACAGTCAATTAAGAAGGCTGCATTACACCTTCTTAGGCCCATATTACACCTTCTCATCGCAGTGACATGGAAGTTTTCCATGGAAAATCACACGGCTGGAATATGCAAGCAGCTACTCAAATGATTTGAATGGATGATCATTTAAAAACTCACCCTGTCATCATTAGTACAATCATTTCTTTTGATTGGTTTTTCAAGCTCAATCTTTACATTTTCCTAAGACATAGTAAAAGCAATTTGTCATGGAAAAGGATGAAAGCAGATTTAGGGTTTTTGTACCCCAGTGGATTTATATGGGAGAAAATGAGTATCCGGTTGGTCTTTTTATATAGCAATGTCAATGCAGGCAATCATACTTTTATGCTACAAAGGAAGCTAGGAAGCTCCCCACCTGAAGGAAAGAAAAGTGGAAGTACAACTATAATTGATGTCACAATAGATGGAAATGGGAGATAGTTTTAACACTCCTTAACAGCAGTAATAAGAGGGATTAACTAAAATTTGAATAAATTGTTTCAACCAGAGGGTGTGTGTTACCTGACCTGAAGCAGTTAAAGCAAATCCTCTGGATTAATAGCTAGGATAACTAGCTTCCTCCTTACATTTCCATTCTATTCCATTTTTATTAAACAGATTTCTGTGCCACCACAATCAAAATGATTCTTGGCCCCTTATGTAGATAAAATTATAATATAATATGATGATAATGATATGATATAATAACATAATATAATGTAACCTAACGTACCATATCATAACCTAACATAATGTAATTTACCAAGGAAAATGGAATGTTGAAAGTACATTAGATGGTTGAAGAAGAAGAAAGGGCATTAGATGAATATCTAAAGGATAGTGAAGAAGGCTTACTGAATACTGGAGAGACTAAAATGGCCTACAGGAAAGACCAAATGAAGAATAGAAAAGAGGCATGGGAAGATATGGTATTACATGGCCAATGCATTAAAAAAAACAGGTAAGCAGATAATAACAAGATGTGACAATGACTAAGAGCAAGAAAGTTGGAAAAAAGAAACAGAGAGCTAATTGTGGCTGCATAAGTCCAAGCCTTAATAAAAAATGCACAGCCAGAATTGAGAACCCCCTGCTTGAGCAGGGGGTTGGACTAGATGACCTATAAGGTCCCTTCCAACTCTGTTAATCTCTTAATTAAAAAAAAAAACAAGTGTTGCCTCTGCAAAGAAGCTGAAGAAACAGTGGACCACCAGATTAGTTGCTGCAAGAAGATTGCACAAACTGAATACAAACAACAGCATGACAAAGTAGCAACAATAGTGCATTGGAAGATCTGGAAGAAATACCATTTGCCTGCAAACTGGTGAGGCCATAAAATAGAGAAAGAATAGAAAATGAAGAAACTAAAGTGCTCTCGGTTTTTAGAATTCAAACAGCTAGACACTTGCTGTTGATAAGAAACAAAAAAAAATATAGTAGTGGACATGACAGTACCTGGAGACAGCAGAATAAAAGAGAAAGAACTGGAGAAGGTAACAAAATACAAAGAACTGCAAAGAGAAATAGAAGGACGGTGGCAAAAGATACCAAATGTAGTACCAATAGTAATAGGTACCCTGGGTGCAATCCCAAAACAACTGGAGCACCCCTTGAACACTATTGGCATTGACAAATTCAACATCAGTCAATTTCAAAAGGCAGCTTTATTCAGAACAGTTTACATCCTGTGTTGATGCCTCTAACAGCATAAAACATCAACATCTGCCTAACCCAAGTCCTTAGGAAGGACTTGATAGGTGGATATAAATGCCAAATCCAGTCTGAACATCTGACTGATTGTGTGACAAACCATAATATAATAATATCATATTACAATATCATAATACAATCCTGTAAAAAATTAAGTAAATTGCAAGAATACAAGACAAATTTAAAAACAGCAATATCAAAGCAAATAAAATTAGGAGAAGACCATCCAAAATAGCCCCAATATGCAAGAATTTTTGACAGATCAGCAAATTTACATAACACACTTAACAAACATGGCCATTTCTTGGGTAGTGCAAATAGGGCTGAGATGTTCTGAGTTGTGGCACTAAAAGTACATACTCTTGTACTTATTATGAATGCCAGAAATTATTGATACTGACAAAGATTTTACATTTCAGTACAAGTCAATAAGAAGTCTGGTGTGATAAAAAGAAATCAGAGTGGAATAAGAGGCAGTATGTGTTTCTATCTCTAATTTCTTTCTTCTTCTTTTCCCTGATAGAACTGTCATTTTAGTTCTTACTTCAAGGTGTTTCAAGCCTCAGGCTGACCTTTGCTTTCCAGTTCAGTTTAACCTGCAGGCTTTATTGTGGTAGAACATTAACTTATTACTCTCACAGGAGAAAACCTAGACTCAATATATAGAAAAGAATATTTCCAGAAATGATGTCAGATTCCTTAAATTTATGCACCAGAAATAAAAATCAACCTAGAGTAGGTTTACCAGAAATGATAACTCCTAACAATGAACAAATGAGCTAGTTCAGTGTAGGGGGTCACAAACCAGGAGACCATGAATTCTAATCCAGTCTTAGGCAGCTGACTGGGCAACCTTAGGCCAGTCATTCTCAGCCATAACAAGAAGGCAAGTCACTTCCAAAAATGTTGTCAAGAAAACTGCAGTGATTAGTCCAGGTAGTTATCATGAATTAAGATTGACTCAAAGGCATATAATTAAAGAAATAAACAAGAATTTATTTTGACTTAAACAAAAAGTATATTTTTCTCAATGGCAATGATCACTTGAATTTATTTCTCTATTTTGTTTTTGTTTAGCTAAATGTACATCCATCTTTTATTCAGGAACTCAGTAGCAAGGTAGATAGAGTAGATTCGGTTACAGAGGCAATAAGGGATGAATTGGGAGACCTGAAAGAGCAGGTTATGGATGGATCATCTTTGTGGCTACTAGGAATTGAAAACAATTTAATGGCACAGTGTCTATGGAGATTCTCAATCACCCAGGTCATGAGAAGTGAAATGTTTTCAATGAAAAAAAAAAAGAAAAGTTCAGTTGCTTTTTGAAAAGCAACTTTGGGACAACTTAATGGCACACAATCAATCAATCAATCAATCAATCAATCAATCAATATATCACCTCAATCTACCCATGAGCTATAAGGATCAGGAATTATTGAGCAATTTGTATAAAGGTAAATTTTAGAGATAATTTGGATGACCAAAAACTTTAAAAAAGAAAAAGATTTAGATATTGGTTACCTATTTCAAATTCTTTCTTTCAAAGTTTCCATGCATCCTTTCCTGACATCCATATCATATTTTAGGCAAGAAAAAACGAAATGCGCAGGTACAGGTGGTACCTTGCTCAATAGTAATAACTGTGAGAGAGATCTTGGAATCCTAGTGGACAACCATATGAACCAACAGTGTGCAGCAGCTGCCAAAAAAGCCAACACAGTTCTAGGCTGCATAAACAGAGGGATAGAATCAAGATCACATGAAGTGTTAATACCACTCTATAATGCCTTGGTAAGGACACACTTGGAATACTGCATTCAGTTTTGATTGCCACGATGTAGAAAAGATGTGGAGATTCTAGAAAGAGTGCAGAGAAGAGCAATAAACATGATTTAATGGACTGGACACTAAAACATATGAAGAACGGTTGCAGCAACTAGGTATGTCTAGTTTAATGAAAAGAAGAACTAAGGGAGACATGATAGCAGTGTTCCAATATCTCAGGGGTTGCCACAAAGAAGAGGAAGTCAAGCTATTCTTCAAAGCACCTGAGGGTAGAACAAGAAACAATGGGTGGAAACTAATCAAGGAGAGAAGCAACTTAGAACTGAGGAGAAATGTCCTGACAGTTAGAACAATTATTCAGTGGAACAGCTTGCCTCCAGAAGTTGTGAATGCCCCAACACTGCAAGTCTTTAAGAAGATGTTGGATAGCCATTTGTCTGAAACGATATAGGGTTTCCTGCCCAGGCAGGGGGTTGGATTAGAAGACCTCCAAGGTCCCTTCGAACTCTGCTATTGTATTGTATTGTGTTGTATTGTATTGCATTGCATTGCATCTTCCCAGGATTCCCAAAACTGAAGGCTGAAAACCATTATTCAATCAAGCTTTGTTAATTCAAATAAAGTCTTAATTTCAAATAAATGTAGAAATTAAAATAGCCACTGATGAATTGATGTATTAACACAGATATAAAAATATCAAAAGTCTATTGAACACTTTTCCTGGCTATATAGGGTATTTGCATGTGTGTATGGAAGTAATTTATGAAGTTGGCATTATATCTGAATCAACACACTTTCACCAAGCCTCGTCCAAAATTCTGTCATGTCAACATAATTTAATAACATCATTTGAGAAGACAGTCCAAGAAAGATAGAACGCAAGTTCTGGTCACAGAAAACAAGAAATAAAACAAGAGCTAACATTTAGCAAAATATGTTGGCCCATTAAAGATTTACAATCTTTATTTAAGATGGTAAATACACCCCCCCACCCCCACCCCCCCACACACCAGGAAAGGGGACACAGTGGCTCAATGACTAAGCTTGTCAATCAGAAAGGTCAGCAGTTCAGTGGTTCGAATCCCTAGCGAGCTAATCTAGCAGCTCGAAAGCATGTAAAAATGCAAGTAGAAAAACAGGAACAACCTTTGTTGGGAAAGTAACAGGGTTCCGTGTGCCTTTGGTGTTTAGTCATGCACATGATCATGGAGATGTCTTCAGACAGCGCTGGCTCTTCGGTTTTGAAATGGAGATGAGCACCATTCCCTACAGTCGGGAATGACTAGCACATATGTGCGAGGGGAACCTTTACCTTTACAAAATAGGAATAGGTAGTTAATTACCAGAAGGAAGAAAAGAATTTTCAAGCTTTCAGGAAATTTAACAAACATATTACTACTGAAGTCTAGGGATTAATACTTCAGAAAGAAGCAATTCTGAAAAATGTGTTTATTTATAAATAAGAAAATATATTCTCATGCCTGATTTGTAATGTGCTTTTCTGGACATATATGTGTTACCTATGTCGGTGGGTTTCTTTCAGGAAACCCATCTTAAATCTGTTGAATAGTAGCTTGCTGGCATGAAATGAATATATATATAAACCAAACCAACTCTACATGAAAAGGTTACAGCTTCAAGCACACAGTTTACAGTTAAGAAGCAACTAATTAAATGTGGCAGATCATACCCTTCCTATGAGGCAGAGCTTTCCAAACTGGCAGTATCGGGTGAGAATAGAATGGGACACAGAGCTTCAAGCTGTGGTAGAAATAGAAATCAAACTCAGAATTATGAACATAGCAGCTGCAGACCTTTAGTGCTGGTGGGAATGAGATTGGATCTTGTTTCCAATCTTGAGCATGGACAGATTTGAAATATTATTGTCCACATCTTGCATTTAAAACATTTTTTTCACTGAAGCAATAAAAGCTTTCTTGTACACTTTCTTGAAGGAAATGTCCATACTCCACTTGGTGAATTGCTATTCCCAAGGCAAGAGACGATGATGTCTCTTCTCATCTCTCTACTTCAGAACTCACTTTGATGACTTTTCTGATATTTTTCAACACATGGATAAATATTTCTGGCCAGTGGTGGGTTGCAGATTATACGCCCCGGTGCAGGCATACTGGAGCTTGCCCAGAGCACCGCATACCGTTCCGTTATGGTACTCCGGAGGTCCCACCCACCCGCCCAAGCTCCTTACCGGACTTTTAAGGCGTCTACGCTTCCGTGCACACGCATGGCACATACAGCGCCTATGCAATGCTCCGCTGAGCAGCTGGAGCATCGTGGAGGTGGTAAGATGCATGCACGTGCTGTGCGCGCCCATGTGGACACTGCACATGTCCACTGTACCGGTTGGAACGGGATCCGGAACCCACCACTGTTTCTGGCATAATTATGTGAAGAAGTATTTCAGAATCCAGATCTGTAGCTGGCCTGCACAAGAGAAATACAGGGTGGGAGAGAGATTGGAACATCTATTTATCTCTTACTGTGTTTTGAGGAAGGCTGGACAAGTAACAACCAGAGCAGGAAAAAAAAACAATGCATACGATTAGATAATGGATATGACCTGAATATTAGAAAAACATTCCGACCATGGTAACTCACATTCCTAGATGTTCAGTGCAATCCATAGTGACAACACTGGACATCAGCTGTATATCATTTGCACAGTGTTGCCACAATACTCATGCTCCTTTTGCACACATTGAGAAGGTTATGCTCACATGCTGTTGCAACCATTCCTTTATAAGGAATCCAATCATAGAGAAGTTCAATCTCTTCAATTCCTTTCTTTTTTCACACCCAACCCTTTCATTTATCTTTCTGGAAAAGCTTAAAAAAAAGAGAAGGAAGATAAATGTGTTATAATTTATTCCTTTCTCCCTATCGTGTATTCTCATCTATGTAGGTAAAGGCGTGCTTTTCAGTGGCACCTAATCCTATTGCTTTGCTTTGGACTCTTGGTACTCCTGGAGTATTTTACTTCCATTCATCAACCCAGCATTTTTCATTTATGTTATACTTAGAAGCAGGCATTCATGCATAATAATGATATGACATACATACAATAGCAGAGTTGGAAGGGACCTTGTAGGTCTTCTAGTCCAATCCCCTGCGTGGGCAGGAACCTTATACCATTTCAGACAGCTGGTTATCTAACATCTTTTTAAAGACTTCCAGGGTTGGAGCATTCACAACTTCTGGAGGCAAGCTGTTCCAGAGGTTAATTGTTCTAAATGTCAGGAAATTTCTCCTTAGTTCTAAGTTGCTTCTCTCCTTGATTAGTTTCCACCCATTGCTTCTTGTCCTGCCCCCAGGTGCCTTGGAGAATGATGTGTGCTCCTACTAGCAGACAAAATGGAATTTGGGTGGGGGCTGCCAGCCTAGAGCACCATAAAAAATATTCAGAATTCTACAACATTTAGTCTTGTTTTATAGAGGGATCTTGTCTTGCTGCTTGTATTCATAATAGAATAATGCCAATCCCCAGGAGCCCTGACACATGTCTAGGATGAATAAAGTGCCCAATTTAAATTTACCCAAGATGTAACCTCCTTCAAATGACAGTAGCAATGCCAATTGTTTTTCCTCCACCTACAGAGTTGTGAGTCCAGTTTAGTAGATTGAAAAATGCCAACTGAACATGATATATCCCTAAATATTTTTAAGAACTAACCATGCTCTAGGAAAAAAAAATCAGTACATGTAATACACAAGGAAGAAAGCTAGTATTCCATCTGCCAGATACTCTTATCCATGATATAGTACAAGAGACCATCCATGATGTTTCATAGATATTTGGGAAAGTCATTGCTTACTGGGGCTCCAAGATCCAATTAGTGGTTTATGCATAATAAAATAATTTAATTAGACTTGGAATCTACAAGCATGCAAAAACACAACACTCTGAATGAAAATTTCTTCATTCAAGTCTCAAATAGTAACTCTATAAGAATAAAGCTATTTATGAGCCACTTTCCACTACTAGGGGCAATTCACTTATCATGCCTCCTTAATAACAAATATGCGAGTATATGTATATGTATAAGTATATGTATATGAACGTATATTGTGCAAAACCTATACACAGGACAGAAAGCTATAGTCCAGATAGTGCATAGTGAAACAGACTGCCCCCAGGTTGGCAAACTAGTCATTCATGGCTGTATACACTCTATATGGTAAGTAGAACATACCGAGGGAAACCAGATTGGAAAAAAATGTGCTTATTTCCAAACCAGAGAAAGAGACTATGCTGTTCTGATCATACCACCACGATAGCTGAACATGTAAATGATCTGGAAACTCTAATAATGAAACTCAAAGAGCACAGAGAAGATGGGACTAAATGACAACAGATTCCTGCAACCAATCTTAAGAATGGCAATGAATTCATTGAAGTGGTGGATAGGGTCTACATTGTAGGGTTGACTGTCAAAAATGAAGAAACTAGCAGTCAAGAAATACGCCTAGCATTTTCTTTATTTTCATTACTTAGGGTAGCAATGAAAGCCTTGGAAAAGATGTTCAGATTTCAAATGTGTTTGTAGTTACAAATATCACAAATGATTTTCCCTGTGATAGTCTATGGAAGCCAAGATTTCCTAGAGAAGCAGGATAAAAGGAATATTGCCATTTTGAACTTTAGTCAGAGAAGACAAAAGAGAATTCTATGGATACCCAAGGCAACAAAGAAATTATGGAGCAAATTAATCTAGAGTTCTCACTTGAGAGAGACCCAAATGATGAGGTTCAAATGACCATGTTTCTAATATGTTATGCAAAGACCCATCTCCCTTAAGAAGTCCATAAACCTGGAAGGAAAGAAGACAATAACCCAAAACACAGGGATGAACTTGATTACAGCAGTTATAGGTGCACCATTGGGAAACTTGAAAGGCCAAATTGGGGACAGATCATCCTAGAGAATATATACATGATTGCAAAGAATCAATACTGCTTGATAGCATATAATCTCTTGCTCTTTTTTCTTTCATTCCCGTGCCAAAAGCTGTACTTTATGCAATAATTGTTCATTAGATCAATGTCCTATATTTCAAGGGGAAAACTACTGACATGTCAATACAGCATGCTGAAGCTCAAAGGTGAAAATGTGCTTGCTTGCCTCTTTTTCCTTTCCCAGTGATTTCTTAACTATGTGTGACAGCTCCTTTATGTCTGTGTAGCCTGTATGAATTATGGGCAGTCACCAATTCCAGTTTGTCATGTTGAACAAACTAGTACTACTGTCTACTCCATTTAATTTGGGCTGCCGTTTTGTAGAAGAATGAAATTTAGCTCGTCGGTCCTCTCGCCACTCCTGTTCAACACATACATGAAGCCGCTGGGTGAGATCATCCGTGGTTTTGGGGTAGAGTATCACATCTACGCTGATGACACGCAGCTGTATTTTTCTACCCCAAACCACCCCAACGATGCCGTTGAAGTGATGTCCCGATGTCTGGAAGCCGTACGGATCTGGATGGGAAGCAACAGACTCAAACTCAACCCGTCCAAGACCGAGTGGCTGTGGTTTCCGGCACCCCGGTTCAACCAGTTGATTCCATCACTGGCCATTGGGGGCGAACATCTGGCCCCCATGGATCGGGCACGCAACCTAGGTGTCCTCCTGGATACCCGGCTGTCTATGCAAGATCACGTGACAGCCGTGGCCAGGGGGGCTTTCCACCAGGTACGCCTGGTGCGGCAGTTGCGTCCCTTATTGGACCGGGACGCCCTCCGCACAGTCACTCACGCACTTGTGACATCCCGGCTGGACTACTGTAATGCTCTCTACATGGGGCTCCCCTTGGCGTGCACCCGAAGGCTGCAGCTGGTCCAGAATGCAGCCGCGCGGGCGATCTTGGGAACGTCTAGATATTCCCATGTAACACCGCTCCTGCGCGAGCTGCACTGGTTACCTGTGGTCTTTCGGGTGCGCTTCAAGGTGTTGATCACCATCTTTAAAGCGCTCCATGGCACAGGACCAAGCTACCTGCGAGACCGCATCCTACCTCATACATCCCTGCGGCCGATTCGCTCCCACAGAGAGGGACTTCTCCGGGTGCCATCCACTAGGCAATGCCAGCGGGCGACGCCCAGGGGAAGGGCCTTCTCTGTGGTGGGCCCAACCCTCTGGAACGACCTACCCCCCGACCTCAGAACAACCACGGACCTCCGCACCTTCCGCCAGAAATTAAAGACACTCCTGTTCCATCAGGCCGGTTTGGCCTAAGTTATTTACCTAGTCTGCAATCTGTATTATAAATTGTTTTAATTGGGTTTGTAAGGGATTATGTCTTAACTATTTAAATTTTAGCACAGGGATAAATTATTTAATTCGATTTTAATTATTTATACTTTGTATTTGTGTTGTTTTAAATTTCCTGTGCACCGCCCCGGGTCCCTTCGGGGAGAGGGTGCGGTTATATAAATTTTATAAATAAATAAATAAATAAATAAATAAATAAATAAATAAAGAGACAATTTAGAGATGAAAGACAATCCTTGGGGCTGATTTTAACCCTTACTTTAATTCTACCAGCTTTTGCCTTCTTATTAGAATTTCATGATATTATTATTGTTATATTTTAAATATCTGAATGTTAATGAAACACAATTTCTGGAGAAGGGTGGAACACAAATGATAGAGAAGATAGAGAGAAAGGAAAGAAAAGAAAGGCTGAAATGATTCAAATATTCATATGATTGCCCCAGAATAGTTTTAGCAGTCAGACTGGAGATAATTTATAAGAAAACCATATAAATGATTATATTCAACATAAGATAATATCTATAGATAAGAGTTGAACTGTGGGGTCTTTGGTCTTTGATTGTTTATTTGCTGATGTTTTATTACCCAACTGGGTAAGTGCACTGATGGTATTACCTAGTTGGATAGCAATAGTAATAGCACTTAGACTTGTATGCTGATTTACAGTCCTTTAAATCCTCTCTAAGTGGCTTACAAAGTCATCATATTTCCCCCAATAATCTGAGTCCTCATTTTACTGACTTTGGAAGGATGGAAGGTTGAGTCAACCTTGAGCCTGGTGAAATTCAATCTGCCAAATTGCAGGCAGCCAGCAGGCAGCAGACGTAGTCTGCAGTACTGCACTCTAACCACCATGGCTCAGGGTTTCAAATAACATCCAAAATTAAATCTGAGTCCAAGATAAAGTATTGCTCAAAGTTCCAATTTATTAAGAGAGCCATGTTGGCACATCTGGGAAAACCCAAATGTGAAAGCTTCCCAGTTTTCCCCACCCAGTTGAAAGTTCAAGATCTTGCCCCCACACCCACAAATCCATCACATGGTCCAATCTCCCACTGCCATGCTGGCAGTTCCACCCATCCAGTTCTGGTCAGGTGCAGAGGTGCAAAGATAAAGGATGACCTTGGCTTCTAGAAAGGAATTTTATTTTGGCTACATAGCATTTAACTCCGTACCATCCCCCCTCCCATTTTCCCACAGTAGAAACAGCATAGTAGAATGATAGAAAGTGTGGCAGGTCAAAGATCCAAAAGGACTATGGCTGCAGGCCTGACACATCACCGTAGGTAACGAAATGTCTGTAAGCAAACAACCAATCTCTCCGAGAGCACCAAGGAAACAGTTACTTTCTTTGATTAAGCACCCTAAAGTCAGTGCTGACTCCTAGCAACCACATAGATTTTCTCTAGGTATAATGACATACAGCCTGAAAATAAAATTAAAGAAAACAAGCTCTGAAAAATAGGAGATCTCTAAAAGCAAAGTGATATTACCCATGAAAGTATGTGGGTGTGTATATACATCTGTATCGCCTGTGTAAAAATCAATCAAAAAAGTGTCAGCTTTCATAAGAGGAACAAATACTTTCCCTTCCTGAAATTCACCATGTCTGTTGTTGTAATCCACATAGTCATGAGAATTCACTATGATCTAGGAACAACATCAAAAAGTTATGAAAAAGGTTTTTTTCTGCCCCTTTCATGCTTCTTGTTTTGTTATGTTATGGAGCATGAGGAATCCTGTCATCTAGGAAAAATACAAGCGATTAAAGAAAGAAAATGCAGTGGCCTCGCACCTGTGATAAATGTTTTTAATTTTATGATGAATAGAGTTCCTGGACCTGCCAGCGTAAAAGGAATTGTTGTACAAGCTCAAGGTGAACAGAACTACACGCTGCAGCCCATCATAGTGTGACAAATTGGGACATGACAGAAAAGTAAATTGCTGTGTTGTGGAGAATGAAGATTTCTCTTCAAACACTGATGAAAGTTACCGTAGCTATAAATAGGAATACTTCACTTGTAACAAGCGCTCCGAGGGGCTGGGAAGATTTCAGCTGGCAATTGGAGCTCAAAGGTTTGCTTTTTGGGGTATAGTCAAAATCCATAAGAGCAGAAAATAAACAAGTTATTTAATGCATCTTTTTAAACTTAACTAGTGCCCAAGGCCTCCCAATTCTTTATTTCCAATATGCTGTCTGAAGGATCCTTGAAATGATACCAATCGTGGTGTCCTTATTGAAGTGAATAACTATTCCAAAGGGGCTGATTTTTATTAGGAATTCAGAATGGGAGAAAGGTATGTATGTTTGTATGCATTTAAGTGTGAATCTGTAAAATTATAATGAGATGAGATGAGATACAATTCTAATCCTAATCTGCCCTCATAATGATTACTACTTAGATTTTAAACTATAAAATACATAAAATTTAAAATGTTATGTTGGAAAGGAGTTTAGATGTCAACAACAAGATCTGCATTGCAAAATTTCAAAGCAATAGGTTTAGGTTTAGGTTTATTGGTTTTTTATACCACCCTACTCCCGAAGGACTCAGGGCGGTGTACAGCCAAAATAAAAAACAAATACATAAAAGTTAGAAAAAGCTATTATAATAAAACATTTCTGAGAGAGGTTTATCAAATCTTTGGCTAAATAACGTTCACAAAAGAGAACCCCAATTTATTCACAACTGTTTAATTACTATTAAAAAAGCTTTCACTGTTCGATTATTAAATTCGATTATTAAATTCGATTATTATTAACACTTTCTCCACAAATTACTTCTCTGTAGTTTTGACCATTGATTTTTTTCATCCTGGAAAATGCCTTTTAAAGAACAATGTCATTTTAATCAGAATCTTTGTCTATTAAAATATCTTTTTTTCTGATAAGTTTTTTACTTTAATCCATTATTTGGTGTATCCTTGGACAAATAGAGGCAATTTTACTTTCCATCCATGGTTTACTAAGATATAGAATATTTTGGCCTTGACAACAAACAAAATAATAGAAAGATTTATTTCTTATCAAAAGCCACAATGAACTGTGTAGCTTGATGACTCGTCAAACATTAAATTGCACCAGATCATGTTTAACTGCCATCTCTGTCTCCCGGTATATGCCATTTTAATCTCAGGATAAAAGGCAAGATATACTGTACATACAATAAAAAAAATAACTAAATTAACAAATAAATAGAGAAATGAGAGCAAAATGGTGGGGAAGATGGTAAGAGTTTGGGTTTTATAAAAATAGAAGGAAACTGTCCCTTGAAACCAGCATTTTTGTGTTGGCTTGACTATGGTATTAAGGTTGCACAACCATTGAGCTAAATTGGGAATAGAACTGAGAGTAGAGCAAAGCAAATCAACCACATAGCTGATTAAATTTTCAAATAAAAAAAGATGAATAGAGATAGAAATAAAGATTGGATGAGAAAGAGGTAATCTGGGCATGGCTAAGAAAACTTACTAAACTTTAGGAAAAGCAATTACTATACACCATTGCAGCTTCAAAACTAATACCAGTTATGACAATTTATCTGGATTCATGTGCCTTCCAGATAAGCTGTATTATGTTTCATAATGATAGGAACTGTAGTCCAACATATCTGGAGACTTTCACAGTGGAAAAGCTGCCCTATTTATTGTAATGAAATGCCATATTATGTTAACCTTCAGTTCTCCATACATCATTTGCTTGGTTGTGAGGTTTTGTGTCATACCTTTTAAGAAGGCTTTCTGCACTTGGAGCATTTCAGATTGCAACCTTATGTTTCATTCCATTAGCTAAAAATCTCTATATCCCCAACAGCATCTGCAATTGTCTCAGGAATAAACAGAATAAATTGAAGCAAAAATGAAACAAAACCAATCAGAAAGTTTATAGTGATATTTTCCTTTAATTGACTCATTTTTCCTAAAGCTATTCTAACTGAACCAAAAGTGTGATAATATGCAGGATGCTTCATTTTGAGAACTTTAAGGATGAGCAGTATATTCAAGAGCTTATTACTCATTGCTGTCAACTGGATTTCCTATACTGATATGTTCTGCATAGTTTGTTGGCAAAGGTGCATGACTTTGCATGCCAAACTTTGCCCAGAGCCATCCAGCAACTGTTTAGCTATAATTTATAAGGCATGTGAAGGCTTCACCTAATCATTCAGGTCCTGGAAGTCTTTGCTTGCAAAGGAACTGATCAGCATTCTTGCAAAATGTTTAGCTTTGATCTAACTAAGGGCTTGAGTGCCAACAAGATGGCTAAGGAAATGTCAAAAGAAACAAAAAAGATAAGAACAAAAGTGGAAAATTCTTATTTCAAAATGGTAGGTGGCATGGAATCAGCTTTGCATGCTTCTGCATATTATTTTCCATGGAATTTGTTTTCCAGGCTTATTCTTAGTAGGGTGGTTTTTTTCCCAAAATGTTAGGAGATTCTCAAATATTCTCTTGGTATTTAAAATATTTACCTAGTTTTTAATTAGTTGTATTTAACATCCTGTGATTTTGGATTTCAGTGTTTGGTTTATTATTTATAAAGAAAATGTGTAACACCACCTAACACCCTCCTGAGGACTTCAAGTAGCTTTCAAGGATAAAATCCCAATACAAAAACCAATTAAGGTATAGTAATTGATATCTGACAGATTTTACATGCAATGGCATTTAGTCTTTGGCAAACCAGATGGTTAATATGCAATGGAATATTTTCAGTAGCTTGGCAGGTTTCTTGCATGAGAAAGCTATTTATTTATTTATTTATTTTATTTTAATTAAATTTATATCCCGCCCTTCTCCACAAAGGACCCAGGACGGCCCACAGGAATTATTAAAAACATATAAAATAGCAAAAATACAAAATTTAAAAACATATTAAATTACAAATCCTATGCTAAAATCCAAATTTAAAACCCCAATTTAAAACTATCTAAAATAGCCCCAACAGGAGGTTATGCTAGGCCGGCTTGTTGAAAGAGATGTGTCTTTAGACACTGGAGGAAGAGGCGGAGGTCCGAGATGGTGCGGAGTACAGGGGGTAGGTCGTTCCAAAGGGCAGGGCCCTCCACAGAGAAGGCTCTTCCCCTAGGCGTCACCAGTCAGCATTGCCCGACTGACGGTACCCTGAGAAGGCCCTCTCTGTGGGAGCGGATCGACCGAAGGGATATATGGGGCAGGAGACGGTCTCGCATATAACTAGGCCCCGAGCCATGGAGCGCTTTAAAGATGGTCGTCAAAACCTTGAAGAGCACCCGACAGACTACAGGAAGCCAGTGCAGCTCGTGCAGGAGAGGTGCTATATGGGAGCATCTAGAGGCTCCCGTAATCACCCGCGCGGCTGCATTCTGGACCAACTGTAGCTTTCGAGTGCACCTCAAGGGAAGCCCCATGTAGAGAGCATTACAGTAGTCGAGGCGGGAAGTCACGAGTGCCTGAGTGACTGTGCGAAGGGCAGCCCGGTCCAGTAAGGGGCGCAATTGGCGCATCAGGCGTACCTGATGAAACGACCCCCTGGCCACGGCCGCCACATGGTCCTCCATGGACAACCGGGAATCCAGGAGGACACCCAAATTGTGCGTCCTCTCCATGGGGGCCAGTGTTTCGCCCCCAATGGCCAGAGTTGGAGTAATCTGGCTGAGCCCATTGCAATACTTTTTCTCATTGCCTAGGATTATGGAGCTTGTTTGTTTGTTTGTTTATGTAATTTATGTATCTACCCATCTTCCAAGCAAGAGATTCTGCACAGTGTAAAACAAAGAACTAAAATTATGAGTAATCATTCTATTAACAGCAATATGCTCCTGTTGCTGCATTTGGCAGAGAAACGTCAGCAGTTAAACCAAATTGGCTTTTATGGAGACTTGTCTCCTGTTTCTGACTTCCTCATATGTGACTCTCAAGCAGTCAGCATTTTCCAGAATTAGATTTAAAACACTGATGTATTGTATTTAATAATATTATAATTGCATTAAAAATTGACAGGGTTTGTTAATTGATATGCAGCAATTTTATTCCACAGTTGTTCTGAAATAATGTGCAATGAAAATTAGTTGGTTTTTTTTTTTTTTTACTGTGAACAGTACTTGAGATTTAATATTATCAGCCTTCTTCATCCTGGATGGTCATTTAGGTACAGTAGGTTCTTAACTGCAACCCTGTGCTTGCCATTGTCATCACTGTCATTTCTCTCAACAGAGCATAGTGCACAAAATTATCTGCTACAATGTTCTACCTGTCAATGACTACTTCAGCTTCAACTGCAACAATACAGGAGCTCACAATAGATACAAACTTAAGGTTAAACTGCTCCAAACTTGATTGCAGAAAATACGACTTCAGCACGAGAGTGGTCAACCCCTGGAATGCACTACCCGATTCTGTGGTTTCATCCCCAAACCCCCATAACTTTAACCTTAAGGCTGTCTGCTGTTGACCTCACCCCATTCCTAAGAGGTCTGTAAGGGGCGTCAATAAACACACCAATGTGCTTACCGTCCCTGTCCGACTGTCCTCACTTATTCTTATCCATTTCCTGTATTCCTACTTATATCTATCTTATACATGCTTGACAAAATAAATAAACAAATAAACAAACAAACAAATAGTCACCAGGCCAAGCAAGATAAGAGGATCCTAGGGCTACATAAGCCCTTCAGTGTAAATCAGGTTAGTAATCCAATGCCATGTAGGTCAATGCTACTTTATTGTAAAGCTCTAGTAATAGAATTTTGAAAATCTGAATGTGCTTCCCCCTTCCTTCCTTTTATTTTTGTGACAACAACGGGGGCTTATGTGAAATATTGGTTCATATTACATTCCTGCCCTGAACCCAATGTCTCTTTTATCTGACTGTTGTCTTGGTAGCAAGTCTTCCTTTTGTCTCTCAAGGGCATTCCCTGCACCCTTTGTAGGCTGCCCTTAAATATGGGAAGCGAAAGGAGATTTTGTAGGAATATTTCCCCATTGCATATTTAATGAAGATATGAGAAATGCAAAAGAATTTAATTAAACTAGTAATCAAACTTGGTCTGTTGAAAGAAAACAAATTACTGTACTATGTCAAATTAAGTATATATGAATCATGGTTCCATCACTGGAAAAATGAATAGTTCATTTCATAGTTTGTTTTTGTGTGTGCGCGCATGTGTGGTGTTTATCTGGGCATATATAGGAGGTTTTATTTTTCTGCTAGGCTTATGGATTTTTGGGGGGCTTGAACAGGTGCATAATTTTAGAAAAGTATATTTCTCATAAAAAGCTTATCAGAAAATTCTTCAACACAGTATATAGATCATGTTTAACTGCCATCTCTTCTGAAGCAGGAGCCATGGGAATTGAAACCTAGACAGTTCCACAGTATTGCAGATTTCTCTCTCTCTCTGGATTTTCACCTTACCTGGTCTCATATTGTTTTAACTGATGAACTTGCAGAAAGGAAATTCCTAATTTTAGAGTTATACTAACCCAGGGGTCTGCAAAGTTGGCTCTTTTAAGACTAGTGGACTTCAACTCCCAGAGTTCCCCAGCCAGCATAGCTGGCTGCGGAATTCTGGGAGTTGAAGTCCACCAGTCTTAAAAGAGCCAACTTTGCAGACCCCTGTACTAACCCAACTGTTTTTAAATGGTGAATAATAACACTATTAATAGTTTCAATAGAAGAGACTTTATCTGGGCTTTTCCAGTCAATTATCATTTTTAATTTGCTTGAATTTCCTTGTGCCTTTTTCTGAACGCTTCTTATAGAAGAGCCCAAGATCATTGAAGGCATGATCTGTAGTCATAAAGAAGGAGAGAATTTACAAACATCTACAGAGTCTTTTCCCATTTGCACTTCTCTGTAACCTCATTGTGACCTTCAAGAACCAATTAAAAGGGAGAGTCACTTAAGAAAATGTCCAGCAAATCACATATTCATAATATCTGAGTTATGCTGATGATTAACAATACCTCATTTTCTTTCCCCCCTGCTTCCAGTGTTAGGGGCATTATATTAATGCACATTCAGATACAAGCACTCACAGCATACAAAGAAGCAATTCCAGGGAGAAGATTGCAATGCATATTTCAATTTTGCAGGAACAAAAATGGATGTTGAGATTCCTTAGTCTATATGCACCAATGACCTTTCAGTCATTCATAAGAATTAAAACACCTGAGACTGTTCTGTACAAGAAGCTATTATGTAAAAGAATATTTTCCTTCCATGCCTGTTTCTAAAAGGACGAGTCACCAGTGGATTATGTTGAATATTGCTTTCCAATATAAAAAATAATTCACTTTTGCATTTGTTCTCTAAAACCTGACATCTTGTACAGTGTGTTAATGTTGTGCCCCATGACCTTCATGCCAGCAATGTTGCCATGATCATTCATGTTCCATTCAATATTTATCACAGGTGTTCCTGACAGGCTAACACTATACTTGTTTTCACATTACAGATACTGACACTTTTTCCAGTTTCATCAGTTAGATTTTGTATAGAACCGTGATGGTGATCCTATGGCATGCACGATCCATTTCTGGTTGCCCTATCAGCTCCAGCGTGCTGGCCAGCTGATTTTCAGCCTTGATTTTTGGCCATTTTTCACCCTCCGGAGGCTTCCCTGGCGCAAACCAGAAGTTCACAAACTTCTGGCGCAAACCGGAAGTTCAGGAATGGACTTCCAGTTTATGCGTTGAGCTGTTTTTCACACTCCCCAGGCTCCTAGAAAGCCTCTGGAGCCTGGGGTGTGCAAAAAATGGACCTACAGGGCCCACTGGAAGTCAGAAATGGGCCATTTCTGGCCTCTGGGAGTGTGGGGGAGGCCATTTTCTTCCCCCCAGGCTCCAAGAAAGCCATATGCGCATGCGCAGGGCAGCTGGGAAGTGTCACATGCACATGGAGCATGGCATTGGGGGGGCATAAAATTGTGTGGGTGGGCACACAGGCATGCATGATAGTGTGCACATTCATGCTTTTGGCACCCAAGGCATAAAAAAGGTTCGCCATCACTGGTATAGAACATTCCATGTTCACAGTTGATTTGAACTGTTATTTAAAAGTACCTCTGTAATTCAGTTGTTTTAGATTTTAGATTTGTTGGCTTTTTGCAAAATGCCCAATATTACAGGGCAACAAATTTAAGCTAAACTTCATGGGGAAAAAGTAGGTGGGGGAGATCTCTCCTCCTCTGAACAAACGTTAAGCAAAAGCTAACATATAGTTTGCACTGTTGATTCTATAATGAGCAGACATTAACACTCCCTTTTTACAACCCTGTATTCCATTAATTCGGGATAGAATCAGGGCAACTGGATGGAGCTAAGTATTTACTCTCTGGATACCTTTCCTGATGCCACATGGAGTTCACGGCAGATATTTTTTTCTTTGAGCCCTAGAAGTAAACCAAATAAACAAAGAGGCATTAAACTATATTTTTTCTCAACTTTTTAAATTCTAAAATCAAACGAATGGGCAATGGTGGAGTTATTTTGAAAGTCCATATTTTTCAGACAGGAATGCTGATCTTGACAACAAACAGCTGACACACCTAGCAACAAGCCTGAGCAAGTCCCACAAGGCAAGACTGTTAAGCCATGGGAGGGGAGGGACAGGTGCAATATTTGTACTGCTGAAGGTGAAAAAAGGACTTGTCCTTCATGTTGATAGAGGACAACATTTAAGAGACTTCAATCTGCTGTCAAATAAAGTTTCTTATCTAACTGCAGTATTGAGTGCCTGAATGACTTCTCCTGATTTCAAGCCAGGGAGACTGATGAACAACTACTAAGGACAACATATAAAAGAAACAACAAGCAAGCAACTTAAGATTAAACAAATAGATAGAAGGAGTCAGTAAATACAATTGGAGGTTATAGGTTTGTTTTCCAATTGACTTGCGTTAGAGTAGTGTTTCATAAGTAAAATATCAGATTCCTTATTGACTGTGTGGTGTGTCCATGATTTTTTTTCTTCTTCACAATAGCTATCAGTGTATTTAGCATAGTCATCTTTTGGAATGTTTTTTTTCAACTTCCAACTCTCATCTACTCTCATCAGCCTTGCAAGATAGACCAGATAGGAACCAAAGTAGGGAGAATCTCTTCTGAGGTTCTCGCCCAGCCCACATTCCTGCTGCAGGCTAAGTTGCCTTTTATCTGACCATTCCTTTGGCTATATTTCTTTGCCCTGTCTCCCAATGTCTTTCCCATACACCATTGCCCTCTTTGAGAGAGATAACATCTACAGTCCTTGCCTCATCCAAGAACTAGCTCAAATCCTGCTTCAATCTGCTATTTGATATCAGCCAAGTGACACTTACTGCTTCTTCCCAACATAGCGGATTCCAGATGTGATGTCTAGGAATAAAAAAATCCTGTCATTCTTAGAGATTAAATAACTAAATATGTAACATTGATTATTGGGACACGTTTGATTTATTTACTAAAACATTTAATTGAAGGGAAATAAAATTTAGTATAAGTGAAGTTTGTAAGAAAATGTTACTGTGTGTGGAACTCATATTTTAGGAAGCAATGAATGCCCTTCTTCGCCTATTTCAATTCCTTTCTTCCCATTATTTTGACCAAGCCCCATGCAGGTAGATATTTTAAAGTGGTAGGCATTGGACTATTTGAGAAGGATATCTTCTTTTAGCTCTTTCCCACTTATTCAAATCTTGAGATTTCCCCGAGCACATAGATGTCCTCAATTACCTTCTTTTGGCTATACATAGTTCTCGAAATTACCTGAGGGTAGGACAAGAAGCAATGGGTGTAAACTAATGAAGGAGAAACTAATGAAGCAACTTAGAACTGCGGAGAAATTTCTGACAGTTAGAACAATTAATCGGTGGAACAAATTCCACTGTTGCTCTTCTCTGCACTCTTTCTAGAGTCTCCACATCTTTTCTACACCGTGGGTTTGGTCACCACAATGTAAAAAAGATGTGGAGACTCTAGAAAGAGTGCAGAGAAGAACAACAAAGATGATTAGGGGACTGAAGACTAAAACATATGAAGAACGGTTGCAGGAACTGGGTATGTCTAGTTTAATAAAAAGAAGGAGTAGGGGAGACATGATAGCAGTGTTCCAATATCTCAGGGGTTGCCACAAAGAAGAGGGAGTCAAACTATTCTCCAAAGCACCTGAGGGCAGAACAAGAAGCAATGGGTGGAAACTAATCAAGGAGAGAAGCAACTTAGAACTGAGGAGAAATTTCCTGACAGCTAGAACAATTAATCAGTGGAAAAGCTTGTCTCCAGAAGTTGTGAATGCCCCAACACTGCAAGTCTTCAAGAAGATGTTGGATAGCCATTTGTCTGAAATGGTATAGGGTTTCCTGCCTAGGCAGGGAGTTGGACTAGATGACCTCCAAGGTCCCTTCCAACTCTGCTATTGTATTATTTGTATTATTTGTAAATTACCTTCAGAAGTTGTGACTGCTCCAACACTGGAAGCTTTTCAGAAGATATTGGATAATCCTTTGATGGAAGTGGTGTAGGGTTTCCTGCCTTAGCAGGGGGTTGGACTAGAAGCCCTCCGAGGTCCCTTCCAACTCTATTATTCTATTCTATTCTAGTTGTATAAATCATAATTATGTTTGGGAAGCATTCTCTGAATCCTAGCAAACCAATACAGACTTGAACTGTGGGAATTTGACAAGGATGGAGTACCATATGTATGGAGAGGGTTGAGGAAGCACACAGGGAATGCTTTTCAATTTGAATTTGGCACACAGATAAGAAATGCATGTTACCTAGTAAGACTAATGCAAAGAGATGGACAGACTCTTGCTAGAAATTCTGGCTGGCAGCAGATAATAAGAATGAGTATGTGAGTTTATGCCCTCCCTCCCTCCTCCCCCATAATGTACTATATATTCCCTTCAGTTTAGACTGATACCTTATTCATCAAGTGCTATATCTGAAAAATTCGAGGTTGCATATGACTATATGCTCCAATACATTTTTGCATATTGAAATATTTCTGGCCTAGCAAAGCAAAACAAATGCTGCAAGTAAATAAACACTTTAGCATGGACATTTTTCAAGACTGACATTTGAAATGCAGAGAGTAATGCATAATATTCTAATGAGAAGCTACTGTGCTTTGTAATAGAATGCAAACAAGTTGCAAAGGCAAATTAATGGGTTGCTATCTAAAGGCCAAAGGATTATAATTAGCTGGTCCCAAACTTTTGGGGCTCCATTTGTAGACGGCAAAAGTTGGGAAGGTCTTTCCAAGTAGAGAAATTCTTTGAAATGTCTGGCAATTGGAAGGTCACTTGGAGAACAGGTGCAAATGATTTCTGATGAAAGTCCAATTTCATTGTAATAATAATAATAATAATAATAATAATAATAATAATAATAATAATAATAATAATAATAATAATAATAATAATAATAATAATAATAATAATAATAATAATTTAATACTTATAAACCGCTCCCTCTCCCCATAGGGACTCGGGGCGGTGCACAGGAAGAATAAAAGACAATAAATATATACAGACATTTTAAAAAACAAATTAAACCTGAGCCTGTGCTAAAATTTCCCATAAAACTAACTAAACTAAAATAGCATTCCCAATAATTAAATACAATAATAATAATACCCCAAAGACAGAGAGACTATCCTAAGCCGGCCAGACAAAAGAGATGTGTTTTTAATTTTAGACGGAAGGAGCGGAGGTCCATGGTCGTCCTAATGTCGGGGGGAAGGTCGTTCCAGAGGGCTGGGCCCGCCACAGAGAGAGCCCTTCCCCTGGGCGTCACCTGCTGACAAAGTCTAGTGGACGGCACCCGGAGAAGTCCCTCTCTGTGGAAGCGAATCGGCCGTGAGGATGTATGAGGCAGGATCTGATCCCGCAGATAGCTAGGTCCCGAGCCATGGAGCGCTTTAAAGATGATAACTAGAACCTTGAAGTGCACCCGGAAGACGACAGGCAGCCAGTGCAGCTCGCGCAAGAGCGGTGTTACATGGGTAAACCTTGCGGTTCCCATAATTGCTCGCGCGGCTGCGTTCTGGACTAGCTGAAGTCTGCGGATGCACCTCAAGGGGAGCCCCATGTAGAGAGAGTTACAATAGTCCAGTCGAGATGTCACGAGAGCATGAGTGACTGTGCGAAGGGCGTCCCAATCCAATAGGGGGCGCAATTGGCGAACCAGGCGAACCTGGTAAAACGCCCTCCTGGCCACGGCTGTCACTTGATCTTCCATAGACAGCCGGGCATCCAGGAGGACACCCAAATTGCGCGCCCCATCCACAGGGGTAAGATGTTCGCCCCCTATGGCCAGCGATGGAGTGAGCTGGTTGAATCGGGCAGCCGGAAACCACAGCCACTCGGTCTTGGTCGGGTTGAGCCTGAGTCCATTACTTCCCATTACAATATTATTACAATGACAATAAAGATGATGATGATGATTGAGCTATCATGTTGTTCCATAATGCACATGCATATTTGAATAATGATGTGATGTCAAGACTATTCAAAGAGAACGGGGAGGGAGCAGAGGGGGCGCAAGTAGAAGATTAGCTTTGTTTGAAATGGTAAAACAATAAGAGGTTGAAATGGTAAAACAATAAGAGGTAGAAATGGTAAAACAGTAAGAGGTAGAAATGCCAAACAAAATAAATAAAAAGAGCCATCTATGTTTCCAATAAACTTGTGATGGAAAACCTATGGCACATGTGGCACACAGAGCCACATTTGGTGGCACGCCAGCTGTCAGCTCCTTCTGAAAAAGCTGATTTTTCACCCAACCAGAGGCGTTTTTGCCCTCCCCAGGCTTCAGGAAAGCCCTGGAACTGGAAAAATGGCCCCAACAGGCTAACCGGAAGTTCAGAAACAACCTGTTTCCAGCTTCTGGAGGGCCTCCGGGGGGCTGGAGGAGGCCATTTTCACCCTCCCCAGGCTTCAGGAAAGCTTCTGGTACCTGGGGAAGGGTGATACATGCATGTGCTGGGGGAGGGCACATGCGTAGGTAGGTGGGGAGATTGAGTGGCCACGCGTGCAGGGCACACAGTGTTGGCATCCTGTAACAAAAAGGTTTGCTATCACTGCAATAAACCATTTGCTGAGAATTACAGTATAAGCTTATTTTTCCTACTTGTCATTTGGCTTCATTGTCTCTATTTTCCAGGAGAAAACTAGGCAGAGTGAAGATATTGATAGAGCTTGAACCAGTACATCTGGTTCCAAGGGTTCCTCACCCTAATTTAAGCTGATTTTTACAGACCCCCTGCCCTGGATTGCGTGACATGTGCAGTCTGTACACAGGCAAATAAGTGGCCACCATACTTGTGCCCTTTTCTGTAAGTACACCTTTTTGTATAAATCTAGATTCCTTGTATAATAAAACAACCTCCCCCAGCTTGATGACAACCAAATATATTAGAAGTACAATTCACATGATTCCATGAGTCACATTGCCAAAAATTCTGCAGGTTGCGGAAGAGCATCAGGGTACAGAAAAATGGATCTATGGTGATTAACAGCTCTGATACTTTCCAATCGCCACACCCCACCGCGGGGAGGCGGAACCAGAGATTCCTAGATGGTTCTGCCCCAGGCGCCTGATGGACCCAGAAAGGTTCCAGAGGGAGCTTGGGCCAATACCTGTGGCCTTGCCTCGCGACTCGACTGAGGACCTAGTGGCCACATGGTTTAGTGCGGCCGCGGGGGCCTTGGACCGAGTCGCGCCCTTGCGGCCTCTCATGCGGCGCCGAATCACCCAGGCTCCTTGGTTTACCGAGGAGCTGAGGGAGATGAAATGCCACAAGAGACGCCTAGAGAGCAGATGGAGATCTTCTCGCTCCGAAGCCGACCGAACACTAGTAAGAGCTCATATTAGGACTTAGTGGCGATAAGAGTGGCCAAACGTGAGTACTGTGCCACTCTTATTGCATCAGCAGATAACCGCCCTGCCGCCCTGTTCGGAGTGACCCGCTCCCTCCTTCACCAGAGGCCGCGGGAAGCCCCTCTACAGGGTCGAGCAGAGGAATTTGGTGAATATCTACAAGACAAAATCACTCGGATTCGGAACGAGTTGCCCTCCATTGAGAGTGGTCCGGTCGGATTGTCCGAGGCTGTTCTTGAGACACCATCTTGGGAGGAGTTTGACTTTGTTACTACCGAGGATATGGACAGGTTGTCAAGGAGACTCAAGGCCACCACATGTTTATTGGACCCGTGTCCCTCCTGGCTTGTACTGGCATCCTGGGAGGTTACATGAGGCTGGCTCCAGGGTATCGTGAACGCTTCTTTGAGTGAGGGGTACTTGCCTACCATCTTGAAAGAGGCGGTGGTGAGCCCCTCCTCAAGAAGACTTCCCTGGACCCAGCATTGTTGGAAAATTACCGTCCGGTCTCCAACCTTCACTTTTTAGCGAAGGTTGTAGAGAGTGTGGTGGCTCAACAGTTTCCTCGACACCTGGAGAAAATTGATTATCTAGACCCGCACCAGTCCGGCTTCCGACCCAGTCACAGTACCGAGACGGCATTGGTCGCGTTGGTGGATGATCTCTGGAGGGTGCGGGATAGGGGATGTTCCTCTATCCTAGTCCTATTAGACCTCTCAGCGGCTTTTGATACCATCGACCATGGTATCCTTTTGCACCGACTGGGGGGTTTGGGGGTGATAGGCACCGTATTATGGTGGTTCTCGTCTTACCTCTCTGGTCGGTCGCAATGTGTGTTGGCAGGGGGGCAGAGGTCCGCCTCGACGCCCCTCTTATGTGGGGTTCCTCAGGGGTCGGTCCTCTCGCCTCTCCTGTTCAACACTTATATGAAGCTGCTGGGCACGATCATCCGTGGTTTTGGGGTGGGTACCACCTGTACGCTGATGATACTCAGTTGTACATATCCACCCCAGACCACCCCAACGATGCCGCTGAGGTGCTGCCCCGGTGTTTGGAGGCCGTACGGGTTTGGATGGGTAGTAACAAACTCAAGCTCAACCCGTCCAAGACTGAGTGGCTGTGGTTTCCGGCACCCCGGTTCAACCAGATAACTCCAACTCTGGCCATTGGGGGCGAAATATTGGCCGCCGTGGAGAGGGCGCGCGATTTGGGTGTTCTGGATTCCCGGCTGTCCATGGAGGACCATGTGATGGCCGTGGCCAGGGGGACGTTCTATCAGGTACGCTTGATACACCAATTGTGCCCCTTACTGGACCGGGCTGCCCTCTGCACAGTCACTCAAGCACTCGTGACGTCCCGACTTGACTACTGTAACGCTCTCTATATGGGGCTCCCCTTGAGGTGCACTCGAAGGTTACAGTTAGTCCAGAATGCGGCCGCGCCAGTGATCATGGGAGCCTCTAGGCATTCCCACATATCACCTCTCCTGCGCGAGCTACACTGGCTACCTGTGGCCTTTCGGGTGTGCTTCAAGGTGTTGACGACCATCTTCAAAGCGCTCCATGGCTTGGGGCCTAGTTATATGCGAGACCGTCTTCTGCCCCATACATCCCTTCGACCGATCCGCTCCCACAGAGAGGGTCTTCTCAGGGTGCCGTCGGCCGGACAATGCCGGTTGGCGACACCCAGGGGAAGGGCCTTCTCTGTGGCGGGCCCTACCCTCTGGAACGACCTGCCCCCCGCACTGCGCACTATCTCAGACCTCTGCCTCTTCTGCCAGCATCTTAAAACGCACCTTTTCCAACAAGCCGGCCTAGCATAACCCCCCGTTCTTGACTGTTTTTAGATAGATTTTAATTAGGGGGATTTTACACTATTTTAGCACAGGGCATGGGTTTAATAGTTTTTAAAAAAAAATTATTTTTGTATATTTGTATTGTTTTTAAATTTCCTGTGCGCCTCCCTGGGTCCCTTTTAGGAGAAGGTGCGGGGTATAAATTTGAATAAATAAATAAATAAGATACCCAACCCAAATTCAGCCAAGAATGTTTCTCTTTAGGGCCTGAATCCAGGCTTGGCAATGTTGTTGTTGTTCCAAAATCTAAGAAAATTCAACAGCAGAATCATTTTGATTTCCGTTGTAGATTCAAGAAAACTCTTAATGTGCATGCCCTAATTCTTCCAAATTAAAGAGAAATGTCAAAAGTACTTTGATCATCTGCTTGGCCTATTTTTTTTTTCAGATTAGTTATATTGTTGATCTGGTAAGAATTGCCCTTTCCCCACATTTCACTCAAGAGGTTTATCTTTCTTAGCGATTGGTTTATTTGACATCAAGTCAATGTCAATTCTTAGTGACCACATAGATTTTCTCTAATTTTCTTGGAAATTAATGACAAGCTTAACCCCCTTTCCCCCTGAAAAGTATCACTAAAATGTTTAACCAAATATCCCAAGCTTCTTCTCTGGAATGTTTCTAAGATGTCCAAAGACAAGGACTAGACAGGAGGACAAGAGCATAAAATTTGGGATGCACAAATGCTCTTATCCTCCTTTGGCTTCTCAGAGGCATTTGGTCCAGCACTTTGGGAGCAGATAGGCCTCTAGTCCTGTTTCCTGTTTCCATCTGCTTTCCTGTTGATGGAAAAAGCCAATTTAGTTATTTCCCAATAAGGGAATAACTAAATTTAATCAAAACATAGTTAAATGTTTACATCAAGTCCTTTTTGTCAAGATAAGAAGCAAAAGATATTTATTCTTGTTCCGGCCCATCACTGATCCTTCTTTCCTTATTTTTCATTGTAATATAGATATTAATATCAAATTCTCAGCTTTATATGTTTTTTTTTTAAAAAGCAGTTTGTCTTCTGCTTTTTGTTGATTTTCTTTCTCTGATACACAGCAGGAGATTACTGCTTATCTTCAATTTGTCATTCCGTGGGTAGGAACTATAAATAGCCCACGCAAGAATGCTCCTGTTGTCTTAAATATAATTAGTGAATATCATGTTAAATTAAGTACAATAGGCTTAATTGAATTTTAACCAACTAAATGTTCTGAAATTGAAGACAGAAATTTAATTTAAAGTGAGCACACACCGCATTTATGTAGAACGTGAGCTGAGATGATATTCCTGACGTATGTATATTTTCAAAAAAGGTAAAATAAAATGACAGAGCTTCTGGTTCTGAAGTTTAGCCACATCATTAATTATCAGCATGCGGCAGCAAGCAAAATGCAAACAAAATGTAATAATATTCAACAACAATGCTTTAAAAAGGAAAAATATCCAGCATTTTATAATATGGTCAACAACAAGAAAAAAGAAAATATTGGAATGAAATATTGATTTTAAAAAAACAAAGAGACCAATAAAACCAAAAGATTTTTCTTGTAAAATTCTATTACAACCAATCCCAATAAAAACAGCTCTAGCTTTCCCCGTGATTTTGGGATTCAGTTTATTCAGTGGGACTAATATCAGTCTTGCAAGATTGATTGTGCTATATTTCCTCCCCTTCATGTTTCTCTTGTGAATTTTGGTTGGTCACTCACAAATGCTATCTGATTGTGGTGAAGTTAAAATATGTATTTTCCCCTGTGTTGCTTTGGTAACAGAACTCATGTATCTCCGTTAAGGTCACCTTCCTTACTCACTACCCTCTGCTCATGGCCAGTCATGCCTTAGTTACCTCCCAAATGGATTATTGTTCTGGGTCCTGTCAAGCCAAACAATGTAGGGCAAAGCAAGAAGCCTTTTCTGTTGCTGTGCTTGTCTTTTGGGACACCATTTCCCATTCTCCTCCCCTCCCTCCCCTCCACCTTAGATTAGTCTTAACTCTTCTAGTTTTTTGGAAGAGATCTTCAGATGAATGTATACTGTTATGTATTTATTTACAATCAAATATATATAGTTATCTCATTTATATCTCATTTATTTATTTATAGCCAAATTTATATAATTATTTCATTTATATTTTATTTATTTTATTTTATTTTATTATTTTATTTTTATTTTATTTTATTTTATTTTATTTTATTTTATTTATTTTATTTTATTTTATTTTATTTTATTTATTTTATTTTATTTTATTTTATTTATTTTATTTTATTTTATTTATTTTATTTTATTTTATTTTATTTTATTTTATTTATTTTATTTTATTTTATTTTATTTTATTTTATTTTATTTTATTTTATTTTATTTTATTTTATTTATTTTATTTTATTTTATTTTATTTTATTTTATTTTATTTTATTTTATTTTATTTTATTTTATTTTATTTTATTTTATTTTATTTTATTTTATTTTATTTTATTAAATTTATACCCTGCCCTTCTCCTTGTAAGGACCCAGGGCGGCGCACAGGCAATATAAAACCATACAAAATACAAAATACATTTTAAAAAAACTATTAAATCCCGTGCTAAAAACCCTTTAAAACAGGGGTCCCCAACCCCCGGTCCGTGGACCGGTGCTGGTCCGCGGCTTCATAGTAACCGGGCCGCAGGGCTGGCGAGGAGGAGGGAGCAGCCCCCTGGGCAGAGGATGGCCGAGCGCGCCTCCACCAGCTCCTTCCGACGGCTACCGTGGCGCACTGCACTTTCCGGGGCTTCCTGGAGGGGCCGGCATGTCGGCTGGGGAGGTTATCCCGCAGCGGGCGGGTGAAGGACCCAAGCTGCGACTACCTTAAGTGTCGCCAAAGCCATCCGGGCGCCGCACGCCCACCTCCGTTCCAGCCCCGTGCGGTGCCCGAACGGCTTCGGCGGCGCACATGGGGCTGGAAGGGAGGTGGGCATGCGGTGCCCGGATGACTTTGGCGGCACTTAAGGTAGCCGCAGTTTGGATCCTTCGCCCGCCCGCTGCGGGATAACCTCCGCAGCCGACATGCCGATTCCTCTGCTGCTTCCCCGGGGGGAGGGAGGGAGAGAATGACAGACACACAGAGAGGCAGACTTAGAGAGACAGAAATAGAGAGAGAGGGAAACACACACACACACACACACAGAGTGACAGAGATGGGTGGAGGGAGGAGAGAGAGACAGATACAGAGAGAGAGAGAGAGAGAGAAGAGAAAGAGAAAGAAAGAAAAATAGAAAAAGAAAGATGAATGGAGGGAGGGAGGGAGTGAAGGAAAGAAGGGGGAGGGAAGAGGAAGGGAGGGGTGAAAGAAGGAAGGAAAGGAAGGAAAGAAAGAAAGAAAAAGAAAGAGGGATGGAGGGTAGGAGGGAAGGAAGGAAAGAAGGGAGGAAGGGGGAGGGAGGCAATGGAAGGAAGGAAAGGAAAGGAAAGGAAAGGAAAGGAAAGGAAGAAATCTATTTTCCTATTTCCTTCCACCTAAAGCTACCTGTTTGGTTAACCAGGTTAAAGATCTATTTTTCTCCCAGTGGTCATTTCAAACGAATCACATCCTCTGAGTCATTTCCTGGATTCAAACCAGCATCCCAAAGAGTCATGGGCTGCCTTTATATATAACGAGTGCCCATAAATCCATTTTTACCATCTTCAGAAGACCAAAGACCAGCCAGAAGTGGAAGGAAGGAAGGAAGGAAGGAAGGAAGGAAAGAAGGAAGGAAGGAAGGAAGGACTTATGACCACAATTGAGCCCAAAATTTTGGTTGCTAAGCAAGACTGTTAAGTGAGTTTCACCACATTTTCCAAGTTGGCCACGCCCACCGGGTCACATGACAACTGAGCCACTCCCACAAAACAGGCCACACCTTTTGGCTCTCAAAAGAAATTTCAGTAGTGGTAGTTGATATTTGGCTCTATTGACTAATAAGTTTGCTCACCACTGCCCTAGACGGCCAAGTGAGCCGACTCCCCCCCCTGCGTGCGCATGTGCCGCCTGTTCCCCCTCCCCCCCTCCTCCTCTAGGCCAGCCGGTCCGCAGAATTTTCTTTAAAATGAAACTGGTCCCTGGTGCAAAAAAGGTTGGGGACCCCTGCTTTAAAACCATGAGAATTAAAATTTGTTCAGATGAAAGTCAGAAACGGGGGGTTATGCTAGGCCGGCTTGTTGGAATAAATACGTCTTGAGACGCTGGCGGAAGAGGCGGAGGTCCGAGGTGGTGTGTAGGTTGGGGGGTAGGTCGTTCCAGAGGGCTGGGCCCTCCACAGAGAAGGCCCTTCCCCTGGGCATCACCAACCAGCATTGCCCGGCGGACGGTACCTGGAGAAGACCCTCTCTGTGGGAGCGGATCAGACGAAGGGATGTATGGGGCAGGAGGCGGTCTGGTATATAGTTAGGCCCCGAGCCATGGAGCGATTTAAAGATGGTCGTCAGCACCTTCATATCTCATATATCATGAGAAGTGGCTCTGGGTGGGGGTCCAATAATCAATGACCTAAACAGCTCTTTCGAACCTTATAAGCCTACATGGAGAGCAGCAGAACAACATGGACTCATTTCTCTGATGGTATTTTTTCTCCCAAACTTGGTCCGGGAAGCTGAATACCCTTATGTATTCAGCTGTTCTCTCTCTGATGGTTGTCAGGCTAAAAGAAGGAAGAAAGAAGAGATATACTCTTGGGTTACTTCTTGGTGCTCTCTGACTTTCAATGTTTATTTGCAGATGCTTCATTGTCCAGTAAAGTAACATCAAAAGTGCATGGCAAGAATTCCAGAGTTCAAACTCTGAAGTACAGATATTGTCTTCTACTGGGCAGATAATAAAGACAATAAGATACTCAAGGTAGAAAGATGCATTGTAAATAACAGCCACCAAACATCAAAAACTGTAAAGCAAGTAGGTTCTAACCATTCGTGCCCATAATTTAAATATATTAGCTAAAAGGTAGTTGGTTTAGCTGTGTATGCATGACTGCACTCTCATTATCTTAATTTCCTCCCCAATACAAATAGAATGCCCAAAGTTCTTCCCTAATTTAAATATTCTCATTATCTTAATTTCTTCCCAAATGTAAATAGTGTTCTCATTAATTAATGCACAAATGCATACAGATTTTGCCACTGTTGGTCTAGAGAGAATATTCTGTCCATTGCCATCAAAATAATATCAGCTCATGGATTAATTTTGCAAAAAAAATCAGCTCTGTGTCACACAGCTCTTTGATAACATGCTGGAAAGATGAAATGGTAGATTAAAGCTCAACCTTTAGCTTTCACTGCAACCTGATCCTATTTTTCAATAAATTTGTTGTTAATTTCATTTTGTATTGTGGTGAAGATTGCCAGACCTGGGGAGAAACTGGCTTGAATATGTTCTGTGAATTCCAAGAAGTGATGAGTCATCTGGAGCTTCATTTGACAAACATTTCCAATGATGTTAAGCACTTGTTAAATAAATCTTTGTAAGATTGCTCAAAGTGCTTATAGACCTGCAAAGAGTCCCACTGCTTTTGGTGGAAACATCTGTTTAGAAGCTGCATTGACTTATGATGAGAATAAATTCATTTACATGCACATTGATTCAAAGTGCCTGAAGCTTCCCATGAACCATTAGAACAAAAGATTGGTTTTTAAAAGAAAGGTCTTTGGCCAATTAAACTCAAAGCAATTGAACGTAAAGATAACTCTGTAGGCACAAGATGTTCATAGATTCAATCCACTGGCTTCACCATCCATAACAACTCTGGGCAGCCTTTTTAGGTCTCAAGATCACATCTCATTAGATCTCTCAGGAAACTTTGGTATACTTACATTTATCATATGCAATATAAAGGTTCATGTGGAATTTTGGATTTTATTTAAAATTGCGTTACCTTTATTTTAATTTTCAGGGCTGTAGGTATCATACACCAAGCCATGGTGGAGTAGTGGGTTAGATTGCAGTACTGCAGGCTAACTTACTGCTCACTCCAGGAGTTTGATTCTGAATGGCTTGCTTCCATTCTTCCAAGGTCGGTAAAATAAGGGCCCACATTATTGGGTACAGACCTCTGTAAACCACTTAGAGTGGGCGGTAAAAGCACTGTGAAGCGGTATATAAATCTAAGTGGTATTGCTATTGCTATTTTAGTTTGGTCATAGATTTCCTGCTCCCCACATGGATTCTATTGACAGTTTGTGACCTCCAAGAATTTGTATCAGAAATAGGAAATACCTTCTTGCCTGGAGAACTAATGCCAAATAGAGTTGATGTTTCCAAATAGAATTGATGGGCCTCCCCTCCCCCCAGAAGAAATGGATTATCTAGACCAGGGGTCGGGAACCTTTTTGGCTGAGAGAGCCAGGAACACCACATATTTTAAAATGTAATTCCGTGAGAGCCATACAATATGTTTAAAACTAAATACAAGTAAACGTTTGCATTTTATGTAAGACCAACACTTTTAAAGTACAATAAGTCTCTTAATTCTTTTTCTTTCTTTCTCTTTCTCTCTTTTTCTATGTGTGTCTCTCTCCTCCCTTCCTCTCTGTCACTCTGTGTATGTGTGTGTGTGTCTGTCTTTCTGTCTCTCACTCACTTAATCACTCACTCTGTGTGTGTATGTGTGTTTGTGTCTGTCTGTGTCTCACTCACTCACTCACTCACTCACTTAATCACTCTGTGTGTGTGTGTGTGTGTGTGTGTTTCTGTCAGTCTCTCTCTGATTCCCTCCCTCCTTCCCTCTTTCTTTCTGTGCCTGTCTCATCTTCCGGCTGCAGCCCCACTCTGTGGAAAACATAGTCGTGCATGCGCCACACAATTACAGCCCGGAGCAGGACCACAGCCCCTCTCCCAACTGGTCCTTCCTTGTTCGGAGGGCTTCGGAGGGAAGCTTCTGCAGAAGCCCAGGTAAGTGAGAACAACTTCCCGCTGTTACAAACTCTCCGAGGCTGTAATTGCATGGGCTGTGCACGCACACCTATGTTTTCCACGGCGTGGAGCACCGGCTGTGGAAAACATAGGCGAGTGCGCACAGCCCATAGAATTATAGCCTCAGAGACTTCGTAACAGCAGGAAGTTGTTCTCACTTGCCTGGGCTTCTGCAGAAACTTCCCTCCAAAGCCCTCCGAGCAAGGAAGGACCAGTTGGGAGAGGGCTCCGGGCTGTGGTCCTGCACTTGTGGCTATGTTATTTATATAGATTTGACTGCGAGCCAGATGCAGCCATCAAAAAAGCCATATCTGGTTTGCGAGCCATAGGTTCCCGACCCTGATCTAGACCCATTGCAATCAGTTTTCAGGCTGGCATTCAGTATAGAGAGATATTTAGTTGTTGAAATGTGTTTGAATATTAGTAGCTTGGGTTGGTAGCTAGGCTGTTGGTTTGAGCTCCAGTTGGCAATTTGGTTGCAAACATTTCATCACCATTTGAGAAAACATCATCAGTGCATTTTGAATCGCGCTCATCTATCAGAACACGGGTCTTTGAATAACTTTTTGTGAGATGCAAATTAGTCTGAATGTTGTTTGTTCAGATATTTCTGAGTCATAGTCTGATTTCAGACTGTTTGATTGGCTGGCTGTTGTTGCTGGGCAGTGTAATGCAGATTAGGATTAGAGTTGTTATCTGGGTGCTCTGAGTCATGGTCTGATTTCGGCTGTTTGATAGTTTGAGTGTCTGGGTGTTGTTACTGAGACATGGTCCGATTTCTTGTGAGCCGGCAGGTTATAATTTTGCTCCTGCGTAGTGGGGTGCCTGTTTGTTTATTTTAAATGCTACCTTTGGGATTGTGGTTAGTGCAGTTCTTTTGTTCTCAGTGATTGGTAGACTGGATCAATGTCAATGTGTCTGTTTATTGATTTATTGGTGGAAAACCAGGCTTCAAGGAAATCTCTTTCTCTCCTTGATTTCATTTAGATTTAGTTGTACTTGGAGATGACTTGTGACAGAGCCGTGATGGATGTGGTGCATCCATCCTTGTGCTTCTTGTCAGATACACAGAATTTAAACCGCACTATTAAGAGTTTAAGTTCTTAAGGTCTTCCTTCCTTGGTGCAAACATTTGTTGAGTTTATTTTTTCCAGTTTCCTAATATCTCAATTTTTCTATATTTCTAATAAAGAATTGTATGAATTTTGATATTGCTGTTGTGTTCACTCTTCATCCAGGTAGCTAATTGTTGATAGAGTGACATCCATGGCTGTTCACTTTATTGCATTTCTGCTTTTTCTCTTTTGAATTTTTCTCAATCCTGCGAAGCATGATATTTTTCTCTAATGATCTTCCTCTTTGCATAATGTGTTTAATCTTGATTCCTCTCAATATTGGTCGGTTTATTTGTTAAATAGCCTACAGCAAGGGTGTCAAACTCAAGGGTGCTTAGATCTGGCTCATGGGGCCACCCTGGAAACAGCAAAGGATCGGCCCATGGTGCTTCTGCCAGTGGAAACGGTGCTCAGGAGCACTGCACAAGGCCCTCCTGGGCTCCATTTTTGCTGGCAGTGGGTTGCAGGAGGTCATCACAGCCAAAAATGGAGATCAGACCTGTTTTCTCCGGCAGAGCGCTCGAGCCACCACAGGCACCCCTGACACAAGTGATGTCAAACTGGCCATACCCATCCTGGCCCCCTGAGGTCAAACACAACCATGATGTGGCCCTCAATGAAATCAAGTTTTGATCCCCCTATCTTACAGCCTTACCCAGGGAATCCTTTCCCAGCACTATAATCCAAAAGAATCTTGTTTCCTCCTATCTTGTTTCTTCGCTATCCAACTTGCACATCCATGGGAAGTTGTCGAAAATATTCTAGTCTGAACAAATAATATGTTTTCATACAAGAAAATATCTCTGCAATTTAAGATCTCATCTAAGTCCTTCAGAACCATTTTTCCAAATGTGACATATCATTTGGTTCCTTGGTTCCTTGTAGTGTTACTATTGATTATTGATCCAAGAAAGTTGAAGTTATCTACTATTTCTATTCCCCCCCCCCCCCGACCCAGTCAAATAAGAAACTACTACAGGCAGCCCTCAACTTAAAACCTAATTGGGACCAGAAATCTGTTTGTAAGTCATTACAGTCAAAAGTTGAGGCACCAATATTAGTGGAATTTTCCAGACTTTTTTGCAACATTGTTAAATGAATGACACAGTTGTTAGGTAAGCCCACTGATTTGTATGAACAACAATACCAGAAACCAGTAAAAAAATATTGTGAATTATGATCATGTGTTCACAGAACTCCCAACCCAGTTGCAAACCAGACCCACCTGACATGCAGTCACATGACAACTGCTGCTGGTGCATTATGGGCCTTGAAGTATCATAACTTTGAACAGTCATAAAACTATCAATTGTAATTCAAGAATTAACAGTAATGTTATCGATTGTTAGAATCTTTGTTTTCCTCCCATTAAGGTGAATGTCCATCTAGACATTATGTTCCTTGATCTTGATAATGGAGACCTTCTTCACTTTCAGTGAGTAACACAATATCATTAACACACTAAAAATAGTTCACACATTCCATCCAATTTTTGCATTTCAATTTTCTTGATATAGTCCTCCTCCTTTGATTTGTTCTGTACATAAATTAAATACCCGTGGTGTGGAGAAAATATGGAGTCCTATCCTATCAGATCTGCAGTGATGTCTCATGTTCCTTGTCTTTCCTGAGTCCTACTCGCACTTTGAACAGTTCTTATTTCAGGCATGACTTTATTGTCCACTGAATGATCTTTAGTAGAATTTGGGATCATGTGGCAACAGAGCAATTTGTGTGTGTGTGTGTGTGTGTGTACACAGAGCTGGTACTGAAGAAAGTATTCAATAGTAGTTAAGTAAACACAATCCAGAAAGGAAGGAAGAAAGGAAGGACGGAGGGAGAAAGAAATTCAAGATTCTCCTACCTTGATCCTCTTTGGTATTAGATGGGGGGAAATTTCAAGAGTCTGTTATATTTTGTAGTGATATAGGTAATTCTTGACTTGTAACTTATGACCACAACTGGGACCAGAATTTTTGTTGCTAAGCAAGGCGGTTGTTAAGTGAGTCATGATGAATTTTTCAATCTTTTTGCCACGGTTGAGAGCAACTCACTTGTAGTTATTAAACATGAATCATACAATAGTTAAGCAAACCTGACTTCTCCCATTGACTTTGCTTGTTGGAAGCCAGCTGTGAAGCTCACAAATCAGGATCACTTCATATCCTGCAACTGTCATAAATACAGGTCAAGTGCCTGAATTTTTAGCACATCAGTATAGGGAAGCTGTTATGGCTGTAAGTGTGAGGATTGGTTCTGAGTCATCAAACAGTTGCTAAATGAGTGATTACAAGTCAAGGACTATCTGTAGCTCCAGTGGTTTTTCTGATTTTTTTCCCTGACTTGCCCTACCTGGCAAGATAGTTTCCCCACTCACTTTCATCACCAGTAATGGTATAAATGCTGAAACATTTCCAATAGGTAGGCATGATGTTATCTTCCAAATTTCCTGAAAAAACTTTTAAAGAATTATAACAATTGTATCTGATTGCTTTACTATTTCAAAGGGAATACTATCAGTGCCAAGCGTTTTATTCTTTGATAAAGCTTAACATGCCCTTTGGCCTCTTTTTTCATCAACAATGGTCCTTGATCATAAAGTACAGGTTGAAAAGGTTGTTGATCCATTTGATCTTTCTGGTATAATGATCCAGGGTGTTCTTTCCATCTTTTCTTGATCTTCTCAGCATCATTCAGCATGGATTCTTGAGTGCGTTTTAGCGTTTCAATTTGAGGCTGGAATTTTCTCTTTAACTCTCATACTTTTTTGAATACTTGTTTTGTCCTTTAATATTTTCTCATTTTACTTTTGCACATGCACCATCTTTGTGGTACTTTGTCTTGTTTTGTTCTGTTGTCTTGGAAATTTTGGCACAGATCTCTTTGGCCTCTAATTTTTGGTTGTTTTTTTTTATGGCTCCAAGCAATTTTTAGTTTTCTGTTATTCATTTTGGCCATTTTTACTTTTTCACATTTGCAAGGGTTTTTAATACAATTTGATACCTTCTCATGCCTCTTCTGATATCCTATTGTTAGAATCCAGTACAGTGGACTGATTTTGCACTTACCTTTAAATTCTCCTGGAATACTTAAGGTCATACTTCACTGCATTTATGACTGGTTTGCTGCTTTTTTTTTTTTCAACTTTAACACAGAACTCCATCCTTTTCTCTCTCATTGATTTTCTTTCTTCATCTTTTTTTTTTTTGGCCACTTCTTGATGCCGGGTAGCTGAAAGAGAGTCACTCAATGAAAACATATGGTGTCTTTTAAAACGGGCAGTTCCCTGTAGTTTTTAGATTATCAGCTATCTGGAATTCTGGCATTAGCATTGGGATCAAGGGAGGAGGTTGGAGCTTAGTATCCCGTATTGTTGTTTTTCCTGTTAATATTATTAATATTATCCTTTTAATCCTGGTGTAATGACACTTTCTAAATACTGATATTTTGCTGGCTTGAGATTATCCCTGAACAGATGTGCTTCTCCTTAAAGTAATTTGCCCAGAACACCAGCTGCTGTTGATGATGTCAAACAAACTCCAGCTGATGCTCGGCTCCTGGCACTGCTCTTGGCAGTGGTAGCAAAGGGAGTAGGGTCAGTTTAGTCATGAGCAAAGTGGCTGCCCTAAGTGACAGCTGCTGGAGGGATGGTGACAGCAGCAGCCCTTCCTGATGATTCTCATGAACCCCACAGTTGTTCTTCTGTTGGAAAACAGAATTACAAGCACTGCCGTGTAGACCTCAAGCTAATTTGTTTCCCTCAAGTATGATCAAAGATTTGGTGTTGATGAAAGATTCAACTGCCAGCCAGATCTTTGCCTGAAGAAGACACTTGTCTTGGGTCAGCCTTGAAAGGGAGTTTCTGGGAGAGGGAAATGATTTTTGAGCCCTCTCCTTTTTCCACCGGCATTTCAGAGTCGCCCTGTGGTGAGATGGGCAGCAAACAAATTTAATAAATAATAATAATTTCTGTTGTAATTCCTGCTCCCTCTGCTGCTTTGTTCAGATCATCTCAATCTCTCCATTGTGGTGAGAAATTGTAGCTGAAACTCATAAATTTTGATGAGCCTCTGAATTTGTTTCTGTCAATTTCTCAGTTTTGCGATTTCAAGGAATCCCCCCCCCCCCATTTTCTGTTTGTAAGTTTGGCTTGTCCTATCCCTGTACTCATGGACAATTCCTTATATATTCTATGCATATTTGTCCAACCGTAGGCATGTTTCAAATACATATTTTATGTGTGCTTCGCAATCTTATATGTCGTTTTCAGTATGCAGAATTGTTTTTATTTGTTCTGGTTTTAACATTCACCTGAACTGATAGTATGATGTGATAATTGAGCTTTTGGTAAAATAATGTAAATAATAATACTGAAGTATAGCTATGTTCTAATTGTGTATAGGTTGAAAATGAGAAACTAAACAAGTTCTAGTTAAAGTGAGGACTAAACACATTTCTCCACTACGTTTATTTTTCTGTATCCACATAATTGCAGAACATCTGTTATCAAGCATTATTCATTAAGCGCTCTGTCCATCAATGGATTTTAAAAGGAAGAGTACAAAATGACCTGAGTCAATGGAGACTGCTGTGGAATGTTTTCATTCCTAGTCTCTGTGTGAATCTTGTTTCTTGAATGCACAAGAAAGTAGTTTCAAAGATGAAAAGTTCCACGAAAACAAACATGAGGGAAGAATATAAAGCGATGTTGTGGCTGCAAAGAACAAATCCAGATCCCACTTCAGAGAGTTGTTGTCCTCTCCGAAAGCACTAAGGAACCTCACAATTTATTTAACAAGTTACAGTAGTTGTGGAACCCAGATGTAATATTGAGCAGGGGAGAGTATCTTTAATTATACCTATTCAGTCCAGCTGATTACAGATAATAAAAATATCTCTAGGTTGTGTTGAGGGTGAGCAATTACATTCGATCTTCTATATAATCCATTATTGTCTATTTTTTTCAAATGAGTACATCCATCATCATGGACTTGACCCAATCACATTCCAGGAACACATCTATTAACATCAAGAAGTAAGCTGTTCTTTTTCTGAACCAAATCATCATGGAAATGTGGCCACTTACAAAAAACAATGGGAGGACTTTTGGGGAATGAATGGTCTAGTTAAACCCTACTATTGTAGGCTAAAGATGGCATCCAACTTGAATGGATGCTTCTTACACAGCGAAAAAAGGGGTAAATTAGAGAGAGAAACATGACAGCAATAGCAAAAAATTCAGCCCCTCTTCCCCATTTCCCTAGGCTTCCTGATACTGCTCTGCCCTCGTTGCTCCCCACCCTGCATTTTCCTGGACTACTAGTATGGCCATTAATTTATACTGTGGTTTCTAAGGTCTTGTAGGAATATAATTATCTTGCCCAATATGTATGCAGGTTGCCTGCTGTCCTTTTCAATTACAAAATGAGTCAATCCTATTCACAGGAGAATTATATAGTTCTGAAAAATTTCTGTGCACTAGTTCTTTAGAAATATTTCAGCTTGGTTTTTTTTTTAGGAAGGATTATTATGTATCTTTTCTTTTCTGCTGGGAATTGATAGATTTAAGAATAGTTAATACCCTTGGGAAAGTTTTAAAGCTTTCATTTGCAACGAGCTAAATTGCTTTCAAAAACTGAAGTCTAGAAAAAGGAAATCAATGGCACATCACGGTCCTGTTTTCAGAATTTAAAAATGTAGATTTTGTTTATTCTCTTAAAAGTGTAACTTCAAGACAAACTTTTGGTTCATTGTAAGTATGGAAAATTCCGAAATAAATTTCTTCTCCCTCTGGGAAAAACATGTTCCAGATTTTTCCTACTCAGTAAGAAGGCCTGTTAATGTTTTAGGACAGATAGTGACATCCTGATGTTGCAAAGGAACCTTCAACCTCATCTGCGTAAATGAAGTTTCGTTAGTTTGAGGAAAACATTCACCATATGTGCTGCAGTAACTATTAATGGCTTTTCATTATAGCTGTCCACTGAATATCCAAACAACCATAATTGCAAACATGATTGATTAGTTATTAATAAATTATGCTTTTAAAATAAAGCTTGGCATGCTCAGTTCATCATTTGTCAATGTTCTTGAAAAAGAGATCCTGGCTTATTTCTAGTTAGTTACAGGATTAAATTGCTCATTACTGAAACAAAAGAACTACAGAAAAGGACTACTGTTCTATTTTGATTTCTATCTCCTTGGGAAATTAGCAGTGAAACAGTCAAGGAAGAGAAAAAAATATGCTGGAAGAAGACCATGGGGACAATTGTTTGCTCAACATACAAATCATTATTTAATTGTGTGCACCATCTCATTGGCTCTGTTTTTAGAGACCCTTTTAAACTAATTTTTTATCATATAATAACAAATTCTCTCAGCATAAATTTGCTAGTCACAAGCAATCCCTGTGTCATTAATCACAAATGAATGCACAGCCAGTAACTGCACTCAAATCTTATTTTCTATTATCAGTTTTCTAAATTTAAAGACTCATGATACTACTACTTGCATTACTGCTTGTAGGGTTCGATTAATGTCTTTTTAGCTACTGATTCCATCTGGGGCACTAATCACAATATTCTTGGCTTTTATCTGTTCAGCTGACTGGCAGTGAATATGAGAAGTTGGGGCAGGTAGAAAGGACTAAAGTGAACAGGTGAACAGATCATCAAAGGAGCTACAGAAAACTCCCCTAGGCCTCCACAGACTATTGAAGTACAGGCAACAATATGGACATTTCTTTCTCCTTAACATGTAGAGAACATAGCTGTGTTAACCCTGCAGTCGTCACAATCATGTGAAAATCCAAAACACTTGAGTCAGAGTCCTTTGTCAGATTGCTATCAAATAGTTATAAACAATATAGCAAAAGAAGGCAATAATAAGTTCTGTAACTGTTAATATTAATTAACCATAGAATTAACCATATTAACGTTATCAAATTAATTGATTCATAGGAAGGGTCAAAAAGTCAATGCTTGCAACCTTAAAATGGGTTTGATTATGTGGTTCCCTTTTTAACCCTTCATGTGAGTATATCTGATTTAATCTCATTTAAGGAGGTTAACTCAGATATAATTTCAATACACTGGCATAGAGGCACCATGGATTTGTAGTTACTGGAGAGACAGAATGTTTGTGCTGGCCCTGATAATTCATTCTGATGGTGAAAGAGAAATCCCCAAATTTCACAGGAAATCCTTCCTTCCTTCCTTTCTCCCTCCCTCTCTCCCTCCCTCCCTCCCTCCCTCCCTCCCTCCCTTCCTATATCATCCAAAGGCTATAAATTCAGTTCTGCTGCTGTGAATATAAGATGATATAGACTTATTTTTTCTGCGACTGACAAACATTTATCCTGGCAACAGATCAAATACAGTTTTTAAAAAGACAGAGATCTGTGCTATTGGCATGCTGCTGTGAGCACAAGTCATTGTTTGCAGCAGGCAATGTGTAGAACTGGTGATTTGGCAAATATAACAAGTATATTGAAAAATAATTGCATCCTGAATCCTGGGTATTGTCAGTGTGCCTCTTCCAGTAGAGAAATACGCCATAAAAAGACTGTAGGCATCTTATCTATCAGATGTCCATATTTAGTCTAGCATACGAGCAACTTCTGCATCCACATTAAGAGGCGTGTTTCCCTTTGTGGCAAGTATGAAGAGAAAAGCCTATAAGCACTGATTGAAAGATACAGGAAGAACAAAAGGCAAACAATAGAAAAATAGCCTTAAGTTACAGATGAACAAATCCTAGATGAATCTTAGGAAAAACTGCCTAACCGTAAGAGAGGTTTGATGGGGTGTGAAAGAAACAGCAAGGCAGGAGGAAAGGCATGGAACAAGGATAGGAAAGGCAGAATGCAAACAGAGGTGGTAGCATGGGCTTGCATGGCAGCTGAGGTGGTGGACTAAAGATTGCCTTTGGGGTAAAGGGTAGAAGGATAGGAGTATAATGGCATCAAGGAATTTTGCTGCACAATAAACACTGCTTCATGCAAAAAAGCTAATTAGCTGTTCTTTCTCCTGGCTTATTATACAATAACTCTGAAACTATAGATAACAAACTAAATGTGGAACATTTTAATGTAATTCATCCTTGTCCAGTGACCTCAGAGGCGGCATGCAAGCTGTCAAACAAGATTGGACAAGCTGATTTCTATTGTACTGAGAAGCAAAGGAGCCTTCTAAGGAAATGCATTTCAAAAGAAAGGGTTGGGGAAGAGAGGAGGTAAGTCACAGACTGTTTGCTCCTTGGTAGTGTGTTGCACAAGATGTTGGAGCTTTTCTAACACCTAATTTCTGAGCAAGTGTGGATGGCTCTTATTTTCAACCATTCATCTACCAATACTGTTATTAGGGAGATTTGAAAATATCTTCAGATTTTTCTACTACCATGTTTCCCTGAAAATAAGACAGGGGCTTATTTACTTTTGACCCTTGAAATAAGCCCTTGGCATTATTATTGTTTTTGAGGTGCAGGAGGCAGCGAGTGTGGTCACCTCCTGGCTGCTGTTGCAATATTTTTTTGGGGGGAGGGCTTATTTTAGCACATGTGCTCAAAAGCCTGATTGGGCTTATTGTCTGGGGAGGTCTTATTTTCAGGGAAACAGGGTAGTAATACCACTGAGTCAGGGGTGGGTTTCTGGGGGATCGGCCAGGATCGGGCGAGCCCTTTCGTAAAATTTCCGGATCCCGAGCGATCCCTTTGGATCGTGGACCCGGAAGTAAGTCGCCGCTGCAAACTGCTGCTCCCAGCTGGGGCGGGCAGGCAGGAAAGCAAGCAAGGCGACTGCGCTGTCTTCTTTTTCCCTCAACGAAGCGCCGCCTCCTCCTCGCCCATGCTTCGCTGAGGGAAAAAGAAGACAGCCAGGCCGGCTCTCTGAAGGGGTCCCCCTTTCCCCTTCTCCATGGGGGTGGGTGGTGGGGGTGGGCCGCTCACCTCGTCGCCCCACTTGAGCACGTCCTTGTGCCTCTCCCCGACGGCCCGGTAGATGTGGAGGAACTGCTGGATGCCCTGTTTGCGCACGTGCTCCGCGTGCCGCTGCATCTTCTCCCAGCTGAGTGGAGAGCCTTGCGACAGAAGCCCCATGGCTCTGCCGGGGAGGAAGAGGAGGCGCGCGGAAAAGGCAACCTGCGGCCGCTGCTGCCGTGACAACTCCGAAGAGCAGCGCTCGGGCCAGGAGCCGCCGGCCAAAAAAAAAGAAAGCACACACACACACACAACCTACTTCAGGCGGCGGGAAACACGCAAGGAGAATCCACTCGTGGCTAGGCGTAGGGGGGAAGAGGTGGCTGAGCAAAGGGAAGGGGGGGAAAGGCGCTCCCGCCGCCTTCCCGAGCCTCCCGCTTTGCCAGCGGCCAGTACCCTTCGCAGAGGGAAAAAGAAGACAGCGCGGTCGCCTTGCTTGCTTTCCTGCCGGCCGGCCCAGCTCCTGCTGCTGCCGCCGCCGCCGCTAACTGCTGCTCCCAGCTGTCTTCTTTTTCCCTCTGCGAAGGGTACTGGCCGTTGGCAAAGCGGGAGGCTCGGGAAGGCGGCGGGAGCGCCTTTCCCCCCTTCCCTTTGCTCAGCCACCTCTTCCCCCCTACGCCTAGCCACGAGTGGATTCTCCTTGCGTGTTTCCCGCCGCCTGAAGTAGGTTGTGTGTGTGTGTGTGCTTTCTTTTTTTTTGGCCGGCGGCTCCTGGCCCGAGCGCTGCTCTTCGGAGTTGTCACGGCAGCAGCGGCCGCAGGTTGCCTTTTCCGCGCACCTCCTCTTCCTCCCTGGCAGAGCCATGGGGCTTCTGTCGCAAGGCTCTCCACTCAGCTGGGAGAAGACGCAGCGGCATGCGGAGCACGTGCGCAAACACGGCATCCAGCAGTTCCTGCACATCTACCGGGCCGTCGGGGAGAGGCACAAGGACGTGCTCAAGTGGGGCGATGAGGTGAGTGGCCCACCCCCACCACCCACCCCCATGGAGAAGGGGAAAGGGGGACCCCTTCGGAGAGCCGGCCTGGCTGATGGAGGGATCCTTCGGCTGCGCTTGGGAAAGTCTCCCGATTGAGATAGGCCGCCACTCCCCCCTCCCCCCCGTCTTCTCAGGTAGAAGGTCGGTGCTGGAAGAGCGGGGAGGCTTCTGGCTCTGCGTCTTGCCAAATGGAGGGGACGAGGGAGGCTGGATGTGGGGGAGAAGCGATCTGTTTATTTAAATCGGAATTTCCTTGAACGGAGTTTAGATGTGAGGCTTAGAAAACAGACCGGCAGCCGTCAAGTCCCTTCCCTGTCGCTGACCTACCTGAGGCTGGTTTCACAAGCCAGCAACCCCCCCTCCCCTCTTTCTGTACCATTAACTGAAATATGTATATATACACATATATACAAATTGGCCACTCCCACCCGGTCACATGGCTGGCAAGCCACTCCCACCCGGTCACATGGCCGGCAAGCCACTCCCACCCGGTCACATGGCCAGCAAGCCACAGAACCTGTTCCAAAAATTTTGAAACCCACCCCTCATAGTGAACCTCTGAAAATAAATCAATTGGCTTAAAAATTGCTGGCTTTATTTATATTAATACACATGGACCTATATTTTTTTCTTTCCATTCCATTCATATCTATTGAGCAGTTCTCAATGAGATAATTTTCTTTCTTTTGTTCATTTTTAAATACATATGTCTCCATAGGTTTTATTCTGTTTTATTCTACTGTTTTTCTCTGCACGTTTTCTACAAACATTGAAAATTTTGTTTTGGAGTGATCTGTTTTTGTATAGACTTCTGTTTGCACATACAACCTAATATCCACCTGGTGTAACTTCCAAATCATCTACAAGAACAGTCCTACATAGAACAATTATAGTAGTTTAATTGAGAATAGAGGCATGGCGGCTCAGTGACTTCATGACATTGGCAATGGTCTTTGCTTTAGCAATTCAAATCCAAGCACTCCATGATGGGGTGAGCTCCGGTCAATCACCTCAGCTTCTGCTCACCTTGCAGTTCAAAAATATCTTCTATGCATATAGATAAATACTGTAGGTACCACTTCAGAGGAGACGAATTGGTGCTTAGGGTGGATGGTCAGAATCCTGTTGGTGCTGAACCTTCCCTGTTGCAACATCCCTTTTTAAGGCAGCTTTGGTGGAGGGAGAGGGCCTCAGATAAGGTTGGAGAAAAGCTACTCATCTTTCTTTCTGGGACAAAGATAGGCCGTCTTCATGTAGTGCACCTTGGAAAGCCTGTAAGCATAAACTAATCAGAGCTAGAAAACAGGCAGCCAAACTATACTGCATTAGGATTATAGTCTCCTGGCTAATGTAACATCACCATACGCCAAATAAATAAATAGCTGAGTATGACAAGACTATAAGTCACAGTGCACAGCAGCTCATAGTCTAGGAAAAGTACAACTGGCAGACTTACTGAAACTGGCTGAAGAATCTCCTGATGTTATTGCTTTCATCGTGAATTTCACATACCTGTTTTTGTATCATTTGGAAACATTAATCTATTTTCTCAGTATTTCATGGAAACATTTTAGCCTTCTAGTTCCTATCTTCTGCCTCTACTTTCTTTCTAACTCTGTAGTTCTCCCTTCTAAATCTAAAAAATTTCATAAATCACAATGAAACATAAGAATGACAAATCATTTTATGATCAAGATTGGTTGCAACATCTAAATCAGGGGTCTCCAACCTTTGCAACTTGAAGTCTAAAGGACCTCAGCTCCCAGAATTCTCCAGCCAGCAAAGCTGGCTGGAGAATTCTGGGAGCTGAGGTCCTTCAGACTTAAAGTTGCAAAGGTTGGAGACCCCTGATCTAAATAATAATGCACTATTAAAGTGCCAGAGTTAAATTAGTTACTGCAGTAACTAGCTGAGCATCTGTTTGTCCTACAAGGATAGGACTTGCAAAAATGATGCTGCTCTTGGCTCTTCCGGCACTATGGAATTTCCTTATAACAAAGAGTTACTTAGTTTTTTCTGTGTAAGAATTTAAACAAACAGTAAACTGTCCTGTTTAAAACTGCCTGCCAGTGAATTTGTGATTCGCTTTTGTGCAATGAGAAGTAATCTGATTACAATACAATACAATAGCAGAGTTGGAAGGGACCTTGTAGGTCTTCTAGTCCAACCCCCTGCATGGGCAGGAACCTTATACCATTTCAGACAAATGGCTGTCTAACATCTTTTTAAAGACTTCCAGGGTGGGGCATTCACAACTGCTGGAGGCAAGCTGTTCCAGAGGTTAATTGTTCTTACTGTTAGGAAATTTCTCCTTAGTTCTAAGTTGCTTCTCTCCTTGATTCTTTCTGTATTGGATGGCTGTTTATCTGATCATGGTTCTGCCTGTATTGAACAATATTGTAAGGACATAACTATAAAAAGCCACTTTAAAATACTAATACAATTACAAAAATAAACACTATAGAAAACAAACAAACAAACAATCAATCAGAAAAGAGCTCATAAAAGTAGCAGATGAAAAAGAAAACAATTGGCTTGTGCCAATCAAATTGAGTGCTTGGCAAGTAATCACCAAAGATAAAACCAATCACCCATATAAAAATCGTATTTTAATTCCCCCAAGCAATGAGCATAAACCACTTTGTATGTCCAATCATACTTGGCCAATACAAATTCTATTCTATTCTATTCTATTCTATTCTATTCATTTCTATTCATTTCACCTCTTTCTTGAAATAAAGGGACAAATTTGCTTCTGTTCAATGTGGTTGCCTAAGACATTGTGATGAGATTTTTACCTTTTGCTCAAAATATCATCTGTCGAGACAGCAGGTCTTGTATTGTTTTGTTTTCTTGTTTGTAAAATCTAGTAGTAAAAATGGTTTTGAAAACTGTTGCAGGAGACCCTGCAAATTTTCTCTCTAAAGCTTATTTATAGGACCAGTATGTTCTGGTGCGAGGTGACAAAAGTTTTCCATCTGCCAGAAAAGTAAAATTCACATTCAGCAGGTCTAACTCCTTTCTGTCCCCCGCCCCTACTTTTCTTCCCAATGGGAAACTACCTGACTGCACAGCTGCTGAGGGCAAGGTAACATTAGAAAAGTATAATGTGGCACACTTAAACCTGTGTTTCTCGTTGTTCTGGAAAGCACTTTCCTGCTAATAATGGAAAAGGTGACAATGTAATGCATTAATGGCCACTTTCCCATTGTTTAGTAAAGTCCTTACGTCATTAAATTGTGGGGTTCGTATAAGGCCTAAACAATAAACTCTACTTGGTGCAATAGAAAAGGCGCTTTCGATATTTTATAGTAGCTCAGACTGCCTGCTATCTATAATTACAGTCAATATTTCGACTGGAGGAAAATGCCTTAATTTGCTTAATGTTTCATGCGTGGAAAAACAATCAAGCGTTTCCTTCATTTGTAATTACATTACTGGCTCTAGGTGCACTTTTCCAAATTATAACCAAGCCTCCCCAACATAAGTACTCAGCTTAAAACCTTTTCACATTTAGCTGCCCTTCACTGCTGAATTCCACCAAGATAAGCCTCTTTCCTTGGCTACAGATCTCTTCAAAATTCTAATTCTATATTCAGGAACCTAAATTCCTATGAACATGCTCCCTAATCTTGGTTGAGTTACCTGGAAAATATGCAGGTTTGGGCACAGATCCTTGTTGTGTCAACACTGTGCCAATTTACCTGCTGTCATTATTTTACAGATGCTGGCCAGATCATGTTTATTGGCTGTTGAAGCCTGAGGCTGGCTTGTTCATTGTGCAGTAAGATTCTGCACTGAATTCAGAAAAACACGATGTGTTTAACTACAAGTATGATGCCATTGGCAGCTGTTCTATTATTAGCCATTTCTAAAGAGGTTTGGTGAGGAATCAGAACATGCACCTTGCCACAGTCCCCACCCCCCGCAGCCCCCTCAGGTAGTAGTTATGCTAACTAGTTGTTTCGAGGAAAAAAGTAAAAAGCAGCTCATATACAGACTATTCAATTTCACATAATCTAAATACATAGCCAAGCTTCGTACACACAGACAAAAATGTGTTCTCTCATGGCTGCCAGTATTGGACCTAAACAGACAAGTTTCTTTCTACATAGTTGTAGCTCCAAGACTAAGAAACCTCCTCCTTACCTTGTAGTTCTTGGGAATTCAATAGATTCTTTTTTCTCACATGGTGAGAAAAACTCCAGTTCATTCTTCTTCCTAATTTGCCAACATTTCCACAAGACTAAATGGCAATGTGCACACCTTCACTCTTTTTTTTTTGCCACAAAGGACAGTAAGGAACTGCAATAAGGCAGCAGAACTACTGATAGATAGTAAAATAGACTAAGTGCTGAGTTCTTACTGACATAGCTTAGTCCTTCTAGCTCAGTTGATTTCATTGAATAAAAATAAAGAGGTATCATTTTTATAGAATTCACTCTTGGGGAAAAAAGAAATTAAAAAGGTGGGAAATGAATATAGGGAGCTGTTTTACATTAGGCCAGACTGTCAATTCAGTTCACCCATTGCTACTGGTAGCTATAGTAAATTTCCTTTTTGCATATAAGTTTTATTTTGAGTAAAATGGTAAAAAGTAATTCAAACTACACTTAAAAGAAGAAAAAAGAGAAAGAATATGATAAAAATATATAAAGAAATGACTTTCAACTTTCATTACATATGTAGACAAAATTAGTAACTCATGACCCCTTGCAAAGTTATAGATAGATATTTCTTCATCTCAAATCTCATCCCTTAACTATATGTAAATCCCTGAAACATCAACTTTAATTCTGATGTCAGCAAAAAGGATTTATAGAACTTTGCAAACACACGCCTTACTTTGACTTTGATCAAATAAACTGACTTTACATTTCTTCCTTTTATTTATGATAGTCTTAATTTTTAATTCATTCAAATATAGGATTTGATTTCTCTTCAATTCTTCTTTATCCTATTGTATAGACCTCTGGGTTTAACAAGATTCTTTTATAGATCCAACCAGACAACATTCTCCAGATCATTCTCTTGCTTTGTTATTTGTATTTTGCCTTTAATTTTTAAAACTTCAGCCAGTTCCTTTAATATACCAATAAAGCATTTTTTCCAAATAATTATTTTGGCCTATCATTTGTAGTTCCACATGTGGTACTTCTCTGTCATCAGAAAAAAAAATGTTCCACATCAGTCATTTCCTCATTGACTTTTTTTTGGACATAATGTATTCATAGACATAAATGCTAACTCTGATGATAAAGTAGCTATTAATTTTGGGCTTCAGTCTCCAAAGTCTCCTTTAATATTTCTAATATTGTAACAGTTTCTGTCATTTTGTACATCCCAGTTAATGGACACCTTTTATTTAGAATATTTAGTCCTCTGTAGAATCCATTTTCTAAAATTATAAAGTTCGCTTATCTTTGTTATGAACCAAGATATAAACGAAAATAATGCTGATTCTCACAAGAAGCTATTTATTTTTTATAAATTAATTCCAAAATCTTACAAAATCAATTTTCAAAGTTTAGTTGGACCTGAAATCTATTTTAACTTTCTTAGATCACAATCTTATTTAATTTTTTGCAGCTTTTCAAAATCCTTAAATTCTTAAGCTTACAATAATTTTTCATTTTTTTCAGCATTGAGTTAAATCTATCTAGTGACTTTTCAAACTGATTGTCCCAAAGGTTTTTAACAGCTTTAAGATGGTTAATGGGCAAATTCCAAATCTGATTGAGGTTTCTGAACATAGTGTTCTTTAAAACAGGGGTCTCCAACCTTTGCAACTTTAAGTCTGAAGGACTTCAGCTCCCAGAATTCTCCAGCCAGCAAAGCTGGCTGGAGAATTTTGGAAGCTGAAGTCCTTCAGACTTAAAGTTGCAAAGGTTGGAGACCCCTGCTTTAAAAGACTCCCCTGAGGTTGTGACCAAAGTGACTAACTATTTCCCAGTACTCAAATCCATGGAAGACAACTGTCCTGTGGGCAATCTCCCATTCTTTCCATATCTTGAGAGGTTGCAAAGAACTGGTCTGTTCACCAGTTTGAAGGACTATTCAATCTTTGATTTAAATATATTGAACCATTAGCAGAGGAAGCACTTTAATAAGCACTCACTTTCTTATTCTAGTCAATGATTTCCAGATTTGCAGCTAAGGATATAAATTACCATATATAAATTATATAGAACTTGGAGAGGTGCATAATTAGCTACTTTATTACTTCTCCTATTCTTGTCTTTTGCTTTGTAAAAATGCGGATCATAATCTCCCTCATTAAAAAGTTTGTCTTTTTGGCTAGCATGTAAATTTACAGTATTGTTTAATTCAATTTATAATTGTAATGACCCTTCAATTAATTAAGCTGTGCCTTTAAGTACAATCTTGGTCTAGTGAAGCCATCTGTGTAGCACACAAAAAGAAAAATCTGGGATAATGCTGGGAACTTTTCAATTGACTACTACATCACTATGTGAAGATAAGGCTCTGCTAGGCAAAATATTAAAGAATCAGAGGGAAAAACTTGGCTTAGCCAAGTCAAGTGACATCACCAAGCCACCTTGACGGCCATTATACTTTCTTGAAAGTAGTAGTGTAGCTCCTTCTTAACTGTAAAAATTTCATTGCCCTGGCAGTTCCTATTAACTTGCAATCTATATAAATAAATATGTAACAAAAGTTTGTTCAAAACCGCTAATCTCTGAAAGTACTGCACAGATCGCTTCCAAATTTTCACACAACATTCCTTTTGAATACAGCACCAATGATATATATAGAATGTGTAGATGTCACACCTGTGTCAGGAACACGCAACGGAAATGTAAAAAGTTGTAAAAAAGGTAGGTAGATGGATACAGAGAGAGCAGTAGGCCACAGGTATTATGTAATTCTTTATGACATAGGTAGGTAGGTAGACAGCTATAGGGATAGAGAGAGGGAGGGAGAAATGCAGTATGTAGGTAGGTAGGTAGAGGTATAGAGAGAGGGAGAAATACAGTACGTAGGTAGGTAGGTAGGTGGATAGAGGGAGAAATACAGAAATACGTGTTTGTATGTGCAGGTGTAGATCTACACACAGATTGGTTGGCCATTGAACCAAACTGGGCCACAGCAACACGTGGCTGGGAACGGCTAATTAAAAATAATTTTGGAAGGATGGAGTTTTTAAAGACATGGAATATGTCTACTGCTAAACTTTTGCTGCTCAGTTTATTTTTAATATTTTTGTAGTGGCACAAATTATTTCTTTAACTACTGCCTTTCTGCTCAAACTGAACATCTTAGTCATGTTCAATTTGCCCTTTTAAAATCTATGCAAAGAGATGGATATCTGCAGGGAGAGTTATTTCTTTTCTTATTTAGTACAAATAAATCATATTTATAAAGCTGAGAGCCAGCTTGGTCTAGTGGTTAGGGCACAAGGGTAGAAACCAGAGGGCTGTGAGTTCTAATCCCACTTTAGGCATGAAAGCCAGCTGGGTGACCTTGGGGCCTGTCACTCTCTGTCAGCCTACAACGTCAGACTTAGGCGACAAGCTAATCAGTCAATTCCTGTCCCCACAAATGAATCAACACTTGGTTGATACGGGGGATGGAAGTAGGCATTACACTTGCAGGAAAACTCTGGGGCGGGGAGGGGGGGAGTCATATTTGTGAGGCTGCCCAATTCCAGGCAATTCTGAGCAAGAAACAATGAATGTTTGCATGGAAGGCTCACAAGGAGTTCTATAGAGTAGACTGGGAAATTTTAAACAACCAGCAACTTGTAAGAGAGCCATGCCAAACCACGTCTGCATTGCTGCTAGGAAAGCAACATGAATGTGCCTTTGAAGTCACCACGACTCAAGGTAGACTAAGGAAGACATTCCCTTTACCTTTTCGTACAGAGTTGCCTTGGTTACTATTGCTATGGAACAGAGACTTCATGACAACACTTTAAAAACTATAAAGTTGGAATGGTGAGTAAAGCTCCAAACCTCCTACCACCACCAATATATGTTTGTTTCTCCTTTAAACGCATATGCAAGTCAGTTTACAAGTTAGGACATGACTATGAAAAAAAAAATAGACTGTTGCATATATATCACATTTTTCATCCCAGAACATAAAACACTGACCTAGAAATATACCCTTAAGCAATTTGCCAGGTAAGCTGGTCTGAAGAATAGTGATTGATCCACAGGTACCAGTAAACTTCCTAGTTAGGCAGATCTTCCTGCTTTTAATCCAATATTCTAATCAATATACATTTGATGTTACCGATGAGGAGAGCAGAGTTGTAAAGGAAGCCAATCTTCTGGTGGAATCCTGCCAGAAAACATTTAGAGGCCAGAGGCTGAGGCTTCCGTGAGTGGCAGTGAAGCCTCCAGCAAGCAATTGACCCAGGACTAAGTTGTTTCAAGAAAGCTCCGGCTGGAGGGAGCTTCAGCAAGATTTGAAGAACAGATTTACTGTGAAGGTCATAGGAAACAGAAAGAGCCGAAAGCGGGGGACATCTGCTCTACTACATCTGCTCTGACTGTGTGGGATTTAGCTGGGATAGAGTTTAAGAAGAAGCTGGTTGGAAGGAAGAGCAACTGAAAGCTGTTTTGATAGGAAGGCACCTAAGAAACAGACTCTTATTTCAACTGTTTGGAAAATAATCTTTTATTTCCTTTTGCAGTTTCAATCAAGATGCTATTTCTGGTGATCTAGAAAAGTTGTTTCATATATATTCTATTGAAGCAAGTTATTGGATTCATAAGGCTCGTGAATTTATTTTAATAGCAATTAAAAAAAAATTAAGGTCCACTAATGATAAAAAGATTCATGCAGTCGTATCTCCACATTTTGAAAAACTTACCAAAAGAAGTGTTGCTGGTAGATTAACTAACATGGAAGGGTCTGACGTTCTGGGCCAGCCCTATCCTACCTGGGGTGAATATTCTCGGATAAGAAAGGATCCTTAAAGATTGGTTCTTTGCCAGGGTAGTAGTGATTCCTTGATCTGATATGCCCTTTTGGCTTGTAGATCAGTGTGCAATCACATTCCCATCTTCAGAGCAAGAGAGGGAGAGAAATAGGTAATAACATTGTTGCTGCCTTTGCTTTTTCTGGAAATGGTGTCCAAAGGCTGGCTTAACTGCCCAACTGACCCATTGCTAGAATAGGCATACAACGTTTGCAGAGGATAGAAACAGATGACATTGTTCCCTATCAATAGCCAAAGTGACATCAGAATGCATGCTTCCAATATACTGTGGTATATATACCAGTATACTTTTCCTGGTAGGTGCCCTCAAATGATCTTGTTCATTTGGAATAGAGTACTTCAGTTTGTTGCAGAGCAGTTTGCCTAGAGAAGTTCATTAGCTAATTTGCAGAGGAAGAACCACCCTTCAGTTAATCCAATGTTACTATGTGTTCCAGAAAATGAAAATGGAGACCTAGACCTATTGGAGTGCATGGTAAGCACTGAAGGGATTGTACTTCTACTGTTGAAACAATATTTCCTTAATTTATTTATTTATCTAATTTCAACACCATCTATCTCGACTATGTGACTCTTATATTCCTCTTATATGGAACCAAGATTCCATAGAAAAGAAACAGCAACTGACATGCTGGTTCAAAAACAGGCTAATAGAAGGACAGAAATAAAGCAATGAATTCTATTTCATTTTCCTAAGGCATAGTCCACCACTTTTCATGAAATAGTATCCAGTAGTTTCATCTATTTTGTTTCCTCAAAAATAAGACTGGGTCTTATATTAATTTTTCCTCCAAAAGACACTTTAGGGCTTATTTTCAAGTTAGATCTTATTTGGGGGGGGGGGAATACAATACTAAATGCATCCATCAGGCGGATGGGAATTATTTTGGAGGTAGGGCTTATATTACGAGCATCCTGAAAAATCATACTAGGACAGTTTATTTTATTATTTTATTTTATTTTTCAGATTTATATACCGCCCTATCTCCCTGGTGGGACTCAGGGCGGTGCACAGAAAGAATAAAAACACCCATAACAAACAGTCACAATATAAAATAGAATTAAATAATTAAGTCTGTGCTAAAAAGTAGTTAAAAACTGTAAAAAATGTTGTATTTAAAATTAAACCATTAATCTATGCCAGGCCAGCCAGATGGAAAAAGTGCGTTTTGAGCACCCGGCGGAAGAGGCGTAGGTCCGAAATGGTGTGAAGGTCGGGGGGCAGGTCGTTCCAGAGGGCTGGACCCGCCACAGAGAAGGCCCTCCCCCTGGGGGCCGCCAGCCGGAATTGACCAGTGATGGCTAACCTTTTTTGGCTCGCATGTCAAAAGCGGGGGGAGCACGGGGGGTCATATGTGGGCGTGCCACACCCATAATGCTATGTGCATGACCCCCTGCTTTTGGCACACAATTTTCACCCTCCCCAGGCTCCAGAGGCTTTCTAGGAGCCTGGGGAGGGTGAAAACGGCCTCCCCCACCTCCAGAGGCTTCAGGAGCTTCCCTGAAGTCTCCAGAGGGCGAAAAACAGCCTCAAAAGAAGGCCTAAATCAGCTGGCCAGTGCACACATGCGCACTGGAGCTGACAGGGCAACGCCTCGTGTGCCGTAAGAAATGGCCCCGCATGCCACCTGTGGCACCCATGCCATAGGTTCGCCATCACTGTGCTAGGACTTATTTTCCAGTTGGGTCTTATTTTCATTGAAACACAGTATTTCTCCTTGTACTGATTTTCTTGTATCATCACTTGAGATTATGCTCCCAAACCATTTGGCAGACTAAATAATTGGGAGAGAATAAATATGTGATCCAGATTCTTAGCTTCTGTAAGTCTTCTACCTGGCTCACCTGATTTTTGTACGAAATCCATCCTGCGCATAGAATATATGAAAGTAATCTAGCCTGGAGGCAATGACACAGACATATTCAGACTTATGAATGAGTTGGCATGCATAGAATTGTTCTGCCTTTTTCCCATTTTTTTCACTCAAAATTATCAAGTTTCAAGAAAAGATGCTTTCTTTAAGAAGTTTTTTTTCTTGAAAAAGCAGCTGGCCTTACAGAAGGCCTTGAAGACCTAGCTCTGTTCAGAGGTTTCGGGCCCCGTGTGTGAGAAGGGCCCCATTTCCTGGTGATATTTCCTGACACAATGGATTACAATATATGTGGTTACTATTTGTATTTAATTTCTTTTTTCTATTATATTTTAATTGTTTTAATGGTCTTTATGATTACTCACTTCCCAGAGTCCCTAGTTTGAGATTCGTGGCTATACAAACTGAATAAATAAATATATGCAATACATATAAGTATTCCAAAGAAGAAATAAAACAGAATCATTGCCATTATTTAACCTGCCCAATTTTTTTATATAATTAGATCCTTCTTAATACCTTTCACCCAGTACATTTAGGAGCAAACACATCATTTGTCTATTGCAGGAGACCAAAGGTCTTCTGTCGCCCTTATGGAAATTATTTTGAGCTTAAAAAGCTCAAAAGTCCTGGAATATTCATAAGAGAATATCTATATTGGGAGAATGTTTCCTACCCCTTGGTTAAAATAAAATAGGGTTATTTTGAGTAGCACTGTTTAACTTTTCTAAGAGACTCAAAGTCCTGTGGCTTAAAAAGGAAAAATAAGAATTCACCATATCCAGTAGGCTGGGAAAAACAGGCCATTTCTACCCTCATGATTTATAACACCTTAGAGCATCATGCAACCATATAATAATAACAAAGACCAGCTTTTTGTTTAGGGATGGCCTGGTGGTGCTGGAAAATATGATATACCATGTGTGTGGAAACAGTTTGGATCGGGACGCCCTTCGCACAGTCACTCATGCCCTCGTGACATCCCGACTGGACTACTGTAACTCTCTCTACATGGGGCTCCCCTTGAGGTGCACCCGGAGGCTTCAGTTAATTCAGAATGCAGCCGCGCGAGCAATTATGGGGACCACCAGGTTTACCCACGTTACACCGCTCTTGCGCGAGCTGCACTGGCTACCTGTCGTCTTCCGGGTGCACTTCAAGGTGCTAATTATCATCTTCAAAGCGCTCCATGGCTCGGAACCTAGCTATCTGCGAGATCGGATCCTGCCCCATACATCCTCACGACCGATTCACTCCCACAGAGAGGGACTTCTCCGGGTGCCGTCCACTAGACTTTGTCAGCGGGCGACGCCCAGGGGAAGGGCTCTCTCTGTGGCGGGCCCGGCCCTCTGGAACGACCTTCCCCCTGACATCAGAACGACCACTGACCTCCGCTCCTTCCGTACGAAATTGAAGACCTATTTCTTTCGACTGGCCGGCCTTGAATAATTCTCTCTGTCTATTGATTCCAAATGCATTTTAATGGGTTCTTAATCATTTTTAGCACGGGTAACATTGTTTAATTATGTTTTAAAGTATGTATTTTGTATTTATTGTATATTGTTTTTAGTTTCTCCTGTGCACCGCCCCGGGTCCCTGTGGGGAGAGGGTGCGGTCAATAAATCCGAATTTGATTGATTGATTGATTGATTGAGTTTAAGAGAAAGTGTTGTATAAGGGTTTAAAATGGACAGGGGTATCCATGTGGTAAGGTCCAAATAGGACAACTGCCACAATGATGTAAATGAAACTTTGTGTTTTATTTTCTGCATGGCATGTGCAGCACATTAAAAAAAATGGGCAGAGCTTTAATCACATCATCTCAACCACTATCTCAATTTTTTTTGACAACCCCTCTCTCCCTACCCCCCAAGAATGACTAAAAGGCTTGTTGAGCTGTGCTGAACTATTGCAACATCCAGAAACACACACTGTGCTTATGTATTAGAAAATAAGAGATTTGAGCTAATAGCCATAGGAAAACTGTTAGTGTTTGTCAGCTGGCTTGGTGAATACCGCCATGTGTAAGTTTCTGCTGGGCTTCTGTGGCTGTAAGCAGGCTCTAAAACCAAGCATGCTGATATTATGGCTTTTATTATGTGCTCAGCAGAGCTGAGGCAAATATAACTGGGAGGAACCAAAGCATCCTCCAAGGAAATCAGTGTGTGGCCAGCGGATTGAGCAGAAAACATAGCCTAGGTAATCAGAATCTCAAAAATGTCCAGTCTTCAATCCAAGCACAATTTGCTGATAAAGTAGGGTTACTGAAGAGCAAATTTGATTCTTAAATAGGTCACTAATCTAGGGAGTTTCAGCTTCTGTGCCTCTTAGTCCTTTGTCTGCCTGCAAGGTAATTTTATTGTCCTCATGAACTTGAAACCTATTTCAAGGAATCCAAGATAGACTCTGGAACCATACTTCCATGTTCAGAGAGGCCAACATGATGAGATGCTTGCTGTGCTGAGCTCATCCATTAGCTTTCAAGCTTTCATCCATTATCTTTTCTCTAGCTCCTGCTCCTTTCCTAAAAATGGATCATCCATGAAAGCTTTGGCACATGGGTGGTTTAGAAGATGTTTTCACATTTTCTGTAGATAGGATGAAAGATACTATCCAATGTCATGACTTTACCAAACTTTTGAAAGAGATGCTTCAAAGCATGTAGGAACACACACGAAGTGTATCTTTTCAAATACTTAAAGCAAATTTATATGGCTGCTCCCAGTTGTCTCTGCAGACCTGTACATAAAGCAAAGTGGCTTCTAAAACAGCCAAGGAAGGCTAGAAAAAGATGCAGCTGCTTTAATAATCTGAAAAGAAGCATACTATGTTCTCTCCTGCACTGGTGTCCACAGAGGTAAAAACAGTCAAGATAAATGATTTTGTATTGAGATGCAATTCCACATCTGCCATCTTTACCTTTTTGAAACATGCATACACATTTCCAGAGACACTAATGTTATGGTGCATATTTCAGATCACTGCTTCAGAAAGATTACCACCATCTAGTTACCACTGAATATTCATTGCACTTACTTTTGTGATCAGAGATTAAAAAATGGGGTCATGGACTTGGTTTGAATTCTCATGGTTGCATACAGTGAAACACTCAAGGCTATTTTATTCTGTATAAACATAGAAGCTCAAGGCATCTTGAGTTTTGCTCCCTCAAACACAGCAAAATCTAAATATTCAATTATACTGAGATCAGTCAGTTTGTCCCAAATTCAAAATAAAATGCTCTTTCCTTGATGTCTTTATATAGCCCCTCTTGGGAACTTGAATACCAACAAGTATTCATATCCCTCTCATTGCCAACAAAGAGATCAATAACTAGTTTGATCAAATATTTTAGATTCTGCATTGAAAAATGGTTTCACTGATTTAAAAATTGATCCTTTTTATTGTATCTTTCTCAATTTTTCAAACTGCTCACCCTTTGTTATACTTCATTGTAGATGATAGGTTGGATGCTTTGCCAGCAGCTGTAAAAAAATTGGGGTATGTATATTAAAACATGGTTCAAGATCATGACTATTAGTGGCACTAATGGTAAAAGAGCAATAAGAAATACATTTATTTATATACTGTAGTTATTTCATTTATTTATTTATTTTATCGAATTTAAACCCCGCACCTTCTCCTAAAAAGGACCCAGGATGGTGCCCATCTTTGTTTGCTGCCCACTTGCTACAAGGAAACTCTGAGTGCCTTACAATATTGAAATGAAATCATAAATATAAATTATGTTAATAACTTATTATTTCATATAAATATTATTTTACTCTATTGTAATACTTGGGGTGGCTTCAAGAGCTCTGGGTTCATTAAACTTTTGACCTTAACCATTGTCCAATTTTTGACTTGCATGATTGGGTCTCTTTATTCAATCAATCAATCAATCATTTAATACTTATAAACCGCACCCTCTCCCCATGGGGACTCGGGGCGGTGCACAGGTAAAATAAAAACAGTAAAAAACATACAAACATCAATAAATATACAAACAATTAAAAGCAAATTAAACACAGCCTGTGCTAAAATCCCATTTAACTAACTAAACTAAAATTTACCCAATAAAAACCCTAGACAGGGGGACTATCCCAGGCCGGCCAGACGGAAAAAGTAAGTTTTTAATTTAAGACGGAAGGAGCGGAGGTCCGTGGTCGTCCTAATATCGGGGGGAAGGTCGTTCCAGAGGGCCGGGCCCGCCACAGAGAGAGCCCTTCCCCTGGGTGTCGCCCGCTGACACTGTCTAGTGGACGGCACCCGGAGAAGTCCCTCTCTGTGGGAGCGAATCGGCCGTGAGGATGTGTGAGGCAGGATCCGATCCCGCAGATAGCTAGGTCCCGAGCCATGGAGCGCTTTAAAGATGATAATTAACACCTTGAAGCGCACCCGGAAGACGACAGGTAGCCAGTGCAGCTCGCGCAAGAGCGGTGTTACATGGGTAGACCTTGCGGTCCCCATAATTGCTCGCGCGGCTGCATTCTGGACCAGCTGAAGTCTCCGGGTGCACCTCAAGGGAAGCCCCATGTAGAGAGAGTTGCAATAGTCCAGTCGGGATGTCACGAGCGCATGAGTGACTGTGCGAAGGGCGTCCCGATCCAATAGGGGGCGCAATTGGCGAACCAGGCGAACCTGGTAAAACGCCCTCCTGGCCACGGCCGTCACTTGATCTTCCATGGACAGCCGGGCATCCAGGAGGACACCCAAATTGCGCGCCCCATCCACAGGGGCAAGATGTTCGCCCCCTATGGCCAGCGATGGAGTGAGCTGGTTGAATCGGGCGGCCGGAAACCACAGCCACTCGGTCTTGGTCGGGTTGAGCCTGAGTCCGTTACTTCCCATCCAGATCCGCACGGCTTCCAGGCACTGGCACATCACCGCTACGGCATCGTTGGGGTGGTTTGGGGTAGATATGTACAGCTGGGTGTCATCAGCGTACAGGTGGTACTCTACCCCAAAACCACGGATGATCTCACCCAGCGGCTTCATGTATGTGTTGAACAGGAGGGGTGAGAGGACCGACCCCTGAGGCACCCCACATACGAGGGGTCTCGCGGTCGACCTCTGCCCTCCTGCCAACACAAATTGCGATCGGCCAGAGAGGTAGGAGGAGAACCACCGTAGAACGGTGCCTCCCACCCCCAACCCCCCCAGCCGATGCAATAGGATACCATGGTCGATGGTATCGAAAGCCGCCGAGAGGTCTAATAGGACCAGGATGGAGGAACATCCCCCATCTCTGGCCCTCCAGAGATCATCAACCAACGCGACCAATGCCGTCTCGGTGCTATGCCCGGGCCGAAAGCCGGACTGGCGCGGATTTATTGTAATTCCCAACTAGTATCATGTACTTGTGCTGAACTCTGGTGGCCTTGGCTTCCCTCCTATCTTTTGGAAACATTTTCTGACTTCCAACTATACCTCAATGCCATTGGAGGATCCACTGTTTTGCAATTTGCACTCTTCTGAAATAATGGATTATAGACTGCTATCCTTTTGTTTTAAAAAGCCAAGTTCTTGTCAATCATGCGCATATGGTTTCTATCACTCCTTGATATAATGGAGGTACACAAAGTGCAGAAGAATGACCTTGTAGGGAAAATGGGCAGCATAAAAATTTAATAAGGAAGTAAATAAATAAATAAGTTCTATATGGAGAGATACTCTACTTAATTTTGTGTAAAAGACTTGAAAATGTCTTGATCCATTAAACTGTAGCATTAGCAAATTACATTAACATAATTTGAAATGCCTTTCTCTAAATTTTAAGAATTTCTGTATATTGCTAGCAAAAACAGCCTTGGCAGGAAGCAAGAAATTAATGAGCAGGAAGATTCATGGCCTTTGGCTGTTACTCTACCATCAGTTCCTCAGCCACCCATTAAAACCTGGAAAATATCCTAATATCCATCAGGGCAAGCTGCTAGATTGGAAAATCTAGCTTAAATGTATGGCAGGTCCAAAAGGGGTATACCAGATTCAAAGGTGTAGCTAATTTCTGAAAATGTATCTGTGAAGGGAGAGGAGGAGCTGCTGCTGCAATCAATCCACATTAGTACTTTTCAATTTCATTCTTTGACCTGATTTGCAATACCATTTGGAGCAGTTTATCAGAGATCTCTGGCTATTCCATCTCTCTGCCCTTTTGTGACTATTTCTAGACTATAAGTCTAATTTAGCTGTCACCTTGGATCAAACCTCATTTCAGGTTGTTGACACTAATCATTTTCCGGATTCCAAATACAGGATGCTCGTGATCAATCACAGGGTAGGTGACAAGTAGAAAATGTTTAGGAGGCATTTGAAAATTGCAAGCCATGTACTTTTTGCAAGAGCTGCTTAAGCTAGCTAGCCCCTAGAACAGGGGTGTCAACCTCGATTTCATTGAGGGCTGCATCAGGGTTGTGTTTGACCTTGGAAGGACAGGGTGATCAGAGTGGACATGGCCAGCTCGATATCACTCATGTTGGGGGCACCTGTGGTGGCCAAGCACTCTTCTTGTGAAAACAGCTCCCAAGCTAAGTTTTTGGCTGCCACGGCCTCCTATAATCCTCTGCCAGTGAAAACAGAGCTCGGGAGGGTTGCAGAAGGCCATGGCAGCCAAAAACTGAGCTTGGGAGCCCATTTTTGCTGGCAGAAGCACGATGGGCTGGTACTTTGCTGTTTCCAGGGCAGCCCCATGGGCCTGATGTAAGTCCACTGTGGGCCAGATCTGGGCCTTGAGTTTGACACCCCTTGCCCTAGAAGAAGGGTAATCTTCAAAGTTTTCTTTCCTACAGAGGTGAGTGCTTAGGGTTGTGTATTTGATAAGTGCAGTAAGGGTTACAACATAGATATGATCCCCTTGATGGTAAATTTCATCCTGCTAATACCTAATGTTAATAGAAATCTATAGAGATTTTGATTTTGTGGTTATCAAATAATATTTTTTTTCCAAAAGTGACCTTCTCCCAACATAAGCCTTGGTCCTTTAAACTAACTTTCTCTACACTGGCACCAACTTTCCCTAAATACATTGCAGTTCCCAGAATTTCCAGTTACTGTGGTCTTCTGGGAGTTGCAGTTCCAAAAATATAGAGGATGCCATTTTGGGAAAGGATTTTTTAGACAATTTGACCTCAGAATGTGGAGTACCAATTGAAAAAGTTCTCGGAGATGTTTTTTATTAATATCTAGAGTGTTTACATTTTTAAAGAATAATGTTGATGCAGAGAGAACTAAACTTCATCATACAAGTAAATAAAAAATGAAACAGACAATTGTTCATATTAGTTTCTCTATTCTAGCTCCATAATGAATATTGTTCTATGATGGTCCCTATTTTTTATTTTTTATTATTATAAAATATTAAGGTGATTTAATTTCTTATTAGGCCATTACGGATTAAATGCCATGAAATAGTAATTCCCTGTTTATGATGTTTCTTCCCAGGGATCAGCCTGAAGAATGCATGAATATGTTGCATAAACAAATCCAGAAATATAACCCAACACTGATTAAATTCTGGCAAACACTTTTTCAGCTCCTGTTGTGTAAAGGAAATAATAATATTGATCTCCCGGATTTGTTGTGAGGATAAATTATATGGCTGTCAGTCACATTGCAGATTAAAAAGAATTATGTAAATAATGAAATAGTAAACACTGCCAACTGCTTCTTTCATTCCTCTTATTTTAGTGCTGGACATATCAAAATATTTAATATATTTAATTGATCATTGTTTTTTTTACCATTCTTCATCTGTCAAGTACATTTGTATCCAATACACTTTTAATGTTTGGAGTAAATGAAATTAAGATCTATCTTCAGTTAGCAGTTAGACTCCTTAGGTTCCACTGATTTCAGTGGCAGATTGTATGATTGCACAGTCCTAAGGGAAGCCAGTTTGGTGTAGTGGTTAAGGCACTAGGCTATACACCATGCGTTCCTGAGTTCAAGTCCCACCTCAGTCATGAACTTGGAACAAACCTAGGTGACTTTGGGCCAATACTCCATCTCAGTCTCTAGAAGCAGACTCACTCACTCAATCTCTCCCCTCCCTCCCCCCCCTCTCTCTAACTTCTAATTCATCAAATCAACATGTTTATAGTTGATCTTCAACTCTTCTCAAAGGGTACATTATGCTTAAAGGGTTGTTAGAATTGCAAGAATAAAGCCTTCAATTCCACTGTGATATATTTGAAAAGGACCTCAACAGTTATCTCATCTATTCTGTTGCCAATGGGGAAAATCTATTGCTACAGCATCTCTAATAAGTTCCAATCTAGTCTCTAGGGAGAGTTCAGCATCTAAACACCAAGAATAATTTAAACTCTCCCCATTTTAGATGTTATGTATTTATTGTGTTTATTTTTTCACATAAAGTCTATTCAATTTCCATTGCTCAGAAGTGCTAATATAAACCAATCTTTCTTTCAGTTTTGGAAAGTTTGGTTTTGTGCTCAATTTTGAAATTCAGTTCATCATTAATCAATTGCAATTTGTTTCATGTGGCTTTAGAGGCCAAGCCTCTATCCTAAAGGAAATCAACCATGACTGTTCTTTGGAAGGACAGATGCAGACACTCAAATACTTTGGCCACCTAAGTACTCATTGGAAAAGACCCTGATGTTGGGAAAGATTGAAGGCAAAAGGATAAGAGAATGGCAAAGGATGAGATGGTTATATGGTGCCATCAATGTAATGAACATGAACTTGGGCAAACTCTGGCTGACAACGAAGGACACGGGGCCTGGCATGCTATGCTATATAGAGTTATGAAGAGTTGGGCACTACTTAATGACTGAACAACAACAAAGCCTCTATAAATGAATATGAGTGTGAACTTGCACAATGAGCTATGAAAATGGCTACACCCTTCCTATGTTTGCTGTGTACAGCTTCTTTGAAAGGCTGTGCATGAAACATGGCCAAAAAGTGAAAGACATTAGTAATATTTGCCAGTATATAATGACAACTTGCAGGAATATAATGAATAATGTATATAATGACATCTTGAGGGAATATAATGAACAATGTATGTAATGACACCTTGCAGGAATATAATGAACAATGTCCTGGTTTAAAAAAAATACTCTACAGAACATTTACAGTAGATTAGATTTAGATTAAGATGAACAGTTTCTTGGATGGCTTCATTTATAATCAGGATCAAAATTGTACTATCCAATTAATTAATTAGTTCTGAATTGTAATTAATTAATTAAATTAAATTTGAACTTTGATCAACAGGAAACATTTTATGATGGTTATGAAGAAAAACCTTACTTATTTGAAAATGAGTATAAATTGTACAGAAGCAAATTTACTGCTAAAATCTACGAGAAACTAGTGTAAGTAGCACTACACTAGATCAGTCATTCCAAAGTTAAACAAAAATTGCATTATGATCTATCACTGAAGCTGTCATTGCAAACTGAACTATAAATGAGAAGAGGTTAAACTCATTGTGATTTTAGTAAATGAATTATTTTCCAGATTGACAACTTTTAATGTATAGACTCCACATTCCAAAATTATTCTGTCAGAATTGCCCCAGCATATTTCTGGGTGAGTTCTTTTTTTTTTTTTTTCCTAACAGGAAAAAGACTCCTCACGAACAGCTTATAAAATCATTTTGAAACCTCCTTGAGAAATTCAAAACCCTGAGAAAGGTAGAATGAAAGAAAAGAATAAAACCAGAAGCAAACTAGGTGGACTTTATTACAATGATTATGGATGCATTATTATGAGAGGCAAAGGGCCAGTTTGGAACAGAAACTCTGGATGTGTTCTATCTGTATGGACTCTAAGAGTCAACATCAACTTGATGACCCATAATCAATTAATTTAATTAAAGAAGCTGTGACTGCTACATGAAAGAGGAGCTCTTTCTGGTTTTTTGATACATAGAATTCCCTGCATTTATGATGAGTGGTAGAGGCTGTAGATAGCATAAGTAGTTTTGGAAATTTCCACCACAGCTGACTGAATTTCTAAGGTCAGACTATGAGAGCATATAACTCTCTTTATAAATGTCTCCGGAGAGCACAGATTCATTATGTTAATTCTATTCTTTTTATTACTATGCCTATTTTGTGGTCTTTCAAATTAAAACTTCACTTGAAATAAATGGAGTTTATTTATCACTTGCATATAAACATTTGATAAATATGGCCTGACAATCCATGTTTCCTATCATGTTGCCATGATATTGCCTTCAACTTGTCCTCAACACATTTGTGAATTAGTCTAACAATGCCTGTAGCTGATTTGGTGTTAAAACAATATTTTCTTTTTTATCTGCCAGCATCCTGTAGAACTTTCAAAATGGGTAAAAAAAAAATGTTTGCACTTTCCTGACCATTCTGTCAGTGATCCTACTTCCATGTTCTACCTCAATAAGAGGTGGGGACAAAGAAGCCTGGATCTGTAGGGTTGGCCATTTTAGATTGTTGCAGACACCTCCTCTCTCTAGATCCATGGATATTCTCCCAATTCTTTTGGGGTTGTTATTCCTTCCTGGGCACAGTGGCTATGATCATAATCTGATCACAGATCTAGAAGGAGGAAGTGCCTCCTAAATTGTGGGAGTCCCACTTGATTAAATCTCAAAAACAGCAGCTCCTTCAGGCCATCAAATAATAATTTAGCAAGCCAGGTGAACTGCTAGGTAAAGTGAGAAAGTTGGAACATAAGTCATGATCTTCCATTTTACCAAGTAATCACCACATCCTCAAGCAGAAACAGGAACCGCTGAGGGACAACATCTGGACAATTTCTTTCTTTCTGGGGTCTCATATCTTTAAACCAGACTTGGACTGCATCTTTCATAATAGAGAATGTTTTCCAACAAAGGATTGTCTTCTCAAAAGTAGGGCATATGACCTCACTATAGCTGACTGACGTTTTTGTTTCACAATGAAACAAGCAATGTAGAATGAATAAGCCAATATATTTATAGACTCTGTAGCATATTGACAAAGCCACAATGAGTTAAGCTCATTTGAAAGGAGATTTTATTAACCCCCCTTTATAACAATGCTGTTTTTTGTTTTTTCCCTATGTATTTCACAATCCCTTCTTCCCTTTCTTTCAGCAATAGGAATGTGGGACCAAGAGACATGTCCTTCCCCAGCATTCAACCTCAAGTTTCTCTATCCCCACTTCTTACTAATAAGTCATATAATACTTGACATGACAAGGGAGTTTTTCCCCTCCGTTTTCTACATCATCTCGCTGCTCTCATCGCATCCTCAGATAACCGCCCTGCCACCCTGTTTAGGGTGACCCATGCTCTCCTTCACCAGAGGCCGCGGGAGGCTCCCTTGCAGGGTCGTGCAGAGGAATTTGGATCCTATCTGCAGGATAAAATCGTTCAGATCCGGGGCAAGTTAGCCTCCAATTGGGATAGTCTGGGTGGGGTGACAGAAATAGGCCTTGAGACCACTGTTTGGGCTGAGTTTGACCCTGTGACTCCTGATGGCAGGGGGGCAGAGGTCGACATCGAGGCCCCTACACTTGTGGGGTGCCTCAGGGGTCGGTCCTCTCGCCTCTCCTGTTCAACATCTATATGAAGCCACTTGGTGAAATCATCCATGGTTTTGGGGTAGAGTGACACCCAGTTGTACATCTCTACCCCTAACCATCCCAATGATGCCGTTGAAATGATGTCCCGGTGTCTGGAGGCTGTGCAAGTCTGGATGGGGAGGAACGGGCTACGACTCAACCCGTCCAAGACCGAGTGGCTGTGGTTTCCGGTGCCACGACATAGCCAGTTAGTTCCATCTCTGGCTATCGGGGGCGAGTTATTAGCCCCCGCAGAAAGGGCTCGGAACTTGGGTGTCCTCCTGGACTCTCGGCTGTCCTTGGATGACCATGTGACAGCCGTAGCCAGGGGGGCCTTTTATCAGGTTTACCTGATATGCCAGTTGCGCCCCTTTCTGGATCGTGACGCCCTATGCACAGTCACGCAAGCTCTTGTCATTTCCCGCCTAGACTACTGCAATGCACTCTACATGGGGCTCCCCTTGAGGTGCACCCGGAGGCTCCAGTTAGTGCAGAATGCAGCCAAAGGGCTGGACCCGCCACAGAGAAGGCTCTTCCCCTGGGAGTCGCCAGCCGGCATTGTCCAGCGAATGACCTGCCCCCCGACCTTCATTCTATCACGGACCTTCGCCTCTTCCATTGAGCATTAAAGACCTATTTTTTTCATGCGGCTGGCATGGCATAGTTTGTTTTTGCCATTGTTTTAATAGGGTCTTAAATTAGTTTAGCACGGATTAAACTTATTTAATTTAATTTTAAATCTATTCAACTGATTGTATTTATATGTATTTTATCTTTTTATCATCCCTGTGCACCGCCCTGAATCCCAAATCGGGAGAGAGGGCAGTATACAAATTAAAAAAATAATAAATAATAATAAAATAATCTCTGAGAGTGATTTCTGAGTGTCATGAAATGATTAAATTGAAGATTATTTTATTTAAAAAATGTGTCCAGAAGGGAGAAAGCATCTATTAGATCTTCTGCTTTGGATACAAACTATATTGGTCTTCCACTGAATGCCTTGTTTTAACTTATTTAACATGAAAGTCTATTTGGAATTTCTGCTCATCCTTTTGGATCATGATATGAAAAAACATATATTTTCATAGTATGGAAATGAAAGAATCACATCAAAAGTATTGACTTGCTGTGTTTTAACCTCACTTTGCTTTAAAAAAAAAAGATGTATAGAACCTCTTATCACCTCTGATCTATTTATTTGTTCTCTGCTTCCAGTATTGTCTTTAAATTTAATAGAAAAGCTGACTCCAGAGATTGAGTGGTTAGAAGAAGCAAGAAAAAAGGAAAACAGTAGACGTATGCTTGTGAAGTTGGGAGAGTTGAAAAAGGAGGACAAGTGAATATTTCATATATAGAGAATTGTAGTGAAATGCAGGGGAGGAAGCAGGGAAGAGATTGTGGCATTACTTGCCATAAAATAACTTGCCTCTTATGGTGTAAAGCAGGGGTCTCCAACCTTTGCAACTTTAAGTCTGAAGGACTTCAGCTCCCAGAATTCTCCAGCCAGTCTCCTTAGTTCTAGGATGGTTCTCACCTTGATTGGTTTCTATCCGTTACTTCTTGTCCTGCCTTCAGGTGCATTGGAGAACAGGTTGAACCTTTTCTTCTGTAAATATTAGAACATTGCTATCATATCATCCCAGTCCTTATTTTCATTAAACTAGAGATAATTCCTGTAATCATTTTTCATATGTTTTAGCCTCCTGTCCCTTACCTATCTTTGTTGCTCTTCTCTGTACTCTTTCTAGAGTCTTAACATGTTTTTCATATCATAGTGACCAAAATTAGGCACAATATTGCTCTTATCAAGTGGTACTAACACTTTATGTGATCTGTCCCTCTGTTAATGCAGCCTAGGACTGCATTGGCTTTTTTGGCAATTACAGAACACTGCCGGCCCATATGTAAGTGATTGTCCATTAGGATTCCAAGATCCTTCTCACCGTTATAACAAATGAGCCAGTTACTACCTATTCTATACCTAAACATTTGGTTTTTCTTGCTTAAATGTTATACCTTACTTTCTTTTGCCGCATTGGTTGAAAAGGTTGTAACTGCAAATGGTTGCTATCTAAGATAGTCATTAAGGAGGACTGCTTGTTTTGCCCTGCTCTCTGCAACTATCAGCTTTAATGTTAATGTAATACTAGCTGTTTTATAAACTTGGGGGTGTTGTAATTTTGATAATTTATCAAATCATACTGGTATTGAGTACACTGAAACATCAGTAGAACAATCCACCTGCCTGAGAAATAATAATAATAATAATAATAATAATAATAATAATAATAATAATAATAATAATAATAATAATAATAATAATAATAATAATAATAATAATTTTAATTTATAAAACCGCACCCTCTCCCCACAGGGACTCGGGGCGGTGCACAGGTAGAATAAAAACCAAATACATACAACAATTCTAAAAACAAATTAAATATAACCTGCGCTAAAATTCCCATTAAAACTAAATAATACTAATTCCCCATAAAACCCCAGAGGCAGAGAGACTCATCCTAGGCCGGCCAGACAGAAAAAGTGAGTCTTTAATTTAAGACGGAAGGAGCGGAGGTCCGTGGTCGTCCTGATATCGGGGGGGAGGTCGTTCCAGAGGGCCGGGCCCACCACAGAGATAGCCCTTCCCCTGGGTGTCGCCCGCTGACAGTGTCTAGTGGACGGCACCCGGAGAAGTCCCTCTCTGTGGGAGCGAATCGGCCGTGAGGATGTATGAGGCAGGAACCGATCCCGCAGATAGCTAGGTCCCGAGCCATGGAGCGCTTTAAAGATGATAATTAACACCTTGAAGCGCACCCGGAAGACGACAGGTAGCCAGTGCAGCTCGCGCAAGAGCGGTGTTACATGGGTAAACCTAGCGGTTCCCATAATTGCTCGCGCGGCTGCATTCTGGACTAGCTGAAGTCTCCGGGTGCACCTCAAGGGGAGCCCCATGTAGAGAGAGTTACAATAGTCCAGTCGGGATGTCACGAGCGCATGAGTGACTGTGCGCAGGGGTCCCGATCCAATAGGGGGCGCAATTGGCGGACCAGGCGGACCTGGTAAAACGCCCTCCTGGCCACGGCTGTCACTTGATCTTCCATGGACAGCCGGGAATCCAGGAGGACACCCAAATTGCGCACCCCATCCACAGGGGCAAGATGTTCGCCCCCTATGGCCAGCGATGGAGTGAGCTGGTTGAATCGGGCAGCCGGAAACCACAGCCACTCGGTCTTGGTCGGGTTGAGCCTAAGTCCGTTACTTCCCATCCAGATCCGCACGGCTTCCAGGCACTGGCACATCACCGCTACGGCATCGTTGGGGTGGTTTGGGGTAGATATATACAACTGAGTATCATCAGCGTATAGATGGTATTCTACCCCGAAACCACGGATGATCTCACCCAGCGGCTTCATGTATGTGTTAAACAGGAGAGGCGAGAGGACCGACCCCTGAGGCACCCCACAAGTGAGTGGTCTCGAGGTCGACCTCTGCCCCCCTGCCAACACAAATTGCGATCGGCCAGAGAGGTAGGAGGAGAACCATCGTAAGACGGTGCCTCCCACTCCCAACCCCCCCAGCCGATGCAATAGGATACCATGGTCGATGGTATCGAAAGCCGCCGAGAGGTCTAATAGGACCAGGATGGAGGAACAACCCCCATCTCTGGCCCTCCAGAGATCATCAACCAACGCGACCAATGCCGTCTCGGTGCTATGCCCGGGCCGGAAGCCGGACTGGCGCGGATCTAGATAGTCAACTTCCTCCAGGTGACAGGGAAACTGTTGTGAAAATGGCATGCAAACATGCTATGAAGAAATTTCTTCATGCAGAGGGAATGTCTAGCAACAATTATTTTCCTCCTGGATGAAAAGTATTTTCATGGCATTATAATGATTTGAGAGAGGAGCTCTTAAAATGAAATTCTGCTATCCTGTTCATTACAGATTCCTGTCTATGATGCCTTTGGGAAGTTCTAAGGCTAAAAACATTCAAGTGAATATGTGAATAATGTTAGTTTTGTTGGATTGATTCAGGAATGAAATAGGAAAGAAAACATGACTTGAAATGTTGGAATTGTAGCATAAAATATGTTGTTCCATAAATGGGTTGCAGAGGCTTTGGAAAAAATAATGTGTGAAAACCACATGAAGTTGGAGACAAATAAAGTTAGAAGAAAGTCCATGGGAGGACATAGGGAAAAGCTATTCATTCATTCCCTGTCTCTCTGTCTCTGTCTCTCTCATATACATGTGTGTCTGTGTGTAATACAGTAATAATAATACGATATTAGGACAACTACGGACCTCCGCTCCTTCCGTTTAAAATTAAAGACACATCTTTTTCGCCTGGCCGGCCTTGGGTAGTCTCTTTTAAGGTTAGGGGTTTTAGGGGTAGTTTTAGTTTATGGGTTTTTAGCGCAGGACTAATTTAATTCATTTTTAATTTTGTATTCTGTCTGTGGTTTTATCTGTATTTTTAATTGCCTGTGCCCCGCCTCGAGTCCCTTTGGGGAGAGAGAGCGGGATATAAAATTATTATTATTATTATTATTATTATTATTATTATTATTATTATTATTATTATTATTATTATTATTATTATTATTATTATTATTATTATTATTATTATTATTATTATTACAATATTCAACAAATAGATTTTCATTTAATAATATAGTACCCATAGGCTTCCACATCATGGCCCAATTAAATTAAATTAAATCTTTTTTTCTCCAAGAGATGTCATGATAACTGGAGCTGGAGCTATGTGGCTAATCATGAATTCCAGGCTGCATCACCTTTGTCCTTTAAAAATCTGAAGAAAACATTCATAGCTTCTAGAGCAGTGCTCCTGCAGGTCCTTCTTTTAATGTTTCTTTAATCCAGTTCCAGTAAAATAACCACAGGACTTAATAGAAACTGTTCTGATCTTTGTACTAAAAAAAGACATGCCTGAAGAATGCAGGTGAAAAGAGCATACTGTGTTTGTACATTTGAACAAAGGTTCAATATACTGTTTGAAATCTGCACTTTGTTGAAGGGAAAAAAATAAATAGTTTTTTTAAAGGAGTAAATATTACTTTTAAAATTCTTGGTTCATACTAATAAATTAGAATGAAATTTCAGTAACATCTTCCTTGCTTCCTTCCTCCCCACCCCTCATTTATTTATTTATACATTTTATTGGACACCCATCTTACCATTGGGCATCTCTGTATGGCTTACAGTTACATCTAAGTTAAAATATAAAAAGTTAAAGCCAAACCTTTAAACCAAAGACACGTGGGAAGGGTGGTTGGAGTGGGAGGGAGGTGGGATCTGTTATTACTCAATCAACCACCTCCACTCTGCTATTCCCTGACTGGGGTCCCAAGTTGACTGGCAAGCCATGTCTTTAGGCCCTTACAAAAAGATAGAAAGGTTGGGACCAATCTGAATTGGGGGGGGGGGGGCGACGACAAAATATTCCAGATGGTAGAAGCAACAGCACAGAAGGCCCTCTTCTGGACCCAGCCAATCAGAATAATTGGGCTGATGGGACTCCGAGTATGCCTCTTCTGCTAGCATGAGTGGTACGTGCCAATCCCAGTGGGGTGAGACAAACCTCGTTCATCATTCTTTTTTATATAAATGCAAGAGACTTAATCTCACAGATTAGCTCAAAGATCTTTGTGAATATGTTTGTGCATTTGCCTGGGTTTATATATTTTTGATACATGCATTGTATACATGTAAATATCGGAGAGAGGAATACTTCTTAAAGTTTCTTCTTAAATTGGAGATGCATTGTGTCAGTATCTGTGTGAACCTGTCCTAATATTATGATCAATAAATGTCTATTATGATCAGTAAGAGCAGGCAGAAATTTTTTAGTTCAAACTTTTGGTGGAACTTTGTGTCCCAGAGAAACTCATGTATATTCCACCATTGGTTAAATGGTGCACCACAAGTAGAAAATAAAAGTAGTAGCAAAGCTAAATACAATTTAAAGTGATGTACAAGATTTGAAGTATTGACTGATTCTTCAGATGTGGAAGAAATTACCTAAGGACATGATAAATTCCCTTTGCTAGGAGAGAAACTAGATAGATGCATCTTAGAAGACTAACTGATCAGGGGTTTGACTCAATGTTCCAAAATGACCCATCCAACCTATGATTTTATGATTTATTAGCCTAACACTTTTTGGGAAACTACTGGTGCTGGGCAATTAAAGCCCTCTACAGTACAAGGGACAGAGTTGCTCAGTGTCTAAAATGCTGAGCTTGTTGATCAGAAGGTCAGCAGTTCAGACAGGGGTGGGTTTCTGCAGGTTCGCACCTACTCGCGAGAACCGGTTGGTGAAATTTAGAGAACCGGTGAGAGGGGGTTCCACCGGCGTACCTGGAAGTAAATCTGGCCCGCCGCTGCCAGTGACCCAACGGGAAGGAAAGGAAAGGAAGGAAAAAAGGAAGGAAGAAAGGAAAGAAAGAAAGAAAGAATGAATTTATCATCACAATTGAGTCCCAAATTTTGGTTGCTAAGCAAGAGCGTTGTTAAATGAGTTTCACCACATATTAAAAGGTGGCCACTCCCACCCTGTCACATGACTGCCAAGCCACGCCCACAAAATAGGCCACACCTACAGAGTAGGTTCTAAAAAATTTGAAACCCACCCCTGAGTTCAGAGGTTCGAATCCCTAATGCTGTGGAATGGAGTGAGCTGCTGTTACTTGTCCTAGCTTCTGCCAATCTAGCAGTTCAACAGCACGTAAAAAAAAATGCAATTAGAAAAATAGGGACGGTAACAGCACTCCGTGCGCCTTTGGCTTTTAGTCATGCCAGTCACATGACCATGGGGACATCTTCAGAAATCTCTGGCTCTTCAGCTTAGAAACGGAGATGAGCACTGCCCCGAAAGCTGGAAATGACTAGCACGCAAGTGCAGGAGAACCTTTACCTTACCTTTATTTTACAGTACAGTTGCAAGAAACAAGATAAAGAAAGCAGGCTGGGTATGGCTTTGGGAATTCTGACTGTAGTTTTCAAATAAATCATCTATGTAACAATGTAGTATGTAGCATCTGTGGCTGCTCTCTTCTGTAATCAGGTTATGTGCATACATATGTGTGTACAAATGTGCAGGCTCCTTCTCAGCGTGCTTTGAAATGATAGGCCAGGGCCTCACAGCAACACTGCGATTACGGCCACCTCCACAGAACTGGAAATGCACCCCACACTTGACAGCAGCAGCAGGTAATCTCCAGGGAAATATGGGCTCAGGGAGACGGCTGATGGGCCCAGACTAGCCAAGGCCAGTGGCTGTAAATAGAAAGGACACCTGAGCAAGGCCAAGCTGCTGCTGAAGAGTGACTGGTCTACTCACAGAGATGAACTGGTCAATAGCAAAGGTGTTTCAAGGTGGAAAGGTTGGATACCGGACAGACCCAGAGCTGGACTGAGTCGGAAAACTGGGTATGACAGCTCCTAAGGGAGTTATATACTGGCTTAATTAATTAGTAATCAGACTCAGTCCTATCAGAGTGCGGATAGGATCAACCCTTACATGGATGCTATCTCCACCCTTATTGAGAAGAATCTAATCAGGGTGAGTGCCTCAGAATAACAGTTAGAAGGGACCTTGGGGGTCTTCAAATCCAACCCCTTTCTTAGTCAAGCAGGAAACCCTATACCATTTCAGACAAATGGTTCTCCAATTTCTTTTTTTAAACCTCCAGTGTTGCAAAATCCACAACTTATGCAGGCAAAATAACTCTGACTAATTGTTCTGCCAGAAAATTTCTCCTTAGTTCTAAGTTGGTTCTCTCCCTTTTTAAAAAAAAAATATTTAAATTTATATCCCGCCCTTCTCCACAGAGGACCCAGGGCGGCGTACAGGAAATTTAAAAACATACCAATACAAAGATAAATATATAATTTAAAATAAATATTAAACAGTCCTATCCTGTACTAAAACCAAATTTAAAATACCCAATTTAAAAACTTCGTAAAAGTCCCCACGGGAGGTTAGGCTAGGCCGGCTTGTTGGAACAAATATGTCTTTAGACATTGGAGGAAGAGGCGGAGGTCGGTGATGGTACGTAATTCAGGGGGTAGGTCATTCCAGAGGGCTGGGCCCGCCACAGAGAAGGCTCTTCCCCTGGGTGTCGCCAGTCGGCATTGTCCGGCCGACGGCACCCTGAGAAGGCCCTCTCTGTGGGAGCGTATCGGTCTAAGGGATGTATGGGGCAGGAGCGGTCTCGCATATAACTAGGCCCCGAGCCATGGAGCGCTTTAAAGATAGTCATCAAAACCTTGAAGCGCACCCGAAAGGCCACAGGAAGCCAATGCAGCTCGCGCAGGATCGGTGTTATGTGGGGGCATCTAGTGGCTCCCATAATCACCCGTGCGGCTGCGTTTTGGACTAGCTGTAGCTTTCGGGTGCATCTCAAGGGAAGCCCCATGTAGAGAGCATTACAGTAGTCGAGTCGGGATGTCACGAGAGCTTGAGTGACCGTGCGAAGGGCAGCAATTGGCGCATCAGGCATACCTGATGAAACGCCCCCCTGGCCACGGCCGCCACATGGTCCTCTAAGGACAGCCGGGAATCCAGGAGGACACCCAAATTGTGCGCCCTCTCCACGGGGGCCGGTGTTTCGCCCCAATGGCCAGAGTTGGAGTAATCTGGCTGAACCGGGGTGCCGGAAACCACAGCCACTCAGTCTTGGCAGGGTTGAGCTTGAGTTTGTTACCACCCATCCAGATCCGTACGGCTTCCAAACACCGGGACAGCACTTCGGCGGCATCGTTGGGGTGGTTTGGGATGGATATGTACAGCTGAGTGTCATCAGCGTACAGGTGGTACTCCACCCCAAAACCACGGATGATCTCATCCAGCGGCTTCATATATGTGTTAAACAGGAGGGGCGAGAGGACCGACTCCTGAGGAACCCCACATAAGAGAGGCCTCGAGGTCGACCTCTGCCCTCCCGTCAACACATATTGCAACCGACCAGAGAGGTAGGACGAGAACCACTGCAGAACGGTGCCTCCCAGCCCCAACCCCCCCAGTCGGTGCAATAGGATACCATGGTCGATGGTATCAAAAGCCACCGAGAGGTCTAATAGGACTAGGATAGAGGAATAACCTCTATCCCGCGCCCTCCAGAGATCATCGACCAATGCGACCAATGCTGTCTTGGTGCTGTGACCGGGTCGGAAGCCAGACTGGCGCGGGTCTAGATAATCAACTTCCTCCAGGTGTCGCGGGAACTGTTGGGCTACCACACTCTCAACAACCTTCACCAAAAAGTGAAGGTTGGAGACCGGACGATAGTTCTCTAATAAAGCTGGGTCCAGGGACGGCTTCTTGAGGAGGGACCTCACTACTGTCTCTTTCAAGATGGCAGGTAAGGACCCCTCACTCAAAGATGCGTTGACAATGCCCTGGAGCCAGCCTCGTGTCGTCTCCCAGGATGCCAGTACAAGCCAGGAGGCACACGGGTCCAATAAACATGTGGTCGCCCTAAGTTTCCTTGACAACCTGTCCATATCCTCGGTGGTAACAAAGTCAAACTCCTCCCAAGAAGGAACCTCAAGACTAGTCTCGGACAGTCCCACCGGGCCACTGTCGATGGAGGATAGCTCATTCCGAATCCGAGTGATTTTCTCCTGCAGATAAATCCCAAATTCTTCTGCTCGCCCTTGCAGAGGGGCTTCCCGCGGCCTCTGATGAAGGAGGGAGCGGGTCACCCCAAACAGGACGGCAGGGCGGTTATCTGCGGATGCAATAAGGGTGGCACAATACTCATGTTTGGCCACCCTTATCGCCACTAAGTAAGCCCTAATATGGGTTCTCACTAGTGTTCGGTCAGCTTCGGAGCGAGAGGATCTCCATCTGCTCTCTAGGCGTCTCTTGTGGCGCTTCATCTCCCGAAGCTCCTCAGTAAACCAGGGAGCCTGGGTGATTCGTTGCCGCAAGAAAGGCCGCAAGGGCTCGACTCGGTCCAAGGCCCCTGCGGCCGCACTTAACCATGCGGCCACTAGGTCCTCAGTCGAGTCGTGAGGCAGGGTCACAGGCATTGGTCCAAGCTCCCTTTCCAGGTCCATTAGGAGCCTGGGGCGGAACCATCTAGGAGTATCCGGTTCCGCGTCCCCGCGGTGAGGTGTAGCGATTGGAAAGTTCAGGTGAAGGAGAGCGTGATATGTCCATGACAAGGGAGTGATGGCTAGGTCCCCTATTCCCAGATCACAGCTCCACTGTCCCGAGACAAAGATCAGATCCAGCGTGTTTCCCCCCTCGTGAGTGGGGCTTAAAACTACCTGGGTCAGGTCCATGGCCGTCATGGAGGCCATGAACTCCCGAGCTGCTCCAGAGGCTTCGCCCGCTGACGGCAAGTTAAAGTCCCCCATGACTACCAGTCTGGGGGTCTCAACTGCCACCTCGGCTATCACCTCTAGGAGCTCGGGCAGGGCTGTTGTTGCATAGCGAGGAGCCAGGTATACAACTAACCCGCCCAACTGCCTCCCTAGGCCCCATCTCACGCAGAGAGATTCACACCCGGTTGTCTGAGGGACTATGGTCTCCCTCGGCTCAAGACCTTCCTTAACCATAATCGCCACTCCCCCACCCCTCCCTAGGGCCCTAGGCTGATGGAAGGTGCGGTAACCTGGTGGGCACATTTCCACGAGGGGTAAACCCCCTTCGTGGCCCAACCAGGTTTCCGTTATACCCACCAGGTCCGGGTCTCCCTCTGACACAAGGTCATGAATGAGGAGGGCTTTCTGAACCACGGACCTGGCGTTGCACAACATCAGCCTAGGGCCCCGGGTGTGTGATTCCTGCCCACCTAGTCTGCAATGGGAGAGCGGAGATTTGGAGCACATGACCGTCTGAATCCAGCGGCCACGGTCTTCCAACCGATGATGACCATTCCGTCTCCCTCCGCCCCTGCCCCTCCCCAAGACCGAGTCGATGGAAAAAGCCACCGTAGGAATGACCCCCCCTCCCCTTCCTCCCTTACCCTACTTTAATTGGAGAGAACTAACCAATGAATTTCTATCCATTGCTTCTTGTCCTGCTTTGGAGAATAGGTTGCCTCTATCTTTGTGGCAGCCTCTTAGATATTGGAATACTGCTACCATGACACCCTGGTCCTTTTCATTAAGCTCCCCATACCTAATTCCTGAACTCATTCTTCATATGTTTTAACCACCAGCCCCCTAAATAGTGCCTCTATTGGTATGTTCCTGTTTTCCTCACACTGGTTTCTTGTGTTCTGCATTGGGAAGCCCAGATCAGGCTGTGTCTGCTCATATCCTGTGATCAAGAGGAATCAAGATGGAAGGAATTTAGAATAGAATAGCTAGTAAAATTCTAAGTCACTGCCCAAGTGCCTCTTCCCTTGAGAAAGCTTCTTTGGGGTGGCAGAGAGGGTCTTTTCACAACAGCAATAGCACATAGACTTATATACCTGACCACCCATGATGCTCCACAGTACTCTCTGAGTGGTTTACAAATATCAGCATAATGCCCCCAAGAATCTTGGGTCTCATTTTACCAATTTCCGAAGGATGGAAGGCTGAGTCAGCCTTGAGACGGTCAGGATTGAATTCCTGGCTGTGCAATACTGCATTCTAACCATTGGATCTCCATGGCTCAATCCTGGACTAGATCCCATCCACTTTCAAAGTCAACATTTCCTTAGCTGGTTTTCTTCTTCCAGACCAGATAAGATCCTTTTCTGTTCAGGCTTTAAATAATTATGTTGCTGTTAGAGTGATAGATAAAGTATAGAGTTCTTTGCAATGATTTAAAGCAGTATTTTTCAAACTTAGTGACTTTAAGATGTGTGGACTTTAACTCCCAGAATTCCCCAGCCACCTTTTTAAAGCCGCAAGTTTGAAAAATGCTGGTTTAAGCAGTCAAAACAAGCTGAAAAACATTACAAGGAAGCAAAATGAAGAGGGGATGTTTTTTAAAGCTTTTATTCCAACCTTAATAAATCTTTTAACACCTGGGCAGCACACTCAACCGATACCTTGTCATGAGATATCTAATTGGACATTGCAATTCAACCTTTGCACTAAGACATAAAAAGATTTTTTGTTGTTGAAGAATAACTGTGTCCATATTGGATGTATTTCATTGTTCTGCTTTAAACTTGAACTAACAAGTACTATTTTGGTGCTACCATGGACCTAGCAAAAGATTTTTACACCTTGTTAAATGAAGTTCTGAGAAGTGTCTATGCTTTTTTTTCCTGGTTCCTAACCAGCTGGATGCTTATTAAAGGTAGTAAAATAAGATTCAGCCTTATGATCTTGTGACAGGAGTCTGAATGTTTTCATTAAGAACAGGACAGAGAAAAATGGTGAACGGTTAAAGTAGCCCAGACTGTAGTTTTACTGTTCTAATTACACCCTCTTTATTATACATTGCTCTCTGTTTTTTCTTTTCTTTTTATATTTAGTTAATTACGCAATGTATCCATTCCTGCAGTCCTAGAGGAATTTTGGTACATACTTTCTGTGGCTGACATACTGGAAAGAACTGACTTTGTGTCCCAAAAGGACCTAATCACTGACTGTGGTGTTTGTATTAAAAGTTATAATTTGTATGCTTTTAAAAAATGGGGAGGGACTGTCTGTGTCTCAGAATTAGTCAGTCAATAGGAATTCAAGAAAACAAAGGAAACTAGCAATCCTTTGTTAATAAACCCAAATTGTTTTATATAATACCTTGATCCTCAGGACCTGTCTTCCACCAAATTTTGATCAACACCAGTTTGCTTATAGAAGCAACAGGTTGACAGGGAACACCATCACTACTGCTCTACAAATCGCACTGAGCCACCTTGAGAAATCTGGGAATTATGTTAGAATGCTTTTTATAGACTATAGCTCGGTCTTTAACACCATCTTACCGGGAATTCTCATTGAAAAGTTGACTGACCTGAATTTCCCTCCCCTCATATGTAAATGGATCAAATACTTCCTGACGGATCATTCACAAACAGTAAGGGTTGTGTCCTTTACATCTTTCACACTGAAGCTCAGCACAGGCTCCCCTCAGGGCTGTGTGCTCAGCCCCTACCTGTACTCGCTGTGTACATATGACTGCATGTACTCTGATCCATCCAGCATCATAATAAAGTTTGCAGATGATACAACGGTGCTGGGTCTCATAACTGGAGGGGACGAATCAGCATACAGGGAAGAAGTCCAGAAGGTATCCGTATGGTGCTCAAGAAACAACTAACATCTAAATACTAGTAAGACAAAGGAGATGGTGCTAGATTTCCAGAAGCACAGTGTCAGCCTCTGCTTTGTTGCTTGTTTCGGCTGCCATTGAAACGGGGAGGGAGGGGCTTTGGTAATTGGGAATGGGACTGTATGGTGCAGGAAGGTGCTTTGGAGAAGGGAGAATGGAGTATGTTCCCACCATCCACTGGCTGGAGCCGTGCGGTGGTCAAGATCAATGGTCTTACATACTATCCTGATGATGCTCCTGGAGATGCAACCCACACGACATCTAAGAGAATTGTGCATTGGACAATGGGGTGGGGGTTATTGGGAAAAGGGGGTTGGACACATATTGATATGTATGATTTCACGTGCTTGGGTCTCAGACCTTGCTTTACCTCGCTGCTATCTTTTCATAACCAGTAAAAGTACTATTAATTCTTACAAATGGAGTTGAGTGGATTCTTTCTTAGTTATCATTAGAGGCAGACCTGACATTAAGTAAGGTCTCACTTTGCACTCATCTCTAAGCTAACACCTTCAGAAGGGAGTGCAATATAATTAAAACTTCAAAGAGATGTCTAGCCCCTGCAGCGATCAGGAAGAGGACCTGGAGGCTGTTGGATCGTCATGCATCCCAGAATCGGATTTTTTTTTTTTATATTGAAAAAGTTTTATTGAGTTTACATTTTTTGTGGGGTAGGGTAAGGGTTACATAGAAATTTTGAGAGTGGTCACGTCAAAGTCGTCGGCTCCTCCGGAACCTCAAATTACATTATTAAAAAGAAAAAAAAGAAACATTTCACATAACACTACAAGCTGGGAGCAAGTACATATTCCTAAATTTTTCAGTTATATACTGTCAGTCAATTACAAAAATCCAGATTACAAATATCATACAATATTACTCAAAAGAAAAACAAGGGCAAAGTTATTTTTTAGATCTAAGTCTCTTGGCAATTGTATCTTCCCCCTTCTCCCCCGGGCCCCCAGCGGGCGGGGCCATGGCTCCCCCTGCCCCCCCTGGATCTTCTCCCAGGACAGAGGAATGTTTTTTAAGAAAGGCTTCCGCCTCAGCAACTGTTTTAATCTTTACTCTACCTCCTTCCCAGAACACCAGCATCCCTTCGGGTATCACCCACTTGAACCAGATCCCATGATCAAACAATGTTTTAGACAAGAAGGAAAATTTCCGTCTTGCATCTCTAATTTTTCTTGGAATCTGCTTCAAGATAGTAATCTCCTTTTGTTGGTAAATCATAGGACTCCCTCTTTGCACCTTCAAGATTTCCTCTCTGGTTGACCTTCTAACAAATTTTACATGTATCTCTCTGGGTACTTCATTCATCCTAGCATATGCAGAATTTATTCTGTAGACTAGGTCAATGTCCCCTCTGATCTCATCTTTGGGTTTATGTAAATAGTCTGCAATAATTGTACTCATAAGATCAGGGAGACATTCACCATCCATCTCAGAAACATTCTGGAATCTCAAAAAATATGTCATCCTTTCCAAATCAATCATAGTCACATGCGCATTTATTTCCACAACCTCATTAGAAACATTTTTAATCTCTCCCTTAGCCCCCCCCAGCCCCCCTTTCAATTCTTCATTCTTCTGTGTATTCTCAAGCACTTGTTTTCGAGTGTCCAATAGTTCCTTTTTAAAGTTGACATTTTCTGCCCTCTGAGCCTTAATTTCTGATACCAAATTTTGTATAACAATTTCAAGGGCAGTCATTCTTTGTTCAAGGCTTGCGAGCGTTGCTTCTTGTGCCATGTTTAACTGTTGATATCCGTGCCAGTAAAATGGCGTTTTTAGGGTGGGGCTGGTAAGGCAGATCAGGAGTCCAAAGTCCTCAAAGTTGTACAGCTGCAAAATTCAGAAGCCAACAGAGAAACACTTTTCCAACTCCATAGGTATAATAACGAAGGCAATCCAGAAAGGAAAACACAAATCCAAAAAGAGAAAATTCTTCATCAATAATTAGAGGAAGTCCAAATCGCAAAGAGACACTGGTAATTTTCCATAAGTCATAGTCAGTCGGGGACAAAGAGAAGCCATTTTCCGCCCAAACTCAGAGCCCGAGGGAGAAAGCGGTTAAAAAGCAAAAAAGAAACTGTTTCAGCCAGACCTCGAGACATAATTGCAAACAAGCCGCAAAGTACTTTCCCTTGTTAGAGACCATCCAGATTTAAAGTTTCCGATTCCTCGCAACGAGGCATTTCCGAGTGCCGCTTTTAGTCCAAGGGGGGGTTTTTGGAAACAAGCACCCCCCTCCAGTCCCTTTCAGCCCGGCTGACAGTACACAAAAAGAAAAGTTTTAAACGCTCACTCTCCGCTCGCAGCTGAGGTCCCGAAAAGCCTCCCGACTCTTCCGATCTTCTCTCTTCATAGAATTAAATGGTGCCGCCAACCTTTGGCGAAGGGAAGACCCCCCGCAGCATGTCCTCTTCCACCTAAGCCGAGGAGCAGGGTCGCTCTCCCCACTGCCACGGGGGGGGCTTCCCTGTCGAGCCGGCTTTACGGGAGAAGCCCCAAACAAGGGGCTTCTCGCCCCCGTGGGGGGGCAGGAAAAGGATCAAAGCGGCGAGCGAACCCTAAGTTCGCCCGTCGCCGCCGGAGCCGGAACCGGAAGTCCCCAGAATCGGAATTTTTGATGGAATTAAATTTGGAAGAAAGATTGGTCCATCCCAGGTGGTTGTTGGGAGTGGGACAAAAGTGTGAACTTGAAGATATTCCACCTGGAGTTACAACCAGGCAAACACCAGCTGCATGGCAAGAAACCGAAGAAGAAAATCTCCTGATGAACTAGGACATGGAGCTGTTTCAGGAAGCTTGGGAAAAATGTCATTTCAGAGAGAGCAGATGCAAAAGAGAAGCTGAATCCCGTGAAACAGAGATGAGAAACAGAGATGAGCCCCCCCCCCTGAGGGGGGGGGCCTTAAGGACAGATGGCAGAGCTGACCAAGATGATGGGCCCAGCCAGCAGCAGCAGCAGCAGCAGCAGCAGTGACAGCCATTCCAAGGGGGGATGGGGCACCCCACAAACGCTGGGTGGCAAAAGTTCCCCCCTTGGGGGTGAAATACGAGGGGGACCCGAAAAACCTGGGATTCTTTTTGGTCCAAATCTGCAATTTTATGAGACAGTTTGAACCCGACCTCCCAAATGAAGAGGCAAAGGTAAGGGTTGTTACCCTAGCATTAGAGGGAAAGGCGGCAGATTGGATGGTGTCTTTGCACAACAATGATTCCCTCCTAATGAGAAACTTTGATAGATTTATGGCTGCCCTGAGGAGACGTTTTGAGGACCCTCTCATTGAGCAAAAGGCCAGACTTAAAATGAAAACCCTTAGCAAGGGAAAAACCCAGTCGAAGAATACACACAAGAATTCCGTGAACTGTAGGTTCACATGAGAGGGTGGTCTGAAGAGGCCCTAATAGAAAGCTATAGGGAGGGCTTAAGTCAGGAAATATATCAGAATTGTGTGAATAGGTGGGCCCACTGCACCCTCCAGGGCTGGTATGAGCTGGCAGCAGATGTTGAAATTGATCTAGCTAGGAACAAGTGCCTTGAAGAGAGCAAGAAACCTGCCCCACTGTATATCAAAGGGGGCTGAGTGGAGAGGGTTTCCTCTTTTAAATTCTTGGGAGTGCTTATTAGTCAAGATCTCACCTGGAAAAACATCACGTCTCTGGTCATTGGAAAGGCCCAACAGAGACTTCATTTCCTTAGAGTCCTGCAAAAAAAATCAGGTAGAACAATGGCTGATGACTTCTTTCTATCGGTCCACCATAGAAAGTGTCTTCACATATTGTATTACAGTATGGTATGTTGGTTTAACAGCTGCAAAAAGGAAGACACTACAGAGAATAATCAATTCGGCACAAGAAACAATTGGTTACCCTCTGACACCACTGGATGACATCACCAGATCTCATTGCTTTAGCAGAGTAAGGAAGATACTCAGAGATGATTCACACCCTGGCCAGTGTCTCTTTGCACTTCTACCATTAGGCAGAAGACATCAAAGTATAGCCAGCCGAACAAACAGGTTTAATGATTGTTTCTATCCTTGGGTTGTGAGTCTTTTAAATACAACCACAATCACTCCATGCACAGGCTAGTTTTTTTCTTTTTCTTTCTTTTTTCGTTTCTGTTATAATTTTGCACCAGTGAGGTTAAAACCAATTTCCTTGTATTTAAGTACAATGACAATAAATATTATACTTATACTGATGCAGTTTGGAGGTATTTTTGATTCCAGATTTCATGAGCCAAATAATGTTCAGAACTATCTCATGCCAACGTGTAGTTGTAGCATAGTATCCATTCCACAAGGCTTGCACTTCTCAAAAGTTCTTTGTTTATTGTCACTAAAAGGGTAGAAATCATTCAGAACTAGTCTGGAAAGAGCGGGGCAAGCCAGTGGTGGGATTCAATTTGTTTTACTACTGGTTTTGTGGGTGTGGATTTGTGGGCGTGGCAGGGGAAGGTAATTGCAAAATCCCCATTCCCTCCCCACCCCACTAACCTATTTTCCAGCTCCGTTCTCCTGTTCAGGGCAACAAAAGAAGATCAGCTGGGAGGCTGGGAGAGAGCAGGGGTGGGGCCAGCCTATTTGCTGGTTCTCCGGACTACTCAAAATTTCTGCTACTAGTTCTCCAGAACCTGTCAGAACTGGCTGAATACCACCTCTGGGGCAAGCCTCCTATCATCACAGAATCACCTGGCTATTGGGGCTCCCCAATTTCTTCCAAATATGCCTCTATACATATACCTGATGGTTACATAACTCTGTGTTGCCTAGATTGTCTTTAGCACTTCTTAATGAGCTAGGATACTTCTGCACTGCAGCAGGTCACAGGGGCCATGACTTGCTTTGAGATTAGATTGCTATAACCATTAATGATGGCTGTCTCTGAGTGTGTTACACTGCAGCGAATAACACAAATAATTCAAAACAAAAGAAAGAAGGGAAATAATTACTTTGTAAGCAAAGAGATTAATTTCTTCATGACTTGAATAATAGTTTATGTTGCTGGCAAGGCACAGACATTAATAAATCACAGCAATTAGTGTCGCTTGGGAGGTTGGAGTTTGTTTTGTCTTCCACAGGCCTTATGATTATCTTATATTTCTTCACCATTTGACTCCAGAATATGAAACTGCAGTTTTCTTTTATTTTTATTCCTTTTCTACTGATTGATTGTATTAATTCTTAATGCCATATATATGAGAGAAAGAAAAAGACAGACTGAGACTCATTTGGAAGTCTTATTTGCATTTCTGAGATGGCTTATTGCTGCCGTTCTTGTACTTCTCATCTGAAGTGAACCAGGAGTTTGGAGGAGCCACCTGCCATGGCTTTCCACCTTGTTGGGCTGGATAGGGGGTGCTGTCTAGGGCTCGAGACAAGCTTTGATCAAATGCTTTCAAGCTAAATTTCTCTTAGCAGGGCTCTTACAGAAGCAGAGGGGAAAGGTGGCCGACAGCAAAAATACAGAAATGGGAACACCAAAGGCAGCCTTTAAAATTTTCAAGTAGGGAAAATTGTGGTGGAGAAAAAAGACAAAAGGTCTTCTAGAGCAGGGATCCCCAACCTTTGCAACTTTAAGTCTGAAGGACTTCAGCTCCTAGACTTCTCCAGCCAGCAAAGCTGGCTGGAGAATTCTGGGAGCTGAAGTCCTTCAGACTTAAAGTTGCAAAGGTTGGAGACCCCTGTTCTAGAGTTTTCTATTTTCTTTTTGTAAGAGAGACAAAATAGTCTCTAGCTGATGTCAGACAAAATCTGAAGGCCTCATTTGAATGGATTGCTTTTTAGAAAACCACATGTTGTTGATTGCATAAAGCCTAGAGTTTGTCCTGTGTATTGTCCATTATCTTTGGACAAAAGATACCGGACACTACACAGCATTTTAAGGTAAAGGGATTGTGGAAGGTACAAGTCTAATCAGTTCATGCACTTACAATATTTGCAGTTTCAGCATGCCAGATAAAAGGTCCAGGAAATGTCTCCAGCAGTTATCAAGACGTGCTCAGTCAACACTGTCTAACAATTCTTCCCATTAGAAATCTCTCCCTAATATTTCCCTGATATTGTAATTTCCTTGTAATTTCCATCCATTTGTTTTGCTCCAGTATATCAAATACCCCGCCCAAAGAAGGCTTCTCTTCCTCAGAGCAACATATTTTATTTAGGAACAAGTTAGTTCCCAAATCCTCTTGGATTTAGTTCCTCTTGAATTTGTTCAGTTTTCCAGCCAAAGTTGTTGTTGTTTTTTGCCTATTCCATCATCAGTTTATTAGTTTGGCAAAATAAATGTCAAAACAAACAACCCTTAAGCAATCTGTTTTTTATATATTATTGAAGCAGTTACATTACTTCTTATAATGCTGATGAAGTCCCTTAACTGTTTTGAGAACCGACAGATAAATTATGATAAGAAAAAAACAATTTATTCATTTATTTAATATTTATTTATTTATGCTTCATGGTACCTAACTCGGACTAGGTGGCATGCAAAATTAGAAAAAAACATGAAAACAGCTAAAAACACATACAGACAGCCCAAGACAAAATAATCTAATAGACAGCATAGATTTGCCCATCCAGTTTTTTTCCTAGGGAGTGGGGCAATGCTGATCTCTTTTTCTTAGGCAAAGGAACCAGCATTGTCCAAAGACATTTCCATAGTCATCTGGCTAGCATGACTATAGACTCTGTTGCTTTCAAACTGCTAGGTAGGCAGGAGCTGGGGCAAGCAATGTGGCACTCAGGTCTTGAATCTAGGCTGTCAGATTTCCAGCTGACTGTTTGTTTGTTTGTTTGTTTGTTTGTTTGTTTATTTAATCAAATTTATATACCGCCCTATCTCCCCGAAGGGACTCAGGGCGGTGCACAGAAATATAAAAAACAAATACAATACAATACAAAACAGTTTAAAATGAATTAAATTAGGGTCTGTGCTAAAAATTTGGATTAGAAAAGGTTAAAATCAATTAAAACCTTACCTATTAAAACTAAGCCAGGCCGGCCTCTTGAAATAGATGTGTCTTTAATGCCCAGCGGAAGAGGCGTAGGTCCGTGATGGTACGAAGGTCGGGGGGTAGGTCGTTCCAGAGGGCAGGCCCCGCCACAGAGAAGGCTCTCCCCCTGGGGGCCACCCGTCGGCATTGTCTGGCGGATGGCACCCTGAGGAGGCCCTCTCTGTGGGAGCGGACAGGTCTAAGGGAGGTATGTGGTAGGAGGCGGTCCCGCAAGTAGCCAGGTTCAGCGTCTTTAACAGCTGACTAGTTCAGCATCTTTAACAGCTGAGCCACCATGCTCCCAATAGATATCATAAACAAAACAAAACAGAGGCCATTGAGTAAACTCCAAACCTGAGATCTAAGCCAGGTTATCAAAGCTTTCCAGAACCCCAGGAATCAGGCAATGCTTTATCCCTGGGGGTGGGGAGCTACTCCAGAGGGTGAGAGATGCAACTGAAAAGGCAAGCTTCCAAGGTCCCAGAAGATGACAGTGTTTAAAGAAGGTGATTTGGAATGCACCCATTCTTCTGGATCATACTAGATGGGCAAAAACAGTTGAAGATAAATGGTTTCTCCATGCCCAATGCTGTTGACTATCAAGGACCCTAAGGAATACACATATGCACATACATGACAATATTGGTTTGGGCAACATGCCCCATTGGGAAGAAAAGCCGATCTTTCAAAATTTGTATCACCAATGTTGGAAAATAGACAGCCTCATAGTAGATCTGGCTCTTTCTTCAAATAACCCTGGCTGTTACCTTGTTTCTAATCTCTTCCTATTTACATAGTAAAGATCATAGACTGTACAAATATATACATACACTCATTCACATCCATGCTATGTTGTATTGTAGTGAAAATTAGCATCCAGGGTTAATAGGATCTAGAGGTTTCTGAGAGTTGTTATTTATTTATGCAATTGCTTACCTGTGTATTTATTAAAAACACCATCAGTCTTCTAAGTCAGGGGTCCCCAACCCCCGGGCCGCGGACCGGTGCCGGTCCGTGGCTGGGTGGGAGCCGGGCCGCAGGGCCGGAGAGGAGGAGGCGGGAGGAGGGGGCAGCCCCATGGGCAAAGCGCGTGGGAGAACGCAGGCGGGGCTGTTCGCGCGCTTGAAGTGCACCTCTTCTTCCACCCTTGTCGACGGTGGGACTCCTGGGGGGCAGGGAGAAAGGGACTCCGCAGCAGTCCTCCCTACCGGCCGCGGATTCCCTTCCTCCCTGCCCCCACAGAGCTTCCCCAACCGGCATGCCAGCTACTCGTCTTCTTCCAGAGGCTGTGGAGGTTCCTCCCCCCTCCCCACGGAGGCTTCTCAGCTCCTGGAAGGAGCCTGACCGAGTGCACGAGCGACCAAGCGCAGCGGTGGCCGCCCGGGTGGGGCAGGCTAAGGCAAGTGAACAAGTCGAGCTGGGCTGAGGAGACTCCGCGGTGGGGGGGGAACGGGATGGGACGACGACAGACCAACAGAGAGAGGCATAGACACAGAGAGAGACGGGGAGGGAGGGAATCAGAGAGAGTGACACACACACACACAGACAGAGAGCGGGAGGGAGAGAAAGATAGACAGAGACACAGAATGAGTGATTAAGTGCCTGAATGTGAGACAGACAGACACACACACACACAGAGTGACAGAGATGGGCGGACGAAGGAGAGAGAGACAGAAAGAAAAAGAGAGAAAGGGAAAGAAAGAAAAAGAAAGTGGGAGAGAAAGAAAGACAGACAGAGAAAAAGAGAAAGAAAGAGACAAAGGAAAGAAAGAGAGACAAAAAGAAAGAGAGAAAGAGAGGGAAAGAAAGAAAGAGACAGAAAGAGAGAGAGAAAGAAAGAGAGGGAGAGAGAAAGAGGGAAAGAAAGAAAAAATGAGAGAGAGAGAAAGAGAGAGAGAAAGAAAGAAAGAGAGAAAGAGAAAGAAAGAGAGAAAGAGAAAGAAATAGAGAGAGAAAGAGAAAGAAAGAGGGAAGGAAAGAGACAGAGAAAGAAAGAGAGGGAAAGAGAGAAAGAAAGACAGAAGGAAAGAAAGGGGAAAAAAGAGAGAGAGAGAACTTATGACCACAATTGAGCCCAAAAGTTTGGTTGCTAACCAAGACCGTTGTTAAGTGAGTTTCACATTTTCCAAATTGGCCACGCCCACCCAATCACATGACTGCTGAGCCACTCAGCCGGTCCGCAGAGTTTTCTTTAAAATGAAACCCGTCCCTGATGCAAAAAAGGTTGGGGACCCCTGTTCTAAGTCTCAATTTAGTGCTCTCCAAATGAGTTGGGACAATCCCAGGTTCCCAGGTGGTGGGATTTTGGAAGTTTTATTCAAAAAATATCTGCAAAATAAATCTAAAGCAAGCACTATAAGGTGGATCAATGGTTTAATCTGGCCTAACTATCTTCCTATATTATTGGAACAAAAGATTGAAAAAAGAGGCCTCTTTCAGCCTGCTTAATTCTTTTAAAATATCTATTTGCTTCAGCCTATGTTTCTAAATCTAAGGTAGTAATTCTCATCTTTAGCAACTTTAGAATATGTGGACTTCAATTCCCAGATGGATGGGGAATTGTGAAAATTGAAATCCACACCTCTTAAAGTTGGCAAGGTTAAGAAACACTGGCCCAGGCCTTCAAAATGCTCAAGCTTTTATTTTGCACGCTAATGAGAAGGAAACATAAATTTCTGAAAGGTGCCAAGAGATGGAAATGGAAAACATGGTAACTTTTCATAATTGATTTGTTTTTTTAAAAAACCAATATCAAACAGGGAAACATACAGTCCTCCTCTTTTCCTCTCTTGCAAAAACCAATAAGGCTATGGAAATGACATTATCATAGGCTGTTCTTCCTGATTCCTCTTAGGAGTCCTTGAAGCAAACTTTTTGTACAAACAGCCCAGATAATTAACAAAACAACATTGGACAAGACAACCCCCCAACTCCCCAGGTATAATTTGGCAAGCTGTACACCTGACATGTCCACTTACAAACAAAATCTTCAACCCTTCCTTTAAACATGCTTTTTCTTCTTCTTCTTCTTTATTTTTGAAAGGCACGGAGATTGACAGAACATGTAGAGGAGGAAAGCATATCCATCATCCAACTCTTCTGCAGCTGGCGAGGCCGAGGGTACAGCTTTCAAGCAGCATGAAGAGAAGTTTAAATTTGATGGTATGGGAAGCCATCCAGAACCACAGTGGATTAACAGCTGTAGCAGGTGGGGTGGGCATTTGCAAGATTGAATGCTCACTTTTCATTTTAACTCCAGGCAATGAAAACCAGTCTAGTATTGTCACCAAGAAAACTTAATGGACATGTTTGAGAAATTATCACAAGATGAGCTTGACTTTAATTATACTTTACCTTTTTATACAGAAAACTATGGTTGCCTGTAGGGAAGGCCAATAAAATCAAGACTAAAACTTAAAATTCCACCCTATTTTTTATCTGGGTGATGAAGTTCAAAGGGGCAGGGATTTAGTTGCATGGTTGTGTCAAACAATTTGACTTTTTTGAACCAAATCTGCTCCACTGCTCCTTATGAAGACTGGGGGAGGTACTTTTCTTTCATTATGAGCCCTGGTGGCACAGTGGTTAAAAAGCAGTATAGCAGGCTCACTGCTCACTGCCAGGAGTTCAATCCTGACTGGCTCAAGATTGATTCAGCTTTTCATCCTTCCAAGGCTGATAAAATGAGGAGCCAGATTGTTGGGGCCAATATGCTGCCTCTGTAAACTGCTTAGAGAGTGCTGTGAAGTGGTATATAAATCTAAGTGCTATTGCTATTGTTATTATGACATTTGGGCATTGCTTCAGTCCAACTGACTCTGGATAGTTTTCAAATAGCTAAAGAGTTATCACATAGAAGAAAGAGTGGATTTCTTTGCTATTACTGAGGAGGATGGGACCAGAGTAGATTAAAACTCAAGGTGGAGAAGAGCCTCTAAGATCCTTTCCAGCTCTATGATTCCAGGATTGATTGTTGTTTTTTTGTTTTTCTATGCTCAGTAACAGATGAAAAAGCACTGAAATTTCCACCAATCATGGTACTTTCATTTCTCTTGCATCAAAACTGTAAGGAAATGGTCATTTGCAGATCTCATTACTGAGGCAGATTAAGCACAATTTATGATGACCTAATTTTATGGTGGAATAATGCATTTCTACTGTAACAACGTGGTTAAACAGGATGAAATAATGGTTTCGTCTTCTGAGGTCTTTCTGAGGAAAAAAAGACAAGTCTTTAAGAAAGAAGCCAAGCGCAGCTGCAAGAGGCATTTTTCTATTCCCGTTGCCAAGCAGAGTTTCGTTGGATGATTGTTTCACAGCATAGACCTCAGATGTATTTATTTATATGTTAAATTTGTACGTTGCCCATCTTGCCAAAGGCGCCTCAATTGCTCTTGAGGTCTTCCAGGATTCCAGTTCCGCCCTTAGGGCCCCATCTGTGTTCTGATTCTGCACATCCTACAGTTTTCCCATTGCTTTTCCCATTAATTCAGTGACTTAGGCAGTCTGTTTCAACCTTCATGAGAATTTGCTCTATTGTGAGTTATAAAAGGGAAATCTTTGCATTTTCCATGCCAGCATATTGATCAAATATTAAAAAATGCCTGCAAGGCATATTCAGAACAACTTCTGCCCTCCTTGCAAACTGCCCACCATAGTTTGGCTACAAAAAGTTGAGCATCAGGAACATGGCCTTGAGCAGGTACTGTAGCAACAAGAGGCTGACTAGTCAAGTGCTGTAAGGATGACAAGGAAATTAATCTGATGGAGGGCTCAGCTGGTGCTTAATTGGCATAATGATGCAGTCCTACTTTGGAACCTTTTAAAAAAACTATGCTGCCATTCTGATTTGGGGAGAAATGTGACGGAACACTCCTAAAGGAGTTATGAAACCTCTGAGAAAAACAAACCAGAAATAAAAATCACATGATAAGGAATTAATTATTTGCAGGGTAGCAAAGATATTTAGTTGCAGGGGATTATTACACTGTTAGTTGCAGAGGGGATATCAGATGCACTGTTTATTCTTGCTAAGTTACACAGACAAATATGGAATATTTGTGCCATGTCTTAGGCATCGTCAAAGACTGTGAGATACTTGGGAAAAGGTGTTGAAAGAGGTGAAGGTTCTTTTTATTGTTTTAATAAAAGGAACCTTTTAAGGTTCTAGATCAGAAGGCTCTAGTGTAGTTCCACAGAAATGTCAAGAGCTGCCTAAACGTCATTTGAAAGCTTAAGCTTAATGGCCTTTCAGAAGTGATCATATTAGAAAAAGTGATTCAGAAGTGATTATATTAGAAAAAGAATGTCCACAAGGTCAAAAAGTGTAACTGTAACCTCACAATTAAAGAGAACATAAAAAGGGGCAGGGCTCTGATCATGCAGTTGTTTTTTTTTCATTTTTGACACCCATGGATACCCCTCTACTCCAGTCTGCCTAGCAATTCACTTTGGAGTAGCATTTCAAAAGTTTCCATCAGTTTCATGGTCAGAGCAACTAGGAAAATTGTTTCTCAGAATGTCTCAAGGGAAAGGAGAAATTCTCCAATTAGACATTAACCCCTACTTGATGGCTGTCGAAAAGCTCATTGGGATGAATTTCTCTGTAATTTTTCCCTTTGGGTTTAATTAAACTAGGGAAAGCCTAGGAAGGCCATATGATGCTCAAGACATAATTTTACAATACAAAAATATACTTTGCCACTGGATAGCCAAGGACAAAACCATTACATTTTACCATGAAAATGTCCTTATAAGGACATTTTCCCTTCTCATCTTCTCCCTTATAAGAATTTCTTAAAAAAAGAATTCTCATTCATCCAACTGTATAAGATTTGCAAGTTTTTTCTTGCAAATCTTATACAGTTGGATGAATGAGAATTCAGGAAAATTCTCTCCCTGTCATTTATTAAGTTTCCCTCAGCTACTGTATAAACCGGTCCTTTTTATCACACTGCCCATTGGGTCCTTTTAAGCCAGAAGGACAATAAGGTGAGTAGCATTTCATGACACTGCATATTTTTTTCATTACACAGTCTAGTGAATGCTTAACAAACACATATTTTGCTTGCCTGTTTTAAAGAGTTGCCGTGCCTCACAACAAAGGCCTTGTAACCGTTCAAGCAATCTGTCCTCAGTTTTGCAGACCTCTTAGTCCACCTTATGTTGAGCAGCCAATCAATGCAGCAGCAACATGTTAGGATATTCAGCCTAATATTGGGTTGACAATATATATGAGCCTATGTTCTTAAGGAGTTAAATGTATCTTTAAGAACTAAGTATAATCTGACTGGATGTGCTTCTCAGCTCTACCATAAAGCAAGCTCAGAATCACAGCTCATTCCTTTTTCGATTCCCTTTGATTACTGTTTGCCGTTTGAGAATCTGAAGCTGAAGCTGCATATTGAAGGAGGAGAAGGATTTGTTTTGCATCACTGTAAGATAACTCTGTTTGGTGAAAGACTGTTATTATTGTTTGAGAAGTTAGTCGGAAGAAGTATTTTAGTTGCTACAAAGACTATTTATTTTCTTACTATCACTGTTTTAGAGTTTGTTTGTGGTTAAAGCAATGTATCTCTTTACTGTCCAGTGAATTACACTATTCCGCATTTATTTGCTAACACTGGTTAAGGGACCAGAGTTGTAACACTGGTTCTGAACCCAGAGTTTCTAACACAACATATCAAGGAGCTAGAGATGTATTCAGTCTTAAGGGATGGAAAAGAGAAATATCACAGTGTAGGCTAAATGGATTTCTCCCATACATCAATTGATATTACGTTAAACAGAAGTAAAAAAGCAAAGTGAACACTGGAGATGGAAGATTAGCAGTATAATGTGGCAAGTCATTAAATTTCTTTTTTATTAGAGCCTTCAGCAGACATTCAGCCTATAGGAAATGGATACCAACACAAGTCTTATCCAGACTTTAACTTTTTTTAAAAAAAAATTGACATTTTATTCATGTTTTAAAAATAAAATACAAAAAAAGAAAAAGAAATCCACACACCGCTATCCCAATTACATTATGCAATGTAGACAGAAAGCTAAAGGTATTATAGTGATTGAAGTAAACATGACCAAAAAAAGAGAAAACTTGGTAGGAAAAATATCCATAAACTATGGATAATATAAAATTAATTAAATTCTTAAGCTTATTAAATCTGCAGCACACAGAGACATTTTAGAATATGTAGTACTTTTAGAACAAAGAGACTTGAAAAGTAGTTACCTACTTTTTGAAAATAGACAACTGGATTATATCCTGGATCCATTAATTAAAATCAAGAGAGTAAATGTTTTTCTTTTGCCACGCCCCATACTTGATATACTCATGGGGAAATGTATATTATGAATAAAGTTCAATATCCTACTTAGATCCTTAACTAAAATATTTTCCCCAAATTTATGGCAATAGAGAGATAGATAGATAGATAGATAGATAGATAGATAGATAGATAGATAGATAGATAGATAGATAGATAGATAGATAGATAGATAGATAGATAGATAGATAGATAATTTGAAATCAAAAGAAGACTATAGCTGGATAAGGCTAATTCATATTGTCACATTTCTTATAATGTCCCTATTTTAAAAAAATCTACTGTTTATCCCTTTTTAATAAGTCTTAATAGTGTTGTATTAAAGGAGGTGGTCTCAAATGGCTTTTGGACACTTTCAGTTGAAGATAGGTAAAACTGTCTTCTGTGTTTAAAATCCGCCCTGGGTCCTTTGCGGAGAAGGGCGGGATATAAATGTAATAAAATAAAATAAAATAATAAATAAATTGGTTTCTCAGCTGCAGTAATAATCTTCCTAAAGAGTGAGTGTCAGTAGAAACTTATTTATTGTTTGATTGATTTATATTCCACTATTCATCCAATAAAGGGACGGGGTGGCTCAAGGGACACAGTGGCTCAGTGGCTAAGACGCTGAGCTTGTCGATCAGAAAGGTCAGCAGTTTGGTCGTTCAAATCCCTAGCGCCGTGTAACGGAGTGAGCTCCCATTACTTGTCTCAGCTTCTGCCAACCTAGCAGTTCGAAAGCATGTAAAAATGCAAGTAGAAAAATAGGAACCACCTTTGGTGGGAAGGTAACAGTGTTCCGTGCACCTTCAGCATTGAGTGAAGAAACTGCGCATGCGCGAAGATGGCGGTCTGCCACCGAGCGCTATGAGGGCCGCGGGAGTTGTGGGCAGCTAGGGCATGTCGCCTGGCCCGTTTTGCCAACTTTTAGGGCCAGGCCCAGTGAGACGCTCACCCTGGCTGCCTTTTGAGGCCAGGACGAGCTTCCAGGGTGATCCGGCGGCTCTGCATGGGCCATCGGAGGGAAGCTGGCCGGAGGCTCCAAAACGCCGGGGAGGCTCCAAAACGCCGCGCTGCTCCGAGGCTTGAGTGGAGCGGCGCGTGGCGCGGAAGAGAGAAGGAGAGAAGGAGAGGAATGGAGGAACAGAGCGGAGTGGAGCCGCGCGGCGTGGAGGAGAGGAGGAGAAGAGCGGTGCCGGTAGGAGCTGACGAGCGGAGCCGGGACGGCCAGTGGGTGGAGAAGTGACCAGCGCTGGAGTGGACATCGGAGGCCAGCGACTGTAAAGACCTGGGGAGGCCAGACAGAGCCGGACCTGGCTAGCTGGGGACCAACTGGACTGGCATGGGCCGGCAGGGTAACATCGAGGCCGCAAGGCCTGGCTGGGCCGGGCCGGGCCTAAGGAGATCTGGGCCTGGCAGGCCGAAAGATACCAGGAGCGTTGGAGGCGTTGGGGCCGAAGGAGATGCCACCGGGGACAAAGGTGGGCAGTGGAGGCTCCAGGCCGAGAAAAACTGGCCTCAGCTATTAGAACTCTTCAGCTGAGACCCTTAAGACTCCTGGTATTGTGGGACTGGAGGAGTCCTTGAGGACTACAGGCCGGGACTAATTTACAACTGGAAGGCCAAAGCCACCCTCTACCCCCAGTCTGATACATCTATATGAACTAACTCTCCCACCTTCGATGACAAACTAACTATTTATGAACCATGATTAACTATCTTTGAACCATGCATGATTTTTATGAATTTATGAACTATTTATGAACTTTTTAGAGCCGGTCTAGACGTCTCCTGAGTTTAATTTGTACTATACATATTTTAACATCTATTTTAATATTCAATAACATCTAGAATTTTAATGCCCTGTCTAACAACTCCTCTGACCTTATATTTTATATATATTTATACATATTTATATATATCATATTTATGACATTCACCATGAAGTACTCTAAGGCAGACCTTTTCTACTGCGGGAGTCCCCCACTCGCAGGTATGGCCCTCCGCGTCAACGAGGGCCCCACCTTGATGAGGGATTCTGTATCAAGAGAGGTGGGCGGGTCGCAGTTCTAGGGGTGTTTGAACAAAATTCTTAATTTGGCTTTTAGGGGGTTCCAGGGAGGAGGGAGGGATAGTTTACAATTTAAATGGGGGATTTAATCTGGTTTTAGCGCAGGCTTTGTCATTTAATAAGTTTTTAAATTATAATTGGTACTATTTTGTATATTGTTTTAAATTCCTGTGCGCCGCCCTGGGTCCTCTCGGAGAAGGGCGGGATATAAATTGAATAAATTGAATTGAATTGAATTGAATTGAGTCATGCCGGCCACATAACCCCCAGCGCTCTTCAGATAGCGCTGGCTCTTTAGCTTTGAAATGGAGATGAGCACTGCCCCCTAGAGTTGAGCACATATGTGCGAGGGGAACTTTTACCTTTACCTTATTCATCCAATGGTTCAATGCAGTTTGCAACAGGATTGCCTTCTTTTTCAGTGTCACTTAATAGTAACTCAGTGAGATGAGTTAAGCGAGAAGATAATGTTTAGTTACCCAATAAATTTCTAGGGCTGCAGGTGGACTTGAACCATATCCTAGACCATTTCTTTAACTAATGTGCAACATTGACTTCACTTAGCAATCGAAGGTGGATAACTGATACCAGGTTGGGGATTTTCTCCTCCCCGTTGATTGCTTCATGAAAGCAGATTGAAATCCTCTGTTTCCTTCTCTCCATTTCACTGCACTGGCTGCCTTCCATAGGAGGGAATAGAATTTTCATATAGAGATGATTGCCCCTTTGCATGCTGTATCTATGCAGAACGTTTCATTAGCATTCTTAAAATACATCCCTCTTAAAATCTCACAATATTTTAGAATGCAGTTCCAGTGAGAGTGACCCAATACCCAATTGGCTAAGCAGCAAAGAATAAGACTTACTTGAATTCAAGGAGAAACTCTTTGCTAAAAAGAAGTACTCCATGGAGCCCTATTATCTAACAAGGATATTAAATCCCTTTAAAAGAGATTTAACAGCTCTCATCTGTCAGCTTTGCAGGAAGGATGAAAGTGTCATTTTTGTCTTTCTCCCCACCACCATTTGAATGTTTGTCACCTCAAATATGTTGAGGTGTAAGAAGAAATATAAATGTTTTACTGTTCCTATCTGGATGTCTACTGTATATATTATCTCTCCCACCCTCTTCCTCCATGTATCTAAATTGTCCCCTCTCGTACTGGTCAAATTTTGTAATTGCTGAATTGTTCTCAGTACTGAGAACCCTGTGTTGGTTGTGCCCATCACATCATTCTGACTGATGATGTATTTGTCAAAAGAAAAAGATAAAATCCCTATTCCAATAATCACTGATTCATACTCAAAGTCTTTTAAGTGCCTTGCTTGGTTGGTGAACCTCTCTGTTTTGAGTCATTGAAAAGACTCAAGTTCTTATCAAAATAAAAACAAAACAGAATTCTTATTCCATTTCCGGTTAACAAAAGTGTAGTCTAGCGAATGGCATAATTTTTTCAGGTGCAAGGTTCTACACAAATACCCATCCCCTGAAGCTACATATTGACATATCAGTTTAAGAAAGAGCCAGAGTTCCCCAATGTGCTGTGACATACACACACCAGTGTACAGAGATAATTGAATCACACATACTATAAATGATTGCTCTTTTAAAGCTCTTTGATGCTAAAGTGGTGATGCTTCATAATTGAGCACAAATTAGGAATCTGGTCTTTTGGATGTGTTATTTGGGGGTAATTTTACAGCTATAAGATAGCAGCTAACAAGAAGGCAATGTGCTAAACTCATTGCTCCTTTAGATGGCAAGTTAATACCTCTGACAGCCAAATGATCAGAAGTCTCCTAGGTTAATGGAGATCTTCACTTATTAATGATCTGCAGATCCTATGAGAAACAGTACCAATTTAATGTTTGAGGAAAGTCATTCTTTTTGAATAGAGTAGTAACAGTAGTGATGATGCTACAATACTATTGATCACAGCGTAGCATCAGCATCAACTGTTATTTAGACTGTTGCCTTCTGGCAGAAGATACAGAACAATTAAAACTAGGACCACACGTCTTCTGAATAGCTTTTATCCCAGAGCTATAATTGCACTCAACAATGAACTAAAGGGACACCATCAGTGAGCTATTGGACAACACTACTTGGTCTGTTGTGTGGATGTTTTGGTGGGTTATGTTTGGGGATTGTTATGTGTGTTAGGCCTGGTCTCTGGGTGTTATGTGAATTTTGTTGAATGTGTAAACTGTGTATATGTGTACAATGACAATAAAGTAAAGTAAATACTGTATAGCACTCTTGAGTCTGTAGTCCCAAAGTTGCTTTTTCAAGAGGCAACTGGACTTTCTGGTTTTTATTTGAAGATGTTTCACTTCTCATCCAAAAAACGTCTTTAGCTTCTTGGATGAGAAGTGAAACATCTTCAAAGAAAAACCAGAAAGTCCAGTTGCCTCTTGAAAAAGCAGCTTTGGGACAGCCATGACCTGGATGATTTAGAATCTCCAAAGACATCTTGAGTCTGTACATTCCAAACCATCTTTGACAATACCGAGCTTCAATAGAATTAGGTAGAGAAGAGTATCTTGCTATAGCAGTGTGAAATTAGCACTCCTCCTCTCTCTAGAAATACTGTTATTCAAGGTCAACCTCAAATTATGTGGCTTTGTCACCCATTACTTGAAAGAAAGTTAGGGGAATTTTGCAAGGTTTTGCAAGGAATTTTGAAATGTTTTTAAAAAGCAAATAGTTTGGGGAGTGATTCAAGCAGGAGAATGTGTGCATCCCCTCTGTTTTGGATGATTATTTCACTGCAAGACAATGGGAACCTTATTTTTTTTAATTATAAGCTTTTTTTTTTTACTTGTGGCTGAAAAATTACATTAAAATGCTTCAAACAAATCCATTTTCAAATATATGCATAGGTTTTTTTTTATTTTGATTATGTGCCATCAAGCTGGTATTGATTGATCATTTCGATCTTCCATTAGTACATACATTACCTGTATAACTGAGTCCTTCCACTTAGCTTCTGGTTGATTTCTTGCTATTAATGGTATAATGAAGTAACTCTAACCTAACATAGCCCAAAGATAAACCAGCAAATTTGAGAATGATGTGAACTGGCTGCAAACTTCAATACTGTGTGAAAGCAGATGAGAGGTAGAATCAGAGATGGCAAATAGTTCTTAATAGCTATTTTGGGATTGGAGTCCAATAAAAGAGAACAGAATTGGACAGCAGGATATTATCCTCATATCCTGCTTACAGAGACATAAAAATGCTTTTATCAACTGTTTCAACTGTTTTTGAGGGATGCCGCTCCTGCGCGAGCTGCACTGGTTACCTGTGGTCTTTCGGGTACGCTTCAAGGTGTTGATTACCATCTTTAGAGCGCTCCATGGCACGGGACCTAGCTATCTGCGAGACCGCATCCTACCTCATACATCCCTGCGGCCGATCCGCTCCCACAGAGAGGGACTTCTCCAGGTGCCGTCCACTAGGCAATGTCAGCGGGCGACGCCCAGGGGAAGGGCCTTCTCTGTGGTGGGCCCAACCCTCTGGAACGACCTACCCCCCGACCTCAGAACAACCACGGACCTCCGCACCTTCCGCCAGAAATTAAAGACACTCCTGTTTCATCAGGCCGACTTGGCCTAAGTTATTTACCTAGCCTACAGTCTGTATAATAAATTGTTTTAATTGGGTTTGTATGGGATTATGTTTTAACCTTTAAATTTTAGCACAGGGATAATTTATTTAATTTGATTTTAACTATTTATATTGTGATGCTGTTGTGTTTTTTAACTTCCTGTGCACTGCCCCGGGTCCCTTTGGGGAGAGGGTGCGGTTATATAAATCCAAATAAATCAAATCAAATCAAATGGGTCCTCAAGACATCACCTGTTACTAATCCACAGTGAATTGCTAAGGCAGCCTAGAACCATTCTTAGTTGGTCGAGTTTGAAATTAGTGCTTTCCTTCCCCCCCCCCCCCCAAAATGCTTGCCATCCGGGCAATTCAGAGTGCTTGTCAGATTTGATGGGATGGGCAGAAACCCCTGGAGACAGCCCCTCAAGTAAGTTGGCTCTGTGCCATGTTTTAAAGGTAACAATCAGCACCTTGAATTGTGCACGGTTTGAATTTATCTAGGATTTTCCAATATATTCTTTAAAGTATGGAGCATGAAAGAAGATGGCAATTTCTGCATTATTTTCTCCCTTCTCAAAATTAGCATCTAAACTGTAAACATTTTGGCTCATTAAGTGTGCATGACATTATAATGAACTAGGCCATTTTAACTGATGCTCACTATGCTGTATTAATTACCTGCAGATAAACCAGCGCTACTTCAATTTCACAGCCCCGGTTTGTGTCATGTTTATTTAAATGCTGCATTTTAGGCTTATTACTGATAATCGTTTATTTATCACAACTTTGTACTTCCGAATTAGAACCATGGGCCAGCTAGTTTTGTAACATACTGTCGCAATTGCTGTTTCACTCCTTCTAATTTATCGATACTCGTTACATTTATGAATAACCTGAAGGTAATTATTTGTGGGAAATGTTTAAAAGACCTTAAAATTAATTGCCTGCCTGCACTCCTTATATATTACTCCCACGGTATGAATTCTGAGCCAAATTATATCACTTGGGAGAGATCCTAGGCTGTTCCAAGGAGAAATGGACTATCAAGACATCCCAAATAAAGTGTCCCATAGGTCACCTTAAAATAATTTCTTTTCTCTCAAATCACCACATAACAGGTGCCTACAACTTTCATTGGCCTAAAGACATGTTCACCTTTTAGTGGATATCGAAAGCCATGGAAATGAGATGTTTGAAGAAAGCTGCTGGGGTGATCAGAAGAAATAAAATGATAAAAGAGACCATAAAAGAAAAAAATGGAATGGAACTACACAGAAAAACAGCAAATAAAATGATTTGCTCACCTGAGGAGGATGTAGTGGGATTCCATACCATATAAACCTGTTCTGAACCCCCTTACTCCGACTAACACAAGACTGCCTGCCTGCCACTAACTCTCTTGGCTGCTTTCTTGAATGACTCTGAACAGATACGAAGCTTCCTAACTCGACTAGACACAAACCTGAAAATCAACACGAATAAACACGAACATATAAATCCAACATTGTTCTCTGCAAGGACTTTCTTAGCAAAGACTTCCTTTTAAACCCTCTTGGGAGGGGCCAGTCATTAGGCAGCTGGGACTAATTCAAATCCTTCGAGTTCGCTTCTGATGCAATTGAAGCCTCCTTTTTTCACCCCTTCTCAATCTAGCATCAGGGACAAACTGGCCTTGATCCTCCCCACTACTCCAAGACCTAGGTGCCTCCTGATGACCAGCCGGGCTCTCTGCTCTCTCAAGGTCGCCCTCCTCCTCCAGAGCAGACTCATAGGACTCCTCACTAGAGGAGTCCATCAGCAGCTCATCCGGAGCCAGCTGGGCCACAACACAAACCATATACAAAAAGAGAGGAAGTTCAAAGAACACAAGGCAGACCCAGGAAGAAGATGGAAAGACAACATCAAAGTCACACTTACAACAACATCAGTTAAGAATGGTTGAGGACACCAGAAGAGCAAGAGCCAGAACTTTGTATCTCCCTTGATACACAAAGCGGTCAACAAGAAAGTTAAGAAGATTGAGAACAACTCTGCAAAAGAGAATCAGGCTACCTAAAACTATTTTTGAGGGAATGGGAGATGGAGGTAATTTAAATTGATTGTTTTTATTAAATAATTTAGTTAACTGTTAAATTTTGACATGCATACACATTCAAATGAGACACTTTAGAAACTGCTTGGGGTTCCAAGAAACCTGACCAGCTTTTAAAAGTTGCTCCAAGGCGTTCCCTTGCCTTGTCTCATCTCATCTCATCTTGCCTCTGTTGGAGAAAATGCACCTGGGAATTGGGAATTGCTCTTCACCTGATTTCTTGGGCAATTGGAATTGCAGGAGCAATTGTGGATAGGGAGAAGACAGTTCAGGCCTTCAGGGATCATGCAGAAAGATTGGATACCAAAACATTTGATAAGTGAAGAACTGCCACCACCCCTTGCTCTTATAAACAATGGAAGAGCAGTTTTTAACCTACAAATCTACCTCCAGTGGATTTTTTTTTCTTTACCATCTTCTATAACCTTTAAAAAAAAATCAGGATCAACATTTCGGGACCAGCTTTACCTATAGTGTCATGAGTAAGTTAACTTGTTTTATCAGCAGTATGACTTCCATTTGTGATAACAAGAAAAATAAATTTTATATAAGCAAGCAGTTTATGCAGTTTATTACCTGCAGTGCAGATTGCCTCTCCATTCCTTGCTTAATTTGTACACGTGCAAAATAGGCTTCTTCCGATGTGCGAGTTATTGCAGCTGGAAATTATAGGAATTGGTCTAACATGTTGGGTGGAGACTGCTGCTTTAAGCAAGAGTAAGAAAATGGGACACGGTAGCTCAGTGGCTAAAATGCTGAGTTTGTCAATCAGAAAGGTTGGCAGTTCGAATCCCTAGAGTTTGTCAATCAGAAAGGTTGGCGGTTCGAATCCCTAGTGTCGCATAACGGAGTGAGCTCCCATTAGTTATCCCAGCTTCTGCCAACCTAGCAGTTTGAAAGCACATAAAAATGCAAGTAGAAAAATAGGAACCACCTTTGGTGTGAAGGTAACAGTGTTCCATGCGCCTTTGGCATTTAGTCATGCTAGCCACATGACCAGGGAGACATCTTTGGACAGCACTGGCTCTTCGGCTTTGAAACAGACATGAGCACCAACCCCTAGAGTCGGGAATGATTAGCACATTTGTGCAAGGGGAACCTTTACCTTTAAAAGAATGCTGCTTTAAGCAGTAACAATAGCACCTAGACTTATATACCACTCCATAGTGCTTTACAGCACTCTCTGAGTAGTTTACAAATGTCAGTATATTGCCCCCAACATTCTGGGTCCTCATTTTACTGACCTCAGAAGGATGGAAGGCTGAGTCAGCCTTGAACTGGTCAGGATTGAACTCCAGGCTATGGGCAGTGTTTGTCTGCAATACTGCATTGTAACCACCACCCCACCCTGTGTCATAGATAGAAGAAAAATATTCCTTCAGCCATTATTTATCCAAGTAAGAAATATATAATCAAACTGAGCAGTTTCAAGAGTCATTCAATAATTTATATTTTTAAAGCCTGCCTCTGAAATAATGTTAAAAAATAAATGTAATTGCAAATCTTGTTTCACTGAAGTTGTGGTAAACAGGAATATAGAGGTCTTCAGTCAGGAAATAAATAACTAAAAAATAGACCCTGGCAATATTTCTTAAAGCAGGATAGACACTGCCAGGATAATCTCATCTTATCTAACTGAACCTTAAATTAGGAAGAACCTTATTAAAAAGTCCTCAACCTTCTATTGTGGTGTCTGTCACTCAATACTACACTTGATTATCCTTCTTAAAAGGAGTTAAATAGTGGCAACATTTACAAAAACAGGCAGACATATATACAACTTTTAAGGCTGGGGATAGATGTTTGGATGAGATAAGTAAGCCTTGCAGAATAGCCAGAACATACAGTAGCTCCATTTAACTTACCATGTTTTACCATATTTTACCATATTGTATTGCATCATTTCTTGGTGAGCAATTGAATGAAATACTACCCCCTCACTCCCACCTTTGAATGATTCCAGGAAAAAGGGGTTATAAATCTGCTTTATTAATTAAAGCTTAAAATTCAAGCCAGGTCTCCATAACAGAATAATAGAGTTGGAAGTGATCTTGGAGATCTTCTAGTTCAACCCCCTACTCGAGCAGGAGACCCTATAACATTTCAGACAAATGGTTGTCCAGTCTCTTCTTAAAAGCCTCAATTGATGGAGCACCCACAATTTCTGAAGGCAAGCTGTTCCACTGGGTAATTGTTCTCACCATTCAAGATTTCCCCCCCTCTTAGTTCTAGGTTGTTTCTCTCCTTGATTAGTTTCCATCCATTGTTTCTTGTCTTGCCTTCTGGGGCTTTGGAAAATAGGTTGACTCCCTCAATATTCCCCTCAAATATTGGAACACTGCAATCAAGCCACCTCTAGTCCTTTTCACCAAACTAGACATACCCAATTCCTGCAACTATTATTCATATGTTTTAGCCTACAAGCCCATATTCATCTTTGTACATGCCGTCTCTGTACTCTTTCCAAAGTCTCAACAATTTTTTATATATATTGTGGTGACCAATACTGGATGCAGTATTCCAAATGTGGTCTTACTAAGGCTTTATAAAATGGTACTAAAACTTCATGTGATTTTGATTCTATCCCTCTGTTAATGCATCTTAGGATTGCATTGGCTGCTGCATCACACTGTTGACTCGTATTTAAGTGATTGTCCACTAGAACCTAAAGATCCCTCTCACAGTTACTGCTATTGATCCAGGTTTCACTTAATCTGTACCTGTACATTTGGGTTTTTTTTGCCTAGATGTAGAACCTTACTTTTCTCTGTATTGAATTTGTTAGATAGGGCCCAATGTTTCAGTCTGCCAAAATCCATCTGCATCTTTAAACCTATCTTCTGGAGTTTGGGCTATTCTTGCTAGCTTAATGGTGTCTGCAAATTTGATGAGATCCCTTTCTATTCCCTCATCTAGATCACTTATAAAGATATTGAAGAATAGTGTACCTAAAACAGAACCTTGGGTACCCCACTACCCCTTAGTGTATCCCTTAATGTAGATGTAGTTCCATTAAGGACTATATGCTGATTGTGGTTTGTCAGCCAGTTACACATCCATCCGGTGTGATGCTGTCTGTCCCACATTTTTCTAACTTACTAAGAAGTAGATTGTGGTTTACTTTGTCAAATGCCTTGCTGAAGTCCAAGTATACTATGTCCACAGCATTTCACTGGTCCACTAATTTAGTCACTTTGTCAGAGAATGAAAAAAGATTTGTTTGGCATGATCTGTTTTTGACAAACCCTTGATGGCCTCTGGTATAACTTTGCTTGTTTCTAGGTGTTCGCAAATCTATTATCTAATTATCTTTTCCAAGATCTTCCCAGGTGTTGATGTCCATATTAGGGTGCTTATGTGTCATATTTTACAGAGGTCTGTCCTCTATTTTAAAGTTCCCTATTTTAAACAATGCTCAGTTTGAACAGCTGTTCAGCCTAGATGTGATTGAACAATAAAGAAGTCAGAGAATGAACACAAATACCTTGAAGATGCTCACCACAGCAGAGTGAACAAGTTAAGCTGCCCAGTCTCCCTACTGTGCTGAATACCATTATTTTAAAGACTTTTCTAAACTTCTGCCACTATTCAAAAATAAAAATATGCTCTGTCTTCCTATCAGTTTAATTTGGACGCCTCAATTTCATTCTGGTCATGGTGGCTCACACATCTATATAAATAAAAAGTTAACTATGAGTTTGTTCAAAACCGCTAATCTCAGAAACTACTGCACCAATCGCCACCAAATTTTCACACAATGTTCCTTACAAGTGCAGCACCAATGATACGTACAGATTGTGTGTATGGCACACCGGTGCCAGGTACACGCCACACAAATATAAAACTGCAGCTCTTCTGTGTGTTTTCCTCACTCGCTCACTCGCCTTCTTCCCCTTCGCGGTCCCTCCCACCCGGCCGCTTTTCAGCTCATGTCAATTGCATGAGTGGTGGAGCGGTCTGTGTCATATCCACGACGGTCGCCTCCTTAGTGCCCTCTCCGCTGCCACCACTGCCGCCACCAACTCCCCCCCACAAAGCCGGTGCCGAGTCAGTGGCCTCTCTCTCTCTCTAGGTAGGTAGTTAGGTAGAGAGAGAGAGGGAGAAATACAGTAGGTAGGTAGGTAGGTAGGTAGGTAGAGGGATAGAGAGGGAGAAATACAGTAGGTAGGTATGTAGAGGGATAGAGAGGGAGAGGGAAAAATACAGTAGGTAGGTAGGTAGGTAGGTATGTAGGTAGGAAGGTAGGTAGGTAGGTAGGTAGGTAGAGTAAGAGGGAGAAGGAAGGGAGTCGCTGAGAGGGTCTATGTGGGGAAACTTTTTCATTTAACCAAACTTGGCCACAGCAATGGGTGGCGGGTACATTTAGTCTATATAAATAAAAATGTAACTATGAGTTTGTTCAAAACAGGTAATCTCCGAAAGTACTGCACCGATTGCTTCCAAATTTCCACGCAACCTTCCTTACAAATATGGCACCAATGATATATATAGATTGTGTAGATGTCACATCTGTGCCAGGTACACGCAATGGAAATGTAAAAAATGTAGTTAGATGGATACAGAGAGAGCAGTGAGCCACAGGATGACATAATACAAAATGTCATAATACTCTGTCCATAAGATTCAAGGAGAAATACAGTAGGTAGGTAGGTAGGCAACTATATGTATAGAGAGAGGGAGGGAGAAATGCAGTAGGTAGGTAGGTCGAGGGATAGAGAGAGAGAGAGGGAGAAATATGGTAGGTAGGTAGGTAGGTAGGTAGGTAGGTTGGTAGATAGGTAGGTAGGTAGGGGGATATACATATATATATAGAGAGAGGGAGAAATACAGTAGGTAGGTAGGTTGGGGGTTATACGGTGGTTGTGTGTACGCGTTTGTGTGTGCAGATGTAGATCTACACACAGATTGGTTGGCCATTTAACAAGACCGTGCCACAGCAACACGTGGCCAGGTACGGCTAGTTTAAAATATCTAGAATATATGTGACTTCATAAAGAAAAAATATCCATAGTAAATATAAAATATAAAAATGTCCACACCAAACAGTAAAATTCTAAAATAGCAACTGAAAATAATAAATACAAACAATGTCAAAAGTAGAGAATAATAAATGCAATAAATCTAAGTCTCAAAGTGAGTTGGAGTAAAAACTTGGTTTGAATCCATTTTATAACCTCATTTATGTTTGCTTTCCAAGTATAATATTATGTATAAATTTCTTTAAAATCCTTGATGTCCTTCTCTGTACTTCCTTTGTAACATCTCTAAGTCTAAAATCATGATGCCAATCTGGGTCTACTCAGTTGGTTGGAATAGTAATTGAGACTTTGGCTCACCTTGCAAATCAATACTACTATGTTTCTTCCTAAAATGATCTATAAGGATTTCACTGCTTGAAAGATATATTGTGTCTCCTTTGTAGTCATTTTGTTTCCTTGGCAGTTGTATACTAATATCCCTTGCAGTTAGGGTCCTCAGTTATGCCCAAATTGTCATTGATCAACATTTGGTATTAGATCTATGTAACTGTGGATTCAGAAGACAATTCACTCAGCATAATCTGCTATTTTTGGATTAATAAAACCATTATTTGAACCTTCTTCAGTTTTACGCTTTTCTTGGGGATTACTTTTTGTCAAAATATATTTGAAAGTGCATCCATAATAGGAAGCTTTGATATCAGGGGAATTTCCAGACAAGGGTCACTTCTCTTGGGATGAGTCATATTTCCTTATCCAAACTCCTCATTAGAGAAATATCCTTTTCTTTCTTTGTTTCGGAGGAACACCTTTTTTGAGTCTGAAGGAACCAGCTGCTATATATTGACACAGTTTTTCTATTATTGTTTTTGGGAACATTCCATGATTCTGAGGAAAAGAAAGTGAGAGAAATAGCCTAGGTAGGAAATCTGGGAGAGATCAATAACAGCATTAGCTTTGATGGTTGCAGTTGAGACTTGCATGACTTCCCCATTGACCACAAGCTGAGGTGGGGTGGTGGAGCTGTCCCATGCACCCAACACCAGCTTACATCATGGCCCCCGCAGCCAGGCCATCCACATCCCAGCAACTGCCTTGCCTCGTGGTGGCGGCTTCAACAGCTCCATCCAGCAAGACCCTGTGTGGCCATCAGCCCACTTCTTCTGCTTGTTCGCAGCTGGAACAGAGGAGGCCGAGCAATGCACTGATGCTGCAGCCACAAGGCGAAACAGGTGTTGGGGCATGGATGGCCTGGCTGCGGGGGCCATGAGGTAAGCCAGTGCAGGGCACATGGGGCAGCTCTACATGCTTTCTCATCTTGCAGCAGCAGCACTTAAAAGAAATAAGATATCCCCCAAAATAATGCTTATTGCAGAGTCCAAAAGAAAATAAGACTGTGTCTTATTTTGAGGAAAACATGGTACCAGGAAATTGCAGAGCATCTAGGACTGCTGTTGGGCAGAAAATAAAAGGCAAAGGAGGTAGAAATTGCATGGTATGTCCCAATGGGCTGTGAATGTCAGAATAAGTGTAAAATTAATCGGTGACCAAGGCTGCCCATGGAAGTTCCAACCACAGCTGACCTGTCACTCAGCATGAGTTAAATACAAGATGATGCTGAGAACTAAATATACCTCAAGAGGACAGGAAAGGTGAAGGACTGTTCATAAGTGTGGCATAATATATTAGCTTTGTCTCACAGTGGGATAGGGCAGTTCAGAATCATCCGTTTCCTTAAAAGGATCTCCCCCACTCAAAGATGCTGTAAACCTATTGCCAAATTGGTGTGGATGGACAGAGAAGAATAGTAGACTGCAATTTCCTGAGTTAGGGACTTTTGAGGAAGTCCCTCTAAAAGGGGGAAATTAACATAATTCAGGAAGAAACTGGTTGCTAGAAAAGCAAAGCACAGCATGTTTGATCCCTTGAGAAATAGGGGATCCCATGGTCATTATTAAAAAACAGGAACCACAGATCTGCAGTCTGAGAAACAGCCAAGAAGATAATGAAAAGCAGAACTATATCAGTGCCAAAAAATTATGAGCAGATGAAGTGCATCCCTCCAGCTGGAAAGCTGTTAAGTCAATATAAGGAGTCTTATGTTCAGATAAAAGAGTCACTGAGTGCAGCAAAGGGTATAAGACTATCGAATATCTTTTCAGTGAAAGAATTAGGCAGGTGCTTCAGTCATTCTGTGAGATTTCACGTGCTTAATTCGGGTTGGACCTTGTCTGTGTTTAGCCATGAAAATCATGCCATGGATTAATATATTCCTGCTGTGATAAACTGGTTAACCATCAGCAAAGGTGATCCAAGACTCACTTCTTTCTGGAATAGTTTTAATGAACTGTACAGAACAGATGGAGTGCTATTAAACAACATAAACCTTTACCCTAGAACCAATTAAAGTTGCTAAATGACTCTGGTGTATTTACTCATCACAGTGTGCACGACCACCAGCATTTGGAATGAAAGCAAAGTAATTAATAGCCAAAGGCATCTTTTTTACCATCTAGAGAATGAGTGCTAAGACACAAAGGCTTTGAGAAAAACAATCACATAAATGAATCCAACCCTCAATTCATTTAAGTGCCAAGTCTGCAGTCTTATGCTAAGATAGCTAAACTCATAGCACAGCCAGGCGGCTGCATTAACATGTGTCTCTCAAGTCCTTGACTCAACAGAAAAACATTATAACTAAATCGGTTGGGCCTATTTCTTAGTTCTAACAGTGTGCCTCAGTTTTAAAACTACAGTGCAAATGTTTCATCCTTCTATAGACCTGGAAACCAAAGGTAGTATTATTGGAAGAATACATAGAAAATCTAGATTGGTGGGCTTCCATGTTACACTTAGACAGAATAATGGTTATATATTCTTTACCTCCAAACTTTTTGTCCTTCGAATATCCCAAGAAGAGAACTTTAAAAGTCAGTTCTGTCTATGCCAGGGAGTCACTACATGGAATTATTTAGTTGCCTTTCTCACAAGAATGTCAATCACTTCCTGAGTTACAATTTGAGTGTTATTTGTAGACTACAGCAAACCCCACAGAAATTGCTTGATTGCATGGACTGGAATTCTTTTTAATTTAGTAGAAATTTTGAAACATTTGGGAGCGTGCTACAAGCATTCACACCTCATAGCTTCCAGGGAGAGTTCTGGGCTAGCCAATTCACAAAATACTTGGTGACAGGCCAGTCACAAAACTCCAATTTACCAGAAGACACACTGAGGAAGCAGTTCTCTGTCGCCCTCTGGGTCCCAAGTAACTGTATAATATTCCCAAGCTCACCTTTCCTCCCTCCATTCATGGATGAGAGAGAGAATTACTGTGGAATCTGGTTTTTTTTAAAATATTTTTTTAAAACATAAAGCGGAGGTGATTTTGTCAATGCCATAAAGGTGGCATAGGCAGTAGAGCTGACAACCAAAGCTAAATCCCTTGAATTAAAATAATCACATATAATTTATTCCTCCTTCATTTTGATGCTTCGCCATAGGCTTTTCAGGACATAAACCTATCCACCTGCACTTCAAAAAATGCCACCCAATGATGTGCTTTATTTAAATATTTTTGATATTTGATATTTATTGGAAGATGCCAGTCCTCTGCAGCCAAGGTTATAATCTGATGGTTATTTTTCTTGGAAGTAATCCCCTTTGAGTTCATGAGTTCAATCTATTCACTTCCAAAATTGAACTTGCTTAATCCTGATTTAGTTAGGGAAGGTTTTAAATCATAGAACCTTTGGATAGTTAAAATCTAAACTGTGCAACAGAAACATCCTCTAGCAAGCCCTGCTTCAGCTGCAGCGGTGTCTGCAGAATGAGTGAAAAACATTAACCTTGCCAGAGATGTCTACAGGGAGAAAGACCAAAGAAATCAAGATGGTAGCCACAATTATGGGATTGGAGCCCTGCTTCTTTTTTATATGGCAATGCGCGTAGAAAGGGGCATGATTAGATATGCCATCTTGATTTTTTTTTAACCTGATTTCTATTTTATGCAGACCCCCCACCATTTGATTGATGGAGGTAAGCAAAGGTCTGTGCACTTATATGAGCAGCATGAACAACTCTGCACTGTGAAGAATGCAGTTTGCTTTTTCATTTACTGAGCTGTTTCAAAGATTGATGAGTTCAGTTACCTCCAATCCAGTCAATCCATCAAATCTGTATAAAGGGCATGAGATGAAACAGACTATTCCGTCTCAGAGCTTTGCAAACCATATATCTGAAGGAGCCTTCCCCGATTGGACACCTCCCCAGATGCTTTTGGCTTCAATTCCTATAGTTCCAAACCTTGACATTGCTTGACTGGGATTAGTGGATGTTGAAGTCCAAGATATCTGGAGAATATCATACTGGGAGAAAGCCACTTTGAAGTTGTGCAGGATTTTGAAATAGGTTCTCTTTTCTTATTTCCTCTACTGCGATGCTACTGCTACTTATTTTAAAATTATATTGCATGATCCTTATTTACTCTTTTATAGAGAGTAACTGAAATGCAATTGTCAGAATATTCATGACTGGCAGAGACATGGAAACAAGGTCAGCCAATGAATAGGCATTGCAACTAAGTCTGCCAATGAATGTTGTTTAGAAACAGAAACAGTATTTGCTGGAGACAGCTAGGCGCCTGTGTATGGTTATAGTTCTGAGTCTGTGCTGAGAAACGAAACTAGTCTGGACTCTGAACTGAAACATTCTCTCCTCACTACCATGTTGGAAGAATCTGCTGTTGGTATTGTGCATTTATTCATGTGTTATTATGTATATAAAGAAGTTGATAAATCCTGCTGAATCAGTTACCTGTGTGTGCTTTCTGGAAGTGATTTCTGCAACAAACTCTGACAGTAATACATCCTGGTTGCATTCACATGTAATAGTATGATTATTGAACAAGTCATAACCATATGACAGCCGTGGCCAGGGGGGCTTTTTATCAGGTTTACCTGATATGCCAGTTGCGCCCCTTTCTAGATTGTGATGCCCTATGCACGGTCACTCAAGCCCTCGTCATCTCCCACCTGGACTATTGTAACACTCTCTACATGGGGCTCCCCTTGAGGTGCGCTCGGAGGCTCCAGCTAGTTCAGAATGCGGCCGCACGGGGGATCTTGGGGGCCTCAAGATGCTCCCATGTAACACCTCTCCTGCGCGAGCTACACTGGCTGCCTGTGGCTTTCCGGGTGCGCTTCAAGGTGTTAGTAACCACCTTTAAAGCACTCCATGGCATGGGACCTGGTTATTTGCAGGACTGCCTCCTACCACATACCTCCCTTTGACCTGTTCGCTCCCACAGAGAGGGCCTCCTCAGGGTACCGTCAGCTGGGCAATGCCGGCTGGCGACTCCCAGGGGGAGAGCCTTCTCTGTGGCAGCCCCCGCCCTCTGGAATGACCTACCCCTCGTCCTATGTACAACCATGGACCTGCGCCTCTTCCGCCGGGCATTAAAAACACATCTATTTCCAGCCTGGCGTAGTTTTTAAATTTGGCTTTTAAATAGGGGTTTTTATTGTGATTTTAGTACAGGTGTTTAGTTTAATTTATTTTTAAGATTTTTATGGTATTTGTTGTTTGTTGTTGTTTTATCAGTGCCTGTTCACTGCCCTGAGTCCTGCAAGGGAGATAGGGCGGTATATAAATATGAATAAATGACAAATGAAAATAAATCCAGCTAATGTGTGGTTTCTATAACATATGAAGCCCCAAACCAATATATTAAGCAACATGTTAATGCAGTGTTTGAATCTACTCTCTTAATGTTTCAAAGTTAGAACTTTCCACAAGTTTCACAACCCTCCATCCCACATACCCACTCCCTCTTCTGGCCTCCTTGGTCCTATGTGGAATGCTAATTGGGCTTCCTTCACAATATTGATCCTAGCAAGATGGCAGATAGCTTGGCATGAAAGTGCCACTACAAGAAACAATGGTGAGTCCTTTTTTTAAGCAAAGCAAAAATTATGTTTACTTTCGCTGTTGGACTATGTTAAAGCTGGACTCCAATCTTTCCTACCAGCTTTACTTATTTATGGTTTCTGTTCAGAGGTGGCATTCTGCTGGTTCTGATTGATTCGGCCAAACCAGTAGCGGCAATTGTGGTTGGCTCCACCCACCCAAGCTCTACAGCATCCCATTTAGGCCCTTTTTAAAGGCAAAGTTCATGCTCATAAGGTGGAGCGCGCGCTTACATTTGTGAAGGTAAGTGAATACCACCCCTATTTCTATTGCATCAGGGAGAAAGAGAAAAAAATTATCTTGCATCATCATGAAAATAAATATATGCCATTGTAACAAACTACAACTTGAGTAACTCTCCAGGATTATCTATTCCTATCCTCAGATAACGAGGTGAAAAAGCGGGATAGTGACACTTTTAAAAAATAAGATGAAAAAATGTAGATGCTAGCATTAGTTTCACTTGCTGAAGCCTTCCCTCCCACATAGCTACATAAAGATGCAAGATCCCTAACCATGTTTCTGCTGACTCTTTGTGGGGAGGGGCACTCTTGCAAGATGTGACTGCAGTCCCTACCCAGCTTCTGGTTCAATTTCTCAAGAGATCCCAAGTCCTTCTATTTCAATCTCTATCATCTGTTTGACCCTGAAATTCTTTTCACCTTTGAGACATTTTTCTTCTGCGTAGATGCCATTTCTGCTCATGAGTTGTAGCCCTGCTTTCGAAGGTAATCAAGTGGCTAAATGAGGGTCGTCAAGCAGGCAGATAATCCATATCCAAATTCCCATGCGATCCTGATATTCTACAGCTGTGTTTGCACAACACAGAAAATCATAAATGAGCCAATCACAGTTTAGCCTAAATTGCGCGAATCCTCTCTTGTTAAATAGTGCCCATGTGGATTATTTGTTCCTTTTACAACCGCTTCCTTTCCCATCCCAGCAAATAGCCATAGTTTTCTTAAGTAAAAAGGCCATTATATCAGTGGCCAGTTCCTTTCTCTGATGCCAAGGGACTAGATAAAAAGGATTTATTATCAGCCAGGCAGATCTATCCTCACCCATCTAAAAATACAATATCCTTCATTTCTCGAGGAGCTTCCGGTCTCTCGGAGGAGATGGTTTGACTCTTCTGCCATTTTGTTGCTCTTACTGCCCCCCAAGGGGCAGGGAATTCCTTTCAAAGGAATCCTGCCGTACGGTCGCCTTGCTGGGATTCCCCTGTCCTGACGGCGGTTGGGGGGGGGGGTCCTTGTCTTCGACCCAGGAGTGAGAGAACATGCTGCGGGGGGCTGGGTTCCCTTCGCCTCCGGAGGATTGGAACATTTAGCGCTTTGGAGAGAGCTGATCTGTTGGAGTCGGAAGCCTGTCTGAGACTCTTGACTTCAAAGTGGAGAGTGAGTGACTTTTTTCCCTTTGCTTGCAATCTTTACTCAACAAGGCGATGGAGGGGGGAGCTTGTGAAACCCCCCCCCTCGGAGCAAATAAGCGGCGTTTTGAATCTGCTTCCCCGGCTGGGGAACGCACAGAAACTCGCACCCAAACTCATCTAACGATGATCAAAGTCCTTTTGGAATGATTGCAGAAGCTTTGAATCGAAGTCTGGCAACTAAATTGCAATTTCACACTTTGTGGATTCCCGGCGGCTCCCTGGTGGGCGGAGAAGATGGCGTTCCTTTGTTCTTCTGAGACACTAATTACGGATGATTGCTGACATTCTCCTGAGAATGGGATTGCCTCTCCTTTCTTCTACCTAATGTTTTGTTTGATTAATTGATCCTTCCCTTGAAGTGCCTTCTTTATTTTACATGACTGTTTTATTGTGGATTCTCTCAGGACTTTGATTTGGTAACATCTACAAATTTGTTTATTGGTCTGCTCCTTCTTGCTCCGCTAATATCTCTCCAGCAGGCGCCATTTTACTGACACAGGAATAAACTTTTCACCATGGCTTCAAAAAAGCAACACCAACCTAAAATCACTTCGATGTTATCTGAAAAACCTGACACAGATGCAAGATTAACAGCTGTCGAAGAAACTCTTGCAACCTTGGTGAGAGAAATCAAGGAAATGAGGAAAGATCAAGTCAGTTCTAAATTAGAACTTTTGGAGGTACAGAAGAAATTAATGGAAAATTCACAGAAGACTGATGAGCTGGAGGTGGGGCTGGGTGGGGCAAAGGGGGAGCTTAAAAGTATTAATAATGAAATTAGTGATTTAACTGGTCATATGTCTAGGATGGATTTCAAAAAAATGTCATATTTTTTAAGATTTCAGAATGTTCCTGAGGACAGTGCAGAAAATTTACAAGATTTAATGAGCACAATTTTAGCAGATTACCTGCACAGTCCTAAGGAAGAATTAAGGGGTGACATTGATTTGATTTATAGAATAAATTCAGCATATGCCAGGATAAATGAAGTGCCTAGAGAGATACATATTAAATTTGTTAGAAGGTCGACAAGGGAAAGGATATTGAGGGCGCAGAGAGACAACCCCCTAATTTATCAACAGAAAGAGATCACCATCTTGAAACAGGTCCCAAAGAAGATTAGAGAGATAAGAAGGAAGTATTCCTTCTTGTCCAAAAGATTATTTAAAAGGGGGGTCTGGTTTAAGTGGGTGATGCCGGAGGGAATGTTGGTGTTTGGGGAAGGGGGAAGAGTAAGAATTAAAACAATTGCAGAGGCGCAAGCCTTTCTTGAAAAACACTCCTTAACCCTTGAAGATGACAATGGGGGAGCAGAGGCGGCTGCGTCTCCGCCCGCTGGGGGCCAGGGGGAAGAAGATACAATTGCCAAGAGACTTAGATCTCAAAAATGACTTTATTTTAGTATAATACAATGTTGTTTGGATGTTTAAGCACGTTTGCTAGCACTGTTCTTTTATTATAACTTTATTTGCATCTCTGTCCACTTTGTAGTATGAATGTATAACTGAAATATCTATTTTGTGCATGAAGACTCAGATGGAGTCAATGACTTCGACGAGAAAGTTCTCAAAATGTCTTTTCACACCTTACCCTTACCTTTTGTATGTAAAATTTATAAAACCCAATAAAACTTTTTTTCATTAAAAAAAAACAACATCCTTCATTTCTCAATAGCAACATTTCTTCTATTTTCTGCTTGAAAACTATTTTCTCTCCTTTACTGCATTCCTTCCAAAACATGGAGAAAGAAATCGGTTTTGCAGATCTGCTTGCTTATTTCTCTAATTCTTTAAACATAGGCAGCAGCTCTTCAATCTGAGAGCAAAGTTCAAACAAACTTTATTCTTCTTCTTTAAGGATTTGTCTCTCTCCATAATAGTAAAAAACAACAACCCCGAGGTCTGCTAACCATGAGATTCTGCATTTCAGGCATTCTGGCACCCACCCACTCACAGCCACACATCATAAATGTGAGACAGATTCCCCCAGTTGCTTGGGATGCATTGAGAGAGGGCTTCTCTCTTTATGTTTCAGGGCTTTGCCAGGCTGTGGCTTAGATTCCAGTTTTGGCTAGACCTGTTTAAGGGATCCTCACTCTAGCATAATTTCAGATTATCAGCCAGAGAGCAGTAGGTTTCTCAGGTAATGGGATAGGTACCTGAGACAGTATTGGTATGAGCCAGCAAGGCTGAGGCACTTTATGTAGTTCCTCTATGCTTCCTTAAATTAGGAAGCAGCCATTTGGTGCAAACATGGTGAAGGATGCTTAATTGATTATTTTCATTCACATAAAAATCTAAATCAATGGCAATATAAAGACAGGTACTGCATATACAATATATGTATGTATTGATCCCATTTGTGTTATGTGAAAAGGGGAAGCATGATATAAACAAGCTCATGTTTTTATCAATAGCTGTAGCTTAATTTTATATGTATTCCAAGAAAAAACCATTCCGTTCAATCTGAAGAATGACTATACTATAGTCAGAGTTAGCACGCTAAGACATCCTATGCTACATTTAGCTACTGTGCCTAGCTACTGTGGCTTGTGAACCACTTTGCATGGTTTAGCTCAGGGGTGTCAAACTCACATCATCATGGCGATGTCACATGATGTATTGGGACTTCCCCCCCCCCCTTCATTAAACCAAGCATGGGAGTGGCCAGCATGTGACACATCCAGCCCGCAAAGTGGGAGTTTGACAGTCCTGGTTTAGCTGGACTGTCATTTAGTAATATGATTTCTTAAAACACAGTTTAAGAACTGCATGAATCAAGTCACTATTTTCAAATTAGTAATATTTTGCTCTTTCCTAGCTGTCATGTAGCAAGTAGATAACCAAAGATATTCAACTAAATGACCTATTGGAGGACCTACACTCACTTCAAAACTTATTGGGGTACAAAATGCATTCTGTTTATTGTTAATATAAATGTAGTCATTTGTTGTAAAAAGATGTTGCAGGAGACAATGTTAGTTGAGAAGTCCTTGGTGCTCTCTGAGCTTGCTTGCTTGCTTGCTTTCAGATGTTTTAAGCAGGTAACATCATCAGTGATAGTAAGGAGTTAATGTTTTGGTGTCTTGTCTGCCTGTGTGGGTGGGGACGGTTGTAGAGATTCTTTGGTTGGCTGTTTACTGATGAATCTTTGGCAGTTTCTTTATTAGAGTATTTCTTAGTTGACTGTCAACATCAGACCTTTATAGGTCTCCAGAGCACCACAACTTCTGGAGGCAAGTGGTTCCACTAATTAATTGTTGTCAGGAAACTTCTCCTTAGTTCTAGGTCCTCTTCTTGATTAGTTTCCATCCATTGCTTTTTTGTCCTGCCTTCAGATGCTTTGGATATATAAATATATATATAAAAATAATAATATAATTAATTAATGTATAGAAATGCACACAATAATGTTAAAAGTTTACAATCTTATGGCGCCACATTACTAGCTGTCCATGGCAGCAGTTTGGACATGCCTAGTCTATACCCTAGAACAGAAGAGTCATGAATTATATTATTAGCCTCTCTTACTCACTGTTGTTTACACAGATTAGTAAGGCCTCCCCAAACTCTCAGGCAGGTTTTGTTTTTTGTCAAGTGTTGCCTTGACTCTTCTTAAAATCAGAGATGCCAATCTCTCCAAGAGCACATTACTGAGCACATTATTACATAAAAATGGAAATGATCTGGTCTCTAGAACAGCAATAAAATAAAATAAAAAAACTGGATCAGTCCTAGAGATATAATAGAAAACAGTCAAATAAAGAAATAACGTTGCTTTGCACCAGTGGTAGTCAACCTGGTCCCTACCGCCCACTAGTGGGCATTCCAGCTTTCATGGTGGACGGTAGGGGTTTTGTCTGATACTGAAGCACTTTCCTTTTTTTATTTAATTGACTTCCCTACTTTATAAATCATCATTACTGTGGAACCGGTGGGCGGTTAGAAATTTTTACTACTAACAGAGATACAAAAGTGGGTGGTAGATATAAAAAGGTTGACTACCCCTGCTTTACCCAAAGGGCCAAATTGTCTAATAGACTGCAGGTGAATGTTTTGTCCAACAAACTCATGGGATCTATTTTCCAGGAATATTGGTGAAACATTTTGGTATCTTTCATTTTTACATTATTCGGTATACTTTAGAGTTAATTCTGTACATGGATTAATGCCTTTATCTTGAAATGTTTTATTTCTGGTTGTGGTAATTCAGCTATTAAAACATCAATACCAATAACATTAATACCACAGCACTGAATGCTTCAATTTATTCCAGTAACTCTTCTATATTCCAATAAACTATGTACCATTGGCATGCAACAGAGCAGTGTTGGCCATGAGAAAAAAATTCAAATCCATACATTTGTATAAATGTGCCTTGCAAGTCCTTTATTAGACTAAGGCTCTAAGCGGTTTATTTCGTCCTTTGAAGATCTGTGTATGCAGTGATATCACTATATACAGGAACAGGAAGCATCTTACTGTGGGCTGCCAAAAACAATTCCAGAGCGTGGAAAGAAATGTGTAAAACATTCCTTATCAGCTGGCTTCTCTGAAAAAAAGACCATGCCATCAGTTCATGAACTCTAGAGAGACATGAGGAGGCAAATTAATTGAACAAATGATCTCTAACAAATTATTTGCAGGACTCTGATCAACAGTTTGACGGAGGGAAAAAAGCCAAGATGTAACATGCAATTAACTTTATCACATTTAATTAAGGTAGCTTCTTCTATAGCTCAGTGCTCTTTTCAGCCTGCTGGAATCAGGCATTCATTTCAGTAGGCATTTCACGCAAAACATAAGATGTTCCCTGGAATTAAAGTGAATTCTGTTTTGTGCTAGGTGATGGATTCTGAAAAAAGTCCTTTAATCTTTTATGCCTTCACATCCCAGTAAAGGAAGATAAAGCAAAAGGGTATTATTACATTTTAGGATTTGTAGATAGATAATCCATATACCTACTTATCTCATTTCCTAGAAATTTGCAACCTGTGTTTTATTGCCTCCGTAAATTCACACCTCATGCTAGGCCACAATACTTTAAAGATAGTTTATTAAAATAATCACAGTTAATTCAGGTAGCCTAGAACGTTGAACTCTTAAATCACTTTAAAAATAATAGCTGGCTTTGCATGGTATTTTATGCTAAGCAAACAAACCCTTATAGTTTAGCATAATGTGAATGAAACCTCATTCTGTCAGTTAGCTACCACTTCAGTCTGAAATCCCAGGAAATACTGGCCTTCAATCATAATCCAGCTGCTTTTTAGGCTATAGTTTTTCCCAGCCTTGCTTTGCTGTAACACATCCAGATTGCATCCAAGTCCCACACCAGGCCTGATATAATAAGAGGGCTGATAGTGTGGAGACAATCTTTAGCACAGCTCTATGATGCTAAGTACCATCTTGATGCATGTCTGAGTTGCCACTGATTGTGTGAGATAGTTAGAATTAACAGAGAAAGGAGTGGTGACTGAAAGACTCCCCTACTAGGCTTGTACTATATATATGCCAGAGTGTCTTACTAATCATCTTTTATCTTCAAAGGCAGTCACAACATTAATAGAAGACATTTCTTTCATGTCTTCCCAATAGCTTGTTGATTTTTTTGCCCTTTAAGAATTCAACTAAAATAAATATGAACCATAGAGATGAGGCTTGCTTGTTAGTACAGCAATGAGTTAATGGTTGAAATTGGTGATTGTGAGCAAATGACTTATAGTTAAAACAGAATCCAACATGTTATACACTTAGGATTAAAAAAGAAACTTGGATCATTCTTCAAAGAACATTTCTGTCTCACTATCTCTATGAATTCTTTGATCAGGTGCTAAAAGAATAAAGACAAGTAGCAGTCACAAGAATGCAAATGACTTTGATAAATACATTTGAAACAGATCCCGAAGTGTGTCAGGTGACTCAGCCTCATTTAATCGAAGACTTCTCTTCTGAATGTCACTGTTTTCCCAACTGGGACAACCAAAACATGAGAACAAGCTGCTTGCTTTCAATATGAAAGAGAAAATCACACTAATATCCTAGCATTCTTTTCCTTTGTGAAGGCTGACTTTGCTCATTCTCCTAAATTATGGTGTGGTTGGTTTGTGGCTCAATGTGTAACATGAAGCCAACCCTTCTGGTCTGTTAACCACACTTGCCCAATCTATACTGGGGAGGATTTATACATACTTTTTTAAGGACGCTACTGATGCAAAGTACGAAATGTGGCAGATTCTATTTATTTAAGAATTTAAGTACTCCAGTGAACTCAATGGATCCAGTTTGTAATTCCTAAGACATTGTAATGCTAATAGATTCACCAACATTCAGGGCTCAAGAGCTTTTTCCTAAAAACAACGTAGCATTGCTGAATTACTTAGTGATATAGAGATGAAGCTTTCTCTGATATCCTTAACTTAGTCAGATATTCTCAGAGGTTAGGCAGGCAGATGGATGGAGGTTACAGATAAAGGCTTTTGTGGCTTTCTCTCGTGGCTAGAAGCAACACACAAGAAAAGGTTGCTATTCCCCATCCCTCCATGTACAACAACACCAATCCAAAGTGGGAGATTTGGAGCACAAAGCAGTGAGAGATTCTTTTAGGGCTTGGGAAATTTAATCCTAAGAACGTCATGTGATATGGAAAACAGGAATGTATGAGAGTGCAGCTCCAGGAATGAATACAACTGAGGAATGAAAATAATATTGAACTAAGAAACCATAGAAATACCACTTATGTTTAAGCTTTCCTTGCCTGTGGTGTGTTTGCATCATTTTAGGTTTAAAACCTTTTAAGGAAAGCAGATAGTTTCACAACAGCTGACAAGGATTTCAGTCCAAATCTTTAATTCTAGGAAAGTATCAGACCCCACTAGGTAGACCAGACCAAGAAATCAAATCCATAGGTAGGAAAAAACCCCATCTTTATTTAGATTGGCTGTAAGCTGAACAATGCAAATCTGATTGTGCTCTTCCCTCTTGTTCTTGTGCTCCAATAAATTGGAAAGATGTTTGCCTGAGCTGCTTCCAAAGAGATGGAGATCCCTGAAGTCTTTTCTAGCCCTCTGATTCTATATGTTATATTCTAAACTTTTTAAAAAAAGTTTCAGCCCATTTTGTTTAGGCAATGGCTCCTATATATTTCTACCATTGTCCTTACTTTTTTACAGAGGCATTACAGATCATTTTACTCTGGAGTGGGATCTTTCAAAAGAAGTGCAGAATAGAGAAAATATTTATACAACGTTAAAGTGTTAACATTCACATATATGCAACCATATACAACCACACTTTTAAAATAAAATTTGTCTTCTTGCTAGCCATTTTGCACCCCAAAAAGTCCTAGATCTCACTTCCCTCCCCCCAATGCTAAAAAGCATATTAGATAAGAGTTTTGCCTAGATCAGGGGTGGGCAAACTTTGCAACTTTAAGTCTGAAGGACTTCAGCTCCCAAAATTCTCCAGCCAGCAGTCTGGAAGCTGAAGTCTTTCAGACTTAAAGTTGCAAAGTTTGCCCACCCCTGGCCTAGATGAAGGATTGTTGGTTCAAAGTGCAAAAGCAAGACACATTTTGAATTACTATTACTTTTCCTTCATTAACTTGTTTTCCCTAACTAGATGAGGGTTCTCATCATTTCTTCAGTCACTTGGATGGTTTCTCACGGTGTGAAAAACAAAATGGTGGGACCCTGATTTCCCCCTTTCCCCATCCAAAAAAAGTACCCAACAAGCCAGGAAAGCTAGTTAGATTAAGCAAGCAGTATTTTTTTTAATGTAGTTTTTAAACTAGCAATTTTTCATGCATAAAGACATATCTCTAAAATGCCACACTATTTTAATACTTAAGACAGTGTTCCTCAACCTTGGCAAATTTAAGATATGCAACTTCAAAGTTCATAATTCCCCAGGTTGCCTGGGCAATTCTGGGAGTTGAAGTCCATACATCTTGAAGTTGCAAAGATTAAGAAACTTTGATTTGGGAGAAAAGGTGTAAGAAGATCTTATGCATATTTTAATTAAGGGGGTATTTTCTTCCTCCCTGAGGGAACCAAAGAACTGCTGGAGGCTGTAAAGGCATATAGTACACTAGTCAAAATGGACAACTGCACTCAAAGGGATATAAGAGAAACTACACAATCAGAAAGTTCAAGTAGTGATTGAATCTACAATGGAAGGAAAATGAGTAAAGGTTGACATTATCTGCTTTTGCTCTCACAGAAGGGTTGTTATCTTGCTCTGGCAGATAAGCCCTACATTGAAGAACTCACAGCTGTCTTGTCTCTAGGACAGTCAAGTGTCCAGCTTAACAGAGGGAAATCTTGTATCACTCTATTTAACACATTGTTAAGTTCAAAGTTGTCCCTAAATATGAAGTTCCTTAAGAGTAGGAGCTTAAATGTGTGTTTTTCAGCTGGCCTAGAGATCCCATTGAAGCTTGTATTGTATATACAGTAACATCCTCTCTCTCATAGTCTTGTTTCATCTATTTTCATTGTTCAATGGGTTTCTAAAATATTTTAATTCCTGGTTTTATTTTACACTCTCCAGAGTAACTTTGGGTGAGATGGGCAGTCATATACATTTGACAAAAGAAATAACATATTTTAAAATGTATATGGCCACCTTGCTCCAATACTGCAACACTGGGCAATGTGCAACAGAACCCCAGAACAACACAAGTTCATATTTTCAATTAAAATACAGCAACCAATCTGAAACTTACATTCATACCCCACTCCTAGGAGGAATTCCAGACATTCCAGCATTCAAAGCCCAAGGCAAAATCAAGTTGCTAACTCCTTTTTGAAAACCAAAGGGCAGGGCAAACTGCATCTTGGGAAGGGGAAATCATCCCAGAGGGCAAATGTTCAGAGGACATTCCAGAAGGCAAATGTGCAGCAGAAAATGTAAACCACATAGGTCTCATCAGATGGAATATTTCTGGCAAGGGAGACCATCCTATTGGAGTATGTTGTGGCATCGACAGATATCACTGAGAGAGTCTCACAGATAACCTGGTCTTGTGACTGAAGAGCTTTACAGACAATAACCAGGTTGAATTGCATCCATAAGGAAACTAACACAACTCATGGAGAAATGGGCAGCTTATACAAATATGGTAAATACGTGGTATACTGAGGTATGCCCATAACCACCAATGCCACTGCATTCTGAACCAATTGTTGCTTCCACATGGCTTTCAAAGGCAGCTCCATGTAGAGTACATTGTTTAGTCTTTGCAGGAAGTGAAGCCAGCAGGTCTTCCTGATCCAAGAATGGATGCAATCCATACACAAGACCAAACTTTACAAAGGCCCTCCTGGCCACAGTTGCCATCTGCTTTTCAAAAAAAAAACCAAAAAACCCTGGAGCACCCCCAGATTTTACACTAGGTCTGAGTCCGGGAGAGCAACCCTATATAGAACTAAAAGAATCTCCAGTTCTCAGATGCACAGATATACATTGAGTATTCCCGATATATATAGATGATACTGCACCCCAATATTGACAGATTACCTTCCTCTTTGGCTTCATATAGATGTTAAAAAGAAACAGGGAAAGGGAAGAAACGTATCACAAAGCAAGAGCCTGGAGCGGAATTTCTCTTTTGCAATGCCAACTGCAACCAACTCTGGAATAAAAAGAAGAACCCTTGAACACAGTGTGTCCCATTCCCAGCCAGTTAAGCCAGTCCAAATGGATACCAAGATAGATGGCATCATAGGCAACTGAGAATTTGAGGAGGGTCCTGACCTGCCAAGCAATATGCAGGTTGAGCAGATGTGTAAGTATATAAGCACCCATTATGGCAAGTTTCTTGGGCATTTCCCATTGGATTACTGCCATTACAGGTAGCCCTAGTAGACTGCCATGTTTAGTGAATGTTTAAAGTTAAAACAGTGCTGAATGAGTAACTTTACAACTGACCCTCATACTTACAACTGCCATAACATTCTGCAGACATTGTCATTTGCATGTTTCACAGCCAGCTTCTGACAGCGTTAATATAAAGCTAGCAGTAAAACTGTAAATCACAGTCACATGATGTCTTCTTAATGATGGAGTTACCAGTTCCAATTGTGGTCACTGAGCAAAGACTGCCTGTATTTTAAAATTTTCATTCGTATGCATAAGCAGGATTGTACCCATTTTATGCAAATCTACCTCTGAGGAGGTCCTTGGGTGCTTTCTGAGCTTGGTTTGAGGTTTATTGGATTTATATGCCGCCCTTCTCCCAAAGGACTCAGGGTGGCATACAACATAAAAAACACATATTACAAAAGTTAAAAGGTAGATTAAATATAATATTCAATCAGGAGTTATAGAATAACATCACTGGTGGGATTCAAAACCATTTTACTACCGGTTCTGTGAGTGAGGCTTTGTGGGTGGGATGTGGTTGTTTTCGTGCTTTCTTTAAAGCTCAGAGAACACCAATGACACCCACTCACCCCTTCAACCCTGAAGTACAACTATTCTCCGTTATTGAAATTCTACTTCTTTTAGTGATGGGCAAGAGGATACCCTACTTCCCGCCTCCCTTTACTTTTCTACTTGCATCAAATCATTAAAAAATACAGATCTCAGGTTCAAAACATGCAGTAGAATTCCAGTTGTACTTGTATTTCCCTACTCTATCTCTTCCTATGGAAGCAATAAGTTAACAAACAGTTGCAATACTTACCCAAGGAGAAAAGATCATCTTTAATGAAAAGGTTGGCCAAGTAAATTTACAAGCTCTCCATTGGGATGAGAGAATAATAATAACAAGGTCAAATAAATAACTATAGCAACATTCTTGCTTTGATAGCTACAGAAATCTTGGCAGTGTTTATTGCTAATTGCCTTTGGGGAATTGATTAATGGCATGCACAGAAAACTCTGGCGCAGCTTTCATCCCATAGCAGCCCAACCCTACATGCTACATTGTGGAAGGGAAGAAGAAAACTACCTGAAGTACATTGGCCAATTCTGTCTTTTGCAAGAATAACATTTTCACAGATGGGAATAGGGGCATCCTTACTCTGGGTAAGAATGAGTAGCATTCATCACTCACCTGTCTCTACAACACAGACAAAGGCAGTTAACAAAGCAACACAACAACAAAATATAAATTACGGTATAATAAAAGAGGAAATAATTAAGAACGCAGACAATTAGAAGCAATAAAGGGAATGGATCCTCAAGGTCTTAACCACAAAAATAGCTGTTGATGTATAATGATGGGAGGCCCCAGTTCAAAAGGGAGAGAGAAAGCGGAGCCTTTAAGTCAAGCTCAAATTAGAGGCACCTTGAGAGCAATTGCTGAACAGCAGGCAAAAGACATCTCCCCTATGAGTGATTTGGCCTTAATTTTAGTTACAATACTGACAAAAAATAGGGAACAAGAGATTTTCCTTTTATGAGCTGATGCTGCCCTGGGTGGTGAGCCATCAAAATGCAGCTTGGAAGATCTTCGTGAAAAGTGAAATATCCTCAGATTCTGGGCTGTGTTGTCTACTTAAGTTGTCTACTAGATAAATGTAATAACATTGGGGGAAAACCCCACCCTTATGTAGTTAAAACTCTGCCTGCCATAAAACATAGTCGGATTTTTCTCTGCTTCCCACAGCTCTGACTTCTTTGCTTGTTTCTGATACCTCTCTGCCAATCATTCCTATTGGCTTCTGGGCTGGATATAATCAGTAGGTCATGGTCCCTTAGGTTATGGTCATTTTATTCCTTTGACAAATCTATTTGGCTCCTGCTTGAGATGCAGAAGATCCCAACTTTGATCTCCAGGATTTGAGTATGACTGGGATGGATCCCAACTAAAATCCTAGATAGCTGGTGCTAGTCAAGTGTGATAAATCAGTGGTTTTGGGCAATTGAGGTGGCCATGACATCGCATCTCCTTTGTATTGATTTGCTTATTTAATACTCATTTGCCACTCCATTGGGGGGGATTCTGAATGGTTTGCAATATTAATATAATGATTTAAAATACATTAAGACAATTATAATAAATCAATGTGATGCATCACTATTGGAAGGGTGGCATGATCATGCTCACCGCAGTATATAGGACGTTATAGGTGCATCTTGTTATATCCAATTAACACTGCTATGCTGCAAGCTAGATTGGGTTTCACTAGGCTTCCAGCTGTGATTGTAAGTGCTGTTTTTCCCTTTTATAGCTCTACAAGATATAGAACTGGGTTGCTTGATGGACCATCTTCTCCTAAGATATGCCAGCCCTACACATTCTCACAGAAAGTCTGCTTCATTTCAATATAATCATCTTATAGGACCTAAAGGCATGCTTTGCCCTTGGCTGACCCTGATCTCTGGAATAACACCCCACCCACACACACACACATATACAACAGCCACAACTCTGCTCATCTTTAGGAAAGCCATTAAGTCTTGGCTGTTTCTCAGGCACTTGGGAGTAGTTGAGTGAGAGTCCCCTTTTGGATTATTCTGTTACATTACTTGGTTGCTCCTTTATATTTGTATCTTGTATATACTTAATGTTTATATGGTTCATGTGTTGTTTTATTATTTGTTTTATATGTTATACATCATCACAGAATCATGATAATTGAGTTGGGTGCCTTGTAAATCTTGTTAAACGAAAAAGAGGGCTTAAAGGTAACTACTATGAATATGTGTTGTCGCTGGGGTGGAGAGTGAGGAGTTATTATTTTACTAATTTATTATTTTATTATTTTTCTTTTTATTATGTTCATTTATTTTATATCTTTTTATATCCGTGTAAGCTGCCTTGAGTCGTGCAAATAGGTGGCAAAATAAATTTTCTAAGATAAGTACTAGCACCTTCAATTGCACGTAGAAACTAATGCATTTCCTATTGTAGCAGTCTTGCATACATGTGTCCACCACTCCCCGGATTCCTGCATGCTGCATAGGTTGCAGCTTCTGAAAGGTCCTCAAGGGTAGCCCCATGTTAAGCACATTTAGGTTATAAACTTTCTGAATTAAACTAAGCTATACTTAATGATATATGCTTTAGGTCCAAAAGATAATTTTGAGTTGATCGCCTGAGATCACATGATTGCTGTCCCTAAAATATTATATGGTTACCACCTTTAGCCAAACATTTTCATCCATGAATGCAATGTTTAGTTTTACATAGGTAAATTAATACCAACAACATGAAATACCAATGCAATATCTTTATTTTTCAACTGTTACTCATTTTCCAAATGTTTGCTTCCTAAAGAAATGCACAAGACATTTATGATCTTGACAATCCTAATTTTTGGGCCATTTTTACTACTGATTTCTATAAATTCTATAGATACTTTGCCAAAATAAAAGAATGTAGAAAGTCATTTATCAAATTTGTCTTTTTGTAATTAGAAACTTTTCCTGCATTTCATTGTCCTATGTGCTCAAATATTTTTAATCCAAATATTCTTCTCTTTGATACAACTTGTCACAACATTTGCAGCTCCTGAATCTTTCTTTCATGTTGAATGAGATTCATACGGGTGAGCTGGTGAGCTATTCTTCTAGCAATAGCTGAGGAAGGAATCTAACGCTTAAATGAAGGATTTGGTCACCTTTTTCAGTTAGAAATTCCAGCAGAACAAAAGAATGGAGATAAATACTTCAAATACTCTTTGAAATATTTCATCCATACATAATTATTCTTTTAAATATCCAATTCATAATTTCAAAAAAGATTGGGGTAAGAAATCTGTTTGGATGATATAATTTAGTCAAACCTTTGTAATTTAGCAACAATTATTTTTTTCCACAATTGGGAACCGCTGGTATACAATATACTACATATCTGCATTTGGATACTGTGTCTGAGAGTAATGATATTTCAGCAGAAGAAAGGATCTATAGCAATATTTCTCAACCTTGGCAATTTCTAGGTGTGTGGACATCAAATCCCAGGATTCCACTGCCATTATGACCATTGATAAGAATTCTTGGTGTTGACATTACCAAGACATTACCATTTGCGAGACCGCCTCCTACCGCATACCTCCATTCGACCTGTCCGCTCACACAGGGAGGGCCTCCTCAGGATGCCGTCTGCCAGTCAATGCCAGCTGGCAGCCCCCAGGGGAAGGGCCTTCTCTGTGGCGGGTCCGGCTCTCTGGAACGACCTGCCCCCCAATATTCGCACCATCATGGACCTGCGCCTCTTCCGTCAGGAGCTCAAATCACATTTTTTCCATCTGGCCAGCCTGGCTTAGAGTTTAATAATGTAAATTTAATTTTAATAGAGGGTTTTATAGTTTTAATCTTTATAGCACAGTTATATTTATTTAATTCGATTTTAAATTGTGGATTGTATTTATATGATGTGTATGCTGTTGTTTTTACTTTTTATCTTCTGTGCACCACCCCGAGTCCCATTGTGGAGATGGGGCGGTATAAAAATTTGAAAATTAAATTAAAAATTTGAAAATTAAGGGTGGAAATTACCAAGGGTGGGAAACCTATGAAGCACTCTGATATTGAGAAAGTAACAACAAAAAGTTCTCAAAATGTGCCAATCCAAACTTGAAGGTTTTGAACTGCACAGCATGATACCAGCTCTTTGAGCAATTCAAAAGTTTCAACTCCCCCTCAGCCATATAATCAAAATGTGTATAGCAGTACAGATTTCTTTTAGAGGAAACAGATTAATATGAAATTGGGACAAATATGAAATATGAATAAACACATGGGACAAACCCGTGTGCCTGGGGTCCATTGTTACTTGAAAAATTATGCAATTTTATGTAAGCAGGTAGAAGCATTAGCCTCTCACACTTGAAATAACATCATTTTTCCTAATGTTGAGTGAGTGTTTGCAATGTCACTTTTAAATACTTGAATGTCAAGCTGATCTTAAGACGCAGAAGAGGATTAAATGGCAACGCTATAGAAAAACATCTTATGTTTTGAATATGAATTAATTTTCTGCCACTATTCCCAGAGAAGAAAGATATTTGGGTCATGTGTACTGAGCTCATAGTATGATATTTACTGTTTACTGTTACAATGATATGTTACCCCCAGGGAGAACTTTATTTAATTAAAAACAGAGTTTCAAAGAAATAGTTATATATCTAAGAATATAGAAAATAGTACAGATTAAAATGAAATTGGCAATTTTATAAATAATGTTGTAAAGAGAAAAGTATTGTTAGTGGGAGGTGTGAAAAATAAAAAAGAACTAGATTTTAGAAAAGCAGCTTTTGCAATAATATGTTTATGTTAGTCCTTCTCACCAATATCAATTTCACATAAAAGTGCAAGGCAACAGCAACAAAATTAATATTCCACTTAGAGCAAGGCAAAACACAACTATCTTTTAATCTTCCCAAGACAGGTATTCCAGGCAGTACATTTTGTACCAAAAGTAAAACATGGAATACTTGATTCTAAATTCAGCCAATCAACAAACATCATAAATTAGACAGAACAAGAATCAATGATGTTAGGATATTCAGCCTTATATTGGGTTGACAATACATATGAACCTATGTTCTTAAGGAGTTATGTAGCTTTAAAAACTGTGTTTGAATTCTGATTGGCTGTGAGTCTCAGCTCTACCATAAAGCAAGCTCAGAATCACAGTCCGTCCCCTTTTCGATTCCCTGTGCTGAGGAGTTGTGACTGAAGAAGAAGAAGGAGAATTTGTTTTGCATCACTGTAAGATAACTCTGTTTGGTGAAGGACTGTTATTATTTTGAGAAGTTAGTCGGAAGAAGTATTTTAATTGCTACAAAGTAAAGACTATTTATTTTCTTACTATCACTGTTTTAGAGTTTGTTTGTGGTTACAGCAACGTATCTCTTTACTGTCTGGTGAATTACACTATTCCGCATTTATTTGCTAACACTGGTTAAGGGACCAGAGTTGTAACACTGGTTGTGAACCCAGAGTTGCTAACAAATAATAGAATACAATTTCCTAAAGTTAGGGTGCTGACTTGATGGATAAGAGGGTCCACTTCAATGTTTCTCAAATTTGACAACTTTAAGATGTGTGTCTCAGAATTCCCCAGTCACTATGGAAGGCTAGGGAATTCTGGGAGTGGAAATCCACACATCTTAAAGTTGTCACATTTGAGGCATCCCATTCCCTCTCCTTCCTTCATCACATTTTCTTTTTAACACCATTGTTCTTTTTCAAAAGGTTTGATGCTTCTGCTTTGATGTCTTTGGAGGGATGTGTGTGCATGTGGCTCTGGATTTACATATGCATATGGAGATAGTCAGATGGTAAAAATAGTCAGTTAAATAAATTTTCAGATATATTATATTTGTTTTTTTTTTTTTTAAAGGAGATCTTCGGTTGAAGATCCTCAAGGTGAAAACACCTACCTTGTCTTCCTTGAGCATCAGTTATTTCTGGTACTACAACACTAGCCCTTATGATGGCCTCACTGGGCATTATAGCCACAGCATGGGGTTCATGTCCTCTATGGCAAGGGTCCCCAACCTTTTTTGCACCAGGGACCGGTTTCATTTTAAAGAAAATTCTGCGGACCAGCTGAGTGGCTCAGCAGTCATGTGACTGGGTGGGCGTGGCCAACTTGGAAAATGTGAAACTCACTTAACAATGATCTTGGTTAGCAACCAAACTTTTGGCCTTGGTCATAAGTTCTTTCTTTCTTTCTTTCTTTCTCTTTCTTTCTTTCTTTCTTTCTTTCTTTCTTTCTTTCTCTCTCCCTTTCTTTCTCTTTCTTTGTCTGTCTCTCTTTCTTTCCCTCTTTCTCTCTCTCTCTATTTCTTTCTTTCTCTATTTCTTTTTCTTTCTTTTTCTTTCTTTCCCTCTTTCTCTCTCTCTCTCTTTTTCTCTCTCTCTTTCTTTCTCTTTCTCTCTTTCTGTATCTTTTTCTGTCTCTTTCTTTCCTTTCTGTCTGTCTTTCTCTCTCTCCCACTTTCTTTTTCTTTCTTTCTCTTTTTCTTTCTCTCTCTCTCTGTCTCTCTCCTTCATCCGCCCATCTCTGTCACTCTATGTGTGTGTGTGTGTGTGTCTGTCTGTCTGTCTGTCTTGCATTCACTCAATCACTCATTATGTGTCTCTGTCTATCTTTCTCTCCCTCCCTCCCTCTCTCTGTCTCTCTATGTGTGTCTGTCATCGTCGTCGTCCCCCCCAGCCTCCTCAGCCCGCCCGCCGCGCTTGGTCACTCGTTCGCTCAGTCAGGCTCCGTGGCTGGGTAGGAGCCGTGCTGCAGGGCTGGAGAGGAGGAGGAGGGAGGAGGGGGCAGCCCATTGGGCAGAGCGCACGGGAGAACGCAGGAGGATGGTGGGGGCTCTTCCTCCACCCTCGTCGACGGAGGGACTCCTGGGCGCCGCCGGAGCAACCCTTCCTACGGCCGCCAGTTCCCTCCCCCACCCGCGGAGCCTCCGCAGCCCCTGGAAGAAAACGAGTGGCCGGCATGCCAGCAGGGGAGGCTCCGTGGGGGGGGAGGGAATCGGTGGCCGGTAGGGAGGGTTGCTCCAGCGGCGTCCAGGAGTCCCTCCATCAACGAGGGTGGAGAACGCCTGCGTTCTCCCACGTGCTCTGCTCAGGGGGCTGCCCCCTCCCTCCTCCTCCTCTCCAGCCCTGCGGCCCGGCTCCTACCCAGCCACGGACTGGCACCGGTCCGCAGCCCGGGGGTTGGGGACCCCTGCTCTATGGGACTGAATTTAGTTTTTAAGTCTGAGATGTTTTGTGAGATGCACCTTGGTGAAAGTGATGAAAAGGACTTGGCTGTTTTCAAAGCAATTATTTGGCATGTAAAACTATTCCACTGCCATATTTATTTGTTTGTTTATAGCCCACTTATTTTTACAAATAACTCAAACATGTCCAACACACCTCTCTCCTCCTAAATGTCTATGGAGATTCTAAGTCATCCAGGTCATGGTTATCCCAAAGGTGCTTTTTCAAAGACAACTGGACCTTCTTGGATCAGGCCCATGGATCAACTGTCTCCACATTTTCCAACTTTTCAGTTTATGCTCTATCTCAGGGGTGTCAAACTGGTGGCCGGTGGGTCAGATGCATCATGCGTAGGACATGCCCACCCCACCTCCACGAATGGGGAAAATGTCATGAAACATCACTTGATGACAATGTGACATGGTGAGTTTGATACCCAAGCTCTAGATGATGTCTAGCTGCCATTTTTGGTTTGGTAAGCTATACATAATAAAAATAATTTTCTTTTCTTTTTTTTCAGTCTTGGTAAACTTTTTATTAAGAAGACTCAAACAGATTGCTTGGTGATCTTTACAAAAATTGACTTGCTAAGATGAGTTATATATTTGATATTATTCAGTATGAGGAAGAGTTTTGTTTGATCATATTTTTCATATTCACATATGTGTCAAAGGACATCAGCCACTAGCAAAATTTGATAAATAATTTTCAAATACAATGATTTTTAACTATAATTGGATAATCTGACTCACCTACCTATTTCAATAGGTGATATCCCTTCATGCTTAGTGACATTTTGAGCAACCCTTGCACATAAAACAGCTTTTGTGTGCCCCCTCTTTTTTTCCTAGGCAGGTGTTAAAAGGGTTGAAAGAAACAACTTAAAAAAAAATTCAATACATGAAAGCCATTCCCTTCCCACTGAGAGCTGCATTGCAGGTTACAAATAGATTTACTCTTAATATGGTCTCTAACTTTTTCCCATAATGAGTCAATAAATAATCATGGTAATGAGTGGTTTAATTGAAAAAGCTATCTCAATCGATTCTAATTCTGTAAGCAGTATCTAGTTTAGAGTGAGAGCAGAAATGAACTGCCAGTATTTCCTGTGGCTGTTTTATAGTCCTCAGCTTTTGCTTTTCGTTTTATTTTAATATTTGTTGTATTTTAGGAGCTCGATTTTACCAAAGCAAACTGTTATCAGCTAAACAAAACTATGGGGCCATCCAGGACAAAATATTCTCGATAGCTTCAGAGTTCTTGGGTGCAAAGAAAAGCCCTTTAAAATAAAGATTTCTGTGAGTTAAGTTTCCACTATCCCAAAGTAGACAGGGTAGTTGAAATATTTTTTTTCTGCACTTACTGACGCTGGCAGGTAAACTATAATGAATTTATGTAGGAAGCTCTTTTTTTCTTGAGGCCTACCAAACCCAAAGCTAGCCCAATTTTGCAGAATGATGGATTGAGCTACATTCATGTGTTCAAGATACAATTTTCTCTGTACAAATCTAGTTACAAGGTGCATTAAGACTCTTTAGGAGTTCAGAAATAAATTCAGAAAAATAGGTTTAGAAGGTGCAGGGATACAAATATATCATCTCTGCAATATTTTAAAGCAGCTGTATCTCTCCCAAGGATTGCTCAGCTGCCCTCTTGTGTCTTTCTCATCTAGGCATTTTCTCCCAGTCTGACTAACCAGATATCTTTAAGTTGACAATATGGCAAGAGCTCCCTTCTAGTTTCCAGCAAATGGTACTAAGAGATGTTTTATTGTCAATGTTGGAGATACCAGGTAGCTTTAATGATTGGCTAGCTTTCCTGGATTGTGTAATCCCCATTCCGGGATTCCCAAATTGGTTTGGTGCCTTTTTTTCCCTTTGATATTGGTGATTACCTAAGGTCGATTTTGCAGTTTTCTTGACAAGATTTTCAGAAGTGGCTTGCCACTGCCTTCTCCCTAAACCTGACTTGCCCAAGGTCTAAGCACTGAGATGTAAGACAGGACTATAATTCAGAAAATACACTCCTGTACCCATGCTTTAAAGCAAACGGGCTTTCATCACTACATTACTGATGGTGAAATCCATATTTCAGCCTTTTGTTGTGTAAAGAAATCTTCCTTTAAGTCTGTCCTGAATTTCTCCTGACACAGCTCCACAAATGGTCCTGAAACAATTTTTCTTAACTAAAATGTTCTTAACTAAAGTTTAGTTTCTTAATTAAAACTAAAATATTAGTTTTCTTCAAAGGAAAATTATTCTGACTTCTTTATCATTTAGTTTGTCATTTCCCTCCCCTTCTCTAGATCAATAAAATCTTGAGAATGGTTTTTTTTTTAAATGATTTTTAAGTTACCAGAAGTCTTCAAAACATTGCAATTTTACTTGCATTGTGCATTTATCCTTTTCCTAACTATATAATTATAGCTGTCTGCCACATACCAATTCAGGCCATTTATCTTCCTAGCTCAGAATTGTCTAGAGATAATCCTCACCTACAAACTGCCTGTTTAGCAATGCTTCAGAGTTACAACAGTTAAAAAAAATCAATTTGGGGATCAATCTTCGCATTTACAACCATTATGCTGTCCTAGTCATGTGATTGTCATTTGCAAACTTCATAACCAGTTTACAACAAGTAGAATTAATATTCTATTTGTTGTAGAAAGTGAAATTACAATCTGTGGTTACATTATGTCTCACTCAACAACCAGGGTGGTTCACTTAATGAATCACCTGTCATTCAGCCTTGCTTTAGTTTCATAGATGTTTAAAAGAAACTTGGAATTGTGCAAGGGTGCAGGGATTATCAAAAAAGTGTATTGCCTTTCTTTGTTTTTCTCTAATATTGGGGATCGGTGTCAGGCTATCATCAGAATGACAAGTGTTGTGGAGACAGTGGAAATGAAGGGGGTCAATTCATCTGCTTAGAAGCAAGAGAAGTACAGGCTAAGTCAACTGTTCTACCATAGTTGTAGTACACAAGTGTCAAACTCGATCACATCACAACAATGAATCACGTGACGTATCATGACATATCACAATGTTTTTTGCCTTTAGGGAGCTGGGTTGGGCGTGGCCTGTGATGCATCCGCCCCATGGGTCACCAGTTTATCACCCCGGTTGTAGTAGAACTATTCTTCCAATGTTCCCATTGGAAGGGCTTGCTTCACACACATCCTCATGGTTCTTCACCACCAAGGAAATGTTTATTTCTCTTATTCATCTTGGTAATTGGTACTTCATGATCATATATCTCCATTGTTCATGGCCATTGTTTGGTATGCTTTGTGCATTTTGATTTCAATAATGTAAAAGTAGTTCAATTTCATATTGAGAGAAAAATGGCATTATATAAAGTTATTTAAAAAAACAGAATACAAACTCGGTTACAGAGAAGCCAGAGAGCTTAATTCAATCCTTTTTTTGGATTTGCTGGAGTATCCTGATGCTTCCTGTCAGTTTACCTTTATGTTAATTAGTGGAGAAGAACTAGGATCCTTTGATGTTCTCCCTGAGGCACCACAATGTCTTCAACCAGCCCTGCCAAGCCACATAAACATCTCACTTAAAATAGTTGAACAATCATGTTTTCAGCTTTCTTTGACATTTGGCTTTATGATGTGCTGCATAAATCTTTAGGGCAAATGGTGGTAAGAACGAAACAAAATCAAAAGAGGTTGAAGGCCTCTTAGCTGTTATCTAAGGTTATGAACTTTGTCCAATTAATCATGTTCCAATTTATGTTCTAGACTGCCAATCTCCTCATCATGAACCTTTTTCATTATTTTGTATGAAACAGCGTAGAGTGGTGTGTTCTCCTACTTTGTGATTCACAATGGCATTTGTTCAAATAAATGCAAATTAAGACCAGCCTGAAGATGCTATGGATTGTGACTCTTATTCCAATTCTACTATCCATTGCCTCTGATATATATATGTGTGTGTGTATGCAATCAAATACAAATGTATGACAAAGGGCTATTTGTCTGTTATGCACTTTGTTTATGAGAAGACAACCAACCCAGGAGTTGCTAACTTCATTTTTTGGCTGAGGCTGCTGTATTGTTACTTTTGATCTAGAAACCAGTCACTAGGATAAAGTGATAGAAAAGGAACCAAAAAGAGACAAAATTTAATTTCCCCTTTCTATAGCAATAGCACTTAGAGTTATATACCATACCATCATGCTTTACAGCATGCTCAGAGTGGTTTATAGAGTCAGCATATTGCCTCCAACAATCTGAGTTCTCATTTTACCAACCTTGAAAGGATGAAAGACTGAGTCAACCTTGAGCCCATCAGAATCAAACTCCAGGCTGTGGGCAAAGTTAGTCTGCAATACTGCATTCTAATCACTGCACCACCAGGGCTTCCTGATGCATATATGTACGTACGTACGTATGTATGTATGTAAGCTAAGAGTGATAGGCAATGAGTTTTCTATTGATTTCCTGGCAGAAATTACTATAATCAACTGGCTAATTTGTACAAACTCTCACTTTTCTGTGAACTGTCCAGAGTGCTGAATATCTCTAATATCTGAATATCTCTAATCATTCTGGAGCTTTTGTATTGAGTCCTAACTTGACACATAGTTAGTAATGTTCCTACTTCATTATAGACCACTACTGGGCTTCTTTTTTGTGTAATTACCTTTTGCGATCTTCTGATAAGCAAAGTCAATGGGGAAGCCAGATTTACTTAACAACCATGTGGCTAACTTAACAACTGCAGTGATTCATTTAACAACTGCAGCAAGAAAGGTCATACAATGGGGAAAAACCTTACTTAATGCATGTTTCACTTAGCAACATAAATTTTGGACTTAATTGTGGTCATAAATCAAGGACTACTTGTATGTGAAGGGGCAGGCATATTCAACCAATGATGCAGGACTACTGAATAGAAAAAGGTCAAAATGACCTTAGGATATATCAATGGAGAGAAGACTTTCTCTTCATTGTTTATTTATTTATTTATTTATTTTATTATATTTATATCCCGCGCTTCTCCACAGAGGACCCAGGGCGGCGCACAGGAATTTAAAAACATACAAAAATAAATACATAATTTAAAATATATTAAACTATTCTAATCCTATGCTAAAACCAAATTTTAAAATACCCAATTTAAAACTCTCTAAAAATAGTCCCCATGGGAGGTTAGGCTAGGCCGGCTTGTTGGAAAAGATATGTCTTTAGACATTGGCGGAAGAGGCGGAGGTCAGTGATGGTGCGTAATTCAGGGGGTAGGTGGTTCCAAAGGACAGGGCCCACCACAGAGAAGGCTCTTCCCCTGGGTGTCGCCAGTCGGCATTGTCCGGCCGACGGCACCCTGAGAAGACCCTCTCTGTGGGAGCGGATCGGCCGAAGGGATGTATGGGGCAGAAGGCGGTCTCGCATATAACTAGGCCCCGAGCCATGGAGCGCTTTAAAGATGGTCGTCAGAACTTTGAAGCGCACTCAAAAGGCCACAGGAAGCCAGTGCAGCTCACGCAGGATCGGTGTTATGTGGGAGCATCTGGTGGCTCCTGTAATCACCCGCGCGGCTGCATTCTGGACTAACTGTAGCTTTTGAGTGCACCTCAAGGGAAGCCCCATGTAGAGAGCATTACTGTAGTCGAGTCGGAACGTCACTAGAGCTTGAGTGACTGTGCGAAGGGCAGCCCGGTCCAGTAAGGGGCGCAATTGGCGCATCAGGCATACCTGATGAAACACCCCCCTGGCCACGGCCGCCACATGGTCCTCCATGAACAGCCGGGAATCCAGGAGGACACCCAAATTGGGCGCCCTCTCCACGGGGGCCAGTGTTTCGCCCCCAATGGCCAGAGTTGGAGTAATCTGGCTGAACCGGGGTGCCGGAAACCACAGCAACTCAGTCTTGGCAGGGTTGAGCTTGAGTTTGTTACCACCCATCCAGATCCGTACGGCTTCCAAACACCAGGACAGCACTTCGGCAGCATCGTTGGGGTGGTCTGGGGTGGATATGTACAACTGAGTGTCGTCAGCGTACAGATGATACTCCACCCCAAAACCACAGATGATCTCGCCCAGCGGCTTCATGTATGTGTTAAACAAGAGGGGCATGCGGCCACTAGGTCCTCAGTCGAGTCGCGAGGCAGGGTCACAGGAATTGGCCCAAGCTCCCTCTGGAACCTTTCCGGGTCCATTAGAAGCCTGGGGCGGAACCATCTAGGAGTATCCGGTTCCGCCTCCCCGCGGTGAGGTGAAGCGATTGGAAAGTCCAGCCGAAGGAGAGCGTGATCTGTCCATGACAAGGGAGTGATGACTAAATCCCCTATGTTGCCAATATGAAGAGGCCCCATCATTCTTTTGAGAGAATAATCAGACTACAGCATGCATTAATTTATTAGCTTTTTAAAATGCAGTTTCTGTGTAGGATTTAGTACAGACTCTTCTGTCTTTTTAATAGATAAATTAATGTAAAATTGTTATATCAATATACTGGTAATGAGCAGGCTGAAGGCTGAAGTAGGAAGACAACAAATTCTACAAATGGAACAAATGAGAGCAAAAATAGACTTTGTGATCATTTGTTTGTGGGATACAAATTAATCTGCAACAAACTGATATTTTCATTTATCTTCATAGTTTTGTCTATTTGTAAGAGCACTTCAAATGGCTAACTAAAAGAAAGTCAGACAAGATTATCCAGCAAGTATTCTATCATGATGATCTGTTGTGTTCTTTTTTTCCAGACTGGTTTCAAGTCTGAAACCAGTCCAAATGTGGTGTGATAGCATTTCTACCAAGTATTTATTCTGAGACATTTGTATTTTTTTAATCATAATTACTTACCATACATGTTGCTATGGTTATGTACACTGTGTAAATGGCTGGGCTTGTTTCCCCCAATGAGTTAATAGCCAAAAGATAAGAAAAGAGACACTTTGCTTATTAATAGCTGTCCTAGAGATTTGGAGGAAGACAGCCCAGGACTTGGAGATGTACAGTACTGAACAGCAACAATTATATCTGTCTCCTTGTTCTTTGGATTTATGGTGTTTTCTAGAAGTGAAATCTTCTGGACAAGAGGTGATTCATAGTGTTCTAGTGCAGGGGTCCCCAACCTTTGCAACTTTAAGTCTGAAGGACTTCAGCTCCCAGAATTCTCCAGGAAGCTGAAGTCCTTCAGACTTAAAGTTGCAAAGGTTGGGGACCCCTGTTCTAGTGGATTAGCCTATGTGGGAACAATATTAAGCATTCTCAAAGATCCTAGGCCAACATTATAAGAACATCCTTTCTGTAAGCCTGACTTTCAGTACCTAAATGCCTTATGCACTTCAAAACTGCTTGCGTTCCCCGCCCCCCCACAAATAATCTTCAGAGAAGTTGGCTTTCCATGTTAATAAATATATCTCCCTGTAGCACAGGTAAGAAATATTTTGCTATGAAAGATCACATCTGAACTTTGGATAGTACGTTGATGTTTTGCCATGGGTCAGGGCAGTAATCACCTGCCCAGGCAATTAGTTATTTTGGAACAGACACAATAAGCACACCAGTGTATAAAGGGAATGTTAAACTTTATTATTAACTCAAGGAACATAAAAACTTATCATAAGTATTCATACTAAGCAAGACGATACTTAGATCTCTTACAATCTACCAAGAGTTCCTTAATAACAACAGAGATATTCCAAGGTGGACAATTTCCACAGTACCCAGCACTAGGTACTAGGTACTATGCAGAAATTCCCAGCAAATAGCAATCACCCTAAGGTTTTTATCAAAACTTGGAACCACGATTTCATGGTCCTGCTATGGTCAGGAGACTGCAAAACGTGACCTTGACTGGTTGGCACATCACTCTATCTCACTCTGAGGTGAAAATTGAAAGTCTAAGAATTTCACAGTGAGAAAAGCTTTGCAGCTACGTGAAAACACACACACACACACACAGAGCTTCTTTAGTCAGTAAACAAAAATTTAAAAAACCCAAGCAAATTGTGTCAGAATAAACTCCAGATTTTTCTCAATATTAAGGAAAAATCAAAATATGACACTAAATTCCTTGAAATAACAATGGTCTTTTGCATTGCCGCTACAAGCTTCTTTTCAGGTTCCTGTAGAAACCTGAAAAAAGCCAGGCTGAAACATGAATAGCAAGGAGTTGTGCTCATTTAGGATGTAAAGCACATCTGTGACACTCAGCAATTTTGGATAGAGCAGTATAGAAATAGTAGTAAGTAAATAAATAAACATCATAGTGTTCTATCTATAGCTATAGCTATCTTGGCAACAATATGGCAGCAGTTTGCCAGTGCCTTCTTCCAGAATATAAGAGAGAGGAGAAAGGAGAGAAGAGAGGAGGGAAGAGAGATTGAGAGAGAGGAGGGAGAGATATTTTAACTTCCAAAATACAGCCATGGGATTTCACTAAGCCCCCTACCTAGTGAGTCCTGTTTCCCCCTCTCTCATATTCTGCTTCCAAGAAACATCTTGGTTCCCTAAAGATGGCCTTTGGACCAAAGCAATGTAGTGGCAATTAATGTTTGCTTTAGGCTGCATCAGTGCATGTCCACAAACATGTCACTGAACAATCTGACTGAGTCCAAATAGAAAGCTGACTCTAGCAGGCAGAAGAAAGAAACAGGAATGAAAAATGACAAGTATAACCTTTCCAAAATGATTAGCCTGACCTGCCATCACAGAAGGAGAGAAATGCAGGGCATCTGAATCAGTGGATGCCTTGCAAGGAGAAAAGGAAAATGAGAACAAGAAGTCTACCTCATCTTTTCTTCAAGTTCTTTTCATCCTGCTGGCTGCTGACATAGAATTAGAAGTTGAAATATTGAGGTCATTGCTATTTTACTCATAAACGCCTGATTTTATATTCAAAACCAGTATATTTGAAATCTATGGATAACATCACTGTGGTTTGAAAGAAAAGACTGGACAATATAACAATATTTGAAACTAAAAGATATAAACCATGATTTTACTTATTGCCTAATAATGGTTTGTTAAAGAAGCCATAGTTCGATGGGTTTGCATAGCCTCAAACCGTAAGATTATTTAGCTTGCCAAACCATAGTTTAAAAGCAATTTGAAATAATGGTGTCTCTCATTTCCCCAAAACCACAAAACACAATCTTGAACCGTCCACTGTGATAGATAGTACGCCTCCTGATTTTGACAGGTAGTTTTACAATAATACTTTAACATTCCAGCATAAAGAGAAAAATAATTTTAAACAGTGAGAAAGCATAAGGCAGATGGGAGCCTGCCACTGTCTCATACACAAATGTGCATTCATTTATCTACATTTACGTCCTTCTTTGATTTCAGCCTGAAAGGTAAGATTTATTTAACAGCAGGTGCAGCGGGGGAAAAAAGGTATATTCTACAGAACAATGAAGGGTTGATTTAAAGTTTTTCTTTTACAAGCAATCCATCCTGCTGCAAATCACATGGTACGCTAGAAGTATTAGATTGTGAAAACACACTCACAAAGACGAGCCATTTAGATGAGCTATTTAGCAGAAGGAGAGTTGGAAGGAACAGATTGTTATTGGTAAATGTCAGTTCAGTTCAGACACATCCTCTGATTATTATTTCTTTAATAAATTCAAGGAACAGTTAGGCTGACAAAGATCACAAAGAAAAAAATAAGATACACTGTGTGGTGGATTCAAATCTAAACTAACACATTAGGTTTATCATAATGATAAATAATAACAAGCTAGGAAAGAGAAACCTCTTCAGCAGCTATGGTCCATTGAGAAGAACAGCTGTTGGGAAAGGTCAGCCAATTAGCATAACTCCCTGGGCAAGGCATCCCTTCCATTTAAGTGATGGGGAGACACCAGAGGTGGCCAGTTCTGACAGGTTCTGGAGAACTGGTAGCAGAAATTTTGAGTAGTTCAGAGAACTGGCAAACAGGCTGGCCCGCCCTCCACTCCCTCTTACTCTCCCAGTCTCCCAGCTAATCTTCTTTTGTTGCCCTGAACAGAAGAACAAAGCTGGAAAGCAGGTTAGTGAGGTGGGGAGGGAATGGGGATTTTGCAGTATCCTTCCCCTGCCACGTCCACCAAGCCACACCATGCCCACAAAGCCACGCCCACAGAACCAGTAGTTAAAAAAAATTGAATGCCGCCAGGTGGTATGCGGAGTCATTTGGCAGGGCATGCGAGGCGTTGCCCTGTCAGCTGGCCAGTGTACATGTGCGCACTGGCCAGCTGATTCAGCCATTTTTAAATCAATTTTTCACCCTCCCCAAGCTCTATAAAGCCTCTGGAGCCTGGGGAGGGCGAAAAAAGCATGTAAAAAATTGGGGGAGTGCCTGTCATGTGCGCATGCACACTAGGGGTCCCTGCATTGCATTATGGGTGCGGCCTGCTGATGCACGACCTGCCTGTGCTCCTCCCCCTTATGGCACGCAAGCCTAAAAAGGTTCACCATTGCTGGTTTGGAGGAATCATCTCTAGAAATTCCTATCAACCAGTACAGCAATCTGCTTCAGTGAGTAGACATGTACGCATAACCAAGAGGTGATTTAGATGGGAGCTAGATGGCTACCTGAATAGAGTGGTTTAGTGAAATAATTCATTGAGCAGGACTTGAATTAGATATGCAGTGCTCTTTCTAGCACATACATTTCATGTTTTTATTATCTGGGCCGACTAGTATGGGGCACAGATATCTGAAGCTTCAGTTGCAAAGGACCAAAGGAGGAAGCTCACAAGACTAAAAAGATAAGAATAAATAGACTGAATTTGTCTCTGAATTGAATCAAAAGCCACTTAATTTACTTCCATATTAGAGAACTTTGTCCTGTCTAATGAAAGATAGTTTCAGTAATAAATACTTCTGGCACCTGAACTGTCTTTAAAATACCCCCTTCTGCCCTCTTGTTTCAATAGATATTGAGCAAAATGAAAGATGACAATAATGCACCTTGGCATCATCTGCAAGTTTACTTTTACTGCAATCTTCGGGTGAGGAACAGCTGATAAATAACAGTGGAAGAAAAGGTTTAATTGCCTCCTCAGATCAGCTCTGATCCCATTAAGCAGATGTGTTCCTGCAGGTGATGCATTTTGCATTTAAAACAATCTGCATGCTATTCTGTTAGAGCTGGGGCAAATTGAATCCAATGAGGGTTTAAAAGAAAAAGAAAAATTCCTATTAATATAATCCTACATATGTTACTTAGAAATACATTCTATGGTGTTTAATAGCACATGCTCTATTATAGGAAAGTGCATGTAGAAAGGAGCTGGATCTTTAAAAGAGCAATGGTAGCGTAGTGGTTAGAGTGCAGTACTACAGACTACTTCTGCTAATCACTGGCTGCCATCAGTTTGGCAGATCGAATCTCACCAGGCTCAAGGTTGACTCAGCCTTCCATCCTTCCAAGATGGGTAAAATGAGGACCCAGATTGTTGGGGCCAATATGCTGACTCTTTTTTTTTTCATTTTCATAACATATAATCATATGTATAATATTACATAGCCAACATCATATCGTATTATTAAATGTTTACATCAATTCGGTTTATGGTTTACGGTTTATTGGATTTATATACCGCTCCTATCTCCAGATGGACTCAGGGCGGTGCACAGGGAATTAAAATACCACAAGCAACAATACATACAATACAATAGTAAAATTAAATTAAATTAGAATCTCCTGTGCTAAAAATTAAGCTAAAAATATTAAAATCTCAACCAATCCCATAAAAATCCCAGTTCTAAAATCTAAACTAAAATATAGGCATAAACTAACTCCAAGCAAGGCCAGTGAGATGGAACAAATGCGTTTTTAATGAGCGGCAGAAAAGGCGAAGGTCCGTGATGATACGAAGTTCGGTGGGTAGGTCATTCCAGAGGGTTGGACCCGCCACAGAGAACGGTCTTTCCCTGGGCATCGCCAGCTGGCATTGACCAGCTGACAGCACCCAATTCATCTTACCACCCACTCCCAAAAACAATTATTGGCTCTTCTGCTCTCCATACACCATATTTGTACCTTATCCATTATTTTCTTCTCCCTCTCTCCTCCGCCTCCCTACCTCCTTTCTTCCCTTTGTTGCCCTTCTCTTTTCTACTTCCCCTTCCTTTCTCCTTCTCCTTTCTACCCTTTCCACTCCTCCTTTCTTTCCTCTTCTCCTCCCCCGCCCTCTCTCCTATCCCTCTCTTCTTCCCTTACCTCTCCCCTCTACTTCACACTCTTCATCTCATTCACTTGATGTATTTCAGCTTCTGAGCAAGCTCCATTTTATGTTGATGGTATTTATAATTCCTTTTCAATATACATATTTAATTTTAACATATACCTCTTTTTTTTAAAGAGAGAAAAAAGTATACATATATAGACATTGTGCTTTTAAACCTCCCCCAGTCTCATTCTGGCCAAGATGTAGACCTGATTACAATTCCCAGCTATTTTCATAATTATATTTATATAATTATGCATCCTTACACACACCCCACCTTGTGATTCTATCTTTAAATCACAATAGTTTCCCATTGTAAGTATATTTCATGTTCCCTCTCCATTTTTCCATATCTTGGTTTAGGTTACCCTTAATTGTCTATAAATGGCAATCCTTACTGTTCAATGTTCATTACAATTCCCTTAATCTACTATATAGAATAACAAGAAGTACACATCTCACTTTGTTCATCATCTTAGAGGTTCTATATATGTCCATGTTCCGTATACTTTGACCCATGCTTAATTGTCCTTTATTGTCATATTCAATCAATTAGCGACTCAGTTTAATTATCATGTATAAAAGTGAATCACAAACTTCTGCTTTACAATCTTCCCATATCAATTTCATATTTGTCCATATTCCATATATTATAACCTTTATTTAATTATCTTTCCATTATCATAATCAATCAGTTAGCAACTTAATTTTGTTGTCATATTTAGGAGTAAACCCCATATCTCAGCTTTTCCAATATAACAATTTCTAGTTGTCTGATTTTTTCCTAGTAAGTCTTTTGTCCCACTTCTCTATTTCTGCCTTTTCCCTTTTCTTTGTTTTGACATGTCCACCCTCTTCAATTTTCCCCAAACCACCGTTAAAGAAATCTTTTATATTTCCTTTTGTTGGGGCATAACCTCCTTCTTCAATTTTTCTTATGCTACTGTCAACATCTTTTGTCTGCTTTTTATTTCCTTTTGTTGGGACACATCTCTCTTTTCAATTTTCCCTACACCACTGCCAAACCCAATTGAGTTTTTTGTCTGCTTTTTATTTCCAACCGTTTCTACCCCTTCATTATCTCTCCCCCCTTCTTCCTTCCCTTCTTCTTTAAATACCCGCTTCTCTGAATTCAGAATTCTATTTAGGCTTGAGTTTAATGATTTATGCATTTTTTTAATAATTTCACATAGTTCTTCAAATTCCCATCTTTCCATAATGTCTAGTTCCAAGGTTCGGTTAATTATACAGTTCTTATTTCAGAGTTCTGGTCCACCTTAAATTTATCTAATTCAGCTGCTGTGGAGAGAATGACAGGAGCCATCTTGGTCTTTTGTTCTTCCTTAATGCCCAGTTCCAAAATTGCAGTTAGTTATACACATCTTATTTCAAAGTTCTGGTCCACCTTAAATTTAGCTAATTCAACTAGTATGAAAATGGAAAAGAAGCTGGAGTCATCTTGATCTTTTGCAGAAAAAAAGGGAAAAAAACTTCGAACTTTCCCAGCTCTTGACCTTATTATTTTTTCCCTTGCCACTCTCCACCTCTCATTGGCCACAGTTGCTCAAAATATATACATTGAAACACGCTTGCATGTAGTCAAACCCGGGTATGTTTCTTTCGCCTCCTGCTTTTCCAAGTTCTGATTTATGGCAGTTGGTTAATTAAAATTTCCCACACAGGCAAGATTAGGTTATCAGTTGTCAGTAAGAAAATAGTGCTTTATTTCTTGATCTTTCTCCATTGTTGCATTCCACCTCTCATTAATTGAAGTTGCTTAAGATATATTAGTAGGAAGACATTTGGACGCAGTAATTCCTTTGGAATGTTTGGTTTCTATTTCCAATCCAAAGCCAAATTTAGAGTTTGTATTTGAGTGGGTTTGTCACTTCTATGCTTTCTCCCTTTCTGTCCAAATTGTCTTTTTTGGGGAGCTAGTGTTTCAACTCTCCATTTTCCTTTATTTTTTTCCCTTTTGCCAAAATCCAGATCTGTCTATTAATATTATTTGTACTCTCAAGATTCCTTGCCTTTTCCAAGTTTTGATTTATGACTGTGGGTTAAATGAATTTTCTTACCGGTCTTTCATCTTGACCTCACCCTCCTGTTCAGTTGCTTTGGCTGGAAGCCAGCTTCTTCTGCACCCATGTTGCCATGTTGCTGCCCCTACTCCGATTCAGAGGACAAATCTCTGACCTGAGAGGGACCTGTTGCCTCCCCCTGGGTCTGATGAGATGCTGCTCCTTCTTCACACATCCCTCCAGGGGGGTTCTGATCCAAAAAAGGATCTCCGGAGTTGGTTTGTTAGACAGGGTTCATGTGAGGCTCTTCAGAATAGAAGGGAAGGGAAAGAAGGAGAGGAGAGGAGAGGAGAGGAGAGGAGAGGAGAGGAGAGACAAGATGAGATGCTGGAAGGGACTTGGGCGGCCTTGGAGGAGAACCTATATATTTCAGACAAGTGACTATCCAATCACTTCTTAAAAACTTTCAGTGATATTTCACCCATGATTTCTGAAGTCAAGATGTTCCTCTGGTTAATTGTCCTCACTGTTAGCAAGTTTATGAGCCATGGTGGTGCAGTGGTTAGAGTGACATACTGCAGACTACTTCTGTTGACTGTCAGCTGCTTGCAATTTGGCAGTTCAAATCTCACCAGGCTCAAGGTTGACTCAGCCTGCCATCCTTCTGAGGTGGGTAAAATGAGGACCCAGATTGTTGGGGACAATAGGCTGACTCTATAAACAATTGAGTGAGGGCTGTAAAGGACTGTAAAGTGGTACAGTATATAAGTGATGTTGCAATTTTCCTTAATTCCAGGTTGCTTTTCTTTTAGATTAGTTTCCAACCATTTTTTCTTGCCTTGCCCTCTGATAATTTGGAGAATAATTTGAGCCCCTCTGGATAAGGTGTGGTAGAATGCCATTATTTTTTATTTAGGGAATAAAAATATGGCTTGGCTGTTTCTCTGTTTCCTTTTCATTCTAGTTCAAGGACATGGCAAGCTATGCTGATGGCCTTACACCACTACAAGCATTAATACGCCACTAACAATTATCAGACCAGCTGTTACTTTTTTTCCCCTCTAGACCACCCACATCAGATACCAAACTGGCTCCAAAAGAAGAATTTTTTTTCAGACTGTAATAATTCATTTGAATGGTAGGATTTGAGGAACGATTCATGTCCTATTACAGGACAGCTGGTAGGAGTTTTATGTTCTTCTTGGATCCTTGCTAGCAAGCATTACAGGCAAGGAGTATTTTAAATATTTATTAGCATCAGCAACAAACAAGCCAAAAAGTATTGCCAGGCATTGGAGGAATGTCGGTATGTTGGCTGCAATCAATTACAAGGTACTAAATATTGAATGTCAAGGATGTGAGACTTTGCAATAATGGGAAAGTATGAACTTCGTGAAGCTGAGATTTGCCAGAATTAATGCAACACTTCTTTGGCAAGATATTCTTTTTTATTGTTTTGAAAGGATCATGGTCATGTATATATCCATAACTGCATATGGATCTCAAAAGAAGAAGAAAATGGCCACCATGTAATTAAAAGTAAAAAGGATGTGCAACTGAATAGGGAGATAACTATTTAATCCCCATCTATCTTCTAATCAAGGTATGAGGTATGATATGTGTTCCGACTCCCTCCTTCACAAGATAAATGACTAAACTGACTGATACTTGGCAGCTTGCCCAGACTGACCTTGACTAGCCTGAAGATTCTTTTTTTTTTTATTGAAAAAGTTTTATTCACACAAATTTTCCCCCTTTTTACCCCCCCCGACATGTAATATAAATCACATACAAATACTATACCCCCCCTCACCCCATCTTAAAATAAGTTTCTCATTCAGATATTATACCCCCTCGCCTCCCAGCAGACACAATATAAGTTTCTCTTAGTATATTAATATCCCATTAACACCATCTTCTAAGTTAATTAAAGATATAAAAAACATAATATAAATTTCTCTTTAAGAAAAAAAAAAAAGGCATATCCCATTATTCCCCTCTCTAGATTAATCATACATATATATTACCCCGCCCTCCACCCTAGCCCTCCCCCACCTCCCATTCAAACCCACCCCCCTGACTTCCGCTATACACCACTCTAATAATTCCAAGCATCCCAAATATTATTTACTCTATTCACCTATCAATCAAAGCATTCTTACCTAAAAGCTACATAATACTTCCTAATCTGATATTTATTCTGTATATAATCAATCCATTAGAAACCTTATAACAAACTCAACATAAACACCCCCTTTTAGTTGAACATTAAAATACATAGAAGATAATTCTTAAGATCTAAATACCATATCATATAACCTAACACTTATAAAACTTAAACCATATATCCTAGCTTAAGTTTACATCCTTCCTGATTCAAAAGGTTTACTATTTTTCCCCTCTCCATTTGCTTAATTGCCCACTTAACAACACAAAAAAATGTAAAGATTACTCTAATATTTGAAAAAAGCAAAGTTACTTCTCTCTTCACAAAGGAAACAGAAATAATATAGGAAAATTTCAGATCCTATCACATGAAGGATACAGTAAATTGCAAGAAAATTTCAAAGTTCGACCCAAGTTTTTTCCCCAGAACACTAACATAATATTAGTCCTTTCCGCGTCAATGTTCATAAGTCCAACTCTTCAGGTCTCCTTCCATTCCATCCATAGCTGTTTGTAATACCAGTTTAAGCAGCTGCCCCCATAAATAACAAAAAAACAACAACCCTTTACATAGGTAACCCCCGAGTGACTTTTCATCAGGATTATAAAGTTCCAAGATCGTGATAGGGTAACAACCAGATCCACTGCAAATGCTCCGGTTCCAATTTTCAACCCTGAAAAAGTTTCCACATCCAAGAGAACCAGCATTGCAGAGATCTGTATATTTTTATCTAGATTGATTAATTGCTTCGTCCTTTAATCCTTTTGTCTTTCTTAACTCGCCGAGATTGAGACCTCCTCTGCTTCTGCGGTTTCTCAATTTGTCTGGTGCTAGACCTGGCTTCACATTGCTCATCTGATTTACGTATTGGCATTCCAACAGATCCCCCTATAGCAGTCTTCGACATTTCCTCCAGAGTAGGGCTTAAAAAAAGCCCAGAGGAATCCAACTGAGTATGTTCTTCCATCTCTTTTCCAAATTGTTTCTGCTCCATCTCAATATCTTGCTCTGAACCATCCAGATCTACTAGTGTTGGTATAGATATACGTGGGGGCGTTGCACTTTTCTTCAGTATTTCATAATAAAAATCTCTTGCCTTGTCTATAGTATTCAAACAATATCGCGCCCCTTCATATCTGAATATAACACCCATTGGAGCATCCCACCTGTACTGTATCCCTCTTTTCTTCAGCTCCTCCACCAAAAAACCAAAATCCCTTCTGAGCTTCAGGATAGTTGATGGAAGTTCCTTAAAGACACCAATCCGTTTTCCAGCTATGTGGAGAGAGGAGTGAAAAGACTTCTGCAGAATATCATTTCTGAGGTTTCTCTCAGTAAAATATATCACAACATCTCTCGGTAGTTGCCTTTGTAATGCTATACGTGAGTTTGCTCTGTAAATTTTATCAATCTTAGCATAAATTTCACCAGGATCCATTTTTACTAATATAGCCAAAGCATCGGCAGAAACTTTTCTTAAGTCTTCTCTAGGATTTTCTGATAATCCCCTCAGTCTAATGGCGTTTTGCATTAACAAAAATTGTAACATAATAACCTGTTTGTCCAATTTGTGCATATTCCCCTCCATTTCCACCAATTTCAAATCCGTTTCCTTTGCTTTGACTTCCACCTCTGAAGACAGCTTTTCGATTTTCCCATCAATTTTAATGATAACTTCAGACAGACTCTTGGCCATTGCAAGCATTTTTTTTTTCCAATTGTTCATATTTCTCCTGGATCATTCTTTTGAGGTCTCTGCTTTAATTAACTATAAAGTTCATCAAATCTTTAAAGTCCTGGGGAGTTACTACACGAGTTTGTTCCATTGCCTTGCTTTTAAGCTTTCCAAGTTTTCAGGAAGAGAAAAAAAAAAAAACCTCTTCAAAATATCAAAATAAGTCAGTAATAAGTAATACGTTTAGCTTAACGCTCAATAAATCAGATAGTGCATTTGGCTTTATAGCTTGCTCCCCCTTTCCGCCTACAGCTGTCCGCTATCAGCCAGGGGTTAAGCAGAGACCAAAATCCACAAATCAATAATTAGACAAGGCAACTAAGTTTCATTTCATTCATCTGGTAGTTAACGCCATCTTGAATCCTTTGTTCTTTAAAACAAGTCACAAACTTTAATTACTTGCGTTTAGTTTCCTTTGAAGTACGAAGGCTTGAAATATAGTCCTTCTTGATGGATTGCATGTCGATCAGGATTGGGTACAAGCCAAAACAACTAACTTTCATTTCGTCTCATCTGGTAATTAACGCCATCTTGATTCCTTCGTTCTAAAGGCTGTGTCTAAGATCCACTATATTCTGGCAAAATCACAAACTTTAATTACTTGCGTTTACGATGAGTAGCCAAGAAGTTCCCTTTGAAGTATAAAGTTGCCTTGGAATGTAGATTAGAAGTTAAAAGCAGTTTGCTTTGCCGTGTTAATTAGCCAATTAACACGGTCTCCACACCCGTCCGGAGAAGATCGCTGCCTAAAGAGGGGAGGGTCTCTCCTTACCCGCTCCCCAGAGGAAAACTAACCCTCTGAGGGCTTCGCAAGGGGACTCTTCCCTGGCAGCAAAAACTCTCCCACAAGCTCATAATAGAGCTTGGGGTTTCCGAGGCATTTGATCTTATAAAAAACGCCTCTACAGACGAGTGGGATGGCAGGCTTGAAAAAAGCCTACCGACAGCAACTGCAACCGGAAGTCCCCTAGCCTGAAGATTCTTAATGAAAGAACTTGACACACATGAAAGCTTTGACTCTTCAGATGATACGTTGTTTCCTGCAAACCTACTCTTCACAGAGGATTTCTTTTAAAGCCTCTTGGGAGAGGCCGGTCAATTAGGCAGCTGATACGCATTATCTCCTCCGGTTACGTCTTTCTGCTAATTGACGTTGCCTCCTCTCGATCCTTCTTAGCCTGACATCAGGGACAAACTGGGTTTCCTCCTCCCCACTACACCAAGCCCCAGGTGCCTCCTGATGCCTAACCGGGCTCTCTGCTCTCTCACTCTCGGCCTCCTCCTCTAGAGCAGACTCATAGGATTCCACACTAGAGGAGTCCATCAGCAGCTCATCTGGAGCCGGCTGGGCCACAACAGATATGTAAACACTTCCTCTTCCTGTCTCAGCCTCAAGACTTGAGATGACACAGTATAGCACTACAGCTTCCTGGCCTTGGGAAATAGGGGGAAAGTGTGTATTTTGTAATTGGAGAACATCCTTGTCAAATATTGCTTTTGAAGTATAAGTAGTTAAGACTTGTGTGATTTGGGATATCTATTAAGCTATAATATGGTTTATTACTTGGCTCTCCTTCGGGGAGAGGGGGTGGTTAATAAGTCGAATAAATGAATGAAATGAATGAATATAACACAGGTAGTCCTTGATTTACTACCGTAAGTTGCTAAGCGAGACAGATGTTCCTAAGTGAGGCAGATGTTAAGTGAGTTTTGCTTCATTTTACTATTCTTTTTTGCCACAGTTGTTAACTTAATCACTGTAGTTGTTAAGTTAGAAACATGGTTGTTAAGTGTGTCTGGCTTCCCCATTGACTTTGCTTGTCAGAAGGTCCAAAAGGTGATCACATGACTCTGTGGACCCTGCAACTGTCATATGAGTGAGTTGCTAAGCAACCAAATTTTAATCACGTGACCATGGAGATTTGCAATAGTCATAAGTGTGAAAAATGATCGCAGACCAGTTTTTTCAATGCCATTGTAATTTTGACTGGTCACTAAATGAACTGCTGTAGGTCAAGGACTACCTATATTATATGAAGGAATAAAAGTATTCCTTTAAACTGGATTTAGGATTTAAATCACAGCCACACAGCCATGTTTTCTTGATCTAATCTGCCTCACAAAGTTGTTGCTAAAGACCATATGGAATAACTGATGTGATTTGAATTCTTAGGAAAAAAAGAAGGATTTGTCAAATTAATCAGATGTGGCAAATAAATTCTGGAACTTAAAACATTATATGCCAGTGGCATATTATATGCGTTTTCGTTGGTTTAACCTGAGTCACATTTGCCACTACTACAACCTGATTGTTTTAACAACTGTTTCAAATTGAGAGAAGATTTATGCTGATACTAAGATCATTCATCAATAAGAATTCACTGCAACTGGCTTTGATTGGTTCAACTTTGAACACATCTATCCACAGCCAGATTTTTCAGAACACATCCTAAGGAGGAGGATGTATTTCGACAGCACTGGTGACATTATCAAATCATCTTTACCCTCTGAAAGTTCTCTTAAGGTCTCTCAGACAGGCTGCAAGAAGGAGAAATGACATTCTATTGCCATCCTTTTAGCCAAAAGCAATTAGTGACAGGAACTCTATTTTGTCTATCTTTAGTGATTCTGACATGAAAAAAAGTCAGTTAAGGCCAAAACCAACCTCTGAGCAATTAGCTGAGTGTTCAGGATGATTTTTTTAAATTGATCTCTGTGTTTTCTCCCCTTCTTTCTCTGCTGCCCCAGAGGGATTCGTGATCAACCATCCCAAACAATAAAGGGGAAGACGGTTCTTGGAAATAATGTTTTAACCCATAGGCAGATTTCATATCATTCTTCTGCCAAAACCACATTCTTACTGTATGCTATTTTATTTTCTCTTGTTTGCAGTGATATTACTTGTAATATTTCAAGTTGCTGGAGCTGGGAAGGATCAACAGTGTGACATAATCCATCAACTTGACCAAAAACACTGTAAAAATAAAATGCATTATTTGAACAAATATAACAACAATTCAGAGATTAAAGGCCTGGCAAGCCAGTATTGTGCTTCTTGGCTTTTTAAAACAATGCTTCAAGTAAGCAAAATGCAGTTCAGATATTTCTTTATAAAATATGCCCAACGTGAAACAAATTTTAAAGACACAGGGAGTTTAGTATATGAAAGCTCCACCATAGTTCTTGCTCAGATACGTTTTATAAAGGGGCATATTTTATAAAGAAATATCTGAACTGCATATTTTCTTACATATGATGTAAGAAAAACAATGTAATCCTATGGACCTGTGGATAAAACACAGCTAATGAACTTCAGCTTCATTCTTCCTGTATACGAAAATATATCTTAAAAATCTTAGCTCTTTTATTAGTTTTTTTTTAATGTAACTCTTATTTTACATGTTCACATTTCAAATGTTTATTATCTATTTTATTGTTTTATTAATAAAGTGGCTTGAAAACATATGAGAAGGAAGTCAAGCATTTAAATAAATAAATAAATAAATAAATAAATAAATAAATAAATAAATAAATAAATAAATAAATAAATAAATAAATAAATGTGGCAATATTACTTTCCCTCATCACCCATTCTCCAGGGTACAGATATTTTTTTTAAAAATCCTCCTCTCTGTGAAAAAGCTAAATTCATATGATTTAGCTTAGAATGAGCTTAGAATTCAAGATGCTAGAGAAAGCCACTTTAGAATTTAGGAGAAAGCCAGGTACTGATCAAATTAATCTGTGATTACTTGGCTTGACTTTAAGCTGGATTTATTTGGGGCATATTCAACAACTTGTAATTAAATTATGGGTTAGTGCAGAGACAAATACTTTTTCTGCAGCTGAGACAGTGTTTTCTAGCCAAGAGTCTAGCTGAGAGTCACAGAGGTTTTTCCCCCGCATTTTGTGTCTGGGGTCTAGCACAGTAAGAACATCCCTCTTATGATTTCTCCCCAACTTACTTACTTTTCACATACTTTTGAACTGCCTATCTTCCTCAGAGAGGGAGTCTGGGTGGCATACAATAAATGTTACAACGTAAAAACAGTATATACTATATAAAAATTAAAACATTAGAAGGCTGCAAGGATGATTAAATACTGTTAGAACTATTTGAAACCCGTAGGGAGCATTTTCAAGGCACTGTCCAGTCCCATGGCTTCATGTTCCTCTGGGCTCCCCACATAAGGTTGCTGAGCAATGTTTTGACCCCTTTTTGGAAGGCCAGGAGAGTGGATGGCCTCACTGGTTGATGAACCTGCCTCCCTACTGGTTTAAATCTCCCCAAGATTTAAAGGATTTTTATGGACTGTTTTTATTCTGCTTTTTGCATATGCAATAATTTTCTCTTTCTGAACCAGAGGTGGGTTGCTCCCGGTCAGGCCCGGATCGGGGCAAACGAGTAGTGGTGGCAGCGGACGGCTTCACCCGCCCACCTGGAGTGCACCACCTGGAGTGTATGCGAGTGAGGATGTGAGGATGAGCGAATCGATAGCGCCGGGCTTTGCAACCTACCTCTGTTTTGTACCATAAAAAGTTTACTAATAACTTGTTATAGATATCTCAGCAGGAAAGGAAAGGCTTTTATAGGTGGTACAAAGCCAAATTCTTAATTCTGCCCTGGATGAGTTCAAATCACCAGGACCGGATGGATTACACCCCAGGGTTCTGAATTGAACTGGCAGACGAGATCTCAGAACCACTGAACTATATCTTTCAGAGATCCTGGAGCACCGGGGAACTGCCAGAAGACTGGAAAAGAGCTGATGTGGTTCCCATCTTCAAAAAAGGGAAAAAAATAGATCCAGGAAACTATAGACCCATCAGCCAGACCTCAATACCAGGAAAGATTCTGGAAAAGATAATTAAGCAACAAATAAGTGAATACCTAGAAGCAAACAAAGTAATAGCCAAAAGCCAACATGGGTTTGTCAAAAACAGATCATGCCAGACTAATCTAATTGCATTCTTTGACAAAGTGACAAAATTAGTGGACCAGAGGAATGCTGTCGATATAATTTACTTGGACTTCAGTAAGGCATTTGATAAAGTAGACCATAACCTACTAAAGTAGGAAAAGTAGATAAAGTAGAAAAATGTGGGTTAGACAGCATCACCACCAAATGGATTCGCAACTGGCTGACCAACCGCACTCAACGTGTAATCCTCAATGGAACTGCATCTACATGGAAGGAAGTATGCAGTGGAGTACCCCAAGGCTCTGTTTTAGGCCCAGTACGCTTCAACATCTTCATCAATGATTTGGATGAGGGGATAAATGGGGAACTCATCAAATTTGCAGACAATACCAAGCTGGCAGGAATAGCCAACACTCCAGAAGATAGGCTTAAGATACAGAAGGATCTTGACAAACTTGAACATTGGGCACTATCTAATAAAATGAAATTCAATTGTGAAAAAAGTAAGGTTCTACATTTAGGCAAGAAAAACAAAATGCACAGGTACAGTATAGGTGGTACCTTGCTCAATAGTAGCAACTGTGAGAGAGATCTTGGAATCCTAGTGGACAACCATTTAAATATGAGCCAGCAGTGTGCAGCAGCTGCCAAAAAAGCCAACACAGTTCTAGGCTGCATAAACAGAGGGATAGAATCTAGATCACGTGAAGTGTAAATGCCACTGTATAGTGCCTTGGTAAGGCCACACTTGGAATACTGCATACAGTTTTGGTCGCCACGATGTAGAAAAGACGTGGAGATTCTGGAAAGAGTGCAGAGAAGAGCAACCAAGATGATTAAGGGACTGGAGACTAAAACATATGAAGAACGGTTGCAGGAGCTGGGTATGTCTAAATTGATGAAGAGGAGGACCAGGGGAGACATGATAGCAGTGTTCCGATATCTCAGAGGGTGCCACAAAGAAGAAGGAGTCAAACTATTCTCCAAGGCACCTGGGGGCAGGACAAGAAGCAATGGGTGGAAACTAATCAAGGAGAGAAGCAACTTAGAACTAAGGAGAAATTTCCTGACAGTTAGAACAATTAACCTCTGGAACAGCTTGCCTCCAGAAGTTGTGAATGCCCCAACTCTGGAAGTCTTTAAAAAGATGTTAGATAGCAATTTGTCTGAAATGGTATAAGCTTTGCTGGCTGGAGAATTCTGGGAGCTGAAGTCCTTCAGACCTAAAGTTGCAAAGGTTGGGGACCCCTGCTCTAAACATGATTTGAAGAAACATAATGTTCTTTGCTTGATGACATTATGTTATCTGACACTCTCCAAATGTGTTGGCATTTTTCTTCAACACCCGTGCCCATCATAGTACCTGGTATTCCAAGTAAGGTACACAAAACTGAGCACATGATGTAGACCACTTTTTCTCAAATTGATATCCTACAAATATATTGGAACTACAAACCCCAGAATCCCAACATTAATATTACTATTGGCCTTGCTGGTTATGAACTTCAGCCTACAGAGAACTAGGTTTTCTAGAGATCCCAAAAGGCACTGCAACAGAAGCAACTTTCAGCATTAGAGAGCCCTGTGGTGCTGGAAACATGCAAAATACTCCTAATAACTTTTTTTAAGCCTAATAACTTTAATAAACCTAAAGTTATAAATAAACTTTTAAAAAGCCTAATTCACATCTTCCCTCAATCAGCTTGCAAAAAGTACAAACTTTTTTTAAGGAGAAAATTGCAGGTTGTAGAACATGAATACCTACTCTTACTTTTTACAGAGTTAAGAAGAAACATCTAGTTTTCAAAAGCTGCTAACTCCCAGCAATCCCCAACATCTCCATTTTATGAGCAATTGTGAAAAATACTGGGAGCTGCAATTCAGCAATATTTGGAGACAACAGACAATATAAACTTGACCCTGATAGAATAAGGTCATGTTGGCAAAGTTGATAGCTGCCTTGTTATTATTTTTCCAAGCCACCATTGAGGCATTATCTAAAGAAAACCTAAGTAGATAAACACTTTATATCTGTAGTATGTGACCCTTCACAAATGTAAGATTTGTTCATATCTCAGAAAACATAAAGTAACATATTCTGGCTTTATAAACACCATCTGTTGTAGTCTGTTATACTTTTTTATGAAAAGATATTTATCCTTCAAGAAAAATAGAATTATATGTATTTCTTTGAATATGTACTGTAGAAGACTTTGGAGAATCATTATATTTTTCTGAAATTTGTACTTTACCATATGTAGTGAAGCAAGTTCATTTGCCATGAAAAAAAAATTGTCTCGTTTCATTGTTGACTCTTTTTACTTGGTAGTGTTGTATGTCAGATATAGAAGTGGGGAACTTACTATATTATGCTCCCCATTTACTCAGAAATAAATTGATCCTAAATTAAACTTCACTTAACAGTAGGACTGCATGAACAGATACTGTAGGTATGCTATGTATAAGTTGCTTCTTTGTAATGAGGGGCATCAAAAAAAATCCTCCTCTATTCACATCACATCAAAATATAAAATGAGTATTGATTTGCCATAAGGGAGTCTTAGAGTTTATTTTCTCTCCTTTTCTTTAAAAGATATGGGTTAGATTATTCCGTACTCTATTCCTTTCTCATCCTTTTTATTTTAATAATAAACTGCCTCTTCACATTCTTCTTCTAAATGTTATGGCAGAAAGAAAGGGGCCAGTTAATATCCTCTCATTATTATGTATTTTCACATCTTCCTTCAAGTATAAGACTGCAGTTATAAATGATGAGAATGTGCCATACGATAAATAATACTGCTGTCCTTCTAGAATACAATGCAACGTATAAGGAGAAGATGTTTTTATTATTATTTGTATATTTTCTGCTTCTATATGACATTCACAATCCCAATTCATTCCAGGTACATGTTGCCCTATATAGGCACGACTGCTTCTTTTGCTTTTGTCCATTATTTCTTTCCCTTTTTTTTTACAACCACATTTTCAATGAAGGCATCATCACCACCACCACCACTGATAGCCAGTTCTGGTCTCTAAGATTCGTTTAATCCCTGTTGAATTTCTTTTCTCTCTCTCTCTCTCTCTCTCTCTCTCTCTCTCTCTCTCTCTCTCTCTCTCTCTCTCTCTCTCTCTCTCTCTCTCTCTCACTCTCTCTCTCTCTCTCTCTCTCTCTCTCTCTCTCTCTCTCTCTCTCTCTCTCTCTCTCTCTCTCTCTCCCAGACTCTCTCTCTCTCTCTCTCTCCCCCAGACGTAATTCTGGAAGCTGAAGTCCTTCAGACTTAAAGTTGCAAAGGTTGGAGACCCCTGATTTATGTGACTCCATCAGATTGAAGATACACACTTTTATTGCCTCATGAAAAGCTTAGAGATGATGGCTTCTCCATGGGTGCTTTTAGACCAAATTCACTCTCACATTTTTGAAATTTTTGACTCCTCCATCTTTATTCTGATTTCCAGGAGCAACATATCTTTCATCTCATTCACAGCTTATTACAGTATAATATTAGGCTTTTGTAACTCAGTCACCATAGTCTTTATTTATCAAGGACTTCTCTTAATTTACTAAACTGCAGATGTGTTTCAGCACACTGATGATTCCAGTGCTGAAGCAACCAGATATGGTAGCAAAGCTTGGGAAGAAAATGGTTATGTGCATTTAACTAATTCTACTGAACAGACAGGATTGGGATTCTTTAATAAGCTTTAATTCAGTTTTTAGCTTTCATCTCATTACTCCTTTTAATTTCACATTAATCTGAGTACCAGAAATCCATTGTTTCTGAATTTTGCAATTTCTTTTCCTTTATTCTCTTTTTCTTCAGCTGTAGAAACATTTTCTTAATTCTCTTCATCACTGTCATTCTCTTTTAATCTGTCTGTTCATCTTCCTCCTATCTACCTTTCTCAATTTATCAGCCTTTTCCCCCATTTCTATTTCATGTGATTGCATTCCCTGAAAAGTTAATCTGAAGCTGAACCTAATACCTTGAAGCAGAGGCGTAGCGTGGGGGGTGCAGGGGGTGCCGGCCGCACCGGGCGCAACATCTGGGGGGGCGCGCTCGCACTCGCAGCTCTCTGCCCCTGCCTGGCTCACTCACTCTCTCTGCAGTGCTGGCTGTGCGAATCCGATCCGAGCCGAGCTGAGGCGAGGGGAAGGGAAGTCAGGAAGCCGAGAGCTCCCCCCCCCGCCCCGCCACCTCCTGCAAAAATCGCCTATATGCAGATTACAAGCGGAGCAGAGGAAGGGGCTCGACCCATCCGTTCGCCTCGCCTATTGCGGGCAGCAGAGGTCGCTGTGGAGCAGCCTCGGCCACCGCCCCCCTCCCTCTCCCCACCGATGAAATAACAGGGCTGGGGAGAGAGAAAGAATGAAGGCGTCGAGCTGGGGATGGAGGAAGAGTTCACTTTGCAACAACCCCCCCCCCCTCAGCAAAAGAGCTTAGCGCGCGCGGGAGGTAGCCCCCCCACACACACACAAACACACACACACCGGCGTCGTCTGGCCCGGGAAGGCGCAGCTTGCAAAGAGGACAGGTAAAAGAGCAGAGGAAGCGAACCCAAAGGCCGCAGGGGGAGGCTCGGAGAGGCTGCCCCGAAACTTCTTTCGCGCGCCGCGGCGGGACGCGCGCGCCTCCGGTCGGCAGGGATTGCGACTTGGGGCTGTTGCGGAAGACGCCAGGAACAGGCAACTCCCCCTGCTGTGCGTTTGTCTGTGTGTGTGTGTCTGTGTGTGTGTTCCCGCATTTGGGAGAGAAGCAACGGCGGCGGTGGCTCCAGGACGGTTAAAAGGGAAAGGGAGGAGGGCTTGTAGTGCGAGGATGACGGGGGGGGGGACGCTGTTCTCGGTGGAAGGGACGGCGGAAACACCCGTCGCTGCTTCTGCTTGAGTTACCTGAGTGGTTGGGAGGATGGGCTTTCTCTTACCCTTCCAGCTGGAAGCTGCAAGCAGCGCCGGCAAATCACTTACAAGGGTGTCCCATGTTCCTGGGAGAGGTCCCGGAAAGGTGCTGCCTGTTTGTTTTGGAAGGAAGTTTATACTTCGAAAGGGGATGTGGAAAGTCGCTCTCAACCAGATGCCTCTAGTAGTTTTGAGAAGGGAGGTGGTGGCAGAAAGAGTAGTAGTCCCTCTGTACGGTTTGGGGTTTTTAGGTCGGGTTTCCTAAGCATTCATTCAGAGGTCAATCATGACATCTACAATCCGTATCTATGAGGTAGCTTTTGTGGCCCTTAGAGAAGATTACCAGTTGTGGAGTAAAGCCCATTGAATTGAAGGACACTTGTATAGGGTTTTAAAACCAAGGTACTCAAGTTAGCATCCCTTAAAAGTGTTAAATAAAAAATGTCACCAATTCTGAACAACATCCTGATTTGCTGATGTTTTGCAGTAAGCACATATATTTTTAAAAACAAATTTAAAAGTACAATATTTGAAACAATTTTTTCAAAAAGACAGTCTGAGCTCAGCAATCCTTGTTCTTCCTCTCAGAATTTCATGCCAATATGAAGGAACTTGCATTGGTTTCATTGTTTTTAAGGTGGGAACTTACACCTTTTCCTTAAAAGTTTTTGTTATTGTCCCTTCTGACATTTCTGCCTGAATACTATTTTTTGACTTGGGATAAATGAAAATTAGTTTTTTTTTAAAGACTTTGAGGTTGTGTTTTAGTCGGTTTTCAGAGTAACCTAGCAGAAATGAGTCATAACTTGATTACTTTGAGGCTTTAAAGGCATGCCTATTGTTGTAGATATTTACCCAACTACACTTGTATGTGCTATTAAGTTTGTGATATAGATAAGTAAGTACTGTGTACTTTGACCACTCCCATTACTTGTACTGTACTGTTCTATATACCTCCCTTGGTAAGGTTTGAAAGGGCAGTTAAAATTCCAAGACGCCAACATTATTTTAATTGCTAGGCCTATGTAAATCCTGAGTATCCACATGAAACAGAAATTGGATGATACAGCCTACAAGAACACAAATTCTGAATGAGCAGACTGTGATGAAGGTGGGGTTTCTGAATGGGAAAGAAGCCTTTCTTTTGCCTCCTTTGAATAATAATAATAATAATAATAAATTGAGATTTATTAACCGCACCCTCTCCCCACAGGGACCCGGGGCGGTGCACAGGCATAATTAAAAACAATATACAATGATACAAACATTACTTAAAATAGAATTAAATAGAATTACCCGTGCTAAAAATATAAAATTAAAAACCCATTAAAATATTTGTAGTTAAAAGACAGAGAGAACTATTCAAGGCCGGCCAGTCGAAAGAGATGGGTCTTCAATTTTACACGGAAGGAGCGGAGGTCGGTGGTCGTTCTAATATCAGGGGGAAGGTCGTTCCAGAGGGCCGGGCCCGCCACAGAGAGCGCCCTTCCCCTGGGCGTCGCCCGCTGACAAAGTCTAGTGGACGGCACCCGGAGAAGCCCCTCTCTGTGGGAGCGAATCGGTCGTGAGGATGTGTGGGGCAGGATCCGATCTCGCAGATAGCTAGGTCCCGAGCCATGGAGCGCTTTGAAGATGATAACTAACACCTTGAAGCGCACCCGGAAGACGACAGGTAGCCAGTGCAGCTCGCGCAGGAGCGGTGTTACGTGGGCAAACCTAGAGGTGCCCATAATTGCTCGCGCGGCCGCATTCTGAACTAACTGAAGCCTCCGGGTGCACCTCAAGGGGAGCCCCATGTAGAGAGAGTTACAATAGTCCAGTCGGGATGTCACGAGGGCATGAGTGACTGTGCGAAGGGCGTCCCGATCCAATAGGGGGCGCAATTGGCGAACCAGGCGAACCTGGTAAAACGCCCTCCTGGCCACGGCTGTCACTTGCTCTTCCATAGACAGCCGGGTATCCAGGAGGACACCCAAATTGCGTGCCCCATCCACAGGGGCAAGATGTTCGCCCCCTATGGCCAGCGTTGGAGAAAGCTGGTTGAATCGGGCAGCCGGAAACCACAGCCACTCGGTCTTGGTCGGGTTGAGCCTAAGTCCGTTACTTCCCATCCAGATCCGCACGGCTTCCAGGCACTGGCACATCACCGCTACGGCATCGTTGGGGTGGTTTGGGGTAGATATGTACAGCTGGGTGTCATCAGCGTACAGATGGTACTCTACCCCAAAACCACGGATGATCTCACCCAGCGGCTTCATATATGCATTAAACAGGAGAGGCGAGAGGACCGACCCCTGAGGCACCCCGCATGTGAGGGGTCTCGGGGTCGACCTCTGCTCTCCTGCCCGCACAAATTGCGATCGGCCAGAGAGGTAGGAGGAGAACCACCGCAAAACGGTGCCTCCCACCCCCAACCCCCCCAGCCGATGCAATAGGATACCATGGTCGATGGTATCGAAAGCCGCTGAGAGGTCTAATAGGACCAGGATGGAGGAACATCCCCCATCTCTGGCCCTCCAGAGATCATCTACCAACGCGACCAATGCCGTCTCGGTGCTATGCCCGGGCCGAAAGCCGGACTGGCGCGGATCTAGATAGTCAACTTCCTCCAGGTGACGGGGAAACTGTTGTGCCACCACACTCTCAACAACCTTCGCCAAGAAGGGAAGGTTGGAGACTGGACGGTAGTTGTTCAAAAGAGCTGGGTCCAAAGAGGGCTTCTTGAGGAGGGGCCTCACCATAGCCTCTTTTAGGGAGGCAGGCAAGGAACCCTCACTCAAGGATGCGTTGATAACCTCTTGGAGCCAGCCTCGTGTCACCTCCCAGGATGCCAGTACAAGCCAGGAGGGGCACGGGTCCAATGAACATGTGGTGGCTCGCAGTCGCCCACGTAACCTGTCCATATCCTCGGAAGTAACGGGGTCAAACTCCTCCCAAACAAGATCTCCCTCGTGGCATCCCACTGGGCCATGAATGGGGGCTAGCTCACTCTGTATCTGGGCGGTTTTCTCCTGCAGAAAAATCACAAATTCCTCTGCCCTACCCTGTAACGGGGCTTCCCGCTCCCTCTGTTGAAGGAGGGAACGGGTCACCCTAAACAGGGCGGCAGGGCGGTTTTCTGCGGATGCTATGAGGGTGGCACAATGATGACGTTTGGCCACCCTCAGCGCCACAATGTAAGTCCGTAAATGGGCTCTTACCTGTGTCCGGTCAGATTCAGAGCGGCTAGCCCTCCATCTTCTCTCTAGGCATCTCTTGCGGCGTTTCATCACCCGCAGCCCCTCAGTAAACCAAGGAGCCAGGGTGGTTCGCCGCCGCGAGAGAGGCCGCAAGGGCGCGACCCGATCCAAGGCTCCCACGGCCGCACTATTCCATGCGGCCGTGAGGTCCTCCATCGGGGCGCGGGTCAGGGATACAGGAAATGGCCCAAGCGCTGTCTGGAACCCATCCGGGTCCATCAAGCGCCTGGGGCGGTACCAGATTGGTAACTCTGGTTCCGCCTCCCCGCGGAGGGGAGCAGCGGTCGGAAAGTCGAGTCGGAGAAGTGAGTGGTCTGGCCATGACAAGGGTATGATGTCTATGTCCCCTGTACCCAGATCACTCTTCCATTGGCCCGAGACGAAGATGAGGTCCGGCGTATGTCGGAAACGATAAGCTCTATCTTGTGAACTCTGTTCTGGTGCTTTGAATGACTTCTGTGAACTTGCTTCTTGTAAACTGGTCAAGTGTTGGTGAACTTGCTCCTTGTGATAAAATGGTTGAATGCTGCTTGGGTAACTACAGAAAAATGATGCATTGGTTCGGTGGTCCTTTTTCCTCCTGCAGTATGCCACCATGTCCCACTGCTCTCATGTCCTCAAAAGGTCTAAAAATTCCAGCTGAAGAATGTGCTGTTTTTCCTCTGACAATCATTGCCTACACAAAGGGCAACCACGTGATTCTGTAGCATCAACAACGGCAATTCCGTTGTTGAAAAATTTGCGCTAATTAAAAGCAGGCGAATTTAAATTAATCTGTATATTATATACAGATTGATATCTTGCACTTCTATTAAAGAATTACAATTAGAGGTACAGGATTGAGGAAGTTGGCTCCATCTAGCCCAGTCTTGGATCATCTCCAGGGTATGGTTCCATTTTGATGCTTAGTTTTTGTTCTTGATATTGATATCATCTTGATATGATGGTTGTGAGACGACATATAATAGCATGGCCCATGCTAGGTTACTACATTTGTAGATTTGTATTCATAGACCTGCTGAAAATGTGGAGAATGTGTAATGCATGTTCGCACTCAATAAAGTGTTTGAAAATAAACTTGTATTTAGATGCATTTTACTTTAATTACATCAGTATTTTCATAACAAACAATACATGTGCTTAGGGGGTAAGGGTTTCTTTAACTAATCTAGTGGAAGAGACTCGAGTGCTAAAATCCACGGGTTAGGGGGCGCAAATTACTTGCCTTGCCCCGGGTGCTGACAACCCACGCTACGCCACTGCCTTGAAGTCAGGAATCCTTAAATTCTTTTCATTCAGTTTAACCACTGTTCACTGTAAGTCTCCATTTTCTCAACAACAGTTCTGGCTTCTGTTCCACCTTCTTTGCTTCTCAGCCCCAATAGACAGACCATACCAAGAAATCGACTCCACAGGAAAGCTAAAACCACGTACTATTGAAATTGGCTATAATAAGAGAATTCTGCCATTCTCTACCTCCTCCTTTCTCTTGTCCCTCAGTGAATTATGGGGTGATGACCTGTGCCACTTCAAATGCTATCTTGTTATGGTCTTTAAAAATGCTTCAGGCCTTTAGTAATGATTTTTGCATATTTCTGTCAAGGTCATCTTTATCTACGTTTCTTGTAATTCTCCTTTATCAATAGTGAACAATAATTGTGTTTCCTCTACTATCTTAGATGAAGCTTTTAGTCATATCTCTGTTACTGAATGTTCTAATTGTTCTACTGATGTATCTGCATGCTTTTCAGTACTCCAGTTTATTTACTGCTCTGTTTTGTCATTTTTTCCCCATGTGGCTTTTTTGTTAGCCATTTGTTTTTCTACAGTTATCTTCCTTAATTGCCTCTGCACTATTGTTATTAGATCTACTTCCCCAGCTTATTTATCCATGATCATTAGTTTCTTCATCACAATATGGTCCACAGCTTCTTCTATGATCATTGCCTTTTTTTTCTCCAATGCCGGCTGGCGGCCCCCAGAGCGAGAGCCTTCTCTGTGGCAGCTCCTGCCCTCCGGAATGGCCTACCACCCGACCTCCGCACGATCACGGACCTGCGTCTCTTCCGCCGGGCTCTAAAAACATATCTCTTTCACGAGGCCGGCCTGGCATAGCTCTAAATTTTAATCTTATTTTAGAAATGGGTTTTAATTGGCAATTTTAGCACGGGTGCAATTTAATTTAATTTATTTTTAATATCCTGTATTTATTGTTTTTTACATTTTATTCCTTTCCTGTGCGCCGTCCTGAGTCCAATCCGGAGATAGGTGCGGGATATAAATTTGATAGATAGATAGATAGATAGATAGATAGATAGATAGATAGATAGATAGATAGATAGATAGATAGATAGATAGATAGATCGATCGATCGATCGATCGATCGATCGATCGATCGATCGATAGATAGATAGATAGATAGATAGATAGATAGATAGATAGATAGATCGATCGATTACATCGATCGATCGATCGATCAATCAATCAATCAATCAATCTGCCTTTTCCCTATAATACACTTTTTGTCTAGCTGTAACTCTTATTTTTGAGTGAACATCAAAATGCTGTAATTAATGGTACTTTCTTAAACCGATTTGTTGTTGTCTTTGTCTTCTGATAAGGAGGGAATATAATCTGTGGTTTTCCTTCCTATACAAGTTGATGTTTACTCCATCCCCTCCATAGACAATCTTGCCATTGGTAATTTAAAAAGATCTTTCCTTCCTAATCTTTCTATCATGATTACTCTACTAACCAGTTCTGTAAGCATAACAGACAGTTATATATCTCTGTTTGCCAATTCCAATACAATTTTGGACATCACCAATCATACATTCATTTCACTTGTCATTTCCTCAACACAATTAGCATCAAGAAATCCAAATTAGTGCCCATACATTTTAATTTTGGAAGTTACCTCTTTTTTTTTGTGGTTCTGTTTTTCTATCCATTTCTGTTCCCCTGAAATATCTATTTTTCCAATTACCACAATATCCCTTTTCTTCCCAAAGATCTGTAGATTTACTAGCTTTTCAAAGAAAAACATTTTTCTACTTTGTACATAAGTCTGTCAGAGATTTGTTATTTTCTTCAGATGTGCCTAATCTGATAGATGGCATATCTCTGTTCATTTTCAAATCATTCATTCTGAGCTGCTTTCATTACTTTATTTGATCCTTATATTTTATTTTTATCTTTAATTCATACATAATTGATCTGAACATACTTATCACCTTCTCTGGTATAACTATTTTAAAATCATCATTTATTTAATAATTGTGCTTACTCTGTATAATTTCACATAAACGCCGCCCTGGGTCCTCTATGGAGAAGGGCGGGATATAAATATAAATAAATTCAAATTCAACATGTTCCTGTTTCAGAATGCAAACTTTATTTCTAGAAGAAGAAAAAACCCAGATGCCATTTTAAATTCTTTACATACACTTTTTTAAAAGACAGTTCATGAAGCAGCTTATTATTCAGAAAGATCATTTTAAATCTCTGCCACATCTCATTTAATCAAATTTGGAAAGAACGTTATTAAGTTCTATTCTGTTAGATTCTATCTACTATCAACTAGTACCAGAGGTGGGTTGCTACCGGTTCGGCCTGGTTCAGCCGAACCAGTAGTGGAATTCAGGCCTAGGTTGCAGAACCGGCAGCAACCCAGACCTGGCATGTCCCCGAACTGGTTCTCTCTCTGCCACTTGGCCACCGCCATTTTGGATGTTAGTAACTGCACATGCGTAGTTCACTGTAAATTGTTCTGTGGAACAATTTACATTAAACAGGGAATGTACATGCACACATTGTGCACGGGTTGCGAACCAGCAGTAACACTGGCAGTAACTTACCCCTGACTAGCACCTATCACAAATTCCATGCTTCTATTTTTCACAATCTTCCCTGTGAAATTATTTAAGAAAAAAAATCATGCTTTACATTGCACAAATATGGAACCATGAAGTGAGTTTGGAGAAACACATGCTGACTGTATTACCATCAGGATGTTCCATCTGTTATAATCCTGTTTTATTTAATATCAAAAGTACAGATTCCTCCCCTCCCCCAAAAAAATATTAGCATCATTGCAGTAGAAATTATATTATAACAGCAGAGAGAAGAAGCAGAAAATTTAATGTTGTCTTTGCTGAAGAACAAAAAAGGGGGTTCTCCCACTGAAAACTCTTTGATGGCATGTAAAAAATGGAGAAAAATATTTTGTGTAGAAAAATATTTGTTTATTTGATGAATTAAATGAATTTGCTTATGATTTTTGTCATCGAGATTCTTTTGCATAAATGCAGCCTCTTTATTTTATATTTAAGGAGAGCATTTCACATCATTCCTCTGACTTTGTGTCTCTAGCACCATGCTTATGACCAGAATAACTAGAATAAAAAGTCCAAAACAATGCCTCAATTTCTAAATGGCAAAACCACCCTGATTACATTTTGGAGGGTGGGGGAGATACCTATTGTCTGCAATGACAGTTATGAATCATGGACATGTGTGGCCCTTTTTACAGTACAAAAAAACAAGTTTCGGATGCAAAGAAGTCCAAATCAATTCAATAGAAGTAATAACAAAGAAATAAAAAAGAAACAGAATAGATATGAGAAAAATAATTTAGAATCATATAATCACAGAACTGGAAAAAACTTTTTGGTGATCTGTCATGCATAACACTGCATTATACATTATTAACTACAGGTGACTGCCTGGCAAATAAGAAAAATAAATCCCTTTTGAAGGAAATCTGTTTTATTGCCAGTTTTTTAAGAGGTTTCCTTTAATATTTAGATGAAATCTGCTTGCCAACAATTTTTAGCAATCAGGTCCTAGTCTTCCTTTCTAATACATCAAAAAGCTCTGTTCTATCTTGTACCTGACTATTTTTTATGTATTTGAAGAAATGTATCAAACTTCCTTTGAATTATTTTATTCCATTCTGAATTACCTGACTGTTTCATCTGCTTATCAGACCACTTCGTTTTCAGTCCCCTCACATCCTGGTATCTCTGGGATGTAGTCTAATTTGTCAAAAACATTAAAATGTGATGTCTAAAATTCAATAGTTACTCTAAATGCAGAGTAATGAGAATACAGGAGAACTATTACCGTACTTTCCGAACATAATGTTTTTGTAATATAGTCTAAGATTGTAATAGTTTTTCTAACTGCCACTTTGCACTATTGGCTTTTTCTAGCAAGACAAATTTCTTTCCTTGCTCTTTTTTCCCCAAGCCAGTTATCTTCCAACTTTTTGTGACTCTTTAATACTTTGTGTTCAAATGCAAAGGATTTTTACATATATCTCAAGACAAAGAAGAAGCAACTTGGATAAGCAATGAAATGTTTCAAACCTATGAGAAAAGAAGCCCAGTTGTTGTGATTCAACTTCTAGAAAACTCTACCTGAATGACTGAGAATCTACATCAAGATATAGATGATATAGATATAGATGATATAGATATACAGTAAAAATATAAATATACAGTATACTCATATTAACAAGCACAGGACCTTCTGGTAATTCACTTGAGTCCATCCAGTTAATCAGATCCATTAACATATTATTTATTAATATATTATATTTTAAATAGCAGTTTGATTCAACCAGCAATATAACATCCAGCTCACACATCAGTGTATTACTAGAAATGATAAATGCTTGAGATCTTTATTAAATTTTAGATTCTTATTTTGATGGGACTATTATTCTTATGATCTACCAGGATAATAAGCATTAAATAGAAACAATAATGGTTCTTGCATAAACTTTTGACAAATCCACAGCAGTCTTTTATAATCAATTAATTATTGATTATGGTTACTGCTTGATTGTTTAATAGTTCTTTTTTAAAAAAAACTAGCCAGTAAAATAAAACCTCATCTAATGCACCAGTTGGGTAAAAGAGATTTCTACTAAATCCCTATTTACAGTATTGACATAAAATGTGCAATATTAGCGTTAACTTAAGCCATCTGTATATTACACATTAGGCAAATTACATATCAGTTGTCTGGACTGCTTCAGAAACAGCATATTTCCTGCTGAATTTGCAGGAAAAGGCGCTGAGATGCTCTTGTGTATCTGTAATCCAGTTAAGAGGTATTGCGATCCATGAGAATCCTAGATCCTTATCCCATCTGCATCATGCACATTTTGGGCATGAAAGACAGCCTCTAAAATCCTTATGCATGGTGTGAACAACATATGCCATTTTACTAAGAGTCTTTTCATGTTCCAGTGGGATACAGGACACAGTGAATTAGTGCACCACAGGATTTACCAATGAATCAGAATACCCTGGCAGGATAGAGATCTGAACTTAGTGGGTGGAATGTGAATCAGCACTTCTGTGGCTCTTCTGTGAGCCAGGCAGAAACACCGTCAAGCAGCTACATATCTTTCCTGGGATTGTTTCACCGTGTCCACATTGATGAAGTTGGACTGTCTTTAGCTATATCACTTGAGGCTCACAGGCAGGGGATGGGAGGGAGGGAGGTTCTTGTGCCAGAAGAGGTTCTCTCCAAAATTGCCTCCTAGAGCCTTTTATAAATTAGGACACTTTAGCAGGTGCACCCTGCAGGGAATTAAGAAATCCACCGATTGCAGGGCTCCATAGTTCCACAGCTCTTCTTCTCAGCTTTTTCCTGACTTTACCTAGCCTCTTCTATTTATTTATTTATTTTATTTATTTTATTAAATTTATACCCCGCCCTTCTCCAAACGGACCCAGGGCGGCGCACAGGGATGTTAAAACACATATAAAACATATAAAATTTTTAAAAACTTATTCTAATAGACCCTGCGCTAAAAACCGAATTTAAAAAACCCAAATTTAAAACTATCTAAGAGTCAGTAATGAGGGTTATGCTAGGCCGGCTAGATGGAATAGGTGTGTCTTCAGACACTTGCGGAAGTCCATCTTTCCCAGAAGTCCATCTTTTTCTACTTAAGTGTGTTCCTTCATTTGATTGCCAGCATTTATTCATGGCTAAATTCTCTCTCACTCTGCAGCTCTTTTCTTTCTTTGCTAACTCTGTTACTCTTTTATTTTCCCCTCTCCTCTGGCCCTTTACTTCCATTTACATTAGGCTACCATACCGAGGGTACAAAATCCTGATAGCTATGGAAGTAACAATTCTAATGCTAAAGTTCTCATATTCTGCTGGCCATCTGGATTTTTGCAGCCCAGATCTGGTAGCCCTAATCCATATTCCCATGAGCTTCTTAAAGTGGAACAGGAACTGCAATTGGAAGTGTGGTTTCATTTATTTCTAAATTCAGATGAACAATGAGTAAAGATGGATTTGGTTTACATGTCATTTTGGCAGTAGCTTGCAAACTACAACATATAAATTAGTGTAAGATTAAAGGCAAGGAATCATAATCTGAATGGATATCTTTGAACATGTCTTATGTATTCCTATTTGTATGAAAGCATCAGTTAAGAGAAGACACATACCATAAATCCACAGGGAAACATTACAACAAAAAAGCCTTATCATAACTTGGTTAATTGTAAAATGAATTGCCTTAATAGTGCACACTGCATGCATGCAGCTTTGTTTAATGAGCTGATAAATTATTCTCTAGGCTATCCCACCCCTCCTCTGGATGAAAAGTAACTTCTTGTGGGTGTCTCTCCTGAAATATTTTGAATACAGACAATTTGATGTCTGTTATCTTCAAGACCTAAAGCACTTAGTTTCATTACTATGTAATGCTAACACCATTTATACTTATCAGCAGTTTGCAGCATCCCTGTAAAAATTTGTTAGCTGGCGACTTGAAAAACCTATTCATCTCTCCTGTGTAGAGAACAAAACATTACAACTCTACTTTCCAGCCCTAGGCTGCCCTTGACCTTTTGGTGACAGGCTAGGGGCCAGATTCAAAAATTGGTCCAAGACAAAAATGAAATTTGATGGAACATCTTAATTTCAGTTAATACATTTCCCTTTATGTCATATTAAAACTGTAATGATGATGAGGTCTAGAGATTACACTAAAGGCTTTTAAGAGCTACTTGCAATTTTAATCTCCTCTTTGTTTCCTTTCTTATACTTGTTTCATTGTTTGTGAAAAAGATATTGTGCAGAAAATTCCTAAAATTATGGATATGGAATTGTTGATCTTCAGGGTATAAGATGCTCTAGAAGAGAGGACGAATGCTTCTTTGTGGATCTTGAAAGATACTTGTCTAAAGTAAATTCCATCAATATCTGAAGGGACACCTTCTGGAAAATACCACAGGGAGTCAGCTGTTCACATTCAGGGCAGATTTATGTATTGCTTCTTTTTTCTCAACATTACTTTACAGGGTTGGGTTTGAAGGAATCAGGATTTACCCTTTTAAAAATGTGGGGTTCTCTGAAGACTTTGTGTCAATCCCCCTAATAATATACAAGAAGCTATATTCTCACATGGTCTTGGTAGCCAGGTTTGTTGCACAGAAAAGAGAGTTGGGTTACATAATCTTGAAACTGGATCTATTTTAGATTCCTTTTTTATCAGTAAACTAGCTATACCCGGCCACGTGTTGCTGTGGCCCAGTCTGGTTAAATGGCCAACCAGTCTGTGTATAGATCTACACCTGCACACATATACACAACCACCATATAACCCTCTACCTACCTACCTACCTACTGTATTTCTCCCTTTCTATCACCCTATCTACCTACCTACCTACCTACCTTATATCTCCCTCTCTATCTATCTCTCTATCTACCTATGTAATACAATAATACAATAGCAGAGTTGGAAGGGACCTTGGAGGTCATCTAGTTCAACTCCCTGCCTAAGCAGGAAGCCCTATACCCATGATGGCGAACCTATGGCACGGGTGCCACAGGTGGCACACGGAACCATTTCTTAGGGGATGCGAGGCATTGCCCTGTCAGCTTCAGTGTGTATGTGTGCCCTGGCCAGCTGATTTAGGCCTTCTTTTGAGGCCGTTTTTTGCCCTCTGGAGGTGGGGGAAGGCTGTTTTCACCCTTCCCAGGCTCCTATAAAGCCTCTGGAGCCTGGGGAGGACGTAAAAAGTATGCCAAATGCAGGGAGCCATGCACATAGCATTATGGATGTGGCACACCTGTGCACATCGCCCCTGCACTTCCCCTGCTTTTGGCACGTGAGCCAAAAAAGGGTAGCCATCACTCCCTAAACCATTTCAGACAAATGCCTATCCAACATCTTCTTGAAGACTTGCAGTGTTGGGGCATTCACAACTTCTGGAGGCAACTTCTGTTCCACTGGTTAATTGTTCTAACTGCCAGGAAATTTCTCCTCAGTTCTAAGTTGCTTCTCTCCTTGATTAGTTTCCACCCATTGCTTCTTTTTCTGCCCTCGGGTGCTTTGGAGAATAGCTTGACTCCCTCTTCTTTGTGGCAACCCCTGAGATATTGGAAGGCTGCTATCATGTCTCCCCTAGTCCTTCTTTTATTAAACTGTATTTCTCCCCCCCCTCTCTCTATGGGCCACCTGGGAGTTTGCTATCCCAGTGCCTTTTTGGCCCTAAGAGGCCTCCATATGAGGCCTCTTCCAACACTGACAGTTGAAAAGCAGTCTGATGGGCGGGGCTACAGGGAGGTGAAAACATGATCAGTGGGTACATTTTACATTTGTGTACCTTGCACATTACACACGTGTGCTAGGCACAAAATGAGTAGGTATTCTATTATCAGAAGTCCTTGTGAATATTGTGTCAAAATCTGAAGTAAATCAGTCCAGTAGTTTTTGAGATTAGTGGATTCGTACAAACTATTTTACATTTTTATTTATATAGATATGTTAAGGCAGGTCCTTCATGATGCCAACAATCTTCTTTCTAACTCTCTTCAATTCAGGGAAAGCTGGCTATCTGTTTAAGAGATACAAATAACATGTCGATCTGTTCTTTTGCTGCAATATTTTACAAAATTTCAGTTTCATTCTGTGAATCAGAAAACTCCATTATACTTTATTTTACCTGTGCACAAACGATCTCAAAGAAACAAGCAGTAAGGTAGTTACGTTTGCTGATGAGATATAATGGCATTAGGTTGGTTGAATAAAAAAATAACATTGAAAAATTCCAGTCAGATCTATCCAGTCTGAGTCAATGTATGTTCCAACAGTAAATCATGTTCCATTTAAACAACTGTAAAATGATAAATATGGAATAATATATAAAGACAAGCTGATAAAAGAGACAAGTGAAAGTGTTAATTTCTGTTTTATTTCCTTCTCCATTTCTTCAGCATTGCTACTCTTGCATCAGTTCACTATTTTTAAAAATGCATTAAAATGTGCAGACATTAATGTAACATATGCCCAATGATAACTGGAAGTGCAGATTTGTCACTTTTTACACACACGGGTTTTTTTGCCTTCATAGAAAAAGATATTCCAGACAAGATGAAACTAAGAGTTATTGTACTGCTCCTTATTCTACATGGAATAAATAGAAGTCTGCCTGAGACATCTTCCATGAAGGAAATAGATACATTCCATACAAAATAAACAGGGAGTCCTTGGAAAAAAATTAAGAGCTGCCAAAAATGAACTACCCTGTTTCCCTGAAAATAAGCCCTCTCCAAAAATATTGCAACACAGCAGCAGCCATGAGGTGATCATGCTCACCACCTGCTACACCTCAAAAATAATAAGATCTCTCTGAAAATAAGGTCAAGCTCTTATTTCAGAAGTCAAAAGAAAATAAGACCCTGTCTTATTTTTGGGAAAACATGGTACTCTTTTGAAGATTTCTGCCAGAGGATCTGCAAATCTGGTGTTCATGATGGGAGAAAGGGGAGAATTTCAAGTGGAGGGGGAAAGAGGGAGGGGAAGGCTGTTATTTGAGATCATGGCAGCTTTATAGATTCATTTAGCAGGGTTTAACCTTGAAGATGCTCTAGATCTATTGCTTTGATCAACATGCTACAGCCTGGTGTTAGACTTCAATTGGCAGAACAGGACTGGAACTAATTAGGCATATTCACAAGAAGGCAAGAACTCCTAAATAACTGCAATCTTGCATATGCTGATCAATATCAGTATCTATTGTATTCCTCCCTTTGGTAACATGAATGTTGGGAAGTAACAAGTGCCAGTTAACACATTTTTTTTGTACTGAAGAAAAAACTAGTCACCATGGTAATGCATGAGCAAAATATTTCACATTTATTTAAAGGGAACAAAAGACTATTCTTACATGTTGGTATATTTATTACAGCAGCAATGTAGCATTTATTCATTTATTTCCTAGCATTATAGAGTCAGAAATTACCTTAAAGGTCAACTAGTTTTGGCCTCAATTTATTATGTCAACATCTATGCCACTCCATTCCCAGGAACTCATGAGGATGGGATTTATAATAAGCTTTACAGGACAATTCTTTGATATATGGTATTTTGACACATCAGAATAAAGCTACATTGGACATATCAGGATGTTATAGTGACATAATTTTCTTTTTACTCTTTGCTTCCTATTCGTCCACACTGTTATGTGCTCACATATATCCATAGAATACAGGGATATGTAGATATCATCTTCAACGCGCTCCATGGCACGGGACCTAGCTATCTGCGGGATCGCATCCTGCCCCATACATCCCTGCGGCCGATTCGCTCCCACAGACAGGGACTTCTCCGGGTGCCGTCCACTAGGCTATGCCAGCGGGCGACGCCCAGGAGAAGGGCCTTCTCTGTGGCAGGCCCGACCCTCTGGAACGACCTTCCCCCCGAAATCAGAACAACCACGGACCTTCGCTCCTTCCGACAGAAACTAAAAACACACTTCTTCTGCTTGGCTGGCCTAGGGTAATTTAAATTTTTTAAATTGTTTTAGGGGTTTCTAGGGATAGTTTTAGTTTTATAGGGATTTTTAGCGCAGGGTCAGTTTAATTTGTTTTTAACTTTGTACTCTGTTTGTTTTAATTGTATTTTTAATTCCCTGTGCCCCGCCTCGAGTCCCTTCGGGGGGAGAGAGCGGGTTATAAATAATAATAATAATAATAATAATAATAATAATAATAATAATAATAATAATAATAATAATAATAATAATAATAATTAATAATAGTTGCTGTTATTATTATTATTATTATTATTATTACTATTATTATTATTATTATTACTATTACTATAACTATTACTATTATTACTATTACTATTACTATTACTATTACTATTACTATTACTATTATTATTATTATTATTATTATTATTATTATTATTATTATTATTATTATTATTATTATAAAACGCAGAGTCAAATAGTCACAATAATTCAAAAACTATCAGTCCAAATCACTGAAACAGCCAGCTTCATTCATTCAGCCAAAATGGTTTTCCATTCATCCTATTTTTAATTGCTTCTGAGTTACCAGAAGGATTACCATTACACTCAAAGACAACCTTCAGTGTCAGTACTGGTAAGCTGAGCTATTTTGTAGCTCAGCTGAGGAATGGCAGTCTGCTCTTGCCACACAAATCAGCTGAGCTAAAAAACAAGGGCATATAGGACAGAGAATGATGGGGGCAGGAAGGTGGGGCCAACCAGAGGTGGTATTTGCCAATTTTCTGAACTACTCAAAATTTCAGCTACCACTTCACCTGAACCAGTCTGAACCGGCTGAATACCCCTTCTGGTCCAAGGTTTTATTCCTTGAGGGTTGAGATCTGAATGGAAGCGTCTCTTAGATCTTACCACCTCCAGAGACAAACTGGACAATGCAGTTTCATCAAAGGAAGTATCACCTAACAAAGGATTGGAACTCATCATATATTTAAATTATACTGATATGGGTTTTTCCATCCTTCAATGTTTTCTTCTGTAATTTCCTTCCCTTTATCATACTGTTTATATAGATTTACAGATAGGTTTACAAAATAAAAATATTTAAGCTGTATCCTCTAATTCATTCTGACTTAGTAAATCAGAAATTGTCATTTTGTAATTATTTTGTAGTTGCTCTTTTACTTGTTTAGGGCATTCACACTAAATAAATTTAAAAAAATTGAAAAACCTCTTTTTATCTTCTTATGATTGTTGTTTTAATTATGTACTATTTGTCACTGTTATTTTAGTATCTGTAAAGTTCCTGACAGCTCATAAGAATTGAGGTAGTGGATAAATAGCAAAAATAAACCAATACCTGTAAATTCGAACATAGCAAGAGATTTACCCATACTTTTAGCATCCATTTTCATCTAACACAAAGAATACAGTGGTGTCACAGATAATTGAGGTTCCTGCTTTTCATATCAGGCACAGTTGCTTTTAAACTATTGTCAGTAAGATAGTCTTACTGACAATTGTCAACAAAGAAATTTATTAAAAAATAACAACATACAAAGATGGATTTCTAAATTTTCCAGAAATTGTGGAATCTCTCAGGTTTTTCTGCATTATTCTAGCACTGAAATAGTCTTCAGAATTTTTTCAGCTGCTACGACTAGACATATATGGATCACATGTTCGGTAGTTTCAGAGAATCACAGCTTTAAATGATGCCATTAACCAGTGATCCCTGAATTTCCAGCATTGTATCTCTGGAACATACTTGCTTTATACCAATAAATTGTAGTATGCACATAGAACAGCCACCCCAAATAGTTAAAACCTTTACTGTGTGAAGGGCGGGGTATAAATTTAATAAAATAAAATAAATAAAAAAATAAACATTTAATGGGGATGAATCTGTAAGACAGATTTGTCATTCTTCCTAGCTTTTCTGTATTGCCACTGAAATTTCACCTCCCTCCCATTCCAGAATCCAAATCAATGATTTAAGAAAGGAATTAGAATTAGCAGCTAAACCTACTTAAACAGTCATTTATATTTCAAACGATTTGATTACAAGTAGGCTGATTTTATTGTATGAATATTAACACCATTCATCTAAGTATTAAGATTTTTTTCATTCTTCAATATACTATGTAACTATGGAAACATGCAAACCATTTAGTTCAAATTATACAATACACACATGGAGACCACAAATCTCTAAGGAGACATGTTTCTCATCAAGTTTTGTAAAACTGGTTTCTGTTCAATATATATATTTATGAATTAGAACTGCTTTACAAGTTATTATTTCAAAAGAGGGACTTAAAACAAATAGTTATATTATTCTTATTTAGAATCCCAGGTTAGATCTCTATATATTATAGTACAATGCAATAACCCCAGATTATATATATATTTCTTTTTACCCTATTTATGTTTTTTTCCATTATGTATAATATTGCGAGTCCTATTATAGTTATGCCAAAATAGCCATAGCTGGATTAACACTGCTTGCTAAAGCGTAATGTAATTTTGTTTGGTTTTGATTTAGCAGCTTGGGCAAACCTCATCGTCTGTAGTTTATTCAATAAGCTATGGTTAATTGCAATGTACAAACCTAGTTTCAGTATGTGTTCTTGATCCTATCAAAGGCTACCAGTATCAAGGAACTGTGCAATATGATTATATGAAGACATGACAGAACTGTTTCTGCATATTTCTCTGGAGAAGAATTTGATACATCAATATCACTGATAGAGGTAACTGTGTGATTTATAATATATTCTCAGTTCAACTGGTTAAAAATAAATGTTTGTTAGCATCCATCAATTGGTGCTCTAATTTGATGAATTAGGACTGGGATACATTTATTTCTTAGTGTTGGCACAGTCTTAATTTCCATGGAAACAATCTACCCAGCAAGCTTCCTTCCGTAAAGACACAGCCTACACTGCATAAACGTCATAGAAAGGAACAGCAGATGACCTTGACTTTCATTTTTCTTATTCAAATGAATGTAAATAAAAGCTAGCCAGCTGCTGTGCAGATAGAAAAGGCCTCAAAGGATAGAACTGGAAGAAATAACAAACCAAGTACATGTATTAAGTCTTCCTTCTTATAAAAGTGCACACTAATGAATTAGATTAAAGGTCATAGTAGATTGAGTGCTCTGAAAAATGTGTGGGATTACTTCTACATGCCAACCTGATATTTCATTTAAAATGATATAAATTGATACTGATTCAAAAGTAATAGATGAAAGTGTAATTCAAGTGCAATTTAATGGCACTTAATGCTGAATAAATAAGCAGAGGATCCATTTCTGTATTTACATTGTAAATAGCACTTAGTGAGGCAACTTCTTTTTCTAGGCTAGCACAATTACATTTTTCTTCAATTACACAGCCATTGTTACAAGTTCTACCCACTATCAATGTTCAATTATCATTGTGCTTGATGTTATCCATCCTTGCATAGAGGAGCAAGGCTAAGGTCACACAATGACATCTTGACTTTTCTGACTTTCTTTTCAACAGCCTTGATCATATAACAGTGATGAACACAGGCTATCAGTGGTGGTATTCAGCCGATTTGCACCGATTCGCACAAACTAGTTGGGGCAATTTGCCTGAGGTCACAGAACCAGTAGCCATGGCCGGCTGGCTATGCCCCCGAACCGGTCAGAGAACCACTCACTCTCCCTGCCTGATGCTTATTCACTCACTCAATGCTCTCCCCACCCATCTGAGCCCTATATATGCCTTCGCCACACTGCCCAGCCCTCAGCTACAGATCTCGCCAGACGCCTCTGCACCACACCTGCTCTGTTCAGCTCACCAAAGGTAAGTAAGCATGCCACCCATTCGCCCTGGGTTGGAGGCTGGGGCCCCAGGGATGCGCCATTCCCTCAGGTCCTGGAGCCACTGCCTGGCTCTGGCCTTGTCCCGGAGCTGTTGTCCTCTCACACCTGCCTTGGCTGAGTCTAGGAATGCACCATTCCCCAGCTCTGGCCTTGTCCTACTTCCTTCCCCACCACCGCCTCTTTGTTCGGGCTGCTTACCTTCCATGATGGCTGGTCCAAAGTCCAGAAGATAGGCTGACTGGAGTTTTCTGCATTCCCCAGCCAGCTGCTGCTGCTGCTGGAAAACATCTGGCTGGCAAAGAAGCTTCCCAGCTGCTGTCTCTTTGAGGTACACATTGCAAAGCGTCTCTCAAGAGGAGGTGGCTGGCCACCAATCACTGAAAAGTCCTGTGGTCGGCAAAAAAGTTGCTGCCATCACCACCATGTTCTTTGTGCATGCGCATCCCATTGCCTTGCAAGTCCAAGCAAAGTGGCTCTCAAAGACACAGTGGCTGGGAGGTTTCTTTGCCAGCCAACCATTTCCCAGCAGTGGTGGCTGGCTGGGGGCTGCTGTAAACTGGTCAACTTGCCTTCTGTACTCTGGACCACATGCTGTGAATGGTAAACAGCCCAAACAAAGAGGCAGTGGTGGGGGAGGAAGTGGAACTAGGGCTGTGGCCTCTAAAGGCGGAAAAATGGGGGCAACTGACAAAGGGAGGCCTGGGGTAGATAGGTAGAAATCCCCCAAAAATGTCCTGCCTTTTCCTGTGAACATGGCTTGTGGGGGGGGGGGGGTCATGTAACTGAGTGGGCATGAGCATGAGTGACATAAGTTGTCCACGCCCACTCAGTCACATGACACCCTCCCAACCTATCCATGCCCACCAAACCAGTAGCAAAAAATTTTGAAACCCACCACTGCAGGCTATATATCATTTCACAATGGTTGAATGGTACCAGAGAATGTTCTAAATGAATTATTAGAAAATAATATACATGTCTGAGGGGAGATTATAGTTGAAGTGAAATAATCTAAAGTACCCTCCTTCTTCTATGAAAAAGAACATGGAAACTATCAAAATGAATGAATTAGCCAGAATATAAACAAGGAAAGTAAGAAAGCTAAGAAGCTGTTAACAACAGATATGGTTGCTATACACTGGGCTTCATAAGTCATTCCAGCTAACATTCTACAAACAAGGTTTCCTTGGGACTGGTAAGAAATTTAGGCATCCATTTTCATATAGCCTTCCTCAGTTCCTTTAAAGAGAAAAAGTAATTGGCAAAATTAATGAAGTATGAAGCCATCAGTGACTGTTAAATATGGTGACTATACAGAACTACCTAATTTAAAGTTTGCTGGAACCTATAGTGGAAGAGGAAGGTATACTGCCTTCAAAATCAAACAATGAAATAGAAAGGAAACAAAACACTTTTAACCATAAATATTAAAATGCAAGCATTCAGTGTGCGATGAGATCATTACGAAGCTGTCCAGATCATAATAATACAGCAATTTGCAAATTAATTTTAAAAGTAAAGTATTTTAAAACTACAGTATATTTGGACAAATCACAAGGTGATTCTGAACTGCCTGAAGAATCCTTTGCCCAAAATAGTGTAAATTACAAGGAGAAAGTTCAAAATGTTGCAATGACAACAAATTTTAAGGAGAAACATCTTCATGAATATAACCTGAGATATTCAATTCCAAAATTTATACAGGGAGAAAAAACTGAGACTATGCACAACACAGAAAACAAATATAAAAACCTACTGCAAATATACACCTTTCCCTTTTTCTACAGAAACAGATGATATCCTGAAGTAAAGGGTTCTCTGCTTAAATTTTCTGGCCTTCTCTAGATCATTGGAGATTCCCACTTTAATCTGAAGTTGCTGGGAATGGCCTCTCTCCACAGGTACATCCTGGCCTTGGAAAAGACCAAGCCTAGTGTTTCTCAGCCTTGGCAACCTTAAGATGTGTCACCTTCAACTCCCAGAATCTCCCAGCCTGCAGGACCAAGCCTTTTCTGTTTCCAACAGAGGAAAAAACTGGGCTAATCTAACCCTGCATATGATGAAGGACCACCCCTCACTCATAGTGATTGAGAGAGAGATACAAAGTCTGGATCAACAGTGACTGAATGTTCAGAAAGTGTTTTTCAGCCTAGTCAGGATAAGAAACTGAACTTTAAAATCTTTAAATTTAAGCTAGGTAGCCAATGTTAAAACTAAAACTCAACAATTATTGTCCTAATAAAGGAACAACAAACAAAAATATACAACTTGACATTGAAAATGGAGTTAGGTTGGCCAGTGCTTAACAATCCAGCAAATTTCTGCCTTCCGAGAAATCAGCAGGTAAATAAACATATGAATCAGTACCAGCAGAGGAGCTGAATGAACAGGCTAATTGCTGCAACTTTCTGTCTTCAAGCACAGCATTAAAAAAGAAAGCATAATTTTCAATTATTTACAAGAGCTGAAGCAAACGACTGTAGCATTATTCAAATGATTCCACAATGTCCCTAATTTAAATAATTCTATAATTCACAGAGGGATGCTGAGGTAAATTTAGTTCAATTCCAAGTACATTGGAAACAATTCGGATATTTGCTCAAGTGTTGAATTCTGAAAGAGCATGGCTTGAGCTTCAAGTCTTATCCTATGCTTTGAAAGGAAAAATAGAAAATATATTTTTCTGCTTCTGGGGCATGGAGAAGTAGGGAGAGTCCCAAAGTTGCACTGCCCCCACTCAATAGTTCTTTTGCAGCTGCCACCGACTGTGGCTATTCTTTGCCAAGGCTTTTTCTGTTTCTGTTTTTTTACCCAACTGTTCGGCCCCTGAGCAACCAGAATAAGAGAGTCCACCTGGAGAACCCTTGAAAACCTGCACTTTGGAGAACTGTCAGAATTTCTGCACCCATAACAGCTCCCCTGTGCAATGAATCACTGAACTAAATGGAAGAACTTCTCAGCAAAGACTGTTTGAATATCACCACCGTGGTATACATGGTTATATTTATTTATTTCCATATCACTCCACTGCCCCTGCCACCCCACTCTCTTATAGTGACTCTGGGCAGCTACATGCAAGTCAAAAATCCAACATGATAATTACAGTGATGAATATATCAGCAGCAGCCAAGACAGAACTACAAATATCTATCAATATAACCATCCCACGAGTTCTGCCAAACATTCTGTCTACCATGTTTGGTGATACAGTCACATCTTCAAGACCTTACAAAAAGCCAACAAGGTCAGGAGCAGTGGTGGAATTTAGCCGGTTTGCACCAATTCAGGAAAACCAGTTGTTAACTTTCTAAGCAGTTCAGAGAACCGGTTGTTGGAAGAAATTCCATTTTGGTTGTTTTTTTCCACTTTAAAGGGCTAATCCTGTAAGGAAGGCAAGAGGTAAACATTCTGGTCTTGTTTCTAGCCTAATCTTTATTGCCATGCTTACAGAAACTGCCTCTCTGGTTAACCTTTATTACATTGTAACAGCTAAGGCGGAGCATCCATCGACATGACTGACATTGAGTTGGCCATGCTGACCCAGTCACATGACCACTGAGCCCCGCCTACCCAGCTGATCATTAGAGCAGAGAACCAGTTGTTAAATTATTTGAATCCCAAAATTGGTCAGGAGGATGGTTGAAAGAGTGGGAAATACTACAGAAAAGTCTCTCTTCCAAGGTCCTGCCAGATGGCACTCTTAAATAGACAAAATTCTCTTTAATGCCTCTCCTGCAGGCAATCTCTCAAATAAATAGTTTAAGTGAGCTTCAAAACAGGTTTTGTTTTTTGGGTTGTTGTTTTTTAAAGGATGTTATTCTAACAAGAAAACAGCTCCGGGCTAAGATTCATCATCCAGATTCAATCATGGTTTTAAAAAATGCTTTCAGCTTGGTTAGCCCAGGAGTTTTGTATCTCTTTCAATATAGTGCATAGTGGAGTTAATGACTTCTTAATAACTGAAACTCAAGTGATTTCTTTTCATTAGCAACCAAGCAGTGGTGGCCTCTATTATTGCTTCTACTGTGAACCTCTGTGTACCAGAAACTCACTTTAAACTTCCTGAAGCAGATGCAGTACATGGAAAAAGCAAAAATAAATAAGAGGTTTAAAATACCTTGGCCTCCATAGCATACTGTATATTAAGCAATAACTCTAAGGACGAATAAACAAATGTGAGCTTTCAAGTATAGAAAAAACAATAACTTTGGCCAGAAAAAAGAAAATTAAGTTTTTAGAACAGCAGCCAAAGAAGCACTTCTATTTATGAGTTCAGTGTATAAATAATATTATTAAGTATGTTGCTTACCATTAGATTAACCCCACATTTCACCGTTTTGCTTATATTCTACTTAATTAGCTAAGGAGGTATACAATGTATACACAGATTCTTCTTGCTGAAACAAGAAATTACACAAATGTTGAATTGCCAAAATACCTCAAGGTTTTCAAAATCTGTAGTAAATAAGTTTTTGTTGAACAGTTTGGATTGTCTCTGCACGATGGTCGCCACGATGTAGAAAAGACGTGGAGACTCTGGAAAGAGTGCAGAGAAGAACAACCAAGATGATTAGGGAACTGGAGACTAAAACATATGAAGAACGGTTGCAGGAGCTGGGTATGTCTAGTTTGATGAAGAGAAGGACCAGGGGAGACATGATAGCAGTGTTCCGATATCTCAGAGGGTGCCACAAAGAAGAGGGAGTCAAACTATTCTCCAAGGCACCTGGTGGCAGGACAAGAAGCAATGGGTGGAAACTAATCAAGGAGAGAAGCAACTTAGAACTAAGGAGAAATTTCCTGACAGTTAGAACAATTAACCTCTGGAACAGCTTGCCTCCAGAAGTTGTGAATGCCCCAACCCTGGAAGTCTTTAAAAAGATGTTAGATAGCCATTTGTCTGAAATGGTATAAGGTTCCTGCCCATGCAGGGGGTTGGACTAGAAGACCTACAAGGTCCCTTCCAACTCTGCTATTGTATTGTATTGTATTGCATAATCTCAAGGTGCCTAGAAAGGGGGGGGAAGCCTTTTGAATCAGTTTACCTGATTATACCCCTGAATGCAAATTCTTGTCAATCCATGTTGAAGAAATAGGTGGTACCTTGCTCAATAGTAGTAACTGTGAAAGGGATCTTGGCGTCCTAGTGGACAACCATTTAAATATGAGCCAGCAGTGTGCAGCAGCTGCCAAAAAAGCCAACACAGTTCTAGGCTGCATAAATAGAGGGATAGAATCAAGAGCACATGAAGTAAATCATTTATCAAGTAAATTATTTATCGTAAATCCGATAAATAAAAATAAAATAAAGTGTTAATACACTTTATAATGCCTTGGTAAGGCCACACTTGGAATACTGCATTCAGTTCTGGTCGCCACGATGTAAGCAACAAAGATGATTAGGACTGGAGACTAAAAATATGAAGAATGATTGCAGTCTAGTTTAATAAAAAGAAGAACTAGGGGAGACATGATAGCAGTGTTCCAATATCTCAGGGGCTCCCACAAAGAAGAGGGAGTCAAACTATTATCCAAGGCACCTGAGGGTAGAACAAGAAGCAATGGGTGGAAACTAATAAAGGACAGAAGCAACTTAAAACTGAGGAGAAATTTCCTGACAATTAGAACAATTAATCAGTGGAACAGCTTGCCTCCAGAAGTTGTGAATGCCCCAACATTACACATCTTATAAGAAGATGTTGGATAGCCATTTGTCTGAAACAGTATAGGGCTTCCTGCCTAGGCAGGGGGTTGGACTAGAAGACTTCCAAGGTCCCCTTCCAACTCTGCTATTGTATTGTATTGTATTGTATTGTATCATAAATGCCCTTACCAATCTCATTACAACAAAAGAAATTTACTGATGTTTTCAACCTCTCTTCCCGCCTTCCCTTCCAACTATGGATTGTTTCACACAACGATTTTGGCTAAGGAGGGAAATATACTACATGTTGATCATCACTGTACTATTGTATAAAACTATGAAATAAATATAACCCATTGGGAAAGAGGAGGAATTGAAATAAATGTTGCATTTACATTACAGAAGTCAGATTGCAGTTCTCCAGGAGGAATTTCTGTAGCAGCCACTTTTCAACAAGGGACATTAAGTGACAGAAGCTATCATCTTCTCCTCCAGCATCTCATTTTGTGCAATTTCTCAAAGCTTTCAAGAACTGAGAAGTTTTGTTGATAGTTATTTTAGAGCCTCTTTATTGGAAAGAGTTGATGCTCAGATGTTTTAGCTCTACACAATTGACTAGTTGCTTTGTTTTTAATAACACATAACTTTTCAGAATCATGCATGCAGTTAAAGAAGCAAGATGATTTTTTGACATTCAATGAACTGTCACAATAGGCTAAAGCTGATCATTTTCTCCTCTTGATTGCATTGCGCTGAAGGAATGTGTGAACCTTTGAAAGGCTAGATGTGGGATACATTTGAAACTATTTATTTACAGAAAATTGCTTTGAACAAAATTGATCTTAGACTCAGAGAGGCAGCTACGTCCCTGTGCTGATTAGAAGTCTCCTAGTGTGTGACTCAGAGCAAAATAAAGGGGGTCCATATGACAGCATAATTGCTTAACCTGAGGAGAAAGCTGTATATCTGAGATCGGGAAATTATAACCTCCAGATATTGCTCTATTACTGCCCTGAAACCTCAGCCAACAGGTCTTCTGGCAATCATATTTCAATAACATCTGGGGATTACAGACTCCTTTCCTCTGCAATATTTGATTCCTCATGTTTCTATAATGACTATAGCAATAGTCTACATTTCCATGTTCAAATTATTTATATTTTTTTTAAACGGTTCTTGTTGCCATTTCACTGCTTTCAAGTTACAGACAAGGTTCTATGGGAGAGTCAAAATGAATGCAGGACTTCCACTGTATGTGTTGGCCACCATCTAGACTTTTTTGACTCCCTGCATACATCCCAATTTGAAAAGACAGTACAGTGGTACCTCGGTTCACGAACTTAATTCGTGAACTGACTCTGGTCGCGAACCGAATTGTTCGTGAACCGAGGCAGTTTTCCATATGCTAAAAGCATAGCAAAAATTAAAAAAAAGTCACTGAAAGTACTCACAGTGTGCGTGCTGGGGCTTTTTTCTGTATTTTCTTCTCTCTATGATCTTCCTACAGGAAGTCACAACCATGTGACAGCCAGGAATACATTAAAAATGGCCACGGTTCCTGTTTGTGAACCGAAGCAGAGTTTGTGAACCGAAGCACATTTTGAGGAAAATTTCTGTTCGTAAACCGAATTGGTCGTGAACAGAGGCGTTCGTGAACCGAGGTACCACTGTAGTTGGTTATTTTGTTTCTCTAAGATTTGGTATCTAATAATATGCTTCCTCTGAAATTCCTCAATTTTAACTGTTATTGGTAATAATGTCATTCTTCCTGAGTCTTTTCGCCGCCCGGGATCTGGTCACCACTTGGGGCTCAGGACTCCAACAGCACCCAGGAGTTCGGTGGAGCTGGTAGAATTGTTAAAGAGGATTCGGGTTAATGTCAGAGTTCCAAGTAACAATCCTAACAAAAGAAGACTCGAAAGCTTGAGTTTCCTCAAAGTTCCATTGTATTAGAGATGTCATATTGACACATCTGGAAAAAAACAAATCTGAAAGTTTCCAGGTTTTCCCCACCCAAAAGAAAGTTCAAGTCCCTGCCCAGCACCAACATGTTCATCACATGATCCAATCAGGCACCATCCAAAACTGGAGATGCCTCCCAGTTGCATCATTCCAGCTGCAGGGCAAGGTGTTCTTGATTCTCTAAGAAAAGAATGTTATTTTGACTATATATCACCTATGCTTTATATAATCCTCCTTCCCATTTTCCCACAGTAGAAAATGTGGCAGGCCTGAAGGCCCAATGAAAAAGATGGCTTCCAGGTCTGACAAATAAGTCACCTGGGCCATACAACAAATGAACTAATAGCAGGTCATGGAATTAGGCCTAAGATAGATCCAGTTCAGAAAGCCAATCGATTGGAATAAGAGTTCTACAGCTTTGCAATAAGATGACCCCCTATAAACAGAAATTCTCAAAGTATGGTCTGGAGACCCCTGGGGCATTCCACTGGAAGTCAGAAGTCACTCCTGATTCCACTGCTTTTTTTACTTACCTCTGGTCATTCTGTTTCTGTGTTCAGGTTTAAGTAAGGAAATATCTCTGAAATGATGACCCAGCGGGGCACAGGTTGTTTAATACATAACAAAAGCAGTTGACTCTCTCAACGTGCCCCTGCCACAGGTACAGAAAAACCATTGGTGATTGGGTTTGTGCTAGTAGATGGTACTAGTGGGAATCCACCAATGACTGTCTGGATTGCATTCTCTGAGGACAGCAACACCACTGACCAGCCTTGTTGCAATAACAGAAAAAGTTAGCAGTGCTTTCAGTATTGACAACATCCTCTTGAGTAAAGAGGAAGACACAGTAATAACCACTGTGAGGAAGGACCCTTCAAATGTTCCAGCTGGCAAAACACTGGGTAAGCGGTGAGATGCATTTGGCAGTTTTTCTTTCGTTGTAATAACAGTCACAGAACATTTTGCTTCCCTTAAAACATCAAGCTTTGTATGTTCCTGTCTCTTCTCTTGCAACGGCATCCTTCTTCCCCCCTCCTTCTTTTCCCTTCCAATTTCAGAATGGATTTAAGGTCAGGGGTGTGTGAACTTTCCACAAAAATTTCAGGCTTGAATGCTCCCCGTGAAAGGCAAGGATGTTGTGTTTAATCAACAAAAACCCCATTCAGGCTCATACAGCACCCTGGGGCTTTTGCATTCAGTGTCCATGTGCATCAAACTGATAAACATGTGTGGAAAGAGTTTGTAAGGAAAGTGTTGTGTAACTCACACTTTGGGAAATGCTGCGGAAGGAATAGGAAAAATCAAAGCTGCTTAGGGGGGTATCTGAAAACCAAAGTTAGCATTAATGAAATTAAATAAAAATCTTTCTCTTCTTAATCATTAATCAGATCATGCCATTTTGAAATGATAAATTTATTTTATTTATTTTTATTTTATTAAATTTATACCCCGCCCTTCTCCTTGTTATGACCCAGGGCGGCGCACAGGCATTATATAAAACCATAAATACAATATACATCTATTAAAAATATATTAAATTAACTCACTGAACTGAACAGTTCAGTGCTGAACAGGTTCTCGCTTAATTTTCAATTTCCTATGTTCTGGATAAATTTTAAGATGAGCAAAGGTGGTTATGAAATGTATGTGTGTGGATTTTATTTCTTTTTCCAAAACACTATATGGAGGGGGGAAATTCCTTGTTCTCTACCAGAAGCATTGATCTTCCTTGTTATTTATTGTCATCTAAATGCCAGCAACTCACAAAAGAAAGACAAGTGATATATCGAAGCTAAAATCAACAGGCAGAAATAAACTAGAAAAGCGACAATAGGGATAAACCTAATAAGGAGAAGGGCGGGGTATAAATTCGAAAATAATAAACCTAAAGTCATAAAAATCATGGTAGCCGGAATATTTTTATTTAGGCCACCACAGTGCCCCCTGACACAAGTGATGTTGAGCTGGCCATGTTCACCCATCTCCCTGAGGTCAAACACAATTGTGATGTGTCCCTCAATGAAATCGAGTTTGACACCCCTGATTTAAAGTGTGTCCACCTATCTCCCTCCCTCTCAATAGACCATGATGATCATAGATAGTAGAAAGGATCTGGAAAGGCAAGACAGGCTTGGAGGAACACCTGGTGACTAATTTGTAGCTATTTTGTGTTTACCAGTGCTTCTTTTTCTAGGGAAAGAATCAGAGGTGGTATTAGCAGGTTCTGACCAGTTCTGGAGAACCAGTGGTGGAAATTTTGAGTAGTTTGGAGAACAGGTAAATACCACCTCTGACTGGCCCCGCCCTCATCTATTCTATGCCTCCTGAGTCCCAGCTGATTGGGAGGAAATGTGGATTTTGCAGTATTCTTCCCCTGGAGTGAAATGGGAATGAGATTTTGCAATGTCCTTCTCCTGCCATGCCCACCAAGCTAAGCCCATGCCCACCAAGACATACCCACAGACCCAGTAGGAAAAAAAATTGAATCCCACTACTGGAAGAAATTCACTAATGTTGCAATTGTCTATGCTCACTTAAGCAAAATATCTGAGAAGTACATAGCTGCCTAACATATTGTCATTTCACTGCTCCATAATAGCATAGATTGGCTTGAGAATTTTCACCAACTTGAATAAGAAAACTTGGGATTTCAATAGGTTACTCCATCCTTAGCTGAGACGAATTTTCTAGCTTGCAAATATCACAGTCATCACATTCTGTATTCAGGGTTCCCTTGCCTTTAATCTGTGTGCAATTTACATAACACAGAAATCTGGAAAATTATGACTTCTGTTCTAGCCTTATTACTGCTGCTTGATTCTCTAACTGCTTAAATCATGTAAAATACCACGTAGAAGCCCTGACTGATTTCTTTAATCTTCGTCAGGGAAAGTCTCTCAGATGTACTTCAATTTGAAATGGCTTTTACAGAAACAAAAATGAGAGACGAATAAATGTTTTCTTTGCCATTTGTAGGAGAAAATAAGGATTGTTTCTTGCTCTTTTTTTAAAAAAAGAAAAGCTTTTCTTTTTTGTAAAATAATCTAGAAGGAGGGAAACAAAGTTATTTACATGAGATGTTCTATAGGCTGCTTATATTAAAATTTTCTTTCCCTATTGGCTTTACAAGCTAAAAATATTACCTCAATAGGATGCAATGGTCAACTACAACTCCCAAATTCGGTAATGGTGGCAGGTAATTGATGTGAGTTGAAGTCCAAATAGATGGAGGAAATGGTGGTGACCTTTTAAATACACCAATCAGGTATCATCATTGCTGGACCTAAGAAGAATTTTGCTTTGTGTAGAACTCCCACATTATGATGAGTTATCAGTGCTAAAACGTGGACCAACTCAATGGAGCATGACCAAATAATGGAATGGCTCCTCGTATGCAGACTATTTTTGCCCTGAAGGACTATAAAAGATTTCAGTATATAATGTTAAGACTTAAGCCTGAAGATGGCAAGTGAGATCTTGCCGAAATGTTGCAAAGACAATCTCATTCTTACACGGGAAAACACAAGACCAGCATACTTACACCCGTGAAAATCTATGAATATGTGTGTGTGTGTGTGTGTGTGTGTGTGTGTGTGTGTGTGTGTGTGTGTGTGTGCAAGGTGATATGAACAATGGGAAGGTGCAAGACATCACAGTACATTATTGGACCATTCTTGGATTGAAGAATGAAAGAAAATGGTGCCTGATGGATGAGTATTCAGGTGCTTGTATCTCTTTATTTTGAATATATGGTTTAAGCATATGTTTATACATATGATCCATATGTATCTGTTTCATTTTTTTAATGTGTTTTGAGTATGTGGTTTAAGCCAGTGGTGAAATTCATATTTTTTTACTATCGGTTCTGTGGGCGTGGCTTGGTGGGCATGGCAGGGGAAGGATACTGCAAAATCCCCATTCTCTCCCCACTCCTTGGACCAGCTAGAGGTGGAATTTTCCAGTTCTCCGAACTACTCTAAATTTCCGCTACCAGTTCTCCAGAACCTGACAGAACCTGCTGAATTTCACCCCTGGTTTAAGCATAAGTCTATTCATAGGTACACATAGGAAAAATTGAACATTATGTTAATATTGATTTGATGAGAGACCAAAAAGGGTCTGCTAAAATTAGGTGCAGCTATAAGAATAATGAGAGATTCTGAATATGGAACAGGCTACTTTTTAATCTGTCAACAATGTTTCTTCATAAAAATAAAATAGCCATGGATGAAAAGGATGGTGAAAAAAATGAGAATGAAATCAAAACTATTACAGGAAGAGAACGTATGAGTTCTGCATGAAAAAATAGATAAATTTCCCAGTAGAATGAATGATAAGTGGGTTGTGGAAAATGCTTGATGCAGCAAGAAAAAATATATATTCCAGAGCTCCACAGAAGCGTATGGAGCAATGCTAATGGGAATTATAAATGGCAGAAGGAACTTATTGTATTTTGTAAATCTAATTAAACTGCATGATAAAGTAAATAGTCTTGAATTATGGAAGCTGTGCACAAATTTGATGCTGATGGTTGTTTCTGAAGTTGGTAAGTTACATATTGATGGAAGCAATGCATGCATGATAATGCTTTTTAGTGGTACAACAATGAGTTGGGAGTAAGACAAAGAAATGTAATCTTTAATTGTTCAATGGCTTTATGGTAAAGTGTAGGAGGAATGATTGTGATATTAAAGATATATCAGTTGGGGACATGAATGCACATGTGCTGTTCATCAGCTGTTAGATTATATGATGCAATGAAAAGTATGGATCTGAAAATGAATACAAAAACCAGGGTTTGGTAATATTTGACAAGAAAAACAATACCATTTGTACATAAATGGCATTTGGAACAAATAAATGAATTAGTGCACCTTTATCTATTTTCCCTTAACATGGAGAAATAAAGAAATTTTATGGTATGCAAATCTTGCCAGGAAGTCTCTGGAAACTGTAAAGTCTGAATAGGTGCTAACTGTATGTTTTAAGATTTTAAAATTTTAAGAATTTTAGCACAGGATAAATTATTTAATTTAATTTTAAATATTGTTATTGTTGTATTTATATGTTTTTAAGTCCTGTGCACCGCCCCGAGTCCCTGCGGGGAGAGGGAGCGGTCTATAAATAATAATAATAATAATAATAATAATAATAATAATAATAATAATAATAATAATAATAATAATAATAATAATAATAATAATAATAATAATAATAATAATATTTAATAATAATAATAATAATAATAATAATAATAATAATAATAATAATAATAATAATAATAATAATAATAATATGTGGACTAAACACAAAACAGAGTGTTCATTTTCAAAAAATTACATTGAGTTGGCTTGGCCACTCAGAAAAAGTTGAGGAGGATTGAACTGCTGAACAAATATTTATTTATCATTTATTTATTTATTTGTCAAACATGTACAAGATAGCAGGCATAAGTATGAAGATGGACATGAACAAAGGAAGTAAAGGCAGATAAATAGGGACAGTAAGACAGGGACGGTAGGCACGCTGGTGCCCTTATGCATGGCCCCTATACGGACTTCTTAGGATTGAGGTGAGGTCCACCGTGGACAGTTGTGTGGATATGAGGATGTAGCAGAGGAGTCGGGTTGAGCATTCCAGGTGTTGACCACTCTGTTGCTGAAGTTGTATTTTCTGCAAGCAAGTTTGGAGTGGTTTATCTTGAGTTTGTATCTATTGTTTGCCCATGCATTATTGTGGTTGAAGTTGAAGTAGTCGTTGACAGGTAGGACATTGTAGCAGACAATTTTTGATTTTAGTAGGGGGTTTTAATTTGGCAGGCCAATTTATTTAATTATATCTTAACATTTGAGTCCCGAAAGGGAGATAGGGCGGTATATAAATGCAATAAATCAATCAATTTTGTGTACTATGCTTAGGTTAGACTGCAGGCGGTGTAGTTCCAGATTGTCTAAGCCCAAAATTTCAAGCCTGGTGGCATAAGCCGCAGGGGTCTGCAAAGTTGGCTCTTTTAAGACTGGTGGACTTCAACTCCCAGAATTCCCCAGCCAGCTGGCTGGGGAACTCTGGGAGTTGAAGTCCACCAGTCTTAAAAGAGCCAACTTTGCAGACCCCTGGCATAAGGGATTCTGTTGTGAGCAGAGAAGTGGAGTACTCTTCTCGTGAAATACCTCTGGACTCGCTCAATCGTATTAATGTCCAATATACAGTATGTGTTAGATTGGGTGATGGAAGAGGCAGACTCAGGCTCAGAGTAACAAACAGCTCATTATTAGGTCAGTTCAACTATGTACAAAACAACAAAACAGCCCTTTGGGAGCTGTCAGACCCTTCGACCAATCAGATTGAATTTCTGTTCCCACCGGAACAGAGGACCTTGGTGGAAACCATTATAACTGTTTCTAGTATCTAACAGTGTGGATTCCAGGCAAACGAGCTGTATTTGAGAATTAGTCTGGCAAAGGTTTTGTATGCCCATATTAGTAGTACAATGTTACCAGAGAAGAAGCTTCACAAAATTAGGTTACAACTCTTAATGGCTTTTTAGCAATGCTGGCACAATGTCTACTTCTGTACAGATAAAAATAGATTTCAAGTTTGTGCAATTTATTTGGAACTTTTATTTTCCTAGGAGTATTTCACTAACTAGAAAAAAGAAACAGGAGCAAGTTGGATAGGCCCCTGAACAATCTCCAGATACCAACATTAAATCTATGCTCAGTGACTACAAGATCATTGATTTGAAGCTAAAAGTCATGTGAGCCAGTTTAAGACACCAAGATAGAAATCCTACATTCTAATCCTACTTAGGCACAAAAGGCAGCTGAGTGACTTTGGGTCAGGCAATTAGATAAGCAGTTCTGAAATCTTGCCTAGAAAACTGCATGGAGTCGTCCTAGCAGCCGTGAGAAGTTAACTGGCTTTTAAAGGCTTTTTTTTTTAATGGCCAGGAAGAATTTTCTTTTTCCTTTATATTTGTCGCTTATGCTGCAGCTGCAAACCATGAAAGAATATTCTTTATATGATCCCCAGCATAGAGGGAGGAAAAGATGTAGATTAAGCCAGCCCAGGCACCTGCTTCTCCTTGCGTTGTTGAGCCCGTTTGGAAGCGTCCCGTCAAAAAGTGGAGTTAGGAGCGTATTAACCAGGCTTACTGGCAAAGGACGAGGTGCTACTCCCCGTGTTGATAAAAGCAGTCGTGACGCTACAATACAAATAGCCATCGATTTATTGTTTAAAGCCTCCTTCCTTTTGCAGGCTTCAGTAATTTTTTAGAGCCCCGCACATGGAAGCCGACGGAGATTTCTCCCCACTTTCGAAGGAAACCAGGATATGACGACAAACCCTACTCGGACTGGAACTCTTGAATCTATGAGACTACGGTGTTTCTCATGACTGGCGGGAGAATTCTGGGAATTGAAGTCCATACATCTTACCGTGCGAAATGCTCGTTTATAGGACTTGGAGGCTGCGTCTTAACGATAACCGCTCCGAGAGAAGAAGCTGCCTTCAACAGTGCCTGTCATTCTGATTAACTCCATCTGATTTACTGAAAAACCGGACTCATACTTTTACGCGCTCAAATTTGAGATCCGGAAGAAGGTCTCTGGTCCGCAAGAACTACGGGAGCTGCCCGGGATCCTTGGAAACATGGCGGCCGCCGTAGTTGTCGCGGCCCAGAGAGTCTGCAATGCAGGCATCCTCAGGACCGCGTGCAGAGGTGAACCCTTTTCTTGCTTTCGCCTGAGCTGAGATTTCCATGCACGGGCTGGATCGGGGGGAGGGAGGGGGGCTTCCTCACGTTAACCTTTCTTCTCCTGAGCCCTTCTAGCCTCTGCCCTTGTATATGATCATTTGTATTGGATTGCAGCCATCATGGCCCTGCAGCTTCGGTTGCTCTTTTTTTAAGAGTAGCAAATCTATTAATAAAAAAATGAGAAGACGGGCTTTGAAATTTAGTATTTCCTCTTAGGCAGTTTATCCACATATGAAAATCAAGCCAAGCGTACTTCATTAGAGATAAATCCAATACATAAGGAAGTCAGCTTCTGAATAAATGAACATAAACTGTTTACAATTAGCACTCGTGATTAACTTAACCATTCCTAAGCCTTTGCATGGCACTCTAAACCATAAAGTTACTACGTAAGTTGGCTTGCACAACCCGTTTGGCAAACGTGATTGGCTATCATGAAAAAACTGTAATTACATTGTAAACTTGCAGATTTATATATTAGGAATAAAACAAAATAACTTTAGAATTGTTGATAACTTTGTATTTTACTGTGCAATTTTTGTCTGCATTCTAAATTGGAATATCGGTCATAGACTGTAGTTAAGACCATTGCTTTCAGAGTTTATTGCTGATACAGTTTTAACCAGTAGTGTTTAGAATAATCACCTCAAATCGATTGCAAATCAATTTACTAATAATAAATGTTAAAAAATATTTCAAATGCAGAGCGTTTAGTCCTTTCTTGTCTGAAATTGTGAGTCCAGTTGGTACCAACATTCACTGGCCCCATCTCATACTTCCCAATAAATACTGCAGCTTTCATTTGTCTCACAGTGGTTGCTTTCTATGACATTTCCCTAAAGCATAGAGGTAAATGGGTAAAACACAACAATGATAATCTGTAATAGAATTTTGTATGAATTATACCCATTTCTGAACCTCCCAACTTTGAGGAATAAGAGTTGATGATACGGAGAATGGGCTCCAATTGTTAATCATCGGTAGGAATTTTTGTTCATGGGCTTTGAAACCAACCACAGTTGCATCCTTCAGGTTTCCTGAAGAATTGTGATAGGCCATTGTAGAAAAACAGGCTGGAATCTAAAAAGTTTCCTGTGGGCATTATAACTGATGGTCTGGAAAAGAATAAAAAGTGAAATGAACAGAGAGAGAGAGACTAAAGTGGACATGCAGTGCAGTTCAATGGATCTTTTTTTCTTTCTTCAATAATAAATTGAGTGAAAGTATAATACATTAATTGAAAAGCATATATTGTTTTATAATAAATTAAGTGGAAGGATAATAAGAGATATGAAACCTTGCCCTGAAGACTTCTTTTCTCTATTCAAAATCATCACTTTGCTTCTTTATTGCAGCGAAGAAAATGCAGAGTCCGTGCTCTCAGTAACAGAGATGCTAAAGGAAATTATTTTGTCTAGAGCAGAGGTGGACAACAATGGCAACTTTATGGCCTGTACGCTGGATCAGAAATTCTGGGAATTGAAGTCCATAGGTTGTAATGTTGCCATATTGTCTAGAGCAATGTTTCTCAACCTTGCCAATAATGGATAGTTTATAATGGGTAGCATAGCTGGGGAATTCTGAGAATTGAAGTCCACCCATCTTAAACTTGTCAACTTTGAGAAACACTGGTCTAGAGAATTGCCTAGAAAACTCTGACCAGGGGTGGGTGGGTGGGGGTGTATAATATTAAACAATCATTTTTTCTGTAACTTGACTACAGAGATGTAGACTGTTGCTTCTCTGGGTTACTGCTTTATATTTAAATTGTGGTAATTTGCTTTAGAGTAGAAATATTAATGAGTGACTTGATTAAGTTAATACATTTACATTATTTTAATAGGTAATATGTCTGATTGGTTGGTCAGCAAAAGTCTAAAGTTGTTATGTTTACTACAAGAATCTATAAAAATTATTGGTGGCTGAATCATCTTAAGAACTCTGCATTTTCTTTGCTGCCATAAAGAAATAAAGAGATGATTTCAAACAGAAAAAGAAAAGCCTTCAGGGCAAGAAGCTTCTTTATCTCCTATGATCCTTTGACTTAAGACTGGACTATTGCAACTCTCTCTACATGGGGCTCCCCTTGAGGTGCACCCGGAGACTTCAGATGGTCCAGAATGCAGCCGCGCGAGCAATTATGGGAACCTCCAGGTTTACCCACATAATACCGCTCTTGCGCGAGCTGCACTGTCTGCCTGTCGTCTTACGGGTGCGCTTCAAGGTATTAGTCATCGTCTTTAAAGCGCTCCATGGCTCGGGACCTAGCTATCTGCGGGATCGGATCCTGCCTCACACATCCTCACGGCCGATTCGCTCCCACAGAGAGGGACTTCTCCGGGTGCCGTCCACTAGATGTTGTCAGCGGGCGACGCCCAGGGGAAGAGCTCTCTCTGTGGCGGGCCCAGCCCTCTGGAACAACCTTCCCCCCGACATTAGAACGACCACGGACTTCCGCTCCTTCCGTCTAAAATTAAAAACGCATCTTTTCTGCTTGGCCGGCCTAGGGTAGTCTCTCTTCTATGGGGTTTTTAGTTACTTATAATTGGGAATTTTAATATTTTAATGGGGAATTTTTTAGCACAGGTATATGTTTAATTTGTTTTTAATGTGTTTGTATATTTATTGTTGTTTTTTTTCCCTGTGCACCGCTCCGAGTCCCTATGGGGAGAGGGAGCGGTCTACAAATTAAAATTATTATTATTATTATTATTAATTTATTATAAAACAATATATACTTTTAAATTAATGTATTATACTTTCTCTTATACAATATATATAGCGATATTATCCAAGAAATGTTTCCAAATATACTAATGTTTCTTGAGATATTTCTTATTCATGAGTTAGCATTTTTTCAATCTTTCAATAATTGGAATATTAACATGATTTCCCCCCCACAGGTTATGCTTTGATTTCAAACCATGGAATCAGTTGCCAGTATGCTGCCTTGGCATGGACATTTCAGACACATTGCAACATTTCTGCATCCTATAATGTGACAGTGCAGCAGAGAAGGCAGAGAAGCTTTTTCAATAAATGTAAGTATTTGGAAGCTGCTAATCAACCCTGCAGCCTATAATTTTACTCTTATGTTAATTAGATTCACACCCCATCATTCTACTTTTATAAACATTGAAGGCAGCTTACCACATTTAAAATCAAAATATAAAGTGAAATTAAAATCTATTAATAGTGAAAATCTCGGTGAAAACCTTTGATTCCATAGTCTTGAAGCTACACAAGAGAAGGCCTTTTCCCACATGTCAAATAAAACAAGCTTCTGATAGCAGATGCATCTCCTGTTAAGTTATTAGTCAGGCTTGTAGCAGGAGAGATTTATGGCAACCAGCCCATAAATTCTTTAGGGCTATAAAATCAGCATTGTTGCCTTAAATTTTAGATGATAGACAAGCAATTTGTTCAGAGTTTTAGTGCATTCTTCTCTAATCTAACTGCAGCAATTTTCTCCAGTTATATTTTTGGTCACTTTTCAAGGATATGTCAAGACAGCAGTTCACTAAAGTGTGAATAACCTCCATTAAAGCTGTCTGACTCAAAGGCTTATAGCTGGCACAGCCATGTGCAATTGTATCACTCACTATATTACCTGTAAATTTAGTGACAGCGGGGAATCAAGCAGCGCTCCCTGGATTGGAGTGGACTGGAAGTCTACTTGTGCAAAGAGTGCAGCTGCCTGACCACCTGTGGATACTTTCAGAGTGGAAAAGTGGGCCTGATTTACCATGATTAACTGCCATAGTGTAGGCTCAAATTCTCTCATAGTAAATTACAGTGCTCGGGAGTTTACATGATTCTTCAGTTGGCTAAATTAAAATAATTCCTGTGAATCCCTAAAGGTCTCACAATCAGAGCTGATCAGTGTTGATTAGTCCAACCTTACTAGAAGTGGACATTGAAGTCCTCCAGATAATTATTCAGTTTCAAACCATAAGCAACTCTTGTTAAAATGTCAAATGGTGTTTGTTCTGGAAAGTGTTATTTGGTAACATTTATCAAAACTACTTTGAGGATATTATGATTTTTTTCCCCGTAAGCTGTCATTGAGTTACATGATGTGAACTCTCTTGCAGTGTTTTATTTTTTTCTTAGCACTTATATTTCACTACAGCATATAGTAGGATAACTGATTGAGGGGTGGACATTAGAGAACCCGTTAGTCTTGAGTTATATGTATGTATTTATAGATGCCAATCTCACAGACATAGCTCTGGGCAACTGACAAGTATTATAGACACAGCAAAACCCACAACATATAACCTCAAGTGTCCAAAGATTCCTTCTCACCAGAAAAAAACAACAACACCATATTGACAGTAGTAGAGCCATCTAACCACCTGATCCAAATAGCCGGGTTTCAAATTCAGGGTTGGGGCCGTCTGAATCTGTGAAGGATACTATTCTATTGGGCAGGTGCATCATTGAGAAGACATGACTCTAGGATCCAACAAAATGACACTGTTTGTTAGGAAGGACCTGGATCTCTCTAGATCTGGTGGGATGAGGGAAACAATAGGAAAAAGGTGGCCCACACACAATTAGCCTGGTCCTCTCCAATATATGGTTTTGTAGATGATAACCAGTACCTTGAATCAATACCTAAAACCTTACTGGGACCAGTGCAGCTTGCTGAGCAGCATTGTTTTGTGGGCATAAGAAGAAATGCTGGCAACTATCTGCACAATACATTTTGCATCAGCTGCAGCTTCTGAGTGCTGTTCAAGAGCAACTCCACGTAGGGCACATATTGCAATAATTCAGATGAGTCACCGTGTGTAACACTGTTCTGAGAATGGGAACAATTGATACGTAAGACACATCTGTGCAAAAACCCCTTCAAACAGGAGCCAGGTGTCCAGGAGGACCCACAAATTGTGCACCAACTCTTAGTGCACCTCCATGCAGAATTAAAGATGGAAAATCCCCAGCCTAGGTGGGCTTAAAGTCCATGCCATTCAGTTTTGCCAGGGTTTGAGCTGAAGCCTATTCTCTCCTATCCAGACCCTCATAGCCTCCAGACAGTGGGAAAGAACCTTGGCAGCACTGCCTGGTCAGCCCAGGGATAAAGATGTACAACTAAGTATTATTAGCATATGAAGGATATTACACCCCAGGCCAACAGATGACCTTGCCCGGTGACTTGACATGCAGATGTTAAGAGCAGGGAAAGAAGAAAGGTCTGAGGCACTCATCAAAGCAGAGAATCATGAGCTAGATCCCATTAATACTAGCCCTGGAAAAAAAAGGGGGGGAAAGAATTTAGATTAGATTAGATTCTCCATGTAGCATCAATATTGGATGAATGAAAATATTAACATACAAAAGATCAATTCCCTTTCATCTGCCTCTGAAGCAGAGATAAATTGTTGGCGTTTGTGTCTCATGTCAGCTTGATTAGGGCTAAGCCAGTCTACATTTCCTAAATCCTTCTATATCTTTACTTGTTATATTAACCACAGGGAATGCAAATGAATTATTAGTTTCCTGATGAACATTTGACAGTGTTTGTTGTGCCTAGGAGTAGTTAAGTGCTATAAGTTTCCATATTTTGAAAATTATTTGAAGTATTACTTTCTTTTACATTAGCCATGCACTGTCACCTCAGGAAAGACTGCGGAACATTTTAAGTAGCACTTAGCAGTATTGTCACCACCAGCTGTGAATTGATTCTCCTGTGCTCCATATTGACTGTGGAAGAGGAGTAGGGAATTGATTTTTTTAGAAGTGATGAGTCATGGGGTTGATGGGAAGAAAAGAGTATGCAATACAGATGCCAGGAGAGAAGGCAAAAAAACCCCCAGAATAATTGGGTAAATTGAGGTTCAAAATGGAAACAAGACATTGAAATTATTCATAAATTTCTTTTGCTCTAATCTCAATGTACTCATCCTCGGGGCACAAATAAAAGGTTCCTGCTATAGTCACCATCTGTAATGTATTCTTTATGATCCTGAACAAGTAAACAAATCAGAATGGGTTCTAGATCTTAGATTGGTTAGATCTTATTAATTTGGCCCTTTATCAGTTATAATCTTGATACTCTAATTTCATATTAAGATCAGCATCTTCTTTTGCAGTTTGTAAATCCCACTAAAAATATCATTTAATTCTGAAACCCAGGCCTAATCCCACTGCCCCACCCATCCCAGCCATTAGGAATTTAGTCAGCTAAAATCAAAGGGAAAACTTTTATGAATATGAAAACTATGAAATGTCTACCCATTTTTTTCTTAATATGAAGAAATGCTGCTTTAAAAAAAATCTTTTTAAAAATCATTTTAACTTGTGTATTATACCTCTTGCTATGATATTTATTTGTATATTATTTGAATAATGTTTATGCCAGAAAGGTAAAATAAAATGTTGATAATCATATAAATACCATGTTTCCCTGAAAATACAACATGTCCTGAAACTAAGGCCATGACACATTTTTCGGGTGGACAAAAATATAAGCCCCTCCTGAAAATAAGCCGCCTGGACAATCCAGCCAGGCAAAGCACCCCTCGCCGACCTAGCAATATCCCGAAGGCACCAAACCGTGAGAACGAGGTGGGGGGCAAAGGCGCTCACATTGCTTGGTGCTTTCGGGGTACTGCTAGGTCGGTCAGAGGCACTGGCCAGCTGGAGAGGGGGGTTGCTGGGCAGCCAGTCTCTTGCGAGCGGGCTCCCGAAGAGCCACGCATAGCCTCAGGGTCAAACAGCTGTGTTGCGCTGTTGCAGCAGCAACACAGCAGCCATGAGGTGACCACGCTCACGAGCAGCCGCAAACACCCTTTCTAGCCGGGCACAGTGCCATTCACTGACCTAGGGGTATCGCCAAGCCGCAGGAGTGCCTGTTCGCTGCCCTCCGGTTCCCGCGGCTCGGTGCCTTTGGAATGCCCCTAAGTCAGTGAATGGGGCTCTGCGTTGGAGAGGGGGGTTTCACGAGCAGCTTTTCCGCTCCCCGCTCGCGTGACTCCCAGGCTCACAATGCCCTTGCCTAACTCTCCCTATCTCCGCTGCTGCCGCCGCCTGCCACATGGCTTTTTCTGCAGCTTCCAAAGCAGTCTTCTGGCAGTTGCCGCTCTGGGAGTACGCTGTATGGTTGTGGGCTCCAGCGTACTCCCAGAGCGCTGGCTCTTCGACGGAGATGGGCACCACCCGCTAGAGTATGGAACAACTAGCACATATGTGCAAGGGGAACCTTTACCTAATGTCATGGCATTTCTTGAAGCCATCATTAACGAAATCCCACCAGTCATTAGATGAAGACCCACCGTGATCTAAACCAGGGGTCCCCAACCTTTTTTGCACCAGGGACCGGTTTCATTTTAAAGAAAATTCTGCGGACCGGCTGGCCTAGAGGAGGGGGGGGAGGGGGAACAGGTGGCGCACGCGGGGGGGGGGAATCAGCCCACTTGGCCCTCTAGGGCAGTGGTGAGCAAACCTATTAGTCAATAGAGCCAAATATCAACAGTACCACTACTGAAATTTCTTTTGAGAGCCAAAAGGTGTGGCCTGTTTTGTGGGAGTGGCTCAGTTGTCATGTGACCCAATGGGAGTGGCCAATTTGGAAAATGTGGTGAAACTCACTTAACAGTCTTGCTTAGCAACCAAAATTTTGGGCTCAATTGTGGTCATAAGTTCTTTCTTTCTTTCTTTTTTTCTTTCTTTCTTTCTTTCTTTCTTTCTTTCTTTCTTCCATTTCTGGCTGGTCTTTGGTCTTCTGAAGATGGTAAAAATGGATTTATGGGCACTCGTTATATATAAAGGCAGCCCATGACTCTTTGGGATGCTGGTTGGATCCAGGAAATGACTCAGAGGATGTGATTCCTTTGAAATGACCACTGGGAGAAAAATAGATCTTTAACCTGGTTAACCAAACAGGTAGCTTGAGGTAGAAGGAAATAGGAAAATAGATTTCTTTCTTTCCTTTCCTTTCCTTTCCTTCCTTCCATTGCCTCCCTCCCCCTTCCTCCCTTCCTTCCCTCCCTCCTACCCTCCATCCCTCTTTCTTTTTTCTTTCTTTCCTTCCTTCCTTCCCTTCCTTCCTTCTTTCACTCCTCCCTTCCTCCTCCCTCCCCCTTGTTTCCTTCACTCCCTCCCTCCCACCCTCCATTCATCTTTCTTTTTCTATTTTTTTTCTTTCTCTTTCTCTGTTGTCTCTCTCTCTCTCTCTGTATCTGTCTCTCTCCCCTCCCTCCACCCATCTCTGTCACTCTGTGTGTGTGTGTGTGTGTGTGTGTGTGTGTTTCCCTCTCTCCCTCTATTTCTGTCTCTCTAAGTCTGCCTCTCTGTGTGTCTGTCATTCTCTCCCTCCCTTCCCCCCGGGGAAGCAGCAGAGGGGCTGGCGAGGAGGAGGGAGCAGCCTCCTGGGCAAAGGATGGCCGAGCGCGCCTCCACCAGCTCCTTCTGACGGCCACCGCGGCGCACTTTCCGGGGCTGGCTTGTGGCTGGGGAGGTTATCCCGCAGTGGGCGGGCGAAGGACTCGAGCTGCGGTTACCTTAAGCTGCTGCCGAAGCCATCCAGGCGCCGCACGGGACTGGAAGGGAGGTGGGCGTGTGGCGCCCGGACGGCTTCGGCGGCAGCTTAAGGTAACCGGAGCTCGGGTCCTTCGCCCGCCCGCTGCGGGATAACCTCCCCAGCTGACAAGCTGGCCCCTCCAGGAAGCCCCGGAAAGTGCGCCGAGGTGGCCATTGGAAGGAGCTGGTGGAGGCGCGCTAGGCCATCCTCTGGCCAGGGGGCTGCTCCCTCCTCCTCGCCGGCCCTGCGGCCCAGTTCCTATGAAGCCGCGGACCGGCACCGGTCCGCGGACCGGGGGTTGGGGACCCCTGATCTAAACCATTCCCAGTTTAGCCCCTCCCAGCCCCAAGCTTCATTTCTTCGAAGGTAAGGGACCACCTCCCCTTCAACTCCCCCCATTGCCCTGATCTCTGCCCTTTTGGCTGACATGCATCCTGCTTTCAGGGGCAGCAAGTAGCTCCAAAATCATGTGGCTCTGGGACTCTTTGCTGCACTGTTTCTCTAAGTCCCCAACCCACAGCAAAGTACAAAAGCCCCAGGAAGCCCCAACCCAGTCCAGAAGCATTGTTACAATCTACAGGTTCCCTGGGAAAGCCCCAGTAGTATGACTCAAAGCCATAACCAACCTGGGAAGCCCCAGCAGATACAGCCTAGCCCAGCAGTGTGGCACATAGACCCCTGCACTCCAAGACCCTAGCCACCTTCATTTCACTGCTCCAGTTGACCTTTGTTGTTTTCTTACTCCTGCTGCTGATCACGTAGGTTGAGCCTGACCCTCCATAATTGGCCATACGAGGCCGCCTTCACCAGGTCATGCAAGGAAGCTGCTTGTTCATGACCTTGTGAAGAAAGTCTTGCTCAGCTAGTAGTTGCCTTGTTAAGGACCAGGGTGGGCATGCATAATCAGCAGCAGGAGCAAGAAGGCAAAGGTCAACCAGGGTTTGCAGAGCAAAACCAGGGTGGGCATGCATAATCAGCAGCAGGAGCTGAAAAGCCAAAGATGGGAGGGATGGATTGGTGGGGTAAGTTGAATCACCCATGTGGTCATAAGTATGGATGGGCTGCCAAGCACCCACATTTGGACCACATGGCCATAGAGCATTCCAGTGGCCATATTTGCAGGTAACAGGGATATGTACCATTAGCAGACACCATCATAACTTTTAATGTTCAGTGAATGAATGATGTACAGTGGCATAGAGTGGATGTCATTTATGACATGCCATAGTTCCGACCATCACAGCATCCCTGCAGTCGTGTGTTTATGATTTGTGACTTTCTCTGTCAGCTTGTCACAAGCATAGTCAGTGGGGAAGCTGGCAGGAAATCTGAAGTTGCAGATATTCAGAGCCTTGCAGAGCAACCCATGCAATCCTTTTTTAGTAATGGCAATTGAGATTACCAGAATTGCCATCATATCCCAAAGATTTACCTGCTATATACAGTTTTACACTTTGGAGGGCACTTGGTGATGAAAATAACTGTTTGACATTCTTGTGGAAATAAAAAAAGATTATATAAATTAATGCAATTGTTTAGTAATAGATCATGATGATGACAGTTCTCAGACTGAAGAAATTACTTGGCTAAGTAGCAAAACATTTCTAACCAAAAAGAAAAAGTCCAATTGCCATGACTCAACCTCCAAGCAACAGGTCATTTTTGTTTTTATGTTATCCTATAAATTTGGCGTTAACTCCAGTAAATTCTGTAATGCAAACAAATTAAGCGCCGACCCATCTTAGCAGCTGTTTGAGGTATATTTTGCTTGAGGTATAACTGCCCTCAAAGTAAATAGCATAGACTTCTTTCTTCGTTTGAACGGCTGTTAAAATATATTATGATTTGGAAAACCTATACACATCTGTTTTGTAATAGTGACAGCCCACCAACTCTGGAAAGGAGTTGCAGCCGAGAATACTGCAGGTGGAAGGAAAGGGAGAGGCAAGCGAGGAAAACGGAAAAGAACGAGGGATCTCAATAGAGGCCAGGTCCTTGGCGAAGGTAAACTTATGACATAATGAAGAGTCCAGAAGGGACCCATTACTCAAATCAGTCCATGGATGCTGCTGTGATACAGTATGAGTTAAATCAGGGCCCTAAGAAATGTGAAGGAATAGGGGTTTAAAGAAATTGCCATTACGCTTCCCTCTAGTGCAGTAGTTCTCAACCTTCCCAATGCCGCGACCCTTTAATACAGTTCCTCATGTTGTGGTGACACCCTCCCAACCATAAAATTGGTGTCTTGGTTCATAAGACCATCGAAAATATGTGTTTTCCAATGGTCTTAGGCGACCCCTGTGAAAGGGTTGTTCGACCCCAAAGAGGTCCCGACCTACAGGTTGAGAACCGCTGCTTTAGTGTAATCTTAATGTACACATTACCCCTAAAAATCCAAATACCAAAATTAACACAAACAAACATTGAAAACAATACAAAATGTTCAGGAGGGTGGGTTTTTTATAATAATGTAAAGGAGGTAGCAATATAAGGGATTATAATATAACAACGTAAAAATGTAAAGGCGCCAGTGATTAAGGCACAAGGCTAAAAATCAGAAAACTGAGTTTCTAATCCCACCTCAGGCATGAAAACCAACTGAGCCCAACTGACAAAGTTGTTGTTTGGAGGAAAATAGAAGAATAGAGCCTTAGGTATATTTACTGCCTTGAATTATTTATAAAAATAATTCAAGCTCTTGCCAAATGTTTATTAATTGGAAAAGAAAATCCCCTAAATAGTAAACTGATAGTTTGGAAGGTAAAGATAGCTTACCGTATTTTTCGGAGTATAAGACGCTCCGAAGTATAAGACGCACCTAGATTTTGGGCGAGGAAAACAAGGGAAAAATATCTGCCTCTGCCTCCCAAGAATTTGCCTCCTTGCAACAAACAGTACAGACAATATACACTGTTTATAGTGTTATATTTCAGACTATACTTGTACAGATGCTGTTTAAATTGATGTGCTTTCTGGAAGTATAGTTATTCTCTGCTATTTAAAAGAATAGCACTTTTTAAAACAATAGCACTGGGTCTCTTCAGATCAAGCATTTATTTTAAAAAGCGTCTTCATTTTGTTAAGTTGTCTAGAATAATAATAAAGCAATCTTTAGAAAATAAGTCTAATAATTTGAACATTCTATAGGCATTTATAGTTGTTGACTTACCTCCTTGCAGCAAACAGCCTGATTAGCACAAGAAAAAAAATCTGCCTTGCCTCCCACCAATTTGTCTTGTGGAGCAAACAGCAAGTTTTACTTTCAATTTCTCCTGATCATCAGCTGTTAGAGGCTGCAGGGATTGCTATAGTTTATTGAAGCCTCCACAAGCCCCGTTTGCTGCAAAGAGGTAAATTGCTGAGAGGCAGAGGCCAAAGAGTTGGGGCTGGTGGGTGGGTGGGGCTACATTCAGTGTATAAGACACACCCAAATTTTCATCCTCTTAGGGGGGAAAAGGAGCGTCTTATACTCTGAAAAATACACTACATAGGAGAGATAGCTATCTTTTTGGAGTAGTAAGCTATATCTGGGAAACAATAATGGTATGGGGAAGTTATCACTGCTATCTTCTCCAGACTCACTAGCATCTGCTGCCTGAGGTAAATTGCAGCCTCACTCCACCTAATACCGTAATAGAGTCGACCATGTCTGCAAGGAATTACTGCTGAATCCCAGCAGAAAGACTTCGCTTAGGAGATGAGGATGTACTGCAATTTCTTATTGCAGGATCCACATAATAATAGTGTATTTATAATGATTTCTTAGGGTGCTGAAAATAGCCAGAGAGTGATAATCAGAATTTATTTCAGGAAATAGGTTTTCTACTTGAAAAGAATTGATTCCAAATTGGAAGAGAGGGAGATACTATATGTAAAAATATCGACTCACTTTCAGTCATAAATTCTAGATAGTTGGATTCTCTCTCCATCTTATTAAAAACAGTTAAACTTTTGGAAGTTCTGGTTAGCCAAAATTGGCCGCCACTTTTTACACTTTTAATCTACCTTAAGATGCCATGAAAAGCTGTACGTATAAAAGTGCAAAAAATAATTTTATGATTTTTGGTATTTGCTGTTGAAGTGTGGATTGGTAGTATGCTAAATAATATCTATGACGGGTATTTGTTTAAGTTGTAATTGTTTTTGTGCTGGTGTGTTCAGGAAAAATTGGTTTCCTTTGGCCTGGACTCAATGCTCCATTGATGGTATATGGAAAAGTTCAAGGCATTTCTCAAAGAAATGAAGAAGAACAGAAGGCTTTGCAGTTAGCAAAAGCTGAGGAACAAAAGCAGCTAGACAAAAGAAGGAGAATACGGATTAAGAAGGAAAGAGGTTGGACTGGACGATCCTGGGGAGGTGTCAGTTTAGGACCTCCTGATCCTGGTCCCAATGGAGGTGAGATAATTATGGAAAGAATGAACATTTTGTTCTCTAGAAACAAGATTTGTTTGGTGGTTTCATAATCTGTGTATACTGCTAATAACAAGTTAAATACATAAATGGAAGGCCATGTAGAAGAATAAATATCACACACACAAACAAAAACTAACCCTAGTTTTGGGGGGAAATTGTCTCCTTGCTAATACTATTTTAAGAGGAAAGGATGGGAAGATACATGTAATATTCCATACTATTATTTCAGGATACATATTTACTATGTAGATTTTGATCATATCTAATAACTGAAAATATTTATTAAAACACCTTGGAAAATAATTAGAATATAGCTCAATTGGCATATTCTTCCAAGTTGTTAATGGGAATTTAAAGTTGTGAACTGTCCAGAAATTCAAATTAGTGTCTTGTAACGTTAATGAATTCTGACTAAAAATTCACCGTTTTCCCAGTGACTGTAAGAAGAATTGAACACCCAAAACAGAGAGAATTCCAGAGAAATTGGCTCAGTATAATTTGCCTGTTGACTCCCTTGGAAAACGAACCTACTGCAGAAACTAGAATATAGTTAGAAATATTAATTGTTTTCTCATTCCTAGACATCCTGTTGTAGTGTTGGCACAGTAAAAGTAAGCATTTATAGCCTGTTTAGTTTAAATACAATCCGATCTGTGCATGATTGCTTGTTCGAGTAATGCTTATTCAGGTGAATAAGGCATTTCAGAATTAATTTAAGTAAAATGGTTGTCATCTGTTTGCTTTATAATTTGGTGCTGCCTAATTATATTTTGTCACTTTAAAAAAAATTAAAAGGACAGAACAAAATGTAGTCTTACTCCTTCTTTTCATACTACCATTTGCATTTCACAAATGGCTATTGTTCTTGAGGCAGTTTCATCCCTTTTGGAATAGATGTTCCAGTTCATTAGTGTTCTATTATTGCTGCGTGGACTGGTTCATATTTGTCCTAAATTAAAGAAACAGCGACATTCACATGGAACAAGGCCATTGATGTACCACTACGGGCAGGTCATCAAATGATTTCTTGAAGGCCAATTACAACATCTGTATAATTTAGTGTACTCCACATGACTTGATCCTACAGAGGTCTGATTGTGATAAGATGCACCATAATTGTTCTTGGAAAATAATATGAATATTGTATGTGCAGTATAACACTGATTCATGTCTCCTTAACTGACAGAAACATTTGAAGATTTTGATAGCAGAGTACTTGAGGTAAGAGGTTTTTTTTATTAAAAATGTAAGTTTAAGTGTCTTTAAATATAAAAAGCAATGTTTAAAATCAGTGTGAATCTTATTCCTTTAATAGCAGGTCTGTGCAACTTGTAGAGGAGAAAGGACCCCATTAATAAATTAAAAATTATTGCAGGCCACAAAGGAACATCTGGTGCACCAATCAGCTGTTTAACAGCTAGCAAAATGACAGTGAAGCCTAGAGACATTGGAGGGGCTTGGTAGGGTGTTTTTTGGGGCAATGACAGTGAATGTATTGACTTTTGAAAAACCACCAGCAGGTTGTAAAAGGCTGGTTGTGAGCCACATGTTGTGCTGGCCAGGTCAATAGAACAAGAATTTGTCAGATCAATGGATTCTGAAATAATGTATCTTTACCTCAAAGTAAAATGCGCTGGGTTTTTTAAAATAAAATTATTGACTACTTCTTCTGAATTCTTGTAAATACTGTGTTTCCCTGAAAATAAGACAGGGTCTTATTTTCTTTGGACCGTTATTGGCCTTATTTTTGTGGTGCAGGAGGCGGCGAATGTGGCTGCTGCTATGTTGCAATATTTGGGGGGAGAGGTTATTTTAATGCATGTGCTCAAAAGCGCGATTGAGCTTATTATCCGGGGAGGTCTTATTTTCAGGAAAACACAGTAATAATAATAATAATAATAATAATAATAATAATAATAATAATAATAATAATAATAATAATAATAATAATAATAATAATAATAATAATAATAATAATAATTTATTTTATATACCGCATCCTCTCCCTGAGGGGACTCGGAGCGGTGCACAGGGAAAAATTAAAACACAATAAAATATACATACAGGAATAAATACAAATAAAAACCAATTAAATTTAATTGTCCCTGCACTAAAATCCCTACATTAAAACTAACAATCCCTAAAACCCTAATGGTAGAGACTAACCTAGGCCGGCCAAGCAGAAAAAGTATGTTTTAAGTTTTTGGCGGAAGGAGCGGAGGTCCGTGGTTGTTCTAATGTCGGGGGGAAGGTCGTTCCAGAGGGCTGGGCCCGCCACAGAGAAGGCCCTTCCCCTGGGCGTCGCCCGCTGACAAAGTCTAGTGTACGGCACCCGGAGAAGCCCCGCTCTGTGGGAGCGAATCGGCCGTGAGGATGTATGGGGCAGGATCCGATCCGGCAGATAGCTAGGTCCCGTGCCATGGAGCGCTTTAAAGATGACAACTAGCACCTTGAAGCGCACCCGAAAGACGACAGGCAGCCAGTGCAGCTTGCGCAAGAGAGGTGTTATATGGGTGTACCTAGTGGTCCCCATTATTGCTCGCGCGGCTGCATTCTGGACCAGCTGCAGTCTTCGGGTGCACCTCAGGGGGAGCCCCATGTAGAGAGAGTTACAATAGTCCAGTCGGGATGTCACGAGGGCATGAGTGACTGTGCAAAGGGCATCCCGATCCAATAGGGGGCGCAACTGGCGTACCAGGCGAACCTGGTAAAACGCCCTCCTGGCCACGGCTGTCACTTGGTCTTCCATGGACAGCCGGGTATCCAGGAGGACACCCAAGTTGTGCGCCCCATCCACAGGGGCAAGGTGTTCGCCCCCTATGGCCAGTGATGGAGTCAACTGGTTGAATCGGGCGGCCGGAAACCACAGCCACTCGGTCTTGGACGGGTTGAGTCTGAGTCTGTTACTTCCCATCCAGATCCGCACGGCTTCCAGGCACTATCACATCACCGCTATGGCATCGTTGGGGTGGTTTGGGGTAGATATATACAACTGCGTATCATCAGCGTAGAAGTGGTACTCTACCCCAAAACCACGGATGATCTCACCCAGCGGCTTCATATATGTGTTAAACAGGAGAGGCGAGAGGACCGACCCCTGAGGCACCCCACATGTGAGGGGTCTCGAGGTCGACCACTGCTCTCCTGCCAACACAAATTGCAATCGACCGGAGAGGTAGGAGGAGAACCACCGTAAAACGGTGCCTCCCACCCCCAACCCCCCCAGCCGATGCAATAGGATACCATGGTCGATGGTATCAAAAGCTGCTGAGAGGTCTAATAGGACCAGGATGGAGGAACAACCCCCATCTCTGGCCCTCCAGAGATCATCTACCAACGCGACCAATGCCGTCTCGGTGCTATGCCCGGGCCGAAAGCCGGACTGGCGCGGGTCTAGATAATCAACTTCCTCCAGGTGACGGGGAAACTGTTGTGCCACCACGTTCTCTACAACCTTCGCCAGAAAGGGAAGGTTGGAGAAGGGACGATAGTTGGCTAATAAAGCTGGGTCCAGAGAGGGCTTCTTCAGGAGGGGCCTCACCATGGCCTCTTTAAGGGAGGCAGGCAAGAAACCCTCACTTAGAGAAGCGTTGACAACCTCCTGGAGCCAGCCTCGTGTCACCTCCCAGGATGCCAGTACAAGCCAGGAAGGACACGGGTCCAATAAACATGTGGTGGCTCGCAGTCGCCCACGTAACCTGTCCATATCCTCGGAAGTAACAGAGTCAAACTCCTCCCAACCAAGATCCGCCTCGTGCAATCCCACTGGGCCATCAATGGAGACTAACTCGTTCTGAATCTGAGCGATTTTCTCCTGCAGATAAATCACAAATTCCTCTGCTCTACCCTGTAATGGGGCTTCCCGCACCCTCTGTTGTAAGAGGGAGCGGGTCACCCTAAACAGGGCGGCAGGGCGGTTATCTGCGGATGCTATGAGAGTGGCGTTTGGCCACTCTCAGCGCCACAATGTAAGTCCGTAAATGGGCTCTTACCTGTGTCCGGTCAGATTCAGATCGAGTAGACCTCCATCTTCTCTCTAGGCATCTCTTGTGGCGTTTCATCACCCTTAGCTCCTCGGTAAACCAAGGAGCCAGGGTGGCTCGCCGCCGCAAGAGAGGCCGCAAGGGCGCGACCCGATCCAAGGCTCCCGTGGTCGCAGTATTCCATGCGGCCACGAGGTCCTCCATCGGGGCGCGGGTCAGGGGTACAGGAAATGGCCCAAGCGCCGCCTGGAACCCATCAGGGTCCATCAGGCGCCTGGGGCGGAACCAAATAGGTGACTCAGGTTCCGCCTCCCCGCGGTGGGGAGTAGCGGTTGGAAAGTCGAGCCGGAGAAGTGAGTGATCTGACCATGACAAGGGCGTGATGACTATATCCCCTATACCCAGATCACTCTTCCATTGGCCTGAGACAAAGATGAGATCCGGTGTATGTCCACCCTCGTGGGTGGGGCCTTGAATTAATTGGGTCAGGTCCATGGCCGTCATGGAAGCCATGAACTCTTGAGCTACCTCGGATGATTCGCCCACCGATGGCAGATTAAAGTCCCCCATGACTAAAAGTCTGGGGGTCTCAACTGCCATCGTAGCGATCACCTCGAGGAGCTCGGGCAGGGCTGCTGTTACATAGCGGGGAGCCAGGTATACAACCAGCAAGCCCAACTGCCTCCCAGTAAAAACTAAGATCATATTTTGAAGACAGCATTTTTTAAATAGAGGATATTTCTAATCAATTTTGAAAAACTAATAAAGTTAACTGTTAGGTTAATCACATGAAAGTGAAATAGACATAGAAACAGACTCTTCTTCAATTAATTTGGATTCTATCCAAACCAAACGTATGCCAGAATAAAATTATATAAAGTGGGGTCACGATCACTTTTTGTCTTTCTGCTCTTGAAAAACATTAGACTCTTGTTTTCCTTAAGAGTAATTTTTTATTCATTAGATGTAATAAATGTGAAATACTGAGTGAATTTGGATTTGGGATTATGTTCTTGCAGTTCTGATTTCCTGTTCTTTTCTCTTCCTAAATGTGTTGCATTGTTACTCTGCACTTTAACACATACCCCCTTTGTAGCATTCTCTCTCATCCTTCACATAATTCAGATTTCAACTAAACAGGAAGCAAAGTTTCCTTGTAAATCCCCCACATATCCCAGCATTACAACAACCAGAGTTTGGAAATGACCACATCTTATCTTCTTCTCCAGAGGTCCCAATATTTTGTCTGATGTCAGAATCTTAATTGTTTATAACCTTATTAAAAATCATTCACAGATTGTTGTTTACATAGCCTTTGCTGATACTTTACATATTCCTCAAGACAGGTCAATATACTTATTTGGGCTTTCACAACCTTTTGTCCACCTAGTTTTGCAGCAGTTCACTATTTTTTAAATTAAAAATCAGCATAACAATTTGTGAACTGCACAGTGTGCATTTCCTTTTCTATCTACGTTTTTATTAGAGAACTGCAATACAAAATTCAGAGAATTGGGAAGACTGAAGTAGAATTGCTTTCTAGTTCATGTATTATTCTGAGAAGTACAGATTAGATGCATGCATATTCAAATGTAAATCTAATAAATTTCCTTTCATCTCTACCCATACCCATCCATATTGGATACTTTCTCCATGTAAAACTACAGTAGTCAACATTATTTTTAGAATTTTGAAGCATTATACATTACACTGAGTAATTACCTATTTTTATTTATTTTATTTATTTTATTAAATTTATACCCCGCCCTTCTCCTTGTTAGGACTCATCTATCTCTGTACCTATCTCTGTCCATCTATTTAAGTTACTAAAATAGAGATTTATGAGCCATTTCATGTTGAGGCCAACCCAGGATCATTATTAAGAGGGATATTGTGGTCAGACATGCCCACTTTTATGTCTACAGAGTATCCAGACTCTTCCACATGTCCATAAAAGTAAAGTACTTTTGCTACCAGCAGCTCTTTTTTTAAAAATTATATATAAAAAGAATAAGGCTTATGCTTCAGAATCTATAAAACACAATGCAACTTACCTAAACCTTTACTGAAATATTTGTTAGGATTTTTTTCTCCGCCATCCAGATCCTATCTTAATTGTATATATGTAATTAACCATGTATGATAGTTAGCAGACAACTGGATCTAATGTTAACATTTTTTACTAGCATTTCAGTTTGATTTCTTGTTACTTGGTAGAGTTATTTATTCTAGTAAATTAAATTATAATTCTGTGTGTTAAGGTTTTTTTTAACTGAATTTTAAAACCATGCTAGGTTGTTTCACTAGCTTTATAAATGTGCTTGATATTCAAGAGAATTTAATACTTTAATTTAGGTCCTTCGTTCTGAAGAAACATAATTATTAGGACTAATAAAATTCAGGCTTCAAGAAATGCACTGGAGCATGGGGGAGCATAAATACGTCAACTGTTTGCAATTCCTTAAAGCAGCCGTATCTTTTCCTACCTTCAATCTTGATCATGCTGAGGCTAGCAGTTAGTAGGCTGGTTATGATTTCTTTGCAGTGGATGCCCTTTTCTCTTCTTGACCATTTGCCTTACGGTCAGGTGTTAAATATCAAGATGCTGCCTTGGGGCGATGAGAGAAGAAAAGAAATTTTTACCTCACTACTTTTTTTATTCCTCCTGCAATGCCACAAAGGGAATAAAAGCATGGGCTTTAAAAAAAATTATGAAAGAGAAAGTAGACTAGAATAAAAGTGCCATAAAAAGGAAAGAGTCCTTGGTGGAACTGGCCAAAGACCATCATAGAATATTTTGCATAGTTTGCTTCTAATAATAGCCATTGGAAGGTGGGTGAGTAGAGTAGGTTCAGAAGCAGGAGCTGGAAAAAAACCTGTTCTTGTTTTTCCCATAGTTGGCTTTTAGTTTCATGTTCGATAGATCTATCCTTTGTGAATGTATCCAATTTCCTTCTAGACCTAACCAAATCAGTGGCCATCAACACATTCTGTGGTAATTAATGTAGCATTGAAGGAATGATTCTGTCATAAATCTTAACTTTATTGGAGATCCTATTGAGAAGGGAGAAAAATATTCCTCTGCCTTCTTCTTTCATTGTCTACCTGTGATTTTATACGCTGTGATCCTGGTCCTTGATCCTTTCTCCAAGTTTATATATTCCACTAAGGCAGATCAAGAAAAGTTTGTGGTCAGCTTCGGCATCTGCCTGGTTTTTTTCTGTGAAGATAGAACTAAAGAAATCACTTAGCGTCTTCATTTATTTTCTTGTTAGGATTGCCACCAAAATAAAGGCGCCTTGTGAAGCCTCATGAAAGAACAAACTCTTACACTATACCAGAACTTTGGCCTAGTGTGTCTAGAAATGTGATTAATAGTAGCAGTGGGACTTTTAAAAGAAAAGAATAGAAAAAGCCAAGGATTAAACTTGAGATATCTGAACGCAAAGCATGTGCTCTGTCACTGAGATTTTTGAGCATATGTTCAAGTGGTGGCAGACACATGCTATATACAGCTTGAGGCAACTTGCTATTTCAAAAGTAGATAGAATCCAGGCACAGATCATAGCAAAGCGTCTGTCAGATTTTCAATACTATCTCCATGGACACAAGACCTAGTTAATGTTATGAGACAAAAATTAAGATTCTTAAAAGAGAGACTAGAAAAATCCATTCTTTTGAGGCCATTCATAATTTGAATGAATATGTTTCTACTAGCCAAATTGTGAAAGCAGGGCTTGGGATGTCTCAGCAAAAAGATTAGCGGAAATTAGGGCAAAGAATTTCATGTTAAGCCCTTAATGCCACTGGCAACTCAACAGCTGCTTGTTTTCCATCCAAAGATTTTAGAGTGCCAAAAAGCTCAACAACCAAATACAGATCAAGCAATTAAGGCAAATAGATGAAGATGGGTCACAAGTGCATTTGAACAAACTATTTGAGGTGCTATGGGACTAAATTAATTGTAATGAACTGTGAAACAATTTTTTTTTTTAATACTCTTAAAAGAAAAAAGCGTCATATTTTTGTTTCAATTTTAAAATGATATCTTGATTGCTGTCCTAAGAGACTCTACTTCAGTTTTTAAATGAATGTGTTAGAGGTAGTGTTTGATGGTAATCGAGCTTGGAATTACAGTTGTAAGTCATGACATCATTCAGGGGTCATAATGCGATCGTGCCCAATTGTACATTTTTTGTACAATTGTGGTTGTAAGCTAATGCCACAGTCGTTAAAGAAATTCATTTTCTTCATTGGCCTTTTTTTTGCTGGAAAGCAGAAGTAAATTCTGAAAACCAGCAAAAATGCTGGAAATCATGGTCACATGATTGTGGACATTGCAAAAATCAGTAAATTCAAGCTGGTTGCCAAGCACTTAAAATGTGATCACGTGGCTGTAGTTGGGGTCAGGGGGGCAGCTATTGAAATTCCAGGGCCAGATCATATGTAGCTCTGGGGAGACCTGTCGTAACTTGGAACTATCATTAAGTACCCAGTCATTAATTAGTACACTACCTGTACTCATTCCAAGAAATAAAGAGGCATTAGTAATGGATGGCTGATTTCCAAATATAATAGAAGCAAGGAGCTATTTGCAACAATGTAAAGGATTCAAACAAAAATGCTTAACATTTAATATTAAATAAATGCAACAAATCAAGCAGATTATATTGGGAGAAAGAGTCTGAAACCATCATACTAGAAAATGTCTAGCCTTACTTTAACTTGATTCAGAGTTACATAGATTTAAATGTATTAGTGTTGTCAGAAAACACTTGAAGAATAAGGTTTTTGAAAACTACTGCTGAGGTTTTGTCAGTTAAGATGAATGTATTTTTCTCACTAAAACCTTAAATCTTGAAGCTAATGATTTAAATATTGAGTCACTTATACAGTTGGGAAGAACTGGCAAACAATTCAGAATGTAATTGTTAAGCTTATGTTTCATTGAAGAGGAGGAAGTTTTAAATTATAAGCAGTATAAAAATGATTGTAATTTTGTGTGTCCCCCACCTTCCCACTTTCATAATGTTCTGTAATCATTTATTTAGATTCAAATCTGTGTTTACTTTTGAGGGCAGCAATATTAAAGCACCAAATAATAAGTTAGCATTATAACAAGTGATTAGCCATCCACGCCCTTTCATAATATATCAAGCAACTCTACAATATTGCAATATATGTATATTCTCATTAATATTTATGATTTGTCTATTTAAAATATTTGTTTGGCCATCTAATCAACAAAAACCATTCTTGGCAAGTTACAGAAAATTTGACAGACCCTAACAAAACACAACTGTATATATCAACTCTATACTGTATATCAAATTGTATCAATTTGCACAAGTTATATCAACATGTAATGATATAATAATAGAATAGTAAGTCAAACAGAAATGGCACCAAGGAATAATTAATGGTGGGGGACTTTTATATGATTATATAGTTTCCTTTGTAACTTTTGTTTCCATTTCTGTTAATAAGGGGAATGGTTCTACAGAGTGCTTGACTGTTGGCCTACGCTAATCAGCATTTTCCTGAAAATTAATTATACTGTAGAAGAAACTGCTTTTTGAACAAAGATGCCAAAGCAGCATTACTAGTATTTTATGAACAATGAATCCTAATGGTACCCTTCTGAAAACACTGATTAATCTGTCTTGCTGATGCAACAAGATAGTAAATATCTGCATTTTGTATGTTGCATTTGTTAAGAGCTTCCTAGCTTTTGTCTAAGACTTCACCCTCAGACTTTTCTTTGTATGCAAATAATTTATGGTGAAGGGTATTTGGCCTGCCCTTAAGTCCAGCATTAAGAGATGCTGTTTTGACCTTAAGCTTGTGCCATAAAAGCAATACTTAATGGTTCCCTTGGAATTTTGTTCAAAGGTAAATGAAAAGTTTTCTAAAGATGTGGAATGGTATATGCTAAAGGCAACACATCCCTTCCTGAATTGCTGAACACCAGAATTAGAAAGCTTATAAATGTAGTACAGTGGTTCAGGAGTTCAATTTCTGGTTTGAAACCCATAAAAGTAAGGTTTAGGTACATACTTCTGCCAAGTCCCATGCAATATAGATGAAACTTATTGTGTACTGCCTACCAGTGGTGAAATTCAAAAAAATTTACTACCGGTTCTGTGGGCGTGGCTTGGTGGGTGTGGCCGGGTAAGGATACTGCAAAATCCCCATTCCCTCCCCACTCCTGGGGAAGGATATTACAAAATCTCCATTCCCATCCCACTCTGGGGCCAGCCAGAGGTGGTGTTTGCTGGTTCTCTGAACTACTCAAAATTTCCATCAGAACCTGCTGAATTATACCCCTGCTTCCTACTGATGATCTATGTAACTATAAATTTTGCTGTGCTTTCAATGATTATTTTCTTAAGCTGAGATTCCTTAGCATTTTGATTTCTGTTACTGCTGTATAACAGCACAAAGTAGCTCATGATATTTGTGCTTTAACAGCTATATTCTGAGATTACAGATTTTGTCTATCATTACATTTATCTATACTGAGCATATTTTATATCTCAATATATTTTCTTTGATCCTCCCATCTTATCAGGTCACAACTGGTGCACATGATTTAAGGCTACACTTCCACATTACCTGAAAGAAAGAAACATACAAACATGATATTCCTTTCAGCCATTTGTCTGAAACGGTATAGGGCAGTGATGGCGAACCTTTTTTGGCTCGCGTGCCAAAAGCAAGGGGAGTACAGGGGGGGTTGTGCATGGGCGTGCCACACATGCACGCACTTTCCCCCTCTGGTTTGCTCGTAGGGTCATTTTTCGCTCTCAGGAGTCTTCATCCCTCTGGGGCCTTCAGGGAAGCCTCCGGAGGGTGAAAAATGGTATCAAAAGAAGGCTGAAGTCAACTGGACAGGTGTGCTGGAGCTGACAGGGCAACGCCTCACATGCCTTAATAAATGGCTCTGCATGCCACCTGTGGCACCCGTGCCATAGGTTCACCATCACGGGTATAGGGTTTCCTGTCTAGGCAGGGGGTTGGACTAGAAGACCTCCAAGGTCCCTTCCAACTCTGCTATTGTATTGTATTTGTATTTTGTATTATGAGTTTTTTCCTGATCTCCCTTTAATATCTAACCGTAATGTTATTAAGGTTTCCTATATTGAGCTTTGAGTTATGAAGCGATGTTTGTCACTATTGAAATAATTTTTGCTTTGACTGACAAGTTAGCAGATGTAGAGGGATTAAATACATCTATTAGCATGTTTTACAGTTCTAGTTACTTAACAGAGTAGAACAGACTTTAAAAAGAAAACAGGGTACTGTAGGTCCACTGTCTAGGAAAGGGTTGGCGGAAGAATCCTGGCAGTTGAAATCCACACATCTTAAAGTTACTGAGGTTGAGAAATGCTGTTCTGTAGTAAACTGTAGTACTTGTGATTCTCCCTCACCTTTACACATACATCTCTGCAAGCATGTTCTTTTCCATCATCCGTTCCTTAAAGTGTACATTCCAATCAAATTTGCTAAGTAAAAATCTTGTTGTACATCAGGTATTAGACTCCTGAGTGATTATGTTTAGCATGGAGTTACCTGCATTCTCAAGGACATGATAGCACTGAAGCCAAAGTAGAGGCTTTTTTTCATATCTGTAAGAGTTATAAATTTCTTAGCAAGGCAATTATGCACTGAGCTATTTTCTTTTCCTACAAAAGGGAAGGAAGCGAACTAATTGCTAGTGCTCAGTGAACGGAAAAAAGTAGTGCCAGTCCATGGCTGCCTATACACGTGACCAAGCTTGGAAAGTCTCTATGGAATTTTGAGAGAGATGTGATAGCTGTGATTGTGATGGGTGACCGGGCACATTTTCTTTCTCAGCTGCACAAAAACAGCTGACATGGGTAGTTTTTGGTTTTTTTTTTAAAGACACTCACTTCTTGGTTACTTGTTTCTGTGTGCTGCTTTTGCCATCTGCTGGAAAAGGAAGAAAGGAGCCTTGCTCTCCTGTCTTTTCACCCCCCAGTTTATCTGCAGTCTAATACGAATGCAACATTTCACACATTTGTAAGAAATACTGAGCAGTCTATGGAAGATCACATGAAGCGTTAATACCACTTTATAATGCCTTGGTAAGGCCACACTTAGAATACCGCATTCAGTTTTGGTCGCCACGATGTAGAAAAGATTTGGAGACTCTAGAAAGAATGCAGAGAAGTCAGGGGTTGCCACAAAGAAGAGGGAGTCAAATTATTCTCCAAGGCACCTGAGGGTAGAACAAGAAGCAGTGGGTGGAAACTAATCAAGGAGAGAAGCAACTTAGAACTGAGGAGAAATTTCCTGACAGTTAGAACAATTAATCAGTGGACCAGCTTGTCTCCAGAAGTTGTGAATGCCCCAACACTGGAAATCTTTAAGAAGATGTTTGTCTGAAACAGTATAGGGTTTCCTGCCTAGGTAGGACTAGAAGACTTCAAAGGTCCCTTCCAACTTGTGCCACCTCTGGCTCGTGTGCCATAGATTTGTCATCACGGATCTACTGTATTAGACAGTGTTAATTCAGGTTATATCTAATAACAGTGCCAGTCCAATAGAGACAGGCAACATTTTGATATTTGGAATTGTTTTTTCTTACCATTATTACTTTCTTTGGTGGTTGAGGCACTTGACCATTAGGGCAATTAGTCATTGGATACCAATGGGATTTTTTTAAAAAAATATTGTTATAGCTTTTAATCAGGTCTGTGTTGTATTCCTTTTTTCTCTGTATGTGATTTTCTTGTACCCTGCCTAGAACCCTTGTCAGTACCCTGCCTAGAACCCTTGTTAGAGCAACCTATACCTTTTCTTGTAGACGTTTCATTATCCCTAGTTTGGGTAATAAAATGCTGCAAGAAAACAACCAAGCTTAGAGAGCACCTGAAGTCCCTGATCTCATCTCTACCTCAGAAAAATAGTATAATACTCTTGCAGTTATTTGCTTCCCAAATGAATAACTTACCTCCAACCCTAAATCTTTTGGGGGGGGGGGATCACAAATCTTTGTTCATGTTTAAAAAATAAGAATATATGTTACTCATTCTGTCTAATCAAATTGAATAATCGCTACCTTTTCCTTCAGCTAAGATCTGTATTTAACATGACTTCAAATGAAGGCCGAAAAAGATCCATGAGGGCCCTTGTGGCTGTTGGCAATGGAAAAGGATCCGCTGGTAAGTAATTATCCTCTAATACAGGGGTCCCCAACCTTTTTGGCACCAGGGACCGGTTTCAAGTTAAAAAAAATTCCGCGGACCGGTGGACATGGCTCGGCCGGCGTAGAGGGAGATGGGGGAACAGGCGGCGCATGCGCACGGGGGTGTGTGTGAGTCAGCTCACTCACCCCTCTCGGGCACCCAATGGCGCGAGCGGCCACCCCTGCACTCTCCTGCCCCCGGCGCACACTCTACCCAGGAGATTGCCCTCTCCCCCTCCTCTCCCTCCTCTAAGAGTTGCGCCGCTCACTGCGGCCCGGTTCCTATCAAGCCACGGACCGGCACCGGTCCGCGGCCCAGGGGTTGGGTACCCCTGCTCCAATAGATGTCTCAAAGCGTGGAAGCTCTAGTTAATCCCTTCCAATAGAGGTAGAAATTCCCTTTTGTTGAATGCATTAACATTTGGGGAATATTGCATCAGGCAGGCACCTTTTAGAATTAGAGAAGAACACAAATAGCTTGTCTGCTCTAACTATCCAATCTCATGCTGAGATGCAGAAGAGCCCAGTAAATTTAAGGTCTGTGAGATGATAGCATTGGACGTGGCTGAATAGGCACCTTGAACCTTGAACATATATTGCATTGGACTTTCTCTGAATACCATTCTGCAGAAAGATGGAGAATCACATTAAGTGTTGATACTGTTTCCTTGTATGTAATAAGGTTGTTGCTTCTCTTAAGCAGGCTTGACTGAAAATGGATGCTATTCATAGTTCTCTGTTAACCCCCAACACTTCAGATATAAGCATGTACTGAAGGATAGACAAATGAATGAGCTTTTAACTATCTTCACTTTGTGGAAGCAGGCTAGCAGCAGGCTTTTCAGATCCCCCCCCCCTCTATTTTTTGAAGACAGCTCCAGCTTTCATCTCACCTGCGATGTTGTTTTCATTTATTTCTTACCATTTGGTTTCATATAACCCCATTATTTGCTTTTGTCCTATTTCTCCTTGTAGAATTTAAATGCATGCAGTATATGAGTTAGTCAGCCAAGAAAGTAAAAGAGAGAGAGGTTCTATATTAGGACAGAAATGTAGAAACAACGCAGTGTTGCTTAAATCTGGCAGAGACCGAAGAAACAGGGAAGGAAGCTTTCTAAATCTGTCAAGAAGAGTCTTCTTGGAAATAATCTGTTTCGTAGCAGCAGCACAACCCAGATTGTAAAGCTCAGCATCAGGGGCCTATTTATGTTCAGAACGAAAATACCGCCCAGCAACAAAGCCAATATAATTAGCCATATTCATCTGTTAGATTCCCTTGCCGTTTATAATTTTTTACATGCTAACATTTATCGTAAATTTTTTTTAAATATAAGTAAAAACCCTTATGACAATCAGAGTTTTGCTGAACAAAAACTGGATCTTAGATTAATTCAGGAGCCAAGAGCATATTTATTGGGGGTTGTGGAACGGGGCAGATCTTTTACTTTTTACTTGGATATATTTGCAGCTCTTAAAAGTTCTAGTTCCAGATGGGGGAAACTGGCATAGAATCTTAATATTACATAGATAAGGGAAAACCTTAGTACTGTATGTAATGTAACATGTGTGAATGTATGTATCTATATACAGTATGTATTAGATTTCTATGCTGCACATCTTATTAATACAGTGGGCAACTTCCAATAAAATAAAATGTTAAAAATTACTTAAAACAATTAAAATTAGAATTAAAAGTTTGAAAGTTAAGAACCAAGATGATGGGCAGCCTGGGTGAGAAGGGAAGGGAAGTCCTGTAACAGTCAGCTGGTTCCATCGCTGGCTATGGGGGGTGAGACCTTAGCCCCCACAGGAAGGGTTCACAACTTGGGTGTCCTCCTGGATGCACGGCTGTCCTTGGAAGATCATATGACGGCTGTCGCCAGGGGGACTTTTTATCAGGTTCGCCTGATTTACCAGTTGCGTCCCTTCCTAGATTGGGATGCCCTATGCACAGTCACTCACGCCCTTGTCTCTTCCTGTCTGGACTACTGCAATGCTCTCTACATGGGGCTCCCCTTGAAGAGCACCCGGAGGCTTCAACTGGTCCAGAATGCGGCCGCAAGGGTATTTATGGGGGTGACGCAATGCTCCCATGTAACACCCCTCCTGCGTGAGCTGCACTGGCTTCCGGTGGTTTTCCGGGTGCGATTCAAGGTGTTGGTTACTATCTTTAAAGCAGTCCGTGGCTTAGGACCGGGGTACCTACGAGATCGCCTTCTGCCACCAACAGCCTCCCACCGGCCAGTACGCTCCCATAGAGAGGGTCTCCTCATGGTGCCGTCAGCTAGACTGGTGACACCCAGGGGGAGAGCTTTCTCCGTGGGAGCACCTGTCCTCTGGAACGAATTGCCCCCGGAATTAAGAACTATCCCTGACTTCCGCACCTTCCGCCATGGTCTCAAAACCTTTTTCTTCCAACAAGCGGGGCTGGTATAAAACATGATTTTTAAATTCAAATTTTTATTAATTTTAATCAGGGTTAGTTTGGGTTTTTTTTCACGTTTCGGCCAAAGTTTAATATGTCTTTTAAAAGCTTTTTTAAAACTTTTATATATTTGTTTTTATTCTGGCTGTGCACCGCCCTGAGTCCTTCGGGAGTAGGGCGGTATAAAAAACCAATAAAACTCAAAACTCAAAAACTCAAAGAACATTGGTGCTATATATAGGAGTTTCCTCATTTTTTGCAAGTTTCCATTTGTGGTGTTTGTTTTCTAACAGCCTGTTTGTATTTATCAGGTTTTGCTCTAGGAAAAGCATCTCACATGAAGAATGCACTAAGAAAAGTATGTAATGCAAAAGCTTAACATTATCTATTGTTATTAAAGTCTGTCTTTACTTCCGTGGTTTTGAGATATAAAGTCACAATCGTCTGTTTCTACCCTTCTTTGAATACATTTGGAAAATGTTAAATACATCTCAGACCGTGGTTTCTGATAAACAAGCTTTCCTATCACTTTCTATTTGCTGCTTTTATATGCATTTGGCAGACCCTGAACTTGTGTGTGGAATGAATACTCTGTCCTTCAGCTGTCCTTCTCATCACAAATTCCATAGACATCATTCATGGAATAATAAGGACAATGAATTGACAGTGGTATAGATGGGGAAATGTTCTTATTCACTGCTGCCACTTGTGGCAAAGATTCACTCAATTCCCATTGCTGCCCTTGGGCACTCAAAAGATAATAGGTTCTTCTGCAGAGTGTATCCCTTTTTCTCCTCTTTATCATTTTGAACAAATTGCAATGTTTTCAGAAGGCAGATTTGGAGGATTTCACAATTTTAAAAGTCAGGGAAGAGCATCTACTTGAAAGATGTTGTTTGTCATGTATACAGAATCTATGACTTTGCATTTGCATTCGTGGTGAAGTGCAGTAGGTCACAGATACTTTGTGCTTTTCTTTGTGCTAAGTAAAGCCCTATTGCTCTTAACTTTTTTAGACCGAGGGGAGAGGAGAAGGAAGGAAATTATAAGAAGACTAATTTGTTTATATTTTGATGAAAATAATAGGTTATCAGAAGTTTAAAAGGACCCGATCAGGCCTCTCAGTTGAAGCCAATTTATAATTCAAGGTCATACTCAAAAATGACTAATTAAAATCAACAAATATATACAGATTTTAAATACTGTGTGTAATTGTTTTTTATTTTCGGCATGTAGCCTTTTTTATTTTGACTTAACTAAGACTTTGGAAGGAATATAATTTCTTTGGAGGTTTTTTTTTAACTTTTCACGGGTCATTTTAATTTCTCTTTTCTTTAAAAAATATATATTTGCAAGTCAGTTTTTCCAGATGAATTAATAAAACCTCTTTTCTTTGTTTTTTAGTATCATAATTATTTTTCATATCTTTTTGTTAAGTTCTAGGCGAAGAAAAATAAGGTTTCCTTAATTCAGACTTGACATTTCTCTTGAATATCAATGTGATAGATTAAATTTAGCTCCTTATGTGGGCATCTGGATTGAGGAAGTTATTGCCTCCTGGGGACTTCAAGAAAGCTGACAAAAATTAATATTTTATGACCCAAATTATTAAAATGTCATCTCATATTAAATAATCTGGAAGAATTTGTTAAGTATATAGTAAGTTTTATTTATTTAGCAAATGCATATAGTCATCTGTCTCACAAAAAGTGACTTAAGTGATGTACAGCAATTAAATAAAAAATAAATGTAAAACAAGCATTATTAAAAATATAAAACAATTATTAAAAGTACAGCACAGAAGATAGTAGATATTAACAACAATGTTATAACAATATTGACATCAGTAGACAGTACCTCCAGCTATTATTTTTATTCTTTTAATTGAAATAAGTACTAGATTGTAGTTTATAATTGATCCAGAAGTAAGTTTAATATTGTCTCTTTTATCATACCTGTGACTTAACTTTAGAATTGAGTTGGTACATTTTCTTAATCATTTCTAGTTTTTTAAAATAATGTTGTTTCCCCAGGCAAAGAACAAAGCTATTCGCCACTTACAGTATATTGAAAGATATGAAGATCATACAAGTAAGTATTAGAAATACATTTTAAAATTTTAAAAGTGAGCTAGTTGCAGTATTTCCCCCCCAGATATTATAAAACTGTTTATTTCTTCCATCTCTTTATCTGAAAATCCAAGTTTCATAAACTTGCAAAAGTATGCCCTTTCTGAAACTTTTCTTTTGGCCACATGAATGAATAGCTGTTTTATTCCATCTCACACCAATTCATTATTTTGCATGAATTTATCCAAATTCATAAGAAAATGTTGCGGGTGCTTGCATAGTTCCCTAGGCTCTTTCCTCTCCCATCCCCAAAATTATCAACATCTGATTAATTTTAGCAGGATTATTTTGTCTTTTCTTTCAGATTATGCCTTGATTTTTTTTTTTATGTAGGTTAACTGCTGTGATTCATTTGAATTAGCCACCTCAGATAAAGCACACAATCATAAATTAATTGCACCAATTTGTGGATTGCCCCAAACTGCCTTCTTATTTATGTTATCCTAGCAATGGAAAAGCAAAAGTTTTGTCTTTTCTCAAGATTCAGAACCAGAAAATCAATACTTGATTTTCATTCTGATGTCATATAGTTAAAGATGTAAACACTGTACAAATTGCTCTTCAGATAACTTTCAAAACAGTACGCGCTCAACAAATGAAAATGTTTCCATTTCCACTGCTGTACTACTTTCTGTGTAGGAATTAGATTTTCTGTGAACAAATGGTAAATATGCTTAAAATTGTGCATTGAAATAATTCAGGATTCAAAATACTTATTTAGCAATATTTTGTTTTTGTTTTAGTTTATCATGATATTGCAGCCACTTTTAAGAAAACGACAATTCGGATGAAGAAGCAAAACAAAGGTGAGTAAAAAAAAGATATTTGCTTATAAAATTGGAAATTTCTATTATGGGGGAAATGTATAGCATTTTTTATTCAGTCAGCTAATATTCATCCAGTTTGGACTCTAGAGTGACCTTGTCAGTTAAGTAGCTTTAATTTTCTTTTAAACTCTTTGATAGCAGCTCGGATTTAGTCTGTTAATAGTCACAAAGTAACGTACAGCACACTATTTACTTGCGGAAGAATCAATGATAAAAGTATTGTCCAGTATTCATATAGTTATCTCAGTGGAGGGTTCTCATTTAATAAATTACACATCTGTTGTCATGAAAAATGGACAGTTGTTCTCCAATCACTGAATGACAATTGATCCTGCAGTTGAAATAACCACAAAGAGCTGTGTTTGTAGCTTTTTCATAAAATATATTTGGTCAGACTTGGAGTTTTGAAAGCTTTATAAGCCTAACCTCATGAAACAAGTTTCTGTTGGAAAATATAAGAGAACTATTATTTCCAATGAAAGTGACAATAGACTATCTGCATCAAAAATAAGTATAAATCTACAAAGATACTACAAAGAGAAGTATTCTACATTCCATTTTACAACCAAGATGCCATTCGGCTTCCTGTATTAGCAATATTCCATTGATTGCATTTAAGCAGACTTCTCATGTAGATTTTTTTAAAATAAATAACCATACTAAAGAAATATATCCATTCTTACCCATTTTGTTTGATCTTATAGTAATATTAATTGAAATGATATCAAACAAAATATTAGGAAGAGTATGAATAGTAAGATCTTAAAAATGAAAATACAACATTTACTTTTTTACAGATGATATGTGTTTCAAAAACTGAATTAAATAAATTTCATGAAGTAGCTAATTTAACAGGCAAACATGCTAATTAACACGGATTAATAAACATAGGAAATGTTATTTAAAAGACAAATGAGGAACAAACAGAAGGCATGTGAATAATATCTGAAGGAGATTAAATTAGGTTTTGCTGTTTCAAGTGAATTGCAACAGAGCAGACATTTCTTGTATTAGGAAGAAATTCATCACCTTTTGGTGCACTGAGCAAACCTGCTTCCAAGAATACATTATTGTAGAGAGTCAGTAATAGATAATAGTAGATGTTATAGCCCTCAGATAAGTTGAAAAAAATGTAATAATAGCTGCTGTTTATAATATTGCCATTTTTATTTGAATCATACTAAATTGTTTTTCACAGGGTATGGACTTCATTGTCACCGCGCTATCATCACACTCTGCAAACTGATTGGGGTTAAAGACATGTATGCCAGGATTTATGGATCGAACAATATACTGAATCTCACTACATGTCTCTTTAAGGGATTAGCTAATCAGGTAAAAATTAAGTGAGAGACTAACACATGCTTCTCAGTATGTTAAAAATATTAATTTCGACCTGTATTTTAATGATATTTTATGAATTGTGCTTTGCTGTAGTGCAGTGGGAAGGTACAAGGAAGAAATGTTCAAATGAATACTGGAAAATAGTTTCTTGATCTCCTAAGCATGGTTTGTGGAGTATGATAATTTTCTCCAATTTTGATTAAAAATAAGTTTGGATTATTACTTGTTCTTAAAAATACTACCATGGCTGAGATGTGAGGCAGGCACAGAACAAGGGCAACATTGATGCAATATAAAGGTGAATGAAATTAAATCAAGTAAGGGTTTTGCCCAGGTATGACAATCAGAAGCCAAATAAAAAAGTTGTTTTCCTTATTGTAGCCTAGTGTTAGCAGCTTGAGTGACAGTCTCTCTTGGATTTTGGGCAAGTAGAGATTTTCTCCCATCATCTGCTGTCTGATCCATTATTATTGAAATATGCCATGGATTTACTTACATCCTCCTATAGGGAATATATTGATTTTTACCATTCTTCTCTTTTTTTGACTAAATTTTGTTTTGTGAGGGGAGTTCTTTCATTTCATTCATAATTGAAGGATTTTCAAACAAACAACTTTCAGCTTTATAATATTGCTGTATTTTATTGAGTTTCATTTGTGCTTTGTAGAGCTTGCTTTCTGACTGGGTTGCTTGCTTGCTTTCATTATCATCATATGTCTGTGAAATCATCTCAGTTCATCTGACCTCCAGTCATTTTTTATGCCAAGAAATTCTGTAAAGGTGGAAATCAACCAGCGGAACTCATTTGTTAGTAAGAATGCCAGTACATTATTATGGGAAATAGGCAAAATAGTTTTGAAGAACTAGGAAGTGTGAAGAAGAACTAAGAATTAGTTTGAAGAACTAGGAAGTGACCAATATTGCTAGATTGAAATTTCAATGCAACAAGCTGTTCACATGTGTATTATTCTTTCAATGTCTTGACTTTTCAAATCTTGAACTTTCTCTCCTCATTTCAGGCTTTCAGCCTTTCCTTACCAAAGGCTATCGTGTCCATCTTTCCTGATATACCAAAAAATTGAAATTAAAGTTGAAGCTAAGGGATACTATGTCTGATACTAAAAACAGTAAAGTTTTTAAAGAGTTAAAACTAGCAGCTAAGGATACCTTTTACCTTCTATGAAATTATTGGTTTACTAAATTTTGAAAACAGATGAATTGGCGTTTCTGTAGATTAGAATCCTCTCTTTGAATTATCCCTACAGGAAACTCATCAAAAGCTAGCAAACAAGAAGAAGCTCTATGTGGTAGAATTCCGTGAAGAATGTGGCCCGCTGCCCATTGTTGTTGCAAAGCCTGATGGACCAGTCAGAGAAGATCCTGAATCAGAAGAAGCAGCTCTTGATGTCAAACTGGAATGGAAAGAAGTGAAGGCAGCACAGGGAATGAAGAGTAGATGGGCTGATGTCAAAAGAGCAGTTTGGTAGATTTGGGCAGTATTTAGATGTAAACATTAAAGAAGAACCAGCGTAATTGTATAATAAGGCAATATTTGTTTCCACATAAAGTGAAAAAAATATTATTGCTTACCTTGATTATTGCAGTCCTTATAATTTAGTCATTCAAAACAATGTAGCCAACTTTCTTCAGTTGGTGTCTACTTGAAATGCAATCATATTGTGGCATGCGGGCTGTAAAGGAAACGGAATATACAAAATCTCTTGACAGGAAAATGAATCTTTCCCCAAATAACTGGAGAAGATAACAACAGTATGGAAAAATAAAGTTATAATTGAATTTCATTTTGCTTCACTTTTCTCTATATGCTCAAGTAGGAAACTTGGACTTTTAATGAATGAGGTAATGATGCATTTGGCTTTTAATACTACTTGGACAATACTGAACCAAAAGGAACAATTGGAAGAAGTCTCAGTAATGTTAACAAGTTTTGGATAACTCCTTGCCATATTCATCATTAAGTTAGAGGAGGCATATTGGTTGCAGAAAGCTGCAGGTCCAATTTCAGGGCTGAGAAAAATGTGATTGGAATCCTAAAGAGCAGTTTTAAACAATGTAGGAAGTTCTGAGATAATAGAAGAAATCATTTGTCAAATATAAGACTTTAGTGATATCAGCAATCTTAAGACTTACATCTACCATTCCAAACATACAGGTGAAACTCGAAAAATTAGAATATCGTGCAAAAGTTCATTTATTTCAGTAATGCACCTTAAAAGGTAAAACTAATATATGAGATAAGACTCATTACACGGAAAGCAAGATAGTTCAAGCCGTGATTGTAATAATTGTGATGATTATGGCTTACAGCTCATGAATAGCCCAAATCCACAATCTCAGAAAATTAGAATATCACATGCAATCAATAAAACAAGGATTGTACATAGAACAATATCGGACCTCTGAAAAGTATAAGCATGCATATGTACTCAGTACTTGGTTTAGCGCCCTTTTGCAGCAATTACTGCCTCAATGCAGCGTGGCATGGAAGCTATCAGCCTTTGGCACTGCTGAGGTGTTATGGAAGACCAGGATGCTTCAGTAGCAGCCTTCAGCTCTTCTGCATTGTTCAGGTCTCATGTCTCTCAACTTTCTCTTGGCAATTCCCCATAGATTCTTTATGGGGTTCAGGTCAGGCGAGTTTGCTGGCCAATCAAGCACAGTAACCCCACAGTCATTGAACCAGGTTTTGGTGCTTTTGGCAGTGTGGGCAGCTGGAAAATGAAGTCAGCATCCCCGTAAAGCTCATCTGCAGAAGGAAGCATGAAGTGCTCCAAAATCTCCTGGTAGACGGCTGCATTGACCCTGGATTTAATGAAGCACAGTGGACCAACACAAGCAGATGACATGCCTCCCCAAATCAACACTGTGGAAACTTCACACTGGACTTCAAGAATCTTGCAGTGTGTGCCTCTCCATTCTTTCTCCATACTCTGGGTCCTTGGTTTCCAAATGAAATGCAAAAGTTGCTCTCATCAGAAAAGAGGACTTTGGACCACTGAGCAACAGGACTTGGATCCACTGTGCTTCATTAAGACCAGGGTCAACGCAGCCGTCTACCAGGAGATTTTGGAGCACTTCATGCTTCCTTCTGCAGGCGAGCTTTATGGGGATGCTGACTTTAGGGTAATCACTGTTACCTCCAAGTCCCAGCTCCATGGGATTTCAGCTACTGCAATTATGAAAACGAGTACTTCCAAATAATTCTGGGGGGAGAATGGGGGGTGCAATCATTTTGCAATTGCCAAGAAAAAGAGAGGCAATATTGGGGGGGGAAGCAAACGAGCAGCAAAGATTAAAAATGACTGAAGAGGTCTCTGGAAAAACAAAGCATGTAGCGGCCTTCAGCTTTTCTGCATTGTTCAGGTCTCATGTCTCTCATCTTTCTCTTGGCAATGCCCCATAGATTTTCTATGGGGTTCAGGTCAGGCTGGTTTGCTGGCCAATCAAGCACAGTAATCCCATGGTCATTGAACCAGGGTTTGGTGCTTTTGGCAGTGTGGGCAGGTGCCATATCCTGCTGGAAAATGAAGTCAGCATCCCCATAAAGCCTGTCTGCGGAAGGAAGCATGAAGTGCTCCAAAATCTCCTGGTAGACGGCTGCGTTGCCCTGGACTTAATGAAGCACAGTGACCAACACCAGCGGATGACATGGCTCCCCAAATCAACACAGACTGTGGAAACTTCACACTGGACTTCAAGCATCTTGCAGTGTGTGCCTCTCCATTCTTCCTCCATACTCTGGGTCCTTGGTTTCCAAATGAGATACAAAAGTTGCTCTCATCAGAAAAGAGGACTTTGGAGCACTGAGCAACAGACCAGGTCTGTTTTTCTTTAGCCCAGATAAGACACTTCTGACGTTTGTTGTTCAGGAGCAGCTTAACAAGAGGAATACGACATTTGAAGCCCATGTCTAGGATCCAGCCACCCCGTGGAAAGCCTCTACCCGAGGAAGAACTGACTGACTCTTATGATCTATTTTCCCTGTTGATTTGACTTGCACTTGCACTTTATCTAGGCGTTTCCTCCCTTTAAAGCCAGCAATGGAGCCACGGGATGGTTTTTTATTCAAGGTCCGACCTCCTCGATCTACGAGAGTCCCCCCTCTCGCAGGTTTGGCCCCTTAGTTTATCTCGGGCCCACCTCAAGGATGGGTTAATTAATCCAGAGAGGTGGAAAAAACGCAAGCTCAGGGGGTTTTTAAATAAATTTTTAATTAGGCTTTTAAGGGGTTCTGGGGTGGGGGAGGGGTTTAAAAAAAGATATAGACAGATGGAGATTGAAACAGTGATCAATAGTAAGGGCCAGGATAGCAGTCGACGGCGGGAAGCGGAAGGCGAAAGGAAGGGGGATACTCGAGTCGTTCCACAGGAGGGCATACCAATTCAGAGGGTCGTGGGGAGGGGCAGGACCGAGGGGAGACAATTTTCATCCTCCCGGTTGGTGGCACGTAGCCGTTGGTTGCAAACGGTCGGGTGCCACAACCCCCGCAGGCTAGGTGGCCAGGGAATACAGAGCCAGGGTCTGCGGCTGATGTTTTGCAACGCCAGGTCTGTTGTCAACAAAGCCCCCCTCATTAGTGACCTTGTGTCAGAGGGGGAGCCGGACCTGGTAGGAATTGCGGAAACCTGGTTGGGCCACGAGGGAGGACTTCCCCTCGTTGAAATGTGCCCAACAGGCTACCGCGCATTTCATCAGCCGCGGGCCCTAGGCAGGGGTGGTGGGGTAGCGGTCATTATTAAGGAAGGCCTTGAGCCGAGAGAGACCATTGTGCCTCAGACTACCGGCTGTGAGTCCCTCTGCGTGAAGTGGGGCCTAGGGAGGCAGTTGGGCTTGCTGGTTGTATACCTGGCTCCCCTCTATGTAGCAGCAGCCCTGCCCGAGCTCCTGGAGGTGATCGCTACGGTGGCAGTTGAGACCCCCAGACTTATAGTCATGGGGGACTTTAACCTGCCATCGTTGGGCGAATCATCCGTGGCAGCTCGGGAGTTCATGGCTTCCATGACGGCCATGGACCTGACCCAAGTAATTCAGGGCCCCACCCACGAGGGTGGACATACGCCGGATCTCATCTTTGTCTCGGGCCAATGGAAGAGTGATCTGGGTACAGGGGACATAGTCATCACACCCTTGTCATGGTCAGACCACTCACTTCTCCGGCTCGACTTTCCGACCGCTGCTCCCCTCCGCGGGGAGGCGGAACCAGAGTTACCAATCTGGTACCGCCCCAGGCGCTTGATGGACCCGGATGGGTTCCAGACAGGGCTTGGGCCATTTCCTGTATCCCTGACCCGCGCCCCGATGGAGGACCTCACGGCCGCATGGAATAGTGCGGCCGTGGGAGCCTTAGATCGGGTCGCGCCCTTGCGGCCTCTCTTGCGGCGGCGAACCACCCTGGCTCCTTGGTTTACTGAGGAGCTGCGGGTGATGAAACGCCGCAAGAGATGCCTAGAGAGTAGATGGAGGTCTAGCCGCTCTGAATCTGACCGGACACAGGTAAGAGCCCATTTACGGACTTACATTGTGGCGCTGAGGGTGGCCAAACGTCATCATTGTGCCACTCTCATAGCATCCGCAGAAAACCACCCTGCCGCCCTGTTTAGGGTGACCCGTGCCCTCCTTCAACAGAGGGAACGGGAAGCCCCGCTACAGGGTAGAGCAGAGGAATTTGTGACTTTTCTGCAGGAGAAAACCGCCCAGATACAGAGTGAGCTGGCCCCCATTCATGGCCCAGTGGGATGCCACGAGAGAGATCTTGTTTGGGAGGAGTTTGACCCCGTTACTTCCGAGGATATGGACAGGCTACGTGGGCGACTGCGAGCCACCACATGTTTATTGGACCCGTGCCCCTCCTGGCTTGTACTGGCATCCTGGGAGGTGACACGAGGCTGGCTCCAAGAGGTTGTCAACGCATCCTTGGGTGAGGGTTCCTTGCCTGCCTCCCTAAAAGAGGCGATGGTGAGGCCCCTCCTCAAGAAGCCCTCTTTGGACCCAGCTCTTTTAAACAACTACCGTCCAGTCTCCAACCTTCCCTTTTTGGCGAAGGTTGTCGAGAGTGTGGTGGCACAACAGTTTCCCCGTCACCTGGAGGAAGTTGACTATCTAGATCCGCGCCAGTCCGGCTTTCGGCCCGGGCATAGCACCGAGACGGCATTGGTCGCGTTGGTAGATGATCTCTGGAGGGCCAGAGATGGGGGATGTTCCTCCATCCTGGTCCTATTAGACCTCTCGGCGGCTTTCGATACCATCGACCATGGTATCCTATTGCATCGGCTGGGGGGGTTGGGGGTGGGAGGCACCGTTTTACGGTGGTTCTCCTCCTACCTCTCTGGCCGATCGCAATTTGTGCGGGCAGGAGAGCAGAGGTCGACCCCGAGACCCCTCACATGCGGGGTGCCTCAGGGGTCGGTCCTCTCGCCTCTCCTGTTTAATGCATACATGAAGCCGCTGGGTGAGATCATCCGTGGTTTTGGGGTAGAGTACCACCTGTACCCTGATGACACCCAGCTGTACATATCTACCCCAAACCACCCCAACGATGCCGTAGCGGTGATGTGCCAGTGCCTGGAAGCCGTGCGGATCTGGATGGGAAGTAACGGACTTAGGCTCAACCCGACCAAGACCGAGTGGCTGTGGTTTCCGGCTGCCCGATTCAACCAGCTCTCTCCAACGCTGGCCATAGGGGGCGAACATCTTGCCCCTGTGGATGGGGCGCGCAATTTGGGTGTCCTCCTGGATACCCGGCTGTCTATGGAAGAGCAAGTGACAGCCGTGGCCAGGAGGGCGTTTTACCAGGTTCGCCTGGTACGCCAATTGCGCCCCCTATTGGATCGGGACGCCCTTCGCACAGTCACTCATGCCCTCGTGACATCCCGACTGGACTACTGTAACTCTCTCTACATGGGGCTCCCCTTGAGGTGCACCCGGAGGCTTCAGTTGGTTCAGAATGCAGCCGCGCGAGCAATTATGGGGACCACCAGGTTTACCCACGTTACACCGCTCTTGCGCGAGCTGCACTGGCTACCTGTCGTCTTCCGGGTGCGCTTCAAGGTGTTAATTATCATCTTCAAAGCGCTCCATGGCTCGGGACCTAGCTATCTGCGAGATCGGATCCTGCCCCATACATCCTCACGACCGATTCGCTCCCACAGAGAGGGACTTCTCCGGGTGCCGTCCACTAGACTTTGTCAGCGGGCGACGCCCAGGGGAAGGGCTCTCTCTGTGGCGGGCCCGGCCCTCTGGAACGACCTTCCCCCTGATATCAGAACGACCACTGACCTCCGCTCCTTCCGTACGAAATTGAAGACCTATTTCTTTCGACTGGCCGGCCTTGAATAATTCTCTCTGTCTATTGATTCCAAATGTATTTTAATGGGTTCTTAATCAGTTTTAGCACGGGTAACACTGTTTAATTATGTTTTAAGTATGTATTTTGTATTTATTCTATATTGTTTTTAGTTTCTCCTGTGCACCGCCCCGGGTCCCTGTGGGGAGAGGGTGCGGTTAATAAATCCGAATTTGATTGATTGATTGATTGATTGATTGATTGATCCGTCTATGTTTGGTGGCTCTTGATGCACTGACTCCAGCCTCAGTCCACTCCTTGTGAAAGTCCCCAACTTGAATGGCCTTTTCCTGACAATCCTCTCCAGGCTGCAGACATCCCTGCTGCTTGTGCACCTTTTTCTTCCCCACTTTTCCCTTCCACATAACCTTCTATTGTGCTTTGATACAGCACTTTGGGAACATCCAACTTCTTTTGCAATTACCTTTTGAGGCTTTCTCTCCTTATGGAGGGTTTCAATGATTGTTTTCTGCACAACTGTCAGGTCAGCAGTCTCCCATGATTGTGATTCCTACTGAACCAGACTGAGAGACCATTTAAAGGCTCAGGAACCCTTTGCAGGTGTTATGGCTTAATTAGCTGATTAGAGTGGGACACTTAGAGACTAGAATATTGCATCTTTTCACAATATTCTAATTTTCTGAGATTGTGGATTTGGGGTTTTCATGAGCTGTAAGCCATAATCATCACAATTATGACAAATCACGGCTTGAACTATATTGCTTTGTATGTAATGAGTCTATCTCATATTAGTTGACCTTTTTAAGTTGCATTACTGAAATAAATGAACTTTTGCATGATATTCTAATTTTTCGAGTTTCACCTGCATGTAAAAACATTGCATCCTTTTTTGTGAGGGAACAAAAAGTTGTCTAGGTCTAGGTCAGGGGTCTGCAAAGTTGGCTCTTTTAAGACTGGTGGACTTCAACTCTGGCTGGGGAATTCTGGCTGGGGAATTCTGGGAGTTGAAGTCCACCAGTCTTAAAAGAGCCAACTTTGCAGACCCCTGGTCTAGGTTGATAGTAGGATGGAACTTGTTGAAGTCTTGATTGAAAAGGGATTCTTTCCTCAGAGTCCAGATAATGAAAATGCCATCACTGAATATCAAATAAAGGAGGGATTTAAGACGATAAAAGGTAAGAAAGCTGCTAGGTCAATATGACAATGAGGATATATTGTGGAGCTAGCATAGTTGTGGCCTGATTTCCTCATATATGGTGTCAAAGATAAAGTAGTTATGAGTTCGGTGCAAAATCAAAACTGGTGGCAAGGTATGCTTTATGGACAGCTTTATATACGAGACCGCCTCCTGCCCCATACATCCCTTCGTCCGATCTGCTCCCACAGAGAGGGACTTCTTCGGGTGCCGTCGGCGGGGCAATGCCAGTTGGTGACACCCAGGGGAAGGGCCTTCTCTGTGGCGGGCCCGGCCCTCTGGAACGACCTACCCCCCGACCTCCGCACTATCTCGGACCTCCGCCTCTTCCGCCAACGTCTTAAGACGTATTTATTCCAACAAGCCAGCCTAGGATAGCCCCCCGTTTCTGACTTTTTAAGAAAAATAATTTATAATTTGGTAATGGTTTTAATATGGGTTTTAGCACGGGTTTATTAATTTAATATATTTTAATTGGTATTTATTGTATTTGTGTTTTTAAATTATGCCTGTGCGCCGCCCTGGGTCCTAACAAGGAAAAGGGCGGGGTATAAATTTAATAAAATAAAATAAAAAAAATAAATAAATTTATGGACAGCCCTAATTATATTCCTAATGGCTTAAAAGGGAGGTTGCTGTACAGTAGTAGCTCAACATCCATAGTAGCTAAAATGGTATAATCAGATAAGATTGCCAATGAATTCCAGTTTTCTTTAGGAAATCTGTGGTATTTTCTATGTAGCTGAGAGGGCTTCTGGCATAAAGTGACTCTGTTTATGTATAAATATGATTAAATTTTTAATAAGTTAATGTTATATCCTGAATAAATGTCAAACATTTGTTTAGCTTTTTAGTACAATCTAGTTAGCTCCTACTGCATAGCCGTCTGGGTGATGACGCATTTTTAAAAACTACAACGAGAAGGTATTTTCTGGTTAAGTAAAAAATATTGATGTACTGAGCAGATAAATGAGTAATAATTTACCATTAGCTAACATCAAACTCATTTGCATAATTTAATTATATATACCAAAGCAAATTCTAAGCAGCTGTTGTATCTGAAGGTGCAAGCTTACACATACTTCCACTTTTAATAACATAATAACAATTTGATTGGGAATTCTGTTCCTTAGTTTAGCCCAATAAAATGTCATGTTTTCTTCTTAGAGGACACAGTATACAGTATATGCTTGTAATGGCTTATCTGGCTTTAAAATCAACCCTTTCCTTCTTCCCCTTTCCCCATTTATTTTAGAGAAAACCAGGGTAGATAAAAATAGATTTTTTTAAAAAAAATCAGATTCTTTAAAAAAAATAGATTTTTTAATTTAAATTGGATTTTTTTTTAATCAAATTTATTTGCTTTGGAGTAAAAATCTATCTGAAGGTAGTTTTCTATTTAAGATACATTAATACTTTAGTTTATAAAGCATGAAATGGAGTTATGTAGCATGAGGCTGTATATTCTGCAATATTAGGACTGTTGATAAATCAACAGCGGCTCAGAGGAGGAGCTACTGCAGGGCAGTAGATTTCTTTAAAAATTATGATTTAAATCGAGTTGATTTAAATCAAGCCTTTTTTTTACTAGTGATTTAAATCACAATTTAAATCGACTTGGTTTAAATCAAATCCACCCTGGGGGGAAACAAAGCTGGTTTAAATATGTCATTAAAACAGTAAATGCTTTAGGACAGGGGTGTCAAACTTGTGGCCCGCGGACCAGGTGCATCATGTGCTAGCCCTGTCCCGGCCTGGTTTAGCGAAAGAGAGAAAAGTCCCGATAAGTCATGTGATGCTACCATGACGATGCGAGTTTGACACCTCTGCTTTAGGATATCACTTGGAAAATACAGAGCGTTGTAATTCAATTCAATTCAATGTATTCAATTTATAAATTGTACAGATTTATAAATTGTACAGATTTGGAAATAAATTCATCAAAGTAACCAACCTGCTCAAATCCATTAGTCTTCTTAAAACAAGCAGATATGAATTCCAATTCTCTTGCTGCATTCTGTGGCATTTCTTTGCTAGACTCAGAATATATGAGATCTGTCTCATTCCCAGCTTGCTTCTTCAGTATTCATGCAGAAGCTTCAGGCTTATGACTACCATTTATCCCACCATTTTTGGGAGGTACAAAAGAGATGCTAGCGAACTCTCCCCCAAAAGGGAACACAACCCTACACACACACACACACACGGACACACACACAAGCTCTTGATTTTTCCTACTTTGTTTTTGAAGATGATACCACTTTATAATAACCACCTTTATAATATTATAATACCACTTTATAATGCCTTGGTAAGGCCACACTTGGAATATTGCATTCAGTTTTGGTTGCCACGATGTAGAAAAGATGTGGAGACTCTAGAAAGAGTGCAGAGAAGAGCAACAAAGATGATTAGGGGACTGGAGGCTAAAACATATGAAGAACGGTTGCAGGAACTGGGTATGTCTAGTTTAATGAAAATAAGGACTAGGGGAGAAATGAGAGCAGTGTTCCAATATCTCAGGGGTTGCCACAAAGAAGAGGGAGTCAAACTATTCTCCAAAGCACCTGAGGGCAGAACAAGAAGCAATGGGTGGAAACTAATCAAGGAGAAAAGCAACTTAGAACTGAGGAGAAATTTCCTGACAGTTAGAACAATTAATCAGTGGAACAGCTTGCCTCCAGAAGTTGTGAATGCCCCAACCCTGGAAGTCTTCAAGAAGATGTTGGATAGCCATTTGTTTGAAATGGTATAGGGCAGTGATGGCGAACCTATGGCACGGGTGCCACAGGTGGCACGCGGAACCATTTCTTAGGGCACGTGAGGTGTTGCCCTGTCATCTCCAGCACACATGTGCATGCTGGCCAGCTGATTTAGGCCTTCTTTTGAGGTCGTTTTTCACCCTCTGGAGGTGGGAGGGAGGCTGTTTTCACCTCCCCAGGTTCCTAGAAAGCCTCTGGAGCCTGGGCAGGGTGAAAAAAGCACACCAAAAGCAGGGGGTCGCACACATAGCATTATGGGTGTGGAACGCCCACGCACGACCCCCCTGCACTCCCCCCCCTTTTGGCACGCGAGCCAAAAAAGGTTAGCCATCACTGGTATAGGGCTTCCTGCCTGGGCAGGGAGTTGGACTAGATGACCTCCAAGGTCGCTTCCAACTCTGCTATTGTATTGTATTATGATAATACCTGTTATGAACCAGTGTTTCATCTAGTATCATATGTGCATCTCCTGAGCCTCAGATACTCCTTAACCTTGAGTGCAAACCCCCTGCAAATTGCTCTTTAATATGACGCAAGACGAATTTGTTCATAGATGAATGGATAGCAATCATATTTAATTAAAATTCACTCTGCGTTTGTGTATGTGTGTAAAATTTAGTTCTGGCCCTTAATGTAATTCAGCTACATCAGAGAATGTTCAGAAGTACCATTTCTCCACCTGTCATGTAGCCCAATTCAATCCTCCAGTGAAAGCAAGGGTGGCCGTTTTAACTATATTTCAAATTCGTGTGGCTAGCATTTTTGGTTGCACAATATATTTATATTTAAATATTCGTTTTTCTGTAAGCTGCCAAGAGGACTTTGATTGTAGGTTGTCATATAAACATAATAAAATAAGTAAACTTTTAAAAATGCAACTGATATACATTTCAAGCTACCATAATTGCTTTTGTTACATAATTTTATTGCAAGTGCTTTTATTCTGTTTTAGCATTACTGCCTGTTCACCGCCCTGAGTCCCGTAAGGGAGATAGGGCGGTATACACATTTGAATAAAACCTAAAAACCTAAACCTAGCAGTAGGGGAAGGCTCTTCCCATTGTGCTCACAGTGCACAGGGCAGAAGAATTTTAACTCTTTCTTCCTGGTGGATCCTGAGAAAAAGTGCCTTTTCCAGGAGCTGCCATGAATTGAGGCATGATGGACCCACTCCACATTTAGATGGCACGAAAAAGCTTAATTTTGGAATTTATAAAATTATAATTGTATTTTATAAAATTATAAAATAACAGGAAATTGTGTTTGTTCACAGATAAAGAAGCATGGCGTTCTGTCTCAATTACTAAACAATTCAGCTAAACCCGAAGTCTCTATTATCTTAATTGCAAGGAGAAGGTTAAAATGCCTTTATGGATGCATGTCTTATCCAAGTTCCAGAATAGAAATGTAAAAGACACATATTACAAATCTAGAAAACCAAATAGTCACCAATTAATCTAAGAAAACATCTAATTACACCTAATTCATATTAGTGATTATCTGGATATTCTTAGAATGCTGCTCCCATTAACTTCAGCCAACATGGGTCAAGGTCTCTACTGTATACCGGAACCCAATTGATTCTAGAGATCTATAAGTCTCTACAAATCAGCTGTAGCCCAACTATGTCCAGAAGGTGTCAGCCTACCCTTTGTCAAAATTGTGGACAAGAAAATCAAGCACACTGAAGCTCTCTCTATTTTTTTCTTTCTCAAACTGAAATGTTAGAATTGGTTATCCTTAAATTATGTTCATAAATGCAACTTTTGTAAGTACAGTTACACGTTAATGGGAATATGTGTGCACTTGCAGATTTCCATTGGCTTAAGTATTCTTTTCCAAGAAAAATCGAGAGGACCTGCTTTGTTTTTGTTTTTGTTTAACTAGATATAAGTGAATTGTCCTTAATCAGAGATTCCGTAATTACCTCTTAAATTCTTTGACTGAAAACCTTTAATTTGAAAAAGATTGCTAACCTCCAAACTTTTGTTTACTCAGAAACTCCTCATCTGACTAATATCCAAAGCAAGTAAGAAAATCATAATGAGAACAACTCAAATGCATTTCCCAGCTTGTATGCATAACATTTTCCCAGCATGCCTAATATTGTTTCCCAGAATTACAAACCTGCCTTTTTTAATAGTGCAGGTTTCTCAGCAATTACTTTGCCCATTTGTTAATTGATTTTGATGGTAGTTGTATTGCCAACATCATTATAGATCTATGTAGTGCTATTCTAATTGGATCTGTTTTCTGCTACTTTTCTTCAAAGCAAAAGTTTGACAGTTCCCAGTGCCCAACCTTGGAAGGTTTCGATGCAGGGGAATGTATGTTACAACATACAGTAGTGCTTATTCTCCTGCAATGCCAAACCCATAGTACAAAATATGTGACAGCTGCCCCAGTTTTGACTTCTCTGCCTGAGGAGCAGCATTCCTATGCTATTGTCATCAAACTCTTGCTACACCATATCAAGGAGGAAAGTCATGCAGGGAAGGTAAAGCAAGAGAGTGTCTGATTCAATCAATCAAAATTTGTTGACATCATGACACAGAAAGGTGAGGCAGGTACAAAGCTAGTCATAGAAGTTCAGTCCCCAAATCCAAATTATCAACGTTCCAGTGAACGTTTCCTATTGTATACCATATAATGACTAATACAGCATATTTGATGAAACTCAAGTAATGCATGCTATCATCTATAGAACAGTACTTCCCCGCCCCTCGCCATATTTTGTTGGAAAAGCTAAAATCCAGTTTGAGCCCGCTGGTGGAGGAAATGTTGTAGATGAAGAAGGATTGTTTACAGGGCAGGGCTTAGTTATATGCGAGACCGCCTCCTGCCCCATACATCCCTTAGACCGATACGCTCCCACAGAGAGGGCCTCCTCAGGGTGCCGTCGGCCGGACAATGCCGACTGGCGACACCCAGGGGGAGAGCCTTCTCTGTGGCGGGGCCAGCCCTCTGGAATGACCTACCCCCTGAATTACGTACCATCACCGACCTCCGCCTCTTCCGCCAATGTCTTAAGACATATTTGTTTCAACAAGCCGGCCTAGCCTAACCTCCCATGGGGACTTTTAGATAGTTTTAAATTGGGTTTTTAAATTTTGGTTTTAGCGCAGGATAGGTTTATTTAATAGTTTTTAAATTATATTTATTGTATTTTGTATGTTCTTAAATTTCCTGTGCGCCGCCCTGGGTCCTCTGTGGAGAAGGGCGGGATATAAATTTAAATAAATAAATAAATAAATAAATAAATAAATAAATAAATAAATAAATAAATAAATGTTGGTTTGGCAAAAATTGAGGTTTCCTGTGATTTATGTAAATCAATGTTGCCCTAGAGTCACATTTAGTACTTTACATACTCAAACGAATAAAACTGTCATTCTAGGGGAAAACAAAGAAAAAAAATGCTTAAAACAGAAAGCCAAAATAAGCAAAGAAAGAGAAAATACTTGCCTTAAAACATTAAGGTGGCTACTTCAAACACAGTTGGCAGTCTAGCAACTTTTTAGCTTACCTGTTCTCTCCTTTTTGCTCCTTCCACCAATGAATGGTTGCCATATATGGTGCTAAGCTCCCACCATTCATATTTATCCATTTTCAAAGCTGTATTTGGAATTGTAAAAAAAGAAAAACAAAAACCAGGCACAGGCTCAATATAGGGAAAAAAGCAACATATCCTGCCAAGATACTCAGTGACTGTTTCCAATCAACAAAGGTGTATTAGTCTAAATGGGACATTGGCCATGGCACAACTGCTCTTGGGGAAAAATGCAGAGGAAAAGTAGCAGATTGACATCCCTTGAGCCCCCTAGAAGTCCCCAGTCTGTTTTATGCAGCTCCTCAAGTCATGCAATTCAAATTCAGCTGCTAATCATGTATTTTCAACAGATTTTGCTGTTGGGAACACTAAATGGAATAAAGCTGGTGCTCCAAGCCTTTCCAAAGTTTAATAAACCTATGCTCCTAATCATAGGGAACCTGCCACTTCAAAAAGGTTATATTATAGGAAGTTCATGCCAGATATGTTCTAGTTCCTGCTTCATGAAAATATTGGTTTACGCCTATTTGCCAGAGCAACAGAGAACAAATTTATTTCGTCATCTACGTATCAGTCTTTCAATCCTCACAATAAAAATAGTTACAGGAGAAAGCTTGAATAAAATATATATTGGTTGATCATTAAACTGAAACTGCATTCAAGGCATTTTCCCGATCTGCTTGAATTGTATTCTCCACCTTTCCCATATTTTATAACAAATAGTGGCTTATTAAAACAAAATGTCAAAGGAACTGCATGTTGCTGGTACAAACCAGTTCTCAAAACCAGCCCTAGACACGCCTTTCCACAGAACCATTCTTCATTGTTCTTCACCTGCCTCTGCCCTTTTACCTCTAAATAAGTACCAGTGCAGAGCAGGTATTTGAGGTCCTGGGTCTAAATGAGGTATTTTCTCTCACCAATGCTGCTTGTTTCTCAGTACTCATGAAAAGGTAAAGGTTTCCCTTGCACATATGTGCGAATTGTTCCCAAGTCTAGGGGGCAGTGCTCATCTCCATTTCAAAGCCGAAGAGCCAGCGCTGTCAGAAGACATCGCCGTGGTACATAAGAACATAAGAATAGCCTTGCTGGAACAGGCCACAGCCCATCCAGTCCAGCATTCTGTCTCACACAGTGGCTCACCATTTGCTTCAGGGTCTTCCCAAGCAGATGTCTTCACCTGCTTATGATTCCCTGTAAATGGCATTGAGAAATATCCTGCCTATCTCTCCAACCTGGAGGGTGTCCTTAGGCATCCATAATGATAGCCATGGATACCCTTTTTCTCCATGAACTCATCTAATCCTTTCTTAAAGGTGTCGAGGCTGACAGCTGTCACCACTTCTTCAGGCAGGGAGTTCCATAGACCAGTGATCCTCAGGGTGAAAAAGTACTTCGTCTTATTTGTTTGAGGTCTAGCTATCAAAAGTTTCATGGAGTGCCCCCTAGTTCTAGTGTTGTGCAATAGGAAAAACAGTTTTTCCTTTTCTACTTTGTCCACACCGTGCATGATTTTATAGATTTCAATCAGGTCACCTCTCAGGCACCGTCGTTCTAGAGTGAAGAGGCCCAGCCGTTGCAGCCTCAGGTGGTAAGGAAGGTGTTCCAGCCCTCTAATCATTCTGGTTGCCCTCCTCTGCACCTTTTCCATTTCCATCATATCCTTCTGAAGGTATGGTGACCAGAACTGTACACAATACTCCAGATGGGGCCTCACCATAGATTTATAAAGAGGCAAAATGACACTTGCTGGTAATATGACTAAATGCCGAAGGCGCACAGAATGCTGTTACTATTTTCCTATTTTCTACTTGCATTTTTACATGCTTTCGAACTGCTAGGTTGGTAGAAGTTGGGACAAGTAACGGGAACTCCCTCCATTGCGCAGCACTAGGGATTTGAACTGCCGACCTTTCTGATTGACAAGCTCAGTGTCTTAGCCACTGAGCCACCACTTCATTGTTCATAAGAACAGCTAAAAATATAGCAAATATGTTGTGTGCTTCTATTAAATAATTTAGGACCATATTTCTCAACTCGGCAACTTTTGTTGAAGTCTACACACCTTCAAATTGCCAAAGTTGAGAAACACTGATTTAGGAAAATAAGTACTTGTGGGCTGTCCATTTACTTCAACTGCAGATGCTCCAAAATATCTTTGTGTCCCACCAATTTCCTACCATTGTCTTTGCAAAGATATATCTATAGTCATTTCCTAACAAAGAGGCTATCATATAAAAGACACCTCGCCCCATTCCAGGCTCATTAAAAGTTCTGTCATATTCATGATGGGTAAGATATACAACTCAGCTAGTAAATTCCACATAGCAGTCCTTTCCACATCTGGAACAATGTGACAAAATTTAGGCTGCCAAACATAGATGTATAAAATCATAGTATCATGGAGCCTGGAGCAGTCCTCGTGCCCAGTGCAAGAATCAGATTAAAGTCTGGCTGTCCACAGTTTACAAGAATGCATCCATTGTAGCAGAGGCCATCCTTCTGATAACTAGTTTCATGGTAAAACTACTCTTATTGTTTGGACGTTTTTCCTAATATTTAAACATAATCTACTCCCTGTAATTTAAATTTATCATTCAGTAGAGAATATTCATGGTCTTTTTTCAGTTAAGCTCTTCTTCAGATACTTGCAGAGACATGTTCCTTCAATTTCCCTTCTAAATAATAAATATATCGTTCAATCATTTGTCTGAAGACTTAATTTCTAATCCCCTGATCAACTGCTTGCATTTTTCTTAATGTGTTCCAGTGTCTCTGAATTAAAGAGTGATACCTGGAAGTGCCTACCCTAATCATAGTGTTTGAGCCATAGAGTAAAACAGAGAATCAACCACGCCGGTTTTTAAAGGAAATAAACACTTGCGTTCCTTTTGTTCAGAATTCAGCATTGACCACTTTTATGGCTATTCTCAGGATCTTTCCTACTGAGCCTTTCACTGGCACTCTACCATTGGCTCTGGAATTATTATTTCTCAGATTTGAAGAGATTTCTGCTTGAAAGTGTCTGTTTACTGCTCTGAGCCATTTGATTGATTTGTTGCAAATAAATAAATAAACTAAAGAAGACTTAAAAACCACTACACAGCCTAAAATTGCTTGGACTTCGTTGTGGTTATATCATACTGATAACTGATATTATCATTTCAAGATCTTTTTCACAACTACCATTAACCACAATCACACACCAAACGTGATTTGTGCTTCCTCAAGTGAAAAGCTTTGCATCTGTCTTTGCCATTTTGAGTTTTCTAGCTATTTATCTATACCAGGGGTAGTCAACCTTTTTATACCCACGGCCCACTTTTTTATCTGTTAGGAGTAAAATTTTCTAACCGCCCATCGGTTCCACAGTAATGGTGATTTATAAAGTAGGGAAGTCAATCAAATTTAAAGAAAGGAAAGTGCTTCAGTATCGTACAAAACCCCTATCAACCACCATGAAAACTGTAATGCCCACTAGTGGGTGGTAGGGACCAGGTTGACTACCACTGATCTATGCCATCCAATGTTATGTCTTTTGCACATCCAAGTCATTAATTTAAAAAATATGTCAATGTTGAATGGAAAACTTGACGCATCTGAAGAAGTTATCTCCTTCCAGTATCTTGGGGAATTTTAAATTATTATTGATATCAATTCATTTAACTGTTACATTATCTAGGCCTGACTCAAATAGAGTAGTAATCAGAATGTCATGGGGTACATGTCAAATTCTTTAATAAATCCCCTTTCACTGTTACAGTGAAATTACTCCATCAAAAATGAAATATAGTTCATTTGATGAGGCATTCTTGATTAATCCATGCTAATTTCTACTATCATGACATTGTTTTCAAGGTAGCCACAGAGCAACTGCTTTATTAATTGCTATAGAATCCCAGTACCAATATTAAACTGGCTGGCTTAACATTCTCATTCTGCTTCCTCTTTGTTGAAAATAGGGACTTTTGTGTTCCTGTAGTCATTGGGCAATTTATTCAATCTCCAGGATTTCTCCAAGATAATTCTGATGCTTAATCAAGACCCCTCAGCAAATCCTTCCTACCTTGCAATTCATCTACTTCTGGATATCTTCAAAATATCTACCATACTACAAAAAAGATGTTGAGACTTTGGAAAAAGTTCAGAGAAGAGCAACTAAGATTATCAAAGGCCTGGAGACAAGCCCACATGAAGAACAGCTGCAGATTTCGGGTCTGGCTAGTCTAAAGAAAAGAAGAATTAGGGGTGACATGATAGCAGTATTTCAGTTTTGAGGGGCTGTCACAAAGAAGAGGGGGTCAAATTATTCTATTATTATACTATTTTATATTATTATAAAGCACCAGAGGGTAGGACAAGAAATAAGGAATTACAGAGAAACTTCCTAACAGTAAGAACAATTAACCAGTGGAACAGCTTGCCTTCAGAAATTGTGGGTGCTCCAACACTGGAGGTTTTTAAGAAGAGTCACCCGTCTGAGATTGTATAGGTGCTCCTGCTTGAGCAGGGGGCTGGGCTAGAAGACCTCCAAGGTCCCTTCCAGCTCTATTTTCTGTTCTGTTCTGTTCTGTTCTGTTCTATTCTGTTCTATCAATTCAAAATAAAGGAGTATTTCCCTAGGTAACATGCTCCTATTCTCAGCCTTTACAATTGTGCATTGAATTGTATATTCTGTAGCTGGCGGTGACTTTTCCTATGTTCTCGCTGAATAAGTGATTCACTGATTTATTTTGTCCTTAACAACTTTCACCATGCACTAACACAAGTTATAATTAGGATTTTTTTTAAAAAAAGAGAATATTTTTGTGTGATATGTGTGTGTACTTTTTTAAGAACAATTTCTAAGATTTTCCCAGAAAGTCATCGCTACTGATTTCCTGTGGGAGGAACCATAAGGAAACAATCTGGCTGAACAGGTTCTAGGTTGGACATCACCTGTTCAAGTTCCTCTCCCTCCCTCTTTTGTATCTCTTTTTGTCTGCTCTAAATCTCCATGTGTTCAGTTGACCCTGATATATTTCATCCTAAATTCTAATTACAAACACACACACACACACACACACACACACACACACACACACACACACACAGAAATCTTCCTGTATTTTTACTTTCTTTTACTGGCAGCTTTATTTTTCTTTTTACATTTAACAGTCCTTAATAGAATTAGTTGGTGTAGATCAGGGGTGTCAAACTTACAATATAATACAATAGCAGAGTTGGACGGGACCTTGGAGGTCTTCTAGTCCAACCCCCTACCTAGGCAGGAACCCTATACCGTTTCAGACAAATGGCTATCCAACATCTTCTTGAAGTCTTGCAGTGTTGGGGCATTCACAACTTCTGGAGGCAAGCTCTTCCACTGATTAATTGTTCTAACTGTCAGGAAATTTCTCCTCAGTTTTAAGTTGCTTCTCTCCTTGATTAGTTTCCACCCATTGCTTTTTGTTCTACCCTCAGGTGATTTGGAGAATAGTTTGACTCCCTCTTCTTTGTGGCAACCCCTGAGATGCTTGATTTAATTGAGGGCTGCATCCAGGTTGTGTTTGACCTGGGGCGTGGCCAGGGTAGGTGTGGCCAACTCAATGTCAGTTGTTACTGTCTCCTTCAACCCTCTGGCAGAGGGCTGCAGGAGGCTGTTGTGGATGAAAACAGCTCCATTTTTTCTGACAGAGGCACCGCAGGAGGCCCCACAAGCCAGATCTAAGCACACCGCAGGCCAGATCCAGCCCACTGGCCTTGAGTTTGACACCCCTGGTGTAGCTCATTTCCAACAAGTACACCACCAGAACTGTTATATCTGTTTTTAGACCAGTCGTTGTCAGTTTGGCCCATTGAGTGATGTTACAATTTTTTAAAAATGGATATTTACTACTTAATTTATTATTTGCTTAGAATAAATTAATTTTTCTCACACAGACATGCATCGCTACCTTTCCCAATCCTTTTTGAAGTACCGGTAACTGAAATCATTTTAATCACTCAAAGTAATGTAGTGTTCCAGAGAATAAGAGAGCATCTATATCTCAGGGTTGAATGTGAAGCTCTTGGTTCTCTGTGAGATTGGTGGTTTGCTCGTAAGTGTTTCATTATCCAACTAGATAACAACATCAATCTAATTTAGTGATGCCAACAAACTTAGACACATCATTATTCATGTTGGTAGATTACTCCAATGAAGAAAATGGGAGAAAAAACTCCATGTAAAAGTTGAACTTGAAGCTTTTTATTGTACAATTTACATAATTGTAAATTACAGTCTATTGTCCATTTACATCAAAGACATTGTAATACAAATGTATTTTAAGGTAGATACTCAGTTTCCTTCACTCTCTTCTAACAAGGATTTGGAATCTGGGGTTCAAAGATTAGGGGTAAATATTGATAAAGAAATTTACTGTTGACATGTAATAAAGTACATTATTGTGTATATAAGATTTCTAAAGGAAGTTCTTTACAAAATAACAAATATGTCTGTAAAATCCATAGAACACTGGGTTTAGGAAGCTTTCCATCTCAGGAGGGAGAAAACCATATGGATTACATAAGTCAGTGTGACTGCAAATGCAAAAACCTAGAAGAAAAGAGAAGATAATTTAGCTTTGGAGTTTGGCCAGTCAAAGTCGTGTGGTCATTTTCTAATTTTCTTCTGGCTTTTCCTAACATTGACCTTTTCCCAGAGCAATTGTCTTAGTGTCCTTTTTTCTTGCCTTTGTTATTAATTTTCTGTCCCAGCACAGAAACATTTTCTGTTTAGGCACATTTATTGTATGCTGATTTTATTCACACACATCATCATCACAGCATACCTATCAGCTGATCCATCATACTTCGAAGGTATTACTATTGCAAAGTATCAACAAGCACTTCTAGCTATGAAGACTTGCTCGTCTAATGTCTGTGTAGGTTGTACATAGTTCCACTATATCCATGTTGCTTTGCACATGCCCTCTAAGATTGCAATATTAAATATTATGAACATGTAAAGCTTAAGAACACTTCTACTCTATCAGATTCTCCATTTTCCAATATCTCTGATTCCAGGTTCAAATGTTCCCCAAATTTATCCAGACTATTTGAATAGCTTCCACGACCATGCACATGGACACATTTGTGAGTTTGGGAGTTCATAGAGAATCTATAGCTAATCAGTGCTCACCTTTCTGTTTAACTTTCTACCCACACACTTGCTTTTGTAAGAATGAAATTAAAGAAGACCCGCAAGTAAACTGCCTTGAGATCTTAGAGAAAGTCTCATTTTAATAATTAACTCATAATACAATAAGCTGCATCGCAATAGCAAACCACCGATCACAAGACATATCGTCATCAGGGAGGCTATGTCTGACCCAGGGTTTAAAAGTCCCTAAATATGTTGCCCATCCAATAACCTGAAGAGCAGAGTTAAGTAGGTGTGACTATCCAACTGAAATGAATATAACTTTCTTTAGTTTTAGCTGCTCACACTTTGGGGATTTTATGAGATTTGTCACAGGGCAAATACTTATACTAGTGAAATAAATGTGAAACTAGGCTGAGTATCTCATAAGGAACCTTTAGAATCTGTATTAATTGGGGTTAGAGTTCTCACTAGTACAATAAGTAGATGAGGAATTTCAGGTTATTCATATAGTGACTCCCTATACATGTTCCATTGAATGCATATGTTAGAGATGCCACGATACCTATGAAACCAGAAATTATTACCAAGGCCAAAGTTGTGGTTCCTAAAAGCATCATAAGCTAATTAGGATAAGGATAAGCTTATCAATAAGGAACAAAGACAAAGGCCATCACAGCAATAAAGAGTTGTCTTCAAACCCAAACGTACCTAGTCATCACTATTAATCTCAATATTAATTCCTCATAAGCATCTGATTTTTGTTTATTAATGAAAAATGGAAGAAGTCATGACTTCTTGTTACTGTAATAAATTATGTCCAGTACTATGCTTTCCTCTATATAACAATCTGTCCTAAGATTTATATACTGCAATTCCTTATATAATCTCTAATTCTAAATTGTTTGTTTTCCACAGACTTGTTTTGGACTGTTATTGTATTTTTTTAGAGACTGAAGGAAGGAAAAAGTTAGCCTTGACTTTTACTTTATACAATAATCCATTTATATTCTTGTAGTTGAAAGATTCACCCATATGTACCTTAAAAGTACCTGATTGTGTTCACATTCTGTTTGAGCCTTTTTGTTAAAGGCATATTCTATCTATACAGTCTTTTACTCTATAGCAGGGGTCTCCAACCTTTGCAACTTTAAGTCTGAAGTCCTTCAGACTTAAAGTTGCAAAGGTTGGAGACCCCTGCTCTATAGGATCACCCATAGATAAGGATGAACTCAACACAGGATAGACATTGATACTTTTGTTTGGGATCTTGAATTAAGCCCCAATTATTCCCAAACCATACCAAAAGGTGTTACATATTTGCAATAAACTTCAAATCATACCCAAAGAACAAGCAATTCTTAAATTGCTAATGTTCATAATATCATTTAGCCAACTTATTAGCAAACACTACTGGAATAAAAACACAAATAGCCTCACTCATTATAAAACATATTTTTAACAAAATGTTTATTGTAAGCAGAGCTGTCATCCAGTCAGAGATATCTCAGCCTTATATCTATTACTCCATTAGCTGAATATTCATATAAAGGTTAAAAAACAGCTCTGACACAGCACTCAAATATATGAGAAACTGGCAAGATGTTACCTTAAGACAGGGGTCTGCAAAGTTGGGTCTTTTAAGACTGGTGGACTTCAACTCCCAGAGTTCCCCAGCCAGCATAGCTGGCTGGGGAATTCTGGGAGTTGAAGTCCACCAGTCTTAAAAGAGCCGACTTTGCAGACCCCTGCCTTAAGACATTAATTGTCTCTGCCATTTTATATTTTAATAATAAAATAAGAAACTGTTACCTCTTAACAATTAATTAATCAAAAAAGATTTGTACCCAAAAATTTTATCAAAAAACCCCCATTCCATTCACAGTGGCTGTGGTTTCCGGCGCCACGATAGAGCCAGCTGGTTCCATCTCTGGCTATCGGGGGCGAGTCATTAGCACCCGCAGAGAGGGCTTGCAACTTGGGCGTCCTCCTGGACCCCCGGCTGTCCTTGGATGGCCATCTGACCGCTGTGGCCAGGGGGGCTTTTCATCAGGTTTACCTGATACGCCAATTGCGCCCCTTTCTAGATCATGGCGCCCTACGCATGGTCACTCAAGCCCTCATCATCTCCTGCCTGGACTACTGTAATGCTCTCTACATGGGGCTCCCCTTGAGGTGCACCCGGAGGCTCCAGCTAGTCCAGAACACGGCCGCGTGGGGGATTTTGGGAGTTTCTAGATACTCCCATGTAACACCTCTCCTGCGCAAGCTGCACTGGCTCCCTGTGGCCTTCCAGGTGAGGTTCAAGGTGTTAGTGACCATCTTCAAAGGGCTCCATGGCACAGGACCTGGTTACTTGCAGGACCGCCTCCTACCACACACCTCCCTTCGACCTGTCCGCTCCCACAGGGTTGGTCTCCTCAGGGTGCCGTCGGCAGGGCAATGCCGGCTGGCGACGCCCAGGGGAAGGGCCTTTCTGTGGCAGGCCCTGCTGTCTGGAACGACCTGCCCCCCGACCTTTGTACAATCACGGACCTTCGCCTCTTCCGCTGGACATTAAAAACTTACTTGTTTCAGATGGCCGGCCTGGCATAATTTTAAGATGGTTTTTGTAGGGTTTTAAACTTATTTTAAATAAATAAATAAATAAATAAATAAATAAATAAATAAATAAATAAATAAATAAATAAATAAATAAATAAATAAATAAATAAATAAATAAATAAATAAATTTCCAATCTGTAAATTAAATCCAGTTGTCTTTCAGTTGCCCGGTGCATCTGGAAAGCAGCAGATTGAAGAAGCCTGCCCTAATTAATGAATCATTTCAATTTTAGTTGAAAGACTTCTACTCACCACAGCTGCTATGTCTATTTGGTAATCCTTGTAAGTCGCACGTTTCTGAATATAAGCTTCCCTCATTATTATTGTAGCGTAGGCTAGCAAAACTGCTGCACTCAAATAGAAAAGTGATGCAATTACCTGGTAGAAAGCATCCTGGGGAAAAAGGACATCAGAAAAAAAAAGTCTTAAGAACTCTGCAAATTCTGCTATTTATAGGCAGCCACCCACATTCCCATCTCACCCTTGTGCCACTATAAGCATCTAATATGAGCAGATGGCTCAGTTTGCATTCCTTTTCAACAATGAACATTTATAAAATGTTGTAACATCAGTAATGATTGTTCTGACTTGCACCAAGCATGGCATAACAATACCACAGCCTCCTTTAGCTTATGCAATATTCTCAGGTTGTTTCTTCTATTCATTCATAAGCCACACTGAATCAGCTTGAATTCAACTCAGAAAAATGTTAAGAAGAATGCTGTAGATAAATAACTCACTAAGCAAAAAGTGATAATAGGAGAAATTTGTTTTCTGAGCCGCTTCCTGAATTATTTCATTGATGGACTGCTGGCCCATGATTGGTTTTAGTAAGTAGTGGTACAAATGGCCAAAGCATGGTGAGCTTGATTATGAGGACTTCAAGTGTTGTCCAAGTTAAAAATGAAAAATGTAGTAATAGAACCCATTAAACAATGATTTAAAAAAATATATATAATATTATTGAGTCTCATATTGGAACTCTTGATTTTAACAGAAAAGAAACATGTATCTTGAACTTTAGAAAAAGAAACCCTGAACAAAAAATGAGCAGGATTTCATAGCAGGAAAAGGTAATGGGGAAAAGTTGAAGATGGGTGGGAATACCTAAAAAGGAATAATAAAAGCATAATAGCAAATAAGCAATTTCACCGGGTGAGGGGGAAATAGAGGACAATAAAAGAAGCATTGAGGACCTCCTTTCATTGAGGACCTGTACACTACATGAGTCAAAAAGAGAGCTGTGAAAATATCTACAGATCCCTCACATCCCTCACATAAATTGTTTCAACTTCTACCCTCAAAATGACTCTATAGGGCACTGCACACCAGAACAACAAGACACAAGGACAGCTTTTTTCCCGAACACCATCACTCTGCTTAACAAATAATTCCCTCAACACTGTCAAACTATTTACTAAGTCTGTATTATTATTACTATTAATCTTCTCATCGTTCCTATCGCCCATCTCCTCCCACTTATGACTATGACTGCAACTTTGTTGCTTGTATCTTTACGATTATATTGATTTCCTAGTATGATTTGAATGCTTATTGGTACCCTATGACTATCATTAAGTGTTGCACCTTATGATTCGTGACGGATGTATCTTTTTTTTTATATACACTGAGAGCATATGCACCAAAGACAAATTCCTTGTGTGTCCAATCACACTTGGCCAATAAAGAATTCTATTCTATTCTATTCTATCTTATTCAATCAGGTAAATTGTTTAATAGATAGTAGAGTACCTGGCGTAGTTTCTCAGCAAGGTATTTTGGAAATGATTTTACCATTGCCTCCTTCCTGGGCCTAATAGAAAGTGACTGATCCAAGATCATACAGTTGGATTGTGTCACAGGCAGGACTAGAACCTCTGGTCTCGCAGTTCTTAGCCTGATGCCTTAATCGATACACCAAATTGGCTTTTGTAAACATCATATGACTTAATTGGGTATATAATATGGGCAATATGGCCTAACAATTAAATGAATACATAAGATTGTTCAAAAATCTTATGTAAAATGTGTCCATCAATGGTTTCAAATCAAGCTGCAGAGATATATCAAGTGCATTGTCATAAGATCTTACTCTTTAGTATTTGATAGACAAGAATGTGTGCCAATTTTTCAAATAAGACTGAATTTTGTGAGACAACCAATACAACAAAAATCAAAATCGTCCTTGATTAATTACAGAAATTAGCGGAAAGAAATATTATGAAAGTTAACTAAGATCAATGTAAAGTCATATACTTAAGAAATCAATGACTTCACTGTGATATTTTTGAAAATATTGAAATAGTTAAGTAAATCTGCAGTATAATGTGGCTGCAAACAAATGGAAATCTAGTCTACATCAATAGAAATACAGTTTCTAACTCACAAAAAGTAGAATTTCGCAAAACATTTACCGTATACGATCTGAAGAGAAACCAGACTACTGAACATAATAATCTGTTATGAGAGGACAAAAATGGCTGGACTGCCATCACCTGAAGCCATTTGCTTCAATGTTTTGAGAATGCATCTTCCTTTTGTATAGCTCAGGGTTCTGCAAAGTCGGCTCTTTTAAGACTGGTGGACTTCAACTCCCAGAGTTCCCCAGCCAGCATAGCTGGCTGGGGAATTCTGGGAGTTGAAGTCCACCAGTCTTAAAAGAGCCGACTTTGCAGAACCCTGGTATAGCTCACCAGTTTTTCTGCTTCATGTAAATTAAACTCAGGAGTGAGGAAGGATATGATGCATTGTTGTGAGATCTGGTAATTTGGAAAGAGACGAGATTTAACATATGCAGTATTAGTGCCTCTGAAGTGACTTACCAAAGCAACCCAAGCACTTTTTCCACCATGAGCTCCACACAAATATAAGAATAAAAGAAGTGTAGAAATTACAAAGCAAAACACTGAGACAAACATCACCCAGCCTTGACTAATTGCGGGAATAACTTTGATAGAAGCCACAAGGATCCAGACCAGGCCACCAAAGACCTACAAGAAAATATAAAAGTAGTTTAGCAGTAAGAAATAACACGTTGGCTAGTCTTTCACAATGTGCTAGACTATGCTAAAATAGACACGTTATAGAAATCCAGGAATGGTATCTGTACAAGACTTAAACAGATTTAAAAGAATGCAGTTAATTTTTTTAAAATCATTTATATCTATTTGTTTTCCTAGAGCAAACTCGATTTCATTGAGGGCCACATCAGGGTTGTGTTTGACGTTGGGGTCCGGGGTGGGTGTGGCCAGTTTGATGTCACTCATGTCGGGGGCTGCAATGTCCTCCTGCAACTTTTCAGTTGCAATGTCCTCCTGCAACTCTCTGCCAGCAAAAACAGTTCAGGAGGACCACATGCGACCCTCCCAAAGTCTGTTTTTGCTGGCAGAGGCACCATGGGCCAGGCCACTGCTTCCAGAGAGGCCCAGTGGGCCAGATCTAAGCACCCCTTGGTCCAGATCCAGGCCCCAGACCCTGTCCTAGAGTATTGTAGCATACAAGATTTCCATTATCCTACTTTATTCTTATAATCAAACACTGAGAGTGACTACCTCAGTATCACTCTCTTGAACTCATAATGGAGTAAAACCTTTTTTCTGATGTAGGTTTATATCAACCCCAATACTGACCTGAATGTGGCTTGAAGTGTACAATATCTGTACCGTATTTTTCGGAGTATAAGACGCACCCAGGTTTTGAAGAGGCAAATGTTTAAAAAAGGTAGGTAGTTAGATACAGGAATAGAGAGGGAGAGAAAGAGAGAGAAATACAGTAGGTAGGGAGGGAGGGAGAGTGTGCGTAGATAGATAAGTAGGTAGAGGGATAGGGAGAGAAATAGAGAAAGAGAAATACACTAGGAAGGTAGGGAGAGAGAGAAAGTAGGTAGGTAGGTAAGTAGGTAGATGTTTCCAGGTGTATTTACCTATGTGCTCGAGAAGGAAATCACTGACCACCTTTGGAACAAATCTTTGTTTCTGCAGGCACAGTACTTGACCAACGTAATTCTTATCAGCCACTCTAACTAAACAGCTCTTCAAAAGGGAAAAAAAGCCCTTTTTACACTTTGCAAGCTTCCCCCAAATGGCCCGATTTCGCGAAAATGGGCCCTTTTTTTTCAAATAAAAGGCATGAACAGCCTTGGGGAGGCTTGCAGAGTGCTCCTGGGGGGGGGGCAAAATGAGGAAAAATGGCCCGTTTTTTTGTGAAAACAGGCCATTTTCTGGTCAAAAAATAGCATGCATAGCCTTATGGAGGCTTATAGAGTGCTGCTGGGGGCTGGGGGGGCAAAAATGCCCTGTTTTTGGCTCATTTCTGCCCTCCCCAGCCCCCAGGAGCTCTCTGGAAGCCTCCACAAGGGTATGCACGTGGCCATTTTGGTGAAGGGGCGGGGTTTCAGGAGGCAAAAAATGCTGTATTCGAGGTATAAGAGGCACTCTTCTATCCCCTTGCCTAAATTATTGTTGAAGATATTGAAGAGTGCTGGGCCTAAGACAGAGCTGGGAGTACCCATTGCATATTTCTCTCCATGTAGATTCAGTTCCATTGAGGTCTACACATTGAGTGCAGTTGGTCAGCCAGTTAAGAATCTATCAAGTAAGAGGTTGTGGTCTACTTTATCAGTCCAAGTAAAATATATCCACAGCATTTCGCTGGCCCACTAATTTTGCCACTTTGCCAAAGAGTGCAATAAGATTTATCTGACATGATCTGTTTTTGACAAACCCATGTTGGTTTCTGGTTATGACTTTATTCACCTCTAGGTGCTTGCAGATCCATTTTTTGATTATCTCAAGGGTTGCCACAAAGAAGACGGAGTTAGGGGCGGTGGGAAGGGGGGCGGACATTACCAGAGGGAGTCAGGGGCGGTGGGAAGGGGGGCGGACATTACCAGCTGGAGGACCATGGCCGCTGGTTATGGGTGGTCACGTGCTCCAGCTCCCCCTGTCCCCATCGCAGACTAGGTGGGCAAGAACCACAGACCCGGGGCCCTAGGCTGATGCTATGCAATGCCAGGTCCGTGGTACAAAAATCCCCCCTCATCCATGACCTTGTGTCAGAGGGGGACCCGGACCTGGTGGGCATTACGGAAATCTGGTTGGGCCACGAGGGAGGACATCCCCTCGTAGAAATGTGCCCACCAGGATACCGAGCCTTCCATCAGCCTAGGGCCCTAGGGAGGGGTGGGGGAGTGGCGATTATGGTTAGGGAAGGTCTTGAGCCAAAGGAGACCACGATCCCTCAGATGACCGGGTGCGAGTCCCTCCTTGTGAGGTGGGGCCTAGGGGGGCAGTTGGGCATGTTAGTTGTATACCTGGCTCCTCGCTATGCAACAACACCCCTGCCCGAGCTCCTAGAGGTGATAGCCGAGGCGGCGGTTGAGATCCCCAGACTTTCAGCGGGTGAAACCTCTGGGGTAGCTCGGGAGTTCATGGCTTCCATGATAGCCATGGACCTGACCCAAGTAGTTGTAGGCCCTACCCACGAGGGCGGACACACCCTGGATCTAATCTTCGTCTCGGGACAGTGGAGTAGTGATCTGGGAATAGGGGATTTAGTCAACACACTCCTGTCATGGAGAGATCACGCTCTCCTTCGGCTCGACTTTCCGATCGCCGCACCTCACTGCGGGGAGGCGGAACCGGACATTCCTATATGGTTCCGCCCCAGGCTCCTGATGGACCCGATAAGGTTCCAAAGGGAGCTTGGGCCAATTCCTGTGGACTTGTCCCGCGACTCGACTGAGGACCTAGTGGCCCCATGGTTAAGTGCGGCCACGGGGGCCTTGGACCGAGTCGCGCCCTTGCGGCCTCTCTTGCAGCGACGAACCACCTGGGCTCCTTGGTTTACCGAGGGGCTTAGGGAGATGAAGCGCCACAAGAGATGCCTAGAGAGTAGATGGAGATCTTCTCACTCCGAAGCCGACCGAACACTAGTGAGAGACCATATTAGGACTTACTTAGTGGCGATAAGAGTGGCCAAACGTGAGTATTGTGCCACTCTTATTGCATCCGCAGATAACCGCCCTGCCGCCCTGTTTGGGGTGACCCACTCCCTCCTTCAACAGAGGCCGCGGGAAGCCCCTCTACAGGGTCGAGCAGAGGAATTTGGGATTTATCTGCAGGAGAAAATCACTCGGATTCGGAACGAGCTACTCTCCATCGACAGTGGTCCAGTCGAGCGGGCCGAGGCTGTTCTTGTGACACCATCTTGGGAGGAGTTTGATTTTGTTACCACCGAGGATATGGACAAGTTGTCAAAGAGACTTAGGGCTACCACATGTTTATTGGACCCGTGTCCCTCCTGGCTTGTACTGGCATCCTGGGAGACGACACGAGGCTGGCTCCAGGGCATTGTCAACGCATCTTTGAGTGAGGGGTCCTTGCCTACCATCTTGAAAGAGGCGGTAGTAAGGCCCCTCCTCAAGAAGCCGTCCCTGGATCCAACATTATTAGAGAACTATCGTCCCGTCTCCAACCTCCACTTTTTAGTGAAGGTTGTTGAGAGTGTGGTGGCTCAACAGTTTCCGCGACACTTGGAGGAAGTTGATTATCTAGACCCGCGCCAGTCCGGCTTCCGACCCGGGCACAGCACCGAGACAGCATTGGTCGCGTTGGTTGATGATCTCTGGAGGGCGCGGGATAGAGGATATTCCTCTATCCTAGTCCTATTAGACCACTCAGCGGCTTTTGATACCATCAACCATGGTATCCTATTGCGCCAACTGGGGGGGTTGGGGCTGGGAGGCACCGTTTTGCGGTGGTTCTCGTCCTACCCCTCTGGTCGGTCGCAATATGTGTTGGCAGGGGGGCAGAGGTCGGCCCCTCATATGTGGGGTTCCTCAGGGGTCGGTCCTCTCGCCCCTACTGTTCAACACATATATGAAGCCGCTGGGTGAGATCATCCGTGGTTTTGGGGTGGGATATCATCTGTACGCTGATGATACTCAGTTGTACATATCCACCCCAGACCATCCCAACGATGCCGTCGAGGTTATGTCCCGGTGCTTGGAAGCCGTACGGATCTGGATGGGTGGTAACAAACTCAAGCTCAACCCGTCCAAGACTGAGTGGCTGTGGCTTCCGGCGCCCCGGTTCAGCCAGATTATTCCAACTCTGGCCATTGGGGGCGAAACACCGGCCCCCGTGGAGAGGGCGCGCAATTTGGGTGTCCTCCTGGATTCCCGGCTGTCTATGGAAGATCATGTGGCAGCCGTGGCCAGGGGGGCGTTTCATCAGGTATGCCTGATGCGCCAATTGCTCCCCTTACTGGACCGGGGTGCCTTACGCACAGTCAATCAAGCACTCGTCACCTCTCGACTCGACTACTGTAATGCTCTCTACATGGGGCTCCCCTTGAGGTGCACCCGAAAGCTGCAGCTAGTCCAGAACGCAGCCGCGCGGGTGATTACGGGAGCGCCTAGACACTCCCACATAACACCTATCTTGCGCGAGCTGCACTGGCTTCCTGTGGTCTTTCGGGTGCGCTTCAAGGTTTTAACGACCATCTTTAAAGTGCTCCATGGCTCGGGGCCTAGTTATATGCGAGACCGCCTCCGGCCCCATACATCCCTCAGACCGATACACTCCCACAGAGAGGGCCTCCTCAGGGTGCCGTCGGCTGGACAATGCCGACTGGCGACACCCAGGGGGAGAGCCTTCTCTGTGGTGGGCCCAGCCCTCTGGAACGACTTACCCCATGAACTCCGCATCATCTCCGACCTCCGCCTCTTCTGCAAGTGTCTGAAGACACACCTATTTCATCTAGCCGGCCTAGCGTAACCATCCATACTGACTATTAGATAGTTTTTAAACTTGGGATTTTAATTCGGTTTTTAACGCAGGGTTTATTTATTAGAATAAGTATTTTAAATTTTATATATTTTATATACTTTGTATGTATTTTAACATCCCTGTGCGCCGCCCTGGGTCCTAACAAGGAGAAGGGCGGGGTATAAATTTAATAAAATAAAATAAAAATAAAATAAAATAAATATTCTCCAAATCACTTGAGGGTAGAACAAGAAGCAATGGGTGGAAACTAATCAAGGAGATAAGCAACTTAGAACTGAGGAGAAATTTCCTGACAATTAGAACAATTAATCAGTGGAACAGCTTGCCTCCAGAAGTTATGAATGCCCCAACACTGGAAGTCTTTAAGAAGATGTTGGATAGCCATTTATCTGAAATGGTATAGGGTTTCCTGCCTAGGCAGGGGGTTGGACTAGAAGACCTCCAAGGTCCCTTCCAACTCTGGTATTGTATTGTATTGTATTGTATTGTATTGTATTGTATTGTATTGTATTGTATTGTATTGTATTGTATTGTATTGTATTGTATTGTATTGTATTGTATTGTATTATCTTTTCCAGAATCTTACCAAGTATTGATGCCAGGCTGATAAATCTGTGGTTTTCTGCATCTGTTTCTTTCTTTCTTTTTTCTTATTTGAAGATAGGAACTACATCAGCCCTTTTCCAGTCTCTTGTAGTTCCCTAGTGCTGTGCGATCTTTGAAAGACATGGTTCAGTGGTTCTGAGAGCATGTCTCCCAACTTCGTCAGAACCTTAGGGTGTAATCCATCTAGTCCTCATGATCTGAACTTGTCTAGAGTGGACACTTTTACCAATTTCTTGTTTATTTGACTTGCATTTCTAATCTGCATTTTACAGTATTGGGGAGGGGGAATAGGTTGGACTGTTTTTCTTTTTGTGTAAAGACAGATCAAAAAATGAGTTAAGCAAATCTTCTTTCTCCCTCCTGCTCGTGACCTTTTTGTCATTTTATCCTATTAATGGACCAATCATTTTCTGTTTTTTACATGTCGAAAGAAACGGGGGTGCAGTGGTTAGAGTTCAGTACTGCAGGCTACTTCTGCTGCCTGCTGCCTGCCTGCAATTTGGCAGTTCGAATCTCATCAGGCTCAAGGTTGACTCAGCCTTCCATCCTTCCGAGGTGGGTAAAATGAGGACCCAGATTGTGGGGGAAATATGCTGGTTCTGTAAACCGCTTAGAGAGGCCTGTAAAGCACTGTGAAGCGGTGTATAAGTCTTAAGTGTTATTGCTATTTTTTGTTATTTTTTATTTTTGTCACAAGCCTTAGTTCATTTTGAGGCTTAGTTTTCCCGACTTTATCTTTGCTTGTTCAAGTTATTTGCTGATATTCTGCCTTAGTTATGTGCCCCTCTCTCCATTTTTTATACTTGTCCTTTTTGTCTTTCAGTTTATTAGAGATGAACTCACTAGGATCCCAAACCAAGGCACATGACATGAAAAACTATATCTTGATAGCACATTTTCCCTGATCATGCATGATGACAAAGTGTCTATCTAAAATCCCATCGGGGCAAGCTAAGTACTGGGAGATGTCACTTACCACCAAAGGAATAGAATGATGGATATATATATGTATGTAAACACTGGTTCATCCATACATCAGTTTCCTTCAGGGGTCTTGGAACAGCTTACTAATGTGATACAGTGTTTGCCATCTTCTGTAACTGTATTACTCTTGGGCGGCTTCGGATTCTAGGTGAGGTTGAACCATTGGCTCAGTTGGCACAAACTCATTTTCTTAGTTTCATATTTGCCATCCAGCACTTGGTTACATTCCTTGGAAGCTTGGATTTGAGCCAGCATTTCTTTTCCCAGCTCTGACAATGTACAAATACCTTTGTAACTCTACTACTGATACTTGCTTTATTGCTTTCTTTTTAACATGTAGTAGATTTGTCATCTAACACAGGGGTCTCCAACCTTTTCAACTTTAAGTCTGAAGGACTTCAGACTTAAAGTTGAAAAGGTTGGAGACCCCTGATCTAACACTTTGCTTACAGATTTTAGGGTTTCAGAAGTTATAAAGCCTTTTCCAGTAAGAAATGGGACAGGATTTCTTCTTCTTGGTTTCAGGGCATGAGAGCAACAAGGACTATAGGAGGTTATTTTGACTGGATTTAGGGCTCCGATATGCCCAAAAGCAGTAGAAGAACTGAATCAGTCAAGCTGTCAAGATCCAGCAGAAGTATTGGAAATATTTTATTTCAACACTCCTTTGCTCTGTTGTGCCATTTTATCTTTCTCACAACTTGCCTATGAGCCTGCAGCAGAATAACAAATACAAGTTTTTTATAGGATGATCCAGGCCCACTATAACTTGGTATCACTAACTTATTCCCCCACTATTTTATTTGTTCTAGTAGTATTTATTTGAAAAGCACTTGCCCTGATAAGCCTGGTTAAAAGGGGAAGCTGTAGTTATTTATTTAAAGGGTTAGCCTAGAGAAGGAATTTCCTGTTCCATTTCCTTCAATTCCAGGTGAAAGGATCGGGCACCTTCTCTTCAAAAACAGATTGTGGGGATTTAATTACCTGCCTGAGTAGTTCCCTTTCCCTTGGGAAACATCTACAACCAGGTTCCCTGGAACTCAAAGGAGATGTAAGAATAAAGGCTAAATATGGCAGATAGGGAATGCAGTACCTCAGTGGCTAAGACACTGAACTGGTCAATCAGAAAGTCGGCAGTTCAGCAGTTCGAATCCCTAGCACTGCATAATGGAGTGAGCTCCCATTACTGCCAACTTAGCAGTTTGGAAGCATGTAAAAAATGCAAGTAGAAAAATAGGGACCACTTTGGTGGGAAGGTAACAACACTCCATGCGCCTTCGACATTTAGTCACATGACCACAGAGACGTCTTCAGACAGCACTGGCTCTTCAGCTTAGAAACGAAGATGAGCACCGCCCCTAGAGCCGGAAACAACTAACACACATGTGCGGGAGAACCTTTACCTTTATGGCAGTAGTGAGTTTGCTATAACTCACTACTGATAGATCTACACTTAGAGCCTAAAATGGCAGGTTTGTACCCTCCATTTCCCATCAACCACCTTGCTGCAACTTACTACTGATAGAGCTATAGTTTCCAGGAGAACTAATAAGGTACAGCATTTGCATGTTGTTTACATTTTCCTTTCATAACAAAGGCACCATGGCCCTAGCTATCAGGTGCAATTGAATCACATGTGAGATGGGTGACTATAAAAATGTAATAAAGAAATGCAATCAATTGCTTCACAATAATTCTGCATTGACTGCCAAAGCAGATGCAGGCTTTGTTCACGCAATACACAACTCTAGTTATAATTAATCTTTTTTCCAACTCTCAGTGTAACTATAGCAGTCAGCTATAATTCAATAATGGGCTTTGGGTTCAAGGATGCTCAAAACACATTGCATTTGTGTCATGGGCCGATACACAATATTTCATAGTTTATAAAACATTCCCTATCTCAAGTACCTACTTTGCCACTGCATCAATCTTCCTTTACCCAATTTGTTGACTGTGTTTATTGCTTACAAGGTCTTCTACTTTGCACTAGTGTTTGTCAGACAGCAAACAACAGAGAAGAAACCAGTGGTAGGCAATTTTAGGATAGAAAAGTAGGCTGGATGAACTTCGCTATCACATGCTTTATTTGAATCTGCTTGGTTGAGGTTTGGCAATCATGATTTGGGACTTTTAAGATATTATGAGAATCCAGTCAACTGTGATTCAGTAAATCCTTTGAAACAAACTATGGCTTCATATGGTGTGTCAATTGGACAATACTTTAGCAGCTCCCCACTTGGGACAGCTTCCTTGTTCCTTGATTTCCCATTGAAAACATTTTCATTTGCCCTTCTCAGCTAGTTTTGGTTGCTCAGCTAGTAGTATGATTTCTTCCAAATTATCTTGCTTGCATGGGTAGAAATTCCTCTTAAAGCACAAACACGTGGCTGAAACTCTTCCTTCTAGGGACAACTTTGACAGACAAGCAATGCTGAATCCAATAAGGGTTCTTCTTCATACCAGTTAGAACAAAAAAACTGCTGTTAAGAATCAGAACCAAGGAGGCTAATTAGTTGCTATATCCTCTTCCATCTCCCTTAGGTTTATATCTTAATAATTTACTCTGCAATTAACTGGTAAATTATCTGCTGCTGTGGCCTAGAGGTGGAGCTCTCGCCTCCCAATCAGGAGGTTGTGAATTCAATCCTAGGTAGAGGCAGATGTAGGGTCTCCTGCTTGGGCAGGGGGTTGGACTAGATGACCTGCAAAGTCCCTTCCAACTCTGTTAATCTGTTAAATTGTTCTGTGGGGCTGACTGAAATTTGATTTGGGAAGAATTTCTATCAGAGTGCAGACATTTTCATCTAAGGATTTTGTGAAGGCAAAATAGGGAGAGAAAATTCTACTTAAATTTTCTCATCTTGAATTATTCAGAGTAAAGGCATTAAATTTTACCTGGTTTTAGAACAGGTCCTAAATTTAATTGATTTTTAAAATATTTTGTATATTGTATATGGATGTTTTGTGGTTTTATTATGCCTGTTCACCACGCTGAGTCCCACAAGGGAGAAGGGCGGTATACAAATTTAATAAATAGTAAATAGTAAATATACAGTATTGCTATTTTCTTGACCTGTGATTTCTATCCTGCTTCAATTGGGCCAAATATAATCAACTTTAAAAATCATACAAAACAAAGAAACAATATAGTTTAAATCACTATCATACACATATTTTCCCTAAATTCTGTATGACTTCTACTATGAAAACAAGACTTCAACATTATCAAAATAATTATTTTCTACACTATATAATAAACTAGAATGGTACATGGGAACTTTGAAAAGATTGTTCTCTAGGTAAAATGCATGTTTCTCCTGACATCTCTCCTAGCTCCCAAAGTGGCACACTGGTTAGAATGCAGTACTGCAGGCTACTTCTGCTGACTGCTAGCTGCAGTTCAGCAGTTCAAATCTCACTGGCTCAAGGTTAACTCAGCCTTCCATACTTCCAAGGTGGATAAAATGAGGACCCAGATTGCTGGGGGCAATATGTTGACTCTGTAAACCACTTAGAGAGGACTAAGTCATATAAGTCTAAGTGCTAGTTCTATTGCTAATAGAGAAAATAATTCCAATTCTAGTGTAAATAATCCCTGTAGACATTTACCCATGATTTGGATTTTCCTGGACATTGGAAAAGGAAGTTGTGACTGAAGACACACACTTTGTCTGCAGTCTGTTTCATAGCTCTTTTCACTTCAGCCATCATAAATAGATTAATTTGAGTGGAGAACAACAAATGATCCAGGACAATGCATGGATATTTACCATAGCCTCCTGGAGGAAATCAATAAGAGTAGGCAATTATGCAGTAGGTGAGAAATTTCAATCACTGTAGCCCCAATAAATCTAAAGGCAATAGCTTTAGAAAAGGCTGCGCTGTATGTCCACATTCCAGACTCCAACTCTTTCCTAGGAAGAAATATTTTCAGTTCCAGGAGTTACACTTGTTTGTGGAGAAACAGAAAATGCTGATGTCCAAGTGAGGCCAAGCAAAGTAGCCCCAGGTAATGCAGGTTTTAAGTTTTTTCCCAGGTGGAAATATTTGTTTTAAAGCAACACAATAACAATACATTATTAGCACTGCTAACATATATTGTTTGGTTTCCTTGTACTAAATTATAATCACCAAATCTTGAGGTTTCTGATCCATTATTTGAAGGACATCTATGGGCTCTGGTACAAAAGAGCTTTCTATTGCTACAGAAGCAACTATGGACCTGGATGCTCTTATGAGATAAAGATACTGTAGATAATAGAGAGATGGCAGAGGCAGAGAGACACAGAGAGAGACAAAGACAGAGTGGGAGGGAGAGAGGGAGAGACAGAGAGAGAGAGGAAGATGGTAGGTAGGTAGGTAGGTAGGTAGGTAGGTAGGTAGGTAGGTAGGTAGGTAGGTAGGTAGTAGGCAGGCAGGCAGGCAGGCAGGCAGATAGTAGATAAGACAAACAGATGATAGACAGACTGATGATTGTTAGATGAAGAGAGAGAGATGATAGACAGACAGATGGACAGACAGATGATTAGTACAGAAAGAAGGGGCGGAGGGGGAGACAGACAGGCAAGTAGACAGGCAGAGAGACAGACAGACAGATGCTGGTTTTGGAAGCCAGGCCATTTTTAGTGTGGCTCAACTACATCTCACCTACAAGCAAAGCAAGGGTGTTTCCTTCTTCACATTATAGTGAGGTTGTGAGTGGTTTGTTTTCCCAGGGGTGCACTCTTGCCTCAGCCCACAACCCAAATTCAAGGCAGCCACAATCTTCCCCATCTGCATTTGTATGGTCTGCAAAGAAGCTTCTATCCAGTGGGAAAACATGTTATCACTATTGAGAGAAAGCCCACATATTACCTTCACCAATTAAAGTTGCTGGATGCAGTTAAGGACGTAGGGCTTGACAGCTTTGCATCTGTTTCTTTTACTAACTGCTCAGGCTTTCTGGTGAACAGATAAATGTATGCATGTGCTGAAAGCCAGGGTGGCACACAGTTATTTTATTTCCTTTAAGGGTGGTTGGCTAAGGAGATTTTGTAAATTCAAGAGCTGCAGAAGTTCAGGGACCAAAAATTTATTATATTTTATCCTGATAGCTGCATTCTATCAATGGGTAGCTATTCCCAGCAATTAGAGTCAATGGAAGTGAAGAATATTGTTCTGAACTGTTGGAGAAGAAATGGAAGGGGGAAATCATTGATAGTGCCCTATAACTTTGGGTAGAATTACTTGCAGAAGTACAGCAAACATTTCCACTATCCATGTTCTAATCATTATTTCACTCATTCCACTTTTCCATGTGGCAATAAGTTCTAGGAGCAAAGATTCACTGGATGGTGAAAGATTGCCAAGTTCTTTGTACCAAGTACAGAACTGGTGTTTTGTAATATTTACACCTATACAGATTGAACACTGAAACATGAACAACTTACATATTTTAAAAGGTAGGTGTACCAGAAGACGTCAGCAATTTCAAACCTGCCACACTAAGATGTCTATGAGTCCAAATTTGTCCTTTTTTATGTATATCCTTAAGCTGTTGGTTATGCAACTGCCCTGCTTGGTTTGCAGAAAACAATGTCTTCTCATTTGCAAATTTGTGTTGCTTCCTACACTTGATGCACTTTTTTTTTAAAGGGCAATGCTTCAGTTGTATAGTTGCAGTTGCAATTTTGACCTCCTCTACCCCACAGACACTTCTGGTGAAGGGGAAATTCTAGGAGTACAAATTAGGACAAGGAAAGTCCAAACATGCAGAGCCAGCTTGTCGTTGTTTTGCTTCTGAACAATGAAGCCAAGCAATCCTTTTCTACTGAGCACAGCATTATAGCTAAAAATGTTCACCTAAACACATAAACTGCATGTAATATCCAAAACTGTAGCTTTACAGTACATTGTGAAAAAAGGGAACAATCAGTGAGCATTTTAATTCAGCCAGTAGTTGTGTTTGCAGGACATACATATTCATACATAGCTGAACTCAAGTCAATTTGCTGTGCCTACAGAACAGGATGATCCATCAGCTCACCATGGGAGCCTGGATTTCCATAGTACATAGCCTAAAACCACAGGCTTCTGGTTCAATGTACCATGGAAACACAACCAGCATGATGGAAGTTCTACACTGTGAATCCACATTTCAAAAGGAAATAGGATACAATGCTGAGTACTAGAGCAGGGGTCTCCAAGCTTTGCAACTTTAAGTCTGAAGGACTTCAGCTCTCAGAATTCTCCAGCCAGCTTTGCTGGCTGGAGAATTCTGGGAGCTGAAGTCTTTCAGACTTAAAGTTGCAAAGGTTGGAGACCCCTGTACTAGAGTATTTGGGAATGAGGAGTGTCATACTCAGCAGGTCCTAGATATGAAAAAATTATCTTTCTCTGAGCAATGTCAAAAAAGAACATGGCGGCTGTGTTTTCAGAATAGGCCAACAACATTGTTTTTCTTTCATCTCAGACCTCAAGTGGCATCTGCATATTTTTTTTACAAATGACCCCCATTATGGCTTGGATTTGAAACCTATCCCAGGACTTAACTGCAATCAAACTCTACTGTTAGGCAAGAAGAAGTTCTGACTTCATGCACAAACTGGATTCCTCTGCCACGTCCTACAACTTGCAATGTGGTGGGACAAGAATAACTGCTGCTGAACACAAGATTGGCTTTCTGAGATACAGTAAAAGAGATTGTTTTAAAATATTTGTTGCAGGGTGTGTCACCAGATTGTGCAATTTCTTTTGACCAGCTCCTGCGCAATGCTTAACAGCAGCTCACTAGCTTCCCTTAGATAGGGGTAGAAACTGTTTCGACATACAGTCTATCCCAGCTTACCTCTGTTAATCCACTTGAGTTATTCTACCACTATCTCCTGGACATTTGGGAAGGACATTCAGGCAGAATTATATACCTTAAGACCTTAAGTCTGCAAAGTTGGCTCTTTTAAGACTGGTGGACTTCAACTCCCAGAATTCAACTCCCAGAACTCCCTCTGGGAGTTGAACTCCACTAGTCTTAAAAGAGCCAACTTTGCAGACCCCTGCCTTAAGACAAACAAGTGATTTCCAGCTTACTTTAAATAATAAAATGTAAGAGAGCGCAGGAATGAAACTGAATGCAAGGTTTAGGTTTTAGGTTTAGATTTTATTCGATTTACAGTATATACCACTCCTATCTCCATTGGACTCAGGGCGGTGCACAGGAAATTAAAAATGACACAACAAACAACAATAAATACAATCGCAACATTAAAATAGCATTAAATTGAATAACCTGTGCTAAAATATAAACTAAAATGTTAAAATCCCCATACCTAATCAATTTAAAATTATATCTAATCTAACTCTAAGCTAGGCTGGCTAGGTGGAAGAAGTGTGTTTTGAGTGATTGGCGAAAGAGGCGAAGGTCTGTGATGGTACGAAGTTCGGGGGGTAGGTTGTTCCAGAGGGCTGGACCTGCCACAGAGAAGGCCCTACCCCTGGGCGCTGCCAGCCGGCATTGACTGGCCGATGGCACCCTGAGGAGGCCCACCCTGTGGGAGCGGATCGGTCGAAGGGAGGTGTGTGGTAGGAGACGGTCCCGCAAATAACTAGGCCCCGTGCCATGGAGCGATTTAAAGATGGTAAAGGTGACATTTAAATATTTCCTACCATATTATTATATTTCATCCCCAAGTCATATTGTTGCCCATGTTTTTCCAACTAACTCCAAGCTCAGAAAAAATGTTTCCTAGACCCTCTTCTTCGACTAGCATCTCACCTCATGTCCCATATTGAAGTACTATCCATCCTTCCTTGAGTTAGTTAAAAAACAATGACACCAGTTTGAAACATTTTGTTCCTCCATGATGATCCTTATCCTACTTCATGTCACTGGAGTTACCTATCTTCCTTCCAAGATAATGAGTAACAAATCCCTAACATAGAGGCCCCCAACCTTTTGGGCACTAGCGACCGATTCTGTGGAGAGAGAGGACCAGAGGGGCCACGGTTTTATGTGCTGCCTGTTTGCGTGGCCCAGTTTCTGGCATGCCATGGACCTGTGCCAGTCTACGGACCGAGGGTTGGGGACCCCTTCCCTAACAGATTTGTAAAAAACTTGTGGCTGTCTTTTCAGTCTGCCATAATGATCTGTTTTACTAACAACGTAACTCAGAACAGTGTTGTAACTGTTTCATTGACATGTACTGGGTATGAAATGAAGGCAAGACTGCAGGCACAATCAGAAAAATATGTTTATAGGGCGTGTTTATGGTGTAATTAGTTGTAAGTGGGGAAAGGCCATTAAAGAAGTGTTGAGAGTCTTAAGAAGTCCAGCTGGTGCATCAACTGCAATCAATATCCTGTTTCTTACTATGTTTAACCAGACACCTTTGAGACCTCTGTAGGCTGGGAACTAGTGTGCAAAAGCTGAGCAACACTATCACACCTTGGAGTAGAAGATTCTATTGTTTTAACTATTCATTTGCTAAAAGGACACCATTTGGAGTCCCCAGACTATACTTGGCCTTTGATTAAAAAGCTGCTTGCTACATTCCAAAAAGGTGCTATCAACAGGATAAAAAGTTAATGGGATTTAGACAAAATCTAACAGTGGTTTGATATAAAATTAAATATGATTACATAGTATTACTTAAATACAATAAGATCATCATATATTTAATAACTTATTCTTACTTCACATTGAAAATTAGAATTTGGACATGCTTTTGGAGGGATTAGAGACTATAAGCCAAAACCCATTTTATGCTCTTTTGTAAATTCTTTACTTCCTTGAGCTATTTGCCACCATTACCTCAAGGTCCCATCCTGTCCAGTCATCTCCAGCTCAGAAGCCTTCATGTGTGTATAATTCTCTCTCCCCCCACCACCACGTGTTCACTTTGCATTGCTTATACCGGTAGTCCTCAACTTACAACAGTTCATTTAGTGACTGTTCAAGGTAACATCATTGAAAAAAGTGATCCTTTTTCACGCTTACAACCGTTGTAGCATCCTGTTCAAAATTCATACGCTTGACAACTGACTCATACTTATGACAGTTGCGGTGCCCCGGGGTCATGTGATCACCTTTTGCAACCTTCTGACAAGCAAAGTCAATGGGGAAGCCAGATTCACTTAACCAACATCTTATTAATTGCAGGTAATTCATTTAACAACTGTGGCAAAAAAAAAAAAGATTGTAAAATGGGGTAAAACTCACTTAACAAATGTCTCACTTAGCAACAGAAAGTTTGGGCTCAATTGAAGCCTCATAAGTCAAGGACTATATCGGGGTTCCGACCAATGCCTAATTAAAACATGAATCTCAAGACGAGGTTCAAAAAAAAATCCAGTTATTGATTAGGAGTGTCATGTCGGCACATACCAAGTGAAGCCAACTCTGACGTCACTTAATTCACTCCTTGGCTCTGACCCTGCTTCCTCTCACCCCCCAAGGTGTGTCATCAGTCACATTCCCCAACGAAGCAGTTTTGGGGGTTGTAGAAGTCACTCCCTCCAGCCACTGTGGATCTCTGTGGAGATGGCCTTGCCATTTGCTGGCTGGAATGTGCTTTGTTTTGACTGAGGTGCAAACTCCTTGATACAGCTGCGAGACTTGATTCCCCATCCCCCTGCCTATGGCAACTCGAGAGCAGGTCAGGAAGGCTTCACGAGTTGACAGACTTTCTGTACTGAACTCTTATCGGCATTTTACTACCATCCTTCCATTCTGGAGATATGTTATTGAAACCCCTCACTGACCCCTTTTAACCTTGTGAAGAATTTATTAGCAGTAACAAACTTGACTACTTCAGCTGTCACCCTTACTTTTATCCTATAGTGTAAAATGGTAGCAAGGCTGGCCACATAGATTTTCTTGCCTGAACAAAGTTTACTTTACTTTACTTTATTTTATATTTCTATACCGCCCTCTCTCCCTGACGGGACTCAGGGCAGTGCACAGGAAAGGATAAAAACAAAGAACAATAAATATAATCAGAAATGGTTAAATGAGATTAAATCAATATCAAACCCCGTGCTAAAATACATAGATAAAAACCCCAACTAAAATCGGCAACAGAAACTATGCCAGGCTGGCCAAATGGAAAAAGTATGTTTTTAATGCCCGATGAAAGAGGCGAAGGTCCGTGATTGTACGAAGGTCGGGGGCAGGTCATTCCAGAGGGCAGGGCCTGCCACAGAGAAGGCTCTTCCCCTGGGAGCCGCCAGACGGCATTGTCCGGCAGACGGCACCCTGAGGAGGCCCTCCCTGTGGGAGCGGACAGGTCGAAGGGAGGTAGGAGGTAGGAGGCGGTCCCGCAGGTAACCAGGTCCCAAGCCATGGAGCGCTTTAAAGATGGTCACTAGTACCTTGAAGTGCACCTGGAAAGCCACAGGCAACCAGTGCAGCTCGCGCAGGAGAAGTGTTACATGGGAGTATCTTGAGACTCCCAGAATCCCCCGCGCGGCCGCATTCTGTATTAACTGGAGCCTCCGGGTGCATCTCAAGGGTAGCCCCATGTAGAGAGTGTTACAGTAGTCCAGGCGGTTCAATCAATCTACAGCTTGGCCAGTCAGAACCATGAAATCATTCAGTGGTGGCGAATAGAGAAAAATAGCAAGATGCTTAAGACCAACCCTGACTTGGTGGGCAGGGCAAGAGAAGGTTACTGCAAAATCCCCATTTCCTCCCAATCAGCTGGGACTCGGTGGACAGAGAATAGATGGGGGTGGGGCCAGTCAGAGGTGGTATTTATTGGTTCTCCAAACTACTCAAAATTTCTGCTACCGGTTCTCCAGAGCTAGTCAGAACCTGCTGAATACCACCTCCGCTTACCAGATACATTTCAGATGCACTGAAATTATAATTCTACAGTTCCTAACCAGCGTGAGTCATTAGATACCCTAGATGGGAATTTGGGGAGCCATTGTCTGAACACATCCAGAGGGCACCTGGTTTGGAAAGGCTGCATTCATTAGATACATAAAGTAAAAAAGACATAACTTGTTTTACCCTAATGCCTTATTCCAACTTATGGATATTATGAAGGATATCGAATGTCCCAAATTCAAAAACAATGGCAGTCAATATTTCTCAAATTGCCATGTGGATTTTAAAAGAAAGGGCAGACACAGGAGGAAGAGGGGGAGATGGGGGGAGAGAACTTTGGAGATTAGTGCAGGGGTCTCCAACCTTTGCAACTTTAAGTCTGAAGGACTTCAGCTCTCGCTTTGCTGGCTGGAGAATTCTGGGAGCTGAAACCCTTCAGACTTAAAGTTGCAAAGGTTGGAGACCCCTGGATTAGTAGACTAGACTGGAGATTCATGGCATAGGAGTATACTTCTACATCAGGGCTGTCAAACTCCCGGCCCATGGGCCAGATGTGTCACGTGCTGGCCATGCCCACACCCAGTTTACCAAAGGGGGGGAAAGTCCCAATACGTCACATGACACTGCCATGAGTTTGATACCCCTGCTCTACATTCTTGTTAGCTGTTCTACAAATGCTCTCAATAAAGTTTGGTCTTTTATTTTTTTAAGACAGCCTGCATCAGTCTATTGCAGACTACCTGGTTTAACAGGTTTCTAGCAGCTGCTCCACAGAAAAATGAAATGGGTCATTAATTCTTCTTCCCCTGTCCTTCTTCCCAGCACTGGAGCCACTGGTCTTGCACCACCCTCTTATTTATCACTATCAGATTTGCTCACTATCAGATTTTCTGCTATTGTATCAGGTGGGTGGGAAACCAATTTTATACACCCGAACTATGTACCCATTCTCTAATCTTTCACTGAGTGGGCACCACCGCCTTACTATTTGCTATTTCCCCATGTCTGCAGTTTATTATCAGTTTGTTCAATGGGGAAAATAAAGCTGGGTGTGCTGGGATCTTGGGCTTTCGCAACAGGTACATACTGTGCCCATCACTTTCCTGCTACCCTTAAGCTTTTGGGATAGGTATATTTGCCCACCCACATCAACTGTTGGGGAAAAGTAACGTTAGAGTACATCGCTTTTATGAACAGTAACTTCTAAACTACACTCAGGCAACATACCCAAAGCGATAGCGCTCCCATTAAGAAAGTATCCCATAATGATTCCCATTAGGAGTAATAAACTATAAGGAGTCCAGAAAATTTCTTCATGGTGGCCAAGCATGGAATCCTTCAGGTATCAAATCAAGGCCAGAGCACTGTCCCACTTTGTCCCTTAGTACCTGATGTTGAGAGAGATAGTACTTCTTCTAGAGTCAGCAGCAGAGACAGAATACTTCTATTTTGTAATCTCCCTTTGAGTCCTGTAACACAGGGGTCTCCAATCTTTGCAACTTTAAGTCTGAAGGACTTCAGCTCCCAGAATTCTCCAGGGAGCTGAAGTTCTTCAGACTTAAAGTTGCAAAGGTTGGAGACCCGTGCTGTAACTGGACATCACGTTCCATGTTTTAACAGTTCTGGCCCTTTCTTTCTCAAACACTTATCTTCCTCTGCAAATGCAGAAAATCCAATGGAATACATTTCAGCAACCCAGTACTTATACACTGCTAACTTTTCTGTTGTTTGATCTTTTCTGGTGTTTGAGTCATTTAAATAATTTTTTAAAACTCTTTTCTTGAGAGACAGACAGAAATGGACCAAGGGTGGATACTTCCGATAAAATAGATTAAAGTTGGCCTGTAAAAACCTGTGTTATAATCAGGTAAGTTTTAAAGTCCCACATACATTTGTTTCCAAGAATGATAAAGGTTCCTCCACACATTCTGCTTGCTTTCACCGAAAAATATCACTAACCTTCTGTTGAGGGCATGTATGTTATTCCCCTCCTAGGTGGCCCACCATGAAGGCAATTTCCAGCCAGAATTTCTTTCTCAGTTATAAAAACAGTGTTTTTCAACTTCTGCCAGCACTAGCCACTCCAAACCACTAGGCTTCAATGAATTGTCCCAAAATAAACTGGCCTCTCTTATTGGCCACCTGAAGCTACCGCAGGCACATCCCCTGCTCTGGCCATTAGCCACTTGTTTTCAGAGCTGCTCATCTGTTAGCAGGATTCTCTCACTGCACCAAAAATCTGTTACCCCTCTTGCCAATCTAGGCAAGGCATGAAATATGGGGAGAGAAGGAAGGGAACCGGATGTTTTGATTGACAGTTCTCCCAGCACCACAAAGATTCTTTTCTTCCTACAAAGTGCAGAAGGGGAATGCAGGTTTTCTGCTGTCAATTCTTTGTGGTGTTGGCGAACTGGTAGCAAAGGAGGAATTCCCCATTCTCACTCTTCCCTCAACACACAAACTTCTGATGTAGACAGAATTTCTGTCCAGGAAAGTTGGAAGGGCAGCGATGGCTTCTTTAAGGCAGCGTAGTATTTTTGTCTATTTCTTTACGTCAAATGAGATTATTATGCTGTCTTGTGGAAGAGCTTAGTTTGTATTATAAGGCTCAGACATTTAAGTACAAATCAGGAAATTCCTGATTCAAATAACCCTCTGCTGAACACTCACAAGGTACAGCTAAGTAAGCCAGTCCATAGTATATGGAGGATAATTCCCATTTAAACTAAAATAACAAAGTCCCGAAGGGTACCACAAGGGGCTGTGATTTTAAAATACACATAATTTTTGAATTTTGTAAATTATGCTAATGCTCACCATAGTCAGAATTTTTACACATTGTAACATGGCCCCCAGCTTTGCACACTCCAATTTAGCCATATTGCTACTGTTGTAAATATTGGAAAAAAAGAATTGTATTGGTTAGAGCAGGGGTCCCCAACCCCCGGGCCGCAGACCGGTGCCGGTCCGTGGCTTGATAGGAACCGGGCCGCAGTGAGCGGCGCAACTCTTAGAAAGGGCCGGAGAAGAGAAGAGGAGGGAGGAGGGGGCAGCCCCCTGGGCAGAGCACGCACCAGGGCGAGAGAGCGCAGGCACAGCCGCTCACGCCGTTGGGGGCCTGAGAGGGGTGAGTGAGCCAACTCACACACATCCCGCGCGTGGATACACCGCCTGTTCCCCCTCCCCCCAGCTCCCCCTCTACACCGGCCGAGCCATGGCCACCGGTCCGCGGAATTTTTTTAACATGAAACCGATCCCTGGTGCCAAAAAGGTTGGGGACCCCTGGGTTAGAGGTCTATGGAGATTCTCAATCATCCAGGTCATGGTTCCTCCCAAAGGTGTCTTTCAAAAGGCAACTAAATTCCCCTTGAAGATGTTTTGCTTGTCATCCAAGAGCTAAAGAAGCTTCTTGGATGAGAAGTAAAATGTCTTCAAGGAAAAAACCCAAGAAAGACCAGTTGCCTTTTGAAAAGCACCTTTAGGTTAAGTTAGAAGTAAATTGAATTGTGTTGTTTTCAATTTCAATTTCAATTTATTTCAATTTGTATACCGCGCCTATCTCCATCGAGATGGACTCAGGGCAGTGCACAGGGGAATTAAAAATCACAATAAATGTTTGTTTATTTGTTCGTTTTTGTGGAATGGATTCCCTGAAACCTGAAAATTAGAGGTTATAAAGGCTGCCTTAGAGAGTTAAGAAAGTTGCAGACAGATCAAGAACATTATGGGAAAATAAAATAGCAGATAATATGTCATCATTCAACTTAGTCTGCTGTGTTATCCAAAGGCTATTTTTGAAGAAGGACTTAAATCTGGATTCAAGTTGGAGAAATTTCTTGCTTGTTAAAAAAAATTGAGTTTGGAAAGGGATTTAATCTTGCTACATTCATTAGATATGATTCAAAAGACAATCAACTCCATCTGGGAGGCACCGTTCTGCGGTGGTTCTCGTCCTACCTCTCTGGTCGGTCGCAATATGTGTTGGCAGGGGGGCAGAGGTCGGCCTCGAGGTCCCTCATATGTGGGGTTCCTCAGGGGTCGGTCCTCTCGCCCTTACTGTTCAACACATATATGAAGCCGCTGGGTGAGATCATCCGTGGTTTTGGGGTGAGATATCATCTGTACGCTGATGATACTCAGTTGTACATATCCACCCCAGACCACCCCAACGATGCCGTCGAGGTTATGTCCCGGTGTTTGGAGGCCGTACGGATCTGGATGGGTGGTAACAAACTCAAGCTCAACCCGTCCAAGACTGAGTGGCTGTGGCTTCCGGCGCCCCGGTTCAGCCAGATTATTCCAACTCTGGCCATTGGGGACGAAACACCGGCCCCCGTGGAGAGGGCGCGCAATTTGGGTGTCCTCCTGGATTCCCGGCTGTCTATGGAAGATCATGTGGCAGCCGTGGCCAGGGGGGCGTTCCATCAGGTACGCCTGATGCGCCAATTGCGCCCCTTACTGGACCGGGGTGCCTTACGCACAGTCACTCAAGCACTCGTCACCTCTCGACTCGACTACTGTAATGTTCTCTACATGGGGCTCCCCTTGAGGTGCACCCGAAAGCTGCCGCTAGTCCAGAACGCAGCCGCGCGGGTGATTACGGGAGTGCCTAGACACTCCCACATAACACCTATCCTGCGCGAGCTGCACTGGCTCCCTGTGGTCTTTCGGGTGCGCTTCAAGGTTTTAACGACCATCTTTAAAGCGCTCCATGGGTCGGGGCCTAGTTATATGCGAGACCGCCTCCTGCCCCATACATCCCTCAGACCGATACGCTCCCACAGAGAGGGCCTCCTCAGGGTGCCGTCGGCTGGACAATGCCGACTGGCGACACCCAGGGGAAGAGCCTTCTCTGTGGTGGGCCCTGCCCTGTGGAACGACCTACCCCCTGAACTCCGCACCATCTCCGACCTCCGCCTCTTCCGCAAGTGTCTGAAGACACACCTATTCCATCTAGCCGGCCTAGCGTAACCCCCATTACTGACTCTTAGATAGTTTTAAATTTGGGTTTTTTAAATTCGATTTTTAGTGCAGGGTCTATTAGAATAAGTTTTTTAAAATTTTATATGTTTTATATGTGTTTTAACATCCCTGTGCGCCGCCCTGGGTCCGTTTGGAGAAGGGCGGGGTATAAATTTAATTTTAAAAAAAAATCTTATATATCAACGTTCCCCATCATTTCCCACATCTTAGGACCACAGATCCCAAAACTCCCTCTCCCTCATATACTTAATAAATTTCTATTAATTTTAATCTCAACACATCTTGAAGGAACCAGGTTAGGAAATGATAACATGGAGCTGTGACTGATCTGATGTAGATTGCTATTCACATATTTTGATATTTCAGTAGGTATTGTTGTGTGAAAATGGATATATCTTTCCTGCTTCAGTATTCCTAGTGTCAATCACGCTATTCAGAAGTCTCTCATTTGCTTACATATCCACAATGTTTTATAGGCAAATACAAAGTCTTCCATTTGCTTTTTAAAAAGCTATTAAAACAGATGTATAGGATTCCCAGATTACTGTTGGTTGGTTTTTCCCTCCATAAACATGCCATGAATTTTACTTTATTTCTGGATTTCTCACACATCATGATATTTGGTTTTTTTTTAATGCAAATCACATCTATTGCATGAAATGTTTCTTCCATGTAACAATAATTTTAAAAATGATGATTTAAAAATGCAATCATATCTATTGCATGAAATGTGCAGTTCCTTTCAAGAGTCAAAGGGCAAGAAATGCTGCTATTCCTGTTGTATAGTAATACAAACAACTGATTATTTCAGCAGAAGTATAAAACATGTTGCGATTTAACCCCAAACCACCCCAACGATGCCGTAGCGGTGATGTGCCAGTGCCTGGAAGCCGTGCGGATCTGGATGGGAAGTAACGGACTTAGGCTCAACCCGACCAAGACCGAGTGGCTGTGGTTTCCGGCTGCCCGATTCAACCAGCTCACTCCATCGCTGGCCATAGGGGGCGAACATCTTGCCCCTGTGGATGGGGCGCGCAATTTGGGTGTCCTCCTGGATTCCCGGCTGTCCATGGAAGATCAAGTGACAGCCGTGGCCAGGAGGGCGTTTTACCAGGTTCGCCTGGTCCGCCAATTGCACCCCCTATTGGATCGGGACGCCCTGCGCACAGTCACTCATGCGCTCGTGACATCCCGACTGGACTATTGTAACTCTCTCTACATGGGGCTCCCCTTGAGGTGCACCCGGAGACTTCAGCTAGTCCAGAATGCAGCCGCGCAAGCAATTATGGGAACCGCTAGGTTTACCCATGTAACACCGCTCTTGCGCGAGCTGCACTGGCTACCTGTCGTCTTCCGGGTGCGCTTCAAGGTGTTAATTATCATCTTTAAAGCGCTCCATGGCTCGGGACCTAGCTATCTGCGGGATCGGTTCCTGCCTCATACATCCTCGCGGCCGATTCGCTCCCACAGAGAGGGACTTCTCCGGGTGCCGTCCACTAGACACTGTCAGCGGGCGACACCCAGGGGAAGGGCCATCTCTGTGGCGGGCCCGGCCCTCTGGAATGACCTCCCCCCCGATATCAGGACTACCACGGACCTCCGCTCCTTCCGTCTTAAATTAAAGACTCAATTTTTCTGTCTGGCCGGCCTAGGATGAGTCTCTCTGCCTCTGGGGTTTTATGGGGAATTAGTATTATTTAGTTTTAATGGGAATTTTAGCGCAGGTTATATTTAATTTGTTTTTAGAATTGTTGTATGTATTTGGTTTTTATTCTACCTGTGCACCGCCCCGAGTCCCTGTGGGGAGAGGGTGCGGTTTTACAAAATTAAAATTATTATTATTATTATTATTATTAAGCATCTTAAATTCACTCACACACACACACACCCAAAAAACAGGCATGCAGTACAAGCTATATTTGACCTCTCCAGTGTTCTTCTTGGCCAAGAACTGGATTTAGTATAAGCATATCCATAGCTTGCTAGATTTCAGGCTCCCAAGAATTTTGGAGCCCATCAAAATATTTCATTGTATAGGGTTAACTTGACTTCTAAGCTAGGAATTGGTAGAAATCTTATAGGCCTGGCACAGCTATATTGGTTGATTATTAATTCATTGGGTTCTATAGGGATTGTTGAATTCATAGGGCCATTCCAGTTCAAATAGTGTGATTCTGAGCAGTGTGCAACAGAAGAGTAACTATAAGCCTGAAGAACCACATGATATTCAAGCCATGTAACATTACAATAATCATACAGCAAATGAAACTTTTGACTGTGTGCTTTCAGTGGACAAGTGCCTCTTATACCACTGGTAGTTCAAATCTTTAGCATTTTCTTCTTACTCTTTTCATAAATAATGGGCTTTGTGTAGCACTGCATAATATTGAGGCTGAGCAGTGTTGAGGATTCACAGAACTGTCAAATCTAGCCTGAGAATCACTGGTACTTAGCTTCTCATGCGCAGTCACACCTCACATGTGCAGATTCCAGTGGAGTGTACCAAGTACTTTTACTGACATTTCTTCCCACCCTAATCTTTCTAAAAAGACCATATTTTCTAGGTGTTATCTATCCAATACTCCCAGTGTTTGAAAATGGCAGCTTAGTCATTATTAACCATTGCAGAACTCTTTATGAAATAAAATTCCTCAAAGCAAGTATTCCATGTCTCAACTCATTTCCCACAGAAAAGGTTATATGTCATCCTGTTTCTCCACTACTATTACCTAAATAACCTCATGACAAAACATGGGGATTTCCAGCGTGACTCATGGCTGGCTGAAGACATCTCCATGAACAAGCAGAGACAACAACCACTGTGAAGAAGGAAGGTAATAGACAAGTCCTTTGGATTTTTTTCAGAGAAGGAGAGATGGCCCATGAATGCTCTCCATCTAAATCTCCAGGGGATTCTGATCCATTAGGAAGGCACTGCTACTGAAAATAAAAACTTGGGCATTCCACAAGATGGCATTAAATCTGATAGCAATAGCACTTAGACTTATACACCGCTTCACAGTGCTTTGCAGCCCTCTCTAAATGGTTTACAAAGTCAGCATATTGCAATCTGGGTCCTCACCTTACTGATCACAGAAGGATGGAAGGCTGAGTCAACCTTGAGCAATTTGTAATCAAACTCCTGGAGTGAGCAATGAGTTAGCCTGCAGTATTGCATTATAACCACTGTGCCACCATGGCTCAGTGATAGAGGGGATCTTAAGTATGCCTTCTGTGCTAGATCTGCTGGGGAAAGCAAAAACAATGGTAGAAAGATGGTTCTGCAGATACTCTGCAGGCCCTATGCTATGTAAGGCTTTACAATGATAAACATCAGCTGGAATTGAATTGAACCCAGAAGCCTACTCAGATCTAGTGGAATTCATGAAGCAGTGATGATACAGTGGAATAATAAGGGAAGCCAAAAACTACTCACAAAACTACATTCTGGACCAATTGCATCTTCCAAGTGCCCTTCAATGGTAGCTTGATATACTGTAGAGCATATTACAGGGTGCCACAAAGAAGAGGGAATCAAACTATTCTCCAAGGCACCTGGGGGCAGGACAAGAAGCAACGGGTGGAAACTAATCAAAGAGAGAAGCAACTTAGAAACAAGGAGAAATTTCCTGACAGTAAGAACAATTAACCTCTGGAACAGCTTGCCTCCAGAAGTTGTGAATGCCCCAACCCTGGAAGTCTTTAAAAAGATGTTAGATAGCCATTTGTCTGAAATGGTATAAGGTTCCTGCCCACGCAGGGGGTTGGACTAGAAGACCTACAAGGTCCCTTCCAACTCTGCTATTGTATTATTGTATTGTAAAGCTCACAGTAATCCAAATTGGAGGTGATTAAGGCGAGATTCACCATGAGCAAGGACTCCAGATCCAAGTACAGGTTGAACTAGCATGTGCAAGATGTGCAAAAGCCCTCTTGGCCATGGCTACCATTTGATCTTTGCTCAGAAGCTGAGGAAGATCTCTAAACTGGGCACCAACTTTAACTGGGAAAATGCACTATCATTCCGAATTAAGATGTAAAGTCCCAAGAATTGGGGTGCCCTAAAACCCACATCCATTCAATCTTGTCAGGGTTGAGCCAAAAGGTGTTTGCCCATTGCCTGGTTGGCCCAGAGTGAAGAAGTACAACTGGATATCATTAACACACTGATAATATCAACTGATGTTCATTATTACCTTGCCCAGTGGCTTCCTAGATATTAAATAGAATGAGGGGAATAGATAGAGACCTTAGGCTCAACTTGCCTCCCTCCACCCAACACTGACTGGAGTTAATTCTGGAGAAAGGAGGAGAACCACTGTAACACAGTGTCTCCCATGCCCATCCCATTGAACGGGTGCAGACTCATGATCAATGATATCAAAGGTCACAGTGAGAACAAGAAGGATCAGGGTGGATGCATGATCCCCATTTCAAATCCAACAGATGATGTTGTCTCAATGCAATATTCAGTCCTAAATCCTAACTGAAAAGATTCCAGATAATTTGCTTCTTTCAGTGCCTTCTGGAGCTATGATTCAACCACTTTCAGTACAAATTGTCCAAACGCATTGCATCCAGTATACTTCTATTAAGGAAGGGCAAACAACTGCCTCCTTCAAGAGACACACAGCCACCTATCTCCCAGAGGGGAAGTATTCACCTCTGCACAAGGCCAGCCACTTCCAGCCCTCAAGAGACCTTAATCAACCAGGAAGGACAGAGGTCTAAAATGCAGGTGGCCGAATTCACCACTCCAAGCACCCTATCCTGTTCATTAGAACCAACAGAACTCTTAGCACCCTTTCCAGTTAACCAGGCAAGACTGTTCCTCAGGCAACTCCACAGAACCTGTACAACTGGATTCCAACTCTGAATAACTTTATCCAGTAGATGTCTAGAATAATCTTCTCAGGGGCCCTACACTTTGTCCAGAAGGGACAGGTCACCTTAAACAAGGCCACTGGACACCTCTCTCTGGACACCATAAGGGTAGAGAAATAACTATTCTTCACCAAAGATATCACATGAAGTAGTCCTTTAGGAAGGATTGTAATATGTCAATCAAATTGCAGGTGGAATTCATGCTATTATATAGTCCAGTCAGAAAAGATGTTGCCCAGTCTATATATGAATGGTATGAATTCAAATGTTAAAGCTATGGTTCCACCCAGAGATCAGATTCTTACTTTACTAATATAGTAACCTGCCACAATCCCTAGAAACACCAGAACTAGTGGAGCAAAGGTTTTGGAATTTCCCCATAGTCTGTCCTGTTCAGAAGTAACTATGCAGGTCTACATCAACAGCTGGAGACTCCTAAAACAGAAGGAACTGGTAAAAACAGCTGATTTAATGTGGCTTGCATGTCAAAGCTGAGATGTGACATAATAATTCCATGATTGGAACTAGAGATTCTTCTCAAGATGCTTTTTATTCAGTATAAGACAGTTAAGGACATATTTTTCAAAATATGTCTTTCAATTAGCATATATTTTTGGTTAACACCCTGGAAAAATAGTATTTTGTTAACAGGTTAAAATTTTCTTTTTCCCTAGGCATAGGTCAGCTATTCAGTCTCTCTTATTGCATTGGTAATGCTATTTTTATTTTGATTACTAATTTTTTTGTGCTTTGTAGTTAATCCTTATCTTCTAGGAAAGAAAAGAAGGTTTGTGTGCCTTCTGTTATGAATGATAGGTTTAGAAAAAGATGATTTTAAGGTCACATTGTACATGAGAATAATCATGCCACTGGCATTTTTGAATTATTGGATACGGAAGTCCATATTTTTCTTCTCCTTGAGAAATGAGCAACTAATGGCCCCTCGAGGTGTGAAGAGAGAATTTTGAGAGTCTTTTAGGGAAACTGCAGGACAAAATTGTCCCCTTCCTGCTGACACTATACTACAGTTAAAATTTTTAGAAGACAAAAACTGAATCCATTCAACGCCCAAAATTACGTTCAAATGGGGTTGGGTACTTTGCCATTCAGCGTATTGTGAAATATTTTTCTTAGGCTGTGTAAACAAGGCTAGTACACTAACGAATAAAATGCTTCTCAGTTTGGGCAGAGCTTGTTAGAGGTATATAGCAATTGTGTTTTGATTACCTGGGATTAGAATACTGTGCGAACCCTGTCACAGAGGCCCAACCAGTATTCAAAAGGAAATGATCTGATGTTTTCAAATAATTGCCAGGACATGTGTAGAGATTAAAGCTTGCAAAGCATTCAATGCAACACAAACATTTAAATCCCTTTAACTGAAAAAAAAAGCATATCCACAACTGAACCCCATCCTGGTAAATCACTAGACTTGATTAATCTGTACAATCTTGTATTTATTATGAGCACTTAACATTTGGAGAAGATATCAAGTCTCCCATTGAAGAAGGAAATACTATCTCTCTGGATAGCTCTTTAATAACTCCACTCTTAAGTCTTAACAAAAATTATAAGTACAGCTGCAATATAATAGTAGACATAGGTAAGGGAATCTACAGGCTCTTTTAGCACGTAGATCTAAAAGGTAACTCAAGGCTGTTGCTGCCAATTAGCAGGGTTCCTATAGAACAGGGGTAGTCAATCTTTTTATACGTACCGCCCACTTTTGTATCTCTGTTAGTAGTAAAATTTTCTAACCGCCCACCGGTTCCACAGTAATGGTGATTTATAAAGTAGGGAAGTCAATTAAATTAAAAAAAGGAAAATGCTTCAGTATCGGACAAAACCTCTACCGCCCACCATGAAAGCTGGAATGCCCACTAGTGGGCGGTAGGGACCAGGTTGACTATAGAGGAGGAAAGTCACTAAGCTATCATATTTTCAGGTATTTCCCAGGGAAACACCTGTTGAATGCCTACCATAAGGATAAAGCTCCTTGGGGATAAATATGTATTTTTGTTTCAGTGTAAATACATAGAATATTGGAAACTTGAGTTCAAAACTTCACTCATTCTTGAAGTTCAGGAATGGAACCTCAATGGTCCCTCTGCCTTATCAATCTTACAGAGTTGTTCTAGAAGAACAGAAAATAAGCTCTATGTATATACTCTTCCAAGCACCCTGAAAGAACGAAAGAGGTAGTTTCCATGGATGGATGTGATGAGCTATGAGAAAAGAATTCTTCACTAAATTTGATCAACTCAAAAACCTGGGGGCTGCATTGGACACAAGACTGTCAATCTCTCTTAGCCTTTACAGTCACTGCAACTGTAGCTACTCCTCTAGTTGTTCGCATTCCAAACATATGTTCTACATATTCTAATATCTATTAAAGGACCCAAGCACCTCCACATACAAGAATGGTATGCCTTGTTTCTCCAGGAAACAGCAAACTCAATAGACCTTGAAGATTGATTTTCAGTACACAGGTCACCAGTTCAACCAAATAATTAGCTACTTGAGTGCTGCACACCTGCCCAGTGTGCACCTGCTATGTGCATGAATTAGCAGAGTATAACCTTGAAAATCAACTAAACATGCTCTTGAAATTTAAAAATAGAGATATTTTTTTTAACTCTGAAGCCCGTCAACATGGGCTGGAGGAGTGGGGCCATGTTACCTCCTTGCTAGTCTAGTTCTTTTTAAAAATACCCTTGCTACCCAGCCTCACGTTGTTGTTTTCAAAATATAATTCATTCCAGTAAACTATAGCTTATTCCACTAAAAATGTATTTGATGTTGGGAGGAAAGGTATTAGCAAAACTGGAAAATCTAGATACTTTGCTTTCAGAATCCTTATGGATCAAATCTGAAGGCATTTGACCAGGGCTTTTTAGATACGGTCTAACCATCAGAATAAAGAAAGACAGTTTTATATATTGTGTTCTCCAGCAACTAAGCTAGATTTTTACGAGAAAAAAAACTATACTCACAAACTCAGGAATAACAAGAATGTCAGGAAATGAAGCCAGGACTGAAGCACCACTGGGTAAAGCAGCTGTTGCGGTTGCTGAAGACATTGTGCTGTTTTCTTTTCAAAATCACACACACACAAGTCCTCACTCTAAACAGCTAGTTTCCTTTCTTCCTCTTGGATATGTGAGATCTTAACTGTTCGGCTAACTTAAAGTTGCCTGCCCTCCAGGGATGGAGCTCAGTAGAGGTGTGGCTAACCAACCAGAGGTACCTGCCCATACTCTTTATGTGACCTTAGGAAAGCAAAAAGACTGTTACGAAGAATACAGTATGTCTTTTTTGCTGTCTCATAATTCCGCAAGCATTTTTGAATGATCATGTGTAGAGGGCAAATGTAACTAGAATAATAGGCAACTAGCTCTGAACTTAAGAGGATCAGTTCTTGGATAGCATCATTGGAACTATGTTGCTTCATTATTCTGGTATATTCTGCTATGAGTTTTAATTTCATATTTTTAAGTAAATGTATTTTGTGCTAGGATGCAGAGCTAAATAATAGAAGTTATTCCACAAATAACTTTATGGAAACAGCAGAAATCAGTCGTGAGAGATGATGCAATCAAAACCCGGTTACATGTTATGTACATACTATGGTGGACAAGCCCAAAAGCAAACAAAATTGGGCGAAAATGCATACTTGGCTAGAAAAAATGTTAAGACAGTATATAAATTTTAAGCCAGAACTATTTTTGTTGGTCATAATACCAGAAAAATATGATAAAGGGAATGTATATTTGCTATTGCATGTTTTAACACCAGCAAGAATTGTATTTGCATTGGAAAAGCAAGGAAACACCTATGGAAGAAGATATAATTAAAAAAATATTGGACTGTGCAGAAATAGACAGATTAACACTGATGATTAAGACACAAAATGTTTTTGAACTTGGGACTTGTTTTATCAACGGTTGGATAAAAGGGGTAGAAATTAGGAACTTAAGAAATATTACTATGTAAGCGAACTGACCCACACAGTACACTGTTCATCAAGCACATACTGTATATAAAGAGAAAAGTGTGTGTATATATATGTGTGTGCGCTGATAAATAAATAAAGGGAAACTAGTATAGATCTATTTCAAGCTATTTAGCTCTTATCAGCTAGCCATACTGGGATTAGAACCTGGGCTGGTATTTGGGCATACCAGGTGCTTTCACACACACACACACACACACACACACACACACACATTATCACACAATTAGCATACGAGCAACATCCATGTCTGGCCACAGTCTTTCTCCATCTGGTGAATTCTATTTAAATTATAACTGTTTTAATTCTATTTAAATTATAACTGTTTTAATGTTTCCTCTCTCTGTAAAAATTAGTACAGCAAAATAGAATTCTTCTTTGTCCTTTTTTTTTAAAAAAATGCACAAATGATCATTTATAGTAATGCTTTGCATGAAAGATGATCAAAGAACAAACTAATGCATCATCCAGAAAATAAAATTGGGTGAGTGATCCTTTTTTTTTTTTTGTAGGGATATAGGTTATATCCTTCACATGGAAATGAATTATTTAAGCTGCATACCAATTGATAAATAAAACAAAAATCATGATAATTTCACAAGCTCGGATATATGCTAGCTGCCTTTTTACCCTTCTTACTTTCTTAACCTTTAGTGCAGGGGTCCCCAACCTTTGCAACTTTAAGTCTGAAGGACTTCAGCTCCCAGAATTCTGGGAGCTGAAGTCCTTCAGACTTAAAGTTGCAAAGGTTGGGGACCCCTGCTTTAGTGTACTCTATTAATAAATGCAGTATTCACTTTCTCTGAGTTGTCCCAACCCATGAATTTGAATTTTCCCACTGATAATTTGCCCATTTTGAAATTTGTTCCTTCCACCCAAAAGGAACATTGGGTTCTAAAACTTACATTCCACAAGTGAAGGTCATTAATGTGTTAGGTGCCAATCAGTCAAACTGACTCTCAGCAATTGCCCTTTTGGCATATCTCTAATAATATTCATTTTCCAATGTATATGCTACTCATCTTGCTAATCCATTATACCTCTTCCAAGGATGCACTGAAAACTATTCAATCCCTCTTTCTACCAAATTTCTTATCTTCTTCTACTTCCCCAGAATCCTTGACAAATATACTGTATTTGACCAGAGTTGCCTTATCAGTGAAATGGGTGGCATATAAGTTGAATAAATACATTTCTTCCTAGGCCGTCACCTGCTTGCAACATTTGTCCAAAGAACATGAGTTTGCATTGAATGTCACTTCAGGGGAGGACTCAGACTTTATTTGACCAAGAGGGAGTGGTTGGTTCTTCTTGCAATCCATGATAACCATCTCCAGAACCATATTTAGAAGGCATTTACTGTAAAGTATCATTGGAAATATCTTTAACCATTATGATCTCAAAGATCTTTATTTGTAGAAATATCCGATCATGTCTAGGTTTGTCATTGCCAATCTCCCTACAATTAATTTTCCTTTCATTTCGCCACCACATTATTCACATTTATTTTTATTTATTTATTTATTTTATTCAATTTATATCCCGCCCTTCTCCAAAAGGAGGGTGAAAAATGGCTTGAAAAATGGCTGAATCAGCTGGCCAGCACACACATGCACGCTGGCCAGCTGACAGGGCAACGCCTCGCGTGCCCTGCCGAATGGCTCCGAGTGCCATCTGTGGCATGCGTGCCATAGGTTTGCCATCACTGAAGTAGGACGTCAGGCAAATGCCACAATCTACGTACAAAAATCAGATATCATGATGTAAGTACAAAATGGTGGTATTTGCCTGATAACATCACCATGTGTGTGGCCTTATTTTGGCATCATTGCAGTTTGCTGCAGATGCTGTTGTCAAAAACTTATCTGGTCATTTAGCATTTTGTTCTCCATATATTACTCTGTTCTTCTTTAGCAATACTGTACTTTGCTTGTGCACGTAATTGGTGCCATGGTTTGGAAAGATGTGAATTCTCTTGCATCACTCTTTTTCAAGATAGGTACGTACCAGAGGTGGTATTCAGCCAGTTCTGGCAGGTTCTGGAGAATCAATAGTGGAAATTTTGGGTAGTTCAGAGAACCGGCAAATAGGCTGGCCCTGCCCCCGTTGCCTCCCATCCTCCCAGCTGATCTTCTTTTGTTGCTCTGAACAGGAGCAGGGAGCTGGAAAGCAGGTTAGTGGGGTGGGGAGGGAATGGGGATTTTGCAGTATCTTTTCCCTGCCACATCCACCAAGCCACATCACACCCACCAAGCCACACCCACAGAACCAGTAGTAAAAAAGTTTGAATCCCACCACTGGTAGGTACATTATTCTTTTTCAAGCCTTAGGCCACAACCTTCTTCTGTATGTGTTTCTAGAGAAAAGTCATCACTCTAATTATCTTTTCTCTTATAGTTTAGTACAGGGGTCTCCAACCTTTGCAACTTTAAGTCTGAAGGACTTCAGTTTTGCTGGCTGGAGAATTCTGGGAGCTGAAGTCCTTCAGACTTAAAGTTGCAAAGGTTGGAGACCCCTGGTTTAGTAAGAAGCTCACCTGTGATGGCTGCTGTGCAACGTGAAAACTGTTTTATTGTCTCTTGTAACTCGCTTTCCAACAAAGTCAATTCCTGAATATTCTGTGTACATTTTTCCCATTTGTAAAGGATTTTTATATATTTCTATTTCGTTAATCCCATTTCTATTACACATTTTAAATTATTAATCTTGGTTCTATGTGAGCTATAAAATTTCCTATGATTTATCTAATTTGCTTACAACATTTCTTTCTCTTTTCTTGCTTGTAGTTGTGACATTCTTAACTCTTTCTTGTCATTTATTCCTTATTTGTGTTCAGTTACTGTATGTCTGCTTTATTCATCATCCTATTTGGACCAGCCTTCAGAGAATACATTGAATGCCATTGTCCACGAAGATAATAGTTTTTGCTATTAGGTGACTATGTAATCCAATAATTTTGTGTTTACTTTATTGTTAAGAAATTTTACTGATGTGTTATTGCTATTATTATGAGTTGCAGTGAAATGGGTGGCAAGGCAAGTTCCTTTGACCTGAACAACAGTTAGCTGATCATTCATATGGCTGCAGAATGTCCTCCAAATATTCCTTCCTATCATAAGTCCTTGTACTGGGTCTTTGTCAACCTCATTTCAATCAGTTATCTCATGTTCATTTTCATGTCTCTTTTCCTCTCTCCCAGCCCTACTCAACAGTTCAGATCTGGTGGGCAATAGATTGAGACTCAGCTCACTGTTTTAAGTGTCGTTCTGATGAACTGACAATAACCAACCTCTAATATGTTCATGGTACAATCCTACACATACTGGTTCAAAAATATGTCAATTATCTGGATTCTAAATATCACTGGTCAATCTATATAAATAAAAATGTAACTATGAGTTTGTCCAAAACCACTAATCTCAACAACTACTGCACCAATTGCCACCAAATTTTCACACAACGTTCCTTATAAGTGCAGCACCAATGATACGTACAGATTGTGTGGATGGCACACTGGTGCCAGGTACACGCCACACAAATATAAAACTGCAGCTCTTCTGTGTTTGCCTCACTCGCTCACTCGCCCCCCCCCCCGCCTCCTACCCCTCCCACCTGTCACGCCCTCCACCTCCTTCTGCCCCCGCACCTCGCCACTGGAAACGCCGGCGCTCACAATGCTGACACACCCTCTGCCTCCTTCCACCCACCCTTGCCGCTCGCAATGCCACTAGCGCCCCCCCTCCGCCCAGTCCCCTCCCCACAAGGCCACTGCCAAGTCAGCGGCCTCTCTCTCTAGGTAGGTAGGTAGGTAGGTAGGTGGGTGGGTGGGTGGGTGGGTGGAGGGAGGGAGGGAGGGAGGGAGGGAGGGAGGGAGGGAGAGAGAGAGAGAGAGAGAGAGAGAGAGAGAGAGAGAGAGAGAGAGAGAGAGAGACAGAGACAGAGAGAGAGAGAGAGAGAAATAAGGTAGGTAGGGCAAGAGAGGGAGGGGAGGGAGAGGGAGGGGAAACCAAGGCAGAGAAGGAAGGAGGTCACTGAGAGGGTCTATGAGGGGAAACTTTTTCATTTAACCAAACTTGGCCACAGCAACGCATGGCGGGTACAGCTAGTAAGGGATAAAGCCATTGGTTTGATTCTGATTTAGCACTGGTCAATCCAGCTACTAAGTTCAGTGGCAACAATTTCTAAATAAATACTTAGAGAAGAGAAAGGTAACCTGTTGCCCTCCCGTTATTATAACATAGTATACTGTAAATAATAAACTCTTAGCCATTCTAGCCAATGATGGAGGTTGCTGGTAGCTGCAAGTCAATCATTATGAGATTGTTGTGTCATCCGAGAGCCTCTCACTGGGATATTCTTAAAATAAAACAAAATTTGCCACCCAATTAACTCTTTTACTTAAATGGTATGAAATGGGTCAAATAAAAAAGGCAAGTGAAAAAATTCATAATTAGTAGATAGTCAAGTTGATTATTACTTAGTTTCAGAAGTTTCATGAGTCCTATTGTTAATCTGAAGAGTGCAGGTGGAAGGCAAATATAGGCATTATGTCATGCCATACATAAAGTCAGAATTAAAATAATTTCAAATTTGGGCACTTCTCAAGATTTGGTCCTTCAGGACAGAAGATGAGTTTCAGAAAACATATCATATATATGAATTTATAAAGTGAGTCTCTTATTCTCCTCCACTAATTAATGAAAAGGAAACTTTTAAGTATGAAAACATTGAGTAAAAGAAGAGGGAGTCAAACTATTCTCCAAAGCACCTGAGGGTAGAACAAGAAGCAATGGGTGGAAACTAATCACGGAGAGAAGCAACTTAGAACTAAGGGGAAATTTCCTGACAGTTAGAACAATTAATCAGTGGAACAACTTGTCTCTAGAAGTTGTGAATGCTTCATTATTAACAACCATGATCATAAACTTTTTAGGTAGTGGCAAAACAGTTGCAGTCTTAAAACATGAAGGCACCACTGCCTCCCACAATGTAGGGTTTCCTGCCGAAGCAGGGGGTTGGACTAGAAGACCTCCAAGGTCCCTTCCAGCTCTGTTATTCTATTCTATTCTCATTTGTAATAGTAACTGGATCTAGTTTTTCAAATAGTGGAAACAGGTATTTACTTCATATACAACCCATCATGCATAGGTTCTGAGAATGTAAGGGTAGCTGCAAGAAGGGTTAAAGGGTTGAGATGGCAGCTCAGCTGTGCAATCAAAACTCTGCCCCTTTTGTAAACTTCTTTCATAAGAAACCTAATGGTTGACTAGTTCTAGAGTTTTTACTGACCATGTTGTTGTCATGGAGATAAGCTAAAGTTGAATGTTAAGGCAGCATTCCGATCTCTTGCCTAATACCACAAACAAGATAATCTTATAAAACTTGGTAGAGAGACATGGGAGGTTGAAGCCTGATTTCTGGCAAAAGAGATACCTATGGTGGCTGATTCCTTCAATTCCCTTTTCTTCCGTATGGTAAGGTTCAACCAATCAAAGCAATAACCGTCCTTAAAACAAGGCATGTAAAACAGCCAGCTTTGCATGACACAATTCTTGGATTGGATTCATCCAATCACATTGGAAATATAAACCCTCTACAGTTTTCCATTCTGTTCGCAAATAATATTTTGTTAGGATTTTTCAGGATTAGTAACTTTACTCTAGACAAGAAATACAATGCTTTGTATGGGGATCCTTTTAAAAAATTGTTTACCTGTGAAAAAGGATTACGAGGGCTCAATTGAACTATTCGATTGGATCATTTTGTAGGTCTTAAATAAAATAGAAATATATGTACACATCTTTAAACATGCATTAATTTAAAGTAGATATTATGATAGCTATTGCTTCTTTTTTAACTGAGAGCTTGATGGTTATGGTGATCTATTTAAATTTTCAAGAATTTAATTTGGAAATGGAAGAATTCTGCACTGGATTCAGAGAGTCAGTGAGTTGAGTAAATAGCTGTAACACAAATAACCAAACACCAACATTATCAGAAAGCAAAGACCAAGAAGTTGGGCGAGGCGCAAACTAAGGGGGTTTTTATCCAAATTTTTAATCAGGCTTTTAAGGGGTCCCGGGGTGGGGGGAGGGTTTATTCAGTCAGGGGGGGGTCAAGTTATAGGGCCGGCAGGCGGAAGTGGGATAAAGGAGGAGTCCATTAGGGAGGGGGGACCAGGGGTCGTCTCTGTTGAGGGCCATCCCATTCGGTTGGTCTTAGGGAGGGGCAGGGGCGGTGGGAGACAGGATGTCCATCGTGGGTTGGGGGCTCGTGGTCGCTGGCTACGAGCGATCGCTTGCCCCAACCCCCTGTACTCCGCTCGTAGGCTAGGCGGTCAGGGACTACAGAGCCGGGGTCCTAGATTGATGTTCTGCAACGCCAGGTCCGTGGTGAAAAAAGCTCCCCTCATAAATGACCTTGTGTCAGAGGGGGACCCGGACCTGGTGGGAATTACGGAGACCTGGTTGGGCCCCAAGGGGGGTCTACCCCTCGTGGAAATGTGCCCACCAGGTTACCGTGCATTTCATCAACCTAGGGCCCTAGGCAGGGGTGGGGGGGTGGCGGTTATCGTTAAGGAAAGTCTGGAGCCGAAGGAGACCACTATGCCTCAGACGACCGGCTGTGAGTCCCTCTTCGTGAAGTGGGGCCTAGGGAGGCAGTTGGGCTTGCTAGTTGTATACCTGGCTCCCCGCTATGTAACAGCAGCCCTGCCCGAGCTACTCGAGGTGATTGCCGCGATGGCGGTGGAGACCCCCAGACTTATGGTCATGGGGGACTTTAACCTGCCATCGGCGGGCGAAACATCCGAGGCAGCTCGGGAGTTCATGGCTTCCATGACGGCCATGGACCTGACCCAAGTAGTTCAGGGCCCCACTCACGAGGGAGGACACGCGCTGGATCTGATTTTTGTCTCTGGACACTGGATTAGTGATCTTGGAACAGGGGATTTAGTCATCTTACCCTTGTCATGGATAGATCACTTTCTCCTTCGGATAGACTTTCCAACCGTCACACCCCACCGCGGGGAGGCGGAACCGGAGACACCGAATTGGTTCCGCCCCAGGCGCCTGATGGATCTGGAAAGGTTCCAGAGGGAGCTTGGGCCAATACATGTGTCCCTGTCCCACGGCTCGACTGAGGACCTAGTGGCCGCATGGTATAGTGCGGCCACGGGGGCCTTGGACCGAGTCGCGCCCTTGCGGCCTCTCATGCGGCGTCGAGTCACCCAGGCTCCTTGGTTTACCGAGGAGCTTCGGGAGATGAAACGCCACTAGAGAGTAGGTGGAGATCTTCTCGATCCGAATCTGACCGAACACTAGTGAGAGACCATATTAGGACTTATTTAGTGGCGCTAAGAGTGGCCAAACGTGAGTATTGTGCCACCCTTATCGCGTCCGCGGAAAACCGCCCTGCCGCCCTGTTTGGGGTGACCCGCTCCCTCCTTCACCTGAGGCCGCGGGAAGCCCCTCTGCAGGGTCGAGCAGAGGAATTTGGAGTTTTCCTGCAGGACAAAATCACTCAGATTCGGAACGAGTTGCCCTCCACTAGTGGTCCAGTCGTGGCGTCCGGTGCTGGTCTTGAGATTACACCTTGGGAGGAGTTCGAATTTGTTACTACCGAGGATATGGACAGGTTGCGGAGGAACCTTAGAGCCACCACATGTTTATTGGACCCGTGCCCCTTCTGGCTTGTACTGGCATCCTGGGAGGTGACACGAGGCTGGCTCCAGGGCATTGTGAATTCATCTCTGAGTGAGGGGTATTTGCCCACCATCTTGAAAGAGGCGGTGGTGAGGCCCCTCCTCAAGAAGCCATCCCTGGACCCGGCTCTGTTAGAGAACTATCGTCCCGTCTCCAACCTTCACTTTTTAGTGAAGGTTGTCGAGAGTGTGGTGGCTCAACAGTTTCCCCGTCACCTGGAGGAAGTTGATTATCTAGACCCGCGCCAGTCCGGCTTCCGGCCCGGGCACAGCACTGAGACGGCATTGGTCGCGTTGGTGGATGATCTCTGGAGGGCACGGAATAGAGGTTGTTCCTCTATCCTTGTCCTATTAGACCTCTCAGCGGCTTTCTATACCATCGACCATGGTATCTTATTGCACCGATTGGGGGGGTTGGGGCTGAGAGGCACCGTTTTACGGTGGTTCACGTCCTACCTCTCTGGTCGGTCACAATGGGTGTTGGCAGGAGAGCAGAGGTCAGCCCCTAGGCCCCTCACATGTGGGGTTCCTCAGGGGTCGGTCCTCTCGCCACTCCTGTTCAACACCTACATGAAGCCGCTGGGCGAGATCATCCGTGGTTTTGGGGTGGAATACCATCTGTACGCTGATGACACTCATTTGTACATATCCACCCCAAACCACCCCAGCGATGCCGTCGAGGTGCTGTCCCGGTGTCTGGAGGCCGTACGGATCTGGATGGGTAGTAACAAACTCAAGCTCAACCCGTCCAAGACCGAGTGGCTGTGGTTTCCGGCACCCCGGTTCAGCCAGATAAGTCCAACTCTGGCCATTGGGGGCGAACAACTGGCCCCCGTGGAGAGTCCTTCAGACTTAAAGTTGCAAAGGTTGGAGACCCCTGACTTAGAGGAAAGAAATACATGTGAATGCTGTTTGTTGACTTTAATTCAGCCTTTAATACAATCATTCCTCAGCATTTCGTAGATAAATTAGGCCTTTTAGGTTTTAATATTCCTTTGTGCAACTGGACGCTTGATTTTCTCATTGATAGGCCCCAATATGTGCAAGTTAGGAGCAATATTTCACCATTTTCTTGAGCACAGGTTCTCTTCAGGGTTGTGTCCTAAGTCCACTGTTGTTCACCCTGTTGACCGATGACTGTTGTGCAAGATTTGCTATCAACTCTATGGTGAAGTATGTGGATGATACAACATGTGTGGTGGGCCTTATTCATGATGACAATGAAGGTATATTACAGGAAGGAGATAGAGAGAGACTGGTAGACTGATGTAATAAGAACAGCTTGGTTCTAAATGTAAGAAAAACAAAAGAGATCATAATCAATTTCAGAAAAGGCAGGCACAGCCATACACCTCTCTATATTAATGATTCTGCTATGAAAGTAGTTAGTAGTATTAAGTTTCTGGCTATGCAGCTAACAGGTAGGTTAGCTTGATCACTCAACAGTGAGACACTGGTGAAGTGGGCACAGTAGTGCCTGCATTTTCTGTGTTGTATGAGAAAAGCACATCTTCCTTATCCCTGTCCTTACCACTTTCTGTAGAGGAACAATTGAAAGCCTCCTGTCATATTTCTATTTAGTTTAGAAGTATTATTGTTTCAGGCAGGAAGGCTGTGCAGAGAGTGGTGAGGATGGCAGAGAAGATTATTGGATGTTCCCTTCCTTCTATCCAGGACATGGCATATAAGCACTGCTTGATCAAACAGTGTTGTCAGGGATGCTACATATCTTCTCCATACCCAGTTTTCTTTGAAATCTTCTGGGATGAGGCTTCGCAGTATCCAAAGCAGAACAACTACATTCTATAATAATTTGTACCATACAATATCAACCTTGTTAACCCTCAATACACTTTTTTCCGCTATGTATTCAAAATGGAGACTCACTGGAGAAGAGCCTAATGCTGGGAATGATTGAGGGCAAAAGAAGAGTGGGATGGCAGAGAATGAGGTGGTTGGATAATGTCACTGAAGCAGTCAGTGTAAGCTTAAATGGACTCCAGAGGATGGTAGAGGACAGGAAGGCCTGGAGGAATGTTGTCCATGGGATCACGATGGGTCAGACACAACTTCACAACTAATAACAACAACAATTCAAAATGGATTTTGATACACACACACACACACACACACACACACACACACAGCATTCAGAAAGTATTCAGACCCCCTTCACTTATGTCAATTTTGTTGTGTTGCAGCTTGATTCTACAGTTGTTGGAATTCATTTTTTTCTCATTAATCTACACAGTACCTTATAATGACAAAGTGAAAACAGAATTTTAGAAATCTCTGTAAATTTATTAAAAAGAAAAAAACTGAAATATCACATTGGCATAAGTATTCAGACCCTTTGCAACAACACTAGATATTTAGCTCAGGTTCCTTCCATTTCTGTTAACACTTACTGACATGTTTCTACATCTTGATTGGAGTCTACCTGTGGTAAATTAAATTTGTTGGATATGAATTGGAAAGGCAAATCTGTATAGAAGGCCTCACAACTGACAATGCATACTGTGGCAGAGCAAAAGCCATGAGGTCAAAGGAACTTCCTGCAGAGCTCAGAGACAGGATTATTGCAAGGCACAGATCTGGGAAAGGCTACAATAAAATTTCTGCTGTACTGAGGGTTCCTAGGAAGCACAGTGGCCTCCATAATTCTCAAATGGAAGACGTTTGGCACAACCAGGACTCTTCCAAGAGCTGGTGGCCCGGTCAAACTGAGCAGTTGGGGGAGAAGGGCCTTAGTAAGAGAGATGGTCACTCTGACTGAGTTCCAGAGATCTTGGGTAGAGATGACATAAAGTTCCAGAAGGACAAACATTACTGCAGTCTTCCACCGATCTGGCTTATTGGCAGAGTGGTTAGATGGAATCCTCTCCTCATAAGCCTCCATGAAAGTCCACTTGAAGGTTGCAAAAAAGTACCTGAAGGACTCTCAGATTGTGAGGAACAAGATTCTGTGGTTTGATGAAACCAAGACTGAACTATTTGGCCTCAATTCTAAGTGTTATGCCTGGAGGAAACCAGGCACCCCTCATCATTTGCCCAATATCATCCCAACAGTGAAGCATGGTGGTAGCAGCAGCATGCTGTGGGGATGTTTTGCAGCAGCAGAGACTGGGAGACTGGTCAGGGTTGAGGAAAAGTTGAATGGAGCAAAGTACAGGGACATTCTCAATGAAAGCCTACACAGTGGTCAGGACCTCAGACTAGGCCAAAGGTTCACTTTCCAGCGTAACAATATTCCTGAACACACAGCCAAGACAACACAAGAGTGGCTTAGGGACAACTCTGTGAATGTACTAGAGTGGCACAGCCAGAGCCTGACTTGAAACCTATTGGCAAGCACCTATCAAGGTGCTTGTTACCATCTTCAAATCGCTCCATGGCTCGGGGCCTAGCTACTTGCGGGACCGTCTCCTGCCACATACCTCCCTGCGTCCGATACGCTCCCACAGAGAGGGCCTACTGAGGGTACCAACTGCCGGTCAATGCCGGCTAGCGGTGCCCAGGGGTAGGGCCTTCTCTGTGGCAGGGCCGGCCCTCTGGAACGACCTACCCCCCGAACTTCGCACTATCACGGACCTTCCCCTCTTCCGCCGTTCACTTAAAACATACTTTTTTCAGCAAGCTGGTCTTGCTTAATCGTTTAGACTTTTTGTTATATAGCTTCTGCCAAATACGCAAATGGACGTTGGGGTTTTTAGGGGGAATTTTAGCACAGGCTCCGATTTAATTCTTTTTACCTATTTATTGTATTTTTATTATTGTTCGTTTTAATTTCCTGTGCACCGCCCTGGGTCCATTTCGATGGAGAAGGTGTGGTATATAAATTGAAATAAAGTAAAGTAAAGTATTGAACATCTCTGGAAGGACCTGAAAAAGAAGAATGGCAGAAAATCCCCCAATCAAGGTGTGCAAAACTTGTAATGTCATATCCAAAACTCAAGGCTGTAATAGCTGCCCAAGGTGCTTTAACAGACTACTATGGGAAGGATCTGAACACTTATGCCAATGTGATATTTCAGTTTTTTTTCTTTTTAATAAATTTACAGATATTTCTAAAATTCTGCTTTTTCTTTGGGTGGGGCTGTTGAGGCAAGTCAGGAGCCAAAAGTTCAGTTCAGGGTTGTAAAGTTCAGGAACCAAGAGAGAAACAATTTTCCAAGTCAATAAGTATAATAACGAAGGCACTCCAGAAAAGAGATCACAAATCCAAAAAAAAATTCTTCTTTAGTAACCAGAGGGAATCCAAATCACAAAGAGACGCTGGAAATTTTCCATAAGTAAAATAGTCATTCAGGGACAAAGAGAAGCCATTTTCCACCGCCCAGACTCAGAGCCAGAAGGAGAGAGTGGTAAAAAAAAATGTTTCAAATCAGCCAGACCTAGATACATTGTTTCAAAGACAAACCACAGACCACTTTCCCTTGTTTCAAACAGTCCAGATTAAAGATATCCGCTTCCTCGCAGCGAGGAGCCATTCTTAAGTGCCGCTTTAGTCCGAGGAGGGGTTTAACAAGCAGACACCCCCCTCCAAGTTCTTTCAGCCCAGGCTGACAGCAGGGGAAAAAAAATGTTTAAAACCACTCACTTTCACCCTCGCAGCCGAAGCCCCGGGAAGCCTTCCGACTCAGACGGCCAGCTCTCTTCATATTTTCAGAACGATGCCGCCCGCCATTGGCGAAGGGAAAAACCCCCGCAGCATGTCCTCCTCCACCTAAGCCGAAGACAAGGGTCGCTTCCCAGCTGCCGCTGGGGGAGGACGACCCAGGCAAGCCGGCTTTACGGGAGACCCCCAAAAACGGGGTGTCTCACCCCCGTGGGGGGGCAAGAAAAGAAACAAAGCGGCGAGCGAGCCCTAGGCTCGCCCGTCGCCGCTGGAGCCGGAACCGGAAGTCAAAAATTCTGCTTTTTCTTTGTCATTATGGGGTACTGAGTATAGCTCGCAACTTAGGCGTCCTCCTGGACTCACGGCTCTCCTTGGATGACCATGTGACGGCCGTGACCAGGGGGGCATTTTACCAGGTTCGCCTGGTCCGCCAGTTGCGCCCTTTCCTTGACCGGGACGCCCTCCGCACAGTCAGTCAAGCACTCGTTACGTCCTGCCTAGACTATTGTAATGCTCTCTACATGGGGCTCCCCTTGAGGTGCACTCGGAGGCTCCAGCTGGTCCAGAACGCGGCCGCGCAGGGGATTTTGGGAGCCTCACGGTGCTCCCATGTAACACCTCTCCTGCGCAAGCTGCACTGGCTGCCGGTGGCCTTTCGGGTGCGCTTCAAGGTGTTGGTGACCATCTTTAAGACGCTCCATGGCATAGGGCCTAGTTACTTGCAGGACCATCTCCTACCACATACCTCTCTTCGACCGGTCCGCTCCCACAGAGTGGGCCTCCTCAGGGTGCCATCAGCTGGTCAATGCTGGCTGGCGACGCCCAGGGGAAGAGCCTTCTCTGTGGCGGGTCCAACTCTCTGGAACGACCTACCCCCCGAACTTCGCACCATTACAGACCTTCGCCTTTTCCGCCGCTCATTAAAAACGCACTTGTTCCATCTTGCTGGCCTTGCTTAGAGTTAGTGTATGCCTATATTTCGGGTTTAACATTGGATTTTTAAGGGTTTCTATTTTTAGAGTTGGGGTTTTTAATTAATTGTTTTTAGCACGGGCTAAATTGTTTAATTTTAGTTTTAACTTTTGTGGAATTTTGTATTGTTTGTATTTTTTTATTTTTAAGTTCCTGTGCGCCGCCCCGGGTCCCATTCGGGAGATAGGGCGGGATAGAAATCCAATAAAACTAAAACTAAACTAAACTAGATTGATGGGAGGGGGGGATAAATTTCAACAACTGTGGAATCAGGTTGCAGCATAACAAAATTGACAAAAGTGAAGAAAGGCTGAAGACTTTTTGAAAGCCCTGTGTTTGTCTGTGTGTTCTTTTGAGAGTGAGCAACTGGAATTTCATATTCATGTGTGTCATTGTGTACACAGAAAAGTAACAATAAAAGTTATCTTATCTTATCTCTTATCTTCAATGAGCCAACTATTTGTTTTCTTGGCAGTTCATACGATCCAGCAGCCCCTGAAGGATCATATACAGAATTTCAGGTTCTTACTCGATTCCAAGCAGAGGTTCAGAGTGTATCAATAGCAAGGCTTGTTTCCGCCAGTTTATTTCCTAGATATATTTCTCCCTAGACCAGGCTTTTAGTTATCCATATTTTTAATTATCTTTAATTATTCATGGCCAATATTCTTCGCAGTTAGAACTCACAGCCGGTACAGAATACAATTATGAGGTGTATCATGGTGGACAACTAAAATCATATGATATAGATTTGTTTATCTGAGCTATAGCCAAAGTCAAGATGTCGATAGTTACATATAAAGGCATATAGCAGGAGTGAGCGATGCGTTAATGCCATACTCTGTTTTCAACTTTGCACAGGATTCTAGAAAACCCGTCTTAATTTGCAGTTGAACATTATCAGCGATTTGGATTTCAGCAACAAACCACTTGCAAATACTTTCTGTAATGTTTAGAATTGGTGAGTTACTTATCTAATAGGCTGAACGGCAGTACAGGGAAAAACAACATTAATGCACAAAAACTATTAGATATTGCACAAGATAGCAAAATGGGTGGATGCTTGTTTTCTTTGTTATATGCCCATACACATGCATAGCTTTGTTTTGCTTTCAAACATTTATTTTTAATTTTTAGAAAAAGTGAGCTATGCAGACACCATTTTACATTACAGTAAATGGTCCTATCTTCCAATGTTTTCATGTCTCTCTTCTAGAAAGCATTTGGATTGCCATTTTGAAAAGTAAAATATGTATTTTAATTGCTCACATACTTAATTTAATTATCCATTACTATTTTAATTGATTATAACCCCAACACCATGGGATGAGATATCATCAATATAGTGATGATAGCTTTATATTGTATTTCCATAGCTGGTGATCAAATGATACTGTAACTGTGTTTTCATGGTTCCTGGAGGCTGTGGGGACCTGGATGGGGGACAACAGGCTTCAACTGAAACCTGGTAAGACAGAGTGACTGTGGGTATGTAGAGCCTTGGGATACAGAGGCTTAGCATCTTTAGTTCTGGATGGGGTGACACTACCCAGTAGCCCCACGTAGAGCATGTTGTGATAATCCAGCTGAGATTGGATTGTGAGTGATGGAGTGCAGTGTCTCACAATCCAGAAAAGGGTGCAATTGGTGTACCACATGAAGGTGTGTGAAGGCTCTTGTAGCCATGAATGCTATCTGATCTTTGAGCAGGAATCATGAATCTAGGAGAACCCCACATTTTGCACACTGGCTCTTCCTGGGTGCTTAACACCCCTCCCATACCTATGTGCATTTCTATAACATGACAACCCCATCCTCTACATCACAGGTGTCAAATTCACCATGTCACACTACCGTCACATGATGCTGCAAGACCACGAAAGGTAGAGTACACATTGAGAGCCAATGTGGTATAGGAGTTAATTAGGATTTAAGACAGGAAGACAGAAGTTCAAGTCCATCCTCAACCACAGACAGACATGGGATCGGGGTGAAATTCAGCAGGTTCTGACAGGTTCTGGAAACTGGTAGTGGAAATTTTGAGTAGTTCAGACAACCGGCAAATACCACCTCTGACTGCCCCAGAGTGTGATGGGAATGGAGATTTTGCAATATCCTTCCCCTGGAGTGGAGTGGGAATGGAGATTTTGTGGTATCCTTCTTCTGCCATGCCCACCATGCCATGCCATGCCCACCAAGCCACACCCACAGAACCAGTATTTTAAAAATTTGAATTTTACCACTGCATGAGATGATTCTCAGACACCTATTGGACAGTGCACACACAGTAGGCCAATGATGGAGATAAGTTATTCTAGGTATTTGTTAGCTCAAAACAGCTCTAGGATAGGGTAGACTAAACTAAACTCTACCTAATGTGGCTTTTGCTACTAGCCCTTCAAGCAAAGGAGCTGGAAAGAAAGAAGAACTGAGAAAAATAATATTTTTCATTACCCATTGCCAAGGCTTGGTAGCCCAGAACAGGACACAAGCCACAACTATTACTGAACTGCCTCCCTGACCAGTAGGGAAGAACTTAGTGATATAATGAACTTTGCTAAGGGTTTCCAGGCACAAGTGCTTCTGGGATAGCAAGAAGTTCCGGAAGAAGTGAGTGGGGAAGTTGTATGCCCCAAACAAAGACTTTTGACCCAGTTATTGTCATATAACTCATGGAGGCCTACTAGGCCCAAAACAAGGCGCAAAGAATAGAACACTTCCATGTGGCCCATTTTTGGTCCCAGGAGGCTGTATTGATGCCTACTAGGCGCAAAACTAGGTATGGGGGGTGGCACACCCCCAGGTGGCCCATTTTCGGTCCCAGGAGGCTGTATGGTTGGTAGGTAGGTAGGTAGGTAGGTAGGTAGGTAGGTAGGTAGGTAGGTAGGTAGGTAGGTAGAGCGATAGAGAGAGAGAGGGAAAAATACAGTAGGTAGGTAGGTTGGGGGTTATACGGTGGTTGTGTGTACGTGTTTGTGTGTGCAGGTGCACATCTACACACAGATTGGTTGGCCATTTAACCAGAGTGGGCCACAGCAATGCGTGGCCGGGTACAGCTAGTATATATTTAAAACAACAGATAACAGAAGGCAATAACAGAAGACTGCTGGAAGGATTGAAATGGGAGGAACCATATGCCATGGTCTTGTCCACTATACCACATTTACAATTTCCTATATAATTTGGAAACTGTTTTAAGGTAGGAACCAAGATTAGATTTAGATTTGTTTAAAGAATGGACTCTCTCTTTCTTACATCTACCAAATGAACACTGAAACACATTTTCTACACCTGATAAAACAAATGTCATGCAATGTTATGAGAAAATGGTCATTTGTCACCAAGAGACCAAAGGTCATATTAAGATGTTGTAATTCTGTGATTTCTTGTCTAGCTTACAAGATACATTTTTTTTCAAAATTCTGCAAGAGAAATGGAACAGTCAGTATGGCATAGCTTAAAGAAAACTGCCCTCAAAGACAACTGCCCTTAAAGAGAACTGCCCTTAGGTTGGAGAAACCTGGAATACTTCCAAGGAAATAATTTATTACTCAGTTGCCTTTCCTTGAATACAAATTTTCATATAGAGGTTAGACAACTTTCTCTTATATTTGTTACATGTCATGTTTTTTCCATCAAGATATTGGTCTTTTCTTTTACCAACAAAATAGCATAAGAAAGCAAATAGTTGTCAATACAAAGAGCCATCTGCTAGGAACCAGTACCTTACTTCAATTTTCTGTCCCATTCCTTTTCGGTCCAGGATTGGGATTCTACCGGTTCGGACTGGTTTGGGCAAACTAATAGCTCTGAAGATCAGTGCTCCCACTAGCAAGTGGGCCTGCCCACCAGTCCCTGTGCTTCACCTACCTTTATCTTCTCAGTTGAATCACGTTGGCAAAGTGGATTGATGCGCCTCAGCTGTTTTCCTTCCCAAGCAGTAATCCAGAAGGTAAGTCTTCCCTAAACTGCACAAAGCATGCGCACAGGAACCGGTTGTTAAACCGGTAGGATCCTATTCCTGTTTAGGTCCCTTATTATTCTGCACTGCAATGCAAATATATGGAAGGCATACTCTTGGTGAAAGCAATGACTTTCTCAGTCAAAAAGCTCATTTCTCTAATGTAGTAATCAACACAGATTTCTCAGGCGCTGCTTTGAGGAATTAATTTCTTCGTTTCATTATTCTCTATTATATCCCACCTTTAATATTTTTTACTAATAACTCAAGGTGGCAAACATATCCAACACATCTTCCTCCTTCTATTTTCCCCAAAACAACAAGCCTGTTGGGGGTTGGGCTGAGAGAGGGTGACTGACCCAAAGACACCCAGGTATTCATAGCTAAGGTGAGATTCACAGTTTCTTGCTTTCTAGCCTAGTGTCCTAGCCAGTAACTCCAAGTGGTTCTCTTTTTGGATTGCATTGTGAAAAGCCTAATCAGAAGCACACAAAGACATGTTATGAAAAAACCAGATGCCCCAGGTACATCCATGGCTATCTGATAACTGTCTCAGGTCCACAGGTAATCTAAAGCGAGACCGTCTCGTGCCCCATACATCCCTTAGACCGATACGCTCCCACAGAGAGGGCCTTCTCAGGGTGCCGTCAGCCGGACAATGCCGACTGGCGACACCCAGGGGAAGAGCCTTCTCTGTGGCGGGCCCTGCCCTTTGGAACGACCTACCCCCTGAACTCCGGACCATCACCGACCTCCGTCTCTTCCGCCAATGTCTAAAGACATACTTTTTTCATCAAGCCGGCCTAGCCTAACCTCCCATGGGGACTGTAGAAAAGTTTTAAATTGGGTTTTAATTAATAATTGGTTTTAGCACAGGTTTGGGATCTAATATATATTTAAAATTATTTATGTTCTATTTTTTGTATGTTTTTTAAATCTCCTGTGCGCCGCCCTGGGTCCTTTGCGGAGAAGGGCGGGATATAAATGTAATAAAATAAATAAATAAATAAATAAATAAATAAATAAATAAATAAATAAATAAATAAAGAAGGAGCACTGAGTGCCAAAAAGTTGGCGTGGAAACATTGCACATGCGCACACGCTCATCAGGGCCATGCTCTGGAAAAGCCGAACTTCCGGGTTCTGGCATGCATGCGCACCTGATAATTAGCTGGGTGGTGCACATGTGCATACCAGTTTTTGGCACTGCTGCATACACAATGGACAGCTGATCGTCGCACAGGGATGTGCACCAGAAACCCAAAAGATAAACAGGCAAGGCCACATATACCAGGCGACATGTGCGTTAATCTGAAATATATTTGTAAATAGATCAACTTGGTTTTTTCGCAAAGACTACTTACCCCCCTTAACCACACTTATTTCTAGAGACATTTCTGCTAGATAGTCAGGAACCATAGGCGGGTGGGTTGATGGAAGCAGAGGTTTGACTTTTTCAAAAGAACTGCATCAAGTCTTACAGCTGAGCAGTGAAGAAAGAGTATACTATACTGTAGTTTTTCCAGCAGAGCATTACAGACACCTGGTGGCTACTCAGACAATTACATGTGGCAGAATAAAACTATTTCATATTCATCTATGGTAGTCAACCTGGTCCCTACCGCCCACTAGTGGGCATTCCAGCTTTCATGGAGGGCGGTAGGGGTTTTGTCCGATACTGAAGTGTTACGTTTTGTAGATAGTGAGTCCGACACAGGCTAGTCATCATAACAAGGTTTATTCGCTTCCAAACATCCAACTATGTACAACAGTAAAAGTGCAGAACAGAGCCATGCTTTCCCGCTTGACAGCTATTTATACTAGGCTGTCAGCGGAAAGCAATTAGCAAGGCTGATAACTCAAATCCGGCCAGTCGCGTCTTAGCCAATCAGGCACGACTGGCTGTTACATTTGTAACAAGTGAACGAGGCAATTTAGCAAGCCGGATAACTGAATCCGGCCAGTCGCGTCTTAACCAATCAGACGCGACTGGCTGTTAACAAGTAAACGAGGTCATGCAAAGTTTACCAGACTTAGTGGCTTGGTCATAAGTCGAGGATTCTACACCAAGCACTTACCTTTTTTTAATTTAATTGACTTCCCTACTTTATAAATCACCATTACAGTGGAACCAGTGGGCAGTTAGAAAATTTTACTACTAACAAAGATACAAAAGTGTCCCTCCCTCTTAATCCTGGGTTGCTTCTTCTTTCCTTTTCTGTTGTTTCTGCTGGAAAAAGGTGTGTGTAGGTGCTTATATGTATGCGTGTGCGCCAGGGGTGGGTTCCTGCCAGTAGTAACCTCTTCTATAGAAGAGGTTCCACAAATCTACAGTGCCGTTTAGAACCGGTTCCAGCTCCTTCCCCCCACCCGTCCACACATCATCAAGATGAAGAGCGAGAGGAGGAATTCTGGGAGTTGAAGTCCACAAGTCTTAAAGCTGTCAGGTTTGAACACCCCTGGGGGTTTTTTTTCTAAAGGATTAGATGTGCAAGGGTCTTGTAACTTGACAGCTTTAAGACTTGTGTGCTTCAAATGCCCGAGTTTCTGAGCCAACATTTTGGTTGCTAAGCAAGAGCGTTGTTAAGTGAGTTTCACCACATTTTACAAGTTGGCCATGCTCACCCAGTTACATGACTGCCAAGCCTCTCCCACAAAGCAAGGCCACACCTACAGAAGAGGTTCTAAAAAAGTTTGAAACCACTGGTGTGCACTTACATTCATGTGTCTGAGAATGATATGTGGGTTCTGAAAGGGAGAAGGGTTGACAAGACTGGTGAGATCAGTTTTGCTAACCTTTAATTGATAATTGTACATTGTTAATGCTGTTTTTTTAAGCACAGCCTCTAGCACAGGGGTCTCAAACTCGCGGCCCGCAGGCCAATTGTGGCCCGCAGGACGGTATCTTGTGGCCCCCACCGTGATATGAAAATATAATATTAGTGCGACCCGCAGGGGGAGTGAATCCCTTATGCGGCCCAGCCTCACCAGACTCTGCCTCCAGCGGCCCCCAGGTAAATTGAGTTTGAGACCCCTGCTCTAGCAAGTATATATGTATACACGTAGTTGTGTATGTGTACATGCGTACATATGCACCTATAAGTATATGAAGTGTGTGTGTGTGTGTGTGTGTGTGTGTGTGTGTGTGTGTGTGTGTGCATAGTAATACTGGTAATTGAGCTCAAATTTTCTGTTGGTGAGACAGTTAAGTGAGTGTTGCCCCATTTTATTGCCTTTTTTGCAGTTGTTAAGTGAATCACTGCAGTTTGAAGTTAGTAGTACAGTTGTTAAATGAATCTGGTTTCCCCATTGACTTTGCTTGTCAAAAGGTACAAAATGACCTTGGAACATTGCAACCACTATAAATCTGAGCCAGTTGCCAAGTATCTGAATTTTGATCATGTGACCACAAGAATGCTGCAATGGTTGTGAGAAAAATGGTCATACGTCACTTTTTTCAATGCTGTTGTAACTTTGAATGGTCACTAAAGGAAAGATTGTAAGTCGAGAATTACCTGCATCCATGCACATTTACATGCTTTTTAAGAGTTCACAAGTGAAGCTTTGTATCATATAGAATTTCTGTCTCTGTTTAGAATTTTTTTTACCCATTCCTTTCAGAGATCTTAAAATTAGGCTTCACTTCTCTTTTGTATGACATGCTATGAACTACTTCATAGATTACTTACTGATTAATTGCTTTCTAATGTAGACTTCTGTGCTGGTGAAAATGGCTCTTTGGGATCTCATCCAATTCTGTAATTGCTAATTTCATTGTTTCTGCGTTTCTTGCTCCTTTCTGATGAAGACTCTGGCGAGGGACATGCTCTGAACCCTTTAGCTTAAAAATACATCCAGTGGATAATTAAGCAACTCATTGGAAAAATATCCAATCCCTTCTAAGGACCTGAGCAATGCAGTTGCAGCACTCTGATGATCTTGTCTTGGCAGCTAACCAGAGTGACAAAGGGTGAACCTTTAGATGGGAGGTTACCAAGGCTTACCAGCCCTTCAGATAACATTAGGAGGTGAAAAAACTTTGCAGAAAAAAGCAGTGGTAACATGGATGTGGATGTGAAGTCACCAAGCATCAAACTCAATCAGGAGGACTTTTGCCCCATGTTACAATCTTTCTTGCCACATTAAAGTGAAACATTGCTCTCATTAAGTTAGTGACCCAGTTGTTAAGTGAATCTGGCTTTACCATTGTCTTTGCGTGTCAGAAGGTCATAAAAGGTCATTGTTACGTACAGACGTACGTTGTTAAATTTACATGTTTTTACATGTTCACTGCAGATTGGTTGCCCAAACCCTGGGAAGTTTAAACAACTGTCATTGGCCAGCTGGGCTGCCGGGGCTCCTTAATGTACGTGTTTTCACGTGCTCACTGCAGATTGTTTGCCCAAACCCCGGGAAGTTTAAACAACTGTCATTGGCCAGCTGGTCTGCCAGAGCTCCTTAATTTACATGTTTTCACATGCTCACTGCGGATTGGTTGCCCAAACCCTGGGAAGTTTAAACAACTGTCATTGGCCAGCTGGTCTGCTGGCGCTCCTTAAAAGGCGAACTCTGGCAGCCCAGAGTTCTTGAAATAAAAAGTGCTGAAACTAACTTGCATCTCTCGCCTGCTGCTTCTCGCCGATCTAACAGTAATAGCACTTAACAATAGCACTTAAACTTATATACCACTTCACAGTGCTTTCCAGCCCTCTCTAAGGAGTTTACAGAGTCAGCATATTGCACCCAACATTCTGGGTCCTCATTTTATCCATCTCGGAAGGATGGAAGGTTGAGTCAGCTTTGAGCCTGGTGAGATTCGATCTGCCAAACTGCTGGCAGCTGGTGATCAGCAGATGTAGCCTGCAGTTCTGCACTCTAACCACTATCCAGCTCTTTTAGTATTCTCATGGATACTACGAGCATCATAAATACATGCCAGTTGCCAAGCATGTATAATTTTGATCGTGTGACCATAGGGATACTGCAATGGTCGTAAGGGTGAAAAACATTTCTACGTCACTTTTTTCAGTGTTGTTGTAACTTTGAATGGTCACTAAACAGATGGTTGTAAGTTGATGACTACCTGTAATGACAGCCTTGACGTTTTCAACATATGTGCATGTATACAAAAACAGTAGCATTTGTACTGTTTTTATAGATTTATAATTGGTCCTGGCAATTTGGTCATTAAGTTAAGTGGTCTTTAAGTGAAACTACGGTTGTGCTTATGATCTTACTTCAGTTTTCCTTTGCTTTAAAGACTGAGAAGGATGTAAATGCATGGACTGGCTTCAACATTAATCTTTTTATTACTGTCAGAACTGCAAATAATCACTAGTACAAGACAGTCAATAAACAAGGACTATCAGCATCATAGGCAAGGCAATGTGTACTAATGTTCTCTTACTAGCCCACTGAAGGTACAGGTATTCCTCACTTAATGACACTAATTGGGAGCGACAATTCCATTGCTAAGCAAAGTCCTTAAACAAGACATCACATGACTGCAACCTGCCACTTTCCTCATTGACTTTGTTCGTCAGAAGCCAGCTAGGAAGATTGCAAATGGTGATCACATGACCACATGCAACCACAAATGCTGGTGGTAGCCAAGCTCTCAAAATCACAACAATGACCACTTGGAGGCTGATAGTTGTTGGTGCAAGGACCAGTTGTGAGTCATTTTTTTCAGCGCCATCATAACTTCAAATAGTCAGACATAACTTGGAAGAGCTGAACCGCTTCAGAAATCAGAAATCCTTTTCTCTCGGATTCTTTTTTAAATTTAGTTTGTCAAACATGTTTTACAAGATAACAAGTATAAGTATAAACATGGACATGAACAAAGGAAATGTGTACAAATAAATGGGGACAGTAGGACAAGGGACCGTAGGCACGCTGGTGCGCTAATACACACCCCCTTTACAAATCTCTTAGGAATGGGGCAAGGTCCATAGTAGACAGTTTAAGGTTGAAGCGGTGGGAAAGTTGCTTGAAAGCTCCCTTCAATGCTTAATTGCATGTGTTAATGCTAACTTTTCATGGGGAAAAATTGATGTAGCATTATGTTGATTTTGTAAAATTTTAGTCACTTAAAAATAAATGTTCTAATTTGATGGGGGGGGGAAAGCATTTTCCACATCAGAAAATATTTTGTAATGTTTGACATCATGATGAGAGATTTCAGCAGTTGGTGGCATAGCAAAATAAATTTAAAAAATCACAGCACTTCAAAGCCATAAACCCAAACGAATGTTTAATTACCTTAAAAAAAAAACTATAAAAGTAATTTCGGTGCCTACATTTCTCCATGTGCAGATATAGAAGGAATCCTCAGTATTCCTCGTGAGCTTAAGGATAAGTTAGACATAAATGTTTTATTTCATAAATCTTGGCGTGTTTGATAAACAGATCCCACGAAAAGGAGGAAGCCCAAATTGAGATTAAGACTTTGACTGCACTATCAAACCAAACAGAAGGCCCTGTACTACCTCTCAGGGTTGGTGTTGGCATTACATGTCAGGCAGTAGCAGGTCTTTGAAGCAGTGGCACCAGCAGATGGGTCGAAGAGGGCTCCGACTAAATTCAGCAGGATCTTGACACGTTGCAATACAAGTCACATCCCCAACACATCCTCATGTATCTCAGAGGAGCAGAGTTTGTGGCCCAGTGCTTGTTTTATTCTTATGACAAAAGCTGGAAGCAACTATGGGCACTGCTACTTTGAATCCAGAGAAAGATGAATGAAGTTAAAAATAAATTATGGCCTATGCATGCTGTAACGCCTAACAGTGATACACATTTACAAATGGGGCGGGGGAGGGGAGTGCAGTTTACAGCAAAGTTTTGGCGGGAGTTCCTAAAGCTCCTAAAGATTCAATCTTGTCATGTACATCTTCTGTAGTTCCTACAAACGCTTCTGACCACGACCAAATAGGATACTGACCAAAAAATCCGCTAAATGTTTCACTCTGTTCACAAACACATCCTCGGGTGGCGATAAAACACAGCCACAGCAATTTTCCCTGCCGCAGCTATTTCCTCTTCCGTGCCTTTTTTTGTGTGTGTGCGCGCATGCACAGTCAGTCTTCCTTCGGGTCACGACCAAATCGGATGCTGATCAAAGTCCTGGAACGGATTACGGTCATGACCAGAGGTCACATTGTAATAGTTTAAAGATGCCTAAAATTGTTGATAAAATTGTGGACTTAATACATTTTTTGCATCTGCAATGGAGAATCCCACTCATAAAGCAGCAATTAAAACACTTGCATGGTTTGGGCAAAGGAGGAAAGTCAGTGATATTCATTGGCAAAAGTTAGTTAACTGCAACATCAGTATAAAACAGAACTAAAAAACACAAGTTTACCAATAAGTTACTTCATGTTTCTACATTAAAACAAAGTCTATATATTGTAATAACAAAGAGCAGAATACTTTTACATATATTAACATTACCAAAAGGAATACTATTTGCGCAGTATTTTCAATTTTAGTTAACATCAGGAGAGGATGAGTCTTCTTCAGTTCACAGGAGGAATCTTGTTGTTGTTTTTTGTGCGAGTGTGCACCCCAATAGGTAAACAGATGGTATTTTGTATTATGTTGCCACTTTAGCTTCGTACTTACTTAAGATAGAAATCACACATAAAGTTAATGAGATAAAAATCATTTATATCACAGCTACCATAATGTGTGTGAATTTCTCTTCCCAGACATCTTGATAATTATTCCCCAGGCCATTTGGAGGCAACAGATTATTTGCTGTAGCCTTAATGAATAATTTGTTGCAACCAAATGGGAAATAGTTTGCAAGCAGTGCTGTAGAGCAGGGGTCTCCAACCTTTGCAACTTTAAGTCTGAAGGACTTCAGCTCCCAGACTTCTCCAGCCAGCAAAGCTGGCTGGAGAAGTTTGGGAGCTGAAGTCCTTCAGACTTAAAGTTGCAAAGGTTGGAGACCCCTGCTGTAGAGGAATCCGAAATTCTCTGGAAGCTTTATTAGAAAACAGACATGCTGCCCAAGGTTGCAAACCACTACACAACCTTTCCTGTGACTTGCAAATACAAGATATTGGAAGATATATTTTAAGGCATACACCAGCGTTTCTCATTCTTGGCAACTTATGTGGACTTCAACTTCCAGAAATCCTCAGCCAGTTGAAGTCCACATGTCTACAAGCTGCCAATGTTGAGAAACACCGCTATACACTATTTCATTTAGGGCTTGTGTGAATCGGGAACTGGCCACTCAGAAAATGAACCCGGAATCTTCTGCCATGGGCAAGATGCCATAGCAAACCAACAAGAATTCCTTCACAGAAATAGAAGTGTGAAGATAGTTCACTGAAGACAGAAAGTTCAAACCCGCCGCCCTATTTTATGTACCATATTTATGGAGGGTTTGATATGAGGGGAGTGGATGATTTGGGATAATTACAGGCATGAGAAATCAAGGATCAGATTACAGTGAATTGAGTAGTTTTACATACAGAACTCAGCAATATGCTACAATACAGGTTTTAACAAACACGCGTTTGCTTCACCTAAAATGAGATTGTGCCATCTGATGGGTGAATTCAGTTGCAATTGAATTATCTTCTTGAACGTTAACTGTTTGTTTGAGTATACAGACTCCAGCTCATGTCATTTCAGTGGTAGTAGTTGCTGAAGGCATGCAAAATATACAGCAGTGTAGTGATGAAGGCAAACAACTGAAAAAGGAAAAAATTGGCAAAGTTATTATTCCCATTCCCAAAGCAAGTTAGCATCTCAGACTAGGAATATTTGTAAATTCACTTTCAAATTCAGTTCCAAATGAGTCAAGACCTAACCTCACACCTGTTTCTCTTTCAGCTACCCATCTTGCTCGATTATTGAAGGACAAAATGATGTTGAAAAAAATCTGACACAACATGGTAGAAACCAGTTTTGCCACATAGTTTCTAACTTTCCAGGCTCCTGGCCTCCAAAGGTGTTGGCATACCAGTTCTATTTTTGTAATGGCATGCAAACTGTAGTCCTTCCCTCCAAAATCCCCAGGTATCAAAGAGCAAGCCTTATGAACCAGGAGTTTCTTTGTATACCTGTTTGGCCTGGAAATCAGATTAAATTTACCATTAACCAAAAAGAATAAACCATCTTATGTCATTTCAAGAAATTTCCATTGATAATTTCATTAACTTTCATCGTAATAGGAATACTTTGTGAGATTTACAAATATTTTTTGGTACACATGGCAATCTTTAAGTCAATTTAAATGTCCCTGTTGTTTTTTTGTGTTGTTTTCCAAAGAAATACCACTTTTTACCCAGTATTGGGTAATTTATCCAGGTTCATTAAACACTAATTTAATGCAAACAACAGTTCAGAACAAAGATGATCTATCTTATGACCTATGAGTTGAGTTGTCCCAAAGGTGCTTTTTTCAGGAGGCAACTGGACTTTCTTGCTTGTTCTTTGAAGACGTTTCTCATCCAAGAAGCTTCTTCAGTTTGATAGGATACTGGGGAATGGAAGGATTCCACTATCCTGTAAGAGCTGAAGAAACGTCTTTGATATGAAGCGAAACATCTTCAATGAAAAAAACAAAGAAGTCCAGTTGCCTCATGAAAAAAATCACCTCTGGGACAAGCATGACCTGGGTGATTGAGAATCTCTATAGACTATGAGTTGAGTTGTGTCTATTAAGAACTTCTTTACAGTGGCTGGACTTAAGACTTAGTAGTTTCTTCATAAAAACAGCAAAGCATGTATTTAAGTGAAAGAGTATTATGATAGGAAACAGATGAAGTATCTGAGAGGGTAAAAGAACATAAGAACATAAGAATAGCCTTGCTGGAACAGGCCACAGCCCATCCAGTCCAGCATTCTGTCTCACACAGTGGTTCACCATTTGCTTCAGGGTCTTCCCAAGCAGATGTCTTCACCTGCTTATGATTCCCTGCAAATGGCATTGAGAAATATCCTGCCTATCTCTCCAACCCGGAGGGTGTCCTTAGGCATCCATAATGATAGCCATGGATGCCCTTGTTCTCCATGAACTCATCTAATCCTTTCTTAAAGGTGTCGAGGCTGACAGCTGTCACCACTTCTTCTGGCAGGGAGTTCCATAGACCAGTGATCCTCTGGGTGAAAAAGTACTTCCTCTTATTTGTTTGAGGTCTAGCTATCAAAAGTTTCATGGGGTGCCCCCTAGTTCTAGTGTTGTGCGATAGGGTAAACAGTTTTTTCTTTTCTACTTTGTCCACACCATGCATGATTTTATAGACTTCAATCAGGTCACCTCTCAGGCGTCGTCGTTCTAGAGTGAAGAGGCCCAGCCGTTGCAGCCTCAGATGGTAAGGAAGGTGTTCCAGCCCCCTAATCATTCTGGTTGCCCTCCTCTGCACCTTTTCCATTTCCATAATATCCTTCTGAAGGTATGGTGACCAGAACTGTACACAATACTCCAGATGGGGCCTCATCATAGATTTATAAAGAGGCAAAATGACACTTGCTGACTTATTTTCTATACCCTTCCTAATGATTCCTAGCAATGAGTTTGCTTATTTCACTGCTGCGGCACACTGGGTTGACACCTTCATTGAGCTGTCCACCAGGACACCAAGGTCCCTTTCCTGGTTAGTTGCAAGGAGTTCAGGCCCCATCAGTTTATAGATATAGTTGGGGGGGTTTGCCCCAATGTGCATTACTCTGCACTTACTAATGTTGAAGCTCATTTGCCACTGGGTTGCCCACTCCCCCAGTGTCAAGAGATCCCTCTGGAGCCCCTCACACTCTCTCTCAGAACACTTTTTGAAATGTTGAGCCTAACTATTTTCATTCTGGTTCCAGCAATAAAATGTCACCAGCAAGAACTGAAACGTGAGCTTTCAAACAGAACAGGTAGTTGCTCAGGAGATGTGAGGTTCTTACCGTGGCTGCAACATTGAGCTGATAATAGCGAGGGATAAATTCTGGTGACACTTCAGTCTCTGAACGGATTGTTGCATTTGCCTGTAACACAGCAGCGCTCAGGTAAAAAATGCCTGTGGCTCCATGGTAAAGACTATCCTAAAAGAAAAGAGAAGTAGAAATGGACAGTGTTAAAAAACAAGAAGGAAATGTGGAATTCTTCAGGCTATATTCATTATTATGCAGAATTGCATATGAAGAACAGACCAAAATCATCCTAGTAAGCAGCCCATTCATGATCTGAGAGTATTTACCCACTTTTTTAAGCTACAGGAGTTGTTGCCACCTTACCAGAATTCTCCAGGATTCAAAGTTTTTATGGAAGCCAAACAAGTAACTCAGGAGGAGCAGAAAGGAGATGACAAAGGAGCTGACCGAGACGTACATGACCCATCCTTGCAGCAAAGGGAAATACACCGTGGTAGCTGCTACGAGGATCCAAACCCAGCAGCCAAAGATCTGTCAGGGTGAAAAATGTTGAAATGCAAATGATTATCATTAAACCTTTTTAGATTTCAGATTGGTTTAGTCTCTGATTTATGTCTGTATTTATTTATTTGGTTGATTGGTTGATTTATACATCAAATTTCATTACAATTAAAAGATTTCATTAAAATGTAACTCTGGAGCAGAAGGCTAAAGTACAAATAATACCACCATGTAAAATGATGTATCTTAAAACAGCACAGTAAACACACTGACAACACATCCATGCACAAAATGTCCAACTGAAGCTTAATTGGATAAGTGTTTCATATGTAATCTTAAAAGCTAGCAGGATGTTGCACCAATTATTGTTGAACCATCTCAGGGTCTGAAAACTGAATGTATATGAAATTAGTTCCAGCTGGGCACCTTTCTATATCCTCTTCCTTTTCCAGTATTATATTGGCTACATCAGGAATGATCTTCAGGAAGAATAAGTATTTATATTATTTAAATAATGAATTGTAAATATGATTTACATTAGACTGTTATGAAAATATGCAACATCAGCAGGGGTTTTTTTTCCCCTAAGAAACTTCTAATCCAAATTAAAAATAATTCCCTTGGATGAATAATATGTGCATATATTGTGGTTAATATGAAGTAGACAAAGTGCAAAACCACCAATGTTTTTTTCAAATAGGGCACAAAAGAGAATTAGTCCTTATCTCTTTCTTTGTTTTTTTCTTTGGACAAAAAAACAACAGAGCAAAAACTTTTTTAAAAAAGCTAAATCAAGAACAAAATAAAAACAAATGCATGAGAGGGGGAAAAATTAACTAGAGAATGACCACAGTGAATTTATATTATATGACTGCACATTGAATCCTAAGGAGAAATACTAACAGTTTAAACAATGATATTCAATATTTCCATCCTGAACAACATATTATAAACTAAAATAATCCATTAAGAAAACTTGTTAAAAAAGTAAAACCTGAAGCTTTTTCAAGAGGCAATTGGACTTTTTGGTTTTTCTTTGAAGATGTTTCCCCATCATCCAGTCAGAGCTAAGAAGCTTCTTGAAAGAGAAGCGAAATGTCTTCAAAGAAAAACCAAGAAAGTCCTCTTGAAAAAGCACCTTTGAGACAACCATGACATTTGGGGGAAAGGGATTGTCCATTACATCTGAATGTCTGTTAAATCCAATTTTAAATAAATGAATGTCATTAATTTATGTCACTTGCACCCTGAGTCATCATTTGCACAAGTGACATAAATGAATACAAATTCCATTGAAATATCAATTATGCAATGGTATTGCATATCAATAGTCCAGTTTGCTTTGGAAATGAAAATGTGAAATAAGTCTGAAGAATTGTGCAAAGTAAAATTTTGTCCATTACATCCAAATTTGCCTAAATGGAAGTCTGAGGAATGGAGACTTTCGCTTTATAGCTAATACTTGGTGACCACACTGGACTATATTTAGTCTTCATTGCAAGGTTTTATCAGTGTTCTGTACTGTGCTTCGTTATCTGCCAATTTCAGTCTTATTATGGTATCATGAAAAATCAGTAAATGACAAGTTATGTACTTTAGTAGTGCTGCTGCTGCTGCTGCTACCACCAGAGCATTTTGTAAATAGCAAGTGGAGTGCATTGGGTCATTTTTAATAGCTTGATCTTTTTTGTCTATTATTTATTTATTTGTATCCCACTTTTTTTTTTTTTACAAATAACTTAAGGCAGCAAACATATCCAACACAACTTCCTTCTCCTATTTTCCAGACAAAAACAACCCTCTGAGGCGAGTTGGACTGAGAGATAGAGTGACTGACCCAAGGTCATCCAGCTGGTTTTCATGTCTAAGGAAGGATTCGAATTCAGGGTCTCCCACTTTTCACCCAATGATTTAACCACTAGGCATAACTTGCTCTTATGCAATAAAAAGCGAGCAAAAACTATTTGGGTACCTATGGGATGCTTGAAACAGAGTGGATGGCTCCATTTCTAAGCATCCCGTTGATGCCCAAACACTTTTTACCTGAATGGAGAATTGACACGGGCTGGAATCTGCGTTTCCTTGCAAATGGGACACTTAAAAACTGAGCGGATGGCTTTTCACTTTTCCGGGTGAAACGTGGTCTGGTGGTGGCAGAAAGGAGTTGGTGGGGGAGTAGGACAAAGGCACCGCAAACACTTTTCACACCCAGAATGAAAATTTCTAGGGTCTGTGATCTTGTGAGAGTTCAGACACCCAGCCTCTGCAAAAGAACTCGTGCGATATTAGGACACTCAGGAGCTTGCATTGACTCTCCTCTCCCTCAAAGCAGTGGTGGGTTTCTGCAGGCTCGCACCTACTCACAAGAGCCGGATGGTGAAATTTAGAGAGCTGGTGAGAGGAGGTTCAACTGGCGGAGCCAGAAGTAAGTCTGGCCTGCCGCTGCCGGTAACCCAATGGGAAGGAAAGGAAAGGAAGGCAGAAAGTAAGAAAGGAAAGGAAGGAAGGAAGGAAGGAAGAAAGAAAGAAAGAAAGAAAGAAAGAAAGAAAGAAAGAAAGAAAGAAAGAAAGAAAGAAAGAAAGAAAGAAAGAAAGAAAGAAAGAAAGAAAGAAAGAAAGAAAGAAAGAAAGAAAGAAAGAAAGAAAGAAAGAAAGAAAGAAAGAAAGAAAGAGAATTTAAGAGAATTTAAGAGAATTTATCATCACAATTGAGCCCAAAATTTTGGTTACTGAGAGCATTATTAAATGAGTTTCACCACATTTTACAAGTTGGCCACTCCCACCCTGTCACATGACTGCCAAGCCATGCCCACAAAATAGGCCACACCTAGAGAGTAGGTTCTAAAAAAATTTGAAACCCACCACTGAAACCAAAGCACAGAGGAGACAGATCTTGCAAGATAAGTGAGTCTGGGGTGGCAGGAAGGGAGGGGGAAACATGAGCTATCTAAGTGGGTTGGGGAGGCCTTGGGGGGTCTGTTCCATCAATAGTCCCCCCCCATGGCCTTCCCCGCCCTCATGTGCACTTAACAAACTGTGTATTCAATTAACGAATACGTGGACAGAAAGCAGGGGGTGATCTCGTTCAAGGCACAAGATTCACTCCTACAAATCCTCAAGGTAGAAATGGAATGGGCAAGCGTAAAAAGAGTGGATCAGTTTTTCTCATAGGTTTACAGGCTTATATTAAAGCTATGTACCAGGGAAGGTTGCAATCAATTAATGTAGATACAGTTACTCATCCAAGGTCAACCACTCCCTTTCACATTCAGGTTCAGGAATTCAACTAACCATCTGATCTCTTAATATTCTTTATCTTATCTTGACACTAATTTAACAGCAAATGTGTGCATTGGGTGAATACAGAATATATGATTAGAACATGAGGCTGGCAATCGCATTTGTCCTTTGTGAAGGGTAGAAGGTTAATTTCATGACTAATGGTCGAAATGTTTGATTTGATCTCTCTCCTTAATTATGAACAGCAGCACAAATTATGAAAACAAGCTTTATGTCATAAATGTATAAAAAGTTGCTTAAAATTGTAATATACTTAGTCTATTTTTTTTTCTAAAAATGTTAAGGCATTACAAATCTTTTATTTAAAAAACAATGTGCATAATGATAAATATATAAAATGACTTATTCCATAGAGAATAAAGCAGCCTTGCAAGCATATAAATAATTGTGCTAAACAAAGGGTGGTCTTAGCACCTTAAACAACAAAATTCCTCATCCTCATCACCACCATCTGTCACCATCTTCTGAGCTGCAGGACAATAGTACATTTTTAGTTCAGTTTTGTGCATATTTATTGTATTCAGTGAGGTTTCTCCTTTTAGAATTCCGATCTAAATTAGTAACCAGGGAACTGGTTCGGGGGCATGGCCAGCCTGGGTCACTGCCGGTTCTGCAACCCAGGCTGGCATACCACTACCAGTTCGGCTGAACCAGGCCAAACTTGTAGGAACCCACCTCTGATTAGGGCCAACATAAATTTGATTTCTCGTCTCACAAATAGCCTGCTTATCCTTATCCATTTTTCACTCATCTTGGTTGTGATTGTCCTTAGAGGGAAGGGTGGACAAATGACATCATATGTATTATTACGTCAGTGCAAATGATGCTATAATATCATTGTGCCTTATGCTGGACCTCTGGCTGACTTAAATTTGCAATCCTATCTCTCCAGACAACAATTACATGTATATTTGCCTTTGTGTGCAAGCTCTATGTAAACATGCATAAGGTTCTACTGCGGATTCACCTACCTGCAGTTCCCTGCTAAAGACACATTTCTAAGCTCTCGTGCATACTAGCAGTGATGGGTTTCTGCAGGCTCGCACCTACTCGCGAGAGCCGGTTGGTGAAATTTAGAGAACCGGTGAGAGGGGGTTCCACCGGCGTACCTGGAAGTAAATCTGGCCCGCCGCTGCCAGTAACCCAACGGGAAGGAAAGGAAAGGAAGGAAGAAAGGAAAGAAAGAAAGGAAGGAAGGAAAGAAAGAAAGAAAGAAAGAGAGAGAGAGAGAGAGAGAGAGAGAGAGAGAGAGAGAGAGAAAGAAAGAAAGAAAGAAAGAAAGAAAGAAAGAAAGAAAGAAAGAAAGAAAGAAAGAAAGAAAGAAAGAAAGAAAGAAAGAATCATCACAATTGAGTCCAAAATTTTGGTTGTTAAGCAAGAGCGTTGTTAAATGAGTTTCACCACATTTTAAAAGGTGGCCACTCCCACCCTGTCACATGACTGCCAAGCTACACCCACAAAATAGGCCACACCTACAGAGTAGGTTCTAAAAAATTTGAAACCCACCACTGATGCATAGGATTGTGTTGCATAGGCACCTATACCACAAACCTAGCCAGATTCAGTGTTATAGTTCTTTTGGTGGATATCACCCATGAGTGATATTGACTGCCTATCTTCCCTTTGTGTCATCGCCATTTCAACTAATCCACATTAAAATAGCAGCCAATTGCAGTGATGATCAACCAGACCAGAAGCCTGCTTAGTCCAACATTTTCTTCCTGTTCCAACAGGAAATTGGACAATCTAACATCCTCCTTATGATTTCCAGCAATTGATATTAAGAAATGTGTTGCTATTCATTTGATAGAGAAGGAGAGAAAATGTAGGATAAAGATTAAGCCTAAGAAATCTTCTCCAAGAGTTATGGTGACTATGTGGCAATCTAAATTGCTTTAGAACAGGATATATAGATGTGGCCACTATTTTATCCAATCTTCCCCAATTCCAAGGGGAGAAACCAATCAAGGAGAGAAGCAACTTAGAACTGAGGAAAAATTTCCTGACAGAACAGTGGTGGGCAAACTCATTAGTCAATAGAGCCAAATATCAACAGTACAACCGTTGAAATTTCTTTTGAGAGCCAAAGGTGTGGCCTCTTTTGTGGGAGTGGCTCAGCGGTCATGTGACCAGGTGGGCATAGCCAACTTGGAAAATGTGGTGAAACTCACTTAATGACGGTCTTGCTTAGCAACCAAAATTTTGGGCTCAATTGTGGTCATAAGTTCTTTCTTTCTTTCTTTCTTTCTTTCTTTCTCTTTCTCTCTTTTTCTGTCTCTCTCTCTCTCTCTGTATCTGTCTCTCTCTCCTCCCTCCACGCATCTGTCACTGTGTGTGTGTGTCTGTCTGTCTGTCTGTCTCTGATTCCCTCTATCCCTCCCTCTCTGTGTCCCTCCCTCCCTCCCCCTCCCCCTCTGTCTCTGTCTCTGTCTCTCTCTCCTCCCTCCACGCATCTGTCATTCTATCTGTTTGTCTCTGATTCACTCTACCCCTCCCTCTGTGTGTGTCTCTCCCTCCCTCCCCCTCCCCCTGTCTCTGTCTTTCTGTCTCTCTGTATTTGTCTCTCTCTCCTCCCTCCACCCATCTCTGTCACTCTGTGTGTGTGTGTGTGTGATTCCCTCTCTCCCTCCCTCTCTCTCTGTGCCTCTCTCTGTCTGTTTCTCCCTCCCTCCCCCTCTCTCTCTGTCTCTCTCTTTCTTTGTCGCTCTGTGTGTCTGTCAGTCTCCCCCTTCCTCTCCCCCCCCCCTGGAAGCAGCAGAGGGGCTGGCATGTCAGCTGGAGAGGCTACTGCTGCTTCCTCCTGCAGCGAGCAGGACGGGGGGAGCACCCAGGCTGCGGCCACCTTAAGCGCCGCCAAGGCCCTCCAAGTGCCGCGTGCCCACCTCCCTCCCAGCCCCGTGTGGTAGACAGCCCTGGAAAGTGTGTCGCAGTGGCCATCGGAGGAAGCCAGTGGAGATGCGCCCGGCCGTCCTGCCCGACACGCCTGCCGGGCGACCTCGGACAGTGGGAGCTGCATGTCACAGGGCTTGGCACAGCAGCAGCAGCAGCCTATGCAACAGATGGAGTCTGCCCGTGGCTGGGTGGAGGAAGAGCCGCACTCGAGGGGCCAAAGAGCCGCTTGTGGCTCGTGAGCCGTGGTTTGCCGACCACTGAGTTACAACAATTAATCAGTGGAACAGCTTGCCTCCAGAAGTTGTGAATGCCCCAACACTGCAAGTCTTTAAGAAGATGTTGAATACCCATTTGTCTGAAATGGTATAGGGTGTCCTGCCTAGGTAGGGGGTTGGACTAGAAGAGCTCCAAGGTTCCTTCAAATTCTGCTATTGTATTGTATTCCCAGTTGAGATCTGAAGAAAAGCTGTTTTTATAATGGAATGAATGCAAATGCAATTGCCTCCCTAATCCTAGACTCTAATAAAACAGATTCCTGGTGTTGATAATGTCCCAAGTCCTGTGACTGGCATCTGTAGCTATAGCAAGAAGAAGAAAAAACCTTGCTCAAAATCTTGAAGAAGTCAATGTAAGCAAAATTGAATAAGAGCAGTGATTTGATATCTGATTGTCATCTGTTTTGCACACAAAATGTCAACTTAGAATCAAACAGAGATCCTTAAATGGGATTTCCTGAAATACTATATGCATAAAACTAGTCATTATTCAGAGACAAGATTAGGAATCAGACAATGAAAAACACCTGTGGATTACATTTGGAAGATATGAACAGATTGTGCACTTTAAGGGCCATTAATTCCAAAGAACATGACGGCCTTGCCATTCTCTTTGGCTGTCAGGTTCTTGCATACCTTTTTCAGCATACTTTATAAAGGTGTTTCCAGAAATACCCAGCACTCCCACTTCATTTCCAAGAAAGAAAGAAAAACAAAAACTCCATCTGAAGGTGTTGAACTCTTTTGATTACCCACCAGCAGGGGCACACCCACTGAATGCCAGTGAGCAAGAAAGTGTCAAGAAAGCTAATGCTCCCCCTTGCTGAGACATTATCAAACAGGTTCATCAAGATGGAGAGTACAGGATTATGCATTGAAAATTAAAAGCATTCAAAATTAAACTTCCACATATTGTTTTATGTAAAGTCATAGGCTTATCTGTCTATGTCATTTTGTTGTTTATAAACTGCAGGTTCTTTGCATAGGAAGTACAGTTGCAGGTATATTATAATTGTAGTTTCTATAAATTCTCAAAATAATAATAGCTGGTACAATATTCACATGCCCAAAGACCATATTGCACAAAACTACATTCTAAACTAAACTAACCAGGTGCAGGTTCAAGTCTATGCTTAGCTATAGTATTACACTTTGTACCAGTCATTTTTCTAAAGGCAATTTTACTTCCCAGAGTTGTTCTAGTAAATCAGTGGACCTAGCCTTGAGCTCATAGAAGAAAGTTGGGATAAAAATCCAGTTAAGAGAAAACCTGTCTTCATTGAGTTGCAGATAGTTTTGAGTGCAGAATATTGCTGCTCTAGTGACATGGTCTACGTTGCTTCTGGCCATACACACAAAAAAAGTAAAGAAATATCTGGGACCCAGATGTGCTTGAATATTTTAAGGCAGGGGTCCCCAACCTCCAGTCCGCGGACCGGTGCCGGTCTGTGGCTTGATAGGAACTGGGCCACAGGGCTGGAGAGGAGGAGGAGGGAGGAGGGGGCAGCCCCCTGGGCAGAGTGCGCACCAGATGCAGGAGAGCGCAGGCACGGCCGTTTGCGCCATTGGAGGCCTTAGAGGGCCGAGTGAGCCGACTCCCACCCCCGTGTGCACATGCGCTGCCTTTCCCCCCCTCCCCCCTGCATGCGCATGCACCTCCTGTCCCCCCCCTCCTCTACGCCTGCAGGTCCACAGAATTTTCTTTAAAATGAAACAGGTCCCTGGTGCAAAAAAGGTTGGGGACCCCTGTTTTAAGGGACAGGAAGAAATAAAAAGGGATTTGGGGGTAAAGAAAATCAAAAGAGGTGTTCCTGAATCTCATCTTAACGTTGATTCTCACATAAGCAGCCATATTCCAGTTTACATTTAGTTTTTGTCATGATATCCTTCATGAATAGCCTTCCTTGCCCCACCACTCAAATAAATATTTTTAAATATATGTTTCATGAAGAATTATGCAATTTAAATCAACCTCTTCCCATAAGCTTGTCATTTGTAACAATTCACCAGACTTTCATGTTGCTCTCTCATGCAAACTGTCAATTGTGACACTTGTGAAAATGCTTGTGAAAAACAGAAACCTTCTTCCACTGAGCCACCCATTTTTTTATGCCTGAGCACAACCTCTGTTATTAGAGCCATTGGGCTCTCCTATGCCACCATGGATTTGAAGATGCATTGTCCACATTGAGTAATGGTTTCTGGAACAATATTGCAAAGAAGGCATTAACTAACATGCTATTGTTTTCTTGCTTGCTTCAATTTTATTATAAGCCCTCAGCTCCACTGGGTAGACCAGACAAAAACATCAACTCCTCAAGGCCAAAACTGCTTTTATTAAGATTCACCATGATAACAGAATCTTCAAGCCTGGTTTTGGTGCATCCTCCTCACTTTTATACTTCAGTGAATTAGAGAGGTATCTGTCTGTGCTGCTTCCGAATGTTGCTTGGTAGCTTGGACTTAAAATATATATTTACCACTGGTTGCCTTGACAACCAAGATTGCATATCTCCATCAAAATAATCTTCCTTACTATTTACACCAGGATTCAATTTTTTTTACTACTGGTTCTGTAGGTGGGGCGGGGCTTGGTGGGTGGGGTAGGGGAAGAATATTTCAAAATCCCCATTTCCTCCCCACTCCTGTGGGAGGGATACTGTAAAACCTCCATTTCCACCCCACCCCACTAACCTGCTTTCCAGCTCCATTCTTCTTTGCAGGGCAACAGAAGAAGACCCAGCCGATCAGCTGAGATGCCCAATCAGCTGGGACTCAGGAGGAAGAGAAAAGATGGGGTGGACCCAGCCAGAGGTGGTATTTGCCAGTTCTCCGAACTACTCAAAATGTCCGCTACCAGTTCACCAGAACCAGTCAGAACTGGCTGAATACCACCTCTGATTTTTACAATCTATGCTGAAGTTTTCATATAAATAAAAAACACATAAGCACTACACGCATACACATACACACACCCACACAGCTCTATTTGAATTAAAATCCATGCCTCATGCAATAACATAGTCACTCTGGCATGTTTTACAACTCTTGAATTATAACTTCCTGAAAAATCTCCAAGTGAAGCAAAATACAGACTGCAATGCCACTACTTCCCAGTGAATTTCATTAGCACACTATGTAATAGTGACCAGTTACTTTGATTTTCTATTTTTAAAAAATAGGACAAATTCCTGAAAGCCAAGTTCCACAGATGGGTGTAACCACAGGAATCTCTAAGATAGTCAATACTCAGCACTTAACAATCTGAATTCAACTGCATTTAAACAAGGACGTTCTATTAGGGTTTGTTTCCCTGCTGGATATATGAAATCCAAGATACCAGCTGAGTCCTCAAGACACAACAGTTCTGTTTGTTACCCAAACCTTGACAGACTGATGAAGTATAATTGTTTTTTGTGGCTCAAATCCAGAGACTTACTATGAGTAGGAATGGGTGAAAAAGCAGAAGTTCCTATTCCTCCCTCTTCCTCTTTTCTTCTCCCTACAAATAGCCCCGTACAAAGTCTGGAGAATCCTGTTTAATGAGCTAGAGACTAAAAGTGGCAATGCTTCCGTCCCTCTTCTTTAGACATGCTATTATTTTGGTTTTTTAAATGAACTCTTGGATTCATTAATAAATTAAGGAAAGTTGCGACACGGACCTTCCTGCTGTTGTCCCTGAATTAATCAGCTCTGCTCTTTCTCCCCTCTGAAGCACTTTTAGTTGAATCAATCTTTATCCAAGAAATCACATGCCTAGCCTGTAAATCAATGCTTTTTGGAGTATTGTCTCCACAATTCACTGTTTGAAAAATATTGACCCATATCTTCAGAAAGCAAGTCCTGTATGAGCACAGCATCTTACTCAATTTCCCAGCAGTCAACCTGAATAATCTGATAATAATTAGAGAGGGTGGAGGAAAAATTCCACAAGCCTTGTAAACCACATTGAACACTGTAACGCAATATTAGTATCTCCAAGCTAATCATTCCTTTGCTGAAATGGTTTCTAGCTAGAGCTTTCTGAAAATTAGGAACACAGAGTGATCTCTTAATATACACCCAAACTGCTATCATATGATCAGCTTCAGTTAGGCTATTATATACTTTACATATATGAATATATGAAGAACTCTATAAATTAATACTTATCCTCTTATCTATAAGTCCTCATGCTTATGACATTCACTGGCCCCCTATAGTCATGTAATCAAAATTTGGGTGCTTAACAATCAACATGTATTAATGATAGCTGCAGCATCCTGGGGACCATTTATGATCACCATTCCCAATTAGCTTCTAACAAGCAAAGTTAATGGAGAAAGTTTGATTTGTTTATCAACTGCATGATTCACTTAACAACCATGGCAAAAAGGTCAGAAAATCAGGTGCAACTTACTTAATACATGTCTTGCTTAGCAACAGAAATTATGGTCCCCATTGTAGTTATAAGTCAAGTGCTACCTGTACTTTAGATTAACACAGCTCTCTTCTAACAAAGCTATAACTTTGGGCTGTATGCTAACTGTGGATAGCTGCTTCAACTCTTTAAATAGAAAAGTACACATTTTAAGAGCAATGGGAAGCAGCTATATGGCATGTCCTTTGATGCATAGCTGATCCAAATATGCAATTCTTAGTTAATAAAATGAAGTATGGAAAGTTCACCAATCTTCAAATAAATCTTTCATTAACTATGAGAACAATTAGCATAAAACATATGTACATAAATCTGCATATATCACACAAGTAACCAGTACCAGGAGTTATCAGTGTGGCTTTGTACACAATTTGTGTTTCTATAATGACATTACATAGTGTGCAAAACTGCTCAATGTTAAATTGGAGATAGGGAATTAAAAAATTACAACAAAAATAAGTTAGTTGACTTACCAGCTCTGGCAAGATTAAAGCATATGGTATTGTTTTAAAAATGACCAGTCCCGAAGGAATATCTTCAAGTGCTGGGCAGCCAGGCGTTGATCCTGAGGTTTTGGAATCCATGTCTATTGTCTCTGAGTAGCTGTTGTTACGATCTGCTATCCACAATTACTTCTGCAGCAGAACTGTTGGCATGTGAAGCTTAAAATAGTATCCAGTGGCACACCCATACGGACGTCAAAGGTAAAATCAGTTCCAGCCTGGCAGGTAGCTGTAGTCATTGCGGAAGAATTTAATACACCACCAAGACTATGGCAGCTCATTCATAAAAGATCAGAGGTCAAGTATCCTGTTGGATTCATTTGTGTTAATTAAATATCCTTTGGTATCAGAAGATGAACCTACAAATTCTGATTCTTTCTAAAAGGGTTGTTTTTGAGGCTCAGGTTTTCTTTTGGTTCCAACCCAAAGCAATGCAACTGGGATGTTTCTTGCTACCTATCTGCATTCTGAATCAACAAGTCTGCCTGCCTTCGGGGAGAGGGGGCGGTTAATAAGTCGAATAAATGAAATGAAATGAAATAATGCAAGAAATCTTACATATCCTCTAGTCCAGTGTTTCTCAATCTTGTCACCTTTAAAATGTGTGGACTTCAACTCCCAGAGTTCCCCAGCCCACCTTTAAAATGTGTGGACTTCAACTCCCAGAGTTCCCCTAGCTGGCTGGGGAATTCTGGGAGTTGAAGTCCACGAGTCTTAAAAGAGCCGACTTTGCAGACCCCTGTTCTAGTCCAATGGAGGAATTTGGTAAGTCATCCCCCCAAAACTGACTATCCAACTGAGCCTCTGTTTTAAAATCTCCAAAGAAGCAAGTTGTGTTTGTAATTTTAGGAGGTTACTCCTAATATTGAGCTCAATTTTTCCTTGATTTCTCCGTACTTATGTCCTGCTGCTTCAAAAGAGAACAGCTTTTATGTTTTCCCTTAAAATTATGTTTTGCACACTAAATATGCTCCACTCATAGAAAATGCTTGCAGGTCCTCATCTCATTCTACAGCTCTTCTCTCTGACTCCCTCTAACTTCTTCATATCTCTTTTGAAATATAGTAAGGAGAACTATACACAGCATACAAGTGTAATCTAGCCAATGCTGAATAAAATCAAGCTATTGCTTTCTTACCTGTGTTCTTGTCTTGCACTGTTAAATCTGAATTAGTTGGGCTACATGACCACTCCTCCAGCAGAAAAGATTAAAAATCAAGGGTATTTTTAAAGTGCTTATTTTGGAAGGTTTTGCTGCTTAAGAGCTACTTACAAGTGAGCGTAACTGCTAGAAGCCAACAGGGAGGGGTAGCAACAGTTCCACAGAACAGGCAGAAAGAGGAAGAACATAAAACCTGCTGTGGAATTGATGCCTGTTTTGTTGTTCTGAAATCAATACATGAGGAATGTTCTTAAGCAACAATCATATGGCTTCAGAAACTGATTGTCAGTGCTAGCCTTGAACTCATGTATTCACCGTTCTGAAGAATGCAATCTGTCTTTGGCCCTTACATGGCCTTTCTTTTTAACGGGGAGCAGGAAGTAACAGGGAAATTAATTTTGAACTACATTTGAGCATCTTTCGCCAATCTTTCAACTAATGCAAAGCAAGAAGATGCCACCAAGTGGGCATGGGAATGCACTGTATAAGAACCATGAAACATATAATTTCACTTGTACAATCTTTCCCAAAGGGTAGGTAAATAATCACTGGTTACTGAACCACAGTACGGTACTTTGGTAATAGAGACTTGGTTGTTTTCCCCACTACTTACTGTCCTCATATTGCTGATCAAAAGCTTGTTTTTAATTCCAATGAAAATGAAATTGAACCTCATGCCAAAAAGTTGATGTTATTTTGTTTCAGCACATTCTTTCATTTTTCTGAGCATTTTCTCCTTAAGATAGTGAAAGCCTAGTAACTACATACTAAATTATTCTCAATGTTTTAACTATGAATGTTTGTGTTCTTCAAACAAGGATTGCAATGAGGTTTGATTTATTGGCTGGAGCACATCAGTTTGGGTACCATTCTTCTACATTTCTGAGAATAGTATAAACATTTGAAATAAAATAAGCAGATGTCCTTCATTTATACTCATCAGATGTAAACACTCGATAAATCTACTTTGCTGTAACTGTTTACAAGCCATTGATTTTCCATATACAAAGATAAACCCAGAATAGATGTTTTGCATTAATGCGTTAGAAATTATGCTTCCCTTCAATCAATATATACAGACACACCCATATAGAGAGAAAACATGCACAAGAAATACTGTAAACCTGCCTGTTCATTTTCTACATGTTTCTGGTCTGAGAGGAAGACAAATATAAAGTGCTTAGCTTAAAGTATATTTGATTATACACATATTTTAACTTTGTAGTTTGAGGCAAGGAACTTAAGCCTATTAATTTAACAGCAACCTATTTTCTAACTATTTTAAGGGCAGCACCGACATGTTTAGTTGAACTGATTCCATTGTCTTGCTGTTAATTGATTGGGAACACATCCAAAAATATGAGCACTTCCAGCTAGCCTTGTTGAACCAGTTTCTTCTCTACAGCTATATTTCTGCTTTGGGATCATAATGCAAATTAAGAAATGCAATTGTCATTGAATTTTGTGAGATCTGGACCTGGAGATCAGGCAAAATCCAATGGTATGTTTCTGAAAGAAGGTAGGATAATGAAAATGAAGTGATTTCCCCTCTCTCCTCTAAACCAAGAGTCCACCAACTCCTGGGCCATGGCCCGCTACCAGGCAGCATGCCGTTCAGAACACAAGTGGTGAACGCTAACACTCACAGCATCACTTGCACAAAAGGAGCTGGGCATGTTCACGCCTGCCCCTCACACAGAACCATTCCCCTCTTTCAGCACCCCCACCCCTGCTGGGCTGCCCAGCTGGAAAGGTTGGGGACTACTGCTCTAAACCTTTCAACTATTATATGCTTCAAGACTTGCTCCATTGGGTCTTTCAAATTCTGAGGCAAAACTTTCAAAAATGCTTCAAGAAAAGACAAGAAGAAAACCTCTATGGACATTGAACTAAAGTTGAATTCCATGCAATATGGGAGACTTTCTGAGGTGGCTTACACTGCAAATCAGTCTCACTCCATTCTCAAAAGGCTACACCAGTATCTTTGTTTATCATTCTGGAATAATATATTCTGGAAGTACTAACTTAGCAACATAGATATCAGTCAAGTCTACTTCCATCCTACTAAGCAAAAAGCAATGGGAATACAGGTAGTTCTCATTATCAACCACAATTGGGATGGCAAATTGGTATTAAACAAAGCAGTCCCTATATGATCTTACTTTAGTTTTCCTTTGCTTTTGCGTTATATATATATATATGTCATAAATGTAAGAATTGGCCACAAAGTTGCTTTTTCATTACTATTGCAATGGTCACTATATGAGACAGTCACTAAGTTAGAACTATCCGTATCAATTGTGAAACTGTAGATCTTTTAATCAAATTCCAAGAGAATTTTCGGTCACATGTTGGCAAAATGACAACAAATTACCTTTGGCTCATTATTCAGGATATCAGCACAATATGGATCTGTCAAAGCTTTGAATCTGGCATGCATACCTAAATAATTTAAACTTTAGAATAAACTGACATTTGTTTTATAACAGAGACATTTGTATCTATTCTTAATATTCCACAAGAGTGATATTAATAAATTGCCTCACTCTTGCATTTTTCAGATTTTGCTGGTGATTAAACATCATCTTCAATTAAATCCATTTACTAATAATCATAAACATTTATGTTATAGGCATGTTCAGTTCAAAGCAATGGCTGCAACAGATTCAATTCTCATATGTATTTCAAGTGATTTTTAAGATTTACTATAATTTCTGACATTACTCATTTATCTCACATTCAATGTTAGTTAGTTGGTTAGATACCAACATTCATCAAATGAAATTTGCTTAATGTAAAGAAATATAAAGGAAACAGGAAAATAACACAATGAAAAAAGATAAAAACACGATAGATTATATTTAGGATGCATTTAATTCCTTCATAAATATAAAAATCAATAACCAACATGATAGGTTTTTTTTTTAAAGTTTATCAATACATTGCATTTATGAATTTGGTATAAAAGTTTTAGTCAAATGATAAAAATACAACATTTTGGAACACATTATCAGTTCTATTTAATTAGTTTGTGTTGGCTTGGCAATTGGTAGTTAAATAACCACAAATGTCTTTCATATTAGAGGACTATTTTTTCTAGCCTCTCCTAAAAAGTCATACGCAGTTTCCATGACATCGAAAGCTTTGTGAGGGCTTTCCAACGATAGGAGAGAAGATAGACTGCCCCCTCTTTCTTGATTTTTCTTCAGGAATTCAGCTATGATTCGCCAGCGACTACCTTCGGATTCTTCTTCTGCCCACTTGTACTCTGGGAGTGACACAGACTGCAGAAGCGGATAGACCGTGTCATGGTACACCAGGACAAACACTGATTTCAGAAATTCATGGTCTCTCTAATTAGGAGGAAGAGGAAGCAGAATATTTAAAATGTACTGTTCCCTGATGGCATCCTAAAACTTGATCTTTTTTGCGTTAAAATCATCATTCTTTAGCTGATGATATTGCATTAGAAATTACCAATTTTTCTAACATATATTACATAAATGTTTGAAAATCAATGGGAAGCCGGTCTTGTACTTTTTTCAAGTTTACATCTATAAAAACTGGCTAGTTCTGACAAATGACAAAGGAAAGATAAATTATCCTTAATTACCCAGTTTTTGAAATGTGAATGGTAAAGAAGCTGAGTCTCAAAGGACTTATTTACTAAAAGTAGTAAATTAGATTACAATAAGACAAGAATAACCCTTTTCTCCTCCTTCATTTTTACTGACATCACAACCACTGGTAAGTTCTACTCACCAAGATAATAGAATATTGCGAATTACACAAAAACATACATTGAAATTATTTGATGTTGATATTGTTCTTACAATTGTTCAGCATAGAAACACTTTAACATTATGTTTTGTGTCAGGTTATTGGATCAATAAAAAAAACCTCAACTGCTTATATGGAAATTGGACAAAAAAAGAAAACAATATACATGCCAAATAACTAGATTTAAAACTGATAAGGTAAAACTTTAAGGAATTTTCTTGACAAGGAACAATAAAGATTTATTCAAGAATAATTAGTATTATTGATATTTTCAGAAGAAAGAAACTAAACTTATCCCAGTTAGAAAGAATTAGATTTAGATTTATTAGATTTATTAAATTTTTAGACCGCCCTTCTCCCTTGCAGGACTCAGAGCCACTAAATGAATATTCCATCACAATGTGACTTCTTTTTCAGATGATTGCAGTTGTCACTGAGAATAAGTTACTAAGTAACTGGAATAGACATGAATTATATATGGCCTGACAAAACACTAAGAACCTTCAGGTCTTAGGAGAACAAGATGGTGTTGCAAACCCAAATTTCAGACTACATTATCATGACAGCTATTTAATATGGATTTCAGAACAGATCATGTCTTATATAGTTCTATATCCCTTATAGAAGGGCAGGTCTTCTAAAGGGGCTGCATGGATATATCTGAACTATATACAATAGAACAAAAATTATGTAATAGGATATATAATGTTAAGTAATCTACTGGATATTTGAGATAAATACAGCAGAAGAGTAAGCATGTGCCATTATTAAATGTTTATTTTCATGCAGATGAATATACTAAGGCAGTGATGGCTAACCTTTTTCCCCTTCATATGCTGAAATCACGGGATAATGAACCCATAATGCAATGTACCCCGCCCACCTGTGCATCATTATTTCTTTTAAGAGAAAAACTTTATTTTTCCCTCTGCCCCTTGCTTGGAAAAAAAAATTCACCAGTCTAAAAAAAATAAATGATCAAGAACTATCTGAAGTTATTTTTCTAGAAAATGCTAGAAATGTACGCAAGAGTTTAGATCTCTTTTGATATGTTATTACAGTGTTATAAAGCTGAACAATATGGAAAATCACAGCCGCCCTGGGCCCTCTTCGGAGAAAGGTGTGGTATAAATCTAATTTAAATAAATAAATAAATAAATAAATAAATAAATTGTAAGGAACAAATTAAGAGATAAAGTCATAATTTCATTGTAACCTGATATATTCTTATTATATTTCACTAAACCATATGTCCCTTTAAAATACACAGAATGAGTGTAGTATATGTTAATAGTTGAAAGAATTTCATATGCTTTTTATTGCAAAAGACCTTTGATTTACTCTTTGGTAGAAGGGCTAATTAAATTGTGGAAGTTTGCTTTGATGTTCAGATTAGCTTCTTACATAAAAAGTAAATCTGATGCAGAATTTAATTCTAATTGGAAATGATTCTTGGATTATGTTATATATGGATCTGTCACACATCTGAAATGTGGATTTTCTTATCTATAGAATTATATATCTCTGATTTATAACTTTCAGTGTTACTATTTATAGTTTTGCCAGTGATTAATACTGTGTTAACCAAACATGTTCAATTCAAAGTCGAACAGTAATAATTATCCATATTTTATTTCCTGTCTTTCACATGCTCAATGTTTTCTTACGTATTCTTTCTACTTCAATTCTCTCAAAACATTAAATCAAATTTCAAATTCAAAAATAAAAATGGGAATAATGGGGGGGAAAGAAAAGAAGTGGAAGGAGGAAGACAGTCCTAACCCAAAGTGGACACATATGATGAGCCTTATCTTTATTTTTAATGCTTTCTCTAGTGTCAGAATAATGCTCTGCTCTATCTTTAATTAAAGTAAAACTATAGCAGTAGATACCCTTAAAATTAAGGGTAAATTATTCTTATTCATATACTTAATTATAGTCAGGGGTGGGTTTCTCAGGGTTCGGGTGGGATCGCGCGAACCCTTTCGTGAAAATTCCCGATCCCAAGCGATCCGCTTGGACCGGTGGACCCGGAAGTAAGTAGTCCCCGTTCCCCTCCCCCGCTCCCAGCGCCGGAAGGCCGCGCCCGGCGGGAACCTGCAGCGGCCGAAGCAGCTCGGGCAGCTGCCCACGCCGGCCAATGGCGAGCCGCGGTCCGGGGGCGGGGTTGGCCACCCGCAGGCGGGGCAGGGGGCTGGCCCGCCGGGGAGGGGCGCCCCAGGTCGGCTCCCGGGTCAGCACCTCCACCGGCCGGCGGCGGGGTCGGACGGACAGGTACCGCGAGAGCGGCCTGAGGGAAGGAGGAGCAGGCAGGCAGGCAGGCGCCGAGCCGCCTCCCGCCTGCCCCGTGGCTTCAGGACAGGTCCTGGGCAGGCTGAGTCGGGCCTCACCATCCCCGCCCCCCCCCTCCCCGATGGCGTCTGGAGTGATCGGGCCGTGCAGAAACTCCTGCGCCGCTCCCCTCCGTTCCCCGCTGCCCTCCGTGTGCCGTTGGGGCAGGGATGGTGAGGCCCGACTCAGCCTGCCCCGCCCCCGGACCGTGGCTCGCCATTGGCCGGCGTGCGCAGTTGCCCGAGCTGCTTCGGCCGCTGCAGGTTCCCGCCGGGCGCGGCCTTCCGGCGCTGGAAGCGGGGGAGGGGAGGGGAACGGGGACTACGGGGCTCACCCCGCCCCCGCCGGCCAAACCTACCGGCCTGCCGAAGCAGCAGAAGCCGCAGAGCGGCAGAGCGAAGCGCCGAGGGGGCGGCTGCATCCGGAAACCGGGCAACCTCGGGGGCCGAGGTGAGCCGGTGAAGCGGGGCGATGCAGGCGGAGGACTGGGAGGCGCGGGAGCTGGGCTGCCTGAGACGGCGGGCGGGAGGGGAGGAGGGAGAGAAAGAGCCACAGAGAGAGAGAGTCAGACAGACACAGAGAATGACAGAAAGAGACAGAAAGGGAAGGAGGGAGGGAGGGAGAGAGAGATAAAGAGCCACAGTGAGAGACAGACAGACTCAGAGAGAGAGACAGAGAGAAAGAGAAAGAAGGGAAGAAAGAAAAGAAAGAAAAAGAAAGTGGGACAGAGATGAAAGAGAAATTATGACCACAATTAAGGCCAAAATTTTGGTTGCTAAGCAAGACCGTTGTTAAGTGAATTCCACCACATTTTCCTAGTTGGCCACGCCCACCCGGTCACATGACTGCAGAGCCACTCCCACAAAGCAGGCCACACCCACAGAACCTGTTCCAAAAATTTTGAAACCCACCCCTGATTATAGTCAATTAAGTCATCAATCTAACATTTGTATCACTTCCGCCTTCTACCAGCTTGGCTTGCCCGATTACAAGTGCAGCTGGGAAAAAAGAAAGGCGTAACTTGAACTTCAACTTCTTGATCAGGTCTCACTATGTTTCTCCCTAAAGTAGGCAACTTTTTTCTTTTCATACCTTGTAAGGTAAGGTGAAGGTAAAGGTTCCTCTCACACATAAGTGCTAGTCGTTCCCGACTCTAGGGGGCGGTGCTCATCTCCCTTTCAAAGCCGAAGAGCCAGTGCTGTCTGAAGAGATCTCCATGGTATGTAGCTGGCATGACTAAACACTGAAGGCGCACGGAACGCTGTTACCTTCCCCACCAAAGGTGGCCCCTATTTTTCTACTTGCATTTTTACATGTTTTAGAACTGCTAGGTTGGCAGAAGCTGGGACAAGTAACGGGAGCTCACTCCATTACGCAGAACTTGGGATTCAAATCACTGAACTGCTGACCTTTCTGATCAACAAGCTCAGCGACTTAGCCACTGAGCCACCACGTCCCACTTCATACCTTATACTTAACTTTAAAAGAGAGAAAACAAAAAAAATGCAGAAAAGAACAGAGAAGAAACTGAGAAATTTAAAAATGCAGTGTGAAAATTAACAGCAACATCATAATCATAGGTTGGGATATTAGAATAGATTCTACACTAATCAGTTTACAATAAAAAACAGATGAATGAGATGGCCAAACTAATTTTTTGGCTACTGTGATCATTGAAAACAATTTAGAGCTGTGCTGCAATATACTGCAGAAAAGACCCCTTACAGTTAAAGTCAAAGCTACTTAAACATAAAGATTACCTGGACAAGGCACTAAGGGCTAAATTACTTGCACGTAATGCACAGTTTCTGCAGGATTCTTCCTATCAAGAAGCTGTGGGGTCTGGGTAGTGGGAAAAGGGCGGATTCCCTGAATGAGCGCAGGACAGGAGTAAAGCTGTAGTCTTCTTCATTTGGAGGTTTTCTGCGCAATAAGCCATAGGGTCACAATTTCATTATATCTTCATTGTCTTCCTATTGAAAAAGCTTACCTTTTCTGATCTCTTCAGTGTACTTTCTTTCTCTGCCCAGGAACTCTAAAAATAATACATTTTAAGACTTTATAGACAGTTGGGGTTTATCACAGGAGTTTCAAATCCTGAGAGAAACATGCTATTCAAAAACCTTCTGAAAAGCTCAAGAAGAAAAGGCCCTAGTTTCTGATTTACTATATAACAGATATGAGGTGAGTGTAGTTCCTCAAAATATAATTCAGAACTGTATTTTGAATTCTAATCCACTGATATTTCCCTTTAAAAAAAGGAGAACTGTATAGTTCTTAGCAAATTCCATCAATGGGAAATATCTGTTACATACCTCTGTTATATCCAAGTAGAAAGTTCCTCTATCTCTCCTGAAAAACTACATTACAGAACTCTTCCAAAAAAAAATTAAAAATCAATTTCCATTTTAGTGGCAATCTTCCTAGACTGCATTTCTTTTTATTAATAAGTGTACCATTTTGAACATAACTGAATCACTGAGAATTGGACAGCATATAAATAAATTATTAAATTATTGTTTTCGCATCTAGCCCACTCTTGCCAATATTTGAGGGCTATCAAAATACACTCTCTTAATCTACTTTACTTACTCTAGCTAGGCAGATGCACTTTTCCAGGTTTTTCTCACTTCAAACAAATTTATATTCATATTCAATTTACATCATTGAGAAGTTACCAGAAATCATTCCTGCTATAATAAAATACTCAAAATTTAAAAGTTTCAGAGCTTTCATTGAACAAGCCATACTCTATTGTTAAATCCCAACCCCTCCTAAACCAACTTTCTAAATTCTTAATGCATTTTCCTTCAACATCTATATACTTTTATACTTTACTTCTATAATATTTCTTGAAATTTAACATCATAGGAGCAGTGTCTCAGAACTATTGATAGAAATATATAAAGGAACTGAAACCTGTCATGTTAGTGATACATTTTAATTTGAATTCTATTTTCAAATTTAGCAACGCAATACATTTTACCCACCCTAAGTGCATCCATAATATCAGGCTGTTCCATGAGTTTAGGAAAAGTTGCCAAAATTGGATTGCTGATCAAATCTGCAAGGGGAACCCAAGCATATAACATATTCATATGGCTTTCAATGACATTTTACTGCATGTATGACAGAAGAAATTTAAAGAAAACTATAAGTATTATCCTTATATAAGCAGTCCTCGCAAGCTCAGCACAAGCTATATGTGAACTGAGGATGACCAGGGAGGGCCTGGGAGGGTCAGAAGAGGCTACACACAGGTGGAGACCAGAGCAACTTGTAACCTTCCTTGCTTAGTTCCCCATTGACTTTGCTTGTGGGAACATTACAAATAACAATCATTTGTAGCTCCCTGCAACACTGCAATTATATAATGGACATTCAAGCATCTGCATCATGATCACATGACCACAAGAGTGCTATGGGAGCTTGAACTTAAGGGACCAATTGTATGCCCATTTTTTCAGTGGCCACCCTAACTTTGGACAGTTGTTGAACAAATGGACATAAGCCAAAGAGTACTTATATGTCACTAAGTGGGCTGCCTAAAATGAACAAAATGAATGAATTTCATTTGAATAATCTTATTTGTAGTTCTTGATTAATAGGAAAACCATTATCCTTTAGCATACGCACCAGTGGTGGGTTGCTAATTTTTTTACTACTGGTTCAGGTGTGCTCCTGCGCGCGCATGTGCAGAAGCATCCCAGCAGGTGGGCAGAGCCTCCTGCCACCACTAATACTGGTTCGCCTGATCCGGGCCGAACCAGCAGCAACCCACCTCTGGTATGCACTTTTTCAAATAATTCTTAATTTAAAAAATATATCCACGCATTTAATAATAATAATAATAATAATTTATTAGATTTATAAACCGCCCCCTCTCCCCGAAGGGACTCGGGGCGGTGTACAGGAAAATTAAAAAAACATCTAAAAACATACAATATATCCAAAGTTAAAAACGAATTAAATTACCCTGTACTAAAATTTAAGAACATTAAAATTACAACCCAGCCTATGCTAAAATTCCCCTAAAATCTAACATCCATTTACATGTTTGGCAGATGTTATATTACGAAAGTCTAAACTATTACGCAAGACCAGCTTGCTGAAAAAAATATGTTTTAAGTGAACGGCGAAAGAGGGGAAGTCCGTGATAGTGCGAAGTTCGGGGGGTAGGTCGTTCCAGAGTGCTGGCCCTGCCACAGAGAAGGCCCTACCCCTGGGCACCGCTAGCCGGCATTGACCGGCGGTTGGTACCCTCAGTAGGCCCTCTCTGTGGGAGCGTATCGGACGCAGGGAGGTATGTGGCAGGAGACGGTCCCGCAAGTAGCTAGGCCCCGAGCCATGGAGGGATTTGAAGATGGTAACAAGCACCTTGAAGCGCACCCGGAAGGCCACCGGTAGCCAGTGCAGCTCACGCAGGAGAGGTGTTACGTGGGAGTAACGAGAAGCTCCCAGAATCCCCCGCGCGGCCGCATTCTGAACCAACTGGAGCCTCCGGGTGCACCTCAAGGGGAGCCCCATGTAGAGAGCGTTACAATAGTCTAAGCGAGACGTCACGAGTGCTTGAGTGACAGTGCGGAGGGCATCTCGGTCCAGAAAGGGACTGGCGTACCAGGCGAACCCTATACCTTATTAACACAGTTGTCAGGGCTCCAAGTAACACCCCCAATGAAAGAAGACTTATATAAAATTACTGATATTTTTAAAAGCTGCATAAAACTGAGTATGTTGGGAAATATTATCTAAAAAATTAAAATGGATGGAAATTAGATAGGATTAACTGAAGACACACTATATACGAGACCAATGAGAACAAAAAGAGAAAGTCACCCATTCCTAATATAAAAAACAAAACAGAGCAAATATTGACAACTCTTACTAGGCTAAGCAGGTAAATTGAATGAGGGATTTCTATTCATAAGCTCTAGTCTCTTGATGTAATTTGCTTGTTCTAGGACATGGGTGTCAAACCCGTCACGTCACGTTGCCATTATGTGATGTTTCATGATGTTTTTCCCCTTCATGGAGCTGGGGTGGGCATGGTGTGAGCCTAACGTATCTGGCCCGCAGGCCACCAGTTTGACACCCCTGTTCTAGAGTAACTTTATGCAACTTTAGGTGACATAAAAAAGTGCATTTTGAAGTTAGAATCGGAAATTTAACTCTAACTAAAAACAAAAGGTAATAAAACATGGGATTAAATCTCTACCTATTCATAGATTTAATTAATTTCCCAGAATTAGTTGTCATAGCTTTTCTTCCTCGCAAGGTGCTAATGCATCCCATTCTCCCATTAAGCCCACAGGTGCTAAACTTGATCACGTGATGTAACACACTTTTTCTCTTTATGGAGCCAGGCTGGGCGTGGCCTATGCATGATGCATCCATGGGCCACCAGTTTAACACCGCGGAATTAAGCAAAAGCATTGTTCAAATGCTGACCCTATGTAAAGAATTGGTGGTATGTTATAGTTGACTTTATTGCTATATATCCCCAGTTTGTTCACCTAAATAACAGCAACTGGTAAAATAAGAACATACTGACATATGCAGTATTTCATACTTGTATTTCTGTGAAAAGAAAAGACGATGAAAGAAAAGAGTTGCCATAGAATCATAAGAAACTCTCAACCTGCAAAAACAAATTCCTCCCCTGCCAAAAATGGCCTATTGCCTAATAAATGCTGCATCCATGGGCAAGAAAGACAAGTTATACAGTTTAGAAGAAGGGTGGGATTTTTTTTTGTCTCAGTATTTCTAACTACACTTACCTTTAACAGGTTCATATTATTAAAAAAAAAGTTCAATAAAAATAAATTCATTTCATTTTACATTATCATTATCATACCAAAAATGGATTTCAGAAAGAAAGAAAGAAAGAAAGAAAGAAAGAAAGAAAGAAAGAAAGAAAGAAAGAAAGAAAGAAAGAAAGAAAGAAAGAAAGAAAGAAAGAAAGAAAGAAAGAAAGAAAGAAAGAAAGAAAGAAAGAAAGAAAGAAAGAAAGAAAGAAAGAAAGAACATTTCCAGACAGAACACCATAATTACTAGGTGGTCCTCATCCAGCCTGCAAGATGCATATTTGGTCCTGACTTGAAATACATGTTTGGTTTCCGCACAGACTCAAAATATTCATGTTCTAGAAAAAAATGCGCTCTGGGATGGGAGACTCTGGGGAGGGTGGGGGGGAATGCAACATCATCCATAGCAGCTACAAAGAACAAAGTTGCTAAGAAGACTGAGATGGGATGGAGAGGCCAGCCAGGTATGTTGCACTTGAATTTTAGCAGAGTGGCAAGGCACTGGGCAATCAAGCAGGTGAGTTACTGCACAGGTTATGCAGAGGAAAAAGTGGAAAGAGAAGTGGGACACAACATTCACCCATAAGACACACACCCCTCCGGCATTTTTCAAAGGAAACCCAGAACAATTTAAAAGCTCTGGGCTTCAGTTCAGCCAGAGGCCAAGACCCACTTCAAGCAAACCAGTCAAAGCTACAAGCCACAATCTATATTAAGCATAAAAACCAAACACAGTTTTCAACAAATACAATACATTTTGTAAATACCTAGCTGAAGTTACAGTCACAACTTTATGTTACAACATTAAAAATAAAGGACCGTAACCAACTGAAAGCAAAAGAAACATGTTTTATGAGACTGCATGAACTATCACTGGGACATCTTTTTAACTTGCAATTCCAATCCAAGCCCGAGTACTGAAAGTATTTGCTGTATTTTCTGCTCTTCAAAGATGCAACTCTTACCTGCATGTTGCACATTTGGTCTGTCTTTCAGGAGTACGTCACCAAGGATCTGACGATAAAACAATAGGAGATGCATATAGCACATGCTGCCAATTAATACTTCTGGTAATAGGCTGGTTTAAAAAAATGAAAAGAAAATGCAACATTCATTTCAAGTGACATTTGGGCATATCATAATATAAACATTTTTTTCTGACCAGATCTGAATTATTGCTATGGCAATAATAGAATAATTTTGGCATTAAATATAAAAACAACAAATTCAACTTTTAAAAAGCCCTTTTAATTTAGACAATTCCAAAGCAATTTGATTAATCAAGATATAATTATAATATAATGCTTTTTTCTAGACTACCCGTTGAAAAACATAAGCATTCTGCTCCCAATAAGATAGGTAACATTGGACTTCCTTCCGGTTGGCCGGAGGCAACGGTCGAGCCTTGGTGCTCGTCTGCCGCTTGGTTGCCTCTGCGGCCCCCCCAAGGGGCAGGGAGTTCTTTTAAAGGACTCCTGCTGTACGGGCGGCTTGCGGGGAATCCCCCCACCCTGACGGCGGTCGGGGGGGTGGCCCCCGCTTCGACCTAGGCGCAGAGGAACGAGTCGCGGGGGGGCGTCGCCCCCTTTGCCGATGGAGAGCCGGAACAGCTATCACGTTTAAAGAAGGACTGAAATGCCGGGGCTAAAGACAACACCGAAGCTCCTGGCTGCAAGGTGGATCGTGAGTGACTCTATTTTAATGCTCTCAACTTTAAGCTTGAAAGAAGAAGGAGGGGGAGTTTGTAAAAGCCCCCCTCGGAATGGAAAAAAAAAGTGGCGTTTAGAAATGCTCCCCAGGCTTGGGGAAGCGGAGAAATCAACATCCGATTCGTTTTAAACCATAAGTGAAAGTCTTTCCTGCACGATCTTAGGATACTTTTTATCGAAGTCTGGCTACAATTGAATTGATTTTCACTCTCGGCGGCTTACAGTGGAGCGGGGGAAGGTTTCTTTGTTCCCAGGTGATATATTTTTCTGGAAAATTGCTGGCACTCCCTTACGTTTGGGACTGTTCTTCTCTCTTTATTAACGGAAGAAAGTAATTGACTAATTGGACCTTTTCCTGTTGTGCCTTCTCTGTTTTTTTTAATCTACTGTTTTTTAAGAATTTGTTTTCTCTCTGGACTGTACCTAACTGAATTTATGAGTTCGGACACTGGCTTTTGTACTCTCCTTGCTTCGCGGACTGCCTCTCCAACAGACGCCATATTAGCGACAAAGACTTAAAACTTTCATTAGTGCTTTAAAAATACAGCTACATCAACTTAAGACTATTTTAATGTTACCTAAAGAAACAGAGATGGAAGCCACACGGTTATCATTAATGGAGGAAACTCTTCAAAACATTTTGAAAGAACTTAAGGAATTCCGGAAAGATAATGACAGATCAAAATCAGAACTTTTGGAGACACAGAAAGTGCTAATGGAAAATGAACAAAGAATTGATGGTTTGGAGGGGGGGTTGCCTGTGACAAGGGTAGAGATTTAAAATTCTAGAAATAACTCAGTATATGCCAGGATAAATGAAGTACCCAGAGAGATACGCATTAAATGTGTGAGAGGGCCAACAGGGGAAGGGACCTTGAGAGCGCAGAGAGACGGTTCCTTAATTTATCAACAGAATGTGGTTGCCACCTTGAAACAGATCCCGAAAAAGATTATAGAGATAGGGGGGAATTGTTCCTTCTTATTTAAACGATTATTTTAAAAGGGTGTGTGTTTCTGGTGGGTGATGTTCGAGGGAATGTTGGCGTTATGGGAGGGGGGAAGAGTAAAAATTAAAATAACTGCAGAGGCGGATGCCTTTCTTAAGAAAAAAATACTCCCCTCTCCTGGAGGATGAAAAGGGGGGAACGGAGGGGGCCTCGGCTCCGCCCGCTGGAGGTCAGGGAGAGGATGATACGATTGCCATAAGACTTAGATTTCATAAGTGACTTTTTTCTGTAATAGTATAAATTTTATTTGGATGTTTATAAATGATTGATTGCATAGATTTTAAAATTGAAATATTTGTATCTCTTTCCACTTTGTAGAAAAATGAAAAATTTACTGTATTCTCTATTTCTTTTTATGAAGCCTCGGAGGGTGTCAACATCTCCGACATAGAGGTTCTCAATATGTCTTTGTAAACTCCTTATAATCCCTTATCCTTTTTTCTTTATAAAAACTTGTAAAACCCAATAAAACTTTTTCAAAACGAAGATAGGTAACATTAAAATTTCTTTCAAGATTTTTAATTTCTTATATTGAAAAAGTTTGATTGGTTTTACATTTTTTCTGTAGGGTGGGGTAAGGGATACAAAGAAATTTTGAGAGCATTCACGTCAAAGTCGTCAGCCCTTCCGGGACCTCAAAATACATTGATAACAATAAAAAAAACATTTTTCATAACACTACAAAGTGAAAGCAAGTACATATACCTAAATTCTCAGTTCTATGCTGTCAGACATTTATAAAAAATCCAAATACAAATATTATGCAAAATTAATCAGAAAAATCAAGGCAAAGTTATTTTTTCGATCTAAGTCTCTTGGCAATTGTATCTTCTTTTTCTCCTCCCTGGCCCCCAGTGGGCGGGGGCAGGGGCCCCTCCGTCCCCCCTGGATCTTCCCCCAGGATAGAGGAATGTTTTTTAAGAAAGGCTTCCGCCTCAGCAACTGTTTTAATCCTCACTCTTCCTCCTTCCCAGAACACCAGCATCCCTTCGGGTGTCACCCACTTGAACCAAATCCCGTGATCAAACAATGTTTTAGACAAGAAGGAAAATTTCCTTCTTGCATCTCTAATCTTTCTTGGGATCTGCTTCAAGATAGCAACCTTTTTTTGTTGGTAGATTAATGGACTACCTCTCTGCACTTTCAGGATTTCTTCTCTGGTTGACCTTCTAACAAATTTCACATGTATCTCTCTAGGTACTTCATTTATCCTGGCATATGCTGAGTTAATTCTGTAGGCTAGGTCAATGTCCCCCCTGATCTCATCCTTAGGTTTATGTAAATAGTCTGCTAAAATTGTGCTCATAAGATCAGGGAGGCATTCACCAGATTCCTCAAAAACATTCTGAAATCTCAAAAAATATGTCATTCTTTCCATATCAATCCTAGACACATGCCCATTTATTTCCACAACTTCATTAGTAACATTTTTAATCTCTCCCTTAGCCCCCACCAGCCCCCCTTCCAATTCTTCGTTCTTCTGTGTGTTTTCCAGCAGTTGTTTCCGTGTATCCAATAACTCCTTCTTAAAGTTAATATTTTCTGCCCTCTGGGCCTTAATTTCTTGTACCAAAGTTTGTATAACAGATTCAAGAGAAGCCATCCTTTGTTCTAAACTTGCCAGTGCTGTTTCTTGTGCCATGATTAGTTGTTAAAATCAATGCCACTAAAATGGCGTTTTTTGGGTGGGGCTGGTGAGGCAGTTCAGGAGCCAAAAGTTCAGTTCAGGGTTGTAAAGTTGTAAAGTTCAGGAACCAAGAGAGAAACAATTTTCCAACTCAATAAGTATAATAGAGAAGGTACTCCAGAAAAGAAATCACAAATCCAAAAAGAAAAAAAAAATCTTCATTAATATCCAGAGGAAGTCCAAATTGCAAAGAGACGCTGGGAATTTTCCATAAGTGAAATAGTCAGGCAGGGACAAAGAGAAGCCATCTTCCACCGCCCAAACTCAGAGCCCAGAGGAGAGAGTGGTAAAATAGATTGTTTCAGCCAGACCTAGAGACATTGTTGCAAACAACCGCAGATCACTTTCCCTTGCTGCAAACAGTCAGGATTAAAGATTTCCACTTTCTCGCCGCGAGAAGCCATTTCCGAGTGCCGCTTAAGTCCGAGGGGTTTTTTTTAAGGACAAACACCCCCCTCCCAGTCCTTTCAGCCCGGCTGACAGCAGGAAAAAAAAAAAAAGTTTTTAAACACTCACTCTCCCCTCGCAGCTGAAGCCTCGGGAAGCCTTACGACTCAGCCGTTTAGCCCTCTTCATGATTGCGAATGGCGCCGTCTTCCTTTGGCAAAGGGAGAACCCCCCGCAGCATGTTCTCCTTCACCTAAGCCGCGACAAGGGTCGCTTCCCCCACCGCCGTGAGGGGGAACGTCCCAGTCGAGCCGGCTTTACGGGAGACCCCCAAACAAGGGGCGTCTCGCCCCCGTGGGGGGGCAGAAAAAGAAACAAAACGGCGAGCGAGCGCTAGGCTCGCCCGTCGCCGCTGGAGCCAGAACCGGAAGTCAAGATTTTTAATTTCTTGTACCTGAGAAAAGCTGTCATCAAACCTCATCAGGCTAGTATTGTTTATTAAAAGGAATTAATTTCCATATTTTATTTTATTTAACGCATTTAGAGACCACTCATCTCCCTCAGAGCGCCGCATATCATCTAATCTAAGAAGAGCATTTTGTTCTTGTACATATTTGTTTAAAACTGTAAATATGCAAATCTATTTACTAAGGATACTTTTATTAAAATGTTTTAATTGTTCAATTAAATTGATTAATTAAACACAGTTGCCTTTTCTGCATTATACTAATTTGGCCTAATTTTATCATTGTAGCTTCCTCTATTTTTTTCTCGTTCACAATTTGAGTTACTTCATTCTTTTTCCACTATTGTTTGATGGCCCCATTTATTAGGGCTATACACATTTTGGAAGAAATTTGGAAAAGGTATTTTATACTTAGTCAAAACATAACCCTTTTCTGTTATTCTTAAAGGAACATGAATAGCTGATACTACTTTAAGATATCCCCACTCCTAAAGTTTTACAACTATTAAAACAACAGCACCATTTTTCAGAATTAGCAGTAGCTAGATGAAAAAAAACAGGCTACTTTAAGAAACAGAGAGTGATGCTACACTCATGAATCACTTTTGAATATTTTAATTGTTTAATTTGCACATTCTAATTGCTTTTGTACATTCAGTAACTTTGAGACAGTTGATAACAAAAGACATTTTAGTATTTTATATCTAATAATAGAGACAATTACATTCATTGCAGAGCTTTATTTCAGGTTATGAGACTTTCAACATGATCTGGAAAAAACTGAGTTTGAAGGTGTGATATTGTAGGCATAACACAGGTATCTATTTTTGCACAGTAAAAGGTGAGCCACAAAATTACTAGTAAAATAACTTACTTCAGTATGCCTTTCGATCTTGTGCTAACAGACCTCAATTTCACTAGAAGTTGTGGCTGTTTCCTCAGTGTTATGATATGTTGAAAAACATTGCTGCTGGCTTTAGTAAAAGAAAGAATACATACAGTCAAGCATACTGACAGAAGAATCCCAATAAATTGGCTTTTTCCCCTATTTTCAACAATTTCTCAATTTAGTAACATATTTTATCTGGATTTCATTATCTTCAGGCTTGTTTTGTTTTTAAATTATTCTAGTCATGTGTTTCAGCTGCTTCTGCTGTATCTCTATAGATAGAATACCCTCACAAACATATCATACTGCTATTCTCTTCTTTCAAGAAATAACTTTTAATCACTCTTTTCCTCATGGTTTTTGCTGCTTAACATAATTTTGCATTTTCATCTACTCTTTACAAATGGTTCTATTTCTTTCAATAATTTATTTTTTATCACCAATATTTCTTGCTGTTAAGATTTTGCTTCCAATTCCCATTTAATCCATGCTTACTGCCACATTTAATGTTTCCAAAGCTAACAATAAAACACAATAGGATTTCTGATTGTGTAAACTGAGACCTTTCATTTGCTTTTTTATTTTGTTATAAAATAAATTATACCTCTCCTTGAAATTGATGGGTCCACTTCTACCCTTTTTTCGTATGGAGTCCCACCATTCAAAAACAGCTCATATGTTCTGTAAAACATTTAAATAAAGATACATAATATAGAGAAATATTAAATAATTCTTCTGTAACTTACGTTTCTTCTGAATTAGCGCAGGATTAAAATTACAGAGGGAAATGCTGGTTTTTTTCTTGCACTAGGAAGACTTAATGAATTATGTTGGCATATACTTGAAGATTCCATACACACAATTACCCTAACCATATCAAAGATTTTTAATTTTAAAAATCTCTTTTATGTATCCACATAATATTCTTTTCTGGAAATGCTGTATCACACATAGAATTAAACAATATTATCATTGCATCCTTCCTCTGGCAGGCCAGAGCTTCCATGGGACTATGAGGGAAAGAAGGAGATTCCTAAAATCTACAAAGGTAGTGCTCTCACTCACAAAAGCTACCTGAACTTGATTTTCAGAAATCTCCCTGCATCCCATTGTCTTCTCTGTTTAATATTTCATTTTTAAAGCATGTCACTGAGACACTAAACTCAAAAAGTTGGATTTAAGCCACTTTTTCATTTCCAAAGTAATTTTTACACTGACATTTCTACTTGGCATTCAATACCTGCACAGTTCTCTAAATCATACCCTGAATCACCAGTTGAATCTTGAAAGATATCTCTGATGTCATATGCACACCCCAGGTACATTTATGGTGACATTTAAGGCAAAGCTCTTTTGAACTAAATTTACTTCTGTTTTATAATTCTATTCTAGTCTATTTAGTTATGTGCTATTTGTACAGAAATGATTAATCTTATTATCTTTTTTTAATAAAACATCCCTGGATTAAAGATCCTAGGTATGAAAAGATCGAGTTGGTTGTGACAAAGGAAACCTGTAGCTTTGATTTTATAAATAGGATATAAAAGAAGAAAGCTCTTATTTTATTAGCTTTCTAATTCAGGAAAATTTGTGCTAGGTAAGCAATTGACCTCAGTAATGAATTACCGTATTTATTCGAGTATGTGTGTATGTGTGCACATGTGTGCACATGTGTATAACGCGCACCCCCTAATTTTCGATTAAAAATCGGTATAAAATTTTGTTTCACTTTTTCTCGGCTCAGACCAAGCATTGTAAGTGACAAACGTGCGGCCATGATAAAAATCGTTTATAACGCGCACCCTCGTTTATAACGCGCACCCTCGTTTATAACGCGCACCCAAACTTTGAGTTCTTTTTTTGGTAGAAAATTTTGCGCATTATACTCGAATAAATACGGTATCTATTTTTATCCTATTTCCTTGTATTTTTTTATAAATATTACAAACTGATTTTTAAATTTAAAAAGCTTTTTAAAAAATAATTTAAAGTAAATTAAACATGGATAAATTTAATGAATAAATGCCAATCTAATAATAATGACTGTGAATTATGTCAGCTAAAAAAATGCCTGTTATATTAGTGCTCTGTATCATAGGAATGTAACTTAGAGATGTCTAAATTGAAGAATGTAATAAAAATTAACAATGTTTACAGACTTCAAGGCAGACCTCCCTTATTAGAACAATTGATAAGACAGATTGTTCCTGTATATCAAAAAAAGTTGCTTAACACAAAGGAAAAGTTTTATTTATGACTGCAGTCAATCATATTAAAAATTAGGTGTAAAACAATAATACAGGAAACTCTAAAAATAAGGAAATTATTATTTATTTCCATCTGGTATGTTCTCAAACTGTATTATTTTAACATCTTTCAAGCAAGATTAACAAGATTACCACCCGTAGAAACTATTAAAGGGCTGCATGCCTATCACATGACATTATTAAAACGAGACCATGCAACATAGGTTTACCACAAGCTTTAGAAAGAATGTCTTTTCCTGCAATAGCCAAGCCTAGCTCAGAGATCTCTGGTATGGCAATTTCCCTGGACTGAGTTCATGGAATGCAGAAACCATCATCATATTTGGGTGGGAAAAGGAAATAATGAAGAATTAGTCAGTTTTGGGGTGTGTGCGTGTGTGCTTTAATTATACTGAATGTAAAAGAATACTAGATCAATTTGAGTGAAGCTGGTTCAATGGGCTTGTCAGAAGAAAACATAGGACTGCATTCTGAAGTATCAGTCATCTTCATACCTCTTGGCAGAGGAAAACTGTGTATATAAAACATCATTGAGTGAGTGACAAAGAAGAGCAAATAGAACTTGGTTAAGAGTTCAGTGGAAAAGGTCAAAGAAGAAGATGGAGATGGAGGGAACTGGTCTCAAGCTGCAGAGGGATATGAACAAGGGCAATACTACCAAGAAACTACACAGGAAACAGAAAAGGTAAAGTGTGGGGGGCGGGGGGAGAGGGAATGGAGGGACATAACACGAAGCACCAAACTGCCAAGTAGAACTTTTCTGTGGACCTTCAGAACAGAAGTCAGAGGCCTTCCCATTGCTGATGATTCTAGAACTCTGTTTGAACAGCAGCTGCTATGTCTAAAGAAAATTACTGAGTAAGCTCTGCCAGAAATAGATTCCTGTTCTGCACTGAACAAGAAGTGACAGATGGCAACACAATGGATTGAATCACTTATCTGTTGTCCTGATTTCATATCAAGACAGAGTGCACTAGAGTCATGCCAACAAAAAATCTGAATGATATTCTTCCTAGGCTAGATTATAGATATTTCAACCAGGAGACACACAGTAACAATGGGAAACTTCAACTATCTAGTATAGAGAAGTACGGAAATAGCCTTGAAGAGTATCAGTAGCAATTATAAGGAAACGTGAACTTAGATCAGGAAAACAGGAAAACATGAGAAAGAAACTCAAAATTAGTCAACTTTACTTTTCTTTGGTATAAGATGGGGGAAATGAGAAATGCTGTTAGGTTTGAAGAATCTTTTAATATAACTCATACCAATAGAATTTTATTATTTCTTGTGGCAAATGTTTCCTGACTTGATCTATCATAAAAGGCTAACTACTACATATTTGCTGAAAAATTATGTCATCCGAAATTCCTCTGTCATCTTGTTCACTTTATTTCCCAAAAGGCTGAAACAGAAATAAGGAAACTGGCTGTCCTAGATCTGTTCTTAATCTACAGGGATCAGCTGGCTAAGAGATAAAAGCCCTGGGGGCAGCAAGGGTAGCAGTCTGCAAGGCAGAAGAAAGGCAGAGATGGGGGAGGGGGGGGAGAGAGATACACAGGTAGGATGAGTTGAAGCGCACACTGCAGTCAATGATGTGGATAGACTGCCAAGCACCCAAATTTTGATCATATGAACATGGAGCAAAACAACAGTCATTACTTCCCATCATAATAACTGGCCATACCTGCCATTCATTCAGCACCATTATAATATTGAATGATCACTGAACAAATGGTCATTAAGCAAGGATTATCTTTAACTCTAATTGAAAATTCTGTTTAGCTTTTACTAAACTTTTCCCTTATCCTGACCCTTTTAGTCAGGTCCAAACCTTAGCACACTTTCAAAAATCGATCTATTTTCTTTAACAAGAATTATATAAAAGTAAAGGTTCCCCTTGCACATATGTGCTAGTCGTTCCTGACTCTAGGGGGCAGTGCTCATCTCTGTTTCAAAGCCGAAGAGCCAGCACTGTCCAAAGACGTCTCTGTGGACATGTGGCCGGCATGACTAAAAGCCAAACACTGTTACCTTCCCATCAAAGGTGGTCCCTATTTTTCTACTTCCATTTTTTACGTGTTTTAGAACTGCAATGTTGGCAGAAGCTGGGACAAGTAACGGGAGCTCACTCTTTTGTGCGGCACTAGGAATTCAAACCGCTGAACTGCCGACCTTCTGATCAACAAGCTCAGCATCTTAGCCACTGAGCCACTGCATCCCATCAGACATATGTAGTGGAAATCTAATTTCAAGTAAACAATCCATCCAATATGAAGTGGGTATACAGTTATCAAGCCTGCCATAATGTCTATAGCAGTGATGGCTAACCTTTTTTGGCTCGCGTGCCAAAAGCGGGGGGAGCCAAGGGGGGGTCGTGCATGGGCGTGCCACACCCATAATGCTATGTGCACAACCCCCTGCTTTTGGTACGCTTTTTCGCCCTCCCCAGGCTCCAGAGGCTTTCTAGGAGCCTGGGGAGGGTGAAAATAGCCTCCCCTCCCCACCTCCAGGGGCTTCAGGAGCTTCCCTGAAGCCTACACTGGGTGAGAAACGGCCTCAAAAGAAGGCCTAAATCAGCTGGCCAGAGCACACATGCGCACTGGAACTGACAAGGCAACGCCTCGCATGCCCTAAGAAATGGTTCCGCGTGCCACCTGTGGCACCCGTGCTATAGGTTCGCCATCAGGGGTCTATAGTATCATGGCCACAGACCTTCCGATCAATATGTACTTTGTACACCTAAGGTTTTTGCTGCTCATAAATTGCATTTGTTGCATTGATCTCTGTAAAGGAAAAATGCATATTTGCAAATATTTCAAATTATAGCAGGAAACATTCTTGGGCAAGTCTCTATATATAATAATACAATACAATACAATAGCAGAGTTGGAAGGGACCTTGTAGGTCTTCTAGTCCAACCCCCTGCGTGGGCAGGAACCTTATACCATTTCAGACAAATGGCTATCTAACATCTTTTTAAAGACTTCCAGGGTTGGGGCATTCACAACTTCTGGAGGCAAGCTGTTCCAGAGGTTAATTGTTCTTACTGTCAGGAAATTTCTCCTTAGTTCTAAGTTGCTTCTCTCCTTGATCAGCTTCCACCCGTTGCTTCTTGTCCTGCCCCCAGGTGCCTTGGAGAATAGTTTGATTCCCTCTTCTTTGTGGCACCCTCTGAGATATCGGAACACTGCTATCATGTCTCCCCTGGTCCTTCTCTTCATCAAGCTAGACATACCCAGCTCCTGCAGCCGTTCTTCATATGTCTTAGTCTCCAGTCCCCTAATCATCTTGGTTGCCCTTCTCTGCACTCTTTCCAGAGTCTCCACGTCTTTTCTACATCGTGGCGACCAAAACTGTATGCAGTATAATATTAGTTAGGAGATTCCAGGGCACCTAAATACAGCACAATTTAGTTCCTCCAACTAATAAACATGTGATTTATACTTGTAACATTTGCAGTTCTGAATACTGGAATTTCTGGGTTAATTGATGTGAATTTTTTTCACATCTGGCACAGGACTACAAAAAGGAAATCCAAGAACATTCATTTATCAACTGAACTGTCTTCTTATTATGGCTCCACCTTTTTCTACTCATCACAAAGAAAACGTACTTGGAAGGAATTGGAAATCCACTTGTATCAAAAAGTTTTAGAAATGCCCAGCCACAGCTTAATTCTCCTCTCTCACCTGTTGACTAGAAGAGAATGAGAATGAAGTTAGAAGGTTATATCTGCAACACTTGCTGCATATTTATTTGTTGATGGCTACAACCCCAACCCCATTTAGCAGGCCTTAAAGTGTTCCCAGATTACCCCACTAAAAGTAGCAATGCAATTTCCTGATCTTTTTGCCCCAAAAGGTATAAAATATGCCCACCCTGAATATTAGAGTCACAATCTTCCTAAATAAAGTTTGTAGAAATCAATGACAGGCATCATACATACCAATGCCAGCTTGTTATTCAATACAGTTAACCACGCAACAAATCATAACCAAACAGAAAAACTACTCAGGAGACTACTGGCTATTACTGTTAAGAAGGTAATCAAGCCTACATATTCAGACAGAGTATTCATTCATCACACTGTGCCACAAAGTGGTTTGTTTGGTTTTAGCATAGTGAGTTTTGTGAAACAAACCAGCACGGAATGTAGACTGTGATGCTTAACACAAACCTATTTGTAACCTCACTGAAATCCCAAGTGACTAGTCATTCTAGAAATAACAAAGTATCAGGTAGAGGGAGTTTCACAAAACATTATAAACAGTATTTGATATTTCATGACCAACAAGAACAAAGGAGGTAATGAGGGTATCTTACAGGTCATTGTCATCACTTGATTTTTGTTTTTTATTCTTTTTTGATATTAGATTTTTTATTCTTTTTTGTATCATTTTTATTTATTCTTCGAAAAGCACTAAAGTCTAAGATGTTTAATATAAAGACAAAGGCACATCAGAAACAAACTTGTTGACCATTCCATGAAAAGCATGACAAAGAACACATGTTAAAATACACCAGCTCCAAATAAGTGGACTTTTAAAAATACTTAAATCTACTCGTTTCATTCCTATGGATTATCATGCCAACTCTTGCTAATCCTTTTGCTTCTCCACCCAACATAGTCTGCTAACACAGTTTCATACACTGAGTCATCTCCATGGACTTACATTGTGGTAAGTGATTCCAAGTTCAAACAATAGTCCAATGTCTGGAGATGTATTATTGGATCTAATGAAACAATCACCATCAAGAATACATGGTAAAATGCCACTGACCTACAAACAAACAAAACAAAACGATCTATTTTCTTTTAAATATTTCAAAAATTCTATATAAATTGTCTTGTAAACATTTCAAGAAGTTAATGGTCAAATTAAATCCTGGCTATACTTATTTTTTGACATATTGTAATTGTAGGTATTAGTACTAATTGCCCAGCTCGGGGATGGGCTTTCGGCAGCCCATCCTCAAATGTCTATTTTGTAGCTCCTCTGAGCCCTTCAGAATTGTCCTATATTAGAATTATTATATTAATTATATTATAATATTATAATATCCAGTTATATTGGATATTGAAATAAAGTTGTGATTTTTTTTTTTTTTTTTTTTTTTTTTATTGCAAAAGTTTTATTCAGACAAGTTTTCCCCCCTTTTACCCCCCCGACATGTAATATAAAATCACATACAAAAAGTATACCCCTCACCTCCCCCCATCTTAAAATAAAGTTCTCATTCAAATATTGAGTATTATACCCCCGACCAACATGATATAAATTTAGTATAAAATACATCAGTCTCTCCCTGACACCCTTTCTAAGTTAATTCAACATCATAACATGACCATATCCCATTATACCCATCTCTATATTGCTTATCCACTTATATTTCCCCACCCTCCACCCTAACCCACCCCCACCTCCCAGTCAATCCCACCCCCCCTGAGTTCCGCTGTACACCACTTTAAACATTCCAAACATCCCAGATATTGTTTAATCTATTCACCTATCAATCCAAACATTCCTACCTAAAAGCTACATGGTATTTCCCAGTCTGATATTTATTCTGTATATAATTAATCCATTTTGCCCATTCCTGCGTGTAGCTCTCCTGCTTCTGGTCTTTTAGGAAAGCTGAAAGTTTTGCCATTTCCGCAAACCCCGCCACTTTTTGAATCCATTGAACAATTGTCGGTACAAAATCTTTCTTCCAATGTTGAGCAATCAACAACCTAGCTGCTGTAACCATATACAAAAACAATTTTGTATCCCCTTTACAAAAATCCTTAGTTATGCCCAATAGAAACATTTGCGGGGTAAATTCTAATCTTTTCTTAAATACGTTTTGCATAACCCACCATATTTTTATCCAAAAAGCTTTGACCTTATTGCAAGTCCACCATACATGGAAGAAAGTAGCATCTAAACACCCGCATCTCCAGCATTTAGGTTGAAAATTAGGATACATACATGATAATTTCTTAGGATCCAAATACCATCTATAAAACATTTTATAAAAATTCTCCCTTAAACTTTGTGACTGTGTAAATTTAATATTTTGAACCCATATTTTTTCCCACGTATCCAACATAACGGGTTCATCAAAATTCTGAGCCCATTTAATCATACAATCCTTGACCAACTCGCTTTCTGAATCCCTTTCTAACAGTACATTATATATTCTTTTAACATGTTTTGGGCCAGTCTCTTTTATCTGCTTGATCAACTCCACTTCTTTCTCCATAAAACCAATCCTGCGATCTTCTTTCCATCTCTTCTGTAACTGTGTGTAGTGTAACCAATTTAAAGTAATTCCTGCCTCCAACAGTTGTTCCAAAGTTTTCATCTGCCATTCGCCCCTGTCAAAAGTAAGCACATCTTTATATAAACACCCCCCGAGTGACTTAGTATTTGTAATCCACATGGTGTCTGCAAGATCCAACCAAAGCGGTATTTTATAATCCCAATTAGGCCGGTGCTTCCTCCAAATTCTCATCAGGGCACTTCGGAGAACATGATTGTTAAATACTTTATCCACCTTTTCTTCATAAAACAGATATGCATGCCATCCCAACACAAGATCATGACCTTCTATATTCAATAGTTCAGATTTTGTTTTCCCAAACCAATCTGCCACGCACGTCAATGCCGCCGCTTCATAATACAATCGGAGGTTTGGGAGTCTAAGGCCACCTCTTTCACGGGTATCTTGCATAATCTTCATCTTTACTCTCGGCTTTTTCTCCTTCCAAACAAATTTATTTAATGTTGCTTGCCAATCTGACAAGATTTTATCTGATTTAAGCACCGGTATCATCTGAAATAAAAAAATGAATCTAGGTAGAATATTCATTTTAATTGCTGAAATCCTTCCAAGCAGAGATAGTTGTAGCTTATTCCAAGCTTGAAGATCCTTCTGTATCTGTTGCCACAACACTTCATAATTATTTGAAAAAAGTTTTGTATTTATTTCTACAATTTGTATTCCTAAATATTTAACTTTAGAAACTATTTCAAAACCTGCCAAGCTTTCAAGTGACTTCCTCTGATTCTCTGACATATTTTTAACCATCATTTTCGTTTTGCCTTGATTCAGTTTAAACCCAGACACCACACCAAATTCTACTATGATATTTTTCATCTGAATTACTGAGTTCATAGGATGTGAGAGGGTAACAACCAGATCATCGGCAAATGCCCTAGTTCTGTATTCTTTTTGCCTAATAGTTATACCACTTAAAGTGTTAGAGTCCCGAATTGTATTCAACAAGACTTCCAGGGTTAAGATAAATAACAATGGAGATAATGGGCACCCTTGTCTTGTACCTTTTTGTATTTCAAAAGTTGTAGTCAAACTTCCATTAATAATAAGTTGTGCATATTGCTGCTGATAAATTGCACCAATCGCTTGTCTCATTCGTGGTCCCATATCCATCTTTTCCAAAGTCTTGGTTAGAAAGTTCCAGTTCACTCGATCGAAGGCCTTCTCCGCGTCCAAAAAGACCAGCACTGCAGAGATCTGCTTATTCTTATCAAGATAGTCAATTAAATCTATAATTTGTCTTACATTCTCCTTCATATGTCTCCCTTGAATAAATCCTGCTTGGTCATAGTGAATAACCTCTTGGATAACTGGCATCAATCTGTTGGCAAGTACTTTAGCATATATTTTATAATCCGTATTTAGAAGAGATATCGGTCTGTAATCCTCTGGTTTCTTAGGGCCGTCTTTGTCCTTAGGTATCAATGATATAAAAGCCGCTTCCCATGAAGAAGGTATTTTACCCCCTTGCTGTATATTACAAAATAACTGTGTAAGATATTCAATCATTTCCAATTGTAAAGTTTTATAGTAGACTGCGGTCAATCCATCAGTCCCTGGAGCCTTGGCTAGTTTAAGTTGATTTATAGCTAAAGCAATCTCCTCTGCAGTTATCAAACATTCCAGATTTGCCTTTTGGAGCACATTTATTTTGGTCACCCTTTTTCCTTCCAGAAAGTCATCTATTGAGTTACTCTGTATATTATCCTGTAAATATAACTTGGTGTAATAATCCACAAATGATTTTTTAATCGAGTCCTGTTGATATGCCGTTTTCCCTCCATATTCAATTCTGTCAATAATTCTATTATTCGTATTTTTTCTCAAGGTGTAGGCCAACCACCTACCAGGTTTATTCGCATTAGCAAAAGTGTTATGTTTAGCAAATTGTAAGTTGGTTGCTGTTTGTTCTGATATAAGCATTTGAAATTGATCTTTCAACAGCTTTATCGCCATTTGGAGTGAAACATCTTCTGGATTTACTATAAGTAACTGCTCCTTGTTTTTAATTTCGTTTTCCAATTCCGTTCTTTTTTTCTGCCTACTTTGTTTATGTTTAAAATTCATATGTATCAAAACCCCCCGCATATAAGCTTTACTCGCATCCCATACTATTTCAATAGGGGTACCTTTATTCATATTAAAACTAAAAAATTCCTTCATATGTTTTTTAAGTTCTTCAATATTTTTTTCATATCTAAATAAATTTTCATTTACTCTCCATGACCTTCTTGACCTCTTCCCTAGATCGATCTCTAACCACACCGGGCTATGATCAGTTAATGTCCTGGGGAATATCTTAGTTTTCTTAGCTTTAGGAAGTAAATCCGGTGTTAACAAAAAAAAATCAATCCTTGAAAAAGATTTATGCCTTTCTGAGTAAAAAGAAAAGTCCATCTCTTTTGGGTGTTGTATCCTCCAAACATCTTTTAACTCCAAATCATTTTTAAGATCAAAAAAACCCCGTGGTAATTGGGTGGAGACTTTAGTCATTGTTCTCTTGTCTATCCTTGGAGAGATCACACCATTCCAATCTCCCATAATTAAAACACTCTTAAAATTCCAATCCAAAATTTTCAAGTGAAGCATCCTGTAAAAACTTTCTTGTTGTTGGTTAGGTGCATATATTCCTACCAGCAAGATAGGACCAAAATCTGTATCAAGTTCAATTGCTATAAATCTACCACTGTCATCCGCCTCTATAATTTTAGCTAAAAATCTTTTGTTAATATATATTACCACACCATTTTTCTTTACTAAACTGGAGGCTGCATAAAATGTTCCCAATCTTGGGCTCATTAAATACTTCTGATCTTGCAGCCTGATATGAGTTTCTTGAAGGCAGACCACATCATTATTAAATTGCTTCAAGTAATTAAATATTTTTCTCCTTTTTTGTGGAGAGTTCAATCCATTCACATTCCAGGATAATAGTTTAAACATCTTTAGGCCTAGTCTGAAACATTGAGAACATTTGCTGAAGATCTCTCTCCACCAGACTAGTCTTCGGCTCTGCTCCTCCCACAGCTTCAGTTTCCTTCTTGTCTTTGCCTTGGTTCCTCTTGGTACCTTGTCCTTGTGGCTGCCCCTGCTTCTGAGAATCCAGCAATTGTCTAGTCGTAGATCTAGTAACACGTTGTTCCACAGGCTCAAGTAATGGCATTTCAATAAATGTCTTAGACGGTTCCTCCAAAGAGGAACTTAGAGGGAGCCGAGAAGAATCCAATTGAGATCCACCTGTAGCACCCTGGGCTTCTCTCTCTTTTTGCGTCTGCAATATCTGTTCTTCTGTCTCTTTCTCAAATAACCTCTGCTCCAAAGCTTCCAGGTCTGCTGGTGTAGGTGTAGATGTACGTGGGGGCGCTGCAGTTGCCATCAGTATTCCATGGTAAAATTCTCTTGCCTTGTCTATAGTGTTCAAACGATACCTCACCCCTTCATATCTGAATATAACACCCATTGGTGCGTCCCACCTAAACGGTATCTCTCTTTTCTTCAACTCCACTACCAAAAATCCAAAATCCCTTCTGAATTTTAACATTGCCGGAGGCAACTCCTTGAAGACACTAATCCGATGTTCGTCTACGTGAATAGAGGAGTAGTAAGACTTCTGTACAATATCATTTCTGTAATTTCTCTCAGTAAAATATATCACAACATCTCTTGGCAATTGTCTTTGTAAAGCTATACGTGAGTTTACTCTGTAGATTTTATCCATCTTATCAGAAATTTCATCAGGAGCAACTCTTAATAATTTAGCTAAAGCATCGGCACAAGCTTTTCTTAAATCTTCTTTAGGTTTTTCTCTGAGGCCCCTCAGCCTAATAGCGTACTCCATGGAACGAAATTGTATCATAATAATTTCGTTATCTATCCTGCGCATGTTCCCTTCCATCTCCACAAATTTCAGGTCCGTTTCCTTTGCTTTGGCTTCCACACCTAGGGCCAGGTCTTCAATTTTGTTGTCAATTTTAATCATAATTTCAGACAGACCCTTAACCACAGCTTGCATATTTTTATCCGATTGTTCAAATTTATCCTGAACCATTCTCTTAATCTCTTTATTCTCATTAGCCAAAAAGCTCATTAATTCTTTAAAATCCTGAGGAGTTACTGCACCAGCTTGTTCCGTTGCCATGTTGTTAAACTTTCCCAAAGAGAATTCTCTTCAAAATGTCAAAATTAGACAATAAATCATGTAATGCGTTTAACTTTATAGCTCTGCTCCCCCTTCGCCTCGAACTCCAGAGGTTACACAGAGACTACAATCCACAAGTCAGTTAACAGTTAATAGTTTAGCTTTCGTTTCGTCTCATCTGGTAATTAACGCCATCTTGGTTCCTTCATTCTAAAAGCTATGTCTGAAATCTACTGTTTTCTGGTGAAATCACCAAGTTTAATTACTTGCGTTTGCGATGAGATGCCAAGAAATTTCCTTTGAAGTACGAAGTATCTTGGAATGTAGATATAAAGGTAAAAGCAGTTTGCTTTGTCGTGCTAATTAGCACGAGCTCCTCACCCTCCTGGAGAAGATCGCAGCCTATGAAGGGTGGGGCCTCTCCTTACTCGCTCCACAGAGGAAACTAACCCTCTGGGGGCTTCGCAAGTGGGCCCCTCCCTGGCAGCAAAAACTCCCTCGCAAATTCCTTGAGAACTTGGAGTTCAGAGACGCTTTGATGGTATAAAAAACGCCTCCACGGGGGGGTGGGATGGCAGGGTTGAAAAAAACCTGCCGGCAGCAACTGCAACCGGAAGCGGAAGTTAATGGTCAAATTAAATCCTGGCTATACTTATTTTTTGACATATTGTAATTGTAGGTATTAGTACTAATTGCCCAGCTCGGGGATGGGCTTTCGGCAGCCCATCCTCAAATGTCTATTTTGTAGCTCCTCTGAGCCCTTCAGAATTGTCCTATATTAGAATTATTATATTAATTATATTATAATATTATAATATCCAGTTATATTGGATATTGAAATAAAGTTGTGATTTTTTAATGATTTAGCTTTCCATCTTCAGAATCAGAAATAAAACCTAACCGGTATTTTTATAAAGATTCATAAATTTGCACCAGTGAAGTTAAAACCAATTTCATTGTAATTTTTACAATGACAATAAAGATTATTATTATTATTATAAGGGATTATCATCACAGAGTAATATGAGCATTTATAAAATACAGACTACAATGCTATCACTCTTGCTTATTCCTTTGGGCAGGTAAAATATACCTTATCACATCCATCTATAGTATACTGTATACTTACCCTTGGAGAAAAGGTCCATGTTTTGGGGTTTTTTGGTTGCCATGTAGCTCTTACTGTATGAATGTTGCTCAAAATCTAGAATAAGATAAAGCAGTGGTGGGCAAACTCATTAGTCAACAGAGCCAAATATCAACAGTACAATGATTGAAATTTCTTTGGAGAGCCAAAAGAAGGTGTGGCCTGTTTTATGGGAGTGGCTCAGCGGTCACGTGACCATGTGGGTGTGGCCAACTTGGAAAATGTGGTGAAACTCACTTAACAACGCTCTTGCTTAGCAACCAAAATTTTGCACTCAATTGTGGTCATAAGTTCTCTTTCTTTCATCTCTCTCTCCCACTTTCTTTTCTTTCTTCCTTTCTTTCTCTTTCTCTTTCTGTTTCTCTCTGTCTGTCTGTCTGTCTCTCTCTCTCTCTCTGTTTTTGTCTGTATCTCTCTGTGGCTCTTTATCTCTCTCCCGTGGGCTTGTGCAGCAGCCGAAGATCGCCTAGTTAAAGATCGCCTGGCTAAAAAGAAGGACAAGGCTCCGCTGGTCCGGAGCCCATCCGTGGGGGGGGGGGGGGGGGGGGAGAGGGATCACCCTCGCGTTCCTCTTCTTCCCAGAAAACATAGGCGCGCGCACATAGCCCATATCATTACCGCCTCGGAGAATGCAGAAGTTTCCTTCCCAAGCCCTCTGAGCGAGGAAGAGCCAGTTGGGAGAGGGGCTTTGGTCCTGCTCCGGGCTGTAATTGTACGGCGTGCACCTATGTTTTCCACGGAGTGGGGCTGCGGCCGGAAGACAAGGAATGTGAGGTGGCACAGCGGAAGAGCCGCACTCAAGGGGCAAAGAGCCACGTGTGGCTCACGAGCCGCGGTTTGCCGACCACTGAGATAAAGCAAGGGGAAGAACCACTAAATTAATAGTGCATCTAAAAACAATGTAGTGATAAGAGGAATATAACATAAAATCAAGATAAAAACTGATGGCAAAGGGATATAGCTGTCCCTTCTTTAAAGTTATTAGAAATATTTAAAGTAGACCACTGTTTATGATTTTGAACATTGTAAGAATGAATTTGAATTTTTTTTTTTTTTAATTAAATTTATATCCCGCCCTTCTCCACCGAGGACCCAGGGCGGCGCACAGGAAATTTAAAAGACATACAAAATACAATAAATATAATTTAAAAAACTATTAAATAACCCTATCCTGCGCTAAAACCAAATTTTAAAAGCCCAATTTAAAACTACATAAAAGTCCCCATGGGAGGTTAGGCTAGGCCGGCTTGTTGAAATAAATATGTCTTAAGACATTGGCGGAAGAGGGGGAGGTCGGTGATGGTACGTAATTCAGGGGGTAGGTCATTCCAGAGGGCTGGACCCACCACAGAGAAGGCTCTTCCCCTGGGTGTCGCCAGTCGGCATTGTCCGGCCGACGGCACCCTGAGAAGGCCCTCTCTGTGGGAGCGTATCGGTCTGAGGGATGTATGGGGCAGGAGGCGGTCTCGCATATAACTAGGCCCCGAGCCATGGAGCGCTTTAAAGATGGTTGTCAAAACCTTGAAGCGCACCCGAAAGGCCACAGGAAGCCAATGCAGCTCGCGCAGGATAGTGAACCCCAAGGGAAGCCCCATGTAGAGAGCATTACAGTAGTCGAGTCGGGACGTCACGAGAGCTTGAGTGACTGTGCGAAGGGCAGCCCGGTCCAGTAAGGGGCGCAATTGGCGCATCAGGCGTACCTGATGAAACGCCCCCCTGGCCACGGCTGCCACATGGTCCTCCATGGACAGCCGGGAATCCAGGAGGACACCCAACTTGCGCACCCTCTCCACGGGGGCCAGTGTTTCGCCCCCAATGGCCAGAGTTGGAGTAATCTGGCTGAACCGGGGTGCCGGAAACCACAGCCACTCAGTCTTGGCAGGGTTGAGCTTGAGTTTGTTACCACCCATCCAGATCCGTACGGCCTCCAAACACCAGGACAGCACTTCGGCGGCATCGTTGGGGTGGTTTGGGGTGGATATGTACAGCTGAGTGTCATCAGCGTACAGGTGGTACTCCACCCCAAAACCACGGATGATCTCACCCAGCGGCTTCATATATGTGTTGAAAAGGAGGGGAGAGAGGACCGACCCCTGAGGAACCCCACATAAGAGAGGCCTCGAGGTCGACCTCTGCCCTCCCGTCAACACATATTGCGACCGACCAGAGAGGTAGGACGAGAACCACCGCAGAACGGTGCCTCCCAGCCCCAACCCCCCCAGCCGGTGCAATAGGATACCATGGTCGAGGGTATCAAAAGCCGCCGAGAGGTCTAATAGGACTAGGATAGAGGAATAACCTCTATCCCACGCCCTCCAGAGATCATCAACCAACGCGGCCAATGCCGTCTCGGTGCTGTGACCGGGTCGGAAGCCGGACTGGCGTGGGTCTAGATAATCAACTTCCTCCAGGTGTCGCGGAAACTGTTGGGCTACCACACTCTCAACAACTTTCACCAAAAAGTGAAGGTTGGAGACCGGACGATAGTTCTCTAATAATGCTGGGTCCAGGGACAGCTTCTTGAGGAGGGGCCTCACTACCGCCTCTTTCAAGACGGCAGGTAAGGACCCCTCACTCAAAGATGCGTTGACAATGCCCTGGAACCAGCCTCGTGTCGTCTCCCAGGATGCCAGTACAAGCCAGGAGGGACACGGGTCCAATAAACATGTGGTCGCCCTACGTTTCCTTGACAGCCTGTCCATATCCTCGGTGGTAACAAAGTCAAACTCCTCCCAAGAAGGAGCCTCAAGACTAGTCTCGGACAGTCCCACAGGACCACTGTCGATGGAGGGTAGCTCATTCCGAATCCGAGTGATTTTCTCCTGCAGATAAATCCCAAATTCCTCTACTCGCCCTTGTAAAGGGGCTTCCCACGGCCTCTGATGAAGGAGGGAGCAGGTCACCCCAAACAGGGCGGCAGGGCGGTTATCTGCGGATGCAATAAGAGTGGCACAATACTCACGTTTGGCCACCCTTATCGCCACTAAGTAAGCCCTAATATGGGTTCTCACTAGTGTTCGGTCGGCTTCGGAGCGAGAGGATCTCCATCTGCTCTCTAGGCGTCTCTTGTGGCGTTTCATCCCCCGAAGCTCCTCAGTAAACCAGGGAGCCTGGGTGATTCGTCGCCGCAAGAGAGGCCGCAAGGGCGCGACTCGGTCCAAGGCCCCCGCGGCCACTAGGTCCTCAGTCGAGTCGCGGGGCAGGGTCACAGGAATTGGCCCAAGCTCCCTCTGGAACCTTTCTGGGTCCATTAGAAGCCTGGGGCGGAACCATATAGGAGTATCCGGTTCCGCCTCCCCGCGGTGAGGTGTAGCGATTGGAAAGTCCAGCCGAAGGAGAGCGTGATCTGTCCATGACAAGGGAGTGATGGCTAGATCCCCTATTCCCAGATCACAACTCCACTGTCCCGAGACAAAGATCAAATCCAGCGTGTTTCCCCCCTCGTGAGTAGGGCCTAAAACTACCTGGGTCAGGTCCATGGCCGTCATGGAGGCCATGAACTCCCGAGCTGCTCCAAAGGCTTCGCCTGCCGACGGCAAGTTAAAGTCCCCCATGACTATTAGTGTGGAGGTCTCAACTGCCGCCTCGGCTATCACCTCTAGGAGCTCGGGCAGGGCTGTTGTTGCATAGCGAGGAGCCAGGTATACAACTAACACGCCCAACTGCCTCCCTAGGCCCCATCTCACGCAGAGAGATTCACACCCGGTTGTCTGAGGGACTGTGGTCTCCTTCGGCTCGAGACCTTCCTTAACCATAATCGCCACCCCCCCACCCCTCCCTAGGGCCCTAGGCTGATGGAAGGGGCGGTAACCTGGTGGGCACATGTCCACGAGGGGTATACAATATTTCAGTTGTATTCAAATGATGAACATGCAATTGCTAAAATGTATAAACTTTCATTGAAATTTGAAACAGAAGAACAAGTGAAAAAATGTATGATAAAAATTTTAGTTAAATGGATCAATAGTAATGTATGTGATAAGAAGGACTAAAATGTGCATGTTACAATTTTAAAGAGAACTTTTACAAAATGATGTACCTTGGTATATGTCAACAGAGAAACTGTCTACAATTGATAAAGGCCAAATTTATTTTGGAAATGTGAAAAAGAAAGGATGCCATGTTTATGTTTAGTGGATGCATAAAAGAGCCAGAAAATTTTGGATTCGTATACTAATTCAAAGGATTTTAAAGATTAATATGCAACAGAAATTAAGGTTTTAATATGGAATTGATAAACGAACAATTGGAAAGAAATATTGAACTTTGTTTTTCTGTTTGATAAAAAGAACAAGATATTGTACATATGAGGATGGAAAAGACTCAGCATTACCCACAATGGAGAAATAGTTGGTGAAGATAATGGAACTTGCCAAGATGGCTAAATTGAATTATTTGATCAGAGAAAAGACAACATCTGTGTTTATTGCTGACTGGAAACCCTTAACAACTTTTTACATAAAAAAAAAAAAAGAATTTATAATTATAGTTTTGATGATTAGCCAGGGTAGATTATAGAAAGAGAGATGTTATAATCATAGAGTAAGAAGTAAATTTATAATTGTATTTATATGATATAAAGAAGTTTGGAAAATACTTAGGATATCCTTTTTATTTTATTTTATTTTACTTTTTTACATTGTTAGCTTGCTCTTTTATTTCTTTTCTTACTTTACATAGTTTTTAATCTTCCTTTTTAAAAATCTGCATTAAAAATAAAAATAATGAGGTGGTAGTAAAGAAGTCACTCCAGTTATTTTCAGCATTGGTAATTTTAGAATATCAGCTTTCAATATCAGTTCAGTGAATTAGAAGTATGATAATGTGTGAAAGATCCTTTCAATGATTTTTATAGTCAGGTGAATCACTTGATAGATATTTAACAATATAAAGAGTGTCAAATCAGTTACTCAAAACTCTAATAGGAAGAAAGATTTAAATATAGTCAATGTAACATCCTAACAGAACATGTTCAGGAAAAAACTGGTAAACATGTTGAACTTACTTGGTTGCCATCAAAAAGGCAAAATCGGATATGTCTACTGAGGACCTGTATACTAATGCCAGGGAAAGGAATACTTTTGCAGTTCCATAAAGTCATAACTAGTGATATCCGAGTTGGCCTTGGCTGAATCTGAAACAGATAAAATAGAACCAAACATTTAAAACAATTGGAAAAATAGAAGTAAATAAGTTGAGTAATTGTATTATTGTGTTTGAAAGATGTACATATAACCTTATAGGATATTCTTATATAGCCACTCCTTGTTTACCAATTCTATTAGTGCTAATAAATATAATAGTAATTAATGGTAATAAAATTTCATGTTCTGATTAGTTGCCCATTTATGAACAAATTTCATGCACCTGACAACAGAAACATTCAATATTTAACTGATTAAGGTCTGGTCAGTTATAGGCAGCAGTGACAGCCAACTGGAGAGTTCGAATTAGCTAATTAATGTTACAGAGCTGAGGCTGTTAACTTGCAGTTAGCACTTAGGGAACTGCAGCTCAGGGAAAAATTGCTTGTTTAAGGAATCTCTTCCCCCATCTGGTTGCAACTTCTAAAAGACTGAACCACTTTTTCCTTTTGAAAAAAGATACACAAAATTGGAATTAAGGAGATCAGCCTTCTCTGGTGCGTCATCTTACCATCCTTTCCAACCAGCAGACTGACCATTTCCTTGATTTTCTTCTTGTTTTGCTACTTACTTACTTACTTACTTACTTACTTACTTACTTACTTACTTACTTACTTACTTACTTACTTACTTACTTACTTACTTACTTACTTAAATTTCTGTAACTGCCCACCTCAGTAAATGACTCTGGGCAGCTTACAAATTCAAAGTTTACATACCAAAGTATCTATTTTGTTATTTTTTCATTCACTTCAAGTATTCTTAGTCTTTCTGATCCCATCCTTAGATTCAAATTATTTCTTGATATTGTTTTTGTTACATGCCCTTTTTATTTTTTAAACTCATTTTCTGTGTTTATCAGAGAGCTCTTTATTCAAGCAAATTGGTTCATCAGCTATCTCCTATGTTTCTTTCTATCTGGTATTGTTTGCATTTGGGCCTTCATTATCTCATTTCAACACTTCCTGAACTGGTTTCCTTCAGGAGTTTCATGCATTGGACCCTTCATATTTATTCTCTTACTGGAAATCAGCTTTTCTGAAGTCTAGAATGCTAATCTAACTACCTTCAGTTCTCCCTGTGTGCAGTATGATTAATTGTAATATCACATGGTCACTTTCTCCCAAGTTCCTATAACTTCCACTTCTTCAAGTTTTTCATTCATATTAATAAGTATTAAATTAAACTTTAAAGTATTAAAGTTTTCTTTTAATCGATTGTAATTTTTTTATTGATTTTAGTTGATTTTATTAACTGTTTTTATATGGTTATCTGGTTTTTAGAACGGGCCCTTAAATTTAATTAGTTTTTAATGTATTTTAATGTATTTTTGTATCGGATGTTTTACTGTTTTATTATGCCTGTTCACCGCCCTGAGTCCTGCAAGGGAGAAGGGCGGTATACAAATTTAATAAAAGTAAAAAGTAAAGTAAATCCAATATAACTAATTCCTTCGTTTCTTTTTCAACCCTTTGTATGATAAAGTCATCTGAAAGAATCTATTAGATTTCCTATTTGCTAAAGAGTTGGATTTCCAATTGATGTTAGATAATTGAAACACATTACCACAGTTGTATGTTTCATAGATGTATTATGGTCGTCTGATCTGTAATGATTTCATCTATAACTTTGGCTAATTGGGTGATCTATAGTACATACAACAGTGTCCATGTTCCTTTTTCCTTAATATTCGCCCAGACATTTATGGCAGGGTTTTCATTCTTGGTGTCACAAATTTCCCTACACATATAGTTATTTTTATTTATGACATCACTCCTCCCCCTTTTCTTGGGTCTGATTTTAAAAAACAAATTATATCCTTCCAATACTACGTTCAAATTATGAGTTCCATTCCACTAGAATTCCAAAATATCAACAATGTCATATTTCCCTGCTTGTAGTAGAACTCCTACTACTTCAAGTAGCCTTGAAGCTTTACAATTTCATTATATACTGCATGACATTCTTCCCAGGTTTTTGCACCATTACAACCAATTTCTTCATCACCTGTTATCCTGAAAACACTAGACTTTATGTGTCTTTTTTTATGAACAATTACTTACACTGCCTTTTTCAGGACTCCATACCAGATCTTGGAAAGAAAGATTGGAAGGTGTAAGCACGGGTTGAAGGAATGAAGATGCCTGAAACTGATTTCCTAGAAAAAAAATAAATGTACACATTTATGTACATCCTTCGTCTTTTATGCTTACTGGGTACATGGTCTTTGATAGTTAGAATTTCCAAATCTGAAGCTATACTTTTTTTAATTTATGAACTAAACAAACATGGCTTGAATCACAGATAATAGCTTTTTTATCAATGAAACTGAGGTCTGGAACCAAATTAGGAGCGGACTATCTCAATTACTTAACACATTTATGTAAATGGCATATATTTTCAAATGTTTTGCTTCATTCATAGTTTATATTGTAAAATATACACTTTAAAAAAACCTTATTTTAATAGGATGGTAGAATTTAAAATTATGTAGTATTCTCTACCACTATTGCTCTCCAAAATCTAAAAGGAAATAATAAATCAATTCAATAGCATTAAAATCAACAATTTGTGATGCCATTTTGTAATGTCACCATGTTATACCATATTTAATGTTGTCCTATCAAGCTTCAGTTGTTCTTAGAAGCATCACATCTGATTTAGATTTAGTGGAATAATTTTGTAGAAAATCTACCTTCATCCAAGAGTTGTGCAAGTGTTGAAGGTCGAAATCCAGCAGGCACTGCTCCCATAGTTGTCAGGGCATCTAAGATATTATTCTGTTCATTTAGACAGAGATATTTCATTGATTAAAGAAAGTCCCTCTGAGTCAGTAGAACAAAGCAAAAAAAGAAGCAAAAAGAAGTATTTTGAGTTTGAGCAAACTACAGTTACTTGAGGAAATGTGGAGAAGATAACCCACTTTATATTGTGGCACTAATTATGTTGATGACCTGACCGATGTCACGCCACTCTGCTTCAGTTCCAGGGAAGATGTCAAGATCTAGCCATGATTTGCTGATTTTCAATTCACTTCTGTTCCCAATAGTGGACATGGCAAAAGACACTCAGTAAGATGCCTGCTACGGAAAGCTCCTTTCATTCTGCCTATGTGTTCTGCACCTGCTGTCCCATTTTCTTTTACTAGTGGTTTGTTCTGCTATTGATGTCCACCACCTTATTTCTCTTGCCCAGACTGCATTGTTAGCCTCTTCTCATTCACTTTTCCAGGTAATTAAGGAAGTTGTCCCATTTCATTTTGTTTAACATTTAATGAAATGTCTCCTGCTAAAAGTTTCAACAATATCGTTCCAAAGTCATGCTAGAAATTAAGGTGGCAATTGACTCTGAGTAAATAAAGAAAAGATTGTGCTATGAATATTTATTCCAGTGTAAATATTTTCAGCTTGCTCACTGTGCATTCAACAGTAGGAATAAAGGCAGATGTTTGCTCTTCAATAAAAATCTTTTCACAAAACAATGGTGATTCTTCAAATCATTACTGACATGTAAATGTAACTTTGCAAAATGCAAACTTACCTCTGTGAGGGCCTTTTTGACAGCACTCCAGTGAGAGTCTGTTCTGCAGACAATACAAACATAAGGAAAAAGTACAATCATATGCTTATGGGAAATATATAGATAAGCAAATTAGCATTCAAATCAGTCTGCTTTATGGGCCCAATTCAATAGACTCAATATGGTATCAAAGCCTTAAACAGCTTAGAGCCAGAACCCTTGAAGGAGGACCTAATCATATACAGGTTTATTCTACACATTTAGATCTTCAGTAAGACTCTTTTTGTAAATCCCAACATGAATAGATTTAAAACCAAGAACTAAATCTTTTTTAATGGTAGGTCCCATATTTAGGAATAAGACTGAAGCTATGTTTTTGGATGGTTTTTTTTAGTTTCTTACACATTGCATATAAAATTGCTTCCAAACTGAGTAAGTTTTCATAATATAACCAACTGATGATGATGTATGTCTGCATTAAAGTCTGCAGTCTACCTTTTCAGAATATCAGCTCCACCTGCTGTTTCATCTGCCACCTCAATGTCCTCCTCTGTTTCCTCTTCACTTGGCTCTTCTTCTTCCTTGTCTTTTGCCTGTCACAAGACGTACACTGATCAGCCAAACTGCATCCTTATTTTTGTAAAGGAAGGGATGTTCTGACAACATGAGGCAGAGTAATAGCCTATCAAGAGCCTTATATTCTTCATTGAAAATAATACTCCATCATAAACAGCAGAAGTTTCTAATGGACAAAGTGGGAAGAAGTACTTTTCACAAGTTCCCCACACATCTAAAGTCCATCACACTACTTTCCAAACTGTTTAGAGAGTATCTGTTAAATCAGGAATAGATAACTGGTTGCTGCCTGGCAACCTAACTAAATAAGTGTTTCACCTTCATCATCACTATTTCTTTTATATCTCAAGAAGTAAATGAATCATTTGTCCACTCAAAAATTAACATCCAGATGGCAGTGCCCTATTATCACTTGTAAAAATCTGCATCTCTCTATTACTGTATGGTAATAACTGTTGATTTAGAACTGATAAGATGGTGTTTATTTATTTAACCTAGTTTAAGGTTCTTAGAATAGTGTCAGCCTATAAATATTTGTATAAATAACTACTATAACAATCCATGCAATTTCTAGAAAATGTTTGTAAAAGGACTGATTCCAGAGATACTATCACTATCTTTCTTCCTTACAGGTATGTACAGTCAACAGTTAAGACTCAAATATAGGCAAGTTTTATTTCTATAAAAAAAATATAGGCTTTACTGCAGGCTATGGAAAAATATTTCACTTTTACTTTTATACAATGCAATGCAATCAGCCTGCCATCTTACAAAAGAGCAGAGACATCAACAATAATTAAAACATTTAAAACTGAGTAGAAAGGGAAAATGCATACCAACCGTAAGATAGGTTTTAGGCACAAGGCCTTTCTCCCCTTTAGAATTTTTAGCCAGCCACCAACCATCAGGCTTTTTCTCAATGATAAGAAGAACTTCTTCTTTCTTCAATAATGAAAACAGAGAAAGTAAAAGTGAGTAAGTATATTAACACTGAAAATGTTTTGAGTATTCCAATACAATGCACAGAATATATGGTGTATATTTTAATGTTTGTTTAGCATTAAATGTGATCATTATTATTTTACCAACTGATGCAAAATGTTACTGAAGATGCAAGAGACATAAAAAGAAAGTGAAATGGTTTTCCAGATATTGTAAAGATATAGAAAATCAAAAAGTTAACTTGAAATCTAAAAAATTATGTTCCATTCAAATTATTTTTAAAAAAATGAACATTTCAAATGAACATTGGTAGATTTATATCACTGCACCTATACAAACCTGTTGTTCCACTTGGCCCTCTGCTTCAATCTAAAACATACTTTAGACAATGCCTACAACTCAGGTCCAAGATATAAAGATAATGATGGGTTGATCTCAGTTCCCATGCCACATTAAATGGTACAGGGCACAGATCACAACAAAGAGGACAGACAGTAGAGGCAAAAAAGTGGAACTAGTGGACTCAAGAAATGCTAGATTTTACTTGCTTTAAATGTCAAATCCCCTTCTTGCTGTGCAGCAAAATCACCAAGAGCGATGAATTCTATATTAAGTGAACCATCTAGTTTACTTTCTTCATCATCATCCTCGCTATCTTGCTCTTCTTCATCATCATCATCATCATCATCATCATCATCATTTTGGGTATTTTCTTCTTCCTCATTTTCCGTCTCTTCATTTTTCTGCTGTTCCTCTGGGCTGCCATTCTTTTTCAAATTCCTAACAACAAAGAAATAAAAACAGGAAATAACTGGTGTTTTGAAAATAACTTATTTTAATCAGTCCTTGGTTTGACTAATATATAGCTTGAATTGGCAGTAAACAAGTATAAGAAATAATAAATGCTTCTGATATTTTTTAGAAAAAAAAGGATATATGCCCAAAGTAAAAATGATTGAGCATGATTTTATCTTATTCTTAAACATACTGAATACATTATGAAGAAAATTAAAAATATAGTTTAAAATATAACATTTAAAACAAACAATTTAAATGAAATATTATTAAAGTGTATACATCAAAAATAATACAACATTTAGAAAATAAATTAAATGAAGTGAGCAATCCAGAAGAAAATGGGCATATATTTTCCCTATTCCTGAAAACTATAATATCTGGCATTAAATGAGGTTAGGCAACTTCTACAAAACGGAAGCAGATATCAAAAAGCTGCACTGGCTGACTGTGGCTTTCCGGGTGCGCTTCAAGGTGTTAGTAACCATCTTTAAAGCGCTCCATGGCATGGGTCCTGGTTACTTGCGGGACGGCCTCCTACCACATACCTCCCTTCGACCTGTCCGCTCCCACAGGGAGGGCCTCCTCAGAGTGCTGTCTCTGGCGGCCCCCAGGGGAAGAGCCTTCCCTGTGGCAGGCCCCGCCCTCTGGAATGACCTGCCCCCCAACCTTCGTACAATCACGGACCTGCGCCTCTTCCGCCGGACATTAAAAACACACTTGTTTCATGCGGCCGGCCTGGCATAGTTTTTAGAGTCTTTAGTAAGGGTTTTAAATCTAATTTTAGCATGGGGTGTTAAGTTTAATCTATTTTTATTCTATTTTTACTGTATTTATTGTTACTGCTTTTACTACTTCCTGTGCACCGCCCTGAGTCCCGTCAAATGCAATAAAACTAAACTAAACTAAAAAGATACAGACAATGCATTTTGAATACATTTAAATTTCTATACTGTCATATCTTAATTTTATGTTACAGGAAAGAAGATATCTACATTTGAAATACATGCTACATTTGCTTTCACTCTTGGGAAGAAACATTTATACTGGTTCTGAAACATGCCCATAATTAAAATTAAACAAAATTTTGATAGTTGGCTATAACAAAAAAATAAATCTCTTAAATTTACGTACATGCTAGAGTCTTTGACTACATTGTCCTGGTTAAGGACTTCAGCAAGTTTTTCTAGTTGCTGAGAAAGTTTGAACAATTGTTTTTCTTCTTCTTCTTTTCTCTGATTATAATTTCCTACTGGTGCAGGTTCATCTGACTGTGAGATAAAAACACAACAGAATTTTCAGAAAATCCATATGTCTATTAATATTTACCAAGTTTTATAATCCTAGTTTATATTTATATCTTGTCATTACTCAAAGTAATATACATGCAAATTTTCTTTTATTTTAGTCTCAGAGCACCAATCCATTGAGATAGAAGGATCAAAAACATTCATGTGAGAGCTATGGTCAAGAGGGGAGTTAAATTTGGGTGTTTCCAGTGTTAACCTCTGCATGATACTGGCTTCCAAATCACATTTAGAAAAGATGTGCGTTAATTGGATGGATTTAATTTAGAATGACAGAAATTCAGAAATATATATACACTGGAACTTGGGGAAAAAATAGCTTCTAATTTCAATACTACTTTAGCAAACAATATCTCAGAATCTTCCCTCTCTTATTTTTGGATAAGTATTCTGCCTCTATTGGAAAAGATATTCAATGCCATCATGTCTATAAAGATCAAAATCATCAAAGCCATGGTATTCCCTGTAATATTTTATAGAAGCAAATGCTGGACTTTGAAGGAGGGTAGGACATTTTGAATTTTGGTGTTGAAGAAAACTCCTAGAATTCTGTAGACAGCCAAAAAAAATCAAACAAATAGATAACTGAACAAATCAACTCAGAGTTCTCACTTGAGGCCCAAATGACCAAGCTCAAATTAACCTACTTTGTACACATTATATAAAGACCTAGAAAAGGCTCTACTGCTGAAAAAGATGACATGAAAGAGAAGATGAGCAGCAGTAAGGTGGATAAATTCCATTACAGTGGCACTACATCATTGGGAGACTTAAAGAACAGGTTAGAGATAGATTGCCATGGAGAAAATATGTGTGTGGTTAGGAGTCAAAAATCACTTGTTGGCACATAATCAACCAATCAATTATAGCCATAAATATTTACTTTCTTTAAGTTCTGAAGACTTAAGGTATTTTCATCCACAGATTTCTTCAGCTCCAAACATCTATAAATAGAAAGAAAGACCACAGTTTATATGCTGTCTACCAACCATCAAATATGCTGACCCTAAAATATCACAATACTATGCTTAAATTTAATAAACAAGTTAATGATCCCAAGGTGAGCAGGTATGTTAATAGCATACTACCATAATCAGAAAATGTTTGTATACACATACCCCTAGGAACAGTATTGATGCTAAAAGCTATTAAAGCCTGTTATATTTGCCTGGTTGAAGAATAATTAAATGCTTCAGTTGCTCATTCTCCTGCAGGAGAATCTACTTTTCCTATAGGAGATCCTGCAGAAGAACAACAAAAATCTACTTAACCAAAGTAGAGTAACCAAAGGTGAAGCAAAGCCACTAGGTACATTTTGGCGGCTATCATTTTTGTAATGAATAATATAGTTCTTTGTTTTTGATCTTATATAGAAAAAGATCATTCTTAAATAAAAAATATACCTCTGGAAAGATGTACTGTAGATAAATACTAACAAGTATGCAAGAGGGGAGGGGGCATTTGCTTTACGGTTTTTATCATTCTGAAATACATAAGCCACCTGAATTCTTTGGAATAACTAGCATACAAATTCATGAACAAGCAGTTCTGTAAATTGGCCTTGAATCCACTTTCATAGTGAAAGCAATATAAAATGTTTTAAAAAATAATGATAAAATATAGCAGGTAAATGAACCAACTCACCTTAGAAAGAATGCTATGTACTGAATGCTAATATTTAAATATAATGCATTTGAATGTGAAAAATCATGACAGTAAATGCTGCACATTAATCCACTGATACTCCATTGAAGAATAGCTCCAAATATTTATATTCATGAACACTCTTCTTCAATTTGTTTTTATTTGATTTGATTGTGTGCTGTAATGAGACTAGACAAATAATGTTGCATCACCTCTGATCTTTTAAGTAAAATACACGTAGAAATAAGTCTTATTTTTTTTATAAATTCTCTTCTAAATAAAGAAGTTTTAATCTCAACTATTTTTAAATCACTTGTTTAATTTTTTTACATTTTAAGTGCCATATAAAATGTTGCATTTCTTCTATCAAGATTACTGTAGCTAAAATGCATATTACCTCTCACTAAGGCTTTTCTTTTTTTCAGAATCCAGACGCTTCACTGTTTTGCTTTCTTGAAGCAAAGTTTCCACCTGAAATATTTTAAAATTAAGACATAATTTGTTGAATAAAAGCAATTCACAGCCTCATATATTTAAGACTTGTACCTATATTGTATTTAGGATAAAAAACAACAGTCCAAAACAAGTTTCCCATATTCGCTAATATTCACACATATACACACATAATCTTCCAAATATTAATAATATTCACGTCCAATTACATTCTTAACTTTCCCTTTATTACAAACTTCAGAGGAGGGAGTAAGTTTAGAAATCTATACTATACATACTTATCTAAATCCCATTAAGTTCTATGTACATGTAAATTTTACTATAGGGCCCTTGCTACTTTAATCAGTATGGACCACTTGTTCTACTTTATGTGAGAGTTAACTGTTGCACTAAATTAAAGTTAACTAGGATGTCTACATATGTGTAAGAAATACAATATCAAGAAATGCTTATTCTGTTATATCATACAGTACATATATATTCATCACATTGTTTCCAGTCAGAAAGGCAGTGTACAGTACAGCTCAGAGTTGCCTTGAACTGCAAAATGAACAAGATATAAATTTAACAAATAATACGCCTATTTTGCTAAACAAGTCTCATTTTCTTAATCCTTTTAAAACATTGGAACCTTTACTTGCTGTATTTACTATGCTTCATTTTGTAAATAGAAATGAAGTACTGTACATTTTTAAAGTAAAAGATAAACACAATCCTATTCACTCCTTTTTACAAAAATCCATTCCTGGCCACAGACTACCAACTACTTTTCTGCCAGTATTTGCATATCTTAACATTTCTCCATTCTTCTTTATTTTGTGAACATTCTACTAAGGCTTATAGATTAATCTACTCACTCTAGTTTTATGGTATATATAGATAACATATAGAGGCCCTTTTTGAGGAAGATGGGTGGTTTAGAAATATGAAGTGTGTATAAATATATATATTTATTTATAAATATAAAATTTATTTCACCTATTAGGTTAGCTCTCTCACTGTTTGCTGACAATTTTGTTGAGAATGTCACTGGCAGAATAGCTGGTCTGTAACAACTTTTTTTTTACAAAACAACTCTTACTAAAATACTTATTTGCAGAGTAGGACTACAATCTAATGCAGGGGTGTCCAAACTCGGTCACTTTAAGACTTGTTGACTTCAACTCCCAGAATTCACCAGCCAGAAAAAGCTGGCTGGGGAATTCTGGGAGTTGAAGTCCACAAGTCTTAAAGTGGCTGGGTTTGGAGACCCCTGATCTAACGGTTCAATCAGGACCGTAACTTTTTGGATTCTTAACTCGCTGGGGCGTACATATACATCTCCCCACCCTCGTCACTTTAAGATACACATGTGCATCTTCTAAATACTTAAACCATAAAGTTCGGACTAGCTTTGTAGGGATTCACATATGCAACAATGAAAACGGATGGATTACATTTGGGAAGCCACATCAGGTTTGCACTGAAACAAGTCCATACATGAACTCCACAAACTGAGATGGGGGGGGGGGGGTCCCAACCAATCGCCATCCTCTAGTAGCGGGTCACAACTGTTGGGATGCATTGGAAATTTGTCTTTTGCAATCCCAGCTGCCTATCTCCCTCTCTTTCCGAGGTAGAAAACGCCAAAAGACACTTCACCTGTTCCCGCAGCTCTCGGCCCCGACGCAACGCGCTCTGCAGTGGGCCTCTTCGGCTCCGACGGCTGGTCATTTGTATAGACATTGCCGAGGTTGCTTTGAGCAAAGACAGCGGCCGCCACGGTCGCTAAGGAGACTAACGCTGCGGCGCTTAACTAAAACGTCATCAATCGGCGATCCGAAGTCCCAAAGCGTGATTTAGGAGAGAATCTCACTAACGGTGCTAGGCGTCTCCGCAGGTAGCAAAGCCGAAGGAGCAAGATGTTCCCGGGTAAAGGGAACAGCTGAGGGGCAACTCCCAATTTTGCCCTTCCTCTAGTAACAAAAGGAATAGGCGATAAAATACCATTGTTCATTATGCTTCTCGTAATTCGATTGTTTTAAGCATTCTTACAGCCCCATCCAATTAGATGCAAAGAACACGGGAAATACGAAAATAGGAGTTTACGGTCGGTTTTGCTAAATATATGCCTGGTAGTTCACATCAGCCTATATAATCCTCCAATTTTATTCTCCAAATCTCCTAGGATCTATTCTAGAGTGAACTTGAACTCTGGAATTCTAGCCCAGTACTTATTCAAAACCCATGTCTATGAGGGACACTTGAGCAGGATAAACAGCAATTACATATTCAATAAATGTATATCCCAGCTTTTTACTTGATTGCTCAATGTGCCTAACAATAAATCGAAACAGAAATTATAACTATTATAAACTTGATAAAATACTTTATCGTTTCAACCTGGCCCCAAACATCTCAAAACGAAGGGTTCACCAAACTGAATATATGAAGTGTTAAATTATCTTTTTGCCACCAGATAGATGCTTACTGTACAGTACAGTACTCATTCAATTGGGTTGGACTTTCACCTTTATTACAAAATACCGGTAATAAGATCAAAATTCAGTATGAGTCAATTAGTACATTGACTCATGGCTGCACTAGAACAGGAGTCTGTAAGAATTTATAGCAAAGCATTCATCATGTACTGCATCTCAACTCCCATACCTAAATACCATTTCTAGTCCTTTGTTTCATTATTATTATTATTATTATTATTATTATTATTATTATTATTATTATTATTATTATTATTATTATTTATTTGTATACCGTCCTCTCTCCCGTAGGGACTCAGGGCGGTGCACAGGAATAATAAAGGATAAAATACATATAAATACAGTCAATAGATAAATTTAAAATTAAATAAAATAAATTTAACCTGTGTTAAAATAATAAGAAACCCTAATAAAATGATAGTAAAAACACACTATGCCAGGCCGGCTGCATGAAAAAAGTAAGTCTTTAATGTTCGCCGGAAGAGGCAAAGATTCATGATGGTACGATAGTCAGGGGGCAGGTCGTTCCAGAGGGCTGGACCCGCCACAGAGAAGGCCCTTCCCCTGGGAGCCGCCAGCTGGCATTGTCCAGTTATTATACAGTTGAATAAACAGATTGTTTCTTATAAAATATCACACCAAAATAGTTAAATAGTTCAGATTTAAAATCACATTCAATGTAAGTTTTAGTTTACACATTGCTCTAGGCTTAAATATGATTTATTAAATAAGCTAAATGTAGCTTTACATAATACAGTAAGCCTACACAAAACAAACCACATTATGGTTTAGCATGCTGTGTGAATCAGGCTAATAAATTTAGGACTAACCTTTAATGTTTATAAATTGGTAATCACATATTAGGATATAAAATTATACTCGTCTTCATTTTCATGGCCAAAATAAAGAACTTTTAAGAAAAAACTAACACAGAATATATTGCATTGCACTTGTTTATTTTCTATTTAAACTTTATTAGGAAGTTCCAATTCATAAAATATCCTTAAATTATTAGCAGTCCAAGTAGGGAATGTTAAGCTGTTCATACAGACAAATTTCAACAGACAGATGATTTCTTTCTGCAGATGTTAAACCTTTTTGTAAATATCAGTCCCATATGATGGCAATTTCATAGATATCTCCAAGCCACGTTTATGCAGGAGGATTTTTTAAAGAAGTCCATTATTGTAGTTCTTTTTGAGGCTTCTATTGTGTTCAGCTGTTGACAGGTGAAAAAAATGAAAATCAGTTCCATATAACTTAATTTTCTCAAAATTTAAAATATAAAACAAAAAAGAATACAAATTAAAATACATAACAGATGATGTAATTTTAGTATTTGGGAACAGCATTAAGGCAATCAGGTACAGTTCCATCCACTGAGATGTTTGTTGATTTTGGTACAACTGTCAACTGAAATGTTGCAGGAACCCTGACAAAATGTCTATATATACGATAAAGAATTTAAATTGAGAAAAAAATTCCTGAATTTAAAAATCAGCATATTTTCAATAAAAATAACAAAAATAAGTATTTTTAATTAAAAATAGGCCTGCAAAATGTTCAGCTGCTCTGAAAAAAATTGATTGTAACCCAATAAACAAGGTTGAAACTTGTAACCCAAAAGTAATTTCAACCACTTTTGAAAAAACCATGAATTTCCATACTGTTGTTAAAACTATCCCAAAATGAGTAGTTTCAGGGAAATATTCTGTTCCCAAAGCTCTCCCAGAACAAATAGCATTCAATATGCAAACATTATACAGAAACAGGTCTTCTCTACCTAAAATAGTAATAGTCAAGGTATCCTCAGGCTCTGCAACTAGTATTAAAACACAAAAACCCTTCAAGAAAAAAGGTACAAAATGAAACATAAGGCTTTTGTGCCTTTATTTTGATGCAAAGAATCATAAAATTATTTTGATTATTTTTTTAAAGATAGCAAAGAAAAACACAGCAAAAATTAAGCGTGTTAACTATTTGGCCTACTTCTCTTGATACCAGCTTTGAAACGCAGGGATCACCGCTTGAACTTTTCATTGCCCCAGCCTAGGGTTAAAAGGCCCGAGGGCAAACGAGCGCTTTGCCATGAAAGAGCGTTGCCTTTCAGCGTGACCCCTCTCTTAGTCAGCACCACCCACTCCCGGTCACCATTCCTGGGCTATTGCGGGCGGCTTCCTCACCGCTTCACGCGAGTTCCAATTTATTCTGAGTTGCTGCTAGCTGGTCCTGCAGCCGTCGCTTCCGCCACTTGAGGTAATACCTCCGCGCTCTGTTCGCCTGCCATCCCACCACCACTCCCGAAGCGAAGGCTAGTAACACCGCTAGCTTGACCGAGCGATCCGACAAGGGCTCCGAGCTCAGCGCCATTGCCATTGCCATTGGCCTTCAATCTGATATGGCGCCCACTAGAGGACAATCTGCTTTTATCCCCTAGCAGGGGTCTGCAAAGTCGGCTCTTTTAAGACTGGTGGACTTCAACTCCCAGAATTCCCTAGCCAGCCATGCTGGCTGGGGAATTCTGGGAGTTGAAGTCCACCAGTCTTAAAAGAGCCGACTTTGCAGACCCCTGCACTGGCGCCGAATGAAAAAAGGAGCTAAGAATGTTCTTGGCGCAGCAACTAGCGGCTATGAGGCTGCAGTTAGCAATCTCTATCGAAATCGGTGAGGTTTCCCTTTGAGTAAGCACAACTACGGCAACACGTCGCTTTAATCGGCGTTTTTCAAACCCGGTAACTTAAAGATGTGTGGACTTCAAGTCCCAGAGTTCTCCAATTAGCATGCTGGGTTAGCGAATTCTGGGAGTTGAACTCCACACATCTTAATCTTGTTAAGTTTGAAAAGCACTAAGTTAAATATAGCATGATTGCTTCAGCATAGTGTAGCTTGAAATGTGAATTATAAACCACAGTTTGATAAGGATAGGAATTGCTGTTTGGAGCCCACTAAAAGTTCACTGTCTGATCCCTCTCTTTTTTTTTCCAAAATAAGTATTATGTTATATTAGAAATCAACTGGCTGTAAAACAAAGTAAAAGCCTCTAGCCTATTTATTTATTTAAAAAATACTTTCAAACCTATAAAGATTCCTCTGTGAGGCCAATTAAGTTTGTTGGCATTTATATCTGAGAAAATATGTACACATTGGATCACTTTGTAGCAAGAATGTATTGGTATAAAAGTTGAAGTGAACTTTTCTTGATTTCATGAACATGTTTTTGCAATTTATTTGCAACAATATAGAACTCTTTGCTTTCTTTTAAACTCCCCAGTGTAACCCATAACTCTATTTTTCTCTGATACTTTCACAACCAGATATTAACCCAAATCTATACTACTAACAAGGTCAGCTGGGGTTTCTATCTTTTAAACTATAACCCTGATTTAAGCCCTGTTTGAGTAAATTTACTGTCACTGTTATTATGGTAAACAAAAATGATTTTTTTTCTAAAGCAGATCTGAAAACTTTTGAAACTGTTTCAGCCAGTTTCAACATACTTGCAGTGGGGAAAAACTCCAAACACATAAGATTTACTGAAAACTTTTTCATATACTTGCAATCTTCTAGATGAAGTTTTGTTAATTAGAGATTGGAATTGCTTCTACAGTCAGAGCTGTTTTATACTGCTGACATATGCACCCTTTTCCTATAAATTGTTATGACTTTCAACTTTCCTCAGATTGATGACAGGCAGATGTTTTGGGTCAATCTAACATTCCTAAATAGCCCCAAGTTGGGTAAGATCATTCAAACTAGGAATGTTCACTATCACTAGATATTTATTTTTCCCTAAATCTTATTCACAGTATTAGAGATAAATCTAATCCGATGCGCTTTACTTTAATTTGATGAGATTTGATAGAAATCCTGAATACACAAATAAACTGAGTCCAGATTTTGAACTTAGAGACTAGCCAAACATTTTGCCTAATGTTTTGTGCAAACCCAATCCACATAGTTGGTTTATGGTTCAATGTGACATGCAAACTCAGAAAATTAGATTTATAATTTATTATGTAAGATAAGGCTAAATGGGTCCTGTTCAATTTTTCTTAAATTTTTGGAGTGCTGAGATATTTGGCCTCACCTTGCAATAATGTTGTTTTTCTCCCTGCCACAATAGATATAACTTAGCTAAATGCATTTTAAGAGTAATTACTATTAATTGTTAGCCTTCAATCCTATAATTCCTAGATCAGTTGAATAAGATCAGGAATTAGCTACAGTAATGGGGAGATGGGTCTACTACTGTCTTTAAACATTTAAAGACAGTAAGTAAACATTTTGGTACTATTCCTATGTTCTGGCCTCATGTGGATAAAATGCTTCTTCATCATTTCCAAAGTACTAGATGGAGAATTAACATTATACTCATTGCAAGTCAAACTTCCTTTTTTGAGAAAGCCAATTCCCACCAATGGCAAAGAAATAAAACAAAATGGGGAACTGCAGCCAAGCACCAAAAAGTGCCAACTATGCAGCAATCTTGTGTAGCTATGTCTTTGAGAACAGCCAACTACCTATACATGTAACCATGTGTAAGGAAGCTATAAATGTATATGTTTTTTTTAAAAAACAAGACAAACATTGCTGTTTTGAAATAATTTCCTGGGATAACATCTCAATGTAGTTCTCATATTTAAGAAAACTACATATGTGAGGTTAGCAAAAGCAAAACTCTAATATTTCTGCCCCTGTATACATCACACCAATTTTGCTCATTTGCTGTTACAGATTAATAGGAAAATATTAATAACAAGGCATTAATAGGAAAATATTAAATTACAAGTTCTGGAAAAGATAAAGGTAAATTCATAGCAGTTTGGGGGAACCTTGAAACCTAAAGATCAGTGATAAAAATTACTTCTCATAATCATTGTCCAGTATCGGCTTATTCTTTGGCATATGAATTTAGGTTACTTTGCATTAGATCAGGGGTGTCAAACTCGATTTCATTGAGGGACGCATCAGGCTTGTGTTTGTGGTGGGTGTGGCTAGGGTGGGTGTGGCCAGCTCAACATCACTCTGCCAGTGAAAATGGGCTCCTGGTCTCTGTTTTGGCTTCTATGGCCTCCTGCAGCCCTCTGCCAATAAAAACAGCACTTGAGAGGGCAACATGCAACCCTTCCAAGCTCCATTTTCATTTACCAAGGCACTGCGGGCAGGATCTAAGCACCTCACAGACCGCTTCTGGCCCCTGCCCTTGAGTTTGACACCACTGCATTAGATGTTTTTTACGTGACCTGTTTGCTGGTAAAGCCCCACATTTGATCAAATGTTATTGTTGGCAAACAAAATAAATACTGGTTGTTTTTCCTTCTGTTCCTTGTGTCTGGTTAATTGGAGCAGGGGTTGGACAAGAATATTTGGAAAGTGTTATTTCTGTGACACTGCACATTAATATATAAACTAGTTGCTTAGTTTAAGATATTTGAAGAAAAGACTGCCTACCTTCTCTTCCCCCAAATCTGAAATATGTTAACCATATCAATGTATGCATGCATGGATTTGAGTGTAGCTGGGAACTGCGTAGAAGCTAAGTACGAGAATGAAAGAGGAATTGAGAGACAGAGAGAGGACAGAGTGGCAATTTTTTTCTAATAAACACAAGCATGAGTTTTCAAAAATTTGGAGACCAAGTTAGTGCCAGATATTCCTGGCAAAATAACCACAAAAAGACTGTCTATAGCAGGGTTGTGCATGGGAGGGGGTTAAAAAAGTCAAGATGGCAGCCTCATCCCCATGACCAAAGCCACACTCCTTTTCCTTTTAAACTAGGGGCAGGAGCTCGGTCAAGAAACACTGATTGCCCTCTTGGTTTTTTAATCTCCCTGCCAGATGTTGCTGCCTTACAGAATTATCTTTGCTTTTCATACTTGTACATAGACATGTAAGATAGTGTGTGTCTCAATTATCACTTCACATACACAACATAATGCACAATCAGGCCTTTTGTTCTGATACTATCCATGCTTTTCATAGTACTGAATACTATTTTCATTCCTGTGTGTAGATAAAACGATGTACCTTTTAAAACATGGTGTTTTTCATCTCTACTTTTCATCTCTGCCTATCACTTCTTCAAAGAGAATATATTGGTAAATTGCTCTAAGTCTTTGCTGCAGCCTTGGAAAGAGAAATCAGGGTCACTCCCATCAGCTCTACTGAGAAGGCAGCTCTTTTACCAGAGGAATAGACTAAAGGAGAACCAGCAGTAAAGTGTTCAGCAACTTTTGACTCCTCTTCTTCTTTAAAGTATTCCCATCTGATTATTACAAGGAATTTGTACAAAGCCTTAGCTACTGAGTTTGTTTTATCTCCAAACAAGGTTTCCAAACCTTTTTCCTTTTCTGTCACATCATTTAAATTAATTATATCAAATGACATAAAAGCAAAGACAGTCTTATTACAGGATTTTGCAAGCCTTTTAAAGAACTTTTTTTATCTGAGGACTGAATTAAAGGTAAAATAACTCTGATAACATTTTCGCCCAAGCAGCCTTGGGTCGCTTTTCAAGCATAAAATGGGCAGCATATGAATTTAATAAATAAACCCACTCTGATAGCTAGTTCCTAGTTGATGATATTCTCTCTTAATTTTTTTTTAAATAACAAAATTGTTTGTTTTCTGACAATTGCATTTCAATGCATGCTATTTGTAAGTCGATGCAAGAATATTTTCCTTTAAGTGGTAGGATGTTCAAACTAGGAAATAAATTATTCATATTTGAATAATTAACATTCATTTTTAAAAGATCTCATACTGAGACTCAGGGGAATGGTAAGCAGAATTATGTACAGTATTACAGGATACACAAACTGAGAATGTTTCTATAACGCAGTATCTAGCTTGTTAAAAACAAATACATGCATATATTCCCAGTAGCTAGTAGTCATCCCTTTATCTTGCAACCAACTTCTGTAGTTGCTCTCAGGCAGTCTTTTATGCCATTAACGGCACCATATTAAGTAGAAATTCAATAGGTAATACTAAATCCCTTTCATATCTATGGAAAGAGAAATTGCAAAACCTGTATTTCAATCATGATTGGATCTTAGATACAAGGGAACTGTGGTAATTTGAAAAGAAATACAGAAAGCTGCCGTCATTGATTAGCATAACTTATGCTAGATATTGTAATTCCTCTCTCCAGCCCTTTTAAAATAGAAGACATCTGAAATGTAATGTGTGGCCTTTCGCCAAGTATGCCTATGCTGTATAGTAAAACACAATATAACTTATTTGTTCATGGTTCAACTCTAATGCAAACACATTCATGATAGTTTGTAAGTATTTATGGCTGCTTACTACCATATAAACATAGATTACATTAGTTTATTCAAACAATTATTTTAAAGCATGGTTTAAAGCAGTGTTTCTCAAATAGTGGGGCGGGGCCCCCAGGGGGGGCGCGAGGCTCCGTAAAGGGGGGCGCGTTTGACCTCGGCAAAGGTTTTAATTTTTTTTACATTTCTAATGCACTTTAAATCTTTTCTGCTACAGTTAATAAAGCTATTCTTTGTTGTAAATTGATCCACATTTCTTTCTTTTTTTATTCTCTTATATGTTAATAAGGATACAGTGTTATGTAGAGGTGTACTTATAACAATTTTATAGACAAATGATACTATTTACAGTCGCGCGGGGGGCGCGAAATGTTTTCTTCTTCCTAGGGGGGGCATGACAGAAAATAATTGAGAAGCACTGGTTTAAAGCAATAAGCAAAACAAACAGGCTAGATAGCTAAAGGGGGGGTGGGGTGTATTGCCTGCCAAATTTGTCTGCTGCTTTTCCAGAAGTTCTTCAGTTAGGCAAACCACTAACTATCCAGCAGAAGCCACAACATTATCACACAAATGACACAAATGTATGTGATGACATAACAACGTCACTATCTCTACTGAGAACACTGATGCTGATCCCACTTTTGGGATCAGAATGCTGAATGAATGGATCTCTTCAGCTGATCCAACAGAACTATCCTGTAAATGAGTTTTACTGTAATGCCATAAAAATAAAATGCAAGAGGTTAATACTTGACACCTTTTTTCATTTGCATGAAGAAGTTAATCCTTTCATATTCTAGGAAAGAAGGAAAGGTATCTTCTGATCACACATCAGTGTGATCTTAAATGAATTGAGCTTAATGTTGGAAACACTGGAAATCAGGAGAATTGCTATCCATATAGCTGGAAGGCTGCAGCTTGAGGAAAGCTGCCCATTGTTACACACTAAAATCTACAACCACATTTTTTTTTAAAAATGCACATAAAAACCTGTTCAATTGCCTACAGAGATTTGACACTTCTCTTTTTCAGTTCCCTTTGTCAAATTCCCTTACAGTCCAGTCCCCAAAAGCCGTTATATGTGATCCGCTCTATTATCTCAACCTCACAATTTCTGGTCCCCTTGGAGATCTTTTAATTAGTTTGGTGAAAGGTATATTGGCTCAGGAGAAGGGACGCTCCAGTGTGGTTTATTAAGGTCCCTGAAAATAAGACCTCCCCAGATAATAAGCCCAATCGGGCTTTTGAGCGCATGTGCTAAAATAAGCCCTCCCTGAAAATATTGCAACACAGCCATGAAGTGACCATGCTCGCTGCCTCCTGCACCTCAAAATAAGGCCTCCCCAAAAATAAGGCCAAGAGCTTATTTCGGGGGGTCAAAGGAAAATAAGACCCTGTCTTATTTTGGGGAAAACACGGGTAGTGGTGTGTTAACCATTAAGCAGACTAAGCAGGTGCTTAGGGCATCAGGCCCAAAGGGGCACCACAAAATTGAGAAAGGAAAAAAAAAACCTCAATGATTTTTGCAGTACCCACAAAGGAGTGGGGCACCAAGATTTGTCAGTGCTTTAGGGAACCAGTGAGCCTTAATCCGCCACTGACATGAAGTCTGGAATCAGTGGACCCCAAGTGACGTTTTTTCAGAGTAGTTGACTACTCGCTAACCTTTATTTTGAAGAAGGGTAAAATAAACCACCCTCAACGACAGCCATACGACGAAAAACAATCTACCATCTTTAAAGCGCTCCATGGCTCGGGGCCTAGTTATATGCGAGACCGCCTCCTGCCCCATACATCCCTCAGACCAATCCGCTCCCACAGAGAGGGCCTCCTCAGGGTACCGTCGGCCGGACAATGCCGACTGGCGACACCCAGGGGAAGAGCCTTCTCTGTGGCGGGGCCAGCCCTTTGGAATGACCTACCCCCTGAATTACGTACCATCACCGACCTCCGCCTCTTCCGCCAATGTCTTAAGACATATCTGTTTCAACAAGCCGGCCTAGCCTAACCTCCCTTGGGGACTTAAGATAGTTTTAAATTGGGTTTTAAAATTTGGTTTTAGCGCAGGATGGGGTTATTTAATAGTTTTTTAAATTATATTTATTGTATTTTTGTATGTTTTTTAAATTTCCTGTGCGCCGCCCTGGGTCCTCTGTGGAGAAGGGCGGGGTATAAATTTAAATAAAAAAAAATTAAAAAAAATAAATTAATGGGCGCCCGCCAGGGCAATCCCTCCGAGATCAAGACGACATGGAATCCCAGTCGCCTGATTTAAGGAGTCTCTGATTTTGGAGCAGAAACTTTTGCCCCAGTGTTTACACGAGCGTTTACGAGTTGCACGGAGTGCATCACCCCCCACCCACCTCCCTCAGCCCCGCTCTCCTTTCCCCCCATCCCGCTCCCCATCCACAAGCAGTGAGCTGTTTCCGCCGTCCGGAGTCACGTGCGCCAGGGGATTAAAGCCAGGCTCCTCCGCGATGGAGCCTTTGGTTGGAAGTCGATCGGGGATCCCTCCAACTCAGGCGACGCCGCTGCCGTCCGCTGCCTTGCCGTCGGGGAGGCCGGGCGCGGCCCCGCCTAAAGCAACCATGGGCGACTCGGCGAAGGAGGAGGAGGAGGTAGCCCCCGTCAGAGTGGCTATTACGGGGTGGTCGCCCGGGAGGCGCATCTTCGAGGGGGCTGCAGCTTCCGCGTTGCCCGGGACGGGTACCCCGACTCTAGGCCGAAGGCTCCTGTCGCCCCTTCCTTCCTTCCTTCCCCACCCCAGGGACTGCGCTCTTTCCCCTCTTCTAAATGCCCCCCTGCCTTGTAAACTACTTTTCCTCTACTACACGTACAGCGTCCCTTTTGCGCGGAGCAAGCAAGCAAGCGGGAGGTTGCACGGTACAGTTACTTTTGGCATCCCCGGGCGCCTTCGAAGAGGAGTCGCACTTGGGATGGGCATTGCAGGTTGCCGGTCGCCTCCCTCCGTTTCAGATGTCAGGCGAGCAGAAAGGATCTTTTGTCCGTCGGTGATGCCGCGAAAAGTTTGCCCTTTACGGGCGAATCAACCGAGTGGGGGTGAATGGGACACGGCGTTGTGCTTTGGATTGGCGGGCTCCGCCGTTGCTCTTATGTTTCTATGCTACTTTTCTGCCACCGCGCCAGAGTTCCAACAAGCTGAAGGAGACGTTTGCTACGCATTCCTCGGCTGGCTTTGGCTCAAAGTTAGAGACACTGCCGGAGCCTTGGGTTGGGCGGGGCGAACATTGTAAAAGAAATGCTGAAAGCAAGGGTCGTCGCCAAGCGGCCTCCTCTTATTTGTCCCGTCCGGTTAGTTTGCCTTTCAGCCCTGCGTATCTCAGCCAGTTTAGGGATGATGGGAATTGAGAACTGACATAGGTAAAGAAAGCTTTTGTGCCTCTCCTAAGGCATTGTAATAGACCCTGCTCCATCTTAGGCTTCCAGGGGTACGAGAGATCCAATCTGGGTCGGTCATCGGAACCAGAGGTTTAGTCTTCTGAACTCATGCTGGAGCCCATCCTCAGGGAACTTCTCTCTCACCGGAATGAGTTTACCAAAATGTAATTGTCCCAGGATGTGAGACACAGAAATTTCCTGAGGATGGGCTCCAGCATGAGTCCAAAAGCTCGGAAGACTAAGTTTCTGGTCCCGGTGAGGTGTGATCCTGCAACATTATTATGGGACACATACATTCGCCTTCGTTCCAGGAGTGTGTAGTGTGGACTGACTCTGATCAGTTCAAAAACACTCATAGCCTTATGTATTTTCACTGGTTGAAATGAGTTTCTGGATTTTCCCTCCCCGGTAAGCCAACATAGCTACTATGGATTTTATTACTTATACTTAAAAATACTTTAAATATCTTTTATTATTTTGCTGGTTGTTGCAAATGCCCTAATTGAAAGCAGAAGCTGCCCTAAAGGCCAAGAATGCTTTTTCCATCATAGGAATGTGCAATTCTGTAATAAACTGGATTTTGTCAAAAGCTTTAATTTATTCACATCACAGAAAATAGCTTTCTTTTCCAGATTCCCTTTTTTTAAGTGTGTGATCTTACTTTTCCAAGTCATAAAATAGCAAATAGGTATTTGACTACACTTAATCACAGGAATGGCTGGATCTCAGTCTGCACATGGCCTTTGCTGATGATTCTTTTGGTATGATTCTTTTGTCCTAGGCATTTACTTGAGCTTGTTGAATGTAAATGGGCTGCACTGTTTCATATTGCAGATGGAATTCGATGACCTGTCATTCGCACAGTTCTGTAAGCTTTATTCTCAATCTTGGGTTCTCAGATAATGCTTTGTGATACCCCTTCGGGTATCTCCAGAATGTTATATACCCCCTGGTTGCCTTATCTCAAAACTAACCACTTACAGTTTTTCTATATCACCTTTCAGGGCTTGGTTTTTCAGTCCCTTGCACATTCTCATTTCCTGTCTCTGAATCTTGTGTTTTTATGTCGTTTTAAAGAGTGGAATTCAGATGCAATTCTTAAAGTGGGATTCAACCTACTCATAGAATTCTGTAATTGGAAACTATGCTTTTCTTGAGCCCAAACCCAATTGCATTTGGCTTTTCCCCCCATATTGTTATGCAAGCCATTTGAAGCTCCATACCAGGGGTGAAATTCAGCAGGTTCTGACAGGTTTTGAGAACCGGTAATGGAAAATTTGAGTAGTTCGGAGAATATCACCTCTGGCTGGCCCCAGAGTGGGGTGGGAATGGGGATTTTGCAGTATCCCTCCCCTGCCACACCCACCAAGCCACGCCCAGAGGACCGGTAGTAAAAAAAATTGAATTTCACCACTCCTCCATACATACAGATATTTACATCACTTTTCAATCAATTGTAACTAGGGGGGATATAGCTGTTACGATAGCGAAGTATAATAGAAACTTTTTTTAGTTTTTTTTTTTTGTGAGGATGCTTCTAAGTCTGTGTTGATTTCTAGTTACTGCCTGAACAAGTTCCTGTAGTTTTCTTGGCACAATTTTTCAGAAGTGATTTTTTATTACCTCCTTCCAAGGGCTGAGAGAGATTGACTGGCCACTGCCTTTTGTGCCAAAGACAGAAATAGAACTCATGGTCTTGAGGTTTCTACCCTGAAGTTTCTACTTACGAGATCGCCTTCTGCCACCAAGAGCCTTCCACCGGCCAGTACGCTCCCATAGAGAGGGTCTCCTCATGGTGCCGTCGGCTAGACAATGTCGACTGGCGACACCCAGGGGGAGAGCCTTCTCCATGGGAGCACCTGTCCTCTGGAACGAATTGCCCCCGGAATTAAGAACTATCCCTGACTTACGCACCTTCCGCCATGGTCTCAAAACCTTTTTTTCCAACAAGCCAGGCTGGCATAAAACATGGTTTTTTAAATTCATATTTTTATTAATTTTAATCAGGGTTAGTTTGGGGGTTTTTTCCACGTTTCGGCCAAGGTTTAATATGTTTTTAAAAGCTTTTTTACTTTTGTATATTTGTTTTTATTCTGGCTGTACACCGCCCTGAGTCCTTCGGGAGTAGGACGGTATAAAAAACCAATAAACTAAACTAAACTAAACTGATGCCTTAACCCCCATAACAAACTGGCCCTAATAGGAACATAGAATGGACAAATACATTAGTTTGTTGCTGGCTCACCATTGTCTTGCCTGGTTAGGCAGGGGCCAAAGGTTGGAGCACGTGTTTTGGTCCTGTGGTGTTCTTTTAGTGGATAAAAGCCCACATATACATGGGCATCATTGTGACAGCTACCGAGTGAATTACTGGAAATTCGCAAAGAAGGCAATATTAGTTCACATGAACAAATGGACTTGATAAGATAGTTGTATGTGATATATTAGTATTTCTGTTTCCCCCCCCAAATTAAATAGTATTGTAAAGGAGAGGGAGGAAAGACGTGGTGCATGGACAGTATTAATTGTGTCTCCTTGCTTCTGACTATAGTAAAAGTTAACCACCCAAATACTAATGCCTGCAGTTTTCTCAATCTGTAGTACTTTCAAAGAAATGACTGAAATGGTTTGTATTCTGGCAGTTTCAACAAATGGGTTGTGTTAAAAAGTAACTAAAAGGATAATATGCGTTATATACTATGGTACAATACGTTTCCACAATGCAGTAAAGTCTGAAATCTGATCGGGGTATAAAAATACTTAATACAACAGTTTCATAGAAACTAAATTAATCTGATCAAGAAATGAATAGAAGACAGCCAATTAGCTTATATACACATTCTGAGTTCCGTTACTGATGAAGGATCGCCTTTAAATGTAATTTGTTCTTAGCAATGAGGGTGTAAATAAAAAAGCAAAAGTATGAGCAAATGGTTTGCAAGTAATGGATCTTCAAAAAAGCATTTTCTGCTTTAATCAAGGAGAGAACCGACCTAGAAATAAGGAGAAATTTCTGGACAGTTAGAACAATTAATCAGAGGAATGACTTGCCTCCAGAAGTTACAGATGCACCAACACTGGATGTTTTAAAGAAAAGACTGGACAGTCACTTGTCTGAAATGGTATAGGGCAGGGGTCTGCAAAGTTGGCTCTTTTAAGACTGGTGGACTTCAACTCATAGAGTTCCCCAGCCAGCATAGCTGGCTGGGGAATTCTGGGAGTTGAAGTCCACCAGTCTTAAAAGAGCCGACTTTGCAGACCCCTGGTATAGGGTCTCCTGCTTGAGCAGGAGGTTAGACAGGGGTCCCCAACCTTTTTTGCACCAGGGACCGGTTTCATTTTAAAGAAAATTATGCGGACCGGCTGGCCTAGAGGAGGAGGGTGGGGAGGGGGAACAGGTGGCACATGCGCACGCGGGGGGGAGTCGGCTCACTTGGCCGTCTAGGGCAGTGGTGAGCAAACTTATTAGTCAATAGAGCCAAATATCAACAGTACCACTACTGAAATTTCTTTTGAGAGCCAAAAGGTGTGGCCTGTTTTGTGGGAGTGGCTCAGTTGTCATGTGATGCGGTGGGCGTGGCCAACTTGGAAAATGTGGTGAAACTCACTTAACAGTCTTGCTTAGCAACCAAAATTTTGGGCTCAATTGTGGTCATAAGTTCTTTCTTTCTTTCTTTCTTTCTTTCTTTCTTTCTTTCTTTCTTTCTTTCTTTCTTTCTTTCTTCCATTTCTGGCTGGTCTTTGGTCTTCTGAAGATGGTAAAAATGGATTTATGGGCACTCGGTATATATAAAGGCAGCCCATGACTCTTTGGGATGCTGGTTTGAATCCAGGAAATGACTCAGAGAATGTGATTCCTTTGAAATGACCACTGGGAGAAAAATAAATCTTTAACCTGGTTAACCAAACAGGTAGCTTGAGGTGGAAGGAAATAGGAAAATAGATTTCTTCCTTTCCTTTCCTTCATTCCATTGCCTCCCTCCCCCTTCCTCCTTTCCTTCCCTCCCTCCTACCCTCCATCCCTCTTTCTTTTTCTTTCTTTCTTTCCTTCCTTCCTTCCTTCTTTCACCCCTCCCTTCCTCCTCCCTCCCCCTTCTTTCCTTCACTCCCTCCCTCCCACCCTCCATTCATCTTTCTTTTTCTATTTTTCTTTTTCTCTTTCTCTGTTTTTTTGTCTCTCTCTGTATCTGTCTCTCTCTCCTCCCTCCACCCATCTCTGTCACTCTGTGTGTGTGTGTGTGTGTGTGTGTCTGTTTCCCTCTCTCTCTCTTTCTGTCTCTCTAAGTCTGCCTCTCTGTGTGTCTACCATTCTCTCCCTCCCTCCCCCCGGGGAAGCAGCAGAGGGGTCGGCATGTCAGTTGCGGAGGTTATCCCGCAGCAAGCGAGCCGAGGACCCGAGCTGCGGCTAGTGCCGCCGAAGCCATCTGGGCGGCGCACGCCCACCTCCCTTCCAGCCCCGTGTGCGCCGCCAAAGCCGTCCGGGCGCCGCACGGGGCTGGAAGGAAGGTGGGCGTTCGGCGCCCAGATGGCTTTGGCAGCACGCAGCTTGGGTCCTTCGCCCGCCCGTTGCGGGATAACCTCCCCAGCCGACATGCCGGCCCCTCCAGGAAGCCCCGGAAAGTGCAGTGCACCGCAGTGGCCATTGGAAGGAGCTGGTGGAGGCGCGCTCAGCCATCCTCTGCCCAGGGGGCTGCTCCCTCCTCCTCACCAGCCCTGCAGCCCAGTTCCTATGAAGCCGCGGACCGGCACCGGTCTGCGGACCGACGGTTGGGGATCCCTGGATTAGAAGACCTCCCAAGTTCCTTCCAACTGTGTTATTTTGTTATTATTTTTCTTTGTTCCTTATTTTAAAAGGTTTTTGCCAGTTTAGTAGTGTTTAAATCAGACATACAATTTGAGATTTCTTTGGAGATTAAGACATGAGTTTTATCAATAGTTCTGAGTTTCACAGGTATTTCAGGCACTTGACTACTCGTGAAACATACACAGGTACACTCTGCTCCCTGTCTTGAGGGGTGGACTGCTGGGGGTTTGCAGGGGTTCAGGAGAACCTCTAGATAAGATTCTGTGCAGTTCGGAGAACCCTCAGATCCCACTCCTGGCTGGCCCTGCCCACCACGCCCCTCCTAGGAGTCCCCATTCAGCCCATTTTGGATGCAGGTAAATGCAGGGTGCACACGGAGGTTTGGGTAGGGTGAAAAACGGGCCTACTGGAAGTTCGGGAAGGCTGGAAATAGGCCTGTTTCTGGCCTCCAGAGGGCCTCCGGAGCCTGGAGGCCCATTTTCACCCTCTCAGAGGCTTGAGGAAAGCCTCTGGAGTCCAGGGAGGGCAAAAATGGTGCAGGAGGCCGACTAGGCCACACCCAACATGGCCATGCCAGCCCAGCACCTGGGCAGAGAAACCCTTGCTAAAATTTTGGAAGCCCACACCTGGATATAGCATAAAATTTTGCCTGTTTTGTTCTTAAGGTGGTACTTGGGTATCTTCAGGTACACATCCAAATGTGAGAATAACGTCTTAGCTGAAGGACAAAAGTTGGGGGGAAATTCAATCTGATGAGTTAAACTGCAGGCCTTTGACATTTTACATGACAACCAAAATAGAATAGAATGAGTGAGTAGGAGTTTTCCAGCTCAGCTCTAAAAGAAGGGTTTTAAAAAATAATAATTTCTGCAATAATAGCTGCCTTTGTAATCTGAAGATGCCTAATGGGGCGCTCATTTGAACTCTTCCTCCCAGTTCTTATTTCTGGACATCTGAAATGGAGCTTTGTTGCAATAGCATTGGAATCTTTCTCAGAGGCTGTAGCTATAGCACAACTGGGGGTTGACCTCTACAGTATTGCATGCTCATAGAAAGATGCTACATCATTCTGCAGTGACTAGCTCTCATCTTGAGGGGAATCCATATGCTTCCACTAAGGCTGGCAGTGACTAATGAGTGAGATTACTTAATGAACAAGGTACCTTTATTCCTCTAAGAAGTGTATTCCTTTGATGAAAAAAAGTCAGCATTTTTACCCACAGTAGGCAAGAATGTTATCTGTGGTTTCTGTTCCACACTTTCTTCACTGCATTTAGGAGAGAACTCTTCAGAAACTAGTAAGCAAAGCCATTATAGCAATAGCGCTTAGACTTATATACTGCTTTATAATGCTTTACAGCCCTCTCGGAGCGGTTTACAGAATCAGCATATTGACCCCAACAATCTGGGTCCTTACTGTCCTTGGAAGGATGAAAGGCTGAATCAGCCTTTAGCCAGTGAAGATCAAACTCCTGGCAGTGAGCAGAGTCAGCTGCAATACTGTATTCTGACCACTGCACCACCACGACTCTATAATGAACTGGATGTTGGTGGATTCTGATTCCCAGCATTCTTCACATTGGTTCATGCTGAGTGAAGCAATAGTTAAAGTTCAGCCAAATTTGGAGGGTCACAAATTCTCCACTCTTTTCTGGGAGTTGCTGCTTCAAGGAGTTTCTGAGTATCACTATGAGACTGAGTTGAGGCAGCAGCTGGACCAAACCCAATTTCTGTTTTAAAGTCCCCAGGTTGCTGGGTTAAACTAAAACCAGGTGTCTTGGAAGGGTTGCATTGCCCAATATATTTAACACACAAGTATATATGTATATTGCATTGATAAAAGGAAAGCATACAATAAAATTATGCTATGTTTCATCCTCTTCTTTGTACTCTCATCCTAAATAGGATGACCTATCTGAACAGTCAAAACTTTTGTGCCAGATTTTTTTCCCCAAGACCACTACTTAAGTAATAAAAAAAGTTAACGATTACATTTTAATAACTAAACCATGCAGGTATAGCAATCTCTGCTATTGTTGCCTTGCATAGTGCTTGCTGATATATGGCTCTGTAAATCATCCATCAGTAAATGTTTTGCTGCGAGCCCTCTACCTTAGGACAGGATGTCAGCCTTAAATGTTCAGACTGATTTCCAAGAGACATCACAAGGGGCTCTAACCCCTGTGTATTTGTATGCTGTAAACTTTAGAAGAGATAACTAAAGTTAGCTTATCGTGCAGTCCTGTGAATGTTGATTTACGAGTCTGATCTGTTGAATTTTAATGAAATTTACTACTCGTGGTGTGGACACAGAACTAACGTCATATATTCAGCAACAGTTTCTTATAGAAAACAAAGTCTGCCATCGCTCATACATACCCACCACATTCATTTTATTTTCAGATTTATTGTGAATAAATGTTGCCATCTCTGATTGGCATCATTAACTATAGCAAGGGTGGGGCTGAAATATTCTATGCTGAAATACTGCTTTCTAGTAACAAAAGAATGAAATGCTATTGTAGGATAGAAGTGAGGAACGTACAGCTTTATAGAAATTGCTTAACTACAACTTGCATTTCCTAGAGTAGCCAGTGCTAAGCAATGCTTGGAATTGAGTTTAGCAAGTTCTGAAGGAGCAGAAAATGCATAGAAGATAATTAAGAAGCTAATGTATTTATTGAGTGCAGCAGTCACAATTCACCCATATTGAATATACCTTATTTTTTCATTTTATCCATAGAACCTTCTCTTGGCAGCAGCATATGTCTACGATGCCCAATATAATAGAAACATCCCATTTGAGACTTCACCAAAGGCAATCAGGTAAAGCCAAGGTTACAACAATCCTGAAGTGCAGTGTAAAGAGATATGTTATGAAGCATAAGCATTCTAAAACTCAGTCATCACTAAAGATTTTTTTTTTCAAGCTATGCAGCCAAAGGTTTGGCTCTCCAATAAACAATAAGCATTAGTCTTATTGAATGAAATCAACTTTTGGTACTTTAATTGTCTCCATTTTCCTTCACATTTGGGTCAAATGTAGTTACTCTTTTAAAATAAAGTTGAAATAATAATTACTGAAATTATTTTCTGGATTTTTTCTGAGTCTCTCTTGTGTGTTTATATACAATATAGTTTGATTGAGTAATGTGAAGGTCTAAGACTCTGAGATTTTGAAGTCTTTGAGAAATGACAGAAATGTAATATGCCCCATGTACTACTTCTTAGCATAGCTAAGTCACTGTTAAGGGCCTAAGTGCAACCCTCTTCGTGAGCCTAGAGGGGTGAATAACCCTTAGCGGAGCTGCTGCAGCTTTAGATCTTCTCCACGGGGACACTTGCTTAGTGTCTATTTTGTTGTGTGTTGCCAGAGCAAGTTCTCCATAGCTTGTCCTGTGTTTTAGTGCAAATTTAGATCTGGTGGATTTAAGCTACAGTGCTGAAGATATTAATGGATATTAATGGATAATTGGGTTCTGTTATTTTCCATTTTTCACCATGGGTTTGTGGAGATCTTAAGCTAAGGCTGGTGCCATATTCTTCTGAAGATACCCTATAATTTGCTGCTATGTGTAGAGTCCAAGAAGACCTCTTCCATTCAGATCTTTCCAGATCTTTAAATGTACAATTTGATTCTGTCTTATCATGGCTTGGGATATTGTTTTATTCTGAATATCAGAATAGTAAATGATAGAGTTGAGGTCTTTTATTTGACTTAAGAAGTCAGAAACAGAATAATATTTCTTTAAAGTATCTTAAGAGCCAAGGTGGCGCAGTGGTTAGAATAGAAATACTGCAGACTACTTCTGCTGCCTGCCAGCTGCCTGCAATTTGGCAGTTTGAATCTCACCAGGCTCAAGGTTGACTCAGCCTTCCATCCTTCCGAGGTGGGTAAAATGAGGAGCCAGACTCTGTAAACTGCTTAGAGATGGCTGTAAAGCACTGTGAAGCGGTATATAAGTCAAAGTGCTATTGCTATTATGTAGTATGCATTCTTGGCTTTTCTAGTAGTTCTTTTCCCAAGTTCTAAAGAACATTATTTTTGTTGACCTAGAAACAACTTCAGAGTAATATCAAGGACTCACTTTTATGAAATGTTGAGAGCAATGTCTCATATTTTGTTGAAAAACAAGTTCATAGTCTTTGCAATATCTACAATTATATTTTTGTATTGTTAGAACAAGCTGAGGATTCTTGATTGAACCTACTTGCTTTTTTTTAACCAATGTTCCAATCATTTCTGTATGTGTTCTTTACTCAGGCTTTATTATCTCTATAACCATTGGGCCATGCAAGCAGGTACTTATTTCTTCATATTTTTAGTCCTCACACTTGCAGTATTTGAAGAGCCAGCTGTATACCTACTTCCTTTCTTGGTAAGTATGTGATTAAATATATAGCAGGTAACTCTTGGAAGTTAGAAGCTGTAACAGAGTGTGTAGAGATAGAGATGAACCATATTTACACGTTCAAAAGACACGATAAAAAATTTAGGAAGCAAACAAAAAGATTAGAATGCCTTCCCTCTATCAGCCAATATTCCAATAAGTAGAGATCGGCAATAGACAAATAATCAGGCAGAAAACAATACTGAAGTCAAGGAACCAAAGAGGAAACCACATCCCCACCAAAACTGGCAAGGCAAGCTATCCTGTACAAACCCGCACTGATAATGTTGCCAAGTTGGGTAATGAAACATCTGCAAACAAACAACCAAGCTCAAAAAGCACCAGGGGAACTTCAGAGAAGTGTGTGTGTTAAAGCAATCTTAAGCATGATCATTATGACAAGCAGTTTTCCTACTATGCCTTGGATTTAGTATTTATTTATTTATTTGAATTTATCTATTCTTCTTTTCAATAGATTACATCAGTGATTGAAGTCTTATGCCTTTTTGTCTTCTTTGGAAGACTCATCCATTTTGCACATGTTACACCTTGTAATACATTCTGGAAAGATACAAAGAACATCTGCATCATGATAACAGTCTTGGTGGGTTTTAACTTGTACAGCATTTGCCTTCTGCAAATAGTGGCTTGTCATAGTTTCAGATGAAATCATTTTTTGAAATCAATAGAAATTAAGTACTATGTTGGGATTTGAAAGCCTAGAAATGCTATAAAATGAAGAAACCATGTTATTGGCATAAATTCATTCTAAACATGTCTAAGTTTGGATCCACAGGTTGACACTAAAAGATCTATATAGCATTGTATATAGTGGTTCTGTGCTTGCATGCTGCTGCTGTTGCAGTTCAGTTTTGGATGGATGAAGTCCAGAGGTAGGTTGCTCCCGGTGCGGCCTGGTTCGGCCGAACCAGTTGTGATGATTTGGCCTGGGTCACAGAACCGGCAATGACCCAGGCTGGCCATGCTCCCAAACCAGTTCGCTGGTCTCTTCTGCTGTTGCCAGCACGTTTCTATGCATGCAAATTACAGTCAACTGTGCACGCGCAAGCAACTTGAGAAGTGCGCGTGAAGCTAACTGGTACTACCTGGTGCCCCCCTGACAACAAACATTGTACTTGCAAATGTTGCATTTCAAAAGAAGTTTCTTTTAATGGCAATGAAAGGAACAAGGATAATTTCAATAATGGATTAAAGCTGGATTGACCTTGGTTGCATTATTCAGAAGTGCTTATCACTTTTCATTGTCTGGAACTCAAATTTCTTTAAAATATCTAGGCTGGATTCATGCATTTTCAAGGAGACTGCTTTATAAGGATTCAAGTAACCCCTCATGCATGGTGTTATACTGTCCTCTGTATATAAAGCTTTGTTTTAAACTGTTGCCCTGGTACTAACAATGGTGAAATGTTTTTAATCTAGTCATGTAGAGAATCATTGGTGCACCCTGCTCATTCTGGATTCGAATCTGCAAGTAAACTAACTTACAGTCCTTATCTCATTCTATTTCCTCACATTTCTGAAACAGAAGACATGAAGAATGACAATAGAGCTTTTGAGTCTCAATACCCAGCATCTAAACATTGAATCTTTTGTCCTATACTTTGCTGCCTTTGTGGATGCCAGCACAAATCTCTGGCATATAGGACCCAAATTTACCATTTTATGAAGTCAAATTCTTGACTCTTGCATACCAATATCTTGTGTGTGAAATCTAAATGCACAAGCATAACTTTATTTTCAGTTTATTGGAAAAGAGACTCCTACCTATCATTAAGTGTTTAATAGCTTAAATGTAATTGACTTTTCCCTCTTCCTTCCAAATTGTAGATGACATTGATTGACCTAATTATCTACGGCACTCTTAGAACCTTGAACATTCATGGTGTTCGGTGGTCCAGGCCATTGAGACCCATCTTCTTAATAAACTTTGCAGAGAGTCGCCAGGTAAGAAACTTAGAGTGGGTAATTTCCCTGTTTGACAGTCTATAATACAGTTATTATTTAACTATGCAGTTAGTAGGTAATGTTGCTGTGGTTGCTATTATGTGTCTGGATATTTCCATCTCTCTTTTTGAAATTGTTTTTTCTTCCTCTCTCTCTCTCTCTTCTGTGCAAATAGGCAGGCTTAACCTGGCCTACCTTTGGGAAAGCTGAAGCATGAAATAAGGTATTGTGGAGCCCCTGAAAGCCAGGGAACATACTGGACTGACCTGTGAGGGCTTTGAGAATTCTGCATGTGGTGGTGGGAGCAGCTAACTTGAAGAGGTCTAGAGCACTATTGAGAGGGTAGCTACAGAAAGTGCAGGTCCTATTCCCTTTGCATCAATCTGTGGTGGTTGTTTAAATTTAAAACCTAGATTTTTTTTAAAAAAAAGTACTTTCCCCAGGAAAAACAAGTGGGGGGAAACTGCATGTCAGCTGTACCACCTGATATATAATGGAACAGGAAGTATGCCTTCTCTGTGTTGTTTGTTCCTTTTGTGTCTGAAGCTGATCTGAGCATGAAGCTTAGTTGTTGAAGCACCTGAAATGTGATGCCCAAAATGCCCATCTCCATGGCAACATCATCGTCTCTGGTTTAAAACTGAAGTCTGCCTTAAAAAGCTGCATCCATATTTGCAGTTGACATATGAACAAGCTAGATTTCACAAAATAATCCTGCCTCCTGGTGCCTGTGCAAATGCCTATAGCAGAGAAATCTGTGTGTTTATAATTGCTGCATGCTTGAAGGCTCTCCTCTACAGGCAGGATAATTGTAAGAGAGCAATTTTTGTAGAAGATTTGAAAACTGAATAAGCTTAATTGTTACCTATTACAGAACACTGAAGAGGGTTCAAGGCTAGTCATTTGCTGATTCCCAAAAAGTTCTACTTATGCATGTATGTGTACAATCAGGACTGAATTAATTAAGCTGTGGGTAATAACCATTACAACAGCTTTGAGTTTCAACTATGAATTGCTGTGTCCTCTGCCAGGAGGTTTGACTTGTACTGAAGGAAGCTTCTGTTTGTATAGATGGGAGCCTCCTTTGCATGCATAGAGTGGATGTGACCCACTAAACTAGTCTTGAAGGTTGATCGGTTTTGGAGATATGGCTCTAGGGATCCGTTGGTGGGGGGGACATTTCCAAGGATGTAGGGAATGGTACTTCATCACAATTTAGAAGTAAGGATAAATTTCCTGACAGTTAGAACAATTAATCAATGGAACAACTTGCCTCCAGAAGTTGTGAATGCTTCACCACTGGAAGTTTTTAAGAAGATATTGGATAACCATTTGTCTGAAGTGGTATAGGATTTCCTGCCTAAGCAGGGGATTGGACTAGAACTCCAAGGTCCCTTCCAACTCTGCTATTCTATTCTATTCTATTCTACTCTATTCTATTCTATTCTATTCTATTCGTTTCCTGGAATATAGAACCTTTCAAATATTGGAAAAATCTCAACTTTGGAGATTGGTTCCAAGATTGCCCCCCCTCCCTCCCCCCGCCCCGGTCTCTTACTGGATATCTTGCAGCTGGATCTAATTCTGTAGGAAAAGGCAAGCATTACAAGTAATAGAAGAACACCGATGCTCTTTTTGGCAGATCCGGCGAGCCTTTCGAAGCATCCGTAACACTCTGCCTGAGATCACTTACGTCTTTCTACTGTTCATGTTCAGTGTCCTGATGTTTTCTCTCATGGCTCTGAAGCTGTTTGGAGACAGGTATGGGGGCTCAGGTTAGCATCACTGCCATTGCTTTTGGGCAGGGGTGAGCGGGTGGGGGGGTATTGTCTTATAATAAATAATACTCCAGCAGTTTGTTTTAATTTCTCCTGTTTGATTGGGATCCCTCATTTTTTTTAAATGCATGACTGTTTTTGTTTGAAGGAATTTGAAGACCTTGGAAGGCTTGCCCTATTTTACAAATTATCTTGAAGTTGTATTTGATATGTACGTGCTGGTGACCACCGCCAATAGCCCAGACATCATGTAGGTAATTCTCTTCAGACCAGAAGTAGTTGTTAAGTTGAAAGTGATGTGATGTGCAGGAATTCGTTGTCCTTCCCCTGCCATTTTCACAGTGGAACAGTCTAAGGTAACTGGCCCTAATCTGAATCCTCAGTTTATATTGGAGGATGGGGAAACGAGATAAGTATATAATAAATGTGAATTGCTGTTTCCAGGCTCCCTGCATTTCATTTGCAAATTAGGCATAGAAAGATTTTGCTTTAGAAAGGGTGGCCATTGGAAAGAAGTAGTAGTTACCTAGGCAACTTTTGGAAGTGTATTGTAGATATTTATCACTTGTGGAGAGCAGATATATGACTATTGCTTCAATTTTGTGCAACAATTATGATTATAGGTAGAACTCTATTCAGATCAGAGCCATGCATCAAAAACCATGGATACATGAAATTGTTCATCACAAACAACAATGTCTCAGCTATATTTATCAATCACAGATACACAAAATTGTGGATAATGAAACTGTGGAAAAAGACATCCATCTGTATAGAGCTATGTGAACGGGTTGGGTTCAAACATGATTTACTTCTTATTTTAAATCAGCCAAAATTGCCTGGGTTTATTTATCCCAGTAAGCAATGAATTACAACGGCTAGATGCCATGATATAAAATGAAATAAATCCCATTAAAAAGCCTGAAAGTAGGCAATTCTGTTATGAGAAAAATGTTTTCAACAATTCTCATCCATTACCAAATATCTGTTTTTTTCCTCTGGAAATCACCAGGGCCTTCTCTAGTATATTTAATGCAAATTTTCTTTCTTCCTTATAGGATGCCAGCTTATGACTTCAGCTGGTGGTACAGTTTATTTTTCATCATATATGTAATAATCAACACCTACATTTTCATGTCAGTCTTTTTAGCAGTTGTGTACAACAACTACAGGAAACACTTAAAGGTAAACTCTGCATTTGGGTAGCCCCTGCCCTTGAGCCTGCTTAGTGAGCTCACACCTGAACCTCTCCAGTTATACCCCTGGGGGTGGGGTAGGGAAATAAGCCACAAAATAGGTATATTAAGGCTGTGATAAATTTAATGCCTCAATTTTAGCCTCCCAAAACTCCACAAAAAGGAACTGAACGTTGTCCCCTGCACTGCAATTGCTGTAGCACAACTAGGGACCTTTAAAGCCATTTTTGAGCGCATTATTCCAGCCACAAAAATGTTGTCCACTTCACCTTAGCTGTGGACTTAGAATGTTGGCCTGTTTCAGGGCTTCCCTAATTTAAAAGTAAATGGTATTGTTTGCAAATCTTTGGTGTTCAAAACCTGTTGATATTTCCCTCTTATGTGTGGCTGGTGTTGTTTAGGAACTGGAGTGAATATTCACAGTTTACGTATCTGAAATAGAGATAGATAATCGCCTTCCATTAGGGACAGACAGACAACTGCCTTTGTTACAGAGGATTTGAGAGGAGGGGATATAGTGGATCCCCTATAGCAGGGTTCTCCAACCTTTGCAACTTTAAGTCTGAAGGACTTCAGCTCCCAGAGTTCTCCAGCCAGCTTTGCTGGCTGGAGAATTCTGGGAGCTGAAGTCCTTCAGACTTAAAGTTGCAAAGGTTGGAGAACCCTGCCCTATAGAGTATTGTCCCTGAGTCTCAAAACTGCTTTCTGAGCTTTCCTATAAGCTCATACGATAACTTTTCTTCTTTAACAGTTATTCGTATTTTCCAGAATGAGATCCGCAAGCTTGCTTACATGAAACATCACAAAATGATAGAAGCCTTCAACCTCCTAAAGGTCAAAGAAAGAGATGAATTTGTTATCCAACAAGATCAATGGAAAAGTCTGGTAAAAATGGTGGCCCCTCACATCAGTGCATCCCATCGTGAACTCCTTCTAAGGATATCCGATGAAGAGCAGAAAGGCTACGTGGGTGAGGATCAGTTAAAGATGCTTTGGATATATGAATCGCTTCAAATTCTGATGCAAACTGATCAAATATGTCCCTTGGGTCCATGTGACTCTAAAGATTATGGAGCAGGCAGAAGGGATATCGACATTGTTAGATGATCTTCACCTGCCTTGGTGATTTTTTTTTTTAAAGAAAGAACCAGTTGTAGATTGCTTTTAATATAAGTCTTTAATTCAACTAAAACAAAGCCCTACTTAACCCATATATTTAAGGGGGGAAAGGACTACCTTAGTCATTTGTTTATGATTTGATGAGAATAAATGTAGTCAAGATGTGATCAAGTTGCATCCTAAATTCTCTTTTGCACACTTGTATCAGAAAACGATTGACTGTGTAAATTAAGCCTGATCTACTTGTTCTAAGATCACCTTTCGCCGTTGTTTCCCACAAAAGAAAAAGAGACGATAAGTTGAGAGTCTGTTACACAGTAAACTAGTAAAAAGTTTACATTACGATCTTCTGTTTTAAAAGTTAAAAATAGAAATAGCTAATACAGGTAGTCCTCAATTTATGACCACAGTTGAGCCCAAAATTGATGTTGTTAAGTGAGAAATTTGTTAAGTGAGTTTTGCCCCATTTTACGACTTTTCTTCTCACATTTGTTAAGTGAATCACTCAAGTTGTTAAATTAGTAATATGGTTGTTAAGTGAATCTGGCTTCCCCATTGTCTTTGCTTGTCAGAAGGTTGCAAAAGATGATCACATGACCTGGGACTCAAGCAACTGTCATAAATATGAACCATCTGTGTAAATCACGTGACCATAGGGATGCTGCTATGGCATGTGTAAAAAATGATGTCACTTTTTCAGTGCTGTTGTAACTTTGAATGTCACTAAATGAACTGCTATTAGTCGAGGACTAACTGTACACATTTTTAATATAGATGAGAATTATCTTCACAGAATCTGGGTGATTTATTCCATGCACATTCTGCAAAACACATAATTAAATTATTGCAAACTATTATTGTCCCTCATGAACATAGCATGTCTCTGTCAAGCTATGATAATGTCAAACTGATGAGATCATGGTGCAAATACCACAGGGGTGTATTGGTGCTGTAATATGAGATGCAAATGTGTAGGTTGTGGGATTGCACGATGACATCATCATAGACCAGTTGTTCCATCTTTCTTCTTGTTCCACCTGTGGATGCATATCCTACTATATATATGCAATGAGCAAAGGTTGTTGCTATTCTTTGTATCATGCTGTGATCATTTTAATTAAAAGTTTTGATTAGAGCTGCTTCTTAATTGGATTCTGTCATTCTTTTGTGTGACAGACAAAAAATCCTTTGTACGTCTGGCTGATCTTTTGAATATAGAGGTGATCACACTGAAGGCCCGCATCCATCCCTTAGACATCTGGTTTCCACAGGTGTATAACTCCACTCTCAGCCTGGTTTTACGCAATATGGTCCAGCACAGGTATGTCTATGTTCAGGAAATTACTTACAACAGTCCCAGTATAATATTTCTACTTGTCCATGTAGGTGGCACATAATTTAGCAGCTGCTGTAGTATTCCAAATGTATTTTATGAAATGTAAACTCCTGGTAGACAAATTGATCATCAAATTGATCTGTATTTCATTTCATTTGTCTACAGAGCATTCATTTGGATATATGATATTATCATACTAATTAATGCAGTCTTCATTGCACTGGATGAGAAGAATCCTTATATTTCCTATGCAGAGTGGGTGTTTCTAGGCTTGTATATAATTGAAATACTCCTGAAATTATATGTCTTTGAACCCAGGACGTTTTTTGCAAGAAACCAATTCTGGAACTGGTAAGTGTTCACTGGGGAACACTTCACATGAAGGCTAGTAATTTATCTGCTTCACATTCAAGGTTTTAGGTTGTTCTAACAATAATTCACATTTAAGAAATATTAAACAGTTCGGTATTACAAGAGAAAAATACTGAAGAGCCAGAATGAAAGAGGAACATCTCCTATTTATGTATCTGTGGAGATTCTCAATCATTCAAGTCATGGTTTTCCCAAAGGTGCTTTTTCAAGAGGCAACGGGACTTTTTGGTTTTTCGTTGACAATGTTTCGCTGAAGAAGCTTCTTGGATAGGAAGCGAAACATCTTCAAAGAAAAACCAGCACCTTTAGGTCTCCTGTCTATGCATTCTTGCCCTTATGTTTGTAATTGGATTCAATAACAAAGTCTTTGTCTTATTTTAGAAATGGTACTTGGATTTAATAATATATGTGTATATTTCAGATATGCTTTAGAAATATCTCCTTTATACCTTTCTAGAAAACATAGCTTAGTTTTTTGGAGTATAAGATGCACCAGAATAGAAGACGCACCAAGATTTTGAAGAGGCAAATTAACAAAAAAAAGCTTTTGCACTCTGCAGACCTCCCAAAAGCGACCCATTTTTCGTGAAAATGGCCCCTTTTTTTTTCCTTCAAAAAAGGGGCATGCATAGCCTTTAGGAGGCTTATAGAGTGCTCCTGGGGGCTGGGGGGGGGGAGCAAAATTGAGGAAAAAATGGCCCGTTTTTCACTTGTTTCTGCCCTCCCCAGCCCCCAGGAGCATTCGGCAAGGCTTCTAAAGGCAATGCACGGCCATTTTGGTAAAAGGGCAGGGTTTAGGGAGGCAAAAAATACTGTATTCAGTGTATAAGATGGACCCAGACTTTCAGCCTCTTTTTTGAGGGAAAAAGGTGCGTCTTATACTCCAAAAAATACAGTATGTTAAAATGCTTATTAAAAATCAACAACTGCTCTCTTACTAATTAATGGAAGATCTTACTGGCAATTAATGTTTGTCTTACATCAAAGATTTCAAAATGTTGGCAGATTTAAAAAAAAAATAGATCAGCATTCGGGAGGTTAAAGAGGAAGAACAGATTGTTTTGATAAGCCACCTTTACACCTTTTCTAGGTTTGATACTTCTATCATTATTGCTGCTTTGATTGCAACAGTACTGAACACTGCACTTAAATCAGGTATTAAATGCATACATATACCTATAATATTATTTCTCTTCTACAGAAAAATGAGAGTAATACACTTTCTCCATTTTACTAGAGGCCTGTTAAGATTTTTAGTCAAATAAGAGTTAGATATTTTTTTAAACAGTGCAAAACTGCAAAGTTTGGGGGAAACTTATATGAGTTACATTCAGTCACAATACAGACCAGATTCTGGTATAACAGGAACAAGTGTAGTTTCCACTGTCTGTACATCATTAAATTCTGTTCTCTTTCTCTCTGTTCAGACCCTTCCTGAAAACAAAAATCAGGAGGAAATCGGAAACTCCCTGTTTTGTTGAAAATTCCTCCCATTGTGCATATTTCAAATTTTGTCTGACCATTAGTCTTAACTGCCATTATCTTGTTTCACTAAGGTTAATCACAGGTGATTAATTTCAGACCACATTGAAGCTATACTTAAAAAACAGTCGTTCAAGCTGTTCACGGCTGAAGAGCAAGAGTAGGGGGCTCTCATTCTTATTTTTATAATTACCTCGACTGTGAGGTAAATTATTACATCTAAACTGGCTCGAGGCGAAGTGCCCAGTTCCATAAACTAGTTCAACTTCTTAGGATGATTTTCTACTAGTCAATTTAAGCAGAGTATCCAGAAATAAATTTCACTGATATTTATCTATAGCCTAACTACAAATAACATTGAAATTGACGGTTCATTCAGGAAAATACAGAATTTTGTATAGAAGATGAGGGGCTGCTGCTCTATGTGAAATAGATGGCTACAGCTAGTGATGAAGATCAGGGTACTATTTTTTTTATTACTTGTAAACTACTTGACACATTTCTTTTTTCCTTAGTGACTGCATACAATAGCCAGCAAATTCTGGACATTGTGTTTATCTTACGAGTTCTTAGGCTTATAAGAATTATCGACAGCGTCCAAAGGTAAGTGCTTTTTAGAAAAACACAGGTATTGTATGTCTGCAGATCAGAAGAGGTAGGGTGCAGCTGAGGGTGAATAATCCGACTTGGCCTTCTCCATCTTAATTATTTTCAGATGTGTTGGATTGTGACTCCTAGCCATCAATAGGCATCATGGCTGGGGATAAGGGAGTTGCAGTCAAATGCAACTATATGAAGTTGGAGAAGGATAATTCAGTAAGTGGCATGTTGGTAGTACACAACTGAATGATGAAAGGCAGCAGATGGCATGTAGTAAAGGAATGAAAGCAACTGCAGGGATAAAAAGGTTGAAAAAGTGATGCCCTCTACTGAGTGAAAGTTTTCACTGAATTGGCCAATAGTGGTTTTAAAAAAATCTTACCTCTTCTTCCATGGTGTTTTTATGCAGTATTTCCTTGCAGGTTCCGTGTTATTATGAATACACTAATAAACATTGTGCCTACGATGCTAACCTTTGGAGCATTAATTCTGGTAAGTTTGTCCTTTTCCTTGCTTCTTCCATATAAGTAAAGGCAGGTCTTAAGTTCAATCTCCAATGTTTCCCATTTAAAGGAAGATCACAGCAAATGATGGAGAAAGATACAATACAATACAATAGCAGAGTTGGAAGGGACCTTGTAGGTCTTCTAGTCCAACCCCCTGCGTGGGCAGGAACCTTATACCATTTCAGACAAATGGCTATCTAACATCTTCTTAAAGACTTCCAGGGTTGGGGCATTCACAACTTCTGGAGGCAAGCTGTTCCAGAGGTTAATTGTTCTAACTGTCAGGAAATTTCTCCTTAGTTCTAAGTTGCTTCTCTCCTTGATTAGTTTCCACCCATTGCTTCTTGTCCTGCCCCCAGGTGCCTTGGAGAATAGTTTGACTCCCTCTTCTTTGTGGCACCCTCTGAGATATCGGAACACTGCTATCATGTCTCCCCTGGTCCTTCTCTTCATCAAACTAGACATACCCAGTTCCTGCAATCGTTCTTCATATGTTTTAGTCTCCAGTCCCCTAATCACCTTGGTTGCTCTTCTCTGCACTCTTTCCAGAGTCTCCACGTCTTTTCTACATTGTGGGGACCAAAACTGTATGCAGTATTCCAAGTGTGGCTTTACCAAGGCACTATACAGTGGCATTAACACTTCACGTGATCTAGATTCTATCCCTCTGTTTATGCAGCCTAGAACTGTGTTGGCTTTTTTGGCAGCTGCTGCACACTGCTGGCTCATATTTAAATGGTTGCCCACTATTGACTTCCTGGATAGCACTTGCCAGTCAAAGTACTTGATTAGACAAAGAGATATTTTCAATAATAGGCAATCTCTGCATCATTATTACTTGCTTGATTATGTCAGATGTTGTCAGATGAAGAACCGTGACAAGAGTTGGCGTATGTATCTACTTGAATCAACCATAACTCCATTTTCAGTATGACTCATTTTTAATAATACTGGCTGATGGCCCATAGACTAAAGGTCAAGATTTTTAAATGATGTGCATTGTCCTTATAGCTTTTCAGCATCCTTCTAGCAGTTGCTGTTTTTGGCTCTGTTTAAAGATCTGTAGATTAATCCTAATCTCTCCTGCATGCCACTATGCTCTGCCATGTCTGTGTTTGCTTTACAGAAAATTGACATGAGCTTTCTAGAAATAGAGATAGGGAAGACAAGATGTTCCACTTTTGAGCTAAAATTGAGCAAGTATTTATAATTACCTAGGAATGCTTGATCATGTGGGGATTGATTGCTGAGCAGATATGCACAGGATCATGCTGGAAGAACAGTTCTCCTTTTAAATGAAAATCAACTATTTTAATTCCATTTCAATATGCCAGAAGAAAATGGTAAAGATTGTGACATCTCTTGTACTCAGGAGTAATTCATAATTATGGCTGAAAATTATACTTTGCTTATCATGGAGGTAAAATCTTCATTTGAAAAAAAACTTCTGAGACCTATTGTTGGAAGAACTATATTAAACTGAGTTCATAGTCATCATAACCATGGTTTGCTTATAGCTTGCTGAATAAAAATTGGTTGAGTTCATAATGCATATTAAACCATGATATAAACCATGACTGACAAACCTTAAAGATCAGGTTTGGACCATAACAAGCTACATCAAAACTCACTATATTGTGTGATACAGTGTTGCATAAAGCTAGACTTAGTTTAATTGCGATATTAAGTGATATCCTTATATCCCATCAAAATCATATTTGGAGGATTCTTAAATCTACCAGAACAACAGAAGGAGAGCCGCTAGAATCAAAGAGGGTGCACTCAGCATAAGATCACAGCTTTAACAAACACAAATTCCTTTCCATTTTTTGAAGAAACCTATCCACAGTAAATGGAGTGAATGGCATTTTCATTAGAAAACTATATGTCGTGTCAGGCTGTTTTGTTTGGTAATCTGCCTAGTTACTCAAGGAAAAAACAGCAGCAGCCAAAATGCGGGGGAGCATGCTGAAGGGATAGTTAGAGCAAGTGATCGGGGACATTCTAATACATGGGTCTCTGTGACTATTTATAACCAAGTTCTGGATGTGAATCCTTGTTTTGCAAGAGTGCCCATGGTATGCTCTCTCAAAATTCTAGCTGTGTCCCCACTCAAAAATTGTCTAGTGATTGTTAGTTAGTGACAGTGATAAAGAACAAGCTCTCCTCCTCAATACATTTTGCCATTAATATAAACTTATACGCTAGTATAAGAAACAAATAAATTGATATCTTCTTTTTTGTCAGGTGGTATATTACGTATTTTCCATTATTGGGATGGAAATCTTCCATGGGAAAATCCAATTCTTTGCTGGAAACACCACCTCACCGCAAGCCATGTACTGTGGAAATCCTGTTTTGAGTGGAACTACATTTGCACGAGCCAAATATTGCAGGAATAACTTCAACGACATTGTGTCTTCTTTTGTTGTCCTTATGGAATTAACTATTGTCAACCAGTGGCATGATATCCTTTTTAGACAGCCATTGTAAAATACAGAGAGAAGAAGCATTATTATCATCAAGGCTTGAGTTGGCAAACATAGTTGGTAGATCTGTGAAGGAAGCTTCCAAAAGAAGTGCTTTGATGATTTCATCAAATCACTTTATGCAGTCTTTACTCCCTGAACTAGAATGTGTGGCAGAAAGTCTGTGTGTGTGTGTGTGTGTGTGTTATGTCTTATACTTGTAGGTGCACATTTGTCTTTTCTTTTGAGCTCTCCCTGGAATTCCCAGCTTTATTATTATAAGGCAGCTTTTGAAGACAGTGAGCAGAAGCTTGTGATAAAGCTCAGAGGGCTGCTTTCACAGAAGGGGTCTGAAAGTTGTTGTTAGAGAACAGGATAATGAAAGGCATTCAGAATCATTGTTTGATCATCTCTGGTCCTGTGAGAATGAAGTTTCTCGAGAATCAGGCTTTTGATCAAAAGAAGTCTTGATAGATTTATATAACTGCGAAATGCACATATAGTAGCTACTTTCCTTGTTCTCCTTAATATTGTACTTCTTGCCAATGGATTTGCCCTTGTGACTCATGAGAGCGCAAAGCTGTTTTTCATCATCTTTCACATTGTTGTGGTGATTATGATTATTAAGTAAGTCTACCTCTTTATAGTCATAGCATTGGAAAGTTTTGTTTTTGCATGCATATTTTTCAGAAATTTGAAGTTGTGTTCGTTTATGGCATTTATTCGCCACCCACATATGTCACATCTATATGCTAAGTGGATCATATATCTGTTATATATTTAGCATATACAACTATATGCTAAATGGAAACTACCTACCTTCTCTTAAAGACAGACTATTATTTCTTTGGGGAGATTCTTGTTTCATAAGGTACTTCAAGTATTGAAGTTCTGGGCCTATGTTTATAGTTACTTGGAAGTAAATGCGTTGTCTGGTTTATTAGCAAGCAGGGGTGGGGAGTGTGGTCATGAGAATATCAGTAGTTTGACATTTGGGGAAGAATAGCTAGTATTTTTGGGAAGTCACAGAATCCTGATCTGGTTTTTCTGCCTTCCAAGTTCAAATAACAACCATAAGTGAATGTTGCATTGTCTGCCATAGGCATCAACATATTTCCTTCCCTATTAGGTCATGAACCTTTGATACAAAAAATTATTCCCAAACTCTTTTTTTATTAGCATAATGGAGGAAACATCATCCTTTTTGTGATACACCATAATGGTAATAACTCAGGAGAATTATTCCTATCCATGTATTATCTGCCAGTTTTATTGTTTGCCAAAATAAATCTGTATTTAAAATTTTAACCCATTTACATAAATTTTTATTTTCCGTATTTTGGATCTACATTCTTGTAAAGAATTGAAGGATTATATGATATAGAGAGGTTGCAATACAGTGGCTAATCTTGTAAAAAAAACCACCTAACTAAATATAGTAAAACCTCTTAATGAGTAAGCACAGATAAAAGCTTTGCAACACTATTCTTTCATTCTCATCCACTTTGAGAGCTGTTCAGATTTCAGTAGGCCATGCTAATAGCAGCTTATAGGAAGCTCCCTTTTACCTAACACCATTCTTGCTCATTCTAGTAGTAAATTAGGGTTGGTCCACACGATCAACCCTATGTTTACATTGGAGTTGGCATTTTGCCAGCCTATGGAGCCCTTCCCAAGGGTGTGGGGTAGGCAGAGGTTGCTTGATGGTGTTTCACATATCTGAAAATAGTAGCCTGGAGAATCCTGCCTTTTTGTTCAATGATAATTCATGTCCATACAAATTGCCTCATAAAGAAATTGTATCAAGCCAGGGAGATATTGATTGATGGCATTTGAAATGCCGTGTGTCATGTGATGACACCCAGCTGTACGCTGATGACACCCAGCTGTACATCTCTACCCCTAACCACCCCAACGATGCCGCCGACGTGATGTCCTGGTGTTTGGAGGCCGTGTGGGTCTGGATGGGGAGGAACGGGCTCCGATTCAACCCGTCCAAGACCGAGTGGCTGTGGTTTCCGGTGCCGCGACATAACCAGTTAGTTCCATCTCTGGCTATCGGGGGGGAACTGCTAACCCCCCGAATTTTAGAGTTGGGTTTTTAAATTAATTGTTTCCTTTTTTAGCACAGGTTAAATTATTTAATTGTAGTTTTAATTTTTGTAGTATTTTGTATTGTTTGTATCTTTGGATTTTAAGTTCCTGTGCGCCGCCCTGAGTCCCTTTTGGGAGATAGGGCGGGAGACAGGATGTCCATCATGGGTTTGGAGGCTCGTGGTCGCTGGTTACGAGCGGTCGCTTGCCCCAACTCCCTGTACTCCGCTCGTGGGCTAGGCGGTCAGGGACTACAGAGCCGGGGTCCCAGGCTGATGTTCTGCAACGCCAGGTCCGTGGTGAATAAATCCCCCCTCATAAATGACCTCGTGTCAGAGGGGGACCCGGACCTGGTGGGAATTACGGAGACCTGGTTGAGCCCCGAGGGGGGTTTACCCCTCGTGGAAATGTGCCCACCAGGCTACCGTGCATTTCATCAGTCCAGGGCCCTCGGCAGGGGTGGGGGGGTGGCGGTTATTGTTAAGGAAAGTCTGGAGCCGAAGGAGACCACTGTGCCTCAGACGACCGGTTGTGAGTCCCTCTTCGTGAAATGGGGCCTAGGGAGGCAGTTGGGCTTGCTAGTTGTATACCTGGCTCCCCGCTATGTAACAGCAGCCCTGCCCGAGCTACTCAAGGTGATCGCCGCGATGGCGGTGGAGACCCCCAGACTTATAGTGATGGGGGACTTCAACCTGCCATCGGCGGGCGAAACATCCGAGGTGGCTCGGGAGTTCATGGCTTCCATGACAGCCATGGACCTGACCCAAGTAGTTCAGGGCCCCACTCACGAGGGAGGACACACGCTGGATCTGATTTTTGTCTCTGGACACTGGATTAGTGATCTCGGAACAGGGGATTTAGTCATCTTACCCTTGTCATGGACAGATCACTCTCTCCTTCGGATAGACTTTCCAACCATCACACCCCACCGCGGGGAGGCGGAACCAGAGACACCGAGTTGGTTCCGCCCCAGGCGCCTGATGGACCCGGAAAGGTTCCAGAGGGAGCTTGGGCCAATACCTGTGTCCCTGCCACGTGGCTCGACTGAGGATCTAGTGGCCGCATGGTATAGTGCGGCCACGGGGGCCTTGGACCGAGTTGCGCCCTTGCGGCCTCTCATGCGGCGCCGAGTCACCCAGGCTCCTTGGTTTACCGAGGAGCTTCGGGAGATGAAACGTCGCAAGAGACGCCTAGAGAGTAGGTGGAGATCTTCTCGATCCGAATCTGACCGAACACTAGTGAGAGACCATATTAGGACTTACTTAGTGGCGCTAAGAGTGGCCAAACGTGAGTATTGTGCTACTCTTATCGCGTCCGCGGAAAACCGCCCTGCCGCCCTGTTTGGGGTGACCCGCTCCCTCCTTCATCTGAGGCCGCTGGAAGCCCCTCTGCAGGGTCGAGCAGAGGAATTTGGAGTATTCCTGCAGGACAAAATCACTCAGATTCGGAACGAGTTGCCCTCCACTTGTGGTCCAGTCGAGGCGTCCAGCGTTGGTCTTGAGATTACACCTTGGGAGGAGTTTGACTTTGTTACTACCGAGGATATGGACAGGTTGCGGAGGAACCTTAGAGCCACCACATGTTTATTGGACCCGTGTCCCTCCTGGCTTGTACTGGCATCCTGGGAGGTGACACGAGGCTGACTCCAGGGCATTGTGAATTCATCTCTGAGTGAGGGGCACTTGCCCACCGTTTTGAAAGAGGCGGTGGTGACGCCCCTCCTCAAGAAACCATCCCTGGATCCAGCTTTATTAGAGAACTATCGTCCCGTCTCCAACCTTCACTTTTTAGTGAAGGTTGTTGAGAGTGTGGTGGCTCAACAGTTTCCCCGACATCTGGAGGAAGTTGATTATCTAGACCCGCGCCAGTCCGGGTTCCGGCCCGGTCACAGCACCGAAACGGCATTGGTCGCGTTGGTAGATGATCTCTGGAGGGCACGGGATAGAGGTTGTTCCTCTATCCTTGTCCTATTAGACCTCTCAGCGGCTTTTGATACCATCGACCATGGTATCTTATTGCACCGATTGGGGGGGTTGGGGCTGAGAGGCACCGTCCTACGGTGGTTCTCGTCTTACCTCTCTGGTCGGTCGCAATGGGTGTTGGCAGGAGGGCAGAGGTCATCCCCGAGGCCACTCACATGTGGGGTCCCTCAGGGGTCGGTCCTCTCGCCACTCCTGTTTAACACCTACATGAAGCCGCTGGGCAAGATCATCCGTGGTTTTGGGGTGGAATACCATCTGTACGCTGATGACACTCAGTTGTACATATCCACCCCAAACCACCCCAACGATGCCGTCGAGGTGCTGTCCCGGTGTCTGGAGGCCGTACGGATCTGGATGGGTAGTAACAAACTCAAACTCAACCCGTCCAAGACCGAGTGGCTGTGGTTTCCGGCACCCCGGTTCAGCCAGATAAGTCCAACACTGGCCATTGGGGGCGAACAACTGGCCCCCGTGGAGAGGGCGCGCAACTTGGGCGTCCTCCTGGATTCGCGGCTGTCCATGGAGGACCATGTGACAGCCGTGGCCAGGGGGGCGTTCTATCAGGTACGCCTGATACGCCAGTTGCGCCCCTTACTGGACCGGGGAGCCCTTCGCACAGTCACTCAAGCGCTTGTGACATCCCGGCTGGATTACTGTAACGCTCTCTACATGGGGCTCCCCTTGAGGTGCACTCGAGAGCTACAGTTAGTACAGAATGCGGCCGCGCGGGTGATTATGGGTGCCTCAAGGCAAACCCACGTAACACCTCTCCTGCGCGAGCTGCACTGGCTGCCTGTGGCCTTTCGAGTGCGCTTCAAGGTGCTGACGACCATCTTTAAATCGCTCCATGGCTCGGGGCCTAGCTATATACGAGACCGTCTCCTGCCCCATACATCCCTTCGTCCTATCCGCTCCCACAGAGAGGGTCTTCTCCGGGTGCCGTCAGCGGGGCAATGCCGGCTGGCGACACCCAGGGGAAGGGCCTTCTCTGTGGCGGGCCCGGCCCTCTGGAACGACCTACCCCCCGACCTTCGCACCATCTCGGACCTCCGCCTCTTCCGCCAACGTCTTAAGACATATCTATTCCAACAAGCCGGCCTAGGATAGCCCCTACTTCTGACTTTTAAAATTAAAATTAATTTGGTATGGTTTTAAAATGGGTTTTTAGCACGGGTTTAATAATTTAATATATTTTAATCGATTTTGTATTTTGTGGTTTTAATAATGCCTGTGCGCCGCCCTGGGTCCTAACAAGGAGAAGGGCGGGGTATAAATTTAATAAAATAAATAAATAAAATAAATAAAAGTAAAGTAAAGTGTGACATGTTTGATTTGCAGCATCTTTGTAGCATTCATTTTGGAAGCGTTCTTCGTGGAGTATTCTATTGAGAAGAGTGAAGTTGAAACTGCCATTGAGAAGAAGATTCAAGAACTTGGTATAGGGGTACAAGAGTAAGTAAATCAAAAGTACTTTTTTATTGCCCAAAGCAGATGATTTATAAAGTGATCTTGGTAGAATTCTTGTGATCAGCATTTGTCCCATCTCATTATCTAAAATGTTCTGATATAACCTGTAGTAATTAAAACAACTTTTTTTTAGTGTTATGAAACTAAGACTTTCCTAACTAGCATTCTATTCCCACAATGGGCAACTAGTTTCCTAAGAGAAATTCACTAGCTAGACATCAATACAATAGCAATATTACTCTGCACTGATATTTACAAGAGCAAGCCTGCTGCAAAATATCGGGCTACCAGATCTTGACTGCAAACATTACAAGTGACCACTAGATGGCAAAGGAAGCCACAACAATCCTTGTTGTTTGCTGCCACTTAATGGTTTCGTTGAATTGTAGCTACCAAGCAAAGGTAGCCTTAGCAAAATGGCTAGTAGAGACTGTAGAGAGGCTAAATCATGTTATGAGTTTGAGTAATCGTCTATCTGCAAGATGGCATGTAACTGGTTTTGGGCACAGTAACGGTCTCCCTGCAAGGCCGGGTATACTGCTTGAGTATTTCTGGATTTATTATTTATTCAATTTATATCCCGCCCTTCTCCGAACGGACCCATAGTGCTATGGGATATAGTGCTTTCTATGAAAATATAGATGTCACTAGTCATAAATATATATATTTTTTTAAACCCAGCTTTGGATAGCTTACCAGCTAAGAAAAAGCAGTCCTTCGGCAAATAAAACATCTTGCTTTGGATTAGTCTAGACCAGAGGTTCCCAAACTTGGCAACTTTAAGACTTGTGGACTTCAACTCCCAGAATTCTCCAGCCAGCTCTGCTGGCTGGAGAATTCTGGGAGTTGAAGCCCACAAGTCTTAAAGTTGCCAAGTTTGGGAACCTGTGGTCTAGATGAGTCAGTATTATCAATTCTATTTGGGGACTTTTTTAGACTGTGGGAACCTAAATTAGTACCGAATAAGGCAGCAAAATTATTTCTAAGATCTGAGTGTTTACTTCTTCTTAAATGGACCCTGGTTCACATATCATTCTAAAACGTGGTACATTTGGCTATTGTTTTATGGAATAAACATCAACTGTTGAATTAATAACATGCTTGTTAGTCATCAAAATGATGTAGTTTTAAAATGACTGGATTTACATAAAGTTTTAACAAAAACCAAAGAAACAATATTATGGCTTAGCACATATTGTGAGCACAGCCTTATTTTATGCTGTTTATGTTCGCTGCTAAATGGCTCTTGGCATAAGATTTCAGTAGAGGCTGTGATGATGCCTCATGTATAACATGAGACTGTGATGATGTCTCATGTATAATGGGACCTAGTTATATGCGAGACCGTCTCCTGCCCCATATATCCCTACGGCCGATCCGCTCCCACAGAGAGGGCCTTCTCAGGGTGCCGTCGGCCGGGCAATGCCGGTTGGCGACACCCAGGGGAAGGGCCTTCTCTCTGGCGGGCCCTACCCTTTGGAACGACTTACCCCCTGAACTACGTACCATCTCTGACCTCCGCCTCTTCCGCCAGTGTCTTAAGACACACGTTTTCCATCAAGCCGGCCTAGCGTTACCTCCCGTTGTGACTGCTCCTAGATAGTTTTAATTCGGGGGATTTTAATCGATTTTAGCACAGGGTAGGAATTTAATATGTTTTTAAATTTTGTATTTTGATATTTGTTATGTTTTAAATTTCCTGTGCGCCGCCCTGGGTCCTTTTAGGAGAAGGTGCGGGGTATAAATCTAAAAAAATAAATAATAAATAAATAAAATAAAATAAAAAACATCAGACAAATTATATCATTTGCATTATGTCAGCATGACACATATAGCTTCCCCCCCCCCCCGTCACTTGTGTGCCCTCTGTATAAGTATCCATGACACCCGAGTAGAAAAAACGTGAAATCAAAGAGACACTTTTAAAAAGGTCATTTAAAAAAAATGTGCATGTGTATTAAGTAGATGGGTTCTGTTTTTAGGGATGACCTTTTTGATGGTAGGTTGGTAGACAACCTTGAAACCAGTGAAAATGATCTTGGAAGTGAAGAAGGAATAGCAGTGAAGAAGAAATCTAAGGGGTTGATATTTAAAATTGCCTCCAGAAGTAAGTGCACTATCAGAGAACTTGTGTTTATTGTGTTTGTTGGTGGGCATGGAGAAATAATAAAGTAAATAATAATCTTTATTGTCATTGTACTAAAATTACAATGAAATTGGTTTACTAACTACAGTTAGGAGCAAATCATCATGCTGTGCAGCAATGGTATCCTCTTATCTTCGCTACCAGTTCAGTAACGAACGAGAGAGAGAGAGTGCATGTCTGAGCATGCACAGAACCTTCTGCGCATGCACAGAACGTCCTTGATGAAGTCTGGGTGGGTGGGCGGAGCCTCATGCCGCCCCCACTACTGGTTCACCTGAACCAGTGCAAACCGGCAGGATACCACCTCTCATGCTATGTATATTGTAAGATATTATGGGTTTTTTCCCAAGGGGGGGGGGGAACATAAATCTATTTCCTTAATTGCATTACTCTAGACAAGTTGGAAAATCCCCATAATTCTTAGTTCAGCTAGGAGTCTTAATTGTTGAAAACCCAGGGAATTTCTAGACATTTCTAGAATTTTTCTCTGAAAAAGCCTATGTAAGTGATGTCAATTTTTCTCTATGGCTTCTTAGTTTGCTGCTTTTCAAAATATAGGAAAAGATGGTATTTTTGTTATGTTGATCTCCAACTCTCTCTTCCTTGCTTCATGGTAAGTTTCTTAGAGACTTAGATAGTAAATTTTAATATAGCATGAACAACTTTGATTATACACGTAGAATCTGAAACAAAAACCCAATTTCACTTACATGTAGATTGATTAGGGGGGGGGGTTGTTGTGGCTATGGCCTTTTGCACTTTCTATACTCTTGCTCTTCCTTTTTTCCCCCCAGTGTCCCCTTCCATTATTTGATATACTTTATTAATACTAAGAATTCAAACTTTAAAACCCAGGTTTAGTGTAAGTGGGTGTGTAGGATGCAGTGTCCGCCCTCTTCACAAAAGGAAGAGACCAGAAAGGCTGATCCAGCCAAAACCAAATGGTAGGTATCCCCTATCCCAGGGGTGTCAAATTAACATCCCTGCAGGTCAGATGTGTCATGCGCTGGCCACGCCCACCCCCAGTTTAGCGAAGGGGAGCAAGTCACGATATGTCACGTGACGACAGGACACTGTGAGTTTGACACCCCTGCCCTATCCTCTCCAATATGGTTACATCTAAGGCTTCTAGTGTTGGCTACAAAGAACAGTCATGGTATTGACAGCATAGACCAGTGATGGCAAACCATTTTGGCACCAAGTGCCCAAACTGGAATGTGCGTGCATGTGCCTGAGCACTAGAAACCCAGAGACCAGCTGACTAGAGTGTACTGTTTTGGGGGCAGTTTTTGGACGGCTTTCGGGTAATTTTGAGGTCAAAAATGGCCTGAACCAGCCCGAAAAACAGCCTAAAAGTGGCACTGAAAGTGGCCCAAAACAGCCTGTTTTTTTGGCTGTTTTCCAGTGCCTGTGAAGACCAGGTTGCCACCATGCATGTGCGCACTGGAAAACAGAAGAGCAGCTGGCGGCGGCACGCATACCTAGAGAGGGCTCTGCATGCCGCCTCTGGCATGTGTGCCATCACGGGAATAGGCTGTTCTAGTCCACAAAGTAGCTTTGCGCAATCAACCAAATAAAAATGCATTCCCCACTCATATCCATGGGCCAAGTTAAATGAGAATGAGTAACTTGAGTTTTCATGTACTCTGCATCTGGAGAGCTTCAGCTAATTGATTTGTTTTGAACCCAGGATACAGGACTGTGGATGCCTTACTCCAACGCATGTTTGAAGCAGAGATAGTCCCAGAAGAAGAAGGCCCTTCCCTTGACGAGATCTTAAATCTGTCCCCAGACGAGACCTACTCAGGGAACCCAGCTTTTGACCGGGCTGTCTAACATGGAGAACGAGTGGAAATAACTGGAATCTTTTTGAAGCAAGTCTCCTATTTTAATTGTTCTCTAGCTCAGGGGTCTCCAACCTTTGCAACTTTAAGTCGGAAGGACTTCAGCTCCCAGAATTCTCCAGCCAGCTTTGCTGGCTGGAGAATTCTGGGAGCTGAAGTCCTTCCGACTTAAAGTTGCAAAGGTTGGAGACCCCTGCTCTAGCTCACTAGGTACCAGCTTTAAGCTATTACTGGTCCCTTCTGATACTTGCAACTGAAAGATTATTGGTGCTGTATTCAAGTTCTTCCCTCCAATGAATCAAGCACTCAAAAGCTTTAATATGTACAGTATATAATAGATGAAATGCAGTATTTTTATAAATGGGAAGCATATTGGATACGTTTGAAATACTTTGAATTCTCCTACATGCTTAACATATTACTTGGATATCTAATATTGAAAGTTATATTACTGAATCCAGGGGGGGGGGGTTGATGACATTATTAATACATATCAGGGAGATATCAAATAATAAAGGCAGGGGATCCAACGCTACTTACTATTGTTCCTCATTCATCCACCCACCTCCCATCAAAGTTGTAGTGGGTTAACTCTTTGTCTTGTAGATCCTATCTCTTCTCTGAAAGCAGAGTGCATGAGTGCACTTGACTGATGAAAGTAGATCCATGCCTGAATTACTTTACCATTACCAGTTTAAATAAAGATAGTAGTATCTGAGTCCTAAATATCAAGCTCTCATTCGCATAGTTAAGGGGCTTGCACTGCCTCACTGGTCCTGCTTCTCCCATTGTCTGGTGTAAAGTGCTTCTTCCTATATTCCATTCATCCAGAGATGGAAATCAAGAAAAAGGAAGACACTTGACCTGATTTTTTTCCAAACAGATCAGCCTTGAACTTTCCACAGTATCTGAATGTTACAGTCCAATTCCGGATTCAAATTGTGTGCAGTATCAACATTCAAATATTTGAAAGCATTAAATGTTAGGTTGAAAAATAAGTATTTCTATGCTTGACTTTAAAAGAATCGGATTGAGGTGGAAATTAAATGGAGATGTTTAATACACGCATGTTCAATATGAGTCATACATTTTTTTGCATAGGGTTGAAGTGCAGACCATCTTGAGAATGATTCAGTTGAGAGGCGGGATATAATAATATCTTATTGTCAGGAACATTTTTGACATCCTGCATCTTTAGTTAAGTTTCTGGAATAGTACTTATTAGAAAGTAGTTCACCACGTTACTGTATGTATTGTGTTGCATTGCATTGTACTGTGCAGTATGTACTGGGAGAGGGAAAGATAATTATCCGTTTGAGGGCTGGGAAATAAATTTCCAATATATTTTGTAAAGTAATTTTTTGTACAAGAGGCTCAAGACTCTGAGGCAAATCAGAATGGAACCAAATTTGGCACTCTTCAAAATTTAGATCTGCTGTTCTTCAGAAATCGCTTCAAGAAGCCCCCATTCAATTCTGGAGCCGACCAGAAGTCCAACTTCTTACCACCATAGTTTCCTAGGGCGGTGGTTTTCCTCTGCCAACCGGAAGGCCGGTTCCCCCACCATAGAGTCTCCTCCTAGCATGGCATCCTTTTAAAGTAGAATGAAGTAGAATGAAACAATTTTAAGCTAAATTGTTACCGATTTGAGCAAATCAAGTCCCTCTTCCCCATTGTTTGTTTGGGGATTTGCCCTCAACTGATGTATTCTATACCCCTCCATGTAGCAATGCAGTATCTGTTAGATGTTTCAGATGAACTACTTTCACCTGAAGTCATTGGTTGCTGATGAAAGCTTTCCAAAGTATATGGTGGATAAAAGTTTGTTCCCCTGCTATACTTATTCTCAAAATCTTAATTCCCCCCCCCCCTTCAACTTAAAGGTATACAGGTATTAGTCACTTACTGACTGCAGTTGGGACCATTAACTATCACTAAGGAACACAGGTTTTAAATATGTGACCATGCCTGCTTTATGTCAGTTTCAGCTAAATAAATCTTCTAGTCAATAAGCTCAATGTCACATGACCACAACTTGCCAGCTTTATTGATTTTGCTTGTTAGAAGCCAGCTGTGTGAAGGTTGCAAATGGCAATCATGTGACCACTGAGACACAGCTACAAGTTAAAGGGCCAAGTTGTAAATCTCCTTTTCGGCACCATGTTAGGTTCAAAAAGGTGCTGAATGAACAATCCGCAAGTGAAGACTACCTGAGCCTCTGGAAACGTAGAAAATACATATATATTTTTGTCTGGGGACTTGGCTGGGCTTATTTTTCTCTCTGAGACAGCAATGACAAAGCAGTAAAGTTTTTACTCTTGGGAATAAGGAATTGGGATAAACGATATGATTGTAACTATAAGACAATTTGGTTTCTGCTTTTCTATATTTATATAAAAAACTCTGGAGACTACAATTTTCATCATAGACTTGTTGGAAACCTATCATAGTAGAATAGCTTCAGATACAGGAAACTTGATCCACGGTTGGTACTTAATGGCTAAATAATAGTTTTAATACAATACAATTGTACTTTTAACTCAAGGTATGCTGACAGTATTACACTTATCTATTATACTTGATGCCTTGTGTTATTTACTATTATTCAACTCTTTTATCTGAAAAATTAAAATGAATGGACTTGACTAGACAATTTTCCTTTGAAAGCACATTTTATTGTTTATAAAGTACTCACAGGAAAAAAGACACTGGAGCATTTAGATATTAGGATGTGACTTCCACAACTGCTGATTCCTCCATCAATCTCAATTTTCATTCTCAAACTTTGGGTCTCTCCATGTTGACTTTTTTCTCAACATTCCACCCCCTGTTCCCTATTTTTCTGCTGTCCAATTCCAAAAAGAGGGTTCATCTCCAATATTAGCATTTTTGAGAAGTGTTAGCAAATGGAAGCCAACACTTGTCAAACCATTAACAGTGCATCATTTAAGCATCAGAAGTGCAGTGCCAACCTTTGCAAGTCAAACCAAAGTTAAACTGCCGCTTGACGAAACAAGAGGGAACTTCATGAAGACTTCATCAAACAATATCAAAACCTTTTCGTTGTTACACAAGAGTCCAGCCTTTACTTCCGCGATCGTTTGTTTTCAACAAGCAACACCGCAAGCCTGTTACGGAGAACTATTATTTTATTGGAGTAAGTTTTTAAAAATAAGTCTCTCAACATTGCCCGTAAAGCTCCCAACGAAGGCAAGTGGTTGCAGTCTTGTATGTTCAGCAAAGTGATGAAGAAATTAATCCAGACCTCTCCATTGGGAACCCTGAGGAGGGTTAAAAAAAAAAGGGGGGGGGAGAGTAAAAACTTAAATCAATCTTTACCAGATGTTTCTCAGAACCAGCATCGCAAGTGGAAAGCTGTGTCAATTATTTTGGAAGATGGACTAGAGCAGGGCTGTAGGCCAGTTCCAGCCCGCAGGGCGTGTAGATCTGGCCCATGGAAACGAGTGAAGCACTGGCCTGCGGTACCTCTGCCAGCAAAAACGGAGCTTGTGAGGTTCGTGGATGGACATCCCAAGCTCCATTTTCATTGGCAGAGGGTTGCAGGAGGCCATTGTTGGTGAAAATAGAGTTTGGGAGCCCATTCTTGCTAACAGAGCACTCAGGCCACCACAGGTACCCCCAACACGAGTGTCATTGATCTGGTCATGCCCACCCTGGCAACTCCCCCCCCCCTCCCGAGATCAAACACAACCCTGCTGTGGCCCTCAGTGAAATCAAGTTTGGACTACAGCTTTATCCAAATTAGGTTGTACAATGAATCTCAAATTAGATTTCCTACTCGTCAATACCAACTTTGAGCTGTTGGATCAACAATAAAGCATTTCAGTTTTGTCTTCAGATTTTTTTTTCTAGGTTTCAGAAATATAGTTCTTTCAGTCTCCCATCCATTTTTGTATTTTCAATGACATTCCTAATTGAATGGCTTTAGAAAATGGTAAAAAAAATTAAAATCATTGTATTTCTAACTTTGAAAGCCCCTTACATGAAAAATAAATATGCTAATCGCCATTTTTGCATTTATTCTATTAGCTGTCATAAGCTGAGCTATAATGCAACTAAAAATCCCAATGTTACTTTATTTTTTACAAGCATAATCAGATTTCATTAAAAGTGCCTTAAGATCACTCTGTAGAGCAGTTTTTAATGTAACACAGAAATAATTATGTATCTAGGGAATATAATGCTAGTGGTATCCGAGGGGACATATTTATGGTTCTTTCTTGGAGTATACCCTTAGAGCAAATTAATTCTTTATTTCAAAAATAAATCACATATTCTTGCTCATGATTTGAAGAATATAAATAGAAATTGTCCACAAATCCTGTTTCCCAATTTTGATTATGACAAAGGTTGATCCAATTTCTCGGATACCACTAGCATTATATTCCCTGTAACAAGGGTGTCAAACTCAATTTCATTGGCCACATCAGGGTTGTTCATTTTATTTTATTTTATTTTATTAAATTTATACCCCGCCCTTCTCCAAACGGACCCAGGGCGGCGCACAGGAATATTAAAATACATACAAAATACATAAAAAAAATTAAAAAACCTATTTAATAAGAAACCCTGCGCTAAAACCAGATTAAAATTCCCAAAATTTAAAACTATCTAAAAGTCATTTGGAGGTTACGCTAGGCCGGCTAGATGGAACAAGTGTGTCTTTAAGCACTTGCGGAAGAGGCCGAGGTCGGAGATGGTGCAAAGTTCAGGGGGTAAGTCGTTCCAAAGGGCTGGGCCCGCCACAGAGAAGGCTCTCCCCCTGGGTGTCGCCAGTCGACATTGTCCGGCCAACGGCACCCTGAGAAGGCCCTCTCTGTGGGAGCGTTCCTTATTTCGACCTTGGGTAGGGGGCAGGGGGCGTAGTCAGTTCAATGTCACTTGTGTCAGGGGCACCTGTGGGGGTCAAGTGCTACGGCAGGACTTCCCTGTGACCCTCACTCATTCTCATTATAATCTTCCTCCCTCCCTCCCTTTTCTTTTTCTCCTTCTCTCTTCATTCTCCTTTCTTCTTCCTTCCCCTTTCCTTATTTTTCCTTCCTTGCTCTCTTCCCATCTTTTTCTTTGTCTTTCCTCTTTACATTCCTCTTTTTGTTGGTTTTAGTTTGTTTTGCTAGCCCTCTGCCAGTGAAAATGGAGCTCCATTTTTGCTGGCAGATGATTGCAGGAGGTCGTCGCAGCCAAAAACGGGGCCCAGCAGGGCTGCATGTGGTCCCCTCCATTTTCGCTGGCAGGGGCACTGTGGGCTGTTCCTTTTCTGTTTCCAGGGCGGACCGAGGGCCAGATCCAAGCAGCCCAGGGGTCAAATGTAACATGCAAGGAGCAATTCTACAGTAGAGAAAATATATGCCTCGGGAAATTATTCTTAAAATAAAGTAATTATAGACCAACCTCCTAAAGATACCATCCGGTTTCCAGATTCCTTGCTCATTTTTTATTTTCATATATGTGCCAAATAACATGCAGTACACTGTTGCAGCAATTCCGAAATAATCAGTCTAAAAGAGTAAAAACATTATAAAAACATTTAGCTTCAGTTGTTTTAAAATACCTGCTTCTAATCCCATCCTCCCACCAATATGATCCAATTGCAAACAGTCTCCTTTCCCTGGTTTATACTTGATGCTCTTCTGGAATAGATTAGATTGAGCAGGTGTTTCTGAGCCAAATCAAGCCGGGAGCTTCAAGCCTGAACATGATCTGAATGCAGAATCTCAGATACACGGATAATTACATTAGTACTGCTGTGTAACAGGTGTTCTAAAGAAAAATTAGTAACATCTGAATCAAAACTTGCATCTATGAATTAAATTTTCCTCCATGATCAGCAAAGTCTGTAATTACTAGTGACATGGGCTACACAGCATAGTACGAAAATCATACATGTAAGTCCATACCTGGTAATTCCACGGCTTGCCTGTAATCATTTCAATACATTGAAACCCAGATGTCTCACACTTTCCCTTGAAAGAGGTTCCTTCAGGAAACAGGGTCATATCTATGCTTTGACCAAAGTCAATAATTGTCAGACCATGAGATGTGCCATCAATATCACATGTGTCATTGTCCAAAAACCTTGTTTAAAAGCAATTAACAATGATTACTCTTAAGCAATGCAACAAGTCAGATTGACAAGAAAAGATCTCAAAACATTCACAAGTGAGATACATGCCTTTCGCCAAATATAAAGTTGTCAGGTTTAATGTCACCATGAATTATTCCACACTTGTGAAGCTCTTCTACCATGTGCAGGATTTTGATGGTGAAGTAGATAACCAGAGCTTGGGGCATCACCTTCTCTGTTAGTTTTTTGTATATATTTATGGTGTTCTGCAGAGGAGACAGATGAGAAGCAGATGATCATGTGGACAAATGAATATGCCTTAAATCCTGTGCATAGTGGATATAGAAAGTTTGCACACATACACGCACAAATACTGTTAAAATGCCAAAATTTTGAGATGTAAAAAAAAAACATCACCATCATCAGCTATACGCTTATCAGACAGCAAATTCCACTTAGACCTTGGAGAAAAAAATGCATCTGGTTTACAAAATTATATCCTGCTAGAAAGATTTCATACATAAATTCGGCAAAACAAAGCTTTCTAAACAGCTATTTTAATTTGGCCAAATATTTTCTGTTAAGGGCAACTAATTCCACTTGCAAGTCATCACATATTCCCAGGGGGGGGGGGGGGATTGAAAAGGTGGACATGGTTGTAATGCAGGTAAAAAAGAGGTGGGCCTTCAATTGTATAGTCACAACTCCCTTCTTGATTTTTTGTTAAAGGCCCACGCCTTTTTTACCTGCATTACAACCTCCTCCCCCCCCCCTCCCCCAAAACAGGACATCTATAGCTCCTCTCTTTCTGGTCCTTCAGACTGTGATGACATTTGTGCAAGAATATACATACAGATCAAAGCCACATTTACCAGTAAAGTTCCATAACTGTAAAGCTCTCCTATTAGAACACTTCCATTTTGAAAGAAGTGAGCACCGTAGAATTGGATGCAAAGGTGATGCATATAGGGCTTCAGCCTTTCAGTCAGCTGGGCTGCTATATAGAACTCCCAGGGGCTTGCAGGTTTCTGTACCTATAAAGACAATAAACAGGTGAGCTAGTAACCACATAGAAAGATTTTTGTTATGCTATTAATTTAAACCAAAACCTGACATTTTATATTGTTTCAAATGACAATGGCCAATTGGCCATAACACTACCTGGAGTTTGAGAGGCACCACAAAATATCAAGAGGACACACTGATCACCTCTCCCAAACCATATTAGAGCATTTTAAAAATCTATTTAATTGTTGATCCTGGTCAGAAATACACCAACTTCCACACTGCATAAAAAGCAGTGTGTCAATGCTATAGCATGTTTCTAGGGTACATATATCCCTGGCTCTACAGATTAGATATAGTCTGCAGAGTGTTACGTATCCAGCTTGTCTCTTCACTGCTAAATTCTAATCCAGGGGTGGGCAAACTTTGCAACTTTAAGGCTGAAGGACTTCAGCTCCCAGAATTCTCCAGCCAGCTTTGCTGGCTGGAGAATTCTGGGAGCTGAAGTCCTTCAGCCTTAAAGTTGCAAAGTTTGCCCACCCCTGTTCTAATCTGACATCAACTCAGCAATGGACAGGAGAGATTATGAGGATTAGAGATTTTTTTTAAAAAAAACATTGTTTTTACTGGTAAAGGAAGGTGGATTATTGATTTTAAACAAGATTCTGGAAGTTATAGTCAAATATAATACCTTCAGTATTACTCGCTGATTATTCTTAGAGTTATCCATATCAAGGGCAGAAGCCTGATACACGTGTGCAAAAGCTCCTTCTCCAAGTAAGCAGTCAATGTGGAAGGATGTGGATGCTGAATGAGGACAAGGAAGAGATAAGCAAGTAGAACAAGTCTTGGGATTATAGCACAAATTACCCACTTCCAGCTAAACAGGGTTTGTCTCAGTTCCATCTGCAATTGCCTCTCTAAAATTTCAGTAAAAAATAAATGCCAAAGCAGACCAGACAGAAGTCCAGGAAGTGCAGAAGCAGGATCCGTGCACTGGGGAAGGATGGTCCTCCTTTTTCAAGATCATCAGCAACAAATGTTGGCCAACATGTTGCCTCTAATTCTGGAAATCCAGCCAAATACACATAGTTTTGTTCTGACCCCCGGCCTGTGAAGAGGCCAGAGCACAGGCTTGGCTGCTTGCCACTGCTTAATTGCTGAGATTACAAATTCCTTGGTTGTGAGCCCAGATAACTCATGTTAACTCTGCAGCACCTTTTCACACAAAGATGATAACTAGCACCTTGAAACTAGCGCTTCAAGGTGCTAGTTATCATCTTTAAAGCGCTCCATGGCTCGGGACCTAGCTACCTGCAGGATCGGATCCTGCCCCATACATCCTTACGGCCGATTCGCTCCCACAGAGAGGGACCTCTCCGGGTGCCGTCCACTAGACTTTGTCAGCGGGCGACGCCCAGGGGAAGGGCCTTCTCTGTGGCGGGCCCAGCCCTCTGGAACGACCTTCCCCCCGACATTAGAACAACCACGGACCTCTGCTCCTTCCGTCAGAAATTAAAAACACACTTTTTCTGCTTGGCCGGCCTAGGGTAGTCTCTTCCTTTAGGGTTTTTAGGGAACGATTAGTTTTAATGGGGATTTTAGTGCAGGGCAATTGGTTTAATCTATTTTTAGGTATTGTACTTACTCATGTATATATTTTATGTGTTTTAGTTTTCCTTGTGCACCGCTCCAAGTCCCCTTGGGGAGAGGACGCGGTATATAAAATAAATATATTATATTATATTATTATTCCTAAACGGACACGGCTCGAATGCACAGACATACGTTCTTGACTATGAATTTGAATGGTTGTTTCCTGCAAATGGCCTCTCCCAAAGCCTTCCCTATAAGCTCTCTTCGGAGGGGCCAATCAACAACCATCTGGTGCCCAATTATCTTCTGTGAGCCTGCCTATGATGTAATTGCTTCCTCCGTCTCTCAGCCCTGTGTAATCTAGCATCAGGGACAAACTGCCCTTGATCCTCCCCACTACTCCATGCCTCAGGCGCCTCCTGGTGGCCAACCAGCCTCTCTGCTTTCTGCTCTGCCTCTGAACCTTGCGCAAGGTCTTCCTCATCTTCCAGGGCAGACTCATAGGGCTCTTTGCTAGAAGAGTCTGTCAACAGCTCATCTGGAGCCGGCTGGGCCACAACAGAGTTTATACTATGAGAACAGAATGAGTGGGTTTATCAATAGTTATCGTTCCCACAATGCAGAACAATAAAATTTAATTCCTATTATTTCTTTAAATGTGTCACTTGCCCTACAAACAACAGTATGTACTGAAGTTGCATGTAATGGAAAATCATATAAGGATCATGTAATAAGGTTAGGTCCTTTCTTGCCTCATTTTTCCTCCCTCAAGTGGAAAAATGAATTGGAACATATTTCCATTTTAACAGATTCTTCCCTTGGTGTAATAGTTTAAGTAATTTCTAGAAAGAGTCAGCTGAGATTATGGACTACTTTTGTAGTTTTATTAGTTCACTACAGTAACCTGCTGTCTTTTGCCTTCTATAATTCCAAGCCACTATAGCCAATGTCGTCTGCTCCATTAAAAATAGAAAAAGTATCATCTTGAATTACACAATTTCCTTCCTTATATTTCACAGTTTTAATTCTTTTGCTTTGGCAAGAATTTTTACCACTATTAAAACAAATCTTGTCTGAAAACTATTGATGAACACAACCAAAACAGTTGGCACATTGGCTTCATGGCAATAAATTCTTCCATAAAACTGTATTGTTTTAGTGGACACAAATACAATGCGGAGTCCCAATTTCTCTTTTATACTGAAATATGCCCAATAAAACCGTCAGTACAACATTTTTAAAAGTTTCGTAACTCTGAAAAGAATTACACTAAACACGTAATGGGACTTACCTAATGTGACAACAGTTTTCGGTCTGACAGCTGGAAGATTCGATGCCCACTGGAAAGTATTGGGATAAGCACTTATTGGTTTTGGCAGCTTGGACAGAAGCTGGAAGATTAAACTCTCATTCCAAGGGTTCTCAATGACTTTGTAAGAGAATAAAAATAGTCAAGATACTGAAAATAATCAGGAAAGTACAACAAAACCTTAATGATTAAAATCTGGAGAACTGAACCCAAATGAGAAAAAACAGAGAAGAGTACCACACTTCAGATGTTTGGGTTTCAATTCCCCCCTCCCCCCCAAAAATCAGCAATGGCCATGCCGATTGGGGAATTCTTTGGAATTGTCTACAAATCTGGAGAGGAGCCAGACTGGAGACAACCAACATAAAGTTTCAGAGCCAATGAAATACATATTCCTAGGCACTGGGATGCAAGAAGGCCCATTCTCTGTTAAGAAGCAAGAAATGATGATTTATTTAAGTATTTTCTACTTCGATCTTTCCTCTCTAAAATATTTGAGATGGCTTGCAAATTCAATACAGAAAGTCCTCAGTTAACAACCACATTCAGCAACTGTTCTAAGTTGCAATGGCATAGAGCAAGTAGTTCTTAACGAGCAGACTTCAAAGTTCAGGCCATCCCAGCACTCCAATAGTCACATGATTGTGATCTAGGCACTTGGCGACTGGCCTGCACTTAGAATGGTTACAGTGCCCCACAGTTATATGATCACCATTTGCAACTTTCCTATCGGCTTCCCAAAAGCCAAGGCAATGGGGAAGCCAGCAGGGAAGTTTGCAAGTCGCTCTTGCAAATTACTCCCAATCTTGCCACTTTTTGCCCTTAGAAGCTTGGTTATGAGCACGAGAACCCCAGAATCTCATACTTTGTAGCATGTGCCTGCCTGAGTGCATTTATGCAGTGCCACAATAGCCACCTGCATACCCTCCCACCATTAGCAACAACCAGTTACACGTCCTCTCGCAAGTCAAGCAGTACTATAATTACTAGTAGAGATAGAGACCTTCCATCAGAGGTGGAATTCAGCAGGTTCTGACCAGTTCTGGAGAACTGGTAGTAGAAATTTTTGAATAGTTCGAAGAACCGGTAAATACCACCTCTGTCTGGCCCCACCCCCATCTATTCTCTGCCTCCCGAGTCCCAGCTGATCGGGAGGAAATGAGGATTTTGCAGTATTCTTCCCCTAGATTGGGGAGGGAATGGAGATTTTACAGTATTCATCCCCGACATGACTACCAAGCCATGCCCACCAGGTATGCCACACCCACCAAGCCATGCCCATAGAACCAGTAGTAAAAAAAAATTGAATCCCACCACTGCCTTTCATCACTAAGCGGTCATTAAGTGAGTCAGATCTGATTTCACCTTTTTATTCATTAAGCAAATCCCATGGCTGTTAAGTGAACCCAGCTCCCCTCATTAACATTGCTTGTCAGAAGCCAGCTGGAAAAGTAGCAAATCACCATGTGACCTCGGGACACTCAACTGGTATAAACAATGCCAGCTGCCAAGTGCCCCAATTTTGATCACATGACTTCAAGGATGCCACGTCACTCATAAGTGCAAGGACTGGTCACAAATCACTGTTTTCAGCATCGTTGTTAACTTCAAACAATTGCTAAATGAATAGTGGTAAGTCAAGGACGACCCATAAGCTTTTCTCAGACGCTATGTGGATTACCTCTTCATCCACTTTAGTCTAAGAAAGGCATCACAATTATGTATTGTCCCACATTACAGCAAATGTACTTCCTGATGCAACATTTTACCTGTAGCTTGCATCTCTTGGACTAAAGGCACTGAAATGGTATTGAACGGTGTAGAGGAGGCAAGGTGAGCAGCTTGAATGAAATCTCCTGGGCTTTTCAGACATTGAGGAGCGGTTTGGTTACATGGGTTAGCCCATACCGTATAGTCACTTGTCAGGCCCTCTGCTGGCTGGCTTTCATCCTAAAGGGGGAAACCAAAATCATCATCATCAACATTTTTCTTCTCTAAACACGCAAGGCGGGCTGAAGTGTGCGTGTTACAGAGACGGCTAAATTAATTTCTTTGCTTAGAGAACAAACAATATCTCCATTTATGGATGATCTCATAGACTTTTTGCATTAGCCAGACAATATGATTTATGATTTTGATGATTAGTAAAAAGCTGGATGACATAAAAGAATGAGCTTTCTTTTGTAATCATAGGGTAAGTGTATTTATATTTGCTTCAAAAGAAATCACAAGCATCTATTTCTTTTTCTTCCAGAATTTTTGTCGTTCTTCTGTCTTGTTCTTTTCTCACTTTTCTCTTTTTTTATTAAGTTGTGTTAGCTTCTATGTTCTTTGTAAAACTTTTAATAAAAATACTTTAAAAGATGGCTAATATTGGAGTCCCCTCTAATTTTATCCCCATGACTCCAACAGGTGGTCATGCTTAAAAAAGAGCATTTGACTTGCACCCCTCCAGTGAGCACTAGACAAGTGAACGTGTGAATCTAAATCTCCCCAATCAAATTCAACACTGTGATAATCTGAATTATTCCATAAGGTGCATCCTTTTTCCTATCTGGAAGGGGAAATGTTTTTTAAAATTCCATTCAGAAGAGATCTAAAAAGACAAGAAGATGTTCCTTTAGCAAGGTCCCAATGAGCTAACAGGAAAACCACTTTTGTCTCTATTATATGCCCTCATATACGCAAAATATATGTAGTAAATTAATCAATTACACAGATATTCTTATACCAAGCAGTATTTTTAAAAACCTACCCTGAATTAAGATATAGTCAAGTAAAGGGTTCTGGATATTGATAGGTGGGAATCATTTAATCTTACTCTTAGGATAAGATAAGCATTCTTCATTGAATGTAATTCCCATAATAATTTATAACTTGTGTGAAATTCCTATACATTTATTTCAAAATATGTTCAAAAATTAAGTACAGTGTTTTATAAATTTTTATGGGGTTCTTTAATTCCCGCCTCGAGTCCCCTGGGGAGAGAGAGCGGGTAACAAATAAAATTTATTATTATTATTATTATTATTTATTATTATTATTTAAAGTTATCTTTAAAAATGATGCATTTGTCAGTTAAATAGCAATAGACTTATATACCACTTCACGGTGCTTTATAATCCCTCTCTAAGCGCTTTACAGAGTCAGCCTATTGTCCCCAGCAATCCTGGTCCTCATTTTACCCACCTCGAAAGGATGGAAGGCGGTTTTTACCAGTTTAGCTTATCTTATTTATTTATTTATTTATTTATTTATTTTATCACATTTCTTTTTATTTATTTATTTCATTTTTATGTTAATCACATTTATATCCCGCCCTTCTCCACGAAGGACCCAGGGCGGCGTACAGGAATTTAAAAACATACAAAAACAATAAATACAAAATTTAAAAACATATTAAATTACAATCCTATTTTAAAACCAAATTAAAATCCCCCATTTAAAAACTATCTAAAATAGCCCCAACGGGAGGTTAGGCCAGGCCGGCTTGCTGAAACAGGTGTGTCTTTAGACACTGGCGGAAGAGGCGGAGGTCAGAGATGGTACGCAATTCAGGGGGTAGGTCGTTCCACAGGGCAGGGCCCGCCCTATCTCCCTGGTGGGACTCAGGGCGGTGAATCGGTCTGATTCGGTCAAATTTCACCTCTGCAACAAACCCAAAACACTTCCTTGCCAGAAATCAACAGCTAGATGTGCAGAGATCCAATAGAGAGGAAGCTATTCCTTTCAAGCATTACCCTGGTTGGGTAATGAAACGTCTGCAAGAAAACAACCAAACTCCAAGACTCTTGTTTGGTACAATATTTTGGATTTATTGGACTGTATTGTTTATATAGAAAATGAATGAGGCACCAGAGTGCTTCATTAAAATTCATATTTTGCAATATCCTAAAATTAACATATCCTAGAAAGAAGGGCTACTTATACTGACTTGATTTGGAGTTTAATATTTACAACTGCACACAATCTTTTGAACTATATACATACTACATGGTAATCGGAGCTTAGAATGACCCCGCACTGTGGCTTTTCACAAAGCTTTCAAAACCTGGCTATGTATCCAAGCCTGGGGGTTCGGAATGTGTTAAAAGCTGTTCCTTGGCTTTACCAGTAGTTGGTTAATCATCATTGATTAGCTGATGTTTGTACTTGTTTTGTGAATGTTTTTAATGTTTTAATGCTTTTTAAATTGTTTGAATTGTCTTATAATTTTAAAATTGTAAGCTGCCCAGAGTCAACTTGGTTGAGTTGGGTGGCTATAGAAATTGAATGAATGAATGAATGAATGAATGAATGAATGAATGAATGAATGAATGAATGAATGAATGAATAAGTAAATATTGGACATGGAAATGGATTCTCATTTGTTTTTGCTATTGCCAAAGGATTAGTTCTTCAAACTGAAAAGACACAATTATGAACCTAATTACCTCAGGGTCAGATGATTACAATTTGGCCTCTTGGAAACCAGTTCACATTTACAACTGGTTGCACCACCTCAGTCATGTGACTACTATCTGTGACTTTCTCTGCTGGTTGTGGTATTTTTTGGGTGGTTTCCAGCAAAAACAACCATTCAAGAGAACGGAGTTGAAATACCATGTGATTTACAACCATTGTAAAAACAGTAATAAATCAGGCCCAATCATGTGGGTATTTCAACTAGTGACTATCATGACCATTATATCAATCCCAATTAAGGTTGTAAGTTGAAGACTTACAGGATGTGTATTTGCGTGTTGATATGTGTATATGTACACATACACACAAATTTATGTTTTGCATTTTTTCTTTTTTGTTATTCTTTTCAATGTTTTATTTTTCTAATTCTGATTTATATGAATGAATGAATGAATGAATGAATGTGTGTGTGTGTGTGTGTGTGTGTGTTAGTTTTTATGAACTGATCAATAAATAAATCGGAGAGACTTGTATTGATCTATTTCGAGCTTTTTAGCTGTCATCAGCTAGCCATACCCTTACTGGGATTCGAACCGGGGCTGTATGGCATATCAGGCAAGAGCCTTTAGCCATTCAGCCAGCCAGGCTCTCCCATTGCATCAGCTGAGAGGAGGATTAGTATCTACAATTGTTCCATCTATACTAGTCTCTCTGATTTATTTATAGATCAGCTCATAAAACTAACACACATATTTTAAAAAAATCACACAATGGAACTCATGGCTTTCTGTCTAGATGGTCTCTGGTGATGAGCCGAAAGGCAGAAAAGGAAACAGTATGTCTCCTCCCTTAATTGGGGCCCTAACAGGGTGTTGTGGAACAATTATAGGTACTAATTCTCCTGTCTCAGCTGATGCAATGGGAGAGCCTGGCTGGCTGAATGGCTAAAGGCTCTTGCCTGATATGCAATACAGCCCCGGTTCGAATCCCAGTAAGGGTATGGCTAGCTGATGAGAACTAAAAAGCTCGAAATAGATCTATACTAGTCTCTCTGATTTATTTATTGATCAGCTCATAAAACTAACACATATATTAAAAAAATCACACAACGGGACTCATGGCCTTCTGTCTAGATGGTCTCTGGTGATGAGCCGAAAGGCAGAAAAGCAAACAGTATGTCTTCTTCCTTAATTGGGGCTCTAACAGGGTGTTGTGGAACAATTATTTATATATATAAATAAATTATATATATATATATATATATATATAATTATATATATATATATATATAATTATATATATATATATATATATATAATGTATATGTATGTGTGTGTATATATATATATATATATATATATAAACACATACATATACATATAATTAATAATTAAGAGACCAGGATAGATCTATTTCAGGCTTTTTAGCCTTCTTCAGCTGGCCATACTTCTTCTACTGGGATTTGAACCGGCACTTTTCAGCATATTAGGCAAGCCTTTCTATGCCTTGAGCTAACCGGCTTCCCTGATTACATCAGCCTTTTAGCAAGCCAAGAATTACGTTGTGCAATTTTCTTTTGGATATGTGTGTTAGTTTTATTAGAAATAGATCTATCCTGGTCTCTCTCTAATTTAATTTATTGATCAGCTCATAAAACTAACACACATATCTAAAAAAAATTACACAACGTAATTCTTGGCTTGCTGTCTAGATGGTCTCTGGTGATGAGCCGAAAGGCAGGAAAGGAAACAGTATGTCTCCTCCCTTAATTGGGGCCTAATAACAGGTTGTTGTGAAACAATTGCATATATATATAAAAGGCTGTAAAAGGCTGATGTAATCAGGGAAAGCCGGTTAGCTCAAGGCATAGCAAGGCTTGCCTAATATCCTGGAAAGTGCCAGTTCAAATCCCAGTAGAAGAGGTATGGCCAGCTGAAGAAGGCTAAAAAGCCAGAAATAGATCTATCCTGGTCTCTTAATTATTAAATCAGCCCTTAAAAATCTAACACATACCTAAAAAACAGCAGCAATCTTAATGGGTCTCTGTCTGGATGATCTCTAGGTTGAGTCGAAGGGCAGAGAAGGATGACAGTTTGTCTCCTCCCTTAAAACGGGCCTCAAAACAGGAGCTGTAAAAATATTCTCTCATCAATAAGAGTCCTGCAAAAGGCTGATGTAATCAGAGAAAGCCGGTTAGCTCAAGGCATAGCAAGGCTTGCCTAATATGCTGGAAAGTGCAGGTTCAAATCCCAGTAGAAGAAGTATGGCCAGCTGAAGAAGGCTAAAAAGCCTGAAATAGATCTATCCTGGTCTCTTAATTATTAAATCAGCCCTTAAAAATCTAACACACACACACACACTATATATATATATATATGAGAGAATATTTTTACAGCTCCTGTTTTGAGGTCCTTTTAAGGGAGGAGACAAACTGTCATCCTTCTCTGCCCTTCGACTCAACCTAGAGATCATCCAGACAGAGACCCATTAAGATTGCTGCTGTTTTTTTTTAGGTATGTGTTAGATTTTTAAGGGGTTATTTAATAATTAAGAGACCAGGATAGATTTATTTCAGGCTTTTTAGCCTTCCTCAGCTGGCCATACTTCTTCTACTGGGATTTGAACCGGCACTTTCAAGCATATTAGGCAAGCCTTGCTATATTTTTACAGCTCCTGTTTTGAGGCCCGTTTATATATATATATACACACATACATACATACATACATACATTCATACATACATACACACAAAGCATTTAAAGGTAATTTGCTTACTCTTGGTTTAGAAACAGTCCAAGTGTCCCTGGGACGTTCACCAAATACTTTGATAGATGTCGACTTTGGGACTGACTCCAGGACTCTAAAAATTAAAGGAAGAACATTCATAGTCATTTTTCAAATGAAACATTTTACATACAGTGGATTTAACTGTCCATGAGAGCAATTATTTTCCGGAAATCAGATCTACTACAACAGAATCTAAGAGATCAAGAATAGGTAATCTGGAAATCCTCAAGATGTTTTGGGCTCTCATGTACCAACACAAAACATCTGGAGGGATCCCAGGTTGCCTGAAATTCCTGTGCAAATAACTGGGTGATTACAGGGAAATTGTAATCAACATTCTTGAGTTCAAGAATATTGTTTTCCTGACAATAGCATAGTGAGTCACCACTGCCTTCTTTCAAAATTTTCTTTTTTAGCTTCTCAGTCTAGTCTACATTCTCAGTTTCTTAAATAGTTAGGTAGGATTTCCCATCCAATTACTGTTTATCCTTTCATAGCTTTTTCAAGATGAGCCAAAACCAGCTACCATATTTTTCAGAGTATAAGACACACCTTTTTACCTCTAAAAGAGGCTGAAAACCTGGGTGCGTCTTATACATCAAATACAGCATTTTTTTGCCACCCAGAACCCCGCCCACTTCACCAAACTGGCTGTGCCTAGCCTTATGGAGGCTTCCGGAGAGCTCCTGGGGAGGGCAGAAATTAGCCTCAAACAGGCAGATTTTTGCCCTCCCCAGCCCCCAGCAGCACTCTATAAGCCTCCATAGGGCTATGCATGCAAATTTTTGACACAAAAATGGCCCATTTTCGCGATAAATGGGCCGGGTTTTTTGCTCATTTTTGATCACCCCAACCCCTCAGGAGCACTTTGCAAGCCCCCCCAAGGCTAGTCATGCTTTTTGTTTGAAAAAAAATGGCCCCGTTTGTACAGAGAAACGGGCCATTTGGGGAAGGTTTGCAGCATGCAAAAACACTCTCTAACCTCTTTAACTGTTTTTGTGCCAGCAGAAACAAAATCTTAAGATTTGTCAGCAATTTCCTTCTCCAGGACATGGATAAATACACCTGGAAACATCAACCTACCTACCTTCTCTCTCTCTCCCTCCCTACTGTATTTCTTTCTCTCTATTTCTCTCTCTCTGTCCTTCTACCTACTTGCCTACCTATACACACACACACTTTCTCTCCTTACCTAGCTACAGTATTTCTTTCTCTATCCTTCTACCCACCTACCTACCCACACACTCTCTTTCCCTACCTACCGACTGTATTTCTCTCTATTTCTCTCCCCCTTTACCTACCTACCTACACACACTCTCTACCTACCTACCTACTGTATTTCTCTCTATATATATTTCTCTCTCTATCCTTCTACCTACCTACCTACATACATTCTTTCTCTCCCTACATACCTACTGTATTTCTCTGTCTCTCTCTATTTCTTTCTTTATCTACCTACCTATCTACCTACTCTCTCCCTACCTACCTACCTACCTACTGTATTTCTCTCTATTTCTCTATCCCTTTATCTACCTACCTACCTACTCTCTCTACATACCTACTGTATTTCTCTTTCTTTCTCTTCCTCTCTATCCCTCTATCTACCTACCTACTTTTTTATAATTTGTCCCTTCAAAACCTTGCTGCGTCTTATACTCGGGTGCGTCTTATACTCCAAAAAATACGGTAGCTGTAACAATACATAGTATAGTATAAATACAGTTAACATTAGCTCTTTCAAGAATCAAAGGGTAATCTTTTTCCATAATTTGTGATGCAAGAATTGAAGAAAAGGGGGTCTGATAAAAATGATTAATGAGAAACTGGAATCTTCATTCAACAGCATAGATACTAGATGTGCTAGTAACAGTTTTCATTGCAGAATGTACAAATAGGCTTATGGTGCAATCTAATACAAACTAATCTCAATTATAGAGCATTCTTTGTGGTAATTGCATAATGACTTATTTACAAGGCTATCTGATGATTTTCAACTTACTCCATATTCTCATCTTCAAAAATTGTAAAACCAGATAATGCAGCAGGAACACTAGGCTTAATGCTGACAGCCTCACCTGGATCTAAAAGGAGAACCAAAAAGGAAAATGTGATAGGCTTATGTTTTCCCTGCCTCTGACTGAAGTCTCACATAGGGAAAATGTATATATCTTGTAACTGCTTGAGCTATTGCCTCCTGGACCTTCTGAAGCGCTTCTAAGTAGTCTACAAGCTGTAAACCAAGCTGCAGTTGAAGTCACATAGGTAATTGTGAGAATCTCCTGATACAAGAATTATCTGAACTGGTACACAGATCTAATGGTGTAAAACTTTCCCTGATCTCAGGACCTCCCTGATAGTCAAACAATAGCAGTGGATCCGAGAGGATGCTGAAACTGCAAACCAGTTCAGTGTGGGGGAGCATGATCTATCTATAACTAAAATTGGACAGTTCTTATAGTTGGCTTCTGTGGGCGATGGAAAACGCTTGTTGTGATCTTTAAAACCCTACATTAAGCATGTTCAACCTGCAGCCCAAGGATTGCATGGGTCCTAGACAGCTAGTAATACAATTCCACAAAATGTAATAAAAAAATTAAAAATAAAGGAAGTTTTTTATTCATATACATTAACTGTATTATATATTTTATATGTGGCCCAAGATAACGTCTCTTCACTCAGTGCAACCCAGGCAAGCAAAAAGGTTGAGTATCCATGCCCCACATGATTCAGGGCCTGGTATATTCAAGACCACCTTGTCCCATTAGTACTTGCATGCTCCCTAAGAACTGGAATGGAGAACGTCCACCAAAACTCTACTCCTAAGAACTTCTTTTACAAGGTACCATGAAGGATGACATTCCCTGTCACTGTCCCTCCTCTACAATAGCATCTCCCAGTGTTCAGGTTGTCCCTCTTGGCCAATTAAAATTCTAAAAAGCCATTAAGGTCAGGTCTTTAGAGGCTGATTAGAATTTATTTTTTCCTTCAGTGGAAATATTTGGTTGTTTGTTGATTGTTGTCCTTGCTCCTTTTGTCCAATTCTTGTTTCATTTTTCATTGTGTTTAATTTTCGTAGAGCATGAAGGAATGTTAGCTAATCCATTGCATATGATTGGAATGGCATATAAGCACAAGTCAGCAACTAAATAAGTACCCTTCACTTCAAAATATAAATGTAAACAGATATTCTGATTAAGTTAGATATATAATGTTCTCATCATAGGCATTTATTTTTAATTCTCTCTAAAGAGCCAGCATTAGTCATGTATATATCCCAAAGGTCTGTCTCTACAAGAAACTAAACAGACAAAAACATACCCTTGCTAATATTATGGTATCGGACTCCTACTTATTAAAAATCCTCAGCTATATCTAAAATTAATCCTCACTTTTCTTAATATAAAGAATATGAGATGTATCTTTATTAGATCTGTTCTGTAGCTCACAAGGGAACTCCTCACACTGCTCAGAATAAATTTATATCTTAACAATAATGAAGCAGGGAAGAAAACCAATTTCATTGTAATTTTTTATTTTATTACAATGACAATAAAGATGATGATGATGATGATGATTATTATTATTAAAGAACTACCATCTATTGATTATCATCTTTCAGCTTTAGCATTTTGAAATCACTTTGGCAGAGATTACTCCAATTATGTCTGCCTAACAAATAACAAATCTTATAATCGAAGACAAAATTATTGAGTATTTGCAGAACCTGGGGCTCCAAATTCATGATGAGGTCTCTCCAGTTTCACTTAGCAGCTATGCTGCCAGCATAATGGAAGCTATAGTCCCAACCCATCTGGAGATTCCCAAACTGAGAAAGACCAATGCGAAGATAATGTTATCATTTGTAGGTAAGATATTTACCTTTGTTTCTGAAGAGAGCATCAACATCTTCTTCCTCATCTTCCGAAAGTATAGTGGTATCTTTTAAAGAAGTCACTTGAAACATGTCCATGATGAAACCTTGGTAAGTCAAAGAAAAATTCAAAGTAAAGGATAGGTAAAGTTAAAAAAAAATCCAACAACACTTAAATACCATTGGAGGTATTTAAACCTTTTGGTTTCCATTCATGAACACCCAAGTCTAAGGTTGTGTTTTAATCCTAATAGGAGTTCTCAGTAGGTTTCCGTGCAGGCTGAGCTCATATGTTGCTCTAAACCAGTGGTTCCTAACGAGGGGCCCAGGCCCCACAGGGGGGGGATTTTGATTTTTAATGGGGGCAATTTGAACCTTGTTTAAACCACGTTAATGGCCTTTTAGTCTTCCTCTGCGTGAATAGAGTTTACCTTTTGAATAAAGTAAGAAATATATGTCACAAAGGGGGCATCAGGATTTTAGAGATGCTTAGGTGGGGCATGGTCAAGAAAAGGTTGGGAACCACTGCTCTAAACCATAATGTGGTTGTGATCACATGATTCTGGGGTGCTTTGTAAGTGTAAACAGGTTGACAAACACCTGGATTGCAATCATGTTGGGGTGTTGGTGCAATGTTTTGTGACAGTCCAAGGCCACTTTTAATTTTGCACAATTCTTAAATAGTTGTAAGTTAAGGACTGCCAGTACTAAAATAAAGTGTAGTCAAAGATAGGAGAAATGAAGAGACAATTAGCTACATATAAATCATTTAACTCCAGTTTTTCCTGCATAATCTAGGTTATTATTGTGATTCAAGGAATTAATATAAAATTGTAATTAATTCCTTCTACCAAATCAGGGATGTCAAATTGGCGGCCCACAGCCCAGTTCCATCACGCACAGGCCACGCCCACCCCAGCTCTGCAAAGGGAAAAAGCATTGCAATACAACACATGAAGGCAACGTGACACAGCAAGTTTAACACCCGGGTACTAGATGGTATGTATTCTTGTCAGCATCTATTTTCACTTTCAGGAAATAAGGTCTTCCTCGTTAGCCACACCATTGCAACTTAAAGTTCCTTATAATCATTTGCTATTTTAGGATATTTTAATTGTCTTAATTGCAATCTATATGAAAGTAATATGCAAGGAAAAAATAGGTTACCAGCTAAACCTACTTTCCCAGCTGAAAAATATAGACCATACTTTTCATGTGGCTTTTAAAAATAAAAACTGGTTAATTAACCCACATTTTTATCACGTTTAGTCATGATTATTTCAATGTATTTATGGATTATAAGTGTGCTTTCTATTAGTTGAATAATCATCTTCCTTATTAGTTCAATCAAGATATATATTGAAACTATATGTATATACATAAATATTGGCATCTTTAGTAAATTTACTTAGTATGTTAGATGTGGAACACTAACAAAGTACACACAAAATTATCACTTCCAATCTATCCTTTCTTTTGCAACTCAGTACTGGATAACAGATGTTAGCAAATATGGAGTAAGAGAACAATATGTTTAGCTACATTTTCTGATAAGATCTACTAAGAAAGAAAGAACGACAAGAACTTTATAGCTTTTTGGGGCAAAGAAGTTGCTTGTTCTAATTATTTTTAATGTTTTGCTTTTAATTAAACAGAAAAAAGTAAAACAAACATATATATTCTAACATTCTTATATTCTGCGAAGAATTATTTACATCAGACTTTGAAACAGGGTTTAATGCTTTTGGACATTCATATTCTTTTGATATGTATACATTAGATCAGTGGTAGTCAACCTGGTCCCTACCGCCCACTAGTGGGCGTTCCAGCTTTCATGGTAGGCGATAGGGGTTTTGTCCTATACTGAAGCACTTTCCTTTTTTTTTATTTAATTGACTTCCCTACTTTATAAATCACCATTACTGTGAAACCGGTGGGCGGTTAGAAAATTTTACTACTAACAGATACAAAAGTGGGTGGTAAGTATAAAAAGGTTGACTACTCCTGCATTAGATGGACATACTAGCAATATTAGGAAACTGCTAGATAGTAGAAATGGATTCTCCATGTCCTTTTATTGCTATGAGTCTAGTGAGACTAGTCCTTCAACATTGGAAAAATAAATTTATGGCCCAATTGTTCTGTAAATTGAAGACTTGATATTACTTGTGAATTATGAATGAGTTGCTTACAGGCACAAATTGCATTTATGGATATTGTAATGAAGTACGGCCATCTTGTATTGAAACTATTGCATAAAACTTTATAAACATATGTGTCCTTTCTAATCTACCTAATCACCATTTCCAGAATTCTTTCCCTGAATGTCCCACTATATGCATTGTAAAGCAACTACTCATTCACCTGAAAGGGTTTCTTCAAGCATACTTATCAATGTTAAGCGTCTATAAAACTAAATCTAAGAGTCTATCAAAATAAATGTACCCCAGGTTTTGTTTTGTTTTTAAAAAACAGGCTGTACACTTACCCAAGGCTTCTTTTGTGTGAACAGTAGGAGAAGGCTGCACTTTAGACGGGGTTGCTTGTATTATAGTTGATGCATTTAGAGTCATATGACGTTGATCAAAAAAGCCTGACATATTTCTGTTATCTGGTACCAAGAATGCAATATGAGAATTTGACAGAAGCACACAGAGATTTAAATGTATAGGAACGGTTACAGGTTGTTGTTGTTATTATTATTTACTTTATTCATAAAACATGAAACTCAGCCAACTGAACATTTAAAAATGCATTGCAAATACTATTGACTGGTGCTAATGGTTGATACAGTTTGCTGCCAGCATCCTAGGTATCAACCAAGTATCAAATAACCAAATAAATATTAGTAGTAGTAGTAGTAGTAGTAGTAGTAGTATTCCTAATGCACATTTGATACAACAATAACAATGGAAGAAAGAGTATTAAAAAAGGAAATTTATTTGAATGTTAGCTTGATATGCCCCCCTCTTAAAAAAGATAGCTCCCAAAATTGATGAAGTATTTTAGTTGACCAGAATTTCCAGTATGATTCAACAGGCTGGTTATCACCTTTCAAGCCCTACATGCCATAAGTCTGAGTTTTTATTCTTTCCTTCCCACTTGGTCAGATAGGGTGAGTGGACTTTAAGCCCCTTCCCTTAAATGCTATGACCTTGAAGATAGGCCTCTTCTGTAATTGCCACAGCTCTTTAGAATAGACTCTCACCTGAGATTCATGGGCTCACTACCCTTTTTAGCTTTCCAGACCTGGCTCTTCCCCTTCTAGTATTGGGTTAGAATGGGGACTGAGTCAGAAGACAACTAGAATTATTGGTCTGAGGCCTTGTTTTCATTGGTTGCTTTAAATTGCTTAGAATATGAGATATGAGATATGTTTCCTACAAAAATAAACAGTCAAACAGACTGCCTCCTGGAATCCTTGATGTGCATCCTCAGAGAAAGGTTGGGCAGGGATTTTTTTTCCGCTTGGGATGTTACAAAGATTTCTGCATTGGGCAGAGATTTGAACTATACGTTCTGTGAGATCCCTTCTGAGCCCATGACACTGCGAGGTTGGTTTCACATAATTTTATCACCAGTTTGCCGCACACCAACACAGTGAGCATGCGCGACTTCCACACAGGTGTATGGCCTTCTATACATGTGCTTTGCTGATGAGTGTGGCTTGCACACATGCACTCGGCTTAGAAAACAATAGGATCTGGACCATTTTTAGGTCTCAGACTGCAGGCTGGAAAAGACTAATGCAGAGACAATTGTACCTTGGTACAATCTCCTTAAGTATGGATTACAGCACTCACAGAATATTAAGAAAGCAAGAAAATATATTACCGTCTCTCATTTCCATGGAATGCTGCTCTTTCCGTTTTGAAGGATCTACATGCCTGCCCAGAAAAATAATCACAGAAACAAAATTTTACTGAAATGTCATGCACGCACACACGGAGAGGGGAGGAGGGGGAGATGGAGAGGTAGAGTGATTAAAGCGTGCTTTAAAAATGTGACATGGCTGTCCACAAATAAGATCTTACTATAAGTGCTGGGAGTGGTTGTCATTCTGCATTACATAAAATGTAGAAGCATTCCACCCCACTACCCCAGACTGACTTTTATCAAGAATGGGATACAAGTTCTAAAAGAGCCTGTTAATCAGCTGTTGTCACTAAAAGAATCTTTGGCTTTGGGGACGAGGTGATTGTGGTGCCCCCTTTTTGTTTTGCTTGCTTTATTTTGACCCGATTGGTTTTAGGGTTTTGTTGTTTGGTATTGTACTCTTCTAGTTGGCTGTTTCACTTTTAGTTCTTTTAGTTGTGAGCTATTCAGAATTGTTTAGGAGTCAGGTAGCCTATAGATTAAACAAATAAACAAATGACTACATGTCAGCTCGGGTGTCTTAAATGTAATATTTCAATATTTTAACAATGTGCTTAATATTGTATTTCAAATATCCTCAAATAGAGTCAATCTTATTCATACACATTTCCTAGCACAGACAGTGGCATATAGTGCAGAATAGGTTCACATGCATCAGGTTGATTGTTGCTAATACTAATTTTGATAAATTAAGATTTTAGGGATACAAAAATAAACAGTTCATTCCTGTCCCAGCTAATTAAGATATGGTTATCTAAACATCCCCAGCTGCAGCACTGCATATATTAAATTATGGCTTGTTTAACCAGGGTTTGTTGAACAGGTTATGGTGATCTGCTTCATCAGTAAGCTAGGTTATAAACTACAAATACCAATAGCTAGATTTAAATATAACAAAAATTAATCAAACCACATGAATTGTTCATATGATATATAATCCAACCAATACATCAACCACAAGATGCAACAAATCTAATTCCCATCTATCCACAGAGCGTTCATTCTTGGATAAAAAAAGCAACTGAGAAACCTAACTTTTACTTACATCTCTCCATCATGGGAATTATGGAAGATAGTATAATTCTGAGATGGTTGGGCAGAATCATTACTGCTGACTTGAAGTCTCCGCAGACTAGTTGCACATTCTTCAAAATCAGGGTGAGTTTCAAATGCAGATTTCTCATTTAGAGCTGTCATCGGAGGTTCAAATATTGACTGTTGTCCAAAAGTTTCATCAGTATTGGCCACATTACTCCTCATTGTCAAAGAACTTGAAGACACTCCAATCTCCTTGAAAGCAGATCTTTGTGGGCGATTTCCAATAGGCTGAGAAGTTACAGCATCTCCTGATAAACTTTGATGCTCTGTTCTCAAGTTCGGAGCACTCTGAGTTACAGAAAACGCTCTCCATTCTGGCCAACATTGTGCTGTTGTCATTTGAACACACTGATCACCCTTATTAAATGAAGAACAAAATACATTTTTGTATACGTGTATTTTTAAATGACTTCTTGCTGTTCGTATACTTAATCATTTACTGATTTCCATGCTCTAATGCAGAGGTCCTTTTTGATTCTGTGGACCAGTGGTAGCGGTAGCAGCGGCAGCAGAATGGTTTTGCAATTGCAACCTAAATTCCTCACATACACAAATGAAGCTTCGTATGCTTTCCCGCCTCTTCAGCAGCCCGGTTCCCAACAGTCCACAGCCCAGAGGTTGGGGATCCCTACTCTAATATACTCATAGAGCAATTTTGATAACTTATCTTCAACACTTTATTTTTTAGAAACACTAACCATTCTTATACACATAACATACTTTATCAATATTTTACAACTTACTTGCTATGTTGTACTATACGTAACTCCAGCCAATTTTAGTTTCATAAAAGTCAAACAGGTTTGTAGCCACCAGATCAAGAAAAGTTGCATTAAAATTGAAACAGATTGAAAAACGTTTTACAATTCAAATGTGAATTCCCTTCTATATTGAAGATGTAGATTGGAAAAGTGTTTTGTTATATTATAAAAATAATAAATTTAAGGTTATATAAGAAAAAAACCATATTAAACCTTTTTTTGGCACACATTATAATTAAGGAGTCTATTCAAATAGTAATCCCTACTGATTTTTATTGAATTAAAAGAATAGCTATATTTCACTCATAAAAAGAACTATTTGATAAAGAGGATCCAAGATTCTAACCTAGCTTTTCTACTTAAACAGTTAAGCTGTTGGGAAGCTGGTATTATTCAGTAAAAGAGAATTTTATCTAGAGGAACTACTGTAGCTGCCTATGTTCACTAAATGGCAGGAAAAGTACTTTGTACAGGTAAAGTACATATATAGATTTGGAGTTAGATATTTCTAGAAGAGCTCCTGAAAATGTTTTTAAGTCCCTTATAGTTAAAATTCTGCTTATGAATGGACATTACGGAGTAGACGTTCTTGATCATCCTTCATAGAGGGATATAGGTAGATACTAGGGACAATGTTGCTGGACAGCATCTCATAGCAGCTGTAGCCACTATGGCCAATGATGAGAAGTGCTGGGAGCTGAAGTTCATCTTACAATTCTTATCTATGGATGATAAGAACTGTAGTTCAAAACCGAGAAGTGCCAACAGGAGTAGGTGGAGATCCTCTCCGTCCGAAGCTGACCAAACACTAGTAAGAGACAACTGTTTAGGGTCAACTGTTTAGGGTTTTTATGATTAATTTTTAGTTTTAAATAATGGGTTTTTAGCGCAGGGTTAGTTTAATTTTATTTTATATTGTATTATATTGTGATTTTATATGTACTTTAAATTCCCTGTGCCCCGCCTCGAGTCCCTTCGGGGAGAAAGAGCGGGTAATAATAATAATAATAATAATAATAATAATAATAATAATAATAATAATAATAATAATAATAATAATAATAATTATTATTATTATTATTATTATTATTATTATTATTATTATTATTATTATTATTATTAGACCATATTAGGACTTACTTAGTGGCGATAAGAGTGGCTAAACGCGAGTATTGTGCCACCCTTATCGCGTCCGTGGATAACCACCCTGCCGCCCTGTTTGGGGTGACCCGCTCCCTCTTCACCAGAGGCCGCGGGAAGCCCCTCTGCAGGGTCGAGCAGAGGAATTTGGAGTTTATCTGCAGGATAAAATCACTCAGCTTCGGAACGAGTTGCCCTCCACTGAAAGTTGTCCAGTCGGTTTGTCTGATGCTGGTCTTGAGACAACATCTTGGGAGGAGTTTGACTTTGTTACTACCGAGGATATGGACAGGCTCTTGAGGAGCCTTAGGGCCACCACATGTTTATTGGACCCGTGTCCCTCCTGGCTTGTACTGGCATCCTGGGAGGTTACACGAGGCTCGCTCCAGGACATTGTGAACGCGTCTTTGAGTGAGGGGTTCTTACCTACCTCCTTGAAAGAGTCGGTGGTGAGACCTCTCCTCAAAAAGCCTTCCCTGGACCCAGCATTGTTGGAAAATTACCGTCCAGTCTCCAACCTTCACTTTCTTGCGAAGGTTGTAGAGAGTGTGGTGGCTCAACAGTTTCCTCGACACCTGGAGGAAGTTGATTATCTAGACCCGGGCCAGTCCGGCTTCCGGCCCAGTCACAGCACCGAGACGGCATTGGTCGCGTTGGTGGATGATCTCTGGAGGGCACGGGATAGAGGTTGCTCCTCTATCCTAGTCCTATTAGACCTCTCAGCGGCTTTTGATACCATCGACCATGGTATCTTATTGCACCGACTGGGGTGGTGGGGGTGAGAGGCACCGTTTTACGGTGGTTCTCGTCCTACCTCTGGTCGGTTGCAATGGGTGTTGGCAGGAGGGCAGAGGTCGGCCCCGAGGCCCCTAACATGTGGGGTTCCTCAGGGGTCGGTCCTCTCGCCACTTCTGTTCAACACCTACATGAAGCCGCTGGGCGAGATCATCCGTGGTTTTGGGGTGGAATACCATCTGTACGCTGATGACACTCAGTTGTACATATCCACCCCAAACCACCCCAACAATGCCGTCGAGGTGCTGTCCCGGTGTCTGGAGGCCGTACGGGTTTGGATGGGGAGTAACAAACTCAAGCTCAACCTGTCCAAGACCGAGTGGCTGTGGTTTCCGGCACCCCGGTTCAACCAGGTAAGTCCAACACTGGCCATTGGGGGCGAACAACTGGGCCCCGTGGAGAGGGCGCGCAACTTGGGTGTCTACCTGGATTCCCGGCTGTCCATGGAGGACCATGTGACGGCCGTGGCCAGGGGGGCGTTCTATCAGGTACGCTTGATACTCCAGTTTCGCCCCTCACTGGACCGGGTGGCCCTTCGCACAGTCACTCAAGCACTTGTGACATCCCGGCTGGACTACTGTAACGCTCTCTACATGGGGCTCCGCTTGAGGTGCACTCGAAGGTTACAGTTAGTCCAGAATGCGGCCGCACGGGTGATTATGGGTGCCTCAAGGCAATCCCACATAACACCTCTCCTGCGCGAGCTGCATTGGCTACCTGTGGCCTTTCAAGGTGCTGACGACCATCTTTAAATCGCTCCATGGCTCGGGGCCTAGCTACATACGAGACCGCCTCCTGCCCCATACATCCCTTCGACCGATCCGCTCCCACAGAGAGGGCCTTCTCCGGGTACCGTCGGCCGGGCAATGCCAGTTGGCGACGCCCAGGGGAAGGGCCTTCTCTGTGGCAGGGCCAGCCCTCTGGAACGACCTACCCCCCGATCTACGCACCACCTCGGACCTCCGCCTCTTCCGCCAGCATCTTAAAACGTATTTATTCCAACAAGCCGGCCTAGCATAACCCCCCGTTTTTGACTTTTATTTGTATAAATTTTAATTCTTAGGGTTTTATAAGGGTTTTTAGCACGGGATATAATTTAATAGTTTTTTAATAATGTATTTTTGTAATTTTGTATGGTTTTTAATACTGCCTGCGCGCCGCCCTGGGTCCTTGCAAGGAGAAGGGCGGGGTATAAATTTGAACAATAAAAATAAAATAAATAGGAGAATGCAGATTTATAATCCCAATCCTCACCCCCACCCCATGCACACTAATAAATCACTTTGCAAACATACCCCTGTCGAGCTTAGGAAGGACTGGTGAGCAATTGGCTGTAACACCTCTTTCTGGCATGAAGATGATGATTGGGAGAGCTGGTCCAATTTCTGCTGTAGTTTCTGTAGTTCAAGAAGGTCACTTTCTTTCTTTTTCATTAGCTCGTTATCTTCATTCTCTGAAAGTATCAAGACGCATACATTAACTATATTGTTAAAATAATTCTACCCTTCTCCTTTAACATTAAAGGCTGATATATTTTTAGTAAGTCTGTCCTTTACTACCCCAACATGGCAGGAAAATAAAACAGAATGTCAAATAACACTTATTATCGATACCCTGAACTCTATCAGTCTATTAATTTTGTATCCAACCATCCACCCATTCATCTATCTGCAGCAACAGTGGGTAAAGCAATAAAAATAGGCTTTTGGAACCTCAAAATACATGACCAATGCCTTCAACATAATAAATCTACATGGCACTGCATTTAGAGCAGTAATGCTGATTGTAATGCTGATTGTTATGTTATTGTAACAGCACAGAATGTTTTCCTATATAAAGAAAATATTTTAACAAGGAGAAATGTAGGATACAGATGCTCTGAGAAACATAGTTGATAGTTTAGCTAAAAACTAGAATTTTTCCTAATTAGAAAAAGAAATAGTTCCACTTCCATTTTGTGTACAAGAATAGGACAAGACATTGTTTAGGTTTAGTATGGAATTCAGTAAAAACTCCATTGCACTATGGCATAGTGACTATGCTGATCAAGCTGCCTCCAACTATAACATTCAGATCCAGTTTTTGTTTGAATAAAAGTTGAAAGCAGAAGACATTCAAGCATTGATAATTGGCAGTGCCAATTTCAGGAATGTAGCAGACTATAAGGTAGTTGTTGCAGACTGGCATACCTGGCATATTTGGGGGACAAGTATATATGATCTTACATCAGTGCTACCATTCACAGGCCAGAATGTCTTCTCCCTTGTGCGTGGCATGAGATCTTAGCCTATCCCTGTTAAAAGGGTGTAAATGTATGTAGGATAGATTTGGGCTTGCATTGGACCCTACCGAAATCAATGGGCAATTACTGATGACTTTATTCTCACTGGAATCGATAAGATGTAACTGGAGACAACCTAAGTTATAATGTTATTTATGAATGTCTTGAGTAAGTGAGAAATGAACAGTCTGAAAAATTACCGTATTTTTCAGAGTATAAGACGCACCGGAATATAAGATGCACCAAGATTTTGAAGAGGTAAATTTAAAAAAAAAAACTTTTTGCACTCTGCAGACTTCCGAAACCCTCTGCATGCCTCTTTTTTTGTGAAAAACAGAGCATGCAGAGAGTTTGAAAGGCCTGCAAAGTGCTCCTGGGGGCTGAGGCGGGGGAGAAAAAACGAGCAAAAAACAGCCCCTTTTTTTGCGAAAACCGGGCCATTTTTTGCACACACAAAAAAAGGGGGGGGGGGATGCATAACCTTTAGGAGGCTTGTAGAGTGCTCCTGAGGGCTGGGGGGCAAAATGAGCAACAAATGGCCCACCTAGCTATCTGCGAGATCGCATCCCTCTGACCGATTCACTCGCACAGAGAGGGACTTCTCCGGGTGCCGTCCACTAGGCAATGCCAGCGGGCGACACCCAGGGGAAGGGCCTTCTCTGTCGCAGGCCCTATTCTATGGAACGACCTACCCCCCGATCACAGAACAACCCCGGACCTCCGCTCCTTCTGCCGAAAGCTGAAAACTTATTTCTTCCAGCAGGCCGGCCTGGCCTAATCTATCTTTCCTACCTCCAGTGTGTATATTTAAATTCTTAATTGGGTTTTTAGGGGTTTTTAGAGTTTTAGGATTTTAGGTTTTAGCGCAGGGTTATAGTAGTTTAATCTGATTTTAGATATTTATATTGTTGTATGTTTTATTATCTCCTGTGCACTGCTCCGAGTCCCTTCGGGGAGAGGGAGCGGTATACAAATAAAAATTTCAATTTCAATTCAATTTTTGCCTTCCCCAGCCCCCAGGAGCACTTTGCAGAGCTCCCAAACCCTGTGCATGTCTATTTTTGTGAAGGGGGCAGGGTTTTAAGAGTCCATAAATGCTGTATTCAGTGTATAAGACGCACCCAGACTTTTACCCTCTTATTTGAGGGGAAAAGATGTGTCTTATACTCCAAAAAATACTGTATGACTTGTTTTTAGGAACAAAGTTCACAAAGTTATGATGCGTCATGCTACCAATTTCATCGCTTGTTTTCCAATGCATCTTCACTTATTCCTGGTTTACAGTTGTCCCTTAAGTTACTAACCAATCAAGAGATAGAAAACAAAAGCAGTGAAAAAGGAAACCAAACCAGGAAATGCTTTGCTCATTTACAGGTACTCCTCGACGTACGACTACAATTGAGCCCATAATTGTCGTTGCTAAGCAATTTGTTCAGTGAGTTTGCCCCATTTTACAACCTCTTTTGCCAACTTGTTAAGCAAATTGATGCAGTTGTTAAGTGAATCATGAGGTCATTAAGCGAATCTGGCTTCCCCCCTTGACTTTGCTTCTTGGAAGCTGGCTGAGAAGGTTACAAATTGTAACCACGTGACCCGAAGACAACGCAACTAGCATTAAAAACATGCCAGTTGCAAAGTGCCCTAATTTTGATCATGTGCCCATGGAGATTGCTGCAACAATCATAACTGTGAAAAACAGTTACAAGTCACTTTTTTTTTAATGCTGTTGTAACTTTGAACGCTTACTAAACAAATGGCTGTAAGTCAAGGACTTACACCACTGACTGAAACCTTATTTCCACAAAACCCATTTAAATCCCATCTTGGCTTAGCACATGTGGAAGCATTAAAGTATTATGTTCCATGTTTCGAACTCATGAAACTGAGTTAAACTGTAGTGATTACCCAATTCCTTTTGCCTTTTCAAACATTCCGCCTTCTTCAAATATGCTTTGGCTCTCACTTCTTCAAAGCACAGTTCAGAACCTTCACACTCAAGAAGTGCCTTGACGTACATCGCCTTCTGCTCAAGGGCAGCATGACTTGATGGCACTGGTACAACTTCTGACTTGGAAATGGTGGTAATGTACTTGGGTTTTTCTCTAGGGAGAAAAAGGAATTTAGGGCCCTTTATAGCAGAGCCAGAAACAACACAACAAGCAATTATGCTTAAGCACATGCAATGTTCTATCCAATCAATACAGTAATATAAATATTTTGAGAAATGCTATTAAAATAAAATTCAGTCGTTAGATCACAGGACTTAAGCCATGGGAAATCAAGGCCCCAAGCCCCATTCACACACTAAATCTATTGATTTGGACCAGTAATTTTATCGTGATTAAAAATGGGACAGGCAATATACTTAGCATGCTTCTTAGGAAAGATTAAAAACTTGAGCAGGTATGAGATATTTGAAGGTGGGGGGGCTATAATTCAAAACGGCTATAATAATGAATAAAATAACGCTTATTCAGAAGTGTCCATAGGACAGGTTAGAGTTAAAAAAGAATCTTGATTTCTTTGAACCCCTTCCTAATGCAAGCTTTTCTTGTTTTCCTCATCTAAAAGTCAATGGAAACATTGGGGCTGCTCCCCCAGATTCAAAGGATAAATAAGTACATATTTATTTTATTTTTTTATTTTATTAAATTTATACCCCGCCCTTCTCCAAACGGACCCAGGGCGGCGCACAGGAATCTTAAAATACATACAAAATCAATAAAAAAATTAAAAAACTTATTTAATAACCGTCCTGTGCTAAAACCAAATTAAAATCTCCCAAAATTTAAAACTGTCTAAAATAGTCCATTGCAGAGGTTACGGTAGGCCGGCTAGATGAAAAAAGTGTGTCTTAAGACAACGGCGGAAGAGGTGGAGGTCGGAGATGGTGCGAAGTTCAGGGGGAAGGTCGTTCCAAAGGGCAGGGCCCGCCACAGAGAAGGCCCTTCCCCTGGGTGTCGCCAGTCAGCATTGTCCGGCCGACGGCACCCTGAGAAGGCCCTCTCTGTGGGAGCGTATCGGCCGAAGGGATGTATGGGGCAGGAGACAGTCTCGCAAGTAACTAGGTCCCGAGCCATGGAGCGCTTTAAAGATGGTCGTCAAAACCTTGAAGTGCACCCGAAAGACCACAGGAAGCCAGTGCAGCTCGCGCAGGATTGGTGTTATATGGGAGTGTCTAGGCGCTCCCGTAATCACCTGCGCGGCTGCATTCTGGACTAACTGTAGCTTTCGAGTGCACCTCAAGGGAAGCCCCATGTAGATGCTTGGGCAAAATGTCCCCTTATATGTACCAGATCTGGATGATACAAATGACCTAATGGGGAAATTATGAATATACCTATAATTACTGAATACCGTGTTCCTAAAACAATGATTACTTACATATTCTCTTGTCCCCCGCATGTCACAGGGTATAATTCAGAACTGTTTGAATTCTAAAAAAAAAAGACAAAAGTTCAAAATGAGGACTTTTTTTTGGAAAAGTTAAGAGGCAGAGAGAATGAAGACAAACTTTGAATACTTTTTTCTAAATCTAAGTGAATGAAGCATCTACTTTACTATACATGTTATTGTTATACAGGTATTCATTTAAACAAGAGTTGGGGAGAGGTAAAGTTTCTAAAAAAATCAAGAAGTGCTGTCAAAAGGTTTGTTCTAAATGGTAGGGAAATGTGGCAGGCAAGTAGAATTTACTACAAGATCTTGGTATGTTGAAACAGCAATGTATTTGCAAGGGGGTTTCATTACAAAAAAAAACCCACATTAGTCATATTCAGGCATCACACAAGGAGTCAGTCCCTGTGGCCCTCCTGAATTTTTAAGCCCCAGCATTCTTGACTCTTGTCTTACTGTCTGGCAGGGCACTGGAGATTGTAGCTCACAAAAGGACTTCCATCAGTGTGAAAATGAAGTCTAAAGAATTCTAGCTTTTGACTTGCAATTCTTCTCCCTTCCTCTTAAATGGCTGCAGTTTCTTTTGAAGAGCCAGAGTTTTTCAGGATATCCAAACTTAGAAAAAACATTGATAATGATGTTCTAGGCCAAGGGTGGGCAAATGCTACTTGGGTGGGGCCAAAACATAGCATCCCAACCTGCCTGCAGGCTTCAAAGAGCCATCTGGTGATGTGGTGAGGACACCGGATAGGGCAGAGCTATAAATATCCAGCCAATTTTCTTTCTTGATGTGGATCTTTTTAAACATGCAAATGGGAAAAGTTAAATTTGGTAATGCTTTGGCAAGCTGAGCCTTCACACCATCTAAGAACTCCAAACAGTAAGTTATTTGAACGACGGCATATTTTAATGCCATTAATATGTAAAAGGAAAACATCACAATCATAAGTGCTTAAACATAAAGCATATCAGATCTTCATCTATAGGTGTACAATTAACAAAGAAAAAATGCATGTACAAATTGGATTTTATTAATATCATGGTACATGTAATAATATATTCTATTATAAGTTACCTGACTCTGGTAGGGACTGGCCGAATCATTTTTAGAAGCTAACAGATTAGACAGCTGAGGATTACGTGGCTGCAAAACACCAACTACAGAAAAATATACTGTTAGACATGTAAAAGTGGGTACCAATTATCAGAAGTAACACTGTACCAAAACACTGGACATTTCAAAACCAATTTTACCCTATGCAAGGCCTTCCAGATGTTCTAACTACAACTCCATCATCTACACTTGACACAGCTGCTTGCTATTTTGGTTGAGGAGGTTGGAAGTTCTTATTCAATGCGTTTGGAGAGGTAACGCCTATTCCCCGAGGAAGATTTACAGAGAGCTAAACTAGATTTTATAAAAGAATCTATGTTTCTTTATGTTCACATTTTCAAGTTAGGCCAACACAAAAGTGAAGATTTAAAACCTTCTAAACAAGGAGAGATTTAGATTGCAATCTCATTATACTGAGACATTTGTTAAAGTGATTTTTTGGCCTATTTTACAACTTTTCTTGCCACAGTTGTTAAATGAGTCACTGCACTTGATAAGTTACTAACACAGTTAATTGAATCTGGCTTCCCCCTTGATTTTGGTCATCAGAAGGTTGAAAAAAGTGATCAAATGACCTTGGGACACAGCAATGGTCATAAGTATGAACCAATTGCCAAGCATCTAAATTTTGATCACGTAATCATGGGGATGCTATAAAGGTGTAAGTGTGAAAAATGGCAATAAGCGTTTTTTTTCAGTGCAATTGCAACTTTGAACACTAACTAAATGAACTGTTGTAAGTCGAGGACTACCTGTATCACTATCTGAAGCAGTAAGCAGTCAATAACAGATGGAGAATCAGTGTGGTCTAGTGGTTAAGGCATCAGGGTAGAAACCAGGAGACTGCGAGTTCTAATTCCGCTTTAGACACAAAGCTAGCTGCATGACCTTGGGCCAGTCTCTTTCTCTCTAGGAAAGACCCAATGGCAAACCACACTGTGCCCCAAAAGGCAAAACCTGATCTAATACCATGGAATTAATAGAATGCTATTATGGTAACTCCATGCTCCATGCTAATACGGGTATAATAAGCTATTTCAGTATAGTGTTAGGAAAAACGCCTTGGTAATTATTTATTTTGCCCTGTTGCTGAGATTTATAAATGAAGGAGCCGGATGAAACTTCAAGATGCTTTACTATGGATTTCAGACAGTGAGCTAAGTGAGCTAAATCGCCTGCAAGGTCAGCACTCTGACGCTGGGGATTAAAACTAGGTGTGAGAACTGGACAGGACCAGATATTTTGAGCAGATTGGGAAGTACATCTAAATAAAAGGATGCCAAGAGAAAAGGAAACAAATAGGAATTGGGCAGAAAGGAAAAATCAATTCTGAAGAAGTATAATCTATGAAACAAATTATAATGTATGCCAAGAAAACTGCAGAGATAGATTCTAAGAACAGGATACAATTCAATGAAGATAAATAAAGTGGGGACAATATAATGTCTCTCTAAAATAGAAGTATAATAATGCCAGAATGACAGTGGTTTTTTAAAGAATATTAATATTGGAGGAGCTGAATTACTGTAACGCTTAATGTCTTATATTCTATATACAAATAATTTAAGGAAACTCATGCAAGAAAATTCCTTAAGCTCTGATCCTTCCTGTGTTCCCCAAATTCTGGGAGATCTGTGGGTTTCTGTGCTGAGTAGAATGAAGCAAAAGGATACTGTCCCATATGAAGTTTACCAGTCTAAAAAATCTGCCTAGCCCTAAAGCCCTTTATTAAACACCCTCCCACTTTCCCAGGCGGCCTGCTCTTCACTGCAATATTGAAGGAAGAAGAGTTACCTTCTATGAATGCAGTGCATCTTATACGTTAAATCGCATCTCTATTCTCATACATTAAGCTTCCACAAAATTGATTTTTCTTTCTGCCCAATCCCTATTTGTTTCCCTTTCTCTTGGCATACTCTTATTTAGCTATGCGTTCCTCTCTGCTCAAAATATCTGGTCCTGTCCAGTTCTCACACCTACTGGTAGTTTTAATCCCCAATATCAGAGTGCTGAACTTGCAGGCGATTTAGCTCACTTAGCTCAATGTCTGAAATCCATAGTAAAGCATCTTGAAGTATTATCTGGCTTCTTCATTTATAAATCTCAACAACAGAGCAAAATAAATAATTACCAAGGCTTTTTTCCCCCTGACATTGAGCTGAAATATCTTATTCTGTTAACATCATGCTATTAGATCAGGTTTTGCTTTCTTGGACACAGAAACAAATATTGTTTTATTCTTTATGACAATCTTCCAGGTATCTGGCCAGTGCATCCCCCCCTCCCCACAACCACCATGCTAATCCCCAGTCTAAAGCTCATAAATTCCTTCCACCTTTTCTCTTAGTTGTTGTTTTCTATAATCCTTCTTGGCTTTCAAAGCCTATCAGCAATGCTGTGTGCAGCCCTACCTACTTCACACACAGCAGTCTCACTACCCATACAAATATTGGATTCAACTAACATGCTAACATAAAGCTTAACTGTAATGTTCACTTGCCAATTAAAAGCTAATGAACTTCTATAGTTTCTGAGCGCACACACAATCCACATGAAAGCAAATGCATTTGATAATATTTTTCAGATGTAGAGTTTAAAAACGGAGTTGAATTGTTATAAAGTAGTCAGAATACATTTTGGAGAAAGAAGCAGCCACGTGTTGCTGAAGTATTTGTATGCATCAAGTTTTTGATGCCATTATACAAACATTTTCTTCCCTTACAAGAGATCACGCAAGTTCTCTAAATCCAACACTCCATTTTGAGAAATCTTAAAATCCAAAGAAAGTTGTTGAACACTACCCCCCTCGGTTTTTAAAATAACACAATTTGATAGTAGTCTTGAAGGAAGCATGGTTTCCTGATCGCTGAGAAATATCAAGTACTTAAAAAAAAATCAAAATATTATATTGCATGGCATACATTTATGGAATCAGACCCACCTGGAGTTGAAATTTCATTCTGTGGCAAACTATTCTGTAACAACCTAAAATTAATGTAGACATGTATTAACTGATGCTAGACATGTAACAAAATAACTCATTTTTTCTTTATTAAACAACATTTAAGAACTAGAAGAGAAATAAAAACTTTATTTTAGGAGTGTTAAAAGTCAGCTTACAAGTAACTTGGCTTGTGACCACAATTTGGACCCATATTTTGGTTATAAGTCGTCATGGTCATAGGTCTGCAGCAGACCAACAGGATCTGCTGGCATGAGTGGGACAGTCCTGGGGCACACAAACCAAAGCTGTGCAAAGGCTCTCCTAACTATGACCACCACTTGTTTTTCACGCAACTCCTGGACTTGCAATTCCTACTCAAAAAGCAAGTGGTGGTTGTGCCTAGGAGATTATTGTCCTCTCTTGAAATCTCTTTCTCTCCATTCTCTTTGTGTGGGAGTGAGGTAGAGGGTGTCAGGCAGAGGAGCGATTGCCTATTGAAATTGCTTTTTTTTCCAGAGTAGAGTGATTGGCGGGAAAAAGGTTTCAAGAGAGTATGGTAAGCTGTTTGCATAGTGCACCTGAAGCTGCCAACTCTGGGCTGTAGCATTATCCATAGTACATTTGATATGTAGAACAAACAGTTTACTTTCTTGCAATACATCTCTGCTCTGCAAGGGGGAAAAAGGAAAAAACTCACAAATCAAGCACAAGTATTGACTGTAATGGCAATCGCATGATTGAGAGACAATGTGAAGGTTGTAAATGGACCTTAAAGTTATTTTTTCAGCAGTGTCGTGCTGAATAGTGGCTGAACAAATGATTGATAAGGATTTCCTTTACCTCTAAGCTGCTACGTGCCCTTGCCTCCTATTTTATCTAAGACAGTATCATCCAATTTGGAGTTCTCTAAATATATTAACTAAGAACTCTGTCTGGCTCTAGCTAACTGCAATTACATGACAATAATATTTGCTAACATCTCTTAAGATATGTTCTAAATAGATTTAACAAAGACAGTTTGCCAGCTGGTTATAACACACTTATTTCCTCATTGGAACACCTACTTTTTGCTTTCAATTTTATGGAGCAAGAAATCATAGCTCAGTAGGAAATTAAAGAAAGTAATACAAAATATCCTTTGATTAAATAAAATAGTCATTATGCTCAACTTGCTTAATAGACATAAACTATCAAACAGGCCATACAACAGAAACGTACAGATAGTGCTGATGTAATTTCTCAATTGGCTGGGCTTCATTTTGGATACCTCTCTGAATAACAATGCATGCCTGAGGCACATTTCCTTGTCCACCAAGTTGTTGTGCCCAAGAAATATACAGAATTGATGATTTGTTACCAATTCCTTGGCTGTACATATAATCGAAAAACTGACTTGGATTATCAATGAAGTCAGCCTAAGGGGAAAAACAAGGAAACATCATTAACATACTATTTTTTAAGGTGGCTATCTCAACTATTATAAACTCACATTATAAAACAGAAGAAAAAATAGTCATCAGTTTACAAACTATCATTCCATAAATGTTATGAAGTATTTCCCCCCCAAAAAAACTGGGCTTTGGAGCTAGAATTAGTTATTTCTACAAATTCAGTAGAATTTAATTTAGTCAATCCATTTACTCAGAGTAGAACAGACTGAAAATTCAGTAATGTTGATTATGTTTAGAAATCACTCTAAGTAAGAATTTCCTGAAATTTTCCTAATGAGAAAGAAACATATACTTATGCCATTGCCTCATGTGGTTTACCTTGCCTACTAGAGTGGAAAAACTAATATTCTTTCATAAGATGAGACTTGTCCCCAATTTAACAGACTAGAGTTGGAAAATATCTTCATAAATCTATATAAATAAAAATGTAAAATAGTTTGTGCAAAGCCGCTAATCTTAGAAAGTACTGCACCGATCGACACCAAATTTTCACACAATGTTCCCAAGGACTTCCGATGCAATCATACGTACATTTTGTGTGGCTGGCACACGTGCGTCATGTGCAAGCAGCACAAACGTAAAAGGTACTAACTTCTCAGGTTTTTACCTCTCTGTAGCTCCTCCCATCCGGCTGCTTCTTATGATGCGTCACGCACACACCCCTCACATTTCCAACAGTCATTTCCTCAGCAACCAAATAAGCTTCCAATGTTCCCACACTGCATGGAGGCCTACTAGGCCGAAAACTAGGCCTGGGGGGTGACACACTCCCAGGTAGCACATTTTTGGTCCTAAAAGGCTGTATAGACGCCTACTAGGCCAAAAACTAGGCATGGGGGTGACACACTCCCAGGTGGCCCATTTGTGGTCTCAGGAGGATGTATGGACGCCTACTAGGCCCAAAACTAGGCATGGGGGATGACACACTCCCAGGTAGCCCATTATTGATAGAGGAATAGAGAGAGAGAGGGAAAATACGGTAGGTAGGTAGGTAGGTGGATAAAGATAGAGAGAGGGAAAATACAGTAGGTAGGTAGGTAGAGGGATAAAGAGAGAAAGAGGAAAAAATACAGTATCTAGGTAGATAGGTAGGTAGGTAGGTAGAGAGAGAGAGAGGAGAAATACAGTAGACAGGTAGGTTGGGGGGTTACACGGTGGTTGTGTGTACGTGTTTGTGTGTGCAGGTGTACATCTACACACAGATTGGTTGGCCATTTAACCAGACTGGGCCACAGCAACGCGTTGCCGGGTACAGCTAGTGGTAAAATAAATGTTCTCCTGTATCTCTGTTCACACAAAAGAAGGCAGCAGAAATACATAAAAGGGATGCATGAGCTTGAGAAGCTAAAATAAAAATTCATAGAGATTCAGTTTCATATGAAATTCCATTTTGATCTGACTTAAAAATAAAATACTTTCATTGGATTAACTATATTGTCATATCAACACATATAAAAGACATTTCACAAGATCAGAATCAACCATGATCAAAAGAAAAACTGGGTAATGTTCTTTAGTGAAGAAAGCTTAATTCCAAAATTATAAAAATCTACTTCTACCGTAACATCAACAATACCACTACTTATTTATTGCTCTATGGTAAAGTTCTAAGAACATAGTTTACATCCTATATACCTACAAATCTGACACAGCAGTTGATGAATCTCACGTCGTCATGATACCTCTTATCACTTAGAAATGTTTTCACAAGCTGCTCCAGTAAAGATGACAGGCAATTTTGCTTTCCTTCTGCTTCTGACATTCCTTCTATCCACTGAAAATACCTAAAACCAAAATGAGTTAACTTAACTACTATCTTATTGTAATTTAAGGGTCTATATTAAAGAATAAAGACAAAGAAAAGACCAACCTGTACCAGGGATCAAGTGGATCACTGCCACTGTAATTCTGAATATGAGCTTCAAACATTCTGTGAAAAAAACATACCAGCTTTTGTAACAACTACAATAGAGTAGTTTAAACATATTAGAAAAAAAATATGGTTCCAATGTGCTGAACCACAGCTCCCATAATGCTTATTCATTCTGCCAATGAGAAAGAGAAACCTTCCTTTTTTAAAGATAATATTGTTATAATATTCTTAAATCTGTTGACATTTTATTTATTTCTCTCATTTATATACCACCAGATTATATTTTGATTAAAATTTATTTTATTTAAAATTCATTTTATTTAAAATTTATTTTATTTAAAATTTATTTTATTTAAAATTTATTTTATTTAAAATTTATTTTAAAATTTATTTAACCAAAATTTGATATGAATGTGTCATATGATAAACACATAACCATACCACCAAAGATTCCTGATTGTTTACTATCACAAAATTATAAAAAATATTAACAAACACAAGATTTAAAAAAATAATAAAAATAACACTCAGAAAAGAAATGAAGAGGCAACTTTGTAAAACTGCTGAATTACATCCTGAAAATACTATAGTGTGCTGAAGCTTGAAACACTACAGTATTTACCATCACATTAGTGTTATTTCTTAGTGACAATCTGTCCTTAACCTGGTTCTTCGGGTCTTTCAAAAGTCCATCCATCACCATTGTAACTAGCTTGCTGTTGATCATCCTTGCCTTTCCTTTCACCTTTGACAATATTATAGAAATCTTCAGAAAGATAGGTTTTCATATAATGGGTCCAAAAAATGATAATTTGGCCCTGGTAATTTGTTTCTTGAGTGAGAATTCCGGACTGATTTGTTCTATGATCCATTTTTCTTTTTCTTTTTTTGACTAGCCACACATCTTCTCCCACATAAAATTTCAAGCGTCAATACTCTTTTCTTTCCTGCTTCTTTGAAGTCCAACTTTCGCTTCCATAGACTATCATCAGAAAAACTACTGACTGTATGTTCTAGTCCCATGATGGCGAACCTATGGCGCATGTGCCACAGGTGGCATGCAGAGGCCACTCTGCGGGCACGCGGGCCATTGCCCAGCTCAGCTTCACTGCACATGTGTGTGTGCCTCCCGCCGGCCACTCACTTCTCCGGCTTGACTTTCCAATCGCTACACCCCACCGCGGGGAGGCGGAACCTGAATTGCCTAAATGGTTCCGCCCCAGGCATCTGATGGTAGGTTCCAGACGGAGCTTGGGGCACTACCTGTGTCCTTGACCCGCGTCCCGATGGAGGACCTGGTGGCCGCATGGAATACTCGGCCACGGGGGCTTTGGATCGGGTCGCGCCCTTGCGGCCTCTCCTGTGGCGACGAGCCACCCAGGCTCCTTGGTTCTCCGAGCAGCTGAGGGTGATGAAACGCCACAAGAGACGCCTAGAGAGGAGATGGAGATCCACACGGTCTGAATCTGACCTAACACAGGTGAGAGCCCATTTAAGGACTTACCTTGTGGCGTTGAGAGTGGCTAAACGTCATCATTGTGCCACTCTCATCGCATCCGCAGATAACCGCCCTGCCGCCCTGTTTAGGGTGACCCGCTCCCTCCTTCAACAGAGGACATGGGAAGCCCTTTTGCAGGGTAGAGCAGAGGAATTTGGGGAATATCTGCAGGATAAAATCGCTCAGATTCGGAGCGAGTTGGCCTCCACCGAAAGTGGTCCAGTGGGATGCCCCGAGGCAGATCTTGAGACAGTTTTGTGGGAGGAGTTTGACTCTGCTCTTCCGAAGATATGGACAGGTTACGTGGGCGACTGCGAGCTACCACATGTTTAATGCACCCGTGTCCCTCCTGGCTTGTACTGGCATCCTGGGAGGTGACACGAGGCTGGCTCCAGGAGATAGTGAATGCTTCCTTGGGTGAGGGGTTCTTGCCTACCGTCTTGAAAGAGGCGGTGGTGAGACCGCTCCTCAAGAAGCCTTCCCTGGATCCAGCATTGTTGGTAAATTACCGTCCGGTCTCCAACCTTCACTTTTTGGCGAAGGTTGTAGAGAGTGTGGTGGCTCAACAGTTTCCTTGACACCTGGAGGAAGTTGATTATCTAGACCCGCGCCAGTCCGGCTTCCGGCCCGGTCACAGCATCGAGACGGCATTGGTCGCGTTGGTGGATGATCTCTGGAGGGCCAGAGATGGGGGTTGTTCCTCCATCCTGGTCCTATTAGACCTCTCAGCGGCTTTCGATACCATCGACCATGGTATCCTATTGCATCGGCTGGAGGGATTGGGGGTGAGGGGCACCGTGTTGCGGTGGTTCTCCTCCTACCTCTCCGGTCGATCGCAATTTGTGTTGGCAGGAGGGCAGAGGTTGACCTCGAGACCCCTCACTTATGGGGTGCCTCAGGGGTCAGTCCTCTCGCCACTCCTGTTCAACACATATATGAAGCCGCTGGATGAGATCATCCGTGGTTTTGGAGTAGAGTACCATCTCTTCGCTGACGATACGCAGCTGTATGTATCTACCCCAAACCACCCCAACGATGCCGTCGAGGTGATGTGCCGGTGTCTGGAAGCCGTGCGGGCCTGGATGGGAAGGAACAGACTCAGACTCAACCCGTCCAAGACTGAGTGGCTGTGGTTCCCTGCATCCCGGTACAACCAGCTGACTCCATCACTGGCCATAGGGGGCGAACATCTGACCCCTGTGGATGGGGCACGCAACTTGGACGTCCTCCTTGATGCACGGCTGTCCATGGAAGATCAAGTGACGGCCGTGGCCAGGAGGGCGTTTTACCAGGTTCGCCTGGTTCGCCAGTTGCGTCCCCTATTGGACCGGGATGCCCTTTGCACAGTCACTCATGCACTCGTGACATCCCGACTGGACTACTGTAATGCTCTCTACATGGGGCTCCCCTTGAGGTCCACCCGAAGACTACAGCTGGTGCAGAATGCGGCCGCGCGGGCAGTTATGGGAACCTCTAGGTTTGCCCATGTAACACCGCTCCTGCGTGAGCTGCACTGGCTTCCTGTTGTCTTTCGGGTGCGCTTCAAGGTGTTGATTATCATCTTTAAAGCGCTCCATGGCTCGGGACCTAGCTATCTGCGGGATCACATCCTGCCCCATACATCCCTTTGGCCGATTCGCTCCCACAGAGAGGGGCTTCTCTGGGTGCCGTCCACTAGGCTATGCCAGTGGGCGACGCCCAGGGGAAGGGCCTTCTCTGTGGTGGGCCTGACCCTCTGGAACGACCTTCCCCCCGAAATTAGAACAACTACGGACCTCCGCTTCTTCCGTCAAAAACTAAAAACTCACTTCTTCTGCCTGGCCGGCTTGGGTTAATTGACCCATCTACCTCAGGCTGAATATTCAAATTGTTTTATTAGGGATTTTTAGGGGTGTTAGTTTTAGACAGTCTGGGATTTTAGCGCAGGGTCTAGGTTTAATTTATTTTAAATTGTATTATAATGTCTATTGATTTTATATATGTATTTTTAATTCCCTGTGTCCCGCCTCGATTCCCTTTGGGGAGAGAGAGTGGTTTACAAATTAAATAATAATAATAATAATTATTATTATTATTGTTATTATTATTATTATTATTATTATTATTATTATTTGTTGGAGTGTCGTGTTGAGTGTTCTGGAGGCTTCAGGGAAGCTCATGAAGCCTCCGGAGGGCTGGGGGGGGGGGGAGAGGCTCTTTTCGCCCTTCCCAGGCTCCTATAAAGCCTCTGGAGCCTGGGGAGGGTGAAAAATGGCTTCCAAAAAGGACAAATTCAGCTGCCCAGCACGCGCATGCGCACTGGCCAGCTGACAGGGCAGCGCCTCGCATGTCACCTGTTTGCCATCACGGGCCTATTCTCTTCTCCACACACACCCCTGACTCATCTCTATTTAAATCCTAGTCTAAGCACCTGATGAAGTGAATTACAACTCACGAAAGCTTGTATTTTTAACAAAATTTGATAATTGGAAAAGATGCTACAACAGTGATCCCCAACCATTCTGTCGCTAAAGAGTGGCAAAGGCGGGAGGGTGTTGCACTCCAAATCTAATCCCATACATGTGCAAATAAAACTTTGCCTGCTGCTAACACAGCCCAGTTCCTAACAGGCCACAGACCAGGAGTCGGAGACCCCTGTACTACAAGACTACTGACTGAATTCTTTAGTATCCAAATTGAGGTTGGGACCTCCTTCAAAATTCTAAGATTATTTGGAAGGCTTTTCTGATTTTGCTATTTGTTTTCATCCCTAGTGTCATTTCTGATGCTGTTATAGTACTGCTTCTTTTTATAATACTAAAAGCTCCTTAAATTCTTTGTTAACTTGGCTTTGCCTTCTCTTTTCTTGGTGATTTCCAGCTTTTGTTCTGACCTCCATTTTACTTTCTTCTGTTTATTTCACACTTTAGCAGCCTCTTTCCACAATCATCCTTAACAACTTCTTTAAGTTCAGACCACAGTTCCTCTGATGACCTATCAATGAGATTCAGGACTTTAAAACAGGGGTCCCCAACCTTTTTTTCACCAGGGACCGGTTTCATTTTAAAGAAAATTCTGCGGACCGGCTGAGGGGCTCAGCAGTCATGTGACTGGGTGGGCGTGGCCAACTTTGAAAATGTGAAACTCACTTAACAATGATCTTGGTTAGCAACCAAACTTTTGGGCTCAACTGTGGTCATAAGTTCTTTCTTTCTCTCTCTCTCTCTCTTTCTTTCTCTTACTTTGTTTCTGTCTCTCTTTTTCTCTCTCGCTATTTCTCTTTCTCTCTTTCCCTTTCTCTCTAGTTCTTTCTCTTTCTGTATCTTTTCCTGTCTCTTTCTTTCCTTTCTGTCTCTTTCTCTCTGTCTGTCTTTCTCTCTCCCACTTTTTTCTTTCTTTCTCTCTTTGTGTCTCTCTTTCATCCGCCCATTTCTGTCACTCTGTGTGTGTGTGTGTGTGCGTGTGTCTGTCTGTCTTGCATTCATTTAATCAATCACTCCTTCTGTGTCTCTGTCTATCTTTCTCTCCCTCCCTCCCTCTGTCTCTCTATGTGTGTCTGTCGTCGTCATCGTCGTCCCGTCCCCCCGCCCCCAGCCTCCTCATCCCGCCTGCCACGCTTGGTCGCTCGTTCGCTCGTTCAGGCTCCGTGGCTGGATAGGTGCCGGGCTGGAGAGGAGGAGGAGGGAGGGGGGCAGCCCATTGGGTAGAGCGCATGGGAGAACGCAGGAGGATGGTGGGGGCTCTTCCTCCACCCTCGTCGACGGAGGGACTCCTGTGCGCCGCCGGAGCAACCCGCCAGTTCCCTCCCCAGCCCGCAGAGCCTCCGCAGTCCCTGGAAGAAAATGAGTGGCCGGCATGCCAGCAGGGGAGGGAATCGGTGGCCAGTCCGGCGGCGTCCAGGAATCCTTCCGTCGACGAGGGTGGAGGAAGAGGCACACTCCAACGGCGCGAACAGCCGCGCCTGCGTTCTCCCGCGCGCTGTGCTCAGGGGGCTGCCTCCTCCTCCCTCCTCCTCCTCTCTAGCCCTGCGGCCCGGCTCCCATCCAGCCACGGACCGGCACCGGTCCGCGGCCCGGGGGTTGGGGACCCCTGCTTTAAAACAATCTCTTATGCCCTCCTTGAAAATGGTGGGGAGAGAGAGAGAGAGAGAGAGAGAGAGAGAGAGAGAGAGAGAGAGAGAGAGAGAGACTATATTTTATTGATTTGATAGCAATTAGTTTGATTGCTGTGAGCCTCTCAAAGTTATTCAGTCAGGAAACATGCAAGTTTCCATATAATAACCATATTATTATGTTGGCTGCACAATCAACCAAGTTTAGACTGAATCTGGCATTCTTGTCCACCTATCAGGTTTCTCAAGATCTGGGACAAGATATGTCATCTTTTAATACTTTTGAAGGTTGCAGGACATAAGCTGTTCCAAATAAAGCTGCCTTTTGCAATTGACTGGTGATTTTTGCCATTGTCGAATTCCAAATGTATTACTCTTCTCAGTATCATATCATGGAACTGGTTGGCTTTTTTTTTTTTTTTTTTGCTTTAGGTTGATTTGAAACTTGCACGTGAGCAGTTTGTGATGTTCCATAGTCAGCCCTCCTGGGCACGACTTTGCTATTATAACTGAGCTGTACTATCACCTTGTAGAATCCCACCTAAGTACTGTCCTTGCTATATCCTTCCCAACTATAAAAGCATCCTTGTTGTTCATGTCCTGAATGATAAACAGTATGATATTCTGCCTGAAAATTCATTTCAGTTCACTGATGCCTAAGATGTCAATGTCTAGTTGATTCATCATTCACTGTGTTGAGTTTTCCTACATTAATGCCTCTTGCATTCCATGTCCCTATTGTAATTCTGTCTTTGCAACTTCAATTTCCTTTTCCTACACAGCAGTCTCAGCAAATTAAACTCCCCACAGGCTTTTATGTAGCTATATCTTAAACACCATTAGTATTCCAAAAGAACCTGAGGAACATGTCAATATGATCCAACTTAGAGGTCCATCATCCAGTACATCATCAATCACTTTATCTTATCTATCTATATGGTTTTCTTGATAAAATATAAAAGTGTTTTATCACTATTCCAGGCAGTATGAAGTGACCGCTTTGCCCTTGCCACCAAATGATCATCTCTTCTAGAATCTTCCCATGTCCCCCCTTCCCTTAACTAGGCAACTGGAATGACCTTCATATTTTTGGGTGACCTTGCTATATTTCCCCAACATTCCTGACATTCTCCACTCATTCCTCCCAGGACAACTCTACAGTAAAGCAAATCTTTATGTATGTGATCCAGGAGCAGTAGACAGACAAAAATAAGACAAAATTGAAACTGCAATACAGCAAGACCAATGTGGTGTGAGTACACACTTTTAAGTACTAAATGTGCACATAGAAAATACAAAGCAATCATAAACAGCTAAAAACAATTAAGAACATAAAATCCCGAGTAAAAAAATAAATAGATAAATTTAGGGAAGTGGGTAACTAATAAACACTATGAGCTATTTAATTTGAAAATAAGACAACAGGATTTGAGAGGGTTGGGTTTTGCACCACTGTATATATTTCTTATATGTACGGTATTGATTTACTTTTGTTTGTAGGTGTGTGCTTTTATTTATGCTTTAGTAATTTCTAATTTTATGTGTATGTTTATTGATGATTATACCTGATTTTTCCTTTTTCCTTTTATTATCAATTATCAAATAGTAAAATACATATAAAACCTCTACTGATAGGAAAGACATGTTTTAAGATGAATGACTGCATATGTGAAAATGTAAGTGTGGTCTCCATAAAGCACTTTTAAAAGCCTTTTCTATCCTACTGGTTTCATAAAATTTATTTCCAATTTAAATAAACTTAAGGTTGTCTCCATCACCAAGTCTTTTCACAGAATAATTAAACCTACAAAAACAGAGGAAGCTAAGATGGTAGTAAGCTAATCTGTGGTGAGTGGCTCATCTAAAACAAATTTCCTGTAGAATGGGGTGTTGCATGTATTATCAGCCAATTTCAGAATGTACCAGCCCAAATCTAATAGTCTTTCTGTACTGTACAATATGTTGCACAGTGCCCAGCTGACTTGAGGTATAGATAAGATTGCAACCCCTTAAATTTGTTTTAGATTGTAACTGCTATACAGGTAGTCTTCAACTTACAACCACAATTGAGTCTAAAATTTATGTTGCTAAGTGAGAATGTTTTAAAGTGAGTCTATTTTACGACTTTTCTTGCCCTATTTGTTAAGTGAATTACTGAAGTTGTTAAATTAGTAATGTGGTTGTTAGGTGAACCTGGTTTCCTCATTAACTTTGCTTGTCAGAAGGTTGCAAAAGATGTTCACAAGACCCTGGATACAGCAACTCTCAGAAATGTGAATCAGTTGTTAAGCCTCCAAATGTAAATCACATGACCATGGGGATGCTGCAATGGTCATAAGTGTAAAAAGTCTAAGTGTAAAAAGTGTAAGTGTAAAAAAGGTCAGAAGTCACTTTTTTAGTTCCATTGTAACCTTGGGTAGACACTAAGCGAACTATTCTAAGGTGAGGACTATCTACATTCAAGAAACCCTGAAAGTCAGAAAGAAAGTCTGGCCAATGATAACAATGAATAGCTTTGTAAATAACAGACACCTTCCTCCAATTATGATTTCTTAAAAGATTCGTAACTACAAAACTGTATGCTTCCTCTGAAAGTAATGAAGACCAAAGCAAAAGAATCTCAAATGAAAAAGTCGAAAAGTAAAAGAAACCGATCAATGTGGACCAATTTCCACATCAGAATCCTCCCATATACAGATGGCAACTATATAGTCAAGGTTGCTATTGAAGTGAAATTACATATATTACATTCTTAAAATACCTTTTGGCTCAGCAGGACATCCTGGGAGGTGACACGAGGCTGGCTCCAAGAGGTTGTCAACGCATCCTTAAGTGAGGGTTCCTTGCCTGCTTCCCTAAAAGAAGCGATGGTGAGGCCGCTCCTTAAGAAGCCCTCTTTGGATCCAGCTCTATTAAATAACTATCGTCCAGTCTCCAACCTTCCCTTTTTGGCGAAGGTTGTTGAGAGTGTGGTGGCACAACAGTTTCCCCGTCACCTGGAGGAAGTTGATTATCTAGACCCGCGCCAGTCCGGCTTTCGGCCCGGGCATAGCACCGAGACGGCATTGGTCGCATTGGTGGATGATCTCTGGAGGGCCAGAGATGGGGGTTGTTCCTCCATCCTGGTCCTATTAGACCTCTCGGCGGCTTTCGATACCATCGACCATGGTATCCTATTGCATCGGCTGGGGGGGTTGGGGGTGGGAGGCACCGTTTTGCGGTGGTTCTCCTCCTACCTCTCTGGCCGATCGCAATTTGTGTTGGCAGGAGAGCAGAGGTCGACCCCGAGACCCCTCACATGCGGGGTGCCTCAGGGGTCGATCCTCTCGCCTCTCCTGTTTAATGCATACATGAAGCCGCTGGGTGAGATCATCCGTGGTTTTGAGGTAGAGTACCACCTTTACGCTGACGACACTCAGCTGTATATATCTACCCCAAACCACCCCAATGATGCCGTAGCGGTGATGTGCCAGTGCCTGGAAGCCGTGCGGATCTGGATGGGAAGTAACGGACTCAGGCTCAACCCGACCAAGACCGAGTGGCTGTGGTTTCCGGCTGCCCGTTTCAACCAGCTCACTCCAACGCTGGCCATAGGGGGCGAACATCTTGCCCCTGTGGATGGGGCGTGCAATTTGGGTGTCCTCCTGGATACCCGGCTGTCCATGGAAGATCAAGTGACAGCCGTGGCCAGGAGGGCGTTTTACCAGGTTCGCCTGGTTCGCAAATTGCGCCCCCTATTGGATCGGGACGCCCTTCGCACAGTCACTCACGCGCTCGTGACATCCCGACTGGACTGGACTATTGTAACTCTCTCTACATGGGGCTTCCCTTGAGGTGCACCCGGAGACTTCAGCTAGTCCAGAACGCAGCCGCGCGAGCAATTATGGGTACCACAAGGTATACCCATGTAACACCGCTCTTGCGCGAGCTGCACTGGCTGCCTGTTGTCTTCCGGGTGCGCTTCAAGGTATTAATTATCATCTTTAAAGCGCTCCATGGCTCGGGACCTAGCTATCTGCGGGATCGGATCCTGCCTCATACATCCTCACGGCCGATTCGCTCCCACAGAGAGGGACTTCTCCGGGTGCCGTCCACTAGACTCTGTCAGCGGGCGACACCCAGGGGAAGGGCTCTCTCTGTGGCGGGCCCAGCCCTCTGGAACGACCTCCCCCCCGACATTAGGACCACCACGGACCTCCGCTCCTTCCGTCTTAAACTAAAAACACACTTCTTCTGCCTTGCCGATCTGGGATAGTTATTCCTCTGTTTTTGGGTTTATTGGGGAATTTTTAGTCTAGTTAGTTTTAACGGGTATTTTAGCACAGGTACTGTTTAATCTATTTTTAATATGAAATGTTGTATATAGTCATTGTTTTTATTCTTCCTGTGCACCGCCCCGAGTCCCTGTGGGGAGAGGGTGCGGTCTATAAGTATTAAATTATTATTATTATTATTATTATTATTATTATTATTATTATTATTATTATTAACCTATCATGTTAACAGAGTAAACATTATACACCATAATGTGTATGTGTAAATTGCAGCAAAATAAACTGTTAACAGAAAACAATAAGAAAAAAATACCCAGCCAAAGCCCAGGTAAACAAAACCCAAACTATTACTGACTTCCTCCCCTCCCCCCCAAAAAAACCAAACTAACTCCAGGTATCTGACAATTAAGAGCAAGGGCAAAGCACTACGATCCCCCAGGGATGACCACAGACTTGGCACTACAGCTAAAAAGTGTTCAAGGGTTACTCTCCCAGCACTGCTCATTTTACAGAAACAAAAGAACAGAAGTATGTAAAATGTCTGTGTCATATTTATATAGATGCATATATATTGTAGCCTGAAATTGCTGTGCTTCAGTACCCCCTTTCACTTGCATGCTGCATGTAACGACCGCACGTAGGAATCTGCAGAGGGCAATTCCCATGCAAAAGATAACTCCCCCGCCGCCATCACAATCATAATCCGCCTCTTGAGTCTGGGTAAGATACTAGGGAGGCCAAATGTTGCTAGCCTGGCTGACCGTCGCAGGCGTAGGAAAGCGAGTACGGAAGACATTCAGCCAAAAATCCACGGGAGGCGAAATCGCTTCGCCCTTCCAGTTACTCACTGTGTGCGAACTGAGAGGTCCATGGTGGCCTCCGAGCAGACGGCATCCATCGTAACTGGCAGGAAGCATACAGGAAAATTCAAATCGTCCCGCGCAGACGCACAGGCGCTCTGGTCTTACGGTGATTGGCCAATGTCCCAGGAACAGCAGCCAATCAGGAAGGCAGCTTGATCCTTTGGTTTATTGAAAGCTCCAAGTTACCTTCATAGAGAGCAGGAGAAAAGGGTCGCGGTGCTGGATTTTCCCTTCCAGTTGTAATTTGAACATCGCCATGGACGTGGCAGGAAAGCTAAAGGGAATCCGTTTTCTAATGCCCTGTCCCGTAGAACTGTATTCAGGCTTTGGCTCCCCCGCTCATCTGAGAGTCGGGAATAATTGAATTATGAACGAAATAAACAAGTAGATCGTTCAAAAAGGAACTGCACCACTCTGCAATCGATGTCTGATCCTTGCAAATGTTTACATTGCATCAGCAGCACGCACGTTTGTGTAGACGTATGACGGCTTTGTTAGGTCTTGCACCTTTTCCAATTCTTTCGCTAGTTCCTCTGTGAATGTCGGTATTTGTACATGTGGATGTATTGTGTAAACGTTCCTTTCTTTGATCTCTCAATAGAAAGTTATCGTCCTTGTCATTACTACTTATAGATTTGCATTAAATGAACTCTAGCTTTTAAGCTATGGCAAAGGGTGTTTTTTGTTGCTAAGGTCCCCTGGTATTTTTTTACTATTGTTTCATTGTTATTGTTATTTTCTGAAATTTGACTTTATTAAACCATTTCAGAAGAGGGTAGCAAATAGTAAAAAAAAAAATTCTACAAAAGACACACAGACAGATAGGCACACACACACACACAGAGAGAATGCCATGCCTGTTTCTTAACAAATTTTAAAAGCTTGACCCTCTGGATGAATTAGCCTGTTTAAAATTAGAAATAGTTCTTCCATTAGCAACAAAAAAATCAATCATTTGTCGTAAATATAAGATGCCTGCTGACATTTTACAATTCACTTTTTCTTCTTCTTCCAATCATGTCCAATCCTTGAAGAGGGCCTGGCCAAGTCCCTGCAGCTTTCCTAGCAAGGTTTTTCAGAAGTGGTTTGCTCTTGTCTCCTTCCTAGTCTAAGAGAAACTTACTAATCAGAAGTCACCCGGCTAGCTTTCTACTTAAGACAGGACTAGAATTCACAGTCTCCCAGTTTCTAGTCTGCTGCCTTAACTACTACACCAAACTGGCGCTCATTGTAATTCTACGCAGGTTCCTATTAAGTCCATTTATTTCAGAGGAAATTATTCCCCAGGTAAATGTTCATTATTTTTTATTTGTGTACTTAGTCGATGGGGAAAACAGACCATAAATAGGCAATATAAAAATAACAAGAAAATAAATGCTATGGGGTTTCAGGCTTAAAATCAACACATATTTATTATTGCAAAATGACACCCATCCAAAGATACAGTATGCAGCTTGTATCCCAGTGCTTTACCTGTTTTTTCAAGGAAACCGTAATTGGTGAATTTACTGTCAAGAAAGGACTTTAAAACATAGCCACACATTTTAGTCAATTATGCAGATAGTCCTTGTTTAGTGGCCACAGTTGGGACCACAGTAACTCTGGTTAAGTGAAGTTGTTGCTTAATGAAATTGTGAGTATGCTTAGGACATTAGTTCAGCTTTTCTTTGTTTTACAGATCTATCAAGGTCAGAAATATGAAGACTGGTCATAAAGTTATGTTTTCTTGAGCACTGTAACTATGAATGGTTGCTATATGAGACAGTCACAAAACAAGGACTACCTGTAATAGCAATTTTGTGTGAGAGGTGGCTCAGGACTGACTCCTAGTGACTGGACAAGTTCGTGCAATTTCCTTGGTAAGATTTCAGTATAATTTGCCATTGTTGACTTCCTAGGGCTAAGAAAGAGTGTTTGGTCCAAGATTACCACTGGCTTCATGCCTCTGCTTTGACAGAACTCAGGGTCTCCTGATTTCTAACCTGGTACCTTAACCAATACACCAACTAATTGTCATAGTCTCAAGAGTTGTTTTTTTTAATTAATGCTGCAATAGTGTAATTCCTAGGGGGCATCACAAGGGTCAAGGGTATTTTTAGATCTTCTTAAGGGAAAAGTTGACCCTCTGCTTTAAAAAAGCCCATGGTCCTAAAGCTGCAGAGATGCAAGCTTCTGTAATACCAGAATTCAGAGGTAAAAAAGAGACCAGAAAGCAATCTGGGAGCATTCCATGGAGGACATGTTATGGATCTACAGATTTGCTATGTTCAGAGTCACTATGGGAACAGGGAGGAAATGGTGCTAGTTCTGAATCAGGCATAGGTTTGGGTTTTTTCCCTTTCTCATAAGAATCAGTGAGGAGAAAAGGTAAAATAAAAGAAAGTTAGATTAGGATCCTAACAAGGAGAAGGGCGGGGTATAAATTAAATAAAATAAAAAATAAATAAGATGTCTACTAAAAGCAGGGGAGAATCCAGAGGTAATATTCAGCCAGTTTGGACTGGTTCGGATGAACCGGTAGCGCCGACGACCAGCTGGCTCCACCCACCTGTAACTGCCCTATCCTGTCCTTTATTTCCTGCTTTCTAGCTCATCTCAATCATGGAGCATAGCTCATCCCCCCCCCCCTCGCTGTTCTACATACCATTACTGACTTGGAAAGTAAGCAGCTGTGCTTCTAAATGCCCAGTTTTCAGTGCTGTGCGCAAAGCGTACACTCACCAAACCAGTTGTTAAACTGGCAGCATCCCACCACTGGGAGAACCTCATGTCCTGATTTCCTGCTTTATTTTGTTCCCTCTCTTTTTGCCTGGTCTGTATCTCTGGTATAGTTTGAATTCTTGCTATTTTCCTTTACGATGTCCTAGAGCAGAGGTCCCCAATTCCTAGTCCATGGACTGGTACCGGGCTGTGGCATGCCGGAAACTCGTCTACACAAAAAAAGCCCTGTCCGCAGAATGCAGACAGCATGTAAAACCATGCGTGCTCTGGTCCCTGGAAAAAATCTCTTCACAGAACTGGTCCCTGGTGCCCAAAAGGTTGGAGGCTGCTGTCCTAGAGCATATTTCTCTATAGCTCAAAAAATTATAAAGCATTTAGAAGGCCACATATTGATAGATTTCAATAAATATTACTATGTTTTACCTTGTTATATTGAAGTAGCATTTTTTTTAATGAAGCTGTGTGATTTATAAAAGTTGTTAAGTGCCTTTGGTGCTTTTCCACATCTTATCAGACCAATTAATCTCAGTCTTTAATGCAGTCAGGTGTTTATGGTTGTAGCCTAGGCTTTTGTTTTGTATAAATGTTTTTTCAGATTTAATAAGAAACATCTGGGTGTCAAGTGAGCCATGCAAATCTGATTGGCTACAAGATATCTTCTTGGTATCTGGCAAAAATATATTCTTTTTTGCATACATTATTCTTATCTTCATCTGACCAAGTCCCTTTCAATCATGGGTCAATTCCCATATCATAAAATTATGTGTTGGATCTTGAGCTTTTGTTTGGCTTTGGCCTAGGGAAATATATGAATAATAAGTATATGTTATGTACATAAAAGAACATATAAGAAATATGAATATAAGGGAAAACTTCCTGATGGTAAAATCTGTAGAACAGTGGAACACTCTACCTCTGATTTTTAAGAAAAGGCTGGACAGCTACTTCTCAAGGATGGTTTAATTAATTTTCCTGAGCATTGTAGAGAATTGAGCTACCCAACTTTTGCAGTCCCTCCCCACTCCACAATTCCTTGATTTCATAAGCTGAGTCATTGTGGTTACTAAAACATGGCTTATATCTTAATGTATATGTGAAATGTATTCAATAAACATTTGGTGGTTGGGAAAACCAATAGTCAGCCTGATGTATGAGTGTGTCACACTCTTTGGTCATATTCTACCTGATAGAGTATCTGATGGCTGAGGAGGCATCATGTTTATCAAACTGAGCTTTTTGGGGGAAATCTGGGCTGAAACAGAGTGAGCCAAAATGATTATCAACAAACTCTTCATTATTAACTAATCTTTATATAACCAAAGTAGCACTACAGGTTACAAGTAAATGTGAAGTAGCACTACAGGTTTATAAGTAAATGTGAAGGGTCTCCAGTGTTTACAAACATGAGCTGTTCTTAGGAGGCTTCTCTGAAAATAGCTGGATGTGGCCTATTTCAAGGGGGGAATGGAATGGAGTACTTTGGGGGAAGGCATGGCCAGCTGGTTCTACATGTGTACTTTTCATCTTAAAAGTAAGCAAGCCTAAGCTGGTGCAGAGGCCTGCCTGGGAACCTTGTGGCAGCTAGTAAGAGTTGGGGGTCTGAGATTAATAAATAAATTCCTGGTGATGTAGCTCTTTGTCTGGAAGTGATCATGCAGAAAAGCTCTTAAATAAAGGACGGATGTCTTCTGGAGCTTGCTTTATGTTTTACATTTTCCTGTGTGAACATTCATTATTGTACAGGAAAAGACTTGTGATGTATGAGTGATGGCCCAAGTGTACTTTTCACTACAGGTACACACATCAGACAGATTGAAAAAGCTGCTAGCTGGGAAGAGACCCTAAAAATGTGGCTTTGTTGTGTCCCACAAGGCTTTGAACTAGTCTGACTTGATTAAGTGGTAAACAAGACCAAACATATGGCAAAGTGTCCAAGCATTTCAAATACACTTTTTGAAAATACAATAAGAGCAGATGGTGAATGATAAAATATCACTGAACAAAAGTTCCATTTGGTCTTTGGCTTGCACTGGAAACATGAATTGATCATTTGGTCTGCTTTGGTTAACCCACTTTGAATCTGAGAACTTGGAAGAGCAGGCAATCTTTTCCTTTTTTTAAAAACATCAGGGACTCTGAAGGCTTGAAGCAACCTTAGCAATTGTCTCTGCTGAAATTCTATTCCATTCTTTTGTTGTTATCTTCATGATAAAAGGTATCCCCGGAACCGCCCTTTAGAGAAGGCTCATTTCAGAACTTCCACCTACACAGCAAAGATTTCTTAAAGTGTAGATGGTGTCTTTCTCTCACAAGTTTCTGAATCATCTTTGTGTGTGTGTGTGTGTGTGTGTGTGTGTGTGTGTGTCCTCCGCCTTTCTCCCTCACAAATATACACCACTGCTCTTGTATCATGTGTTTATCACGTGTTTCTCAACCTCAAGAACTTTATTAAGTGTGGGCCTCAACTTCCAGAAGTCAACCAGTATGTTGGATGGGGAATAGCAGCATTTAAGACTTATATACTGCTTCACAGTGCTTTAGACAGCCCTCTCTAAGCAGTTTACAGAGCCAACATATTGCCCCCAACAATCTGGGTCCTCATTTTACCCACCTTGGAAGGATGAAAGGCTGAGTCAATCTTGAGCCTGGTGAGGTTCAATCTGCCAAATTTCAGGCAGCTGGTAGTCAGCAGAATTAACCTGTACTACTGCATTCTAACCACTGCACCACCAAGGCTCTTCGAATCCTAGGAAATGAAGTCCACATAGCTTAAATTTAAGATTGAGAAACATTGATGTATCCTAATGAAGTTATATTTCAGCATTACATTTCAGAAGGTCTTGCCTTTTGTCTTTGGTTAAATCTTATAATACAATACAATCATCTTATAATACAATAGCAGAGTTGGAAGGGACCTTGTAGGTCTTCTAGTCCAACCCCCTGCGTGGGCAGGAACTTTATACCATTTCAGACAAATGGCTATCTAACATCTTCTTAAAGACTTCCAGGGTTGGGGCATTCACAACTTCTGGAGGCCAGCTGTTCCAGAGGTTAATTGTTCTGTCAGGAAATTTCTCCGTTAAGTGCACTCCAAGTACATTAGACTATAAGTTTCATCATCTTCTGATAGAGTGAAAGGGAAGGTACATGCTATTTGGTCTCCTGATTATATAAGATATGATTCACTGGACAATGAATATTTTGCTTCCTGAACACTTTTGGGTGTGTCATACATATTTTTCACCATCAAAGCTGCTTCCATCAGAGCATAGATATTTGAGTATTGCTTAAGTATTGCTCTGTCTATTCTAGACAACCAGTTGTGCCTCAGTGTTCAGTTGAAAGTGATATGAGCATGGCTATTTTCCAGGGCTGTATGCCAGTGAATAAATGAAGGCATGTCCCAGGACCATGAGTGACCATAGGCCGAACCTGGGAGCATCTGTGTATCATTGGAGGGTTAATGTGTAACATGAAAATACAAGAAATTAAGAGTATAACCCATAGAAAATATATGGAAGCAAAAGTTGGGATAGGAAGAATATTGACACTTTTAAATGTTGATGTTGAAGACTTCCAAAAGTATTGTGAACAGTCAAGAAAACTAACTTGATGCATCATCAAACTAATCAGCTCAGCATTGTCATTAAAGGCACAAATGACCAGGCTCAAATTATCTTACCTTGGATATATGCAAAGACCAGGGTGTCTGGAAAAGTCTCTAATGCTAGGGAAGATAGAGGGAAACAGAAGAAGTAGGCGATAGGGTGGGCTTAGTTATAGTGACAATGAGTTCACTATTGGAAGACTTGAGTTTAGGGACAGACCATTTAAAAACAACTTGATAGCACATAGTAAAATCAGTGCTTACTTGGGAGAATGTAGTTTTATTTGCCAGCTAAAACAATTGCTGACCATCCATCTTTCCAATAACTAATCTCAAAAAGGGATTTTATTAATATATTCCTCTTAGTGAGCTTTAAAAGTTTTATTTAATATAATGAAGTTTACATAGCTCACTAGTAGTAGCTGGACACGCAATACTCCATTATACATATGAAAGGACCCTCAAAAGATTACACCACCCATCCCTTTCAAAGTGCCAGTCTCTCCTCAACATTCCTTCTTTCACATCACTGAAGCATTTGGGCAAACCTTCATGGCCATGGGAGCTTGAGGTACACCAAGGGTACCTAATTCCTAATGGTTCTCTTCAACGTTCACTTGCCTTGTTTGCACTATAATTGACAGTAGCACAGGAATGCAAAAACGTTATTTAAAAACATTAAAAACATTTTAAGTGCTGTTTCAAGAATAGTTTAAAATTTAGTATTGTATATTCCAATTTCAGTGAACTTCCAGAATTTGGTAAAATGCAGCATTTCTTTTTCTTTTTCTTTTTAAATTAAAAAATGGGCATCATTTCCAATCACAGGAAAGAATCACTCCACTATATAGGGGCATTAGTCAGATCCCACCACAAATATTGTGCCTGGTGTGGGCACTCCTTTTAAGAAAGGCTCAGAACAATGGAACGTTTCATCCTGAGGATGATCAGGAGACCGGAACTCTAGTTCTATCAAGGAAGACCGAAGGAGCTGGGCATATTCAGCCTTGAAAAAAGAGAATGAAGGACATTTCAGCGCCTGGACCACAGAAGAAAGCCAAGACGTGTTTTCATTGTTTCAGGGTGCAACCCATGGATAAAGGGACGTTAATTACAAGAAGACAGGTTCCAATTTAACATGGGGATGGGGGGAAATCCCCCCTATTAAGAGTCAAAAGAAGTGATAGTGTTGTGTTCAAGTGAGTCCAAACACACTTCTCCCCAGGATGTCTTAATTTGAATTCCTGTCCTGAGCAGGGGTTGAACTCGGTGAGTCTATATGACCCCTTCCAGTGTCTCTGAAATTTTAAATGATAAAAAAAATAATACAAACAGTAACATCAAAACTAAAAGCCCCGAGTAAAGAGGGGAAAAAAGGTCGTGGAATTCGTCAGCAGGCTTGGAAGAGCAGCTAGCAAAGAGAGCAATGCAATCAGTAAGGCCTTTTCTTTGGTCAGCAGCCAAAAGATCTCTGATGGCAGCCTTAGCAGGATCACCAATCAAACTTACTTTGTAGTATCAACACATAGCCCACTTTTGAATCAAATGGTTGAAGTAACTCAGAATGACTTAAAAGCTTGCCGATTGAAAGAAAACAAACAGATCGGTCAGAGATTCAGTACACATATCCACATACACATACAGAGAAGCCACAAGTCTTTAAACTTCTGCTGCCAAAAGATCCAAAATGTGCTTTCAGAATAATAGAATAACAGAGTTGGAAGAGAACTTCCACCCCGCCGCCCTGGGTCCTCTGTGGAGAAGGGCGGGATATAAATTTAAATAAATAAAATAAATAAAATAAATAACTTGGGGATTTTCTAGTCCAATCCCCTACTCAGGCAGGAGACCCTATACCAGTGTTGGCAAACTTTTTCGGCACCAAGTACCGAAACAGGAGTGGGAGGGAGGGCGGATGGGGGAGCACCGGAAAATGGAAGAGCAGCTCCCTGGCACACATATGAGCGCTGGGAAGCTGAGCTTCCAGTTTCCAGCGTGTACATGTGCACCGATCACCTGGTCTTCTGGTTTCTGGCACACATGTGAGCATGAAGACCAACTGGCCAGCACACATGGGTGTGCCAGAAACCAGAAGCTCAGCTTCCTGGTGAACACATGCATGCTGGGGAGCTGCTCTTCTGGTTTCCAGCGCTCTTGCATGCACAAAGATCCGCTGGCTGGCGCACATGTGCGAAGAAGAAACCAGAAGAGCAATGGGTGATGGCTGGCATGCCCAGAGAGATGGCTCTGTGTGTCATTTCCAGCACGCATGCCATAGGTTCACCATCATGGCCCTATATCATTTCAAACAAGTGGTTGTCCAATCTCTTCTTAAAAACCTCCAGTGATGGAGCACCTACAACTTCTGAAGGCAAGCCAATTGATTATATGTTCTGTCTGGAAATTTATCCTTCATTCTAGGTTGATTCTGTCCTTAATTAGTTTTCATCCATTGCTTCTTGTTCTGCTTTCAGGTGCTTTGGAGAATAGATTGATGTCCTCTTCTTTCTGGCAGCCCCTTATACACAGTATATTGGAACACTGCTGTCATGTCACCTCTAGTCCGTCTTTTCATTAAACTAGATCAGGGGTCTGCAAAGTCGGCGCTTTTAAGACTGGTGGACTTCAACTCCCAGAGTTCCCCAGCCAGCTAGGCTGGCTGGAGAACTCTGGGAGTTGAAATCCACCAGTCTTAAAAGAGCCGACTTTGCAGACCCCTGAACTAGATACACCAACTCCAGCAACTGTGATGTATAGGTTTTAGTCTACAGACTCCTAATCACATTGTTGCTCTTCTCTGCACTCTTTCTAGAGTCTCAACTTGTTCTTTATATCATGGCGATCAAAACTGGATGCAATATTCTAAGTGTGGTCTTACCCAAGGCATTATAAAGTAGTACCAACACTTCATGTGATCTTGTTCTATTTATTTATTTATTTATTTTAATTAGATTTATAAACCGCCCTATCTCCCTCTATCCCTCTGTTAATGTAACCTAGAATTGCATTAGCTTTTTTGACAGCTACAAGAAATTGCTGGCCCATACTTAAGTGATTGTCTACTAGGACTCCAAGATTCTTATCACAGTTACTACTATTGACCCAGGTACCACCTATTCTATACCTATGCTTTTGGTTTTTCTTGCCTAAATTTCTTCAATTCTCTAGTCCCAGAGATAGTAGTTACATATTCTTTCACATAGCAATAAAGCAAGGCAAGTGTCCTGCAAATGCCTCTTCTTTGGCCAGTTGATCTTCCTCATCTCATTCAGTGATGGGTTCCGGCAGCTGGTTCGCTCAGGGACCTGCCACCAGGAGGACTGTTTTGGGGGCGTGGCAGGCCTGGATCGCTGCTGGTTCTATCTAGTGACACAAGCCGCCAAGCTACTACCAGTTCAGCCGAACCGGTAGGAACCCACCACTGGTCTCACTGTGTTCTTCCTGGCAAAAAGGGCAGTTATTCAGAGGCCCTTCATTTCAGGTTGGTCACAACGGCCAGAATGTGCCTCACTTCATTTCTGCAGTGCAAGAAATGGTGATCTCAGAAGTTCATGTGGTGAAATCTCTTAGAACTGAGGCTCAAATTATGAGTCACTATAATCCTTTTTTGATCCATCTGAGGAATTCCCATTGGACTCTGAAATCATGGAAGATCAGTAAATTAACATGCAAATGTGCAAAAAAAACCCACAAATTTCCAAAAGCCCATAGACTAAAATATGAAATGTTAGAGGGATAAAAACAAATCTGAGCCCCTTTTAATTCATAAATATTTCTTCCTAACTGTAATGGAATTTGATTTTTCTTTCTTTTTATTATTAAACTATCAGACTTTCCGGTGATGAAAACTGCAGGCAGCATGCCAGTCTGCCTTACAATAACACAGCAGTAGCCTGTATGAAATCATTTTTCTATACTGATAACACATTGTCAATTCAACCAGCAGTAGCATTAAATTATTGCAGACATAAACCCTCACCAACAGTAGCATGAAACGATCATGCAAATGAACTCAGCCAGCTAAAGAATCAAAGCAACAGGGAAAACCCATCCACCCACTCCATGCACACCAGCCGTTCTTCCTCAAAACACTGTATTTGCACTGCCAAAAGGTCCCCTCACTGGAAACAGTGATTGTCTTTATTATGATGGATGGGCTAACTCCTAGACTGCAAGTGTCAAAGCAATCCTATCTTTGCAGCAAGTCCAGATAGTGCATTTTCACAGAGCTGCAAGTGGTAAGGGAGCAATCTATCTTTACAATCTATATATTTTTTGTTTCCTACACAGTTCCAGGTGGGATAACTTTTGCAATCTCCTAGCATCATTTAAGTTGTATTGTAGAAAAGCCACAGTAAATCCAATCCTACACAGAAATAAAACCAGTGTGATTTATTGAGGCGTCTACCCTCCTAGATATTGCTAACACATCGTTGCCCATGCTGTTTGGAGCTGCAGAGAACTGTAGTTCAACAGCTTTAGCCAGACTTAACATTCTGCTTTTCATGATTTTAGAGAAGAGATTTAATAACACCCGTTTCAAGGACATCCTTGACCTTATCCAGAAGAGAGTGAGTCACTGTTTCATAATTCATAAATCCTCTGCTAGTCTGGGTGGATTAGGTGAGAACTTATACTTTCAATTTGTAGACTTGTCAACAGAAATCGCACAAAGGATTACCACATTTGTCCATCTGCTTTTACTGCAAAGGGACTAGCAGTTTAGTTCCAATTTGTTAACAATAAATATTTTGTTGTTGTTGTTGTTGGGTCTTAGAATAGTTTTTCACAGCCTACCACATTGTTAGAGTAATCCATTTTAATATTACTTTTACATTGTATCTTGAATTAACTGTGTCTGATGCAATTGGTTCTTGATCATAAATAAATGAAAAATAACAGCATCTGGAGAACCGCCAATTCTGCACTTGTGATTATAGGTCAGTGCCAGGGAAGAACATGGTTTGTGCATTATTCCTGGTTTTAGAATATTCCCTTTCAAAGTTGTTTTAAACAACTTTTCAATGTCAAAGAGGAGGCACTGCCTTTTTGCCTTGCTTCAGAGTCTGAGAAGCCACGCTGGTTTGAGAATTCCGGGAGCTGTAGTCCCTACCTTTCTACAGGGTGCTAAATAAAGGAAGGCTGCTGTAAAATCACCTCTATGAAATGCTTTCTTTGTCCTTTTTTTCCTTCTTTCATACAGATTAAGGCTATTTCTAAGATAATTACCATCTTCTGCCTGTACAGATGAAGCAGCTAATGCTATATTGTAGTTAGTGCAATGTGGTGGAAGTTACTCCCAAACTTCATAGAAAGGACTTCAACGATTACAATCTTACATATCAAATACCAATCCAAAGAGATCCTTGGTTTCCCTTCTACATAGTTCCTTCAGCCTGAATTTGATGGAGATAGGTGCGGTATATAAATTGAAATAAATTGAAATTGAAATTGAATTTGATTGAATAGGTACCATCCAGTTGGTCTTGCTTCTTAGTGACCACATAGATATATTTTCTCCATAAAGTTCCTTCAGAGTGGGACAGTAATTCATTAATGATCCAAGGAAAATCAAGGAATCAAGCAATGTCCCCTTTTGTTTCTCATCATTCTGTTTCTCATATCTTCTAGTACTTTTATTTTTATGTTTGTTGAAATAGAATTTGAAGTAAATTATATTAAATACAAGCAATTTCAGATGCAACTGATCTTGACATCCATTCAGTTTCATGGGGAGTTAGTTATTAAAAATGACAAACTAAAATGCCCATAGTACAAATATAAAGCAATAAAATGACTGTAGTAGAAAATATAAAACAATACAATATTCACAGTACGCAACACAAACAGTAAACCAACAAACCATGTCTTGATAGTAAAGCTCAAAACAGATTTTGATGCCTGCGAGCTCTAAAACAATTGACAGGATGCCATTAACTTGGGAACATCTGCAAACTTTCATCACATGTGGCTAGATAAGTACTGCATTTTATACTGTATTATTATACTAATTATAGCAACATTTCTATCAATGATACCCAACACAATAAACTGTTCGGTTTTTTTAGCGATTTTTTTAAAAAAAAAATATGTTTTAACCTGAGATCCAAATAAAAACTATTATAGTGATTTTTTAAAGTATTCATCCCTAAGGGCAACGTGGATTCATCCTGCACTAAATTGGTCAAATCACAAGAGTTTTTACAGTTGTGGTAAATCTTACAATTGAAGGCAGGTGAGAAGATGCTGATCAGCCTATACCCAAAGGCTGAAGAGGAGCATGGCAGAATAGTCAATGACAGCAGTGTGAACATCAGAGGTGGGTTCCTACCAGTTCAGACCGATTTGGCCAAGTAGGTAGTAACTTGGCCGGCCTCGCCCCTGAACCGGTTCGATTCGCGGCGCCATACAATACAATAGCAGAGTTGGAAGGGACCTTGGAGGTCATCTAGTCCAGGAGTCTCCAACCTTTGCAACTTTAAGTCTGAAGGACTTCAGCTCCCAGACTTCTCCAGCCAGCGTTGCAAAGGTTGGAGACCCCTGATCTAGTCCAAGTCCCTGCCTAGGCAGGAAGCCCTATACCATTTCAGACAAATGGCTATTAGGTGCTGCCATCTTGTTTTTGCTTCTGTGCATGTGCAGAAGCAGTTTTTTTACTACTATGCATGCACGCATGGGTGCATGAAGGGCAGAAAGAGCATACACGTCCAAAGCAGGTCCCTGAGCAAACCGACAGTAATAGAAGCCGGAACCCACCCCTGGTGAAAATCCTATGAAAATAGGATGGCACTTGCAAATTGGGTAGCCTCCCTGCCAAGCTACCTCACAGGGATGCTGTTGCAGGAAAATATAAGATGAGATGGTCATCTGTAAAAGCATCGAGTTCTTCGGAAAAGTGAGATGAAAGTCTACTGAATAAGCAAATAAATAAGAATGAGGAAGTCTAATTTTGCTGTCAAAGGAGCTATTTCCTCCTAATGACATTTCTGAGTGTGGGGGAACGGGGACAGTGCTGATCAGGAACATACAGTGGCAGAGGTGATGGATTAAATCTATAATCCCACTCTGAGTCAAAAAAATCCAATTTAAAACCTCAATACCACAAGTCATGTAGGGCAAACCAAGTGACTAACACCACATCAAGCTTCCCTTGCTATTTTTTTTTTAAGGCAATGCAGGTGTTTCGGTGTTTTTAAAACATTTGCTGTTGAAAAAGATGGCATTTCTCATATAGTGCTTTGTCTAGAGCTGCTGCAATATTTTAAAGGTCAAACGGCACAAACAGGATCAGCCTAGGCTTGCCTTTGGCACATGTGGCTTAAACTGATTCCTATCTGCAAAGACAAGCTTGAGAGAACTTTGAGTGATAGCACCAGAAGGAGAAGCGACGTTCTTTTCAGCCTGTTGCTATGGCTCAGAACAAAATCTCTGTAGAAAAGTCCCCAAGGCTGACTTCTCACTTGAGTAGTCGATGGCTGAGCATTGGTCTCCGGTGATGGCAGTTGAAAAACGGACTATCCCTACCATTTATAAACCTGGGGTTGCATTCAGATTGGAAAAACTCCAGTCCTGTGAAAGATAACATCTCCCACACAGAGCTGAAACTGAAGGCAGAAAAGTTCAGTCGAGGGGAAAAGTCCAACAGATTCTGTGGTTTCAAAAGATGCAGAGATACGTCAGCAGTTGTTATACCTGCTGCTGTACACGACTTTTAAGCATTCAAATCCTCCTTGCTTTATGTCAGGGGTCCCCAACCTTTGCAACTTTAAGTCTGAAGGACTTCAGCTCCCAGAATTCTCCAGCCAGTAAAGCTGGCTGGAGAATTCTGGGAGCTGAAGTCCTTCAGACTTAAAGTTGCAAAGGTTGGGGATCCCTGCTTTATGTAATCAGTAAAGGAGATGGTAAAACTCTTCCTCATCTGTTCTTTTTGGGAATGCAATTTAATACAGGCGGTCCTCAACTTACAACCACAATTGAGCCCAGAATTTATGTTGCTAAGTGAGACATTTGCTAAATGAGTTTTGCCCCATTTTATGAGTTTTTTCACCATGTGTATCACTACAAGTTGTGACACTGGTAACACGGTTGTTAAGTGAATCTGGTGTCTTCACTGATTTTGCTTCCCTCCCTCCCTCCAAAAGAAAGCAAGACACAGAAAAAAGTTTAACAAGTGGGAGAAAATAAAATTAAATACAGTTAATGATTACTATTTTAAATCAATTTAATTTTACTATTAGACTCTTCTTACATTCTAACTGCAGCATCTGCAATTTAAAATAGGCTACAAGGGTGGTGGAGGAGGAGGAAACCCTATAGTGACTTTTGGAACCCCAAGATACACACAGATGGAAGATGTTCAATAACTATTTAGAAAAAAGTTCTGTTTCAAATATGTGGTTTCTGAAAAATACCAATACAATACAATGCAATGCAATGCAATGCAATGCAATGCAATGCAATGCAATGCAATGCAATGCAATGCACTGCACTGCACTGCAATGCAATGCACTGCACTGCACTGCAATGCAATGCAATGCAATGCAATGCAATGCAATGCAATGCAATGCAATGCAATGCAATACAATACAATACAATACAATACAATACTTTATCCCTTTGTGTAAAGACAGATACAAAAAATGAGTTAAATAGTTCTGCTTTCTCCCTGTTGCTTTGTCACCTTCTTGCCACTTTCTCCCAGCAATGAACCAATTGTTTCCTTAACTTTTTTCTTGTTTTTAACATGTTGGAAGAAACTTTTTTTTGTTATTTTTTACTTTTGTGACAAGCCTTTCTTCATTGCAAGCCTTAGCTTTCCTCACTTTATCCTTACCACCCGGATACTGAGCTTTTGTGACATTCTGACAAAGTCAATGGAGAAATTAGATTCAGTTAACAACCATGTTGCTAATTTAACAACTGTTATGATTCACTTAATATCTATGGCAAGTAAAGTTGCAAAATAAGCCACGGTGGCACAGTGGTTAGAGTGCAGTACTGCAAGGTACTTACAATACAATACAATACAATACAATACAATACAATACAATACAATACAATACAATACAATACAATACAATACAATACAATACAATACAATACAATACAATACAATACAATACAATAGCAGAGTTGGAAGGGACCTTGTAGGTCTTCTAGTCCAACCCCCTGCATAGGCAGGAAGCTTATACCATTTCAGACAAATGGCTATCTAACATCTTCTTAAAGACTTCCAGGGTTGGGGCATTCACAACTTCTGGAGGCAAGCTGTTCCAGAGGTTAATTGTTCTAACTGTCAGGAAATTTCTCCTTAGTTCTAAGTTGCTTTTCTCCTTGATTAGTTTCCACCCATTGCTTCTTGTCCTGCCCCTAGGTGCTTTGGAGAATAGTTTGACTCCCTCTTCTTTGTGGCACCCTCTGAGATATCGGAACACTGCTATCATGTCTCCCCTAGTCCTTCTTTTCATTAAACTAGACATACCCAGTTCCTGCAACCGTTCTTCATATGTTTTAGCCTCCAGTCCCCTAATCATCTTGGTTGCTCTTTTCTGCACTCTTTCCAGAGTCTCCATGTCTTTTCTACATCGTGGTGACCAAAACTGAATACAGTATTTCAGATGTGGCCTTACCAAGGCATTATAAAGTGGTATTAACACTTCTGCTCACTGTCACTGCCTGCAATTTGGCAGATTGAATATCACCAGGCTCCAGGTTGATTCAGGCTTCCATCCTTCCGAGGTGGGTAAAATGAGGACCCAGATTGTTGGGGGCAATAGGCTGACTCTGTAAACCACTTAGAGGGGGCTGTAAAAAGCACTGTGAAGTGGTATATAAGTCTTAAATGCGAAGTGCTATTCCCCATCCAACATACTGATTGACCTACTTATCTGCGGGATCGTATCCTGCCCCATACATCCCTTCGACCGATTCGCTCCCACAGAGAGGGACTTCTCCGGGTGCCGTCCACTAGGCAATGCCAGCGGGCGACGCCCAGGGGAAGGGCCTTCTCTGTGGTGGGCCCAATTCTCTGGAACGACCTATCCCCCGAACTCAGAACAACTACGGACCTCCGCTCCTTCCGCCAAAAGTTAAAGACCCACTTCTTCCATCAGGCCGGCTTGGCCTAATCTACCTCGCCAGCCCTCAGTCTGAATGTTTAAATTGTTTTAATTGGGTTTTTAAGGGGTATAGTGTTAAGGATTTTAAGATTTTAGCGCAGGGTTATAGTTGTTTAATTGGATTTTAGATATTTATAATGTGTTTATGTTTATATGCTTTTTAATTTCCTGTGCACCGCCCCGAGTCCCGTCGGGGAGAGGGAGCGGTTTACAAATTAAAATTGGTTGATTGATTGATTGATTGATTGACTTCTGGAAGTTGAGGCCCTCACTTAATAAAGTTGTTGAGGTTGGGAAACACAAGACAAATACATGATACAAGAGCAGTGGTGTATATTTGCTGACTCTGTAAACCACTTAGAGAGGGCTGTAAAGCACTGTGAAGCAGTATACAAGTCTAACTGCTATTGCTAAAATGGGGCAAAATTCACTTAACAAAATGTTTTAGAATACAACATAAATTTTGGATTCAAATGTGACAGCAAGTCAAGAACTACCTGTACATAAAGAAAAATATGAATACAGGTAGACCTCAACTTACAACAGTTCATTTAGTGACTGTTTGAAGTTACAATGGTCCATTTTTTAATACTTATGACCATTGCAGCATCCTTGTGGCCATGTGATCAAAATCCAGATGCTTGGCAACTGGTTCACATTTATGATGGTTGCCATGTCCTGGGATCATGTCATCAGCTTCTGCAACCTTCTGATAAGCAAACTCAATGGGGAAACCAGATTCACTTAACAACCCTGTTACTAACTTAACAACTGCAGTGATTCACTGTGGCAAGAAAGGTCATAAAATGGGGCAAAACTCACTTAGCCAATGTTTCATTTAACAACATAAATGTTGGGGTCATTAGTCGAGGACTACCTACAGTAGATGCCAAGAGGATTGAAAAAGTTCTGGCTATCCAAATCCTTCAAATGAGCAGTTTGAAGACCATGAAGTGATAATTATCCAGAAGGGAAGCTAGAATGGTTGAAAATGTTGGAGTGATTTGGAAGGAGTAAGTGGCAGGACAAAAGAGAAAGAGGTAAATATGCAAGAGCTTCTTGCTGACAAAAAATGGGGGGTTAGGCTTGTACTTGACCTCCTGGTGAGCACCTCTATGCTGTAACTGCACCTTTCTCCTAGTCAGAAGTTGTTACTGAGAGAGAAATAGTTTATACCAGTGGTGGGTTTCTGCAGGCTCACACCTACTCGCGAGAGCCGGTTGGTGAAAATTAGAGAACTGGTGAGAGGGGGTTCCACCAGCCTACCTGGAAGTAAATCTGGCCCGCCGCTGCCAGTGACTCAACGGAAAGGAAAGGAAAGGAGAGGAAAGGAAAGGAAAGAAGGAAGGAAGGAAGGAAGGAAGGAAGGAAGGAAGGAAGGAAGGAAGGAAGGAAGGGAGGAAGGAAGGAAAGAAAGAAAGAAAGAAAGAAAGAAGGAAAGAAAGAATTTATCATCACAATTGAGTCCAAAATTTTGGTTGCTAAGCAAGAGCGTTGTTAAATGAGTTTCACCACATTTTAAAAGGTAGCCACTCCCGCCCTGTCACATGACTGCCAAGCCACACCCACAAAATAGGCCACACCTACAGAAATGGAATAATAATAATTATTATTATTATTATTATTATTATTATTATTATTATTATTATTATTATTATTATTATTATTTAATTTGTAGACCGCTCCCTCTCCCCATAGGGACTCGGAGCGGTGCACAGGAAGAATAAAAACAACAAGTATACAAACATATTTAAAAACAGATTAAACCTTATTCCTGTGCTAAAAATTCCCCATTAAAACTAAAACTAAACTGAACTAAAATTCCCAATAAATTAAGTATAATAAAACCCCATAGAAAGAGAGACTACCCTAGGCCGGCCAGGCAGAAAAGATGTGTTTTTAATTTTAGACGGAAGGAGCGGAGGTCCGTGGTCGTTCTAATGTCGGGGGGAAGGTCGTTCCAGAGGGCTGGGCCCGCCACAGAGAAAGCCCTTCCCCTGGGCGCCGCCCGCTGACAAAGTCTAGTGGACGGCACCCGGAGAAGTCCCTCTCTGTGGGAGCGAATCGGCCGTGAGGATGTATGAGGCAGGACCAGTGGTGAAATTCATCTTTGTTACTACCAGTTCTGTGGGTGTGGCTTGGTGGGCGTGGCAGGGGAAAGGATAGAACCAGTTCGGGGCGAAGCCGGCCAAGTTACTACCTACTCGGCCGAACCGGTCTGAACCAGTAGGAACCCACCTCTGATCTTCATGCTGCTGCCATTGACTATTCTGCCATGTTCCTCTTCAGCACTTGGGCATAGGCTGATCAGCATCTTCTCACCAGCCTTCAATTGTAAGGTTTACCACAACTGTAAAAACTCTGTGATTTGACCTGCTGGATTTCACCCCTGGGCAGGACTCTGCACAATCATTCCTATGCTGCTAATGGATACAGCAGTGAACATCGTCTAACCTAGTACTGTAGATGTACAATCAACGGATGAGTTTGGTGGGGATGTTTACATTCACAATTTCCCCTTCCAGGTAGCTGGATTTTTCTGACAATTGTGGCAGGTTATCAATCATTACAAATGCTTGCTAAGGAATCTTTTAAAAACATCTGGAAGAGCTTCCCTGTTCCTGGGATGTAACCTAAGAATCAAGGAATAATGGAAGCAGCCTAAAGTGAACATAGAGAGCGTAGAACTGAAGCTTGGCTATCAGTGATAGAAACAAACAGCAGAGTCAAAGAGTGAAAAAGGAAAAAAAATCAAAAGCTGTTTCTATGCCAGTTGCCATGAACGTAGTATTCTGCTATTTAATTAGCATGAATAACAGCTAGATAGGGACAACAGTTTCCTCTTAGATCACTTTCCCTTTTAGTCCCGATCACATGACATCCCCATAGCAACTATGGAGAAATATGGAAAGCAATATTAAGGAAAGCATTAAGTCTAAGGCTTTTTTTAAATGTTATGTGGCAGTTGAAAAGAGAAAGTAGAAATCATGTGACCGGCTTAATCTCTAAAGACTGGTGACATTCTTTGAGAATTAAGAATTATTGCTTTTGATATTTAAAAAAACATCAAATACAAACAAATCTTGGGATAGGTATGCAACAATGTTTCACAGTCAAATATTTTCATGACCAAGTAGAAAAAATCATCCAGTAGCAGAGGTGGTATTCAGCAGGCTTTGACCAGTTCTGGAGAACCAGTAGGGGACATTTTGAGTAGTTCAGAGAACCTGTAAACACCACCTCTGACTGGCCCCGCCCCATCTATTCCCTGCCTCCTGAGTCCCAGCTGATCGGAAGGAAATGGGGATTTTGCAGTAACCTTCCCCCAGAGTAGGGAGGGAGTGGTATAGTATCCTTCTCCTGCTGTGCCCACCAAGCCACGGCCACCAAGCCAAACCATACACACCAAGCCACGCCCACAGAACTGGTAGTAACAATAGTGAATCCCACTACTGCCCAGTACATTTTTTTTTACACTTTATAAGCTGACCATAGGGGAAATACCAAGCCTGTTTTTACATTCACTCTGTGCATGCACAGAGTTTCACCAGTTTGCTGAAGAAAGGAGAAACTATCTGAAAATGTGGAACAGTGTGAATGATTGCCATGGCTCTATATTTACTTATTTATTTATTTATTTATTTATTTTATTAGACTTCTATCCCACCCTATCTCCCAAAAGGGACTCAGGGTGGCACACAGGAACTTAAAATCCAAAAATACAACACTACAAAATTCTACAAAAATTTAAAAATTTAAAACTACAATTAAATCATTTAACCCATGCTAAAAGAGAAGACAATTAACTTAAAACCCAATTCTAAAATAACATGGTTGTAGCAGCTATGCCAGGCCGGCCATATGGAAGAAATATGTTTTTAAAGTCCGGCGGAAGAGGCGAAGGTCGGTGATAGTACGGAGGTCTGGGGGGAGGTCATTCCAGAGGGCGGGACCTGCCACAGAGAAGGCTCTTCCCCTGGGCGTCGCCAGCCGGCATTGTCCAGCGGACGGCACCCTAAGGAGGCCCTCCCTGTGGGAGCGGACAGGTCAAGTGGAGGTATGTGGTAGAAGGCGGTTCTGTAAGTAACCAGGACTATAGAGCTGCAGTTAGGATTTCATGCCCTCTTTCTATGACAAAAGAATAGTCCTTTTCCTCCTACATCCTGTTTCTCACAATGAGCCCTGCCTGAAAGCTCTTTCCATTGTTGCTGTAGTAGAGCAACTCACATTGTGGCCTATTTGTACTTGAAGGTTGGATATATACCTAGCATGGCAATCAGTCATGACAGATTGTATGGCATGTTTCTGGGTTAACGCTATTGTTAATGTTTAACAAACGTTTATTTAGGCATTGTAGGGCTGTATGTTGGCGAATATGAAGAAAAGATTGGAAATGAGATATTACTGCATGAGGGTGGTCACGCTAGGTTAAAACGGAACTGAAAAATGAAACCTCTTGCTCATATCACTTATTTGGAGTTTTGTGGAAAGTTTGTAATTCAGAACTAATGACCAATTCAGAAAAGAATAGGAGAGACATTTTTTCCCTGTCTTTTCTCTTAAGAAGGAAGTCCTTCTTCCTCTAGCACAGTGGTCTCCAACCTTTGCAACTTTAAGTCTGAAGGACTTCAGCTCAACTTTTGGGCTCAATTGTGGTCATACATTGAGGAATACCTGTATAAGGAATGCTCTAATTACGGCAATACAGGGTAAGACAGATAGTTTTAATCCAAAATTTACTGGGGCAATAATGAGTAAACTCTCTTCTCTAACTGAGATACATGATCCTAAGATTCATGGCCAGTTCTTTAAAGCAGGGGTCTCCAACCAGAATTCTGGGAGCTGAAGTCCTTCAGACTTAAAGTTGCAAAGGTTGGAGACCCCTGCGCTAGCAAGAACCAAGCGAATGCTGTAAGTTCATAGACCCATCAACTCAGAAACAGCTGAGGGGTCACTGAGTCCAACCCCTGCTGAATTCAGGATCTATAAAGCTGTTCAGTAATTATCCAGACTTCAACATATGTCTCCAAAGTGATGACTTCAAACTAGCTGTCTGGCCATTCAGTCTGTTTTCTTTTTCTTAGTGAGAAGCAGTCAAATGTTTCCCATATTCCAAAAGGGAAAAAAATATATGAGAGGATCAGTGCAACTTCTGTCTAGTCAGCCTGTTTGATACTTGGAAATGTTACAGAATGGATAATTAAAGTGTTCATTTGTAACCTAGGAATGAGTTGCTGAAGGGGAAAAAAATGATGCTAAACTAAAGCTCTTTCTTTTCAAAATGAAGTTACTGATGCTCCTTAAATTACAACCCTTCATTCAGTTATGCAATTTGGAACAATTGCTGCTTACACCTAGTCCCTGAAGTTATAGTTATTGCAGCAAACCATGCAGTTCAAAATACAGGCATTTGGCAATCCACCCACACTTACAACTATATTTTATTTATTTATTTATTTTATTACATTTATATCCCGCCCTTCTCCGCAGAGGACCCAGGGCGGCACAGGAGATTTAAAAGATATACAAAATAGAAAATAGATAAATAATTTAAAATATATATTAAATAATCCCGATCCTATGCTAACACCAATTATTAAAAACCCAATTTAAAACTTTTCTAAAAGTCCCCATGGGAGGTTAGGCTAGGCCGGCTTGATGAAAAAAGTATGTCTTTAGACATTGGCGGAAGAGGCGGAGGTCGGTGATGGTCCAGAGTTCAGGGGGTAGGTCGTTCCAAAGGGCAGGGCCCGCCACAGAGAAGGCTCCTCCCCTGGGTGTCGCCAGTCGGCATTGTCCGGCCGACGGCACCCTGAGAAGGCCCTCTCTGTGGGAGCGTATCGGTCTAAGGGATGTATGGGGCAGGAGACGGTCTCCATATAACTAGGCCCCGAGCCATGGAGCGCTTTAAAGATGGTCGTCAGAACCTTGAAGCGCACCCGAAAGACCACAGGAAGCCAATGCAGCTCGCGCAGGATTGGTGTTATATGGGAGCTTCTGGTGGCTCCTGTAATTACCCGCGCGGCTGCGTTTTGGACTAGCTGTAGCTTTCGAGTGCACCTCAAGGGAAGCCCCATGTAGAGAGCATTACAGTAGTCGAGACGGGACGTCACGAGAGCTTGAGTGACTGTACGAAGGGCAGCCCGGTCCAGTAAGGGGCGCAATCGGCGCATCAGGCATACCTGATGAAACGCCCCCCTGGCCACGGCCGCCACATTGTCCTCCAAGGACAGCCGGGAATCCAGGAGGACACCCAAATTGCGTGCCCTCTCCACGGGGGCCAGTGTTTCGCCCCCAATGGCCAGAGTTGGAGTAATCTGGCTGAACCGGGGTGCCGGAAACCACAGCCACTCAGTCTTGGCAGGGTTGAGCTTGAGTTTGTTGCCACCCATCCAGATCCGTACGGCTTCAAAACACCAGGACAGCACTTCGGCGGCATCGTTGGGGTGGTCCGGGGTGGATATGTACAGCTGGCACCTCCCCTGCCCTCACCTATCCATCTCCCTCTCCAACTCTGCCCTTTAGGCTTCCAGCACTCTGGTGCCTCTTCTGCCCTGTGCACAGCTACCTTATCTTCCCTTCACCATCTTCTTGTTCCCACCATTGACCAAACAAGGGCAGCCTGGCCCTTTGTGCAGCAACTGCAAAAGGGAGCCATGCAAAGCCTCCTTCCCAAGGTTGTGTGAGGTTATATTTTATCCTGGGCTAGGGCAGCTGGAGTTTCCTGGGGCAACGGTGGCTTCACTCCACATCATTGGGCTGGGTTGGGGTATCTGGGGCTTCCTGCATTGGCTGCAGCTTTGGTTTGCCACAGGGCTGGGACTGGGCTGGGCAGCTGAGGCTTTGCATAGGGCTGCAGGTCATGGTTTTCCTGCCACTCCAGACCTGTAGCTCACACTAAGTCCTTGAGCCACAGTACAGCAAATGGCTTCAGATACCCCATGCAGTTCTGGGGGCTGATTACTGTCTTGCAAGGCAAGATGCAGGGTAGCCAAAATGGCAGAGATGGAGAGGAATATGGGGAGAACTGAAGGGAAAGTATTTCCTTATCTTGGAAGAACCAAGGCTCAGGGAGGGAGCAAGCTGGAAATCACTTGGATGAGGGTGAGTCTTTGGCTAATAACTGGTGGGAGCCAGTTAACAATGGCAACAGAAGATGCTGGAGTTGCCATCACTAAGCAATGCACATGTGGCATCATTAGAACAACTACGGACCTCCGCTCCTTCCGTCAAAAATTAAAAACGCACTTTTTCTGCTTGGCCAGCCTAGGTTAGTCATCTGTTTATTGTTTTAATTGGGTTCTTAAGGGGTTTAGTTTTTAGTATTTTGGGGTTTTAGCGCAGGGATAAATTGTTTAATCTGATTTTATATTTTTATGATGTATTTATGTTTGTATGTTTTTAATTCCCCTGTGCACCGCTCCGAGTCCCTTCGGGGAGAGGGAGTGATCTACAAATTAATTTTATTATTATTATTATTATTATTATTATTATTATTATTATTATTATTATTATTATTATTATTATTATTATTATTATTATTATTATCATCATCATCATCATCATACTATATGGCTATACTGAGGACAAAAATTCTGCCCCCAATTGCTAGTGTAACTCTAAGACTAACAGTGGTGCCCTAGCATCTCATAGAAATTATGTACATTCAGCATACTATCTGTTGATAACAGCAAAACCAACTTGAGTGCAACCATTCACTTTAAAAATAAAAATAAAAAGTATTCAGGCGAATGCTTGTACAGTGGAAGTCAGACCTGCCCGCTCTCTAGGGGAATTCCACCTGATCATCGCCTCCAGTTGTCCTTTAAAGCTTGGAGAGAAGCCAGGGGTCAGGGAGTAGGGCAGAGGGGGAGGGTAGAGCTACCAGGGCTAATGGCACCAAGCCAGGGCTATGAAAGCTCTCTAAGAAAGCAGAACAGTAGACTGACAACTGCGAGTGAAGTCATTAGCCCTCAAGGATTTGAATTCATTGATAGGACTCTCCATCTGATGCCAAGGAAGAAAGAAGAGAGGGAGACAGGGAAGAAGTTGACTGGCAGACAAACAGACACATGTGAAAGGGAGGACGCAGTCACTATCATCACTAACATCTCCTCTTCTGCTGTGGCTCTTGAATTAGCCACTGGTTCAGCATTAATTGTTATATGCTGGAAGTAGGTCTCTCAGTTATCACTGTCTTTGACTTTTTGCTTCCCTCCTCATTCTTACCACCGTATTTTTTGGAGTATAAGATGCACTGGAGTATAAGACGCACCAAGGTTTTGAAGAGGCAAATTACAAAAAAAAAAGTAGGTAGGCAGATAGCAGGATAGAGAGAGAGAAAGAAAGAGAAATACAGTAGGTAGGTAGGTAGGTAGAAGGATAGAGAGAGAAATAGAAAGAGAGAGAAATACAGTAGGTAAGTAGGAAGAGAGTGTGTGTAGGTAGGTAGATAAAGGAATAGAGAGTAGGTAGGTAGGTAGATAGGTAGAAGTAGAGAGAGAGAGAGAGAATAGAGAGAGAGAAATACAGTAGGTAGGTAGGGGGAGAGAGTGTGTGTGTAGGTAGGTAGGTAGATAGGTAGGTAGGTAGGTAGGTAGGTAGAAGGATAGAGAGAGAGAAATAGAGAGAGAGAGTAAGTAGGTAGGTTGATGTTTCCAGGTGTATTTATCCATGTCCTGGAGAAGAAAATCGCTGACAAACCTTAAGACTTCGTTTCTGCTAGCACAGAAACAGTTAAAGAGCAGGGGGAAAAACCTTTTGTATTCTGCAAACCTCCCCCAAACGGCCCGTTTCTCCATGAAAATGGAGCCGTGTTTTTTTTCCAAATAAAAAGCATGAGTAGCCTTGGAGGAGCTTGCAGAGTGCTCCTGAGGGGTTGGGGGGTCAAAAATGGACTCAAATGTCTATACACCAATGCACAAAGTATGAGGAATAAACAGGGTGAATTAGAAATTCAAGTAAATGAGGGCAGATATGATATTTTTGCCATTACAGAAACTTGGTGGGATGAAACCCACAAATGGAACATACAGCTAGCAGGATTTAAATTATTTAAAAGAAATAGACCAAATAAAAGAGGAGGTGGAGTTGCACTATATATAAGAAATAATTACATCTCTACAGAAATAGAGCACAACAATGATGAGAACTATCTTGAATGTATATGGGTCAATATTAAAGGTTGGGGGGGGGATGATATTGTCATAGGTCTATACTACAGGCCACCCAACCAAGCAGAGGAAGTGGATGAACTTTTTGCTAACCAGCTAACTAAGGTATGTAGGAAGCACACTACAATAGTAATGGGAGATTTTAACTACCCTGACATCAATTGGGAAACAAACTCTGCACCAAGTGGAAGATCCAACAGGTTCCTAACAAACCTAGCAGACAACTTTGTTTCCCAAAAGGTAGAGAAGGGAACAAGGGGATCAGCAATATTGGACTTAATTCTCACTAACAGAGAGGAAATGATAGAAGGTGTAGAAGCTACAGGAACTTTGGGGGCAAGCGATCATGAAATACTGGAATTCAACATTATGCAAACAAAAGTAGTAGAACAAAGTCAAACTAGAGTCTTAGACTTTAAGAGAGCTAATTTCAATAAACTTAGAGAGAGGTTGGGAAGGATTCCATGGATGAGAATCCTCAAGGGGAAAACAACTCAAGAAGTTTGGGAAATTTTGAAAAATGAGAGTATAAAAGCCCAGTCCAGCGCAATACCAATGAAGAAGAAAAATAACAGTTCCCAAAAGAAACCAGCATAGCTGCATAAAGAACTCTCTGACAAATTGAAAGACAAAAACGATAAATATAAAAAGTGGAAAGAGGGGGACATAACCAAGACAAAATATCAGCAAATAGACCGAGCCTGTAAAGATGAAGTGATGAAAGCTAAGGCTCGCAATGAAGAAAGGCTTGCCAAAAAAGTAAAAAATAACAAAAAAAGCTTCTTCCAACATGTTAAAAACAAGAAAAAAGTTAAGGAAACAATTGGTCCTGCTGGGAGAAAATGGCAAGAAGATGATAAGCAACAGGGAGAAAGCAGACCTATTTAACTCATTTTTTGCATCTGTCTTTACACAAAGGGATAAAACAGTCCAACCAATCAAAAACAGCACCACAAAAATCAGATTAGGAACACAAGTTGAAATAGGGAAGAAAATGGTAAGTGAGCATATGTCTGCCCTGGACGAGTTCAAATCACCAGGACCAGATGGATTACACCCAGGGTTCTGAAGGAACTGGCAGACGAGATCTCAGAACCACTGAACTATATCTTTCAGAGATCCTGGAGCACCGGGGAACTGCCAGAAGACTGGAAAAGAGCTGATGTGGTTCCCATCTTCAAAAAAGGAAAAAAAATAGATCCAGGAAACTATAGACCCATCAGCCTGACCTCAATACCAGGAAAGATTCTGGAAAAGATAATTAAGCAACAAATAAGTGAACACCTAGAAGCAAACAAAGTAATAGCCAAAAGCCAACATGGGTTTGTCAAAAACAGATCGTGCCAGACTAATCTAATTGCATTCTTTGACAAAGTGACAAAATTAGTGGACCAGAGGAACACTGTCGATATAATTTACTTGGACTTCAGTAAGGCATTTGATAAAGTAGACCATAACCTACTATTAGATAAAGTAGAAGAATGTGGGTTAGACAGCATCACCACCAAATGGATTCGCAACTGGCTGACTAACCGCACTCAACGTGTAGTCCTCAATGGAACTGCATCTACATGGAAGGAAGTATGCAGTGGAGTCCCCCAAAGCTCTGATTTAGGCCCAGTACTCTTCAACATCTTCACCAATGATTTGGATGAGGGGATAAATGGGGAACTCATCAAATTTGCAGACGACACCAAGCTGGCAGGAATAGCCAACACTCCAGAAGATAGGCTTAAGATACAGAAAGATTTTGACAGACTTGAACATTGGGCACTATCTAATAAAATGAAATTCAATTGTGAAAAAAGTAAGGTTCTACATTTAGGCAAAAAAAACCAAAATGCACAGGTACAGTATAGGTGGTACCTTGCTCAATAGTAGCAACTGTGAGAGGGATCTTGGAATCCTAGTGGACAACCATTTAAATATGAGCCAGCAGTGTGCAGCAGCTGCCAAAAAAGCCAACACAGTTCTAGGCTGCATAAACAGAGGGATAGAATCTAGATCACGTGAAGTGTTAATGCCACTGTATAGTGCCTTGGTAAGGCCACACTTAGAATACTGCATACAGTTTTGGTCGCCACGATGTAGAAAAGACGTGGAGACTCTGGAAAGAGTGCAGAGAAGAGCAACCAAGATGATTAGGGGACTGGAGACTAAAACATATGAAGAACGGTTGCAGGAGCTGGGTATGTCTAGTTTGATGAAGAGAAGGACCAGGGGAGACATGATAGCAGTGTTCCGATATCTCAGAGGATGCCACAAAGAAGAGGGAGTCAAACTATTCTCCAAGGCACCTGGGGGCAGGACAAGAAGCAATGGGTGGAAACTAATCAAGGAGAGAAGCAACTTAGAACTAAGGAGAAATTTCCTGACAGTCAGAACAATTAACCACTGGAACAGCTTGCCTCCAGAAGTTGTGAATGCCCCAACCCTGGAAGTCTTTAAAAAGAAGTTAGATAGCCATTTGTCTGAAATGGTATAAGGTTCCTGCCCACGCAGGGGGTTGGACTAGAAGACCTACCAGGTCCCTTCCAACTCTGCTATTGTATTAAAAATGAGCATAAAAATGGCCCATTTATCGCAAAAATGGGCCATTTTTGTGCCAAATAAATTGCATGCATAACCCTATGGAGGCTTATAGAGTGCTGCTGGGGGGGATGTAAAAAACTGCCCGCTTGAGGCTCATTTCTGCCCTCCCCAGCCCCCAGGAGCTCTCTGGAAGCCTCTATAAGGCTAGGCACAGCCATTTTGGTGAAGGGGGTGGGGTTCCAAGAGGCCAAAAATGCTGTATTCGATGTATAAGACGCACCCAGATTTTCATCCTCTTTTTAGAGGAAAAAAAGGTGTGTCTTATACTCTGAAAAATACGGTATTTTGAAGGAATGAGGAGGAAGAGAATAGGCATACCATATTCAGTTTGCAAACATCCAGACAACCAAATAAAAGCTGCCATCTCGTGGCCATCTAGATTTATGCAGACCAGATTACTTCTTCACTTTCCCTGGTCTATCTTCACTTGCCATATCCATAAAAGTAATTTTTTTTACTATATCATGACTTATGACAATAAAGATTATTATTATTATTAATATGAACTTTCTGTATTCCCATGGATTCTTAATCAAGCAAGTTCAAGCAGTAAAAAACTGCAATAGAGGAACAAATGAGGCCAGAGTTCAAGGCATAATATTTCTGCTAAATATCATTTCTTTCCTGGCTTATTTGCCTTGCCTGATTAAAATATTTTGAAAACTACGTAGTTTGTTATTATTTTGTAAATTATCAGTTGGCTTAATCAAATCATTGCCTTTAAAACTCAAAGCAACATTATTGGGCTCATAGGGTAAAAGACTGAAAGATTCAAAACTCCTCACCCAAGTGAGAATTCTAACACAGATTAACAAAAGAAACTAAAACTCATTGCAATATCTGAACTAGAACAGCTAGTTATTCCATAAAGATATTTCTATCCTGAAGCAAAGACCTCTGATTCTGAATGCCTGGATCTTCCCCAGATTTGTAAGGTAGTTCCAGCTCTGATGAACTGATCTTTGCCCCTTGTTTTCCCAGTACTGGCCCAGAAACCTCCATCTCTGTGTCCCTAGAGCAGTGGTTCTCAGTTATTTTCTGTCAGGCCCCCCCTAGGAAGAAGAAAACATTTCGTGCCCCCCCAGCCCCGGAAAGCGCCCCCCCCAGCCCCGGAAAGCGCCCCCCCAGCCCCAGAAAGCGCCCCCCCTCCAGCCCCGGGGCTGCCCCCTCCCTTCTTTCCCTCGCCTCCTTCCGAGCCAAGGATATTTATTCTCCTTGGTGCCGCCGTTGCCTTCTCCGCATGGCCCGAGCGCCTGTTCCTTACTGCGATGGTCTCAGCAGCTCCCAGCGCTCCCAACGCAGCCAGTCGAAAGCCGGGAGGGAGGCCGCTTTTCCACGCTGTGGAAGGGGGTCGCCTCCCTCCCGGCTTTCGACTGGCCGCGTCCAGGCGGGCAGCGGGCAAGAGCCGTGAGCGGGCAAGTCGGGCGGCGCGCTGGGAGCTACTAAGCCGGGCAGCGCGCTGGGAGCTGTTAAGGAACAGGCGCTCGGGCCATGCGGAGAATGCAACGGTGGTATCGGTCTTTCCGGGTGTGCGGCTCCGCGCCCCCCCTTACGGAGCCTCGTGCCCCCCTAGGGGGGCGCGCCCCACTATTTGAGAAACGCTGCCCTAGAGTTCTGCCTTTGTCTTTTAAAATAACAACCTTCTTTCTCTATTGAGGAGGGAAAGGGTTAAAGAAATCTCGTGAGCATAAATACTAAATCCTTTTTAGAAGATATGGAAAGATTATGTATTCAAAATCAGACATTTTCTGACATTTAGATAGGCAAGGAAACGGCAGTATTATGAATGCTGACTGGCTATCTAAAATAGTTGTGTTCTATAATGAATTTTAATTTTTTCCTTGTTTAACACACTGAAAAGTTTGCATTAAGTATCTGCCAATTTCTCCGTTTACTTAAATTATTCATTACCCAATCAACAGTCACCTTGTTGTATGTCACTTTTCCAATTGTATAGATCCTATGCATGGTTACTCAGAAATAAATTATCATATTCAAAGCCGAGAAAGTCTCCAGAAAGATGGTTTGCAATGGGAGTTAAAGAGTGTATCTAAAGAAGCAGATTTGGAGGTATATTGTTAATTATTAGTACTATTAACAAAGTAATTTGCTGACTTTGGCCTTTCTAATAGAAAGATGGTAATAATCCTTTACCTGCTCCTGAACAGTAGCATAGAAACATAATCATAGAAACATACATTATTATACATGAAAATAATTTCCAAACTTACTCTGAGTTTGAAAAGACTGTTTATCTTATTCAGATCAATTGTTGGGCCTGTGACATCTTCTTTTATGAACAGAATCATAATATGTCTTAGACTGTCAACCCTTCACTTGTTAGAAGACAGAGAGTCTCTTGGAGGAATCTATAACTTCTAAAGTTTCATTTGATATGATCATATGGGCAAACCTACATCCAAAGGGAATGCTTCTAATTGGCCATTAGTCTTGGGCTCTGCTTTGAAATCTGTTCACATATGTCAAGGCATATCCATTTATTGTTCCAAAGCAGATTTAGTTGACCAGCCTTGTGTCAGTTTCATCAGAGGGGATTTAGAAAAATACAACACAGAGTTTTTTTGACACTGAGTCTACAAGAACCCTGAAGAAACAGCTGTGTTTTTAGTTCAATTCCCAGAGTGCTCAATTCATCCACTTTCTTCTCTGTAATTGACATAGTGAAGCCTATAACCAACTTACCTGTGACACTTTATTTTCCCCTTCTCCAAAGTATCTTGCAGAGTCATGCTAATGTGACAACTAGCCAGAAAAGGACTGATAAGGTGCCATTGGAGGGCCTTATGGTAATGGATGTTACATCTACTATCACAGGTGATGACTGGATTGTTGTCTAGATGGATTTTAATAGGAAGCCCTTCAACCAATGAAAAAGTTTACTTATTTAGAATGTTACAACCCTAATAAATTTATATTTAAAATTACAAATAATTCTTAGTAGTGATCTAGAATGGGGGGGGGGTTATAAGTACAGGTATCATTGTGTGATCTCACGCTAATTGGTTGACAGTACTTCTTAATTAAAATAAAATTTTCAATGCCCATAAGCTCATCAAATCATTAAATTTCATGAGAATATAATGATCTCACTGTGACTATGAGATTTTTGACATTTGTAAAACTATTTTGCTCCAAGGATCCATAAATGACACTTGATCTAAAATTTTATATTCAATTTAATATAATAGTGCTCAACCTTTTTTTAAGCCTTGCCATCAATCTATCAAAGATACTGACTCCCATCTAGATAGAACGAAACGATTTGCTTTTCTACAAAAGACATACATTTATACATCTATATGCACCCGTTACTCTATTTATGGTGAATTGGTACATTTATATGTACCCCATTACTATATTTATGGTGCATTTTAAGTACATAAAATTTATGTACTTAATCATTTCCAACCAATTATTTTATTGCTATAATTGTAAAGTTCAAAGATAAGAATTAATTTCATGACTACAAAAGATATGGCAACAGTAGAAACCTTATGCAAAAGAATATCAGCTAGACCTCAAACAAATAAGTGGAAGTACTTTTTCACCCAGAGGATCACTGGTCTATGGAACTCCCTGCCAGAAGAAGTGGTGACAGCTGTCAGCCTCGACACCTTTAAGAAAGGATTAGAGGAGTTCATGGAAAACAAGGGTATCCATGGCTATCATTATGGATGCCTAAAGACACCCTCCGGGTTGGAGAGATAGGCAGAATATTTCTCAATGCCATTTGCAGGGAATCATAAGCAGGTGAAGACATCTGCTTGGAAAGACCCTGAAGCAAATGGGGAGCCACTGTGTGAGACAGAATGTTGGACTGGTTGGGCTGTGGCCTATTCCAGCAAGGCTGTTCTTATGTTCTTATCAAGTCTCTTTATACATAGAATAATATAATGCAATGAAAACTGTGCTTGCCTTAGCCAGTGGGGGGGGGGGATTATGCATCTCTCACTAAATAACCACTCAAGCACACATTTCCCCCAATGGCAATCAGCACTTCTATATAAGTACTTGCTTACGACTCCCAAGCGTTTCCCTCCCTCTTGTGTTTCCTTTATTTAATATGCACCAAAAGGAGGTAGCATGGTTGAATCATCTTTCTCAGAAACTACAGTAGCAAAGCACCTACACCCACACACACTTTTTCCTTTTCTGATAGAGTTAGGCCACTCACCAAGGCCATAAAGAAGAAGCCAAACTGCCTTTGTGCACTGAGCTGAAGACTGCTCTCTGTCTCTCTTTCCCATAAAGAGATTGGGGGAAGTAAGCCATAGCTCACCTAGGGGTTCTTCTCTGTACCAGCAGCACCAGCAGCAGCAGTAGGGAAGCACTGCTGTCTAATACCAGAAGTTACTAGTGACTCAAAGCATTTCTAGCTGTTTGGGTTGCCTTAGAATTAGCAGACAAAAATATTTGTTTCTGGTTATTAGTATTAGTCTTCCATCTTTTTCAGTGGAATGTAGCTTTGAGATACTACATGTCATAATCTATCATATATTCCATTGATTTATTAGACACCAAAGGACAATAATAAACAATTCAAAGGAAATAAAATAAAGATGGAAGGAGTATGCTGAAATTCTGACAGCAACCAAGGTACCTTAGAACAAGGCTCTCGAACCTTGGCAACTTTATAACTTGTGGATTTCAACTCCCAGAATTCTTCAGAACAGCCATGCTGATGAATATAAGACCATGTTGGCTGAAGAATTCTGGGAGTTGAAATCCACAAGTTGTAAAATTGCCAAGGTTGGAGACATCTGCCTTAGAAGATATTCCTTATTTACAAAAACCTCTAGTACTAGAAGATGAAGTTAGATAAGTACTCATTACCAAGTTAAAAGATTATAGGAACTGATGGAATACTCACAGCAATATGGCAATAAGTAGATTCTAAGCAAACTTTGCCAGCAATCTCGAAAAATGACCCAGTGTCCAATCAATGTAGAGGTCAGTCTACATTCCAATACCAAAAAAAAAGGAGAGTTAACAGAATGTACAAACTATTAATTTCACATGCTAGCAAAATAATACTTTGGATCATCCAACATAGATCAGATAGAAAAACAGATGCAGATGTTCAAGAGATGCCAGATGTTTTAGAAAAGACTGAGGCACATGAGACTTTGTTCCTGATGCAGGCTCTACAACTGAGAAAGCCTCCTTGGTTTGATTTAGTGTCCAAGCAAGATCCTCAGCATCCTCTGAATGGATATGTGCCCCAAACTCATTGACTTAGACCAGGGGTGTCCAAACTTGAGAACTTTAAGACTTGTGGACTTCAACTCCCAGAATTCCCCAGCCAGCATAGCTGGCTGGGGAATTCTGGGAGTTGAAGTCCACAAGTCTTAAAGTTCTCAAGTTTGGACACTCCTGACTTAGACAAATAATCTTGAAGGCACACAAAAGAAAATTAGAAGATGGAGGAGAGGATTTAGGGAACAAGGCATAATCCCAGAAGGGAATATGGCTGAGGGATCTAATCTCCCCTATATTACTTGGAAGGACATTGAATAGGTTGAGGGTGGGACTGCCTAAGTGTAAGACCAATATGCTCAAGTGGGGGTTGCTGGCAGATAACAACATGCTGTGCAAATGTGGAGCGATGCAGAGTCCAACCCATTGCTGGTCTGCCAATTATTTCCAGTAAAATACATTGAAAATTATTTGTTTCTGACCAATGATAACAGCCAAAAAGGTGGCTTCATTTTGGCTGTTCAGTTTGATCTGGACACTAAATAAATAAATAAAAACGGAGAAAGCCAAAGAATACAAAAAAAAAATCTGAATCCAAAGCAAGAAAGCTTTGGGTTTTGAGAAAGCATCTCAGATTTGACTCTCCCTAGTTCTCTTGAACATAAAGACAGGGAGGGGATAGGCACATGCAGAATTGCAAGTTTGTGTTAATGTAACTTCACAATCAAAGTAATATTAGCATTCATAACCTTGGTTTCCTAGTCTGGAGTACCTTGAAGATTAACATCTACCCTTATTTATTCAACCTACAGTATATGCTGAGAATATATTAAAGGAAGCTGGATTGGAAGGAGAGGAGAGGAGAGTTTTTTAAATTGGGGCCAAAATCATCCATTTCCTGCACTGTGCAGATAGCACTTCCCTGATAGCCAAAAATGCAAAAGACCGGCAAGCCCTAGTAATAAAATTCATAGATTACAGTGGAAAAAAGGGGGCTAAAACTAAATATATAAAAAAGACCAAACTAAGAACAACCAGATTTAGAAGTGACAATGAGGCTGTAGAAGCTATGGATAGCTTCTGTCTTTTGGAATCAACTATCAGCGAATAATAATAATAATAATCATCATCATCATCTTTATTGTCATTGTAATAAAATAAAATAAAATTACAATGAAATTAGTTTGAGCGTTGTGCTAACATTTGCATCAGGTGGAATACAGACAGCAGTGACAACTATAACAGAAATCTCTCCAGGCAGTTAAAATGGCCGACAAATGACAGTTGAGAATTCCACATCTGCAGAACAGTGTGTATAAGCAACTCTACTGTTAGTACACCAGCTATTATGTGTGTAAATACACAGTCCTCCACCTTTGCTTTTACCAGAGTTGTTGTTTCTGTCAAAGCGGTGTATGGTGCAGTTAGTTAGCTCCACAGACGCATCCAGTACAAGTGGATGAAGCCAGGTCTCTGTGATGATCATCACACAGCAGTCACGAATGAGCTTATTTGCTGCCATCCATAGCTCTAGTTCATCGGTTTTGTGGACAAAGGATCTAGAGTTGGTTAGGAAATGCTTGGTAATGCTGGTCTGTGAGGCTGCTTCCGTAACCGAACTAGCAAACCTGCTCTGCATCCCTGTTTCTGCTTCAGCTCTCTTCGCTGCCTCCTAGGCCAAACAATGATCCATGGAGAGCCTGGCAGTCTTACTGTGTCACTCGGTATATTATGAGACTGCTGAAAGTCGCTGCTAATATTGAGTTGATTAGAAGATCTTTATCTTTAATAATAAGTTAATAATGACTTAATAACTCCCTGTGGGTATAGACTAGTTTTTGTCTAACTCTGCTGTGACAACAGGAGCTCAAAGCCGCTGCGCCTAAGCATGCCGCCATCTTGAAATGAAGGAACAACACTAAAGAAATACATAACAGACAAACAGTTAATAGAGCAACCATGAAGGCCTTCGAAAAAAAATATTCAAATGTTGTGATGTGTCTATACCAGTGATGGGTTGCAGGCGGTACGCCCCAGTGCGGGCATACTGGAGCCTGCCCGGAGCACCGGATACCGTTCCGGTACGGTGCTCCGGAGAGCCCATCCGACCACCTGAGCTCCTTACTGGTCTTTTAAGTCTTTGGCGCTTCCGTGCACGTGCATGACGCATACAGCACCTGCCTGACGCTCCGCTGAGCAGCTGGAGTGTCACAGAGGCTTGCAGAGGTGCCAAGAAGCATGCAAGCTCTGCACACGTCCATGTGGACGCTGCCGGGCCCATTCCAACCATACTGGTTGGAACGGGATCTGGAACTACCACTGGTTTATACTTACAAAGATCAGAACTGGACAAGTGATTGGAATTGTCTGCAACACCCTTTGGAAGCAAAAGTTGAAGGAACAGGATAAAAGGCATAGTCATGCTTTTGAACTTTTGTATTGAGAAGAAAACTCCTAAGAGCACCAAGGAGATTCAAGAAAACAAACATGAATCATTGAACAAACCAACGCAGATTTCTCCTCCAAAGCACAAAGGATCAGGCTCAAATTACCTTACTTTGGACTGATTATGAGAAGATCCAGAGGTGGGCTACTATGGATTCACCTGGATTCAGGAGAACTCGTAGCTAATGTTATGTCCAGTTCAAAGAACCTCCAAATCCCACCCCTGGCTGGCCCCTCCACCTCACCATTCCCAGAAGTCTCCACGCGGCCTGTTTTGGATGTGAGATAAGTGCAGGGCCCGTACAGAGGTTTAGGGAGGGTGAAAACGGACCTCCAGAACTCAGGGGAGGCAGTTTTCGCCCTCTCAAGGCTCAAGGAAAACCTCCGGAGCCTGAGGAAGGCAAAAATGCCCCTCTCCCCAGCTGTGATGTAGGAGGCTGACTAGGCCACGTTCACCATGGCCACACCCACCCAGCAACCCGGCAGAGAACCTCTTGCTGAAATTTTTGAAGCCCACCACTGAGAAGATCTAATGCTGGGAAAATTGGAAGGAAAGAGAAGAGGACAACCAGCAGCAAGGTGAAGAGGCTTGGTTACAGTGGTTAACAGATCTGAAAGCCTAGGTTAGGGATAGATCATCCTGGAGAAAAAATCTATTCAAGTGTTGCTGAGAGTCAGTAGCATATTGATGGCACATAATCAAGCAACACATTTTTTTGCAAAAAGTGGTCAATTTAAAAATTGCACTGCGGTAAACTTGATAAAGAAATGCATATTTCCAGCCCACTTGCATTTTAGCAATGCATGTTTACAGCTGAAGAATAATATATTGCCATTTGAAACCATATTTCTCTAGAAATTTGCCAACTCCTACAGAATATTCTATAGCAATTGAAATAATAATCAATAAACATTCAACATTTAACCATAAAAGAATAAATGATTTTTTTAAACTCCAGAACAGATCAGAATATATGGAGGTATCTTGTCTTGAAAAAAACAAATATGTATATTTTCAGTGGGAGAACAAAATAATTGATTTTCCCTAGAAGCCTTTGAGGCAAATATTTTTGTATTACTCATATGCATTTACTAGACATATTGGACTATAACTCTCACCCTGTAACCCCAGGTATTATGGCATTCTGATTGGAAACTATACAATGACAGAATTGTTGGAAAAGGCCGCAAGAATTATCTAGTCCAATCCTCTGCAATATGTAGAAAAAACTCAGAACGTATCATCAGAAGTCATTTATCCAGCCTTCTCTTCTCCAGAAATGGAGAACCCATCTTTATATCCACTTTGCAAATATTGTTGCATTATTGTAAAAAAAACAAGTATAATTAATATATTATATTTAAATGAAACAATTATATATAATATATTATATTTAAATGAAGTTTAGGCAACTATATAAGTTATACCCATTATTTCTGGTCCTAATTTCTATATCAATGAAAAATAATTCACTTTTTAATAACTACTTGTTATGTATTTGAACACTGATATCATGACTTCCCTTGATTTCTTTTCTACAAGCTGAATTTCTCAGGTTTCATCAGCCTGTGTTGATAGGTCATGTCTCTATATCTTTTTTTTTTTTTTTTGCATCTCTAGAAAGTGCACTAGACTTTCTAGCAGCTCTCTCATACTTCTAGCTCAGGGGTGGGCAAACTTTGCAACTTTAAGTCTGAAGGACTTCAGCTCCCAGAATTCTCCAGCCAGCAAAGCTGGCTGGAGAAGTCTGGGAGCTGAAGTCCTTCAGACTTAAAGTTGCAAAGTTTGCCCACCCCTGTATCTAGCTCATCTCCATCATGGCATGGTTCCAAGTAATGAATACTTCATCTTTTACATCAGACCTATATTTTTCCACCCTCAATGTAATACTTTACATTTCTTTCTTTTGAAGGACATTTTGTTTGTTTGGTCTGTCAAATGATATAACCACCCATCCCATCAGACGTGACTCTGGGCAGTGTATAGCAATCTTATAAAACTACAACATAAAAGCAATAAAAAAATTATAGACAATTATTATTAAAAAATCTTTTAAAAATCACTTTAAAATTACCGTATACAAACTACCAATGGACAGAGAAGTACTGCATATCAGATGTTGGTCCGACCTCCCAATCTAATGTCATTTACAAATCTGATAAGCAGCCCATCAAACCTGTTATTCAGCTTATTAATAAAACCATTTCATAATCCTGGGTCCAAGACAGATTTGAATCTGCTCTATTAATTATTACTTTCCAGTTTGACAGAGTAATGCTGAGCCTCTGAGTCTGGTTAACCAGTTGGTTGCGCACCCAGCATACTATAATGTCAACCAACTACTACATTGTAACAGCTTGTCAATGAGAAATGTCAAAACCTTTGCTGAAGTTGAAATGCATTATATCAGCAGCACTAAAATAATGATCTTGTCAAAGCAGGAGACAAAATTTATTTCACATAACCTATCTTTGAGAACGCCATGCTGACATTTAGCACTCATAGTGCTAAGAAGCTTACAAATGTTCTGATTCATTATCTGCTCCAACATCTTTCCATGTATTAATACTCATTGGTCAATCACTTCTGAAATTCTCCTCTCTTTTTTCTTAAAGTGGTGGGGAATACATTTATTCTTCTTCATTCATCTGCCACTTTCATAATTCTCCAGGACTCCCGAAAGATAATTGTCAGGTGTCTCCAGAGTTTGTCTTCTGAATCTTCTCTTCTATGGTGAGATGGACTGTATTTCTACTTAAAGAGATAGGCATTTAAACTTTAAAAAAATACAGATTTATTTCGCTGCTATGCAAATTTGTGCTGAGGTGAAAATGGCTATAATCAAAGGAGTGAAGCAATGGGGGTGCACATTATGGCACAGCGATAACCAGTACTTTCTGATTTATAGCTTATCTAGTAGTCTTCACAATCTCTCAAGAAGTATGTTTATAGTTCTTCCAGCTTGAGTCTCGAGAAATTATGGTTTCTACTTCACAGTATATTGGAGGCATTGAAAACCCGTAGGTCAACAAAGTGCACCCATCATGTGTAGGACAAGAGATATCTAACATATCTCCTAATACTGACATAATCATAGCCGGAAATGCTCCAGGAACATTGTTCCAAGGTCCACCTTGTTATTAAACAAAAGCAATTGTTGCTGTTTTTTGTCCTCGTATTGCTTAAAGCTTGGTTTCAGTCATGTGACTCTTGAGATTCCATTTCAAAATAAATACCTGACTTCATATCTGAATTAGTTTCCGGCAGAGAAACTTTGAAATGGATTTGTTCCAAGAGAATAGCTAACATGAATGACTGTATCAGAGAATGTGATCAGAAAATAGTGATCTGATCCACTGAAAATGTACTGCAGATGTGAGAAAATGGTGACCTCTTCTTACTGTTTTTGAGCCTCAAATTACAGCAGACAAAAGCAGCAGTCACCATAACCACCCACCACCGCACAGCAACAAGTAAAAAGCCTGGTTCTTATTGAGGTTGGAAATGTGACTAGATTAATATTTTAGATTGCTTCATGAAAAAATATGATTGATTACTTCGTCAGACAGAAAATCCCTTTTACACAGCAGACCTAGATATCAAGGCGAGGTAGTCAAATCTAGCATTCAGCTGGACATGTTAGTTTTTGCTGTATGCAGTTGGATAATCATTTGTGCATAGAAGATGCTAAAAGGCACTGGATAACGTCTAAGTACCTACAAAATTTTAGCCATTTCTATCTCTATGATATCTCAAATGTTGAAATCTTGAGAAAACCAAAGCAATCACAATGAAGATGAAACCAGAGAGAGATCTGCAAATTCAAAGAGGTTCAACGCAAATCAATTGTCATTCTCTGCTGTAGCTTTAAAATAGTATGCAGGGGAAGGGATATAAATGGCCAAAGTTCATTCCATGTTTCACACACACCTCAACATTATTCATTATTTCCTGAGTTCCAATCTTTGGATCAATTACAATCTCTCGGCCCAGATTCCCAGGGGTGGAATTTTTATTTTTGAGTTTATATTATTTTATTGCAGAAGAAGGAAACAGACTAACTGGGGAATCTGGGAGTTAAAGTCCAGACAAGTTTCTAAAAGTTGCTGAGGTTGAGAAACACTGGTCTAATCCCAGAATCCCTAGCCATTTGTCTTTCTCCCTTGTTCTTCCTGCAAAGAGTTCAAGGAAGTACAGATGGTTCTAACAATCGTTAGATGGTAAATACATGTTGGTTGCCAAGGGCCCAAATCTTGATCATGTGACTGTGGGGATGCTGCAGTTGTTAAATACAAAGATGAGTGGTAAGTCACCTTTTTCAGTGCTAGTGTAACTTTGAATGGTTGCTAAATGAAGGGTTGTAAGTCAAGGACTATATGTGCTTGAATGAGAGAGCATCATGAAATCTCAGGATTCCAGACTAAGCCAGAAAGTTATAAAAGCAGTCTGGATAGAGGCTTTTTGTCAGGAAAACATGTCACACGAAATGAAACTCAGCTCAACTTTTTATACTCAAGGTCTTTTCTTCAATCGCGTACTCTTGCAGGAATATCCTCCAGATATATGACTTATGCAGAAAATATAATTCTTTTGGCACCCAATTGTGATGCAGTTTTCTACTCGGTTATTTTGAAGGTTGATGTTGCTTCAGTCAAGAAAGTCAGTGTCGCGTGGTGGTGAGGATGCTAGACAGGGATTGAGGAGACCCAGGTTCTAGTCCTCCTTAGGCACAGAAGCCAGTTGGGTGACCTTGGGTTGTCATGCTTCTCAGTTCTAATTAGCATCAGAGTATGCGACAAGCCAGAAGAAAAACAGAAGCCCTTGTCACGTGGCGCATCAATAAGCCTCACGGTAAGAACTAGGCAAGCACAGGGCAGAGCAAGCAGAATTTCCAATTGTGTGGGGCAAGTGTTAAAAACAACAACCCCAGTGTATTGCTTCCATTGTCTTGTATTGTAGCATTTTATAATCATTTGCCATTTTACACTTTGCAATATTACGTGCCCAGCTTTTTTGAAATTTTTGTTCTGTATAGGTGTTACCGTATGTTGTTTTTACAGTACTCTTTAGCCTTGGATGAAGGGAGATTTAAAAACACAGCACGCAACTAAATATTCTAGTATGCTAACCATGACACTATGCTGGTTCTGTTGGAATAAAATCCACCTTTGTTTCACCTTTTTGTCATACAGTCAGTGAAATGTATGTTTCTAAGCAACAGAAGATAAAACACAAAGACCGTATAAACATTCACACTGCAAATGGTTGGCTTCATCCCTCCTACATCTGAAATACTATTTTCAAATACCAATTGTATTTCCACTTTATTGTAAATAAAATTTAGATTTCTATCAACTGTTACTGTATTCCCATTTCTTCACGGATAACATGGCTTTCTGCAAGCAGGTTAGATAGTTTTTCTCCTTTACCCTTGACAATACAGTTAAAATGCAAATATTTAAATTTTAATTTATAAAGGACACTCTGTTCTGTGCTCACAAAACATTTACCCCATAACATTTTGGCTCACATGAGCCACCCACACAAAAACCAGAACAAGCTGGAAGAAAAAAATAAAACTTTCGACTGTTATCTTATTTACTTTCCCTCCCCCCAAAAGAAAAATGTTTCTTTGCAATCTAGATTTGGCCCTATATGGGGAACATATGGCAAGGCCTGAGAGTGGTCTACAGGTTTAAGAACTATGGGAAGGTGTCCATCTTTTCTCTCACTACAAGAAGAGAAGTGGAATTGTGAATAGTCAGGGAGGCTTCTGAAACTAAGAGGGGGAAAAGTAAGACTTGAAAGTTGATGGGAGTACCAGGAAAACAACCACAACAGGCTATACACATGTTTTAATGGCAATATTCAGTAAGTAATGCAAAATACTCTAATTTACTTGATGAGAGAATCTCTAACTACACATATAAAGTTGCCTTAGACCAGCATAGCTGGCTGGGGAATTCTGGGAGTTGGAAGTCCACAAGTCTTAAAGTTCCCAAGTTTGGACACCCCTGCCTTAGACTGAACATTGACCAGGTACGTTCTCATTTGCACTGAATGACAGCAATTCTCCTGGATTTCAGACAGATAATTTTCCTGGATTGAATCTGAGCTCTTGGATTTCCAATGTTCTTTTCCATTATTGAAGAATACCTCTTTGGTATGTCCATGGTAGAGAGCATGGAGCCATCATTGCCAAGGTACAATAACTTACTCCTATTTGTCTTTTTGTGACTTGTAAGATATACTGAGTCACAAACTGGCCAATCATATTTTAGCCAAATATATTATGCAAATTGTGCAAAGATCCAGGTCTCTGGAAAAGCTTTTAATGCTGGGAAAGATATATGTCTGTGCTCCTCCAGAGTTTAAACTTCAGGCTTTTCCTCTTACCTTTCAGAGTTAATGGATACTTGTAGTTCACTTGTGGCCTTAATGGCTCCGACATATATTGAATCTAAAGATCCTCTCTAGCTTGCAAACCACTTACAACATAGAGTTTCTTCTACAACTCTTCTAATCAATACAGCTTGCAAAAGTCTGAGCACATTTGGTGGTCAGTTGCTAGATTCACTTCTAAAACAAAATATTAAAGATAGCTATTATAAATTAATTCTAATTGCTCAAGAAATTATATTGTAAAATGTTGCTGGAATCTGGCTACTACATTCCTAAAAGTTGACGATAGAACTTCCTTCCTAAGCTTTTAATCCAAGTTTGGATAGGTAGAAGAAAAGCCTATGGTCAAATGAGAGTTACAACACTTTGGAGTAGTGGCAATTAAAACTTTGTTGCCTGATTTTCTACAGTGAAATTTCCCCAGATAGTAGAAACATACTATATAGTGCATCTGTATTAGTATTAATCATGAGAAATATGCACAAAACCAAAGTGTGATTGGGCCTTGATTTCGGGGAAGGAATTCATGCAGCTTTTGGTCTTTTTATAATAATTTTATTAGAGTTGACAAAGATGAAAGACTAATATAAGCTAAGAAAAATATAGAAAAAGAAGTGCAAACAAATAGAAAAAAAATAAGAAAATAGATACAAAGGATATCTGTTCTCCCCTCTAAATAAATTTAAACAACTTTAGTACCTTACACCTTTTCTAATATTTTGCAGTTTTTGGATCCTGATGAGAAATTGGAATTATATTTTGCAAACAAGCTTACTAATGTTGCAAGCCCCTATTTTTTTGAACAACATCCCAGAGTAATAGGAAGCTGTCTTAATGTCAGACCACAAAGTTAGACAGCTGAGATAACCAAATGACAAATATCCATAGCTGAGGTTATGTTTTCTTTTATCATGTCAGATACACATTTTTAAGGACTCAGATGCAAATTTTTACTACAGTAAGTTCAAAGTAATACAGTATTCTAAAGTCTGATTATGAGATTTTTAAAATATATCTGATCATCCTAAGTAGAAAAATGAGACAGTTGTTTCAGTAAGCTTTCAGATGGCAAAACTGTGAAGCTGAAAACAAAATTAAAATTATTGGATGATATTGCTGCTGGGTCCTCTTGCAAATTTGGGCAGGGTATGAGATGTTGCTGCAAAAGGATTCAAAACAAGAAAAGAAAAATGTATGACAAACTGAAGTTAAAGACAGAATAAATTAACTTAATGATGTAAGACTATTTTCTAGCCTCTTGCACAAGAAAGATTTTGTTCCTTTATTTATTGGATTTATATCCTGCCTTTCTTTCAAGGACAAAAAGTGACATACACAGCAGTCCCTCCTCCAATTTTTTCTCTTGACTGCAGAAGGAAGGGATCAAGCTACCTGGAAAGCTCCAATATGGGAAAGGCTACCATAGGAAGAATCTTAAGAAGAAGCTGGCAATGGTCCTTCTGTTCTGCCAAACAGTTTAGCCTGATATCCACAGAGGTCACCTGAATTCAACAGCTTCTCTGTTCCTTGCATCTTTCTCATCTCTAACATTCCAATTACTTCCCATCATTTTTAGGCATGTGTAGTATTCATCACTGATAGATGAGGGGTGTGTGTGTGTATTGGGGGGGGGCAGCAATTCCTATACTGATTCAAAACATTTCACCAGGGTCCAAATGACTGCATCTCTTAGACTTCCAATTGTAACCCTCCTTTGTTTTGCTTCTAGTCCTTCCAACATTTTGCTTCCATACAAATCCAATCCAACCCAGGAAAGGAAGTAGCTGTAAAACGTCTACAAGCCGTCTAGCTGGAAGCAACTCTGCCTTTCCCATATATTTTTCACTTCTCTTCAGAGCCATCTAAATGAGAAAGCTTCACTACACATCCTACCACATTGTGGGAAAGAATGGTACTTTTCTTCATCTATTTTGAATCAGTTTAATTGGACAACGTGGAATTCGTCTTATGGAATACTCAGGTCAACCATTCTGGGTACTCCAGCCAATCCATAACTCGACCCGAGTTCCTATTTTGCTGATATAGCAGACCTCCACCTCATTCTTTGAAATACCTCTTGTTTCTGGCTTGGTTGACTAGATGTGGACTGTCAACATGTCAGAAGTTAAATACAATGAACAATATTGTTATGGAACTTGGGCTGGATGATTTCCTGGAGCCTTTTCCATCTTTATGAGTCTATTGATTTAAGACTGGGTTTGGCTCAGGGAGAGTTAATGCTGGAGAGGATTTAATGACTCTGGCAAGTATCTCCTTGTTATGGAAATTTTACATTAATAGCCCACAATGTTTCTGAAATGGCCAGACACTTTTCTGGAAGGAGCACAGACATTTGGAAGAAAGGGGTCTGCCTTTCTTGCAACCACCTGACCTTTTCTTTTGGCTTGTTAAAATGTCCTTAAGGATGGATGGTTGTGTGTATGGGGAGGGAGGGAAGATAAACTAGAGTATGGAAGAAGGCAGGCTGCAAATAAAGGGCGTGAGTTTGGGAAATATCTTACGGTATTGGATGTCCTTTGAAATATAGTGAGGTAATAGTTAATTTCAGATGTTCGGCGAGGCTCTAATGCTGTGCCTCCACTTTTAGATTGAATATCTGTAAATAAATATTAAATGCCAATCAGCATGCAGTGGGAAATCAATGCTGGGTAAGTGCTGCATCTTAATGTAAGTTCATGTAATAGTACCTTTTGTTGTGCTGTTAAAAAAAAAGGGGGGGGGGAAATCTCAGACTGGAGCCTTTTCCTTGCCCTGCTTAGCTCTCTCTCTCTCTCTCTCTCTCTCTCTCTCTCTCTCTCTCTCTCTCTCTCTCTCTCTCTCTCTCTCTCTCTCTCTCTCTCTCTCTCTCTCTCTCTCTCTCTCTCTCTCTCTCGTGCACAGACTGTCTATAGGAGTTCTAGGAAGCCACGGATGACCCTGCCTTTTTCTTCTGCCATTGGCCTGGCCTCTCTGATGTCATAAAAACACAGTCAAGAGTTAGAAGGATTTGAAGGCCAAGCCCCATAGCAACAGTTCTTAAATTAAATACTACAGGAATAGTTGTCATGTGTTTTCAAACAAAACATTTGCCAATCGGATGAGCAGCTGTAGATCTTTCATTGGCCTAGCTGCACAGACAAATACTTGCTATTTATATGATTACACATATACCGGAGTTGTTTTACTCTTTCCAGATACTTTTTTTTCTCTTTTACCGAGATAAAAAAATAGATCATCTCTAAAAGAGCACACACCTTATTAATGAAGGAATGCTACTTAAATAAAATTATTCTTCGGGGCCTGTAACATTTTTAATTGCTCTTGGGGAAAACCAAACTTGCAAAATAAAGGTACATTTATCACTGCTGAATTCTTCCCTTCTACAAGGATAAACTTGTCACTGATGAGTAGGAGGGCTGCTGGTTAATTAGCACAACTACTGTCTCTCAGTTTTGGGTATGACAGGAAAGTGGGTGTAAACAGTATGAAGAGGGAATGAAGATAATTCTCAAGAGAGCTCAGTGGGTTCTTTATTTAAATTTATCTGACAGTAGCTTGATTACCGGGCAGTATTAATACCCAACCAGGTTTCCTGTCTCCCACTCTGGGCTGGTCCAAGATATGTTGTTGCTTAAGGCACAGCCAGCTAAACTCATCTACCCTTTAAGTTAAAATCTACAGTACACAAGGCCTCCGGCATCTGAAGCAGAAACTACCAGAGAGACCTTGTTATTTCAGTAGTAAAAATGCAACAATATAAATTAAACAACTAACACTATGCAGCCCAGTCATGAAAATCTAAATTCTTAGCATACCTACTTCCAGTGCAAAAATACTGAAGGACAAACTATACCTTATGTAATGTTATCCAATACCCGCTGCTTCACTTCAAAGGATAAGTAATCCTCAAATTATAGCAGTTCATTTAGTGAAATTATAGTAGTTCATTTAGTGGGCATAAGGTATAGTTCAAAGTTAAAATGGCACTGAAAAAAAGCAACTCATGACTGTTTTCCCATACTTACAACTGTTGCAGCATCCTCGTGGTCACATGATCAAAATTCAGATGCTTGGCAGCTGACTCATATTTCTGGTTGCAGTGTCCCAGAGTTATCTGATCACCTCTTGACACCTTCTGATAAGCACAGTAATGGGGAAGTCAGATTCACATAACAACCATGTTACTAACTTGCGAGATCGCCTTCTGCCACCAAGAGCCTCCCACCAGCCAGTACGCTCCCATAGAGAGGGTCTCCTCATGGTGCCGTCGGCTAGACAATGTTGACTGGCGACACCCAGGGGGAAAGCCTTCTCTGTGGGAGCACCTGTATTCTGGAATGAATTGCCTCCGGAATTAAGAACTATCCCTGACTTACGCACCTTCCGCCGTGGTCTCAAAACCTTTTTCTTCCAACAAGCTGGGCTGGCATAAAACATGATTTTTAAATTCAAATTTTTATTAATTTTAATCAGGGTTAGTTTGGGGGTTTTTTTCCCACATTTCGGCCAAGGTTTAATATGTTTTTTAAAAGCTTTTTTAACTTTTGTATATTTCTTTTTATTCTGGCTGTACACCGTCCTGAGTCCTTCGGGAGTAGGGCGGTATAAAAAACCAATAAAACTCAAACTCAAACTCAAACTAACTTAAAACTGCAACTATTCACTTAACACCTGTGGCAAGTAAGACTTTAAAATGTCTCACTTAGCAACAGAAATTCTGGACTCAATTGTGGTCGTAACTCAAGGGCTACCTGTATCCTGTTAGATGGGGTGATGTGCAAACGCAAAACCTGCCAGTCGGGAGGTTTTTTCAAATCAACCAAGTGAAAGAATAAAGTAAAACACTCTACTGCAAGTCAAGTCTCTCTCAAGCCAGAGTATTTTGCCTACAGCAGTAGCCACTGGCTACCATTGTGTATACCTTGAAGTCAATGACTATGGAGCGATGATAAGATTGAAGGAGAGTTAAGGGAAAAGTGAAACTAAGAGGGTGAAGTATATTTTTCTCTCCTCATTTCTGCAATCTTTTTTCTCTCCTTATGATGGCTTTTTTTATGAGTAGCTATTAGTGATTAATTGTTCTAATTGAATATTGTTTTTAATCACTTTTTATTTCCTCAGTGTGAGGCTCCTTGAAGAGGAATGTAAAATAAAATAAATTGCAATAATAATAATGCTGCTGTGTAAAAAATATTTAATATTGAATGCAATTAATAATAACCAAAAAATATTTTCATTTAGCAATATTTTTGTTGGCTGAAGGTGACTTTTTTTTCTTTTTAAAGAGCATGGCCAGATTTAGCAGGAAGGACATATAGATCAAATAGAATAATTTCACAGATGTAGAATAGGAGGAGGATTTTTTTTTCTGTTATGTTTTATCAGGGCTAATGAAGAAAAATGGACTTTCTTCACCAACTCCATTCTTCCACAACTCCAGTTCCAACTTGATTGAAGAAAGTCCTCTTACTTTTCTGATTTGAGGCCGATGTCAGTTTGGAGAAAGTTGTTTGGTTACCGGGGGGGGGGGGGGGCACACACACCAGGCTGGCAATATTTTCTTGCTTATACACATGGAAAAGAGATGCTTCCCCAATTTGTTATCCTAATGTTGTTTCTCCCTCAATATATACTAATTACCCTCTTATGACTTGTTTTTGATGGTAATTTTGTAGGTGACCGACATTTGTGTATATCAGTTTATCTGTATTAAGACTCTTGCTTCTGGAAGCTTTTTCAAAGCTATAGAACCTGTTCTGCAACATTTTCCTCATCTTCACCTTTAGTGGGGGTGGACAGAGATCTTTAACCAGGAAATTAATGTTTGTCCTTATTTGCCTTTCCATTGACCATGATCGCACACCATCAGTCATATTTTTAAGGCATTTTTCACCGAAGGCCAGATCACCCAAATGACTGTATATAATCACAACACAAGCTTTTTTGCTTTAAAATATGCTGTTATGTATAGCTGTGCATATGCAGACGCATTTATTGACTTAAAAAAAGATACCTGAAACAACCCACATGACTTCCACTTCTCCCACAATTTCAACTCTTGTGGCTTGCAGCATGTGCTTTTGCTATAAACACAAATGATAAAATATATGTGACCTTTCAAATTGTTTCTGCTGCTAATACAGCACTACGTACTGATATATGATGCTTAATCGTATTATAAATGCAGATAATACAGTAGTATATTATTTTATTTTATTCAAATTTATACCCCGCACCTTCTCCAAAAAGGACCCAAGGCGGCCCTTTTGAATGTACATTTGAATGTACCTATCAAATAATTTTATATGAAAAAAAGACTGACAGAACAAGGCTAAAAAATAAAGCCTTGCAAGAATGATAAACATTCTTCCATAACCTATGCCACGTGTGTCAAATGTGACATGTATAAGAAGAAAATTTTTAATGAAAAGCTTTGTTTTTTAATAAAGACCTATTTACCTGCACTCTGAGTCTGAATCCAAAGTGAGATGTCTTATGGTGTGCTGTTCGTTCAATTTCTAGTGCAGCTATGCTCAATAATTAGTTTTTTCCCAACACATGCAATGAGGTTTTAGGATACATGCCAGCATTCACTAATACCCTACAGCAATGATGGCGAACCTCTTTTGGCTCATGTGCCACAAGTGGGCGGAGTGCAGGGGGGTTGTGCGTGGGCATGCCGCATCCATAATGCAATGCATGACCTCCCACAGTGCGCATGCGCACATGACAGGCGCAACCCCCTCATTTTTTGCATGCTTTTTTCGCCCTCCCCAGGCTCCAGAGGCTTTATAGGAGCCTGGGGAGGGTGAAATCAGCCTGCCCCACATCCTGGGAAGGCCTCTAGAGGCTTCAGGAGCTTCCCTGAAGGCTCCAGAGTGCAAAAACAGGTCCTACAGGCAAACTGGAAGTTCAGGAAAGGACTTCCAGTTTGCTCGTAGGGCCGGTTTAAGCCGTCCGGAGCCTTCAGGGATCTTCCCTGAAGGCTCTAGAGGACTCTAAAGTCCAGAGGACTAAAAAGTCACTTCTGGTTTGCTTGTAGGGCTGATTTAAGCCCTCCAGGGCTTTCCTGAAGCTCACAGGCCAACACCTTACGTGCCCTGCCAAATGGCTCCACGTACCACCTGTGGCACACATGCCATAGGTTCGCCATCCCAGCCCTATTCTCAAAAGCATGTGCCATTCTAACACATTTTTGGAGGCTGCAGAGGCAAAGGAAGAATGGGGTATGCTCCTGTGTGGTCTCCAAATTCATTAGAAGTTACTCAAGGGGGCATTGCATGAGAATAGGGCATGTGTTTCATGCAGTTTTCAGAGTCTGCAGAGGCCATAGAAGAGCCTTCTCTAAAGCTGCTTCTAGAACAAAGGCCTCATGTGACCTGGACAATCTTGGATAAGCCACATGGGCCTGCCAACAAATAGACAATACTGCCTAGAGAGAAACAGGTTGGGGGGGGGCACTGGGTCACAGGATCAATTATATCTTGGGGAACAGTACAAGGCAGTCTTTTTGAGTAGTGGTACTAGTGCTGAAGCCAAGGCCCAAGCCTCTACTTCAGGTCCAGCCTCAACACCATTCCAAGTGGTGCTGTTCAGGAAGGTCCAGATGCAGAATGGGACAACTCACCATGGCCAAGTTGTTGCTGCCAACTTGCCATAGGACAACTTGCTGGTTCTTATCTGCCTTTGGCCATGGAAGTTCAGTGGATGATTTGGGGCAGTCTCTCTCTCTCTCATAGAGCAAGTGCTATGTATGCAACTTGAACTAATAAATAAAAATAAGATATATAGATCAAACAAACAAACGAATGAATACTAGGGAATGTAGATCGGTGAGCTGTCTAGCTTTTTACAAATTCTTTCTTTTATTAATGGTGTCCAGTGATATTCATTCATAAAATACTGGGTGGTTATCCAAGATCATATAGTAATCAACATAATAGTTTTCTCCAACAAATAGCTGGGGAAGAATATGAAATCATGGTTTGTACAATAGAAGCTTTTAACCACTGATTCTTGTGAATTGATACTTATTCAAAATTGCTTGCATACATAAAGACTAATCTTTACTGATATTAATAGGCATTTGGGAAATATCAGTCTTTAAATTACTGTAAATCATCCTGATTAAGGAGTTGGATTTAACTGTAAATATTTCAGCCCCAAGAAGGAAGTAATGATAAGCTTCTAAAAATTTTTGCCAAGAAAATTGTAGGGACTTGCAACAACAGGAAAAAAAATCCACTTGTTCATGTAACTTATTGGGGGACTATTCAGATTAATGTAGCTCACAGGACTTCTACTGTGGAAATCAAATAATCTCTGTTTCCAGAGAAAAATAAAACGTTAGAGCAAATAAATCATGTATTACAGAGCCCTACACATTTCCTATCTAATGTTGGAAATCAATTCTTCTTCAACCCACAAAAATATGTACTGGTAACACACTGAAAGTGAAAATTAACGGTAGTAGGCAAAATGCTGACACTAAAATTTAATTTTAGATACTAGCAGCACTATATATTGTTAAGGCTGTTTGTTCAGGGAAAAGTCTGTATATTTTCTGGGGGTTTTTTTTTCCATTAAATGTAGCACTTACATCTGACAATTTTGCAGAAATGTGAAATAAGTCATCACAGAGGAGCAGAAGATTCATGCAAAAAGTAGTGAAACATATTTAGAAAAGCATAATCAGATATCTAAGCCTAATAATTACTTCTAATTTATACAATAAACATTTGAAGAGTTTCACGTTACTGTATTATAATCTGTTCAAGAATCCTGTAAGGTTAGCAATATTATCCTTGTATCAAAAAAGGATCACAAGAGGGTGTGATAAAAAGCTTTCTCTAAATTCATCTAATAACTTTTAAATCACTAGTAAGATTAGAATTAATCATTGTTCCTTGTGGCTATAAACAATGGGATTTAAGAAATATTCATGATTTTAGAGTTGACAGTTATTTCATCCCATTCTTCCATAAACAGTTTTATAGTCAAAACAACAAAGAGTCTTGCTAGACTAATAGATTTATTTATTGTACAACTTTTCATGGATCAAATGAAAAGTGATTCATTTACTGCACACATTGGGAAGGGATGGGCTGCCTGGAAACAGAAAAATGTTACCTGTGACTATCGAAACGAAGGGACTTTCTTCTTCTTCTTTGCTGGACTGTCACAGCTTAGGCAGGTAACTGGTTACAGAAAAAAGGAAAAATAAATTCCTTAGAATCAGGAGTAAAGGAAATAAAGGAGTAGAGTTTGATTAATTATGTTAATTTGCTTAGATTTTGATAGTGTATATACTTACATGTATTATATTGAAACTCACACAAGTATAGTTCAGACAACTATGACTATACTATGACTCAGATAAAACAGCCATCAACAGGCACACTGGCATAAACAATAAAAGTAGTCTTTAACTTACAACAGTTTGTTTTGTGACCGTTTGTAGTTACAACGGCACTAAAAAAAGTGATACGACCATTTTTCACACTATGGTTGTAGCATCCCAATGATCATGTGATCAAAATTCAGATCCTTGGCAACTGACTCATATTTATGACAATTGCAGTGTTCCAGGGTGATGTGATCACCTTTTAAGATCTTCTGATAAGCAAAGTCAATGGGGAATCCAGATTCACTTAATAACCACGTTATTAATTTAACAACTGCTGTGATTCACTTAACAATTGTGGCAAGAAAGTCGTAAAATGGAACAAAATTGGGAAAATACTTGGGAAAACCTCATTGGCAATGAAAATTAGACTATGGTTAGGGTCAAGGTTAGGCTAGGATTAGGTCTCCTTGGAGTCAGCTCACAAAACTGATGTTAGGGATACACTCTAAAAGGTCCTGTAAATAAAGTAAGGATGACAACTTTTTGTTCAGACCTGTTTGAGGACCACAATAAAATACATGGGAAAATTCTATTAAAAATTGGATAAGGATAAAAGTTAGGGTTATGTCTCCTTATAGTCTGGGCTGAAAACTGGTGTCAGAGTTCAGGGTTCAATGGGATTTTCCCATATATTTTACTGTGGTTCACAAACAACTCCTAATGAAAAGCTGTCAATATAGCATCCTTAGAAAACCTCTAAGAATCTATCCTTAGCATTACTTTTTGGCCATGGCTCTTAAATAGATTTAATCCTAAAACTAACCATAGCCCTAATCCTAAATTCATTTTCATTGGCAATGAGATTTTCCCATGTATTTTACTGTGGCCCACAAACTAATTCTGAATGAAAAGTTGTCAATATCTATTTTCTTAGAAAACTGCTAAAAATGTATCCTTAGCAAGTAGACTTAACCCTGATTTCAGTAATAGATTCTTAGAGATTTTCTAAGGAAACCGTAGGTGGCAACTTTTCTTTCTGATTTATTTTTGGACCACAGTAAAGTATAACTGTTACAAAAGAAAGTAAAGAGGGTACCTACAGTAAGAGGCAATTTGGATGCAATCCCAAAACTTCTGGAGCACCACTTGATCACCAGGAGCATTGACAAAATCATCATCAGTCAATTTCAGTAGGCAGCTTTAGTTGGAACAGCTTACACTGTGTAATAATATATTTGATACCATCAAAAAATATCTGCCTAACTCAGGTCTTTGGGAAAAACGATAGATGGATAAAAATGCAAAACACAGTCTAAGCTCCTGGCTGAATGTGCTACCAACCTTAATTATAGAAGAAGGGGAGGGAAGGAGGGGGATGAGGAGGAGAAGGAGGTCATCTTCCTTGGATATGGTGAACATGTAACCGATGCTAACACACAAATTCATTGGAAAAAGAAGATTCTTCTGCAAGGCAAGGTCATGAGATGATTCCTGAAACAAACCCTTGTTTATTCTTATAGCTTTATTTGAATTATGACTCTTTTGGTAATTAAGCCGAATGAGTTTTAGCAGTATCTTGGCAACTTCTCAAAATACTTTGCAAGGCCAGACCTGGCTAACATTTGGACAGAATACGCCTCAGGAAACCCCGAAACTGAAAAGAAATTAGAAAAAAGTAACAATGAGAAACACTTTCTATATTGATGGCAAAGAAGCTACATGTTTGCACCCCTGTACTCACTGGGGGCCAAACTTTACACTGAATCTCAAGGGCATACTAAACGTGACTCTTAACATGTTTAAGTATTAACAACAGATCTTTTAAAATGCAAATAATATCAGCAGTAAGAGGCCCCACACTGATAGAGCAGGCCTAGAAAGAGAACTGAATTATTTCCTCCCCTGCTGTGCTCCTGAAAGCAATAGTAGGAAATCCCCATGGCACAAAAAGATTAGATAGGCATGTCCAGGACAGGAATCTTCTCTGTGCCATGTGCTAGAGAAATGGGAAGGCTTTGGTGCTTTCTTCCCAATTGAGAACAAAGTGTCCTTCTGAATGATTAAAGCTAGTTGGATAAGTGAATCATAGTTTCATTTGTTTTGAAAGCCATCTGTATATGAAAATATCATCTGAGGTCGAACCTGGATCCAAAGAGAAATAAAAACTTGGATTAATGTAGATAATATGATCTCCCAGTCATATGCAAAAAACCTTAAGCTAGCTTAAGTATCCCTTACCAGTTGTTTTCACTTCTGTTGCAAATGGGCAGAGTTACATCCACAATCAAACAGCAAACAATTTCATATCACTATTATTTATGCCACAATTGACTTTTCTAGTTGTGTTTTTTGGTTTTAATGAATAGACCTAAGCGATTGTTTCAATATAAGACTCTCTGACTAAACACTATGTTAAAAATGAAGCAGGTTTCTTGCCAAATGTTTGCAATGCCTTGCATCAAGTTTGATTTCCTCCCTCCATAAATAATCTTACATGACATTAATCAGATTTACTAAGTAATTGAAGTGATAATTTCTCTCTCAGCACAGATTTAACTGGATTTTAAAGTTCCTGCAATGCAGAACATTTTGCATTTTTAAGCAAGGCCAGTTTGTAAAGAAAGGAAATAGCACACTTGAATTTTGAGTTTTGAATTAAAAATATTACAAATGAACAGGTATATTTCATTAGTTAACATAGTCCTCTGAACTGCCTTTTTTGAATTAAAACAAATGATTGTGCTAAGAGGATAAACTGTTTCTTTTCTGGCTTGTCATATGTATTCCACAAGACAAATTCTATATAATAGATTTGTTGTGGAGATCAAGAAATTAAGTTATATCTTGATTTCATTGGCATATCAAGATTTTTCCTCTTTTATATATAACTACTTTGGCAAGTATGTGTGTCTGGTGGAAGGAAATAATCAGAAGCTATATTACTATAAGGCAGGTTATTATTATTTATTAATTTTAATTGGGTTTGTTGGTTTTTAATCTTATCATGGGCCAAATTATTTAATATCTTTTTAAATTGTTTTTAACTTTTATATATCTGTGTTTTATTTTGGCTGTATACCGCCCTGAGTCCTTCAGGAGTAGGGCGGTATAAAAAATTAAATAAATCTAAATCTAAATTATGAATTTAGGACTGTGTGCCAGTCCCAAAGGAAGATTAAACAGACCTCTCCATCCATAATGAAATCTCAGTTAATCTACCAAAGGTTTATCAAACTGGTGGCTACGAGCTGGATGCGTCGCGTGTAGACCATGCCCATCCCAGCTCCCCGAAAGGGGAAAACGTCACATGACAGCAACGTGACGCCACAAGTTTGATACCCGTCATCGACAACAAACTTCCCACTATAGAAAAAATGCTTGGAGAAAACATCCTCACAGTGTAATACAACTGTTGTATGCCACTCAGGATCAGTAGATAATTAAATAAATAACAGAACCAAGAAAGAAACTACAGTATAGAATAGTTTTGCTGTAAGTCCACTCCAGAATAGGTATTGATGGCTTTACATCAAAGAAAAAAGGATATGTTAAAGACAATAATATAGTTAATATGCTATGTCTGGTTTATCTTAACAATAGTTTCTTGACTAAGACCTTCACATATCACATTAAGTCATAAAGCATTTTTTCACACACTGGATTTTGTCACAGTCCACCTGATTGCATAGTCCCTATTTTGACTTGCAGTCTTCCTTGAAAAAGAAATGTTAATCTAACTTTCTCAGTTTAAAAAAAAATATCATTTGAGGTAATATTGATCAGTATATAGAGTCATTGTGAGGGGATCTAAAGGGGATTAATATGGCAAAATGGCAGATAGAGTATTGTGATATGAGCCCCACCAGTGGTGGGATTCAGTGGTGGGTTGCAATTTATTTTACTACCGGTTCGCTTGTGCGCACGTGATCGCACATGCGCAGAAGCGTCTGGGTGGGTGGGCGGAGCTTCCCGCACCGCCACTACCGGTTTGCCCAATCTGTGGCTAAAACCGGAAACGACCCACCTCTGGTGGGATTCAAATAATTTAACAACCAGTTCTCTGCCCTAATGATTTCTTTCAACAACCAGTTCACCAAACTGCTCAGAAAGTTAACAACTGGTTCTCCCAAAGTGGTGTAAACTGGCTGAATCCAACCACTGAGCCCCACCTATGTGCACTTTCAAACAAGTGCCAACTTGTCTGCATCAGTGTGGTCTATGCTACCTTAATCACAGAGTTTCATAACCTTTGGGTGCTTTTGAACTGATCTCTGTGTTGGCAGCAGATAACTGGTAGTCACTTACTTTTCTCTAGATCTATTTGGCCTCTGAATGAGATGGGCGGCACATAAATTAATTGCTAGAATGATGGATGGATGGACGGACAGACGGACGACAGACAGACAGAGAAAGGCTGGTTGAAAGGTGTTTGAATATTAGTGATTTAGGCTTGCCAGCATTCATCCATGTGACTTCATAACTTTTATTATCTATTTTATGTGGAACAACCACAGAACAGCTGTGCTTCATTGCCAAGAATATGTAATTTTGCTTCAACTTTTCTATTTATTACAATATCTAATTCTGTCCGAATCAGCACTGTTTCTTTATTCTGATTTTCATTTATGCAAACTTAAGTTTATGTACTGTGAAGAATCTACTGGTTTCAGAGCTTACGCTCACTGAATATTACCCAAATACATAAATCATTGGAGAAGAGTGCATGATATATAACTCTATCAAAAAAAAATTGGAATAACAAATTCAAGGACTTGGAGTTAACAGCTACTAAAGTATCATTTCAAAAGCCAAACTAGGCAGTCAGGTATTATAAGGCACTACCTCAGGTTATACTGTTAATATTCTTCCCACTCATGTGGATCTATAGTGCTTTGTAATTGGGCAAACATTAGCAGACCACTTTTTAGAAATAAAGCGTTAACAAAAATGTTCAACATCTTCATTTTTATTGGAATGTCTGTCTATATCAGAATCAGTGGTGGAGACAAAAAAGGAATAATGTCAAAATTTTCATCATATTTCGTGTACCAGTCCACATTTACACAATACAGTAATCCTGCAAATACAGTGTTGAAAAGCAAGTTAATGGCCAGTGATAAGAATTCTGCAATTAGTGATCATCTTTTTAATGGTTATTTTTATCCCATAATCATTTATTTGACTTTCCGTAAAAGGGATAAAACCTGTGTATCTGTACAGTTTACTGTATAGCATGAAAAGTAGCTTGACGAATCAAAGATAAAATAGTACTTGGTGAAACTCAAAGGTGCTTTTTTCAATTGACATCTGGACTTTCTTGTTTTTCTTTGAAAACGTTTCACTTCTCATCCAGCTCTGACTACATGGTAGGGAAGATGGTGGTTTTCCCACCATCCAGTCGGAGCTGAGGAAGCTTCTTGGATGAGAAGTGAAACATCTTCAAAGAAATACCAGAAAGTCCAATTCCCTCTTGAAAAAAGCATCTTTGGGACAATCATGACCTGGAATCTCCATAGACATTTACTTGGTAAAATATGGCTTATATCACTAAGTAAAGTTGAATTTTATTTATGAGTCCAATTATTAGTTTGAAATTGGCTCAAAATAATATTGTCTATGTTCTGATATAGCAAAGAAACTCATAGTAACAAGGTAACTTGGAATTGTTCCATACAGGTCACAAATCATGTGTTGTATACTATCACCATTCACAACTTTTTAAGATTCTGAGAGATTGGCTAGGTCACACGCTCATTTGAGTCACTTTAATGTTGCCAGATCTAAGATGCAAAAACCTGGATAACATCTAAATGGGAGCAAAGAGACTCAAAACTTCCCACAGCATCTTTTAATGATATAACTTTTGATCCCAATAGCTTTTCTCTCTTGGAATCAATAACTTATTGATCTGGATGGGAAGAAACGGACTCAGGCTCAACCCGACCAAGACCGAGTGGCTGTGGTTTCCGGCTGCCCGATTCAACCAGTTGACTCCATCGCTGGCCATTGGGGGCGAACATCTTGCCCCAGTGGATGGGGCGCGCAACTTGGGTGTCCTCCTGGATGCCCGGCTGTCCATGGAAGATCAAGTGACAGCCGTGGCCAGGAGGGCGTTTTACCAGGTTCGCCTGGTTCGCCAGTTGCGCCCCCTATTGGATCGGGACGCCCTTCGCACAGTCACCCATGCTCTCGTGACATCCCGACTGGACTATTGTAACTCTCTCTACATGGGGCTCCCCTTGAGGTGCACCCAAAGACTTCAGCTGGTCCAGAATGCAGCCGCGCGAGCAATAATGGGTACCGCAAGGTATACCCATGTAACACCGCTCTTGCGCGAGCTGCACTGGCTACCTGTCGTCTTTCGGGTGCGCTTCAAGGTGTTAGTTCTCATCTTTAAAGCGCTCCATGGCTCGGGACCTAGCTATCTGCGGGATCGGATTCTGCCCCATACATCCTCCCGGCCGATTCGCTCCCACAGAGAGGGACTGCTCCGGGTGCCGTCCACTAGACTTTGTCAGCGGGCGACGCCCAGGGGAAGGGCCTTCTCTGTGGCGGGCCCAGCCCTCTGGAACGACCTTCCCCCCCGACATTAGAACAACTATGGACCTCCGCTCCTTCCGTCAGAAATTAAAAACTCACTTTTTCTGCTTGGCCGGCCTAGGTTAGTCTCTACCCAGGGATTAGGGATTGTTAATTTTAAATGGGAATTTTAGTGCAGGGATAGTCAAATTTAATTTGTTTTTATTGTATTTGTTGTATTCATGTATATATTTTATGCTGTTTTATTCCTCCCTGTACACCGCTCCGAGTCCCCTAGGGGAGAGGATGCGGTTATAAAAATAAATATTCGATATTCGATATTCGAACTTAGCAAATTACCCTAGGTAAAGAGAGGAGAAAAGCAAGGCTGATATCATAGTTAGTATTTTTATATAATGCTGCTTTAAATGAAATGTTTTCAGCAAGCTGATCATTCCAGATACTAAATCATGCTTTGGATATGTCCCCATTTTTGTGAAGCCTAGAGCGTTGCGGCATCCCATTTACCATCTTTTATATTTGCATCTTCAATCTCTCTTTGAGGTAATCCTGGAAGTGCAATACTATTTTTTTCAGCCAACAGTTGTTATTTAATGCAGTGTTTTATGGCGTGGTCTTTCCCCCCTTCTTCAGCTAACTATTCTAATTTATCTGTTCATTTGTACTCACTGGTAAGAAGCAACTCTTAAATCAGGGGTGCCCAACTTCTGTCTTCACAAGAACTATAGCAGGTATTATATGACATGTTAAAAGCTTTAGACACCTCTTTTGTCCATTAATCTCCTCAAATCACCAAAAATGCACTCTAGAGGGTTTCTGAGTAAGGCTAAGGTCTGCAGGTGGCCTACTCTCTATACTTTTTGTACTCTGCACTCATAAAATACTTTTCTGTAAATAAGACAGGAGTCAGTGCAGCTTATTTTTGCAAATAAATCAGTCCAGTCCCTTTCTTTAGTCTTTATGTTAATCAGCTTCACTCTTATTGTTGCATTGCCAATGACAATGCTAATTGCTATCTGCAGGATCAATCTCTAGGAAAAATAAAAGGTTTAGAACACTGATGTTATCCCAAAGGCCCCAGAGTAAAGCTGCAAATGAAGCGGAGTTTGTGTCTTGATATTTGGGGCCCAACTCTCTTGGGTAGTAAATGCCCAACTCTCTTGGGAGCAGAAAAGACAAAGCAGCATGCAGTATAGCTATCTCTGTGTGAATTTTCTCAGTGTACCTAGAATCCATTGCAGTCACGTGAGCTTTGTTCACTGGCCCTTTTTCTTTTCAGTTGTCAATATTAACACCAGAAGTGACTTTTGACTTCATGGGAACCAGGAGAACTGGTGAGTCATTGCTCTTTTGAGCCATGTAAGCTCTCTCTCATGGCAGGACTTGAAAAGAAAACACAAAACAAAAATGGATCTATAGGGCCTCATCCCAATCAGATGCTGAGCATCTTAACAGAGGAAGCTGACCATGCTTATTCTCACAGATATCAGCCAGCACTTGCCCTAGGCTTCATAAATCAAGTTCTGAGAAAAATATTCAATATATATTTTCTAAATCATCAAAAATAGAATGAAGAAATTAATTCAACATAGTAAGCTGCAACTTATTCAAGTATTATTACAGCATTAGGATAATATATTAGTGCAACATTTAAAGTAGGTGTTTTGAATTGCAACGTACGAGTGCATAGACAAAGCATGGGTTTTGTAGTCCTTAAAAAACCCATGATTTTTGCAAAGCTCAAACAGCTGCTTCAGGACCTCTTTTTGGTATGCACAGAGCTGAAAGTAGCTTCTAAAGAAGCCACGCCTGGTCCTAATTAATATTTTGTCAATAACATTATTAGATTACCCCTATTCTAATTTCACTTCCATTGGATAAGAGATAGTCCTGGAGTTTTAAACTTTATCTTTGAGTCCTTGGTTTGTTTACAAAGAACAGTGTTGTTTTAAGGGTATGGCTACTATAATCTTACCTTCCATCACACCAATTGCAAACACTCAGGAACCAGTTAATAATGACAAAGACTAAAAAGGGGTTCCCTCCTGATTATTCTTGTTTAGGCAGTATAAGATTAATTTGTTCTCCATTCACATTCCTCTAGTATCATGTTATAATATAGATACTAGTTGGTCATTGTGTGTGAGTGGAATCTACAAATTGTAGAAGAAAGATGCAGACAAAACACTGATCATAATAACTTTTTTGTGCTGGCACCAGTTTCCATTTCTATATAAGAATTACAATCTTATTGACAATTACTTTGGAATAAGCCTCATTAAAAACAGTTGAATTTACTTTTGAGGAAATGTGCATATTATTGCAAGATACTTTGGGGGGGAAATACAGTGAGATACTTATTTTGTTTCAAGCTAAAGTATTAAATAGAATAGAATATAGAATACAAAGTTTCCTAGAAAAGAGAAATAAAAGTGGTAATGTTAGACCAGTGGTGGGCAAACTCATTAGTCAACAGAGCCAAATATCAATAATACCACAATTGAAATTTCTTTTGAGAGCCGGAAGGTGTGGCCTGTTTTGTGGGAGTGACTCAGCAGTCATGTGACTGGGTGGGCGTGGCCAACTTGGAAAATGTGAAACTCACTTAACAATGGTCTTGGTTAGCAACCAAACTTTTAGGCTCAATTGTGGTCATAAGCTGTACATATCCAGCTGTACATATCCACCCCAACGATGCCGCCGAGGTGCTGTCCCGGTGTTTGGAGGCCGTACGGATCTGGATGGGTAGTAACAAACTCAAACTCAACCCGTCCAAGACCGAGTGGCTGTGGTTTCCGGCACCCCGGTTCAGCCAGATTACTCCAACTCTGGCCATTGGGGGCGAAACACTGGCCCCCGTGGAGAGGGTGCGCAATTTGGGTGTCCTCCTGGATTCCCGGCTGTCTATGGAGGACCATGTGGCAGCCGTGGCCAGGGGGGCGTTTCACCAGGTACGCCTGATTGCGCCCCTTACTGGACCGGGGAGCCCTTCGCACAGTCACTCAAGCACTCATGACATCCTGGCTCGACTACTGTAATGCTCTCTACATGGGGCTTCCCTTGAGGTGCACTCGAAAGCTACAGCTAGTCCAGAATGCAGCCGCCCGGGTGATTACGGGAGCTCCTAGATGCTCCCATATAACACCTATCCTGCGCGAGCTGCACTGGCTTCCTGTGGTCTTTCGGGTGCGCTTCAAGGTTTTGACGACCATCTTTAAATCGCTCCATGGCTCGGGGCCTAGTTATATGCGAGACCGTCTCCTGCCCCATACATCCCTACGGCCGATCCGCTCCCACAGAGAGGGCCTTCTCAGGGTGCCATCGGCTGCGCAATGCCGTCTGGCGACACCCAGGGAAAGAGCCTTCTCTGTGGCAGGCCCTGCCCTTTGGAACGACCTACCCCCTGAACTTCGTACCATCTCGGACCTCCGCCTCTTCCGCCAGTGTCTAAAGACACATCTTTTTCAGCAAGCCGGCCTAGCCTAACCTCCTGTTGGGGCTATTTTAGATAGTTTTAAATTGGGGTTTTAATCTGGTTTTTAGCATAGGATTGTTTTCTAGTAATTTAATATGCTTTTAAATTTTGTATACTCTGTGTTATATGCTTTTAAATTCCTGTGCGCCGCCCTGGGTCCCTCGTGGAGAAGGGCGGGATATAAATCGAATAAAAATAAAAATAAATAAATAAAATAAGTTCTTTCTTTCTTCCTCTCTTTCTCTCTCTCTCTTTCTCCATTTCTCTCTCTTTCTCTCTCTTTCTTTCTGTCTCTCTTTCTCTCTCTCTCTTTCCCTTTCTCTCTTTCTCTCTCTCTCTTTCTCCATTTCTCCCTTTCTCTCTCTCTTTCTCCATTTCTCTCTTTCTCTTTCCCTCTTTCTCTCTCTCTCTCTCTTTCTCCATTTCTCTCTTTCTCTCTCTCTTTCTCTCTCTCTCTCTTTCCTTCTTTCTCTCTTTCCCTCTTTCTCTCTTTCTTTCTCTATCTGCTTCGTCTGCCCATCTCTGTCACTCTGTGTGTGTGTGTCTGTCTGTCTCGCATTCAAGCACTTAATCACTCATTCTGTGTCTCTATCTTTCTCTCCCTCTCTGTCTCTCCCTGTCTCTCTGTGTGTGTCTGTCACTCTCTGATTCCCCCCTCCCTCCTTGTCTCTCTCTGTGTCTGTGCCTCTCTCTGCCTGTCTGTCTGCCCCCCGCGGAGCCTCCTCAGCCCAGCCCGCCGCGGTTACTCACTCGCTCGCCTTAGCCGGGGCCGTCCGACCGCCTGCCGCGTTCGCTTGCCTGCTCAGGGTACTTCCAGGGCTCGGTGTGGAGTGGGGAAGGAACGGCGACCCTTTGGATGCGGGTTCCCTCCAATCCCCCTGGATGTAGCCTGGCTCGCCCGATAGCCCGCCCATTCCATGTTGGGTGGGGAAGGCCTTCTCACCCCTGGAAGTAGCCCGAGCGAACGAGCAGGTGGCCGGCCGGGCGAGCCAGGCTAAGTCCAGGGTGATTGGAGGGAATTCCCTTCCCGTGCCCATGGAGACTCCGCAGCGAACGAGTGTGGCGGGAGAAAATTTCCTCCAATCCCCCTGGATGTAGCCTGGCTCGCCCGATAGCCCGCCCATTCCGTGTGGGGTGGGGAAGGCCTTCTCACCCCTGGAAGTAGCCCGAGCGAATGAGCAGGCGGGCGGCCGGGCGAGCCAGGCTACGTCCAGGGTGATTGGAGGGAATTCCCTTCCCCCCGCTCACGGAGACTCCGCACCCCCTGGAAGTAGACGAGTGGCGGCATGCCGGCTGGGGAGGTTCCGTGGGGGAAGGGAATCGGTGGCCGGTAGGGAGGGTTTCTCCGGTGGGTCCCAGGAGTCCCACCGTCGGCGCAGGTGGAGGAAGAGCCACACTCGAGGGGCCAAAGAGCCGCATGCGGCTCGCGAGCCGCGGTTTGCCGACCACTGTATTAGACAATAGGAAACTTTAAAAAAACCAATCCCTCATATATTTCATTGTTAGCACTATTCTGCAATAAACAAATGTTGACTAGTAAATTGTAACTTATTCCAAGAAACTGAATTACTTCCATCCCTTTTTACATTCTGGAAGTCCCTCAAATCTGATTATTACCAGGCATAGGGCTCCAAGAAACCACAAACATACTTAGACAAGCTCATTGCTAAGGTACTCATTTTTATTTATCCACTCTTTGCCTATGCTTGTATGTTTTTATAATATTTGTCTTTTAATGGGATTTATATTTTTATGTTCATTGTTTTATTCAATTGTTGTATGCTTTTTGTGAGATGGGCAGGCACATAAATTTGACATAGTGATAGATGATAGATAAGATAGATAGATAGACAGACAGAAAAAATAAACTCCCAGTTGTTGAGTGTTTGGAGATTCCAGAAGGAGGCTCGAAAGAAATTACAGCTTTTTCATCTTGTTTATTTCTCTGTAGGATTGAATTATTTGGGCGTAGCAGTCTTTTTTTTTTTGTTCTCATTTATTCTCATTCCTCATTCCAGATATGCATGATTTATTTCCACTCACCCTCACCTTACTGACATAAAATGAATAAGGCCTATTCTTTAGTAAATATTGTTCATGATGAAAAACAATTGGATTAGAAGGATACTCAAAAACTAAAATTTGGATTATACAGCAGACCATTGTTGTAGTTAACTACTAAAATAATGAAGAAATTGTTGAATCTGTGAAAAATAAAACTCTGAATGCCTTTGTAAGAAGCCTCCCAGAAAGGCTAGCGTATGTATTTATTTATTTATTCATTCCATTTCTGTGGCCACACACCTCAGTCAGTGACTGTGGGTGGTTTGCAAATCAAAATATATTACAATTAAAATGCTAGAAACATTTAGAAACAAAATTGAAATATCCAAAATAAATATACATAACAACTGAAAAACTCAGCCAGTTAGCAATACAGCCAGGAAATGGGGCCCTTAACACATTCAGCATCTCAGGCTTGGGAACATAGCCAAACTTTTAGGTCCTTAAGAAATGCTAACAGGATTAGGGCCATTCTAATCTCAAAGGAAGGATATCCCACAGAATAGGGGCAACTATAGAAAAAGGCCATCTTGTCGTCCCTGCCAGCTGACACTTTAGCTGGTGGGATCTGCAGCAGGCCCATTCTGCTAGATTGTGTTGTATGGTTCGAGACTCTTGGAAAATCGCAATCTCTCAGGTACCCCAGTTCCAAGCCATGTAGGGATTTAAGGATAAGGTAATTGCTCTTGAAGTGATTCATTCAATAATTAAGATTCTATCCCTCTTCTGGAGATAAAAACTGAATTCCCTTCTTTTAGCATAGGGTCAATTTATCAGATGCTTTCCAATACCAAACTGGGTATTGGAAATCCGCTTTTCAAAGTGGATTACTCACTCCAAGCTACCGGTACTGGGGAATGAAAGAGAGAAATGGACTGATTTCACCTTAAAAAAAACTTTCCAGAGCAATTGGGAACAAAAGTTCCTTTCAATGAGAAAATGAATTGCTCACAAGATATACTGAGCTTCACAATTGCAGAAAAGAAGATAATGTTTAACAAGCTGAGTTATATTACCTTCAAGCTGGAAATGAGGTTCAGCTGACCCTGAACTACTTTTGAACCTATAGAACCCCAATTATTCTTCTTGATTAAAGATTCTTGATTCTCTATTTCTACCAATGTTCAAGGCTAACACTATACAACTAATAGTATTCATTATTGGTTTTTCAATACATTCTTGGCAATTGGAGAGGGACAGTAGCGGGGAAGTGATGAAATAGATCTAACAGAACCTTTGGATTTAATAGCATAAGGATTTATCTATATGGAATCATAATAGATTTCTATTAATGTTGCCTGAAATATCCATGTTTTTTATCTTACCTTTTCTTCTGAGAAACAAGTTTGAAAAGTTTCTGATTTTTAACAGCTTAACAGAGTTGGAAGGAATCTTGTAGGTCATCTACTCCACCCCACCCAAGCAGGAGATCCTACACCATTTCTGACAAATGGTAGTCCAATCTCTTCTTGAAATCCTCCAGTGATTTCTTCACAACTTCCGAAGGCAAGCTTGTTCCATTGGTTGATTGTTCTCACTGTCAGAAAATTTCTCCTTATTTCTAGGTTGAATCTCTCCTTGGTCCATCCATAATTCCTTGTCTGACCTTCAGGTGCCTTGGAAAATAGCTTGACCCCTTCCTCTCTGTGGCAGCCCCTCAAATATTGGAACACTGCTATCATGTCTCCCCACCCCTTCTCTTCACTAGACTAGCCATGCCCAGTTCCTGTAACTGTTCTTTATGTTTTAGTCTCCAGTCCCCTAATCATCTTGGTTGCTCTTCTCTGCACTTTTTCTAGAGTCTCAACATCTTTTTTATAGTATGGTGACCAAGACTGGATGCATTACTTAGTACTCTTACCAAGGTTTTATAAAGTGGTATTAGTATCTCATTTGATCTTGACTGTATCCCTGTTAATGCAATTTAGAATTGTATTGGCTTTTTTGGTTGCTGCTGCTGCTGCACACTGCTAGCTCATATTTAACTGGTTGTCCACTAAGACTCCAAGATCCCTCTCACTGTTACTGCTATTAAGCCTGGTTTCACCATGTGTACTTTTGGTTTTTCTTGCCTAAGTGTAAAACTTTACTTTTCTCTACACTGAATTTCATTTTGTAAGATAGGGTCCAGTATTCAAATCTGTCAAGATCTATCTGGGTCTTGAGCCTATCTTCTAGGGCAGGGGTCCCCAACCTTTTTTGCACCAGGGACCAGTTTCATTTTAAAGAAAACTCTGCGGACCGGCTGAGTGGCTCAGCAGTCATGTGACTGGGTGGGCGTGGCCAATTTGGAAAATGTGAAACTCACTTAACAATGGTCTTGGTTAGCAACCAAACTTTTAGGCTCAATTGTGGTCATAAGTTCTCTCTCTCTCTCTCTCTCTCTTTCTTTCCTTCCCTCTTTCTTTCTCTTTCTCTCTCTTTATTTCTTTCTCTTTCTCTCTCTCTTTCTTTCTCTTTCTCTCCCTCTTTCTCTCTCTTTCTTTCTCTCTCATTTTTTCTTTCTTTCTCTCTTTCTCTCTCTATTTCTTTCTCTTTCCCTCTTTCTCTCTCTCTCTTTCTTTCTCTTTCTCTCCCTCTTTCTCTCTCTTTCTCATTTTTTCTTTCTTTCCCTCTTTCTCTCTCTATTTCTTTCTCTTTCTCTCTCTTTCCCTCTTTCTCTCTCTCTCTCTTTCCCTCTTTCTCTCTCTCTCTCTTTCTTTCTCTTTCTCTCCCTCTTTCTTTCTCTTTCTGTCTCTTTTTCTTTCTTTCCCTCTCTTTCTTTTTCTTTCTTTCCTTTGTCTCTTTTTCTGTTTGTCTTTCTTTCTCTCTCTCTTACTTTCTCTCTCTCCCACTTTCTTTCTCTTTCTCTTTTTCTTTCTGTCTCTCTCTCCTTCGTCCGCCCATCTCTGTCACTCTGTGTGTGTGTGTGTGTCTGTCTGTCTTGCATTAATCATTCATTCTGTGCCTGTCTATCTTTCCCTCCTTCCCTCCGCGTGTGTGTGTGTGTGTGAGACTCTCTCTGATTCCTTCCCACCCTGTCTCTCTCTGTGTCTATGCCTCTCTCTGTCGGTCTGTCGTCGTCCCGCCCTCCCCCCGCCCCCACCGCGGAGTCTCCTCAGCTCGGCTCGACTCGCTCACTAGCCTTAGCCTGCCCCGTCCGGGCGGCCGCTGCCGCGCTTGGTCCCTCGTGCGCTCGGTCAGGCTCCTTCCAGGAGTTTGAGAAGGCTCCGTGGGGTGGGGGTGGGGTGGGGGGGAGGAACCTCCGCAGCTCCTGGAAAAAGACGAGTGGGTGGCATGCCGGTTGGGGAAGCTCTGGGGGGGCAGGGAGGAAGGGAATCCGCGGGCTGTTTTGCTGCGGCGCGCAGGAGTCCCACCGTCGGCTGCCCCCTCCTCCCTCCTCCTCCTCTCCGGCCCTGCGGCCCGGCTCCTATCCAGCCACGGACCGGCACCGGTCCGCGGCCCGGGGGTTGGGGACCCCTGTTCTAGGGTGTTAGCATTCCTGCCAGTTTAGTGTCATCCACAAATTTGATAAATTCCCCTTTTATTCCCTCAACTAAATTGTTTATGAAGATATTGAAGAGTACTGGGCCTAAGACAGAACCTTATGGTACCGCACTGCTTACTTCCCTCCATGTACCTGACAAGCACATTCCTTGACTTACAACCATTCATTTAGTGAACATTTGATGTTACAACAGCACTGAAAAAATAACTTCTGAGCGTTTTTCACCTCTATGACCATTGCAATATCCTCTTGGTCATGTGATAAAAATTTGGGTACTTGGCCTCTATTTATGACAGTTCAAAGCGCTCCATGGCTCGGGACCTAATTACATGCGAGACCGTCTCCAGCCCCATACATCCCTAAGACCGATACGCTCCCACAGAGAGGGCCTTCTCAGGGTGCCGTCGGCCGGACAATGCCGACTGGCGACACCCAGGGGGAGAGCCTTCTCTGTGGCGGGCCCAGCCCTTTGGAACGACTTACCCCCTGAACTTCGCACCATCTCCGACCTCCGCCTCTTCCGCAAGTGTTTAAAGACACATCTGTTCCATCTAGCCGGCCTAGTGTAACCTCCACACTGACTTGTAGATATTTTAAATTTTGGGGATTTTAATTCCGGTTTTAGCGCAGGTTCTTTATTAATAAGTTTTTTAAATTTGTTATATGATTTTGTATGTATTTTTAATATGCCTGTGCGCCGCCCTGGGTCCGTCTGGAGAAGGGTGGGGTATAAATTTAATAAAATCAAAAAATCAAAGTCCTGGGATCATGCGATTACCATTTATGACCTTCCCAACTGGCCTCTCACAAGCAAAGTCAAAGGGGATGCCGGATTCACTTAACAACTGCATGATTGACTAAACAACTGTGGCAATGATCATAAAATGAGGCGCAACTCAACTGCCTTGCTGAGCAATAGAAATTTTGGGCTCAATTACAGTTGTAAGTTCAGGACTACCTGTAACTTACTTGATAACAGCAAAACAAAAATACATGCGCACAACTAGGAGATTATTTTTTATAATATTACAACACTACAAACCCAGTTTTTAACTTCCTTTAAAATGTACATATCTACACACAAATTCATTGTTAGCATTTTCACTTTGTCCTCTTCAGTTTACTCAAACATCCTGCATGAATATAAATTCATAATTTTAGAGAATTGGGAAAATAAGAAGGACCCAAAGGCAGGCAGTGTTTGAACTTATTAGCTCACAGTTGTCATCCTTCCTCAAGAAGAGATTGTCTGAAATGGTGTAGGGGCTCCTGCTTGAGCAGTGGGTTGAGCTAGAAGACCTCCAAGGTCCCTTCCAAAAGGTGTTATTCTGTTATACTCAAGTCATCTCCTTAGACCAGTGGTTCTCAACCTTCCCAATGCAGCAACTCTTTAATATAGTTCCTCATGTTGTGGTGGCCCCCAACCATAAAATTGGTGTCTCAGTTCCTAAGACCATCAAAAATATATGTTTCCCAATGGTCTTAGGTGACCCCTGTGAAAGGGTGGTTCCACCCCTCAAAGGGATCACGACCCACAGGTGGAGAACCGCTGCCTTAGACAATGGCAAAAAGAGTTCTATGTTGTACTGCGTGCGTGCGTGCGTGCGTTTGTGTGTGTATCCGCACGTGCGCTTTTGCACGCCAAGTCCTTCCGTTAGGGCATATAGAAAGCACCACCTCGGGCAAGAGCTTTTCTTGTCCCGACGAGGCAACAATTTACTAATTACTTAGCTCGTTACACTTGCATTGTCCTGCAAGGGAAGGGGAGGCGCTCGTGAGATTCCTGCCTCAGGTGAGAGGAGCACCTTGACCGGGGGGGGGGGGGGAGGAGAAAGGGAACGAGTGCCGCTTATTAGGCGAGTCCCGGGCCAGGCTTTTCGGCTCTCCAAACCAAAAGCCCGTCCATGCGAGGGAGAAACTCTGCCTCCCCACCCCTTGAAAAGAAAGAGCTCTCTTATTTCTCGCGAAGAACCAGTGGGGGCACGAGGCGAGGTAAGGCAAAAGCCGGAGCGCTTCGGAGGAAACTTTCGCGCTCACGTCTCCCGAACCCTTGTTATTCCCCCGCCACAGACTCGGGCTCATCCGCCCTCGCTCTCGCCTCTTTTCTCTCTCTCTCCGGACCAGGCTGCTCGCTTCAAATGATTGGCTACCGAGGCCGGGTGCCAGGCAGGCGGGAAAGTCTCGACCGCAGCTTTTTGTTGCTGCTGTTGTTGTTTTGCGCGCGCGGCGAGGGCTGGGAACAGAGCCAAGTAAGCTCTGCAGTTGGGAGTCCCGGCGGCTTGGAAGCCAAGATCTCTCACTCTTCTCTCCCCCCGCCCAAAATCTCCTCCTCCTCCTCCCAGTCCCAAATCCGAAGCAAGGATTGGCCACGTTGGGATTGGAGGCGAGCAGCGAGGAGAGGTGGTCTGCCTCTCTCTCTCTCTTCCTCCCTCCCTCCCCCCTCCCTCTCTCTCGCCGGCTACTGAGGCTAGCGGTGGCGACTTCCCTGCTAGGCGCAGTCGGGCTGAAGCGGAGGAGGGTCAGGGGCCTTTCAAAAGCGTGACATTGCAACGGATGGGGGAGACTTTCAGGAGTTTGCGGATGAACTGTAGCTCTCCAGATGTTGCTAGCGCGCAGTATTTGCCGTGCCGGCCGCGGGATCGATGCTGAGTGAGAGGCGCTGGCATTTCTCCTTGGTCAGGATGTGGTGAATCCCAGATCGCCCATCTCTCTCTAAGGGAGGATTTGGTAGGTGGGCTGATTCTGTTGATAAAGGCATGGGGTGGTGGTGGAGAAATTTAAGTTCGTTTAAACTTTTAACGGCACGTGTGCTGTCCCTGTAGGGTACTTCCCTACGATCTTCAAAGGGGGGGGGGGTAAAGTTGGGTGGAGAGAAAAGACGGTTTTTCAAAAGAGACAGAGGGAGAGAGGGAGTTGTTTACCTTATCTTCTCTGTGTTGCTTTGTGTAGCACTGTGGAAATGTTGGGGTGGAAAGGAGAAGTCTTTCTATTCCAATTACATGAACTTGTAGTTTTATTGGTAACAATGCAGAAATAATTTGCCATTTCCTTGTAGGATTTTTTAAATTCTTAGCCAAGACTACATCTTTGGGTTTTATTGATAGTCTCTTATCCAATATTAATCAAGTTTGACCTTGTTTAGCTTTTCTGACTTGACCCAATTCAGTTTGTCTAGGTGCTGCCATCTGCTGTGACACAAAATGTAATAATGGGCACTAATTTAAATTATTTCAAGAAGGGATTAAACAATTTCATGAAAAAGAAGGATTCTACCTGTATATGTCAATTGCTGGAAAGCAGTAGTTAAGGACTATCACTTGCATGGCCTATTTGTGAACCAACTAAATATATTGGATTGACCCTGTGTGAGATAGAATGCTGGAGTAGACTTTTTATCTTACACATCTTCCAAAGACCTTGTAACAGTATAATTCCATGCAGAAGGTTAGGCTGAGAAATATTTGAAGCCAACCCTCAAGTTTGTAGTTGAATGGGGGTGGGTGGTAATTAATCTGAGTTTCTTATATTGAGAAATAGCACTTGCAATCCTATCTGGGTTACCTATCATGCAAAGCAAAATAAGGGTTTGGTGTAATGTGTAAAATCAAGTAAAATGTAAGTATGTTGAGGCAAGGCATGTCTTGATAAGATTGGCACAGCTTGACTTTGTGTGAAAATGACACTTTCTGAAGTACTGAAGTTCTGAAGTACTGTATGGCTGAATCTCGACAGTGTTGGCTGTAGTAGAGGAACAAATGAATGGATTATATAGATCAGTAAACCACTGTTCAGTTGACTATATGTTAACTTGTTATGTGAACCCAGCTACTATGTAGTGCAATCAATGTGCTAATTGCTGAGATCCTGTTTGGAGATATGAGATGGCTGTTGACTCTCTGGTGGAGAGTTGCTGGTGGATAATCAGTGCCACCAATGCCAAACAGTCATTTTACTTTTACAATTGATATAATTTATGACTTAGACAATGTTAAAATCATATTAAAGCAAGGAATAATTAAAAATAAAGTTAAACATTTTAGAATGTAAATCAACATTAAAATATTTATAAATTTCCACATATAGAGAATCTTAAAACAAGTAATAATAATAATAATAATAATAATAATAATAATAATAATAATAATAATAATAATAATAAATAATTTAATTTCTAGACCGCTCCCTCTCCCCAAGGGGACTCGGAGCGGTAATATAGGACAAGGAGTTGCTATGAGGAAATTTCCTCCTTCCCCCCTTTTTTTGATGAAGTGTTTGCTGATCAATGGAGTGATGTAATCTTGGTAAGAATGTAATGTGTTAAGATGAATTGAGCTGGGGAGGTTCAGAGAATATGTTAAGACAAAGAACAGCAAAAGTGGCAGATGTACCATATTGGGATGGAAAAGAATTGTATTAGGTTAGATCATTCCAATCTAACTTAAAAGTGTCTCAGCTAATTTGCTGGATGATTTCTGCTGGGAAGAGGAAGGAGGAGTATGGCCTTTTGATTGTTGGTTCTCGATTGTTGAAAATATTAACTGTAGTATCCTCCAGGAGTGAGTCTAAGTGAGAATTTGTAGCGCTGTAATAAAGGGATTATAGTTTTTTCTGTCAGGCAGCTTCCAAAATAGTAGCAGAACACTGTTGCTCAGCTTGTGGCATTTAAGCTGCAGAATACTGCAGGGATATGTCTGTTGGGAAAGTCATTCAAAGATTTAGGCCACAATACCATCAATATTCTGATGGCCGTTTTTACATTCCCTCTGAATCAGATAAGACAGAGCAGGGGTCCAGAAAGCATGCTGAGGTACTAATGATGAGACATTCCCAGGCTCACAGGTGAAAACACACCCTGCTCTGGATAATCTGCAGTGTTCCAGAAAGAGAAAGAAAGAATATATTGCTATCCAGCAGCCTGGTTTAAGGTGACCCGGACCCTGTTGGGTAGGGAGGCCCTCTTAGAAATATTTGTGGGCTGCTCTAAGGATTATTCAGGCTTTCTAGTAAATAATACAAAATCCACTTCAACTGGACACTGACTGGGCTGCGCAGGCTGAGGTGTATAGGGCTCAATCTGGAAGTATGATCTTGGATGAGTTTGAATTGCTGATTGACTATTGTAGAAGTGGATATGGGTCTCTGTGCTGTCAGCTTGGCCACCTTTTTTCTGAATCCAGATCTTTCAGGGCCATAAAGATGGCCAGGAAGATGACCTGCCATTAGATCCATTCTAATTCAGCCTTCTTTGTTGAAGGGAGTGGTACCTCATGCCTTGAAAACAGCAGTGGTATGAGATGCCAAGAGGTCATCCAACAACTTTCCAACAAATTTTGAACAGTGTTTGATCAGTCTACAACTTTTCTCCTGGGGAGGCCACTTATAGAGAAGGTAGTCTGTCTGCAGCTGAATAGAAACTTGGAGGAAATGGATAATCTAAACCTATTTCAATTTGGTTTCAGATCAGGAGTTATTACTGAGACAACCTTGGTTGCACTTGTTTATAACCTGTGGCAGAGATAGGATGGAGGTGGTATATCCATCTTTGTAGCTCTTTGATTTCTAAGTGGCTTTCAATACTATTGACCACAGTTTCCTTTTGAACCAGTTCTGTGTGGCTGTCTCCCTTTCTCTGGAGCCAGTTCCAGTTGGACTTGGTTTGAGGGATGAGATCACTTCCTAAGCCCCTTATGGATTTTATTCTCTGTCTCTCCTCCTTTTGCATGAAACCATTGGGTGAGCTCAGCTGTTGGTTTGCAATCATCAGTATACTGATAATACCTCACTATATTTTTAAACCATGGGCTGGCCAAATGAGGCTGTCACAGTTCTGATCCAGGGCCTGGAGGCTGTGAGTTTTGGATGAGGAGGTATTGTTTTCAACTGAATCCTATCAAGACCAGGAGTCTATAAGTGTTTGGACCACCTAAATCTGGGGTTTATTCTATTTGCACAATAGGTTGCATTTTCCCATTTAAAAACAATGTAAAATCTGGGGGCTGGCCTGGACTCATATTTTCTGCACAATGAGCAGTTGACTAGGAAGGCCTTTATTATACAACTTAATGTAATGTATCAGTTGTACCATTTCTTAGATTGGAGACTTTTCAGACAGTCACTTTTCCTCTGGTCACCACATGATTTGATTACTGCAATATATTCTGTGTAGGGCCACTCTTGAAAAACATTCAGGGGCTCCAATTGGTCCAGATCACAGCAGCATTGATATGCCTCTAATACCCCCATTTTGTGACCCATATTGGTTGTCAGTTTGTTTCTGAGTGTGATTCAAGGTGCTAGTCATAATCTCTAAAGTCCTACATGGTACAAGACCTGGTTATTTGAGGGACCACTGTCTCCCATCATACTGCTGGCCAGTTCCATTGAATAGGATTGGCATGCTTCAATTTTCTTTGATTAAGCAGTGTCATCTAATAAGGACTTCTTTGTAGAAATGCCTACCTTGTGAAATGAGGCTACCCTGAGATCCATTCTTCTGGTGTTTAAAAGGATTGTGAAGATCCTTTTTTCACCCAGGCCTTTGGCAAGGAAGAGTGAGACTTTGTTTTGTTTCAGTTCAGTCTGTTCTTGCTTTCCTCTCTCTTTCCCTCCTCTTCTTTTTGGCTTATTGTAATTTTGGTTGTTGTAAGCCTCCCAGAGTTATTGGGAGTCAGGCAACATAGAAATTTGATTTGGGACACACCAATGTTTTGGAGGCTTCAGCTAGTGCAGAATGCCTGGTTATGGTTTGGTACCAAGTGGTCAAAATCACATTCTCAGCGATCTGCCTCTGATGTCTATTTTGGAACCTACCTCAAAATACCAGTGCTAATATGTAATGCCTTAAAAGCATCATCAGAATTTTTAAAATATATATTCTGCAATGAAGATGAACAAAAGTTCTGGTACTGTGTTTAGCTGATGCAAGGAATATGAGGGCCTATTTGGTGATGGTGCCATCATTGCTGCTCAGCTTCTCTGTTGAAATCCTCCTGCTTCAACCCTGAAGCATGACTTGTAGTTCATTTGAAAATCTGCACCTCATTATCCAATGATTATATTTTGGCCTCTGAAAGCCTTTGCTCCTGACTATTTTGCATTGTGCTTTTATTGTGTGACAAGCTCTTCCCAATGTTTAGGTGATAGTCATCTAAATACAAATCATGTTCATTGGTCATGTCTACTCTTCCACAAGGCTAGAATTCTCTCCCTGGACAGAATGAATCATCTTGGGGTGTGAAGCTTCTAAACCAGGGAGGAGGTGGAGTCTGGTGGTTTATTTTTTGTATAGATGAAGCTTGTTGTGGAGGGAGTAACAAATATCGCGGGGTGCGGCTGCCTCTCTGCTTTTGTCAAGCGAAAACGTTTTTCTCTACAGAAACGGGTTGCCAGTTGTCAGCCTCTCGGATTCTTCTTCGTTGTTGCTGGCACGTTTTAAGAAGGGAACTGGAAGGTGGGCGTCCACAGAGAACGCGAGGCAGAGCTCAGCGTGGCTGCTGCAAGTCAGCAGCCTTTCTCGATCGCGACTGCCGTCGTCACCGCGGCGGCTTCAGGAAGCTCCTGAGGACATAAGGAGGGAAGGAGCAGGGCGGGCCGCGGCGCAGCGCAGGGGTTGTGGCAGGCCGCGCGTGTGTGTATGTGTGTGCCTCCTCCCCCCCCCCTCCCCAGCATATAAATGTAAACAGTGCCCTCGCGCTGTGGGCGGAGCTGGGCCGCCTCTAACGCGCCCGGATTGGCCCTGCTGCCTTATTTTTTTATTGGGAGGGCTTTCTCTCCCTTTCCCCCGGAGAGACAGAGCGCGGGGATCTTGCCGTCGCTCGGTTGGCTGCTGTTTCGGTCCGCGAGGCCAGACGCCAGCAATCTCCGAAAGGCGCGCGAGCGTGTCGCTCACCAGCCGCCCGGGGCGCCCGGGGAAGAAGAGTCCGGCTCTCGCCTCTGTGATGATTCAGGAACCCTGACGCGTAAGTACGGCCGGCGGGCGGGGGGGAGGAGGTGCGGAGGGCGTGATTGGGGGCCGGGGGTATCTTGGTGTCTCCACCCTCTCCTCTGGCTGTCCCCTCCCCCTTTGCGTGTCTCTTTCTGGCTCTGTTATTCTCCTGCCTTGCACTCGCGCTCCCTTTGTTGGGTTTTCGGTGGGAAGCGACCTGTCTCTCGCGGCCCCGACCGCAGCTCTCCCTCCGGTGTCGTTCAGCAGCGAGGGAGGGGCTTTCCCGAAGCGAATGGGGTGACTTGGCCGTGGATTTCTTTCCAAGTCTCGGCGCGGGGCTGTTTCCCCCGCACCACCCCCACCCCACTCGCCCCTTCCCGCACCATCACCTTTTTTGTTCCCTGCCTTGCGATGGTTCCCCAACTTGGTGGTGGATGCTTGGCTTGCGCCGGCCTTTTCTACAACCTGTTGTTGTTGTTGTTGTTGTTGCTTGCGTGAGCGCCGAGTCCAGACGCGGGCGTTTGAAGGAAAGTAAATAAAAAGGTGAGTTGGAGCGCGGTAGGTGGGTGGGAGGCAGGCAGCCTGCGACCCTTGCCTTGCGACGGGGGGTGGTGGTGACCTGTCGAGCCTTTTTTGCTCTTGATTTCGCCGCCCGCTGAACAACAACTCACTAAAGAGTGTGGATTTTCTAAAGGTGCCAAGTGAGACGTTTCCCCCCCGCGTGTAGTAAAGAGAAGGATTTGATCGTAGCCGTAGAAGGATGAGGGGAGGTGGAGTGAACGGAGGAGCACTTTGCAGTGTACAAACTATTGTGACGCACTTTTACAACTGATTGCTCTTGCCAAACCTTCCAGACTTGCTGTGATCAGCATATTCGATAGAACAATGGAGCGAGAGCCTGGCCGACTTCCCCGTCCTGCACAATCACCGCATCTACTTCTAACATTTCAACACTGTATCTGATTCTCCTGTATAGAACTTGGAGGGCTGGAGGGTGCGGATCCTGAGTTTAAATATTTCACCATCACCCCTTTTTTAAAAACAAAACAAAGTCACTTGGCTCCTTTTCCCTCCCCTCTCAAAAGATCAGACCTGGAATATTGCTTAGTCCCCCCCCCCCCCCAAAAAAAAAACTTTTGTTACTGTTTTCTTTTCAACAAGCCTTTTTACCCCCTGAGAGATTTTGGATTAGATATAGCAAAACACCTTTATCCATTACTAGTCTTTTATTTTTAAAGTTTGATGCGGAAGGAAGGCTGATTAATAGATTTGAAATCCTGTGGTGAATGTAAAATGTCATGGAATTTGCATTGCTAATATATTGATAGCGATTTCTATCTATTGCAAGTCATCATCACTGTTATCAAGTTTGAATGAACTTTGTGTAATTTGAGATGTTTTTCTCTTCTCCCCCTCTTTTTTTCTTCTTCTTCCAGGGTTGGGAAAAAGAAAGACCAAATGGCAAAACAATCTTCTGATTTAAATTCTGAATGTGAGAGAGAAGGTGAACAATTGCAGCCTGCTGAAAGGCCAGCTCAGCCTCATCACCTTCGGCCTGGGGCCCCTACCTCCTTACAAACTGAATATCAAGGTAATCATTTGGGTGAACGGGACAGTTCATCACCCTGTAGCCCTCAGGGACCACTGGCACCACCCTCCAGTCCCAGTCCATTTGCTACCAGATCCCCGTTGTTCATGTTTGTAAGAAGATCCCCACTGCTGTCCAGATCCTCCAGTGGGTATTTCTCTTTTGACATCGACAGGAGTCCTGCACCTATGAATTGTGACAAAGCAACACAGACTCCAAGTCCTCCGTGTCAAGCTATCAATCATTATCTAAGCGCAATGGGTAAGCAAGAGCATGGTAAGAAACTTTTACACTCATCTTTGAAATACAGTCAACACTTCCTACTCCCCTTTGAAGCTGTGTTTGTGGTTTGGAACTTGGGTCTAAGAAATAATTTGTCTTATGTAGTACTAGAACTCCAGTTCAAGGCAAGCTATTCTGATTAAAATGTTGGATAGAGGAGATGCAGGTTCAAATCCCTACCCAACTTTCAAGCTCATTGGGTGATCCTGATTTCATCATTTTCTTTTAGTTTAAGCTTACTTTGTAGACATAAAAATAGGGCAAATAGAAAAAAGAGAACATGAAGCTTTTTGAAGGAATGTAATAAATGCTAGCATTTTAAAATTTTGCAGCGAACCCTCATAATGATGACTAAGGATAAGAGTACTGACTAATTTATGAAGTTCTTTGTAAAGCTCACCAGGTAAAATGAAATGTTTTGACAAAATGAAAGTAATTAGAATGATAACTTTTTGCAATATAGAAAAAAAGAGAGAAAATCCAAATAAATTAGAAATTGATTTATAGCTTGTTGAAAATATAATAGTGTCCTTTTGTTTGGAAAGTGTTTTAAATGTTTGTGGCTTTGGAAGAAGTAAGATCTAAATTGTATTACTGCATGTAAATGTCATTTGCAGTGTATGTGTTTGAAAATGACATAGTAGAATGGAGATAATGGTCAAGGATTAGGACTATAGTACACTCGGAAGTTGATTTTAAATCTTTATTCATTTATTGCAAGTGAAGATCACAGTCTCACAGTTATTATCCCCAGGATGGGAGTTTCCATTGATGCCAAAAAGCACTTCCATCTTAGGGCATATAACGTTGAGTGTCAGTGCTATTATCCAGAGTAGGCCTCCTGTGCCTATTCATTCTCTTACTGAAAACTAGAAGAAATGGGAAGCAATGTGTTTATGGTCCCTATAGTTTGGCTCATGATGAGGATTATAACCAAAATGTCCAATGAGCTTCTTAGTCCTTTCTTTGCATCATTTAGAAACATAGGAGGATATATCTGCCTTATTCCATGCAGATAATTTGAATTCTACTCATTCCACTTTCCTCCATACTTATCCAATGGATTTTTGCTAGTTAAAATGGGCTTTATTTGGCTTTTGAGTGAATAATTGGTTTTCGGAACATTTTTGTATAATTTGAATAGAGGTGTGTGGAATAACTGAGTTTTAAATTTTCTTTTATTATAATGAAGATTTTGTTTAAATATGCAGTGATCAAGAGCTCTGTATTTCTTTTTCCTGAAAAAAATGATGGATGTGTGCTGTCAGATAACTACAATATACATTTCTATACAATGTACAGTTCCTGAATGGGATGCTGAACCATTGTTGCTTTAAACTGCACCAATCTTCCCCTTCTTTTGAAATAAATAAATTGGGTTGTTGTTTTTTTGAAAATGAAAATGCTTAATTTTGTTTGCTAAGTATCTTTAGGTGGTGTAATAACCTCCCATAAGGCATACAAACTCTTCTAGGAAAAAGAGCATGTTTGTTTGTTGGTCCAGTCGAATAGTCTTTTAAGAAGAGGACTTGTCTAATGAAAAATTAAAAGGTTAACACTAATTAGGTGTTTTGCAAATTGATTCAAGTATGTTCCTACTTGATTCCCATTTGGGGTATATATGCATGAGGTGTAGTGCATCCTATTCCCTGTGGTTCAGCATAGCTGATTTCCTGCTTTGAATGCAGTGTTTATATAGCAGGAATAAGAGAAGCTACTTTGCACAGATATGCACTTAAGCCAGTATACTCCCAAGAGCATATATCCTTTTTAAAGTGGCTTAGGCATCTTAGCCTTATATTGCAGGCATGTTTACCTTCCACTTTTTACCATGGAAACTGAAGGTACTTCCTGAAAAATCCACCAATCAGAATCTAGAGAGGAAAAAAAAATCCCTTGGTTTTTAAAATAGATTCTGTTGGGGCTTAATTTGCCTGGCATAGCTGAAAGAATAGAATATTGAATGCATCTCAGGAAATTGTACAGCCTATTGATTAGGTGGTAGATGGTGACACTTGTGCATATGTGTGTGTGTATACATATACACACATACACAATGTGTAAACTGTAAGATGAGTGCTTTTTTTCTATTTCAGATAACATGTAATGCAAGCAGTTGTTACCTTTAATTATAGAGGTTTTGTAGCATTTTTAAAATATTGTTTTTTCTGGTGAGGAAGTGCAGTAATGGGGAAAATTACACTTACTGAATCTCTGCCTACAGCTGTTAAAACAGAGGAGCTTTGTTTGGGGAGAGATGGCAACAGTAGTAAAGAATGAAGTTAACAAGTAGAAAAGGGGCATTGCATGTTATTGGAGGTCAAATATGTACATTACTGAGTATTTTCAGCAGCCTGCTTGTATTGAATTGGTTAAGCCAGTGGTTCTACTAGAAATGATTGTTTTATTTCATTTGTTGCCCTGTTTCTAAGAATTGGGACTTTATATAATATGTGAAAGTAACAGAAGAAAATATAATGTATCATCTTAAATTCTGCTATTAAATGAAATTATATTAAGTATTCATGTAGAAGATAGATTTACCTCTTAAGGAGAAAAATCCAATTTTAGAGTAGCTATAATTGATGCTATATTATCTTTGTTGGTTAAATGATATAGCTATTCTTCAGTTTTGTTCATAAAAAGGTACCATATAGAAGCTGGTCAGGAATTAATGTTCATTCCCACAGAAACTAGATCCAGAAGTAATGGGCATAAACTGTAGATACTTACCCTGTTTCCCTGAAAATAAGACCTTTCCGGATAATAAGCTCAGTCGGATTTATGTGCGCATGCGCTGAAATAAGTCCTCCACCAAAAATAAGCCCTCCCCCAAAATATTGCAACATAGTAGCAGTCATGAGGTGACCACTCTCGCCGCCTCCTGCACCTCAAAAATAATAAGACCTCCCTGAAAATAAGACTAAATGCTTATTTTTTTGGGGGGGGGGGGAAAGAAAATAAGACCCTGTCTTATTTTTGGGAAAACATGGTAGCTTTATTCTAATATAAGGAAAAAGCTTTCTGATGGTGAAATAGTATGCATGTGGAATAGTTACTTTGGAGAGCCAGTTTAGTCTGATGGTTAAGACACCAGGTTAGAAATCAGGCAGCTGTGAGTTCTGGTTCAACCTTAGGTGTGAAAGCTATCTGGGTGATTTTGGGTCAGTCTCTCCAGTACTCTATGTCTGCCTCTGGTGACAAGCCGTTCTGTCAGTTCTTTTCTCAGTTGATCGATAAGCCCTCAGTTGATTTGAAAAAAGTGGACTCTGCCAGGAATAGTTTACTTGTGGTGGTGTACTGTACAGATGGGCTCAGATTTTGTTGAATGAAAAATGATCTTAACCTATTTTACAGATGCTAGGGTTGTTAAGTTCAATAGGATGTATGCTGTAGACAGTACACATAGGATTTTTAAGGATGTAAGCATTTATTTTCTAAATTGAAGAGTTTGATATTCTTGATAAATTAAGTTACTCCACTAGAACAGAACATAAACATATTTCAGAGAACTATTTGGGAGATATAAGGACTTAGGTTGATGTCAAGTCCACCTTTCTGCAGATATTGTAGAAGTAGTGTAGGAAAACAAAAATTAGTGTTTGTTAAAGTTCAGCACACTAGGCTTTCTATCAATATACAATTTATAGAATATGTAAGACCTATATGAGACATAGTCTGGATGGATTCTGGCAATCAACAATTATTCTTCAAATAGATGTTTTAGTTTACAAATTTCTTTAAAAATGAATATGGGCAAATGAGTTTTGAAAATATTAACTGAAAAAGAATTGCATCTTTTTATGAAATTCAAAAAATAACTGTAAATAATTTCAAACTAATGATTACTATAAGCCGTGCAAACTTGCCATAGTCTAATGATTTGTGAAGATTGTCAAGTCTTACAGTGTGGTTTTTAAAAACCTCAAAGGAGATAGATGTACAAAATGACAGATTTGCGCTTGTTCTAACTTTTATAATCGACAACTTGATTTTTTGTTGTTTTAATGTAAAGTTGTTTTTAAAAGTTATCTGTGCTAAAATATTGCAGAACAGAAAACCTCCAACAAATGACATGATTACCTTAAACACGGTTTATTATTTGTTACCTATGTATGATAAATTATGCATAATAAACCATTTAGAATTAACTAACCAACTTAAGTGCACATCTTCTTTCACTTAAGTAACAGGGATATGAATTTTAATCATGTTCATTTATGATGAGTTTAAATAAAACATTCTTGTGTCATTTTTTTAAAAAAAGTTCTGAATATCATCTTTTTCTTGCAACTTCAGATAAAGTGTTATCTGGGTTTAAAATGATGAAGAGGAGGTTTATTTGCATTGTGCAGCTTATATAATCTTTTCTTCATATTTCAGGTAAAACTGATCTTATGTTTGAATTGTTTTTGGATGAGGGGATAAATGGGGAACTCATCAAATTTGCAGACGACACCAAGCTGGCAGGAATAGCCAACACTCCAGAAGATAGGCTTAAGATACAGAAGGATCTTGACAAACTTGAACATTGGGCACTATCTAATCAAATGAAATTCAATTGTGAAAAAAGTAAGGTTCTACATTTAGGCAAGAAAAACAAAATGCACAGGTACAGTATAGATGGTACCTTGCTCAATAGTAGCAACTGTGAGAGGGATCTTGGAATCCTAGTGGACAACCATTTAAATATGAGCCAGCAGTGTGCAGCAGCTGCCAAAAAAGCCAACACAGTTCTAGGTTGTATAAACAGAGGGATAGAATTTAGATCACGTGAAGTGTTAATGCCACTGTATAGTGCCTTGGTAAGGCCACACTTGGAATACTGCATACAGTTTTGGTCGCCACGATGTAGAAAAGACGTGGAGGCTCTGGAAAGAGTGCAGAGAAGAGCAACCAAGATGATTAGGGGACTGAAGACTAAAACGTATGAAGAACGGCTGCAGGAGCTGGGTATGTCTAGTTTGATGAAGAGAAGGACCAGGGGAGACATGATAGCAGTGTTCCGATATCTCAGAGGGTGCCACAAAGAAGAGGGAATCAAACTATTCTCCAAGGCACCTGGGGGCAGGACAAGGAGCAATGGGTGGAAACTAATCAAGGAGAGAAGCAACTTAGAACTAAGGAGAAATTTCCTGACAGTTAGAACAATTAACCTCTGGAACAGCTTGCCTCCAGAAGTTGTGAATGCCCCAACCCTGGAAGTCTTTAAAAAGATGTTAGATAGCCATTTGTCTGAAATGGTATAAGGTTCCTGCCCACGCAGGGGGTTGGACTAGAAGACCTACAAGGTCCCTTCCAACTCTGCTATTGTATTGTATTGTATTACATTGCTTTCCTATTTTCAATAGGAAATAGTGCTTCGCAATGATGATACTAATTGAGATACAAATATACTATGAGTCAATTGAATATTGAAAAGTCATTTGAAATGACACAAGAAACAATTAAAAAAACTACAAAATTATGCTGAAGATGTACATTAATTGAGACAAAAAATGAAGTTTGTGTTCTATATTGCTGCCCGGCTGGTTTGCTTTCTGAGAGTATTGCAAGTTCAACAAGCTCACTAAAAAGAATGCCTATTTTCACAGAAAAAGCAGTTTTCACATCAAGATGACATACTGTTTATGCCAAATTATATCCAATACTTTGTATATGTATACGATGAACAAGGGAAAAGATAACTTAAAAAAAAAAAACAGCTATAAGATGCACACGATTTACATGCACTTATTTTAGATTGCCTAAATAATACCTGGTGAATACAGATTATATTCCTCAAAAAATTGGCACTGAACTTTTTATTATATAAGTGTTGTGAAAACATATGTTTGTTAGGTTTATGAGCTGATCACATATTAAAAAAATTACACAATGGAACTCATGGCTTTCTGTCTAGATGGTCTCTGGTGATGAGCTGAAAGGCAGAAAAGGAAAGCAATATGCTTCCTCCCTTAGTTGGGGCCCTAACAGGGTGTTGTGGAATGAATATGAATATATATATATATATATATCTTTCGTAGATTTTCACGGGTGTAGGTATGCTGGTATTGCTATATATATATATATATAGCAATACCAGCATATATATATATATATATATATATATATATATATATATATATATATGTGTGTGTGTGTGTGTGTGTGTGTGTGTGTGTGTGTGTGTTAGATTTTTAAGGGCTGATTTAATAATTAAGAGACCAGGATGGATCCATTTCGGGCTTTTTAGCCCTCTTCAGCTGGCCATACTTCTACTGGGATTTGAACCGGCACTTTCCAGCATATCAGGCAAGCCTTTCTATGCCTTGAGCTAACCGGCTTCCCTGATTACATCAGCCTTTTACAGGACTATTGAGAGAATATTTTCACAGCTCCTGTTTTGAGGCCCGTTTAAGGGAGGAGACAAACTGTCATCCTTCTCTGCCCTTCGATTCAACCCAGAGATCATCCAGACAGAGACCCATTAAGATTGCTGCTGTGTGAAATTTTTTAGATATGTGTTAGATTTTTAAGGCCTGGTCTCTTAATTATTAAATCAGCCCTTAAAAATCTAACACATATCTAAAAAATTTCACACAGCAGCAATCTTAATGGGTCTCTGTCTGGATGATCTCTGGGTTGAGTCGAAGGGCAGAGAAGGATGACAGTTTGTCTCCTCCCTTAAACGGGCCTCAAAACAGGAGCTGTGAAAATATTCTCATTCATATATATATATATATATATATATATATATATATATATATATATATATATATATATATATATATATATATATATATATATATATATGGCATGGAAATGTTATTGCAACATTTCGACAAGATCTCACTTGTCATCGTCAGGCTTTGGTCTGTGACCAAATTTTATATATATATATGTGTGTGTGTGTGTGTGTGTGTGTGTGTGTAACATATATATATCAGCATTCAGTTCTGTGTAACACCCTTGATCAATGGCCAAAGTATTGGCATAGATTTCAAGTTGGTGAAAAATTTACATATAAATGATTTTGCATTATACACAATCCTTTTTGTATTAAAAAAAACATTTTTGCAGTTAGAAGTAACTGCTTCTGGTTTGAATGGGTTATTGCTTGCGTAAGGAAAGTCGTGGCAGGGTTTTCCTTTTTCTTTCCCGGGTTGCTGTTGCTACACTTCCTGAAATTCACTAGAGGTCCTTCTGACTCCAATCCAGTCTGTGTTGACAATTGGAAGCACAAACGTACTTGCTTTGTGGGTAGTAGCTGAAGAACCTTTGTGCCAACAACTCTCAGTTTCTTGAATTATTTTGTAGAGGTGAAAAATGAGAAGGGATAAAAGAAAAAGTGGGTAATTTATTTTACCCGTTTATCTCAGCTGATCTACTTTGACTAATTGACTTGCAAAACAATATAATTAGATTCTTACTAGGATTTTCATCCTGTAAAGAAGATGATGCTTCGGTTTCTCAAGTTTTTGAAATGACTGGCATTGTATTTGATTTAGATGCTTAATAATAGCTTAGAAGTGAACAAAAAGTAAATATATCTAGCATTTGTGCTTGGTTATGGAAATAGCATAATTATGCTTTTTTGTACAATGTCACTTTCAAATTCAGTATAATAATTATCTATTTCTACGGCAACAGTGTTACATAGTAAAACACTTCAAACATTCCAGCCAATATTCAAAACCTGTTTGAAGAGTTTAATACACCCAGTGCTTTTATATGATTACTAGACAATCTGTGACCCTTGGGTCATCGTTCCAGAGATATTTCCTTACCAGATTCCTCAATGCCTTTAACAGTGGCAGAGCTTGCAATGTATCTGAAAAATTCATAAAAGTTTAGGGTGATATTTAGAGATATATCTGTCTTAAAAAATAGCCCATGTTGAAATTGTATAGCACAGTCAAACTTCAGGAGTTGATGACAGGAAACATATTATTTTTAATTATATCATAAAATGTTTAATAAAATTTGCCAAATTTCCTTTGCATGGGAATTATGGGTCCTGGATTTTGAGCACATTCTGTAAATTAGCCCATTTGAGATTACCTTAGTTTAAAACTATGATGTACTGTTTCACCCAATTAAAAGATACATTTAGTAGAGTTTTCGTAGTATATAGATTAATGTGAAATGAAGTACATGTGGCTATCTATATACCTGTAATAAAAGAATCCTTGCAAAGAAACAAACAATATTTGAAGAAATAATACTTGGCTGGTTATAATTTTTATTTCTTTGCATTATCTTTATATTTTTGATAAAGAATTTGCTTCAAATACAGTAGTGCTGTAAAGGATGCTAATTCCTATATTCTGACGAGAAAACATGAGCTTTTAATAGCATTTCTTGAAGTTTCAAAATACGATGCACATTTTTAGAATCAGTGTAACATTTAGGAGGAGAATATAAGTAAAAAAAAATTCAGAGCAGCTGAAAGCCAGGAAAGCTGTTGTATGAGCATTTTGTTTTCTTAAAACATTGATTCATTCACAATATTGTTCAAACCAGACCACTTTTATGATATGGATATATTCTAAGAATTTTATCTCTTAGTCCTATACGGTATAATGGGCTTTCTAGAATAGTAGGCTAGTTTCATATTGATTCTATGCTTTTCATGCTAACTTTGAAATGAGTCAAATGTGTTTAAAGTAATTTTTACATTTAGTTTCCTGTGTTTCTAAATCACTCCACCATATTTTTGGTTTTTAGCGTGTTATTTGGTTGAATGAAAGAATCTTGTTTCCTGATAGGAATTTTAAAGCAAAATTTATTAAATATTATTAATATTTTGTGAATATTGTAAAAACTGCTTCGTATGTCCCCAATTTTTTGATTGAAGTATGTTGATGAGATTAAAGTGATATAAATAACCTGTAAGGGTTGGTAAAAGCAAGTATGCAATTCATTCTCAAAGCATGAAGAGTTCAGCTTCATTTCTCAGATTACTGTGGCATCAAATTCCAGCAGCTGTTCAGTATGTTGCCTCCGATTAATGTGACTGTTGCCCATATGTGTATAGCAATTCATTATGCTAAGAATGTTGAAAGATTCCTGCCCTCTCTTTTCTCCAAGTTACTTGCATACCTGCATCCATTCTTTCTTTTTATGTTCTTAATCGGATTGAGAACTATGTTATTTGTACTTTTTGTTACAAATACATTGAGAGATTGCTTATAATGGATAAACCATTGGTTTTTTTTATAAGTTTAGCACAAATAGGTTTTACTGCTCTCCTATTGGGTTTTCTGAGCTTGTATTAGCAATGCCTTATGTGTGTTGAACACCTGTGCTTCTTCTTCGCAGCAGCAGCTTTGGGATTTTTGTTGTGGGTGGGAAGAAACAACACTTTTTAAAAAAATAAAAGATTTCATATGTGAGATCTTCATTTCTTTTCCACTATATTAGTATCACTGTATCAATGAAATCCTAAGCTACTTTTAAAATAAAATATAAATACAAGTCTCCTAAACTGTTGACAGGGTGTATCTTCCAATTCTATTTTTCGTAATGATTGTAGTTTTTAATAGTATGCAAATGAGATGGTTACGTATTATCTTCTGCATTTCTATTGCATGAGACTGGAAGTAATTCAGAAGTATTTCAAGGACCATTTACTGATCTTTCCAGGAAATTCCTCACTTGACACAGGTTTATATATTATACAGTGCAAATGTTTTTAATTCAAGATACCCTGCACAAAAGTGATTTAGAGATTGGCAGATCAGGAAGGGATTATTGCAATAGAGAAGATAAGCTAGAAATAACCCCTTTAAGTTAATTATGCTTGGCAGAACAGTATGTTTAAATATTGCCAAAGCAACATTTATTAAAATTAACCAGAATTTTACTAAAACATTTATTACGATGGCAATCTTTATGAGAGTAGGGATGTAGACATATTTCAAACTTTTTTAAATTGTGGTTATCCTGAGAACTAGCAAGAATATGTATGTAATAGAACAGAGATACATTGTAGTGCACAATGGACATCTTTACAGTAATGATTGCATTGGCATAATATCCATGTTTAAATATAGCTTCAATATTTTGAATGGATATTATGACTTGAAAATATATTTCTATTTTGCATAACTAAATGACTTGACACTCCTAATCTTTTTGATCTTACAGCCCCACAGAAAGTCCTTTATGAAAACCTCAGATTGATTTCATGGTTAACCACATGAAACATTTATATTAATTTCTTGACTTACAGAAACTGTCATTTAGAATCAATTAAGGCTTTTTTATACCTTTGTAGTCCCATAGGTCCCATTATATGTTTATATGATTTTGGTAGCTAGTTGAACACTTCTGCTTTTGTCTAATTATGTGAAACTAACATCTTGTCAAGTGACATACAAAGCTTAAACAGGTGGCTCTCAATCTCTGATCCTCCAGGTTCTTGGTATAGTTTGATTTCTGTGTAATATGCAGAAATCTCACTATATAATTGAGGACAGTGTAAATCATTGCCTTTTTTTTTCTAATGAAGAACTTCACTTGTTAGTTTTTGTCCAAATCTAATGAAACAACTTGCATTATTCTTATATTTTTAACACTGCATAGTATAACATTTTTAAATTTAATTTTTACATTTTTGTTCCTTTTGAAGAGTCCTTTCTACCACTTAAATTAGATGCCATGTTAATAAATACAAAGTTATACTATTTTCTTGGTGTAGTTAGTTTGATTTCATCCAGAAATCTCTGAGTCGCTTATAAACAGAACATGGGATGACATTTTTTGAAGCTATACTTTATTTCTCAGACTGCTGAGGCACCTATTACTATACACATTCCCATTGGCAGAAATAGTATTATTATTTTTGGCCAAGGTTGCTCTTAAGATTTGATTTTGCTCTAATTTCTACTTTGCCAATTTTCTGCCTCAGGCATCAAAATATTTTGGCTGGCACTAGATGTCACGTACGTAACTTGAATACTACATTGGTGTTGGAACTTGCTTGAGTGGCATTTTATAGCTTGGGATTTTCTTATATGTAGCTCTGTACTATCAGGGAATGTACTAGTAGATCTGATATATTTGGATTAGATTTGGGAAGAATCATTTTTATATTTAATTAATTCATATGTGAGTAACAGAACAGCAAATAGGATTATTTTTAATGAAGTAACCCTGTGATGGTTTCATTAAAAAAGGAGGGGAGAAATAAAGTGTATACTTAAATAAAACATCATTAATGCTTTCCTTTCCATTATACATAATCCATTGGTTAAGCAGCATAGTGGGAAGTATGAGTTTGCATATGTTGGTATCTTTTGTCAATGGAGTGTTTTTGTTTAAAGAAAATCTTTAAAAGTTTGCATAACATTCAGCCTGTTTCAATAACATCAGTTTGTTTTTTATGCAACTTTGGCTATTTTACCTGCTAAAACAAAAGCTATTAAGAGCTTCAATGTCCTTTCACTTAAAAGTTCCTATTCTCTGTGCACTTTCGTCCAAAAGTCTACAAATGATGTTGTTTATTTCAATATGATCTTGAATGGCTCAGCCAACATCTCTTCATTCTTAAATAACGTATTTGTTTGGCCGGTGCAACTAAATACATTCAGAACTTGGAAAAGAATACTCTGAAGTAGTTCAAGGAATACAAGTATTCCACAGGTGTCCCACATGAGAGGCAAAAAGAATCAGACCCCAAAAATGTCACATTGTGTTGTTGTGATGCAAGCCTCACCCCTTTCTACATATGTTGTTATATTGCATGAATCGCCAAAATGAGCAGAGCTTGCAGCACTGATGCTGGCTTTTTCATTACATCAAAAGCAGCCTAATCCTACAAACACTGCTGAATGCTACTTTGATTTGTCCTTTCCATTTCTCCATTGTTGAACATTTTGAGAACTATTTTAATTTCTATGATGGTACTATTAGTTTACAATTACATGCACGGTATGATAATCAAATTAGAGTCAAGCAGTTTAATTTTAAACAGCAAAAATGGCATTGTAATATAATTGTAGAAAGCCTCTCCTCAGATGATGAATTAAACTAATTCTCCTTTAAAATGATTGAAAAATTGAGTCAATCAGTATTGCAAGAAGAATGTTGAATGAATTTCAGCTTACTAAGCAACTCACTAAAATTGAGCCTGATATAAACTTTTATTTTGAAACCTGATAATAGTCTTTCTCAACTATAATGTGAAAACAATACATTTGTAGGCCAATGAAATGTTAGTTTGGCTCTGAAATAAATTTTCCACCCAGTTTGGAGCCAGGCACATTTGCTTAACATTTTCACTGCTCTGCGAGTGATTGTTGTGAGATTGAGAGTTATGGATATTCCCTTATGATCCTTTTAAAGTTTTTAATGCCAAGTTTGTGGAATAATTTGTATAAAAAGAGCTGTAATACTTGCTTATATTCTCCATTCATTTTTGTTGGCGGAAGACGTTAGACCAGAATCATAGAGCTAAGAAGAGTTCAAAGGCATAGGAATTGAATGATATGGGGACCAAATGACAAGATGTGTAGTTGCATCAGAGCCTATGATACAAATTATGAAAATGCATTATGACACATATCATTTTGAGATTTGTTATGGACACTGCAGCTTCATGATAATGTTATCAGCACTCCTACATTAATACATGCATGTAATTGCCAGGCAGTATTTTTCTTCCTCTTCATATCTAATGGCAAACAGATACCAAGCAATGTTTTTGTCCTAAGCAAGATATAAACCTTTATTTACCTACATCAAAAATGATCCAAGAGCTTGATGTGTGGAACTCTCCCTACAAATTTAAATGATAAAGTCTTCTGATATGATAGAATTAAAAGTATATACTTTCATTTGGAGATCCCATTGCTGTTTTTCAGATGTCTAGTAAAAACATACATGCATCTCAAAACAATTAAGATTGCCTCTTGTGCATCATAGGTTGCTTAGATAAGGTGTACACCATTGACTAGATTCAAATACAGTACCCATGAAACATTTGGGGAAAACTACAGGAGACAGTGGAGGCCTGGTGCATTGTGGTCCAGGGAGTCACAAAGACATAGCTTAATGACTAAATAATAACAACAGACATAAAACATAATTTACAAATAATGGTAGCTAGATTCCTGAACAGCTAATGCTCATTTAGGGAGTGCTTCAGACAGCAACCATTATCTTTGTGACCAGTGCCTGCATTTATAGCCTTTGCAGCATCACTCAGTCACATGTTAGTACCTGTAGTCTTGTACCTGACCCCCCCCCCTTTTTTTTTCTCCTCACCCTCCACAGAGCTGAGATTGCCTAAAGAGGCTATCTACTCCTGAGCTGCTTTCTCTGTGCTGCAACGCATCCCTAAAAAGCGCTAACCACACAGGTTAACAAGCTCAGCCCTGTGGTCTTAATTAATTGATGACAACCTTCAAGCCAATTGAGGCTGTGTCTAACACTAACAGGACTCTTAATCAGTTTCATGCTACAGGCTTGTTTGCCTCTTAAGTAGCTGGTGTTTTGCAGTTTCAAGAACGCCACCACATTTCTTTCAAGGTCTATTCCACATTGTGTATCAGCTTATCCTGAGGTAATCTTTTCCTCGCCAGCGAATGGACATAGATATTAATTCTCTCCTTGCTAATTATCCCAGCCCCAGGTTGAGCATTCCAAAGGGCAGAGGAAAGAGCTGTAAGATTTCCCTTTTACCTGGCTTCCTCGTGAGTCAAGTTCTGGAAACCTCCTCCACCATTTGGACTCTCCCGGCTATGTACGAGTTATATGTTTCCAACACTGCAAAGCAAAGGGAAACCAAAGTAAAGAAAAATCATGTGATTTTTCACTTAATGACTGCTTTGCTTAATGATTGAATCACAAACCTCCGTTCCATCACAGACCTCCGCTTGTTTCGCCGGCACCTAAAAACTTATTATTTTCATCTGGCTGGCCTAGCATGATCTACTCCACACCCATTATTTTACAACAAATCAAAACTGTAATTTGGGTTTTAAATTTAAACTTATTTTAAGTTAAGCAGGATATGGATTTAATTTCGTTATTATTTAATAATATTTTGTATTTATGTATAATTGATTTTAAATCTCTGTTCGCCGCCCCGAGTCCCTTTATGGTGAGATGGGTGCGGGTTATAAATGTGAAAAATAAAATAAATAAATAAACCAATTGCAGTTGCTGAACAAGGATAACTTGTCTTGAGCCAAAAAAAAAAAAAGGACCATAGTTAGTGTGATGTATGAACCTACGGGTAACCTAGTTCTAATGCAGTTTTTAAATTATCATGTCAGTTTTTTCTCCCTTCACATTCTGCACTCTGAGGAATTGGCAACTACTGTGTTATTGGAGTAACAACGTTTCATGTTTTGCTGTACATTTTGTGCTGCAATGTGATGTCTTGCTGGCTACATGCTTTTGGAAACATCTTCTGACATCCCTGCCTCAATGGCTTAAAGAAGCAGAAATGACCTCTACCCCCTAAAGTTGCCTACGACTAGTGGAGTAATACCCGCAGAGGGTCCCTATATTATTGGAGAAACAGAGGAAGGAGGGGGGAATAAAGAAGTATGTATGATGAGAAATATGCATTATTTTCTTATGCATCTTGGCCTTGGTTAGTAATTGGGCATAGGAATCAGTGTGTTGTGCCAACTGCTTCATAGAAAAGATGAGTTCTAATGGATTTGTAAAGAAAAAATCAAATCATGTATATAAGTTTTGATAGTTTGATTCAGCGTCTATTTGTGAATACCAGTAAGTTACCTGAGCCTGCATGCTTATAATAGATGTTTCCTTACACTCAACATGTCTTAAAAAAAAGAAAAAGGAATTGTTTTAAGTGGTACTTAGGACTATATTGCCTCCCTTTTTGTTTTGAATACATGTATTCAATGTATCTGTAAGTACAGATTCACAGATAATCCTTGATTTGCAACCTCAATTGGGACTGGAATTTCCATAAATTGTTGTAATCCTAACTGACTGCATGCCCAGACCTGATTTTACGACCACTTTACTACAGTTGAGAGTGGAATCATCATAGTCCTAAGTGTGAATCCATCTTAACTAATGGCAGGATTTTTGTTTTTTGTTTTGCTAGAAATTGTCAAAAAACTTCCCAAATTGTGATCACATAACTATGGGATGCTGCAACCAGTTGTAAATGTAAGCTGGTTGCCAAGTGCTCGATCAGTATACGATCATATTGCGATCATATGCCTATGGGTGTAGTTGTTAAGTTCAAATTTAGGTTGTAAGTGACTTTTTTGGAGGCTATCATTGCTTCAAATAGTTGTTAAGAAACAAGTAATGACAGTCATAAGTTAAGAACTATATACCGTTTGAGCTGAAACTGCTTGACATCCTCTAAAGTAAATTTACTTGAGAGCAGAAAGCAGCATGCTTCTTGACCTTTGAAAAGAGTGCATTTAAATATAATTTGGAAGACAGCTGTAAACCTGGTTCCAAACATCTCATATTTTGCTAATAATAGGAAGCTATAACCAATCCTATCTTAGTCACTTACATGCAAGGAATGAAGTTTAGTACATGCTAGTGTTTGGATGTACATATTAATGTGATATGCAGCCCTTTAACAGCATCTCTGCAATGCTGGCTTCTATGAGAAACTTCCTCAGATTTTGCATGATTACAGAGCCTGGCATCAATATTTATTTATTTCTATAGCTGCCTATTTCAAACAAGTGGCCATGGGCAGCGAACAATCATAAATTAAATCACAATCCCCTAATGTTTAATTCAGAGATAAAGTTAATATGTGCTCTTTGGAAATTATCAGAAAAATTACAGATAGAAGTGCTACTGTTAATACTAACTCGTGAGGGAATTGGTATATAAATAAGCATGACATCAGAATCTAAAGTCCAAGTTGTAGATTCATTTCATCATTTGGGGAAGATAATCCTCTGGTATTTTTATTCTGTTTTAAATGTATGGGATTTTTTGGGTGATTCTTTATACAGGTAGTCCTCAACTTTCACCTGCTCATTTAGTGAATGTTGAAAGTTACAACAGCACTGAAAAAAGTGACATGAACATTTTTCACACTTATTGTTCTGGCATCCTCATGCTCACATGATCAAATTCAGATGCTTGGCAAATGACACTCATTTATGATGATTGCAGTGCCCTGGGATCATGTGATCACCTTTTGCATAGTCAAGATTCACTTAAAAACCATATTACTAACTTACCAATTGCAGTGATTCATTTAACAATTGTGGTACAAAAGGTCATAAAATGAGGCAGAAGTACTTAATTATCTCATTTAGCAACAGAAATTCTGGGCTCAATTGTGGTCCTAAATCAAGGACTATCTGTATACTATTTTAGTGGTATTTTAGAGTTTGATTTCCCAGCTGTTGGAGCATTCTTGAATTGTTTGTAAAAGAGTCTGATCCTAGTTGAGTGAAAAGTATGTTAAAATCCAGACATAGCTTTTACACAATTTACTGCTACTTTAGGTTAAAAAAAGTACAATTTAATAGGTTCAGTTAATAGTAATTAATAAAGGAACATGGAGTTAGATCATATAACTTTAATATAAAATATAATCATAGATACCATGATGACATCTTTAGTGAATTAGTTTCTCTCTCTCTATTTTTATTAAATTATTATTATAGCTTTAAGAGAAATAAGTAGTAAAATAATTGAGTGTATGGGTAGCGTGGGGAATGGATATGGAAAACCTTTTGGAAATCCTAAAAGAAATGTGTTGTTTTGATACAGCTTCCAGATGGCAGTCACGGCCAATACCTGAGGATATGCAGCCAGAAATATGGATTGCACAGGAATTACGGCGCATTGGAGATGAATTTAATGCTTCCTACTGTCCAAGAAGGGTAACTTTCAACATTTTTATTCTTCTAAAAATTTTTTTGCTTATTCCAGTGATGTAGCTCTGTCTACTTAAATAAAGGACAGTGGAAAGAAAATGTTATGTAAGTATTTCAACATTTGCTAAAATACTAGTTACTCAAATATATTTGATTTCAAACGTGACGTATTTGAATACTTTGCCTTTTTATACTGAAAGTACACTTAATTATTTGTAATGTATTTGCAATTTAAGGAGCACACACATCTTATATAATAGGCCTGTGCTCCAGGCCTCATGCAAGTTCAGCACCCATCTTCTACCAATTAAATTGTCCTGTTCAGGCTCTGTGTCAATCACTACAGCAAAGATTGATGGTTGGATAGTTGGTTAGATGGTTTCTACACAATCTGTACCAAATAATTTTAATTACATTGTGTGATATATTAATGATATATATGAAAACCAGTAGTACATATAACATATAACGTACTGAACTCTGAACTGGTGAACCTTTTGAAACTGCATACTGCACAATTGTTATATATTCCTGCCTACACAATTTATTTTAGAGCAGTATAAGGATCTGCACTATTAGTATTTAATTTAACTTTCATCCTCCAGTATTCTTAGCTTGGCATTTACAAGTAGTCCTTGACTTACAATCATTTATTGACAATTTGAAAAAAGGTAACTTATGACCGGTTTTCACATTTATGACTGTTGCAGCCTTCCCCATAATCACATGATCAAAATTTGGGCGCTTGAAACTAACATGTGATTATGACTGTTGCATTGTCCCAGGGTCATGTGATCCATCACCATTTGTAACTTTCCCAGCTATCTTCCAACCAGCAAAATCAATGGGGGAAATCAGATAAACTTAACGACTGCATGATTAACTTAATAACTGAGCTACTGAGCCACAGTGGCACAGTGGTTAGAGTACAGTACAGCAGGCTATTTCCGCTACCTGCTGGCTGCCTGCAATTTGGCAGTTCATATCTCACCAGACTCAAGGTTGACTCAGCCTTCCATCCTTCCAAAATGGGTAAAACCAGGACCCAAATTGTTGGGAGTAATATACTGAACCGCTTAGAGAGGGCTGTAAAGCACTGTGAAGCAATGTATAAGTCTAAGTGCTTTTGCTATAATGCACTGGATTCACTTAACAACTGTGTCAAAAAAGATTGTAAAATGGAACAAAACTCACTTAATAGCTGCCTAGCTTAGCAGTGGAAATCTGATTCTGATCATAAATCAAGGACTACTTGTCAAGGACTACTTGTACTTAGCCATCATTTAGTGCTAAGACCATACCAAGATTAGCTCAGCAACAGGAACTGACTTTTGTTTCTGCTGGGAATGGAAAGTTAGCCAAGTAGCAATGGATTTGGTAGGCGATCATGTAGAATTCAGTTCAGGCTACTGAACTAAGGTAAGAGAAAGTTATAGTTTAGAACCTAGGGCCAAGCTTGGCTTCCTTAAACTCAACTTTGTTCAAATTAAAATTGAGAAACTGAGCAGCTTCAGTCTGGAGACAATGAAGGCAGATTTAAAATAAATAAATAAATGTTTTTATGTAAAGGTAAATGGCATATCATCTTTTTGGATACTGAGGTAGTGTTTTAGCTTTATCCCCTTTCTTGGACTTTTGAAATGTTAAAGCAGATTCTTTTCAAAAAGCACTGAAAACCTGATTTTATTTGAAGCAGTTACAGAAATTTGCAGATTGGACCAAACAAATTTAGAGAGGAGAATGTTGAATCTTTCCTAGCGTTGCTTTTTTAGGGTCCCCTGGATAATTTTCCACTGAGGAAGGAAAACCTATAGAGATTTTTTTTTCTCTTTTAGATAGAAAGATTTCTAGGGAATCAGAACTCCTTTTATTGTAATGATCAAATTCACAGCTTTTCCTAGGATTGAGTGTACATGGCTAATGGCCATGATGGCCTTATCATCAATCAATGCTCCTAATTTCTATTTTAAACCATTGGAAGTTGTCATCATGTGTTGAAGGATTACAGTGTAATTCTGTTTTCCATTATTGCTAATTCTATATTGTATGAGATAGTATGATGCTTTGCAAATCATCTAGTGAAAGGGAGAAACAAGGAAATCTTACTATTAAAAAAATATCAAAGGTTAATCAACTGTATTACACCTAAGCATTTATAAATTATATTCACCATCTGATGAATGAAATTCCTATGATGGAAACTTGAAAGTGCATTCGGTTGGGATATGTGTTGAAATACTGAGAATAGACATAATTGTCCTGGGAGCTGGGATACAACAGAGATGGAAGAGATCTTGGAGGTTTTAGTTATTTTAGATATAAATATATATTTTAGATATAAAGTAGTTTAAATATTAATAGTAAAAGTAGTGCATTATATCTTGTTAGTTCCATTAAAAATAATTGCATGATCATAATACAATTAATGCTACCAATAATTGTAACATGGGAAATACTATACATTGAGTAGGATAAATGATATCTGTTTCTGTTGTTGGGGGGGAGGCACACTGAGAGTAGTCTTCCATATATGCTTGTGCAAATGGCTATACTTAATGTCATGGGAATCAGGAATAATGCACCTTTCCTCATCAAGGCATTGTATCTTATTGCCAAAATCTCTTCTAGTATATACTGAACATGGAAACTTCAAACCAATGTAAAATAAATGTAGCTCTGAAGTAACTTTAAATTTAAACTGGTAATATGTATTCTGAGATACATTGAGCTCACAATTTTGCAATGCACCCATTCCCTCTTTTTCTGTATATAATTATGAACAGATTCCATAGATGAAGATCAAGCACGAAACAAATTGTTCTAGAAGTTTGTTCACATGATGGTTGAGTTTCAGTAAACTTTAACCGTATTGGGGAAGGGGACAGGGCACCAAAGGAAATATGAAATGTAAGATGCTCTTTTTTTTTTTTACGCTAACAGCAGCCTTATATTAAGAAATTAAGCACAAAATGCTTTACTGGTAAAGGAGATAAAATGATGGGAAATGCTTGAGTTGTGAAATATTAGTAAACTGGATTACAATTAAGGGAGAAAAATGAAAATTCCGACCAATAAAATGATAAATGCCTTTCAGAGACAAAACAGAGATAGCATCTTGACAATTGATAATAATAATAATAATAATAGTTGAATTTATTGACCGCTCCCTCTCCCCACAGGGACTCGGGGCGGTGTGCACAGGGAGAATAAAAAAAATAAATATACAAAATACATACCAAATTAAAACAGATTAAATTAATTCCTGTGCTAAAATCCCATTAACTAAAAATCCCCACTAAATATTGATATACATTTAAAAAGCCCATAGAGAGAGAGACTACCCTAGGCCGGCCAGGCGGAAGAGATGAGTCTTCAATTTCAAGCGGAAGGAGCGGAGGTCCGTGGTCGTTCTAATATCGGGGGGAAGGTCGTTCCAGAGGGCCGGGCCCGCCACAGAGAGAGCCCTTCCCCTGGGTGTCGCCCGCTGACAAAGTCTAGTGGACGGCACCCAGAGAAGTCCCTCTCTGTGGGAGCGAATCGGCCGTGAGGATGTGTGAGGCAGGATCCGATCCCGCAGGTAGCTAGGTCCCGAGCCATGGAGCGCTTTAAAGATGATAATTAACACCTTGAAGCGCACCCGGAAGACGACAGGCAGCCAGTGCAGCTCGCGCAAGAGCGGTGTAATGTGGGTAAACCTAGTGGTTCCCATGATTGCTCGCGCGGCTGCATTCTGAACTAACTGAAGCCTCCGGGTGCACCTCAAGGGGAGCCCCATGTAGAGAGAGTTACAATAGTCCAGTCGGGATGTCACGATGTGATGCATGTTTGCATGTAACTTTAAGGCTCCATGTTAGTTCTTGGTGAGTTTTGTAAATGGAATAGCTTATAGATCTTAATTTTATATAATTAAGGATTTATAGGTGGTTCTAATTGTTTTAAAAATAATGACAATCAAATGATATATCATAGTTCTATGCATTCCGCCACTATATGGAAAATTTGTATTGTATGTGGCAACTTTGGATAAATAAAAGCTGTGTTGCTTTTGGTCATACATAAGTAGATCCTTTTTTTGGAGTTCAATGTGTCCAATTTGATATTGTCCAATTACAAATAGTTGCAGCTTGATTCCTTCTGCTGAAATTTTGTGTATGCAGTATACCTATGTCTTATTAAATGTACATATAAACTGTTCATTTTCATAGGAAAGGTGGTGGTGGGCTTGTGATGCTGAATCTTTGCCATGTGGCAGCCAAAGGGCAGGGGGAAGGAGTTAACAAAGGGTTAAGCTTCCCACTGCCATTTCTTTCCTTTGATTGCCCATGTTGTTTGCATCACAGGGTAAACTTGCCCCAACCATGTACCAATTTTTTCCAGGCTGCTGTTTTCAGCCTGAGAAATATTTCCTCAATACTGTTTTGCTTCCCATTAGCTATTTGTTTTGGCTAAACTTCTTTGGCTGTTTAGTATGTTTTATATTTAGCTCCTTCCGGTTTTTCACGTCTTTATTTTGGACTATGTAGACTTCTTGTTCAGCTGGCAAAGCATCACACACCTGATTTGTCATACACGAAAATAACGTGCAGACGGGTGTTCTGTAATGAAATGTTATGATGAGTCATTTAGTTTATATGTGAATTGGATTTTAGTTTCCTCATTCATATATGGAAACTTGAGTAGAATGTGCAGCTAGCTAAACGTTACAACTGATAACAATAGTAAATTCACAGGAGACTTCAGAAAGAGCAAGTGGCTGTCAAGGTCTGTTTTTGTTTCCTATGCACCTGCTTCCCTGGATTGAACTTGCAGATTGTTTTGATTTGGATATTTCTTCATTCCACTGTTGTGTCGATGCAGACACTTGCATTACATCAAGCTTTTGGAAGTGACAAGTGTGCAGAAATTAACCCCTTAGGAAACAACTAAGTTGAGGAAACAAGTACATACTTCCTTAGAATCTCCAAAAGCATCAGTAAAGTTCATGTTGTGATAATCTTGGCAAAAGCAGCACTGTTCTCTGCAATAATACAAGAGACGTATAGTTAATGTCACTCAGTATTCTCCAAATATAATTGTACAGTATGTCACACGTTCATGACAGACAAGTGTTTCTAGGACAGAAATTAGATTTCATTGACAGTTTCATTAGAATTTACACCTTGGTCTATTGTCATTTCCTTGTATATCTTTCTTATAGGTCATTTCATGTAAAGTGGTCTGGGGCTCCCAGGTTGACCATCACAGATTTTGATGAAATTTGAACATTGGATAAGTGTTACGCTTGCTGATGCAATACTTGCGGAGATATAGTCATTTGTTCGACCCCACACCGCAGCCTTCGACAGTATGACTCTGAGATTTCAGCAACTTTGAGATATAATATCTCTGGCAATATTTTATTGAGAGAAACCAAACTTGGCCATCTTCTACAACTTGTTTTGCTCTATTAAACTAAATAATAAAAACATTCTCATGAGCGATCGCCATCTAGATACTTTGGAGCAAAGTGAGATAACGAGAATGATTTAACAGAGTTTCCAGAAGGTCCTTTTTGTAAAAGCGGGCTGAAAATACCCTATTTTTGGCATTTTTACAAAAACCGTCAACTTTACACTCAATTTGTGAACCATTGGAAAGTACTAGGAGAATAAAATTTTATATCTGAAAATCTTGTGTTGCTAAGTTATGATGCACAAAATTTCACATTTCTCATACCTTTCCTTCCAGAGATATAAGAAGCCAAAGTTTATCCTTTTTTCGCACTGCAGTCATTTTTGGCCAACTTTGCTCCAAACTTCGTACAAGATAGCCAAGTTTTATTTCTCTCAACAAAATATTTCTGGAGATATTATGTCTCAAAGTTGCTGAAATCTCAGAGTCATACTGTTGAAGGTTGCGGTATGGGGGTCAAACAAATATCTCCGCAAGTATTGCATCAGCAAACATAACACTTATCATTGGGGATGTGGGTGCATGTTCACACCAAATTTCATCAAAATCCATGATGGTTGACCTGGGCACTTTCCTGAAATCAGACCACTTGACATGGAATGACCTTTATTATAGCTGCTTATTTCACCTCAATTGCATATTTTGGCCCCTTTTTTGGCCATTTACTTTTACTTCAGTAATCTCATAGCTTTGTTATTTAAAACAGTTCAAATATTTTAAAAGGTGTGGCTAGCTGAGGCCTTCTACTTAGTTTGGACAAATGTTTGAAGCACAAGATGAATCTCTCTGCGTGCAAGTATTCAAACATCAAGATTTACTTGCTGTTTTGAATGAAATTGCCCAGTAGCTTTAAAGTAGCATCTGGATTCTGGCCCCTGTTTTGCTATGTTGTAGTCACGTAACAAATGTCAACTGATATGCTTTGGCGAAAGGAAGACGTTTGTCTAGACCAGGGGTCTGCAAAGTTGGCTCTTTTAAGACTGGCGGACTTCAACTCCCAGAATTCCCCAGCCAGCTATGCTGGCTGGGGAATTCTGGGAGTTGAAGTCCTCCAGTCTTAAACGAGCCAACTTTGCAGACCCCTGGTCTAGACTTTTTAAACATTTGAATTCAGTTTTTCTTTAAAACTGAGCACTGTATTGTGGTAAATTAGGCAGTCTCTTTTAATAGAGTCGATGGTCAATTATTTGTAACAGACAAGAGATGATATCCTTTTATCTCAAATCTTAAACTTTGGCTTCTAAGATAAATTTATCTCAGACCAGTTTCCTAGTTCTTGTACAGGCTAAACAGTTTTGAGTCTGTTATTTATATATCAAACTTCTCCCCCACACATGTTTTCTTTTGTGGTTATTTAGGGAAAACATGACATGCTTTACTATATTTTAATATTTTTAGAACACAGGCTATGGGCACACTAAGGTGGAACCCTTTTCATTAAACTGAAAAAAGCTACTACATGCAAAATACTCTTCTAGATCTGCTATAACAAGCCACTGGCAAATGGGGGGGGAAATAAAGTATAGAAAATCAATTTCTTACACTGAAGTCATTTTTGACTTACCTTTATTTTATAAGTAGCTACAATTTCCACCAAAGAAATAGTATCTTGTGTTTTGTAGATTCCATAGAGAGAGCATACCTTTATTTGTGCATTTCATTATGCATCCCCTAAGCACACCCCAGAAATGATTGTATTCTTCTCTCTTGAAAAGTTAGATCATACGAATGAGAAGTCTATGCAAAGTGCCAGTGCATAAGTGGAATGGAGCAAGAGGCATGTCTGCTTCTGCCCTTTCATAGAGAATGCCTGTCATTTCACGTCTATATTGGTTCTTGGGGGATTTTGTTGGAGTAGTATGCTTTTTGTATACTTTATGAATTGATGTTTGTGTCAGGTTTTGGAGGCATTGCCATCTTTTGTGGTTTCCCATCTGCTTAACCATAATTAGCAATGGGGAAAAACATAACCCTTGGAACCTATGCATTCTCTCTGTTATGATTGATACTGCTGTTAAGTTTGCCTTGAAAGGCAATACAGTAATTTCTTTAAACAACAACCTAATATAAGCCTTATTCTTTTGAAAGTAAATTTGTGAAAGGCTAATTTTGGAAGAATCCTGTACTTCCAAGATAAAAATCACAAGTTGTTGTTAGAATGCCCTTAGAGGAATTGCAGGGGTAAATTGATTTGCTCTCATCTTATTATGTAGGGATGGAAATACCATAGCCTTGCCAGAATCCCATAATGTCAGGTGGATCAAGCAAGAATTTGCTGCTGCTGCTGTCCTTCCCTTGCTTGGTTTTTAGAAATATCAGAAATGTTTTATCTTTGTTTGGCTTGAAAACTGAAGGAAGATGTAAACAGTTCAGATTTTAGGTAAGCTACACCATATGACTTTTTCCAGCTAAAGCAAAGGTAACTCCAGTGGTGCAAGAATCTCGGTTAGGACAAAGAAATGATTATAGGCAGCAAACCAATCTCTTTTTAACCTTAATCTGAGTTAAGTGTAGTTATAATACTTTCCATGAATTTAATAACTTCCCAATTTTGTAACAGCATTTAGGAGAACTCTTAAATTGTGCATCTCTTACTATAAAATAATTTACCTTCTTGCTAGACTTAAGATCTTTGAAAAAGATTTATGACTACATTTGACATAATAGGTTTTACTACAGGAAGGCTTATACCACAATAAATCTAGTAGTCTAAGGTATCCCAAGATATTATATGTACTGTAGCTGGTCTTCTGAGACTTTTTAGTGTTTGTTTGATGCAAATAAATGAAAATCTCTAGTCCATATGCTAATTGTATTTAATTAGTTTAAAACAACCTTTTCTAAACAAAGGGTTGAAAGGGAAATAATTTATTTGATTGTCCCCTGGATTATCTGCCTTATTTCCTTTCATCAAATGTGACTTGTAGAAGTTGAAGTCAGGCAGCACACAAATGTGTATGTCTTCTTTTTCTTACATGACTGCATCTTTTCAAGTGTATCTGCATGTATTTATACTCAAAAAAAGCAGTGGGTGTTTATACAGGTGGAGTCACTTGAGAATAATTTGGAGGTTCACTAGTTCATTAGCTCTGGCACGGCTTGCCAATAGCTTTATTTAGGTTCTTGGCATACATTACACCAAATCACTGGTTTCTCAGATAAATTATAGCTACCAGATTTCATCCTTTGGGAATATCTGTAACATTTTCAAGAGTCAACAATTTAGACAATGACACAATTATGCTCTGAGAATACCATCCTGGTTTTGGCATCTCCTGTTTTTTCCCCTTTCTGTGTGCTCTACCAGATCTCATAAATTATATACCATTTGTTTCTGGCAACAAACCTCACATTAAGCAGCACAGAACAAGATTAAATATAGTGACAGTTACTCCAAACACAGTGTTAAAGATACAATTCATTCACAAGACTTTCTTCTGCCTTTATTTCTTAGACAAATGGAATCTGAAAACTATGGATTTTGGAGTCTCTCTTCACCTAGAAGGTGAAATGTCAAAAAATTGCCATTCATGAGAAAAATTAAGCTGTCTATAGAAGCTTTTTTTTTAAGTTTGTAATTTCTCGTCTCACAGGAGTGTTAGAGCATGTTAGATGGGCTTGAGTTCTATATACCGTGATAGGGAGAATCCATTTGAATGAATAAATTACAATGTGTGTGCAAGCATGATTGAGGCAGACAATGAGGACATCAATCAGTGACAGAAAATGGACATAGGAAAAAGAATTAGCTAGAAATACAAAATGTTATGAGTTAATCATTTTTTCCATGGTTTGCTGAATGTCCCCAAGTAATTTTGCATCACATTAACACAGCAGTAGCAATAGCACTTAGATTTATATATCCTCCCCGTAGTCTATGGAAATTCTCAGTCATCCATGCTCATGGTTGTCCCAAAGGTGCTTTTTCAAGAGGCAACTGGACTTCTCTTGGATGAGAAGCGAAACATCTTCAAAGAAAAACCAGAAAGTCCAGTTGCCTCTTGAAAAAGCACCTTTGGGACAACCACCCCATAGTGTTTTACAGTACTCTCTGGGCGGTTTATAATGCCAGCATAGTGCCCAATCCTCGGAAGGATATAAGGCTGAGATAACCTTGAGCCCATTAGAATTGAACTCCAGAGTATGGGCAGAGTTTGCCTGCAATATTGCATTCTAAGCACTGCGCCACTTGGACTCTTACTTCATATGAACCTTGAATAAAAAGTAAGAAAAATACATGTCTCAGAAAGGATGACTTTGGGTTGAGGTATAATAATGTTGTTTACACTCCATCTTTCTATAAGGCCAAAAGCAAATATATTCAGTTGAATATGATATACACACACAATTTAGACTAAGGATTAATAATCTCTTCCAACATATACTCTATAGTATCATTAGTCATGTGTGAAGTTGTTTTTGTAGCATTTAACCAATGAATGTTAGACCAGTTACTATTATTTATTTTTCTCATCCCAGTAAGTAGAGATATACAAAGAAAATGACTGTCTTTTTACTTGAAGAAATTCATTCATAAATAGCAACCATGCTATATTTGATTTGCAGCCAATACTCTCCCTCTGTCTTAATACCAGCTCAGTCGGGCTGTTTGCCTATCCAATCCCTTTCTGGCTTACAGGGGCTCTAGAGGGGCTTAAGCAGACTGGATCTTTCTAGAAGCAAGATCCTGCCATTATGTTCTGATCTCTTACCTTGAAATTTTTGATTTACACAAATTTACACTGTACTATCAGCTAGCAATTATATGGTTAAATTAAAATGGAGGCTTGCCTGCTAAGAAAAAGAAAAATTGAAGCATGAAAAAGCATATTTTCTTTTTTGTATCATTTATTAAAAACAAATGATAGAAGAAGTTTAGTGTTCATGCAAACACCTAGTAATCTAGTAATCTGACTAAAGCTTTGTCATTATACACATATTTGTTCCCTTTGAGATGTAAAGATACAACTATAGTCCATATGGTTGCAATAGAAAAACCTCAAGATTTCTCATAGGAGATCCTGCTTTGTCACAATCTTAGTTTCACCCTAATAGGTGTCTTATTGGCCAGTTTAACACTATTTGCTAAATCTACCCAAAGAACTGCAGGTGTTAGTACTGCAATTCCTACGTTGGCTATACATTTGATAATCTTTACTGTCTCATATGAAAGGTCCTTGTTTTAAAATAACTTCATTTTTTTCTTTCAGGGTTTATTGGATTACCAGGGAATAAATCATCAGATCATAATTTTGCGTCTTTTGCATTACATCGTCCGCTTCATATGGAGAATGCAGTGACTAGGGCTTCAAGAGGCCATGAAGATTGTTTACTTGGTTCCAGCAACAAAGCCCACGAACAATCTCTCTGGATGCAGCTAATAGCCATTCCTGACTTTGGGACATCCAGCAAATTAAAGGAGCAAGGGACTCCATAATAGAAAATTAACAAATTGTGATGGATTTTTGGAAATGGGTCAACATTTTTAGAAACAAGATTTCTTACAACAGTAGAGCTGACACCATTTTTTGTTGATGAAACTTTTTTTTAAAAAAACTGCTATATAAAGCTTTTAAGAAAAGTAATTGAATCATGTGTTCACATTAGGAAATATGTAGGCTGCTCCTCTACCTTACAACGGAATTGACTGAGCCAGCTACTTTTGTAAAGCTGCCTTAGTTTTTATATTAAAGACATATTGTACAGCTTTTTAAAGAACAAATCTTCCCAAGTAGTGAGAGGCCAGACTCTAGTATTAGGTCCTCCATTCATTCCAGATGACTTCCACGCAGAAGAGCTCATGATCATTAAATGAAGTGGATGGAGACAAGATGGAAAGATTGGAATTGATACTTCCAGTTATTCCTCCCCAAATTTCTGCCATAAAAGTCAGCTGCCTTTGTGCGTCTACACCAGAAGGAATTTACACAGAACATGCACCCGTCTGCTGTGCAAGTACCAGATTGGATCTTTCTTTGTGAAGAGCTTCTGCCTCTTGCAGTCCAGAGGAAGAAATATTGAAGTTGCTTTGAAAGTTGAAATTTAACTGTGAAAGTTTAAATGGTCCAAATAATGACACCAGGTTGCCTTTTATAATTTTCTTCCTACGTTATTTGTATATATTCTATAGCATAAACTGATGTGGGGAGGGAGGGGGGCAATGTAGCAATAAGTTTTTGCATGTGGGTGAAAGCAGTTCCTACACCTGTGCAATATTGCCCCAAGTTGTTAGAACAGGGTCCTACTGCATGATTTCTGGCACTGTTTTGATCCTCATTATGGTATTTTACTGTTGTTTAAATCCAGTTTGGGTGTCTGTAGTTTTTTTTAAAACAAGCACTCTGGATTTAGTTATTGCTGCATTTATTCTTAAAATAAATTATCTGGAGGGATGAGTTAGTAACCATAATGTGGAATGTACAAGGACTACTGACTCAGTGTGTGGATTTGGGGTTGATAGCAGCACAGTATTCAAATTGATTCTGAGGGTAAAAATTCCAAAAGAGATGGAAACAACTTTTTTTTCCTTTTATAAGTTTTAACAGGAGAATTTCTGAAACCTCCCCCCCCCCCCCAAGTGCAGCCTTCATAGCCTCATGTGAGAAAGTAGCTGCATTTACCTACTTTGTTGGTGAGGACTACTTACAGTTTACTTAGAAGAAGAAAAAATCTTGAACTGAGGTAACTAATTCCAAAAAGCTGAATTGTGCAACCTAAATAATCAAATAAAGGAAATTGTTTCTCTGAGCCATAGATAGTAGTAAAAATAGTGATTCCCTAACTGCAGACTGAAGGTCAGTCATATGCCATGGGAGAGACGAAGTGTGTCTGCAAAAAGAGAAACCTTGCCATATTTGATGTTGCTTCGTCCCTTTGTGTGCCTAGAGATGGAAACAAATATCCTTCTCAGGATAAGGGTTCTCTCATAAAATTTCTGGTTTCTCTTGCATTTGTCAGGTACAGAAGCCTTCATGAACATAGGAAGCTGCCTCATTTTGAATCAGAGTACTGGTCTGTTTAGGTTAGTGGTTGTTGGCTGGGTCTTTGCCATCCCTTCTCAGAGATATACCGCATTTTTCAGAGTATAAGATGCACCAAGGTTTTGAAGAGGTAAATTTAAAAAAAAAGGTTTTTGCACTCTGCAAACCTCTCCAAAACAGTTTGTCATGAAAACGGGCTCGATTTGTTTTTCAAAAAAAGGACATGACTAGCCCTTGGGAGGCTTGTAGAGTGTTCCTGAGGGGTGGGTGGAGCAAAAACAAGCAAAAAACGGCCCTTTTTTTGTCAAAAAAAGAGGGCATTAGGAAGCTTATATAGTACTCCTTGGGGCTGGGGGGGGGGGGCGGCAAAATGGAGCAAAAAATCCAGGCTGTTTTTTGCTCATTTCTGCCCTCCCCTGCCCCCAGGAGCTCTCTGAAAGCCTCCTTAAGCTATGCAAGGCCTTTTGGTGAAGGGGGCGGGGCTTCAGGAGGCCAAAACGCTGTATTCAGCCTATAAAACGCACCCAGATTTTCAGCTTCTTTTTTGAGGAAAAAAGGTGCATCTTATACTCCGAAATATGGTGTGTGTGTCCCCCTCCCCCCCCCTCTCTCTCTCACACACACACGGTGTATGCTGGATTACTTACTGATTACCATTCTGTCTCAAAGCCTGAGCATGATGGCAGCAGGTCCAGTTCACTATGGCATTTTCTCTAATTGAAAGGAAGATACCTCTTTGTTACTTTAGGCACTGATTGGAAACTTAAGTATTTATGAACTGGACCCAGTAAGGCCAGAACACACTCTGCTCCAGAGAGCAACCCTTGAAACAATTTAAAAGTTTAAACAGACCATTAAGGGGCCTAATGGAAATCTTATTTAGCTTTGCTTGCCTTTGGTGTTTGTGGGAGAGATGGTCAAACAATTGTAGTTTTTTTTTTAATTGGAGGGAAGTCAGTTGCTTCCAAAAGGATTAAAATTTTGCTTTAAAACAGAGAGTTCAGAATATTGAATTTATAAAATTAGTAAATTATGACATACACATTAAGCTTAATCTTGAATGAAAATGAATCAAAATATAGCAAGTCAATTTCTAATGTAACAATGGTGGTTAGCAGATGTGCATGCTGACTTGTTTTAAAAAGGCTTTTGCTTCTGAGAAATCTTTTGTCACTCATCATAGTTTATACTAAATATAAAATGTTTAAAATGTTGTAGGTAATAGTAAAATGTAAAATAATAGATATAGCTTGGGAAAACTGAAAAACTGAAAGCAACAGTGATTTAATAAAAATTAAATGAGCGGTAAAGTTGTGCTGCACCACATTATGGTCAGGTAGTTCATATGTCATTTTTAATTGGCCACGTGAGGCAACTGAAAGTGAGTATTTGCATAACAGATTCTGTCCCTTTTTCTCTTTGCCATATAATTTTATCTGGTCCTTGATTCGCTATATAGACTGGTACAGACCATAAACTTGATTCCAAATACTGTGCCACTTCTGGTTTCACCAGCACCACTGAAAATGTGTAACTACCTTCAAAAAGTTACAGGCTTTGACTTCTCTTGAAGCCATCTAAAGTGCATTTGTAGAATCTATACTCTTATGATTCTCTGTATTATCAACACCACCTCTGTGATTTCTCTGTATTGTTCCATAAATGTTTAATTCTTGTGCCTGTCCGGAATATGTGGAATGTTAGTCCACCTAGTGGAGATTCACCTATTCCCTGTATGTATTTCTTTAACCAATTGTTACAGAGGTCCAGTGAATTATAAAACACACACACCAATAAGCAAAATGTTTCACATTCAGGTGAAAGTTGTCCACAGAACTGCCTGGTAGTGGAGACTAAGGACCGAAAGCAGTGAAAGTGCTAACCATCTTTTGGAAATGGGGATGTTAAGAGTGTATTATGTTAAAGTTCCTTACCCATCTCAGCAGGCAAGTGTCTTTCCAAACTGACAGGGTTGATTAGCTGGTGCTGTATGCATTGCTCTCAGATTTAAGAACAATCTCAACAACTTCATGCCATCCTCTCTTGTCCCATCTTTTATAGGGCTGGGCAGCATTTCAGATTCAATTTCAAAAAATGCTTGAGAATGCACAGGGGAGAGGAACATTGCCCTTGACTGTAACTCCTTAAAGCAGCTGTCACCTGTATCGTGTGACAGGTGTGAGATTTATTGAAAAAGATGCAGATGCCTTCAGGAGTGCTAAGGTGCATTCTCCCGTGCATTCTGTAGTACATTTTTAGGAAGAAAGCCATGTTAGTCTATGGTAACGAAAACTTGGAAGAGCTCTAGTAAAAACCTCTGAATATCACATGTTATTAAAAGACAGTGACTTTGACGAGCTGCAGTTACTTAATCCGATGCATCAGTGGCTAGATTGATACAGGATTTAAATTAGGGTGGGGTGGTGGGAAGAGAGGGGGAAAACAAATTATGCTGAAGCTGTTTTATCTCACAGGTAGCCTATGCATCTGATGAAGTGACCTGCAACTCAGAAGAGCTTATGACTTCTAATGTAACGTGTTAGCCAGAAAAGGTGCTCTCAGAGCCCTTCTGATTTTTTGAAGCACCATTTGGAATTGTATTTGAATCACTGCTGACATCCAGTTATAGATTTAGTTAAGGAGGCACACATAGTGTTGCTTTACATGCTTCGCTTTTGCTGAATCAAGCATTTATTTGGTAACTCTACAGGAGGGAGATTCCTTGTTTGATAATGTTGGTCCATAACTTTCCTAATTTGATTTGTTATTTTAATTTCAAATAGAAATGACAATGCTGTTAATAGGAATTTGATCTGTATATTTGCATGTTGCTTGCAAAATCTGCTTTATTGGAAGAGGAAAGGAAATAGATTTAACAGCTAGCATTATGCTGCTCAGATTGATACCGTACAAAATGCCAGAAATTCTTTCTGTTCCAACTAAAGTGATGCTAATATACAACATTAGACACCAACTTTTGATAAAGGTTTGCTATTATTCAGTGTGTCCTAAGATCCTGTATTTGAATTTGACCATATTTTAAATGGAAATAATTACCAGAAGTATCTTTTAGCACAAACTGGCTTATGTTGGTTGCCAACATGGACCCAGGACAATGTGCCTAGACTTCATCTTTACTCACCAAAGCATGAATGAAACTTTGCTCCTGCTTCTGTACCTGGAGCACTCCAGTGTTAAAATTAAATCCTTCTGTAGACTTCAACCATGGTTGGGATCTTGGGAGTTCCATGCATGCACCTTATGTTGGAAGACTCCTTTGTTCCTTTCTTGGATTGGAGCATATGCTGCTCCTTAGGATACCATAATTTGAGGAGTGGCTTTCTCTTAGGGATGGGTATGTGAAAATAAGGAGCTGCTGTAGAAAGGGGGCCTTTGAAAAGCCCAGTGCATGAGCAGTGGCGCCTGTGCTGCCTTTTTGCATCCCTTGTCCTCCCCTCTCCCCCAATTTCTTTAAAGGCTTGGCTGGCCCAGTGCCTTGAGATGTGTACACATCCATATGTGTTAACTGATAGCATGGACGCGCAATGAGCTTGCTGCCATGGCTTAAGGCGAGCATTATAAGCCTAATGCATATTTTAAAAATTCTGTGAATTATAACATAAACAGTAAATGACACAATATTGGCACTGTGTGGCCCAAACCCAAGCTTTCTTTTTTCCACAGACATTTATCTATATAGATACCTATATCTAAAAACTAAATCAAATAATACCCATTTGGTTTTCCAGTTCACTGCAGGTTTTGTGCCTTGACAACCCCACTGTGAACTTAGTAAGACTTGTGGGTTTTAAAAATCTTGATGTAATTTAACATATATAACCTTTTTGTCTATTAGAGGATTTAAAAAATAAAATGAAATTCCCTTTTAAATAGTCCTGCCAAAACATTTTTATGAAGAATTTCCTTTGGTTGTGGAGAAACCAGATATAAATTTCTTCCCAGAGAATTACTAAGACTTTCAATGCTTTTATTTTCTTTCAATGATTGTAAATATTTGAATATTTATTAGATTAGAGCAGTTCTTCTCATCTGAGCCAAATGTTACCTGTGTGCAATGTTTCCTCTTTTCTTACTATTTCATGTAAGTTTTTTTTTGTATAGCAGCAGAAATTTCTCTAAACTTCTTTTTGTAAAATTGAACTTGTTAAATACTGTAGGTTCCCCTTTTCTTTGTAATTAATGCACTCTACTGTTTCATAATGCTGTAACTTGTAGAAATGTTGTATATTTATTTTCTGCTTATTTAAGTTCTTGTAAAGTCTTTTTTTTTTCTTTAAATTTTACTTAGCATATATGAAAATAGTGATTGATCAGTTTAGAGCACTGTCTACTAGTTTGAGATATTTGGCGCTATTTTAGATATTAACCCCCTTATTTTCTCTCATTGCTCTTGCTTCCTTCTCTGTCTTGTTACAGCGTTCAAGTATAAAGTGCAAGCAGAGAGTACAATTCCATTGTGTCATTAGGAAAGCCCCATACTCAAGCTTTGAAACATTTGTATACGCTCTTGTGGGGACTGATGGTGGTTTTCAAAGAATTTTTACTAAAGCAACAAGCAGTGAATTAGTCTTCAAAAATGATAGGCATGATCCAAGGACTTGCATGGGCACGTTGTGTTCAATCAGAATTCAGATGACCCCAGCAACCCACCACAAAAATCAATGTCTCTGGAAAATTCATGAAATACCAGATGACAACCTTGTTGGTGCTTCCTGTTTCTTTCTTGAATTGTGCTAATATTAAGGGCTGTTAATACTGCATCCCTGGACCTCAGTTTATGTAGCACAGGATATGGCTGTTACCTCATGATCAAGAAGTACCTACAATTTATTCAAGAACTATTAAATTTTTAGCGGAGTGAAATTTTGCACCCTGGTTTGAAGACCACTAGTTATTGTATGTCATCAGGTACAAACATCAACGTAGCACTGATCTTGTACTGATTAATCACTAATTTGTTTCATAGAACCCAGCATATGTAGCATTTTTATTGCAGTTTCCCTGGCTTACTTGTGTTTTGCACTGATGAAAATTTGACAGGGTAATTGCCACTTTACTTGTGCAATACTGCTGTAAATAACTGCAGATCTTTTTTTAAGATGCAATCCTTTATGTTCTTAATAATGAATTTTATATGAATAAAACTTTTCAACTACTATTGTGTACTTTTTTTATTTACTTATCGGGAGTTTTCTACACAGATTTGCTTATGTGTATAGTTGTACTACACAAATCTGCATGCAGTTTGATGTCAACATCTCAAAACCATACGTGTAACATACCGTATTTTTTGGACTATAAGACATACCACGATTTTGAAGAGGTAAATTAAAAGAAAAATGTTTTTGCCCTCCTTGGCCCCTAGGAGCACTCTGCAGGCCTCCCAAACCCTCTGCATGTATGAAAAACGGGCCATGCAGAGATTTTGGGAGGCCTGCAAAATGCTCTTGGGGGCCGGGGAGGGCAAAAACGATGTGTGTGGGGGTTTGGAGGCGAAAAAATGGGGTGTGCAGAGGGTTTGGGAGGCCTGTTGAGTGCTCCTGGGGGCTGAGGAAGGCAAAATACCCGCATTTTTGTGAAAAACGGGGCTGTTTTCACTTGTTTTTGCCCTCCCCAGCCCACAGGAGCACTCAACAGACCTCCCAAACCCTCTGCACGCCCTGTTTTTTGATAAAACGGGGCCAATTTCGCTTGTTTGTGTCCTCCCCAGCCCCAAGGAGCACTTTGCAGGCCTCCCAAACCCTCTGCATGTCTATTTTTGCAAAAAACGGGATGTGCAGGGCGGGGTTTTGGAAAGGCAAAAATGGCTGTATTCAGTGTATACACACCCAGATTTTCATTCTCTTTGGGGAGTGGGGGAAGGTGCATTTTATACTCTGAAAAGTACGGTAATCCATGAGGCAGAAAAATGAACGGGAGTTAAAACAAGAGTCTCAATCTGAGAAAAGGATTATGTTTTTTTAAAGCAGAGGAAGGAAAAAGTGAATTAAAAACATAAGAGTGTACATATTTGCTTTTTCTATGGTACCAGATCTCAGGGAAAATTTCTAAAATCCAGAAATGTCTTCCTTTTGGGCAAATAGGTAACAAACAAGCTAGTACAAATTAGTTACGTGATGTTTCTTTACAAAAGGAATACTTCAGCAAACCGCTACAGGGAATATTGTTTTATACACCATCTTCAGAAGCTTACATTTCTCCCTGTTTTCTCCATATTTTAACCATCAATGACTAAATGGAATGTGTTGGCTGCATCAACAGAGGGATAGAATCTAGATCACGTGAAGTGTTAATGCCACTGTATAGTGCCTTGGTAAGGCCACACTTGGAATACTGCATACAGTTTTGGTCGCCACGATGTAGAAAAGACGTGGAGACTCTGGAAAGAGTGCAGAGAAGAGCAACCAAGATGATTAGAGGACTGGAGACTAAGACATATGAAGAACGGCTGCAGGAGCTGGGTATGTCTAGTTTGATGAAGAGAAGGACCAGGGGAGACATGATAGCAGTGTTCCGATATCTCAGAGGGTGCCACAAAGAAGAGGGAGTCAAACTATTCTCCAAGGCACCTGGGGGCAGGACAAGAAGCAATGGGTGGAAACTAACCAAGGAGAGAAGCAACTTAGAATTAAGGAGAAATTTCCTGACAGTAAGAACAATTAACCTCTGGAACAGCTTGCCTCCAGCAGTTGTGAATGCCCCAACCCTGGAAGTCTTTAAAAAGATGTTAGACAGCCATTTGTCTGAAATGGTATAAGGTTCCTGCCCATGCAGGGGGTTGGACTAGAAGACCTACAAGGTCCCTTCCAACTCTGCTATTGTATTGTATTGAGTTCTGGATTGCTACTATGAGCTACCTGGAGAGAGATATGCACCAGAAAGCCAAATTTGGAAACAAAATAACAAGGAAACCATTTTGGAAGATCAACAAACTGCTTCTAATTTTAATATGACTCACATGTTGACTATTTGTTATTTTTTAGTTTAATATATTCTTAAACTCTCCTTTCTAATGCAAAGGGTTGAATCTGTTTAGTAATTCGTTGCTCCTTCATTTTTTGGAATTGGGTCCTGAGGTAGGAATTGCCTTATCCCTGCTGCCATTTAAGAAGGACCTTTTAAGATGGTTCTCCTTTGCCATACTTTTGGATCTTAATTTTTACATTAATTTTGTTACTATCTTTTGCAATCTGGGTTCATTTTTTTCATAGTAGTAGTAATATGCTTTTAAACATTTTTATTGATAAGTCATGCAGAGTTGTGGCATGGGGTGAATAGAAATAGCATAAAATGAATTATGAAAAGATATACAGGGAGGGTAAAAGTAATTTATGCAATTTTTTGTTAGCAGAAGATTCTTGAGATATGTCTTCAAAGTACTTAAAAATTCAGCTTAAAATATTCTAATGCAATTCTAAACAGATTTCAAAATTAAAAGAAATAGTTACATTCATAATAAATGTAAGTTTAAAGAGAGGGACCATTGGCGTCACTAGTAGAGCGCCATATGGAAAAATGAACTGTGATTCAGTGAGCATGCTGTTGTATTGGTACTGTAAGGGTAGAAGGCAACACATACCTAATTACAGAGCAGTGCAATTTTTTCCATTTGGATTGCTTCCTGTACAACACTTTTCTTTGAAGAACTTTCTGGACTAACTTCTTGTTTCAACCACTCAAAATAATTTCTAGACCAAAGTAGAAAGTCACTATTTTTCACATGCCTTTTGGTAAGTAAGATCAAACTATGATTCAGAAATGGGCCAGAGTATGCTAATAACATCACTTTTCAACTCTTACTCAATCTGTGGAATGACGGCAACTACTTGGAATGCTCCAGGATATTAGGAAAAGAGATGCTGGAAGAATCAATTAGTATAAATTGTAAATGTCCAGGAAAATGTTTTGTGGATAAAAATCTTATTTGCTCTTGGTTGGAAATTGATTGATAAAATATATTGAGATGACAGGGATCCTATCTTACATTATCATAGAGATTTTTAAAGCCTGTAGATGTCAGGGAAATTATCAGCGTTCCCTCTGGTGGATCTCTACCTGACCTTGCTGGGGAAAGTGGCCAAGAAGACTGTAATCAATACTGCTTTGTGGGAATTGGAGACTCCAGCATCAGTGAAAGACTTGCTGATTTCCCTGTTTCTCAACAAATCAAGCCTGAATCCAATGGAAATGAGAAAATATTGTATCGTCAATCATTCCCCCTTGCAGAAGGTTGTTAGGAACATATTTATAGTTATAGAGAGCTTTGGAGAAGCAGATTAGCAGGACCTGGAAGTCTGGCTTCTCATTGTTAAGTCTTTACCTACACATCAAGGATCCAAAATTCAGAAATGTAAGTTTTAATACCAAGAATTAGTAATGTTTTGAGACGAGTTAGGAACCCTCCAACTCTCTTTTAGTAATTCATTAAAACCGGGCCTCTTTGAAGCTTTGAAATTTCTTTCCCAGATTGTTTGCATGACAAACTAAGACAATGCTATTAGATAAATCTGGAATAGGACCCTCAATTTGCTGTATGCCCCTGCTTCTTTCTTGGCTTCAAACTCTTACAAATGACTATCAGTGAGACTTGTATTAAGGAAAGACAACTATTCTTGTCCTAGATATTTGGTGCTTTTCATCACAGTATTCTGGACTGCCTACAAAGATTGGGAGTTGGTGGCACTGTTATAATGATTCTGCTATAATCTAAGTGGCTAGAGGAACTATCCTTAGACACAGATCTATTATGGGATGCTATAGAGCAGAGGTTCCCAAACTTGGCAACTTTAAGACTTGTGGACTTCAACTCCCAGAATTCTCCAGCCAGCAGAGCTGGATGGAGAATTCTGGGAATTGAAATCCACAAGTCTTAAAGTTGCCAAGTTTGGGAACCTCTGCTATAGAGTTTGGTGTTCTCTATCACATCTAAATTTGCATGGAGAGGAAATCCATTTGTTTGGGATGAGACATCCATATACTGTTGTATAGCTCTACTTCAGGTCAGATAGGAGATACAATAAAAGCTCTAACCTGGTCTGTAAGACGGAGGAGAAGAAACAGGTTCAGATTCAAGCTGAACAATGCAAAATGACTTTAATGTGAACTTAGAAGCGAACAGATTCCAAGACTACTATTTTCTAATCTGAAAGAGATTGTGGCTCCTCAGAGTAATCAGGTTTACAATCTAGGAATTCTCCGAGACTCAGTTCTTTTGCTAGAAGAGGAGGTAAAGGACATGGCCAGGAGGGCTTTACCCCAGTGCAAGTTCTAATCTTATCTAGAAGAGAATATGGTGAGAAGTTGCTTATGACTTTATCAACTCTTGCTTAAATGATTCCAATTCACTCTTTAGTTTATAATGGAGTCCTTGAAGATTTGGAAAGTTTAATTGGTCCAAAATGCAACAGCCTGCATGCTTAGTGGCCAGTCTCTATATTGCCATATTATAATACCACTGTTGTGAGAGCAAGGTCAACATATGTACTGCTTTATCTGAGTGACAAAAAAATGAACCAATGAGTCTCTGGATCTTCTAATACAGGGGTGTCAATCTCGTGTTGTCACAGCAGCATCACGTGATGTATCGTGACTTTCCCTCCCTTCACTAAACCAGGCGTGGGTGTGGGAAGCGTGGGGAGCATCTGGCCCACATGCTGGGAGTCTGACATCCCTGCTGTAGTGTCCATTCATGACCTCGGTAAATCAACTTGGACACAAGTTGATATTATCAATCCATCTAAAATTGAAGAACATAATTGGATATTCATATCCAAAGCCTGCTGCCCTAAAGCGTCTATTTAATCCAGTCATTGCTTGAAGGCAAATATGTGCTGCTGCTGAATTTCTAGATGTGGACACACTGATAAATAGTCTGCCTTTCCAAGCAGCTGCATTTTGATGGGGAAACAGAAAGTGATAAGGTTTCAATCAGCTTGTGCATGCTGTGCTGAATCAGCAGGCCGCCTGAATTCTGGCTCTATGCCTTCACTGAAGGGCCTCCATGGCTCCCTTACCCCTTGTGCAACCTGCCAGACAGCCCTGCTTCAGATCCCAAGGGTGAAAATATGGCCAGGTGAAAGCATGAGCCTGGATATTTCAAGTCAAAAAGATAATTTATAATGATGCAAAGTTATTTCAGCACATCTAAAGGAAAAAAAAGGGGTATTTCTGTGTAGAATTCATAACCAAACCCAAAATGTGCTTGATATTGAGCTGCACTCTGGATCAGCTGTCTACCGGTAATTATAAGTAAATGGAGTGTGTTTATGCATGGGACTTTTACAGGTAATGTAATATGCAAATGTGGGGACAACATCCCATTTAGCTGGAACAGTTTTTTTTTGGGGGGGGGGGGGGGGAAATCCATTAGGTCAACTTTGGACTTGACAGGTTCTACTTTTTAAGACCTTTCAAATTAATAAGACTCCTAAACCTAAGGTCATCTCAGAGAAATCAGGGCTGGAGCCACCAAGACCATGTGTAGAAATTGGATTTCCATGGTCTGACACTACAGTGACATTTTGAAAAGGAGACAATATCAGATCTAGTCATGGAACTCATCTTCTCTATAATAACGTTGATAGGGCACCAAAAAGCCTCCCTCCAATGGACTCTCCGTCTTCATATTAGTTTTAATTTTTGCATGAGTTGCTTGAAGTTGTACAAGGCGTTATGGAACATGTTATCATTCATGGTACCATGCTCCCTATAAAGAGGGTCAGGCCAGCCAGGCCAATTCAGGATTAATCCAGTGCTCTCTCTAATCACTTGATCAGTTTTAGATGTTAGCTAAATTAGCTCATTTTTTCCTGATTAATTCCAAATTGGATATAGGAAGAGGAAGGATGATCATTACCAGTGTAACTTGTAAATTACATAGCCTGATTCAATTCTCTTTTCTGCTGTAGGCTTTACACATAGTGAGAAGCGGACAAAAGGAATCATACTCAGAGTGGGTTAATTTAACTTTCCTCACTTAGAAAGGGAGAAAACTATGCAAAATCATCTTAGCATACTTGCATTTCAGAGGAAAGCTTGATTATACGCTGTGCTGTGTTTCATCTAAACTGCTGTGGCTCCTTAAAAAGTATGGTGTAATCATAAAACACTTCAGCTGAGGTGCAATGTAATAGGGCAGCCCCTCCTGATGAGGGCCATATATACAACCATCTATTCTTTGGACAGTTGTAATAACAGCATTTGTATTCCATTAAGCCCTGTCAAGAGTGATTTCATGACCCAGCACTGCTACAGTTAGCTACAACAGTCACAACAGCTGTGGTGCAGAGTGGAGATGTCTTTCCAAGCCCAGAGCAACTCATATCCCACAGGTGCTAAGGAAACAGCAGCAGTAACTGTTTATACAATCCAGGAGCTCTCATTACATTTCAGATGCTATGGTACCTCTCTCTACTGTGCAGGCAAAGAACAATTTCAACCAGTGTTTCTCAAACTTGGCAACTTTAAGAAAAGTGGATTTCAATTCCAGCTAAAAGTGAGATCCTGAATGTGAGACTTGAAGATCCTGAATCCGATACCCAAAGGAGGGTCTGATGACCTGCAGATACTTCTAACTACATACATCTATTAAAGGACCAATGTAGCTAGATGCCAGTCTACAACCTTTAACAAAGTATTTTTGGTTGTGGGTTCACATTTATGTAAGAGTAATAGCTCTGGAGGCACTGATATTTTGGGGAAAGATAAAAATTATTTCATGTTATAGGAGTTGTAATTGCTGCACTTTTTATAGTGATGAGAAATTTGTGGATTCCACTATTGGAATTACTAGCATTAAGCTGAACCTTAAAATAACCTAGGCCAAATTTAGGCCTTAATTCATTAAGACCTGTGTGCAAATTACTCATACTGGCCTTGGCCCAGTTGTTTCCTTGAGTCTACGTAGGTATGCTTAAATTTGCAACTAGCCAAAGTTTTTAAAGTTTAAGTTTCTACCCTCAGTGTTGTTTTCCAATTCTTCTGGACTGAAAAACAGATTATAATTTACAAATAAATAAAATTATAAATGTGAGTAGATATAAATTGTGGAAACAGAGCTGGTCTCTTTTCAGCATCCACCCAAAACCTCAAAATGTCCCTCTCTTAAAATTCTTAAGTGGAGACAGTATTTAAGTTTGTCATATGGAATAATTATTGGCTACCACTTCATCACAGAAACAAGTGAGTTAAGCCACATGATTTCCAGGAAAGTGTTATGAATTATATCTTTACAAGCTCTTGGCCTTTACAAGCTCGTGACGTCCCAACTCGACTACTGTAATACTCTCTACATGGGACTTCCCTTGAGGTGCACTCGAAAGCTACAGTTAGTCCAGAATGCAGCCGCGCCGGTGATTACGGGAGCCTCTAGATGCTCCCATATAACACCGATCCTGCGCGAGCTGCACTGGCTTCCTGTGGCCTTTTGGGTGCGCTTCAAGGTTCTGACGACCATCTTTAAAGCGCTCCATGGCTCAGGGCCTAGTTATATGCGAGACTGCCTCCTGCCCCATACATCCCTACGGCCGATCCGCTCCCACAGAGAGGGCCTTCTCAGGGTGCCATCGGCCGGACAATGCCGTGTGGCGACACCCAGGGTAAGAGCCTTCTCTGTGGCGGGCCCTGCCCTTTGGAACGACCTACCCCCTGAATTGCGTACCATCTCGAACCTCTGCCTCTTCCGCCAGTGTCTAAAAACACATCTTTTCCAGCAAGCCGGCCTAGCCTAACCTCCCGTTGGGACTATTTTAGATTTTAAAATTGGATTTTAGCATAGGATTATAATTTAATATGTTTTTAAATTCTGTATTTATTGTTTTTGTATGTTTTTTAAATTCCTGTGCGCCACCCTGGGTCCCTTGTGGAGAAGGGCGGGCTATAAATGTGATATAAATAAATAAATAAATAAATAAATAAATAAATAAATTAATAAATAAATAAATAAATAAATAAATAAATAAATAAATAAATAAATAAATAAATAAATAAATAAATCAATCAATCAATCAATCAATCAATCAATCAATCAATCAATCAATCAATCTTCTGATTTTATTTTATTTTAAAACCCCATCATATCCCAAATTTAAAATGAAGATAATTCCGATTCTACTTTTATGGAACATCTCTGCATGATCATACTTTCCTAAAAGATAATAATAAAAAGGTGCTACTATTATCCTAGTTAGTTTCTTGCTCCAACTAAATGGCAGCATTTCACTGACCTTGGCTAAAGTTAAACAAGGGCAGTTCAAATAAGTAAATAACATCCTGAAGGAAGGCAATAGCAACCAGTTTCATATTGTTCCAAGAAAACAACAGAGACCACCTACCAGAAGTGAAAGTTAACTTGAAGAGGATTTTCTTATATCTTTGTGGAAGCATAACTAATAACTACTATATAATTTAACACATTTGTTATCCAAACAAATAGTCAAGATAACCAACCCACTTTACTGTCGTGGAATCCTTGATATAGAATCGCAGGTGTCAAACTTGTCGCGTCACATTGTCATGTGATGTTTCGCGATGTCTTTTCCCCCTTTGTGGAGCTGGGGTGGGTGTGGCCTGTGTGTGACACAATCCGGCCTGCAGGACACCAGTTTGACAGCCCTGAATTATAGCAGTATAACAATCCAAGAACAATTAAGCAGAATCCATGCCTTTTATCTTCTTTGTGCTATGTTTTCTTTTTATGCTAATCAGATGTATTTTTAAATACAAAGCATAGCTTCTATTTTGTTTTAACCTATGTGATGAGGGGACTTCTATGCAGCTGCAGAAAGTGCAGGTTCTGATATTAATGGAAAGGTAGGATTGAAGTTTACAAGAAGACCTTCTAAAGAGGAAAAACAATTTTTCAGCATAGTGTGCCCATCCCAAAGCCCCTTTCCACCAAGAGAGGCCCCTGCGACCCCTCCCATCCACCCGCCTGCCTGAATGAGCCTGGCTGCAGGCAGTCCCCAGCACTTCATCAGGAGAGGTCAGGAGGGGAAGGGTAGCTTGCCCTTGCGTTTGTTCCTATTATAAAGCTATATTTAAACAAGAGCAAGAGAATTTCTTCTGGATTTGTTAACAGCAGGAGCAACCCTGCTCTACTTTTAAAACCCTGGAATTGCTAATCTGTTCTCTAAATTTATCATAAGGAGATACTGCCAGTCTTTAAAATCCTCTTTCCTTAACAAAGAAAAGCTAAGTTGTCTGCAGATTCAGCTACTTTTCATTTATTTGGTATAATCGTATTTATATAATGAAGTAGATATTTGTGGGTGCCTATTTTATACTGTTTGCCACTGAATTTGAAGCAGTTATTACACAGCAATATGCACTTTAACAAGAAGTTAAAAACAATATTAAAACAATGTTTTGGTATAAAAAGACTGAAGGGTTTTATATTAATTCAAAACAGCATTCTAAGTAAGTTATTTTAAGCAATACTGCTAGTCTTTGACTTACAATCTCAACTCGGACCAGAATTTTCATAGCCAAGCAAGATGGTTGTTAAGTGAGTCATGCCCATTTTTACAACCTTTTTTATGTTGGTTATTACACGAATCCCTGCAATTGTTAAGTGAATCACATGGTCGTTAAGAAAATCTGCTTTCCACCAATGATTTTGCTTGTCAGAAGCCAGCTGGGATGTTGGAACTGTTATAACTGTTATACTGTAATTCTCTCTACATGGACTACTGTAATTCTCTCTACATGGGGCTCCCCTTGAGGTGCACCCGAAGACTTCAGCTGGTCCAGAACGCAGCCGCGCGAGCAATAATGGGAACCTCTAGATTTACCCATATAACACCGCTCTTACGCGAGCTGCACTGACTGCCTGTCGTCTTTCGGGTGCGCTTCAAGGTGTTAGTGATCATCTTTAAAGCGCTCCATGGCTCGGGACCTAGTTATCTGCGGGATCGGATCCTGCCTCATACATCCTCACGGCCGATTCGCTCCCACAGAGAGGGACTTCTCCGGGTGCCGTCCACTAGGCTATGCCAGCGGGCGATGTCCAGGGGAAGGGCCTTCTCTGTGGTGGGCCCGGCCCTCTGGAACGACCTTCCCCCCGATATCAGAACAACTACGGACCTCCGCTCCTTCCGTCAAAAACTTAAAACACACTTTTTCTGCTTGGCCGGCCTTGGTTAGTCTCCGTCTAATAGGGTGAAAGGGATTTTAGGTAATATATATTTGGGGATTTTAGCGCAGGGATAATCTAGTTTAATCTGTTTTTATTTTCTATTTATGTATTTTTATAGTTATTTTAATTTCCCTGTGCACCGCTCCGAGTCCCCCAGGGGAGAGGATGTGGTATATTATTATTATTAATAATAATAATAATAATAATAATAATAATAATAATAATAATAATAATAATAATAATAATAATAATAATAATAATAATAATAATTATTATTATTATTATTATTATTATTATTATTATTATTATTATTATTATTATTATTATTATTATTATTATTATTATTATTGGAAGGATTTTAGGATTTAGGATTTATTAAATTTTTAGACCGCCCTTCTCCCTTGTGGGACTCAGGGCGGTATACAGGCAATAATAAGATCAATAACATAGAGCATAAAATACAACTAAAAATACAATTAAAAATATATTAAATAGATTGGCCTGATCTAAACCCTGTTAAAAAACCCTTACTAAAACAATTTAAAAACTAAAACAATTTAAAAAACTACGCCAGGCCGGCCACATGAAACAGATAGGTCTTTAAGGCCTGACGGAACTGGCGCAGGTCCGTGGTTGTCTGTAGGTCAGGGGGTAGGTCATTCCAGAGGGCAGGAGCTGCCACAGAGAAGGCTCTCCCCCTGGGGGTCGCCAGCCGGCATTGCCTGGCCGACGGCACCCTGTGGAGGCCCTCTCTGTGGGAGCGGACTGGTCGGTGGGAGGTGTTTGGTAGCAGGAGGCGGTCTTGCAGATAGCCAGGTCCCTTGCCATGGAGCACTTTGAAGATGGTTACTAATACCTTGAAGCGCACCCGGAAAGCCACAGGCAGCCAGTGCAGCTTGCGCAGGAGAGGTGTCACGCGGGAGCATCTAGACGCTCCCAGAATCCTCCGCGCGGCCGCATTCTGAACTAACTGGAGTCTCCAGAAGGATTGATCGTAAGTCACTTTTAATGCCATTGTAACTTTGAATGGTTACTAAACCACAAGGTTGTAAAGCAAGGACTGTCTGTATAAGCATTCATTTGAATAATCTGAACCTCACAGATGTTTAAGCAGTACTGAAAAAGCCAACCATCTACTTGTAGAAACACAATGCTAAATTTACTCCGTCAGTAATTCATATATTAAGAGGTAACTGTGTTTTATGCAGTATTTTTGAATTGTCCACAAACATCGGAGCGCTCCTCGTGCCACTAGCTAGCACTTATTGAACTCCAACATTTTTTTAAAAAAACCTCAACACTTATTTAAAAATGACTATTCTGTATCAGTTACAGCTTTTGCACAAATCTTTAATCGAAACGTGAAATCTCCAGAGTGTAAGAAAACCATAATGAGGCTCTCTTGTCTAGGAAAAGGCAGGCAGTATTTTTATTTATTTATTAAATGTATTGACTGCCCAACTTACGTCTTTGATTCTGGGTGGATTACAATGGTTAAAAAGAATAAAACAATGCAAAACCTGTATACAATATGAATGAAATACTATAAAAATTCAAATTCTCAACTCGAACTAAAAGATGGTGAGTGAGTGATTAGCAGGGGCAAGAGGGAAGTGGGATCTATTATTAATCTATCAACCACCTCCAATGCAAACCTCTCCGCTTGAGGCCCCAAGTCCACTGCAGGTCAAAGTCTTTAAGCTCTTGTGGAAGGTCAGGAGGATTGGAGCCAACCTCTCTCCAGGTGGCTTTGAGATGTCCCAAAGGGCAGGAGCAGAGAAGTCTCTTCTCCTGGATCCTGCCAGCCAGAACACCCTGGCCAAAGAGGCCCACTGCATCCTGCCTCTGCCAGCGGGGTGGGGTAGGCCAATCCCTTTGGGATGAGACAGTCTCTCCAGTAATCTTGGACCCAGGTCATGAAGTGTTTTAAAGATGATTTGAATTGCACCTTGAATTGCAGCCAGAGGAAAAATGGCAGCCAGTAATGCTCACAGAGCAGTGGTATTTCATGGGCCACACTTGAAACCTAAAAGCTGCCTGTGTAGCCTTGCTCTGCACCAGCTGTAGTTTCCGAATGCTCTTCAAAGATAGCCCCATGTAGAGTACGTTGTAATAGTCCCGTGATAGTGAACCTATGGCACATGTGCCACAGGGGGCACATGGAGCCCTCTCTGTGGGCACATAAGCCATCGCCCAGCTCAGCTCCACAGCGCATATGTGTGCATCGCCTGCTGGCCAGCTTATTTTTGGGTCTGTGCCACGCATGCAGGAGACACGTACACATGCGCAGGGAGACCCCGGGAGTGCGGCGCCCTTCCTGCCCCATTTTTGGTCCCAGGAGGGTTCAGGGTGGCTTGCTAGGACCAAAATGGGCCATGGGGAGGGGGTTGTGGGAAGCACAGGGGTGGTGTCGTGCGCATATGTGCAGGGGGAGGGTTACATATGCATGACATTATGGGTATGGGCATGCACACACATGCTTTTGGCATGTGAGGACAAAAAGGTTAGCCATCACTGCAATAGTCCAAATGTGTGATGATTAGGGCTTGAATGACTGAGTGCAGGGACTATGGATCCAGGAAAGGCCACAACCTTCTGTAGCAGTTGGTAGACAGTAGTTGATGATTGGGGTTGAATGTTCCTGATATTACTTAGATATTTTAATTAATTGATTTCCTACTTTGGAAATTAACAAACATTTTGCAGATTTTTAATTTTAAATAAGCTCATAGCATTCTTGATGCCCCCCCTCATTGGACTTTGGCATTGACAACCAAAGAGAGTACTATGCCCAAAATTTGTTTCCCTTTGCCCCTAGTAAATAGGTACTGACATTTTTCAATCAAGGGGGCGTTTGTAAATTACCATGAGAAGCATTTCCGTACATTTGCATACAAGCTATTAAAATGAGTAAAATGCTACCCAGTTCTGTTTGAATCACTGTCTCCTGGCTTAACCCCTTCAAGTTCTATCTTGCCATGAACAGTTTCATTCTTTCCTTCAAGAGGAAGAAAACTATTTTGTTCACTCCTGTGTTTCATGTTTAGCTTGAGGTAAAGGCTTAAATTCTCCAGTTCATTTCTTGTCTAATAGTAAAAAAAAACCACCTCAGCCCTTTAATGCTAATTAGGGGAGCTGAATTGACGTTCATTTCTGGTGTGCAGGAATTGGCTGCCATATTGCAGATCCCCAAAGGCAAATCCAAATAATACTGTACTTGGCTCCGAATTTAGAGTGGTTGAGCAGGAGGATCCAATATATGGTAGCCACCTGTCACAAAATAGAAGCAAATAATGGCTCTTAAGTGCCAGAGAGGCTGGGCAGAGGAATGCGGCTGGCACCAGTAGAAAGCAACCCAATTCTTGGGTAGGACAGGAAATCATCAGTGTTTGGCTCTGCACAGTTATTTGAAACAGAGAAGCATTAACCATTTTCACATGAGAGCACAATCATATTCCAAAAGAAAAAAGAAAGAAAGTCTGGTAGAATTTCTCACATGTGCATAAAAGGACAAAATGTCCACAATTGCTTCCAACTTGAATTAAGGAAAAGGGGATATCTCTGCTTGAATCCCGAAAAGCATGTATGATTCGGCACTGACCAAAAATGATATATTTTGGACTAAATGGAACATGAAATTTAATTAGGATTGCATTGCAGCATCAGGTAATTGGATATTTCTGAGGCAACATTATATATTCTTCAACAAGAAGAAGGCTTGTCTCCCTCTAAGGGTAACCAAATGTGGTCACTGCTCAGTAAATATTCTACATCTTAGGATATTGTATAATTTACCTGAACATCTTATATAAAATGCTTTGATATATCTATGCATATATTGCCAGAATCTGACTGACTCTTGGTGATTTACAACTTTAAAAACAAATAAAAAGAATTCAAGCTAAAAACACAAAAACAATAGAAAATAATATATAATAATTACATTATTAATAATATAGCATGAGATGTTATAAAGTCTTGTTGAAGGCATTTTGACAATCATCAGAAATATCCCCAATCTAACTTCAAGGGAAGGCTATTCCATACAGCAGGGGCCATTCATACCGTGATGGCGCAGTGGTTAGAATGCAATATTGCAGGCTAATTCTGCCGACCTCCAGCAATTCGATCCTGGCCAGCTCAAGGTTGACTCAGATTTCCATCCTTCCGAGGTTGGTAAAGGTAGGACCCAGATTGTTGGGGGCGATATCTTGACTCTGTAAACCGTTTAGAGAGGGCTGTAAAGGAATAGGAAATGGTATATAAGTCTAAGTGCTGTTTCTATTGCCATCATTGAAAACACTGTCACGCAGCCCCCACTGGACTCATCCCACATGGACTGGGAAGAGGCCACAGCCCCATCTGAGCTGAGCCTTCTTCAGGTAAAGGATGGGTCACCTCTACCTGAAGAAGGCAATTCCACAGATGCCAAGGACTCAAGCCATTAAAGGTTTTAAAGATCAAAGACAACATTCAGAATTGCATCATAACATTTAGATAGCAAATAAGGCATCTGCAACGTGGGTGCTACTCCTCTTACAATGGATTTCACCCATTAAAACACAGGCAGACCCCAAGTTATAATAAGAATTACAGCTTTCGAGGACTTTAAAGGTCCATATTGCCAAAGTAGCCTACTTGGGGTGATGAGGACATGAGTTATAGAGGGGAAATGTTATCACAGCAATATACCCCAATCCACACCATTTTTAAATTATTTGCTGCTGTTATGATGTACAGCTTTCCTGATAAAACATTAATAAAACTCCTTAAAAACATTAACTTCATTATATCAGTGTGTATTAAGGCAAGGTGGCACAACAGTAGGCCTTTTGAATTAGGACTGGAGTGACTACTTAGATTTAAATCCCCACCGGGGCCAACTATACAATACATAAAATAAGCATTGTGCCACTGCCCTTCTGGCTTTTATGTTTCCCTGTTCTGTCACACAAATACACAATGGCCTGATCCAAATCAGGGCCACTTCAAAGGAAAGCATCCTCTTTCCCGCCAGCCTCTTTGTTTATAAACATTCCAACAGCGTCCTGGCACAGGCCAAGAATCATTTTAAAAAAGTAAGAAAGCCCACTTGTGCCAGTAATAGTTTTTGAAAAAGAGCTGAGCTCATGCAGGTGACAGTAGGGGCCAGTGGACGTTTTATAAGCAGAGCTTGCTAGCAGCTCCTAATCTAGAAAGATGCACTTACATTACAGCAGTGTTCCTTCACCTTGGCCAATTTAAGAGACTGTATGTGAACTTCAACTCCCAGAATTCCCCAGCAAAAGTCTTGGCTGTTTCAAATCCGCACATTACTTAAACTGGCCAAGAGGGAGAAGCCCTGCCTTGGAGGAAATGAAAGGTGAAAAGTAGCTGCATGACACACATTTTACATACCAGGTAGTTTACATGTCCTCGACTTACAACAGTTTATTTAGTGACCATTCAAAGGCACTGAAAAAAGTGACTTGTGACCATTTTTTCACACTTACGACCATTGCGGCATCCCCATGGTCACGTGATCAAAATTCAGATCATGGCCACTGACTCATATTTAGGGCGGTTACAGTGTCCCGGGGTCATGTGACCACCTTTTGAAATCTTCTGACAAGGCAAAGTCACGGGGGAAGCTTTATTTCACTCCACAACTGTGTTACCAATTTAACAACTGCAGCGATTCACTTAACAACCATTTCGCTTCGCAAGACAAATGTCGGGCTCAAGGGTGGTCGTAAGTTAAGGGCTACCTATATAAGGTTTGCTGGGCCGACAGTTTGTTTTCCTGTTATCCCACAGCACCATTTTTTGCAATACACACTCTAACTTGGAGGAGAGCAAGAAACCCTCATCAGAGAAGAGAGAAGAGAGAAGAGAGAAAAAGCTCCATTCCCTTTTTGGAGGCCCCTTTCAATGAAGAGAGGCCCCTGCACTGACTCCCTCCTTCCCTCCTGCTTGAATGGGTCTGGCTGCAGGCAAATTCCCAGCACTCCAAGAAGGGTCAGGAGGGGAAGGATAGCTTGCCCTTGCCTTTGTTCTTATTACGGGGCTACATTTAAACAAACATTTATTCTGGGTTTATGGAGAGCAGCGAGAGTAACTCTGATGATGCTTTACACACACACAAAAAGCAGAGGTAATAAATTATTCTCTGGAATAGCAACTTGTAAGTCTGCCCTTTCCTTTTCTCTCCCTTCCTCTTAACCCAGCAAAGACCTTCCCTGAGCATTAGATGAATTAGATTGGCTAAACTGAGTGGTGGTGTGGGGTGCTTGGAGTGGGATATGTGCTATTTGTGTTATCTACGGCAGGGGTCTCCAACCTTTGCAACTTTAAGTCTGAAGGACTTCAGCTCCCAGAGTTCTCCAGCCAGTCTGGGAACTGAAGTCCTTCAGACTTAAAGTTGCAAAGGTTGGAGACCCCTGATTTACGGGGCTTCTTCCATTATTTCCAACCCAGTAGCAAGTTGGAAAGAAAGAGGTGTGGGATGCCTATTCCTCCGTTAGTCAGTTCATGAACAGGATAATGCTCCAAAAACAGAACAGGATCGAATTTGGTGTGTTGGAAACAGTCAACAAAATAAATTTGGGGTTCCAAAAAATTTGACTTGTTCCAGCTTGTAGCCGTGGAGAAAAATACTTCAGGAAAAAGAACTCCATTCCAATTCCCACCCACTTTCTTAAGTCAGGTGGCCCAGACCGGAATGTACCCAGACCACCTGCGATCCTCTGTGCGCACATACCCACAAACACATATAGATGCAATGTAAAGCAGAAACATGCCCACACCAAAAGACAATTCAAAAATAAAATAAAGATGCCTCCGCTGGCTATTTCTGGTAAAAGAGTCTGGAAGGAATTCCAGAGGCCATGCTCTGCATACTTTCTCTATCTTATTTTGGTGGTGGTATATTTTCAGGAGCATCAATGATGTTGCCTGCTGGAGCATCAGGATAATTAAAGAACTGTCTCCTGTTCTTTGGAGTGAAATATTTACAAGACTTTCACATTTTACTATTGTTTGTGATACAGAAGTTCAAAGCAGCATTTCCAAAATGAATGTTTTTTTTAAGAAGTGTTAGACTACACAATCCAGAATTCCACTTAAGCCTTCATAAGATCCAGGAAATGATGGCACAGAATGAGTCAGAGAATGAAGAAAACAAGCAGAAACAGGGTAGTTATTCTTCTCCACCCCCTCTCACACCAGCAGTTAAATGGTAGCCATGCGAGATAGTCTGCATTTATAATACAGGTGATCAGCACTTAGCAACTACTTACTCAGTGACTAAACTTACAACAGTTCCAGCCATCACAAAAAGCATTATTGAGTCCAATACACCTACATCCTGTAAACATAGCTACAGTATGTGATCTCCTTAATACTGTACTTTTTGCAATGCTTTGAATATTTTAGATTTTAAGATGCGTGGGCTTCAATTCCCAGGATTTCTCACTCAACATGCTGGGGAAGTCTACATGCCTTAAAGTTGAAGTCTACATGCCTTAAAGTTGCTAAATATGAAAAATATTGCTTTAAAGCAGGGATCTCCAACCTTTGCAACTTTAAGTCTGAAGGACTTCAGCTCCCAGAATTCTGGGAGCTGAAGTCCTTCAGACTTAAAGTTGCAAAGGTTGGAGACCCCTGCTTTAAAGAACTGGCCATGAATCTTAGGATCATGTATCTCAGTTAGAGAAGAGAGTTTACTCATTATTGCCCCAGTAAAATTTGGATTAAAACTATCTGTCTTACCCTGTATTGCCGTAATTAGAGCATTCCTTATACAGGTATTCCTCAATGTATGACCACAATTGAGCCCAAATGTTTGGTTGTTAAATAAGGCATTTGTTAATTGAGTTTTGCCCCATTTTATGACCTTTCTTGCTACAGTTGTTAAATCAATCACTACAGTTGTTAAATTAGTAACATGGATGTGAAATGAATTTGGCTTCCTCATTGACTTTGCTTGTCAGAAAATCAAAAAATGTGGTTGGTTGCCAAGCGTCCACATGATCATGGAGATGCTGCAACAATCATAAATGCAAAAAGCAGTCATAAATCACTTTTTTTCAGTGCCATTGTAACTTTGAACAGTCACTAACTGAACTATTGCAAGTCGAGGATTAGCTGTATGGTGGAGCCTTAACTGGCTCTGCCAATTATATTGTATAAATATAGCCTATGTGTCTATTTGTATGCATGTCTGTGAACGTGGCCATGAGTAGGAATTATGGTGAGACCCTACACCTCAACATGTACATCAGTGGTGGAATTCAAAATTTTTTTACTAGCGGTTCTGTGAGCCTGGCTTGGTGTGGCTTGGTGGGCGTGGCAGGGGAAGGATACTGTAAAATCTCCATTCCCTCCCCACTCCAGGGGAAGGTGAATACAAAGTCCCCGTCAGCTGGGACTCGGGAGGTAGGGAATAGATGGGGGTGGAGCCAGTCAGAGGTGGTTTTTACTGGTTCTCCGAACTACTCAAAATTTCTGCTACTGGGCTTCCGGTTCCGGCTCCTGCGGCGACGGGCGAGCCTAGCGCTCGCTCGCCGCTTTGTTTCTTCTTCTGCCCCCCCACGGGGGCGAGACTCCTCTTGTTTGAGGGTCTCCCGTAAAGCCGGCTCGTCGGGGGGCGCCTCCCCCCACGGCGGTGGAGGAAGTGGCTCCCGGCGCGGCTTAGGTGAGGGAGAACATGCTAGCGGGGGGTTCTCCCTTCGCCTAAGGAAGACGGCGCCATTCACAATAATGAAGAGGGCTGATCGGCTCAGTCGGAAGGACTCCCGAGGCTTCAGCTGCGAGGAGAGAGTGAGTTTTTTAAAAACTTTTTTTTCTGCTGCCAGCCAGGCTGAACGGACTGGGAGGGGGGTGTTTATTTTTTTTAAAAAACCCGTCGGATTTAAGCGGCACGTTAAAATGGCTTCTCTGCAAAGAGAAAGCGGAAACTTTCACTCCGGACGGTCTTTAACAAGGGAAAGTGGAATGTGACTCTCTGCAACATTGTTTCTAGGTCTGGCTGAGTAAAAAAAAATTTTATTTTGCTACTCTCTCCCTCTGGCTCTGAGATGGGCGGTGGAAGTGGCTTCTCTTTGTCCCTGCCTGATTATTTCAACTAAGGAAAATTTCCAGCGTCTCTTTGAAAGCAGGACTCTCTCTGGATTTTTGAAAAAAAAAAATTTCTCTTGATGGATTTGTGATTTCTTCTTTGGAATACCTTCGTTATTACTATTTGCTGATTTGGGAAATTGTGTCTCTTTTGGTTTCTGAATTGTTTGCAACTTCACAGCCCTGAACTGAACTGAGCTCCTGATCTGCCCCACCAGCCCCACCCGGAAAACGCCATCTTGGTGGCAGTGACTCTAACTTTTAACCATGGCACAAGAAGCAGCACTTGTAAATTTGGAACAAAGGATGGCTTCTCTTGAAACCTCTATGCAAACTTTGATATCAGAAATAAAGGCCCAGAGGGCTGAAAATAGTACTTTCAAAAAGGAGCTATTGGATACCCGGAAGCAAGTGTTGGAGAACACACAGAAGAATGAAGAATTGGAAGGAGGGTTGGAGGGGGCTAAGGGAGAGATTAAAAATGTTTCTAATGAGGTGGGGGAAATAAATGGGCATGTGTCTAGGATAGATATGGAAAGAATGACATATTTTTTGAGATTTCAGAATGTTCTTGAGGAATCTGGTGAATGCCTGCCTGATCTTATGAGTACAATTTTAGCAGACTATTTACAAAAACCTAAGGATGAGATCAGGGGGGACATTGACCTAGCCTATAGAATTAATTCTGCATATGCCAGGATGAATGAAGTGCCTAGAGAGATACATGTGAAATTTGTTAGAAGGTCAACCAGAGAGGAAATCCTGAAAGCGCAGAGAGAGAAACCTTTAACTTATCAACGAAAAACGGTCACTATCTTGAAGCAGATCCCTAGAAATATTAGAGATTCAAGAAGGAAATTTTCCTTCTTGTCTAAAACCTTGTTTGATCACGGGATTTGGTTCAAGTGGATGACACCTGAAGGGATGCTGGTGTTCTGGGAAGGAGGAAGAGTGAGGATTAAAACAGTTGCTGAGGCGGAAGCCTTTTTAAAAAAACATTCCTCTGTCCTGGGGGAAGATCCAGGGGGGACGGAGGGGGCCACGGCCCCGCCTACGGGGGGCCAGGGAGGAGAGAAAGAAGATACAATAGCCAAAAGACTTAGATCAAAAAAATAACTTTGCCTTGATTTTTCTTGAACAATTTTGCATAATATTTCTATCCGGACTTTTTGTAAATGTCTGACAGCATGGAAGGGAGAATTTAGGTAAATGTACTTGCTTTCATCTTGTAGTGGTATGGAAAATGTTTTCTATGTTAACTTTTTTAATGTGTATTTTGAGGTCTCGGAAGGTCCGACGACTCTGACGTGAATGCTCTCAAAATTTCTTTGTAACCATTACCCTACCCTGTTAAAAAATGTAAAACCAATAAAACTTTTTCAATATAAAAAAAAAAAAAATTCTGCTACTGGTTCTCCAGAACTGGTCAAAACCTGCTGAATACCACCTCTGATGTAAAATACTAATCCTACCCATTAATTAATCAGATCACCAGCATTTCTAGGCAGAAGGCAGTCTACAGACTATATGTACAGAACATCCCTACATCTGCTATTTTCTCATTATAATACTATCATGCAAAAAACAAAAAAACCCTTCTATAAATAAAGATCTGATTGCTTTGCAACTGTCTGTCTGATCTCCTTCTTAATCTACAGAACTCTTCTTTCCTGCATGGGGAATACCGCTAACATATGGCCGGGAGTTAGAAGAACAGACACTACTGGGAACTGGGAAATGTTCTTCTTGTATTGGGAGGAGCCCAGAATGATTGACTCCCTGAAGAATCTGAGGAGGGGGAAAGTAATATTTTAGTGAAACCAACATTCTATCAATCCCTATTCACATTTCAGATCTATTTGCATGCAAGCCTTAAACTCGGAGTGCAGGTCTGGATAGAAATGGTCAGTAATGAGCCATATACTGGTAAGCATCATTTTACACAGCTGCTCCATTCAATTGGTAGGCATTTCACTAGTAATATTGTTTATAATTTCTGTTTTAAACACTATCCTCTGTCTGTCTATCTTTCCATCATCTATCAGCACTGAAAGAATGAGTTTCAGTAGTTAAAAGCAAATAAGATTTTCCTTTTTAGCTGCACCGGAGAGATTAGTCAATTAGCTCTAAAACTAGTTGCAAGTAAACAAAAAGGAGCAAAACAAGACATAGTTTCATTTTTCACCTCAAAAACAAAGAAAACCACCCCCGTTTTCTACTTAGTAACTCCCAAGAGTGCTCCTATAAACAGCTGTGAGTTAAACAGCCCTGAGTCTATGACCTCTGTCACATTTTCGTCTGCCCCATTGTGTCTACCTCCGAGTGCCTCAGACCCCATTGTGTTTGATTTCCCCCTCAATAGTTTCACTGGTTTCTGGAAAATCACTGGAGAAGAGCGAAAATAAACCAATAGGTAAAAATAGCTCCAAATTTAATATTTTTGTTTAAGATTATAGGAAACTCTTCCCCAAAGCATTTATCCAAATAAAAATGTGTGTGATGCTCATCGAATATAAAATATAAATTAGATGGTACCATGGGAGAATGGCGGTCTGTTTTTGTACCACCCTACTAACTATTTTAAAAAAGGCAACATAAGGCTTGGTAGGCATTTGTGACTTTTGCTTTAAAATTCAAGCATTGAATCAACCCACAAAGTAGTTCATATGTGAAGAATCCTGACTTACACGCAGCATAAAATGATCGATTTGAAGTTTGAAGACATTCATGTGTTATCCAAGAAATTCCTATGATATTGTAAAGCTTGGCAGCATTAACTTCCACAGAACCAGCGGAGGGGGGGCAGAGAAAGGAACTTGGCAAAGGCTAATTAAGGGACTTAATAGACTTAAGACAAGACATTTCTGCATTCCTGCTTTACAATTTAGTAACTGTTACTGTATCTATGATTGGGTGACTTAAGACCAAGACACACAGCTCATCAAATTATACTGCACAGTCCTTGACTGAAAGATTTTCAACTAGAGCTGCATGTCTCTTAATTGTTTTGTTAACTGTGGCATGCAAAAAATTAAGAAACGTTCTTGTTCATCCCCTATCTGTGGCTCACAGTGAGACTAGAAAAGATAGTAGAAACTGTTTTAAGTTCAGGCTCATCCTGATTAAACATAAACTAGAGGTGGTTTTGAAATCAACAGAAACCTGTGGGTGAACACTTTAAGCCTTCCTTTCACTGTTTAACTCCCTCCAGTGGGTGTTTTTCTCCAGGGTTAACTCCAATATCAAGGCAAGGCTGAGAGAAAAATGCAGAGAAAAAAACTTCAAGAAGATCCTTCTCACTCTAGGACACAGGTGGGCTGTTCCTGGTTCAGCCAAACCGGTAGTGGTATTCTGGCCTGGGTCGTAGAACCAGCAGTGACCCAGTTCACTGGCCACACCTCCAAACCAGTTCCCTGGTTGCCAGCATGTTGTTTAGTAGTGCACATGCCCAGTTCACTGTAAAGTGTTCTGCGCATGTGCGAAGCGAACTGGTAGTAAAACCGGGAGCAACCCACCTCTGCTCTAGAGCTTGTATTCAAGGTCATTTTATGGGATCTTTGGTCTCTTCTCCTTCAACCAACTAATCAAGGAGAGAAGCAACTTAGAACTAAGGAGAAATTTCCTGACAGTCAGAACAATTAACCTCTGGAACAGCTTGCCTCCAGCAGTTGTGAATGCCCCAACCCTGGAAGTCTTTAAAAAGATGTTAGATAGCCATTTGTCTGAAATGGTATAAGGTTCCTGCCCACGCAGGGGGTTGGACTAGAAGACCTACAAGGTCCCTTCCAACTCTGCTATTGTATTGTATTGTATTGTATTGTATTAACCATGCCACCTCTCAGGGTTAGTAGGGCAAAAGGGGGGGGCAGTTGATTAGGAAAACTCATGACACCTTCAGAGGCTTGGAGGAAGAATGCGATGTAAATAAAAGTTACCTAAAATGTTTAAAATCTCTGACATCTGCATAACATTTACCGATTTTTTTTCCAGTATAAAAACTATTTGCCAAACCACAGATTTTCAGTCTGATCAAATATGAAACTGTATCCTCCTAATTCTTTCTTGATTACCAATGCACTTAGACCTGCACTATGCAGATTGTATTTTTATTCTGAAAACACACTATTTATTTATTTAAAAGCATGGCAAATATTTTCAATCTAACAATAGTAAAGTACAAAGCAAAAGGATTCATTCATAGAAGGACTGATACCATGAGAGGAGTCTCTATGAAGTTTCTCAATCGTCCAGGTCATGGTTGTCCCAAAGGGGCTTTTCAAAAGGCAACTAGATTTTTCTGTCACCCCACTCCCACCCCCGAAAACGTTTTGCTTCTCATCCTAGAAGTTTCTGAAGAAGCTTCTTGGATGAGAAGCAAAACCTTTTTGAAAGAAAAAAATCCCAAGAAAGTCCAGTTGCCTTTTGAAAAGCCCCTTTGGGACATGATGAGCGGTTTAGGAAAGACAGTGATTATTTCAATCTGTTTTGTATTTTAGATTGAGCTCCTCAAGAAAAGGTGGCACAGACATTCAGCAAACAAATATGGCTTTATACGGTAATATATACACTATTTTGCCAAAAGTATTTGCTCATCCATCCAAATAATCAATCAGGTGTTCCAATCACTTCCATGGCCACAGGTGTATAAAGTCAAGTACCTAGGCATGCAGATTGTTTGTACAAACATTTGTGAAAGAATGGATCGCTCTCAGGAGCTCAGAGTAGAACTCTGATAGGATGCCACCTGTGCAACAAATCCAGTTGTGAAATGTCCTTGCTCCTAAATATTCCACAGTCAATTGTCAGCTGTATTATAAGAACATGGAAGTGTTTGGGAATGACAGCAACTCAGCCACGAAGTGGTAGGCCACGTAAACTGATGCAATGGAGTCAGCAGATGCTGAGGCGCATAGTGCGCAGAGGTCGCCAACGTTCTGCAGAGACAATCGCTACAGACCTCCAAACTTCATGTGGCCTTCAGATTAGTTCAAGAACAGTGCACAGTGGACCGATGTCATATTGAACCCTATGGATTAGGAATGGGATGTCACTTACTGTATGTTCATGTGCAACTTAAGACATATTTTTTCCAGCAAGCTGGTCTAGCTTAGTGTTTAGATCTCAGTTTTGATACAGCTCTTGCCAATTAGTAAATGGACGTTGGGTTTTTATTAGGGAATTTTAGCACAGGCTTTTAATTTAATTCTCTTTTAATTATATTATTGTATTTTCTATTATTTATTGGTTTTTAATTTCCTGTGCACCGCCCTGAGTCCATCTTGGTGGAGAAAGGCGCGGTATATAAATCGAAATAAATTGAAATTGAAATTGACTAAAGGCAGGTGAGCGAATACTTTTGGCAATATAGTGTATGTGTTACATGTTATTTGCTCAACTGTTTCGTTTTAAACCATTTTTTTAAATTTTAACCCTGTTTTTAGAGTACCCTAAGAAGTAGAAATCAGTAAAATAATAGCATTTATGCTCTTCATGCTTAAAACATGCTTACATGGCTATTCTGTTCTAGGGGAAGGTATCACAGGTACTAGTCTAGAACTCAGTTCTTGCTATTTCTCCCCCAAATAGCAACAGAACAGTCCATGTAAAAGTTCATTGCTTATAGAAACAGAGCAAACAACAAATAATGTTGGTTTGGTAGAAAACTATTACTGTGTTCCCAGTCTGGATCCTTTGCTTTCTCAAGACACTTATGAAAAATATAACTCACATAGGGACTTGAATTTTATTTAGTCTTGAGGAACTATGGAAGGTATAATTCTCCACGTTTGGGAAAACTAAGCAGGAAAACAAGATAACTTGATGAAATCTTGATGAAGTGATCAGGAATACAGACAAAGGTATATGAAGCTTCTAAGACAGATAATTCTTACTACATATCAAATTACCATTCTTGTAAGAAAATGCCCCTATACCAACGATGGCGAACCTTTTTTTGCTCGCGTGCCATATGTGGGGGGGAGCGCAGGGGGGGGTCATGTGCAGGCGTGCCTCACCCATAATGCAATGTGAGACACCCCCCAGTGCGCATGCGCGTACTACAGATGCGACCCCCCCCCATTTTTTGCATGCTCATTTCGCTCTCCCCAGGCTCCAGAGGCTTTATAGGAGCCTGGGGAGGGCGAAAACAGCCCCCCCCCCCGGAGGCCCTCCGGAGGCTTCAACGACCGTCTGATTTGCTTGGGGTGTCATTTTGAAGCCTCCTGAAGGTCGCTGAAGCCTTCAGACCACTCAAAATGACGGTCCAAGCAAATCTTCGGCGGCGTGTCATTTTGAGTGCTCCGGAGGCTTCAGGGAAGTTCATGAAGCCTCCGGAGGGGGGGGTGGCTCTTTTCGCCCTTCCCAGGTTCCTATAAAGCCTCTGGAGCCTGGGGAGGGTGAAAAGAGCATGCAAAAAAGGGCAAATTCAGTTGGCCTTGCGTGCTCTGACAAATGGCTCCGCATGCCATCTGTGGCATGCGTGCCATAGGTTCACCATCACTGTCCTATACCATTTAATCTTAAACAATTTGAATATCTGCTTGATATTTTCACCAATACAGTGAATAGTTCATAAGTTGGTCTATGGAACTCCCTGCCAGAAGAAGTGGTGACAGTTGTCAGCTTCGACACCTTTAAGAAAGGATTAGACGAGTACATGGAGAACAAGGGTATCAATGGCTATCATTATGGATGCCTAAGGACACCCTCCGGGATGGAGAGATAGGCAGGATATCTCTCAATGCCATTTGCAGGGTATCATAAGCAGGTGAAGACATCTGCTTGGGAGCCACTGTGTGAGACAGAATGCTGGACCAGATGGGCTGTGGCCTGTTCCAGCAAGGCTATTATTATGTTCTTATGTTCTTAAGTTCTTTGTAAATTGTCCCTGCCATAGTCCATTAATTTTGATAAATCTTCTTTCATCTGTCTGAAGAACAAATAACCGGGTCATGATTCCTATGAAGGGATAAGTTGCATGTATTTATTCCTATTTAACAGCCCACGACACAGACTTAATATGAAGATATGTCTTTTATTTACTGCAATACTGGAAGTGTTGCCAGTTCATACCTACATAAATGTTCTGGAGACATTTTATAACAACTGCCATAGTTGGACTCTTGAGTCAAAATCATTTTGTACAAAATATAGTCCACGTAAGTTTGAGTTTGGAAAAAGTTGAAGAGAAGAGTTTGGAAGCTGCTAGTACAAGAGATTCTGAAGGGTCTGAATTCTGTGACAAAATGCAACAGGCCCGAGGGATTGCTTAATGTTAAAATAATTAACATACAAAAGGACAGAAACCAGGCAGGAAAGGAAACCAGTTCATCATTTTGATCTTTGCCTCTGTTTTTCTTTCGTCTCTCACGCAAGTCATTTTTCTATTTCAATCATCTATGTTCCTCATTTCCACCTTAGCAGGTTAAGCCTCGATTCTCTCTCTAGTGTGTAGCAATAAGAGCTAGATCTATAGTTTCATGGTATAATTCATAGTAAATACTAAAAAGGCATAAAAAATTAGATTATTTTGAGTTCTGGTGTCTTACTACTCCTGCCCTTTCTGCCTCCTCAGATCACAGATGGTAGCAGACAGCTGATAATACCAATTTAGGATTTGGGGAAATGTTCTGTTGAGATTTCTAATATAAGTATTAAACTATTATGGCCAAATTAAGTGGCTGTTATAACTAGCAATTCAATTAAACGGAAGTACAGTTTAAATGCATAATGAGGGGGCTGAAATGATCATAGAGTGATATAGCTGAGCAATTATTCCACATGACTAAAAAAAGAACCATTTATATTTTGCAGAATGCTTGTATGAGATGCACGAGATTCTATCCTTAGAATAAAATAAACTCTGTTATGATAACAGTTCTTGGTTTCAGGTTACAAATAAATTAGGACCATTTGGCACAAAGAAGCAAAAGAGAAGAGCTGGAAGGAAAAGAAGATAATGGAGACTGGAAATACGTGGCTAAGGGGCTCAACTGGGGGAAAGGAGCATTCCTCGTGTTGCAAAGTTTATAAGGGACAAAACAATTAAGCATAGAACAAAGCGAAGCCCCCTTTGCTTAAGTTATGATGGGCAATGAAACACACATGAAAAAGGACCATTTTAGGCTTACTTTAATTGGCCAGGGCAAATTTTATTCAGTGAACTTGAAAAATAAAAAAACAGCCCCTCTCCTATCCAAGAATCATCAAAGGTAAAATAAAATATTAAAGAGAATATTTATTATGCACATAATTAACCCAATTCTACGTGGAACAATATCACACTTTTTCTTTTTGTCCCCTGCATATCTCCAGTTGTTCATCCAACTCTGCTGCTCTTCTTCTGGACCATGCAAATTGCATATTTGGAATTAGTGGACTAGACGTCACCAATCTTCTTTCTTTTTGGACCATGCAACCCTGTCCTGAAGCCAAAGAGCTTCTCCAACATTCTGCTGATTACAGTATTTAATACTCTGGAAAGGGTACCCTTTGTCAGAAGCTACCTGGCTAAAAAGTTGGGATGTAAAGGCTGATAGACTAGTGAAACAATTCCATGATAAATATCCTGACAAGCCAAAGGGTCCTCCTGGGGGAGGGGGGAGAGGGGGGAGAAGTGTTTTGATGGGCATTATATTAACCCCTCTTTTGTAGTTCGTCTATTTCATTTTCCAGGATATAGTGTTTTCTTCAAGGGGGGAAGCCTGTCAGCTATTCACACTGGATGCTTCCACGCTGCCACATCCTTGTGCCCGAGAAAGCAGGAAGGGGGACTTTGGTAGAGGGGTGTAGTTAAATAAAATAGCACTCTTCTTTTCGGTCAAGGCCAGGGTATTCATGCATCTGGAGAAGGAATGATATCTCCAGTTGGGATGAATTAGGATTGGACCATGTGATGGACTGATGGATGGATGGGATAGGTTTGGACTTTTGACTTACTGAGGGAAAATCCCGAACTCTCAGATTCGGGTTTTCCCAGATGTGCCTGTATACCTACTCTAATAAATGGGAGCTTTGAGAAAATGCCTGTCTCGGAGTTTCATTGGAGTTGGGGTTTTCAGGAACACTGACAGCATCAAGCTGAAAATAAGGAGGAATAAATATTGTAGCAGCAACTCTTCTTTTTCCATTAATAAAAACCCTCTTCCTTATTCTTTTTATGCATCTAGGTCAGTGATGGCGAACCTATGGCACGGGTGCCAAAGGTGGCACGCGGAACCATTTCTTAGGGCACGCGAGGCGTTGCCCTGTCAGCTCCAGTGTGCATGTGTGCGCTGGCCAGCTGATTTAGGCCTTCTTTTGAGGCTGTTTTTCGCCCTCTGGAGGCTTTAGGGAAGCTCCTGAAGCCTCTGGATGTGGGGAGGGGAGGCTGTTTTCACCCTCCCCAGGCTCCTAGAAAGCCTCTGGAGCCTGGGGAGGGTGAAAAAAGTGTGCCAAAAGCAGGGGGCCGTGCACATAGCATTATGCGTGTGGCACGCCCACACATGACCCCCCTGCGCTCCCCCCCCGCTTTTGGCACGCGAGCCAAAAAAGGTTAGCCATCACTGATCTAGGTCTATCCTTGGGGTAAAATAAATTCAGTTGGGTTTGAAAACATGATGGAGGATAGGAAGTGCAAATCACTCCCACTTCTCCCCCTCCCTCTCTCCCTCCCTCCCTCCAAGGGCCTAAATTTTCCAGCTTTGAAAGCAAAATCAAGGAAAGGCTGGAATAAAAATCTCTATGGTCCTGACGGTGACATATTGCGACCTAAAGAGTCACGGTGGTACAGTGGTTAGAGTACTGCAGGCTACTTCTGCTGATCACTGGCTTCCAGCAGTTTGGCAGTTCGACTCTCACAAGGCTCAAGATTGACTCCGCTTTCCATCCTTCCGAGGTCAGTAAATCAAGGACCCAGATTGTTGGGGGCAATAGGCTGACTGCTTATAGAGGGCTGTAAAGAACTGTGAAGCGGTATATAAGTCTAAGTGGTATTGCTATTGCTAAATTGCCCATTATCTCACATATACTTCTGTATCCACAAAGAGGCATGTATTTATCATTGTTTTAAATTGAATCCTGTAGGCTACAGCCTTGTACATAACTCAGAAAAAACCTCATGAAACATAAATAGACTTATTTCTAAACAGATACACCTATATTAGAACTGCTAGTTGCACAGTGCTATAAATATCCCCCACTTGTATTTATTTCACTGATGAATGTTCTTAATAATGATCAATTTTGAGAATTGTAAAATTGGAAATGGATAATAGATAGATAAATATATAAAGAAGGATAAGGGATATCTTAATATGACTAATGTAGCTATGTATGATAAGTAGAAACTGTATTTGTTGTTATGTTAAAATATATATAGAAATGACAAAGCCAGAAAAGTCGCTCTATGTCCAATGTTTTTAATGTTTATTCAATAAAAAAAAAAATAACGACCAATTCATAATGTAGTCCTATTTAGCATCATCTATCATAAGCATTAGTTTGATTTTGAAATGGCCTTTGTGTTTAAGAGTGTTTTTTCTTAATTTCTTGCAAATTACTTTGTGAGGGTTCCTTATGAAAACCAGGATATAAATTAAATGAAGAGTGCCATAGAGCAGCTATTTCTGTCTTACAGAATTAGATGATAACCATTGAGGCTGATTAAACTAGAGACTTCTTTACATGTGAAATGGCAGGTCCCTTCACATGTATAATATTCCTTCTGTCACAGAAATGTAGTATCTGGATGTTTCAGCATAGTTAATTTTACACAATATGGCACTGCAGACCTCAGAAATAACAGAGAAAGTCTGAGTCATGGTTTGACTGCAGAGAGGGGAGAGCTTGTTTCTCTTGTTTGTTTTCTTGCAGATAAAAAGGCCTTTGAAGAACCCAACTCTGACTTGGAAAACCTGGGAGGAAGAAGGGTGAAACCAGGACTTTGTTAAGTATGGCACACAAAAGAGGAAGTTCTCTGCTAAAATTTCCATGACATCAGCATGAACATGCAATCGAATTGGCTCTTACAGGGTTCATTTGTTTAGGGTCAGGAACACGTTTCTCTGTCAAAGTTCATGGAACTGCAAATGCTGTGAATCCAGAATAAAAAAACTCACCCCCTTCTCTTCTTTCTCTGGGCTATCAAAAGTTCAAAAAGAGATTCAAACTAGATGCTTTTGAAGAACTTTTGAAATTAGACTGCTCAGGTTCTGTAGTTATTGCCTGCCTGAAGTCAAACAAATCAGATCTTTTTGTTGTTTTGGTTGTCATTATTTTTACTTAAAAATAAATTGCCAGGTCCCCAAGTTAGATCTGTTGATTACCATTTGCCCCCTGCCTCATTCACTTTGACTTGATTTGTTAAGAGATGCACACTATTTTTGTGATGGAGAAGATAAGGTGATGATGTCTCCTACTTTGTTCTTTACTCCTATTATTGCCTTATGTATTTAAAATATTTTGATCCTGCTTTTTATCAAAAACCTTAAAGTGATCTAGCAATGAAGAGTAATACAATTCCATACTGGATTTAAGATAAGAAATCTATAAAGGCCACAGAAAAACCAGGGTCAAAAATAGAAAGAGACATAGAGTAAAATGAAACTTCCTGGGAGGTAAAAGTTGTCTTCACACCCTGGTTGAACAGCTAGAGAAATAATGTCAACACAGGATCTTTGCAGGATAATCCCACAGCTGTGGTGACACCACCCAAAAGATGCCATGTTCCCTACTAAACGATTCACCTTTGAAGATAACAGTGCTTGAAGCAGGATCTTAGACACTGAGTTTCCAGCTAGTGGAATTAAATTCTTGAGCCAGGCAATAAAAACCACCCAGCAAGCATTATAGACCACTGAAGGGTTATGAAAACACATAGTTATTTAATTTTAACCTGTTTCTTTTGATAACTAGCTTACTCTCACGTTAAATGTGAGGAAGAGCAAGCAGAAAGAGTCTGTCTTGTCTGGCTTCTTCTGTACATGGGCAACATCTAACACTTGCTTCTTTGCACTCACTACAAGGGCAGGATTATTCCCACTCTACCAAACATGGGTAAAGAAATAGTAATTCTAAGATGAAACTATTTTTGCTTCTTCCCAGCTGCCTTCCTTTACATTACATACTTTTTCTGCTTGGCCGGCCTAGGTTAGTCTCTACCTTTAGGGCGTTAGGGAATGCTAGTTTTAATATGGGGATTTTAGTGCAGGGACAATTAAATTTAATTCGTTTTTATTCTATTGTATTAATTCTTGTATGTATATTTTATAATGTTTTAATTTTTCCCTGTGCACCGCTCTGAGTCCCCTGGGGAGAGGACGCGGTATATAAAATAAATATTATTATTATATTATTATTATTATTATTATTAGCCCTCTCCAAATATGTTGAACTGTGATTCCTGTCATCCCAGACTGGCATCTCTACTGTTGACCAGTGATGATGGGACTGGCAATCTCTATCCAGTTTGGGGAAGGCAGGTTTAGAAATACCACATTTGCCCATGTCATTGGGTGTGTGTGTGAGTGACAGTGAAGTCATCCCTACATAGCCCGAGAAGCAGCAATGTTTAGAATTATCCCAAGTATTAAATACGCAGCAAATCATATTGTAACTCTTCCCTAATAACTCAGCATAGAATCCTCTTTTGGTCGAAAGCTAAAAAAAAGAGGAAGATACTAAAACAAAATAAGAAAAAAAAAGTATTTTCTTTTTTTAAAAAAATGAATTCTATTTTGAACTCTCAACAAATCAACATTGTCACTCAGCCTCAATAATTCAGCTGTTTTTCTCCCAGGAACTTCTTTTGGCCCAAAGCTAAAGAAACATGAGAATATTATTATTAATTTAAAAAAAAAAAAACTTTTATCGCAGACAATGTTTGGATAAAAATACCAGTGACTTCATCCTCCCTGACTATACACCCTTTTGATAAAGTGTTTGGAAGAGGTCGGGTCAGTCACCCTACTGGTCTAGCCAGTTTGGTCTCTTTTAAGTTCAGCTCCTATATAAATGCTGAAATGCTAAAATTCATGAATAGCCATCATTCAAGGGACGTGGATGTACTCTCGGCAGTTCCCTTTCGTAGGCCTGCAGCATACTGTCTAGACAGGAGTCTGTCTCTGTTTACACACAGCACCTGTGTTTTCCAAAACAGCTCCCTCGCTTTCATTCCCCCTCTGCCTGCCCCCAAAATGCCACCTTATCTCTCTGCGCCATCTTCTGTGTAGTCTATAAAACAGAGCTGAAGCTGGGATTAAGCGTTCCCTGCTGGACAGCCCCACCATCAAAGCACAAGCCCCATTAACTCCAACGGAGTTTGAACTGGGGCAGGGTTTTGAGTCGCCTTTGTGTGCAAATTTGTCATGGGTGGACTGGCCATTAACTGGATGTAACTGGAACCCTCAGGGCTGCCATGGGTCCACCACCTGGTGCTATGACTCGGCCAGAAAATGCCCTCTGTTATCGGGGGAGAATGTCACATTGGCCCTTATGATTGATTGAATTTCTTTGCAGGCACATAGTTAAAGTCAGAGGGCAAAAGAAAATCTGAAATGCATTATTTCAGACTCTTGGGAATAGAAGACAACACGCGATTTAAACACTCCATGTTATTTGTACAACTTAGTGAAATTCCACAGGCTCATGGAAAGAGAACAAGAGGGGTTTATATCAGTTGCCGCAGGCAATGTCACTCCCCAAAGAAGGATGCCCGGCATTGCTTTCAGCTGGGTTTTCAAGGCTATCTTAGGCAGACAATAACCATTCTGATTATACTAACCAATAGCAAAAACTGCACATGATGCATGCTATTTATTATGGCAATATTTATATTTGTATTGCTGTTATTAATGATCTCATATTGAGAATTAAATCAAGTAAAAATCAGTAATGATTACATCAGGCCAACCAGAGCACCAAAATGCATTAAAAACGGAGAATTCAAAATACTTAAGACCATAAGTACCTGAATAAATAATGAATACTAGTCTAAAGAGCAGCAAAAATGGCATCAGATATCTCTTTTGGGGAAGGGGTATCTGAGAAAAATCTTTTCTTAACCAGATGAAGATGGTAAAGAATATATTGTTGAGTTACCTTTGCACCAGACAGGTTGCTAACAGAAGAAACTCTCCTCCAAGTACTTAATCTCTAACTCTTCATGGGGCTTTGACAATAAGCAACACTATGTGAATTGGGCCTGGAAAGAAATAAGCAACAGTCTGTGAAGTTATTTTAAGACCGATGAGACATGATCCAGGCAAGTAGTGCTAATCAGAATTCTAGCTATTGCATTCAACACTATGTATAGTTTCCAACTGTTTTTAGAGGCAACTCTTTATAAAATGTATGGCAGTCGTCCAGATGGGATGTTATTACAGCATGGCTAACATCAATGGAATCTGGTGAAAGACACTTCATGCCACAAAGTTCATCCAGGTTTCAAAAGAAGAAGCTCAACTCCATTAAAAATTGATTAAATATAATCTTCCAGTCCATAGAAATTAAAGCTGTATCTTGCCTCATCCAATCTGCTACTGAATCTAACCACTTTTTCAATCTCATTGTTATTGATGACAAGGAAAAATCAAGTTGGGTGTCATCTACATATTGTTGTCCCCTTCACATCAAGTCCCTAAGTGACCTCCTCCAGTACTTTCTTATAGACATTAAACATTTCTATAGCAAAAATATCAAGTTGTTAAACTCTTTCACTACAACTTTCTAAAAATGACAGGGCAAATAGCAATCACTCCGACATCATGTTACCAGAACTGCTTTGGAAAGATGCTCTGTAGATTATATCAAATGCTAAGAGATTTAAAAAATATTGTACTCTAACTGCACTCTTTCCGTAAGTTTTCTTATTAAAAATATCTTCTGTAATCTCAGCTCAAACAGTAATCTTTGTTGATTTACCGAAATTGTCCAACTGCAGCATTCAGATCAGAGAAAATACCAACAATTTTAACTTTCACATACATTTATTGAAGCAGGCTTCTAATTTCTTTTTTAAATTTCTCTCATTGGATCTAGATGGAAAATATCTACAACAGGGTCCCCATTTAGTTTTAATTGAGGCAAGATTCTGATGTGGAAAACGAGCAAATGGGGAACAAAACTGTAAAAATGGCAATCCTTCACATCAGCTTCCTATTTGAAATAATATGGGCATTTATGTTAGAAAATAAATTTGAGGAAGATGGACAGTCTAGAAATATGAAATATAAATAATAGATAAGTAAATAAACAAATAAATAAATTAAATGTTATCATATCTGCTGTATATATGTGAGAATTATGTGATTCATTCCATAATATGATTTTAAGAGATTTCAATTTTATTAATAAAATTTAGACAAACAATTCTATGTATTGGTTCAGTTGTCCATTAGTAACTCAGTAAAGTAACTCTTCCCTGATTTCAGAGTTGAAAGGAATTTTGAGATAAATATGTAACATGCAGATTTAATTAACTGACTAGGATCTTGTTATGTCTATTTGAGAGGATTTTAGAAACTTGTTATTGCAGTTTTGTTTTTACTGACATGCATTTATAAAGACAGGAGGGGAAGGGGGAGAGAGATTAAATTAAACTGTAAACTTTTAAATTGTTTTGAACTTTTTATATGGAAAGTGGATATAATATGCATGCATGCAATACTCTTAAAACCACAGGGTTGGATGTAACCACCAAAATATCTATCTGCAGTGGGGTAGGCTATTTCCTGGCCTCCTAAAGATTAATTCAGTGGTCTTTTGATCACTGAAATGGGTTGCCATAAGCAGCAGTACTGGTTAATGATATATGGTGCAAGGATTAAAGGAGGATTGGTTCAGAATGAGAAAAGTATAAAGATATTGGATTCATTCATGCAATTAATATTACATATACCAAGACTGCAGATAGGAACTACAAAGAACAGTTGATGTACATCAGGCCAAGCAAATGAGTAAATTCAGCTGTACATCCAATCAATATGATTAGACAGCAATTCTGGTGTTAGGAGAGAAAAACTTCAGATTCCTTATATTTACTGTGGAAGAAATACTAAAGTAAAAGTATTTCTCCTATGGTAAGTATATGAATCTGGAGACATTAAACAGCCTGATCATGTCAGTTGTGCATTCTTTCAAAACTAATGACTATTACTTTCTGATGCACAAAAATATAGTATAGTCTATGGCTTTTTAAAAGCTTTTTATCCTTTTCAAAATGGATAATATTCTAAATTCTTAAAAAAGTTCATACTATTATCTAAAAAATGGCTCCAAGCATAAAAGGAAATATCCTGGGAAATATTAAGAAGCCATGATATCATATTTCCCTGGATCAGAAATGGAGAAACATGTTTTTAGGCAGGAAACAGATTCACTCTTAATAGCCCCCACTTTCCTTAATGGGCCATTTAAAAGCCTGGGTCAGTCTATTCTACATAACAAAGACCCCTCCACTTCAGCTCCAGGGTAATGGGAATAAGGCATGATAGTATTAGCCCTTTACCCGTCTCACCACAGGGCACCTGGGAAGAAGCAATGCTCAACCAAACTTGGACACAAGTTTGAGTCCTACAGAGTTGCACCTGCATGGTCCCATGAGAGTCCAATCAGGATACATTTCTTACACAGGAACAGGAAACAGAGAAGTGGGGCCGAACAGAGTATAAAAAACTCAGCAAGCCCCTTCTTTTCTCTCTTCTTCACCCAACATCTTGAAGCATGTGATCACTTTTTCTGTTCAGGACCTCAAGCCATGTGGTCCTGCCCACCATTAAACCATCTTTCCAAGCAGCCCTCATGTTTCCAGTGTCTTTTTCTCCACTTGGAGCTGAACCCAAAGGACATTTCTTCCAACACTTTGATGGAAAGGATCCAAATATTTGGAATAGTCAGAACAGGGCACAGCCACTGAGTATAGAAGCATTTTCTTGTAGCTGATTTCAAATACACCAGAGGCCATTTGCTGCATCTGGAGTTTCGTTAAAGCTGATTGAAGAGAGAGGATAAGGATATATATTAAATATGGCTCACACTCCATGCTGGTTTCTATTATGGCATACGAGGAGTCAGCTTTACTGTTTGCACTTAGATTAACTTGTATGGAAATATTTGGTATCCTCTTAAAGGATTGGGGGGCTATGAAATTGTTCTCGTGGGTGAGAACATCTGGTGAGTAGCCATGAATGGACAGAAGTCCCTTTTTCAATCAGACACAGCCTGGGTAGTTCAATGGACTTGAGTTTTATTCAATATTTGAAAGCTCTAAGGGTAATCAATGTTGTGATAGGCTGAATGCCTGTCTCTGTTCAAAGAAAGGCTGTGAAAATACCTTTTGGGATTTGCCAAAATGGATTTAAAATTTTTGTTTTGAAATGATTCAAGATTAAATGTTGGAGAAATGCCCTGTAGCTCTCTGCTCCATAAAGAAAAAAAGAAGAAGCAAGTTTCATTTTCAAAAGATGAAGTAGTATTGAGGGAATTAAATGACCATCAGCTGAGTATCACAATTTGAGTAGTACAATTACTTGCTGAGATGTTTTAATTTGAGGAGTGTGGTTTGGGCCAGCCAAATACCTGGTGATTTATATACTGTAAGAGAGAGAGAGGTATCAATAGATGGTTACTTGTTTAACCAGTGTGAGATAGTGTCTTCTTTCCACTTATTTATGGAGAGACTGGCTGAAGACCACGATGTTTGGGTTTCTCCCTCCAAGTTAATAAATAGGGATTATTTTTTTAAACTATTGACATAAACGAGAGAACAATCTATACGGACCAATGGATAGAGTGGAAAGTAAGATTAGATTGTTGGTATAGAGCAAAGCAAACAGCTCACTGTTAGCAATTTTGGCTGGAAAAACTTGGTGTCATAATATATTGAGACTGAATATGAAGAGATAGAACACAACACTAACATCTTTAGTGTAATAGAAGTACTGTAGGAGATAGATGAAAGGCCTGTTGAAGAGTGAATGAATTCCTTGAAGAAATCTGTGTGAAGCCTCATTACCAAATCCAACAGACTCAAATCCATATATAATGCTTAGAGTTTAAGCCATAATTGATTCTCAGTCTAGAGAATCAAAGCTGAACGGAAGTCTGCAAATGCAACCTAAGGGTTTATCTTAGCAATGGTAGTTTACTTATTATTCAGATGGAACACTGCAAAACAATGATCAATAGAGGAATAGCCTAAAAGGAATCCAGCCTGTTCCTTGCCAAGAAGTCTGTTATCAATAACCCAATCGCAAAACATGTTTGGAGTATAGCTTAGCTGTGATGTCAAAGAGGCTTATTAGTATATAATTAGTTGGAGAATTTCACTTATCTCGCTTGAAAACTAGGATTACAATGCTTAGGTTCCAGTCTTCTACGAAATGGCCAGTGAAATGTATATAATTAAATATCTTGCCCAAAATAAGACTCTACCCTTTTAGACTGTATTTAAACAGATCATCAGGAAGAAAATCTTCTCTTGACTTGAGAGATGAGACTTAATCAGTAATTTGAGCTATTTCCTTATGCCTGGGAGCCAGGATTCAGCATTGCTGGACTAAAAAATAATATTAAAGTTGATATATGGATGTGAGGAGGCAAACAGAAATGGAAATATTGCTTCTATCCAGATTTAGATATCCTTGTGTCTAAGGCAAATTTATATGTACAAAGTCCTCCATGTACTAACCTCCAGGATAGTGTTATATTCTTGGAGCCTACAACAAATTGCAACAAGTCCTTGTCTCTTCTGAAAAACTGGAGAATTAGTTTTCTTTATCATATTAGATTTAATCTGACATTTTGATTATTTGATTTATATTTCTAACCACAAATATTTATGAAAATTCAGTGTTTGTGTATGTAACATTTAATTTAGATTTTGAATCTGTAAATTCTACCAGCAAGTTTTTCAGTATCCTTGGGATCAATATCCCTGATCACAGGAACCAGTTTTTGCATTAACCTACACCAGAAACTCTGGGACTGGTTGTCACAGAGAAAACGCATCACAGAGAAAGATGGTGTATTTTTATGCTTCTCAAATAAGCCTTATAGTTGCTTTTTCTAACAGATAATTATTAAATAACTAGCCGTTCCCGACCACACGTTGCTGTGGCCCACTCTGGTTAAATGGCCAACCAATCTGTGTGTAGATCTACACCTGCACACACAAACACGTACACACAACCACCGTATAACCCCCAATCTATCTATCTACTGTATTTCTCCTTCTCTCCCTCTACCTCCCTACCTAACCACCTACTGTATTTCTCCCTCTCCCTCTCTATCCCTCTCCCTACCTACCTACTGAATTTCTCCCTCTCCCTCTCTATCCCTCTACCTACCTACCTACCTACCTACTGTATTTCTCCCTCAGAGTATTTTATGTCATAAAGGATGACATAATACCTGTGGCCCACTGCTCTCTCTGTATCCATCTACCTACCTTTTTTACAATTTTTTACATTTCCGTTGCGTGTACCTGGCACAGGTGTGACATCTACACAATCTATATATATATATATATATCATTGGTGCTGTATTTCAAAGGAACGTTGTGTGAAAATTTGGAAGCGATCGGTGCAGTACTTTTGGAGATTAGCGGTTTTGAACAAACTCTTGTTACATTTTTATTTATATAGATTGTTCTTTCTAACAGTTTCTAAAATAACAGAGAGAGAAAATCTGTGGCATTAAAAACAATTTTAAAGATGATCATAATAACTATAGTTGCAGAAGGAAGTATAAAAACTCCCTTCTCTTTTGGGGGATATCTCTGTAACATTTGGATTTCCCCAGCTGTAAATAAACATAAAAGATAGCATAGTCTCTCCCTGGCAGGAGTCAAACATACTAAAGTCCAAACCTCATTTAATAAAATAGAAATACAGTTGCTGTTTTCACGTAACATGCTACATTCTAATAAGTAAGCCATATTATAGTTTAATTGATGGTCTAATTATACAAAATATTAAAAAAATTGCTACGTTTCCACAACACACAGCAAGTATCTAACTCCATTTTAGCCTTATCCTCCATAAAGCTGGTCTACTTTCTAGTTTTGTGTTTAGGTTCAAGATCTTGGGGACACTGTTCTTATCTAAACCTACTTACCGATATTCTCACAAGACATTTGATGTACAAAGTTATGGGATCCACTCAGAATTGGACTCTGATGGGACAGGCCTTATGGAGTTGACTGAGGAGGGGTCTTGCTCTATTATCTAAGAATTTGGGCTTGTGTGCCTAAACAAAATAGACCAGGTCCTCAGGCATGTGACACTTATGTAAGGATGTCTTGCATTTATATACATTTCAACACACTTTTTAATAAGAACACAAAGTCAATCATTGCAAGGTAAACCAATGGTATGTCCTTTTGCAAAAGCAGATTAATCGGAAAGAAGAGTTGTTTAGGTACAAGTGAAGAGTGAACTAAGCCTTAAAATATATATAGCTATTCTGCTGTATCACCTATTTTCTGTAACTTAACTTCTTCAAAAAAAAGTGCTCAAATTATAAAGGGAGTGGGTCCTGTCCAGTAGTCCCACCTATTGAGATATTCTTCTAAGGTTCCTGAAAAGATTATGGTAATAGGGAAGGGGTGGGGGTAACTGGATTAAAAAGAATGGTGTCAAGAGTTCAATGTGTGGTTTCATGAAAGCTCTCGCTCTTTCATCCCCCTCCAAATAAGCATTTATCACAACTTGTCCTGACAGGCCACTCAAAGGCCCAATCACCCAGTGCTTCCTCCCAAGAACATGATGCTGCTATGAATGGGTGGGCACTTGAACTTGAAATACCCGAAGGCTTTTATTGGAACAGAGAGAACAGCCTTGTTTATACGCTAAAAGAACTACTTCATCTCCAACCCCTTCCCCCATCTGATGAGAGACATCTCAGGCATTAGGCCTCTCATTTCCTGTTTCAGGATGAGCACAACATCTGGTGAGTTTTTTCCTTTTGCCACAATGGCTTTGTCACAGAAGCTGTACTTTTGTTTACAGTAGAACACTTCCCCTCACATATGTGAATATTTATGTGAACATTGTGTAACGTCAGAATCAGTTAGCCAATGGCACCAGATAGTCAACAGAGAACTGAGAATCAAGGTGTTGCTTTGTGATTGGAAGAATGGGTATGGAGAGGGGAGAGCTGAGTCTGCATTTCCTCTAACTTTGAATTACAGTACTGTAGTCAATTATGTTCTTTCAGCATAAATCTACCTTGCAAGATGGTGGGTTAATGGAAAATAAAATCAGCCATCTAATGTCTACTGCTTCAATCTTCTGGAAGGAAGGATAGCAGAACAATGTGCAATAGGAACTTATGATTTCTTGATACTTTAAATGGATGATGAACAGTTTTTGGTTTTACTTTTATAGTTCTGCTGTGGTTTTGATCTGTACCAGAAATATTTGAGATAAATTAATAAAGTTAGTACATGTTCAAAATTAAACTGACATTTGTCTTGCCATATATGAACATCTACAGTTCAGTAATCAATCATGATAAGTGTAATGATATACCTACATTCCATTCATTCAGAAAGAAGGAATAGGGTGCCAAGAAATTAATAATGGGTGCAGGGAGCTAGTTATATCTTTTCAGAGTCAGAATATCATTGTAAGATTATCATTGGCGGGTACTGATAGAGTGAAATTGTAAGTAAGATTTCTTAGAGAGATTGGCTGATTGTTCTCAATAGCAGTTTATATGAATGGCTAGGAAATACTTGCAAGGATTCTTTCAATTTTAGACGTGAAAAGAAAGTTAGAATACAGTTTGAGTCAAATGGGCAAGCAGTCATAGATAATGGAGTATTGGGTTGTTTGAGCTAATTTGGGTGCTGACTACTTCTGTCAAGTGATGTGTTGGCCAGGAATTACGAGTCTCAGATTCTAATCTCAACATGGCTGTTTGGTTGTTCTGGACCACTCATGATCTTCTCTGAGCATAAATTGAGAGAAGATTCCATGGGTTCATTTAGGCTGAGAGAATAACTAACTCAAAGCCATTTGATGAATCTGTGCTGCTGAAGGTTTCCCCACTCTATACCCAGGCACCTTAACTATTTACTTGGACTTCAGTAAGACATTTGATAAAGTAGACCACAACCTACTACTAGATAAAGTATAAAAATGTGGGATAGACAGCATCACCACCAGATGGTTTTGTAACTGGCTGACCAACTGCACTCAATGTGTAGTTCTCAATGGAACTACATCTACATGGAGGGTAGTATGCAATGGAGTACCCCAAGTCTCTGTTTTAGGCCCAGTACTCTTCAACATCTTCATCAATGATTTGGATGAGAGAATAAATGGGGAACTCATCAAATTTGCAAATGACACCAAGCTGGTAGGAATAGCCAACACTCCAGAAGGTAGGCTTAAGATACAGAAGGATCTTGACAAACTTGAACATTGGGCACTATCTAACAAAATGAAATTCAATGGTGAAAAAAGTAAGGTTCTACATTTAGCTAAGAAAAACAAAATGCACAGGTACAGTATAGGTGGTACTTTGCCCAATAGTAGTAACTGTGAGAGGGATCTTGGTATCCTAGTGGACAACCATTTAAATATGAGCCAGCAGCGTGCAGCAGCTGCCAAAAAAGCCAACACAGTTCTAGGCTGCATAAACAGAGGGATAGAATCAAGATCATGTGAAGTGTTAATACCACTTTATAATGTCTTGGTAAGGCCACATTTGGAATACTGCATTCAGTTTTGGTGGCCACGATGTAAAAAAAGATGCAGAGACTCTAGAAAAAGAGTAGAGAAGAGTAACAAAGATGATTAGGGGACTGGAGGCTAAAACATATGAGGAACGGTTGCAGGAACTGGGTATGTCTAGTTGACTGAAAAGAAGGACTAGGAGAGACATGATAGCAGTGTTCCAATATCTCAGGGGCTGCCACAAAGAAGAGGGAGTCAAACTATTCTCCAAAGCACCTGAGGGCAGAACAAGAAGCAACGGGTGGAAACTGCCCCATACTTCCTCACGGCCGATTCGCTCCCACAGAGAGGGACGTCTCCGGGTGCCGTCTACTAGACATTGTCAGCGGGCGACACCCAGGGGAAGGGCTATCTCTGTGGCGGGCCCGGCCCTCTGGAACGACCTTCCCCCCGATATCAGGACGACCACGGACCTCCGCTCCTTCCGTCTTAAATTAAAAACTCACTTTTTCTGTCTGGCCGGCCTAGGATAAGTCTCTCTGTCTTTGGGGTTTTTATTGGGAATTAGTATTGCTTAGTTTTAATGGGGAAATTTTAGCGCAGGTTATGTTTAATTTGCTTTTAGAATTGTTTGTATGTATTTATTGTTTTTATTCTACCTGTGCACCGCCCCGAGTCCCCGTGGGGAGAGGGTGCGGTTTTATAAATATTAAATATTATTATTATTATTAATCAAGGAGAGTAGCAACTTAGAACTGAGGAGAAATTTCCTGACAGTTAGAACAATTAACCTCTGGAACAGTTTGCCTCCAGAAGTTGTGAATGCCCCAACCCTGGAAGTCTTTAAGAAGATGTTGGATAGCCATTTGTCTGAAATGGTATAGGGTTTCCTGCCTACGCAGGGGGTTGAACTAGAAGACCTCCAAGGTCCTTTCCAACTCTGCTATTGTATTGCATTATTGTATTATACCACTCTGCCAAAGAGAGACATGTGGACTAAGAACCAGGAGGAGACAGATGTTTGCGGCCATCCTTTGTGGCCACTCTATAGAGCAGGTGTAATGGTTAAGGCACTGGACATGTACTGGGAAATTCTTCGGCCACAGAAGTTCATCCCAACATTTTTATCTGTGATGAGGTTAATTAAATCTGTCTTTTTTGCCATGATTTGGGAACTACCTACTTGATTTTATACTTGTTCTTGAATTATGGGGGTTCATTATAGTTGCATACATATCTCTATGCTTGCACAGTTTTTAAATTTGTGGTCCTATTGAAGAATTATATGTCTTTTAGCAATTCAGCTCTCTGAAATCTCTCTCATTCTGCCTCCTGACTTGGGTGCATAGATCTCCAGCTATTTATATATTATATATTTATATATTTATTCAATTTATACCCCGCCCTTCTCCAAACAGACCCAGGGCGGCGCACAGGAAAATTAAAATACATACAAAACATCATATAAAATTTAAAAAACTAATTCAATAGAACCTGTGCTAAAACCAGATTAAAATCCCCAAATTTAAAAACTATCTAAAAGTCAGTATAGGGGGCTACGCTAGGCCGGCTAGATGGAACAAATGTGTCTTAAGACACTTGCGGAAGAGGCGGAGGTCAGAGATGGTGCGAAGTTCAGGGGGTAAGTCGTTCCAAAGGGCTGGACCTGCCACAGAGAAGGCTCTCCCCCTGGGTGTCGCCAGTCGGCATTGTCCGGCCGACGGCACCCTGAGGAGGCCCTCTCTGTGGGAGCGTATTGGTCTGAGGGATGTATGGGGCAGGAGGCGGTCTCGCATATAACTAGGCCCCGAGCCATGGAGCGCTTTAAAGATGGTCGTCAGAACCTTGAAGCGCACCCGAAAGACCACAGGAAGCCAGTGCAGCTCGCGCAGGATAGGTGTTATGTGGGAGCATCTAGAGGCTCCCGTAATCACCCGCGCGGCTGCATTCTGGACTAACTGCAGCTTTCGAGTGCACCTCAAGGGAAGCCCCATGTAGAGAGCATTACAGTAGTCGAGTCGAGAGGTCACGAGGGCCTGAGTGACTGTGCGAAGGGCAGCCCGGTCCAGTAAGGGCCGCAATTGGCGCATCAGGCGTACCTGATGGAAAGCCCCCCACATGGTCCTCCATGGACAGCCGGGAATCCAGGAGGACACCCAAATTGCGTGCCCTCTCCACGGGGGCCGGTGTTTCGCCCCCAATGGCCAGAGTTGGAATAATCTGGCTGAACCGGGGTGCCGGAAGCCACAGCCACTCAGTCTTGGATGGGTTGAGCCTGAGTTTGTTACTACCCATCCAGATTCGTACGGCCTCCAAACACCGGGACATGACCTCGACGGCATCGTTGGGGTGGTCTGGGGTGGATATGTACAACTGAGTATCATCAGCGTACAGATGATATCCCACCCCAAAACCACGGATGATCTCGCCCAGCGGCTTCATGTATGTGTTGAACAGTAGGGGCGAGAGGACCGACCCTTGAGGTACCCCACATACGAGGGGCCTCGAGGCCGACCTCTGCCCCCCTGCCAACACATATTGCGACCGACCAGAGAGGTAGGAAGAGAACCACCGTAGAACGGTGCCTCCCAGCCCCAACCCCCCCAGTCGGCGCAATAGGATACCATGGTCGATGGTATCAAAAGCCGCTGAGAGGTCTAATAGGACTAGATTAGAGGAATATCCTCTATCCTGCGCTCTCCAGAGATCATCAACCAACGCGACCAATGCCGTCTCGGTGCTATGCCCGGGTCGGAAGCCGGACTGGCGCGGGTCTAGATAATCAACTTCCTCCAAGTGACGGGGAAACTGTTGTGCCACCACACTCTCAACAACCTTCGCCAGGAAGGGAAGGTTGGAGACGGGACGATAGTTGGCTAATAAAGCTGGATCCAGAGAGGGCTTCTTCAGGAGGGGCCTCACCATGGCCTCTTTAAGAGAGGCAGGCAAGAAACCCTCACTCAGAGAAGCGTTGACAACCTCCTGGAGCCAGCCTCGTGTCACCTCCCAGGATGCCAGTACAAACCAGGAAGGACACGGGTCCAATAAACATGTGGTGGCTCGCAGTCGCCCACGTAACCTGTCCATATCCTCGGAAGTAACAGAGTCAAACTCCTCCCAACCAAGGCCCGCCTCGTGCGGGTCTAGATAATCAACTTCCTCCAAGTGTCGCGGAAACTGTTGGGCCACCACACTCTCAACAACCTTCACTAAAAAGTGAAGGTTGGAGACGGGACGATAGTTCTCTAGTAATGCTGGATCCAGGGACGGCTTCTTGAGGAGGGGCCTTACTACCGCCTCTTTCAAGACGGCAGGCAAGGACCCCTCACTCAAAGATGCGTTGACAATGCCCTGGAGCCAGCCTCGTGTCGTCTCCCAGGATGCCAGTACAAGCCAGGAGGGACACGGGTCCAATAAACATGTGGTAGCCCTAAGTCTCTTTGACAACTTGTCCATATCCTCGGTAGTAACAAAATCAAACTCCTCCCAAGATAGTGTCTCAAGAGCAACCTCGGACCGCTCAGCTGGACCACTGTCGATGGAGGGCAGCTCGCTCCGAATCCGAGTGATTTTCTCCTGCAGATAAATCCCAAATTCCTCTGCTCGACCCTGTAGAGGGGCTTCCCGCGGCCTCTGTTGAAGGAGGGAGCGGGTCACCCCAAACAGGGCGGCAGGGCGGTTATCTGCGGATGCAATAAGAGTGGCACAATACTCACGTTTGGCCACTCTTATCGCCACCAGGTAAGTCCTAATGTAGGTTCTCACTAGTGTTCGGTCGGCTTCGGAGCGAGAGGATCTCCATCTGCTCTCTAGGCGTCTCTTGTGGCGCTTCATCTCCCTAAGCTCCTTGGTGAACCAAGGAGCCCGGGTGGATCGTCGCCGCAAGAGAGGCCGCTCGGGCGCGACTCGGTCCAAGGCCCCCGTGGCCGCACTTAACCGTGCGGTCACTAGGTCCTCAGTCGAGTCGCGGGGCAAGTCCACAGGAATTGGCCCAAGCTCCCTTTGGAACCTTACCGGGTCCATCAGAAGCCTGGGGCGGAACCATATAGGAATATCCGGTTCCGCCTCCCCGCGATGGGGTGTAGCGATCGGAAAGTCGAGCCGAAGGAGAGCGTGATCTGTCCATGACAGGGGTGTGATGACTAAATCCCCTATTCCCAGATCACGACTCCACTGTCCCGAGACGAAGATGAGATCCAGGGTGTGTCCACCCTCGTGGGTAGGGCCCAAAACTACCTGGGTCAGGTCCATGGCTGCCATGGAAGCCATGAACTCCCGAGCTGCACCAGAGGTTTCGCCTACCGACGGCAGGTTAAAGTCCCCCATGACCAAAAGTCTGGGGGTCTCAACCGCCGCCTCGGCTATCACCTCTAGGAGCTCGGGCAGGGCTGTTGTTGCATAGCGAGGAGCCAGGTATACAACTAACACGCCCAACTGCCTCCCTAGGCCCCATTTCACGAGGAGGGACTCGCACCCGGTCGTCTGGGGGATCGTGGTCTCCTTTGGCTCAAGACCTTCCCTAACCATAATCGCCACCCCCCCACCCCTCCCTAGGGCCCTAGGCTGATGAAAGGCTCGGTAGCCTGGTGGGCACATTTCTATGAGGGGATGACCTCCCTCGTGGCCCAACCAGGTTTCCGTAATACCTACCAGATCCGGGTCCCCCTCTGACACAAGGTCATGGATGAGGGGGGCTTTTTGCACCACGGACCTGGCGTTGCATAGCATCAGCCTAGGCCCCCGGGTCTGTGTTCTTGCCCTCCTAGCCTGCGATGGGAGTATGGGGGGTTGGAACGCGTGACCGCCCGTAGCCAGCGGCCACGGTCCTCCAGCTGGTGATGTTCCTCCCGTCTCCCACCGCCCCTGCCCCTCCCCAAGACCAGATTGATGGGAAACACCTCAGTGGAAACGACCCCCCCTTCCCCCTCCTCCGTTATTTCCCCCTCTCTTCCTTCCTTTGCTTTCCCCACTCCTCTTCCTTTGCTTTCACTAATAGGTCTATGACAAGTAACTGCAAAGCATCACATTTCCTTTCTTCAGAACTGGGCTTAATGGATGATAACATACTGACCAGCAAATGTAACAAGCACACCTTGCAGCTGGCAATTTAGCTAATGGAACTGTAAGAAGTGCTCCGATGGCCAACAGTCAGGCTGGCCCAATTCCAATACTGACAAGAAGAACTATTGGCTGGTTCAGCTCAGGTGAAACTGACACAGGCTACCGAGGGTTGCTCATAATCTCTTGAGGCTGTTTACATATGAGACTGGAAATTACCTAGGTGAAAGCATGCATTCAATCCAGCAGCTGTCATGCCCTTGGTTGTAGTCTATAAACAATCCTGAGGGTTTTGTAATTGGCTTCCTCCAACACAGCCTGAATTTACCTGTGTACATCGTCATGAGTCATGGCTGGTGTTAGTATATCCAGCTAACAGCTATGCTGAGTAACAACCCCCCCCCCCCCCATAATTAAGAACCAGCCAACTCTTTGGTAGAGATTCATAGGGAATCCAGTCTTTTCAATATGACATTTAACTATAGTTTTATTTACCTCCTAATGTACTGTTCCTCCCCCTGGCCCAATATTAGCTTATTATGTCAGGCCTTTATCAATGTTGCTTATGCAATTCTATAAGATACATTCCCTCAATGGGGTATTAAAAAAAAGAGCAGCTGAAAAGGAAACCAACTGCACTATTAATTCACACAGAGTTATGTCCCTATTAGTTTAGTCAGATGTAAAATAATGGAAAGGGTCACATTTACACATTTTAGGCTTCATTGTTTTAGCTGCTTTCCACCATGTTAAAAAAAGCCTTTTTTCATTGAGATGAACCCAAAGATTACATTTTTCAAGCTATTTCAAAAAGTAAGACTGGGGGTGGGTGGGCGAAAACCAGGCTTTCTTCTTCTTTTAATGTTGCTCTAATGTGGTATCATCCCTCCTATTTGATTTGAACATTCATATTCCTTTTTTTTCAGCAGCTCCATTTCATTGCTCATCAAATGGAATTAGTACAGCACAGTACAGATCTTAGTAGAATTGTCTTTGAAATATAAAGCTTTTTTGAAACTTATCCAAAGTCAGCACAATTGGTAGTACATTTGATATATCCACATGGAACATGATGTCTAGATGATCAACTCTAAAATGAAATCTAAAATATAATTTCCTTCCTTTGCAGCTATTGAATCAATTCAAGCTAAGAGACAGATCCCATTCTTCTTAACATGTTCATATTTGCTATTTCCCATCAATGCAAGTTTAATTCAGAGAGTACAGTAAAGAAAATAATTTTGAGAAAACAATGATTAAAGAGTAGTATTTTAAAATATATCCAGCTCCACAGATGACACTAACTGTAGAAGATTTTTTGTAAGACAATAGTTGAAACTTTTTACATCCCCAAATAAATAATTTGCATTATCTGGTACATCACTTAAAAAAATTATTTCTCTGGTAGCCTGGAAATCTGATAAATTTCAAAGGGTATTATATAACTAAAGGATGCTGAGTACCATCTTACAACCATATGCCAAGTAATAGGTAACAATACTTCCTTTTAAAAAATCCTGATCATCTATGCTTTGAATAAAGGCAGCTTGCATTTAAATATATGCTCTGGCTCAGTTCAGAATACAGAACTATTCTTCTGGCTATATATCTGCCAAACAAAACCTTTGGGGACAAATTCCACCACATGAAGAAATAAATGCAAGGTCTTTGGATAAATTCAAGTGGCTGGTTTTTTTTTTTTTAAAGAGAAGGGGACAAATTAGTCACACTTTTTAAAAAAGCGTAAGTCACTACATTGAATCAAAATATTGCTGAGTACATCTGGTCCTCTCAAACAAGGAAGGGTGCAGATTTTTCTGCTGTATTGTAGGCCTGGTTTCTCTTTAATTTTCTTCTTCTGGTGACACATATCTGTGTACTTACTAAACCTCGCCTGGGGTTTTTTTCTGTTCGCAACCTTCAATTGAATAAAATGAATCTTCAATTGGATGAAGGGGTTTTGTTTGAAAAAGTTTTTATTTTCAACATTTAAAAACAAATAAAACAATCAATCATTTTCAATTTCATACAACATGTCTTTTGGTCATAAATTTTGTGCAGCAATCCTGAGAGTTACAAAGATACTTATTAATTTTCCATCCAGTGTTTGTGTATAAAATTTAGCTTTCGTATCATCTTATTCTTTACATAATGACAATTAATATTTCAAGTCAGTGATTATTCAGTGAGGAGAAAGGTATGGAATTTTCCCAAGATTATTTTGTAAAAATATCTCAATTATCTTTATGGAGTAAATTGCTGTTATAAAATACATAACCATATTATTTTCTCTATATAGAACCAAGAATTTATCCAAATTTTCCCTTATGCATAGATCTTTTAAGTGTTTTGGTTAAAATACAAAATATCTTTCTAATACAACATAGTCTCAATTTATCATCATTTCTGTTAGTCCTAATAATTGAATTCTGTTTCTAAGAGTTCTTTCATATATTAAATCCCCTAATTTCTTTTGTCTAACCATTGATAAAACAAGTTCCATATTTTATAAAATTCTTCTGGATAAAGTTTTTGAATCAAGATACTTCAAATCGGCTAACTTAAAGAATGTGTCCAAAATACAATGAATAGTAAAGATTTATTTGCCTCTCTATCCCTGTTTTCTCTTTTGTTCCAGTTCTAGCATATGTACACAATTGTGGCTGCAAATATTTGTGTATGTGGGATGGTGGATGGTGAGTAGATGATCCTTCTACACAGTGTCATAAAAACACATCTTCAATAAACGGAATGAATAAAAGAATCCTTCCTTCTATCACGACTTGGAGACTGGTCTTAAGTGTGTTTGTGAATATGCTGTGCTATCCCCAAAGAATTCTGGGAGTTGAAGTCCACAGGACTTAAAGTCGCCAAGGTTGAGAAACACGGCCTTAGACAAATCTTCATATCATATCATCATATATTCTAGACAAGTATCTTGATTCCCTCAACTTAGGAAGGACAAAGAGAGCATTTTGTCAGAGTTGGAAAGAGTGATAAACAGTCGCCCTTTAGGCTCTCCTCGTGGATATTGCCTCAGTAGCTCAGATAAATTTAGTTTACAGCAATAGGAGATTCTTTAGATCAGGGGTCTGCAAAGTTGGCTCTTTTAAGACTGGTGGACTTCAACTCCCAGAATTCCCCAGCCAGGCTGGCTGGGGAATTCTGGGAGTTGAAGTCCACCAGTCTTAAAAGAGCCAATTTTGCAGACCCCTGCTTTAGATCAGAGGTCTCCAACCTTTGCAACTTTAAGTCTGAAGGACTTCAGCTCCCAGAATTCTCCACCAGTAAAGCAAGCTGGCTGGAGAAGTCTGGGAGCTGAAGTCCTTCAGACTTAAAGTTGCAAAGGTTGGAGACCTATGCTTTAGATGATCATGGATACCACCTGGCTTCAAAAAGCAATGTGCCAGATCTGCTGGACTTGGAGGATTTCCTGCTTATTTCCACAGGGAGAACCCTGCATATTTGTCATAAAGTCCTTTGCCTCACCCTCCACAATTACTGACATACCCGTGCTTCTAGGCTCACTTTCTGTGAAAAGAAAATAAGTTCAGAGGTACCCAGGGAAAAGACTGAATATCCTATCTAGCACAGAGACTCGGCTCTGCATGCATGCATTCATTCAGTTAATGACTTCTAATTGGGCCCATAATTATAGCTCTCCGGAGGATAATATTACTCAAAACAATAAAATGCAATTAATAAATAACACAGGAAAAGTACTTAAAAGCAAACTGAATGCAAGGCTGCAAAAAATGCCCGGGAGAATCAGAATGTCCCAATCTAGTGCCAAAAGATATTAGCTTGGGAAGAGCATCCCATAAGTGGCGCTTTAAAACTGGGAAAGCATTCTCCCTGACAGTCATTCACTTCGTTTAACCTGGGGAGATCGGCAGCGGCAGCATTTCCAGTATGAATGCAATTCACATGAAGGTATATAAATAAGTCTCCAGATCTGTGAGTGGCATTAGAAAGAGAAAGCATGATGGGAAAAGGTTTGTCCCCCCCCCCCCCCAAATTTGCTCTTTGACTCCTCAGGCAACGCAAATTCTGGAAATATTCTATGCCATAATTGAATGAACCAGCACTTCTTGGTGCTACCTAGTAAAACGTTTTGCTTACTTATTATAAGTGCTAAATTTGAAGTGGTCACTTACCACCTTGTGGTAAGATGGGGGAGGGGCTAATAAATTTGAGAAATAAATAAAATAAATACTTCTTCAACCTTCTCCTTCATCTGATGATAAACACACACTGGAAAAACATTACGTAAAATTTACAGCAAAGCAGGTCAAGAAGAAACTTGGGAATCATTTAGTAAAATGCAACATGAATAGAAACTAATTTGAAATATATTAGTAGCAAGAATCTAAAAGAGCAAGGTATAAAAGTACGACAAAATATATAAAACAAAAGTATTTTTTTGGTAGAAATAATGGAAAGATGATACACACACCGTATTTTTCGGAGTATAAGACGCACCTGAGTATAAGACACACCCAGGTTTTGAAGAGGCAATTTTTTTTAAAGTACGTAGCTAGATAGAGGGATAGAGAGGCAGAGAAAAAGAGAGAAATACAGTAGGTAGGTAGGGAGAGAGAGAGAGAGTAGTTAGGTGGGTAAGTAGGTAGGTAGAGGGAGAGAGAGAGAGAGAAATACAGTAGGGAGGGAGGGAGGGAGATAAAGGGATAGGGGGAGAGAGAGGGGGAAATACAGTAGGTAGGGAGAGAGAGTGTGTGTGTAGATAGAGAGAGAAAAAGAGAGAGAGAAATACAGTAGATAGGTAGGGAGAGAGAATAGGTAGGTAGGTAGGTAGATGTTTCCAGGTGTATTTACCCATGTGCTGGAGAAGGAAATCACTGACCACCTTTGGAACAAATCTTTGTTTCTGCAGACACAGTACTTGACCAACGTAATTCTCATCAATCACTCTAACTAAACAGCTCTTCAAAAGGGGGAAAAAAAACCTTTTTGTACTTTGCAAGCCTCCCCCAAACAGCCAATTTTTTGCAAAAATGGGCCCGTTTTGTTTCAAATAAAAGGCATGAATAGTCTTGGGGGGGGGCTTGCAGAGTGCTCCTGGGGGGTGGGGGCCCCAAAACAAGGACAAATGGCCCGTTTTTTCATGAAAACGGGCTGTTTTTTGGTCAAAGAATAGCATGCATAGCCTTATGGAGGCTTATAGAGTGCTGCTAGGGACTGAGGGGCGGGGGAATGCCCTGTGCGTGGCTCATTTCTGCCCTCCCCAGCCCCCAGGAGCTCTCTGGAAGCCTCCATAAGGGTATGTGTGTGACCATTTTGGTGAAGGGGCGGGGTTCCAGGAGGCAAAAAAAATGCTGTATTCGATGTATAAGACGCACCCAGATTTTCAGCCTCTTTTTAGAGGAAAAAAGGTGCGTCTTATACTCTGAAAAATATGGTGTGTGTGTGTGTGTGTGTTTGTGTATACACACACATATATATATACTTGTGTCACAACACCCTGGTAAGACCCAATTAAGAGAGGAAGCACACTGCTTTCCTTTTATGTCTTTCGGCTCATCACCAGAGACCTCATTGCCCTGTCTCAGCTGATCAGGATAGAACCTGTGGTCTAGGGGCAATTACAACTGCCTCACATGTAATACTTCCCTGGTTCGAATCCCAGTAAGGGTATGGCTAGCTGATGACAGCTAAATAGCTCGAAATAGATCTATTCTAGGTTCCCTTGTTTATTTATTTATCAGCTCAAAACCTAACACACACATACACATTAAATACACACAGGTAGTCCTTGACTTACAACAGTTCATTTAGTGACTGTTCAAAGTAACAACACCACTGAAAAAAGTGGCTTAATGACCATTTTTCAAAGTTACAACCTTTGCACCATCCCCATGATCATGTGATCAAAAACTAGATGCTTGGTAACTGGTTCATATTTATGACTGCTGCTGTGTCCCAGGGTCATGTGATCCCCTTTTGCGACCTTCTGACAAGCAAAGCCATTGGGGAAGCCAGATTCACTTAACAACCGGGTTACTAACTTAACAAATGCAGGAATTAACTTAACAACAAGAAAACAGACAAGAATGGTCATAAAATCCATAAAGTCTCTCTCTCTCTCTCTCTCTCTCTCTCTCTCTCTCTCTCTCTCTCTCTCTCTCTCACACACACACACACACACACACAGCATTCAATATTTTATTAATTTGATTATACATGTAAAATAATATTGCTTTAATGTATTTGATGAGGTGCTCAAAATTTATTTACAGCCTACCATTTTTCCAGCAAAGCACTCCCTAATTATCCTTTATTAAATTATCAACAGCTCAATATATTCACTTTACCAGAGGCTTGAAAGCACTTAACACATCCTTTAAAAGGTACCTAAGCTGATTTCAGGAAATTAGAGGCCTATCTCAGGTTATTTGGTTTAATCTATTCTATTGCTAAATACCTAAAAGCTTTGGCTATATACAAATAACTTACATATGCTGTAGAGAATTCTGAAAATGTACCAATACAGATAAAAGGTAAGAATTGCAGTTTGAATTCTTCCAGTCTTCCAACAGAAAATTATTGTCAAAAGGATAAAATTAAGCTGCAGCCTTCTTATTTGTATTACATTAATAATGACACTGGGAGTATTATATAGTGAGAGGAATAGACAATTTGCAGTCTGTAATAGGATAGACTCAAGTATATTAATCTGTGCCAGAATGTCTAGATTAATCCTTCGAAGAAGCAACCTTGCTGAAAAATAAACCCTATAGTTTCTGCAAGCAGGCGTCTTGCTTCTCATCACTTTAGGATGCCACCGAAGGTGTCAGTAAATACATAGATGAACACACACACACACACATCTATCTATCTATCTATCTATCTATCTATCTATCTATCTATCTATCTATCTATCTATCTATCTATCTATCTATCTATCTATCTATCATCTATCTATCTATCTATCTATCTATCTATCTATCTATCTATCTATCTATCTATCTATCTATCATCTATCTTATTTTAACTGTCAGTTATTCATACATAGTATATCGTTCCTAATTTTATAATATCAGAGCTAAACATAACCTGGTGTTTGTTATCTTTGTATGAATGAATCCCTAATAATCCAAGCTCAGAGAGCTAAATTGGAGAACCAGCACTGCTACTTCCAGCCTCCCAACTACAATGTGCAATGCGAGAACAGCTTTCATGGGTTCTGGTGGGAACATTTTAAACACCCCCAACACCTCACCCTCTGTGTACTGCAAGCAGGGAGGCTTTGCCCATATACAGTAAGCTTGCATCCAGCCCAAGGCAGTTTGTGAAAGGAAAAATATTTATTCCAGAGCAGTTTAGCATTTACAGGAAAAAACCGAAGTATGGAGGAATGCTTGATACAAAGGCAATGCAAGCAATTGATTACTGAAAAATAATCAATGCATAGGAGATAAAACTGGAATAGCTTGGAATCATTTTCCCAGATAGCCTTTTTGCCTAGCTATATAGATTTTTTTTAAATTTGGTGATAAAGAATATGAAAACCTTGATTTCTAACCATAAAATCCTTTTGGCATGATTTTTAATATTGCAGACTAAGATTGTAGGCACTAAAAGGCACATCGTTCTACTAGTGTGCCCATGTGACTGCTATCAGGCATAGAGTAAAAGATGGATTATTTTAAAATATTTTAAAACCAAAGTGCTCTCAAGCGACACATTTTTCCCATTCAAATTACAATTTTAGAACTTTTGTAATACTTGTGCAACAGCGACCTTATCGTGAAACCTAGCAGTTCCGATTGCTATCAGCTATCCTTCAAGAATCCAGCCTTGTCTGCCTGCCTTGTGCCAAGTATTTATGCATGCTCTTTCTGAAGCTGAGCTAATTATCTTTCTGGATGGGCCTTATCTAATTCAGAGCTGATGTCATTATGAAAACAACCATTTAATAACTCCAGCCACATCAAGTAAACGAACAGCGGGAGGCTGCAACGAGTCCAGTCAAAGAGAGGAGGCAACCTGCTGCGCCGTCTGCTCTAATGAACGCAATTAGTCTGCAATGGCAGAGGGGGAACAGCCGCGGCTTCTGCTGGAGATAAAAAAGAAGCTCACCTTGTTTCTGAAGACTATAATCTCGCTCAAAGATAGATAAACAAACTGCTTAAGCAGCCCTATAAATCCACACAAGATTATGTTCTGCACAGAAGAGTCTGCCCTTTTTCACTGGGACCTTATTCTATTACTTAATTGTAATTCAGTCCCTAAAGATCCTACTAAGATATGATAGACTGAGGGTCAATTTCTCTGAGCAGAAGGAATGGATTGAGCAACTACTTCGTATCTTTATTCCAATTTTTTTTAATGAAAGAAGTATGCATACTCCTATCTCTATGTTTTTACCTCATGGACCCCATTCCTAAGAGGTCTGGTCGGGGCGTGTGTATGTGCACCAGTGTGCCTACCATCCCTGTCCTTCTGCCTCCATTTATTTGTATCCATTTACTGTGATAATATTTATGTTTATACTTATACCTGTTATTTTTAACATGTTTGACAAATTAAATAAACAAACAAATAAACAAATAAAATATCTTTATATACTGCAGTTTAAAACTATTTCAACTTCAGGGTTCAAATCCAGGTTCTATAATTAAAAGGGTACCCAGAATAACATTTCAAGAGTGGCTGTGTTGGGAGCACTTCGATCTTTGAAGGTAGAACTAAAATGTTTTGCTACCCCCTTCTTTCCAAGAAGAGAAGAATTAATCCCTTTTGACTTAAAATTTAACTGCATTTTTCCCAGCCACAGAATGGGTCTGCAGAGTCTGATTGACAAATTCAGGCATGAACAAGAGGGAAAGTGACAGTGAAAGTTGGAGTCATGTTTCTGTGATTCTTCCTCAGGAGACTTAATGCAAACTGCACCTATGGAGATTCTCAGGCATCCAGGTCATAGTCGTCCCAAAGGTGCTTTTTCAAGAGGCAACTGGACATTCTGGTTTTTCTTTGAAGATGAATGGATGAGAAGCGAAACGTCTTCAAAGCAAAACCAGAATGTCCAGTTGCCTCTTGAAAAAGCACCTTTGGGACGACTATGACCTGGATGCCTGAGAATCTCCATAGGTGCAGCTTGCATTAAGTCTCCTGAGGAAGAATCACAGAAACATGACTCCAACTTTCACTGTCACTTTCCCCCTTGTTCATGCCTGAATTTGTCAATCAGACTCTGCAGACCCACCTTTGGAACATAGGACCAGAATGGAGGAACAACCCCCATCCCTGGCCCTCCAGAGATCATCCACCAACGTGACCAATGCCGTCTCGGTGCTGTGCCCGGGCCGGAAGCCGGACTGGCGCGGGTCTAGATAATCAATTTCCTCCAGGTGACAACTTGGAGGATTTCCTTTACCCCTGATAAACTAAGAAGGTGACAACTTCTAGGATTTCCTTTACACCTGATCTATGGACCGCTACCGGTCCGTGCAAGCAGCGGGTGAGGGCGGGAAGCTCCATTTCTGCAAGTGGTGTGCATGTGTGCGAAACTACCTTACCCCCACCCCCTGCTAGTACACACATCTGGAAAGGTTGGGGGACCACTGTTTTAGGCAACTCAGAGATTTGTTTTTATGAAAGTAAGACATTAAATTTGCATACGTCAAATATGCATATCTCCTTACCTAGGCAAGAGCTGCAAGGAATAATCTCATACAGCCTTTCATTTCAAGAGCAAGCTGATGTATGTAGAACTGTTACTGGTCTGTGCCCCAGCATTTTAAGCATTTAATATCCTAACCTATTTCAAAACTATATGAACTAATAATAGTTTTGGAAACTGCTTGGTCTGCCACTTTTTATAGATGTTGATTGCAACAACAACAACAATTTTAGAATTTAGTGAGAAAAAGGGAAGAAAGAACCAGGGAGGATCATGCCAGTATAGTACAGATATTTGTTCAGAAGCGAGAAAAGTCTTTTAAGTATCAGCAGAGATTTGGGGAAACAACAATCAGCTTTCATTTGAAAGACAGCAGTTACTTACTAAAGAAAGCTTCTTGTTTTATGGCTCTCAGTTACCAGCAGCTTTCCCCCCCTGATCTGGCTTCTCTAGGGAAAGTAACTGGGTAGAAGAAAATGAGCTACAAAACAAGCTTGAAAGAATGAAAAAAAAATGCCATGGAACTTTCAAAAATAACGCTTGCTGTTTTGAAAGCCCGGTGCAATTAATAAGCAAACAACAGCAGGAGTTAGAGCAATAGGCTCAGCCTCAGTATAAATCCTTAGATAGTTTTATAGAAACTATCTTATTATCTGAAATAAGACTCATCAATGGCAGGACCATGAAATTCACGACAGGGTGAAAGATAAGTTGGTTCCCAGAGGAGCTCATGGAAAGGCTTTAAAATGAGGCAATTTGAATATAAAATCCAACAAAGCACACAGTCAGGCACGCTGCTTTCTTGGAAGCCAAAAGCTCAGGCACTGATCTCCTTTGTTATTGAAAGCCCATCTACCAATGCCAAGGCCACACCCTCCTCAGTCCAATAGATGCTGGCAGGACTACCCTCCCTGTTCCTTTGGATCTGGCCATCAGCAAAGGCAACATATGATTGGCAATGGTTTGTTTTAGGGATCAGCAGAGTTCAGTCTTGCAGGATTTGCTTTGTTTTCTTTCACTAGGAGATCCACAAGCTGGAGCCTGTGAAAAATAGATTTTATTTCTTTATTCCTCCACACACACCCCATTCCCCACCCCCCCAGAGGTGACACATATGTTCTCCTCTGCTTTGCTGTAGCCTCACAATTACCCAAAGACTTGGGTTGGTCCAAAGAATAGAGACTGAAAAAGTAATTCAGTGCATTGTTCGGCTCTTTCAAGAGCTGAATCTAGATTTTCCTAGTCCTTGTCCAACGCTCCAACCACTTCAGTTGCTTCCAATTCTATGACCCAATGGACAACGTTTCTCCAGGATTTTCTGTTAATAACTGTTTCCTGGAGTTCTAAGTTCATGCAAACCTGTGTCATTTGTGATAACAGGTAACAATTGGTTGGTTTTCTGACCACCTTCGGTTTCTTCCAAATATCAGGATCTCCTCCAATAACTCTTTTTGTTTTATTTATTAAATTTATTGACCACCTGTGTTACCACAATGTAACTCTCTTGCACTTTGTATTCAGCTTCATTATTGGTGCTTCTAGAGATCACTCTGTTTTTACTTCACCTAATGCTGAAGAAAGTTCTTACTTAAGGGACAAATGACCAAGCTTAAAATATCCTTCTTTGGACACATTAGGCAAAGACTTAGCTCTGTGGAGAAGACATTAATTTATTTATCATATTTGAATAGCCACCCATCTCATATGAAAGTGAGTCGTGCTGGGAAAAGTGGAAGGAAAGAGAAGCAAAGGATGACCAGCAGCAAGTGGATAGATTTAGTTGTAGTGGCTTATAAATACGCATTGGAAGAACAGAAGGACCAGGTTAGGGACAGGTCTTTGTGGAGCAAATCTACCAATGAAAACAATAAAAGCCCATCTGAACAATTTATTCTGTTTCTAGTCAAAGATATTCTCAACAAAATCCAGCACCACGATTCAAAGCATAACATTTTATTCATTCACACTTTCTGATGATCTTGTCAATATTACAATTGCAGAAATCATATATGTGTCAATGTGTTGTCTCTTTAATATTTTGTCTTGATTTGATAGTCTTTCCTTCAAGTAGCAATTGTCTCCATGATTACAGTCCTCATTCTTGTGCGTCTTTGAGCCTAAGAAGGCAGTCTGTAATTCCCTCAATTTCTCTCTCTCCATAATTGCATTAGATTTACACTGCCTCATATAAGCTTAGTATTTAAATATTGAGCAATAGACTGGTTTTGTACTCCCTTTATTCTTTCAACAAGAGATACCTTAAGTCTTCCTTGTTTGCAGCCATCAAAATGTAATACCAGCATATCCAAAGTTATTGAAGTTCTCCAAGCAATTTGACTTTTAATTTTAATTTTTTCTAGTTCACATATTCTGTGTATAGATAAATAAAAAGAAGATGGTGTACAACCTTAGTGCCTTCCAAATTTTGAACCATCTAGTTCTTCCTTCTAGGAATTTGATTATCACAGGTGACTGGAGCTCGCAATTATGCCACATGCACATTCTCTGGTCAATGTGATGGGCAGCATCTAAATTTATCTCTGTCTATCTAAGAAATAATAATAATAATAATAATAATTTATTAAATTTATAAACCGCCCCCTCTCCCCGAAGGGAGAGGAATAACAACCCCCCCCCCCAAATATCCCCAGTATTACAAGTTCTGTCTACACAAAATGGGGAAACTACTATCAACTAATTGCATTTCTTCCCAAGGTTAAGTGCTTTTATAACATTCAAGGCACTAGTGGGATTCAAAAAGTTTTACTACCGGTTCTGTGGGTGTGGCTTGGTGGGCATGGCAGGGGAAAGATACAGTAAAATCTCCATTCCCTCCCAATCAGCTGGAACTCAGGAGACAGAGAATAGATGGGTCAGAGGTACTATTTACCAGTTCTCCGAACTACTCAAAATTTCTGCCACCGGTTCTCCAGAACTGCTGCATACCATCTCTGATTCAAGGGTTCCACCTCTTCCCTAAGTCTATATTCTTCTTAATCGCAAGACTACTATAATGGAATAGAGGCCTATTCGCTCTTGACTGATTGCACTTGCTTCATCCTAACCTTGGTATATTTATAGAAACATAGATATAAGAGCACAACCTAGTAATGAATCCAAAATAGAGTTCAGCACATTCCTATTCAGGCCCATATCTGTAGACGTTCCAAAGGATTTTGTGAGGAACAGGTTACTGTATTATTTGGTAATTAAAAACTACATCAAGTTACCTGATTGTTGTAGTTCTAAGTATGTTTAAGTATGTTTATCTTAATATCATAAAGTACATTTAAGGAAACAGAAAGGGTAAAATTGTTCAGAGCATAGCCTTTTTCTGAATTCTGGTCAGGCAGTATGTCAGAAAGAAATTATTCTTAGGAACCTATCTCAATGGCCATTTAATATTAACATTCTTTCTTGCATAGACCTCTGTGGGGTTTCAAGCATCCTGAATTTTAAAGCTCTCAGATAATCACAAATCCTTCAAATCCAGGATTAAATTTTCCTCTATCAGAAAACACATGTCCAGCTGTATCTTTTATTGTAGTACACATTCCAAATTATACTGAGGGGAATGCTTGAGCTATGTATCAAACTAGCCTCAGACAAACTATTTGGAAACTGCATCAATCCCATTAGATTTGCATTACGAATGCAATTTCAGAACTCTTCAAAATATCAATGTAAAAACATATTCAATTAATTACTAGCCATGCATGCAAAAGGTCCCTGTTCCAAACCTGTATTCTCTAGGAATGGCTTGGAAAAACCCCTTTCTGAGCTATCCCTGCCAATCAGTGTAAAGAGTATGAAGCTAAATGGACTGACAGTTTGATATAAGGGCATTTACTGTGTTCCAAAGAGATTTCATTATTTCCTTTCTGCACTTAGGAAAAAAAATCCCCACCCTTAACTGTGAATTTAGAACATGACAATGTTGAGGTTGCAGTTTAGGGGTACAACATTTTTTTTAAAATGGAGTTGAACACCAAAACTAAAATTATTAGCAGACCAGTTTTAGAATATACTTTTCATTGAAAATAATATTACTTAAATTATGCATCCAAGTATTTCATAACTTCTCTACTAACAGAAAGAAACTACCGTAACTAGCTATCTGCGGGATCGGATCCTGCCCCATACATCCTCACGGCCGATTCGCTCCCACAGAGAGGGACTTCTCCGGGTGCCGTCCACTAGACTTTGTCAGCGGGCGACGCCCAGGGGAAGGGCCTTCTCTGTGGCGGGCCCAGCCCTCTGGAACGACCTTCCCCCCGACATTAGAACAACCACGGACCTCCGCTCCTTCCGTCAGAAATTAAAAACGTACTTTGTCTGCTTGGCCGGCCTAGGTTAGTCTCTACCTTTTAGGGTTTAGGGAACATTAGTTTTAATATGGGGATTTTAGTGCAGGGACAATTAAATTTAATTTGTTTTTACTTACTGTATCTATTTTTGTATATATTTTTTATGTGTTTTAATTTTTCCCTGTACACCGCTCCGAGTCCCCTTGGGGAGAGGACGCGGTATATAAAAATAAAATATTATATTATTATTATTATTATTTTTCAGAGTATAAGACGCACCGGAGTATAAGATGCACCCAGGTTTTGAAGAGGCAATTTTTTTAAAGAACTAGGTAGGTGGATAGAGGAATAGAGAGGGAGAGAAAGAGAGAGAAATATAGGAGGGAGGGAGGGAGGGAGAGAGAGAGAGGGAGAGAAGGTAGGGAGAGGTAGGGAGAGAGAGAAATACAGTAGGTAGATAGGTAGGGAGAGAGAGTGTATAGTTAGGTGGGTAGGTAGATAAAGGGATAGAGAGAAATACAGTAGATAGGTAGGGGGGGAGAGAGAGTAGATAGATATTTATATAGGTAGATAGAGGGGAGAGAGAGAGAAATACAGTAGATAGGTAGGGGGAGAGAGAGAGTAGATAGATATTTATATAGGTAGAAGGGAGAGAGAGAGAAATACAGTAGGTAGGGAGAGAGAGACTATAGATAGGTAGAGGGCTAGAGCGAGGGAAATAGAGAGAGATGGAGAAATATAGTAGATAGGTAGGGCGAGAGAGAGAGTAGGTAGGTAGGTATATAGCGGGGGGAGAGAAATACAGTAGATAGGCAGGGAGAGATAGTGTGTAGATAAGTAGGTAGAGGGATAGAGAGAGAAATAGAGAGAGAGAGAAATACAGTACATAGGTAGGAAGAGAGAGAGAGTAGGTAGGTAGGTAGGTATGTAGATAGGTAGATGTTTCCAGGTGTATTTACCCATGTGCTGGAGAAGGAAATCACTGACCACCTTTGGAACAAATCTTTGTTTCTGCAGGCACAGTACTTGATCAATGTAATTCTCATCAATCACTGTAACTAAACAGTTTTCCAAAAGGAGGAAAAAACCTTTTTTGTACTTTGCAAACCTCCCCCAAACGGCCCATTTTTTGCAAAAACGGGCCCATTTTTCTTCAAATAAAAAGCACGACTAGCCTTGGGGGGCTTGCAGAGTGCTCCGGGGGGGGACGAGGAAAAATGGCCCATTTTTTCAAGAAAACGGGGCAATTTTTGGTCAAAAAAATTGCATGCATAGCCTTATGGAGGCTTATAGAGTGCTGCTGGGAGGGCAAAAACGCCCTGTTTTTTGCTCATTTTTGTCCTCAGCCCCCAGGAGCTCTCTGGGAGCCTACATAAGGGTATGGTGAAGGGGCGGGGCTTCAGGAGGCAAAAAAAATGGTGTATTCGATGTATAAGACACACCCAGATTTTCAGCCTCTTTTTAGAGAAAAAAGGTGCGTCTTGTACTATGAAAAATATGGTAAATAAGCAACTTTTAGAGTGAAGACTGGAGAAATTATGGAAGAAAAAAATATTTTTTCCTGTCCTTCTGGATATCAAGGTTCTTTCCAATCAAGAATAGAAAACTAGCTTGGAAAATAGTTGAAAAAATTGTTGAAGTCCAAAATGCAGGCTATTCTAAGTGGAATCTAGTTTATTTTCTGAGTGTATTTGAAAACTATAACAACAAATAACTGACAATTACAGAATTTTGATTGAAACAGAAAGCTTCAAAGAAAAGCAAATATATTGGCATTCAACAAGACTTGATCCCCACAGTGGGAGAAAAAAATCAATAGGACCTTATAAAAAGAAAAAAGAATCAGTAGGAGAGTGCCCTGCTAAAATAAATGACAACTTATCTTTTAAAAGTCTTGGCTATCAGGGATATTAAAAATGGAGTCAAAGTACCAAAGAAAAGTGATTTTCAGCTTATTTAATAACAGAAATATACGAGTAGTATTAATGTTCTTGCCTCTAGAAAAAAATTAATATACTGCATAGCACAATCCCTCAATGTAGTTATCTCCCAACTTATTGTTCTCAAATAGTTGCTGAGATAAACATGTCTTGAGATGTTCTTAGAAACAGAATGGAATGCTGATTTGTATGTATAATACTGTATAAATTCATAAATAATTACCTGTCACTGTATCAGGGAAGAATGAAGTAAGGTATCTTGTGTGCCAACTTAATCTTCCTCTCCAAGAACTAACTTTTGACGGGCAATTTTACTGTATTCCTTTCTTCTGATTATTTTTAATGGAAACATAGCTTGGACAGTTTTTCAGATAGAAGTTGGCCATCATAGTGGAAAAGCCTGAAGAGGCAATTATAAGAAAAGACCATGATAGAGTGGCCATCCATCTACTCTGCAAGCAAAAAAACTGATTACTCAGGCATTTATAGCTTTTTAAAAAAAGAGAATTTGGGTTGGACTGTTTAATAAAAGTAGCACGTAGTTGGAATAGAGAAAACTTCACGTTAAAGGGATTGGCAGTCTAATATCTAAATAATGTTAGGGATGTAACAAAGTTTGTCCTGAAATATCAAGACCTGAAATACATTTAGACATCAAAAGAACAGTTGTGGAATATGTTAATAAGTTGTTCACAACTTTTACCCCTCTCTTTAAGAACTTCTTGGATTTGGAATGAGAGATTTTCTCTCTCTCATTTAATCACTATTTTTTCAATTGGGCTGTTAGTCATTGTAGACCTGAGTCATGTGATAGTTTTTTCTGTTTGCTCAATGCTTGTTTTATATCAGGTGTAAAGACTCCCCCCCCCCCCCCTCAATTCATATTAATTAAAGTTGGACTGCAACATTCCGTTCCTGGTAGATTTTCTGGACTATTTTCAAGGGAATCACTGCATGAGGTACATTTCCATAGTCAAAATAATTTCAGTTATATATGTAGCAGAGAAATGGATGTAGTGAAAAAGGAAGAATAATGCTAAGATTGAAAAGCATTAAAATGGCATGGTATAGGGCAAAGATATTTGATCTCTAGGAAAAGGCACAGCAGCTGTGCTATCTGAAGTTGGTTTTCATGAGAACAGAAATGGAATTGTTCACCTTGCAAAAAAAATAGGTTGAGAGAGAGAGATGAGCCGACGTCATGACGACACGACCTGCGATCTCGAAGTCCTGAGATTGTGGTCGATACTTTTGCAGTTGGATGGTCCATATGGACCTAAACTGTCCCGCAGAGATGGTGATTGGGAAGAATACATCTTGCTGATCTCAGGGATCCCACAAAGTTCCTGATTGATCCAAGAGAAGTTCTTCTAGCTGATGACAAAAGCTCAGTCCAAGGCTGATAAAGTTGGGACAGCTTTGAAATGGAAGGAAACAGAAAGAGAAAGTGTGTACATCTGGTGAGGAAATTTTATTGTTTTAAAAAAGACTGCCCCAAGACTTTATAAGCTAAATTAAATCTGAAAGCAGAAGAAAATAAGCAGCGAAATTAAGCTACATTGGATTACTTTGGATAGTGTATTATCTTTCTTTTTAATTCTATTTTGTGGATTGAATTTTTTGCAATTTTTTTCTTAAAGTGAATGGATTAGTTTTTCTATTTTTCATTTTTTAACCTATGGATTAAAATTTTCTGCTTTATTTCAACAAGGGTTTTTATTTATTTTTATTAAGTTCCATTTAACAACTTTGTTTCTTTTAAGTCTGGAATATAAAGAAAATATAAAAGGAGTACAAAGAGGGTTGTAACATCAGAGTGAAAGGAAGCAACACTGCCACTTGGAGGCTGGAGGCGTGAGTTTTTGAAACATTGTACTTTCCCTTTTTCTTTTGATCTCATTGATTTTGCATTTCAAGGTTCTGCAACTTGTTTACAGAGAGTGATAAGAGAAAAGAGCATGAATTGTTTATACAGGTGCTCTTTGAGTGCCTTACTGGCAGTGGGAGAGAAATAAAAACAGAACCTTGTTTTTGAAGATCATAAATGAACTTGTGTTTAATCAAACCTAAAATAAAAAGCTTTGAAAGCCAGAGTGGCAGTGTCTACCAGTTGGAAGAATGGCACAACATCAAAAAGAAACTTTAACATTGCAAAAGATTATGTTTGGAATTCAAAATTTATTAGAAGTAACAGAGAGAATTGAGAAGAGAATGGAAAACATAGAGTTCATAACAGCAAAATATGATAAATCATTTGAAGATATAATAATAATAATAATAATAATAATAATAATAATAATAATAATAATAATAATAATAATAATAATAATAATAATAATAATTTATTATATTTATAAACCACCCCCTCTCCTCGAAGGGACTTGGGGCGGTGTACAGGAAAATTAAAAACCAACTAAAAACATACAATACACACAAATTAAAAACGAATTAAACTACCCTGTACAAAATTTAAAAACCTTTAAAATTACCACCCATTAAAACCCAATAAACAATTTGAGAAAACAGAAGTGTAGATTAGGCCAAGCCGGCCTGATGAAACAAATAGGTTTTTACTTTTTGGCGGAAGGCGCGGAGGTCCGTAGTCGTTCTAATATCCAGGGGTAGGTCATTCCAGAGGGTCGGGCCCATCACAGAGAAGGCCCTTCCCCTGGGCGTCGCCCGCTGGCACTGCCTAGTGGACGGCACCCGGAGAAGTCCCTCTCTGTGTGAGCGAATTGGCCAAAGGAATGTATGGGGCAGGATACGATCCCGCAAATAACTAGGTCCCGTGCCATGGAGCGCTTTAAAGATGATAATCAACACCTTGAAACACACCCGAAAGACCACAGGTAGCCAGTGCAGCTCGTGCAGGAGTGGTGTTACATGGGAGTATCTAGTGACTCCCATAACTGCCCGCGCGGCCGCGTTCTGGACCAGCTGTAGTCTCCGGGTACATCTCAAGGGGAGCCCCATGTAGAGAGCATTACAGTAGTCCAGCCGAGACGTCACAAGCGCATGAGTGACCGTGCGAAGATGCCTATCAAATGGAAAAAGTGGAGGTTAGAGTCCCAAAAATCGAAGGGAAAAATGAATAAAAAGACAAGACAACTGATGATTTTAACAGTGGAGTGAGCGTGGTTGAAAGTAGAAAGAGTGGAGTATGGAAAAGGGAATTAGATGGTCAGGAACTCTACTCCAGATTTCAAGGTACAGAAGAAAAAAGAGAAGAAACAATGGATTTAAGGAGAGAAACCTTGTCAGAAGCACTACTGATAATCAAAGATTATCAATCTTGCAGATGGAGGGTATCAAGATTATATAAGAGATGCAAAAAGAAATAAGGTGCGAAGAAAAGTCCATAAAAATTTTATTAAGGAAATATACAGAAGATTAATTCCACAAATGGCAAAAGAAATAAGACTATATTATTATTGGAAAGATATAGGTTGACATATGGAAGCTGATAACAAAAAATTAGTTAAATTTAGTAAATTTTAGAGTGCTATGTTAAAAATGAAGTGATAAAGGAAATGGTTAAATAAATAATTGATAATGATAATAATGTATACACATGCCTTGGTTTGATGAGAGGAAATTTGATATAAATAGCAAATGGTTTTTGTAAATGAATAAATAATAATAATAACAACAATGAAATGATAATGAATATAGTTAACAATGTATACATGTATTGGTTTAATAAAAGGAAATTGGATACAAATTGTAAACAGTGATTTGGAAAAGAGGTTTAGAAATTTTGTTATCAAATATAACTAATTCTTATTTAGAACATGTCATAAAGGTGTAATGTTATTGGATGATATTAGAAATAGCTAATGAAATGTCATTATATGGTTGTGTTTTTAAATTTTGGAATATTTTATGCAAAAGGACGTAAAAGCAATTATAGTCAAATGAAAATTGAGGTATGATGATAGTAAGATATATAAAGATGTTTGATTTAAAATATATAATTTGACATGAATTGTAAGTAATGACTGTGGAAGAGCAAGAAAGCTTTTTTGTAACCAATTGACACACTTTCTACAATATGTAACAAAAAATGATTTGGTGGTTTTTCTGTGTTTGTCAGTTTAATAAAAAAAACTCTTTACAAAAAAAAATAGTTTGAGCGATTCTTTGAACAGTCTTTTATTTTCCATGAAACAAACAACTAATAAGTTTTTCTCTTTTATTGTATGGGCCAAGGCTGCAATCCAGGCCATGGTTAATCGTGTTTAAACCTCATTTGTTTCAAAGGGATTTAAACAAATAGAACTGCAGGCTGGGCTTTAGCCCAGATTTTCAAATGCTCATTGCCTACAGCAAGATCCAAATTTTTGAAAATATTTCAAACCACTTTTTTGGCACTCAGCTGAGCTAAAGATTTTCAAATTTCATTCAGTCATGACAGCTCCCAATTCAGCTCTTTATGATAACACTTTCAAGTCTACAGTGGCATCATTCATGCCATATGCTCAGGAAGACCAAAATTAGTCCAAGAAGTTCTTGCTCTGATTTCATTGGTATAGTGCATAATGACTCACCAAGGACAGCTGTCAAAAATATAGGTGAAGACTGGAGTTCAGGGAGAATAAGCATCTACACTATGTCTTTTAAGGCTATTTTAGAAAGCTTGCTTTGAAATTAGAATTATTTAAGGGAGAGTGATGATTATACATGTGAAAGCAGTAACTTCTTTTCCATCATGGGCAATTTAACGATAAACAGTAGCAAGTTTTGCCCAAGGAACCAATTAAATTCTGGAAATAATTCTACTGCTATTGCTACAGTTATAGCTGTAGGTCAGTTACATTTTTAATGTTCAGAGGATAAACATCTACACACAAATTGTGAAAAAGGTGTCTTAAAAAAATAACCCTGTCTTATAACATTACTGCTAGGATGCAACAGGCAAAGGCCACAGCCCTACCTGCTATTTATTGTTAGGCACATCTGCTAGGCCTTACGGGGGACTACTTGGGAAACTATGGCCTTAAGGACACCCAATTTAGAGTAGTCCAACGACTTGTGGACACTGATCTACAATATTTACGAGCCAGAGCCAACAAAACCTGTCCCCCCTGACCTTCAACCAATTCAATAATTACGGACTGAGGATGGCTTCCTATTTCTATACCTTAACCACTCCTAAGTATAGAAGAGCTTCCTCCTTAGCTCGCTTTAATGTTTTGCCCTCAGCACTTTTAGATGGTCGTTTCAAGAGGCTCCCGATTAACGAGCGGCTATGCCCTTGTGACAGAGCCGAGGTTGAAACTGTGGAGCATGTCCTTTTATCTTGCCCCATGTACAACGCAGATAGATCTAAGTTACTGTCTATCCTTGAAACTATCCTCTGTAGACCCAATGGCTGTAATTGGATGGTATATTGCCTAGGAGATGGCTCCCCATACATCACTTTTCAGAATTCAAATTTCTTCTTAAGAGCTGTAACCATTAGAGGAGAAGGCTGTAACTTCCCTTAGTTAAGCTTCTGGCGACTGATTATTATGATGCTATGATTAATTCTCTTGTGTTTTTTTTTCTTTTTTGTAGCACTTGTGTCTTGGTCTCTGACCGTAAATAAAGTATTACTTACTACTTATTATTAGGGAATAATACATAGGAATCTCAGCCCGAAGCATCTCTTTTCACAATGGTCGTTGCCCCTCTGTTGAGATTTAGAAATGAAGGTTCCCTCTCAGTCCTGTCCTTCAGGATCAAGACTTCACAATCCTTATCCTCTTCTTCTGAAAAAGTGGTTCCCCAATATCAGAAGGCTCCAATTGTATTATCTCTGGAAAGCCATTAAGACCTGGATATGTCATAATGCTAGGGCTGAAAGACCTACATTTGGGTCTCTCCTGATTTGTATGACATTATGGTTGTTTGACAGGGTGTGGAACTTTAATTATATTATTTTCTTATGTTATATTTGTACTATGATTTTTTTTAACTTCAATCTTTTTACTGTTGTAGGACGTCTATAAGCTGCTCAGAGTCAGGCATGATTGGAGCAGTATAGAAGTCTAGTAAAATAAATTAAAATAAACAATATCAGCCTCCAGGTCCTAGTATTTTAAAATCTGTTCTAGAAGTTCCTTGTATTTCAGGAGTGGGTTCTTGAGTGGTAAGAAGGCATGAATTTAGAATGTCCAGTAACTTGGAGGCACCTTCAGGATGTTGGAGATTTGGCAAGTCAGTGAATTGCCCTCATGCCCATCACATGCAATCCACCCTAATTCTGTATTTTTAAAAGTGTCATTGGTACTCCCTTATAGGAAAGGCATCAGGCCCAGGCCTTTTTTCTTACAAAGAAAAAAAAAGCTAAGGTATTTCATAAAAGGCTCAGTATTACAAAACTGGACATTCCCTCTTACTATGTGCCAGCATGCAGCGTAACAGATATCTGTTGTGCTCCTGATTCTATGGCTAAAGAAAAAGGCTTTTGCACTTCTTCTATTGTATCAGCGGATAACATCATTATAAATGCTCCAACCCAAACCACCCTGCAGGGATTCTTTGATCAGCAGCAAAAAGGTCAGCAATTTACTAATATACCCAGCTTGCCTCCAAACTTTCCAGACGTAATATTGGAAGGCTGTATTGTTACATACAGAAAAGTACGTTAATAAAAAGGGACTCCCCCCTACTCACAGGCTGCTACCCACTTCAAAAGCTTTCCATCAAATACTCCCCTCCCACCCAGGAAGAGACGGTTTCTTGTTCTGGATGCCTTTGATGTCACCGTAGGTTTGTTAGCCAGCAAATGCAGCGTGGGTTTTCAATAAGCAGAATTCACAATTCCTCCCATCTCAAGCCTCCAGGGAACTTTCCTAAAATAGAGAGTAGAACCCTGGCAGCAAACTACCAAGCAGGAGCAAAGAATGAAATTGCCAAAAAGAAGCATCCTAACCCTCCTACTCATAAGCTCTGTTGTGGTCCACCAGCGGCCAGCAGAGCTGGCAGCAGATTTGGACAGTGTGGAAGTTGGGAGGAACATGGGCCAGTCCTGGGGTCTGGGGAAGGCTATGATGAAGGCTCTGTGTCGGAGGCAGAGATGGGGCTAGAGCCATATGCCAGTTATCAGCTGCCTTCAGAGTCAGACATCAGTGAGGCAGATGAACAGCTGGAGCCGGTTCCCAGTGTGTGCACATGTACAGAGTTGCCAGTCGAAGGGAACAGCTAAAGAACAGGGGTCAACTTGGGAGTAAGGCCACAGGTGGACGATGAATGGCCCCTCCCAGAGGAAATAAAAGAGGAGCGAATGGGGAGGGGAGTTTGCAGGAAACAGTTTGCTTAATTGGTTCATGACTCTCTGAGACTCCTTGCCAAGTTTTGCAGATATCAGCCTGTCAGCTCTCCAAGCCAGATAAGGTCTGTGACTGTAAATCCTCCCTTGAAAGACTTTGCTGGATGTGAATGAGCAGAATTCACAGTAAATTAATAAAAGTCAGGGCAAGGAATTTGCTTCATGTTCTTGGGAAGTCAGGTCAGTATAACCTCCTCACCTCTGCCACTTGTCTTCCTGCAAGAATGGAGTCATGGTCACAAGACCAAAAAAGATGAGAAAAATATGTACATCCCTTCTGGCCCTACCTTTTTTATCCACAGCTTCACTCTACATATTGGAGAATTAATGGAGAAGCCATCACAAAAAGGAATCACTGCAGAGATTGGAGTTCTTCCTAATACATTTGAAATGCCTTTTATCAAGGCTGTTTATAAATATGGTAGATCTTGGATTTGCTACACAGCAAGAGTGTCAGAAACAGAATTTTACTAAGGAATAATGCTCTTGACACAAATATTTTGAAATTAACAATATGAACTTAAATAATTATTTTGTTCTTAAGTAAATGTATTTTTACAGATCATTAATACTCCTATTTTGTGATTTGTTAGACTAAATCCAAACTGTTATTAGTCAATGCAACTGTTTAATTTATTAGTTATAATAATTATAATTATATAATTCTTATAATTATAATTTATATTTTTTTATAATTATAATTCTTATATAATTTTATAATTTATATAAAAAATTATAAAAAATTATAAATCCAAACTGTTATTAGTCAATGCAACTGTTTAATTTATTAGTTAATTCATTCAGCTTCTATTTATCCAAAGCAAAAGGAAGAAAAAGCAACAATTTCTTCAAGTTGGGCATGAATCATGGTGCCTATTGGATCCATCCATGTAACTTTTTGGCAACAACTTGGAAAATGGTCAATCTTGATTATTTCACATCCAAATGGTTTGACTGAGTTTGATTTTATTGAGAATAACCATGGTTTACTAGATGTTCTGCCCACAGCTAGAGGTGAAATGTTAACATATATATAATATAACAATAACTATAACCCTAAGATTTTGGGATATACAAAATGTAGTGAATACCACTTAGCATTGGCCTTTTCCACTTGTTACTGGAAAGTATACAATTCAGTTCCTTTTAATTTTAATCTGCATCTTAATAAATGTTGAAACCATGTCCTGCCCATAGGGACAGATCAGCTGTTTCAGAACAATTCAGCATATGTGATGCAGGATGCACCTGTAATACAGTAGCACTATTGTATAACTACTGCAGGAACAGAAGATGACAATCAGATAAAACTGCTGTAAATGCAGTGTGAGTGATGTGAGCCAACCCTGTGTCAGCTAGAAGTGTGTTAAGTAACAGTCCAGACACGGTGTGAGTAAAGAGGCTTTTGGCACAGCCATCTGTATTCTACAACAACTGTCAGAGTGGTTCTTTTGTAACACTGGCAATTCGTACAGCACAGCCCTTTCCTGATTTATGAGCAGGAACTGAGTAGGTTGGATTCTGGAAGTGTAAAAGGAGTTTGAATCCATTTCTGCAGGCAAACACCCAATGGGGAGTCATGCCAAGCATATCACAGCTGCATCTCCACATGTAGAACAGGATAGTTCTGGCTGCAGCTCACAGATAGACACATACTCACGCATATGTTTATGAATGTGTATCTATGTAACATACATATGCATGTGCTTACGCATACATTGACAAAATAATTACTCCCTGCTCTTCACTTAGCAGTTCATTACTCATCTAGAGAAACAGCTTCCCAGTGCTGTGTTGCTAGAGTATTGGGCAGTTCTACTATGGCTGGCAGTGGTTGCCAAACATTTGCTATGACAGTTCACAAAGAGTTATTTTTTGTTTTCTGGAACCACTATTCAGGTTTGTATGTCTCCTTCTGGACCAAATTAAAGTAAATCTTGACTCTCTGTTTTCATATTTACCAGGTTGTTTTCTGTCAGTAATGTAACTGTAGATCTTTCAAAATAAAAATTGAGAGATACAATGCCAACAAGGAGGAAAAATGTGCATTTTGCTTTTTAAGTTCTGAGACCCAGGGAATCAAGTAAACCCTGGACTGTTTGCAAGATACTCTATATACTGGGGTTCTTATAATGTTACTTTAAGTAATAAGAATATAGCATTGCTTGTGGAAGGAGGAGCCATGTTCTGTATGCAGACATTTATGAATGATTGAGGTTAGGATTAAAAACTAAAATTATTAGTCACTGCAAATCCTTCAATAAAAACAAGTCTGGAATTTTTCAAAATCAAATATAACAATGTTTATTCTATGGAAGCATGTGTTTGCGTGTGTATGCATGTGTACTCGCACACACGTAGAGCGTAGAATTTATATTATGAATTCTGTTCCATACAAATTTTTTTCTAATTCCTTTCTCTTTTTGAAAACAGGTGATCCATTTTTTTTTATATTGAGCTTTAGAGATGGTACTCCATTAGCTTTCTTTCCACCACTTTCCTGGAACACTGTATATTTTTTTCAAAGGAACCAGTCAAGTCTATCTGAGTTTTCAGAATAAAAAAAAGGCTTGGTTCTAGAACCAAAAATCAAAAAGGAGCTTCTTGTACCTTTGGAAAGTGTTATTTTGTTAATGAGTAATATCATCTCATTTTCTTAGTTCCCTGAACAAATCCAAAACTGTGAATATCATGCCTGAATTGTAAGTTCCACAAGATAAGGACTAGTTCCCTTTTCTCAATCTGCAGGTTCCTCTTTGGCCATCAAAGACATATGACAAATAATTTCCATTTTCAATCATTTTGGCCAGCTGAAAAATCAACTAAACGTAACAAATTATTTAGAAGGAAAAACAACTGTTTTATAAAAATGTTTGCTTCCTTTGATTTTAATAAAATACACTGATATTGCATCATTTTAAAAGAATTCTCTTTTAAGTTGACATGGACCCTTTAAAGCTTTTATAGGAATTTGCTTCTCTATCTTACATAACTTTAATCACTATGTTTGCAAACTGATTTATCTGATAAATTGAGTAATGCAGCCACTTTACAGACACATAGATGCAAGAAAGTCTGAAAGAAATGACTAGACCATGAACATCAACTAGCAGTCAAAAGACATTATGAGAACTCTTTAATTTCACAACACATGGACAGAGTTAACTATAGGTTAAACTGGGAAACCGTGAGCATCCTAGACCAAGCTAATCCAAAAATGCTACAGAATTCCTAAAAGTTTGGCTCTCTCACAAATAGGCCATCAATAGGCACATAGAGATAGACAACATCTATATACCATTTAAGAGACAATCAAAAAGCCAAAAAGGAAATAAAGGGACCAAAGTATCTCCCAGCAAATCAACACTCAAATGAACAGAGATTAACACAAAGATTAACATTAGTCTAACAAACAATCAAAAAGCAAATAATACCCTAGTCAATAAACTACCAACTCTGACAACAAGCTAACAATAAACAACAGCTCAATCAAGGAACCACCAAGACATTCCCACCTGACAGGGCTAGCAACTAGAATATAAGATGAGAACAATCTCACTTCCCACTAGCACTGATGATGTTACCTAGCTTGGTAATAAAATTTCTTCAAGAAAACAACCAAGTCTAGAGGGCACTAAGGACCCTGCAATTCAACCCTGAACTACAATTATTCTCTTCTATTAATGCATTAATTATATCTGGAGGCACTCCCATATAAAGGCTCCAACCCCATATTCTTGGTGCCATCAATCTGCATATATTATCATATCAGTTCAGAGCATCCTTTTAAATAAACTGGGAATTCTCTGCAACAAAAGCAGATGGTTTTGCTTTGATTACAGTCACTGGACAATAACTGAATTCTCTGAGCACTGAATGCCTCTGACATCTCTGTTGGTCAGAAACAGTACAGTTTTACTGACTGTCAGCTCTTAGCAAGTACTACACAGATTTTGCTTAATCTCAGATAAACCACACCTGACTGTATGCACAGTAAGATGAGCCCTAAGCCATGGTTTGTAAATGATAGTGACTGTTTTGTTGCTGAAACTAACTACTTCCTGGCAATACCTGAAGCTAATCTTAAAGTAGCATAGTTAGAGTTTAAGCAGTACCTCAAAAACGATCAACATTTATTTGAAGGACTCTAAAGTAAGACATCTACAATATGCTAGCTTCCGAAACCCAGACTAGTTTTGACTTGAGAAAACATTGGCATGTGCTGCCTCTTCTTGTTCCTGTATCTTAGGTTCATATCTTTTTCAAGTAATATTTCTTTCAGTGTAACTCTACCCAGAAATTTTTATATTTAAAGTGCTGTTGTTAAATGAAAGAATTCTCCATTTCCATTCAGTTATAAATAATATCAATTATTTTTGAATACAATAGTACATTTTAAAAATCTATTAATTATACATTAATTTCAATTATTTCAATTATTAATGTATACAATGTATAGAATGTATATTTTTATACACATACTACAATTTGTGTCAGGTATACATATATCTTAAACAAATACGTTAAATAAATTTGAACCAGTATTTGTAAAGTTCAAATCACTTTAAAAAACAACAACCCATATACGCTAGAATCAACAACAACAAAACATATAAAAGTTTAAATACCCCACCCTGAGGTTTTTCCTCTCTTAATTATTTCCCCCCTCTCTTTTGTTCTTTGAATTTGAACGTTGAAAAAGCCCTTCACACTTCAAGATCTGAGAAAAGTGTAGGCTGACTATGTGGTGAGGGAAAGGATGTTATCATAAAGAAGATCGGAGTGATTAATCTCTCAGAATATGATCCTAGACTTCTGATCTCACTGTAAGTGTTTATTAGCCGTAGCTGCTTTAAGGTGTGTGGACTTCAGCTCCCAGAATTCCCTAGCCAGCAAGCTGGGAGTTGAAGTTTACAAATTTTAAAGTGGCTAAAGTTTAAAACACTGACCTATAGACAAATACCACTTTATGGAAGAGCTCTAGTTAAACTGCAGGAACACTCAAACTACAAGTATGTGCCAAAACTTTGTTCCCCTAACATTCATGACCAAGTATACTTTACATATGCCTTTTGCATCAAGAAGAAGATAAATTGGAGACCCTTGGTTGATCAGCTGGGATTGTAAATTGTATCAGAATATTATGAACAAAATGAGAACGCTAATGAGGTACAGGGAGAATTTTTGTATGAAAGTGTTATTTTTGGGACTCGGAGCAAACTTCTGGGCTTTATTCTAAATGGGCTACTTTTCATCTGGCTGTAGTTGTGACCTCTCAGGGAGCCAATTAAAAACCAGCACAACAGAGCCAAACAAATCTGTAATTTGTTCATTCCTGTCATACGCTACAGGGGCCTATATTGGCTGCTGATGGTTGTACAGCGATGTTTTGGCTCCTGCCCCTGGCTGAATTATCCTTTTTTTCTTTCCTTTTGGAAATATTCAGGAAAAGTACCTTTGAAACAAAACAAAAAAACAAAATCAAACACCCATCACTGATTGCGTGGATTGACAGATCTATAGGAGTCAACACTTTCTACAGGTAGACATTTTTCAATAGGAAAGAATGAATTACACTGTGTTTTCTTTTCTTTCTTTCTTTTTGAAAATTACACTGTGTTTTCAAATGCAGCTTTCCCTTTGGAGAAAAACACTGACTCTAGTATCAGCAAGGCTAGCCAGGCTCTGAGCTAGCTGCGTGCGTATTATAGAAAATTGACAGAAAACCAGGATTGGCATCACAGAACAACACCCACAGTTACTACAAAAATGTACTTCTCTGTGCTTCCAGGCTACAACTGAAGAGCCACCTCCATGTCCACAGATGTACTGCACAACAGTAGAAACCCAAAGAAGCCACACACACACACACGCTATATCAGATTTTATATTAGATTATTGTTAGCACTTTTTTCAGCCATTTATTTATTGGGATGTATCCCCTCCATAGCTTTGGAAAGACAATTTGTAGGTGAAGTGTGATTAGATCCATACAGTGGTATTATCCTCCTTAGACAGTGGTACTGTTGCCTTGAAGGAGGTGGTTGTATATTATCCTTCTTCAGGAAGTCACTGTTGAACCCAACAATTTCCAACCCAGTCTTCCTTTCAGGGAAGGTTTTTGAAAAGGTGGGTTGAAGCTCCAGAAAGCCTGGAGGAAACAGGTTATGTGGGTCATTTTCGGTCAGGGTTTAGATCAAGGCATAGTAAACAGATAGCACTGACTGTGTAATGGATGACCTCTGGCGAAGTTGCCTTGTTCTTATGATGTTGCTTTTAACTCATTCTCAAACTATGAGTTGGGCTTGAGTTCTTAGTTGGATCAGTGCTAATGTTTTTCCTCTTTATTCTGATATCATCTAACAGCAGTTTCAAAGTGTACAAAACCTGTTAAGCTTTGTTACTCATGACCTTGTCCTGAGTCAAGTGATTCAGTAACTGGAATTAGCAGTAGAGGCAGGATAGGGATTGACTGTGGGACTGTAAATGTTATGTCAAGAAAGTTTTCTGCCAATGCCAGGAGAGGAGGGTAGCACTCTGCAGCGGATAAAAGCACTATACCACCATCCCTGCCCCCCCGCTTTCTTACAGGCCTTCTGTCTTATCAAAACTGAAGCCTGGGGCAAAGGACAATTACCTCTTATCAGAGACTTTGGATCTCTAAAGGACACAAATGCATAAACTGCCCCTCTGCTTCCCCAATAGAGCCTTGTAGTTGGCACCTTCAGATGAAAAAACCCTCATACTTTAGCTTGAGAGTCAAGGGCAAAGGACAATGGGCATATTGCCAAGATGAACCAGTTTTTTTAAACATAAGCAAGATGCCTTTTAAAATTGACAAGAAGCAGTTTTGCAGGATAAACATAACAAAATCTAATTTCTAAATTGCATTTTTATTTTAAACAGTGCACATTATAGTAAATCTTAAATAAAGCAGTAAAACAACAAAAATGCAGCAGTTTTACCCCCTCCTTCAGTTATCCCACTTTACCAAATGGGTGAGATTCTATTGGACCAGAACAGTTGATTTAACAAATTTGTGAAGGGGAAATAGAATACTTCATTACCTTGCTCCATTTCTTGCTACCACCAGCATTTTACTTCTCCGCATTGCTACTCTTACCCAACTCTTGATATTTTTCAAGGACTTAAAATAACAAGTACAAAAGAGTAATCTAGCTTTAAGATTATGGTTTGCTAATAAGAGCTAATCCACGCCAAGTGATCTTGAGTATATAGTGTATCACTTAGATAATCCATTCCCATGTTAGCAAGAACTGTTGATTTAATGCTTAGATAACAATCTCTGTGATCAATTTTTCTTAACATACAATATTCAAGAAAGGTTCATGAATTCTATCCTACCTTCCATATCATCCATACCATTAAGCACAAGTATCTATTAGTTAGTGCCAATTTATAGCTGAAAGACAGAAAGTACTCTTCTACAAACTTGAATCAGAATAAAAAAGTTGTCAGCTGAATAACAAAGTGTAATTTTATAACTTTCCAAAATATGAACATAGAGTTGAAGCAAAATCTCCTGGTGCCAACTGTTCAAAGACATAGAGTGCATATAATGTACTATGTGATTTCATTCTATTATAATAGAACAAAACTGAAACGGTACCATTAGTAATAGGATGACTATTTCCTTGGAAGCAATTAGACCCAGCTTTATTGCTGATTGACACACCATCTGCGTTTTTTGAACAAGGAAAAGCACCTCTGCTATGTTCCCCACATTACTGCGCTTTGCACATTTTATTATATTTTTAGACATAGGGAAGTACCTCTTTTGAAATATCATCTGTTCTCAAGCAGGGAGTCACTTGTTCTAGGTGAAAGCATATACTTTAGAGGCTGCATGATGCAAGAGAAGGAAATGGATCTGTGTGTCATCGGGGAAATCTGGAAATAAGAAAAGAAAAAGAAACGTTCTAATCAAAACAAAACTTATAAATCTAAATGTCACTGATCTGTACCACTATAATTTAGCAGAAAAATCCACATTTTAAAGAGTTTACTAATAGCCAGTTTGCTTACTAAATTCAACAACCTAATTGTTCAAAACAGAGTGCCTCTCAAGAACAAGCTACATCATATCTGTTTTGCACAGGTAATTTTATCACAATTTTCCCCAGCCTGGTGCCCAAACCAAAAATGGAATTCTACTTATACACTCTCAGCTATTTTGCTGTGCATGAGAGAGAGAGAGAGAGAGAGAGAGAGAGTAGAAAGAGTATTAATGCAAATAGGGTTCATCTAAGAATTAAATATTTATATCATCATTTTAGCCATTGTCTATCCACTGTAGAATTAAGGCCTCTTCAGCATGTTTCCAACCAATACGGTCTTGAGCTTTCTTTTGCCAATTGGGCCCGCAATACTTGCTGATGTCATTGATCCATCTTGTTTTAGGTTTCTTTCTTGGAAGCTTTTTATCAAGTGGGATCCATTCTACGACTGCCTTGGTTCACCTGCCACAGGTTCTTGCTACCGTGTTTCCCCAAAAATAAGATTTTATATTTGGGGGGGGGGCACCAAAATAAGCACTAGGGCTTATTTTCAGGAAGATAGGATTTTAGAGTGATCAGCCCAGCTGAGTCCCCACCCCCCTGCATGCGCACAAAAGGCAGCGATCACACACAGGGACCAACAATATCTGGTAATGGTTGCAGCCCGCTAGTCCCTTGGTCGGTGCACTCTGGGGCTGTAGAGCCCGCACAGAATTGATTCCTTGCCCAAGCAGCAGATGGAGGGGAAAGGCAGGCAATCTGGACGCGATGCACGGGCTGTGACGATATTGTATACTTTCACTTGTTCTCTAAAGCATGTGCAGGTCTTTCTATCTTGTCTTGTAATGCCAAGCATGTACCTTTCCATAGCTCTTTGCGCCACTCCTAGCTTTTGTTTATATATACATAGATTTATATATACATATAGACAAAAGCCAAGTCTAGCACCTAGTAAGGTAAAAGGATAGTAGCAAGCCAACGGCTCTATGTTTAGGTAGCAAAGAAAGAAGAACCAGAGATTGCAATAGCAATAGCACTTAGACTCATATACTGTTTCACAGTGTTTGAGAGCCCCCTCTAAGCAGTTTAAAGAGTCAGCATATTTCACCCAACATTCTTGGTCCTCATTTTACCAACTTTGGAAGGATGGAAGGCAGAGTCAACCTTGAGCCTGGTAAGATTTGAACTACCAAACTGCTGGCAGCTGGCAGTCAGCAGAAGTAGAGTGCAATGCTGCATTCTAACCACTGCACCGCCATGGCTCTTATAACCTAACAATCTCATAGACAAAAGTGAAGGAGAAGCAAAGCAAAAAAACCTACATCCTTCACTCTCTGCTTATATCTACTTTCCCAAGGAGATAGCTACATTGGTAACACACTTCTAACCTGAAATGCCTCCTCTCTCAAACTGCTGTAGGTTGTAAAAAGAGGAGATCAAGCCGGAACTTTTGCTCTAACTTTGACACATGGAGCATTCTTCTTAGAGAAAAGAGGGATTTAAACTCTTGTTCTGTTCTATCAATTAGAGTGAAGAAAGAGTCAGCTTTATATAGACATTACTACATTCATATACTGTACTAAAATCCATTAATTTGTTTTTTTCAGCATAGCATAGTGAGACCATGTAATTAAACAAACTTTAACTTGGTTTTGATCGCAAGCCACTTTGAAATCATGGTTTGATTTGGATATGGGTATTTGTGGTGTAATTTCCTTCTTCTCTTATTGGCTTCTGTATCCGAATCCATTGACCAATCTGCAAATATGCAGGTCAAAAAAGTAGCTTTAAAAGGAAGGAAAACTAGGAATTGTTCAAAAAAGACAAGACTCTTGGCTTGTGCAATAAAATTAAACACAAACTATAGCTAATCAAGGTATGTGAAATAAGGCCGTTTTTCTTTGCTGGATCCAACAGTTCCAGCAGAAGGGTGAAGATCAGTGGTGAAATCTAATTTTTTTTGCCACCGGTTCTGTGGGCGTGGCTTGGTGGGGAAGTCATGTGACTGGGTGGGCGTGGTCAACCTTTTTTCACTTTTTAAAGCATTTTTTTCCTGCTGGTTTGGGTGAATAGGCAAGAAAAAATGCTTTAAAAAGTGTGTGTGTGTGTGTGGGGGAAGCTTCCAATGATTGTGCAGCTCACAGCTGAGCCACATGATCTTCATAAACTTTCCCCTCCCCCACTTTTTAAAGCATTTTTTCCTGCCTATTCACCCGAACCGGCAGGAAAAAAAATGCTTTAAAAAGTAGGGATGGGGGAAGCTTCTGACAATCACACAGGTCAGCTGTTTTTCCGCTTTTTAAAGCATTTTTTTCATGCTAGTTCAAACCAGGAAAAAATGCTTTAAAGAGTGAAAAAAGAGAGCTTCCGACGATCGTGCGGATCAGTTGTGAGCCGTGCGATTGTTAGAAACTCTCTTTTTTTGCTTTTTTAAAGCATTTTTTTCCTGCCTATTCGCCCAAATCAGAAAGAATAAAATGCCGACCAAGACCGAGTGGCTGTGGTTTCCGGCTGCCCGATTCAACCAGCTGACTCCATCGCTGGCCATAGGGGGCGAACATCTTGCCCCTGTGGATGGGGCGCGCAACTTGGGTGTCCTCCTGGATGCCCGGCTGTCCATGGAAGATCAAGTGGCAGCCGTGGCCAGGAGGGCGTTTTACCAGGTTCGCCTGGTTCGCCAGTTGCGCCCCCTATTGGATCGGGACGCCCTTCGCACAGTCACTCATGCTCTCGTGACATCCTGACTGGACTATTGTAACTCTCTCTACATGGGGCTTCCCTTGAGATGCACCCGGAGACTTCAGATGGTCCAGAACGCAGCAGCGCGGGCAATTCTGGGAACCTCCAGGTTTACCCACATAACACCGCTCTTGCGCGAGCTGCACTGGCTGCCTGTCGTCTTCCGGGTGGGCTTCAAGGTATTAGTCATCATTTTTAAAGCGCTCCATGGCTCAGGACCTAGCTATCTGCGGGATCGGATCCTGCCTCATACATCCTCACAGCCGATTCGCTCCCACAGAGAGGGACTTTTCCGGGTGCCGTCCGCTAGACTCTGTCAGCGGGCGACGCCCAGGGGAAGGGCTCTCTCTGTGGCGGGCCCAGCCCTCTGGAACGACCTTCCCCCCGAGATTAGAACGACCACGGACTTCCGCTCCTTCCGTCTAAAACTAAAAACACATCTTTTCTGCTTGGCCGGCCTAGGGTAGTCTCTCTCTATGGGGTTTTAGTTGTTTTAACTGGGAATTTTAGTATTTCAATGGGGTATTTTAGCACAGGTATATGTTTAATTTGTTTTTTAATGTGTTTGTATATTTATTGTTTTAGTTTTCCCTGTGCACTGCTCCGAGTCCCTATGGGGAGAGGAGCGGTCAACAAATTAAAATTATTATTATTAAAAGCAGGGGGAAACGCTTCCGAAGATCGCGTAGTTCACGTGGATGAGTGTGATTGTCGGAAGCTTTTTTTCCTTTTCACTTTTTAAAGCATTTTTTCCTGCCTATTCGCCCAAATCAGCAGGGGAAAAAAATGCTTTAAAAAGTGGGGGGAAAAGCTTCCGAAAATCACGCAGCTCGGAAGCTTTTTTTTACTACCAGTTCGTAGAACCAGAGACAATTGTCCCTATTGGTTCAGTTGAACCGGGAGGAGTTCACTCCTGGTGTAGATGAGAGGAGAAAAGGAGAACAATTCTGCCTCAAAAAAAAAACAAAAAAACAAAAAAAAACCAAATCTTCAAGCTGCAAATCTGATCAATGCTCTCCTTTGCATAAAATCTCTTTCGGCCTTGAATACTGAGACTGCAACATGAAAGGGAAAGGTGGAGAAAGATCTTCCTAGCAAATTTCTGGGTATCTTTTGCCCAGCACTCAAAGTTCTTAAAGGCCAGAACTCAAGTGTCATAAATCAAACCAGCTTCAAAAACATTTAAGAATCATTCTAATGATGAATGAAACTCTTCCCTCCTTTCTTCTCTCCCACTCCTTCCCAGAACAGAAAGGAAAGGGGTTGGAATGGGATGGGGGGAATGCTGTTAACGGAAAAATACTTTTCAGAGGAGGCCTTGCCAGGAAACCGTAGGCACATCTGCTCTTAACGGGTTTCAGCTGAAACTACTGAAAATATACATGGGGCTATTTATATGGAACAGCTTGTATACATGATAAGATTACAATTTGGAGGATAACAATGGGCTTAGCTATGGAAAAAATAAGCCTGCTAAAACTTCTTTTCTACACATGGCTGTAACATTTTACCACATATGTTGTTGAGGGGGACTGAAATTTGTTGAGAATTAGGAAAATCTCAGCATTTCCAGATTAGCATCAAACAAACTCAAGATGTTTCAGCAACTTTTTGCCAAAATTTAACTCCTTAGTCTACTGAATTCCTAGTGGGTGACAACTTTGCTCAATCAAAAAGATCCTGAAGGATATCGGCAAAAACAATTTTAACACGAAAAATTCCTTAACAAAATCTCTTCATTGTGGGCAAAATATCTGTAAATATCTCAGATGTTTCATATGGATTAGATGTAGATTATATTGTATTATTTAATGATTGTATTATTTAATGATAAAGAATGGAACCATTATTGAGTCAAGCAGCTGCCATGGTGCTAAAAAGAATGCCTGGGTATCTAAGGAAGCTTTTCTGCTTCCATCAAAATTTCATAAGCAGACCTATGTGTTGCATCACAAGCTCCACCCATAAAGAACTTGTGTGCGATATTCCAAATGTACTTACAGAAAAACAGAGTTGGAAGGGACCTTGGAGGTCTTCTGCTCAAACAGGAAACTCTACACCATTTCAGATAAATAGATGTCCAACCTATTTTTAAAATCTCCACCCACAACTTCTGGAGGCAAACTGTTCCACTGATTAATAGTTGTAACTGTCAGGAAATTTGTCCTTAGTTCTAGGTTGGTTTTCTCCTTGATTAGTTTCCACCCATTACTTCTTGTCCTGCCTTCTGGTGCTTTGGTGAATAGTTGACTCTTTCGTCTTTATAGCAGCACCTCATATATTAGAACACTGTTGTCCTAGCCCTTTTTTGGACTAAACTAGAAATATTCAATTCCAGAAACCATCCTTCCTATGTTTTAGTCTCCAATCCCCTAATCATCTTTGTAGCTCTGCATTCTTTCTAGAGTCTAACATCTTTTTTTATATCGTGGTAACCAAAGCTGGATGCAATATTCCAAGCGTGGTCTTACCAAAGCATTATAATGTGGTACTAACACTTCATGTGATCTTGATTCTATCCCTGTTAATGAAGCCTAGGATTGTGTTGGCTTTTTTACACAATGAGAGGGGGTAGTACCATGGTGGCCCTTACACTGGTTCCATCATTCTGCTTTCCCCCCTCATTCCATTCCTCCCTTAGATGCTTGCTGGATGGAATAGCCTGTTTCTAGAGATATACGTATTTATTCATTATAATTGTTTGTATGCTGCCTACTTGAACAATTCTGCAACAGTGCATTAAAAATCAAATAAATCTAAAATACTAAAAATGGCCTTAAAAATGCTGTGATCTTTCATAAAACTCAGGCAACTAAAGTGACATTCTCACTTCCCCAGAAGCCCGCAAAGAGGAAGACCTTCACCTATTGCCTAAAAGATAAAGGGATGGAGGTATGTTTACCTCGATGTTTGAGTTGTTCCAGAGTGAGCAAGCTATCAGTGAGAAGGCCATTTCCATGTTCAGATCCCTTAATTTGTCTCGGGATGGGCATCTACAGGTCAGGTTTGATTCTAGTAGAGGAGCTAGCCCCGAAGGTAGCAATGTTGCATCATGTAGAATTTCAGAAGATAGATAGATAGATAGATAGATAGATAGATAGATAGATAGATAGATAGATAGATAGATAGATAGATAGATAGATAGATAGATAGATAGATAGATAGAATATATAAAGCATATTATGCATTGTAAAGGCTGCTGGAATAACTGAAAAGCAAAGGAGGGCACTTTAAAACAGGCAAAACACTAGAAGAAGGGTTTTAGGGCATCTAATTAACTTTAGCTGATTTTTAAAAACAATATTTGGACTTGATTACTTGGAACACACCAGGAAATTTCAAGGCAGCATGCTAAGCTGGGAAATGGAAAAATATCCCATCAAAAGGCAATTGCAATTCATTTCTAAACTGTTGTCAAAAAAAATATCATGACTATGTCTATGTCATCGCTAGGTGTTGAGCCCAATTCAAGGGGGACTGTATTTACTTTCAAGGGATAGCTGAAAAACAATTATTTTATTTGTCTTGAAAGATCCTGGTTCTTGCTTCCAATTTTCTACAGTTATAATTCTTTTTAAGTAAGGGGGGGGGAGAGAGAGAGAGAAATACAGTAGGTAGGGAGACAGAGTGTGTAGTTAAGTAGGTAGGTAGATAAAGGGATAGGGAGAGAGAGAGAGAGAGAAATAAAGTAGGTAGATAAGTAAGGAGAAAGAGTGTGTGTAGATAGATAAGTAGGTAGAGTGATAGAGAGAAATAGAGAGAGAGAGAGAGAAATACAGGTAAGGGGATAGAGAGAGTAGGTAGATAGGTAGATAGAGGGGGAGAGAGAGAGAAATACAGTAGATAGATAGGGAGAGAGAGAGTAGGTAGGTAGGTAGATGTTTCCAGGTATATTTACCCATGTGCTGGAGAAGGAAATCACTGTAGCACCTTTGGAACAAATCTTTGTTTCTGCAGGCACAGTACTTGACCAACATAATTCTCATCAATCACTCTAAGTAAACAGCTTTCTGAAAGGGAAAAAAAAACCCTTTTTGCACTGTGCAAACCTCCCTCAAATGGCCCGTTTTTCGCGAAAATAGGCCCATTTTTTTTCAAATAAAAGGCATGAATAGCCTTGGGGGGGGCCTTGCAGAGTGCTCCTGAGGGGTGGGGGGCCCAAAACGAGGAAAAGCAGCCCGTTTTTGTGTGTGAAAACGGGCCATTTTTGGTCAAAAAATAGCATGCATAGCCTTATGGAGGCTTATAGAGTGCTGCTGGGGGCTGGGGGGCAAAAACGCCCTGTTTTTTGCTCATTTCTGCCCTCCCCAGCCCCCAGGAGCTCTCTAGAAGCCTCCATAAGGGTATGCACATGGCCATTTTGGTGAAGGGGCATGGTTTAAGGAGGCAAAAAATGCTGTATTTGATGTATAAGACGCAGCCAGATTTTCACCCTTTTTTTTAGAGGAAAAAAGGTGCGTCTTATACTCCGAAAAATACGGTAATGACTTCCCTAGGCCTGTTATTCTTAAGGTACATATGATAACTCCCATAATCCCCTTTGGCTATGTATGCTAAGAGTAAAAAACATGTTGTCACTCAATATATCTGTGGAGTACTTTGTTGAGGAAAAGCAGCTTGAAATGTTTTTCAACAAAGAGTTTTCTGTATCCTGTCCCCAAATTATGAACTTCATAGCTGTTTGTGAGGAAACCCCCCACTGCTACATGGGTTTAAGATGCTGCTTCTTCCCCCTTCACTGTCTCAGATCATCCTCTGCCAAAACTATGGGTTAATATAATGTTCTATCTTGAGATAGAGAACTTGGCACTGCAAAATACAAATTCACCACATGAAGCAGAGGTATTAAAATTGTGCTATCAGAGACAATAAATTAAATTGCCATCCAACAAACCCTTTAAGGAGGTCTGACATAACCACAGCAGATTTTTCATTTCCCACTACACCCTGCTGCGTATCTTCACCTGTTTTATTAAATCATAAAGTCTCTTTTTAATAAGTGAACCAGCAGAAAACAATAGTGAATGACAAGTTTCATTAGATTTGGAATTTTTTTTCCCCAGATGCAAGCAGAGAGTGTATATTATTACCTTTTCTTAGAGAATTAATTTTGGTATCTTTCCCACCCAGTGATATTTGTTTGATTGTATAGTTTTATTTTGCTTTTAGAAGAAATATTGCAGTTGAGTTCAAATAATTCCCAACAACATACAATTACAGAACTAAGAGCGCTTTTGCTTGGAATCAAGACTAGTTTCCACCCCAAACCCTGGAAGTGGAAGTTGTTGGGAAATAAGCACCTTAAAAAAAAAAGTGTCTCACTTTCCTTCTGGGAGAAGGAGGTTCTGTGAGTTTTTGTTTCAAAAAAACCTGCCAAACCTGCTTAGTTGGATTTGGTAGCAGGAGAGAAATCTCATGTTTATCGCAAGAAGCACAGATTCTGAAACCACTTTCCTTATTGCTGATAGTTACTTGCTGAATCCATTGTATATATTTGCCATAGACATTTCTCCTAGATATCTCTGCAGAGAATCATTTCAGAAAATACGTGGGGGAAAGAGGAAAATCTGAAAGACACTTTAAAAATGTAAAAATCGGAAAAGTAGGTCAAAAAGGATTGATAGCCATTTTATTGTCTCAAGGTACTAAGTAACTGTGTACCCGTGAGAACGGTGCCCTCAGAACCGATGAACTGTAGCTGGCCAGATTTCTACCCGTCTGATAGACGCAGCTACTCTTTTCTCGTTGTAGACTCGTTACTGCTGAAAGGAAGCAGCAGTAGGGTCATCTTGTCCATCTCATTGCATCAGGCTATGATTTATTTCATTATCCTTAAGCCATCCCTGATAGATGATGCATGTCAAGTTGAGATGGTGATGTCATAACCTCCTCATGTTTCCTGTTCCATTCCACTAACCACTCTAATAACTATGGCAGCCTTTCTCCCCCACAAATCTCTGTGGAGCGTCTGCTGTTGCTGCTTGCAGAATCCCAATGCCATTCACTGTTGCGCTTTGTGCTGCCTTTGTTAGAAGTAAATGCTTTCATTAGTGGCTGCTCATACTTTATTTGTAGAAGAGATCTCAATCTTGTTGTCTAGACTTAATGGGTGACTTAACTGGAGTTTTGCCATAGATTTCAGCTGAGGGAGGTTTTCTGCAAATATGGCTGCACAGAGTGCAAATAATGATTAGCAAGTGGCAAACTGGAGTCGCCAAGTCTTCCAGCCCTCATTTGCCATTCAAGACATGATGGGCATTGTTTCCTAAATAGTGACCCGATTCTAGGTGTTGGTTCTGCACTCACATTACTTGAATTCCACTTCCATCTGTGTGTATTTGATCAATTCTCGATAAAGTAATCATGATGCAATGCCATACAATGTTTTGAATGGTTCATACATGTTCTTTGTAAGACATCAGTTGTTTTTCATATTAGTCTGGGGCAGAATAAGATGTCTTTGCCCTCTCCTCATCTTGATGTTATGGCATGACATGACATCATCAGCATGTTATGTCATGGTTTCAAGTGAATGATGTGTCAGCATTGTTCTGCTCATTTCATCAGCTTTGTCTCTTGCAAGCAATGAAGTATGGCAGAAGAGAGGAAATTAATTGGTGCAATGAGGTCAGAGCAGTGATTGTTTTGTACTCTGTTGTATTTTCTAGGCAAAGAAATAAAGGGCAAAGAAAAAAGATGCAGTGGTGTGGGCTTCTTCATTGCTACTAATTCAGCTCTCTAATTTAAAACTACGCCAGCAGAATTTCTTTCACGATCTCTTTGCTGATGAGCTAAACCAAAAAATGTCTAGATCAGAATATATACGGGTGGGACAAAGAGACCTAACTTGCTGTTCAGCCAGCTTGTATTGTATTTTTGCATTTAGCATCCCTTTAGGAATACAGTAGTCCGACTGGACTACTGTAACTCTCTCTACATGGGGCTCCCCTTGAGGTGCACCCGGAGGCTTCAGTTAGTTCAGAATGCAGCCGCGCGAGCAATTATGGGGACCACCAGGTTTACCCACGTTACACCGCTCTTGCGCGAGCTGCACTGGCTACCTGTCGTCTTCCGGGTGCGCTTCAAGGTGTTAATTATCATCTTCAAAGCGCTCCATGGCTCGGGACCTAGCTATCTGCGAGATCGGATCCTGCCCCATACATCCTCACGACCGATTCGCTCCCACAGAGAGGGACTTCTCCGGGTGCCGTCCACTAGACTTTGTCAGCGGGCGACGCCCAGGGGAAGGGCTCTCTCTGTGGCGGGCCCGGCCCTCTGGAACGACCTTCCCCCTGATATCAGAACGACCACTGACCTCCGCTCCTTCCGTACGAAATTGAAGACCTATTTCTTTCGACTGGCCGGCCTTGAATAATTCTCTCTGTCTATTGATTCCAAATGTATTTTAATGGGTTCTTAATCAGTTTTAGCACGGGTAACACTGTTTAATTATGTTTTAAGTATGTATTTTGTATTTATTCTATATTGTTTTTAGTTTCTCCTGTGCACCGCCCCGGGTCCCTGTGGGGAGAGGGTGCGGTTAATAAATCCGAATTTGATTTTGAATTTGATTTGATTTGACAAGCTGGATCAATGCAAAATAAGCTAATTAATGCATACTCTCATTTTTGAAACTAATTTCACAATGGTTCAAATGGATGATGCCAAACCAAAGGCCTAATATTTGAATTCTTAGCATGATTCCTCGGAAATAAGGACGCTTCTGTGCAAGTTCATAGAATTACATGCAGAAGGCAGTATGCATATATGCCTATGTGAATATCTTTATCTTGCAACACCTGTAGCTATCTTGGTTTTTCCTGATCTTTCTGCCAGCTTTTATTTTTCCCCTTGAAAAGCCAATGCCAACAGGTCTTCTGATTGGCAGTGCTAAGAAGCTCACAAGAAGCACCTACTGTAATGGATTACTACATTTCTGGATAAGTGAGCTTTCTTCTGACCCAAATAGATTTTACAGAGAAGGAATAGTCAGAAAACTAGATTTTTGCGCAATCCTCTCCTTCACAATTTATTGCCTTGACTCCGAGTTTTACTGCATTATTGCCTTCGGTTTACAAGTTGAATATTTACACAAATGGATTTAGGTCAAGACGAAGGGCAGGTTTTAAATGTCCCGTGACCACTGGCATTCTGAACACATTCTCACTTACAGCAGATTGCTGGTTTAACTCTGCAAATGCTGGCATTTCCTCTATTGCCAGATGATAATTACAATGACTCCATAATCTACAGTCATACCTTCCGTCTATATCCGCACTGTGTGTTGCTAGTCTGCCACAGCAAGCAAACAACTTAACCAAAGTCATGGGAGGATATATATTTAACATATAACGAGCAAAGGCAGCAAAATTAAAGAGCAATTGAACCAGAGACAACTATATAAAGCAAGCAACTCTCTTAAACTCTAGCATGGTGTTCACAAACCTTAACCTTAACCTCCCCTAAACTTGAAATATTCAGATGTGCTAATTTAAGATTTCTTCCCTCCCTTCCATAGTTCTCGGCCCCAGAAGGTGAATTTTTTAATACTTGTCTATACCTGGAAAGTGTGGATGGAGAAAGCTTAACTCAGTTCTAATTTTACACACCAGACTCCTGTTAAAGGTGAGGAGGAGGAGGAGCCACAGAGTAAGCCATATCAGAAAGCAGCAGAACAGTGGTGGGTTTCTGCAGGCTCTCACCTACTCGCAAGAGCCGGATGGTGAAATTTAGAGAGCCGGTGAGAGGGGGTTCCACCGGCAGAGCCTGAAGTAAGTCTGGTCTGCCGCTGCCAGTAACCCAATGGGAAGGAAAGGAAGGCAGAAAGAAAGAAAGAAAGAAAGAAAGAAAGAAAGAAAGAAAGAAAGAAAGAAAGAAAGAAAGAAAGAAAGAAAGAAAGAAAGAAAGAAAGAATTTATCATCACAATTGAGCCCAAAATTTTGGTTGCTAAGCAAGAGCGTTGTTAAATGAGTTTCACCACATTTTACAAGTTGGCCACTCCCACCCTGTCACACGACTGCCAAGCCACGCCCACAAAATAGGCCACACCTATGAGAGTGGGTTCTAAAAAAATTTGAAACCCACCACTGCAGCAGAAGCAAAAATAGCAGACAAAGCATAAGCAGAGGAAGCAGAAAAAACAGAAGCAGAAGTAAAAGAGGCAGAAGCAGCAGCAGAAGAAGAAAAACCAGAAGCCGCAGAAGAAGAAAAAGCAGAAGAAGCTGCAGGAGCAGAAAAAGCAGAAACCAAAAAAAAAAGCAGAAAAAGCAGAAGCAGAAGCCAAAAAGGCAGAAGCAGAAGCTGCAGGAGCAGAAGCAGAAGAAGCCGCAGGAGCAGAAGAAGCTGCAAGACCAGAAGTAGAAGAAGTCGCAGGAGCAGGAGCAGAAAAAGCAGAAGCAGAAGAAGCCGCAGGGGCAGAAGAAGCTGCAGGACCAGAAGCAGAAGAAGTCTCAGGAGCAGAAAAAGCAGAAGCAGAAGAAGCCGCAGGAGCAGAAGCCAAAAAAGCAGAAGCAGAAGCCATAGAAGCAGCAGCAGCAGCAGCAGCAAAGGAAGCAGGAGCAGGAGGAGGAGAAATAGGAGGCGGAGGAAGAGGAGGAGGAGGAGGAAGAAGAAAACCAGCTAAATTTCCTTAGAATTATTTTTCCCTTCCGCGACCTCCCCAGAAGTCATCTCCATAATGTTGGGTTTGAATTATTCAAGCTAAAGTCATCCCCCAGCTGTTTCTGCCCATGTAGAACTCTTTAGGGATCAATGTGAATGACATTCCCATCAGGCCAGTTGGATCAATGACTTCCCTGGTCCTCCTTGCCCGCTGTGCTTCTACTGCACAAAGCAGACAGCATTCGTTCTTCAAAGCTCTGGTTCTCCACATGCTACATTTTGGACCAGAGCCTCTGTCAGTACACAGCAATTCATTGAGATAACACGGAGGCCAGGATAGCATAGGCTGCTCCAAGCACAAGGCACTGCTAAGCTCCCCAAATGTTGTAAAACAGGTCAGATTAGGATAATGCAAACACACACCAATGATGTTAACCAGTCATTGCTTTGGCCACATGCCAGGTAACACCTAGTTTATTTCTGCATTTAAAAAGTGCTCTGCCAGTTTTGGAACTGCTTCTCTTTTGCAGTAATTGAAGTAGTATAAAGCAACATTCTTCTTGTTGATACAGACGTGATCTGTATTGTTTTCAATATTTGAAACACATGGTTCATATCAAGAGTGTAGCCTGTGGAAGAGGGGGGTGGGTGGGATGGGGGGTTTTGAGGAAGAGATTGCAAAGTTTATTCAGCTTATACAGATCTGAGTATTCTCTTCAGAGTTCTAGCTTGCAGAGCTTTAGCCATTTTTTCTCACTCAGCAGAAAGTGTCCATCCTGTGCCAAATGGGATAGTTTCACACTTAAGCATCCAAATAGGACACTCTTTAAAGCAGTGCTTCTCAGTCTTGGCAACTCTTAAGATGCATAGACTTCAACTCCCAAAATTCCCCAGCCAAGCATGATGGCTGTGGAATTCTGGGAGTTGAAGTCTACACTTAAAGTTGCCAACGTTGAGAAGCCCTGCTTTAAAGTAGCTAAAATTCTAAAGTCTTTCAGCATGAAGTTTAGGTTCTTCTGATAGATTTGCCACATTTAGTTGTTCTTTGTCTTTGGGGAGATAGGATTCCCCAAATACCTATCTATGTAGAATGGAAATAAACATTTTTACTCTCCATGCCCACCCATGTTCCCTTCCAGACACTGATTACTGACGAATGAATATTTAAAATGGAAGTCACTATGCGGGGGAGGACTTGCATCCAAAGCTTTTATGACTCATACAAGGCCTGGTGCCTTAGTTTATGTATCTCTGATTTACTTAAGGAGACTTGGAGGACAAATGTAAATTACTGATACTCAGATGTTGCAGATAACAGATGCAAGCTGATCTTTCTTCTCCAAGTGCCAAAAGAGGCACAGAAGAGATGTTATTATGCACAATCAGCTCACCCTCACCTCCAGAGCAGGGTTAGTATGCATACTTAATCTTTAAATAAATACTATAGTCTTTTCTGAACAGGGTGAATCTCAAAATGTAATTCAACACATCTGCATGGTATCAGATTGGGAAAAGCTGCAAGTTGCGTACATTCAGACCACGTGGAATTAAAAGCAACACATACTTAAGTATCCAAAGGGTAATATATAAATTCCATTGCCTGGGGCAAATCATTTTGCCATTATCACTATCCAGCTTTCTACATTTCTAATAACTGAAATGCAAACTTCTAATAATAGAATCTCTGTAACATTCCTAGTAACGGAATAATATCGATATAATAGATAAAAATGTCTCGATGCTACCCAATTCTATACTTTGAACATATTACCTGTTCATAAACACAGTTCTAACCAAACGTCAAGTGATATATGGAACATAAACATGGTATAGTTCCTACTCAGAGGATCTCCAATTGATAATGCAGTTAATATCCAGCTTAGATGACCAGAGGAGACAAATCTCCATGGGTCTAACTAATGCCTACTGAATCAACGGAAGAGTCAGGAAGAGTCAGGAAGGTCATTCCAGAACTGCAGGATAGTAATAAAAAAATCTTTTTTATGTCTGAGATGCCATGCAACGGCTTATCTAAAAGACTATTCTCTGTAAGTCTGAATTGAAATTTTCATTTAAAGCACCTCAAACCAGAACTATGTACTGTAAACGGGCAGCTGATTTATCAGGTCATAAATTTGGTCTTTGTGTCACACATTCACACACATACACTGGAGAGGGAGGGAGGGAAGGAGGGAGGGAGGGAGGGAGGGGGCAGAAAGGAGAGGGAATATGCTCATACCATATGGTGCTCTTGACTAGATGCACTCCCATGGGTTTGTGGCAGAAAGGCATACCCGTTTATTGGTGAAGCCAATTTCCTCTTTGGGGTGTGAGCAGAAGACTTTCTTATTCTGAATCTAAAATCTCCTCTTCCTATCATTTAAAAGCATTGCTTGGAACAAGGTACAGCAGCAAAACAAGCCATGGGCTCTTAGAACAGGATAAAAATCAAGATTCTGTGTTTTTTAGAAACAGCAGCACATTCGCCACCAAATTTATCAGAAGCAGAATTTTTAAGCTAGCACACTTTGGGGAGAAGAAAAAAAGCTTAAAATGAGCCCTGTGGACCAGAGCAACCGCTCAGCAGCATCGTGTTTCTTCAGCAGCCACAGTTCAATGCCTTTGCAAAAGTCCATAAAGAAGGCCTGAAGGTGAGACTCCCACTATTGTGGTTCTGTCTGTGGCAGGTATTCACAGCCTCATTGCCTCTGAAGCTGAAGATAAGATAAAGAGAAAGGCAATAGCCAGTGTTGGCCTTCCTCTGGCCTTCAGCCACTCCAAACCACAACCCCATCACCAAAGGTTTTGTTGCTTAAAACTCAGCCTCCTTCCTCGATCTCTAGCAGCCTAAAAATATATTTCACCTTTCACAACCTTTTGCCTCTGTCATGTTACCAGCTGGATTGCCTCGAGGATTAGGATATTAGGGGAGTCAATAACAGCTTATTAGAAATAGCCTATAGGTCAAAACCACAGGCAGATCTATCTATCAATAGAACAAATAGCATGCTAAATAAAAGAAAGGAAATGTACCGTGTCTTCCAGTCTAAACCCAAACTAATCAACTGGAGCTGCTATGGACAATGTGACAACAGCTTTCAGTCACCGGCTATGCCTGGAACTTGAAATGTGGCAAAAGAACAGTGAGCGCAAAAATATCTTGCACACTCAAATATATAAGCGTGCAAACCAACCAGCAGATTAAAGCAAACCACATTCCTGCCTTTTAATGAGGGAGCACACCTGAGGGGTGGCTGCTGGAGTAGGCAGAGTAGGGCTCCTTCGTGGCTGGCAGTGATTATAAGATGTGCTGGGGGGACGGGGAACGGACTACAGATGGCTCGTAGGCTACATGAAGCATTCCCATGGTTGACAGCTACACAAACACACCCACTCACCCATGCAGACCTGTGGAGAGAAAGGCTTTTGCCAACAGTGTAATTAAAAGGACAACGAGCTACAAAAAGGGGCCAAGCATGGAAATAGAACAGATAGTTGGATCTCGTGCAGCACATGGAGGAGGTGGGAATCAGGGGGAGGGAAGAGGTAGATTCTCAGTCCATAATTCATAGCCTTTCCCCCTGGGAACCCATCTTCTCATAAATTAACTGGTTATAATTCACACAAGAGGCACAGATGTAAAGTTCCAAATTTTCATCTAAAAATGCTACTTGTCTTCTAAAATCTGATGCATCTGAGAAAAGACGCAGCTGCTGGATGTCCTCATCCCACTGCTCCGTTCTTTCCTACCTGGTTTGGTTGTTCCCCTTCCTCTAGTTTCTTTATTGGCATTTTTGAATAGGAGGCTTCTTTCTTTTAAACCGAGCTAGATATATCATTAAATATACTGCATTTGCACTGAATGGGGGAAAAGAGAATCACTGCCCTATGTTTGCAAAGCATTTGATCACATACCTAAATCATAAAAATGACACCACAATAAATTTTCTAACCTGTATAGCAGGCACCGGAGGGGGTAAAGGAGATGAGAGCTGAATAAAGATCAGGCTCAAGCACTCTTCCTTCCTGCTGCAGCTACTTACATGGTGATCACCAGTAAGATTTACACCAATCGAGTTTCTCAGAATCGGCAACTCTAAGATGTGTAGATTTCAGCTAAATTCTGATTTCTGTGAATTGAAGTCCACACAAGTTAAAGTTGCTAACTTTGAGAAACAATGATTTAGACCAACCACTATTCTTTCTGATTGCTATGCCTCCCTCCTCCCAACCCCAATGCCACACTTGTAAGCTGTGTTCTGATTTTAGTTTTAACTCCTAAATCATCTCAAGTAAACCACGTGTTCTCCACTCTCAAGAGATCACAATTTAAAGCAGAGTTGCAAGTTCTCTGGCTCAGCAATTGGGAGGGCAAAACATGCCTCAGATTTACCCTTGGCTGGTTCAGAGCAGCAGCAAACATTTTCCTAGAGATTGTCATTCTCAGAATTGTAGCATCTCAATATCAGAAGTAGTATTCAGCCGGTTCTGACTGGTTCAGGCGAATGGGTAGCGGAAATTTTGAGTAGTTCAGAGAACTGGCAAATACCACCTCTGGTTCTACCTCCCGAGTCCCAGCTAATCAGCTGGGTTGCCCTGCACAGGAGAACAGAGCTGGAAAACAGGTTAGTTGGCGTGGGAAAAGGAATGGAGATTTTGCAGTATCCTTCCCCTGGAGTGGGGTGGGAATGGAGATTTTGCAGTATCCTTCCCCTGCCACGTCCCCCAAGCCACGCCCACAGAACCAGTAATAAAAACATTTGAATCCCACCACTGCATGTGTTCTTCTGAGCAGAATTCTGAATTACAAGGATTGTGGTTGTCAATCACAAAGGGGACCAGAGTGGCCTTAATCTTAGCAAATATTAATTTTCCTCAACCTGACCACCTGCAGCTGTGAAATTGGGGCCTTTTTGTTGGGCAAATATTGGCCCATCTAATGTTTGCTGTAAAATGTCAATTTCTGAGATACACTTAGGACACAGTAAAGGTTCTTTTTTCCCTATGGGCTGGTTCAATTTTTTCCTTCCTTCCTTGACAAATGAGCTTGCAAATTCTGCCCTCTTGACCTCACTTCTCCCGACTAATGTTAGAAAATTCATAAAATGAAGACAAAGGGGAGGGAGCATGAATCATGCACCCCCATCATTTTCAGTCACCATTTTGGTGTCTTATATAAAAAGAAGTCAGCAAAGACTCTTTCTTTTTAATATGGGGTAGAGAGAAAAGGGAGGAAAAGTTAATGATGACCATAGGATGACTATGGTGGCGCAGTGGTTAGAATGCAAGATTGCAGTGGTTTGTTCTGGCCAGCTCAAGGTTGACTCAGCCTTCCATCCTTCTAAGGTTGGTAAAATAAGGACTCAGATTGTTCGGGGCAATATGCTGACTCTATAATATCCTATAATCTCTATAATCTTCTATGGAAGGGACCTTGGGTGTCTTCTAGTCCAACCCCAGGCAGGAAATCCTACACCATTCCTTCATTCAGTTTTTATATTATCCGTCCCAGTCAATGACTCCAGACAACTTGCAATTCAAAAATATATATTACAGTTAAAATTAAAAAACACTTTAAAACAATAAAAAACAATAAAACTCTAAAAACATCCAAATTAAACATACATAGGAGCAACCTTGCTGCTTAATAAACTTTATTTGAATAAGTGAACTTGGAGAACTTCTGTACCATAGTCAAAATGCAGACTAGGGCCATCATCCTCTATCCAGGCGACATCCATCTTAGCATTTCAGCAACGTTAATTAGGAAAAGCAGTGCCAGTTCCAGCAGAGAGGCTTAAGTTATTATTAAAACATTTTATTTCTCTCCTTCCCTCTCCCATTTTTATGATTATCTTAAGCCGCAACAAGAAAATGAACGGGGAAGAGAAAAACATAGGAATTTCAAACACATGACAGTGTAGCCATTGAACTCTATGGTCATACTGTCCATATCTCCCTTCTTGCCTGCTGAATAATCTATTTTTTTTATTGTAGGCATGCCAAGATTTACTTTTTTTAATTTAATGTTAAAGATGAGTCTACCATCTTTTGAATTTAAAAGCTCTCAAGGAAACTTCGCAACAGATTATTTTAAAAACAGAATACCGCTAGAAACCTCAGCATAAAGTCAAATAATAAACACATTAAAAATAGCAAAATTGTCAGGAACAAAAATAAAACTAGCAGTAAAAACTTGATTAGAGGGATCTTAAATACATATCAAATGTTGATAGGGTGAAAAACATTAAGTCTTTAGATTACAATTCTTTTGTTGGCTTGGAACAAGTTGACATGATGCTTTATAAAGGATCTAGCCTTAGACATCCTGAAACTGACATCTTCCATATGTGTTGGGATGAAAATCCCAAGCACTACACAGAGATTTCGACCGACATGTTGATGGATGGTGAAGCTAAAGTGAGAAGTAGACAGCTCAATCCCTTTTCTCTTTCCTGTCACTCTCACCCATCTTCTTTGCCCAACATGCTGATGTGGAAGGGACAGGATTTCAATAACAGAGATTTAAATTGTTTAGTTACCAATTAAAAGAACAAAAGTTAAATAAAATTGGTCCAAGTCCTGATGGAAATCATATAGAAAACAGGTCAATCCAAAAGGCGTGTATAAATAAAGTTTCGCTTTGTATTACTATTATATAAATGTAACTTTTTATAAACTTTTAGGTCACATTGTACTTGGAAAGAAAAGTATCAGAATTAGTTATAACATTTTCATTTGCCAATTTACCTTCAATAACAGATTAACCTGGAGGAGGGAGTGTGTGTGAATAATCCTGAATTAAATGCATGTGGCAGATTTTGAAATCTCTCAGTACTGGCAATCCTTTTTTGAGGATTAAAGTGGCTGAGGTGCAAAGATAGGATGTTGAATACTCTTAACTGCTGAGAAAGTTAATGTAAAACCTGACAGCATCATGAGCTTATGCACAGAAAGTGGAGTACAATGGCTATATCTCAACTTCCAAGAAAAACAAAATTCTGCTACAAAAAAAGGAGAGCATTTACATAAAATGAAATAGGCCAAGTTTCACCTCTGGATGAAAACTATATATGAAAGTATAAAATAAAATATAGACTTTGAGAGTAGAATGCTTTGGATAATCTGTACACCTGCTCAACTACACTGGAGTAAGTAATGATGGACAACTTTTTATGCTTAATTTTTAAATCAGCTCTGGCACAGGCAAGCGTTAATTGGCTAAAAATATTTCTTAACACAAAAATCTCTGTTAATAATAACTCAGAATTACAATAAGAAGCAGTAGTGCTATGGAGATATTTGGTTAGTTAGCATGTTTGAACTAGAAAATTGCAATTTGGCAACTTCCAGAAGATTTGAGTTACAACTCCCAAAATCTATTGTTATTGGTCACAAAGGTGAGGCTGATGGGATGACTCTGTAGACGAGTAATGTATGAATTAAATTAGGGGTCTCCAACCTTTGCAACTTTAAGTCTGAAGGACTTCAGCTCCCAGAATTCTCCAGCCAGCTTTGCTGGCTGGAGAATTCTGGGAGCTGAAGTCCTTCAGACTTAAAGTTGCAAAGGTTGGAGACCCCTGAATTAAATGATCCGAAAAACGGGGGGAGTGAGAGGAAAACCATAGAAAATTCAAAATCAGTTAATGTTCATCTTTGCCTTTGTTGCTATACATTATTGATTTACATTCTATCCTCATGAAGATTATTAAGCTACAACTTCATATTGATTCTTCAGCCTCTTCTTTCCCACAACAAAGCTGTGAGGTAGATTGTGCTAAGAAGAGCACACACAAGGTACCTTCATAGCTAAAATGGGATTCAAGCACAGATTCTGAATCTGACACTCCAACCAGTTTATCACATGATCTAATAATTATTACAGTATTAGTAATAACAGCAACAATAAGTGTGGTTAGCTGATCATATGCTGAGGAGAGGATTGGACTAAAAGGACTCTGAGACCTTTTCCAATTCTATTAACACTGTGATGTGGTTCTGCACTACAGCTATGAAAATGTTCTTCGTTTGCGTCAGATAAGCCTTAATGTATAACAATCCAAAATCTTTCTTTGGGAAAGACAGAGAAAAATATTCCTAAGTTAAACTGTGCAGCCTTTTGTTCACAAGAAGTGTGATAAAATCCCCAACAACATTTTACATGTTGCAACGTATACTCTGTGCCATTAAGTTTGCATTTTTTTTTCTTTGTTAGCTCAATGACATCATACAAGTCCTCTTGAGCATGACACTTCTGGCTGAACTCCTGTTTGGCTGATTAAAATAAAACCCTTTTTAATTTCAGTGTGCAAACTCTTTCTTCTATATTTAATAGGAATGATTAACCAGAGTGACTTTCTGAAGGTTCCCCCCCCCCCCTTCTGATACAAAGTAGGGAGGGACCTAATGCACATGTGGAGCCTTGCCACCCCATCTTGGAACTTTGGGCTCATCATTTTGCACATTTGCTCCCCAAATCACCAGGTTGGCAAGCCAATCTCACTGAACTCAAGGGACTTTTGTTTGAGTCTGAAAGTTACCCAGTGAGCCAGGAATTACCAAATCCAACAAAGCTTGTCTTAGATTCTCCCTATCCTGAAATGTCAGATCTGAAGACTAAGAAAGGTAGTAGAAAGCTTTTTGGCAGTGGGTAATCTGGGCTGGCGCTTAGCCCTACATTTGTGGAAAGCTGCCAGAGCTTTAAATCATATTCTGTCTCTTTCTCTCTCTGTATTATTATGTGCATCAGGATTTTCCTGCCAAACATAAAATAAACCCTCAGATAATCTAGAAAAGATTATCTTTTCAAAAATCAAATTTTGTTTAGAGATTGAAAATAAGCTTGTATGTTGATTAAGAAATGGTTATGCTTTCCCCCCTAATTAGACCTTTTTCAGGTGAGTATTAAAAACAGTTTTCATAAAATCTATTTTTCCAGGTTTTTTAGGTTTGGGGAAGGGGTGTTATAGAATGAAAAAAATGACAAAAATAAAAGACACAGTTGAGTATCTCCTGTTGCAGAAAAGCATAACAAATCTCCTCCTTTTTAAAGACACAAAAGACATGTCTGCACACAGACTAGCTAGCTTAAAACTAATTCCATTTCCCAGGAAACTGGATTTGGGAAGGGTGAAGGAGAAACATTTTAACAGAAAATTCTCTCCAAAGCACAGAGTAGTAACAATTGACAGGTATCTTTGGAGCAAGTCATTATGATTGAAGAAGTAGAAAACTGATTACTGCGTAGATATGCCCAATGTAGGCATGATAGTGGGTGTTTCTTGTACATATGAATCAAAGTTGAATCCAACAAAAAGTTATGTTATTTGACCTGAAGTAATGACTCGGTTCCAGATTAGCTTAAATATGCTCTTGATAACATTTCGAGCACCATTACAAAACTGACTTCATACCAAATAGATTACACTTAATTAACGCCAACAGCAGCTGCAAATATAAAGCAGTAACCCAGTAACAATCAGGCAGTAAAATTAAGCTGCCAACTTTAAAATGTTATGCGACTGAAATGTTTGAGTGAGTCAAAGGTTTCAATCTCCTCCCTTCCCATATGTAGAAAGTAATTAATTTATTAAGTCCAGACAGTTCTCCATCTGATCCCAAGGATAAGCTGCCTTTACATGACCGCTTTCTCTCAGGTCTAGAAGGCTGTTGGGAGGGACTTTTCTTGCTACAAATATGAATATCTTAGCTTGTCTGAGTTATGATGTGAAACTGTCACTGTGGTTAACTCCAAAATACTAGGACCTCAAATGCTAAAAATATGCACTCAAGACAAAATATACAGAATAATTTGTAGCCGTCTCCACTACAATTCCACGCACCATCACACATAGAGACAATTTTGGTATATTTGCCTGCTTACTTTTATTCTGGATTATTTGCTCGCTTACTCTTATTTGCAAAGATCATGAACACTTATTTCAATAACCTTTTGGAGATAACACCAATAATATGACGGGCAGATGAGCTCACTTTGATCCCTGACAGGACTCTCCTTCTGAGAACTGATCTAGAACAGATCTACCAACGCCTGGCAGAAAAAAAGAGTAAAAAAATGAAAGCTTGTTATCTTTCTTTCAGACTTTCTGTTGGTCGTCTTGCAAGTGATAATACAGGCAGTATCCAGTCTCTAAATCCTGTTTAATGTATTCCTAAGGGTGACATTTCTCAGACACTTTGGAATGAACATTACACCCATTCTATGTTTTATAATTAAACAGAGTTTTCAGATTTGGGAACCTAATGTAGGTAGCAGACTAAAAACTAGTTCTGTCATAATCAAATTCCTCAGATCAGGGGTCAACAACCTGTGAACCATGGGTCACTTGCAGTCCTTGACCTAATTGCTGGCAACCATTGGTCTAACAACAAAAGTAACTGTGATCTTTGCTAAGAGTTTCTTTATGACGGCCGGTTGTGAAGGAGTCAGAAAGAGGGTGAAAATAAGAGGTAACATATGGTGCGTTAGGAAGAGAGAGAATATGTAACATCATCCAATTTTGGATGGTTTTATTTCATCGTTTACTAGGGTAGTCTACTTCCCAATTGCCCTGTATCCCTAAATTAATTTTTCCTGGAGGTATACAGAAAAGAAAAATATGATCTCTCCCTTCACAATATGTGATTATCTAGTGGTCTGATCTTTGTCAGCTCTATAGTGGAACTACAATATGATGGTAGGCATGACTGACAGGAACCATTCTGTGATGATACTAAAATCGTCATCCTGAAGTCTTATGCTGCTTCATTGTTGTGGTGGGGACATGGAAAACACTTGTGGGAGGGACAAACAAAGAACATTGTGAGTCTATGCCAATAGTATACTTTTCATTATCCCAAACTGGGGGAAAGGAGGTATTTTTGTTTCTCTGGCACAGATAATGTACTTCCAGTATATTATTTTATGTCCAGCTGCTTAAACAACACTATTTGGAAGTCTATATTTTTAAAAGCATATGGCATTCTGCAAGCTTTTAATTTATACATTCACCAAACAAAGCAATACAATGTTTAAGTATCTTTTCTAGCTTAGCACATTTTCATACGTTGGGGAAGAGGTAGTGCAAAATCTACTGTGGTCAAAATATTCATTCAAATTTCAAATTATTTTTCCATTATTTACTTTACATTACAGCAGACTTGTAATACAAAACATTAAATTAAGTAATAAAACAATCACACAGCAGTTTGTTTTATTAAATCATCATATTACAGTGTAACAATTTACAGGAGGTGTTCTGTCTAGCCTCCTAAAATGTTTAAAGTCTGCAGTTTCAACTTTCAAGGACCAAAAGTAGAAGTGCTTTTCAGGACTCATCAACATTAGTACTAAAGGTTCATTAAATATAAGGGTTTATCAACACTTCAAATGGAAGCTAAATAAGTATTAAGCTCTGGTTCAGAGACTGCATGTACTTTTGAGTTACATAGTAAATAAAGTACTTGTATGTGTTTTCAAATATCAGATTAATAGATGGATTGGAGGAAAACACTCTGACCAATGAAAAGCATTGCTCATGATAAACTAAACATGGTCAGCTGATGAGTTCTACATTATAATAAAACATAGTTGATTGTTCCTGGGTACTTTTTCACTTATATAGAAGACCTATCAAGCTTCTTTCTCTTATTCGTAAGTAAATATTAGTATGATTACTTAATCATGTCTACTCAGAGAAAATTATAGAAGATGATAGCTTAATGGAGTTTTATGTTGAAACTAATAAAAAGCTCAACCTTTATTTAGGTTGCCATGAAGCTTTTAAAATAATCTCATCTACAGCTACCAGATATGGTCTAGCAAACATCTGGATGACCATCAAATGACAACAAAGGCTAAGGATTTTCTTAATCCCTTTCCTGTCATCTCACATTTATCTAGATTTCACAGCCTGCATCTTTATATCTCATCTCTGCTGCCTGGAGTATCTTTTAGATTAATAGTTTTAATTGCTTGATATTCTTTTTATTTAAAAAAAAATTCTGACACAGATTCATAAGCCTCTGTTTTTAACTAAATCATTTTTGAGAAACACACATCTCAAAATAAATAATTAAAAGAGATATTTTAAAATTATATTTACTGCATTTCTCGTCTATTTTTTGAGGTAAATAAGCAAACAAAATAATGAGCAGCCAAACAAAAATCTTAAAAACTATCATTCAGAAACACATATGAGGATCCTTTTCTTATGTGAGATCGTTAATCCATCTAAATCACTGTATTCAGGCATGGTTGATGGCAGTTTTACCAATGTTTAGATTCTTCCTGAGATTCTTTTAACAATTAGTGTCAGACCTGGAACCCTGGCCCTGTTAACAGGCAATGTATTCCAGCACTTCGCTATGGACTCAATTTAGCAATAGGACTTAAACTTATAAACCGCTCCATGGTGTATTAGCAGCACTTCCTGGGCAGTTTATAATGTCAGTATATTGCCCCCAACAATCCAGGTCCTCATTTTACTGACCTCAGAAGGATGGGAGACAGAGTCAAGCTGGAGTCCATCAGGAATAGGCTGAGTTTGCCTGCAATACTGGCAGTGGGCAAATTTTGCCTGCAATACTGCCTCCTAACCGCTGTGCCACCATGGCTCTTGAACTTCACCATTACATCCGTTCAATCAAAGGCACTGTCTGAAATCACAGAATGCAGTTGCAATAAGTATAGTATAATATTTATTTCATAGTTCTTCTGTTGTTGAAATATTTTACAAACTCAATGAATGGAGTGGAGATGTGGAAACCGGCAATATTTTTAATCGATTAAAAAAGGGAATGGAGACTATTTCGCAATGTCCCATGAACAAGCTGGCCCCAGTTCTTACAGTGAGCAAAAAAGTATTGTCAATTAACCTATCAGAATATTTTTTAACGCCGTCAGCAAGGTGTTGTGCATCACAGATCATTCATCAGTTTCCATGTATAAGATCTGACATTGGTGCTAAGGACTAAAAAAAAACCAAAAAACCACCTGCAGGTAAGTTAAAATGCAGTGCCAAGTTTCCCAGGCTTGTCCCTTCCAGATGCATTGGGACTACAACATCCATTATTCAAGATTGGTGAGAATTGTGCTCCCAACACATCTAGAAGGCACAAGCTTAGAGAAAGCTGCATTACGACTTGGTGTTCAGCGGATAAGACTTTTATTACTATAACATGTGTTGAAGATTAGAGATGAGGGCTTGGCAGAACAAAAAAGACACGCTTCAATATTTTGGAGACTTGTCATGCAACCAGCTTGCCAGCTGGATTACTGCATCTTTATTAACCAATTACCATTCCCAAACAAACATGGACATAAACTAACTGACTTCTGTTATGTATTTACTTCTTGCAACAACTATAAATCTGCTGCCTTTTAATTTGCTAACATGCAATGCATGAAAAATGCATCAAGGAAAAGGTACATTTCTCAAATGGAAAGGATGCTTCCCCTTAGGGAAAAAACAGCTGATCTCTAGAGATCTGAACCAGTTTCTTTTCCCTTCAAATTAATTCTACTGGTCCGTATTTACTTGAACACTCTCGGGGAAAAATAAATCACAAATGAAAACTTAAAACTTAACACTTTAGAGAGTTGGGTGGATATGACTGTCCTAAGCAACTTCAAATTTAAGTCCAGTGCAAAGCACGACTCTAAAATAATCTCAGTCCTACTTTTTTATATATAACTTTCTTTCTTACATCCTGTTTATAGATAAATACTTTAAATGTGCTATATACTATAGCAAATGTTAAAACATTTTTTAAAAATTAAAGTCCTGTCTACGAAGGTCTCTATTGGTCTTTCTCTAAGATAAGCACACTATATTTTGTTCATGGGGTTGCTCAAATCTCTTTCTAGCTGGACCATATATTTTATAATAAAGTAACAGTTTAAATGTAGAGCCAATTTTAGAATGTATGAACTGGTCCTGAGGGAACATAAATTACAACTCTGCAAAAGCACATGGAACATTTGTCATAAGCAAATGTCAAAGCTAATTTAGCCAACTACAATATGGATAGTTGGGGTTACTTTTAATATTAAAATTGTACTGCATATATGTCAGTTTGATGTAGATAAAAAATGACAAAGCAACAACGAGAACTTTTGCTGTTAACATGGAACAGATAAGTAAAGAATAATAGAAAACATCAAAGGCTAAAAATAAAAGACAACTTAAGGAAAAAGGAAACTGATAATAGTATATAAATTGTAATTATGGTGATTTAGGAAATAATTCCCTTAATGGAAAAATTAAGAAAGATTGACTGTGATTAGTATGCGGATGGGAAACCACCAGAACTACAGGGTAGACTAAGAAATAAAAAGAATAGCCAAGAGGAAGGCAATAGACCAGGGGTTCCCAAACTTGGCAACTTGAAGACTTGTGGACTTCAACTCCCAGAATTCTCCAGCCAGCTCTGCTGAGCTGGCTGGAGAATTCTGGGAGTTGAAGTCCACAAGTCTTCAAGTTGCTAAGTTTGGGAACCCCTGCAATAGACTAAGCTTCATCAATACTGTTACCAATCTTCATGCCCTACACAAATGTCTACAATCTTAATTTTGTAGAAAGTTTACCTTCACTTTTATTTATTGCTGATTCCTCTAAGCTACTGGTTCTGCTATTACACATTATAAGGCCTATCATTACAACAAGAAGATTAGATAGGTTATGATGCTTCAATCTTATTTTGAATGTTTCAATTAGCACCCTGTTGGCCAATATAAGAAACAAAATGCAAGGAAATGAGGAGTCATTAGACTAATGCAGCATGATTGATCTTATCATATACATTACAAGGATCTCAAAGCTCCTGATAGGTAGGCAACAGGCAAGACTATAATATAAATCAAAGGGGCATTGGGAGGTCACCTAGTCAAATATAAAGATTCTCCATACTTGAAAACTGCTTGCTACGTGTATATGTATATGCATATGCATAGGGAGACAAGTAGTTATTGAATATAGAACGGCAACTGGGAAGTCAGAATAGGGGAGATGATTACATCTAAATGAGTTTAGCTCCTTGCTCTGGTATGTAACTCACAGCAGTCTTGGACCTGTTAGTAATTCTGTTATTGTTGGTTAAGAACTGAGCTGGGGTAAATCGTAATTTCTCATATCTTTTGCTCCTAAACATATTTTGGAGGGGGGTGGCTATGATGGAAACATACATAAACACAGGTTTTAAACAGACCTATTTTTGTTTTATTATTTAATTATAAGGATTCTGTCAGAAGAAAAGCCATCTTTAACTGCACTGAAGAGCCATCCATGGTGGTGCAGTGGTTAGAATGCAGTATTGCAGGTTAATTCTGTCTACTGCCAGGAGTTTGATTTTAACTGGCTCAGGGTTGACTCATCCTTCCAAGGTTGTAATTAAAAGGAGGGCCCAGATTGTTGGGGGAAAATATACTGCCTCTGTAAACCATTTGGAGAGGGCTATAAAGCACTATGAAGCAGTATACAAGTCTAAGTGCTATTGCTAAAGTAAGCAAGCAATTATGCAGTCACATTCATAGATATTCTCCCATAATTAACATTGTGCACGTCCATTCTACAGCATGTTTAATAGAACCATTAATCCAGGTTTGCACATTTTTTCGTCGTTCTGACAAGTTTGGGAGAACTTATCTGTCTATAAAAAAAGCTTTAGATGGTTAATTAACCAAGTAACCACACTCATTCCTCCTGTGTGTGAATTAACAAATGAAACATTGGCAAACGCCACAGAGCAGAAAGCTAAATGAACACGTCTGTTGAATCTCTTCATCCAGTGGGGCCATGAAAGCTTATTTACCACATCCTTCAGACTACAGTTTGTTAAGCTGTGACGCTCTTCTATAATTTAGTGCTGAAATTTGCTTATTTTGTTAGTTTAAGAGCCAGGGTGGGGAGTAGTTGTTAAATATGGCAATTGGCAAGCCAGCACCATTAATCAGATCTGTGCCTTGTTTGCAAAAAATTATTCATGTTTTGGGCATTAAAGTTTAAAGCTGAAATTGCAGCAGTAGGCAATTTTGAATAGATGTAGCATGTCCATCTGCAACAGATGTATGACTGTTTACTCAACAACGGAGTATATCAGGGGCATACTGAATGAGGTTAAGTGGGAAAGTACCATTTCATTATATCAGATCACAGTATCTGTCTGTCCGTCCATCCATCCACCTGAACTAGTTTCATGAGGACTACCAGGGTTGATTCATATTTTACAAAAAGGAAAGAGTCTATCATCTGTTCAGTGGTCCAGAATCATCAGATGAACTATCCACTGACTAATTAGCTATGATTGCTTGCGACTCTGATCTATCTACCGTATGGCTTTGGTACATTGCTCTTTCTAATCTCATGGAATATAGATTTTTAACATCTCATGAACTTCAGCCCTTTCAAACAGTTCTAACCAAGCATCTCAGGAAAATGTGATCGGCAGAAAAAACTTTGTAAAAACCAGAGAGTTGCGGTCTTCTGAGATACCTAAGTATACCCAAGTTTGCTTTGTTCAAATATGATATATTTCATCCACTCGGATCTCCTTTTCTAAGAAACTGCTAACGTAGGCAACGTTAGGTATGTAATGTAAGGTATGAAAAAGCAAAGCAGAAGGAAAGAAGAAGATGCATGTTGCTCTTTCACTCAGGTTCGGATATGAATGTAATTTCTTTATGAACTTGTTTGTATAATTGAAAGATATATAGATATATAGTAATGCTTAAACCTCATGTGATGAGACAGAACAGCATTATCTGGAATACTCAAAGCCAATTAAATATACTTGCTTTGCAACATATTGCCAAATTTAAGCAAGAACAATGGCAAAATCTCTTTCTATGTACAGGTCTCATTGTTTAAATACTCTTTATTTCCACCGTCAGCAACTGGAATGTGATACATTAAGACATGGGGATGATAACTTGATATTGTTTTTTACAGTATTCACTATCATGATAATATTTCTTTTGTTAAGCCCATGCAATGTCCCCAAAACCTTTAAGTCGCAACGCTTAATGCTGAATTTAAGGAATACACTGGTAAAAACAACAACATATGGAATAGCAAATGACTTAGGGCAGTCTTTCTCTTAAATTGAGTTGGGACTCAAACTTCCCGGAAAGGAGATTGAGAGATTAGATAGACTTTGGTTCAGATCATTCAGGCTGCTATGCTCTTATTTGTCTGGATTTATGCTGATATATGCCTTTTTGAGTTACCATAGACACACTAAGCCAGAGGAAGGCAGTCTTTTCTGAGCCTCTTTGGAATTTTTGAGAAGATGTCATGGTGAGGTTGTTCTCTGCAATACTCATAATATCCTGCAATGCTTTTTATCACTCCTGTTTTTTTAATCTTTTGGGGTTTTTACTTAGCCTTTTTTCAAACAAAAAACTTGACTGTATCATCCACAATTTCTATTTTCTAAAATATCTGTTTGTCTGTGTGGGAGCCTAGCAAGCATCAAGGAAGGGTCAACTTATCTCTTCAATAAGCTGAAGTAAAAGATACATTATCTTTTGAAACAAGCTCTATTCCTGAAGAATTCATGGGTGCAATCACCATTTTCCTGGCAACACTATAGAGGTGGCTTGCCACTGCCTTCTTCCAGAATGTATTTCTACTTCCCAATCTAGTTTATAACCTTGAGATGTTCTACTAATCTCACATCCAGAAACTACCCAGGCCCAAAGCTCCCAAAAACAGACAAGGCTAGCTAGGTGGTGTCAGCCAATTTCTGCTCATTGGAAATCAGGTCAAAATCTAAGTATCCATGTGCAAGAACAACTCATGAGGAGGGAGACTGGGGCTGCAAATGCTTAGAAGAATTATCTGAAGCCAGGTTACGCTAGTTTTCCCGGGAAAGAAGCAGGAGAGCATGGGAGGTAGCAAAGACATATGCTTGGCTGCTTCAATAACATGGAGGATAACTGCCCCATAAAAAAATTCCAGAGGGGTTTATTTGGTTATTGTAGTCTTGGAACAATTTATATCACTTGAAAGAACATTATAAATAATTAAAACAAATAAACCTCTCATTAGATCATACATTAAAAAAACCCAGAAGAAACAATGTCATTCAGGCCTGATTTTCTTGCTATTGATAGTATACTAATTGCTAGTAGTAGTAGGGGTTCAAAGAGCACTTTTCTCCTCAGTGCACTAAATTATCCTCTTTATCTTTTTGACTCTTTTCTGATGGTTTTTGCTGGGAGGCCCAGCCATACTAGGACTTCCAAGCCATCCCCCTCTCTTCTAAGTGTGGTGCAGGTTTACCTCCATCAAAAGGATTTCACATTTTGTGGGCCAGTCTTATAGGGTGACAAAGAGGCAGTGGAAGATTGTCTGTCCTGCAGGGTACTGTTGTAATTAAAATCTAACATCTTGCCTTCTCTTTATTTCGTTATGTGACCTAACATATACATTGAAGAGAAGGGTGCGCAAGGATGCTGTGGTTGTAAGAAAATGGCTGCCAAAATGGCTGCCAAACTAGTTTAGCTTAGTTTATGGAAAATAGTTTTGAATTTCCCTGTCTTCATTTGGCCTTTGATGAGATATGGTGGGCAATAGAAGGATAAAGATGCAACCCTGTGGGAGGCACTTGACATTGCCAATCTAAAAGCACCTGTTCAGGATCCAGTTGTTGCCTAATTTATCCATCATCTCTGCTGTCTGCAATCTGGTCTCTCTAACTCCATCTGTGGCACTAGAAAAGCATAACTAGTTGAATACTTCCATCTGGAAAATCAGACTGCTGAGACAGCAACATTGTACTTCAGGCCATAATTATACCAAGCTAACATTTAAGGCCAATGTTATTTCAATACATGGAAGAGGAAACATATAAAAATGAATGTTGTCATTTTTTAAATCAGGCCTGTCATTCGTAATATAAGTATATTTCAACTTCATAGGACAGATGGAAACATTCTATATATCTAAGTTAATATTCTGTGCTCAGTTGGTGAAATACACAGCTGTAAAATATGTTGTCCCTTTCCCAGGGATTTTGTTTTGTTGGTAAATCCCTTAGTATAAATAAAGCTCTGGCATGCATATTATCTTTATCTGAAAATAAAAATGATCTCCAGAAAGATAACTTGTACTTAATAAAAACAATCATCCTACAGAAAAAAGAAGTATATGATAGGTTTATCCTAGTTTTATCCACTTTTAAGAAATAGCTTTAGGATTTTGGACAGAGAAGTCTTCCCACTATTGTCCTTGAAAGAATTTTTCAAACAGATTACACTAAAGATTTCTGGCCTACGAAACAGTTGTTGAAACTGACCTAAGGTTCTTCTACACCTAATATCCTCTTATCATCTAGATTTGCAACCTTATTAACTTTAAGGTATGTGGACTTAATTTAATTAAAGCCATTAATTAAAATAAACTTCTGGTATGATGGTAGGGACAGGAGCTGCTTGATTGTCTCATTAGTGGTATGATTTTTGCAGCACTCACCTGAACTGGACTACACTTGGTTTATGGATTGGCCCTTGGCCCAGCAATGAGCAGTTTTGGGTGTTTTGATATAACACATGTTATTCTTCTGCAGCATGAGCTGCCATGGTTACCAGTTTGTTTCCAGGTTCAATTCAAGGTGCGGGTGTTGACCTTTAAGGCCCTATACAGCATGGGATTTGAGTGACCATCTCTTCCCTATTTCATCTGCCCATCCCACCAGATCTAATAGAAGAGGCATGCTATGGGTTCAGTTATCTAGGCAGCTACATTTTTTGCTGTGGCACTTATATTGGAAAGGCCTTACAGCTCACAATGCATACTGTAACTGAGCAAAAGCCATGCGGTCAAAGGAACTGCCTGCAGAATTCAAAAATAGGATTATTGCAAGGCAGAGATCTGGGAAAGGCTATAATAAAAAATTCTGCTGCACTAAGAGGATAGTAGCCTCCATAATTCTCAAATGGAAGACGTTTGGCACAAGCAGGATTCTTCCAGGAACTGGTCAAACTGGAAATCGGAGAAGAGCCTTTTTAAGAGAGGTGACTTACAACCCAATGGTCACTCTGACTGAGCCCAGACTTCCTGTGTGGAGAAGGGACAGAGTTCGAGAAGGACAACCATCAGTGCAGCCCTCCATTGATCTGGACTTTATGGCAAAGTGACGAAATGGAAGCCTCTCCTCAGTGTAAAACACACGAAAGCCCGCTTGGAGTTTGCAAAACAGCGCCTGAGATTGTGAGAAACAAGATTCTCTGGTCTGATGAAACCAAGATTGAACTATTTGCCCTCAATTCTAAATGTTAAGTCTGAGGAAATAGGCACAACTCTCCCACAGCTCCCCAATAATCCCAACAGTGAAGCATGGTGGTAGCAGCATCATGCTGTGGGAGAGGTTTTCAGCAGCAGGGACTGGGAGACTGGTCAGAGTTCAGGGAAAGCTGAATGGAACAAAGTAAACAGAACAAATGAAAACCTGTTCCACAGTGCTTGGTACCTCAGACTGGGCTGAAGGTTTACTTTCCAACATGACAATGATCCTATGCCAAGACAACACAGTGGCTTATGTGAATGTGAATGTCCTAGAGTGGCTCAGCCAGAGCCCTGACTTGAATTCTATTGAACATTTCTGGAAGGACCTGAAAATGGCTGTCCACCAACAGTCGCCATCCAATCTGACTGAGTTTAAGAGGATTTGCAAGGAAGAATGGCAGAAAATCCCACAATCCAGGTACTCAGAGCTTGTCACATTATACCCCAAAAGACTTGAGGCTGTAATTGCTGTGCCAAAAGCGCTTCAACAAAGTACTGAGTAAAGGGTTACTTATGCCAATGTGATATTTCAGGGTTTTTTTCTTTTTAACGAATGTATGGACATTTCTAAAATTCTGTTTTTTTGTAAAACCCAATAAAACTTTTTCAAAACTAAAATTCTGTTTTCACTTTGTCATTATGTGGTAGTGAGTATAGATTAATGAGGGAAAAAAGAATTTCAACCGTAGAATCAGGCTGTAGCATAATAAAATTGATAAAAGTGAAGGGAGTCTGAATATTTTCTGAATGCACTATAGATGCATAGAATATGTCTATGAGCTATTATCAATCAGTGGGATGGCTTTCCTTGAGAAGTTGTGGGTTCTCCATCACTGGAGGCTTTTAAGAAGAGATTGGGCATTCATTTGACTGAAATGGTAGAGAGTCTCCTGCTTGACCAGGGGGTTGGACTAGAAGACATCCTAGATCTCTTCCAACTCTGATGATGGTAGTGGTGATGGTGGTGACCATGATATCTATCACAAAATGCATGAATTCCTATAGTTATATAAACTTTATTTATGATCTCTTCTGACTTAGAGAAGTCAGAGACTGAGAGGCCTGCTCCCTAAAGTAGCTAACTTTAGCAATCAACCATGTGAGGCTGACTCAGCCAGCAGTCACCTGAAGCTGATGTGGGAAAAGACAACTGACAGGAGCCCCAATTTTGAAAGACCATCCTGCCAAATTCTGAACAAAGGTGTTCTGCTTGGCATCTCTGGAAGCAGAGATGTACATGCCTTTAGTTAAGCTAAACCTTCTTCTTGTTGTGAACATGTGCCTGTTTGCATCCAGGACCTTGGCTCTTCAACCCTCGCGCAGCTAAAGAACCTCCCTATTAAATGGACTTTTGGATTGTTATCGGCTATGTTTACTGGTCATTTGTTTTGATTTTGGGCTGAACGCTCTCGGACAAGCACTTGCTGTCATATAAATATTACTAGAGTATGTGTGGATGTGAACCTTTTGGCTCTTGGCATGCCTTATCTATAATTGCTTACTACTTGTTCCTAAAATATTTGCAAATCAATTTGGTGTATGTGTCCAGTCTTAAGCAGTACATCTACAATGGAATCAAATTCATAGTTTTTGACATAAACACTTCCATTCATAATTAAAGCTTGACTTCCCTGAGTGTATTCATCACATCTACTCCATAAGATCAAATAATATTCAGATGTAAAACACCCTTCCTGTTTTTCTCTTTCTTGCACTTAAATCTTTATTGTAATTGATGAACTGACCAAGAGTGATTTCAGAGGGAAAGGGATTTTCCCCAAAGCTATGATGTACTGTTCAGAAGAAGCCCTCGTTGAAGCTTAGAATGAGCATTTGCCAATATGCCAAAATATGACCAAGGTTTATTTCTAACTCAAGCATGCTCATGCTATTCCAAATAAGCATGATAGTTACATTGCAACCTACCTCACACCTGCAACTCTGGATGGCATACAACAATTCAATAAAACAACAGATAAAAAGCAATCATTACAAAAATATTAAGAAGTCATTATTAAAACAAGAATGTCATTTAAAGTATACAAAGAGAGAGCAAGAATATCACCTTCAATGAAGCCATCTAAGAATGTCTCCAGTTCCTTGTGACCTGCAGGCCTGATGACTTAACTAAGTCTTGAGGGACTTCCTAAACAACAGCAGGGATGGAATTAGCCTAACTTGGGGAATGACAGAATGTTCATAAGGTGGGTAAAAAAACACCACTCTTTTGAGACACGACAAATACAGGTCCTTGGCTGATGGAATCCATAGCCAGATCTAATTGGGTAGGCTGATTTAATTGGGGAAAGACAATCCCTCATATAACTTGATCCCATGCCAGGAAAGGCTTTAAAGGTCAAAAACAGCACTTTTGAGTTGAACCAGAAGCAGACTGACAACCAATGCAGCTCACAAAGCAGAGGTGTATGCTGCCTTAGGGGCAAATACGACTGCCCACACCATTGCATCCTTCATTTTCACTGCATCCTTCACCACTGCATCCAGAAACTCTTCAAGGGCAGCCCCATGTGCAGTGCATTACAGGAGTGCAATCTAGAGGTGATTGGGGTATGGGAAACGTACTCATTTCTCTTCAAACTGGAAGTTTATGCAGTGTAGAGAATACTTGACAGAATGTAGCAAGAAACCTTGCTACAGCAATGGGATTTCAGTTTCCTTTTTCTTTTGGATCCTATCACTTTTGGCACCCATTTCTCCCTCTCTATTAAGCAGATTGCTATCACTAGAATGAGGTCAGTTCATCTCTGTCTCAATTAAAACCGAAGTTTATGAATTGTAGCCAAGAATGACTGGAATCAAATGTCATGCTGGTTGTTTTGTTTGAACATGTTATGTGATGCCAGACACCATCATGGTTTATGTAACTGGTGAACCCAGATAGCTGTAGTTTATTGAACAAATTCTGATTAAAACAGATGCAATTCGGTGCAATTGAATGAACCAGCTAGTGTTTGCACTGCCAATCAAGGCAATTATATTCTGGGGACAGTCCTGAGTCTCATGATAGCAAATTCCAGTTTCAGATACTTGTGTGATACGAAAAGTCTCCTGATATCTTCATTGTGCATTGGTGTGGGTGTTAACGGAGTCCCATGACCTCCTTAATATTGTTACTACCATTGTTATATTCAGATTAGGTTCTTTCCTTCATGAGTACTGTATGAATGTGGCCAGGCAATTTAGAAAATGGAGAAACCACTACAAGGACTGAGTCAAAATGAGACAGCTTTCTATCTTTCTACAAAGTAACTCCCACATGACTTGGGTTCAAAAGCTGTGGGTGTGCTGGCTTGCCAGTCTCTTGGCACAGGCTTGCCAGTCTCTTGGCTCCTCATTTTTCTGTTGCCTTTCAAAAGTAGGGAACGTGCTTTGCCAGGGAGAACTAAAAGGATTTTATAAGACAATTCTGAAGGGGGAAAAACCTCTCTGGAGAGCTGCTACTGGTAAGAATAGATAGAACTGGACCAGATAAGCCAAAGGTCCAATTTAAGATGAGCTTTTATTGTGCAATTGCCTTGTTTTCACGCTGAACTCTTTCCCTATGATTTCTTCTAATCTTTTACCTTATTTACAGGAAATGCACTGAGGAGAGAGAAATGGGAAAGCTGCACAAGATACGAAGCAACCACACTACAAAGCAACTTTCCCTCACACAGCACTTCCACCTACAATTTAGAACCTCACAAATAACAGAAAAATCAAACTTTAAAATAATTAAAATAGAGACACGAGCTGAGCTGCTTACCTAAATATTGAGCATACTAAGTGGAGATCGCATCGGCTTTGTGGTTACATGTGTCATGAGTTCCACATTCTGGATTTTTTTTTCTGCGAAATGTTCTAGTCACATCTTCCCACATTTAAATTGAAACTCAGTATCTCACTTTTTCATATGTATTTTGACAGTAATCTCTACTTTCCCCATGCTATTGCTTTCATCCCAGAAACAACTCTAATGTACATAAAACATAGTCCAAAATACGAACAATTGATATGATTCTAACTGGCTATTTTAAAAGATGGATGATAATTCTATTAGGTCTTGGCCACATAGTGCCATTCACCTCAAGAGCAAGAATGTACCAGTATCATTTTCATGCAACAGCTGGGGAGATGCCTGAGACAAGTAAACAAGGTTCTACCTAAAAGTGCACTTCAAGAGCTAGACTTTGCATATTATCTCAATAATAGGACATTTTAAATCAGAGCCTGAGGATGTACAGACATATGAAGAAACAAAATCAACAGATAAAAAGGAGTTCTAAACTCGGTACTGATTGTACCTTACAAAATACAGGTTTGTTTGCCTTTGCTTGATAAGGTCATTTCCTGTTTTGAAGCCTGAGTGGGCTGGGAGCTTTTAAAATAATCTGGGGAACATTTTCAGGTGAAAATCAGTAATGCAAGAAGAATGACATAACTTTGTGCTTCCAACCAAAGCATCCCCTGCCCTCATTCACTTGGCCAACCGGTGATGGATAATTTTACGTACCAGATTGCCACCCAAAGAAAGGTTAGATATCTTTATACTGATGGATTTAATTTCAGTAGCTTAAGCATTGTTAAGAATGCCAGAAATTGGATAGAAAAGAAAGTGGGTCTTTCTGTCTTTACAAAGGAACTGTACGTGTCACTTGCATATTCAAACATGGTCAGACACTAAAATATCTTGGCTTGTCTGGTATTTAATAACCTGAACAGCAGGTATGATGGTGTTTACCACTCCATGAGTCTTTCAAACGTTGTTGTCAGACTCATCCACTTTGTAAATTACAAGTTGTACATTTTAATTATGCAAAGTCATTTCAGAAAGTGCAGCCCCAAGACAGATACATTATTGCTATTCAATTGCTTCCAAGTTTCTTGATCTTAAAGAAGCTGATCTCCTGAGGATTGTCTGTCAGTAATTGCTTTTTTGAGTTCCTAAAACTTATGCCTGTGTCATCAATGATAGTAACTATCTTGTATGCTCTTGGCCCCTTTTATGATTGCTTTCAAATTTTATGGGGTTTCTCCAGAGTCTTACTTCTGCATTGTATAGGCAAAATATTTAAGGTTTACTTTTCTTATTAGAGCTTTCAGTGTATAGTCTGGTTTACTTTAACTAGTAGTGAATATTTTATTTTACTTGCAGAGTAAGGAATTCTCAACATTTTTCTCCAGTACCAGTTAGTGCAATCACAAAATTGAAAAGGACTTTAAAGGATCTACTACAGCAGGGGTCTCCAACCTTTGCAACTTTAAGTCTGAAGGACTTCAGCTCCCAGCTTTGCTGGCTGGAGAATTCTGGGAGCTGAAGTCCTTCAGACTTAAAGTTGCAAAGGTTGGAGACCCCTGTACTACAGCATCTCTGATAAATAATGATCTAGTCTCAATTTGATAACCACTAGTGAAGGAGAACTCAAAAATTCATGTCAGATCCCAAAATATATATCGTAGACTCACTGGGAAATGCAAAGCCTCTTTACTAATACAATCCATGGAGTGGATAATGTCTTGTGTACAATCACTGAATGTATAAAGTATACATTCATCACTGAATGTATAAAGCACCATGCCAGCCTAGCTGAAAATGGCGTTAATCATTTGACAGCCCTTCCCTATCATTCAGGAGGGCAAAATATAGAATAATAAATTTAAGTTGCAGAAAGGCAGCTTCTATGTGAATGATATCAAAAACATTCATAAGAATATTTTTATAATACAGTCAAAAGGCAGTGGCCTTCCTTTTACTTGAAATGTTCAAATAGGAATAGAGTTGTCATCTGTTAGGGATATTTTAATTTGAATTACTGTATAGAGCAGGGACTTGAACTCAATGACCCTTTCAACTCCTATGACTTCTTCTACAGAATTAAATCATTACAATCTTTTAAAATGTATTTGAAACACAGAACTGAGCCTGAATGCTCAGAACCATGTGCAGCTCATTGGCTGTCTTTTTTTAAATTTCTAATAATTGATTTGTCTTTTCCTCCTAGGGATCTAGATACATCCCAATAAAATTAAAAAATATATGCAAAATACCACCAAACATTAATGTTAAAATAAAACAAAATAAAGTCCATCATGTGACAACTTCCCCCACTCCTTCACTAATTAGTTCCTGGGTCACCTGCATTCCAAATGGTTGTACTGTCTACTTTAAATGCTTGTTGGAGATGCAGTCTTAAGTGCTTTCCAAAAGGAAAAGGACAAGAAAAGAGAGACATTTTCAGCTTGGGGAAAGAGGGGGAGGGAGACTCTTGCACAGTAAAGAAGCTATCACCATAAAGGCCTCCTTCCTGATTCCCCCCAGCTCAACTAATGGGAGGGAGATTCTCACCCTGCTCTCTTGGCTTGCATGAATGGACAAAGGAACTATACTAACCAGATGGTCCTGAAGGTAACAAAGACTCAAGCCATAAAGGGATTTGCAAGCGATAACTGACACCTTGAATTGTACCCAGAACCCTAACTTAGCCAGTACAGCTCCCTCAAGATTACTCTATATCATCACCCATCAGTAGACAGCTGCATTTTGGACCAGCTGTAATTTCCAAACTGCCTTCAAAGATTGCCCCTAGTGAAACAAATTACAACAAGATTTTTGTAACTCTAAGCATGAATTATTGTTGCCAGAACTTTTTTTTTTAAAACAGAAGTGAATGAAGTTTTGGTTGGATCACTATTTGGATTCCTACAAGACTAGTTCCATGCACTTAAGTCACCACCTAAATAAACAGAAACAAGTCTACTGATTTTTGCTACACTAGTAAAAACATGAGCAAAATTTTGTTGCAATAGGGAATCTTAGCTGAACACATTTTTTTTTTCCTGTTCCTCAGACGAGTTCTGAATCATGGGGATGAGTATTAAAAGAAAATACATTCCTCAGCCTGGTGGATTTATATAATGTAGAAAAAAGGTAATGCATTTCATCAGATAATCACTAAGGAAGTGGGAGTTTGTGTTTGGGCATATCTATGGCACTACTGAAATACAGTTCCTAGCGATTTCTTCCAACTTTATGATTCAGTATATTATGGGAAACTAACTGCTAATATATTGTGTGGATTAGGCCTTCATGTTAAATTGTACTGCAATTAATTTTACACTGCCTGTCATGAAAACCTACAAACTATGCTTTTTTAAGCAAGCTTAGGAGTAAACATGTTGTAAAAGTGTTGGAAGAAATGTCCATCTGGTTTCAGTTCCAAGTGGGGAAAAAGACACTGGAAACATGGAGGGTGCTTAAAAAGATGGTTTAATGGTGGCTAGGACCACATGGCTTGAGGTCCTGGGGAAAAAGGTGATCACGTGCTTCCAGGTGTTAGGTGAAGAAGAAGAGAGCGAGAGGAGGGGCTTGCTGGGTTTTTAATACTCTGTTTGGCCCCACCTCTCTGTTTCCTGTTCCTGTGTAAGAAATGTATTCTGATTGATTGTTAGACTCCCATGGGGCCATGCAGGGACAATTCTCTAGGCTGTGTTTTGAGTCCCAAGTTTGGTTGAGTTCTCAGATGCCATGTGGTGAGTTGGGAAAAGGGCTAATACTAGCATGCCTTGATTCCATCACCCTGGAGCTGAAGGGGAGAACTCTTTATTATGTAAAGGGACTAACTTGGGCATCTTAATGGCCCATTGACAAAGGGGGATAGGCAGGAAGCTGCAGGAAGTTACTTTGTCTTTAAAACATGTTTCTCCCTTTTCACATCGAGGGAAATATAATATTCTACCTTTTCAATATTTCCTAGGATATTTCATTTTTCTAGGAGTGGGGTGGGTGCTAACATCCTACAAATGTCTATGTAAAAGCAGAGTGAGAAATGAGCAATACCTTAAGGCAGGGGTCTCCAACTTGGCAAATTTAAGCCTTTTGGACTGCAATCCCTAGAATTCTGCAGTTGAAGTTCACAAGGCTTAAAGTGGCCAGGTTTGGAGAGCCCTGCCATAAGGAATTACTAACTTCTCAGAAAGTAAATTCAAAGATATTTTTAAAAAATTCTGCTAATGCAATTGTTCATCTCTAGTCTCCCCCCACCAAATTAACTTTCACTTGGCGATTTACCTGCTACAAAATATGTACTACGAGCTATATTCCAGGACATTAAGAAGTGCGTGCTCAGAAATTATTCATAGGGTTTTGCTTTGAAATAAAGGAAGGTGTTTTCAGATTGTGCAAGGAACAAGAAATACATTTTGCAATAGTGATGGTATTTTTCAAGTTGGAAACAATTCACAGATTCGTTTTTGTTTTTTAAAAAGAGGCTGGAAAAACTTTTTAACAATAAACATGTCACGGTTAGAGTGTCACGAGTAAAAAGATCAGGATGATACATGAAGTTCCAATTAAAGTGATTTATTATTAATCATCTGTATGTACAAGAATCTACTTAACTAACAGCACTATTCAGGCACTAGATAAGAGTCAGTGAAATTCAAGAGGAGTCTGTCTGTGGCTATGTAGACTCTAGGCCGATTCCTCTGTTGACTCCGCACCCATGGTTCTACCATTCCTTCTCCTACATTGAGTTAGGATTTACAAAATAACCTAGTAGGGAAAATGTTTTAACTAAACTCATCTTTCAGAAAGCTGGAATGTTACAAAATAGGAGTTACAGAAGCCCCTTGGAAACCCACCCAATAAATTCAATCCAGATAAAATAGTGTCATTGCATTGTACAGAAGGGAATTAGGCAACCTGCAACACCCAGACAAAAATAGTTTTCTAAAAAAAATTAATAATTAACTTTAGGAAAATGACTAAATGTGTAATATTTATAAATGATTCCAAGGTCATTAATTGTGCATTATCTACTTAAAAATAACTACACTTGTTCTCTACCATTCACTAATAGAGACTCTACGTTAAGTGAAGCATATGTGCTTCTAGCAAAGTATTACAGGCACAGTTTCAGGGTATGTTGCAAATCTTTTATATTTTTTTAATACTTAATGTTTACTTAAGAAAACAGTACTCAACAAAATTGACTTGACTGGTCACAACCCTCTTAGACTTTGGGAATACTTTAAGACCTGGCTGTCCCTTCAGATTTTGGGGCTAAGTTAATAGAAAAACTTGATCTGAAAGGTATAATGGATGTTGGCACGGAGCATGTGGTGTTGTTGCATTGTTTTTGTTCTTGTTGTTCTTGTTGATTTTGTTTTATTCTGTTTTTATTGTTGCATGCTATCTGGAGTCCCTATTTTGTGAGTTGGGCTGCCATATAAATTATTTAAATAAATGCTATAAAATCTAAATGTAAAAAACATACCACAGAACAGAAAATAAAAATAATCTGAGAGTAAAGCCACATATATACAACTTTTGAAAGCACATGAAAATATATCTTCAATATCAAGGGAAGATTTACATTCTAAACATCCATATTTAATATTTGTGTCCCAAATGATACATGGCTAGAAGTAATATCTTAGAAACAGTTTCAACAGCACATAATTACTGTAAATATAGAGCGCAAATATGAATAAAACAGAATTTAACTAAAAAGTTCTTTAGGATTCTTTTCTGTTGTTAATTTTCAGGCATTGCTGTTTTCTGTATTTTAAATATCACTAATCCAAAGAAAGATATATTTTTCAATATTTGCCATAATAAACTCAGCAATCAACCATAAACCACTTTACAAGACTCCAGGAAATGATTATTAAACCCACAGTAGCATTAATTGCCAAAGGCTATTGGGTAATTTTCCACTTTGCTCAGAAACATCCTCAAACACATTCAGCTGAAATGAGTAAGATATGCCCGACTGTATCTGGAGGACCACAATCAACTTGCTGTTCCAGTCAACACACTGTCAGAAATGCGTGAAGCAATCTCTGAAACACTTGTGGGGAAAAAAACCTCTGATCTTTGCAGAGTCCAGCAAGTCTGTTTTGCACATTTCTAATGATATTTATTCAGCACATACTGCAAGAGCAGATAGAGCTCTTTCTCACCTTCGTATGTTCCTGCAGAGAATTCCTTTTCCATGTGGGTAAATTTGCAGGAGCTTTGTTGTCCTATGTTGTATTGCCTTAATCTAAATGGGAAGAGGGGAAACATGAATTAATAGATCACCATACTCCTATAATTCTTCCAAAAGTTTTACAATATAGACTAAAATTACCCAAAACAATAGTAATATAATTACAGCAATTAAAATCCACAGTAGTGTAAAATCTTGCTTTCTGCCATTCCTCCAGCAACATAAATAAATAAAAGTTCTGTGAAGCAACTTGGCGTTCATTACTGCCTAACCCACAGGAAATAGGCCACCAAATATACCTGGATGACATCATAGAGGTTAGCACCATAATAGAAAAGCACTGGCCCTTAGATCCCACTGAATTCCACAGGGGAAACTTCCATTCTCCCTGCCTGGGAAGTTCAGACTGCATGGATAAGTTTTAATGGCTCTCTCACCCAAAACCTGGGTTCCTTCATTCAAACCAACTACAGCTTTGGGATGATTTTCACCCCTGTGTTTAGCACTTTGCAAAGTCTTTTACAGAGGTTACAAAAGCTTGAGTTATTGTCACCAGGATAGTAGCTATTTTCATCTGAGTAAACTTTTTCCCCCTTCTCCATTCTTCAAGGAGATTAGTACTTTCAAAATGCAAGATAAATGTCAGGCCTCTGAGATAAAGGAAATATGACCAGATGAGCCAATTCTATTTTATTCTAAGGCTGCATTACAGAATCTTGCAAGTCTGAAAATAAAAATCTCCTGCCATTACTTTTAACAGCCTGATAAATTAGAGCGGGTCTTTTCTAAATTTCTTTTTCTGACTGTTAAGCTCTTGCAAGGTCCTCCCTCTCATGTCTGATTGTTCCCTAGGCAGAATCTCTTCCCCTCATCCCTCAAGATCATTTCCATATACCAATGATGGCTAAGCTTTTTATCCTCGTGTGCGGAAAGCATGCACGACACACCACAGGACACATGCACATGCCCACACCCATAATGCAATGTGTGCATGACACACACCCTATGCACCCTGAACCTCTGCAACCCCCCATATTCCCCCGCGCATGCGCGCATGCCCCCTGTTCCCTGTTTTGGGCCTAGTAAGCCTCCCTCCAGCCTCCTGGGACAAAAATGGAGTGTGGGTGGGAGCCGCACTACCTATGCTCCCCCATTCCCCTGCGACAACTCCGTCCCCCGCACATGCAGACATGACACCCTCTGTGCATGTCTCCTACAGAGACCAAAAATTAGCTGGCCAGAGGGAGGCGCGCATGCATGCCCATTGGAGTTGAGCTGGGCAATGGCTCGCAGGCCCACAGAGAGGGCTGCATGCCACCGGTGGCATGCGTCATAGGCTCATCATCACAGCCATATACCATTACAGGGGTCTCTAAAGTGAACAATATTGACTCCCAGGATTGTGATTATTGTTAGTATTGTTAATAGTAGTAGTTAAAGTATTATTTATTGAACTTATTGAATGTTGGGAGGTCTTATGCTTTGTAGTGGTTCCACACATTACAGAGGAGATTATACTAGGCCTGGCGTGGTTGGATATATGGCACCCACGATAAGATGGGGTGGTGGTAGTAAGCATCTCAGAATAGGCCTTGGTCCTGACCTCCCTCCTCATGAGGAGCAAACCATGGCCCAGGATCCAGTGGAATTCCGAGCGAAACATGCCATCGGTGCATACAGCTGGGGAGGAGCGATTTCCTCAGGTATATGCTGACTTAAAAGATGTATGCAGTGAACAGGAATGTGATACTTTGCCCCCTCACCGCCCCACAGATTGTGTAGTGGAACTACTCCCTGGGGCTAAACTGCCAAAACCCTGAATGTATTCTATGACCCCGCAAGAGCTAGCAGAAATGAGGACATACATAGAAAAGAATTTAAAAAGGGGCTTTATTCAGGCAGCTGGATCAAGGGTGGCTGACCCCATTCTCTTCCAGGAGAAAAGGGATGGCAGCTTATGCCTCTGTGTTGACTTTCGAGCCTTAATGTAGTCTGTGTGGAACATCTGTATCTTCTCCCTTTAATGAAGGACATGCAGGCTAGGTTAGCAGAGGGATGCGTATTCACAAAATTAGATCTCAGGGAGGCATTCGGGCTGGTGACGAACGGAAGACAGCCTTTAATTGTCCTCTAGACAGTTATGAGTTCCGCGTTATACTCTTTGGACTGCAAGGAGCCCCAGCGGTGTTCATGCAGCTAATTAAAAAGTGCTGCATGAGCATCTGTATCAAGGGGTACTCGTCTATTTAGACAATATTATTATATATACCCAAACCATGGAGGAACATGTAATTCTTTGTATGTCAAGTGCTTAAAAAGCTGCTGGATGCACATTTGTACATCAAATTGTCTAAATGTGAATTCCACAGGACACAACTGGATTACCTTGGGTTCCGTATTTCACCTAAAGAGGTGGAGATGGATCCTGCAAAGGTAAAGGTGGTGTTGGACTGGCAGGCTCCCAAAATCCGCAAGCAGTTGCAGAGTTTTTTAGGGTTTGTCAATTTACATCGCCAGTTCATCCTGTTCTTTGCCCAAGTGGCCCTTCCACTAACCGACTTCTTATGTACAAAACATTTCATGACAAACCCTCGACCGGAAAGCCCAGTTGTGTGGACAAGAGTGTGTCCACAAGCATTTGAGCATCTGAAGTCCTTGTTTTCACAAGAGCTGATACTGAAACATCCAGAGCACACTAAGCTATTTGTGGTTCAGGCAGATGCCAGTGATGTGGCGCTGGCTGCAGTCCTCTTACAAAAGAACAGTGAAGGAGTCCTACAGCTGTGTGCCTACACCTCGAGGAAGTTGACAGGGACTGAATGTAACTGGCCCATTTGGGTGAAGAAGGCGTTTGCGGTCCGGTGGGCCCTGTTGACATGGTGGCATTTACTAGAAAGGGAAGGGATATCCTTCGAGGTCTGAACGCACCACAAGAATTTGGAGGTCCTCCAGACCCCGCTAAGATTGTCACTAAAACAAGTTACTATCTAAATAGAATACTTCTACAGTATTTAGGACAATTTTCTGCACAATGGCTTTAAACAGCTTGTCTCTTTTTTCAATACTGACAGAAAATGAATCCAGCTTAAGAAAAAGCTATCAGGAGTTGATGTTTTGGCAATGATACTGTCACTAATGCACATAGTGGTTACTATGGCTTCTGATTGGTAGATTTCCTGTTTCTTTACTTTCTCCACTCCTGCTGAAAATAAGCACCAATTGCTTTCCTTTTGGTGGCAGATCTTTCAAAACATGCAATTTTTATTGTGTGAGTAAACAATATCCAGTAATTATAGAATCACACAATTGTAATTGACCTATCACAGCTATCATACAATTAGAACTCACCCATTCAAACACTTCTAAAGGGATTGTTTTAATGCAAAATCAGTTGTTTTGAACTCAAAGCCTTGTCTTGAACTCTAAATGAAGCGTTTTTAAACATTTTGCACACTGCTAACTGAATATAGACTTGAATATAGTCAAGTCTTTGTTTTGGTCATCAACCTGCAAAGTTTAACTGAAGATAGATTTACTATTGTTCTTAAAAATGAGAAATAAATACAAAGACAACTTTTGTTAGTCAAAAGATTTCCTGGGAAGGATTTGATTATTTGACAGAAATAGAAACACTACAGAAATAATTGCGCTACAAGTAATAACTAGAGCTGCATCTTGCAAATTGTGGGCATAATTTAACATAGCTTCAAAGCTGTGAAGCTTTGTAGTGGCTTTTGAATGTCTTCAGTGGAACTGCCATGTCTGCTTATACAAAGGATAACAGATATTCTATTTTCAGAATTCCTTACAAGAAATTATGTCTAGATTTGTTTATTTAAATTTGTTATACTTGCATACTCCGAGAGACTTTTAAACTTATAAAATCCAAATGCAATGAAAACAGTAAAAAGCAAACAACATAGATAAAATAAGGCTGTCTGCTATTAGCTTAGATCCAAAATGTCCATTATTCCAATATCCCATTTCCATCAGTAGTCACAGAGATGCTTTTATACATACACATATACACACAGAGAGAGAGAATCATGGTTGAAAAACACTCTTTAGACCTTTGAGTTCAAGCCACTGTACCAGATAAAAAAGTAAAATTAAGACATTCCTGAGAGATGTCTATCCAGCCTTCCTTTGAATGCTAATAATATAAGGGAACTCAGCACTTGCTTAAATAAGTCATTCCAATGTCAAACGTCTCTTATAATAGGAAAACTCTTTCTCCTGACATTCAGCTGGAATCTGCCTTCTTGTAACTTAAGGTCATTATTTTATATTCACCAGGTCAGAGGTACAACCTTCCAGTATATGTAGCACACAAGCATATTCACCTCGCAGCCATCTTTTTCTCAAGGCATCATATTGACTGAGCTCTGCATACTTAAAAGATAATTCAGAAGTGCTCTGAACCTTGTCTATATATAGTACCTTTCTGCTCCCAATTAAACAGCTGTGACTTTTTCAGACTGCCTCACGAGTCCTCTCCCATCCCATCCCCAGAATGTTAATATGTTACACGAGTTGAATTATTAGAGTGGCACTTTTTAATGCAACCTTTAAAACTGCCCAGCCACCAAAGCTTAATTCTTCATGCATATAAAATCCCATTGAGTGATCATGGCATAGCACAGTTTCATAGCTATGTGCATTTATCAACAGCTGCAACCAAAATTGTACTTTGCAGTCTAGAGTCTCTATCTCTGAGTGGGGGTGTATACTTTTCTATTTCTTTATATCAATTTACATTATGAGAATAAGGGGTAATTTTAATCAAGAAGCAGGATAGCATGTTAAAGCAAGAGCTTAGCGTATTCTGAATGTATAAATTGAACTGAGCCAAATAGGTACTACGAAGCTGACTATAAGGAATAAAGTCCAGTTTGCTATCATTTTTTAAATCTGCTGCATTGTTTCAAGGTCCGATGGAGGGGAGATGAAATAAGAGATCCTACAAACAAAATGGTCCAGGCCTCAGTCCCAAAGAATTTCAGCTCCAGGATCACAAAGCAGAAAAGTTATACAAGTAGTCTTCAACTTACGACCATAATTGAGTCCAAAATTTTCTGTTGAGATACTTGTTAATTTTGCCTCATTTTATGAACTTTCTTGCCATAGTTAAGTGAATCACTGCAGTTGTTAAATTAGTAGCAGGGTTGTTGGGTGAACCATTCAACCTTGCTTGTCAGAAGGTAACAAAAGGTAATCACGTGATCCTAGACCCTGCAACCGTCATAAAAATGAACCAGTTGCCAAGCATCTTGAATTTTGATCACGTAACCATGGGGATGCTGCAACAGTCATAAGTGTGAAAAACAATCATAAGTCACCTTTTTCAGTGTTGTCATAACTTCGGTCACCAAATGAACTGTTGTAAGCTGTACTTTGAATTTCACCGTAGGAAAAATTCACAGCAAGAAGGAGACCGTCTTGCTGTTCACAGAAGACAAAGTGGGATGATAGCTAGCAATGAGTTCAGATTGGTACAAGTCAAAGGTGGTATGCAGCAGGTTCTGACCAGTTCTGGAGAACCAGTAGTGGAAATTTTGAGTAGTTCAGAGAACCAGTGTATACCACCTCTAACTGGTCCCGCTCCCATCTATTCTCTGCCTCCCGAGTCCCAGCTGATTGGGAGGGAATGGAGATTTTGCAGTATCCTTCCCCTGCCACACCCACCAAGCCACGCCCACAGAACCGGTAGTAAAAGATTTTTGAATCCCACCACTGGTACAAGTGCTGTGCTTGTCAGTACATTGATTCACTGATGTTGCCTAATTCAATAAGGAAACAACTGCAAATAAACAACCAAGCTTAGACAATTTTACAGTTTAATCCAGAGCTACAGATATTCCTTCTATTGGATGTCAGCAGCATCAGAATAGCTTAATTGATTTTTTTTTCTAGCTCAAGAGGAATTGTTATTGGAAGTGCTTTGATTTAAAAGGATCTCTGTGTGTATCTGTTTGTGTGACTGATGGTTTTCCCCACTGAAGGGAATAGGTTTTCACATCTTGAAAGGGGCATGTAATTTAACAGAGTTGAAGCTCTTCATCAGTTCCTCAGCTCAAAGGGGAAAGATTAAGTTCACAACAATAATCTTAGTGCAAGGCACCAGAAAATTTATCACTCTTTGAGTATGGAAAGGTATTTTTTTCCAGGAAGTTGTCCTTAGCATTTTAGAAATTGGAAGACTATAAAGGAATATTTCCAAACTTCTTCTGAGGACTTGGGGAAGTGAAAAATATTGCAGTGTGGAAATGCTCTAAGCCAACAGAAAATAATTCCACATTCTAATTTAGCTTGCGTCTCAGCCACCCAGTATCCAAAATTCTATGAAGACATTTAAAATTTGGAAAACTTTGTTAACAGCATAATGTTTTTACAGTTGCTTATTATTCAACAAGTTATGCAGCAGTTTGTTTTTTAATGAATCCAATTATGAATAATGTACATAGATTAATGAAGTATAGAGCCCTTCCCCGCCACAGGGGAAGGGCTCTCTCTGTGGCGGGCCCTGCCCTCTGGAATGACCTTCCCCCCGACATTAGAACGACCACGGACCTCCGCTCCTTCCGTCTGAAATTAAAAACATATTTTTTCTGCTTGGCCGGTCTGGGGTAGTCTCTCTCTATGGGGTTTTAGTGTATAGTGGGAATTTTAGTTTAGATTGGGTATTTTAGCACAGGTACTATTTAATTTGTTTTTAAGATGTTCTTGATTGTATATTTATGGTTTTTAGTTTCCCTGTGCACCGCTCCGAGTCCCTACGGGGAGAGGAGCGGTCAAGAAATTAAACTATTATTATTATTATTATTATATGATAATTTAAGATAGAACATTTGTAGAGATAGGAAAATATAGTACAGTAATATAAAAATCACAAGCCTGATGAGAAAATAAGATTTTCCTTAAAAATTGTCAATCAGAGCATTCGTTCATCCATTTATTTTTAGGAAGAAAAATCCAAGCTGAACTTGATTTCATATCAACTGATTACTTAACTTCTGGAACACAATACTACAGTTTTTATTGATTGAACCAGGGGTGAAATCGAGCAGGTTCTGACAGATTCTGTAGAACCAGTAGCGGAAATTTTGAGTAGTTTGGAGAACCGGCAAATACTACCTCTGTCTGGCTCCAGAGTAGGGTGGGAATGAACATTTTGCAATATCTTTCTCCTGCTACGCCCACCAAGCCATGCCCATAGAACAGGTAGTAAAAAAATTGAATTTCACCACTGGATTAAACACAGAAAGCTGTATTATATAGATTAGTCTATTTGTCTGTCTAGCCTTATATTGATCACAATACAATAATACAATAATACAATAGCAGAGTTGGAAGGGACCTTGTAGGTATTCTAGTCCAACCCCCTGCGTAGGCAGGAACCTTGTACCATTTCAGACAAATGGCTATCCAACATCTTCTTAAAGACTTCCAGGATTTAAGAAGATGTTGGATAGCCACAAGTAGTATCCAACTTACAACAGTTTGCTTAGTGACCGTTCAAAGTTATAATGACACTGGAAAAAGTGACTTAGGACCATTTTTCACACTTATGACCACTGCAACATATCTATGGTCATGTGATTTACATTCAGATGCTTGACAACTGGTTCATATTTATGAAGGTTGCACTGTCCTAGGGTCATGCAATCTCTTTTTATGATCTTCTGACAAACAAAGTCAATGGAGAAGTCAGGTCATGTTGCTAATTTAACAACTGCAGTGATTCATTTAACAAATGTGGCAAAAGGAGTTGTAAAATGGGGCAAACTCACTTAACAACATAAATTTTGGGCTCAATTGTGGTCAGAAGTCAAGGAGTACCTGTAAATGACACTAGGTTTCTATGGCTTCTACCTGAGATCTACTGCTACCTGATCTTTTCAATGGAGATCTCTGGCATTGAACTTGTAACCTGCAACACAATTCTTCCACCTGATACTGTATACTTACTTAGTGAACCTCAGATAACCCAAAATATTTAGGATCTGGAAGAGGAAGAGACAAGAAGTATCTTCTGTTGTTAAAATATAAATAAAAATGTGAACTCACTGCTCTTTTTCAATACCTGAAAAATCTATTCCCTGAGGTAAGCTACCTTACACAGCTGAAAGGCAGGGCTTGTTCTAGAACAGGCCCTATTGAAAGACATTATATCTGGGAAGGTGTCATGCCACCATTTAATGATATCCATTAAATAAGAAACAAATAATACATTTAATTGGTCTAAAACAGAGGGTGAAGAATCTGAAGTTCATGAGTCACATTACAGTCATCCAATTTATGAGAAAGCAAACTTTCTTTCATGTTACAATGGAAAAAATACAGGTCACAAAAAAGAATACCATGAATACAATTCAATTAATCATTTTACAATTAAGTGTATATATACCCAATCCAAGGGGATGGGGCCTTCAGAACTACCACTCAACATTTGAAATTAGAAAGCAGGAGAATGAACAATTTTATGAAATATGGAATAAGTTTTACCAATAGTTGGAAAAAAGAAAAACCTAAGGGATATAATATTTAAAAAAAAGAATTCCTAAGTATAGAAATTATTTTCTAGAATTGTTAGATACTATAACAAATTGAGATGAGGCCGCTCTAGAAAGACGCAGTGTATATTAACTAAATTAACAATGAGACACATAGATAATGGAAAATTTGGATAAATATTTGGTTTTAGAAGGAGAAAACATTACGAATAGGTATTTTATAACGGTAAAATGACTTCTAGAGATAATTGAGAGTAATGCTAGAAAATGGGAATTTATGGGGGGAAATTTCTTTTTTAATATCTTTCTTATATATTGAATAACTATGGAAAAAAGACTGACTTCATAAATAATAATGTTACTATGTGGAAAATAAGGTGATATATATATATAATGAAAGGAAAATTGATAAATATGTTTGTGATTTTAAGTACTGATGCACAGAACGTTTGCCCGAACGACATGTTGTACAAAGCACAAGACGAATAATGTTTTTTACTTGTTTTTATGTTTAAAAAAAAAAAAAGAACTATCACTCAAAATATTAGCATTCTATTATAACTGCAGTTCTTGGTTGCTTCCAAAATCCAATTTTAAAAAACAGGACTATTGGCCGTATAGATCTGTCTGTCCCAATCTAAAAAATTACCACGTTTACTGCAGTTAAGACTCAAGCCAAACAAGCTATGTATTGTAAACCACACAGTAGTTTATAAAAATGGCAGCAGAGAAGATCCTTTGGCACAGATTTTGACTTTAGATTGCCTTAGGATGTCATTTTTCCCATGAAAATGTGACTTCCTCTCAAATAACATTCGGCGACATGTCTGCTGTCTTCCTTTCCCATCTCTGCAAATTGTGGTTCTTCTGAACATCCTATTTCACAAAGCAGCAGCTGCAGAGCCTTAATATGTATCAAAGTGAAACGCCATCAAATAACTGGCTTTAACATTCAAATGACTTATTGGCAGAAACAGGTTTAAAAATAGGAGTTTTCATGATAAACAAACGCAGCCTTACAGGAAATGAGTGAGGAGCAAATCGCAGAAAGTCAACATGTAAGATTTCTGGTGAAGCCCTAATTTTGTTGTGTAAACATACAGCATTCTTATAAAATGGTTATTTCCACAGTCAAACAAGACTCTTGGGAGTAGACCCTTTAAGTATCAGTTTTAGTAAGTTAAAGAATTGAACACACAAACATAAGACTACAATGAATGTATTTACACGTGAGAGGAGAAAAGTTAGATTGCCTATATATAATGAAACCTAGGCACAAAGAACAAAATCCATTGCACGAGAAAGTCAACTTCCCCTTTTCCTTCCCCTACTGCCTTCAAGACATCCAGATCAGATGGGAGAGGAAGATCCACATGGGAAAAGGGAGAATTGTCCCTCCCCATTCTACAGACAAGAAAGAAGAAACTATATACTTTTAGGAAATGAACAGGGCTAATGTTAGATTTGTTCAAATTTGCAGCTCCTTTAAACTTTGGATATAAACTTAATCTATTTAACAGACATTTGTTTATTTCCATGAGAGTTTTGTGTCTCTATTAATGACGGCCATTTGGACTTAAAAAAACATTAAAAAAGTAAGATATCACTATTCACCAGGGTGAAGTTTTTTATTTCAGTGATAGACATGTTAGTTTTTAACAGTTTACAGAGTCAACCTATTGCCCCCAACAATCTTGGTCCTCATTTTACCCACCTCGGAAGGATGGAAGGCTGAGTCAACCTTGAACCTGGTGGGATTTGAACTGCCAAATTGCAGGCAGCCAGCAGTCAACAGAAGTATCCTGCAACTCTAACCACTGCGCCACCACGTAGAACCTTTCTTAGAGAACTCTTTCTCTGGAATAGTTTTTCCTCAATTTTCTTACTACTTGCACATAGGTTTATCTATGATAAACAGTTTGGAAACAACTGTCTTGTGCCCCTAATGTGGTTTCAAATAAACAATACATTTCATTTCTTCATATTTGTGTAATTAGAGTCAGAATGAAAAACAGAAATGAGGAAGTGTGGAAATGTCACCTGGAAACTCTGTGACCCAAAGATGGAATCTTGTGTATGTGGCATAAATGCCAAGTCTACCTTCCATATCTCAGTTTTGTCAAAAATAAAAGGAAAAACGATATATTTGAGACACTTGTAGGAGGAAAAGTTCCTCTCCAAACCTCCCACTTCAACTAAAAAAAGTATCTCGTGCTGCATCCGAGAAGCCACAAACAATTTCTAATATGAATTGTTAAGCCACTAACAGTAGAAATTACAGCAAAGCAGCCTGCAGAGCATCTAAGCAACTTTCTTTTTTTAAGAAGTAAAAAGTCCCCTCGGTTGCAAGAGAAGTTTGAAAATATGAGAAAAATGTGATTAAGATCATAGGTCACTCAAGAATATCCACACTTATTGTGGGTGTCTTCCTTTTAAAAAAGCATACTACAATTATTTTCAGGACAGCTCCTGTGTGTCTTATTTCTTAATGCTTAATTTCTTAATTTTGGGGAAAGACACATCTAAATTGTATTGATTGCTTGCATCAAAAACATTATGTATGAAATCAATATTTGAAATCAAATATTGATTTCAAAAGTGTGGTCATCAAAACTAAGAAATCAACTGATTATACCATATCAACTAATAATAAAATGTAACATATTTAAACCATGGAAGGGTTGAGGCAGAAAGTGGTCATCACTCACTGGCTTGCAGTTAAATCCATTAAATCTAAATATATTTATGACCTCAAACTAAACATGATCTCAGACTAAGCTAATCTAATTAAAAAGAACTGAAGGGGAAAAAAGTAACTTACTACTGAAGGAAAAAGGGAACGCTTCTATCACCAAAAAGCCCATGGTTTAAGTTTCTTTTTTGATGGATTTTAGGATTTTTCCACATTAATATTTTTGATGAAAGAAGCTTAAACTCAACTGTTCCAGTATCCCTAATATTTGATTTTTGTTACAAAACACAACCTTGTCCTTTGCTCAGACTAGTTTTGCTTGTTTGCTTCTCTTGTCAACAGGATATCCTCAATTTCATTTTTTAAAATAAATTTTCGCAACCATAAGAACAAATAATTACAACAAAAAGGATAAAAGTCATATATATGATGATCAGAACCCCGCATCCCAAGGAGACAGACATATACGAGAGAGGCAGCAAAAGAGAAAGAAATTGAAGCTGTAGATCTTTCTCCTGGGCAAAAATAACAATTGCATTATTTTGTATATGAAACAGATAACATGTTTCAAGGGCTGAAGTTGGCAGAGAAAATACAGGAATAATTCCCAGAAAGGGAATTGTTAAACTGCTGTTATCTCTTATCAAATAGTTTTGCAGGTTTCAGAAGCACCCCAAAATCCAGTAAAGTTTTAGTAGCTGACTGAAGATCTCACAAACCCACCTTTTACATTGACTTTATTCCAACAAAGGAATGTATTTATACCTCTTAAAAATAAGGTGCTATTCAAGATTTGAGTTCATTTAATACAATTGATATTAAATATAACAATGGCCCCACCTTGTCCTGCTAGTTTTTGTTGTGAAGTAAGGCCATTGTCCCATCAATGAAATGCTTTGTTGCTAGGATAAAATTGATCATTAATATCAGTTTCCAAACTGGGGGAAAGTGTAAATGCAAAATAAGAATTTATTTTATAATATGGATAGGGCAATCCAACATTTAATGGTCTAGAAATGAAATAAAAAGTTATATTCATTCCCAGTAAATTGTGGAATACTAAAATCTCTCCCTCTCTCTTTCTCATTAAACTCTTTGTGAAGAGAGTCTGAGGAAGAAAATGTTATGCTTAAGAAATGTCTTCCTTTTCTTTCAATATTCTATCATTTTCATGAAGCTTTGGGGGACTAATTTTTCCTTCTTTACTTTTTCCAACAGTGTATTTTGAAATTAGGAAGATGTTTTTTTTCTCTGCAGCACGACTGTTCTTTTATCTGGGATAACATTCTATGCTGCGGGTATTGAATTATGAGAGTTAACATCTGCCATCCTACATCCTAAAGACAATGCAGAATATCTTTGGTTGGTTTTTAACGGGTTTCATGGGCATATGGAAAGAGCTCAGAATTCTGAACCAATGCTGCAACATGTCTAGACTTCAAAGGCTTCTTGCTTCTGAAAAGGTTAAACAATTTTCCTAGCGAAACCAAGTGTGGGTTGTGAAAGACTCATGTTAAATGAAGAAAATTTTCCCCAAGGGCTATTCATTTAGTATCACTAAAAGTCATCAAGTTTCAGTTTCAGTTATTTGTATTTATTTGTAAAAACAAAGATTAAAGTAGAAGAATGAAAACAAAAATCCAATATTGATTTTTACAGTCTACAACTATTTTATTTCAGCAATGCACTACAAACTTTTAGTTGAAAACTATTGTTTCTTTATAGTTTGGAATATCGGTGTCCTTGTTTCTAGATAATGATTTGTAATGGGGAAAAATAGCAACTAGAAAGGTGTTTTCTGTTTTTGATTATGTAAATATATAATTAATACAATTTAATCATATACCAGCAGTTTTTCATTTTAATTACTAGCTATTTCCTTCAATTACAGCAGACAATACATGAGGACCCAAAATAAATATTAGATAATACAATTTGTAAGCAATCACAGTTGTAATTGTACAAACAAAAGTGGAATAAATGTTTCATTTAAATCAGAGTACAGGAATGATATCCAACTTCAATATAAATGTGTTTTAAGATATTCAGTAAAAAGAACTTGAGCACAAAGGAGATTGCTGAATATGTAACTAAAATTCTCAGAATTTATTTCTTTTCTGATAAGGGCAATTCATCAAATAACATCTAAGTACTAGAGGCTCTTTTCAGTGGTTAGTTCGATCAGCAAGGAGAGGAATCGTTTATTTGTATGTGGGTATGTACACATACACGCACACACATGAAAAGTGAAAAGAGGCAGAGCAACATCAAATTAGTCACATACCTATATACATATCTACCTCTAGTGGTCTTTCTGCTTTTAATGTACTGTTTTTGTTGTAATTCTATTGTTTGCGTCTCTTATCGGTTTTATCTATAATTTGTGGGCACTTTTCTCAAGCTTTTAGCAAAAGACATTGTGTTCCTAAACTTGCAATATGTGAAGTACTGTACAGTGAACTCATTCGGTGGAAAGCCACAACTTTTGAGAAGGTTGGGTAGATGAGATTTGAATTCACACATCTGGAAGAACTAGTTTGGAAAAGGCTGCTACAGTTCAAGAGCCTAATTTTTCAAAATTAATTTAATCTTGAAATAAGAAATAGATTATTTCTGGATCCAAACAAAACTAAACTATTGCATATTAAATTTCTTGCATTCCAAATCAATGTTAAGCTATTTGCACTTCCATAATTTGCCCCTTTTTGTGAATAGTTCAAAATGTTTAATTCAATTTGTATCCTTCATATAATCATTAGTAGTTTAGTATCAACATAATTGAGTTTTCATCTTAAATTAAGCTCCATCTCAAAACTATTTTTACCGTAATTTTACAATTACTCATAGTGCTCGTATTAGTATGAGAAGTAATATATCTATATTTAGAAATAAACATACTTTAATCAAGTATGGAAAAGTATTATATTATTTCAAGGTAAATAAAGATCAAACAAGCCAAATACAAAATGATACAATAATTTGGCCAGTTGAAACAAAGAATTTCACTGTTTAACTTCTAGTTACTTGATCGATCTCTCTCTCTTTTTTTTTTTTTTTGCTGCACTAATTGTATTAGTAACCAAAATACAACAAACTAAATAACCACTTTTCTTTGTAACTTAGAAGTAATACTACTGACAAAAAGGTAATCAATGACTTAAGAAAAGTACCTACTATGAAAATCCAATTTCCAGCTAAGCAACACTTGAAGCAATAATTTTTTAAAATTCAACTCTTTAAAACAGTTTGGTCTCCCACGCTCTGTCTTGGAGTGAGTAAGACAAAATGACACATTCTGAAACTATTCACTAAAGCTCCCATTTCTCTAATAACTAAAGTTAAAATTAAATTAAACTGTCTCTGAAATGTTCAAAACAGGATTCTAAAAGTGAATGCAGTTAAGTTCAGAGCAAGCTAACCCAGAAATAGTGATATTTGACAATCTGATTTCTTTTTCTTTGTTGCTGAGTTTAGGAAAGATGATTTTTTTTTAATTCTCCAATCACTTTTCTTGTGATTATTAATCATGAAAGATTAGCAGTCTGTCAAGGTAAAATTAACTGAATGACAAACTTTGTAAGTGTATGCATGAGTTTGAAGATGCAAGTTGGAGTACAGAGGGGCTAAATTACTGTAACTATGCATACATTTTATCTACTCATGCCTCAAAAACAAAGACAAGCAATGTAATATTATACTCCCTCGTGTTTCTTCTGCTGCTGATATTAACTATTTAGCCAAAGCCTATTTTTCTTTTGTTACCGATAAGCCAGTGAAACAAAGGATTTATCTATACAATTATAATACAACGAAAATAAATGCTGCATTACGATAGTTAAATAAACAGAAGCTAGGCTATTAAGTGCCCCTAGCAAACTATATTCATGAAGTAATAAAATCAACAGTAGTGCCTGCAAAGACGAAGTCCTACAGTTTAAACTGAAAGCTGGTAGTATCTTAATATATTTCTGAGTTCTTTCACCCTTTTTTGAACATCCCACATTATTAAAATTGCGAAACAGTGTGCAGATTGTTTTGACTCATTTGTTTCTTAAAATGTGTACTGCAAATGTGAATGTATTACTCTGCACATACTATACACAATTTACCTACCCCCATTCTTAGTAAGAACAGAACTCAGCATGACTGCATAATCATTATGTGTAAGTGCTCTGCTGTCAACCTGAAATGCTCCAGAAAAATGTCAACACTTTGAAGTACAAGGAGGAAATAATAAATAGCTATACTATAAACTACAAATGATTGAAGTTTATTTTTCAAGTCAACATCAATTTCCAATTAAAATATTATTCAATTGTTCAGAATCGGTCTAGGAATAAGTTAAATTCAGAACAGTAACAAAGAACAATTTTATTAATTGCTTATTAAGAGTAATGATTTTTAAAAAGTAAGAAGACCAGAGATTTCTCAATGCTGCTATATTAGTGGATCACATATACTAATTGATATGTACAAAAACATACTAATGCTAGATGATTAGCCTAATTAGGTTTTACACCGCCTCATTATCCTTGGTTTTACCTAATCTCTACTGCACTCATAAAGTTTTACTTCTGAGTAGCAATGTTTAGGGCTGCACTATTATTCTATGATCCACATGAATTTTAAATAACTCACACCTGAATATGTTTAAAACCAGTATTTTCGATGCATTAAGCATGCCCTGTTACATGAGAGAGGAATCTCTTTTTTTAAAGATATTGTTTACTTTCAAATGCAGCTTTCATTTTGGAAGGGAGCACAATTTGGTCACTGTAAACTGAATAGAATTTTTTCTACCATTTTCATTTAACCACATAGTTCGATATAAAATTGCTTGATTAGAAAAACAAAATCAGGAGAGACAATTCTAGCCATCTGGATATCAATTATAATATCATGGTTTCAACAATAAGCACTAGAAAGATTTAATCAAAGACTGGTTCAAAATACAGATTACAGGAACATTAAATTAACTAAATTTAGTACATCACACTGAATTCGATGAAGGTTAAATTTAAATGATTTTGTCCCAATCCAGCCACAAACACATTAAGGAGAAAAATAGTAATAAACTATATGCATTTGCATACCTAAATGTGCACTAATGACCCCAAGGAGACATATTAGTGAAGTTTCCTCTTAAATAAATTTGTTTAAGATTGTAGCAGCAGTTTGAAAGTATGTAGATATAATTCATTCTTTATTTGCTTCTAATACTTGCATTCGTAGATTTCCTAAACAATCAATTATATTAAATGTCAATCAGTTAATAGGGGAATATATGAAATGCTTGTGGATATAATAAATACATAATAATATATTTGTTATATTATTATGTAATATAATATACATAACAAAAAGCAATCTCTTTCCCAATCTCTTTAAAATGTATCTGACTTCACTCAATTCACCACCCTCAATTCACACTGATACATTCTAAGAAAGATTTGAGGATTTGTAGGTGGAACACCATTTCTAAAAATGAAAGCTAACTGCATTATCAAAAAAGGATTTTTTTAAAAAAAATGTAAAAGCTTTTCTAGTAAGTCAAATTTCATTTTTTGTATACATCTGGAAAACAGATCAGTGGCATGAAATTATATTGAAAAAGTATTTTAAAAAGTTTCTTACTCACTTCGGTAGCTTTATAGTAATATACTATACAGACCTTACTCATTCTTTACCACACTAACCCTGTGTGTGGTACACCACTACTTTTGTCTATTTATTATCTAATAGTAGACAGTGAGCTACTGTTCAGATGCTAAAGACCCTATGATGGAAAAAAAAAGTTTAAAAAACAGATCTAACAGATAATATACTGTATATTTTGCTATGCCAAATATGAATAAGCTGACTCAAGAATAAATATTCCAAGAATGGAAGTTCATATTCAGTATTGCAACTCTGGTTAGCAGTTATTTATTATCTATTTCTTTATTAGAGCTGATATACTGATTCATTTCAGCTTCGGCCAGACTCTGCAAAATTTTGCTCATGAAGGCTCCTCATCTTTCAATCAAGATATCTGAGGCTAACCTGGAAGTCAGGAAAACATAATTTGCCTCAAGTGCAATTTCTGTGAGTAACTTATTTTTAAACCTGTTTTTGAACAACTGTCAAATAATGCATGGGTTGTCGATCTTTTAATCAAAGATAGATAGCTGAAAACAAAACTGAGAAAAACGCCTTGTGGCTTGACTAGAGTTATATTAAATGTCTTTCTTTCTTTCAAAAACATTTGTGTTTTAATGAGCAGTAGCTTTTAGAGCGTACGCTATATGTACCTGACATTTAAAACGACACACCCAAGTGCCTATATTTATCTTTAGATGAAACCTCACTTCGAGCTCCTGCCAGTTTCAAATTTAGAAAAGCCTCCACATTACCCCACTGAAATGAGAAAAGAGAAGGAAAGGAAAGACATAGAGGAAAAAACGTCCTGTAGATCTCTATTTAGTGCAAAAAAAGGCTTGTCAACTGCTTGGTTTTTTTTAATTTGAAGCAAAGATGTAAAATACCGTTTATTTATTTATTTGTTTGTTTCTTCGTTTGGTAATTGCCATTTCTGGAATGTAATATTATATTATATTCAGACAAACAGCTATATAAAGTTGTACCTGCAACAAATGGGCTGGACAGTTGGGACTTTATTGTACTAAAATTGTCTAACCCTTTATCCACTTCTGAGTTCTACAGCATAAAAAACTGGCACCAGATTAGAGATAAAAATGTTCCCATTAGTCTTTGCATTGATAATAAACCAATCTTTTTCGATCAGAGTCCTTTTCCTTTTTTTTTTAAAGCAGCTTTTCATAAAAATAATCTGAATCACATTTCTCCTTGTTCACTAGGAATTGCTTTTCTTAAATTGCTAAACAGTTAAGTAGTTTCTAAACTTGTACGATATAGTCTATTTCATAATGCCACACATTGTTACTTGGGGGGGTTGTAACCCATTTTATAAAGATACCATGTATAAAAGATGCACCAATGTTGAAAGGTTGGAAGATGGTATCACTTATGTATGCTGAATAATATCATTGGCATTAAAATGGAACATGGAAATATTGAAAACTACTCTAAAATAATCATGCATATCAATACTAGGATTATATAAGTTTGACTAATGTAACAACTATTATTATTATTATTATTATTATTATTATTATTATTATTATTATTATTATTATTATTATTATTATTATTATTATTATCATCATTGCTGTTTGTATCAAAATGAATTATACCCAGAGGTTCATGTATTGATGTATTTTCTTTCCTCTGCATTTTAAAATATATTTTCTCCAATGCATGTTGTTATCTTTTGGGGGAGTGGAAACTGTACTTCAAAATTCACAGAAAGGTCTAAGCTTAAGAAAATCTGCTCCATTAATATAGGAGATACCGATTAGGCCAGTTTTCCTCAAACTGCAAATTTAATAAAATTAGGCAAACCATATTTAAACATCCCATGCAGATACAATAGGATAAAAGAGAGAAAATATGATGACATTCTAAAATGTGGCAAATATACTGAATTCAAACACATTTAATAAGAATTTAGAGAACTGAAATTCTAAGTTATCAGTAAAATAGTATAATTAAAGCAATGCCTTAAAATGTACGATGAAATATATATCTCTTCTAAAAACCCACTTAGAACAAAAATATAACATCTAACTTGGACAGATAGTTGGACAGTTTTGGAATGGTGCTCCCATTATCCCATTATCCTTCTTTAGTGTAGGACAAAAAGGATATAGATCAAATCTATTTTGGAAAGTGCAATGTTATTTCTTCTAAAGAATGTTTTGACTTTTGCTCTGTAGAATTAGTTATAAACACCACAAAAGAAACAAGTCAATAATAAATACTTTTCACTGGCATTTGCCCTGTGTACTATTATTCTCTGTGTGCAAAAATATTCCTCCAGAAAAGAAGTTTCTGATAGAAAGCATTGTGGGGTCAAAGTAAACCCAGAGTCATTTGCACAATTAGCAAAAGCTTGGATGGGCCTCTAAATAGATAAGCCACCCAGAATTGCTTGACTGTGAGATAGGCAACATATAAATTTAATTATATGGGTGAGAGGGAGCTTCTACTCATTCCATCAGCTAACTATGAATGAAATTATCTCATTTGGCTCAGAAATAAACTAAATAAATAAAGTTTAAGATTGGGATAGATAACTAGAGGCATATGCATGCCTGGAAGCATGGTTGCAGTCCCTGATGACCAGTAAAAAGTTTGATATAAAATTTGGTAACAAAAATGTCAATTTTCAGCAAATCTTCTCTCTCTCTCTGTTCACCCCTTTAATGAAAATAAAGTTAAAAAGCCTGTTAGTCTCCTCTGGAGCAATACTTCTATTTGGCATTAACATCCCCCCCCCCCATATCTGTTCTGGCCACTCCAATAACATCACTGCATTATCACTACAACCTTATAGATCAGGGGTCTCCAACCTTTGCAACTTTAAGTCTGAAGGACTTCAGCTCCAAGAATTCTCCAGCCAGCAAAGTTGGCTGGAGAATTCTGGGAGCTGAAGTCCTTCAGACTTAAAGTTGCAAAGGTTGGAGACCCCTGTTATAGATCTTAGAAGCTAAAAGAATAACAAACTAATAAATGTATAAATTGATGGATAGGGCATTATAAAAATAAAGGTTTTAATATACTGCCACAAGATTAAGGGATACCTTATATCAGCTAATATTTTTGCTAACCCTGCATATTTTTTCAAACAACTAACGAAAACCTCCAAAGTAAGAAGCTTTAGAAACATTGAGATTTGCTGTGAGATTATGTGTATGCATGTTGGTGGACCTGTTTAAATCAAATAAACAATTCCTTTGGGGTAAGAAAACAGCAGCAGTGCTTCATATACAATAGTATCTATCATCTGTTGTTTTTTTCCAAATAAAATTTACTTTAAACATTAAAAAAAAAAACTGTTAGCCAATTCTATGAAGGCCACATTTTTGGTTGATTAGTCTAAAAATTAAAGATGTAGGCTCAATGTTTAAGTATAAAGAACAAAAATGACTAGGCATGTCTTACCACACCCCCTTACCAATGACACTTTTTCTCTCCCACCTTATAAATAAACTGTCCTGGTTTCTCTTTCCTATGTGGAATTCCAAATCTCTACAACTTCTATTCCATTCTGAAGACTAGCTGAAAGATTATTAACATGAAAAAAAATATGTGGGAGGAATGAGTGATTTTGAAAGGCAATGGTATAAACACTGCCTTATTGAGTGGGAAGTTAAAACAAACAGGTCTGTAGGTGGTTAGTAAATATCACTGTCCTAAAAACTTTTAGCAGTGCAGTAAAGTTTCTTTCATAGGCAATTTTATTGCCTACTAGAAAGATCTGGAATGCTTGTTAACATATTCCCTCATGTGTTTCCTCACCAATTCTAATTGTTCCAAAATGTATTCATTTTCTTTTATCCATGTTTTGGCAACCTTTTGCTGAGATATATGACAGTATATAAAGCAGAAGTACAACCTTTAGGAATCTCCTCCCCCTGACTTGCAATCCACTGGGGATTCTGAGAAACCCCATTCTGTCATCTACCACAAACATTCGGTTTCTGCTTAGACCTAACTCTTTGAAGAAGCGAATGCTGATCTTCGCATGGATTCGCACTGCAGCTGATTAACACTGCACTTCAGAGGCAGTTTAATGAATTCATCTCATTAAAGCAAGTGTGTTTGGGGGCTGGTTGACTTTTCCTAAAATGTCTTATGATTTATGTAGCAGCAAATTATACAATGATAAATGTGCCACAGTAAAGAGGTGGTGTATCTCTCCCCCAGTAAAATTCACTTTATTTTAATACCAACTTTTGTGTATGCATTGCTAAAGTTTCTTTCTTAAGTGGTAGAAAGTTCTCAGTACAAAATTTGTGCATTATAATTATCACTACTGTACATTTACTTACAATATCTTAAGTCAGGGGTCCCCAACCTTTGCAACTTTAAGTCTGAAGGACTTCAGCTCCCAGAATTCTCCAGCCACTGGGAGCTGAAGGCCTTCAGACTTAAAGTTGCAAAGGTTGGGGACCCCTGTCTTAAGTGTTCTGAGGCTTCTCAAAAATACTCTGAATACTAAGGTGATACAAAACACCATTAAAAGGAAGATAAACCATCAATTCTGATGAAAAGTAAAAAGAAAAATCAAATTCACTGCATCCTACAAAATCAATTTAACAGCTCAATCTAGTACAAATGCAACTTCACACGGGAGAAAAAAAGAATCAATGACTGACAGAACTATCTAGTGCTCCAAAAACAGAGTTGGCAACAAAGTTTAAGGCAGCAAATTAGCAGCGTTAAAAGAGGAAGCAGCAGCTTGCAGTATAAAACACACACGGTGTGGCCTGGGAGAGAAATCATGGGAGTTGCTGCTGGTGATGGCCAGAGAAGGCTGTTATAACTTATTGTTAGAAGCGGGAGAAAGGATTGGTTGTTGTCAGAGACAATTAAGTGTACACTAATAATCTTGACATTTATTATAAACCATGTCAATTCAGTGATCTTTATGTGCCAAACTTGGGGTCATTTCCATTCTTTGTTTTAATGTTGTGCACAGGCTGGTATTCTAGAGTAAAACCATGGTCCTGCAATGTGTTTTACCCACCTTCTTTTCTTCAATGTGCTTTGAGACCCAGACTGACTGCAAGGCATTCAGAACAAGGAAGAGGATGATGGAACAGGGTGTTTTGCTTTCTAGATAAACACAAATCACTTGGGGAAAAAAGAGGAGGGAGGAAAGGGTGGAGAGCTGAGGAGGTGGGGGGAGGAAATCCCAAAAGGGGAGGGTAGTGTCAGCACTTCTATGCTTTCTTGACTTTTGCCTGGTTTCAGAGGCAAGGGATATTCTATACAGCTTAGATGATGAAGCTTTTGTGTATTGAAGCTTTGTGTACTGGGCTTGTCTTGTCTACTTTTTGTGTGAATTTTGGAGAGGGAGCATGAAGGCATAACTGTCTGGGATTTGGTAAAAAGGTAAAGGTTCTCTTGCACTTGCATGCTAGTTGTTTCCGACTCTAGCGGCAGTGCTCATCTCCGTTTTTAAGCCAAAGAGCCAGCACTGTCTGAAGACTTCTCCGTGGTCATGTGGCCAGCATGACTAAACGCACAGGACTCACAAACCATTGTTCCCTTCCCACCAAAGTGGTCCCTATTTTTCTACTTGCATTTTTACGTGCTTTTGAAATGATAGGTTGGCAGAAGCTGGGATAGGTAACAGGAGCTCACTCTGTTACATGACGCTAAGGATTCAAACTGCTGAACTGACAACCTTCTGATTGACAAGCTCAGTGTCTTAGCTTACCCTTAAGCTTTGGAGAGTATTTCAAAGTTCTGTGTAGCCTGCTATGACTCTCTGTGTGCTATTAAAGGTTATGTTTTTGTGTATTTTTTCTAAGAATGGATCTTTTTTCCTCACCTTTTTTGAAGGGGGCAGTTTGTGGATGTATTTTTTCATTTTATATGTCTGTGTGCCTAGAAGAATTTATTTTTGGGGGGGGGGACAATTTGCTTCCCTCCTCTTTTTGTGCACTTTTCTCTTCTAGAATATTCCCAGGGATTTGGGATACATTGTCTTTGGTGTGTCTATATGTGTTTTTTCAGCTCATAAAAAGAAATCCGGGGAGGGGGGTGTTTTTCATGTTTTGGAGATAAGTGATAATATGTTTCTGTAAGCATCAGCAAAAAATATTATTATTATTTTTAGTTTAGTTTAGTTTAGTTTATTTCGAATTTATATACCGCCCTATTCTTCCAGATGGGACTCAGGGCGGTACACAGAAAAGATAAAACCCACAACAAGTACAAAAGTATAAAATAGAATTAAATAATGACTCTGTGCTAAAATAATTTAAAATTATTAAAATCCAATTAAAATTACTCATTTATCTGTCTATGTCAGGCCAACCAGGTGGAAGAAATAAGTTTTAAGTGTCCGGTGGAAGAGTCCATGAAGTGAAACAAAGCAACAACATATTCAAGAACCAACCTCCAAAGTCAATCTGTTTTATGGTGTATTAGGCAAATATATGAGACCGTCTCCTGCCCCATACATCCCTTCGCCCAATCCGCTCCCACAGAGAGGGTCTTCTCCGGGTACCGTCGGCTGGGCAATGCCCAGGCTGGGCAATGCCCAATGGGTTGGCGACGCCCCGGGGAACGGCCTTCTCTGTGGCAGACCCGGCCCTCTGGAACGACCTACCCCCCGACCTACGCACTATCTCGGACCTCCGCCTCTTCCGCCAACGTCTTAAGACATATCTATTCCAACAAGCCAGCCTGGCATAGCCCCCGGTCTCTGACTTTTTATACAGAAATTGTAATTAGCAGGGTTTAAAATGGGTTTTTAGCACGGGTTTAATAATTTAATATGTTTTTAATGATATATATTGTTTTTGTTATGGTTTTTAAAATGCCTGTGCGCCACCCTGGATCCTAACAAGGAGAAGGGCGGGGTATAAATCCGAAATAAATAGATAAATAAAAAAAAAACTCCTGGATTCACTCTTTTTTAAAAGCAGGTCTCTAGGTCTTGTGGTTGAATTAACACATATTTGAAAGAATGTGGCAATGATTGTCGAAATATTCAAAGTCAAAGAGATGCATGAATAAAATCCCCATTCCCACAGAATGAAGAGATTCTGTGCCTTGATTCATAGTTCTTATTTCATCACCATGGCTATCAAATTCAGAAAAAAAGTAATGCAAAAATAATGACAAAAATATAGAATGCCTAGAAAAAAATTATTTTTTGCAGCATACATGCAAACACATGTAATTCTTCTACAAATTAAATTAATCCTAGAACTCCATTCCAGGAAGTGTATAGATACACAGTCATCTGTCTTACTCACTCTATGCAAGTTCCAGGCCATCTATGTTTACCATACTAAAAATATCTATATATTTCAACTAATCTACAGGAATAATCTCTTCAAAACTGTCAATAAAGGATCAGACCAACAGAACATTGCATTAAGATACTGTAAGCCTTCAAAAACAGATCCCCTAATACTTTCCATAGTTCTTTTGCTAGAGCATACTTCAAATAAAAATTGTTTAGTGAAGAAAGCCTAAACTATAAAGACCAAAATAGAAACCCTAACTTTGTCTCTTTAATTCTAAGGCATCAATAAATAATTATTATGATGTGCCATCAAGCCGGTGTTGACCCATAGCAACCACACAGAATTTCTACAGGAGGATTTGTTTCTAATCAGGTCTTTCAGGTTTTCCAACGGTGCACCCATTACTGCTGATGGGATTAAGATTAAAATGACTTTGATTGCAATTATTATAGAGGCTTAGAGTAAATCTATATCACTGTCATAAGATTCCTTAGCACTTTACTAAAAATTCTATTCTGTTTTGAATAGTTGCACCCTTATAACTGCATCAATAAACATCCTTCTTGCTTTAGAAGATAAGAAAATGTAAATTACTTTTTTTTGTTTACAATATTCTTGACAAGAAAACACAAAAGGTCATCCAGACAACAATATACAAGACAGCTAATAGCAGAATCTGTGAACCATGTGCCTTAAAAGTATCAGTGATTCAGCACTTTCAGGATGGTTTTCATCCTGAATAAATACAAATCAGGTGACTTTCTTAACAAACACATGCTGAATAATACAGATTCTCTTAACTACAAAGGAGAGGAGGGAATATTACAGAGAAAAGTTGTTGATGTCCATAGTTTGGTTTTGGTTTTCTTTTCTTTAAGAAAAACACAATTATCATTTTTGAAGAAATGTTACAAGAAAATTCCCCTTCACAGAAAGTTGCCAGATTGCACATTTGTTTTGTAAATTCATAACTGATGCAACTGCATTTATTGCTTCAATCATCTTCTCTCCTGATGGATAAAACAAGGCACGCCTCGAAGAGCATGAAAAAGGGAGCACAAATAGCAGGAGGGAGCAGGATGTAGTAAAAAACCTACCATTTTCTGCAGCACAGCTACTAATATGAAGTTACATGTGGAATATCTGAGTGGCACCCTGTTAATTCCGTTAGTACATTCCAACCAGAGATTGCAAATGGTAAGAAGGCAATATATAAATTTTACCCTGTGAAATTTTATCAAGATAGCAGAACAACTATGCAATGAAAGTTTCATCTGGAAATACCTCTATTCATACCTACGTATTTCTTGTTTTATAAAAGAAACTATTTCCACTCTTCCAAAAAAGCAGGGTTAGGGTTCCCAGGGTTAGGGTTAGGGTTAAGGCAAGGATAGCCCCCCGTTTGTGACTTTTTAAAGAAAAAATTATAATTTGGTAAGGGTTTTAATATTGGGTTTTAGCACGGGTTTATTAATTTAATACATTTTAATTGATATTTATTGTATTTTGTGTTTTTAAATAATGCCTGTGCGCCGCCCTGGGTCCTAACAAGGAGAAGGGTGGGGTATAAATTTAATAAAATAAATAAAAATAAGATGAGAGATGAGGATGCAATCCACTAAATGATGGATGTACATGGTGGAAAGAAGGATGATTCGCAAGGAGAGAAAGACAAGGGAAACTAGTGAACTATGTTGGCATAAATTAATTTCAGTCATTATTTATTTTTCTAATTTTAATATTTTATTTGGCTTTGTATTTTTAGTCTTTTTCTCTGCTCTACATAAAGTTGCTTAGATTGAAAGAGTTGTGTAATTATTATATATATATATATATTATGCATGTCTCTCTTTTTTAAAATGAAACTTTCTTTTCCTATGGCAGTTCTAGCTTTTACAAATATGCTTAAGCACATTGAATAAGTTGCTTAGATTTTGTTTAATAACAAATTGATTAGGAAAGGTCCAGTGATGGGATTCAAATTTTTTTATTACTGGTTCTGTGGGCATGGCTTGGTGGGCATGGCAGGAGAAGGATACTGTAAAATCTCCACTCCCTCCCCACTCCAGGAGAAGGTTATTGCAAAATCCCCAGGTTAATGCAAAATCAGCTGGGACTCGGGAGGCAGAGAATAGATGGAGTGTGGGGCAAGTCAGAGGTGGTATTTACCGGTTCTCTGAACTAGTCAAAATTTCTGCTTCCGGTTCTCCAGAACTAATTAGAATCTGTTGAATGCCAACTCTGGAAAGGTCAGGCACTTTAACAGTCCATGAAGTGAAACAAAGCAACAACATATTCAAGAACCAACCTCCAAAGTCAATCTATTTTATGGTGTATTAGGCAAATGATGATCTATAATAGTTAAGGCTGGCTTAATATAATTGAAAAAACAATTAAAAGGAAGATAGCAACAATATTCACTATGTGACAACATGCTGCATTTTCATGCCAGAGAGTATGATATTTTACCTTATATTATATGAAGCGTATAGGCTCAAATTACATAAACAGCTAGAAAACAAGGTGGGAGAAAATTTAAACAGCTTGCGGTGTTTTTTTTTAATGTGTAGAAAAAACAGTCAAACTTAGGGATCACAGCTGTCATAGTATTAAGAAGCTTCTGTATCTGCCCTAGTTCAAAATTCTGAAATTATGAATACTGTTGCTTGTTTTTCTGAAGCTTTCAGTTTACAAAGCAATTTACAATATTTTTACTCTTCGTGTCATTAACCTTCAATTTCTCATGCTATCATGTATTGTTTGACACAATACATGATAGCATGTATTACTAAAACAATACATGCTATCATGTATTGTTTTAGTAATAGGAGTGAAATATCTTATGCATGCACAACTGAGTATTTAAAGATATCTGCAATGTGGAAAACTCATCAGAATGTGGAGTTTCAGAGAGACAAATGTACTCAGGAAATGAGTACATTAACTAAGATAGCTGAATTAATAAAATGTCCTTAAATAACAAATTGACCCGCTATGGATCAAAGTTATCACTCAGTTGTTTTAAGATTATAACAGTGATTGGGATGACCAGGGATGAGACTACTGCAATGCTCTCTACATGGGGCTCCCCTTGAGGTGCACCCGAAGACTTCAGCTTGTCCAGAATGCAGCCGCGCGGGCAATTATGGGAACCTCTAGGTTTTCCCATGTAACACCGCTCCTGCATGAGCTGCATTGGCTGCCTGTCGTCTTTCGGGTGCGCTTCAAGGTGTTGGTTGTCATCTTTAAAGCGCTCCATGGCACGGGACCTAGTTATCTGCGGGATCGCATCCTGCCCCATACATCCCTGCGGCCGATTCGCTCCCACAGAGAGGGACTTCTCCGGGTGCCGTCCACTAGGCTGTGCCAGCGGGCGACGCCCAGGGGAAGGACCTTCTCTGTGGCGGGCCCGACCCTCTGGAACGACCTTCCCCCCGATATTAGAACAACTACGGAGCTCCGCTCCTTCCGTCAAAAATTAAAAACACATTTCTTTTGCTTGGCCGGCTTGGGATGACTTAACTGTTTTAGGGGTTTTTAGGGGTTTGTTTTAGCTTTGGGATTTTAGCACAGGGTTTCGTTTAATTCTTTTTAATATTGTATTGTCTGTAATTTTATATGCATTTTTAATTTCCCTGTGCCCCGCCTCGAGTCCCTTCGGGGAGAGAGAGCGGGTTATAAATTAAATTATTTATTTATTTATTTATTTATTTATATCAAGAAAATGTCCATAAATTGTGATTGAAGCCCTGATTTTTTAAATATTTACAAACAAGCAATACATCTAATAAGGGGGCAGAGCTTTGACTATATGGTTTCTGCCACTGCCTTGACTTTTTTGACATCCTTTTATGGACATACCTGATAGCAGTGGTCAGAACAAGGAAAGTAGAAGAAAGCTAATCCTTGTAAGAAATTGGAAATTATCCATTTTGCATATAGCAGGGGTAGTCAACCTTTTTATACCTACTGCCCACTTTTGTAACCCTGTTAGTAGTAAAATTTTCTAACCGCCCACCAGTTCCACAGTAATGGTGGCTTTATAAAGTAGGGAAGTCAATTAAATTAAAAAAAGGAAAGTGCTTCAGTATCGGACAAAACCCTTACCGCCCACCATGAAAGCTGGAACGCCCACTAGTGCGTGGTAGGGACCAGGTTGACTACCACTGGCATATAGTCTCTAAAATCAGAGTAGGGTCCTTTTTATTTACTATTAAAATATTAAAATGAATTTCTAATAAAAAAACAAAATATAACCAGAGAAAGTCTATTTTTTAACATGAAAACCTGAAAACTTTCCTTCAAGAGATACAACTGTCATGCTTTTGTGTCATTATTTACCCCTCTAAGTTTTTTTGGGCAGCATGCAAAATAAAAAAGAAGTTAAAATCAGAATTACAATAGAATAAATTAAAAAATAATATATGTGCTCCCCAAATCAAATAATTTTTGAAATGAAATTAACAGTTGACCTGGTAAATTTTTTAAAATGACATTCATATTAAATATAGCTGTGTCTAGAATCCCTCTTAAGTGACATTTCCATAATGCTGAATGAGTTGAATGGCTTTCTTTGGAACTTCTATTGCTTTCAGTATAGTAATATTATATTCAATGCCCTCAGTTGATCAACTGTTGTTAGAAAACTCAATACATATTTTCTTATAAGAAACAACTAGAAAAGCCAAACCAAAAAGGAAACAAAAGGCATCTACTGTATAAGGTTGTGTTACTCACATATGTGGGCATAGCCGATGTTTTGAAAAGCGTATTGATAAAAGTAATATATACAAAAATTCCCAGTGAAAGCGACATAACGGAAGCATCTTTCCTAACCATAGGCAAGATTCATATTGCCATCATGATTCATGAAAGGAAGTCTATCAGACAAGCGAGTTCTTCTAATGGAATCTTACAAGTGTTTCATAGGAAAGGAAAAACCCTTTGTAATGACCCTACCTAAGAACCATTTTTTCCCCACAAGATGCTTAGAGAGGCTTCTTAGATAGATAGATTTATTTTTCTATACCGCGTCCTCTCCCCTGGGGGACTTGGAGCGGTGCACAGGGAAAAATTAAAACAAACATAAAATATATACATAAATAAATACAATAAAAACAGATTAAATCAACTGTCCCTGCACTAAAATCCCCATTTTTAAAATTAACATTCCCTAACCCCTGAGGTAGAGACTAACCTAGGCCGGCCAAGCAGAAGAAGTGAGTTTTTAATTTCTGACGGAAGGAGCGGAGGTCCGTAGTTGTTCTAATGTCGGGGGGAAGGTCGTTCCAGAGGGCTGGGCCCGCCACAGAGAAGGCCCTTCCCCTGGGCGTCGCCCGCTGACAAAGTCTAGTGGACGGCACCCGGAGAAGTCCCTCTCTATGGGAGCGAATCGGCCGGGAGGATGTATGGGGCAGAATCCGATCCCGCAGATAGCTAGGTTCTTGTTTTTATAAATTTCTAAGAATTTACAAAATTTCTAGGCCATCATGTTTTTGTAAATTGGTGGCAAAACCTGAAACATTCTCTTTGGTGTTATAATATCATCATCTTAACATACACTTGTGCTAATCTTGTGAAACCCCATTCCATGTAAGATTTCCTATAATGGACGTTCCTATAATTCAAAGTCTTTTATAGAGGAATGTAAATATGTAAGTTTACACCTCCTCATATTTAGAGCGCTCCACTGAAAATGCAAGAGCACAAATATCTACGTGCACTTGTTTCCCTGCACATACTATAATATTCAAAGCCAAAGAAACAAAATGAAAAAAAATCAGCACAGAATGTATGGTTAAGAAACTAAACCACAGTTTTAACATTACATCTCAACCAGTTTTTTGTGGTTTTGGCCTCTGATTCTCTTTCCTATGAGTTCATATCCTTTCATGATTCGATTCAAAGTTAATACTTTGCATTAAATAATACTTGCTTGACTCAAAATATTTCCTATAAGACTATCACTGTATTCCTATAGTCTGAATAACAAGGCAAAGCACTTTTTTTAATGGCCGATTGAAGACATGGGACAGAAACTGAGGACAATGGCTTGCTTGAGTTAACTTTGAGCTATAGAACTGGGTGATTTCCTGGATCAAAGTTTATTCTTTGTAATTTCCCTACTACACTACAACATAAATAAAACTGTTGCCATCTGACTTATTTTTGTCCTGCTTAATAAGCCTCAACTAACTTCCATTTGTGTTATGTGTTTATATGTACCGGTATGTTGCAAGTACAGATGAGATCAAGCTTTGCCCCTACGTAATCTGGACCCTGTGGGTTTTCAAAAACCTTTGCCTGAACTTTGTCCTTAGAAGGACTTTAGGCTACCTACAGATCTTACAGTTCTATCCCTGAAACGCACGTAGTACCAGACGTTGTGGGCACCGCCCAGGACTAATGTTCTATTTATACAGCTTAGGAGGCCCAAATAATTGCAAGGTCAGAATCTCATGTTAAAGCTGATATTTTACAGCACTCTGCTAAGAGTTCACACCTTTCAAAACATTTGTCTACAATAAAGCAACTCATTTTTCTTTTACTTATCGAGGGGAACACAATCAGAACACCAGATCCATGGGCCGAGCCAAGTTGTATACATAAAAAATAGAACTTGATCTGATAGTTAAGCATTAGGCTAGAAGCCAGGAGACTGAGTCCTAGTTCCATTTTAGGCAGAAAAGCTGATTGCGTGATTTTGAACTAGTCACTCTCTCTCATCCCAACCCACTTCACAAGGTTGTTGTGGGGACAACAGGAAGAGGAAGGAATATTAGCCATGTTCACCACTTGCCTTATTTATAAAAACAATAAAGGCAAGATAAAAATAAACTTTCAATGCATCTTTCTTTCTCCTCTCTTTGTGTGGGGAGATTGACTATCTTTCTGCCTCTGTAGTAGTAGTAGTAGTAGTAGTAGTAGTAGTAGTAGTAGTAGTAGTAGTAATAATAATAATAATAATAATAATAATAATAATAATAATAATAATAATAATAATAATAATAATAATAATCCGTGTGTTGTCCCGATTGTGATTGGAGCCCTTGGAGCAATACCTAGGGGACTGCCTCGCTATGTGGAGGTTCTAGGTTTGCCGGACTTGAGCATTCTGACTCTACAAAGGGCCACCCTGCTTGGAACTGCTTATATCCTCCGATGTTATCTTGACAGTTCCTAGGTCCTTGGTTAGGATTCGAGCTGTTGAACTACCAACCAGCCCCAAGGGCCGTGAATCTCATCGAAGATTGACATAATAATAATAATAATAATAATAATAATAATAATAATAATAATAATAATAATAATAATAATAATAATAATAATAATAATAAGGCTACAAGTACTTGGGGATTTTAGAGGCCTCTGACTTAATGCATAATAAAGTCAAGGAATTAACTTCAACCAAGTACATTCGACGAATCCGCAAGATATTAAAGTCCAAATTGAGTGGAGGAAACATCATAAAAGCCATAAATACCTGGGCTATACCTGGGATTCAATACTCTGCAGGAATAATTGACTGGACCCAGATGGAGTTGGACAATTTGGATAGAAAAACGAGGAAACTTATGACAATGAATCATGCTTTGCACTCTAAAAGTGATGTTGACTGATTATATCTACCAACAGCAGAGGGTGGTTGATGACTCCTACAAGTAAAGCAGACTGTGGAAGAAGAAAGATACAGCTTGAATGATTACATCCAGAAAAGTGAAGAACCAATGATTAAGGAAATAAATAAAGGAGGCCTTTTAAAGACAACTAAGTCAAAAGCTGAATATAAGAAAGAAGTAATTGAGAAGTGAGCTGAAAATTGGAAAAGCAAAGCTATGCATAGCCAATACTTGATAAGTATTGAAGGCAAAGCTGACCAAAAACTAATTTGGAACTGGTTAGGATCGGGAGTACTGAAAAAAGAAACAGAAGGCTTTATTTTGGCAGCTCAAGCACAAGCTGCATGAAGGCAAAATTCAACATGTTACCACTAACAGCAAATGTCGCCTCTGTAATGAGAAAGATGAGACAGTCAACCACCAGACTGACAGGCACTTGGCCTACAACACACCTGACATAACAGTAGTCAAAAAGAAAAAAGTATGGTTCATTGACATTGCAATACCTGGTGATGCACGAATTGAAAATAAGCAGCAGGAAAAAAATCACAAAGTACCGGGACTTGCAAATTGAGGTTGAGCGACTATGGAAAAAGAAATTGAGTGTTGCCCCAATTGTAATTGGAGCCCTTGGAGCAATACCTAAAGGGCTACCTCGCTATTTATAGAAATTCTAAATTTACCAGACTTGAACATTCTGACTCTACAAAGGGCCACCCTGCTTGGAACAGCTTATATCCTCCGACGTTACCTTGACAGTTCCTAGGTCCTTGGTTAGGACTCGAGCTGTTGAGCTACCAACCAGCCCCAAAGGCTGTGAATCTCACCAAAGATTAACCACAGAATAATAATAATAATAATAATAATAATAATAATAATAATAACAACAACAACAACAGTATTTTGACCATCTTATTTCTCTAACTCTTCCAAATAACTACTTCTCCTTTGTTTTTAAAACACAATTATTTTAAAATGCAGATTGATCCTCTACATTCAATCTCCCCCTTGATTTTAAAAAATGAATCCAGAATTAGAAGTCAGAAATTTCATGAAAGCATGGTCCCTAATATGTAATTTTCCTTCAGATGTTTCTAAATGCACTTCTGGGCAGCGCAGGCAACGTAATGACTGGGCTGCCTTTTATATCAGGTTCCTCACTGATTTATCCTACAATCTTTCACATGTCAATGACACTCCATGTCAGAAGCTTATGAAAGAACTTTGGTCTCCATCTCATAAGAGACCAACAAAAATAGGTTGTCTAAATGTAACAGAGAAAGATCAACATGCACATTGTGTGTTCCTCGTTTATGTAACTAGAAGAGCCATTCTCAAGCTGGTGTCCTCCAGAAGTATAACTGTCTCTGGCCATGCTGGTTTAGAATTTGGGAAGTTGGACTGCCAACCTATCTGAACTGAATTGCGTGAGAGGAAATGCATGACTAAGGCTATACCAGGGGTGTCAAACCCAAGGCCCGCAGAGTATTTAGATCTGGCCCATGGGGCCACCCTGGAAACAGTGAAGGACCAGCCCGCTGTGCTTCTGCCAGCGACAATGGGCTCCCAAGCTTCATTTCCGGATGCCACAGCCTCCTGCAACCTTTTGGCAGTGAAAATGGAGGTCTGGAGGGGTGTCCCTCTAGAGCTCCGTTTTCACTGGCAGAGGGTTGCAGGAGGCCATGGCAGCCAAAAACAGAGCTTGGAAGCCCATTTTCGCTGGCAGAGTGCTCGGTCCACCACCGGCGCCCCTGACAGGAGTGACATAGAACTGGACACACCTACCCCGGCCCCCAAGATCAAACATAACCCTGATGCGGCCCTCAATGAAATTGAGTTTGACACCCCTGGGCTACACACATTAGCTAAGCAGAACACTATACACCATCAGCCTCCTAAGCAGAAATTAAATTGGTTTCCACAAAGCTTGGCCTAGAAGAGAAAATCTAATAGAGAAAATAAATGGGTTTCTCAGTGGCTGACTACTTAATGCTTTTATGTTTGGATGCATGTTTTCAGAACTCTTATTTCATAGACAAAATTCTTACATACACAATACTTTTGACTATAAAATGTGTAGGTAGATAAACATGAATGAAATTTTAAATTGAGACATCTTTGGAAATCACAGTGTGCAAGGATTTTGACATATATCACAAAACGGGTAAATGTTGTATGGAATCAGCCATTATAATCTGTAAACTGTAATGCTTGGCTTCTAGTGATATGTGACCTCATACTATTATATCTCTGTGGTGGGCCCAACCCTCTGGAATGACCTACCCCCCCCCCCCCCCCCCCCGATCTTAGAACAACTACGGACCTCCGCTCCTTCTGCCAGAAATTAAAGACCTATTTTTTCCATCAGGCCGGTCTGGCCTAATTTATTTCACTTAGCCTATAGTCTGAAGCTCAAATTGTTTTAATTGGGTTTTAAACGGGGTAACAGTTTTAATGATTTTAAAATTTTAGCACAGGGGATAATTATTTAATTCGATTTTAATTATTTATAATTGTTATGTTTATATGTTTTTTAACTTCCTGTGCACCGCCCTGAGTCCCTTTGGGGAAAGGGAGCGGTTTATAAATACAAATAATTAATTAATTAATTAATTAATTAATTAAATAAATAAATAAATAAATAAATAAATAAATAAATAAATAAATAAATAAATATTTAATAAATGATGCTTAAACAAGCTATGATTTAATGCAATAAATGAATTCAGATATCCCCTCTCTAGGATGTAAAAATGCCTCCATTATTTCTGGAAACCCCACAATCTGATGAAGAAGAATTTGGGACATAGTTTCCTGACTGGGAAATTCTGGGAGTTGAAGTCCGCACACCTTAAATTTGTTGAGGTTGAGAAACACTGAGTTACATGGTCTTTGCCTTAAGAAAATACATTTACAATGCACATGTACTTCTAAATCTTACCTAATTTGTTTTCCACTGAAACGTTTCACCTTGTTTAAGAACTTTAAAAGTTCCTACTTAATATTTCTTCTGTTTTTACAGGTTCTCTGTATTTCCTTACAAATGTGAATGGGTTTCATTTTTTAACTGGATTTTTTTTTTACAGAAAATTATTCACCAAAAAATTTTTCCATGCTATTTTCTCTGGTAGTTTTTGTAACAGAAAAGACCTAATTGGCATGTTATACATTTAATATTCAGATCTATCTAAGGCAGTGCTTTCCAAATCTTTTTCTTCATTACCCCAAACCACTTATCAGAAAGTCTTTATTTAAATGTCCTTGCTGTTACTAAGCAATGGGTTAGACCAACTTCCCCCACTTACCCAATTTTCTTGGTATTTACCCAGGTTTGGGAAGCCCTGGGCTAAGGGCTCTTCCACACAGTAGACTTAAAGTCTGGTATCAGGCGTGGGAGCCAACAAAAAACTGCTGATTTAAGGCTGAGCAATCCTTACACTGAGTCAGCAAAACTAAGGTGGGGAAGAGAGAGGGAGGGTGGGGAAGGCCTTCTTTTGTAATCCCTCCATGGGGCCCTTCTCTAATTTCTCTCTCTCCATTTTGTAGCAAGAGGGATTGGGAAAGACAAGAGACAAGTTCGCTCCTCCTCCTACTATCAGTTCTCTGAACCTGTAGAAAGGGAGAAGAGAAAGGAGCAGGGTTTTTAACTCTTACTTCTCCCAGCATGAAATAGATCCACTTCTCCCCATTTCTCTTGCTGGGGGGAGAGAAAACCTACCTACCCCCCGACCTACGCACTATCTCGGACCTCCGCCTCTTCCGACAACGTCTTAAGACGTATCTATTCCAACAAGCCGGCCTAGCATAGCCCCCCGTTTCTGACTTTTTATGTATAAATTGCAATTTGGCAGGGTTTTAAATGGGTTTTAGCACAGGTTTAATAATTTAGTATGTTTTTAATGATGTATATTGTTTTTATTGTGGTTTTAATAATACCTGTGCGCCGCCCTGGGTCCTAACAAGGAGAAGGGTGGGGTATAAATTCGAAAAATAAAAATAAAATAAATAAATAAAAATGCAATGGAATCTATTGCTTATGCCAGACCCTGGGGCTTCAACCCAGGGCTGCTGACTACAGCTTATGTTGGGAACTTCATGGTGAGGTTATATGCTCCTACTCATCCCCTTTAAGACATCCTCATGGCTTAGGTCTATAGGGCTTAGCCTGCATTGGGATTATGAAGTCGTTTCATCACCTTGCCTAAGAGCCTTCTAGGCAATTAAAGGACAGGAGTAAAACACCCTGCCCTGGCCATTGCAGTGCCAAAGCTAGAGAGATGTTTCTCTACAATATGTGTACTACCTTGTGTGACAGTGCTGAAGTCCCAGAGCTGAAGAGTGTCTTACTCCCATTTCTCTCCTGGGGAAATGGAAGCAGGGAAGAAGTGGGTTTTTCTAGTGCAGTGAGAATTGGCAATCAGACCTGCTTCTCCTCTTCCCCTTTTCCATCCACCTAGGGGATGGTAAGAGAAGGAGATGGAAATCTTGATGGAAAACTCTGACTTCTTGGCTGCCAAAAGGCAAATGGCCCAGCAAGTCAGAGGCCAGGCCCTGAGGGGATACATCATCAGTAGCCTCAGTAGAAATTGGACAGCCCTTAATTTGGAACGATTTGACCGACTGATCTGACTGTTGTCAGCAAAATTGAAAAGCAGTCCTTCTGAAGCATTGTAATAAAGGACAAGTGGAAGATGTCTTCATGGTGGCATCTTGGAAGTAAGTCGAAGACAATGGTCATGAGTTTATGTCCTCAAGAAATGGCTCCTGGGGCATCTTGGTGGCAGGCAAACAGAGCATGCAGCTGAGCTCTACAATGGTAATCTAATGCAGAAACAGCTTTAAGTAGTGGTCACACTTTTTCTGTTCTAGTTTACTTATTTAAAAATTTATATTTCTACCTCTCATTTTTCAAGGAGGTGGGGTTTTTTTCCCTAAAGAAAGGTTGTTGAAAACTCAAAATACTGCATACAGTGCTGTTCTCCAGACCTTCAGTTAGTGTCATAAAAGTGCTGCCTTCATATGGATTTTAGATTTCATTACTCAGGGTCAACACAGCTGCTTTCACTTTTAAAAAGTAAAAAGAACTCCTTTGACTCAAGCTCAAGCAATGTTTTGGCATGATATGGAAGTGGTTGGATACTGCCTCCTTCCAGGATGTTTTTCCCCCCCAGCTTTCCAGTCTTGCCTGTAGTCCTGCACTTCCCCACTGCCCTGGTAACAGTCCAGACAACCTGGATCTGTTGGCTGAGGGTTGTCAAGGGGATCATAAAGTCCTAGCATACTTCAAAATCGTTCTGAGACCCAGAATTACTTTATTCCTTCCCTGGTCATAATGGTAATACTAAAAAGAAGAAAAGGCTAATAAAGGTCAGCAGCAACCAAAACTGCAAACAAAGTAAGGCGCGAGGACAAACCAGTCAATAAATAAATTAAAATATGCTGCTAATGAATATATTGAAATTCCAAATATAAATTAGCCCCCTCCCCAGAAAAAAAAAATCTCAACATGGTGAAGATTCAACTGTTTGCCCAATGGAAGAATCAGTTGAACTAATAACACTGAAACTCTTCTCTTTGATAAATAATGTCCAGTGATTGCACAGCTTTGGCAGGTGATCAGCATACTGACCTCTGTCAAGACCAAATTTTATGCCATATATATGTGTATTTCCCGTTTTGCTTGCTATTAATGCAAGCATAATACCTTGATTCTTTAAAGCAGGGGTCTCCAACCTTTGCAACTTTAAGTCTGAAGGACTTCGGCTCCCAGAATTCTGGGAGTTGAAGTCCTTCAGACTTAAAGTTGCAAAGGTTGGAGACCCCTGCTTTAAAACAGAAAACATGAAAAAGCCTTTTTAACATTTGAAATTAATAATCTAAATATAAACTGTTCTTGGACATGTAGTGCAAGAATGCATATGCTACACAAAAATACAAAACACTTTAGATTCAGATATGAGTCAGGCTACAGTATGTTTGTCTAACATAATTCCTTTATTAATAACACCCCCTACAGACTTTGGACAGGAACTGTTTTTAACGAAGCCCAAAAGAAAACCTCAGAAAATGAAAGGATCAAATCGATTTTAAAAAAAAACCAGATGAAAGGCTGAGATAGATTTTTCTTACATTTTCTAAATGTGTGTTACTGGTAAGTACCAGTAGCTAAGGACTAAGACAAGGACATCATTAACTGCTACGTGATATAAACCATAGGCTCAGCACATTTACTTTAAGTACCATTCTTTTTAACTATTTCTGATAAGTCAAACTGGGAGCTGTATTTATTATTACTTATTTTAAGCTTTCCAAAGCATACTACAACTATTATAAATGCATAAAATTGACACAATAAAAAGAGGGACAAAACTAGATTAAAATACTTCACAAGACATTCCATATCTTGGATTCTGAATCTGAGTTAAATTGTATATAGCAAGGATGGATCATCAATCGTTTTAAGATTGTGTGTCACCCAGAGTTACTTGGTGAGATGAGTAGCCATGACTCCGTTCTATAAAACTGCTTAGCTCAGGGCTAGCCGTTTACTCAGGGCCTATTTTTAGTTGTTTTAAAATTGTAGCAATTCTAGTGGCAGCCAAAACTAATCTTCTATTTGTATCTAACTCTTTATTATCATCTTTTCTCTAGGTGAATATTGATAATTTTAAACTGCCAAAAGCTTTAAAGGTTTCCACAGATGGATGCAACAGTCAACTGATTTTTACCGCAAGGGTAGGGCCTTATTTTATTTTGTGTGGAAGCTACTGACGGACTAGTTGCTTGGGGAATGCCAAATTTAGCTGCTGATTAACTTTAAAGTTTATATACCCATAGACCAAGGTTACTCAGACAAGGAGAGAAAAGTGTTATGCATTCTTAGTTTCAGGAATATCATATAAAAGTACTTAATGTTTGTAGTTTTGTGTCATTAAAATTTAAGAATTAGATAATCTGAAAACAATAGCATTTCTGCTTCCTGTTCTTGAATCCTAAAGAAAAGAGCCTAAAATGTGCCACCAGTCTCTTCAAAATTGGATCAAGGTCTACTTACAAGTACAGTTGCACTATTCAAGATAGTATGAGAGACTACAAAAATTGTACCAGAGGAGCAAGAGAAAACCACTTTATAATGCCTTGGTAAGGCCACACTTGGATACTGCATTCAGTTTTGCTTGCCACAATGAGAAAATGATGTGGAGACTCTAAAAAGAGTGCAGAGAAGAGCAACAAAGATGATTAGGGAATTGGAGGCTAAAACATACGTATGAAGAGTGGTTGCAGGAACTGGCTATGTCTAGTTTAATGAGAAGGACTAGGGAGACATGATAGCAGTGTTCCAATATCTCAATATCTTTGTTGCCACAAAGAAAAGGGAGTCAAGCTATTCTCCAAAGCACCTGAGGGCAGGACAAGAAGCAATGGGTGGAAACTAATCAAGGAGAGAAGCAATTTAGAACTAAGGAGAAATTTCCTGACAGTTAGAACAATTAATCAGTGGAACAGCTTGCCTCCAGAAGTTGTAAATGCTCCCACACTGGAAGTTTTTAAGAAGATGTTGGATAACCATTTGTCTGAAGTGGTGTAGAGTTTCCTGCCCAAGCAGGGGTTGGACTAGAAGACCTCCAAGGTCCCTTCCAACTCTGTTATTCTATATTCTAAAAACCACTAAGTAAGCTACAGTTTTTCAGCACTGCTCTGTTGCTGGTTTCTCTCTCTCTCCCTTTCTTGGAGAACCATCTCCTAGGGGGACTATATCTGGAGGCCACAATCTACTTATTTTGCTATGGATATATAGAAGCATTTACTGATACAATGAAATATTCTCTCTTAATCTATAGCTGTAATATATTTAATTCCTATCGTCCTGACAAATAGTAAAAAAGAGCACTATTTAGTTTAGGAAATGCACTTTATTCATAGATTCTAGGGACTTAAATTCCTGCTCACCAATCTCAACAAAATCATCAGTCCCTTGACTATGATGCCTTTAGCATCTTCCTATATTGCTGCTACTGCTGGAGAGCTGGGATTTACTTTACATAGTCAATGACCCTGCTGGGAATATCTACTTTTGACATACATTCCCCATGGTTTTTTTTACTCATTCCTCCCAGGAACTCCATGTCCCTCCATGATGAGATAACACAGTAAGATTTTTGGGGGTGGGAGGGTGGGTGTTAATTGGTTATTATACTATACAGTTATTATCTGTTCATGTTTTATTTTCTAAGCAATTTATTTATTTATATTTAGGTTTTTTTTACCTGCTTAGTGTTTATTCAAAGAGGAGATTTCCCCCCCTATATCTTTAACCGTTTTCTAAATTAGAATTTCATTAAAAACGTTGTGGTTTTGCTTCCCTTCAAATGATGTAGCTACTTTTTTACTGGCTTCTTTAGTTCTACCTATAGGAGAAGGCTGATGTAGCGACAGCTGGCTAAATGTGTATATCCATATATTTAAGGTTCTAGTTTCTAAACTAAGCAGATCAAGTTTCTGTTCAAAATGTGTGCCACAAACCATTTTTCTCTTTTTTCCTACAAGTTGACAACTCACTCCATGCCTTTATTTACTGAAGAAATGAAATACATTGCATAAAAAATACAGGATATTTTATTGCACTATATCTGATACAAAAAAAATCTCAGTTGTGGTACTAAATACAATGTTTGAAGCAGATTTTTCTAGCTGACTCAGAGCAGGGAGATTATTAACTTATTACTAAATTGTTACCTGTAAGAGCTAGTGATTTTTCTTGCCAAAAGAAGTATCTTACCAGGAAATAAACATATTTTTAAAACCCACTGCAGCCAAAATTGTCTTCCACTGTAAAAGCAAAGTTTTATTGAATTTCTTGCAATTTGGTTCTATCAGCTGGCCTGGGGCTCTAATTTTTTTTGGGGGGGGGGGGGAGTGGTATCTTGAAAATGGTTAATGGGTTAGACAGAACCCCAGCTTCTCCCTATAAGCACTTCATTCCCTTCCTCTCCGTCTTGGTTAATTTAATTTTAACTGAATTTTAAATTTATGGGTTTTATATGGTATTTTATTGATTGACTGTAAACTGCCTAGAGTCACCTTGGTGAAATGAGCAGTATAGAAGTTTAATAAATAAATTGAATAAATAACATCTTTATCTGTACAAACTTCATTTTGCTTTGTAAAATGCATGCATGCTCAAAACTAAAGCACATGATCAGAGTAAAGGTAAACTTCAAGCTTTAATCTCAACATATTGAAGTAGGGCTCAGAAACTCCCATATGATATCCAGAAATTATTCTCAATCACTGTAGGCAAAGTTGAGATCAGCAGAACAATAGTTTAACTTGGCACACAGAATAAAACCCTAATTCTAATCCTAAATAATTCTTCTCATTGTGTTAGAATATGTGTGTCAAACTTGCAGTGTCATGTTGCTGTCACGTGAAGTTTCGCAACTTCCCCCCCCTTTGTGGATGGGGGGGGGCGTGGTCTATACGTGACACAACCAGCTTGTGGGCTGCCAGTTTGACACCCCTGTCAGTTAGAATAATCTATAATGTCACATAAGTGAGATGAGTGGCTAGATGAATGGAAAAAAATAATAAATAAAAGGTCTCCTGATGATCACTTTCAGTCTATCTCTGAATCCAGATCACAACACACATTATGGTAATAGGAGCAAATATGGGTCTAGGACTTGTTTACACTGAGCATGTTCAACCAATGTATACTGGGATAAAGTTTAACCAATGATTCATTCTCCTTTTGGTAGGGCTACCAGATATGGGCAGCAAAATGCAGACGCTAACAAAATAGCAGGGGGAAACAGAAATACCAATCATGCATTTCCTTTTAGACTAAAAAACATTTTGCATGGAGGATATAACAGATCAAATAAATTATATGCATAAGATAAGAAAAAATATTCTAATTTACACAAATACATCTTTGCTACCTCTTTTCATATTTTTGTATGTAAATTTATATATTTACCAACTCTTCTTTATTCTATGTTCTACATATTTTATTCTTGCAAGCTAGCCTTTCTTCTACCATATGCATTCCTTGCTTGGTACGCTATCTTTTATTCTTTAAACATTTACCTCTCCCTTTCTGAGAATCTCAATGTATTCAGCCTAACCACAATTTTCTTGGTTTTCCCCTTCTTTGGACCCATTCTCCTTTTTAAATGTATTGGTTTTGCAATTCAAGCCTCATACATTCTCTCTACTGAAAAAAACCCCATTCCAACATACCTCTTTCATATGGTCTCACACTGTTGTATTCTGTCCACATTCATTCACCATCCATTCATTTGTTACCTTATTTCTATTTATACTCTTATATAACTCATTCCCACTGCATCCAACATTTTATTTCTCACATCTATTTAGCAAAGTGTGCAGATGCACATTCTACACACCAATATTATCTTCTTTTAAATCACGCAATACTCACTATTTTTCTACCAGTATTTACACATCTTTAAATGTCTCTATTCATCCTTCTGTAGTGTAGAAGGGAAGCTGTGGTGCTTACCCTCTGAAATACCATATGACTTCACCTGAAGATCTGATTTTCCCCAACTCTACCAGTATTAGTTTTGAAACAAACAAACAAAAACCTTTAAAAACTGGTTATTTCACCAAGTGTGAGGATGAAGAATTTAAGAGAATCCATGAGATAGTTATTATAGATGTGACAATTGTTTCCTCAATTCAATTATATATACAGAATCACTGTTTAACAACTGCACTATTTAGTGACTGTGTGAAGTTACAAGAGTGCTGAAAAAATAACTTGACATCCAGTCCTTTCAGTTTTGATTCTCCAGGGTCCCATGGTCATTTGATTGCAATTTGCACACAGCTTCTGACAAGCAGATTCAATGGAGACACCATCAGTAAAACAATTAAGTTGTGGTCAAAACATGGCTTCTATTTTCACATCCCTAACACAGAATGCTTATTAAATTTTACTTGGTATTGAACCATTTGCTAAACATTCAATTTGTAGTGAATTTATGATTTACTTCCATTGTATAATACTCTTCCTGCATTCAACAACCCACCATCAACTCCAAAGCAGCAAAGAACATTGTACAGTTCAAACCCATTCACTTTATCATGTTCTTCCTTTAAATTCACAAACATATAATAAGATAACTATCTCATATAGATCAATTTCTACTACAAACATGTTATAGATTGATTCTAGAGCAGGGGTAGTCAACCTTTTTATATCTACCGCCCACTTTTGTATCTCTGTTAGTGGTAAAAATTTCTAAACGCCCACCGGTTCCACAGTAATGGTGATTTATAAAGTAGGGAAGTCAATTAAATTGAAAAAAAGGAAAGTGCTTCAGTATCAGACAAAACCCCTACATGAAAGCTGGAACGCTCACTAGTGGGTGGTAGGGACCAGGTTGACTGTTCGAGAGCGTTAATATTAAAACCTCATTCTCCTTCATAGATACATAGCACATACATAGTACAATATCCTGTATTTTAAATGTGGGTAACCTCATGTCATCCCTCCAGGAAGCCATATCGCCAGGTCAGATGGAACAAATAATAATAAATATACACAGCAATGTTAATGTTTTATATTTAATCATATTCCTTTGTGTCAAGCAAAAGGTTTATAGTATTGTTCTGCCACTGTGCAAGTTTGAGTGCCAAGAACAAAATTGAGGTGCCAAAATATGTACCAGTTTTTTCTTCTGTACAATTTCAATGAGAATTATCATTTGACAACCAGAATGTATTCATGTGCAGGTGAAAACATTAAGCACAATGTCATAAATAAACCAAAACTTCTTATTGTTTTTGTTAAGTCTTTTGAGTTATTAACAGTTGCACCTCGTCCAGCTTTCATATCTCCTGGGCAATCTGACAGCAGTAGAAAAAACTCCTTCTGGAAGGAGTCAGTGTTGTATGATCTCAGCATAAATATCAGGGATTGTGAAATCTAAGAACATCCTCCCCATGGAATTCTGAATAGTATATATTTTCTTAGAGCTTGTGAACGGGGACAAAATAGACATATATCCGCAGAAGCTGTCAATAAAACAATCATATAAGCTGAGAAATTTTAAAAAGGCCTGAAATCTGCTTTTTCCACACACACACAAAAAAGTATCTGGTGGAAAACAGCAATAAATTCCAATTCAAGCTCAAGTTTCAAGTTTCACTTCATGCCAAGTTTTGATTCTAGAATTTGTTTTTTATATAGCAGGGGACATGAGCCCTTTTGATTTACATTTCACAACAGAACTGCAAGTGGCATGTGTTTTGTTTTCACACTTCTTGGCAGTATTAAAATGAGGATTCACTTCTGTCTGTTAAGTAATGAAGACTCACATATCTAGTCACAAAAGAAGAGGATGACCACCTGCCAGGCTTGGCATCAACCCACAGCATGATTCATTGCTACAGGTGTCCCCCCTTTTTATAAAAAAAAATCAACCTAATACTAACAAAAGGACATTACACAATTCCATGTAATGCTAATTTAATTCATGTACAATATTCATATGTATGTATGAGACTGCACTGCAGAAAAATTCCGTGACAGCAGAAATAACCCCAGCTGCAACAGAGCCAGCAACATGCTAGAAGCTTCTGTTACCTTTGCGTTTACCAGACTGCCTGTCAGGCTCAAGCAACCAGATCCGTATGTGAAAGATTCAAGTTGACTACTTTACTGTGTTCTACCCATAGTAGAAGAATTTCCCCAGACTGTTCACCTTACCTTACCAACAGATAAGGTGCCATGGAACTTGGAAGGGGGCGGTGTCAGTTTAGGTCTCTTGCCACTGTGCAATGATACAAGGCTAATTCCCCATTTGATCCCTCCTCTTTGCCTGGCTGAGGATTTCCTAACACTGCCTCTTCGGGTACCTGGCAACTGGAAAAATCTTCTAATGAGTCAGAAGCATCAATGATTGGCACATTAGCTGCCTAAAAAGAAATATGACCCTGCTATCGTTTTAATTTTCCCGTTTGTACATACTGAATTGTATTAGTAGAAAATAAACACAGTATTGTCAAAGGCTTCAGCTGCATGGACTAGGTAGGAATTTTTATCAACACAGTTCAAAATATAGCACAATGTAGCCCAACACATTCAAAATAGTAACAGAACTGAAAACTTATCCACTGGGACTCTGTTCAACTTGTCATTTATCTGCCTAATGCTTACTTAAGGAGCTGTTGGATTGAGGACAACTGTATGTCTGGGGGAAGATCATTCCAAAAATTGTTTGGGATTCCAATAAATATAGGCTGAGGAAGGTTGGAAAGATTAGAACTTCCTGTTCAAGGGTCACCCACAGATTGCTGCTTATATATAGGTCCATTGGTGGGTTTCAAAAATGTGTAATTTTTTTTACTACCGGTTGTGTGGGCATGGCTTATTTTGTGGTTCTGACTTGGCAGTCATGTGACCAGGTGGGAGTGGCTTGGGAGTCATGTTGCTGGGTGGGCACGGTCAATTTAGCTGTCCATATTGCCAATTTAGCAGTCCATTAAACAATACACAGCAGCCCCTTTTTCTATTCTTTTTAATACTGCATGAAGTTTTTGCTCTAGGTTTTTTTTTAATTAGGGGGAAGTTGGCAATGCCTGGGGATTTCTCCTCTGTGTTAGAGCCACCAAAATAACCAAGATGATAGAAGGTCTCCTGCTGGAGTTTAGTCTAGATGACCTCTGAGGTCCCTTTCAGCCCTGGATTGCTGTGCCGTTTCAAAGCATCCTCTGAAGCTGCATCTACTGCCAGATTTGTGATCCTTCCTTCCTCTCCTTTTTCTCTCTCTCCCTCCCTCCATCCATGCATCCCTATCTCATTCACTTTCCCTTCCCTCTTTCTCCCTTCCTTCCCTCTCTTTTATTTCTTTTTCTACCTTCCCTCCTTTTCTTTCTCCCTTCCCTTCCCTCGTTCTCCCATCCCTCCCCTCCCTCTTTCTTTCTTTCTCCCAGAAGAATCCCAGAAGGTCTTTGGTAGGAGGAAGAAAAGCCAGACGTTTTGAAACTGAGAACATGCCCACTGATCATCTGGCATTCTTAGAGTTCCACTATTGATTAGCTTAGCCTGAGCAAGGATAGCCAGTAGCACTTTCAATAGCTCTCAATTCAAGCTCCATGCCAGAGGTCTTCAAATTTGACAACTTTAAGACTTGTGGACTTCAACTCCCAGAATTCAACTCTGCTGGCTGGAGAACTCTGGGAGTTGTCAAGTTTGAAGACCTCTGCTCCATGTACTTGGGGATCCCCAAACAATGAGGATTTCTTTCTCTCTTTCTCCTTTGAAGCCCCTCCCCCACCGGCAGCCTGCTTTTGCTCCCAGGGGGCTGCAGGGAGGCTTGCTAGGCACCCCCACACCCTATTTTGGGCCTAGGAGGCCTCCCTGAAGCCCCCTTGGGAGCCATAATGGAGCTCATGAAGCTCATGAGGACTCCTGGAAGGGGTGGGGAAGGTAAGATTGTGAGCCCGGTGGGGGCAGTTGGAATACGCAGCAAGTTCTGGGGAAGTGTGGGCAGGCACCACATGGCAATTTAGGCAGGCAAAGCACCTGGGAGGTGAGGAGTGACTGGGTGGGGAGGGTGGGCAGGGCAGCCGACCAAGGAACTGGTTTGGTGAGGTGGTAGACCTGGGTCGCTGCCGGTTCCACCAAACCACTATTGGTTCAGCCGAACCAGGCCAAACCGGTAGGAACCCAGCACTGAGTAGGTCTCCAAAATATTGCTTATATCTAGGAAGGTTGATCTATCATCTGTTGTATGGTACAATGTCATTACTTTACTGTCAAAGGAGCTTAACAGTCGATGAGGTTAATGAATATTCAGCAGAGCATCTCTACCACTACTACAAATCTTAGTTTCGAGAAGGAAAATATAAACAAGAGACTTATTTAAAAAGATCACAGCAAAGTCACTGATCCCTGGCACACATACAAAGCATACCTTTGCATAGATTTATAATTTGGCTTTTCCTCCTTAGTCTCATCTGACCCTGGCAACTCAAAGCAAGACTATAATACAAAACCCTGTTTGATCTTCATAAGTCTGGAAAGATTGCAAAACAAAATTGAGATTTCTTGGATGGGCAATTTTGTGAGGGTAGAATATAATTCTATTTGATAGAATAAAATATAGTAATGCTGTATTTAATGCTACAGAGGCAAACAATGTTATCCATTTAGACAATGTCTTTTGGGGACCAATGTTTGATGATAGCACCGCAGAAGAAAAACTTGTTAGTGACAGTGGGTTGTGAAAATATTAGTCATATCACATATTTGAATCTTGTGGCATCAGCCCAGAGTGCTTTTCTGACTGCTCATTTTTCGATTTCAAAGTGTAAAGTCCATTCTCATTGAAATATTTCCATTTCACTCAGCTCTAACCATTATGTGCACTTTAAGGTCTGGTGAACTAGGTAAAGTTCTATAGTCAGTGTCATTGATAAAACTCTAGATGGTATTTTAAATCCCAACATGTTAGCCAATCAGAGGGTTATGTAAAACAACTTCCTAAAGATATACATGATTACTCAAAGTGCACTGGGCTCTGATACATTAAAGGACAGAGAGAAGAAAGAAAGTCTTCTCTTAAATACTTAGGCGTATGTGTTTTATTCAATCAATTGCCCAGATAAAGTAAATCCTTAAAGTTTTTATATTTGGATATGATCAAACAGAAGAAATTTGCCAATCCAATTAATGAAGACTTTTTCCTTCACCAATTTGTGATAAGCTGGCAAGGTTTAAAGAAACGGTTCACACATATATATATATGGCCACACCACAGGTTGTAATAGAAAAAGGAATTGACCGGGGTGGGGGGAGATAGAATTGAATTGAATATTTTCAACTCTTTGAATACTTTATTTGGCCAAGTGTGATTAGACACACAAGGAATTTATCTCCGATATAGAAGCTCTCAGTGTATATGTCAAGGTTCCAAATAGTATCCTCTATGAAATAATAGCTCGAGGCAAGATGTTCCTCAAAACACCAATTTATTAGAAGAGCCATGTTGGCACATCTGGGAAAACCCAAACCAGAAAGCTTCCAGGCTTTCCCCACCCAGCTGAAAGTTCAAGACCCTACCCCAACACCCACAAGTACATAAAATGATCCAATCAGTCACTGCCCTGGATGAAGATTCCTCCCATTCACATCCGTCCATGTGCAGGAATGAGGCAACCTTGACTTTCTGAGAAGGAATGTTATTATGGCTACACATCTTCCAAGCTCCATACCATCCCCCCTCCCAGTTTCCCATAGTAACTATGTTTGAATATGTGGCAGCCTTGAGGCCCAATCTCCCCCATCAATACAATACAATAGCAGAGTTGGAAGGGACCTTGTAGGTCTTCTAGTCCAACCCCCTGCGTGGGCAGGAGCCTTATACCATTTCAGACAAATGGCTATCTAACATCTTTTTAAAGACTTCCAGGGTTGGGCCATTCACAACTTCTGGAGGCAAACTGTTCCAGAGGTTTCCAAACCTGACAGTGCATGCAAAGCAACAACAACAACAACAACAACAATAATAATAATAGTTGTACCTGCCAAGAAAAATAGGGGGCAGGGGACTATTGCAAATCCACCAAACTGTAGAAGAAGAAAAACGAAGTTTAAATGATTATGTGAACCAAAGTACAGAAAAATTGCTGCAGGCTGTAAAAATGGAGAACAGCATAAAAACAACAGAATACAAAGGCAGAATATAAGGAAAAACAGCTGGATGACAGATTAAATAGATGGAAGACCAAGGTTTGCATGGACAGCACTTGAAAAACATTGAAGGAAAATGTGATGACAACTTGACATGGACATGGCTTAAGATGGGAACTATAAAGAAAGAAATGGAAGGTTTAATACTGGTCGCTCAAGAACAAGCACTACAAACTAATGCCATGAAAGCGAAGATTCAAAAATCCACTGACAACCCAAACTGCCGACTTTGCAATAACAAAGTCGAAACTGTTTCACATTTAATATGTGAATGCAGCAAAATTGCACAAACTGATTACAAAGCTAGACACGACCGAGTTGCTAAATTAATCCACTGGTCATTATGTAAAAAATACGATTTACCTGTATTCAGAAAGTCATGGGAACACAAAGTGGAAAAGGTTATCGAGAATGAGAGGGTGAAGATCTTGTGGGGCTTTCGAATACAAACAGATTGTCATTTGGAGCACAACACACCAGATATCACCGTTGTAGAGGGTCGAAGTGTACAGTTTTTAGATATCGCTGTTCCTGGAGATGCCAGAGTCGAATAAAAAGAACTAGAAAAAATAATGAAATATCGTGACCTGGCCATCGAAACTACACAGCTATGGATGAAACATGTCACAGTAATACCCATTGTCATCGGGGCACTTGGCACCATGTCCAAAAATTTTACTAAATACATCAGCAAATTGCAGCTTCCTACAATAACACCAGCGGAACTGCAAAAAACTGCGCTACTTGGAACATCTTACATTCTAAGAAGATACTTGGTTGATACCTAGGATGCTGGCAGCAAACCGTATCAACCATTAGCACCAGTCAATAGTATTTGCAATGCATTTTTAAATGTTCAGTTGGCTGAGTTTCATGTTTCATGAATAAAATAAATAAATAAATAATAATAATAATAATAATAATAATAATAATAATAATAATAATAATAATAATAAAAAAAAAGGGGGAGTAAATAATTTAATAAGAAAGATAAATAATACTACAGCCACACTACATGAGTAAGTATACTGTACATATATATTAGGGACCACTGTGAGAATTGGGCATTCAACAGAGTGATGGCATGAGGGAAAAACTGTCCTTGTGGCTAGTTGTTTTAATATATAATGCCCTAAATAGCACCGTCCCAAGACAAGACATTGAAACAGCTTATGTCCAGGAAATGAGAAGGTATGTACTCTAGGTATCTTCTCAGCCCTTCTTTGACCCGCAATTCAATTCAATATAATTACAGATCTTCTAGGGAAGGCAGGCTGGTTGCAATTGTTCTTTCTGCAGTTGTAACTGTCTATTGGAATCTGTATTTGTCTTGTTTGATTGCTAGACCAAACCAGACAGCTATAGAAGTACAAATCACAGACTCAATAATTCCTCTGTAAAACTGTATTAACAATTCCTGGAGCAGTCTCAACTTTCTGAGCTGCCACAGGAAAAACATTCATTGTTGTGCCTTTTTATTGATGGTTCTAAATGTCCATTTCAAGTCTTGGGAGATTATAGAACCAAAACGCATGAAGGACTCTATTTAAGATACTCATACAATACTTTTCTGGTCATATTGGTTTTTTTAAAAACATTTCCCAGTACAAAGATTAATAAAAGAAGCTCTTTAGATAAGCCTAGTCCAGTGATGGCGAACCTTTTTTGGCTCGCGTGCCAAAAGCAGGGGGAGCGCAGGGGGGTTGTGCGTGAGCGTGCCACACCCATAATGCTATGTGCGTGACCCCCTGCATTTGGCACGCTTTTTTTGCCCTCCCCAGGCTCCAGAGGCTTTCTAGGAGCCTGGGGAGGGTGAAAACATCCTCCCCTCCCCACCTCCAGAAGCTTCAGGAGCTTCCCTAAAGCCTCCAGAGGGCAAAAAACGGCCTCAAAAGAAGAGCTAAATCAGCTGGCCAGCGCATACATGCGTGCTGGAGCTGACAGGGCAATGCCTCGCGTGCCCTAAGAAATGGTTCTGCGTGCCACCTTTGGCACCCGTGCCATAGGTTCGCCATCACTGGCCTAGTCTATAGTATTCCTCTGATTTGGAGCATAAATACATTCAATATAATTAATTATAAAGTCATTATTTTTTTAATTCAAATTGACATGGTTTATTTAAATCTCCCTAATTTTTTCGTATAAATACAAATCATAATTTAAAGTACCCAAGGTATAATTCTTTGATATGAATCAATTCATTTTTAAAGTTTTGTGGCCTTTTCTTTGCAACATAACTTTTATATTATTTGCAGAAGTGTCATATTTATATTTCACTGTTTAAAAAAAACCAAACTAAGAGGGGGAGTAGGAGTAGGAAGATATATTGTTTTTCATTTCTATCAGCAATAATAAAGTGCTGATAAATAAGGTGGTTTTAAAGCAGGGGTCTCCAACCTTTGCAACTTTAAGTCTGAAGGACTTCAGCTCCCAGACTTCTCCAGCCAGCTTTGCTGGCTGGAGAATTCTGGGAGCTGAAGTCCTTCAGACTTAAAGTTGCAAAGGTTGGAGACCCCTGTTTTAAAGAACATGTTCTACTTACTCGTTTTAGCCTGAAAGGCAACATATAGGAATGAGGATGTGTAGGCAACAGCAATACATTTTATTAAGTCATCAGGAATTTACAGATAGCCACATGACATCCCCCTCCCACCTGACATACAAAAATCTTGCAAATCTAGTTTCATTTACTATAATCTACAACCACATGAGTTAAAAAGCACACCTGTATTAAAAAAGAATCAAAAAACAAAAAAACACCACTAATCCCCACGCACTCAGAAAATCAAAATGATGTGTAATCATCTGCTAACTGGCAACTTTCATCTCATCTATTTTGCCACCGTAGCTTCTACACCCTTCCTATTTTTGCAGTCAAACTACAACCACTTCTGGATTGTTGGTTTGCAAGTCAGCTACTCCTCTGCTTATCAACTGAGCCCCTGCAAAGCACACCATGTGCTGCAATTGAGATGACATGGGCTTTTTGCACAGCTATTATGAGCCAGGATAGAAATGGTTGTCTCTGAATTTAGCTACTGTATAAACAGTGGCACCACAGAAGAGAGAGGAAATGTGGACACACTTTTCCTTGTGACCTAACAATTCTAGACAGTCAATGTATTTCCATCAGTATTTAGGCTGATTGCACTTAGAAACCAAAAGGAAGCATGTTGGAAATACCTACAAAGCACACAACCCTATCTCCCAGGGAAGTGGAGGAGAAATTTCCTTGACAGAACAATTAATCAGTGGAACGATTTGCCTCCAGAAGTTGTGAAGTTTAGTTTAGTTTAGTTTTATTAGATTTCTATCCCGCCCTATCTCCCGAATGGGACCCAGGGCGCCGCACAGAAACTTAAAAATAAAAAAATACAAACAATACAAAATTCTACAAAAGTTAAAACTAAAATTAAACAATTTAGCCCGTGCTAAAAACAATTAATTTAAAAACCCAACTCTAAAAATAGAAACCCTTAAAAATCCAATGTTAAAATCTAACCTGAAATATAGGCATACACTAACTCTAAGCAAGGCCAGCGAGATGGAACAAGTGCGTTTTTAATGAACGGTGGAAAAGGCGAAGGTCCGTAATGGTGCGAAGTTCGGGGGGTAGGTCATTCCAGAGGGTTGGACCCGCCACAGAGAAGGCTCTTCCCCTGGGTGCCGCCAGCCGGCATTGACCAGCTGACGGCACCCTGAGGAGGCCCACTCTGTGGGAGCGGACCGGTTGAAGGGAGGTATGTGGTAGGAGACGGTTCTGCAAATAACTAGGCCCTATGCCATGGAGCATCTTAAAGATGGTCACCAACACCTTGAAGCGCACCCGAAAGGCCACCGGCAGCCACCACCAGTGAATGCTCCAATACTGGAAATTTTTAAGAGATTGGACCACTATTTGTCTGAAATGGTATAGGGTTTCCTGCCTGAGCAGGGGCTTGAACTAGAAGACCTCCAAGGTCTCTTCCAACTCTGTTATTCTTTCTGTTCTGAAGGTAGAAGCTACTTAGGTATCTCTATCTGGGTGATATGCAGAATATCAATAAGAGTTTCTGACTGAAGAACAACAGTTAAAAAGAACACTTTTCCCTTCCTAAACCAGACTAACAAGAAAGAATAGTTTGGAGAAAATTAGGAGCAGATCTTATTTGGAAGTGTTTGCCCATTTGTAACTAATACTAAGTACAAATCCTAAAGTGACTCTGTATTCAAAGGCACTTGAGCCCTTAACTCAACAAGGATGTAGATTCAAGTTCTGTAATTCAGGCCCACCACTTCTCAGAAAAGCACTTCTTATAAAATACTTTCCCTCCAGAGTTATTTTATACATGAAAGTTAGCTTTCGTGTATAAAAACAATACGGATAAACTTTTCAGGATGCATGGTTTTCCTCAAATTTAAGTGATATTCGTGGAGGAAATTATCTTGCAATAAAGAATCCCAGAAACTGTTGCTCAGAACAGTAAAGTAGCAAAATGTGTAGTTCTCTAACCATAGAATTAATCAGCTGCATTTTCGAAGCCACAGATTCTTAAATGCAGGAGATGTTGAAGAAGGGTACTATAACACCAAGCCTTGTTTAAGGAACTGAAAATTATAATCCATTAGTGAAGAATGAACCCAGTTAAGAACCCTTCAGGCTAAAGCATCTGCTAAATGATGTATAGGAATGAAATGCTGGAAGCAGGTCTCCATCCCATATCCCAAACTTCTTTGATGAACAAAGATAAGTAGGGGAAACACAAATACAGGCAGGAATATATTGGACCAGAATCCGAAATTGGCTTTTCGAAATTACTGGCTGTAGAATTAAGTTGATTCCGGAAACGTTCTTACTAGGCATGAAACCAGATAATTTAAACAAATCTAATTGGTATTTAACTCTCCACATCATTATTGCAGCTAGAATTGCTTTTGCCCAAAAATGGAAATCCAGTGACATTCCATCAGAGTCAATATTAATCGCTAAAATTATGGACTGTGCAGAAGCAGACAAGCTTACCAGCCTATTGAGAGACGAACAAGATTCGCTATTCTATGTGTGCTGGGATCGCTGGTACGCTTGGCTACAAAGGAATTTAAAGAAGCGGACTTAACATTGCTGATTTAGAATCTCTATATGCTTTGATTACACTCCTTCACTTTGTCCTGGTTTCTTTCATTTTTTTTTTTTACGCCTTTCTTATCAGAGATATGTATCAAATTAATAAGTGGTAAATGTTAGTTATAGTGCTATAACTCTAGTTATATTGTAATACTCTCTGCAATCACTTTGTATCATTTAATGTCTTATTCTGTAAGCTTTTGCTTTTTAATGATTCAATAAAAAAATTTTTTTAAAAAAAGAACCCTTCAGGCTAAAGCATCTGCTAAATGATGTATAGGAATGAAATGCTGGAAGCAGGTCTCCATCCCATATCCCAAACTTCTTTGATGAACAAAGATAAGTAGGGGAAACACAAATATTTAGACCCAAATGTCCTTTTTCAAAAGGCAACTAGATTTTGTTTTTCCTCAAAGATGTTTTATTTCTCATTCAAGAAACTTTTTCAATTCTGACACTTCTTGGCTTTTTGCTTGAGAAGTGAAACATCTTCAAGGAAAAACTAAGTACAGTTACCTTTTGAAAAAGCACTTTCAGGACAACCATGACCTAGAACAGGGGTCTGCAAAGTCGGCTCTTTTAAGACTGGTGGACTTCAACTCCCAGAATTCCCCAGCCAGCTATGCTGGCTGGGGAACTCTGGGAGTTGAAGTCCACCAGTCTTAAAAGAGCCGACTTTGCAGACCCCTGACCTAGAAGACTGAGAATCTCCACAGAAACAAACATTTAGATAATTAATTGCAAAACTGGATATACAAAGATGTCCACTTAATCATATTTCTGATAAGATTTAGACTTTACAGTAGAGAAGATGGTCACAAATCTTGGGGCTACACCTGGTTCGCCAGGCAAACTACATAAAATATTTTCAGTTTCAGCATCTTACTCAACGTCAAGGTGTCAAATACAAACCAAAAATACAGTCCTGTAAAGGTTTTTATTTAACCAACCACCTCTCAGAATTTCAAGACAAAAGCTAAAATTAGCTATGTGAACTACTGTATAGAAGATTTGTTCTGCACAAACCAGGAAGTATCTATTTGATCTGATTGGATGCTCTGTAAAGCTCCTATATGAGATTAGATTCAATCAGTACAGTGCTTCTTTAGTTAAATACATTCAGTATAACATACTCATGTAGCATTCCTATTGAATTAAATTACTAATGAAGCATAGTGTTGGGTTTTATATAAATAAGATGTGAGGATCACAGGTACACCTATACAGATCATTCTCTCATATATAGTGAAAGGGATTTTGTTGTATTGTATCTTTGATAGGATATGACTAAAATAAATATTCTTGTAAAATCATAGACATCTAAAAGTAAAGCCCAATTTATATCAAAATGTATATACAAAAACTAGATTCTGAATTTCATAACAGGAGAGAAGCAATTCTGTACCATCTGTTTTGTGTTCAGCTCACCAAACCTATTTGCAACCCTGTTCACAGCTAAGTAAGATCTTAAAGGCAAAACAGATCATCTTAAAAATGGAATAATAATAATAAATTAGATTATCAAATTGCTGATATGCAATAGAACACCATACTGCATGAATATATAAAAGCACATTACACTGAACTACACTTCTGCTAACTAGGCACAGCGACTAAATTCTAAGAATTTTCTCTATGCTAAACAGTTTGCAAAAAGGGAAAAGAATCATGCTTACCAGTGACAGCTATCCTCTTCTTTCCATGGTCTTGTAAAATATATCTATAGAGATAAAAATTATAATCTGAAATGGTAGCATTTTATTAAAAGTACTGCAAATAAAACTACTGCAAAATATCATTTATTTCCCTTCTTTTAAAAAAATATAATTCTTAAAATGATTAAGAGAGAGAGAAAAAAACACAACTCAGCCTTCCTGCTCACTGAAATAAATTACTCATGCTGACTCACCAACCACAACTTCCTCTCCCTACATTCTATTCATACTTTAGGGTTTGAATAATCAACTTCTCAGGATCTCTGGATCTCAAATTCTTCCACGAAGGAGACATTTTAATCCATACTGTGGGAGAGAAATATTTTCCATCACTGTTCAAATAAAGATATCCTGCTCTCTTCCTTCTCTCTCACTGAAACCCTACATCTGACAGAAGTGATTGCTTCCCATTTTTTTCTGGTTCCCAAGGAACAGGTACTGCAGGAAACGTTCAGTATTTTGTGAATGTGCTTCAAATAGTTACATGCAGCTATAGTTTATGCTTTCTTGATTTATATAAAGAAGAAGCTTAAATGGGAAAATCCATATTATTGTACTGTCATAATAACAAAGAAATATCTAGACAAGGCATTTACTGGATAAAAACATCAAAATTAATACTGTCAACTATACTTTTAAAAATAACTTTTCCTAACTGCAAAAACGTTATTGAAAATATATCAGCAATAGCTAGTGAAAACATGATCATTAGAACCAAGAACTAAATAAAAGTTTTTATTTGTGGTAGTATCTTTTATTTGAAAAGATGTGTAATTCAATTCCTGTCAAGCGCAGAAAATCAGAATCCAGGCAGTTTAAATAAATATAGGTTTATATGTAGGTGCAAAGGGACTCAAGACTGATGATATGTTGGACCCCCTCCCTCAAGCTCAGCCTGGTCATCTCTTATGACTCCATTTTAACAATAGCATTTAGAGTTAAATATCATCCAACAGTGCTTTAAAGCACTCTCAGGGTGATTTACAATATCAGCATATTGCCCCCAACCATCATTTTACCCACCTTGGAAGGATGGAAGGGTAAATCAACCGTAAACTGGTCAGGCTTGAACTCCTGGCTGTGGGTAGAGTTAGCCTGCAATACTGCATTCTAACCACCGAAAAAAGAAGTAGAATTGAGATAGGTTATTTATCAACAACAGACTGGGCAAGTGCAGAACTTACTTGACTATCAGCTTGCACAATATGTTGGAATGGGTTCTGTTTAATTATATGTATGTATGTATATGTATGCATGCATACCTTCTTCTTTTTAAGGAAAACCCCCCAGAAACAGTAACAAAAACTTATAAGTCTTCTGCCTCTGTCTTCCTTTTCCTCCCTCTTATACTTCAGGAAGTCTAGTGGGGGGGGGGGCGCTAATGTGAGCCTTTGCCACATTCTCCTATTCTCTGGACTTTTCCTTCTGTACCTGATGTTTCCCTAATGGCTTCTGGATTCCTTCTCCAAAGCAATTTCTCTGCCTCCCTGCATTAAAAGAATTCTGGCTATCAGAATCCAGAAGAGTCTTTTCTGCTGCATTGCCCACCCTTTGGAAATCTTACTTCTAAGGTAAGATCTGCTCCTACCTCTCCCATCTTTCTGCAAGAGCCTGAAGATTTGGCTTTGCTGGTTGGTCTGGGGACCAGATGGGAGGCATTTCACTCTGGAGGAGGCTGCTTCACTAATGCCAGACTCCACTTCCATGCCTTCCTCTCTGATTTCCATCTTTTTGTTATCATATTGATATATTCTCATGTTCTTTTTCATTGCTTTCTTTTTTGTTTACTTTATTGTTCTATTTTGCTTACACTCTTATCACTTCTTCCTGTTTATTGTTGTAAGACACCTAGAATAGTGTCATGGTGACATAGGCAGCAAATAAATTCAGCAAATAATAATAATAAATGGAAGATAAATTAGAAATATCACAACTGCTATTCCTAGTCTGTCTATAACTAGACTGACAAAATTGGGGAAAACACCTTAAAAAGCAATAGTAAACTCTTCCCATTTTTCTAAAAAATACCAACTTGGATATCTCTCATACGTTCTAGGAATTAAACTGAACTGTACTGTACCTATGGTTAATCTTATCAGATCAAAGTATTACCAGTGTAACAAAATTGTACAGGCTTCACTGAGTCAGATGTAATTTCGGTAATTGCTTGCTTGTGTCCAGATATTGTGACTATGAAACCATTAAGAAAAGTTTGAAAAGAAGCAGCAATAACTGACCTTTTTACTACTTGTTCCTAGTAATGAAATTGCTTCCAAATAAATGGCCACGCCAAAAAAAAGTTATGAAAAGCAAAGAATTGTAAATAGAAATTCCTTGTAGATGGTATACAATTCTGTCAATAATCCTCAAGATAAGTCAAATGTAATAAATGTTGGTAATGCCATAATACATTAAAAAGATTTATGCTATATGCAGTAGACATGAAAAAAATATATCAGAGTACAATAAAATAGAAGTTAGAGCCTTAATATTTAGCATTAAATGTTTTTAATAGTTGTGTCTTCTGTTTTTTTTCCTGTTAGGTGATTTATCTTTGAAAAACAGCACAGTGGAGATAATTGACATTCAGGTCAAGAGATTTAAAAAAAAGACTTAAAAATCCTTTCCCCTTTTGTTAAAACTAATTTAATGTTTTCTGATTTTTATGGTTAATCCCTCACCCACAATGTAAGTCAGTAACTTCTCTGCCTACCTACTGATTGTATCTTTGTCTTAATTTTTTTCTTTTTTGCCTTTTTACCTTTGTCTGTTTTCTTTGAAACAGAATATATAATATTTCTCTTTATCTACATTAAGTATCGATGTTTACAGACACTGGTTTACCAGAACTTCTTTGATCAGCCTTTGCTAGGTAACAAACAAGCCACAAATAAGGGTCATTTGAACCAGCATGTCTCAGCATGTCAGAGTGACAAGTCTCTACCAAACAATTAATACAACAGAGAAAGCCATAACGGCTACATTTCCTGCTGCTGCAGTAAATAATTTCTGTTCAAAGTTATCGAAAGTACAGGTTTGTATAAATCCAATCAGCAGACTCGTCACTGCGACATGCTGAGACATGCTGATTCAAATGACCTTCACATTTGGCTTGTTTGTTGATGAGAACACTTGCAATAAATGTACTCATTTACAAGGGGCTGGTAATTAATTTAGTCTCTATCTAGCAATTAACACAGGTAAATTACAAAAGAACAAAGTATTGCAAGTGTAACAATTATGATTGTCTCTTATTATTTCTATTTATAAATATTTATTTATATTAATTTACATGTGTAAAATATTTCCAACAGGATGTTCTACTTATTGAGGGATGAAGGCTTGCAGATAATTGTGGACATTGTTATTCTCCGTCTCCTTTCTATTTATCTATTTGCCTTTTATTGCTGTCAAACTACTAGATGGGCGGAAGCTAAGGCAAGTAACGGGAGCTCATGCTGTCATGTGGCACGTGGGTCTTGAATCCACTCCCCCGTAGCTCTATAAATGTCTTAAATAAACTAGAATAATAAATAAAATGTTATGGGTTTTATATTTAGGTGATAGACCTGTTTATCAGAGATAAACTCTTTGGACTATTTATTCTTGAAGGATATACATCAGTGGTCCACACGCCATTGAGGTTTGATTACTTAAAGCCTAAAATATGGGAGGGATGAATACTCCATCATTATTTGAAGTGGAAATACAAGAACCTTGAATATCCAACTTATCAAAGGTTGGTTTTTTTTTCAAAAACCCATGTCTCTACTGCTGTGGAAGCAAATTCTCATTGGTTTTCATCATTTAAGACTTTTTCATTCCCATTGCAGAATTAAAATATACAAGAAATAAACAAAATAACATCAACAAAAGGAAGGCATTTAGAAATAAGACAAAAAACTACATCTCATCAAACTTCACTTGGTTTACACCTTCAAAGTAAATCTAACATTTGCAGTTTGGTCCTTTAGGAAGTTAACATCCACCCCTATCCTAGAAAAATGAAATATCCTGGGAAATATTGAAAAGGCTGAATATTACATTTCCCTGGATAAGAAATTGGGAAATATGGTTTTAGGCAGGAAACAGACTCACTCTTAATAACCCCCACCTTTGTTAATGGGCCATTATAAAAGCCTGGGTCAGTCTATTCTACATAGCAAAGATCTCTTCCCTTCAGCTCCAGGGTGATGGGATTAAAGCATGATAGTATTAGCCCTTTACCCATCTCATCACAGGGCATTTGGGAAAAAGCAATCCTCAACCAAACTTGGACTCAAAGCACAACTTTAAGTTGCCCCTGCATGGCCCCATGCGAGTCTGACTACCAATCAGAATACATTTCTTACACAGGAACTTTCAGCCCTTCCTTCTCTTTTCTTCTTCCTCCCAACATCTGGAAGCATGTGATCACTTTTCCCCCCAGGACTTCAGACCATGTGGTTCTGTCCACCATTAAACCATCTTTCCAAGCAGCCTTCGTGTTCCCAGTGTCTTTTCCCCCCACTTGGAGCTGAACCCAGAAGGACATTTCTTCCAACAGTCCTAAGCACATGACGGTGGACAAAGATCCCAACTTCAATTCCAGCATATCCAAGAAAGACTTTTGTTCGAAATGCAGAAACCACTCTTGATAACCACAGATCAGGGGTGGGGAATAATGGCCCTTTTATGACTTGTGGACTTCACTCCCAGAATTCCTGAGCCAGCCATTGTTCCAACCTCTGCTGAAGACCATATTAACCTTAATGGGAGAATGAACTGGCTACTATTGCTCTGTCCACAAAGGTTTTTATGGAATAATAAGCAGTGAAGTGAATCACTCCTTTAAAGCAAAGCTGGCTGGAGAATTCTGGGAGCTGAAGTCCTTCAGACTTAAAGTTGCAAAGGTTGGAGACCCCTGCTTTAAAGGGATGGGAAACCTGTTGAATGCTCCATTTTTTTTCTGAAGAATCATACAAACTGATCTGGGTGAAGCTGAGCAGGGCTGCAACTGAAAGATTTCATCACTTTTTCCAAGCCTGAGAAGTCACCTAGCAAGGGGGAAAGGTATTTCTGAAAAAGATCTGAATTATTTTTAAAAGGTGCTTGAGATTAAAGTTAAGGCCAAAACAGCTCATTTCTGGAGCACCACAATGGCCAAACTATCTGATTTGCTTCTTAGACAGACCAGGTCTGTTCAAGTAAATAGTTAATGACCCCACTTTGAGTTTAAAATTCTTACTGAATCATCGAAGGCCAAATGCGATGTTATCTTTTAATGCACACTGTGTAGCCAGATCTATTGTTTAATTTTAATTAATTGTAGATAAGAAGGAGTATTACCAGCTGTCTGGTATACTCTCCCTTTCCAGCCAAGTGTCTCCATCTCCCACCATTGCCACTCATGGCTACTGACTTCATAAATTTGTAGAAAGTATGTAGAACCTTTTCTCTAACTGGTTTACTGATAAATGTCACATATATGGCTGCATTTTCTACTGAATAACAAGGTAACACGCTGCATCTGTGCTTAGATACATTTGTGTATTTGGAACAACAAAGGGGATTTTTATAGTTCAATCTAAGTCATGCAAGCAGCAGGGAAGGATGGTTTAGAAGCAGTTTGCCCAGAGGTGAAATGGTCTGAAGTCTGCTACCAGTTTGCTTCATGCACACATGCGCACCACAGGCACTTAAAAGCCTTTTCTGAGACTGCAAAGGTAAGGAGAACAGCGAGGGGGAGAACAGCTGTGCTGCGCCCTTTAGATTCACTAGAAAGCAGGATTTCCTGCTTTCTAGCTAAAATAAATCACGTGACACAGCTGATTGTTGCACAGCTGATCGTCGGAACATTTTAAAACTTTTTTAAAGCATGTTTTTTACTACCGGTTTGGGCGAACTGGTAGTAAAAAATGCTTTTAAAAGGTTTTAAAAAGTTCTGACACTTAGCTGTGCAACAATCAGCTTTGCCACATGATCGTCGGAATTTTTAAAAACTTTTTAAAAGCATTCTATTACCAGTTCGGGCGTACAGGTAACATTTTTTACTACAGGTTTGAGCAAACCGGCCCGAACTGGTAGCATTTAACCCGTCTTTTCCACAGGGTTCCATTGGTGGTGGCGATATCTCTGGATGTTTTTTTCAGTCACTCCTAGCCTAATCCAGCCCATTTTCAAAGAGTCTTTCTTTTACCTATATTTCCTCTCCCCCTCTCCCAAGTACAATACAATACAATAGCAGAGTTGGAAGGGACCTTGTAGGTCTTCTAGTCCAACCCCCTGCGTGGGCAGGAACCTTATACCATTTCAGACAAATGGCTATCTAACATCTTTTTAAAGACTTCCAGGGTTGGGGCATTCACAACCTCTGGAGGCAAGCTGTTCCAGAGGTTAATTGTTCTGTCAGGAAATTTCTCCTTAGTTCTAAGTTGCTTCTCTCCTTGATTAGTTTCCACCCATTGCTTCTTACGTTTTGTTTCTGGAAGGATCTCCTGCTGACAGACGGGCAAAAATGGACAGACAATTCCAGCAAGCCATTGATATAATTACTTTCCAGCCTTCCATGGGTTGGAAAAATTTAAAAAGTTTCCATAGGTCCCAATGGATTTGTTTCATTTATTTGTTAGCTAAGCCTTGTAGAATTTATAGGAACATAAGGGTAATCCATTGCTTGTAGAATCCGGCTTAGAAAGGGATCTAAATTTCCCTCCCATTTGTAGAGTGAGCCTACAAACTTAGTATAATATGTAGTTCAGTTCTAATAGAAGCTTGAACAATATATTTGGCTACTAGTGGTTAAACTGGTTTCTCTTCAGATCGTATAAATCAGGGGTGTCCAAACTTGGGAACTTTAAGACTTGTGGACTTCAACTCCCAGAATTCCCCAGCCAGCATGGCTGGCTGGGGAATTCTGGGAGTTGACGTCCACAAGTCTTAAAATTCCCAAGTTTGGACACCCCTGGTATAAATCTTTCGCTACTAGTGGTTTAAAATGAAGTTTACCAGCACTGTCTTCTGTTTGCACAAATCAGCCTACCACAAACGTGATGAAGGAAATAGTGGCCAAAATAAATCTTGGATAGTTTTCAGTCTAATGAATCATAATGTTTCTGACAGAAATCAGAGAATTCTATACACCCATTCTTAAAACTAGTATTCTCAAATAGATTAAATTGAAAAAAAATATTAAAATAAATGTAAGTTTGGGTTCAGTTATTGGGCAGCATTTGTGACAGACTGGGTTATCTTCAATATGGCGCAAGACTGTTATCTGTACTGTGAATATTTATATAAAGGAATAGGAACAATCTATTTACAAATCAAGGACTCCTACTGAATGTTAGATGGAGGTCTAAATGGCTACCTATATTTTAATTCAATTAGCTATTGAATTTTAACAAAAGATAATTTCTGATAAAATCCCACATCCCTTTTACAAGTGTTCAACAGGAAGAGGGAGGAAATTCAGGCATATAAATCTTCTACACTGCTTTTTCCGAATATATACATTCTTTTGATCTCATGATTACTACAAGGATACCTCAATGTAGTGTTTAAAAATAGCATTTCTATCATTAGTAAACAAAGTGTCAGATATGCACGTAATTAACTACAGTACTCATTCTAATTCAGGCTATCAAATTACTGCTTTGAGTAACCTTTGTATTAGTAATTGTTTCACAACTTCTAACACCCTTCCGTAGAACATATTTCTGTGTTGAACTACCTACAGTTAATCGGAAGATGGATGTTCCATGGAGGAAGGCAGGAATAAAGTAAATGGCATTTCATTCCTGGAAAGGTGGGAACATGAGAGTCAAAGTATTGATTCTATAAGCCATAAGAGGGAGCAGAGGAAAATTCTGGTAAGCTTTCAGGATTCCGTTGTTATACCCTACACAACAAGGGTGTCAAACTCGATTTCATTGAGTGCTGCATCAGGGTTGTGTTTGACCTCAGAGGGCAGGGGTGGTGTGGCCAGGGTGGGCGTGGCCAGGGTGGGCGTGGCCAGCTTGTCACTCATGTCAGGGGCACCTAAGGCAAGACTTTGCTAAGACCCTCCCTCACACTCATTATAATCTTCCTTCCTTCCTTCCCTCTTCATTCTTTCTTCTTCCTTCCCCTCATTCCTTATTTTTCTTTTCTTTCTCTCTTCCCCTTTCTCCTTTCCTGTACCTTCTTGCATACTCAAATGCAAAAGCGGAAACATTTCTCCTTTCGTTTTAGTTTCAGTTTGTTTGGATAGCCCTCTGCTAGTGAAAACATCTCCCCCGAGCTCCATGTTTGCTGGCAAAGGCACTGTGGGCCAGTCCTTTGTTGTTTCCAGGCTGGTCCCGCGGGCTAGATTTAAGCACCCCACAGGCCAGATTCGGCTCACGGGCCTTAAGTTTGACACCCCTGCCCTACAATAATAAAGTACATTTTAGGGGTCCTTGTAGTGCTTATTTTCTGACTTTGCCTACCTCAAAGGGCTCATTGCACACAAAATGCTACTTCAGGTCTGACTGTTAACATTTTGTAGTCCAATATTATCTATATTTATTGATGATAATTTATCAAGGTCTCCAACAGTTCTCTTCTTAGTAGCTGTTACTGTATTCTTTTCAACAATGATTAAATGCAAGATCTCCTGTATGCAAAGAATGTCCCTGCTTAGTCTCAATTATGATTGAATCATACAGCTGAGGGTAGGTAAGTCTCCCACTACTAAGTAATGCATATTTTTATTTGTTATTTCCAATTTTTAATGTGTAACTCAGCTTGTTGCAGCCTGGCAACAGCTATAGCCTAACAGCAAGCATGGCCCAGTAAACCAATTACTACCACAATGTTTTTGCTACTTTATGGCCTGACTTTTTAAAAGAGTTCTCAGAATATTCAACAGGTGCAGATCCTCCTATGACAATGTTGTGAAGACGTAATAGCTGGGCTGCTAGGTTTCCTCTTTCAGAATTTGTTACAGCAACTGCTTTCTTCGGTATTGAAAGCAGTTGCTCACATTATGCTCAGAGGTGGTATTCAGACAGTTCGGACAAACCAGGAGTAACAACCTGCGGGTAGGCCAGCCCACCTGCCCAGGTTCTATGCCGTACTATTTAGCCATGTTTTCTAAGCCGTGTACATACATGCAAGCTGCGTGAGAGAGCAAAGCGCATGCACGAACGGCACATGCACTCATGAAGCGAGCATGCGCGCGTGCGGCAAACCAGCGGTAAGCTTATGTGAAACCCACCTCTGATTATGCTCTTTCATATCCCTTACTTTGATAAAAAGCCATTTGCTCTTTCCTTACCTTTCATTTCCTCCCAGTGTATTCCATGGGTATGGATACGGAGCACAATCTAATCGCAAATTGGCCTCTTGTCCTAAGAATAATCAAACCAAGTCTCATGTCAATCCTGCATGAAAAAGAAAGATGGCAGAAAAGGAAACAAAAGGATAATTACTTTCCCACATCCTTCCCACATATATATTAGTACGGTCCCTTTAGAGAGACAGAAATATATGTTGATATGAAAGTAAAGATGTTGAACCAAATTATAATTTGAGACCAAAAATAGCCTAATTTTATGTGTGTGTGTGTGTGTGTGTGTGTGTGTGTGTGTGTGTGTAGAGGTTGGGGGAGTGAAAAACCAACTGAGAAAAATAAGCAAACGGTTCTCCTTTCTGGTGAACTTGGAGACCTTTCATAGAAAGGAGGCTTGGGATTCCCCCCCCCCCCTCCATGGGAACATTAAGACTCAATCTTTCCCACACTGGAAGTCAGCATCAAACTCTTAGCTTTGTGGAATCTGGGCTAAATGTTTCAATAAAGATAATATTGCTACTGTGGAAAAAAAAGAGAATCAGAAAAATGAATATTAGTCGAATTAAATCTGAAAATATGGCTGTGAATTTACTCTGTATAATGGAAACAAGGCGTGAGTACGTCTAGCCTGGGATGGTTTCTTCTGATTTTGGAACAGCGGTTTAAGGGCCTTGTGTGAGAGGAGACTTACTCATAATTTGTGCAGAAACCAAACGCTGAAAATTCAGGAGATGCATGCTTCCCCTTCATTTTTCTCAAAGTACACAGTACCTAGCATACCCAGCTAGATGGCAGTACCCAGCCAACCTTGGCTGATCTCAAAATATTAAGCAGGATTGTTAGCATTTGAAGAGAAAACATTATGAAATTATCAGGACTGTAGGCTAGATTGGGTGGTTAGAAAAACATCCTGGAAGAAGGCAGCAGCAAGCCAGTTTCATGCTACTACCAGGAAACCTATAGAGATCTGTCCACGAAATCACCAGGATTTGAGCTTGATTTGAGGGAGGCTTTACTTTTAGACCCATTGCAGTGATTTTACACTGTTTGAGATTGTAAAGCCTCCGGTCTCCCACTTCATAACGACCAGATGGAAAAGAAAAAGAAAAAAAAAGCAGCATTGTGACACAAGTTCTGCCCCTATTGGGAATGTGTGCAATTTCCTGTGGTGCAGATTTAAAAAAAGGGTGTGAGGCTTACATTGCAATATCAAATGCTGCTTTCTGACTCACTCGTACTGTCCTGACCTCCTCCCCCCCCCTCCCCACAAACACATCACCCCTGTTCTTACTCGAGTTGCCCCAAGGAATCTTTGCGACACGCTTTATTGTATAATCTCTGCTGAGGAATCGATGGAGGGAGCACATTCATGTGGCTCCTGGTCAGTCTGGATCTAGCTTTCAAACTACTTGAACGTGGTCTCATGGAGGACCAGAATTCACTGCTTTGCTCAAACCAACAGTTTGCTCAGCAGGAAACATCAAAGAAGTGATGGGGGAGATAGATGTAAGCTGAATTAGAGCAGCTTAGCAAAAGTGACACTGAAGCCATATACAACTATCTCTGTGAATAAAGCAGTATAAAACTATGCCCAGTTTTATTAATTTGTTTTTCTTTATGAAAAGCTTAGGGGAATCATCCTTGTGCTCTTGAAGTTCTTTTCTGCAGTTTCCAGAGCCCCTTCCAAATTTCAGATTCATCTACTCTGAAATAGGAATTATATGAAAACCATCCTAGTCCCGCCTACTGCAGCCATCTCCTCCTGCAAGCCATTAAATACGTCCCCCAATCACCTAGCCCAGTGATGGCAAACCTTTTTTGGCTTGCGTGCCAAAAGTGGGGGGAGCACAGCGGGGTCATGGGCGGGTGTGCCACATCCATAATGTTATGTACACGACACCAGCACACACGCTGATGATACACAGCTGTACATTTCTACCCCAAACCACCCCAACGATGCCGTAGCAGTGATGTGCCAGTGCCTGGAAGCCGTGCGGATCTGGATGGGAAGTAACGGACTCAGGCTCAACCCGACCAAGACCGAGTGGCTGTGGTTTCCGGCTGCCCGATTCAACCAGCTGACTCCATCGCTGGCCATAGGGGGCGAACATCTTGCCCCTGTGGATGGGGCGCGCAACTTGGGTGTCCTCCTGGATGCCCGGCTGTCCATGGAAGATCAAGTGACAGCCGTGGCCAGGAGGGCGTTTTACCAGGTTCGCCTGGTTCGCCAGTTGCGCCCCCTATTGGATCGGGACGCCCTTCGCACAGTCACTCATGCTCTCGTGACATCGCGACTGGACTATTGTAACTCTCTCTACATGGGGCTCCCCTTGAGGTGCACCCGGAGACTTCAGATGGTTCAGAATGCAGCCGCGCGGGCAATCTTGGGTACCTCCAGATTTGCCCACATAACTCCACTTCTGCGCGAGCTGCACTGGCTGCCTGTCGTCTTCCGGGTGCGCTTCAAGGTATTAGTCATCATTTTTAAAGCGCTCCATGGCTCGGGACCTAGCTATCTGCGGGATCGGATCCTGCCGCATACATCCTCACGGCCGATTCGCTCCCACAGAGAGGGACTTCTCCGGGTGCCGTCCACTAGACTCTGTCAGCGGGCGACGCCCAGGGGAAGGGCTCTCTCTGTGGCGGGCCCAGCCCTCTGGAACGACCTTCCCCCCGACATCAGAACAACCATGGACTTCCGCTCCTTCCGTCTGAAATTAAAAACTCATCTTTTCCGTTTGGCCGGCCTTGGTTAGCCTCTCTCTACAGGGTTTAGCTGTTTTTAATTGGGTATTTTAGCAGATTAAGGGGATTTTAGCACAGGTTCATATTTAATTTTTTCTTAACTGTATGTGTATATTGTATTGTGGTTTTAGTTTCCCTGTGCACCGCTCCGAGTCCCTATGGGGAGAGGAGCGGTCTATAAATTAAATTATTATTATTATTATTATTATTATTACATGTGAGCACAACCAGCGCTCCCCCCTGTTTTCAGGACCGCGCCCCCGCCTTGCACAGCTATCCTCCTCCTCGTCCGCCTGCTGGCTTCTCGGTCGCTCCTCCCTTACCGGCCCTCCCCTTCCGCCTGTCTGCCAGCCCGCTCTGGCCACCACTTTCTGCCCGCGCCACTGCCCTGGCTGCAGGCCGCCTCTGAGCACGTGCAGAGCGGCTGATGTCCGTCCACTCCCCACCGCCGCTCCAGGCAAAAATTGTGACATTTTAAAGAGGCGTCGGGATGCGGGACTAATTCTTGAAAAGCGGGACTGTCCCGCCAAAAGCGGGACATCTGGTCACCTTAATATATATATATATACCCACAATACAAGTAGAACAGGTTAGCAGGTATAAAGAATATAGAAACATTTCCCTAAATGTTGATTTCTTTCTGATTCTTCAACTTCTCTTTTGGCTGGGACATGTTTCTTTTCTGGCAGAAGCCAGACTTGCAAAAGGTGCTACCTCCCTGTGACAGAAGCCAAAACAACGAAAGACAAAATAGAGAGTACCCCTCCCTTTTGTGAGAGAAAAGCCTTCCTGCTACTGATTAGTCACTCAGAGTTTTGAGGTGTTGCTGATCTCCCCTATTACCTAGTCTGGCTAGTTTAGATAAGGTGGATAACCAACTCTCTTGAAATGTCTTTTCCTCTTTCTCTGCAAACATGAGTAGCAATGTTACCGACTATGGCTTTTAAAAAGAAAATGCATTAAGTAAATGCATTAATTAATTACACTCAATCTGGATGAGGATTGCAGAAGGAGAAGCAAATAGTAAAACTCTAGATGTCAGATTCCCAATAAAGATTGAGCCTCCATATGTATAATATCATTTTAAAAATCAGTTTGGCAACCCTAGAATTATCCTCTTCTTTTAGTTTTCTCCTAAATGATGCAAAGTAGAAAAGAAACGTTTAAAAATAAAGTTACTACAAATAGTAGCAAGATAAGGCTTGGCAATGTGAGAGGGACCTTGGAGTCCTGGTGGACATCACTTAAACATGAGTGAGCAGCCAAAAAAGCTAATACAATCCTTGATTGTATAAACAGAGCCATAGAATCAAAATCACATGAAGTATTAGTACCGCTTTATAAAGCCTTAGTAAGGCCACACCTGGAATACTGCATCCAGTTTCAGTCACCACATTACAAAAAAGTTGTTGAGACTTTTGGAAAAGTGCAAAGAAGAGCAATTAAGACGATTAAAGGCCTGGAGACAAAAACATATAAAGAACGATTGCAGGATTTGGGTTTGGCCAGTCTAGAGAAAAGAAGGATTAGGAGGTACATGACAACAGTATTCCAGTATTTGAAAGGCTACAACTAAGAGGAGGAAGTCGATTTGTTTTCCAAAGCACCAGAGGGCAGGATAAGAAACAATGGATGGAAACCAATCAAGGAGAGAAGCAATCTGGAATTAAGGAGAAACTTCCTAACAGCTAAGACAATTAGCCAGTGGAACAGCTTGCATTCAGAAGTTGTCAGTGCTCCATCACTGGAAGTTTTTAAGAAGAGACTGGGCAGTCACTTATCTGAAATTATATAGGGTCACCTGCTTGAGAAGGGGGCTGGACTAGAAGACCTCCAAGGTCCCTTTCAACTCGATTGATTGATTGATTGATTGATTGATTGATTTGTTATTGAACTAAGTAAATAGCTGCAATCCAGTTTAGAGTTAGTGTAGAGCAGGAGTGTCAAACTCGTGGTTCGCGGGCTGGATGTCTCATGCACTGGCCATGCCTACTTTGCTAAACTGGGGGAAGTTGCAATATGTCACATAATGAGAATGTGTCATCACGAGTTTGACACCCCTGGTGTAGAGTTTTCCAGGTGAGAGATGAGACAAATATATATTTCTCTGAGTCTTAACTGCATTGTTATTTCTCTAGGTTAGAATGGATTCATTCCCAGTGAAAACGTATGGCCATCAACTTCTTATATGTTTACACATACATGCTAGATTAGTTGCTGCAACTGCAATTTGGACATACAACACAAATTGAGTTGCCTGACCAGGCTATTATTAAGCCAGTGGGTAAAGAAAGTACAGATAAAATACTCCTTCCAAACGGTGTTTCATTCATCGATCACAAAAACATTTTCTCTCATTTTTTTAACCCTCTTTCCACTTTTTCTTCTCCCCACTCTCAAATTTTCAAGACCTAAGCAACATAGTTACTTTTCTAATTGAAGAGTTGAAAATGTCCAAAGGTGCTTTTTCAAGAGGCAACTGGACTTTCTGGTTTTTCTTTGAAGATGTCTTGCTTCTTGTCCAAGAAGCTTCTTTAGCTGCTTCAAAGCTGAAGAAACGTCTAGGATGCGAAGCCAAACATGCTGGCTGGGGAATTCTGGGAGTTGAAGTCCACAAGTCTTAAAGTTCCCAAGTTTGGACATCCCTGTCCTAAGCTGTGGTAATTAGACAGTCTTAACCAAGGATAAAGGCCAAGAAAATATGTTTTAAATTTCACAAGCTTGCGCATTTAAAAAATGTACTAGAACAGAGAGGTGCGATAGATTTCTGTGTTGGATATTTAAAATACATACACATTTTGGCCACCTGGCTTCCTTCTAATATTGGTATACTGACAGAAATTTAAACAAACAAAATATCTGAATGCTTCCACTAGTAATCAGATCCTAATCAGATGGCAGAGTAAGATATCTGGCAAAACGAGATTAAAAAACACCATTGAACCTTTCAATTTTGAAGAGTTCAAATAGTTAATATCCACCTCTTGTGTACAAATGTAGGAAATATTGTGCCTCATAATTTTGGGAGAATTATTTTTTCTACATTTTTTAATCGGTTTAAAAATTTAGGAGGTAGGATGTCGTTGGTTGTTTTTGTTGAGAAGTAATGTCGTGTTTTATTGGTACTTCCCAATACTCCTGAATACCTTTCCCTCTCCTGTCGATATTGATTTTTTTTTTGCTCCTCAACATTGTAAATCAACCTGTTTTTCTTTTAAATCCAATCAGCTAAAATGGAAAACCGTTTCTGCAAAAATATATAATACTGCAGAATGCAAATAAAGGATCTGAATAACTTCTTACACTCTTATAGAATTGTCTAGACCAGGGGTCTCCAACCTTTGCAACTTTAACTCTGAAGGACTTCAGCTCCCAGACTTCTCCAGCCAGCAAAGTTGGCTGGAGAAGTCTTCAGACTTAAAGTTGCAAAGGTTAGAGACCCCTGGTCTAGACTCTAGAATTTATCCTAGAGCTCATCTGCATCATAGGCATTTGAGTGCCTTTCCCTAAAGAATATATTTGTCTATCAATCCTACTATAGTTCTATATTAAATAGGGTAAGAATGCTCTAGGCCAGGGGTCCCCAACCTTTTTTGCACCAGGGACCAGTTTCATTTTAAAGAAAATTCTGCGGACCGGCTGGTGTAGAGGAGGAGCGGGGGGCGAGGGGGAACAGGCGGCGCATGCGCACGCGGGGGGGGGTAGTCAGCTTACTCTGCCCTCTAGGGCCTCCAACAGCACGAACGGCCGCTCCTGAGCTCTCCCGCATCCGGTGTGCGCTCTGCCCAGGGGGCTACCCCCTCCTCCCTCCTCCTCCTCTCCGGCCCTGCGGCCCGCTTCCTATCAAGCCACGGACCAGCACCGGTCTGCGGCCCGGGGGTTGGGGACTCCTGCTCTAGACTCCTTCCCTGAAATCCTGCCACCTAGTGGGACCTTGCAAAGGTGCCTTTTCCTTGGCTGCCCTACTCTTTAGAACAGGGGTCTCCAACCTTTGCAACTTTAAGTCTGAAGGACTTCAGCTCCCAGACTTCTCCAGCCAGCTTTGCTGAAGTCCTTCAGACTTAAAGTTGCAAAGGTTGGAGACCCCTGCTTTAGAACATTCTCCCCCTCCTGATTTGGCACCCACCCCCCACCCCCTAGCATTTAGACAGGCCATCAACACCTGTCTTTTTACGAAGGGGCTGGGATAGAATACAATAGAAACAATGAAATGAGTGAAATTGGAGCTGGCTCCAGGGCATCCTAAGAGGATGATTAAGACACTGGGGTGGGTTTTTTTTATTGTTTTATTATTTTATGGTTGTTTTATAGTTACTGGTTTTATTGTTGTTGCACCCACAGTTGTTTTAAGATGGACAGCCACATAAACATTTTAAAGAAAGAAAGAAAATGAACATTAAACAGAAATGCTTTGAACATATATGTGGCATCTTACAGCATGTCAGGAATCGCATGGACTTTTAATGTCCCTGTACTTTGATCAAGCGAAGCAAGTAGTAATCAGTAGAATGAAGGACATGGAGTTCCAAGAAGAACTAAATAGATTGCCTTTCCACAATAGGAACAGAATCAAACAGGGTGTGTGGGAATCGGCAAGATATTTAAATGACCTCATCTTCCCAAAACAAAGAATAGCTTTCTTCAGAGCCAGATTTAACATTCTTCCTTCAGCACTTCTCCAGGGCAGGTATAAGAGAACACCTATAGCAGAACGGGTTTGCATATGTGGTAAAGGAGAAGTGGAAGATATCTCACACGTTCTACTACACTGTGAGCTATACAGAGCTTGCAGGTCTGCATATATTCTCCCCTTATTAGAGAGATTACCAGGGAGGGCAGACAATTTTTATCTGGACTTCCTCCTCCAGGACACGAACCCGGCTACCATGCATGCAGTGGCAAAGTTCTGTGCTGCTGCAATGTCCATAAGAAAAGAATTGGTTACAGAAGTATAGTTGTGATCTTGTAACTATCATTTGGACATATCTCTAACAATTTCTGGACCATTGTATTTACTCACATACTTAACGCTTTTGCACCAAGGTAAACCAGCAAGTGACCTGAACAAAGTGAGAACATGTATGCTACTTTCCACTTGTCACGCTAACATTTTAAAAATTATATCTTAAAGTTAGTACTTTTTAACATATGGTTAAATGTAATGTGTATTGCTGGTCTTTGACCGTAATAAAGATTTATACTTATACACATGGTCATTTTGTGGGACACAAAACATTTGGGTTCAAAATAATAACCCAAAAATCTAATGTACAACAAAGAACTCAGGAAAATCTTTTCTCCAGCTCTGCTACTTCCCTACAAAAGAAGCCAAAAAAATAACTACAACTTTGGGAAAGATCTGCTCACCCACCTATAAAATGGAGTAATAATCCAAACTCAATAGCTGCCTTCTTCCTAATTGGTCCATTACAATTACTGTGTTTTGCCAGCATATAATAATGAGATACGTCTCGCAATAAATATGTCAGCTAAGCACTACAATATTGTCTCTATAATTTAATGGACTTGCAGTGGAGAGAAGAGCTGGTTCATGTTTCACATTTCATTTTGCTTTCAAATAACCAATAACACATTGCTAAAAGCTGGCTGCATGAAACAAGTGCTTCATTCGTTGTTTTGGCTTACTGCTAAATTGCAGCACTTTGAAGAAAGGAGAGCAGAGAAAGAGGGAGAAGAAGCCAACTGTTTTCTAAAAGCTGATCAGCTGACATTTAATTGTGGTTAGGGTTGTTTTTTTAAAAAAATATTGCTTTTGGCTTTTCCTTCCCCTTTCCTTTTCTACTGCCCAAATAACAGAGTAGTATCTTGTGCCATGGAAAACAATAACAAAAAAAAAATCCCCATTAAATATCAGGCACAACGGGGAATAAAAAGATGCTGACATTAGGCTTTGCAAGGACACATTAATTTAGGAAAAGAACATATGCTTGCCACATCTTAAAAAGAAGAAAATCTCAATGGATAAATTATAGTAACCAAAAGTCAGTGCAAATATAAAGTTCTGGTGGCAATCAAGTTACAAGAACAAGTTGCTTTCAGATAATGCAAAACTGCTCCAATCTTGAATTGGGTACAGATATTGCACACGTTATTGTAGAACCATTATTGTAGAAGTGCAGCATGCGAATGGAAAAGAGCAGCTTCACTACTCAAATAATACAAATAATACAATAGCAGAGTTGGAAGGGACCTTGTAGGTCTTCTAGTCCAACCCCCTGCGTGGGCAGGAACCTTATACCATTTCAGACAAATGGCTATCTAACATCTTCTTAAAGACTTCCAGGGTTGGGGCATTCACAACTTCTGGAGGCAAGCTATTCCAGAGGTTAATTGTTCTAACTGTCAGGAAATTTCTCCTTAGTTCTAAGTTGCTTCTCTCCTTTATTAGTTTCCACCCATTGCTTCTTGTCCTGCCCCCAGGTGCCTTGGAGAATAGCTTGACTCCCTCTTCTTTGTGGCACCCTCTGAGATATCGGAACAGTGCTATCATGTCTCCCCTGGTCCTTCTCTTCATCAAACTAGACATACCCAGTTCCTGCAACCGTTCTTCATATGTTTTAGCCTCCAGTCCCCTAATCATCTTGGTTGCTCTTCTCTGCACTCTTTCCAGAGTCTCTACTACTTGAGACTGGGAATTAAATGTAATTCCATTTTTTACTAGCAAGACCTCAGTGCTAAAAAAATATATATGGAAATTTTATACAGCAGAAACACTTCCCATTGACAGTTGAAGATAAAACCATTCCTGACAGAAAGATTTGTACCGCAGTAGGACAATCTATTTATGGAACCTATGGATGATCCACCTCTGGAGATCTCTAAGAAAAGGTTGGATGGTTTAATTAAGTTTCCTGCTCATTGCAGAGCGTTGGATTAGATAGCTGTTGTAGTTCTTCCACTTCTATAAATGCTATGCTTTTATATATTCCATAGGTACCATAAACATGTTTTGATTTTTAAAAAGTATTGACTAGGGTTGACTGTTCTGTGCTTGCCAAAATTCTGATATTGTGTCTTATTTATTTAAGTTAAGGCAGAACAGAAGCAAGATCACCATCACAACACACATGCTGACCCATTTCGAGACCGTACTGCCATGATGGCGAACCTATAGCACACGTGCTGGAAGTGGCACACAGAGCAGCCACCCACTGCTCTTCCGTGTTTTGGTACGCCGGCCAGCTGGTCTTCATGCATGCAGGAGCCTGGAGAGCAGCTGTCCAGTGTGCATGCATGCATTGGGATGATGATCTTCCAGTTTCTGGTGCACGCATGCGCACCGGTCACCTGGTCTTCCAGTTTCCAGCATGCGCGCACGCATTCCTGTCACCAACACTGTCCTACTGGTTTAAATTTACATTAACAGGGTCTACTTCCTATTATGCACTTTCTTCCAAAAGATAAGGTGAGCTGAAAGATGTACTTCTGTGACAGCAACTTTCACCAAGCTGTTGGCCTTCATATTATGTTGACTTTCCCATTATCTAGCCATCACGGCTATTTATTGGTTGAGAATAATGGAAATATTAATCCAAACATGTGCCATGCTGGCCTATATAGTTACTTTGGGTTTTTTACACATTTCGGCCAATATTTTAATTATTTTTTTTAATTATGCCTTTTAATATCCTGCCTCATACATCCTCACGGCCGATTCGCTCCCACAGAGAGGGACTTCTCCGGGTGCCGTCCACTAGACTTTGTCAGCGGGCGACGCCCAGGGGAAGGGCTCTCTCTGTGGCGGGCCCGGCCCTCTGGAACGACCTTCCCCCCGATATTAGGACGACCACGGACCTCCGCGCCTTCCGTCTTAAATTAAAAACTCATCTTTTCTGTCTGGCCGGCCTGGGATAGTCTCTCTGTCTCTGGGGTTTTTTATTGGGTAGTTTTTAGTATAGTTTAGTTTTAATGGGGAATTTTAGCGCAGGTTAGGTTTAATTTGTTTTTAAGAAATGTCTGTATATTTTTATTGTTTTTATTCTACCTGTGCACCGCCCCGAGTCCCTATGGGGAGAGGGAGCGGTTATACAAATATTAAATTATTATTATTATTATTATTATTATTATTATTATTATTATTATTATTATTATTATTATTATTATTATTATTATTATTATTATTATTATTATTATAGCTTTTTCTAACTTTTATATATTTGTTTTTATTTTGGCTGTACACCGCCCTGAGTCCTTCGGGAGTAGGGCGGTATAAAAAACCAATAAACCTAAACCTAAATCTCTGTGTAGCATTCACTATGAGAATGCTTTACTTCAAACAACCTCTGGAAGGAATGAAGCTCTCAGCCTGCAAGACAGGGAAGTTTAGGTAGTCCTTAACTTACAACAGTTCATTTAATGACTGTTCAAAGTTACAATGGCACTGAAAAAAGTGACTGATGACCGTTTTTCACCTACAAATGTTGCATCATCTCTATGATCACATGATTAACTGAGTCAATGGCAATTGACTCATTGCAGGTCCTAGGGTCATGTGGTCCCCTTTTGCGACCTTCTGATAAACAAAGTCAATGGGAAGGCAGATTCACTTAATAGCCATGTTACTAAATTAACAACTGCAGTGATTCAGTTTAACAACTGTGGAAAGGAAAGTCGTAAAAATGGGACAAAGTTAAATTAAAAACTGTCTTATTTAGCAACAGAAATTTGGGGCTCAATTGTGGTCATTAGTCAAGGACTATCTGTAATCAATTCTTTTGTCTCCTACTCCCAGTAAAATCCTGCTGCAGTTGACCCACACCAGTCGCCCCTGCGGCATTTTGCCAGGCGTGGTCACAAAATAGCCTCAGGGGATGCCGGTGGTTAGGCAAAGATTACAGCTTTTCCTAAAGGTGTATTTCTTTCTGTGGAAGGCACTGATGCATCCAACCACTTAACAATAAAAATACGTAATTTTCTTGTCGATTATACTGTTGTGACCTTTGCAAATCAAGCTCCAATACACAAAATCATTTTGAGGCAGTTCCTGGATTAAAATAAGATTGGGTTTATATGTATCAGCCTTAAAATAAATGAAGCCAGTAGATAAGATGGAAATATGGTTTCTATTTGAGGCATAAAGCAGTATGCTATCTAGAAAAAAATATAGAGAAACGAGAGCTGGTTTATGTAAGAATAAAATGTAAGAATATGTAAGAATGGTTTATGGTTTATGTAAGAATAAAATGGTAAATTCTAAGAAAATGATTAGAGCAAAGAGAACTACTGCAATGCTCTCTACATGGGGCTCCCCTTGAAGAGCACCCGGAGGCTTCAACTGGTCCAGAATGCGGCCGTGTGGGTAATTATGGGGCGACGCGACGCTCCCATGTAACACCCCTCCTGCGCGAGTTGCACTGGCTTCCGGTGGTTTTCCGGGTGCGATTCAAGGTGTTGGTTACCATCTTCAAAGCGCTCCATGGCTTAGGACCTGGGTACCTACGAGATCACCTTCTGCCACTGAGAGCCTCCCACCGGCCCATACGCTCCCATAGAGAGGGTCTCCTCATGGTGCTGTCGGCTAGACAATGTCGATTGGCGACACCCAGGGGAAGAGCCTTCTCCGTGGGAGCACCTGCCCTCTGGAACGAATTGCCCCCGGGAATTAAGAACTATACCTGACTTACGCACCTTCCGCCGCGGTCTCAAAACCTTTCTTTTTCAACAAGCCGGGCTGGCATAAAGCACGATTTAAAAATTTTAAAATTTAAATTTTTAAATTTAAATTTTTATTATTTTAATCAGGGTTAGTTTGGGTCTTTTAAAAGCTTTCTTTTAACTTTTATATATTTGTTTTTATTTTGGCTGTACACCACCCTGAGTCCTTCGGGAGTAGGGCGGTATAAAAAACCAATAAACTAAACTAAACTAAACTAATGGTGCAAATCTTGAAATTATCTTCATATATTACACGCATAAAGGGGATCTTCTTGGTTAAAAGAACTTGGGACACACCACTGACTCATTCATTTTCTTTTTCACAACCCTGTTAAGCATGAATATCTGAAAGTTTTATTTAGATGACATCCCAGTCAGTTAAAATATACTGCATTTTCCAAGACCTACTTGGACAGTTTGTATGTTGACTTACACATAGTTTTTGCTTCATGTATTGATTAAGTGCATTTTGTCCTGGAATTATTGTGAACATGCAGTATGCCTGTTATCTTGTTATGTACTTTAGTAATTCCATTCCATAGTATTTCCTTTCTAACCCTAATAAGAAGAGGCAATTAGGATGGATGTTTAAGCTAATTCAGCGGTCCCCAACCTTTTGGGCACCAGGGACCAGTTCCGTGGAGAGAGGTTTTTTCACAGACTGGAGGGGACGTGTTTTTGTGTGCAATCTGCATTCCCCAGATGGGGCTTCGCTTGTTTGCATGGACTGATTTCTGGCAAGCTACAGACCAGTCCAAGCTATTAGTCTGAGCTTCAGGTTTTTATTTTAGCTACTATGTGGTGATTCAGTAAAGATAATGGCTGCTAGATATTTACAATACAATACAATACAATAGCAGAGTTGGAAGGGACCTTGTAGGTCTTCTAGTCCAACCCCCTGCGGGGGCAGGAACTTTATACCATTTCAGACAAATGGCTATCTAACATCTTCTTAAAGACTTCCAGGGTTGGGGCATTCACAACTTCTGGAGGCAAGCTGTTCCAGAGGTTAATTGTTCCAGAGGTTAATTTGACTAGCTACTTAAGAATTTTTAGTTTGAGATAACTATATGTTTTAAATTTAGTAATCCACCCAGATTCTCTGGGTTTTAGAATAGCAATACTGGGATAGTGATTAGGGGGGGTTGGGTGGTGTGTGGTGTGGGTGGATTGCAGACCTTTTTCCCAGCATCCCAATGAGACTTCCTTAGCGCATCAGTTTAAATGTGGTTATTTGCAGGATTGTAGACTGTTAAGATTTCAATGGGTGGGGCGGTGATTGGCAGTTTCCTGGGAAGTGTTGATTAATGAATTACTGACCATGGTGATGTCTCTATTTTGATTAGTCCACTTTAACGTAGTAAAACAGTACCCAATTCTTTTTAAGAGGCTAAGATCCTTCATCATGATCTGGAAAAAAGGATCAATATTATAAAATACAGGCTACGTTTTATTTTACCATACTTTGATTCCCCCATCCCCTTTTAATTTAAGTTTTGTATGCTTCTGAGACTTTGGCAGTATGTTCATGTTCTAAATAAATACACATATACGTATTTGCCGCCCCTGGATAACAGTGTTTGCTTCCCCTGGTTGATTTTTAGAAACTAAAGCTTGTCTAACTCCCAGAATTTTAGAGACAGTTGAGAGGAGACATCAATTTGATGTTTTTGATGTTACCTAAATAAAAAGCAACCTCACATTTCCCCAAAGCTTTAAAAGGTAAAACCTCTGTTGGGTTGAGTTACATGGACATGTTAAAATCCCTACTTTCTAGCAAAAGGAAGCTAAGTTAGCTTCAATAGGCTCCAAAATTATATTTATCACATATACACATTTTTTTAGAACCTCTGTAGGTGTGGCCTATTTTGTGGGCGTGGCTTGGCAGTCATGTGACAGGGTGGGAGTTGCCACCTTTTAAAATGTGGTGAAACTCATTTAACAACGCTCTTGCTTAGCAACCAAAATTTTGGACTCAATTGTGATGATAAATTCTTTCTTTCTTTTTTTCTTTCTTTCTTTCCTTCCTTTCTTCCTTCCTTCCTTTCCTTCCCATTGGGTCACTGGCAGCGGCGGGCCAGATTTACTTCCAGGTACGCCGGTGGAATCCCCTCTCACCGGTTCTCTAAATTTCACCAACCGGCTCTCGCGAGTAGGTACGAGCCTGCAGAAAACCACTACTGATATACACATACACAAATACAAACTCAAACACAGTGTCTTTAATACAGCTTTTCCCATCTAGGCATCTTGCATCTTTTCTAATATATCCGTAAGCCACAGGTTAAGAAAAATGGATATGTCAACCCTGGAGGCCATCTCTTACTTTGGATCTTCAGGGCTACCACACTTGGTGGATAGGCATGCTGCGGGAAACAGGTGGGTGGGTGGAGTCAGGATAAGAGGAATAGCCATAACAACATTCTTTTCCCTCGGAGTCAAGGACGTTTAGCCTGCACTTGGAAAGGCATGACTGGGAAGCAAATCTAGTTGGGATGGGGAAGTGATTGGACTATGTGATGGACATGTGGGTGCAGGGGAAGGGACTTGGGTTTTCATTTGGGTGGGGAAAACCTAGGGACCTTTCAGATTCGGGTTTTCCCAGGTGTGCCAATATGCCATCTCTAATAAAATGGAACTCTGAGGAAAATGCCTGCCTTGGAGTCTTACTTCTGTTCAGGGTGTTACTTGGAATCCTGACTGGATATGCAATAAGTAGCCAATCGAATCCTCTATTTGTCCAGGATTATAGAAAATTACAATAAAGTGGACATGAAAGCAGAAGTTTAGGTTCAGTGTGTGTGTGTGTGTAGTGGGGGTGATACATTTATCACATTGTATATGTTATCATTGTATTATAGTTGCCTCTGTCATCACTTGTGATATCTAACTTAAAATAGCTCTTGCAATAGAGATGCAGTATTTATTATGTGATTATCACAAATACCTCTTGCAGCCTTGTCGAATCTAATATTCCTTACATACGTTTGAATCACAATTTCTAAAATAACTGGGTATGGTAAGAGTTTTTTTCCTACACAACTGGAAGTGCTAAGCTGGAGTCCCTTTCACCTTGATGAAGGTGGAATAATCCATATTCATTTTCATGCATGCTGCTTTCAAACTATTTTTATATTTAAAATCTTTTAATTAATTTAATTAAAGCTAAGACACCTATCATTACCTCGCTGCTGGTTTTTCAATTAATCTCCACTGAATTTAAGATCTAAATTAGATTCCTCAAAATAAAAGATTTTACCATATTTCTCCAAGCTTATGTCTTGCTTATGTCTGTTAAAATAACACAGTGAAATTTCTAGTATAAATGTATGCTTGATGAAAACTAATCATATACATCAGAATAAACAAGATGAAGTTGTGTTTAGCAGGTGTTTTAATAAAGCAATGCCAAACAACTGCTGGATGAGAAAAGAGCAGTTTTTCTCCATAACTTCTAACTCAGGGGTCTCCAACCTTTGCAACTTTAAGTCTGAAGGACTTCAGCTCCCAGAATTCTCCAGCCAGCAAAGAATGGAGAAGTCTGGGAGCTGAAGTCCTTCAGACTTAAAGTTGCAAAGGTTGGAGACCCCTGTTAACTGATCAAAGTATATGTGGCTAAGCTTCGTAAGCCACATTTGAATGCAGTACAAAAATAAATCTCCTCAAACTGCATTCAAAACTCAGACTACAGGAAAGGTTTTAATCAACAGAAATAAAGCTGGAAAACATAAACAGAACCAGCTTATTATTTCAATAAATCTTTAGGTTTTGTTTTTTTTAAATGTACTGTCCCAAGAGCTTTGGGAGAAACCATATTTGTGTGGTTATGAAAATTGTTATAAAAATTCAGGGAGACAAATTGTTCTTTGCTATTAATTTTGATCATTAAACTTCTCTATTACATTTTCCATGTATTGATTGATTATCTGCCATCACATCAGTGTGGATTCAGCAACCACATAGATTTTCTCTGCGATGTTCAAACTAAATTTTTATTTCATTTATTTTTTCAAATTTATATGGCCACCCATCTCACAAGAAGTGACTCTGGGTGGCAAATAAGAAATACATATATATATATATATATACACACATAAATAATAAACATGTCCAACACAGTCATGTAATCCCCCCCCAAAACACCCCAGACTAAATCAGCGGTGGCACCACCTCAAGATTTAATAGGTTTTCTGAGACACCCCCCCCCCCCAAGGGCTGATGACAAAGCCAGATCTTGAGGGACTTCTGGAAAATAAAAAGGGATGGATATGATCTCATTCAGATAACAGATTAACAGAGTTGGAAGGGACCTTGCAGGTCATCTAGTCCAACCCCCTGCCCAAGCAGGAGATCCTACACGTGGATTGAACCTCCTGATTGGGAGGCGAGAGCTCCACCTCTAGGCCACAGCATTTATAAATTCATTCAGGATAAGAATGTTCCATAAGACGGGCACCACTACACAGAAGGCCTTCTTCTTTGATCTGTCAATCGTGGTTACCTGAAAGTGTAGTTCCCCAAAAGACAGCACTTGCCCCATGCTTCTCTTGCCAGATCTGATGGATCAAGCATATGTAATCAAGGAGAGGCAGACTTCCAAATAACCAGGCCCCATGCCACATATTTATTTCAATGCTTTATCACGTAGTAATATAAATTACAACTTACTTAAAATTTATCTGTATCAGAACTAGATAAAACCACTGGGTGAAAGACTGGAGTCTCAAACCTCTTTGTTCAGAAGCAGTTTGATTTTCATTTCTTGGCTCCATCCATTTTGAGTAGCTGTTTGTCAGTTCCTTCTGCCACCATCTTCCAAGGGATGAGAATCTGGTACTCAGTATCTGTCCTGGATACAATTCACAATTTCACAGAATTTAAATGTATTAGAAAGAAAAGAACTATAAAAACATTTTAGTGTTAAATACTGCAAACATTTAATAAAGAAGAGATAAACATTGCTTGGTTAAAGAAGATATATGCAATAAAGTAATGCTCTTAGGAGTCCACAAGCCGGTACTAGTCTGCTACCAATAGGAATTACTGCAATTTAACAAGTTCTTGGAGAAAATGTTGCAGAAATTCCAGAATAATAATACTCAGTTTTAGGAGTGGGAAGGATTAAAGATTAAAATTAAATGAAAAGCACTAGCTTATATAGAACAATAATTTAAAAAGAAGAGGACATGAAATTTAAACACTGAATAGAAAAACAGAAATTTAAAAACTTAACGCAGCCTCTAGCTTGGATATTTAGCTACTTCTTTTGAAATTTGCAGACTTTCCAAACAAGAAAAGACATGTGTTTCCCCTATTTCTCCCTATTTTTCTAAAAATTCCAAAGTTAAAGTGCAACTTGCAATCCTTTTTTAGGAGTGCATAGAATAATAGGGTCGGAAGGAGCTTTGGAGGTCTTCTAGAACAATCCTCTGCTTAAACAGGAGACCCTATGCAATTCCAGACAAGAGACTGACTGCTCTCTTCTTGAAAATCTCCAGTGATGGAGCACTCACAGCTTCAGAGGTACCGTAAGCCTTTCCACTGATTGATTGATCTCATTGTCAGGATAATTTAGCACAGTGGCCCCACAACCTTTGGGAACCCAAAGATTGTGGGGTTCTGTAGAAAAGGGTTTTTCCGTGGACCTTAGGGGGAGTGATTTTGCATGCTGCCTGCTTTGCTTTTGTGCAGCCCAGTTTCTGGTATGCTGCAAACCGGTGTCAGTGGACATCCCCATGGACCGGGAGTTGGGGACCCCTGATCTAGCATCATGCCTGGGTAGCTTAGAGAGACATCCTATTAAATAGCACCGTGGATGGCATATAAACTGTATCCCTACATTGTCCTGGCTATAGAAACACAGCAGGCTATATCAGAAATTGGCTGATTGTTGGACAGATTTTCTGGTCAGAAAGATGAAATGACTAGATCATAGCTATATATTACCTCCTTATTTTCTAATCCTCTGTTGCATAACAGAGTAGCCCAGCAATTAGAGCTGGTGAAGATGGATTTCATTTCCATTAATCAGGTCTCCATGACACACACCAAGTCAACAATTTCATCCTGGACTGAGTCCTGGATAATCCATGTTTTACCAGCAGTTGACCTTGCTTTCAAGAGTAGGACTAACAGGGTGACTATTATTGCTGCCTTAACTTACTTGTTTAGCCTGCAAACTTAAAGGAAGAAAGGTCAGCCAGGGGCCTGCTCTTGTTTCCTATAGTGGCTTCAGCCTTACACCATATCTCCCCCTGCTGGTTATGGACTTTAATGATTCTCAAACTCTTTGAGAATCTTCCATCAACACAACCCCATTTGTTGTGCTAAACAGGAATAATTAAAGTGAGCTGAAACTGCAAATAGGAATGTTTCCATCAAATTTTAGCCCTTTAAGCTACAATTTTGCAATTTATTATTCCTATAAGTCAGGGGTGGGCAAACTTTGCAACTTTAAGTCTGAAGGACTCAGCTCCCAGAATTCTCCAGCCAGCTTTGCTGGCTGGAGAATTCTGGGAGCTGAAGTCCTTCAGACTTAAAGTTGCAAAGTTTGCCCACCCCTGCTATAAGTAAATAGGAAAAAATATAGGAAAAACAAGACAGAAATGGAATGTACTATACTAGCAATGGTGAAGCGGTGAAATCTGGCTAACCTTTGGCATGAAACGTGCAGCTTTTTCATGCAAACTAGAATCAAACAACCCTACTTATGACAGAAAGAGTGAGAAATGCAGACATATAGTATTCTATACAAATAAAACCCAAATGAATCATAACAATATTCTATGAGTCTTAAAACTTGTTGAAACACACCTAAACGGTGCCATAAGCAGCTTCCTGGTTTTTCATAATAATTGTCATTCTTCCAGGTTAATAAAAATCAATTTAACTGTTACTTTTACTTATGGTTACCTATTAATTATGACAGTATTTATTCAGTAAGACAACCCTAAGGCCAAGTTGTCATTTCAGGATTTACACGGAAGTGATAACATCCCTTCCACTGAAGATTCAGGGAGAAAACTCACCCAAACCCTGACCTGAACTCTTGAAAAGCAGACATTTAAATCACTGTCAAGGTAGGCAGACGTATCCTTAGGCACTATAAAGCAGAATCATAAAGAAGTCAGACTCACGGTCTCTTGACAGATATCCTAATTAACGAGGAAATACATATTGCTGCCCCAATATGGGTCTACAGGAAACTCTGAGCCTGAGTTCCCCAAATGAGGTTGGAGAACCTTATAAAATCAGGTCATTATCATTATCATTTAGCAGGTCATTATCAAAGCAAAAGAGGCAAAAGCAAATCTGTGATTCCTGATCACAATGAAGAAAAGACCTACATTTTAGAATATGGACATGCTTTAAGGTCAAATGTCTTCCAAAAATATTGTTATTAAGTTGGCATTGAGTTAGTTACCAAATACACAGAGCAGTTTTTCTTCAGGGCAATCTATCCCCAACCTGTTCCTTTAGGTCTTCCAACTCTGAACTTGAAAACATCCCCATTCTTCTGTAATTGAGTCCATCTATTTTGCTCCTAATCCTCCTCTTCTTTCCTTTTTCTTTCTTTCCTCCTTCTCTGTCTCTGTCTCTCTCTCTCTCTCTCTCTCTCTCTCGTTCTTTCTTTGCCAGCATTAAGGATTTCTTTTTTTGACATGGAGGTGAAGACTGACCTCTTTCAATCTTTGCCTGTGCCATTCTCCAGTCCTCATCTCTAGTCCCATCTTTAACATTATAACTGAACCATTCCATCTCCTATACCAGGGGTCTGCAAAGTCGGCTCTTTTAAGACTGGTGGACTTCAACTCCCAGAATTCCCCAGCCAGCTAGTTGAAGTCCACCAGTCTTAAAAGAGCCGACTTTGCAGACCCCTGTCCTATACCAATAGTCCGGCATAGATTTGATTTCTATTAACTCCATCTGGTGATATCTCTATACGAAGGCATTGTTTTGATTTGTTGGAAAACTGTGTTAGCAGTCAACAAATTGCAGGGTTGGCAGAAACAGGAACTCATTATCCTACTTAATATGTTTTCTAGGCCATATAATCTCACTATGTTTTCCTCTTTAATATTTTCAATTTTGGCATTCCACTTCCAACCACAAGTAACATAACATATTCTTTCAATTTCAGTTTGAATTTATCTGTAAAAGTCATCAACCTCTTCTTCTGTATCAGCGATTGGAGCATAAACGTGGACAATTGTCATATTAAATTTCTGCCATGAAATCTAAGTAATATTATTTGGTCACTGATTGCATTCTGTTCATGTACATCCTTGCTATTTACTTCCTGACTATGAAAGCAACACTGTTCCTTCTTCTGATTTAAAGTGTTCAATTTCAGTCCATTCCAAATTGCTGATGCTTAACATGTATATGGGTAGCTGATTAATTTCAGCTTTCAGCTTTGTGCTTTCCTATGTTCATGCTTCGTACAGGAGGATAAGATGTTATGACTGGTAGCACAAGAAGTATCTGTTATGATGCTTCTTTCTAGCTGTGAACAGTCCTACTACAAATTTGCAGGTTCTGTAGTTCTCAAAGCTTTTTTGTTTTAATTAAAACATTACACATGAATGGTTATGTGTGTTTATGCACAACACTATGCAAAAGACTTATGATTTGAGGTTGTAGCAATGATATAATGACCATATATAATTATGTCTCAGTCTCTATATTAGAATACTGCCAGAAAATACAGGAAATTTGTATGCAGTATTCAAAAACAGGGAAAAGCAGCTTCCATATGCTAAAGTGGCAAGTATGTAGTATAACCTCCCATTATACTTGAGCAACAGCAGATCCGTGGCTCCTGTAAACCTAAATAGAATGGAAGCTATGTGCTGTCATTGCTAACACCTATATGTCTTCTACTATCTCTTGACAAAATGAGTGCTATGCAAAGAAATATACTACATCAGGTTTGTGCAAAACATGCTTGAGTGCAGAGAAGAGCAACAAAGATGATTAGGGGACTGGAGGCTAAAACATACAAAAGAACAGTTGCAGGAATTTTAATGAAAAGAAGGACTAGGGGTGACAGGAGAGCAGTGTTTTAATATCTCAGGGGCTTCCACAAAGAAGCTTATTCTCCAAAGCAGCTGAATAAGCAATGGAGAGAAGCAATCTAGAACTAAGAAGAAATTTCCTGATAGAACAATTAATCAGTAGACCTTCAAAGGTTGTGGGAGCGCCATCATTGGGAGTTTTAAGAAGGGGTGGGGCAAACATTTGTCTGAAATGATATATGACCTTTTTTTCTAATAAAGGGGTTTGGACTAGAAGACCTCCAAGATCCCTTCCAACTCTATTATTTTGTTAAAATGTTAAGATCACAGAATTTGACAAACATAAAGCCATAGTTTTTCATCAGCAAGACCATTCTCAAAGGGAAACCAATAAACAAACTGAAAATTCAAGATATAATATTCAAGACTGAAAAATAATTATAATAATTGTAGTAATTTCAATGGTCATTAAAATTTTGCTACAATAAATCTAATGGTGGCCTAAGAGTTTTGCATAGTGCTATATGTGTGTGTATGGATTGTGGCTGAGCTAGGGAAAATTTTCTTTCAAGCCATTCTGATGCAGGTGTCTCAAGATGAATTTGTTTTCTGAGTTTTTATTAAACATAAAAATAAAAAGAGAGAAATACATGGCAGTTCAATTTTCCCCTACCTGCAGTAACAGTAACATTTAGTGGAGTGGAGAAATCTTATAGATAAAATAGGGATCAGGTCTCCTCCCATTCCAAGTTCCCCTTTATCTACTATTTTAGGAGAACAAAAGAAAGGTCCTGAGAGAACCTATTGTATCTCTTCCTAATTATATACAGTTTAGTCCTAACAAAGGAGTAGTTCTCTAAAAGCTTAATATTTCTCTCTCTCCCTTTTCTCTTTGCCTCCTTCCCTCGCTCCCCCTCTCTCCTCCACATTCCTAAGCAGACTCAAGTAGGTTAGATAATAGCTTTCCTGCAAAGAATTAAGCCATGAATGCAAAGAAATTATGTGCAAAGTAGCTACAAAAAACTGGCCTATACATTTGTCACTCCCAAGTTTCAAATTTTGCAATTCTTCTAAGTATTTGGAAGGACAAATTTTGGCTGCTCTTAGCTTCGATATTTTCAGCATCTCACTCTTGTTTACCAAATGACATGAGAATCAGGGGCACTTACCTCACCAGCTTTAAACCTTAGACATTTTATTAAATATAAAAGGAAGTGAAGCTAAAGAAAGATAATAAAAGTCTCAGAGTTGGAAGAGACCATTTCAGTGTCTGAGTCCAGTCTCCTGGTCAATGCAAGAGTCCGACCAAAATAGATGGTTGTCTAGCTCTTGACTAATGAAGGAAAGCTCATTGGCTCTCTGGGCAATTGGTTCCATTGTGAAACTCCTTTTGTTGTATGGAAGCTACTTTCTAAAGTTCAGTTTGAGGAATTCTGGAAGTTGTTTTCATTATTGCAGAATACTAAAAATGTCTATTGCCTGATAGCACCGCTCCTGTGTTTTGACAATTTAGAGATTAAAAGTGGATTCTTGATTTCTATTTTCCTTTCTATTTTCCTTGTTTCCTTATATTACTAAGTATATTTGCAGCACATCTCCAAGGCAAGAGTTAGAAACATTATGCTGCCCATTGAAAAACAAAATGCTATTAAGTTCACTGTCTTCACTGCTTATTTACTAAAGTTCAGAGTGTAGGAGATAAGCAAAATGAATCTTTCTCTTCATACAGGAAAGCAAATATGATATAGCAAGTATTACAAACATCTGGTGGGATTATTCTCCTGCTTGGAATACTGTGACAGGTGTAATTTTATTTAAAGGAAGACAGGAAATAAGAAGCGAGAAAGATGCACTATGTGATCAGAGGTGGGTTGCTCCCAGTTTTACTACTGGTTTCCTTTGTGCACGCTTTGTGCGTGTACATGCAGTTAAATTTACAGTGAACTGCGCACGCACGCGCACTACTAAACAACATGCTAGCAACGGCAACCAGAGAACCAGTTAGAGGGCATGGCCAACCTGGGTCGCTGCCGGTTCTGTGACCCAAGCCGAACCATTAGCAACCCACCTCTGTATGTGATGGAAGCTCTGCTCAGAAATCCAAGCGAATAACCCTAGTGACATTGTACTATAGAGTAACTATACTTAACTAAAGTTGAAGTTTACAGTGCTATAGTTTAAAGTAACTGGAGGAATGAATAAAAAGGGTATTTTTGCTGTGCATATTCACTTAGAAAGGACGTTGATGATGTTTTTCCAAAACAGATGTTAACAGACGTTAAGATGTTACTTTCAATATAATCCCACAGAATGAAAACTATGATGGACTTCCGGTTCCGGCTCCAGCAGCGACGGGCGAGCCTAGCGCTCGCTCGCCGCTTTGTTTCTTTTTCTGCCCCCCCACGGGGGCGAGACGCCCCTTGTTTGGGGGTCTCCCGTAAAGCCGGCTCGACAGGGACGCCCCCCCTCACGGCGGTGGGGGAAGCGACCCTCGTCGCGGCTTAGGTGAAGGAGAACATGCTGCGGGGGGTTCTCCCTTCGCCTAAGGAAGATGGCGCCATTCGCATTCATGTAGAGGGCTAATCGTCGATGTCGGAAGGCTTTCCGAGGCTTCAGCTGCAAGGGGAGAGTGAGTGTTCAAAAACTTGTTTTTTTTCTACTGTCAGCCGGGCTGAAAGGACTGGGAGGGGGGTGTTTGTTTTTAAAAAAAAAACCTCGGACTTAAGCGGCACCTGGAAATGGTTCCTCGCGGCGAGGAGCGGAAATCTTTAATCCTGACTGTTTGCGCTAAGGGAAAGTGGTCTGCGGTTTGCTTGCAACAATGTTTCTAGGTCTGGCTGAAACAATTTTTCTCACTACTCTCTCCTGTGGGCTCTGAGCTGGGCGGTGGAAGATGGCCTCTCTTTGTTCCTGATTGACTATTTTGTTTATGGAAAATTCCCAGCGTCTCTTTGCAATTTGGACTCTCTCTGGCTTTTAATGAAGAATTTTTTCCTTTTGGATTTGTGATTTCTTTTCTGGAGTACCTTCGCTATTACATCTATTGAGCTGGAAAATTGTTTCTCTCTTGGTTCCTGAATTTTACAACGTTACAACCCTGATCAGAACTTTTGGCTCCCGGTCAGCCTCATCAACCCCACCCTGAAAACGCCATTTTAGTGGCATTGACTTTAACAGTTAATCATGGCTCAAGAAACAGCACTGGCAAGCTTAGAACAAAGGATGGCTGCTCTTGAAACTGTTATACAGACTTTGGTACAAGAGATTCAAGCCCAGAGGGCAGAAAATATCAACTTCAAGAAGGAGTTATTGGACACACGGAAGCAAGTGCTGGAAAATACACAGAAGAATGAAGAATTGGAAGGGGGGCTGGTGGGGGTTAAGGGAGAGATTAAAAATGTTACTAATGAGGTTGGGGAAATAAATGGGCATGTGTCTAGGATTGATATGGAAAGAATGACATATTTTTTGAGATTTCAGAACGTTTCTGAGGAATTTGGTGAATGCCTCCCTGATCTTATGAGCACGATTATAGCAGACTATTTACAAAAACCTAAGGATGAGATCAGGGGGGACATTGACCTAGCTTATAGAATAAACTCAGCATATGCCAGGATAAATGAAGTGCCTAGAGAGATACATGTGAAATTTGTCAGAAGGTCAACCAGAGAGGAAATCCTGAAAGTGCAGAGAGAAAGTCTGTTAATCTACCAACAAAAAACGGTTGCTATCTTGAAGCAGATCCCTAGAAAGATTAGAGATGCAAGAAGGAAATTTTCCTTCTTGTTTAAAACATTGTTTGATCATGGGATTTGGTTCAAGTGGGTGACACCTGAAGGGATGCTGATGTTCTGGGAAGGAGGAAGAGTGAGGATTAAAACAGTTGCGGAGGCGGAAGCCTTTCTTAAAAAACATTCCTCTATCCTGGGGGAAGATCCAGGGGGGACGGAGGGGGCCCCAGCCCCGCCCACTGGGAGCCAGGGAGGAGAAAAAGAAGATACAATTGCCAAGAGACTTAGATCAAAAAAATAACTTTGCCTTGACTTTTTTTTTGAACAACTTTGCATAATATTTGTATTTGGATTTTTTGTAAAGGACTGACAGTATAGAAATGAGAATTTAGGTATATGTACATGCTTTCACTTTGTAGTGTTATGAAAAAGGTTTTTTTTTTAATTGTTATCAATGTATTTTGAGGTCCCGGAAGAGCCGACGGCTTCGACGTGAATGCTCTCAAAATTTCTTTGTATCCCTTACCCTACCCTATAGAAAAAATGTAAAACCAATAAAACTTTTTCAATATAAAAAAAAAAGAAAACTATGATGCAGGCAGCTTTTTCGCACCTTCTTAGGTAGAAATAAAAAAGAAAGAAAAGCTCTTAGAGAAAGGGGGAATGTTTCGCTTTCGTTGATGATTTGATAAATAAATGTATCATAAAAATAGCTGCGTTGACAAAATGTATTTTAATGGATCAACATGGATTTAGGCAGGATCACATTGATCAAAGTAACTATGGAAAGGTCTGTCAAATAAAGAGCCTAGGAGCCTTTCAATATTTAGTAGTCATACAAATGTATAATGTGGATACATCAAAGCTCCTGATGTATCAAAAGCTTTCGAATCCAAGGGTTTAGATCAATCAGCTGAACACTGGGATACTCACAGGACAAGTTAGACAAGTGTTGCTGAAGTTCACTCAAAGGACAGGATCCTGACTCGATGCCAGAACAGGTAACACCCCCACAGGCTGTTATAAATGTTTTACTGAGTGTCTCTAGTCTCATATTTGCTCAGTTCGTATCTTTATTTGACTTTTTACAAGCTATTAGCAGGTATTATCATTCATTACCCCATGTCTCTATAAATGAAGTAATCTTCTTAGCCTTGTGGGACTTAATACCTTTGTTCTCTTTTGCCAATTCTGAATTAGTAAATGCATTTTCTCATCACTCCTAAATCTTGATCTTTGAAGGATAATACTTACTGTACTGTGAATAGCCCTTACGGCCATTATTTGCCATACCTTTTCTTTGTGGAAATGGTCATGAAAAATCCCTACATCCTGCTGAACAGCATTTTAAAATACACACCGAAGTACATTTCCTCAACTGGTTGTTTCAGTGCTACATTACTGGCAGGATAAGTTATGTAAATATTGCCCAAGTTCAAGAAAAGGACAGAGATCCGAAACTGCTGCCAAGGCAGGTACCACCCTATCTAAATTACTCATATAAAGGGAAAAGAACAGGGAGGCTTGTGGTACCAGTGATAAATTCTTGTACAAACCATACGTATTATTTTTAAACAGAGGGAAGACGTCATAACAAAAGCATGTGGCTTCAACACTCAGCAAAACAAGATCACAAAAGACTTTGTTAACTTTCAGTAATCCTTCTTTACTGTAGAGCTAAACTATGTAGAATATACAATATATGCTTTAGTATCAACAGATCTTTAAGTGTCAATAAATATAGATCTGGAAACAAGGCATCAGAATGTTATAATTTGGGTACTGAGCTAGAAATATTTGTATTATATGAAAAGAACAATAAGAACTATTTTATTATCAATTGATTAATACCATTAAATTCACTACTTCCAATTGCAAATATGTGTAATCCAACTGAAAGTATGCATAAACAGAAAGCTGACAGAGAGAAACCTAGATTATAATTCTTCTCCTGAACTTCTCTCTGAAGAAGAGCCTTCAAATAACACTAAAGGTGTAGCCTCTGAACACATTGTATTAGCTGTAAATGTTAGTCTTTTAGTAGATTAATACATAACTAAGAACTAACCATGTTAGCTTTTCAGAAAGCAATTTAAGACCTGATTATTTCTGCAAGCCTTAAGAGTCTGAGATGTTTTATTTGTTCTTCTTTAAATGTGGGTGTCATAATGAATGTTCTTTAGTGCCTGGGTGAACTTTACTCTTGGTTTGTAACTGTTATTGTAAGCAGCTCAAAATCAACCATAATCAGAGCATCATATAACCTAGTAACTAAATATGTGTGTGTATGGCGGGGGGGGGGGGATTCTTGGTGCTCTCTGAGCTTGTTTACTTGCAGACATTAGTGTGCAAAGTGTAATGTTTGCTGAGAATAGCTTGCCCTGCCAATTTTGGTGGGGGTGTCATTTCTGCATTATCCTTTTCATAGATTGTACTTGTGCTGTAGCACAGGGGTCCCCAACCCCCGGGCCGCAGACCGGTGCCGGTCCATGACTGGGTGGAAGCCGGGCCGCAGGGCTGGAGAGGAGGAGGAGGGAGGAGGGGGCAGTCCCCTGAGCAGAGCGCGTGGGAGAACGCAGGCACGGCTGTTCGCGCCGTTGGAGTGCGGCTCTTCCTCCACCCTCGTCAACGGTGGGACTCCTGGGCGCCGCCGGACCGGCCACCGATTCCCTCCCCCCCGCGGAGCCTCCCCTGCTGGCATGCCGGCCACTCGTTTTCTTCCAGGGGCTGCGGAGGCTCCGCGGGCGGGGGAGGGAACTGGCGGCCGTAGGGAGGGTTGCTCCAGCGGCGCCCAGGAGTCCCTCCGTCGACGAGGGTGGAGGAAGAGCCCCACCATCCTCCTGCGTTCTCCCGCGTGCTCTGCCCAATGGGCTGCCCCCTCCTCCTCTCCAGCCCTGCGGTCCGGCTCCTACCCAGCCACGGAGCTGACCGAGCGAACGAGCAACCAAGCGCGGTGGGCGGGCTGAGGAGGCTGGGGGGGGAGGACGACAGACACAAAGAGAGACAGAGGGAGGGAGGGAGGGAGGGAAAGATAGACAGAGACACAGAATGAGTGATTGACTGAATGCAAGACAGACACACACACACACATAGAGTGACAGAGATGGGCGGATGAAGGAGAGAGACAGAGAGAGAGAGAGAAAGAAAAAGAGAAAGAAAGAAAAAGAAAGTGGGAGAGAGAGAAAGACAGACAGAGAGAAAGAGAAAGGAAAGAAAGAGACAGAAAAAGATACAGAAAGAGAGAAAGAGAGAGAAAGAAAAAGAAAGAGAGAGAGGGAAAGAAAGAAAAAGAAAGAAAGAGAGAAAGAGAGAAAGGGAAAGAGAGAAAGAGAGAAAGAAAGAAATAGAGAGAGAAAGAGGGAAAGAAAGAGAGACAGAGACAAAGAAAGAGAAAGAGAGAGAGAGAGAGAGAGAGAGAGAGAGAGAGAAAGAAAGAAAGAAAGAAAGAAAGAAAGAAAGAAAGAAAGAAAGAAAGAAAGAACTTATGACCACAGTTGAGGCCAAAAGTTTGGTTGCTAACCAAGATCATTGTTAAGTGAGTTTCACATTTTCCAAGTTGGCCACGCCCACCCAGTCACATGACTGCTGAGCCACACAGCCGGTCCGCAGAATTTTCTTTAAAATGAAACCGGTCCCTGGTGCAAAAAAGGTTGGGGACCCCTGCTGTAGCAGGTAGTATAGCTGAACACTTTTGGATAAAGTTGTGTGGCTATTTATTTTGTTGGAAGATGTTGTATATGTGTTGTTTCTTTTTACTGGTGTTGTTGCTATAGCAGTAGAGCACTTGGTTAGTAGGGGGAATTTTCAGATAGCTTTGGCTTTTTAATTTGTCATCATTTCCTCTGTTGATGAGGATATCCAGGAAGGGTAGCATGTTGTTCTTTCTGTCTGATTTTCCTTTGAAGATTTTGGTTATCATATATTTTGTCTAGTTGTTCCTTTTTTATTAGACAAAAGTGTTTTTTACATAATGAATCCATACTTATTGTTGTATATATATGGAAGTGCTATAAATTCAAGATGCTGTACCAGCCCCTGCTATGAAAATGACAATCCTATGTGTGTTCCTCTGCTTTGTTGGCATATTTGTCCATCAAACTGAAAGTAGGTAATGAGGCAAAAGTTGATGAGTTCCATGAGTTGTGTTGTGTAGTACTGCTAAAATGGATTTTTCAATTTCTTTTTTGCTAGTTCTGGTTCTATGGACATGAAGAGTGTTGTGCAAGTGAATGAAATCATAATTTCATCTTCTTCTATGCTAAGGTCTTGTAGGCACTGTAGTGGAAAATAGATACTTCCATCTATAAGATAGACAAAGAATTCACAAAAAAAGCTTGTACATGTTACAAGTTGAGGTCCCTGTTAATCATATGACTGGATATATTGGGTTTATGTATTTTGGAGCATCCATGGAAGTAAACAACCAAACTCAGGGAACACCAAGAACTCCAGAATTCAATACTGAGCCACATAGATCTTCTTCTATGAATTATTTTTTTAGAACCTTCTACGATGTGAACTGGTATAGGAAGAATAAAGCAACTCTTTCCCTTTTAGTCATCCTATTATATTTTCACAGTTGTCACAGAACATTTATTTGTTTAATCGCCACAGAATTCAGAGAAGATTTTTCTCCACCAATGTTCACACTCACCCTTCTTGAAAATCATGATCAACCGTCATTCCAGATATTCTTTATTTCTTGAAAAACCATAGTAATTTTCAAATCTTGCTTGTTCTCTGTAGATACAGTAGTGCCACTCATGTAAATAACAGGAGGTGGCATTATAGTAATGGCAGGTGGTGGAAAGAAACAAAAAAGACCAACACATTGCTGATTGCCCTTACTTCTCAATCTCACCTCATTCAATGATATTTTAATATACCTGAATGGGAAAGTACCAACCAGGCAAGAAAGCAGGATCAAATGGGGAGTTAGCCTTGAGTCATTGTGCATCTAGGACTGCCCCCCACCCCCACCCCTAAGTGACATGGACCTACATCTGTTTGCTCCCAAGGAAGGGTAAGTAGTCTCAGGAGATTCTGATACTATAAGTAGAATGCAATAAAGTAGTGAACCTGAACCTTTCACACACGGATCTAATTGTTTGCATCTGACAAAGAGTTAATTTTATCCTATTTTTTAAACAAAGAAACATTACTGTTTCTTTCTGACCCATAACCCGAATATTTCCAGCTTTGCACTACTGCACTTACCTCCTTGACAGACTGAGTACTTGAAAACAACTTACTAATTATCTGGATAAACTGGTACTAATATCCAACTATTCTCTAGTTCCCTCAATTCTCCCTTTTTAATAATAAAGACATTAGTACTAGCCCTCCTTCAGTTAACTGGTACATCACTCTTTCCAAAATTCTCAAAGACAATAATAAAGTTCAGGCAGACCATTAGAGTACTACTGTAGTCTAGGACAGGGGTCTCCAACCTTTGCAACTTTAAGTCTGAAGGACTTCAGTTCCCAGAATTCTCCAGCCAGCAAAGCAAAGTCCTTCAGACTTAAAGTTGCAAAGGTTGGGGACCCCTGAGTTAAAGGACTGAGTTGCTCTATATTCTCTTTGTTATCCTCAGAAGATGGAGAGCAAGTAAGTAAGTAGAGTTTTACCATTTTCAGTGAATAGATTTTATGTTTTTTTCTTATTTTGTTTTGAACTAATCTAAGGATTTTTTTTGTGCTTGCTCATTATGAATTTCAACTTTATTAATACCTACAAATCAAGATTACTTTTTCATACTTTTCCTTGATGACCTACCTCTCTTCCCATTTATTTTATTTCTTTTTATTTGCATCCCACCTTTAGCATTTTTAACAAATCACTCAAGGCAGCAAATATATCCAACATACCTTCCTCCTATTATCCCCACAACAATAATCCTGTGAGGTGAGTTGGGCTAAGAGACAGTGACTGGCCTATGGTCACCGAGCTGCCCTTCATGGCTAAGGTGAGACTTGAACGCATGATTTTTTGCTCTCTAGTCTGGTGCCTTAACCACTAAGCTAAACAGACATTTCCTAGTTTGTGACCTTTGAAGTCTGTAGATATTCAATTAACTTTTTTTTGTTGGTGGTGATGCAGTGGTTAGAATGCAGTATTGCAGGCTAATTCTACTGACTGTGGATTACCAGCCGTTTGGCAATTCGAAACTCACCAGCTCAAGGTTGACTCAGCCTTCCATCCTTCCTAGGTCAGTAGATTTAGATTTATTCAGATTTATACCCCGCACCTTCTCCAAAAGGGCCCAGGGCGGCGCACAGGAAATTTAAAACATAACAAATATAACAAAAGGTACAAAATTTTAAAAAACTATTAAATATTAAATATACCCTGTGCTAAAATTGTATAAAATCCCCCAAATTAAAACTATCTAAAAAACGGTCAAAACGGGAGGTTATGTTAGGCCGGCTTGTTGGAAAAGATGCGTCTTAAGATGCTGGCGGAAGAGGCGGAGGTCTGAGATGGTACGTAGTTCGGAGGGTAAGTCGTTCCAGAGGTTAGGGCCCGCCACAGAGAAGGCCCTTCCCCTGAGTGTCGCCAACCGGCATTGCCCGGCCGACGGCACCCTGAGAAGGCCCTCTCTGTGGGAGTGGATCGGACGAAGGGATGTATGGGGCAGAAGACGGTCTCGCATATAACTAGGCCCCGAGCCATGGAGCGCTTTGAAGATGGTCGTCAAAACCTTGAAGCGCACCCGAAAGGCCACAGGAAGCCAGTGCAGCTCGCACAGCTCGCGCAGTAAAATGAGGATCCAGATTTTGGGGGCAATATGCGACTCTGTAAACCGCTTAGAGAGGGCTGTAAAGCACCATGAAGAGGTATCTAAGTCTGCTGTTGCTATTATATAGGAACATTAGGTTCCTAACATCCTCAAATTTTTCTCTCATTCAAAAATGATTTATTTGAAAACTTATTGTGATTTTTGATACACAAGAAAATGGCAAAGGGAAAAATGATTGATTATATGGATTATAAGATTTAATTTTTTCTATATGCTTATCCTTTATTTTTAAAATTGTATATGTACGAAGTTTTTTGGGAGGGACATCGCCAATGGCAGGAAAGATGCCAAAATGTTACTGCACCTTGTACCCTTTTTCCCTGTAAAATTTTTAAAAACCAATAAAATTCTTTTAAAAAAAAATTCTCTCATTGAAATTGTTTGATATTTTCTTTTAATATCCTTTTTAGAAGTCCTATTCTGTTTTCCTTTTCCATTAGACTCTCCTGCCCTAGAATTCATTGTTCCGAGTTTATAAAAAATTGTGGTATTTTTTAGTTATATATTTTACTGATTTTGGTTTCAATTTTCCTGAAAATCAAGAATATGATCCCTCTTCTATAGTTCCTGTTACTTCCACTCTCATGAGTAATTCTGCTCTATGATTTATTTCCTATTAGGTAAGATCAAGTCAAGGATACTGATCTTTTTGCACCTTCTTCTGAGAATTAGTGAATCAGCAAAATTGTGGGATTTCCTAAAAGGGCCGTACTTGGTAATTTGAGCCACAACTGATGTCAAGGTAGTTAAAGCCCACCCAACTAAAACTGTCTGAAAGATCTTTCAGCTGTTTCTGGAAAGCATCATCCAGATTTTCTGCTTGGATGGGTAACAGTAGACAATAACAAAACAGTACTGCTTTTATTCATTCATCCAGGGTTTTTTTACCCTGATGTTCTCTCTCTACAATATAGCCTCAGATTTCAAAACACGTTTGAAAACTTTTGGCACACAATTCTCTCTCCCTCCCTCCCTCCCTCCCTCCCCCACCCTCTCTCTGCCACACACACACACACATACACACAAACAGGACTAACATCTGCCTTCTTTTACTAAGAATTCAAACTCATTTTGCTTATTTCCTACATTCTTAACACTAGTGAATAGGAACTGGATGGCATGAATTTTATGAGCCATTATTTCTCCCATACTCCAGAACTTCAGTTTCAAAGCAGATGGATTTGGTTCAGCCAGAGCCTCAGCAAATCCTCAGTCCTCTAAAACAGAGGTCTCCAACCTTTGCAACTTTAAGTCTGAAGGACTTCAGCTCCCAGAATTCTCCAGCCAGCAAAGCTGGGAGCTGAAGTCCTTCAGACTTAAAGTTGCAAAGGTTGGAGACCCCTGCTCTAAAATATAACCCATTTATCCTGGAGATTTGAACTAATTCAAGATCAGTAGAGATTCGACTGTTTTATTAAACATGTTTGAATCGTGTGCTTTCCATTAGTTCTTCACAATTAAGTTTTCTCTTTCCTTTGCCACTGAACTATTTTTATTTTTTACTTTAATCATATTTGAAAAAAACCTATTTTCTTTTGCTTACTATCCGTCTCCATCCTCATTATGAGCTTCAGCTTTCCTAAACCCTACAATATGCATCTTGTATGTTCTTTTCCTTAACTGCTTGTCTTTTTCTTCATCGTTTTAGTTTTTCACTAGGAATTTCTAGAAGTCATATTGATACTTATTGTCCTCCCAGCATTATACTTATTGTCCTCCCTCAATGTTTCCATTTACTACTCCTTTTTTAAAAGCAATTCTTCTAGAACAGATAAAATGAAGTGAAGGATAGTTGCTTTTCCTGTTACTCCATTCCTTGCAGGTCAAAGTAATCATTGAGAGAGAACAGGAAATTCCCGAAGGACTTTGCTTGCTTAAAGTTTGTCTCCCAGCAGATAATTGGAATTGGAACGTAAAGCAGAAGGCCACAAAAGGTGAGGTCCTGGACACAGGATTGCTGGAGAGGGATTAAAAATAAGAATAAAGACAGAAGCGATGTGGTTGGAGTTTTGGAGAGTCAAGTGGTCTGAATGCAAAAACTGTGGTGAGGAATAACAGCAATGGAATCTCTGCAGTGTTATGTGGCTGAGTCACGTTAAAATTTTGATTTACTGTATGAAGATTTTGGTCACTCCTTAGGCATTTGATGTGCTCTTTGATCTGTGTGGTAATATTGAACTCACACGCCTTTAAAAAAAAATCCACTGATCCTGCTATTCCAGAGAGAATATAATATTGATGTCATCCAAGTATTAAAATAATTAAGGCGTATTCACGGATGCATGGCAAATCAAGGATGTTGTTTTCTTTGGATAATGAATTGACGTACACTCAGCCATGAAGACATTGATGCTTTTATGCTCAGCTGTGCAGTCCCAGTCCCAGTGCACCTGCAGTAGTTGTGGTTTTGCTTTCTGATCAGAATTTCCCACAGTGATAGCATGTCAAAAGCAACAGCCTCTAAAATTTGTAAGCAGCATTTCACTTTTCGCATGGGCTGAGCGACTTCCTTGAGTTACCCAGAAGCTTTGAGTTTTTAGACAAACATCCTATCTAAAAATTAATTCCCAAACTTACCATTTTGAGGCCACTTTAGTTGTTCAGATTCAGCTGAAAAAACATCACTTGAAATGAGATATTTTAGCCATCATCCATGCTATATTTTAACTATTAGCTCTTAGCTCTGGGCAATGTTTCAAAAGGGCTACATTGATTAACCGAATTCTTGATAGAATGGCCCCATTGGAAAAGATTCATAAAAAATGGTAGGGATCCATTTTGAAGCAGTGAGGTTCATCAGGCAGCTTCAAAGCAATTCATAGTCTTTGGGGTTTTTTATAGATCTAATCATGTATTTTCTATATAATTTACGTAGTTTGCATCATAATGTCATGATATCCGTTTTGATTTTTGTCCTTCTCCTCTCGTTGCTTCCCCAGATACTTCTAATCCTAGGAAAAGGCAGTGCATAGATCTGCAGTATGACTTTCTTGGCGGCAAGAAAATTTTATAGATTGTGTGCATGTATCCACACCAGAACTCAAAAGAGACTTGATCTCTTAAGATGTTTTGCTGCAGCGTTTTTTTATTCTGCTGACTTCTACATGTCTTGGGACCCACTCTGTTGGGAATTCTGAACCATAGGTTGTAAACTATTTTCTGTCATAAGAAGTAATAGACAACAGAAATGAGCTTCACAGATTTATTCTCTGTGGCATCCAGAAACAAGAGATACATTCAAAAATTAAATTCTTTTTATTCTTTTCTCTGTTTTTCTGCTATTCTAATTTGTACTCCTTGAGTATTCTGCGTCTACTGCAGCTTGCCCTTCCCCCAGATTTCTGCATTCCCTATATTGGAAAAAGCTGCAATATTGGCTTTTGTACCTATCATGCACTTTCAAGATTGGAGGACAGGCAGTGCTTAAGTTTAACATGTTAACAGTAAGTAAATCAAGTCATAGTTTAAGGGAAATCTACAATTACATACTGTAATACCATTGTTATGATCAACTCCACTGACATAAAATGTGAAAATCTGATGATCTAATGCTTTCATAAATTCTAATGAAAGTACTATACAGCAATGGAGTTTAAATTGCATTTTTCTAATGAATCAACAAAACTACAATTGTTTTATAATTTTTGTCACTTCCTAACTCCCTAACCATTATATCTCAGCTTCCATTTCATTTCAATGAAGAATCCATATGATCCAAGCCCTTGGTTTGCCTCAATCATCCAGACCACAAAATATACACAATCCAAATATCTCTGGATATGTAGGGATAAACACAGAAAAGGTTTACCTTTTTTTCAGTTAGGCACCAAGCCTGTGGAACAGAGTTGGCATTTCACCTTATTCTTTCAAGGCTTTTTTATTTCTAAACTCTAAAGCAGGGGTGGGCAAACTTTGCAACTTTTAAGTCTGAAGGACTTCAGATCCCAGACTTCTCCAGCCAGCTTTGCTGGCTGGAGAATTTTGGGAGCTGAAGTCCTTCAGACTTAAAAGTTGCAAAGTTTGCCCACCCCTGCTCTAAAGTGATCCTAAGGCTTCATGGTCCACTTACAGATTAGGAAGAGCAGGGTCAGAATAGCTTAATTGGAAGAATGGGAATTTTTCATAATTCCTGCTTTAGATAGAACTTCATTCACAAAATGTTTATACATTTCACGCCATGAAACATATCTATTCCACAGGTTAACTTGTTTGTTCTTTGATTATACATTAAAATTATTTGAAAGGACAGCTTTTCCTTGCTTTAACAAGCACATTTTTAATTAAATACATTCATTTCATGAATAATGTGTAATTTCCTATGGAGAGGAAATACTGACCTTTTTATATGCCAAGAGCGACCCCTACTTAGAGTTGTAAATCTCCTGAGCACCACTGACTTCTGTGGAGCTATCCTAAATCACAGCAGCTCAAAATCTGCCTCCCAGTATGCCATCTGGGGCCATTCTGGCCTTTAAGGTCAGCAAAGAAAGATTAATGTTGCCCCTAAGGAACCGTGTTACCAAATCTCTCAATGCTGATGGCTAAATTTCTATTGGCTTCACTAAGGTTAGGACTGTCTTGTAAATCTAGAGGTGACAACAACAAGGTTTGTCCAAGAACCTGTGCAGGCTCTGAAGATTTGCTTCATCTGTCATGTTGCCCTTTTCTTCTTTCCCGTTCCAAAGATTTAAAGGAAAAATGTCCTTCTTTCCTAATTATTTCAGTATGTTAGAACATGAAAGCTTTACACAGCTTAGCCAGCTATTTTGGGGCCAATTTGGTCAGCTTTCAAAAAAGCAAATATATAGATATAGATATATTGGGGGACAAACAGGGTGGAAATAGGAATTTAAAAAACTCAATCCAAGTACAGAAACTATTTGTATTAAAGATGCTGGATGCTCCACCCACCTGCAGCTGTTATTTTACATGCCAATTTTTGGTGATAGATTCTGTGAATTATCTCCATCATGTACACTTTTCTTTGTCTTACTAAGGAACCTCTTTGCCCAAAGTTATGTACTTAATTTCATCCTTAAGCAGAGTTTTAGGTTTTTCTTCTAGGTAAGCAATTATTTTGAAGCAGGACATGTGTAGAGTTTTGAGAACTCTCACAAAATAGGTAAGAAATTGGTAGGACAACACCCAGTAATTCTGACTAAATTCAATTCTCTGTGACAAGAGTGATTGCATTCCCAGAGTGTTAAAGGAACTGGTGAATGTCACCTCAGTGACAATGACTGAAATCTTTGAGAAATCCTGGAGCACAAGGGTGAGGAAATTAGAGAACAGCTAATGTTATTTCAATAATTTAAAAGGAGGAAAAAAAGGAAATTTAGGAAACGACAAACCATTAAACTTGACATGAATACTGGAAAAATCCTAGCGAAGAAAAGTAGGAAGGTACTTAGAAATGAATAGTGATTACCAGAAACCGATATGAATTTGTTAAGAACAGGTTGTACAGCAAGACAAACCTTATTGGTTCTTTGGAAAATGTCCCTTGATTAGAGGACAATGCCCTAGTTGTTGTCTACTCAGACTTAATAAGACTATTGATAAAGTGACCATAGTCCCCTTTTTGACAAATTGGAATAATGTGGGATGGATAGTGCCACTACCCGGTGGGTTCATAGTTGACTGAACAGCCATAGCCAATGCAAAATCTATAATGGGCCTTATGTCCACATGGAGGAAGGTATACATTGGGAATCTCAGGGTGTTTTAAAAATTGCATATGAGCCTCTGAATTTAAGGAGATCGTTCTTTAACGATAATGCAAAGTAGTATCACTTTCTTTTTAGGCTTATGCAATAGCCTAAAAAATAGCCTAGCGAAATGAATGGTAGAGAAGGATTGCATTTCTTGGTCTTGTAAAAGCTGAAACATTTGTTTTGATCATTTTCAAGGCATGACCAATATTATCTGATGTATACTGATTAACTATCAATTCACACATTGATAGTCACGCGCTCGTGACATCCCGACTGGACTATTGTAACTCTCTCTACATGGGGCTTCCCTTGAGGTGCACCCGGAGACTTCAGCTAGTCCAGAACGCAGCCGCGCGAGCAATTATGGGAACCGTCAGGCCTACCCATGTAACACCGCTCTTGCGCGAGCTGCACTGGCTACCTGTCGTCTTCCGGGTGCACTTCAAGGTGTTAATTATCATCTTTAAAGCGCTCCATGGCTTGGGACCTAGCTACCTGCGGGATCGGATCCTGCCTCATACATCCTCACGGCCGATTCGCTCCCACAGAGAGGGACTTCTCTGGGTGCCGTCCACTAGACTTTGTCAGCGGGCGACGCCCAGGGGAAGGGCTCTCTCTGTGGCGGGCCCGGCCCTCTGGAACGACCTTCCCCCCGATATTAGGATGACCACGGACCTCCGCTCCTTCCGTCTTAAATTAAAAACTCATCTTTTCTGTCTGGCCGGCCTGGGATAGTCTCTCTGTCTCTGGGGTTTTATTGGGTAGTTTTTAGTATAGTTTAGTTTTAATGGGGAATTTTAGCGCAGGTTAGGTTTAATTTGTTTTTAAGAAATGTCTGTATATTTTTATTGTTTTTATTCTACCTGTGCACCGCCCCGAGTCCCTATGGGGAGAGGGAGCGGTTTACAAATATTAAATTATTATTATTATTATTATTATTTGACAGGGAGACATGCTGGTGAGGATGATGGCGTTATGGTCCAATACAGCTGGAGAATGCCTGGATGGGGAAACTCGCTTTATACAGTATGGCTTCCAAACCTGACTGGTTCACAGACTGATAAATTTTAAGTGGCTATTAAGAAAACAACTATTGGCGGATTTCCTTATTATCAATGAAAACTGCTGCCTATTTTATGGTGCACTGAAAGGCTGTGGGAAAGACATTCAAAATCTCTTCTCTAAGGTACATTTAGATATATTGGCTCTAAATTAAAAACAACTGAGAAGCTGGAGTTCTTCTAGCATCACTCTTTTAATCTTAATCTTGTTAAAGAGAACCCTGCGAACACTGTGCTTGGGGGGGGGGGATTATCTTCATTTCAGGCAACTGTCAAAGACCTGACCCTGCTTGAGTTTATTAACTTGGAGACCTGAAGGAATCATTGCATTTTCTTTCTTTACAATTACCCATTTAATCCTGCCCCATACATCCCTTCGGCCGATTCGCTCCCACAGAGGGACTTCTCCGGGTGCCGTCCACTAGGCAATGCCAGCGGGTGACGCCCAGGGGAAGGGCCTTCTCTGTGATGGGCCCGACCCTTTGGAACAACCTACCCCCCGATATTAGAACTACTACGGACCTCCGCTCCTTCCGCCAAAAAGTTAAGACCTATCTGTTCCATCAGGCCGGCTTGGCCTAATTTATGCTCCTCGCCCCAGTCTGTAATTCAAATTGTTTTATTTGGTTTTATGGGATATAGTTTTTAATGTTTTACAAATTTTAGTACAGGGTTATTTAATTCGATTTTAATTATGTATGTATTGTTATGTTTTTAGATGTTTTTAATTTTCCTGTATACCGCCCCGAGTCCCTTCGGGGAGAGGGGGCGGTTTAGAAATTTAATAAATTATTATTATTAATTATTATTATTATTAATGCTATGGATTGAGTCTCGTGTAACCATGTTGGCCTAAGAAAACATGATTTATTACTAAAGAACAAATGTGCCTATATGTTTCCCATTTTTGCCTATTAGTTTTGTGCTCCTGCCATAGTTTAATTACACAATACTTACCTGTTACATTATACTCTTGGATTACACACCAGGATATGAAATCACCCAATCCTATCAGTCACTACATTATTTTTAGATGAATTGTACTTCATTATCTCATTGGCTAAGGAGGGGGGGGGGAAACAGTTCTGAAAATTAAAACCCCCACCAAAGATTGCCCATGACTTCATGACATGTCAGCAATAGTATTTTAACCCATTCATTCCTTCATAGGAAAAAGTTCCCCCACTTCTGAGAGTCAGATCAATTTCATCTCAAACATCTGGGCTTACTGGAAAACATTTTTATTTATTTTGTACTAAAGGAATGTAGACAATTATTTTATAGGATATCACATAGAGTGGCCTCCTAGCTACTTAAAAATTGATCCTGCCAAATAAGAATAAAATCTTATTATACCTCGTCATTATTTGAGATACCCTAACAAGTAAAATCATTTTAATTTTATTACTGCTTATTTATTTTACAAATGGTCTCCTACATTTACTTGGTATTTTTTCACAAGATAGGTGATGTTATGAACAGTTTGAAATTACTACTGGTAGACAAGAATCTTGCATCTTGACCTTGATATTCCATAACTCTTTCAAGGAAATTCCAGTTATCTTGTCGATCCACTCCCCTTATGTCTTCTCTTTCCTGCATTTTCATGACCCGTCAAGCACTGTTGCTTTTTATTGTGTATCCTCCAATTCATAACACATTGCTTGCTGATCCTCATCTCAAGGGAACAGGCGGCCTTTGTTTTTACAGGACTAATTGTTTTTTCTTTCAGTCCATGGTACCGGACTGATAATCATATCTGATAATCATGTCCAAATCCAAATGTGAACCCATTTATTTTAGTTTACTTGTTCTTTCTCAGCGTGTAGGGTTTTTTTTGATAAAACTGGGGAAAAGATTGTGTTAACTATTCCATTCTTTGTTGCCACAGTATTATCTTTACATTTCATTATCTTGTCTAAGTTTTCAAAGTGTTCCTCTCTAGGATTAACACCCCCTTTTCTTTTCCAGCAAACTGTCCATCTTTATCTGCTGTTGAGCTCCAGAAAATAAAACTTTCACTTCAACTGTGAGTTTGCTAACAAGTTTTTTCACAGAATATATAAATCATGTTTTAACCTCCAATTCTGATTCCAGCTGTTAACTCTTCAGCATTGTTGTATTTATATAAATAAAAATGTAAAATAGTTTGTACGAAGCCGCTAATCTCAAAAACTACTGCACCGATTTACACCAAATTTTGACACAATGTTCCCAAGGACTTCCAATAATAAAATACGTACTCATTTTGTGCCTAGCACACATGTGTCATGAGCAAGGTACACAAACGTAAAATGTACCCACTGATCAAGTTTTCACCTCCCTATAGCTCCTCCCATCAGGCTGCTTTTCAACTGTCATTTCCTCAGCAACATATGGAAGCCTAAAAGTGCCAAAACACAGAGGATAGCAAACTCCCAGATGGCCCATAGAGAGAGAGGGAGAAATACAGTTTAATAAAAGAGGGACTAGGGGAGACATGATAGCAATCTTCCAATATGTCAGGGTTGCCACAAAGAAGAGGGAGTCAAGCTATTCTCCAGGGCACCTGAGGGCAGAACAAGAAGCAATGGGTGGAAACTAATCAAGGAGAGAAGCAACTTAGAACTGAGGAGGAATTTCCTGACAGAACAATTAACCAGTGGAACAGCTTGCCTGCAGAAGTTGTGAATGCCCCAACACTGCAAGTCTTCAAGAAGATATTGGATAGCCATTTGTCTGAATGGTATAGGGCTTCCTGCCTAGGCAGGGAGTTGGACTAGATGACCTCCAAGGTCCCTTCCAACTCTGCTATTGTATTATTGTATTACAGTAGGTAGGTAAATAGGGGAATAGATAGAGAGGGAGAAATACAGTAGGTAGGTAGGTAGATAGAGGGATAGATAGAGAGGGAGAAATAGGGTATGTAGGTAGGTAGGTGGATAGATAGATAGGGAGAAATGTAGGTAGGTAGGTAGGTAGGTAGGTAGGTAGGTAGGTAGGTGATAGATAGAGAGGGAGAAATACGGTAGGTAGGTAGATAGATAGAGGGAGAATAATAATAATAATAATAATAATAATAATAATAATAATAATAATAATAATAATAATAATAATAATAATAATAATAATATTTATTTTATATACCGCGTCCTCTCCCCAGGGGGACTCGGAGCGGTGCACAGGGAAAAATTAAAACATTATAAAATATGCATACAATAATAAATACAATAGAATAAAAACGAATTAAATTTAATTGTCCCTGCACTAAAATCCCCATATTAAAACTAGCATTCCCTAACGCCCTAAAGGTAGAGACTAACCTAGGCCGGCCAAGCAGAAAAAGTATGTTTTTAATTTTTGACGGAAGGAGCGGAGGTCCGTGGTTGTTCTAATGTCGGAGGGAAGGTCGTTCCAGAGGGCAGGGCCCGCCACAGAGAAGGCCCTTCCCCTGGGCGTCGCCCGCTGACAAAGTCTAGTGGACGGCACTCGGAGAAGTCCTTCTCTGTGGGAGCGAATCGGCCAGGAGGATGTGTGGGGCAGGATCCGATCCTGCAGATAGCTAGGTCCCGTGCCAGAAAGGAAGAAATACAGTAGGTAGGTAAATAGAGGGATAGACAGAGGGAGAAATACAGTAGGTAGGTAGGTAGGTAGGTGGATAGATAGATATGGAGAAATACAGTAGGTAGGTAGGTAGGTAAGCAGGAGAATAGAGAGGGAGAAATACAGTAGGTAGGTAGGTAGAGGAATAGAGAGAGAGGGAGAAATGCAGAAGGTAGGTAGGTAGAGGGATAGATAGAGAGGGAGAAATAGGGTATGTAGGTAGGTAGGTGGATAGATAGAGAGGGAGAAATGTAGGTAGGTAGATAGGTAGATAGGTAGGTAGGTAGGTAGGGGATAGATAGAGAGGGAGAAATACGGTAGGTAGGTAGGTAGGTAGGTAGGTAGGTAGATAGGTAGGTAGGTATGTAGATAGATAGAGGGAGAAAGGAAGAAATACAGTAGGTAGGTAAATAGAGGGATAGATAGAGAGGGAGAAATACAGTAGGTAGGTAGGTAGGTAGGCAGGGGGATAGACAGAGAGGGAGAAATACAGTAGGTAGGTAGGTAGGTAGGCAGGGGGATAGACAGAGAGGGAGAAATACAGTAGGTAGGTAGAGGAATAGAGAGAGAGGGAGAAATACAGAAGGTAGGTAGAGGGATAGATAGAGAGGGAGAAATACAGTAGGTAGGTAGGTAGATAGAGGGAGGGAGAAAGGAAGAAATACAGTAGGTAGGTAGGTAGGTAGGTAGGTAGGTAGGTAGGTAGGTAGGTAGGTAGGTAGGTAGAGGGATAGATAGAGAGGGAGAAATACAGTAGGTAGGTAGGTAGATAGATAGAGGGATAGATAGAGAGGGGGAATTACAGTAGGTAGGTAGGGGGATGGATGGATGGATGGATGGAGAGAGAGGGAGGGAGAGAGAGAGAGAGAGAGAGAGAGAAATACAGTAGGTAGGTAGGTAGAGGGATAGATAGGGAGGGAGAAATACAGTATATGGGTAGGTAGGTAGGTAGATAGATAGAGGGAGAAAGGAAGAAATACAGTAGGTAGGTAAGTAGAGGGATAGACAGAGAGGGAGAAATACAGTAGGTAGGTGGGTGGGTGGGTGGGTGGGTGGGTGGATGGATGGATGGATGGATGGATGGATGGATGGATGGATGGATGGATAGATAGATAGATAGATAGATAGATAGATAGATAGATAGATAGATAGATAGATAGATAGATAGATAGATAGATAGATAGATAGATAGATAGATAGATAGATAGATAGATAGATAGATAGATAGATAGATAGATAGATAGATAGATAGATAGATAGATAGATAGATAGATAGATAGATAGATAGATAGATAGATAGATAGAAATACAGTAGGTAGGTAGGTAGAGGGATAGATAGAGAGGGAGAAATACAGTATATAGGTAGGTAGGTAGATAGAGGGAGAAAGGAAGAAATATAGTAGATAGGCAGACGTAGAGGGATAGATAGAGAGGGAGAAATACGGTAGGTAGGTAGGTAGGTTGGGGGTTATACGGTGGTTGTGTGTATGTGTGCAGGTGTAGATCTACACACAGATTGGTTGGCCATTTAACCAGACTGGGCCACAGCAACGCGTGGCTGGGTATAGCTAGTTTTTAAAATATATTTGCTTCATCTATTAAAGACAAGGGATAACATACATCTTCTCTCACGTCCTTCTCTTTTGAACCACAGATTTTTCCACAGTTACCGCAATATCTTTTTGTTCACTGTAAATATTTCTCAGAGGAGAAGTTAAGTACTTCTGGCAAATCCATTTTTAATACAGTCCATATTCCAGCATGACAAAAATCCCTTAGTGAAATCAGTAAAACAATTGTTAAGCTTCTTTCCTGAATTCTCTTGCTATTTATTCTGTTCGTGTGCCCCTTCACTTTTTCTAAACTCCCATCTGTTTATTTGGTTATTCTTTCCACATATATAGCTCTTATTTTTTTCCTAAGATGCTACCATAAACAACACTTACAATTTGGTAATTGGCATATTCCAGTGATGATTAACCTTTTTGGCACTGAGTGCAAAAACTAGAGTACACACGCATGCACTGGAGCACCGGCACCTGGAAAAGAGCAGCTGGCCGGTGCGCATGAGTGTGGTGGCCAGCTGTTCTTCCGGGTTCTGTCACGTGCATGCACACCCGCCAGCTGCTCTCTTTCACGTGCATGTGCACCGGGCAGCTGCTCTCTTCTGGGTTCCAGTGCACGCATGCGTGCCAGCCAGTTGGTCTTCTAGCTGCACCTGCCAGAACCCAGAAGAGAACAGCTGCTGGCATGCATGCACGACGGACCAGTTGGCCAGCATGCATGCAACCAATTGAACCTGGAATAGTAGTTGATGATGGCACGCATGTCCACAGAGAGGGCTCCGGCACGCGTGTCATAGGTTTGCCATCATGGGCATATTCTTTTCATCCCCCTTCTTTTTTATAGCAATATATACTGATATTTTCCCACATCTAGGACACATTGTATTGTTTCTGCTGGGATGCTAACTTTCTTTTCTCCTATAGCCATGATGGCGAACCTGTGGCATGCAGAGCCATTTCTAAGGGCATGCAAGGTGTTGCCCTGTCAGCTCCAGCACGCATGCACACTGGCCAGCTGATTTTCAGCCTTGACTTTCAGCAGTTTTTTGTCCTTTGGAGGCTTCAGGAAAGCCTCCTGAAGCCTCCAGAGAGTGAAAAATGGACTTACCGGGCCCACCGGAAGTTGGAAAATGGGCTGTTTTCGGCCTCCGGAGGGCCTCTGGGAGGGGGGCGTTTTCGCCCTCCCCAGGCTCCAAGAAAGTTGTGCATGCATGCGGGGGGATAGCAGGGTGGAGTGTCACGCATGCATGCACAGGGGGAATTAAATTATGGAGGTGGGCACCCGAGTGCGTGCAATGGTGCACAAGTGCGTGCTTTTGGCACCTGAGGCAAAAAAAGTTTGCCATCACTGTCCTATAGATTTAAACAATCCAATTTTATTTGCAGCTGGAGATTTCGAATTTGACTGTCCCAGAGGTGCTTTTTCAAAAGGCAACTGGATTTTGTTTTCCCCTTGAAGGCGTTTTGCTTCTCTTCTAAGAAGCTTCTTAAGTTCTCAGCTTCTTGGATGAGAAGTGAAATGTCTTCAAGGAAAAACAAAGTCCAGTTGCCTTTTGAAAAAGCCTCTTTGAGACAACCATGACCTGGATGATTGAGAATCTCTACTGACATTCCAATTTGATTGTTGTAAATCTCTTGCATCTCAGAAATTATTTGCATATACTAGACCACATTTAACATGCAAATGTTCCAGTAATTTCTTGGATTTTGTTTTTCAATTGACATTTCTGGGATTTCTTCTTGATCTATCTTATCTGATGCTAAAATCCATGTTCACTTTCGTCTTTCCCAAGCTATCGTAACAGCTTGTTCTGAAACCCAGTTGAATGAACCTTGTTAACTGGGAGGTAAAAATGGTTTGGTTTTCACAATGTCTCATCTCTTTCCATTGCAATGCAGGTCCCCTTTCATGCAATTTAAACACACTCAATCTATTCCTTATATTGATCTTATATTTGGATTGTGAACTGTTCCTCGTGGCCATATCAACATACAATCCTTCAGTCAGCAGAAAACTATGCTGGCAATAATTTGTGCTACCCCAGAGACCAAGAATTATTCTGCCTCATCAATGAGGCTGGTGACTAATATAGACATTACAGTTTTAATACTAAACAACTTAAGAGCTGGTCCTTGGGCAGTTGCCCTGATTGCATTTCCGTTCCCACCCAATGGCAACTGCTGATGGGAAAAACAACAATCAATCACTGTCCGTAACATGTGGTAGAGGTTCAACTCTCTGTTCATTTTCCCAGGTGCTGCTTCTCAAAGCCACACTACTTCAGACTACAGCTGCACAGCATTCAGCGAACATGCAAGTTTTGCCTGAAGCAATTAGGTGGGACATCCGTGCTGTTTTTCAGGAAGCCCAGGAGTAGAAGATCTTTACCTTCTCCCCATTTTGGCTGCTGGTATAACAACAGGCAGCATCTCTCTCTCTCTCTCTCTCTCTTTGGGCAGGGCTGTCTCTCTAGAGTTCTTAAAGCGATTCTGCTTTTTTAATTAATCTATATGGTCACTCATCTGACATAATGTACATCAGAGGTTCCCAAACTTGGCAACTTTAAGACTTGTGGACTTCAACTCCTAGAATTCTCCAGCCAGCTCTGGAGTTGAAGTCCACAAGTCTTAAAGTTGCCAAGTTTGGGAACCTCTGATGTTCATGATTCCAGGCCAACGTGAAACAGGACAGAATAGAAGCACAACCAATAATTAAAAACATCACATAACATAACGCAGCATAATAAAATATGTCCCAGTCAATATAACCGAAAAAGTGAGCTCAGCCACACTATCGGGGCCCCAGGCTTGATGGCAAAGCAGGTTTTTAGCACCTTGCGAAAGGCCATCAGGGTTGGGAGAAAGCTAATCAGAGAGAGAGGGGGGGGGGGGGAGATTGACATTCCAAAGGAGAGGCGCCATGGAACAAAAGTCTCTCATCCAGGGTATTGCTAGATGGTACTTCGTAGCGGATGGGTCCTGGAGGATACCTCTCTTGCCTGATCTAACAGGGCAGATAGATGCTACTGAGGAGAAGGTTCCCCAAATGATCCATAACCATGAAGAGCTTTAAAAGTAACCACCAGTGCCTTGAATTGCATAACCAATGTCACTCATGGAGCAAAAGTGTTGTCTATTCCACCCATAACTGCCCACATTGCGGCATGTTGCAGTGCAGAGTTGTAGCCTCTGAATACTCTTCAAGGACAGTCCCATATGAAAGGTATGGCAGTAATCCAAATTGGTTGTATCATCAGTGATAACATTTAGCTACCTTGTCTTCTGTTGATCTCTTTTCACGGCATCTTATACTTCCAAGCATCAGCATCTTCTGTAATGATTCTTGCTTTCACCTTGTGTCAAACTTCATTACTAATGTTTCTAGTGAGTAATATTATTTTACTTCTGGCGCTGAATGATTTATTTCTTCTTGTGGTCAAATGTATTCTCAACCATTTTCTCTTGCATTATAATTTAAAGGCATTTTGTTTTCATTTGGCTTTCCTGATTGTCCTTAAACAGAGATAATCTGGTCCCTTTTCTATTTGATAAGATGAAAAATGCTGAGGTAGGCACTTCAATCACTGGACAAATTAATCAGTCTTTCAGAAAACAGACTATCTGGTTGCATCTTAGCAGATTTACTTATAAATAAGCATCAATGAATTCTACACACTACTGTTCCTGTAAGAATATGTTTTCAAAGTTCAGAAAAATTTTATATTTTTTAATGATATAGTGAAAATGCCCTCTGGTGGACAAACAAAAAACAACGCAGGAGCATAATAAAGAGCAGTGGTCCTCAAACTATGGCCCACAGGCTAGATACGTCCGATCCGACCCCCCAACAGTCTGGGGCACCGTGAATGACTCTATTTTAAAAGTTTGAGGGCCCCTGATAAACAGGAACAAAATTCTGTTCTGGATCCAACTCTGCATATTGTTGTGTGGTAATTGTAAGTCTATTGATGCAACCTATAATTGTATTTGCTTTCTTTGCAGCCTTGTCACAATCCTAGCATAGGTTTAGTTTGTGATTAACTGTAATTCCAACAATGGGTATAACAACCAGATATTTAAAGTGGTAGATATCTTCTGCCTTTTAGGAGCAACGATCAGCAGCAAAGGGACAAACAGTCAAGAGATATGCCACAGACCAGCATTTGGTAAAGCATTCATGAATGCCTTGGAAAAGATTCCAACATGTGTTTATACCTACAAAGATCAGAAACATATAAACCATTATATTCCCTGTGATGCTCTATGGAAGTGAAAGTTGGGCTTGGAAGAAGCAGGACAGGAAGAGTGTTGACGGCTTTGAACTTTGTTGTTAGCAAACACTCTGAAGAATAGCACGGAGTGGACAGCCAAGAAAACAAACCAATGTATCATTGGACAAATCCAGAGTTCTGTCTGAGACACTAATGACCAGGCTCAAATTATACTACTTTGGAAACATTCCGTATAGAACCGTTTCTCTGAAAAAGCCTCTAGTGCTGGAAAAAGTGGAAGGAAACAAGAAGAGGATGGCCAGCAGTAAGATGGATAGACTCCGTTATAGTGTGATGGAAACGCCACTAAAAGACCTGAAAGAACTGCTTAGATATAATAATAATAATAATAATAATAATTTTAATACTTATAAACCGCTCCCTCTCCCCATGGGGACTCGGGGCGGTGCACAGGCAGAATAAAAACAATAAGAAATATACAAACAATTCTAAAACCAAATTAAACTAAACCTGTGCTAAAATTCCCATAAAACTAACTATATTAAAACTACCCAGTAAAACCCCCAAGACAGGGAGACTATCCTAGGCCGGCCAGACAGAAAAAGTAAGTTTTTAATTTAAGACGGAAGGAGCGGAGGTCCGTGGTCGTTCTAATATCGGCGGGAAGGTCGTTCCAGAGGGCCGGGCCCGCCACAGAGAGAGCCCTTCCCCTGGGCGTCGCCCGCTGACAAAGTCTAGTGGACGGCACCCGGAGAAGTTCCTCTCTGTGGGAGCGAATCGGCCGTGAGGATGTAGAACATCATGGAGAAAATCGGTATCAGGTTACGAGGAGTCAAAAGTGATTTGATGGCACACAATCAACCAATCATTCCGGACCAGATAACCTTCATGCTAGAGCCGTGTGCTGAATCCTTTAAGACAGGGGTTCCCAACTCCTGGTACGCAAATCGGGACTGGTCAACAGCCCGTTGGGAATCGGTCGGCAACCATCCGAAACTTCATTTGCATAAGTGCATGATTACGTGAAACCATCCCCTCCCCCCTGCCTCTGCTGCCAGCCCACAGAGCCAAAAAGGTTGGGGACTGCTGCTCTAAGATATTTCTGCTAGGACATTTGCCAGTAGGAATCAGACAGGCTGTTAGAATGTGATCTGTCTGATTAGAATTGTTGCACATTTGTTTCTTTGTTAAGGATGCAAAAGAATTCATATGCAGAATGTTCTCAAACAAATGTTGGAGTTTTGCTTCCAAAGTCATTTATTATGGTAATTAATGCGAGCAAGAAACAAGTCTACCTACTGTTTGTTGTCTTCTTGTTTTAAAAATGCTTCTAAAAACATTTGAGACAGCTGACAGATATCATCCAAATTATAGTATAGTTTTAGGAAGCACTGGGGAAAGCATGAAGCTTATTTTACAAAAAAAACTTGGCATTGAAGTAGGCATGCTAGGTTTTTGAAAAGTTAAAGTTAGACGTGATCCCTTGAACTCCAGGTTTACTATAAAACAACTACTACTCTTTAATCTGGTCAGGCATTTTTCATTGGACTTAAAAAAACCTCTCCCCCGCCCCACCCAGTGACTTCCACTAGAACAGGGGTCTCCAACCTTTGCAACTTTAAGTCTGAAGGACTTCAGCTCCCAGAATTCTCCAGCCAGCAAAGCTTTGCTGGCTGGAGAATTCTGGGAGCTGAAGTCCTTCAGACTTAAAGTTGCAAAGGTTGGAGACCCCTGCACTAGAAAACAGATTCACGAAAGTAGCATAATAGAGGAGGTTTTCTGTTTTCTTTGGGGGGGGGTTGGGGGGGGATAATCTAGAGTTGAATCAGTCTCAGATTTTGCAACAAAGAAGGGGCAGCTGTTGAAGCCTGGAAATCAGGAAAATGAGATGAGTTGCTGACAGAAGGGAAGCGCAAAGTCTTGGGCAAAATACACACAATTAGTCTGTGTAGCATTTAGGTTTTCCCATCCCTACTAAAGTTTTCCACTTCTTGAGTGTGTTCCTTTATGAAATACATAATTAACAAACTCTTATAGTTACCATCTCATGCTTAGGATGTAATGGCCAAATAATGCTGTCTCAAGCAATGTTTCATGCATTTCTTTTCTTGAGTCTCCCTATTTTTTCCCTATATCTTTCTCACTGCGAAGATTTTTTTCCTCCGGTCTGCAGCTTTAACTGTGATTCACAGAAGCATCATCTCCTTCCTTAGCTACTACAGCCTAGTCATTAGTTACTACATTCTGGTTATTCTTTAATTGTGTTCCAGATATCTTATGTCAGGGTTAGGGTTAGGGCCGTGATGGCGAACCTATGGCACGGGTGCCACAGGTGGCACGCGGAACCATTTCTTAGGGCACAGGAGGCATTGTCCTGTCATCTCCAGCGTGTGTGTGCTGGCCAGCTGATTTAGGCCTTCTTTTGAGGCCGTATTTTGCCCTCTGGAGGCTTCAGGGAAGCTCCTGAAGCCTCTGGAGGTGGGGAGGGGAGGCTGTTTTCACCCTCCCCAGGCTCCTAGAAAGCCTTTGGAGCCTGGGGAGGGCAAAAAAAGTGTGCCAAAAGCAGGGAGCCGCGTACATAGTATTACGGGTGTGGCACGCCCACGCACGACCTCCCTGCGTTCCCCCCACTTTTGGCACGCGAGCCAAAAAACGTTAGCCATCACTGGGTTAGGGTCATTCCACATTAGTTTTTACCTCCAGTATACAATACAATTACTTTTTTGTTTCTGATTCCAGAAGGGCTCACTTTCTTCATAGTCATGAAGCAATTTTGTTCATAATCATCCTTGCCCTTTATTTATTTCTTTATATTTCATCTATATTATTTTTACAAATAAGATGGCAGACATATCCAACACACACTCCTATTTTCTCCATAACAATCCTTTGGAGGCAAATTGAGCTAAGAGTGTGTGAATGGCCCAGCTGGCTTTCATGACTAAGATGGTACTAGAACTCATAGTCTCCCACTTTCTAGCCTTGTGTCTTAAACATTAGACCAAAAGTGTCTTATCTCAGCTATCACGTGTTGCTTAAAATGATTTTAGGGAGTCTCTGAAGTACAATGTATCTGAAAGACAAATTTTTTGTTTATCTCTCTGCTTTCTAGCTTTACTTTCAAGTGGATCCTTTGGTATTCTCAGCTGTCTGAAATTACCTTTAGAGCTTAGGAAACTTATAAATATTTTGCACATTCATCAATGTTGCTGTTAAGTTGCGAATTATTAACTTCCAAAATGCTTCCTTGACAGGTTTGTCTTCATGAGGTATGTCTAAAAAACCCTTCTTTTTGAACGGTTTTTCTCCCTGCTCCTCCCTCCACAAGTCCTCTCAATCACTACAAAAGTTAGTGTAAACAAAAGTTAGCGTCAGAATTACCTTCATTACATGTACAGTATTACATGTAAAAACCATCTAAAATCAGCATTTGCTGCTTACTTTAAACAATTTTCTGTTTTATTTAATACATATCGCTGTATTTTTAATGAGACTTTGAAAGTTACTTCAACAGGTCCAGAATGGAACAGTAAGATACATTTTTAAAGAAAAGGACAAAACAGGAAAATTAGCAAGCAGCACCTGCTAAAACTGTCCTCTTTTGATTTTTTTTCACCTTACTTTACCATAGGCTGGCAAGTTATGAGGGGGAGAAATCAGTATACCTGTTTTTCACAGCAACAATGCAATTGAAGAAAATCCTAAAACTTACTTTACCAGTACAAAGCTGATATTTGATCTGATGTACATCAAATATAAATTTGCACAGAAAATTCATGAACATTGTTAACAAACTTTCCAACTCCACATTTTCAATATGTGACACAAGATAATGAGCATTTTTTTTAAATCACTGTGTTGCTCTACAATTAAAATAGGGAATTTAATAATCACACTTGCAAACATTGATGCCCTGTGGAAATGTAAGAAAATCCAGGAATTATTCCAACATCTGGAAAGGGAAACTGAGTAGCTAATAACATGAGTGTATTTCAGAAAGTAATCTTTTGTCTCCTGGTCATTTTTCTCTCTCTCTTTTCTTTTGTCTTTTCAGTTCCTGCTGAATGTGAGATCTTGGGAAGATGCACTTTCACACTATTAGCAATCTCCAAAGGGACCCTGGCAGCCAATTAGAGAGGCCAGTGGAGGAAAAGGACAAAAGAACCAAATGCAAAAATCAATATCAATATGAACTATCTGTGCCCTCTTGGCCTAAGACTTGCAACCCAGAGACTTCATTTCTTAAGGGATTAGGATACACTTACGAGAACCTCTCCACTAAAATAAAGATGGGGAGGTCTACGGAAGGTTTTTTGAATTTAATGAGCAATCTGATCTTTTCAACGGGAAGATTTTCCCGATTACTTCCTCGATACACAACTAACTTAAGAGTTACCATGTTTCTTCCATAATGTTTGGTCCATGGCATATAGACAAGGAAAAGAAAACAGACAAAACCAACCCCATTACTTGCCCCTTCCAGATTTCCTGCCTTGTTCCAAAAGCCCTAAACAATATACTTGGCTAAGGTTACCCTGCCAATCAGCTTGAATTATTGACTTCTGCTGCAAACTATTTACTATGGTTCTTGGTGGATGGCTGGAGACAAACCAAAGCTCTTCTGGGGGTAAATGAAAAATGCAGGTTGTCACCTAGAGTGAATGCTCTTCAGGTTATTGTTGCAAAAAACTATTCATCCTTGATTCCACAATGCTGCTGATAATTTGTACTTTGCACGTCAGTGTTTAGACCTCCTGCGTAGTCACCATACACCTGAAAAGCCAAGAGGTCCATTCAGGTGCAGTTTGTTAACAACTTCAAATTTTAAAAACAGCAAGAGTGGTTGTTCTTTTCCGGACACATACCAAAACAATGAAGGTTGCTGCCTCATTCTCTGGGAATGCTTTCCACTAACAGATTTTTAGCTGACTTGAAATAATGCTCTATAAACATTACTGGCAATGTCACTAGTCAGAAAAATACACAGGAAGATTCATTCATTATCTATAGTGATGAGTGATACAAAGATCATCAATTTGGAGAGGGGGATAATCAAATCAACAAAAATGGAATCTGTTAGTTAACTGTAATAGGAAGTCTGTTGCATGTACTTTTGTACATGGAGCATGTAAGCTATGTTGAAACTAGGTGGGTTGCTTCAACAAATGATTGTGAACATTTTCATGTTGGCATTATGATTTCATGTCATGAACCATAGAAGACTTTAAAGAGATACGTTGCATGGTCGTGTGATCACGTTTTGCAATTTTCTGACAAGCAAAGTCAATGGGGAAGCCAGATTCACTTAACAACCATGTTACTAACTTAACAACTGCAGTGATTCACTTAACACGTGTGGCAAGGAAGGTCGTAAAATGGGGCAAAACTCACTTAACAAATCTCTTAGTTAGCAAAAGAAATTTTGGGCTCAATTATGGTCGTAAGTCAAGGACTATCTGTATTTGAACAGGAGAGATTCTGTATTCCAAATCCTGATCCAAAACAGCTTCAGATATTTAAGGACAGCTCAATGTATTTAAAACTGAATTTATTAGATTACACAATACAATTAAAGCCATTTTTGCAATACTTACAAGGAAAACCTATGGGAAATTGCCTGACCATTTTTATTTTTCTGTTCTTTTCATTATGTGTAATTTAATAAGAGTATTTTTGTTTAGATTTGTATTTTGCTTATTAAATATTTTTAAATACTTTGATTTTGAGTGTTTAAAGAGTAATGTTGAAAACTGCATTACAAGATTGTTGATGAACAACAGAAAAAAATCTGGACACCTAAGGAATTACCCTATTCTGGTAGTTAACTGCTTCTTCTTGGAAAGTAACTTGACAAACCTGTTATTGCTCAAACTTTCTTGTGATGCATAGTTATTGCATCTGTGGGTTGACTGGCAGTATGTGTGTCCTCTGACTGCTCTCAAAGTCAAGCTCCAAGAATTTTGGTTGGCCTTGATAAGTAGCCATTATCTTTGCTCACTCTTCCTTCTTTGAAATCCTCCAACAGACACAAAGAACTCAAGGGAGGAGAGAGCTTGGCTTCTGTTTTGCAGACTTTCCAAAGCAATGAAAAATTATCTTGCCAATTTCAAGTTTCTGCAGATCCTAGTGTAAAGTGAGTTAATGACCCAGCCTGTCCCCTTTCCCAACTTCAAAAAGATTTAGTAGGAAAAAGCATGGCTGGTGGTTGTTGTTTTTTAACTTCACAATGAAGCTTGCAGAATCTTTAAAGTATAAAATCAAATGTAACACACACATCCTATGATCCTTGCTTAACTCTTTCCTCTCCACCCCAAATTATCTGAACATCTTTAAAAGTTTTTGTTTTGCTGCTCCTTCTCTCAACATACCTAAAGACATTTTTCTAAATGAAATTAGTAATTGGGCTGAAAGAATGTTTGATACTGTACAAACAGAATCCTCCTAACCCAAACAAAGTTATATTAACAATTTTAAGTGAAATCTTAACGGGTTCTGATGTAAAACCTATCTATCAATGATAGCTCACTCAACAGTTCATAAGCTTCTTTCTCTGCCTGCACATTTCTATTAGTAGCAGATTTTGGTTTGTAAATCAGTGAATGTTATCATTCAGTAACATTCTATTTCTTGAAAAAATTGACTCTAGATTATCACAGATATCATTTCTACTACTTATCTGTTGGGTATAGCCTCTGGCTGTAAAATGTGTTTTTACTATTTTCCATAAAATGTTTCAAACTTCAGCTGCATTGTTCTAACCATGCTAAAAAAAATACCTTCACAGAAAACTTTACCCTATGGAATGAGTAATTCATATTTTGCAACATATTGCAGACTACATATGTCTAGTTGCTGGAACTTGCAGCTGATGTCAAAATTAATCAATCCTTATTTCTTTAAGATATAAGTTTTTAATGATTTTTTAAAATAAAATTTCATTGCTACACGAAGCTCAATTTTTGTCTCTCTAAAGTAGGGCTGTCAAACTCGCGGCCCATGGGCAGAATGCATCACGTGCTGGCCACACCCACACCCACTTTAGGGGGAAAAGTCGTGATATGTCATGTGATGAGGCCGTGACGATGCAAGTTTGACACCCCTGCTCTAAAGGATCAAAAATAAAGTCTGCCTTTAGTATTAGGTGACTGATTAGGAATATTTGCTTTATATGCAACAGGATATTCTGATAAACCTCTTCTGCCTCACGTATGAACTTCATCATTAGTTGCAATACACCAAAACCTATGAACAAATTTTGCTCTGACTTCTGAAAGCGTTCCATGGTGGTATTAACAAATCATGAATTATCTTTGTTCTCAGGTATAATCAGGAGTTTAATAAAGCATTCAACAGAACCACATACAGCTTCATTGTGACAGGATTTGGTCTGTGGATCAAAGACTCCTCGCACCGAACCAACTAATTAAAATTAACATCTTCAGATATAATTGCATGCAGAAACAGGATATACAGTTAATTAACTGATCCATTAGCATACTGTTTGCTAGCTAATCTTCTCTAGTTCCAGATATATCTGCTCCAACTGCTTTGTTGTACTTTCGTGAAACAGATTCAATATCTTAATGCGGTGAGATGGGAAACAGCATTTAAGGTCATCGCAAATATTTAGGAACTTTTCAAGCATGCAAGACGTGCTTAATCACTGAAGCACCCCATGTTTTGAGAGCTTTTTTACCAGCTTCATTACAAAATTAAACATGGTATCTGAGAAGTGCTTTCCTTTTGGCACTAGGGATTCGATAGAAAATTATGTAAAAGAAAATGTTTTATTGCTTAAGCAGCTGTGAGATATTCTAAATGGCATACAATGCCAACAGCATCCATTTTTATACTATTTCTTTTTCAATAGAATGGGTTCTCAAACTCAAATTGTTACAAGGGACACATAGAGATTAGCTCTTTAGCCTAAAGGCAGAACCATCTTTAAAAGGAAAATAGAATTTACTCCGCAACTTTTTTTACTGGGTATAACCACAAATTGTACTGTTGTTGAAACAAGGTTAATATTGAACTTAATAACTGCTGCAGGATTGCTTGTAGCACAGTATTGGAAAAAGGAGGATCTAGGTACGGTAGAGGAATGGATTTTTAAGGTTTCAAATCTGGCAGAGATGGCTAAGATCTCTGCGTATTTAAAGGATCAATCTCATGACAAATATTTGTTGGAATGGAGGAATTGGATTAGTTTTATACAAAACAGATATGGATCAGATAAACTTGTTATAGCTTACTAGGGAAAAGATTTATTATTAATGTTCATAGATACAGATTGTTTAAGTACTGTGTTTGTTTCGGAGGAAAATATTAATATAGCTATAGTATTTTCCCCCCTTTTTTTTTTCTTTCTTTTTCTCCTTTTCTTTTAGAATGTTTGATTGTAATAGGCAATTTTAAATAAGCAGATTTGAAAGTCTGATACCCTGTATCCAGCTCTGGGAAGCTCCGGGGAGGGGGGAGGAGGGTGGGATTAGTGGGGGGGGGGTAGGGGGTAGGGGCAGGGGGGGAAATTGTATTGAAAAATTGTATTTGAAAAACGTTTACAATTAAAAAAAAAAGGCAGAACCATATGTATACACGGATACAAAGCCTTTAGTGAATTTACAATAAATAGTACCACGGTGTAGTATTAAGCACAACTTTTTAAAAAAAAAACTACTGTGAAATGCAGTAAAGTAAAATCCCAGCTGCCAATTCTTTAGCTAGTATTATAGATTTCCGTTGGATTGAGTTCTTCCTAAAACCAAGGATGTTGTAAAGCAGGGGTCTCCAACCTTTGCAACTTTAAGTCTGAAGGACTTCAGCTCCCAGACTTTAAGTCTGGTCCTTCAGACTTAAAGTTGCAAAGGTTGGAGACCCCTATTGTAAAGTATCAGTGCAACATACACGTAGATCCAAGCAATGTGCTTTTGTTATTATTTTGCCACTTGGCCACTTACCTGAAATTTGACAGGATTTATCCCCTCAAAGGAGACAATTATGCCTGAATATTATTTCCAAATCTTTGAGACAAAAATTATATTTGCAACTCTCTAATGACAATTAAAATCATATTTTATCTTCCATTTGGCCCACACCACTGTGAAAGGCTACAATTAGTGATAATATAGCTGAGTTTTATAATACTTTTAATGGTGTTAGCTAAAAATTGATTAAAGAAATATCTTCTGTCGCATGTATACAGAGCAAAAAGCTTGTCTGTGTTTTCTAGTTATAATTAATAGGGACGCATGATGATTTGGGGATTTGCATCAGGTTTAACATTTGAGAGTCACTTACCTCCCTGGGCTGTTGCAGAAGGAAAATGATCAGAGGGGGCAGAAACTGAAACAAGCACCTCTAGGATACATGGTGTACCTTTAACAAGCTTATGAAGGTTGTAAATTCTGTATCCCCTACAAAATATGGGGCCTGGATCAAATTGCATGGATCACCGTACAACTCCTGGGAGTCTGGTGAGGGACAGCCATGGAAGAGGAGTTCTGTAAAAGGCAGCAGCTTCACTTCACCTTGGCTCCTTCCTACCACCCAGGCAGAGACATGGTTTTGTGTCTCCTTGGTGCTGAGAGACATACTCTGCAGCCAGCCAGGTTCTCCAGGTATACTATAAGATAGAAGTTGTGAATGCCCCAACCCTGGAAGTCTTTAAGAAGATGTTAGATAGCCATTTGTCTGAAATGGTATAAGGTTCCTGCCCACGCAGGGGGTTGGACTAGAAGACCTACAAGGTCCCTTCCAACTCTGCTATTGTATTATTGTATTAACTCACTTAACAAATGCTTCACTTAGCAGCATAAATTTGGGAGCCAGTGGTGATCTACTTATTTGAAATATCAAACCTGGGCTGCTTCCTGCTTCTGACCTATTTTTCTGCCATTCACTCTCACCTTGATCGTGGCTGTGAATGCAAGGAGGCCCTGGGCAACAGCAGCGTTACTTTACCCATCCTATTGTCCCCTAGCTGGGGCAGACAAAGAGAAGCCCCAGAAAGGAAGTAGGAATCTCTACTTACCTGCTCCTTGTGACTTTTGAACCCCTATAATCATCCTCATCCTCATCATCTTTATTGTCATTGTACTAAAATTACAATGAAATTGGTTTTAACTTTAAGCAGCTTCTTTCCAGCTGTCCCAGCAAGGCAGGGGCTAGCGGGGTAAGTAAGGCAAGGGGCCAGCATTCAGTGCTTCTTATGGCCCCACAACTCAGTCAGGGTGTGAGAAAATGGTGTGAGCAAAGAAGCAACAGCATGATACCTCTGAGAAAAACCCAGCAAGCCTGCCTGAGAGGGGAACATGATCCTGACACCATGGAGGGTAGAATACTATACTGCTGTGATGGCGAACCTATAGTACGTGTGCCACTGGTGGCATGCGGACCCTTTCTCTGAGCACATGAGCCATCACCCAGCTCAACTCTCTGTCGTGCATGCCGGAGACACATATGGATGCACAGGGGCGCATGGGCAGGGGGTCACACGTGCATGCATGGGAGAGTGCAAGGGGGTGTGGTGCGCCCTCTGTGCTGCTCATTTTTGATCCCAGGAGGCTTCAGGGAAGTCTGCTAGGCCCAAAACAGGGTCGCATACATGCACGGGTGGAGAGCAGGGGGCCGGTGGAATGCAGGGGGGGTTGTGCCTACATGCACAGGGGTGTGGTGTGCATTGCATTATGGGAGTGGGCACGCACATGCGCACTGTCATACGCATACATGCGATTTGGCGAAAACAAAAAGGTTAGCCATCACTGCTATACTGTCTTTGCTCAAGGCCAGGGCAAAGATATTCTCCTTGGGTGGCTTTTGCGAGTTGTACTAGTGATGTAGTCACAAGCCTCAGCTTGAGCTACGATGTCTGGAACATGACAGAATGATCTGGAGGGTTACATGTGACCAGTGACTTTGAAATCCCAACTTACAGAAGCTGTGAAGTTCCATTTTGTTTTCCAATCACTATAAAGTCATTGTCTGAGGCAAAAGGCACACGGGTCTCTCTTTATCAGAGGTATATTGTTTAATGATCTTTCAATTTTTTTCAGTTTTGGTACGGTTTACTTAGGGCCTATTTAGAAAGGACCAAATGAACTTTGAAAATCTTCAAAGGTGATACATTCTGGAAATAACTTCCACAAATATTTTCTTTAATATTTTTTCACTTTGTGGTCATTGGTTTGGAGAGCATTCATGCTTTTTTTTGCTCAACATATTGTGTTGCTTTTTTATGTCCTTATATATTTAGTTAAACTGTCATTTATAGCAAATAAAGTATGCTGCAGTGGAAGCCACTGGTATATGCCACATAAAAGAGTCCTCAATGGTTTAATAAATTCTGTATCCCCTATAAAATATGAGATACTGAATGTGACTTCATTTTCCTTTGCTTGGATTTCTATCTGGGCATAAATCTATACAAAGAAAGTCTAAGAAATAAAATACTTGAAGTCACAAAAAAGCAATTTTTGAAAATAAAACCATGGGAAAAGAAAATAATTTCATCTCTCAAGGAAACTTTGGATATAAAATAGTGTTCTGAATGAGCAAGGCTCTGATCGGGAGCCAGATCCTGGAAATAAAATGCTGATTTCAAACAAAAGGGTACTGAATATGTTTTAAATAAATATTCAAATAAATATTTCTGTATTTAAGCAAGCTATCTTATTTCTATTAAAATAGGAATTATATTAATTTTCTTTTTATTAAATAAAAGCATAATTAGGATAATGAATCTCATTGCGTGACCGCCTCCTACCACACACCTCCCTCCGACCTGTCCGCTCCCACAGGGAGGGCCTCCTCAGGGTGCCGTCCGCCGGTCAATGCCAGCTGGCGATCCCCAGGGGGAGAGCCTTCTCTGTGGGGGGTCTGGCCCTCTGGAATGACTTGCCCCCGGATCTCGGTACCACCACAGACCTACGCCTCTTCTGCCGGGGGCTTAAAACACATCTTTTTCATCTGGCCAGGCTGGCATAGATATAATGATTTAATTTAATTTTAATGGGATTTTTAAACTGTTTTAATTGATTTTTAGCACAGATCCATCAAATTTAATCTTATTTTATTTTGTTGTTTGTATATTATTGTGTTTTTTACTTCTTCTGTGCACTGCCCTGAGTCCCACTAGGGAGATAGGGCGGTATAAAAATGTGATAAAATAAATAAATAAATAAATAAATTGACTTAAAGCAATTATCAGGCCAATGGATTAATATTTTGCTCATGGAAACAGCCACCCAAACCATTAATTATATTGGAAATTCTTGTAGCTAATGGCCAAAATTGCAGGCTATTTTTCCTTCTTTCACCCTCCCTCTGAGATGACCAGGGAGCCACGAAGCTTCCTTACGGGTAATAAAAAAAAGAAACAGCAGCTATATGATTTGTTTAGTCTCTTCCTGACCCAGGAGAGAAAAGAAGATGGTTCTTTAAAAGAGATATCATACTGCTGTGATCCAAGTACAAAAACAACAACCCAGCTTAGTAAACTAATTAGATTCATCCATTTTCTTTCCTTAAAGAATGGTACACCCGATTAACAACATATGCATTCTAACTGGATGGTTGTTCTATCTTTTTTTTCTCACTTCTTGCTGGTCTTATTGTAGATTTACAAAAATAGATTTTTCAAAATAACACTGATCCATTTTGAAGTTTTATCTTTGCACAAGAATAAAGATTCCTTGCTGTTTCCCTTTTCCCATTCTACCTGTAGATCTCCCTTGAAATGACTGATACCTGCAGAGCTAGGCATACAATTGCACATTCAAGCATTTAGCAGGGTTTGATTTTAGAGTAGGACTTCACCTTGAAAATGGGAGAAAATAAAATATTTGACAAATATTGTATTAATGGGGCAACTTTATCCTGGCCAAGCTGAAACTGTTGGCCAATCCACTATCAACCATTTTAGAATGAACAGAAACTTTCCCCTTGTTCTAGCTAATTACTTCCATTGCATGCAAAGAACTCAGAGGAAAACATTAGCTATATCTGCATAATATAGGGAACCACGAATCCATTTTAGCCTAATGTTGTGCAAAGTCAGCTCATAGGGTTAATTTATGCTCTCCTGTGTTGTGGTAATTTATTATTCTTGCTGACAGTTCAGCTCAAGGGAAATACAAGCAGTAGTTTTGCAGCTCATCTAGAACGTGAATGGAATGAAATATAAAGTTTGAATGTACTATGCTTGAATATGCATATATTTAAATGTATACATTCATTTATATTTAAAATATAAATATGAGCTATTTTGTACGTTTCCTTAAAACTGACTGCTATCCATAGCTTCCAAGAATTGGGGTTTGAACTGGGGTCTCTATATATGGAAAGCATGTGATCAACTATTAATGCTTTACAGCAGGGGTCCCCAACCCCCGGGCCGTGGACCAGTGCTGGTCCGTGGCTTGATAGTAACCAGGCCGGAATGAGCCTCGGGTTCCATGTGACCGCCGAATGTGTGCGCAGCCCACGTGACTCGATTCACCCGCTGGAGGCTCCCACCGGTCCGCAGAATATTTTTTACATGAAACCGGTCCCTGGTGCCAAAAAGGTTGGGGACCCCTGCTTTACAGAAGCATTGCATCCTTTTATCTACAGAAAAGTTCTAAAGAAGACATCCAAAGGCCAGGCTGCTGCTACCACTAAAATCACACCCACCAACCAGGGGTGAAATTCAGCAGGTTATGACAGGTTCTGAAGAACTGGTAGCGGAAATTTTGAGTAGTTCGGAGAACCACAAATACCACTTCTGGCTGGCCACAGAGTGAGGTGAGAATGGAGATTTTCCAGTATCCTTCCCCCAGGAATGGGGAAGGAATTGGGATTTTGCAATATCCTTCCCCCAGGAGTGGGGTGGGAATGGAGATGTTGCAATACCCTTGCCCCAGGAGTGGGAAGGGTATGAGGATTTTGCAATATCCTTCCCCCAGGAATGGAGTGGGAATGGAAATGTTGCAATACCCTTGCCCCAGGAGTGGGAAGGGTATGAGGATTTTGCAATATCCTTCCCCCAGGAATGGAGTGGGAATGGAGATGTTGCAATACCCTTGCCCCAGGAGTGGGAAGGGTATGAGGATTTTGCAATATCCTTCCCCCAGGAATGGAGTGGGAATGGAGATTTTGCAATATCCTTTCCCTGGAGTGGGGTGGGAATGGAGATTTTGCAGTATCCTTCCCCTGCCATACCCTCAAGCCATGCCCATAGAACCAGTAGTAAAAAAAATGTGAATTTCACCACTGCCACCAACTATTGCCACCTCTATTAGAACATGTGTACACTCTGCAGGATGAATAAGATTTTACTTCTACTGAGATTATTATTCAATAAACAAATAGAAGAGAAACAACAGAGAGTTCATAAGCAAAGTGTATGAAACTGAACAGCTAACCACTTCCATTATTCACAAACAACAACGTAATAATGTTTCATATATTAAACATTAATCTCATAAACTATGGAAGTCTTTTTGTGTGTCCCAAAGGTGCTTTTTTTTCAAGGTGCAATTGAACTTCCTGGTTTTTCTTTGAAGAGAGTTTGCTTCTCATCCAAGAAGCTTCTTCAGCTCTGACTGGATGGTGAAGCATCTTGGATGAGAAGTGAAACATCTTCAGAGAAAATCCAGAAAGTCCAGTTGCCTCTTGAAAAAAGCACCTTTGGGACAACCATGACCTGGATGGCTAAGAATCTCCACAGACATCTTTTTGTCTATCTGTCTGTCTATCTGTCTGTCTGCCTGCCATTATATGTGGGAGTGACCCTGGTAGACAGGAGGGAGAGCTGCCTGCTGAATAACTGGCATGTAAAAGATATCTCAGCCCACAGAAGGAGAGAAGTTATGGGATACCATTCAGAAGGGATCCTGTCTAGTTTTATCCAATGACTAAAAGGAAAGGAGGAAAGAAATACTTCCAGTCTTGCAAGATTTTATTGATACAACTTCCAGTAAAGACAGAGTTGATACGCCTGTTTGTGTTTCTTATCTAGGCTAACATTATCACACATATGCCATACACACACAATGCGATAGCATGGGGAAAAGACCTTGGGAGACTGAGCAAAGAGATGCTGCCAAGGGAACAGTCAAATAAGAGACAACCTAGCCCACAACTGGATAGTGGATGAGGGCAAGACCCCCAGAAGAAATGCTCCCAGTTTTTCAGTCTGTAAAGGAAACTTGGGGAGAAGGATTGTACTTTCAGATATGCAAGATTCTGTCAATGTAGCTTTACAATAATTATCTCATCTGATTGTGATTTGTATCTGGTTTATCCCACAAGGCTGACACATACAGAGAGGAAATATTATTCACCCTGTACTTTGCAGAGTTCATGCAAAAGCACTTAGGATGGCCATGCCCATCCACGAGAGAAAAGAACGTTGTTAGATAAAATAAAAATGTCACCGACAAGTACGCAATACTTCATCAAAACACAGAGTAGAAACATCAAAGCACAAAGAAGCAGCAGGAGGAAAGAACTCGGCAAAAGGTAGACGTTAGAAGTCGAGATCATTAGGGCCAATCGTCCCTCAGCTAGAAAAGTACCTCATCATTTGATCAGGCACTATTTCTCAGCCCAATCGACTTCATAGGGTTGTTGTGAGAATAAAATTGGAGGGACAGGTATCATGCAAGGCAGGGTACAAAGGCAACTGAAGAGAGCACAAATCTCCCTAATTCCAAGACCCAGTGAACATCTGGCGACAACTAACGCCCCAAAGACTATTTTTACACATCTTTGTGGTTCTGCTGTATAGAGAAAAAAATTAGCTGTCCAGGCAAAATTGCCCTATCACTTGAAAGTCAGACTTTAGTACAGTCATTCCAATATGGACAATCACCAGAGGGGCTTAAGCAGGCAGCTTGGCTCCAGAAGGCGTGTCGGCCTCCTCTAAAACTGACAGCAGAATTGTAATTATGTCTTGGAGCCTAATCGGGGCACAGAAACTGTTTGATCTCTCCCGTGCCTTCCACCCGAAACATCTAATTTCATGAGGTATGCATGCTTAATAAGGGGGTAGATGCTGGTGTGGGTGACTTAGATGGCAACTAACTGGTACTGCAGGGTGACTTCCTTTGACTTGCGTTCTGATATGGGAAGGAACTTCATTTAACTGCAGCTCAGATCTCCCCAAGGCTTTAGTTACAGATCTTAGAGCAACTTAAATGACCTGTTAATCAAACTGGTATAAAGTAAGTCGCATGCCTGTTAGATTGCATTTTTTTTTTAAATAATTCAATCCAAACCAAGATACGGAAGGAACTTTCTCATAATCATTTGACCAAAATAAACAAATAAATCCTTGTAGCCCATTATTCTTCTGAAGCAGGAGGATGAGTTAAGGAAATGAACAGTATGACTGCTTTAACGCTGGAAGTTCTGCGTGCTTTATAGCTCCCCCTTTTTATGGTGATTATGAACTCAGATACTAGCCGCTATCAAATAATGCTTTTTAATTTGTTCAAATATGGATGGAACTAGGTTGGTATCAACCCCTGCCATCTCTGGCCACACATTCCCAGCATGGCTACTGCTTCCGCCGTTGGCCTCCCATTAAAAAAAAGTCCCACTGTGAGGAATGCTGTGTGGCTGAGTCTAATTGCCCACAATGCCTTTAGTGTACTATCATATTTTAGTGGCAACAACATTTGAAATTTTGAGAGAATGTGGTGGGCATTCCCACAAAATGACTGCCCTGGGGTGCTTGCCTGCTGTCAGATTTCACACCAGACACTACAATAAATCTCTGCTCTCCAGGAATTCAACTCTGCATTCAGCAGTTAGTTGGCAACACAAAGTTCAATACAGCTTAGAAAAATGACTTTATGGAAGATGAGAAAGAAGGTATGCATTACCTTCCCAAAATTTTTCCTTATTTCAGAACACAGAAATCTTCATAAAATGGCTCCATAAGGCCGCTCAATGGCAAAGAGCCATGCAATCTGTGAGGATAACAGCTTGCCTTCAGAAGTTGTGGATGTTCCATCAGTGGAGGCTTTTAAGAAGAGACTGGACAACCATTTGTCTGAAACGATATAAGGTCTCCCGCTTGAATAGGGAGTTGGTCTAGACCAGGGGTCTCCAACCTTTGCAACTTTAAGTCTGAAGGACTTCAGCTCCCAGACTTCTCCAGCCAGCTTTGCTGGCTGGAGAATTCTGGGAGCTGAAGTCCTTCAGACTTAAAGTTGCAAAGGTTGGAGACCTCTGGTCTAGAAGACCTCCAAAGTCCCTTCCAACTCTGATGACATTCTATGTTCTATATGTTTTCCAATTCCTTCTAATATCCAAGGATTTTCTCGACTACCTCATTTTTCATTTAGCATTTCAGGCAGGTTGGTACTGTTCCAAACAAATGTGGTCATCTGAGGCCTAGAAGCATTACTGAATATAAAAATGGTGTTAGAAGCTTATTCTTTGCTCTGTTGCACGCCAGTTTCCAATTATTATGGTTTTAAAAAGTAAAATGCTGTCATTCAAATGCGACAGGAAGTCTTGCTTGCTTCAAGGGAGAAGTCTTGGGTGTCATGTTGTTAGCAATTAAGCTAGCATAGGAGAGACCAGTGGTTGCCTAATGAGAACCAATATTTTAACAAATCCCAATCGCCATCTGTGACCTTGAACAGGACAGGCAAATATCCATTTTAACTGAGAAATGCAGAAGAAAAAAAGGCTAACATTTAATTCTTCGAGCACCTTCTCTGTCTCTCTCTCTCTCTCTCTCTCTCTCTCTCTCTCTCTCACACACACACACACACACACACACACAGACACACACACACACATGCTCTGATCACAATTAATACCTCTGCAATACAGGCAGTCTTTGACTTATGACCACAACTGAGCCCACAACTTCCATTGCTAAGTAAGATAGTTGTTAAGTGAATGCCAACAGGCGGCTCCCAGGGGAAGGTCCTTCTCTGTGGCGGGCCCAACCCTCTGGAATGACCTACCCCCTGAGCTTAGATCTACTACGGACCTCCGCTCCTTCCGTCAACAATTAAAGACCCATCTTTTCCAGCAGGCCGGCCTGGCCTAACCTAATCTACCATACCAGCCTAGTTATAAATATTACCTAATCGGGTTTTTACGTTATAAATTTAAACGAGATATTTTAATACAGGGTAAAACATTTAATTTAGTTTTATTATTTATAATTGTTATATATGTATATGCTCTTAAATTCTTGTACACCGCCCCGAGTCTCTTCGGAGAGAGGGGGCGGTCAATAAATCCAAATAAATAAATAAATAAATTTTGCCCCATTTTGCAACCTTTCTCGCCATGGTTGTTATATGAATCATTGCAGTTGTTAAATTAGAAACATTCAGTTTTTCTTCCCTTCTATAAGCAACAGAAGCATTGCTCTGGGAGTAATAGAGCATTTTAGATATTGAAAAGGAATGGCAGCCACAGACACCTGTGGCAAGAAAGAATAGGATATAACTTTTTTTTTTTTTTAAAGAGGAGTTTCCTTAGTCAGGGGGAAAAACACTGAACAGGTGTTTCAACAAAATTAAAGGGGTTCATTTGAAATACATTTTGCAATATGCCAATAAAGCAGGCAATTGTGCCTTTGGCTCAATGAACAACAGCTGTGCATGCACAATTTTTCACAAAACCTTGTTGCATGTTTCAAACCAGAAAACAGTTGCGCATTGCAAATGAGGTGAGCATTGCAAAGAAGACAAGTGTGCAGTCCAAACCAGATGATTATGAATTTGGCAATATCACTCCCGGGTATCATTTCCAGATATAGCGGGAACAAAGGATATGCTACCTGCAACGTGGTCTACAGCAGGGGTCTCCAACCTTTGCAACTTTAAGTCTGAAGGACTTCAGCTCCCAGAATTCTCCAGCCAGCAAAGCTTTGCTGGCTGGAGAATTCTGGGAGCTGAAGTCCTTCAGACTTAAAGTTGCAAAGGTTGGAGACCCCTGCTTTACAACATCCTTGGTTTTAGGAAGAACTCAATCCAACTGAAATCTATAATACTAGCTAAAGAATTGGCAGCTGGGATTTTACTTTACCGCATTTCACAGTAAAGTTCTGGGAGCTGAAGTCTTCAGACTTAAAGTTGCAAAGGTTGGAGACCCCTAGTCTACAGGAACTTGGTTACAGCAACTTGGACACCAGCCCAGACAAACATATACGAGGTGAGGGCAACCTGATTTGAAGCCACAGTATTGGTAAGAAGATTGCTCTAGTATTCAACTCTGCAAACAGTGATGGGTTGCTCCCGGTTCGGCCGAACTGGTATTAGTAGCGGTAGTAGCCCCGCCCACCCACCTGGACACTTCTGCCAATGCGCAGAACCATTATGCACATGGGAGCAGATACAGGAGCGAGCCCGAACCTGTAATAAAAATATTTGCAACCCACCACTGTCCGCAAAGTGCAAAAGATAGGCACAGAAGGAAAGGGAGTACTGAACCAAAAGGCAGCCATAGAACCTGAATGCTTCCCTAGATCAGGGGTCTCCAACCTTTGCAACTTTAAGTCTGAAGGACTTCAGCTCCCAGACTTCTCCCAGAGAATTCTGGGAGCTGAAGTCCTTCAGACTTAAAGTTGCAAAGGTTGGAGACCCCTGCCCTAGATCCCATCAGTTCCCAAAAGCTCCTAAGATGAACAACAGTTAGCGAGATGAAATGAAAGTGGAAGCTGCTGCTGAGAAGGTTGGTTAGGAGGGAAGAACCTGAACAGCTGGTAAATCAATGTTTTTTGAGGCACTGGAATTAGATCCAGATATCAGTATGTCATATCTGTCATGAGGTCTATCTTGATGCACTTCAAAATTTAACTAGGGTGGAAACTTGCATCTAAATCTCACCAAATCACATCTTTTTGCATCTCTCAACATTGGTCATGCTGCCGGCACTATTAATTCTTCATCCTTCATTTAGGGGCATAAATCATTTGATATTTACAGGTGAAAATGTTTCATTTTTAAAAAAAAATATTGTAGGTTTTGCGCTGTTATATCATGCAAGCCCCAAGTTCGCTCTTATTTATTTGTTTAGTATTTATTTACATCCCACTTTTATTATTTTTCGACTCAAGGCAGCAAACACGTTTAAAACTCCTTCCTCCTCCTATTTTCCCCACAACACCTACCCTGTGTGGTGTGTTGGGCTGAAAAAGTATGACTGACCCAAAGTCACCCGGCTGGCTTTCATTCCTAAGGCCGAACCAGAACTCCCAATCCCTGGTTTCCACCTTGGTGCCTTAACCACTCCTCATTTTACACAATTTATTCCAAGTTATAAAATTATTAATTTATATAACACCCCCAACCATTAACAGTTTAAAAAAAACACTCAATTAAGTGCCTCTGTGTGAATGTTTGCACAATCCCAACTAGCTACTTGTGTATAATTACTTCTAAATATTCCAAGTGTCTTTCACGTGTCATCACCCAAAATCTTTGAAACAATCTAGGATTGACAAAACTGTTTGCGAAGAATGTACTTTGTAAGTTTCACAGCCCCAGAACTCCTTGGGAAAATATGTAATGCATGACCCGGATATGTTAGCTTTCACAGGAAAATTAACAATCGTGGCCTGGGTGAACAGTAGCAACCCCCTTAGAAAATACTGTTTTGCTCCAACATACAAAACACCTGTTTTCTTGTTAAAGTAAAAACAAGCCAATAGTCATAGCAAAACCATGAACGGAAAAACCACAAGTGACCAAGCACTTCTGAGTCATCATCCTACCTCACCCCACCCCCCAGCTTTCCTCATATACTGTGACATTCCTCTAAAAAAACTCTCAGCCACCTGCAGACTGGCCAAAAACTGCTGATCAGCAACTCTTTTGTTTGCCTTAAACACCGGCATAATTACATGTCCGCATACTGCCCAGATGGCTGGAGCCTTCTTCAGAAAACATTCACCCATAAGCTCTAATGATTAAGGGAAACTGGCAGGGGCCTCTCCCCCTAGGCAGAATCCTGTAAAAGCTCCCTCAAAACCATTTTTTCTTCTTCTTTTTTTTGGGGGGGGGAAAGATAAACAGAGCACTGCGGTCATATCCAAAGTTTTCAGAGAAGCCTTTGTTGAGAAGCTTCCCTTCCAAAACATTTCCTTTCTTCTTCAAAACGTGCACAGTTCTACACTTCTTAACGTTTTCTCTGTACGTGAAGATCATACACGATCTCTGTACATGAACATCCAAGAAAAGCTCCTGCAAAACCATTTTTATTTTTATTTTAAAAGATAAACACAGCACTGTGGTCACATGCAAAATTTTCAGAAAAGCCTTTTTGAAGAAGCTTCTTTTCCAAAACATTTCTCCTTCAAAACGTGCGAAGTTGTACACTCCTTAATATTTTCTCTTTATGTGAAGAACATAAAAAGTTAATCAAAGCATTTCCATGAGTCCAATGTAATTCAAAAATATCCAATCCTGTCCTCTTCCTACTAGATTTACAAAAAGAAGGGGGGAAAGCAGAGCTGAACTCAGTCATAATTATTGTCCCAGAGGTAACATTCTGGCAAAAAACTGTACTCTTAAGTTTCATGTATAAAAAACAGGGGTGGATTCTGGCTGCTGCCACTGCTGGTTCGCTTAGGGATGTGCCACCCGGGGGGGCGCTTGATGCGCGCTATGCTCGCATGCACAGTACTGAAAAAATGCTTCTACGCATGTGCAGAAGCAAAAATCAAGATGGCGTCACCTATGGCGCCACCGATATAACCAGTTCGGGGGTGTGGCAGGCCAAGTTACCAGTCCAAACCGGTAGGAACCCATCTCTGTATAAAAAGCTGGAATAGCCATTCCCCCCAAATTAAGCAGCGTAGAGGTGGTAATCTACCCCAAACCCACGTATGATCTCGCCCAGTGGCTTCATATATGCATTGAACAGGAGAGGCGAGAGGATCGACCCCTGAGGCACCCCACAAGTGAGCGGCCTCGAGGTCGACTTCTGCCCCCCTGCCAATCAAATTGCGCTCGACCGGAGAGGTAGGAGGAGAACCACCGCAAGACGGTGCCCCTCACCCCCAACCCCTCCAGTCAATGCAATAGGATACCATGGTTAATGGTATCAAAAGCCGCCGAGAGGTCTAATAGGACCAGGATGGAGGAACAACCCCCATCTCTGGCCCTCCAGAGATCATCCACCAACGCGACCAATGCCGTCTCCGTGCTGTGGCCGGGCCGGAAGCCGGACTGGCGCGGGTCCAGATAATCAATTTCCTCCAAGTGACGTGGAAACTGTTGTGCCACCACTCTCTATACAACCTTTGCCAAAAAGCAAAGGTTGGAGTCGGGACGATAATTTGCTAACAATGCTGGGTCCAGGGAAGGCTTCTTGAGGAGGGGCCTCACCACCGCCTCTTTCATGACGGCCGGCAAGAACCCCTCACTCAAAGAAGCGTTGACTAACTCCTGGAGCCAGCCTCGTGTAACCTCCCAGGATGCCAGTACAAGCCAGGAGGGACACGGGTCCAATAAACATGTGGTAGCTCTCAGTCGCCTACGCAACCTGTCCATATCATCGGAAGTAACAGAGTCAAACTCCTCCCAGGATGGTGCCTCAAGACCCGCCTCCGACGTCCCCTCCAGACCACTTCCAGTGGGGACCAACTCGCTCCGAATTTTTGCACATGCGCTCAAAACCAAGACTGGGTTTACTATCCGGAGAGGTGTTATTTTCAGGAAAACAGGGTATTTATAACTTTTTTTTAATAATTTGTAACTTTTTTTATAATTTGCCCCAATCTCAAAAAACTGTGTGCAATTTACAACTATAAAACCTAAATTGTATATATAATTCCAAGTACATTTCTCTAATATGCACTACTAATCACTCATGACAGCTGAATTCATGCTGAAATAAAACAGCTAAATGATGTCCAGAGGATTAGAGCTGCTATGGGAGGAAAGGGCTGCTACAGAAAAATGGCCTTCTGTCAGATACATATCTTTCTCTTGAGGAGGGCTATCCTCAGCAGGCCCTCTCTAAATGAACAGGCAATCCAGTTGTAGCAATAATATATCCAGGTGCAATACCATAAAAGACTTTAAAGATATTGACACCTTATCCCAACAGTGGATTATGTGGTTTCATATATATGTTGAATAACATAGAGAAACTACATCAGAATTCCCAAGTTTCCACTATTTCTCTATGTGACCACCAAATGAATTTGCCTAACCAGGTAGTAGAATTGCCATGAAATGGTACCCCAGCCATTGAACGTGATCAAGAAGAATGCCATAATTTACCATATTCAACCTTACTAAGAGAACCAAAAGCATGCAGTCAGGTCCAGCAAAGTAACCAATACTGTTTCTGTCCCATAATTGGGCCTGAATCTCAACTGACAAGGGTCCAGATAATTTGCTTTCTCTACCACCTTCTGCTACCATCTTCTGAAGATTCGGCTAAAAATTGCCAATAAGAGCTAGTTCTATATGTACTTTTCTATAAATAGCTTTACACTTTTATATGTTTAGTTTAGTTTAGTTTATTGGTTTTTTATACTGCCCTATTCCCGAAGGACTCAGGGCGCTGTACAGTCAAAATAAAAACAAATATATAAAAGTTAAAAGGAAAGCTTTTAAAAGACATAATTAAAATATTGGCCGAAACGTGGAAAAAACCCAAACTAACCCTGATTAAAATAATAAAAATTTAAATTTAAAAATTTAAATTTAAAAATTTAAAAATCATGCTTCATGCCAGCCCCGCTTGTTGAAAGAGAAAGGTTTTGAGACCGCGGTGGAAGGTGCGTAAGTCAGGGATAGTTATTAATTCCGGGGGCAATTCGTTCCAGAGTACAGGTGCTCCCACAGAGAAGGCTCTCCCCCTGGGTGTCGCCAGTCGACATTGTCTAGCCGACGGACATATCTGGATCCAACATACCCTCAGGTTATTAATGTGCCTTCCAATCTCACCTGACTTTCTCTATTTCAAAAATGTACTTTTTAAAGTGGCATGCGTCAAAGTTTAGTTAGTTTAGTTTTAGTTTATTCGATTTATATACCGCCCTATTTCACCTAAAAGGGACTCAGTTCCGGTTTTTTGATTAGAAAATTAAAAAAAATATGTTTTAGAATGGCAAGCCTTTTAGGTATAATGATCATATGGATATACATCTGTAGAAGAAACAAAGATGATTTTTTTTCTTTGTGGAATGACAGCTTTCAGGAAATTGTCTCAAGAATACGGCAGACGTTTGTGGACTGCTGAATCCCAAAGATTTCCCGTTTGCCTTGGGCATTATCTGAACTTTAAAGTGACCTTGTGACTAATCTAGATTTTTTTCTTTTCATGTTTCCTAGCTGTATGAAACTTGCATTTCTGGTTGAAGAGTGCCCAAGTGACTAAGTTGATTTCCTTCTCACTCCCTGCTCCCTCCACAGCTATACAATTGTAGACAATTAAACTTCCTCAACAGAAACATGACTGTCTCTGCTTACAAGTTCAGATTTAACAGTAATGAAGTCTAGAGAACTCACAACCAGGAGGATTCAGGCTCTCTGATCCTTTTTGCCTCATTCATCATTCATACAAGGCATTAAGATCATAGATTGGGCACAGATAACTATAATACAGAGAGGGCCCCAAAAATGATCCAATCACTGAAGATTTAAGCTTGAAAACAACTAAAGTTCAATGTATTTCTAGTCAGCCAAGGATTATAGAACACCTTGGAGGTTCAGCCAGCAAGTTAAAAAAAAGTTTAACAGAACAGCAGTATCTACAAGTCCAAAAAATAAATATAAAACACCAGGAAGGCAGGTATAAGGACTGTAAATTAAGCAACAGTCTGGAATAAATAAGGCACAAAAAGTAAGAGGGGGATCCAAAATACAGAGTTGAAAAAGAGCTCAGATTCAGAAGTAATCAAGCTCTGGAAGCACAGACATATAGTGGTTTATTTAATGGCGTCCCATTAAGATAGGAAGCCATCTTAAAATATATACTTGTGTCTGCCTAGGAGGAACCAGCCGATCCAACATTTTCTCAGAAAAACTGTAACTATATGAAGCAGATTTAGCAAACAAAAACCCGCAGAAGAAAACATATATGGCTCAAGTTATGTTTTGCTTTAATAATTGCCTTCTTTTCTTCTTGATAGTCTAATCCAGGGGTCGCCAACCTTTGCAACTTTAAGTCTGAAGCTTTGCTGGCTGGAGAATTCTGGGAGCTGAAGTCCTTCAGACTTAAAGTTGCAAAGGTTGGAGACCCCTCTAATCCATCCACCATAATTTTAATATTTTTCACTTTTACTATTATTGTTTTTTAGAGTCACATGCTTTGAAATGAGCAACTACATCATCCTATCCATTGTCTATCCATTGCAGGATGAAGGCCTCTTCCGCATGTTTTCAACTACTACGGTCCTGAGCTTTCTTTTGACAATTGGGCATGCAATACTTGCTGATGTCATCGATCCATCTTGTTTTAGGTCTCTTTCATGGGCACATTTTATCTAGTGGATCCGTTCTATGACTGCCCGGGTCCATCTGCCATCAGTTTTTCTTGCTATATGACCAACCCATTTTCATTTCAATTCTTCTTCTCTCTTGATGATATAATATATAGTATAATATAGCCTTTATTGTCATTGTACATCATATATACAACAAAATTGATTGTATACACTTTCATTTCTTCTCTAAGCCATGCGCAGGTCTTTCTATCTTGTCTTGAAATGCACAGCATGTATCTTTCCATGGCTCTTTGCTTCACTCATAGCTTTTGTATTGATTGTGAGATTAGTGTCCATGTTTCACCGGCATATGTTAGAGCAGGTAGCACATACTGTTCGAAAAGTTTTCTTTTTTCAGTCATAGAGGGAGATTCTTGAAAATTATGCTTAGCTTGCCAAATGCCTGCCAACCACATTTAACATATGAATAAATAAAGTGAATAAAATCCTTTTGCTTAGTCCAATAATCCATGTTAAAGCATAATGAGTTCAGCAGTGTAACATTATGACAATTGGGTCCATTGTTCAATTAATATTTTCTGTTATTGGAATTTACTTTTCTGCAACTTTAATCTACTATATCCTGCACTCTGGACGTATGTAGACTATCATTTATGTAACTTTCTTTCAGTTATTTGAATAGTTTATTACAATCACTTTCTCAAAGCTAAAAATAACCTTTAATCTACTTCATTTCCAGATTATTGACACTGCCATTGCATGAAATGGTTTAACGTCTTTGTATTCTAGTTAATCTGTGGTGCCCAAAACTGGACATAGTAAAAGTGTAGTCTGACAAAAGTGGATTGTCAATTATTTCCCACAATATGAAAAGCATAGTCATGTGGATTCAGCCCAAAACTGCACTTGTCTTCTTTGCAACTACAACACTAACTTGAATTTGGTTTGCAATCCACTGCTATTTAAAATATTCTTGCACGTCTTCATTCAAATCAAAAATAAACAAAGAATGACTCTTGCACCACTTCATTTGATACCTGTCTTCAACGGAATGAAGAAGTATTGACTCGCACAATCTAATTACAATTGTCCAAATTTGCCATCCACCTCACCACAAGATGACTCTGGGCACCTTAAAATGTTCAAAAGAATAAAACAATACAAAAACATGTATATAATAAAAACACAATACTATAAAAATACAAAATTTAGGGAAGTTATCTTATGAAAAGTGGGTTTGGCAGCATTCAAGACAAGATAATAAATTGAAAGATAAATGGCATCATTTGTTATTGACAAATGCTGACTTTGGATAGCTATATTATTTTCAAATCAATTAATGATCTGCTGCAGAATCTTCCCAGATATCACTTCTACAACAATAGATATGTAATTTTCTGGATCTTTCTTTTCTGTCTTTTTGAAGACTGGGAGAATATACAGTATTTTTCGGAGTAAGAGACGCATCTTTTCCTCCAAAAAGAGGGTGAAAATTTGGGTGCGTCTTATACTCCGAATGTAGTCCCACCCACCCATCAACTCCACGTATCACATTTTCAGGTGGTTCCAGGCAGCAGGGATCCTTTCAGTCAGATTTTGAAAACAAGCTTTTTATCCATTTAAAACAAACCCTATCACCCTGCGCGTATTTAACTGGAGGCGGTGGGGTGAAGGCAGAAGAGGGACTTGGCACCAAAGGCTCCATTCCTGAGGCACCCCGTCTTCCTACCAATAACCATAGGCATTGAAAGCTTGGCTTTTTCACAGGAAGGCCCGATACAGACGCAGCACTTCAGTCCTTCTGGATGCTGCCATCTCATAAACACATTGCTGGGCTTCCCAGCTAGCCCCTTGCACCGTTACTACTTTGGTCGGAGCCTGATTCCTGAAGCGGCTCTGGGAAGCACCAGGGTCAGGACTCAGTTGGCAAAGTAGGCACTGCGCAGGATGTGTAAGGCAGTTGCCACGATCTCTGCCACCTGGAACACCTTCGTTTCAGATCCACCGCCTTCGGCACGTCCAGCTAAAAATCCATCACCCTCTTCCCTACATATTCATACAACAGGTCAGCTTTATCATGACAGCCATTTGAGTGGATGGTGAACTGCCTCTGCTTCCAATCGTGCTCCACCTGGATGGCTACCACTGCCAGGGAAGCTACCACTGCCAGGCTCCAGCAGGTTGAGCGGAGCTGCCTGCACCATGAAGGAACCCCACCCCCCACCCCGTGCCTTTCCCCCTTCTCCCCCACTGCTGGCTACTTCACCTTTGTGGTGAGAAAGAGTTTGGAGAGGAGATGGGGGGGGAGAGAGAGCATGGAATGCGGGGTTTGTCTCCCCCAATCCTGATCAAGGAGTCCTTGCAGGCCAGCTGCCAGGGAAGCGATCTGTACAGTTTTCTGGCCAGGAAACTTCGTAATGGGAAGAGTAGAGGGGAAACCCCTCCCACCGCGAAGCCCGCACTCAGCAACAGGAGCTGAAGCAGCCTTCCGCGTACCAGGTTATTGGAATCAGGAAGGAAAGCGTTTTCAGATGGCAGTGCCACAATTTCCTCTTCGATTGCAAAAAGGGTGCGCACGGTGGACACTGCAGACTCATCTTCTCTTTTCTCCTGGCCAGATCCACTGCTTGAAATCCCTTCATTTTAGAACCACCATACACACACACTGTTTTTGCAATTGGGAGAGAATCGTGGTGCTGCAGTATTAATACAGATTAATACCAATGAATGCTGATAGACAGAGGCAGGAACTTTTTTTCTTGTTTTGCTCCCCCAAAATTAATGTGGGTCTTATACTCCAGAAAATATCCTTCCATGCTTCAGTAGTTTTCCAAAATTACTCAAATAATACCTAAAAGTTCAGCAAAATCATTAGCTAGTTTTTTAAATGTCCTAGAATATAATTCATCTGGCCCAAGAAATTTAACCTCTTTCAAAGTACACCTTAATCCCATCTCATACTTGAATCCTACCTTTGTGTGTGTGCATGTGTGTGTGCGTGCCTGCATGTGTGTGTGTGTATGTATTATGTATGTATACATACACACACATACATACATACATACTTGGGAGTTGGAAACAACAAGCAAAACAGGTTTTTTGGTATTTCTACCTTGTCTTTGTTACTGATAGCATTTTGAAATCATCAATCAGCCAATGTATTGCTTTTTTGTTGTGATGTTTTTTTGGAAGAATTTCAAGAAATTAGATGAAAACATTTGGCTGAAGCTGCCTTAGTTGTACTACTATCAGATATATCAACTGCTCCACTAGAAAATATCGCTTGCAAGTTGTTTATGCTCCTCTCTCCAGAAACTAATATTGTATGATATCAGATGGGATATGTTCCAGAAGATTACTGATGTTGGCCCCAACAACGTCTATTCTTCAACTTGGCATTTTATGGGTACATTTTCCATGTGTGGGATTGATATAGCCATGCAGCAAATTGGGATGTTTCATCTCCAGATGCAGGTTATAATGAGGGATGGAGGAGGAATAACTGTACTGAAATAGATTACGGTGCCATCAGCTACAACTCCCTACTTAATGATATTTAACTTTTAACAAAACTTGGCTGTGAATGGACTGGTATACATATAAAGTAGATGAGAATTAACATAAAAGTGTTGGATTTGATGGTGAAGAACACACAAACATATAATTCTAGATTTTATGAGTATTATAATAGCAATAGCACTTAGACTTACATACTGCTTCTCAGTCCTTTACAGCCCTCTCTACGTTGTTAACAGAGTCAACATATTGCCCTCAACAGTCTGGGTTCTCATTTTACCGACCTCAAAAGGATGGAAGACTGAGTCAACCTTGAGCTGGTGAGAACTGAACTGCTGGCAGTCGGCAGAATTAGCCTGCAATACAAGCAAGAAGGGATGAGGGAGATCATCTGCAGGAATATATTACTAAAGTGCAGCAGCATCAACATATGGCCAGATGGTGACTTCCTTTGTTTATCGTAAGGCCACCAACATGCCACATATTCTGAATTTTAACAACAACCACCCATTGTCAGACAAAAAGTTTGAAAGTATGATTCTCCCACCATCTACTTCAAGAAATGAAGGAGGTTCCATTCTGAGCCTCTTACCCATCTACTGTCCAACTGCAGGCTATCCTAGGCGTCCCTTAACCTACCTCCTAATGTCATTCCCACATAACATTATGGTGAGTGGTGTCTTCCAATCTTGGAATTAACCTCTAACTGAAATTTAGCTCGTCTTGTTATTGGCGTAGTAAATTAATAAAGAAGTTCTTATGTTAATATATTATCTAATATGGAGAAACTTTAAAATCTGGGAACATATTGACCCAGTAACTTAATCTGCTATGATCATTAGTCTCTCTCTCTCTCTCTGTGTGTGTGTGCAAGAAAAGTATGTACATACTACGTAACTACATATCTCTGGTGAATGTGAATGTACATATATTTATTGAAATACACAAGTAAAAGAAGGCAACTCTACTGCACTCCCATCCCCAGACTGAAGTAACTTGTCTTTCATGAAACTTGAAGATGGTGTCAAAAGCCCACTGACTTCTCTACTTAAAGCACAGCTGCCACGTTGCCAAGAAGGACCAAGATCTGCAGCAGAATCCCTGCTGTCTTCTGAGAAAATTATTTCCTCTGACTGTAAACACAGGAGACTGCCAGCTCCCAGACACACTGGAGATAAGGCCTCACTCTCTAGATAAGCTCCGTCTTATTCAGCCTTTTGACTGCTGTTGACAGATAAGAGGCTCTGGATGGTTATAACAGGCCTGTCGAGGATGGGGAGGGGGGAAGAGAGAGAGAAAGAGAGGGAGGGAGGGAGAATGACTGAACATAGAAACCAACAGTTCTCATTGTAAGGAGAGGCAAATGGGATGAAATGGGTGGGGGACCCTTTGTTTTTGTAGAGATCATGTTTCTCTACTCATTCATGGTTGGTGGAGATTAATCCCTGGCTTGGAAGGCATAGTGACCCTCACGCACTGAGATCATCAAGGGATAAGAAGCAAGATTGCAAGAAGCTAGTTGCTTAACACTGCTGGTAGTTAAGCAGGACTGGGAACATTCTAGACATCATTCCAAAAACTGCCACCAAAATGGATAAAAACACAACCAAATTAAAAACATTGGGAAAGGTACCTAGACTAAGTATTCTTCCCTAATTAGCCAACGAAAAGCTTTCTTGCTATGCTTATTTATTTATATCCCACTTTTTTTTTGTCATTTCAACATAGTGCACATATCAAAAGCTCCCACTGGCTATTTCCCCTACCCTAGTATGTAGGTTGGGGCTGAGGAAGATAAGTAGCTCTAGACAGTTTTTATACTTAAGGGAGATCTCCTGGTTTCTAGCCATTGCATCAAAATGGTGCAAACATCTGCATTCTCCAGAATTCTTCCCCAGTCCTAGTAGTAAATATATTTAAGGACTTGACTTCCAGCTTCCGACGGCGACAGATGCGTTTCCGGGCGCGCCTGCCGCTTACTTCTTTGGCTAGCCCCCCCGGGGGGCTCAGAGAGTTTGAGTTAACTCTCTGCCGCACGAGCGGCTGTGGGGGGGCCCGTATCGATGGCGATTGGCGGAGTGCTTTTTCCCGCTTTGCTCTAGGAGCCGAAGAGCTGAAAGCAGGGGGGGGGGATCCTCCTCGCCAACGCCAGCTGGAGAACGCAGAAATAAAGGAGACAGGCTGAAATGCCGGACTTGGAGGAGTACACCGGGGACTTCCTTTCAAAAAAATGTGGACTGTGAGTTTTGGATTTATTATTCATTCAATCTTCTGCAGAAAGAAAAATAGAGGGGGGAGTTTAACTGTAGAACCCCCCCCCTTGAAAAAAGCGGCTGCTTAAAATGCTCTCCAGACGTAGGAGAGTGAGGATTAATACCATCCGTTCCTATACCATCTAAAAGAAACTGTGTTTCAACTAGTTTCGAGTTTATTTGACTTGTATCCTGCACCTATCTCCCCGAAGGGACTCTGGGCGGCGCACAGGAGGTTAAAAAACAAATATAAATATACAGATACATAATAAATAATTTCATAAAAACAAATTAAATTTCGAAAAACCCTGTGCTAAAATTTACTAAAATTTACTAAAATCCCCCTAATTAAAATACTGTTGCTAATTATAGACTTCATCGTTATAGGGTAATCAGGCTAGGCCGGCTTGATGGAAAAAGTGCGTCTTTAGGCGCTAGCGGAAAAGGCGAAGGTCCGAGGTGGTGCAAAGTTCGGGAGGAAGGTCGTTCCAGAGGGTTGGGCCCGCCACAGAGAAGGCCCTTCCCCTGGGCGTCGCCAACCGGCATTGCCCAGCCGACGGCACCCGGAGAAGACCCTCTCTATGGGAGCGGATCGGTCGCAGGGATGTGTGGGGCAGGAGACGGTCTTGCACATAACTAGGCCCCGAGCCATGGAGCGCTTTGAAGATGGTTGTCAGCACCTTGAAGCGCACCCGAAAGGTCACAGGCAGCCAGTGCAGCTCGCGCAGGAGGGGTGTTACATGGGACTGCCATGAGGCTCCCATAATCACCCACGCGGCCGCATTCTGAACTAGCTGTAACCTTTGGGTGCACCTCAAGGGGAGCCCATGTAGAGAGCGTTAGTGAATTGCAGCTAGCAACATTGTATCTGAAACTCGTTAAAGAACGGAAACTTTTACTTTTTTCTCCTTTCCTGTGTTGAGGCGGCAAAATGGCGCTCTCTTTGTTCCTAGCGGAAAACTTTTACTGACTCATGACTACATTCCTCCAACTTGTTAAAAATCAAGGGAAAATTTATTTTTAAAGCCTTCTCAAGAAGCCCTTGGTGTCCTTCCCAATACGTGGACCTTTCTTTTTTTTATTACGGATTTACAGGACAATTAGCTCTCTGGACATTATAAAAAACAAGATTAAAACATTGACTTAGTTTATTCCCGATATCTCAGATTTCACCGACTGCTTGCTCCTTGACGCCATTTTTATTGCAAAATCTTAAAATTACAAATTACAAATGCCTCCAAAAAAGCCACCAGCTGCAAAGTCCTTTTCCGCTCCATCTTCAGCCAGAGCTAGCCCGGTTTTACAGCAAGGAAAAATCACCACAGTGTTACAGAAAGAGGCGGCAGGAGAAGATATTCAAGAACCAACGCTCCATGATATAATGAAAGAAATACAAGAAATGTGGAAAGACCTCATGAACCTAAGAATAGAATTGCTGGAGACACAAAGAACTAAAACAACTAGCGAACAGAAGATTGGAGAGTTGAAGGAGGGGGCAACCGAGATGAAAGGAGAAATAAAGGAACTGCAAAAAGAAACTGCAGAATTTTCTGGACACATGTCTAAGTTTGAATTTGAAAGAATGTCTTTCTTCCTTAAGTTTCAGAATATCCCTGAGAAAGAGGGGGAAGATCTCAGAGATTTGATGAGTGAGATTTTAGCAGATTACATTAAAAAAAATAAAGAACACCTTTGGGGGGGAAATAGATTTAATTTATAGAATTAACTCAGCATATGCTAGAATAAATGAAGTACCCAGAGAGATCCATATTAAATTTTTAAGAAGGTCCACATGGGATGAGATACTGAGGGCGCAACGAGAGAGGCCTTTGAAGTATGAGCAAAAAGACATTTCCATATTGAAGCAGATTCCAAAAAAAATTAGAGAAGCGAGAAGGAAATATTCCTTCTTGTGAAAAAAATTATATAAAAACGGAATCTGGTTCAAATGGTTAATGCCTGAAGGAATGTTGGTATTCTGGGATGGAGGTAGGATTAAAATTAAAACAACAGGGGAGGCGGAGGCCTTTCTCAAAAAACACTTCTCAATCCTGGGAGATGAAGAAGAAGTAACGGGAGGAGCCATGGCCCTGCCCACTGGGGGGAGGAAGGAAGAAGACATAATAGCAAAGAGACTCAGATCTCAAAAATAATTAACTTTAAATTACTGTAATTCCTGAAACGGATCTTAATGTAAAACTAAAGATTGAATGCACGAATTTTAAAATATGATATATATATATATATATATCTTACCACTATTTACTTAACAATATGCTGTATGAAGACCCGGATGTAACCACCATTTCTGACATGGAAGCTCTAAAATATGTATTGTAAACCCTATATACCCTTTCCCCTCATTATAATTTGTAAAACCAATAAAATTCTTTTGGCAAAAAAAAAGGGGAAAAAAGAATGCCTAGCAAAAAATTTGGCCCAAAATTTCTAAGTCCATTCCTAATAGTGAAGATAATTAATCCAGTTACAGTTCAACACAGTCTACCCAGAATTCTAGGGAACAAATTCCATGCCACTGGTAGTCTGGAAAGGAGTTAATCCAGTGCTGCTGTGGACTGCATTGTCATACGCCACTTCGGCGAAGGGTAGCTAGTCTGACCAGTTGTCTTGCTGATAGTCCACATAACACCAGATGTATTGTTCCACCATTACATTGGCCCTCTCCACTGCGCTGTTCATGCTGGGATGAAATGCTGAGCTGAGTCCTTGTGGGGACCCAATGGATCTCAGGAACTCTCTTCAGAACTTGGCAGTGAACTGAATTCCGTGGTCTGAAATGATCCTTTTGGGCACCCCGTGCAGGCGATAGATGTGTTTCACAAACGTTCTCACTAATTTCTTTGCGCACAGCAACCCTGAGCAAGCGATGAAATGCACCTGCTTGGAAAACAAATCAATAACTGTCCTGATTACTCTATTTCCGCTGCTGTCTGGGAGCTCAATGATGAAGTCCATTACAATCTCTTCCCACTGTTGCCTAGGGCTGGCCACTCATTGTCGTAGTCCAGGGGGTTTCCCCGGCCATGTTTTCATCGTTGCACAAGGAGTACAGCTTTTTACATAATCTTCCACCTCCAATTTCATCTTTGGCCATCAAAATTGATGCTTGGCAAGATGGAGCGTTTTTAGGAATCCAAAGTGGCCTCCTAGTTTTGCATCATGACTTCTGTGTAGAACTTGCAGCCTCAACCCCACAGGGACGTACAGTTTGGACCTCTTCCAGGCCAAGCCACTGTTCATCGTTAGGATGTCCTTGTTATTGTTAAACCACAGGTCTGCCGGGAGTGTCAATTTCATCGCTGTCGTCAGCTTATCCTGGCTTCGGGTGGTGATCTGGGCCACCGTTTGGTAGGAGGAAGAAATGATGGGTGAACAACTTTTTCCTTCTTACTATCGTACTGCAGTTTTCTCGACAAAGCATATGCCAACCAGTTCTTCCCTGCAGGGATGTGTTTAAGTTGGAATTGGAACGTTTGGAAGTATTACAGTATGCCCAGTGAACTTGTTTGGGGGATAGTCTTAGATGGGCTTGGAGAGCTTCGAGGTTTTTATTATCAGTCCAGACCTCGAACAGCATATCTCCCCCTTCCAGGAGACGTCTCCACGTGAGCAGGCACCATCTGATCACCAACGTTTCTTTTTCCCAAATGGACCACCTCCTTTCAGTAATGGTGAATTTCTTGGAGATGTAGGCGCATGGCAAGAGGCAGCCTTCTTTATTCTTTTGCAGTAGCACTGCAGCTATTGCTACATCACTGGCATCCGTCTGGATTATGAATGGTCACTCTGGGTCGGGGTGTTGCAGTATGGGCTCTTGGGCAAAGAGCCGTTTTAATTTCTCAAAGGCTTTTTGACAGTCCATTGTCCACTTTGCTTTTGGTTTTGTTGGGGAAGGCCCCGTTTTTAATAGTTCAATCAATGGGAGGGCAATTTCCACAAAAGTCGAAATGAGCTGCCTGTAGAAATTGGCAAATCCAAGGAAGCTTTGTAGTTGTCTGCGAGTACTTGGAGGTTTCCAGTCTAACACAGCTTTCACTTTTCCTAGATCCATTTATATCCCCTCATTGGAGATGCGATAACCCAGGTAATCTAGTGAGGTCTTGTGGAACTCACACTTCGACAACTTTGTAAAAAGCTTGGCAGCCAGAAGTTTTTTCAAGACTTGCCATACCAGCTTCACATGTTCTTCTAGGGTTTCAGAAAAGATCAAAATGTCATTGAGATAAATGAGCACTCCGCGGTACAGGTGCTCATGTAGCACATTTATGTACTGCATGAAGACTGCGGGTGCTCCTTATAGCCCAAACGGCATGCCTCTATATTGAAAGCTGCCAGGGGGGGGGGGTTAAAGCGGTCTTCCACTCATCTTCCTCTCTGATTCGTATGGGGTAATACGCCTCTCTCAATCCAATTGGTGAAGATCTTGTCTTTAGCCACGTGGTTCAATATATCTTTCATGAGGGGAAGGGGATAGGCCAGTGGTTCTCAACCTTCCCAATGCCATGACCCTTTAATACAGTTCCTCATGTTGTGGTGACCCCCAACCATAAAATTGGTGTACCGCGGTCTCAAAACCTTTCTCTTTCAACAAGCGGTAATTCATTTCTCCATTCTTGGAGCTACAATGAATCTGAAGAATTCATAGTGGCAGCCTGTCATTAACTTTACCAACGCAGTAATTTTCGTAGCTGGGGCCCCCCAAATTAGTGTTCCATTCACTTGCTCAAACCAAGTGGGATAAATTAGGGGTCTTGTGTGTACGCCTAGCTGCTCCACAATTGACATGCTGTTTAAGCATTAGGTGAAGCCGGTGTCCAAAATTGCCCCAACTTCCCCCTCCACTTGGTGGTTACATTTTATAGTAAAGGGGTGGATGGGTGCACTAACTATTGGGTCATCTTCAGCATTTTCCTCCTCCAAGGTCTCCCTATTCTTTGGACTTTTCATCACCTTAGATCAGGGATCAGCTTTCTGAGGTTGTTGGCCCAGATTACTCTTTTGTGGTGGCTTCTGGGGCCTTCTCTTTACCGCTCTGGTGGCTGGTGTGCACGTTTGTGATATTGGGGCTGGAGCCAAGCACTCCGATGCTTTTTGGCCAGGTTGACAGCAAGAGAGGCATTTTATTGCCCCTCCCTGAGGGACGGAACCCAGTTGCATCCCTAAACTTAGAAACCACCTTATCACATTGTTCCGCTATCCATCCTGCATCTTCCCCCCTCATTCATCCCTCTGCCATTGTCAAGATCATTTCTCTGTGGGAAGGTGGGGAAGTCAACCCCTGGGTTGGCCCTTGCCCAGTTATCTGACATGGTGCCATCTGCTGAGGGAAGGCAGGCGCCCACTGGCATCTCTCCCATCCATGACCTGGGAAGAAAGCCCATTCCGGTGGTGCTTGATTCACAGGTTGCAGCCCAAACATCAGTTGCTGGCTAGGGGGAGATAGGGCCAAGCCCCTTTCTGCTGGCTGGATTGATTTTCCCATGTTGGTGGCCAAGAATGCAGCCACTGGCATCTCTCTCGTCCATGACCTGGGAAGAAAGCCCAATCTGGTGGTTGATTAGGAAGAGATGTTGGCCAAACCCCTTCCTGCTGGCTGGGTTGAATTCCCCATGTTGATAGGGAATCTGTTTTCAACTCAGTTGCAGGGTAATGGGTCATTTCATTTATAGAAGGTGTCTAAATCTCCACTCCAGTATATTGCTGAGCTTTTGCTAGGGAGGGAGGGGGGTATCTACTCATATTTGGCTGCACAAATTGGTCTGGGAGGCTCCAATCATCTTGTCTGCTACTGGGTGATTGTTCTTGCCCTCTCCAGCCATGTGTTGAAATAGCCTTTTCAACCCTCTCCCTCGTTCCAGACGCTATAAATCTCCAATTTTCCTCACAAATCCCTTTGTGAGATCTTCATCTTTGCTGATATTTTACGCTGACCAGGTCAAGCCAGTGTTGGGAGTCAGCCCTCCTCCCAGCACCCACACAGGATTGCTGGTATATATTTTAAGATCGATTCGGGTTAATGTCAGCATTCCAAATATCATCCAAAATTAAATCAGAGTCCAAGTCAAAGTATTGCTCTAAGTTCCAATTTATTAAAAGAGTCATGTTGGCACATCTGGGAAAACCCGAATCTGAGCTTCCTGGGTTTCCCAACCCAGTTGAAAGTTCATGATCTTGCCCCCACACCCAAAAGTCCATCACATGGTCCAATCTTCCACTGCCATGCTAGCAGTTCCACCCATCCAGTTCCGGTCAGGCTCAGAGGTGTAGAGAACAAAAGGTGACCTTGGTTTCTAGAAAGGAATTTTTTATTTTGACAACAACACATTCTACTCCTTACTATTCCCCCTTCCAATTCCCAACTAATGAAACAGCATAGTAAAATAAGAGAGAGTGTGGCAAGCCGAAGACCCTAAAAGGAACCGGCTGCAGGCCTGATACACACATTCTAACTAAAATTGTAGTTTTGATTAGCCCTGGTGGCGCAGTATTAAATGCAGTACTGCAGTCTGCAGTTCGATTCTGGCAGGCTCAAAGTTCATTCAGATTTTCATCCTTCCTAGGTTGGTAAAATGAGGACCCAGATTGTTGGGGACAATATGCTGACATGGTAAACTGATCAGAGAGTGCTGTAAAGTATTATGGGGCAGGAAATAAGTTTAACTACTATTGCTATTGTTATGTGTGTGTATGAAACAAATGTAAGAAATAATACAGCTATGGATGACTTTGAAGATAAAATATTAAGTCAACAGAATACAGCTACTGCTCGGGAGGAACTATTTACATAGTAAATAGTACATCTTTCATAACATAGTATATCTTTCATAACATAGTAAATAGTACATCTTTCATAACATATAAAGATGGCATTTTACCTCTATTTAGATATAGCCATAGCACTTAGACTTATATACCACAGACTAAGTCAACCTTGAGGCCAGTCAGGATCGAATTCCTGGCAGTGGGCAGAGTTAACTTTGAATATTGCATTCTAAATACTGTGCCTTGTCTATTCTTTCTTTTGTGGGAATCATCTTTTTATTTTACGGTTACTTTCACTTCAAGTTTATATCTCAGCCTCACTGCCAGAATTTTTTCAGGCAATGTGTCCATGGTAATTGAAGAAGAGATCAAAAGTTAGGATGGCCATATAATCAAAGACCACTCATTTATTTATCTATTTATGTAATTCTATTTTAATTTTATATTTTGCAAATAACTCAAGGGGGGTGAACATATTTAACACACCTTCCACCTCCTATTTTTCCCAAACAATAACTTATTCCCGTGAGGTGGGTTGGATTGAGAAGGAGTGATTGTCCCAAGGTCATCCATGAAAAATATATGAACAAGGTGTTAGGCTTCAATCCCAGACATTTTCCCTTTTATTTATTCCCTCTTCACAGATGCCAATATATTTGTCATTTGATCTTCCAAGACAATAAATAAATCTCATGATATATTCAAGATTTCAGCTCATCATCTTTATTTGAGGGTTTCAAATACCACTTAGGAATTACTAATACATTGGCACTTATGGGCATCTGCTCTGTGGCTACTATATAAAATCTGATAGTTAATGCTTCTGTACAGATAACTGGCTTTCCCAGCAACTAAACTGTTTTGTGGTAATCTAGGCTGTAGTTATAAAATATTTACCTGGAAATAAAACCCACTGAATTCAGCAGAGTTTACTTCTTACGAGACAAGCATAGGTTTGCATGTACAACTGTGAACAATTTCAATAAATTGGATTTCTATAATCAAGTTCTGAATTACAGTCATTTCCTTATCAACCATGACATGGCAAGGATTGATACAAAGTAGCCCAATTCTTACAACATTCTTAACTGGAAAATAGGTGATCAGTGGATTGTGAGGTATCAATTAATGCAGTTGACTGTCACTGAATTAGATTTAATTTAGTTTTGCACAAGGTAAAGTTAATCCCACTTAGCCATATTCTGAGGACACCAAAGCCCAGTCAATCACTCCACTGTGCCTAAAAATAAGAACGAATGACGGACAGAATGGCTGAAGAAGTGAAAGCAAAACTCCCCTGTACCCAAACTCATTGTTAAGACCAATAATATTAATCCCATCTTCCAGACACAGCTTGAATACAGTCACCAGACTAATATATAGCTGCGGGTTGAACAATGGAAAGGGCTAAGTGATATAATGATGTGTTCTACAAATACAAGGGCCTTTTTGTCATAGAGAAAATAAAGGAGGATCTACATTCCTCAAATGACAACTTCTGACCTAATAACTTTGATCATGTGCTTCCAGAATCCAATGCCAGGAGATTTGATTGGCCTTGCGGCAGACAGGGCTAGGTTTGTTATATTAACAGGGCCAGAGATGGAGGACTGCTTGATTGTCAAGCAAGGATATTAGTTTTACTTATATTACCACAGCAACAAGCTGATTTATTTTGCCTTTGGAAATTAGACTCATCTGGTATCGCCATCTTCGGGTACACGCCTTGCCCAGCGAGCTTGCTAAACCTTACAGAGATCCATGAAACTCTTCAAAGTTCCACGAAACTGTTCTAATGTGTAGAAGTAGGACTTCTTGTTTTCTTTGTGATGTGAGAACTATTATGTAATCTACAAGATTACAAGTGAATTGATTAAATAAACAAGTGTAGTTAACGGTCTGCAAATACCAAGGAAACATACTGTTCTTCAGGTCTTTTTATAAGGACTAAAGGTATTTATGGGAGCATTCATACTGCCATAAATTAATCACGTTAATTGGACTCTTACTAGAATAACAAGGTTGCTCTAGTAATGGGAATTTCTTCCTACCACACCAGAGGTGGGTTTTATTTATTTATTTACATTTCTAAACCGCCCCCTCTCCCCGAAGGGACTCGGGGCGGTGTACAGGAAAATTAAAAAATATCTAAAACCATAACAATACATACAAAATTAAAACCGAATTAAATATTAACCCTGTACTAAAATTTATAAAAACATTAAAACTGTATCCTATTAAAACCAAATTAAATAATTTAAAATTACAGACTGAGGCGAGGAGCACAAATTAGGCCAAGCCGGCCTGATGGAACAGATATGTTTTAACTTTTTGGCAGAAGGAGCGGAGGTCCGTAGTACTTCTAATATCGGGGGTTAGGTCGTTCCAGAGGGTCGGGCCCATCACAGAGAAGGCCCTTCCCCTGGGCTTCGCCCGCTGGCATTGCCTAGTGGACGGCACTCGGAGAAGTCCCTCTCTGTGGGAGCGAATCGGCCGAAGGGATGTATGGGGCAGGGTTGCTACCGGTTCGGGTGAACCAGTAGTACAAATTGGGACTGTGTTGGCAAACCAGTAGGGATGGCAGGCTGGCCACGCTCCCGAACCGGTTCCCCGGTTGCCGTTGCCATTGCCAGCTTGTTTTCTTCTAATTTTTTCATGTTCTGCGCATGCACAGAAAACTTTGCAGTCACAGTGCATTTGGCGCATGCGCGTGCAAAGCAAACCAGTAGCAACGCTGGCAGAAACCCACCCCTGTGCCACACACATAATTAGCATGAGACCAAATATTTAGTTTCATTTGTGTTCAAAGCTATTGCCACACACTTAAACCTAATTGGATGTTGTAATCCTATTACTTCATCTTTTCTCAAAGCTCTCCTTTTGCCCCAATTTATTTGTGGGTGAAGATTCATATAATGAAATGTGAAATACAGATATTTAAAGCGGCATTTAAAGGACTGTGATGTCTCCATAGTCCTATTTGTGTTTTACTTCATTTTATTTATGTAAGGCTTCTAAAGTGCCATCCCTATAAGAGTTTCTTGGGGTAGCTTGTAATAAAAAAAAGGCAGACCTACATCTATTAAAACTCTTTCAAGGTCCAAAATAATTTTTATCATATTAAAAGTAAGAACTTAAAAGACATACACAACAGAAATGCTTCCTTCCTAGTTCTTGTGTCTTTCTCTTAAGGCTGTTGCTGCCTCGATACCAAACACCCATTGGCTCAGTGGAAGCCTGACTGAGATTAAATATTTACAGAAAGGCCCTATCAGGATTATTCAGCAGTTGCACCACTTCTGTTTACATGAATCATGGAGGTTTGACTGCAAGGCTTTTAAAATTAGAGCTCCAGAGGAAAGTTTTTATTATGTTGATTTTTTTTTTTAAATGTCCTCAGAAGACCTTTTGGTAACTGTTCTGTGGTTCTGATCAGAGGTTGCAGCTGCTCTTTGGCCTCTCTGTTTACAGACATATCATGTGATATGGTTTTTTTCTGTATATATATATATATATATGTATGTGTATGCGCGTGAGTGTTGAGAGGAGAGAGAGAGAGAGAGAGAATGTGATTCTGTTTTGGTCTTAAAAATATCAACCTTCCTTGTTCAAGGAAAACATTAGAAAAAAAAAAAAACCAGAACACAATCATTCATTCTAAGACTAGCGTATTGCTATTGCCATCTACTGCTTAAAAATGCAACTGCTGTATTACTCTGGTTCACCACCTTGCAAGTAGACAACTCTAAGCCATAAAATACTGCTCTAATATCTAACAGAGGAGGCATTCAAACTATTGCATTCTATTGAGTTTTGATTATGAGCTATTTGGAGGATCATACATTTTTATTTCTGGTTTATTATACGTAATGTTAAGACAGATAATGGGGAAGAATGCCTGACAGCTATGACTCTCTGATTACAGTGTAACGTGAGTAGGAAGAATACCAGAAATTAGAAGTATTTTCCAAATGTGATACTTAGTGGTCTGGCTTGACAATCCTGAGAAACCATGGTTTCCCATTAGGTATATGAGTGTTGGTGAGTCTAAAAACTTCTCCATCCCTCTTTCCTTCCTTTGGATACCAGCCAATGTGTGTCTGATTCTGATGATAAACTTCTGCTTTATACTATACATCTAAACAAAAAAAATGTGGTTGGTTGGTTAAGTCAGAATCATAAAACATGTGGTCCCATTCTGATTTGTTTAATAAGTTAAAACAATACTCAGTTCCCCAAATTTCAACATAATGGGAATCTGTGGCCAGCAAGAGTCTACCAATCTCTTCCTCTTTCACATCAAACAATAAAGGGAAGTTTGAGTGAGTTAAAACTGGTAACACTAAGGAACTAAATGCTGAGTCATTCCAAAGAAAATTTCTCTTCTATCTGTGTACAAATGCATCTGTATTTTAGTATCATACTTTTCAATCCCTATGAAACTTCAAATAAATAGAATGGAATGGAATGGAATAGAATAGAATAGAATAACAGAGTTGGAAGGGACCTTGGAGGTCTTCTAGTCCAACCTCTTGGTCTTCTAGTTCAACCTCTTCTACCTACAAAGTAGAAAAGGAAAAACTGTTTTCCCTATCGCACAACACTAGAACTAGGGGGCACTCCATGAAACTTTTGATAGCTAGACCTCAAACAAATAAGAGGAAGTACTTTTTCATCCAGAGGATCACTGGTCTATAGAACGCCCTGCCAGAAGAAGTGGTGACAGCTGTCAGCCTCGATACCTTTAAGAAAGGATTAGATGAGTTCGTGGAGAACAAGGGCATCCATGGCTATCATTATGGATGCCTAAGGACACCCTCCGGGTTGGAGAGATAGGCAGGATATTTCTCAATGCCATTTGCAGGGAATCATAAGCAGGTGAAGACATCTGCTTGGGAAGACCCTGAAGCAAATGGGGAGCCACTGTGTGAGACAGATTGCTGGACTGGATGGGCTGTGGCCTGTTCCAGCAAGGCTATTCTTATGTTCTTATGTTCTCTTGCTTAGGCAGGAAACCCTACACCACTTCAGACAAATGGTTATCCAACATCATCTTAATAACATCCAGTGTTGGAGCATTCACAACTTTTGGAGGCAAGCTGTTCCACTGATTAATTGTTCTGTCAAGAAATTTATCCTCAGTTCTAAGTTGCTTCTCTCCTTGATTAGTTTCCACCCGTTGCTTCTTGTTCTACCCTCAGGTGCTTTGGAGAATAGTTTGACTCCCTTTTCTTTGTGGCAACCCTTCAGATATTGGAACACTGGTATCATGTCTTCCTTAGTCTTTCTTTTCATTAAACTAGACACACCCAGTTCCTGCAACCATTCTTTATGTTTTAGCCTCCATTTAAGAGCAGTATTTTAACTTGAAAAGTAGAGAAGGCAAAGCACTGCTTTTAGAAGTTGCAAAACCTCTTTAAAAAACAATAAAGCTGATCTTCTTTGGAAAAGAAAAAGACTTAACGTGCCACTACATCAACCAGTGCCTTCCAATCTTACAAGCCCTAGTTAAAATGCTCTTATCTTTGAACATGGGGCTCATATTCTTAATATCTGAGCTGGTAAACTAGAGTATAGATTTTAATAACTGTAAAGTAGTTTTAGGCAGTGTCCTAGAGGTGAAGATGCTTACCTCCCACTTGGAAGGTTGAGAGTTCAATCCTAGGTAGCTGTGCAAAGAGAAAATATCGCCCCAAAATCTGGCCTGGATAAAGGAATATTTAAAGGATAATAAAAAGGGAAGGGGAGAGGGGAAATTAGTTTTAGGGAGAGATAAATTATAATTTGGAGAGAGCATTTCCGTCACCTTTATTGCCTTTACTGAAAAGGCTTTTGAAACAAGACCAAAGTCTGCAATAACACCCACATCCACACATACATTATTTTACTTAAAAAGAAAGCAAAATGAAGTATGTACTTCAGCAGTGATTCTTAGAGTTTTATCTAGTAGAGCTTAGAAGAGACACTTTTTAAAAAATTGGCCTGTGTACAGTATGCCAGCTGGACTTTAGGCCAGAGATTCCCAAACTTGGCAACTTTAAGACTTGTGGACTTCAATTCCCAGAATTCTCCAGCCAGCAGAGCTGGCTGGAGAATTCTGGGACTTGAAGTCCACAAGTCTTAAAGTTGCCAAGTTTGGGAACCTCTGCTTTAGGCCAATCACTCTGACTCAGCCTTAGCCCAGGAAATTGAAAACCACTTCTCTACCAGCACAGAAAGAACCAGCATTGTAAATTACAATCCATAAACGTCCATGAGGAGATCTTCATCCTGCAGCCTAGTGGACTGATGTGGGTAGCTGATGATGTTCATTAATAGAATAGATTCTATTAAAAAGTTACACTTTTCAGCCTCTTTAGCCACATTTCCCCCTCATCTTAAAACAGTCCAGTAATCTTAGCTGTCTCCACTAGATGGCACCAGGTGCTGAAGAGATTGAAAAACATTGCAGTGTTAGGTGGCAAGAAAAAATAAACGTCATTCTCAAAGCAAAAAATCTGAAAGGATGAAATATGGTATCCAATAATACCGGTAGTCGTAGACTTACAACAGTTCGTTTAGTGACCAAATTTAGAATGGCACTGAGAAAGTGATTTAGATAATTTTTCACACTTACAACCAATGCAGAGTTAATAATTAATAATAATAATAATGTATTAAATTTCTAGACCGCCCCCTCTCCCCAAAGGGACTCGGGGCGGTGTACAGGAAAATTAAAAACATCTAAAAACATAACGATACATACATAATTAAAATCAAATTAAATAACCCTGTGTCCAACGGGCCAGGCAACATGCCCTAGTCGCTAAAAAACCCCTAAGACTGCGTTTCGCCCACCTCTCTTGATTACATAATCCCTCATCAAGGTGGGCCCTCGTTAACGTGGAGGGCCAAACCTGCGAGTAGGGGGACTCCTGCAGTAGAATAAGGTCTGCCCTAGAGTACATAAAAGGGTCATAGGAGTTGCTAATAAGGGCATCATTAGCTTATGGCCCCTGCGGCCCTCATGGAGCTCGGCGGCAGACCGCCATCTTCGCACATGCGCAGTCAAGAGTTCCCACTGTCACGTGATCAAAATTCAGATGTTTGGCCACTGACTCATATTTATGATGGTTGCAGTATCCCAGGGTCACATGATCACCTTTCATGACCTTCTGACAAACAAAGTCAATGGGGAAGCCAGATTCACTTAACAACCATTACTAACTTAACATCTGCAGTGATTCACATAAAAACTGTGGCAAGCAAAGTCGCAAAATGGGGCAAAACTCACTTAGCAACAGAAAATTTGAGCTCAGTTGTGATCTTAAGTCAAGGACTACCTGTATAAAACTACAAAAACATATTATAGGCTGCTCCTCTTACAACAACCAGACATTCTGCAAGTAACCAGAGAGGACATAATCCATTTTTTTTCTTGGAAAAAGGAACTAACGTTCCTTAGACTATTCATCTTGATTCATCTTTTTTAAATTACTCTAAAGTGCCATTACTAATACGTAGCAAGGCATTAAACCCACACCCTAGTTTACAAATGACCAAATTAGGAACGAGCATGAAATTAACCTGATATATTAACTGCTGTTTGTCTGTCAAAATAATCACTATAATACAATGCAATCATTTATATAAATACAAAGTTTCATTTTTGTTTGGTATTTTCATGATGAAAGAATGTATGCTTATGGTGATTTTTTTTTAGCAAGGATTAAAATACTATTTTCATTGACTTGAATTTCATAGTCAACAATCATGAGATATTCCAAAATATACTTCTAAACAACTGTGTTCAACCATAATAAAATGGGATTCTTGACTTATCCTTGCTTATTATCAAGCAGAATGTGACAGGAAGCAACATTTTCAGGCTTATTGTTTCTAAAACTCTTGTTACAGGCTGATCCTGATTTGTTCAAGGACAAAATACCAAAACTTTATGAAAGGCCCCACAATCTGATTAGTTTTATCTGCCTGCATAAAATGGGGATTAAACTGGTTGCTTCGAATTCACAATTAACCAGAATCCTGGCTTATCACTGTTAAATATAGTGCTATGTAGAGTAAATACAGTACAGGATTTCTTATCTCAGGAAATTGTGCAAATGACTTAGCAAATTGGCTTTATTTGATGAGATTTTGCTGCTCTACTATGAGAATTCCATAATATTAAAATTAACTGGATTTTTCTCCCTCAGGAAAAAGATCAGCAGGACATTTCAGGGCCTGAAAGAATTTCAGGTGACTATAAAATAATTTAGGCAAGATTTTTCCATGTTAGACTTTATTTACCAGGTGAAAGGCAACCTGATGTTCATTCAAAACATATGCAAAATTCCTCCCAAAGGTAAATTCATGTGGAAAAGTAAAATAAGACAGGATCCAGTGACATCCTAAAATAGCCTCAACCAATATTATGCCCCAGAGCCTGAATATTATAGGATCCCACACTTATGGAAGTTAGTAGCTTTTGGAAGGCTGCCATAAGGAAAATCCATTTCCTCCCCAACTGTATGTATAGAGTATGTATGTATAGAATATGTATAGAGAAACCTCCCACACAAAAATACAGTTCAGGCATATGCTCCTTAATACATCACAAAGAAAGTATGTCTTTTGGGCTTCTTTTGCTGAGGGATAAAGGAGCTAGTTAGAATGAAGAATCTTTACTTGCTGATATAACCACAAAGGAAATTATTCGGTTTATTGTTTGTCCTGGATAATGTGATTCATAATTCTGCTCCAGCCCACCCAACATTGGTTTGCTCTCATAGCTAAAGAGAAGATACCGACACAAGAATTTTTAAAATGGGGAGGGTTCCTTCCTCCAAAAATATACAGCACGATAACTCACTATTTAATTAATTCAACTATTGTTATCCTCATCATCTTCAGTCATGAGCTGAAGAAAGGAGGGCAACAAGTCTGGTGCTTCTGGTGAAAACTGGGAGACGTATAAGAAGTAGCTTTGATTTGCATTCTTTGAATAAGCAGTCTAAATTAATCAGATGTATTTTAATTAACAAGCAAATCCTGATATTGTTATGAAACATATTGATGCTTAAAATCTGGTGGGCATGTTGAATAAACATGCGTAAGTCAGATTCTGTTTGTGTTTGGGATAATCAAGTACAACTGGTGGCACAGCTGAAAGCAAAATATATCTGGGAGATTCTACAAGAACAATGGTTACAGCAGTGTTTCTCAATCCTGGCACAATTAAAAAATATATGTCATAGCCATACTTCTGTGTAAAATCATCCACTAAAACAGGGGTCTCCAACCTTTGCAACTTTAAGTCTGAAGGACTTCAGCTCCCAGAGTTCTCCAGCCAGCAAAGCTGGCTGGAGAAGTCTGGGAGCTGAAGTCCTTCAGACTTAAAGTTGCAAAGGTTGGAGACCCCTGCACTAAAATATGTCACCATGCCCGTATTATTTAAAAATAATTTTCTGTTTATAAAACTAGCAACAGATTCAGCACAAGTCGATATACAGGGGTGGACAACAGGTTTTCAGCAGGGGTCACACTTTGGTTTGCCAGCCAACAGCCGGAAAGAGCCTGGTTGTTGTGTCACGATTATCACAGGCATAACCAGAAAAATAAAAAGGCATTCTTGGTGATTATGAGATTTTTAGACTTCAAAATTTATGCAGGCCCTTTTTGATCCTTAAAACAGGGGTCCTCAACTTGTGGGCCGTGAGAGGTTTGCAACCGGGCCACAGAAATGGCCAGCGAGCAAGTACATGCACATTATCACTTCCACAAGCAATGGGTGGGTGCATGCATGCACTTCATTTATGTGAGCAACAGGCATGTGTACATGCCGCTTGCATAAATTAAGCGAGCGGCGCAAGGAACCATCTCCTCTCCCCACCACCACCAGTCCGCAAAGCTGGAAACATTGGGGAACTCTGCCTTAAAAATATATTAAAAACATGTTTTAAGGTTTTGAAATTCTTTTATTTAAAAGATGGAATTTTCTCTCTTGAAAGCTTATGGCACTCATTTTGCCCCTTAAATTCCCCTCAATTAACATAAACAGGGGGGAAATGACCTTACCATGTCCAGTTGTATTTTCAGGAACTGCATGAAAGCTGAGGGTTGTCCATAAGCTCTGAAAAATTAGACATTAAAAATCTCATATTTATCATCAAACTGCTTACCTTGATAATTAAAGTACTGCATACATACCCATCAAGTATTTTTGTGATCCTTAGGTAATGGCCTTGACTGTCACAGATTCCTTCTTATTCTAGCCCTTATCTCTTTTCTTGATACTCTAATAGAGACTGTACCATTAGAAAAGCTGCCATATTTTTAGAGTATAAGACGCACCTTCCACCCTCCCAAAAAAAGAGGGTAAAAATCTGGGTTGTGGCTTATACACTGAATAGAGCACTTTTTGGCCTCTTGAAACCCTGCTCCCGTGCATCCCGTTTTTCGCAAAAATGGACATGCAGAAGGTTTGGGAAGCCTGCAAAGTGCTCCTGGGAGCTGGAAAGGGCAAAAATGAGTGAAAAACAGGTGCAAAGGGTTTGGGAAGCCTGCAGAGTACAAAAACTTTTTTTTTAAATTACCTCTTCAAAATCTTGGTGCGTCTCATACTCCAGTATGTCTTATAGTCCAAAAAATACGGTAATATTAAACAATCACCCCATTGACACAAAAACAACTAGGATTTTGGGAGAGGGAATGTATTATACCAGACCACTAGGAAGAAAAGATCCTGGTAAAGTTCCTGAATGGATTCAGGCAAATATTTCCACCACTAAGAAAAGAAACTTACATCATCAAAAGCTTCTCAAAGGACTGTAGCAGTGAGTTGCATAAAAAGAGAAATAATACATGATGAAATTGTCAATTATGAACATTGTTAGTGCTTTTCCTAGCACACCTTGACTGGCACCAGATAGCAGTTCATAATTCTAATTTCCTTGCCTTTAAAAACATTGTATACTGATTTCTGCAGTATGTACTGAAACCTGGTAGAAAAGGCCAGTCACTTCTCATCAGTTGAGAAAATTCTTGCAATGATAGTTGTAAAAGGTGGTTTTCAAAAAGAATCGCATTACTTAGTGTTGCCTGAGCCTTGATAATCACTCCTGCTTGCTAATAAGGACTTGAGCTATAAAAATCTAGGTGACCACTAGAGGACAGTAAAGAGATAAAGAAAACTTTGTTTGCTGCCATCTGGTGGCTACTGAGATGTCTGCTGCCTAAGTCTAAGAGCCCTAACAAGCACAGACTGAAAAGAGGAAGATAGCTAGAGGAAACAGAGGTTTTGAGCTAAATAGGGGAGTGTTCAAATTTTACTTTTACCTTATAAGGACACCAGTTCCCTTCTTTGATTAGGTGAGCTTTGGAAGATGTAATCATTGCCTCACTCAGTCACAGATGTAGGCCTGGAGGTCACCAGAAGGTCAAGCCTTCAGCAACCTCCCTCTCTGCTCAGAGATTTCTAGGATCTAAATTAACTTTCCTTCAACTTTTATCTTTCAGAAGTCTTGGATTACAACTCCCATCATTCCCAACTCTCATGGCTGGAAACTGGCATCAAAGTTTCAAAGCATAAAAGGGGGTCTGGTTTAAGTGGGTGATGCTGGAGGGAATGTTGGTGTTTGGGGAAGGGGGAAGAGTAAGAATTAAAACAATTGCAGAGGCACAAGCCTTTCTTGAAAAACATTCCTTAACCCTTGAAGATGACAATGGGGGAGCAGAGGCGGCCGCGGCTCCGCCCGCTGGGGACCAGGGGGAAGAAGATACAATTGCCAAGAGATTTAGATCTCAAAAATAACTTTATTTTAGTATAATACAATGTTGTTTGGATGTTTAAGCACGTTTGCTAGCACTGTTCTTTTATTATAACTTTATTTGCATCTCTGTCCACTTTGTAGTATGAATGTATAACCGAAATATCTATTTTGGGTATGAAGACTCAGATTGAGTCAATGATTTCGATGAGAAAGTTCTCAAAATGTCTTTTCACACCTTACCCTTACCTTTTGTAAAATTTGTAAAACCCAATAAAACTTTTTTCATTAAAAAAAAAAAAGTTTCAAAGCATATTTACAGGTCAACAAGTACGTTCATGTTCTTGGTTTCTAATTCTGACATAAATAGCAGATAATTCATGATATGATGAAGAAGGAAGATTATGTCAAGATTGCCACATTCAATATTGTGTCTCATACTTGCTCAGGTTTCACAACCTGTGGAGCAGCATGAAGAAACGATGCATCCCTGCAGTAATTTTGGTTTCAACTTTCCATTCCAAGAAGAAACAAAACTTAATACTATTATCACTCAGTAATATTACATTGTTCAAAATGTCTGCAATTACCCTATTAGGACTGTAAATCAGCATCAACTGAGTTTAACCAACTGCTAAAAGAAAGAAAAAACCAGCTCACAGTATTGTATGTAAATGTATAAGATGGTAAATCAAATAGTGACACCAACTAATCATGGAAAAGATCAGGGAAACTACTACTATTATATCTCACCAAAAATACTTATATTTGCATAGAAATGGGACTAGCCCTAAAGCTGAGACACAATGCTCTTGTCCCACATCATGTGCAGCATCTTCCTTTCAGATGCTAAGCAAGAGTGATGGCATGGGCCAATATAAGAATTACTGGGGATTCCCTGAAGAAGTCTCATGTCTAGCTAACATAGTAACTTAACATGCATTTGTTTAGGACACAATTTGCAGTCTCTCTTCACACAAATGCTTAACCTGTTAAACTAACCACCTGTGCTATATTTGTACAAGTAAAGTTAGTTCAGGAGCCTACAATACTAAAATACTTTTTTTTTCTTTTTGGAACAGAAATTGAAAATCTATGACACAAGTAGTCCTCACCACAGCACTGGGAGAACTGACTTGTGACCAGTCCTCATATTTATGACTTCTGCAGCATCCCTGCAGTCATGTGATCAATAATCCGGATGCTTGGCAGCCAGTTCACACTTAAAGACAATTGCAGCAGCCTAGTCAATAGATCACTATTTGTGATCTTTCCAGCTAGCTTCCAACAAGCAACGTCAGTGGAAAAGCTAGTGGGAGGTTGCAAGTGGTAGTCATATGATGTCTTGCATAACAACCAGGTGATTCACTTAACCACAGCAAAAAAGTCATAAATTAGGGTGTGATTATGTGAGCCTCATTTAAAAACTGCACTACTTGTTGAATTTTCTGGTTCTTATTGTGATTGTAAGTTGAGGACTATCTATAATCAGACACTGTTGATCTATAGGTCACACGAATTACAGTAAAAATTTGGACCTGCCAATATTCAGTCATAGGAAAAAATAAGAACAGATCAAGAATATATTCAATAAGAGTGCTGCAAATAAAAAACATATACATTGATATTATGTATTTGATTTAAGGTGGATTGATTTTCTAATTTGCATAGTACAGCTTCACTCTGAAGCTCCATTTGAATTTGACTATGATTAAAGCAACAATAGTGTGATTTGCTCTTCTGCTAGCAGTAAGGGGATGATTTAGAATCTAAGAAATTTAAAATCTTATTTTTCCTTGAAAATGAAGTTGTGGCTCTCCTTCAGATTCATTCAAGGGTGGTTTGCGGAATTTACCCGTTTTTTTTTTTACTACTTCTGTGAATTAGAACTGGTGAAAAAAAAAATCAATTCTGAGCACAGAATAAACAATTCTTCCAAGGACCTACTTAACACACACACACAGTACATCTTTATTTTAATTCTTCATTTTGATTCAATTTAATTTTTCAAATGCAATTTAGGGCAGGGACAGATTGTTGCTATTAAGAAGCAGTGGAAATATAAAAATACAATTTGGTAAACACAATGAAAACTCTAAGATTTCATTTGTTGTTTCTTGGATTTTCCTGAACTCTTAAAAATCAGAACATTGCAAAACAGTTTGCTTGTAACTGCGCCTTTACCAATAGCTTCACAAGCTAATTGAAAAGTAAATTCCACTCTGTTTTGTGGAGCTGACTGCTCAATTATCTGTAAAAGTTTATTTCTAGTTGACTTACAGAATAATACCCAGCAGGATGGGGGTTAGGCTGATAAAAGGAAGTTGAATTCTCAGAGGCCAAATCAATTTAGGGTAGAAAGTTCAGCTTTCTCCCAGTAGGGTCTTACTACTTTCTCTCACCCTCCACAGGTTCAGAATTCCATTTCATAATCCCACAAACTTCTGATTAATAGCAGCCACACTCCAGTGAAAAACACAACTGTAGTATGATTGAGAACATTATTTCTCTATATAACTAGTGGCATCCCAAAATGCTAAATTACAACCTGCCATAAAGTTACCAACCCAGAGTTAATGTACCGCATGTTTTATTCTTAGCTGGCTCATCCATACACTTATGGCAGAGGTCCCCAAACTTGGCAACTTTAAGACTTGTGGACTTCAACTCCCAGAATTCTCCAGCCAGCATAGCTGGTTTGTATAGCATAGCTGTCTGGAGAATTCTGGGAGTTGAAGTCCACAAGTCTTAAAGTTGCCAAGTTTGGGAACCTCTGCACTATGGAGACAAAATGGGCATCACCAGAGTCTGATCTTCCAAACGTTCACAAGTGCAACGAGTCCAGTATTTGCAGGCGGGTGGTTGGGGCTGATGATCAGGGGATGCTTCCACCCTGCATCCTGTTGCCCCAGCATCAAAGCAGAGAATATCAGCTAGGCTTCTCACATCCACTTCCAGTTGATCCAAAGGTGCTTTTTCACGAGGCAACTGGACTTTCTACACACTTGCAGTTGATATTTACACTAGCGTTATCCACTGGGCTCCTCCAACACGAAGGCCCCAGTTCAATACTATTAGGCAAAGCATCAAGCCGTCACGGCGTAGAGACCAGACCAAAACTCATGACTAAGCAGGCGCCCCCCCCAAAACCGAGTTTAAAGTAAAGGAACCCGGCCTTACCCCGTGTCGCTTTCTCCTTAAGGGATTCTGATCCCCCAAACCCTCCGCACGTTTTGGCTGTCGGCACGGGTTCATCTTCAGCGTAGCCCGGAAAACCAAAAGCGGGCGAGAAGAGCAGCAAAAGGGGCGCCTACTTCCACGTGTGCGGAGAAAAGCGCAATCGCCGCGTTTGTAACGGGCGCCAGAAATGAAACTCAGCCTTCCCTGCCCCAATCATTGGCCCGAGCCACGTTACCGGCTGCTTTCAAATCTGACGACAGCTACTTCTTCATTTGTTAAACGAAACAGGAAGCTTTTCTCTGGGGGCTGCGCGCAGCTCTTGCCGCTGGTCCCATGTAGCGAGAACGCATTCAGCAGAGTAAAGATTACCTGTGCGTTTCCCCGCCGATGATTTTTGGAAGCGTTTCTCTTTTGCAAGCAATACACGCCAGTCCCGAGAGCTTTTATTCGCGAGCAGATTTCACGCGAGGACGAATGTGCTTTGGGAGAGTGGAAGCTGCTTGCTTTACGGAACTGTTAGGTACGTATTTTTATAGCGTATGAATGAACGCGAATTTATGTCATGGTCATTACGATGGCTGGTCGCACAGTCAGCCAGATGTTTACACCGGCTTTGGCAGTTTGTCCATCAAGCGAGGCTTTCCCGAGGTAGGCAGATGTTAATAATATTAAAACTACCGTGGTAGGATGCAAACTGTTGCAAGAAAGCTGCCTTTTGCAATTGAGTGATTGCAAATGATTTTGTCGATGCCTGTGGTGTTCATGCCAAGGCGCTTTTACTATTAGTAGTAACTTTTGCTTTTTTGCACCAGTCGGTCTACTTCTGCTTGCAGGTGTTTGCATTTTGTGGTTTTCTCCTGTTCTTTCTCTTCTCTTCTGATGCCTCCACTACTCAGATTTTTTTTTTGTCTGTCTTATCCACAATTGTTAAGTCTTGAGTGTTGTGTGACAGGTGTTTTATCTGCTTGAACTGTAAAATCCCAGAGCACTTTAACCTCTTCATTTTTTATTGAAGCGGTATAGGTTTCCTGCCTAGGCTAGAACACCTCCAAGGTCCCTTTCAACTCTGCTATTGTATTGTATTACTTCGACTGTTTTGTGGGCCTACCAATTCTTGTTTCCAGGCAAGTGATTATTTTCTACAGATAGGCCTGTGCAACATAATTGTGTCATGGCATTTGTTTGTAATCACTGTCCGATCTTTTTTTGCAACAGCAGTTAACTATTTGGTGGCTTGTTTCTTCAGTTTCTTTGCTTTTGCTATTCTGTTGCTGTTTTCTTAACTCTGGTTTTGTATGCATTTGTTCTCCCAGCTTGGTCTTGTGCCGTCAGAATTAGCCCTTCTATTATTATAGTTATTATTTTTATCCCATCTTTGTATGAATTTGTTTGGTCAACTCAAATCAGCACAATATGTTTTCCCCACAACCACCTTGTGAGTTGGGTTGGGCTGAAAGAAAGCTGCCTTTATGCCTAAAAGGGAGGCTTATTATAGGTCAGCATCTTAACCAGAACAGCAAATTAGTGCTGTCTTTTTTATTACTATATAAAAATGGAAGAAATCTGTTTAATGTATTTTAAGACTACATGTACAAAATCCTTTGTGAGTATTTTACAGGTTTCTTCCCTATTTCCCAGACATTTTTCACAAATGTTGATATTTGTTAGTAGCAAATTGAGAATACATACAATACTTTGTTACAAACTTTTGACACACAGTAGAAAGGCATAATATTGAAAGGGGTGGGAGAGAATCTTATATATGCTTCCCTAGGTAAATATTTCAGACTGGCTAAATTAAAACAGCATGCAAAGCCTCAATATGGCTTGTGGCTTTAATGCATTGTGAAAGTATGATTTGAAAATTATGTTTTAACATCTTGCATAAACCTGGAAAATTATTTATTTGCTAGATTTTTAGGTCATTTTTTTTTAAAATAGGAGCTGGGCGGGTATTTTAATATTCCAACATATTGTGGGGTAGGTTGATTTGAGTCATCTAATGAACCTTTATGATTGTTGGTCGACTGAAATCGGGTCTAATAACTAATATATAACTCTAGAAAGTTTTATTTGGAAACCAGGATTACATAAATGAATGAGGCCTGAATGAATGAATCAATGTGTATAATGTGCTATACATTTGTGTACTATCTCACTTGTAAAAAAAATAGAAATGTTCATCAAACGCATTCTTTGGGCATGCAATAAGAGCTTATATTAATTTCATTTAATTAGTGCTATTAATTCATTTGGGGTAATTAAGCCCTAATAAGGTGCAAATAAGGTCACAAAACGTTTTCACATGACGAGATACTGCAACTGTCATAAATACATGCCAGTCGCCAAGCTTCCAAATTTTGATCCTGTGATCATGGGGATGGCTGAAGTGGTCACAAGTGTGAACGTCATATTTCAGTGCTATTGTAACTATCACTAAATAAATGATTGCAAGTCAAGGACTATATGGGCAACTCCAGTCCTCTGGGAAGCGCGCTTGTCCTACACCAGGGGTCTGCAAAGTCGGCTCTTTTAAGACTGGTGGACTTCAACTCCCAGAGTTCCCCAGCCAGCTATGCTGGCTGGGGAACTCTGGGAGTTGAAGTCCACCAGTCTTAAAAGAGCCGACTTTGCAGACCCCTGTCCTACACTAACGAAGGTTTTTGAATCTATGGAATCACATGCATGAGCCATAAATGTGGCTTTTTTAATAGGTGGTCCACAACATACCATTTAGCAACCATTTGAAGTTACAATGGCACTGAAATATGTGACTTGCAACCAGTTCTCACCTTTCCATTCCTCACAGCATTCCTACTGTTGCATGATTAAAATTCAGGCACTTGTCAACCAGCCTGTATTTATGATAGTTGCAGAGTCCTGGGTTATGCAATCACCATTTATGATCTTCCCAGGCGGCTTAAAGGGGATTCAGATTCACTTAATGACCACATGAATCACTTAACAACCACGGCAAAGAGTTCTAACATCGGATGAGATTCACTTAGCAACCACCTTGCTTAGCAACAAGCAATTGGCCCCAATTGTGGTCATAAGTTGAAGACTACCCATAAACATCAATCAATGTTGTGTTTGGGTGCCGTGGCAATACACATGAAGTATTTCATGAAGTATTGGAATGCAGCACAATCCAGGTTTTCTATACTTCCTGATTCAATTTAGCTGATGTTGTGCAATTGTGGTTGGTGCTCTGGAGGTCTTAAAGAAAATTAGAAGACTGCCCATCCCACTAGGCTTAATTATTGCTTTAAAAACAACTTGTAGTGTCATATTCTGTTAGGACATGTGGCAAATGCCATAGTAAAATACAGATGTGAAGTCCTCCATCTGATTTCTGAAACCTTCCAGTCAAAGCATAGCTGTTAAAGACTGCAACTTGACAACTTGGAGAACTTATAGCTATTAAAAATAGATGATATAAAAATAGACCAGCTGTTCCCACTGCAGATGAGAGGAACTCATTGTGAGGGACGACTCACACCCTGGATGGTGCTTCTTTACCCTCCTACCATCGGGAAGGCGATATAGAAGCATAACCAGCCACACAAACAGGCTGAAAAACAGTTTCTAGCCATGAGCTGTCCTGAATACGAAATAACATCATAACTACATAATATGATGGAGTTTCAGGGCCGGTGCAACATGTAGCAATAGGACTGGGGGTTTGTTAATATGATTTATTGGGTTAGGGATTTTCTGTCTTCACTGTGAGTTGTACTGTGTTGGGGGGGGGGGCACTGAAGAAGCTCAACCAATCTCATTGTACATATGTTGTGCCCTGACAAATAATTCTAAAAAAAAAAAGATGTTCTTTATTTTAAGAATCCAAATTCCTGAATTTCCCCAACCAACATGGCGATTCCTAAAAATGCTAGAAGCTGAAATCTATCCAGCTGGGTAAATTTAAGATCTGACCCAGTATGAGGCAGTTTTGTATGATCATTAACTCAGCAACCAGATCACATTAGCTTGATCATGGCCACAGATTACTGTTAATAACCACCCAAAAATAACATATGTTTGCATGCAATATATTCATTCGGATGTAAAAAATGAGTTTACTTCTCTGAGCTGGCAGTTGAATAGGAAAAAAATGGACTGAAGCCAATCATAACCTGGAAAAGTTATCATATTCTGGTCACATTTCAGCTGCCAGAAATCTCTCTTCTGGGACTTGTAAAAGATCAAATTATTTTATGCAGTATAACCATGAGTTGCAACGTCATTTAATACGGGCCTTTGCTTTGTGTTGGTGAAGGAGCAAATTCCCAGAAGGCATTAGAAATTTGGTTATTATCCCAGGCTTTGGGATAGAATGGAAGCAAGTCCCTATATTTGGATTTGCTTGGTAGTTCTTCTTTTCTGGACACACATCTTTTTTGTACTCTTGATTTATTGTTTAACTTTTTATAATGTAAAGAGGGATAGAATCAAGATCACGTGAAGTGTTAATACCACTTTATAATGCCTTGGTAAGGCCACACCTGGAATACTGCATTCAGTTTTGGTCACCACGATGTAGAAAAGATGTGGAGACTCTGGAAAGAGTGCAGAGAAGAGCAACAAAGATGATTAGGGGACTGGAGGCTAAAACATATGAAGAACGGCTGCAGGAACTGGGTAGGTCTAGTTTGATGAAGAGAAGGACCAGGGGAGACATGATAGCAGTGTTCCGATATCTCAGAGGGTGCCACAAAGAAGAGGGAGTCAAACTATTCTCCAAAGCACCTGGGGGCAGGACAAGAAGCAATGGGTGGAAACTAATCAAGGAGAGAAGCAATTTAGAACTAAGGAGAAATTTCCTGACAGAACAATTAACCAGTGGAACAGCTTGCCTCCAGAAGTTGTGAATGCCCCAACCCTGGAAGTCTTTAAGAAGATGTTGGCTAGCCATTTGTCTGAAATGGTATAAGCTTCCTGCCTATGCAGGGGGTTGGACTAGAAGACCTACAAGGTCCCTTCCAACTCTGCTATTGTATTGTATTGTATTGTATTGTATTGTATTGTATTGTATTGTATTGTATTGTATTGTATTGTAAAGCACTAAAAGTTGTTGGAACTTCATCTTTTAAAAAATATATATAAATAAAAATCAGGATTTTTGAAGCAAAGGTATTGCTGTGCTATGAAGGTGAATTTAAAAGCATATATAGACATAATAAAGGCAACTACGTATTAGGCAGCAGGAAACTACCGTATTTTTCGGAGTATAAGACGCACTGGAGTATAATACGCACCCAGGTTTTGAAGGGGCAATTTTTTTTTAAAAGTACGTAGGTAGGTAGATAGGGAGAGATAAAACGAGAGAGAGAGTAGGTGGGTAGATTGGTAGATAGAGGGATAGAGAGAGAGAGAAATACAATATATAGGTAGGGGGAGAAAAAGAGTGTAGATAGGTAGGTAGGTAGAGGGATAGAGAGAGAGAAATAGAGAGAGTAGGTAGGTTGGTAGGTAGGTAGAGGGATAGCTTTGGGGGGGGGGGGGAATGGTTCTGCACAAGCAGCCAGCAAGTGCGCGTGCATGCATCTCCATTTGTGTGACACTGCCCTCACACCTACCGCTTCCTAAATGGAGCACACGCACATCGTTTGTCCACTGCTTGCGCAAGTGAGGATGTGCATGCATGCACCCATCCCCAGCCATTTCCATGGCTAGTTACAATCCTTTCATGGCCCACAAGTTGGGGACCCCTGCTATATACAGTAGAACAAAACCCACAAAGTAGCCCAGATGGAAATATCATCTCAGACAGTGAGATGAGCATTTCCCACACGATTCAAAACTATTAACCATCACTTTTGTGTGTATGTTGTTTGTTACAATTAGGCATGATTAAATGCCATTGGGCAAAGAATACTGCACAGCATGGATTTTACGTCCAGATGGTCTGTTTTTCAAGTTTATCATCAAGACGGGGTTTTTTTTTGCAAACAAATTTTATTTACAAAAGTAGATGTACTAATTTGCACTGGCATGTCAGCCATCCAACAATATATAAACCTCTCTTGATCGCTCTGAAAACATAAAAAGGGAATGGAAAAATGTGTTAGATGTAAGTTTGTGAACTTGAAAGCAAAGCTGTATCTCTGCTATGTATCTTTCATTCCATGCCAGATACCACATTGGTACTGCGTTTGGTGACTCAGATAAGTCAGTCTTGTGTAATTGCTGTCACAAAGTCATTGCCTGTGGATTTCCCAGCAAAAGAGGGGCAAGCCTCAGCAGTGCACGAACTGGCATCTTCAGTGGTTTGAATTTCAAGAGGAGCTCAGAAAAGCTTGTACTACCTAGAAAATATTTTGAAAGAAAACAATTTTCCAGCTGTAATTACATACATACAAAAATGCTGTGTTTTAGAAACAAAAACAGATAGTTTCTGACTTACAACCGTTTGTTTAGTGACCGAAGTTGTAACGGCACTGAAAAAGTGACATATGACTGTTTTTCACATAACCTTCGCTGCACCCCATGATCACATGATCAAAATTCAGACTCTTGGCAACTGATTCATATTTATAATGGTTGGCGTGTCCTGGAATCATGTGATCACCTTTTGCAACTTTCACGACAAGCAAAGTCACTGATGAAGCCAGATTCACTTAACAACTGTGTTTCTTACTTAATAACTGTGGTGATTCACTTTAACGACTGTGCAGAAAAGGTCATAAAATGGTGCAAACTCACTTAACCACTGTCTCGCTTAGCAACAAAAACACATGGACTCAATTGTGATCATAAGTCCAGAACTATCTGTATAGCTCTTTAGTGATGAACAGCACATTTGATTTTCCTATTATTTAAAACACAGGAGCCCAATAGGCACATTTTGATAGGGTTCATAGATCCAACGATGACTTAATACATTTTGTGTGTGGATAATCACATCACCATGCTTTAAAAATTATGCTTTATGCCTTCTCTAGGCTATTGGGTTTTATTCATTCAACATTAAATGTTGACAATGAATCTAGTCTTCATCTGGTCTCTCATAAATTCATCCTCTCTCTTGCAAGAGGTGAGGTATGCTTCAGAATGCAATGAAATTCTACAGTAGTTATTTAGTGATGTATTGCAACTCAGTGAAATAAATTGGATTTTCTTAGCAAGTGCTTCAGTTCCTGGTATTTACCAGAAATGCTAAGGCCTTTATCTAAAAGCTGAAACAGCCACTGAGCTAAAGGGATAGAAAGTCTAAATTAATACAAATCAGTAGATTTGGAAACTATTCCAAATATACAATGTATTTTTCCTTAGTGTTAAAATATTTTTAAAAGAACCAAAATGGTAAATTTACCTTCCAAACCTCCAGCTAACAGCTGTCCTGGAATTGGGACTGAATGATATATAAGGAAACACGCCAACATACTTAATTGAGATTCATCAATAAGCTGTCCACTTAAATAGGAATGTAAACAAATATCACCACCAGCTGAAATAGACACAAGGAGATATTTTAGGGGATATAAATGGGATCTGCACCAAATATTGGAAAGTAGAGTTCTGTTCAAAATTTTAGCAAGATCTTCCTCTCTGATATTTCATACCTTTCACTATCACCATTACCCATTTCCTCTTTCTTCTCTCAATCACCAGTTAAAAAGTATGCATTATGGATTCCACATCATTAATAGAGGAGCACCTCTTAATTTTTTTCCAAAGTGTGTTTTCCCCTTCAGCTAATCTTAGAACTGCCTTATATCTAACTGATACTTCCCTCGTATGGCTGTGCCTCCATTTTTACTATACACCAACAGAGAACTATTTATCTTTCTAACTATCATGTTAATTTTCTTCATTTCTAGGATAAAAGTCAAAATTAAAGTAGAACCATTTTCAGTTGAAAGAACTTATCGTAGCCTTACTTCTACCAGCAAAGTAAATAATGAGAACTTTACCTTGCAGCCACTGATCCAAGGTATTATCTATAGAACACTTCATCACAGGTAAAAATTCTGAATTCATGAAAAGTCCTGCATGTGGATTTTTTCTTATTCTTTCCTGATGACTTCTGGAATTAAAAAACTCTAGGACCAATTTTATCTGCCACAAATCAAATGTCTCAGACATTTCCTTTTTTTCTAATCTTCTCACAGCCTAGCACAAAAGAAAATGAAGATGGAATTAAATTAATACAGTAGTTGCAAAGGAGTTATGTGTAAGATAATTATCACAAGGTGATAATGTTTCACTGAATTTGATTTTCGTCAGAGATATATGTTTGTTATAAATAATAAAAACTTGTTGAATTCTAGAAGGCATAAAAATAAAATGTGACTGAGGATAAATTATTACAAGTAGCTTTTTAAAGCATAATTCAAGAGATCAAAATAAATGTAGATTGCAAAATAAACGTAGATTGCAAAATAAATGTAGATTGCAAATGCTTAATGCTTTGTTTTCTTTAAACTAGAAAATAAGTATATATATGAATAAGAACACATGCTGAGGAGAGAAAAATACCTGATCAATTGCTATATAAGCTGGCAACATTTCTGGATTCTCCTGAGTAACACACTCATACAGAATGGATGAAAAGAGGTCAAAAACTTCTGGTTTCTGAAGCAAGAAAAATATATTTATAAAGCATGCCATCTACTCCTTAAACATTTGTGCTTTTTTTCTAATTAGTCCAATTCCAAAACATATTTGGGAACCTTTCCAGAGTTTCTGCACAACAGAAAAGTATTTTCTGTTCTACACTATCTAAACTAGAACACAGCATTCAATTAAAAAAAAGTTTTCCATCTAGAGATATGAATCACATATTCTTCCTGCATCCCAATATCAGAAAGCTAGAATTAAATGCAAAATAGTGAATTCTTTATTCATTTATTTAAAATGCAATGTGTGTATAGATATTAACTATTTCATCATGGTTAGGCGAAGCCAATTCCCTGGGCATTTTCAGAGCTTCGGTGATGAAGTCATTGGTGACTTGGCAACCACATAGACATTCCCCATTACACTCCTCATTACTTCTTTGACTACAGTTCCCATAATTTCTGATCAGCATATCTTCTGGCTGCCAGTTATGGGAATTGTAGCCCAATATAGCTGAGAAATCCAGATTGGATAAGGATGATCTAGGCCAGGGGGTCTGCAAAGTTGACTCTTTTAAGACTGGTGGACTTCAACTCCCAGAATTCCCCAGCCAGGCTGGCTGGGGAATTCTGGGAGTTGAAGTCCACCAGTCTTAAAAGAGCCAACTTTGCAGACCCCTTATCTATGCCATTAGACACTTCAGAAATTTTGACCAATATAACCAATTCCCTTACACACCCCTCCCCCATTTTCCCAGCGAGGTTTACACCTGACAACGTACTTGCCCCATAGTTGCAGATGGCTTGCAAAAATAGTCAGCAAATGAAAGCAGCGCTGGATCAGATGTGAAAGCAGAAATAGCTTCTGGCTAAAAATAAAACGATATTTGAAATTAAAAGATTTCCCTTTTTTGGTTGCAAACTATTCTTCTTTATGAAAAAGTACATTTTACACACCATCGGTGTCTTGGTAAGAAGAACTTCTTGAAAAATACTCATGAAAAATCTCCACCTGTTTAAACTAGTAGAGTACACTCGGTGCGGTGCTACCGTCAGTACAGAAATACAGTGGTCTGACGGCTGATGCACTTTGACAACCTGGCACCTATTCTTAAGCCATTGCATTCGTATTCCATAAACTTCCAAGCCCAATTCAGAATAGTAGTTATTAGATATGAAGCTCTACGTAGTGCTATGTTGGACATGGTATATTCAAAATGATTCTTCCTGTCACATGAAATCATGAGACACTGCTTAGAGTTTAACTTTTCAAGAGCTGGGCTCGGGTGGGGCTTTTCTGTGGCAGTTCCAATCCTCCATAATTCTCACTGTCAGTGGTATCTGTCTCTTCTCCCCTCCCTCTGCCCCCAGCCCCAACATTCAATTTCTGTTGTCCAGGTGCAATTCAATGTGCTGATTATTAAACCCTATATGGCTCACGCCCTTGGGATCTTAGAGATAACCTTTCCCAAACAGATTAACAAAGATGGAAGAAACCTTGAAGGTCATCGAGTCCAACACCCCCCCCGCCGCCGCTGCCCAAGCAGGAGACCCTACACCATTTCTGACAGACGCCCTCTTGGCCAAAGTGAAAAGGGGAATGCCTGCTGAAGGTCCCCTCTTAACATGAGGGAGAACAGGAAGCAGTGGCTGTTCCCTTCCTTGGGAATTGCTAACCCCCAAGGCAAGAGTGGTCTCTATTATCACCTTCTGGAGAATAGTTACAATTTGAGTTTTCAGAAGTCTTTGAGAGGATCTGGATCATTATGGATCATTATTATTTTTTAAAAAACTTAGAACACCATCCAGACTCCAGAATGAGGTGGTATATGAATCAATCAATCAGGTTTGCGATAACCTGATGGTATTTCAGTTTTAGGCTATTTTGTCTTTCCTGTTCCTGCTCTATTACTTATTTGTTTATTTGTAGTGGTAGATTCAACAGAAACCTGTCAGCGATTCCAAAGCCATCCTGAAATAAAAAGATTTTTAGAATTCACCTGAAGTCAATACTGGGCAAAATAATTAGCAAGATATTGTTCTTAAGGAAACTCTATGAACGGGTCATGGTTTCAGTAGAATTGAATTTGACTGAAGGCCGGGGAGAGGTAGTTTTTGGTGGGGGGGGGGGTGTCAGGATACACATTCTGTAGGAATATTGCTAAAGGACAAAATAAAGCTGATCTTTTGTACTACAGTTACAGATGAGGCAAAAAATTAAGACAGATAATCTATTTGGGGGAATAGACTTTGAAGATGGAAATTAGAGCAGATCACTGAGGTCCTACACAACCTCTTACGTATTTAGTCAAAAAAATGATTAGCAAAATTTGGCCATTTTGCCACTAATTAAGGAATTGGGGTTATGGATTGCTAATTCCTGCTGTGACTGTACATTAAGTCAGACCAGTTATTAGTTTAAACGGATTCCATACAAACACACACAAAAATAAAGCTACATGATAAAAACAGGGATGTGATGCAGGGCAACAGAAATTTCCGTCTGGATGCCAGAGCACAATATAGGCATTCCTTGGAGATATTGCAGGTTTGGTTCCAGAACACCACAATAAAGCAAATATCACAATAAAGCAAATTACATAATTTTTAGGTTTCCGGTGCATGTAAAAGTAATGTTTGCACCATGTTGTGTCTATTAGTTGTGCATTAGCATTGTGTCTAAAGAAATACATACCTTAATTAAAAATACTTTATTACTAAAAATGCTAATCATTATCTGAGCCTTCAGCAAGTAATCTTTTTGCAGGTACAGGGCATTGTAAAAGAAATCTGCAAATATCAATATCTGCAAAGAGCAATAAAGTGAAGCTCAACAAAATGAGGCATGCCTGCACTTTGCAGGTACTATATTCTGGCAACTGCCTTTATTTCTACCATATCTCTGAATTCGTTTTCCATTACCCAATTCAGTTTTCTAAGGAACATCTTTTAGTTAAATTATTTCAAAATGGAAAATGTGTTATCTAGCATTATTGCTGGTATGATTAGATCAGTGGCAGGGGAAGGTTATTGCAAAATCCCCATTCCCTCCCTATAACTGGGACTCGGGAGGCAGAGAATAGATGAGGGAGGGGCCAGTCAGAGGTGGTATTTACCAGTTGTCCAAACTACTCAAAATGTCCGCTACCGGTTCTCCAGAACTGGTCAGAACCTGCTGAATACCACCTCTGGATTATATGGTAGCACATAGCATGGTAATTTCAAAGGGGGAGAAGAGCTACCTTTACTGCATAGGCATCTGTCTTTCGGTGCGTTACAGTCTGTGCTAGCAAGCTTCGCCAGCCCATGGGGTCTTCTTTGTAGGAAAGCTGCCCAGCTCTCAGTTTTACATAGAGGACACCATCCTTTGAAAGAATTGATCTGGGGGGGTAAAAAGAGGGAAATATTGATTTGAACTTTTTTATTTATTCTTTTTGTACAAACAGTGCGCAGGAAGATATGCTTTGTATGGTTGCTCATGTAATTTGAGAATGGATGGTACAGCGCAAATACTTCTGTATACTAAGTATACTTCAATATAATACTAAATACTTCAGTATACTAAGTATACAGTGAAAGTCGGCTAGGGCAACAGGGGGCATGAAGCACAGAGGGCTAACGGCATAGAAAGGAGGAGATAGCGGCTGGAGGGAATTAAAGTGCCCCATGGTCCTAAGTGCACACACACTGCTAAGTGCCTGAACTCTGATCATGTGACTGTGATGGTGCCACAACAGCTGTGTTAGGCATATACTCCTAGTGTTGGGTAGGCAATATATATATACACCATGATGACAAATGGTCTTTGTTGCTTTAAATGTCTTAATGTAATCAGCAGCTATAATTATCTCCACAATAAGAGGAAGTCAGGAGAGCTCATTCTCTCTCTGCTCGATCGCTCACTGCTTGCTTGCTGACTGACGTTGACTTACTGATTGTTTGCAGAAGGAAGAATTGTGAATTGCGACTGTAAGCAATTGTTTTTTTGTTAAGGACTTTGTTTGATTCGATATCTACTATCACTGCTTGTGAAGCAGTAGTTTAGTTTTACACACCAGTAAAGCTACTTGTTTTTTACTAGCGGTGTCTGAGACTCTATTCGTGTGTATACTAGCAACAGGTTTTCTCTAGCTGCACATTCCGCTGCACAATTTTCTGTCTCCCAAAGGAGATATCCCCAACAAGCTGTAACTTTAAGGACCAGTAATAAGTCATTGAGAGAATGAGGATAAGTTGTACTATCTATGCTTAAAAATCAAACAGCTGCTTGTCCCAAGGATGCTTTTTCAAGAGGCAACCGGACTTTCTGGTTGACCTGGATGACTGAGAAACTCCGTAGATAAACAGCTGTTTATATTTGGGTTCCAACATTTCTCCAGAGCCAATAAAATTGCAAGACAAGCGTGCAACTATTCAGAATAACACTTACTTTAAATGATGCACCCCTTTGCTTAAATCGATCAGCAGTTCCCAATATCGGGGACCTTTCACTCTGATCTGGAAGCATAACAAATTGAAATTGTAGATGTTGGTAAGATTACAAAAAAACGTCAAGTCTCTTATTCCAGAGGAAGTCCCCATACTTCCTAAAGAATCCCTCCTCCTGGCAAAGTCAAGGGAGTCTGATGTAATGAAGCATTGCCCTTGAAGAAAATACCTTCTTCTTAAACATGCATTCTCAGAAATGCTGCCTGCATGTGTGGGGGGTTTAGAAGCTACATCTCAGTTACTTGGCAAAGCAGAATCGTCTTGCATACCTGCTTCAGTAAATGAAGTTCAGGAAGAAGGGTGGGTGCCATAAGTTCCTCAGATGTTTGTTCATACCACTGAGTTCCCTTTGAAATACAAAATCGTTTCATCAAAAGTTATGAAATATAGAAGTAGAAAACATTCACAAACCACATAAGCTGCCTTAGATGGAATTTATGGAACCCCCCCCCCCCAATCTCAAATTCAAAGTACTACTTTTCTCATTACAGGCATGAAAGATGTTTTCTAAATCGCATGGGATGAAACAATCAGGTTTCAAGAAAGCAGATGGATTACTACATGGAAAAATCTTCTCATTTTAAGATTCCCTGTCATTTCATTTCATTTCATTTCATTTAATACTTATAAACCGCTCCCTCTCCCCATGGGGACTCGGGGCGGTGCACAGGTAGAATAAAAACAGTAAAAAACATACAAACAACAATAAAATATACAAACAATTTTAAAAGCCAAATTAAACTCAGCCTGTGCTAAAATTCCCATTAAACTAACTGAACTAAAATCTACCCAGTAAAACCCCAAGACAGGGGGCCTATCCCAAGCCGGCCAGACGGAAAAAATAAGTTTTTAATTTAAGACGGAAGGAGCGGAGGTCCGTGGTCATGGGATGTTTCTGCCATAGAAGCTTCTAGGGACAGTACTACAAAATAATGAGCTGATATATCCTCTGTTCTTCATAATCATATCCTTCATTTCATGCATTTATCTTAAGGTTGTGCCAAAATACGTATGGAGCGTGGCTGTTTCTTTAAGCCAGACTTTCTTAACAGGATCTGCAGGATCCTGGAGTTCTATGAGAGATTCTGATAGGGGGGAAAAAATCCACATTTTTTAAACTTTGCACTTTGACCATTATTATTATTGGATGATTACATCCACGACTTAATGATCACATTAATGTACTATCAACTGTAGATATTTTTAATGCAGGATTTCCCTGAGATCTGAAAATTATACCAAAGGTTATTCCAGGGTAAAAAGATTAAGCAGTCTGCTTTAAGATAATACAATTGGAATACACCAAATGTTCCAAGAGGCAGGGTTAGCGTTTAGTGATGGATAATTGTATAAAGCAGGGGTCTCCAACCTTTGCAACTTTAAGTCTGAAGGACTTCAGCTCCCAGAGTTCTCCAGCCAGCTTTGCTGGCTGGAGAATTCTGGGAGCTGAACTCCTTCAGACTTAAAGTTGCAAAGGTTGGAGACACCTGGTATAAAGTGTACCAGCTACATAACAATTTTGATAGTCTAATGTTTTACAGTACATCAACAAGATATGTAGTAGCTTTGTAATGTTTTACAAAGATACTACATATCTTGGATTATTTATAGAAACATACTTTTTCATTTTGAGAAAGTTTTGATTTCCTAACTCAAAACAGCAATTGTGAGTTACCATCCCTCCTGTTCTTTCAAAGAATATTGCTAGATAGCTTGGCTTTCTCCAGGCCAGGCAGCACTGTACAATAATTTCACCTGGCCTAACAAGAGTGAGCACTTATCTTTCCCCACCAGCATTTCAGAGAATAAGACCTTTTTTTCTCCATATGTCACACAATTTACATACCTTGTAGGTAACCTCCAGCAATGCGTAGCAAGGAGTATCTGTATCCACATCCACAGGCACAAGGAGTCTGGGTTCAGCTGCCAGGACATACAGATGCCTCAGGGCTTGAAGGTGATACCTGTGTGCAGAGAAGAAATAATCTAGGCTGTGTCTCTTTCTGTACGGATCCATCCATCTCTCAGGAATAGCCAAAGATCCATTTAGATAGCCTTTCCCTCCCACTTTTGGAGAAATGTGGTCTTAATTCTACGAAATACGTTTTCCAAAATGATCCAGATATCATAGTTATTGAGAAAAGAGATATGCTCCGGAGAGCCTTGAGAAGTTATCAAAGACAAATTTGGAATTAAAACGTCTGAAATTAGAATTTGTAAATTTGCATGGGCGCAGGCATGAAGATTTCTGAGTTGTAACTTTTCTTTTTCCTATGAGAGGGAGAGAACAAGAACACTTTGTTCCTTTGCCAGAGGATAATTGCGATGGCCTGGAGACTGACAGGTATTAGATCTTCAGTTTTATATAATTGAAATAAAATATATGCTTCATTCATTTGCCTAGAAAGTTTCATTTTAAAAAAACCTATAAAGCTTTTCACAAAATTGTGTGGTTTTAGTGCATTAATATGTATAGACTGCAGAGGCTGGGTATTTACCCAGAGTCATCCTGTGATAAGATGGGTAGACAGACAGGTTTAATTGAATTTTAGAATTGGTGAATATCATTGGTCAGTCTGGCACACAAAAGTCCAATGGGACTATTCCAACAGTAGAACTTTAGGGTCATTAGTTTAGATTCTGTCTCTTTGCATGGTGCATATGAAAAAAAAAAGAATTTCTAATTCCGTAATGTTTTACAGTTTTTTACTATTTCTGTTCCTTCCACAATCTGTTCCAAGTCATCTTTATACATACTGAAAATTATTCCATTTATTATACAATATTAAATAAATATGGAATTGGACAGCCAATAAATTTAAAGAAATAATTGAAGACTTAGCACAGATATCAAAATGTTAGGCTTTCTCTAGATCTCTGCAATTACTACATAAAAATTTCAACATTTCTTTATTTTTAACAGATGTGTATGCACTACAGACATTACAAGTTGAAACCCTGTTTGACAAATGTATCAGGCCAAACTATTTCTAGAATTAGATTTTAAATGTATTTCCTAATCCGTTCCCTTTACCTGTTATCAGTACTGTGAACCGGGAAATGAGGGTAGAGTGCACAAAGAAGAGCAGCAATTGATGAATTTGAAGTGCTAAGTGAATATCTGGAAAGAAACAATATTTTCCATGAGTCAATAAAAAGCATTTCCTTGTCAAGCCAAAATATGATTCCAACTTATAATGATCGTAGTATCAGTTCTATGCCAATGAAAGGCGACAAAGAGCTACAAGACTACTCAGTCATCTTGCCCAGTTAATTTATCAGGCATCACAGAAAAAGATTTTTGTCAGCCCCATTAGCCAACAGCTTTTAAATGGAGATGACAGGGATTTCATTCAAAATTTGCAAGCAAAATATGCTGTCTTACATGGACAGATGGAAGAATAATTCAATCCCCCATTGGCTTGCTTTTTAAAATGTATTATATGCCATCAAGTCATTGTCAACTCTTATCAACCAAATATATTTTTCTTCATGATTGACTCGCTTTAATTAAACATATTTACAGAAACATATTCTGCACATTTTATTTTTCTTGTAGGAAACTAGCTTTTGAAAGAATTTGAAATTACTTTAGCAAGACGCATGGAAAGACTCAGATCATCAACGCTAAGTTTCTGGGTCACTATAATGTCACTCAGTCCTGCTCTTTATTCTAGGTCTTTTTTTACATAAGAAGGATGTAAAAAAAATTCTTGTACTTATGATTACGCAGCATGATGATAAACAATAAACCAATACAAGGGGATGTGGTTTTTAAAAGTTACCAAGAAGAATTACACCATAAAAGGCAAGAAAGTTGATCAGATGAATTCATCAGATTAATTTTTTACATAGCCTTAATAAGTCAAGTCTTAATAAAGCAGTGAAAGACCATCAGGGAAATTGCCATTACTGAAAATGCTCTTATGAGATCCCTTTCAATGTTTCCATATTTTTGTTCCTCCTTGAACAAAACAACCAATCTAAACACTGGTGTTCTCGCAATGCTATAATCATCCTAAATTCATATAACTAAGCAATACTGTGGACACAAAGATATATCCTTCGTTGTCTATCTATATACCAAGGTTAATCTCAAAGAAATCTTAGATTCTTCAGGGAGTTTGTTTTGTTTGCATACTGGTTGTTTATATGCATGGAAATATAAAGGACTAGCCGATAACTCGGCGTTGTCCAGGGACATTCTCTGGGTATTTATTTATAGGGGGAAAATGTCCAGACCAAACGTAATATCTAATGTTGGATTTTTCCCCTTACCAGGGGGTGCCCCCTTGTGGAATACTTAAAGCTGTTACCATGGCAACTCCACTGCGCTACACAGTAGAAGCCATTTTATGGCAGTACAGTAGAAGCCATTTTAAGGCACAACAGGCTTTATCTTAACAGAACACCTATCTTGAGGAGCTTGAGGAGTATCTTATCCCCACAATATTTATCTCCAGAGGGTAAGCCATATGTGTACCAAGTTTGGTTGAAATTGCCCGAGGCGTTCCAGTTATGCTGGAACACACGCACACGCACACATTTATATAGATTAAGGAGCAGAAGATTCTTTTTCAGATCACAGATTACCTTCCTCCTCCCAGAAAGAGAAGTCCCAGAGCCATATGGTGTGCCATATGGAATCCATAGTTCATTTCTCCACTGGTCTTCTTGTGTAGAAAACGACAAAGCTGAAGAACCTTCAGGTTCCCAGATCCTGCCATCACCATTGCAAGGGAAAGCAACACCACACTCAGACATGTCTCTAGGTTATAGTGTCCAGCCTGAGAAATATGGAAGAGATTGTTTTTTATACCTACTTTTGCACATTCTAAATCTGCTTCTAAGCTGGCAAGATTGCAATCTTTAGAGAAACTAATTTTAGCAAATGACAAGACTATATAAAGCACACCAACTTCCGTAATACTTACTTTGAAAAAAAAAATCATTTATACCAATAATAAGCAACCCACATCCTGTACATATGCACCCAAACCCAGTGCCCAGGATCACCCTGTCATTATTCAGTGACAAAATACTGATTTTAACAGTCAGATTTTTTTTCTTTCGTGGGCGCAACTCAAGCTTTGTATTAAATGTTAAAGTTCTTCCCCATTGCCTAAACACTGAAAGAAATAAGATGAAAGTCTACTCTCCCCCAGTAATATTGCCCTATTACAGCCATATAACTACAGCCCCTGGCAGATAAACATAATAAAAACGCCATTAAGTAATTAAATAAATGCTCCAATATTGGAAGTTTTTAAGAAGAGATTGGATAATCATTTGTCTGAAATGGTATAGGGTTTCCTGCCTAAGCAGTAGGTTGGACTAGAAGACCTCCAATGTCCCTCTCAACTCTGTTATTCTAAGTCCACAAGCTCCCAGCCAACAAAAAATGCCCATTGCAATCTAAGCAGAGCAGATAACAGATAGATTGTCTCTACTAGTAGTCATCAAGGGATTTGGACTGCCAATCATATAAGACTAGCAATATTAGTAGTTATTTATTGTAAAGATAATGTCAGGCCTGCAGTCGGTTCCTTTTAGGATCTTTGGCCTACCACACTAATATTCTTTTCTACTATGCTATTTCATTAGTGGGGAATTGAGAGGGGGAATAGTAAGGAGTAGAATGTATTGTTGTCAAAATAAAATTCCTTTCTAGAAACCAAGGTCACCTTTTGTTCTCTACACCTCTGAGCCTGACCGGAACTGGATGGGCGGAACTGCCAGCGTGGCAGTGGAAGATTGGACCATGTGATGGACTTGTGGGTGTGGGGGCAAGATCATGAACGTTCAACTGGATGGGGAAGCCCAGGAAGATCAGATTTGGGTTTCCCCAGATGTGCCAGCACGACTCTTTTAATAAATTGGAACTTAAAGCAATACTTTGCCTTGGACTCTGATTTAATTTTGGATATTATTTGGAACGCTGACAGATAATAAATAATCTTATTTATAAATTATTAATAAATTAGGAACCCTTGGAAAAGAGAGGATGAATGGATATTGCTTTTGAGAGGAATATGAATTCCTACTAGCCTGATAAATTTCAAATACTGTCCAGTCTCTTCTTAAAGACCTCCCGTGATAAAGCACGCACAACTTCTGAAGGCCAACTGTTCCAGTGTTCAATTGTTGTCACTGTTAGGAGGTTTCTCCTTAATTCCAGGTTGCTTCTCTCCTTGATTAGTTTTCCTCCATTTTTCTTGTCTTAGTGCTTTGGAAAATAAGTTAGCCCCCCCCCCTCTTTGTGGCAGCCCTTCAAATAATGGAATACTATCATGTCACCTCTAGTCCTTCTTTTCTTTAGACTAACCATACTCAGTTCTTGCAACCATTCTCCATGTTTCAATCTCCAAGCCTTTAATTATCCTAGTTGTTAATAATAATGCATCCATCCTAAACGCATTATTTTCATTTCTCCTGCCTCCCCCCCAACCCCCCCCCCCGAGTTTCTTTATACGGCATCTAGTTCTACTGTAAGTCTAGTAGACCTTAGCATTTATTTACTATGATTATCCTGTATAAGGGTTTCCTAATAATTAGATAGACTCCCCAAAGTTACTTTCCCTACTAAAATGGAGGAACAGTGGTATTAAAACATTAATAAGACATAAAATTCTCTCTCTTGTATAGGACTTAGACCCTATCTACTAAAAAAATGAATTTCTACATTAATATAACTGAAGCAACTTGTATAGTTTATTATTACTACTATTTTAGGTATTTGCGCATGGACATGGAAAGATAAGGCAGCATAGAATTTTCTGTGAGCTAGTTTGATGATCTAATGCAGTGTTTCTCAACCTTGTCAACTTGAAGATGTCTGGACTTCAACTCCCAGAATTCCCCAGCCAGCATTCGCTGGCTGGGGAATTCTGGGAGTTGAAGTCCAGACATCTTCAAGTTGACATGGTTGAGAAACACTGATCTAATGAACCACAACCGATTTAAACAAGAAAAGCTGGTATAAAACTTCACTTGTACTAATACCGTAATGAATTTTAAAAAACTTACAATGGAAGCTGTAGCTGACGATAAACACTTCATGAAGTCTTTTGCAAAGGCAAACTAGAAAGAGAAATTCAAAATGTGGCAATGAAAAAAATAAGCCCAGAATGAAAAGAGAACTCAAGAGATTTCAGTCATGCGAACGAAACCTTCTGCTACAGTGCTACCCCTAAGGACTTTCCCCTCTTTCATAGAATAGGTATTAAATATATTTGAGGTTCATGTAGCTATGGCAAGAATCTACACTACGTCAGGCAAATGAAGAAGGTCTCCTCATTTATGGTCCCCGTCACATGAAATTCTCTAAAATAAATATGGACATTCAGCTGCAACAATTGTTCTGACCCAGCTCCCAAACATAACAAGCCCTTTGTAGTTTAAAAAAATGTTCCTTTTTTTAGCAGCACCAGCAGTCACTCTCTCACACCAGACAGGCTACGAAGTCTCTAAGTCAGGGATGTCCAAACTTGGGAACTTTAAGACTTGTGGACTTCAACTCCCAGAATTCCCCAGCCAGCATAGCTGGCTGGGGAATTCTGGGAGTTGAAGTCCACAAGTCTTAAAGTTCCCAAGTTTGGACATCCCTGCTCTAAGTCCTGTGGAAAGTGATGTCCGCTCCCTTTCCCTCTGAACTAGCCCATCACACCAGGAATCTCTCTCTCTCTTTCCACACTTGCAAAGGAAGTCCTGGAAGGTACGCTCGCTTTCTTCAGACAAACACACACACACACACACACACACACACACACACACACACACACACACACAGCAGATTCCAGGAATTCTGGCACTTTCCAGATAGGATTCGGAAATGCAGGCTATCAGTGGCTGACCAGCAGGGAGATGAATAATTCTCTGCCACACCTATTCATTGCCGCCCCCTGCCTTTTATCCGCAGAGCTAGGGTGGGGCTTCACTAGGAGCAATGGCTCTTCTGTCCCAAGGACCAGCCCATACATTTCCACTGCTCTCCTCTGCCTTCTGTGCATCCGTGTGTCAGACACTGGACCCAGCTGTTCCTCCTGTTCCTCATCAGCCACCTCTAGACCTGGGAGCTGTTGATTCTCCATCTGATGGCCCAGTCTCCACCTCTGTCTATCTCTGACAGCTCCATTCCCTCTTTCCCCCTCGGAACTCTCAGATTGCCTTGATGCTGGCCCTGACTCCAACGCCTCCTCCACCTCTGATTCAGCTGCCGAAGGGACCGGCGGTCAACAGGCCACAATAACAATATTGTATTCTATACTACATTTTGTAGTGTTGTGTTTTTAAATATACTGAAAGATAAGCATTGTCATTTCTACTCCATTTTAAACTGTTGGCTGATAGTTAAGGAACAGATTATGTTAGCTGTCCAACAAGTACAGCTAGTTAAAAGGCTAATTCTACGTTCCCTAACTCAGTGTTGTCCAGATGTTCTGGACTGGAATTTTCACTATCCCTAGACAACAACAAGAATTTGACTGGGGAAAACTGAAATAACTGATCATTTGGGGAAAGACCGGGGAAAGTCAAAGAGGGGAGAGGTGTTTTTTTTTAAAGGCAAATTGTGTTGCTATAGAAAAAGCGCTATATATAAAGAGAAACAAATGTACTCAGCATCTTTTTATCTAAGTCAGGGATGTCCAAACGTGGGAACTTTAAGACTTGTGGACTTCAACTCCCAGAATTCCCCAGCCATGCTGGCTGGGGAATTCTGGGAGTTGAAGTCCACAAGTCTTAAAGTTCCCAAGTTTGGACATCCCTGATCTAAGTTAGTTGATGAAAAATCAAGCAATAATATTAGATATATTTCCTTAAGAAAACCCTCAAACTTTTCTTGGAAAGAATTACGTATAGATTTATTTGCTGTGACTTTTGAAAATACTGTTTCAAATAAGCTAAATGTCTCAGTAAGCATTTGTCCCAGTCATGAGATGCCGAGACACCACCATTACGTTAGCCATGAGCTAAAGGAGAGCTGCCTTGTTCTACTCTTGTCAACTTTTGTGCATGCTGACATTAGATTTCCACTGGTATCTTTGTATTCATGAAGCCTGACCCGCTCATTTGTCTTTCAACCAAATGGAAACAAAGTTTTTCGAATCATAGTAATGTACTCTGGACTTGCCAAAAGATCCCAGCTGTGTAGATCACATCAAATACTAATTAGCCATCAATCTACTTACCAAACAGTTAAATGCAGCCAGATTTTCTGAACCAGCAAATCGAAAACCCAGGGACAAACAGGAACCAGCAATGATATAGACATGAGCCTGCCTAGAAAGAAACAGTTAATATAAAAGTTTTTGAAATATTATGAAGGATTAATCATAGCGCCCTGCATTTCTTAAATTGTTAAAAAAGAGAAGGGAATCAGCAATGGCCCCAGGTAGTAGGTAAGCTGTATTCTCTTAAATCCTGGAGGGGAATATTAAAAGAATGAATTAAGTCTCTGAGGAAATGCCTTGAAATAGTTTTGCTTGTACAAGATGCAATGACTATTAAATCAGATAAGACCTTCCAGTATTCCCCTTTTTATATAATTAATCCTGGTTTTCCAAAGGAGAAATGGAATGAAGACTGGTCCAGGAAGAAAACAAGGAAATGAAATATTGAGAGCCATCTAGCTCCTTTTCATAGAGTTCATTACAACTGCATTAATTTCATCTAATGCAAATTTAGAAACAGAGGTCCTAAAGCAAGAGGTGGAAAAATTATTTCCTAGTACAGCAAAGGTTCAAATTAAGAGATTTATCCATTTTCTCTACACTTCCTTCTCGTTTATGACTTATTACAGTTCTATTTGCTCAGAAAGTAGCTGTCAAACACAGACTGCTGTTTCCAAAGATATGAATCTGGTTTGTTTTAAAAGCCATCTGCAAACACATTGATTGAAATATTAGATTAATGGCTACTATCCACCTCTGTTTTAAGACGTTTGTATTTAACAAATCCCATCAGGTCCCAAAGTATTTTCATCTTCAAATTAAATGGCAAGCAATCTGATATGCAACCTATTAAGTGGCATGCGGTCTATTAAATGATATGCAATCTACTAGTTTACTTATGAAAAGGTTTGTTTCATCCAATGAGAAATGTGAAACAAACAATTTTGGGATTCACACAAGTCCTCATCTCAACTACCAGGATATACTGCACAAGCCTCCTATTTGAACTGGGAGAACGTTCCAGCTATATTATGAGATGAAGCCAGAAATCAGCACTGTTCTCTACTCCTAATTAAAATTTGAAAAGTATCATAATAATTTAATATTTGAAAAGTATCATAATGACTACAACATAGGAGAAGGAGTGGCAAAGCCTGAGGGTGGAGTCAAAAGAGGAAAGAGCCTAGAGTCCCTATGTTGCCAAAAGCAGAGATTTCCTTGGGATATGCATTGATAGTTGATATAGCTAACATCAATGGATGGGAAGGCCTAATGGAGGGCAAAAATGCTAATTCCATTTATTATTCTGTTCAAGAAATTCAAAAAACAGAAATACCTGTATATAATCATCTCCAAGGGTACTTCCTCACATTGTACTTGCAGTATAAGTGCTGCCCTCCATTTAATCCACATGGCATCACTAGTCTGATTTCAAAAACAGGACTAGTCTATATTTTCAAGTTTCTGGCATTCACAGTCACTTTGTAGCAATTTTTACATAAAAATGAATGTGTATAGAGCCGTGCAGTGATTAGAATGCAGTATGGCAGGCTGACTCTACCCACTGCCAGCAGTTCAGTCCTACCCAGCTCAAGGTTGACTCAGCCTTCCATCCTTCTGAGGTCAGCAAAATGAGGACCCAGATTTTGAGAAAATTAGACTGACTCTGTAAACCCCTTAGAGTGGTGATGGTTAACCTTTTTGGCACCAAGTAGCAAACTGGAGCACACGCCAGAGAGCCGGAATCTGGAAGAGAGCAGCTGACTGGTGCACATGCGCATGCTGGCCAGCTGCTTTTCTGGGTTCCATCACCGGCCAGCTGCTCTCTTCTGGGTTTCAGCATGCACGCTGGCCAGTTGGGCTTCGCACAAAGACCAGCTGGCCGGCATACTTGCGCATGATGGAACCCGAAAGAGCAGCTGGCGACAGCCTGCATGCCCACAGAGAGGTCTCTGCATGCTACCTTTGGCATGCATGCCATATGTTCGCCATCACGGCCTTAGAGAGTTGTGTGATGCAATATGAAGTGGCATATAAGTCTTATTTAAGCCTGAGAGTTATCCTTTATTTCACCTGCTTAAAGGATTCTGCAAAGTGAGCACAATTACTTACGCCAAGGTCTCCAAATTAAGATCTTCCGATGAGGGCATCTCAGTTGCATGAAGGGAGACACTGTTCTCTCTAACAATCTATGGAAATGTAGTAACTGCAATTGGTGATTCTCAATTTTACAAAAGGCATCCACCGTCTTAAATTAATATTTTATTAAAAAGTACACAATCAACCAGCCTTCTGTGGCTGGCGGAGATGGAACATATTGCAATGCAATATACTGGGAAGTTAACCAGACTGTCAAGGGCAAGGGTGGAAGCAATTTTCACCTATTCACTCTTTCCTGTCCTACCACAGAACATCCTCTGCAAGAAAGGGTCTCTGAACCTAAAAATCATTCTCACTGCTGCCACCTGGAGTTCCATTTAGGAAGGGTTCTGGATAATGCAAGCAACATTGTCTGGAACTTGTTATTTCCAACTAAATTATTAAGCTACAGAAAAAAAAAAGATGAGCAGGTTTCTCAGATTTCCAGAAGTTTGACTTCTGAAAGCACCACTCACATTTTCTTCAATTTATGATCTGTTTATCAATATGGGAATAAAGTGAGATTCTCAGCATCTTGCAAATCTACATTATATAGCCACAATCACAGTGGGATCTTATGTACAATCCTGCCTAACTGACTCCATATAAGAAAAGTGACTTTCAATCTATGCTGAAAGAAATTCTGGTGTTTCTTGGGAAATTAAAAATTGTACAATTAACAACTGTACAATTGTTGCCCAAATAAGTTTCTCTACTTGCTAGCTTTATATCCAGTCATTGTTCAGTACCCCAAGGCAACATATAAAGCTCTCCATCCTCTCATTTTATTCATAAAAACCTTGGGTAGATTTGGCCAGGAGAGATTAACCACGGTGGCGCAGTGGTTAAAGTTCAGTTCTACAGGCTACTTCGGCTGATCACTGGCTGCCAGCATTCTGCCAGATCGAATCTCACCAGGCTCAAGGTTGACTCAGCCTTCCATCCTTCCAAGATTGGTAAAATGAGGAGTCAGATTGTTGGGGGCAATGTGCTGATTCTGTAAACCGCTTAGAGAGGGCTGTAAAGCACTGTGAAGTCTAAGTACTATTGCTATGGCTATTAAAGTGACCCAGTCACCTTTCCCTGGTTGAGGATTCAGCTGAAGCTGGGTCTCCCAAATGCCCATCACACATTTTAATCATTTCACCCCACTATTACTCTAAACATTCTTCAAAGGTATAGCCACATGGGCTGTTCTAAAATGCACGTTAGTTAGTATATGCATACAGTATATTCAGCTGAGTCCTAAAGAAGCTAAATATCTTTTCACGCAAACTAACTAAATGTCATGGACCATTCCTACCCTCCTATCCATTTGCCATATGCTAAATAAATAAATTCATTTGTAATAAGTTGAGATTCAGAAGCAGATAGTCACGATCTAAGGACACTAAATGAACAAAGCATTCTTGGAAGGCAGAAAATCCAAATATCACTGATTATATATATAACAAGCATATTGAAAAGAAGCAACTTACTTGTGGCACGTTGCTATCAATCCACTTTGAACTGGGCATTATATCATCCCACAAAATCAAGCATCGAGCAAGTGTCTTCAAGCAAGAAAAATAACAATCAAGAGGATTTAAAAATTAAGTTATGATAATGAGGTCAGAAACTACAGTGATTTAAGAAATCAGAAAAAAATTAAATCTATTAGAATGATATACAGCCGTGATGGCGAACCTATGGCACACGTGCCACAGGTGGCATGCGGAGCCATTTGTCAGGGCACACAAGATGATGCCCTGTCAGCTGGCCAGCGCGCATACGCGCACTGGCCAGCTGAATTCGCCCTTTTCTACATGCTTTTTTTCAACCTCCCCAGGTTCCAGAGGCTTTATAGGAGCCTAGGGAGGGCGAAAAAAAGCCTCCCCCCCCAGAGGCTTCATCAACTTCCCTGAAGCCTCCGAGCACACAAAATGACGTGCTGCCAAAACTGGAAGTGATGTCCGATTTGCTTGGAGTGTCATTTTGAGTGGTCCAGTGGCTTCAGGGAAGCCTCTTGAAGGTCTCTGAAGCCTCCGGATCACTCAAAATGACGCTCCAAGCAAATCGGACGTCACTTCCGGTTTCAGCGGCACATCATTTGGAGTGCTCCGGAGGCTTCAGGGAAGTTCATGAAGCCTCCGGAGGGCCTCCAGGGGGGCGGGGGAGGCTGTTTTCACCCTCCTCAGGCTCCTATAAAGCCTCTGGAGACTGGGGAGAGCGAAAAGAGCATTGCATTATGGGGGCGGCATGCCCGCGCACAACTCCCCTGCGCTCCCCCCACTTATGGCACATGAGCCAAAAAAGGTTCGCCATCACTGATATATAGAATTCACCTATCCTTGAGCTCTCAGGTCATGCTCCCATGTACAGAGTGTTACGTTATTTTCAGACTCACACATACATATCCCTTGGAACAGGGAAATACCACTAATTTTACACTTTACAGTTTGCTGTTTTCCATTACATCGACAACCAAGAGATAGGTATTACATTACCAGTTTTTGTCCTATTTGTGACTTATCAGACTTAAGAAGCCAGATGTTATTCTTTAGACTTCAACTCTCTACTGGAAACTAAACCCATGAATTCCAAGCAGAACAAAACCAATCATATGATCTCTGTCTCCTGGTCAATGTAATTGAATAAATCAAAATGGAATCAATTCATTGAAAAGTGAGGGGTGTGTTTTGGTATTGATGTAACTTCCCCACAATTTGATGCAAATATATTTGAAAGATAGTGTTTGTCCCTCAAAAAAAAGTGAGGGAATACCCATTTTATATTTATAAATAAAAAATGCCCCTTATGGCCACTTTCAACATATACTATTTTGGTGTTTCATTTTCTAAATTATAGGAGAGTTATGTTATTCTATTTCCACCAAATCATAAACGGGTTTTTTTTAGACAAAAATCATACAAGTTACGTCTGTCTAAATTTAATCCTTTATTAGAATAAACCAATTTCTTTTCTCACTGTGTGGAAATATCAAACTGCCATGAATTATCTAGAAATATTTGGAAGCAAATAACTAAGATAAAATTGCCAACATCATTGAGGGGAAGTTTTTTAAAAAGGTTTATTGTTAAAAAAGGCTTTATAGTAAATGCACTTCTGTCATTGCCAACTTACCATTTTAAAACCGGCAATGAACCCTTCTTAAGTTTAATTTAAGTACCGTATATCTGAAATCTGAACATAAACCTCATAGAAAGAACCATGGGAGGATGTGCCAGTCCCAATCTAATGGTGTGTGTAATGACAAAGATGGAGCCATCATAATTTTGCCAAGCAGATTAGGTCACAGAAATACATTTTGCATTTTGGAATACAATATACACGATGCTTTATTTTTCAACAGCTTTATTGGATTCAACTAAGCCATGCAATTCTATCTGATTTAAATTTATGTTGCTGAAAAATTTAAAAAGATGATTTCTTAAATGTTATGAACTGTACTGAGTCACATGGAATATGAATATAAATTTTGCAGACATGTGGTGCTTTGCTGCCTATTATCTGTTAGCCATAGCAAGTCTTGCATGCAAAATGAGCTGAACTGTGGCAGGATGGGACTCTGTGTGCTTTTAAAAGTTAGCTCAGTACATAATCAATAAAAAGCATAAAGAGGAACACTGGAATCAGTGATTGCACTGCCTGGCAAGATAATCTGTAGCACATTTAAACAGATTTGATATGTCAGTGCATACTAACACTTTATTTTGAGCTACTTCCTTTCCTAATAGAATAAAGGCAAACTATAAACATACCCTCAGTAAAAGGAATTCTGGTTTTACAAAGTCCAACAAATACATTGTGTCTGGAGCACAAAGCCAATCAGCAATCGACCTAACAAAATATAAGATAAAAGGAGAATTGAAAATTAAAATAGCTTGCCTAATGAAGCATGGGGAAATGGTTCAATGCATCTTAAGTAACTGAGTTTGCTATTGCTATACGGTATATATTTTTTCTTTTATCATCCAGATCCACTGCCCAGCTACTACAGTCCTTGCACACTAAAAGAGATACAATGGGTTCAATACTTTTTGCTCAGCCTGAATTGAAACTTTTCCTTATATTTATTGAATGCTAAACCCTCTAACGTATCTCACAGAGAACACTGAAGGTGGAACTAACCTTAAGCATTAAGCATTCATACTTTAAATTACTACTTTAACAAAAATGTAAGTGGTTTAAAATGTTGTTTTGATACTAGTATATAATAAACAGCAACCCCTTTCATGGATTACTGCCTTGTTGTGGCGAAGGGGCTTGCATAGCTCAATGAAGCTATGAGCTGTGCCATGCAGGGTCACCCAAGACGACAGGTCATAGCACAGACAAAAAGTGATCCACTGGAGAAGGAAATATCAACCCACTCCAGTATCTCTGCCATTAAAACCCCATGAACAGTACCAAAAGGACAGGAAGGCCTGGAGGAACGTCATCCATGGCGATGGGTCAGACACGGCTTCGCAACTTACAATAATAAACAGTGGAAATGCTGTATAAATGAATGCTTTAGGCAAATTCTGTCTTGCACTTTTTCACCATCTACAGCTTCCACACAATCCCAGGGAAAAAGAGATTGCTACTTGAAAAAGTTCTAGAAGGTGCTTGAGCAATGAAGCAGAGCTGTGAAACTGAATCTAACCAATGCAGTTAACCATTCATGTTTAAAGGTAACTAGGGTAGGAACAAATAGACTGTTTGGGAAGAGTAACTTAACTATTTTTTCCTAAGACACAAAAGTTTGAACTATTGTAGCTTGCTGTAGTCTAAACACTATCCCCTGATCCCAAGTGTAGCATACATTGTATCTAACCATATCTCCTAGCCTCATACCTGTTGTTGGTCTTGAGATAGATCATGGCTAATGCCAAAGTTGCACCTGGGCAAGTTACATCCACATTTATAGTATCTCCTTCCTGTTAATAAAACATACATTCAGTTTAAATCCTATAGTGATGGATGTAGCAAACATCTATGGGTGAGGAGTACTTTCATTTAGTTTGCTATGAACTAATTTACACTTCCTAATTCAATAGGGCAGTGGTTGGCAAACTCATTAGTCAACAGAGCCAAATATCAACAATACAATGATTGAAATTTATTTTGAGAGCCAGAAGGTGTGGCCTATTTTGTGGGAGTGGCTCAGCGGTCATGTGACCAGGTGGGCGTGGCCAACTTGGAAAATGTGGTGAAACTCACTTAACAACGGTCTTGCTTAGCAACAAAAATTTCGGGCTCAATTGTGGTCATAAGTTCTCTTTCTTTCATCTGTCTTCCACTTTCTTTTTCTTTCTTTCCTTTCTTCCCTTCTGTTTCTCTCTGTCTCTCTGCATCTCTCTCTCTCTTTCTGTTTCTCTCTGTCTCTCTGCATCTCTCTCTCTCTCTCTCTCTCTCTGCATCTGTCTGCCTGTCTCTCTCTCTCTGTGGCTCTTTATCTCTCCCTCCCTCCCTCCCTGTCTCTTTCTGCAATTCTCTCTCTGTGTCTGTCTCTCTGTATCTCTGTCTCTCTCTCCTCCCTCCCTCTCTATCTCTGTGTCTCTCTCCCCTCACTCCCTCTCTATCTTTGTCTCTCCCCTCCCTTCCTCTTTGTATGCGTCTGTCTGTCTTTGCACTCACTCCCTCACTTAATCACTCTGTGTGTGTATGTGTGTGTGTGTGTCTCCCCCCTCCCAACCCGTGGATGGGCTCCAGACCAGCGGAGCCTCGTCCTTTTTTTTAACCAGGCGATCTTTCCTAAGACATAAAAAAGAACCTTAATTGCTGGCTCAACAAGAGAAGCTGGAAGCCAGGAAGCGGAAACCTGGGACAGGAGAACAACCTTTTCTGTCCCCTTACCAGCCGATCTGGGAAGAAAAGGAATGCGAGGGGGATCCCTCCCCCCCACCGTGGAGGGGCTCAGACCAGCAGAGCCTTGTCCTTCTTTTTAACCAGGCGGCTATCAAAGAGAAGAAGGCAGAGCGTGCCCGAGGGCAGCACCCGAAGATCGCCTGGTTAAAGATCACCTGGCTAAAAAGAAGGACGAGGCTCCACAGTTCCGGAACCCATCTGCCGGGGGGAGGGGGGAATCCCCCTCGCGTTCCTCTTCTTCCCGGAAAACATAGGCGTACGCGCACACCTACAGCCTGCAGAAGTTTCCTTCCAAAGCCCTCTGAGCGAGGAAGAGCCTGTTGGGAGAGGGGCTGTGCTCCTGCTCCGGGCTGTACTTGTACGGAGCGTGCCTATGTTTTCCATGGAGTGGGGCCGCGGCCGGAAGATAAGGAACGTGAGGTGGTGCAACGAAAGAGCCACACTCAAGGGGCCAAAGAGCCACGTGTGGCTCGCAAGCCGCGGTTTGCCGACCACTGCAATAGGGGAACCATATTTTTTTCCTTTTTTCCATGAAGTCTATGAAGCAGTTCTCAAGTCTAAACTACATACTGTAATTAGGAAGGTGTTTGCTAAAAAATGTGTGTGATGAAATATTGCATTGAAAATTAAACGTGCAACATGTTTATAGGATTACAGCAACAGAATCTTGCAATTTTACATGTGCCTTCCCGCTCTCTGCTTTTATCCTAAAGAGAACCAGGGAAGGAGAGACACTTTTTCAAACTTTATTCTTGCTTTGGACTCAGATTTCTCTTATCTGCTGGTTGTTGTGGTTACAACTCTTTCTCCTGTTCTTTGAGGTTATTCTCACCATCAATTACAGGTAGAATCTACCAAGGCTTAAAAAGCAAGGAAAATACTTGAGAAAGTTCCTTATTAAATAGAAAACACCTGAGCTTTACAAGTGGTAATGTGGATGATCCAATAAGACTGTTTTGTGACATGTGCAAATAAATACAATGTCAACTCGCAAAAGCATTTCGAGTCTGCTCTTGAGTTGCCATAGGCAGCAAGGTGGGAATAATTCCACACATACCTTCTTCTAGGACTAGATCTGAGATTACCAAAGCCAGCTTGTGAGGTGTGGACTTCTACAGCACGTGGGAGTGCCTCATTGGAGAATGTGATTTACGAAACAGACTGACAGGAGGGGGAAACAGGGTCAAAGTTGAACCATAAACTACGTGGGACAGAGTTGGCTTCACTCGAATAGCTGCTGACATGCTCCTAATAAATAACTATTTTTCTTTTGAAACTTGGCTCAAGACTCATGAGTTAATTAGGGCATCTGTCGGAACCTTGATAGCAGGTTAGCTCTAGCTAACAAAAAGGTGAATGGGACCAGTAGCAGAAATATACAAAAATATTCTGTTGCCCGTAGTGCATCATCTGTAGTGTTGATGTCAGGTGATGTAGATATTACTTAGGTAAATAGATTGATTCTATGTAAAGTATAATGTTGGAAAAATAAAAACATTACCTTAATTTGATAACTTGGAGATTTGTGTTTTTCACGGTGCATTCCAGCTTGAAAACGCCGGTGGCCACCAACCATATATTGATAGAGCTGCTCCGGCACATTCAGGTCTGACATGCCTATCAAATTGCTGCCATGCTGAAGAAGAAACCAACAATGCTAAGCATTAGATTTCCGTTCTGTATTCGAAGAAAATGTGATCCAATTCAATTCATGTATTTGCAGGGAAACTGAAATATGCAAGGAAAATACAGCAAACAATTTGACATGACGTAAAAATTGAGAGGGGGAAAATGCACACTTACCCCAAGGCAAACCATGCCCAAAGCTAAGCCAGCAGCCAGTGAATAGGACTCTCTGTCAGTGCAATATTCCATTTCGGGACCTGGAGGACGCCCTGAGTAAGTATATGCATAAATCCAACAATTAATCAACTTTTAAAATGAGCAAGCTAACATTCCATTTTTATTCAATATATCTAAACTATTTTTTTACCACTAAAAAGCTTAGACGCAACTGATGGTCCTCAGATGTGCAGACCATTTTTCACATTTCAACTCATTTTGTAAGATAACTGGAACTATCCAACATCTCTTTCAAAATCCTGGTAAAGTGGGAAATCTTGTGGGGTTTATGCAAAATACTTTGCACCAAATTAAGAACAAGAAACAATGATTACAAATAAATTAAAAACAAGCAGAGAAAACTACCAAAAACTAACGAAGAAGAAAGAAAAACAGTGAAAATGGAAAAAAAGCAGCTAGGATGGAGCAAGGGACTTAATATTTGGTAGGTCCCAGGAGGTGTGCTTTTGCTGCCATGGCACCCACCTCATGGAACATCTACCACCACCACCAAAATTAGGTTAGCTTCAGTCCTCTTCTTGATATTCCAAAAGCTGTTCAAGAGCTGATTATTTCAGCAGGCCTAGGGGTCGCAGGGAACCGGAGGTAGGCTTGGCTCTAGTATGGAGGTAGATAATATATTCATTCTTTCACTGCCTGGGGTTTGCACACTTTTAATTAACATCTATTTTCAATGTTGGCTTTTTATACTTTTAATGCTTGTCTTTATGTATGTTTTTTATTAGATCGTTGCACGTCATTCAGAGTCGCTTTTCATGAGATGGGCAGCTACATATATTTGATTGATTGATAATTAAGCATTCACCTCAGCCGCTTTAAGAGTTTCCTTTGTCTTAGCGTAATTGGTCACCTTTACTTTGCAAAGACAGCAGCACGTAAATCATTCAGACTGTGGTTGCCTGGTGTAGAATACAGATCTAATCCCAACCAGCTTCCCCCTTACCTATTTCTGACAAGAGGACTTCAGCAGTGTGCCTGTGAGCCGTCCCTTGGTACACCAAGCCTATTCCTATCACAGCCGCCACTTGCACATTATGAGGCACATCCAGCTCAGTGGAAGTCGGAGGCAAAAGAGCCGGTATGTGGATACTGAGCAGCCGGGTGATAGACATATCCATGGTGCCCAACTTGGCAGCAGAAACGCCTAGCAAGAGCCCAATGCTCATCATCTCGTGACCCTGCCATTAGGAGGGAAAAAACATCTTGCTCAGAAGCATGAATGAATCCAAGGCAATAAGGGCAGTCCTTGTTTAACATCTGCCTCGTTTACTGATCGTTCACAGTTACATTGGTAAAGTAACTTTACAACCAATTGTTGCATTTATAACATTTGTGGGCCAGTAAAGCAAAGCTGATATAAGATCCTAAGCATAGTCATGGTTTTACTCAGTGACTGCTTTGCTTAACAACTAAGTTCCCAGTCCCAATTGTGGTTGCTAAATGGGGTCTATCGGTACACAAAAGCACACATACTGTGCATCAGTGGTGGGTTTCTGCAGGCTCGCACCTACTTGCAAGAGCCAGATGGTGAAATTTAGAGAACCGGTGAGAGGGGGTTCCACCGGCGGACCCAGAAGTAAGTCTGGCCTACCGCTGCCAGTAACCCAATGGGAAGGAAAGGAAAGGAAGGCAGAAAGTAAGAAAGGAAAGAAAGAAAGAGAGAGAGAGAGAGAAAAAGAATTTATCATCACAATTGAGCCCAAAATTTTGGTTGCTAAGCAAGAGCGTTGTTAAATGAGTTTCACCACATTTTACAAGTTGGCCACTCTCACCCTGTCACATGACTGGCAAGCCAGTTCTAAAAAAAATTGAAACCCACCACTGCTGTGCATCATACATTCAAAATGAAAACTCACTGCAAAATGATTGTTCTTAACATCCAAACATTTATATATCCTTGGGAGCAATGGAGATTCTCTGGCTCATGGGGAGCATGCTCATGTAAGGTGAAATAATCTCCACCAAAGAATTGCAGTTCTTTTTGCTGGAGGTATTTCTGATGGGGAAAGACCACAATGGACAGGAGGGCATCCACAAAAATCAGATACCGAAGAGAAGTACTTTCAATATTACAAGCCCCCACTGGAAACAACCCAAGAGCTTATTTTATGGGTTAGTGACATGGTTGCTAAATTGCACTACAATTTATATTAATTTGTTTATATGAACAGTAGCTTACTATGACATCTGCCATAAATGTAAAAACTTCTGTCAAAATTGCAGCACAGAAAATTCTGTAAACATTCATAAACGCGTTAATATTCAGTATATTTGTAAAACTTGCATTTTATGAACCGTCAACATGTTACCGTCAATATCAAGAAAACTACCTACAGAACAGATTCTGCATTACCACTAATAATATCATTAAAATTTTATGACTAATGCAATGGCCATGCCAATCACTCATTAAATGGTTAGGAAATTCACTACTCAGTTAATCAGTGGCCCTGTTCAGCTTGTGAAGTGGCTTTTAGTGTGATAATCCTATCTCTCCGAATATAAAGAAGAGAACATATATATATATTGGTCTAAAGAAAGCATTGTCTACCTCTTATTTTTGAACTATGGCCTCACCTTTGTTAAGTAGTCATGGATATTGAGTGTTGCAAGCTTTGTGAGATGGCCATTCAAACCCAGAGCCATGAGAAAGCCCGCATATTCATTGGCAAGTTCAGCGTTTTTGGGTTTGTTGTAGACAATCCAAGCAGAGTCTATTTGGGAAGCCGGAGCGATCTTCAACCCAGCAGCCACACCATTGTGAAAGTTTGCCCAGCAAGCCATATTAGGAGGCACATCAATGTTCCCACTATTGAGATCCACTGTGGTATTCCTAGGGGGAGCCCGGCCTACGTAGGAGGATAATATTATTATTATTTTTTAAATGAAGTGTAAAACAACAAGAAAGATAAATTTTCTTACTCGGTTTTTTTGCATGCAATAGAATTCCAAAGCACTGACAGCAGCCCTTTACAAATTACCGTATTTTTCTAGTGGGCAAAAATATATGCCCTCCCCCGAAGCTACGCCCCCTGGACAACCACCGCCTCCAGCCAGGCAAAGCGCCACCCACTGACCCAGTAATATCCCAAAGGCACTAAGCCGTGTAGTGCTCTGCCTGGCTGGAAAGGGAGGTCTTCAGGTTCTCGCAAGAGAGCAGCCACCAGGCAACCCCAATAACCCCCCCCCCCCCAAATAAGGCCCAAGCAACATTTGGAGGGTCAAAAAAATAAGACCCCGTCGTATTTTCGGGGAAACATGGTACTTTGAGAAATTATGTTGAACACAAGGAGCTTCAGTGCTTCAAAAAATGCACTCCAAAACAATGAAAATAATCTAAAGATTATTTAATATAAAGGGAAAATAAAAAGACAAATCACTTCCCCCCTCCCCCTCCATCCTACACATGCACAGTTCAGGAAGAAGCAGCATAATGAGTACATCCTCCATAGATCACAAGATACAGTGTGGATATACATGGGAGAACCTCTTAATTTTATAGGACAGTGGTGTCCTATAACCTTTTTGGCGCGGAGTGCTGAAACAGGAGCGCATGCATGTGTGCCCACTGGAGCACCAAAACCCAGAAGAAAGCAGCTGGCCAGTGCACATGTGTGTGCAGCAACCACTCTCTTCCAGGTTCCATGTGCGCCAACCAGTTGATCTTCATGCATGCATGCGATGGAACCCCGAAGAGAGCGGCTGGCCATGTGTGCATGCACACCGTCACTAGCTGCACTTCCGGGTTTTGTCGCTAGCTGCACTTCCAGGTTCCGTCGCGCACTGCACACTGACCAGCTGGCCGGTACGCATGCGCGTGACAGAACCCAGAAGAGAATGGCTGGCCACACAGGCATTCACATCAAACTAGCTGGCTGGCATGCATGCGTGTGATGGAACCTGGAAGTGCAGCTGGTGATGGCGCGCATGCCCAGAGAGGGCTCTGTGTGCCATCTCTGGCACACATGCTATAGGTTTGCCATCATTGCTATAGGATATGAAACACCTCTCATGTCCCAAAAGCAAGTAATGCATACATTAACAAAGTTGCTTTTGCAATTGATGTGGTGGTAGCTGTAGCTATCTTGGCTGGCTCTCTCCCTCACAGTGCATTCATCAGTTTTGCATCTACAGATCCTGATTTCTAAATGCCCCTTTCCACCAATGTATTGAAGGCTTGGGATGAACAAATGTGTGATAGCCAGTGGCTGCAATTAACATGGGGCTGGAGACAGAGGCAGATTGGCACTGCAAAGTAGATAAAGCTGGAATCTGGGATGTCCTTTAATAGGCAAATGCCTATTTTAGGGATCACACTATAATTATCATCACTCTCTAGCTAGTATAGTAAAATACTGTTCATAAAAAATTTTTTAGCATAAGTAATTTCACACATCTACACCCAAGTACACATCAAATCATGTACCACTGTGCTGAATATACCTGTCAGGTTCAATTTGGGAATAGGCAACGGCTCCGTTGGAACTGGGTGATAAGAAAACAAAGTAAACATCCCCCTTCCCAAAGGGAGAGCCATAGTTCTTTGACACAACTGCAGAAGCCTGTAACAGAAAAGAGGGTGTAAGCAACAATATGTAAAATAAATGGAAACGTTTTAATGGCCAACTGCTGATATTAATAAATATGGGGGAGAGGTGGGGGAGAAAAGTTGTGCTCTTAAGTTAGTGTTGACTCTTAGCAACTTCCTTGGCGAGTACCTGCAGTTTTCTTGGCAAGGCAATTTCAGGAGTAGTTAGTCATCACCTGCTCCCTGGGGTGTGGGAGAGTAACTGGCCCAAGGTCACTCAGGTGGCTTCATGCCTAGGGCAGGACTGTGGCTCGTCATAGTTTCTATCCTGGTACTTTAATCATTACACCAAACTGGCTCTCTATAAATATGTTGCACAACTTATATATGGTTCCTCCACTTAAAAACGCCTATTTTGTGAGCTGCTTTGGGCAAGTTGTTTTATAGATCGAAAAAGCAGCATATATATTTCTTAAATTCAATTCAATAAATATGAATGGAAAAAAAGAGTATAGTACAACTGTAAAACAAGCAAGCAAGAAACAGTCTATAATAGATTGCTTTAGATTGCAATAGTTGCAATAGATTGCATCAGTCACTTAAGATAAAGACTTTAAATCTAAGTGTGGCTAATGCATGAATATGCACAGATAAGATACTTCTCCCACCTGCTCACATAAGAGTCTTCATGGGACTGTGAATTTCATTCTCAGAGGTTCATTAATCAGATTTATTGAAAGGACTCTTGAAAATGGCTGTGTACCTAACTTCCCACCCACCCTTCCGATTTATTGGTGACTACATTAAGGTGGTGCCTCTTGAAGTACGGAAGAAGTTGTACCCTCACCTGTTATACGTGCAAAAAATGTACCATATTTTTCAGAGTATAAGACGCACCGGAGTATAACACGCACCCAGGTTTTGAAGAGACTTTTTTTTTTAAAAGTAGGTAGGTAGGTAGGTAGAGGGAGAGAGAGGGAGAGAAAGAGAGATAAATACAGTAGGGAGGGAGGGAGGGAGAGATAGAGAGAGTAGGTAGGTAGGTAGGTAGGTAGAGGGAGAGAGAGAGAGATACAGTAGGTAGATAGGTAGGAAGAGAGTGTGTGTAGTTAGGTAGGTAGGTAGATAAATGGATAGAGAGAAAGAGAGAGAGAGAGAGAGAGAGAGAGAGAGAGAGAAATACGGTAGGTAGGTAGGGGGAGAGAGAGAGAGTAGATAGATAGATAAGTATATAGGTAGATAGAGGGGAGAGAGAGAAATACAGTAGATAGATAGGGAGGGAGAGAGAGAGAGTAGGTAGGTAGGTAGATGTTTCCAAGTGTATTTACCCATGTGCTGGAGAAGGAAATCACTGACCACCTTTGGAACAAATCTTTGTTTCTGCAGGCACAGTACTTGACGAACGTAATTCTCATCAATCACTCTAACTAAACAGCTTTCCAAAAGGGAAAAAAAAACCTTTTTGCACTGTGCAATCCTCCCCCAAATGGCCTGTTTTTTGTCAAAATGGGCCCAGTTTTTTTCAAATAAAAGGCATGAATAGCCTTGGGGGGGGGTTGCAGAGTGCTCTTGGGGAGGGGGCAAAACGAAGCAAAAACGCCCTGTTTTTTCGTGAAAATGGGCCGATTTTTGGTCAAAAAAATAGCATGCATAGCCTTATGGAGGCTTATAGAGTGCTGCTGGGGGCTGGGGGGGGGGGCAAAAATGCCCTGTCTTTTTCTCATTTCTGCCCTCCCCAGCCCCCAGGAGCTCTCTAGAAGCCTCCATAAGGGTATGCGCACGGCCATTTTGGTGAAGGGGTGGGGTTTCAGGAGGCAAAAAAATGCTGTATTCGATGTATAAGACGCACCCAGATATTAAGCCTCTTTTTAGAGGAAAAAAGGTGCGTCTTATACTCCAAAAAATATGGTATATAAGTTCTAGTCTCAACATTTTGCAAATAGCCATTTACGTGCTCAGATTTCCATTACAGAATGATTTAATTTCATCAGAAATGGTGCTTAAGGTTATACAAGCTCCTTTGCAGTGAAAACATCCTAATAAAAAAGAGTCACCCAGAATTCAACATAATATGGGCAGCTAAATAAATAAATAAACAAAGCACCTACTGTTGCAAGTACCAAGTGATAAATGTACAAGGCTAAAGTGTACCGCACAAACTGTAAAAAATAAAACTGAAGGCAAACTTCTCCCTCAGTAAGGTGAAGATTATCACAGTGTGAATTATCTCCTCTAATACTACACAAAAGTCTGGCTCTAACAGAAGGCATCCATTCCATGGGTCTTCTCTGCATGATCAATGCTCTTGCCTCATAGCAGACAGTGGCTTCTCAAGCTATCTTAGCAGTTCAATTACACAATTCTGTAAGCTTCCTATAACAACTACCCTTCAAAACCTTTAAATACTGCTTAGATTGCTTCTCTATAATCATCTCTCCTCTCAAGTTTTAACTGGGCCATAAGTACAGCAGAGTGAATTATTCCTTTCTCTTCTCTCCTGCAAATGGAGCATGATCTGTGAAAAGCTACACTGATTAATTGGATGCCCACGAGATGTTCTGACTCCATCAAGCATAACCAAAATTAGGTTATTGGCTTAATTCAAATTGTAATGTGGTGCATCACTACTAAGCTTCATGAAAAAATAAACATATAGTCTGGAAATACTAATTTCATGTTTCATTTTTACCTTAAGGCCTTGAATAACTCACCAAAACCTCAATACCATCTTTGTTGGTTACCTCTATATATCTGAAAATATTCCAGATTCTATTCACTGATACCAATGGCTTCCTTTAATAGTGATTTCAAAATCCCATTTTCCAAACCAATTTTTTAATGAGTTATTTTTTTTTACTTTGTCAAATATTTTAAAAACATCAAATGACAACAAAGCTAGTGGAGTTTTATGCTACTGTATTCAGCATAATGTTTATATTATGCACTGTTACGTTGTGCCAGATTTGCACAACATGCTAGGCTAAAACAGGTTAATTTGGGATTCATTGTGCTGTGTGAACACTGCTAATGTCACTTCAGTGTACTCTTTTATCTTCAGACCTTAAAAGGTGTTGTGACCGTATTTCCTTCCTCAGCCAAACTCTGGCAGTGATTGACATGTTATAGTAAACAAAATCTCCCTGGGATAAAGATTTATCCCAGGCACAGGGAGCAGCACATCAATATGGAAGAAATATCCATTGTCAGTCCTCCTAGGACTTGGGAAGCTATCTATCCCTTCTCCTTCTGCCTTCTGTTCCTCAGTATGGCCCCACTACCACCACGTGCAAAAGCCAGTAAGAGTGAACCAAATGAGGATGGTGCTATTGTGAGAACTCTGTTTCCCCGAAAATAAGACCTTCCCAGATAATAAGCCCAATCAGGCTTTGGAGCGTATGCGCTAAAATAAGCCCTCCCCTGAAAATAAGCCCTCCCCGAAAATATTGCGACACAGCAGCAGCCATAAGGTGACCATACTCGCCACCTCCTGCACCTCAAAAATAATAAGACCTCCCTGAAAATAAGGCCAAGTGCTTATTTCGGGTGTCAAAAGAAAATAAGACCCTGTCTTATTTTCGGGGAAACACAGTAGTAATGAAAGTGGTTCAGCCACCATCCATCTCTTTCTTCCCGTTTTCCAATTCCCTGCAAGGATATAAACCATTAAAAAAACCCAGAGAATCTGAGTTTCTAAGGGTAGTCCCATTGTTTTGCTCTCATTGAATGTCACTGTTTCTGTTTTGGCAACAGGGAGAAAATGTTAATTGCCAGTCAGTGACTGAGAGGATCAGATTGCTTGGATTCCTTCTAACAACAGCAGCTGCAAAACAGAAATCTATTTTCTGCCAATCGGTGGACTCTATTGTCTAACCAGCCAAGGGAGTGGGAAGAATCATTTAACACTGCAAAGGCTGTAACTGCCATAGTGGAGGCACATATGTGGTGTCTTGGATAGGATTGTAATTTACTCCAGCAAAAGTATAAGTACCAGTACCCTGTTTCCCCGAAAATAAGACCTCCCCAGATAATAAGCCCAATTGGGCTTTTGAATGCATGCGCTAAAATAAACCCGCCCCTGAAAATAAGCCCTCCCTGAAAATATTGCAATACAGCAGCAGCAATTAGGTGACCACGCTCACAGCCTCCTCCACCTCAAAAGTAATAAGACCTCCCCGAAAATAAGGCCAAGTGCTTTTTTCAGGGGTCAAAAGAAAATAAGACCCTGTCTTATTTTCAGGGAAATATGGTACTTCAAGTATAGAGTTCCGTAATGCAACGAAGTACAGTTCTTTATACTTTGTATAAAGTATAGAAACTTTAAGAGGCCAAAAACCAGAAAATTACCGGTTTTCTTTTTCTTCGATATATTCATGGTCACTGACTTCTGGCATCTGAACTACATTGACACGAACTGGATGGGCACTTTGTAGAAGCCTGCGCACCTCTTGCACTCTCAGATCTTCACTCCATATCAGTGACATCACCTCCTGGTTCATATCATTCATTCCATCATCTTCCTCCTCTGACTCCACTGTGGCAGGCATATCAGAGGATAACATTTGAGGGTCAGACTGTGGAAAAGAAAAATAGTGTTGTCCCCACTAGATGGACCTGACCAAGAAATCAATTCTACAAGAAAACTTACATCTACTTTTACTGAAATGAGCTACTATAATAGAAATTTGCAAAGCTGATTGTGATGTACTTCCTCATTCTTATTGTTCAGTGAATTAGGGAGACATCTGTCAGTTGCTTCCTAACATTATCTGGTTGTTCTGAACTTAAAAACAACCCTTTTTGACTAGGCAATAGCTCCTGCATTACTTCATCAAGGTCATCTTACTTTCTAGATATGCACTTTGACTACAAGAATGCACATTCAAATATTTGTTTGATCTTCTTTCCAGGAAAATTTAACATTTATTTAAATGACCAAAAAAACACCTTAATCTACATCTAACTACATAAAATTATAGAAAGTGGTATACTTGAAAATGATTTTCTCGGTTTTGCTTTTTTGAAATTCAATTACTTACTGCTTTACATTTTGGAAGGTTTCCCTCACGAGCCTGTTTGGAAAGATCTTGACGACCAATCAGAAGGCAGACTGCTTCTGGCCAATCAGAGGCAGGCTGCTGTCGACAGTGATAGATTGCGTCTCTGATAGGAAGAGCAACTCCAAAAGGCAAAGACTCCAGGTCTCTTAAAGTGAATCCTTTTTATAGAGAGAATGAGAATTGTGTAAGTCCACATTTACAGAATATTCTATAAATCCATTCAAAGACCCAGAAACCAAGAGAGAAAATTTCCCACAGAACAAACTGCAAAGGCTATTCTTAAGCTGAATATGTGTGTTTCTTTTGTCCCACTTTTGTCCCGTACAAAATTGCAATAATTAAACTATAAAATCTGTTTTGGCTTATAACAACAATGGGATATTTTACAAGCAGCAGTCCACCATTCAAATTGCCATTGGTTCACTAAATTTACTGCCTGTTTCTAGCTTCATATATTAGTCGCTTAAAAATGAAGTTTCCAGTCTCCAAATATATTTAGGATATCAAACCTATTCAAATTCCTCTGAAAAAACAAAATAAACAAAAAATAGAAGATCTCCTTACCTACATTTGCCATCCAGACAACTAGTTTTTCTGCAAGGCTAGAAGCAGATGGACTGTTCCTCACGCTGCATCTGCTAACAAGGAAATAAATAGAAATTAACTGATCCTTTTGACACCCCAAAATATATCCATTACATTCTCTCCCAACATGTTGCCCTTCAAAAGGACCTCAATTCCCTACTTCTATTGCATGCTTGACAGGTATTATGGCAGTCATAAAACAACATTTCTGGAATAAACAAAGTACCCAGAAATTTACATGTGGGAAATAAGGGAAAGGCAAGTCAGGATGCTTGAAGAGAAAATGTGTACAAAAATTTCCAAGCACTTGCAACTATGAATCTCCATAGACATTTACAACTATGAAATCTGGGCTGCTGAAGAGAACAGAAGGCAAATTTCTTCTAGCTTTGCTAATGTTATGTAATAAGCTGATAAGAAGGGTTGTAACTGCAACAAGTCGCAATACACAATTTCCAGAAAACTTGAGTCCCAACATTTTTAATTAAATATTGCCTGAAAAGAAGAGGGAAAACCCCACAGGGATGGAGTCCTATAAGCCAATCTAGAACCACGGTGGCACATGGTTAGAGTGCAGTACTGCAGGCTACTTCTGCTGACTGCTGGTTGCCTGCAATTTGGCAGTTCAAATCTCACCAGGCTCAAAGACTCAACCTTCCATCCTTCTGAGATGGGTAAAATGAGGACCCAAATTGTTGGGGACAATATGCTGACTCTGTAAACTGCTTAGAGAGAGCTGTAAAGTACTATGAAGCGGCAGATAAGTCTACGTGTTACTGCTATTAAAGTGATTCAGTCACTTTCCCTGGTTGAGGATTGACCTGAAACTGGGTCTCCCAAATGCCCATTACACATTCTAATCACTTCACGGTATATGTCTAAGTGGTATTGCTATTGCTAGAAGAATAAGGGCAAGATTTCTCTTTCTTAGCAGTATACATGAGTCTCAGTCTCTCTCTTCACCCTAACTCCTTCATTTTGCAGCCTTGTGGGGAAAAGAAGTACAGAATACTTAAATAGTGAAAGAAGAAACTAGAGAGATGCAAAAGCACAAGGGAGCCTCTTAAATATCCTTAGAGCTATATTCTACTGTTATTCATGAGAGCTAATAAATGGGAACAGCTTCCAAATGGCAACATTTGGGTTTTATTTCTAAATATGACAATAAAATGGAGTTGCAAATTTATTGAATGTAACAATGGAAAGATAATTAAGCAAAGGTTGAAATATATGAATGGTACTGATATTGATGTGGGGAAGTTGTGAAAAACAAGACAATAAAATGGAGTTGCTAACTGGTTGAATATAATAATGAAAAGATAACTAAACAAAGGCTAAAATATATGGAATGTGGATGAACATGAAACTGACATGGCGAGGTTGTAAAGCAGAGGTTTGCCATTCACTTTTATACATGATAATTAAACTGACTGGCAAATTGACTGGAAACGACAACAGAAGGACAACTAAGCATGGGTTAACATATATGAAACATGGATATACCTAGAACTTTTAAGATGATGAAATAAAGCGAGATGTTTACTGTTTGTTATTCTATACAATAGGTTAAGGGAATTGAAATGAATATTGAACAGAGAGGTTTGCCATTCCTAGACAACTAAAGGTAATCTAATCCAAGATATGGAAAAATTAGAGAGGGAACATGAAATATACTTATAATGGGAAACTACTGAGACTTAAAGGCAGAACCACAAATTGGGGGCGCGTGAGGATGTATAATTATAAAAAGATAACGATGAGAATAGCTGGGAATTGTAACCAGGTCTACATCTTGACCAAAATTAGGTTGGGGTGGGGGGTTTAAATGTACAATGACTCTATATGTATACTTTTTTGTTCTATTTTTCTTTTTTTCTAAAAAAGGAAGAGAGTATATGTTTAAAATTAAATATGTATATTGAAAAGGAACTATAAATACCATCAACATAAAATGGAGCTTGCTCAGAAGCTGAAATACACCAAGCAACTGAGATGAAGAGTGGGAAGAAAAGGAGAGAAGTAAGGGAAGGAGAGAGGGACAGGAGAGAGGGTAGGAGGGGGGAAGAGGAGGAGAGAAATGAGGAGTGGAAAGGGGAGAGAGGAGTAGGAGAGAGGAAGGGGAAGTAGAGAAGGGAGGGAGGACAGAAAGAAGAAAGGAGATAGGGAGGGGGATGAGAGAGGGAGAAGAAAGTGAACGCATAAATATAGTGTATGGAGAGCAGAAGTGTCAATAACTGGGTTTTTTTTCTTTTTCTTTGGGGGAGTTGATGGTAAGATGAATTGATGTAAACGTTTAATAATACAATACGATGTTGGCTATGTAATAGTATACATGTGGTTATATGTTATGAAAATGAAAAATAAAAAACTTTATACACAAATGGCAACATTCTCTCCTCCACCAAATAACATACCTAGATTCTTCCTGCTCATTCTGCTGCTTTCGCTGTCCTAAAAAAGAGAAAAAGCAGAAACAATGGAAATGCAAGCACTCCTGATTTATTTATTTTTTTACAGCGGGGGTGATGAAACAAGTAATAGGCAAAAACATCCATTTCAGAATCTGTGTAGCTCTGAAATTGTATTACCTGATGTTATCCTGGACAAATAGTTGGAGGCTTCATTTGAAACAGCACTTTCATCCCCAAGTATATACAGAACAACGCTCTGCCGGGGAGAAAGTAATGCTGCATTACTTAAGAGTCAGCAAAGTCATCTTAGCAGGAAAAGAGGTGAGCCAAAACTTGGGTTTAAAAGAATCTGGACATCTTTACTAAATATACATGAGGATGCACTTCTATATTCAAGGCCAAACAAGTAAGGCTCAGTGGCAAATTGCCATGAAGATACGAAGCAGCATTATTTAGATTCAGACTATTAACCTATTAAAATCAATATTATTTATAAGCAGCAACCATTCAGGGTCTAGTCTTTCTAATTCTGCACCTTCAGATCATTTCAGCTGGTTGTGTCAAGAGTATTATTTGAAATCTGTTTGTAAAACAAAGGTTGCCATAAGCAGGAGACACCGTTGGGAAGTCGCATCCTGCTGCCATGGCATCAACTTCACAACTCGCATAATAGTGCTATAATTTAGGAAGGGTATCTATGCTAATACTAAATTATGCTTCCAGAATTTTGACTTCAGCACACCTGACGTCATGTTACTGCTCAAAAATCTTACTTCAAATAAATATATATACAACTTTTTTGCTTGATTTTTTTGTTAAGGAAAATAGCTGCATTTCTAGATTAGGCATCAAAATTTAATAAATAAGTAAAAGATGTATTGAAATTCCAAATTCCAGTATGTATTTCTAGCTCAGAAAATAAAAAACTATTTAAAGGTACATTATGAATCTGCTCAATAAATCTTTGTTTAGAAAGCATCCCCAGAGTTAAATAGGGGAGAGAAGAAGAATATTTCCTTTTCTATATTAAGCAATACCCAAGGTATTTTCTGGCAGAAACAAACTAATATAAGTGGCACCTGCCTACCTGTACATTTTTCTTTTAAAAAAAACCTCCAACAATTCACTGATATCACAATAATTTTGGGCATAAACATATCATCTGGAATCACATGCCGTGTAGCTGTAGTCAGACATATCTGAGTAGTTTATACAAACAAATATATTTTCTCCCATTATTTGAAGCAGAGCTACAGTATAAGAGCAATTGATTGTTGAGTAATTCGTTCCTAATAAATCAATTCTCTGTGAATTCAGCCAGTCTTCCTTCCTCCCTCCCTTCAATCTGTCTTTTTCTCGTATCCAGAAAATTTCAAGTGGCTTTCAGCTGAAAACTTTTTTTTTCATTTCTTAAGCATTTTAATTCATATTCAATGAATCAAATCACTTCTCTGGATTTTTAGTTTAATACATACCAACACTACCAGCTTGCTCCTTTCACAGATTCCAGGCAAGTAAGGATAGGGTGACACACTTTCTCCCTTCAAGCAAGAGCACAGCCACTGAAAGATACTTGGTGGCTCAGCCGAAAAAAAGGAAGGATGATGCATAAAGCCTGTTTGGGCTTAATCATACAGAACAGGAGTCATTCATATACCATTTTAAAGATTATATCAAAGCTGCCTTACTGCCTGTGAAAATAGACAATGCAGATATTTTTCTGGACATTGGACTTTCTATATATATAAACCCAGCGTTTTTCAAAGCAGGCAACTTTAAGATGTCTGGACTTCAACTCCCAGAATTCCCCAGCCATGGTGGGAGTTGCAATGTACAGACTCTATTATGGAAGTTGAAGTTCATACCATTTAAAACTTTGAAAAGCATTGATATCAATTGACATTGGTGATACCAAAGTCTTTCTTGAATGAAAAAAGTCCTCGTTTCTGGACATAAACAACGCTAACTTCCTTGATGGCAGGTGTACTTATTTCCCCTGCTATTATTATTATAATGACAATCTGTTTGGTTTTTTGGGGGGTGTCACCTATCATACACAGCTTGGGCACATTCTTAATTTAGAATGATATTCATATCATCTGTGGTAAGATGAGTTATTTTACTGACAGATGTTAAATAGGCTGAGTGTTCTCCCATATTTACTCAGAAGGCAAAAGAGTGTCAGCGCCCAAAAAACTTCCTCAGGATTCTGTTCATTTCCCAAAAATCAAGATTATGAAATAAACGTTCTGACAGGAGCAGCTGTCTTTAAGCAGAAGAAAAAACATATTATGTATATGTATGTGCTTAGAAGAAATATAATAAGAATTGTTTATGGTGGGTTATAATAACCATAAAGCATTATATATATTTTTGTTCAACTTCAGAGTTAACTAAAACAATGTTACAAGATTTCCCACAAAAGTCAGGAAGAAAGTTCATATCAGTGGCGTTTTGATTACTTTAATACCTCTATGATAAACATGGGTGGAAAATCAAATACTTTTACTAAAATTATTAATAATTTTATATAATAATAATAACGGGCACTATCTTCTGACAAGAATTCCAATTATTTTCTTGATACTTACTGGGATCAATTATGCAAGTTTGCTTAGAATCCTTGACAAGCATGGGATAGTCTCTGTAATAATAATCAAGATATGCTTCCAGTTTTAAATCCCTAAAAGGAGAATAATAAAAAAATTAAACGATGAATACAAAAACTATAAGACGTGTATTTACTTACATATTATATTTTTTTTAATTATCTGATACTTCCCTTGTTAGGGTGCCTATTTGTTAAAACATGCATCATATAAACTGTGGTTTACAATAAAAATGTCAGCATTATATATTACTGTTGTAATCAAAGTAGTGATTACAACAGTAATAAAGCAATATGCAGCAGAAAAAAATACAGTAAAACTGGAACAAAACAATATTCTGTTATTCTAAACTGGGTTTTCTTTAAATTTTGGGGTAAACAAAAAATATTCTCTTGGTGCCAGACAGACCATAATGAAGGCAACAGACGAGGTTCTCTGGGACATTGCTGACATGACTATTTCTTTTGTGGAGGGAAATTGTCTCACTGGAAGAAGCATTTGGAAAAGACCTTGGTTGAAGTTCTCAGCAATGAAAAGGCAAACAAAAATGAACTCGGCAAAAGAAGCCTTATCCCCTTTCTCTTTGAAGCTCTTGTATTCACTCTGCTGACTGAAATGTAGCAGATAAAACTCTGAATAAGTTACCTTATTTTTTGGACTATAAGGCACACCTAGCTTTTGTGGAGGAAAACAAGAAAAAGAATTCTGCCTCTGCCTCCTAGCAATTTGCCTCCTTGCAGCAAACAATAAGCAGCCTGGTCAGCTTTAGCACAGCCTTATTTAGCACAAGCAGCTGATCGGCGTTTGGATCGGCCTCCAGGAATACTGCCTATCAGCTGTTCTGGGGATCGCCGCCACCCATCACCCTGCCCCTTATTGCCCTCTCTGTGAGGCCCATTTTTGGCCTCCGCGCACCTCATTTTTGACCTCTGCACATCCCGTTTTGGCCAATTCCAGATGGTGGGGACTGTAGCAGCTGCCGCCTATCCCCGCCACCTGGAACGGACCAAAAATGGGGCACACTGAGGCTGAAAATGGGACATGCAAAGGTCAAAAATGGGGTTTGCGGAGGCCAAAAATGGGGTGCGCAGAGGCGGCAATAGGTGGTGGCAACGATGGGCGGCGACAGCAGCAATCCCCACAGCCTGGAACAGCTGATATGTGGTATTCCAGGAGGCAGATTTAACTGCCAATCAGCTGTTCATGCTAAATGAGGCTATGCTGAAGCTCAGCAGGCTGTTTGCTGCAAGGAAGCAAATTGCTTGGAGGTAGAGGCGGAAGGGTGGGGGCCAACGGGTGGACAGGGTTTCAGTAACGTTCGCTGTATAAGAAGCATAGACATTTCCAGACTGCTTACAAGTTTTGTTCCAAAATGACTTAATTGCTGCCAAAGAACTCAACTAGCTCAAATTTCTTTCAAGAAGATCGTACCTTGCCAGTTGTACCAGAAGAACAACAAGAGAACGAATCCCTTCACTCATCAAGCAGTTCAGCTTGAGTTCCTCATAGATTAAATGCAGCACACAGAAAATTACAGGGATCTGGGGGAAGAGAAGAGTGGTGGAATCCAAGCAGTGGTTGTGTGAAGGATTATCCTTAGGGAATTTGGCTTCCAATGGATCCAGTCGCAGAGCTCTAGCCAAAGGATGAGACTCAATATTTTTATGGTAGTCTGAATTTAGTAAATATTCCCAGTCCTGGTAAAACAAAAATAACAGATAATAGAGTGCTTCATACTGAATTGTTAGGTTTGTTAGCAGTTTGACACAATAACAACTGAGGTCAGAAATAACAAAGGTAATGCTTAAAATGTACACATTAGTATCACTTGCTGGAATCCCAAAAATTGAGAGATCTTAAATATATTTAGTTAATATTTATTATTTGAATATTTTAACGTTTGATCTTGTCGCTTTTATATGGTTGAAAGTTGCCTAGAATAACTTCTAAGTGACATGGGCAGTATATAAATTTAATTAATTAATTAATTAATTAATATTATAATTGGTATCCTGCAGCAGCATAGTACGTCATTGGGAATAATACTTATAATAATAATTTATTAAATTTATATGCTGTCTGACCTCCAGCAACTTTGGGTGGTTTATAAATTGTTAAAAGCATTTAAAACAAGGAACAAAAATACAAAACACAAGAACAAGAACAACACAAAAGAACAAAGATGGCAGAGAAAATAAATTCAGAAGGGAACACTTGCTTGGACTACTGCCATGTACTCTACATCAGCTCTGCTGGCTGGAGAATTCTGGGAGTTAAACTCCACAAGTCTTCAAGTGGCCAAGTTTGGGAACCTCTGCTCTACATGGAGCTATGCTTGAAGAATATCAGGAAACTACAGCTGGCACAGAATACAGCCACACGTTCTTGGGATCCCTAAGGCAGCCTATGTTACATCGCTATTCCACAAGCTACACTGATTGCAGTTTATTTTTAGGTCCAATTCAAGGTGTTGGTTATCACCTTTAAAACCCTTCATTACATGGGTCCAGCTTACCTGAGGAACTGTCTTACCGTGATGGAATTTGCCCACCCCACTCATGCCAGCTGAAAGGCCATGCGATGGACACAGTCAAAGAATTCCAGCTGGTCCGGTCCAGGAAAAGAGCCTTTTCTGCCAAGGCTCCTGCCCTTCTAAACATTGTGCTCAGCCCCCCCCCCCCCGCCATTAGATCTGCATCCATCCCTTTGACCTTCCAAAAACACCTGAAGACCTGGCTCTGCAAACTGGCCTGGGATCCCAATGGGGATGCATCATTCGGGAGGTGGTTAACAGACTAAATTAAGATCCCACCTGCTGCCGTTGTGCATCTTGCTCCCTTCCATCACATCTTGTTAATTTTAAATCAATTTAATGTTATTACATACTGTTTTAATGTTTTTATTAGTTTCAATAAGATGACATGGAAGTGCATAATTTGAATAATACATAAATAAATAACCCAGAAAAGGAAGAAAAGGTGTGTTAATTATTCTCATCAAAAGCCTGGGCAAAGAACCATATATTCATGGCCTTTAAAATACCAATAAATTAGGGATTACATGTATCTCTGGGGCAAGCCCCTTCTAAGCAGCAGGTACTACTACACAAAAGACACATTTTCAGGGTCCTGACAGGTGACATTCTTTAATCAATGGAACCCAAAGCACACCAAACCTGTCAAATTAAACCGGCTGAGCAGATAATATGGACGACAGGTGATCCTTCAAGTAACTAGGCTTTATGCCATATAGGGCTTAATAGGTAGCAACCAGCACCCCAAAACAAGCTGGCATTAGTTCATGAAGCATAGGTGTTACCGAGGCATACTGAGACATTTCCATCACTGATGGCGAACCTATGGCATGTGTGGAACGCATCGCCCCAGTTCAGCTGCAACGGGCATGCATATGCCCCTCCTACCGCACAGCTGGCCTTCAGGCCTCTGCCATGCCAGGGAGTCATGCGTGCCTGCGCAGGGGGATAAAGTGCATGTGCAGGGGTACGCATTGCATTTTGAGGGTTCGGGAGCACATGTTCGCACTCGCTTTGGGCACTTGGCCCTGAAAAGATTAGCCATTGCTGCTATAAGGTATGGGGGGGAGGGGGTGTTGTACATGCATATGTATGTCTTCAAGTCAGTCCTAATTCCTGGCAATTGCCCTGAAGTCCATCACCTTCTTCTTAGTGCTCAAAGTGACTAGATCAGTCATCCAGCTGGCTTCATGCCAAAGGCAGGACTAGAACTCATTTATCTCTCACTTTCTTACCTGAAATCTTTAACCACTGTATCAAACTGGTCTCAAGCCGTCAATATAGCCTATTTCAAACTCAAAATAATTGCTTTGCACATCTCTATTCTTACATTATGTCGATTTCCTTCAGTAACAGATGGAACCTCTTTTTGAAGATTACAAATAAAATTGCTACTCATTTAATCATAAATCAACAAATTATATTAGCCTTCAGACAAAAACAACTCTCTTTTTGCTGTGCATATATATGATCCATTTATATCCAAATTCCTGAATAATATGAATTCAGACATATCTAACCTGTCTGGAATGATTAATTAAATAATTCTTCTCTTACTTCATCTGATCCTGTCTCTGAAGGCCGAGCTTTTTTGGGAGCAATGACTGGCGAAAGAGATCCTTCAAAATCAAGCTGAAGTGAATAGAAAAGGAATAGTCATACAGAAATTCAGGATATCACAGGAATATTCAGAGCCATTTGTGATGAAATTCAAACATTCCACATAACAATTTGCCGTTATTCCTTTACATATTTTCTACTACAAGTAATTTTGAAGAATGAATATATTACTGTATCTCCTAGTCCACAAATTATGGATGTAGGGATTCAATACATCCATTGATGCTTGCAACTGTTCGAAAATTAAACACTCCCAGTTTAATGGAACCAACTTTGAAATAAAAAATCTGGACACAATGGGCTAAGAAGAAGCAATCAGATGTAACCATCTTAACTGGTTGGTCAATTGACTCCAGAGAACAATTGCCTTCAGAGAACATAGACTCTTGACCACAAAGTATTTCAGCAAAAATGGACACACAATTATTCGCGTTTATGAATAGGAAGTTTATGAATTTTTTTCATGTATCAATTTTGGGTATAGTAACATAAATTTAGTGTGAATGGTTAGGGCAGTCAGAGAAGAATTTGTAATAAGACTAACATGCTACTATATTTAAGGGATAGTCACTGGGAGATTGCGGATGAGATCTGACCTCTGACAAAAACAGCAAGCTCAAATCAAGTTGTAGATTGTTGCTGGTGCTGTTTATAAAAAACATCTTATGTTTCACTCACGAGAAAAATATTTGTAAATTGTAAAACATAGAGAATTCATATTTCAGTGTTACACTTACATTAAATTCAAAATAATGAATAGTAACTCTATGTATCAATTACTTCTATTCATGCACAAAAAATCACTATGAGCAAATGATCCTGTAATAGAAATTCATATGCATCTTAAGATTTCTTTTAATAGTACTGTGTATTCAGTCAAATAAAAAGCACAAAATATTTCTGCAAAATATAGGACTTGATAGTAAAACATGGGGAAAAGTTGAAATGAGAAGAAGAGTGCAACATTATTTCAATAATGTGGGATGTACTATTTTACTAAGAGTATCTGAAAATAATAAGCCCTTTTGAAGCATGAATTTTTTGAATAATATTAGCAGGTGACTCAAAGTCAAGAATCACAGAATGGGAGGATTAGAAAGGAACTTGGAAATCAGTTCAATACTAGTAAGATTCCACTACTAAAGCATTCTAGATAAATGGTAATTTGATCTTTGTTTAAACCCCTACAGCAAAGGTAAGATCACAGTTTCAAGGCAGTCCTTGTCATTTATAAGATTGGAAGTTTACTTACGTTGCGTGTCCATGCCACTCTCTCTGTGTTATAACCCATCATGTTCAACAGACACGTCACAAATAAGGTCCACTCTGAATAGTAGCTTGGCCCTCCAGGTGCATTGTAGGCATTGTACCATCTGACAAGTATTTGGACAGCAATCTCTTTGGGCAGGATACTCTTAATGCCTTGTAAACATGTTCTGACTATTCAAGGCAGAAAGAACACAAAAAAGAATGTTAATAAATCACCCAGAACCCAGCTATGTGTAAGCCAAAAAACTTGTTCTATGCTTCATTTGGCATATCTGAGGCAATACAATTATTTCAGCAAAAGAGCAGCTTGCATATTTCAATAAAGTCAAAATGACTAAGCTTCACATTGCATGTGGAAAAATGTGACAGGTTTCCAATAAAATGAGATGAATAACAGCATTTTTAACATTAGCTGGGTGTTTTTTTTACTTTTGAACTAATTAGACAGACAAATGAATTGTTAAGGTCTCAGATTCCACAGCTGTTCTAATGAAGGCTGGCTTTTCATTTGTTCAATTCCACAGCAGTTCTTAGTAAAGAAAAAAGAAAAGGAGAGTAGGAAATTAACATCATACCTAATTCTGAAGTTGCAATTTCAGGAATGGTGATTCTAACCATTGAGCCATTATTAAATTCCTAGAAGAAGGAAGATTACATCATACCACAAGGAATACATTCAGCATCTGCAATATGTATTATTATATAAGCTATGGCAGCTTTAAGGTATCACAAAGACAAATAGAAAGCTGTTGTTTCCAGCCTTAGGGTTTTAATTATGAAGAATTCGTTGTTATTGTGTGTGCCAAGCAAACTAACCAAAGCACAAGGAGGGATTAAATATAAAATAATTTAATGATACAGATATTAATTGTATGATACTTGTATAATTGGTGGGATTAAAAATCAATCAATCCTATAGCAGTAAATCACTCACTACATTGTAGAATGTTGTGAAATGTACTTAAATACAGTAAAATAAACTTGTCTAAGTACCTAAATACTAGCATGACAAGGAAACAAAACAGGTTTCCTTGGACCAATACTTTCAAATGTTCTGATCTTATTATGTCTGTGCATATTATGTTCTACTTCTAAAGCAGTTTTAGGCTCAAACCTGCTTGACAACAATTCTATTCAGATAAGTTTCCCGTTCTCCAAGCATGTCCCAGTATTAATAAATCTCTGATTTCCTCCAGATACAAGACAGTTTACACAGAAACATTGAGTTAATATTTATACCCAAGCCATCAAAAAGTTTAAGTAAACCCTTTAAGCCATATTTTAGAGGTTCAAATACAAGTGATATTTGAGCACATCATTCAAAAAAAGTTAAATTTACCAGAGTCACTCTGTTCTGAACAGGATCTCTTACAGAATGAATAAAAGTGGAAAGTTGCTGAAAAGTACAATCATCAATATAAGAGGAGTCTTGAAGTTTGGAGGAATCCCTCAACTCTGGAACAGGGGACAGCACACCTTGCTATAAAAGGAGAAAATGTTTTGCAGTTATAAAAACTATTACAGGAACCTATAGTTGTAAAAACTCTGAGATGATGTAGCTCAACCCTCACTTAAATTAGCAAATCTCATTGACTGCTACCCTGTTTTCCCGAAAATAAGACCTCCCCAGATAATAAGTCCAATTGGGCTTTTGAGCACATACACTAAAATAAGTCCTCCTCTGAAAATAAGCCCTCCCCAAAATTATTGCAACACAGCAGCAGCTATGAGGTGACCACACTCACCGCCTCCTGCACTTCAAAAATAATAAGACCTCCGCAAAAATAAGGCCAAGTGCCTATTTTGGGGGTCAAAAGAAGGTTAGGGGAACATGGTATTTGAATCAAACATGAGTAACACATAGCTCCAGTGAACACGCTGAAGTTCAATGGTGAGTTGCAATGGAAACAGCAGTCCACCGACATGTTGTCAGAAGCCCTAATTGAGTTTGGCTTCTGATGACTTCCATGTAGTTTTCTTAACCTGGAATCAGACCTAGATTTACCATTTTTGGACTTGATACTAAAATACTATGTGCAACCTCAATATAAACCAGTGTTTCTCTGCCTGGCTAGGGAATTCTGAGAGTTGAAGTCCATACATGTTAAAATTGCCAAGTCTGAAAAAACTTGTATACATTAATTACAATCTTGGGTATTGATAAATTGGAAGAGGTGATTTGGCATCTATGTCCCAAAAAGTCTGAGTAACTGCCGATACAAAACCTCCCTAAGGAAAAAAAGACCACTCAATAAGGCAAATTTTCTGAACCACTTCTTTAATATTAACATAGAGAGATGTGGAAAAATATGCAATGCAAGCCTTGCCAGCTAAAGAAACATCATTATTCCTTACCTCATCTAAGGGACCAAGGAGTTTATTCAAAGGCTTGGAAGGAGTGCTGATACTATCCAGAGGAGTGCTTGGACGAGGCATTTGATTTGACATTGTCATTGATGGAACTGGTAAACCAGGTATAAATACTTTTCCTACCTTTTAATAGGAAACAAAGCAGACAGTGGTTTCAATATAGGTAGTTTTTAAAGTTAAAATATTCTTAAGACATTAAGCCTAAGCAATTATTTTAGAACAGTTGAACAGCCCAACATCTTCTAGAAGAATAGTTTTTTATTTTTTCCCATTTCAAAATCATTCATTGATATACATTCTTATAAATGCTATTTAACATTTATCTATTCATCATTAATATCTATACACATTCTTACATATATACTGTATGATAGTTTGGATCGTTTCCTTGCCACCCCATGTCTCCATCTTATTTTGCAACAGCCTTACTCCTACCTTCTCAAGCTCCCTTCTCTGTCTTCTTATTTCCTCCTCTCATTTCTCCTCTCTTCTCCCTTTTTCCCCTCTCTCTCCTCTCTTCTTTCTTATCCTCTCTCCTACTCTTAATTCCCCACCCTTACTTTCTCTACTTTACCCTTTCTTCCTTTCCCTCCTTGTCTCTCCCCTTTCCGTTGTTGCCTTTGCTTATTTATTTTATCTGATGGGTTCTGGGGGTGGCGTTTCAGCAATCCAAACTTAATATATATTTAACAGCCCAACATCTTAAAAGTTGTCAGATTTGAACAACACTGATCTAGAATGTTGGAACAAAATCTATACTTAACAACTATTGTGATAAACTGAGTATTGAAAAATGTCCATGTAGAATTGGATAATGTCTCATGTGCGAGAGGAAAAACAAGCAAAATCTGAAGATTTCTGATTTACCATATACAGGTACCAATCACTTCTCCCAATGAGAAATGAACAATTCTCAATTCGTTACATGGTAAGGGTGAAATAAATAACCTGTATATAGAGCTTAAATCTTAAGAACCTCATTATTAAGATTTTTCTAATATCTACAATAAAAGTATTTAATAAAGCTGTATTCTTGAATCTCTATCTGCAAATCTTCAAGTCTGAAAGAATCCTGACAATACGCAGCCACCTTAGATTTTAACTTAACTACTACTTAACATATTAGTGCCTACTCAAATAACTGGCAATGTTTACATACCCGAGACATAGCAAAATAAATAAATAATGCCCCAAATCTGTCTCCTCTCATACTGAGCCTATGCAAGAGTATATGTTTATAATGTTTCGAAATCTTATAAAACTTTTGCTTATTCTTTTCATTATTGAGTTGAAAGAAACAGATATTCTTTAAAGTACAACAGAGGATCTTGTTCCTTCAGCTAAATGTTGCCTTCCCTTATCAGTGACTGATTTAATGAATTTCCAGTTCCCTTATTTTAATTTCTTTCTTTCTTCTGAAGCATATCCTATTTGAAATTGCCCTTTCTGTGTTGTTTTCCCTGAGCAATATGATTTTTATTATAAAAGGGAAAAAAGCTGTCCCAGAGTGGAAAATTAAAAAGGCACTCCCTTTTGTATTGTTGATTGCAGCTTTTATTTTTTATATTCTTGTTTTCAAAAACAAGTGGGAGTAGGAAAGAGGAAGAAAAAGACATGACTATCACATGCCTGACCCTACATCTCATTGAAATAGAGGCAACTGTGTACAACAGCACAGATCTGGAGAAAACAAGATTTGTACACGATACAATGAAAGGGAAATGGAAAGAAAAAGAGATGCTATTACACATAGGGGAAATTCTAAAGAAAAGAGAGGGCTCATAAACAGAATAGAAAGGGATTGCATAAAATGGAAAAATGAAATAAATGTTACAAAAGAAGTATGGATAAAAAACATAAAGCTATTAATGAAGAGAAATAATATACATACTCGAACCACTCCAGTATAGAGCACTAAGTTTCCATTGCCTTCCAAAACCAGCATTGTATCAACGTTCTGTAAATCCATCAAATGAAGAGAATACATTAATCTGCAATTATCTGGGTAAATGCTGTCAATTAATAAAAGTTACATGTAATTCACATACCCATACTTACATCAACTGGAGCCGCATCCTTTGCATGGATGTTCGTAATGGCACCAAAGATCAACTGTGACTTGTCATTACTCTGCTGAAACTTTACACACCTAAAAGTGGAGTTGGGAGGAGCAGAACAATCTTACATAAAAATGACTGTAATATAATTAGGAGCAACTTTTTCTAGAAACCAAAAAATGTCTATCAATGACACGATACAATATAAGACGCATAATATTTATGCGTCTTATATTGTATCGTATCATTGATAGACATTTTTTGGTCCTAGTCTAGAGACTAGAGCAAGATGGAGTGTCTTTAGCCTTGACAAAAAAAACTAGCTTTCCTTTGATTTGGAGCAAATGGCAGGTTATGCTTCGTTAGTAGGTAATGACTAAGATCATCAGAAATGTTTTTTATTCATAGGTTATAAGCCATAGTTTAGTTTGGTATAACTGAATGGTAGAGCATATGGTATTCATCTTAGCTCCAAAACTGAAACTTCTGAGCAGATTTACCCAGATAATTACAAATTAGCAATCACACTTAAATTTATATATTGCTTTACAGTACTCTCTAAGCAGTTTACAGTGTCAGCTTATTGTCCCCAACAATCATTGTACCGCCTTCAGAAGGATAAAAGGATGAATCAACCTTACGTCGGTTAATACATTAAATGTGAAAAAATTCAAATAATATTTTCCTATCCAACTGTATCTTTAAATGTATACAATAAATAAAAATTATAAATATCAAAATATACTTACCGCAATTGGAGCTGGGATTCCACTAAATAGCACAAAAGCTTTTGCCCACAAAAGTCAGTTGTAATAAATACTTTGGAGGCTTGACAAGTCTTCTCCCTATCAACATTTAAAAGCAAAAAATAATAAATATAGACTTATTCAAGTAAGAAACGTAAGTATTTGCCTTATATTTCTAAACACTAAGTATATATTTGTATATATAAACTCAAAAAGAAATCATAGAGTTCAATCCAAACGAATGGATAGCCATACTGTGGGTTTAGATAATGACTACGATAATCAGAAATATGATTTATACATAGGTTATAAGCCATAGTTTGGCATAACTGAATGGTAGAGCATATGGTATTCACTTTAGCTCCAAGAATGAAACTTCTGAGCAGATTCACCCAGATAATTAGAAATTAGCAATAGCCCTTAGATTTATATATTGCTTTATAGTGTTTTACAGCATTCTCTAAGCTGTGTGGGGAAACACACTTAATGCTCTTTACTCTTTACTGTTTCAGTGCAATAACTGTATTTTATTTCATAATAAGCTTATGACCCTGGCTTATTAAATCACAGTGTGTTCACTCATATGAACTCAACATTGTCCTGTCATTTATACAAAAAATGTATTAGCCAAAGAAAATGGGGATAGTGGTTTAATGCATTCTTGGTTATAAGAGAGTTTCAAGTTAACTCTGTTGTCTTCCAAATGCCTAGCTTATCATTGCATGCAAAAATACAGCCGTATAAAGTTTTCTTCTCTGAAAGTTAAATAATTTAGTTTGAGGAAGTCAGGATTCTGTAAAGACTTCTTTTAGATGAAATAGATTCTTCCAAACCTCAGGGTAGTGAAGGCTTCTGTCCATAGATGCTCTATGCAAAGCTCTGGAACAATAAGTTCAGTTTCTGGGGCAAGAAATGACTCAGTAGCACTGTTTGGAGAATGGCAGGCACTGTGCCTCCTAGGCGACTGAACATGACTGGAGAAGTTGAATCGCTGTACTCCTGAGAAAGAATGTACCCCTAAGGCTGGAGAATGGGATCGGCTGCAAAGACAGAGAAATATATTTATTTTCTCTCTGAAAATACATGTACACAGCTAACTTCCCTTTCCACTACAGTCTTAAATTCTTACATTTTAGGATTTTAAGCACTACAAACTAAGAACATAGCATAAGAACATAAGCAATGCCCTGCTGGAGTGGAACCAGAGGTGGTATTCAGCAGGTTCTGACCAGTTCTGGAGAACCAGTAGCGGAAATTTTGAGTAGTTTGGAGAATCGGTAAATGCCACATCTGGCTAGCCCTGCCCCCATCTATTCTCTGCCTCCCGAGTCCCAGCTGATCAGGAGGAAATGGAAATTTTACAGTATCCTTCCCCTGCCATGCCCACCAAACCACGCCCACCAAGCACACCACGCCCACCAAGCCACGCCCACAGAATTGGTAGTAAAAAAAATTGAATCCCACCACTGATCGGAACCCTGGCCCACCTAGTCTAGTCTGTTCTCACTCTGGCCAACCAACTATGCAAGGGAAGTACTAGTCTCCCAACTAATGGAGAGGCAGGAACAATTCCCATGATTTTAATAAATTGGTCCAATCCAATTCTTAAGCCAATCAAATTGGTAGCCAGTACCACATCTCATGTTAATTACTACTGCAGAACAAGGATTCATATATACCAATAAATGAAATGAAATGAAATACTATGGGATCTGGGTCAGTCATGGAACAAAACTGCCCCAAAGGTGCTGTTTTCAAGAGCAACTGAACTTTCTGGTTTTCTTTGAAGACATTTTGCCTCTCATCCAAGAAGCTTCCTCAGCTCTAACTGGATGATGGGGAAACCAGAGGTTTAGTTTTCCAAGCTTTTGGACTCATGCTGGAGCCCATCCTCACTCTTCTCTCTCACTCACCAGTATGTGACATGACTAAACCTCTGGTCCCAGTGACCGACCAAGATTGGATCCTGCAACATTATCTTGGGACATGCATATTTGCCTTTGTTCATGAAATAAAATACTATATGCATTTATGGCAATATATAAATACATCTGTGACCCTGAAATTATTAAGGGTTACTCAAAAACTGAGAAGGGGAAATTAAAATCACAAGTACTGATGACTATAGCAGGAACTCCTAAAACTTAAAAATTTTGAAATCTCACTTAGTTTCATTGCTTACAAAATAGTCATAAACAAAGGAAATGCAGATCTCAGCAGCCTGCCTGATCCCTGCTATAATTATAATCCTGAGAAAGTACAAGGACAGGAAAAGTGAGCAACCTACCTCAAAGCTGCCATGTTGGAAATGGAAGGTGAACGGGAATGGATGCTGGGGGATGATGCCGACCTGCTTTGGCTACAAATAGAGGAATAGTTCTGGAATGGAGAAGCCATAGGCGAGTCACCCTTAGATAGATTCTTAAGATGGACACTGAAGGAATTGCTGGCAGCTGCATGCTGTGGGGTCCATGCCTGCTCAGAGACCTTCAAGACTGCACTTTGCTCCTGCAGATCAGTAAGAAATGTGTTTGTGTGATTCAAATAATCATATGCATAACTTTGCATTTTAAGACAGGGTTGGCTTTTTTAAGTGACCTTTCAGATTTTCTAAGTATCACTTCCATAAATGTCCATTAATCCGGCCAATAGTCATGAATTATGGGAGTTATAATCTAAAACAGGGGTCACCAACCTTTTTTGCACCAGGGACTGGTTTCATTTTAAAGAAAATTCTGCGGACCGGATGGCGTAGAGGAGGAGCGTGGGGGGAGGGGGGGACAGGCGGCGCATGCACACGCGGGGGGGGGGGGGGGGAGTCGGCTCACTTGGCCCTCTAGGCAGTGATGGCTAACCTTTTTTGGCTCATGTGCCAAAAGCGGGGGGAGCGCAGGGGGGTCATGCGTGGGCGTGCCACACCCATAATGCTATGTGCGTGACCCCTGCTTTTGGCATGCTTTTTTCACCCTCCCCAGGCTCCAGAGGCTTTCTAGGAGCCTGGGGAGGGTGAAAACAGCCTCCCTTCCCAACCTCCAGAGGCTTCAGGAGCTTCTCTGAAGCCTCCAGAGAGCGAAAAACGGCCTCAAAAGAACGCCTAAATCAGCTGGCCAGTGCACACATGCACGCTAGTGTTGACAAGGCAACACCTTGTGTGCCCTAAGAAATGGTTCCGCGTGCCACCTGTGGCACCCATGCCATAGGTTCGCCATCACTGCTCTAAGGCCTCCAACGGCGCGAACGGCCACGCCTGCACTCTCCTGCATCCGGCGCACGCTCTGCCCAGGGGGATGTCCCCTCCTCCCTCCTCCTCCTCTCCTGCGGAGAGGTTCCTATCAAGCCACGAACGCCCGGGGGTTGGGGACCCTTGATCTAAAACCTTAGGAGGCCACTAAGTTACTGATCTCTGTCCAATATATAAATCTTAGAACCCAACATATTTGGATGACTGCACAGCGTAATCTACACAGAACCACCACTCACAGAATAGGCAAGCTATCAATTATCTTCCTTGTTTTCTATGCTCACTTCACCCTTAATTTTTTACCTCTGCTTTTACTCTTCGAAGGGCCCATATGGAATGCAAGCACTGAGAGGCATCGTACGTCATGAGAATGGAGGGCTCAGCATTGACGAAAACAATTCTCATGGAATAATCCGCAACATACTGTATTCTGGCGGAGGTAAACAAGGCTGCTAAGTGGAGAGAGGATAAAACTGATTACTTGTCAAGAGACATGATTTAAAAACAATTATCTATATGCTTTACTACAGGGGTCTCCAACCTTTGCAACTTTAAGTCTGAAGGACTTCAGCTCCCAGACTTCTCCAGCCAGCTGGCTGGAGAAGTCTGGGAGCTGAAGTCCTTCAGACTTAAAGTTGCAAAAGTTGGAGACCCCTGTTTTACTACATTTTTAAATACAGGTAGTCCTCGACTTATGACTACAATTGAGCCCCAAATGTATGTGAAGTGAGACATTTGTTATGTGGGGTTTGCCCCATTTTACAACCTTTCTTGCCACGGTTGTTAATTGAATCCCTGCAGCTAATAAGCCAATAACCTGGTTGTTAAGTGAATCTGGCTTCCCCATTAACTTCGCTTGTCAGAAGGTCACAAAAGGTGATCGCATGATCTTAGAACACAGTAACTGTGCCATAAATCTGAATCAGTTGCCAAGCCTCTGGATTTTGATCCCATAATCATGGGGATGCTGCAAAGGTTGTAACTGTGAAAAATGGTCATAACTCAAATTTTCGATGCCGTTGTAACTTCGAATGGTCACAAAATGAACTGTTGCAAGTTGAGGACTACCTACAGCTTTACTTTTACTATGTATAAAATAAATCAATTGTTTAATAATAAATAATAATAATAATAAATTTTATTTCTAACCCGCTCTCTCTCCCCAAAGGGACTCGAGGCGGGGCACAGGTAAATTAAGAACAGATAACATAGAACAAAGTACAAAATTAAAATCACATTAAATCATATCCTGCGCTAAAACAACTATAAAATATCAACTATCCTAAAAAAAACCTTAAACTAAAAACCCCATAGAAGAGAGACTACCCTAGGCCGGCCAAGCAGAAAAGATGCGTTTTTAATTTTAGACGGAAGGAGCGGAAGTCCGTGGTCGTTCTAATGTCGGGGGGAAGGTCGTTCCAGAGGGCTGGGCCCGCCACAGAGAGCTCTTCCCCTGGGTGTCGCCCGCTGACAAAGTCTAGTGGACGGCACCCGGAGAAGCCCCTCTCTGTGGGAGCGAATCGGCCGTGAGGATGTGTGAGGCAGGATCCGATCCCGCAGATAGCTAGGTCCCGAGACGTTTAACTTATGTCCCTGCAATCTTTCTCCTTGGAATGTCTGTTATGTGCCTTTTTCTTTTGTAACTAAATTGCACCACTGAAAAAAATGGGATGTCAACATTTTTTTTTTATAAAAAGTGAAAATTAGCCTCCTTCAAGTCTAGCCAGACTTTGGATGACTTCATGAACATGTCCATGTTTTTTGCAAAAATACAAAAGTGATCTGCCACTGGCTTTTTCAATATTTTTTCAACTTTCCAGCTTAGTTTATAGCCCTATATTCCCTATAGGCCTCCAATCCCAGTATTAACCAAGTCTGGTCCTCCTTTAGCTTCCAACAAGGCTAGGCAGCTGCTGAGCTGTTTTCTGATAATTCTTTTCCAATTTAATGTCTTCCAGATGTGTTGCACTACATTTCTAATCATCCTAATCCATTGGGTATAGTATGGCGATTGGAATTATGGGAGTTGGCCATCTAAAATATCTAAAAGGCACCAAATTGGGGAAACCCAAACAATTCAAGCTTACTGTTCTATGTGCTCAATTTCAAGATAAATTGAATCTTGAATATGCGTATCATATATATATATAAACTAATTCAGTATGTATCCTAATATCTCATATTTTTAAAAGCTACCAAATGCAGAATAGTCAACAAAGCTAAGTGTCTCTGATTACAGCTGATCTAAAATTATCTTTCTTTCTGTGCATTACATAATTTACCTCCAGACTTACAAACCATTGGTGTTATTTCATCTAATGGGTGGAGCATGCTGAACATGGTAGGCAAAGGTTCTCTAAAAAAAAAAAAACAAATATTCTAAATACTGCCACAAATATTCTGATAACAACTTCAAATTGAAGGCCACATCCAAAATTATCATAAGCTCCGTTTGTGACAATTTGTGTATTAGCCATGAACTGTGATTTGATCAGAAACATTCTAATGTTAAGCATACGTAAAAGTAGAAGGGAAATTATTCTGAACAATAGCTTGAAAATTAGGAATATGGATGATATTTTGTCTTTATTTTTGACTTTTCTTCTGACAGTACATGTAGCCTATTTGGGAGGGTCTCCTCAATTTATCACTGTAACAACAATCTTGGAAGATGTGTTGTGATTGACTAGTCACGCACTTGCCCGCTGTTCATGCAAGTGGGGATGCACACAAATGGAGCTGCGCAAAAGGTGTGTGCATACACATGCTTGCACACTGGTCACACAAGTGGAGATGCCGCCACTGGTCTGCAAAGCTGAAAAAGTTTGGGAACTCTGATCTAAGCAACGATCATCTTACGTTACCTGTTTGGATTTAGGGACACTTCATGCGAGGAACTACTACGTTCAAATAACAAGCCATATTTTGTTGGCCAGACATTCGCTACCTGTAAAAAGTTATATCAAAATATATTTCATTATAATGAGAAAATATCCAATTTAATCCAACTAACAAAAATTTCATGTTTTAATTATTTATCCATAATTTCTATTTTGCTAAAGAATTGGCCTTTAACAGTGTTCAATTATAAAAAGCATTTCAAAAAATCCAGACTCAACTACAGCTACTTTTCTGATTAGAAAATAGGTGAAATAATACTTTGATACAGCTTACCTGAAAGGGTAAAGAAGCAGTGTAATCCTTTCCTTCAATACTGTGGATATTTATGCAAGAGCTCTGTAATATGCAGATACATTTTTCTACTAACTGACAGCTATCTAAATTGGGAGACAAGTGAGATTCAAATTATCTTCCATTCATCTATTTTTGTCACAAAAAGGCTGCATTTTCTGCACTGATTTCTGGAGCAGCTTCATAACGTGGGCAATGCTTTTCCAATTCCAGATCTTAAATCAAATGGTCTAAAAGATTACTTTTACCTTTATTTCTTTCAGATTTTTCCTGGGGTACTGAGAAGTCACACCACAATGCCTAAAATAAAAAATCAGTGAAATAAACAATTAGCTTTGTTTTCTTCTATGTTCTGAAAACAGTCCTATCTATTCAAAACTAGATATCATCAACTATGGTATTATCATTTTGATTTTCAAATTCTGGCTCAATATAGCTCCGCTACAATGGCAACATCGATACATAATATTGAGATATTAGAAGGCAAAACAAAATTTTAAAAAATATCCCGAAGAACAAACATTGTTGAGTAACATGGTGCTTTATAGTACTCTAGAGATGAGGGAAAGGGGGTGGGACCTGTTCTGAAGCCAAATGTGCAGGTTACAGGAAATCCTCACTTAACAGTAATCGGGACTGGAAACTAAGCCATGACTAAACAACATGGTTGTAAGTGGCAATGTCACATGACCACACTGACTTACAATTTGCTATTGTTAGGCGACTCATGTGTGGTTGCAGCAACCTGCAGTTATGTAATTGCCATCTGAGGCCTCCTGCCAGTTTCCCCTTTGACTTTCCTTGTGAAGGTTGCAAATGGCGATCACAAGGATGGGATGCTGCAATATGATAATGGCAAGCCAGTTGCTAAGCACCTGTAGTGCAATCACATGATCATAAGGACGCTGTGACAGCCACATCTGTGAGGACTCCTTGTAAGCACTTGTATCTTTGAATGGTTGCTTAATAAGTGGACATTAAATGAAGATTGGCTGTCTTGTCTGATTTTTTTTTTAAATCAAAGATGTTGGATATTGAAATTAGGTCAGGACTCCAATTTTATGAGAAATGATAAATCCTCTTCTTTTTCACTATTTTCCTCCTGAAAATCATTTGTATCTCATGCTTTTTTTTCCAAGTAGAAGAAAGAATGGTCCTATTATTAGTGGGACAATAACCATTTCAGGGGATTTTTTTTAAAAGCAGGATACAATCTTATGAGGGAAAACCCCCTTTTTTCAGTCATGCAACCTTGTTTTCATATGCCACATTCTTCTAGACAGATGTTTTTTAAGCTGAAGTATATATAAAAATCAGGAAATGAAATTGCAGATCACATGAACATTAAGCAGTTTGTGCTAATGGAGCTTTTTCTCCATTCTCTGGTCATTAATTTCAAAACAAAATTTAAACAAATCCTGAACATAAAGCATAAAGGCAATCATGACCTTAACTTTCCTTGGCAATGCAGCTAAACAAACTCTATCTTGTACCACTTTTCGTACCTGCAGAACAGAGCTGTCAACCGTAAATGCTTTATAAACTGCCGAAGATTGGTTTTTACTTCCTCTGCTCCAAATGACCATGTTACCAGCCACGTACAGTTCTTCATCATACTCTACTTCTTCCCCAACCTCACTGATGCCCTTCCTTAACTTCCAACTTTCCTAAAAGGAAAAAAAATGAATATTACTATTACTGTGCAGTAATGCCCATTTAGATCGTAAGTGTGGTTTGGGGAAAAAAAAGATGATACACTGCATAATTTATTCTGGCGGTTCTGGTGGTGTTGAAGGTTAGTAGATTTAGCTTTCTAAAAAGCTAATGCAATTTTTTTTTAAAAACTAACCATAGTTTTAGGTTTAGGTGTTTTCTAGCTAGAATTAGTGACGAAAACACTTTGTGTTTTAAGTATCATCCTGTTTTCCTGAATTTCTCAGCAATTTTTGGTACTAATGCAGTAGGCTTATGGATAAAATACATTTGATGGATGAGACAACACAATTACAGAAATAATCTACAATAGGTTTAAAATGATTTCAAAAATCTGACAAGAAACTCAGAATATTTTTTTCAGAACAGAACTATTGATATAGTCAAAAATAGAATGCAGAAGATACAAAACATTTATTTTATTTATTTTTATCCTGCCTTTATTTTTTTTATAAACAATTAGAGGCAGTGAACATAGTCTTTCCTCCACCTATTTTACTCACAACAACAACCCTGAGAGGTAGATTAGGCTGAAAGAAAGTGACATGCCTAAAGTCATCAGCTGGCTTTCAAACTAAACAAGACTAGACCTCAGTCTTCTGGTTTCTATTCTGATGTATTATCCAGTTTCAATGAAATCTCAACATTATTGTACTTAATCATTATTGTACTTAATATTTTAACATTGTTATACTGTTTAATATTTTAGTCTTAACAAAAAAAAAAGGGATAGCCTCCTTCTTTAGTTTATCCATGAATGTCCTGGACCAGGCTCTAAATTTTGCTTTGGTAGAAGAAACAGAACAAAAGAGATTAGAAGTATAGGAGCAATTTGGCAGATAGTAAGCATTCCCAAAATAGAGAATCAGACTTTAATGCTGATGTTTATCTGTTGGTTAAATTCTAAGCTCTACAAACCTACTATTTATGCCCTACTTGTGTAATCAATGTTTTAATTCACTTTTTAAATGTTGTATCAATTCAATGTTTACCTATATATTTCTAAAAACCTAAGAACATGTTTAACAGAATATATTTCCCCTGTCCTATCCACTTTACGCCTTATCACTTCCTCACTCTATGCTAAGTACAAGTTTGCTAAATATAAAACACTGCTTTCAAAAGCATTTCTACCTTGTGTTTCTCATGGATGGTAACTTCCTGAAGTGACCCCACCAAACCAGCTGCTCCATCTGATGACCAGAGTTCTGAGGCTGGTTGCAGCTGCCGTAGTTGCAGGTTCAGCGCATTAGGATGATGTTTGCAGTGGTCACGGCCAAAAGGGACAAACTCCTGCAAATCCCCTGCTGCAATCATTGTTAACCTCTCTTCATAGATGTTCGACATGAGTTCTAAATATCAACATTATTTCTAAAGGAAGTCCAAAACAGAAACCAGATTACACAGGATCCTTCAAAGCATACACAATATACTGTGCCGTTGTTGATAATTTTGTTAGCCTCATTAATATCAATATCCCTGAAAATCATACATTTGTAACTAAAGGAACTATACTAAAATCTTTTAAACATGAAGTCCATCTTTCATTGCACTGGAAATCATCAACCAAAATATTCTTATAAAAATTCTACCTAATAATTTATGCAGATTGCTATCTCTAGTGATTTAGCACAAGCATTTGAAATTGATTGCTGAATTCCAAAGATGCTATAGGACTTTCATTCAACAAAATATTTACAATATATCCCTTATTATATGTGTGGGACAATCCTTCGGAGATAGAATATCAACATATATTGTTTTATTGTAAGATATAAAGTTGCCTTATAATCATAAACTATATACCACTTAGAAGGAGGATCCAATGAGTTCAGAAATTACTGCCAAATGAATGTGCATAATTATAGAATAATGCAAAATTGCTGCACTTTTTGCAAGAGCGAAATTCTTCTTCACTCCCTTTCAATACAACTGTTGAAATTGTTTCTACTTATGATTACTCATTTGCAGTTTCAAATAAAAATATTATCACTTTACTTTTTCCCTTCTTTGGTACATCCTTTGAAAAATTTGAAAAGAAAACCTTAAACTACCAACTCCCAAAGAAAGAAAATAACTACAACTGCCTTCTATGTCAGTGATCACTCCGAGAGCACAAATTTGTCATAACTACTGATGATGATGAATGAATGAATGAGACAGAAACACTCGGAGGAGTCAGTCCCTGACCACGCAACGTGCAAGCCAGCCCTTGATGCATTGGAAAGCTAAAGGAAGGCGGGAACTGTGTTAAGCCGTGGGGGGCAGAGGGACTCACGGACCTGAGTGACACAGGAAAGGGCGATCGGCTGCGGGCCTAAGCTGCAGCGGCTTCTCCCCGTGTCTCCCCTCAGATAGCGATTGCAGTTGCAGCAACAAGTACCCCCCACTTCCAGGTTCTCAAGCGGGCGCGGCCATCTTGGAACTCCCATCACCCTCCGCGAGGAACGAGAGGCGGGGACTACAGCGGGAATTGATGGGTTTCTCGGGTTGGCGAAAGAGAAAGCCTAGAAAGCGCCTTTCTTCCCTTTCGTCTTATTGGGAACAGGGCGCTGGGTGCGAAGAAGCGAGCGAAGGCACAGAGTCTTTTGGTAGTTACTATGGTGATAGGAAGGCTGATGATGCTATACCCCCAGCTGTTTCTATGGCAATTGGTTGCTGGCTGTAGGGAAGGACGATGTGGTTGGTTATAGCACAGTCCAATCTCCGCTTAGTGATAACTCAGAGACGGCCTCCCGCCTGTCATTTGATATGTAAATGGTGATCCATGCAAGCTGTTGAAATATTGGCCTAAGATAATAGAATAAACTGACAAAGGAGAGTATTTGTAGTTCAGGGTTGACATGAAGGGTCTTTGGTGCTCTCTGAGCTTACTTCTTTTCTTGAAAATGTTTCATTACTCAAACTAGGTAGCATCAGTGTTGTTATCTAGTTTAGGTAATGAAACGTCTGCAAGAAAAAAAAACAGGCTCAGAGAGCACCAAAGACAAATGGAACAATCTTAAGGCTGTATTTCTCATCCTTGGCAGGGTGAAGTTGTGTAAATTTCAACTTCCAGGAAAGGAGGCTTGGGAATTTGGGGAGTTGAAGTCAGCACCTATATTGTTCTACATCTACACTAATGTGCTTCATGCGTTTTTTATTATTTGCATGCTTTTTTGTATGCTTTTTTTTGTTATTTGCAAAAAATATTTTATTTTATTTATTTATTTATTATTTATTTATTTTTCAAATTTATACCCCGCACCTTCTCCTAAAAAGGAGCCAGGGCGGCATTTTGTGAATGCTTTTAAAAATAAATTAGACCTTCTTGTAATCTGAAACAATATATGGTAGGGGTGCACATCAAAATGTAAACAGATTGTTTAGATTAGGCCTGATTTCTAAAATTAAGCATGTCAAAGTTACTTGGATTTTTTTTGCAACCAAAGCAGTGAGGGCACTGTGGTTTGTTGCCATATTCTGTTTCTAAAAGAAATGGTACTCAGACCTTAATATGTATGCTAATATATCATCATCTTCACCAGATTTGTTTGGATTATAGTTTCCATGCTGTGAATGAAAGCTGCAGTTTAACATATCAGGAAAGTACCAGTTTGTTCAGTGAATTACATGATACTAATCCATACTAATAGAACTTTTGACTGGGTAAATGAGCAGACATCCATTTTAATCAGTCAGTTCAGAAAATGAAGTCCAATTTTAATATCCACTCAATATGCGCACTTTTAATAAAGCTAATTACTGCTGTCTGTGCTTCTTCCACCTTATTTAATAAATGTAAAGGCCTACCAACCTCCCTCCCAACTCTGCATGGAATACAACATGAAACAAAAATAGAAGAATACAATACATGTCCAATAAACCGTGCTAACACCCCCCAAACAACTTTCACTAGGGCAGAAGTCTGCAACCTTAAACACTCAAAGAGCCATTTGGACCCATTGGACCTGTTTCCCACAGAAAAGAAAACACAGGGAGCCACAAAATCGAGGTGGGCATGGCCAACTCAATGTCATTCCCACCCAGTCATGCTCTCCCCCAGCCACGCCTACCCAGGTTTTGTGGTTCCCTATGTTTTCTGTGGGAAACAGGTCCAAATGGCTCTTTGAGTCATTGAGTCATAAATGTAGATTTATTTAATGGGAATTATTATATTAGCAATTTTAGTTCAATTCTTTTCCCATTGATTGATCAAACTTGCCTTTGTCAAAACTACCGTGCATTAAGTCAACATCTTCATTATGTTATTTCCTTTATCCCAATATCTTTTTCCTATCTATTTAAAGAAAAATCCAACCTCATCAACGCATTTTAAAAATCCAAACATTAAAATATTGTTATCAAAAATCACCTCCATTCATATGCTCTTTTACCCTGTCAAAAAAGTTAGTTTTTTGATATAGCAAGGTTTATTTTGATGGCGTCCTTCCTGATTTTTTTAAACAAGATATAGAATCATAGAATAGTAGGGCTGGCAGGGACCTTGGAGGTCTTCTAGTCCAACCCCCTGTTCAAGGCAGGAGCCGTAGCATGGTCTTCTTTTAGAGAGCAATTTTATTTCTTTGATTACTATTTCTACCAATGTACCTGAACCAGATACTGTACTACTTAGCCTATAACGCAGATGTAATAAGGATAATGTTTCTTTAAAATACATGTTATTACAATATAGTATACTGATTGCATTTTGGGAGAAAGTAGTGGACTATATAAGTGTGATTGTGCAACAAAAGCTAAAATTTTCAGAGGATAATATTTTATCAAATTATATACCTAGTATCTGGAATTTGACCACTGGACAACATAAATGGATTCTCCAAGCCCTTATTATAGCAAGGGCTATATAGCACTTAGACTTATATACCGCTTCACAGTGCTTTGCAGCCCTCTCTAAGCGATTTACAGAGTCAGCATATTGCCCCCAACAATCTGGGTCCTCATTTTACCAACCTTGGAAAGATGGAAGGATTAATCAACCTGGAGCCTGGTGAAATTCAATCTACCAAATTGCAGTCAGCTGGCAGTCAGCAGAAGTAGCCTGCAGTATTGCATTCTAACCACTGCGTCACCACAACTCCTATATTGGGAAGAAAAATGTATGACCACATTTACTCAATGGATTGAAGACCATTGAGCAGATTACCTATACACATAGACTTTTTATGGATAAGTATGATACTATATATAAATGCGATTTTAGCAGTGATCTGTAGTTTAAAATGATGCAAGTATTCTGATATGTAGAAGTCATTATCTGTACATTTGTACTTAGTTTATTCATATTAAGATGCTTGTAATTCACATATATATAACTTGCACATTCATATAAATATGATTCAAAAATTCTTAAGAAACTACATAGGACAGTTTGTCCAAGGAAAACCAAAATGTTATCAGGCCTACAAACTAAAGACAAAGAAATCTCATTGAATGATAGGAATGGTAAACTTTTAAAATCTTGAATAAATGTAAGGGACAAACTAGTGTCTGTAACTCACAAGTTGTGGTAGAACAGAAGAGGGACATCATACATGGAGCAATACCTTTACTTTGAAATGTATGCTACCTATCTTATTATACAGGCTTCAGTCATAATCTCAATCTCAAGGATCAAAATTACATAAATAAAATATTCATTCTTTGACTCATTACATTATACTTTGTCTCTGCAATGAGAGTACTATAAGAATATTTTTCCACAATCACATACTGGCAGTATGATTTCAGGAAAATGTGTTTTTTTTATTTTAAGAGATTGCAGCAGGTGCTAGGTCAATATCATTCCTACTTTCAGGAGCTATTTTTAAAAAAACCAAAATGTTGCAAACTCTGCTTGTATCCAGCGATGATCATCCTTATTTCTGTGGAAATCAGTTACAGCTAAACTAGGAAAATAAGAACACGAAATAATATTGTAAAAATTAAAGCTAAAAAAAATTGTAATCGCACAATTTGTGGGCTTTCTGGAATGGGGGAATTCTACCCCCCTGAAATTATTCTTGGCAGCATCTACCTTACAGAATATTCAGCACGATCCTAAATTATATAATTTAGAAATCAAACATATTGAATATCAGGTGTGAAAAACCATGTCCATGCTGTTTTTTTTGCTAAAGCCTATACACAGGAATCTTCTCAATTAATGTTCAGCATCTGCTTAGAGTTAGATACCGTAAGTGTTGATGGCAATCAAGTGTGTTGTGTGTGTGTGTGTTAGACTTAGTTCGCTTGTAATTAACATAATAACTCTAAACTGATTCCTCTGTTTACTCCCCTTCCTGGCTTTGCCAGTCCTTCCACATTTATGTAATCAAACCAAATAGGTTCTTCATTTATGTCTTCATTGTTTAAATATTAGATTGTAAAAATAGCAAATTTTTAAAAGTATATTATTCTATTTTTAATAGCACATTCACTGAACTGATATTCAGTGACTTACTGTTCCAGGAAATGGCTAACAAGCAAACTTCACAAATTTCAACAAACCCACCAAAGCAACTTATTATTTTCCCAGATAGTATATTATTAGATCAAGTTGTTTGCAGCCAAATGAATACAAATGTCACAGTTATGCAAGCGTTCAATAAGGCTCATCTGTTGAAGAAACCTCTTCTTAGTGACAAGTCCCTGGAGATCATCCAGCACATTAATATGCCAAGCAATGCTTCCTGCAAATTGTGCCTTGGAGTGAGACAACTCATTCAGAACTTGTGGGATAAATCAATTATTCTAGTGCAGCAGCAGTCTCATTCAGTCCTAAAGCACCAGCTATTGTATAACCGTGGCAGACAATGTATTAAAAAATGAACTGATTAAAAACATTTTTATTTTTTACATTGTTGAGAAGCAGAACTAAATGTACCAATACATTCACTTTGCACAAATACAAAGAACCCTTTCAAAAGTTCACACTCTGATGTTCTTTGTTCATTAAACAAGAACAGAATATAATTCACCCTTTATAAGAATGATGAGACAGTAATTGTTAATTTGGTATCGTGTGAATGGAAGGAATTTTACTTTTTTTCAGGTACAGCATGGCTACTCGAAAGAGATTTTTACTTTCTCCACTGCATTATTATTATTTTTGCATGTCACATCTATCTAATTTGTCTTATTCCCCCCCCCCCCTTTGAATGCATATATTTGCCACTGAAGATAATTTTTCACATACTTTTGACAAGCTTTGTGTGCAAGTGTGCTATAAAAAATGTGTTGGCTTTTTAAATGTTACAAGATTATTTGCTGGTTGTACTGCTGTATTTCTAATAAATTAATGTTTTCATATCAGTCTGGAATGATCATAATCAGTCTAGGAGCGATCAATCAGCTTATTAAGCTACAGAATATAACAGCATTTAATACAGTAGTAGTCAACCTGGTCCCTACCGCCTACTAGTGGGCGTTCCAGCTTTCATGGTGGACGGTAGGGGTTTTGTCCGATACTGAAGCACTTTCCTTTTTTTTAATTTAATTGACTTCCCTACTTTATAAATCACCATTACAGTGGAACCGGTGGGCGGTTAGAAAATTTTACTACTAACAGAGATACAAAAGTGGGTTGTAGGTATAAAAAGGTTGACTACCCCTGATTTAATAGAACAGATGTCCCCAACAGAGAGCTGATCTCAGTTCTTCCATGGTAAGTTTAAATAACTAACAACTATGGATTGGTGTTTGAAAACAACTCAATATAAAAAAGTCATGTTAATCTTAAGCATATTTTTTTCTTTAAAATGCAGCTCTATAATAACTTCCATTTCCATTTCCTTCTTTAAAAAATTCATTAAGCCAATGGAAACTCTTTCAATCCATAATGACTATGTAGCTTTTTATTTTTATTTTATTCCTACAATTTTCATTGTTATCAAAAGACTCCTATTTTTTAAATTTAGAATAAACAAATAACCTTTCATTCCTACAATAAATGGAAGGACTCATTCTTCAGAATAAATAATTGTAGCACAATGTTACAGAAAGGATATGCAAATGCTAATAAAAATCTGAATCACAGTTTAGTCTCATGTTGTTAAGCTAAGTTGATAACTTTTCATTTGAAAAAACAGGGAATTATAAAATTGGAATAGGAAAGTCATATAATTGAATCCAAGAAATCCAGAACTAGAGTATCTTTAATCAATGGTTAGTGGCACTAAACCTGTGGGACAGAACTTTGTTGGTCTAAATCAGGGGTGTCCAAATTTGGGAACTTTAAGACTTGTGTGACAGCCATTCAAGTGTAATGTCTTCCCTTCATCCTTCAACCTTTCTTCTCATAGATTGGTTATCCTATCCAAGTTCATTTTTGTTGCCTTCCTCTGAATCTATTTATATTTTCTGCTTCCTTCTTAAACTGAAGAGGCCAAAATCAGAGCACAATTCTCAAGATGACCTTTCCTAAAGAGGAACTATTATTTCTCATGACTTAGATGCTGCTATTTTATTTATGTGGTAGGCATTCTGTTGGCTTCTTCTTTTTTTTTTTGTAGGCACATCCTATGACTAGCCCATATTCAGCAGTGAAAATTAAATACTGGTATACGTAGAATGGAAATACAGAAAGGCAGGGCTCATCAAGCAATTTAATAAATACTTTTGAGAATGAGCTTGTACAGTCTCTACCAATACACAATAATCTCTATCCTACTGGGAGGAAAGATCCAGAGAGTTGGCGGTGGGAGTGGGAGTGGGGAAGCCAATATAATTGTAATATCTGAAGAGGGACAACATTTTATTTTAAAAAGAAATCCTAGATTGATATAATTATTAAACAATTATTACAAGTTATTCACAACAATTCTAGCTGATATACTGAAAATAATTTTGGAATAATTTATTTGTGAGGATAAATGTGGGTTTTTAATCTAAAAAGACCCATTAAAAACAACGTCAAAACAGTGTTTGATATTTTAGAATATTTGGAGCAACATAATGAAAAACAGGCCACAATGATTTTCTTAGATACAAATCAATTATTCCAAAATTATTTTCAGTATATTTCTTTTTTATTATTTCGTACTCTGCAGCAATTTCTAATTGCTCTTATAATTATTCTCAGGAGGTTCTTTTAAAATGCACTCAGATTTCCTATATGGGTGAGTCAATGCTAGCATTTGTTATTCTAGTGACTTCTAGTCTGGTTCTTGTGAAGACACTGTTTCTTAAGGTTTCTGACCTGGTCTTCCTAGTACAACACTGTCTCGGTGAAGTTCCCTTCCTACAATCCTACCTTTTTTTTTGGTTATGGTTATGTCTCAATAGTAAGAAATCTATTGCTGGACGATTCTCCAGGGTGGCTTCTCTAACCTGTCTCAGTTCTCTGTTTATGGCATCCAAAGCATGGGAAGTCGAATTTAAACCTTTTGCTAGGATACATGCCAGGCTATTCAAATTTCTGGAATTCCGCACTGCTAGTCCTGGCACTCCCACTAGTGATACAGCCAATGAAACATATTAAGCTTTTGTGAGCAGGGACACTTTGGAGTGTGAGTCTAAAGAGTGAAATGCCCTTTTGTGTCATCTCTGCAGCAAGGGCATTAACATGGTTAATTTGCCCAGAGTGCATGGTCCCCCCATGGAGTTGGCAGGTAAGTATGAATAGGCTTGCAATCCACACAGTATGAACCACCCATGAGGTAGCCGCATATGCAGTAGCTATAGGAGAAGGGAATGTGCTGTGTGTGATTGCATCTAAGTTCCGCGTTATTTAGGTTGATGCAATTTCCACTCTCTTGTGCTTGGCATCCTTCAGTTCTAAAGCACCAAGATGAGGTGGTGATGGCAGCTATGTGGAAGGTGTACATGTCTAGATCTTTTATTCTGGAGATGTTTCCCCAGTCATAAATGGTTGAATATGATAGTGTGATTGGGAAGTGTCTAAGGCTATCCTAGTGTGGTTGTGGATAGCTTGAGGTCCTACTGCTACTCTCATCGAGCATGTCTTGAGGATGTCTTTTACTGATCTTCTTCCCGCTAAACAGAAATCAGTGGTATTGAGTACCTCCTTTGCTAGGTACTCCCAGATGTTTCCTTCTCTGGGGTGAGATTTGGGTCCAGGAACACTGTTACTTGAGTTACAGTTAGCAATATACAACATAGATTACGTAAGGCATTTACAATGGGTTTCTTCCCCTCCATAGTGTAGTTATATCCCCTCTTCACCCCACCCTTTTTTTATGTGTCTTAACAAGAATTGGACAAGGGAAGAGAGGAAAGAGGGGGAGGAAAGAGGAGGGAAATGGTAAAAGGAAAAAAGAAGAAAAAGGGAGAAGAGTCAAACAAAAAGTCTCGTTTAGGATTCAAAGTTCTTTGGTGCCAAAAAATGCTTCCAGAGTTCACTGTTCAGTTTCTGGGTTTTTCTCTAGTCTGATTGGTGGGATCGCAGGGCTGAGGTCTATGACCACTGGCTTGGCATGTGTCCAGTGAATCCAGCAGTCCTTTTCTGCAACCCTAATGGCCGTTTGTGTATTCAGTAAGATTTGGTAGGGTCCTGTCCACTTGGGCTGTAGTGGTGAGTTTCTTGTGAAGAATTTTATCCACACCCAATCACTCAACTCGAAGGTTCTCCTCCAGAGGTAGCGCCTGTAGGACCTGTAGCCTCTTATGCAGGGCTGTAAGATAAAAAGAGAGAACCATATCCCCCCTATCTAAGATGTGGGTCTATGCCCTGTAGGGTGATTGGCAGGCATCCAAAAAGTATCTCAAAGGGAGAGATCCTTATATCCCATCGTAGTCTTGTTCTGTTATAGAACAGGGCAATGGGTAGTACTTTTGGCCATGAGAGGTGTGTCTCTTGACAGAGTTTGCCCAGTAGGGTCTTGACCTCCCTGTTAGCTCATTTTGTCCCGCCCCAAGGAGAAGGAGAATAAGGACAGTAGAGGTTCTGGGTAATGCCAAGAGTTTGAAATATATAATTGAGAACCTGAGCTATGAAATGTTTGCCCCTATCCATGTCCAGAACACTTGGTACTCCAAATCTGGGCAAAATATCTTTAGTGATGTTAAGTCCTCAGGTCTACGACCGAGCCAGCAAGTCTGGTAAACTCTGAGTCACCGCATTCCAGAACGGAGCCGGCAGCTGCATCTGATTGGCTAAGACGCAGCTGGCCGGATTCTGTCTAGAAAATAGATACAATGTTGCAGCTTGCTTGCTAAAAGGTTCCCCGCCTTAAAGCTGTATATAAGCAGCTGTCAGACAGGGAAACCTTGCCAGTAATGATCCTAGTGTATTGTAAATAGTTGTGAATAAACGTTCCTGTTGTTTGACCATGCCTGAGTCGGAATCCTTTGTCTAATCCAACACTGGCGATGAAGGTGGGATCCAGGCCTTGTCACTAGACACAACGGGGAACGAAGCGTCGACTGTCCAAGTGCAGAGCGCCCACCATAGCCTCACCATGGCGACAATGCCACCATTCGCTCCGTTCGACCCGATGAAGGAGCAATGGGCTTCCTTCTTAGCTCGCTTCGAGTGCTTCCTGATAGCAAACGATTACGGCGAGCTAGCACCAGCCAGGAAGCTGAGCTTTTTTCTCCAGTGCGGCAGCCCGGAATTGTTCGCCACCGCGCGGACCATTGCAGCCCCAGCAGCTGTGCATGAAGTTCCGTGGGACGACCTCCTCGGCCGCCTGAGGGCACACTATGCACCCGTGCCCTCACGCATAGCGCACCGCTATGCATTCAGACAATATGTGCAACAACCAAAACAATCGGTGGCCGAATTCCTACAAAAATTAAGAGCTACCGCGATTCCGTGTGAATTCCCCGCAGCCTTCCTGGAGGAATCGCTGCTGGAACAATTCGTATGTGGCGTGAAAGACATCCGCCTCAAACGCCGCTTGCTCTCCAAAACTGTGTTGACTCTAGAGCAAGCGGTGGAAGAAGCCCGCGCGGCGGAATTGTCAGAAATATCAACGTCTGACATGGGCCGTGCACACCCTCCTCTCTTCCCCACACCGTGAGCCTGTTTGGTGGACGAGATAGCCCCGCTAGACGAGATGTACGAAGAGGAACAAGGGGAATGCATGAGGGTGACTGGACGCCAGCCTAACCACTCATTTACGCCCCAGCCAACGACAAGGGCCTGCCTGGGTTGCGGAGGTGCCCACCAGAGACCCGACTGCCCCTTCAAGGCATCCGTATACCGTCGATGCAGCAGAAAAGGACACCTGGCGGCCGTGTGCCGTGCCGCCGCCCCAGCGACAGCTCCAGCCGCTGCCTCCAGAGCCTCTCCGACCGGACAACAAGCGGCTCAGAAACGGACGAGACGCCGCCAGCCACAGCCGACGGACTGCTTCGCGCTGTCAGAGATGCCCCCAGCTCTGAACTACGACTTGGCAGAGAGTACGAGACTGACCACGGTGGTTTGTGTAGAGGGGGTGGGAGTCAAGATGGAAGTAGACTCTGGGTCCTCTAGATCTCTCATTTCGTGGGCACACTTAGCTAAGTTGTGCCCAAACTCCGTAAGCAGGACCTCACCCCTGCGACAACTGTCCTAAAAGATTATCAGGGCTCGGCCATCCCCATTCTAGGGCAGCACAGGGTTAGGGTAGACTACGGCCCTTTCCATGGGTCCCTTTCCGTCCTGGTAGTGGCCAATTCCCTAGCTGCCTTGATCGGACTTGCCTGGTTTCCAGCCTTGGGACTGTCAGTCCAAGGAGTGAACAGCGTGCCCGCCAGTTCTCCGGTAGACGCCGTACTCAAAGAGTTTGGCGACGTCTTTGATGGCTTTATCTGTTTTCAGGATATTAATCAAATTAAATTCGCTGCAACTCCTGACAAGTAAGCACATTCCTATTGGTGACTTTGAAAAAGATTTGCAGTGAAATAATGAACAATTAAATTCATCTCCACTAGGTGTCAGGCAACCTTCATTGTGCCCTAGAGCACTCACGGTGACCCTTTTGGGCGGGGTGTGTCAAAAATTCAGAAAATGCCTAACTTGATTTTGCTGGCATGTCATCCCAACCCACGGAACAAAAGAGAAACAATTATTTTTGTATTCATTTATTTGAAAACATACAGCCCAATCATGTATGTTGCCTTGTGCTATGTAAAGAAACAGCAAATAATTACAAAAATGAAATATGAGTGAAACAAACTCTGGAGGCTGCGTGAGAGCACACCTCATTTTTGTGTAGCCTCTGAAAATTGCATGAGAACAGAGTGTGCTTTTGAATAGTTGTTGCTGGATGTTGGTGAATATTGATGGGTCACTCAAAATATGATGTATTGTCTTTGATATGCATGTCATAGATTCACCACCACTGCTCTAAGGTTTCTTACTAACGGATTTTTATCCTTGATGGCCAGCTTCTCAAAATATATGGGTAGCAACCCATATGTTCATTCCTTCCAGACAAATTTTCTGTAGCAATAAAAGCAATGGAAACAATCATGAGAAAAGAAAGCAAGGTTAGTAACAAAGCAACACTGAACTGGAAGACTCAGTCTAAACCAGTGTTTCTTAAGGTATGGTCTAAAACAGGGGTCTCCAACCTTTGCAACTTTAAGTCTGAAGGACTTCAGCTCCCAGACTTCTCCAGCCAGCTTTGCTAGAACTATAATTTAGAGAGGATTGAACATATAGAAAGGGATGTAGGAAAATACCTTATTTGTAAAAGGCAGCCTGCTAAAATTTAAATTCCTGTCAATCCCAGCAAGGATGTCATTCCCCTCCCTTGGTCTAGAGCAGGGGTCTCCAACCTTTGCAACTTTAAGTCTGAAGGACTTCAGCTCCCAGACTTCTCCAGACAGCAAAGCTCTGAATAGAAAAATAGAAAATTAAAATTCCATCAAACAATTCTGAGTGAATGTATCAACTTTAAATGCATATCTAATTTCAAGCATTCACTAGCCATAAACCAATAAAGGAAACCTTTGACTGTATCAATCCTGTGCCCTGAGAAGAAAATAGCCCAACCCTGAAACATTAACTTCCCACACCCAGCAGATCATGAAACTGAAAGTCTCAATCCTTTCATTGCTTATCTTTAGCAAGCCTTGTTAAGTTATGACGATAAAATACTGAAAGGAAACTTATAGCGTCTCGCCATATTTTTTCACTTTCCAAGTTGTACCTATTGCTTTCTTTGTTCTGGTCCTTTGCCAAGTGCCCTTAAACCACTAAGTCTTTTATATATTTTGTTCAAAATTGTGCACATAGATTAGATTATCTATATTTTGTCCAGGGAAATTCTTTGCATCACCCACTCTGAAAGCTCTTTTTTTTTTTACCCTACTATGGTCTCAGACACTATAGAAAAATTCCTTAAAAACACTAAGTAATCTGAGTTTTAAGGCAGGGTCCCCAAAACCTGGGCCGCGGACCGGTGTCGGTCCGTGGCTTCATAGGAACCGGGCCGCAGGGCCGGAGAGAAGGAGAAGGGAGGAGGGGGCAGCCCCCTGGGCAGAGCGCACACCGATGTGGGAGAGCGCAGGCGTTCGCGCCGTTGGAGGCCCTAGAGGGCCGAGTGAGCCGACTCCCCCTTGCGTGCGCATGCACATGTGCGGCTGTTCGCATCATTGGAGGCCCTAGAGGGCCATGTGAGCCGACTCCCCCGTGTGCGCATACGCCTCCTGTTCCCCCTCCCTCCGTGTGCACATGCGCCGCCTGTTCCCCCTCCCCCGCATGTGCATGCGCCACCTGTTCCCCCTCCCCCCCCCGCTCCTCCTCTACGCCAGCCGGTCCACAGAATTTTTTTTTAAATGAAACCGGTCCCTGGTGCAAAAAAGGTTGGGGACCCCTGTTTTAAGGGATGGGCATTCCTTTTGCTTTTTTGCCTTGGTACATGTTGGTGAGTTTTTTCAGCCTATCTATTTATAAAGAATGAATGCTAATAATGTAATTATTTACCACAGACTGTGAATATGATCAGAAATTTGAACTAACTCCCCAAAATGTTCAAAAAATAAGAGCATTGTTGAGCAAACCTATTATGCACATGTCACACTTTTGTGAAAAGATCTCATATTCCAGCATCACCTACACAAACAGGTACAAAGAGAGTGCCTAATAATGGGACTTTCCAAATGGTTAGGTTTGGTTAAAAGGATCATATTATCCCCACATGATTTGATAAACTGTTGCTTGCTTAAAATCAGCGTACGTTAGTTCAAGAAAGATGGGATGGAGAATCTGACCAGTAGAAGACAGCTGTCTCCTTTGGTAATGTTATAATTATCATCATCAACAACAACATCATTATCAGGCAACAGTAACAATCAATTGATTGTTTTTAAAGAATTTTCAGATTCCAGTACAATACCAGGATGATTAGGGGACTGAAGACTAAAACATATGAAGCACGGTTACAGGAATTGGGCATGGCTAGTCTAAGGAAGAGAAGTACCAGCGAAGACATGATATCAGTGTTCCAATATTTGAGGTGCTGCCAGAGAGAGGAAGGAGTCAAGATATTTTCCAAGGCACCCGAAGGCCAGACAAGGAATAATGGATGGAAACTGATCAAGGAGAGATTCAATTTAGAAAGATGGATATTTTTTTTACAGTGAGAACAACCAACCAATGGAACAGCTTGCCTTCAGAAGTTGTGGGAGATTCATCGCTGGAGGCATTCAAGAAAAGATTGGACTGCCATTTGTCAGAAATGGTGTAGGGTCTCCTGATTGGGCAGAGGGTTGGACTAGATGACCTACAAGGTCCCTTCCAACTCTGTTAATCTGTATCCTACTTGGAAATTAAAAGAACACAGGAAATCAAGGACCTAGTTTGGAAAGAAAAGGAAAGGGTCACCGTAGGTTTTCCAATTATTTTGTGAACTAGATTTCTCATCTGTGAGAGCCAGCATGTCAGCTTACTGTCCCTGCCTAATTTCCTAAAAAGCAAAACAAACCAGGGGAAGGAAATTAAAGCATAAAAACGAGTGCTCAATTACCCTTTCTCCAACGGCCTTTTTCTGGTTGAAACTGCTTTTCTCAAAATGTGCATTGCCCTCCTTATGGTTCAGATTAACTCAAAGAAAAACAGCCAGAAAGGAAAGAAGAAATTCTGAGGATGATCAACAGCCCCCTCCCCTCCCCACTCCATCCATGCATTCTGTGCTTTATATTTATTTTTCCCTCCCTCTGTTTCGGAGGAACCTGGCAGTAACATATGGCTGCTGCCATCACGTCTAGCTTGGCCCTTCTTTGCTAGCGGCGGCAGCAGCGTGTGCCTTTTCTTAGCTGCTGATTACTTCAAGATGTTAAACTGTTGCTGGGGCCAAAGGAGAGAACCAGAAACTCAATACATTGCCAGAAGTACAGCTTAGAATAGATACTGAATTAGAATATATACTGCACATTTTCCAAAAATAAAAAAAATGCATTGGTTTCCTGTTCTTATTTGTATTTATTTGTTTTGATGTTATTTTATTTTAGGAGAGAAAGATGTGTATAGCAGCAACTACTGTATAATAAAAGAGTCTTGGAACCCCTAAAACAGGGGTCCCCAACTTTTTTGGCACCAGGGACGGGTTTCATGTTAAAAAAATTCCGCGGACCGCTGGCCATTGCTCGGCTGCCGCAGAGGGGGAGTGGGGAGAGGGGGAACAGGAGGCATATGCGCGCGCGGGGGGATGAGTTGGGTCACGCGCCCCTCTCGGGCCCCCAACGGTGCGAGCAGCCGCACCTGCGCTCTCCCGCCCCCGGCGCGCGCTCTGCCCAGAGCTTCTCCCTCCTCCTCCTCTCTGGCCCTTTCTAAGAGTTGCACTGCTCACTGTGGCCCGATTCCTATCAAGCTATGGACCGGCACCGGTCCGCAGCCTGGGGGTTGGGGACCCCTGCCCTAAAATATTAAGATATGTATTAGTAAATCAAAGACATCTAATCTAATGCTAGTCGAGCAAAATTCTAAAAAATCTTTCCCATCAAAAAGTAAACACTTTAGATCCTATGATCTAACCAATTTCATTGTAATTTTTACAATGACAATAAAGATTATTATTATTATTATGAAAGTTCAGGTCAGATTTAAATTATATGTACCATGAATAAATATGTGATCACGTCTTTCATTTTCTCCGCTCACCCCTACCATCCCATTCTCCATTTTATGGAAAAAATAAACATTGTGGATTGGGTCTTTAATGTGAAAGCTGAGAGAAAGCTTTTAACCATTTACTCCCTGCTGAGTTTTCTTTCCTGATTAATAACAGATTTGAAAAAACTCAAAAATCTTTTTCAGGGGACTTTTTAGAAAGTGGACAGGTAGAGCTCAAGAATTAGATTCAGGACATTTGTTTGTATAACAATTCTCACTTGAATTACTTTATAGTTCTCTGGTAAACTTTTATTTAAAGCTGGTAGCTAAATTATACATCATTTATAGGACAAGGTTTATAGCTCAGTGGAGAGCACATTCTTTTTATATGTGTTAGATTAGGAAGTATTATTTCCAAACTTCTTATCTGGAGTCTTTCAAATCTTTTTGATTGCAAAGGCCGTTGCATGAATTCAGTTCTGCTTCTTTTAAATTTCATAAATTGCATTAAACGTTCTGTATAATTTCACATTAAAGCATCATAAATTCTAGAGAATTCAGAAAGCCATATAGCTTTTTTAGAAAGATAATATTTTAGCAGATATCAGGTTACGGAGTAATCATTCTCCAGTTATCATAGGAACTGTAGAGGGAATCTAAATACAACCTATTAAATCCCACAGTGACTTAAATCCCATCATTTTATCTCCGAAACTATAAAAAGAACAGTGGAGATTCAAGAGTTCTTTACAACATCATAGACTTTCCCTCCGATGCTACCATAAGATGCCTGCACATAAACCTGCATAGAGGAAGAGGATTTTTAAAAACTTGGGAAATGCAAGTAACATTTCAGAGTTCATTTCTACAACAGGGTTGTTATAGAAATGAAGATCCACAGGTTAAAGCTTGACAAAGCAGTATCAGTGGTTTGCATAGCCCCGTCTGCAGTCTTCTGCAATCAGAGTCGGAGCCTTCAGAATACTGGACCAAGGACACTTATCATCCTTGCCCATCAGTTCCCATCAGGTGGCTACAGATATCTCTCTCTCTCTCTCTTTCTCTCTCTGCAGAATTACTCCCCCTCCCCCGTCCGAGCCCCCCCCCCCCCCCGTCCTCCTCTATCCGCTCTCAGCCGCAGGGCAGGCCCGCCCCACCGCGCGTAACCCACCTCTCGCCACCAGCACCGAGTTGGAGGCGTGTCTTTCTTTCTCCTTGGATCCGCCTCTTCGTGAGTTGCCCGAGAAGTTTGTTTTGGGCCAGCAATCTGGCCGGAGGGAAGTTTTTGTGGCGGCAGTTCAGCGCGGGTCGGGGGTGGTGAGAAAAGGGAGCCTCCGAGTGCCCGGATCGGATTCCGAAGAAGTCTGCCTGGCCGCCATGGAAGGGTCTCGGGAGCTGCGGCTGTTACTGCTGCTGCCGCTGTTGACCTCCGCCGTGGAAGGTAAGGCGTTCCTCCCGTCTGCTTGGCTCCCACGGGCGGGGCGCGAGCAATACTTTGGTTCCCCCCTTATGGAAGCGGCGATGGGGGGGTCCCTGGGTCCTCCGCTCCGCACAGGTGGCAGAAAGGCACTGTGCCTCATCGGGAGAGACCCTGAATATCAAGGGGCGCCCCCAAGAGACTTCCCAAAGTGGAGGGGTGGAGGAGGGCTGATGTGACACCTGCAATTATATCAAGAGAAAAGGCTACTAGCCTGTCCTCTCCGCAGAGGCTGGTGGGCAGAGGACGCAGGGATTAAAAAAAAACAGCCATAATGAATGTCTATGGAAATTCTCACTCATCCAGGTTGTCCCAAAGGTGTGTTTTTTCTCTCTCCAAAAGACAGCTGGACTTTCTTTTTCATGAGAAGTGAAAGGTCCTCAAGAAAAGAACAAAGTCCAGATGTCATTTGGGAAAAGCACCTTTAAGGGAATGCTGATTTCCATTTCCCACATATCAAGTGTTCCTGACTAGTTTCTAACGCGGAGGCAGGACTGTGCCAGAACCAGAAAGCAAGACGTGGGTTTTGTCTGAACTCAAACGAATTCTCAAATCCTTCCCAATACGGGGAGCCAAGTCCAAAATGGCTCGATTGGAGGGGCGCGATAGGCTTCTAGGGATGCTTCTGGGGCGAAGACGTCTGCCTGCCTGGCGCCTCTTTTCCTTCCCCGTTCTGGATGAGGCTCTAATTATCGGGCTGCACTGCTTAGCCAGGCGCTGTATAGAGTCCAGCGGGAAGCGGGGAACTTCAATCCTCGGTGAAGTTGTGAAGAGGAAGCTGGCATCTGCAGAGTAAGCCCCTCCGAAGCCTATCTCGGTGGATGACGAGGCTGAAGCTGGTTACTTAATACTTCTTCCACTTCTTTATTCGAGTAAATGTTCAAAAAGGCAGCTTAATCAGTAAAGGACAATGGTAGATGGGGCTGTTGAAGAGCGCTTTGTTTGTGTCTATTTATGCCTGGGTAAGACAAATTCTGTGTTTAGAGAGCCATTTGGTCAGGGCGAGATATATACAAAGATAATTATCTGTATTATATTAAATTACTTGTCATGAAGGGCAGAATTCCTTAATTAAGCAGAGATTATTTAATTACAGTATTTTTTTTATTAATGTTAGATCTTGCACAAAATGAATGTATTCTATAAACTGTGCTTGCATTGATTTATAAAAATAAACAACTAGGAATAATGGATGTGTCCCACAGTGATGTGTTAAATGGTGTACAGTATAGAACCCCAGTTCTAAATCTCATAAAATTATCTTCCACTCAGTATTACCAGCTCATAAAATTATTCTCACAAAACTTTGGTCTGCATTTCTTGGATACAAACGTGATGAGCTACAATGATAAAACATATACCAAACCTGCGTTTAATAAGGCATGTATGCAAGAAGGCTGAGATCCGGTACTGTTTTTGGCATGGGTATAGGAAATGCATGCCAGCTGGTAATATGACTCATCCCATATCTGAAGAAAAGAATTCCAAAGAAAAATATAGCGGCATTAAAAGGTTAATCTACAGTAATCTATTCTGGGGATAGGAGAAAGCTATTCCTAAAAACCAAAGTGAATTGATTCCTTTGGTATGTGCCTTGAAAAAATCCTCTAAAATAACAGTAATGAAATCTGGAGTTTGAAACTGAGACTGGAACATGTTCTTATTCAAATCATAGTAATGATTTGGGTTTTCCCCCCCGAATCATTGTAAGGATTTGTTAAGCAAGTTTCCCAGGGATTCCTCTTTAAAGGCAAAATCCATACTTCTCATGAAGTGAGGTGTCTGCACAAATGGTAGATATGCCAGAGATGCTTTGTCCATTCATGGTCTCTAAAGGCATAGGACTTGCTAGTTCTCCTCTGAAGACATCTTGAAGCAATGCCCATCTCCCGGTAAAGTATCATGACCTAAGCTACATCTTTAGTCACCCCTATTAACCATGTTAGCTGACCTGATTAGAGTGGGGTCCAGGACTAAGTGGAGGTTCACAATTTGCCCAGGTTTAGTAAAATGTGCTTATTTAACTATTGCTGCTATTGCTTCAGAAAAGGAAATCAACTCCCCTCTTTTAATTAGAATATCCTATCTACTCTTTCTAAGAAATAATCTTCAAGATTTTCTGTCTTATTAATATCTGTTCCATAAGGAAGGTAAACTATTACTTATAGTCATGGACAAATCAAGAGAAGCAATAATGCCACTTTATACTGCGATGATAAGGTCATACTTGGGATACTGCGTACAGTTCTGGTCACCATGATACAAAACAAGATGCTGAGATGATTGGAGTCCCCAATCATCAGTCAATGGACTGGCACCAGTCCATGGCATGCCTATAACGGGCTGCGCAAAGTAGCAAACCTCATCTGTGGGATGCAGGCAGCATGTGAAAGCAGCCCTTGCCCAGTCCATGGAAAACTTCTCTCCACAGAACCGATCCTTGGTGCCCAAAAGGTTGAGGGCCTCTGCCGTAGAAAATGTGCAGAGAAGAGCAACAAAGATGATAAAGGGTCTGGAGGCTAAATCATATGATGAACAGTTGAGGGAGGGCAATATATTTACTTATGAAAGAGAAGAATTAGGGAAGACTATAACTGTTTTCCAGTATTTGAGGGGCTGCCCAGAGAAGAGGGACTGACATTGTCCAAAGCACCAGAGGGAAAAACAAGAAGTAATGGCTGGAAGCTTGTTAAAGAGAAATCCAACTTAGAAGTAAGGATAATTTTCTGACATTAAGTACAATTAGTCAGTGGAATAAATAGTCTCCCAGGCTTGTGGATGCTTTGTCAGTGAAGGTTTTCAAAAAAAGACTGGACAACTAATTGGCTGGGATGGTATAAGGCAGGGATGTCCAAACTTGGGAACTTTAAGACTTGTGGACTTCAACTCCCAGAATTCCCCAGCCAGCTATGCTGGCTGGGGAATTCTGGGAGTTGAAGTCCACAAGTCTTAAAGTTCCCAAGTTTGGACATCCCTGGTATAAGGTTTCCTGCTTTGAGCAGTGTGTTGGACTAGAAGACCTCTGAAGTCCCTTTCAGCCCTAGGATTCTATATTCTATGTTTCAGTTTTGTTAGTTTTCCCTTCTGCAAGTGTCTGCAATTGTAGTGGGGCCAATAATATTAAGGGGAAGTTATGCCAGTTTCATTTTTCTTTAAATCAAAAACAGTCAAAATGCAGTAGTGTTAGAAAGAAACAGGCTGAACATAATCATATTTTAAAATTTTGAATAAGGTGACGTGATAAGGTTTCCTCTAATCTGTCCTATAAATTTCACTTCTTCTTTTTTGAAACTCTAAAGTAAACCCTACATTTCCAAAAATGGACTGTCCCAAATCTAGAAGATAGCCTTGCTCCAGAGCAAAATAACAATGGGGATCGGTGAGATTAGTTTTTGTACTGTGTATGCACATATTATTGAATGAGTCACATGTTGTATCTCCAAACAAGATGAGATATTAATTATACACTAGAATTCAGCTGAAAATACAGTCAAGTTTTGACATAAACTTTTAAAATCTGTTCCAAGCCTTTAAAAAGAAGATATATGTCAGGTGTGCCTCCTTCAGTAACCAAGAAAGAAATCTCCCAACTCCATTGTTTGTGGAATTAAAAGTACTTTTACTGGTTATGAATAGATAGCATCAGAGTAAAGCAAGGTCTGAGTAAGAAAAGCAAGAAATCATACATATCAAGCATTTGCCCAAACCCCCCCTCCAACAACCCCCCACCCCATTGCCCAATCTGCACTCCCTTAGGTGTCATGTGGGCTGCATCTCCAAGAAGCATCATCAGGTTGGTATACAAGAGGGTTGGCCTTGACCAGGTCCAAACATCAGCCATCAGCATGCACAGAAGATGGTGAGAAGAAAATTCCCTTTTTGACTATCACTCCTGTACCATTTATTCCCAACCCAAATACCATGCCCCACCCTCCCCGTTTCTATGCCGAAAGTAAGCAAGCGAAGCAGAGGCTGACAATATATCTGGGACAAATTCTGGGAAAACGAATGTTCAGAAGATCAAGGATCAAAATAAATAAAGATATGCAATTAATGTGAAAAGAAAGGCAAGTGGGTGCCTCTTTCTGGCACCTATCTGGCTCCTCTGCATTTTGGCAATGTTTAAAGGAGAGGTCTGTGACTTTGGAAGGCAGATGAGGGAAAGTGCAGTTAACTTTTCTGTAAATGAAATTTGCAAATATGAAGGGATTAATCAATCATAGTGTTGGTGTTTAAAACAGTGAGTTAATGGTTTCACACACGCAGTCCTATAGAAGTCCTATTTTGGGAGCAGGAATTATTTCCAATTTCATGCCTGCTTCTCCTTTGACTTTGTGAGAAGCTGGCAGGGAATACTGGAAATCACAATCACATGACCATAGCAGCGTGGCAGTGCTGCAGTGGCCACAACTTTGCCAATACAACTGGTGTGAGGATCCCAGAAATTTCAATTAAGGAGTGAACCGTCCTGGATTTTATCAGCATTCTTTAAGTTCGTGGATTTAAAGCCCTTGATTCAAAAATTATTGTGCTATCGTTCACCGTTTGGAATAATTAAAGGTTACAAACAGATAAGCAGGCAGGAGAGTTTTACTACTATATAGATTGCCAGTATCTTGAACTGAACCTGCAAGCTAACTGGCAACCTGTGTAGCTCATAGAGCAGAGGTGTGATGTGTGGTGATCTTTGTGTTCACATGCTGTGCTGCTACATTTTGGATAAGTTGAAACTTTCAGATGCCCTTCAAGGGCAGCCCCATGAGGAACAAGTTGCATATTTGTCACATGGAACTTTAATTTTGCTGAAGATTATATTTGCTGTTTATGCTGTGTTCACAACATTCATTTATTTATTTTTATTTTATTCAATTTAAATCCTTCTCCGAGAGGATCCAGGGCGGCGCACAGGAATTTAAAACAATATACAAAATAGTACCAAATATAATTTAAAAAACCTATTAAATGACAGAAACCTGCGCTAAAACCAGATTAAAATTTGTCCCAGCGGAGGCTATGTTAGGCCGGCTTGATGAAATAAGTGTGTTTTTAAACACCGGCGGAAGAGGCGGAGGTCGGTGATAGTGCGGAGTTCAGGGGGTAGGTCGTTCCAAAGGGCAGGGCCCGCCACAGAGAAGGCCCTTCCCCTGGGTGTCGCCAGCCGGCATTGTCCGGCCGACGGCACCCTGAGAAGGCCCTCTCTGTGGGAGCATATCGGTCTAAGGGATGTATGGGGCAGGAGACGGTCTCGCATATAACTAGGCCCCGAGCCATGGAGCGCTTTGAAGATGGTCGTCAAGACCTTGTTCATGTGTATAAATGCCCTGCAATCTACAGCCCATTTCTTTGTGAGAAAAAATGTTAATAAATGCTTCTTGTGTTTTCTGTCTGTCCCTATATGTGGGTAATGCATTTTCTAAAATGAAATAAAATAAATAAGCAAACCTCTAGCAAAGTACAGCAGTTGGGAGAGGACCTTTTCTTCCCTATCTCAATAGGACGTTAACTATCAGAGACAACCATGGATTAATAAAGGCCTTCACAGAAACATCCCCCACAAAAGGACCCTAGGGCAGGGGTCTGCAAAGTCGGCTCTTTTAAGACTGGTGGACTTCAACTCCTAGAATTCCCCAGCCAGCTATGCTGGCTGGGGAACTCTGGAAGTTGAAGTCCACCAGTCTTAAAAGAGCCAACTTTGCAGACCCCTGCCCTAGGGGTTTAGTAATAATTTTTCACATCAGAAAATAATCAAGGAAAGCAATACAGAAAAAAAAAGAATACTTACAAAACTATTGTAAAAGAAACTAGCACACAAATACAGAACTAAAACTATTTGGTTGCAATATGATGGCGACAATATTTGAAGATAACATGGAGGACAATGTTTTTGAAAGTGAACATGAAAAAATACAGTGATAAAACTATACTTCTTAATTTACAGGTCTAGCTAGTAGAAAAAGAGAAGCAAAGGAATTTGGCTTGACAACATCTACCAAGTCATATTCACATGAAATGGACTCAGTTGGTGTACAACAAGTAGCCCAGTCCTTTCCGGCCCGGTTAAATCATACTTCTCCAGTCAGTGCATTGTCATCTCCTATGGATTCCAGGCTTCTAAAGATCAATACAGTCACCTCATCAGGAAATCATGCAGGTCATCTTCTCCAGTCAATTAAGTTTAATCCTACAGTAGGAACTATACTAAGCGCTGAACATATGGATATCAAATTTAATTGCTCGATCAACATTCCCATGTCACTGGCTAACCAAGACTTCCAACCTATTACCTTGTGGAAGAATGGGAAGGAAATTTTTAATGTTGGCAGCCACTATTACCAGTTTGACGATAATGAATTAACCACTATGAAAGCTGCTTTCAGGTAATCAATGTTTATTCCATTTAATTTTAATTGTTAAAATTTTCTGGAGTTAAATAAATATGGAATGTTAGAATCCTAAGATTAACCTGTTACTTTCCTTCTTCTGACCTGTTATAATTATGTGTCTTCTTCAATGATCCTAAAATCAACTTATATAGTAGCCTCCAGATATATTGAGACTATCAGACACTTGCTGGCTAAGAATTCTGAAAGTTCACATATGATACATTTGGAAGGCACACCAGATTTAAGAAACCTAATTTTAGGACTATTGTAGAAGAGTCAGATGTGAAACAAAATGGGAACAGTGTGTGAATTGATTTCATTCTTTCCTTATCTGGAATTGTGGAACATTTATTTCATGAACATGCCTGAGATACAATTGAAGAGATTCAAAAACTATAATGCAGCAGCAAGTGTTCTCTTGCTAAAATATTTATGTACCTTATGGGATGAATGTAGTTGCTGAATTTGCAAAGGAATGATTATCTAGAAATGTATTTAGAGGGCTTCTAGCCAAACACAAAATCCATTACTTTGAGTTTGGATTGTGTGAGCAAATGCCTCCCTTAAAATGCCCTGTAAGATTGACCTTGGGAGATAAGAAGAAGAGCTGTAGCCTAAACAATGATCTGATAAACAAAATGCAGGTCTGAAGGAGGACCTTCTCTCAGAAGAAACCTTCCCTAGTTTTTCGGAGCATAAAAGTGAGGGATGGGAGAAGTATTTTCAGACTTGCAATATTCAGTTAATGGAATCTTACAGTAAGGACAGAACTAGTGGTCTTAGGTGTGCTTCCTATCTGGCTTATTTCAGAAGGCTAACAATCCTCCTCTATTACCCATATATCTTTTTCCTCTCTATATACTGAGCAAAATGAAATGCCAGCCCATGGGATTCATAGAGTAACAAGTTCATCCCAACCCATGACTGTGTTACTCTATCTTGTTACTCAGTCTAGCCCAGGAGGCTTTCTGAAGACCACATCTTTAAAACTCTATCTTGCTCTTGCTCCTTTAGCACAGCTAATGCAAGTTGCATAGTCCATTTTGGGACTATGAAGAATGAGGTTACACCCCAGTATTTCCAGTTCTTGGAAACATTTTTAAGTGCTGAGAATGCTCTTTTTAAAAAAGTTCCAGAGTTATTTCCCTTGTGGATTGCCTTCCTACTATATTTATTTTTAATGAACCTTAAAATACTGCAGCATTCATTTCAGTATGAAGAAGGAATACCAGAGTCTTGACTAAGTCACAGAGTGAACATGATGGCCTTATAAGTCTTTTTCCCCCCTTTTCTTCTCTAGTATACCCAATGCTCAGCATTCTGATAAAGGGTCTTACAGCTGCAAATTGACACTTGAAAATGAGGAAATTGAATCAGATCCCATTTTGGTTTTGTTGGAAGGTAAGTTTAGATCGGGAATAAGTACTTGCTGGCTAAAGTGGTGTGATTTTGCAAAACGATCTGACAGTGATAATTCCTAGAAAACCAGAGGTACAGAAGAAATAGATTAAAGTAAGAGAGGGAAATTATTTATAGAATAAGAAGGGAGGGGGCTGGCTAACTCATTGAAGATATTGACTCTCTCTCACACACACTCTCTCCCTCCCTCTTTCCCTCCCTCTCTCTATCAGCTTCTATAAAATAAGTAGGAATTGACTCCCCCTTGCCCCCCTACATAGATGCTACTTAATACAAGTTCTAACATCCCTCATTTTATTTTATTGTCCCGATAATTGTAATTTAGCGTCATCCAGGAAAACCCCATATTTCTCACAACAGTTCTATTTATTTATTTATTTATTAATCGTATTTATAAGCCGCACCCATCTCACCACATAGGGACTCGGGGCAGCGCACAGGGAATATAAAAAATATAAATATACATATAAACATTCTAAAAACTGAAATTAAATTGAACTCACACTGCGCTAAAACCCATATTAAAACCCCAGAATTAAAACTTTGGTCAACTAAAAGCAGTACAGTGTCGAGTAAAATCATGCCAGGCCGGCTTGTTGGAAGAAGTGCGTTCTAGTTCTAGCTGGAGATAGGGGAAAACCTATCTCCAGCAGACAGGCAGTATTGTTTTTAAATACAAAAATCAATCATTGTCTACATTCTCATATTTTCCTTTGCCAGGGAAAAGATGGTTTAGAAATATAGTGGTATTACCTGAATGATAGAGATTGCTTTGGTTGCCCCTGAGATATTTTTAGTCTCTCTTAGGCAACATAATTGGTTACATACTGGTTAAGAGAATGGAGACCATTCTCTTTCCAGTTCAGTGAGCAAGTAATTAATTAATGCATCTAACATGTATTTAGAGTACACTTCAGACTCATTTCTGTTACAAATTTAGAAACTACTGCCTTGTTAGGTTAAATGGACTTCAAAAGCAATCTTGGGGATTTTAACATTTATGGATTTCAACTCACAGAATTCTATAGATAGGTGCTGGCTAGAGTATTTGGGGAGTCTACACATCTAAAAATGGCTGAGGTTGAGAAAACTGACTTAAAGTAACTTCTCAGGCTGGAACCCTACAAATGTGTTCATTGACTGGGAATACTGGAAATTATAGCTCCTAATGCAGCAGTTTGAAGCTGTTGGGGAGCCTTGGATTGGGGCATCATGGTATTACATTTGATGATTTGCTCCAATATTGGGCAGGAAGATTTATCAACAATCCATGAACTTTCCACTTCAGATTTGCTGTAATAAAAAGCCCACAGCGAGTAGCTGATGTTTGATCCATGCAGGCTGTTGATTTACACCACAAGATACTTGACTGGGCACATCTAGACTGAGTGAAAAAGGCCTTGGGGAATCACCATGACTCCCTTTCTTAATGCACAATGTCCATCTGAGTAGACAGAATTTTTTTTTTTTAAATGATATGAAAACAGAATAGAATATGGATGGTGATCTTTGGTGGACTATCAGATTGATCTTTATAATCACTTATATTATCTATTAATTAAAATATGGAGGCAACGAGGAAATGTTCTAAAGTAGGGCTGTCAAACTCCCAGCTAGATGCCTCATGCACTGGCCATGCCCACACCCAGTTTAGCGAAGGGGGGGAGGGAAGTCCTGGTATGTCATGTGACACCACCATGATGACGTGAGTTTGACACCCCTGTTCTAAAGGCATGCACAGCTTTTAGATTTTATACAGGATAAATCCTATCTCAATTGATATGGGTAAAGAATGGGCGTAGCAAGATTACTACCCCATCCTACTCAGTTGCTTAATTCTTCCATGCAATGAAGATTAGCAGACGTTATTTTGAGAGTACTATTTTTGGGCTTAAGTTTCAACTGCTCCTATCCGTTTTGGCTGGTGCACTTAACTTTGTTGTTAATAAATCAATCAATAAAAATACAACCATTAGTTACTGTGCTGGGTATCAAGAATATTTCCTTACCCTGTTTTTTTAACTAACCTCACCATTTTAAAAATATGTTCACCAGTGGATTGCTGAAACTCAGACACAACATGATTTGGTTCACTAATCATTTATATATGTATATATTTTCTTATGTGATTTTAAAAAATTGTGTTTAAAAATACCATAATGGAAGATTACTTTATGAAACATCAAAATAAGCCACAGCCTCCTTTGTTCTTGCTTATTTTAAAATTGATTTTAATTGATTTTATTTAGTTTTATTTGGATTTTAGAACAGGCCCCCAATTTAATGCCATTTTAAAGTATTTTATATATTGATGTTTTGTACTGTTTTATTGATGCCTGTTCACCGCCTTGAGTCCCGCAAGGGAGAAGGGCAGTATACAAATTTAATAAACCTAAACCTAAACATAAAATTGCATGTTGGCGGGAGAATTCTGGGAGTTGAAGTCCACACATCTTAAAAGTTGCCAACCTTGAGAAATACTGAACTCTTGTGTTTGTCCCTTGATCATATTAAGGTTGCTCCTCTATGAAGCTGGACAGATATTAAATATGGGACTTATTATCCCAAGTCCAACACCTCTAAATGACACTGCAATGAGAAATCATTGTACTTAATGCTTAAAGCTTAATCATATAAGCCCAGACTTTCCAATCTGAGGAAATCCAGATGTCATGGTTTACAACTCCTGTCACCCACAGTCCTACAATGGAGAAAACCTCATGGGTTGGAGAGGCCACTGTAGTTCTACGTGTCTCTTGTTTTCAACTTCTGAGTAGTGCTTTTACTTCTGCTGCCTACAGGACTGCCACATTTCATTGAGCAGCCCCAGGGGCTGAATGTTACCCGAAATGAACCCTTCAATCTCACATGTCATGCTGTGGGGCCTCCTGAGCCTGTTGAGATTCGCTGGCATTGGAACAGCAACCAAATCCCAAAGAAAACTGACATTTCTCCATCTGTGCTGAGTATGCCAGGTGAGTTAAATCCATTTGTCCTGATGCAAATCTAATATGAATGGTTTGCTATTCTGCATTGGATCAGGGGAATGTTAAATATCACTGAAGTGTGTAATTGATCATATAGTTGAGTCCTGGACATTTATTCTTGTTTATAAAATTAGCATATTAATGATACATTTATTTTAAAAGGAGTAGTCCAATTGCTATAGGGAATGATTTAATAACAGAAAACTAAGAGTTTTTTAGAGCAATATGTGTGTGGGGGGGCATGTGCGCATAATGGTATAATATATAGTACATATTGTTTGCAGATGGATAGATTGATATTTTACATTAAGATGGTCCTAGATTTAATTAGTGATGTGTCATAGTTAAAAATACTAAAAGGATATTTACTATGCTGTCAGATTAAAAACTTGTTTTAAAATGGACAGCTATACAAATGTTAGAAATCAATCTTTTAGGCTTTTATACTTGAATCCTTTGGTAGATGATGGATTTAACTAATATTTTAAGTAGTGATGCTACTACTATCAGAGTGGGCATTGGTAGATTTATATTTAACTCTACCGTTTGCGATACTACTTCAGTATTTGGTAAAATCTATACATTATATCAATTAAAGTTGCATTTAACAGAGAGACAGTATAGTATGATGGCTCAGGTATTAGAGTTGGAGACCTGTTCAAATGTACCTCAGCTTTGGAACATCAGAGAATGATTTTGGGTTCATCAATCTGGTAAGATTGTTATGGGATTAAATGAAGGGAAATGACTATGTAAAATGATGAGACTTCCTGAAAAAAGACAGAATATAAACCTAGGAAATAAACAATAAACATGTACTCTAGGAAATTATTTTAGAACCCTAAGAAAACAACTCATGTTTTTAGTAACTGAAGAAACTTGGAAATTGTGTAGCTTCACACTTGAGGTTCCTCAGAGTTAGTGCTGAAAATTTTACATGTGGGGCTCAAAGTATTTTTAAATAATTTCAGAAAATCATGCAATTTCCTTGATTTGATGAATTGTTTTAAATGGTATTACCCTTCCAAGTGACTTATTTGTGTTTTTTTAACTTAACTTTTGAGAAAATTATTTAAGTAGTATAGAATAAACATTACCAACCTCAGGTTTTTTTTGGAAAAATGCTTAGTTCCGTAATCAATTATAATCTGATGCAAATGTTTGACAGACGTCAGGGATTGCTTTTGTATATATTGGGGCTTCTTCAGAATCCAATATTATAATTGATTTACTACCATGTCTAATATTTATTTAAGTGTAATTTCAAATGAAATATAATTGACATATCATTTGATATGCAGTAACTTTATTTTTAATTACTTTGAGTATAGTGTGCTTATGGAAAATGCAATCTGGAAATACTGTACTTTAGTGATATTAAATTCTATAGGAGGAGGAATGGCAGAACCTGAGGGCGGAGTTAAAAGAAGGATCCGCCTAGAATGCCTATATAGCTACAAGAGGACTAAATCTAACCCACCTTGAATTATATTGCCCTTTATTTAACTCCAGGCAGTGCTAACAGTTGAGAAAATTCCAGTGCATACTCAGATTAGTAATAAATGAGTTTCATTGGAACTTGAAGTATGGTTCTAATCTTTTGTGCCAGACAGAATGATAGTTATGGGTTATGCCAACATTTAAAAGCTGTATTCATTCAGAAGCCAAGGAGTGAAGGAAAACATGGTCATGCTATCAGCTCTGATGAGAGGCCAACCATTTTTAGTTCTTCTTCTTGAACCATTAATATTGTTTTAGGAGCAAGTGTGTTTAAAATTGTAGGTCTCAGTCAGAGGCTGGAATATAAGTCACTCATATAAGTTCCATTTGGAGGATGAAGAGTAGGCTAAACACCTTAATAGAAATATTACTATTAATCATCTTATTAATAATCAGTTAATTGACTCAAATCATAATGCTTGAACTGACAAGAACTGAAAATCAACAACACTGAGAAAATCACAGATATCACTGTAGTATAAAGTAATGGAGGACAAGATCCTTCAAATGATAGCTAGCTCTTTCCCCCCAGCATATAAATTTAATAACTAACTAAATAAGTTTTGTTATTAGGTATAGTTGGAGAGTTATGGTTTTAGACTGCACATAGAGGAAGGAATATATATACACGTACATATACATGTATATACATATACATATATACATAAACATCTACACACTACAACTGCACTTCAACTCATACCAAAAGTAAAACTATTTTTAAAGAGCGCAATTATATTCCTGTTTTGAGTAACTTTTTAACAACTAACAAGCATGCTTTATAGTACCAGCTGAATGACAAACAACTACTTGGCAAAGTTGCAGTAAAATCACCCAAGAGCGACAGTGTTGGAATGTCAAAGTTCAAGTTTTGGCAGTTAGAAAATGTTTATATGGTTTTAGTATATTTATTATGTTAATTATTAATTTCAATACACATACCTCTTTATTTTTTGTACCAAAAATTAGCATGAAAGTTGCAGCTCTGTTTCTTGCTAGATTGCTACTGAAATTCCTGTGGCTTAGAAAAGGTTCACGACATTGTGTGCAGACTGTGCAAATGAGGTTAGCTATGTTGTGTACACTTCTTTTTTAATTCTTTGCTGTAATTGGTTTGCTGAGCTTTTCCATGCTTTGGCATGGCTGTGGCCCAAAGTGGTAGCATAAGGCATTAAGACAGCTCTGTCAAAGAATTCAGTTATATTTTAGGTAAAAGAAAATCCCTTAAAAAAGAACGAAAAACAAAAATAAGCCAAGCTTTCTCATAAATGCTACCCTTGTGGTTAGAGAAATGTTGTTTTTCCAGAGAGATTTGCTCAAAATGTAAAATAACATTTGAAAGTTTGTTCGTAATCTTTGTTCAGGAAAGAAGCCAAATAAAGTTATAATTTATTTTATTGTGTGCCATGATCATGTTTTCCCACTTAGCCACATTCTCAATTTGTATGTTTATTTTAATTTGGGTTTGCAGGTCTTAATGAAGCCGCTGTTTTCCACTGTGAAGCTCATAACAAGAAAGGATTAGCAACATCATCTGAAGCCCGAATCAATATAAAGGGTCAGTCTTATGTGTGAGAGTATCTTTATCGTTCTAAAATTGTATTAATGTGCAATCTGGAAAAAAACATGTTGCATTTCTTGTTGAGGTTCACTAATTGTTTCATTACTTACCCTAAAGTACCTTTTAAATTAAATTTAAATCTTTATTTAAATGTATCTTCCAATGTTTTCGACAAGGAAGGGAGACATGTGTATTTTCTATAAGAGGGGTTCTATAATAGTGAGAATAGTGTTGTACTGTACTGAAAAAACCCTGTCTTTTTAACTGCTTTGCCTTTCCCAAAGGAATCTGGTCTACCTGAAATATACAAGTCAGATTCAGGAAGTATGGAAAAATTCAGTAAATATTAGCAGTGATTTCATGAAATTGTTAAGATAGAAAATGTTTTGTGGCTTAATTTATTCTGGGACTTAAGCCTAGACTAGCTTTTCCTAAACTGTTGCCTTTCAGAAATATATTGAAAAAAGAAGACATGACCGTCAAATAACTAATTGTAAAACCTTAGGTGTGTGTTTAAAGTTTCAGGAATTTGTTACATGTTCACTTGTTAGATTGGATTTCCTAATTAGATTTTAAACTTCTTCAGCGCTGTATACTGTACTTTCTGTATGAGCCATATTAAAATTTCATCTGAATGTTCAGTGATATTATTAGGAGCATGAATGGATACATAAACTTGGTTGGTTTTGAAATATTCTATATATTAAATAAATTAATTTAGTTTAGCCTCTTCTAGTAGTATACACTACAATGGATGAGTTGGATCTCTAACTCCCAAAATTCCTAGCCAGCAGGCCTAGATGTTAGGAATTTTGAAGTCCTAAAATATGATTAGAGGGCGATAGGTTGGAGAAGACTAAGACAGAGATTTTTCCAAATATACTTAATTGGCCAGGAGCAAACCTGGATAAAATTAGATCATCATACCCCAGTTCCTAGTCGCAGTACTATGTTGGAGAATGTTGCTTTTAAAACGCATTATTAAAATTCACTTTGATTTGTTTCAGAACTTTTTTCAACATTAAATTAAACACATTCCTTTTCCTCCATCTTTGATCTTAAGGAAAATTAAGAAAGAATATGATCTTATGGTAAATTGTTCCTTTTGGCCATAGTATCATATAAAGTCTATTTTCGATGCAAATAGCAGCAAGCTACATTGTACAAACCATTCATTTAAACTGTTATTCTCCAAATAGTCCATCCTAATATTTTTTCATTTATTTGTTTCTGATTTATTTTGCAAGTTTGTACCGCTAGTATTATAAATCTGGTAAAATTAGAAATAATTTTGAAAATATGACATATACAGATAAAATGATCAGAAAGTGTGAATGCAATAATGCTGAGTCATGTGTACTTCTGTGCAGAAGTAAATTCTATTTAATTCAATTGAATTTAAGAATAAGCTCCACTGAGTTAGCAGAATTTATATATGAGTAGGAATTACAATTTTGTACACCTGTTAGACTCCTCCTCCACTTCTTCTCCTTCTTCCTCCTTCCCTTTCTTTTTCTTTCTTCTTCTTTCTTCTTCTTTTCTTTCCTTTTTTCTTCTTCCTCTTCCTCTTCTTCTTGCCTGATGCACCCCTACCAACCTCATGTCCTACAAATGCATTAGGACTTTGGCTACACCAGTTGGGGATTCTGGGACTATAACCTAACTACCGCCCTGGGTCTGCTTGGAGAAGGGCGGGGTATAAATTTAATAAAATAAATAAAAATACTAGTAATTTTGGGAATGCTTTATCTGCAGCATACACTAAAAACTGTTTGAACTCTGCAACTACCTAATAAACATCCCATTCTCTTGCAGTGCTTCTTGCTTATAAGGAGTCACTTTTAGCATGGAAAGAACAGTTTTTATGGTTTTACTTATTAAAACTGGGTTCTCTGGCCTTCTCAGGAAAATAATAGAAATATAAAAAAATAAAAATAAACCGCATAGGTTGAAATATATTCATTAATAATATGTGACAGTGTAATGGATGGGCTGATGGACTCTCAGTATGCTTTATTTAATATAGTCATATTTATTGATTAATTAAATGTATATATCAACATCTCACTGTCAAGCAACATATAGATCTTAAATTTGCAATCCTATTCTGTTAATCAGAAGGAAAACCGATTGAACTCAGACTATCTTTCTTTTCAGTAGATCTCTACAGGATTGCACTCAATATTTCTTTTACATTTTTAGTTGGAGGGTTTCTTGCAATAGGATAAAGTCTAAGTTAAAAGTCAAAGTCGCAGGTAAAAGCAGAGTTCAGATTTGGTGCTCAAGCAGTTATGTGAACTTCCCATACTTTTCTGGCTGGGCTATGTAATAGAATTGCTGGAGTAGCTTCCTTAAACTTGAATGTGCTGTTCATCATCCCAGATAGCACATGGGATGGGGAATGAAAGTTATATTCCAAAACAACTGGAAAGTGCTTATGTGGGATGGCTCAGTTAGGAGACTGGATTTTTGTCAGATAAATTTAGGTTCAATTCCCACAAAGTTTACTGAATAAGTTTGGGGATCGGCCCAACTCACGTTTTTTGTAAAAATGACAATGAATAAGAAAGCTGCATTCATCACCTTGAATTCTTTGGGGGGGAAAGCTGAGAGAAAAATCAATATAGAGTAAAATCATATTGAGGGGACCTATTGAATCCAATATATGGCAAATATCCACCCCAAAGATTTTCTGGACAAGCTGACAATCACAAAAGAGAGAATTATTTACGAATATATTTTTGTTTCTAATGCAGAACTTCCATCTCCACCTATGAAGGTTCAAATTCTGAGCGCAACAGCCCACACGGTGCTGCTATCCTGGGTCCCAGGGTTTAATGGTTATTCTCCTTTGAGTTCCTGCAGTGTTCTGGTAAATAGAAAATCATATTTAACATTATTTTAGTGCTTTTTGATGTGAAGTTTTATATAACGCTTACTTTTTCTGTTTTCAGCAGCAAGGCTGCAGAATGAATAATTGGTGAGATTCTCCTGAGTGTATTGGGATTGCACCAGTGATGGGATTCAGCCATTTCGCACCACTTTGGGAGAACCAGTTGTTAACTTTCTGACCAATTTGGTGAACTGCTTGTTGGAAGAAATCATTAGGGCAGAGAACCGGTTGTTAATTTATTTGAATCCCACCACTGGATTGTACTCTTCTTTTTGCTAAACCAGCCTTCCGGCCCCAACAACCCCAGTCAGTGAAACCAAGGGCCATCTTCTCTTGGAATGGTGCAAGTTATGATCTAGGGCAATGATGGCGAACCTATGGCATGCGTGCCACAAGTGGCATGTGGAGCCATTTGTCAGGGCACGCAAGGCTTGCCCTGTCAGCTGGCCAGTGCACATGTGTGTGCCATCTTTTGAGGCCATTTTTCGCCCTCTGGAGGCTTCAGGAGCTTCCCTGAAGTCTCCGGAGCACAAAAACCCAGCCCTAATGGCAAACCAGAAGTTCAGGAACAGACTTCCAGCTTGCTTGTAGGGCTGTTTTAGCCCTCAGGAGGCTTCCCTGAATTCTCTGGAGGGCTAAAACCGGCCCTATGAGCAACCCGGACTTCCAGTTTGCTCATAGGGTTGTTTGTTGCCCTTCGGGGCCTTCAGGGAAGCCTCCTGAAGCCTCCAGAAGGCCTGGGGGGCTGCTTTTGCCCCCCTGAGGCTCCTATAAAGCCTCTGGAGCCTGGGGAGGGCAAAAAAAGCACACCAAAAATGGGGGGGTGAGCACTGGTCCTGTGTGCATGCGCACTGAGGTCATGCACAAAGCATTATGGGTGTGGCACGCCTGTGCACAACTCCCCTACGCTCCCCCTGCTTTTGGCACATGAGCCAAAAAAGGTTCGCCATCACTGATCTAGGGAGAGAGGAGGTAGGGAAAAGCTGGCTTGATAAATGTAAGCAACTCCTCATTCTGGAGGTTTGAGATGAACATTGATAATAGCAACAGCAACAACAACAAAATCTTAGCAAAAATAATGAAATTCCCTGACAGCCTTCATTCCTTTATCCTTTCTATTAAGTGGGGATGAATTCTTACAGACATTTCATTAGTCGATTAGATATGCTAGAAGGGAGGGGGGTTTGTTCTCTGTTTATGTACAAACAATTTGCCCTGTCAATGTTGGTGGGAATGTTCTTGGTAGTTCCTTTATTAGTCTGTTGTTTATTGTTTGATTGTTTGTCTGAGTTAGTGATTCCTTAATTGGGGTATTGTTTACTGCTTGTAAACAATAGCATTTTTTAAAAAAAGAAGTAAAAAAGACCAAAAGCTCCTCCTTGCCAACAATCAACATCCAGATAAACAGAGATTAACAGGAGGATTAATACCAGACCAACAATCAAGCAGTCCTTGGCAAGGTATGAACAGATGTAGCTTTTTGCTGCTATTAAAGAGGACAAGTTGGTAGGGACCCCTCCCCCTCCAATGAAATACGGGCCTTCAAATGTTGGCCCTGAATCACACCTACTCTAAAGGGTGTGTGCAGATTTCTAGATGTGTATTCTAGTGAACATCATGGCTGAAGCCGTGAAAATGAAGCCGGGGCAGCTACTTTGATGCTGATCCATCTCTCTTCGCATCCAGTCAACTCACAAGAAGCATTTGCATAGGATGGAAGGTGTAACTTTTGAGAAGTCTCTGTATTTTTTTTAAACTGTGCCCCATTCAAGAAATCCTATTTTCTTCTTCCCCTTTAAATGCTTTTGCTTCTTGCCAGATTTTTTTTTAACCACATTGTCTGTGGGGGCGTGTTGTTTATGCTGGCTTCCAAATGCCCTGCCTTTTTCCCACTGCTATTGTGTTCATTAGGCTGGTTTTAACTGCATTCCACATTCTGATTACTGGAATGTTTGCTGTATAAGCTCCTCGACAAATGAATTAATGAACTTTTTGACCATCTATCCATTTTGCTTTTGCATTCTATCTATTCTACAGGATTCCTGTAATCATCAAAGGTGGGAGGACGGGACATAATCTAATGTTGCATAACCTTAGGCAGTGGCCACTTAGCAATTAAATATCTCACAGCGCTGCTGTGTACATTTTTGTACACAGTCCAGACATGTCAAGAACTGTGGGCTTCTGTGTTAATGAGTATTGCCCAATCATTTTTATTTCTACTGAAAAGTGGGAGACTTTCTTCTTTTTTCTTTTGGCTTCTCTGAAACTTCTGGCTTCACAGTAACTGTTCTTATTTGTGACATTCCTGGAAGAGAGGGTTGCTTAACTTAACTCCTTGAATTCCATTGGCTTCTGGTGAACTTAATCTAATTATAGATTACCCAGGATTACAGCTTTAGGGTTAGGCCAGATTTAATCCCAATTGTAGCGCAGCAGACTCATAGAAATCAATTCCATAATTTCACTGGCCTTACAGTCTGGGTAACCCCAGTCTGTTTATAATTCATAAATGATAAAAGGGGAAAGATATTGCTTGTATATTTTGCCTGAAAGAAAGCAGAAAGAAGAGCAATTCTGACAATGTAAAAAACACAGGAGGTATTTGTATTTGTTACTGTTCTAACTCTCTCTCTGGCCTTATAGAGCTGTGAAAAGAAATATCTTATCTTTATAACATCTCTTTTTTTGAGAGAGAGATTATCTCTCCAGCGTCACCCAGTACACTAGAGGTATTAATGGAGATTAGAATGGTTATTGTTCATCCAACATTCTAGCTTTTACATTGCAATAGTGGTAATAATTGACAAATCAGATCCCCTAGTGCAGGGGTCTCCAACCTTTGCAACTTTAAGTCTGAAGGACTTCAACTCTCAGACTTCTCCAGCCAGCTTTGCTAGAACTATAATTTAGGGAGGATTGAACATATAGAAAGGGATGTAGGAAAATACCTTATTTGTAAAAGGCAGCCTGCTAAAATTTAAATTTAAATTTAAAGTGTTTGCCACAAGTGCCCTTTCATCTATTAAAGCAGGGGTCTCCAACCTTTGCAACTTTAAGTCTGAAGGACTTCAGCTCCCAGACTTCTCCAGCCAGCAAAGCTGGCTGGAGAATTCTGGGAGCTGAAGTCCTTCAGACTTAAAGTTGCAAAGGTTGGAGACCCCTGTCCTAGTGTACTCAGAAATTATGAGCTTTTAGAGAAGAAAATTTTGTGCACCCTGTGGTAAAGAAAACAATTGTTACATATATAGGATTTAATTAGATCAACAACAGACTCTAATGTCCTAATGTTCAAATTACTTTGGGGGTTGATTACACATATTTATGAGTAATATATAACTGAGCTTTTAACTCCAGCTACATCCTTTTGGAATCTGAGTTAGGCTTTTGTTTTGGAACTCATCACTTTGGGATATTTGCTGTGTTTAAAAAAAAAATTCTCATATATAATTTTTATTTACACAGAGTAAAAACAATATAATCTTTAAGTTAAAGATAAATAAAGTACGGTATTTTTCGGAGCATAAGACGCACCGGAGAATAAGACGCATCCAGGTTTTGAAGAGGCAATTTTTTTAAAAAGGTTGGTAGGTAGATAGAGGGATAGAGAGGGAGAGAAAGAGAGAGAGAAATACAGTAAGTAGGTAGGGAGAGAGAGTGTAGATAGGTAGGTAGGTAGAGGGATAGAGAGAGAAAAATAGAGAAAAATGCAGTAGGTAGGTAGGAAGAGAGAAAGAAGGTAGATAGGTAGATGCTTCCAGGTGTATTTATCCATGTGCTGGAGAAGGAAATCATGACAACATATAGCCTTAGGGGTGCTTGCAGAATGCTCAGGGGGGGGCAAAACCAAGCAAAAAACAGCCTGTTTTTCACAAAAACCGACTGTTTTTCTGTCAAAATAATTGCATGCATGCATAGCCTTATGGAGGCTTTCAGAGCTCCTGGGGGCTGGGGGGAGCAAAAAAATGGCCTGTTTTTTGCTCATTTCTGCTCTCCCCAGCCACCAGGAGCTCCCTAAGGCTATGCACAGTCATTTTAGTGAAGGGGGTGGGGCTTCGGGAGGCAAAAAATACTGTATTCAATGTATAAGATGCACCCAGATTTTTCAGCCTCTTTTTAGAGGGAAAAAGATGCATCTTATACTCCAAAAAATACGGTAATAGATACTGAAAAAATCCTTAATGTCTTCAAATATGGCTGAGAAAAAGATGCATCTGAAAGCCTGGACTGCTGCTGATTAGTTGGATTAGCAGTCTAGTTCACTATATTATTGAATGGCTTCCTATGTCTACTGGTTATTAACTGAGAAGTATCTCCAATCTCTTGGTGTTAGTTGTACTGTGAGAAAAGTCTAAAACAGGGGTGTCAAACTGGATTTCTTTGAGGGCTGGATCAGCACTGTAATTCTTCACGGGTTGGCCAGGGGACAGGATGGGATGGATGCCTCCTGAAGCACCCTGTCAGCCAAAACAGTGCAAGGGGGTGCTGTACGTGGCCCCCTTGCTCTATTTTTTGACGTGGATGGCCTGCATCAGTTTGCTGGCCCAAATGGGGCATGCCCCATTTTCAGCCTGGACAGCCTCCTGCAACACTCTGCTGGCCCAAACAGGGTATAGGAGCCACATGGCCTCCCCTGCGCCCCATTTTTGGCCCAGACAGCCTCCTGCAGTACTTTGCTAGCGGCCCCCCATACCCCATTTGGCTGTTAAAGGGACTGTAGCCTGGTCCTTTGCTATTTCCAGGTCAGCCCCACGGGCCAGATTTAAGCACCCAGCACCTTAGGCCTTCAGTTTGACACACCTGGACTAAAACATCTGAATACTACATTTGAATAGTTTGGACTAGAGCCATAAGGACATTGCTCCTTATTTCTTTTGTGATTGTTTTTTGACAAATGGAAAACTCCAAAGAGTTGACAAAGTAAAAATTGCACAGAGTCACTTCCGCAGAGCAGGTTTGTAGTCTTCACCCTTTGAGATCATGCTATGGTTTTAAATAATTGTTTCATGCTGCCAAGGAAGTGCCTTCCCTTGTTGATAGCCAGGCCGCATCAGCATTTCCTGAAACGTGATTCATTCCATTAAGAGGCCAAGCCAAATGTTTTCTCTTTTAGTACCTTAATAAAACTTAAGAAAACATTTCCTGGCAAATTTATGTGCAGGTGAGCCTGGCTTTTCAGTTTCTTGTGATATAGGCACAAAGTCCATTGAAGCCCTCCTCATTGCCTTTTAACTATTCTGAATAAACAGCTTTGAGGGACTGTCATAGCTGGTGGAAAATGCCTTTCTTTTCCGGATGTCATCATGTTGCTGGTATTCATACTGCATTGTTACTAAAGCTCTGGAAATAGATTAAAGAGTTTTTTTAAAAAATCAGCCTCATTCCAAATATTAATATTTTATATTAACTATTACATGCATGAATGAAAACTATAGAAATACAATTGTGATTCAGAAAGTATTAAAAACTCCAAAGTTAATTTTTAAAGCAGTGTATGTAAAACATTCAAAAACTGGACTATAATTACTTAAATGTTGATGTTTTAAAAGGTATCATGGTTTAGTTATTATGTTTAAATCAAGTAATCTCTTCCACCTCCTTTTTTACTACTTGGGGGGAAACAAAAGCTAGAGATATATTTATAACTCTTAGAAATGAAACAATCCAAAAATAAGAACAGCTGGTTATAATTACCTTTCCATTTACTTGCCAAAGCATCTCTTAGCACTGTTGAATGCCTTTATGCTTTTCTTTACAGAGGGTTCAATGATATTTAATTCTATTATTTATTGAATGCTGCAAAGGCTGAAAAGAGACTGAATTGAAACGGTACCTATTTTTGTGCATGCTTAAATGCATGTGTGTATGTGTGTGTTCTCAGGAATGGGATTGGGAATCCTGTGAAATGTATCTTCTCTTATTCATTGAGGCATTCAAATGCCTATAAAAGGGAGCAAATGGGAGTATGAGGCAGTGCCATCCTTTGGCTTTCTGATGACCTCTATAGTCAAATCTGATTGACTGGACAATTGTTTATGACCTTGCCCCACTGTTATTCCTGATGGCGTTGGTGTGTCTCCTGAGAGAATGGCCTCTCTCACATTATAATTGTATAAAACGAATTTCCAAAACCTGTAGCATAATGGAGTACAGCAGCAGGTAAAAGGCAATGAGTTTTGTGGGAGTCACAGAGAACTTGAATATATGAACATTTTGGGCTACTTAGAACTCTTCCTTCAAAACAATTTCAGTCATCACCCTAATCCCAACCCCAGTCTCTATGACTTTAGTTCTAATCAGCTTTTGTAAAAATAAGCAAAGCTTAGATTGTTAACTGCATTACTTTCATTTACTAGCTGAGTTCTACATCATGGCAGCGTTCCCGATAGGTCTAGGTCAGGGTGTCAAACTTGCGGCCCGCAGGCCAGATGCGTCACGTGCTACACCCGCCCCCACCCAGTTTAGCGAAGGGGAGGGAAGTCTCAATACGTCAAATGATACTGCCGTGATAACACAAGTTTGACACCCCTGGTCTAGGTTATTCTTTCAATCCATCCAGTGTTCATCATGGAGGAGTACCCTTTGCTACTTTTTGTCATCAAAATGCTTTCTATGAGCCCTGGTAAAGAAGGACTCCTCAGCCATCTTCTTAAAACTGAAAATTAAGCATGAATAATTGAAGTGATACTTACAGAACATTCCTTCCTTAACCATATTTGCTTAACATATTTTTTTAACTAGGTAAAGGAAGTTGATGCACCCAGTAACACTTCTATGATGATTTTTAACACTTCTGTACCACCGCATCAGTATCTTATTCAGAATCTATCAGCCATGAAGGATTACAACATCAGTGTTTCTTGTATGAATGAAGTAGGAGGGTCAAGTCTCAGCCCTTGGATTATGGCCAGTACAACTGAAGGAGGTAAGAATTATCAACAAGGCAGCATGATGGTAGTGGGCAAAGGAATGCACCCTCCTTTTCCGGGATATTTGCAGTAGGTCAGCTAAAATTTCTGATGCTCTATGGCCATGATGGCGAACCTATGGCACACATGCCAGAGGTGGCATGCAGAGCTCTCTCTGCTGGCACACACACCGTCACCCCAGATCAAATCTCTGTGGCGTTTCTTTCGTGAGCTTCTGTTTCCCTGCAAATGATGAAACAGAAGCTCATGAAAGAAAAAGATCTTACCTCTTTCCACATTGCCCGTGTTGGGATGCCCTGCCTCCTGCTGGCCATTTGGTCTTCAGGTCTCCGCTGCGCATTCACACATGTCCTGCACATGTGTGCGAGCATGTCCATGCATGAGTGCATTTGCACATGTCCTGCGAATGCTCACATTCACTGGGGCGCACTTTTCAGTTTGGGCATGCGTGCGAGTGCAGTTTGGGCACTCGGTGTCTAAAAGGTTTGCCATCACTGCTCTATGGTTTAACAGTAAGCCCCTTTCTTCCTGAGAATTACTGACTTAAAGGTCGGGGGGGGGGAATAAATGTGGTGTGAAATTAGACAGATGCATATCCCAATCTGTAGAAACAAATCCCTGGCCTGATTGAATGCTCAGAGGGACTTTGTTCTATAGAGCAGTATCCTCCTTCCTAGCTATTTTGCATTTGATTACAATTGGTGGCTCATGCCAATGAGATCATTGGCAATAAACAATGAGCCTCTCCTATTCCCATTTTGTTAATATATGAATATCTGCACACTATATTATGCAAGTAGCATATATGACTTAAAAAAAACTTTCTAAAATGAAAAGCACTAACAAAACTATGGAGTCAGCAAGATAATGACCTACAAGTAATTATTTTGTCCTTTACTTCCTTTTTGTTTTGAATGATACATACTCCATTCCCCCAATCATTAGTACAAATTGTTCTTAATGAAAATATATGTTGCTATTCTGCTATTATTCATAGAACTATAATTTAGGGAGGATTGAACATATAGAAAGGGATGTAGGAAAATACCTTATTTGTAAAAGGCAGCCTGCTAAAATTTAAATTCCTGTCAATCCCAGCAAGGATGTCATTCCCCTCCCTTGGTCTAGAGCAGGGGTTCCCAAACTTGGCAACTTGAAGACTTGTGGACTTCAACTCCCAGAATTCTCAGGCCAGTTTGAGAACCCCTGGTCTAGAGAACCAAGACAGTAAATATTGTTTTTATTTCTGTTCGTTTGTTTTTTCTGTTTCTATCCAAAAGATTGATTGGGGGTCTTTTTGTATCTGTATTTTGTTCTTAAGCTCCGTCTGCGCCACCTTTGAACGTCACAATCTCTATAAATGAATCCAGTTCTTCAGTAATAGTCAAGTGGATTAAACCCCCTGCTTCACAGATGAATGGCAGACTTCAGAGCTACAAGATTTCTCATGTATGGCAAACACCAGAACGATCTGTAAGTATGAATTAATATTGATTAAATAGTCAACACTGAATATCCCAAAGAAAGGATTAAAAAAAAAAAAAACTTGGACAACTGTCAGCTTTTTAGGTGGCATAAGAAATATCATGAATACAAGCTGTTTTATCAAAAATCAGACTATATCCATCTAATTAGGCCTTCTGTCATTAGCTACAACTTTTCAAAATCAAAGATCCAGAGATCTTTTCTCCCTGCACTTGATCTTAGCCAAAAATCCGAGAAGCAATCAGATGTGGATCACTTTACATCAGGGATGTCCAAACTAGGGAACAGCTATGCTGCCTGGGGAATTCTGGGAATTGAAGTCCACAAGTCTTAAAGTTCCCAAGTTTGGACATGCTTTACATGATCCACATCTGAAAGAAAGCTTTACATGCTTTCTTATTGTTTGCGTCTCATGCTGTATGATATAAAAGGAAATGATCAGTCAGAAATTGTGTCAAGAACATAAACTATCCATTTTCTCTTTTTCTAGTTTACTCCTTTTTTGATTCTCTCTCTGAGATCCTCTTTCCGCACAAGCAAGATACCTTGAAAAGAACAGATAGCTCTTATATGGAGTAATCAGACTTCCTACAAAAGAAGGGCATGACATCTTTTTTTGTTCTTTTATCTCTGTCCAGCAGGCATGGCCTTAACATCAAATATTGTGCAGCTTCTTGAGTATCTCTTCCTGAGCAGTTTTTCTCCTTGGTTTTTCTCCCTTAGAAGTCCTAATTGCAAACTAAGAAGCTCAGCACTTTGACCTAATTACAGTTACTCCTTGAGATACTATGGCAATTTGGACTAGAATTGCTTCCCTTAAGGAGGTGGTTGTCAAACCCAACACTGACTGCATTCTTTAACCACAGCAACCCCAGCAGTACCTGTTGCCATGATAACCCCTGACACCTGGGTTATTAAGCAGGAAAGGATAGGAGTTCCAGATGAAGAGCATGGGGAGGGTACAGAGGTGTCACAGGCAGATGCTAGGAAGGGCAGGCAGTCCAGTGGAGTCTACTGGTGGATTGGGAAGGGCTGTTGGGAGATGGGGGATGCTTGGAAGCATGAGGAGGCTGACTAGAAGCTTGTAGCCTGTAGTCTCCTGAGAGTGATTACAGAAGTGACTTGAAAATTTCCCTCCCAGCTTCCCCATTGACTTTGCTTGTAGGAACCTGGCAGGTAAGATTGCAAATGGCAATTAGGTGGCCAGATCATGGTCATGTTACTGTTGGGATACTGCGATAGCTGCAATTTTGTGGATCAGTCCTAATTCCTCCTCCTTCAATACAAGTAACCTGAGGACTATCTGTAATTGCTTAGTACCATCCAGGAGGCTTGCCTGCTGCCACAAATTGGCAAGATCTTAAATTTATTATATGCTGAAGGGAGTAAATTTATTATATGCTGAGGTTTTTGTCTCTTAATTGCTGTAGCAGATTCCTACAATTGAAAAATCAGTCTTATTGATGCTGGAAAAAGTAATTTCATATACATGCTGGTCTAAAGTACTTTTTTTTTTTAAGTCCTTTGAATTAGATTGGTCATACAAGTTCCCTCTACCTGATTTATGGACTCTAATTTCCTGAAGCAAATTCCTCACCCATAAACGTTGACTTACAACCACAAGTGGGACTGAAACTTCCATCACTAAGTGATATAGTCATTAAGTGAGATATCACAGTGCAATGCCCAATTCCACAATCTTTTTTTTAATGGTCGTTAAGCAAATCAGCATATTTACAAAGTGAATCCAGCTTCCCTCATTGACCATGCTTGTCATAAACTGCCTGGGAAATTTACAGGTGGCACATGGAACCATATTTGCTGGCACGCATTCCAGAGGGCCGTGGGAGGCCATTTTCGCCCTCCCCAGGTTTCAGGAAAGCCTCCAGAGCCTGGGGAGGGCAAAAAATGAGCCAATTGGAAGTTCAGAAACGATCCATTTCCGGCTTCCGGAGGGCCTTCGGGGGGGGGGAGGGGCAGGGAAGTCTATTTTCACCCTCCCCAGGCTTCAGGAAAGCCTCCGGAGCCTGGGGAGGATGAATGCTCCCCCTCCCCCACAGGAGGGTGTCATGCACACATGCACAGGGTGGGGGGGTCGTGCATGCATGTGCAGGTGGGCAGGGCACATCTGTGGGCACGCACGTGCAATAGCGCACAGGCACAATTTTGGCACGCCTTTACAAAAAGATTTGCCATCACTGGCCTATTCTGTTCCAGCTGTGGCTTCCAAACAATCTTCAAAGGCAGCCCCGTGTATATCATAATGCAGCAATCCAGTCACAGGATGATAAGGATGTAAGTCACTGTTCACTTCCAGATGTGTTTTGGTGTTGTGCTTTTCAAATAACATTAAGCCAGTTGAACCTGAAGATGTTGCGTAGCTGGGAATCTTCCTCCAAAACTCTTCATCTCTGGCCACCCTCAGTATTGTGCTAAACAACAGAGAAACAACAGCTATGCTTATAGAAATGTGGTTTTCTGGGTAAGCAGGGGAGAAAAAGATAACACTTTAAAAAAAAGGTTCATTGTTTTCCTCAGATGACTTAATTCATCTTAAAGTTATTTTTCTAACCCAAAAATATAGCACAGAATATCTGCAGGGAGATTATCACACTGAGCTATTTAAATATATTACATTTTCCATAAAAGATTATTAATGTTTGTTTTCTATTAAACTTTAGCTTTCTCTTCCTTTTTTCAGTAGTTCATTTTTAAGGATTTAGAAATCACAGCACAAAGATACTGAAATCAGCACAGTAGTGTTAAGGTCTTCTGACTAACTCAGAGTAGAGACGCTAACTCAGCAATTTCTATTACAGATGGTAAACTAAAGGTTACTTCCTGATCCTCAGAACAAGATATAAATCTGTGTGTCTAGCTTTCCCAATAAAATATGCAACGCCAGAACTTTTTCATATAAATTTATCTTTTAATACAGTTCATCCCCAAATCCTTTGTTGCCTGATCAAAGGTTAGACATTAACTGGGAATCAAACTGGACTGGCAACTGAAACTGATTTAGATGCTAGTGACAATTTACTCTTCCCCGTGATATTTAAATGCAAGTTTAGAGAATTCTGAGCAAATGTGTATCACTTGTTCCTTCTCTGAAGAGGCTGCCCCATTCTCCAGTTAATAGGACTCAGGCAGAAGCAGCCAATGCTCAGAATACAATGTGAGGGTTTTGGGGGGGGAGGGGAGGCAAACAACCACAATGTTGTTGTTACACTCGTTTTGTCCTTTGCTGTCCCTTGACCCCTTTGGCGGACACTTCTGTGCTCAGCCTGCTCTCCACTGTAATAAAGTTATCTCTGTTCTTTGTTTTTCATCCTTATGTAAGAAGGTGAAGTCAGAGTAGGGAAATATTTTTAAGTTTGCCTTTCCAAAGGTTTAGTTGGTGCTTAAGAAGAGGAAAAATGTATTAGGCAGAAAAAAACTTTTAGATACAATGGAGATCTATGCATTGTACATTTGTATATGTACTGCTAACCTCAAAATTGTGAAGCGATTGGACACAACGGAATAACAGAGTTTGGAAGAGACTTTGGAGGTCTTCTAGTCCGACACCTGGAGGAAACTGTTTATCTAGACCCGCGCCAGTCCGGCTTCTGACCTGGGCACAGCACCGAGACGGCATTGGTCGCGTTGGTGGATGATCTCTGGAGGGCAAGAGATAGGGGTTTTTCTTCTATCCTGGTCCTATTAGATCTCTCAGCGGTTTTCGATACCATCGACCATGGTATCCTATTGCACCGACTGGAGAGGTTGGGATTGAGGGGCACTGTCCTACAGTGGTTCTCCTCCTACCTCTCCAGCCGGTCGCAATTTGTAGTGGCAGGAGGGCAGAGGTCGACCTCGAGACCACTCACTTATGGGGTGCCTCAGGGGTCGATCCTCTCACCCCTCCTGTTTAACATCAAGGTGTTAGTCATCATCTTCAAAGCGCTCCATGGCTCGGGACCTAGCTATCTGCGGGATCGGATCCTGCCCCATACATCCTCACGGCCGATTCGCTCCCACAGAGAGGGACTTCTCCGGGTGCTGTCCACTAGACTTTGTCAGCGGGCGACGGCCACGGGAAGGGCCTTCTCTGTGGCGGGCCCAGCCCTTTGGAACGACCTTCCCCCGATATTAGGACAACTACGGACCTCCGCTCCTTCCGTTTAAAATTAAAGACACATCTTTTTCGCCTGGCCGGCCTTGGGTAGTCTCTTCTAAGGTTAGGGGTTTTAGGGGTAGTTTTAGTTTGGTTTATGGGTTTTTAGCGCAGGACTAATTTAATTCATTCTTAATTTTGTATTCTGTCTGTGGTTTTATCTGTATTTTTAATTGCCTGTGCCCCGCCTCGAGTCCCTTTGGGGAGAGAGAGCGGGATATAAAATTAAAATTATTATTATTATTATTATTATTATTATCTACATGAAGCCGCTGGGTGAGATCATCCGTGGTTGTGGGGTAGAGTACCATCTGTACGCTGATGATACTCAGTTGTACATATCTACCCCCAACCACCCCAACGATGCCGTCGAAGTGATGTCCCGGTGCCTGGAAGCCGTGCGGCTCTGGATGGGAACTAACAAACTCCGACTCAACCCGTCCAAGACTGAGTGGCTGTGGTTTCCGGCATCTCGGCATAGCCAGCTTATTCCATCGCTGGTTATCGGGGGCGAGTCATTGGCCCCTGCGGAAAGGGTTCGCAACTTGGGCGTCGTCCTGGATTCCCGGCTGTCCCTAGACAATCATGTGACGGCCGTGACCAGGGGGGCATTCTACCAGGTTCGCCTGGTACGCCAGTTGCGTCCCTTTCTGGACCGAGACGCCCTCCGCGCTGTCACTCAGGCACTCGTGACGTCTCGCCTAGACTATTGCAACGCTCTCTACATGGGGCTCCCCTTGAGGTGCACCCGGAGGCTCCAGTTGGTTCAGAATGCGGCCGCGCGGGGGATACTGGGAGCTTCTCGCTACTCCCACGTAACACCTCTCCTGTGCGAGCTGCACTGGCTACCAGTGGCCTTCCGGGTGCGCTTCAAGGTGCTTGTTACCATCTTCAAATTGCTCCATGGCTCGGGGCCTAGTTACTTACGGGACCGTCTCCTACCACATACCTCCCTACGTCCGATACGCTCCCACAGAGTGGGCCTACTGAGGGTACCAACCGCCGGGCAATGCCGGCTAGCTGTGCCCAGGGGTAGGGCCTTCTCTGTGGCTGGGCCGGCCCTCTGGAACGACCTACCCCCCGAACTTCGCACAATCACGGACCTTCCCCTCTTCCGCCGCTCACTTAAAACATATTTATTTCAACAAGCTGGTCTTGCGTAAATGGTATTGATTTTATAACATAACTTCTGTCAAGGACATAAATGGATTTTAGATTTAGGGAATTTTAGCTTAGGAGGGTTCCTATTTTAATTATTTTTAAATTCTAGTACAGGTAATTTAATTCGTTTTTAGCTTTGTTATATATTGTCTGTTTATATGGTTTTTAATTTTTTCCCTGTACACCGCCCCGAGTCCCTTCGGGGAGAGGGGGTGGTTTATAAGTCTAAATAAAATAAAATAAAAAATCAAAACCCCTTGCTCAAGCAGGAAACCCTATGCCTGTGATGGCGAACCTATGGCACGGGTGCCACAGGTGGCATGCGGAACCATTTCTTAGGGCACGCGAGGCATTGCCCTGTCAGTTCCAGTGCGCATGTGTGCGCTGGCCAGCTGATTTAGGCCTTATTTGAGGCCGTTTTTCTCCCTCTGGAGGCTTCAGGGAAGCTCCTGAAGCCTCTGGAGGTGGGGAGGGGAGGCTGTTTTCACCTTCCCCAGGCTCCTAGAAAACTTCTAGAGCCTGGGGAGGGCGAAAAAAGGCATGCCAAAAGCAGGGGGTCGTGCACATAGCATTATGGGTGTGGCACTCCCACGCACGACCCCCCCCCTGCGCTCACCCCATTTTTGGCATGCGAGCCAAAAAAGGTTAACCATCACTGCCCTATGCCATTTCAGATAAATGATTGTCCAATCTTTTCTTTAAAATGTCCATGGTTTAAAGCAGCTCAGCTTTTCTCAGCTTTCAATGTGAAACTGGAAAAGAAAGTTGCTGCTTTAAGGAGTGAGTATTTAGGACTGTTAAAGTAGTAGCACTTTCTTTCACACAACTATTGTGAAAGGACCTATGCGAGTTCTGAAGCACTTCCTCCAAATCATGTTTTAAAGCAGGGGTCCCCAACCTTTGCAACTTTAAGTCTGAAGGACTTCAGCTCCCAGAATTCACCCATGCATGTGTGCATGACCCCTCCCTTGGGGGAGGGGGAGTTTTTTACTTTGTATTAGTTTTTAATATGTATAACTGTAAACTTAAATAAAATTATTTTTTATTTTATATAAAAAAGAAAAAAATATTTCTGTCAAATTCATTTTCTCAGAACTGCAGCCTTATCATTTTTTCTTACTTTCTATTTACAGAGAATTTTTATACCAGTTTAAACAGTACCAGCTCTATTCTTCGACCATGTTATTATACTAAACTAGTCTGTCAGCTGCATTATGAGTCACAGAAAATGTGGAGGGTGAGGACAATTTACTAGGAGGTGGTACCTACAAGTACTGTTTTGGTCTTTTCCAGTTCTTCCATTGATTCATAGGCTGTATAGGAAATTTAGAGGAACAGAAATTTATTTCAAGTTGGGTGTGCTAATGCTATCAAATGGAACCGACATCTAGTTGGCAAGATGCCTAAATTTGCAGGGTTTTTTATGTTTGATGCTATTATGACTGCAAGTAGATGAAATCTCCAAACACTCATTTCATCACAAAAGGCATTCCGATCAGGGTGATATTTAAGACAGACAGAAGATATAACATAAATATTTCTTTGATTCAATTGAAATCACAAATTTGGTAGGTAGTACTTATTGAAATAATATTTTCAGTGACTATATTTATACAGTATTAACCTTTTTGAGATTTTCAGGTCATCGGCTGCCAGCTGAGCTAGCAGCAGAGTCAGATGAGGAGGAGGTTGAGGGCCCAGCTTCTGACCCTTTGGAAAGCTCTGATGAGGAAGCAGAATCAGAGGCAGAGGCAGAGCTGGGGCCTTCTATCCACCCCCAGGTGGGGAGGCAGCTGCATTCAGGGCGTGAGCTGAATGAGGGGAGAAATAGATGGGACCTATCCCAAATGCGTGTATACATGAAGGAGAGGAGAGGAGAGCAATGGAAGGCAATAAGCTGGCTCTCAGGGAAAAGAAGTCGTAGACACTATCCAGCCCTTCCCTGTCTAGGAAATAAATGGTAGGGATTTGGGAGTCGCCTGTTGTCCCATACAACCATTTGTTTTCCCATGTACATCAATCAAGTCAGATTCATTAGTCAGAACCAGTTTTGGTGGGTCTAATTGCTCTATATTTGAGGTGCCAATGGAGTCAATAGGTAATGCATTTGCCTCAGCCAGTGCAAACAGGGACTGTTTCTGCTTGGCCTAATCATTGAAGGACTTTTTTATCTTGAGTTCTCATGCAAAGAGAGACTATTGGTGCCCTGTTTCAGAAGGGGAAAAGACTTTCATTTGTGTCTAATTATTTTTGGTTTGGTCTATCCAACATGAATAAAGACTGTTCCTACCCTGTTTTAAAAGGGGGTTGTTTTACTCATGAGTAAGTGGTTTCTCATTGCTTGTGAAGGCTGGGTCAGAACAATTAGTAAGTATTCTTGCCAATTTCATCGTGTCCATGTGTAGATAGGAATAAGTCCTATTTTGCTCACTTGGACTTTTTCTCAAGTAAGTAAACAGAGATTGCGCACTATTCCAGGAGGTTAATTAAATGATTGTGTGCAAATATTGTTATGATATTACCGTAAATTGTCTTAGGACTCCCCACAGATTTGCCTGCCAAATTTATTTTCTTTTTTCTTCTGTTTTCTATTTTGTAGAAATTAAGTCTATTATTTTTTGTTCTTTTAAAAGCAATGCACCAAGGATCAGTTTAAATGACACATCAGTTCTAAACCATCAGGGATTACACAATTAGCTTGATGGAAGCAAACAAGAGACTTTCTGTTTTTGTCATAGGCAGGGAAGAAGAATGAGCATGGAAATATTTTTTTTAAATCAATTGTACAAACTGCTTCCTACAATGTGTTTTTGTGTTAAATTACACTTTCTTATTATTTTGTCTGCCAGTCAGATGACAGATTTGTAATGAATTAATCTGATCGTCCACAGCTGTTTATTGTTTACAATGGGGGAAATTTAGCATGGGTTCCAAACAGCAGCGAAATGGATTTAAATAACTTATTGTCAACTCTTTAATTGTTCCTATCTAGTGTTTGAAGTACTATAGTTACCAAGACAGTTACTGAACATAAATATATACTTATTTAATTTCATTGTACCATGTGCATTTAATTTAGTTGTACCATGTGCAATGACAATAAAGTAAACTAACTAACTAATTGTGCTGGTATTAGCAAGTGTCTGTTAAGCTTATTTGTAAACAAATAAAAGCAAAAGTTTATTGGGAAATCTGTCAGATACCTATAAAATTTGTCCACTAGATACCGGTAGAATAAAAAATATTTTTCTCTTCACAGAAGAATCACTCTTTTTCTACCAGTAAAGATACAAATTTCATCCATATTCCATTTATGACCACAAATGTCACCTGCATAGTGCAAGTAGCTGCTGTCACTAATGGTGGAGTTGGGCCTTTCAGCCACCCTGTATCAATGTTCATTCCAAGCAATGGTAAGTCAGATTAACACAGTGATATGAGTTAACTTTGAGAACAAAAGTAATGCAAAATAAAGTTGTTGAAATTCTAATCATGTAACCACAGAGTAACAATAGAACACTCGCTTTTTATATGAAAAGCTGTGAGTATGAATTGGGTGGAATGGGTGGAAACTAATCAAGGAGAGAAGCAACTTAGAACTAAGGAGAAATTTCCTGGCAGTTAGAACAATTAACCTCTGGAATGGCTTGCCTCCAGAAGTTGTGAATGCCCCAACCCTGGAAGTCTTTAAAAAGATGTTAGATAGCCATTTGTCTGAAATGGTATAAGGTTCCTGCCCACGCAGGGGGTTGGACTAGAAGACCTACAAGGTCCCTTCCAACTCTGCTATTATATTGTATTGTATTGTAATTGAAATTCTCAGCATCTATACTACTATAATCAGTAAACTGTTTTACAAGAAGATTCTAAGAAAACACATGTTAGAAAAGCCATATAGATTAGGTCCAGGAAATGAGAAACTGCTTTGAAATTGCCTTGAATTTTATGGGGGAAAAGTGTCCTCGGGGTGTGTGTGTGTGTGTGTGTGTGTGTGTGTGTGTGTGTGTGTGTGCGCGCGCGCGCGTGCGCATGCATACCACACCCATGGATATTTTCAAGTCAGTCTTGATTCCTGGCAACACCTGAACAAGTCCTTGTAGTTTTCTTGGCAAGATTTTAGAAGTGGCTTGCCATTGTCAGTCTCCTGGGGCAGAGAGGGAATAACTGGACCAAGTTTACTCAGTTGGCTTCAGTGGTGGGTTTCAAATTTTTTAGAACCTATTCTGTAGGTGTGGCCTATTTTGTGGGCGTGGCTTGGTAGTCATGTGACAGGGTGGGAGTGGCCACCTTTTAAAATGTGGTGAAACTCATTTAACAACGCTCTTGCTTAGCAACCAAAATTTTGGACTCAATTGTTATGATAAATTCTTTCTTTCCTTCTTTCTTTCCTTCTTTCCTTCCTTCCTTCCTTCCTTTCCTTTTCTTTCCTTTCCTTCCCGTTGGGTCACTGGCAGCGGCAGGCCAGATTTACTTCCAGGTACGCCGGTGGAACCCCCTCTCACCGGTTCTCTAAATTTCACCAACTGGCTCTCGCAAGTAGGTGCGAGCCTGCAGAAACCCACCACTGGTTGGCTTCATGGATAAGGTTGCACTAGAACTCATAGTGTCCTATTTTCTAACTTGCTGCCACTGTTTCCTTTTGTGGTTTCCTGGATATTTTGGTGATAAAATTTTGGAATTTGGAATCCTCAGGTTAGAACAGAGGTGCCAAATATTGAGCTTAGGGCCTGTAGCTAATATTAAACCACTGGGTGAAGGTCCAGTTCTTCCCATTGGAATGACTGTAATGATGACTGATAATAGCCCCTTAAGTTGGAAAACTTGTAAGTATCAGAGTTTCTGTGAATTTTGAGCTATGTCTATACCAAATACACACTTCTCCAACAATTTTAAAATGTTGAATTTCAAGCAGTAGTGAATACTTTGTCACCATAGATTTGGGTGACAAAGATTTTTGGAAAACAAACTAATTCCCAATCTCCTTAGTGATATTCTCCAAACTAATGAAAACTTTATTCTGGGCAAGGCATAAAATTTCCCCTTCAACATTACTATAGAGAAGATGTTTTAAAATTCTATTTGAGACATATATTTTTTGCCATGTGGAACTACAGATGTCCAATCCATGTTGATGTCAATGTTCCAGCGTTGCCATGATGATTATCAAAATGCCCTAACGAAGTGAAAATTCTTGACATTTTTGTCGTCAGAAAAGAAATCTCAGGATGACCTGTGACTGCGCATGCATAGATTTACTTTCAAGGCTAATTGGGGAACATGATTTATGACAGGCAGAGGGGAGGGGACATAGGGGGGTAAAGTTCAGAAGCCATCAAATAACTTTCATTCTTGGCTACACAGAAGTTCAGCCAAGGCGCCAACCCTAATAAATGGATGTTTCTTGAACTTTATCTTGAGGCTGTGAATTAATTGGGGTTTTCTTTGGGAGCTTGACAGTTATTTTAGTCTACTATTAGACCATCAGTGAATTCTTGGGTTGTTGTTTCAGAGATGCATCCTTATTGGATTCTTCAGTGCCTTCAACAATGCATTTGAAAAGTTTGGATACATGCTTTATGTTTTATAAATGTGTTATAAAATTTACTACATTTCTATTCCATGGAGTCTTAGATCCCAGTTTTTTAATGAATTATGTGGTTCAAAACATGTTGCATTAAAATGCACCATTTTGTCCAGTTAAAAGATACAAGAATAACAGTTTTGGATATAGAGGAAGTTTTGTGATATCTGTAGTTTACTCTTTTTTAAATTATTATCCTGGGCAATCTGATAATACTCATATATTCAGTCTTTTTTCAGATTGCAAATCATTTATAATTCATACCATAGCAAAATATTGTGCAGCAGCTATGAAAATCAGACATCAGTCCTACAATTATAACATACTTTTCATATAAACTATTACATTTGTCTTCAGTCCTTTCCTTTTTGTTGTTTTAATTATACCTTTTATTTTCAACTTTCTGTTTATAATAAGCTCCCTTCCTTCCTTCCGTGAATTTGCAAATAATGCCTCTCCTCCCACCCCCAACTATAATAAGATTGCACTCTCCTTTTCTCTGTAACTTGTCTTATTCTTATAGGTTTGATATCTGTTGCACCTTCTACAACACTAGAATCTAGAAATACAGATTCACTTACAATAGTCCTTGGATTTATATGTGGAGTTGTCATCATTGGACTAATCCTGTACATATCTGTGATTATCAGGAAAAAAATTAAAGAGGAGGTCAAATTTGGGTAAGTGCCTAAACAAAAAACAAGGTTCGTAAACTCAATCCTTGATATATGGTTTCTAAAATGTAATTCAGATATCAATCTGCAGTTCTTTAATAGATGAAAGGGCACTTGTGGCAAACACTTTCCCAGACAGCTGTTATTCATGTCCACTTTCCATGATCAAATGGATCCACTTCATGTAGAGTTGCATTTTCTAACCAAAGGATCATGATAATTAAAATCTAATACATTTTTAGAGTAAGATTAGAAGTAGCTGAGTCTCAGTGTTTGCAATTCCCTATGGCAAAAGCTATAGCGTAACTCTATACTAAACAGGATCTTTGAATAAAGAACAGTGTAGTTAATTATTATCTTAAGTTTGGTTTAAAATTCAGGCTTGGCCCAAAAAATATTGAGCTGCAATCCAATGTAAGTTCTGTTTTGAATATAGTGGAACTTCTTCTGTGTAATCACGTTCACTGCTCTGGTTATTACCTAAGGGTGTCGTGCTAGTGTATTGGAAATTACAGTGATGAATAACTCCAAAGATTGTTCTTTTGAAGCCAAAGTTCTTTGAAAGTTAAGTATGGTTTAAAAAATGGATTTATATGGTAGCGTTTTGGCAGCAGGTGTGTTCAAATGTATATTTCAGATTACTACACTAACAACTGCAAGTTGTGAGCCCTGTTTTACTTTTCATTTACTAAAATCACTAAGATTGGAATAAGATGAACGCTGCTGTAATGATGCTTGAAAAAGTAGTAAAAGAAAATACAGGATGGGAATTGATATAATCAGCAAGTTTAGATAACAGAGGTCCTGCTGTGCAGAATGTTTGTGAAGCATGATTCACTTGTGCATGGGATTAGAAACAGCTTTGTGCACACTAAGTAACTTAATCTCTCTTTGTTACTTTCACTGCAAAATACTCCATACAAACTCTGTAAATTCTTGACCTTTTATTTCATTTTCTCAAATCTATGTTCCCTTCACTAAATTGGCGAGATGTATATGTTTGGTTAGGCATTGTTTGGTCTAGTGATCTAAATGTTTAAAGGTTAAAGCACCAGGCCAGAAAGTGGGAGACCGTGACTTCCTTGAGTACAGGTTTCCCACAGGTCTGTGTCTTGAATACATCATTGTTCACCTTGATGATCCATGACTGCTGTGCCAAATTTGTGATGAACCATATTGTGAAATATGTGGATGACATGGAAAGAAAGAAAGAAATTTTGTAAATCAGGCTCAGATTGAGGCACGTAAACCAAATATGCATATTGTGCTAAGGTATCTTTTTCAAATCATGATGTGTTGAATGAGTTACTAAATTTACAGATTGTGCAAACTATGAAGTAATTTAGATCCGCGCCAGTCCGGCTTTCGGCCCGGGCATAGCACCGAGACGGCATTGGTCGCGTTGGTTGATGATCTCTGGAGGGCCAGAGATGGGGGTTGTTCCTCCATCCTGGTCCTATTAGACCTCTCGGCGGCTTTCGATACCATCGACCATGGTATCCTATTGCATCAGCTGGGGGGGTTGGGGGTGGGAGGCACCGTTTTACGGTGGTTCTCCTCCTACCTCTCTGGCCGATCGCAATTTGTGTTGGCAGGGGGGCAGAGGTCGACCGCGAGACCCCTCACATGTGGGGTGCCTCAGGGGTCGGTCCTCTCGCCCCTCCTGTTCAACACATACATGAAGCCGCTGGGTGAGATCATCCGTGGTTTTGGGGTAGAGTACCATCTATACGCTGATGATACTCAGTTGTATATATCTACCCCAAACCACCCCAACGATGCCGTAGCGGTGATGTGCCAGTGCCTGGAAGCCGTACGGATCTGGATGGGAAGCAACGGACTCAGGCTCAACCCGACCAAGACCGAGTGGCTGTGGTTTCCGGCCGCCCGATTCAACCAGCTCACTCCATCGCTGGCCATAGGGGGCGAACATCTTGCCCCTGTGGATGGGGCGCGCAATTTGGGTGTCCTCCTGGATGCCCGGCTGTCCATGGAAGATCAAGTGACAGCCGTGGCCAGGAGGGCGTTTTACCAGGTTCGCCTGGTTCGCCAATTGCGCCCCCTATTGGATCGGGACGCCCTTCGCATAGTCACTCATGCGCTCGTGACATCCCGACTGGACTATTGCAACTCTCTCTACATGGGGCTTCCCTTGAGGTGCACCCGGAGACTTCAGCTAGTCCAGAATGCAGCCGCGCGAGCAATTATGGGGACCGCAAGGTCTACCCATGTAACACCACTCTTGCGCGAGCTGCACTGGTTACCTGTCGTCTTCCGGGTGCGCTTCAAGGTGCTAATTATCATCTTTAAAGCGCTCCATGGCTCGGGACCTAGCTATCTGCGGGATCGGATCCTGCCTCATACATCCTCACGGCCGATTCGCTCCCACAGAGAGGGACTTCTCCGGGTGCCGTCCACTAGACTTTGTCAGCGGGCGACACCCAGGGGAAGGGCTCTCTCTGTGGCAGGCCCGGCCCTCTGGAACGACCTTCCCCCCGATATTAGGACGACCACGGACCTCCGCTCCTTCCGTCTTAAATTAAAAACTTACTTTTTCCGTCTGGACGGTTTGGGATAGTCTCCCTGTCTTGGGGTTTTATTGGGTAGATTTTAGCTTAGTTAGTTTTATGGAAATTTTAGCACAGGTTGAGTTTAATTTGGCTTTTAAAATTGTTTGTATATTTTTACTGTTGTTTGTATATTTTTACTGTTTTTTATTCTACCTGTGCACCGCCCCGAGTCCCCATGGGGAGAGGGAGCGGTTTATAAGTATTAAAATTATTATTATTATTATTATTATTATTATTATTATTTGCCTGCATTTAACTCAGGCAACCAAAGAGGTTTATGCTACCTTAGTAATTTATTTTTCCATTATCTTTATTGGACCTGGCTCTTCTGTTTCAAGTACATTTGTCTCGTCGGGGCAAATGTACAGATAGATGTAGGAAATATTAGCACTGAAATCAGGATGCATTGCATCAAATACAGAAGGTTTGCCATATTAAAACTTAGAAGTATGTAAAATAATTACAGATAGCACAAAAAAAAAATCCTTGACAAACATCCTGGTATTGACAAATTGCAATGTGGTGAATCAGCTTTAAAATATGATGGGCTATATCCTGTTTTTAGCACATAAATTTCTGATCTCTAATCTTTTCCCAAATGGGAGGGAACCACTTTCGGTTACATTTTATGAAGATTGTTTTATATAACCAACAAACACTTATTGTGATCTCCGTTCACAAACCTTGTGATCAGTTCTTGCCCTTTCCTTTTTAAACTTTTGAAAAAACTAGTTGTTCTAAATGTACCAAGAATATTTTTTCATAGCATGCTTTTGCAAATGTAGCTCTGCTGAGAACTTACTGCAAAACCATTGTTATTTCTTTAGAGCAACATTTCTCAACCTAAGGCATTTTAAGATGTGCAATTCCCAGAGCAAGTTCCCTTTGTTAGAGAATGGTACATTATCATATTTTAAATCCTACTCTAGGTTACCTTATTTAAGTATAAATGTAGCTCTTTTTCAGAGCATGATTCTCTAATAAGAAATATGGTGCCTAGAATTTCATATCATGTGAACAAACTTTTATTCATGCAGTTCATCTTTCATTTTCATTTTCTCATCCCAGAGTATTTTGCCCCCCAAATTGTGCCCTGAAGATGATTTGACGACAATGAAAGTAAATGTAGGCAGACGAAATGGCTTTTTCTCCTTGTGCCCAGTTGCTGAAGCCATTCTGTTGACAGAAGGCACTAAGACAGTGTTTCTCAACCTTGGCAACTTTAAGTCCTGTGGACTTCAACTTCCAGAATCCCCCAGGGTTGGGGTTGAGAAACACGGCACTAAGGGAATATAAACTATTAAAACACCATTTATATATTAGATGTATATTTCCTTCCCATTCAGTAGATTGAAATTGTGAAATGCGGGTGTTTTTAAATTCCGTTTGCTGGACTAAGCTTTCTTTTTAAGTATGTCACAAAAAACTCCTTTTTAGTGCACTGAATATGCTGACTCAAAGGAATGGGGATCTCAGCTTATTTGGGTATTTCCTTCCTGGGGCTCGGAGTAGTTGGAGAGAAGGGAATGGGTTTAATTGGACAGTGGACAGAAGAGGAAGGAAGGAGAATGTGCTTTTTGTGAGGGGTAATCCTGAAACTATTTCTCCACTGACAATTTTTAGAATCTCACTTGCGTTAATTGTCTTGGCCTCTTTATTTTTTAGAAGCTCTGGTTTCTTTTTAAAATGTTGCAACTATAAGTCATGAGAGGGAAATTAACTAAAAGTATGAAACTGAAAGTTTTAGGTAGTACATTGCTATTAATGAACACCATTTTCAAAATGAGTATTTAAAGTAATTTTCCACTTCACCAAAATAGTTGAATGACTCAGCCTTTCTTTTTTATGGGAGATAAGTGTAATTGTTGAACGTTTATAGAGATAAATGAATGGAAACAAGTATATCACTCAGGGGGAAAAATGAAACATGACTGGAAAAGCTGGAATTTCCTTTCCTTTTTCCTTGTTTTGATTCAACCTGAGCCAAACACCTGCCCATAGTAATCCCAAAGGAAGACAATAATTGCTCATAAGGAAGCTGTAATCCCCGTAACCACAATTCCTAAAGAATTCACAGGAATAAAGTTATGATGGCATTGTCATATTGTATTTCTTTCCCCATCAGGTATGCTTTTAGCGGACAAGAGACAGAACTGGCTGTAAATTACAGAGTCAAGAAATCTTATGGCCGCAGAACTGTGGAACTGACATGTAAGTTTTAGATAGGAATATAATAGAATAAATTTTTATTATGGTCAAAGACCAGCAATACACATTACATCTAACCATATATTAAAAAGTACTAACTTTAAGATATAATTTTAAAAATGTCAGCATTATAAGTGGAAAGTAGCATACATGTTCTCATTTTGTTCAGGTCATTTGCAGGTTTACCTAGGTGCAAAAGCGTTAAGTATGTATGTAAAAAACATGGTCCAGAAAACCACCCCCAGGTACCTAAATGTTCCAACCTGTTCCAGACTATGTCCTTCTATTTTCCAGGGGTATTGGCTAGGTCTTTTAGCAAAAACTAGAATTTTTGATTTCTCAAAGTTCAGGACCAGCTTGTTTTGCCTGCAATAGTTAAGTGTTGCCCTGATGGCTCTCTTCAGTCCTACGAGGGTTTGTGAGATAATAGCGGCATCATCAGCATATAAGAGAATTGGAACTTTGCGTTGTGCTAGGCTAGGGGGATGGAAGTCAGGGTTCTGTAGGAGATCAACCATAGAATTGATATAGAAGTTAAAGAGGGAGGGGGACAGGATGCATCCCTGCCGTACCCCTTTTTGTACCCTTACAGGGCCGGTTAAACTCCCTTGGGGGTTGCATCTCACTCTCAAAGTGGAATTGGCATACAATTTTTGTATGAGGAAAAGGTGCCTTTTGTTGATGGTGGTGCCTTTTAATTTATCCCAGAGGGTAACCCTGGATATTGCATCAAAGGCCTGCTTAAAATCAAGGAAGGCTACAAAAAGAGAGGATTTTTTTTTTACATGTGTATTTTTGTACTAAGTGGTGGAGTACCAAGATATGATCCACCATTGATCTTCCTTCTCTAAATCCGGCCTGTTCATCTTTGATTATCCCCCCTGAAATTAGCCAGTCCTGAAGTTTATTGTTTAGGTGTTTGGCATACAATTTACTAATAACGCTCAGGAGACTAATGAGTCTATAATTGCCTGGGTCATTTCTATTACCTTTTTTATGTATTGGTATAATAATTGCTACTCCCCAGTCTCTAAGCATATGGCCTGTTTTATCTATAAATGTAAACAATGAAGCTAAAAGTGGGGCCCACCAACTGGCATTCTTTTTGATTATTTCTGGGAGGACATTATCATCCCCAGGTGCCTTATTGGCCTTTAGGGCTCCGATCAACCGGGATATTTCTTCTGGTGTGACAGGGGGCCAGCAAGGAGTTTGGTCCAAACTAGTTTGGCTCTCATTGGTTACAACGTCGGGATCTGTGTAAAGCTCCCTAAAATATTCTTCCCAAGCATGAATCGGAACCTGATTTGTTGGGGGTAGGGGTGGTTTCCCCAGTCCCCCGGTGATGTACCAAAAAAGGGATGTATTTTTTGTCCTGACTGCCATAATTAGTCTGTGCCAAGACTCCTTCAGAGCCTCACTTTTCTTTTCTTTTAGAAGGTTCTTGTATTGTGCTTTCAGCTGCTTTAAGTAGTGAGTGTGATCCTCAGAAGGGGCCTTTTTACTTTTCCTGTACTCCATATTATATGTCCTTTTTAATTGCACGCAGTCTCTATCGAACCATTTTTTAGTCTTTGAAACCATCCTTTTGGGGTGAGTTGGTGATCTGTTCCTGAGCACTGAGTTCAAATTTAAAATTAAGGTTTCAAAAGTCTCTAAATAAGGTCCTCCACACTTGTCCCTTAGTAGAGAAGTGTGAAGCTCTATTGTTTCAGGGGCTGTCATCCATTTGGCCACTTTGTTGGCGTTTTTCTCATTCCATGTAATTTTAACCTGATTATTTTGCTTCTCTAAACTGGGGAGGTAGGCTGTGCTTGCCCTTAGAGATTGGTGCAGTGTGAGGGTAAGGAGTAATGAATTATGATCACTTTCCAATCGTGAGTCTATCTCCATCTTCGGTAAGAAATTCAGAAGTTCATAAGATATTATCCAGTAATCTACCGTGAATTTTCTTCCTGCTCCCCGATAAGTGTGTTCTGCTGGATAGTCACTCCATGGGGACCCATTAAGGATACAAAGATCTAAACGTACAGTCATTTGTCTTACATACCAACCTGCCCAATTAGCTTTAGGGTCTTTAAATTGTCTGGTATGAGAAGATGATCTCCTGTTACATTTTCCTCATAGTGGATCTTAAATTTCTTAAATAATGCATGATCATTTGGTCCCATTCTAGCATTTAAGTCCCCCCCTATGATTATTACAGCTTTAGGGTGTTTGATTGAACAGTCAAAAATAAAGTCTTCTATGCTGTCCCAAATCTTGTTAATCACATTATTCTTATTAAGTGTAGGACTGTAGATATTAAAAAGCAAAATCTCCACCTGTTTAAATTAGAGTAATGTAGTTACAACCCATGACTGGAGAGGTGGCAGCGATATACATTTAAATTGCAAGGCTGTATTAACTAATGTTGCAATACCCCCTTTAGCTCTCCCCCCCCCCCACCTTGCTTGGATCAGCTGGGATTGAGTTAACCCAATAACCATCTAATTGAATCTCCATGGCAGCCCAGGTTTCCTGCAGGAAGAGAATGTCAAATTGTGATATATATTCAAAAAATAGTTGGTCTTTTGATGGGACAGACCAACCCGCTATATTCCAGGTTATGAGGGAAAGTGGGTCTTCTTTTGCAGCTCATCAGGATACTTGCTTTATACAGAGGGAAGTTGTCTGGTTGTTACCATGCATAGAGGTGTCACCGCACACTGGGTTGGCCTTCTTTAAAAGTAGGGACGTACCATTTAAGTCGTGTGTAGACTCTTGAGGGACTTGTTCAGAGTAAGAGGTATTAGCACCAGCTAACAGAGCTTGCCATTCCGATACTTCTTCTCTGGGTGTAGGAGAAGGCGTTATTAGGTCGCATTTCATTCTTTGAGATGGAGGCTACGACGTGGGTCGACTCTCAGTCTCTTGGTTAGGTGCTGAAGGTACCGTGGGATATTCACACAGGGATGAGTGCATCTCCATCTCTACAGAGCTCCCCAATAACCCCTTTGGGTCTTGATTTCTATTTTCCATGATCTTGTATTCAAACACTCTCTTGTCCTCTGGAGGGGAAGTGAGAGGCTCAATTATTGGGGAAACCAGATCTATGAGTGGCTCTGTAGTGTCCATTGTAACCAATAAAGATTTCTTTAAGTGTCTCTTCTCTGGACAAGGCTGTTTGTCTCCCACTACCTTTCTCTCCCTTTCCCAAGGTTGAAGATAAGGAGGGGGCAGCCACCTTGGGAGCTCATATGTTAGCAATTAACGGAGTAACCTTTTCCTCACCAAAGACTCTGACGGGAAAGATTTGAAAGGAGGTTAGATATGCCTTCATCTTGAAAAGCATCTGAGGTATAGTGGGTTGTTTGAAAGAGAGGAGAATCCGCTTCCAATTTGGGACTTCAGGTAACCACTCCAGAGCACGGAGATCGATCATATCCCTGTGACAGTGAAGAAGCTGGCTTAGGGAATGTAATATTGCACTTCTGGAGTTCCAGCGTCCATAATTAAGTCTGTTCATCTGAATTCTAAAAGCTATCTGTTGGGTTTGTAGTGAGCGGTGTGATCTTTGTGATTGGGGGACAGATGCTTTCCTGACTTCTTTATTGATACCTTTCTCTCTCGTTGCCTTGTCCGGGGAGGGGCTGTTTTTCTGCCACCTTTTATCTGACTCTTTTGCCGTTTCTCTGGCACTTTGTTCTTTTTCCTCTCCTTTATCCTGCATATTGGAGTTATCCAGATCTTCTGCAAGAACTTTAGTGGAGGTGTCTGGGGCCCGATATTGAATTTGAAGAAAAACTGCTAGGTCTTTTTTCAATGTCTCTACATCGTTTTGGATGGCAATTAATTGTTCGAAAATTGAGACTACCGTTTGGGCTGTGAGGAGGCATTGTTTTGCCATAAACTCAGTCGAATTTTCCCAGGGTAGAGTCTCTGTATCCTGAATTATATGTTTATTGGTCGCCTTTTTAGCTTTTAGCTCAGCCTCCAAGTGGGAAGTTATTGGGCTAATTCTTTGTGAGAAGTGCTGGCTTTCAGTTTGTTCCCCTCTCGCCAGATCAGCAAAGTCTAGTAAATGCTGTTTTTCCACAACTTTTGTCAGGTCTTGTTCTAATCTCTCCAGATTATTGGGGATGGGGGGGGGAGGTTTGTTTTACTTACAGATCTCTTGCTGACAAGGAGCTCCTCGATTCTTGGCTGTTTTGCTGTTTTCACCGGAGGAAAAGATCTCGGGCTGGTGCTATGGCGTTTCTTTCTTTTCCCCATGCCTTTTTAGTTCTTGGCAGCAAACAAAAGTTTTTAGTTGTGTTATATTCTATGCTATTATCTCTGCAGAAAAATGTTAATGAAATAAAAAAGGTCCCAATTGGAGTGCTAAAAATAGATAAAATAAAATAAAACTGGGAGGCACTCCTGCAAACACGTTCCAGCTGCACCGGCGGCAGCTGGAAGATAGGTGTTACAATCCTTTATGGGAAGGGAGACCATTTATAAAACAGACCATATAAGATGAAAGGAAAATTATGCATAATACATATTCTCACACATACACACACATACACACACACACAGAGAATACGTTTAGGGATGAACTGTGAAATCCTTGGTGCTTTTTGATCTTGGTTGTTTGCTCATCCATCAATAGACATATGAAGATAAACCACATTTATTGACTATTCAAAAAAAGCAATTAAAAGAGCTAAGAAGGAAATGAAAAGACACATCCTCTCCAGCAGCCTACTCCCAGAGAAGCAGGGATTAACACTAGACAAACATTCAAGCAGAAAACAGATACCCTAGTCAAGAAACTATCAAGGATAAAAATCACACTCCTACAAATATTGGCAGGCCAAGCTAGGGTATATAAACAGGGAGCAAACCTCACACTTGCTAGCATTGATAATGTTTCCTAGTACTGTATGTGTAACTGCAACTCGTGTAATTCAGCCATTTGCAGTACACTATGTAAATCCTGTCTGGGTTTGTACTTCATACTAAACTATAGTTAGTCATTAAATAAACCACAATTATTTAAATTGTGTTTATAGGACTATAAATACCTGCCTATGAAAGCTTGTGGTTAGCCAAGATATTACAGTATTCCAGAATGTTTTACTTGAAACATTTCAGCCTGTAATTCTAGAACTTGCAGTTTTCAACTCCTATGATCTGATATGGAAGTCAGTTAATTTCTTTCCTGAAGCATCCTGAGGATGATTGTCTCTGTACACAGAGACAGCCATCTTTAATCTATTTACCTATCAGATATTTGAAGTTCACATCTAAAAATTATGAGCACTATCATCTCAGTAGAGATATTCCAGGAGTTAAAGTCACATACTTCAAGGATGACCTAGTTGGAGAAGGCTGCTTTTAAGCTCTCCTTTGATATAGGGGAGGAGAGTTGGTGCTATATAGTAGGACCAAATAATATACAGAAGTCATTGACAGTGATCTATTTTCTAAATATGGGGAAATTCAGATAATTAATTCTGTCCCTCTTGGATCAGGCAATTTCTATGACATTTGTATAGATTTATGTCCCTAACTCCTACTGTTATGCATGCTATATAATTATAGATATCAAAATTCCTTGTCCCAGGAATGGAATGTTCTAAGAAACATTAGAACATTCAATTTCTTTTCTGGATCCACTTTTTCTGGAGATGTTCCAACAGTTTTCTAGAAGTAAATATTCTGGGGGAAAGGCAATTGTTCATAGTGTTACATTGGTGGTCTTCTCCTGCAAAATCAATCATAGCTAGAGAGATTGTAATCATTTATACTGCAGATGGAGAAAATCTCTTATTTGAATACATTGTCCCAGGAAAATTTACTATACATAATGCATTGGAAAGAATCTTCCTTAATAATCAGGCTTTCTGTAAGAAGAAAAGCTTCCTATCTCCTAAGAATGAAATATTTAATTCATAGGCAACCTAAAGTAATATAAAGAAAACTTGTCTAGTACTGGAGACATTTGTATCCATATGTTGAATAGCTCTAAATCAGGGGTGTCAAACTCAAGGCCCACTTATATCTGGCCCACAGGACCACTCTGAAAACAGCGAAGGATTGGCCCATAGTGCCTCTGCCAGTGGAAACAGAGCTCAGGCCACCACAGGCACCCCCAACATGAGTGATGTTGAGCTGGCCATGTCCACCCACCCAACTCCCTAAGGTCAAACACAACTCTGATGCGGCCTTCAATGAAATCGAGCTTTGAATCTAAATCATAAAATAGCAGTTTTCTTCTGCGGGATTTAATGGTGTCTTTCCGTATCAATTATGCAATCAGGAAATCCATATAGTAAACATATGTATCTCATATCTCATTTGTACATTACATTCCCAGTGGGTAACCTAGGAGTAAGTGAAGAACTTCAGGAAAAACTCCAGGATGTTATGATTGTCCGGAACAATTTGGCCCTAGGAAAAATCTTGGGAGAAGGTAAGTACCATCCATCTATGCAGTTGTCGTAACTGTCAAGCAAGACATCTTTCCTCACCCTGCATAAACTGAATTAAGTTTATGGTAAAAGCATTTCATTTGCGAACCAGCTCACTTAGAGAATTACCAATCAGATATGTTCCAAAGAACAGCTTGTATTAAACAAAATAGGCAGGAGCCTTGTAAATTAAAAAATATTGTTTATTGTATCACTTAATTTAATTACAGTCATGGGCCAGAGCAACTTATATATAAAATAATAATAAAACAGATACTTCAAAATTAAAATATTACTAAAGTAGCAAAATGCAAAAAAAATTATTAGCTTCAAACAATATTCATATTTTCACCAAAAGAGTTATCTATGTTCCAGTGTAGTCAAGATTCGGAATCTGACTAGACTTTCTGAGATCTGTACTACATGGTCAGCTGATGGGTATTTTCAGCCCCACTCAAATATCTCTATAAAAGAAGCAAGTACATGACCTACAGTTTGAATTTCCTTATTGCTATATGATAGAGATGCTGTTGTTTGTAAAACCTCCCTTCCAAATAAGCATTGGCAAGGGAATTAGAGCAGGCCAATAAAACATCTTTTCTGGTATCTTTAAAGACTATATTAAATAAATATTGGGCAAGTGCAGTGTTTTTTTCTGGTCTGAAAGGAAGAAAGTAAAATGGGCACAGGTTGAAATTATGTTGCAGGTCAGTATCTCTAGTATGCTGATATGGTCTGATGATCAAAGTCTATTAAGATTATGCATTAGGTCAAAATCCACAATTCCCTAGGTTGGCATTAAGTGATTTCTACCTAGAAAAAAGAAATTTATCTTTAAGTGATCAAAACAACTCAACTAATTGAGAATTAATTTAAGGTAAGAGCTAATACAGTACATGCTTTTTTGCAGAGTTTCAATTCAGTCTCAGAGCAAAAGAATGAGTTTGGAACCCATTGTGGAACTAAAAAGATGTCCTTTAAAAAACTATTCCAAAGGTTTCTAATGCCTACATATAAAATAGCTATAAGGTAGCTGTGGTATTATGCTGGCTTCAAACACTTTTAGCCCACTTTGTTATATAATTACTTCCTTTTGTACATACAAATTTTAAGATGCCAACTAGACTTCTTTTCACCATCCCTTTTAACGATTAAATCTGCGCCTTCTAAGTGTCTGTAGTCTGGAAAGCAATTCTGAAAAATGTAAAAATCTGAACCTGTTCAGTAACATTCTTTCTCCTGTTGCCATCTTTGTTTATATCAGAGGTCTCTTTAAAAGTATCATAATTTCCATTTTGATAGTCAAAACCTAGCTTATTTTCCATGCTAGAGGGGGCAGCTGATCTAAATGCTATCTGCTATATATAATGTTGAGATAATGGCTGCACCATCTTCATAAAAAAGTAAAGCAATTGCTCTTTATATGAAAGTGATATCAAATAAGGATTATATAACTTTTAAAATGTTGTAAACATATTCCTTTAAGATTACAGTTCAAGATTTCTTTCATATATATATAGTACTTTATTAACTCTCACGTGACTCTTTGTAACTTATATTGTGCAAAGTATTGTACAATACTAATATTTCATTTCTAGGTAACAAATATTTAAATGGCCTTAACCCAGTCACTCTGATAGTTTGGAGTCTTAACTGAAGACAAACTTCTAACTTCTATCAGACTCATCCTTCTATCCATACCCCTCTCCAAATTCTTTTTACCTAAATTATGGTGATCTGTAATATCTAGTAATAATGTCAACAATACAAGTGAAGATATCTGTCACACTGGATTGACCCTTTAACAGTTTCCAATGCATGCCCAGATTTGCAGTTTAAGTTAAACACTTTTGTCTATTCACTAACTTCTCAAAAATATCATAAATGTAGCCCTTTGCACTGGCTTATTCTGTGAACCTTTTTTTCCCAGCAGAAATTTATGTTTTGTTCCAAACACTTTTTTTGTATAACTTCTGTCCCTATCACATTTTAATTTTATCCCTAGTTGGGCTGTGAAGCAAAACGTAAACCCAAAGAGAGTGGAGAGGCAGAGGGAATAGTCTAAGAGTGAGTTTGTAGAAGTTCATTAATGGCCATGGTAGAGATTAAGATCATTTACGTCCTTTTTACCAATGTTCCAATGTAGATTTTGCCTTTGTTTTTCCTGTGAATGTATGTAATCTCAGCAAACTCTGGATTAGATAGCTTGATAACATGAGGTAAGTATGCTTCATGAAGCAGCTGAGCCTATCCCCATTAGTACTTTGTTGATCTGAAGAATCTTCTCAGTCTTGTTAACTAAATTTTGAAATGAGAGTTTAGGTATGGAGACAAACATGGTATTATTTCTCCATTTAGGGGAATTTGGATCAGTCATGGAAGGGAGTCTCAGTAATCCTGATGGAACCACTCAGAAAGTTGCTGTGAAAACAATGAAATGTAAGTATTGTCTGGACTCTACAGATCTAAAGTTATTTGTGTTTAAGAAATATTCAGGAGTATTTAAAAACATAGATAATCAAACAATGTTGTAGGACTCCTCCAAAAAGAAAAAATCCTTTCCAATTAAGAATCCAGAAAATTATGAAGAGACAGAAGGTTGTCTATTACTCAGTTATCTATTGTTAAAAGGTATATGCTACTTTTCATTTTATCAAGTACAGTATATCAGATTAATTTAAAAAAATAATCACATATCTTTTAGCAGTGCTTATTAAAAACACACCTCTGTTTTGAGGATTTGTTTCTCTGATACTAACTAAGGAAAACAATCAGATGATAAAATAATCTCAGATTCAATCTTGCATTCAATTCTATAATAATAATAATCTTTATTGTCATTGTACTAAAATTACAATGAAATTGGTTATAATCTGTTAGTTTCTAAAATAGAAGTTTATGTTCGAGAATATAGGTCTTATCACAATTTAATTGTGAATGTTGTGGTGTTTGTGCATAATTTCCATGAAAATTAGAAACTTGCCTTGAAACATTCAAAGAGCCTGCTTCCAGATACTGTATACAATTGAAGCAGCAACTTTCATTTAGTTATGCTGCATTCCTTTGTTCTGACATTTGACTAAAATTATGAGGAACAATGCTGGTCTTAATTTTCACCACAATAACCTACTCATACATCTGATCACAAGGGATAATGTTCTGTTAACAGATGCTTAGGATAAGATAAAGTTTCCTTTGAACAGGCAAAACATTGTACTGTATTTAAAATACTAATTTCTTATTAAACCTTTTTATTTATTCTATTATATTTCAGTGGACAGCTTTTCCCAACGAGAGATTGAAGAGTTCCTCAGAGAAGCAGCTTGTATGAAAGACTTTGATCACCCAAATGTCATCAAACTTCTTGGTGAGTCAACTAGGAAACAGTGCTTCTTAGCTAAAAATATTTTATTCACAGCCCAATAGAAAATCATTATAACTGCCTAAATCCATATTGATTACATACAGAAAAAAATGTAAGCACGAGATAACTTGCATGCATCAGGAGATTATTGTACATTTCAAAAATGAATTGTACATTTCAGAGGATATTTATATTAGCAGTTCATTGGTAAATTTATTATTTGAACTATCACTGAAAACCCTCCTTATTCACATTTGGACAATTGTAGATTAGTATAATGCATCTAATATCACAGTCATCACAGTGCTCTTAAGGCCTAGAAAATTAGATAGAATCAAAGATTGATTGTTTGTAACTCTGATAATTAAACAGAACTACCTCAGTCAAAAACAATATATCATTAAATATGTTTTGCCAAGTAAGTAATATTAGAGGGGTTATTGGATATCTAAATCATAAATCCTATCTTCTACAACAGGGATCTCCAACCTTTGCAACTTTAAGTCTGAAGGACTTCAGCTCCCAGAATTCTCCAGCCAGCTTTGGGACTTTAGCTCTCAGAATTCTCCAGCCAGCTTTGCTGGCTGGAGAATTCTGGGAGCTGAAGTCCTTCAGACTTAAAGTTGCAAAGGTTGGAGACCCCTGTTCTACAAGAAGTAACCAAATAAATCAAGTGGCTCTTAAATTTGTTTTTGTACGGTTGTTTTGTTTTCCCCCTCACAACTGGAACATTACTGTGTGCATGTTGTTGTCTTTATTGTGAGATCTTCCTGAATCAATTCTGTTTGTACTTTCTAGTCTGCTTTAAGGAATGAAACAACTGAATTTGAAACTGGATTATTTTATAAAAGACATTTTTAAATGGTTGCTCCTTTTTATTTTTAGTAAATATTCTTATTCTATTTGATGTTATTATAAGTCAGTGTTGTATTCGGGAAAGTCAGACTGGTTTGCATTGGAGACTTTTGGGACATTCTGATTGGCTGCGACTTGCCGGCTGTTGGGCGGGGCAAGAGCAGCCATCCGATTGGCTCTCCGTCTGATTAGCATTAGCTTAAATGACCAGCAGCCGGAGAGGAGTTGTTGGTGTTCTGTGTGTGAATAAAAGTAGTGTTTTAACAGGAAGGGTTCGACTGCGTCTTTTCCGCTCTGGCAACTTAACACTGGCGACGAAGGTTTGTGATTTTGAACCTGGTTTTCTTTTGTTTTCTTTTTTTTTTTTTAAATGGCAACAGTTCACCCTTTTCCAGAGTTTCGTTCTGACAATGAAACCTGGGAAGCTTATATGGAGCGTTTTGAATGCTTCCTTCAAGCAAATGATCTTGCCGCATTGCCTGCGGACAGGAAAAGGGGGCTGTTTCTTAATTACTGCGGGCCAGACATGTTTGCAACCGCCAGAGCTTTGGCTGCCCCTATTCCAGTCCATGTCATTACTTGGGACTTACTCCTGTCTAAATTGAAAGGGCATTATGCCCTAGCTCCGTCCAAATTCACTAGGAGACATTCTTTTTGTCAGAGGCTTCAAGGGGCTTCTGAGTCTATTGGACAATATATGGCTGCCTTACGTGCTGCTGCTGTTTACTGCGAGTTTGTGGACTTAGAAGAGGCTTTGTTGGAGCAGTTTATCTCGGGCGTTCGCGATTCCCGGCTATAGCGCCGTTTGTTAGCATGGGCGGAGCTTTCCCTTCAGTCTGCTGTAGACGAGGCTCGCGCGTCTGAAATGGCTGAAAGATCCATCGCAGAGATTCACAAATTTCATCAAGCTGTTATTCCTCCCCCTCCCTCTCCTTCTATCAATTACCAAATGGAGGAGGATGAGTTGTCATCGGAGGGAGAGGAGAAAATTGGCCGCCTCTCAACACTCTAGTAAGATCAGATTTCAGCCCTCTCACAGTGGAAAGGGTTGCTCCAGCTATGGGGGAAAGCATCTGCGTCCTAATTGTAAATTTAAGAATGCTGTGTGCCGCTGTTGCAGCAAGAAGGGCCATCTGACTGCTGTGTGCCGTGCCTCATCACCGGTTCCTCGTTTACCTCCACATGATGTTCCTGAATTTCGCTGGGGCTCCAGACAAGTTACACGTCGTCGGAATTGTTATTACATTGATGGTGATGGTGCCACTGGCCCTGCATGGACTGTCAGTTCAGCGTCCTATCCTGAGGGTGGGTGCGGGAAAATTTCCCTTACAGTTCTATTAGAGGGCCAACCATGTCCCATGGAACTGGACACTGGCTCTGCAAAAACTATTTTGTCTTGGGAAACTCTAAGGAGGATCGTTCCTGGCGTTTCGCACCATAAACTCTCAGATTGCCCTGTCAGACTACGGGATTATAAGGGCAATTTAATTCCTATCATTGGGAGTGGGCGTTTCACTGTCCATTATGGCCAGTTTAATGGCAAATTACCTGTCATTGTTGTGGGTAAACCTTTAGCATCACTATTAGGATTGGATTGGTTCAAGGCGTTAGGCCTGTCCATTGCAGGAATACACTCCATGTCCTTAACTGATGATTTCACAGGATTAATTCGGGAGTTTGCTGATGTGTTTGATTCAGTTTTAGGGAAATATACCGGCACTCCCATTTCCCTCAATCTTAACCCTGCTGTGGCTCCCATTCGGCTTAAGGCACGCTGTGTTCCCCTGGCATTGAGGGACAAGGTGGACGCAGAACTAGATAAGTTGGTGGCCCAGGGGGTGTTGGAGCCAATCGATCACTCGAAGTGGGAAACCCCTATTGTGATTCCCCTTAAAGCAGATGGATCTGTCAGGATTTGCGCCGATTTTAAATCAACGTTAAACAAGGCATTACAAGTGCATCCCTGTCCTGTTCCCGTAGTGCAACATGTGTTACATTCTTTGGGGAATGGGAAAGTTTTTGCCAAGTTAGATTTGGCACAAGCGTATCAACAGCTGCCCGTAGACGAGGAGACAGCGCTTGCGCAGACCATAGTCACACACCGTGGGGCTTTTAAATGCCGCCGGTTGCAATTTGGAGTAAGTGTAGCGCCTGGACTCTTCCAGAGCTTAATGGAGCGTTTGCTCCATGGGCTACCTGGACCATACTTTGATGATGTGCTTATTGCAGCCCCTTGCAAAGCAGATTTGGTCACAACCTTGAGGACAGTGTTTTACAGGTTCTGGAGGGTTGGTTTAAAACTTAAGCGCTCAAAATGCCAATTAGGTGTACCAGCCGTGGAATTCCTGGGATATCTTATCGAAGAACAGGGTATTCATCCCACTCCTGCCAAGGTAGCCACCATTACTAATGCCCCTACGCCTCAGGACAAAACAGAATTACAAGCCTTTTTGGGTCTTTTAAATTTTTATTTGTTAGATTCTGCTACAACCTGGAATTGGACTGACCGCGAAGCTCAAGCTTTCGCGGCCGTAAAAAAATTGCTAGTGTCATCCGCTGTCCTTGTCCAATATGACAAACGTGTTCCTTTGGTTCTTGCCTGTGATGCCTCTCCTCTTGGCATGGGGGCAGTACTTAGCCATGCCTATCCAAACGGTATGGAGGCACCAATTGCCTTCTACTCTCGAACGCTGTCCAGAGCTGAAAAGAACTATAATCAACTGGTCAAGGAGGCGCTTGCTGCGGTTGCATGCATAAAACGTTTTCACCATTATTTATACGGTCGGCCGTTCCAATTAGTGATGGACCACAAGCCGTTGCTGGGCATTATAGCTGGTGACCGGCCTACTCCCCAAATTCTCTCCCCACGAATGTCTCGTTGGGTCGAATTCTTAACAGCTTATTCGTACTCCCTTGTCTACAGGCCTGGGAAGCACATCGGGCATGCTGACATGTTAAGTCGTTGCCCTCTGCCATTCTTAGTAGAAGACCCAACCCCTTCATTACCTGTCTTCTTGGTCAATGATTTAAATTTGCCCATTTCTGCTACAGATGTTGCTTGTCATTCAGCTAAAGACCCCGTGATGGCCCAGGTGCTGGATTTTGTTAAAAGGGGTTGGCCTACACAGTCACCAACCCCTGAGTTCGTTCCGTATTTTCGAAGGCGGACCGAATTGTCTGTCTTGCAGGGATGTTTATTATGGGGATGCAGAGTAGTGATTCCACCAGATCTCCATCAATTCGTACTTGCCCGACTGCATGATATCATCCGGGCATTGTACGGATGAAGTCGTTGGGCCGTGGTTACGTTTGGTGGCCTGGCATGGATGCAGCCCTGTACGCCCTGTCAGCAATCACGTCCCGCTCCTGCCATTGGGACTGTCATGGATTGGGACTGTCATCCCGCTCCATGGAGCCGTGTTCATATTGATTTTATGGGTCCAATAGTGGGTCAATCCAATTATTGTCAGTCCTGGCTGCAACCGAGGCTCGCCATGATGTTACAGTCAATAAACGGACATTTATTTGAACTTTTACGTGAGGCCGTGAATCATTTGAAGTTTCTCTTGGGAGCTTGACAGACAGCCAGGACTTTTAAAAGAAATCTATCAAGATTTCCGGGCTACCTGAGTCCCGCTACCCCCAGGCAATGCCTGAGGGAGGAGATCAGGCCATGGCAGAAAAAAGCCTCATTTCAGCTGGAGGCCAGCCAACCCCCCTGAACAGTAGAGCTCCAGACATCCAGCCTGTAAAATCTTTTCCAGCAACAGAAGCAAGAAAAGATAAGTACTGGATGTGGGACTGGGAACAAGCCAGACGGCCCCGGCCCCAGATGGGATCCCTGGGGGGTGCAGTAGAGAAACTGAGGGAGGATTTTGATCAAGCCACCCTTCATGATGAGAGGCCAGCCTGCCATCCGGAAGAGAGAGGAGGCATATCTGATCCTGCTGAAGGGAGGAGATGCATGCTGGAGCACAGCCCCAGAAGCAAGCATGCTGCCAAGAGCAGGCAACTCCCCCCCTCTCCCCCTCCTAGAGCTGAAGAAGATGACCGGCCGTATCAGGCACGGGCATACAGGGGCCAGGAGGAAAACAGGAGGGAGGGAACTAAACGATCCACCCCAATTCAGGGGAAAGTTTGATGGTAATTCAGACCAACTAGCTCTATTCCTTGATTCAGCTGATATCCACTTAGAACGCTATGGGCACCTCTACCCATCCCCCAGAACCATGGTGAATGCCATTGCAGAGGGTTTCGAGGGGGAAGCAAAAGAATAGCTAGCAGCCCTCCATAAGCGGAGAGCCCCCCAACTGCAAGATATAGATGACTTCCTGCAAGTGCTAGAGGCCAGGTTTGAAGAGGGGGAGGAGGACCCATATGCAGAGGAGGAACTCAGCAACCTAAAGCAAAAAGGCCGCCCCATCAAAGAGCACATCCGTGAATTAAGGAGGATAGTTGGAAGACTACCCCCCCTACCAGAACGGTTGCTGGTGCATTTTTTCAGAATAAGCCTGGATAAACGTATTGCCCAAGTAACTGCATATCGTGACATCCCAAACCAACTCTCTGAGTGGTTCCGAATGGCAACAAAAGTCGACAGTGGGCTACGTGCCAACGACACAAGGAAGGAACCAGACACAAAGGAAAGGGGTCAACCTAATCTGAAATCATCCCGCCAAAAGAAAGAAATGGCACCACAGCGAGACCTGAGACTAGCCCTCCCTCGAAGTTCCGTGAGGTGTTACAGATGCGGGGGGATGGGCCACATGATAGCTGCATGCCCAACCCCAGTCCCGAAACCAAGGCTGGACCTACCACCCAGGGCCCGACAAGAATGAGGGCCCCGATGGGCCATCAACACATCCAGGAGGGCTCTTCAAGCTGCAGGAGTCTCCTCCCTCCCAGGCAAAAGCAGTGAAACCCCAGGCAATGATGACCAGCCAATTGAACCCTATGACAGCGAGGATGAGGGAGAAAATGACCCAATGGTGAGCGAATCAATTTACCCTTTCCTTTTTCCAATACGCCTCACAACCCCGAAAACGGGAAAACAGGAGGATTTTCAAGCCCTTGTAGACTCAGGCTGCACTAGGTGCTTGATCAACTTAACCACAGTTCAGAAACTGGGGATCAGAGCGAAAAGACTGAACCACCCGATTCGGTTTGAGCAGGTTGACGATTCCCTAATGGGAGGAGCCTATGCCACTCACCTAACTGAACCAGTGAGACTAGAATTGCCAGATCACTGGGAAATAATTCGATTCATAATAGCCCCCAAAATGACAGAGGCAGTCATACTTGGACTTTCCTGGCTAGAGTGGGGACCGACCATCTGGTGGCAAGGGGGCACCCGCAGGCTTAGGATATCACCTGGCCCTCAACCCCTCCCTCACGAGCAAGCAAAAATACCACTCACATTGGGAGCCCCACAAGAGAGACCACAAGAACAACCGGCAACCACATCTGACAAAACCCCAGAGGCTGAACTGATTCCAGTGGAATACCAGGACCTTGCAGAAGTGTTCAGTGAGACAGAATGCGACATTCTGTCTCCCCACCGCGAAACAGATTGTGCCATTGAAATCATCCCTGGGGCAAAACTACCCAAACCCAAGCTGTATGCCATGACGCCTCGAAAGATGCAAGAAATGCGTGAATACATAGACAAAAACCTAGCACGAGGGTTCATCAAGCCAGCCAAGCCACGGATTGCGGCACCAGTCCTCTTCAAAGAGAAAAAAGATGGAACTATGCGTCTGGTGGTGGACTTTTGGGGGATAAATGGGGTGTGCGTACACAACCTATACCCGCTTCCCCCTCATGAAAGATATGCTGTCTCACTTGGCCAAGGGAAAAGTCTTTACCAAATTAGACCTCAGAGAAGCATACTACCGAATACGGATCAGGGAAGGAGATGAATGGAAAACAGCGTTCAACTGCCCTTTAGGAAGTTTCCAATTCAAAGTGATGCCTTTTGGATTACAGGGAGCCCCAGCAGTGTTCATGCAGTTAATAAACGAGGTGCTACATGAGCACCTCTGCAAGGGGGTCCTTGTCTTTCTAGATGACATCCTTATTTACACTGAGACCGTCGATGACCACATACCCCTGGTTCGCCAAGTACTGGAAAAACTTTTGGCAGCCAACCTGTATGTCAAACTATCAAAATGTGAATTCCACCGTGAGCGACTAGACTATCTAGGCTACCGAGTGTCAAATGAGGGAATAGAGATGGACCCAGCTAAAGTGCAAGCCGTCCTAAGCTGGCAACCCCCTCGCACCCGTAGACAGCTACAAAGTTTCCTAGAGTTCGCAAACTTCTACAGGCAGTTCATTCCCTCCTTTGCGAAGATTGCCAAACCCCTGACAGACCTCCTGAAGACAGGGAGCCCAGGAATGAAACCTCGTCCGGGACAACCCCTACAGTGGAGCCTAACCTGTCAGGAGGCATTCAAAACACTGAAAGAAATGTTTGCAAAGGAGCCGGTACTGAAGCATCCTGACCCTGAGCAACCTTTCGTGATCCAGGCAGACGCCAGCGACATGGCCGTAGAAGCAGTACTACTCCAAAGAAACAACCAAGGAAATTTACAACCTATACCTCCCGCAAACTCTATACCTTCCGCAAACTCATCCTGTCACTCATCCAGTCAGTCATCCTGACTGCGCTTATGCAAAGATGGCGGGCTAGCTCTGGAGCTCCGTGTGGGCTGCGGAGGCCGTTAGCATTTTTAAGTGCTCCCTGCCCTCGCTTGCGATCTTGGAGGGCATGGGATGATGAGGGACCCACCCGGCCATTCCAGGGTGAGGTTCGCAATATCGGGGGTAGAGCGGGCGGAGCGCCGGCGACTGGAACGCCCGGACGGTGAGAGCGCCGGAGCGGGAACTGCCGCAACAGAGGCCAGTGCAGAGGCCGCCGCCCGGACGTTTTAACAGGGGCGGAGAGAGGCCGGCTGCACTGAAGAACTCCGGAAGCTGTTGGTGGCGAGCCGTGGGGCGAGACGGTGGTGAGAGTGCCGGGTGGCCAGCGGTAACGGTGAGAGATGTGTGGAGGAAAGACGGTGGAGGAGGCGAAGACGCTGGAACGGTGGAACGAAAGGGAGAGTGGAGAGAGAGAGCGGAGGGGAGAGGTGGCCGCTGAAAACCGAGCCGACGGCGGTGGGAGCGCCGGGAGGCGAGGGGTGAAGGCGGCGACAGAGGAGCTGGCTGGAGGAAGGTGGAAGGTGGCGGCTGTGAGAGAGCCGCGTGGTGGTCGAGAGTGGAGAAGGTTTGAGGCGGCTGCTGGAGGCCAGGCTGACGGCGGTGGGAGCGCCGAGAGGCTACTGGCGAAGGCGGTAACACGGGGGATGGCGGCGGTGGGAGCGCCGAAATGGACGTGGACGGCCGCTGACCAGTTGTAATATCATCTCCCCATGGTCACTCTCCTAAGTTTGGGAGAATTACGCCACCAAGGCCTTGGTAGGCCCGGAAGAACGGATTGTCTTAAAGAACGTGTGACAGTAATCAACTATGGACGCCCCAATGATCATCATTGCGAACTAACTGTAATTTAATCTTAACTTACCAACTTAATTTATTCTGGTTTACCTCACCTTGCACTTTACTTCATTTTCCAACTAAATGAATTGAACTGAATGAACTGTTTTAACTAATTGCTAACGATTTTTAACATCTGTATTTATTCCAAAACCCACCCGAATTCCATCTACATAATTTATTCGGACAGGATTAATTTTAGTCATCTATTTATAAATATATGTATACCAGAGCAAACCTACTATCTCTGCGAGAGTCCCCGCTCTCGCAGGTTTGGCCCTCTGATCTATCTAGGGCCCATCTTGATGATGGTATTGTTAATCCGAAGAGATGGGCGAAGCGCGGCCTTAGGGGATTTTTAGTTTTTAAGTTATTTAAATTATCTTTTTTAGGGGGTACGAGGGAGGGGGGCGAATATAGACAGATGGAGACGGAAGTAGTGATCAATAGGAAGGGCCAGGACAGCAGTCGACGGAGGGAAGCGGAAGGTGCTGAAAGGAGGGGGGATACTCGAGTCGTTCCACAGGAGGGCATACCAATTCAGAGGGTCGTGGGGAGGGGCAGGACCGAGGGGAGACAACTTTCATCCTCCCGGTTGGTGGCTCGTAACCGTTGGCTGCAAACGGTCGGGTGCCACAACCCCCGCAGGCTAGGTGGTCAGGGAGTACAGAGCCAGGGTCTGCGGCTGATGTTTTGCAACGCCAGGTCCGTTGTCAACAAAGCCCCCCTCATTAGTGACCTTGTGTCAGAGGGGGAGCCGGACCTGACTGGTATTGCGGAAACCTGGTTGGGCCACGAGGGAGGACTTCCCCTCGTTGAAATGTGCCCACCAGGCTACCGCGCTTTTCATCAGCCTCAGGCCCTAGGCAGGGATGGTGGGGTACCGGTCATTATCAAGGAAGGCCTTGAGCCGAGAGAGACCATTGTGCCTCAGACCACCGGCTGTGAGTCCCTCTGCGTGAAGTGGGGCCTAGGGAGGCAGTTGGGCTTGCTGGTTGTATACCTGGCTCCCCGCTATGTAGCAGCAGCCCTGCCCGAGCTCCTGGAGGTGATCGCTACGGTGGCAGTTGAGACCCCCAGACTTTTAGTCATGGGGGACTTTAATCTGCCATCGTTGGGCGAATCATCCGAGGCAGCTCGGGAGTTCATGGCTTCCATGACGGCCATGGACCTGACCCAAGTAATTCAGGGCCCCACCCATGAGGGTGGACATACGCCGGATCTCATCTTTGTCTCGGGCCAATGGAAGAGTGATCTGGGTATAGGGGATATAGCCATCACACCCTTGTCATGGTCAGACCACTCACTTCTCCGGCTCGACTTTCCGACCGCTGCTCCCCTCCGCGGGGAGGCGGAACCAGAGTTACCAATCTGGTACCGCCCCAGGCGCTTGATGGACCCAGATGGGTTCCAGACAGCGCTTGGGCCATTTCCTGTACCCCTGACCCGCGCCCCGATGGAGGACCTCACGGCCGCATGGAACATTGCGGCCGTGGGAGCCTTGGATCGGGTCGCGCCCTTGCGGCCTCTCTTGCGGCGGCGAACCACCCTGGCTCCTTGGTTCACTGAGGAGCTGTGGGTGATGAAACGCCGCAAGAGATGCCTAGAGGGAAGATGGAGGTCTACCCGCTCTGAATCTGACCGGACACAGGTAAGAGCCCATTTACGGACTTACATTGTGGCGCTGAGAGTGGCCAAACGTCATCATTGTGCCACTCTCATAGCATCCGCAGAAAACCGCCCTGCCGCCTTGTTTGGGGTGACCCGCTCCCTCCTTCAACAGAGGGAGCGGGAAGCCCCGCTACAGGGTAGAGCAGAGGAATTTGTGACTTTTCTGCAGGAGAAAACCGCTCAGATACAGAGTGAGCTAGCCCCCATTCATGGCCCAGTGGGATGCCATGAGAGAGATCTTGTTTGGGAGGAGTTTGACTCCGTTGCTTCCGAAGATATGGACAGGCTACGTGGGCGACTGTGAGCCACCACATGTTTATTGGACCCGTGTCCCTCCTGGCTTGTACTGGCATCCTGGGAGGTGACACGAGGCTGGCTCCAAGAGGTTGTCAACGCATCCTTACGTGAGGGTTCCTTGCCCGCTTCCCTAAAAGAGGCTATGGTGAGGCCCCTCCTTAAGAAGCCCTCTTTGGACCCAGCTCTTTTAAACAACTATCCTCCAGTCTCCAACCTTCCCTTTTTGGCGAAGGTTGTTGAGAGTGTGGTGGCACAACAGTTTCCCCGTCACCTGGAGGAAATTGAGTATCTAGATCCGCGCCAGTCCGGCTTTCGGCCCGGGCATAGCACCGAGACGGCATTGGTCGCGTTGGTAGATGATCTCTGGAGGGCCAGAGATGGGGGATGTTCCTCCATCCTGGTCCTATTAGACCTCTCGGCGGCTTCCGATACCATCGACCATGGTATCCTATTGCATCGGCTGGGGGGGTTGGGGGTGGGAGGCACCGTTTTAAGGTGGTTCTCCTCCTACCTCTCTGGCCGATCGCAATTTGTGTTGGCAGGAGAGCAGAGGTCGACCCCGAGACCCCTCACATGCGGGGTGCCTCAGGGGTCGGTCCTCTCACCTCTCCTGTTTAATGCATACATGAAGCCGCTGGGTGAGATCATCCGTGGTTTTGGGGTAGAGTACCATCTGTACGCTGATGATACTCAGCTGTACATATCTACCCCAAACCACCCCAACGATGCCGTAGCGGTGATGTGCCAGTGCCTGGAAGCCGTGCGGATCTGGATGGGAAGTAACGGACTCAGGCTCAACCCGACCAAGACCGAGTGGCTGTGGTTTCCGGCTGCCCGATTCAACCAGCTTTCCCCAACGCTGGCCATAGGGGGCGAACATCTTGCCCCTGTGGATTTGGGTGTCCTCCTGGATACCCGGCTGTCTATGGAAGAGCAAGTGACAGCCGTGGCCAGGAGGGCGTTTTACCAGGTTCGCCTGGTTCGCCAATTGCGCCCCCTATTGGATCGGGACGCCCTTCGCACAGTCACTCATGCCCTCGTGACATCCCGACTGGACTATTGTAACTCTCTCTACATGGGGCTTCCCTTGAGGTGCACCCGGAGGCTTCAGTTAGTTCAGAATGCAGCCGCGCGAGCAATTATGGGGACCACTAGGTTCACCCACGTTACACCGCTCTTGCACGAGCTGCACTGGCTGCCTGTTGTCTTCCGGGTGCGCTTCAAGGTGTTAGTTATCATCTTTAAAGCGCTCCATGGCTCGGGACCTAGCTATCTGCGGGATCGGTTTCTGCCCCATACATCCTCACGGCCTATTCGCTCCCACAGAGAGGGACTTCTCCGGGTGCCATCCGCTAGACTTTGTCAGCGGGCGACGCCCAGGGGAAGGGCTCTCTCTGTGGCGGGCCCGGCCCTCTGGAACGACCTTCCCCCTGATATCAGAACGACCACGAACCTCCGCTCCTTCCGTATGAAACTGAAGACCCATCTTTTTCGACTGGCCGGCCTTGGATAGTCTCTCTGTCTATAGATTTCAAATGTATTTTTAAATGGGATTTTAGTCAATAATTTTAGCACGGGATAAATTGTTTAATTGTGTTTTAAGTTATGTACTTTTGTATTTATTGTTCTTATTGTTTTATTTTTCCCTGTGCACCGCCCCGGGTCCCTGTGGGGAGAGGGAGCGGTTAATAAATTCGATTATTATTATTATTAAACTCACAGACACGGAGAGACGATGGGCCGCATGGGAAAAGGAGGCTTTTGCAGTGCGATGGGCACTACTAACCTGGAGACACCTGCTAGAAGGGAGCCAGAAACTGTTTGAAGTTTGGACCGACCACAAAAATCTGGAAGCTCTCAGAACCCCACGGAAACTATCACCCAAACAAGTCCGATGGGTTCAATACTTCAACCATTTCAACTTCGTACTAAAGCACATTCCAGGGCAGAGGAACTTTCTAGTTGATGCCCTTTCCCGCATGCCTCAGTACAAATGTGAACGGGAGCACGTAGTGGACGCCATTATTCCTTCTGCTCAACCAGCTGCCCAAGTAACCACCAGGCAGCAACACCGTGACCGACGGGGTCAAACCACAAGCGATCTAACCACAAGACTCAAAAATGAGCTGCTAACAGACCCTTGGTTCCAAAACAACACATCTTGACGAAGAGGGATGACCTCGCCTGAAAGGGGACGAAACTCTATGTTCCAGAATCTCTACGTATCCTAGTTCTCCAGAGGAGCCACGACGCCAAATTGGCAGGCCATTTTGGGTTCCTAAAGACTTTACACCTAGCCCGGAGGCAATTCTGGTGGCCTGGAATGAAGAAAGATGTGGATAGCTATGTAAAACGTTGCACAGTCTGTGCCACAATGAAAATACGACCAGGAAAACCCCCGGGACTACTGCAAACAGTGGCAGAACCAACGAGGCCATGGGAGGAGATTGCAATGGACTTTATAGCAGTTGCCAAAAAGTGGGGGAAACACAGTGATTTGGACTGTAATAGACATGTTCTCCAAGCAGGCACACTTCATTCCCTGTAGCGGACTACCCTCGGCTCACAAGCTGGCTAAACTGTTTGTGAAGCATATCTACCGACTGCATGGAGTACCTCGAAGAATCATCTCAGACAGAGGGGTCCAGTTCACGGCTAAATTTTGGAGGGAGTTCCTGCGGTCCTTTGGATCATCTCAGGGTCTTAGTTCAGCTTTCCATCCGAGCACTAATGGGGCAGCAGAAAGACTGAATGCCATGATAGAGCAGTACCTGAGGTGCTACATGAACTATCAGCAGTCTAATTGGACAGACCTTTTATCTTTCGCTGAGGTTGCATACAATAATGCTGTTCACAGCAGCACAGGACTCACGTCGTTTAAAGTAGTGAGCGGCATGGATTTCCTCCCAATGTCTGAGTATCCAAGAGACACCCCCCCCTCCTCAGTCAGCTTGACTGATTGGATGTCGATGCTGAAAGCAGCTTGGGAAAATGTCAAGAAAGCTCTAGACAAAGCGACACAAACCTACAAGAAACAGGCAGATAAACACCGGGCTCCGCAACGGCCGTTTCAGGTGGGAGAGAAGGTTTACCTCTCCACAAAATATTTGAGACTAAGACTGCCCAGCAAAAAACGGGGGCCAAAATTTGTGGGGCCATTCCCCATAATAAAGATCATCAACCCAGTCACAGTGATATTGAAACTGCCTCAATTGCTGGGGAAGACACACCAATCGTTTCATAGTGGCCTTTTGAAACCTGTGATCGGTTCCACTCTGAGACCACTGCCCCGTGGTCCTGTGGTCATAGGGGGCCAAACCCATTATGAAGTCCAACGAATTCTTGATTCGAGATGGCACAGAAGGCAACTCCACTATCTAATCAAGTGGAAGTGTTATCCCCTATCGGAAGCATCGTGGGTGAAACATAGAAACATCCAAGCTGACCGCCTTGTAGCAAAATTCCATGCAGAAAACCCAAGCAAGCCAGGGGGGAGGGGGATGCATCCTGCATTCAGATTGTTTTGTTTCCCATAGGTTGCTTTCGAGAAGTAAGGGGAGCCGGATGTCAACATCCCTATGTTGCCATGGACCTTATCTGTTTGTCTTAACGAACTGAAAATTCTTGACATTCCTGTGGCAGGAAAGGAATCACAGGACAGCCTGTGACTGCGCATGCATGCAATTATTTTCAATGCTAATTGGGGAACGTAATTTATGACAAGCAGAGGGGAGGGGGCATAAGGGGGTAAAGTGAAGAAGCCATCCAATTATTGCCAGTCCTGGCTGCAACCGAGGCTCGCCATGATGTTACATTCAATAAACGGACATTTATTTGAACTTTTACGTGAGGCCGTGAATCATTTGAAGTTTCTCTTGGGAGCTTGACAGCATAATCAATGTGACTGGGCCCTGTTCTTACAGGGTCCAACTCTCTGATGGCCGTGAATGGCGGCGAGATGTGAACCAGCTGCGCCGCCGATCGCTAAAGGCCTCCGGACTGCAGTCCAGTCATGACTCCTGTGAACGTTTTACTACCATCAGCCGTCCCAATCCACCGTGTTTGGACAACGTGTTGGCAGGAGTTCCCGAAGCGATCTCGGCGCCTGACTTACCTGAACATGTTGTACCATTGGAAACTCCAGTTGATGTTCAAGTTCCCATTCCCGTGCCGGCCGAAGACCATACTCCACCCCCTATGATGGACACGCCCCAACTCCGGCGGTCTCAGCGCACGAGACAGAGACCTGCCTATTTGCAGGATTACGCGTGCGTCATCCAGGGGGAAGGAATGTTGTATTCGGGAAAGTCAGACCAGTTTGCATTGGAGACTTTTGGGATGTTCTGATTGGCTGCAACTTGCCGGCCGTTGGGCGGGGCAAGAGCAGCCATCCGATTGGCTCTCCGTCTGATTAGCATTAGCTTAAATGACCGGCAGCCGGAGAAGAGTTGTTGGTGTTCTGTGTGTGAATTAAAGTAGTGTTTTAACAGGAAGGGTTCGACTGTGTCTTTTCTGCTCTGGCAACTTAACAGTCAGAGACCTATATGGCTTCACTATGATGATGTTCAGAAAGTGGTTGAAAACTTGGCTGTTCTTCCAGGACTTGGGGCAAAAATTGAGCCCTTGTAGGGTGTTTTTTTGTTATTTAGTGTTTGTCTTCTGGATGCTTATATTATCTTCCTTTTGATTGTTCATTGCTTTTTTTAAAGTGTAGCTCACCCAGAATCATCTGGAATCAGGTGGCTCCTAAGTTGCAATAAAAGAATAGTTGAGAGATGTGCAACTTTAAAAAGTAAACCTTTTTTTAGCTTTACAAGTAAAGATAAAACTAGGTAATAGACAAAAAACTGAATTCATTTTCTTAATTCTTTTCAGGTGTATGCATAGAACCCAGTTCTCAGCAGATTCCAAAGCCCATGGTGATTCTTCCATTTATGAAATATGGAGATTTGCATAGCTTTCTTCTTCGATTAAGGCTTGGAGTGGGTTCCCAGGTAAGCAACAAGATTGTGAAACCTCCATAACACATGATTTCACATAATAGTCTTTTGAGCATGTCATAAAATGCCTGTTTATTAAACAAACCTCACCAGCTTCTTTTACATTCTCTATAGCCTCCTACAATGTTTTCTATCATGTCAGCTTGCTTTTGATATATTTTGCTGGGCGTTAAAATATACTTTCAAACAAAATAATGGGTTGTACATTCACATCCTTTAAAGTGAAGCTTAGAGTCATCTTGGAATTAAGGATGTTGCTGAGAGTTTTGTTTTACCTTTTTATAACAAATTAAAAGAATATTTAAAGTCAAACAATTGGGACAGAAAGCCTGACAGGCACCAAAGGATTCTAATGTGTTGCAAAGCACTTTAGCATTTAAGTGTACTAAACTGGTGACCCAATATTTAATGGGGAGATGAAGACTCTTAAATTTATTGGCTTTCAACCAATCCAGTAAGATATTGTCTGGTTCAAACACCCTGACCCCGGAGCCTCCCCAAGCCTCCCCTCCAATTAATTCTTAGCTCCTCCCTGTGCCAGTTCATGAGGAGGAGGTCTGAATCTGACACCTATCCTCAATTTTCTATACCTGCCTTCCCACCATATTGTGGGCCACACTTATCTAACCAGGCCAATCCCAGTATGACGGACTTGGATGAACTGAATGACTTCCCAATGCTTCCGCATCTCTAGCCATATCAGCTCTGTGAGGTGGGTTGCCAGGACCCCAACAATGAGCCGTCAACCTACTGTAATAGAACAGAATTGGCCATCTCCCTTACCCAGAGTCCTAAGGTGGCAGCTACCACTTGACTAACCAATATACCCTGAGTCAATCAGCACCCCATAAATCCCACACCGTCCCAAGCAGGGCCCACTATGGTTATGGGAATGATGAATGGACTTATGGGCTGGCTTACCATCGGGCTCTCTGGGCCCTCATCCTTGCTGTCATAGAGCACCAGTTGGTACTTCCCAATCGTCATTTCTTCTCCTTCCTCCTTCCTTGAGGCCTCCGCCTGATGAGCTGCCCTGGATCCTTCAGGGGTTTTTCCGGGGGTCCCGGTTGATCCCGGATTTTCTACTTTGGCCAGTCCACTGGAGAGGCTGGAAAAGAAAAGGGAGCGCTGACTTTCTTTCAAAGATCCAAGGCCAGACCTTGGCCGAACTGAAGCAAATACACTGTCAACTCTCTGTGTTGACATTCCATGCAGAGCATCGGTGGAGCTGGATCTCAGATTACAGTAGCTGGGATGAGATGGATGAAGCTATTGGGTAACATGAAGCAGGCATCATTACTTTACAGACGCTCAGGAACCATCACGTTTAATCAGGCCAGAGCCTCGGTACGCAATGAGTCTGATGCTTGATCAAAGTTTGTTGTAAAGTCAGCACTAGGATCTTCCACCTCCCAGCATGCTTTAATGGCATAAGTCTATGCCCTCCAGCTGTCTGGACAAGCCCAGCCTGGCAGCTACCATCCAACAAACTTTCTAGGTCCCAGAAATGTGGGGTGGCAGTTGCGCAGGGCACCTGAGGCTCAGTGTCTGGATTCCTCTTTGGGGGCGGTGGTGCGCTCCCCCAATCCTCAGCTCAGTCATCTGGCTGGTGGGTGGGCAGTGGCCTCCTGGCTGGCTGACAAACAGGTAGCATAGCGATGCCAGAAGCAGGATAGGGACCTGACAAACAGCTTAGCGACGTGGCTGGAAGTAGCTGCTACTGCCAAAGCCTCACCTACTGCTCACGAGAATCATGCTGTTCCCACAGCTCAGCTGTCCAGCTACCACCACCCCAAGTATAGTGAACCCCAGGCTGAGGTTCGACATCTTCACAAGGAATACCTGGAGGGGAATAACTTAAGGAGAAGCTGTGAAGGACTAGTCTTTTCCAGGAACAATTGTTTGCCTTGGCTTACACTTCTCTGTCATTGCTGTTTGCCTTGCCTTGCTGGGAAGATTGCACTTCACATTTTGTTTTGGACTAGCTCTTGTCTTGTGGACCAGCTCTTGTGGCCTATATTTGGCCTTTGCTTCATTGTGTTGTTGGAACTGCTTCTTGTCTCGGACCTGTTTCTTGTCCCGAGGACTGCCCTTGTCTTGTGTCTGGACTCTGCCTTCTGGATTGGACTTGGAACCCTACACAGACACATTGACCTACAACCAGCCTACAACCCCCTCAGAATCCAAATTAACTGCACAGCCAAGCAGAGACAGCACTGACCCTGAACCAACCGACACAAGCACCCCCCCAACCAGCACTTCACCTGCCAATGACCCTCACCTGACATAACCTCCCATTCACAAGACCCACTACATGACTCTCAGTTGACATACCCAAACCTGACCCATCACAAGACTTTGACTTGATGGGACCCTGACCCAATGTGATCTCACTATCACAATACCTACTGACCACACGAAGGACTTATAAAAAAGAGGAACACTGACACTGACATCCCCTAACTCAGCTGAAGATGTTCCCTGGTCTGGTAAAATGTTCGGTAACCAACCACAAGCTTGGAGAACGAATCTTCATCCTCAAAATTGTAGCCATTAGATGAAGCTAATACAAGTAACTTTGCACCACCAAGGTCCCTATGGGTTGATTTTAATCATAATGTTGGATCAAAATGCATGCTTAGATTGTAAAGTGAATTCATTATGCCTCAGTAGACAACTTGGTTTTTTCCAGATATTTTCAAAATTGTTTTTCTAGAGTTATTGCTAGAGTTGATGGGAGTCTGAAAGACACCAGATTATACAGTCCCAATTTAGCAGGAATGGAAACCTACCTAGAACAGAGCATAATTAGTCCATTACGATTGCTTGGTTCTGGTTCAAAATAGTCATAACCTTATGTATCATATATTGCCTCAAGCTTCCCAGCTACAAATCTCCATCATCTTGGCTAGGAAGTGAGTATTAGCCTCTGGATATAGTTATGTTTTAAATATTTTTGCCTGGCATTTTGAACACGGGGTTGCCTGTTTCAAGCAAAAGGCACAGTTGTTTTCCTGACCTTTGTGTTGTGTTTACTGGAATCATGCTGTACATGCCACAGTCCTCTTGCCAGAAAGGATCTTGGCATTTCCCTCCCACAGCCTGACCCTATCGTCATCCAGTTAGGGACTCAATGCCAGTTTTCATTTCCTGTAATTGAAAAGCCTATGGTTATTTCTACTGTCATGCATGGAGTAGATATTTTCCTTGCACCAGAGAGAGTACACAAAGATTTTAATTGTTATACTTTATGACAAAAGCAATTGCCTCATTTTAACCCAAACAAAGATATTGTAAAATAGGACCACATATTATAGAGCTTCAGCATGTGAGCCTGCCTAAATAGCAGATTAATGGAAAATAACATTTTCATATATAATTGGGGTTTCCTCAAAGAGAGGCTTTTTAATGAGCTGCTGTGTAGGAATGAAAACTGGACAACATTCTTCCAACCTTATCATCCATTACACTTTCAAAACAGCAGCATTTATGAATGGATTGAGAAATAAGATTTTTTTTAAATCATACAAGAAATGTGAGAACTGCTCTAAATATATTTTACTTACGGTAATCAAAATGCATATACTAATTTTTGCCCTAAAGCAGTGATGGGCAGTCTTTTCCTTCGTATATAGCAGTGGCAAAGAAACTTCTTCAGGAAAGCTTAGGCCTGAATTTTCTGCCTTTTAACATTAAAATAGGAGCATTTTAATGAGAAACTAATGAGAAAACATGTAAACTTTGATGAAGATTTCCTTAAGACAATTTTGACTACTTGTAACTATAAGGCATGTGTAGTTTTGGTAACAAAATATAATTTGCCATTTCCTTCTAAGATTTTTCTTTAATGTTCTGATAGACTCCTGTCCAAAGTATTAAAACAATCCTGCTTAGAATTTTAAAGATCACACAATGTCAGATACATCCTGCTATCTGCTCTGACAATACATCCAGATGACTGCTTGTTTAAGAAATAAAAACATGATATGGCCATAATCCAGTGGATTAATGCTAAAGTTTCACAAGATAATTTCAGAGGGAAGGCAAGAGTTACAAAATTTGGAATTGAGACTCTTTCCTAGCATAAATAAGAGTCTCTACTTTAAAAAGAAATATTACTTATCTTAAGCATAGTAAGGAAATTTATCTGGAGATTGCTAGTAATATTTCTTCCAAAGTGGATTATCCTTGTGACAGAAAATCTTTCTGTCTTCTTTCACTAACGAGAAAACATTTAAATTTTGATGAATTATTTTTGTTGTATCAGTTAAACTTGATTATATTTCATTGAGTTTTTCTTTAAATTTTGTTTCTATATGCCATCTTGAGTTACAAACCATCACTTAGCTGGGCATTTGGATAGGTAGAATCTGGTTTTCTCTGTCTCCCTCTCCCTCATATCAATATATCAATTTATGTAGCAACCCAATTAACAACTACAAATCTGGGCTTTGCATATAGGATTAAAAGCAAACAAGAACAATGAAATAATAACTCAAATCTTAAAAAGCATAGCATCCTATTGACAAGCTCATCCAACCTCCAGACCCAATAACTAAAAGCACATTCAGGTCTTCAGGAATTTACCCAGTGCTAGCAGGACCAGTTAGTGTTTTCACTAGGAAACCATCATAGCTATCATAGGTCAGACTGGGAAGTGTGGGGGGGGGGGGAGAAACTACTTTTGAATTCTTGCCAAGAAAAATGATAAGAGATATTTCCTTGTAGTCACCATGCAATGAGAGCAAAGAAGACTTTAGCTACTTTTCCCACCATCTTGATTATCTTGGTCATAGTGCAATCAGTCAATGAATTACTATAATCACAACATATTTACATACGAAATCACTTTGATATTCCTTTAGGTATTTTAACCTAATCTTTCTCAGTCTATCTGAAAGGGTTATGCATTTATTAATGCCATTTATTCAAAAGTATGTGTATTCCAAGTTAAAGTAACATGAATACAGTGTGCCTCGTAGTAGTATATTAAATTAATTATCTTTGTATTCTAGCTAACCCTGTTTTATTTGTCTTAAATTGTAAATGTATTAGACTTATCATTTCATTTGTTTTTTAGTATCATGATTAATCAGTATCATATATTAAGAATAAATGTGCATCTTGTTCTTTTCCCAGTATGTTCCACTGCAAATTTTATTGAAGTTTATGATCCATATTGCTCTAGGAATGGAATACCTCAGTAGCAAACATTTCCTCCACAGGGACCTGGCTGCCCGAAATTGCATGTGAGTTCTATATTGTTTTCTTTTCTACTCAGAATTCAGATTGATTTTCAGTCAGAAACTGTAAATCTTAAAGTGGAAAACAATATTTGGGGATCAAAATCTAGGAAATAGAACTGTAATCAGAAATCAAGGGAAAGTATTTTTTTTCAGATTATTTGCTGCATTATGAATGTTTGGAAATTTAATGTAGAGTAATTACACAATGTAATTCTGTTGAGATTCTTATACTTTAAACTCCAATCTCTGAGTGTATTCATGATAGAGGAATTCCTTATAAAACTACAGCATTAGGCAAAAAAAAAAATACTTTGCAGCCTAGCTTTCTCTATGGCATGTTAGCTGTATACTTGACTCTTAGCAACCACTTAGATAGTTCTCGTCCAGAGAGAGACTATGTAGGAAAGTCATTTTGATTCATATCTCTTTCCCAAAGTATACACACATATGAAGTAACTCTACATCTTTGAGGAGCCTCTTTCATGGAATGTGAATTCATATTAACTGGCATACATTAATTTAACAGGTTGCGGGATGACATGACAGTGTGTGTAGCAGACTTTGGTTTATCCAAGAAAATTTATAGTGGAGATTATTATCGTCAAGGGCGTATTGCAAAGATGCCTGTTAAATGGATTGCTATAGAAAGTCTTGCAGATCGTGTCTACACAACAAAAAGTGATGTAGTAAGTAAATGGAGGAGATGGTGTTCCAATTTAACAGTTAAGACTGGCTCCAGGACAAAAAATTGTCATTATTATAATATAGGAAATGGACTATATAATTGTGCCCCTGTTTTTCTCACAGCAATATTTATACAGAGTAAGCTAGTTTGAAAATAAAAGGCTTATTCTTGTGATATTTATATTGGACCTATTCATTGTAATAACAAATTATTCAAAACTTTCGGTAGACAACTAGGCCCTAATATACATCACTTTCTTCAGATTTTACAAAATATTTTATTTGTTGCTCTATCTTCCTTCAGTTTTCTAACAAAGATTAGCTATTAGTTAGGGTCTTATTTTCTTTTGACCCCTGAAATAAGCACTTGGCCTTATTTTCGGGGAGGTCTTATTATTTTTGAGGTGCAGGAGGCGGCGAGCATGGCCACCTCATAGCTGCTGCTGTGTTGCAATATTTTCAGAGAGGGTTTATTTTCAGGGGAGGGCTTATTTTAGTGTGTGTATTCAAAAGCCCGATTGGGCTTATTATCTGGGGAGGTCTTATTTTGGGGAAAACAGGGTATCTAGCATTATAATGTTAAAGAAAAAAAGGTTGAACTAGTTTACTTTTGAATAATTAATACTAGCATGCCTTTAAAAAAAGGTGCAATGAAGCATTGTGATAAAAGGAATTGTTTGATAATACAGTATCAATGTATCAAGCTGCTAATACAAGACATAATTACAGTACTGAAAGAAATTACAGTACAGAAAATTGAGGATCCTATCCCTAAGCTTATTAGTCAACTAACGTTAGGGGTGCAATTAGTGAGAGAATATTTATCAATGTATCAGACAAGTTCTAGAGCCATTAATAAGCCTCATTAACTTTCAGTCGCATATGCCAGAAATTAAATTGGCATGTTTCCGCATATTAACATTAATACAATAATATTAAAGTGTACTTTTTGTCAAAGAATTATTAGTTAAAATTACAATCCTAAAATATTAGAACTGGAAATTAAATATCTTGGTCAGTTTCAATATTTACTATTCACTCTTCTTATATAACAAAAAAAAATGTAATTTGCAATCAGGTGAAGTTACTAGGAATACATATCACCAATGTGATTTTCAACAATGCACCAGAAAAGGCAGCATAGTTTATTTTAATGGACAAAAACAATCTCAGTATGTTTAGTGGGACTTATTCCCCCAAAAGTGTCTATCGTCAATTATGAGTATCATTAAATTAAGTTCTTTTAAAATGCTACTAAAGCGAGTTATTCTTCCATTTTCTTTTCCTGTAGTGGGCATTTGGTGTTACAATGTGGGAGATAGCAACTCGAGGAATGACTCCATATCCAGGAGTGCAGAACCACGAAATCTATGATTACCTACTTCATGGGCATAGACTAAAGCAGCCAGAGGGCTGTTTAGATGATTTGTAAGTATTTTGTAATTGTGATAATAATGAAGCATAATTGTAGCGATTGAATATGTGGCTTGCTTATGGCAGTTGTTATATATCCAACTTGGAAATCTGGAAACAAAGAGATGGTTTTCCTTTGCTATATATAATAGGCTATTTTTGCTAATGCCTTTTAGACTATGAACAATTGTTCTATGATAAAATAAAACAACTAAAAATCTCTTAACTGCAGCCACTGTGTTAAAGGAGGGGTTGTCCTGGGTTTGAGAAGCTGGTCTCCTTGCAAGATTCCTGACAAGACTCTTTTATTTGCAACTAGCTTTAAACAGACCTGGTGTTGCATCTCCATCTAGTTCAGGGCACTAATTGTAAAACTCCACAGCAAACCGGGATCGGTTTCTGCCCCATACATCCTCACGGCCTATTCGCTCCCACAGAGAGGGACTTCTCCGGGTGCCATCCGCTAGACTTTGTCAGCGGGCGACGCCCAGGGGAAGGGCTCTCTCTGTGGCGGGCCCGGCCCTCTGGAACGACCTTCCCCCCGATATCAGAACGACCACGGACCTCCGCTCCTTCCATATGAAACTGAAGACCCATCTTTTTCGACTGGCCGGCCTTGGATAGTCTCTCTGTCTATAGATTTCAAATGTATTTTTAAATGGGATTTTAGTCAATAATTTTAGCACGGGATAAATTGTTTAATTGTGTTTTAAGTTATGTACTTTTGTATTTATTGTTCTTATTGTTTTATTTTCCCTGTGCACCGCCCCGGTCCCTGTGGGGAGAGGGAGCGGTTAATAAATTCGATTATTATTATTATTATTAAAAACAAATCGGTGATGCTCTAAAAGCACATGAAGACGAACCAAAATCCTTCATAGCTTGGTATAATAGACTTGTCTATGGTGTGATGCAGAGTTGGGTTGCTCCCGGTTCAGCCCGGATCAGGCAAACCGATAGTGGCAGCGGCAGCGGTGGAAGGCTCTGCCCACCTGCCCAGCATGCGCAGAAGCGTTGCGTGCAACTGCGGAAGTGCACATGAGCACATTGGTAGTAAAAAAAATGGAAACCCACCACTGGTATGATGGGTAGCAAATAAATTTAATAAAGAAAGAAATAGATTACCAAGATAATATATGTTCTCAGGCCAGCCTTTCTAGAGATAGTATTCAACAAATGGGATGTCAAACTCATCTGATCCAGCAATGATGGTTTATGGCTGTAAGGTTAACATGATGATATGGGAAGAGATGCCCCAAATCATTTGAATATCAGCTTTTGATTGGGTCTAAAAGCAGACAGCTAATGTAGATAATAAAGAAGTTGTTGTGCTTAGCCCCTATGGGTTTCTAGTTGCTGTATTTTGGGTTACATTTTACAAATTGTTTTTAAAGGCAGACTTACATATAACTCATTGTGATATACTGAACTGATTTAATATTTCTAAAATTAGGCAAAGAAGCTATGATTCAAAGTAAGCCAGGTTTGTCACTATTGACATGTTCAATTTGAAATGGATAACATAATTTTGTTTTTATCCATTCACTTGCAATACTTTAACTCCCAAAGTTAGTTAACCTGCCGCCCTGTTTAGGGTGACCCGCTCCCTCCTACAACAGAGGGTGCGGGAAACCCCATTACAGGGTAGAGCAGAGGAATTTGGGATTTATCTGCAGGAGAAAATTGCTCAGATTCAGAACGAGCTAGTCTCTATCGATGGCCCAGTGGGATCCCACGAGGCGGGTCTTGAGACAGTTTGTTGGGAAGAGTTTGACTCTGTTACTTCCAAGGATATGGACAGGTTACGTGGGCGACTGCGAGCCACCACATGTTTATTGGACCCGTGTCCTTCCTGGCTTGTACTGGCATCCTGGGAGGCGACACGAGGCTGGCTCCAGGAGGTTGTCAATGCTTCTCTGAGTGAGGGTTTCTTGCCTGCCTCCCTTAAAGAGGCCATGGTGAGGCCCCTCCTGAAGAAGCCCTCTCTGGACCCAGCATTATTGGTTAACTACCGTCCGGTCTCCAACCTTCCCTTCTTGGCGAAGGTTGTAGAGAGTGTGGTGGCACAACAGTTTCCCCGTCACCTGGAGGAAGTTGATTATCTGGACCCGCGTCAGTCCGGCTACCGGCCCGGGCATAGCACCGAGACGGCATTGGTCGCGTTGGTAGATGATCTCTGGAGGGCCAGAGATGGGGGTTGTTCCTCCATCCTGGTCCTATTAGACCTCTCAGCGGCTTTTGATACCATCGACCATGGTATCCTATTGCATCGGTTGGAGGGGTTGGGGGTGGGAGGCACCGTTCTACAGTGGTTCTCCTCCTACCTCTCCGGTCGATCGCAATTTGTGTTGGCAGGAGAGCAGAGGTCGACCTCGAGACCCCTCACATGTGGGGTGCCTCAGGGGTCGGTCCTCTCGCCTCTCCTGTTCAACACATATATGAAGCCGCTGGGTGAGATCATCCGTGGTTTTGGGGTAGAGTACCACTTCTACGCTGACGATACACAGTTGTATATATCTACCCCAAACCACCCCAACGATGCCATAGCGGTGATGTGCCAGTGCCTGGAAGCCGTGCGGGCCTGGATGGGAAGTAACAGACTCAGACTCAACCCGTCCAAGACCGAGTGGCTGTGGTTCCCGGCTGCCCGATTCAACCAGTTGACTCCATCACTGGCCATAGGGGATGAACATCTTACCCCTGTGGATGGGGCGCGCAACTTGGGCATCCTCCTGGATACCCGGCTATCTATGGAAGATCAAGTGACAGCCTTGGCCAGGAGGGCGTTTTACCAGGTTCGCCTGGTACGCCAGTTGCGCCCCCTATTGGATCGGAATGCCCTTTGCACAGTCACTCATGCCCTCGTGACATCCCGACTGGACTACTGTAATTCTCTCTACATGGGGCTCCCCTTGAGGTGCACCCGAAGACTTCAGCTGGTCCAGAACGCAGCCGCGCGAGCAATAATGGGAACCTCCAGGTTTACCCATATAACACCGCTCTTACGCGAGCTGCACTGGCTGCCTGTCGTCTTTCGGGTGCGCTTCAAGGTGTTAGTGATCATCTTTAAAGCGCTCCATGGCTCGGGACCTAGTTATCTGCGGGATCGGATCCTGCCTCATACATCCTCACGGCCGATTCGCTCCCACAGAGAGGGACTTCTCCGGGTGCCGTCCACTAGGCTATGCCAGCGGGCGACGCCCAGGGGAAGGGCCTTCTCTGTGGTGGGCCCGGCCCTCTGGAACGACCTTCCCCCCGAAATCAGAACAACTACGGACCTCCGCTCCTTCCGTCAAAAACTTAAAACACACTTTTTCTGCTTGGCCGGCCTTGGTTAGTCTCCGTCTAATAGGGTGAAAGGGATTTTAGGTAATTTATATTTGGGGATTTTAGCGCAGGGATAATCTAGTTTAATCTGTTTTTATTCATTCTATTTATGTATTTTTATAGTTATTTTAATTTCCCTGTGCACCGCTCCGAGTCCCCCTGGGGAGAGGATGCGGTATACAAATAAAATTATTATTATTATTATTATTATTATTATTATTATTATTATTATTATTATTATCTTGTCCTCAAAAGGATTAGCTTTGTCACCTTTCTATTTTTAACATTACCCGGTACCCTAACGCAGAATCAACCATCTTTTTATAGGATATTCACAAATGAGTGTCTGCCATTTAATCTTACATGTGTTAACAGTGGCCAGAATTGTAACATTGGAAAAGATCCCCACAGATGAGAAGATAGTAAAAAAATAAATACTAGAATGTGCAGAAATGGATAGATTAATACTTGAAATTAAAGAGAAGGAAGATACGGAATATTTTGAAACATGGGATTCATTTTATCTATGGTTAAATAACAGAAACAGAACTTAGAATATTTTAAATTATAAGTGAAGATTTAATTTTACCATGAGGGATTATATGTTTATTATTAATATGATTTAGTATTAACAATTAAGTATTAATATTATGTGAAAAAATATTATTATATGATCACTACTAATGATGATTACTATTGCTTAAATTAATTGTAGCCAGACAACATACTATTTATATAGACATCAAAATTGTTGCTCTTTCTTATATAGTAAAAAAAATGTTTAAAAAACAACGTGTCTGCCTTTCTCTTCCTTTAATAATTATCCAGATTCCTTCTTCATGGCATTTTCTCATCATTTTAGGTATGAAATCATGTATTCCTGTTGGAGGGCAGATCCTGTGGACCGACCGACCTTCTCAGAACTTCAGCTTCACCTGGAGAAAATATTGGAAAGCTTACCTGCTCTGAGTGAACCAAGCAGTGTAATTTATATTAACACAAACTTGCAAGAAGAGGATGCAGAAGAGCTAATGGAAGATGACGAGTTTCCCCAAATAGACACAGTCCTCGATCCAAATGAAATCATACAAGCTTGTTCCCAGAGACCGGAGCCTACAGTAGTCACTGTGGATATCCATGAAAGCAGTGGAATGGGGAATAGGTACATTTTAAGTGGAACCAATGAAGACCACCGGGCCAGCCTGCTAAGAACAGAGGAGGAAGATATGTCATTGCTTCAACCCATTTACACACAGAATACGAGGCAATGGTCTCAAGCCAGCACACTCCCTGTAGGAAGTTCATTGGCTAATGAACTGCTCTTTGCAGATGATTCTTTGGAGGAGTCTGAAATTCTGCTGTGAAGAAAAACTAGCACTCTAAGGAATTGCAGATCAGAGACCCTTCTGAGCCAGAAGTGCTTTGGTTAGCCATTGGACGTTCTCATCATGGAAAGCCATTCCTGTGTAGCATCCTCTCCAATCTTTGTATAGTAGATAACTTTAGAAGAAACGTTTTTATCTGTATAGAAATTATATTTTAATAAACAAATGTGGTAATGGTCTGTTTTATTTATTTTGAACACAACTTTAATATTTTTGGTCTCAGTCCTATGGCAGGTTCTTTCATGGATGGTTTGTCAATAGATTATCTTCTCGCTCCTTCACAACTTCTATGTTACAGGAGATTATAATAGATATTAACACATACACAAACAGATGCACACAATTTCTGACCATTCGTTTTCATCGAAAAATATGCTGATTCTCTTTTTGTCAGCATCTTACACATCACACACACACACACACACACACACACAGAGTCACACACTTTCTCCTGAAAACCTCTCCCAGAACTGCCAAGTCTGCCCTCTGTTGCATCCCCATAGCAAAGAAGGCTTAGATGTCATTTGAGAAAAAGGAGCTTCCCGACTGTGGGTGGGGTGGAGAGACTGTGAGAACAGTTCAGAGGGAGGATTAAATCTGCTCTATTTGTGCTGCCACTTATTTCTGAATCTGTATACAACGCAAGTTTTTAAAAAGTATGGTATCTAGTTTGACCCTCTTCCTGCTACTTGGAAAAGGCAAGGCACATATTTTATTTCTGAGCTCACATCATATTCTGTTTTGGATTTTTTTCTAAATATCTGGTCTAAGCTTCTAGTAAAAATTCAATATTTTGCACCATCCTGGAATGGAACTATTCCTAACACCAAGAATAGAGCAGCACTTTTCATCTTCTCAGTTAAAATTAAACTAAAAATTGTAAATGTTAAAATAAAGCCATCTGAGATGCTCTATCACCTTTCCGGCAGCTTTCCTGTGAAAGTTGGTGTTCATCAAGGCTCAACATTATCACCATTGCTGTTCATTCTCATCATGAATACTATCACAAAAGAACAACAACATGGCATCCCCTTGACCTTGCAATATGTACAGACACGAACAACCACGTTAGCCAATTTGACCTGTGCCTCAGCATGAAGATGACTCACTAGAGAGCAGCCCAAGCACTTCCACCATACAAGTCAGCAGTGAAGATCTAGTGAAGACCAACACCGTCAATTACTTAGGATCCCATCTACAAAGTGATAGCAGCATCAATGACAAAGTGCATGCAAGAGTGAAAAAAGCATGGCTACAATGGAGATCCCTGGAGTGCTGTGATTGAAGCATGCCAATCAAATAATGGCATGTCCAGTAGCTTTATATGGTGCTAGCCAATCACAAAATGCATTCAGTGCTCTTTACATATCATGGAGATGCGCATGCTTAACTGGTCGCTAGGTATTTCTCTTCTTGACTGTGTCAGCAATGTCACAGTATGGCAGCACGTAGGCATTGCACTAATATCTGAGAAAATGTGGAAGAAAGACCTACATGTCCTACAAGCAACACCTCACACAGTTGCCTGCATCACCTTCCACTTTAATACAGATGGCAAGTGCCAAAGCAAAGACAGTACAGGCATGAAAATTGGATGAAAATTGGATCCAGATGCTACATTTGATTGTGCAAGATGGCATTCGTTGAATCCAAAAAGTGGACCCTGCACCTGAGGAAATAACACTAGGAAGATAATAAGTGAGATACACCAACCATTTTCAACTAGGCACTTTAATCTAGCTGAGTAGGCATGTCACAAGTGTTAATTGAACACCTCTGGATTACAATTCCTATCACCATTTGGGGCAAGAAATTGTTGTGTCACATTGAAATCAGCAAATCTTTAAGTAGCTTTATATAAGAGCTTTTTGAGAATTGCCCGGTTTAGTCCCTGCAGTTTTCTTGGGCAGATTTTTCAGAAGTGGTTAGGGCCTGTGGTTAGAGTGGTTAGAGAGAGGTGGACTAGAATTCAGTTACCCAGTTTCTTGCCTGATGCTTTAACCACTAAAGCAAACTGGCTTTCTTGATCTGGGTTGTGAGGCAGTCAGGAATATTTTTGCAAATTTTAAAAAGATGGTCTGCAGTTTTAAACATTAAAAGAGAAATACAATTGATAAACCAGGAGAATGACGTGGAGAAAGTTTTTATTTTTTTATTTTTATTCATTTTATATAATAAAGTCTTGCAGAAATCTATGATGAGATAAAGAAAAATTGTATCCTTCAACAGAGTTACGATGCAAGACTGTTGAAAGTAAAGGAAAGAATGTAATTTTTTTTAACCAGGGTTAAAATAAATATATTTTTTGTTTTTGCTTTGCAAAGACAAAAAAAAACCCTTTTGGAACTTTCAGCTAACACCAGAATTTTATGTATTGGCTTATAAGTAATAGATGGAATATTGTACCAAGAGAATTTTTGGGATGGATAAATGTAAGTAACAGAAGACTATTGTTACTAGAAGGGCATGACTTGCAATTAGGCTGGCATGCCAGAAATATACTGCACAAATATTTTCAAAGGCATTATGCAAGGAGTGCGTTGCTTAAGATTTGGGGAAAAAATGAATTAAACATTATAGGGAAGTACAGTCTGGCTCTCTCCAATGGAGGCACTAATATATCCAAACCTTATAAATTGGGGGGAAATTGTATGTTACAAGGATATTTTAGATCAGAAGTTCCGAAACTTGGCAACTTTAAGACTTGTGGACTTCAACTCCCACAATTCTCCAGCCAGCATAGTTTCAGAACCTCTGTTTTAGATGAAAGGGGTGATCTTAAATCCAGACAACAATTGCAAAGTGAAGGGATGGACTTATCCTGGTGGCCATATTTTCAGATCCAATCAAGGCACAAAAAAGATGTTAAATTATGGAGTGTAAATAAAGAACAAGCAGCATTGGATAAAATTTTAACAGGGATGGATGAAAAATCAATTAAAATATATAATTATTTACTTAACTATAAAATGGAGAAAAAGATAGTTAAAGAAACAATGATTGCCTGGGCAAAGAATTTCAGATACAACATAGAATTAGAAAAATGATTAAAAATTTGAATGAGAAACTACAAGCGGATAATGGCCGCGGCCTATAAAGAAAACCTCTACGAAATGTTTTATAGGTGGCATTTGTCGCCTGCAAGATTGGGCAAAATGTATAAGAGCTCCTCCGCCAAATGTTGGAAATGTAATCAGATTCCAGGAACATGCTACCACATGTACACGAGGCGCCATTCAGAGGCCGTGAGAGGGCCAGAAGGCTGTGAGAGAGCCGGACAGTATGAATGGCGAGCAGTGGGGGCGAACGACGGACGGCGTGGAGGCTTGATATGGAGGCCTGGCTGCCGGGATGAAGCCGAAGGGCCATGAGGGAATTGAAAGACCTGCAGCTGAGGCCTGCAGCTGAGGCTTGCTTCCTAGATCTTACCCCATGGCCCACCTTAACTTTAACTTCTACCATCATTGACCTTCTGCCTGAACTATAAGAACTATAAGAACTATTAACTTTTATCATCATGAACTTCCTGATTTGAACTATAATTATGAGAACTATATGAATTATTACATCAAGATCTCTGCGCCTCTTATCGCCTTTTACTATCATGCCATGCACTCCTGGAATTAATTATGCATTTTATATCTAACATCTTAAACGTTTTAGCTACCATTGTGCCTTTTAAATCATGTATTGCGACCTATTTATATTTTTAAATTTTATCTATTTATATTTATTTATATCAATTTTATCATGTACTTAAGAGCTGACCTGTTGCTACTGCGAGAGTCCCCGCTCTCGCAGGTTTGGCCCTCCACTCTAACGAGGGCCCGCCTTGATGAGGGATTTATTAATCCGGAGAGGTGGAAGAAGCGTGGTCTAAGGGGTTTTTTAGTTGTTAGGTTATTGTCAGTTTTAGGGGGTACCAGGGAGGGGGGAGGGTATAGATGCATAGAGATGGAGACGGAGAGAGAGGGCCAGGCCAGCAGACGACGGAGGGTGGCGGAGGGAGCCGTGAGCAGGGGGGAAACACGAGTCATCCCGTTAGAGGGCAATTCCATCCAGATGGTCGTGGGGAGACGCAGGTCCGAGGGGAGACAATCTCTATCCTCCCGGTTGAGGGCACAGAACCGTTGGTTATATACGGTGAAGTGCCACAACCCCCGCTTGCTAGGTGGTCGGGAAGTACAGAGCCAGGGCTTGAGGCTGATGTTTTGCAATGCCAGGTCCGTGGTCAACAAAGCCCCCCTCGTACATGACCTTGTGTCAGAGGAGGGGCCGGACCTGGCAGGAATAGCGGAAACCTGGTTGGGCCACGAGGGTGGACTCCCCCTCGTCGAAATGTGCCCACCAGGCTACCGTGCTTTTCATCAGCCTCGGGCCCTTGGCAGGGGCGGTGGGGTAGCGGTTATTGTAAAGGAAAGTCTTGAGCCGAGAGAGACCACTGTGCCACAGACTACCGGTTGTGAGTCCCTCTGCGTGAAGTGGGGCCTAGGGAGGCAGTTGGGCGTGCTGGTTATATACCTGGCTCCCCGCTATGTAGCAGCAGCCCTGCCCGAGCTCCTTGAGGTGATCGCTACGGTGGCAGTGGAGACCCCCAGACTTTTAGTCATGGGGGACTTTAATCTGCCATCGGTGGGCGAATCATCCGGGGTAGCTCGGGAGTTCATGGCTTCCATGACGGCCATGGACCTGACCCAACTAATTTTAGGCCCCACCCACGAGGGTGGACATACACCGGATCTTATCTTTGTCTCTGGCCAGTGGAAGAGTGATCTGGGTTTAGGGGACATAGTCATCACGCCCTTGTCATGGTCAGACCACTCACTTCTCCGGCTCGACTTTCCAACCGCCACCCCCCTCCGCGGGGAGGCGGAACCCGGGTCTCCAATTTGGTTCCGCCCCAGGCGCCTGATGGACCCGGATGGGTTCCAGACGGCGCTTGGGCCATTTCCTGTACCCCCGACCCGCGCCCCGATCGAGGACCTTGTGGCCGCATGGAATATTGCGACCACGGGAGCCTTGGATCGGGTCGCGCCCTTGCGGCCTCTCTTGCGGCCGCGAGTCACCACGGCTCCCTGGTTCACCGAGGAGCTGAGGGTGATGAAACGCCGCAAGAGATGCCTAGAGAGAAGATGGAGGAATACCCGTTCTGAATCTGACCGAACACAGGTAAGAGCCCATTTACGGACTTACATTGTGGCGCTGAGAGTGGCCAAACGTCATCATTGTGCCACCCTCATAGCATCCGCAGAAAACCGCCCTGCCGCCCTGTTTAGGGTGACCCGCTCCCTCCTTCAACAGAGGGTGCGGGAAGCCCCGCTACAGGGTAGAGCAGAGGAATTTGTGATTTTTCTGCAGGAGAAAATCGCTCAGATACAGAACGGGCTACCCTCCATTGATGGCCCAGTGAGATGCCACGAGACAGATCTTGTTTGGGAGGAGTTTGACTCCGTTACTTCCGAGGATATGGACAGGTTACGTGGGCGACTGCGAGCCACCACATGTTTATTGGACCCGTGTCCCTCCTGGCTTGTACTGGCATCCTGGGAGGTGACACGAGGCTGGCTCCAAGAGGTTATCAACGCATCCTTGAGTGAGGGTTCCTTGCCTGCCTCCCTAAAAGAGGCTATGGTGAGGCCCCTCCTCAAGAAGCCCTCTTTGGATCCAGCTCTTTTGAACAACTATCGTCCAGTCTCCAACCTTCCCTTTTTGGCGAAGGTTGTTGAGAGTGTGGTGGCACAACAGTTTCCCCGTCACCTGGAGGAAGTTGAGTATCTAGATCCGCGCCAGTCCGGCTTTCGGCCCGGGCATAGCACCGAGACGGCATTGGTCGCGTTGGTCGATGATCTCTGGAGGGCCAAGGATGGGGGTTGTTCCTCCATCCTGGTCCTATTAGACCTCTCAGCGGCTTTCGATACCATCGACCATGGTATCCTATTGCATCGGTTGGGGGGGTTGGGGGTGGGAGGCACCGTTTTACGGTGGTTCTCCTCCTACCTCTCTGGCCGATCGCAATTTGTGTTGGCAGGAGAGCAGAGGTCGACCTCGAGACCCCTCACATGTGGGGTCCCTCAGGGGTCGGTCCTCTCGCCTCTCCTGTTCAACACATACATGAAGCCGCTGGGCGAGATCATCCGTGGTTTTGGGGTAGAGTATCATCTCTACGCTGATGATACGCAGCTGTATATATCTACCCCAAACCACCCCAACGATGCCGTAGCGGTGATGTGCCAGTGCCTGGAAGCCGTACGGATCTGGATGGGAAGTAACGGACTCAGACTCAACCCGACCAAGACCGAGTGGCTGTGGTTTCCGGCTGCCCGATTCAACCAGCTAACTCCATCGCTGGCCATAGGGGGCGAACATCTTGCCCCTGTGGATGGGGCGCGCAACTTGGGTGTCCTCCTAGATGCCCGGCTGTCCATGGAAGATCAAGTGACAGCCGTGGCTAGGAGGGCGTTTTACCAGGTTCGCCTGGTTCGCCAGTTGCGCCCCCTATTGGATCGGGACGCCCTTCGCACAGTCACTCATGCTCTCGTGACATCTCGACTGGACTATTGTAACTCTCTCTACATGGGGCTTCCCCTGAGGTGCACCCGGAGACTGCAGATGGTCCAGAACGCAGCCGCGCGGGCAATCCTGGGTACCTCTAGGTTTACCCATGTAACACCTCTCCTGCGCGAGCTGCACTGGCTGCCTGTCGTCTTCCGGGTGCGCTTCAAGGTACTAATTATCATCTTTAAAGCGCTCCATGGCTCGGGACCTAGCTATTTGCGGGATCGGATCCTGCCCCATACTTCCTCACGGCCGATTCGCTCCCACAGAGAGGGACTTCTCCGGGTGCCGTCCACTAGACTTTGTCAGCGGGCGACGCCCAGGGGAAGGGCTCTCTCTGTGGCGGGCCCTGCCCTCTGGAATGACCTTCCCCCCGACATTAGAACGACCACGGACCTCCGCTCCTTCCGTCTGAAATTAAAAACATATTTTTTCTGCTTGGCCGGTCTGGGATAGTCTCTCTCTATGGGGTTTTAGTGTATAGTGGGAATTTTAGTTTAGATTGGGTATTTTAGCACAGGTACTATTTAATTTGTTTTTAAGATGTTCTTGATTGTATATTTATGGTTTTTAGTTTCCCTGTGCACCGCTCCGAGTCCCTATGGGGAGAGGAGCGGTCAAGAAATTAAACTATTATTATTATTATTATTATTATGTAGTGGACATATAAGAAAGCAAGGAATTACTGGGAGAAAATTCATAATTGGTTAGAAATGATAACTGAGCAACATATTGAGTTCAAACCAGAAACATGCCTTTTAGGTATACTGTCGAAAAGTTATGACAAAGCCACCATATGCTTAGAGTTACACATATTGACAGCAGCAAGAATCATATGCGCTAAATATTGGGAAAATGCAAACACCCCACCAGATTATGATATAATTAGGAAAATTTGGGATTGTGCTGAAATGGATAGATTAACCTTAAAAATTAAATTAAAAAATTTAAGAAGACTTGAAATATTATAGGACATGGAATAAATTAGAGACAAGAGGTAAAAATAAGAGGGAAGTTGACGAATGTCAATAATTGTTAGTATGGAAAATAAAGATACTATAGAATTATGGATATAATATGGAAAGCTTTAAATAGGTTAATGTAAGTAGAAATTTATTTAAATCTCATTTTCTTCCTCCCCCTTTGGTTTTATTATAATTACTGTAAATATATTATTGTTATAGCTATTAGCTTGTTAGGAATATTAAGATTTGCTATTGATTTTTCTTTCGTTTTGCTTTATCTGTAATAATTACCCTGAGATGGCACTGTCTTTTCAATAAAGTATATTTAAAAAAGAGAATTTATAAAGGTGAAGAATACTTAAATTTGTTTATATTGGAAGTGATGAAGATTGAAAATATTTTCTTAATGTAATTTTCTTTTCTTTTTTTGTATTTTTTTCCTGCATTTTTAATTCTTTTGTTCCATTCTCTTTTTCTAAGTTTAGTTTGTATTACCGTGTTTTTTGCTATTGTAGTTAAAAATTCATAATAAAATATAATATATTAAAAAGTGATTAAAATGTATACTATGGGTTGGGTTTTATTTGTAAAATAAATAGGTTGTGAAATAACAAGCAGAGATACATTTTTTCCATAGTCTGCAAAGGGAAAAATGGAACACTGACTATATACAGTATCTTTAGTTTCTCTTCTTACTGTTTGTATGGGATAAAGTAATTACACAGTAGGTGGTGCTAGAGTTAAGGATAAATTACTACTGCTTGTATTGCATAAGAGAGTACTGTACCTAATCTGAAATTTAGAATCCGCTTTTGGGAAAATGCTATTATTTAACAGAAGCAAATTATCAACACAGCAAAATGTTGTTTTGATGTTTATATTACATTATCCCTAGGGTTTTTTGGGGGGGAGGGCAAAATAGAAAATAAATATGTTGTATGATAATCACAGGAATAACTTTTTAGGGGTTGGGGTGGGGTATCTTTTCTAGTCTGTAAAAACATTCTACCTTGTAGAATACAGCAATAAAATGCTCAGGATTGAATATCAATCTGAACAGTTTATTATTTTATCCCTGGGAAATTAGAGTCAGCATGAAGAGTTTTTTCAACTAGTTTTCAATAGTTAAGGGCAACAGTAGGACAAAATCCTACACTGTACATTGATGCACAATAAAAAGAGTGGAGGTTCAATTACATAGTTGTGGTGGGCATCTCAACTGTATCTCACCAACCTCCCATGAATCCTCTTGGAATGTTGGTTGCCTGGTTGAGGACATGGGGAGAAAGAAAGAGGCGATTTCTGGAAATAGGTCGGTAGGTGTAATGGGCAATCGGAATAACCTTGAACAACAGGAGGGAGAGCCATAGCCAAGGCAATGGTCAGATGAAAAAAAAATCTGGGGCAGAAATGTAATTTAAGTGTCTCAGTCATGATCACCTTAGTTTTCATGAAGATAAAGGGAGGAAGGGAAGCACATTCAGACTTATAAGGTTACCATAACAGAATCTTGCAATGAAGAAATATTAGCATTCATAACTATGGCATCCTAGTCTGATCTACCTTAAAGAACTGACAAGGGGCATGAACGCCAAACAGAAGTTGTCACTTTTTTCCTTAATTGCCTGCACTGCTTTACTGCGTTCTGCACAAAGGGCATTTGTATCTATTTTGTTTTCTTCAGTTATCTTCTACAGTAGTCCATTCTCAGTTTCTTAGAACCAATTCCTTGCCATAAGCAACTTTCGTTTTATAGTTTTACCAATTGGTGGTCCACATCTACATACAATTCAAAGTGCTGAACAACATTAAGAAGGAACCTAGTTTTCAGAGGTCCCCTCCCATTGCAGTTTCCCAAGCCATTGTAGGCCTGTATGTCTGTCTCTCTGTGTCCTTATTTTATCCTCCATGTCTTTTTTAAAATAGATGGGGGGGGGGGGAGAGAGAGAGGTGGTTAATGGGCAAGTCAACATTTAAATAAAACTCAAAGGCTTTTGTAGCATCTTCTAGAGCAGCGGGTCTCAACCTGTGGGTCTCAACCTCTTTGGGGGTCGAACGACCCTTTCACAGGGGTCGCCTAAGACCATTGGAAAACACATATTTTTGATGGTCTTAGGAACTGAGACACCAATTTTATGGTTGGGGATCACCACAACATGAGGAACTGTATTAGGGAAGGTTGAGAACCACTGTTCTAGACCAAATAGGTTCTGTAAGGAGGTAGATTTGGGATTGGAAAGGATTCTACGCCTCTTAAATAAAAATCACGAACCACATAAGCATGCTTGCATTGAGTTGCTTCCAATTTCCATACCCTGTTGAAGTAACAAAAGTCCCACAATTGCACAGTAGCAAACTATTTTGTGATTACAGAGTTAATTATCTAGAATCGGGTAGAAATTAAATGAATATTAATAATAACCTGGGTAAAGGGATAAATTTAATGACTGCTTGAAATGCCAGTAAAGCGGTCAGGAGGGGCTATTTTATACAACCGTCTAAGACTAGAGAAGAAGAAGAAGAAAATCCCAGGAGAAGAAGCACAAGCTCTTGGATGAAATCAGAAGGAAAGACATGGAACTGCAAAAGACCCCCAGGCTCTTGGTCCATCCCGTCTCCTGGTTCGACCCAATAGATCAGGGGTCCCCAACCTTTGCAACTTTAAGTCTGAAGGACTTCAGCTCCCAGACTTCTCCAGCCAGCAAAGCTGGCTGGAGAATTCTGGGAGCTGAAGTCCTTCAGACTTAAAGTTGCAACGGTTGGGGACCCCTGAAATAGATTATCACAGCCACTTCTTGGGCAAGAATGGACATGCCAAAAACTCTTAATACTATAGTACTAAACTACTGAGCAGCAGGTTGCGCGGGAGATGCGCCCGCTCGCCCTGCCCTGCCCTGCCCTGGAGGTGCTTTGGGAGAGAAGAGCAGGACGCTAGCCAGCCCCCTTCGAGAGGCAGCGGTCGCAGGTATGACCTTAAAGGCGGGGGAGCGCGGGAGCAAGCTCCCCCTCCTCCAGGGACCCGTTCTGCAGCCAAGGCCGGCGGCGTCTCCGAGGAGAAGCGGAAACCGAGGAGCGGGGCACTTCTCGCCGGCTGGGGAAAGCTGCCGCGCGCCTTAGCTGCCGCTCCCGCTGCTCTCGTCTCCAGGCTGGGCAGGAGAGCTCAGTTCGTGCGGAGAAGCCTTCGCTCACACTTAACTCCACTTCGCTGCCCCGGCCGTCGCAGCGGGAGCAGCGCACAGCCATGGTTTCTGCACGGCGATACAGTCTCATCAGCCTCGTCCTCGTCTTGTGCCTAGCGGCCGGTCAAGAGTTGCAGGCTTCCCAGGTAAGGGGGCTCTGCCACGCGTCCCTCCTTTCCTACTAAAGGTATATAACGCAATGCCATACCTTGTTTTCTGCAGTGAATACATGGAACTGCGAGAGGGCCTTTTTCTTTTAAGGGATTTGAACTGTCTCCTCTTTTTACCTGTTCTTTGTCTTTTTGATTGTTTGTTCGCTTTTGGGGGGGGGGGCAAGGCAATGAAGCAAAGGTAAAAAGTGACTGGTTAGGTTTCCTTTTAGTACAGATCAAGCGGGAAGGGAGCCACAATGCTTCCAGACAAGAGGAGCCTTGCTCTAGCCCAGGGTTTCTTAACCTTGGTATCTTAAAAATGTATGGATGTCAACTTCCAAATGGTCACAGCTAGCCAATAACAGAATAACGACGTTGGAAGGGACCTTGGAGGTCCTCTAGTCCACAACTTCTGGGGCATCCACAACTTCTGGAGGCAAGTTGTTCACTGATTAATTGTTCTGTCAGCAAATTTCTCCTTCGTTCTAGATTGGTTTTCTCCTTGCTTAGTTTCCACCCATTGTTTCTTGTTCTAGCTTCGGGCGCTTTGGAAAATAGCTTGACTCCCTCTTTATGGCAGCCCCTCAGATAATTGCTATCATGTCTCCCCTAGTTCTTATTTTCATTAAACTAGACATATCCAATTCCTACAACTGTTCTTGCTATGTTTGAGCCTCCAGTTCCCTAATCATCTTGGTTGGTCTTCTCTGCACTCTTTCTAGAGGCTCAACATATTTTTAATACCATGGCAACCAAAATTGGATCCAGCGTTCCAGGTGTGGTCTTACTAAGGCATTATAAAGTGGTACTAACACTTTATGTGATCTTGATATGGTGAAGTTATTTTTAAGTTCAGAGTGAGGTCCTTTATCATGAAGATGCAATAATACACTGGCATCTAAAACAGCAAGTCAGGAGTTTGATCAATAACATTGATACAATCCCTTTTATTTTATTAGAGAAAATATGGAAAGTAACATTGACATCACAGGTATCTTAGTTCCATGAATATTAGCCTAGAGCAGGGGTAGTCAACCTTTTTATACCTACTGCCCACTTTTGTATCTCTGTTAGTAGTAAAATTTTCTAATCACCCACCAGTTCCATAGTAATGGTGATTTATAAAGTAGGGAAGTCAATTAAATTTAAAAAAGGAAAGTGCTTCAGTATCGGACAAAATCTCTATCGCCCACCATAAAAGCAGGAACGCCCACTAGTGGGTGGTAGGGACCAGGTTGACTGCCACTGGCCTAGAGGAAGAAATGTGTGCAGCTCCAGACTTGCTGGATTTATTATTACTTTCACAGTTGAATTGCTATTATCAGGCAGCTAGCAATAGTTGCAAGAGAAATTGCAGTTTTTGTATAGTATTTGTTCATTATGCTGGCATAGCTGGCTTCGGGGATTTTCCCGTCTATAAGTTTTAAGTTTTAAGTTAAACATAATCCTTTCACAAAAAGATTTTATAACAATATACAGCTCGACTTTTGCCTTTTTTGGAATATGCTGCATACCACACATAATAAGCATCTTGGACAGGAAAAAGCCTCGCTAACTATTTCCTAAGCCTGGCATATATGTAATTCTGCAATTTTTTTAAAAAAAAGTCACATGTAATGTCTGACTCCAGTTCCCAATATCAGCACTGAATTTGAGTAATGGTAAAACTAATTCACACAAAAATTCCTTTTTATAGCATCTTTATCTGTCTCTTGCTGCTAAATTGCTTTACACAAGTTCATGAATGCCTGGATGCAGTTGTGTGCACATATGAATATATCTGTTGAGTGATAAACATGCAAAAATAAATCTATACACTGTTATTGTAGATGGCAGGGTATAACTACAGTTAAGATGCAATTAGGAGTATCGGTATAGAGATAACATTTCAATGCCATAGTTATCATTGCTTTGAGAACAATGAAGCCTCTTAACATGAAAGGGCTTCCTTGGCTGCTTTCTCTGCACATATCTCAAAGCCAAAGTACACAGGAATGAACATCTTGGTCCAGGACAGCAATGCAAAGTTGTGCAGTGATAGTAGCTGTTCAGTGGAACTCAGCCTTATGTCCTTGCATTTAATTGGCTGGCCAGTCATTGATGACAAATTATGCTCAAATGTCACTCAAAAAGGCCTCTGAATTATTCTGCTGGTCATTATGACATTCAAAGTAGAAGGCTGCTCACTCATACCTATTCCTGTTTCTTCATGAGGCTCTCAGGATTCAGTAGATCCTGATTTTGACCTGAACTATCCAGAAAGTTCAATCAAAGGTTCAATTTCTGGTTGTCCTACTCCATTTTTCAGGCGTCAGTATGCTGGCAGCTTCTCCAGCCTGATCTCCGCTGTAGACTGCAACTCCTAAAATTCTCATTTTGCATTTTACTGGCTCTGTGGCAGAAAATTCTGGGATTCATCTCAACACAGCTGGAGAATGTTGACCAGATTGAATCAGGATGCCTTAAGGACAAGACACACGAGGACAAGATAGTTCCAAGGATCTATTATTGTCTGGGATATTAATGAGTCAAGGGCTAACCTAATAAAACTTTATTTGCTATATATAGAAATTCCAGTTGTACCTTGCCTATCCTATTGTTTCTTGGCAGTTTCAGCTAGAGCAAATTATAATTTGTTATATAACACCAGAGAAATTGTGTAGAACGGCGACCCCCAACCATTTGGACACCAGGGACCAAGGAAACATGGTTTTGCATGCTACTTAGATCCTGCCCATGTGCAGATGAAGTATCATTCATTTGCATGGCCCAGTTCCTAATAGGTCAGAGACTGGGACCGGTCCACTGCCCAGGGGTTAGGGACCCCTGGTATGGAATGTACCTTTGAATACATTTGAATACTCTTCAAATGTATGTTGGACATGTGAACAACAAGAAGGGACAATTTATCATGCATGGTGGACATGTACACAAGCTAGGAAATTTTGGATTTAAATATATATACTAATTTAGAGGGTTTTAAAAATTGTTCTCCAACCGAGTCCAGAAGTCTTCCTCTTCAGGCAAATAGTTGGGGGGAAAGTAATGGAACTTTATTTTTGTATATGATAACCTTAACCAGATTGTTGGATGCACAAAGATAGAAAGATCTACTATGGAGGAATGGTTGGCACAGATGATGGAACTTGCTGAGGGGGCCAAACTAATTTCTTTGATTAGAGACAATATATTGATGACTGGGAACTCTTTATGAACTATGCATAAAAGAGGAAAAATTCTTATGATTTGTGGTTTTCAAAATTAGACAGGATAGAATATGGAAAGAAGGGAGTCAGGAACTTTAGAGAAAGAGATAAATTTATAATTCTATTAATAACAGCTGTGAAGAAGATTGGAAGCTACTTCTTCGTATCCCTTTTCTTTCTTTATTTTCGATTACTTTTTTTTTCATGCTTGCACTTTTTTCTTGCTTGTTTTATATTAGTGGTTTTTATCTTTGTTTTTAAATTTTTTAAATAAAATTATTTTTATAAAATTACAATCTAATATCAGGTAGTGCCAAACTATTGTATCGCAGTGATAAACAATATTATAAAACATTCATGTCTACAGCAGAATTATGCATATTCTTTTGACACAATGAACATCTTACAGATTGAGTACACTGTTTTGTTTGTGTTCATTAGAAAATGCCCAATATTACTTTTTCAAGTAATATGATTTTCCTACAATGGTATTGGACAACTTGTTCTACCTGCAAGAAATTAAAAGGCTACTTTTTGTCTCTTTAAGGAAATGCAGATTATAAATAATCTAGAAACACATTAGAATACATTATTTTCAATATACGTTGAATGTTATGGTTTGTAAATGTGACATGTTTACATGTATCAAATCTATTCTTTTACTTTCTTTTCCATAGAACTGCATGACAAAACAGCAACTCCTGGCTACCATCCGCCAAATGCAGCAATTTCTCAAAGGCCAGGAAACACGGTTTGTTGAGGGACTACGCATAATGAAACACCGACTCACAACTCTACAGAACACTGTGACTAAAGCTATCCCAGACCCACAAACTGGTAAAAATAATAGAGCTTCTCCAGAGGATGGGGCAGGGACCTTGTTCAGGTTGAGCTCATTAACCAAAATGAAATTATAGGATAAGGATGGACCCTCTTGGCATCCTACATCCATGACTCACGCTTTCCTAAAAGCAGCCACCTCACACTTTAGCTGACCACACAAACACAAAAGTATAGTTAGCTAATGTGTAGGTTGGTGTGGAAAATCATATAATGGAATCTTTAAAGCAGCAGAAATATTTCAAGATCTGAGAAAACCTCTGCCTCTATCCACACACAATAGTTACACTTCTGGTTAATTGAACCAAGATTTTTTTTCCAGTTTTCTTCAATCTGGAAGTCAATATAGGTCAATGAAGATGACCTATATAGATCTATAATGTGCAATATCAACTTCCAATATTTGCTGGGCAGCAGTGTCATTCAGGAAGGTAACACATTGGAAGGACACCCAGGGTGGAGAAGGTATATTTGTTTAATTAACCCAATGTTATAAGTTATACAAAACACTGAACCACCACAGACAAATCACTTGACCCGAGTTCACACCATATACTGGGCTAAAATGTGATTGTTTATTTCAGAGCTGGATATATCATGTAAAGTCATGAATTATATAGAGATTGTGAAGCATCTAAACAAATACTGAAACAGGCTTAGTGAAATTGTAAAAAAACAAAATGCTCTTCCCAAAAAAAACCTATCAAATGCAAGCTTTCCCAAAAGAGTCCGTTCAAATATGTTATGTTTATTATCTATAATTTGCAAAATAATTGGATTATTTCCAGATAATTATGGTGTTTGTAAATCATGAGTTGAATGTTTCTGGGGGATGCATAGTTTAATCTGTTCATAATCAAATTATGCAAAGTTTTAATGATATGGACAATTTGAGCATCCCTAAATTAATCAATTTACAACAAATGGATTTGAGATTAGAAAGGCATGGTATGACTTGTGAGAAAGGCATTTTAAGATTACTAAATCTCATGTAGACACAGATCTCATGTGGTTAGAGGAGGTCTCTGAATGTTTGTCTTATTCCTACTAACCATCTCTATCTTCTGCCAAACTCTGCTTGCAGTGTTCTGTCCTAGATTGGAAGCTCCAGTGAATGGTAAAAAATTTGGCACAAAGAATTTGGTGGATCATGAAGTCCATTTTAACTGTGATCCTGGATTTCAGCTTGTTGGTTCCAATTCTCGAGTGTGTCAGCCAAATGGCAGCTGGACTGGAAAAGCTGCACACTGCAAAGGTACTGTCTTACTATTTCTTGGCTGGAGCACAGAAACCTTCCATCTATTTATCAGAACAAATTTCTACATGTGTAGCTAGACGAATGTCATCATAGCAATCGTGCCTATGTACAAAGTTGACCTAGACTAGAGGAATATGCTAAATGGAGATCAACCAAGGTAATATTCAAACTGCATAGACACAACCAATGCAATTTGTTCTCCTTTTGTTAATAGTAGCCTGGCAGGGAGTGTGGGGAACCTGATTACTCTGCAACTTTACTAGGATATTCGAGAACAAGAGGGAGAAATTAAATTTATTTTAATTCCAGAATAAGGAATAGTTTAGTAGCATCATTGGAAGCATCCTGAGAAAGCTAATCCAACAACATAATTTCAATGAACTATTCCATATATTCCCTTGGGTAGTTCTATTAGTTTATTCTTTCATTCTGGCAACACTGTTCACCTTTAACCATTGTTTTTTGCCAGATCCTATAGCTGATCAGCTAGGAGAACATCCATATACTATTTCACCCTAACATGTATAAATTACATTCTATCATGTCTGAATTACACAAGTATTAGACTTGAACACAATCTGCTTCATCCCAAAACATGGCTTGAAATGCAAGTGATTATGAGTGAAAAAAGACACTTGCTAAATAAGGCTATTATAACTGCTAATAGGTGCTTTTGTCAATCTAACCTAATACCAGACATAAGTGCATTGCTAATTACACCTTGGGATACCACTTATTTAAATAAATTAGCATTACATAAGCTCTAGAGCCACAATTACGAAACTCCCAATCAGCAATTTCTCATTAATTTAATGTATGTTTATACTACCGCCTACAATTCTGCTCCTGGTCTTTCCCTTATGTAGTTAAGGGGAATAAAATGCAATAAGCTTTGATTTCTAGATGCTTTCTTCTTTCTTTCCTTGCTCCTTAGCTTTTGACAAACAGCTATTACCCAGATGAAGTTTTTCCCCTCTCTTTCTTTTGTCTCCAAGCCAGAAAAAAAATCATAACTTTTTAAATTACTGTCTTTCAGACTGCCATTAAAATGCAGATGTTAAAAAAGGAAAACTGAATTTTCAGAATGGTATTAAAATGAAATTTGAATCCCCTGGAATCTGGTGGGGATTTTTTTTAATCAAATCTTTCAAGATGTGCACAAAAATCAAATAAAGCTTCACAACAAAAATGAAGCATTCTAGCTAAGTCAAGTGAAACCATTAAAAAAAAAGGGAAAGAGTATCAGGGGCCTTTTTTGCAGGTACATAATAGGAAGGAAGACGGAGCAAGTCTTAGAATGCAATTGTCAGAAATCCTCTGCTGCTCACCTGCCTTCTGATTTTGGGTTGAAGCTACAGAACCTCTAGTCCCACAGAGAGGGACTTCTTCGAGTGCCATCCGCTAGGCAATGCCTGTGTGCGACGCCCAGGAGAAGGGCCTTCTCTGCGGTGGGCACAACCCTTTGGAACGACCTACCCCCTCCCCCCCCCCCCCCCCCCCCGATATTAGAACTACTACGGACCTCCGCTCCTTCCGCCAAAAATTAAAGACCCATCTTTTCTATCAGGCCAGCCTGGCCTAATTTTATGCTCCTCGCCCCAGTCTGAAGTTTAAAAAAAATTTTTTTTATATTGAAAAAGTTTTATTGGCTTTACATTTTTCTATAGGGTAGGGTAAGGGATACAAAGAAATTTTGAAAGCATTCACGTCAGAGTCGTCGGCCCTTCCGAGACCTCAAAATACACAATAAAAAGATAACCAAAAAAAAAACATTTTTCATAACACTACAAGGTAAAAGCAAGTACATATACCTAAATTCTCAGTTCCATGCTGTCAGACATTTACAAAAAATCCAGATATTATGCAAAATTGTTCAGAAAAATCAAGGCAAAGTTATTTTTTCGATCTAAGTCTCATGGCTATTGTATCTTCTTTTTCTCCTCCCTGGCCCCCAGCGGGCGGGGCCGTGTCCCCCTCCGTCCCCCCTGGATCTTCCCCCAGGGCAGAGGAATGTTTTTTAAGAAAGGCTTCCGCCTCAGCAACTGTTTTAATCCTCACTCTTCCTCCTTCCCAGAACACCAGCATCCCTTCGGGTGTCACCCACTTGAACCAAATCCCATGATCAAACAATGTTTTAGACAAGAAGGAAAAATTCCTCCTTGCTTCTCGAATCTTTCTAGGAATCTGCTTCAAGATAGTGACCTTTTTGTGTTGGTAAATTAAAGGGTTCTCTCTCTGCGCCCTCAGGATTTCCTCTCTGGTTGACCTTCTAACAAATTTCACATGTATCTCTCTAGGCACTTCATTTATCCTGGCATATGCTGAGTTAATTCTATAAGCTAGGTCAATGTCCCCCCTGATCTCATCTTTAGGTTTTTGTAAATAGTCTGCTAAAATTGTGCTCATAAGATCAGGGAGGCATTCACCAGATTCCTCTAGAACGTTCTGAAATCTCAAAAAATATGTCATTCTTTCCATATCAATCCTAGACACATGCCCATCTATTTCCCCAACCTCTTTAGTAACATTTTTAATCTCTCCCTTAACCCCCACCAACCCCCCTTGCAATTCTTCAGTCTTCTGTGTGTTTTCCAGCACCTGGTTCCTGGTATCCAATAGCTCCTTCTTGAAATTGATGTTTTCAGCCCTCTGGGCCTGAATTTCGTTTACCAAAGTTTGTATAACAGTTTCAAGAGAAGCCAGCCGTTGTTCTAAACTTGCCAGTGCTGTTTCTTGAGCCATGATTATCTGTTAAAGTCAGTGCCAGCCAAAATGGCGTTTTCAGGGTGGGGCTGGTGAGACTAGCCGGGAGCCAAAAGTTCAGATCAAGGTTGGAACGTTGTAAAATTCAGAAACCAAGAGAGAGACAATTTTCCAGCTCAATAGTTATAATAACGAAGGTAATCCAGAAAGGAATCACAAATCCAACAAGAAAAAAATTCTTCATTAATATCCAGAGAGAGTCCCAATTGTAAAGAGACGCTGGGAATTTTCCATAATTAAAATAGTCAGGCAGGGACAGAGAAAAGCCACTTTCCACCGCCCATCTCAGAGCCCAGAGGAGAGAGTAGAAAAATAAATTCTTTATAACCAGCCAGACCTAGAAACAATGTTGCAAGTAGCCGCATACCACTTTCCCTTGTTAGAGACAGTCCGGATTTAAGATTTCCGCTTTCTCTTCCAGAGAAGCCATTTTTAAGTGCCGCTTAAGTCCGAGGGGGGTTTTTTGGAAACAAACACCCCCCTCCCAGTCCGTTCAGCCTGGCTGGCAGCAAGGAAAAAAAGTCTTTTTAAAACTCACTCTCCCTCGCAGCTGAAGCCCCGGCGAGCCTTCCGATCTCCTCCGCTCAGCCCTCTACATTAAAGTGAATGGCGCCGACAGCCGTTGGCGAAGGGAGAACCCCCCGCAGCATGTTCCTCCTCACCTAGGTCGCGGAGGGGATCGCTCTCCCCACCGCCGTGAGGAGAAACGTCTCCTCCGAGCCGACCCTACGGGAGACCTCCGGTAACCGGAGTGTCTCGCCCCCGTGGGGGGGCAGAAAAGGCAACAAAGCGGCGAGCGAGCCCAAGGCTCGCACGTCGCCGCTGGAGCCGGAACCGGAAGCCCGAAGTTTAAATTTTTTTAATCAGGTTTTAATGGGATACAGTTTTAATGTTTTTATAAAATTTTAGTACAGGGTTAACTATTTAATTTGGTTTTAATTATGTATGTATTGTTATGTTTAGATGTTTTTAATTTTCCTGTACACCGCCCCAAGTCCCTTCGGGGGGAGAGGGGGCGGTTTAGAAATTTAATAAATTCAATTAATTAATTAATTAATTAATTAATTAATTAATTAATTAAATTAGCCCAGGGGTGGGCAAACTTTGCAACTTTAAGTCTGAAGGACTTCAGCTCCAGCTTTGCTAGCTGGAGAATTCTGGGAGCTGAAGTCCTTCAGACTTAAAGTTGCAAAGTTTGCCCACCCCTGCTCTAGCCCCATGACAGCGAACCTATGGCACACGTCCCAGAGTTGGCACACAAAGCCCTGTCTGCTAGCATGTGTGCCATCGCCCCAGGTCCAATCTCTGTGGCATTTCTTTCGTGAGCGTCTGTTTCCCTGCAAATGACGAAACAGACGCTCACGAAAGAAAAAGATCTTACCTGTTGCTGTGCTGCAGGTGTTGGGATGCCCTGCCTCCCACTGGCCAGCTGGACTTCGGGTCTCTGATGGGCATGCGCGCATATCCACACATGCGGGTGTGCATGTTTGCACATATGCATGTTCATGCATGCACAACTTTCAGTTTAGGCATGCGCGCGCATGCACTTTGGGCACTCGGTGTTTAAAAGGTTTGCCATCACTGCTCTAGCCACTTTGCATAATTTTCTTCCAGTGTTCCACTGGGTAGTTAGACTAATACAGATAGAAGGACTTTGCTATCATTGGAATTTTTCCCTTCCTGCCTGCTTAGGGAAGTTTTTGCTACCCTATCTTAAAATGGCATCCCCTCTGAACAAAATGGAGGCATTTGGAAAAATCCAGGTTTTATTTGGTTGACTGCTTCATTTCTCTGAAACAACTTTACTCTTTTTTCAGATTAAAAGACTTTTTAAAGTGCAAATTGTACATGATCAGAAAAATAGGCTCTCTCTACCATCTCAAAGAATAAAGCTTTAAAAAGAGGGGAAGAAATAGGGAGGAAAACATTACAGGCATCCAGTTTTTAAAAGTTTTTTTTTTTAATAATGACCATAGGAACTGAAATTGTTTCCAGACAAGAAAGAAGGAAGAGCCAGATGCAGTCAACTTTTTTATTTAGATGACAGAATTATCCTGCTTAGGGTCCCCATCCAAAATTCACATATCTTTCTCAGCACTTCCAGTTGTCACAGTATGCTATTGGACATCTCCCCCACCCCCAAATGCTAAAAAAGAATGACTGGAATCACAAATAGGAATTGGGACAGAAAGACATTCCCCAATGCAGAGTTTTGAGTGAAGTCCCTCTTCTGTCCTTTGAAATGCAGTCTTTCTTTCCTTCCTTTCGTCTCAAGCACTGTCCTAGTGTAATGGGCATGTCAAGTTAAAGATGGATGAGACGAACTTGCACATATTTCCATACATGTGTCCAATCTGATGGAAGAGGAGGAGGAATTAGCTTGCCTTTTCTTGTTGTTGTTTTGCTCTATTTTGTTTAAATTTTCACACGCTCCTTCTTAGGGAGATTAAATTTTTCAGGGCCCTGCACACAGTCTGTGTAGCCCCGGCTGTTTGTTTAAAGGAATTCCTTTCTCATTGTGCAAAATGCTAATGCACCATTGAACCTGACCCTAAGCCACTGTGAGAAGGCTGCTTGCACAGCCCTCCATTGTGGCTGAAGATATGGAAATGTTGCCTTTAAACAGATGTGACGCACAGCGTTAGCCCCTTATTTCTATTCAGAAATGAGGAACGAATGAAGACAGCGCTCCGTATAATCTACATAGATTTTTTTTTTCCACAGTGACTCTTGGGTTATGCAAAAAGGATTTGGTGGCTAATTTGTGGGCAAAAAATATTGCTTTTGAAATCACCTTAAAGTATTTTTATACTACAGCCCTCAGTACCTGCTTCCCCAGGGGGGCAGATGAGAATTTCAGCTCATTGGAAGTTTCAGTGGTATGTGTGAAACAAGAGGGAGTTAGTTAAACCCCTTAGAGCAGTGATGGCAAACCTGTGGCATGGGTGCCACAGGTGGCACGCGGAACCATTTCTTAGGGCACGCGAGGCATTGCCCTGTCAGCACTAGTGCGCATGTGTATGCTGGCCAGCTGATTTAGGCCTTCTTTTGAGGCAGTTTTTCGCCCTCTGGTGGCTTCAGGGAAGCTCCTGAAGCCTCTGGAGGTGGGGGAAGGCTGTTTTCACCCTCCCCAGGCTCCTAGAAAGCCCCTGGAGCCTGGGGAGGGCAAAAAAAGCACGCCAAAAGCAGGGGGTCACGCACATAGCATTATGGATGTGGCATGCACACGCACAACCCCCCTGCACTCCCCCCGTTTTTGGCACACAAGCCAAAAAAGGTTAGCCATCACTGCCTTAGAGTGATTATTCAATAACTTCATGGTTTGAGGACCTCCAATTATTTAGAATATTCTAATAATAATAGTTGGGCTTTTGGCAGATGCAAAGCTCCAGCCATCCTACAAAGGCTTATTTGCTCAAGAAATTCCACGCCACACTCATTATTTCAATGGATAACAAACTCAGGAAAGGTGAAAGGGAGATCAATAGGGAATGGCAGAGATGTCTGACTTGCTTCTTCAGTGGGAATTATGTGGGCCTTTGCTCCTTCTTGTAAAGTAGTGCCTTCAAAAACTAAATGCTGGCTTTTCAATCCCCATCTCTTTCCTGCACAATTACAGAAGAAAATGAGAGAGCACATTTGCACTTGTGTTATGGTTCTGAAGATCCTTCAGCCTTTTAGAAAAATGCTACTATAGTGGAGATGGTCCTTTTGATCCCACTTCCACTATCAAGAGGCAGGTTGAAGTTTCCACTATCACTTTGACTGATGCCAGCAGGGCATAGTTTTGGATTAGAAGCTGAGAGTGAGGGCCTATTTTAGTAGAATGAGCCAAAGATTCCCTCTCTTCCATGTAACAGAATTAGCCTCGATATGATAGATAAAGTCATCAATATTGCCATTTAAAGCACAGAAACCTCTGAGTCTTTAAAGTTCAAGATCCAGAATGATTCCCTCAGTGGAGAGAAAGGATATAACTTCCCACCCTTGCTAGAGTTGGTGGAACACTCATTCAACTGAAGAGGGTAAGAAGTACAAGTATCCTAAAACTACAACTCAATCCTTCACACCTTTTATGAATTTGTTTAAATACACGTTTGCAAAAGCCAATACAGGGCCTACATTATCCCTTCATATCGTGTGATTTTGCTTGTCATCCAAGGACAACTGATTGTTTTCTGCAGGCAACATTTTATATGCTTACACAATGCAGCTTGTGAGCTGAAAAAGCAAACTTTCTAAGTATGTAACTTCCTTCTTTAATCAGATATTAGTCTGTGCGCAAATCAGTGCCGGAATGGAGGAACATGTACAAAGGCAGGTGACCAGGTTCAATGCCTTTGTTCACAGGGATGGACCGGCCCCAATTGCCAGTATCAAACCCAGACAGGTTTGTATTTTGCTGGGGGTGGGGATTTGAGGGTTAAGGATGGTGGAATTGAAATGCTTCACTCCTCTTATTTTATGCACCAAGAGAAGATGCATAGTATGTGGCAAACAAGGGTTAGCTCAAGTCGTAATTCCCTGTTTAAATTAGGATTTGCTGTAAAGTGTATACTTGCAATTTCCTCCATTTTTACAAAAGGCAGAAGGAAACCTGAATGTATTGTAGAGGGAGGGGGAATCTACTCTTTACATAAATATGAAAACAATCATAAGGAAAAGGAAAGAAATAGTATGAAGAAAGATTAGGTCAAGAGGAGGAACAATTTTTGTTACATTTATATCCCGTATTTCCTCAAGAGCAGGATATAGCATTTTCTTCTTCAGTTTAACTCTACAAGGTAGAGAATAATATTTTCAGCAAAAAGTATATAAAATTAGAGCAAACCTCTCTTGCTAATAACACTGATGATGGTCCTTAGTTTGGTAATAAAACATCTCCAAGAAAACCACCAAGTTCAGAGAACACCAAGGACCCAACAGGTCAACCCTGAGCTACAAATATTTCTTCTATCGATAATTTCTTCCTACTCTTTTTTCAGTACCTCCAGCATGGAGCATAACAAATGACCCAGCTTTCAGTCGCAAGCCGCGCTGTGCCCAATTAGATCGAATGCAACGCTGCAGCTGTGAAGCGGGCTTCCATATGAGTGGCACTACAGAAGACAGTATTTGCCAGGGTAAGAGATCATTTGAATGATACACCTGAACAGAAAAAGTTCCTGCCGTTCCTGCTTCCAGATCAGTTTAACCCCAGTTTCAACATCAAAATCTACTATTGGCAGCACTAGTATGTCATCTCTGTATTTCACACCTTGCAGTGGCCCTGACCAGAAAACCAGCATCATTAAATACATGTATTTTGAATTTTTAACATCAGGAGCTGGTTGCTTTCACAATTTTCATCTATTCAGTTTTGCTCCAATTTTTAAAAGCAATAGCTGATGGCTAAATCATGGTTACACTTATCTCTCCTCCCCTAACAATATGAATTGCATTATCTTTGATATGTAGCAGTTATATTCCAGGAACACTTCTCACTCTTCTGTCTAGCTCAAGCTACATAGTGAAGCGTTTTGTTCCTGCAAGAATGTCATGTCAGTTTCTTTCCTGGCAGATGTGAATGAATGTGAAATGTACAAGCTGCAGGGAGCCCCTCGTCTGTGTATGCATGCTTGCATCAACACACCTGGCTCGTACCACTGCTCCTGCCCGCCTGGGTACAAGCTCTTCAATGACGGGAAAAACTGTGAAGGTGACATAGAACTTTCTTTTTTACTAAATAACGGAACAGATGGCATTTAATAGAAGCTACATAACTTTCCTCCCCAAGCGTAGGCTTTGTGCAGCATGTCATGCTGCAAATATGAAATGTGTGCTAGAATTTGTGCACATAGCTCATCATCGTCGCTTTCTTTTGCTTTGGCGTAAAACCTGTTATAAGGCTTTTACTACTTGCAAATCATCCTTTATAGTTTAATGTTTCATAAGACCCAAGGTAGTACAGGTAGTCTTTGACTCATGATCCCAGTTGAACCCCAAATTTCCCATTGCTAAGCAAAGTGAGTTTTGCCCTGTTTTCCAACCTTTTTGACCACAGTCATTAAGCAAATCACTGCAGTTGTTAAGTGAATTTAGCTTTCCCCCATTGACTTTGCTTGTTGAAAGCCAGTTGGGAAGGTTACAAGTCCTAAGCGAATTTCCCATTTAGGAGTCTATCCCTATGGATTCACTCATGTTTCGTCAACTATCTCTTTCCTAGTATATCTCACTTCTGTTAAATCACTATGGCTAGGAAGTATCCTAAGTTCCTTCCCTTCTTACTTCTGCTCCATTCTCATCTTTGCCTTGGATTGGGCCCTTGTAGTTACTCCCAATATTTTAGCCGCCTCCTCCTTTTCTGAGTTCAACCTTAAGTGGAAAATCAGTTCCAATCACTAGATTGCATGGCAAATTATGGAGAACTCCTATCATCATTGCATGGTCTTCTTCCTGTGGCCTTGGACTTTAACCAATGTGATTATCTCAGTTTGCCCAAACTCAATTGTAAGAGGCTCTTTCCCCATAGATGCTGCCTTCTTGACTCAATGATTTAGCAATGTTCATCTACTCCACAGTATCTACTATACGAAGCCTCTCACAGTAAATCCATTAACTTTTGCTGGGATCATATTTTTCTTCCCAGTGACGCTTGCACTACTGCAGCCATTCCTTGTATAGTGTCAAATAGCCACTTTTCCCACAGTTGAAATAATTATGAAGGCCTTCCTGGAAATTGGGTAGAAGCTAAAGACTTCTTTACTCCTTCTACCTTTCTCTCTACCAGCTCCTTAAAGTTCTTAAATTCTAGAACAGGCTTTCCTATTCTCCTCTCCTTCTGCATCTTCCCTTCCAATATCCTCTGACTTATGTTGCCTGTAGCCCTAAGCTAGTTCAATTGCCTTTTGATTGACTCTGGGCTGTGTCATTGCCCCCAAAACATTAATTTGATATTAAGTACTTATAGAAAGTGTTTTAAACTTAGTTCTCTACCATTCTCTCCTTGCTTACTTTGTCTGGCCTCAGTCATTTCCTTCCTAGGTCTTCCAACCAAGCCCACAACTCATGAAATCCATCATATTTGTAGAGAATTATTCCTTTGACATGAGAGTAATCACCACTTCTCTTGCTGGAAGACTACTATAAGGTTGTCAGAGTCTTTCCTGTTAAACATGGGGCTGATCACCCATTCACTTTCAGACCACTTACAAGAGGTAGCCACTCTTTTGAACATGGCTAAATAGGGCATGTCTTCTTCCTCTGCCAACTTGGGGTTTTTAATGTCTTTGAGACCACCTCCACTCTCTATAGACTTTACACACTGTAGGGCTGAGTATGCCTCTTCTAGTGATTCTATCCCTTTAAGCAGGTCTATCAACCTCCTAATCTCTTTTCTTGCTTCTCTTTCACTTTTTTCCCATTCCAGTCTATCTTTTCTTTCTTTCTCCCTCTAAAGCATCTCCATTTTTAAATGAATCCCAGCCTTTCCTCTGCTGCTGCCTTATTGATTCTATGATATTGGCCTTAGTATCTCTGCCTAGTCCCATTTCAGGCTGGTCTGCCATTTGTTTTGGCTTTACAACAGGTCTAGGATGGAGACCTGTCTCTGCTACAGTAGCAGCCTCTTCTAAGGAAGAATCTGTCCCTTCTGCCTTTTCCATGCCTTTTTATTTGGTGTAGGCTCAGGTAAGAGGCTTGGTTTCTGCAGTCAGGATGCTGGTTAATGCTTGTAAAGTTTGAGCAGATTAAGGGCCAATACTTTTACCTTTGCAGCACCCTTTTTTAAGCCAAAGTTTATTTTTTCATGGAAGTGTTTAAAACCCTTCGAGTCTAAGCCACCTTCACTTGTGGGCTTACCACCTTCTGTTAATGTCCCACTTTTTATGAATATCCTACCTTTTGGATATCCCACCTTCTTTGGATATCCCATTGCTACAACCACTTTATCACGGGTTCTTTTACCCATACCCCAGTTAGTGGGCTCCAAAATCCAAGAGTCAATACAACCACACCTGGTAACACATACACACAAGTTTTCAAAGTCTAGTTGTCAATGCTCACATACTCCACTCCTTCCCCTTCTACTACACCTCCTCCTACCATTCCAGTTACTACTCCAAGTCCTATTGCTGGAGAGAATTAGCTTTTTCTATCTGAGTTATGTTGCTTCACAAACACACACCTCCTTCTCTCTCTCTCAAACACCGGGAACTGCCTCTCTGCTCAGCTTTTATAACCAACAGCTGCTGAGCTGGCTAGGAAGAGGGCTTAACTTAAAGAGACAGGGCTACAGTAGAACAACTTCTGGCCATTTTGTAGGCAGCTTGTTGTCTCACAAGGTTGAAGCCCAAGTGGGATATAAACCATATCAAGAATGAAAGGAGGGCTGCAACCCCCATAAAAACATTTGCCATCTTGACTTTCCACTATCATAGTTTGCAGGCATCTGTGCATTCCTGCATTTTGATGTGGATTTGATGCCTAGTTAAAATACAACAGTCTGGGCATCAGATTTCCCATAGATAAGATATTTGTGATGCACCATCATGTGAAATGCTAGCTGTGAATGCTGACAGAAGAATTCCCCCAAATAAAATATTTTTTATACTGCAGTTAAGGTATGTGGGAAGGTTATGGTGGTGAGGTGCCAAGAACTGTCTCAGCCCAAAAACGGACATTGAACCATGAAGTATGTGCTCTGTCCCTGGGCTGCTGTAGAAAATTGACTTCAAACGATGACAGAAATGAGTTAATCTTAGTGTTGATTCAGTTTCTTCCTTTAAATGAATCTTAGGAGAAAGGCCTGGATTTAACCAGCTTTAAAGTTCTTAGCAATCACTTGAGAAAACCATTTTAATTTATAACCTTTCCTTGGTAAAGGATTTTTACAGTAGAAACAAAAAGTGTTGAGAGGAAACACAAATGGACACAGATGGCTAAAAACTGAATTGTGATATGATATGAATTCCAGCAGAGAAGTACCTTCATCTTACACTAAAATAGAGTTAGCTTGAGAGATCAGTAAAATTCATTCATTCATTCAAATTTAATTTGTAGAACCGCTCCCTCTCCCCACAGGGACTTGGGGCGGTGCACAGGGAAAGTAAAAACAATAAATATACAAATATAAATACATAATATAAAAACAGATTAAATCTATTCCTGTGCTAAAACCCGTTAAACTAAAATACCCAGCAGCTATAAATAAGTTTAAAACCCCATAGAAAGAGAGACTAGCCTAGGCCGGCCAAGCGGAAAAAGTGTGTTTTTAATTTAATTTTAATGACCCACTGGGTAGAAAAAATGAAGAAGGAACATTTCTTCCCTTTTTATCATAATACTGTACAAGAGCTGAATTATCTCCTAGAATTGTGTCATAAAGGTTTTGGGATGGATAAAAGAAATAGATATGTTGCATACGAAACAGTTAAATAAAGACATTCTCTGCTATCCATTGGTGGTTTAATAAGTTACTTGAGTAACTATATACATCTGTTCCTCTGCTTATGTTCTCGAAAAGACATCAGGCTCAGTGGTGGGATTCAAATTTTTGTACTACCAGTTCTGTGGCCATGGCTTGGTGGGCATGACATGGCTTGGTGGGTGTGGCTTGGTGGGGCATGGCAGGGGAAGGATGCTGTAAAATTTCCATTCCCTCCCCACTCCAGAGAAAGGTTACTGCAAAATCCTCATTTCCTCTTGATCAGCTGGGACTCAGGAGGCAGAGAACAGATTGGGGTGGGGCCAGTCAGAAGTGGTAGTTACTGGTTCTCCGAACTATTCAAAATTTCTGCTACCGGTTCTCCAGAACTGGTCAAAACCTGCTGAATACCTCTGATCAGGCTGCCTACTGGCTGAACAAAACACCAGCCAGGTTTTTCTTATATTCATACTCTCATGCATTGAAAAGCACCCCACGGTGTCATCACTTTGCATACATAACATCCAACTGTCTCAATCTGCTTTTTCCTATGTACATGTATGCCTACATCATGTATAATAAGATTGTACTTGCTTTGAAAATTGATTGAAAAGTGCTTTGGATTTCATACTACAGGAGACTATGGGAGGTTAAAAAAAGTCAAGATGCCATCGGTTATCATACAAAGGTCCACTCTTCTTTTTTTTACATACTTCATGTATATGACATATGTCAGGGGTCTGCAAAGTCGGCTCTTTTAAGACTGGTGGACTTCAACTCCCAGAGTTCCCCAGCCAGCATAGCTGGCTGGGGAATTCTGGGAGTTGAATTCCACCAGTCTTAAAAGAGCCGACTTTGCAGACCCCTGACATATCTAAAAAGCTACCATCTTGATTTTCTTTTTAATGCTCCTGCTCCATGTAAGTCTGAATGTAGCATCTTCCTTTTTATTAAGAAAGCATCTTTATTCCTAAGAATACCTTGAATTCCCAGCCATTCTCAAAAACTAAAATGGTGGATGGCCACAGCATGATGAGATGGAACAATATTCATCTTCTAAAAAAACCCACAAATGATTGCTGACATGTTAAAGAACGATGGTTACAGGATCCATGTTTCTTCTGCATATCTAAGTTCTTTGTGGTTGCCCACATCCACCCTGGAAGCCACCAGCCTGGCCTAATCCACACTATCAAGCTTGCAGACTGAATGCTAAATTGTTTTAATTTGGATTTTAAGGGGTAGAGTTTTTAGGATTTTTAGCACAGGGTTATTGGTATTTAATTGTTTTTTAATATTTATTGTCTGCTATGTTTTATACTTTCCTATTTTAATTCTCCTGTGCATCGCCCCGAGTCCCTTCGGGGAGAGTGGCGCGGTATATAAATTTAATCAAATCAAATCAAATCAAATCACTTCTGAACATGCAAGCCTTCTAAGAGAATCCACCCAGGGGAGATGGGAGAGTAAAAATTATTAATTTGGCAGCTGTGACTGTGCAATCGAATCTCCGCCTACTTTTTGTATGTGTGCAACACATTAAAAAAGTAGAAATTTAATCGCATCGCTTTTGTCATCTTGATGCTCTTCACCTCTCTGAAGATGCCCTTAAGCCACTACTCACGCACTGTAACCTGCACGACCTCAGAAGATTCCGTATAATAAGCTCTTAAAAGGCCAAATGTTTTTGCCAGCCTTAAAATTTGGGACTTTCTGGTATAAATAGGTTAATAAGGAAGCAATCTTATGTAAACTGCTGCCTCCTGCTGCATTTTTCCATTACTTAAAGTTATTACTATTCTTAGAAAACTATGTATTTCTTATGTAATGTTAAAATGTTTTAGCCTCAATATAAAACTAAAGTGCACATCTTAATGCAACTTATGGCTCATAAAATCTTAGATGTAGTCCCACAGACATCCGAAGGTTGTCTAAATCAGAGAGGAAAAAATTAAATTAATATTTAGCATTGGTGAGGAATCTTATTAGTTGTACTGAATTTAGTTTTAATTTTGCTCACACGGACTCTTTTATGGATTGCAGCGCCTAGCACTTCACCCACAGGCCAATTACAGCCTTGATGTGGAAAAAGTGATGCTACAGAAAGAATAGATTTCAAGGGGTTTTCGGCAATGCTCAGATAAAATCCATAGAAGTCAAATAAAACAAGGCAACAAGTACAGTTAAAAGCTATAGTATCTAAAGTATGCAGCTCAAAAAAAATAATAATAGAAAAATGCCATGAGATCTATCCAAGGTGCTTTTCCAGATAGTAGAAGTCTGGTGATGGTGATTTCTCTGAACTGCGGTTAGTGGTGATGATGTGATGAACAATTAGGTCACTTAACAGTAATAAAACTTTACTTGAACATTGTTCTCGAAAGGGGATGTATGAAAGTGGAATGAACTGCCTCAGGAAATAGTGAGATCATCTTCGCGGGATGGTATGCAGATGTCTAATACTCTGTACTGAAGAGGGGAGAGGAGAGGAGGTTATCATGTTTTCCCGAAAATAAAGAAGGTCTTATTTTCTTTTGACCCCCAAAATAAACACTTAGCCTTATTTTCAGGGAGGTCTTATTATTTTTGAGATGCAGGAGGCAGTGAGCATGATCACCTCACGGCTGCTGGTGCATTGTAATATTTATGGGGAGGGCTTATTTTCAGAGGAGGGCTTAATTTAGCGCTTGTGCTCAAAAGCCCGATTGGGCTTATTATCCAGGGAGGTCTTATTTTGGGGGGAAACAAGGTAGCTACTTGTCCATTCACACAGAACATGCTCTTGTTTAGGTCTGGCAATGGAAATTCTGGCAGCAAATTCTCAGCCATGGTCCAGTGGCAGGTCATATATTTTAATTCTATGGATTTACATCAAAACGCTCTCAGGCTTAGTCTTTGGCAGCTTCATATAGGACAGTGCAAGAATTCTGCCTGGAATCCAGCCCATCAATATGGACTCTACAAAAATTGACGGACCATTAATCTGACTCCCTATAAGGCAGCTTCTGTGTTTCTGTTTGAATTGACTGTCTGCCAACCTCAAAAGAGTTGAATCTATTTCTCTATCACTCACTCTTCTGTTTACCTTGCAGATATGGATGAATGTGCATTCTCATTGCACAGCTGCATTAGAGGTACAACATGCATTAACGTCGGAGGAAGCTTTCAGTGTGTCAAGCCAGAGTGTCCCCAGACTGGTGGAAATGTCAGCTATGTGAAAACGTCAACCTTGTAAGTAACATCACCCTCCCACCAAAAAGCCCTGGTGGCGCAATGGTTAGAATGCAGTATTGCAGGCAAACAACCAGCAGTTCAGTCCTGCCCAGCTCAAGGTTGACTCAGTCTTCCATCCTTTTGAGGTCAGTTAAAATGAGGACCCAGATTGCTGAGGGCAAGATGCTGATTCTGTAAAATGCTTAGAGAATTCTGTAAAGCGCTATGGAACAATACCTAAGTCTCAGCGCTATTGCTATAATGAGAAATCCGTTTTCCCCAACATGGTGCCTTTCAGATGAGTTACCGTAAATTACAACTCCAGTTCACGACCACTGAGAAACAAAAATGTGGGAAAAGTGCTTCCACAGCAGAAATCTGCATTAAGCCATTTTTTAAAATTTTCTGTTATACAACTGTAAATACAACTATCATATGCCCTCCTCCTGTTAATTAATTCAAAACACCATTATGTAGTAGTAGCTTTTAAATGGTGACTAACCACTTAAAGCTTCTTCATTGGTTGACTTCTTATTGAAGTTTTAGCATGAAACTGGCATCATTTATAATTTCCATTGTGATTTCATGACCTCATAGGTGTGTAATTTTGAGGTCTGTGGATACATTTGGCATTTTTAAAGTGTCACAATGTAATTCTCATGCATCAGCAGATAATAAGAAAAGGCTGCTATTTATCCCACTTTTTAAAGATATTATTTGATTTCACTTTCAGCAGCTCTTCTGAGATTTGTCAGGGCTGCAGTTCCTTGAATTAGAACAGAGGTCTTCAAACTTGGCAACTTTAAGACTTGTGGACTTCAACTCCCAGAATTCTCCAGACAGCATAGCTGTCTGGAGAATTCTGGAAGTTGAAGTCCACAGGTCTTAAAGTTGCCAAGTTTGGGGACCCCTGAATTAGAGGTTGTCCTCCTAATTCGTTTCTTTTGAAATAGCGGTGTTTTCTTTGCTCAATATTGTCTCTGTTCATGCTCCTAGGGAAAAATCAATTTGTGATTCTAAATTAAAAATAAGATAATGAAAATGATGTATAGGTTTTGGATTGGGGTATTAAATAAGAGAGAAATAATTAAAGCAGATGCTTTCCCAGTAATCACCCAAACCAGTGGTGGGTTGCAGACTCCATCACAACCGGTATACTGTGCATGGGGCTGAGCATCCTAGTTGGGCACAGGCACTGTGGCACGCATGCGCACGCCACCGCCTTGCGACATCCAGCTGCTTGGTGTGGTCACGCAGGCGCCGCACGCTGTGCACGCATGTGCAATTGGCCTGTCGTGTTATAAACAACTATGGAATGCGAATGGGCGGGTGGGCCAAATGAGCCATCATACCAATACAGTGGCCGCTGCTCCCGGCTACTACTGGTACAGGCGTACCGGGCCATATCGCCCAGAACCCACCACTGACCCAATGTATATAACACAATCAGCATTAACCAATTAATCGAAATTCAGGAATATGGCAGTGACAATAATAATTACTCCGTTACTTTAAAAGAAAGAAGAAAGAATGCATGGCCGAATCATATGGACATTCATTACCTGCTCTACCATGATGATCTCTGGTTGTCAGTTGGGTTCTTCAATAACAGAAAAAATACAGTAAAGAGGAAATTGTTACTGGTCAGGAAATCCATAGTGATTATGGATTATGAAATGCCTTGTAAAGCTAAGATTAAAATCAATGATGGTGAAGCTATTTTTGCTTGTTTGATCATAGACCAGAAAAGTTTACAACTTGTATCTTGGTTTATTCAGTATAAATATTTTCCCTCCGGTCAGTGAGATTATTTGTTATGTCTTCTTTGATATGTGGCCAAAATATATCATCCCTTAATGAGTCATTCTAGCCATTTGAGAAAATGCAGCTTTGTTTAAGTTTCGACAGCATCTTTGCTAGAAACCAGCTAATGTGAGTTACCTTTAAACTTCATTGATTTGGATGAGCGAGCTAATCTTATGATTCAACTTCTTGCTTTGGCATCCACTCGGTTTAAAATAACTTCATTTTCTTCTTTTACTTGAATACATCTGTATAAATCATTGCTATCTTAGAAAAGCTGTGTTATTAGGCCAGAAATAAAATTGTTCATGTAACAAGAATGCAAATTTAATGTAATATTGTGGTGGTTGTATTCAATTATTTTAGACCATTTTATTCTGATATACGGAAAGAAATCTGTATTTTAGATGGAGCCAGAGAAGAAAACAAATGTTATGGAGATGTGTAGTACCCCAGCAACCATACTTCTTGAAAGTTCCTCCAAATTTAGAATTACTGCACAAAAGATTTTATTAGAGAGAATTTTTCTGCCCCCACTGTTGTATTCTTAGTGAAATTGGACAGTTTCCTAATTCTAAATAGAAAATATTTGGAATGGGGAGGACGTTGTTTTCCTTTCGGATAAATACAAATGTTTATCCATTCACTGGTACCCATGGATCCTTAAAGGAAGGGCACAATCATATGTTCAAATTTTACCTGAATATATCTTTTTGTATTCCTATCTCAATATTTTAATCTGGTATTGCTCCCAGATGGAAATAGTTTTGCACACATGAATTCCTTTGCTAGATCGGAAATCTTGTAAACAAAGCCTGCTTTTATGTCTGTTAATCCAAAAATATAACATCTGGCACGAATATATTCCCTATTTACAAAGATCCAGATAAAGAGGGCTATGTTTCTGTTTTGATAATAAGGAGAAACATTATCCCCATTTATTTCTAATGACCAGTTAAATGCTATGCCCAGTTATAATAAGGCCTTTGACACATCCATCTATTATAAAACTTTCTGTTCCCAAGTCTAAAGGAATATGAAAGCTCTCAAGTGCTACAGAACTCACCATCAAAGTTATATGAAAAGGAAGGGATAAAGAAGCAGAAGTTAAAATTGTAATTCTTGAACTTTCCTGCCACTTTTTTATTTCTCACTGTTATGTCCATTTAGGTGGTCCTAATAAAGACATAAGAGAACCAATTTTGATAGAGGGTAAGGTATTGCATTAGAAAACAGAAAACCATGAGTTCTAGTCCTGCCTTTGATGTAAAGCCTTGGGTAACCTTGGGCCAGTTACTCTGTGTCCACTCTAAGAAGAAAGGAGTGGCAAACTACTTCTGAAAGCTTGCTAAAATAACTGCAAATCACTTCCCAAATATCTATGGACACCTGGAAAGTGAAAAATATAGTGAAAAATCCATAGATATTTGGGAAGTGATTTGCCATTGCCTCTTTTTTAGGGATAAGAGAGAATGACCAGCTCAAGGTCACCCAAGTGTTTTTCATGCCTGTATCAGGATTGGAACTCACGGTCTCTTGGTTTCTGGCTTGGTGTCTTAACCACTACACCAAACTGAGTCAATTTTTTTTAGTGGAGGATACCTTCAGATCTAACAATTGTCAACAGGAAAGACAAAATAGTCTGGATAGTGGATGTGGCAGTAACTAGAGACAGTGGAATTGGGGGGGGGGGGAGAACTGGAGAAGATGTCAAAATACAAAGACATACAAGTAGAAATAGAATGAGTGTGGCAAAAGTAAGCAAAGGGAGTACCAATAGTGATAGGCACCTTATGTGCAATCCCAAAACAACTGGAGCACCACTTGAACACCATCGTCATTGGCAAATTCACCATCAGTCGATTGCAAAAGGCAGCTTTATTCGGAATGGCTTAGATCCTGTGGCGATATCTGTAACATCATCAAATAGCCACATCTGCCTATCCCAGGCCCTTCAACAGGACAGGTAGACAAAAGTGCCAAATCCAGTCTGAATGACTGGCAGACTGTGCAACACACCATGATAATGATAATGGTAATGATTGATAATGATAATCGCCATTATCAAATTATACATTTTGAATACTTCTTCTTAACCAAATCCTATTGTTGTTTACTTTATTTTTTTTCATAGTCAATGTGAACGGAATCCATGTCCCATGGATAGCAGATCATGCCATCAAGCCCCCAAGACGATCTCCTTCCATTATCTCCCTCTGCCATCCAATCTCGCCACTCCCACTCCTCTCTTCCGCATGGCAACTGCTTCGGCACCTGGACGACCAGGTCCTGACAGCTTGCGGTTTGGGATTATAGGAGGAAACAGCCGAGGACATTTTGTGATGCAACGCTCGGACAGGCAGACTGGAGAACTCATGCTGGTACAAAAGTTACAAGGGCCTCAGACCATAACAGTGGACGTTGAGATGTCCGAGTATCTCGATCGCACCTTCCAAGCAAAACATGTTTCCAAAATTACCATCTTTGTATCAGTTTATGAATTTTAAAGAAAGTTGGTTCAGCATGGGAGGAAAAACCATTTTTCATCAGGAGCTTTCGTTGGTTTCACCATTGGCTCCCATGTCAAAGACTCTAGAATTAAGAATGGCATCAAGCATGGCTTGGCTTTCTCACCTGCATTAACATTGTCCACTTCTTTTCAGCATTACTGGCATGTAGCCTTTCTGCTTCTATCCTAACACACCTTTAGATGACCTGAAGCCCTTCAAAAAAAGGGAGAATAGCAGTGTAACCTATCTATCAATTATTGTTGCTCCAGCCACACTTTATACCCCATCTAGCTTCAACCTGCTCTTTGTGAGCCAATGCAGCATATTGTACATATAGCCTGTCTTTAACAAGACTACCTGCATTCCAAAAGACTCTAAGAAAGGAGAATATAAGATCCCTCTGTGGACAATGTGCCTAAGCAACAGTAAGAGAGGTCATTCCTATTTTGTAACATTGCTATATAACATTAAATGTTGATTTGCCTGGAAAACAGATGCCTATCAATGGATAAAGCATGGAGGCAAATCTGATTTTTATCAGACTTCTTTTCTAATAAATGCATGTTGGACTAAAGTAGCATTTCTCAACCTTGGCAACTCTAGGATGTCTGGATTTCAATGTCCAAAATTGTCCATTATAATCGCCAGCATCTTAAAGTTGTCCAGATTGTGAAATAGTGAACTAGGTGCACATTTCCCTAACAGAAATGTTGTACTTCAGGATCATAAAGCCTGGAAGAAATTAATTGTTGCTGCTAGTTGCGAAGTTATGTCCGACCCATTGCAACCCATGGACAATGTTCCTCTAGGCCAGGGGTAGTCAACCTTTTTATACTACCGCCCACTTTTGTATCTCTGTTAGTAGTAAAATTTTCTAACCGCCCACCGGTTCCACAGTAATGGTGATTTATAAAGTAGAGAAGTCAATTAAATAAAAAAAAGGAAAGTGCTTCAGTATCGGACAAATCCCCTACCGCCCACCGTGAAAGCTGGAACACCCACTAGTGGGCAGTAGGGACCAGGTTGACTACCACTACTCTAGGCCTTCCTGTTCTCTACCATCCTCTAGAGTCCATTTAAGCTCACGCCTAGTGCTTCAGTGACTCCATCCAACCACTCATTCCCTGTCATCCACTTCTTTTGCCCTCAATCTTTCCCAACATTAGGCTCTTCTCCAGTGAGTCCTTCCTTCTCATTAGGTGGGCAAAGTATTTGAGTTTCATCTTTTTCATCTTCAGGATGTGGCCTTCTAAAGAGCAGTCAGGGTTGAACTCCTCTAGGACTGACTAATTTGATCACCTTGCAGTCCAAGGGACTCGCAGGAGTCTTTTCAGCACCATAGTTCAAAGGCCTCAATTCTTTGGCACCTTTCTTATGGTCCAACTTTCACAGCCATTATATCTGCCACAAATTCAATGCTGTACTCCAGAACTCAAATTGACAGTTTCTGTTTCTACCCGGTTTCCCTGAAAATAAGACCTCCCTGGATAATAAGCCAAATCAGGCTTTTGAGCACATGCATTAAAATAAGCCCTCTCCCAAAAATAATTGATTCTGCTCTACTATAATAAAAATATTATTTCCTTTCAAATATTTTCTTTGGGCAAAGAAATGTAGGCTGAAAGGCATTTATTAAAAACAATTTTTGTATTTTTCAATGAAAGTTTTAGATTTTATTATATCTTTATACATACGTCTTAGAACTGGATCACAGAAACCTATCTAGTGAAATTTGTCTTGTGTATTTACCATATTTTTTGGATTATAAGATACACCTAAATTTAGAAGAGAAAAACAAAAAAAAAAGGTGTTTGGCCTCTGCATGCCTCATTTTTGGCTCTTTTGGGGGGCCTTCTTTGGCTCTTTTCCAGCCTTTTTTCTACCCATTTTCAAGGCTTTTTAAGTCTGTTTTGGGGGCTTTTCTGGCCAACTTTGAGGGGGTATTTGGCTGTTTTTGAGGCTTTTTTCCACCCATTTTGAGGCTTTTTGGCCCTTTCCCAAGACTTTTCTTGGCCCATTTTCGAGGCTTTTTTCAGCCGATTTTCGAGGCTTTTGGGGCCTGTTTTTGAGGCTTTTTTCAGCCCATTTTTTAGGCTTTGGGGGGCCATTTTTTCTGGAAAAACAGGCCAAAAAGCCAAAAAAATTGGCCAAGAAAGGCCTAAAAATGGGCCAAAAAGTCTCAAAAATGGACTGAAAAAAGCCAAACAAATGGACTGAAAAAGGTCAGTTTATAAGATGCACAGGCATTTTCACCCCCTTTTGGGAGACAAAAAAGTGCGTCTTATACTGCGAAAAATAAGGTAGTCTCCAGGCTGGCTTTTTTGTGCATGAATAGAAAAGATTCTCCATAACTATCAATAACAAACAACTTCAGTAAACTTTAAAAGTCTGTAAACATATAAAGACATATGAATATATAATCAGCTTTCAAGTTACAATTGAAATAGCAGGCTGATGAAAATAGAATCACAACAGAACTACCAGTGAGAATTACATAGGAAAGCAAATCTGGGCCAACAATAAAAAAAAATGTTGGACTTCCAGCGGCGACGGACAAGTCTTGGACTCGTTCGCCGCTTTGTCCTTTTTTCTGCCCCCCAACGGGGGCGAGGCACCCCCCTTTTTTGGGGGCCTCCCGTAGGGCTGGCTTGCCTGGGTTTGTTTCTCCCAGCGGCGGCGGGAGAACGGCCCTTGTCTTTGGCCTAGGTGAGAGGAGGCATGCTGCGGGGGGGTTTCCCTTCGCCAATGGAGGCCGGCAACGAACAGCGAATTTAAAAAGAGCTGAGTGTGCGGGTCGGAAGGCTCCCCGGGGCTTTGGCAGCGAGGTGAAGAGTGAGTGATTTTTTAACATTATTTGTGCTGGCAGCCTGGATTGAAAGAACGTAGAGGGGGGTGTTTGTTTGTTAAACCCCCCCTCGGATTTAAAGCGGCGTTTAGAAATGGCTCCTCGTTGCGAGGAAGCGGATATTTTGTTTCCGGACTGCTTTGAACTACGCGAAAATGATTTGCGGCTTGTTTCTTTACAATGTATCTAAGTCCGGCTGGCTTGAAACAATTTTTCTTTGGTTACTTTCTCCTGCTGGCTCTCAGACTGGGCGGTGGAGGATGGCTCCCTTTGTTCCTGAATGACTATTTTTACTTTTGGAAAATTACCAACATCTCTTTGTGAAATGGACTCTCTCTCTCTACTAATGAAGAAATGTCTGGATTAATTGACTCCTTCCCTGGAGTGCCTTCTCTGCTAAAATTATTGACTGTGAAAAGTGTTTCTCTGCTGGGTCTTGAATTTTTTACAACTTTCACTTGAACTGTTTTTCTCCTGATCTGCCTCAACGGCCCCACCCAAAAAACGCCATCTTAGTGGCACTGACTTTAACAGCTTACCATGGCATCAAAATCAGAATTGGCAGGATTGGAACAAAGAATGTCATCTTTGGAATCAGTGTTACAAGCTCTGGTGCAGGAAATTAAAGCTTTGAGAGAAGATAACAATAGCTTCAAGAAGGATCTTCTGGAAACACGGAAGCAAGTGCTGGAGAACACACAAGACTGCTGGAAGGGGGGCTGGTTGGGGCAAAGGGAGAACTTAAAAATGTCAACATTGAAATTGCAGATTTGTCTGGTCATATGTCTAGGGTGGATTTTGAAAGGATGTCATATTTTTTAAGATTTCAGAATATTTCTGAAGAATCTGGTGAATGTCTTCCTGAACTCATGAGTACAATTTTAGCAGATTATTTACACAAACCTAAAGATGAGATCAGGGGGGACATTGACCTAGTCTACAGAATAAATTCGACATATGCCAGGATAAATGAAGTACCCAGAGAGATACATATTAAATTTGTCAGAAGGTCAACCAGAGAGGGAATTTTGAAGGCGCAGAGAGGGGGGCCGTTAATTTACCAACAAAAGGAAGTCGCCATCTTGAAGCAGATCCCAAAAAAGATTAGAGAGATGAGAAGGAGGTATTCCTTCTTATCCAAAAAATTGTTTGACCACGGGATCTGGTTTAAGTGGGCGATGCCAGAAGGGATGTTGGTGTTCTGGGATGAAGGAAGAGTAAGGATTAAAACAGTTGTTGAGGCGGAAGTCTTTCTCAAAAAACATTCCTCTGTCCTGGGAGACGATTCAGGGGGGGCAGGGGGTGCCACGGCCCCGCCCACTGGGGGCCAGGGGGGAGAAAAAGAAGATACAATTGCTAAGAGACTTAGATCGAAAAAATAGCTTTGCTTTTTTTTATCATTAATATTGTATAACCTTTATATCTGGATGTTTGCACATGACTGTCAGCATAGAATTGAGAATTTAGGAAACATGTACTTATTTTCACCTTGTAGTATTTTTGGAAAAATGTTCTTTTAATATTTTATTATGAAGCCCTGGAAGGGCCAATGATCCCGACGCGAAAGCTCTTAAAATGTTTTTGTATTCCCTACCCCTTTGGAAAATGGTAAAAACCAATAAAACTTTTTCAATATTAAAAAAAATGTTGTTTTTTAAGTGATTGATGTTAGTTCTACTGTTTTATCTCCCTTCACTTCCTTTATGGAAAGCTATTACAAGACATTTACAACACTGAAGCCTGAACTGGAAGCCACAAAACCAAGTAAAACTGAATGCTCCCATAGACAGACCTGCTTATATAAGCTTCCTCAGAACAGTGGTTCCCCTCACAGTACAAGCAAGTCTTACAAAGAGACCACCATTTCTTTCGAACGGAGTGGTTTAAGATAGTGAAGCTAGCCGATTTCCTACTACAAGTCAAATTCTGATACCATATGCCTGTGTGGGAGTGTTTGTCTTTATGATACAAAAAGGCAAAGTGAGTTGCGTCTACTGTACATGTGTATGGCCATGAAATGAGGATTGAGCAGAGAACGGGTACATAAATCCTTGAACACGAATATCTATTTCTGCTCCTCACCACAACTGAAAGGCAGATGTCCCAAGCCTCATTTGTGGAAAACCCTCTGGATCTTCACAGCCTAATCCCACTGCTTGCTTAGTTTGTTGTTACTGCCATCACTTGTCTTCCAAAAATATCTCACTTAGTATCCATCTTGCAGGTCTCCCATTTCTAGTAATTAAAAAAAATCGACATAAGAATGTTGAAATAATTTATATGGTATTACTTCCTGGGCATAGACTAGAGGAATTGAGTAAACAGATTTTTTTAAAAAAATGGAAATTCCTGGGTACTTTTTTTTTTTTTTTAATATTTCTACAAAATAGAAGTTCCCTGAAGCAAGTGTTGCTGTGCTTTGATTATCTCTAGTTGCTGGAAACTTCTAATGCATTAATCAGTGGCTTCTGGGGAGATAGAAAAGCTTGCTCTTTACCAGCATTTCCCTTCTGGGGTTCTGCTGAATTTGATTTTATTTTAAAACAACCAACTCTTTTCTATGCCTAATAGAGGAAGGGACTAGAGTAGGCCAAGTCTGTATATGATAAAGGACCATGTCTTATTTGTGGAAATGTGCATTGTCAGCCAACCATATAAACTACATTCAAAAGACAGGTTTTCTATTAAGGATTTTTAAGGGCTTTTAAGAAGCCCTTAAAAGCCTTCTCTAAAGCCTTCTCAGCTTCTCTCTTTCTCTCTGCCTCCTGATGTTTCTCATAGGGAAAGAAGTAATCGCCTTTCTGGGCCACTAGCATCCCCTAATGCAGGGGTCTGCAAAGTCGGCTTTTTTAAGACTGGTGGACTTCAACTCCCAGAGTTCAACTCTGGGAGTTGAAGTCCACCAGTCTTAAAAGAGCCGACTTTGCAGACCCTGCCCTAATGCATACTCACTCCAAAGCTAGAATGATTCCAGTTTTCATTTAGTTGCATATTCATGTTTGCATGGCTGCATATTAGTCATGTTAAAATCAAATCCACTCTACCCTAGATATGAGCAAATAGATGTGGCTCACACGTTGTTCTTGGTCTTCATATGTTTTGTTGGTTTGGATCAAGCATGTTGTGTAAATCCAACCAACTGAAGTTTATGCAATATACCTTGCTAAAGCAAAACATGATATTTAAGTGAACTCAAGTGCGTTATGCAGATGCCAAAGGCACAAAATACCAGTAAAATTCAGTGGTAGTTTATAATTTTCAATCACATGGTTTTGCAAGTATCATTTTGAAATAAGCCCTAAATAAGTGTTCTAATCGCTTTGGTGGTTTATACTGCACATAAATATCTCCAACATTTTTTTAAGCAGAAAATTGCCATGTTATAATGCCACAACTCTTGGAAAGTAAAAATACTTTAAAAATGCTGTTTCCTATGGCAGAAAGTAGACTCTGTTTAGATTAAACCTAGTAACTATGTTGTGAATAGATATGTTCATTCAAATGCATTTTAATCTCCTTCTTGAATTCCTCAATCATTGTTAAACAATTGTACAACTATTTTGTGAAATAAAAATGAAGAATTGGACAACTACTATGGTTATTATACATTCATTCTCAGAAATAAAGTGTCAAAGAACATGATATCCTTGGAATTTCGAGTCCTGAAAGTTCTTTAAATTAGTAAGTTTGTGCCAGTATATTTGATTTTTTTAAAATATATATATAGCTCATATCATATACTTATCAAATATTTTATCTCTTCTCCAGTTCTGTGATAAGCTACAATCTTAAAATGGAAGCAACCAGTGTAAAGGTAGCAGTGGTGGGTTCCTACCAGTTCAGACCAGTTTGGCCAAACCGGTATTTTTATTTATTTATTTTTATTTATTTATTTTAAATTTATACCCCGCCCTTCTCCAAACGGACCCAGGGCGGCGCACAGGGATGTTAAAACACATGTAAAACATATAAAATTTTAAAAAACTTATTCTAATAGACCCTGCGCTAAAAACCGAATTTAAAAAACCCAAATTTAAAACTATCTAAGAGTCAGTAATGGGGGTTACGCTAGGCCGGCTAGATGGAATAGGTGTGTCTTCAGACACTTGCGGAAGAGGCGGAGGTCGGAGATGGTGCGGAGTTCAGGGGGTAGGTCGTTCCAAAGGGCAGGGCCCGCCACAGAGAAGGCTCTTCCCCTGGGTGTCGCCAGTCGGCATTGTCCAGCCGACGGCACCCTGAGGAGGCCCTCTCTGTGGGAGCGTATCGGTCTGAGGGATGTATGGGGCAGGAGGCGGTCTCGCATATAACTAGGCCCCGAGCCATGGAGCGCTTTAAAGATGGTCGTTAAAACCTTGAAGCGCACCCGAAAGATCACAGGGAGCCAGTGCAGCTCGCGCAGGATAGGTGTTATGTGAGAGTGTCTAGGCACTCCCGTAATCACCCGCGCGGCTGCGTTCTGGACTAGCTGCAGCTTTCGGGTGCACCTCAAGGGGAGCCCCATGTAGAGAGCATTACAGTAGTCGAGTCGAGAGGTGACGAGTGCTTGAGTGACTGTGCGTAAGGCACCCCGGTCCAGTAAGGGGAGCAATTGGCGCATCAGGCGTACCTGATGGAACGCCCCCCTGGCCACGGCTGCCACATAATCTTCCATAGACAGCCGGGAATCCAGGAGGACACCCAAATTGCGCGCCCTCTCCACGGGGGCCGGTGTTTCGCCCCCAATGGCCAGAGTTGGAATAATCTGGCTGAACCGGGGCGCCGGAAGCCACAGCCACTCAGTCTTGGACGGGTTGAGCTTGAGTTTGTTACCACCCATCCAGATCCGTACGGCCTCCAAACACCGGGACATTACCTCGACGGCATCGTTGGGGTGGTCTGGGGTGGATATGTACAACTGAGTATCATCAGCGTACAGATGATATCCCACCCCAAAACCACGGATGATCTCACCCAGTGGCTTCATATATGTGTTGAACAGTAAGGGCGAGAGGACCGACCCCTGAGGAACCCCACATATGAGGGGCCTCGAGGCCGACCTCTGCCCCCCTGCCAACACATATTGCGACCGACCAGAGAGGTAGGACGAGAACCACCGCAGAACGGTGCCTCCCAGCCCCAACCTCCCAAGTCGGTGCAATAGGATACCATGGTCGATGGTATCAAAAGCCGCTGAGAGGTCTAATAGGACTAGGATAGAGGAATATCCTCTATCCTGCGCCCTCCAGAGATCATCAACCAACGCGACCAATGCCGTCTCGGTGCTGTGCCCGGGTCGGAAGCTGGACTGGCGCGGGTCTAGATAATCAACGTCCTCCAAGTGTCGCGGAAACTGTTGAGCCACCACACTCTCAACAACCTTCACTAAAAAGTGGAGGTTGGAGACGGGACGATAGTTCTCTAATAATGCTGGATCCAGGGATGGCTTCTTGAGGAGGGGCCTTACTACCGCCTCTTTCAAGACGGTAGGCAAGGACCCCTGACTCAAAGATGCGTTGACAATGCCCTGGAGCCAGCCTCGTGTCGTCTCCCAGGATGCTAGTACAAGCCAGGAGGGACACGGGTTTAATAAACATGTGGTAGCCCTAAGTCTCTTTGACAACTTGTCCATATCCTCGGTGGTAACAAAATCAAACTCCTCCCAAGATGGTGTCACAAGAACAGCCTCGGCCTACTCGACTGGACCACTGTCGATGGAGGGTAGCTCGTTCCGAATCCGAGTGATTTCCTCCTGCAGATAAATCCCAAATTCCTCTGCTCGACCCTGTAAAGGGGCTTCCCGCGGCCTCTGTTGAAGGAGGGAGTGGGTCACCCCAAACAGGGCGGCAGGGCGGTTATCTGCGGATGCAATAAGAGTGGCACAATACTCATGTTTGGCCACTCTTATCGTCACTAAGTAAGTCCTAATATGGTCTCTCACTAGTGTTCGGTCGGCTTCGGAGTGAGAAGATCTCCATCTGCTCTCTAGGCGTCTCTTGTGGCGCTTCATCTCCCTAAGCCCCTCGGTAAACCAAGGAGCCCAGGTGGTTCGTCGCCGCAAGAGAGGCCGCAAGGGCGCAACTCAGTCCAAGGCCCCCGTGGCCGCACTTAACCATGCAGCCACTAGGTCCTCAGTCGAGTTGTGGGGCAAGTCCACAGGAATTGGCCCAAGCTCCCTCTGGAACATTATCGGGTCCATCAGGAGCCTGGGGCGGAACCATATAGGAATGTCCGGTTCCGCCTCCCCGCAATGAGGTGCAGCGATCGGAAAGTCGAGCCGAAGGAGAGCGTGATCTGTCCATGACAGGGGTGTGATGACTAAATCCCCTATTCCCAGATCACTACTCCACTGTCCCGAGACGAAGATGAGATCCAGGGTGTGTCCGCCCTCGTGAGTAGGGCCTAAAACTACCTGGGTCAGGTCCATGGCTGTCATGGAAGCCATGAACTCCCGAGCTGCACCAGAGGTTTCGCCTGCCGACGGCAGGTTAAAGTCCCCCATGACTAAAAGTCTGGGGGTCTCAACCGCCGCCTCGGCTATCACCTCTAGGAGCTTGGGCAGGGCTGTTGTTGCATAGCGAGGAGCCAGGTATACAACTAACACGCCCAACTGCCTCCCTAGGCCCCACTTCACAAGGAGGGACTCGCACCCGGTCATCTGAGGGATCGTGGTCTCCTTTGGCTCAAGACCTTCCCTAACCATAATCGCCACCCCCCACCCCTCCCCAGGGCCCTAGGCTGATGAAAGGCTCGGTATCCTGGTGGGCACATTTCTACGAGGGGATGTCCTCCCTCGTGGCCCAACCAGGTTTCCGTAATGCCTACCAGGTCCGGGTCCCCCTCTGACACAAGGTCATGGATGAGGGGGGCTTTTTGTACCACGGACCTGGCGTTGCATAGCATCAGCCTAGGGCCCCGGGTCTGTGGTTCTTGCCCACCTAGTCTGCGATGGGGACAGGGGGAGTTGGAGCACGTGACCACCCGTAACCAGCGGCCCCGGTCCTCCAACTGGTGATGTCCATCCCCCTTCCCACCGCCCCTGCCCCTCCCCAAGACCTTATTGATGGAAAATACCCCAGTGGAAACGACCCCCCTCCCCCCTCCTCCGTTACTCTACTTCCGCTTCCTGCCGGCCCTTTTTGGCATACCCCCACCTGACTCTCCCTCCCCCCCTCCCTGGAACCTCCTAAAAGTCGAATAAAATGTTTAAATAAAAAACCCCTTAGTCTGCGTTTCGCCCACCTCTCAGGAGCAATCAGTCCATCCTCGAGGTGGGCCCGTGTTCGATAAGGGGGCCAGGCCTGCAAGAGGGGAGACTCCCGCAGGCAAAGGAGATCACACCTAGAATACATTTGGAACCCCCGATGGTCGTCTAGGTCCGGGGGGATAATAGCAAATCCGCTAAGAGTCCAGAGGAGCAGCAATAAAGTGACAGGTGAATAAAGTGCAATAGATGACCTTAAGGGGGGCAGGAGGGAAAAAGTCAGTTGGTCTTAGTCTATCAGTCTAGGGGTCCTGCATACGGGCAGATTGAAGGTTAGTCCCTGTACAAACCCCAGCCGACTGTTCTTCTCGGCCACACAGGCCCAAGTCCGCACCTAGTGCCACACAACTAGTTGGTCTGTCGTGTGGCCTGATGAAAGATGCTGCCATGTGCCGGCCCGGCTCACTTCCTCCTGTCCAAGACACTCACTTTAGATCTTCCTGAGCCCTTCTGCGCCATTGTTCCACCGTTCCCGACCTGGCTGCTTGGCTTCTCTCAGTCCATTCTCCTTCTTCTACTCCTTCAACACATTCTCAATCTCCTTCTTCTTCTTTCTTTTCTCCTCCGTCTCCAACTCCTTCCATCTCCATCGTCAATCCATCTCCCTTCCATCACCATTTCATCTCCAATCCATCTCTCCATCTCTCCTCCATCTCCAATCCATCTCCAGTCCATCTCCTCCTCATTCTCTCCTTCCCCTCTTTCTCTCCCCCTTTCTCCTCTTTTCCTATCACTCTCTTCCAATCTCTCCTCTCGCAAGCTTCTTCCATTTCTCCATACCAGCTCCACCTCCCGTCCGTCGCCTCCAGCCATCCAACCTTCCATCCACAGCTTCCGCAGCTCCCGCAGCACTCTCCCCTCCTTTCCTGGGCCGGTCGGTAAGATCACACTCGGGTCGTAATAAAATCCTCCCGGCACGGCTCGGTCCGGCCCTTCAGATGTTCCGGCCGGACCCTCTAGTTCTTCCGCATCCCGGCTTCGCCCCCAACGCCAGGACGCGCCGGGACGCTCTAGTGGTAGTGGTTTGGCAGCCTGGGTTGCTGGAACCGGCAGCAACCCAGGCCTGCCAAGCCCCTGAACTGGTTCTACGGGTAGTGCCATAGGCACCACCATCTTGTTTTTTGGTTCTGCGTATGCAGAAGTCAAGAGAAACAATAGTTATTTGATGGCAGTGTGACTACATCTGAAGAACATCAGCCAGAACACTAGTGGATCCCATATGCAGTTGGTTTGGTACTGTTGTCAACTCACAAAGCATCCCTGGCCTGCTCTTGAGTTGCCATAGACAAGAGGGAGGAAACTGATGGAGCAGCATGGCAGCCACAACCAGAAGCACATTCCATGCATCTTTCTCAAGGCTGTATCCCAGGTTACCTGCAACAGCCGAAGTGGTGTGATCTCTACAGTCCACGAAAGTGCTCCATTAGAGAATGTGATTTATGACACACCCTTGGGGAGGGGAAACAGGGTCATAATTGGGCCATAAATTACGTGGGGTCAGAGCTGGCTTCACTTGGGTATGTGCAGACATGTTGCTCCTAATAAATAACTGTATTTCTTTTGAAGCTTGGCTTGAACCTCATGATTTAATTAGGGCATCCATTGGAACCTTGGCAACTGTGAGAACTGACTATAAGATTAGATGGGCCAGGACTTTTTTTCAGCAAGGGACTGCTTATTTCCTTATTATAATTGCACAATAATTCACTTTTCTAGAGATTGTGGATCAAAAATCATATCTCATGATTCAGAGATGAAGAGGAAAGGCAGGAAAAAAAATCCCCTTATGTTAGTCTATGACCATAATAAATATTTGATTTTATATGTTCTGCGACCATAAGCATCAATTTTCCTTAGTTGTTATTTGTTATTTACCATCTTAAGCCTTTCTGAGATTATCTTTCTAAGAAGAAAAGTGGAAACTACATAATGATGCTCAGTGTTGGGAAGTCAGGTCTTATGAAAAGCAATTGAACAATATGTATCTGTTTATTCTGAAGAAGAAAATATTAAATTGTCTTCAAATATCTAAAGAAGTTTCACTCAGTAAAGAGAGCAAATTTGTTTTCTACCATTCCAGAGAATAGAAAATGAGCCAACAAGCCTTATTTATAAAGAATAAACAATAAAACTGTCAGGCAAAATTCCATTCCATTTGGAAAGACAAAATATTTACATTTATTATTTAGGGTTTTTTTTTTTACTATCTGTTAGATTTTATTTGTCTGTTCCTTTGAGAAGAATTCAAAAGAATAATAATTTAATTATGTTTAGGCTTTATGTCTTTAAAAAGCCTAAATAAATCATTTATTCATTCTTCTGGAATGCATGCTTAATATTTAGTTGTGGAATGTAATGTCAAAATTCACCAGTTTATAGCAAAAGGCTACCACAGCAATCTATTTGTCATGATCCAGCAGGGCCAGGTTATGCATGGAAAAAAATTCCCATGCCAAATCATTTCATTGCAGAAATGGACTCCAGCCATGCATATCCATTACTAAATCATCCTTAAGGAGCTAAGGATTCAGAAAAATTGAATCTAGGTAGTTGTATTTGTTTTTTGCCCATATTCTCTTTGCATAGGTTGCAAGTATTAGGGCTATGTACCACTGTGGATACAGTTCCAAAGAGGTGTTTTTAATGCACAAAAACATAAAAGTAGCATCTATCTGCAGTCTTAAGCGACGGTGCCTTTTCCTGAAATTACCCGATTTCCCCTTTTGCTACCTAAATGGTTGAAAATATGTATTGAATTATCTGAATTCAACAATTTTTTCTGGATGTTTGAGCCTCTGAAATACTATTAAATGCCTACATCTTATTCAGTATTATATATGTGGATTAAGAATAAGTTTCTCACATCAAGCACCTAGCCCACAATTTTCTCCTGTGCAGAAGGATCAAGGGCTTTCTTTATGGAGAAATAAATTTTAAGATTACAGGCATATTGTTTGCTCTCTTCTGGCTTCAGTGTAGTGGATCTCTTAAAGGAAGACTCTATTGTTTTTTTCTACAACATGAGTTGCCTTTTTGCTATCCTTGGTCCTGAAAAAATTGCATAATGTATATCACTTACAGTTGCTGACTCAGGCAACCCCCTTATAAGATCAGCTAGATATCTATCTATATAGACCCATACCTGATTTTGACATTCAGTCAAAAGTATTTTTCTCCCAGATTGCCTTTACCTTTAGTGAGAAAGTGTTTAGATCAGAGGTTCCCAAACTTGGCAACTTTAAGACTTGTGGACTTCAACTTTCAGAATTCTCCAGCCAGCTCTGCTGGCTGGAGAATTCTGGAAGTTGAAGTCCACAAGTCTTAAAGTTGCCAAGTTTGGGAACCTCTGGTTTAGATTTTAGAAAACTTGCTCTCTGCCTTCCTTACATTAAAGTTATGTACTCCCTTTTCCAACACTTGTTCGTTGTTTCAATTATAAGTTGCTGAATTTGGTTAACTTAGGATGCTATCATATATTGCATTATACTTCTTGTCACAGTACAGGTAATCCTTGACTTATTACCACAATTGAGCCCATAATTTCTGACAGTTATTTTGCCCCATTTTATGACCTTTCCTGCCACAGCTGTTAAGTTAGTAACATGGTTGTAAAGTGAACCTGGATTCCCTATTGACTTTGCTTATCAGAAAGTCACAAAAACGTTACATAGCCCAAGGATACTGCAACCATCATAAATACATGCCAATAGAAACATCATTTGGGCTATGATTTGGGTAGTTTTGCTTATCAAAGTACAAATATTTATCTGGAGGTAATGGAAATTGCTTTAATGTCGTGGTGATACATAGACAAAGTGGGAACAGTTTTGCTTCATAATCTTGCTAAGAAATAAAGCCCATTCAACCTTTCTGATGGCTGGAATAATAGAATCATGCAATGAGAAGAGAATCTTTTGTGTAAGGTCCAGCCATTAGGTCCATGAGACAGACCCAAAAGTATGTTAACTAAAAAGCTAGAGAATAGCCTGCAGTGATTTCAACTGTCTCTTAACAAAATATATTTCTATCTCAAATGCAAAATGCTACATCTAGCATTCCTTGAGTGATCTGTTTCTTCATTCCTGATTATTAATGTGACACAACATGATATAACAATAATCTGTGGGGCTGATGTGTCTGCAGATTTTACAGTTTGCTAATCCTGAATTACTGTATCTCAATTTGCAGGTAAGATTGTTCAATGAATGTTTATGTTTTGAATGAGCTCATGGTCTGCTGAATGAATTTTAAATTATAGTATTAGGTTCATAAAAACATACTAACCCCCAAACCATCATTTACAAATCATAATGGAGGTTCATGCAAAACCAGATAAATCACATTATTTATGTATTACACTATACATTATGTATAGTGTGAATCAGATTTATGCAACAATCAGGGAAAGAATAACCTCTGTTATAGTTTTCTGTTTGTGAAATATCTGAACAATAGAAGCTTTTTCAACATTTCTTAGTACTCTGAATAAAAATGATCTGGCCTCTTACATTCTACCCCAAGATAAGAAGTGTATTTCCAGAAGAGGCAGCTACAGAAAGTAAGAATAATGTTTAAATACACTAATTTTGTAGAGATGGATGCACATTTAGAAACAGTGATCCTGAGTTAAATAAAAATTCGCTGCATCTCACTGTAATAGTAAAGATTATAAAACCAATCTGAACACTCAAGTTTGCTGCTCAAATGCAAAATGTTCATATTCTGCCTTAATTATTCTCTGTATAATTTCTTCTTTTTCCTTTTCCATTAATGGGCAGCATATAAAGTTCTTTGCATCTCCTCACATTGTATTCTCCTTTGTGTTGCCTCTTTATTTTCCTCTGGACCCTCCAGTCTCTGTAGAGGAAAATGACTTTCATTTATTTGACTGTTTTATCTGCTGCTGGCTGCAGAACTTCCAACATGCACATGATTTCTCTTTTTTTCTCTCCCATTTGTTTTAAAAATTGTGGCTTTATCACAAATTCTGGGGTAAGGTTCAAATAAGAATTGAAGAAGACAGCACAAGTACCTGCAATTTTTCTAAGCACCCTGCTCTTCCACAATAAATCAAATTCATTTGTACTATTAGAAACCTGGAACAAACAGAATGTAGAGAAATATACAGAAATGCAGCCAAACCAAACTTATTTTTAAAAAGCATGAGTATGAGTCAACCACACAATTCTCTGGAAATGTAATTAACAGGAATAATAAATTACAGCATGCAGTTGAAGACTTGATTTTGGCGGCATAGTAGCTCCCCTTGAATACTGCAGGTTGGAAATACATTCCGGTGTTCATGTGCCTCTTAAATGCTAATAACAACAATATTTTACTTTCTTTAATGCAGTAAAAGCAGGGTTAACTTCACTGGCGAGGTGAGGCCATCATCCTAAAGAGCAACAAAAACATAGGCAGCAAGAAATACAGAAAGTTTAACACTTTAATCTCACTGAGTACAGTAGTTGTCTTTTGTTACCCAAGTCTGGTAATTCTCAGGTATTTACTCCTGCTGATTTGGGCCCATAACAATGATGCCTGGTCAAATAAGAACCACTTAATTATACAGCAGTGGGCAAATGATGCTTTCTAGTTCTAAAGCTTCCTTCTCATATGACGAGTTATCAAGAAGAATCTTCCTCCTCCCACCCTGTTATTGTTCACCAGCATTCCCAATGCATATTTTTTATGGACTGTTCTTTTCCATCCTTCTTCCTGTTCATCATTAACACTGTTCATTATTAAACACTGCTTAACAATCATGGAATTGTTATCCTTGGATGTGAGAAAAATTTACCTGTCCTCTGCCTTCGATCCAGGAGAGTACGTTGCTGTCTCCCTTGGGAAGTTAGAGTTGAGGGTTTGAAGACAGACTTTCTTAAGGGCTACTCCAGTCCTGTCGAAATAGCCTCTCTTCTGAGATGAAAAATCAGTGCCAAAGCCAAAACACATAACTTTTCCTTTTTTTAAAATAATTCTTTATTAAAATGTTAATAGCAAGAGTAAAAGAAAATGCAAACTAAACTCAGAAAGAGGGGAAAGTAAACAGAGAATAAAATACAGAAAAAATACAGAGTACAGAAAAATAATATAGAAGAAAGGGAACTAGAAATAAAGAATTAGCTTCTAGTGTTCATCACAAATGTAATAATTCACCACCCCTATAGTGTTACATACATACATACATACATACATACGTACATACATACATACATACATACATACATATATACATACATACCAGTACATCTTCCTGTAACCAAATATTTATTCATAAGTAAATCCATAAATCATTGACATTTCAATGTTAGCAAAAAGCCCATGAAATAATTCCAGATTTATACAAACATGTCTCATTCTAACAAACAAGCTTAATATTCTTCCTTCTTCCTTCTTAAATCTTAATCTTTAGTTCATTCTGTAAAAGCCTCCAAACTTTACTTTCCAGCCATTACAGAATATTTTATTTTTGCCAGTCATCAGAGAGATATTGGTTGTGAATGAAATTATACAACTCATCAGGTTGAGTTCCAAATCCAAGAGATATTTTTCAGAGGTTCTAACACTTTTCAGTATGTATAGAATTTACTGTTGTGAGTTGAATGAAATTAGACCATTGGCAGAGCCAATCTATATTTGATCATTAGATTATTCAACTGATAGTTTTATTTTTATTTTTATTTGATTTATATCCCGCCCTTCTTCAAAAGGACCCAGGGATGAATTTTATGTTATTCAGTATTAAAGAATAAATTTAATGCAGAATAGAATAGAATAGAATAGAATAGAATAGAATAGAATTCTTTATTGGCCAAGTGTGATTGGACACACAAGGAATTTGTCTTTGGTGCAGATGCTTTCAGTGTACATAAAAAGACAAGATACTTTTTTCAAGAATCATAAGGTACAACACTTAATGATAGTCATAGGATAAAAATAAGTGATAGCAATTAATATCAGTATAAATCTTAAGGATATAAGCAACAAAGTTACAGTCCTAAAGTCATAAGTGGGAGGAGATGGGTGATAGGAATGATAAGAAGACTAATAGTAATAGTAATGCAGACTTAGTGAATGTTTTGACAGTGGTGAGGGAATTATTTGTTTAGCAGAGTGATGGTGTTCGGGGGGAAACTTCTTGTGTCTAGTTGTCTTGGTGTGCAGTGCTCTATAGCGTCATTTTTAGGGTAGGAGTTGAAACAATTTATGTCCTGGATGCGAGGAGTCTGTAAATATTTTCATGGCTCTCTTTTTGACTCATGCAGTGTACAGGTCCTCAATGGGAGGAAAGTTGGCAGTAATTGTTTTTATTGTAGTTCTGATTGTCCTCTGAAGTCTGTGTATGCCTTGTTGGGATGCAGAACCAAACCAGACAGTTATGGAGGTGCAGATGACAGACTCAATAATTCCTATGTAGAACTGTATCAGCAGCTCCTTGGCCAGTTTGAGTAATTATAGACATCTCATTATTTGTAGGGTTCTTCCATTTAAAAATCAAACTAGCTTCAAGCAGGAGGCCTATATTCCAAAATGCTTATTAATCCTGGTGTAGACTTTAATGAAATTTTCAACCATAATATATTTGTTTATTATGGTTTTTAAGTATGTTAGCAAATTATATGTCCTGAAGTCTGGTTCCTGTGGTATTTGTGTAACTAGAGAGGGTTTGTGGTACTGAGAAATTTTGTTAGCCAAACAAAGCAATTTTAATTACACTTTGCATTTAATAAAAAGTGCCATTCATTAGCTTCCTATATGCCAACCATTTTTTCTTGACAACATAGAATGCATATGTAAGAAAGTTAGCACCCACCATCTCCTAGAAGAATGAATTATTCTAGGAAATATTAAAAAGGCAGAATACTATATTTCCTTGAATGAGAAAAGGAGAAACATGTTTTTAAAGACAAAGCAGCTCCCTGCAGTTCCCTGCCCCCCACTTCAGCTCCAGGGTTATTGGATTAAGACCTTCACACACAGGGCATGATAGGATTAGCTTCATTACCTCATCAGCTAGCAAGATTCAACTAAGCCAACCTACAAAGTTACCCCTGCATGGCCCCATGGGAGTCTGACAACCAATCAGGATACCTGACCTTACACAGGAACAGGAAGCTCTAAGGTGGGCCCCAAGAGAGGGTATAAATCTCTGTCTCTCTTTCACATACATGTGCTCAATTGCCCAGGCCTCAAACCATGTGATCCTGTCCACCATAAAACCATCTTTCCAAACAGCTTCCATATTTCCAGTGTTTTTCTCCCCACTTGGAATTGAACTCAGATGGACATTTCTTCCAACACGTGTAATTTATGGCTAAGTGTTTTTGGAGAGATTATTCTTTCCATAGCTGTATGAATTGAACATTTATTTTACCCTTGCAAGAGAAAAAACAATGACTTCAGACAAGACTTCTGTCTGAAGTCATTGTTGAAAGGACTACAACCCAGTCCTTTCAACAGTTCCAAGAAGGCTCCACACCAATTTGCACCACTCAGGTGACCATGAGGACACAAATAAACCTCCAGGTGATCTTAATGACCCACTAAAAGGATGCAAATGACCAGCTGTCTGCACGGAGTTTAAATCCTTCCATTCCCCACCATCCAGTCAGAGCTGAATAAGCTTCTTGGATGAGAAGCGAAAATGAAAAGTCTTCCAAGAAAAACAAAAAAGTCCAGTTGCCTTTTGAAAAAGCACCTTTGGGACAATGACTTCAGAGTATACTGTTACATTTATAAACTAAGAGAACACAGAATCATTAATGTGCATATAGTAAGCAAGCACTGTACTTAAATATAGTTCCTCTTTTTTCTCATGGTGAATATTACATAATCTATTTTAGTTTTAATTGTGCAGAGAAGAATATTGAAAATATTCTGGAATTTGAATCCTCAAAACAATTAGCAATATAGTAATTTAATTGTGAAAAAATAATTATTTCTTTAACTCGATAGGAAGTTTTCCTGCACAATTCTCCTATACTGAAGTAAATGGAAGCAACTTGCACTTCGATGAATATTTGTATAAGACAAACATTCCTCTGAGTTATATTACATCTTTATAAATTCTTTAATGTAGCCTCCCACATTCTGGTGTCTTCCCAAGTAAGACTATAGTGTTAGTCTAATTCTTGGAGATAATCCATCAAGGAAAGTATCTGATTTTTTAAAAATAAATCATAATGGACTAACTTCACAAAACCTACCACAAAGCCGTGTCCGACCCATTGCGACCTCATGGACAATGTTCCTCCAGGCCTTCCTGTCCTCTACTATCCTCTGGAGTCCATTTAAGATCATACCTACTGCTTTGGTGACTCCATCCAGCCACCTCATTCTCTATCGTCCCTTTCTTTTGTTGCCCTCAATTGTTCCCAGCATTAGGCTGTTCTCCAGTGACTTCTTCCTTCTCGTTAGGTGGTCAAAGTATTTGAGTTTCTTCTTCAGGATCTGGCCTTCTAAAGAGAAGTCAGGGTTGATCTCCTCCAGGCCTGCCGGTTTGATCGCCTTGCAGGAGTCTTTTCCAGTCCCATAGTTCAAAGGCCTCAATTCTTTGGTATTCAGCGTTCCTTATGGTCCAACTTTCACAGCCATACATTGCAACTGAGAAAACCATAGCCTTGACTATACGCACTTTTGTTGGCAGGATGATGTCTCTGCTTTTTAGTATGCTGTCTAGAGTTGCCATACCTTTCCTCCCCAGGAGCAAGTGTCTTTTTTTTTTAATTGGCTGCAGTCCCCATCTGTGATGATCTTGGAGGCCAGGAAAATAAAATCTGTCACTACCTCCATTTCTTCCCCATCTATTTGCCAGGAATTGAGAGTACTGGATACCATAGATAGATAGATAGATAGATTTTATTTTTCTATACCGCGTCCTCTCCCCAGGGGGACTCGGAGCGGTGCACAGGGAAAATTAAAACAACATAAAATATATACATAAATAAATACAATAAAAACAAATTAAATCAACTGTCCCTGCACTAAAATCCCCATTTTAAAATTAACATTCCCTAACCCCTGAGGTAGAGACTAACCTAGGCCGGCCAAGCAGAAAAAGTGAGTTTTTAATTTCTGACGGAAGGAGCGGAGGTCCGTAGTTGTTCTAATGTCGGGGGGAAGGTCGTTCCAGAGGGCTGGGCCCGCCACAGAGAAGGCCCTTCCCCTGGGCGTCGCCCGCTGACAAAGTCTAGTGGACAGCACCCGGAGAAGTCCCTCTCTGTGGGAGCGAATCGGCCGGGAAGATGTATGGGGCAGAATCTGATCCCGCAGATAGCTAGGTCCCGAGCCATGGAGCGCTTTAAAGATGAGAACTAACACCTTGAAGCGCACCCGAAAGACGACAGGTAGCCAGTGCAGCTCGCGCAAGAGCGGTGTTACATGGGTATACCTTGCGGTACCCATTATTGCTCGCGCGGCTGCATTCTGGACCAGCTGAAGTCTTCGGGTGCACCTCAAGGGGAGCCCCATGTAGAGAGAATTACAATAGTCCAGTCGGGATGTCACGAGAGCATGAGTGACTGTGCGAAGGGTGTCCCGATCCAATAGGGGGCGCAACTGGCGAACCAGGCGAACCTGGTAAAACGCCCTCCTGGCCACGGCTGTCACTTGATCTTCCATGGACAGCCGGGCATCCAGGAGGACACCCAAGTTGCGCACCCCATCCACAGGGGCAAGATGTTCGCCCCCTATGGCCAGCGATGGAATCAGCTGGTTGAATCAGGCAGCCGGAAACCACAGCCACTCGGTCTTGGTCGGGTTGAGCTTGAGTCCGTTACTTCCCATCCAGATCCGTACGGCTTCCAGGCACTGGCACATCACCGCTACGGCATCGTTGGGGTGGTTTGGGGTAGATATATACAGCTGAGTATCATCAGCGTAGAGATGGTACTCTACCCCAAAGCCACGGATGATCTCACCCAGCGGCTTCATATATGTGTTGAACAGGAGAGGCGAGAGGACCGACCCCTGAGGAACCCCACATGTGAGGGGTCTCGAGGTCGACCTCTGCTCTCCTGCCAACACAAATTGCGATCGGCCAGAGAGGTAGGAGGAGAACCACCGTAAAACGGTGCCTCCCATGATCTTAGTTGTCTTAATGTTGAGTTTCAAACCAACTTTTGCACTCTCCTTCTTCACCCACATCAAGAGCCAAACTATAATTTGGTTTAATGTAATATATGGACCTATCTATACATAGCACAGATTTCTTGTCACCACTGCTTTATAAAACTTAAATAAAACTATTGAGAATTACTAAACTAGATGGTCTAAAAAGTGATTCCAAATGCTATTATTTATATGGCAGGGTAGGGGGAGAGGTGGTTTGCCACTATGTTTAAAAACTACATAAACTTTCAAAAACTTTGCTACAAGACTCTTTGCTGAATTTCTTCTTCACTATAAAATAATGGTTTCTCTGTACTTTGAGTATTGTCAGTATTTTGTTCGGATAACTATAATTTTTTCTATCTGAAAGGCTGTAGTTTGTTTTTAAAAACCATAAAAACCTCAAACATGCCACCTGGTGGACAAGAATAAATAATAAACTTATCAAGATAGACCAGGGGTAGTCAACCTTTTAAAACCCACCGCCCACTTTTGTATCTCTGTTAGTAGTAATATTTTCTAACCACCCATCAGTTCCACAATAATGGTGATTTATAAAGTAGGAAGTCAATTAAATTTTAAAAAAGGAAAGTGCTTCAGTATCAGACAAAACCTCTTCCGCCCACCATGAAAGCTGGAACGCCCATTAGTGGGCAGTAGGGACCAGGTTGACTACCACTGAGATAAGGATGTTTTCCCCAACTTTTCCTTTTAGGTCTGATGGGGATGTAGTTAGGAGTGACAGTTTAACATATTTAGAAAGCACAGGGTTGAAAAAAGAAGCAATAAAGAATATCTATCTATCTCTATCTATCTATCTATCTATCTATCTATCTATCTATCTATCTATCTATCTATCTATCTATCTACCTATCTATCTATTTGATTTGATTTGATTCAATTTGTATCCCGCCCTTCTCCAAACGGACCCAGGGCGGCGCACAGGAAAATTAAAATAATATACAACAATACAAAAAATACAAAAATTTAAAAACCTATTAAATATGGAATCCTGCGCTAAAACCAATTAAAAAAACCCTTTTAAAAACTATCTATACTAGTCAACAGTGGAGGCTATGTATCTATCTATCTAGAGATGGCATGATCAGCTCAACATCACTCATGTCGGGGTCACCTGTGGTGGCCCGGGTAAGGTTGGGGCAGGGGTCTGCAAAGTCGGCTCTTTTAAGACTGGTGGACTTCAACTCCCAGAATTCCCCAGCCAGCCATGCTGGCTGGGGAATTCTAAGAGTTGAAGTCCACTAGTCTTAAAAGAGCCGACTTTGCAGACCCCTGGGTTGGGGGAATCCATTGCAGGAGGCTGTTGCAGTTGAATACAAAACCTGAGGGAGATGGTTACAACAATCTCCTGAATGCCAGCCCTCCCAAGCTCCATTTTTGCTGGCAGAGGCACCGCAGGCCGGTCCTTCGCTGTTTCCAGGGCAGCCCCATGGACCACATCTAAGCACCCTGCAGGCCAGATCTGGCTCACGGGCCTTGAGTTTGACACCCCTGCTTTAACAGGGGTGCCACTGCATTTTGAACCATTTAAATTTCTGAATCAATATGGCCAGGAAGTACTATCACTATATACTATACTATACTATTCCAGCTCCAAATAGGGCCACATCTAGAGCACCAACCTGACTCTATAGTTATGCAGTAACCACGAGTCCTTCCCAAAGAGGACTGAATGCCAACAGAGAACTCAAAGGTTTCTGGACAATCAATAATTCAGTTTGCAGGATGAGGTGCAACCATTTCATCCCATCCAGATTTTGATAGCCTTTAGTCATCCCTAAACAATCCCTAAACAATCTTCTGATTGTTTAGGGATTTTTAGTAAATATTTGGGAATTTTAGCGCAGGGTTTTCTGTTTAATATGCCTTTTAGTTAGTATTTATGTACGTTTATTGTTTTAAATTTTGTATTCTTTTTAACTGTTTTTAATTCCCTGTGCCCCGCCTCGAGTCCCTTCGGGGAGAGAGAGCGGGTTATAAATAAAATTCGATTCGATTCGATTCGATCTGTACAAAATAATCATTTTATTTCTGGCCAAATCTGAATAGGGATTTCTGAACAGTGGGTGTCACCTGTATTGCTAACACCTCATCCCAAAACAATGATTTCCCCCTATAATGCCATATATATAGCAATAGCAAGTAGACATATACCGCTTCATAGTGCTTTACAGCCCTCTCTAAGCAATTTACATAGTCAGCATATTGACCCCAACAATCTGGGTCCTTTTACCGACCTCGGAAGGATGGAAGGCTGACTCAAACTTGAGCCTGGTGAGATTCGATCTTCCAAACTGCTGGCAGCCCATGATCAGCAGAAGTAGCCTGCAGTACTGCACTCTAACCACTGCGCCACTGTGGCGCAATACATATACTGTATGTTGAATAACGTGGGGGGAGGGGTGCTGTGCTCTGCAGTACTTTGTCCAGAAAGGAACAGGGGGTTGAATAGATTGCACAGGGGTACAAGATCCAGAAAAACTCCAGGGGCTTGTTCTGTGATTATAGTGACATGCAGACAAGACATATGTATACCTGCCCTTTGTGTCTTGATCAGTGTACACTTGAGGACTTCATGGCAGTGCAACAGAACACAATGTTGCTAGTTTCTGGGAAAGATCTATTTAATTTGTACACATTTTAATCTTGCAATTTTATATTTTAAATTTTATGTCATACTAGCTGTACCTGACCACACGTTGCTGTGGGCCAGTCTGGTTAAATGGCCAACCAACCTGTGTACACACAACCATTGTATAACCCCCAACCTACCTACCTACTGTATTTCTTACTCCCTCCCTCTACCTACCTACCTACTGTATTTCTCCCTCTCTCTCTATCCCTCTACCTACCTACCTACCTACCTACCTACCTACCTACCTACCTACCTACCTACCTACTGTATTTCTCCCTCAATCCCTCAATCTACCTACCTACCTATTGTATTTCTCCCTCTCTATCCCTCTACCTACCTACCTGTATTTCTCCCTCTCTATCCCTCTACCTACCTACCTACTTACTGTATTTTTCCCGCTCTCTCTATTCCTCTACCTACCTACCTACCTAATGTATTTCTCCCTCTCCCTCTCTATCCCTCTTCCTACCTATCTACCTACTGTATTTCTCCCTCTCTCTATATATCCCTCTCCCTACCTACCTACCTACTGTATTTCTCCTGCTCCCTCTATCCCTCTCCCTACCTACCTACCTACTGTATTTTTCCCTCTCTCTATCCCTCTACCTACCTACCTACCTACCGGCCTCAGTTGCTTGTGTTGGCGTTGGAGTTTGCGGCAGAGGAGAGGCCGCTGACTCGGTAGCAGCCTTGGCAGGGAGGAGTTGGCGGAGGGGGGGGTGGCAGCAGAGGAGAGGCCGCTGAGGAGGTGACCATCATGGATAGGACGCAGACCGCTCGACCGCTCGTGCAAGTGATGGGAGCTGAAAAGCAGCCAGGTGGGAGTGGCTGTGAAGGGGAGGGGGGCAAGTGAGCAAGTGAGGGAAACACGCAGAAGAGCTGCAGTTTTACATTTGTTTAGCGTGTACCTGGCACCGGTGTGCCATCCACACAATCTGTACGTATCATTGGTGCTGCACTTGTAAGGAACGTTGTGTGGAAATTTGGTGGCGATTGGTGCAGTAGTTTCTGAGATTAGCGATTTTGAACAAGCTCATAGTTACATTTTTATTTATATAGATAGTATGTCTTATTTTAATTGTGATGCTTCTAACACAAATACATAAATAACAAGACACTAGTATCTGTTCAGATGTTATCAAATGAGCTGTGCAGCACTTGATTTGATTCCAAAAAAGAGCTTTTGACTATGTGATAGCATATATATTGTTATGGTTTTTAATAATGCCTGTGCGCCGCCCTGGGTCCTAACAAGGAGAAGGGCGGGGTATAAATTCGAAAAATTAAAAAATTAAAAAAATAATATTTGAATTTGAATTTGAATTTATTTATATTTATATCCCGCCCTTCTCCACAGAGGACCCAGGGCGGCGCACAGGAAATTTAAAAACATACAAAAATACAAAAATAAATTCAAATTTAAAACATATATTAAACTATCCTAATCCTATGCTAAAAACCAAATTTTAAAATACCCAATTTAAAACTTTCTAAAAAGTCCCCGTGGGAGGTTAGGCTAGGCCGGCTTGTTGGAAAAAGTATGTCTTTAGACATTGGTGGAAGAGGCGGAGGTCGGTGATGGTGCGTAATTCAGGGGGTAGGTCGTTCCAAAGGGCTGGGCCCGCCACAGAGAAGGCTCTTCCCCTGGGTGTCGCCAGTCGGCATTGTCCGGCCGACGGCACCCTGAGAAGGCCCTCTCTGTGGGAGCGTATCGGTCTAAGGGATGTATGGGGCAGGAGACGGTCACGCATGTAACTAGGCCCCGAGCCATGGAGCGCTTTAAAGATGGTCATCAGAACCTTGAAGCGCACCCGAAAGGCCACAGGAAGCCAGTGTAGCTAGCGCAGGATCGGTGTTATGTGGGAGTATCTGGTGGCTCCCATAATCACCCGCGCGGCTGCATTTTGGACTAACTGTAGCTTTCGAGTGCACCTCAAGGGAAGCCCCATGTAGAGAGCATTACAGTAGTCAAGTCGGGACGTCACGAGAATTTGAGTGACTGTGCGAAGGGCAGCCCGGTCCAGTAAGGGGTGCAATTGGCGCATCAGGCGTACCTGATGAAACGCCCCCCTGGCCACGGCCGCCACATGGTCCTCCATGGACAGCCGGGAATCCAGGACGACACCCAAATTGCGCGCCCTCTCCACGGGGGCCAGTGTTTCGCCCCCAATGGCCAGAGTTGGAGTAATCTGGCTGAACCGGGGTGCTGGAAACCACAGCCACTCAGTCTTGGCAGGATTGAGCTTGAGTTTGTTACCACCCATCCAGATCCGTACGGCCTCCAAACACCGGGACAGCACTTCGGCGGCATTGTTGGGGTGGTCTGGGGTGGATATGTACAGCTGAGTGTCGTCAGCGTACAGATGGTACTCCACCCCAAAACCACGGATGATCTCACTCAGCGGCTTCATATATGTGTTAAACAGGAGGGGCGAGAGGACCGACCCCTGAGGAACCCCACATAAGAGGGGTCTCGAGGTCGACCTCTGCCCTCCCGTCAACATATATTGCGACCGACCAGAGAGGTAGGACGAGAACCACCGCAAAACGGTGCCTCCCAGCCGCAACCCCCCCCCCCAGTCGGTGCAATAGGATACCATGGTCGATGGTATCAAAAGCCGCCGAGAGGTCTAATAGGACTAGGATAGAGGAATAACCTCTATCCCGCGCCCTCCAGAGATCATCAACCAACGCGACCAATGCCGTCTCGGTGCTGTGACCGGGTCGGAAGCCGGACTGGCGCGGGTCTAGATAATCAACTTCCTCCAGGTGTCGCGGAAACTGTTGGGCTACCACACTCTCAACAACCTTCACCAAAAAGTGAAGGTTGGAGACCGGACGATAGTTCTCCAACAATGCTGGGTCCAGGGACGGCTTCTTGAGGAGGGGCCTCACTACCGCCTCTTTCAAGACGGCAGGTAAGGACCCCTCACTCAAAGATGCGTTGACAATGCCCTGGAGCCAGCCTCGTGTCGTCTCCCAGGATGCCAGTACAAGCCAGGAGGGACACGGGTCAAGTTTCCTTGACAACCTGTCCATATCCTCGGTGGTAATAAATATAACACCATTCTTTTAATTTCTTAAAGCAGCTACATTCTTTCCCTGAGATTACATGGCATTTGCTGAGGGTCAAGAGGCCTGAATAATATGAAATGATTGCATTGAAAGACTCTTATTTATGTAGAACTTCATTCTTTATTATCTCTGACAACCTGTAATATTACAGATAAGGGAAATGTATTATGGAATGAAATGTCTTCAATTATATTTCTTTGGAGTATAACATAGCCTGAATAACAATTAGAAGAAAAAATAATAAGATTGCATAGCAAACAGATATAACAGCTAAAAGAATATGCCAAATAAATGTACATTCCATGCAACGTATAACTTTTCTCACCAAAAAAGCTTTCATCAATCTCTGTTAAATATTCTAATGTAGCTTCCTAGGCAACTTCCATAATTCAGATGTAGCCATTGCCTGCATTAAGTGGACCTCCATCAGTGATGAGCCAGCTTCTCCATGAGAAACCGAGATGCTTAGATGGTAGAATTTGGATGAGTAACCACCATAAACCATGGTGGTCAGACTGTCATTCATCATGTCCTGGTCAGTTCAGTGCTTGACTACTGAGATGTACTCTACATGTAAGTACCCTTGAAGATCACCCAGAAGCTTCAACTGATCCAAAATGCAGAGGCATGAGCAGAGATGGGCATGCCTTGGTATTCCCATGTAGCACCTTTGTGCTAATTGTACTAGTTGCCAGTTGGCTTCTGGATGTGATTCAAGTTGCTGATTGTTATCTATACAGTCAATCCAATCTGGCAGGGTTAACATACTCCAAGTTCCTTTGATTAAACAATGCATCTATCCTAAAACACAACTTCTCTGTAGCAATGTCTTCCTTGAGATTCAAACGGACCCCACCCTACTAGTGTTTCAAGGGGCCCTGAAACTCTTAGGTTATGGGGCTTGTTTTTTCTTTGTTCTCATCCAATATTGTCATCTTTTTTTGGTTGTTTCCTTATTTTTAGATGTTTTTAACAATTGGTAAACTACTCACAAGTTGCTAGGAATTGAGTGGGATATAAACTTAATCAATAAATATAATTAAATTGATCAGAACTATAGGCTAGACTGGAAAGTTAGAAAAATATCCTGGAAAAAGACAATGGCAAACTACTTCCATACTGTTGCCAAAAAAAATGCATGAAAGTGTTCAGGAACTTACCAAGGATTGAGCTTGCCTTGGACATACAACCTTTCTTAGGTAAGCATGTAGCACAAAATATTTTACTTTATTTAAATGTGGTTAAATTTAAGTAATCAGCACTATTGTTCTCCAATCGCTTAATAATCTGTTGTCTCAAAAAGTTAACATTTGGTAAAACTTTGAGAGGACTGGATGCTGCAGAAGTCCGCTCAAAGAAGTCAAGCTATGTACCTGTAATATAAAAACAGATGGAAGTACTAAAAAGTAAAGTATACTAAACTCAAGTTCAGCTCCTGGTGACAGGATGGACACAAAGATATTGCTTATTTGACAGTAATAGAGACCAAGAGAGAATGCTATAAAAAGCAAGAGAGCTTGTCCTTTGCTTCTTCAGGGTATTTTTATTTATTTATTTATTTCTCATTCCACGTTATAGCTGAGATTTCCCAGGGGTCTTTCATCTAATAAGTAACCAGGCTTGACGCTGATAGTTTTGCCTTCCGAACACCTGAAGCGAATCAATTTCCCCTTTTGTTTTCAGTGCGGTCCTACCATTACTGAGCGTGAGTAAGGATTGACTATGTTAAATAATCAGTTTCCCTGCTTTTCTTGTACAAGTACGTCCCCTTCTCGTCCTTCTCTCAAGCCAAGGCTCCGCCAAGGGAAACCCAGGAGCCGAGCCGAGCCCATCCAGGTGTACAGCGTTCAATCCCCTCGGAGAGCGATTGCGTCATCGCCATGTGGGCGCGCGCGCGCTTTTCGCTTTCCCTTTTTTTTTTCCCGCTCCTAGCGCGCCCAACGGGCATCTTGCTCTCGGCGGCGTGAACCAATGGCAGGCAGGGAAGCCTTTCCTATATCCGATGACGACAGCGAGGCACAGAAGAGCGCGCAACCAAACGCCGCCTCGGTCACGGCGACCCGAAAGCTGCCAGGGAGAAACTGGCTGTTGTTTTTTTCCCTTCCCAGCCTTGCTCGGCGCTTTGTGAGCGACGCCAACCGCCGCCATTTTGTGAGCGTGTCCAGCCTCCGCCCCCACCCCATCCATTCCGCGCGCGCCATTGGTCCTTTTTTCCCGTCTTTCTCTCTCTCTTGTTAGCGAGCGGGCGGGCGCCATGTTTGTAAGGAAGACATAATCAGAGCAGCTCGTCTCTCCGGCCAACGTGTCCCGTCTTCCTCCCTTCCGCTCTGCCTGTTTCTTCCTGCTGCCTCCTTCCTCCGTATGGTCTGTGTGTACCGAACTCCTCCTCATAAGCTGCATTTATCTCCCATCTCTTTTTTCCCCCCGTGAGGTGCAGGACAGCCTCCCCTCGGACGGCCGTTAAAAAAAAAAGCCCCTCTGTGTAGCTTATGTTTGTGTTCCCCCCAATTCAGTAAATCAGTTGAGGGAAGTCTCGTTCGCCGTTGCACGGAGGGGACACCTCGCGTCGTCCACCCTTGTAGATGCAGCGCCGCCGCTCCCTCGTGTGAGTGTGTGTGCGTTTGTGTGTGCGCACGAGTGCGCGCTGCCTCCACCTCTCCCTGCGCCCTACGACTGGCAGCAGCATCCTGCCTTCCTCCCCCCTTCCTCCTCCTCCTCCCTGCACACAGGCACAGCCAGCACAATGGCCTTTGAAAGCCTATTCTCCAAGCCCCCAAACCCAGTTCTTGACCAAAACATGCCCGACTCTGACAGGCAACATGCAGGGGACGAAAGGTCGAGTAACATTCTTCTCTTTCTCTTTCTCTCTCTCCGCTTCTCAATGGTGATAATTAACAGTGATAATAACTAAGAATGATGGTATGCTATGTGATGATGATGATGATAATGGTGGTAATAACGATGTCTTAAATGTGCCTAGGTGAATTTAAGGAAAGAAAATGTCTATAGCATTGTATGGGGGAAAGTCACCTTCCGCCTGAGGTAGGGGTGGGGTTTTTTTTCTTTTTAGACTAGATACAAGGATGTTTTTAAGGGTGGGGGATAACTTCAAGGTGCATTTTGCATGCATTTTTTTTACATTTCCTTTTTTTACATTTTTTTTCATAAGATGAACTTTACATTGGCTGTGTGTAATGTCACTGTTGTTCTTAATCCCCTGTCTCATTGCCATTTGAACTCAAAGGCAGACTGTATCCCCTCATATATGTAACATATATGAAGCTGTATAACAATGTATACACCTTACACATTAACTAGAACTCTTTTTGAATGTGTGTATATATGAGGTTTTCTCAGATTTTTCTCTTTGCCAGTTTACAATTCTAATTCTATAATCTTAACAAACCAGAGGCATTTTCTGGTTTGAGGTCCTGCTCCTTTTCTCTCTCTCTCTCACTCACTCACTCTGTCTGTCTCTGTGCAAATGTTTGTTTTCATACAGATACGGCTTTCTTCACTAATTTGTTTTTAAACATGTGGAAACCTGAAATTGTTTCTCCCACATTTTCCAACATGTATGCAAAATTTTTCTTTACATCAAGATTTGTAATGGAGGTCCTATTAATAGACAAGTCTCCTATAATCCCGGTGTCCCTCCACAAGTATGTACAATGCTATTTTATGAAAGTGATACAAAACATTACATAATCCCTTATTCGTGCAGCAACACCGTAAATAGGATATAGCCTTTTCCCCTCTTCTACAAACAGGAATACCAAGGAGAATAGCAATTCAAATAACTTGCCCATAGCTACAGTAAATCAGGTCTGGGCCTCATATATCATGCCTTCAAATCAGCACTTCACTAACGTTACAGTGTTTTAGATTGTTGATTAAACAGTGAATATTTCAAAATGGTTACTGCAGTACCGCATTGTTACTTTTAATACAGGTGGTCCTGGACTTACAACGGTTCATTTAGTGACTATTCAAAGTTACAAAGGCATTGAAAAAAACTGACTTATTTTACCATTTTTCACCCTTATGACTTTGTAGTATCTTCATGATCATGTGATCAAATTCAGATGCTTGGCAACTAGTTCATACTTATGGCGGTTGCTGTGTCCTAAGGTCATGGGATCACCCTTTGCGATCTTCTGACGAGCAAAGTCAATGGGGAAGCCAAATACACTTAAAAACTATGTTACTAACTTATAAATTGCAGTCATTCACTTAACAACTGTGGCAAGAAATGTTGTAAAATGGGGCCAAAACTCACCTAACAAATGTCTGACTTAACAACACAGATTTTGGGCTCAGTTGTGGTTGTAAATCAAGGACTATCTGTATTAGTCAATCTGAAGTGAACTGTCCAGCAAGATAAAGTTTGCATGTTAATTAGTAGAAACAGAACAAAATACCATGACCTCCAGATAAGTGACAAACTGCAGTAATGAATACAAGATGTAGGCAAAAAAAAGAAGCTTTTTTCTACAATTGGACAAAAATTTTACAAATTATTCATGAAGTATATTGACGTTGGCCAGCCAATCTAAATCTATAAGTGGATCTGTTTAGATAAGTGGAATTATACTAAGGCTAAGAAGGACACCTAAGGCTTAGAAATTGTATGACTGTGCAAAATAGCCCCTAATTAAATTATTCCTGTTAACCATGACAAATGCAATAATAATTTCATATATTCTTTCCTTTTAAGATTCAAGATGTCTCTAATCAATGAAACATATTTTAAGTGGATAACTTTAAAGTTGAGGTTACCTTAATTATTTTTGACAGAATATATGGCATTTCAAATACAATGGAGTTATCTTGTTCAGTGACTTCCATGTAACATTTTGAAGGAAACAAAGGAATGTGCTCTTTTCATTTCAAGAGAATTCTCATTTTGTTTCAATAAAATGATCTAGAGACAGATCTCAATTATTTAACCTGTAGTGATGACCCACCTTAGTTCTTAGATAGAGCTGCCCATTCTCCTATTTTTTGCACTGACATAATTAAATATATCTGGAATAGATAAGATAATTGCTTAAACCATTCACTAGTAACTGCCTGAAACTGGATTTCTTGACTATTTTTCTATATGACAATTCATAAATAAATTGAATTAGTTTACAAAGCTTAAAATTTAAATATAGCTTATTCGTGGGTAATTGTTTTAACATTTACGTATTTAAATATTAATTCAAATGATTTTAATTATCCATTGGCTAATACATTTTCTAAAATATGCATACATTAATCTTTATCTTCATAATATAAAATAATTTGGAATTTAAGATACAAATGAAATTCTATTAGCATTTCTTCAAAAGTATAGAAGTAGCAGTGACAACCCCGTATTATATTCCATAGAAGTGCATGATACTGAAGTCTTAGAAGGTATCATAAAAATTTACAGCTACATGGGAATATTTGGTACTTCTATGGTTGTCAGAGTTAAATTAATTTCTTTTTTGAAGTATCCAACCACTGCACTTACAGTAAGTGGTTAATGGGATCAGATTTCATTGATCTGTTTAATATTTTTATATAATTTAAATATTTTTAAAGGAGTAATTAAAAGTTTGGTTAAAGTTTGCTATTAAAAATTTGGAAAGAGCCTTTCTCAGCTAGGCATTATCATATTTTAGTGCATTAGTTTAAAAAATTGATGCAGTTTCAAATGTAAAACTGAAATAATGGAAAGCAAATATATTTTTGCATCTTCACTGTTTCCTTTCTATCATGTTTATTATTTTTAAAATCTTTATTAATAGGATCAAGTTAAAAATAGGTTTTGGAGATTTGTCTTCAAAACATTATTTTTCTCTCAAAGTAACAGTATAAAATATATTCTTGTTACACTGTTACTCTGCTTTTGTCATATGATATATAGATACACACACACACACACACCAATGTGACAAAAGTATACTTTGTAATTTAAATACTATATATAAAGTTCTTGTATGTCTAAACTGTAGATTGAAATTACATCAGTTAAGTTCCTATGGCCTGCATATTGTTAAGTAACTATTACATTAAAGGCATAATTACAGTATCTTAGGTTTTGAAAGGTCATCTTATTTCACTTCACTTTGGAAGCTGGATATATTGAACACATCTGAATATTTATAAATTAAGAATCTTATAACTGTAGCCCAAAAATGATTTTGTTTATACCTTAGGGAGCTTATTGCATGGCTGAGCTAAGTCACTTTTCTGAACACATCCTGTTTCTTTGCCAGCTGTGCCAATGTTTCCATTAGCTGTGTTTATTTTTTTCCCCTTTGTTCTAAAGTTTCCCTAGCTCTGTGTGCATTTTAAATTGGCCTTCTTCAACTTGATACTGTCCAAAAATATTTGATTACAACTCCCAGAAGTTGATATGGAATTCTGAGAATTATAGTTCAACATATCTAGACAATGCCAATTTGAAGAAGACCAATTTAAGTGAGCATGAAAAGTAAGGGAATTAAACTTCAGTGTATTATTATGACCTAGAACACTTCATTCTTCAAATGTAGCTTTAACTTTGTATCCCTTACTAATTGTGAAAATAAAGAATATTGTAAGAACAGGAGATCTTTGTCTGAATATCATACTAGCTTTTGCTACAGGTATAGGCATCATTTACTAATGTGTGAGATATAGCAATAGCACTTAGACATATATACTGCTTCACAGTGCTTTACAGCCCTCTCTAAGTGGTTTACAGAGTCAGCATATTGCCCCCAACAATCTGGGTTCCCATTCTTTTGACCCTCGAAATAAGCGCTTGGCCTTATTTTCGGTGAGGTCTTATTATTTTTGAGGTGCAAGAGGTGGCAAGCATGATTACCTCATCGCTGCTGCTGTGTTGCAATATTTTTGGGAGGGTTTATTTTAGAGCATGCACTCAAAAGCCCAATTGGGCTTATTATCTGGGGAGGTCTTATTTTCAGGGAAACAGGTAATTAGATTTGGTTTTGGAGTACATTATTTCAAACTGCAAGGCATAATTATATTCTGAATTATCAGTTTGGTGTCTATGAATAACATTATACCTGCTAACCCATTTATAATAATTGCCAAATTCCCTAACCCAATGATTTTTCTAAATAACTTGTAATTATAAAAATGGTGGCAAACATGATAAAATACCATCTGCAAACTTATCTTGTATTTCTGGAACTTTCCCAGGACCCGACATAGACTCCAAAGGGCATTCTCAAAAAATAAAAGTCATGGCTGCTGTTGCTGTTTTATCTATCTTATTATGCGTTCTGAATTGTTTTTTGTGTATTTTTAATTGAAGAACTTTTTAACAAGATAAAAATAATTCAAATAATAGAAAAATCAAAGAAACAAAGAATAGTGAATAAGAAAATAGAGGAAATAGAAAAGAAAAAGAAAGAAAATCTTATTTATTTATTTATTTATTTATTTATTTATTTATTTGGATTTATTGACCGCCCCCTCTCTCCGAAGGGACTCGAGGCGGTGTACAAGAATTTAAGAGCATATACATAAAACAATTATAAATAATTAAAACTAAATTAAATGTTTTATCCTGTGTTAAAATATCTTGTTTAAATTTATAGCGTAAAAATCCGATTAGGTAATATTTACTACAACTAGGCTGGTACTGTAGATTAGGTTAGGCCAGGCCGGCCTGCTGGAAAAGATGGGTCTTTGATTGTTGACGGAAGGAGCGGAGGTCCGTGGTAGATCTAAGCTCGGGGGTTGGTCATTCCAGAGGGTTGGGCCCGCCACAGAGAAGGACCTTCCCCTGGGAGCCGCCTGTTGGCATTGCCAGGTGGATGGCACCTGGAGAAGTCCCTCTCTGTGTGAGCGAATCGGTCGAAGGGATGTGTGGGGTAGGATACGATCCCGTAGATAACTAGGACCCGAGCCAATTTCCAATCTTTTTGGTAGTAGTTATAAATGCATTTGTATTTTACTCTCTTTTTTCAAATTCACATCATGTAAATTTCTGCAAGCTTTCCTTTCTAATAGTCAGACTCATAAATCGTAAGTTCATTTTTCTTTTCTTTTCTTTTTACAGCAAAAAGTCCATGAGGGTTTCCAGGCACTGATAAATATAGTTGTTGATCAAACGTTAATTTTGCCATTTTTGCTAGTTCTGTCATCTTTCCCAACCTTTCCTCCATTGTGGGTATTTCAGAGTCTTTCCATTTTTGTGCATATAAAAAAAGTATTACAGCAAGAATCATACATAAAAATAATCTTCTTTGGTTCTTTTTTTATTAACTGTCCATTAACCTCAGCAAGCAAATTTCTGATTTCAGTTCAATGTTGGTTATTAAAATTATTTGTATCCTTATATGTACTTGATCAGAAATGTCTGATTTTTTTACAAGTCCATAGGCATGATAAAATTACTCCTCATTTTGTCCACATTTCCAACACAAGTTTGAAATCCTTTTATACATTATAGACAATATTTCTAGAGTCATATATTAGTGATACATCATTTTATTTAAAAAAATATCTTTTATGGTATAACAATGTAAATTTTAATCCTATAAACCACATTTTCCCACTGTTCCATCAGTATATTGTATCCAAAGTTCTTACACCAATTTATTTTACAATCTTTCACTTGTTCTATTTCAAATCTCAATGAACATTTATGTATTTATGTTGTTACATGTTTATCCTTTGTACATAGTTCAGTTTTTGTTCTGCTATGTGCCAAATGTCATATTATTTGTTTTAAATCTTTTTTTAATTGCATATATTAAAAAATGAAAACTAAATTCTTCAGCAGCCAATTGCTATCTTGATTTTACCTTATGTATTCCATGTTCGTATTCTATCAACTTTTAGTATTTAACCAGTTTTCTTTATGTTTGTTTATTGTATGTTTCCTATGTTGAGATAAAGGCTTTTTCAGGCACAGTCAGGGTTTATATCTGTTCCATATTTTCAGCATAGCACTTCTTATATGAATCTTTAAATCTGCATTAACCTGTACTTTAGATTTGTACCATAGAAACTATGCCAAAAATGTTCCCCTAATACAATTTTAAAAGCATAAATTATAAACAGCCATGAATAAATTTTCAGGTTAATACAAACAATTTAATTTTGCTTGAGTCAGTTTGGTATATAGTAGTGCTAAGTTGCTTGGTAGAAACCAGAAAATAATATTTTAGTCTTCCCTTAAGCATGAAAGCCAGTTGATTGACTTTGGATCAGTCAAGCTCTTAGTCCATCTCACAAGATTGTTCTGTGGAAAATCTGAAGTGGGAGCATTAGTGTATATGCTGTCTTGAGTTTAGCAAAAATAAAATAAATAAAATAATACATAACTATAATGTATGTAAAGTAACCTTCAAACAAAGGAAACAAACAGCAACATTAAAAATACTATTTGGCCTATTTAACAAGGTAAACTAATTTGTTTATAATATATAATATGTCATAATTTTATGTATTTTTACATATATTGTAATTATATATTATAAAGTAAATGAATAATTCATTTAGTCCATTATTTTTTGTAGCAATAATATTTTTATCTGGTATGCAATTGTAACTTCAGTACAAAGTGTATGTTTGCCCCACAACAGTAATTTTTGATGTAGGGCTGAGTAGGAGTAGAAACCAGTCTCCGCACACATATAGTATCACAGCTTAATCATTGCACTTTACTGTCTCAAAAAATATTTCTTCCAAATTTTAAATCAGAATGTCTTAATCTTCTATTGTAGTGATATTGTAATGATTGTGCCACTGAGAAAGATTTGAATAATTTGTAATGTTGGATTTTAGTCTATAAGTTTTGCTACTTTCTGCAATTTTCTGTAAATTGTCCTCAACTTATGACCAGTTAGTTAACAACAAAAAATTATGATAGGCTCAGACCAATGCTTAATAGCCTGTAAACACTTCAGGCCATCACAAAATGTCATCCCACGTACATAAATCCTTGTATGTCACATGACTACATATCAGGCGTTTAACAACCACCTTGCCTTTAATATCAGTTGGAGCATCCCATGGTAACATATACTGTACTTTTTGTCATTTTTGGCCAGTTTCCTGAAAAAATTGCTCATTTGGAAGAATGGGTTTGCATTTATGGCTGTGGTATTCATTAAATGACCATGGTGATTTGCTTAATAGCTGCCATTAAAACAAATCAGGTCTGGTCACGTGGGTGTCTTGACTTATGACTGTAAAAACACATAACCAGAAGTCTGGTCCTTATTGTAATTGTAAGTCGACTACCTGTATTAATATATTGGTATATTGGTAATTAGGAATTATATAGTTCTGAACTATTTTGAGAATTAGTTATATTTATTAAAATAATACTAAGAAAATTGAAATTCAAATTGTATGGTCTGATATAAGAAATATAATAAACGTGAAATATTTAGAAATATGAAATATAAATAAATATATTGCTAATTTAGGGTGAGCATATTTAAATGCATGTCACTATTTTAACTAGTAGACACATGATGTAAAACAAATTTGCATTGTTTCCTGCAATCTTCCAAATTCTTATTTTATCTAATTTTATCTTTCTTAAGCAGAGAGGATGGTGAACTTGAAGATGGTGAAATAGATGATGCTGGGCTTGAAGAAGATAAGGAAGAAAAAGGCACAAAAGTTGAAGATAAACCTAAGAATGAAAAATCTCATAGGAAATCACGAAAGAAGCGCAAAAAGGAGAAAGAGAAGAAAAAATCAAAAAGGAGAAGACGAGATAAACACAAGGTATGAAGTGCTCTTTAGCATGCTATGCAGTTTATTTCTAACTAATAATTATTTCCCATTTAAACAAAATGTAAAACTATACTGGAATACCTTTGCTTTAATTAGGTCACTGAATATTAACTCCTTCAAAAGGTGAGGTTCCCTACAGACTGCAAAATAGCCTAGAAAAACAGTCCACTGAGCCATCGCCACACGCTGCTTCTAACATTCTTACTCCCATGTGAACTGAAATGTGTACTGGCAAGGCTCATTAAGTGTTCCAATACTTCATAAGACTATATGCACAACCTACCTTAATTGGTGATAAACTGATCCTTGTGCCAATTTGTCTTGTACAACCCTAGCTTGCGCTCATTTTTGTTCAGATATACTTGTAATTTCAATCATACAGATAGATGTATGTGAAATCACACACACACACACACTATAATTATATTACAGCAATCATTGTATAAATGGTAATGTTATTCCTTTTCAGCATAATTCACCTTCTAGTGATGATAGTTCTGACTATAGCATTGACTCTGATGCTGAACGTACAGAAAGATCTCATAAGAAAGGAGCTGGTTTCTATAGAGATTATGAGCCTTCATTCCTTCAGGTACACTTTAAAAAAACCTTCATTTTGTTTGTTTTTCCATGCTGTTTAAATAGTTGCTTGATCATTTTTCTCAAAAGATGTGAATTATTTTTTTTAATTAATTATATCGGATTAATGTAGACATAAGTGCACTGTATTGTTTTCAAAATATGCAATTATAGTTTATTTATTCCCTAAATAAATAATTCTTATTCCTTGTTTGTTACTCTTCACAATGTATAATATAATTTCAGGTAGAATCTTGCTATCTTGTTACATTAATATACTAGAGATTTATTCTTAATTAGTATTCTCATATGCTTCTAATTATTTTTATATTTTATCCAGCATGGGCATATTTCAGGAAAATATAACTCTTCACAGAAGATACAGCATAATAAAAAATCAAAAAGTAAAGATTATGATAATTACAGTGATGATTTTGGCTACAATGAAGATGAAAAAGATGATTTTGCTGACCAGTTAAAGCAATATAGACAAGCTAAAGAAACTAATGAGTTAGACGTTCCGATTTCAAAAGAACCAGGGAAAAAGCAAGGGATGAAAGGGATTCACAAAGGTAAGGCAATAATCAAAGAACAATTAAATCTGAGTTTGTACCTATCTATGCAGAATGGAATACAGAGTCATATTAATTATTACAGAACTTCACTATTAACCATTAACAGCAATAAAAACAGTCAATTATCATCTCATTAATCATACCACCATTATATTCCAGTGAGTTTAATTATACTTTTATAGGTTCATTAGACTTATGGCTTTTGTCTTCCAGTCTAAACTGCTTTCCATATATCCAAAAAAGTTCATTCAAATATAAATCATCAGAAATTTTAACATAAGAGAACATAGACAACATAGTTATATTATTCCAGTAGCACAATAACATATACATAAAAAAGGGATTATATGTATATTTTTACCTAAAGTCCAGTTAATGTAATTTTTGTAAGTAAGCATGTTATTTGAGAATGGCTAGCATTATTCTTGACAATGATACATATCCTTTCATGCCTTTCAATGAGAGATGTATGCTTTTTCTCAGAACTCTGCTCAATTGAAGATCAGGTGAAAAGCAGAAAATTCATTTATCTTTATTAAAGGAAAGGAAAACGTAGTAGGAGCAGGTATTTTAATGCTGTAAAGTTCCTTTCCAATACAGTTCTTGAATTCTGTCATGTGGTTAGACATTATACAGAAATGTATTTGCCCTGTAAATTAAACATGGATTATGGATCTGAAAAGCCTGAAACTTTGAGGAGTATATGAATTGATTTTGTAACTTCAATCTTATGTGTAATGGTTAAATAGTCTTGTGCAAAAAGATTCCAAACTGCTCCTCAGCTAATACTCTGAAGAAGCACATTAAAAGCACAATTAAATTTTTCCTGCTTCAAAAACAGTTTGAATACTTACTTTACTGTTTAACCAAATTTAAGTTGCCAGAACATTAAAATTGGGAATGGACAATTTTCAGAAAGCATTCTTTTTCTTGGTTGGTAGTTGATTGCATTTAATTATATAGCTGGTAATCAAAACGGCTTCAAGGCTTAGTAATAACATTAATTTGTTTATTTAGAGCATATTTATCCTGTAGGATCCCATGTAGCTTGCAATAAAAATACATAAACAACATATCACAAAACAGAATTACCAAAATAGCAATAAAATATTTAAATATTAAATAAAGCAAGATTATACATGAGCAAGATTGTATGTCCTTTCGTATATATCTTATATTTTGATAAGTTAAATAAAATTATTTAAAAATGAAGCCTAAATAAATTTATCAAAAAGATGTTCTTATTCCAGCCATACAGATTGTGGAGTTTTGAGATGTACAAAGAATACTCTGAAAATTATTTCAACATGTAGGATTCATACAGAAGCAATCCATTAATATTCTGCCCATAAATCTTTCAAATATTTAAAGGTCAGTAATGCCAGCACTTTTGATTAAATTCAGAAACAAATTATAAGCCCATGTACCTATTTTAGCAAGAGTTTTACACTCCATTTATGCAGTATTAGATAGTAAATGAATGGCAGCCTCCTAGCCCATTTCAGAATATTGTCAAAGGCAGCTTTATATGAAGCACATTGCAATAGGCCAGAAGTAATGTAATCAAAGTATGCATTATTTTGGAAATAAGCTTAACATGGCCACATAGCAGGAGATCTATCTGTATAATTGATATAGCCCATCCACTTCATGGATAGGTCTCTGGATGGCATACAGTTGAAACAAAACAATTAAAAACACAGTCTTAAAACTTTTAAAATTAAAAATATAAATATATTCACTGCAGAGTGAATGGGAGAGTGCATTTAAGGTCCACATAGTTATAATATACTCTCTATTTACATTGGATCCCCAAGCCTGCTGGCAAAACCATGTTTTAAGAGATTTCTGGAAAGTCAGTAGGGTCTAGGCCAAAGTGTCTAGGTGTCAAAGTTGTGGCCTGCGGGCCCAATGCATCACATGCTGGCCCTGCCCGGTTTAGCTAAGGAGGGGAAAGTCTCAGTACGTCACATGATGCTGCCGTGATGACGCAAGTTTGACACCGCTGGTCTAGGCAATCTCATCAAAGGGCAGCTGCTATAGCAGGCTCACTTTTTGGGTCCATGTCAGATGGAACTCCTTAGCAGATGTGATCTTGCCCTTCATGCCAGACTTGACTGGAATAGGTAGGAGAGGTTGTCCCACAAATAATCCAGCCCCATGCCACATAGGACTTCAAAGATTAAAAAACAGCATTTTGACTTGAACTTAGAAGCAATCTAGCAATCTCGGAGTAGAGATGTAAGATACGCAAGTTCTAGCAGCACACATTTGATCTCAATACTATATTTTGCACATGAAATTTGCAGATACTTCTCAACAGTAACCCTACTTAGAGCTCATTTCAGTAATTCAGGAGGAGACCAGGGTATGAGTAGTTGAGAGTAGAACCTCCCAATTCAGGAATAGGCACAATTGGTGCACAACACAGAATTGTGCAAAGGCTTTCCTAGCCACAGCTGCTACCAAACAGGAGTCATGAATTCAGAAGAACCCCCAGATCATACACAAGGTCTGTTTGGCACCATGTAATCCCATCCAACACCAAAGATGGTACTTTCTCAGATTCAGGAGACTTCGAAACCTCAAGCTACTCAGCTTTGCCAGGATTCAGCTGAAGCCTGTTGTTCTCCATCCGTTTCCCCTACAGCCTCCAGGCAATGAGACAGGAGTCAATTGCAGGACTCAATTCGCCAGGGATGAAGATGTATAACTGGGTATCATCAGTATATTGTATTGATGATACCTCATCCCATGGCAATGGATGTTCTTACCCAGTAGTTTCATCTAGAACTAAACTGGAGTGGAGAGATTACTGAATGTATGGAATCCTACATAGAAAGAGTCAAGGGTGGGATCTCTCACTCCCAAATAACAGCTGGGGAGGATGAAAGAGATCCAGCACAATATAGTACCTTCGACTCCCACCCTATGGAGCTGATCCAGAAGGATACCATAGTCAGTGGTATCAGAGGCCACCAAGATGTCAAGTAGAGCCATATGTGGACTATCCCCGTCCTACTCCTACTAGAGGTCATCCCAAAGCATGACCAATGCTGTTTCAGTCCCTATACCTGAATCCTCACTGGAAGGAGTCTATACAATAGATAGTATACAATATACGATGCATCCAGATCTGGGGACATAATATTCGTATAGAATAACTTTAAAAAATACTTTTCCTATATACAAATTATGTGCAATATTTTGCAAATAGGTTCTAAACTTGCCAAAATTAATTACATTGTTTTATAAACTAAATTTTGACAGTTTTCTTAGTGTCTGTCTGGTCCACACATATGGCTTTGCAAAATAATACTTTGTACAGCTACCTTGATTCCAGTCACTTAAATGAAATGATGCTTCAGTATGGAAAAGGGAGGTGCTCAGTCTTGATACTCCAATTGAAATTTTGAGGCTGACCAATTTGCCTCATCAGAAATAGTTAGAAGGCCAGTTAAATAGCTGCCTCAAATAGCCTGGCAGTTCCATTGGGATGTTTTTTGCAAGGCCCTGAAAACCTGGTTTTGCCAATGGGCCTGGGGACCCCAGAATGGGATGGAGCCCATCAAGTGGTTTATTTGATGGATTGATTGTTGCTCCCAGGAGGGAAGAGTGTTTTTTATTGTTTTTATATTGGATTCTTAAGCCGCCCAAAGTCATTGAGACTGAATTGGGGAGCCATATATATTTTCTTAAATAAATAAATGACGAGAAGCAGGGTGATGTTTCACTTTGGAAAGCTATGTTGAAGGAGTGTTGCACTGAGGGCTTTATCAAAATAAAAACCCCAGTATAATGCAAAATTTGTGTGTTACACAATTTTTTTCCAAGTATATCAAAATCAGAAACAACAAATAACAATTTGTTACTTGATAATCTTAGAAAATTTTTTAAAATCCAGAATAACTTAAAACTGGTGCATGTGCTGGTAGCCTCCAGGCCTAATGCACTATATGTGGGGTTCCCTGGGGACATTTTACAAGTAGTTCTCAACTTACAACAGTTCATTTAGTGACTGTTCAAAGTTACAATGGCACTGAAAAAAGTGACATGACAATTATTCGCACTTATAACAGTTGCAGCATCCCCGTGGTCACATGATTTACATTTGGATGCTTGACAAGTGACTCACATTTATGATACTTGCCGTGTCCCAGGGTCATGTGATCCCCTTTTACAACCTGACAGGCAAAGTCAACCAGGAAACCAGATTCTCTTAACCATGTTACTAATTCAACAACTGTAGTGATTCACTTAACAAATGTGGTGAGAAAAGTCATAAAAATGGGGCAAAACTCGCTTAACAAATTTTTCACTTAGCAACATAAAATTGGGGCTTAATTGTGGTCATAAGTTGAGGATTATCTGTATTTGGTACAGAAATTAGAAGTCAGGTTGGTCTCAAGAAGAACACAAAGCGATTGCGTTTTGGTTGCCAATTTGTTTCAGGCCAAAAAGATGGATTGGGCCAAGGCTACTTGAGAGAAAACTTCTCTCTTTCTAGAGGAAACTCCACAGCTAGTTAGTCCATCTAAAAATACTTGCCTACTGTTGCTGCAATCTATATGCTGGCATTTAGGGTCAAGCCTTTAATGTTGCTTCTCTAGTTCTTTGAAATGCAGCCTCTTACATGATTGAAGGATACAACTTCCTTATTAATTTTCAAGAAGTCCTTAAGTCATCTTCTTGAACAGACTTAACAATTAAGTTAAGGGTCAGCTTTAACAATGGATATTATTTGTGTTCTATTTTATTATTATTTTTTAATTATTTTAAATTTGCTTTACTATAAACTGCCAAAAAACTTTAAAAGTTGGCACTATATTAAGTTTAATAAATAATCACTAAATAGAAAAATATAAGTGGTATGTGTTATAGTTTTTCTTCTGCACCATCATAAGTAATAAATCATGTTCATCCAGAAATTTGTAATCTTTTAGGTGCTACACAAACAAGCAATAGTTATGGTATTGGCCGAGGGCGCAGCATGCAAAAGAAACTGAAACGCAAAGATCGTGGAAGAGGCAGAGGGGTAAATAAAGGATCTGAGGAAGTAAGTGGAAATGGTTTACTGAATTAAAAATAGTGGTTTTATTCAAAACTGCATTGTAAAATGCTTTATTTTTCTTTTAATGGTCTTAGAACTAAGATAACTGCATTATGAAAGTAAAAGTAACATAACTAAGATAAATAGCTGCATTTGCAAAATCAGACTAATACAAATATAATCCTGGTGAGCTTAATAGCAGGAAAATTTGGTTGGACAGCAAGCCAGTGGTTGAATTGTCACTTTTATATCCCTGCTACTTAACACAAAACAATAAAAAAATCAGTTTTATTGGATTTTGATTTTCAAGATAGTTTTTTGTTACTTGCTTGTTCATAAAGATGGAATCCTTCTATACAGCTGTACTCAACATTGGTATCTTTTATGATAAGAGATATGTTCATATATCTTTATCTGTATGCATGCATGGAAATTGGAACATCTTACCCCTAAGATGAGATCAGCTCCCAACTTTCTGACCTTTCCATAAGGGTCTGAAGACATGACTTTGCCAGATGACTGTAGGGCTCCAATAAGGGAGCGTCACACTGGAGGTGGTTGATGAATTTATTTTTTATTTTATTTTATTAAATTTATACCCCGCCCTTCTCCTTGTTAGGACCCAGGGTGGCGCACAGGCATTATTAAAACCACAAAAATACAATAAATATCAATTTAAAATATATTAAATTAGTTAACCCGTGCTAAAACCCATATTAAAAACCTTCCCAAATTATAATTTATTTTTAAAAAGTCAGAAACGGGGGGCTATCCTAGGCCGGCTTGTTGAAATAAATACGTCTTAAGACGTTGGCGGAAGAGGCGGAGGTCCGAGATAGTGCGAAGGTCGGGGGGTAGGTCGTTCCAGAGGGCCGGGCCCGCCACAGAGAAGGCCCTTCCCCTGGGTGTCGCCAACCGGCATTGCCCCGCTGACGGCACCCGGAGAAGGCCCTCTCTGTGGGAGCGGATCGGACGAAGGGATGTATGGGGCAAGAGGCGGTCTCGTATATAGCTAGGCCCCGAGCCATGGAGCGATTTAAAGATGGTTAATTAAGAAGCAATCCTATCTCCCTTTTACATATCTGGCTCCCTCCCTCCCCATCTTTTATAGTTCTATTTTTCATTGTAATTTTTATTTTATTGTTTTAGAAATATTTATATTTTATGACTTTAATGCTTTTAATTCTATAAACTGCCCTGAGTTGTCTGAAATGATATGGGTTGAAAATAAATTTAATTAATAAATAAATGATTAGTTTAACCATGAAATAGGTATTTTATCTTGTCTTTAACTATTTTGTGTTTGAGTGATCTTTGAGGAATGATCACATTAAAATTGAGACTTTGTTTAACAGGAAATGAAGCCAGTAAAGAAATGGCCAACTATGAGTCAGGCATTCATAAACCAGCATACGGTGGAACACAAGGGAAAACAAATTTGTAAATATTTCTTAGAAGCCCGATGTATTAAGGTGAATATATAATTGTAATTTTTTCTTTGGAAAAAGTAAGCAATTTATAGATTTTATTTTAGATTGTTTAAAGTTTAATTATTTATTACATCATTTTACCCTGCCAAATCCATTCATTTTTATGGTAATCAAAACTCAATGTTCATAAAAATTATATCCAGCCTTTATTAGATTTGAGGGAACTTTTCATGTATACAACATAAATGATACTAGAAAAAATTATTGCTTAGAATAATACAAAGATTGATGCATGTGTTTTATTTGGCCAGACTTTCTAAAATCTTACGTGAACTTTCCTATTTAGTATTGAATATATATGTTCTACTAGTTAGCAGTTCCATCAATATGTGAATACAGAGACTGTTGATAGAATGTAAGCTGTTTTCTAGTTTTATAACCTTGATTTATTTGCAATTCATTTTATCTTTTTAATGTAACATTAATTTTTAATTTTCTTTGAATGGTGGAGTAAAATAAAACAGTATGAAATGTAAAAAGTCACTATTGAAACTTACAATCTCTTTTATGTTACAGGGAGACCAGTGTAAATTTGATCATGATGCAGAAATAGAAAAGAAAAAAGAAATCTGTAAATTTTACATTCAGGGTTATTGTTCCAAAGGAGAAAACTGCATTTACATGCATAATATCCTTTGACAAAAACGTTTCAGTCATATTATAATCAAAGCTGAAGTTATAGCACTTTAAATATTCTATTTGTAACAGGACTAGAGGCTTTAAATTTTAGTCAGTAACAGTTTTAGGAATGTATTCTTTTTTCTCTTTTGAAAGAATAATTTATAACAGTTTTTAGAATGATACACCAGATTAAAGATACAACAAAGTAGAGAAATGATTAATAATGAAACATAAATAAAAGCATTATAGAAAAACTTTAGTAATGCTTTCCCTCTTATTTATTTCTTTAACCACTGCTTAAATTTGCATAAACTTTGTTATGAATACAATAGTCTTCAACTTACAGTTTATTGTAACATATGGTTAACAATAAATTCCTGAGGAATCATGAGAATTGTGGCTGCTTCCAAAGAGGTCCATCATTAAGCAAAGTGCCCATCCTTCATTGAACTACAAACCCTACTTTTCTTATTGCGCTTGTTAAGTGCGACATGGTTTAGTTTAGTTTTAGTTTAGTTTTATTTGATTTGTATACCGCCCTTCTCCCTTTTGGGACTCAGGGCGGTGTACAGCCACAGTAAAATCGGTGATACAAAATCTAAAAGAATATATTAAAAAATATTAAATAAATTTGGCCTACATATTTAAAATCCCATGCTAAAATTACTTTAAAATCTCTTTAAAACTACGACAGGCCAGCAGCACAGAATAAATGCGTCTTCAGGGCCCGACGGAAGAGATGTAGGTCCGAGATCCTCCGTAGTCCAGGGGATAGGTCATTCCAGAGGGCGGGAGCTGCCATAGAGAAGGCTCTCCCCCTGGGGGTCGCCAGCCGGCATTGTCTGGCCGATGCCTTGGCAGGGAAGGAAGCCCTGGAAAGGCCTAGGGCTACTCTGCAACACCTCCCCAACTCACCCATAGCCTGCCTCAGGTCTCCAAGGGCATCCCCCATCCAGTGTATGCATTCTATGCTCTGGTTCCTGTCACTGGATCTCCTCACCTCCTTCATACCAGTTCACTTTTCTTTTCCATGAATTACCTAGCAGAAGTGGCTGAGCTACCATATGACCCTTCTATACAGAGGTTGCATAGTAGTGTTCTGGAAGCAGTTATCATTTTGGAAGCGGACACAATTCTCATGATTCCTCAGGAATTTATTTCAAGCATACGTTACAATAAACCCTTTTTAAGCAGGTAATGCAAAATTATGAGAATTTCACTGGTATCTTAATTAGTTTCCTTAATATTTGATCACATGAATTTCCTTGCAAGTTCTATCATACAGGAGCAAAATGCTACCACGGTGACAAATGTAAGTTTTCTCATGATCCTCTAACTAAAGAGACAAAAGAACTGCTTGATAAGGTAAGTAATGCTATCTAAACCAAACTTTGTATTTCAAAATCAAACTTTGATCTAAAGCAAACTTTGTAATAGGAAATGCTTCCAGTTTTTCAAAAAAGCTAGATAAGTTGTTTGAGAATTAGTTGCATGTGAAATGCACCTGAACAAGTGAAAACAGAACTTTTTTGTTCTTCCTGTAAACTGTATGCTACAAAGCAACAAATCAATTTATATATTTTAGTGGAAGATTTTTGGCCTAATCTTTTATTAATATATTTAAGGGGACTACAATTACTCAGGAAATCTAATCTGTTTCAAAGTGTTCTCTCTATTTTTCTATTACACATCAGATACCTAATGAAGGAGAATAGATTATGACTTTCTTAAAAAATATGATATCCTTTAGTTACCATTTTTTGTCTTTCCTAACATGTACACATAAGCACATTAAAACAATCTACAGTGTTGTATGTGAGTTCATGTATGCATATGAAATGAAGGATTTGTGCCAAACAGATGTGAAATTAGAAGGAAACCAGGATAATTCCCTATGTGAGAGGTAATCCTCTCACACAAAGCAGAAAATGCTTCTGGTTCTTTGCTTGTCCCTATTGAGTGAAGAACAAAACATATTCATATTCAGTTAAACTTAGCAAAAGGAGGGGTAGTGTGTATTCGGCAGGTTGGGGCTGGGAGGCACCGTTCTGCGGTGGTTCTCGTCCTACCTCTCTGGTCGGTCGCAATATGTGTTGGCAGGGGGGCAGAGGTCGGCCTCGAGGTCCCTCATATGTGAGGTTCCTCAGGGGTCGGTCCTCTCGCCCTTACTGTTCAACACATATATGAAGCCGCTGGGTGAGATCATCCATGGTTTTGGGGTGGGATATCATCTGTACGCTGATGATACTCAGTTGTACATATCCACCCCAGATCACCCCAACGATGCCGTCGAGGTTATCTCCCGGTGTTTGGAGGCCGTACGGATCTGGATGGGTGGTAACAAACTCAAGCTCAACCCGTCCAAGACTGAGTGGCTATGGCTTCCGGCGCCCCGGTTCAGCCAGATTATTCCAACTCTGGCCATTGGGGGCGAAACACCAGCCCCCGTGGAGAGGGCGCGCAATTTGGGTGTCCTGGATTCCCGGCTGTCTATGGAAGATCATGTGGCAGCCGTGGCCAGGGGGGCGTTCCATCAGGTACGCCTGATGCGCCAATTGCGCCCCTTACTGGACCGGGGTGCCTTACGCACAGTCACTCAAGCACTCGTCACCTCTCGACTCGACTACTTAATGCTCTCTACATGGGGCTCCCCTTGAGGTGCACCCGAAAGCTGCAGCTAGTCCAGAACGCAGCCGCGCGGGTGATTACGGGAGCGCCTAGACACTCCCACATAACACCTATCCTGCGTGAGCTGCACTGGCTCCCTGTGGTCTTTCGGGTGCGCTTCAAGGTTTTAACGACCATCTTTAAAGCGCTCCATGGCTCGGGGCCTAGTTATATGCGAGACCACCTCCTGCCCCATACATCCCTCAGACCGATACGCTCCCACAGAGAGGGCCTCCTCAGGTTGCCGTCGGCTGGACAATGCCGACTGGCGACACCCAGGGGAAGAGCCTTCTCTGTGGCGGGCCCTGCCCTTTGGAACGACCTACCCCCTGAACTCCGCACCATCTCCGACCTCCGCCTCTTCCGCAAGTGTCTGAAGACACACCTATTCCATCTAGCTGGCCTAGCATAACCCCCATTACTGACTCTTAGATAGTTTTAAATTTGGGTTTTTAAATTCGGTTTTTAGCGCAGGGTCTATTAGAATAAGTTTTTTAAAATTTTATATGTTTTATATGTGTTTTAACATCCCTGTGCGCCGCCCTGGGTCCGTTTGGAGAAGGGCGGGGTATAAATTTAATAAAATAAATAAATAAATTCCTTTTCTTTACCTCCAGATTTTTTGGGGGGGGTGGTATTTTAAATTTGTGATGTATGAATCCACTCTTTCCACGTAAAGAAGGATAAGTGTAATTGTTGAATTCTAATCAAATAGGAAACTACTTGAGAAATTGTTTTCTTATGAAATGCCCTATTCCCACCCCCCCTGCCCCCCAGTTAGAACAGAACAGAATAACAGGGTTGGAAGGGACCCTGGATGACTTCTAGTACAACCCCCTGCACAAACAGGAGACCCTATACCATTTCAGACAATTGGTTGTTCACTCTCTTTAAAAGTCTCCAGTGTTGGAGCATTCACAACTTCTGGCGGCAACTCCTCCCACTGATTAATTATTCTAACTATCAGGAAATTGTTCCTTACTACTAGGTTGGTTTTCTTCTTGATCAGTCTCTATCCATTGCTTCTTGTCTGTCCTGCCTTCAGGTGCTTTGGAGAATAGTTGACCCCTTGTGGCAGCCTTCAAATTTTGGAACACTGCTATCATGTCACCCCAGTCCTTCTTTTCATTAAACTAGACATGCCCAATTCCTGCAACAGTTCTTCATATTTGAGCCTCCAGTCCCCTAATCATCTTTGTTACTTTTCTCTGCACTCTTTCTAGATTCTCATCATCTTTTCTATATCATGGTGACCAAAACTGGATACAATATTCCAAGTGCGGTTTTACCAAGACGTTATAAAGTAGTATATTATATAAAATTTTGGAACATTCCCTTAATGCTAAGAATTTGAATGGTGGTCTGTAAAATCAAGTTTGAGAAAAGAATGGAAAGTTTTCATAAAGCCATGCATTCATTTCTTTCCCTCTTGCCCAATAATTTTGACATGAAAAGGTACATGTCAGACAGTAGCTAAAAAAGAACTGTGTATTGAAAATATTCCATATATAAATTATATATAATTTATATATTCCATATATAAATTATCTTTAAATACCACTACTCAACTTCTACTATGTCATGCCTTACTCCTTTAGGAAAATCATTGAACAGGAGAAACTGGGCAGCATGGAAATGACCTTTAAAATGACTCTAAGTATTGTTTGTTTAGTGCTTGTTTTTCCTTACTACTAGGTTGGTTTTCTTCTTGATTAGTCTCTATCCATTGCCTGTAGCTTCTGTTTTGGGACATGTTGGTGGGGAAAGCTGATTAGCTGTTGTTTCAAGGCACTCCCTCTGTAAGATCTAGCTTCAAAGCAGCTGAATGATAGACAGAGGTGGAATTGTATTTTGTCCCTTGCCGTATATACTTTAATTCATAGGCCCAGTACTATTCTGTACTCCAGTTTAGACTAAATTATGCCTGAATTTTTATTAAACATTCATAGACACGAATTTTGAAGAATGACTCCGAATTAATAAGTACTGATGTTGCCATAGTTTTGTATTCTAATTTAATCTGAGTTATATAGAGCAGGTATCAGAGAGCTCAATAAGTACTTTTGCCATTAACTTCTAGAATAGGTGCCAATGGTCCATATATTCTGATTATATTCTAATGCGATTTTAGGTACTGAATACTGAAGATGAGCCTCAGAATGATGATGAAAAAGAAGTGGAAGAACTTAGGAAACGTGGCATAGTTCCTCTTCCTAAGCCACCTCCAGGGGTTGGACTTTTGCCCACCCCCCCAGAGCCATATTCATTTATGGAGGAAGATGCAGAAAACTTTCAGGATCCCTCTGGCGATTTCAAGAAAATTCCATCTCTCTTTGAAATAGTTGTGAAACCTACTGTGGATTTAGCACATAAAATTGGGAAAACGTAAGTCTAGGAATTAAAACTATGCATGAAATTTTAATGAGGAATCCAGTTTTCTGAATCTAATATTTGTACACAAATATATCTGACCTGGCTTTTTGTTTTACAGACCACCAGCATTCTATAATAGTACATCACCCCCTGGACCAGAGTTTGAAGGGAATGACCCACACATGTATAACACAGAATCAAGCCCAGGACATAATGGACCAACAGGGCATCCAGGTTCTCCTGGTCATCCCTGTATTGGTCCAGTGGTGCCACATAGTCCACCTTTGCAGCCAGTTCCTGCGGGATACTTAGGAGCACAAGGTCAAGCCGGTGGACCTATGCATGGAAATCAAGGTGGCCCACCTTTAACACCACCTGGTGTGTCATACAACTGTGCAATTGCTCAAGAACATATGGCAAATATGCCCAGAGACAATCACTGCCCACCTGGTCCACCATATCAGCACATTCCTAGTGAACGGCAGCCAAATCCTGCATATGAGACTCTTCAGAATCCACCTAATTTCTATGACAACTACTATTCACATCAGGCTGTGCATAATTTCCAAGCAACCAATAATACTAAGGGTAAGTTTTAATTCATAAAATTGTTTCATTTTACTTCATCACTCTGAACTGAACAATCTTATCTCTTGATAGTCAACCAGGTTTTCTGCAAGCATTCAGTATCCAAAGTTGAGAGTTAAGTGTGATGTGGCTCAGAGGATAAGCATTAAAGCCTCGTCTCTAGAATTCTTGAGAACTGCAGGCATTTCTCAAGATCTGTACACACTGAGTTCTGGGTTTTTAGGGTTTAGGTGATAGTAGGGAAAGAGTATCCACATATTTGTCTACAAGTTTTTCTGCAATCAGGAATCCCATCTTGCTAAGCTTTAGTTGTAGGTAAATATGTAAATAAATATATCTTAAACACACTTCTAAATCTCTTGAAATTATAGGAGTAATCTGAGTAAAGAAGTTTAAAAGTTTGCAGTTTGGTGTGAATGCTTGCAGACAGCTTGTCTGCAAGGATTAAGGATTAACTTAAAGATATATATGTAAGTGTTTTCAAAATGCATGTACTATGTAATAGGAAAATTTATGAAATGAAAAGTGTAATCTACATATTCTGCATTGGAACAGTTTCACTTCTTTCTAATATTTTCGTAAGTGGGATCTGGAACACCTTGGATAAGTGTATTGGATGTATGATACACTCACTTAGAGGGGGATGTGAGTGTGTATTTAAGTCATTCTTGACTCCTGGCAACTGCTTGGAAAAAAACATGCAGTTTTCTTGGTAAGATTTTAGGAAGTGGCTTGCCATTGTCTTTTTCCTAGGGCTAAGAAAACTATTTGACTAAGCTGACTTAATGCGTAAGGCATTGTCTCCCTGTTTTTAGCCTGCTGCCCTAAACCACAGGTGTTCAAACTCTTATCGTGTCACATCAAGACTTTTTTGCCTTTGTGGAGCCGGGATGGGCCTGGCCTTCGTGTAATGCATCCAGCCTGCAGGCCACCAGCTTGACACCCCTGCCCTAAACCGTTACATCAAGCTAAATCTCATATCATATTATGTATACATTTATATTTTCCTAAAGGAGTATATTGCAACGATTCATTTGTTGATGTTGGATAGCCATTTGACTGAAACGGTATAGGGTTTCCTGCCTAGGCAGGGGGTTGGACTAGAAGACCTCCAAGGTCCCTTCCAATCTAAATGCTATTTTATTGTATTTCTGTTCAGGAACCTATCATTTCTGCCTCAGCAAGTAAAATGTTAGTCATTAGCTTTCCTCATGCGGAATACTTGCCGGCTTCCACAGTCCTTTGGAAGGGGATGTGTGCCTTCTTGGGTGCTACTACTTTGAACTGAAAAGCTGGTAAAAAGTGAAGTAATGATGGCTTATGAATCACTCCTTAAAGACATCCTTGAGAACACTGGGCCTTTTCGGTATAAGCACCAATTTTTTTTTAAAGTTTAGTTTGGTTTAGAGTGCTCTAGATATTTTTTCCGCACAGTTATCAAGGAGCCCCAAACTATTTTGGAGAAATTATCACACAACTATACTTGATTTTATAGTCGGTTATTAAATGATACTAAATAACTTCTAAAGTTTCATAATAAACACTAATTATTTGTAATACTTAATGCAGATGCTACATGGCAAGGAGACTTTACAGAACACCAGTCTTACATAAATTCTTCAGATTCACATAACAGTGGAAATGAATATGAATCAGATTGTGCCACTACAGCAGGACACAATTCGGCTATGAATGTACCTGATTTTCTTCCTGCAATGCAGAAAGCCCTTTTTGTAAGGCTCAGTCAAAAACATCAAGATGATGGAGAACAGATGAGCAATCAGTGTCAAAGGTCACTAAGTAGAGAAGAAGGTATTTTCAGATTGTGCATTTGTCAAATACAATACTATATTGTATGTTGTTTCTTTTTCAGATATCGGAATACTTTACTGTATTCTTCCCTCTTACGTTTACTATATTCATTATTTTCATTGTAATTTTTATTAAGCTCACCATTTATTTCATAAACAAGTCCCAATTGGTCCAAGAAAAGAGGGTTCTGTGGCTGAATCTCTCATGAAAAGCATGAACGTGTCTGCTATAGAACAGTCATACAGATAGACTGAGTCCCCCTTACATGTTAGCATAACATTGCGCTGTATTTTTCTTTTTTCCTAAGTTTTATTTTCATTATAAGATAAAAAAAACAGAAAAAAACAAGTTAAATTTTAAAAAGTAAAGAGAGAGGAAAAAGTGGTAACTTCCAACTTTTTTCATTGCAGTAAAATATATATACACAGACACACGTGCACACACACACACATATACAAATACAACTTTACCCTTTTGCTTTACATTTCATAATATTTCAAACCATTTTTATAATAAAATCATTCTAATGATTTAAAATTTCATTTATTTCAGTTTCAAGCAAAATGTTCAGAAGCAGTTTCCAAATAGAAATAAAAATAAATTCTCTTTTTAATTAAAACAGTCAGTTTCCCCATCACTGATAACTCCATCTCCATCATGTACTCTTCTATTGTGGACACTAGCGTATCTTTCTATGAGCCTTTTGCTAATGGCTAATAATTGTATTATTGTAATAAAAATGGATACATTCAGAATATAACTATGCAACACCACCCAGAAATAAATTGTCTGAAATTTTACAGGATTTTGGTGATTTTAAAATCCTAGTAATACTCTTTTTATACTCCCTTTATTATCTTTTTAAATAATTTCAGGCACCAAACATACATAACAGTGCTTCCTCCTTCTAGTTTCCTTACAAAAATAACCCTGTGAGATGGGTTGGGCTGAGAAAGAGATTGACTGAAGGTCACCTAGCTGACTAATCTATAATAAAAATGTTTTTAAAATTACGTTTTTGTTTCTAAATAAAATGAAAATTTAAAATAAAATGTTTTAAATTTGGAGTTATGCAGGGGGTGTTCTGGATTTCTTATATACTTTTAGCACTTCAAAAGTGTTTAAAATCCAGAGTGAGATATTATCTAAATAGTTATATAGCCTCAATGTTTTTAAAATGTTCAACTTTTAAAGGTTTTAGAGTTGAATTTTGATAATTACAAGATGAAAGATTACACAGGTATACAGCTAAACCATTTATCTTCTTGTTCTTATACTGTATTTGTTATTTTAATAGAAGCTTAAATTTCACAACTTTACAAGTTTACAACTTTTATTCATATGAAATTATAGAATCTTATTTTAGACAATAGATAGCATGTTCCTCAGATTTAATTTCTTTTTTCCTTTTAGATGATAATGTAAATTGGTACTCTAGTAGTGAAGAAGAAGAAGGAAGCAGTGTTAAATCCATACTGAAGACCTTAAAAAAACGAAGTGAAACGTTTCGAAATCAACAGTCAGCAGATCAGCAGCTGCGTGTTGTGCCAGTTGACCCGAGACTTGCTAAGGAACGTGGTTCAGGTAACCAGGCTGTCGATCCAAGACTCAGATCAGCTTCAAGATCAAATGCTAGGAAATCATCAGAATCAGGAGTCTTGGACCCAAGGCTTGCACGAGATCCAAGAACCTTAAAGGGTAATGAAAGCAGTCACGGAAGCTCCTCTACTAGTGGAGCAAAACCGGATGTGCATTACCCACAGCCTGTTGTCAAGATCATGCAAAAAGGATTGGATGAAGATGATGAAGATGGTGAAAGAGAGTTAAGAGACAGAGCTTTTCTCATACCATTGGAACCTCTTCCTGGAGTAACATTACGAGATCCAAGATCTCAGCTTAGACAGTTCAGCCATATTAAAATGGACATTGTTCTAAGCAAACCCAATTTTGCTAAGCATATTGTATGGGCTCCTGAAGATTTACTTCCAGTACCTTTGCCAAAACCAGATCCAGTATCTTCAATCAATTTACCCCTTCCTCCACTTATAGCTGACCAGCGATTTAATCAATTAAGGAACAGCAAAAATGATTCGATCCTAAGTACGGTTCCCTCTGATCCACGACTAGCAGCAAAAGCAAAAAATAATATAAATCTAGCAAACAGGAGTGGATCTTTGGAGCACTCTACAGATTTGCATCCTGGTAATACAAATAAACTAGGAGATCCTCGCTTACAAAAATCCACTGATCCCAGGCTGCATAGACTGTCCAGTACAGACTCTCATCATGGAACGGTGAAGGAACTTTTGCCTTCAAAAACTGATCCTAGGTTGGCCAGATCCAGCACTAGTACATCACAGTCCTCGGAAGCTGCAATCTTCCAGTCTGACTCAGATACATTGCCTCCATATGCACCTAAGCTGTCATCTGCAAGTTCCAAACTAGGCACTTCTAGTTCAATAATAAGCGGTATTAGTTTGTATGATCCAAGAAATCATACTTCATTGGATTCTTCTCCAGTTAATTCTGGAGAGAATGGAGAAAACCAGAAAAAGGGTATTTTGAAAAACACTGGTCAGAATGAAGTAGCCACCACAGAAGAACAGTTGCCTCAAAAAGCATCCCTGCATGTAGAAAAACATGTGGAAGCATTTGGGGAAACCAATTCAGAGAAAGTAGCTAATCTGAATAAATCTCAGGCTAAACACTCCAGTTCTGCTCCAGCGGTGCACAACCTTCCTATCCAAGCTTTATCAGGGCTAATCAGACCACAATACAGTGATCAGAGGCAAGTAAGGCAGCCTGGGCAGATCACTCCAGCACTAGAAAATGATCCAAATGGGGAATCGGATGACAAATCGCTGAAAGATGTTTTCAAGACTTTTGACCCAACTGCTTCACCATTTTGTTAGCTAATTGTTAAGATTTTTTACCATTGTGAATAATGCCGGTTTCCAGTTTTGTAACTGGGTTTACCTCTATGCTTTATTTATTTTTAAATTATAACCAGAAATACTTTGGGGCTGCTATTTTCAGAACCACATGCAGTAATACTATAGTGTTTGCCAATTTGGTATTTTCTATATAAGTTTCCCATTTCAGGGATATGAATCATTGATCCGTTTAAATAAAAGTGTATATCATGTTAGGTCCGAGAGAAGCACTTTCATTGTAAATCATCATTAAGGGATTCAATTTAAAGACTTGTATATGTGTAATGTGTCTTTTCAGAATCAGCATTTTATGTTTGCCACTTTTGTATGATTGTACAGTTTCAAGCAATATAATGTACATTACTATGAGAAACATTATTTAAGATGATAATTATCTAATCTTCTTAAGCCCAACTTGTTAAGCATTTGACATAGGGCAACATTTTTTACTCATGAAACTGATATTCTTAGCCTAAAAATACTGTATTACATACTGAGGAGCGGAATAAACTTTTTAAAGTATTTTATTCTATGCTGTATATATGCAAAGGACATAACTAAAACATTATTGTTAAAATAGAAAACACCTAGGTCTATAAAATGTATTTACTTTTTCATGTATATCCTATTCTCTATTGTGTTATGTCACATTGTGGTGTTCATGTATTCAATGTATTTTTGTATTCAGCTACTTAATTTGTATTGCTTTTTTGTATTGATGTAATGACAGTAACATGTATTCATGTGTCTGGCATTTTTAACAAATTAAAAGAGTGAAATCTCTGACTTTCCACAGACTCATTTGGTTTACTTAGATCTTTGATTTCATGAACAGAAAATTTCATTAATTTCTGCTGTAATTCTGATTTCTTATGTTGCCAACCAGGGATGCGGTGGCTCAGTGGCTAAGATGCTGAGCTTGTCGATCAGAAGGTCAGCCGTTCAAATCCCTAGCATCGTGTAATGGAGTAAGCATGCATGTGTGGGGAAACCTTTTACCTTTACGTTGTCAACCACCTCTAGTGAAGACCATGTCAAATAACCTCCTGGCCAAAATATTACAGCTGGTAATTTTTATCTTGCAAAAATCCAAAGCTTCAATTCTTCAAGTCATCAGTGAGCAGCATAAAGTAATAGGGGCAAATGATTGAGGAGGAAAAAAATTCACTAAGCAAACTGAATAAATTGTGTAAGGAGGTGAGGGGTGTGTGTGATATCCATACGTTTAATGCTAAGCATTCAGATGCAAGCATTAAACGTATGAGGAAATGGGAATTCTGTGGAAGTCTCTTATGTTTCTATCAGGGTTAACACTCTACCCCAACATTAAAATTGTGGCTGTGATCAAGAAACACAAGCTCCATTAGTTTAAAATGTGCAATTGACACCCTCGCCCTGTCCGATATCTGCACCTAGCCAATAAAAAGAATTAGTTTTTTTATAACTATAATATCTGTATTTTTAAAAAATCTAAGGTGCATTAAGTCAGCCAATGTAGTCAACATTGGCTGACTTTCAGAAATTTTGAAAGTATTCTCCAGGACAACTGTGTCTTGGAGTCTTAGGCATACAATATTATATTTCTCTAAAGTAAAGAATATATTAAAGGTTAAATTAAGCTGATGTTAATGTTAGCATTCATGTTATATCAGCATCAAGGCTTATAAAAACATTTGTCAGCTCCATCTGAGACATAAGAAGAAACTAGCTGTCCATTCCAAATAGATGAATGGCCTTTCCATAAATTCTCTTACATTTTTCTGAGTCAATTATTTTATAATTCATTTCTCAGGTATGACATACACCACATGGAAAGTAGCCTGACATAGTAATTTCATTCCCTAATGAAAATGTTAGAAACTAAGCAAACCAAGTTTGATTAGTACAGGGAAATAGGCTAGACTGCTGGATATATATTGTTGGGGGGGGGGGGATTGCAGACGAGAAAAAAATATCTTAAAAGGAACTTGGTTTCAGAGAGCTGATTGAAGACAAGAAGCAACATAACATGTAAAACATAAGTTGCAAACACGGAAAAAAGACAGTTAACAGGTTATGGTTTAAGGCAGGGGTTCCCAAACTTGGCAACTTTAAGACGTGGACTTCAACTCCCAGAATTCTCCAGCTATGCTGGCTGGAGAATTCTGGGAGTTGAAGTCCACAAGTCTTAAAGTTGCCAAGTTTGGGAACCCCTGGTTTAAGGTATGTTGAAGGATAGGGGGTGCATGGTGGCTCAATGGTTAAAGACACTGAGCTTGACAGCTGGAAAGCTGACAGCCCAGGTTCAAGACTCAAGTGTTGCATTATGGCATGAGCTTCCATTACGTGCCTCAGCTCCTGCCCACTGCAGTTTGAAAGTATGCAAATGCAAGTAAATGAGCAGGCACCGCTGGTGGGAAAGTCATAGTCTTTTGTGCACCTCGGCATATAGTCATGCTGGCCACACAATTCAGGAAATATCTTTGGATAGCTCTTAGCCCCTGGACCAAGAAACAAAGATAGTACTGCCTCCTAGAGTCAGAAACAAGTGGACAGAGAAAACCTTTACCGTATGACATCAACATCCAAGATACCTTACAAGATATTCCTAATTTACAGTGGATGTAAAATGCCAGGTTTGTGGGATATTAAAAAAAAATCAGACCAATATAAATCACTTCAGAATTTTCCCACCTTTAATATCACATATAAACTGTCCACTTTAATAGAAAAACAAACTGAAATCTATGTAAGCAAAAACTAATACAAAAATAAATGTTCCTATCGGTTATGGAAAGCAGAAAACATGTTACATCTAGAAGCTAATTTCTTCTAGTACAATCTTCTTTTAACAACTTCGTCCAAATCATGCGAAGTAGAGATCATAAGATCCAACTGAAAAGAATACAAGTAGCTCAGGCTTGAATTGTGCTCCTTTGCTTGCAGATGTTTCATTACCCAACTTGGTAACAACATCAGAGAGCACTAAGGACTCCAGAGATCATAAGGCTTGGCAGTCAAATCTGGAGGCCAATTAGTGGGATGAAACCATCTTAAATAACGTGTTTCCTTACTCATCCTAACTCCCTATTTTAATGCTATTTTTTCTAATTGTGCTTAAACTTTATACCTTCAGTAGTTTTATCACACTGGCAGACCTGTGACCAAAATCGGGATAAGCAACTCCGTTGTTAAGCATGGGAAATCATGTGACTGTGCTTTCCTTTTTCCTATTCCTCCACTCTCTGGACTACTCATCCCACTAATGGGCTAATTAGCAAGAATGGAATGTTCTAGTTACATTGATTGGAGAGTAAAGGATTACAAGAGAGTAAGAAGGTATACAAAGGGTATACACGTTGAAAGGAATGTGGCTGAAGCCATGAGTATGCTTGGCAAACCACCAGTTATATTCCTGATGGTGTGCCAGTTTATTATCTTGTATTCGGCTGTCATTGGGGTGGGAGGTGGGGGTGATTTTATTACATTAATTTATTTGATGTTTTTAATTTTACTGTTTTTAGATGTGGTTTTTATATGCTGTAAGCTGCCTTGAGTCGCCATGGGAGAATAGGCAACAATATACATTTAATAATAAATAAACATAAAATAAATATTTCCTATTGCTCCACTCTACCAGGGAGAAAAAAAAGAAAAAAAGAAGTCAGGACAGAGGCAACATATTTTTTTGTTTTTTTTTATTTTTTATAATAAATTTTTATTTACAAATTTTAAAAACAAAATAGAACAAAAACAAAAGAAATTTTCCCATTACACACACAGACAATATATTGCAACAAGCAAGTCTAAGTATACACCCATTTAAACCAATAGCTACCAGAGAACGATTAGGACTATTTTAGATTTTCTTTTCTATGTTTCATCTACTTGTACCATAAATTCCAGCAGTTGTGATAATCCGAGTCCTTCTGGTTTCTGAGTATATTTGTTAGGCGATCTGCTTCCGCGCATTCTAAGATTTTCCAGAGCAGTTTGCTATCTGAGGGTAGTAACTCGTTCTTCCAGTCCTGTGCAAAGAGTATTCTAGCTGCTGTAGTAATATGGAGGGTCAGATACCATATGTCTTTGTTTATTTTATCAGGCTTCATTCCCAGTAAAAGTCTCTGGCTTCATGTCGACTGTGTATCCTGTGATCTCTGTGATCCATTTCCTAATTTTTAGCCAGTATTTGCCTGCTTGGGGACAAGTCCACCATTGATGATAGTAAGTCCCATTTTTATTCCCACACTTCCAACACTCTGGGGACGTTCCTGGGTACATTTTGGCAATCCTTGCGGGCGGCAAGTGCCAGCAATAAATCATTTTATAAATATTTTCCTTATAGGAGGTTGCCAGAGTGAGCTTCATATTTTTGGACCAAATTCCATTCCACTTATCCAGGTCAGGAGAGTACCCGAGATTTTTTCCCCAGGCGATCATGGAGTCCTTAATCACCTCATCACCAATCCATCCTTTTATCAAGAACTGGTAACATCTAGAGATTTGTTTCTCTTCTGCTCCCAATAAAATTTTATCCAGTTCCTGTATATTCCCTTCTCTTTATCCAGTTCCTTATATATTCCTCCTATATTCCTTATATATTCTCTTTATCCAGTTCCTTAATCCAGTTCCTATATATTCCTCCCTTCTCTTTATCTCTTCTGGTTTTGGATTTTATTTGAGCATAAGCCCACCAGTCTATCTCTATGCCTGCCTTTGAGATGTCTTCCCGCGTTTTTAATTCCCCTAGAGCAGTGATGGCGAACCTATGGCACGGGTGCCACAGGTGGCACGCGGAACCATTTCTTAGGGCACGCGAGGCATTGCCCTGTCAGCACTATGGTGCATGTGTGTGCTGGCCAGCTGATTTAGGCCTTCTTTTGAGGCTGTTTTGTGCCTTCTGGAGGCTTTAGGGAAGCTTCTGAAGCTTCTGGAGGTGGGGAGGGGAGGCTGTTTTCACCCTCCCCAGGCTCCTAGAAAGCCTCTGGAGCCTGGGGAGGGCGAAAAAAGCATGCCAAAAGCAGGGGGTCGCGCACATAGTATTATGGGTGTGGCACACCCACACATGACCCCCCTGCACTCCCCCCGCTTTTGGCACGCGAGCCAAAAAAGGTTAGTCATCACTGCCCTAGAGGGTCTAGGAGGTCCTGGTAAGCCAGCTGTATTTTATTATTATATAATGCTGAATGTGTCACGGCCTCCAAAGGTCGGAAACATTGAATAATACTTGAACCTCACTCTTTCCCAGGTTTCCAATAGGGTTTTCCTGAGATAGTGGTTCTTAAAGTGGCTACAATTCCCCCCCCCCTCTCTCCACATAAAATGATGCCACCCTTGTCCTAGATCGTGACCTTCTAATGTCGCCATGGGAGAATAGGCGACAATATAAATTTAATAATAAATAAAAATAAAAAAAATATTTCCTATTGCTCCACTCTACCAGGGAGAAAAAGAAAAGAAAAAAAGAAGTCAGGACAGAGGCAACATATTGTGGCTCTAATGGCAATCATGTGACTGGGGAAACGCTGCAAAGGTTATAAATGTGGGCATTGGTTGTAAAATCACTTTTTTCAGTATCATAATTTTGAACGATTGCTGAATGAAGCAGTTGCTATGTGAGGACTACTTGTATTTAGAGGGACTGGACTATTTATTATTATAATAAAGTTCCAAGGTCACAGAGGTGAATGAGGACTGGGCCACAGTCCTGTTTTGCAGAGTTCCAACTCCTCTTTGTCTGAATTCACACTTTCCTTGGCCCCATATGAACGAAGACTCTTCCTCCATTGGGTGCAAAATGCAGCTGTGTTTGAATCTTCAGTATCAGGAGATGGGTTTTGCAAACCCTGAAGGAGTGGAAATCAGAAAAACGTTAGACAGTTTTAACATTAAAACGGTTCATGGCAGAATGTTTTAGTGTTATAGGTAAAGGTTCCCCTTGCACATATGTGCTAGTCGTTCCCAACTCTAGAGAGCAGTGCTCATCTCCGTTTCAAAGCCAAAGAGCCAGCGCTCTCCGAAGAGGTCTCCGTGGTCATGTGGCCAGCATGACTAAACGCTGAAGGGGCACGGAACACTGTTACCTTCCCGCTGTCCTTCCTGGCTTGTACTGGCATCCTGGGAGGTGACACGAGGCTGGCTCCAAGAGGTTGTCAACGCATCCTTAAGTGAGGGTTCCTTGCCTGCTTCCCTAAAAGAGGCTATGGTGAGGCCCCTCCTTAAGAAGCCCTCTTTGGATCCAGCTCTTTTAAACAACTATCGTCCCGTCTCCAACCTTCCCTTTTTGGCGAAGGTTGTTGAGAGTGTGGTGGCACAACAGTTTCCCCGTCACCTGGAGGAAGTTGATTATCTAGACCCGTGCCAGTCCGGCTTTCGGCCCGGGCATAGCACCGAGACGGCATTGGTCGCGTTGGTGGATGATCTCTGGAGGGCCAGAGATGGGGGTTGCTCCTCCATCCTGGTCCTATTAGACCTCTCGGCGGCTTTCGATACCATCGACCATGGTATCCTATTGCATCGGCTGGGGGGGTTGGGGGTGGGAGGCACTGTTTTACGGTGGTTCTCCTCCTACCTCTCTGGCCGATCGCAATTTGTGTTGGCAGGGGAGCAGAGGTCGACCTCGAGACCCCTCACTTGTGGGGTGCCTCAGGGGTCGGTCCTCTCGCCTCTCCTGTTCAACACATATATGAAGCCGCTGGGTGAGATCATCCGTGGTTTTGGGGTAGAGTACCATCTTTACGCTGATGATACTCAGCTGTATATATCTACCCCAAACCACCCCAACGATGCCGTAGCGGTGATGTGCCAGTGCCTGGAAGCCGTGCGGATCTGGATGGGAAGTAACGGACTCAGACTCAACCCGTCCAAGACTGAGTGGCTGTGGTTTCCGACGTCCCGGTATAGCCAGTTTATACCAACACTGACCATTGGGGGCGAGTCATTGGCCTCCGTGGAAAGGGCTTGCAACTTAGGCGTCCTCCTGGACTCTCGGCTGTCCATGGACGACTCAACCCGACCAAGACCGAGTGGCTGTGGTTTCCGGCTGCCCGATTCAACCAGCTAACTCCATCGCTGGCCATAGGGGGTGAACATCTTGCCCCTGTGGATGGGGTGCGCAATTTGGGTGTCCTCCTGGATGCCCGGCTGTCCATGGAAGATCAAGTGACAGCCGTGGCCAGGAGGGCGTTTTACCAGGTTCGCCTGGTTCGCCAATTGCGCCCCCTATTGGATCGGGACGCCCTTCGCACAGTCACTCATGCTCTCGTGACATCCCGACTGGACTATTGTAACTCTCTCTACATGGGGCTCCCCTTGAGGTGCACCCGGAGACTTCAGTTAGTCCAGAATGCAGCCGCGCGAGCAATTATGGGTGTTTCTAGATTCACCCACGTAACACCGCTCTTGCGCGAGCTGCACTGGCTGCCTGTCGTCTTCCGGGTGCGCTTCAAGGTGCTAGTTGTCATCTTCAAAGCGCTCCATGGCTCGGGACCTAGCTACCTGCGGGATCGGATCCTGCCCCATACATCCTCACGGCCGATTCGCTCGCACAGAGAGGGACTTCTCCGGGTGCCGTCCACTAGACTTTGTCAGCGGGCGGCGCCCAGGGGAAGGGCCTTCTCTGTGGCGGGCCCAGCCCTCTGGAACGACCTTCCCCCCGATATTAGAACTACCACGGACCTCCGCTCCTTCCGTCTGAAACTAAAAACACATCTTTTTCGCTTGGCCGGCCTAGGATAGTCTCTTCTGATTGTTTAGGGATTTTTAGTATATATTTGGGAATTTTAGCGCAGGGTTTTTGTTTAATATGCCTTTTAGTCAGTATTTATGTATGTTTATTGTTCTAAATTTTGTATTTTTTCTAACTTTTTTAATTCCCTGTGCCCCGCCTCGAGTCCCTTCGGGGAGAGAGAGCGGGTTATAAATAAAAATTATTATTATTATTATTATTATTAAAGGTGGTCCCTATTTTTCTACTTGCATTTTTACATGCTTTTTAACTGCTAGGTTGGCAGAAGCTGGGACAAGTAAGGGGAGCTCACCAGGGATTCAAACCACCAAACTGCCGACCTTTCTGATTGACAAGCTCAGCGTCTTAGCCGCTGAGCCACCTTAGTGTTATACAAATTTAGTGTTACACAATCCCTTAAAAAAACTTCCCATCAAAATATTTTTGATGGGACAGAAAAAGGAATTGAGAACATTGATCAAAATTCAAGAATACCTACAAGGAAGATTTTGATTGCTGCAGCAATATTGTGGGAAGGGGAGAAGTTAACTCATTGTCTTCTACCTCTAAGGTCCTCCTCCAGTTCCAAACCTACTTGTAATTCCTTCTGAAGAATTCTTATTATCTGCTTATTTCATTTATAGCCTGTATGTCCTACAAAGATAGAAGATGGCACACATAGCTCTTCTTCCTCCTTTGATCCAATACCAAAGCATGTGAGCAAGGGCGAGTTAGGCTGAGAGACTATGGCAGTGTTCACTTGACAAGCTTGCCCTATGGTTACTAGAGCCGTGGTAGCACAGTGGTTAGAATGCAGTGCTGCAGGCTACTTCAGCTGAATGCTAACTGCAGTTTGGGAGTTCAAATCTCACTAGCTAGCTCAAGGTTGACTCAGCTTTCCATCCTTCCAAAGTGGGTAAAATGAGGACCCAGATTGTTGGGGGCAATATGCTGACTCTGTAAACCGCTTAGAGAGGGCTGTAAAGCACGGTGAAGTGGTATGTAAGTCTAAAATGCTATTGCTATTGCTAATACAGGTAGTTCTAACTTAGCACAAACCATCTACTGGAGTATATTATTTACAGTGCAATGGATCCACAGTTATAGGAAATATCATATGTAATGTGATTTATATTAAAAATGGAGCACAAACATACACTGGAACATTTATGGCACTATTGGTATATTGTGCTAACCCTAACTCTGAATAGAAATGGAGCAGACATAAGATAAAAGCCTGTCAGGTTGGAGGTTATATATTAATATTAACTTTATCCAATCTGGCACTTTCCAAATGTATTTCTCACTAGCTGAGACATTCTGGTAATTGCAATTATCAGAATGAGAGGGTGCTGCCAAATATGGACGATTTATTTGGACTTTCAAGTTCACATTAAGACTTGCTACCAAATATGTTCTGAAGAATACCGCATTTTACTCACTTTGACACAAGCTGCTTCTGCTGCCATAAGCATCTGAAGAACTCCCTGGAAGAGATTTTGAGCATTGCTTACAAGGTGTTCCACAGACGACCTACTGCTACCTGTTGATGCAATTACCCTTGGAAGTAATGAGAGAAAACATTATGTAACACCTAAAGGACAAAAAGGTGTAACAAGGAAAATGGATTCAGTTATAGGAATCCTGACGGTTAATACTTTCACTTCTAGACATATATTTTGAGTTTGTTAGGGCAAACTTTCTTTTAGTAATAAACCTTTGTTGAACAGAAGAACCAGCTAACTGCTTCCAAATAATAATAATAATAATAATAATTTTAATATTTCTAAACCGCACCCTCTCCCCACAGGGACTCGGGGCGGTGCACAGGCACAGTAAAACAATAAATACATATAAACATTTCATTAAAAATAAATTAAATCTAAACCTGCGCTAAAATTCCCATTAAAACTAAGCTATATTATAAAACCCCAATAAAACCCCAAAGACAGAGAGACTATCCTAGGCCGGCCAGACAGAAGAAATGAGTTTTTAATTTGAGACGGAAGGAGCGGAGGTCCGTGGTCGTCCTAATGTCGGGGGGAAGGTCGTTCCAGAGGGCCGGGCTCGCCACAGAGAGAGCCCTTCCCCTGGGCGTCGCCCGCTGACAAAGTCTAGTGGACGGCACCCGGAGAAGTCCCTCTCTGTGGGAGCGAATCGGCCGTGAGGATGTATGAGGCAGGATCCGATCCCGCAGATAGCTAGGTCCCGAGCCATGGAGCGCTTTAAAGATGATAATCAGCATAATAGAAAACTGTGCAGATGTTCTGAAGTTCCCATGTTTTCCAAACCTCCTTTTCTCAAGTACTCAGAAGATCACAACATCAGTAGTTATTCAACACTAAGCAACAATTAAAACATTCTAATGAGGATTGAGCATGCTCAGCTATGCTCATCTGATTGGGGCTGGGGCACAGAATAAAGAAAATGGAATTTGGTAGTAAATAGGCTGACTGGTTAGAAACTTTTTCTTCAGGTTTTGAATTATGTCATACTACGGAAAGGACAGTACCCTTGGCACTAGAAGAAAAAAATACAGATATAATTTGTTTCATATTGCAAGGAAAAATTATTTCAAAAATCTAGTTACCGGGTAATGATGCTAAGCTGATAGTTAATTGTTTTTGTTTTCTCCAAGGCACACAGCAGTTCAGCTGCACATCTTTCATCTAAGCAATCCTTTGTAATTCTGACAGCAAATTTCACCAGTGCTTCGCCTCCAGCAATGACTTGAATAGCAGTGGCAATGACTTCCTCTTTCGTCTAAACAAAAAGCAGTTATAAAAAAACAGGAGTGAATGAATATTATCTAACTCTCCATTGAGACATTTCTATTCTTCATCTGAAGAACTCGGGTCTATGGCCTGAATCTAGCTTATGCAGCTGATATACTCCAACAATACCTCTCTGATCATGTGGCCAAGATAATTGCATTTCTCTGACATTAAAAAAACCCAGTAACTTCCTGCATCTGGAAAGATAGGAGACTGACAAGGACAGGTTGAACTGCTCTTGATATGAAAGGCAACAGATGAAATCACATAGCTACTACACAAAAACTCAGCCTGAAAAGTCCACTCTATAGGGGTCTTGTGGGGAAAATAGGAAAAGGGAGCATATGTATGCTGTCTCGATTGTACAAAAAAAGTAAGATATAGGCAAATGAGTGCATCTGCTGCTGTGGCCTAGAGGTGGAGCTCTTGCCTCACAAGCAGGAGGTTGTGAGTTCAATCCTAGGTAGAGGCAGATGTAGGGTCTCCTGCTTGGGCAGGGGGTTGGACTAGATCAGGGGTCTGCAAAGTCGGCTCTTTTAAGACTGGTGGACTTCAACTCCCAGAATTCCCCAGCCAGCATAGCTCTGGGAACTCTGGGAGTTGAAGTCCACCAGTCTTAAAAGAGCCAACTTTACAGACCCCTGGACTAGATGATCTGCAAGGTCCCTTCCAACTCAGTTAATGAGAAATGAGTGGCCTGCCATTGTAAAGGCAATATCAGAATGAGCCCAGATGGTAATAAATGCTAATAAGAAAAGGTTTCTTCAGATATATTCAAAATAAAAGTCTTAGTATGTCAATTACTTAATGAAGACATCAAAATGTTAACAGAAAAAATAGAAACAATGGAATTACCGAGTTCCTATTCAGGCTCAGTGTTTCACTATGAAGTTTGAAAAACAGAATTACAAGGTAGAACTGAAGCTTGAGATTGACAGAAAACATGATGAGCATAAAGCTGAAGCAACATGACTAGTGGTCTCCCCTCTCCCCCACCAACTGGGAAATAAATCAATCAAATTCAAGATAAATGATAAACCTTAACTAATTAAAAATAATTACAGCTGCAGACCTCCGCCTCTTCCGCCAACGCCTTAAGACGTACCTATTCCAACAAGCCGGCCTAGTGTAGCCCCCCGTTTCTGACTATATTTATAAATTTTAATTTTTTAGGGTTTTAAAGGGTTTTTTAGCAGGGGTTTTAAGTTAATTTAATATGTTTTTAATAGTATATATTGTTTTGTAATGGTTTTTAATAATGCCTGTGCGCCGCCCTGAGGCCTAAAAAAAGAGAAGGGCGGGGTATAAATTTGAAAAATAATAATAATAATAAAATAATAGATCAGTGTATCTTATAGAGATCCACAGTGTTTCTTAGAATATCTCAGAGGTCCACAAAATCAAAATTATTTGCCAGATTGTGAAGATATTTACAAATATTTAAAATATTTTCAAAATAAACTAGGAATAAAAATATGAGTCATTGTCAGCTTTATTTATTAAAAATATATGCTTTTTCATGAAAAATGTTTATATCAATATCTAATGAGTTTAATATGAATATGAGTTTAATATTGAATCATGTTCACATGATTCAATAAGTAGGTTTCCTACAAATGCATCCATTCTAATTTTAATATAGTAAATATCAATAAATGTAATCCATAAAAACAAACACTCTTTTGGGATTCTTCGTAATATTTAAAAGTGGGAAGGAGCTCAGAGATCCCAAAATGTAAGAAACCCTGGGATAAATAAAGCTCAGTTGGAAAAGCAATACACACAATGCTTTCGGCAGACCACAGGATGGTGCTGGTATATCATATTTAGTGATCATGGGAAAGAAACGGCCCACAAGAAATTAATGAACTGTAAGTAAATATTGAACACAATCTGACATTACAGAGAGAACCTTATTTGAACAGAAAAACAGGAAGAAGAGAAAATGAAGTTTTTAACACATCTTTTAAAAAAAGAACTAAAAAGTTAAACCTAGAGTCAGAGCCATCCAATAAGTTCCATGGCTTAAGAGGAGACACAGATCTGAAAGTCTACCCACAATCCAATGCTTCAATCTTATGTCTTTAGAGTTCAGTGTTCCAGCAGGCTAGCATTTATTCTCTCCCAGACATTTTGCTTCATTTACATAAAAGTAAAGACGTCTTCAGGTTCAACTTGACTCCCGCTGATTACATGGACACGTCCATGCTGTTTTTGTAATACAGTAATATGGAGGTGGTCTGCCATGGCTTATTTTGTTTTAATTTCTGCTTTAGCCTCCTGCTTTGGAATTCCCTGCTGATCTCCATTTATATATGAACAAGGAATGTTCAGTTTGCAAGAGGAGCTACTCTAGCAGAATTAAAATATATATTTTTGTCCTGAAACAAAAATAAAATCATTATCCCCAACACATTCTCTTTCATGCAAAACTGTTGAAATACCATGATTGGCCCTTTCCTTTTTAGAAACTGGGCCATGTGCGACACTTGAATTCTCATTTCCTCGATTATTTGTGAAATAAGACAATCGTGCTTCTCCTGGTCTCCCAGTGAGGAAGTTGGACTGGATCTCAAACTGCATCCAGAATGACTAGGCTGGAAATCATTTGGAAGATCTTCCCAATACTGTAGAGATAAGAAAACAATTTACTTATCTCTCAAGCTCCAGAATGTTCATATTCTTACAAAAAGGTTTATGCTATGATGTAACCTACCACCACAACCAACCTCCAGAAATTATGGTGGCAAGTCTGTCATTTGGCCATGCTGCCTGATAACCACTAATGTCATCAGAATTGTGAGATCCCATGCAAAGACCTGAAGACATAATGTGTCCACTCAATGCTTCTCCTCCCTAGTTTCATTGCTGAACTCCAGCAAAATAAATGCAATGGTAGCTGTGCAACTGCTTGAGGACCTTGGATGATTATCAGGATCCTTCTCAGTCAGAATCCAGACCTGGATATGGAACAGAAAGGGCATTAGTAGCACTTTGGGATGATCTCTGGCATGGCCAAGATAGTGGCTGTATGACCATCCTTGCCTTCTTTGACCTGTCTGCAGCTTTCAATATTATCAACCCTGGTACCCTTCTGGATCAATTCAGGGGATTGGTGTTGGCTTGTCTCTTTCTCCAGAGTCAATCCCAGTCAGTGGCAATTGGGGGGGAGAGAGATTCTACCCTGGATGAAGCTATGTGGGGTGCTGCAGAGATCAAGCTCTTACCTCTTCTATTTAACATTTAAAGGAAACCATTGGGTGAAATCATATGTTGCCATGAGCTGAGGCATTATCCTTATGCTGATGATACCCACTTACACATCTCTTCCCCAGGCAAATTAAGCGATGCGGTGGACCTCTTATCCCAGCATCTGGAGACTATGAGGCTCTGGATGGGGAACAACAGATTTCAACTGAACCCTGGTAAGGGTAGCTTTAGTTTTTGAGACCCTCTGGATCTAGGACTATACATCTTTGGTACTGGTTGGAGTTGCACTGCGTCAAATAGACCCTGTGCACAATCTGGAGACTCCTGCTCGATTAGCAGGTGGTAGTCATAGAAGGGGAGTCTTTGCACAACTTCATATTGTGTGTCAGCTGCACTTGATTCTAGATCAAAGAGCACTACTCATAGTCTTGCCCTGGTCACCTGCTGCTTGGACTATCTCAATGGGTTCTACTTGGGACTGCCTTTGAAAAGTATCAGGAAACTTCAGCTTGTGCAAAATGCAGCAGTGTGAGGTGTAATGTATTTCTTGCAGAACACACATTACACCTCTGGCTTTGTGAGTTGCACTGGTTGCCAATTTGTTTCCAAGCCCTTTAATGTGCTGATGTTGACCTTTAAAGCCCTTCATGACATGGGTTTGAGGGACTATCTCTCTCCAACTTAATCTGCCCGTTCCACCAAATCCAGCAAAGAGGACATCTTATGGGTTTTGTCATCTAGGAGCTAAAATGTAGCCCCCTAGATCACAGAGTAACTGGCCTTTTCTGTAGTGACACCTGCACTGTGGAACCTTCTCCCTCTGAAGAAAGCTTGGTCTTATCTTTTCTGAGTTTCTGAAGATCCCTCAAAACTTGGTTGTGTCAGCAGGCTGGAGAGCCCCAAGGGACTGGTGAGCTAAAGTGATGAACATTATTTTAAAGGGGCTGAAAATTCTGCTCCAGCCCACTCTAACGATATCAATGTCATTGCTATGCCCGTGTCTCTCAATATTCCACAAATATTATTAAATACAGCAGCATCCACTATTAAATGTAATGCTTCAAAACAGTGAAAAGCGCATTGTGATCGCACCATGTAAAACCTGCTGTCCTATAACTATGTCCTCACACTAGACACAAGGTCACATTTTCTCTATGGCTATAATTTAAAACATATATAAGTCTTTTGTGCTTTAGGGGGAGGTCAATATTACCGTGGTAATTTTGTCACTGGCAGAAAAAAAACCTTCTCCGGCCGTGATGGCTTTGTGTCCTGGGGCTGGGGTGTTCTGATGCTGCGTGCAATCTTCATTCTTCAACGAGGAAAGCTGGATGGAATAAATATGTTCCTCATCATTTTGTAAGCACCTTCTAACGACTTGCAGAACTCTTTCACTGATGCCCTTCGTGGACTGAAGCTGCCTCACAAGGTACCCAGCTTTGGCAGACCATTCATACAGAAGACTATCCAGATGCTGGTCTAGTTGGCTGGGGAATTGTCCAACTAATCCCAAAATTTCATCAGTAAGGAGAAGAAGGTTCCCTGTAGTGGCGAGTAAATTCTCTTTCGGCTTTAGACATTTGGATGGTTCCTCCAGTGCATCCCGGATGACTTTGTCCACCATTTGGATATTTGCTTTGAGGAAGGCTGCCTTTCTTCCAAAGGTCTCCTTTTGAATGAGGTCACTGTTACTTCCAGTGCCATATGATATAAATTGGCTTAATCTGACAACACTCTGGATGCTGCTCAAGTATTCTCCATTGAGTCCATTCAGTTGAAGCAAGACAGCTTTGGCTGTTAGGGCAAGTTTTCTTTGGAGAACCTCAAACTGAACCAATAAACTAGGAGCAGCTATTGGAGAGACTGCCAAAGCATTTGCAACTTGAAGCAGAGATTCTGTCAATATTTTGATCTGTTCTGTTTGAGATGGGATCTCATTCTCAATACCTTGTCTAGCACATAATAGAATTGACAACTTAGCAGCTTCCTGTATTCTAACAGAATTTTCAGATATTGTTGTCAGCGTGCTCTGCAAGCAAAGCCGGTATTTCATTTTAGTTTGTAACTCTTTTAAGGCCAACACATCTCTTCCTATAAACTGATCTACAATATTTAACAATGCTTGGATGGTAACAGACCACAGAATGCAACTTGCATCCAATTTGTCCTGTTTAGCGAAGTCAGGGTGAGATTTACTAATATCTTGTGCTTTTTCTAGCAGGTATTTTGTTCTAGTTTGTACACAAGTGAACTTAGTTTGAACTCGCAGAAAAATTTCCCGAAGGCTGGAGCATTCGGGGAGCAATTTTCTGTCATCTGAATGGACCACTTTTCTAATTAACTGAACCAGTATCTCTAAAATCTCCATGATCTCATTGAAACTTTGGATTTCATCATGAGAACTACATGCAGGCATAAAGCCAATTAACTGCCTTGCCAGCCTGTACCAAGAACTTACAACAAAAGTCAAACTGTGCTTTGTCTCGTCAATCTTCTCAGAAAGCAAAATAGCTGTTTGCAGCAGTTGCTCTGAATTGAGAACAGGGTTTGCCTCTACTTCTCTAGCTAATCCAATAAAATGAGGGATTAACCCCACTATTTCTTTATAATGCAATAGTTTATCAGACATAGGTGGCTCAACAATCCGTAAGGCTTCTTTGGCTGCATCAATATAACAGTTAGCAAACTCCAGCAAATCAGCACAAATACCATTCAGGCGTATGGCATCATGTACACTTGTTGCTGTTGTCAGCTCTCTAATCAGTGGGTGCAAATCAACTCTTCTGACTGCATCTTTCAGATATATAACATTTCTTCTGGGAAATTTCAGAGAAGGACAATATGGTGGTTTAAATTTGTCCAAAGACCCAACCAGCAATTCTGCATTATTTGAGCTATTTTGTTTTATGAAACTTTGTGTACTAAATTCCATAGGATCCTGTGAAGCAAGGGCCATTGGAAAATCTATGGAAATATTGAAATCATGGACACCATCCCGAAGTGGACTAAGAATATCTGGCTGATTACATTCATCTAGCCCCTTTCGGACATTACAAGCAAACTCTATCAATTCCTTTGTTCTCTTTGAATATTCTTCTTTAGCTTGCAGACTGGTCATTCTTGCCACACACCAATTTATGCTAACTTCTACCTGAGCTATGGCATTTTTCAGTTGTTTAATTAAAACCAAGAGCCCATTCCGGAAAATGGGATCTCTGGCTTGGGCCACAAATCTACTAGTAAACTCAACTATCTGTGTTGCTTGTCTGCACAGTCTAGACGTGTGCCCCAAAAAATGTTTGAAGTGCTGCATATCTAAAGCTTTTTCACTTGCCTCTTTGTGTCTCGCCATCTCCTGAACAGATGCATCAAGGAATTCATGCAAATCAAGTATTTTGTCCAAACACATCATCAAACTTTCTGTTGTGCTTGACCATATTTGACACAAGAAGTTTAATTTTTTAGACACATCACCATTTCCTGGAAAAAGGCTCAGTTCACTCAGGAGACCAGGCACTGTGGCAAGAAGTCTATTAAATTGGTCTATACACTGTTCAATATCTTCAACAGTTTCCCTTTCAGTGCATGTAACAAGAATCAAATTGGCTGCTTTAAGCATCTGCGTGGAATGGTTGAAGAATGTGGTAATTAAAGGTTTCAATTTTCTTAGGCGGCCTTCCTTTCCAACGTGAGAACATGGTTCCACAGCAGCTTCTATCAGTCTCCTCATGGGGCCTTTAATATCAGCCATACTATCCAAAATCTGATAGATAACGGCAGAACCTATTACTTGATTAAGATGTTCCAGTTCGGTTTTCATGGCAAAACATTCCTCTTTTATATTTTCTTTTGGAAAGCCATTAAATGTGCTTTCATCCATGACAATCACTTTTCTGAATTTCAGTAAATGATGGCAAAGTTGAATTAGCTCTTGCTTTAGAGTTGCTCTTGATGAATCAGCAAACAGCAAGCAATAGAAAATTAGAACTTCTACAGGTAAGTTTAATTTATCTTCACGTAAATGAATTGGCTGTGGACTAGACACAAGGCCTAGAAATTGATGCAAATGCTGGGGGAAAAGGCCATACCTTTCATGCAATTTTTTTGTTCTTCCTATGCTGCTCTTCAACAGGGATATCATTTTTTTAATACTATTTTTTGCTAAGTCAAAAATATAATTTTTTGAGAGGTTCATGTGTTGCTCCTGGGGATACTGAAGGTGGCTGACTTTTGCTGTGAATAACATAGGGATGCTGTTTTTAAGTGTCTGCAGGGTTTGAGCTAAATGTTTCCTCTGCAAAGATTCTTTAAGATCCCAAAGGAGCTTTTCCATCAGATTGGTGAGTAACAGAAGAGCCTCTGAAAAGGGGCGAGAAGCACTTAGCACCGCTGATACGTCTTTAGCAGAGTCCAGCATCAGCAGGCAATCAAATAGCCAACAAGCAGCTTGGATTATCCGCCTGATGGTAGAATCCTCTTGTGCCCAGAGAACCTTATAAATCAAAATTTAAAATATAATAGTAAAGTCAGCACTTGTTAAGAGAAGTCTCATTTTACAGCAGTCAAGATCGTTTCAATAATTTATTTGGCAAAAGTTCTTTGTCAATGTTAACAACAGTGTCATTTGGTGCCTTTCTGCCCAGCTAAGTTAAAATGCCATCAACCTATCTTTGATTTTGCTGCCCCCATTGTCAATTCCTATCCTGCATCTAATTCTAAAGATGCAATATATGTTAGGCAACGTGATTGGTTGATTCTACCATTCATCACATCACTACCAAGTGGAAAACACATCCGCCTTTCATAGTCCATAATCCAGTGGGAATTAGGCAAATCTAACTGTATGATTGTACAGCTTCACTAGGCATCTTTCTGGCTCCTCTTCTTTGTCCATCCTATTCTGCTATAATTCTAGCTGAACAAAGATTAGAAAAATGACATGAATCATGAAGGAAGCCTAGCCACTGTTATTTATGATTTCTCTCCCCTTCCTTTTCATCCATTATTTAATTACAAAATACTTACTTCCCAAAAGCTCCTTGCTCTGATTAGGAGGCATTTGGTGTGGGAATGCCCTATTATTATGCTATTTCACCTCGTGAAAGGGCAATAGAATTAAAACACATAGTAGTATAAGCAGCCTAGGGCTATTGCACAATTTTGATAAACCACAATTTAAAGGTACATGCTGCCAATTGATTCCATCTTTCTATAGACAATGTAAAATGCTGACATCCCCATAACATATTTGTAGGATAATAAACTGGAGGCTTCTCTGAAGGACAAATTTTCAGAAAAGACCAATCATCCCTTTCTGTATTTAAAACAGATAATAAGCTCCTTTGTTAATATGATTAAAAAGAATCTGAAAACTTGCTATTATGCAGTAAAGAATTAGCAATATACAAGTAGAACTATTTTCTCTGTACATGCTATATAGTCCACTAGGACTATCAATCCCACTAAACAAACCAGACTAAGAAATCAACTCCATAAGAAGTCTAAAACTACTTTTAACGAAATCAGCCATAAAGACAGAAACTTACAAGTCTGGTTCTGCTGTACCTCTTATTCCTTTTTATGATTCAGTGAATTAGGGAGGTGTCTGAGCCGCTTCCAAACCAAATCTCCATTGTGAACTTAAAATATGTTTCATGCCCTGATTGCCCTGGCAACTGATCTTGCATATCTCTATCAAGGTCATCTTCCTTACTCTCTATAATTGTTATTACTACTAATAAAAAATGGCTGCACTGCCACATCAGAAAGATCTTTGTTGCATGGAGAATATTATTGCTATAATTGGAAAGTATTTAGAATGACCTCCTAGAGTCTCATTCTACTCCATATTTCTTTTCTCACCCTCAAGTTGAAATAACAAAATGAAGCCCCTGAGATAATTCTCTTTTGATCTGATAAATCAATTGATAGTCAAGAATTTTCTACTCATGTATTTTAGTAGTAGCTAATCATAAGTAAGAGATACAGATCAATTATTTGTTTTCTTGTTGGGGTGGAATGTACTGGCAGAACACTGCTGTATCATCATTTTAAAATTGCTACAGATCTAGCCATCCTTAAAGGCATATAGATAGTTGAACCTTTGGCAGCCTATATGTATCTGAGATTTTGTCGTTTGCAGAAACTTAAATACCCATTGTGGGACATAGGAGTATAAAGATGCTCTATTTCTATCAAAAACCTCAGAAGCAACTAGATAGAAGGCAAGGAAGACCTTACTTTAGTAATAAGCTTTGCTTACAAAGGCTTTGCACATATCTGACTAGCTGCTATGCCAAACATGCCAAACTATGCTTCAATACATAGGAATAAATTTAGTGTACTTTTATGGTTCCCACAAGTATCCTTTTTGCAGAAATAGCCAATTCTTCTACAGAACTGCAAGCTTCGGGTTGAATGAGAAGCTTCTGAACAGCAAGAAGGATGTTTTTCCCTAAAACCAGGAGATTTTGAGTTGCTGGCACCATCTCCTTCTCAAGGACTTCATCACCAGATTCTTCAGCCAGCCTAGAATGGGACAAAAGATGTGGCACTTAGCTCAGTTAATGGGAGCTGGTACTGTAAACAAAACCAGTCTTTGAGGTCACGCACATATCCCACATGCAGCATTGTTCTGCACAGCTTTTTTTTGAGTTGCAAACCTAGATTTCCTTCCTATAATGTATAAATTACTTGATAGCTTGAGCCCAAAATTCACAATAAATAGCTGATATTTTAAAATAAATATTACCTTCTAGCAATACAGCCAAGTTCTTCTGTAGCTTTTGCTAATTCTTCTGCAGTTGTCTCCAAATTGGCAAAAGCTTCATGGGTAATTTCTCTCTGCTCAATTGCTATTATTAAATTGTAAAGTTCAGCAATCATGGGCAAAATAATTCTATGCGTGGATTTGGTATAAACAATAGCACTGATGTCATACAGGGAAAAGCATTCTACTGCTTCTGTTTTAGAAATAAAAGACACAATTATCTGAGTTATATTTATTAGGTAAATATATTTAAATATTATGATACATGAATTATAAAGTTCTGAAGGATATTTCTGAGGCTAGCTCTTATAAAAAACCATAATAGAAGCAAGTCTACACTGTTTGTATCAGATCTCCACAGATATCTCAATTTTAGTCAACTTATTTTTAAACATCCTAATTGTTTGTCTGATGCTACTGGCATTTCTGCCAACATTGGTGGATGTTGAGGGTGGAAAATTTGAAGAAAATTTTTCACAAGGACTGTTAAAACCAAGTTGTCCAAAAATTTACCATATTTTTCAGACTATAAGACACACTAGAGTATAAGACGCATCAAGGTTCTGAAGAGGTCAATTTTTAAAAAAGCTTTTGTCCTCCCCAGCCCCCAGGAGCACTCTATAAGCCTCCAAAACCCTCTGTATGTACATTTTTGTGAAAAGCGGGATACACAGGGCAGGGTTTCAGGAGGCCAAAAATGCTGTATTCAGTGTATAAGACGCACCAAGATTTTCACCCTCTTTTTTTGGGGGGGGGGGAAATGTGCGTCTTATAGTCCAAAAAATATGGTATTGAAAAGCCATTCAAAACAAATCAAATTGGCAGTAGAAGGAGCATTAAAAAGTTCATATTCTTGTTTATCCAATAACCTCAAAACACTTTCTAAAAAGAATGAATCATTTTTGCACTACAGATAAGGTGAGCAGATAGAATCTTTCGGCTACATAAGCAATATTATTCACATAAGACACCATGAACCAAAAGAGTTAATAAAGCATGTAGTGTTATTTACTCTACTCTAGCTAAAAAACATTATCAATAACAGTATAAACATTTTTTAAATTAAAGAGCTGAAATTATATACTTTTTTTTCATGTGTGTGTGTGTGCGCGCACATGTGTGTGTGTGTGTACACATATGCTTTTAATGTTGCTTATCACACGTCTTAGCAATTATTTCTTAGGATCATCTCCAATATTTTCCATTTGCCAAACATTTTAAAATCTAATTATACATATCTAACTATATATGTCCTAGGGGGAAAGCTTTGTGTGTAGTTAGTTATTTATGCACTTTATCTACCACCTCAGTTCAAATGGAGGGCAGGCAATTTCCAGAAATTAAAACAGACTTTCCATCAATCAAACCTTTACATTCCCAGGCCTAACTGCTTCTCCCTCCTAATATCAGGCTTTCCCCAAAGTTCCCTTCCAGATGATACATCTAGAAATTTCCCCACTTTTGTCAACACACCATGTTCTCTTCTAATACTACTTTTTCATCCTGGAAGTAGGTCTGCTTACTAGGGAGATGACCAGCTCAGACCAATGCAGCAGCAATCCTGAATGGGAATCAATCTTACTGAATCCAGTAGAGCTGATTTCTGAATAGATACAGTAATCCCTCGTTTTTCGTGGTTAATCGGGACCGGACCCTTCCGCGGAAACTGAAAAACCGCGAAGTAGGATTCGCAATACACTATACCGGAAACTTGAGTTGGTGGACATCGTTTAAAGCAAGCACTAGGGGGCGCTTGCCTCCTACCAATGCATTTTTTTTCTATTCTGTATTATTGAAAAACCCGCGAAGCACTGAAGCCACGGAAAATGAAGCCGCGGAAAACGAGGGATCACTGTACATACATTTGAGTAAGCTTATGTTACACTGCCAGTCAAAAAGGCCTTTTTTTAGATAAAAGAAAACCTTTAAAAGGTTTTCATCTCTAACTACATACATGTTCTACCAGTTCTCTACTTTACCTGTCTTTGCCATCTTCTCCCCATATGTCATTCCTTGCAGCTTAAAAAACATCCAGTCTCATAGTTCACTAATTCAAAAGCCCAGCCTGCAAAGAAAATGAAACAAGGGAGAAAAAGAAGGATGAAAAGAAATTGCAGTATAAGAAAAACAACAACACAAAAAGAGCTTATTTCTTCACCCAAAGGGCAATAAATTCAGATTATGGACTATCAGGATGGAAGTCAGGACATAGCCCAAAGCTCAGTGATTGCAAATAGAAAGTGCAAGTTCAGCCCCTAGATCGGTTTTCTAAAGATCAGCAACAAGTGGTATGAAGATCAGCAACAAGTGGTATGAAGAATTCTCTACCTGACAACCTGAAGAGGTCTTGCCAGTCAAGAGTTGACAAAACTGAACTAGATACATGGGATAATATCAGTAATATCTTTTCTTCACTACCGGTTCGGTAGCAGGAGCACGCATGCAGAAGGTCCGTGATGACATCTGGATGGATGGGCAGAGCCTCGCACCACCACCACAAATGGTTCACCCAAACAAATGCGAATCAGCAGAATATCATCTCCGGATATTACCAGGCAGCTTCCTCTGAAGGGATAAATTATATTTTCTTGATCTATGAGGACAATTACATTTTCAAATTAGTCTGTAAATCAAAAGACTCACAGGCTGCTGAACGATGAATTCACCTTGCATTTTTCTTTTCAGCATGAAAAATACAAATGATAACCCAGACAGTTTTCCTTTTCAAGGAACCATTCAGATAGATACCATCTTAAGGGAGATGCCTGCAATAGAGAAAAAGAGCAAGATAATAATTTCCATTGTTACTTAAGGTAGGTCCTGGTAGGTTCTGAGGATGCATTCGTCACTGATACATGCAACACGAGAACTCAGCTTTTATAAATAATTAAACAAGCTTATTTACTAGTAATAGGAACCCCTTAGAAAATGAGATATGGTAACTTTCCAAAGCCCAAATCATCAGTCAGTCACAATTATGGCACAAATAACCCCGTGCTTGCTATTAAAATTCCCCTCCACAAAGGAATATGGAAGCAGAGCAATAAGCTTTGAATCACACAGGAATGGCCTAGTGCGCCCCATATTCTATCTGAAATTCAGTAGGACAAATTCTACATCCATGCTTGAACAATGGGCAAGCTCTAAGTTTTTGAATTCTAAACCAATAATTTTGAAGCTAAAGGGGACAACAGAAATCAAATTTACACACTTTCATCTATGCAGACTTCTGTAAGGGTGGAAAACTCATCTGTTCTTTGTATACCATGGTCTCAACAGCTGATCTTTTTCTGTCTGAATAACTTCTTTATGAATACAAGTCCCTTATTAAGAGATTTGAATTTCATGCATTCATTTGTACTTTTGATTTTCATTATTAAATAATTTACTCATTTAATCATATAACATAACATGAACATGTAATTTTAATTTTACTTACTGCAGATGAGATGCATGCTTTGTCTGGAATTTCTTCTTCTTTTTTGGTATACAGTATAACAGACATCTTTAATTTTTAAAACCTGAGAAAAAAGCTCTTAAGTCAGATTAAATACTGCACTTCTTAATTCAGGCACATATTCCTACAGTAACCATCAAGAAAGCCCAGAAGCAGGATAGCAGAAGCAATAGCCCCCACCACCACCACCACCACCACCACCACCACCACCACCACGACCCTGAAATTGTTACTTTCAGATACACTGCCTTTGACCCAGGAGGAACACCACAGAACCAACTTTTTGCAGCGAGTAGCTTCTCTTTGTCCTAGACTAGAGTGTTTATGTGGTTGTTCAAAGTCAATATCCATTTGACATACAAGCAATGCAAATCAATTTATCTGTGGTCAACTGACAAAGACCCCAAAAGGCAGAGATAATGTTTCAATGTCATTGGAGAAGTTGGGATAGAATTTTTAAAAGAAGGCCCTATTCCCCTTTTCTATTGTTTTTTTTAAAATTAAATGAGCTGGATCAAAGGCTATTTGTCAGATCCCTATCATGATACTGCCATTCTTCTGGGGCAAGGGGTGGGGTGGGGCGGCTGGATGGATTAGTCAGTTATTGCTTTCTTCCTTTCCTTGTAACCTTTCACTTATCCTAGCGCCTAGCCGCCCTGGGATTTTCTCACCTTTTGGGGAATGTGTGGGGAGGGAGGGTTATGTGGGTCGTATCATTCTGAAGCCCGTAGGAGATGACCCAGAGAACAAGCGCTTATCAAATTCTCAGGAAAGCTGTTACAATAACATCTACACACCTGCGGATTGGCCGAATCCACATCGGACCAAAGGAAGGGGTTTCTAATTCCTTTATCCTAACTGCATTGCCTGGGGCAGGGGTCTGCAAAGTCGGCTCTTTTAAGACTGGTGGACTTCAACTACCAGAATTCCCCAGCCAGCTAGGCTGGCTGGGGAATTCTGGGAGTTGAAGTCCACCAGTCTTAAAAGAGCCGACTTTGCAGACCCCTGGCCTGGGGAAACCTCAGAGTCTGCTTTCCTTTGTCCTGCTATCACTTCTGTTCAATAAAAGGCTCCTTTTGAAATGCTAAAGTTTCAAGAGTCTTCAGTTTCTTGAGCAAGGGGGAGAGGCCAGACCTTACATATAAGTGGTTCAGCACATCCATTTTTTGTTCCTGAAAAAATGTTGAAAATCACCTGGTTATTTTTTGTCAGCTTGAAACAAATTGAAATGGTACATTTTCTGGGACAAAAAGACACATGACACAGCCTCTCCCTCCCCCTCTCCCAACACCAATGACCAGCAATGCTTTGGGACCAAGCTAGCCTTCTAGTTGCCTAACACCCTTTAAAATCATCCAAGCAGCTGACACTCATCTGCACATTAACAATCAACAAGCATGAAGGCACATTCCCATGAAGACCTTAACACAGTGTTTCTCAACCGTGTCAACTTGAAGATGTCTGGACTTCAACTCCCAGAATTCCCCAGCCAGCAAATGCCAGCTTTATAGGTCACCTCACATCCTTTCCCTCCATGGGGAAAGACCTGAGGGGGGAGGGGGGCTCCCAGTTACATCAATCATAGAAGGGAGGGGAACAGTGACCCAGCGGGTGCAACTGTTTCTCAATCACAGCAAACTTTAATAAGCGTGGCCTACAATTCCCAGAATCCCTCACTGGCTGGGGAATTCTGGGAGTTGAAGTCCATCAGTCGTAAAGTTACCGAGGTTGAGAAACACCGCTTTAGCGGGATGAAAAGAGGCGCGGGAGGGCCCTCCTCGTGCTTTTTGCTCTGCCCTCCACGCTCACGCATCTCCTTCGCTTCGCTCCCCGCCCATGCTAATCGAAACACAGCAACGCTGTGCTAGGCGGGTCTTTCCTCTGTTTTTTACAATCACCCGAAAGAACCTCTAATCTGGGCCAGATTGCGGCAAGATTCCTTCCGGCTGCGTTTGGTGAGCCGGGCAGCAAGAAAACGGAACTCCCTTTTCCACTTTATTGAATGAAGAATAGACCAAGTATTATTATTCCTCCCTCCAAACGAGCTTAATGCAGGTTCCTTCCACCCTGAAACTGGATAGGCTCCGAATTAACCGCACGGGAAGCCTCGGGGGGGGGGGGGGGGAACCGAGAAGGCGGCGCGACTCAATTACTCTTTTTACGTCGTGAGGCAACCGCCGAGGCTCGGCCCCTCGCTGGATCCGCCTCTTTCGGCGCTGGCCCCGCTGGGGAGGAGTCCTCATGGCAATGGGCGAGCCGCCGCGTCCAGAGGCACAAGGCAGCCCGGCAGATGGGCGGCTACCCGCCTGCAGCCAAGGGGTCCGGCGGTTCGGGCTTGTCAGCGTCCTCCGGAGGATGGGCAAGCTGGAGGGATTCCGCGGGAGCAGCAGCGGCTCTGCCCCGGCCGCCGCTTTGGGGTGCTGAGCCGCCGCGTCGTCAGCATGTAGGCAGCGCTGCAGGAAGTGCTTGAGAGTTCAGGCGAGGGAGCGGCTGGCCGAGAGAGTTCAAGCGGCTTTCCTTCACGAGGGAAATCGGGCCGAGCGACCCCCTTCTTCTCCCCCCCCCCCCCCTTCAGCCCGGGACTCAGCTGGCGCCTCAGCCGGAGCAGACGGCAGCCCGCCCCAGCTTGCAAAGAGAGCGCCTCCTTCTGCGATGCCGGCTCTAATTTCTCTTGAAGGCAGCCGAGAGGCGTCGGCTTGCGTGAATGGGCGGGATTGATGCCCCTTTAATTCGGGTTTTCCAGCTCGGGCTTCCAAGTGACCGGCGGCTTCCCACCCACCCCCTTCCCACCCCCCACTCACCCACCCCCCTAGAAGGCTAAAACCTACTACGGTTCGAAGATGTACACGTTTGTGGTGCGAGATGAAAACAGCAGCATCTATACTGAAGTCTCTCAAATTCTCCTCTCCACTGGACAATGGAAGAGGCTCAAGAGAGATAATCCCAGATTCAACCTCATGTTGGGCGAGAGAAACAGGCTGCCTTTTGGGAGGCTGGGTAAGCAAGCCGCACGCGCGAGCCTGGGCACACCCGGCCGGTGGGGTAGGGGACGCAAAGCATGAGGCAACCTTTCTGCGGAGGTCGTCGGGAAGAAGGGGCTCCTTGGTTTTTCCCAAGCCCCGGCACCTCAACGGCCTCCAAAGACCCCCCAATGATCTGCATGCGGCGGCCGAAGTTTGGGAGAGCTGGCGAGAGGGGTGCGGTAGGGAACGCCTGCCAAACCGGGGTCTGCAGATGTTAGTAATGGGGTGTTGTCTGCTGCAACATTAGGAGTGACTTTATCCTTAGGCAAGCCAATGAGACTAGCTGGATGCGAGGTTGTGAAAAGGGGGTGGATGGGTGTATCTGTCGGGGTTAGAAAATATTGCAGGGAAATACAGGTACTGAGATTTATTTCTTTATTTTTACATTTTCTTGTTTAAACAGGGGCAGAAACATCCGTTAAGTTAGCATTGCCATTGATATCTTTATTTTGCAACAATATAGTCACTCCCCTGGAAAAGAGATATCTAAAATCAAAATAAAATCACAGTAATGTAGTTTCTACAGCTTTTGTAACAATTGATGCTGCATTCAAATTGGTATGTCAGTGATTTTTTTTCTCAATGTGAATACAACTTTGCTGACTTCTTTTGACATTTTAAAAAAAATCCCTTTTTTTGATTTTGCAATAATATTTTATGTTGCTCACCAATAGCAAACTATAGAACATGATTGTGTCAGATGTCGGGCATCAAGTTCTCTGCCTTTTTCTTCAAATTGGTTTGAACTGGGTGTAGGATATATTTAAATAGCCTACAGACTGGATTTTCTATGAGGAGTGAATTTTAAAGACTGGATATATTTCTTGAAATGATTCATAATAAAGGCAGAGGGGGAAAAATCTCTAAGCATTACTAATTTCCGTAACCCATTGAGAATATTACAGTATGCATAGACCCAGTGTTTTCAGTATGTTTACTCAGAGTACAGTCCCCATTCACTTGGGAGCAAACTCAAATGGGATTTAGCTTTGAGTAGATGCATGCATGTGCTACATGTCTCTGTTAGATTGTGACAGAGGCCAGGATTATGAATATAATGGATATTTACAATGGTTTTTATTCATGTGAATTGTGGAATGTTTTTCCACCTTGGGATAATCTTTGAAAAATACTAACATTCAATCAAAAAAGCAAATGATTATAAATAAGCAACAGGCTTCTTTAACTTGTCATCTTTCAGTCTGACTCCTTGAATTCTCAGTCAGTATGACATAAAACTTTGAACTGAGTTGTTCAAAGTTATTGGTTCAGTTACTTGGATACTGATCCACTTTTCTGTGGAGGAAATTTGTTAAATCCATTTTCTTTCACTGAAAAGTAGACGAGCAATTCAGATCAAAGTTTTATGCCATACTGATTGAGAATTTAGGAAGTTGGACTGAAAGATGCCTCTTGCTATAATTTAAAAGAAGAAGCTTATTTTCAAGTGGGCTGTTTTAAAATTCAGTTCATGGACTCTGCATTAGTCTTTCAAAAGCAAAGAAGAAGAATGGCTTCCTTTTATATAGCGGCTTCTTATATTATTGTGATGTTAGAGAGTCCCAACAATCATTCCATTTATTGCTCTACACATGCAGGTTTCACTGGCATCAGGAGACAGAGTCATCCAGGCCTCTGCATGGCCTTGGTTGGACTCACAAACTGAGTAGTATTGAGCTTAGATAGAACTTAGGCGGGCACTTCTAGAGAATTCTAGTGCTATAGAGTAGACAAGTCATCAAGCCCATCCTCCATCCCCCAAGACAGTGGCAAATTACCATTATACTCCTGCCAAGATGATGACTTGGTTATTCCACATAGACACAAGGAATTGAGCTCAATTTGAAAGGCTTTGCTTTTACATTTATAGGTATGGTTAATCTGGGGGTTCCATTGGATTTAGTCCAAGAATAAGAGCAATTGGTAAGAGAGGGCTGGGCTCTCCCCTGATTTTTTTTAAAGAGGTTGGAGAGTTATCTGTTAAGAGATGCTTTAATTTGGATTCTTGCATGGAGTATCAGATTGGACCTGAGGTCCTAATTGGCTTCTTTTAATTCTACAATGGTATGACTTTCTGAAAGTGGAATGACTGGAGCAGGAGGACCAAATCCTATAATTATGTTTAGCTAAGGATATTACCACTGAAGGTAATAGCATAGCCAACACCAATTAAACACTAGAACAAATTTGCCCCTTTTTGATTCTCTAAACTTCTCCAAGTTTGTATCCTCCTAATGTGTGAATTGACTACAACTCCATTCTTTCTCACTGATAATGATGTAGCCTTAAAACATTTCAAGAGCACAAGTTTGAAAAAGCATGCTCCGGAGGGTAAGTTCTGAATCAATAGACTAATGTTTTAAAAACGCTTTTTAACAAAATATTTAACTAAAAGTAAAAAGTGCAAAAGTGCTTTGTACACGGAAAGTGTAACTAAAACTGCTTTTTACTCTTAGTTCCTAAAAAATGGTTCATTACTTTTGAGTTAGAAATATATAATTGATTTATGTGCAACTTACAAATTTCTATTCAATATAGACATACCTTTTGTTTTCCAAACACTATTTTCGTGGAGGATGTTTAGAGTAGTTTTAACACTAATATTTCTCTGGTCTTTTCGTGTTGCCTGACAAAAAAATAGGTCTCCTTTGAATTTTCTAGTAAAACAGAACATTCAGAACAAAAGTGTGGCCATAACATTGCAGCTGTGATTTTTATGCTGAACTGGATCCTGCTTAAATAAACCAAACAAGCTTATGACCCCATTTATTAAAAGAAGGGGCAGAATCATTGAAACTGCCTTGGGTTATTGTGCTCATATGAGATTTCTGCTCCCTGGACTGCACCTCCTTCCACAAAAGTATCTACTTTGTGATTTAAATCTGCTGCAAATCTTAGCCATGATTTCAAAAAGAATTGACAATACTTTTGCTCCTATTGTTGAAGTAGAAATGAAATAAACAGGTAATTGGACTCTGCCACCCTAAAAGTCAGCCTCCCTGTCTCCCCTGACCAGTATATTGCCTGGAAGTACAAAGAATTAGAGTCTAATACATCTGGAGGACATCAGTTTGGAATCAGCCGCTAAGTGATGCTGGCAGTTGCTTAATTTAAAATAGGATGAGTGCTCCAGCAAATGCCAGGGTGTACAATGTCATAAACATTCTGACTCTATAACAGATTATGTGCTTTATTGTGCTGAGAGCCATTATTCAATGTATGAGTAAGCAAAGTAAAAAGTTTAATGTAAAGAAAAATATGCTTATTTAAGGGAAGTATTCATTATGCATGAGTAAATTTAGCTGCGTTACCAAGTCATAAATCACCTTTTCAGCAGAAGGCAAAATCCTGTGGAACATTCATGCTACAAATCATTCAGGATAGTGTAAATGTTGGTGTGGTTCAGAGGTGGGTTGCTGCCGGCATTACTGCTGGTTCGTAACGTGTACAATGTATATTGTTCTGTGCGTATGCACATGCACTGCGCCCACGCAGTCACTAAAATCCAAAATGGTGGCGGCCAAGTGGCAGCAAGGGAACCAGTTCAGGGGCATGGCAGGCCTGGATCGTTGCCGGTTCTGCGACCCAGGCCTGAATTCCACTGCTGGTTCAGCTGAACCATGCTGAACCGGCAGCAACCCATCTCTGGTCTGGTTCCTTTGTCAGACAACTGATGTCTTTCAGTCCTACGGCTGAAACTGCAACAACTACAGTTTCTGTGCCGAGAAAGGTATCTCTGTTCCGGGTATCTGTGTTACTGTGGCAATAAATTTTGTTTTCTTTTCTCCCCTGATAGATATTGATATGCTGTTAATGATACCAAGGTTGGGAATGGATGGATTTTAGGAAATTGTTTAATTTCTCTTTTAAATGCAACAGTCCTTTGTCAGCAAGGAATTAGTTAGGCTGAGCTATCCAGTGTCTGGTTACATTTTGTTTCTTTCCCAAATTTTGCCTCTACATTAAAAGCAAAATTTGGGAATAATTGGCTCAGAATCCCTCACTAGCAAAGGAATTAGCAGGTTCCCTGATATTAAAGAAACTATTACAGTGGCAGTGACTTCTAGTTCAGGTTGTCTTTGCTACTTTTGACCTAGGTTTCTCTTTATCTCGAGAGTAAAGTGATTTGATTCAACTTGCTTAAGGGATAACAAGGGACTAGCATCTATTAAAATCATAATAATGATTTTAATATTTTTACATAATATGTGTAATGTTCTGGATTTGTAGGAGAAATATATGAACATGGCACCTTTTTGTAACTCCTTAAACCAAACATGACTTTTTCTGGGATCACATCACAGCTCTGGGGGGCTGAAAAGAGACAACTCTCATCCTGGCAAATGGATGCTTTGAGGAGTTACCACCTCCTGTGTAAGCAGCTTTGTGCACTACCCAGCCATCATATTGATATTTTATAACCACCTACCCCAGGGGTCTGCAAAGTCAGCTCTTTTAAGACTGGTGGACTTCAACTCCCAGAGTTCCCCAGCCAGCATAGCTGGCTGGGGAATTCTGAGAGTTGAAGTCCACCAGTCTTAAAAGAGCCGACTTTGCAGACCCCTGAGATCCACGTGTTTTGGAGTTGCAGTTCCCAGAATTCCTAGCCAGCATAGCTAAGTCTAACAAGTGGTTAGGCCACAAGCTTTTGTAAGGCTAAGCTGGCTCCAAATGTTCCAACCTATCTTGGAAAAGCTTGCCCATGTTAGTTTTGACAAATCAAGGGATGATGGACTGAGTTTTTTCTATCCCATATGAAACTTGAACAATTTTTTTTAATAAAGTGAAGAAGGCATGGAAAAGTAATGACATTATTAAAAGCAAAATCTGAGCAGTTTGCCAGAAGAATTGAGATCAAAGCAATTAGAACTGAGGATTGAGTAACATGAGTCAGCAGTTGAGAGAGGTCTGTTTAAAAGACTAAAGGATTGCATTAGCAGAAGCTTTTTGTCCATCGGTGGGGAGAAAGTGACAAAATTATATTATGAGCTCATGATACAAACCTTGCAATTTATATACTTGTCTCCAGTGTTGAGACACATATAAAAGGATAGAAACTGTGTCCTGACATTGTTGCATGGCTGTCATCTTTATTTATATATATAATTGTGATTATCTGCCTCTGTTCATGTCCACCTTTCAAGAATGGTACTGGATTTACTAGTCTTTGAATAAGGGCTCAGATGATGATGCAGTTTGTCCAGGTTTGGAAATTTTGGGGCATTCCACACAGTTTCAAACAAGGAGTATAAGTGGTGCATGGTATCCTTAGGTAATGGAGATGAGGGATATTTATGGAAGGGAAGGGAAGATTGGGTTGCAGAATAGGTAAGACTCATCTTTTAAAAAGAAAGCAAGGAGCTATAGAATTGCAAAAAGGAATTATAGCCTCCGAAAGTGAGAACTTGGAAGACAATAAATAACAATCTGAAGAAAAATAACAATCTTTGGGGATTTTTGGAATGGCATGCACAATATTTAGACTGCAATGATTTATTTCCTTTCCTTTAATTTAAGAAAAAAGATCAATAGGTGTGATTTTCCTGCCTTAATTGACAAATCAAAGTCTCAGCGTCTAAAATTTAAATTCATCAGAACTGATTAGGAAAAAAGAATAAAAGCTTTCTGGCACGAATATGATGTATTCTTTTGAAGAGCATGAAGCTCCTGTGTCAGTCTTAGACTTTTTGCATATTCACATTTATTAGAAAAAGAAGAAAAGCAAGAAAAATTAGAAAGCATTCTGCGTATTGTTTTTACATATTATATTGAATCACAATTTTTGATTTATTACTGTTGTCAGTTTGGGGCTTTGAGGCTTTAAATTTATCCTTTCAATACACTTCTGATTCTGAAAACTGGAGGTTACTTGGATTGAAAAAGCTCCTTGATTCTTTTATATATTATCTGTATATGAGAACCGTAATGTTCTAATTCTATAGTTAATGTTACTACAAAGTAATAGACAATATGAAGGAAGGAATAAAGGGGAGTAATGTACAGAAATCTTGTCTTACTCCACTCATTTTTTTTAAAAAAAATCTATTCACATTTTTTAATATTTCCATTTTTTCTGGAAAAAAACCCCAAAGGTTATTGAAGTGGGAATACACATGTTTCTCCCCCCCCCTTCTCTAATTACACTTTCTTTCTACTCCAATTTTAAATTTTTAGCAAGATTACACCCTCTATATATAGTTGGCAGGTTCCTCTGAAATTCTGTAGCTCTCAAATTTTATTTGTTCATTAACCATTTCTTTTGGTTTATGGTGGGTTACTATATTAATGCTTCTATTACATCTTCCAAGAATATGTATTTAAATAAAATATATCCAAGATATACAAGTTGCTGGTGTAAAAAATTCTGCAGTAAACAACTTTTTTGTTTTCAAGAAAGTGGAGATTAATAATGGTGTCATCTATATTAATGGTTGTTTATATTTGTGTAAAAACATTTCCAGAATGCAAACAACATGGATATTAACATTCCCTTTTCATAGGTCATGAACCTGGGCTTACACAGTTGGTGAACTACTACAGAGGGGCTGATAAACTTTGTCGAAAAGCTTCTTTAGTGAGGTAAGATATTGTTGCTTGCTTGTTTACTTGTAATAGTGGGGTCCATGCTGCCTTTTGTCAATCTCCTGAAGTTGCGCCTGCATCGAAAGTGGGATGCTCAGCTTGTTACTGGTTAATCATTGTAAACGTTTTAGATGTGAAAAAGAATAATTTGCATTCCAAATGCTTATCAAAAAAGAAAAGGAAAAGGAAAAAAATGTGACTACAAATGAGCAGTCAAAGCCGATATGTTATCTAGATCGCGTGAAGTGTTAATGCCACTGTATAGTGCCTTGGTAAGGCCACACTTGGAATACTGCATACAGTTTTGGTCGCCACGATGTAGAAAAGACGTGGAGACTCTGGAAAGAGTGCAAAGAAGAGCAACCAAGATGATTAGAGGACTGGAGACTAAGACATATGAAGAACGGCTGCAGGAACTGGGTATGTCTAGTTTGATGAAGAGAAGGACCAGGGGAGACATGATAGCAGTGTTCCGATATCTCAGAGGGTGCCACAAAGAAGAGGGAGTCAAACTTTTCTCCAAGACACCTGGGGGCAGGACAAGGAGCAATGGGTGGAAACTAACCAAGGAGAGAAGCAACTTAGAACTAAGGAGAAATTTCCTAACAGTAAGAACAATTAACCTCTGGAACAGCTTGCCTCCAGCAGTTGTGAATGCCCCAACCCTGGAAGTCTTTAAAAAGATGTTAGACAGCCATTTGTCTGAAATGGTATAAGATTCCTGCCCATGCAGGGGGTTGGACTAGAAGACCTACAAGGTCCCTTCCAACTCTGCTATTGTATTGTATTGTATTTATCTGTAAAAATAAAGAGATTGTGGGTCTTAATGTTTGGCCATTCAGCGTAAATGTAGATAAAATTAATTCAGCATTATGCTCTCCATCTTAGTAAAAGGGTTGTGGACATTGAATTTCAGGAAGGCAACTCATTTGTGCTTGCTGTGCGGCTGCTTTGTTACTCTGTATGTAGTTAGGTTTATTTAAATGTCTGGTTGCCTTTTGGGGAACAAATCCCTTGGAATTCTCCTCTTGCTTACCTTCTCAGTGCTGCAATTGATTTCAAATACAGGAAATTTTGCTGCTGCCTTGTGACTTCAAACTGGCCTTGCCTCATTTTCAGATATGGATGCTCAATCATTACTTTCAGGTCACAGATCTTGGGAACTGGAATGATTTTTGAATGTAATTGATAACCTTCTGTTCATTTTCCTTAATAGCAACAAAGCAAATACTTTTCTTGAAGGGTAGCGACTTATTTCAATTTTTAAGGCTATGAAAAGCCAAGTATATATATTTTTAAAAATAAATAAATAATATGACTAGAGGTATTACTTTATAATTCTTGTAGAATTGTGCTGCTTGGCTAAAAAATTGCATGACAGGCCACTCTGCAGTGAAAAAGGGTGCTAGAGGGCATGTTTTAATGGATAATACACATTTGGATTATATGTGACCTTTATGCTCTGTTGATTTACATATACTAATAAGCCTTAAGGATATGAAATCCATTAAGTTCTGGTTGGCATTTCTAATCTCTGACCTTTCTTGAAGCATAAAATAAAATGTTTGTGGGCTTTGCCAAATGTTTATTGTGTTTTAGGATTCATTTAAAATCTTGCAAAATGTATAACAGGTTTTCAGACATTTTAACTAGCACAACAACAATATATTCTTCCTTAAACTGTTGGTAAATTTGATTCCAAATCTGTCTTTTCCAACCAATTATTTTATTTGTTGCTTTCCAAGTAAATCTGGACCATTAATCCATTAAAAACATTCTTAAATTCCTATTCAGCTTTATGGCCTTTTTTATATTAAGTTACTAATTAGCTTTTCTTCTACTCCGAGTTGAAGTTTTACTCAATACCTATTCACCAGGTAGTTTTACAAATTGTTGTTTGGAAGACCTCTTAACTGTAAAATAATTGTAAATCCTAGGGCAGTGATGGCTAACCTTTTTTGGCTCGCGTGCCAAAAGCTGAGGGAGCACAGGGGGTTGTGCATGAGCGTGCCACACCCATAATGCTAAGTGCGTGACCTCCTGCTTTTGGCATGCTTTTTTTGCCCTCCCCAGGCTCCAGAGGCTTTCTAGGAGCCTGCGGAGGGTGAAAACAGCCTCCTCCCCCACCTTCAGAGGCTTCAGGAGCTTCCCTGAAGCCTCCAGAGGCCAAAAATGGCCTCAAAAGAAGGCCTAAATCAATTGGCCAGTGCTCACAAGTGCGATGAAGCTGACAGGGCAATGCCTCGCGTGCCCTAAGAATGGTTCCGCGTGCCACCTGTGGCACCCATGCCATAGGTTCACCATCACTGTCCTAGGGTGATTAGAAAACAAGGTCCAGTGTCCTTAAAAGCTCTGTCATTGTTAAGAGCTTGATGGTTTTCTGTCTCCTGGTGCTAAGACCTGAAGGATGATTACTAAACCTGCGGTCTCCTCATGAGGAACAGCCATCTGAGAAGAATCTCTCATCCTCCCCTTTATTCAAAAGGACTCTGTTAAACTGAGCTTGCTGCCAGGCATGGTCATTACAGCTACTTCACCATTTATTTCATCCAAACCTGACCATGCCTGGGAGTTTTAAAGTTACAAATTCAACAAGTTGAGTTGGGAAGTGTATTCCATAATTATTAGGGCATTTGATTAAAGGTAGCACCTGATTTTGAGCAAAATCATTGGGGGGGGCACTTTAAAAATGAGCTTGTCACAGTTTGGAAGATAAAATTTATGCTGGTTGTAGTGAAACTTTCTTTCATTTTCTTATGGGGAAAGTGTATAGAACATGATGTTTTTTCTCTTTGTCTTATAACATCAAATCTGAACAATTCTAACGGGTTGAATGGTGAGAGGTTTGGCAGTAGATAAAAGGATATACTCATTTAGGACACAGTTAAATCATAAAGGTCATTATGTATCGGGCATCATGAAATACACTGGATGCCACATTAAAATAGATTTACGGTAATACAATTAGATTTTCAAAACATACTACCTTTCCCCCAAGATTGGGATCATCATGTTCACAAATACAATAATTACTTGCAATAACAACAATTGTTCCCGTGTCCTCTCTATGAGCTTCCTAGAGGGAGCTGGCTGCTGTGGGATCAGAAAGCCAGAGATCTTTGGCCGATCCACTGGAATTGTCTTTTTAATGATAGGGAAATAAATGGGGCTTCAAAAGGTATCAAAATGTGCTCATAGGCAGCTGGTTCACAGGGCCTATCATGATTATTTATATAAGTAGATAGGAAGTGTTAGCAGAACACTGGGCCCATAACCAATGTTAGCAACTCTGGGTTCAGAACCAGTGTTACAACTCTGATCCCTTAACCAGTAAAGTAAATTCACCAAACAGTAAAGAGATACTTTGCTGTAATCACAAACAAACTCTAAAACAGTGATAGTAAGAAAATAAATAGTCTTTACTTTGTAGCAACTAAAATGCTTCTTTCGACCAGTGATTCTAACTTCCAAAACAATCCTTCACCAAACATAGATATCTTACAGTGATGCAAAACAAATACTCCTTCTTCACAGCTTCATCTCCTCAGCACAAGGAATCGAAAAGGGAATGAGCTGTGAGTCTGAGCTTGCTTTATGGTAGAGCTGATAAGTACAGCCAATCAGATTATAAGACAGTTCTTAAAGCTACACAACTCCTTAAGAAAATAATAATAATAATAATAATAATAATAATAATAATAATAATAATAATAGTAATAGTAATAGTAATAGTAATAGTAATAATAGTAATAATCTTTATTGTCATTGTAATAAGATTGTAATAAAATATAGACTCATATATATTGTCAACCCAATATAGGGCTGAATATCCTAACAGGAAGGGCTATAAAGTCCTTAATTATCTAATTAATATAGAATAATAACATGTTTTTGAAAACTAGCATGAATTATTGTTCTGAAGGAGGCCTCATTCTTAGTGATCATAATACTGATTGTTTCAGTTTCAGTCACTGAGCCTTGGATCAGATGATCTTATGTTATGGGTTTGAAGAAGACATCAGTTTTAGGAACATGACAACTATTTTAGAACAGCACCCACCACAATATTACCGTATTTATTCGAGTATAACGCGCAAAATTTTCTACCAAAAAAAGAACTCAAAGTTTGGGTGCGCGTTATAAACGAGGATGCGCATTATAAACGATTTTTATCATGGCCGCACGTGTTCAACAACGTTTGTCACTTACAATGCTTGGTCTGAGCCGAGAAAAAGTGAAACAAAATTTTATACCGATTTTAAATCGAAAATTAGGGGGTGCGCGTTATACACGTGTGCGCGTTATACTCGAATAAATACGGGTAACTATCTTAAGTAGCAATAGTTATCAGGAGATTTTAAGAAGCATTTTCCCTTGTCTAGATAGCAAAGAAACTGAAGCGCCTACATGCAAAGTTACTGATCTACTAATAAGCTGTATTTGTCCTTCAAGAGATACGTAGATGACTGAGGAATAGGGAATGTATTATTTCCATCATAGGAATATTTTCCCTAAAAAAAGTTTTCCTATAGTTTTGGAAATACATGCATTGAGAAATAGAGTCCTGGGTTGCTGTATTCATTTCCTTATGTGTTCTGAAAAATAGAAATAATTGGATTGATCCAAATGGGTTGGAGGCAATTGGCAGTAATATGAAAGATGTAATATGTTTAATAAGTAATATGTTTAAATCAACAAGACCAGCTAAGATCCCTCTCTCCCTCTCTCTTTTTCTCTCCCCCCTCCCCCCGCCCCAGGTTAATCAAGACAAGTCCTGAATTGGTGGAGGCTTGCACGTGGTTCCCAGAATCCTATGTGATTTATCCAACTAATTTGAAGACACCAGTAGCTCCAGCTGAGAATGGGCTTCATCATCTGATAAACAACACAAGAACAGATGAAAGGGAAGTCTTTCTGTCATCCTATCAGAAGAGGAAAGAGAGTGGAGAAGGAAATGTGTGGATAGCCAAATCTTCAGCAGGAGCCAAAGGTTAATTTTTGACAAAGACTATGGAATACATTACTTTTATTTGTATAGTTTTTATTCATCCAGGAGATGTTAAAGAGCCACGGAGTACAAAAACCATGGCTTCTTAATATTTTCATTTATTTATATTTATATCCCGCCCTTCTCCACAAAGGACCCAGGGCGGCGCACAGGAAATTTAAAAATATACAAAAGTACAAGAATAAATACATAATTTAAAATAAATATTAAATTATCCCGATCCTATGCTAAAAACCAAATTGTTAAAATACCCAATTTAAAAATGTTCTAAAAGTCCCCATGGGAGGTTAGGCTAGGCCGGCTTGTTGGAAAAGGTATGTCTTTAGACATTGGCGGAAGAGGCGGAGGTCGGAGATGGTGCGGAGTTCAGGGGGTAGGTCGTTCCAAAGGGCAGGGCCCGCCACAGAGAAGGCTCTTCCCCTGGGTGTCGCCAGTCGGCATTGTCCGGCCGCCGGCACCCTGAGAAGGCCCTCTCTGTGGGAGCATATCGGTCTAAGGGATGTATGGGGCAGGAGGCGGTCTCGCATATAACTAGGCCCCGAGCCATGGAGCGCTTTAAAGATGGTCGTCAGAACCTTGAAGCACACCCGAAAGGCCACAGGAAGCCAATGCAGCTCGCGCAGGATCGGTGTTATATGGGAGAATCTGGTGGCTCCCGTAATTACCCGCGCGACTGCGTTTTGGACTAGCTGTAGCTTTCGAGTGCACCTCAAGGGAAGCCCCATGTAGAGAGCATTACAGTAGTTGAGACGGGACGTCACGAGAGCTTGAGTGACTGTGCGAAGGGCAGCCCGGTCCAGTAAGGGGCGCAATTGGCGCATCAGGCGTACCTGATGAAACGCACCCCCTGGCCATGGCCGCCACATGGTCCTCCAAGGACAGCCGGGAATCCAGGAGGACACCCAAATTGCGCGCCCTCTCCACGGGGGCCAGTGTTTCGCCCCCAATGGCCAGAGTTGGAGTAATCTGGCTGAACCGGGGTTCCGGAAACCACAGCCACTCAGTCTTGGCAGGGTTGAGCTTGAGTTTGTTGCCACCCATCCAGATCCGTACGGCCTCCAAACACCGGGACAGCACTTCGGCGGCATCGTTGGGGTGGTCTGGGGTGGATATGTACAGCTGAGTGTCGTCAGCGTACAGATGGTACTCCACCCCAAAACCACGGATGATCTCACCCAGCGGCTTCATATATGTGTTAAACAGGAGGGGCGAGAGGACCGACCCCTGAGGAACCCCACATAAGAGGGGTCTCGAGGTTGACCTCTGCCCTCCCGTCAACACATATTGCGACCGACCAGAGAGGTAGGACGAGAACCACCGCAAAATGGTGCCTCCCAGCCCCAACCCCCCCAGTCGGTGCAATAGGATACCATGGTCGATGGTATCAAAAGCCGCCGAGAGGTCTAATAGGACTAGGATAGAGGAATAACCTCTATCCCGCGCCCTCCAGAGATCATCAAGCAACGCGACCAATGCCGTCTCGGTGCTGTGACCGGGTCGGAAGCCGGACTGGCGCGGGTCTATTATCTTCTTAATAAAAAATTACTACTTCGTGCTAAGCCACAATGTGATGTATTTATTTTATACCTAGTGTGTTTCATGGAGCAAAAACGGTTACATTTTTCAATCAAATGTTTGGGTTTATTGATTCGCATTTAGCCAGGATAATTTGGCATAATTTGATTAAGACCGATAAGAGAAAATGTTGATACTAAAGCCAGTTTAAAATTATTCCCTTCCCTAAGATCAAATATTGTGTGGCTGCTTTGTTGCAGATCTGCTGAGACCACAACTTCACTGACAAAGATAGTTGAGTAAGAAAAGTAACCAAGTCTACTTTTTGGGGTCCAGCAACAGCAGTCAAAGCTTTATTACTATACTAGCGGCCTAGAAAACTGAACTTTTTTGCAGACCTTTCATTACCTGGCTAGGTAACATCTTCAGTGCTAGAAGAGAGTGGGGCTTGCTCTCTGTTTATTTACAGAGCTTGCCATGTTAGTGGGGTATATTTTTCTCCTTGGTAGTCCCTTGATTTCAGCTGTGCTCCAGCCAGGTAATGAAATACCTACAAGAAAACAGTCAAGCTCAGCGATCACCAAGGCCTCCTGAGTTACTCTCCTATCTCTTCTCTTGATACCCAAAGTTATAGGTTAAACTCCCCAAAAGGTTTTGAGTTACAATTGTTGATATTTTATTTAGTACTTCTCTATCCAACCCCTTATTTTTTTCAATTAGGTGAAGGAATTCTTATTTCTTCAGAGGCTACTGAACTTCTGGATTTTATAGATAATCAAGGACAAGTGCATGTGATTCAAAAATACCTGGAGAAGCCTATGCTCTTAGAACCAGGTCATCGCAAATTTGATATTAGGTAATGAATTCTTTTAAAAAAATAATTTGAGGTACTTTTCATTAATTTTCTGTCAATTTAAATTTCTTCAAATGCAGTGGATATGTGCATTTGTATTGCTTTTTTAGTTTTATGTAAAAAAAATTTTAATTCACTTTAATTACCATGCATAGTCAGATATTTGTTATTAAATCTGATTCTTCTGATTTGGAATCGTGATACCTAATTTTTTTTTAAATTATACATTGTAATATGTTGTTTTTATAACTTTCAGAAGTTGGGTCCTGGTGGATCACCAGTATAGCATCTACCTCTACAGAGAAGGTGTTCTAAGGACCTCTTCAGAACCGTACAATAGTGCTAATTTCCTGGACAAAACCTGTCATTTGACCAATCACTGCATACAGAAAGAATATTCTAAAAACTATGGGAGATATGAAGAAGGGAATGAAATGTTTTTTGAAGAGTTTAATCAGTACTTGGTGAATACTTTGAACGTTACTTTAGAAAATACAATCTTACTGCAAGTCAAAAATATAATAAGGTATGTATTTGTCTTTTATTTTCATCCTAGCCTATCTGCAAGAAGCTTTTTTGCACAATTACTATTCATATATTATCTGCACCCTTAACAATCTGAGACTAGAGGCTAAGAGGCCAAAGACATCAAATGTGGTCCCTGGAGGCTATGTGAAGTTTCCCCTGGAATTTGAATTGTGAAAGTGTCAGAGAATGGAGAAAAGGGACAGGAATTTTTCAGTCTCTCCTCCTCCCTCTCTCACAAACATACACACAGTCTTTCTCCATTAGCAGTGATATTTAATATATATTTGCAGTGATATTTAATATTTAGCTCCCTTTTTTTGCTGTATGAAAACAATTTTAGGAATACCCAATAATTTCCTCCTCTATTACAAGTAGTCCTTGACTTATGACCACAATTGAGCCCAAAATTTCTGATACTAAGCGGGATAGCCATAAGGGAGTTTCAACCCATTTTATGACCTTTGGTGCCAGAGCTGTTAAGTGAAATACGGTAGTTGTTAGTAACGTGGTTGTTAAGTGAATCTGGCTTCCTCACTGACTTTGCTTGTCAGAAGGTAACAAATGGTGCTACATGATCCCAGGACACAAAAACTGTCGTAAATACATGCCAGTTGCCAATCGTTCGAATTTTGATCATGTAACCAAGGGGATGCTGCAGTGGTTGTAAGCATGAAAAAGGTCAGAATTAACTTTTTTCATTGTTGTTAACTTTGAATGGTCACTAAACAAATGGTTGTAAGTCAAGGACCACCTGTAATTAATATTTCTACCATTTTGTATGTTTATAGCATAAGGCAAGCTTAATCAGGCACAGAGTTTATAGGCATCCTACTTTATAGCAAACCCGCTTTCCATAAAATAACCTTAATGTGTATCATCCAGATGACTTTCATCGTGTTAAGTTCATTACCTGCTGCTTGCAAACGTTTATGCTAAGACGAAACATTTAAAAATTTAATACAGTTCCTAAAATAAAACTCAGGTGGTTAAAGACACCAGGCTTGTCAGCTGGAAAGCTGACAGCCCAGCTTCAAAACCTGAGTGCTGTGTAGTGGGGTGAGCTTCCATTGCTTGGCCCAGCAGCTCCTACCCATCTAGTAGTTTGAAAGCATGTAAATGTGAGTAGATAAATAGGTATCACTTTGGTGGAAAAGTAACAGCCTTCCGTGCTCTTGGCATATAGCCATGGTGGCCACAGGACCACCAAAAGGGTCTTTGGACAATGTTGGCTCCCTTGGCTAAGAAACAGATATGAGCACTGCCCCTAGAGTTGGACACAACTGGACAGGGGAAACGTTCACTTTTACTTTAGACCAGGGATGTCCAAACTTGGGAACTTTAAGACTTGTGGACTTCAACTCCCAGAATTCCCCAGCCAGCATAGCTGGCTGGGGAATTCTGGGAGTTGAAGTCCACAAGTCTTAAAGTTCCCAAGTTTGGACATCCCTGCTTTAGACAATTATAAGGGAATTTGGCTTACCTTAACTGTCTTTCTAAAGAAAACCCTCCATTGACCGTTTCCTTGTATGTTTTGCTAATTTTGGACGTTGTAGATTTTAGGTATTGAATACAAAATCATTTACTTATTGGGATCCAGATATCCTGGAAAACAACTTCTTCAATTTCCCACCACCTTGACCAGTACAGCTATATGGAATGAAAATTCCAAAACAACTGGGAAACGGGTCCTGGAAAGCTACCATAAATACTTAACTTGTTCACACAAGTTATTGAGTCAAAACTATAAAAGTACATTATGGATTTAATGCAATTTGTGAACCCATTCAGTGAGCGAATTCTACTGTCTAATCCTATTCAGTGACTTTACTGCTATTTTAAGCGAAGATATTCAGTATTGGCATTTCTTTTTAGGACCCTGATTTAAATATTGTAGGTGTTGGACAAAGCATAATTTAAAATAATTCAATGATGGAATATTTCATTCTATTCACAGAAGCTGCCTTATGTGTATAGAACCTGCTATCAGTACCAAACATCTTCATTATCAGAGTTTCCAGCTCTTTGGTTTTGATTTCATGGTGGATGAGGATTTGAAAGTTTGGCTAATTGAAGTCAACGGTGCTCCTGCATGTGCCCAGTAAGCATCCTTCTAAATGTCCCCTTGAATATGCGCATGGTGCATAATGATTTCCTTAGAGTTTATTGTAAACTTGTTTTGAACTGATAAGACTCTCCATAGCCAGCATTTGGGTAAGTGAACTATAGATTCTAGGTTTTTCCCCCCCTTTCCCTCCTTGGTTGGTTTTATTTGATTCGATCCAATTTAAATAGTTGCTCATTTCATTTACTCTAGGTGGCTTACAAAATTAAGCAATAGTAATCTTCCCCCTCCCCCCCAAAAAAATATAATAGCCATAGAAGCAAAGAGTTAAAAACAATTTAAAAATCACATGGGTAGTGTCAATGGGAGACCACAATCTACTCAGGAGCAGTACAACCATTTTGTGTGTTCCTAGGCCAGAGGGCAAAGCCATGTCTTCGGGCCTTCTAGAAGGCCATCATTTGAAGCTGCATTCTTATACAACTGGCAGGGTCAGAGCATGGCAGCCTAGCCTACTCCTGCCTATCTTGGACAGTCTTCCTTCCCTTAAAAATTATTTTTTTCTTGCCTGATGCTTCAAGCAGCCCTGATTGATTGGCTCTAAATGTCTTGCACTGTCCCAAATATTTTTTGTGTTGGGAATGCTTAGCTGGAGGCAAGATCCATCAGCCTGGCTGATGCTTCTGCTCATTCTAGCTAAGGGGATCAAAAAAAGAGATGGCCAACTGGGAAACCCTCTGCCTGGACAATCCTACAATCCTCCCGAGAAGTGAGAAGAGATTGCTCTTCTCACTTCTGGGGAACAGCTAAGTTGAGGAAATCAGATCAAATAGAATTATGTGGTAAGACAGTAATACTGTAATTTAGGAGAAATCTACATCCGTTGTGCTTTCTTATGTTTGCTTTATGCTGGAGAACTATGAAAAATATGCAACAGAAGAGTTTTTGCTAAGGAATAAATCGGAAAGACCTAATGTACGAAGGGGCCTTTTTTCTATTGGTTCATCTTTCCCTAGAACTGATCTGCAGCTATTTCTCAGGGTATTGGGGCAGGGAGATATTTTCCTACCTTGCACTATGAGATTGATGAATATAGAACATATACAAAATGATATTCTGCTATTGTTCTTAGAATCATTTAAGAGTAGAGCGTAATGAATGCAAGTCTGGCTGAGTTTGAGGTACTTATAGAAATCTGGATAAAGACATATTGGAAAGCAAATGATCTCCATTTGTGGCAACTGCATGAATGGATATTTTTTCTTTTGCTTCCAAGCACAGTAACTTCTGGGAGTATTTGCAGGCAGAAGCTCAAAGGAGACTGCAACTGTTGCATGCTTATGAAAGGAAATCCAGTGTAATCCCTTGAAATGCAAAAGGATCAATTCAAAAAGGCACCTCCAGTGATTGTATTTACCATTCCCTTCTCCAGTTTCCTCTACTTCACTGGAAAACTAATTAAAAGCTGTTAAAGTGGAGAAAGAAGTTACTACTAACCCTCTTTTGTGAAAAAGAGCTCAATTAGTATGGAAGTATACTAGCATTTCATGTCTGTAGTGGCTCAAGATAAATACTCAAGATGCTATTTTCAGCTAGCATCAGGAAAACAAATGGCGCAGTGATACAGAGCAAGTGTTTTGATGCATTCCTAGATCCCTGGCCAGCACCTGCTGTCTGTGCATGTGTTTAATACTCCTTCTGAGATGGTTGTTGACATTCATTTTGAATCCTTGCAAATGTTTGATTGATTGGGCACCTGAAAATTACTCTCTTCCCAACACAATAATGTCAAAACCTTTATCTTTCAATTGAAATTTATAGACTTTATTCTGAACCTAGCTTAGATCAACTAACAGATTATAAATGATAATCATAATGAAATTAAAAGTAAACTGGGCTCTCAGCCATGATCTCAACTAAATGCAACTAAATAAGTTTATTGCAACTAAGTAAATTTATTAATAATACAGTGTAATATATAAACATTTTAAAAAAAATCAGGGTATAGATAAACAGTGGAAGGGATTTTATCAATCTCTTAAGAATAATATGATATTCTAAATTTTTAATTGCTGCAATATCCCAATGTCCATGGGATTTGGGGAATTTTGGTCCCCAAAGGTAAAGAAATTTCTTCTTTCAACATTAGTTGAAAGAAGAAATCCAACATCAGAGTCTTCTTACATCACTTTTATCAATCTCCAAACCCAGCTATTCCCAACATGAAAGGTTTGGTTTCAGGAAGGCTCCAAAACGTTCACTGCTGGAAATTTGCTAGATTCTACACCATCTTAGTGCTCATTGATGACATGCCATCAAGATGGCAGCAGTGTCCTACAGCTGCCCCAAAAAGCCAACACAGTCCTAGGCTGCATTAACAGAGGGATAGAATCCAGATCAGGTTAATACCACTCTATAATGCCTTCATAAAACCACACTTGGAATATTGCATCCAGTTTTGATCATCACATAAAAAAAGATGCTGAGACTAGAAAGAGTGCAAAGAAGAGCAACACAGATGATTATGGGACTGAAGCAGTTGTGGGTTTCCAAATTTTTTACTACTGGTTCGCTCGCGTGCTCTCTCTCTTGCATGCACGTGATGCTTCTGCGCATGGAAGCATCCAGGTGGGTGGGCAGAACTTCCCGCTGCCGCTACTACCGGTTCACCTAATTCTGGCCGAACCAGGAGCAACACACTTCTCGACTGAAAGCTAAAAACATATGAAGAATGTTACAGGAAATGGGTATGTTTAGTTAAATGAAAAGAAGGACTAAGGGTGACATGATAGTAGTGTTCCAATATTTCAGAGGCTGCCACAAAGAAGAGGGAGTCAAGCTATTCTCCAAAACACCTGAGGATAGGACAAGAAAAAATGGATGGAAACTAATCGAGAGAACCTACGAGGTCGCCTTCTGCCACCGAGAGCCTCCCACTGGCCCGTACGCTCCCATAGAGAGGGTCTCCTCATGGTGCCGTCGGCTAGACAATGTCGACTAGCGACACCCAGGGGGAGAGCCTTCTCCGTGGGAGCACCTGCCCTCTGGAACGAATTGCCCCCGGAATTAAGAACTATCCCTGACTTCTGCACCTTCCGCCGCGGTCTCAAAACCTTTCTCTTCCAACAAGCCGGGCTGGCATAAAGCATGATTTTTAAATTTTTATTATTTTAATCAGGGTTAGTTTGGTTTTTTTTTCCACGTTTCAGCCAATATTTTAATTATGTCTTTTAAAAGCTTTCTTTTAACTTTTATATATTTGTTTTTATTTTGGCTGTACACCGCCCTGAGCCCTTCGGGAGTAGGGCGGTATAAAAAACCAATAAACTCTAAACCAACCTAGAACTGAGAAATTTCTTGACAATTAATCAGTGGAACAACTTGCCTCCAGAAGTTGTCGGTACTCCTACACTGGAGGTTTTTAATTAGATATTGGACAACCATTTACCTGAAATGGTATAGGTTTTCTTGCTTGTGCAGGATGTTGGACTTAGAGACCTTCAAGGTCATTTGCAATCCCACTATTCTTTATTAAGATGGTGTCAATACTTAGTGATCATAAAGATGGATCTTCTACAGGTTGGTATCCTGCTTGGCCCTTCAGTATTGCATCCATCATTACTATAATCAAGTCCAACTGCCTTGCATCTGAATCTTCCCCTCTAAGGAAATGGTTTTGAAAAAAAATCCAGCACAGAGTGGCTTCCTTTGTAGCCTCTGGCATCAGAAGCCTCCAGGGACAGGTGTTGGATATCCCTGCCTATCGTTCTAACAGCAGTTTATGAAGCGGTGAAAAATAAAGTAACATATGTGCTCAAGTCAGGAGCACAGAAGCCATGATCTAACAGTTGGGATTTATTCTTGTCTTCTGGGAGAAGTTAATTCCTGTCTCCTGTGGAGGAAAAGATACCCACACTTAAAATCTTATGTACACCTGCTGTAGCTTTCAGCAAGAAATAGGGACGCTTCTGAGCATGATCAAAATCAGTAAGTCAACGGTCTTGTGAAATCAGCTTGTTGACGGGGCCAAGATTGCAGTAATTGTAGATCAATATTTGAGATGTTAATATTTTGCAAGTGCCGTTTTAATTACTGTTTTCCATCTTTTGGTTTTTAGGAAACTTTATGCAGAGCTTTGTCAAGGTATCGTTGATGTAGCCATCTCTTGCATCTTTCCTCTGAATGATACCATTCAAAAACAGAACCAACCATCTTTATTTATGAAGTTGTCGTAATTAAGGATAAAATGAACACATTGGAAAGCGTCCACCTGTTTGGATCCAGGGAAGACCAAGAAACACTGAACATTGCATCTGCACATCATGCCAAAAAGAAGAAGGGAAAAAGTGGCATAATATTTTAATTTCAGAAGAGGAACATTTCAGAGGAAAGCCCCAGATGAACCAAAAAGCTCTCATCGACTCTAAATGTTTTAAAGCATTGTTTCATTAACAAATCCTGTAACCCAGGGGTCTCCAACCTTTGCAACTTTAAGTCTGAAGGACTTCAGCTCCCAGAATTCTCCAGCCAGCTTTGCTGGCTGGAGAAGTCTGGGAGCTGAAGTCCTTCAGACTTAAAGTTGCAAAGGTTGGAGACCCCTGCTGTAACCGAAGCCTATCTTTATGTTTGAGGACAACAACGTAATCATTTTTTTAAAATGTCGGCAAACTCCAGGGGTATGATCAAGTCTTGTCTTTATCTTTTTCCTTCTAATTTAATAAATTGTTTTAGCACATGCAACTATCAGTATCCTTGGGAGACTGGAGATTTTTCCATGAAGAGTTGTGGGTCTTTTCTTTCTTTACTTGCTGCAGTTCTAGTGCCTTAGCTTTGTTCCTAACAACTCTCCTCATTTGTTTTGTTTGTACAATGTTGTTTTTAAACTAAAACAAAAAAGCTGCCCTGTTTTGCATGGTATGAAGTTTCGTCAATATCTTTGCCTTTATATATATTTATTTGTGTGTTCATTTTTTAAAAAAAGTAGTTCTTTGCAAAAAATCAACTGTGGGAGACTGCAAAACTGTATCCTTTTTTCTTTTGACAAGCTGGCACAATTGCAAAATCCTATTATATTCGTGTGGTTTTTAAAAAAAAAAACACCATCTCTTTGTTTGTCTTTCTACCTTATGAAAATGTTTCTTAGATAGTGAAATGGAAGCTTTTAAAGGGCCTTGATCCTTTCCTTGTTCCACAAATATTGGTTGGATTTATGCATTGCAATGTGTGAATTCACCCAGTAAGGCATCCTAATACATGGAACCCAGGCCATTATTCAATAAACCATGCTTAAAATCAGGGTTAAGTAAACATAGTCATTTTATCTCAGTTCACTTGGCATAGCAAAATAATAGCTTGGTTGTTGAAGTCCACATTATTCCATCTCTGTCTGTCATTTTTGAATTCGTATTTCCTTTCTAATTTGTCCAATCTGAGTAAACCGATGCTAATCACATCCATGGTAACTGAGTCCAAATCATGACCGAAAATCCAGTTAAAACCATGTGCAGAAAGCAAAGTGGTACTAGAGTCTGATCATAGTCTGAGGGAAGGTCATTCCTGTCTTCCAAATAAGTGGCAGGCCAATTGTTTTATCCCAGTTCTGCATTTCTTGCCAGCATTAAGTAATCCCAAAATAATGCAGTTAGGTTCAGGTATTGTACTATGCTACAATTTGTTACTACACCACAATTGGTTGGTTGCATAAACTGAGCCAAATTAAACAAGCTATATAATTGCCTAGCATGTTTTGTCTTATTGGAAAAGTGGCATATAACAATGTTATATGCCAAAGTGTTGTCTATTTATTTACATTTTTTATTCCTGTGCACCGCCCTGAGTCCCATTTGGGAGAGAGGGCGGTATAAAAGTATGAATAAAGTAAAATAATGAATAAATTGTACCAAGCATGAACCCAGACAAATATGCATTAGCAGTTAAGAAGTGAAGACTCTTCACTCAGAACCAGCATTCTCCCTATTGCTCTTCTAGAGAAAGAGTACATAGGAGAATGGTTGGATCTAGGGAACTTGCTGTCAGTCCATAGGAAGAGAATGGAGTCTGGCCAGATATTACTCATGTCTTCATTTCATTGGTTCTCTTCTAAAATTAGGGCTGACATGGATATGCAAACTTATAGTCAGCAAGAATGCATTCAATGAAGCAACATAAACTGATTTTTATAGCTTTTCACTGTAAAATAACCTTTCTCAATATTAAAATAGAACTTTCCCAGAGCTATTTCATGCCTGACCTTCATAAATCAGGCATTCTCTTATCATTAGGAGAAGATAACTTCTTCTTATTACTCTGACAGTTTGTATATTTAAAAAAGGCACTGAATCCACAGATCCTCTGATCCTAAAATTAACAATTTTATTTTAGTGTGTGATTTATTATATTAAACAATTAACTGTCTCCTTGCAAGACTGCTAGTTTTTGTATTAAGCAAAACATGTTACTTAGGCCAAGTGCAATGGGAAAAACACTAAACACTAAAACATTTAAGGCAAGAATTCTCTTAATATTCAAAGAGATAGGCAAAACAGTTCAGATGACATAACTACACTACATGATTCCTTGGGAAACATGTGGATGTCACAAATATAGCAAATAGTGTACTGTAAACAGTTTACTGTATGATGTTAGTGCCTTCAGAATGTTAGCAGAAAAGGAGACACTAACTACAAATGTATATCCTGAACTTATATGTACTTACTTATAAATAGGTTCAGTTATTTGAAACTACCTACAGGTACTTGGATCATAGCCTTATACTGAAAATTCAGGAAGCCACAACACACTTTGCTAATATTTCTTGTTAACATCATTAGACATATTATATACATACATTGTCATTTTAGATACCACTGCATGTTGCATGCTATAATATTTTAGGTTAAAGCTGTAGGACAGCTTTATAACTTAGGAAGATGAAATAAAATTAGCCATTTGTCAGTGGACCAATGAGCATGATCTGGCAGATGTAAACAACCAGTTAAAAGTCTTGCTTCTATTGAATTTAAAAAAAAGGAAATTTGATTGAGTAACTATTGGGACTTGTTGGAAGACAGTTATAGTATTATTCCTAATTATTACATTCATAAGGTATCAATCTTATTGTATTCAGACTGACTCAGATTGGATGGGAATTACAATATTACTACTACTATTGTGTACATTCATAGAGTATAAACTGTATTGTTCTTGTATTGACTAACATAGGCTTATGCTTAAAATTTGCAGTCACATTCCCAAGCAGACAGAATAAATTTAGCTAAACCCATTAGGATTTAAAACCAAGGAGAGATGTTGAATCAGAATGGTAATCTAATGAATTATAATACTGTAGAGTGGAGAAAAGGTTTACACATGAGAATATGGTCCTGGGTAGAATTCATGGAGGGCCACACATAAGACAGATAGAGGCAAGGAATTGGCAGTGTGGACTTCAACTCCCAGAATTCCTCTTGAATAACAGGTGCTTGATTGATTAGCTTGCAAGTATGTGCTCTGAATATAATGAAATAATGTTGGCCTAATAAAAATTATATGGAGTGCTTGCAAATATATAGTATTCCCTAAGGGATGGGAATATTCATGATTTTTGCTTAAGTCACAGGTTTTTTTTCAGCTGAGGATGTTTGCTTTGCCATGTTTATTTGACATTAAAATAATTAAGAGAAAGGAGTATAAGGTATCTTTGCCACCTTGAATTATTTGCTAAATTAATAAAAGTGGAAGCTATTGTAATACCCTAAGTTTTTATGCAATGTCCTAAGTTTACTAGGTAAACTTAGTTTGAGAACTGATATCATGAGGAATATCCTTTCAGCTGTTCAGTTCTTATTTGCAATTACTAAATATTGGCATCCAGGTGCCCTTAGGATATGCGTCGTTTTACATAGTAGATGCTGAAATGTTAGTGTTCATGCTTCTTAAAAAAATAACATACTCTTACGTTTATTGTAACCACATTGTCATATCTGTTTGTCCATTAATTATAATTTCCCCCTTATTTTTATAGTGTTATTTCAATGGCGAAGGAGGCAGGATGTAACTGTCAGTAAAATTAGGTTTTTTTTAAAAAAGTATGTATTATTTGCATTCAGTCTTTGCATAGGCAAAACAAAATTCAATACAATGTTATTTTCCTTTATATACATGTTGTATAAATTAAGGCAGCAAGCAAAAATTGAAGCTATACAGGATAACTGTGAAATAATTCATAGATGCAGAATTTACTTTTAACTTTTGGACTCAATGTTTAATACTGTAAGTATTTGGGAAAGCCTTATATAGGAATATTAAAATAGCACACCTAATTATTTAAAACAAAATCTCTTAAAAGGGCTGTATTCCACCTTAAGCAATTGTCTGTATGGCCTTTTCTGATATTGGGTATATATTTTACACTGTATCTGATTTGTGTGTCTTTCATAATGTGATGGAATCATGCATGCTAGTATTATTAGGCAGTGAAAATTCTTTGGTCAGTAGATTTATTCCAACAGAATTAGGGAACTGGGGATCTACAATTCTTCAAAACAGTTAAGTAGTAAAGCACTAAACTATAAATACTCGTATACTCAGAACATTTGTTCCATAAAGTGATTGAAGTTTTGTATACTAGATATTGGCAAAAATATTATCTTAAATAGGAAAGTTTGTTCAAGAATGAATAAATGAATGAACCTGATTTGTTTCTATAGTAAACATTTAAAAATGAGTTTGTGTGTTATGTCCAAATGTTCATATACAATATCCAGCTATTTTGGTAATGCTTTGACAATGATAGGGATAGGAAATCTGGACACAGCAGTTGAGGAAGAATGCTAGAACAACATATACAACTGCCAATTAAATAAATAAAAACATAAATACATAAGCCCAATCATTTCATGAATAAAGCACTAGTGGTAAGCTGATACATCTGTGCCTTTCAAGTAAATACGAGTTATTTCTGTCTTTTAAATACAGCTGCACTGCAAAATTTGTTAGTTTTATTTAATTATACAGAGCTCCCCTCCCTGAAGATATGATACTAAGTTACCATGAAGCACCCGTGTTTTGCAAAGAATTTGATAACAGATATTAAAAGAATAAAACCAGGTCATTTCAGTTCTTTTGGAGATGTTTCAAGGCCAAAATTCTCACCAAATACTTGAAACAAATGTTTTAGATTTTTTTAAAAAACCTGCACAGTTCTTTGAACACGCACAATTCTTTTAAGCAGTTAATGGCATACCAATGTATTTTGCTGATGGAGTAAGGGGCACAATGTGACACAAGCATCATTTATATAGTGAATTTTTCTCTTTCGGTCCACTCCACTCTGATGGGGCTATCTGAATCTGCTCTTCGGACTCCTTCAGCCCTATAGAAGAAATTGGAAAGAGTGGGCAAGAGGCATTTGGGAATTTCCATGGGAGGACCAGTAGATAAAAGCAAAAGAAAACATCCTCTCAAATAGGATGGTGACACTGGAAAATAATCATCTTTAAAATTACAATGATTTTTGAAATAGTAAATACATATGGCATCAAACTACAATTCTATGAATGTCCATGTAGAATAGTCTTCAAAAATAAGCATCCATAAGACTAAACCGTTATTCATAGGTTGGCATCAGATTTGTTTCCACTAATTACCTACTTTGAACTTTTGCTTTGCTTAACAATTTATGTGGGGTCCTCCAACTCAGGGGTCCCCAACCCCCGGGCCGCGGACCGGTGCCGGTCCGTGGCTTGGTAGGAACCGGGCCGCAGGGCCGGAGAGGAGGAGGAGGGAGGAGAGAGAGAAAGAGAAATAAAGAGAGAGAAAGAAAGAAAGAAAGAGGGAAAGAAAGAGAGAGAGAAAGAGAGAGAAAGAAATAAAGAGAAAGAAAGAAAGGAAGGAAGAAAGAAAGAGAGAAAGAAAGAAAGAACTTATGACCACAGTTGAGCCCAAAAGTTTGGTTGTTAACCAAGACCATTGTTAAGTGAGTTTCACATTTTCCAAGTTGGCCACGCCCACCCAGTCACATGACTGCTGAGCCACTCAGCCGGTCCGCAAAACTTTCTTGAAAATGAAACCAGTCCCTGGTGCAAAAAAGGTTGGGGACCCCTGCTCCAACTGATGTCTGTGAATGGAATAGACTTGAGGGAGGAAATGGCCATGGATTAATAGCAATAGCATTTATATATCATTTCACAGTGCCTTACAGGCCTCTCTAAGCCATTCACAGAGTCAGCATATTGCTCCCAACAATCTGAGTCCTCATAATAATAGACTATTATAAAATTAGTTTTAATTAATTTTAGTAACTAAGTAATTTTGTCAGCATTCCTTATTAATTGTGATTAAGCCTTCAGCCAATATAGTAGGCAGAAATTATATTGGTGTAGTTTTCCAGGCTAGAAGACAATGAATTCTAATCTTGCCTTAGGCATAAAGCCACCTGCCTGACCTTGGGCTGGTCACACGCTCTCTCAGTCCCAAGAAGCAAGCAATAGCAAACCACTCCCCAAATCTTGGCAAAAAAGCCTGCAGAGATAAGTCCAGGCAGCTGCCAGGAGTCAAGGCACACACACATGTGCACACAACATACACCAAAGTTTTCCCCAAAGATCACCTACTGGATTTCTAGCTTTTTTTCAAGTACATGCATATCCTGCCTTTCATCTAGGAACTTAAGGTTGTATATGCATCATCCCTTTCTCCCTGTTAGAACTAAGAGTGCATTGCTGGCCCAAAGTCCCTCAGCATTTGTGGTTCAGGGCAGATTTGAATCAAGGTCTATCTGATCCTAGTGCAAAAAATTAACCACTGCACCACAGTGTTACTAAGATGAAGGTATAGCTCCTTTTTGATGAATCAAATGGCAAATATATAAAATAATTTCTCCTAGACCCGTGATGGCGAACCTATGGCACGGGTGCCACAGGTGGCACGCAGAGCCATATCTGCTGGCACCCGAGCCATGAGCTCCAGCGTAGATGGGCGTGCCAGCCAGTTGATTTTCAGCCTTCCAGAGGGCCAGGGGAGGCCGTTTTCGCCCTCCCCAGTCTTCAGGAGAGCCTCCGGAGCCTGGAGAGAGCAAAAACACCTACCGGAAGTTCATTTCTAAAGGCTTTCCTGGAGTCTGAGGAGGCTGAAAATGGCCTCCCCCAGCCCCCTGGAGGAAATACGAAGCTCAGCTTGGAGATGAGCGGTGTGGCACATTTGCGGGGGGGGGAGTGTGTGGGAGGTAGTGCACACATGCGCATGTGGGGGGGGGGCTCTTTGCATTATGAGTGCTGGCACGCACACACACTTATGCATGCGCCCTCACATTTTTGGCACCCAACAACAAAAAGGTTCGCCACCACTGTCCTAGACTGTGACAGAAACCAATAAATCCTTTTTTCCTTTGAATTTTCTCATGAGTGTGTGTTGAATTATTTTAACTAACGAGGCCAGTGGTGGGTTCCTATTGGTTTGGGCCGGTTTGATCAAACCGGTAGTGGTTTGTCGGCCTGGATTGCTCGAACTGACAGCAATCCAGGCTACCATGCCGTTGAACTGGTTCTTAGGCGGCATCATAGGCACCGCCATCTTGTTTTTCATTCTGCACATGCACAGTACAATTTTAATTGTACCGCGCATGCATGTGTGCGCAAAGCGCGCACACAAGCAAACCAGCTGTAATGCCTGTCAGACCCCACCCCTGCTGGAGACAATATTAGGCTCAGTTCTACCTGTCATGCAGTATGCTGTTAAGAATATTAAATGAATATAAATATAAATGTAGTCATTCAAAGGTTAGGTTTTCTATTGGTGATGGAGACATAATGAAACTTTACTGTAACCATAAGATACTGTTTTATTTGTAGGAAAGGTTTTTCAGTTTACAACAGTTGTGTTAATTTACAACAGCTGTGTTAACAAGAGTAAAATATATTGTGACTACAATTTTAGAGGATGGCATACAGATAATTACTAACACATTCATGCTGTTTCTGCCTCCAAACCAAATTAACTCTGGAATCAGGCCTCCATATTACACTGTTTGAAAAAGTTCAGAACTGAATACACACTCTCTAAAGTTACATCATATTAATTTTTTGTATGTCTTCAGAAAGTTATAGTGTGGTTTTATACATTTGTGTCTGATGGAATATAGTGTATGACTGTAAGCAATGCATGTATTGCTGATATTTGTACTCAAACCTCTCTTAAATGAATTAAAAATATAAAATCTGACTTTATTTGGGGACCATATATATGTTTGCCTCAATTAATAAAGATGCATTAAAATATATGAAAGCATAGGTACATACATCTAAATGACATAATTGCCTTTTACGGCATTCTCTAATCCTCCTAAAATTAGCATTGTTTTATTATTGTATTACCTTTTTAAACAGATGTAGCAATACCACAAACTGCATAGTAAAAATGTGATTGTATTTACCTTCCTCTGATCCTGCAGAATCTGTATTAGGTTGACAACTGATAAATCTCAAACAAAACAGTCACTTGCTTAATAACAAATATGATTTAAATTGACTCCTTCCATCCTTCCTCTCCGCTATACTTCATCCATATATTACTGTACTTACCCTGTTCTTAACTGAAATGCAATACATTTTTCTGCCTTTTCATTATATATGAATCTATGAAATAAAATTTTATTAAATTATTTTATTTTGCCTTTAGTTTTATAATTCATAGGGATTTTTTTCTTATTTAGCTGGCAAGCTTAAAAGAAAATTACTCTAGCATTCAACAAAATAGCCATTAGATAATACTAGGGCCATTATTTATTTATGAATAACAAATAATCATAGAGTCAGGCAGCTTTATAAATATTTATATAAGGCCACCCAACTCCATGGCAACCCTGGGTGGTTTACAACAATAAAAACATACAGAACCCATATAACAAAGGAGAAAAATGCCTGTCTATAAATTAAAAGCAGCCATCTCAACATGCATAATCCAGTAGGAGACTTATTACTCATTCTATCCCCAAGATATGGGAAGGGGGGGAGCTCAGCCCTATTTTAAATACCTTTTAAATGATTCTATTATTAAAGGCTATAAGAACAAAATCTGAAAAGCCCAATAGTCTCACTCCCTCTTATATCAAAAAGAATCAATTTGCACAATCTTGCATTTCTGTCTCATTTCTTTTTCCATTTCAGAGCTATGGTAGTGTTTAGATAAAGGCTTTTTCATGGCTACCTCTATACCACTTTACACCTACTCTGAAATCACAGATTACAGACGTAGGACTTTATCTAAATGTGAAACAAGAGGGACAAGAGCAGAAGCCCACACATCAGGGGCATCAAGTTAAATCTCCCCCCTAGTGCCACCATTGACTGGAACAGCTCAGAGAAAGAAGAAACACTGCAGGAGAGTGCCCCCACCCTCAAGTCTACTTCTTGGTGATCAAGAAAGACAGTATGCCACCAGGATGGTTGCACTACTCTCATCCTGGGTCCATCAGAAATCATTAACAAGCACAAACAATGCTCCATAATATGCCACAGTTTGAGACCTAAGAATTACTAGGAATCAGACATCATTTACTGTTCATTTAATTAAGTATTATTATTAATTGAAAGGAGTCTAGAGAATCCTAGAATCGTAAGTTTGGAAAACTGATGAAAATTCGAGAACTGTTGAATTTTCAATGATTTCTTGAGGAAGAAGTGTACTGTATAGCCTTCTTCAAGACATCCCCTCCCTAAGGGGGTTGATACAATGCATGAATTCAGCTACACATCATTTCCCAAGCAGCTTTCATGCACTACGAGGGCCATGAACCCAGTAAGCAGATGGCTGGATTCAGAGTGGCGGGTTCTTGTGCTCCGTTTTATAGCTTTTAACATGTAAATCACAGTAGATAAATTACAGCTTTGTGTCTGGGCTGTTTGGTGTTCTCTGCTATTTTGTGAGTTTTGTGTTTGTATTTTTTCTTTCCCACATTTATACCCACCGTACTGTTTCCTTTCAGAAACATTATGAAGAGCACAGAAAAGGAATAAGAAATAGAAAGAGCAAAAAAAAAAAACCATGAGGCAAAAAAATATATAAAAAAAATAACTAAAACTATCTTATCACTATCCAATGCCTTTCCATCCTACCAGCTACCCTGCTGGTTTCCTTTGCAACCATATCCCATTTAATTATTGTATTCCATATCGACTACAAAGTGTTCTATAACTTTTGGAATATATGTTTTTCCCCCCGCTGTATTTGTTTTTCTTAGTAAAATATTGAACCAGTTTTTATTTTGCCCTGAAGACAAACCAGGTTTCCCTGTTGTGGTAAAAGCTCCCTTTTTGTGCTACCTAGAAACTCTCCAGCTATGCTATTAAAACAAAAGCACCATTTTCTGCTACTCAAACCAGGAAACCCAGAGGAGTCAGGTTAGCCTAAAACAGGGGTCTGCAAAGTTGGCTCTTTGAAGACCGGTGGACTTCAACTCCCAGAATTCCCCAGCCAGCATAGCCGGTCTTCAAAGAGCCAACTTTGCAGACCCCTGGCCTAAAATATGCATCTCACAGTCCCCCCCCCCCCCAAAAAAAAACCCAGAAGAAAACCTCTTCCCCGTCCCTTCATGATATCGTGCTATCACAAAAAGTATTAACCTCTGGCTGTCAGAAAAGTGTCATTATAGTACTAATTCACGTGGTAATTTAACATACTACTGAGTCCCCTCCAACTCTTATTATTCGAAAAGTTGTGCCAATGCAAATCTAGTATGAAGATTTCACTGCTCGTTTTCCCACCACCGTGCTAAATTGTATTTTCTGCAGCAGAGAAGCTGGTTTTCTAAAAATTGTAGCATCCCCATAGCTTTTTCCACTTTGCATTACTAAAAGTAACGAATTCGGCCCCAAATCCAATCCTTTGGCAGCAAACATGGAACTCCTATGAATTACCGTATTCCCACGTTTTACGGAGAAAGAAAGAGTGACCGCATTGCATCCTGGGAGCAGAAGGCTCTTCTCGCTTGCTTCGAGCCTACCAACTACAAGTCCCAGCAAGCTTTGGGAGAAAAGAGGGAAGGAAGGTAAAGACGCCAATGTCTGTCCGTCTTCCGGTAAGAGGAACGCTCACATGGTTGTTCGCACATGAGAAAGCATGGAGGCTGCGGGCAAATGGAAGAGTTTGCCCAGCGGTCCCAGCCTGAAGCATCTTACGGCGTCGGACTACGGCTTGCCCAGAGAGCAACAGAGGCCGGCCCTTCAGGATATTGCACGGGCTCATATTGAGTCGTTCAACTACGCTGTAAGCGAAGGACTGAGCTGTGCCGCGCAGGTGAGAAAGTTGGAGAGGAAAGATTTTTTTTTTTAATGCTATGTTTTGGGAGCGGATTAAGGGTGGGGGGATCGAAAAGGAACCGGGGTGGAAAAGTGAAGCTTTTGCTTATTAGAGAAGAGGGCACCCCATGCCTTTTAGAGCAGGGGTCCCCAACCTTTGCAACTTTAAGTCTGAAGGACTTCAGCTCCCAGAATTCTCCAGCCAGCAAAGCTGGCTGGAGAATTCTGGGAGCTGAAGTCCTTCAGACTTAAAGTTGCAAAGGTTGGGGACCCCTGTTTTAGAGACTCCTCCTCAACAAACCAAATAGTGCTCAGGGGAAAAAAGGTATTTTCATTGCATTTATCATATCTCTTTAACAGACTTGGTTGTAAATCAAAAATTGAGGGAAAGGAATTTTTGATGTAATTTATATAGTTGCTATAAAAGTGCAATGCTAGAGTTTTAACAACCCCCAGCATGCTATGATGCTTTACTGCATTTGGTTACTAATTTTGGAAGAGGAGGTGCAGTATGGACAAAATGAGGAAAGGTGGTGGGTTTTTTTTGTTAATTCACTTTTTTATGTTTTTGTAAATTCACATTGCTCTAGTCATGTTTCTTGTCTATGTTGTTTCCTATGCTTTTTGGCTGTTAATTATATTGGTTAGCTCCAGCATAGGGAAGCATTTCCTCTGTGAGAACATATTTATTGTAGTCATTTATCAGGTTTATACTACTGTATGGTAGATGTCACATAAATGAAATCTTGACCATTTCTTTTGTTTTTTTAATCCCACTCTTCATCTGAAAAAGGCTCTCATTTTGGCTTCCAAACCCTCATAATTTAAAAGTCTTGACAAAGAAAAGGACAATGAGGGAACAAGGAAGAAAAAAAAATCACCATCAGTTCACGTGTATTGGCTGTTAGACACAAGGTGTTAGGACTATAATCCTAGTGTTGGGTTGGCTATATATATATATATAAACCATGATTACAAATGGTCTCTGTTACTTTAAGTGCTACAGTTGAATGTAATTAGCTGCTGTAATTAACTCAGCAATAAGAGGAGCACTGTAAGATGACAGATTTTGCTGACTTTGAACTGGAGATACTGTGATGTCGGATTAGGTCAGTAGAGCAAGAAAGAATCCTGGATTGAAACTGTAAGCTAACTGTTTTTGAGTTAAAGACTATATTTGATTAAGGACTGACTTGTGAAGCAGTAGTTTATTTTTCCATCACAAGTAAAGATACTTGTTTTTACTATCATGTCTGAGACTCTATTGGTGTGTCTTCTAGCAACGTTTCTCTTGCTGCAAATTCCATTGCACAACTCTGTCTCCTAAAGGAGATATCCCCAATACAAGGTTACAAATCAGAAAAGACCAAAGATGGGTAGTTTCTCTGCTTGGTTGCCTGACAGAATGGCTGCTGTTAGTTGACAATTTAGAAAGCAAAAAGTACCTGTGCATTGAAACAATGTTGTTTGATATCCCAGCCACCAAAATCTCTCTTCTGTCCAGGATAGATTTTTTAAGATCCTTTTTAGTTCTAATTGGCATAAGATAAACTCTTATTTTTCTTTTAAAGGATATTCCTCCTTTGGAGTTTGCTTTTAAGAATGATCGGATTACTTTGGCCTTTTCAGGGGCCACCATCAGCCCTCCTATGGTACCAAAAGGGAGTATATGTAAAGAGTTGAAAGTTTATCCAGCAGAATGTCGAGCACGTAGAAGCACCTACCGTGGGAAACTGACTGTAAGTAGAGGAATAAAATAGCAATAGCACTTAGCACTTAGACTTATATACTGCTTCATAGTGCTTTACAGCCCTCTCTAAGCAATTTACAGAATCAGCATATTGCCCCCATTAATCTGGATCCTCATTTAACAAACCTCAGAAAGATGCCTTGAGCTACTCATGATTGAACTCCTGGTAGTTGGACCAGCTTGTGGGGGATAGTTGACACCAGTGGCTGGCAAATATATATTCCATTTCTGCAAGCAGGCCTGCTGCTCACAGACGGAAGACGCACACCCACACATGCCCACACACACCAGCTGTTTCCATGGCCCTGTTGCAAACCTCTCACGGCCCACAGGTTGAGGACCCTTGGTTTAAAGCATGGACCAAATACAGAAAGTTGACATGCTGATGTTTCCCCCTTTTTAGCAATACTGGAATCTAAGGTCATTCAATGAAGTGAGGTAGTGGCAGGTTCAAGAACTACTTGTTATTTCAAGATATAATTATGAGTGGCAATTTAATTGGGTGACACTAGTTTTTAGTAGAAAAAGAAGAATGATTCTACACCTGGTATATTTAATATATAAGGCTGTTTATTATGAAGGATTTATGTCCAATAACAAATTGTAAGCATTTTTATTTATTTATTTTATTTATTTATTGGACTTCTAGACCGCCCCCTCTCCCCGAAGGGACTCGGGGCGGTGTACAGGTACAGATTAAAACCATTACAATCAATAATACATATAACTAAAATTGAATTAAATTTTGATTTTAAGTGTTGGAGAATATAATTTGGATATACCTTCTCTCTGATAGATAAGGTGTAAAGTTTTATACTATGTGTCCTAATCATTTAGGATCCTAGCTGTATTAACCGACACTCCATCTGCACTGCAGTTAACTATTTTCTAATCCAGAAATCTGAATAATGTTCCAATAATCGGTGTGTTAATAATAAGCATAAGTTACCCTGTGGTAAAATGAGCGAACAATTACCAGTAATTGTATCAATAAATAATCAAGGTGTGTGCATTTGTGCAAGTAACATTTAAAAGTTTGATATATAGTATAGGTAAATGTTCTTTTGACAGTTTGTTACAAGAGTTTAGAGTGGTTTTTTTTTTCTTTGAATAGAAATCCCAGTACTCCTTCAAGGTTATTTTATTCATTCCCCCCTCTAAAATCACTGCTGTTTCTTGTTCCTGTATAGGCTGATGTCTGCTGGTCAGTGAATGGAATTCCTAAAGGAATTATTAAACAGACCCTTGGGAATATTCCAATTATGGTGAAATCTAAATTCTGTCATCTCCATAGCCTTTCTCCCAAAGCACTTATCCAACACCATGAAGAAGAAGAGGTATTATTTAATTTGGTTGATTTGTATGTAAAGCAAAAGCTATTTTGTAATTTCAGTGGATTTTAAATATCCATTTTGGAAGTACTCCTGTGTGTGTGTGTGTGTGTGTGTGTGTGTGTGTGTATACTATTTGATGTAGAGTTATATCAGTTTTTAAGATGGAAAATGGTAATAATTCAACACTCCAAAACTACAAAAACAAATCCCAGAAACTTAAAATTTTGCTACAGTAATCCCTCGTTTTTCGCGGCTTCATGTTTCGCGGCTTCAGTGCTTCGCAGGTTTTTCAAAAATACAGGGGGGGGAAATGCATCGGTAGGAGGCAAGCGCCCCCTAGTGCTTGCTTTAAACGATGTCCACCAACTCAAGTTTCCGGTGCGAATCCTACTTCGCGGTTTTTCAGTTTTCGCGGAAGGTTCCGGTCCCCATTAACCGCGAAAAACGAGGGATCACTGTATTGTCATAATTTAAATTGCCTGTTTTTCTATACTTGCAGTGTTAAATGTATATAAAAAGATAGAGCTTGTGAAAAATAAGTTTCGAAAATGTCATTTTCCCTGCAATTTTGTAATTCACTCATTCTAGGTTGATCAGCTGAAATATTTCATCCTTTTTTGCCTGATAGCTTGGTTTATGATTAATGATCTTTTCTTACACTTTTGGCAGGAAATGGGTGGTTATTTCATAATTAATGGAATAGAAAAGGTGATAAGAATGATGATTATGCCTCGGCGCAACTTTCCTCTTGCAATGATAAAACCAAAATGGAAATCTAGAGGCCCGGGCTACACACAATATGGTAACTTTTGACTTACAAATTGTTTTTGTTCACAACATTTTACTATTTGTCTTGTAGACGCTAGATATTTTGGATACACAGTATTCTACAATTTTCTTTTTGATGTAATTTGGTCTGTAATATTTTCTTTATGACATTTTTAAATCTAAACTGTGAGAAAGTCTGTGCTGTAAATATTGTTTTTTCTTGCATCCATTATTTATATTGCCTCGTCTTCCCTAATTATGTTTACCCCCTCGTCACAAAATTTATCATTCACAGGTTTTGGCTCAGTTGTGAGAAAACACTAGAAATTGTCCACAAAGTGCAGAATGATTTCATACACAGTGCTAAATGTATAGTTTTAAAGTTTTAAACAACTCCAAAATGAACAAATTACATTATGACTTAGTGTGTTCTGTGATCTAGACCATTGTGAGACAGAAGGACAATAAATGGGAAAAATCATATTAAACTGTGTTTATCATTAAGTATAGTCTTTATTGTCATTGTACAAAATAAATACAACATAATTGGTTGTGATAATCCTTTTTTAAATTAAATGTGCTTTTTGTCATACTACTCATTCAGTCCTCACTTCTTGGAGATTGATTGATTGATTCTTGGAGATTGATTCAGGCAGGCCTTTTGATTGAAAATTCTAATATGCCCCTCTATGTTCAATCTCACACCAATTCCTAAATGTTCGCCTTAGGTAGTCCTTGGGTGCAACTACTCATTTAGCAACCATTCAAAGATGCAACAATGCTGAATGAGGGGGACCTTATGACCAGCTCTCAAAGCATCTTGGAATTACATGATCTCCATTTCCTTCACAACCAACTTCTCACAAGCAAAATCAATGGGGAAGCTGGCTGGAAGTCACAAGTTGCTCCTGCTGTTTTTTCTCCCAGTGAGCCCCTGGGCAGCCTGGAGGTCTTATACTCTGTAGCGGTAGCCTGCAGCACCTGCCCATTCTCTGTAATGCCTGCCTGTAACTGGCCTGCTTGTCCGGGATGCAGTTTCATCATCTCTCCCCACATGGTGTTCACATGCTGCCCTCGCTTTAAGAACCCACAGTCCTCACTTAACAAGGGCAGGCAACGGAGACTCCCAGAATTGTTGTCACAAAGTGATGTGATAATGTTGTGGTACTCTTTATGACCATATCGCTTAGTGAAGGAATTTATCCTCCTAGTTACATTGTAACCTGAAGACTACCTGTATTTCTAGGTAGTAACTTGTTGCATTCAGCAAAAGAAAGGGCTTGCATTCCTGCTATCTAATGGCACAAGGCTGGCTAGGAATTCTGGGAAGAATAACTCTACATCTGTAGGTCATAAGTTACCTGGGGTAGGCAATTTTGTTAGTAATATGAAACAGTAATATTAAGACTTGTATCTTTTGATGGTGTTTAGGGGTCTCAATGCACTGTGTTAAAGATGAGCATACATCTGTTAACATGACCTTACACTACCTTGATAGTGGTTCAGTGATGGTGAATTTCATCTATCAGAAGGAGCTGTTCTTTATCCCACTGGGATTTCTCCTTAAGGTATTGTCATTACATTTTGTTCTCAGGGAGCTATGATTTCCAGAAGTATAAGATGTGGGGCAATAACCTTGCTTGCAAAACGATCATAAAAATACTTCCATCCAGTTCAGCAGCACCTTAAAGCAATAAAAAAACAGGTAGTCTATTTTTTCTTGGAAGGCTGTTTAGGGTTCTAGTGTAGTCAACATAGCTGATATAAATGGTTATTCACAATACAATGACTCTGGCCTGGTTCAGCTGCAGAAATCAAATCCTGAATTGGTTGACCAGGCTAATATAACATGTGTATCTCAAACACAGCTCAGTAGTAGAGAAACTATTTTTAGATATTACTGTCTGCAGACATGGGGTTCTATTTCTGGAAGTTGTTCACCTTCTCCAAATCTTTATGAGGCTACTATTATCAAATTATGCAATTTAGAATACTATAAAATGTCTCCAGAGTGACATTAAGAATACGAATATAGTAACTCCAGTAAATGGTTTTATGAATTCTTTATTAATAAGCCCCAAAACATCTAAAAATTCCAACTTTTTATTTTTCTGCTCCAGGCATTGGTTGGTTTCTCAGACTTTCAGATTTTCCAAGAACTGATTAAAGGGAAAGAAGATGATACATTTTATAAGAACTGTGTCTCTCAAATGCTGAGGATGGTCACAGAGGATGGCTGTATGACGCAGAAGCAAGTGCTGATCTTCCTAGGGCAGCGATTCAGAGTAAAATTGAACCTTCCTGATTGGTATTCTAATGAGCGTGTTGGAGAGTTCCTTTTCAAGTACGTACAGCTGTTTAGGATCAGACTCAACCAGAGCCTACATTGTGGTGCATCTGGGAAAATTATCAATGTCTTAAGCATTTCCTAGTGAACCATACTTTCTATGTTGTGTGAAGTATTGCCTTTTCATTTGAATCATCTAAAGTTTTGTGTTGAGTTCTCAGTGTCATGCTTGACTAAGAATATAAATTATGGTTGGAGGCTATAGGAGGAAACGGACAGCTATATTTGGCCTGGAGGAATCAGATATGTTTGGCTTGAGTTATAGGAATATTCTTTGTAAAATTGTCCTGGAGTAGGTGAATCATTAAATTCAGATTCAGATTCATCTTGAGTTATTAATAGGACTACATAAAATCTGCCTAAAAGATCGTGTAGGTTTTGGCTGAATGCTAGAAGAAACTTCAGATAGTCCTTGACTTATAATTGCTTGCTTAACAATGGTCCATAATTATGATCGCCTCCTAAAGGATGCTTTACAGTCCACAAAGCACTTGGTCATGTGATCATGATGTCCTGCTTAGCAACCTGTTTGCCCTTAAAACTAATTGCCAAACATCCCACAATCATATGAGGACCATTTGCAATTTCCTCTATTGGCTTCTCCAGAAAGTCAATGGGGAATCTGGCAGGAAAGGTTACAAGTTGCAGTTGCCTGCTGAGAGGACTCCTTCTTTTCTTGGGCTGGCTGAAAGAGCTGCCTCCCAAAAATGCAGAAACAGAACTGAAATCCTGAAGATTTCAGCTCCATTCTTGCACCCCACCAAAGGAGTTTCCTTTTGTGCATGGGTCCCCAAGGGTGAATAAGTCTCTGCACAGGTTGTGCAAGAGTATCTCTCCACTCAAGGGCTTGGATTCCAATAAAAAAGTTTTCCCAGCCCCCAGCAGCACTCTATGTTTGTTGAAAATGTTTGTTGAAAAACTGGCTGGTCATTTCTGGGGCTCCCTCCCCCACAGAAGCAGTCTGCAAGCCTCCCCAAGGCTATTCATGCTTATTATTTGAAAAGAAATGGGCCCGTTTTCACGAAAAACGGGCCGTTTTTAGAAGGTTTGCAGAGTGCAAAAACTTTTTTTTTCCTTTCAGAAAGCTGTTTGGTTAGAGTGGTTGATGAGAATTATATTGATCAAGTGCTGTGCCACCCAAAACAAAGTTTTAGGTGCTACAGCGATTTCCTTCTCCAGCACATGGATAAATGCACCTGGAAACATCTACCTACTTACCTACTCTCTCTTCCTACCTCCTACCTACTGTATTTCTTTCTCTCTCTCTCTCTCTCTCTCTCCCTCTATCTACCTATATACCTACCTACCTTCTCTCTCTCTCTCCCTAACTATCTACTGTATTTCTCTCTCTATTTTTCTCTCTCTATCCCTCTACCTACCTACCTATCTACACTCTCCCCCTATCTATCTACCTACTGTATCTCTCTCTTTCTCTCTCTCTCTCTCTCTATATATATATATCTTTATCTACCTAACTACTCTCCCTCCCTCCCTCCCTACTGTATTCTTCTCTCTTTCTCTCCCTCTCTATTCCTCTATCTACCTACCTACTTTTTTTAAAAAAATGGCTCTTCAAAACCTGGGTGCGTCTTATACTCCGAAAAATATGGCAATTGACTTCCCTGCTTTATAAATCACCATTACTGTGGAACTGGTGGGCGGTTAGAAAATTTTACTACTAACAGATACAAAAGTGGGCAGTAGGTATGAAAAGGTTGACTACCCCTGGGGTAGACAGTGAATGCTGATTGATTAGGAAGATGATTAAGGAAATTCAGAGGGTGATTTGTTTTTATTCATTGTTCCTATAGCCAGTGCATCTGCATACATTTGAAAACGAAAGCTGACAAATTCTACTTGCTTTGTCTCATGACACGAAAGCTTTTTACTTTATCCAAAGAGGGTTGCATGGAGGACAATCCTGACAGTTTAATGAATCAAGAAGTGCTCACCTCAGGACAACTTTACCTCATGTTTTTAAAGGTAATGCTTTTAAATTTGTCCCCTCTCCCCTTCTTTTCCCTCCCAACATGTTTATGCACACATGTATTCACACTGTGTACAGACAGACTTCCACTGCTGGGTTCCTATAACATATTAAGCCCTAATGTGATTCATTTGATTTTAGGATTACCATGTCTGAACTACAGTTTTCATTTGTAAACCATCATTTACAATAGGTCAGGAATTACCGTATTTATTCGACTATAACGCGCACACGTGTATAACGCGCACCCCCTAATTTTCGATTAAAAATCAGTATAAAATTTTTATTTTATACCGATTTTTATAAAGCATGACTTTCGCCCGTCTCTTTCTGGGCTCGGCGCTTCTGCTTCCCGAAGCCAGCGAGAGCTCTGCGAGTGAGGGGGACGGGTGTGTGTGTGGAAGCAAAGGCGGGGGGGAGGAGCTGCCTTCCCGGCCGGGCTCCGCAGCTGAGGGGCGATGGAGCAAACCGCGTCTCTTTCTGGGCTCCGCTTCTCCCCCCGCCGCTGCCACGCTCCCCGCCGTTCCACCCTCACCAGCCCGCCGGCAGGGCAAAGGGCTCCGCAGCTGAGGAAACCGCGTCTCTTTCTGGGCTCCGCTTCTCCCCCCGCCGTGCTCCCCGCCGTTCCACCCTCACCAGCCCGCCGGCAGGGCAAAGGGCTCCGCAGCTGAGGAAACCGCGTCTCTTTCTGGGCTCCGCTTCTCCCCCCGCCCCCGCCGCCGCGCAGAAACCCGAACCCTCGTTTATAACGCGCACCCAAACTTTGAGTTCTTTTTTGGGTACAAAATTTTGCGCGTTATAGTCGAATAAATATGGTAGCCTTTTGGTCTCTTGAAGAATTGCATACCATCTGGAGTAAGAGGCAGTCTCAGGGGCTGAAACTTCTGAGCCTCTTGATTATCATTGAGTAGTGTAAAGTTTGGAATGGGAGTGGGAGCCTTCGGGGAATAAATCACTCCCATTCTTGTCCTTAAAATCTGAAAATCATGCTACTAAATGTCTTGTCATTTTGATAGTATAATCTTGGTCTACAAATGGAATGCTGGGAAGCTACAGGTTGGCACTCCTGGTTTATGGTTTCATATAATGTATGATTCCAACCATTATCTCCCATGTAATAATCTGTTGTGGTAAGAGACATGGAAATACCCTTTTTCTGACTCCAGTGTATATCGTCAGTCTTTACCCAGCCTTAATAAAATATTTGTTAGTTTCCTTGGATAAAATGGTTACAAATTGGATCAGTTTTCAGTAAGAAATGTAGCTTCTTATGCCAGGAAATTTGATAACAGTACAAAGAAGGAGTCTGGTCCTTTGACTATTTTCATAGATTTTTCATCTGTCAGGCTATGTTTGTGCTAATTTTGGATGGCTCTCTTGCGTAGTCTCCATTTTTACCCATGAAAGTCCATATTACTGGATTTCCACAATCTGAATTCACAAAAAGGCTAAACATCAAAACCAGAAACACTGATTGATTGCAGTGCTGCAGGAATAACATTTATATTGGATAAATCAAGGACCTTTTCATTAGTATAGATACTCCTGATTTTTAAAACAGCAGGAGAGTTCCTAATATTCCAGTGATTTTGTTTCAAATGGGCACCACGTTTCTTTAAAACTCTGGGAAACTATATGAGTTGACATACGCCACTGTCTACATTTCCCTTAACATTGCTTGGATCAAATCTAGAAGCTATCAACATATATATTCTTGCTGAAACTCTATATAAAGAGTCCTAATCAAGAGGTGTGATGAATGTGTGGCTTTGTATTACATTGGTGCAACTCCATTCTTGCCTTGTTGCAAACCCCACTGGTGTTTTGTCTGTAGCACTGAGTCATGGAATAACATGCTACAAACTGTTGGCAAAAGGGGCATCGCTTGAAGTTGAGCATCCAAGAAAGTTGAGTTTCAGAATCTTACAAATGCCTATTTGAGTTTAGTCAAAGTATTTGTATTTGAGTTCAGTCAAAGTATATCCCTTCATTTAAAGTGTAGTGACTAAATTACTATTAATAGATTAGTTAACATTTTCTTAATTTACCTTACCTTACAGTCTAGTCTTAAATATCTATAAATCAAACTTACTGAAATTTCTATTTACTTGTATATACTTCATATAGAAAATGTTTGTTTTAAAGCCCCTCTATCTTACTTTCATCCTGTCTTTCAGGAGAAGATGGAAACTTGGCTACACTCAGTTAAACTAGCATTAGATAAGAAAGCCCAGAGGTCAAATTTAACGATTACTTCAGAAAACATGATAAAGATTCTTGGCTTGGGAGTAGATCTCACCCGGATGCTTGAATATCTCCTGGCAACTGGTAACCTGCGCTCAAAGTCAGGTAGGATTGTCTGCAATCTAATTATGCATCTGCCTTTTTTTTTAATGAAATGGGTACAACGTTGTACTCCTAAATGGCCTTGAAATACTTAATTGAATTATTGAATAAAATTAGATGTCAACTCTGCTCCAAAGTTGTATGAAAAAGCATTTTCAAAAAATAATTTCTCTTTTGTATTGTACATGGTGTTTGGTTTCCTCTGTTCCAGCTTAATAGCAAATATTGCAATCATAGTTCATAAAAGAATTATGTTGAATTCTTAACTTCATTTGTCCATTTGAACCAGTGCTGCAAATTGCAAAATTGCCAAAACATTTCCATCTCAGCAAACATATTGCTAGATCTTACCCCATAGTGTACTAGGGATGTATTGCACATATTCCGCACCTACTTGTGACTTCTTAAAAGAGCATATTTTCCTGATTTTGTATTGACTGATTATATGCCATTTTTTATTGATTGATTATGTGCCATTAAGTAGCGCTTACTCTTAGAAACCACAAAGTTGCTGCATAATCTCTGGAAATTGCTTGTTTCAATTAAGAACGTACATGACTACCATACACCACCAGGAAAAGTTGCAACTTCTTAAAAGTAAGCAATTTTGGTTTCGTGTATGAAATACACACCTTCCTTGAGTGTATATGAATCTTTTAGCTAGTTCTCTATAGGCATTTTTGGGCAGATCACAAGCAAAATTAGTCAGCTTGTTCGCATGTGCCACTGAAACCTAATGGCACAGAGATAGTGTATTCCTTGTTGTACCTGGCTCTTCCCATGAGTAGCTGCATCCAGCATGGTATGAAGAGCCAAATTCACAGTTTGTTTAACATGATTTTGTTCTTTGCCTCATTTATTTATTTATTTTATTTATTTTATTAAATTTATACCCCGCCCTTCTCCGGAGAGGACCCAGGGCGGCGCACAGGATTTTAAAAACACATACAAAATACCAAAATACAAAATTTAAAAGACATATTAAATACCATCCTGCGCTAAAATCCAATCAAAATCCCCAAAATTAAAAACTGTCTAAAATAGTCACAGCGGAGGTTATGCTAGGCCGGCTTGGTGAAAGAAATGTGTCTTCAGACACTGGCGGAAGAGGCGGAGGTCCGAGATGGTGCAAAGTTCAGGGGGTAGGTTGTTCCAAAGGGCAGGGCCCGCCACAGAGAAGGCCCTTCCCCTAGGTGTCACCAGACGGCATTGCCCGGCCGACGGCACCCTGAGAAGGCCCTCTCTGTGGGAGCGGATCGGTCGAAGGGATGTATGGGGCAGGAGACGGTCTCGCATATAACTAGGTCCCGAGCCATGGAGCGCTTTGAAGATGGTCGTCAAAACCTTGAAGCGCACCCGAAAGACCACAGGAAGCCAGTGCAGCTCGCGCAGGATCGGTGTTACATGGGAGTGTCTAGGAGCTCCCGCAATCACCTGCGCGGCTGCATTCTGGACTAACTGTAGCTTTCGAGTGCACCTCAAGGGAAGCCCCATGTAGAGAGCATTGCAGTAGTCGGGATGTCATGAGTGCTTGAGTGACTGTGCGGAGGGCAGCCCGGTCCAGTAAGGGGCGCAATTGGCGCATCAGGCGTACCTGATGAAACGCCCCCCTGGCCACGGCCACCACATGGTCCTCCATGGGCAGCCGGGAATCCAGGAGGACACCCAAATTGCGCGCCCTCTCCTCGCCTTCATTCCAAAGCACTGTAGATGGGTAGATGTTTGTGGTGAAATTTCCATGTTGCCTAGCTTTTCTCACTCTATAAACATTTAGGAAAATTTAAAATTCTAGGAAAAATTAAAATTCAGATAATTCAAAATAAGAAAAAGAAAAATTCAGATCTGCTGTATGTGCACGATGTATCACAATTCTTTAATTTTGTTTATTTTTATATGGATTTGTTTGTATGTGGGTTCTAGAGTATTTTACTTTTCAACCAGCCTGAATTATTTTGAAAGTGAGATGGGCGGTGTAAAAATTTGATTAAAAAATAAATAATATTTTGTTTCCAAATTCTGATGATTTGAATGTTGAATCTTAAATTTTCTTAGGATAGAGTATTCAGACTAAAACCCATATAATAAACATACATATTTCTGCAACCAGTCAGCACAACACAATAAAAAAAAAAACTGCATCCAAAAAGAAGATTAGGGAATCCATGCAATGCCTGCAAGACCTCTTGCTTTTTTCTGATCTCTTGGCTCCTAAGAGTACTGAGATTCCTTGTCTAAAATCTGAAGTTCTAACACTTGCTACTTGTCTCCCTGAGAAATACAAATGTAGCTAGAGCTGAGTGTTTGGCAAACTCTATTTATAATAAAATCATTATACTACTGCTGTTCACATACAATTGGCCTAAGTACAGAATTGGAGAAGATCAGATTTCTATTATTTTCCTCTTATGACTTTCCAAGGTTTGGGCATGCTGCAAGCATCAGGTCTATGTGTGATAGCAGACAAGCTGAACTTCTTCCGCTACCTCTCCCATTTCCGCTGCGTGCACAGAGGAGCTGCTTTCATGAAGATGAGAACCACAACAGTGCGCAAGCTGTTGCCAGAGTCCTGGGGCTTCCTCTGTCCTGTCCACACGCCAGACGGGGAGCCTTGTGGCTTGATGAACCATATGACGGCCCCCTGTGAAATTGTAACCCAGACTTTCCACACGGTATCTCTGCTACCGTTGCTTTGCTCTTTAGGTGAGTGTTAAATCATTTGGAATGGTCAGGAAATGCTTTTATGGAAAACCAATCTCGTATTAGGATGATCACTTTTTCAGAAGTATGATTTCTGCACGTGTACAACCGTTTATAAAGCAGTGGTCTTTTCCCTGGATCTGAAGGATCTTAATATTCCCTGGAAAATGTATCCGAATCCTCAGATCAATATCAATACTCCAGTGATCCATCTTTCTTCATAAAGTACAGCTGCATCTTAACAGTATAATAGAACCATCCTGTGGGTCATGAATAGGCAAGCCAGTAGCCGTGTGAAACTGGCACAACTCCAGTAACAATTCAAAGAAAAGTATATCTCAGGCACTTGCACACATTCCGCAGCAATTATTCTGAAGGATTTGCAGAAGCCAACTCGTAGTCCTCAATTTACGATCACATTTGATGCCAGAATTTCTGCTGTTAAGTAAGGCAGGTGTAAAGTGAATCACACCTGATTTTATGATCATTTTTGCCATGGTTGTTAAGTCGATCTGGCTTCCCCAGATTGGCTTAACAGAAACTGCTTGTCAGAAACTGGCCGTGAAGGTTGCAGTCACCTGACCCTGGGATGTCCATATCCCATCTGTGTCTTTACCTAATGGCCATGCTGGGGAATTTTAGGAATTGCAGTTCCAGAATACCAGTGAGAAGATATTAAATTGGACTCCACTAACTTTCTGGGAAGTTTCTGTAAAGTTGTTCATAACATGATAAGTATTGCCACAAAATGTTTCCTTAGGTGTCACCCCAGTTGATGGTGTACCAAGCCAACCTTATGCTGAATGTTATCCAGTAACATTAGATGGCGCTCTGGTGGGCTGGCTAGAGAAGGATCAGGCTCCTGACCTTGTGGAGACTTTCAGGCGCTTCAAGGTAAGTCTTCTTTGCTTAACTTTAATGTATATCTCAGTTCCACTCTCTTGGAAAATTGTGTCCTTTTATTGATTGGGTGATGGCACCCATGAGTGTCATTCAGAATTGGATGATTTTCCAGGTGCATTTCTACCTCCTTTAGAAGTCATACCAGTAGCTCTTGGCAAAGTCACTTCATGTCTCTCCTTCCTTCCTTTTAATTCTCTTTAAACCTTACAAGGCTTATTCTCACTCAATTTCTTTAAATGCTATTTCTCCTTTCTGCTGAAGGATATAAAAAACAAATAATTTTGAGTTTTGATATCTGTTGACAGGCAATGCAAGAAAAGAAGATTCCAGGTTGGACAGAAGTGGTGCTCATTCCAATGACAGGAAAACCCAGTCTCTACCCAGGACTTTTTATTTTCACCACCCCTTGTAGGATGATGCGTCCTGTACAAAACTTGGCTTTGGGGAAAGAAGAATGGATTGGCACCATGGAACAGGTAACACTTCTAATATTTATAAGAAAGCATCAGCGAATCCAAAACTAATTTATTGTATTTCAGCAATTGGAGGTGGTGGTGGTGAGAAAGAGATGCAGAATATAGATGTGCCAAAATTATACTAGGTATGAGTTGTGTTGGAGAATCTCTTGAATACATTTTCAGAATTCTCCTGCATTATCAGAATATCTTTCCAGAATCCAGAGAGTTCTTGTTTCCTGACCTTCCCAGCCTCTCAGGATTTGATAGAGGGTACCAAAATGAAAATGAAAAGTGGGCAAAATCATGTAGGACTGTCAAATCTTACAAGAGCTTGACAATTTCAAATCATTCATTTTTCCTACATCAATGTTGCAGGCTTTTGTATTTTGTCCTTGAAAGCATGAAAGTGTTGTTGAAAATTTTGGTGACATTGTGAGCTTTTTATTAAAAAAAATACTTATTTTTGGGGTGGCGCATGTAGACTACTATTTGGGAGTGTTGAGAGATCTTGGAAATGTGTTTCTGACCACTGGTACCTATCATCCTTAATAGCTCAGTGGTGTAGCTGAATCCTTTTTCTTAAGTTTAGCAAGTGTCCATTTTAAATAATAAGTAACAGACTGTTGTGCTCACTTAATCTCAGGTTTCTATGTTCTCAAATATTACTAGCTCAAGAATAAAGTATGTGTTGCTTGTGTCCCGTCCCCCCAATTATCCATTCAGGCTGAAAAAGTACAGTCGCTCGAACCCCTGGGGAGCTGGGTCAGTATGTATAATACTGAGCAGTTCCCAGTGTTTCTCTTACAATTTAGAACAAATTGCTATAGAATTGCAGTCAATAACAATATCATTAATAAGAACTTTGCATTTTGTCCAATTGGCTGCATATCTAAGGCTATTAATTCCGGTTGCTGCCTTTTATAATTTTGTCAGTCTAAAAATCAGATATTTTAACTTGGGTAGATACATTTTTAGAAAGAAAAACATGAGATATGATTCTATTATCATAAACTCTAATATCAAGTGTATTGAAAACCATGGCTTTCAGAATATTGCATATTAAGATTGAATTTTTCTGTAGTGGGCTGCTAAAGGTTTACTGGATTAGTTTTGCAGAATGATTATTCTTGTAATAATAAGAACTGGAAGCAGTTCAGTGGATTTGATAGCTTTTGAAAGTGATGGAAACTGGGTTCCCCTTAGGTATTCATGAACATTGCGGTATCCAAGGATGAAATTCAACCTGGGTTGACCACTCACCAGGAGCTTTTCCCCTATAGCATGCTAAGTGTGGTGGCATGTTTCATTCCTTTCTCTGATCACAACCAAAGTCCAAGAAACATGTACCAGTGTCAGATGGGTAAGTATTTACTGTTTCCTAACTATACTAATAATTAAATTATTTCCATTGTATGCATCTTTGTAATCAAGCAGGCAGAAGCAACTAGACCCACACATGAAAGGTTCAAGGTCACCACTTTGTTATATTCTGCCTATTACAGGCAGACTCTCAGTAATAAAGCCTGGGAACAGATAAAGTTCTATGGAGTTTAAAGGGAGAGGGTGCGTGTCCCAGCTAGACCTATTGTGGTTGCACAAGGACTCAAGACTAAATCCATCCTTGAGGCCTCCCCCTTGTCTGGCTAGGTATTTTCTGACAAGAAATGACTACATCTGTGCACAGGAGTTATCAACAAGGTTTCTAAGGGCTTCTACTACTATAGTATTTTAAAAAGGAATAGAATACAAATTAGGAATAGTCCAAGAAAAACATGGAACGTGCTGAGCAGTAGAAAATGAGGGGAAGTGATAAGACTATTGGCAGCATGAACAGAATAGAGAATCTTAGAAAAAAGGGACGTTGGTTACTATAAATAGGAGCATTTTATGCTGTATTGTCTTGTTACATGTCACATTTTTATAAAAGTTACTATTGTACTTTGATCCGTTGCTATTTCCAATTCCTTTTATATATTATATTTATATACTATACACCGGTTTACGGTTTATTGGATTTATATACCGCTTCTGTCTCCAGATGGACTCAGGGCGGTGCACAGGGAAGTAAAATACCAAGCAACAATACATACAATACAATAGTAAAATAAATTAAATTAGAATCTCCTGTGCTAAAAAATTAAGCTATAAATATTAAAATCTCAACCAATCCCCTAAAAATCCTGATGTTAAAATCTAGACTAAAATATAGGCATAAACTAACTCTAAGCAAGGCCAGCGAGATGGAACAAATGCGTTTTTAATGAGCGGCAGAAAAGGCGAAGGTCCGTGATGATACGAAGTATACAAAAATACCAAAAGGAAGATTAGGTTTTTTCCGTTAAAATTGTCTTGACATGTATTTATTTGTTATTCAGTTAAATTTTATACTGCCTCAGCTCCAGAGACTCTTAGCAGCTAACATGCAAATAACTATTGATAAAATGCAATAATTATAACAGAAATATAATAAAAATAGTATAAAACAAGTAATGGGCAAAAAATGTACACAAAAGGAACCCAGGCATTCCTGTCCTTTTAATGCCCCCAAATGCCCGCTGTTTTGCCAAAGACACTTCTGTCCCTAGAAATTTCTTATAGATGTTAAATAACATGAGAGTGAGCCTCACGGCATGTAATCTGTTTCCTCCAGGACCCTGTATAACTGCAACCCTACTGATTTCTCCAAAATCTGTCTTAAAAAGAGGAGATTGGAAGCTGGGTGGCAGTCATCCAACACAAACAGAATTTGCAAACAAGACAAAACTTAACCACATTTTTGAAGTTGGCAGCCGTTATCCCCTTTCTCAAAGAGGCAGGGCTCATCTCTGAAATCCCTACAATTTACTCCCCCCTGCCCCGGTCTTCTCAAAGAAGGCTAGATGGGGCAAGGAGCCAACATGCTGGTGACTGAGCACATTTCACAGAGGACCCTGTTCCTATCAGTGACATATTTTAGCCAATCGTCACTGGAGGCTGAGGGATGATTAATTAGAGTTAAATACAGTTGTTGGATGGATGAACTCCTCTGATGCAATAAGAACAGAGCTGCCTTGAGACACTGCTATCCTTGTGTCCTCAGGAGATGCCACATTCATTCTGCCACTATTGCAGAGGCTCTGCCAGGTCTGCCTCTAACGATAACCAAGAAAGAATCCACTCAACTCCATTTGAAAGAATTAAGAGTACTTTTACTGGTTATGAAAAGATAGCAGCGAGGTAAAGCAAGGTCTGAGACCCAAGCGCGCAAAATCATACATATCAATGTGCGTCCAGCCCCCTCCCCCCCATAACCCCCACTCCATTGTCCAATGTGCAGTCCCCTTAGGTGTCATGTGGGTAGCATCTCCAGGAGCATCATCAGGATGGCATGCAAGACCGTTGGCCTTGAACACCGCACGGCCCCAGCCAGTGGTTATGCAAATTAGATGGTGAGAAGATACTCCCTTCTCCAAATCGCCCTCCTGCACCATACAGTCCCATTCCCAAATACCAAACCCCCTCCCTCCCCGTTTCAATGGCAGCCGAAGCAAGCAGCAAAGCAGAAGCTGACAGGCTCCCTACATTATCTCCTTGAGCTCCTTGATAAACCACGGAGCACCTCAGGATTTGCAGACTGAGAGGATTCTTAGGCTAAGGGTCAGATTATAATTGGAGCCTTGAGATAACACGCTCTTTAAGGGAAACAGAGAAACCATTTCTCTCGCCGAGGGGGAGAACAAAAGGGTTGAGTTGGAAGAACCTCTTCTATCCTTGGATTCCATACCTATTTTTCTCGAAAAACCTTTTTTCTCTAAGATCAGCAAGGGACTCTTCTCTTATGCCTGATTGCAAATACTGGTACTTGTTCTTCTGTTGTTGTAGCAGTTGTTCTGGCGCCACCATTTTGGAAATAAGATTTTGGACTAGCATGGATGTAGGCATCTCCAGGATGTGCATTGCATTTTTTATTTAATCTCCTTAAAAGATTAAATGGGGTTTCCTTTATTAACATTTTGGGACAATGGATAGAAAATGAGGTTGCAAATTGCTATTAAGGTTTGCTAACTTTTAGCTTTTATATATCTGTGTTTTATTTCGCTGTACACTGCCCTGAGTCCCTCGGGAGTAGGGCGGTATAAAAAATTAAATAAATCTAAATCTAAAAAAAATTAGAAACATAGTTTCACTAGACACTGGGATCCAGACAATATGATTGGCCAGCCTGGCAGAGTTGTAAACATGTTTGTAGAGTTTCTTCAGGGCTAGTATGAAGCAGACAAGGCAATTCTATTTTTACATATTGTGCATGTAGCACTGAAGTTACATTGAGTATATTCTTAGAAAGGAGAAGAAGGGATTAAATGTTCAGTGGCAGAGAAGAAATTTGAACTGGGAAATTTGGATGGCTCACTGAACAAAATAGTTCTTATGTGGGAGAGGGAGGGAGGGTGGGAGGAAGGAAGGAAGGAAGGAAGGAAGGAAGGAAGGAAGGAAGGAAGGAAGGAGCGAGCCTACAACCAGTTCAGGATAGTTGTGCCTTTACTCCTATTCAGTCTCTTCTGATTAGCAAACAAAAAACTCTTGTTTTTTTCCATAGCCATTTGCTTGTTAATGGTAAATTATGAAATTAGGTGTGAAAACATGTGATTTGCAATCAATTTATGGTCATTCCCTTAATGAAAGTTGCAATATATTCTTGAATATCTTTTCCAACTGTAGATAATCATAATGGGTTTTTTTTTCTTTTCCTCTTCTCCTCCCCCCCCCCCCCCCCCCCGCTCCCCTTGTGACTCCTAGGTAAGCAGACAATGGGTTTTCCACTTTTGACTTTCCCGTATCGATCTGATGATAAATTATACCGGCTTCAGACTCCTCAAAGCCCGTTAGTTCGGCCATCCATATATGATTATTACAGTATGGACTCTTATCCCATTGGAACAAATGCCGTTGTTGCTGTGATCTCCTATAGTGGTTACGATATGGAAGATGCAATGGTAAGATCATAGGAAAACGGATATGGATAGAAGGAAATTTTCAGGCTATTTTTCTTTTTCTTTTTGTGCTTGTGACAATCACAGGAAAAACTTTATGTCTCCTTTATTCAGTGTGAACTTGTATCTCCTTAGATCCTGAGCAAGTCTTCTTGGGAGAGAGGATTTGCACATGGCAGCATCTACAAGACAGAACGTATTGATCTTGCAGAAAAAGTAAAGCAGGGAGAAGACAATCTAGTGTTTGGGATTGGGCATGATAAACCGGTGCAGAGTTTGGACCCCGATGGCCTGCCCCACATTGGAGCTAGACTTCAATATGGAGATCCTTACTATAGCTATGTGAATCTCAACACAGGCGAAAGCTTTGTGACCTACCATAAGTAAGTGCTGTTTGTTGGTGTTTCAGTATTGTTTTCAATAGAAAGGTAGAAAATGCTTTTTACAAATTACATGGATGCCTCTCAATTGTTTGGGTACCATAGCATAATAACTTAACTATAGCCCTGTTGGATCAGGTCCTTGGCCGTATCCAGCAGTCTTACAGTGGTCAATCAACCGTACAAGATAGTTTGCTTATCTCCAAGCAGATGATGTTCAGAGGCAGTCACATTACTATCAAGGTTAATAGCCGTTGATCCCTAACAGGTAGCTTGCCTATCTAAACAACTCAAAAATATTGTCTATAAAATAAAAAGTGTGTTATGAAACTGTGTTTCCCCCAGAATGTACATGTTGTCACCAATTTTTCCAATGATGTTGATTGAGTAAGCGACCTTAAGAAAGTCAGATTTTCATTTCCCACACTTTTTCTACATGTATTTTTTTCTCTCCCTCTCTTCTCACTAACTTCTCATAATTGCAAGACCTTTGTTGACTTGCTTCCTTTCAGATAATGCAGATATTTTTACTATTGAAGCAAAAGAAAATTAATGGAAGACGCTTAATAGGAAAAAGACCCTCCTCTTCCTCAACACCAGGCTATTTTAGTGGTGTATTGCCTCTGGATATCATGCTGTTGTGTACCTTTGAATGCCAGTAGCAAATAATAAAATTAGTGAATTAATTTAATCCCCATTTGTGGCTATCTGAATTGCCATTCTCCAATAAGCATAAAGGAAACCTATAAATTAGCTATGTAGTCTATGTGCAGAGGAAAAATAATATTTTGCTCAATTCCCTAGAATCTACTTGTCAATTTTATTTGGTGATCCCAACTTTTATACTTAACAAGGGGAGAAAGGAAAACAATATTTTCCTTTTTTCTGTGTGTCACAACTATTATACAGAGTAAAGCTCATGTCCACCCCATGAAAAAGGCTACTTCTGCCTTGGAGGGTTTTCTGTTTTCACTACCACTTTGTAAATCAGTATTGAATATACTATCTCAACCAACTTTAAAATTTCTCAGAAGCTTGTTAAAAGTACTTTCGGTGTTTTAATTGTACACATGTAAAAACAAAGCGTTTGTGGTCTGATTGAGAATTGCCTGACTCTGAGGTAAGAAACAGGAAGCTGTTGTGTAGTTGGCAGCATATTTGACCATTAATTTCTTAGATATCATCATGCTACTGTAAATGTAATGAAAAGGAAGAAAAATTAGGTGAGAGCATTTTTAAATTCATGGCACATTTCCTGGTGCCTGGAGATCAAAGTTCAGATAATTTTTTGGAAGTTGTCTTTTCAACTGTTATTCACAATGTTAGATTATGTGCCCCGCTATCTCAGTCTGATCTGTGTTAGCAGACGGCAGAAGCTGCAAAGTCATAGGTGAAGACACTTTCAAGAGATATGTGTCTTTTGAACTGAAAGTCCAACAGTTGGACCCATAACTTTTTGACTTCCAAAAGGCATGCTCTAATATTAAACTATAGACTTTATGGACGCAAATAATGTTCCTTTTATACAAACACTTTCTTCTGTATGAAAAACAACCTGAAAATAATTGCAGTTAAGATTTAGAATGCTATTGAGATAATCTGCATTTCTTTGTATGTATAGCATTAGCATGGTTATCACCTTCTGTTTAGTCTCTTTTATGCAAGTACTTATTTCCTCCAAAAATATGTTGGAAATTCCCTGAAAAAGCTCTTCTAGTAGTAATTAAACTCTTTCCTTTTTTCCCAGGAATAAAGAAACTTGTATTGTAGATAACATCAAGGTGTGCAGTAATGACACTGGAACTGGAAGATTCAAGTGTGTATGCATCACTTTCAGAGTCCCCCGGAATCCAACAATTGGGGACAAATTTGCCAGCCGTCATGGACAGAAGGGCATCTTGAGCCGATTGTGGCCAGCTGAAGACATGCCCTTTACCGAAAGTGGGATGGTGCCGGACATCCTCTTCAACCCTCATGGTTTTCCATCCAGAATGACCATTGGCATGCTGATTGAGAGCATGGCAGGAAAATCTGCCTCACTTCATGGACTCTGTCATGATGCAACCCCATTTACGTTTTCTGAAGAGAATTCTGCTGTGGAATACTTTGGCAAGCTGCTGAAGGCTGCCGGCTATAATTATTATGGGACGGAGAGGATGTACAGTGGGGTATCTGGAGTAGAGCTCGAAGCAGACATTTTCATTGGTCTTGTGTACTATCAGCGCCTGAGGCACATGGTCTCTGACAAATTTCAGGTGAGGACTACAGGGGCCCGAGATAAAGTCACCAACCAGCCCATTGGAGGAAGAAACGTTCAGGGCGGCATCCGCTTTGGGGAGATGGAGCGGGATGCTCTGTTGGCTCACGGCACGTCCTTTTTGCTGCACGATCGTCTCTTCAATTGCTCAGACCGTTCAGTGGCCCATGTTTGTGTTGACTGTGGTAGTCTTCTCTCACCTCTCTTGACAGCTCCACCAGCCTGGTGCACCACTCGCGCCCGACAATACGTTTGTGCCTCTTGTGACCAAAGTAACACCATTGAAACAATTGCTGTCCCTTATGTCTTCCGCTGCTTTGTGGCAGAATTGGCTGCCATTAATGTCAAAATAAAACTTGATGTACAGTAATTATGGCAACTGAGCTGTCCTTTTCTAATTCTGTAGAAGTTAAATATAAAAGGACTTATTTGTGTAGTGCTGTAAGATCTGATTGATACATATTTATGAGGAAAGGGACACTCTGCATATTGTCTACAAGGGGAAAAAAAGCCCTAGAGATGTTTGGAATTATTTAATAAGCTAAATAGCACAGGTCTTGGGTCTTTCTAAAAGGATTGAATGCTAATTTAATTTAATGCAATACTCCATGTTCCCAGAAAGCCCAATAATTTTTCTTTCACTCTTTGGGGTTTACATCTGTCCCTGATAGCAAAGAAAGGCTGGAAACGTAGGAAATGACATTCAAAGCTTTTCCCATAGACAATAAGTAGATGCCCCTATGCCCTTTCAGTATTTAATAACTATTTACATTTAAGCAGAACATTATTTTGATTGCAACCTAATTGATAGCACTGAGAGGTGATGTCAAAGTGCCTTTATAGCACATCTGCTGCTGTGGCCTAGAGGTGGAGCTCTTGCCTCATAAGCAGGAAGTTGTGAGTTCGATCCTAGATAGAGGCAGATGTAGGATCTCCTGCTTGGGCAGGGGGGTTGGACTAGATGACCTGCAAGGTCCCTTCCAACTCTGTTAATCTGTTATCTGTTAACACCTTCCTTGATGTGGATATTGTAAGGAAAGAAGAAAGAGCAACATGATGGCTTGTTCTTTTTATTTTGCAACTACCTTGAATTAAAGATTAAAGGAGTTCTGACTGTCTTGTATTTAATAAATACCCAGAAAGTTTCTGTAGTAGTTTCTCTTTCCATTTTGAAGGGAGATGGTTGCACTTTCTGCTTCAGTTTTTATTTTTAGCTGTTTGACATTCAGCCATGACTTATCAATCATGACCAGCATATGTGTCTTTCATAATCTGTATCCTGTATCTGGCCAGATGTCAAGATTCAAAAGTGACTTAGGAATGGAGTAGTTCTTGTTTTGCTCTTCCCGTTTACTTAACATTGTTCAGAACAGAAAGAAAATTGCAATTTGTATTCAAATGATTTTTCCCTATTAAAGTACTTGTGGACTTTTTTTAGAACACTGCTGAAATGTTGCCTATTTTGATCATAAAGCTACAGAAAAAAGTCTGTGGGAGAAAGTCTAAGCTTTTTAAAATAAAATTTTAAGTCAAACGGGTACTGATTTTAGTGGATTTCATTCTAGGTTAATTTTAAAGTACCGTTTAGGCTTTTGCCTGGAGAAAAAATAAATGTATAACCTCAAGTATATTTATTGGAGATTATCACAGTTCGTTGCATTTCATTTAGGGTGTTTGAGCCTGGCATATGTAGAAAGCTAGAAGGTAGAAACCAAAGATTTAGAAAAGATATATGATTGGCAAACAATTTGTGTTCCTCAGTGAGGTTGTGATTAAAATGGAAAAATATTAGTCAGATTTCTAGAAAGTCATAAGTTGAATGTTTTATTGCTTCAGTTTTTGGCATCTGAACCAATGTAAAATTGATTGGATCAGTGAGCAGAAAAAACAAAAAAATAAAAACAGAATTTCAGGGTCTAGCCTCTGTTTCACCACATACATTTGGACATTAATCCTCTTATATATAGCCAAGGCAACAGTTTCAATTATGGGATTCCAGTCTCAACTTCATAGCTTCTTATCCTAAACTGTTTCACGAATCACAAGTGTTTAGTAATGTTAAAATGGCTACAGCTTTCATCCTTAAGAAAAGTATGATGTAAATACACTTTTATCCATGGTAATCTTTTTTTAATGACTTTTTGCACAGTGCACATACTGTAAATGCACAGATTATCAAAAGGCTGAAGATTGATGCAATCTTATACCTAAAGATTTTCCTCTTTAATGTACAGATAGCATACTTCAAAATACAGTAAAGCATAACAGATAGCCATTTAGTAGAGTGGATGCAGTTTTTTGAGGGAACTTTACCTCCGAATAAAAGACAAAAACTATTGTGGGTAAAGCGGCTTGGACAATGATTGGGCCTAGATTGGCTTTGGTAAAAGAATGTAGAGATCATCTTGGAAGAAAGGAACTGAGCATGTGGAAAGCATGTGACAGAAAAATAGCCCCGCCTTCATTCTGTCCTGTATAAGGTGAGGCAGACAAGCAGTCAACATTCTTTTGTGATATCTTATCACAATAAAATAGCGTTCCTGGAATTATTGTGGTATGTTTGACTTAAACTTTTTCAAAATCAGTGAAGGTTGGATAATCCTACCTTTTGTTGGGATGATTTATCCAAATAGCATTTTGTCATTATTAGTGACATTGTGCAGTCACTAATCTATATAAATAAAAATGTAACAAGAGTTTGTTCAAAACCGCTAATCTCCGAAAGTACTGCACCGATCGCTTCCAAATTTTCACACAACGTTCCTTTGAAATATAGCACCAATGATATATATATATATGGATTGTGTAGATGTCACACCTGTGCCAGATACACACAACGTAAATGTAAAACATTGTAAAAAAGGTAGGTAGATGGATACAGAGAGAGCAGTGGGCCACAAGTATGTCATCCTTTATGACATAAAATACTCTTGAGGCAGAAATACAGTAGGTAGGTAGGTAGAGGGAGAGAGAGGGAGAAATACAGTAGGTAGGTAGGTAGAGGGAGAGAGAGAGGGAGAAATTAGGTAGGTAGGTAGGTAGGTAGAGAGATAGAGAGGGAGAAATACAGTAGGAGGGTAGAGGGAGAGGGAGAAATACAGTAGGTAGGTAGGTTGGGGGTTATATGGTGGTTGTGTGTACGTGTTTATGTGTGCAGGTTGGCCATTTAACCAGACTGGGCCACAGCAATGCATGGCCAGGAACGGCTAGTGTCACTAATAAGCTATTAGTGTCACTAATAAGCTGTGCCCAGGCCGGTTTCCGGCCTGGGCGTAGCACCGAGACGGCATTGGTCGCATTGGTGGATGATCTCTGGAGGGCTCGGGATAGGGGATGTTCCTCTATCCTGGTCCTATTAGACCTCCTACCTCTCCGGTCAGTCGCAATTTGTGTTGGTAGGGGGGCAGAGGTCGACCTCGAGGCCCCTCATGTGGGGTACCTCAGGGGTTGGTCCTCTCGCCACTCCTGTTCAACACCTACATGTAGCCGCTGGGCGAGATCATCCGTGGTTTTGGGGTAGAGTACCATCAGTATGCTGACGATACTCAGCTGTACATCTCTACCCCAAACCACCCCAATGATGCCGTTGAGGTGATGTCCCGGTGTCTGGAGGCCGTACGGGACTGGATGGGGAGTAACAAACTCAGACTCAACCCGTCCAAGACTGAGTGGCTGTGGTTTCCGACGTCCCGGTATAGCCAGTTTATACCAACACTGACCATTGGGGGCGAGTCATTGGCCTCCGTGGAAAGGGCTTGCAACTTAGGCGTCCTCCTGGACTCTCGGCTGTCCATGGACGACCATGTAACTGCCATGGCCAGGGGGGCTTTTTTCCAGGTTCGCCTGGTTCACCAGCTGCGCCCCTTACTAGACCGGGACGCCCTTCGCACAGTCACTCATGCACTCGTGACATCCCGTCTAGACTACGGAAACGCTCTCTACATGGGGCTCCCCTTGAAGTGCACCCAAAGACTACAGCTAGTGCAGAATGCGGACTCGCGGGGGATCTTGCGAGCCTCTCGGCACTTCCACGTAACACCTCTCCTGCGCGAGCTGCACTGGCTGCCTGTGGCCTTTCGGGTGCGCTTCAAGGTGTTGATTACCATCTTTAAAGCGCTCCATGGCACGGGTCCTAGTTACTTGCGAGACCGCCTCCTTCCTCATACTTCCCTCAGACCGATTCGCTCCCACAGAGAGGGTCTTCTCCAGGTGCCATCGGCCGGGCAATGCCGACTGGCAACACCCAGGGGAAGGGCCTTGTCTGTGGCGGGCCCTGCCCTCTGGAACAACCTACCCCCTGATCTCAGGACTATCACGGACCTCCGCCTCTTCCGCCAACGTCTAAGACACACTTCTTCCATCTAGCTGGCATGGCCTAATTTCCGAGACTATTTTACCGACTGATTTTAAATTAATTTATAGTTTTAATAAGAGGGTTTTAAATTAATTTTAACACAGGGTGTTGTTTATTTAATAGGATTTTATATTGACTACTTACGACGTATTTATTCTTGCATATATGTTTGTATCCATATTTTATTCGTCTGTGCACCGCCCCGAGTCCCTTATGGGAGAGGACTGCGGTATATAAGTTTAATAAAATCTAAAATCTAAATCTAAGCTCAAATGTAACTCAATGCTGACAGCCCCAAATAACTTTTTACTTATTCATGACACCCAAATTCACATATTTCATTTTGCTAATTCATTTTTGGACTCAACTAGGAGAAAGGCAGTAAAATCATGAGATCTTTTGAGTCCTACATTGCTGCCCATCTTCTGCCTCTGTCTGGAACAAAGTAGAGGAAGAACAGTATAGAGAGAAATAACAATTGGTATGTGTATCAAAAATTCATTGAATGCAGTAACCACAGGAACATTTCTACATCTCAAAACTAGTTAAGCATCTAAATCACATTTGAACAAGAATATCAGAAACCATTGTCTTGCCTTTTTCTTTATAAACAGCCAGGTTAATGAACAATCTCCAACCACTGTAGTCTCTTTAATAGTAAAGCCTCTTTAATATTTAATAATACATATTTAATAAAATAAGGTTCTTTCATTACTGTGACATTTGAACACAGACATATTGCTTAGAACAGGAAACTTGAGAGCACCTTACCTAGAAATTACCTCAATACCACCTGTGTTCAAATTTGCATATCTTTTTTAAAAAAATCAGTATTTTTCTGTAAACATATGGAGAACAGAAACTGCACGTCACTAATAATGACAAAATGCTATTTGCATAAATGATCCCAACAGAAGGTAGGATTAGCCAACCTTCACTGATTTTGAAAAAACTTAAGTGGCTTTGGAATTCACAGGGATCACTAGGAAACTACATGGCTGTTAGTTTAGACTGGGATTTTTTTTTTAAAAAGTCTAAAGGCTGAACACCATAGCAACCACTTCCATTGCAAGAAAATCACATGGGCATGTCCATGCAGTCATTAAGGAACAGGACTCAATGTTTCTCAATCTTAGCAACTTTAAGATGTGTAGATTTCAATTCCCAGAATGGCCCAACTAGCATCTTAAAGTTGTCAAGGTTGAGAAACAGTGTCCTCACCTATAAAGTACAGGAAGAGGAAATGTTTAATGGATGGCAAATGAGTGGGGCATGTGGCCATTACAATGATTCTGTCCTAACCTTTCACCAGTATTGCAATTCAAGATGTTATTTCACCCAACATTATTCAAATTTCTGTTTAGGAAATGTCACTTGTTTTCCAAAATATCTTATGCAACATGGGCTTAATAGTATGAATTATCTCGTGGGATGCCACGAGAGAGATCTTGTTTGGGAGGAGTTTGACTCCGTTACTTCCGAGGATATGGACAGGCTACGTGGGCGACTGCGAGCCACCACATGTTTATTGGACCCGTGCCCCTCCTGGCTTGTACTGGCATCCTGGGAGGTGACACGAGGCTGGCTCCAAGAGGTTGTCAACGCATCCTTGAGTGAGGGTTCCTTGCCTGCCTCCCTAAAAGAGGCCATGGTGAGGCCCCTCCTCAAGAAGCCCTCTTTGGACCCAGCTCTTTTGAACAACTACCGTCCAGTCTCCAACCTTCCCTTCTTGGCGAAGGTTGTTGAGAGTGTGGTGGCACAACAGTTTCCCCGTCACCTGGAGGAAGTTGACTATCTAGATCCGCGCCAGTCCGGCTTTCGGCCCGGGCATAGCACCGAGACGGCATTGGTCGCGTTGGTAGATGATCTCTGGAGGGCCAGAGCTGGGGGATGTTCCTCCATCCTGGTCCTATTAGACCTCTCGGCGGCTTTCAATACCATCGACCATGGTATCCTATTGCATCGGCTGGGGAGGTTGGGGGTGGGAGGCACCGTTTTACGGTGGTTCTCCTCCTACCTCTCTGGCCGATCGCAATTTGTGCGGGCAGGAGAGCAGAGGTCGACCCCGAGACCCCTCACATGCGGGGTGCCTCAGGGGTCGGTCCTCTCGCCTCTCCTGTTTAACGCATACATGAAGCCGCTGGGTGAGATCATCCGTGGTTTTGGGGTAGAGTACCACCTGTACGCTGATGACACCCAGCTGTACATATCTACCCCAAACCACCCCAACGATGCCGTAGCGGTGATGTGCCAGTGCCTGGAAGCCGTGCGGATCTGGATGGGAAGTAACGGACTTAGGCTCAACCCGACCAAGACCGAGTGGCTGTGGTTTCCGGCTGCCCGATTCAACCAGCTCTCTCCAACGCTGGCCATAGGGGGCGAACATCTTGCCCCTGTGGATGGGGCGCGCAACTTGGGTGTCCTCCTGGATACCCGGCTGTCCATGGAAGATCAAGTGACAGCCGTGGCCAGGAGGGCGTTTTACCAGGTTCGCCTGGTACGCCAGTTGCGCCCCCTATTGGATCGGGACGCCCTTCGCACAGTCACTCATGCTCTCGTGACATCCCGACTGGATTATTGCAACTCTCTCTACATGGGGCTCCCCTTGAGGTGTACCCGGAGGCTTCAGTTGGTCCAGAATGCAGCCGCGCGAGCAATTATGGGCACGTCTAGGTTTGCCCACGTAACACCGCTCTTGCGCGAGCTGCACTGGCTACCTGTCGTCTTCCGGGTGCGCTTCAAGGTGTTAATTACCATCTTCAAAGCGCTCCATGGCTCGGGACCTAGCTACCTGTGGGATCGGATCCTGCCCCATACATCCTCACGGCCGATTCGCTCCCACAGAGAGGGACTTCTCCGGGTGCCGTCCACTAGACTTTGTCAGCGGGCGACGCCCAGGGGAAGGGCCTTCTCTGTGGCGGGCCCAGCCCTCTGGAATGACCTTCCCCCCGATATCAGGACAACCACGGACCTCCGCTCCTTCCGCTTAAAATTAAAGACGCACTTTTTTCGTCTGGCCGGCCTTGGGTAGTCTCTTTTTAGGTTAGGGGTTTTTAGGGGTAATTTTTAGTTTAGTTTATGGGTTTTAGCGCAGGATCAATTTAATCTATTTTTAACTTTGTATTTTGTATTTGTCTGTGGTTTTATTTGTATTTTTAATTGCCTGTGCCCCGCCTCGAGTCCCCTTGGGGAGAGAGAGCGGGATATAAAATTAAATTATTATTATTATTATTATTATTAAATTATTAATTATTATTATTGAAGAAGTTGCTGTTCCAATAGGTAATGTGTTTTTCTCCCCAATCATAAAATGTGCCCTTTGGTTTTCCTATAAGAGACATAAAGTAGACATGGTAAAATTTAGGATGGGTTCATATAGCCCACTAACCCAAAGCCAAATAGCTTAAAGCCAGTTTATACGCTATGATTTGTTGCCAAGCATTTTCTGCAAATCTGTCCAGTTACAGGTTAGTCACTATACCATAATCAGACAACCATGATTTAGTACAACTATGCTTTATAAAAAGGATCAACTTTGTATCTCATTATTAACCTCTCCAAACGATAATAGGTATAACAGAGGAAAACAGATTTAGGGAAATAAAAAGCTGCCTTGCCAACAATCAGCATTTTACATGTAGTCACTTAGTAATACAGCATCAACAGCAGGTGCACTTCCACAAGTTGCGACACATGACTTTTGGTTAAACTGCAAAGCACAACTATTCAGGTGCACATTTGCTTGCAACAAGCAGAGGCTGATTTTGTGGCTTAAAAGATGATAGCAGCTAGACATTGTTTTAGGGTTTTTTAAATTCTTCACTCCTTGCTAATTTTCAATTTAAGCTGACATTTCTTTAAAAAAAGCTTTGTAGACAAGTATTTGGAAAAAAATCAGTTGTAAGTAAAATGGTACCTTGGTACACATTGTTAATTGCTTCCAGGTGCAATGAGTAGCAAAACCAATGAGTAACACACACTTTTTCCCCACAAGGAATAATGTAGTAAGTCACAAGGCAGCCAACACTGACATGTTCTAGCGTGTGTGTTAAGTATCAAACAAATAATGAGTACTGGGACAGAATCTTCATGTCAAAATGCATTGAGTACCAAATTCTATGAGTTTCAAAGCAGTAGAGCACCAAGGAACCACTGTAAATATATTAAATTAGTCATTCTCCAAATTGGTACTATCTAGTGAATTGGGGAGCTACAACTCACTACATTGGGAAGATACTCCATTGGGAAAGGTTAATTACCTATAAATAGACTTGATTATGATGTTTCCACATACTTATATCTTCATTTTCTCCCTTAAAGATATTGTCCCAATACTCTTTTAATAAATCATGGATTAACAAATCACAATGAAAAATGTCTATGGAGATTCTCAATCCTGGAGGGTCATGGTTGTCCCAAAGGTGCTTTTTCAAGAAGCAACTGGACTTTCGGTTTTTCTTTCAATTTTTCTCAGAACTGAAGAAGCTTCTTGGAGGAGAAGAAAAACTTTCTTTAAAAAAAACAACAAAGTCCAGTTGCCTCTTGAAAAAGCACCTTTGGGCCACAATGAAAAATATTTTTCATTTCACCATGTCACTTGAAACCAGGCAAACAACACATAACTGATTGGCAACTTCAAGAAACTAAGCAAGATTGTTATGTGTAACTGCTGCAAGATTATTATATGCACAACAATGAACTTTGAAATACCCACAACAAAGGAATGGTTGCTGAAGATGATAAAATTAGTTGAGATGGCAAATTTGACTGGAAGGACAATATCTACATTTATTAGTACTGGAAACCTGCTAAGGACCTTTTGCTGAAAAAAATAAAAAAATGAACTTTTGATTTATAGGTTTAGAAAGAATAGACTATGAAAATAATGTATGTTACAACCATAGAGTAAAATATAAACATACTTATAATTATTGTTAAGACCAGGAGTTGCTTCTATATAACTTTTTTCTACTTATTTCTTTGCACTTTTTCACTTACTATTTTTCTTTCAAAACTTTTATACATTAAATTTTTAAAATTAAACACAGACACACACACATACACACCCTGCAATCTCACAATCCAGAGTCTTTATGTTTATAACATCTGTCTCCCCTGTGAACCTTTATTTAGCAAGTGAAGGAAATCTACTCGCTGTTTTATTCTAATTTCTTCTTTTGGCCCCAGTCAAATATGCTCAAAAGGGTAGGAATATTGGTTGAGCTCCATCTGGCATTCTCTATTTTTGCTATCAATGGCTTGTATTTTGAGACCAAACTAAACCCAAATATTTGCAGTTATATTTAATTATATGTATTTCAATTATTTTTATAAGCCATGATCTGTGAAATAAATGATTCATTTCACTTCATACATCACACTAAGCCATAACTAAAGAAACCACATTACAATTTCTTCTTTTGGCCCCAGTCAAATATGCTCAAAAGGGTAGGAATATTGGTTGAGCTCCATCTGGTATTCTCTATTTTTGCTATCAATGGCTTGTATTTTGAGACCAAACTAAACCCAAATATTTGCAGTTATATTTAATTATATGTATTTCAATTATTTTTATAAGCCATGATCTGTGAAATAAATGATTCATTTCACTTCATACATCACACTAAGCCATAACTAAAGAAACCACATTACAATTTCTTCTTTTGGCCCCAGTCAAATATGCTCAAAAGGGTAGGAATATTGGTTGAGCTCCATCTGGCATTCTCTATTTTTGCTATCAATGGCTTGTATTTTGAGACCAAACTAAACCCAAATATTTGCAGTTATATTTAATTATATGTATTTCAATTATTTTTATAAGCCATGATCTGTGAAATAAATGATTCCTTTCACTTCATACATCACACTAAGCCATAACTAAAGAAACCACATTACTTTAGTCGAGTGAAGACTGGAGACTTTTAGGTTCCTTGCCTCACCTATATCTAGCAAAAGAATGTGAAAGAAACACATGAAAATATGAATATATCACAACACAGAAATCATCTTTGGATATTGGCTTTCATAGAAACAAAATCATTTTAGAAACCTGAAAGGCCAAGAGTTTATATTGCATGTTTATTTCTTATCCAACACAGCTAAATCTCCCATTCAAGTTTCCAACTCCACAACTTTGTCATGCTTTTCTCTCCCAAGGCTTTGGTTTCTGAGTCATCTGAGATGGCGTTGGACTCCCATTGGTAGCAGAGATATTTAGCTTCTGGAGCCCAGGGATGTCCTGTCCACTCTGGAACAGGTGAAGGATTTCTGAAAACGACACAGAGGCATCTGGAGGAGGAGGAGGATCGGCAGGGCTATTCTGTCCCTCTTCCTGGCTATCACTTCCTGCCCGGGAAAATCCACTTGCGGTCTCCGCTACAGCAGATTCCATTCTTCGGAGAGCTAATAAACAACGCTGATCGTCCGGTCATTAATGGAAAGGGGGAAATCTTTCAGGCACGTCCCTAAACACGGGGAGAGAGATGGGAAAATCACCTTTTCCCCGCACTTGTCCCCTCCCTCTCCCACAATCCTCAACCCTGAGAATGAACAGCCAGCTGCCTGTGAAAAGCCTTATTCCCACGTAGTCCCGCGCTCTGGAGTGGATCACTCCTTCATTTGGAGGGTCTCATACATTTAGCAATCCTGGGCAGATTTTCCCGTAATTGGTGGGAAACGGAGCCGGGGACTCGGCCCGCCACCTTCACCGTGATCGCTTTTCTTTGGTGCTTCCAAAGAGCGACAGCTCCCCGGACTTTCAGGCTGAACATGCTGGGTGCCATTTCCTTCAGGGATCGCTTCTCCCCCCCCCCCCCCAACCCTGCAAAGCAGAGCCCCGCAGCGCTTCCTAAAAACCCGGGAACTTCAAAGAGCCAGAGAAGCCGCCCTGTTGCCCTAAAGAGCCACGCGTCGGCCAGATCTTTCCCGCCCAGTCTGCCCAGAAGCGACGCGCCCCCTCCGCCTTACCCATTCCAGGAAGAGGCTTCGTGAAAAAGGACCTTCAATGACCAACCATTTTTTCCCCAAAGCGAAATCCCGCCCGCATTTACCGAGTCCTCCTGGTTTCCCGGAAGTTACAATGAAGGCGGCCAGGCGAGGGAATGAGGACAGGCCGTACCAAGATCGATTTATTAGCGGGGAAATAACCACAACTTGCAATTGGGCCTCTGTCGTGAACGAGAAATAAGGCTTTCTTTCCTGTGAAGGCTGAATGGCAAATAACATGGGATTTGTTATTTGTTAGCTAACATAGTTAGTCTGATTTATATTATTTCTTTTAAAGTGATGTTCAAGATTTATTAGCTTTTAACATTCCTAAACTGATAAACAAGTTGGAGACTAGCTCCAGATAAGAAAAGTTTGTTAGTACAATTTGGGGGTCTGGCTTATCTCTTGTGAACCCTAAACCAGGGGTCCCCAACCTTTTTTGCACCAGGGACCGGTTTCATTTTAAAGAAAATTCCGCGGACCAGCTGGCATAGACGGGGAGGGGGAACAGGCGGTGCATGCGCACGTGGGGGGGGGTGAGTCGGCTCACTCGCCCCTCTAGGGCCCCCACCGGCGTGAGCGGCCACACCTGTGCTCTCCCGCCCCCGGTTTGCGCTCTGCCCATGGGGCTGCCCCAGTGGTGTGGCCTATTTTGGGGGCGTGGCTTAGTAGTCATGTGACAGGGTGGGAGTGGCCACCTTTTAAAATGTGGTGAAACTCATTTAACAACTCTTGCTCTTGCTTAGCAACCAAAATTTTGGACTCAATTGTGATGATAAATTCTTTCTTTCTTTCTTTCTTTCTTTCTTTCTTTCTTTCTTTCTTTCTTTCTTTCTTTCCTCCTTTCCTTTCCTTCCCTTCCCTTCCCGTTGGGTCACTGGCAGCGGCAGGCCAGATTTACTTCCAGGTACGCCGGTGGAACCCCCTCTCACCGGTTCTCTAAATTTCACCAACCGGCTCTCGCGAGTAGGTGCGAGCCTGCAGAAACCCACCACTGGGCTGCCCCGTCCTCCCTCCTCCTCCTCTCTGGCCCTGTGGCCCGGTTCCTATCAAGCCACAGACCAGCACCGGTCCACGGACCGGGGGTTGGGGACCCCTGCCCTAAACAACCTTTCTCCTTAGAATTTATTCCCTTCAGACCTCATTTTAATAAACATGTATGCTGTTATTGTTATGTACTGACACCGTTTGAATTCCCCGGCAACAGCCAGTCGCGTCTGATTGGCCAAGACGCGACTGGCTGTGGCTGAAGCGGGAGATGCGCGGATTGGCCGGCTCTCTGACAGCTCCATATAAAAGGAGCTGTCAGAGAGAAGGCGCGCGCTTTTTGTTCTGGTTAACTTACTGTTGTAGTTCTTGTTGGTTTTCCACTAAATAAAAGCCGTTGGATCAACCGGGTCTGGACCCTTCTTCAATACACAACACTGGCGACGAAGACTGGGGCCCGGCATCGATCCTCCTACCGTATCTCTTCACCCTGCGGATCGAAGAGACTTTGTGACTCCACCGGCAAATTCGGCCTAGTTTTGCCTCACGAACATGGCCACTCTCCCTCCCTTCGCGACCTACGACCCATCGGCGGAATCCTGGGAGGCTTTCTTGGCGCGTTTCGACTGTTTTCTCCTCACCGATGTGGGCGGAGAACTCACCCCTGAGAGGCGTCTGGGCCTCTTCCTCGGCTGCGGCGGCCGGACTGTTTTTGCCGTCGCGCGCAACATAGCCGCCCCCGCCGCGGTTCAAGACCTCGAGTGGGGTGTCCTGCAGGCCCGCCTCAAGGCCCATTTTGCCCCGGCGCCATCCAAAATTTCGCGCCGCTGTGCTTACCGGCAATGCCGCCAACTGCCAACGCAGTCGGTGGTTGACTTTTTGCAAGCCCTGCGCGCGGCCGCCCTCCTCTGCGAATTCCCGGCCCCGTTCCTGGATGAATCTCTCCTTGAGCAATTCGTTGCGGGGCTTCGGGACATCAAGCTCCGCCGCCGGCTCCTGGCCCGCTCGGACATTACTTTGGAGCAGGCCATTGAGGACGCCAGGGCCGCGGAACTGGCGGACGCCACGTCCGACCTCTACCTGGGCCAGCCTGCCCAGCCTATTCCCTCTCCGAGGGCCTGCCTCGTAAACGAACTTGCCCCGCTCGACCCCCTGGAAGACGGCTCGCCTTATGAAAGCGTCGCCCGCCTACAGGCCTCCGGCCGCGGCTCATTCAGGCCCGGCTCCTCACGCAAAGGGGCAGCTGCCTGTGCTGGGTGCGGCGGCGCGCATGCCAGGAGCGAGTGCCCCTATAAAGACACCATCTGCCGCCGGTGCGATAGACGGGGCCACATCGCCCGCGCGTGCCGTGCCGTCCTCTCCCGCCGGGTGGACCAGGGCCCCCAGCACCCCGTGCCGCCGACCCCGCCGGCCGTTCCAGCCTACGGACGACGGCCCCCACAGCGACGCCCGACTCCGGAGGCTGCCTGCTATGCCACGACGGACGTCGGGGACACCTTTCCCATCGCTGCCGATGACCGTAGGCGAATTTCCACCTCCTTGACCCTTGAGGGACACCCCCTATCTATGGAGGTTGACTCGGGGTCGTCCCGGTCCCTCATTTCGTGGGGACAACTGAGGGCCTTGTGCCCTAAACTGTCACCCGGGGACCTTTCTCGCCCAGACGCCCTGCTCCGAGACTACCAGGGCAACCCCATCGCTGTCATGGGGCTACGCCGCGTCCGCGTCGTGTACGGACGGTTCTCCGGGGCCCTACCCATCCTGGTCGTCGAGCGACCCCTTCCCGCGCTCATAGGCCTCGATTGGTTCGACGCCCTGGGCCTCTCCATCCAGCGGGTCCACCGGGTGCCCGCCTCCTCGGCCGTTGAGGCCGTCCTCGCCGAGTTCAAAGATATTTTTGACGGCTCGCTGGGTTCCTACCGGGGTACCCCTGTCTCCCTCAACCTCGACCCCCAGGTTGCCCCAATTCGGCTCAAGGCCCGCAGGCTGCCGTTCGCCTTGAAGCCGCGAGTTGACGCGGAGCTTGATCGTCTCGTGGCGCAGGGCGTATTGGAACCCGTTGACCAGGCGAAATGGGAGACCCCCATTGTGGTCCCCATCAAGCCCGACGGGTCCATACGCATCTGCGCCGACTATAAGTCGACGATCAACCGCGGGCTTCAGGCGAACCCATATCCAGTTCCCGTGGTGCAACACCTGCTCCACTCCTTGGGGCAGGGGTGCATCTTCGCGAAGCTGGATATGGCTCAGGCCTACCAGCAGCTACCGGTGGATGACGATGCGGCTGATGCCCAGACCATCGTCACTCACCGAGGAGCTTTTCGCTGTCGCCGCCTCCAATTCGGCGTCTCCGTTGCCCCGGGGATCTTCCAGAGCCTCATGGAGCGGCTGCTCCACGGGCTCCCGGGCGTCGTACCGTACTTCGACGACGTCTTGATAGCTGCTGCCAGCCTATCAGACCTCGCCGAGGTACTCCGGAAGGTCCTCCACATTTTTAGGGGCGCGGGCCTTAAATTAAAGCTCAGCAAATGCAGGTTTGCTGTGCCGAGGGTGGAGTTCCTGGGTTTCGTTGTGGATGCCCAGGGTATCCACCCCGCTCCTGCCAAGGTCGAGGCCATCCGCAAGGCCCCTGTGCCGAGCTCCAAAACGGAGCTGCAGGCATTCCTCGGCTTGGTCAATTTCTACGCCCCCTTCATTCCTCACAAGGCGTCACTAGCCGAGCCGCTGCATCGATTGCTCGATCGCTCGGCGGTTTGGCTCTGGGGCAGCCGCGAAGCGCATGCGTTCGCGGCTGTCAAAGAGCTGCTGACGTCAAGGGCTGTGCTAGTGCAATATTCTGCAAGCCAGCCCCTGACGCTGGCGGCGGACGCCTCTCCCTTCGGACTGGGGGCTGTCCTGAGCCATGTCCTGCCCGATGGCTCGGAGGCCCCCATCGCCTTTTACTCCCGGACGCTGACTCCAGTGGAGCGGAACTACAGCCAGATCGATAAGGAGGCTCTGGCTGTGGTCTCCGGGATTAAAAGATTTCACGAGTACCTGTACGGCCGCTCGTTCACCGTGTTCACTGACCACAAGCCGCTCCTTGGGCTTCTGGCCGGTGACCGGCCCACCCCCCCCCCCCATTCTCTCACCCAGGATGACACGGTGGACGGAGTTCCTGGCCGCGTACGAGTACGCGCTGCTTTGCCGTCCAGGCAAACACCTGGGGCACGATGACGCCCTCAGTCGCTGCCCCCTTCCTCAGGCGGACCAGGAGCCGGTACCGGCCCTCTCCGTCCTGTCTGTGGCCTACGCCGGGCTTCCCCTCACGTCTTCGGACGTGGCGGCCCGGACCAGATCAGACCCCGTCCTTTCCCGGGTCTCAACTTGGGTCCTGCGGGGGTGGCCGTCGGCCGCCGTGGCCGCCGAGTTCAGGCCCTTCAAGGCCCGCCAACTGGAGCTATCGCTCCACAGTGGGTGCTTGCTATGGGGGGACCGTGTCATCCTTCCACAGCCCCTGCGCCGTCAGGTACTCGAGGCCCTCCATGCCAACCACCCAGGCATAGCTCGCATGAAGGCCCTTGCCCGGAGCTACGTCTGGTGGCCACGCATGGACGAGGAGGTGGCCGCCTTCATTGGCGCTTGCCAGGCATGCCAATCCACCCGCCCTGCCCCTCCGGCTGCACCTTCCCGCTCCTGGGATGCTCCCAAGTCTCCGTGGGCTCGCATCCACATCGACTTCGCCGGCCCATTCCACGGCCGGACGTTCCTGGTGGTGGTGGACGCTTACTCCCGCTGGGCGGAGGTCGTTCTCATGGCCTCCACCACAGCCGAGAGTACCGTGCGTGCGCTCCGGCGCCTATTTTCCACGCACGGGTTGCCGGACACCCTGGTCTCCGACAACGGCCCGCAATTCCACTCCTCCACTTTCCAGGAATTCCTGGCCTCCCTGGGGATCCGCCACGTGCCTACCGCCCCCTACCACCCTGCCGCCAATGGCCGGGCGGAACGGGCCGTTCGCTCGGCCAAGGAGGCCCTCGGCAGGATGGCCGGGGGGGACTGGCAGGCAAGGGTAGATGCTTACCTGCTTGGTCAGCATTCTACGCCTTGCCCGGCATCAGGGAAAAGCCCCGCGGAGCTGCTGATGGGCCGCCGCCTGAGAACCGAGTTGGACCGACTGCACCCCCTCTACAACGAGGTGCAGCCGTGCAACCTGGGGGTCCCCTCTCCCCGCCTCTTCACCTCGGGCGAGGAAGTGTACGCCCGGAACTTTGCAGGAGACCCCCGATGGGTCCCTGCCACCGTTGACGCACTAACCGGGCCGTGCTCTTATAGGGTTCGGAGGCCCGACGGATCCGAGTGGCGGCGCCATGTGGACCAACTAAGGCGTCGCCACCCAGCGCCGGACGACCCGAACCCCCGGCCGACATCCGCAGACCCGGCGACCGACATTCCGCTATTCGACCTGAACCAGCCGGCCGAGCCCCGGCCCGCAGCGGGCTCCAACTCCCCAGCAGGGCCATCCCCGGGGCTGACGACGATGGAACAGCCCTGCCTGGGGGGGCCCTGGAACGCCTCCTACCAACATCAGACAACTCGGCCCCCTGCTCGCCCAAAATCACAAGGCCCACCAGGCCCGGCCTACTCCTCCCCACGGCGCCGGGGGCTTGACTCTGTCCTCAAACCGATCGCCACGCCCCCTCGCCCCGTCCTACCTTTGTCGGAGGCTTCCGGCTATTCGCTAGGCCGCTCTGACGTTGTCCGGGACTACACCCCCGGCAGGGAGGAGCCCGATCGGACACGTCCTCTTCCTCCGCCTTCCGAAGTCGATCTGAGGCGCTCTGGGCGGAGTCGACGCAGCCCCGCCTACCTCAGCGAGTACGTATGCTAATGGGCCCGCATGCGTACTCGCTGGGGGGAAACGAGTGTTATGTACTGACACCGTTTGAATTCCCCGGCAACAGCCAGTCGCGTCTGATTGGCCAAGACGCGACTGGCTGTGGCTGAAGCGGGAGACGCGCGGATTGGCCGGCTCTCTGACAGCTCCATATAAAAGGAGCTGTCAGAGAGAAGGCGCGCGCTTTTTGTTCTGGTTAACTTACTGTTGTAGTTCTTGTTGGTTTTCCACTAAATAAAAGCCGTTGGATCAACCGGGTCTGGACCCTTCTTCAATACACAACAGTTATCCTGTCCAATCAACTTTCCTCTTTCAGGTTTCTTTGTTATGTTAACTATAAAAGGGGATGTTAGCTAAAGATCGGGGTTCCCTCTTTGAATGAGGAATCCCTTTTATCTGAATATTCTGATAAATTGTAATAAAATGATCTTCCTGTCTCGGTTTGTCTCATTGGAAAATATGCACACCGAGGCACGAGCCCAGAAAGGTCATATTTGGCCATCAAGGCCTAAGCAAAAATCAAAGCGTATTAGGCCAATCTTTGAAAGATCTACTAAATGACTGGGGGAGGGTCACACTCTTTTTTTGGCAGCCCAGGTTTGATATTCATAAATTGAAAGGGTCTCTGAAGGATTTTGCAGGGGTTCCCAAACTTGGCAACTTGAAGACTGGAGGACTTCAACTCCCAGAATTCTCCAGCCAGCAGCTGGCTGGAGAATTCTGGGAGTTGAAGTCCTCCAGTCTTCAAGTTGCCAAGTTTGGAAACCCCTGGATTAGAGCATACACAGAGTGTGACCTAATTGAGTTTTTGTTAACTGTTGAGCTGAGCTAAATTCCATTGTAACCTAATGTGCCAAGGGCATAGATCAAAACCTTACAAAGTTTAACTCAGTGTTTTTCAAACTTGGCAATTCTAAGACGCATGGACTTCAGTTCCCAGAATTCCCCAGCCAGCATTGGGAGTTGATGCCCACACATTTTAAAAGTTGTCGAGTTTGAAAAACGCCGAGTTTAACTCTAGTTTACACTTCATATGAATTTCCAGAAAGATAGTCTGGTGTAAAAAGGCAAGTGGGATGGGTCCTGGTTAGAACTTGGATGAGAAAGCAAGAAATACTATCAAAGTTGTAGGTTTTTTAAAAATTGGGGAAGGGGGGAGAATCCCAGAAGGCAGCAATAGAAAACTACTTTCATATTTGCCAAGATGGTTCTGATTTTTTTTTACAGCTCACATCGGTTATCTCTAAACTACAGTACATTTTGGATTATTTGTATGTTTGCTTTATAATTTTTTGTACTCTTTATGTTTTAATTCAAGTATCCCAGAGTCACAAATGTGGAATGGACAGCTATATAAAATGAATAAATAATTCATGAAGTCACAAGTAGCAGAGCTGACTTGGCTTTATTTTTAGTTGAATTGTTTGGAAAAGCCGCCAAGAATATGGTAGCATTACAAAGATTAATACTAATTATTATTCATCATACTAATTATTAATTTTAATGGACCATAGACTACACTATTAAATGCCTTGACAGCCAGTAAATAGACGGCCATTATTGAAAATGGATTGGTCAAGGACAGAATTACCTATAAGAAATTACCATTAACAAATCTGGTCACTTTTTAGAATTCCCTGTATTTACGACTCTTCCCAATAATTGCCTATTTCAAGACAATGTTCCTTGAAACTAAAGACATTGAGCCTGATTCAAGAAAATTTGTTAGTTTTAAAGAGTTACAAAACCTGTTCCAGTTGTCTTCCTTATTCCTCCAAATAGTTATTAACATGTTCTAAAACCTGAGACAGATGCTAATTACACTTTGTCTTTATAAAAAATGTGTGTAGGTGTGTTGTGTAAGTATACACTGTGGACTTTGAAGAAGTAAGGTAGGTATTTATTGAAAAGTATTGATGCTTTTGAATTTTGGTGTTGGAGAAGATTCCTGAGAACACGTGGACAGCTAAGAAAACAAACCAATAGATCACTGAATAAATCAACCCCAAGTTCTCACTTGAGGCACAAATGACCAGGCTCAAATTATCCTATTTTGGATATATTATGCAGATATCCAACTCTCTAGAAAAGATTCTGATGCTAGGAAAGGGGGAAAGAAAGAAAGAAGAGGAAGACTAGCAGCCAGCTGGATGGATGGAAGTACAGTGATGTCAAATGCACAGTTGGAAGACCAGGTTAGGAACAAATTGTCATGGAGAAAGTCCATCTGTGTAGTCACTAAGAATAAAAAATGATTTGATGGTACATTAACAGTCAATATATATGCTGTCCAGGGGCAATTTGAGATGGTTAGAACCAATAAATAAACGTGATGTGTACATGTACAGGTGTTCATATCACTCTTCATGCTTCAGATACTGTTACTTTTTAATACTAACATAAAATCTGTTTGTGGCAATGGCAATACAAAGAGACAAGCCATTTTGAAAATATTAAAAAGGAGAGTGACATAAGCAAAAACCTTGAGGTTTTTGTCAAGAAGCTGTGCAGCTGTTACCAATGGGAAAGGAAAACGGTGGTCAGAAAGAACTTCAGTTGAGTTTTGTGTCAGTTACAAACACACATTTTCAGAAGCATCCTTGTTCCTTGAAATGATGCTATGGGCTTTCCAAGTGAACTTGGCCTGGAGGCCATGTGGGCATCTCTTGATCATTGCAATTCTCCAACTTCTGACATGTAAGTAAAATTTTCAGAACTTCTTTGGAAAAAAAGGTGGGAAACCATTGGAAAAACATAGGTGAATTTAATAAATAAGACAGTGGTCTTGGAAGACCTGTAAAAATTATGGGAATGAAGAAAAGTGACAGTACAAGGAGAGGGAAAGGACACCGCCCCGGGTCCCTGTGGGGAGAGGGTGCGGTTAATAAATCCGAATTTGAATTTGAACTATATTTTTATGGAAAAAAAGAGAAATCCCAGTGAATCTCCAAAAACAACAAATCTTAATAATGCACTATTATTTCCATAGGGGAAAATAGTCTTCTAAACTAATTTTGTGCATGCATATTTATAATAAACCATTTCTTTGGATAATAGGTCACCATTCCTTAGGTCTATTTTCAACTCTGACACCACCACTCTATCTGGAAATAAATGGTGAAAGAAAGACCCTGTTTGTATGTTTAGTGAATGATTTATCAGAGAACTCACTGGGAGTCATTTCATTTTCCAATGGAAATGGGAGCATGTTGGACTCTTATACTTACGGCATTTTCAAGGAAGAGGATGGCTCTTTCAGCACAATCGCACACATTTCCATACCCAGCAAAGAATTTGAATCATGGAATATTGTCATCTGCTCGGTTGCACAAAATCAAAACTCAAGAATATGGAACACTACCTCTCTACAAATCTCTGGTATTTATCAAAGGGGGAGGGAAATATTTAAGTGTAAAAAATACATTAAATTATAATGTGGCAATTATGTATAAATTGGATTAATTCTGACTTAATGATTATTTATTAAATAAAGCAGAGTTGGCTCCCTCAGCATGCCATGCTGAAACATATAATTATTGCTTAAAAGTGCACCTGAATTCACAAAAAAAGCAAAAGCCAAACACACTGGGGCTTTTCTTCTCAAAATAAAGAAATAAACTAATTTGTGCATGCTGGCCCCATATAAATAAATGACAATTTTATTAGGGTTGGCCAGGCTAAAAATAGATATATCAATTATCTCTAATAACTAAAGTGGGTGCTTAAAAGTTTGTGAATGTTTCTGAATTTTCAATATTTCTGCATAAATATTATGTAAAACACGATCTATTCTCCACACAAGTCCTAAAACCTAGAGCAGTGGTAGTCAACCTGGTCCCTACCGCCCACTAGTGGGCGTTCCAGCTTTCATGGTGGGCGGTAGGGGTTTTGTCCGATACTGAAGCACTTTCCTTTTTTTAATTTAATTGACTTCCCTACTTTATAAATCGCCATTACTGTGGAACCGGTGGGCAGCTAGAAAATTTTACTACTTTTTTTTTTATATATATTTTTTTATTAAATTTTTAAACATTACAACAAAATATACATATACAATATTTCACCCTGTGCTGTACATAAGAAAGGAAGATTTGGTTCTTTGGATATATCCTCACGATCTCCTTCGATACCTGTACCCAGAGAACGTGGATTTTGAAAATTTTACTACTAACAGAGATACAAAAGTGGGCGGTAGGTATGAAAAGGTTGACTACCCCTGACCTAGATGAAGAAAACTCAATTAAAAATCAATCTGTTCATTAACTTTACTAAAGACAAGAATTACTTGAAAGCTTTAAGGATTTAAGAAAATAATCTTTCACGCTTACTATTTTTTTTTTCTCCAGAGGAGCAACATGTGGATGATCTATGTCTGTATGAAAGTCAAGGAGGTAAACACAGAATATTTCCTTATTTTCTAAGTATTTAGAGAGTCAGTTTCCAGAGTGGACTTACTTTTCTTCATTTGATCATTTTTTAAATTGGCCATTCATTTGATCATTGTTATTGAGCTCTATCTTTTCTCAGTCAACAGAAAGGCTGCCCTTGTAGAGCATGCAGAAACTTCAACTGGTGGGAATGTGGCTGCAAGAGTAATAAATGGTGCCAACTATTTATTTATTTATTTATTTATTTAAATTTATATCCCGCCCTTCTCCAAGAAGGACCCAGGGCGGCGCACAGGAAAATTTAAAAACATACAAAATACAATAAATATAATTTAAAAAACTATTAAATAACCTATCCTGCGCTAAAACCAAATTTTAAAACCCAATTTAAAACTACCTAAAAGTCCCCATGGGAGGTTAGGCTAGGCCGGCTTGTTGAAACAAATATGTCTTAAGACATTGGCGGAAGAGGCGGAGGTCGGTGATGGTACGTAATTCAGGGGGTAGGTCATTCCAAAGGGCTGGGCCCGCCACAGAGAAGGCTCTTCCCCTGGGTGTCGCCAGTCGGCATTGTCCGGCCGACGGCACCCTGAGAAGGCCCTCTCTGTGGGAGCGTATCGGTCTAAGGGATGTATGGGGCAGGAGGCGGTCTCGCATATAACTAGGCCCCAAGCCATGGAGCGCTTTAAAGATAGTTGTCAAAACCTTGAAGCGCACTCGAAAAACCACAGGAAGCCAATGCAGCTCGCGCAGGATCGGTGTTATGTGGGAGCATCTAGTGGCTCCCATAATCACCCGCGCGGCTGCGTTTTGGACTAGCTGTAGCTTTCGAGTGCACCTCAAGGGAAGCCCCATGTAGAGAGCATTACAGTAGTCGAGTCGGGACGTCACGAGAGCTTGAGTGACTGTGCGAAGGGCAGCCCGGTCCAGTAAGGGGCGCAATTGGCGCATCAGGCGTACCTGATGAAACGCCCCCCTGGCCACGGCCGCCACATGGTCCTCCATGGACAGCCGGGAATCCAGGAGGACACCCAAATTGCGCGCCCTCTCCACGGGGGCCAGTGTTTCGCCCCCAATGGCCAGAGTTGGTGTAATCTGGCTGAACCGGGGTGCCGGAAACCACAGCCACTCAGTCTTGGCAGGGTTGAGCTTGAGTTTGTTACCACCCATCCAGACTACATGGCACATGTAGCACCACTACTTCATGAGCTGCACTACCTGACGGTGTGTTTCTGGGTGTAATTCCAAGTGCTTATCACCTTTGAAGCCCTACATAGCTTGATACTCGGTTGCCCTAGTGCAGTGCAGTGACCTTTTCCAGACCAAGTTTAGTGCCTAAAGCGCTCGCATGAATGCGCACACATGCACCCAACCCCCCAAAATGCAATGCCCGCATGGCCACGCATCTGCACCCCACCTCCCACATGTACAATGCCTCTCTGTGCATGTAAGCACAGCACCCCCATACGCACACTGCCCCTGTGCATGCACAGCATAGACCTGAAGTCCAGATGGCTGGTGGGAGGCCCATGCACATGCGCGGTGACGCTGAACTAGGGCAACGGCTTTCATGCCCACAGAGAGGGTGCTGCGTGCCACCTCTGGCATATATGCCATAGGTTCGCCATCATGGCCCTAGTGCCTGTCCTTTTCCACAAGTTTCTATCATCTAATCCAATCTAACAGATTGGACATGCTGTAGATCCCATCAGCTGCTGAGAACTAGAAGACAGCCTTTTTAAATGTAATCCTGCTTTATGGAATATTCTCACCTCAAAGATTAAAATAGCTCGAATCCTGTTGGCTTTTTGCAAAGCTGTAAAAACTTGACTGTGTACCCTGGCCTGGGGCTTGGAATGTGTTAAAGGCCCCAATACTTAGCTTTACTATTAGTTGATTGATCATCACAGCTGCTATTTGTACTTATTGATTTTGTGGATGTTTAATCATTTTAATATTTTTTAAAATTGTTTTATCATTTTAAAATTATAAGATGCCCAGAATCACTTGGTTGACTTGGTCCACTATGGAAATTGAATAAATAAATAAATCATTCCAAATAAAACCTATTGAGGAGGTTTAACTAATTCACAGAATGTTATCAGAATGTTTCATGTCTGAATAGTATTTTTTTGTTTATATGATTTCTATGTGACTAAAATAGCTGAAGAAGCAAATTAAAATAATATTTATGATTTTTCAACCAACAGAGCAAATGTTTTGTAAAACTATAGTGACAGACATTCACAATTTACTGTACAGTAATGCATCCTGGTTTTGAATTTGTAGTTGTAAGTTCAAAGAGCTATCTAATAAAAGCACCAAATGTTTCATTTGAGAACATCAGGACCAAAAATGCTTGAGTACATGCTACAAATATTGCTCTATAATATGGTTCTTGTTTATTTTTTATTGTAGTAGAGGAACAGATGTTGTTTACTGAAATTCTGCATAATCGCACACAAGAATTACATCTTCTGGCCATCAGAACTTTGCTGTTCAAGATCCTAATGTTTAATGTACTGATGACCTGCTGCATCCTTTACAAAAGATAAGCAAAACTGTAGTGCGTTGTTACTATAACATCATTTTTTTTTTAATGAAAAGAACTGCCAATGCTATTTTTAAAATCCATGAAATGCTTCAAGGAATCTGGATCAGACTGCCTCAAACAGCGATAAACTGAAATTGGACATCTGTTTATCAGATATGCTATGAATGTAGCACAAGGTAGATTACAGCACTCTTGAGATCACTTCCAATCCTATCATTTTGTGATGTCCATTCAGAATTCCACAATCATAAGAAAGTATCCAGTTATTAACTCCCATGTTCCAGCAACTGGATGATGAAGGCAAACTTTGACACAACTTTTAATCAATGGGAACTCTTCATTTGATGGCCTCAAGACACATCGGACTGATTCCATGTTGCTGATTAATCATTAATACAATGTAAGAATTCAAAATGCCTTATTCATTTATTAAACCATTTATGATTCATTAAAGCATCATCATCATTTTTTTTCAAGCTTATGTGGAAGTTTGAAAAAAGATGAGCATACATTAAAGCAGTGTTTCTCAATCTCAGCAACTCTAAGATGTACGGATTTCAACTCCCAGAATTTCCCAGCTAGCATCCCCCTTTCTCCATTCAATGGGTTTCCTTAGTCCTCTGGGGTGGAGATGGCTGCTTTGTACATTGGTGCTTTTTTCTCTCAATAAAGGCTTTGATATCCTTGCTTGAGGCATTTTTCTTTTCATGAGCCATTTTGCAGGCAGCATCCTAAGACTGGGGAAATGGAGAAGGGAATGGAATCCTTTTTTAGTTCTCCCACTGGCATCTTATCTTCTGCCTTTTATGTACCTGTAGGGGAAGGAAGGAAAACAGGCTGCTAGGAAGTATTACTTAGATTAGATTACTATAAACATGATGGGGATTATTGAAAGGAAATAGGTGAAAGGAAAAATGACAAAGCAGGTAGAGGCAACTGGAATGAGAGGAGTAAATTTTTGTGTGGATCAGGATTTGTCTCTCCTGCCAACAGGAGGGTTAAAATATTAAGACCCGTTTGTAACATTAACTTAGTGCAATAGTGCAGTAGTTTATGAAATGTCAGGCATTTCCTGGAGAAAGCAGATGATATTCCCAACTGCTGACTTGTGACCCAATTAATGTGACCGCATGCTGCCAGAAAAACTGGCAGAGATAAGTAGGTCGGCAATTATTTGTTATCATTTGTATTATAATATGACATATGAAGTGTTACAAAAATGAACTGAGGGCAGGCATCTCCAGATTAGGAAACCTAAAATTTACACTGTATAATAGTGACCTATTTAATTGTAGCATAGGAAGATTCCAGCTTTAGTGCCACAAGTTTATGGAACAACTCCTCTGACTTTGTTTCCCTCAACAGCCAAAATACAAATGCATTCACACAACACAATGGACCCCAAAACAGCTAATAACTTTTTAATTTAGCAGACTATGCAAATCCAGTCAATATGATTAAATTTAGTGTTTTACACGTCAGTAAATTTGATTAATTAAATTGATGACTAGATTAATTATGAGTAAGCATCTTGCACAAATATAGCTACATGCCTGTAATGGGAAAGTCCCCTACATCCTTCCAAATTACCTCAGCTTTAACTTCCACTAACTCCAGCTTCCAGTGATGAAGCTCTCACAACTCTCGCAAGCTGTTCAATTGGTTGATTGTTCTCACTGTCAGAAAAAATCTCCTTATTTTCAGGTTAAATCTCTCCTTGTTCAGTTTCCATCCATTATTCCTTGTCTGGCCTTCAGGTGCTTTGGAAAATAGCTTGACCCCTTCCTCTCTGGCAGCCCCCCAATGAGCTCAATTATTTTTTCTTAAATGCATTGAATTATTCTGTCAGTACATGGAGCAGGATCAGAGCAAGCATGGACATCATGTAGTTGAGCTAGCAAAAAAACAGCTCGATGTTTATTTATATAGTCAATGGCAACATAGGACATTATTGGAAGAACTAAAGGACTAGGCTATTACCATAATAATGGTGTTCACTTCCATGTGGTCACTAAGAGTTGATAATTTGATACCACAAAATCAAGATTGTAATCATTTACAGATTTATCTAAGAAAAAATGCCATTGCCCAATGGAATGCACTACTAACCCACTGCATTTTTGTAAATGAGCTTTCCCATACTGGATGTCTTATGGGTGCACTTCAACTTCCATATTCCCTATTCCTCGATCCAGCAGAGAGAAGAAATTGTGGAAATTGGTCCTATATATTTGGAGGGTGCCTATCTGCAGAAAGAAGACTCTTAAGCAGGATGAGGCAGCTCCCCGTAAACGCCAGCAAGAGACAGCAAATTGTAATCTAATTTCCCTTGCATTTGTACTGCCAGGAAATAACATTTCAAAATCACCCATCTCCTCCCACTTATGACTGCATGATGTAACTTGTTGCTTGTATCCTTATGATTTATATTGATACTGATTGTTTCCTTATTGCTTATTTGTACCCTATGACTATCATTAAGTACCTTATGATTTTTGACTAATGCATCCTGTCTTTTTATGTACACTGAGAGTATCTGCACCAAAGACAAATTCCTTGTGTGTCCAATCATACTTGGCCAATAAAGAATTCTATTCTATTCTATTCTATTCTAAAATATTTTGGGCAATCCTGAATTGTGTTTGTGGTCACTTAGAATAAGAGGTACCAATTTATGCTCAGCCTCTGCAGCAAAATGTCTGGAGCCTATTTCCAAATAGAGTGCCTATGTTCAACTACAACTCCCAGAATTCTCATTTAGTTCCATTTTTTTTCCTCAGACCAGATCTAGTTAGAAGCACAAAGCAATGGAAGGCCCATCTATTTCACATCTTCTCTGTTACTATTTTGAAAAAAGGAAAACCTGAACAATATAAAGTAAGCACACCGAACTTCACTACTGTACAGCACTGTATCCCATTCAACATGACGTGGGCCCAATCAGAAAGGAGCACCTCGCCCCTCCCCCCCACCCATTCATCCCGTCTTTTGTAACGAATGGGGTGAGCGTAACAAACAGGGGCAGCCGGGCCAATCAGAGAGTAACGAGGGCAGCACTTCAAGGGTAGAAGGAAGAGGACAAAGCACGCTTATTGGAGGAATGAGAGTGTTATGTGAGTCTTCGATTGGCTGGCAAGCGAAGCAATCCGAGCCGTCCGTTGGAACCTGCCACGACTGTGGCCGCAATTGGTTGGTGCAGCTGGTTGTTATAGTTACATTAAGAAGAGGAGGATCCCGGAAGCTGAGGGCGGACTGTGAGTATTAGTTCGTGCGGCTGTTGTGCCTGTGGCGGCGTGGCAACCTTAAGGGAGGTCCTCGATGGCTTCGCGGGTTCCGGGCGTCGGTGCTTTATTGGTCTTCCTGCTGGTTCCGGCTGGGCTGGGGGGAGCCGTCGCTGATGACGGCGACTGGGTTAAATTACCCAATAAATGCGAAGGTGAGCTTGGCTTCAGGAGTACGGAGTGAGGGGCGCTGATGGGATCTGGAAGGAGTGGATGAAAAGTCTCAAATCTGTAGCAGCAGTTATTTAAACAGGAGCTTAGACAAGGCAAACTCCTTTCTAGTAAGGTCCAGCTAGGAGGTTAATACGTGTGTGTGTGTGTGTGTGTGTGTGTATTATCCATATATATATATATGGCAAATATCGTGCTCTTATCACGAAATCTCCAGAACCGCCTACATTTCAAGCCTACAAACTTGAAATTTGGCACGTATGTTTCCCTTGGCTTCTAGGTGCTCATTAGGAAAGGATTTTTCGAAATGACCAACAGATCATTAGTATTTCTATACAATAATTAACAGGCGCTGATGCTGAGTTCTACTCCCCCTCCCCACCTGAAAATAATTCTGTTCCAACTGCCAGTTGCCTCATATCCCTGTTACTTTAGTTTAAACTGGCAGACCTTCCCCTTCTTCACTCAGGAGCAGTCCAGGGATCCTTACAGTACTAAACTTTGGTACTTCACCAAAATGCAACTGCTTCCGGACTTCATAGCCGGATCTCATGGCTTAGTCATAAAGCACAGGTATCCAGCTAGTGCATCATAAAACAGTTATATATATTTCAAAAATAGTTCCCGAATGAATGGACCACCGATCTTGTCTTGCTTTTGTCAAACATTTCCGCATTTATTATGTTCTAGTCTTTAAAATGCTACAATGTGAAACAATGTTTGGATATAAAGTAATATATTTATCTCTGGCAGCACTAGAGAAGGCAACACCTTCTCCTAATTGCTTAATTTTTAAGTTGTAATAATGAGAGTAACATATAGTGAGATAGTAAAATAGATTTACAGGATAGGGCAGGCAACAAAATAGGGGGTAGGAAGTAATTGTGTTTAACTCCTAATATGAGGAAATGTTGATATACTTCAAATGCATTATTATTACACTTGTTTAGGCTTTAGGTTTTATTGGTTTGCTGCCCATCTCTCCACAAAGCAACTAATGTAATCATTAATGTAATGACATTAGAGCTACAAAGTTATTTTGGAGGTGTAAAACAAATTATTTTAATCTGGGAATGATGGGATAATATCCTCATCATTATGTTTTTTATATTGCAGCCTATTAGCTGCTTGGGGTGTTTAGGAATAGATATTAATGTTTAGTAAATAAAATAAATTCTGTGACAGGACTTTCTTACTGTAGTGAATGATAGACATTAAATGGCAGTTTTTCAAAAGTGTCTGAGGTTTTTATTTTAAAAATGTATGGTATTAATAGAATGGAAAAAGGATCTGAAAAAGTCTTAAAATGGAGCCAGATGAGTAAAAAAAAAGAGGAACAGAAAAAAATAAGAGAGCCCATAGTTGTGAGTTTTTAAGGTTTCTGAAGTAGGTAGCATTGAGGTATAAAGAAAGCAAACTAAATTTAGACTGAGAAAATGAGTTCAGCGAATCTAGCTGTGTGGGCTTATTAGAACAGAGAATATGTTTTGTTTTAATATGTAAATAATTTCTGTGATTGTCTAATTGCAAAAGTGTGGCACTGGGTGGCATAGAGCAATGTATGGTACATTTTTAGTACTATGTGCATTTTCATTATATCTATGCATAGCGAGTCATTAAGTTTTGCAAATGGAGTGAGACTACTGGACTGCTTTACAATATGTTCATTGCCACAAGATGGAAAATTGAGCAACATTTGTAATATAGGGGAGCAGCAGTCATAATTACCATTACTAATTTTTTGAGTTTTGACTATATTTAGTTTGCAAGTATGTTGCTTTGGAACTGAAGACTTCCTTCGATGAAACTGGCAAGACCAAGGAGGTGATTGACACGAAATATGGCTTTCTGGATGGCAAGGGATCCAAAATCAAGTACACAAAATCGTAAGTGGAACAAGGTTGTTGAGAAATGCAACAGGTTTTTATCTTGGCTAGTCCCTGGGGATTCATAGAGGGGTCCTGAGAATGGATTGAGGGATAAGCAAAATGTTAAAATACGAATTATAAAGTAAAGTGCCATAGCACTGGAAGACAAAAAACTTGGAGGAAGCAAATGGACGATTATACTGGCCATTTGTCCTCCATAATTAAAGTAAACTGAGTTTTAATTTTCATAGTTGACATAGTGGACATCCAGAAATGTCATTTAATTTCCCAGCATTCCTTTCTGTCTGCAGGGACATTCGACTGATCGAGGTGACAGAAAATATCTGCAAGAGGCTTTTGGAGTACAATTTGCACAAAGAAAGAACAGGAAGCAATAGATTTGCAAAGGTTTGTAACTTGGAATTCTTCTAGCACTTATTGCATAATTTTTACAAGCATCAACTTGCATTACTTGTTCCTCAATTTGGCTACCTTGATGTTTTCAAAGTATATACTGTATTCACTCTATTTTAGGGTATATCTGAGACATTTGAAACTCTTCATAACTTGGTGCACAAAGGAGTAAAAGTAGTGATGGACATTCCATATGAGTTATGGAATGAAACCTCTGCAGAAGTGGCTGATCTTAAGAAACAGGTATGGTGGTTGAAGGACCTTTGTTTTTGTATTGGTATTATTTAAAAAAATCTGATAGTAATCACCCAGATCCACATGATGTTAGGTAACTTTGCCTAAGGTTTTCCCTTCCTTTGAATTTACTATTCTTAGCCTTCATGGGCTGCAGGGACATGGAGTGGGTGGCACCCACCTTTTTTCTAGTTTGGAGGACTGGAGCTTTAATTCACAAAAGAATGGATGTGGCTGAATCTACCTTAAGTCATTTCTAAAAAACATATCATCAATAATTGTATTCTGCCTCAAAGTTTCAGTGAGATGCAATCCGGGGATGCTATGAGGGACCCCAAAAAGAAGAAGTTTCTAAATGGTCAATTACTTTAAAAAAAAGATAATGAAGCATCTCAATAGCTAAAATTTATGTTAATCTGAATATTTACAAAGAATTTACAGAAATTGTTTCGGGAGAAGACTGCTGAAGCTTCTGAGGTTTACTAGTCTTTACTCTTAATTCTGCCAATCGCCATTTGGGGGTAAAATGTAAATGTATATTTCTAAAAGCCTTCTAAGTATGGAGGGGGGAGACTTGTCACAAATGGAAGAAGCTCTACTTTCAAGTAATATTGCACAACAATGGGAATCAGCTATCACTGTACCATATCTCTTGCCTCAAAATGCTTTCCTTAACATAGCTGAGCTATCTGTTGCCTGGACTCCATTCTTTAGGGGCCAAGAGAGCAATTCTGAGGCATTATTCTAAAACATAGGTGCTGCCTAAATTATCCTGTCATACATAGACATCTGTATATATCAAATAGTGGAAGAAAGATATTGACAGATTATTTAAGGGCAAAGAGAGACAGGAAAATTTTTTTTTTGAGGTGCTTAGGTTTCAAAACCTAACCCTTTGCACCTTTAATGGCATTAGAATTCATTTTTAGATTCCACTTTACAAAAAAAGGATGCTTTTAAAGATAAAAACGTAAATCTAGAATTCTAAAAATACTGACAATGTTATCTCTACTTCTTTGTCTTCTGTTATTTTTGGTCTGTTTCTGTTATTCTTCAGTGACAGGATTCTGAGGCACCTGAATAGTTATTTTATAGCAAATGATATTATCTACAGTATGTGAAAAGATGTGGTGTGAAACTCTGGGTCTGTAGCATTGCACTGTAATGATTTTGGTTTCCCTCTTACTTTGTCTGCTAGTGTGAGACAATGGTGGAAGAATATGAAGATGTGATTGAAGATTGGTATAAAAATCATCAACAAGAAGACATTTCCCAGTTTCTATGTGCAAATCATGTGTTGAAAGGAAAGGACACCAGTGAGTTTCCCTTTCATGGAATTGATTAATGTGGGTGGCTGGGAGCTAGTGATGCTTGTGCAGCCCAGCCCCATCTTTTCCCATCCACCACATGGGAAACATGTTTTTCTGTGCAGTGTCAAGCTCTGCAATTTGGGATGAAAGACATAAAAATAGGTGGGAATAATAATCCATTAGATTCCATGGATAGCACTCTCTTTCTTTCAGAAAAGGAAACCAAACTGGTAAAAACATATTTGCTCCCCCAAAATTAAGCTGAGTTCAGCCTTTAAAACATCTGGGTAGCCAAGTCTGCCTAGGCCAGTGATAGCGAACCTTTTTGGTACTGAGTGCCCAAACAGGAACGCTCATGCATGTGTGTGCATTTGCGAGTGCCAGAGCGCTGGAAATCTGAAGACCAGCTGGTTGGCGCACATGTGCGCATCAGCCAGCTGGTCTTTGTGCGTGCTGGAGCACCGGAAACCCGAAGACTAGTTGGCTGCCACGCACATGTCTGTTTTTTGGGCATTTTGGGGACCTGTTTTTTGGGCTTTTTTCAGGCTGTTTACTGGTGTTCTGGTGCCTGTGAAGACCAGCCAGAAACCAGAAGAGCAGCTGGCAACAGCATGCCTGCCTACAGAGAGGGCTCTGCATGCCACTTCTGGCACAGGTGTCATAGGTTCGCCATCACGGGCCTAGGCCCACCATGGGGATCCCTTTCTCTAATTTAATGGAAGTGTTCTGGTTAGGAAACAAGAACTGACATAGTCAAAGAAATAGATGCCTGCCCCTTCGCTAGACTTTATGGAGAACACCATGATGCCTGGCTGTTCATGCCACATGGGAGAAAGTGTGGCTTATTTAGTTTTAGTTTTTTAATTCTTTGTTTAAAAGAATCAAATCTATTTTTAAAATTCATATACTATAATTAAAATGAACCGTATCTCAGGGTGCGGTTCCAATTCTTTGGCGCATTAGAATGGTTCTAAGATTTGGCTGGTCACTAGAATTCTAATGTTTGTGAATAATATTAATTAGAATAAATTAATGAATTTCCTTTCTCAGAGCTTTATGAAAACATATATATATAAGAATTATTACCCTTAAAACCAAAACTGTCACTTAGAGTTGCTTCCCTTTTTTGTTACTAAGGAAAAAGAGGTAAATAATTTCAATTTTAATAATTTAACAATTCTTTCTTTAATTTTTTTTCTTTATGCTGGAGAAGGATGGAATTGAAAGCCAATTTTATTCATAGGTAGATTTCATTAATTAAAAGGAAGAGAAGACGTAATCAGGATGTAATGTTAATAGTTTCAATTGTAGATAATGCAAAGTTTTGCTATGCTTAGTATTAATCTTTGATCTGTTTACCAGAATTGACAGCATTTGCAGGTCCTGTCTTTCCTAAATGTCACATCTTTACAATAGTTCTGTGAAATATTAACCTGGAATCAACTCAGCAGTCCCTGGTCTCAGGAACTAGTAATTTAAACTGAATGGCAATTGTGAAGGTTGACAGAAAGAAAAATAGTGATGTTTAAGTAAAGATAGAGGGAAGTGGCAGTTTGATGATATCTTCTTGTCCTTTGTCTAGGCTGTCTAGAAGAAACGTGGACTGGGAAAAAAGGAGACATGGCAAATACAAGGCAGAAGACCAAGAAAAAGGAAGGCAAGGCAAAAAAGCCTTCAAAGAATAAAAAACGATCCAAGGCTGATCAAGAAAGAGAAAACATGCAACCAAGCACATCAGTGTCACCTGATCAGATCGAAAAGGAAGATGATGATCAGAAGCTGGCTTCACTTTCACACAGCACAGATGAACTGTAGGATCTTCAGAGTCACATTCCATCCACACTTGTCTTGTGGGTTTGCAAGCTTGTATTTGGACCACTGCGAATTGCTGTGGCCCATGGGAGTTGCAAGAAGATCCATGTTGTTGTGAGGGGGAAGTGAAGAAATGGGCAATGATCATGGTCACTTGAAATGGAATTCTTCAGTGTTACTAAACCTCAGCAAAGACAAGGTACAGGGAAGCCAGCTTGTTACTTGTATTCTTTGGGGGACAGTCAAATTAGAAGTGCTGTGGAAGATGGAGTTGAGCTGTTGCCTATCTAGTCTATGTGGCTTGCCTTTGGAAACTGAGTTTGTTGCCCTCATTAATTCCCTATCCCATCACTTTTGACTTTGACTTGCTGGACAACATTGGTGAAAAAAGAGAAATGAAAAGGCAAGCATAAACGAAGACAGTCTGATCTTATGGCAGTTCATTTTCCTGCCATATTCCAGGATTTGGCTGTAATCTGACAGGTCTCTTAACTTGTACATTCTATTAGGGGGTGAGATGCATTTACTGCTGTCCGTCCTTATTAAACAGAACACAGTTCATTTGGAATGAAGTGAGAATGAAGGTTCTGCCAGGATAAAGGGCATTGAATTTCTCTTCTGTTTCTTTTTTTAAAGTTCTTACAGTAAGGACTCAATTCTGCAGCCATTTCAATAAAAGGAGCATTTGTTAATGCTTCCAATCCCCAACATTTGTTTCTGGACATACCATAGTCTTGCTTATCGTTTTCTGAAGTTTTTTTTTAAATAAAAATGTTGGGTATTTTTTGCATAATTTGTGTTTCATTTAGTTCCTGTATTGACCCTCCATATCTGTTCCAGAGAATGTACCTATTATCTCTGTTCGGTGTTCAGAGTGATGTAACACTGTTTCTTCAAGGGATTGAAAGGAATGAGATAGCCAAGGACCTCCAGGTACAAAATGGCCCACTAAAGATTATTTTCAGACTGAGGTCACATGCTTGTTTCGTGTATGAATCATTTATGAGTTCTGTTATTGGACAAAGCATATTTGCAGAGTTGCTGAAAAGTGGTATTAAAATAAAGGTGGTGTCCTGTAAGAGGAACAGTTGTCTCTGACTTGTTTCCCACATTCTACTAGGTCATAAAGTGATTTGTATATCACTGTTTATGACTTAGAATCGTGTGGTTATTGTTTGTTAATAAATATATATATATAAACGCACATGATTTAGCACAATGTGTGAATCCAGCCAATGTCAGCAAATATTATTATGAAATTCCTTTGCCATTAGTTGAAAAGAATCGTGGCATGTCAGAGTGCAGTGATCAAATGGATAACCACTTTAAGTCAGGAATGAACACTTAGCTGTAGATATCTGGCCTTTTCATTTTGTACTCAAATCATTTGTTCATATTCTTCTCATACTTCGAGTAGAACAAAGCTGGTATGTGTCTTGCTATAAGATATAACAGAAGAGGGTGAGCAAAAAGGCAAGAGAAGCTGCTTACAGTGTGCAAATTTTGCAAACTTGCCTTTCATTTCAGACTTTTTCTCACAAGAAAAGAGAGCCAGCCTTAAGATTTTTAAAATTCCCTACCTAGAGTTTGCTGCAATTCAGAACATTGCCTTTTAGAATAAATCCCCTTTTCTTTAGGAATGGCTGCTATACTGTATATGAGCTGCAAAATCTAAACCATCTTTAGATGGTGGCAAAAATACAAAAGCTTGTAACGTTTTGCTGCATTCTGTTAATCATCTGGATTTTTGCAGCCCACATCTGGTAGTGGTTTCAAAGTTCACAAGTATATGATGGAATGAGAAGAATATTATATCTAAGATATCTGAAAGCCTTGTGTGGAGCTCCTAGAATTTCCATTAAGTGTCTGGAACCAAAGTTCCTAAGCTTTTCCACTTCACAGCACCGGTGGAGCTTCAGTAAGTTTTTTTCAAAGCACTCCCATGCTGCTGAACTCATGGTGTATGACTGATGATGAGTACTGTTATATTTCCCTTTAAAATTCAAAATATCCTATGGTGTCCTGTGACAACACAGAGCACAGCTTGGGAACTGTAGATCCAGACAGTATTACATATGAATTAAATATAAATAATTTTCAATTTAATTTTTATCTTTGTATCATCTGTTCTCTAAAATGAAGCTGCTGACAATCTGTTCAAGGACCAGGAAGACTGCAAATACAGGTCCTCTGATGTGCTTATCAACTGCGCTTGTTTGACTTATATCTACAACCAGAACTGGGAAAACGTCTGTCATAAATAGGCACAATTGTTATTTTTTATTTCACAACTGTGCCAGCGATCCATTCCTAGCCCTAATTAGAGTCATCATTGAAGACTAGCTGTATTTTTAAATGATTATACAATTAAACACAATTATGTTTTCTCACAAGAATAAGTTGGTGCAGTACATAATGCATTGGGCTAAGAACCTACTGAAATCTAGTCTCACGGTAGGCACAAAGCCGGCTGGGTGACTGTGGACCAGTCATTCTCTTTCAGTCAGAAGATCATGAAAAACCACTTTTGAAAATTGCCAAAAAACCTGCAGGGGCTTGTCCAGGCAATTGCCAGGAGTCAACACTTCAATGCAAAAGAAAATAGCTTTTCTCAATGTGATGATTACATTTTTATTATTTTTTTCGGTCTCAGAAAAGTAATAATTGCTTTTAAATGAAAAATATTAGTCTAAAAAGAACACAAGAATAAAATATAGAGTTAGATAATACTTTCACTGTACCAAACAAAGTGAAACAAAACCTGTAAGTTTTTGAATTCTCCAGAGATACTACAAAAAGAGACATTCTCGTGTCTTTTTATTTTCATGTTTACTTTTGTCAGTCTGAGGTAAATTTTGTTTTCTATCATCACGTGTTGTCTGTTTTCTGTCATCTCGTGGATTTATTTTGGGTGTGAAATCCTGTTTGGTTTTTCCACTGATTTTCAGTACGTTATAGCTGCATTGGAGTTTTTGTCAGTATTAGTAAACAAGGGAATTTCATTTGGAGTCTCTAGAAAATCTACACTTCATACATTTCCCAACTCTGATCAAGCTAAGTTCTTCATAACAAGGTTTTTTTTAAATACACCGATACATTAATACAAGCTTAATACTAATAAATTTCCAAGGTGACTTGGTAGAAATATCTAATTCTTTATAGATTAGATGCCCAAAAGACAATATTGTGATTGCACATATATTTATGAAGGAAAGTCACAATTTGAAGCTAGTGTTTACTTTCGAAAAATACCTAGAAAAAAGTTAATCATCTGTAGTCATTGACAGTAAGCAATGACAAGAAAAAAATGTCTTGGGACATAAAGTCAGATTCCTGGGTTATTCCCATGGGCAGTGCAAATTACTTGCATGTTCAATAAGAAGTGTCTGCTATTGCACTTTAATGTAAGTAAACATATAAACATGTGGAGTGTCACAGCTGGCTTTGCACTTCTCAATGCAGCTCCTCGGTTGGCATTTGCTGCACACTTTGATCCATCTTTCATGTGCAGAAATCTTTGGAAATATTACACCTTCCTTGGCAATGTTTATACCAACTTGTTTGCTGCTGTATAATTTTACAGGCTCCCTTTGATGGACTTGCTAAACAATCTTACTTGATGATAAAAGACATTTAAAAAAAACTTTCTGGGTAGCAGAGTGAAAATTATATTGAATGAATCAACTTGTGTACTCAGCAGATAGTGAACACTGAGTGTCAATCACACTGGCTTCCTGACAGATTTTTTAATACTTCTCTGCTACACCTTTGAACAGAGCATTTGTTTTATACATTCTGAAATCTGAATATAAAATCTTGTGAACCGGCAGTAATGCTGGCAGCAACCCACCCTTGGAGCCAGTGCAGCTCATGAAGTAGCAGTGTTAAATGGATATACTGCAGTGCACTCAATACTGCTCCTGCCTTTGTCTTCTGGACCAGATGAAGTTCTTGAATGATCTTCAGGATCATAACTATATCCAGTAAACTCCAATAGTCCTATAGGGAGATGATTAGGGCATGGATTAATTTGAGAATGCCTTCTTATCTAGAAGTGGCACAATGAACTCTTATCAAGTTGAGCTGAAACCCATTCTCCACCACCCAAGACTCACACTGTTTCCAAGCATCTGAAAATAGCTTTGGGAGCATTACTTGGATGGGACAGTATGGAGACCTATAACTGATGATACAGTACTTGACTCAACATTTTCATGTTAATGTTGAATGGGAGTGGGCAGAGAGTTGAGTTCTGTGGCATCCTTCATAGCAGAGGTCTAGAGCTAGAGCTCTTCCCTTCACCAACATCAGTTCGAATCAGAATTTGAGGAAGGAGGAGATCATGGAAGAACATTGACTCCCACACCCAAGCTCTTCGACCAGTCTAGAAGGATACCATAATCAGTGGAATTATAGGCCACAATCCCCATCCCTACCCTGCCAAAATTCACTTACAGGAATGATTAATGCCATCATGGTACTATAACCTGTCCTGACACCTGATAATAATCTGCTTCCTCCAGAACCCTTTTGGAGTTACAAGACTACCATCGCTCAACAACCTTTCCCCTAAAGGGCTGAACGCTGGACAAAAATTGTGCAATACTGTGATGACCTCTTAAGGAGCAGATAGATCCTCCCATAAAGAGGCATTCATCATAATCATAATCTCTTCCTCCTCTTTAAGATGATATTAGACGGTCCCCTTCTCCCCATATTCAACCTTTTTAATCAGCATATCCATAAATCATCAATTCATTTTTTACATTTTGAGCAAAAAGTCCATACAGTCTACAAGAAAACAACCAAGCTCAGAAAGCACCTTGGACTCCTTAACCATTTCTCTTTGCTTGTTGTTTCTTTTCTATAAAATGCTTCTTGTGCTGAAGGTAATGAAAGTATTTTGGAACACAGCCTGAATTTATATCTGTTCCATATTCCTAATATGGCACTCCTAGTAATGCCAGAACTATTAACTGCATTGTCTCTTTTAACCATAATTTCTGTATTTCACAACCAATTTGTTCAAGACAAATATCTCAATTATTTTCACTAAGAGAGATGTTGGCAGTCTCTCAGTTTTGCCTCTCTCTTCTCTTTTTGTTGACATAATTTCACCTTGATCCCAAGCTCTTCATTCAAATATTAAACGAGACCCTGATGCCAAAAGTTCAAAGTTTGATGTTAGAAAACAATGAAAAGGCCTCCTGGCCTAAAAAAACCAGAGGAGGCATTAACTCTGCAGCAAGGGCAAGGTAAATGCGGGTTCAGCCAAAATGTGAACTCAACATATTGAGGGTATTAGTATATAGCGGTAGCTGTGATCACACACCATTCTCAGCTACAAATTAGATACCCCATATAGTCTGGTTTAGCTTGTTGTATGATCCCACCCATATTTATTTTTATTTATTTTTATTTGAGTGTATTGCTTTCTGTGAATAAAGTGTGGTTAAGATAAGATGAAATGAACACATGTATTTGTTAAGAACTGCAGATGTAAGTTTGAATATGCAGCTTTTCTAAAACATTTCCAGAACAGGATTTCTGCACAGATTGGATGAACTAATTTTATGCCCTTGAAGCCGAATTGAAGCTCTGCCAGCCCAAACAAATGAGCATAATCAGCAACCATGTCACATTATATATTAGTGAGTAGCAACTATGAACAGTGATGCCAGCTGGTACTTTATTGCCTGAAAATTTCCTCATGGGAGATGCAGGTGTAGTCAACCTATGGCCAAGATGCAGAACCAACCTCCTTATTTTTATGATCCTCAAAATCTACTCTGATCACACAGAGATATACTAGATGTGGCTTCAACAGTTCAGGCACTGATAAAAACTGCCATCTTCTCCTATATCATGTCTTCAATGGAAAGCAGCTTTTCTTTTCAAAAAGAGGGGAAGGAGAAATTATTTTTCTCAACCTACCTGCCTAGCCTGTCTGAAGTTGTTTTTGAGAAATAAAATAATTATTTCTTCTTCACCGATACCTGTATTCCTATAATTCAACTATCTGAGTTTCTGGTTATTAGTCAGCTCTCATCTTTTAAGAAAGAAATACTGAGCAGGCTTTATTTTGATGCCGGGAAATGGAAACAGAAAATCGGAGATTAGATGAGAAAGCGAAAGATGTCATACCTTAGAAACCATAACAAACTTCTAAAGTTACACCTATTTATGTATTTTGCTGTTTGAATTCCTGGTTATTAGTCAATTGTTATATTTTAAGAAAAGAAACAAATACTGAGCAGGCTTTATTTTGATGCTTGGAAATTGAAACAGAAAATCAGAAATGGGAGGGAGAGAAAGAGAGGGAGAGAGGGAGAGAGAGAGAGGGGTGGGTGGATCATACCATAGAAACCATAACAGACGATGGTACTAAAGCAACACCTAACAGGTCCTGTTCTGTTTTGAATCTCCCTAAACTTTGTTTTTAAAAGAATGTTGCAGTATAATTTTTGTGTGTGGTGCTGACAAACATTTTGAGACTTTCAATATATTGAATTATTTTTGTTTGTTTATCATAAATTTGTATTAAGTTTCATTATAAGATAAAAATACAGACGGCATAAATGTTAGAAAAACAAGGAAAGAAATAATTCAGAGACAGAAAAAAGTAATGTCATCCAACTTTGTTGCAGTAGATTACAGAAACAATACAACAACCTTTTGCTTTATATTTCACAACTTTTCAAGTCATTTCTATAATTACAAAGCATTATTTGTGTGTGTACACTTGTACCCATAGCACATTTTACTTCTTGCTCTATTGTTATCATATATTGTTGTTACATTGCATTATTTCCATTTGTCTGGGAAAGAGACACACGCACACTGATGGGGATGATAAAAACTGCAACCTCTGCCCTAGGCAGCCTGGGTATTTCATGCATCATGGAACTCTAAACCCACAATAAGGATAATTAGGCACGGCTCTAAAAACAGAGGCATTGACCAGCCATAGAATTCTTCATTTGGGAATTCATAGGAAATAAAAGGGGGTAGAGACTTGCTGAGAGTCTCCCCCAGTTTGTTAATTCAAGTCAGGAAAAATATTGGGCACAAGATATCAGTATATTTATTTACTTAACAAATGTATATAACCATCTATTTATCAATGGAACTCTGGATGATGACCCAAAAGTAAAATATATTGAATTAGAATTAGAACTCAATTAAAAGACCCAAGTTGAAGCCACTGTAAAAAATATCTTACCAGTATGTCCTCACACTTGCTGGGCTGCATGTCTTCAGGAAGGCCAAAACTGTCAAAGCTGTCTGAAACTCTGGGGGAATGCTGTTCAGTAAGGCAGGCCCCTTGACAGGAAAATACTTTCTAGGACCTACCAGGTGACATTGCTTCACTGTCAGTGCCAGAGGTAGTGGGATGAACAGAAACCACCAGATAAATAGTCCACCTTCCCTTAGTATTCCTTAGAATAGGGGTCTCCAACCTTGGCAACTTTAACACTTTAACTGGACTGGACTATTGTAACTCTCTCTACATGGGGCTCCCCTTGAGGTGCACCCAAAGACTTCAGCTGGTCCAGAATGCAGCCGCGCGAGCAATAATGGGTACCGCAAGGTATACCCATGTAACACTGCTTTTGCGCGAGCTGCACTGGCTACCTGTCGTCTTTCGGGTGCGCTTCAAGGTGCTAGTTCTCATCTTTAAAGCGCTCCATGGCTCGGGACCTAGCTATCTGCGGGATCGGATCCTGCCACATACATCCTCCCGGCTGATTCGCTCCCCGGAGGGACTTCTCCGGGTGCCGTCCACTAGACTTTGTCAGCGGGCGATGCCCAGGGGAAGGGCCTTCTCTGTGGCGGGCCCAGCCCTCTGGAACGACCTTCCCCCCGACATTAGAACAACTACGGACCTCCGCTCCTTCCGTCAGAAATTAAAAACACACTTTTTCTGCTTGGCCGGCCTAGGTTAGTCTCTACCTTAGGGGTTAGGGAATGTTAATTTTAACAATGGGGATTTTAGTGCAGGGACAATTAGATTTAATAATAATAATAATAATAAATTTTATTTGTAGCCCGCTCTCTCTCCCCAGAGGGACTCGAGGCGGGGCACAGGAAAATTAAAAAACAATAAACACAAACAGAATACATAATTTAAAATCACAATTAAACAAATCCTGCGCTAAAAACATCTATAAAAACTAAAAACTGTCCCTAAAACCCCTTAACACTACAAATAATTAAAATTACCCTAAAACCCCAGGACAAGGAGGCTATCCCAAGCCGGCCAGACGGAAAAAGTAGGTTTTCAATTTGAGACGGAAGGAGCGGAGGTCCGTGGTCGTCCTAATATCGGGGGGAAGGTTGTTCCAGAGGGCCGGGCCCGCCACAGAGAGAGCCCTTCCCCTGGGTGTCGCCCGCTGACACAGTCTAGTGGACGGCACCCGGAGAAGCCCCGCTCTGTGGGAGCGAATCGGCCGTGAGGATGTATGGGGCAGGATCCGATCCTGCAGATAGCTAGGTCCCGAGCCATGGAGCGCTTTAAAGATGATAATTAACACCTTGAAGCGCACCCGGAAGACGACAGGTAGCCAGTGCAGCTCGCGTAAGAGCGGTGTTACATGGGTGGACCTTGCGGTCCCCATAATTGCTCGCGCGGCTGCATTCTGGACTAGCTGAAGCCTCCGGGTGCACCTCAAGGGCAGCCCCATGTAGAGAGAGTTACAATAGTCCAGTCGGGATGTCACGAGAGCATGAGTGACTGTGCGAAGGGCGTCCCGATCCAATAGGGGGCGCAATTGGCGAACCAGGCGAACCTGGTAAAACGCCCTCCTGGCCACGGCTGTCACTTGATCTTCCATGGACAGCCGGGCATCCAGGAGGACACCCAAATTGCGCACCCCATCCAAAGGGGCAAGATGTTCGCCCCCTATGGCCAGCGATGGAGTGAGCTGGTTGAATCGGGCAGCCGGAAACCACAGCCACTCGGTCTTGGTCGGGTTGAGCTTGAGTCCGTTACTTCCCATCCAGATCCGTACAGCTTCCAGGCACTGGCACATCACCGCTACGGCATCGTTGGGGTGGTTTGGGGTAGAAATGTACAGCTGTGTATCATCAGCGTACAGATGGTACTCTACCCCAAAATCACGGATGATCTCACCCAGCGGCTTCATGTATGTGTTGAACAGGAGGGGCGAGAGGACCGACCCCTGAGGCACCCCACATGTGAGGGGTCTCGCGGTCGACCTCTGCCCCCCTGCCAACACAAATTGCGATCGGCCAGAGAGGTAGGAGGAGAACCACCGTAAAACGGTGCCTCCCACCCCCAACCCCCCCAGCCGATGCAATAGGATACCATGGTCGATGGTATCGAAAGCCGCCGAGAGGTCTAATAGGACCAGGATGGAGGAACATCCCCCATCTCTGGCCCTCCAGAGATCATCGACCAACGCGACCAATGCCGTCTCGGTGCTATGCCCGGGCCGAAAGCCGGACTGGCGCGGATCTAGATAATCAACTTCCTCCAGGTGACGGGGAAACTGTTGTGCCACCACACTCTCAACAACCTTCACCAAGAAGGGAAGGTTGGAGACTGGACGATAGTTGTTCAAAACAGCTGGATCCAAAGAGGGCTTCTTAAGGAGGGGCCTCACCATCGCTTCTTTTAGGGAAGCAGGCAAGGAACCCTCACTTAAGGATGCGTTGACAACCTCTTGGAGCCAGCCTCGTGTCACCTCCCAGGATGCCAGTACAAGCCAGGAGGGACACGGGTCCAATAAACATGTGGTGGCTCGCAGTCGCCCACGTAGCCTGTCCATATCCTCGGAAGTAACGGAGTCAAACTCCTCCCAAACAAGATCTCTCTCGTGGCATCCCACTGGGCCATGAATGGGGGCTAGCTCGTTCTGTATCTGAGCGATTTTCTCCTGCAGAAAAGTCACAAATTCCTCTGCTCTACCCTGTAACGGGGCTTCCCGCACGCTCTGTTGAAGGAGGGAGCGGGTCACCCTAAACAGGGCGGCAGGGCGGTTTTCTGCGGATGCTATGAGAGTAGCACAATGGTGACGTTTGGCCACTCTCAGCGCCACAATGTAAGTCCGTAAATGGGCTCTTACCTGTGTCTGGTCAGATTCAGATCGAGTAGACCTCCATCTTCTCTCTAGGCATCTCTTGCGGCGTTTCATCACCCTCAGCTCCTCGGAAAACCAAGGAGCCAGGGTGTTTCGCCGCTGCAAGAGAGGCCGCAAGGGCGCGACCCGATCCAAGGCTCCCGTGGTCGCAGTATTCCATGCGGCCACGAGGTCCTCCATCGGGGAGAGGGCCAGGGGTACAGGAAGTGGCCCAAGCGCCGTCTGGAACCCATCCGGGTCCATCAGGCGCCTGGGGCGGAACCAGATTGGTGACTCAGGTTCCGCCTCCCCGCGGAGGGGAGCAGCGGTTGGAAAGTCGAGCCGGAGAAGTGAGTGGTCTGTCCATGACAAGGGTGTGATGACTATATCCCCTATACCCAGATCACTCTTCCATTGGCCTGAGACAAAGATGAGATCCGGTGTATGTCCACCCTCGTGAGTGGGGCCTTGAATTAGTTGGGTCAGGTCCATGGCCGTCATGGAAGCCATGAACTCCCGAGCTGCCTCGGATGATTCGCCCACCGATGGCAGATTAAAGTCCCCCATGTCTAAAAGTCTGGGGGTCTCAACTGCCACCGTAGCGATCACCTCGAGGAGCTCGGGCAGGGCTGCTGCTACATAGCGGGGAGCCAGGTACAGTGGCGTAGCGTGGGGGGTGCAGGGGGTGCGGGCCGCACCGGGCGCAACATCTGGGGGGGCGCGCTCGCACTCGCAGCTCCCCGTCGCTTCGGGAAAGGGGATCGAGTAAGGCAGGAACAGCGGCAGCCGGGGAATGTGGCCACCGCCGCAGGGACCGGAGAAGCGTCGCCCGAAGCAAGAGCGGCTGCAAGAGGAGGCGTTTTCTCCCCGTCGCCCCGTCTTCTTCCTTGGGGAAAGGATCTTAGGGGATTTTTCATATTTTTATTAGTATTATTTCTCGGGCGGGGGAGGGGGGATCCGGAATCCAGGAAACCGGGAGGGGGCGGGAAATCGCAGGGAAAAGGAAGAGAGCTCGGCGGGCGGAAGGTGGGGAGAGCTCGCGCGTTCCAGCTGATTCAGCAGCGGTCTTGTGAATGCGCGGAGATGTAGCTGACAGGGCGGGAGAGGCGTCCAGCTCTCCGGATCGAAGGGAGGCCAGCTCTTTCGAGTACCTGCCGGCTGCGGCTGCCTCCCCTACCCCGCTGCCGTCGGATCTTCCTGCACCCCTCCTCTCCCCCCTTCCCGTTTCTCGCTTCCCCGCCGCTCCGCATGCTGCGCCCTCCCCGTCCTCGATGCCGCTGCTTCCCCCGGGGGAGGGCTAAAAAGGCACCGAGAAGGATGAGCGAAGGGGTTGCCTCGCCGCCGGGTGCCACAGCCGCTGCCGAGGAGGGGGCGGCAGCGGGCGGGGGCCCTGCGGCGGGCGATGGAGTGGAAGAGACTCGAGTGCTAAAATCCAGGGGTTAGGGGGCGCAAATTACTTGCCTTGCCCCGGGTGCTGACAACCCACGCTACGCCACTGGCCAGGTATACAACCAGCAAGCCCAACTGCCTCCCTAGGCCCCACTTCACACAGAGGGACTCACAACCGGTGGTCTGTGGCACAACGGTCTCTCTCGGCTCAAGACCTTCCTTTACAATGACCGCTACCCCACCGCCCCTACCTAGGGCCTGGGGCTGATGAAACGCGCGGTAACCTGGTGGGCACATTTCAACGAGGGGGAGTCCACCCTCGTGGCCCAACCAGGTCTCCGCAATTCCCACCAGGTCCGGCTCCCCCTCTGACACAAGGTCATGAACGAGGGGGGCTTTGTTGACAACGGACCTGGCGTTGCAGAACATCAGCCGCAGGCCCTAGCTCTGTACTCCCTGGCCACCTAGCCTGCGGGGGTTGAGGCACTTGACCGTTTGTAGCCAACGGCTTCGCGCCCCCAACCGGGAGGGTAACACTTGTCTCCCCTCGGACCTGCCTCTCCCCATGACCTTCTGGATGGAAATGCCCTCTGTCGGAACGACTAGAATCTCCCCCCTCCTAACGGAACCCTCCGCTAGGGGGACTTTAATCTGTTTTTACTGTATTATTTATGTACATATTTTATGTTGTTTTAATTTTTCCCTGTGCACCGCTCCGAATCCCCCTGGGGAGAGGACGCGGTATAGAAAAAAATAAATTATTATTATTATTATTATTATTATTATTATTATTATTATTATTATTATTATTATTATTATTATTATTATTATTATTATTATTATTATTATTATTAGTGTTGTGGTTGTTTGTGGCTTTGAATTATATTGAACTGTTTTTTAGTATACAATTTTATTATATGATTTTTGATCACATGTGATTATATGATTTTAATTATATGTTTAATAATGGATTTGTGGTTGGTTTTTATTATTTATTATGTGTGGAGTTTGATTTTTTTTTTAAAGCAAAATTCAAAATATTTTATGAAAACATTTTTACACCTGTCACATTTGTGGACGCACTAAAATCCAAATTTAAGTACGTTAATCCCTTATAATAGAGTCACATTTTTAGAAAAAGCTGACAAAAGTACTAACACCCTGTTCTACCGGATTTTTTGTCTGCAATAATTCTATGTGTGGTTACTCAGCAGTAGGGTGTTCTGTGATCCCAAGATAAGTGTTAAGCAGCATTGGCAGCCTGCTTTCCAGCGTTGTTGGACTAGCATTCCCACAATTCATAGTCAGCAAGGCCAAGGCCCCCTATCCAAGCCACCCGGCGGCCGACAGATTTGGGAAAGCTCGAGAAACATTACAAGCGGGCCTGGGTCAAGACCTTTGACTTCAGGAACAGGCGGAGGGCGGGAAGAGGGAGGAATGGGCCTTCAGCGGGCGGAGGGGTGGGAGTGTCCGCTATCCCCTCCTTGGATTGGCCGGCTGAGCCGAAGGGCGGTTCCTGGCTGGAATGAGCTCCTCTTGGCGACCGGCTGCCGGCTCCCCTGGAGATCCTAATTGCTGGAAGCGGCAGCTCCGGCACAGCTGATCCGGAGCCGTTGAGGAGGTCGGAGGAGCCGTCACGCCACCTGCGCCTTGAGCCGCTCGCCTCGCCATGGTGGACAGCATCTACCGGACTCGCTCGCTGGGCGTGGCGGCCGAAGGGCTCCCGGACCAGTATGCCGACGGCCGGGCGGCGCGCGTCTGGCAGCTCTACATCGGCGATACGCGGAGCCGCACGGACGAGTATAAGAACTGGCTGGTGTCGTTGCTGCGCGCCCAGTGCTGCAAGACGGTGCTGGACGTGGCCTGCGGCACCGGGTGAGTCACTGGGCCCGCTTCTCTGCCCGCCGCACGCCGGGAGTTTTTTGTGGTAACGGTGCAGGTAGAGCGCGTCGCCGGAGCTGCGGTTCCGTGCTCGCTAACCCGGAATCCTTTGAATCTTCACGCTGCCTCTCGACAACAGATACAATGCGCGTTGCAACCCTCAGATCTGTGACCAACGGCCCTTGCGCATTATGGTTGCACCTGAGGGTGATCGTGCTTGCCCACTTGGGAAGGGTCCCGTTCTTTTCCTAAGCGGGGTGGGAGGGGGGAAATCTGCCTTTTGGTCTTCCAAAGTCAGTCCCTTTTTTTGTTCTTGTTGCTGAAAGGACACACCTTTCCAAACTCCCACTCGGTCAGGGGCTCCGGTAAAAGTTCTGCTATCTTTGGTATCTGAAAGAAGTGAGTCCAAATTTAGCCATTACTCGGAGTAGAACAGCTACGGTCAAGGGGACATAAATATCAAGGGGTTTTGTGGCACTCAAAAGACTTAAAAGTTGGCATAAGCTTGGGTGATTTTCTTCCACAAATGATTAAGGCTTGTTTGGAGCCTTAGGCTGCCTTCAGATTAAAGACCTATGATTGCATCATGCTGAGGCCTAATGCCTAAATGTCTATATAATTTTTTTTTTAAAGTAATGCCTACAACTATTGCAGTATGTGACATTTTAGCAGAAGCTCTCTGTTATTACCTGTTTTTCTACCTTCTATTCCTATATAAGCAATAACTTCCTAAAATAGGAATAGTTTGATGCATTTATTTTATTGTACTTTTAATACATAATTAGAATGCACTTTTTAATCAGATGTAGTGAAGAAATGGACTAGTCTGCCCAAGAAATTTTCCTGGCTGAAAAAGAGTTTCGATTCCCTCCTCCAAGTTCAGAGGTATTTAGACACATGGAAATGCCCATAAACATTGCTGCTATAGAAATGCCCATAAACATTGCTACTTTTCCCCATTCATACTTGATTAATACATCAAATATTAACAATTTGTTACCCTTTCATATCAACTAAAATTGGCCTGAGGTAATTGTCTTAACTTTGCCTCATGAAGTCTGCAACCTTTGCAAGAGGCGATAATGTAAATAGAATGTGAGTCAAACATACTTCTGGACAAATAGAAGTGTTAGTAGGTCTGTGTCAAGGTGGGCAACTTGGAAGTTTACATCTTCTCGTAGTGTGAATCATCTAGGATGGCATACTGCACATTTATTTCTGTTTCTCTTTTTTTATATTTATGGGCTTAAATATGTGAAATAATTGTACAGTAATGCAAAAACCTGAAAACATGCAGAACAGGGACCTCTGAATGTTGGTTATGCAGTCTAAGAATATTCAGGGGATTCATACAATAGGGATTTATAGGCACACAATACAGCTTATTTGGGGTTCTAAAGAAGATGGGGTCTTCTGCCATGCTGATTCTGCTACTTCCTAACTGCGTTCCTGCCTCTAACGGCTGGTTAAGGCTTTTTTGGATGAGTTGGTAGGAGATATGATTTGAGCAATAATCAATATTTTGTTGAGGGAGGATTCAATCACCTCTGAAGAAGGCATGGTGTACTTCCTACTCATGAAGCTGTCTCTCAATCCAAAGTTGGACAACTTTGACATCTCTAACCTTTTTAAGGAAAGATTGTTAAGAAAGTTGTGGCCTTGCAAAACCCTAGAGGAAGCAGATTATTTGAACACTTGGCAGTCAGATTTCAGGTCAGGATATAGCAGGAAACTCCACTGGTCATGCTTGTGCAGTCATTGGAGCAAGGTTCAACTCCTTGTCCTCCTTGATCTCTCAGTGACTTTCAAAACCCATCAACTATGATATCTGTGTGGGCCATTTCTAAGGGATTGGCATGAGGAGGAACATTATCTTGTAGTGATTTTCTTCTTTCCTGAAGTGACAATTTTAATCAATGTTGGTAAGAGAGGAGTAATCTTCCCTGAGGCTACTATTTTGTGAAGTACCTCAGGGTAGAAAAACGGGGGATAATCTATTGATATAGATTTTGCTGCTATACATCTTTTTTTTTATTGGAAAAGTTTTATACAAACAAAATCCCCCCCTTTCCCTCCCGATAATATAATATAAATCAAATAAATCAAATACTATACCCCCCCTCCTCCCACCCATCATGATATAAGTTTCTCATAAAATAACCATATCCCATTATCCCCATCTTTTAAACTAATTGTACAAATATATTTCCCCTCCCTCCACCCTAGCCCTCCCCCACCTCCCGTTACAACCCACCCCCCTGACTTCCACTATACACCACTCTAGTAATTCCAAACAATCCATATATTATTTACTCTGTTCCCATTATACCCCTTAATTATCAGCTTATCAATCTAAACACTCTTACCTAAAAGCTACATGATACTTCCTAGTTTGGTATTTATTCTGTATATAATCAATCCATTTTGCCCAATCCTGTATATAATTCTCCTGCTTCTGATCTTTTAGAAAAGCTGAGATTTTTGCCATTTCCGCAAACCCCGCCACCTTCTGAATCCATTGCTCAATCGTAGGTAAAAAATCTTTTTTCCAATGCTGAGCAATCAGCAACCTAGCTGCTGTAACCATATACAAAAACAAATTCGTTTCCCCCTTTGAAAAGTCCTTAATTATACCCAATAAAAACATTTGCGGAGTAAATTGTAATCTTTTCTTAAATACATTTTGCATAACCCACCATATTTTTATCCAAAAAGCTTTAACCTTATTACAAGTCCACCATACATGAAAAAAAGTAGCATCTAAGCACCCACACCTCCAACATTTTGGTTGGACATTCGGATACATCCCTGACAATTTTTTAGGGTCTAAATACCATCTATAAAACATTTTATAAAAATTCCCCCTTAAATTCTGTGACTGTGTAAATTTAACATTCTGAACCCATATTTTTTCCCATGTCTCCAACATAACAGATTCATCGAAATTCTGTGCCCATTTAATCATACAATCCTTTACCAATTCACTTTCTGAATCCCTTTGTAACAATACATTATATATTCTTTTGATATGTTTTGGGCCAGTCTCTCTTATCTGCTTAATCAGGTCCTCTTCAGTGTCCATGAAACCAGCTCTTTGGTCTTCTTCCCATCTCTTCTGTAGCTGTTTATAATGTAACCAATTTAAAATGATTCCTTCTTCCAACAGTTGGAACAATCATTCACTGCCCTTTGCAAGGTGCTGTAGAACGGCTCTTAAAGATTTGGAGGTTGCTACTGGGACGGAACCCAACAGCCCAGATGTGATGGCCATGTCTAATTTTCTTTGATGACTTTGCTACTTCAAAGACCTGATTGGTTTGTTATCCTGTGCAAATTTGATTCCAAACCTAGTTGTTTGAGGGACCACATTATATATTTATCAGTTCATGCAATGATCAAATAGGATCAACTTCCTCCAGATCTCATCCCTATGAGGACGTCACATGATAGGACCTTGGAAGGCTTTTTCATTAGCTGCTTCCACTCTTTGGAACACCCTGAGGTCATCCCTCTTAAACATGAGAAAAATATTAATGACCTACCTTTTGTCACAGTAGGAGATTGTGCTGTAAGTGAAAGTAGGCTTGAAGGGCACACGAGATTTGTATTTTACAGATTTTAAAAAAATAATACCTGAGGGTTGGATTGTTTTTATATATAAACACTGTTAGCTGCCTGAAGCCTTTGCAGGTACAGAGAACGTACAAACAGAGTAAAATAAAAGAAACCATTTAATATTTCTTCTTGAAGTTTGAGTATGGACGTAATTCATTACAACCTGTCGATATTTTAAGTATGAATATGATATATTTTAAGTATGAATAAATATGAATATGTATATGGATGTGGATTTAAGTAGTCACAAGTTATATTTCAGTTCCATCATGGTATCATTGTCAATTCCTGTTTTCTGAATTGATTTTCTATGGTTCATTAGCCTAACTTGAATTTGGCGAGACTTGAAATTATACATGCTTAACTCAGGCCTTGAAATGTATTCGAATATTAGTAACCTGGGTTGGTAGTTGGGCTGTTGGTTTGAGCTCTGAGCTTGGTATTTGGTTGCAAAGGTTTTGTCACCATTCGAGGAGACATCGTCAGCACACTTTGAATTCAAAGCACACTGACGTTGTCTCCTCGAATGGTGACAAAACGTTGGCAACCAAATTGCCAAGCTTGGAGCTCAAACCAACTAACTCAGACCTTCTTGATTCAGTTGACAAGGATTGTGGAATGCATATGGTTACTTGCTGTGTTAATCAAGAGGTCCATTTAAAAAGTAATAATGTAGTAAAGAGCCAGACATGAGAAAAATAAAACTGGAGGAATCATTCCCACAAATACACTTTCTTTTAAGAACATACTCATCTTTCCTGTTTCAGAAGGGAGAGAATATTGAATTTATCTTCCCCATAGATTTTAAGTGAATAGTGCAGGTATTATTATTTTTATTAAGGTATATACATATAGGAGATATAATGTATGCAACCTTAGGAAAGTATTTTATATAGTGTAATAGCCATTGCCCTAACTTTCATGTGTCACCTTTTTCTCTAACTACTAAAATTTAACTGCTAACATAAGCGGAGGGGATTATTATATTGAGTTAATCTGAGTTAAATAGTTTACTTCAGATTTCATCCCTCAAAGAGTGTCTGGAAATAATTTTCTCTCTCCATTTCTGGTGCAGTGTGGATTCCATTATGTTGGTTGAAGAAGGATTTAGTGTCACCAGTGTAGATGCCAGTGACAAAATGCTCAAATACGCCTTGAAGGAGCGATGGAACCGTCGAAAAGAAGATGCATTTGATCATTGGGGTATTCTAACTTTTGGTTTAACACTGTCAACTGATTGCCTTCCCCAATTTGACGTACCCCAGATATGTTGGAGCGTAACCTGTAGAATTTTGGGACTTTGGTCTAACAAATCTGGAGAATACTAGCTTTGGAAGTCTGGAGTCATATATTCTTATTTGAGTCATATCCCGCTGACAGTAAACTACCATGTTTCCCTGAAAATAAGACAGGGTCTTATTTTCTTTTGATCCCCAAAATAAGCGCTTGACCTTATTTTCAGGGAGGTCTTTTTATTTATGAGGTACAGGAGGTGGCGAGTGTGATTACCTCATGGCTGCTGCTGCCTTGCAATATTTTGGGGGAGGACTTATTTTCAGGGGAGGGCTTATTTTAACGCATGTGCTCAAAAGCCTGATTGGCCTTATTATCCAGGGAGGTCTCATTTTCGGGGAAACAGGGTATTAAAATATTTTTATTAGTTCCAGGGCAGACTCTGAGTGTAGAAAAAACAGTAGTTAAGTGCTACATTTTGATCTATTCCCAAAATTGCTAGTCTGGGATCTGTGTCAGATTCAGAGCTGAAAAGTGCTTCCCATGCTGTTCTTTTTTAATCAGAGATCAAAACATGTAGAAACAAATTCAGGTTTAATGTTTTTATTGTTCTGAGTTAAAAGCTCAATTATTTACACACCCTTGCATAACTTTGCAATTCAAAGTTTAGCCAGCCAGGCCAGTTTTGAGTTCCAGAAGAATTGAAGCATAATGCTAATATAAAATGCTCATTCTGTCTGATGACTCCCAAGGGGCTGTATACTTTTATACCCCCCTAGTGTGACGTGACATGATTTGATATTGATACTTATCAATGCTTGACCACTCTTATTTTGGAACTTTTCTCACACCTAGTTCACATGGAACTATCTAATGTATTGTGACTTTATACTTTTCAATTTGGTACTTTTCTATAAGCTGCATAAGACAAATTCTTCCTGAGTATACCTTTATTTTTTGTGTTCCTTCATATAATGTACATCTTTCATTATAATCACACAAATAATAGTATAAAACTGTACATTATTACATCATCTCATGATTGAGATTATATTGCAGTGATATTTGCATTACTATAGTGATAAAAAGTTCATTAATCAATGTAGTTGTATATATTACTTTGATTAACGAACCATCTATCTCTATATTAATGCACTCTCCAGTCATTACATAAACATCTCAATACTATTTAATATTTCTGTATATTGTGCTAATTGGAGCCTGACTTGTTGACTTCATCAGCATCTTAGCCCCATGTAAAAACAGGTCTGAATTCTTGTCCTAGGCCAGTGATGGTGAACCTACGGCACACGTGCCACAGGTGGCACGCGGAGCCATTTGTCAGGGCACGCGAGGCAATGCTCTGGCAGCTGGCTAGCTGAATTTTTTCATGCTTTTTTCACCCTATGAAGCCTTTGGATCCTGGGGAGGGCAAAAAGAACCCCCCAAAGGCTCTCCAGAGGCTTCATGAACTTCCCTGAAGTCTCCGGAGCGCTCAAAATGACGCTGCAAGCAATCGGAGGTCACTTCCGGTTTTGGCGGTGCATCATTTTGAGTGCTCCGGAGGCTTCCCAGGCCCACCGGAGGCCCTTCGGAGGCTTCAGCAACCTTCAGGAGGCTTCCCTGAAGTCTTCAGAGCACTCAAAATGAAACTGCAAGCAATCGGAGGTCACTTCCGGTTTCAGTGGCGCGTCATTTTGAGCGCTCCAAAGGCTTCAGGGAAGCTTCCTGAAGGTTGCTGAAGCCTCCGGAGGGCCTGGGAAGCCTCTGGAGCACTCAAAATGATGCACCGCCAAAACCGGAAGTGACCTCTGATTTGCTTGCAGCGGCATTTTGAGTGCTCTGGAGGCTTCAGCAACCTTCAGGAGGCTTCCCTTAAACCTCTGGATCACTCAAAATGATGCTGCAAGCAAATCGGAGGTCACTTCCGGTTTTGGCGGCACATCATTTTGAGTGGTTCAGAGGCTTCCCAGTCCCTCCGGAGGCCCTCCAGAGGCTTCAGCGACCTTCAGGGGGTTTCCCTAAAGCTTCCGGAGCACTCAAAATGATGCGCCGCTGAAACCGGAAGTGACCTCCGATTGCTTGCAGCGTCATTTTGAGTGCTCCCGAGGCTTCAGGGAAGTTCATGAAACCGCCGGGGGGGCGGGAGGCTCTTTTCGCCCTCCCCAGGCTCCTATAAAGCCTCTGGAGCCTGGGGAGGGCGAAAAGAGCATGTAAAAAGTGGGGGGGGGATCTGTAGTGCGCGCATGCGCACTAGGGATTGCGCATTGCATTATGGGCACACGACCCCCCCTGCGCTCCCCCCCTTATGGCACGCGAGCCTAGAAAGGTTCGCCATCACTGTCCTAGGCTCTTACACTATTGGGATTTGAATGTTTCCCAACAGTATTTGAGCATCATTTCCAGGCTATGTTTAAATTAGCACTAAATTTATGTCTTGACAAAAAGAGCATGATGAAATTTGATCAGTGCTGTTTGATCAGCCGCCAGAATGCCAATGTTATAATGTTCTCCCTACTGACATATTTAGAGTGCAGGTGGAAGAGGTGCCTGTAGGGTATAGTGGGGAATGAATGGTTCCTCATCCCAGTCAAAGTTTTATAATTTGTCTCTGGAATTTATTAATTTTCATTCATAAAGAAGAATGAAAACTAATTTGGCCTTCTGAAAATTGATCCATGAAAGTATGACTCTCTTTCCTGTGTCTTTTATAGCACCCTTTCCCAATCTTTATGAACAAGTTGCCAACATGTGGAGGCATCAGTTAACGTTTTTCCAACATACCCTAAGACTGCTTTGACCCATATGTACATGCATTTAAATCTCCTCCACAGGTATTCCTCGTGTGCCAATAGTTTTAAGATTGCTTAGTTTGTTAAGCAGAAGAACCAGAACAATTTTAGAAATGGCTCAAAAGTTGTAGAAATTGTGATACTCTTAATGCCTTGCCTGAATGAGACAACCATTTAAGAAACACTTTAAATTTTTCCTTAACATTTAATTAAAGCTATACATAAAACCTATGATTTTGATTATCTTTGAAACCACACCTTCCAAAAGCAACTTGAAAATATTTAATTATACATCAGTTTCTTCTTGGCCATACTCTGGCAGCACACAGCTTTTTGACCAGTTTTAGGTAATTTTTCATAACTCAGTTTGGTCTGTGGATCAATAACTCTTGCCATTCCCAATGGATCGGTGTCAGTCTATTTTAACCTAAAATAATTAGGCCTCTTAGCACAGTAAGTTTATACATAAGCAACACTGAGTTACAGAATCTATTAAAAAACAATTAGCTCAAGGACAAACCCATGTTATTATTTCATTTATGATCCTAACAACAAAGCCATGTGGTAATTAATGAAATTTGCAGGGGCATAAAAGATACAAGTCCACAAAAGAATCTGGAAGTTATATAGGAAAAGCTGGGTGGTGGTTGGAATTGGCCCACAAAACGATTTTACAATGATCAGGAGAATTTCTGGATAAAAGCAGTCTTTAAAACAGATGATTAAATACTAGCACAGGTGCAAAAGTGCCATGAGGACATTCACAAACCCCGCATGCTAATAGAAAGCTCAGTATTTATTTCTTAGCCATTTATTCTAGTAACAGTAAGATTTCAGGAAATAAGCTTTCTTTTGGTGAGAATGAAATGGAAGAGGAAAAGTGAGAATTCATTTTTTATATCAGACAAGCTGTTTTATAACATACTTTCCTGCAGAGTCACATTTTAAAAAGTGTGAGGTTAGCTTCACACATTATGCTAAGACGAAACTTGTTTAACCTATAATTTACTTTATATAAACTACAACTGGTTCAGGTCATACAAGACACTAAACCACAAGCCATTATGTATAAAATACAATGGTAAAGCCATATAGTATCACATGTCTAGCATATGAACTAAAGTGGCAAGTTGATAATTTTCAATTCCCTTTTGGATTGGAAACATCCTTTCTTACTTTGATAGAGCAAGGCATGATGAAGAAGCAGAGGTTGAGTTATATAAAGTGTGCTTTTCTGTTCTGCAGTAATTGAAGAGGCTAATTGGCTCACCTTGCCACAGGATCTACAGAAACCTGGTGAAGGCTTTGATGCTGTCATCTGCTTAGGGAATTCTTTTGCCCATCTTCCAGATTTTAAAGGTGAATATCAAAAGATTATTATTCAGAAGTCTGTTGCATTGCCAATGCTATAGAAAGGGATAATCTGAGACTTTTCCTATATAGAAATTTACTTTTACTTTAAATAGTAAATAAAAATATTAGCAGAAATGATAAGTAATTCATTTAAATACTAAAAAATACTAATTGTTGGACTTTATGCTATGATAAAATTCATATTTTCACATCTATTACATTCAAAAATTGTGTTAAAAATTACATCAGTTTTGCTAGGGAATCCAAGTGGTTTAAATGTTCTTCCTGAAATGAATATAATGATAGGAGATATTTCGTAGTTTGTATCCAAATTTCAAACACATTTGGATGCATTACATTTTATATTTTTCCTTCCAGGCTGATGCTGGAGGGAATTGATAATGTAAATTTCAATACTGGGTTGTAACTTTAAAAAAAATGAATTTATCAGATTCTAACTTCACAGCTAAAAAGTATGTGAAGACGAATGATATATGCTCCATAGACATGCTGTGTATTACAACAATGCTCTCTAATTATTTTAGGCAAGGGAAGCTCTAGAAAACTAGCTCTGGGGTGCGAAGGGATGGCCATAAGGGTAATTGGGTAGTTTTTGAGTGCACTGATATCCATAATTTAGGTATCATTACCTTCTTAATCAACAAAAAATATGCCTAGGATAGCCAGAGGTACCACTAGTTTGAAGGCAAAAAACAATCTAACGGGAACAAGCAGACAAATTTTAACACAAATTTTGTACCTCTTCCTAGGTGACCAGGGTGTTCATAAGCAGGCTCTTAGAAATATTGCCAGCATGGTTCGTCCAGGTGGCATTCTTGTCATTGATCACCGTAATTATGACTACATCTTGGAAACAGGTTGCGCCCCTCCTGGGAAAAATATCTACTACAAGGTAATGCTGGAAATAACTTCTGCCTAACCTTTTGTGTCAACTAAAACATCTTAAAACAGCAAAAAGATATCTTTTTATAGCTTATTGCAGCTAATTATAATAGATACTATTTTATAGCACAACACCACATGCCAATGTGATCCCTTTAAAAAACTGGTTTAAAACAGTGAACAAGCCACCAAGAAACAAATGCAGAAAATACAGAGAACTAATTAATTCCCTTTCTTTCTCAGAGTGACTTAACCAAGGACATTACTACCTCTGTTCTCCTTGTGAACAACAAACCAAACATGGTGACATTGGACTACACTGTGCAGGTCCCACATGAAGGCAATGATGGAGATCCAGATTTAAGGTATGTTCTCTATAGAACCCATATGATTACTGTATCTCCACTTTGATAACCAGGGTTAGCACAACTAACCATTTGGCATAGGGATAGAGCAATCAGATGTCCTGGGCATCCATCCACCCACCCATCCAGCCAATTTGTAGAGCTACTGATCTCTCTGGGCAGTGAATCTGGACATCTAATAAATTTAACAAAAACTCCATCGCAGATAAACTCCCAGTGCCATAGGAATAAATAACAATCTGACATCAATAAAAAGAGCTCAGCTACCTGCCTGACTCAAATGCATGTAGGGTGCTAGGGTTTGTTTTAAATGGATAAAAAGACCTGTGCTACCCGTTATCAAAATCCGAGTGGAAGTGAGGATCCCCGCTGCCTGGAACCACCCGGAAATGCGACGCGTGGAGCAGGTGGGTGAGACTACATTCCATGTATAAGACACACCCAGATTTTCATCCTCTATTCTGGGGGGAGGGGGGAAAGGTGTGTTTTATACTCCGAAAAATAGTCTCCGACTGGAGACTAAAACATATGAAGAACGGTTGCAGGAACTGGGTATGTCTAGTTTAATAAAAAGAAGGATTAGGGGAGACATGATAGCAGTGTTCCAATATCTCAGGGGTTGCCACAAAGAAGAGGGAGTCAAACTATTCTCCAAGCACCTGAGGGCAGAACAAAAAGCAATGGGTGGCAACTAATCAAGGAGAAAAGCAACTTAGAACTGAGGAGAAATTTCCTGACAGTTAGGACAATTAATCAGTGTAGCAGCTTGTCTCCAGAAGTTGTGAATGCCCCAACACTGCAAGTCTTCAAGATGATGTTGGATAGCCATTTGTCTGAAATGGTATAGGGTTTCCTGCCTAGGCAGGGAGTTGGACTAGATGACCTCCAAGGTCCCTTCTGCTATTGTATTGTATAGTGGCTATGAGAAATAGGGTAGGTTTTTAAATTACTTTACACACTATACGGTACCTACTTACCCATGAGATGGCCCCAGAAACCTGCTCACCTGTAAAACCCTCAAATTAATAGATATGTGTAAGGACCACTTTACACTACCTAAGCCTATGAAACAGCATACATACATTCAGTTTGGACCCTCTGGTATGTATGTTAATATTTCTTGATTTGTACTGATAGAAGCAGAAAGTAAGATTCCATCCATGTGCTAATAATTGTTGATAAAAAGTATTCTATTTACTTAATTAAAAACAATCTCAAAGTACAGTAATTTTTATTTTCAGCATGCTTTTTGAACAGAATCCGCAAAGGATCATGGATAAATTAATGTTCCTGAATTGGAAGTGATTTAAATAGAAGGAAAAGCTGTGTCTCTATAGTAATATCTTCATGTTTCTGTTACTTTGCTATTAACACAAATTTTCTGTCTTTTATCAGTCAGTTCCGCCTTTCTTATTATCCTCATCGCCTGGAGCCTTTCACAGAACTATTGAAAAATGCATTTCAAGGCCAATGTGAACACAAAGTCTTGGGGGACTTCCAGCCTTACATACTAGGCCAGAAGCCTAGCCCATGCTATTTCATCCATGTAGTGAAGAAAACTGGCTGAGATCTAGTCAACAGACTACTCTAGCAGTCATACAGACGGGGTCTTTTCAGTGGGTGGCAAGATGCAGAACTTTATCCAAGCAAGAATAAATATGCAGAAGTACTACATGAACCAGAAAAGAATTTTTCCAAAGAGTCCAGTCTAATTAACCCACTTTGAGGATTGAAATGCTCAATGGCATTGGAGGGAAGGAGGTGGTGGGATAAGATTGCTTTGCATCTCAGTCTCAGTTGGCTAAAATGTTCATTGTTCTCTCTTGATACTTTCTTCCTCTTTTTGCTGGAAATGCCTCGCTAATTTACACCTATGTTAGACGAAAGATTACAATGATGCAGGGTTTCAAGGGCTGGGAAGAAAGGAACGACGGGAACAAAAACGTTATTCTTTATTGTGCCTGGGGAATCAGTGCCCCTTCAGTTTAACTTGGACTATACTCTTCACAGCCACTGCCTACACTAGCTGGAACTGATCAGGAGTGATGACTGGCATATTGTTTCCAAAACCTTGTCAGATAACTTCAAAATAAATCTATTTCCTGCCTTCACACTATTGCTGTCCATTGCAGCAAGCATTTTTGTGTGTTTATGTCTTTTGCTGCTTCATCTGTAGAACAGGTCATAGAACAATGAAATTTATTTTTACAGTAATAGAAGATACTTTTTTAAAAAGTTCCCTCATTAATAAAAACAAATTTTCCATTTATTTTTGCACAGCTCAGTAGTGATGGGAAGAGGTGGCAGAGAACTATGATTTTATTTTAGATTGACAGTTTTAATCTTAATATACGGAACTGTGCCTGAATTCCAAATTTTTTGCTCTGGTTTTCCAGAGGTTTCCAAAGGATAGAAAATTATCAAAACTACATTGGAGAGAAGCCAGCATGTAAAACCAGCTTCAGAAACTTATTACAATCATATTTTATCAGTTGCTGCCCTCTAGAGCTAGAATACTTAAAACCTGGCCACTACCGATTCTCTCAATTTTAAACCCAGAAAGAAACACACACACATACATACTGTATTTCATATTTATGACAAATGATAGATTCTCGCTTTGTGAATTAGATAGCATTTTTGTTTTCCAGATAAAGCAAAACAGCCTTTATTTAAATATCTTTAAATACTTACAAGTAATTTCCCTCATAATTCAAAGGCTCAGGTTATAGAGGGCTTAACATTTCCCATCTGATGTTGATCACTTTATTGATGCAATGGTCCCGTGTATGAATGAAGAATAATATGCAACACATCCTGCGCATTTGAACATCAGGTTCATGCCTTGAACTCATTTTTCTAACTCATCTGAATCCACCAAATTGTGCCTGAGTCATCGCTATTTTTTTTAACAAGAACATTGTTCTCATGGCAGCTTTTATTCTGTTCTTTTGCGGTTATATGAATATTTCTTTCTTGGTCATGTTTGTTTCAAATCAAGCAGCAAATTTCTGCTGGATCAGTTTATATCTAAGTAGCTCCATTTCAGAAACAGAAGGCTGTAACCTTGTTGCAGCTTGTATAAAATCTTCCATGGTAAGGGTGAATTCTGAGCTTTCAGATTCCAGACCTGGAATAAAAGTAAAATGGCTTGGATTAAAATTAAAATTCTTTTGGACATATCACATAGTGTATGTTGCTCCTGGCTAGGTAAGATGATAAAAAAATCTCATTTATTTATAAAAAAAATTAATGCTGGTGAAACCATTGTTCTTTTGCTCATGCTTAAGTCAGTTTATAGGTGTTGCTTCTTATCATATGACTTATTCACTCATGTCAACATTTCTCTAAAAAAACCAGTAACCTTTAAAAGATCAGTAAAAGCTTTAAACTGCAGCACTACAGTAGTAGTAATAGAAAAACATGCAGTAATGAAAGAACTAATGAATATGCTACAGCTCAGAAATAATGGATGTGATTTAATACATTTGTTCTTCAAAGCTTTAAAAATTAAAGTGTGTTGCCTGCTTCTGCCTGCCAGCCTCCATGTATACTAGAGAAACACACATTATCCTAATTTCTAGTAATGGTTTTCCAGCTTTTCTCAAGCATTTATTTAGAGATAAATCACAATCCCGTTTTCTGGTTTACTATTGAACGATGGAGGTTTTTTCTACTTTAAAAAAAAAAGAACACGATTTGATTTATGTGGCTGCCCATCTCATAGCCACAACTTTGGGCAGCATTATAACCAGCAACTAGAACAATAATCCAAATGATAAATGTTTGAGATTGCAAAAAACTCCACATTCCAATCTATATAAATAAAAATATAAAATAGTTTGTGCAAAGCCACTAATCTCAGAAAGTACTGCACCGATCGGCACCAAATTTTCACACAATGTTCCCAAGAACTTCCAAAGCAATCATACGTACAGTTTTTGTGGCTGGCACACCTGTGCCATGTGCAAGCAGCACAAATGTAAAAGGTACACACTTCTGAGGTTTTCATCTCTCTTAAGCTCCTCCCACCTGACTTATGATGCACCATGCACACTCCCCTCATATTTCCAACGGTCGTTTCTTCAGCAACCGAATAAGCCTCCAACGTTCCCTCACACATGGCACACTCCCATGTGGACCATTTTTGGTCCCAGGAGGCTGCATGGACGCCTACTGGACCCATAACAAGATGCAGGTGGTGGCACACTCCCATGTGGCCCATTTTGGTATCGGGGCTGCAGGGAGGCCTACTAGGCCCAAAACAAGGCGCAGGGGATGGCACACTCCCATGTGGCCCATTTTTGGTCCCAGGAGGCTGCATGGAGGCCTACTAGGCCCAAAACTAGGCATGGCGAGTGGCACACTCCAATGTGGCCCATTTTTAGTCCCAGGAGGCTGCATGGTTGGTAGGTAGGTAGGTAGGTAGGTAGGTAGGTAGGTAGAGGGATAGAGAGAGATAGGGAAAAATACAGTGGGTAGGTAGATAGGTAGACAGAGAGAGAGGGAAAAATACAGTAGATAGGAGGGTAGGTAGGTAGAGGGATAGAGAGAGGGAGAAATACAGTAGGTAGGTAGGTAGAAGGATAAAGAGAGGGGGAAAATACAGTAGGTAGGTAGGTAGAGGGATAAAGAGGGGGAAAATACAGTAGGTAGGTAGGTAGAGGGATAGAGATAGGGAAAAATACAGTAGGTAGGTAGTAGGTAGAGTGATAGAGAGAGGGAGAAATTACAGTAGGTAGGTAGGTAGAGGGATAGAGAGAGAGGGAGAAATACGGTAGGTAGGTAGGTGCCTTTGCGGCATCTCACCCGATGCCGGTCTACCTTGGCTCCTTGGTTCTCCGAGGAGCTGAGGGTGATGAAGCATCGGAAGAGATGCCTAGAGGGTGTTTGGAGGACCACCCGCTCCGAATCTGACCGGACACTGGTAAAGTCCCATTTAAGGACTTACCTAGTGGCGATAAAAGCAGCGAAACGTAACTATTTCTCTGCTCTTATCGCATCTGCAGGTAACCGACCTGCCACCCTGTTTAGGGTGTCCCGCTCCCTCCTCCATCAGAGGGCCCAGAATGCCCCCTTGCAGGGTCGGGCAGAGGAATTTGGGTGTTATCCGCGTGACAAAATCGATCAGTTTCAGTTTCAGTTTATTCAATTTATACCCCGCCCTTCTCCAAACGGACTCCAAACGGATCAGATCCAACGGAGGCAGGTCTTGAGTCTACTTTCTGGGAAGAGTTCGATCCTGTGACTTCCGAGGACATGGACAGGATACTGGGGTGGCTGAACACCACCACATATTTACTGGATCCATGTCCCTCCTGGTTGGTACTGGTCTCCCGGGAGGTTACATGAGGCTGGCTCCAGGGAATTGTCAACGCTTTTTGAGTGAGGGGTTCTTGCCGGCCACCTTGAAAGAGGCGGTGGTGAGGCCCCTCCTCAAGAAGCCCTCCCTGGACCCGGCTGTTTTGGCCAACTACCGTCCTGTCTCCAACCTTCACTTTCTTGCGAAGGTTGTTGAGAGTGTGGTGGCACGACAGCTCCCCCAGCACCTGGAGGAAACTGTCTATCTAGACTCGCGCCAGTCCGGCTTCCGGCCTGGACACAGCACGGAAACAGCATTGGTCGCGTTGGTCGATGATCTCTGGAGGGCTCGGGATACAGGTTGCTCCTCTATCCTGTTCCTATTAGATCTCTCAGCGGTTTTCGATACCATCGACCATGGTATCTTGTTGCGCTGGTTAGAGGGGCTGGGGTTGTGGTTTCCAGTGTCACGACATAGCCAGTTGGTTCAATCCCTGGCTATCAGGGGCGAGTCATTAGCCCCCGTGGAGAGGGCCCGCAACTTGGGCGTCCTCCTGGATACTCGGCTGTCTTTAGACGATCATATGACAGCCGTGGCCAGGGGGCTTTTATCAGGTTCGCCTGATACGCCAGTTGCGCCCCTTTCTGGATCGTGACGCTCTACGCACGGTCACTCAAGCCCTCGTTTCCCACCTGGACTATTGCAACGCTCTCTACATGGGGCTCCCCTTGAGGTGCACCCGGAGGCTCCAGCTAGTTCAGAATGTGGCCGTGCGGGGGATTCTGGGGGCCTCTAGATGCTCCCATGTAACACCTCTCCTGTGCGAGCTGCACTGGCTGCCTGTGGCCTTCCGGGTCGCTTCAAGGTGTTAGTAACAACCTTTAAAGTGCTCCATGGCAAGGGACCTAGGTATTTGCAAGACCACCTCCTACCAGATACCTCCCTCCGACCAGTCTGCTCCCACAGAGAGGGCCTCCTCAGGGTTCCGTCGGCCAGTCAATGCCGGCTGGCGACCCCAAGGGGAAGAGCCTTCTCTGTAGCAGCTCCTGCCCTCTGGAATGACCTATCCCCTCACCTACGTACAATCATGGACCTGCGCCTTTTTCGCCGAGCCCTGAAAACCCATCTATTTCGTGCGGCCGGCCTGGCGTAGTTTTAATTTGTTTTATTAGGGTTTTATAATGGTATTTTAGAGCAGGCCCACTGTTTAATTTGGTTTTAGAACTTTTAGCATATTTATTGGATTATTGGATGTTTTATTGTGGTTTTTTATTATCGCCTGTTCACCGCCCTGAGTCCCACAAGGGAGATAGGGCGGTATATAAATGTAATTAAATAAATAGAGGGATAGAGAGAGATAGGGAAAAATACAGTAGGTAGGTAGGTAGGCAGAGGGATAGAGAGAGAGGGAGAAATATGGTAGGTATGTAGGTAGAGGGATAGAGAGAGATAGGGAAAAATACAGTAGGTAGGTAGAGTGATAGAGAGACGGAGAAATACAGTAGGTAGGTAGAGTGATAGAGAGATGGAGAAATACAGTAGGTAGGTAGGTAAGTAGAGGGATAGAGAGAGAGGGAAAAATACAGTAGGTAGGTAGGTAGGTAGAGGGAGAGAGGAAGAAATACAGTAGGTAGGTAGGTTGGGGGTTATACAGTGGTTGTGTGTACGTGTTTGTGTGTGCAGGTGTAGATCTACACACAGATTGGTTGGCCATTTAACCAGACTGGGCCATAGCAATGCGTGGCCGGGTACAGATAGTTTATAATAAAGCATCAGCGAACAGAGTTTAATTAACCTCCCAACTTACACTCTATGGGGAATAATCAGGTCTCTAGTACTATGTTAAAGGCTAACAGGATTGGAGACATCTGGATCTCTATACGGAATGCAAGCCAGAGCTATGTAAAATACTTGCTCACCTTTTAACCTGCATCTATTATTTACCTACATACACGTTTTAAGTTGAGCCAATTAACATTTGAGCCATCTAGCTTTGTTTCTTACCTTCTTCTATCCATTCCACTTTTCTTCTGATAGCAAACATCATGGCATCTGAGCAGAGAGCATACAAGTCTGCTCCTGTTAACTCTGCAGGGCATCTGTCTAGGACACTAAGGAGATTCACAGCTGGGTCCAGTTTAAACCTATTGCAAAAGGATATTGCCAAGGGTTTCAGGGTCATAGAAAAAATAAATGCAATCAGAATATAATCTTGGAAATTGGGCAGAAATATTTTATAAAAGCATGGCTTCATATGTATGATATTTTTTAAATGTTGTAGTTAACTTAAAATAATATGCATTGAGTTAAAACTCATAAGCCAAAGCAGGCAGCATCTAATGTTCACAAGTATCATTTATTCACAAGTTTTAAGAGCATCATTTAACCCATGCACATTGGTTATATGTATACTGATATAAAAATATATTGAGGTTAGTGTTACCCTTTTAGCAGATTTATCTTTAACAGATGAATATACATTTCAGTTGCAATAATTAATAAAGATATGCATTTTTTCTTAAGAATTGTAATTGGTACTGTTATGCATTATAATAACCAAAAACAGGCACTTACTTTCTGGTGATGGCACTCAGTACTTGTAGCTGAGAATCTCGGTCTTCATTTATCCCTACATAAACCAATTTATCAAATCTGCCAGGGATACAAAAAATATTTTATGCAATTAAAATAAGGCAACTATCTTTCATATAATGAACTCAGGTCATACATCACCTAACAATTTGTCCTTACATTGATTTACTGGTTTTTATTCAATATATTAGTATGAATTGTACAACTTCATGTGCTTCAATAGACACAAAGATTCTATAAAATCTATGTCTATTGAACATGAAACAGAATTGCCATAATACAATAAGATTCTCCATTTTCAGTATTCTTCCAGCATCGCAAATGACTCTTTACCGATTCCTAATATAAACAGACTGCCTGCATCACCAAGTGTACTTATATATTGTGATATTTAATTATTTTAAACATTTATATATAGCCACACTTCTACCAAAGGAACACAGGATTCCCAAAGTATCCCAGAGTTAACCTGTTCTTAGAAAAAACACCCACTATAGCAGTTTATTTATTTTATTAACATATAAAACAAAATAACCAGTAAAATTTCTCTAAAGGAAGCAGCTGAACTTGTAGCCTTTGGGGGCAACTAAGATGCTGTGTTTGCAGATCTAAAAGGGTAGGAATGTTATCCCAACCTTAGGTTTTTTCACAACAAAAGACACCAAAATTAAATATAATGAAAAAGGTAATTTATTTCCTATGTTTATCTAGTTTTACCCAAAACGTTCTTAAAAGATTCATGGTTATAATAGCAGACAGAGAAAATGGTGATGTGGACTTTTACCTGCCTGGCCTGAGTAACGCTGAATCCAGCAGATCAGGTCTGTTTGTAGCTCCAATAACAAATACATCTTGAGAAGAATGAAGCCCATCCAGTTCTGCTAGTAACTGAGATACAACTCTACCAAGGGAAACATTTTAATATGCTGCCATCAATCTTTGTAGATTCATTGAACTGGGTAACTCACTTAAAAAGCAGATACACAAATATCTTTCTGAGGCATATATTCAGCCAGATTCAGAATATAATAGTAGCAACAGATGTATACTATGAACAAATAAAATACCATGCCTTCAAAAGTAATTCATACAGGCAAGATATATTAATAGGTACAAAGCATTGTACACTACCTATTTAATATACTAAAATACAATGGTACAAATAATCCTTGCATAATGACTAATTGGGACAGGTAATTTCTGTTGCTAAGAAAAGCATATGATAGCAGCAGTTAGTGACAGCAGTTTCGATAGTCTTAGTTGCAGTTGTTAGAGGAGGACCTCATGCTTCTGCCTTGCACAAACTGCCAGCTCCACACCATGGCTCCTCTCTAGCAAGGTCCAGCAAGGTCCCTTCTGTAGACAAGCCAAGTTGACTTTCTTTGTCCCATTGTTGGATCAAGATACAACACAAGGGTGCAACCATGGGACATATATGGCAAGCCCCCCCCCCCCCCCCGGCCCAGATTTAGGGCCAGCAGTGGGAGGAAGAAGACAATGAAGGTCAGCTCGGGGGTGATGGGGTGTGGAAGGGATAGGCAGTAGTGGTAGAATGCCTAGAGGACAGAATTGGGGGGGGGGGGGATATGTAGGTAGCGGGAATTGAAGTACATGGTATGGTCATAAATGTAGGCCAGTTGCCAAATGTCCAAATTTTCATTATGTGACTATGGGGGTGCTGCAACAGGCATAATGTTAAGGGTCTTAACTACCATTGTTCAACATTATCATAACTTCAGATGGTCATTGATGGATTATATGTAAAATAAAGTGACCCCTACAAACTCTCTATCTCTGTGATTGGAGGAGGAACTAAGGACATACAAAGTGTATTCATTTGCTGCATATAGCCTTGGGACTCCAGGCTGCCTCTGGCCTATTCATAGGACATTATCCTAATAATCATCCCTGCACAAGTGGTCCCTTGTTTTGCAATGTCCACATTTTCTTTCAAATAGCAGCCAAAGAATTAACTTGAAATAATTTTGTTAATGTTTGGAGGTGAATTCAGAAATCCTGGAGATCAATATTTCTATACATTAGATACCCCAAAAGGTGTGAGATGTAAACGTGCATTACAGCATTTTTACAAATGTCCAGCTTAAGAATTAATATTAGATATTACCTTACACGTGTGTATAATGTATGCACCAACCAATACTTACTGGAGAAAGGAAATTGGTTCAGAAGGCAGATGTCTAGCTATTAAAACTGGTTTCTGAAGAGCCAAACCTATTTCAGTGAAGCTTAAATATTTAAAAGTTTTATGATACTTCTTATTTGATGCGAAATCTGCTTTTTGCTTTATTAAACAGGTTAAAATATAGCTATTAATTGCAACCTCATTGGGGGCCAGCATTTCGTAGAAAGAAAGATGAATGTATTTCAACATATTTTAACATATTTACCTGATTTAAGTTCAGGCACAAAAGATATGTGCATAATGAAATAGATACCTCTGCACTTTTAGCATGTACAATTAAAGGGGGAGGGAGGAGGCAAAGGCTATTTGGTATGCCTCCCAGAACACTATACTGAGTGCAGACAGGGACACAAATGTTTTGTGCATGTGTGAATGTTTTTATGTTTTCACAAAGCAAGTTAGGCTTGTAAAATCAGCACTGAGCAAGTCAAAACAGGAAGCTAAGACTTCATTATTAACAAGCAGTACTCACCTGTCCATCACACCCTGTGAATCGCCACTTCGTCCACGACTGGGGGCCAATGAATCAAGCTCATCAAAAAAGATAATGCAAGGAGCAGCTGCCCTAGCTCTGGCAAACACTGAGGAAAGAGATAGATAGTACTCAGGTTGCATAGTCACATTAAAGCCATCCACAAATGTATTAATTATAAAAGATAAACTAGAGAGATGCACATTAGGACATATGCTGTGATTGTAAGCGTGGGAAGATTAGACTTGGCCACAGAATGTCTGTAAAATAGAGCAACTTGTCTTCTTTAAACAGACGTGGAGGCAGGCCCTTCGATTGCCCCACCTCAGATGACTGATGGATCCAAAAGTGTTCCAGAGAGAGCTTGGAGTGCTCCCCAAAGATCTGATGGCAGGGTTTAGCCAACGTCCTATTTGTTGCATGGAATTGACACGTGTTTGGGGCCTTGGATCCTATTGTGCCAATCCTGGGATATGCCTTGTTTTATTGAGGGGCTCCAGGACATGAAATGCTAAAAAAGGATGCCTACAGCATCATTGGAGGAAGACTCAAACTGAATCAGACTAGATCTTGGTAAGAGCCCTACTCATATGAAGGAATTTCTCCACCTTATTGCATCCATTGATAGCCATCTACCAGCTCTGTTTAGAGCCCCTACTGGGTATGCAAGGCCCCTTGGAACATCTGCTGAGTCACTGTGAGGATTATTGACTGCACTTGTTGATAACTTGTAGCAGAGATGGAATGGAGGTGGTACATACACCCTTGTGCTCCTTGACTTCTCAGCAGCTTTTAATACAGTATTAACCACAGTATCCTTCTAAGCCAGCTTTATGGGTTGGGGATTGGTAGCACTATTTTATGGTCATCTTTTCTCTGGACTCTGTACCAATCATTGTTGGCTGAGTTCACTTCCCAGGCCCATTTTGGGTCGGGTGCCACAGGGTTTCACATTCTCTCTCTCTTTACATTAAATCACTGGGTGATATAATCTGCTAATTTGGATTTCCCCCCTCCCCCTTTGTTCTAACTGTCAGGAGATTTCTTCTCAGTTCTAAGTTGCTTCTCTCCTTGATTAGTTTCCACCCATTACTTCTTACAAGTTATACAATAGCAGAGTTGGAAGGGACCTTGGAGGTCAACTAGTCCAACTCCCTGCCTAGGCAGGAAGCCCTATACCATTTTAGACAAATGGCTATCCAACATCTTCTTAAAGACATGCAGTGTTGGGAATTATCAATACACTAAAAATAACTAATTGTATCTTTCAATCCCAAGTTTGACAAATGAGGCTGTTGAGATTCTGTCCTGGAGACTGCAGATTTAGATAGGGAGGAACAGTTTTTGACTAAATTCTATGAAGACCAAGTGGCTGCGAGTGTTTGGGCCACCCAAATATCAGAATATTCCATCTTTCACCTTGAATGTGGTAGTACTTCCCCCTTCAATCTTGGTGTGCAATTACAGAATCTTCCTGGCCTCCCAACTTCTGCTTGAACAGCAGGAAGCAACTGCCATCATGAAGGCCTTTGTTTACCTGGTGCATCAGTTGTGCCCTTTTCTAAATTGGGAGGTTTCTCAGGCACACTGATGTCCTAATCACCTCATGGCTTGACTACTGCAACACAACCTACATAAAGCTGTCCTTGAAGAGCATCCAAAAGTTTCAACTGGTCTGAAATGCAATAGTGCAACTTTGATGGACATGGCTCAGTATATGTGTAATAGTATGTGGAAATGACCTTGAAGGAACAGGGGAAGAGATACTGCTTAGAGAATGGTCAGACAAGGGAGAGAGCCTACAGTTGCTTAATGGTCAGAGAAGGATCCATCCTAATTGGTAAGGCTATAAAAGATCCTGCAGGAGATTTGTATTCTCAGACCTGCAGGATTCTGTTAATGTAACCTTACAATAAAGTGGAACTAGCTCATCTTGTCATATTCTCTGTCTGGTTTATCTGGAGACTGGCATCAATCTTGAAAGTCTGAAAATATAAATCTCCTCTTCACTTTTTACAACTTGACCAATGGAGTGTGTGTTTCTTCCTAAATTTCTTTCTCTGACCGTTAAGCAATTGTTGGCGTCTCCACTTCGTTTTGGACCATTCCCTAGGCAACGCTTAAGATCATTCCCATATACCATTACAGTATGCCCATGTATGCCATGTCCTTGTGCCTGACTCAGTTGCAATTGCAAGCTGCTACAGACGCTCACATGCTCCACACTCCCACTAGCTATTCCTCCTAGGATCGCTGCACCTTGCCAAAGTGTGTGACTAATGAGCAAGCAGCAATACGCTGAACTTACCAACAAGGTTTGACCACAGCTGTGCATACTCAGCAGAGAGAGTATTTAAGCTGCAAAAAAACTAAGATCTTTTGCTAGAAGCAACTCCAACATCTGGCTTGCCTATTGTGATACTTGGAATCCAGTTCTTTCCCACCCTGGCTTGTTGCTAACCATGACACCCTTGATCTGGAAATCTTTGGCAAGTTTTGAACTGTTTGACTTGGAAATTTGCATTGCGCAGCTAAGTCTCATCTACAGTTAACTGCTTTTTCTGCCACCTTGCTGTTGGGATTTACAAAAGCAAGTCTTTCTCTTAATACTCTGTCCCTAGGAACTGAATCTGGTTTCTGAAGGGGTACTAAAGTGAAAGTGTAACACCTCTACTTTGTGAGCTGCACTGTTTACCAGTTTGTTTCCAGGTGCATTTTAAAATACTGATTTTACCTATAAAGCTCTATGTAGCATAGGGCCTGGTTACTTGAGGGGATGCTTATCTTCCATAGTAGCTGCCTGCCAATTTGAAATTCCTTCAATTATGCAATGCAATATATTGGGACCCTGGAAATTCACCTTCCATGTAGAAGCACCTGTTTTCTGGAATGAGGTTGCCCCTAAAATTCAGATGGTCCTGCCCAGGCTCTTCATCCAGGTCCATCTTATTCCCATTCCTATTACAGTTACTAGTGATCTGCATAAAAAGGTACACTAACTAAACATTGTTTTCTATAAAATAAAATGTGTATTGATTCTTCTTGAATAGTCTTGAAATCTTGAATAGTCTTGAAATCAATTTCCCCATCTGAAAAAAACTATTAACCCTATTTGCTGACTAGCCAGAATACAGAATGTGGTCTAGTCTAAGTGTATCAAAATCCTGGGAAAGACTTCTATAGTTCCAAAATTTGGATATATGTATGCACTTGGAAGATTATATACATGCATAAATGCAATAGCCACAAAGATATGGACATTGTTTCAGGTTGGAGTGATTTGCAAGAATTATTTTCTATGTTAACCTAGCTATAAAAGAAGCTTGCTTCTTTACAGAGCTAAGCCTTCCATGTAAACACTATGGCTTCCCACGTACCTTCACGGACATTTTCTTCACTCTGCCCAACGTACATGCTAATAAGTTCAGGGCCCTTTACACTGAAATGAAAAAAATACAGGCTTAGTTATTTCATTAGTGCAATTTCCAAACTCTCCTGACCACTTGTATCACAAAACCCACCTGAGGAAAGTCATAGTACATTCTGTTGCTACTGCTTTAGCTAGCAATGTCTTCCCTGTTCCAGGAGGACCATAGAGCAGAAGGCCAGAGCGGTGAAGGCCTAAAGACAATAACTCTGGGTGTTCCAATGGAAGCTGAATAGTGTCCAGGATTTCCTTTTTCACATTCTGAAGCCCTCCAATATCTTGCCAGAAGACAGAGGGAATCTGCAGGAGACAAAAGTCTTAAACTTGCCAATGCTATTATATACCCAACCCAAAATCAAACATTCTGATGCCTTCAAAGATCACAAGACACTAATTTCTACAGAACCACAACTACTGCACATTACCCTATCTCTGCCTCTGAAAGATGCCTCAAGGTCTCCGAAGAGTAGTTTTCACATGAAATTTCTCATATTGTGGCTTTTATAGCCTATTCCTTATTGTTACCAGCAATTCTCTTAAAATCAAAAAGTAAAGCAAATTTTAATAAAAAGTGCTGGAAAATTTATACTGTAGATAGAGATTAATTTATTTTTTCCTATACTTTATAGCAAATTGCCTTTTTCTCCTGTACTTGTATTCTTCATTCAATTTTTAAAATGTATGATTGGCTATTGTATTGATTAAATTGCTTTTTTTTTTGGCTCTTTGAAACTGTAACTCTAAAGTTTTATAAATATGTTACCAAGAGCCCAAAAGCCCTCCAGTTTCTCTTTATTTTGAGAAATACCATACTCCGTTTATTACAACTATTCATCAAAACAGGATGGAATGTAAGCTTTGGCGTGTTTCTTATATTTATTAGGGAGTCATACCTTGCCTTGTACTTATTAAGAGTCATACCTTTGGGGCTCCTACTGCCTGCGAATGAGCATCATGAAGTTTATCTAGTGCAGCACTGAAATCTTCTGCTAGAAGAGGGAAACCAGCAGCATAAAAATCATATTCTTCCTCTTCATTTGGTCCCCCTGGGAAGCTGCTGAAGAAAGCATAGAAAGTGTCAGCAGTCTTAATGTTGCCCAAGACGTCTCAAAGGAGGTTTTCCAAAAGGCAGCTGGACTTTCGTGGGTGTTTCTTTTCTTTGAAAACTTTTTCAAAGAAAAAACCCAAGAAAATACAGCTTTGGTTCAACCATGACCTGGATGATTGAGAATCTCAATAAACATGCTGTCCAAAAATGGTTGGACATATCCAGGAGTTTAAAACTCTAGAATTGAATTGGAAAGCTACTCCAGTGACATCCAATAAGTTTGATATAATGTTCATTACAAGATGTTAAACAAGCATAAGATTATGGATTTTACAAAGCAAAAGGTGTGATTTTCAAAGAAGAAAATCGGTGTGAGTTAAGGACTCTCCTCAAAGCAACCAAGCAGCCACGTCCCCACAAGGCTCAGTGCAGCTTCTCTAAACACTTTCCCAGCTGTCTGAGGCTCCATCTGCATTTCCTGAATCTATCACACTGCCAGTGAAATGGCTAGACAAAATGCATATATATTAATGAAACAAATTTTGAAGCAATAAGAATTTGAGAAGGTATATTTCACTGATATTTACACATTTTGGGAGTGCCTTTTTTAAACGCTCAATTGTACAAGAGCAGACATACAACAGAAGGAGTTCTTCCCAAACTTTAGTAACCATTACTGTTACCACAATACTACATCTAGGAATTATGGCTGCAAATAGGGATCGAAAATGAGAAGACTGTAGAAGTTTATTTACATGCTTTGAAAGGTAGCATGCTTTTACCCCCAAATATGCATTCAGTATGTTATCAAAGTCTTCTCAGTAAAATGTTAATAATAAAACTTGACAGAAACAGGAAGTCAAATTCTTCCCTACTGCTACAAATAGTTTGAAAACTGATATGCCATTCCATCCACACTTAGTATAAATGTCACATGCTAATGTGTCAAAAAAGACATAGTTACATTTATAGATACTATTTAGATAATAATATAATAATAATAATATATTTATTTTATATACCGCGTCCTCTCCCCAAGGGGACTCGGAGCGGTGCACAGGGAAAACTAAAACACATAAAATATATACATGAATAAATACAATACCTAAAAATAGATTAAACCAATCGTCCCTGCACTAAAATCCCCATTAAAACTAATCGTTCCCTAAAAATCCTAAAGGAAGAGACTACCCTAGGCCAGCCAAGCAGAAAAAGTGTGTTTTTAATTTTTGGCGGAAGGAGCGGAGGTCCGTGGTTGTTCTAATGTCGGGGAGATGCTCAGAAACCAGAAAATATTTTATTCCAATACCTTGAATTCTGCATCCTTGTACAGGCAGCACGGCTGCTGTGGGAAAGTAAAGCACAGAAATCTCCTAGAACAAAGCCCTGAAAACATGGATTAAAATATTGGTGCAGCAAATCCCATGACAAACAGACAAAGAATTCTGAAAGGAATGAAGATATTTCATTCTCTGCATGGTAAAAGTAGTCTTTATGAATTGCATTGGGAAGGCCAAAGCAAATAAAATTCTTTTCTTTCTGTTAATACAGGGGTCTGCAAAGTTGGCTCTTTTAAGACTGGTTCAACTCCCAGAATTCCCCAACCAGCATGAAGCCCACCAGTCTTAAAAGAGCCAACTTTGCAGACCCCTGCCTTAACACATTGTATGAGCATGTAAATGAAGTAACAGAGGTAATACTTATATTGTTTGAAAATACTTATAAAAGAAATGATGTGTCATTATTTCTAAGCCAGGGGCGTCAAACTTGCAGCCCATGGGCCAGATGTGTCACACTCTGGCCACGGTTTAACAAAGGGGGGGAAAGTCCCGATACGTCACATGATGCCACCATGAGAATGTGAGTTTGACACCCCTGTTCTAAGCCAACAAGATCAAAGGTAAAATTCTGAGAGCTAAAATCCACACATCTGGACTGCTCTATTTTGTAATTCAGGCTGTTTTATTCATCACTAACTTTCAGGGAGAACCTTTTTTGTGCAAATGTTTACAATTATGGATTATGTTTATATATACGGTATATGTATTAACAATTATTTGCAAATCACCTCTTATAATTCTATGAACTTAAATACAATAAATTAAGTAGAAATATATAAAATAGACAGAAGCACAGTTTAAACTATCAAACATTATAATTATTAATATCATACTAAATATATTATAATGTCTGATGGTTATAATAAAACTATTTGAAATTGTTGCTACCAATGGACTCATTTTGTTATCTGAACACTGCTGTGAAAACAATTTTCACCTTTTTATATAAAAGTATCAGAATAAAGACACATCTGACTTTAAGGGGCAATCTGTTCCAGAGTGGGGAATATAACCAAGAATGTCATTCTTTGGGGTTCTAACAAAATCTTTCTGGGTGGGTGCTCAGAGTCATCCTTCCCTGCTAAATTGTTTGTGCAGGCAAATTCTACATGAAAAAGATAGTCCTAATGTGTTACAATAACCAAACCATCCTATGGCATTTTGAGTTCTCAAATCTAGATCCCTCTTATTCTTTGTCTCTTCTAGCTACTGCATTAAATGTCACTCACCGCACTCTGCTGGGCTAGCTTGGTCAGGCTTACTTCTTTGCCCAGTGAAAAATTCTGCGTTAGCATGCTAAGAATGGCTTTCCTCTGCTCTTCAGTTGGTGCTTCAATTTTCACCTCATGAAGGAATGCTGTTTGCACATCTGAAGGGACATCTGCAAGTTTACTTGTTGTGCCTACTACCAGCACAGGATAACTATTAAGAAACATACAGATGTGCCATAAACATTTCATAGTTGCAATGTAGAAGCTAGGAAAGAAATACCACGAACTGCTATACTTTATACCAATAATTTACATGATTTGCGACATCTTTTCTGTAGTTATAGAAGACCACTATTTTAATCCAAATCAAATCAGTTTAGATTCAGATGAGAAAACAGGGATCAGGTTAGGAGTGCAGAATTCAAAAAATCTTTAGACTGTATTTTATAAGAATGTATACATTTCTCTCCAATGTTCTTTAGAAGAACAATTTCAAGATAGAAAAGAAAAAATAGAAATCATGTAAATATATGCTCAATTCAATCCAACACTGTCCTATTAATTTTTTTTTGGTTATTTTGTTGTGTCTCTAGCTCAGAATTCCTTCTGACATTTTACAGGTTTCTTACGTAGGGAAGTTACAGTGGAATGTATCATTTTCATATAAATAATTCACCTTACAAAATCTGTTTTGTTCTTAAAATTTCCAAACTGAAAAGCTGGTTTTGCCCAAGATCTCATGAAGGTAAAAAACCTGGCAGACATAGTACTATTTGAGTTATTCAACCTACATATTCCATCCAATTTCCAGTAAAGGAAATTATCAAGAATTTCCAAAAAAAATTTTTTTAAAGGTACTAGGCCCAAAACACCACCAGTTGCTTGCTTGAAATTTGCTATTTTTCCAAAATGCATTACTGATTCTGAAGTTATTCAATTTTATCTCATTGGAAAAAAATCCAGGCAAAGATACAGTAGAGAGATTTGGATTCAATTTGGCCTTAGGTTGATCAGGGAGCCTTTGAATCAGTTTGGAATCATTTTCCAACTTACTGAAAGGTTAATCTTGCAGTCTTTGTATACGCTTGGTTGAATATAAAATTGAGTTTGCAATAGATTTAGCATGTTATTATTTTATTTATTTTAATTTTATTTTTATTTTTCAAATTTCAAATTATTTTTATTTTTCAAATGTTTTAGGGTTTATTAGAAGACAGAGAAAAAGGGAGGCAATTCCAATTGCCCACAATACACAGAGTTTTCTGCTAGGATTTCTGAAATATGAAAACAATCATATATCTTCCATATAGTGGATTTGTCTGTGTTCCTATTCACTATTTACAAAAATAAATTATACTAATACCACTTATATTTGTTTTATTCTTATTTTATCACATTATTACAATTATTTTTAAAAGATTAGAATATTAAAAACTAAAGCTATTATCTAAATTAAAGGGCTGCTCTATAGTAAAAAATCTCACTTTTCAGCAATACTCTGTAGAGCAGGGGTCCCCAACCTTTTTTGCACCAGGGACCGGTTTCATTTTAAAGAAAATTCTGCGGACCGGCTGGCCTAGAGGAGGAGTGGGGAGGGGGAACAGGCGGCGCAAGCGCATGCGGGGGGGGGGGGAGTCGGCTCACTTGGCTCTTTAAGGCAGTGGTGGGCAAACTTATTAGTCAATAGAGCCAAATATCAACAGTACCACTACTGAAATTTCTTTTGAGACCCAAAAGGTGTGGCCTGTTTTATGGGAGTGGCTCAGTTGTCATGTGACCCGGTGGGCGTGGGCAACTTGGAAAATGTGGTGAAACATTAATGCTTAGCAACCAAAATTTTGGGCTCAATTGTGGTCATAAGTTCTTTCTTTCTTTCTTTCTTTCTTTCTTTCTTTCTTTCTTTCTTTCTTTCTTTCTTTCTTCCCTCCCTCCTACCCTCCATCCCTTTCCTTCCTTCCTTCCTTCCTTCCTTCCCTCCTACCCTCCACCCCTTTCCTGCCTTCCTTCCTTCCTTTCCTTCCTTCCTTCCCTCCCTCCTACCTTCCATCCCTTTCCTTCCTTCCTTCCTTCCCTCCCTCCTACCCTCCATCCCTTTCCTTCCTTCCCTTCCTCCTACCCTCCATCCCTTTCCTTCCTTCCTTCCTTCCCTCCTTCCTACCTTCCATCCCTTTCCTTCCTTCCCTCCCTCCTACCCTCCATCACTTTCCTTCCTTCCTTCCTTCCTTCCTTCCCTTCCTCCTACCCTCCATCCCTTTCCTTCCCTCCCTCCTACCCTCCCTCCCTTTCCTTCCTTCCTTCCCTCCCTCCTACCCTCCCTCCCTTTCCTTCCTTCCTTCCCTCCATTCCTTTCCTTCCTTCCTTCCTTCCCTCCCTCCTACCCTCCATCCCTTTCCTTCCTTCCCTCCCTCCTACCCTCCATCCCTTTCCTTCCTTCCTTCCTTCCCTCCTTCCCTCCTACCCTCCCTCCCTTTCCTTCTTTCCTTCCTTCCCTCCCTCTCCTTCCTTCCCTCCCTTTCCTTCCTTCCTTCTTTCTTTCTTCCTTCTTTCACCCCTCCCTTCCTCCTCCCCCTTCTTTCCTTAACTCCCTCCTTCCCACCATTCATCTTTTTCTATTTTTCTTTCTTTCTCTTTCTCTGTTTCTGTCTCTCTCTGTGTGTATCTGTCGCTCTCCTCCCTCCACCCACCTCTGCATGTGTGTGTGATTACCTCTCTCCCTCTCTCTCTCTATTTCTGCCTCTCTAAGTCTGTCGCTCTGTGTGTCTGTCATTCTCTCCCCCCTCACCCCCCCCCCCCCAAGCAGCAGAGGGGAGGTTATCCCGCAACGGGCGAGCGAGCGAGCGGACGGAGGACCCGAGCTGCTGCTACCTTAAGTGTCGCCGAGGCCATCCGGGTGCCACACGCGGCTGGAAGAAAGGTGGGCGTGCGCGCCCGGATGGTGCTTAAGGTAGCCGCAGCTCGGGTCCTCCACCCGCCCGCTCGCCCGTTGCGGGATAACCTCCCCTCTGCTGCTTGGGGGGGGGGGCGAGGGGGGAGAGAATGACAGACACACAGAGCGGCCGACTTAGAGAGGCAGAAATAGAGAGAGAGAGGCGCTCTCGGCCATCCTCTGCCCAGGGGGCTGCTCCCTCCTCCTCCTCTCCGGCCCTGCGGCCCGGTTCTTGTGAAGCCGCGGACCGGCACCGGTCCGCGGACCGGGGGTTGGGGACCCCTGCTGTAGAGCATTTAGACTTACCGTATTTTTCAGAGTATAAGACGCACCTTTTTTCCTCTAAAAAGAGACTGAAAATCTGAGTGCATCTTATACATCGAATACAGCATTTTCTGCCTCCCGAAACCCCACCCCCCTTCACCAAAATGGCTGTGCCTAGCCTTATGGAGGCTTCCAGAGAGCTCCTGGGGGCTGGGGAGGGCAGAAATTAGCCAAAATCAGGGCATTTTTTGCCCACCCCCAGCAGCACTCTATAAGCCTCCAGAAGGCTATGTATTCAATTTATTTGACACAAAAATGGCCCGTTTTCATGATAAATGGGGCGTTTTTTTGCTCATCTCCCCCCCAGAGCATTCTGCAAGCCCCCCCAAGGCTAGTCATGCTTTTTATTTGAAGAAAAACAGGCACATTTTCACAGAGAAAGAGCAGTTTGGGGGAGGTATGCAAAGTGCAAAAAAACCTTTTCCCCCCCTTTCGAAAGGCTGTTTAGTTACTTGGCAACTTTAAGACTTTGGACTTCAACTCCCAGAATTCTCCAGCCAGCATAGCTTGTGGACCTAGCTGGCTGGAGAATTCTGGGAATTGAAGTCCACAAGTCTTAAAGTTGCCACGTTTGGGAACTTCTGAGTTAGAATACTTTTGGAAAGCTCTTTTGGAAGGCTCTTTAACTGTTTCTGTGCCAGAAGAAACAACGTTTTAAGGTTTGTCAGCGATTTCCTTCTCCAGGACATGGATAAATACACCTGGAAACATCAACCTACCTACCTACCTATCTCCCTCCCTCCCTCCTGTATTTTTCTGTTTCTCTCTCTCTCTATCCTTCTACCTACCTACACACACACACTTTCTCTCTCCCTACCTACCTAAAACAGGATTTTTAAATTTTTAAATTTAAATTTTTATTATTTTAATCAGGGTTAGTTCGGGTTTTTTCCACGTTTTGGCCAATATTTTAATTATGTCTTTTAAAAGCTTTATTTTAACTTTTATATACTTGTTTTTATTTTGGCTGTACACCGCCCTGAGTCCTTCGGGAGTAGGGCGGTATAAAAAACCAATAAACTAAACTAAACTACTATTTCTCTTTCTCTCTTTCTCTCTATCCTTCTACCTACCTACACACACACACTCTCTCTCTCCCTACCTACCTACTGTATTTCTCTCTATTTCTCTCTCTTTCTATCCCTTTATCTACCTACCTACCTACCTACTCTACCTACCTACCTACCCTATTTCTCTTTCTTTCTCTCTCCCCCCTCTCCCTCTACCTACCTACCTACTTTTTTTTTGTAATTTGCCTCTTCAAAACCTTGGTGTGTCTTATACTCCGGTGCGTCTTATATTCCGAAAAATACGGTATATACTACTTCATAGTGCTTTACAGCTCTCTCTAAGCAGTTTAGAGAGTCAGCATATTGCCCTCCAACAATCTGGGTCCTCATTTTACTGACCTCAGAAGGCTGGAAGGTTGAATCAACCTTGAGCCGTTGAGATATAATTCAATTCATGGTAGGACCATAATGATGGGATTTTCCAGAGATGAAATAGTACATACCTAGTATTTATCTCTCTTTCCAAAAGAAGGTGCCTTAATGCAAGAATGACCCTGGAGTCTTCCCCAAATCCATCACGATCTCTTCCCAGCAGATCTACATCTTTCATCAGCAGGACACAAGGACTATAAAGCTCAGCCTCTGAGAAGGCATTGTGTAGTTTTACTTCTGTAGATCCACTTGTATCACCACACAAAGCAACACAATTCACCTAGCATGAAGTCAGATGGCAGAGATTAAGAAGATGCCATGTAAAAATAAAGATAAAACTGTAATAGTGGATCGGTTTCAATCAGTGCAAAAACATATAGAAAATAAGATAATTCCACCAATTAAAATTAATAAAATATATCATTTATAAAATTAATGGGCATTTAAAATGTCCCATTCTTTTACAGCTGTTTTTATCACCTCTACCATTTTCCTTCCAGAAAAGAAGCCCATTTAGCAAGAGGCAAAAGACAAGTGTAATTGGCACTTCACTGAAAGGTTTTGTTAGAGCAGAGATTAGAAATGTTTGGTCCACTAGATGTTGCCAGATTGTGACTTCTAGCAGTCTCAGTCAGAATGGTCAATGGTGAGAGTTATTAAAAACTATAGTCCAGCAGCATTTGAAAGATACCCAGCAAGACCAAGCTGAAGAAAGAGTGTTCAGCTCAGAGAGACGCTGTAGAGAAATGACTCTTCTTTCAGTGCTCAAGGACTGAAAATCACATTTCTTTTTGAAAGCACAAAAATGTTCTTTCAGCAGCTTATTCTGAATGAATTTAACATTCTAACACTACCTTGAAGAAATGAAGATTGAGACGGCTACAGGCAGCTCTAACAGCTGTAATTTTCCCCACACCACTGGGTCCTGAAAGAAGAATACTTCCAGATCCATTTAGCAGGGTTTCTCTGAAACACAGAAAATATTTTTTTTTTAAAACGGCATAATTTTAATTCAAAAAGGAAGAAGGAGACTGCAAGAACATACAAATGGAGGAGCTCTAAGAGTTAATGAAAATTTCAGATTCCCTTCAGAAAGATGATAGGAACCGGGCCGCAGTGAGCAGCGCAACTCTTAGAAAGGGCCGGAGAGGAGGAGGAGGAGGAGGAGAGAGGAGGGGGCAGCCCCCTGGGCAGAGTGTGCACCGGGGGCGGAAGAGCGCAGGTGCGGCTGCTCGCGCCGTTGGGGGCCCAAGAGGAGTGAGTGAGTCGACTCACACACACACCGCGCGCGCATGCGCCACCTGTTCCCCCTCCCCCCCGCTTCCCCTCTACGCCATGGCCACCGGTCCATGGAATTTTTTTAACATGAAACCGGTCCCTGGTGCCAAAAAGGTTGGGGACCCCTGTCCTAGGCCATAGAGTTCAAACTCTGTTTTAAAAATAAGCAATTTATAAAATACCCACACTGATTCCAAAATAATCTTCAAATGGCTACTTTACTCTGGTTTACAGAAGTGTCATTTTTGATGTACACTAGAAACTTGAAAAAATATCCCATGGTACTTGAAGTAGCTGACGTACTCTATTGTTAAATAAAAGAGAGTTGCATTATCTACATAAAGTAAAATAGGAGATGTTTGTCCACTGCTTTGAAAACAGGTAGATGACAGTCTCTCAAATATTTGGAAGAGTTGATATAAATGCTAAATAAACATAGAGCTAAAATATAATCCTTCTCATACCTTTGACTGATGTTATTGGATTGATTAGCTGCCCTTTGGTGCTATACCACCTCTAACATTTGTTGGTTTGTGTAATTTGCAGATAAGTAACAGTTAAATGCTTATCCATATGTTGGAGTTTGTCCCAAAACTAAAATCCTGAAATGGTCTCAAAGGCTGCCTTAAAGTTTACAAAAGAAACACAGTATGAAATAGCACTTAGCAATAGCACTTAGACTGATGTACCACTTCACAATGCTTTACAGCCCTCTCTAAGATGTTTACAGAGTCAGCATATGCCCCCAACAATCTAGGTCTTTGTTGTTGTCAGTAATGTCTTTGTTGTTGTCAGTAAAATGATCATCTACCTCCAGCATCTTTCTATATGGCTGCTATCCAATTAGTAGCTTGCTTTAGCTGGGCATCTTGGATGACCATCACATCTTGACTGATCCTGCTGAGATTATATACTGGCATACATTCCTAGCATTCTTCATTCCCTTCCACTACCACAATGAGGCAGTACAAAAAAAAAAGGGAGGGGGGGGGGAAATGGTACACTACTATATGGTAGAATTCAAATCCACAGATGACTTACCTATTGTGTAAATGAGGGCCAAGGATGTCACAGAGCTGTTTCACTGTACTGCAAAGCCCAGCAGGAGACAAACTGCTCCAAAAATTATAGCCATTCTGAGATGGAAAAGATGGAATAGCGCTGTTTGTAGAACCTACCTACAAGGTAAGACAATAACACCTGTTTTCTGAACCAGATTCATAAAAGCAGAGAAACTATTTCTGTGAATACCTTTGATGCTAAGAGCTCTACCAAATTTTAACAAAAGGGAAAAAGAAATGGTCTATAGTTTTGTAAGAAGCTAAAAAGGGTATTATGTGTTTGTGAAACTTTGGAAGTTTTTAGAAACCTCACGGAGAAGCATTACATTTTTCTCATGGTTTTTATATCTACTATCATTTTATGCTCCAAAAAAGAGACATTTTTTGTCTAAGTTCATATTTCTTGTAGGTATATTAGAAAGTATACAAGAAGCTGCATGTCAGTAATGGCAATTCTAAAACAGTTCAGGGGAGAAAGAGCTGAAGTGAGTTTTTTATCTAATACTACACAGTCTTGTTCCCATACTGAGCAAAATTCAGACCCTACTGTAAGGACCGAACAGTTTTCAAATAAATGTTAAAATTAAGCTAAGAGCACCACAGACACTTACAAACAACACATCCAAAAGCTCTTTATTTTATGTATTCTTACTAACTTACCAGGAATAAAGAAGTATTCTGAGTATCAGCTAAATACCCTATACTTTGCTGTATTTTCTCTGCTGATAATATTTTTTTCACCCTGAAGCACAGCTCTGGCCATCTAAGGAAAGAACAAATGAATTATAATTTGGGATCACATATTTGACATTTTACATTAAAACATTTAATTATTCAAGTTATCTCTCTTGTTGATTACAAAATCAGCAACAAATATAACTGGAATTAAATTTTGTTAGAGCGCAAGTTTTTAACAGCTTTGCAATTGTCATCACATTTCACTTATTTCCGCCATTATCATTTTGTAGCTTGGAATAGCTAATTTCTAAAATCACTGTAGCATACCAAAGTCCAGAATAAGTTTCAACATTCTAAGTTCTTCCAAAACACTATTTCAAAGAAATCCAAGATGATAGTGTAGATATTAAGAGTAGACATCCCGTTTAGCTTTGGACAATAACATACCTGATAAATTTCGTTGCATTTTCTTCTAAGAATTCAGGTTGTCCAACAGTTGGGAGACAAAGAATATCATTCTCTTGTACAAGCCTGCAAAAAATATCTATAATGAAGAATTATATTGAATTATATTATATAATTATATTATTCCCAGTGAATCTAAGACAATCCCTTCATTTAAAAGCTATATGATCACGTAACTCTTCTTTTTAGATAAACACCCAAGGAATATGAATGAATGAATACATGAATGAAGATAGATAGATAGATAGATAGATAGATAGATAGATAGATGATAGATAGATAGATAGATAGATAGATAGATAGATAGATAGATAGATAGATAGATAGATAGATATAATACAGCAATGGATTAAAAGAAATGATTGAAATATTATGTTAAAGAAACAATATATCGTATAATAACATCAGTGAATACATGCTTCTCAAATGTGGAATTATCTTTCTTTATTAGATTAAGATTTGCTATTGAAAAGTATAATCAATAAGGTTTGATTTTGATTTTATTCAATTTGTATCCCGCCCTTCTCCAAACGGACCCTCCAAACGGACGCAGGGAAATCTTTTCTGCAGAATGAAATATTGCTGCCTTTAAATCACTTATAATATCAATTTGTTAACAATGTACAAAGGAAAAATAGAGAAAAAAAGCAAATAGCACTTTATATCCAATTTATAATATAGGTTTCTGGAAAGAACATTAAACATGCTTTGAAATTAGCATTATTGGCGGCAAAAAAGGGAGAAAATTTGAGTAATTTCTATGAGATAATAATTTAGAACATGCACCTGCAGTCACACAAAACAGAACAAAAACTAAATAGTTTTCTTAGATAACTCTGAAAAAAAATTAATTGACATGTACATGTATGTAAGGCCATACCCTGTTCAGTATGATTAAGTAAAAAAAAAAAAGCTAGATTATCTCATAAAATGGATCAAAAATTAACTTGTTATCTTTACTAATAGACTAACCTGGGAGTTTGAAAGTGCTGATAAAGAATTTGGTCATAGATTCCTCTGGTGTTGTAGGTTGGTGAAGTCACAATTTCTATGTGTAGTTCCTTGGCAATGGGTGGCACAGATAGCAAAGATCGACTTCCTTTTATCTCTTGCACACCAGCAGTTTCCCCGTATCTCTATAAAGGACAATTAGCCATATTCTAATGATGCTATATGTGCTTAACAGCTAGGAGATTAAATTAATATAACTTTATAGCAACCTGCAAAATATAAATTCCTTTCACATTTAATTTTTATAATGATTGTAACTGTCTACTGTATTTCATTTTTCTAAGCCCTGGCAATTTATGACTCCCTCCTTGCAAAATAAAGTGCTTGGAACTTAACATCCTAAATGGCCCCTTTCATCTCTTCATTTCTAAATTAATTATTCTAAAAACCTATGATAACACCTAATGGAATTAATTATAGTCTATAAAATATGCTTTTAATTCTTCAGCTTTCAAAATATCAGCAGAAATAAAATTTGTCCTGCTGCAAGCAAAATACAAGTAGTCCTCGACTTATGACAATTGAGCCCAAAATTTCTTTTGCTAAGCAAGACAATTGTTAAGTGTATTTTGCCCCATTTTATGACCTTTCTTGCCACAGTTAATTGAATTACTGCAGTTGTTAAGTTAATAACACAATTAAGTGAATCTGGTTTCCCCATTGATTTTACTTGAGGTCCCAGAAGATGATCACATGATCCACTGCAATCGTCATAAATATGAATCATTTGCCAAGCATCTGAATTTTGATCATATTACCATAGGGATACTGCAATGGTCATAAGTGTGAAAAACGATCATAAGTCACTTTTTTCAGTGCTGTCAAGTCGAGGACTACTTATATCATATCCAAAGCTATGGTCATTCAGCAGAAGAGAATTTTTTGTAATGACAACCGAGATTCCTATGTCCTCTCCTCCCTTTATCCCACAGTTCACTGTTCAATAGATCTCTGACATCTCACTATTCATATGTATTCAAAGTAGGAGGAAAATCCAGACTTCTTACCAATTCAATTTAAAGATAACTCCTGATCATCAAAATATAGATCTGCTTTGGAATATTTATGACAATAATTTTTGACTTACAAATAATAGGGTCATTCCCCCCCCCCCAAGCTTTATAAATCTATTCAGCTTGTAAATAAAGCAGCAGGAAGCCTCATCTGCCAACCTCCTATTTACTATCTGAGACTAGTGCCCTTTCTCCTGCAGCCATTCCATTATCTTTCTGGCATGAACTCTGGCTTCCTCAGAAGAATCTGTCCACACAATGCCTGATTGGTACTTTCCAAAACACTTGTTAAATGCTACATGGGCTTTTGTATTAGTTTTTAAAAGCAGGTTTACTGATGGGTTTGTATACTGGGAAGTGGATTGCCAGAAAGAACCTAACCTAAGAAAATGACAAGAGCAGGAGTTGCTAAACATTTTGCTACCACACCTCCTTTAAAAATACGCATCTTCCCTAAAAATCCAATACCAAAATGAACACAATCAAACTATGAAAGCAGTACAATGAAAGTTTAGGAAAGGTGGAATTATTCTAACAATCAAACAAAAAAGTTCTTTGAGTATGGCCTGAGCTCAGATTTGGCCATCCCAAGGCAGATACTGTATACCTCAACAGCTGGGAAATCCTGGATTACAAACAAATCTATCCATGTTTTGGAACTTGAGAAGAAGCTGTCAAGTTAGGCATTTCCCACATTTTTGAGGAGCTCAAAAGGTTTACTATCAGTGTCTCTAGCTGGGATCTAATGATCTAAATCCAGGGACATTTATGGTACTCTAAGCCCATAGTTAATCACATAATACTAGATAGATCAATTGCCTAACTTGTTCTGAATAATTTATGTTCAAATCTCCAACTCCACCCTACTAACAGGTATTCGCAATTCTATTGCACAGCAACGCCCACCTGGATGGTCAGGACGTTCCCTTCCAAAGGATCGCAGGAGAGATTGAAAGCCAGACTGGCAGGAATCAGTGCACCCTCGTTCGGAAAGGCGTCCGCGCTTGCGGCTTGGGGGTGCTCGTCGTCGTTCTCTCCATGCGGGAAATACCACTGGGGCCTGAGAACTTGCACAGAAGCCAAACAGGGGGCCGTGCACCGCGGCAAGTCTCCCTCGCGCCTCCGCAGGACCACCCATTCTCCTTGGAAGAGGCCCAGACTGTGCAAGCAGCCAGGGGTCACCCAGAGAGACTGATCTGCCGCGGGGTCTCCTCCCCACAGCGCAGGGTGGCCCCGCTGCGCCCCCACCAGCCGCTCCCCGCGGCGCGCCCACGCGGAAACCAAAGGCGTCTGCAGGTCCCTCCGGTCCCGGCTCTCGACGCCGCTTCGCCATTCCGCCACAGCCAAGCGAGTGCCGAAGCCCAGCAGTCCCTGAAGAGCCGGCCGACTCTCCAATACGCGCAGCCCCGAGCCGGGCAGGATCTCCCCGCGCCGTACGAGGATGCTGGAGCTGGAGCCGGCCCACGGTCGAGAAGCCCGCCCTGCGTTCCCCGCCGCGGATGAGCCCAGCAACACCCAGCCGAGCAGCGGCGGCCTCCGCACAGGCCAAACCCTCACGGCCCTGCCCGCCACCAGTCCCAGCCGCCTCAGGAAGGCCCGGCTGAGCCAGAGTTCCGGCGCTGCCGAGGCTTCTGCCTCCAGCAGCGCCGCGCACAAGAGTATCGGCTGCAACTTCGTCCCTGCCGGCCGTACAGCCAACACTAGAAAGCCGCTGGGGCAGGCTGTTGCCCACGCTGCCTTAGCCGGGGCCACCAGTAACCCCGTGGCCGGTGGCAGGTCCTGGGGAACGGGCTCGTCCAGGCTCCGAAGCACCGCCGCCGCCCCCGCCATGGAAAGGCAGCCGAGGGTAAAGTCTAGAGGAGAAACGAAGGGAACTTCATTCCGCCATAGAGAAAGGCGCAAAAGCCCGCACCGTTCCAAGCACTTCCGGTCTGAAGCCAACCGGTTTTCCTACCCGAACGCCCAACCGAAGAAGTTGATCGGCGTGGGAACGGAAAGATGCCAATGGTTACCTGTAGAAGCAACGCCGGAGCCAGCAGCGCAAACTAGGGGGGAAAAAACAAGATGTGTTCCTAGTTTATAACTTCCGGGTACATCTTGCGGCTTCTTAAAGCCTCTCCCGATGAAAACGGGAGCTTAGCTTAAACTCTCCTTCATACATTTCCATGCAATTGAAAATTGGAGTAGTCAGAGAGGGGTCTTTGAAAACCTCATGGTGTGGTGCAGGGGTAAAATTCAGCAGGTTCTGACAGGTTCTGGAGAATCCGTAGTGGAAATTTTGAGTAGTTCGGAGAACCGGCAAATATCACCTCGGGGCTGGCCCCAGAGTGGGCAGGGAATGGAGATTTTGCAGTATCCTCCCCTTGCCACAGTTACCAAGCCACGCCCATAGAACCGGTAGTTTAAAAAAAATGAATTTCACCACTGTAGTGGTAATATTAATGCAACCTCAGCAGGGAACTGTCGTTGTTGTAAATGATTCTATCACTAGCCGTTTCTGTGGCTGAAGGAACAAACTATCAAAATGAATTGTCCTCGTTTGTTTGTTTTTATCCTACCTTTATTATTTTTATTAACAACTGAAGGCAACAAACATACATAAGCATAATATTCCTTCCTCTTAATTTCCCCACAACAGTCTTGTGAACTGAGTTGGACTGAGAGAGTATGACTGACCCAAAGTCACTCAGCTGGCTTGCAAGGCAGGATTAGAACTCAGAGTTTTCTGATTTCTAGCCTGGCGCCTTAACCAGTAGACATACATCAACATCATACATATCGGAAAAGCTGAATAGCTATTTTGTAAGCAAACCATATCCAAATAACATCCTTTTTAGCCTTTCATTCAAAATTTATATCTTCACTGCATGTATTCATCAATTCACTACACAAGATCAGATCATCTTCATTCAAATTTATTATATCCTTCATTTAAGGCACATAATGTATTTATTTATCTCTCTCTTGCATTTGTTAATTTGTGTTCTTTAATATTAAGCCATCTTCCATCTTCCATAACCATTTATTCTCCTGTTCAACACCTATATGAAGCCGCTGGGTGAGATCATCCGTGGCTTTGGGGTAGAGTACCATCAGTACGCTGATGATCTCAGCTGTACATCTCTACCCCTAACCACCCCAATGATGCCGTTGAAGTGATGTCCCGGTGTCTGGAGGCCGTGCAGGTCTGGATGTGGAGGAACAAATTTCGACTCAAGCCGCCCAAGACCGAGTGGCTGTGGTTTCCGGCGTCTCGATATAGCCAGTTAGTTCCATCTCTGGCTATCGGGGGCGAGTCATTAGCCCCCGCGGAAAGGGCCCGCAACTTGGGCGTCCTCCTGGACTCTCGGCTGTCCTTGGACGACCATGTGACGGCCGTGGCCAGGGGGGCTTTTCATCAGGTTTACCTGATATGCCAGTTGCGCCCCTTTCTAGACCGGGACTCCCTACACACGGTCACCCAAGCCCTCGTTATTTCCCGCCTGGACTACTGCAATGCTCTCTACATGGGGCTCACCTTGAGATGCACCCGGAGACTCCAGTTAGTGCAGAATGCGGCTGCGCAGGGGATTCTGGGAGTCTCACGGTACTCCCATATAACACCTCTCCTGCGCGAGCTGCACTGGCTGCCTGTGGTCTTCCGGGTGCACTTCAAGGTGTTAGTTACCATCTTTAAAGCACTCCATGACACGGGTCCTGGTTATTTGCGAGACGGCATCCTACCATACACCTCCCTTCGACCTGTCTGCTCCCACAGAGAGGGCCTCCTCAGGGTGCCATCTGCCGCTCAATGCCGGCTGGCGACCCCCAGGGGAAGGGCCTTCTCTGTGGCGGGTCCGGCCCTCTGGAACGACCTACCCCCCGACCTTCGTACCATCACGGACCTACGCCTCTTTTGTCGGATGCTTAAAACACATTTTTTCCATCTTGCTGGCCTGGCATAGCTAATGGTATAATTTTAAAGTTAATATTTTAATTGTTTTAATCTATTTTTAGCACAGTTTTAACTATTTAATTCTATTTTATACTGTGTGTACTTGCTGTGGGTTTTTATTTTTCTGTGCATCGCCCTGAGTCCCACCAGGGAGAATAGGGCGGTATATAAATCTGAAAAATAAAATAAATAAATTTACTGATATTAGTTTATGCTGCCCATCAAGGCTTTGGTCAATTACATTTTTCACATCACACTTCGTAGTAATATAGATAGGATTTTAAATTAATTTTGATAGCAACTCTGGATTCAGAACCAGTGTTACAACTCTGGTCCCGTAACCAGCGTTAGGGGTAACAAACACCCCCATTTGAAAGTAAATGCGGAATAGTGTAATACACCGGACAGTAAAGAGATACGTTGCTTTAACCACACACAAACTAAAACTCTGATAGTAAGAAAATAAATAGTCTTTACTTTGTAGAAACTAAAATACTTCTTCAGACCAGTGATTCTAACTTCTCAAAACAATAACAGTCCTTCACCAAAACAGAGTTATCTTACAGTGATGCAAAACAAATACTTCTTCAGTCTTTCAATCTTCAACTTCAGCTACTCAGCGGCAAACAGTAAGAACAGGAATCAAAGGGAATCGAAAAGGGAATGGACTGTGTTTCTGAGCTTCCTTATATGGTAGAGCTGAGAAGCACAGCCAATCAGAATTCAACATAGTTCTTAAAGCTACATATACTCTTTAAGAATACTGGCTTATATATATTGTCAACCCAACATAAGGATGAATATCCTAACAAATTTATCAGCTTATTTGTGCAGTTCATTATACCTGAAACATGCTTACATTATTCTATGCAAACTAGCAATAAGAGGCTGCCTTTCAAGCCAAAGATTGCGTCTAGCTTCCAGCCATATAATAGAACAAGAACAAGAACACTATCTTTATAGAATATACTGTAAACAGAATTCTTAAAGCCTGACAGAGTTTCCCTGCTCTTATATCAAAGAGAATCAAGACAGATTTATCTTGAGTTTCTTTCTCACTTATTTTCTTTCCCAAAACTATATGGGTCTTCACTTAATCATTTTTACATTTCTTCCTCAAGGATATCTCCATATTCCTCAGAATAGGTTGCCATGGTACCATATATTTTCCGGCTCTTCCCCTGACACATCTTTCACTACACTCAGGCATGGTTAGCAGGTGACATCAATATTATGTTGGGAATCCAGGCCAATCATTATCCTGAAGAGCATAACTCTTGCCAATGAGATATGCAGTGAAATGTCAAATTTGCTTTTATCTTAGAATATATAACATATTGATGGACTACTGCCTGTGAACAATTCCCAGCCATTTCCACAGTCAGCATGCAAAGTCCCTACTAACCCTTTGTTAGTGACCATTCTCATATTTTAATGAGATTATTCAGAAGTTGTCACTGAGACTACCCAAAATCAAGTAATTATGAGAAGCATTAGTCCTTTGTATAACTAGAAGCTATTCAGGTACAAAAATTAAAAACAGGAAAACCCACAATTTCCAAGAAAAAAATGTTTGGATGCCCCCTTCTAATGAGCCACACAGAAAGAGTAAATGATCAACCACAATGCCTCATTATTTCTTACTACATTAGGTGCTACTACAACTAGCACCTTCACCTAAGCAGATATTTGGCATGAATAATTACACTTCCTATTAGATTTTCTGTTATATTGTACACAACTTGAATGTGATGAGTCAAAGTACAGAGTGAGATAATGTCAAAGTAGGGCATGAAAAGGATGTATGCTTCAAGAGAAGGCTTTCAGTTAATAGGGAATGTGCTGTGCCATGGTCTCAGAAAAGTATGGTCTTGAATATGTAACAAACTCAACTCAGATATTGCATGGTGCTACAGGCTTGATGGATGCAAGAAGACATTCCAGAAAAGTGCTAATTCTTAAGGATGCATAATTGGAGATAAGTCATAATCTGCCAAGAGTGTGTAGTAACAGAAAATCAAATAGGAAGCTCCAAAGTATGCCAAATGTCTGCTTAGGAGAAGGTGCTAGTTGTAGTAACGATTAATGTAATAGCATTACTAATAATGAGGTATTGTAGTTGATCATTTACACTCTCTGTGTGGCTCATCAGAAGGGGCATCCCAAAAAAATTTCTTGGAAAATGTAGGTTTTCCTGTTTTTAATCTTTGTACCCAAATAGCTTCTAGTTATACAAAGGACTAATGCTTCTCATAATTATTTGATTTTGGGTAGTCTCAGTGACAATTTCTGAATAACCCCATTAAAATATGGGAATAGTCACTAACAAAGGGTTAGTAGGGACTTTGCATGCTGACTGTGGAAATGGCTGGGAATTTAGAAAAATTGAAGAATCATCTTGGGAAATATGGTATGAAAATAGATCAAACATACAAAGAGTTGATGGAAAGAGATATAACACAGGAGGAAATCAACGAAATAATACAAGAGTTAAAATTAGGGAAGACCCCAGGAGAAGATGGATTACCTGCTGAATTCTATAAAGATTTTAAAGAACTAATAATACCAAAACTGCAAAAATTATATAATGGTATTCTACATGGAGGAGAAGTCCCGATGTCATGGAATAAGACAGTAATATCTTTAATTCCTAAACCGGATAAAGATCTTGAGAGGATCGAGTCCTATCGACCTATTTCTTTAATCAACCAAGATGCTAAAATATTTACAGCAATTATAAGTAATAGATTAAACAGTTTTATAGACAAATATATAAGTTATAATCAAGTAGGGTTTGTTAAAGGTAGATATATGAGTGATATAATTAGAAGAGTATTGAATATTATAGATGTAGCAGAGAATAATGGAGATGAATTAGGTATAATATCGTTAGATATTTTTAAAGCTTTTGATTCTGTACAATGGGATACTATAAAAGTAATTATCGAGGCATTAGGCTTTGGTAATAAATTTATACATGTTATTTCAAAATTATATCAAAAAAGCAGTGCAAAGGTAAAGGTGAACGGAACAATGACGGAAGAGATTAAATTGGAAGCAGGTACGAGACAAGGGTGTCCCTTGTCTCCAACATTATTTTTGTTAGTTATGGAGGTCTTGATTAAATTGATAGAAGTAGATGAAGAGTTGGAAGGTTACAAGGGATATAAGATAAATTTATATGCGGATGACACTTTGATTATTTTGAAGGATATAGAGAAAGATTTAAAGAGGATAAATAAACATTTGATAGAATTTGAAGAAATGACAGGTTTAAAGGTAAATTGGTCAAAATCTGAATTATTAATAAATAAAGATGGTAAGGAGTGGGAGAGTATGCAAGAACAATTTGGGATAAGAGTTAAGAACACACTGAAATATTTGGGGATAACACTCTCATTTAAAGTTAGAGAATTAAAAAAAATTAATTATGAGGTGATGTTGAAGGAAGTAGAGAAAAAGATAGATAAATATAAAGAGATAAAGTTGTCTTGGTTTGGTAGAATTGCAATGTGTAAAATGATGTTGTTACCAAAGTTTAATTTTTTATTTGAGATGCTACCATTAAATTTGACAGAGAAAGATATAGAAGAATATCAGAAGAAATTGGATAAATTTTGTAATGGTGGGAAAAGACCAAGATTAATGAAGAAACTGTGGTATCAAAATCAAAAAGAGGGTGGATTGGGAATTCCCAATCTACTTAATTATTATCAGGCGTATAATATTAGAACTGTGATAAAAATACTTAAAGGTGGGGATGGTCATTGGAGAGATTTGGAGTTAAAAGACATTAAGAGATTTGGGTCTGCATGGTTCCTAGATAGAGCAAAAACAAAAAAGGTAATTAATAGTTATTGGTTAAAGGGGTTGAGCAAAACTTGGAATAAATTTGTTAAAAAATTGATTCCGGACATAACGTTTTTGGGAAAGACAATTGAAAGTTGGCCGATTAAAACTAATTCAAGTCGGAACAAAGTAATTGAGGATGAAAATATAGGAAATATAGTAGATTGGTTAAAAGCTTCAGGAACTGAAAGTAGGAAGAAAAAAATAATTCAAAAACTGGAGTTAAATTGGTTTGAAAAAATACAGCTAGAAAAATGGAATATGAAGGTAAGGGGAATATGTAACATAGATAGAAGTAAAACTAAATTTGAAATTTTAGTATCTCAAATTATTAAGGATGAAGTTGGGTTAAAAGGACTTGTCAGTAAGATATACAAGATTATAAATTTTGATGGAAATCCACAAATGGTAATGAAAAGGAATTGGGAAGAAGATTTAAAGATTAAAATATTGGATTTGGATTGGAATGAGAATTGGAAGAGTCGGATTATGAAGACTTTATCTATAAGGATTAAAGAACATAATTTTAAGGTTGTTTGGAAATGGTATTGGACCCCTTTAAGATTATCACAGATAGATAAAAAAATGAGTGATAAATGTTGGAGATGTAATATGGAATTGGGAACTTACGAACATATGTGGTATAAATGTGTGAAAATTAAAAAGTTTTGGCAGCAATTGGAAACAACGATGTGTAAAATGATGAAAAGAATAATAATATTGAGACCGGAAACTATACTGTTATTGATAATTGATGAACCAGAGTTAACAAAATATGAGAAAGAACTGATTAGAATTATGATTATAATAGGTAGAATTGTAATAGCAAGATATTGGAAAATAGAGGTAAATATTAAAATAGAAGAATGGTATTGTGAAATGTGGAAATTAGCCTTAAACGATAAAATGACGTGTGATATTAAATTTAGAGAGGGGGTTTATAAAAATGATATTTTTTGGAAGACTTGGAAGCCATTTGTGGACTATGCACTTGGAACTTTGGATGTCTCAACGCCTGTACCGAGAGAACGTGGATTTTGGAGATTTTAAAGACAATAGACGACACTTGAAACCAACTCTTCCTTTTGTTTTGTACAGCACCGGGTGATATATTGTAAAAATTAAAAAACAAATTAAAAAAAAAAAAAAAGGAAATGGCTGGGAATTGTTCGAGGCAATAGTCCATCAATATGTTATATATTCTAAGATAAAAGCAAATTTGACATTTCACTGCATTTCTCATTAGCAAGAGTTATGGGTCCTTTTGGAGAAGGGCGGGATATAAATTGAGTAAAATAAATAAAATAAAAAAATATTCTCTTTGATATAAGAACAGGAAATTCTGTCTGGCTTTAAACATTCTGTTTACAGTATATTCTACAATGATAGTGTTCTGGTATCTGGCCTGCCTTGACCACCTGAACATAAATATGTTCTCATCAGCATCCAAAGGCCAGGACTGGGGATCTGACAGGAAATTAGCCATTATTCCTATGAATGCTCAGAAACTGGGTCCCAACTGAGGTAAAGAATAAGAGGAGACCAGTTACATAAATCATCCATGGTGACTTGTTACCAGAATCATGTATTTAGAGATGTGATCCAAGCCATGTTCAGAATGTTTAAAACTGCACCATCCCTATTAGTTTTGTGTATAATAGTTTGGAGATGCAAAATTATCAAGCAATCAATCTTAAAGCCAATCCATTTTATGAGTTCTATTGAAGTAGCTGCAGGCCATCTGCATTCTGGCCAGGAAATCATCCATTAGCCAAAGGAGTTTCAGTAGGCAGTTGGATCAACACTATCCATATGGAAGAGTGCATTGGCAAGGGCCTCCTTAGTCAGATTAATTTCTTGGTAAATGCATGTAGTCGTTTTATTGCAAAGAAAAGGAAGTATTGAGCATAAAAGAACAAGTATCCTCAACATCCCAAATCCATACAGCTTGCAGGATGTTCTCTTCAGTGCCAGATGCTTGTTTTTTTTTTCGTGCCAGACATGAGAAGCCTTTGTTTCCATAATTGGGACTAGCAATTTGACATGTGGTAGCTAGGTAGCTCTTGGTTTTAGTCTCTTGTGGGAGGGAATGATGATATCTTGATATATCTTTAGTGCTCTGAAACTGACAAACAACATTCATATGGGATACATGAAAGAGGAAGATGTTTTTAAATGCCCATCCATCCTAGACACTACTCTGCCCAAAGACCCTTATAACTGGTTGGCACATGTGAGACAGGCTGGCCTTGGGATTTGCAGCGTGCATAATGCAATCATTTTCTAGCCACCCAGCAGATACTGCTGAGCTGCCGAGCTGCCAGTGTATCCATATTTGGATGAAAGCCAAGCACACTGAAATCCATCAAGAAAAGTGGCAGCTGCTACTGTAATGCAAGCCAATAAGAGAAAGCTTGCCATAGCAAGCAAGAGCATCCATTGAGGGAGTTGCGAGAAGTATTAGTGGGATCAAAGCATTTTAGAAACCCATAAATATGTTCCAAATATTGTCAACATCCTGTCCTTAGCATCCACAAGAATAGACATTACAGAGCAGCAGGAAGTTCTCTTTTTACATCTTTTCATATATGAATAGTATGAAGGTACATTTGGCCAAAGCAGAAATTTGCATAAGACTGGATAGCATGTGAGATTTGTGCACAAATGCACATTTCTGATTCTTTTGATTACTATTCTATACAACCAAGCAGGTGCTCTTGACTTGACTTTTCTTTTTATTTCCTCTTCAGTGAATTCCCTGACTCTTAATATTTGCTGACTTTTCTGCATCTTGGACCTCAGGGCGATATTTCAATCTTGGTTTTTATCCAAGAATGCCAGTCAGATTGAAAAGGTCAGGGCAAATAATGATAACCCAATGTATTAAACCCAGTTGTGACTTTCTTTCTCTACATCTCTGAGGATGCAATACCTTTTTAATCATGCTATTCTTGGGACTTTCATTACTTAAGCCACGGTCACAGAGTTTGATCTGTTTTGTCTATTCTTATGCTGCCCTGGAGTATCTGGACAATCCACGAGCGGCATATACCTTCCTTGTATGGGCTTTCAGCCTTCAGAGATAGAGCTACTATCTTAATGCCTTCATACTAGACGTTCTGCCTCACAGGGGAGACTATTAATATATATTCCTATAGTTTTACTCATTTTCTGTTCACCAGAAGGCAGTGTATGGCTGGTTTGCTCTTATTGGGACTCATCTGGCAAACGTATTGTTAACCTTAGATCCTATATGCTTCAAATCTCTCTATTGGGAATTGAACTCTTGGGCGCATTACACCTTATAAAATGTCTAACTTTATGACTTTGGACAGCCCTTATTTTCAAAGTCTGTTGTGGGGGTCAAGTCATTTCAGTAATATATACTGAAATAAGTTCCCTCCTGGATGATGAAGTCATGGAATCTCTAGCATGAAGATATGGTATAAATAATAGATCTATTTTTTTTATTCAGAGAGATCAAGTAAGGTGGTTGTATCTCATTTATTGATTGTCCATATACTGTAATTTCCTTTCTACAAATTCTGAAAAATAGGGCTGTTGTAGCTGATAAACCTAGGTGCATTTTATAAGAATAAGAATTTAATTTCCAGTAGATAGTTTGAAACATCTGAGGTCTAATAATTATAAATGCTAAGTCCCAATAAAGAGGTAATTGGTCATACATTGCTTCCTGGTAGTCAAGTAATGTGTAAAACCACAGTAATATATATTCAATAAGTGGGGAGTCTTATACTAGGGCTGCTAATCTAAGACACTTCCAGAAGGGTTCACTTTTCCTCAGCTTTGTTCTCAATGCTCAGAAATTGATGGCATCCCTGACACTGCAGCCTATCAGATAGCTAGTAAATCCAAGTCATGGAACCTGCAACATGGAGACTTTTTTTACAGTTTTTGTGTGTTCTACTGGAGCAGGATAATGTTTTAGCTTGGATGTTCTGGGCACGAATGGATAATCAGAGTCAATGTAAGAATATATTTTTTAATCTCATCTAACATGCTATCACATCTCAGTGTCATTCATACTTTTCGGTACTCTATTCTTCTTTCCTAAGAAAATCCAACCACCTACTTTTCCAGATGTGTATTTCCTCAAAATAAATAAAACAAAAGAGTCATCATCAGCTCTTACTAGGATTTTAAAGAGTAAGCCAAACAGCTATCCAGAGAATGAAGACTACTTATACACAATTGTTCTTGAAAGAACTGTGGACCTCAGCCAGAGCCATTTAGTTATTCTGTGGCTTGCTAGTCTATGCACACTGGGTTGATCGCACTCTCTGCTCCATTTATTATTGCTACTCTGTACATCATGTTCAGTCTTGGCAAGAAGCAACATTTGTCAATTTTGCTTCCCAAGGACAGTGATTTTAAGTTGGCAGAAAAGGTTGTAATACTTATGCCAAATTGGAGGAAAAGAGGAAAAATTCAGTAGAGATAAGCTTCTTAAGAGTCTGTCACTAGTGATACATAAAATTCTACTTTCAATTGCAATGATATATCAGGATCAAAGTCCCAGATAACAAGTGAGAAAAAGCTTTCTCTCATTCCCCTTCTTCCCTTCAGTCTGAGAGGATCTGAGGATCCTTTGGCTGGTTCCATTTTAGAACTGTTGGAAGAAATGTCCTTCTGGGTTCAGTTCCAAGTAGGAGAAAAGACACTGGAAACATGGAGGCTGCTTGGAAAGATGGTTTAATGGTGGACAGGACCACATGACTTGAGTCGTGAACAGAAAAGGAGAGCACATGATTCAAGATGTTGGGTGAAGAAGAAAAGAGGGACTGAGATGCTGAAAGTCCATGGTTTTATGCCGTCTGTGGCCTTGAGCTTGTATTCTGATTGGTTGTCAGACGCCCATGGGGCCATGTAGGGGCAATTCTGTAGACTGTGCTTTGAGTCCAAGTTTGGTTGAGCATTGCTTCTTCCCAGGTGCCCATTGATGAGATGGGTAAAGGGTGAATACTATCATGCCTTAATCCCATCACCCTGGAGCTAAAGTGGGGAGACCTTTGTTATGTAGACTAGACTGTCTCAGGCCTGTAATAGCCCATTGACAAAGGAGGGGGCTAGTAAGAGTGAGTCTGTTTCCTGCCTAAAAGTATGTTTCTCCATTTCTTATCCAGGGAAATATAATATTCTGCCTTTTCAATATTTCCCAGGATATTTCATTTTTCTAGGAGAGGGGTGGGTTATAACGTCCTACAGAACCATATTTAAATACTGTAGATGAGAGGTGTCAAATTCTATTTCATTGAGGGCCGCTTCAGGGTTGTGCCTGACCTCGGCACAAGTGTATTTCCGTCTGAAATTAAAAACTCATTTTTTCCGTTTGGCCGGCCTTGGATAGCCTCTCTCTACAGGGTCTAGCTGTTTTAATTGGGTATTTTAACATGTTAAGGGGATTTTAGCACAGGCCCAGATTTAATTTGTTCTTAATTATATTTGTATATTTATTGTATTGTGGTTTTAGTTTTCCCTGTGCACCGCTCCGAGTCCCTACGGGGAGAGGAGCGGTCTATAAATTAAATTATTCTATTCTATTCTATTCTCGGGGCGTGGTGTTGCTGGGGGGCGTGGCCAGCTTGATATTACTATTGTCAGGAGCACCAGTGATGGCCAAGTGCTAAGGCAGGACTTCCCTCAGACCCTCCCTCACTCTCATTATAATCTCCTTCCTTCCTTCCTTCCTTCCTTCCTTCCTTCCTTCCTTCCTTCCTTCCTTCCTTCCTTTCATTTTCCTCCCCTCTTCATTTTCCTTTATTCTTCCTTCTTTCCTTCTTTTTCCTTCCTTGCTCTCTTCCCATCCTCCCTTCTTTTTCTTTGTCTTTCCTTTTTCCCTTTCTCATTTCCTATCCCTTCTTGGATGCTCAAATGCAAAAGGGGAAACAGTTCTCCTTTGTTTTGTTTTGCTTTTATTTTGTTTTGCTAGCCCTCTGCAGTGAAAACAAGGTGCCTCTGCCTGTGAAAACGGAGCCTGGGAAGGCTGTGCCTGGCCTTCCCAGGTTCCATGTTCAGCCACGACAGCCTCCTGTAGCCCTTTGCCAATGAAAATGGAGCTTGGGGGCCACATAAGCCCCCCCGGGCCCCATTTTTGGCTACAACGATTTCCTGCAGCCCTCCGGGCACCATTTTGACTGGCAGAGGGCTGCAGGTGTTGTGGCCAAAAACAGGGCCTGAGGGGGGGCCATGCATAGCCCCCGAGCTCCATTTTCGCTGGCAGAGGGCTGGAGGCCATCGTAGTCAAAAACAGAGCCTGAGAGGCTATGCGCATAGCTATGCGCTATGCGCAGCCCTCCTGGGCTCCATTTGCATTGGCAGAGGCACCTCAGGCCAGTCCTTCCCTGTTCCTAGAGCGGCCCAACAAACCAGATCTAAGCATCTGAATCTCGCCCGCAGGCCTTGAGTTTGACAACCCTGCTGTAGATCATTCTGTTCAACCACTTATTTCTGCTAAGTATGCTTAAAAATAATGCTCAAGGACTGATCTTTCTGCCCATTTTTACACCATCCATCTTAGTATCTTTGTGATGTTCATAATCTGTGCAAGTATACAATACTTGTTATAATACTACAGGAATATTACTGTTGATCGTAACATTTTTGTGGGTTTATCAAATCAAATAGGTATTGCTACAAATCCTTTTAAACTGGCATTGTATACTTATGTTTTGGGGAGTAAATTCTATTAAATATTATAGAATGCATATATTTACCAGATCTAGTCTGGTAGTTGTTGATCTAGTCCAGTGGTTCTCAACCTGTGGGTCGAGACCCCTTTGGGGGTCGAACAACCCTTTCACAGGGGTCGCCTAAGACCATAGGAAAACACATATTTTCAAAAAGTTGCTGAAAACATAAAATAATTTTATGGTTGGGGGTCACCACAACATGAGGAACTGTATTAAAGGGTCGCGGCATTGGGAAGGTTGAGAACCACTGCACTAGTCCTTTGTATTTTTAGTTAGAAATAAATTTAGCTGAACTCAATAGATTTATTATAAACTGCACATGCTCATTTAATTCCAGAAGGGAAAATAGGTTTCCAAGATTGTAATATTTATAAATCTTTACAATGTTTCTTCTCAAACTGCTTCTAATATTTCAATCTATTGTTTTTCATTATAATTTCTATACAGCCCATCTAAAGACTAGATTTCTAACTGACCTAATCGTGTTGATGAAAAAGTCACTGAATAGTTTGGTAAAATTGTATTAATCTGTAACATTGATGATTTGGTTCTGTTTGCTTAACATGTTTTATCACAGCAACTGAAGTTTATTCAGTAAATAATTGTACTTAATAGAACACATTTTCATGATGTGTGAGTAATTATTTAAGTATAGATATTCATTTTCCATAACAGCTGAATTCTATTTAATTTTATATTGCTTTTCTCCAATGAGTATGAGATCCATAATCCCAGCAAAGGTACTTCAAATTTCAGCTTTGTTTTAATTTTCGGTCCAATGAAAACCAAGGCCTAATGCAACCAAACTGTGTAAATCCAGCCTGGATGAAGTTTATTGAACCCTATACCCAAAAAGTGGGGGAAATCATTTTCAGTGGGTATGGTATAATCTAGTTCATTTTTTTCTTATAAATTTCCATGAAATTTAGACTTATTAAAATTACTCTGCATAAATTTTAATTTGCATTGTATCAGAGAATAGCTATAGGATACTTTTGGTTTCATATTTGTAAGAAATGATTGTACCGAATTGGCACAGTGTCAACAAATCAGCAATACCAAAACATCTTGGGTCACGAGATAATGAATAACATATATTAATATCAAATTTGTTTTAAAAATGCTAGCAAAATTAACTGCAATGCAGTTGTCATTCTTCCCAGTAGCTTACTGACAAATTTCTCCGAGGAATTTTTGTCTTGGGCTGTTTCTCCTTGACAATGACACAGAAAACCTGCGTTACATTGTAGCGATAGTTCCTTATTTCACAAATGACTCCCATATACTGTACACATTTCAAGCGCCCCTTCCAACTTCTTTAAAGCAGGAATGGCGACCCCGATGCACATCCTGCCAATCCCATCACTGTCCAAAGCCGCCGAGCATTTTGTGCCGCCCCCCTCCCCCCTCCCGCAATCACAATTGCTTTGCAAACTGGCAAAACCTCTTCCAGTCTCTCCCGCCTCTCTCCTGTCCTTCAAAAGCCTCTTGAGATAAACAACCAATGAGAAAATTCGCGGCAATGACCTCAGCCCAATGAGGTAAAAGTGACAAATCAGTCGTCAGGCGGCTTTGGGGCAGTAGGCCCAATCGGCACGATCTGCCACTCCTGCGCAGAGGGAGGCGGCGACAGCGAGGACAACCGAGAGAAGGAGGCCGAGCCGGCGGGAGAGGCCGAGCGGGTCAGCTCGTAGTTCTTTCAAGATCCGGGATGCCCTACAAGCTGAAAAAAGAGAAGGTGAGGGGGGCAAACGGGTAGGCCGGGAGGATGCTCTGTTAGGAGGACGGCAATGCCGTAGTGCAAAAAACATGCCCAGGCCTGGCAAAGACCGAGTTCGGGGCCTCCGCCGGGAGAGGAGCCTCCCCGTCTCAAGCCGCAGGCTGGCAGGGCGGGTACGGGGGCTGCTGCAGCACTTTTATTTACAAGAGTCACGGCAGCCCTTTTCGGGCGACGCAGGCAGGATCAGCGTCGTGCAACAGTTCCAGGAAGCGATCAAAGCACACCTGCGTGCAAGCAGACCTAGGTTTGCCACACATACAAACGTCGCCCGGCGCGCTTATACTGACACGCACGGTGCAGACAATGCAGTTTAGATTACCTCTGGCGAAGGCCTTTGGCGATGGGGTTTGTAGTGCGAGGCGCTTGGAGAGAAAGCCGGCTTACGGGCGCCGCTCTCGCAGGAACCTCCAAAGAGGAAAGGCGGATCGAAGTTGTGCGTTTCAGTGGCCTGTTCATAAATAAAAGGACCGTGGATGTACCTGCATCGCGGAATGGAAAATGCCGGTGCTCGTAAGATTACAGCTGAAGATTAAGATGTGCAAAAGCGTCGGCGGGGGGTGGGGAGAGACGACCGCACGATGCATAGACAATTGCGGAGGTGGGGAAGAGAGAAGGAGGGTTGGTTGCGGAAACAGGAGAGAGGATTTAGTAGAGAATTGGCCCGGTGTTGCAATACAGAAGATCATGCTATAAAGAGTGAAAACAAAATGTACATTCTCACTTTGGGTAGTAGAGATTTTTAATACGCGAGTAGTTGCAAAAGCGCTGTGCTCTTTGTTAGGCGTGTATCCACTGGTTTTCCACGTTCATGCAGATTTTTGCATGAGATGGACACTATGACATAGATAGGACTTGCATACATCTTTATGGAAGATACCAGAGGTAGGCTTAGAGAGACTCTGCCCTCTTATCCAGCATTACACACTCAGGAAGTTGTAGAACACATCAGAGCCATTGTTGCCATTCTTACTAGATTGTGCAGTACCTAAGACAGATATAGACAAAACTGTGTACTTGTTCCAAAAACATTGCTAAGTAAGGAGCTAGAGATTAAGCAAATTCAAGGGCTGTGCATGTGCAGGCTGACATAATTCTCCAATGGTGCATGCACTTGAATAGTATACAAAAAATACAAGTGTGTGGGCATGCTTAACTTTGTATGTTTGAGAAAGGAGCACTTTGAACAAATAGCATTGATAGTATTTTGTGTCAGCAAATATTTTGTATGCCATATGTGCAGATGCAAAATACATTGTGTAGATGCTGAGGATGCTGGTACAAGTGGACCTTGATTTATGATCACAGTTAGGACCCCATCACAAAGCAATGTGGTCATTAAGCGAATCTGTCAACCTTCCTAACTTTGCTTGTTGGAAACCCCTGGGAAGGTTGCAGATAACGATCATGTGACCTCAGGATGCTGCAACTGTCATAAACATATGCTGATTGCCAAGTGCTTGAATTTTGTTATGTGACCATGAAGACACTCCAGTGATCATTAATGTAGCTCACTTTTGTCAGTGCTCTTGTAATTTGGAATGGTCGTTAAATAAATGGTTGTAAATTGAGGAGTATCTGTAGATTTTAAATGGGCACATCTATAAAATCATGTAATTGACATTACTTATACAGTTGTGTATAGTTGCAAGTAGATGGTAGGCTTTGTTTCTCTAGGTGGCAGAAATCCACAAAAAGTACATCAGGAAGATTCTGATCAAATAATAAAAGGGCACACAAATAAAGAACATTAGTGAAATGCAAATTAATATATGTGTAAAGTTCATGAATGCATATATAGTACATGACAGAAATGCATTGACCAGTTGCAGAGACGAGGTACCCTTTGTAGAGTACATAGTCATGCTAAGTCTAAGATTGAGAAATATGGCATGTCCAGTAATGGAAAATGGTCATGCTTTCCTTGCAGATTTCAGGTTCATGTGTACGTACAATAGTTCTGTCTAGAGCTAACAATAGTGCTGTCTAGGTTGTAAAAATATGGATGTGTCCTAGATAGCAACAAATATGTCTTTGTATTATCTAGAGGTCGGCTGTGTTTTTGTATTCCAGCTGAGAAAAGTAGCTGTTTAAAACCTGGAAAACTGCATCTTAGCAATGTAAAAGACACTGTTTTAAGTTACAAGCATCAACAGTTTGAGCTGGCAAAAAATTGCTTGCTTCAACCTCAGATATACCTTAAACATTGTATATAAAACATTTTAAATTCAAATATCATTGAAAGTGTTTTGAGTGCTAAATGGCCATTTTAACTTCAAAGTAGGTTGGAACAGTTCTGGTAGGATTGGAAAAGCTTGTTTCAAACTCAAAACAGGTATTTCGAGCTTAATACATTTTGCATGTACTTAGTCTTGACACATTTTTACAACTATGCTCAGTTGATTTCAGCAAGCTTTTGTCTGAGAAGACATTTGTAGGACATCTTCTGCTAGTATAGTGTGTGTTCTAGGGTTTTCTACATTTTATATTTTTCCTCTTTTAAATACATTTCTAAATATCAACTTTTTAAGCCTTTGGACAAAATGATGCAAGTCTAAATTGAACGTAAAAAGACAAAATTCATAGCACCTAAATAACATGCATGCAGTTTAATCCACCGGTAGGCTATGTTGTAGTCTGCAAGGTGAAACACATAATTCAAAAATTTTGAACAAAATACAGTAATGATTCCTGTAGCATACATTATTAAAATTGTGCTGCTGCCATAAGTGGCAGATTTTAAAAAAGGTTATTTAAAAAAACTACTGGTTTTTTTACATCTGACAATGTGTATTGAAAACTTAGAGGGTAGGTGGAAACTTTTTTTGCTTTTGCTCAGATTGACGATAGTTATAACTTTGCTTTTTTCTTGTCATAAAAGTAGAATTATGTCAGTTCTAGTTTCTCTATCTCTACAACAACCAGTAGTATCAATTCAGCTATTACTATTTTTATTGCCTTGCTCTCTTTGGTAGCAAAACCTATCAAATCTCTCTGGGCAATAAGTCTAACAGATTTATGATGGACTATATTTTTGTAGATTGTAGTTTACTTCATGTACCTTGTAGAGTTTACAGGTTACCAAACTTGATAAATAATGTTGATTTTTAAATCACCACAAATCTCTCTCTTTTAATTTTTGCTGTCTAGGAAAATACAACTATCCCACTGAAAATATCAATTAGATTCACTTGTCTTGGCAGAGCCCAGCAGAGACTCAACAGTTTAGTTTAAAACTACAGTCAAACAGGCACTTTTGTGGGGTAGAGGGAAGGGCTTAACAAAATTGGGTGACCATTCTAAAGGAGAAGAATAAATCATTCTGGGGAACTGCCTCAAGAGTGGTTTGCTTTGCACAGATCTATCCTATGCTGGGAAAAGGATTTCTATTTGCATGAGTTTGTGCAATATGGTACAGTATAGCAGTTTTGTTTATAGGAAAGTGTTTGTTTTTCACTTGCATGGCACCTATCTTGAGGACAGTTTTGTGGATCACTGCATCTAAATATGTTTGGCTGGTTCTGCATTTGTATCTTTCATTTCTTTTGCCTTTCTTCTAGGAGCCTCCAAAATCTACTAAAAGCAGTACAAAGGCCAGCAGCAGCAGTGGAAAGGATGGAGGTAATACAACAGAGAATTCAGAAGAGGTAATGGATTGAATTAATATCATTTTTTTTACTTTTCTAGGATTATTTTCTGAGCCTCTGATTAGCATGAGAAATTGATTGAGAGAGAGAAAATGACAATTATTCTTTTTCTTATGAGCTTGCCTTGATAAGGTTCTAACCTACCTCTCCCTACATTAATGCTGTTTAGAATTTCTTGATTACAATTCCCATAATCCCCAGTTTGCTGGGTATTACAAGAATTGGTGTCCATTGCAGCTGGAGTACATGGTATGGAGAAAAGAAAGCCAACAAAGAGACTTGTAATAACAACTATCCTAAATTCTCATTCTGGTTATAGAATCAAGATTTGGATAACTTGTAGCCTTTGGCCTAAATTACAGAGTGGTTCGCAAGCAGATAGTTCAGACCCCTACCAAGTATGATCTTTCTCTCTTTTAGCAGCCTTTTGAAGTATTCGGGGGTGGGCTGAAAAGGATACAGAAGAGTTGGCTAAGAGGTATTTCATCTACTTTTGGCATTATTGTGTTCAGCATGCCACTCTTGAAGGGGAAATAATTTCCTATCTCTTTTTAGGATTAAGCTTTGGTTATACTGGAGATATGAGTCATGCAGATACCATGTAAAAAAATTTTTTTTCATTTTAAAGACATAAATATTCAAGTACTAGACTCCGCTTTATCAGATATATAAAAATATCTTCACATAGTCCTGGGTACATTGGCAAAATCCAGGAAAATTATGGCAAAACCATTCTAAATACTGTACTTTTTCTCTTTAATACACCAGATCAGTTAGGTCAAAAATAAGCTTCAATTTTTTTAAAATTTGGATGGAAGAAGAAAATTGTTAAATACATTATCGAAGAGTAATCACATTAACTACATTTAATTTCAGTTAATTTTAAATATAAATAAAATAAATTTTAGCTTCTATCTTAGTTACCTACTCTTATTGTTGAGTGATAGCAGAGCTGTATAGACAGAATGGCTGTATCCTGGATTGATTATTGTTTTTAATTAAAGCAAAGAAGGAGTCCAGTTTTCAAATAGCCAGCTAAAATGGCATTGTTTAAATGTTTTAATATTTTAATGCTGGTTATAGAAGTAAGGTTTTACTGCATGACATCTAAACATATGTTAAGCAGTTGGGGACATTCTATATAACTGATAACCTTTAAACTGCAACTTTAAGAAAATTGTAAAAGAAAAAGTATAATATTTAACATATCTAGATCATGTAAAAACATTACTCCCATTTTTTTTCATTTTTAGAATATAAAAACAATTTAAAAATTGACAAACAGCTGAAGAGTACTTTTATTTTTCTATGTAGAGTAATTTTCTTTGCCAAACTCCAGGTTTGGTAAAGTCAGACTTTTTCATTAGATGTTAAATACCGTATTTTTAAATACTGTATAATTCAACTTTATATACTTAACATATTGCTATAGCCGTTTTATGGTAACTTATGTAAGGATAACTGGAACAAATTGCTCATTGCACCTTATAAAATTGTGGTATTTTCTGTTATTTGTCTTGTTTACATCTTCATTGTTATTGAGTCACAGCTATTCAGATAGGAGTTGCACCCATTATTTTTTGCAACTAGACATTCATTGTTTCCGATATAGAATATTTAGTTTTTAGATCTGTCGTCCAGAACTTTGTATTTTACAGTTGTGTTTGTATGAAATCTATAATATTTCATACTTAAAGTTGGGGTTATCTGGTATAATCTTGCTAGGATGGTCTCATCTTAAAGCAATGATTGGAGCAGAAATGGAGATACTTGTTGTTTATAGACAATTTACATGAAGAAAAAAATAAGATTAAATCTGTGTGAACTATGTACAGTTCAGAACATTAGAACCACTTTATTTTCTACATTCTCTCCAGTTCTTTCTTCAGATCCTGGTAGTTTCTCATACTGTTACTTGGCTTTGCTACATCTATCACTCAACTATCTTTTGTTTCTTGTCTGGTTTATTGGCCAACACCTGCTTCTCTGGTGGATCTGGCAATCCCATAGAATCTTAACTTTCTTATTTCCCATAATCATTTGTGGGATTTTCCATTTAGATTTAGGGAGGCCCATGTTCTATACAGATATTCCTGTACACAATGCCAGTTACTTACCGTATTTATTCGAGTATAACGCGCACACGTGTATAACGCGCACCCCTTAATTTTCGATTTAAAATCGGTATAAAATTTTGTTTCACTTTTTCTCGGCTCAGAACAAGCATTGTAAGTGACAAACTTTGTTGAACACGTGCGGTCATGATAAAAATCGTTTATACCGCGCACCCTCGTTTATAACGCGCACCCTCGTTTATAACGCGCACCCAAACTTTGAGTTCTTTTTTTGGTAGAAATTTTTGCGCGTTATACTCGAATAAATACGGTAATTATGCTGTTCAGTGTATGCTGTTCCTGCCTGCATCTTACACCCAGCTACTGTATGTTGAACTATCTCTGGGGCTTGTCTGTGCATCCTGCACCTTGGGTCCTGTGGACCTCTGCTTCTATGGACCTGGTGCTTAGTGCGATTCTTGTGCTGCTCTGATCAGTGCCTCAGTGCTGTCTTTTAGTCCAGCCTTTTCCAGCCACTAGTAGGATTTCCCAATGTCTGCCACCTCAGTTATTTGTCGATGGTACATCCCATGCAGGATCTTATCTTGCCATGGCACTTCCTCTGCTTGATCTTCCTCCCACATCTGCTGCTGCCTCAGGCATTCTCCCAGCAGCTCATCCTTGGGTGCCATCTTACTGATATAATCCTGCGTGCTCTGGGTCTCATCTGTGACTGTGGCTTCGGCACTCACCAGATGGTGTGTGTGTGTGTGTGTGTGTTGTGTGTAAACAAGACATGTTTTTTTCCAAAATAAAAATTATTCAAGGAAAAAAAACCTACAACTGTACATAGAATCACAAAAGGTGTATCAGTACAATGGTAATCTCAGAATGCTTTAAGTTTTAGTGCTTTTTTGAAGATAATTAATGATAAGTTGAGAGAGGTACATGTGGCAGGATAAATGTATAACTTGTTATAGTGCATGAAATGTACATCCTGCTGATAAACCAGAACCAATGTTTGAAAAAGTTTGGAATAATTTTCTTCCATTGCTATTGAAATACATACATACATACATACATACACACACACACACACACACATACATACATACATACATACATACATACATACATACATATATGGGTGTGTGTGTTTGTGATTGTGTGTGTGACTTTGTTTGGCTGACTGCCAAAAATAGCACAAGCAAGTAAAGAAAGACTGAAAACGTAAAGTAATTCTAGGGCAGCCTTCCCCAACTTGCTTCCTCAGATATGTTTGAAGCCTCTAGAATTCCCAGCCAGCATGGCTGCTTGTTCCGAGAAGTGGTAAGGAAAGAAACAAAAGCAGAGCAGTAGCTGAGGTAGAGATGAAAAATGCAATTAGCTCTATGTGGCTCGAGGAGGCTTTTGTTGGACACTAATGCATGCTTGCTTTATGTAGCTATCAGCCCTCACAAGTAAACTATACAGGAAACAGGACAATATGAGCTAATTCTACATTCTTGTAAGTCTGAATGCACAAACTTCCTGCCTTCACTTTTTACTATTTTGAACCATTAGAGTGGATATTTCCTATTTTTTTCTCTTACTGTTAAGTGACTTCGCAGGCTCCTACCTCTCGCAACAGAATATTTCTTAGGCAGCCTCTTTTCCTTCACTCCCCAAAGTCATTCATACATTTCATTTCATCAGTACATGATGTAGTTTGCTTATTCATAATTTGTTCGTTAATCTGAAATTTGCTATGTTCATGCTGCATTGTAAATTTTTAATTCATTGTTCACAAGCTACAGTAAGTGTATGGGATTGAAGAACATATTAAACCCAAAACAAACCAGATATCTGTTGGTTTAGTGAGATACATAAGCCTAACAAGTTACACAATGTAGTATTATCTGGATACTACCTTTAAAATAAAACAAAATACTTCCCTGTACTTTCAAAGCATGTGGTGGGGAAGGCTAGGCTAGGTCTTATTTCTTTGCCATGACCTTTCTGTTGATCAAATAATTGTTGACTGCTTTGCACTGATTTCTGGGCAAATCAACTCTGGGATACTCATTTGTTTTTAGAGTAAGTACAGCTAAGGAAAGTTCTTCACAGCAGAAAAGAAAGCTTGGATTTTAAAAACAGATATAAAAAGAACAGTGGATAAAGGCCACTGTAAGGGCAAATATTGAAAAGAAAGTCAAGAGAGCAAAGGCAACTTCAGAGCCAACATTGATAACAAGCCCTTGTATGTCCTGGACCCCATAAGTGAGAGCAGGATGCTGGTAAAATGTAAAGAGTTAGAAGAAGGAATCCAGTCTCTGCCAGAAGAACAACCATTTCTTACTGATTCTGTCAACTTCTGCAGTTTGTATTTAGTTCTTTTATGTGGAACTAGGCCTCTTCAACATTACGTTGTACCTCCTTTGCCCAGCAGCGTACAGCAAGAATATACTCAAACAAGAGTGCTGATTATGTTTTTTGATTTTTCTTTTCTTTTGGTTAAAAAGAAATACTTCCTTTTTCTTAAGTTATGAATGAAGACGGCATAGGTTATACCCTCTCATATAAAAAGGAGTGAAGGATACTCTACCCTCTTTACCTGTTTAAATTGGGCAGCTTGTGACCCAAAAGGTACTTGTAATCTTCTGTCTAATTTCCAATGGCTTCTGTAAGAGATCATTGAAGCTTCTGAGAGCTATTTCACCCTTCCCTGAAATCTGTTTAGAAGTGATAGAAGAAAGTAAGTAAAACGGGCATTTTCAACCATGCTCTGTCTGCACTTGCTGTTTGCTTCAGTCCTATGTGCACTACAATTCCCAACAGAAGTGGCGCCTTTGGCAAAAACAAAAAAAACCCTACCCCAAATGTAAAAATCACCCATCTCTCTCACAGAAGGATTCTGTTGTACATTTCTGAGTTGTACATAAATGAGTTTGGAATCCAGAGGCTATTTACCAATTATTTTATCTTGAAAACCTATAGCTATCTTAATTCCTTCCAGCTGCATCATTATAGAATCATAGAATCACTCCTTCATCTTTATAGGATGTGACATGATGGTAATGTTCCAAGGGGTTGCCACAAAGACGAGGGAGTCAACCTATTTGGATCCTAAAGCACCTTAAGGCAGGACAAGAAGCAATGGGTGGAAACTAATCAAGAAGTGAAGCAATCTAGAACTAAGGAGAATTTCCTGACAGTTAGAACCGTTAATCAGTGGAACAACTTTCTTCCAGAAATTGTGAATGTTTCAATACTAGCAGTTTTTAAAAAGAGATTGGATGCCATTTGTCTAAAATGGGCTTCCTGCCTGAGCTGGACTAGAAGACCTCCAAGGTCCCTCCCAACTCTGTTATTCTCTTATCTGTCTGTTAGTGCAGAGGTCCCCAACCTTTGCAACTTTAAGTCTGAAGGACTTCAGCTCCCAGAATTCTCCAGCCAGCTTTGCTGGCTGGAGAAGTCTGGGAGCTGAAGTCCTTCAGACTTAAAGTTGCAAAGGTTGGGGACCTCTGTGTTAGTGTGTGCTGCTTTTTTTTAAAAAAAAAGAAAGTGGTACTGTTTTTAACAGTACCTGTATCTTTGGTTCAAAAGAGGCCATTCTTTCTATTTCTTCTTGTTCTCAAAATAGGACAGGGAGTATTTAGCCAACAAACTTTGCAAAAATGTATTGCTGAGGGATGTACAATAATTTGCATGAAAACACTTCAAAATATTCTGAACATCTCTAAAAAATAATATAGCCAATATATGGGCTGAGTCTATCAGAAATTCTCTGGTGAGGCCATATTAGTAATAATATTCTGGATGTTAACTGTTTGACATTTTGACTGCTTAAACCAATACAGTGTTTCTCTCCCTTTTAAATGCACTTTGCTCAAGTTTCTGGAATTGAAAAGTGGCACAAGACCTCTTTGGATTTATAATGAATTGGCTGTGGTGAATCTCGTTAATATGCAGTGGGCAGCCCTGTATACTGGCAAGCTGCCCTATTGTCCTTGGAAGAGAAGAGGAGAGCAAGTATTATGCAGGGGAGAAAAAAGAGGATATATGCCATCCATTTCCTAATGTCACTGGAAAGCATCGTTTTGTATCAATTGTTTCACACATTATTTTCTAGTCCAGGGAATCAATATGTTTCTCCCACTTTTTCTTATTATCTATTTTTCATTCTAGTTCCTAACCTATGATGACTTCTCTGCTATCCATTGTGGGAGTGTTTACAAGCTTATAGGGACAGCTGCTTGCATTTGAAATTTCTTTATTGTACTGCTTTGAATTAGCCAGCAAGTTGCTAAGGGATAGATTTGTGAGGGGAAAAAATGAAGTCAGAGCCATTGGTATAATTCCAGTAGATGTTTTGTCAGCGTTGGTCACTGAGCCTCTGTTGCAAAATGAGGGCAGCATTTGGGAACAGATCCAGTTGAATTCTTTTCCATTTGGTGCTAGTATTTTTTGTCTCCTTAGTTTCCATGTGCCTGTCAGTTTCAGCCTTTTCTTTTATTAATGTATAGGTAGTCCTTGACTTACAACCACAATTGAGCCCAAGATTTCTGTTGCTAAGCAAAACAGTTGATGAGTGAGTTTTGCCCCAGTTTATGACCTTTCTTGCTACAATGGTTAAGTGAATCCCTCCAGTTGTTAAGTTAGTAACATTAATAGCTCCCCCTGTTGACTTTGTCTGAAGGTCACAAAAGGTGATCAGACACCGCAACTATCATAAATACATGCCAGTTGCCAAGTACCAGTCGTGGGTTATGGCCGAGCCTACCGGTGGCAGCTGGGAGCAGTGGCCACTATATCAGAACGGTGTTTTGGTGGGCCCACCCACCCGTGTTCCTTACCTGCTTTTAAGCCAACTGGGCCATTTGCACACGCGCATGCAGTGTACGGTGCCAGCCAAACCGCTGGAGCGTCGCAGGGCAGTGGGTGCACATGCATGCGTGGCGCACGTGCCTGAGGTAGACGCCCGGCCCCGTTGCAGCGTACTGGTTGTGACGCGATTCGGAACCCACCACTGCCAAGTACCCAGACCTTGGTCACATGACCAAGGGGTTGCTGCAACAGTTGAAAAAAAAGTGTGAAAAAGGGTCATAAGTAATTTTTTTCAATGCTGTTGCAAATTTGAACGCCCACTAAATGAATGGTTGTAAGTCGAGGACTACCTGTAATTGTTATGCCAAGTCCTCTTTCATTCCCTTGATTTGGCAGAATTTTGAAAAAGATGTGTGTCAGCAATACCCATTTCTGCATAGAGTTTTGTGTTGATAATTCTCGTGTCATTTTATTAATATATGCATTGTTCTGGGAACCAATAAATGAGAATATTTGTAGCTCAGGGTTGAAATGAGAGGTCCTTGGTGCTCTCTGGGCTTGTTTGTTTTTTTGCAAATGTTTCCTTACCCAAACTAGGCAACATCATCAGTTGTCTAGTAAGGAGGGGCTGTTGGCTGTCAGTTTATATCCTGGTGTCTTGCCTGTCTGTGTGGGTGGGGGTGGTCTTAGAGAATCTTTGGTTGGGCTGTTTACTGATGATCCTTCGGCAGTTTCTTGATTGAGGTATTTGCTTATTTGATTGCTGGCATCATCTATGCTGATCTGAATGCTAATTACTGTTGGAGAGGTGCTGGAGTCTTTTTCTCTTTTGGGCTGGTTGATTATCCCTTTTGCATATGCAAAAAAGATAAGACCATCCCCACCCCCACAGACAGGCAAGGCATCAGAATATAAACTGACAGAAAACAGCAGTGATGATGTTACCTAGTTAGTTAGGGTAATGAAACATCTGCAGGAAAACAAGCAAGCTCAGAGAATACCAAGGACCCATCATTGTTCTTGGTGTGAAATGAAAAAGAAATAGCAATCTTTCTAATATTGTTCCAAGAAAACCAAATAAATACTCATAACCTGGACAATGACTATAGGATACTGGAACATGAGTTCCATTGGTGAGAATGTATCCAACAAATCTGCTATGGAAGAGCCGAGGACAGGTATAAGGCACTGTGTGTGTGAGAATGTGTGTGATTGATGTAATTGGGTTGGAGTGTCCAAAGGCAAAAGGAAATATGCTGCTGAAATATATACTTGCTACCGTGTTACCACGCTTGGTCTTATTTTCGGGGAGGTCTTCATATTTTTGAGGTGCAGGAAGTGGCAAGTGTGGTCACCTCATGGCTGCTGCTGTGTTGCAACATTTTTGGGGAAGGCTTGTTTTAGCGCATGCGCTCAAAAGCCTGATTGGGCTTATTATCCGGGGAGGTCATTTTCAGGGAAACAGGGTATTGATACATTGAAAGTCAGAACCATATCAGAGCAAAAATGTCAAGACTGAACGCAGAAATTCTAGAAATCAGTGAACTCTAGTGGGTCACTTAACATAAGAGGAGCATCTATTGTGGACATTAAAATTGTGAAAGCAACAGTAGATGCCATTATTAATAAAGAAGTGCTCGACTCAATTACAAAATATTCTTGGTTTGAGTCAAGGCAATTCTTTTGAAATTACAGTGATCCAGATCTGTGATCTAACTGCAGATGAAACTGATGTCCAACAGTTCTATGCTCCTTTGTAGCATTGTAGAAAGGTAGTACCCACCTGTAGAAAGTTAGCATCTACCCCTCCTAGAAGAATGAGATATTTTATGAAATATTATATTTCTTCTAAAAGAGAAATATTAAGGAAGACAGAAACTCAGAGCTTCAACTTCCTGCTCCCAGCAGATATTTGGTGCCCATTGAGAAGGACTGGGCCAGCCTATCTACAAAACAAAAGACCTTCAGCTCCAATGTGATGGGATTAAGACATGACCCTCCCGGACATAATAGGATTATTTAGCAGCAGGACTCACTGCATTGCAAAATCACCTGAGGACAATGCATCATCCTCCAGGCTTCAACCAAACTTGATTCAGACAAAAATGGGAGTCTGACCACAGCCAATAGAATACATTTCTTACACAGGAACAGGAAGCTCAAGGACAAGGCCCAAGAGAGGGTATAAATAACCCTCACTCTCCACTGCATGTGGGCAACAGACCAGGACCTCAAACATATGTGGTCCTGTTTATCAATAAGCCATCTTTGCAATCAACCTCCATATTTCCAGTGTCTTTCTCCCTGCTTGGAACTGAACCAGATGGATATTTCTTCCAACAGCATCAAAAGAAAACATAAGTAGTGCTTGATTTCTGACCATAATTGAACCTAAAATTGCAGTCATAAGTTGAGGTATCACATGGCTGGATACAATTTTTTGGCATTTTTGTTTCAGCAATTGTTAAGCAAACGTGAAGGTAGTTAAATAAATGTGTTATACCTAATGGGCATCCCCCCCCCCCCCCGAAACTGGAGGTAAGTGAGGAAACTGGCAAAAAAGTAAAAAATTGTAATAATGTGACTGCGAGACACTACAAAGTCATAAAGGTGAGCCAGTTGTCAAGCACCCAAAATGCGATCATATGCCAAAATTCTGGCATTCATTTCATAGGGAATGAATTAAGAATTTGAAAGCAGTTTGAACTGTTTTCCCCAGAATATGAGACTGAAGAACTAACCATCCTTTTCCCAAATAAGACACTGAAACTTCTATTTGTTTGTCTTTATTAATGTATTTTGTTGTTGTTTAGTCACTATGTTGTTGTATAGTTGCAAAGACTAAACTTTTTGTGACCCCAGGGACCTCCCTAATTTGCCCAAATTCACGTTCATTGTGTCGAAGATGTTATATAACCAATGTTTTATCTGTTCCTATTTATTTTCTGACCCTATTCAGCCCAAAGATCTCTGTTACAGTATCTTGACTGAGCAGGAACCAAAAATTTTAGAATATATATTTATTTATTAGATTTATAGGCTGCCCGTCTCACTATCGAAGTGGCTCTGGGCAACTTAATATGAAATTGTGAGGCCCAGAAAATATTGAGCAATTTGGAAGAGTTTATGAAATTCCAGTAGAATAAGATTTTGCTTGTTTGTTTGTTCATTCATTCGTGCATTCATTCATTCAATTTCAATGGTTGCCCATCTCTATCAATGACTTTGGGCAATTCTAGATACTGCTCTTGAGATGCTGCTTGTAGTTTGTAAGCAAGAATGGAAAACACAGTGTCATCCTGTCTACCAGTATTTAGTTTATATGCAGACCATACCGGACAAAACTAGGAGAAAATCAGAAATAGAAATTAAAATTACTGGAATAGTATTAAGATATAATGTTGATATCATTTGGATGGCTGTGAGGAACACTTAAAAAACCTCTTACTGGGTGAAAGATGGATGTGCAAAAGCTATTCTCTAGTGATATTAATTTTTAAAAGCAAATGTTATATCAACTACTAGTTCAATGCCGTCACCGAAGCAGTAGACATGAGCTTAAATGGACTGCAGAGGATGGTAGAGAACAGGAAGGCCTGGAGCAACATTGTCCATGTGGTCGCGATGGGTTGGACACAACTTCACAACTAACAACAAGTGCCAATGCCATGCAAATTAGTGAAGAAATACTGTAGGGAAACCAATACTCAAAAATCTATGGAGATGGTAACTTTAACCATGAAATAAAGATACCTGCTACTTGGATTAGTTAGCTAAGGACTCTGAAAAATCAAGACAAAATATTGAACTGTAGGGAGATCATAGTACCAACAAAGTTACTATTACTATTAATTATAGGTAGTTCTCAACTTACAGTTCTTTTAGTGACCATTTGAAGTTATAACAGCAATGGAAAAAAGTGATTTGTGATTGTTTTTCACACTTAGGACCATTGTAGCATCCCATGGTCACATGGTCAACATCCAGGCATTTGGCAACTGACTAATATTTATGACAGCTGCAGTGACCTAGGATCATGTGATCCCCTTTTTTGAACTTCTGACAAAGTCAATGAAGAAGCCCAATTCATTTAACAACTATGTTATTAACTTAACACCTGTTATGAATCACTTAATAACTATGGCATGAAAAGTCATAAAATGGAGCAAAACTCACTTAATAAATGTCTTATTTAATAACAGAAATATTGGGCTCAGTTTTGGTTGTAAGTGGAGGACTATCTGTGCATGGTCTTCAGAAAAGTTAAATGAACTTTGAACTATGATGCTGAAGAAAAGATGATACATACTTTGTATAATAATAAGAACAAACCAATACTGAATACAGTAAAACCAGACAACTAACTAGAAGCACTAACAATGACAAATGATGCAGAAGGAAGGCTTTAGAAATGCTCCTGATGCTTAGAAAGTTTGAAGACAATAGACTGAAAAGGCTTGCAGAAGACAAGATGGCTAGATATTTTCAGTGATATCACAAACTTGAATTTAGAGGAACTTAAAAAAGTAGTTACTGATGGGTAAGCATTGCTCTTTATAAATTTAATAAATTCTAATTCTAAATTCTAATTTAGAAGGCCAAATCCTGAAGATGAAACTCAAATACTTTGGCCATCTAATGAGAAGGAAGGACTCACTGGAGAAGAGCCTAATGCTGGGAAAGATTGAGGGCAAAAGAAGAAGTGGATGACAAAGAATGAGGTGGCTGGATGGAGCCATCGAAGCAGTAGGCGTGAACTTAAATGGACTCCAGAGGATGGTAGAGGATAGGAAGGCCCCCATGGGGTCGCAATGGGTTGGACACGACTTCGCAACTAGCAGCAACAACAAAGCAGGGTGCAATGTTCATTGATTCACAAAGATCACAAGTGAAAGACTACTCAACATTCTAGAACTAGAATGCCAAGTTTCTTTTTTTTGTTTGGTTTGTAATACATTTTCAGGAGCATCTGTCTTGGGAGACTTTTAATTAGTTCTTTATGAAGTCCTAACTGAATTTTCACAGAGAAAAACAATAGAAATTTATAAGAAGAATTGCTAACATAGTAAACACACTTTAATATTCAGTGACCTGAGTTGAAGGCCCTAGATTCAAACTTTTCCAAAATTCAGTGTAAAATGCTATGTTCGGGGTAGAGCAGCAGCTTTATTGTTCAGGGTCCTGGGTTCATTTCTAGACTCAGGAAACCTAATATCAGTCAGTATAGAGATACGGCTAGATAGATTAGTGATCTTGTATAGTATAACACAGCTTCCTATATAGAGTTTGGTCAACTCTGTTCTTACTATGATGACACTTACTATGATGACACATATATAATACCTGAATGTTGGCCATATGGTATAGAAATTGTAGTTCAAAACATCTGGAAGGTACTAGATTTGTATCACTAATTTAGAAGCTCAAATGTCTACCTTGTATGTTTGCTGCACAATAAAAGAGGGTGTAAGTTTATTAAATAAATAAAATTCAGAGCATGCTTTGAAATAATTTTATTATTATTGTTTGTAGTGACAGGAAATCAAACCTTATTAAATGTAACATGACTGAATATAACTAAAATTCCAAATTAATTAGCACATTTCTCATCTGTTGTGGGCACACCTTGATAAACATCATATAATGGAACTACCTATTATAAATATAATTTCAGTGGTCATTTTTATAGGAGTATTGTTTTGAGAATCTAATACACCTCCTGTTTGTATAAATTGCCCTTTGCTGTGCAAGATAAAGAAAAGGCATTATGAATTGTCTTAGTGCCATTTTTTTCAATTTGTTCCCTCATATATTTCAGAATCTATGTATATATTTTACTTTCAAGAGATCAGTAGGTCAAGTAACAAATAAAAAACTATTTGTTAATAAGCGCCTGTTGTCTTATTAAAGATATCAATGAAACTAGAAAACTATTGTTTCCCATTTTATCAAAACCATAAGGCTGTGATTATTGGCATTAGATCATACCAATTTATTAAACCTTCAAATTATGTGCTACAGCCTTCCCTTGTTCCAAAGCTGATACTATAACTATATATGTTTTGGTTTGGGCAGGATAAATATCAGTGCTTAATTAAAGCACAAAGAGAAAGTCTTTGGTTAATGACTATCTGTTCAATGGCAGTCAAAGTTTCTGCAACACTGAAGAAATGGTATTTAAAGTCTAGTGCCTGTAAAGTTAGGTTTTGCAGCTCTCTTGGCAGTCATACTAGTCACATGTCAGAATTTGGGCCTCTGCTTCAGCCCTAGTGCTGCTTGTGCTACCGTTGCCATTTAGGGGTGCCACCTCAAGCCCAGGGCCAGCTCCAATCATTTCTGCTGCCCTGCATTCTGCTAGCTCTTCCAGTCCCAAATGACCTTCAACTACTCGTTCTTCCCATTGTTAATAAGATGCCCTGTGAAAGGCAATTTGTGGCACACCAGGCCTTCTGCTCTTCCCCATATTACACACATGTGCAGCCTTCTTGTGATACTTTGGAAACCTTCAGAAACCCCGTGAAGCAACACAAAGAGGCTGTGCACGATTTGGAAAATACAGTGCATGCAACTTGGAGAAGAGTACACACCGCCTTGTTGAAGATTTGTTTGGCAGAGCCATTGGAGCACAGGGTAGCAAGAGTGGCTAAGCTTTGTTCTGGGGTAGCTGGCTTGAGGTGGCACTCCTTGGTAGTATTAGGGCTGAAATAGAGGCCTCAGGATAGCAACAAGCAGCTGAAACTCCTGAAGGCTCTGGGTCTTTTCTTCAACCCAGTGCTGCTGTTATTGCCACCATGGAGTGCTGCTATGTAGGGTGGTCGAAACGGGAGAGATGAGGGACAAGATGAAGGGGGAGCTCAAGAGAAGGCAGTCCTAAGGCTCAGGGCAGGGATGGACGAAGCTAAAAATAGCTTGGATTGTTGTTGGTCCTTACCTAATAACTGCTGGAATTTGGTTAATGATGGCAACAGGGCCTGCCAGGATTGTCCTTGTTATGTGACGTGATCATGTGATGTTATGCTTTATAACCACATTGCTTAGCAACTGAAATTCTGGTCCTAATCACTGTTGTTAACTGAGGACTTATCTGAATAGAAGAATGATTTTTGTGTGAAAAGCACTGATGTGGGAGATTTTACTTAAAATTACAATCTTTGATTGACCTTGGACTGTTCCTACATTTTTCACATATGTCTATCTATCTGAGCTGTACCACTCACTTGGGAATTTGTCTTTGATTTAAAGTCTTTCTAGTATGATTTCTTGAACTATGAAAGAGGAATGAATACATACATAAACAAAACTTATTTAAGAATACCAATACTGTTTGGACTGGGCCTCCTGGAGCAGTGTTGCCATCTAGATAGGAATAATACCGAGCCTTTTTGGGTGTTGGTAAAATTAGTACTGTATTTGTCTGAAATGATATAGGGCTCCTGCCTAGGCAGGGGGTTGGAATAGAAGACCTCCAAGGTCCCTTCCAACTCTACTATTGTATTGTATTGTACATATATCTAAAATTACACTCCAAATTGCCACCTTTTAGTAACTTTGTGTGTGAGAAACATAGTTATATATGTGTTCATAAATGTATTTTTTTCTATATATCTGCTAGTGCTGCCACACTAAAAACTGGCAGCGCTATGGCAAAAAACCGCTGCTAATTAAATATAGTTATTTATATGCTGCAATTCAGTAACAAAATATAACAATAACACAAATCAAATATACTGCACCAGGGAATGATAGCTAACTATCCGTTTCTGAGGTGGAATCTCATCTCTCAAATCAGACTCAAAGTGGTTCGTTGTGGAAACCAGATCTTAATGGCTTTTCTAAAGGCCAATGGGGTTGATGCTGATATAATCCTAGGGCGTGCTGTTATGCAGAAGGAGATAGTAACTGAAAGACACTCCTTCATGTCTGCAGATGTTAATGCTTTTTTAGAGGGACCTTTCAGATTTATTTACCAGCACTGATTCCTCAGTACTGTGTGAGGGTCTTCCAATGGATCATTCCCCAGGAGATTTAATTCCAGGCTTTGAACCCTGAATAGCTACTACTGCATGTTCCACAAAGTAATTTTTTTAAAAAAAATCCTAGATATATAACAATAGCAATAGCACTTAGACTCATATATTGCTTCACATTGCTTTTACGGCCCTCTCTAAGCAGTTTACAGAGTCAGCATATTGCCCCCAACAGTCTGGGTCCTCATTTTACCCACCTCGGTAGGATGGAAGGCTGAGTCAACCTTGAACTGGTGAGATTTGAACTGCTGAACTGCAGGTAGCAGTCAGCAGAAGTAGCCTGCAGTACTGCACTCTGACCACTGTACCACCTCGGCTCTTAATTTAAATAAATAATTAAAATACAAGTAGATTTTTTAAAAATGTACATATTAATTAAAGCCTACATTCTGTGTTTTTCTTCAGATCCAGCAGCAGCAGCAGCAACAGCAGCAGCAACAGCAGCAGACCTCAAATAAGCGTCCCAGTAACAGTACCCCTCCACCAACCCAGCTGAATAAGATCAAGTACTCAGGGGGACCCCAGATTGTAAAGAAAGAACGACGGCAAAGTTCCTCTCGTTTCAACTTAAGCAAGAACCGGGAGCTTCAGAAGCTTCCTGCCCTTAAAGGTGAGAACGGATTTTTCTGGGCAGGAGCAACGGGTTGTTAGGAAGATTTCAGCAGAGGAACAGATGGCTTTAACAGCCATGCTAATCTGAGTGGCTGTAGTACAGAAAGGAAATACCTCTTGAGTCTGGCAAGATATCACACTGCATTGCATTGTATTGAATTAAATTTTCCAGGGATTTGTCATTTAGAAGATATAAATAATTGTAGTTATTCTCTCATGTGGTTAAGGGATTTACAAGGAGAGCATGGCTGAGACAATCAGTCAGAAAGCTGATGTTGTGTAGTTGTTCAGATAAGATTTAAGGTTTAAATACCCACTAAATAATGATGCAGCTCATTGCATGATTTGGGGTCAAACATTCTTAGTCCATTGTTTTCACAAAGTGAAGAGGATAAAATGAGGGGAATTTCCTTTATGGATCACTTCAAGCTCCTAGAGATGGTCATAAATGAACTATATTATGGATTAGCCAAATTCCATACTCAGCACAAGTTGCTTCCATATATTTGCTGAGAAGTAAGGTAGTAAAGTGCATGAAAGATTTGGCTGTCAGAGGCATTTTGCCTTGCGAAGTCCCTGGAAATTTCTATGCAGAAGATACTAGGACCTTGGATGGAGCTGTCTCATGCCTGGGATGTCATATGGGTTTTGTATATGCATGCCATCATTCCCATGCAGGAGACAAACTGTAACGCTTCATTGCATAAAACTGACTAAATACTTTTAAGAGGTAATACATGTATTGATTGTGTTGAGCCATATAGTACTTTGTGTGAGCTCTCTGTGCAGAAGTTCTGTGTCTTCGGCAAGTAGTATTTCCTTGCCATGAGCTCATTTGGTTTATCAGAAAGATCATCTTCACAACCAAAATACTGAGGCCCTGCCAGTGTTACCTGATGGTTGTGAAAGAAATCACAAGTAGTAGTGCTTTAATTATTTACTAAGATTTAAGGTGTGGTTCTGAAGGAAACATGGAATATTTATGGTGTGGTTCTGAAGGAAATGCATGGAGGATAGGGAAATGAATTGAAAGAGACCTATTGAAAACAATTGTTGACTAGACAGATGGACAATTAACTAACTTAGGAGAACAGTTCTTAGGAGAAATAGTACAGATAAGTAATACATTTATTACTTGAAGTACTACAATTGTTTTATTTTCTCTTGCTACTATTAACATATTTCATGGCTGTTTAGCCTATTTTGCAAGACTTTTTGTTTCCCTGTTAGATAAGAGAGGGGCTGGGTGTAGGAGGGAAAACTTAAATTCCCACATGGTTGATAACTGGACAGCAATATGAACATCTTATCTATCACAACAATATTGCCTGTGAACCTAGGGAAAGCAGAAGCGACTTTATAATGGTACAAGGAAGTAGAAGAAAAGCTGCTCATGTGGTCTTTTTGGATTTTGGAAGATCAAAATACTTAGAGAAGAAAGGAAACATTTGTGTCTTTTATCTTCTCCCTCAGATGCTCCTCCTCATGAACGGGAAGACCTCTTCATACAGAAGTTACGACAGTGCTGTGTCCTCTTTGACTTTGTTTCTGACCCACTCAGTGACTTGAAATTCAAAGAGGTCAAACGAGCAGGACTCAATGAAATGGTGGAATATATTACTCATAATCGGGATGTTGTCACAGAAGCTATTTATCCTGAAGCAGTTATCATGGTAAGTATTGATCTAATTCTGACTGCTGCTCCCAGTAAAGCAGCTTGAAAGAGAGACAGGCAACTTTTTTTCAACTTCAGGATACCACTGTGCCTTTTGGCTTATGACACCTAAAAACAGAAACAGGTGGAATTAAAAATTGATAAGGGACCAAAAACTAAGACTTATAAGAGCAGGCTATGGGAACTGGATATGCTTGATGTTAAGAACAAATATAATAGAATGCAATAATAACTTAGGAATATAAAAATACTTTCCCAGTTCTTGAAGGGATGTTATCCAAAAAGAGTCCAAACCTGTTCTCTGTCATCCCAAACCACAGTACAGTGATCTTGAATTAGAGGAAGATGGTTATCAGTTGAAAAAGAATAAATTCTTAACAATAATACCAAGTCAACAGAGAGAAGTGATGAGCTGCCCTTTTCTTGATGTATTCAAGGAGAAGCTAAACAGCTAATCCCTTTTGTTAGAATGCTTTAATTTTGATTTCTATGCTGAAGAGGGAGATATTGATGGCATAATGGCCCTCTCCTGTTTTATTTCTATGAAGTCCCAAACCTTGTGTTCTGGTGGTTCACTTTATCTCTTTTTATCCAGTTTTTTAAAGTGTGTAAAAGAGATAACAATGTAAGCTCTAGCTCCCCTTTTCCACTTCAGACTTCTGGCAGAGCGATATGAAATGGTATTGAAGCCATATTTGGTTGAATGAAGTTATAGTGTGCCTTGTGATTGAGAATCACAAAGCTTGTGTACCTAGTTACATGAAGCTGCTGTAGTTCCACTTCATACATTTTTGTTGAGACAAACTGGTGAATAGTTACGGTGAGAACTAATGTTTCTGAGTCCATATTTAGAATTTGACAGTAGTTAAAGTGGCTTATGAATAACATTATAAATGGGGAATTGGCAAAAGCAAACACCTGAATGTACTGGCTAGATGATATTAATCATTTCTTGATAAGCTGAAGGTGATGTGTGTTAATAGCATGAGAAATGGGTACACAGTAATGCATAGAAATAGACACCAGTAAGTCATGGAATATTGAGAATGTTTCTCATTGCAAACTTAGAAGGTTTTTTATTTTTAATGAAGCTTTTTCCTTCCTGGAATTGGGGAGAGTGTGTGACTCTAGAGACAGTTAATATTTGGTTAGCTGTTTTCTAGTGAGGTGGGATTGCACTGAGTCATTGAGTCAATCTGCAGAAACATCTCAATTTTATTGTCACATTTCTCAGTTTTCAGTGAATCTGTTCCGGACACTTCCACCATCATCTAATCCTACAGGAGCAGAATTTGATCCCGAGGAAGATGAACCTACACTAGAAGCTGCTTGGCCACATCTCCAGGTAATAAAACAGTATTTTGCCATGTTACTATCCCTTTTTTCTCCTTATGGAAATGTTTAAGCAACATCTGAGTTAGAAGTTATTTAAGATTCTTTAAGATATTTTTTTTTAAGAAGAAATTGGAAAACTATTTGTCTGAAATTGTATAGGGTCTCCTGCTTGAGCAGGGTTGGGTTAGAAGACCTCCAAGGTCCCTTCCATCTCTGTTCTGTTCTGTTCTGTTCTAGAAATTTGATGTTTAAAGATGTTGCTAGCTGATATGAATTTAAACATAATAGTCAATGTGAAGATTGCATCATATTGCTGGTCTTCTATTCAAATGTTTTGGCCTTTTTGCCCAGGAACAGCCAACTTTTTCCAATGTGATTATGCCCATTTATTTGAGTTCAGCTGTTAGTTTGCAAAAGTTATTCATCCTGCTTCAGATCATGACCTACTGCTTCTCGGATCAGTTGAGAACTAACTTAGATAAGAAACTATGCAATTTTCTTTCATCAGCTGTGGTGTGGCATCAATTTAGTTCTAAAAGGGAACTAAAAATATTCATGGAGTTTGGCACAATCAATATTATTTGTTGGATATATAAAGCTGTCAAATCGAGACAATCTGGAAAGCATACAGAATTAAAACAGTGCATTTGCTTATTAGAAGTATATTTTAAAGAATAAAAATCCTTCAATATATTTGTTAAAGAGAACCAGACACTTATAATACACTGTATAGAAATGTAACTATAAAATCCAACCGATATTATACAATGCATTGGAGGAAAAACACCGATAAATCCAAACCCACATCATTCACCAGCCAGGACCACAAATTATAAAGATGCTAAAGAAAATACAGGTTATAATACAGATTGTAAGGATGTTCCTGCCTCTTTTTTTACAGCCCTTGGAGGTACATTCTAATAATAATTGTTGAACATTGGTGGTGTCATTTTTAGTACTTAATACTAAATCAACTGAATTCACTCAGACAAACTTAGAGGAAAGAAGGGATGCCCCGCCCATGGATGTGATTCAGCTTTTCTAAGCTTTACTAAATCACCCAACCCACTGCAGTTCCCTCCCCACCCAAAATTCCCCAGCCCTGCTTGAGGGGAGTGGAGGAAATGCTTTAATGATTCCCATAAGAGCTATTTACTCAATACTTTGTACTGTATTTTTCACAGTGTAAGGGTGGGGGATGGGGGTGTTTAAAATTGTGATTGTCACAAAAACTGGTCAAGCAGTACATAGTTTTGTTTCTGCTAAAAAGATAAAAGTTTTTCTAGGGTGTAATTCAGATTGGAAAGTGTAAATCTGCTCCAAAAGGAGAATTGTGACTCCATAATGGATTAATGTTTTATATTTACATCTTCAGTCTAAATCAACAGACCTTCTTAGTCACACACCACTTCTGCTTTGGCATTTGTTCAGGGAAGGGTTTCCATTTGCAGACTCGGTTATTTTTGTACTATAGAAACACAGCCCTCAGAGCTTCTACTAGAGAGAATGAACAGCCATTGGTATGAAGTAGAATAAGTAAACAGTACAGAGTTGGACGGGACCTTGGAGGTCATCTAGTCCAACCCCCTGCTCATGCACGAGACCTGTACTAGGGATTCGAACTGCTGACCTTTCTGATCTACAAGCTCAGTGTCTTAGCCACTGAGCCACCTACACATGGTCTGCTATACTGAATTTAAAAGTATAATACACACATTTAGGCAGGTCCTAGTCTTTGAATTTTGATATTTGTGTCTTATTTGTTAACTGAAAAACTGATGCCAAGCAATATTGGATGGGAGACCACTGGGAAATCTCAAGGCCCTAAGGCTGGTCTGGGAAGTTGAGAAAATATTCTAGAAGATAGGTAATCTTTTCACCATTGTTGGCAGAAAAACAAAACAAATACATCCCTGAAGTATGCCTGAGTCAAACTCACTAGTCAAATTTGACTTGAAAAAATATTATATAATTTTTCTATAATAATATTGTAAATAATGTTTTTTGTGTCATTCTTTTTTTAGCTGGTATATGAATTCTTTCTGAGGTTCTTGGAGTCTCCAGACTTTCAACCAAACATAGCCAAGAAATATATTGACCAGAAGTTTGTATTGTCAGTAAGTAATCATCATTTCCTTCCCCCCTCCTTCCTTTTAACCACAATTTATTTTGCACCTCAGTTGAAATAGAAGTGGTGAGGAGAGTGCAGAGAAGCAGGTAGAAATCTCTCTTGAAAATTCCATTGAAGATAATTTTGTAGCTACAGATCCTATAGAAGATAATTTTTGGATTATGCTGCTGAGTTGCTTATTTTTCATTTTAGCAATAATTGACATAAAAAGAAAAGTAGGTTCTCCTTGATTATTTTCTTTTGCATTTCGTTTTACAGCTAATTTACCCTGATAGTAATATGTATTACTTCTTAATGATCTTAGTTGTACAATCTGTTAGATGTTTAGACTGGGCCTCTCATTTTATCCATCTATTGAGTCCTTCCCAAGAAACTGGGATAGGCAGATGCTGTTGCTTGATATTCTAATTATACTTATTACTTAATTACATTTGTATGCTGCCTGATTTTCAATGAGTCTAGGTTGTTTACGACAAAAAAATTACAATAAAACCAAAAACATTAAAAAGTGTATACTTTTTCTTGATAATGATAAGGTTCTTATTTATTGTTTTAACATTTTACTGTTTTATATGTTTTTTAAAAATTATACGACTGTAAGCCACTTAGAGTCGTCTTGGTGAGATGGCTGGAATAGATGTCTAATAATAAATAAAAAATAAAAAATAGATGAATACCTTGTCATATGAAAAGGGCAAAGGAGGCTAGAGATACAAGATACTGTACTTGTTGATGTAGTATTTCTCTATTTGTGATCCATCAGAGTTTTAAGTAAAGTCACTTCATAAGAATTGCAGTTTGTGCATTATTGGAGTCTTATGAAAAGCTTCACAGTTTGTTTTCTGGGTAGTTTGGAAACCTTCATGGCTAAAGATGTTGCTGCCTTCTTGCACTGACACCTTTCAGCTGTGCTTATCTCCAGATTGTTAACCCAGCACACGATAAGCAATCTGGAGTAGGCTGGGATTATGGATTTTATTCAATCCTCCTTTTGCAGCTGCTGGATTTATTTGATAGTGAAGATCCCAGAGAACGAGACTTTCTGAAGACAATTTTGCATAGGATTTATGGGAAGTTTTTGGGACTCCGAGCATATATAAGGAGGCAAATAAACAACATATTTTATAGGTAAGTAGTAGTCATAATAGGTAATCATTTACTTACTAAGTAGTTGAACTATCTTGAATGAGGAGGTGAATTGAATTAGCTCCATAAGTTAAATGAGAAGGTAAAAACCTGTTGAATAAGATAATGTTGGGTAGGGATAAGCAAGCTGAAATACCCATAGCCCTTTGCCATTGGTTATTCTGGCTGTACCTGGGAGATGAGGAGACAAGTTACTTATGCTTAGAGAAATGTGGCAATATAATTTTTAAATGGGATTTTTAAAAAAACTACTTATAGCAGCCAGGAATGGCATAGTCTAGTTTGTGGGCATTGGTTTGGGCAGAGTAATTTTAAATTGGATACAGAATCATATAACAAATAAATATTTCATCTTGAGGTAACATTCACCTTTATTGTCTATTTATATACTGCCTTTCTGTTCAAAAGATAGCCTGTCATCCTTTTGTGAGATTTCTACCGACTTTCAATCATCAACTTTCAGTTATAGGAGTAAGAGAGCCCTTCAAACATCTTATGGGATCATAGGATAGGCCTCAGGCTGAAAGGTATTAACTGCCCTAGAATTGTTCACCTATGTTCCTATATCTGCTTTTGTCAGAGCAGATAAGTGAAAAAATGTCACTTACTGTATGAAACATCTTCTTAGAAAAATCTCTAAATCAGAGCTTCAAATGAAAAACTTCAAATAGTTGGGCAGAACTTGACAGAAGAGTGAAGAGCAGAGCTAAATTCCTATTAGTTAGAGTTCATCTTTTCAAAGTTCAGCACATTTTCCATCACTCCACCTGATTCTTTTTGCCCCTTCTAACATCCTGTCTCTGGGTCTTCTAGTCTTAATTCCTTGTGTAAACATAAACATGTCCATATATATATGTGTGTGTGTATGTGTGTTAGTTAGTCTATATATATCTATAATTGTTTCACAACACCCTGTTAGAGCCCCAATTAAGGGAGGAGACATACTGTTTTTTTTCCTGCCTTTCGGCTCATCACCAGAGACCATCTAGACAGAAAGCCATGAGTTCCGTTGTGTTAATTTTTTTAATATGTGTTTAATATCTGAGCCGAAAGGCAGAAAAGGAAACAGTATGTCTCCTCCCTTAATTGGGGCTCTAACAGGGTGTTGTGAAACAATTATAGATATTAACCCTCCTGTCTCAGCTGATGCAATTGGGAGAGCCAGGCTGGCTGAATGGTTTAAAGGCTCCTGCCTGATATGCAATACAGCCCCGGTTCGAATCCCAGTAAGAGTATGACTAGCTGATGAGAGCTAAAAAGCTTGAAATAGATCTATCCTAGTCTCTCTGATTTATTTATTGATCAGCTCATAAAACTAACACACACACACACACACACACACACACACACACACGCTGGTATTGCTGTCTTCGGGTGTTTTCCCGTGTATATAGGGAAAACACCCGAAGACAGCAATACCAGCATACCTACACCCGTGAAAATCTACAAAAATCTACGATATATATATATATATATATCTGCTTTGGAAACAGAAGGAAGTCAGCAGATGTGTTTATGTAATTTGGGTTTTCTGCACTAGAAAATAAGAATTGTATCACCTGTCTCCCTGAAACCTGCTTCTTAATAGCCTAACACATGCCTTCTCTATTTTCCAGGTTTATTTATGAGACAGAGCATCACAATGGGATTGCAGAATTACTAGAGATTTTAGGAAGGTAAGATATTTCTGCATTATTCTATTTTTTTATCAGTAGGTTTTTTGGGGTAGTTTTATGATTACTGCCAGGCAGTTTGGTGAGTTTCCATTTATCATGTTGCAAGAGTCTTTCCCTCCTGCACACCATGAATAATGCCATGGAGTTCTTGGAGAATTGTGTAGCTGTGTTCTATAGCAGGGGTCCCCAACCTTTGCAACTTTAAGTCTGAAGGACCTCAGCTCCCAGAATTCTGCAGCCAGCAAAGCTGGCTGGAGAAGTCTGGGAGCTGAAGTCCTTCAGACTTAAAGTTGCAAAGGTTGGGGACCCCTGTTCTATAGGATATCCTGATGATGAAGCAACAGTATGGAGGAGTTGGGAACAATTGTTTATACATGTGTATACACAGATGCACACAAGTCCTTGATATTCATGATTCTTTCCTTTCTCAGTATAATCAATGGATTTGCTTTGCCCTTGAAAGAAGAGCACAAAATGTTCCTCATCCGGGTCTTGTTACCATTACACAAAGTGAAATCTTTGAGCGTCTATCACCCTCAGGTAAGGAATTCATTTTGATAATATGCAGTGCATTCTGTAAGTGTTCTGAAATGACAGGTAGATTTGGTCCTATTTGCCTATCTTCAAATTTTAGAAGTATTGCTTCTAAACGTTTTGGACTTTCTGTAGGGAAGCAATTTGCAACTTTGTCCAGAACTCCTGCTTTTGTTTTTCCAGTACATTCCCTCAGGTTTTCCAGATGGCTTTTCAATGCTTAATATTATTTCAGCTCATGTGATTATATTAGAACTGTAAGATGAGACATCAAAAGATTAAACTAAAGGCCTATCAAATGGGCTATCTTGCTTTCCCAATAGAAAAAATATGCATTTGTTCTAAAGATGCCATATAACTTGATAACGAGTAGTATTTTTAAAAATATTTTGCACTTCATGGATTTATTTTTTTTAGAGATGTAAATCAGGTCTGTTACTCTGATGCTGTATCCTGTTCTTTGGATCCAGACCTAATCTTTAGTAAGCGCAAGGACTATTTAAAAAAAATGGCCATGATCCAGTGATATCTTTTCTGAAGGTAGAAGGCAGTGATTTTCTTTTAACCTTTAATATTTGTTACTTCTTGGTTGTTCTAAAGGGTCTGAGACAACTTTACATTGGTGATTGTGGAATTGATCTATATCAGATATGGGATCTATTAATCATATATACAAACAATGTATATGATTAATAGATCCATTTCTTCACGGCCAAGTTCTTATTGGATGATCTCTATTTTGGATTACCCCAGCCCAGGGGTCTGCAAAGTTGGCTCTTTTAAGACGGGTGGACTTCCCAGAATCCCCCAGCCAGCGTAGATTCTTTATGGCTAGAACCATATCCAGAACCTTATATGATAGTAAAATTTAATTTAACAATTTAGATGCTGCGCAATTCCACAAGATTCTAGGCAGTTTACAACTTTAAAACAAAAAAACAGTAATAAAAGAACGTAGATCATAGACATCAAAAACATTACAGATAAAATATTCTATAAGAGGTCAACATTTACCTACCTCAGGGCCTGGGAGAATAACTTGGTTTTCAGCAATTTCCTGAATATCATCAGGATGGGAGTAATAGAGATTTTTGGGAGTTTGCTGTTCGAGAAAGTAGGTGTTGTAATGCACATTTCAAGAGTCCTACAAGATGTTATTGTTTAATCAAAGGGACTGGAGGATGCCCACTGTATCCGATCTTACAGAACAGGTGGAAACTGTTGGAGATATGTAATTGTTTAAATGACTAGTCCCTGTGCTATGAAGGGCTTTTACAGCTGAAACCAAATGACAGTCAGCGCAGCTTCAGGAGCAGTGACATCCTATACTGTCCTTGCTGGCACAGTTTAGACCATCCGTAGCTTCCAAGTAAACTTTAAAGACAGCCCAACCTAGAGTGCATTGCAATAATTCATTCATGACTAGGGTATGGGTGATCCTTTGGAGGGCCTTGTGAGCCAACAATGCAATTGGTGACATTATGTGATTTTGCCAGAATGGTTAGATTGTTACCTATTCTTTAAGCAGAAGCTGTGAGGCTGAGAAGACTCCCAGATTGTTCCCCAGTCTTAAATGGCTAATTATTACCCCTCCAAGACTAGAAATGGAAAGTCTCCCAGATCAGGAACCCAAATATTCATAAACATTTGGTCCTGTTAGGATTAAGCTTGTGTTTGTACTTCCACAGCCACACTTGCATAGCATCTAAAGAGTGGAATAGGGCATCCACAGCATCACCTGGGCAGCCTGGAATGTACAATTGAATATCTCTGGACCAATGGGATTTTGTCCAGGATTGTTGAGTCCAAAGACAATGTTTTGAGCATACCACCATTTCTTTTAAGACTGCAGGAACCACTTCCTTTCTTCAAAAAGGCTGACATCGTCATGTGGAACCAAAACCACCTGGCGTTTCTCAGACAGTTTAACAATCCAGGAAATAAACAGGTGGCTGAGCCCACAGTTTACAAGACTCTTCAAAGTTGCAGTCTCATATTCGGGTACCATATCTCAAACTGGTCTTACCCAATCAGAATCAAACTCTGAGTGGATCCCAGTAACTTTATCTACCTTATGGGTAGAATATTTTTTACAATGGCCTTGTAGATTTTCCAGTGATCTGGCCTTTCCTGGCAAAGGTTGAGTAGCCTTGAATTGGGCAAAGCAAAAAGAGGACAAAGAAATAATGATATTTTACTGGCCTTATTGTCATAATGTAATCGTGAATATAGGCTCTTGATCAGATTTATTCTTTGTCTTCCAATAGTAGAATTCCAGGTATTTTTTTGAGTGCTTGGAGCTTCTCAGAAAAATAAGGGCATTATAGAATCAGTTTACAGGGAGAGACTGCAATGAAGTAATGCAGTCCGAGGCCTCCGTCACCAGCCTTTTCAAGACTGTGACTTAAAGCCTTGGCCAAACTTTCTATCAAGTCCTCTGGGAAAACCCCAAGTTCCCTATGGAACCCAAGAATATCTGTTAAATTGCCAGAGGTGGGTAGTCTAATTGACTTGTCTTATTTTTTTATTTTTTTATTTTATCAAATTTATACCCCGCCCTTCTCCTTGTTAGGACCCAGGACGGCGCACAGGCATTATTTAAAACCACACAATACAATATACATCAATTAAAATATATTAAATTAATTAAACCCGTGCTAAAACCCATATTAAAACTTTACCAAATTATAATTTATATTTAAAAAGTCAGAAGCGGGGGGCTATCCTAGGCCGGCTTGTTGGAATAAATGTGTCTTGAGACGTTGGCGGAAGAGGCGGAGGTCTGAGGTGCGAAGGTCGGGGGGTAGGTCGTTCCAGAGGGCCGGGCCCGCCACAGAGAAGGCCCTTCCCCTGGGTGTCGCCAGCCGGCATTGCCCAGCCGACGGCACCCGGAGAAGGCCCGCTCTGTGGGAGCGGACCGGACGAAGGGATGTATGGGGCAGGAGGCGGTCTCGTATATAGCTAGGCCCCGAGCCATGGAGCGATTTAAAGATGGTAGTCAACACCTTGAAGCGCACTCGAAAGGCCACAGGCAGCCAGTGCAGCTCGCGCAGGAGAGGTGTTACGTGGGCTTGCCTTGAGGCACCCATAACCACCCGCGCGGCCGCATTCTGCACTAACTGTAGCTTTCGAGTGCACCTCAAGGGGAGCCCCATGTAGAGAGCGTTACAGTAATCCAGCCAAGATGTCACAAGCGCTTGAGTGACTGTGCGAAGGGCCCCCCGGTCCAGTAAGGGGCGCAACTAGCGTATCAGGCGAACCTGATAGAACGCCCCCCTGGCCACGGCCGCCACATGGTCCTCCATGGACAGCCGGGAATCCAGGAGGACTCTTATTAAACTCTTTTCTGTTAATCTGCAATATGTATGTTCCTAAAGTACTGTGTCCTTTTTCTCCTCCAAACCCACCCACCCACCATATCATCCTTTGGAACACTGGCCACCTCATTAGCCAAACATTTAATTAGTTCTCAGATTAAATGCCAAAATCATTCTTTGTACAAAACCGTCAACTCTCCAATTGCTTAGCCATCTGGCTATAAATGCAGGCCTTCTCAAAAACAGTCAGTGGCTGGATAACTAACCCAGAGAATTCTCAACTGTTTCCAAGCAATGAGGTTTTTTACCTTAAGGCCAAATAGGCTGCAATCCAGGTGGTTCGGAAGAAGGAGCAGAGGTAAAAATAGAGAAATTTCTTTTAGCTGCTTTGCTGGTGTTTCCCCTGGCACCTCCTCCTTTCTTTTGCTGGAGGTTTTATGCAGAAAACATCAATGTATATAAAATTAGGGAGGAGGTTCATTCTCTGAGTTTGTGGGTATATAGAATTGCAGCCTTAGTAGGTTAGGAGACATAGGATGGCTAGGGACAGATTTAATTTTCACTTTAATACAAACAATTATAAATACCAATACTTGCACGTTGTGTCTGGCCAGTCATTTTCATAATACTTGAATTCTGTGTTCTTTCTGCAGTTGGCCTATTGTGTTGTGCAGTTCTTGGAAAAAGACAGCAGTCTGACTGAACCGGTAAGCTTTACTTTGTGAGGCTGAGATGGTTGTAACATTACTGTTTGTAGATTTTCATGGATATTCAGGAAAATACAATTCAGAAGAGTTTCTATAAATTAATATTAAAAAGTTTTCATTTTCAGTTAATGAATAATAGAATGGAGCACTTTGGAAATGGTCATGATGGTGCTATCCAATGGTGGATTCCTACCGGTTCGGACCAGTTTGGACTGGTTTGGTGGGCTGGGTCACTGGAACTGGCAGTGCCCCAGGCCTGCCACGCCCCCAAACTGGTTCTCCGTGGGCGCTGCCATCTTGTTTTTTTGCTTCTGTGCATGCGCAGAACAATTTTTATTGCAGTGCATGCGCGTACCCACGAGCGAACCGGCAGTAGTGAACCCACCCCTGGTGCTATCTACTTTTATTGTTTCATTCTAAGCCCAACTCAAACTGCTGGTGGACATTTTTAAGCCTTTGTAGTTTAGGTCAAAGGTTATTACAGATTTCTGTTGCTCTTTCCTAACTTGGCTAAACTATTGTTATTTATTTAGGGCTATCTTGCTTCATGTCTCATCTATGGAAAACTGATTGATAGTAGGCCTTGTCTACTCTGAGGTGTTGCTTCTTGAAACCACGCGCCTGAGAGATTTGTTTCATTTTCAAAAATTTTGAAAGTTTTATGAGAACAATTATCTTTGAAACAAGTACCGATATTTGATGTATAATCTTTCCTGTATTGTTTGGCTTAATGGCTCTATAACTTCTGTTTTGGTAGGGTGCTCTTTGATTTTTGCTAATCTTTCATCATTAAAGGTCACTGTTTTTAATGTGCTGCTCTTTAGGAATTCTAAATGTATGTGACAGAAAAAAGCATACATTTTGTACAGTCAAATTAGTTCTTTGACGATCAGGCAAAAGTTATCATTTCCAAAATTAATCTATTTGACTAACAAATTTGTGAACACTTTCATTCCATTTCTGAAGAAGAATAAGGGAACATATAAATTACATTTATGCTAGTTTGTATCCACAATAGAGGGTTTTTCAACCTTAGCTTGTACATTCCCAGCTCACTGTCTCTATCATGCTATCTCCACAGCAATCATTTTATGCAAGGACTCCAATATACAGTGATATGGCCACTGATCTAAAGTATTTAAAAAAGAATCAGAATCATCAGAATCAAAATAGCCGTTAAGGAAAAAAGGGAAGCATGCCCTGAATTCTTAGGTTAAATATATATTATTTAATTAAAAATTGTCTCCATAAATTAATCTGCTAAAGCAATTGTTGGCTAAGGTGCTCTTAAATTAATTATGAATGTTAGTATCACAGAATCAGAATTCCATTTTTTGTATTTACATGAAACCAATTTACTTTGCTGTAAAATGCTCCATTGTGATTTTTGTTCAATATAGAAGTATAGAATGGAGTCTTGGAAATTATTACAGCAATCTTTTACCTCTCTTTTGTTAGTGCTTTGTTAAATCAGCATCTCTTTGAACATTTTTAATCTCTGCTTCCACACTTTGCAAGCTGAACAAAGTGGCTATTTATGTGCTAAACGGCTAGCCCACATCTTTTCTTTCTATAGTTTCTAATATTTAGCTATATGTCACGTTTCTTTTTCCTCACAATCTCACATCCCATTTGTTTTCAGTTTTTTTCATGATTTGTTTTTGTTTTTGTAGACCATAATTCAAAGCTTATGGACTATGTTATCTTAAATGTATAAAATTGGAAAGCATAAGACTGGAAAGGGAAGAAAGGATGCTGTTTATGTTTGTTGTTACTTCTTCCACCAAGGAGTAGTTTGATATTGTGTCTAAATGCACACAAGAAGATGGGATTAATTGTACATCTATTTGCTAATTAATTGTATTCTTCATCAAAAAAATTATATCTGCATTAATTTTGAAAAGAAAATATGCATTTTCCCCAAACATTTTCTTTTTTTAAGTAATTATTCTTCCAGAGATTAGTAATATTAGTAGGACTAATATTTGAAGGAGAAGGTAGACTATACTAGGATGGGAAGGAATTTGGAATCTTTTCATGAAATAATAGACACAAAGTAGTTTGGACTTACGACCCCAACTGAGCCCAAAATTTCTGTTGCTAAGTAAAGCGGTTGTTAAGTCAGTTGTGTCTCATTTTATGATATTTTTGTCACAATTGTTCAGTGAACCACTGCAGTTGTTAAGTGGCTCATGCAGTCATTAAGCGAAACCAGTTTCCCCAATTGACCTTGCTTTTCAGTAGCCTGCTGGGAAGGTAACATATGGTGCTCACATGATCCCAGGACAGTGGGACTGTCATAAATACATATCAGTTTCAAAGTGCCCGAAGTTTAATTATGTGACTAAGGGAATGCTGCAACGTCGTAAGTGTGAAAAACAGTCATAGGCAGAAGTGGACTGCTGCCAGTTCCCACTGGTTCAGGCAAACTGGCAAATCCCACCACTGGCTGGATTTACCCCTGCTCATTTTTCTGCCAGTTTTTGGGGCCCTTTTTTTGGCTGTTTTGGACCAGTTTTGGGGCCAAAAATGGCCTGGCAACGGCCCAAAAAACAACCTGAAAACAGCCCCAAAATGACTTGAAAATAACCCCAAAACCAGCCAAGAAAACGGGCAGGGGCGGGGCCAGCCAGTTGTGGGATTAGCCCCAACTAGCTGAACCCTACCTCAGCCTTTGAGACGAGTGGCTGGGAGGCGGGGCTGGGTGTGATGAGTGACGTCACCCACCCAGTCACATGACTAACCGGCCATGCCTACCCAACCAGAGGACTGGTTGTTAAGTTATTCAAATCCCATCACTGGTCATAGGTCATTTTTTTCAGTGTTGTAACTTTGAATAGTCACTAAATAAATGGTTATAAGGTGAAGACTACTTGTTCAGGTGTGAGCAGCAATGTAATAAAACATATCTTGGTGCAAGTAATAAAAAGTGATATGAGTGTGAACAATGGATGGTATTACAAAAGCTTTCTGTCTTCAACCTCCACTCAATTTTCAAATGGAGGTTTCTAATTTTGGTGACCTGGGAAGTTGCCTAAAAGTTTAAGGTGACAATTAAAATGTTAAAAACCTACCGTATTTTTCAGAGTATAAGGTGCACCTTTCCCCCCAAAAAAGAGGGTGAAAATCTGGGTGCGTGTTATACACTGAATACAGCATTTTTGGCCTCCCGAAACCCTGCCCCATGCATCCCATTTTTCACAAAAATGGACATGCAGAGGGTTTGGGAGGCCTGTAAAGTGCTCTTGGGGGTTGGGGATGGCAAAAATGAGTGAAAACAGGCACATTTTCCACAAAAATGCGGGTGTTTCTGCTGTCCCAAGCCCCTGGAGCACTCTGCAGGCCTTCCAAGTTCTTTGCATGCCCTGTTTTCCCCAAAAAACTGGCCCATTTTTGCAAAAAACAGACCGTTTTTTGCTCGTTTTTGCCCTCTCCAGCCCCCAAGAGCACTCTACAGCACTCTACTTCTAGCCCCCGTGGATCGGGCACGCAACTTAGGCGTCCTCCTAGATACTCGGCTGTCTATGGAAGATCATGTGATGGCCGTGGCCAAGGGGGCATTCTGCCAGGTTCACCTGGTAGGCCAGTTGCGGCCCCTATTGGACCGGGACGCCCTTCGCACAGTCACTCATGCGCTCGTGACTTCCCGACTAGACTACTGTAACGCTCTCTACATGGGGCTCCCCTTGAGGTGCACCCGATGACTACAGCTAGTCCAGAATACGGCTGCGCGGGTAATTATGGGTACCTCCAGGTACTCCCACGTAACACCGCTCCTGCGCGAGCTGCACTGGCTACCTGTGGCCTTTCGGGCGCGCTTCAAGGTGTTGATTACCATCTTTAAAGCTCTCCATGGCATGGGTCCTAGCTATCTGCGTGATCGTATCCTACCCCACACATCCCTTCGACCGATTCGCTCACACAGAGAGGGACTTCTCCAGGTGCCGTCCTCCTGGCAATGCCAACAGGCGCCTCCCAGCGGAAGGTCCTTCTCTGTGGCGGGCCCAACCCTCTGGAATGACCTACCCCCCGAGCTTAGATCTACTACGGACCTCCGCTCCTTCCGTCAACAATTAAAGACCCATCTTTTCCAGCAGGCCGGCCTGGCCTAACCTAATCTACCGTACCAGCCTAGTTGTAGTAAATATTACCTAATCGGGTTTTTACATTATAAATTTAAACGAGATATTTTAACACAGGGTAAAACATTTAATTTAGTTTTATTATTTATAATTGTTATATATGTATATGCTCTTAAATTCTTGTACACCGCCCCGAGTCTCTTCGGAAAGAGGGGGCGGTCTATAAATCCAAATAAAAAAATAAAAAAATAAATACAGGTCTCCCAAACTCTCTGCATGCCCCATTTTTTGCCTTTCAAACCCATACATCGTGTTTTTGCCCTCCCCAGCCCCCAGGAGCCTTTTGCAGGCCTCCCAAACTGTACATGCCTAGTTTTTCACAAAAAACGGGGCACGCAGAGAGTTTGGGAGTCCTGCAGAATGCTCCTGGGGGCCGGGGACGGTAAAAACTTTCTTTTAAAATTTACCTCTTCAAAATCTTGGTGCATCTTATACTCCAATGTGTCTTATAGTCTGTAAAATCTGGTAATATAAATGCCTACTATTTTTACAGTATTATGGTTGATCATACAGTCAGCCAAATCAAATCTTCCCCAAGAATCTGGAAAAGGAAGATATTATTATTTAGATTTTTATCCCACCGTTTGTATCCATCTGTTTTGTCTGTCTCAAAAAAGTTAATAGGCTTCATATTGCTGCCTCCTATAGGCAGTTTTGTGAGATGGGTTGAGCTGAGTTCTCCAACTGGATTTCATGCTTAAGGCAAGCCTAGAACTTATGGTCTCCTTTTTTGGTGGACCAGCACCTTAACTATTACACTAAACTGGTTCTGAATGGCAATTAATATTAATAGCTTTTAAAATAACATGGGAAACAAAGAGGTTTAAAATCCCGTTCTGTTACATACAGAAAGAGATATACAGGAGTCAGAAATGTTCTATAAATAGTGTATATATTATGTTTCATGTTACATGGGATATGTAAAAATGTTGTAAATTAACGGCTTCTAAACTACAAAATTAGTTGTATATAATATATTTAATCTTCTTGCTTTTTTTCTTTCAGGTGATAGTGGGGTTGCTAAAATTTTGGCCGAAAACCCACAGTCCCAAGGAAGTTATGTTTCTGAATGAGCTAGAAGAAATATTGGATGTTATTGAGCCTTCTGAGTTTGTGAAAGTTATGGAACCTCTGTTCAGACAGTTGGCCAAATGTGTCTCTAGCCCACACTTCCAGGTGAGTTAAAAGCTAGGAGAGACGATAGCAGATTTTAGTATCGGTACTTGGGCAGTAGACATTTTCCATTTTTCCTAGGACATTGGCAAATAACAAAAAACGTATGACTGCTATATACTTAACTGGTATTACAACAGGCAATTCTTTTCAGAGAAATAAAACTGTTTTTCTATAGTTTCCTATTCTGAGTTATTAAAAAGAATGGATTTTCAGTTATAAACCAAGCTAACAAAGACTCATATAAACAGATTGGATTTTAATTTTGATAAGCATCTACTACTGTAGCTGTTCATCTATTTAGAAATTATTGTCAAATTCAGGTGCCTACCTTATGATGGGCAACATTCAGAATTTTAAGAATGCCTACTTTTTTCTATTTTTAACTGAGTCTCATTTTCATTATTTATACAGGTGGCAGAGAGGGCATTGTATTATTGGAATAATGAATATATCATGAGTTTGATCAGTGACAATGCAGCCAAAATACTCCCTATCATGTTTCCAGCACTCTACAAAAATTCCAAAAGTCATTGGAACAAGTAGGTATTTCAGTTTGGCTTAGGATGAGTGAAATTTCAAATGAGGGATCTTCAGCTTGCTTTTCTGTCAAGAATTATTGATGATAGGGCGATCATATTGCTATATTTAGTTTAGGCTCCTACGTTTTCCTCATGGGAGGAAAAGGAGAAGAGTATCAATGGCAGTAATTGGAGATATGCAAGTTAAATTCCCAAAAGAGAAATAAATATGTTGCCTATGGCCTATTTGTGTTTTTAATCTCTTCAAAGCTTTTTGGAGGCATTTTAAATAATATATAATAATTTCTGTTTTCTGCAGGACAATCCATGGATTGATCTACAATGCGCTGAAGCTGTTTATGGAGATGAACCAAAAGCTATTTGATGATTGCACACAACAGTACAAGGCAGAGAAGCAAAAGTAAGTGTTTTCGTTGAGGTGGATTGATAGTGAGTAATCTGTGAGTGCTGAGATTCTCCTGCAGATTTTTCATTCTGGTTATTAACAACTATCTTGAGATGAATGAAAAATCTGCAGTGATCTGCTTAAAACTCTCTGCAAATAAGACATGCCAGTTATTCTTATGGAACAGGAAAGAAGATGGGCTGAAACAAAATACAGATCAAGAAGCCAATAATTAAAATACCTGATAAATTTAATCAGCTGTAAAAAATTGTGTAAACATGGGTTGTTTGGAAGTAAAAGAGGTAGTAAAGAGTTTAAAAAATACAAATAGGTTTTTTTAAATGTAGATCTTAACTGTAAAACTAACAATATCCCAAAATATTGTTAAACAACAGCATAATTTTATTTGTTTGTTTGTTTATTTGTTTGACTTGTATACTACCATCTTGCCTAGAGGCGATTCTGGGCAGCTTGCAAACATTAAAACAACAGCTTATGCCCAGGATGGCGAATCTATGGCACGCGTGCCACAGATGGCATGTGGAGCCATTTGTCAGGGCACGCGCAATGTTGCCCTGTCAGCTAGCCAGCGTGCACGTGAGTGCTGGCCAGCTGAGTTCAGCCTTTTTAAAAGCCATTTTTCGCCCTCCCCAGGCTCCAGAGGCTTTATAGGTCACTTCCAGTTTGCTCATAGGGCTGTTTTTAGTCCTCCAGAGCCTTCAGGGAAGCCTCCTGAAGGTCCCTGAAGGCTCTGGGGGGCTGGGGGAGGCTGTTTTCGCCCTACCCAGGCTCCTGTAAAGCCTCTGGAGCCTGGGGAGGGCAAAAAAAAGCATGCAAAAATGGGGGGAGCGCCTGTTAGGCGCGTATGCGTGCTGGTGGGAGCGCATTGCATTATGGGTGCAGCACGCTGGCGCGCAAACCCTCTGCGCTCCCCGCCGCTTATGGCAAAAAAGGTTCGCCATCGCTGGCTTATATCCTGTGGCGATACTTCTAGTACAGGCATGTCCAAAGTCCGGCCCGGGGGCCATTTGCGGCCCGGGGGTCGGTTTAATACGGCCCTCCAACAGCCCTCCCTGCTCTATGGAAATGTGGCCCTCCCTTCCTCCCTCTGTCTCTGGGGCTGTGTGGCTGGGAGGGAGGTGGACGCGTGGCCCCAGAACGTGCGCTTGGTGCCTGCCGGAGGGAGCCGCGATGCAGACGCGACCGGTTTCCCTGCCTGACGCCCCTGCCGGTAGCCTTGGGTGCTCGCACAAGGTCGCCGCACAAGGTCGCCCGGCAGGGGCGTCAGGCAGGGAAGCCGGACGCACGGCCTCAGAACTTAAGCCGTGGTGCCTGCCGGAGGGAGCCGCGATTGGAGCCGCGACCGGCTTCCCTGCCTGACGCGCCTGCCGGGCGACCTTGTGCGGCGGGAGCTGCACGTTCTGGGGCTCGGTGGTGCTTAAGATGACGGTAGCCTTGGGTGCTCACCCTGCCTGCTCCCTCGCCCGCTGCGGGAGGAGGCGTCCGTAACCTCCGGCATACCGGCCCTTCTGCTGCTTCCCGGGGTGGGGGAGGGGAGGAGAGGGGAGAGAAGGAGTGACTGACAGACACAGAGAGAGACAGAAGGGGAGGGAGGGAAAGACAGAGAGACAGACAGAGACAGAGAGAAAGAGAGGGAGGGAGGGAGACGGAGAGAGACACAGATAGAGAATGACACAACTAATTCAAGGCCCCACTCACGAGGGTGGACATACGCCGGATCTCATCTTTGTCTCTGGCCAATGGAAGAGTGATCTGGGTATAGGGGATATAGTCATCACGCCCTTGTCATGGTCAGACCACTCACTTCTCCGGCTCGACTTTCCGACCGCTGCTCCCCTCCGCGAGGAGGCGGAACCAGAGTCTCCAATCTGGTACCGCCCCAGGCGCCTGATGGACCTGGATGGGTTCCAGACGGCGCTTGGGCCATTTCCTGTACCCCTGACCCGTGCCCCGATAGAGGACCTCACGGCCACATGGAATAGTGCGGCCGTGGGAGCCTTGGATCGGGTCGCGCCCTTGCGGCCTCTCTTGCGGCGCCGAACCACCCTGGCTCCTTGGTTTACCGAGGAGCTGCGGGTGATGAAACGCCGCAAGAGATGCCTGGAGGGAAGATGGAGGTCTACCCGATCTGAATCTGACCGGACACAGGTAAGAGCCCATTTACGGACTTACATTGTGGCGCTGAGAGTGGCCAAACGCCATCATTGTGCTACTCTCATAGCATCCGCAGAAAACCGCCCTGCCGCCCTGTTTAGGGTGACCCGCTCCCTACTTCAGCAAAGGGTGCGGGAAGCCCCGTTACAGGGTAGAGCAGAGGAATTTGTGACTTTTCTGCAGGAGAAAACCGCTCAGATACAGAACGGGTTACCCTCCATTGATGGCCCAGTGGGATGCCACGAGACAGATCTTGTTTGGGAGGAGTTTGACTCCGTTACTTCCGATGATATGGACAGGTTACGTGGGCGACTGCGGGCCACCACATGTTTATTGGACCCGTGCCCCTCCTGGCTTGTACTGGCATCCTGGGAGGTGACACGAGGCTGGCTCCAAGAGGTTGTCAACGCATCCTTAAGTGAGGGTTCCTTGCCTGCTTCCCTAAAAGAAGCGATGGTGAGGCCCCTCCTTAAGAAGCCCTCTTTGGATCCAGCTCTTTTAAACAACTACCGTCCAGTCTCCAACCTTCCCTTTGTGGCGAAGGTTGTTGAGAGTGTGGTGGCACAACAGTTTCCCCGTCACCTGGAGGAAGTTGACTATCTAGATCTGCGCCAGTCCGGCTTTCGGCCCGGGCATAGCACCGAGACGGCATTGGTCGCGTTGGTTGATGATCTCTGGAGGGCCAGAGATGGGGGTTGTTCCTCCATCCTGGTCCTATTAGACCTCTCGGCGGCTTTCGATACCATCGACCATGGTATCCTATTGCATCGGCTGGGGGGGTTGGGAGTGGGAGGTACCGTCTTACGATGGTTCTCCTCCTACCTCTCTGGCCGATCGCAATTTGTGTTGGCAGGAGGGCAGAGGTCGACCTCGAGACCACTCACTTGTGGGGTGCCTCAGGGGTCGGTCCTCTCGCCTCTCCTGTTTAACACATACATGAAGCCGCTGGGTGAGATCATCCGTGGTTTTGGGGTAGAGTACCATCTATACGCTGATGACACTCAGTTGTATATATCTACCCCAAACCACCCCAACGATGCCGTAGCGGTGATGTGCCAGTGCCTGGAAGCCGTGCGGATCTGGATGGGAAGTAACGGACTTAGGCTCAACCCGACCAAGACCGAGTGGCTGTGGTTTCCGGCTGCCCGATTCAACCAGCTCACTCCATCGCTGGCCATAGGGGGCGAACATCTTGCCCCTGTGGATGGGGCGCGCAATTTGGGTGTCCTCCTGGACTCCCGGCTGTCCATGGAAGATCAAGTGACAGCCGTGGCCAGGAGGGCGTTTTACCAGGTTCGCCTGGTTCGCCAATTGCGCCCCCTATTGGATCGGGACGCCCTGCGCACAGTCACTCATGCGCTCGTGACATCCCGACTGGACTATTGTAACTCTCTCTACATGGGGCTCCCCTTGAGGTGCACCCGGAGACTTCAGCTAGTCCAGAATGCAGCCGCGCGAGCAATTATGGGAACCGCTAGGTTTACCCATGTAACACCGCTCTTGCGCGAGCTGCACTGGCTACCTGTCGTCTTCCGGGTGCGCTTCAAGGTGTTAATTATCATCTTTAAAGCGCTCCATGGCTCGGGACCTAGCTATCTGCGGGATCGGTTCCTGCCTCATACATCCTCGCGGCCGATGCGCTCCTACAGAGAGGGACTTCTCCGGGTGCCGTCCACTAGACACTGTCAGCGGGCGACACCCAGGGGAAGGGCTATCTCTGTGGCGGGCCCGGCCCTCTGGAACGACCTCCCCCCCGATATCAGGACGACCACGGACCTCCGCTCCTTCCGTCTTAAATTAAAGACTCACTTTTTCTGTCTGGCCGGCCTAGGATGAGTCTCTCTGCCTCTGGGGTTTTATGGGGAATTAGTATTGTTTAGTTTTAATGGGAATTTTAGCGCAGGTTATATTGAATTTGTTTTTAGAATTGTTGTATGTATTTGGTTTTTATTCTACCTGTGCACCGCCCCGAGTCCCTGTGGGGAGAGGGTGCGGTTCTACAAATTAAAAATTATTATTATTATTATTATTAGGGAGGGATTGAATCAGAGACAGACGGGGAAAGAGGGAGAGACAGACATACAGAGAGAGGGAGGGAGGGAGAGAATCAGAGAGAGTGACACACACAGAGACAGGGAGAGACAGAGAGGGAGGGAGAGACAGATAGATAGAGACTGATTAAGTGAGTGAGAGACAGACAGACACAGAGTGACAGAGAGAAAGAGAGAAAGAGAAAGAGAGAAAGAAATAAAGAGAAAAAGAGAGAGAGAAAGGAAGAGAAAGAGAGAAAAGGGAAAGAAAAAAGAGCAAAAGAGAGAGAGAGAGAGAGAGAGAGAGAAAGAAAGAAAGAAAGAGAGAAAGAGAGAGAAATGGAGAGAGAGAGAGGAAGAAAGAGAGAAAGAGGTAGGTAAGTTTTTTTAAAATTTATTTTCAATACATTGTGAAAACTCAACTGTCAGTTGATCTTAATGTTATGAAATGAAAAGTATGTCATTTGCAATTAACTTGGCATAAAATAATTTATTTGCATTTAATTGTAATGGTTCAAAGAATGTTCGGAAAAATGTTCGGCCCTCCACCATGTTCACTTCATCCAATCTGGCCCTCTTTGAAAAAAGTTTGGACACCACTGCTCTAGTACAATCAAACATCATCATTTGCCTATCAGAGGTCCTTGGGAAAGCGTCAATAGATACATAAAAAAGCCAAATCCACAATTGGCTGACTGTGCGACATAATAATAATTGATAATTTAAAGTCAGGGAGGAAGGGAGCAAGAGGTACTTGTGGAACAATGGGGACTTATTTTAATCGGGTAGCCACCTCCAGAGTGATAAACCTCCTTATACTAGCTGTAATTCCAGTTGAATGATGTCCATATTAATATATTAAATCAATTTCAAATTTGTACTACCAAAATGTTTGATTGTTTATATACCACCTTTATTATTTATACAACTAACTCAAGGTGGCAAATATATCCAATACACTCCTACTCTTATTTTTCCCACAACAACAACCTGTGAGGGTATTGGGCTGAGAGAAAGTGACTGGGCCAGGGTCACCTAGCTGGCTTGGATGCCTATAGCAGAGCTAGAACTCATGCTCTCACAGTTTCTAGCCTGGTGGTGCCTTATCCATTAGACCAGGGGTCTGCAAAGTTGGCTCTTTTAAGACTGGTGGACTTCAACTCCCAGAATTCCCCAGCCAGCTATGCTGGCTGGGGAACTCTGGGAGTTGAAGTCCACCAGTCTTAAAAGAGCCAACTTTGCAGACCCCTGCATTAGACCAAACTGGCTGTCATTTTATTTTAAACGAAAATATTATTTAAAAAGTGCTGTCCAGAAAAAAACACCTGTAAAATGAAAATCCCTTTGAAATCAATAAGAAGGGGATTCCACAATCAGAACCATGATTGAGATGGCCTTCTCTTTCATAACTGCTATCCTAGTTAATCTTTATAACAGACCTTCACACATAGCTTCAATATTAAATATGTAGATGGAAGATTGATTAAACATTCAATATATTTATATAGAGATGAAAGCCATTTTCAAATAATGTCCCAAATTATTTGGAGCTTTTTAAAAATAATCATTAGCTATTTCAGGTAGGCTTGGAAACATTCCTATACCCCTTCAAAAATGGAACAGCTGCATTTTCCCCCAGTTGAACTTTGCCAATTCTCAAAAGTAACCCCATTTAAACCACATTAAAGTGGCCTAGTTTGCAGGTAAGCAGTGCATAAGTAATGGAGGTTTGATTTAGTTTATCTAGATATGTTTGCAGTTAGCTTACTGATTGAAAACAGTAAAAGATAACTTTGTAACAATATCATCTGTACTTCTAAAGCATTGTTTGCAGGATATAAATTTGTAACCTTGGGCCCTTTGGGCAATAATGGTTTCCTATATTAGTTTATATAATTAACATTTATTTATTTCCCCAATTTATGTAGTCATCCATCTTGCCTGAGGCAACTCTGGGTGGTGCACAACAATAGATGAAAAAGTAAAGATAAAAAAGCAGAAAATTAAGATATAAAAAACATAATCATAAATATCATTAAAAAAAAACCCAAAATGCAAAATATAGCTGAAGGGAGAATGAAAATGGAGCCATCCAGACAAGTCTCTGGTTCTTTGGAAACTCCAGGCCTGGTCACATGATCAGGTCTTAAAGGTCTTTCAGAATAATCAAAGGGATGGATTAGTCTAAATTCAGGGGGAAGGATGTCCCATAAGCTGGGCGCCATGGCAGAAAAGGCCCGTTTTTCTGGGACACACCAAATATAGGTTCCCAGATAATGGTCACCACAGCATGCCTTCTCTTTGAGATCTAATAGGACAGTCTGAAGTAATTGAGGACAAGCAGTCCCTCATATAGCTCCATCCCATGCTATGAAGGCTTTAAAAGTTAAAATCAATATCTCAAACTGGACCTAGAAGCAAACTGGCAACCATTGCAACTTGTACAGCAGAGTTGTAATATGTGATGCTCTAGGACAGTGGTCGGCAAACCGCGGCTCGCGAGCCGCATGCGGCTCTTTGGCCCCTTGAATGTGGCTCTTCAGTCTCTCTCTGATTCCCTCCCTTCCTCCCTCTGTCTCTCTGTCTCTTTCTCTCTCTGTGCCTCTCTCTGTCTGCCTGTCGCCGTCTCTGTCTACAGAATACGACGTGAAGCAGCGGCGAGTCTGCGCTGCCGGCGAGGCCATCCGCGAGGTTCCCTTCACGTTCCTCGTCTCCCCGGATGCCATCCGGAACCATCCGCAGTCGCGCAGACTTGCCGCTTTTCCACACCGTGGAAAAGATAGGTGCGTGCAATTACAGCGCAACTTCCCACCGCTACGAACTCTCCGAGATTGTAATTGGGCGGGGCATGCACGCGCCTATCTTTTGCACGGCGTGGAAAAGCGGCAAGTCTCTGCGCGGCTGCGGATGGTTTCCTCCTTCCCCTCTGTCTCTGTCCCCTCTGTGTGACTGTCAGACTCTGATTCCCTCCCTTCCTCCGCCTCTCTCTCGCTCTGGGCCTCTCTCTCTCTCTGTCACTGTCTCGCGTGCTCTGTGGTGATGGCGAGGCATTCCGCGGGGGCAGGGGTCTGTCCCCTTCACGTTCCTCATCTCCCCGGATGCCGTCCGGAACCATCCGCAGCCGCGCAGACTTGCCGCTTTTCCACGCCGTGGAAAAGATAGGCGCGTGCAATTACAGCGCAACTTCCCACCGCTACGAACTCTCCGAGATTGTAATTGGGCGGGGCATGCGTGCGCCTATCTTTTGCATGGCGTGGAAAAGCGGCAAGTCTCTGCGCGGCTGCGGATGGTTCCCTCCTCTGTCTCTCTCTCTCTGTGTATCTGTCAGACTCTGATTCCCTCCGTTCGTCTCTCTCTCGCTCTGGGCCTCTCTCTCGCTCTGGGCCTCTCTCTCTGTGTCACTGTCTCGCGTGCTCTGTGGTGACGGCGAGGCCTTCCGCGGGGGCAGGGGCTGTCCCCTTCACGTTCCTCGTCTCCCCGGATGGCGTCCGGAGCCATCCGCAGCCGCGCAGAGACTTGCCACTTTTCCACACCGTGCAAAAGATAGGCGCGCGCATGCCCCGCCCAATTACAATCTCGGAGAGTTCGTAGCGGTGGAAACTTGCATTGTAATTGCACGCGCCTATCTTTTGCACGGTGTGGAAAAGCGGCAAGTCTGCGCGGCTGCTGATGGTTCCAGGCGGCATCCGGGGAGACGAGGAACGTGAAGGAGACACCCCCTCCCCCAGCGGAAGGCCTCGCCGTCACCACAGAGCCCGCCGCTCCTCCACGCGGTATTTTGTGGACAGTGACAGACAGACAGAGAGAGGCACAGAGCGAGAGAGAGACGGACGGAGGTAATCAGAGTCTGACAGATACACAGAGAGAGAGAGAGACAGGGGGAAGGAGGGAGGGAGAAACAGAGAGAGACAGGGAGGGAGGGAGGGAGACAAAGAGCCACAGAGACAGACAGACAGACAGAGAAGAAGGGAGGGGAGAGAGACAGAGAGACAGACACAGAGAATGATAGAAAGAGACAGAGAGGGAGGGAGAGATAAAGAGCCACAGAGAGAGACAGACAGATAGACAGATAGACAGACAGACTCAGAGACAGAGACAGAGAGAAACAGAAAGAGAGAGAAAGAGAAAGAGAAAGAAGGGAAGAAAGAAAAGAAAGAAAGTTGGAGAGAGATGAGAGAACTTATGACCACAATTGAGCCCAAAATTTTGGTTGCTAAGCAAGACCGTTGTTAAGTGAGTTTCACCACAGTTTCCAAGTTGGCCATGCACACCCGGTCACATGACCGCTGAACCACTCCCACAAAACAGGCCACACCTTCCGGCTCTCAAAAGTAATTTCAATCGAGGTATTGTTGATATTTGGCTCTTTTGACTAATGAGTTTGCCGACCACTGCTCTAGGACAGTGATGGCAAACCTTTTGGGCACCGAGTGCTCAAACCAGAAAGTGTGTGTGTGTGTGTACGTGCGTGCTGGAACGCTGGAAAACCAAAGACCAGCTGGCTGGTGCATGGATGCCTGGGGTTTTTTGGGGGGGGGGGGCTGTTTTCCAGGATGTTTTCTAGCTGTTTTTCGGCCATTTTCCAGCACTCCAGCACCTGCAAAAACTGGTGACAAGAAGAACAGCTGGCGACAGCATACGTCCCCACAGAGAGGCCTCTGTGTGTCACCTCTGGCACGCATGCCATAGGTTCACCATCATGGCTCTAGGAGCACACATAATTGCCCATGCAGCTGCATTCTGTACCAGCTGAAGCTTCCAGATACTCTTCAAGGGCAGCTCCATGTAGAGTAGTCCAATTTGGAGGTGACTGGGGCATGAGTGACTTAAGCACGGCCTCCTGATCCAGGAACAGGCATAACTGATGTTTTCTTATCTGGTAGTACAGTGAATTATTTGGATGATTTACAGTATATTTTACTTCTCAGTCTCAAACAACATCCATATACCTGTTTCCCTTGAAACCTTTGAACAAGTATTGGATAGCAATTTTGCAGCTGCAAAAATAGCATATAAATGTTTTTAAAAAGAAAAATAGAATCCTGCGGCACCCTATGAATCAGAGCACACACACACATGACCTAGATTTAAAGACCTAGCAGGTCTTTAAATCTTCAGAAATTATTATCAATATTTTATAATGTGATATATAGTGGAAATTGTAAGTGATATGACTGGAACCCAGTCATATTTATTATATTTAATTTCATTTTAAAGGTGACTGAAAATTAAGTAAAACCTAGTTTTAGATTTTCCTCTGTGTAGCAGGACAGAGTATTTCCTTCCACATCATTCAAAGTTCAAGTAAAGCCTTTGATTAAATAAAAAGGTGTATACCTCTGCCATAGGCAGAAGATCATGGAAATAGAACATTTTCCAGTGTTACCTTTCAGGACTATTTCTCCAGAAAGGACAGAAAGCCTGCTTTTTCAGCTGACCTTTTTGATAACTATAGAAGCCATTATGGATAGTATGGAAAGCAATGAGAATAACCTATAGCAGTGATGGTGAACCTTTTCAGCACCAAGTGCCCAAATTAGAATGTGCGTGCAAGTGTGCGCGCCAGAGCACCGGAAACCCAAAGACCAGCTGTCCAGCATGCACCTGCCTTTTGGGGGGTTATTTTCAGGCGGTATTTCAAGCCATTTTTCGGGCTGTTTTCAGGGTCAAAAACAACTCAGAAAACAGCCTGAAAATGATCCCCAAAACAGCCTGGTTTTTTGGTCATTTTTTGGCCGTTTTCAGGCTGTTTTCTGGTGCTCCGATACCCGTGAAGATCAGCTGGTGATGGCGCGGGTGCCCACAGAGAGGGCTCTGCATGCCACCTCTGGCATGGGTGCCATAGGTTCGCCATCACGGACCTATAGGATTATAATCTATCTGAGTGAGCAATTAAGAAGAGCAAACAACAATGAAAGAGTTTGGTGTGGGAGTTCAGTTTAGGAAAAAAGCAGGAAGAACTACATAGAGCATTTGATAATTGCTCACACTTTAAAAAATAAAGAAATTCTATTTAATAAAGAAATTCTATTCTATTTCTTTATTCTATTACATTCTGTTCTGTTCTATACTATTCTATTCCTGTTCCCATTCCCATATTCTGTTCCATTACATTACATTCTCCTTCCCTCATGTCATGCCATTCCATTCTTATTCTATTCTCATTACTTAAACTAGCTGAGGCAATTTCAGGGAACATACAAAAGAGCCAGTTTCCAGAGAGTGAACTTTATTTGATCAGGCAAAGAGGAATTTGGTGGGGAAAGCATCCAAAAAAACTTGTGTTTTCTCTGGTAATCTAGTAACTAGGGACAGTATATGAGCATTTTATGGATCATTGTGCAGAGAATTCTGTTAAGCTAGACTTTTTTCTACTTTTGTTCATCTGAGGAGTATGGGAGATGGAGATAACTATGTTCTGCAGCGACTGTGCTTTATTTATTTATTTATTTATTTTTCTTCGTATTTATATCCCGCACCCATCTCCCACAAAGGGACCCGGGGCGGCGCACAGGAAAATTAAGAACAAGTACAAATATACAGAAACTCTTAAAAACTATATTAAACCCAACCCTGTGCTAAAACATAATTAAAACCCCAAATTAAAACTTTAATCAGCTAATCGTCAGTTCGGTATCGGGTAGTTCATGCCAGGCCAGCTAGATAGAAAAAATGCATTTTTAAGTGCTGGCGGAACAGGCGGAGGTCCGAGATGACACGGAGTTCGGGAGGTAGGTCGTTCCAGAGGGTTGGGCCCACCACAGAGAAGGCCCTTCCCCTGGGCGTCGTCAACCGGCATTGCCCGGCCGACGGCACCCGTAGGAAACTAACCAAGGAGAGAAGCAACTTAGAACTAAGGAGAAATTTCCTAACAGTAAGAACAATTAACCTCTGGAACAGCTTGCCTCCAGCAGTTGTGAATGCCCCAACCCTGGAAGTCTTTAAAAAGATGTTAGACAGCCATTTGTCTGAAATGGTATAAGATTCCTGCCCATGCAGGGGGTTGGACTAGAAGACCTACAAGGTCCCTTCCAACTCTGCTATTGTATTGTATTGTAGAAGACCCTCTCTGTGGGAGCGAATCGGCCGTAGGGACGTATGGGGCAGCAGACAGTCTCGCAGGTAACTAGGCCCCGTGCCATGGAGCACCTTAAAGATGGTCATCAATACCTTGTAACGCACCCGAAAGGTCACAGGTAGCCAGTGCAGCTCGCGCAGGAGAGGTGTTATATGGGATTGCCTTGAGGCTCCCATGATCACCCGCGCGGCCGCGTTCTTGTTTGCACATGCATGCGAACTTGTTGCTTTCGTGTAAGAAAAAGTGAACAGTCTAGAGGTGAACTCATTCAGTTACCAGGAAAGAGGAATAAATATTGGATTAAACAAAATAAGTGTTTGCAAGAGGATAGAGAGATGGACGACTGTAACTCAAGGAAACCAACTTTATTTAGAAAAAATCTTTTTTCCTTTGGAATTTCAGAGTAGATTCTACAGTCTCTCTATTGTTGAAGTTTCAGGACCATGAATGAAGAGCTGCTGCCACAAGCCTCAGAGACAGGAAAAGGACTTTATAGTCTCTTCAAAGGGAAGGATTCCTGTCTCTGCCTTTAAGAAGTAGGGTGGGAGAAGAGGAGGAGAACTAATGACTCCTTGCTAAGAGGGACCAAAGCAGTATTTGGCATGGTATAGAAAGATTTCCAAGATCCCTTTTGTGGGGAAAATGACAGAGCCATCCTGTATCTGATGTTTATTGTACCTTATGTTTTATGTTTTATAATTGCCTGTTCACCGCCCTGAGTCCCGCAAGGGAGATAGGGCGGTATATAAATTTAAATAAACGTAAATGTAAACGGAAGAGCTAGGCTCACAGATGGGGTTTTCTTCACTCCTTCCTAGCAAAGGAAATGGCTCTGGAAGAAAGACAAGAATTTTGGAAGCAGGATGTGTAGATAGTTTCAACAGGAATGATTGGGATTCTTTGATGATAGGATAGATTTCTGCTATGAGATGGGCTATGCCTCATCAGAGCTGGGAAGAACTTTCCCAGAACTTTCAGGGAAGAGCTAATAATAAGAAACTGCTCAAATATGTTAAAAAACCAACACAGCTAAAATTGTGATATTCCAATATTTCCTAGTTCAGAACCTTGTTGTTATTCATGAAATTGTATCCAACCCAACGCGACCCCATGGACAACATCCCTCCAGGCCTTCCTGTCCTCTATCATCCCCCGGAGTCCATTTAAACTCACGCCAACTGCTTCAGTGACTCCATTCAGCTACCTCATTTTCTGTCGTCCCGTTCTTCTTTTGCCCTCAATCGTTCCCAGCATTAGCTCTTCTCCAGTGAATCTTCTTAGTTCGGAACCTAACCAATAGCAATACCTGGTTGAAGAGCTGAAAGCAGTGGGACCCCAAGCCCTCAGGAGGAAGTCATGAATCATCTTATTTTCAAAATGCCATGAACAGGAAAATGGGAACATTGGCCAGTTTCATTAATCTTGGACAATTATTACGCAGGCAAAAGGAATGTTTGGGATGTCTCAAAAGGAAAATATTAAAATATAGCTGGATGAGATAAAACACTTGTGACAAAACATATTGATGTATAGGGAGCTTTTGATTGAACCAAAAGTTAAGAGGGACAGGCTTAGGAAATAAAATATAGATATAAGGATGAAAGTATGTGAGAATGGCCTTGGAAAAGCCACAGCAGAGGGACAGTTGGATAAGAGGCAGCTCAACTCACAGAAGGAATGTCAGAGTGATAAATGTTTCAGAAGGGTCCCCTTCTAGTTTCTTCGGCTGTCAAGGCAACAGGAAAGAAATGTATTTAACTTGCAAAAGTCTGTTTCTGTAACATTACAATAAAGTAGAATTAGTTCATATGGGTGTGCTTCCTGTTTGGACTACCTTGCAAGACTGACAGAGGACCAAGAAAGCACACCAGCAAGTAGCTAATGTGTATAGAAAAGCTAAAACTCAAAAGGAACGTAGATTTGCAAATTGCAAGTAACAATGTAACTATTTTGGCTATGTTAGTAGAAAAAGGAAAGGGTGGGCCCGCTGCTTGGATAAGATGGCAGGATGGTAACAAACTATAGGGAGAGGCAGAGCTCCTCAATTCCTCCTTTGCTTTGGTCTTTTTCTCAAAGGGGAACTGTATTCAAATGGACCTAAGCAGAACAGTTGACACAAGAAGGGAGTGGCAACCCAAGGTAAGTAGAGATAGTTAGGGAGCACCTGACTAACATGAATGAATTTGTTTCCAGAGCCCACATAGACTCTTAAAGAGCTTGTGGATGTTATCCTCAAAGTCCATTTTATGATGTTTGAGACATCATATAAAATGAGTACAGTGCCAGTGGACTGGAGAAGAGTAAAAAGGACCTGAGTCCAAGTAGCTTGTCATTGTTACCTAGCAAATTCTAGAATGGTTCGTAAATATTTGGCAAAGACCGTATTGTTTTGCTGTAGCCACTATGGATCTACTAAGAACAATGCCAAACCAATCTGTCCTCCTCTTTTAAATAGTGTAACGAGTAGACCATAAGAATGAAGCAGACGCAGTGTATCTTGGCTTCAGGGTCTTTCATGAATACCAGTTGAGGAAAATAGCCAAATATGGACAAGACCATGGTGTTATTGTGTGGATACAAAAATGGTTGACTAATCATACTTAGCGAGGGGTCCTCTGGGTCTCCGCACACTGGAAGAAAATATTGAGTGGCAAACTGAAGGGCTTTTTTTCTAGGCTTTATATGATTCAGTGTATTTATAAATGACTTGGATCAAATATGTGGATAACACAATGCTAAGGGGACAGCGGATACTTTATAGAGAACAATATCGGGATTCAAGACTAATTGTTTTTTGTTGGTCAAAAGCCACATTTGGACTATTTCATTTAGTTGGGAATGCCACATTTTAGGGAAGGACATTGAGACATTGAAATGTGGCAAGTGCTAAACAGCCAAGATGATAATAAGGAGCTACAGGGGGGAAACATGGTGAGAAAACAAGCTGCCTTCCAATATTTGAAGAACTACCATGGAGGGGTTGTTTAATATAGCCTAGAAAAGGTTAAGAAACAGTGGTCTTAACTTGTGATAAAGCAGATTTATTTTATTACATTTCTATTCTGCCCATCTCTTCTAAAAACTGACTCTGGGCATCATAACATTTCCTGATGTCACTTAAACATGGGGAAAATTCCTTCATGGTAACAGCTCTTCAGCAGTGAAATTGATACCTTGTGAGGCAGTAGAGTTCATTGGAAGTACTGAACAAAAACTTGATGGCCATTTGTTGGAGATGATATGGTAGTAAATACATTCACCAGAAATGAGATTGGACTAGGTGATCTCAAATATTACTTTGAACTACATTTTAGGAATCTAATTTGTCAGTACAAATCATATTGTAGTATTATCTTGATGATCTCCATATAAGAACAGACTGGAAATTGTATGAAGTCAATTTGAATATTACCTGCTTTCCGAGTCACCTAAGTTGTACCCCATGGTGGCTTTGCTCACATGGAAATCTTACACCATAAAATGTGCCAGTTTTCACTGTTGCTTTATATTGTGCATGATTTGGCAGAGTTCCTCAACTCAAATAAGAGGAATAGGGAAAGAATGGGTTTTTCACTTTGCATCCTGGAAATGTATACCGGTATTATAATGTCACCAATAGGTAGAAAGCAAGCAATTCTGTGCATCCCTTTTTCTGAGTACTGCCCATACTGAGAAGCATAAACTGCAAATTAAATGTTTCTTGAGAATAAGAAATATAAACAATCTTCAGTCAGCATTTTAAAAACAGTTTTAAAGTTTTTAATATTTATTGCACTGTAAATTTTTAAAGCTAATTTTTACTTCCAAGTAAATATTAAAATTTCTGGATTTAGTAGCTTCATCGTATTTAGCCTGCTCAGTTCCATAACACAGTGGTCGGCAAACTCATTAGTCAAAAGAGCCAAATAATAATAATAATAATAATTTTTAATTTGTTGACCGCTCCTCTCCCCACAGGGACTCGGAGCGGTGCACAGGGAAAACTAAAACAATAAATATACAAACACATTAAAAACAAATTAAACATATACCTGTGCTAAAATACCCCATTGAAATACTAAAATTCCCAGTTAAAACAACTAAAACCCCATAGAGAGAGACTACCCTAGGCCGGCCAAGCAGAAAAGATGTGTTTTTAGTTTTAGACGGAAGGAGCGGAAGTCCGTGGTCGTTCTAATGTCGGGGCGAAGGTCGTTCCAGAGGGCTGGGCCCGCCACAGAGAGAGCCCTTCCCCTGGGCGTCGCCCGCTGACAGAGTCTAGCGGACGGCACCCGGAGAAGTCCCTCTCTGTGGGAGCGAATCGGCCGTGAGGATGTATGAGGCAGGATCCGATCCCGCAGATAGCTAGGTCCCGAGCCATGGAGCGCTTTAAAAATGATGACTAATAAATATCAACAATACCACGATTGAAATTTCTTTTGAGAGCCAGAAGGTGTGGCCTGTTTTGTGGGAGTGGTTCAGCGGTCATGTGACCGGGTGGGCATGGCCAACTTGGAAAATGTGGTGAAACTCACTTAACAACGGTCTTGCTTAGCAACCAAAATTTTGGGCTCAATTGTGGTCATAAGTTCTCTCATCTCTCTTCCACTTTCTTTTTTTTCTTTTCTTTCTTCCCTTCTTTCTCTTTCTCTTTCTCTGTCTCTCTGAGTCTGTCTGTCTGTCTGTCTGTCTCTCTCTGTGGCTCTTTATCCCTCCCTCCCTCCCTCTCTGTCTCTTTCTATCATTCTCTGTGTCTGTCTCTCTGTGTCTCTCTCTCCTCCCTCCCTCTCTATCTCTGTGTCTCTCTCCCCTCCCTTCTTCTCTGTGTCTGTCTGTCATTCTCTCTATGTCTGTCTGTCTGTCTCTCTCTGTGGCTCTTTGTCTCCCTCCCTCCCTCCCTCCCTGTCTCTCTCTGTTTCTCCTTCCCCTCTGTCTCTCTCTCTGTGTATCTGTCAGACTCTGATTCCCTCCGTCCGTCTCTCTCTTGCTCTGTGCCTCTCTCTGTCTGTCTGTCACTGTCTCTGTCCACAAAATACTGTGTGGAGGAGCGGCGGGCTCTGTGGTGATGGTGAGGCCTTCTGCAGGGGGAGGGGAGGGTCCCCTTCACGTTCCTCATGCCGTCTGGAACCATCAGCAGCCGCGCAGACTTGCCGCTTTTCCACGCCGTGGAAAAGATAGGCGCGTGCACGTCCCGCGGAATTACAGCGCAAGTTTCCACTGCTACGAAGTCTCCGAGATTGTAATTGGGCGGGGCATGCGTGCGCCTATCTTTTCCACGGCGTGAAATAGAGCAAGTCTCTGCGCGGCTGCTGATGGTTCCGGATGGCATCCGGGGAGATGAGGAACGTGAAGGGGACACACACACCCTCGCGGATGGCCTCGCCATCCCCACAGAGCCCGCCGCTCCTCCACGCAGTATTTTGTGGACAGAGACAGTGACAGACAGAGAGAGGCACAGAGCGAGAGAGAGACGGAGGGAGGGAGGGAATCAGAGTCTGACAGACACACAGAGGGGACAGAGACAGAGGGGAAGGAGGGAACCATCCACAGCCGCGCAGAGACTTGCCGCTTTTCCATGCCGTGGAAAAGATAGGCGTGCGCATGGCCCGCCCAATTACAGTCTCAGAGACTTCGTTAGTGGTGGGAAGTTCTGCTGTAATTCCGCGGGACGTGCACGCTCCTATCTTTTCCACGGTGTGGAAAAGTGGCGAGTTTCTGCACGGCCGCTGATCACTCCAGACGTCATCGGGGAAGACGAGGGACGCGAGGGAGACCTTGCGGATGGCCTCGCCGGCAGCGCAGACTCGCCGCTGCTTCACGTGGTATTCTGTGGACAGAGATAGTGACAGACAGACACAGAGAGGCACAGAGAGAGAGAAAGAGACAGAGAGACAGAGGGAGGAAGGGAGGGAATCAGAGAGAGACTGAAGAGCCACATTCAAGGGGCCAAAGAGGTTTGCCGACCACTGCCATAACACATTAAATCAAACTCGCTGCATCACATTGCCGTCACCTGACATTTCGCAATATTTTTCCCATTCACAAAGCTGGGGTGGGGTGGCCTGCACATGACGCATCCAGCCCATGGACCGCCAGTTTGACACCCCTGCCTAAATGGACATTTGATCTATGATGTCTTTTGAAATCTGGGATAAGAGGTTCCACCAAGAGGGTAACCCAAAGATGAGGAGAGATGGGGGTTAATGTCTCTTACCTGCTGAAGAATTGAGTTAATAGGATTGGGTGACATCAGTGAACTGCTTTTGGGGGGGGGGGGAGGATGGGAATGATTATGGTCACTCTGAAACGTGGGATGAAAGTAGAAAAGGTATTACTTTATGACATGCGTGGGAAGGATTTTACATATTTCTAAGCTATTTATGAAGTGGGGGAGGGAAAAGGGAGGGAAAGAGGTACTTAAATTTGAATCTGTGTATCATGGGATAGTATAATGCTTTTCAGGCTTTGCATTAAGAATGGTGTAGCATGATCTGACCTCTAGAGAAATGATAAACTAGAAGTTTTAATACAAAAAATAAATTTCTTTCCATCTTCAGAGGGCGGTTCAGAGTGAAGGAAAGAGAAGAGATGTGGCACAAGATTGAGGAGTTAGCTCGGCAGAATCCTAAGGTAATGATTATTATGATCAGATGAAAGGTTCTGAAATATTTTCACTTTCTTCTATTTTTAGGTAACATTGCCAAACACTCTTAGGAATGCTGAACTAAAACTTGTGTTTAAATCTGACTGTGACTTTAGTGTGCAGTGCAATAAATGTTACTCTCAACTTCTATTTCCAATGTATAAAATCAAAGTGTAAAGACCAAATGCGGTCACATGCTTTATCTGATGGTATTTTGGTACTGATAAGCATGCATTCTAAGCAGTTGCTAAACTAAACTACTCTAGTTTTTCTGGGAGACCCAAGTACCTATCAGAGCTCTGTTTATTGACTTAGTCTGGCACTAGATGAGTGTTTCATAAGTTTGGTAAGTTATTGCATTAAAGCAATAAATGTCAGAAGCTGCCTTTGTACTCCACCAGCTGATTACTGTTTCTGCTAACAGCAGGATTTTTAAGATTTCTTAGCTGGAGTTTCTAGGGACAAAATCTGAATTTCTACATATAGTATGGACAGTATTCATGTAGCCAGAATACTGAGCTACTTAACAGCGGTTATTGTTGCTTGCTGAGTGCCTGAAAAGGAGTTCAATTGAATTGGTTTTGCAAGTTACTGCTTCTCCATGTTTGATTCCCATAGAACTGGAGCAATATATAGATGACACTTGTCCTGTCTGTTACCTGAAAAACAGGAATAGCTAACTTTAAAGGAAAACCTTATATATAGCTATGGAGTACCACATTTCAAATGAACCTGTTTAAATTTTTCTCATCCAACTTAATTTTAATAGACATAGAATTGTTTAAAGGATAATGTTAAAGTATTACTCCTATATCATTGCACTATTTTATGTGAAATAAAATGCAACCCCCAGTGTTAATTCTTGTAGAAATTCAGACTTTTTCACGCACTGATTCCTTTAACTGAAAACCTTTTTGAGTATTGAATAAAATTCTAGTTTTGAATAGGTAATAGCTGCATAGGAACAATTGTGCTGTTAGGTTTTAGTTAAGATTGGATCTTATGTCTTAATACTTTTCATTATTTTGTTTAATTGGGATTTTCATCAGTGCAACAAAAAAAATGAACCAATCCCCTTTATTGTAAGGGAATATCTGAATTAAGAATGAAAGTTTTCAGTAACTTTTATATCCCCAAACCTATTTCACAAAGGGATCATGAATTGTAATTGAAAACATTCACATTATATCCTTTTTTTCTTTTTGGGATCTGTGTATATGTGTAAACATTTGACATTCTAGTACTTGAGTTGCTGAGCTTGCATTCCCATTTTTCTGTGTGCTGTGTTCCTGCAGTACCCCATGTATTGCGCACCCCCACCTTTGCCTCCTGTTTATTGCATGGAGACGGAGACCCCCACTGCAGAGGACATACAGCTACTGAAGAAAACGATGGAAACAGAGGCTGTACAGGTGACTTAATTATATAAACCCAGTTGATCCAGAGCCTATCTGTAGTGTGTAGTTCCTGGTAGCTAGTTTCTTTTAAGCAAGCAAGCAAATTTTGACAGACCCTTACCTGGCTCAAAGGCAAGCTAGTCATAAATGATTGGCACATAGTTTCTCTGTGGAAAGGCAGAATGGGTGGAAAATAATCCTTAATTATCAAATAGCTTAGGAAATGCGTGCAAGGATTTGTCAGCTACCACAGCTTAAAATAGACGGACAGTGGTTTTTAAAACATCATAATGGATGTATTTCTGACTACTGCAGGTTTATAAACTAACCCACAGTTTCTGAGTTTTGAAAACAAAACACCAAGTCACAAAACCTTTCCAGTTCATTCCTCTACCTGCACTCTTTTTAATGGTTTGTTTATTTTACATGGCTTTTTGGAAACAAATATATAATTATTCTAGTAACTGTGAAATGAGCTAACAGTCACTTAGATGCACTTAGGACTAAATAAGTACCTATTGGTAGCTGTAACACTGACTACTTGGTAACTTAATTACATTTTGCATGAAAGGACAAAATCAACAGTTCAAGAAGAGGCATAAAGGAATAAATCCCCTAGCATTTGGGATGGTTAAGTTACATTCTTAATATATTTCAACAAAAGCATTTGTCCTTCCTTGTGATTCTCCTTGAATTATGTAGGTCCATGACACAACTCCAGTGTTCATACACTTCATGTCAGTCATAATTAGACTTGGCTTTGGAATGGGCACAATTGGGATATCCACTGTATTTCATATGGCAGGAGAGTATAACTTTTTACTTCTTTGCTCCTACCTTCTGTACTTCCTCTGTTTCCTCTTAATTTTGCCTCTTGCTAGCATACTGTTAGCTATTTTTTTCCCAATCTGGATTTGAAACACCAAAATTGAAAGCTCTTTGAAACAGTTTGTATCACATCTTCTTTGTCAGGAAATAGTTTTTAAAAATTGGGTGCCCACAGATTAAGTATAGTATGCTTTATTGTTTAGTCAATTGACCATATCAAAGCATGAACATCAACAACAGCAAGATACAATAAATAAGACACAGTGAAATGCAATAAAATAGATTACAGTGGGATAAAATAAACTATGCTCACAGGCTTCTGTTGTCGCAGAAAGCAAACTGAAGTAAAGTTGAAAAATAGCAATCTCTAATAATATGAGTCAGAGGCGGAGTTCCCTTTGTTTCTTATGACATGTTTTGGAGCTTCAATGGTCCTATTTTGTAAAATATAAGTTAAAACAACCACACTATATATGGTTGCATTTCAATTTCTTCAAGATACTTTGACTGGTATTTCTGCTTGCTTCTTAGTTTCCATGTTGCTGATTTGTAAACTAGAGTGTTGTCTAGATTGTTTCTTTTATGTTGAATTTCATTATCACTGTAGTGTGTTTATATTGATCTATAATCATTACCTACCGTATTTTTTGGAGTATAAGCTGCACCTTCCCTTCCCCCCCTAAAAAGAGGGTGAAAATCTGGATGTCTTATACACTGAACACAGCATTTTTGGCCTACACCGCCCCCTTTGCAAAGTGCTTCTGGGATCTGGGGAGGGTAAAATCGAGCAAAGAAATGGACTGTTTTTGCTTATCCCCGCACCTAGCCCTCAGGAGCACTCGACAAGCTTCCCAAAGCCTCTGCATGACCTTTTTTTTTTTTTTTTTGCAAAAACAGCCCATTTTTGCGAAAAACGGGCCATTGTTTGCTCACCCCCCCCCCCCAGCACTCTCTAAGCCTCCCAAAGCTCTGCATGCCCCCCTCCTTTTTTGTGTGTGTGTGCAAAAAATGAGGTGTTCAGAGGGTTTGGGAGGCCTGCAAAGTGCAAAAATGTTTTTTTTTAAATTTACTTCTTCAAAATCATGGTGCGTCTGATACTGTAGAAAATGCGGTACTTCAATTATTCACTTGCTGCACACTTTGTTAATACTTAGTTTTTGACTGTGGTAATTCTGTTGTTCGCTTGTGTGACATTGTGCCTGATTATTATTACTTGAAGGCTGATGCCTTGTAGGAAAATAATATAGTTAAATATTTTAGTCAGGGGTTTAATTGGTGGCCTTCCAAAAATTGCTAGAGCGTAGTTTCCCATCTCTGATAACTGTTGCCAAGGTTGATAGGTTTTAAATCCAGCATCATATGAAAAATCACAGACTGCCCTGTCCTGCTTTCTTAGCAATTTCTACATTGATTTTTATTGTAAGAGTTGTAGAATGTAGTGGCATCATAGACATAGTGCCATCTGTCTATGCCATCATCTGAAAACAGAGATTGGGTACAGTGAGCAAATAGGTATTATATGCACTTGGGAGATGGCTCTAATTAAACCCAACTTGCCCATGATTTAGTAATCTATATTTAATACTAGAGAAAAAGAGAGCAAGTTAGCTCTTGGGAGAAATTTGCAGATTCTACAAACTACCTTTAATCTGCTATGTGTTTGTGTTTAGATGTTGAAAGATATAAAGAAGGAGAAGGTTTTGCTGCGTCGGAAATCAGAGCTTCCTCAGGATGTCTACACCATAAAGGCTTTGGAAGCACACAAGAGAGCAGAAGAATTTCTCACCTCAAGCCAGGAGGCACTCTGACGGGCTAGGGAGACCCTGGAGGGTACACAGAAATGCACTTTGTTCTAACGTATAGCTAGGGAATGAACATGGTGACCTGTGCCTGTCCTCCACTCCATTCTCATTCTTTCAGGTTCAATTTGATTTTACATTGTACCTCATATCCCACCACACTTTCACTTACTCCTGCTTTAAAACTTTTTAAGGCTGTGTTTTGTGTGCACGTGTGATGGGAGCCTAGAAACCTGTGAGAATATCATTCCATTGAAAGGAACAGCCCAATTCCTGAATTTGTACAAAAAAAAAATCTACAGTCCCAGGACCAAGGCATTAGGAATTTATCTGTTTATCAGTCATCCAGAGCCCTTGACTGATATCCTCTTTCCACCTATCATACAACTGGGTGGTCTGCATAATGGAAATGTTATGTTATATTGACTAAACAGGTCGGTATAGGCCATTTTCTCTTGAGAATAATGTGATCCCTCCCATAAGATTTAGAATAAATAACTAATGTGATGGAGATTGCAGCTGCACTTGGTTGTTATGAGTAAGGGTGATATTGTACATCCCCCCCTCCCTGAAATTGTGTTTGAATTAGCAGTCATGCTTAATTCCAAATCCAGTGATTTAGATAATGCTTTCAATGAATTTTCACCTTCCAAATAGAGGCTTGCAGTTGATCTATGTGCCTGGCAGCTATTGTGCAGCTGCTGCATGAATGTGTTACTTGAGTCTTGCTTTCTGTCTATCTTTGTTAGAACTGGAGGGAGAGTAGCTGTTAAGCACATTCTTTATTAATAATACCAACTTTCCTTTCAGCTGTTGGGTTTCAAGCTCCAGCAATTCTTAAATAGCTTTATGCATTTTGCATATTGAAAATCATAGGAAAAAATAAATAAAGAATGCAGGAAACTCCAATTTCCATTTATCAACTGAGCTAGTCTTTCCCAGTTAATTCCTCTCCCTGTTGCTAAATTTCTACTTCCATAGTCTCTCAGCTAGTATGGTTTTATTTTCAGTGTTTATGTGGATTCCAGCTGTTCTCGCACCATTCGTCAGTTCAGGAAACCAAATATCAAGAAGTAGCAGAAATTCACCTTAGGGCCGTGATGGCGAACCTATGGCATGGGTGCCCCAGGTGGCACGCGGAACCATTTCGTAGGTCACGCAAAGTGTTGCCCTGTTATCTCCAGCACGCTTGTGTGCGCTGGCCAGTTGATTTAGGTCTTCTTTTGAGGCCGTTTTTTACCCTCTGGAGGCTTCAGGGAAGCTCCTGAAACCTCTGGAGGTGGGGGGGGGGAGGCTGTTTTCACCCTCCCCAGGCTCCTAGAAAGCCTCTGGAGCCTAGGGGGGGGGGGGTTGGTGGTGAAAAAAGAGCACCAAAAGCAGGGGGTCACATACATAGCCTTATGGGTGTGGCACACTCACACACGACCCCCCCCCGCGCTCCCCCCGCTTTTGGCACACGAGCCAAAAAAGGTTAGCCATCACTGCCTTAGGGAATATATAATTTGGGGTATTCAAATTTCTTTGAAGTATGGGTAGCCAGAATATAATAGTTACATTTATTTAACAGCTTCTCATAGTTGAAAAGCTGCTGACTTAATTTGGATCATGGTAATCACAGAAGGGGAAGCCTACAGTATCCTATGCTCTAGCTTTAGAAAAAATGTTTCTAGTGAGTCGTTGTCTCTACACCCCCCTTCAGATTTAGGGTTTTATCCAATGATTGCTCTTTTTGGGGGGGTCTTTTTGGGAAAAAGTGGAATATCAGAAAAGTAATAATGTTGGACCGTGAGACTTTTTTCCATGTTCTTATTTAAAACTCCATGTGCTGTAATTTTGTCTTGTCTGCTTACTTATACCATTCTGTTCCACTGTACCTTTAATGACTTGATTGAAGTTGATTTGTAGCATATTTCATTTCAATATTCACCGAATTTACCTCTTCAGAGATATATTTTAACTCTTAAAAAACTGCAATTAAAAAAGTGGACATTTGCCAATTTTCCATACTGATACTCAAGCCAGAGGCTGGGTACCTATATCATGCTATTCTCTTTTAAACCATGAATTATTGAATAAATCACAGTGCCTGGGCTTACCCATCATTCAAGCCAAACAAATTTTAGTCTGATACATTCCTCTTTGGTATTTTTCTCTGTGGAATTCTTCATTTTTCCACCATTATTGCCCCCTTACTAACAGTCCATCAGCATTCCGTGATCATTAAGCATGCTCAAGCTTCACTGGCCTATTTCTGGAGTTCTCACAAGCTTTTATCCCTCCCCCAGAACATTATTACTTTGGCAACCCATATTTTGCACATGATAGTATTTTAACTACATGAGGACAGGCACTTAGAATTGAAACTGACGTTAGAATATATGATGATGCTAACCTCCACTGTCTATCAAAATACTTTCAATATCTGTTGTTCAAGATGCTCTGTCTGGCTGTAGTTTCTCATACTAATAAGGATGTCTTTTAATCCTCTTGCAAGGAACCAGTTGAAGCATATGTGGAAGGAAGTTAAACAGGAACTTATAATTGATTTCCAAGATGTCCCTTGGTTCAGTGACAGAATCAAACAAAAATGAAGGTTCACTGAGTAGCTTGCATTCAGCTACTGGTTTTTCAAAGTGTGGTTTAGCTGTGGGAGGAACAAAAGAAAACTTGGAACTCCTTAACACCAACATGTGGTTGTCTGCTTATCTATTCCCCCTCAAGGTTGGGCTCTGTAAATGAGAAGGACCATAGGAAAGTATCCTTCATTATCCACATGTATGCTACACAGCACCTATGCCTGTTACAGTTTTGCATAGGTGAAGCAGGGCTGTAATTGAGCATCATATGCTGTATACTTAGATGTAAATATAGGCTTTGTCTAATCTTTCTTTGGGATCAGGGAACTTGTGTTTGGGACCTAATATTAAAATTTAGTTTGCTGCCAATTCATTTGAGTGTCCTATATATCTATCAGAAAAGCTGTATGTAAAGAGGTAAAAAAATAAAAATCACTTCAAGCCAAATGAGCACCTCAGCTATACACAACTTCCAGTTATGCTCTACCTTAATCTAGCTCTACTTAAAACCCTTGCGTTTGTCCCTATTTCAGCTTTTACCTTCCCTTACTGGATGGAGCTGCCTCTTTTGTGTCTTATACAGCCCTTCCCAAGATCGGGGTGGGGTGGGGGGGAAGCAACTAAATGATGCATTCACGCCCTGGACACAAGTATTAAGCTGCTTTACAATTCATTATGTACATATGGTGTACTTTATTTTCAGTAGAGTATTACATAGTATGACTGTTGGATTTTGTACAGATGTCGTATGTACAGAACTAAAATAAAATGGATCTCTTGAAAAGATGATACACTGGACTGCACCTCATGGCCACGTTTAGCTCTTTAGCCCATGTGTCACAATAGGTAGTGGGGAAGAGGAGAAAGAACAGACTAAACACATATCCAAAACACTTTCTTCTTCTCTGGATTAAGAAAACAGCCTCACGGTCACCACCACTAAGCATTTATAACTAAGTACTATAGACAACTGGTTAATTATTTGCAGTTTTACTAGATGAATTGACAGGTTCAGTGCTGGAGAAAAGTGAGATAACTACCTAATCACTTTAGAGAAAGATAATTTAAAGTAGATTAACTCCATTTTAGCTGTTTTCTTTTTAGACAAACTCACTGGGGCTCTTCATTTCCATTCTGGCTTAAAGCCATTCTGACTTTGTCTGTCTTGTAGTGTTCGTTGCACCATATCCTGCCACTGCTCATCCGATATCTCATTGGCCCATGCAGGAATGCCCAGTGTTGGGAGCTTGACTCCAGCCATGGTTCTTTTCACTAATTCCACATGTTCTAGAATTTAAAAAAGGCAAAGGATGAGAAATAATCCCCATCCTGGAGAATGTTCATGTAGTTTCAATCTACATGGATAAAGGAGTAATTCACCCACACTGTCAAGCAAACAATGCACCGTCCTGAATGGAATGTTCTTCAGTCTAAAGTTCTGTCGTTCAACATAAATTAACTAGTATGAAGGGCTAGTGATCTTACAAAAGGAGAAGATCAAAATAGCTACATAACACAAATAACCAGCCGGTTACCAAGTCTCCCCAAAAATAAGACCAGATCTTAATTTTTGCTCTAAAAGATGCATTAGGGCTTATTTTTAGGTGAAGTCTTATTTTTTTCATGTACAACAGACATGTCAAGCAGAAGTCCCGTGGGCCAGAGGGGCCCATATCTGGCTCGTGGGGCTACTTGGAGTTGGCAAGTGACTGGCTCTGCTGCCCCGGCCCAGTCAGGTGCCCCTCTAGCACACGCACAGGAGGCAGTGAGCGTGTGGGGACTGATGGTACATGGCGCACTCTGGGACTGTGCAACCCATGCAGGTGAGCCCGAGGGTGGCTGGATTGTGTGCCCTCCCCCCGTGCCTCTGCCGGCTGCTGCCACAGCTATGAGGCAGGTGGTGGAGTGGGGGTGGCACCACTCTGCGGCCTCTGCGCAGTTGACCCCCCCACTGTCCAACTTCGTCCTCCAGTTCTGCTGCTCTGCTGCCCCACTTGCGACAGCCCTGGCAAATGAGAAGGGCTAGGAGCCCATATCCCCACGTAGCATCCGGGACTCCCCTCCTTGCACCACCCCCAACATGAACAACATTGAGCTGGCCTCCCCACCGAGGGCCAACACAATGCTGATGATCTTAACTGGACTCATTTTTGGAGTAGGGCTTATATTATGAGCATCCTGAAAAATCATGCTAGAGCTTATTTTCTGGTTTGGTCTTATTTTGGGGAAAACATGGTATTTACATGCTGTTCTGATAATGTTCATTCTGCTAGTTACAATAATGAGGCAATTGCCAAAGAATAATTTGAACAGCTGGAAATGAAGTTGCATAATAGGATACAAGACTATTTGCTTATGTTAAACCTCAATGCAGCTGGATTAGGATGACATACAAACCCATTCTATGCCTGAGTAAAGGCAAAGAAAAGGAATCCTGCTAATGGCAATGGCTTCCATTAGGCCATTATGCCTGTACTTTTATTTACAAATCAAACAAATCATAATAGATGGCAAGCCACTACAAAAGTAGATGTGATAATATACACTGCATAGTGGCTTCACATATATCAATAAGGCATAGTTTATTTTTATTATTGGACAATTACAATTAACTATATTAACATACAATCCTACAAAGCACATGGCAGTTCTTAGACCATCCTAAGCTAAAATCACAGTATAGCTTAACGTGAAAAGTAAATTATATACAAACATACCAATACTACAGGATTACGAAAGAAGAAATCAGGTTTACACATGGGCTAGTTCTAAATTGATAAAATCTAAATTTAATTCAGAGAATTGTAGAGACAAATGGAGTAATAATCTTGGCTGGAAAGGAAAAAGTGCTAGGTGATACTGAAGAAGGAAGGACCACAGCTTTTTATATGTATAGTGATGAAATAGTATAGTGTGTCAGACTCTGCATCAAATGTCTAAAATAAAGTTATAAATATCATTATACAACCTATCAGGACACAAAGTTGGAAGTTTTGATATATTACCTGGATCCATGGGAATTGAACTGTGGCTGCTTTGAGCTACCAGTCTTTCCTCATCCTCGTTATCACTTTCAATAGGTGGGTCAGGCAGATGTAGTCTCATTGCCTGCATATGATACACAGGGCCATTAAAATTAATCAAAATGTAAAGATACATGCATTAATTTTCTCCTGGTAGCATTACTTCCAATATAGGGTGTTTGAAACAAAACTGCCACCTGAAGTCGCTGATTGATGTCAAGGGCTGGCTCTGTGCTAGTTGCTGACGATTCATGTGTTGTTGATCCCTGATCTGGTTCTTGGTTCAGTGGCTGATATACATAGCCATTATTAATATTCTCTTCCTCCTCGTCTTCTGGTTCTTCACTACTCCATTCGCCAACAGGATCAAGGATTCCATCAGATGGTTCTTGGAGCCCCAGCTCCTCATGCTCATTTGGACAGATCCTCTCTGGACCCATTCTCTGTGTAACTACTGTCTCTAAGGCCATGCAACTGGATCTGTACAGGAAAAAGAAACTTGATCTCAGCACCTGGAATCACAAAAGTAATGAATGTAAAGAAACTTGGGAAAGAGTCTAGGGAACCAAACAGATTCCATTCTAAATTAGTACACACAATTATAATTATGCTTAAGTACTGCATGGTACAGTAAGTATTTAGCATTTTCAGAAACTTTGTTTCTGTCACTGGTGAAACTTTTGCTTTGTTACATATTTTACACGTGCAATGCTATAGTAATTAATTATAATTTATTTAATAAATCACAAAAGACAAGGTTCATATAATATACCAGTGCAAAACTAAATAAACCACAACATATGATTGCAGCCTCTAATGAAATCAATAGTCCTGCCAAATCTGTGATACCATTCTAAGTGAACTCGATCAGAGTATCAGTCAAAAGTTAATTTATCAGACAATTAAAATTATGTAATCATCACAGATAATTTGTTAATGTTTCAAATTTTACTCTGGGAAAATAAGGGCACATGAATAGGAGCAGAATAAAACCTGTCCTATTTACTATGATAATTAGGGTAGAACCAACCTATGTCAAAACCTCTCAATATTTTTTTTCCTATTCAACATTAGAAAATAGGTGCAACTCATCCTGTAGAAAAATGGTGAAAATCCCAGATAAAAGACAGATATGCATAAAAAAATTTTTAAGACCCTCAGCAGTAGACAGCAAAGCCAAAACAATTTTAAAATACATCTGTATAAAATTTTGCATAAAATATCCTGTAAATTCAAAGCAGCAAAATTCCTAGTTGCCATGTGATTATAAAATAGGCTCGTTCAATATTTTAATGTACTAGAAGACATAATTAACTTTTCCATACATTAATATTTCTCCCTTTATACATGTACCAAAGCAACCTTGTTTAGTCTACAAGGGTAGAATTAGACCAAAGCCTATTTCTAGCAGCCAATGGACATCAACAGGCACCATATAAAAATAATAACTACCCTGCCCACCTTCAAAATAAGAATGCTACACCAGCATTTTACCATCATTCTCCTTTCCCACAACTTTTATTCCGTTTTAATACCATTCAAATCCATGGCAATTATTGCAGCATATGGAGGTTTCTTTAGTTTAACTACAGGCAGGCTGTAGTCTTTTTTTTTAATCTCGAATTTAGCTTAACTAATTACTCCTAATTAATTGGGTACAGAGATAAAGCCACGAATCGAATCTATGATACGTTATTTTACACCTCTTGGCTAGCTCTTTTTATCTTAATTGAAGAGTCTAGTCTACCTTTCAGGGTTGCTCTAGATATTAAAGCAAGGTCATGCATGATATTTTTGATGCTGAAAATTGCCCTCTATATTCCCATATTACCCCCTATTATGACCTCCATTTCCAACAGCGCCTACTCATCCCAATTCACTCTGTATGACCTGGCGACATATGTATTCCCTTGCACCTGCTAGAAAATGCTGCTGTCAGCAATCACCATTACCACCGTACAAAGTCTTCTATCCTCACCAAGATAAATTGCGCTCTCTTGCTGTAAAACCGAACTAAGAAATCTTCCACGGCCTCAATCCCCGGAAGCAAAGCACATCCGGCCATTGAGAAAATCGTCATAGCTAAGCGCGACTGGAGGACTCGTAACTATGACGACGCGAGCCAACGCCGCACTCTGAGGAGACTTGAGAACCTCGTTCACCATGTCTAGCTGCGCCCTTCTCACGATTATGTCCTTTCGCCCCCCTTTTCTGTAGCCTGCAAAAATGCTCTGGTAGATGCTTTACATGTTATCAATTCTGCAGAAAAGAAAAGAAAAGAAAAGAAAAGAAAAGAAAAGAAAAACCAATCCCCGTGAACGGGGCAAAGCTAGTCTGTATTAGAAATCCATGGCAAACTATTTCTCGAGATCACATTGATAAGGTCAATTATTAGCTTCCCCTTTCCTTGATGGGAAACAATCCTTGTGCTGCAAAACATACTGATCTTTTAAAAGGAAACAGAGGGGAAGCTTTATGATTCAGCTGCAAGCTTTGGGGGCAGAAGTTGTGCATCAGATCAGAGTACAAGACATGGTTGTTGGCTTATGATCATTTCAAATTTCAGAGCTTATTTGATTTGGAACACTATTATTAGGTATTGCTGTCTTATTTGTCACGAAAAAAAGTAAAAATGGTTTATTTTTCAGCTGTCTTAAAAGTATATATCTCTCAAAATAGCTACATAGTAGTACATAACCAATTTCATTGTAATTTTTACAATGACAATAAAGATTATTATTATTATTATTATTATTATTATTATTATTATTATTATTATTATTATTATAGTAGAAACACCTCGATGCAATAGTGATACAACAAACAAAAGTAAGGTTTTAAAAATGCTAGTTAATAACATCCAGTCTAGATGGTAGTAAAATTAATGCAAAGCTGCTAAAGGTTAAGGCCTGAGCCCATGTTCAGCAACACATGCATAATATTGTTATACATTTGTCAATAAGGACAAATAATCCTCCACCTCAGGTTTCCACTCTCATTTATCAATGAGGGTATCAATGGCTATCATTATGGATGCCTAAGGACACCCTCCAGGTTGGAGAGATAGGCAGGATATTTCTCAATGCCATTTGCAGGGAATCATAAGCAGGTGAAGACATCTGCTTGGGAAGACCCTGAAGCAAATGGGGAGCCACTGTGTGAGACAGAATGCTGGACTGGATGGGCTGTGGCCTGTTCCAGCAAGGCTGTTCTTATGTTCTTATGTTCTTATTTAAAACAAAATTAAACTGGGTTAAAAAGTCAGCTTCTCTTTCATCAGTTCTTAACCACGTGGAACACATCCACTGCCTAATTTTGTGTGACTAATCCATATTAAATTCCTAAACTATAAATGTATACAATCTTAAGAGTATAAATGGGAAGAGATATTACGAATAATATCATCCAGTACCCTACATAGGACTCTATTAAAACTTCTTCGATAAAACAGTTGGCTATCGCCGCCTCCTCTTTTAAAATATCAAGGGAAGGGGGAAGGATCCAACACTGTTCTAGTCTTAATTCTTTTATTCAACAGTTTCATTGGCGGTTAAAGATCAACTTCATTCAGTTACGACATTTAAAGAGCGGTGAATGGGTGGATTCCCCATCTTTCCAAAGCGCATGTGTGAGGAGAGAAAAAAGCTCCCCCACATACGCGCTTGAAATCTTTTCTCGCGCAACCTTAACTCTTCAAACGACGCGCAAAAGTAGAACACTACATTTCCCAAGCTCCCTTAGTGGGTGGGACAACCCCCGCGCTTACGCGCCGATGCTGAACTCAGGCTGGGCCTGGATGAGGGAGAGGGAAAGAGAGAGATTGAGTCGCCTGAGGAGAAAACTGGACTTAGCCGGGCCGTTAGAGCGGGTATGACCCTTCGGGGCCGCAGGTCGGCCCCGCTTCCCTCTCTCCCGGGCAGGTAATGAGCGAGAAGGAGCTCCTTCCGAGCCGCTGCCGAGAAGGACGCGGGTCCACCAGGGTTCTGCCGCGGGGCAGGTGGGCAAGACGCGCGTTGGGGGGTGCTGGGTATTGGAGGTGCAATCAGAGATCGTGGCTCCGCTCGGCAGGATGTGAGGACGGCCGAATCCTCGAGGCCGTCAGGTATTGGGATGGTGGAGGTCCGCCTCCAGGGAAAAAGAATAATTATAGCGCATGCCGATATGAAAGGTAGACCAGACCACTGAGGGGTGTGACAGGACAGGCACCTTTTGTGAGCGCTGAGAATCCTTAGCTAGAGTCTTAACGGAGGCATCTTGGCCTTGTTTTTCCCTGGAACCTTCCAGGTAGCCCGAACTGGAGCTCCCAGCATGTGCCCTCGAGGGTCACATGTCCTGACTGAGGTGGAGTATCAAACATCCCCTCATAAATCAAGATATGAAATGCCCAACGTCGGAATTATTTTACCAGATAGAATATCTTGGAAATACTTCATGTACAGAAACACAAATACCCGAATATAACAACAACAATATTTATTTATATTATTTATAATATTAGCACCAGTCAATGGTATTTGTGACACATTTTTAAATGTTCAGTTGACTGAGTTTCATGTTTAATGAATACAAGAGATAATAACAACCTGTGACATGGACAGGTTGTAACTGCCAAGAAAAATAGGGGGCAGAGGGCTATTGCAAACCCATCAAATTGTAGAAGAAGAAAAACGAAGTTTGAATGATTGTGTGAATCAAAGTACAGAAAAATTGCTGCAGGCTGTGAAAACAAAGAACATTATAAAAACAACAGAAGCAAAGGCAGAATATAAGGAAAAACAGCTGGATGACAGATTAAATAGATAGAAAACCAAAGCTTTGCATGGACCACTTGAAACACATTGAAGGAAAATACATGGGCATGGATTAAGATGGGAACCATCAAGAAAGAAATTGAAGTTTTAACACTGGCTGCTCAAGAACAAGCACTACAAACTAATGTCATGAAAGCAAAGATATGAAAATCCACTGACAATCCAAACTCCTGACTTTGCAACGAAAAAGTCAAAATTGTTTCACATTTAATATGTGAATGTGGAAAAATTGCACAAACTGATTACAAAGCTAGACACAACTGAGTTGCTAAATTAATCTAGTTATTGTGTAAAAAATATGACTTACCTATATCCAAAAAGTAATGGGAACATAAAGTGGAAAAAGTTATCGAAAATGAGAAGGTGAAGATCTTCTGGGACTTTTGAATACAGATGGATCATCATTTGGAGCACAACACACCAGATACCACAGTATCTGAAAACCGAAACGTACAATTTATTCATCTTGCGGTACCAGGAGACATCAGAGTCAAAGAAAAAGAACTGGAAAAAATTATGAAATACCGTGTCCTGGCCATCGAAATTACACAACTATGGATGAAACATGTAACAGTGATACCCATTGTCATCTGGTCACTTGGTACCATGTCCAAGAATTTTATAAAACACATCAAGAAATTGCAACTTCCTGCAATAACACCAGTGGAACTGCCAAAAACTGAGCTACTCAGAATATCATATATTTTAAGAAGATACTTGATACCTATGATGCTGGCAGCAACCCATAACAACCATCAGTATCAGTCAATGATATTTGTGACACATTTTTAAATGTTCAGTTGACTGAGTTTCATGTTTAATGAATAAAAGAGATAAAAAAGAAAGAAATCATGATTTATTGGCCAGTGATGTCAGCAATAGGAGATGCCAGTTGTGGGGAAAATCTATTCTTAGATGAGTGGAATCAATTAAATCAAGTTGATATATAAGGCCAGGTTTTTTTTTAATCTTATTACAACAATCCCATAGATTTACAGTAGAAAATGTTTTCCTTTTGGCACCTGATATTCCCAAACTGCCGCTGCCTCTTGATTTATGGGAGATACTTTCTTCCCTGTTTTATCCTCCCCCCCTTTATTCCTTCCTTTTTGTTTCCAAAAGGGGACAGTCACAGGAAGTAACCTGAGCTCCATTACCTATAGTAGAAATTTGCATTATCTATAGTAATTTGAGTTCCTCGGCCTATGAATATGTAAGCTTACATTATTTGTTACTTATGCATTAGTCTCTCCTGCCTTTCTGAGATGTATAATTATGAGAAAATCTGCTCTTTCATGTGTACATATGATTTTACATTCTCAGACAAAACAGTTCTGCAAACCTTGATATTTAAATATTATTTTTCAGAAATTTGGAAATGGGCTACAATCATAAAACAATATATATGTAATGTCCATATAACTGCAAGTGCAGTTGAGAAAATATAAAAATTGGTTCACAATTTGTAGTTTAAGAAAAACCAAATGCTTGTGTGAATTATAATTATATTTCTAACTGATGCCAAATAACATATCTAATATGAATATTTGCACTTCTCTGTTTTTTATTTAAATCAAAGCATAAATTTATTTCTATTACCTGTGGAAAACAAAATCCAAGAACAGTATTTCAGATATTTTAGTTTGTTTTACTGAAAGTAGAATTTCTTGAAAGACGTCCTTCTAGAAAATACATTGCTTTCATTAATTTCCATTTCCCCCTGAGGTTTCTTCTGTTTCTTATAATGTGCTGTGGAGCTAATAACAACATTAATATATTTTTTATTTCATGCTAGAATCAGTAGTTTGATTCTAACTGGAAATTTTGATTACAGTATATTTGTATCTGGTTTCCCCTGCTGTCTGGTCTTATGGTGAGCTTGTGTGATACATTGTTAAGGAAAACTGCAATATAGTTGAAATGCCAAGCTATTCATCAGATCAGAGTGCTTTGCTAAGTTGGATTTGAATGAGAATTTGGGACAAAAAATAATGTTTCTTTAATAAGAAACCATATATTGGTATATGTGTGTGTATACATCCACACCCACACCCTTCCATTAAGAATTGTTGTACAAGAATTTTTCATTAAGAAGTTTCAGTATAGAAATATAGTATCAATTGACATTCAGTTTTATTGTGCTTTTTAAAAATCTAGATGAAATGTTAATATATACTGCAAGTCCATGCATGATATGTCATATTCAAAATTAATAAATCAGTTGACTGTACATGTCTAATATATAAGTAGTTCTCATTTAATAATCATTCATTTGGCAACCATTTGAATTTTTGACTGAGCAAAAGAGACTTACGACTGGTCCTTATAGTTTGGGCCACTGCAGGGTCCCCACAGTCATGTGACCTTGATTCAGGTGCTTAGCAACTGGCTTACAATCACAATATTCCAACATTCTGCAGTCACATGGTCACCATTTGTAACTTTCACTGCCAGCTTCTGAGAAGTAAAGTTAATGGGGAAGCTAGCAGGGCATTACAAATGGTGACCCAGGACGCCACAACCATGTGGGATTCACCTAATGACAGCAACTGAGAATGCTTGAACTGCCTTTTCCAACCATGTGGCTTAGCAATGATATTCCCTATCTTAGTTATCATTGGTAAGCAAATACTGTCTGTAATAATATACAATAATCTCTGAAATATTGGGAATGTTAATGCGTTCTATGAAAGGTTGGATGGGCCTCAGAAATATTGATTTTTGATCTACAGTATAGAGTCAGTCCTACTTATTGAAGAAAAATCAGGGTCAGTAATTTGAGACATCAGTATGTTGTCTCTGACTAAATTTTATAAAGATTATGGTATTTTGAAAAACTCTATATTTTAAAATGTTTTGCCAGAAGGAATAATGATAGATAATTTGTACTTTGTGTACACATGGACAGCACAATCTAAAACTATCTCTTAAAGTTTTGCAACCTATTGCCTGGTTAAGCAAGATCATGGTTATATTGGTAGGACCAGAGTGAGGTTGAGAGCTATTTTATGAGGTGAGACAATGGCTAATTGAATTTAAACAAGTCCTTCTGTGTTTGGCAGGGAAAAAAACAGGCAATAGCTGCTTTTTTACACAGTTGTTCAGAAAGTGATGTTTGTAGAATTTCTAACTTGTTTCATTTTATTAAACATTTTGAGGAAAATTTGTATATACTATATTTATCTTGCTTTTAATTAAGCAAATGGGTGACATAGAAGTTCAATAAATGAATACATATATAAATATAGATTTATTTAAGATACCTAGGAACTTTAAGGAGAAACAGCGCTGAATATAGACTAATAATAGAATTTGAGGTTTTCTGGTGGAAAGTTGATATTCTCTCACACATGATATCTGGGCTGAGTTGTTAATACAATACAATACAATAGCAGAGTTGGAAGGGACCTTGTAGGTCTTCTAGTCCAACCCCCTGCGTGGGCAGGAACCTTATACCATTTCAGACAAATGGCTATCTAACATCTTTTTAAAGACTTCCAGGGTTGGGGCATTCACAACTTCTGGAGGCAAGCTGTTCCAGAGGTTAATTGTTCTAACTGTCAGGAAATTTCTCCTTAGTTCTAAGTTGCTTCTCTCCTTGATTAGTTTCCACCCATTGCTTCTTGTCCTGCCCCCAGGTGCCTTGGAGAATAGTTTGACTCCCTCTTCTTTGTGGCACCCTCTGAGATATTGGAACACTGCTATTGCGTTTCCCCTAGTTCTTCTTTTCATAAAACTAGACATACCCAGTTCCTACAACCGTTCTTCATATGTTTTAGTCTCCAGTCCCCTAATCATCTTGGTTGCTCTTCTCTGCACTGTTTCCAGACTCTCCACGTCTTTTCTACATCATGGCGACCAAAACTGTATGCAGTATTCCAAGTGTGGCCTTACCAAGGCACTATATAGTGGCATTAACACTTCACGTGATCGAGATTCTATCCCTCTGTTTATGCAGCCTAGAACTGTGTTGGCTTTTTTGGCAGCTGCTGCACACTGCTGGCTCATATTTAAATGGTTGTCCACTAGGATTCCAAGATCCCTCTCACAGTTGCTACTATTGAGCAAGGTACCACCTCTACTGTACCTGTGCATTTTGTTTTTCTTGCCTAAATGTAGAACCTTACTTTTTTCACAATTTAATTTCATTTTATTAGATAGTACCCAATGTTCAAGTTTGTCAAGATCCTTCTGTATCTTAAGCCTATCTTCTGGAGTGTTGGCTATTCCTGCCAGCTTGGTGTCGTCTGCAAATTTGATGAGTTCCCCATTTATCCCCTCATCCAAATCATTGATGAAGATGTTGAAGAGTACTGGGCCTAAAACAGAGCCTTGGGGTACTCCATTGCATACTTCCTTCCATGTAGATGCAGTTCCATTGAGGACTACACGTTGAGTGCGGTTGGTCAGCCAGTTGCGAATCCATTTGGTGGTGATGCTGTCTAACCCACATTTTTCTACTTTATCTAATAGTAGGTTATGGTCTACTTTATCAAATGCCTTACTGAAGTCCAAGTAAATTATATCGACAGCATTCCTCTGGTCCACTAATTTTGTCACTTTGTCAAAGAATGCAATAAGATTAGTCTGGCATGATCTGTTTTTGACAAACCCATGTTGGCTTTTGGCTATTACTTTGTTTGCTTCTAGGTATTCACTTATTTGTTGCTTAACTATCTTTTCCAGAATCTTTCCTGGTATTGAGGTCAGGCTGATGGGTCTATAGTTTCCTGGATCTATTTTTTTTCCTTTTTTGAAGATGGGAACCACATCAGCTCTTTTCCAGTCTTCTGGCAGTTCCCCGGTGCTCCAGGATCTCTGAAAGATATAGTTCAGTGGTTCTGAGATCTCGTCTGCCAGTTCCTTCAGAACCCTGGGGTGTAATCCATCCGGTCCTGGTGATTTGAACTCGTCCAAGGCAGACAGATGCTCACTTACCATTTTCTTCCCTATTTCAACTTGTGTTCCTAATCTGATTTTTGTGGTGCTGCTTTTGATTGGTTGGACTGTTTTATCCCTTTGTGTAAAGACAGATGCAAAAAATAAGTTAAATAGTTCTGCTTTCTCCCTGTTGCTTATCATCTTCTTGCCATTTTCTCCCAGCAGTGGACCAATTGTTTCCTTAACTTTTTTCTTGTTTTTAACATGTTGGAAGAGCTTTTTTTGTTATTTTTTACTTTTTTGGCAAGCCTTTCTTCATTGCGAGCCTTAGCTTTCCTCACTTCATCTTTACAGGCTCGGGCTATTTGCTGATATTTTGCCTTAGTTATGTCCCCCTCTTTCCACTTTTTATATTTATCCTTTTTGTCTTTCAATTTGTCAGAGAGTTCTTTATGCAGCCATGCTGGTTTCTTTTGGGAATTGTTATTTTTCTTCTTCATTGGTATTGCGCTGGACTGGGCTTTTATAATCTCATTTTTCAAAATTTCTCAAGCTTCTTGAGTTGTTTTCCCCTTGAGGATTCTCATCCATGGAATCCTTCCCAAGCTCTCTCTAAGTTTATTGAAATTAGCTCTCTTAAAGTCTAAGACTCTAGTTTGACTTTGTTCTACTACTTTTGTTTGCATAATGTTGAATTCCAGTATTTCATGATCGCTTGCCCCCAAAGTTCCTGTAGCTTCTACACCTTCTATCATTTCCTCTCTGTTAGTGAGAATTAAGTCCATATGGCTGATCCTCTTGTTCCCTTCTCTACCTTTTGGAAACAAAGTTGTCTGCTAGGTTTGTTAGGAACCTATTGGATCTTCTACTTGGTGCAGAGTTTGTTTCCCAATTGATGTCGGGGTAGTTAAAATCTCCCATTACTATTGTAGTGTGCTTCCTACACACCTTAGTTAGCTGGTTAGCAAAAAGTTCATCCACTTCCTCTGCTTGGTTGGGTGGCCTGTAGTATAGACCTATGGCAATGTCATCCCCCCCCCAACCTTTAATATTGACCCAAATACATTCAAGATAGTTCTCATCATTGTTGTGCTCTATTTCTGTAGAGATGTAATTATTTCTTATATATAGTGCAACTCCACCTCCTCTTTTATTTGGTTTATTTCTTTTAAATAATTTAAATCCTTCTAGCTGTATATTCCATTTGTGGGTTTCATCCCACCAAGTTTCTGTAATGGCAACAATATCATATCTGCCCTCATTTACTTGAATTTCTAATTCACCCTGCTTATTCCTCATACTCTGTGCATTGGTGTATAGACATTTGAGTCCATTTTGATTTGACCCTGTGTTTACTGTCTACATAACCTACATAAAAAGGGGAAGAGCCTTCTCTGTGGCGGGTCCAGCCCTCTGGAATGATCTGCCCCCTGAACTAGGTACCATCACCGACCTCCGCCTCTTCCGCCAATGTCTTAAGACATATTTGTTTCAACAAGCCGGCCTAGTCTAACCTCCCATGGGGACTTTTAGGTAGTTTTAAATTGGGTTTTAAAATTTGGTTTTAGCGCAGGATAGGATTATTTAATAGTTTTTTAAATTATATTTATTGTATTTTGTATGCTTTTTAAATTTCCTGTGCGCCGCCCTGGGTCCTCTGTGGAGAAGGGCGGGATATAAATTTAAATAAATAAATAAATAATTAAATAACCTGTGTTATGCCTGACTATGGTTCTCTTTGCCCCTATTTCTTTGCCACCTGTATGGTTCATGCACATGGTATGGCACTCACTGTTAGTTGTTTGGTTTTGCTTGACAGCAGTGGTGATAATATTACCCGCACAAACATCTATGTTACATGCACTGATAACCCTATGAATTTTAGTTTGCTGGGGACAGAAATGTTCTTTATCTATTGATTCTCTGTCCCCACTATTCAGTTTAAATGTTTAGCCAGGAAATCTGTGAATTTAATGCCAAGTAACTCAGTCCCTTTCTTGGATGGGTGCAAACCATCTCTTTTGTACAGTTTATCATTGGACCAGCTGCAGGCATCATGACTAATAAAACCAAAGCCTTCCTTTTTACACCACTTCTTTAGCCACACATTAAACTCTGCTATGCGCTGGCCCTTTCCTTTTTGTTCCTTGTATACTGGTATAACCTCTGAGAAGATAAGCCTACAACCTGTACTACTAAGTTCGTACCCCAAACTCTGAAAATCATTCTGCACAGAAACTACATCTTTTTGGGACAGATCATTTGTGTCAAGATGTATAATAGCATCAACTTCACAGTCCTTACTTGCATTCTTGACTATCTTAAGAATACGCCTCTTGTCTCTGCTGGCTGTAGCACCCGGCAAACACCTGACCTCTTTCAAAACCTCCATATCCTTACCTAAGTTTACATCCCTGTTGATGTTGTTACTCCTCTGGAATGTACCCCTTCCCTCCTGGGGATCCACCTGCTTATTACTTTCCATTACATAGTTAACAACTATGTGTTTAGATTAACAACAACTGTGTTTAATGACCATTTGAACCAACGATGGCAATAAAAAAGTAGCTTTGCAATTGTTTCTCAAAGTTACAACAGTCACTTTGATCACCATTTGCAAGCTTCACAGCTAGCTTTCGACAAGCAAAATCAGTGGAAAAGTCAGCAGTCAATTGTAAGTTGTGGTCATATGGTATTGCACTTAACCACCACAGTAGAACTGTCAATAACTCTGTTTCAGTCTTGTGATATTTCTATTAATGACTGTATCACTTAGTTACGAAGTTACCAGTCCCAATTGCAGTAGTTAAATGAGGATTACCTCTGTGTTAGCATACTATAATGAAATAATATCTGAAAGCCAATGAAGATATTTTCATCTTATCAAAAGGATATTGGTGGCAGCTAATTCTTTTTTTTTTTTTAAAGTTTTATTGGGTTTTATAATTTTTTACAAATAGGGTAAAGGGTACGGTGTGTAAAAGATATTGTGAGAACTTTCACGTCAAAGTCGTTGACCCCTTCCGAGGCTTCATAACAAAATATAGATAATACATAAATTTTCATTTGTACTACAAAGTGGAAAGAAATGCAAATATATCATCGTAAAATCTATGCTAGCAATCATGTATAAACATCCAAACAAAAGTTATACTGTACTAAAATAAAGTCACTTTTGAGATCTAAGTCTTTTGGCAATTGTATCTTCTTCTCCCTGGCCCCCAGTGGGCGGGGCCTCGGCACCCTCCGTTCCCCCATTTTCATCCTCCAGGATTGAGGAATGTTTTTTAAGAAAGGCTTCCGCCTCTGCAACTGTTTTAATTCGTACTCTTCCTCCCTCCCAGAACACCAACATTCCCTCTGGCATCACCCACTTGAACCAGACCCCCTGTTTAAATAATCTTTTGGACAAGAAGGAATATTTCCGTCTTATCTCTCTAATCTTTTTCGGGACCTGCTTCAAGATGGCAATCTCTTTCTGTTGATAAATTAAAGGACTGTCTCTTTGCGCCCTCAAGATCCTTTCCCTTGTCGACCTTCTTACAAATTTAATATGTATCTCTCTGGGTACTTCATTTATCTTGGCATATGCTGAGTTTATTCTATATATCAAGTCAATGTCCCCCCTGATCTCATCCTTAGGCTTGTGTACATAATCTGCTAAAATTGTGCACATTAAATCAGTTAAATCTTCACCACTCTCCTCAGGAACATTCTGAAATCTTAAAAAATATGACATCCTTTCAAAATCCATCCTAGACATATGACCAGTTAAATCCCCTATTTCATTATTAATACTTTTAAGCTCTCCCCTTGTCCCAGCCAGCCCCACCTCCAGCCCATCAATCTTTTGTGTGTTTTCCATTAATTTCTTCTGCGTCTCCAAAAGTTCTAATTTAGAACTGACATGGTCCTTCCTCATTTCTTTGATTTCTTTCACCAAGGTCTAAAGAGTTTCTTCCATTGCTGTTAATCTAGCATCCGTATCAGGTTTTTCGGGTAACATCGAGGTGATTTTAGGTTGATGTGTCTGCTTTTTTGAAGCCATGATGAAAGATTTAAGTCTGTGTCAGTAAAATGGCATCTGCTGAAGAGGAGTCAGTGAGTCAGGATATGAGCAAATTCCAATAAACAAAGTCACAATTTTATCTAATTAGAGTCCAGAGAGAGACCAAGTTCTTACAATCAAATAGAAAGAAAAAGGCACTTCAGGGAAAGGACCAATTAATCAGTTACATACAATCATTAGTAAAAAGAAAGAGGCAGTCCCAATCACAAGGGAATGTCAGCAATCATCCATAAAGAGTATGTCTCCGGAGAACAAAGAAACGCCATCTTCCCCCCCCCCCGCCCATCTATATTATATATTTATATTTATTCAATTTATACCCCGCCCTTCTCCAAACGGACCCAGGGCGGCGCACAGGAAAATTAAAATACATACAAAACATCATATAAAATTTAAAAAACTAATTCAATAGAACCTGTGCTAAAACCAGATTAAAATCCCCAAATTTAAAAACTATCTAAAAGTCAGTATAGGAGGCTACGCTAGGCCGGCTAGATGGAAGCCATCGGGAATTAGCAAGGAAAAAATTGCTTCTTTATTGCCAGACTTCGATACTAAGTATCCAACGATCATCCCGGAAAGACTTTCACTATCGTTTAAAAAAGTTTGAATGCAAATTTCTCCGCTTCCTCAAGCCTGAGGAGCATTTTTAAAACGCCGCTTTTTTTCCAATCCGAGGGGTTTTTTCACAAACTCCCCCCTCCATCTTCTTTGAAAGCAAAGTTGCAAGCAATTAAATAAGTTCACTCACAATCCACTCTATAGCCTAGAGTCTCGGCGTTGCCTCCAACTCCAGCGATTCAGCCCTCTCGAGAGCAATCAAATGTTCCGGTCCTCCATTGGCAAAGGGAACCAAGTCCCCCGCAGTATGTTCTTCCACGCCTGGGTCGAAGACAAGGACCCCCCCCAACCGCCGTCGGGATGGGGAAATCCCAGCAAGCCGACCGTACGGCGGGAGTCCTTTAAAAGGAACTTCCTGCCCGTTAGGGGCCGTAAAAGAAGCAAAACGGCGGACGAGTCCCAGGACTCGACCGTCGCCTCCGGGAAACCGGAAGGAAGTCTGGTGGCAGCTAATTCTAACAAGTTATGTGATTATTATTTGAGGACAGACTGAAGTTTTTCTGTAATCTTTTAGAGCAGCCTAATATACAGTAGATTGCTTTAATTAAAACTTGATGTTCCGATAGCTTTTAAAATTCCTAGGAAGTTCTATAGCAGTATTTTTCAAACTTGGGAAATTTAAGATGTGTGTATTTCAACTCCCATTGTCTGATTGGGGAATGCTGAAAATTGAAGTCCACACATCTTAAAGTTAAGATGTGTGGACTTCAATTTTCAGCATTCCCCAAGCTTAAAAAAAACTGTTTTAGATTTCACTTACTTCTGATGACAGAGTGGCCACATAACAAACAGGTAAAAGGCCAAGAAGGGATAAAACCTATAGTTCCAAGGCATATGTTAGTGTTGTTTAAAGAGAATAAGTATCTGACTGGCAGTTATCACTATTATATTTCATCCTGCCTTTTAAAAATATATTTGGTCGTTTCATGATGGCAAACCTCTAAAAAAATCCTGTTTTCCTCAAAAATATAATCCTGTGAGGTTGGTTAGGATCAGAGAGACTGACTGGTCCAAAGTCACCCAACCAGCTTTCATGCCTGAGGCTTAGAATTCATCTGGTTTCTAGACTAGTACCTTAACTAATACATAAAACTGACTCTTCTCATTGGAAGTTAGAATAACTTTATGAAATAAAAAGTGGCTGATTTTGTGAAGGCAGTCTGTGAGCATAGCTTGTTGTAAATGTTTTGTTGTTGTTAACTCAGCTTATATAAGTTGTAGTGTGTGAACTTTCCTTTTGTTGCTTTGCTGCATCTGGCATTTTTATTGGGCTTTGACAGTTTCTGTTTCTTGTGCTATGCCATTTTAATGACATTTCACTAAAGTGAGACATTGAATAAGAAAAGAGGATTCAAACACCTGTGATCTGTTGTCATAAAATCTGTCAGTTTTCAACCAGTGGCAAATTTGCAAGGATAGAACATCAGTAGTTACAGAGATGCCACATGATAGGAGCTGATCTTAGATCTTACTCTGAATGCAAAATTGGCAGTATTTGGGGGGAAGGGAAGGGTAGATGGCTTTACATTGACAGTTTTGTGATGGTTTTCACTTTACAATATGAATGGGATACAATAGCCAAACAGTCATAAGTTAGGTTGTGCAAACTTTCAGATGCATTTCCAGTGTGGAAATGAGAAAAGTGTCTTAATATAATGTTTTATAAAAAGAATTAGCTTAATTAATATATTCAAAAGTGAAAAACTGTTGAGGGATCAGAGACCATACTGCAACCACGCAATACTTTGAGGTTTGCAAGAGGCCTTCTGCAAACCAGGATTTCATTGAAAGAAGCTTTATTTTGTTGTTTGGATGTTAAACTGTGAGAATGGGACTAGAAGGCCTTAAGAAAGCACACTATTTTCATTCTTACTTGAAAATCTTCTAACTCCTTCCACAAGGATCCAAAATAATACCACAAAAATTCTCAGAAGTCTTGTACTCGCAATTATCCTCATATTTTTCTTAAAAAGAAAAAAATGCAGCCATTTTGCTGCTGAATTTTGGAACTCTATCTTTGAGAAAACTACAAATGTGGTGCTAAAGGAAACAAATCACTTGCTCTTGTTCTATATGAATATGCTAAAATATTGCAATAATTGTCCTTCCATAGCAGATTTCACAACATGCAAATGATTTTCATAAATGAACTTAAAACTTAATGGAAAGAAAAAAAGATGCATCCCATTCTTAGAACTCTTATTACAGTACTCTAATTCAAATACATGTTGATCCCATGCTGTCTACATTTGTGGTTGTTGCACTAAAAAGAATATTATAGATAAAAATAAAACAAGAAAACCTTTATGGTTGGTTAATGGTTTGGAATAGCTTCTTATGAGGTATATTACAGTAGGTGGAGCTTTTATCTGAAAATAACAAAATGTGAGATGCAAAATCATACATGGCTTAGGCCAGTACTGGCGAACCTTTTGGGTTTAGCATGTCGAAAAGTCAGAAAATTCCTGATTTTGCTGGCATATAACCCCCTCCACCTGAACAAAAGAAAAACTTTTATAAATTATTATTTTTTAAATACAGTCCAATCATATGTAATTCCCAGAATCTGTTCTGCATCACTTACCTTCAGGCAGTGTTCCCTTTCTTTTAACCAGCTTCTGTGGCTTACCCAAAACAGCTCTGGGTCACATGAGGCCTTCATTCTTGAAGTGGTTTCAGAGAATGCTCTTCTGCAGCCTTTGCAGCTTCCAAAAATCATGCAAAACCATGCTCCATTCTTGCACAATTTTCAGAGGGTTCGGAGGGAATGTGAGAGCACAACCTGCTTATGCAATTTCTGGAGGTTGCACGAGAACACACCCCATTCTCACGTGGCCTCCACAGCCTTTAATAATCACTCGTGAATGGGGTATACTTTTGTCAAGGATGATTAATGCTTGCCATCCAAAACATTGTGGCATGTCACCTTTGACATATGTGTCATAGCTTCGCCATTATTGGTTATACTAAGAGAAGAAGAAGTAAGAGAAGAATTATCTGGTATACCACAGGTAAGAGAAAGAAAGATCTTTTTCTACTAATAAATAAAAGTTTATAATTTATTGTTAGCAATTCAGAAGACTAAAGTATCAGTGTCCGCTAATAAGTGCAAAACTACTAATGTCTCCTGAATCGCTAGTATGCCTTACGTGGATACTTAACCATTGTGTGCCACAAAGCAGGATTAGATCTGCCTATAGCCTAACCCAGGAAGACTGCTCTGATTTTATGAGAGTGATAGCATAAAAGTAAGCCCTGGTTTCTTGTACCTCAGGAGTCTTCTAGATGTTTACAATTTTTCTGCCTTACTTTATAAGTGACTCATGTTACCTAACTATCGGTCCCAAATTTTTAGAACTGAATCTTATCACAGATGGTCACTAACTAGGCTTCTGTAGATACTGGCTTCTGGCCTTCTTCTTGGAATAATTAGCCAAAAGAATACATTAGAAGTCAGGCGTGCAAAAAGAACTGGATAGTTTTACTTATGAATGTGAATAGTGTGTTAGATTGTGCCTAAAATAGAACAGTCAGCATAGACTGCTTCAACCTGTCTGCATCTATTTTTAATACTCTAAACCATGTGGTAAAACCACAACCTTTCACGTTTTATATCTGGAAGAACTAAAGTCACAGCATGGTAGGGAATTTATATATCAATGAATATATTTGAGAGATTAAGGTATTAGGAAAGTAGAGGTTTGTTAGTGCTGCAAATTATTAATATCAAAATTGTTTAACCCCTTCTGGTCTAAAATGAAGCTGAGTTAATATTAATCACTAGGACTGAATATTTACAGCCAGACTTTTTAAGTTATGCAGAAGAAACCAGACTGTTTAAATTAAGCTACAAGTCTGGATACACTTGTACTTTTCTATGTATTACTTTTATTTTGATTTTTTCTGTGTCTCCTTGGAGTTGAAAAATCAATTATAAAATGTAATTATATAAAGTTCATTTTGTTTGGTTTTACTTATTTTAGAATTGAGTTGTGGGTTTTTTTGATGCTATAACTTTTATTATCTATATCCCCTATATACAAAATTTAGAATTTAATGTCATTGAAAAAGGTTCCTATCATCTTATACTTTTTAAAGCATCAAGAATATAGTTGTTACTATATGACCTGAGAAATATGCTGAGCACGTCAGGCTTAAATGTTGCAACAACCAAATTATGTTTTGATATGTCATGATTTGCGTAGCTAAAAGCAGTTTGGAAACTTTTCATACTCAATCCTAAGTAGAATTTATAAATTAATTTTTCAAACTTACTATGTAACCAAAATTCATTTATTTATAACATCACTTTTTCTGAGTTGAACATGTAATTGAGCATGGGCTGTCTCTCAATTAACCATGTGATTGAGCGTAATAATTAACATTTGTGTTCCAAGGTTGGCAAAATAATTTGTTTAAATTGTCAACATTTCAAATAATTTGTAATATTGGGGCAGTATGAATATTACAATAAAGGTACATTTCTTGCTAATTTCCACTTTTGATTAGGAGAAGCTGAAAAAGCTTGGGAATGTCCTCTGAACCTATGATTTATATAGCTTTATATGTGTGCATAGCCATACAATCTTATCAAAGCATGCCTGACCACTCAACCCATTACAGCACAACCAATACAAGCTATAAATAGAATATCACTACCATACATCAGAAACATCTCAGAAGCAACCAACAGACTATTATAATTATACAGTATCACCATAGTACACAAATAAATCAAACCCCTCCAAAACATTTTAAGTAAACTAAAAGACTCAGTAACCCAAGAAGTTAAAACTAAGAGTCATCTCTAACATACAGTATAACAGTGTTGGTGAACGTTGGTGAGCTCAGCTCAGCTTCCCAGGGAACACATGTGTGCCGGGGAGCTTCTCTGCTGGTTTGCGACATTCCCGCATGCATGAAGACCAGCAGAACCCAGAAGAGCAACAGGCGACAGCTGGCCTGCCCAGAGAGATGGCTCTGTGTGCCACTTCCAGCACGTGTGCCATAGATTCATCATCATAGGAGTATAAGAACTGTAACAGCCACTAGGTAGAATACACAAGCATAAGACTAACAGAGGGCATCCATGAACATCAGTTACAGTCAGAAAACATGACAAAAACTGCTTAGACACATGGACAGACTCAAACGTAATTTCAGCTGGAAAACTTTAAACATCCTAGACCTAGACCAAGCTAAATCTAAAAACAGTAGGAAATTCCTGGAAGCTTGGCGCTTAGGAATGTTAGCCATCAACAGAGTTATTTAGCCATCATTCAAAAAAGACAATAAAAAAAGCTAGGAGAGAAACAAAAAGGCCACAACACATCCTCTTCATCAGCCAACATCCAGACAAGTAGAGATTAACATCAGACAAACAATCAAGAAAATAGCCTAATCCAAAAACTACTATGAAGAAAATAACACCCCCAACAACTGTGGCAAGACATGCTGCGGTATATAAACAGCCAGCAAATATCACTCTATTGATAGTTTCATTTATTTATTTATAAAATTGGTAGACCATCCTTACCACAGGGTAACTGGGCAGCACAACAGGTAAATGTGTGTGTGTGTGTTTGTATCTATATCTGTTGTTATAATAACATTGCGCATTTTCTGATTGACTACAGTTAGTCCTTGACTTACAGCCATTTATTTAGTAACAGTTCAGAGTACAAAGGCACTGAAAATAGTGACTTATCACTGTGTTTCACCTGACCATTGCAAATCCACATGGTCACTTGATTAGAATGGATTCTTGTAAACTGGTTCATATTAATAACAGTTGCAGTGTCCTAAAGTCATGTGGTCATTTTTTGTGATCTTTTAACAAACAAGTTCAAGGGGGAAGCCCAATTCACTTAACAACTGGGTTACTAACTTAACAACTGCAGCGATTCACTTAACAACTGTAGCAAGAAAGATTGTAAAATGGAGCAAAATTCACTTTACTATGGTCTCAAATAGCAACATAAATTTTAGCAACATAAATTTTTGGCTCAATTGTGGTCATAAGTTGAAGTCTACCGGTATTCAACTTGATTGTTTATGTGCCATCAAGTTGAAAACCACATTTTCTCCATGTTGATTAGCCTGCTAGCATGGTGTCAGGGAAGAATAGGAAAAGGGTGACATGTGTAACTTAATACATAATCACAGATCTTAATGATTGTCCGGTTACACTTATGTCCATCATTATGAATCGTTTTGAAAGGATGATAAAGGGCTTTATTGTATCCAGGCTCCCTCCAGCGTTTGACTCACTTCAGTTTGCTTATTGTCCAAATTGTTCCACAGAGGATGCTATTTCCTCTTTTCTCCATCTGAGCTTGGCACACTTAGAGGAAAGAAGTACTCATGTACGAATGCTGTTTGTCGACTTTAGTTCAGCATTTAATACAATCATTCCTCAGCATTTAGTAGATATACTGGGCCTTTTAGACTTCAATACTCCTTTGTGCAACTGGATTCTTGATTTTCTCACTGATAGGCCCCAGTATGTACGAGTTTGAACTATTATTATTATTATTATTATTATTATTATTATTATTATTATTATTATTATTATTATTATTATTAATAGTAATAATAATAATAATAATAATAATAATAATAATAATAATAATAATAATAATAATAATAATATTTTATTTATAAACCGCCTCCTCTCCCCAAAGGGACTCGGAGCGGTGCACAGGGAAATTAAAAAACCAATATTGAATACATGAATAGATAAATAGATAAAATGCAAATTAAACAAAATTAATTTGCGCTAAAATCTCCTGTATTAAAATTACGCTAAAATCCCCTAAAACCCTATTAAAAGACGGAAGACTAACCTAGGCCGGCCAAGCAGAAGAAGTGTGTTTTCAGTTTTTGACGGAAGGAGGGGAGGTCCGTAGTTGTTCTAATTTCGGGGGGAAGGTCGTTCCAGAGGGCTGGGCCCGCCACAGAGAAGTCCCTTCCCCTGGGCGTCACCCACTGGCATAGCCTAGTGGACGGCACCCGGAGAAGTCCCTCTCTGTGGGAGCGAATCGGCCTCAGGGATGTATGGGGCAGGATCCGATCCCGCAGATAACTAGGTCCCGTGCCATGGAGCGCTTTAAAGATGGTAACTAACACCTTGAAGCGCACCCGAAAGACGACAGGCAGCCAATGCAGCTCCCGCAAGAGCGGTGTTATGTGGGTAAACCTAGAGGTTCCCATTATTGCTCGCACGGCTGCATTCTGGACAAGCTGAAGCCTTCGGGTACACCTCAAGGGGAGCCCCATGTAGAGATATTGCTAACACCATATTCTTGAGCACAATTTTTTCTAGGGGCTTTGTCTTCTGTATTCCACCTGGCGCTCAAACCAATTTCATTGTAATTTTATTATTACAATGACAATAAAGATTATTATTATTATTATTATTATTATTAAGTTTGCTGTTGTTCACCCTACTGACCTATAATTGTTGGGAATGTTTTGCGACCAACCATATTGTGAAGTATGTGGATGAATACAACAGTGGTTGGTCTTCCTTATATCGAATGGTAGTGAGGTTGATTAATGGGAAGAAGTTGAGGGTTTGATCAACTGGTGTAATAAAAACAGTCTAGTTTTAAATGCATGAAAAACAAAAGAAATCATTGCCAATTTCAGAAAAGGCAGGCAAACCTATATATTTCTGTATATTTTATATACAGAAAATCTACGATATACGTGAAAATCTACGAAAACAAATATATATATTTGTAGGTATGCTGGTATTGCTGGCTTCGGGGATTTTAGAAATGTTATTGCAACGTTTCGACAAGAACCAATTTCATTGTAATTTTTACAATGACAATAAAGATTATTATTATTATTATTATTATTAAGATCTCACTTGTCATCATCAGGCAGGCTTCTGTCTGTGACTGTGACTGCGGAGGCATCGCCCCTCTTTAAATCTTGGTGGGGGGGGTGGAGTGCTGACTATTGTTGTGAGTGGGTTGATTGGCTGTGCAGCTGCATCATGACTGGTAGATTGATGCTGATTGGTCTCATCTACCAGTCATGATGCAGCTGCACAGCCAATCAACCCACTCACAACAATAGTCAGCACTCCACCACCCCCACCAAGATTTAAAGAGGGGCAATGCCTCCGCAGTCACAGTCACAGACAGAAGCCTGCCTGATGATGACAAGTGAGATCTTGTCGAAACGTTGCCAACCGGCATTGGCCGGCCAACGGCACCCGGAAAGGGACAATTGAAACCATCCTGTCATATTGTATTACTGTGTGGTTTGAAAGTATTACTGGTTTGGACAGGAAGGTTGTGCAGATAGTGGTGAGGATGACATAAAAGATTATTGGAAGTTCACTTCCTTCTACCGGTATCCAGGACATAACATATAAGCGATGCCTGGCCAGAGTCTGCAATATTGTCAGGGATGCTACACATCCTCTCCATGACCAGGTTTTCTTTGTTACCTTCTGGGAGGAGACTTTGCAGTATCCAAAACAGAACAGCTAGATTCTGTAATACCATATGGTATCAACCTTGTTAACTCTCAATATACTATGTATTCAAAATGTATTGTAATTAGTGTGTGTATGTATGTATGTATGTATGTATGTATGTATGTATGTATGTATGTATGTATGTATGTATGTATATAGCATATATATGTGTGTGTGTGTGTGTACATGTATGTACATGTATGGAAATGGGTAGATATATATTCTTTTGAGAGCGGGCATCCGAATTTCATTTTTTAATGTGTGCCAGTGTGCTTACAGAAAAAAGTGACAATAAAGATTATCTTAGATTCATGTCTGATTATGTTATTATATGTATGTTACCATTTTGCTGTCATTCTAGTTTGTGGTACATGCTGCTACCTTTGAGTATAAATTGTTTTGAACTGATCCCAGTACTAAAGAAATAAATGCATAATATTCAAATCAATTGTTTAAAACCTTACCTTGTGTGACAAGTGCTGTATTCAGATACAGACTGAATATTAATCTCTTTGATTTTTTTTTAATCTGCAGATTTCTGTGGCTATGAGCTAATATGATTGGCTAGCCTTATCGGCACTAAAATCTAATGCCCCCACCGATAACTTGCAAGGATTGAATACTCACAAAAGGGAATGTTACGGTGGACAGTTCATTTAGAAGGTGGGCCTCGAAGAGTAAACCACGCTGCTGTGGCTGTTGGACATAAAGTCTATTCTTTTGGTGGTTACTGTTCTGGTGAAGATTATGAAACTCTACGACAGATTGATGTTCATGTATTTAATGCAGGTAAGTTGATGAATGTTAAGGTTTAGAGAAATGGGACATAATTATGCTTTTAAAAAACAAACAAATATGTTTGTTTATTGAATGTTAATTAATTTTAATTTAATATGTCAGCCATCAAACATAGATGAGGCTACTGAAAATGTAAAAGTATTCAATTATAGGGATGAAGCAAAGGAATTTCTCATATTAAAATGTGACATTATTCCTTTTTAGCAAAATTATATATTTGAGGGAACAAGAAGCAATGAGTGGAAACTAATCAAGGAGAGAAGCAACTTAGAACTGAGGAGAAATTTCCTGACAGTTAGAACAATTAGTCATTGGAACAGCTTGCCTTCAGAAGTTGTGAATGCCCCAACACTGGAAGTCTTTAAGAAGATGTTGGATAGCCATTTGTCTGAAACAGTATAAGGTTTCCTGCCTGGGCAGGGGGTTGGACTAGAAGACCTCCAAGGTCCCTTCCAACTCTGCTATTGTATTATTGTAATATGTAAAACAATACCATGTTTTGGAGAAAAATGGAGGTGCCAGGTTATTAGTATATTGCAGGAGATAATTTACTGATTTTTTAATATTATTAATGGTTTATTTGCCAATTTTAAACTGTGTAATACATCAGCTTGTATCTCAAGAAAGTCAAAGTGCTCCTTATTGTTTATTTAGTAAGAAATGTTTGATAACTTTATAAGAGAATCCTAAGTAGTTTCCCATTATCTGTATAATCCTGAAGTGCCTGTACTCTCCGCCCTGGGTCCTACCAAGGAGAAGGGCGGGGTATAAATTTAATAAAAATAAATAAAAATAAAATATACCTTTTAGTTAATGTATTTATGAAATTTATTTGCTGCCCATATATCTAATGAAATTTGATAGTAATTTAGTCTACCCTAACCCTAAATTGAAATGATGGAGCATGTTATTTTGTATTGTTCCCTCTACGCAGAAGGTCACAAGGAATTTTTATCACTCTTGTCCTTTAACCAGTCTGCATAATTTTTATCACTCTTGTCCATTAACCAGTCTGCATATTTTGATAGTACAATTATACTATAATTATGTGATATGTGTATAGTACAATTATACTATAAGTATGTGATATATACTATAAATATATATAAATATACATATACAATTATAGTATAATTATATAGTACAATTATAGTAAGTTGTTACTATCTGATCAATGGTTTAACTTCATGGATTACAGCTCAGTACTGCTCTGTATAGTATGGTACACTATAATATCTCTTCCATTTTTTCTTATATACTTTAGAATGCTTCATGTTTCTCTTTTTCATCTTAATTGTGATTTTTATTTTGATCAATTGGTTGATAAAACTTTCTGAGCTTTTTTCTAATAGTCTCTCTGCGCTGGACCAAACTACCACCAGTGTGGACGAACAGCAGGGACCATGTGAGAGAAGTTCCTTATATGAGATATGGACATTCTGCGGTGCTGATTGATGACACTATCTACATCTGGGGAGGCCGTAATGACACTGAGGGAGCCTGCAATGTATTATATGCCTTTGACGTCAGTAAGTGGTGTCCTGCTTCCATAACTTTCACGATCACATGCTTATAAAGGTGCATAGGCAGGGAAGACAAACCTTTTATGTCATTTATCTCTTATTGATATGATATTGATGGAGCAATGATGGCACATAGCAATGGCTATGATATCAAACTGAGTGAGCCGAGTGTGTTAACTATAAATGAAGAATTATTGTTAATAATTACTACATTTATTATGCTTTTTAACTTTAATTATATATTTTAAATATTTACATTTTTACATGTGAACACTTCTAAATTATATACCCAAGTTATCTCAATGTGTTGCCCACTAATAATAAAATATTATATTTATTACCGGTATTTTTAAATTAATCAAGCTTTTAGGAAATATTTATAAATGTAATTGCTTTCCATTCTGTTTCATTTTTGTTCTTACTGTAAAATAATCATTAATATATTGAGGCAAGTAACAAACATTATTCTTATCATTACTGAGATTACGTTTCCTACTAAGTTAAAATCAGCTTCTTTGACAGTGATGCTAATAGTAATAATGATGATGATAATGAGATTGAAACTATTTCTGCTTAAACTCATTTGAAACCAATGTTCTCTGGGTTTTTCTGTTGACTGCATAGTAGTCTCTTTATGTTGGCACAGTAGAATTCTATGCCTCCAAAATGTTAAATGCCTGTTTTTGGAAGCCTAACAAGCTTTCTGTGAAGACAGCCTCAAGTACACTGGTACAAATGGAGTAGCATTAGTTTGTGGAGGAAATGCACATGACGCATTAGCTAATGCATTCACAGTTTGTATATATCAAGGTGTGAATACGGTAGTATCAGAAAGTGGAGAGACAAACTGAGCAAATAAGATATATTAATATACAGTAGTGATTAAATGTTTTGAATTTTGAATTTTTGAAAAGTTTTGAACCCTTTTGAATTTTAAATATCTCTGCATAAATATGACTTAAATTATGATCTGTTCTCTACCCAAATCTTACAGCTAGATAAAGACAACCTAATTAAACAAGTGAGTCAAAACATTATACTTGTTCATTCATTTATTGTGGAAAATGATCCAAAGATCTCCACGCTTAAAGGGTTAATTAGAGGAATTTATGTAAGTTCTTCATTAAATAATTAGGGCAGTTTTAGGACAGACTGCTCTAAATATGACAGACTTTGACCTACCAGGACAATAGAGTTCTTACCACAGAGATTATGAAGAAATTTCTGAAGACTTTTATAAATCTTGATGCTAAAAATATGGAAACATTGCAAATCCATTTATAAATTTCTGCAATGCCATTGGTTCAGAAAACAAAAGCATTGTGAATGCTTGTTATGAATGCATTTATCCAAGAGTGCTTTCCTATCATAATTACTCTCCTGCCTTGATTATAGTTTGCAGACACAATTCCACTATCAGAAAAGCACTGGTTCAAAGTGGGATTCAATAAGAAAAACATTCATGTTCACCTCAAGTTTGCAAAAAAAGCATTTACCATAGTTTTTGGAGTATAAGAGGAACCTTTTCCCTCCCTCAAAAAGAGGGTGAAAATCTGGGTGCATCTTATACACTGAATACAGCATTTTTTGCCTCCTGAAACCCCACCCTCTTTTCAAAAATGGATGTGCAAAGTGTTCCTGGGGGCTGGGGAGGGCAAAAACAAGTGAGAACCAGGCCATTTCTGCCCCCCCCACCCCCCAGGAGCACTCTACAGGCCTCCCAAAGCCTATACATGCCCTATTTTCTTTTGCAAAAACAGGGCCATTTTTTGCTCAGCCCCAGCCCCCAAGAGCACTTTGCAGGCCTCTCAAACTCTGTATGCCCCATTTTTCACAAAAAAAGAGGGTTTGGGAGGCATGCAGAGTGTAAAAACTTTTTTTTAGTTTACCTCTTCAAAATTTTGGTGCGTCTTATAGAGCGAAAAATATGGTAAATGATTTTTCAGATTTCTATAAAAATGTCATATGTATAGATGAATCAAAAGTGGAAGTTTGGGAGCATATAGATATTGTTTTGTCTGATGGAACCCAAACACTGAATTCCTAATAAAAACATATACCAATGGGCAAGCATAGACTTAGTAATGTAATGGTTTGGGGGTATATGGCTGCCTCAGGAGCTAGTCAAGTTTTCATTATTGGCAGGAGCTTGAATGATGATTGATATAAGAAAATTCTATTGGAAAATATTTAGTCATCACTTAGATGAATCTGAAGTGCATATGGGTCATGCAGCACGTCATCCCAAACATACAAGCAAGTCCAGAACAGAACAGAGGAAGATAAACAAGATGAATATTTTGGAATGGTGAGGTCAAACTCCAGATTTAATTTACAGAATTATTATCACAGGATCTGAAATGAGAAGTTCATGCTGAAAATTTAAATGTTACTGAGTTAAAGATTCACTAACTTACTACACCACTTTTTAGCAGCAAAAACTGCAATCAAATGTTCCTTATACGTTTTCATAGAGGAATGGGACAGAATTTGTACATGGTGAAGTGGGAGCCTGATAATTAAGTATAAGGAACATTTGATTGCAGTTTTTGCTGCTAAAAGTTACTGAATCTAAGGGGAAGCATTTTTCCCCACACTGTCACATATTGGATGACTTTATGAAATAAATAAAACAAGCTTCAAACTTTGGGGCTATTTTTTCCCCTTTGGTCTCCTCTTCTGCATCAATAAGGTTCAAATGAAGCGCTGATAATATAAAAGTTCAGAAAAATCAAAAATATAGCAAATACCCTCCTAAAAAAGTAAGGTTAACAAATTATCTGAGCAAGACAATGTGTACCAAGTTGATCTTAGCAGTTGGGTTCATTATCTAATATGAAAGAGGGAAAACATGGAGAAATAAATATAAGTAGAACTCAGTTAGAAAACTGTAAAGACACATTAGTTCCCACCATGGAAAAGTGGATAATAAAGGTGATTGAATTAGCATTGGTAGCAAAATTGTTTTTTTAAAAATAATATGTCTAGTTTTGTTTCTACTTGGCAACCACTTCTAGACTTTCTGCTTAAAATTAAAAAAGAAACTTTGATTTTAGATTTTGATAATTAGAATGAGTTTGTATTTTTAATTTATTTTAATTTATTAATATTTTTATGCTGCTCATTTCCCCTACAAAGTTACTCTGGATGGCTTTGTAATTTTATAATTTTAAAAATGGCTTGAAATGTTGTGAAATGTAAAGCAAAAGGTTGAGGTGGGGTTTTTTTGGGTATTCTATTACACTTAAGAAAATTGGAAGTCATTCTTTCTCCTCTTTGTTAATTTTTCTCATTTTTCTAACTTTTAATTTCTTCCATATTTTTATTTTTTTAAGGAAACTACATGTATTAAAAAGAAAAGAATCCAGTTAGAAAATTTGTGGGTAACTTTTTTTGTAAATGACTGTGGTATTGAGTTTACTGTAATGGGCTCCCATAACAAATTTAATAAATAATAATAGTAATATTGAGATTGCTAATATTTCTATCTTTTTTGTAAGCAACAGAAATAGTTTCACTATATATTATATTAGACCTGAGATAATGTTCACAAGGAGTATTGCAAAGCAACACAGGAACTTTCACAGTTCAAAATCCTAGGCAGCCTTCTACCTACCATTTCCTATCATCCCTGGAAAGCAAATGTTCTTGAGGGAGAATAAAATAAAACCCCATATGAGTCACTTCAGGCTAGACAAAGCCCTGAGACAAAGCCCTGAGCAGGGCACTGTCCTTTGCTGGCTTACAAATGCCATCTAGATTAGATGTTACAGCTCTAATTTCATCTGTTGCACTTGGTAAAGGTCCTTAGGGATAATACTAAACTGAATTTAGAGATCTAAATATGGTTAACCTATGACAACAATTGGGACCAGAATTTCTGCTACTAAGCAAGGGGATGATAAGTGAGTGGTTTCCAATTTTATGACTTTTTTGCCACAATTGTTAAGTGAATTATTGCAGTGGTTAAGTCAGTCATGTAGTCATTAAGCAAATCTGGCTTTCCTCATTGACTTTGGATGTCAGAAAATGGCTGTCACTGTTACAAATGATAATCACATGACCCTGAGATGCTGCAGTTATTGTAAATACATGCTGGCTGCTAAGCAACCAAATTTTGATCAGAATGCTCTGTTTGTTTCAAATGCAAGGACCAGTTGTAAGTCATTTTTTCCAGTGTTGTTGCAACTTCGAACAATCACTAAATGAATGGTTGTAAACTGCAGATTATCTGCATATGTATAGAACAAGATTTGGCTTCCCATTATGAACTTTCATTGGGCTGGAAGACAAGTCTAGTTAGTCTGGTTGAATGGCTATGGTTGAAAGCCAAATTACGAGAGACCTTTGTGGGATAGAGTTTTTATAGGACAGTCTGTTGCTGCTTCTTGGATCAAGACTAAAAACTGACTGCCAACTATGTTCAGGGAATCTCCAAGGATTATCTGTGCTTTTGGGGGAAGGGATATGGGATTTTTCAGGACAGGTGTTGCCTTAAAATTTACACACTTTTTATTGCTGATATTCTCAGAATTATATGCATAGGATACTTTTCATGGGTGAAAAATACCCATTCTTCATTTAATCATTTTCCAAAAGGATTCAAGCCTCTCTGTGATATAGTTTGTAATGATAACATAATAAAGCCAGATAATTAATAGGTTTAGATAATTTTGCATGAACCACTGTATAGCTTTGGCATATACATTGTTTGGTGTGCCTTATACAGCCTTTAAATGCAGAAATAGATTGTATAGTTTAATGATTTTCCCTCCAAGCGTTATGAACTTTTGTCACATATTCATGAGCATGCCATTCTGTGACCACTAAATACAATTGATATATTTCCACTTTTTATTTTTATGTGTTAGGCACACACAAGTGGTTCACTCCAAAAGTTTCTGGAATGGTTCCAGGAGCAAGGGATGGACATTCAGCATGTGTCTTAGGAAAGAGCATGTATATTTTTGGAGGATATGAGCAACTGGTGAGTTCTAAAGTTTGCACCATTTATATGCAGATCTACTTGCTTTCAATATTTAAATACATCTGTGAAAAGTAAAGTCAGCATTTTTTTTTAGTCAGTTGCTGGTGATAGCCTAATGTTTCCAGTTTGAAAATAATGCTAAATTGCTATTGAAGTTAGAAATAAGACTCACTAAATACAGTAAGATTTGTTTCAAAACATGCAACTCGGAATAAAATAGTCCATAACTTGGCTTTGAGCTAAAATCTGTTAATATTTTTGCAAGCTGATCGTACTACTGAGAAACAGATAAATAACAGTAATAACGGATAACAGATAATTGGGTTGTCTAGCAACATTTCAGGCATCTTTGTCTTTATTGGTCAAACTGTTTTAAATAAAGTCTATTAGGTCCTGTGGCTGTATCAAATATTAAACCCATATCTAACAAATAATCTGTTGGAACTTTCTGGTGTTTCTGATGACTGTACGTGGATCATAGTTACAGCTAGGTTTAGCAATAGCATTTTCAGTGAATCTGCAGAATTAACATGCAGAATGCTGTGATGTCCTCTGAAGGAAACTGCAGAAACAAAATAGTAATTTAGGATATTAATCTATAACCACAAATACTTTGTCTTCTTTTATGGTAATTCTAAATTCCCCAAATCCATGGCAAGGACAGCCAAATTGTATCTTTTAAAAGTTACTACTGATTCCTTTTAGAATATTTGGCTTGAGGTTTGGGGGTGGGGGTGGAGGTAACCTAGTGAGTTCCATTAAACTTGCATTGCTGGGAACAAATTAGATTCAGCTTTATTATTTTAAAATGCATTTGATTTAGAGAAAGCATTCAGAGCCATGGATATTACTGACAATGGATTTAATAGCCATTGCTTACTTTTGATGGCTGTAGAATGGAGATAGTTTTATGATGATAAGAATGGTAAAGCAGTTTGTAATTCTGTATTCATTTTGAGATTTGGATAATCTAACCTCCGAACAGGTGCTTTGCTTTTTACTCACTTCTTATAGTTCCCTGAATATATTCTAATTCCACAGGGAAATCTTGAAGAATTAAATTCAAGAGTTTTCTTGTCTGGGAACAAGGTAACCAATATCTCTTTAGGAATCCTAGTTTCAGTTGGCAATTCTGTTTGGACATGTCAAGTAGTTTAATCACTGCTTTTTCTTTCAGGCTGATTGTTTTTCAAATGACATCCACAAACTTGACAGTAGCAACATGATGTGGAGTTTGATCTGCACGAAGGTCAGTATACGTGCAAACAGTGTATTTTTTGCTCATTAAATGATCCTATTTCTAGTTTAACCTCTGTATGCTGTGCGTTAAAATCAACTGGATTATGAATACTCAAATGCCATACCCTTCCTTTTATTCCAAAATTTAACTTTCCTTTGAGTGCCTCTAACAGAAATTTTTTTTCAGGGCACACCAGCTCGATGGAGAGATTTCCATTCAGCCACAATAATTGGGACAAAGATGTATGTGTTTGGGGGAAGAGCAGATCGCTTTGGGCCATTCCATTCCAACAATGAGATTTACTGTAACCGAATCAAAGTATTTGACACAGACACAAACTCTTGGCTGGATTCTCCTCCCACTCCTCTTCTCCCTGAAGGCAGACGAAGTCATTCAGCATGTAAGCTGTAACACTCCATAGACTATATCTAAATGGTAGCTCAAACAAATGTCTTAAGAAGGTCATATACTGTTCTGTTTTTTTCTGTCTATATTTTTCTGTCTTTCTATAATTAGTCATGTGCATCTGTTACGAGGAAAATGCCAGAAGCTCATCTGAGTTGAAAGAACAGTGAACAAGAAAAAAAAATCAATTGCTTATCTTTCTGTCTATTGCTCCTGCTTTTGGAGTTATTCTAACCTGTCTTTTCTCTGATTTTACAGTTGGCTACAATGGAGAATTATACATATTTGGTGGCTATAATGCACGCCTGAACAGACACTTCCATGATCTTTGGAAATTTGATCCAGGTATTAAACTCGCTCCTTTCATTGGTAATTTTTTGATCAGAATCATAACGATGCACTGAGCTTATTACAGGTAGTCCCTGGCTTACTACCACAATTACTATCAGAATGTTTTTCATAAGTCCTTGTAACTTGAGTCTAACCCAATTTTATGACAGTTTTTATGGTGGTCATTAAGCAAATGACATGGTAGTTAAACAAATCACATACAAATCACATACATTAAGGAATTCCAACTTCCTCACTGGTTGGTTTTTTTAATCAGAAATCAGCAATTTTTTTTGCAAATTGCGATCATGTGACTGCAGGCCTCTGCAGCCAGTTGTAAATGCAAGATGGTTGACAAACATACAAATTGCAACTTGTAACTGTGAAAATGGTGCAGTGGTCATAGGTTCAAGTGCAGCTGATAAGCCCAAAACCATCAATGCTTTGAACCATTGTTTTTTTTTGTTTTGAAAAAGTTTTATTGAGTTTTAACAATTTTCTAGAGGATAAGGTATGGGTTACAGAAACATTTTGAGAACCTTTGCGTCAGAGTCCTTGGCCCATCCCGGGCTACATAATAAAACAATAGTAAAGAAATTTATCCAAAAAAATACTACAAGATAAAGACAAGTGAATACATAATACATTTCCAATTCTCAGATGGCAGACATGTACAAACATCCTGGTACAAAAGGAATAAAAAAAAAGTTAGTAAAAAAAAAGAAAGACAAGCAAAATCATTTTTTTGATCTAAGTCTTTTGGCAATTGTATCTTCTTTTTCTCCCGCCTGGCCCCCAGTGGGCGGGGCCGTGGCCCCCTCCGCCCCCCCTGGATCTTCCCCCAGGACAGGAATGTTTTTTAAGAAAGGCTTCCGCCTCAGCAACTGTTTTAATCTTCACTCTTCCTCCTTCCCAGAACACCAGCATCCCTTCGGGCATCGCCCACTTGAACCAAATCCCGTGGTCAAACAATTTTTTGGATAAGAAGGAAAATTTCCTTCTCATTTCTCTAATTTTTTTTGGGACCTGCTTCAAGATAACGACCACCTTTTGTTGGTAAATTAAAGGACCCCCTCTCTGCGCCCTCAAAATTCCCTCCCTGGTTGACCTTCTAACAAATTTAATGTGTATCTCTCTGGGTACTTCATTTATCCTGGCATATGCTGAGTTTATTCTGTAGACTAGGTCAATGTCCCCCCTGATCTCATCTTTAGGTTTATGTAAATAGTCTGCTAAAATTGTGCTCATGAGATCAGGCAGGCATTCACCAGATTCTTCAGAAATATTCTGAAATCTTAAAAAATATGACATCCTTTCAAAGTCCATCCTAGACATATGCCCAGTTAGTTCCCCCACCTCACTGTTAAAATTTTTAAGCTCTCCCTTTGCCTCAATTAGCCCCCCTTCCAGATCTTCAGTCTTCTGTGTATTCTCCTGCACTTGCTTCCGAGTTTCCAAGAGTTCCTTCTTAAAGTTATTGTTTTCTTCTCTCTGGGCCTTAATTTCCTGCACCAAAGTTTGTATAACAGATTCCAGAGAAGACAATCTTTGTTCCAAACCTGCCAATTCTGATTTTTGTGCCATGGTTGGCTGTTAAAGTCAGTGCCACTAAGATGGCGTTTTTTGGGTGGGGCCGCTGAGGCAAATCAGGAGGTAAAAGTTTCAAATCAGGGTTGTAAAAAGTTCAGAAACCAGAAGAGAAACACTTTTCCAAATCAATAGTTATAGTAAAAAAAGGCACTCCAGACAAGGAATCAATTAATCCAAAAAAATTCTTCATTGATAGCAAGAGGAAGTCCAAATCACAAGGAGTTGCTGGTAATTTTCCGTAAATACAATAGTCATTCAGGAACAGAGAGAAGCCATCTTCCACCGCCCAAGCTGGGAGCCAGCCGGAGAGAGTAACAAAGAAAAAAAAAATGTAGCAAGCCAATCGAACTTAGAAACATTGTTACAAGCCGCAAATCACTTTCACTCGCTTTCACTAAGTTCCAGGCAGACCGCATAGAAAAAAAAACCGTTCCTCGGAACGAGGAGTCATTTCAAAGCGCCGCTTTAAATCCGAGGGGGGGTTTAACGAAAAAAACACCCCCCTCCAAGCTTTTTAGTCCAGCGCTGCCATCGGAGATAAAATAGCAAATAAAAATACACTCACTCTTCGCCCTGCAGCCGAGCCTCGGGAGAGCCTTTCGACCTGAACGTCCGGCTCTCTTCACAATTAAAAAGTTTTTCCGATCTCCATTGGCGAAGGCGGAGACAGGCGTCTCCCCCCCGCAGCCAGCCTTTCCTCACCTAGGCTGAAGACAAGGGTCGCTTTCCCACCGCCGTGGGAAGAGAACGACCCCAGCAAGCCAACCCTACGGAAGACCCCCAGGATGGGGCGTCTCGCCCCCGTCGGGGGGCAGAAAAAAGGACAAAGCGGCGGACGAGTCAAAGACCCATCCGTCGCCGTTGGAGGGCGGAAGCGGAAGTCTGAACCATTGTTTTAATGGTCATACGTCAAGGACTACCTATACATGTTGTATAAAATAAATGGGAGCACATAAATGTAGCTGGAGATTCCATCAATATCAGCTGTTTGTGAGTATCTGGAGACCAATTCAAATTATTAGCTGTTGTTTTATCATTCATATATGGGTCTTATTCCACAGTGTTCACATTGCACTACTGTAGTAAAATACGACAACAGGGAATAACCATCTGCAGTATGCCCTAAGGATTCTTTGAATGTGCAGAAGAGATGTTTAAAAATATTAGGTTTTTTTTTTTTGTTAAATGACGTGATCTGTTAAAATGGAATTTGCACAGATGGAAGTGTGATTCACAGCTCCTACAAGTTCAGTCTGTAATTAACTCAAAATTACATATAAAAATTCATGTTTGAGAAAAATGTAGGAATATATATATATATATATATAGTAATCTAATTGGTTCTCTGTCTGGATGATCTCTAGGTTGAGTCGAAGGGCAGAGAGGGATGACGTTAAGTCTCCTCCCCTTAAAGGGACCCTGAACAGGAGCTGTGATAATATTCTCTCATATATATATATATATATATATATATATATATGTTTTCTGAGGTTTTCGCGGGTGTTTGTATGTAGGTCTTTGGTTGTTCGGGTTTTCTCCCGCGTAGAATTGGAAGTGTCTTCACGACGTTTCGATGAAATCTCATTCATCATCTTCAGGCTGGTGCTTCCGGCTTGCTCCTGGAAGCACCAAGCCGGAAGCACCAGCCTGAAGATGATGAATGAGATTTCATCGAAACGTCGTGAAGATACTTCCAATTCTACGCGGGAGAAAACCCGAACAACCAAAGACCTACATATATATATATATATATATATATATATATATATATATATATATATATATATATATAGAGAGAGAGAGAGAGAGAGAGAGAGAGAGAGAGAGAGAGAGAGAGAGAGAGAGAGAGAGAGAGAGAGAGAGAGAGAGAGAGATGAATGCATAGAAAAATATACAAGATAAAATTTGTATGACAATTGTGGATTTGGGGAGTGTTAAAACTGGATCAATATAAATGTGCAGATCCCAATTATGTTTTACAATGGCACACAAATTGTGCAGTGAACAAGATTACTTATTACTGTTTATTGTCTACAGGTTGAGCAAAAAAGTAAGATAGAACTCACAGCATCACAATCAAAGTCAAATGTGCAATGTCAGTATACATTGCTATGACTGATAGGAATCTAGGGCATATTGAACTTAATGGCTGTAAATTTTTATAGATTCTACTCCAATAACAGCAAGGTCAACTTGCAGATCACGTGACTGGATCAAGGATATTTCTGAATGGGGATCAAAATTGTGGAGGTTTAGGCATGAAGGCAACAGTCTTGTCTACAGTGTACTTTTGATGAATAAATTAACTCTATGAATTATGCGATTCTAGCTCTATATTAAGAACTTTTTATATGTGGTTGTTTTGTGATGGCAGAGAGATTTCATCCATTCATGGATTTGAAAACGGGAGAAGGGGGATTCTAAATTTATTCAAGAAATATGTTCTACGTGATTGGTTAATATTCCAGATGTTCAGATTTTTGCAAGAAGCTTCTTTCTTTTGTGAAGGTTAAAGTTCAAAACCAAGCTGTTCAATTGATCACTTTTTTCATGATCTTACCCATCCTCACATTTTTCCTGAGTCTTTTAACTATGGAAACACTGCAACCCTTATAAAAGGCCTTCTTAATCTGACGGGCCTCTGTAATCATGTTATCACCTCCCTGAGTCATCACTGCCCTGAGTCCATTTCGATGGAGAAGGGCGGTTCTATAAATCTAAATAAATTAAAAATTAAATTAAATGTTAAATCTTTAAGATGTCCTTTTCTTTTTCTCTGAAGAACATTGGCCGTGTATTGATATTTAATAAATTAAATTGAATATTAGGTGGAGATACAGTTTCGGATCCCTGCTTAGGCAGACAATCAATAAATTAAGACTTCATGCATATAATGCTACTTTTTAGTGAATTGAATAAAAAGAAAGACAAAAAAGTACTTTTCTGCTGTATGAGTTCATTTTAAGTTTTAAGAATTTTGTTCAGAAAAGCATCCAAAAGTCTCTTCAATTTCCACCCCCCTCAGTAGCTGTTCCTAAAACAGACTTTTCTATTTAGCTTTTCCCATGTCCCAAGGGATGTACACACACAAACCTAGAAAAAGACAGAACAGGAGGCAAAGGGTTAAATATTCCTGTTCTTCCCATTCTTTTCTCTGTTTATTTAAATATGCATAGCTTTAATTTTCCTCCAGCAGTTGTGAATGCCCCAACCCTGGAAGTCTTTAAAGAGATGTTAGACAGCCATTTGTCTGAAATGGTATAAGGTTCCTGCCCATGCAGGGGGTTGGACTAGAAGACCTACAAGGTCCCTTCCAACTCTGCTATTCTATTCTATTCTAATTTGGTGTACTCAAGGAGTAGGAATACAATGAAATGAATGTTATTATCCTAAAAACAATGAATGTTACTTTTTAAGGATTGAGCCAATAATTTCTAATCGCAGCTGAGCCAGTGAGACATGATATAGAAAACTGATCATTATCAGTAAAAAAGCTCACAATTTAAAATCTCAAAATATGTAACTTAATTATATCATAATGTTCTATTTTTCAGATATCTAAGTTCATTACAATCTTAGTACTGTATATTAAACCCACTTAAAATAATTGCACCAAAAAGGACAATTAACTGCCAAAAATTTAGGAAAATAAAACGTTAGCTTACTTAACATAGTAAACACCAAGCAAATATTGCTGAACTGAGAATTCTATACTTTAGGACTATGTAAAATATAGTTATTATTTACTTTTTGATGATATATAAGAAGAAATACAACAATGGTAGTTAATATTTTTTTCATTATCTGTTTTTTTAATTAGGCATAATTTAGGTGATTTAGTGTCCTTAAAGTAGAGTAATAACAATTGCATGAAATGAACTGTTGGCTTTAAGACATTAAAATCAATAAAATAATTTTGTTGGATTCAGTTAAGATCTGTCTGATCCATTATTCTGAAACCCCATAGCCAAAATCGTTCATAAGTCAGTTGTTTCTTGGAATAAATTATTGGAATAAATAGATTTTTCTGTTTCCTCCTTCCCATGCTATATTCAAGAAATATCAAGGAAAAAATTGTTTTCTTTTAATAATGAAATCAGTTGGTGATTGGAGGCAAAATAAAGTACTAACACCAGCATAGTAGAGCGGCCCCAACATTTGAAAAATATCCTCCAAAAGGAAAAGAAATGAACTATAGCCCAAGGAAGACTGCTTAATGATAATTGAATTGAACTGCTTTTTTGTGTGTGGGGTGTGTGTGTGTCAGAAACGTAATACCTGTATATAGAGCATCAACTGAACAAACACATTTGTTCTGAATACCTATATTCAGAATAAGAATCAGTTTGGTATTGTGGTTAAAGGTCCTGCACTAGAAACCAAGGGACTGTGACCTTTAGTCCGGTCTTAGGTGCTGTACTGGATGGGTGATTTTGGGCTGTCACTTTCTCTCAGCTCTAGAAAGAATGGTGAATGGTGTGGATTTGCCTAGGCAATTTCCAGAATTCAACAATAATCCAAGATACACTCCTCTACCCCTCCAAAAATCAGAATATAATCACAAACCAAAAATTACCACAGAAAGCAAAAACTAAAAATTCCAAATCAACTTCAGGATAAATACTGCAGTCAGCCAACCAATTTCTTTAATAGTTTGTGATGTAAATCCTTCATTGCAGGTGCTATTCCAACACATGGAAATGAAGCACCTATTTTTCAATGTTTAAAATAGCTGTATGAAAATACATTTTTTATATTTTATTATTATTTCTATTTGTCCCAACTTTTTTGTGCACTTTTGCAAGGAAGATTTCTAATTCAAATGTTTTATGAAAAGAAAAATGTTTTCCAAGAGTAACATCTATACAGCTCTTTTTCTACCGAATTTGCACCTTTCTTCCCTCAAATGAAGAGTAACAGGCTTCTCTGGCTTCTACACTATGTATTTACCAAGAGGTGGCACTGTATCTACATGTATTCTTCAAGAAACTATATATTATAAGGCTATTTTTTGAACATTTTCAAAGAAGCTGTGTGGATTTTTATTTACAAATTCTCTTTTACCCTCCAAAGCAATTGATGTTTCAAGGATCCTTATGTTGTAAAGATCTATCTAAAATGAATTCAGGGCTAAATGATTTGGAATCTTTGAACTGTGACTTCCCAAGGAAATTTATAAGAGCTTGCAGTACGTTATTTGAATATATGTAATACAGTGTTAGTTTACACAAGCTTCTAAGAAACTGAAGGTATGAAATCTGAATACATTTTCTAAAGATATTTAACCCATACCAAGACTATGTAATTGGGGGGTTTCATATATTGTTGAAACACAACTCCTAACCAAGTTGTGCATCTATCAATAAACTATCATCAGAGAACTAAAACTCACAAACATAAAATAGTACAAGACCTTGTTTTCTGTGAAATAAGAGTTCTGGAATCTATCCTAAAATGATTATCTAGACCCGCGCCAGTCCGGCTTCCGACCCGGTCACAGCACCGAGACGGCATTGGTCGCGTTGGTTGATGATCTCTGGAGGGCGCGGGATAGAGGGTATTCCTCTATCCTAGTCCTATTAGACCTCTCAGCGGCTTTTGATACCATCGACCATGGTATCCTATTGCGCCGACTGGGGGGGTTGGGGCTGGGAGGCACCGTTCTGCGGTGGTTCTCGTCCTACCTCTCTCGCCGGTCGCAATATGTGTTGACAGGAGGGCAGAGGTCGACCTCGAGGCCCCTCGTATGTGGGGTTCCTCAGGGGTCGGTCCTCTCGCCCCTCCTTTTCACATATATGAAGCCGCTGGGTGAGATCATCCGTGGTTTTGGGGTGGAGTACCATCTGTACGCTGATGATACTCAGTTGTACATATCCACCCCAGACCACCCCAAAGATGCCGTCGAAGTGCTGTCCCGGTGTTTGGAGGCCGTACGGATCTGGATGGGTGGTAACAAACTCAAGCTCAACCCTGCCAAGACTGAGTGGCTGTGGTTTCCGGCACCCCGGTTCAGCCAGATTACTCCAACTCTGGCCATTGGGGGTGAAACACTGGCCCCCGTGGAGAGGACGCGCAATTTGGGTGTCCTCCTGGATCCCCGGCTGTCCATGGAAGACCATGTGGCGGCCGTGGCCAGGGGGGCGTTTCATCAGGTATGCCTGATGCGCCAATTGCGCCCCTTACTGGACCGGGCTGCCCTCCGCACAGTCACTCAAGCTCTCATGACATCCCGACTCGACTACTGTAATGCTCTCTACATGGGGCTTCCCTTGAGGTGCACCCGAAAGCTACAGTTAGTCCTTCGTGGAGAAGGGTGGGATATAAATCGAATTAAAACTAAAACTAAAACTAAACTAAAACGCAGCCGCGCGGGTGATTATGGGAGCCACTAGATGCTCCCACATAACACCGATCCTGCGCGAGCTGCATTGGCTTCCTGTGGTCTTTCGGGTGCGCTTCAAGGTCTTGACGACCATCTTTAATTGGCTCGGGGCCTAGTTATTTGCGAGACCGCCTCTTGCCTCATACATCCCTTAGACCGATACGCTCCCACAGAGAGGGCCTTCTCAGGGTGCCGTCGGCCGGACAATGCCGACTGGCGACACCCAGGGAAGAGCCTTCTCTGTGACGGGCCCAGCCCTTTGGAACGACCTACTCCCCGAATTACACACCATCTCCGACCTCCGCCTCTTCCGCCAATGTCTAAAGACATACCTATTCCAACAAGCCGGCCTAGCCTAACCTCCCATGGGGACTTTTAGATAGTTTTAAATCGGGTATTTTAAAATTGGGTTTTTAGCATAGGATAAGATGGTTTAATTTATATTTTAAATTGTGTATTTATTTTGTATTCTGTATGTTTTTTAAATTTCCTGTGCGCCGCCCTGGGTCCTCTGCGGAGAAGGGCGGGATATAAATGTAAATAAAATAAAATAAATAAATAATTTATTCTGATTAAGAAATCAGTAAGGAAACATTGGAAGAAAAGATAAGATGCTTAAGCCATTGGTTTAGGTTCTATATAAGACATAAACTTCCTTCAACTTGAGTTTGTCCCTTTGACTTATCTATAATAAAATAACTTGCAATATTTGTATTTCATGATCTATATGTTTTCTCCAGTCTCTTTTACCTGGAAGAAAATTGAACCCAAAGGGAAAGGGCCATGTCCTCGCCGTAGACAGTGCTGCTGTAGAGTAGGAGACAAGATTATCCTCTTTGGGGGTACCAGGTAAATAATATTTTATATTGCCTTTATCAATGTTCTGTTTAATCTGTATATTTGAATAAAATGTTTCGTAGTCTTAAATAATGTAAAATTTGTGTGTGTGGGGATTTCTGTGAAGACCAAAAAAGATGAATCATATCAACATTATTAATCATAGCAAAGCATCTATAGAGTCTCTATCATATAGTGGTTCTAAACCCTAGATATCCTAATGCATGCAAACTTCTAAGCATATGTATGTATGTATGTATGTATGTATGTATACATGCATGCATATATACTAGCTATACCCGGCCACGCATTGCTGGCCTGGTTAAATGGCCAACCAATCTGTGTGTAGATCTACACCTGCACACATACACACAACCACCATATAACCCCCAACCTACCTACCTACTGTATTTCTCCCTCTCTATCTATCATTCTACCTACCTACCTACTGTATTTCTCCCTCTCTATCTATCCCTCTACCTACCTACCTACTGTATTTCTTCCTTTCTCCCTCTATCTACCTACCTACTGTATTTCTCCCTCTCTATCCCTCTACCTACCTACCTACTGTATTTCTTCCTCTCTCTTTATTCCTCTACCTACCTACCTACTTTATTTCTCCCTCTCTATCTATCCCTCTACCTACCTATCTACCTACTGTATTTCTTCCTCTCTCTCTATTCCTCTACCTACCTACCTACTGTATTTCTCCCGATCTATCTATACACCTACCTACCTACCTACCTACCTACCTACCTACCTACCTACCGTATTTCTCCTGATCTATCTATACACCTACCTACCTACCTACCTACCTACCTACCTACCTACCTACCTACTGTATTTCTCCCTATCTATCCCCTACCTACCTACCTACCTACCTACCTACCTAACCTACCTATCAAGCAAGGCTCTCTATGCTTTGAGCTATCCGGCTTCCCCTGATTACATCAGCCTTTACAGGACTATTGAATGAGAGAATATTTTTACAAGTCCTGTTTGGCCCCTTTTTAATATGAGAGAATATTTTTTTATATTGAAAAAGTTTTATTGAGTTTTACAATTTTTTCAAATAGGATAGGGTAAGGTGTGATAAGGAAATATTTTGAGAACTTTCACGTCGAGATCGTAGGCCCCCTCCGGGGCTTCTTGACAAAACATAGATAATACATATTTCAATAGTACTACAAAGTGAAGAGAAGTGCATACATCATTGTAAATTCTATGCTAGCAATCATATACAAACATCCAAACAAAAGTTATACTATATTAAAAAAAGTCATTTTTTAGATCTAAGTCTCTTAGCAATTGTATCTTCTTGTTCTCCTCCCTGGCCCCCAGTGGGCGAGGCCGTGGCCCCCTCTGCTCCTCCACTTTCATCCTCCAGGATTGAGGAATGTTTTTTAAGAAAGGCTTCCGCCTCAGCAACTGTTTTAATCCTTACTCTTCCTCCTTCCCAGAACACCAACATCCCTTCTGGCATCACCCACTTGAACCAAATCCCCTGTTTAAACAATTTTTTAGATAAGAAGGAATATTTCCTCCTCACCTCTCTAATCTTTTTCGGGATCTGCTTCAAGATAGCGATTTCCTTTTGTTGGTAAATTAACGGACCCTCTCTCTGCGCCCTCAGTATTCCCTCCCTGGTAGACCTTCTAACAAATTTAATATGTATCTCTCTGGGTAGTTCATTTATCCTGGCATATGCTGAATTTATTCTATAACCAGGTCAATGTCCCCCCTGATCTCTTCCTTAGGTTTGTGTAAATAGTCTGCTAAAATTGTGCTTAATAGATCTGGAAGGCATTCACCAGATTCTTCAGGAATATTCTGAAATCTTAAAAAATATGACATCCTTTCAAAATCCATCCTAGACATATGACCATTTAAATCTCCAATTTCAGTATTAACATTTTTAAGCTCTCCCCTTGCCCCAGCCAGTCCCAATTCTAACTCTTCAGTTTTCTGTGTATTCTGCATCAATTTCTTCTGTGTCTCCAAAAGCTCTAATTTGGAACTGCAGTGATCTTTTCTAAGCTCTTTAATTTCCAGTACCAAAGAATGTAACACTTCTTCCATAGCTGTTAATCTTGCATCTGTGTCTGGTTTTTCTGGCTGCTTTTTAGAAGCCATGGTGAGTGGTTTAAATCAGTGACCATAAAGTGGCGTTTTTTGGGTGCGGCCGGTGAAGCAAGTCCAGAGACAAAGTTCAGTTCAAAGTTGTAAAAGTTGTAAAATCCAGAGAGAAAAACAAATTTTTCAGTCAATTATGAAGGCAAAGAAGGCACTCCAGGGAAGGAATCAATTAATCATTTAGCAAAAATCATCCATTAGTAGAGAGAGACAGTCCAAGTCACAAGGGGATGTCGGAAATTTTCCATGAAGAATAGTCACTTAGAAACAAAGGGACTCCATCTTCCCCGCCCAATCTGGAAGCCAGCAGGAGAAAGCAACAAAGGAAATTTTTCATTGTAGCAAGACTTCGATACTATGTAGCTGGAAACAAACCGCAAAGGACTTTCACTTCTTTAACAAAGTTCGGATTAGAAATATCCGCTTCCTCGAGCTCGAGGAGCCATTTCAAAACGCCGCTGCTGTAAATCCGAGGGGGGGTTTAACAAACACCCCCCTCCATCGTTTCTTTTAGTCAAAGCTGCCAGCAAAAAAAGACAAAGTCACTTACAGTCCACCTCGCCGCCAGAGTCCCGGCATAGCCATCCGACTCAAACGATCCAGCTCCCTCCAAATTAATTATTTGCTCCCGCCCTCCGTTGGCAAAGGGAACCAAGCCCCCCGCAGCATGTCTTCTCCCTCCTAGATTGAAGACAAGGACCCCCCACCGGCCGCCGCCGGGCTAGGAAAGGTCCAGGCAAGCCGATCCTACGGGGGGGTCCCTTGAAAGGCACACCCCGCCCCGTTTGGGGCCGCGAAAAGAACAAAGCGGCGGACGAGTCCCAGGACTCGACCGTCGCCGCCGGAAAGCCGGAAGGAAGTCGTGAGATAATATTTTTATCAGCTCTTAAAAATCTAACACACACACACACACACATATATGTGTGTGTGTGTGTGTGTGTGTGTGTGTTTTCGTAGATTTTCACGGGTGTAGGTATGCTGGCATAGCTGGCTTCGGGGATTTTCCCGTGTATAAGGGAAATCACTAGAGACCATCCCGAGAGCTAACACACATATCTAAAATATTATACAACGTAATTCTTGGCTTGCTGTCGGGATGGTCTCTAGTGATGAGCCGATAGGCAGTAAGGGAAACAGTATGTCTCCTCCCTTAATTGGGGCCTAATAATAACAGGTTGTTGTGAAACAATTACCTATACTAATATACCCTGTCTAAGCTGATGCAATAAGGGGAACTGGCTTGGCTTAAGTGCTAGGCTTCTTGCCTTGCATGCAACATAGCCCCAGTTCGAATCCCAGTAAGGGGTATGGCCAGCTGATGAGAGCTAATAAGCTCGAAATAGATCTATCCTGGTCTCTCTCTAATTTAATTTATTGATCAGCTCATAAAACTAACACACATATATATATATATATATATATATATATATATATGTGTGTGTGTGTGTGTGTGTGTGTGTGTGTGTGTGTGTGTGTGTGTGTGTGTGTTTTATGTGCTGATCAATAAATAAATCAGGGAGACTAGTATAGATCTATTTTGAGCTTTTTAGCTCTCAGCAGCTAGCCATACCCTTCCTGGGATTCGAACCGGGGCTGGCTAGCTGATGAGAGCTAAAAAGCTTGAAATAGATCTATACTAGTCTCCCTGATTTATTTATTGATCAGCTCATAAAACTAACACACACACACACACACACACATATATATATGTATGTATGTATGTATATATATATGTATATATGCTGGCATAGCTGGCTTCGGGGATTTTCCCGTGTATAAGGCATAGAAATGTTATTGCAACGTTTCGACAAGATCTCACTTGTCATCATCAGGCAGGCTTCTGTCTGTGACTGTGACTGCGGAGGTATCGCCCCTCTTTAAATCTTGGTGGGGGGGGTGGAGTGCTGACTTGTTGTGAGTGGGTTGATTGGCTGTGCAGTTGCATCCTGACTGGTAGATTGATGCTGATTGGTCTCATTTGTATGTTTCTCCTTGTTTTGAATTTCAACGGCTTGGGTGGAGGGTGGGGCTCGTCTGCTGGTCAATGCTGGCTTCCAGATATCTCGTAGGTGGGAGGTATCATCACTTTTGTTCATGCTGTTAGATTGTTTCTCTATTTCAATGGCTTCTCTGATTATTCTCCTGTTGAGCTGTTCCGCCTTGGAGATCATTTTAGTTCCTTGAAAGTCAATGTCATGTCCTGTAGTTTTGAAATGTTGATAGAGAGATGAAGTATTAAGATGATTTTTTAAAGCATTTTTATGTTCAGCAATACGTGCACTAATCCTTCTGTTGGTTTGTCCTATGTAAGTGGCAGGGCAGCTTTTACATGGAATTTTGTAGACTCCTTGGTTTTCTAGCTGGATCTTGTCTTTCGGGTTCCTTAGGATATTGGTTATTTTTTGGTCGGTGTTGAAGGCTGTCTTGATGTTGTGCTTGTGGAGAATTTTGCTGATTTTGTCTGTGGTACCTTTAATGTATGGGATGAGGGCAATGCCATTTTCCTGTTCTTTGTCTTGGTTCCTGGGGGGTGTCTCTTGTTGGATTAGTTTGGTGATTGTTTTTCTTCGGAATCCGTTGGATATTAATGTATTTGTGAGGAAGTGTATTTTGGTTTTCAGATGGTCTTTGTCATCTAGGCGTTTGGTTCTGTGTATGAGGGTTTTGGCTACAGAGTTTATCTGTGCAGAGTGGTGATGGGATTGTGCATTTAGGTAGCGGTTGGTGTGTGTTTTTTTCCGGTAGATGGTGTGTCCTAGGGAGCCATTAGGTTTTTTGTAGATTAGGACATCTAGAAAAGGGAGTTTGTTGTTGGCTTCTATTTCCATGGTGAATTGTATTTTGGAGTGTAGGGAGTTGAGGTGTGTGAGGAAGTTATCCAGTTTTTCTTAACCATGTGGCCAAATTACAAAAGTGTCATCTACATATCTGAGCCAGAGTTTGGGTTTGTGTTCAGATTTGTCTAGGGCGTTGGTTTCAAAGTGTTCCATGTATAAGTTTGCGATGACCGGTGAGAGGGGTGATCCCATGGGTGCTCCTTCCCGATCCCATGGCATTGCCCTCATCCCATACATTAAAGGTACCACAGACAAAATCAGCAAAATTCTCCACAAGCACAACATCAAGACAGCCTTCAACACCGACCAAAAAATAACCAATATCCTAAGGAACCCGAAAGACAAGATCCAGCTAGAAAACCAAGGAGTCTACAAAATTCCATGTAAAAGCTGCCCTGCCACTTACATAGGACAAACCAACAGAAGGATTAGTGCACGTATTGCTGAACATAAAAATGCTTTAAAAAATCATCTTAATACCTCATCTCTCTATCAACATTTCAAAACTACAGGACAATCTAACAGCATGAACAAACGTGATGATACCTCCCGCCTACCAGATATCTGGAAGCCAGCATTGACCAGCAGACGAGCCCCACCCTCCACCCAAGCCGTTGAAATTCAAAACAAGGAGAAACATACAAATGAGACCAATCAGCATCAATCTACCAGTCAGGATGCAGCTGCACAGCCAATCAACCCACTCACAACAATAGTCAGCACTCCACCCCTACCCCCCCACCAAGATTTAAAGAGGGGCGATGCCTCCGCAGTCACAGTCACAGACAGAAGCCTGCCTGATGATAACGTGAGATCTTGTCAAAACGTTGCAATAACATTTCTATGCCTTATACATGGGAAAATCCCCGAAGCCAGCTATGCCAGCATACCTACACCCGTGAAAATCTACGAAAACAAATATGTATATATATATATACGTATATATATATATACACATACAGACATACATACATATGAACCAGTTGTTCCTAACTTCATATCCTCCAGATATTTTACACTGTGTTTCCCATCTTGAAATAGCTGGGTTAGATGGAAACAGTCGTTGTGAGGATCAAGAGAACATTGCATTTAAGAAGCTGTTTCCTGATGATTTCATGAACCTCCTAGATGTCATTTTCAGTAGCTAATTCTTTGTGAAATTATAATTGTTCAAATACCTCTGGGATACAGTACATCAGACAGTATTAAAATGTCACTGTGATTGAGTGGTGGAATAGCTGCCTATCCTGAAATGCCAAGATTTATAGACAAACTGAACATTTTTTTTATTTATTCAGCTATAGCTTCATTCTGTTAATCAAATTCTTTGGAATAATTTGCTTTTTACACTGTGATCCTGGAGCATACATTGTCTTCCTTTTATTTGAGGCAATATGGGGGGGGGGGTTCCCCCCCCAAAAGTGCAGCTATCAATGTACTGTTACGTCGGAGCACAATATTTTACTCATCCTATTAGTCAGAACTAATATAAATATCACACTAGGGATGAACTACGGTATTTAAACTAATTCGGTTAACTTCTGTTGTGAATAGTGTCCATAGCTTTATCTTGTGTCATTTCTTAGGCAAATAGGCAATTTCTTCAAGATGGTCTTCCTGTGTTTGAGCTCACAACTTAACCTTTTAAATGTCTCTTCATTCTTGAATTTTACTGAAAAGGTCAAGTTATTCCAAGCCATTCAACATGCTCTGAGTAAGATAATAGACTCTCATATAAAGTACATGATTCTGTTCCTGTATCAGCAAACATCTTCTTTCCTACATTGTGGACTGATTTTGAAAGTTGGGTTAGCATTTCTGGTTCTGTGCTAAAGTAAATAACTGTTATTTGCAAAACGGGGGTTTGTGACTGTTCTGGTTTTCTATTACTTTTTCCCCTCCTTACTTTATCAGACATCCCAGATCCTAAATTAAGACAAATCCTTGCTTAGAACTGTTTCAAGCTGTTTATTTGATTTCTATAGCTGCCTTTCTCAATAAATGAGACTAGTAGAAAAAAAATCATGCAATCTTTGACAACCTAGTCTTAATCCAATTTAGTGACTTTCTGATTATTGCATGATATCTGTTTAAAAACAAACTAAAGATCTTGATTTTTTCCAATTTATATAAGCAGCATGCTCTAAATTCGTCACTCAAACTGTCCAGTGTCTGGGTTCATCATTCTGTCCTCCCATACCAAGAAACCTAAGTGCATATGTGTTTCCGTTTGTATAAGTATAATCTTTATTGTCATTGTACTTGTTTACAATGAAATTGGTTTTAACTTCTCCCTGGTGCAAAATTATAACAAAAACGAACAAAGAGAGAAAAGAAAAAAGAAAAAAACTAGCATGTGCATGGAGTGATTGTGGTTGTATTTAAAAGTCTCACACCCAAGGATAGAAACTATCTTTAAACCTGTTTGTTCGGCTGGCTATACTTTGATATCTTCTGCCTGATGGTAGCAGTACAAAGAGACACCGACCAGAGTGTGAATCATCTCTGAGTATCTTCCTTACTCTGCTAAAGCAGCAAGATCTGGCGTTGTCATCCAGTGGTGTCAGAGGGCAACCAATGGTTTCTTGTGCCGAATTGATCACTCTCTGTAGTGCCTTCCTGTCCGCAGCTATTAAACCAGCATACCATACTATAATACAATATGTGAGGACACTTTCTATGGTGGACCGATAGAAAGAGGTCATCAGCCGTTGTTCCACCTAATTTTTCCGCAGGACTCTAAGGAAATGAAGTCTGGTTGGGCCTTTCCAATCACCTGAGACTTGTTGTTTTTCCTGGTGAGATCTTGACTGATAAGCACTCCCAAGAATTAAAAGAGGAAACCCTTTCCACACAGCCTCCCTCAATATTCAGTGGGGCAGGTTCCTTTCTGTGCTTCCGGAAATTTAGCACGATTTCCTTTGTCTTACTAGTATTTAGATGTACTGTAAGTTGTTTCTTGAGCACCATGCGGATACCTTCTGGACTTCTTCCCTGTATGCTGATTCGTCGCCTCCAGTTATGAGACCCACCACTGTTGTGTCATCTGCAAACTTTATTATGATGTTGGATGGATCAGAGGATATGCAGTCATCTGTATACAGCGAGTACAGGTAGAGGCTGAGCACACAGCCCTGAGGGGAGCCTGTGCTGAGCTTCAGCATGGAAGATGTAAAGGACCCAACCCTTACTGTTTGTGGACTATCCCTCAGGAAGTCTTTGATCCAGTCACAAGTGAGGGAAGGGAAATTCAGGTCAGTCAACTTTTCAATGAAAATTCCCAGTAAGATGGTGTTAAAGGCCGAGCTATAGTCCATAAAAAGCATTCTGACATAATTCCCAGATTTCTCCAGGTGGCTCAGTGTGATATGTAGAGCGGTGGTGATGGCATCGCCTGTCGACCTGTTGCTTATATAAGCAAACCAGTGTTGATCAAAATTTGGTGGAAGACAGGACCTGAGGTGTTGTAGGACCAGTCTCTCAAAGCACTTCATCACTATAGACGTCAGTGCAATGGGTCTATAGTCATTCAAGCTTTTTATGGCTGCTTTCTTCGGAACTGGGATAATGGTGGCTGCTTTCAAGCATGATGGGACTCTAGCCTGTTGCAGGGAGAGGTTAAAAATCCTTGTCAGGACCCCTGTTAATTGGTCAGCACAGTTTTTTACCACTTTTCCCAACACCCCGTCTGGACCTGCAGCTTTGTTGGGATTTACAGTCTTCAGCTCAGCTCTCACTTGATGTTCATCCAGGGTGAGTGGCTGTAGGTTAGAGGGCCTTTGGGCTAAAGCCACAGAGACTGATCTTTTTACCTCAAAGTGGGCAAAGAAGTTATGTAGCTCCTCTACTACCAGGGCATCATCATTGGCTATTTTTTTCGTATTGTCCTTATAGTTGGTGTAGCCCCACCTGTCTTGAGTTATTATCTTCCAGATACTTTTCTACCTTTTGTTTGTATTTTTATTTAGCCGCCTTAATGCCTCTTCTCAAGTTTGCTCTGGCTTCATTATATTTGTCTTCGTTTCCTGCCTTGAAGGCGGAGTTTTGGGCTCTCAGAAGTGATTGTACCACTGGTGACATCCAGGGTTTACGATTACTGTAAACTCCGATGTGCTTATTTACTGTTACATTGTCTGTGCATGTTTTAATGTATGAGAGTACAGTGTCAGTGAATTCTTGCAGCTCCAAATGTTCAAATATACTCCACTTGGTAGTCTCAAAGCAGTCCTGCAACTGGCAGAGTGCTCCCTCTGGCCAGATTTTGACAGTTTTCAAGACTGGTCGTATCCTTTTCCTAAGGGGGATATATTTTGGGCACAGCAGAAGAGAGATGTGGTCAGACGTACCCAGATGGGAGAGGGGGATTGTTCTATATGCCTGTCTTAAGTTTGAGTACATATGGTCTAGAGTATTCTTACCTCTGGTGGTACATTGCACATACTGCACAAACTTAGGGAGAACAGATTTTAGACTGGCTTGATTAAAATCCCCAGCCACGATAAAAGCGCCCTCAGGGTAAGTTTGCTGCTGCCTCTCGATGGCATCATGTAACTTAGGGAGTGCTTTGCTAACATTTGCATCAGGTGGAATATAGACAGCAGTGATAACTATAACAGAAATCTCTCTAGGTAAATTAAATGGCCGACAAATGACAGTTAAGAACTCCACATCTGCAGAACAGTGTGTATAAACAACTCTACTGTTGGTACACCAGTTATTATGTGTGTAAATACAAAGTCCTCCACCTTTGCTTTTACCAGAGTTGTTGTTTCTGTCAAAACGGTGTGTGGTCCGGTGCAAGTGGATGAAGTCTCTGTGATGATCATCACACAGCAGTCACAAATGAGCTTATTTGTTGCCATCCATAACTCTAGTTCATCAGTTTTGTGGATAAAGGATCTAGAGTTGGTTAGAAAAATGCTTGGTAATGCTGGTCTGTGAGGTTGCTTCCATAACTGAACTAGCAAACCAGCTCTGCATCCCTGCTTCTGCTTCCGCTCTCTTCGCTGCCTCCTAGGCCAAACAACGATCCATGGAGAGCCTGGCAGTCTTACTATGTCACTCGGTATATTATGAGACTGCTGGAAGTTGCTGGTAATATCTAGTCAACTAGAAGATCCAATCTTTAATAACTCCCTGCGGGTATAGACTAGTTTTTGCCTAACTCTACTGTATATTGGTTTTATGTATGTATGTATGTATGTATGTATGTATGTATGTATGTATGTATGTATGTATGTATGTATGTATATAATTGTTCCCACAACATGATCAGCTCAAAAACCTAACATACATACATACATACATACATACACATATATATATTTGTGTGACAACACCCTGTTAAGCCCCAACTAAGGGAGGCCTAATGGGTAAGGCTCCTGCCTAGCATGTAATACAGCCCCGGTTCAAATCCCAGTAAGGGTATGGCTAGCTGATAAGAGCTAAAAAGCTCGAAATAGATCTATACTAGTCTCCCTGACTTATTTATTGATCAGCTCAAAAACGTAACAAACGTATAGTATATTGGTTCCCTCCTGTAATTGCTTTTCATATTTTTGAAAACAGCCATATTCATACACTACATGTTGAAAATAGATGCTAGCAATTTACTTGTTTTTTTATATGTCATGGAATTCAGTGGATGGTTGTCAGTCTAAGACAGTGATGGCTAACGTTTTTTGGCTCGCGTGCCAAAAGCGGGGGGAGCACAGGATGGTCATGCGTGGGCGTGTCACAACCATAATGCTATGTGCGCAACCCCCTGCTTTTGGTGCACTTTTTTCACCCTCCCCAGGCTCCAGAGGTTTCATGGTGAAAACAGCCTGCCCCCCCCCCCCCCACCTCCAGAGGCTTCAGGAGCTTCCCTGAAGCCTTCAGAGGGTGAAAAACAGCCTCAAAAGAAGGCCTAAATCAGCTGGCCAGCACACACAAGCGCGCTGGAGCTGACAGGGCAATGCTTCGCATGCCCTAAGAAATGGTTCCACGTGCCACTTGTGGCACCCGTGCCATAGGTTTGCCATCACTGGTCTAAGAGATGTACGGTACTTAAAGAGGCAAGACATGGTTCCTTTTTGTAACATATCTTCTCTTATTCAGTTAGAGAGAAAATTGATTGGCTTATGGTTTTCCAATACTATTTTAGAGTTTTGAGTTAACAGAATGTCAATTTCAAGTTGGTGTGCATGTGCATTAAGAGCTGGAAATGGAATATTGGTTTAAATGCACTGGTCAGTAACTTATGCAAAAAAGGTATTGTTGCATACACAAATTTTCCAGTTTAAGCAGCTGGTAACTATCTTGACCACTTCAGCTGACTTATATCTTGCTGAAGTCACCACTAATAAATGTCCTAATTCTACATTTTATCAAGTTAGATGCTTAGATTAAATATAAATTTGGTTCTAAAGACAAAAATAGTTCTGTCTTTCAGGTAGGATTCTGTTTTATCATTGCGGATTACAATTATTGTTATACTTATGCAGCCTAAAGTGTTTCTTGATTGTGCCTTTTTAAATTGTTTATAATATAGTAGATATCGGTATGTATGTAATTCTAGAATCAGAAAATAGCTGTCTGTTCAAGCCTCAATATTTTGTTCTTGGAAAATATTGTTCTCCAGTGTCGCTTTATGGAATGCTACTCATGACTGCAATGGGCACTTATTAATTCATGTATCTAATATGAACAATAGTGAAAGGCACTATACATATTATATTAACTTATGTTTACATTACATATACTGTATTTTCCCAAAAATAAGACAGGGTCTTATTTCCTCCCCCCCCCCCCCGAAATAAGCACTTGGCCTTATTTTTGAGGAGGTCTTATTATTTTTGAGGTGCAGGAGGTGGTGAGTGCTCACCTCATGGCGGCTGCTGTGTTGCAATATTTTGGGAGAGGACTTATTTTTGGGGCAGGGCTTTACATGCGCTCAAAAGCCCAATTGCACTTATTATCCAGGAGATCTTATTTTCAGGAAAACAGGGTAGCATATATAATATATGCAAAGTACTGTAACAACTGCTGCTGTCTTAGCTTACCTTCTTCTGCTTTTTGTCCTGGCACCATGATATAAAATCTGAGGTGAGAGTAAAACTTCCCTTTGTGACCCAATGATGTTTCCTAGATTAAATAATACTGCAAGATGTAAGTGTGGAAATAACTGTTCATTATTTCTTTAGAAAAGAATAAATATACCTCATTCTTCTCACAAATTCTGGAAAATGAGACTAAAATCTGCAACAGTAAATAATAAATAATACATTTTGTCAAGATCCTGCTATAGGTAGACTGTTAATTTTATTTCCTTAGGATTTTTAAAAAACTATCTATGTGTATACAGATAGTCCTCAACGTATAACCACAATTGAGCCCAAAATTTATGTTGTTAAGTGAGACATGCTTTGCCCCATTTTACAACATTTCTTGCCATAGTTGTTTAAGTGAATCACTGCAGTTGGTAAGTTAGTAACCTGGTTGATAAGTGAATCTGACTTACCCATTGACTTTGCTTATCAGAAGGTTGTAAAAGGAGATCATGTGACCTTGGTGCACAGCAAGTCATAAATATGAACCAGTTGCTAGGCATCTGAAATTTGATCATATGATCATGGGGATGCTGTAAATGTCATAACTGTGAAAAATAGTCATAAGTTCCATTTTTTAGTGGTAATGTAATTTTGAACGGCAACTAAATGAACTGTTGTAAGTTGAGGATTACCTGTATTTGAAAAGCAGTACCTTAAACCACTACCACACATGAATATCATGTGATAAGGCTGGAATGAGACTCATTGGTTTTATTAGAGCTGGAATGAAACCTATTCCTTAAAGTATGGGAAAAGTGCAAGTTGTATGAAAAGCCCCAGGCAGGCAATAGCATTCACCAAAAAGTCAAAAATGTCAACACAGGAAATAAGACAAGAATACAGATATCTACTGTTTATATTACCTTTTGAGTACCCTGCAGCCCACATAGCTTTTTTAGCAATTTAACACCACCTTCCCTTTCCCACATATCTTTATCTTCATTGCCCATTTGTACTTTGAAAACGGTCCTCTCTTTTTCCAGGAGTTAATGTTTTCTTCCTGCCAGATTAGAATGAAGTACTAAGAGGTATTCTAAAGAAAGGAGTAAAAGAAAATATATGGAGTGAGTGGAAAAAAAACCTTACGCTGAATTTTGCATTTCACTTTTATGAAGTAGAGATTTTCCCAATTTGTGTAGGTGTTCTTAAGTATGATTCAGAACACCGTATTCATCCCCCAGTGGATTGGTATGGGCAACGTTACACTGGATTGCAAGATACTTTTTAGATTTGAGGTCCTAGATCAGGGGTCCCCAATCTTTTTTTCACCAGGGACCGGTTTCATTTTAAAGAAAATTCTGCGGACCGGCTGAGTGGCTCAGCAGTCATGTGACTGGGTGGGCGTGGCCAACTTGGAAAATGTGAAACTCACTTAACAATGATCTTGGTGAGCAACCAAACTTTTGGCCTCAACTGTGGTCATAAGTTCTTTCTTTCTTTCTTTCTTTCTTTCTTTCTTTCTTTCTTTCTTTCTTTCTTTCTTTCTTTCTCTTTTTCTTTCTTTCTTTCTCTCTCTCTCTTTCTTTTTCTTTGTCTCTGTCTTTCTCTCGCTATTTCTTTCTTTCTCTCTCTTTCCCTTTCTCTCGCTATTTCTTTCTCTTTCTTTTTCTCTTTCCCTCTTTCTCTCTCTTTTTCTTTCTCTCTCTTTCTCTCTTTCTGTATCTTTTTCTGTCTCTTTCTTTCCTTTCTGTCTCTTTCTCTCTGTCTGTCTTTCTCTCTCTCCCACTTTCTTTTTCTTTCTTTCTCTTTCTTTCTCTGTCTCTCTCCTTCATCTGCCCATCTCTGTCACTCTGTGTGTGTGTGCGTGTGTCTGTCTTGCATTCACTCAATCACTCATTCTGTGTCTCTGTCTATCTTTCTCTCCCTCCCTCCCTCTCTCTGTCTCTCTATGTGTCTCTGTCGTTCCCCCCCCCCCCAGCCTCCTCAGCCCGTCCGCCGTGCTTGGTCACTCGTTCGCTCGTTCAGGCTCCGTGGCTGGGTAGGAGCCGGGCTGCAGGGCTGGAGAGGAGGAGGAGGGAGGAGGGGACAGCCCATTGGGCAGAGCGCGCGGGAGAACGCAGGAGGATGGTGGGGGCTCTTCCTCCACCCTCGTCGACGGAGGGACTCCTGTGCGCCGCCGGAGCAACCTTCCCTACGGCCGCCAGTTCCCTCCCCCGCCCGCGGAGCCTCCGCAGCCCCTGGAAGAAAATGAGTGGCCGCCATGCCAGCAGGGGAGGGAATCGGTGGCCGGTCCAGCGGCGCCCAGGAGTCCCTCCGTCGACGAGGGTGGAGGAAGAGCCACACTCCAACGGCACGAACAGCCGCGCCTGCGTTCTCCCGCGCGCTCTGCTCAGGGGGCTGCCCCCTCCTCCTCCTCTCCAGCCCTGCGGCCCGGCTCCCACCCAGCCACGGACCGGCACCGGTCCACGGACCGGGGGTTGGGGACCCCTGTCCTAGATTGTATAAAATAGCATGAATGTGTACGGCATAGAAGTGGATTCAAGCTATGCTTATGGCATACTAGCCAAAATTTTCAAAAGTGCACTGCTATTATCTACTAATAGGAAATACTCTGTGAGATATAGGTATGATTAACTTTTATGAAAATTAAGTCCAAGTCCAAGGAGGTTGAAAATAGCTAGTTTTGATTAGTTTGCCAACTGCAATTTCTAGCAACAGAAATTATAAGCTGCTCAGTTATCCTGAGCTAAGATGGGCAGCCAATAAATTTTATAAATAAATAAATCACCACTAGGGAAGACTACCAGAATGCTTTTGACATGGAATTGCTGCTTGGCATATTACTTATAAACTGCAAATGGTGCAGAATGTAGTTCCCATATGCTGACAGTAAGAACCATTATAGCCATGACAGATATACTGCAGGTGCTGCATTGGCTAATAGTTTTTGGGTGGGTTCCAAATGCTCTTTTTGGCATTTAGACCCCTTCTCTTTACTTATATATTTACTAAATTTTTATACCGCCAATTACACTTGTGTGGGTGTACAAGTATACCAAAATATCTTAGAAATAAGATAGGAATGACCCATCCTGTATATTTTTTCTGGTAAGGGATGCTGAATGTTCTCCAGATACAAAGGGTAAGAAATGAGTGGGAGATAGGGAGAGAGAGGGTGCTTATCTTTGGTGAACTTGACCTTGTGGAATAGCCTTCCCCTTGAACAATGGGTTGGTGCGAATCCCTTTCCAAAGTTGCCAACAAAACTTTTCCACAGGGCAATCAACAATTAGTGTTGCTTGATAGCTGCAGCAATGTACAGTATTTGTATTTGCTTATTCTTTTAGTGTAAGCATACATTTTATGTTATGATTTATGGTTTTAATTATATTCTGTTATTTGAATGGCTTAGTGTAAACCGTGATGAGTTGCAAGTATTAACAATGTAGAAGCACAATTAATTAATTTAAAAAAAATGTGGATGGGAAAGAAAACCCACTGCACCAGAATAGCTCACAATACTGGATATAATTGAAAATATTATATCTCATTTTGCAGCTAAATGTTATGAAATATCTTCATCTCTAAATTTGCAAAAGAAAATTTCAGAAGCTAATAATTCAGAAAATGGCAGTATGTTTTTTTAAGTTTGACTGGGAGCTGCTCAGTTGGTCAGAAGATAGGCAGCTATATACATATTTTAAATAACATAAAAATAAAAAGTTAGAAAAGCAAAATGAATTTAATTTGAAAGAATCATTGTTTTTTTGAAATACAAAGAAAAAAACGGGTAAAATAATTCTGGCCCACATCCAGGGTTATACAGCATCATTTTCATTCTAAGAGACAAATGTAACAGCTGTATTCATTAGAAATTAAGTTTTCTAAAATAATCTCTTTACCTGAAACTTTAAAAATATTTTAAGCAATTAAAATGTTAAAACACTTGTTGCCTAACACTTAAGCATATGAAAGGTAAATTTAATAGACTTTTAAGAAATTGAAACCAAAAATATGTCCACCAATTCAGTACAAACTATAGACCTTAGTTTAGTTAATATTTCAAGCTTTTTAGACTGTGGTTTATGAAACTGGAAAGATGCTGTATGGTTGTGCACTATTTCTCTTATTATATTCTAACCTCAGCATGATTTATTTCATTCTTACTATATTATATCATTTGACTAAATAACACTTAACACAATAATATCCCTGATTACTTTTCCAAGTAGAAAGGTACCAAGTAAATGGTTTGGGACCAGGGGTGGGTTGCTGCACATGCGCAGAACAATTTACAGTGAACTGCGCATGCACAGTCACTAAAAAAAATAAAATGGCAGCGCCCAGCAGTGGTGAGGGAACCAGTTCGGGGGCATGGCAGACTTTGGTCACTGCTAGTTCTGTGACCCAGGCCTAAATTCCACTACCGGTTTGGCCAAACCGGCAGCAACCCATCTCTGTTTGGGACCATCTGAGATGCAGGATTTCTGGCACTAAGCAAATAGATTTGAACAATTTTTTTGATATAGTACTGCCTGAAAACACTTTACAAGAGAATGTATATTGAAAGTATGTAAGAAAGCTTTGGGGGGGGGGGGGAGTTTAAGAAGAAATATGTTGCTACAACACAAGTATTCTAACAGGAATCATAGAGCTCAGATACAAACATCAATGTTATTAGTACAAATCAGAGGTGGTATACTCAGCAGGTTCTGACCAGTTCTGGAGAACCGGTAGCAGAAATGTTGAGTAGTTTGGAGAACCAGTAAATACCACCTCTGACTGGCTCCACCCCCATCTATTCTCTGCCTCCTGAGTCTCAGCTGATCGTGAGGAAATGGGGATTTCACAGTAACCTTCCCCTGGAGTGGGGTGGGAATGGAGATGTTACAGTATGCTTCCACTACCACACCCACCATGTCATGCCCACCAAGCCATGCCCACAGAACCGATAGTAAAAAAAAAAAAAATCCCACCACTGGTACAAATGTTTATTATTACTAGGCTCAAGATGTTCATAAAAACTGATTGCTAGAAACTTAAAATTAGTCAACTAATTTTCTTTATCTTAATTTATTCTTAACTGCCCTCAGCTGTTTCCTTCTTCTGTGGCCATACTCTATTATCCAAGGTTGGAAGGCAAATATCTGATTTGATGAAATGATCCATTGATAATGATTCTTTTAAAATTGATTGTTCATGTTATTTAGACCTTGTTAAATCATAAGATCAAAAAGAACAGGAAGGTTATCTAGTCAAATATCTATTCCTGAAGCGCAGTTTTCTACATATGACTGGATTAGCTCTTAGTATGCTTTGCTGATGCACACTAATTCATATTTATGTATATGGGTTACTGTAATTAATACTACTGTATTATTAATTATTAATAGTGTATTAAATTAGAGAAGAGCTGCTACAAATTTGTAGACCTTGAAAACGTTTCTCACAAAGGAAAAATGCTTCTGAGAAGTAGATCTATGTAATAAATGCAATATCTAATTGTATCAGTTATATTAATTTACATATATAGTTTTGAGAAGTACCTTCATTGTAGTAAAGGCCAATGAAATATGAAGTGCAGTTATAGTAAATATATTTTTCTTTAAAGTATATATTTCCTCATATGATTATTCATAAACAATCACTTCATGAACTAGATAATTAAGGTTTGTATATTATTGTTATAAACAAGAATAGACTTCTTGTATCTGTATTTTAGCTTCCTAACAAAATAATGATAGTTATTTAATAATAGTGATAATGTTGATTAAAAAAAACCAAAGAAATGAAAAATAAAATAACTAGAAAAAGTGAACAGATAAAATACTATATCAAACAGATGGAACATTAGAATACTAATATGAAGAGTTTATTTTGAGTACCACCTTAGTTTCTCTAAATGCTAATGCATATGAAATGTCTCTTACTATTTTTCATTGCATGGGGCAATTTTCCGTATCATTTGTTGATTTGATACGACTGTTTATCATGCAGTGTCTGATAAGTGGCTTAGAAGAAGGGGGTAGGAGAGCTGGGCTCACTTCCTCTGAATAGCTATCAAGTGGAGCTGGCTAGACTGATAAGATGTTTTCCAGGAAGTTGTTGTAAAAGAAGAGGTTCCTGTGTATTGTATTGTCCTGAAAGTGACAGGTCACCAGGAAGTGAGGGGCAAGAGCAAAGCAGTAGATAAAACCTCAGCATAGTGTAAGGATTAAAGTACAGATGGAAAAGTTACATCTAGTTAGTCTGATTCCCTTATAAAATGGAATAACAGCATGGACATAGGGAGGGACCTCTCTCAGTTTTATTCAGATTTGAAGAAATCTTTAATTCTCTTCACCTGCATTTCACATATAGTGAAATAAACATTTCTTTTCTTCAGCTAGAATAAATCAAATAAAACATAGAGATCTTAAGGCAGAACAAAAACATTAAAAATCTGTTTATAAGAAATAATAGTGGAATAAAAATGGGAAACAGTTTTAGGAATTTATCATCTTCATCTCAGGGTGGGGGAAATGCTTTGCAGTGTTTTCATTGGATTACCAAAAGGACAGACAGATCCAAAGTACAGTAGGATCTACTAGTATTGTATATACTATGCCGCCCCGGGTCCCTCTGTGGGAGATGGGTGCGGGATATAAATATGATAAATAAATATATATCCTAGTCAAAATATTTTAATCGTAGTAAGTAAATTTATTTAAAGAAAATGTTGTGGTTTCCATTGTTAAAATCAGCGATCAACAATGATTATTAATATTTATTAATTGAACACTTTTATTGAATCTTTGTGTAGCTTTGGTAGTCACTTTGAAAGTTTTGTCAGCTCTGGAATGATTGCTGATATAGATACAATATATGTGCTGTATAGACCCCTTTAGTGCAATAAATTACTTCACAGCTCCCTTTTCTATACTTTGCTCTGATTAATATACCCATGATTCTAATGAAAAACAAAACAAAAAGAAAATAGAACTCATAATTTCAAAGTCTGCTTAAAACTGATATGTATATCATGTTATCCAAAAAGTAAAAAGCTATTAGAAATCTGAGTTCTTTTTCTCTTGCAGACCCCATAATTAAATATAACTTCCATGAATCTTGAAAAATATGTTTATATTTGTATAGAAACTTTTATTGAATCCTTGCCATGGTTGAATTTCTAGCTGGAAAAAATTAGAAAAGTTAATCATTGCTATCTCTCATCTTTCCATTTGCCAGTGAAAGAAAAGCTCGGTATCACTATAAAGGTTTACAGTATCCCTATGAAATGGATTGTGCATTCACTTCTTAAACAGAAAATAAGTTTCCATAGAGATAGTGGGAATTTCATTTTCAGGATATCAGTTTTACAGCATATGGAATATTAAACAGCAGAAACATTTGACGTACACAGTTTTGATGAATGTGGATTATTGGAGGACATTATCAAATTCTTCCAGAATAAATTCTGAATGTGATTGAGTTCAGAATGTGGTCAAACTCTTTCCATTTTAGAATGTTATAAATTAATGGGGGGGGGGGGGGGGGGGGGAATTGTAAATAATACTGAACAGCAAACAAAATCTGAATTCCAATTAATGTTAATTCTTGAATTTACTGTCTGTAAAATACTTTTAGCTGCATAAAATAAATGCAGCTTTCTCTTGCTGACAGTCTTACAAACTCACTCAGAACAAGCAGTGTGAAGCTTGCCTCAGTGTATGATAAAAATAGGTGCCCTAATACAGCACACACACACACACCCGCAATTCCCAAGCTTGTATGTGAAGCTGCAGTTGCGTGATCAGAGGGTGCTTGTGCACGACACTCCATTCATGTGACTGGAGGGCGCATGCATGCCACTTGCACAAATGGAGCTGTGCGCACATGCATCCTCCTGCCACTCACACGTCCCCCCCCCCCCATGCCACAGTTAGAAAGGTTGGAGGCTGCTGCCCTAAAATATTCCTCACTGGTCTTGCTCTTCAGTAATTAATTTGGTCTTGAACTCTAATATCTCTTAGCCCTGAAAACATGTCTGTAAAATACAGGTAGTCTTTATCTTACAATCATTTGTTTAGTGACCATTCCATGAGTTACAATGGCACTCAAAAAAGTGATTTACAACCATTCCTCACACGTATGAGTGTCCCAGCATCCCTGCAATCAGGTGATCAAAATTTGGGCACCTGGCAACCAGCATGTATTTACGATGGTTGCAGCATCCTAGAGTCATCTGATCGCCATTTGAGACCTTCCTAAATGTCTTCCAGCAGACAAAATTAACAAAGGAAGCCAGATTTACTTAACACCTCCCTGATTCTCTTAACTGCAATGATTTGTTTAATAACCATAGCAAAAAAGGTCATAAAATTGGGCATGACTTATTTAACAACTGCTATGTTTGGCAACCAAAATATTGGTCTCAATTGTGGTCATAACTCGAGGATTACCTCTGTTATAAATTGCCCCCCCCCCCCTAACAAAGATAGGAAACTCATTATGGTTTCCTGATTTGTGGTTACAAAATAAGATTAGATTATTCTGCCTAGAAAGCTTCAAAATTGTGGTAGTCTTTGCAAAGTTTTTTTTTTAATGCACAAGTATATGACAGACCTTTGCAAGAAGTATCAATTTTGTCAAAGCTGAAGCTATAAGGAAAATGGAAATGTGTTGGTATTATTACAGTACTATGTTTTTGCTTCTCATGCTAGGAATGATTTAAAGCTTCTGTGCTTTCATTTTCTGGTGAAATAATGAGAATTTTCACTGATGCATATCTCTTATCCAAACCTAAAACTGAGTAGTTCTGCTATTAAAGTAAACCTTTATCTACCTTAAATTTAAATTTAACTTTCAGTCCTGCAGTGCAGTTTCTAAATTGCTTAAACAATCTATAATATCATTTGTGATCCAAAGCATCATTTGCTAAGCTATCAGTGCAGGCAGACTGTTTCTACAATTAATTTAGTTCTGTGGCCCCTTTTCTTCAAATTCTTGTTTAATCACACTAATTTAATTCAAGTCATGTTGTTCAATAATTGTTGGAAGATTTTGAATAAAAGTGTTTACTTTTTACTGTCTTTACTTTTCTCTTACTCCCCCTACTTTGCTAATTATTTAAGCTTCTCCTATGATTCACCTCATTGCTTTCTTTTCCATTCATCCTGTAGCATGGGCCTGTGTTGCTCATGCATCAAGTCTTTCTTTTTTCTGCCTTAAATCCTGTCTTTATTTAATTAAGAGTTGGTGATTGAATGGTAGCAGGATCTATTTCTTCTGAGACTGCTTCCAAGGGCCTCTAGAGAACTGAAAATGTGAATATTTTTTCTAATATAACAGGATTTATGTGAAAATATTCATTAAGCAGTCTAAAGGAGTTGCTGTTTGCTCAACAAGCTAAGATTATAATTTATCTGGTATCACATTGCTGTTTTGTATTTAAAAGTTGTTAAAAATCAGGAACTAATGAGTAAAAAATGTGTAGTACACTATTTGATGTTAAAGATTACTAATCACATGTTAAATGCTGTGTACACTATTAGATCCTGTTAGATACATCGAGTAATTATCTGAAAACAATAGGTACAATAAATTCCTATTCTGTAAAGATACTTTATTCAACATTGTTATCTGGAACAATGGTATACTTAGCAGCAGAATTCAATCTCCTAGAAAGAAGTGAGAAGGTGCAATAAACTTAGCATAGTTTAGATCAGTGCCCCAGGGTTGTTTCCAGTACCTAAATGCAATGCCTATAAGCATACATATACTACCAACACTTTATTTGGTGTCCTTGTAAAAGAGTATGAGCTAATTAATTTAAAAAATTGTTATGGAAGGTTGTTACCCCATTCTCTGTTCTTCAGAGGAGATATTCTTCATGTGGCCTTTTACAAATACCATCAATCCCTTTTTATTGAATGTAAAGTAAAGTAAATCTTCACTTCAAGATACTAGCTTATGAAATATAAGGTTACATTGAGGTGGAAGGAGAGCAACAGCATGGGAGGAGGAAAAACAGAAACTGAACAGCTATGCAGCAGAGCATGGCTCTAGATAGGACCAAACAAACAAAATAATTGTTTTATCCATATGTTACAAAAAAATGGCAATAGATAAAGTGATCCTACTGTATTTCTTCCTTTCTCCCGCTATCTACCTACCTACATAACTACTGTATTTCTCCCTCTCTATCTATCCTTCTACCTACCTACCTACTGTATTTTTTCCTCTCTCTATTCCTCTACCTACCTACCTACTTGCTGTATTTCTCCCTATCTATCTATCCCCCTACATACCTACCTACTGTGTTTCTTCCTATCTATCTATCCCTCTCCCTCCCTCCCTACCCACTGTATTTCTCCCTATCTATCCCCCTACTTACCTACCTACCTAACCTACCTACTGTATTTCTCCCTCTCTGTCTATCCCTCTACTTACCTACCTATGTATTTCTTCCTTTCTCCCTCTATCTATCTACTTACCTACTGTAATTCTCCCTCTCTATCACCTACCTACCTACCTACTGTATTTCTTCCTTTCTCCCTCTACCTACCTACCTACTGTATTTCTCCCTCTCTATCTATCACCCTACCTACCTACTGTATTTCTCCCTATCTCTCTATCTATCCCCCTACCTACCTACCGTATTTCTCCCTATCTATCCCTCTATCTACGTACCTACCTACCTACCTACTGTATTTCTCCCTATCTATATATTCCCTTATCTACCTACCTACTGTAATACAATAATACAATAGCAGAGTTGGAAGGGACCTTGGAGGTCATCTAGTCCAACTCCCTGCCTAGGCAGAAAGCCTTATACCATTTCAGACAAATGGCTACCCAACATCTTCTTGAAGACCTGCAGTGTTGGGGCATTCACAACTTCTGGAGGCAACTTCTGTTCCACTGGTTAATTGTTCTCACTGTCAGGAAATTTCTCCTCAGTTCTAAGTTGCTTCTCTCCTTGATTACTTTCCACCCATTGCTTCTTGTTCTGCCCTCAGGTGCTTTGGAGAATAGCTTGACTTCCTCTTCTTTGTGGCAGCCTCTGAGATATTGGAAGGCTGCTATCCTGTCTCCCTTAGTCCCTCTTTTATTTTATTTTTTTTATTTTTTTTTATTGAAAAAGTTTTATTGGTTTTACATTTTTTAACAGGATAGGGTAATGGTTAGAAAGAAATTTTGAGAGCATTCACGTCAGAGTCGTCGGACCTTCCGAGACCTCAAAATACACATTAAAAAAAAGTTAACATAGAAAACATTTTCCATACCACTACAAGATGAAAGCAAGTACATTTACCTAAATTCTCCCTTCCATGCTGTCAGACATTTACAAAAAGTCCGGATAGAAATATTATACAAAATTGTTCAAGAAAAATCAAGGCAAAGTTATTTTTTGGATCTAAGTCTTTTGGCTATTGTATCTTCTTTCTCTCCCCCCTGGCCCCCCGCGGGCGGGGCCGTGACCCCCTCCGTCCCCCCTGGATCTTCCCCCAGGGCAGAGGAATGTTTTTTAAGAAAGGCTTCCGCCTCAGCAACTGTTTTAATCCTCACTCTTCCTCCTTCCCAGAACACCAGCATCCCTTCGGGTGTCACCCACTTGAACCAAATCCCGTGATCAAACAATGTTTTAGACAAGAAGGAAAATTTCCGTCTTGCATCTCGAATCTTTCTAGGAATCTGCTTCAAGATAGTGACCGTTTTTAGTTGGTAAATTAATGGACTTTCTCTCTGCAATTTCAGGATTTCCTCTCTGGTTGACCTTCTAACAAATTTCACATGTATCTCTCTAGGCACTTCATTCATCCTGGCATATGCAGAATTAATTCTATAGGCTAGGTCAATGTCCCCCCTGATCTCATCCTTAGGTTTTTGTAAATAGTCTGCTAAAATTGTACTCATAAGATCAGGTAGGCATTCACCAGATTCCTCAAGAACATTCTGAAATCTCAAAAAATATGTCATTCTTTCCATATCTATCCTAGACACATGCCCATTTATTTCCCCCACCTCATTAGAAACATTTTTAATCTCTCCCTTAGCCCCCTCCAGCCCTCCTTCCAATTCTTCATTCTTCTGTGTATTCTCCAACACTTGCTTCCGGGTATCCAATAGTTCCTTTTTAAAAGTACTATTTTCAGCCCTCTGGGCCTTTATTTCTAATATCAAAGTTTGCATAGAAGTTTCAAGAGAAGCCATCCTTTGTTCCAAATTTACAAGTGCTGCTTCTTGTGCCATGGTTAAAAGTTAAAATCACTGCCACCAAGATGGCGTTTTCCGGGTGGGGCTGGTGGGGCAAACCAGGAGCTCAGTTCAGTTCAGGGCTGTGAAGTTGCAAACCATTCAGAAACCAAAAGAGACACAATTTCCCAAATCAGCAAATAATAATAACGAAGGTATTCCAGAGAAGAAGTCACAAATCCATCAAAAGAAAAAAAATTTCAAAAATCCAGAGAGAGTCCTGCTTTCAAAGAGACGCTGGAAATTTTCCTTAGTTGAAATAGTCAGGCAAGGGACAAAGTGAAGCCACTTCCACCGCCCATCTCGCAGCCAGAGGGAGAGAGTAGCAAAAAAAAGAAATTTTTTAAGCTCAGCCAGACCTAGAAACAATGTTGCAGAAAGTCACAATCCACTTTCCCTTGTTAAAGACAGTCCGGAGTGAAAGTTTCCGCTTTCTCTTTGCAGAGAAGCCATTTTAACGTGCCGCTTAAATCCGAGGGGGGTTTTTTTAAAATTAAACACCCCCCTCCCAGTCCGTTCAGCCTGGCTGGCAGCAAGGAAAAAAAGGTGTTCTTTTAAACTCACTCTCTCTCGCAGCTGAAGCCTCGGCGATCCGCCCGATCTCTCCGTTCAGCCCTCTCCATTAAAGCGAATGGCACCGACAGCCGTTGGGGAAGGAAAAAACCCCCGCTAGCATGTTCCTCTCCTCCTAGGTCGCAGAGAGGAGCGCCCTCCCCACCGCCGTGACGAGGGCCGCTCCCTCTGAGCCGACCCTGCGGGAAACCTCCGGTAACCGGAGAGTTTCGCCCCCCTGGGGGGGCAGAAAAGGCAACAAAGCGGCGAGCGAGCCCTAGGCTCGCCCGTCTCCGCTGGAGCCGGATACCGGAAGTCCTCTTTTATTAACTGTATTTCTTCCTCTCTCTCTCTCTATGGGCCACCTGGGAGTTTGCTATCCCAGTGCCTTTTTGGCCCTAAGAGGCCTCCGTACGTGGCTAAGGAAATGACTTGCCTGGTGGGAGGAGTTCCAGGGAGGTGAAAACCTGGTCAGTGGGTACATTTTACATTTGTGTACCTTGCACACGACACACGTGTGCTAGGCACAAAATGAGTAGGTGTTCTAATATCAGAAGTCCTTGTGAACATTGTGTGAAAAATTGAGGTAAATCGGTCCAGTAGTTTTTGAGATTAATGGATTCGTACAAACTATTTTACATTTTTATTTATATAGATTTAAACAAGTAGATTGAAGTTGGGCAGCCAATAAAATTTAATAATAATTTTAATAAATCAGAGTATGTTTGCATTGGCTTAATGAGGATGTTAGATGCTGTTGAGTCAGACTGATTCAATTCCTATGTGGACCAATATTTTCAATCTCAACCTGACCTGGACAACAACCCACAGTTACTGCATTCTAGTGATACTTTTGATCCCATTCATCTATCTTATCAATTGTTCTCATGTTCTTATACTTTCAAGATGTAAAGTGAAGGTGTAAATTTGTTCACTTTTACACAGCATTCTACATAGCTTGAAAGCATTTTTTTTCCATGAAAGCAAGGAAAACTTTTTCACTATGCCTTGATTAAAATTTGGTATGCCAGATACAAAATAAAATTGTTTAGGAGCCAAATCTAGTTATTGCTACTGTAATTGCACTTCTTAACCAGAAACTCTAGAAGGTATCTATATACTACTAGAACTCTTGATTCCTGTAATTTTTAACTGAGTGAAACAGTGCACTACCGAGTAAACCCTTTTGTACCTATGTACCTCAAATGGGCTAATTTATAAAATGCCTCCAACATTTGGGATCCAGGACTTCTTTGGAATTGAAATTTGGCAAATTTTATAAAACAGTTTATCTCATAAACATTTTCATAATAGTTTGATATAATTCAAAATGTCATAAAATATTTCCTGCACTGATGTTTGACTCTGCTACATAGACAGATACATATTTTCCAGTGAAACAAGTACATTAGGTCTTCTGTTATTGTTGAAAGCTTTGAGGAAACTGGTAAGGAAGGAACATCTCTGAAAGGATGACCCCAAGGGGTAATGGGTTGTCTAGTAAGCAAATAACATTATACACTAGGTAATTGCTGCTGTTACTCTGAAGGTTATAAAAGTCTACTTATAGTGTTCATTTATCCAGACTCACAGCACAACCTAGCCATGTGTCAGCTCCTCTAGGTAAACCAGTCCAAGCAATCAACTCCACAGGAACATTAAAACTACTTTTATTGAGACAGAGCCAGTTTGATCCAGAGGTTAAGGCACCAGGCTAGAAAGCCGGAGATCTTAGGTTCAAGTCCTGCCTTAGTCATGAAAGCCAACTGGGTGACTTTGGACCAATCACACTGTCTCAACCCACCAACCCACATCACAGGACTGAGGTGGGGGGTGGGGAGAAGGAATAAGATGCACCAGATATGTTAGCTGCATTGAGTTATTTGTAAAAAAAATAATAAAGGTGGGATATAAACAAACAAACAGAATTCCACAAGTCTTATTATGCTGTACTTTGTCCTCTTATAATTCAGTTAATTAGGAAAGTTTCTTTACCCCTTAATACTTTGGCAGTGTGGCTTGCATATGCATATCTCTTCAAGTTCATCTTCATTACTCTCTACATCAGGCCAGGAGGGATAATGAATATCAGCACATGGATGACACCAATCTCTTTGGTATCCCATAAAATGGCACCACCCAGCTGGAACCATATATTGAGGAAGGAGCTTTTGGTTTTGATCCATAAACTTCCTGCAGGCAATGTAGAAAGATACCATGACCAATGATATCAAAGGCTGCTAACCAGGAGGAGCATTCTATCCCTAGCAAAGATTACCAAGTAGAGCAACTCAGTCTTGGGCCTATGCCCAGGCCTGAAACTAGACGGAACATTATCTAGATAATTTACCATGTAGAGTATTTTGTGGCTGAATCCCTACCAGATGCTCAGCAACATTTTAGAGAAGGTTGAAGTGATATTTACTAAACTCAGCTGGATCCAGAGAGAGACTCTTAAGGGCTGGAGACATACCATAGCCTATTTCAAGACTAACGGTATAATCCCTTTCCAAAGTTCATAAACCTTCATATCTGGTACATGTAGCATAGGAAATGCCAAATATTAATGCTTCAAAGGAAAATTTCACAAAATACATTTCCATATAGTTACTTAATATCAAATGTGTATTTTCCTAAAAGCCTTAAAGTTGATTAACTGTAATTTAATTCAGTCTGGCTGTTCCTCTATCTTGAGCTTAGTGCAAAGCAACAAGGAAAAAAAATCTGACTGCTTGCTTTGCCTGCAATCCTGTTTTCTTAATTACTTAACTCTTAAAAATACATATATTTAAAAAAGCGTGCCTTACATATTAAAGTATCTTGCTTTAGATCTTATTTGGGTTTTTTTTTAAAGAAGCAATGTTCTTATACACGAATCAATTATTTCAACTTCAGAGAAGAAAGTAGATGTTCCTGATGCCTGGGAGTAATCTAATATGATTCCACACACACCCCACCCCCAAGCGGGGAGCCTGCTAGGAGTCTCTACGACCTTCTGTGATAATGAAATCTCCAGATGGTGCCAGAACATCCGGTCCTGCCTGTTGTGGGGGCAGTGACGAAAGTTTTGTTTGTTTGCTAGGGTAGCAGAAAGGCTAAAGAAATCAAAGTAACAGTGTAAGTGATTCTATAAACAGATCAAGCAATATATTTCCTTTTTCTGACATTGTTTATGCTTCTTCTCTCTTCAACTATGGTTGCTAGATCCTTTGCCCTTGCTTATTCTGGACATTCTTTTGTGTCCATTTAGAAATTTATGAAAACGTATTATACAATAATCATTTTAAATTAGATAATTAAGATAAACCTGTCATCTTAACATTATAAGCCGGCCTAGGATAAGTCTCTCTGTCTTTGGGGTTTTTATTGGGAAATTAGTACTGCTTAGTTTTAATGGGGAAATTTTAGCGCAGGTTATGTTTAATTTGTTTTTAGAATTGTTCGTATGTATTTATTGTTTTTATTCTACCTGTGCACCGCCCCGAGTCCCTGCGGGGAGAGGGTGCGGTTTTATAAATATTAAATATTATTATTATTATTATAATTAAGTCTAGTAATATTAAGAAAGAACAGAAGCATTCAAATCTATCTCTAAAGTTAGACTAGAATAGATATCAATGGAAAGTTCACATATAAATAGTGTGAACAAAGGTTTTTCAGGGAAAGATCGATCTGCATGTGAGGGAACACCATGTTGCTGATAGCTTTCCAAAATGCTGATGTTAAGTATGGGACATGGCAGGCGGTAGCCACGTGGCAGAGAGTAAAGTGCAATATCTACTTGGGCCATGCAGTGATTCAGATTCAGTCTTCAAAAGGTACTTCAGAGCGTGCAGGAGGACAACATACCATCTGTCTGCAATATTTTGAAGCAACTCCCTTTCCCCCCAGGATTCTGTAGCTGTGCAGCTTCAATATCCACTGTATTTAGGGAAAAAAGCATGAGGCACAAATGCCAGGCTTGCAGAAGAAGCAGGAGGTGTGAGGAAGGCAATGTTATGTGGGTAGCTAAAAGCAAAGTTTTTTAGGCCCAGTAGCTGTTTCACATTTAGACTTTTTTCAGCTCATTGTCTAAATGGGCTGAAAGTTAAATCCTTAAGCCACTCCTGTATTTATTCTTGCCTATTGATTCCTTGGGAAAACAGAAATTGGTGCAATTTCTCCCATTCTTCTCTTGGGGAATTTTCTATTCTCTGGTTAATTTTACAAGCCAATTTTGTGAAATAATTTGATTTCAATCAGGTTTAATTGATTTCAGACTTCCATAAATAAAACTTATTATCAAACACTTAATATTCTGTTACTATAAACATGTAGAACTCCTAAGTGTCTGCATGCTATAATTACACCAAAGAAGTGTTATAAAAAAAATTTTGAAGGAAGAGGAACAGACAGGATATAAAGCTCAGGTAAATTCTTTCCAAAATTACTTTTCTATGTTTAGAAATTCTCCAATACCACATTTGATACTGTGGCTGGATCAGTACAATATCTTATTCTACCTTTATTTTTTCTTTGGATTTTTAACAGTTCTGGTAAAGACTTCTTGGGAATTCAAAATCTTGCAATTATTTAAAGACTTTGGATGTCTTAATAAAAGCACTAGCTTGAAATAGATTTTTACTTTTTACATCCCCATTAACAAAACTTTTTCAGTGATTAACAAGATTCTTTTTTTTTATTTCTACAGCCCATCTCCAGAAGAAGGCATGGGAGATGAATTTGATCTGATGGATCACTCAGACTTGTACATCTTAGACTTCAGTATGTGAATATTTTCTCTTCTTTAACTACTTTACCTTGTTCAAGCCTCTTGCTTTAAAAGCATGTCTGAGGTAGAGCTGGCTCAATGAAAAAGCTATCTGTTGTAGATGTTTTAGTTTTTTTCTTTATTGGATATCATGTACTATTTATTACTCTTTTTTCAGGTCCCAGCTTAAAAACGCTGTGTAAACTGGCAGTGATCCAGTACAATCTGGACCAGTCTTGCCTCCCTCATGATATAAGGTAAAATATTTGTCCTTATGTAGATATTTCAGTATCTTTGATCACAAGCCTTAACAGTGTAAGTAGCTGTCCTAGCATAGTATTGTGTGCTCACTGAGAGAAACTACAGATGTTCTGACAGATCCAATTTGAGACTTCACATATAAGGCACATACTCTGCAACTTATGCAATCTGCCTGCAGACATTTATGAAAGAGGGGAGCAACTTGCTTTCATTGTGACCTTATGACAAAAATTCCATAGCTTATACACTTACTTCCAAGAATGGTTTGCATCTTGACAAACAGACTGCAAGTTGACACTCCTGAACTATATGCTTCTAAAAGTCTGATTCTTGTAATCTTTAACTGGGTGAAACAGTGCAAAATGTTTTTGAACCAAAGTACCTCACATGGGCTAGCTTACAAAATAATTGCAAAATGCAAGAGACTCGTAGGGAATTTAAATTTGGTAAATTTTATAAAACATTTTATGACATAAACATAAACTGTCATAAAACATTTCCTATGCTGATGTTTGACTGTGCTATACAGTTCAATATGAGCTATTTCCCCACCTTTTCCAATGAAGGCAGGATTCTAGAAGCTCTGTTATTGAAGACATTGAAGAATCTGGGTAAGGAATTATCTCTGAAAAGATAATCCAAATGGACATAGGTGTCTAATCACCTTTAGCATTCTGAATGATACAGGACCAGGTTAATTGAGGGACCACTTCTTCCTGAGAGTATCTGCCTATTCCACTAGGTTTGATAGACACTCCAATCCCTTTCCTTAAATGTTGCCATCTAATAGAATCTACATAGTGTGATGAGTAATGGCCCTGCCCTTTGGAATACCCTTTCATATGAAACCAGGCATTTTGATCTTCAAAAAAGCCACCAACTTCTGGCTTTTCCCACCAGCCTTTGGGTAGTATGAGATTGGAGGTCACTAAGTGTCTAGCTTTTTTCCCCCCTGAATACAGTATATGAGAATGTGTTGTGCTTGAAGGCTTCAGGAGTGACTTTTTTATTTGGTTTTTATTGCTTTGCACCTGAGCACTGAGAGAAATGCTACAGAAGACGGGGCAGGGAGGGCTCTATAAATCTTATATAAATGAAATAAAATAAATCTGATCTGTTGTCTTTTCAGATGGGAGCTTTCAGCAATGACAACTAATAGCAACATCAGCCGTCCAATTCTCTCTTCCCATGGATAATTTGGTGTCATGCTCCTAGCTGCCTTCAACTCCTTGCCTTGCAAATGTCACCTTCTGTCTTCCTCCCTGTGCATGAAAGTTCAGCTTATTCAAAAAAAGGAGCACTATTTCAACACAAAGATCTCTTTACTGACCAATAATGGGAAGGTTCTTTTTGCCTATCCCACCGACACACTAGTTGCAGCTATAACTTTGCCAAAACCTTGATTTAAAGGTAGCATGCACGCAGAATCAGATAATGCATACTACAAAAAAGGACGCCAGATGTGTTTTTGCTCTCATAGTTGAAGGTTACATCTGACAGCCATCTTCTGGTATAGTATCTTTTCATTTAATAGAGTCAAAAGAAATATAAATCTCAGGACTGTTACAAGACCAGCATATGTTTCATATGCACTACAGAATCAAAGGTGAACAAAGCAAGGACTCATCAGAATTCAGCTTCTCTATGTCTCAGCAATTTTGAGTGCCTAGCTCTCAGTATTAATGTAAGAACTGAACTGAACTATCTTAAGCCATTTTCTTTGCTTCTCTGAGCACAGAAAAAAAATTGCCTAGTCTTACACATTTTGGGGGTTGACCAGCTTGTCTTCTGCAATGGGCATCCGGATGATCTCCATATGATACTTAAGCACTTGCCACCTTTACAGTGGTACAGATCAGAATCTTCAGTAGAAGAAAGTAGGATGAGTACTATCTGGCCAAGAAAGGAGTGGCATCCAACATTCTGTAAGACTGAATCAATTTTTTTTCCCTGCGTGTTATGGGAGTATTCATCACAAGGTCTGAAATGCTATCACCCAGTTTAATATGTACAAGCAAAAGCTCTGAATTTATAAATACCAGGGTGGGGGAAGACAAACTGTGTCAGTACTTTATATGGCTAGAGGACAAGTGATGGACTAATGCGGAGGGTATGAGGATTTAGGGTCTACAGCCCAAAAATTAAGACTCTAATTGAAAACAAATGCATAAATTAGTGGCTAAAGGAGATGAGCTGGAGTGTTATCAGTTCAAATCTTGGTGTGGCCATGGATTTGCTAAACACTGCCGGGCAAGCCACACTTGGTTTCAGCCTCACATCAGAAATATAGGAGTAATACTTTCTTGCCATATGGGAATATTGTAACAATTACAATATACAATAAGTGAAATGTTTTGAATATTCAAAAGTGCTATATAAATGCTGCATATTTATTAAAATTGGGTTTCTTCATTACTCTTATTAAACAAGGTTTTTAACCAGTCAGGGTAATCCAAGTGCCTTAAAATTGCCTAATTCAATTGTTCCATGAGATTATTTAACCTGGTATCAAAACAGCACAGTATTTATGTTAATCTTTTTTTGGAGGGGGGGGGAATTATTTACTGCAAGATTAATTTCATCCCTCCACAAATTAACATTAGTGTTGTGATGCATGAAAAAGGTGGCCTTATAAACATAGAAGTATAAGAATAATAAAGGTTAATATACGCAGTGTAGTAAACTTACATACATGTATGCATAGATTAGATTTCTTACAAATGCATGTATATTACATTAAACATGGATATGAATGAGGCCAACACAAAACAAAACCATATAATAGATGCTTTCTGCTGCACATGCAGCTTGTTCCTCAGTTTTTACTTCTATAAAAAGTATACAAGTTTATCACTTGGTAAAAGAATAAGATGTCATAGAGCTAGGCACCTCAGGATAATGTTTATATCTTAAAACATAATGCACTTCATTTGTCCAACTGCCCCTGAATTTATGTCAGAACTAGGAAATGTTTATTACAACATGATAAAGAAGGACTAATCCAGATACCCTGCCTGGTTTTTTTCAGTTTTCTTTTACCATATATTTTTCATTCTTGAACTTTGGTTAAATGAAAGCAGAATATTTGCAGGCTGATCCCCCCCCCCCCCCCTGCATTAATCATTCGGCGTCTCACACAAATAAAAGTATTATCAATTGTTACTTTCAGATTTATCTAATAGGTAAAAAAAGTACGATTTAGTATAAGGATACTCACAAACCTGGTCGGCAAGGCAACCTCTGGAGATGCTCTTGAACAGTCTTTCTGAATCAAGAAGAGGGTTTTTTTCTGTATTTGCCCAACAGCGAACAGTTGAGTTAGGTTAATAATATTTTTTATTATAGGAAACAAACTGGGTGCCTTTTATTTATTTTCAGTATTTTTATCTTCAGTTATGCACATACTGTGCTTTTCTCAGCCATCAATTGTTCAATTTTGTTTTTACTTTCAGTTGTGAATTTGAAAAATATAGATCTTTTCATTGGAGTGATTCTGAATTGAAATTAGAATATAACAGAGTGAAATGCTTGTTTTGAAACCCTGGCTAGCTTCACTAAACAGATTACTTGTCTGTGCCAACACAGTTATAACTGTGACTCAAGTAACTATGCCTTAAATTCATGCAAGGAATATTAGTTTCAGGTGAATTTAATATTGATTACCTGAATTTATGTTAGTGGACAAATTCCTGTTTATTTTTTACTCCACTTGGTACTCTGCAAATGTATTTGGGATTATAACTCCCCAAATTCCAAAATAGCATAATGGAACATGTTTTCTGGGAATCCTTGTAGTATCAGTACATCTAGAAAGTATGAGATTAGAGAAGGCTAGAATGTTTAGTTTCATTATCAAACTACAAATTTCAATTTTTGCTTCAAAAAGAAGGAAGGGGCTCTGTGTAGTATGTACTTCTACTTCAGCCCACATAATATTTATGTTGAAAATGAAGTTCTTACCAGAAAAAGAAAAAGGCCAAACCCATTTGAAAACTGATGCAAAATAAAATACAACCAGTATTTATTGAAAAGTGGGAAAAGTCAATGTTAGAGAATCATAAGGAAAATTGTCAGTGGGGTTTGGAAAACAGTGCACACACTCATAACGTGTTCTGGAATAAAGTTTTCACAATTTTAAAAATAGAACAACTTTGGAGACTTATGAAAATGGCTTGGGAGAGACAATTACCATTTTTGGCTCTGCTAACACATATGTATCATGTATTTATTGAAAAAAGAAAAAGAAAAACTTACAAAACTTGCTTGCCAAAGATGAAAATGGAATGAGCATCAGAATACTTCTTCCATGAGACCAGTGCTTCAAGTTGAGGGCATTTTTCCTGAGTCCTGGCCCACTGCACATTCTTGCACAAAGATGCATGCATCTTTGTGCCTCAGCTTTGTGCAATGCAGAACAATGATATATCAATAGTGAAACAAAATCCATTTTCCAACTTAGTTGCTTTGTAAGTGGGCAGACATTTTGTTCCTTCCTTTTTGTTTCCACACAAAAAAAAAACATTTTTAAAAATAGTTAAATACTGGAGAAGTCAGAACCCTGCATCCGTCTTGGGAAAGTTTTAGAGGAAGCTACTCAACATACTCCTAATAAGCAGGAAGGTTTGTGCACATTTTAATTAGCGGTCCTTCCAATCCATGCAATTTTAAAGATCACATTTCTAAAATTGACATTTTCAATATACAGTATGCTCCTCACAATTCTCTGATGAAAACATCCCAACCTAAAACACATTTCTTCTAAGAGGATAATTGAATCAGGATGGAGGAGGCTTGACTATTGATGTTGTCTGGTCAAGATACAGAACCCATAGCATTGAGATTCAGGCCATATGAGATTTATCACAAATTATAATTCTAAATAATAAATACAATTGCTGGTGAAAACTGGCACCCAACCCACGTTCAGTGCCAGCTTGAGTATAGAATTAATGGAAAGATTATGAGAAAGAGCTGAACTTTTATTCCTATAAAAGCACCACTTAGAATAGCCCATTGAATGAAGAAATGCTCTATCAGGGTGTCCAGTCCAGTGCTCTGACACAAATAGCAAACTTCTCCAAGCATGGAACCTCATGGGAGCCTAAACATCTTCATATATAAGGAGATAGGAACAAGCACAGGAAATCCCACAGTTGTTCATTTGATTTATATTCCGTGTTCTGCCGGAGGGTGCCTACAGAAGGTCAGGTTTTATGTCGTAATACACATCTTTAGAGAGGGAAGCCTAAAAGAGAGGAAATCTCATAATCTTTGAGGAATAAACAGAATGAGCAGTGGATACTTCTTGGAAGAAGAACAAATGACCAGGGGTGAGGGGAATGCAATCAGAGGATCAAGAAAAAAGACAATCTGAGAATTTTTAAACACATTGCAGATTTTTTTTTAAAAAAACACTATTCTTTTGGAAGAAAAATTGTTTTGACTGAACTTACTGCAAGTACCATCTTCAAGTAACAAAATTCTGACACAAAAAAGGGGAGAAAACTTGCACTTTCACCTGTAGTAATTATTTTTTTAAATGGCATTCTATTAAGATAATGTTTTTTATAAACCATAGGGTAAAAATGGCATTAAACCTGGGCCCACATTTTATGAAGCAAATCCTGAACCATAGATAAATTTCTCCTGCCAGAAAATTGGATAGACTTTCTCCCTCCTCAACCTTTGGAACATTTGTCAATTTATCTCACTGTGAAGAATCTACCTAAATGTTCACTCAAAAGATATCAATTAAGAGGGCTTGCTCTCTGAGGTAGCTGATTCTAAGTTACTCCAGCCTCTTCTCAAAAGACTTGTTTTCCATATTCTATGCCCATCTCTGAATTCATTTCAAATTCTATCCATTTTAAGGATGGTCAGATTTCACTGTTGTGAAATCTCCTTTTTTATTAGAGTCCTAAAACCAATTTGTTCTAGGAGTTAGGGCATCAGACTAGAAGCCAGGCGATTATGAATTATTAGTCCTGCTGTAGGCATAAAACACCATGCCTAAAAAACAAGGTTGCTGTGGGGAAAATGGAAAAAGTATGAATATTAGGTATGTTCACCACCTTGAGTTATTTATAAAATGAAGGTGGAATTAAAAAGAAATCTAAAAAGATTATTAGATGCAGATGTATCCTATGAATGCTAAGTCCAGTTACTTTGAGCACTAAAACCTAATTTCCTATTGGTTCTTCCACACATACATGTTCTCACAACAGGATTATTAGCAGTAGTAAAACAAGAAAAAGTGACTGGTGCCATTGTAAACAACTAGGAGTCATAAATTCTGGCCTGTCTACTTCAAATCACCCAGAAACCTACCAATAAGTCCCATTCCATCTTCTACCCTTCTTTTATATACTCTATAGTTCAAAATTATACATGTAACTCAGAGGTGGGTTGCTAATTTCTTTACTACTGGTTCGGGCGTGCTCACTCCCATGCATGCTGCTTTTGTGCATGCGCAGAAGCGGATGGGCAGAGCCTTCTACTGCTGCTACCACCAGTTCGGCCAATTCAGGCCGAACCGGCAGCCACCCACCTCAGATGTAACTAGATGCAGCTTTCTAAATGAAGAACAAAGTGCCATGCTGACATTGCAGGATTTGGAAACTTGATTTGATTAAATTTTGCTCCAGCAGTATTTTCCTACTCATTCAAGATATGTTCAGAGTTTATTAAGAGCAGTTTTGGATAATATACAGTATAGATAGAATATGGCACTTACCATGCTAAACTGTTGCTCATACATTGCTTCTCTCTTTGGAGATTCCTTGTTATAGTTATTTATTACATTTATATCCTGCCATAATCTCACAATTCTCAGTAACTTTTTAAGTCAAGGTGTTTTATGTTTTATGTCAAACAGCCTTCCGAACCCTGGAGGCCCTCTGGAAGCTTCAAGAGCTTCCCTAAAGCCTCTGGAGGACTAAAAACGGCCCTACGAGCAAACTTGTAGTGTCGTTTTTAGTCCTCCAGAGGCTTCAGGGAAGCTCTTGAAGCCTCTAGAGGGCCTCCAGGGGGGCGGGTGTTTACGCTCTCCCCAGGCTCCTATAAAGCCTGGAGAGGGCGAAAAATGGCTTTAAAAATGGCTGAATTAGCTGACAGGGCAACACCTCGCGTGCCCTGCCAAATGGCTCCGCATGCCACCTGTGGCACCTGTGCCATAGGTTCGCCATCACCGTTGTAGGGTATTACATATTTAACAAATGACAAATACTTGCTTGGGATTTAAAAGGGAAGGGGAGGCTTTTGCAGATAAATGAATGCAGCAGGCCCAGGATAGCTCCAGCAGTGCATAAATAGCAGAGAAGCTCGGATAATTATGTCTTTAGTCTTATCTGCAAATTTGAAGGATAAGCAGCTGGTGAAGCTTTTTCTCTGCTGATTTTTCATAATAGAGTCTAAGAAACATCTTTCAGATCAACATAATAACCATTTATGTGATCATGCAGTGTTGCTTTTTTTTTTTAATGCTGTGAAATAAAGTCTGGTTGCTAACAGCTCCAGAAGAAAACATGACAAATGCAGCAAACGTCTGAGACCTGTTAAGACTATGCTGCAATTCAGCGTAACATTATTGTTTTGGGCAATTGTTATTTGAGTTTCTTCCTTGGCAGCAATGTTATCAGTCATGCTATTTGATATTGCTCGTTTTTCCTAAACAGCATCAGCAAGCAAGCAACCTGTTATCAAATAATATTTTGTCTCATATCTTCCAGATGAGCTAACCACCTTCACAACAGCAATTATGCTGCCATTTTGTTGATTCATTTACTTCACTTTCTTTTCATTTTATATTTTTACAATGTCAGCTTGTTCACAGGGGAAATTACTAAGCTGCAAATTATGCAATACCCATATATACACACTGACAGGCATCATCCTACCATTCCCTACCCAGGTGTCTTCTAAATGAATTAAAAGACAGGTTATCATGTATATGCTTCTCCTCTAGCAGACTGTCCAGGCCCAACATGATTAAAAAATTGGAAAGTCTAGAAAATTCAGACCCAACGTATCTGAAAAGTGCCTAGACTGGGCAAGTTTTCCTCACCAAACGAAAAACAAATGTGTACAGAAAAAAGCTGGTCACTATTTCCTACAACTCATCTTGTCTGCACTTAAATTGCTTGAGTCTGCACCTTTTGAAGAAGTACATCTTTATCTATGCTACTAACACTGCAGATAAAGGCCTTGATTCCGAGATGTATTTGCTATAGTTTTATGTTGTTTTTGGAGATGTCCCTTCCCTAGGGTGTTTAATTTACTATTATCTACTTTTCAAAGCCATTCACTACATTAAAAACAGCATGGTTCATTAAAACCCATAAACTTAATGGATTCAAACATAGCTCAACAGCAGGGGGAAGAGTTTCCACTGAATCAGTTCCTAGTAACTTCACGAAGATGTCCTTGCTGTTTTCTATGAAACATGCAGAAATGGTTCTCGGTGCTAGTTTCCAGGATGATTTTCAGCTTCCCAGACTAACCTTCAGCTTTGGAAGTCTCTCATATAAGTATCAATCAGGATTGATATGAACAAGGTAAAAATAATTTTATCTGTTTCCTCCTTGGTCTGTAGAAAGAGGCAAATGTTGGGTGCAACAAGATGTGAGGAGGAATCTCCTTCTGAAATATACATCAAAAGAGAAATTCTTGGTAAAAATGTGCTAATATCTGAGCATAAAACACATTACTCCTTTGAGGGACTGTACTCCCAAAAATGGGACGCAGTGGCTCAGTGGCTAAGGCACTGAGCTTGTCAATCAGAAAGGTTGGCAGTTCAATGGTTCGAATCCCTAGTGCCGCGTAATGGGGTGAGCTACTATTACTTGCCCCACCTTCTGCCAACCTAGCAGTTCGAAAGTATGTAAAAATGCAAATAGAAAAATAGGAACCACCTTTGGTGGGAAGTTAACAATGTTCTGTTTAGTCATGCCAGGCCAAATGACCACGGAGATGTCTTTGGACAGTGATGGCTCTTCGGCTTTGAAACGGAGATGAGCACTGCCCCCTAGAGTTGGGGACGATTAGCACATATGTGCAAGGGGAACCTTTACCTTTTACTCCCAAAAATATTTGAAAATTTAGGCCTTTCCCATTTAAAAAGAGGTCTTACACTGTACATAAAGCATACCGATATCCAGCAAAATTGTTGGCAGAATCTCCACTGACTAATCAAAATGCAAGCAGCAGTTTTTGCACCTACTGCACTTTCAAACAGACTTCAATGGCATCCCCCATGGAGTGCCTCACAAGGGTTTTCTGAGAAATTCACCCATGTTTATTTTGACTCCAAACAACAATAGAATCCTAGGCTGCAGTGTGTGGTTTTTTGAAAATTCAGAGTCACGAAACGTTTCCAGAAAGAAGAAGTACTTAGGGAGGGTTTTTTTAAGCACAGTATTCAAAATTCATCAGGAATTCATATCTCAGTTTTAGATGGATAAGAGGCAAATGTTTTACTATTTTGAATAAAAAGAAAACAAAAAAAATCTTGGAGAATTATACTTTTGCTAGTTTAAGGTGTGGTATACTCTTATAGAACTGCATTTCCCAGATATGCCTTGAAAATGATATTTTATGATGAAATCAGTGCTGGGTATCTTGTACAAGTGTCCCTTAAAAATGGGGGCAATCTAAAAAAAATCTGGAAGTTGAATTCCCATGGAGATAAAGTGGTGGAAATACATTCCAAAACTAGAAATAGTAAAACATAAAATATGTAGAGATCAGATATTTTCCTGATTTTTATCTTTCAAGAAGCAAGCTGTCTGAAAGGTAAAGATAACTATTATCAGAGACATGAACTTCTGAAATTATTTAAGCTCCTGGGCTGCAAGTTACTGATTTCTGTCTTATATCATCAAGGTGCCAGATACTTTCCTGAGAGGAGTTGAATAATACAAGTTCAAACATTGCACCTTTATTCAAAAGACCTCAAAGTAGTAAAAGAAAGAGTAAACTTCCCTGATAATCTAAAGAGAATTTGTCACCAGAGCAGGGGAATTGGGAGATGAGAGGTGTAAACATTATAGATAAGGTGCCATTGATAAAGACTGGTATATATGATGAAATTTAACTTCAGCAATATTGCTATCTGAATAAAATAGGAAGGAAGTGAAGCTTCTGACACAAGCATTAGGAAATAACACAGAACCAATCAATAAAGTTGTCGTCTTATATGTTGTTATCTGGATGGAGCTTTCCTTTGTAAAAAAGAAGTGCCAGTATACTAATCTTAACCTAGATCACTGAACTTGGTTCTCAATAGCTGCAATATTTTTTAAATCACAAGTTTAATTGGATTTGCACTTTATGCCTGATTTATATAGAATATTATGTCAGATGTGGATAATGATGATAGTTTGATTTGCAAATGCTAACATAAAATATAAATCATACAAGCCGCATTACAAAATAATATGATGGGTGAACTCAGTCTATGCAGTGGACCTATTTGCCTCTTCTGTGATGACTGCTTTTCATTGGCTGTCAGATGGCAAGGTCTCAGCAGGAGAAAATAAATTTTAAACTTCCCTTATCAGATTCTTATTTTTATTGAGTCAATGAATCAACTATCTATTGTTCTGTTATCCTTTCCTACTGTCTCAGCTGCAGAAGAAACTTTGGTTGAATGTAGGTTAGGAACAATAAACAAACCCTCCTCAGCCTATAAATAAATCAATTTATATATTCTGTATTGAACCTAAATTCAAAGCTGAAGATTCAGAACACAAAATATCAGTAACATACAGTAGAAAAAAATCAACTGAATAATTTACAGTTTGAAGATATGAGCCTTTTTTATATGGAATTTGACATTTAATTGAACAGAATATTGTTAATACATGATCCTAAAGTATGTTTATATGTACAGTATGTGCATTTGAATGTTGTTGGATATCAAAATCATGTGTGGAATCAAAAGCAAAGCAAGGTGGCATTTAGTCTACAGAATTTACTGGCACCTAAACTTTAACACTGTACCCGTGTCACTGCAAGAAGTTGGATGTTATTCTGCTATATAATCAGATGATCAGGCTGTAAATACTATGTCCAATTGATGACACAAGCTTATCACAAATGAAAAAGGAAATTGCACACTGTCAGTTTGTGCACTTTTCCTCAAAGATATGAACCTTTCGTTATGATCATTCTAAAACGCTGCCTGAATATGGAAATGAATGGGCATGTGCCAGTGGTGGGTTTCAAATTTTTTAGAACCTACTCTGTAGGTGTGGCCTATTTTGTGGGCGTGGCTTGGCAGTCATGTGACAGGGTGGGAGTGGCCACCTTTTAAAATGTGGTGAAACTCATTTAACAACGCTCTTGCTTAGCAACCAAAATTTTGGACTCAATTGTGATGATAAATTCCTTCCTTCCTTCCTTCCTTCCTTCCTTCCTTCCTTCCTTCCTTCCTTCCTTCCTTCCTTCCTTGCTTCCTTCCTTCCTTCCTTCCTTCCTTTCCTTTCCTTTCCTTCCCATTGGGTTACTGGCAGCGGCGGGCCACATTTACTTCCAGGTACGCCTGTGGAACCCCCTCTCACCGGTTCTCTAAATTTCACCAACCGGCTCTCGCGAGTAGGTGCGAGCCTGCAGAAACCCACCACAGGCATGTGCTGTTGGTTACAGAGCTTTGTCAATTCCAAAGCCACCTTTTGAATGAAGCAGTATTGAATAGTATCCAAGAGCCTCTAAGCTGTAAAGCAGCAAATTCAAATCTTTTATTTGTTATAAACATTCTAGACTTAGCTTAAATCTCTAGTGCTACGATTCACTAGACTAGACCCATTCAATTGTCCTCTCTCAGGGACCTTTCTCTCAGAGAAAGTGGTCAGGGTTCTTAGGGCTGTGAGTCTGGCCACCCGGTCTTTAGCTCCAAGCCCCGCCCTGTCTAGTGAAAGTGGCATGGGGTGTGTGTCATGTGAGTGGCTTATAGCAATGGATAGTGCTTGAGTGAATGAGGGGGTTGTTCCTTCTTGTGGCCCACTTCCTCTTTAGGAAGCCATTGCTAGATCCCACTATACTGAACAGTTTTTGTCCAATATCTAATCTTCCCTTTTGGGAAAAGATGTTTCAGAAGATTACTGCACAGCAGCTTCAGAGGTTTGGGCTGAAGCAAATTATCGGGCTCCCTTTCAGTCAGGATTTGAGTGGCATGGTGCTGTGCTAGTTTGCTTCCTTTTTTTCAGGCCAATTTCAGGTGGTGGTGATTGGTGAGGCGAGATTCTATGTTCAGCCTCTGCTATGTGGTGTGTTGTAGGGTTTGATATTCTTCCTCTTCCTATTTAACATTGAAATGAGGCTGCTAGGTGAGCTGATCCATTGCCATGGGATGAAATATCAGTGGGCTGATAATACCCAATCACACCTCCATCAGCTGCTACAATATGTCTGCCCTGGTGAATTAAGTAATGTTATGAATACCTTATCTCATGTCTGGAGGCTGTGAGGGTCTGGATGGGGAACAACAGGCTCCAGCTGAACCCTAGCAAGACTGAGTGACTCTGGGTTTTGGGGTCTTCTGGTTCTAATACTTGTCACCTTTGATGCTGGATAGGATGGCGCTGGCCCAGACAGACCCTGTTTGCAATCTGAGGGTCTTCCTGAACTTAGGACTTCTGCTAAAAGAGCAAGTGGCCATTGAGGTTAGGAGGCCCTTTGCACTGCTTCATATGCACCAGTTGCCCTTTCCTGGATTGAGAGCTCTGTTCACTGTTACTCATGCTCTAGTCAACTCCCATTTGGATTTCTGTAGTTTGCTCTACACGGAATTGCCCTGGAAGAGTATCCAGAAGCCTCACCTGATTCAAAATGAAGCCGTGCAGACAATCATGTTTGCCACCTGAGCGGTAGATGTTAACACATCTGGTTCACAAGCTGCATTGGTTGCTAGTCTGCTTCTGAGTCCAATTCAAGATGCCGGTTTTGATCTTTAAAATCCATCATGGTGTGGGACCGGGTTATGTGAGGGATTACATCTGTCTGGCCCTTCAGGGCTGGCAAAGGAAGCATGCTGCAGGTCCCTTCTGTGAGGGAATTACATATGGGTGGGTCTCAGAAGATGGAGCTTCTTGACATGGTACCCATCTTATGGAATCTTTTCAGCCTGGAAGTGAAATTAGCTCCATCCCTCTCAACTTTCCACAATTCCCTCAAGACCTGGCTGTGTTATCAGTCTCCTAGGACCTAGAGGTCCAAGGGGACTGGGATGATTTCTGGTGCCTCCCTTACTATGATTAATATCAGCCTCTCCTGTTTTGTGTATCTTTTTAATAATTACTTTTAATTGTGACTGTTTTAATGTATTTTAATTAAGTTCTATATGCTGCCCAGAGTTACTTTCCCGTGAGTATGCAGTATAAATATAAATAAATGAATTAGTCATGTTTCTGGTTATCTTTAGGTCCATTGGTCCTGTAACTTAGGCTGGAAGGAAAAAAAATGAAGTGGACTCACTATGGACACCACGTAAGGGCTTTTTCAATGGCAGCTGCGCTGCTGACAGGTAGTCCTGATGCAGATTGGGCTAACCATTCAATGACCATTGTTTGCAATTCATTTTGAGTCACATCTGCTCAGAATGACACACAACATTCCTTTCACTTCCTGTCCAATTTATGGGGGCATCACTGATCAGAGTTTATAAGATGAGTGGCAATTGCTATACCCACAGAATGTAGACAAGAGAGGCTGTGGCCTAGAGGTGCTTTTGCCTCACAAGCAGGAGGTTGTGAGTTCGATCCTAGGTAGAGGCAGATGTAGGGTCTTCTGCTTGGGCAGGGGGTTGGACTAGATGAACTGCAAAGTCCCTTCCAACTCTGTTAATCTGTTAAAGGATTAGTTCTAAATCTAATAGAGTCAAACTGGATGGGTCCAGGAAGTAGTCATTTCCGTGAGAGAGATAGACCATCAGTTTGAAGGTGGCAGATTCTCTCCTTGAACTCCTTGAGCTTTGAATAATTATTATTCCATTGCAAATCTTCCTTTCTTAGGCAAGATGCTTTAAAGTAAACAGTACTGACCATTTAGCTGCAAGCATGCTTAAAAGAAGCCAATTAGCTAGAATATTTTCATCCTGTCTTTTCCCTGAATATAGTTCTCTTTTTGCTGGGACAGAGATATGCTACCATGAAGGCTTTTCTGGATCTCTGAACAGCCTTTGATATTACTGATCACAAGATATTGAAGACGCATCTGCAGGGACTGAGAATTGGAGGCATAACATTTACAATTCTCTATTCCTATGTGTGGAGCCATCACAATAAAATACAGCAATAACAGGAGATTTTTGTTCGGACCCAAACCTCTTTAATTGGGAGGGGATGTTCCTTAATAAAGGAACATATTCAGGGCACTTCCTGTATATCTTCTTTTGAAAACCATGTATCCATAGTCCTCCCATCTTATCTAGGTTAAGCTTAAGCTTGTTGGCTTCATCTAGTACAGAGCTGTCAAACTCCTGGCCCACGGGCCAGATGTGTCATGCGCTGGTCATGCCCACACCCAGTTTAGCAAGAGGGGGAGAGTCCTGATACGTTGTGTGATGCCCACGTGGCAACATGAGTTTGACACCCATAATCTAACATCACCTCCAGGCAGTTATTGAGCTTATGTTTCTGATTCAGGTGGAAAAAAGTGTCATGGGTATACTCACAACACTATACATCAAGTCTCCTGTTGATCATTCTCAATGACTTTAGTGACTCTTTTAACATGTCTGGTGGTTTATTTAAGATTGTTGTTATTCTCTTTTAACCCTCCTGGACTTTGTGAGGGGAAGTACAATTGAAAAACAACAATAACACATTGATTTGTCTACAGTTCTCAGTTCCCTACAATTGGCCTAATCATTTTGATACCTGAGGAAATGGACAAAACAGCACTCTCCCCTCTCTATATACAGAAGCTGACCAGAAGCAATTCAACCATGTTTCAAAGTACACAATGGGAGGGCTTCTAGCACCGCACTTGCAGAAAGCCAGCCGTTTTAAGGGATGCGGGGAAATTATATTAATCTGCCATCTGATCACTCTGCCGCTCATATTTGTCTCATTTCCCTCACAGCTTCTATTGCCTGATACAGCCACCTCATTCAGCTGCATGGTAGGCCCTACCTGATAATAGTGTTTTCCTACTTTACAGGACTGTAATAAGCATTACAGAGACGCCACCCGTTAGACGTTTTTCCAACAGCCCCAAAAGCTCAACGCAGCTGCTAAGTATAGGATTTCGTGCATCCTTCAGTTCTCTGACGGAGAGGATGCCTTTCAGAGCCACCTCCTCTAGGGCCTCAGTGCCACCAGGTCAGCATCACCAGCCACATCACTGGGATTAGAGAGCCAAAAGTGACGATAATTCTCTTCCACAAGCAGCAGCTCCCAAGCCACCCCATAACCCCAATTCCCTGCTGAGATAACAAGCCCCTTTTAAGCAGCCAGGCCTTTTCTTTATTGCTTCCCCTATCAGATTACAGGCACGCTGCATATGTGTGTGTTGAGGGGAAAGGATGCTATTTTTAGAAGTCTGTTTTCTAAAAATAGCTCAGAGATGTTTACAATTGCGTCACAAGAGGTAACTTTATCCCCTGTTTGGCCCCATAGCCCCCCCCCCTTTCCCACCCCCTCCCCCAGAGGGGGTTATTATAAAAGAAGTAGAGAGAGAGGATGTCGGGTCAGCAAGTTCAGACTCAGCCAGACAGCAAAGAGGTAAGAGATCATTGGACTGAAGACAGGGGAGTGATAGTAACACCTCAACCCCCCAAAAATAAGGGTTTGTCTGTTATGGGTGGGTAATTTACATTATTACTTGAAAAGCCAAGAACTGTAACGATTTCTACTACTTTAGGTGTTGGTTTTCTTGGCTCTTAATAACAGGATTTAGCCATGGGATGGCAATCATTCCAGCTTCTGCCCTACTCAGAGATGGAGTCTGTAGCTCCAAGCAATTCTATCTCAGCTGGTCCACCCAGTGGTCAGCAGAAACATTGAAATGATAGGATTCATTCCCTATCATTCAATATCTTGGAAGGAAGGTCATAATTTGAATCCAATGACCACCAAACCTAGAAATCCAAATCCATAGAAAGAATAGACGTTGCCTTCCTATTTATGCATCCGGAAGGGGATTCGGCTGAATCAACACAAACTATCACTTAGGTGGGCCAAGATGCTGATGCTGATGCTGTGGGAAATATTTTGGGCCACAGCTAATTTTTGAAATGGGAAATTTGGTGGTTTAATTATGTCAGGAAGTAACATCTTTTGTTCTTTTCCCTAATCACAGATAGGCTCCCCACGATCACTTAAATGTAAAGATGTGTTTTATTGCCTTTTCAAATGTTGTGCTTTTGGATTAAAAGGAGTTGCACTGCTGAGCCACAGCATAGATTAATGCTGCTCTTGAATGGTGGATTGTCTCAGAAGTAGATGCTCCCTTTACCTAGGATTTCTACATATATTCCTTGTAAGAAAACCGCTTTTTCACACCACTCAGGAGTTAAGTGTCCTTTCCCAAACTCTCAAAGTAGCCCCTTGTTTTGAATGTTGATGTAATTCTGAAGTATGAATCTGATTGAAGCTTCCTCCCACCCCCACCCCCCCAATAACCTAAAACATCTAAGAAGAGAGCATCTTAGAAATATGACAATTGCTTATTCCCTTAAGAGATTGATGCTGACTAACTGCTGCTGAAAATGTAGTGGGGGAATCCACACAATATAATAATAACTTGAAATCAATTAAAAAACAACAACAGTAACTGCTGAAAAAACAATCAATCAATACAGAAGAATTATACAGAAACTGTTTATATTAAATCCTGAAAAAGTAAGGCCAAATGCTAAAATGCCCCTTGGGAAGTTGTGTTTAATGTTTGTATAGCTGATTGTCCGGTATACAAAAGTTACTGTTTGACATGCTCATGTTTGGGTATCAATTTTTTTTTCATAACTGTCTATTCCTGATTTTCTGTTCATCCTCCACAAAACATCAACATGTCCCAAGCCAATGGTACCTCTTTCTAAGGCAGGAATAGAGTTATTTTATATATAAACACTAGAGACTTAATTTTCAATTAGCTAAGGACAAGCAAGGAGAAGTATTAACTGGACGGACAGACAGACACATACACACAAACAGAACTATGTGTTCATTACCTGCTGCTGGCATTTATCCCTTGAGGGAGAGGGTTTCATCGATAACAATGAGCATTGCACTTGAGTAGTTTTAATAATAGCCATAATATTTATTTGTAGCAATGCACTTTTCAACAAGGTACATAACTGCAAGCCAATCCAAAGGCAATTAAAACATGAGAACATGAACAGCTACCAATAAATACAAATCTTTGCTCTATACAATTACAAAAAACCAAAACCAGTTAAACATGAAACCTCATATCCTATCAAAACTGCTAACAAAAGAATTGAAATAAAGAATCTAAGTGGAGTAATTTTACAAGAGGCTTTATTAATCTGTCGTGTTGGGATTGCAATGTCTGGATTCACCTCCAGTATCCCAAGCTACAAATTTCCTAGTAGTAATCTCAGTACACCTACAAGTCAACAGGGTGGAGAAGGCTCACACAATCTCTACAAATTAAATCTAGCAGGATTTATAACCGATAATTTAGTCTTGCCATGGGGGAAATTAAATGAAGACGAAACAGTATATTCAATTTGAATCAGTTGTAAATGATGCTAAATCTTTCTCCTGGCATGATTCTGAATCAGATGAGTATATTTAACTAATAATTTGGAGAACATCTGTCCATCATAATGCGTGATTTACAGTCTATATTCTTCTTGACTACTAAATTATTCCCACTCAAACTAATTTAAATTATGCTTCATATCCCTTTCAACGTTCATCACACTTACAGAAAATTTCTCTGTGTTAAGGGGGAATTAGGAGAAGCACACTAACCATGACCTCTTCCTTCTGTTACTCTGAGTGTGAAGGTCAACCCAGTATATACTAGAGAATCTGCAATCTGTAGGGCTTCTCTGTGTGAATCAGAATCCTACAAAATCAGGGTCTTTATGACCCCGGAAATCCTTTACTCTTCCACATGTGTTGAACAAAGCAGGGGGTGGAGGGGGGTGGTGGATATCTACTGCCTGTTCTGCTTGTCTACTGTTGCTGATTTTCCAAGAATAACAGAATAAAAGAGTTGGAAGGGACCTTGGAGGTCTTCTAATCCAACTCCCTGCTCAAGCAGGAAATCCTATATCATTTCAGAAAAAATGGTTGTTCATTTGTCTTGTTAAAAACCTCCAATGTTGGAGTACCCACAACTTCTGGAGGCAAGTTGTTCCACTGATTTAATTGTTCTGTTAGGAAAATTATCATTAGTTCTAGGGCAGTTCTCTCTTTGATTTATTTTATTTATTTTATTTTATTAAATTTATACCCCGCCCTTCTCCTAAAAAAGGACCCAGGGCGGCCTTTTTTAGGAGATTAGGTTCCAGCCATTGCTTTTTGTCCTACCTTCAGAAGCTTTGGAAAATAAGTTAGCCCCTTCTTCTTTGTGGCAGCCCCTTAGTTATTGGAACACATTGGAACTGCTATCATGTCACCCCTTGTCCTTCTTTTCATTAAACTAGACATACCCAATTCCTGCAACCATTACCCAGATGTGTTGGACTACAGTTGCAATTCTCACTAACTAGTGGTCATACCAATGGATGGTGAGATTGCAAATTAGGGGAGGCTCAGCATTTGAGTACACATATGATTTGAAATGTTATTCCAGTCTTGAAGATTACAGCTTCCTTTTGGGCAGTCTAATTATTCTCATTTGCTTCAACAATTTCTGTCCTTTTGCAGAAATATGACCATCTTGTGTGAAAACTGCAACAAGCCACTCAGGAGGCAAGAACACAAGGTCTCTGCTCCTATATATGTTCCTAGGAGGAAGATCTGTACTCCAAGGCCTTTCAGGTCAGTGAGGTGATCCTGCAATACTTTCTTCCCACTGGGGTTTAGAAGAGGGGAAAGATGTTTGTTGTAAGATTCCCCATCGTGGTCAGATATTACATTTTGGACACAATGAAACAGTATGAGCATAGTAAATCTTGGTGCCATTATCATGTACTGTTTCTAAGGGCAATGGTTTGCAATGGTTCTAGTCTATTAGCTGGTCCAAAACAGAGCTGCTGTGTTGCTAAGTAGACAGACCATCCATTGTTTTTGGGACCAGTTTACTCAGAAAAGTGTCTTTTTCAACTGTCTTGTAAAATCATCTTCAAAGGCCCTACTCCTCAGTGTTTCTATTACTCCTTTTACCTCCTGGAAGAAGGTAACTTTTTCAATCATGGCAACAGCCTTCATAGAATACTCTTTAACACCATCCTTTTGCCACCATACTTTTTGCCAAGATCATCAGCCAATTGAATTCCATCACATTTAGAGAGCACAAAGTTGGAATAGATGCATCTACCGTATTTTAAGCAGTTGTTTCATTACCCTACCTCTCATTTCACTTTTTAAACCCACTTTTTGGAGTCTCTGGGATTTCAAATATAAGTGAATATATTTTCATTTACCTGGATCTATTATTCTTAACAGTTTCATTAAGTGTAGCATCTCCATTTTTTAAAAAGTGTTTGCTTAATTTGGGGGTGCTGTAATTCTATTATTTATTTATTTTGCTGTATTTGCCATTACCTTTGACATATCATTCTCTTTAAATTTATTTTTATCATTATTTTTGGAGAATAGAATATTATCAGGGGACAATTAAATACCATAAAAACTAGCTATATGCTATCGGGTTACTGACCGCTCTTAGTGACCGCATAGAATAGACAGTCCTTTTGATGAATCATAAATTATATATTTAAATTTTTGTTTATATCAGCTTGTTAAATGCAATTATCTGTCCACTTTGGGCGGACAACTGCAGGCCAACAACCATACAACTTTTTAAAATAAAATATATTCCGAATGCTTCTTATTCAGGATATCCTGCCATATCTTGTTTCCTCAAAACCCACTTCTTTGATGCCTTTAGCTGTCCACAATCAGAATATGAGGGTAGTAATTTTCTCTTGCTTTGCTTCCTTGCAACTTGGAATCAAAGGCACGGTATTAATGCTTTTGGAGAACCAAGAACTTTGAGTATTGCAGAATTAACACAAGCAAAGAATTATTTTGCTGGGAATTAACATGCAGACTGCATGGACATGCTTCGATACTTTTTCATTAAGCCTAGTCAGGTTCCTAGAGGGTCAGCAACCACTTCAAACAACTAGAATTATTTAGGGCTTTAAAGAGCAACCTTCTATAAAATGTGCATTAGCACTCAGTGCAACTGAAGGAGAAATGAGAGCAGAATGGCTGCATCTTGAAGCACACCATTCTGTACCTACTGTAATTTTTGGGATCTTTTTAAAGGGTGTTTTTTACCTGAGAGCATTGTAATAATCTAATCTGGACTATGGAAAATAGATATACATTCCCAAATAGCATACACTGTCATAAAGTAGGCATTCTAATCTCTAGGAGGAAAACGGAATTCTGATGCTAAGAGGAAGGTAAAGTAGACTTCATCAATCCTGCATGTATCACATAAAGTCAAAGTATTTCTTGCCTATTTGATCTAATATGTTGTTGTATGGCAGGTGTGTGGAAATGTAATAGCTCAACCAATCAGCTAAGAGGCTAAGATGCAGCCTTGACAGTAAGTCCCACTAAATGCAGTAGGACCTTCTTCAAAGTAAACCTTTACAGCAGGGTCTCCAACCTTTGCAACTTTAAGTCTGAAGGACTTCAGCTCCCTGGCTGGAGAATTCTGGGAGCTGAAGTCCTTCAGACTTAAAGTTGCAAAGGTTGGAGACCCCTGCTTTACAGAATCGTGGTAGAAAATTCTCTTCTTACTAAACCAGGCACAGTTGTTGCTAGGATTTCTTCAGTGGCCAGATTTTTATGCCCACTAAATAAACACTGCTCATAACAGCTTTATAGGATTAGCACAGCTGTTCCAGAGCCCCTGCAAATCAATTGCTTCCTCTTCTGAAAGTCAGAGGCATGCCGAGCCCTGAATGCCAGATGAAGAGCAGAGAAACTCAGTTATAATGGCTTCATTTTTCAGGGCAGTGTTACTCAGTCTGGTGACTTTTAAGATGTGTAGACTTCAACTCCCAGAATTTCCCACCCATGAAACTGGCAGAATGCAGTTGCTTTATGTGGGTTACCATGGGGAAAGGTTATGGGCTGAAATAGACAATTCAGAAGCAAAAACATGGGACTGGTCAGACCTCTAGTGACTACTAAAGGGAATATCCTCAGGGTAGAAAGTTGACTGACTAATGGCAATTGAGTTTTGGTTACTATATTAGCATCGTCAACAATTACTTTTAAAGCACCTCAAATACACAAATTCTGGATATCCGTGTCAGAGTAGAGACACTTGTCTTCAGGCTTATGAAGATAATAATTTGCAGTGTGACCCAGGCCCCAGCAAGGACTTGGATTAATTTAGTGGTGCACAATGAACATTTTGGATTAAGTACAACTGGACCTAGGCTTCCCGCATCTTTTATTTAACAATAACAGCAATAACAAAAAGCTGCTGGCTGTAAAGCTGAGCTTATTAAACCTTACAAGTACTTTTGATACTTTAAGTTCTTTACCTCCAATTCCTTACCCAAATTAATGGCTGCGTGATGGTTGTCATGGGAACATAAGCTACAATGGTGTGTTGCATACTGAATTTTCCCACTGAGTGGCCTGTTTTGGATAACGCTAAATCCTCTCAAATCAGTCTGCTCCTTTTCTTGTTTCCCAAATGCTTTGCTGCTGTCGTTTCTTTATTAATCACCATTTTCTAGCTGTTGTTTTTTTAAATAGTGTTCCCTTACAAAGAGAATTTGTAGAGAAAGTAATGAATATTAGGCTTTCTGGAAATCCAGGGCTAGCTTACACCTGGAGGAAAGTTTCCTCAACGGAATTGGGGATGACTAGATAATAAGAGGCAGACAGGACACCTGTGCTTTTAGTCTGCATGTAGATAAAAGGTAGGTGGCAGATGGTGCCCTTTTTCTGAGCCCAGTGTGAAAGCTGCAAATTGTCCAGCTCATTCATGAAAAGCTCAGGATTCCTTTTGTCCTCCTTTGTGCCTGGTTCCTTCTTTTGTCAGACTCCTTTCACATCAACTGCCATGCTGCCGTTTCCAGCTTGACCAGTTTTCCAGCTTTCAGATGAAGTGGAGCAAATGACTGGATCTCATCGCCAAGAAAATCCTGTAGTGCTCACTGCCTTGATTCCTAATTTGCTAAAACCTCACAAACACCAGGCAAATTGCCTGGCTTCATGCATCACACTACGCCAAATATATATTTATTGTAGCTCACTGTATGACAAGAATGCCCTGGCAACGTTTTGTTTGTTTGCTTTTTGCTGTGTTCTCTTAAAGCTGCACTTTAGCCAGCTCTCCCCACAAAATTAGATCAGCCCCCAAGGTGCTGGCTGACTGTAAGCTATTAAAAATAGAGCTACTTTGAAGAGCCTTTGAGACATGAATGTCATCAGTTTATAGATCTATGTGAGTAAGGGTTGGTTTACTTGTCCTTTTGTTTTTAGGTTACTTTGTTTTGCTGCATATTGATGTAAACCTCTGAGGATATTTCTGTTTGCAGCAGGTGTAAATCCAATACTAATAAATGCTACTTTCGCATCAGGCCCAGCCTGAGTGAGACAGTCCTGTGTCATTCTTTGTTGTGCTGCTGTTAAAGTAGCATTTTCTCCTTTATTCTTCCACTCCTTGATGACAACCTCAAGATGTATGTCTGTTAGCATTTGCCAGCCATTACTTGGAATGAAGTCAGATGCCTACAAGAAGTGGGAGGAATAGATGGAATAGTTAGATCAGGGGTCCCCAACCTTTGCAACTTTAAGTCTGAAGAACTTCAGCTCCCAGACTTCTCCAGCCAGCAAAGCTGGCTGGAGAAGTCTGGGAGCTGAAGTCCTTCAGACTTAAAGTTGCAAAGGTTGGAGACCCCTGATATAACAGGGTAGAATAGATCCCTCCAGTAGATGGAGTGGTCAATGATTGTAAGAAAACCAAACTAGGGGGGGATAGAGATCAATAATGGGACAGAAAAATTCCATGCTGGTATAGTTTTCCATGGACTCAAGGATGGGAGGAAAGCAATTCAAACCTCTTATTCTCTTTCTTCTGTTGAAGTCATCTTCATCTGCCCTTCCCTACACTAGATGGAAACCCAGAATGACTGAATGGCTTGTTAGCTGGGTTCACATGATGTGCTGAACCATAAATCAGGCAATGAATTCAATGCACAAACCCCTGAAAATTGGGCAAATTGAGTAAATTGTGTTAACTGCAGGGTGAGCATGTCGCACAAGACCAGTCAGTAAGAATCATAATGGGAGAACTTTGCCATCACATCCATGGCAGCAACTGCCTGGGGAAAAGGAGATTTGAGTCTATGAATCAGACTAAGGTGCTTTATTTGGCCTTAGCTTATTGTCTTAATGAATCCAGCTAATCTTATATTAAGTAAACTGGAACACTCTGTCCCCTAACCAATCTGAAACTTTATTCTGGAAAAATATGCACTATTTGAAGGTGCTGCATTTATGTTCTGAAACCCCTTATGAACAGCCCTAATAAACCTCACAACTGAAACCCACTGACAGTCTTTCTCATGAATTTAGTGGATCCCTTTTTACATCCATAGTAACCACAACTACATGTTGTGACTGCAATTCCCACACTACCTTTTGTCTACTCAGAATTTATCTCTCTGTGGTTCCTTCAAAGACTGCATGGCAACTAGTGATCAGCACTACTAGTCTTCAAATTCTCCCCAGATCACAGCATTCCCCAGCCTATTAAAAAAAAAACACCTTACCAATGAGCACTAAACTTCACCGACATAATTGCTAGAAATGTTTGTTTAGGGCACAGGGCATTTCACATGCAAAAGTCCATCTCGAAGAACAGATGTTTTATGACAGTGCAGAAACCATGCACTGAAAAAAGCTTTGAAAGCTCTATGCTGAACCTGCAATTTGATACAGGTTTACTTTAGAGTAGGTCCTATTTAATGCAATGAATTATTTCTGAGTAAAACATGCATTAGATTCTGCTGTTAGGACAGTGATAAGGAAGACTTTCATACTTGGATGTGACCAGAGTATTTATTTTAAGGAAAGCCTTTTCAACACTTACAGAATAGGAGTTATAATTAACATTCTGGTTTCATTTGTGAAAGCGGGATGACTAGCTTAAGGCCATGCAGCAAACTGATGGCAGCTAAGTAGTATTTGGGGTTCTCTGACTATGGAACATTTCAAATGTTAGTGAGTCCCTTGAGGATGCTGTTGAAAAGCTCTTTCTTGCATGTGGCCGTTACAGTGGGTACAATCATTAAAAGCTGTTTCCCACCTGAGTAGATCTGTTAATGGGCAGATCTTTCATAATACCTGGTGACAGAAACACATGGTAAGGGCATGGCCTATCTTTAAAACAGCTTTGTCCCAAAGGTTTTAGGATGATGGTTGTCAGTGTTTCATTGGCCATCCAAGCCGAAGTTAATGAGCCTTGCTTACATAGAGCTGCTGGGCACATTCCAACACTTTGATCTCAGGTCCCCATTCCAAATTTTGTATTCCCCAAACCCCCTCATCAGCAAGCACTTGCCATTTATTTGGCAGATACGTGCAAAATTTCTTAGCATGCTGATTCTGCTCTGATTTACAGTTTGACTCTGATTAAATTAACTAAGGTAAGATCGAAGTGATGTCCCGGTGTCTGGAAGCCGTGCGAGTCTGAATGGGGAGAAACAGGCTTCAACTCAACCCGTCCAAGACCGAGTGGCTGTGGTTTTCGGCGTCATGATATAGACAGCTGGCTCCATCTCTGGCTATCGAGGGCAAGTCACTGGCTCCCGCGGAGAGGGCTCGCAATCTGGTCGTCCTCCTGGACTCTCGGCTGTCTTTGGACGACCATATTACAGCCGTGGCCAGGGGGGCTTTTTATCATGTTTACCTGATACGCCAGTTGTGCCCCTTTCTAGATCGTGACGCTCTACGCACAGTCACTCAAGCCCTCGTCTTCTCCCGCCTGGACTATTGTAATGCTCTCTACATGGGGCTTTCCTTGAGGTGCACCTGGAGGCTCCAGCTAGTTCAGAATGCGGCCGTGCGGGAGATTCTGGGGGTGTCTAGATGCTCCCATGTAACACCTCTCCTGCGCGAGCTGCACTGGCTGCCTGTGGCTTTCCGGGTGCGCTTCAAGGTGTTAGTAACCATCTTTAAAGTGCTCCATGGCACGGGACTTGGTTATTTGCAGGACCGCCTCCTACCACATACCTCCCTCCAACCTGTTCGCTCCCACAGAGAGGGCCTCCTCAGGGTGCCGTCGGCTGGACAATGCCAGCTGGCGACTCCTAGGGGGAGAGCCTTCTCTGTGGCAGCCCCTGCCCTCTGGAATGACCTACCCCCCGACCTACGTACAACCACGGACCTGCACCTCTTCCTCCAGGCATTGAAAACACATCTATTCCATGCGGCCGGCCTGGCGTAGTTTTTAAATTTGGCTTTTAATAGGGGTTTTACTATGATTTTAGTACAGGCATTTTAGTTTAATTCATTTTTAAGACGTTTTATTATATTTGTTGTTTATTGTCGTTTTATTGGTGCCTGTTCACCGCCCTGAGTCCCGCAAGGGAGATAGGACGGTATATAAATACGAATATAAATAAATAAATAAAAATCACTTCAAGTATTACTTCAGGGCTATCTTTATCATTAGGTACAATGACACAGGCAACTCAAGCAGCTGATGCTAGCAGCCAAGGAGTAGTTGTAAGTCTGCTGTTTCCTGAGGCAAGGGGTTGTGTTTGTTCATTCATAATGAAAAGCTAGGAAACTGAACACATGGAAAGATTGCAAATGGACAAAGGCAAATAAAAGCCTTACTAGATCCAAATAAAGATAGAAATTTCTCTTGAAAGCTCTTCCCAAGTCATGAAGATTTGAGTGTACATGCCTCCATCTATGTACACACAGTTTCTCCACTTTTCCCATTATCTTTTCTGTCTCTTTTTAATGACTCAACCTACCCACCTACCTCCCAAAAAGAAACCAGGTGTCACTGAAAGATGACAATGTAGTTTTGAGATGGGAAATATGCATTTGGAATTTCCCCCCTTAATTCCCACATAATAATATAGTTATGTGAGACCTATGTTACCAGGCAAAGTACCAGTCATAAGATTAGCTAAGCATTGTGTCATCCCAAAAGGGAAACCCATAGAGAGGAATGGAATAATGTTCAAATAAATGTGATTCTTACTTTAGAACTATCTGCATGTCATAATGTGAAAACTGCAGAGGTTGACTTACAGTATGTGTAAATCAGATCCTGTCTAATCCAATCTCGGTAATTTTAAGATATGCAGACTTTAACTCCCAGAATTCCCCAGCCAGCATTTGGAATTCTGAGAATTGAAGTCCACACATCTTAAAGCTTCTGAAAGAAAGAAATGTTTTTCTAACCTACTATGAGGAAACATATTTTATAGGTTTGGAAATAGGAGAGGAACAAATGTGTATGGCTCATACTTTGCACTCTTGCAGGTCAACAAAAGGTGCCTCCAAGGCTCGTCGGGATCAGATCAATGTGGAGCTGCAGAATCTTCGGTCTCTTCTGCCCATCTCAGAACAAGAGAAGGAACAACTTTCATACCTTCACACCATGGCTCTGGTCTGCTTCCATATACGAGAGACTCAACTTTTTAATTCTGGTAAAAGAAAAATCCCAAATCTTCCTGTAACTTGTTTAGTGAATGCCAGTTCACTAGCCGTGATCAAATCGCATTTCTCTAAAAATCATTTGATTCTCCTATAGAAGTTTGATAAACTGCAGGAAGAAACTAATGTTCAATGGAATACACACCATGTCATATTGTACAGCTTTTCACATATATATAGATAGATATTGAGATGTGACCGGTAATCACAGAAGCAGTTTACCAGTCTGTATTTAGAAACATAGCTAAGATTGCAAAAGGTTCATGTGTTGATTTTGTTTGTGGGAATGGAAGGGAGTACTGACTATGATGAATGTGAATGTCCTTTAGGAATTACAGGTAAGTAAAGAAGTCATCACTGCTCCTGAAAATAGAAAGTAGTGAGTCATCACTTACTTCAAACTATGATTACCATGTGACATCCTTCCATTTCTGTTTAAGAATCTCAATCTATCCCATTTCCAGCAGAATTTAGATCTATATTTGAAAATGTTCCCCTGCAGATACAAAACGTCAGAAAAGTTCAGAGACATTTGTAGTCAAATCTTCTGCCGGCCAATCCAGATTTGGTTTGCATGTATCTTATAGGTTCCCTAAACCAGGGGTCCCCAACCTTTGCAACTTTAAGTCTGAAGGACTTCAGCTCCCAGAATTCTCCAGCCAGCAAAGCTGGCTGGAGAAGTCTGGGAGCTGAAGTCCTTCAGACTTAAAGTTGCAAAGGTTGGGGACCCCTGCCCTAAACTGTATGTGGTTTTCTCTTGGTTTCACACAATATAATCTGCACTAGCAATAATACCTAGACTTATATTCCACTTCATAGTGCTTTACAGCCCTCTCTAAGGGGTTTACAGAATCAGCCATATTTTCCCCAACAATGTGGGGTTTCCCCCCTTCATTTTATGGACTGTGAAAGGATGGAAGGATGGGTCAGATTTGACCTGGTTAGGGTCGAACTGCTGGCAGTCAGCAGAGTTAGCCACAATTATACTGCATTCTAACCATTGTGCCACCATGGCTCATTATCTCAGCTTGCACAGTTCTTGCATAAGGAAGGTACTTAAAACACCCACTCCTTTTCATTTCTGTTTCTAAGACAGGTTTCCTTCCACTTTGGGTGTGTTTGTGAAGTTTTTTGGGGGGGAGGGGGCATATCTAAATATAAGCATGCACATTTATCCCAGTTGAAACTTCATCCAAACCCTTTCAAAATCAGCTTGCTTCTTGCTTCTACCATTTCTTCTAGTTCTCTTGGAGCAACAATTTGATAAGCATTTTCTTCAAACTTCACCCTATGTCTTTGGTCATTCTGCCCCCAAATGCCTGTAAGTCTGCATGTTACTTTAGAATGCTAATCTTTTCTGCCTGCCACATATCACCCCAAGTGTAGGAATAACTATGACTAATCTGTAGCACAATCACTTGATTCCTATTTTATTAGGTTTTCTGGTAGTGCAACCTGAGCCAAAGAGACCCCGGGGTGTCGTGCCTGCATTAGATGTCCTGGGATCTAACCACTCTGATGGGATCAATATCTATCCACACTAGCTATGCTAACATTTTTAATCTTATGATTCCTTGTGATTCCTTGTCATTTATCATAACTGATAACCGAAGCATTTGTATACAACTGCTGCTATTGTAAACGGAGAGGATTTGTATTTGTACTGCATTGGGAATCAAATCCCCTCTCTTTATACTTTGCCACTGCTATAAAAAAATACAGTTAACCTGATATTATGCAAGACCCATTTCTTCCAGCAGGCTGGCCTGGCCTAATCTACCTCTCCAGCCTTAGTCTGAATATGTAAATTTTTTAAAATTGGGTTTTTAAGGGGTTTAGTTTTTAAGGATTTTAGGTTTTTAGCACAGGGATATAGTTGGTTTAATTTAATTTTATATATTTATAATGTTTCTATGTTTGTATGCTTTTTAATTTCCTGTGCACTGCCCCGAGTCCCTTTGGGGAGAGGGAGCGGTCTACAAATTAAACTTGAATTGAATTGAATTGAACTGAACCTTAACAGCGGCATGTGCAGTGGGGGAAGAGGGAGGGTGGGTTTTCCAGTTGACACGATAATAGACATTGTGTTGTGAACTAAATCCTCCCTTGCTTGTACAACATGTTTTTGTCTGTTTTTACTCTGTACTTCCTCTGTTTCCGTGTGGACATTTCTATCCTCTACATCAGGGGTCCCCAACCTTTGCAACTTTAAGTCTGAAGGACTTCAGCTCCCAGAGTTCTCCAGCCAGCAAAGCTGGCTGGAGAAGTCTGGGAGCTGAGGTCCTTCAGACTTAAAGTTGCAAAGGTTGGGGACCCCTGCTCTACATCTGTTTTGCGAAGGAGCTTCCAATCTGCACTTATCTATGGGCTCTTCCTTACAACATATGAGGTTAACTTAAACAATATACTTCATTCCAGACCTTAAGCTTAGGATTGGATGTATATGACTCTGGGGAGAAACAACTAATAGCCTCTGAATTGCAAATATGCCTACTGAGAATTCCACACCCATTCCATACCTCAGATGCTTCACTGACTAGAAAGTTAAACGGAAGAGATTTTTTTATCATGCTATTATTATTTTTTTCTCCACTTTTATATCATAGCTCCATCTACTTTTACAGTTGAGTACAAATTTCTGGCTGCCAATCCAAATGACTTGCAACATTTGGCTAGTAAAAATGTTCCTGCTATAATCCTTTGGAGCAGGGGTCTCCAACCTTTGCAACTTTAAGTCTGAAGGACTTCAGCTCCCAGACTTCTCCAGCCAGCTTTCTGGGAGCTGAAGTCCTTCAGACTTAAAGTTGCAAAGGTTGGAGACCCCTGCTTTGGGGGGTTTAAAACTCTTCATGCATATTTTTCAGAACGGTATTGCTATTCCAGTATTGTGGGATTTTTTATTTTTATTTTTTGGTTTTAAGTCAGTCATTCAAATATCGCATGTACATCCTACGTACTATAAGTTGGAACTTGCAATTTAAATATATATGTATATATGATAAGGAAATGAAAATAGAGAAAAGATCAGATTCCATGTGTTACTAATGTTTGGTGCTGGTTTTTTTCCCCTAAAAAACTTCAATGAATTTCAAACATGGATCTGCATTGTGTATAATTTGCATCTTTCTTTGTGCTTAAGGGAAGCATAGAAGAGGCCATAAAAAGCAGCCATGCTGCATGCAACAGCTGGCATTATCAACGCCTACATATTTTCCATCATGTCTTGTTTCCCCAAAGGTGTATTTTACCTCCAGAGCTTTTTCTCTATCCCTTTTATTTTGATTTTTTTTTTTGAGGATCAAAGCATAAACCAACATGCCTTTGGTTGTATTTTAAATTCTTCTGGTATCTATAGTTTTGCAATATCCTTAGATAAAAAGAGAAAGTGAGAGACATAATGACCTTCACATTTTGTCATAATTATGTTGAAAGATGAGCAGGCTCTCTTTTGCTCAGTGCATTTCCTGAAACACGATTTTTCCTATCTATAATATGAGGGAAGAGGTCATCTGGCAGAAAACAAGCCAGACTTGCATCTGTTTCATTACCACTGATCCTGTGGGAGAAAAATTCACTGTAATAGTTCAATTAGTAAAACTGACTAGACAGCTGATGACCTATTGACTCATCCTTTCAGGGAAATTTCCTTCCTAAACAGAGAAACAAAATAAACCATGGCTGAGCAAAAAAAAAAAAAAAAAAAAGAAGGAGGAGCAGGAGTGATTTCCAACTTTCGGGGTTCCCCATTGATTTTGATTTTGGGGACCCGGCAAGGATCATCACAAATCATGATCATACAATAACTGGTGACAATGCAGTGGCTGCAACTTTGTGAACACAACTGGTGTGAAAATCCTTGAAATTTCAATTACACAGAGTAATGAATCCTGAATTTTGTACACATTATTTATGTTAGAGGATTTCAGGTTCCTTGATTCAAATTTTTTTTGCAGGATCCAATTTGTATCAATCACCAGGACCAAAAGTTTATTTTTACAAGCTTTTGGGTTCCCTCTGAACCCCATCACCGGGGAACTTCTCTCTCTCAAGGATATGTGAACTGGTCTGTTCTATATCGTATTTATATGGTTCCTAGTTGTGTGTAGCTTTTACTTGTTAATTGGCATGTTGATGTATGACTATTAAGTTTTTCATTGTTGTTTCCTTGTTCCGCCACACCAGAGGTAGGTTGCTCCTGATTCAGCCCGGATCGGGTGAATCGGTAATGGCAGTAGTGGGAGGCTCTGCCCATGCACCTGGATGCTTCTGCACATGTGCAGAAGCATCATGCATGCACATGCACACGAGCACAAGTGAACTGGTAGCACTGGGATTTGAAACCTACCTCTGCGCCACACCCTCAACTCCTAAGTACCTGATAAACTGGTAATAAATCAGCATTCCTATTGACTAACAAGGGACCCAATTCCCAGGCGTCAATCCTTTTGCTGGCTATTTTTTCCCTGCTTGACCAACAATCGTGGTTGAAACTGAATGCATGTCCTTGCACGTATGAGAGCAGGAAATCATTGCTGTGTTCTATGTAGACTTTTACCAAATGATGTGAAGAACCCATGTACCACTCTCATGTTTTCCCAGGCTCACCTCAAATAACATCCAAAGAACCACCTTTTGCTGCTGCTGCTGCTGCTGCTGCTGCTGTAGATCCAGAACTGGTGCATTTACTTTCGGGGTTCATTCTCGCTCTTACTGCAAAGGGCAAATTGGCCTATGTCTCTGAGAATGTGCCACATTTCCTGGGGTTTTCTGTGGTAAGCATCAATATTACAGAAAGCGAGGCACCCCAAAATGCCTTGTACTCGGCATGGACATTAGAGATTAGACTTGGCAGGAATATAATGGAAGTTTCAATTCTGCTGCTAGTCCATTTTGTGTAATAGTAGTTTAAGACTGAATGTAAAAACCTTTCTAGCGTAGCTGCTCAATATTCTTTTAAACACAAATGGTTGAGTTTTTGGCATGCAAACTATGTTTGCTATTCTTAGTAACTATTAAATGTCAGAGCGTCATTTGCTTAAAACCATGAAGCTTTTGTTAGAACCCTGCAGGATCCAAATATCCTTTTAAAAATGCCTAACTTCCAGGACCATATTTTCATACTGAAACAGCATTTATTCCTAAGACATTCTTAGAGCAAAATATCATTGCAAATAAGATATTTTATCACATATATTTTTCTAGGTAGAACTCCTAGCACAAGGCAACTCCATCTTCGACCTCTTGAACAGCACAGCAAGCCAGATCATGCAAGAAAAACTCTCTTTTGCCCATCAGCATCCAGGCACTGGTGAGGACAAGAAGGGGTTGGCAAAAGATCTTTCCAGCTAGGGGGCAACTGAATCTTTTTCTGATAGATTTTTTTTCTAATTACTGAGTTCAAATGCTCCCCATCTATTCTAGAGCTGGCAAAAAAACAGTGCTGGCATAACATTTGCTGCCTATTGCCAATCCATATGCTGCTTCTGCTGCATCAGTTCTTGATTTGTGTGTTACACTCATATGCATAATTTTGACTTGGCACTGGAATTCCTAAACTTTTCTAGGTAAAGGCAAGCAATTTAGGGATGAGTCATTAACTCACACTGAACCCTGCTTCCTTCTTTGCTTGTGTAAGACAGTGGTAGCCTTGCCTAGAATAAGTGGGAATGCATTTTCATAGGGCTCCTGTCTTACCTGTGTAGGCAAAGCTGAAGTGCTGTGAAAGCTGAGCTTTGCTCTTTGTTTGCCAGTAAAAGTCATAGTGGATAGCCAACAGTGGGCAGTTGTGTTATCAAAAAGTGTAAGTAACCTTGTTAACAAATGGATTGAAATATAATTATTAGTCATCCTACTTTAATCCTAGGGAAATCAATAGCTTTATTTGTGGTACAGGGCTGGCTTTCGGCTAAGACTGAGTAGACATTGGCCTAGGGAACCAAAACCAATACCACCTCTCCTTCTGAATCATTCTAAAAATCGAATATCGAATATTTCGAATCGAATATCGAATATTTATTTGTATAACCGCGTCCTCTCCCCTAGGGGACTCGGAGCGGTGTACAGGGAGGAATAAAACAGCATAAAATATATACATGAATACAATAAATACAATAAAAACAAATTAAATTTGACTATCCCTGCACTAAAATTCCCATTTAAAATTAACAATCCCTAATCCCTGGGTAGAGACTAACCTAGGCCGGCCAAGCAGAAAAAGTGAGTTTTTAATTTCTGACGGAAGGAGCGGAGGTCCATAGTTGTTCTAATGTTGGGGGGAAGGTCGTTCCAGAGGGCTGGGCCCACCACAGAGAAGGCCCTTCCCCTGGGCGTCGCCCGCTGACAAAGTCTAGTGGACGGCACCCGGAGCAGTCCCTCTCTGTGGGAGCGAATCGGCCGGGAGGATGTATGGGGCAGAATCCGATCCCGCAGATAGCTAGGCCCCGAGCCATGGAGCGCTTTAAAGATGAGAACTAACACCTTGAAGCGCACCCGAAAGACGACAGGTAGCCAGTGCAGCTCGCGCAAGAGCGGTGTTACATGGGTATACCTTGCGGTACCCATTATTGCTCGCGCGGCTGCATTCTGGACCAGCTGAAGTCTTCGGGTGCACCTCAAGGGGAGCCCCATGTAGAGAGAGTTACAATAGTCCAGTCGGGATGTCACGAGAGCATGGGTGACTGTGCGAAGGGCGTCCCGATCCAATAGGGGGCGCAACTGGCGAACCAGGCGAACCTGGTAAAACGCCCTCCTGGCCACGGCTGTCACTTGATCTTCCATGGACAGCCGGGCATCCAGGAGGACACCCAAGTTGCGCGTCCCATCCACTGGGGCAAGATGTTCGCCCCCAATGGCCAGTGATGGAGTCAACTGGTTGAATCGGGCAGCCGGAAACCACAGCCACTCAGTCTTGGTCGGGTTGAGCTTGAGTCCGTTTCTTCCCATCCAGATGCAAGTTTTTGCACTGATAGGGAAGTTGATACAGTGTAGGAGTGCCATACATCCTTGAGCCAGCACTAGTTTGGGATATTAATTCATTTATCATATTAAGAGTTTTGAGAACCCTGTAGTGTACTGTATGGTTATTAAATTAATCTGGTCCAACAATTTGTACCCCTATTTTTGCTTGAAGAGCCTTCATCCTTTAAAGATACATCTAAAAGATGCAGCTTGCTCTCGTTCCCAGCCTATAGCAGAAGGCAGTTATCTTGAGGTTTTACTGATGTGATATGAAAATAGGCCACCTTCTCCCAAAACCAATATTGCTTTATGCATGTTCAATGTTAGTTCTGCTGCAATCGGGGTGATGAAAGGATTGGAATCTTCCCAGCTCCTTTTGATGGCTTTTGTTTACTGTGGACAAACCTATTTCTCTCCTACTCCAAGGCCATATATCTATATATTTGATTTATGCTATATATGGCATCAGGAGAGGAGCAGCAGTGTCCAGATTGCCTGAGAAAGTGTTAAGACTCCTAGGCCTTTCTAGAGCAAACTGCCTATCAGTTGGGCACTTACAGATCTGGCAGAAAGGTTGCACCAAAATCTCTACTTGTATTATTATCTCCTCAGCCCCAGCCCTGTTACTGTGTGCAAAATGGTAGATATTCTTCCTACAAGTTGAAAAAACCTCTGATGATTGTATGTTAATACATCTACCCTAAACTACCAGTATTATTTCCAATGTAGAAACTTGGTCCATATTTAATCATGGTGTCTATAGGAGAGGTAAATATTAATTAGGGTTGTCTTGTTCAAAGGAAGAGGAGAAATCTGCTAAATTTTCTCCATGTTAGGTATTCTCCCATTCAGAAATTTTATATCTATATTTTAGTGTTCCTGTAGAGAAAATGTCAGAATGTCATGATGTTAGAAAGGGGAGATTTCAACTGGGGCTGGGGCAATTAGCCGGCATTTTAAAAGTTTTTTCAATGTATTGAATTATAATACAAGCAATAATAGAAAAAGCAAAATGTTAAAAGGGACCTGTAAATAACTTGCAGTATTTCTCCTCTTAAGTTAGTGTTGTAGTTAAAAACTATTAATCCTCTGTTTCAGGTTTTTGCTTCCTTAAAAAAGTTGTGTTAATTTGCCGCATGATCTTATCCAGAGCCATATATACTATATGAGATGGGTGACTACATAAATTTGAATAGTAAATAATTTAAAATCACAAAAATTTGGAGCAACAAATTTGTAATTACTTTTTCTTATCTGGGCCAAGATTTTGAATGAATCATTTTTCTTGGGAAAATGTGTACTGTTCAGTAACCAGAATTATAAAGACTGTGGGTAAAGTGAGATGCATAGAATTATAGTAAAATTTAAAGCTAATTAGAAAAATATTATAACCCGTTCTTAAGCTGTCAGCCGTGAATGTGAGAGGAAAGGCTCCGTTTATAACTTATGCTAAGTTGTAACTTGTTTATTGAATAGTCTTATGATTGAGTTCATGCAACACATTAAATCAAAAACAAATCACGAGACAGTTTTCATGATTACACTTTACCCTGCATTGCAAATTTCAATCTGTTCAAGTTATTATTCTCCATTTTATTCTGCAGAAATTGAATTCATTATTGATATGCGTACCTCAAGAGCCTTTCGGGTTAAGTATGGAAGAAACCGTCCAATAGTTATGCGAGGCAGATTCCTCCCACTTGACACACAGTTGACGTCCGCCTCTCCTGTTCTGACTTTTGTTGCTTTCTGTGCTCCCATCCTCCATGGGGTTGAAGAAGGGGACAACATGTCCCACAACTTCACCTTTCAGAGCCAGCATACATTAGACATGAAGATTGCTGCAATGACTGAAAAGTAAGACCAAAACTTTTGTGTGGGCATCTATATCTGGAAATGATATGAATGAATAAAATTGCCAAATGTCCAGAAAAGGGAAATTTGCCTATATTTTAGCTTGCATTCATTAGCAGGTAAAGTTTTCTGTAGCATGAAGACCTGGTAGTACATGATGATTACTGTACATATCCACCCCAGACCACCCCAACGATGCCGTCGAGGTTATGTCCCGGTGTTTGGAGGCCGTACGGATCTGGATGGGTAGTAACAAACTCAGGCTCAACCCGTCCAAGACTTAGTGGCTGTGGCTTCCGGCACCCCGGTTCAGCCAGATTATTCCAACTCTGGCCATTGGGGGCGAAACACCAGCCCCCGTGGAGAGGGCACGCAATTTGGGTGTCCTCCTGGATTCCCGGCTGTCTATGGAGGACCATGTGGCGGCCGTGGCCAGGGGGGCTTTCCATCAGGTACGCCTGATGCACCAATTGCGCCCCTTACTGGACCGGGCTGCCCTTCACACAGTCACTCAGGCCCTCGTGACCTCTCGACTCGACTACTGTAATGCTCTCTACATGGGGCTTCCCTTGAGGTGCACTTGAAAGCTGCAGTTAGTCCAGAATGCAGCCGCGCGGGTGATTACGGGAGCGCCTAGACACTCCCACATAACACCAATCCTGCGCGAGCTACACTGGCTTCCTGTGGTCTTTCGGGTGCGCTTCAAGGTTTTGACGACCATCTTCAAAGCGGTCCATGGCTCGGGGGCCTAGTTATATGCGAGACCGCATCCTGCCCCATACATCCCTTAGACCAATACGCTCCCACAGAGAGGGCCTCCTCAGGGTGCTGTAGGCCAGACAATGCCGACTGGCGACACCCAGGGGAAGAGCCTTCTCTGTGGCAGGTCCAGCCCTTTGGAACGACTTACCCCCTGAACTTCGCACCATCTCTGCCTCCGCCTCTTCCGCAAGTGTCTAAAGACACATTTGTTCCATCTAGCCGGCCTAGCCTAGCCCCCTAAACTGACTTTTAGATAGTTTTTAAATTTGGGGATTTTAATCTGGTTTTAGCACAGGATCCATTGAATTAGTTTTTTAAATTTTTATATGATGTTTTGTATGTATTTTTAATTTTCCTGTGCGCCGCCCTGAGTCCGCTTGGAGAAGGGCGGGGTATAAATTGAATAAATATAAATATAATATATATAAATATACTAAGTGTAAAACCCATAAAATCAAGGCTAAATATAGTACAGGTAATCGATTTATGTATGTAATTGAGCCCACAATTTCACTCATAAGTTGTGATGGTTATAAAGCAGGTCAGCATGTGGTCATACCCAATTTTATCACCTATTTAATGGCAGTTGTTAAGCAAACCCATTGTTTTTTTGCTGGAGACTGGAAGTAAAATGGCAAAAACTTAGAAAATTGCAGATACATGATAGGGGGCACTGCAAATAGGTATAAAGGTCCAGCGTGGCACAGTGGTTAGAATGCAATAGTGCAGGCTACTTCTGCCAACTGCCTGCCAGCAGTTTGATTCTCACCAACTCAAGGTTGACTCGGACTTCCATCCTTCTGAGGCTGGTGAAATTAGGACCCAGATTTGGGGGGGGGGGGGGGGGGCAATATGCTGATTTTCTAAACTGCTTAGAGAGGGCTGTAAAGCACTATGAAGTGGTATATAAGTCTAAGTGCTATTGCTATAAATGAGGGCTGGTTGGTGAACACCCAAAGTGTGGTTATGTGATTTCATGGGGGGGGGGGGGGGGGAGAAAAGAGAGAGACATCAAAACTTTGAATCTAGGTTGTAAATCCTGTTTTTAGGATCTGTTACAACTTGGAACACTTAAGTGACTGGTCATAAGTCAAGGACTATATATAAAGACTTGGAAACAGGTAGTCCTTGACTTACAACAGTTTGTTTAGTGACCGTTCGTAGTTACAACAGCACTGAAAAAAGTGATTTATGACTGTTTTTCACACTTAAGATTGCTGAAGCATCCCCATTGTCACATGATCAAAATACGGATGCTTGGCAACTGGTTCCTAGTTATGACAGTAGGAGTGTCCCAGGGTTACGTGATTCTCTTCTGACAAGCAAAGTCAATGAGGAAGCCAGATTCCTTATTATTATGTTACTAATTTAACAACTACAGTGATTCACTTAACAAGAAAAGTTGTAAAATGAGGCAAAACTCACTTAAGCAAATTTCTAATTTAGCAACATAAATTCTGGGCTCAATTGTGGTCGTACGTCAAGGACTACCTGCAGTAGCTTTTCTCACAATAAATATACACTAGATGTTTATCTATCATAATTGCCCATTTCACAGTAGAAATCTCACAAGGATATTATTTATTAAATTATGCGATATGTGTTCTTTTCTCAATTCAGTGTTATTTATCACCTTGGTTACAAGAAAGAAGAATTAATTGGTCAGTCTTGGTATTGTCTCCTGCACCCTGAAGATACTGAAAGAGGAGCAAAGATGCACGAAAACCTGAGTGAGTACTGCATCTGGGACAGACAAATAGCCCTCATTGGAGTCTGGCAAAGAAACGATTACACATTTCTGCTGTATCATAAGTATTTCCAATGAGCAACTTAGTGCAGTTTTTACATGGGCCATTAAAAACCCCATTATTCCAAATAATTTATCATATTATCTGAAGACAGCGGGAACCCTTATTCAATAGCATAGTCTTTGTTAACTATTGGACAGTGTCCCTTTATTCTGTTCATTACATTTGTAAACCACCAAGGAAACACAATTGTTACAAATAAATAATAGCATTTCTGAGTGGGTTACAAATTAAAAGCATGTACATGAGACCAATAAAATGGTGATAATAGAATGGGTCCTATAAAGACAAAACAAAGCTAGCTGTGCAATAGTACATAACAAAACCAGCAATCTTTCTCAGGCAGTTATCGTCAAGTATATTGGACTCCCATTATATATGGTCAGGATGGTTAGCCATACAGCCAAGGATTTTTAGTAGTTTAATTCAATCTCAACATTCTGAAGAATTGCTCTAGGCCAGTGGTTCCCAACCGTTTTTTGGCCATGCATCACGTAAGCATCTTCAAAATCCTGATTCCCCCCTGCCCCCATAACATATAATCCTTACTTTACTCAAAAAGTGACCTCTACTCATGCGGAAGAAGCCTAAAAGGCCATTAACTTGGTTTAAACACAGTTCAAATTGCCCCCCTTAAAAACCAAATTGCCCCACTGTGAGGCTTGGGCCCCACATTGGGAATCACTGCTCTTGGCTAATATTTCTCAAACTTGGCAACTTTAAGACATTGCATCTTTATTGATTAGCCCTTGGGCCATATCAAAGTGCAAATTTCCAGAAACAAATTATTGCTAAAATTTGATAAAAGCAATTTAAAATGAAATTTGATCAAATGCAATTTAAAATGGAATTGAAATAAAATAGAGTCTAAAATGAAATTGGAATAGAATACAATAATTTAAGATATAGATAAAATATGATAAAATTATATTTCGGTGACAACCCTGCAAAATACCCCAATCAGTGCCTCATATGCAGATCTCAAACGAAATCTTAAAAGATACGTACAGTATTTAGGATCCATAGTTAATAAACACCTTTTGTAATCCTTGTGAGTATAGAGAAATGGAAGAGATTTCATTTAATCTAGACTTTCTACTTACTTCCTAGTTAGGTTAGGTTCATCTACTAATTTAGATGGCTTAGCTGGGCATTCATTTTTCATGTTTATAGTTTAAGTACTGTGCTGTGTTAAATGTTATTTTCCAGTTCTGGCCGCACATAAGGTAAGTTGTTTTGATATGGGGATCCCAATGGGTCATTTGTTTGGTATATAGACCAAAGGTACCTGTCCCTCACCCCCTTCTACAAGCAACCATCAAATAGGATGTGAGCCAGGTCTTCTACGTATGCCACTCCACAAATGCAGAGATGCTCATTGTAGGGTATAGAATGGAATCTCCTATATCTGACCATTGAGTCAAGCCAGTGGTGGGTTTCTGCAGGCTCGCACCTACTCGCAAGAGCCGGATGGTGAAATTTAGAGAACCGGTGAGAGGGGGTTCCACCGGCGGACCCAGAAGTAAGTCTGGCCTGCCGCTGCCAGTAACCCAATGGGAAGGAAAGGAAAGGAAAGGAAGGCAGAAAGTAAGAAAGGAAAGAAAGGAAGGAAGGAAAGAAAGAAAGAGAGAGAGAGAGAGAGAGAGAGAGAGAGAGAGAGAGAGAAAGAAAGAAAGAAAGAAAGAAAGAAAGAAAGAAAGAAAGAAAGAAAGAAAGAAAGAAAGAAAGAAAGAAAGAAAGAAAGAGAATGAATTTATCATCACAATTGAGCCCAAAATTTTGGTTGCTAAGCAAGAGCGTTGTTAATTGAGTTTCACCACATTTTACAAATTGGCCACTCCCCCCTGTCACATGACTGCCAAGCCATGCCCACAAAATAGGCCACACCTAGAGAGTAGGCTCTAAAAAAATGTGAAACCCACCACTGGGTCAAGCTGTTCGAATCTCGCTCGCGTGACAACTTTAAGATGTGAGGACTTCAACTCCCAGTAGCCTGGCTGAGGAATTGGATAAAGAATACTGAGAGTTGAAGTCCTCACATTGCCAAATTTGAGAAACATGACTCTAGACGCTACCCTCCAATTACTTTTTTCATAATTGTTAGTTTTGTAAATGTCTGCTTCCCATTTCTGCTATGTCTACCTAGTTGTAAATGTTAAGACCTTCACATTTCTCACTTCTGCACAACATTTGAGGTAATATTGATATGATCTACTTTGTATGTTAGTAACCATCTGAGCAGGAATCTGGACGTAACAAAGTGATGAATTACATTTCATACAAATTACAAGTCATGCTATCCAAATAATCTCAGGCGTAAATCAAATTCAGTATATTTATATGTGGACTTTCTATCATTGGCTTTGAGTTGTAATGATTACAGAAAAAAATGTGAACTGATGTGAGAACTTAGAAAAGGTGTATCTAAATGTTATGCATCATCACTGCAGTCATACCAAATTCCAATACAAGTATATTTTGGAAATCTTAAAAGATACGCATGGTATTTAGGATCCATAGTTAATAAACACCTTTTGTAATCCTTGTGAATATAGAAAAATGGAAAAGATTTCATTTAATCTAGACTTTCTACTTTCTTCCTAGTTAGGTTAGGTTCATCTACTAATTTAGATGGCTTAGCTGGGCATTCATTTTTCATGTTTATAGTTTCAGGGCAGAGCACTGGGAAACACAATCAGCATGTAATCATACGTTTATGCTGCAAGGATCTGAGCTGGGTCTGGGTGCAAGTCACTGCACTGAGGGAGAATGCAAAAGGAAAACTGATCACTTGCACAAACCACATCCTCAGGTAAAAACATTGACAGCTCAAGTAATGTTTACGGATACTTCTGAACCAGGACTGAGTTCACACGTTGTGCTAAACCACAATGTGGTTTGTTTCATTTGTGGGTTGAATATTGTATAAACTCAGCTACTTGTGGTTGAGTTACACGTGCCATGTGGATTACTACTAGATGTTTAGAGTGAAATGGCTGCATCAATCACCTGCATCATAATATCATCCAATCATTCAGTGGTGGGTTCCTACCGTTACTACCAGTTTGCTGAGTGTGTGTGCGCAATGGAACAAAAATTACTCAGAAAAAAAGAAAACAGTTGAGGAGAGGCAATTCAAGCTTCTGCCCCAGATTAGCTGGGCTTCAGAAGCTGGAATAAAGGTAAATGTAACAGGGGGTTCCTGCCGGCATTACTACTGGTTCTGCATGTGTGCACATTTGCAACTAAAAGGGTCTGCACTTGTGCACATTAGAAAAGGAACAAAAAAATTCATTTTTTCAATGAAGACTGTTCTGCGGATGTGCAGAACAGAAAATCAAGATGGCAGCCGCAAGGAGAGAACCGTTTTGGGCACATGTCCAGCTGAATTACTACCTACTCAGCCGAACCAGTAGGAACCGACCTCTGAAGTATAACCTAGGGGTGAACCAAGAGAGAACTGGTTCGCTCTCTGTTTGTAGGTAGCACTACTGGTTTGGGAGAACCGGTCTGAACTGGTAGGAACCCACCACTGCAATCATTGTCATCCAGTGAATCCCCATGGTTTGCTGAGTAACCCACAATTGACTGGTTTTATATATTTGTGTAAAGTCTTCAACCATGTTTTACAAAGCACAGTAGCTGACACCAACAATCCATAAATAAACCACATGATGGCTTAGTAAGATATAGAGATTTACGCACCATTTGTAAATCATGGTTTTGAGTTGAGCATAAAGTTTGAATCTGTTAGTTGTGGCTCATTCTAGACAAAGTATAGAATGACAATAATTGAATGATAAGGTAATAGATTACTAAAAAATTCCTGCTAGACCATTTGCTCCTTTCCTGATTCTTTTCATTTTCAGGTCTGCTGGAGGAAGGCATCAGGCAGAAATAGGATGGTGGTTTATGGAAGTAATGGGTGAAATAAGCCATAGCTCTGTTGAAGGAAGCAAAGACATTTATGATTTCTGGTCTGCAGTCAGAAATGTCTATTTAGAGAAATCCAGTCTAACACAGAAATACACAGCAAATGCCATTATCTGTGTGAAAGATTTTTATATGGAAAGCTTGGATAAAATAACTAGAAAAAGTGATTTTTTTCAAGTGTCTGTAAAAACAGGACACTACTTAAATCAGAGATAAGCATATTAAGCAGTTCTGTCTACCAGTTTTCCAAATCGTATTCTGCATTGAACCTAATATCAAAAAAGCCATTTTTATCAGTAGCTTCGTTGCCTATATTAATTAACTGAAAAATCCCTATGAATCTAGTTTGATCTCCATGGAGAGAGAGGCAGAGACAGATATAGGGAGAAATATGGGGGGGGGGGGAGGTGATACAGGGAGAGAGAGAGACTAGTTATAACCCTGCAATTTCATGGTGATTTCCTATAACTAAATCAACTCATATTTAGTTTTTCTACGATCAGTCAGATTCTCCTAGGTCTCATACAAACCATCAGAATGCTTTCTAAATAATGTAGACTACGCTTTCTCAGCCTGTTGTTCCTCAGGCATTTTTAAACTACAGTTTCTAAATCTCCCAGTTAATTGTCCCTACACAATTATAATTGCCGAAGGAACTGTCACATCAGATCAAAATCTTTTCTGCAAGTGATGCTTGAATTTTATTTTCAGGCGCCTTATTTTTCTCCTGACACATTGCTTATGTTTGCAATCTGAATTAGCTCAGTGTTACATTGGTTTTACAAATGGCTTCTTTTGTTTCCTATACTGCATTATTAATGTTCACAATGATATTTGGGGCTGTGAAAATGCCCTGAAGCTTGTAGTTCAGTTTTCTTACATATGATAAATAAAAGCTACATTTAGCCTGACGGGGCCTGTGACTCTCTGTGATTTCCAGTGGTGCTCGACTCCATGGAACTGTTTATATTTTTACAGGGACAAAGAAGCTCTGTACATCCAGAACCAAGACTCCACACCCAGAGGTGTTTTGCCAGCTTCCTCCAAACAAAGCTATTGTTCTGGAAACATACTGCAGCCGTTGAAGCCAAATGAAATCAACTTTTTCCTTCAAGAGCCAGGTGCAGCCAGGGAAGGGGCACTTGAATATTTGTCTTCTCAACTTCCAGAGGCTTCTGATGTAAAAATGCTTCCTGCTCCTCTTCAATCTCTATTTCCACTCAGTATGACTGACCCTAGCATGAAGGCTGAAGCCGTCAGTGTGGAGCTGTCTCAAGAAGTCCAATTTCCCTTTCTTTCTGCCGAAGGGCAGAAGGGTCTCTCCTGCCCAGCAAGAGAGGATAGGTTGACCTCTTGCAACCCTGGTGGTCTCCACTCGCCAGAATACACATTTTCCTCCAACAGCAGCTTTTCTGTAGACTCTTCCCGTTCATTTGCAGAAAGGCCATCTATAGGATTGTTCCCAGCAATGAATGTGAGTCCTGATTCAGACAGATGGGCTATAGGTATGCTAGCTAATCAAATCCACTCCCTGGCTGAAGTCTTCTCTCAGTACACCAAGCAAAGGTCTCAGGAGTCTCTTGGCGTTCAGTGGCCTGGGCATCCTGCTGAGGTAGCCCCTCTAGTGGCAAGACAGGACCTGGGGGCTAACAGAGCCGCTGACTTTTCAGAGGAAATATCAGTGGATGAAGAAACCATCACCAGTATTTTAAACGACTTCCCCGATCATGATGACCAGAACCAAGCCAGTTTTGAACAGAGTCCAACAGGCCATTTTCACTTAGCAAATACCCAGTTGCAGCATTCTATGTACCAGACTCTTGTACCAGAAACAACTCCTTTGTCTTTCTCTGCACTATCTGACTTTGATCTGCCTGATTCCCAGTGGGATGGAAAATTCTATAACATATATCAGCAAGGTAAGGCTCCCCTGTTATCACAGTAGTATCATTTAAAAACAGTGCAACCACTGAAGTTAATACAATTCTGCACAGACTTTGTCATGTTTGATTTAGGGTAGTATATGATTGGGTTTTTTAAAATGAAATCCACTGTGCACACTCAAGCGTATACTATCTCTCTCTGTGTACATTCGCACTTCCTCTCTCACACACGCCACTGTTTTCTTTTAGGGTAAACAATGTTATGCAAAAATGAAGAAAAAGAATATGTGATACTAAGTCATGGAAATTAAAGCTGCAGGAGAACAAAAAGAACAGGGAAAATAACTTATCACTATTCAGTGAAGATTTCTACATTTTTACATGTTCTCAACAATCGACATGACACTGGTTCATACCTTTTTACATGCTAGTGTTTTCATTCTTAAATTAATCACTTCAAAACATTCCTACAGTTCCATTCTACAAATTCAGATTATCTTCATTCAGATTACAACATCATTACCCTTTCACAAGCAACACAGTATGCCCATCTTTTTTTCATTTCATTAACTCATGCTCTTTCTCATTTATTTGTCTTACATCCCAAATCACAATCTGCCATATGCCATAGTCTTCACCACGTAGACCCATAGATGTTGATTTCTACTGCCCATCATAAGACTCTTGGTTCACAAGAGTTTTTCATATAATGCTTTTAATAAGATAACGTGCAATTTAAGTTCCCAGTCTTAATTATACCCATTCCACATTGAGCATGGTAAGAACAGTTTGTTTGTTTGTAATCTCTATGTACATTCGCACTCCCTCTCTCACACAGTTTTCTTTTAGGGTAAACAATGTTATGCAAAAATGAAGAAATAAGTCATGGAACTTAAAGCTGTAGGAGAACAAAAAGAACAGGGAACATAACTTATCACTATTCAGTGAAGATTTCTACATTTTTACATGTTCTCAACAATCGACATGACACTGGTTCATACCTTTTTACATGCTAGTGTTTTCATTCTTAAATTAATCACTTCAATGCCATGGTCTTCACCATGTAGACCCATAGATGTTGATTTCTACTGCCCATCATAGACACTTGGTTCACAAGAGATTTTCTTATGCTTTTAATAAGATAATGTGCAGATTAAGTTCCCAGTCTTAATTATACCCATTCCACATTGAGCATGGTAAGAACAGTTTGTTTGTTTGTTTGTAATCATTTACTTGTGCCTGACACTTGGTGACTTTATAGGCAAGTGCTCTCCAAGACATTGTAGTTACCCATACATGCTGTCAAATAAATATTGCTTAGGTTTGTCAGATGACAATTCTGGAAAGAACACAGCAGGTCCCCAACAGACAGGGCTTGCCATGGTACTTCACTGCAGCAAAACGCACAAGAGTTTATGACAGGTTAAAACTGCCAGTATATTCTCCCTATAAGACTTTGTTGCAAGCAAGTTGTATCTTTGGTCATGCAGGATTGATGTTTAGAAACAAGAGAACTCAGTATTTGGCTGAAACAAGTGCCTCCAAGGTAGGTTTGAGAAGTAATTAGGGACTCACAGGTAGTCCTCAACTTACAACCATTCATTTAGTGACCGTTTGAAGTTACAACAGCACTGAAGAAAGTAACTTATGACCATTCTTCACATTTATGACCATTGCAACATCCCCCTGGTCATGTGACTTACATTCGGATGCTTGACAACCGGTTCTTATTTATGACAGTTGCAGTGTTCTGGGGTCATGTGATGCCCTTTTATGACCTTCTGGCATGTAATCAATGGGGAAGCCAGATTCACTTAACAACTGTGTTAACCACTGTGCCCTAGAGGTAGAGTCCCAGTAGGGAGAAGGTGCGGTATATAAATTTAATAAATAAATAAATAAATAAAATAAATAGAGCTCTTTCTTCACAAGCAGGAGGTTGTGAGTTCGATTCTAGGTAGAGGCACATGTAGGGTCTCTTGCTTGAGCAGAAGGTTGGACTAGATGACCTGCAAGGTCCCTTCCAACTCTGTTAATCTGCTAAATGTGGCAATATTAGTCGTAACATGGGGCAAAACTCAATTAAATATCTCACTTAGCTATATACATTTTGGGTTCAATTGGGGGTCAGTAGTCAAGGACTACCTATATTCCACCCCAATCAGGTTCCCAGCCTCAGGTTTGAAGGGGAAGAAAAAAATCCCCGCGGACTGCCATCTCACTGAACAAGCGGCCCTTTTCCTATTCTTCTTCCACAGGGGTCCGATCGGAGGAAGCCGCCCCCTTCCGTTGACCCTTCGGCCTGTCAGCGATTGCAAATCAGCCAGGCGCGCCTTCCAGCACGACTTGGGTCCCGCCGATTTCAGCTGGCGCGATTAGGGATGAATCAGCAGTGATCGTGGCGCACAACTCAGGAGGAACGGCGCTCCCTGGCCCCGAGGAAAGGAAGCGAGGGAACTGATAGCCGAACTAACTGAATTGACTTTGCTGTTTATTCCTGATGCTGCGGAGAGCAAACCGAAACGACTGTAGCTAACTACTCCCGAGAGCAAATAGCCGACGGCGGAACTTGTTGCAGGGCTCTCTTGCGGGGAGGGGGGGAGGGAGCGGGCCGGCCCACTTATTTGTAAATAAAAGCCGTTATTGGAAAACCTCCCCAAGTTCTTTCTGTTTACTCCGGTGACGTCAAGAGGAAGGCGGGGCGGACCCGGGGTAGGCTGGCTCCTTTCGGAAAGTTCCTCCGGCCCTCCCCATCCGGAATTGTGGTTTCCAGGCGCGCATGCGCAACTGACTGACTCACACAGGCCTCGCTCTTTGTGACTGCCGTGAGCTCAGCTTTGCCCCCCAAACCCCGTCGGACCGTTGCCAGGATACGGAAAGGAGCTGTGGCGGCGTGACCTAACGGCAGGCCGGGGGAGATCGTGGAGGCAGGCCGGGGAGAGGGACGGAGTGTGTGGTCGTGTGGACCATCAGCGTGGGCAGCCCCTCACAGGCAGGTAGAACTCGTGTTTAACAGCGCCCCCTCCCCCCCCTCGCCCGCCATTTCTCCTATATCCTTTCCTACAGACTGCCTCTTCCGGTGGATGACTCCTCTCGAATGGCTACCACTCGTCAGAAGCTTTAGCAGATTAACAGACTTGGAAGGGACCTTGTAGGCCGTCTAGTCCATTTTGTTACCGACTAGCAAGTGAGAAAGGAGAACACTTGAGGCACGTGCGCAATTGGCTGCCTAATAGGAATTGATCGTTAACATGGCCGGTCTGGTAAAATGGCCGTTGAGCTAAAATCTAAGGCGATACAATGAAGCTAGTCTAGGGAAGAGAAGGGCCAGGGGAGAACATGATAGCAGTCTTCCCATAGTATAGTTGAGAGGCTGCCACAGAATGGAAGGGGTCAAGCTATTTTCCAAGGCACCTGAAGGCCAGACAAACAATAATGGATGGAAACTGATCGAGCAGAGATTCAAACCTGGAAATAAGGAGAGGTTTTCTGATAGTGAGAACAATCAACCAATGGAACAAGCTTGCCTTCAGAAGTTGTGGGAGCTTCATCACTGGAATTGGACTGCCATTTGTCAGAAAAGATGTAGGGCAGAAGTCTTCGAACTTGAAAACTTTTAAGACTTATGGACTTCAACTCCCAGAATAGCTGGCTGGAGAATTCTGGGAGTTGAAGTCCACAAGTCTTAAAGTTGCCAAGTTTGGGGAGCCCTGCTGGTGTAGGGTCGCCTGCTTGGGCAGGGGGTTGAACTAGATGACCTACAAGGTCCCTTCCAACTCTTAATCTGTTAAAGCTTCCAAGTTCAGAGGCAATATTGTATGTCTTTGAAGATAATAGGGGAATTCCCGGTTTGCTGGTAGGGATGAAATAGCAAAAATATTTCTAAATGTCTCTTACGTATTTACACCAGATTTTTAACTTTCAGTAGATGTTTTTTCTATATGCTTGGCATGTTCTTAACTGATTTTTAAAAACTCCTCTACATGAAACCAATAATTAAGACTTGTCTTTTTAGGGTTCATTGATAACACATTCCATCAAATTTTGGTGAAGCAGTGGCCTGTCTACATGTTTTCTCCATTCATCTAATACAATAACAAAGAGGAAATCAACAGCAAGTGTTGAATAGAATAATATAACAGAGTTGGAAGCCACCTTGGAAGTCTTCTAGTCCAACCCCCTTGCTTAGGTTGGAAACCTTACACCATTTCAGAGAAAAGATTATCCAATCTCTTCTTGGTGCTTTTACAGTTTCCCACATTATGTGAACAATATGAAACGGAGGGCTTTGTAATCATAGCTCCAACATGTTAGAAAAATTCCTTCAGTGACAAACTGCTATGTTTTTATAGGCACTAACTCTTAAGTCCTTGCATGCTAGAGTCCCACGTAACATTTAAAATTAATGTTTGTGTTGAAATATGCACATTTAATTCTGTCTGACAGAAACAGCACTTTAAATTTTAAGGCACCTTTTTCTGTTATAATGGGGGAAGCAATTTTGTGCCATCTAAATGTTTTAGACATTTTAGTTCCAGGTAGCAAAGAATTGTAGTCCAAAACATCTGAATTATGCCAAGCTGCTTGCCTTGTTTTGCCTGCTTAAAGCATATATCTTGGAACCTGGTATGAGACATCAGAGCAAATGGCTGGGTGCTCCTGCTATCCTACTTCTGAGCAATTAAAAAGATCCTGGCTTATACACCATAACTCCATCAAAACCAGCCCTACAGCAAATTGCAGAAAACTCTAACTTGCCTCCATCCCAGAAGCAGTACATGAACAGTAAAGCTAAATTACTACGCTACTTACTAAATTATAACATTCTGTTAAAACACTCTAAAGTATAACACAATGTCTTGTTAATCTTCTTCATTAATAAGCTCTTGTATCTAATAATTGGCAGTATCCTGCTCTTGAATATTGACAAAACCTCTTACATCAATAGACTAGCCATAGATTTGTCTGTTAACATTGAATTACTTTGAAACTGCCCAATTAATGCATTTTTAGTAGCAAATCAAAGGAATCAGGTCAAGAAATAAACTACTGGATTCTACATATTAGATTTTTTCCCCCTTGGAGAACTAAAGTTCATGTTCAGAGCACAGTTTTGTGCTTGCTTAACTTTACTAAATGGCAGCTTTAGTAAGAAGGTTTTTCTTTCTACAATACCATAGAGAGAAATACATTATTGCTCTTGTGTTAATTATGAATTAGACTTTGAAACCTGCCTGGAGAAATATATGGTAATAACTTTGGAAGGATTCATGGACCTAGGAAAGGACAGGTCTTCTTTTTTGGATCTTTTTTAAAATAATTTTCTCTTCTTATTTTAATGTGACTGAAATTAATGATAAAAGGAATTATTAAATCATTTAATGCAAGAGCTCTGGGTTCCTGCCATTTTTTCTTGAACAGCTGAACATTATACATGTATAAAATGTGTCATACATGTATAAAACTTACCTACTCAAGATTGTTAGACTTTTTTCTGGCTCTAGCATGTAAGATTATTTGGTGAACATTGAGCTGAATTTAGGTTCCCTCGGTTAACAGAACTCTGGAAGAATTGAACAAGCTATTTATTTCACTCCCACATTGGTTACTTCATTTTAAAAGGTATATTCATATAACTTTTCAATTTAGAATATAATGGAAGCCCTGTTCATCTCTTCAGTTTTGTAATGTTTCAAATAGCAGTTGGCATTCATACTTGAAATATAATGTATAGGAATCTGCTAGATGTGATGATATATAATAGATTAAAAGAGAAAGAGATATCTTGTGTTCTTTATTGAAGAATCTTAATACCACAGATATTTTCTTAGATAAGAAAATAAATATATAAGACTGGGCAAATAATTCAACAAGGTATTTTTTTCCACAAGTAAAGCAACTTCTATATCTGCTCTTCAAAACAGCTACCGTATTTATCGGCGTATAACACGCACAGGCGTATAACACGCACCTTCATTTTAAGAGGGAAATTTCAGGAAAAAAATTTAAATTTCAAATAAAGAACTTTGAAGCAAAATAAGGGTAGCTCAGAACTTTTTTTTATTAATATTATTACCACTTATAAGGTAAATAATGTAAAAGGAAAATGTGGTGAAACTCACTTAACGACGGCCTTTGTTAGCAACCAAACTTTTAGGCTCAATTGTGGTCATAAGTTCTTTCTCTCTCTCTCTCTCTTTCCTCCTTCCCCCCCCCCTCTCCATTTCTCTTTCTCTCTTTTTCTCTTTCTCTCTCTCTTTCACTCTTTCCCTCTTTCTCTCTCTTTCTCTTTCTTTCCCTTTGTCTCTCTCTTTCTATCTCTGTCTCTCTCTCCTTCGTCTGCCCATCTTTCTCACTCTGTGTGTGTGTCTGTCTGTTTCTCACTCACTTAATCAGTCTCTATCTATCTGTCTCTCCCTCCCTCTCTCTGTGTGTGTCACTCACTCTGATTCTCTCCCTCCCTCTCTCTGTATGTCTCTCCCTCTTTCCCCCTGTCTGTCCGATTCATTCTCTATCTGTGTCCCTCTCCGTCTCTATCCCTCCCTCTCTTTCTCTCTGTCTCTGTCTGTCTCTGTCTTTCCCTCCCTTCCCCTCTGTCTCTCTCTATGTATGTCAGTCACTTCCTCTCTTCCCTCTCCCCCCGCCCCAACCCGGGAAGCAGCAGAAGGGCCGGCATGCCAGAGGTTACGGACGCCTCCTCCCACAGCGGGCCAGGTCGCCCGGCAGGGGCGTCAGGCAGAGAAGCCCCGTGCATCTCCAGCGGCTCCCTCCGACAGGGAGGAGAAACGTGTGCCGTGGTGGCTGTCAGAGGGAGCCGGTGGAGATGCGCGGGGCTTCCCTGCCCGGGCGCAAGGCTCTGGGCTAGCAGCTAGCCCAGAGCCTTGCGCCCGGCAGGGGCGTCAGGCAGAAAAGCCCCGCGCATCTCCAGCGGCTCCCTCCGACAGGGAGGAGAAACGTGTGCCGTGGTGGCTGTCAGAGGGAGCCGGTGAAGATGTGCGGGGCTTCCCTGCCCGGGCGCAAGGCTCTGGGCTAGCAGCTAGCCCAGAGCCTTGCGCCCGGCAGGGGCGTCAGGCAGAGGAGCCCCGCGCATCTCCAGCGTCTCCCTCCAACAGGGAGGAGAAACGTGTGCCGTTGTGGCTGTCAGAGGGAGCCGGTGGAGATGCGCGCAGCTTCCCTGCCCGATGCCCCCTCTTTGGCCCTTCCCCCCCCCCCCGGAGGGAGCGGAGGGCCCAGCATGTTGGTTGGGGAGGCTCGAGCTGCCTCCCCCTGGAGTGAGTAAACGGGCGGGGGGAGCTGCGCCGGAGCCGTCCGCGCGTCCGCCTCCCTGTATGCGCGGCTCCCGGATGGCTCCGGCGCAGCCACAGCCCCGGGCATTCCTTCCGCCCGTTCGCTCGCTCCAGGGGGCTGTGGCTGCGCCGGAGCCATCCGGGAGCCGCGCGTACAGGAAGGCGGGCGCCCGGTGCCCGGACGGCTCCGGCGCAGCTCCCCGACATGCCGGGCCCTCTGCTGCCGACCACTGTAAAAACATGGCTTCGGCGTATAACACGCATACATCATTTGCCCCCTATTTTCAGGGGGGGAAAGTGCGTGTTATACGCCGATAAATACGGTATTTCATTAGCTATTCTGCTGGAAGTGTCTTCTGGGCATGCACATGAATAACTCAAAAGATCTTGGAAGGACTTCTTAAGTAATTGCAGTGATGCTTTGAACACCTATAGTGGCTTCTTACTGTTTCAGGAGCAGATCCAGAAGGGTACTTCACAAGCAAAGCATATTATCAAATGAGCATAGTGCCATAATTCCTTCCCAGTTTATAAGCTCCTAGTTTATTAACTATTTTAATGCAGCTGTTTTTCATCTGGGAATGTGCATAAGGTGATTTCAAATTGAGAAATATAATTAAACAGCCAATCCCATTTTCTATTATTGAATTATAATGAAAGAAAGGCTAATAGAAATTTCTTTCTTACTTGAACTAGTGAACGCATACAAAAATACCAGAAGCCTTATGAAACAGCTGCATGAGAATAAAGCTGGGGGCCAGCCCCGTAAGAAGAACTCCTTTTCTAGTAATGACAGTAGGACGCCAACAGAACAGACTCCGGATGACAGTGGGCGGATCACTCTCTTGGCCCAAAAACGATCTCTACAAGGTTTCAACAGCATGGGAGGTGGTGCTGCAGGAAGTGCTGATGATGCCAAAAGACCTAAGCTCTTGCCTGATGTGAATTCACCTAGCCAAGAATCTGAAGAGGAGTCAGATGACAGCGATTATGAGAGAGTGGAGAGTGATAATGATGCCAGTGATACTACAGAGAGCGATGAAGATGATGGGGATGAAACTGTCAGTGAGGCATCAGAAAGTAGTAATGAAGATCCTGAAGAAACCGCAGGCCAGCCTTCAAGGCCTGATTTAACAAAAGGTAAACATTGATGCTTAGAAAAATGCAATAAATTGTGCATCTCTGTGTCACTGATTAGCAATTCTGAGCATTTCTTTCTTCTAAACAATCTTGGGATCATGTCAGTGAACATACACTATTTGCTTCATTTAGTTGTCCTCAAACTATTCTCTTGATTACGGGTTTTGTTATATAACTATCTTGTAATATCTATCACTTATTTTACTAGCACTGGCAGGGGTGTCCTTTCTGCATGACATACTGACATGCTGCACATCTCTACATGATGTTGCAAAGATGCCATGAAAATGGAATAACCATTCAACAGCTTATTTCAATTACTACAATTAAATGTTTTAATCAGAATGAAATAATAAAAGCTCATACAAATATGAAACAATTAGCTTAAATGGTTGTATATATGTTGAATAATAAGAAGGAATAAATTCAGCATTTCCGGCAAAGCTTATCAATATTATTCTGTTGCAAATTAAAAGACAAAGGAAAAGACATTTAGAAAATAATGACATGTAATAAAATAAGTGGGTTTCTTGCAAAATGAGAAGAATTGAATTGAAAATTTCTAGATTCACATACTTAACCATTGGTGTACATTGCTTTTCAGTTGAAGCAAAGGCAACAATTTTACAGTTATAATACAGATTATCTTTAGAAAGATGTTCAACATTTTTTCATAATGATATGTGAGAAATTTCTTAAACCTGAATCAAATGAATTATAGAAAATGGGGCAATTTTTTTTTCTTCACTATTATGATAGTAGGTTAAATTAAAAGAATTAATTGCTACATACATGTACACCTAGCATGTTATTCCTTGTGAGGTAAACAACTTTGTAGATAGTGCAGAAAAAGAGTAAGAAGTAGTAAGCAAAATAAATTAATGGTAGAACATATAAGAATTAATACCTTTTTAAAGTATTATTCTGGAGCTTATCTGTTCTGTATTGACATAGTTATATGAAATCACATGCCCCTGGTTACAGACAGGAAAATATGTGACACTCTTTGATAATCTTCTTTTCTAATATTATTGCTTGTTGAAAATTCAACGCCTAATGAATAAAACAATATTGGGAAATGAGCATTGGTGCTGGAAATGAGCATTTTTTCATGAGATATTGACTCCCGCAGTTAAGTATCTGAACCTTACAATAAATCAGTTTAGCTACCACATAAAAGCCAACTTTGCCTCTTGATAATTGTGTAGATGTTATTTTCATTTCAGGTCTGTTGAGAATTAACTGCAGTGTAGAGTCATAAATAGATGCTTCAGCTCTCAACCAAAACTAGTGTAGGGTCTCCTTCACAGAATGAGCTTATTAGAGCATTGTGAAATTGTGGCAAGAAGCAGCCTGGAGCATTAATAAAGAACAAATGAAGCATGCTTTTTCCATCTTGAATATACATTTCCTAAATGTAAAAAGCAATATGATAAGGTGTTCATAAATGTACTTGGGTGAGACTTCCTAAGGCAGGGTTTAAGTTGGTATTTGAATTCTTGTTTGGATTTCCAGAAAGATTAAGCAGTGATAAAATCTGGCTGATCAGAATCTGACCTGACTATCTTTCAAAGCAGTGAGATTAGATGAGAAGACATGCACATTAAATATATTTAAATGATATTTGATGTTGATCCATGTTGTTTTCACTGTTTTGGAGCTATGCAGCCATACATAATTATTTCAGAACCCAGAAATCTTTTCAAATGAGAATTGAAAAGATTTCTATATGGCGATAGGAGGCACAGAACCTGGCCATGGCAAAAATTATGTTGCAAGGAATACAGCAAATTATTTAGGAACAAAATACCGTATTTTTCAAAGTATAAGACGCACCTTTTTTCCTCTAAAAAGAGGCTGAAAATCTGGGTGCGCCTTATACACCGAATACAGTATTTTTTTGCTTCCTGAAGTGCCGCCACTTCACCAAAATTGCTGTTCATAGCTTTATAGAGGCTTTCAAAGAGCTCCTGGGGACTGGGGAGGGCAGAAATGAGCCTAAAACGGTCCATTTTTTGCCCTCCCCCCAACCCTCAGCAGCACTCTAAGCCTCCATAAGGCTATGCATGCAATTTTTTTGACAAAAGCCCGTTTTCATGAAAAAGGGCCATTTTTTGCTCATTTTTGCCCCCCTCCAGGAGCACTCTGCAAGCCCCCCCCCCCCCCCCAGCTATTCATGCCTTTAAAAAAAAACTGGCCCGTTTTTGTGAAAAAATGGCCGTTTTGGGGAGGTTTGCAGAGTGCAAAAATCCCCCCCCCTTTCAGAAAGCTGTTTAGTTAAGAGTGGTTGATGAGAATTACATTGATCAAGTGCTGTGCCAGCAGAAACAAAGATTTAGGTGCTACAGGTTGTAAGCTATTTCCTTCTCCAATTTAAGATTAAATACACCTGGAAACATCTACCTACCTACCTACCTACTCTCCCTCCCTCCCTCCCTCCCTCCCTCCCTACCCCACCTGTATTTCTCCCTCTCTTTTTATTTCTCTCTCCCTACCTACCTATCGCATTTCTCACTCTCTAGCTCTCTATTTCTCTCTATTCCTCTACCTACCTACCTATCTACACACACTCTACCTACCTACCTGTATTTCTCTCCCTTTCTCTTTATTTCTCTCTATGTCCCTTTATCTACCTACCTATGCTCTTTCTCCCTACCTATCTACTGTATTTCTCTCTCTTTCTATCCACCTACCTACCTATCTACACACACACTCTCTCCCTCCCTCCCTCCCTCCATGCTATATTTCTCTCTCTCTCTCTCTCCCCCCCCCCCCCCCCCTATTTACCTACCTACCTCGCTACTCTCTCTCCCTACCTACTGTCTTTCTATCTCTCCCTCTCTATCCCTCTACCTACCTACCTACCTACCTACCTACCTACCTACTTTAAAAAAAAATGCCTCTTCAAAATCTGAGTGCATCTTATACTCCAGTGCATCTTATACTCCGAAAAATACGGTAAGTAAAAATAATTTAGTTTCAGACTTAGATCGGAGGTCTGGTGAGAGGTTTATATGATGGATTGATATAAAACATGCTTTTGTGTATTTGTGTTATTGATACAAAATATGTAAAAAGCAATTTTGGTTGTGAAAAAAGTAGAGGGGCTAGTAAACACCCTATATCAATATCACCTCTAATAGGTGTTTAAATATGACCAGAAAGATGAAAGAAATAAGTATCCTGAATTCAATAAACTGAGATTTTACCATTCTGTAACTGTGAGAGTGGTGTATAAGTCTTGAAAGAAGGAAAAACTAGAAGTTAACATGTTGATAGTGGAGTGAAGCAATGAAATATAATGCACTAGTTGGATGTTTGGGTGAGCATGGTTATTCATTTGTTTTAATATAATTTTATTAAAGTTTTAATAATTCTTTTTATTAAGATAAATTGCAAGTTATTTTTTTTTAGCTTAATGCAAAAAGTCTATAAAGGGTTTCCAGTTAGCAATAAACATAAATATTTGTTCTGACCTAGGCTACCTGATACAGTAAAAACCACACGTTTAGTCCCAAAAACCCTCTTTTTATTTCAAAGGCTGTGAATTATATTCATTCACAGCCCGTAATGAATCACAAATAGTTTGTAAAGAGTCTGACAGTGGGCTGCCACAGTCCTTCATGATAAGGCTGATAAGCACCCACCTTTATCTTCCTTGAAACGCCAAATTGGCATTTAGCTTGGCAAGGCTACACGGAGCAAAGAGTCAAAACAGCTTCCGAATGTAAACCGACCAGCATGAACCAAGTTGCTTCCTGCAAAGGCTCATGTGCCTTTGCTCCTCCTTGAATGTCCTATGGGAGGATCCAATCACCTCCAAGCCTTGCTCCCGAATCTCCCCTTCTATCTTAACTGTTCTTGCCTTCTGGCAGCTCTGCGCATGCGCGCACTGGGAATAGGGGGAGTCTGTTCTTCTGCCTCACTGATGTTGACTCTGGAGGCTCCGGAGGCAGCACATCTCCCAGATGGCCCTGGCCCCGTTTCTCCTCGTCCAAGCCTTTCCCAGACTCCAGGACTGGCCAGTGTTCCTCCCCAACCTCCTCACTGTCCGACTCTGCTGCCAGCTGTGCAGGCCGCAGTCGGACCACAACAATATTGTATTTTCTCTGATCAAAGAAGTCAATTTAGCCAACTCAATAAGTTCCATCACCTCCACCAGCCATTCCTCCATTGTGGGCAATGCAGAATTTTTTCATACATGGCAGGGGGTTACAACCTTTTTGGTTCTGCGGACTGCTGGCAGCTTTGGCGGATTCAACAGCGACGGGGAATGGTTTCACATATGCAACCTAAATCGCATGTATGTGCAAATGAAGTTTTGCACATTCCCCACCCCCTGCTTCATTATGGATGTACGGGTTGGAGAGATAGGCAGGATATCTCTCAATGCCATTTGCAGGGAATCACAAGCAGGTGAAGACATCTGCTTGGGAAGACCCTGAAGCAAATGGTGAGCCACTGTGTGAGACAGAATGCTGGACTGGACGGGCTGCGGCCTGTTCCAGCAAGGCTGTTCTTATGTTCTTAGGCTTCAATGGCCCAGTTCCCAATGGGCCTCGGTAGCAGTATACAGTATACAATATAGCTGTGATGGTGAACTTATGGCACGGGTGCCACAGGTGGCACGCGAAGCCATTTCTGAGGGCATGTGAGGCGTTGCTCTGTCAGCTCCAGTGCACATGAGCATGCTGGCCAGCTGATTTTTGGTCTTGATTTTTGGCCAGTTTTTGCCCTCATGAAGCCTTCAGAGGGAGAAAAATGACCGAAAGGGTAACCTGGAAGTCCATTCCTGAAGTTCCAGTTTGTGTGTTGGGCTTTTTTTTGCCTTCCCCAGGCTCCAAAAAAGCCGTGTGCACATGCGCAGGGCAGCAGGGGGTGTCACGCGTGCATGGTCAGGGGACACTGCATGGGAGGCATTAAATTATGGGTGTGAGCACATGAGCACACACAATAGTGCGAGCGTGTGTGCTTTGGGCACCCGAGGCAAAAAAGATTCACCATCCCTGCAATATAGCATATACAGTTGCCACAAACTGTCACTGCAATTATTCCATAACATTTTTTCCAACTTTCAATCAACCCCAGAAACCTTTGACCTCAATTGTATATTTATTTGAATCCAGAATTTTGTATGATCTTTACATGTTCACCAACATGATATAATGTTCCTTCTTGATCACATTTCCAACATAAATTTGGAGTGCCTTTGTACATTTTAGATATTTTTTTGTGGTGACATATACTCAACCGCATATCATTTTATAAAAATTATCTTGAAGATTGTAACATATTGTAAATTGAAATGCTTTCAGCCACAAATTTCCTCTTGTTCCATCTTTTTAGGGGTAGTCCTTAATTGACAACCATTTATCTAATGACCAAAGTTAAAATGGCACTGAAAAAGTGAATTATGACTATCTTTCACACGACCATTACAACTTTCCATGGTCACATGATCTGCATTGATTCACTTAACAACTGTGGCGAGAAATGGAGCAAAATATGGCACAATTCACTTAACTCTTTCTTAGCAATGGAAAATTTGGGCTCAATTATGGTTATAAGTCGAGGACTTACCTGTATTATAACTAATTTTAGCCCACTTTATCATATATTCTTTTACTTGTTCCTCTTTCAAATTTCAATAAGCATTTTAGTAATTATGTGTTCATCGTTTGTAACACAGTTTTTGTCATACTCTTAAAATGTTCCAAACCATACATTATTTTATCTACTTTAAATCTGTCTAATATCTAAATCTTTCTATTTCTAAATTTTTCTAGAGAACAATATTCTTTCACCATCAATTCTTGATTTTATTTTACATTCCTCTTGACAAAATTCAGATACCTCGTGTGCTTGCTATTATTTCTTCATCAATAAAATGCTTCTTGCACTGAGAACCAACAAATATGTTTTAGAGCACAACCTGGGTTTGTATCTGTTTCAAATTCTCAGTATAGCATGCCTAACATAATTATTTTAAAAATCCACATTAACTGTGACTTTATTTTACCACAAACATCCTTGGCACGCAGATCTTATGTCCTTCTAACTTTAAAAGCCTTCTTTTTCGTCACTCACTGTTTCATCCAAAGCAAGCAGCAAGGTACAAAATATATTTTCAAATAAGGTGAACCCAAACATCTTCTTTCCTTTGCATCTTAAAACAAAGTGTCCCAACAAGAGAAAGAGAAAATGCCAATTCACCACTCTTTTTCTACTTTTGTCTCATTGGCACTCTGTTGTACTGCCAGCATCATAATCAACATCTTCATAGCTACAGTCAGCATTACATCTGGCTCATATTACCTTTATCCTTTGTTTTGTAAAATTCACCAATTGTCTGGACTCTCTGATAGTAAATATTAAACAAAAAGCATTCCTATGGAGGACTGGTTGGTTTGTCTAACTGAATTCCAGTTTGTTCAAAAGCACTTTCATTAAAAAAAAAACACCACTCACAACTTTTCAAATAATTGTCCCTTTTTACATCGACTCTTTGTTAAGCTTTTTAACAAGAATGTCTTTTAAGAACCCTTTTCTTTATTCCTTTCTAATCCACAAAAAATAACATTTCACCAAGTGGAATTTTCTTATCCCGCCACTCACAAAAATATCTTTGTAGCTGTAAATTAGTGACATCCAAAATAGTTAAGAAATAAGGCTTACAGGCTGCATTAAAGCTGTGAGCTTGACTGAATTCCTCAACTCCCAGTCATGCAGCTCATAAGCTAACTGCAAAAACCTCGGTTCCTGCAATTTGTTCCCGAGGGTATCTGTCAGGAGTACCAGTGGGTAATCTCACAATCTCACCTTTTCCCCATGAGATTTTGCCAACCAGAATTTGCTTTTTGGCCACTAATTTAGTTGCAATGCCACCCTTACTCCTTCAGGAACATCTAGTTTGCCATGATTTTTCATTGGAAGCCAACTTGTTTCTTCACATAATCCCTGGTTTTACTGGTTCATGAAAATGGATATAATTCAAATTTGGACCCAGTCTCCTGTTTAACCATCCTTAAGAACTGTAGTGGCATAATTGAAATTTAAATACAGCTAGTCCTCAGCTTATGGCCACAATTGGGATCAGAATTTCTCATTGTGTCGTAAGTTGAATTGGATCTGTTTTACAACTGTTTTAAACTCATTGTTAAGCAATCGTCAAAGTTGTTAAACAAATCCAGTTTCCCCAAAGGGTGATTTTTGACGGAAATTGGCAAAAAGGGTCATAAATAGCAATTATGCAACTGGAAGAGGCTGCAACTGGTTATAAATGCAGGCTGGTTGCCAAGCACTGAAATTATGATCATGGTTAAGAATAGTGCAATGGTTGCAAGTGCAAGTACAAGTTATAAATCATTTCTTCAAAGATTATAACTTAGAATTGTCATTAAGCGAACAGTCCTTAATTGAGGACTATTTGTTACAGATAGTAATTTGTTCATTTAGATGAAGATTGACTGTGAATTGTATATACTTGCCTATATAAGGCAAATGTTAATGCTGAGAAAGAAGAAAAAGTGTGGAATATAGACTTATAAAGTAAATAAAAACTTAATTCAGTATAATGATTTGTTGAAAGGTGTTTTTGGCAGTGAAGAATGGATAAAATTACCAACTGAGACCATCTTTGGAATGTTATTCAAAATCAAACTTTATAAAGTAAAAGCTGTGTTATTATATGGTAACCAAAATCAAGAATTGTCTGATAACACTCTCCAGACTTAACATTTTATTAAAAGTCATAAGTTATAGCAGTGATAGCTAACTTTTTTGGCGCCGAGTGCCAAAAGCGCACATGCACACACCCATATTGCAACGCGCTCCCCGTGTGCACCCGGCGTATGCATGCATCCCCCGTGTGCACTGCGCATACATGCACTACCCCGCACACACTCACTGCAAATGTGTCCCCGCATCCGCCTCTGCATATGCGGCAGAGACCCAAAGATCAGCTGGCTGGTGGGAGGAACGCACGTATGCGCGGCAGAACTGAACTGGGGCGATAGCTTGCATGCCTGCAGAGAAGGCTCTGTATGCCATCTATAGCACACGTGCTACAGATTTGTCATGGAGCTGTAGTGTGGTTCAGATTCCTGAATTATAGTTCAAACTGAATCTGAAGTTGCCATTCGTACTCGGTTCTGTATTGGAAAAATCTTTCTAAATTTGAATGAAATTGAAATCACTATGCTATTTTCTAAGCATGATGGAGAACATCCAGTATAGTGTCTTCTGATGAGAATTTTCCTCAATTTAAAAGGCAAGAATTGATGTGGATAGGTCTAAACAGTGGTGGGTTTCAAATTTTTTTAGAACCTACTCTGTAGGTGTGGCCTATTTTGTGGGCGTGGCTTGGCAGTCATGTGACAGGGTGGAAGTGGCCACCTTTTAAAATGTGGTGAAACTCATTTAATAATGCTCTTGCTTAGCAACCAAAATTTTGGACTCAATTGTGATGATAAATTCTTCCTTCCTTCCTTCTTTCCTTTCCTTTCCTTCCCGTTGGGTCACTGGCAGCGGCGGGCCAGATTTACTTCCAGGTACGCCGGTGGAACCCCCTCTCACCGGTTCTCTAAATTTCACCAACCGGCTCTCGCGAGTAGGTGCGAGCCTGCAGAAACCCACCGCTGGGTCTAAATTAAAAAACATTTCGGCTAACAATCTGAGAAGCCCTGATTTGAATAATCAATTTTTAATTACCTCCATTTGTATTTCTTTGTGCTGGAAGAGAAACACAGATTTTAATAGGTAAACATTTCCATTAAACAAATTGACTTCCTGAACTTGGCACAAAAATTAGTATTTCTTTCTGCTTTTTAGCAAAGAACATCGGGAACCTATTTTTATTTTTTATTAGATTTTTATTCCATCTTTAAATAATTCACGGTGGGAAACATATATACACTAATACTCCTTGATCCTCCTGTTTTTCCTGCAGCAACAATCCTGTAAATGGGCTGGCCTTTGAGTGAGTGACTGGCCCAGAGTTATTTAGCTTTATGTATAATTTAAGCAATTAAATAATATTTCCAGGCAATGGAATTATTATTGCAGCGTTTTGGTGCATGTTCATTCTGATATCCAAGCAAATAAACAGAATATTCGTAATAAAGTGTGCACAATATCAACTGTATTTTGTATTTATTTTTGTAGTTTGGTATGGCACTTTTTAGTTCTCTTCCTTCAGGTCAAGATCAGACCCAGGTCAGGATCATGACCCTCATTTTGGCTTTTGGAGCTGTCAAAATTGCCTGCATTTATCATTTGTATAAAACTGAATGTTTTGGAATAATTTGGTTCTGACACCCATGGAGTTCTTTCTAATGTATTATTAACTTATTTAATCCATATTGCACATTAAACAGACTTGATCGAAAGGAAACCAGAATTTAAATCAATGTGAACAAATAGGAATTTGTTTATTTAAAATTATTTATCTTGTTTTTCTTCTATCAGTGAGTAGAATGCCCATTGAAATCTTTGATTTGTATATCCTATGGCAGTGCAAACCATATGGAGGAGTGCTTCATAAAATTGTGCAAAGCACTGAAGCATTGTGTTCCTCAATGCAATTTCCTTAAGGGCCTCCTTTTGCTTCCTGGGCTTTCCTGTCCATGCTTAAGCACCATGTGTGCTGCTGAAATTGATACTTTACTTGCCAACTGTCCAGATACAAGGAGCTGTGCCCAGCCTTCTAGAAAACATTGTACTTTGGGTAGTAGTGAATTGGAGGGACAGTATCCTCTCCAAATGATTTTGTACACTCCTTTAAGTATGTGATTAGGTGGGAATAACCTAATGTTATTCTCATTTTCCTAAGTATATAGGTCAATTATGAAACACTTGGCATTTAATGTAGACTGGATAGTACAAAAAAGCTCAACATGAAGAGAGAAAATCAGCCTGCTACTGAAGCAGATATCAGGGAAACAAATGAGTGACAATGAGCTAAAATTACTAATTAGCAAAGAGAGAAGTAATTTTGAGGCTGGGTGATTTGGTGTAAAAGAAGAAAGGAGATGGCACTAGCATGAGAACTTTTAAAAAGCAGAATGTTGGAGGAAAGGAAGACTTTAGATTAAAAGGAAATGAAAAGAAAGTGAAAATGTACATCAAATCGTTTGTAGGAAATCCTCTGTTGGAGAGGAAATGAAAGGAAAATGAATGGAAGCAAGGAAGAATATGAGGTAGTTTACATTCTTTTATAAAACACATTAAAATAGAAAGTGTGTTACAGATGACTGCAACCTAATAGTTTGCATAAAATTTCTATGCATTAGAAACTTACAGCAAGTCAGACTAAGAATCCATCTGAGTATTGTCCTTTCTTGTGCACCTAAGGGCTATTTCATATATGATTTCTGTGTTAGAGAATGCTTATGCTAACCTTTCTGATCCACATACTTGCAATAAGAAACATGTTCCATTACAGTATAACTGCTGACCTTTTTCAATAGGAAATAAAGCTAGATCCCTGGTGATTTAGACAGGTTTCCTATAATATTGTGTATGTCAAAAGCTTGATATCGATATAAATATTGATGGAGAGATTTGTGTATTTTTTAATTGTGCAAACTATATATGTTCTGCACATATTGGAAATATTTCCAGAATTAGATTGATTTAAACAAATATTCTAGGCATGTTTGAAAGCTTCTTGGAAATTATTTAGCATTTACTCTAAACAGCTTGGGATCTGAATATTTCAAGGATCATTACCTGACGTAAGAATTTCGCTTTACCTCCAGCAAATTGGTAGCAATAATATCAATATAATAATATATTATCAAGACCTTCAGAAAGTTTTCGCTAAAGGTCAGTGTAAGTTTCAGAATAGGGTGTGTTTATTTTGGAGTGGGTATGGAGGATGGGTTGAAGTGACAAACTGCTCACATTAAAATGCGGGAGATGTGCACACATGCCTGGGGGGCAGGGCACACAGGGGGGGTCACATGTGCATGCATAGGGGTGGGGTGCATGTGCAGGGGTGCACGCATTGCATTATGGGTGTGTGCACATGCACGCTTTTGGCACTCAGTGCCAAAAAGGTTAGCCATCACTGGTGTACACTATTTGTTGTAGCTCACCATACCAGGGAGGAAGATTTTTGGAGGGCTTACAAAGAAAGGAAGGAACAGGAAAGACAGCACCTACTAGCACTTGTACTGGTCCAACTCATAAATATAAAAGGAACACAGCGATGTGATACTTACCAGTATTGCAGCTATTGCTGCGCACAATTTATTCATGGGTCTGATAATGGTTTTTCTAAGAGATTTTTTATGATTCATAACTAATTTTTTGCTCAAGTTCTTCTGAATACACGTTCTGCTATAATAAATGGGAGCACTCAACATCTTCTCTTTCTTCCATTTATTTTGTGAAACTTTCATTTCCTCTAGCCTAAACAATTCTTACGTATGGTCATCATTTGTCTTTTTCCTCTTTATTAGTTTTAAACAGAGAAAATTGAAGAGAATATCAGATTGAGAAACATACCATTTATTTATATAAAGGCACAGGATTTTATTTTCCTTTTTCTATTTTATGAAAATTAAAATAATGTATAACTGGACTACTATAACTCTTAATGTTTTCCTTGAATTGTCACAGATAATTCAGCATCTATTAACTTTACACAGTTTCAGATTTTTCTTTGTTTATAATTCTGAATATGCCAACATTATTTCTCATATAGTATACTGTTTTCTATTCAAGTCATTTGCTCAGTTCCTATGAGCATTCCTTGTATCTGGAGGCTTGATTGACTGATTATATGCTGTCAAATTAATGTCCCATCTCATTGACCAAATAGATAGATCTCCAAGATGATCTGTTTCTACCCTGGTCCTTCAGGACTCTTGATTTCTTAGCTTTTCATAGTGGTTTCAAGAATTTTCAGCATCAGAAGTCCAAAACATCTTTGTTATTTCTAACTTCTGCAAACTCCAGCTTTCACTTCCATAGAAAACCATGGGAATGACCATTGCCTACATGGGTCTAATCTGGTCTAGTAATTAAGGCACCAGGCTACAAACCAGGAAATGTGAATTGTAGTCCTGCCTTAGTCATGAAAGCCAGCTGTGTGACTTTGGGTCAATCACTTCTCTCAACCCAACTTACTTCACAGGGTTGCTGTTGTGGGAAAAATGGGAGAAAGGAACATTAGGTATGCTTGCCACCTAGATTATTTATAAACATAATAAAGGTAAGATAAAAATGTCTTAAATGACTAAGTAAATAGCTAAATATTCCCTTTTTATCATTCGAGAAGCCATCTATCCAAGCAAATTTCTTGGCCATAGTTTCCTATCTAAGAATGGAATGAATAATAGATTTTGTATAATAATAGATATTATTCATGTCTTCCTGTTATTTAATTTCTTCTGATCTGTAACCCTAAAACAAACACATGCACATAAGAGAGAAAGAAAGAGAGAAAAAGTTGTAGGAAGGCAGCAAGCAATTCCCTCTCTTGAAAATGGTGGGAGACTAAAAGTCATGAAAGTAAGAGGCCAGAGTAGGCCATTAACATGTATACGTATTCAGAACCCAAATGTATGTAAGATGCCACATTATACATAATTATCTATTTAGAGCAGCCATAGTTACTGATAGTATAAGTATATTATAAACTATACTACTTATAACAGTAGTATGAAGGAAATTCACATTAACACCTCTTTTTCAGCCTAGAAATATCCTTTAATATTTTTCTTGAAGTACATTGATTTTGACGAACATTGTCTTTTCTTGATCTCCCACTATCTTTAGTCTGATATAGTTTAGATTTTACAATTAAATTTGGTTTCTTTGGAGCTGCATCAAGCTTGATTTATGTTTCACAAGTACTGTCTAGTGTTTTCCCCTATCCCAGTGATGACGAACCTTTTTTGCCTCGGGTGCCAAAAGCATGCATTTTGCACCATTGCACGCACTCAGGTGTCCACCCCCATAATTTTAACCCCCCCTCAATGCCATGCCCCCTATGCATGTGTGCATGACACCCCACCCTGCTGCCCTGCACATGCATGCAGAAGTTTCTTGGAGCCTGGGGAGGGCAAAGATGCCCCCCTCCCAGAGGCCCGAAACAGCCCATTTTCCAATTTTCAGTGGGCCTGGTAAGCCCGTTTTTTGCTCTCTGGAGGCTTCAGGAAATGCTTCAGGAGGCTTTCCTGAAGCCTCCAGATGACAAAAAACTGCTGAAAATCAAGGCCGAAAATCAGCTGGCCAGTGCATGCTGGAGCTGACGGCAAAACCTTACGTGCCCTCAGAAATGGCTCCACATGCCACCTGTGCGGAGGTTCACCATCACGGCTCTATCTTATATTCATGCCTTTTCCTGTCCATATGTAGGATTTTGCATTTGTTCCTGTTGAAATTTATCTTTCCAGTTTCTGGCCCATTGACACTGTCATCTAAACTATTGTCCCCTATTTTTAATTTTTCTATCTGCAAATTTGAAAATCATGAAAGAGCTCCTCATCCAAGTTATTTAAAAATAAGACCTAAAATAAAGCCCCTGTGGCATATGCTTACTGTTATCTTACGGTACAGCCACTTAAGATTTTCTAGTTAAAGAGAAGCTTATGTGCAAAATGGTTCAGAATTATGTCTTTAATAGTGAATGATTTTTTTTTTAAATTAAATTTATACCCCGCCCTTCTCCTTGTTAGGACCCAGGGCGGCGCACAGGGATGTTAAAATACATACAAAATATATAAAATATATAAAATTTAAAATACTTATTCTAATAAATAAACCCTGCGCTAAAAACCAAATTAAAATCCCAAGTTTAAAAACTATCTAATAGTCAGTATGGAGGTTACGCTAGGCCGGCTAGATGAAATAGGTGAAATGAAATGATATTAGCATTGTTTTCATTATACAGTGGTACCTCGGTTCAAGAACTTAATTCGTGAACTGACTCTGGTCGCGAACCGAATTGTTCGTGAACCGAGGCACAGTTTTCCATATGCTAAAAGCATAACAAAAATAAAAAAAAAGTCACTGAAAGTACTCACAGTGTGCATGCTGGGGCTTTTTTCTGTATTTTCTTCTCTCTACGATCTTCCTACAGGAAGTCACAACCATGTGACAGCCAGGAATACATTAAAAATGGCCACGGTTCCTGTTTGTGAACCGAAGCAGAGTTCGTGAACCGAAGCACATTTTGAGGAAAATTTCTGTTCGTAAACCGAATTGGTCGTGAACAGAGGCGTTCGTGAACCGAGGTACCACTGTACAACGTTTAGTTGGCAACTTTGGTATCAATCTGGTATTTTCAGTCTACTTCACCTAGTTGAATTTATTGTAGCTTTAAAATGTATAATATAAATCGTTTTGCGTGATTCCTCTCTAAGGAATTGGAATAAACATAGTTGTATTTTAGAGTTTAATATTAACAGATTCATATAAATTATTCTACATAGATAGGAGAAGAGGATAGTAATACAATATTTTGGCAAAGATTAGTGCTATGTTATGGCATTTCCTCTGATTTGTAGATTATGTTTTTGGAGAGTCCTACACAGGTATAATATTTTTATATCTTGGTAGTCTTGGCACTTATGGATCAATAACAGTTTGTCTTAATAGCCTTATATATTTACAAATAGTCCTGTTTGTCAGCTGTCTTAAAGTCAGGAATTTATAGCGACCACTCCCAGTCAGCACTATCGATTTTCATGTATGATTTTTTTTTTAAAGTAAGCCAAATCACCTGGGACTCAAAATTGGAAAAATATGACCCAGGCCTTGTATATTCTACACATAGCATTTGAAACATTTTCAGTTCAGAGATTTAAACTGGTAGAGAAAGTGTGCATAATAAAATATGCTTTGCCTCATGTAGACTAATCAATGGACTTCATTTTTCTTTTCCTTATTTCTTTTCCATTTTTTTTCTTTAATAGTCATAAACCTAGTAGAATTTGTAATGTTGCTTTTCTAATTTTAGAAATAAAAAATAACTTACCTTAGGCTGACTATATCTGAAAGCATCCAAATCAATTTGTAGACTTTTATATTAGATAGATAGATAGATAGATAGATAGATAGATAGATAGATAGATAGATAGATAGATAGATAGATAGATAGATAGATAGATAGATAGATAGATAGATAGATAGATAGATAGATAGATAATTGTTTTCACAACTTCCTGTTAGGGCCCCATTAAGGGAGGAGACATGCTGTTTCCCTCTCTGCCTTTCGGCTCATCACCAGAGACCATCTAGACAGAGAACCATTAATTATGTTGTGTTAATATTTTTTTTAGATATGTGTGCTAGTTTTATGAGCTGATCAATAAATTTAAATTTGAGAGACCAAGATAGATCTATTTCGAGCTTATTAGCTCTCATCAGTTGGCCACACCCTACTGGGATTTGAACCGGGGCTGCAATGCATCCAAGGCAGAAGCCTAGCAATACAGCCTATCCTGGTTCTACTCATTGCATCAGGTAAGACAGGAGTATTTAGTATAGATAATTGTTTTCACAACTTCCTGTTAGGGCCCCATTAAGGGAGGAGACATACTGTTTCCCTCTCTGCCTTTCGGCTCATCACCAGAGACCATCTAGACAGAGAACCATGAATTATGTTGTGTTAATATTTTTTTTTAGATATATATATCTGTCTCCCTTTAAATAGCAAACTCTTTAATTTTGTTATTTGTTACCATTGTATTCACCCTGATTCAATACTAACAAGAACTTCAAATTAATAATTGGGTTTGGCGTGGGAAGCAAAAACCAGGGAACTGTGAGAGGTTATTATTTAGAGTGAGGATAGAAAAATGTTCACTCAAGCATGTTGATGACAAGTGGCATTCACTAGTTAGCTGCATAAAAATAAATTGATTTATTTTAGGTTGTAAATGACAAACCTTTGACACTTTTTTAAAAATTTAAAAATAAGTTAAACAGAAGGAACTTCTGTCAGGAAAAAAATTAACACATATTCTTCCTCTTCTCTTCAATCCTTCCTTCTTGAGCAGAACAGTTGATTTAATCAGTTATAGGTTTGAGCCAATATGGCAAATTCCTTGTTGAGATTGAAATAAAATATATAATTTGCCTTGCATTTGCAGTAACTTTGCAACTAAAGAATACATTTTGTTATTAATTTTCTGGGGAAAATTTTGAAAAAATAATCAGGATGGTGTTATTGCTGCCTTTAAGAGCCCTGGTGGCATATTGGTTAGAAGGCAGTACTACAGGGATAACTCTCTGCTCATTCCAGGAGTTCGATTTACAGCGGCTTAAGGTTGACTCATCCTTCCATTGAGGTCGGTAAAATGAGGACCCAGATTGTTGGGGACAATATACTGACTGTAAACAGTTTAGAAAAGACTGTAAAGCACTGTGAAGCGCTATATAATCTTAGTGCTATTGCTTTAAGTATGTAATATCCATGTAGCATATTTCATAAAGAAACTTAAGGGAACTACATAGATGGAGCAAGGAAAGGGAAAAATATGCACTTTTAGCTTCAGTCCAATTACAGTGGTACCTCGGTTCACGAACGCCTCTGTTCACAACCAATTCGGTTTACGACCAGAAATTTTCCAAAAAATGTGCTCCGGTTCACGAACACCGTTTCGGTTCACGAACGGAAAAGTTCGTTAAAAAATGCTCCGTTTCACGAACTCCGCCTCGCTTCACGAACTCCGCCTCGCTTCACGAACAGAAAAGTTCGTAAAAATGCTCGGATTCACGAACCCCGTTTCGCTTCACGAACCGGAGCCGCGGACATTTTATCTACGAACGTATTCTGTTCGCGAACAGAGTCAGTTCAAGAATCACGACCAAAAAACAAGGTCAGAACGGATTAACCGGATTTACATTGAACCCTATGGGAAACTGTGCCTCTGTTCACGACCAATTCTGTTCGCGAACAGAGTCAGTTCAAGAATCACGACCAAAAAACAAGGTCAGAACGGATTAACCGGATTTACATTGAACCCTATGGGAAATTGTGCCTCGCTTCATGACCAATTCGGATCGCGAACAGAGTCAGTTCACGAATTAAGTTCGTGAACCGAGGTACCACTGTATAATCAAATCTTTTGCTCTTCCAAAATTCCCCTTTTCTGCAAAGGCTGGGCTTTAGCCATCAATCCAGCTGAAACAAGGCCAAATATATTTGTGTGCATAATATACCTGTGAGTGATTGGTAAGTGATTCCACATTAAAATCATATTCTGTTCAGATTACTGAATTTCAATTCTGTTTTAAGCATCTTCCCATCCCTTGCTAGAGTATCTAATCAATTCAGGGCATTGTATACCAGCCAAGTTAATTTATGGACCATCCCGATATTCTTCAAGACTGGACATGTGTGTGTGTGTGTGCGCGTGTGCGTGCACGTGTGTACATAAACATATATGCCAAATGCAGTCTGAACATCTGGCTGTGTTACAAACCATAATTAACAATTATTGATAAGAAAGACAAAAAAGTCTAGATAATAAATGTACCAATACCAGAGGCAGCAGAATAGAAAAAATAAAACAGGAGTAAATCACAAAATTCAAAGACCCGCGAAAAGAAGAATGTGGAAAAGAAAGCAAAAATAGTACTAATAGTAATAGGTGCCTAGGGTGCCATCCCAAAACAACTGGAGGACCACCTGAACACTATCAGCATTGACAAAACCACCGTCAATCAATTGCAGTAGCAGCTATACTTCGAACAGCTTACAACCTGTGACAATACCTTTAACATCACCAAACAACATCTCCCTATCACAGGTTCTTGGGAAGGATTCAATAAATGGACAGAAATGCCAAATCTAATCTGAATATCTGACTGCCTGCCTGACTAACCATAATATTTACATGGAGGACTGAAACCATAGAAAAACATTATCTGAAACAGAATTGAGGTTCAACCCTCAACCAAGATACTTCAGTAGAGTTTAGACTGGATAAATGTGTCACCCTCACCAACAACCACCCAATAAAAAAAGCATTTATGATTGCTGAATACAAACTTCAACACTCTATTTGCAGTTGAAACAAGCTATTAATTGAATTTATAAAGAGATGATATTGGGAGCAAGATAAAAACTTAATAAATTATCAATCACTCATCTGAAACACTAGCAACAGTGTAAATCATATCTATTATTAAGAATATACAATTATAGTATTTAATTATTGTTACTTAATAAGACAATGGGTTTTTTAAAAAAAATATTCCTAGTGATGTAATAGTCAAATGCAACTAAGGAAGAAAGTACATGCTTATATAATTTAGTTCTTCCTTAGATTACATATACTAGCTACTTAATTACATCTTTATCTCTGCAAGAAAAAAAGTGTTATTAAATCTATGAAAATAGGATGTTTTTTTTTTTACAGATGGTTATCCAACTGAGAGGCATAAAATATACATTGAAGTCTTTGCTCAATCAAACTCGAGGTCTATAATTATGCTTTTTAAATAAAGTCTTTCCAGTGTCCTTCAGCAAGGCTTGTATAATTAATTTTGAAACTTGGGAAGGAACTTGATGGCTGTAGTATCCAATCAACCTGTTAAATATTGATGCAAAAATATTGAAAATAACTGTCATGTAGTCTACTGATACTACATTCAATTATCCATCCTGCACAATCTGGTTTATCGGATGCTTGGAGGACTTTTATAATACTAAATTACTAATTGGTATTCTAGATGCACATTCAGAAAACTTAAAAGGAGTGATGGTCTCTTTGATTGCAGACAAGACCTTTGATATGGTTCAGTGGAGTTTTCTAAAATAAAAATAAAAATAAAATGAATAAATGTAGAATTCCTACTTGTCAATTGGACAAATGTATGTTACTATCTTGCTAGAGATAATTACATATTGACTTATTTCTTCATCTGTTAATGTATTATATTAACTTATTTTTAAAAATCTATCACTTTTTACTTTGGAACAATTGGCCGGTCTTATTAACTAATTATAGTAAATTTTAATAGCATACAGAAAAAAAAAGTTCAACAAAGGTGTAAAAATATTGAGAACTATGAGGAATTAAGAAATGTTTGGCACTGGAGCAACGTTCCCCTATGCTGAAATCAAAAACTATTTCTGAATAATCAGTGAGAGCTAACTATATTATAATACTGTATTCCATTGCGGCTTCCACTGTCTTCCACTAAGCCTAAATTTAAAAAAACAAACATCCAAACAATATAAAATGTGAAACAACGTTAACTAGCACAAAGCATTATTTTGTTTTTGGTTCTCAGCTCAAATCTTTCAGAGGCTCCTTCTAAGGCAGGGGTCCCCAACCCCCGGGCCGTGGACAGGTGCCGGTCCGTGCCTTGATAGGAACCGGGCCGCAGTGGGTGGCGCAACTCTTAGAAAGGGCTGGAGAGGAGGAGGAGGGAGGAGGGGGCAGCCCCCTGGGCAGAGCGCGCACCAGGGGCAGAAGAGCGCAGGTGCGGCTGCTCGCACCATTGGGGGCCCGAGAGGGGCGAGTGAGCCGACTCACCGTCCCCATGCGTGCATGCGCCACCTGTTCCCCCTTCCCCCCGCTTCCCCTCTACGCCGGCCGAGCCATGGCCATCGGTCCACGGAATTTTTTTAACATAAAACCGGTCCCTGGTGCCAAAAAAGTTGGGGACCCCTGTTCTAAGGCATTGTTGTGTTGAGATGTTCAGCTCCCTTGCTCAGTGCATGAAGCTGGAAACACTGTTCAGACCTTCTCTGCTCTTTCTCTCATGTGGGTCCTTTCCTCAGAAAGAAGAGTCATTTGCTATTTAAACCAGTTTTGTGTTCTGTTGGTTGAAAAACACTTCTTTAGTTGGTATACAACGTCAGAGAGATTAGAATATATAAAGGCATTTCCAATACATATTGGAGATATGAACAAGAGATATGCTTGGTGATAGGTTAAAAACTATTTTAAAAATGGATTTAAATACATATATTGAAACAGAAGGTTTTGAAGAATAAAATGTTCTGTGTACCTCTACATATAGTCACACTGGTCACATGACCATCAAAGTGTCTTCGGACAGTGCTGGCTCCCTTGACTAAGAAACGGATTCATACCACTGAGTCAAACACAACTGCCCAGGGAAAACCTTTGCCTTTGCCTTTATGCAATTGAAGCCAGAACTTTTTTTACTTGGTGGATTTATTTATTTAGCATATGGCAAAAATGTTAAATAGGACATTTTTTAAGCAATTGATGATATAAAGTTTGAAGAGTCCTGGAAGAATATTTCAATACCATGATTATTGCAGCAAGAATATTACATGCACAGATATGGAAACACTTGGCAGAACCCATTATAGAGGAATAATTGGCAAAATTAACAGCTTGCTGTTAATGGATTAAAGTAACTTCTTTGATTAGAAAAAAAGTCAGTATCTACATTCATTGATGACTGGAAATTCTTATGGAGATTTTGTTTAAAATTTAAAAAATGAATAGAGATATAACTTTAGAGCAGGGCTGTAAAACCCGTGGGCTGGATGCGTCACATGCTGGCCATGCCTACGCACTGTTTAGCAAAGGTGGAAATAGTCCCAATACGTCAATGACACTGCCCTAACGATGTGAGTTTGACACCCCTGTTTAGAAAAGGGTTAAGATATAATTCTTTTTGCTGTGAAGTATATCAGAAGCCACTATTTACATCTTTATATTTTTCTTTGTCTTGCTCTTTTAAAAATTTTCTTATTGCACTTTTATTTTTTTCTGTTCTTTTAAATATTTCCTGCTCTAATTTAGTTTGTTGTATTCTTATTGTTCTTAAAGCTTTACAACAATAGCTTAGACTTTTATTTCCATTTATATATAAAAAGAAAAGTATTCCCTTAGAACAGTGGTGGGAAAACTCATTAGCCAACAGAGCCAAATATCAACAGTACGACGATTGAAATTTCTTTTGAGAGCCAAAAGAAGGTGTAGTCTGTTTTGTGGGAGTGGCTCGGCAGTCACGTGACCATGTGGGTGTGGCCAACTTGGAAAATGTGAAACTCGCTTAACGACGGTCTTAGCAACCAAAATTTCAGTCTCAATTATGGTCATAAGTTCTCTTTCTTTCATCTCTCTCTCACACACACTTTCTTTTTCCTTCTTTTCTTTCTTCCTTTCTTTCTCCTCTTTCTGTTTCTCTCTGTCTCTCTGTGTGTGTGTGTGTGTGTCTGTCTGTTTCTCTCTGTGGCTCTTTCTCTCCCCCCCCCTCTCTGTCTCTTTCTGTCATTCTCTCTCTGTGTCTGTCTCTCTCCCCTACCTTCCTCTCTGTCTCTCTCTGTCATTCTCTCTGTGTGTCTGTCTGTATGTCTCTCACTCTCTCTGTGTGTCTCCCTGTCTCTGTCTTTCTCCCTCCCTATCTCTGTCTCTCCCTCCCTTCCTTTCTGTCTGTGTGTCTGTCTCTCACTCAATCACTCACTCTGTGTGTGTGTGTGTGTGTCTGTGTGTGTCTCTGTCTGTGTGTCTCTCCCTCCCAACCCGCGGATGGTCCGGAGCCGCCTCCTCCTTTTTAACCAGGTGATCTTTACTAACACATAAAAAAGAACCTTAATTGCAGGCTGAACAAAAGAAGCTGGAAAGATACTGAAGCTAGGAAGCTGAAACCTGGGACTGGAGAACAACCTTTTCTGTCCCCTTACGAGCCCATCCGGAAAGGCGAGGAATGTGAGGGGGATCCCTCCCCCCGCGGAGGACCTCCAGACCAGCGGAGCCTTGTCCTTCTTTTTAACCAGGCGGCTATCAGAGAGAAGGCTTGTACAGCAGCCGAAGATCGCCTGGTTAAAGATCGCCTGGCTAAAAAGAAGGACGAGGCTCTGCTGGTCTGGAGCCCCTCCGCAGAGGGAGGGATCCCCCTCGCATTCCTCTTCTTCCCGGAAAACATAGGCGCGCACGCACAGCCCCATACAATTACAGCTTCGGAGACTGCAGAAGTTTCCTTCCGAAGCCCTCTGAGCGAAGAAGAGCCAGTTGGGAGAGAGGCTTTGCTCCTGCTCCGGGCTGTAATTGTACGGCGCGCGCCTGTGTTTTCCATGGAGTGGGACCGTGGCCAGAAGACAAGGAATGTGAGCCACAGTTTGCCGACCACTGCCTTAGAATACAAACATTGTAATACAGAAGTATAGCAGTGTGAAAAATATGAACTACCATATTTTTAGGAATATGACACCTTTTTCCTTCAAAAAAAGAGGGTGAAAATCTGGGTGTGTCTTATACACTGAATACAGCATTTTTGGCCTCCCGAAACCCCACCTTTTCAAAAATGGCCATGCATAGCCTTAGGAGGCATCCAGAGTGCTCCTGGGGGCTGAGAAGGGCAAAAATGAGCAAAAAATGGACCGTTATATGCTCGTTTTTGCCCCCCAGCCCCCAGGAGCACTCTATAAGCCTCCTAAAGGCAATGCACCCCCCCCTTTTTTTTAAAATGAAAAATGAGCCGTTTTTGGGAGATCTGCAGAGTGCAAAAACTTTTTTTAATTTGCCTTTTCAAAACCTTGATGCATCTTGTACTCTGAAAAATATGGTAAGTAATCATTCAGACGTGTAGTCAAATAAAAAAAGTTTTGACGTATTAGAGCACTAACTTCAAAATTCTGCTCTTAAGTTTCAAGTGAAAGGAGACGCTTGCAATATAGTACAGTATAGTGAATATGGAGAACATGTTTGGTTTTCATTGCCTGACCTGTGGTGACTTCAACACCCATTTACTTAGTACATGTGAATGCAAGGAAAAAGAAGGGCTTACATTCTGAAAGATTTCAATGATTATAGAGCCTACACCTTACAGCGTCTCTTTCTCTATTTAATTTTCTGTTGTAAGAAAAGTGCTGCTCATATAAGTCATAGGAAAGACATACTAATTATAACTCGTTTGCAAGTATGAAATGGCTATCAAGAGGCCTTTCAGTTGAAGGAGAAAGAAACCAATATTTTAAAAAGCAAATTCAATTTGCAATCTAGAGGTGGAGAAATGCCATATGTATGTTTTATATAGAGGAAGCAGCATTCTTACACACAGAAAGATCACAAATTGACTCTTATTTAGTTCACAAAATAATCTTAAATGGCAAGAGGTGGGAAATAAACTTACTTTGATCCTACAAAAATTTGCCATTTGTTGTAGATAGCACTTGGTAAAACAGGCAGCAGTTTGGTTCATTGTAATTTCGTCTATATTCTTATATCCCAAGTATATAATCAGTTCTAGTGGTTAATTTCAGCAGAATATTGCATGATCTTGACTAAGAATTACCATTTCACATTTCACAGTAAAATTAGAAAATATGAGTTAAAACTTCACTCAGGAGTAGATGCAGGATAGATAGCAAATCAACTCTGCTCAAAGTAGGAAATCCAGAAAATATTTTTAAAATTTACCTCTGATATGTAATGTACCAGGATATGAATGTTATCATCAGAAATTGAGTGTCACCTTAATAAACTTTTTTTCTTTGTCTAAAAGAGAGTTAACCAAAGGTTAGCCAGGTGCATGACATATCTAATTGATGGCATAATAGTAAATCACAAACATTGGACTTAACTTAGAAAAAATAAGGTAAAATTTTCTTCACCATGGAAATAATGTGTTAGTTTTGGAGAAAGCTTTCTCATTGTTTGAATCTTTAGGACACATTATATAAATCCCATAACAATAATAAAATTGCTGTTGCCAGTAATACAAATCATAGGGAAGGCTTAAAATGTGTAAAATAACAATTAAAAAAAACCTTTTAAAAGCTATTAAATGACCAGCTGAACAGAATATACTTGATTTGGCACCTAAGGCAAAACATCACATACTTAATATTTTTTTTAAAAAATCACTTCATTTAAAGAAAAATCTGCCTTGAGACTGTGATTCAATTTTCTGCTGATTTCTAGTCACTGCAGTTATTTCTTTCTAGGGATACTAAAGGGAAATCATAGCAGCCAAGAAAATATTTTTGGTATGAGAGGTTTTGCATGAAGTTAAGCAAATATAATTCTGGGGTGAACTCTCTAGCCAAGGCACATAACTTTTTATTGAGGTGTTACAAGCTCTTATGGTGCTATATTGTTTAAATACTGCAGCTCTGTGTATTTGGCTCTGATGTGTATGGAAAAAATACTTATGATAGGCCTGCATAGATGTAAGAATAACTAGGAATGGTTTTTCAAACAGAAATTCCCAGGTGGACTATGTATCTCACTATTCACAAAAATCTGCATCAGCAATGAAAAGCAATGAAAAGTTACTATTTTTCTAGAGGAGCAGTTTATCCCTGCTGCAATTAAAGCCCAAGCACAGTTGCTACACAGAGCTCATATATGACTATATAACACTATGAACAGCGGCCCAGTGTACCTTGTGGGGCAGATGGGCAGCATAAAAATTTAATAAATAAATAATAAAATAATCACCTTCCTGGCAAACTGATTCAAAAGACACTGAATTTGTATGGTTTCTCTGGTTTCTCCAATGGTGCCATTTTAACCTTGGAGTTAATCAAGTTAGATCAATACAGTACTAAGATATAGAAGGTCAAGGTTTGCTACTTTCAATCACAATATAATTCCAAATAACCAAGTTTTAGTGACTAAACCAGCCAATACTAAAGGGACATTTACTGACAGTTAATAACTCTTATTTAAATTTGCATGGCACTTTGATAGCTTGTTAAATAAAATATATATTTATTTCTCTAAAAGTAACACATTTTACTACCTTATGTGTAACTTTGCCCACAAATGGTTGCTAATAGTTCTTGTTGTTAGGGAATAATTTGGCATTGTCATTTTACTGATTGTACTTTTATCAATCAATGACCGAAAAAAAATGTCTATCTGTTTGCTATGTATTTGGAGATTATGGAGGAAACAATTTTTTCTGTTAAGGAACTGCAGCATTCAATACAATACAATTCAATAGCAGAGTTGGAAGGGACCTTGGAGGTCATCTAGTCCAACTCCCTGCCCAGGCAGGAAGCCCTATACCATTTCAGACAAATGGCTATCCAACATCTTCTTGAAGACTTCCAGTGTTGGGGCATTCACAACTTCTGGAGGCAAGCTGTTCCACGGATTAATTGTTCTAACTGCCAGGAAATTTCTCCTCAGTTCTAATTTGCTTCTGTCCTTGATTAGTTTCCACCCATTGCTTCTTGTTCTGCCCTCAGGTGCTTTGGAGAATAGTTTGACTCCCTCTTCTTTGTGGCAGCCCCTGAGATATCGGAACACTGCTATCATGTCTCCCCTAGTCCTTCTTTTTATTAAACTAGACATACCCAGTTCCTGCAACCGTTCTTCATATGTTTTAGTCTCAAGTCCCCTAATCATCTTTGTTGCTCTTCTCTGCACTCTTTCTAGAGTCTCCACATCTTTTCTACATCGTAGTGACCAAAACTGAATGCAGTATTCCAAGTGTGGCCTTACCAAGGCATTATAAAATGGTATTAACACTTCGCGTGATCTTGATTCTATCCCTCTATTTATGCAGCCTAGAACTGTGTTGGCTTTTTTGGCAGCTGCTGCACACTGCTGGCTCATATTTAAATGGTTGTCTACTAGGATTCCAAGATCCCTTTCACAGTTACTGCTATTGAGCAAGGTACCACCTATACTGTACCTGTGCATTTCATTTTTGTTGCCTGAATGTAGAACCTTACTCTTTTCGTCATTGAATTTCATTTTATTAGATAGTGCCCAATGTTCAAGTTTGTCTAGATCCTTCTGTATCTTAAGCCTATCTTCTGGAGTGTTGGCTATTCCTGCCAGCTTTGTGTCGTCTGCAAATTTGATGGGTTCCCCATTTATTCCCTCGTCCAAATCATTGATGAAGATGTTGAAGAGTACTGGGCCTAAAACAGAGCCTTGGGGGACTCCACTGCATACTTCCTTCCATTCAATACATGCCTGCTTCTCATGATTTTATCAAGCCATGTTCAATTTTTGTTTTTATTGTTTATGGTTTTTGTGCAGGTTTTATTTTTTATAAATGTGTTAATTTGATTTTATTCATTATCTAAGCTGCTGAGAGTCTCTGGATTGTAGTGGTGTAGAAAATAAATAAACATGTCAATCAGCTTTCCTAACTTGAGTATCTGAGGCAACATGGTCCATTGCTGAAAATTCCACGTTAAATCAATACATCTGAGAGTGCTTAGATTGCCAAAGACTGGTGTAAATATTTCAGATATTTTGATGTATGTCTGTATATCTTTGTGTTTTCTTTTCCTTCAGAATTATCTTCAATGTCTTTTGAGAAGCTGTTACAAATGAGAAACGAAGTTGGGATGAAGGCTTATCAGCAAATGGCATCTAAGAAAAGGCAACCAGATGTCACAAAAACAAAGAAGAGGCCCTGTTTGAGCAAAAACCGGTAAACATAATTTCTGCTATGTATGTCTAAATTCTGTACATTACTACCCTGTTTCCCTGAAAATAAGACCTCCCCAGATAATAATCCCAATTGGGCTTTTGAGCACGTGTGCTAAAATAAGCCGTCCCCCCAAAATAAGCCGTCCCCCAAAAATACTGCAACACAGCAGCAGCCAGGAGGTGACCATGTTCGCCGTCTCCTGCATCTCAAAAATAATAAGACCTCCCCGAAAATAACGCCAAGCGCTTATTTCGGGGGTCAAAAGAAAATATTCACTCCCTTCAACTTTATTTCAGCATGCTGATTCGACATCTGAAGAGGTCACATTCCATCTTCCTTATGGGTCGCAATAGACGAACCACTAGCAAGGCTAAAGCCAAGAAATCTCACAAACGATCATCTGCTCCTGACAAGCATTTATCCAGACGTCAGAAGGCATTGAAAAAACACTTTGCCAAGGCCCAAAAGGCCTTAATGCACCAACCAAGTACTTCCACTGCTGTTTCCATACCTCCTTCACCAAGTAGGGAGAGACCTGACTTCTCTCTGGATGCACTACCTGAGCCCCCAGCATTACAGGCGGATTGTTTTGAAGACACCTTTGCCCCATTTCATTGCTATCCCACAACCAGGGGAAGTTCTGAGGAACCATCCTGCACACCGATGGCCTCGGCACCTACCTCCCCGGCAGAGGGTCTCTGTCCTCCAGTGGCCCCAAGCTCAGGTCTTACTCAAGAAACGTGTGACTACCTATCTGAGGCCATAGTTCAAGGGATAAAGTCAGCATTCCCGCACGGGAGCCAACAGACTTCATTCCCTCCTGATCCACCAGCTAGCAGGCACAATCCAGCAGCCAAGGATCATCTAGGCGTGCAGGAATGTAATTCTCCCTGTTGTTGCGTTACCAATGAGTCCCTGTCAGAGGAGGAGGAGGAGGAGGATGAAATCGAATTTTCTGAAGATGAGGGCTTTGAACCTAACAAACCCACTTTTCCTGGTCTGTTTAATCCATCCCTGTTTAAGTCTATCCTGTTTAAAGCTAAGTCTGCTACCAACATGGGAGTGGCGGAAGGTTCCTCAAATCCTCGTAAGCAGGCTCTTAAATGGCTGTTCACTGGGCCACCTCCTGACCTGTATACTATTCCTTCCCCAAAGTTGTTTATGGATATAATCCAGCAGCAATGGGCCGAACCGGGTTCGGTCAATTCTCTTAGTGGCTATGACAGGCGTCTTTATACTGTGGCTCCTGAATTGGAGAAGCTGCTTCAATGGCCCAAGATTGATGCCCCTGTAGCAGCTCTTACGTCTTCGTCCATCGTTCCCTCTTCCGATCACATGGAGGGCCTGAATCTAGAGGATAAAAAGGCAGAAGCTTCCTTCCGCAAAACCCACCTGGCCTCTGCATGGGCTATTAGGGCTAGTACAGCGGCCTCTTTCTTTAATAGGACAGCCCTACTTTGGCTCCGCCAAATATCAGCTAGGATTCCCCCAGAGGACACTAGGCTCCGCTGGGACATTAACAAATTGATAGCAGCCACTGAATTTTCAGCCGACGCCACCTTAAACGCTGCCAGGTTTGCCTCTAGGGCCTTGGCCTCCAATGTTACATCTCGTCGGATTGCCTGCCTTCGCCACTGGGAGGCTGACATGCTTTCAAAATGGCATCTGGCGTCAGCCCCCTTCAAGGGAGGCAACTTGTTCGGTGATGCTCTGGATCCGGTCCTGGTTGAGAACAAATATAAAAAGAAAGTCTTACCTCCCAGCAATAGGAGAGTGGACCGCAGGTCTTCTCCTTATCCACGCAGACAGCGATTTCGGTCTGCTGACAATGGGTTCCCTGCCCCCCAGTTTCAGCAGATCTACTCCAACAGAGCCAACCGTCCCCAGCACCGGCGCTCCTTCCGGGATAGAAGCAGGCAACAGCCCTACTCCTGAAGACCCTTCTGAGGGGCTAGTAAGAGGCCCTTTCAGAAATCCAAGTGACTCCCAATTAGACATTCATTCATCACTCTCCAGAGGCTTCAGGAGGTTTCCCTGAAGCCTCTAAAGGATGAAAACCAGCACAATGCGCAAACTGGAAGTTTGGAAACGGACTTCCGGTTTGCTCGTTGCTCTGTTTTTCGCCTTCCAGAGGCTTCAGGGAAACCCCCTGAACCCTCCAGAGGGCAAAAAACAGAGCAACGCGCAAAACGGAAGTCCTTTCCCAAACTTCCGGTTTGCGGGTTGGGCTATTTTTCACCGTCTGGAGGCTTCAGGAGGTTTTCCTGAAGCCTCCAGAGGGTAAAAAATAGCCCAACCAGCAAAACGGAAGTCCATTCCTGAATTTCCAGTTTGCGCATTGCGCTGTTTTTTGCCCTCCGAAGGCTTCAGGGAAGCCTCTGGAAAACGAAAAAACCATCCAACTCGCAAACTGGAAGTTTGGGAGTGGACTTCTGGACTTCCGTTTTGCGGATTGGGCTATTTCTTACCCTCTGGAGGCTTTAGGAAAACCTGAAGCCTCCAGAGAGTGAAAAATAGCCCAACCTGCAAACTGGAAGTTTGGGAAAGGATTTACGGTTTGCACATTGGCCTGTTTTTTGCCCTCTGGAGGCTTCAGGGAAGCCTGGAAGTCTGTTTCCGAACTTCTGGTTCGCGCGTTGGGCTGTTTTTTGTCCTCCTTAAGGCTTCAGCAAAACCTGAACCCTCTGTAAAGTGAAAAACCACCCAACGCGCAAACCAGAAGTTCAGGAACAGACTTCTGGACTTCCGGTTTGGGCTATTTCTTACCCTCTGGAGGCTACAGGAAAACCTGAAGCCTCCAGAGAGTGAAAAATAGGCCAACCCACAAACCGGAAGTTTGGGAAAGGACTTCCAGTTTGCACATTGGGCTGTCTTTTGCCCTCTGGAGGGTTCAGGGAAGCCTCCTGAAGACTCCAGAGAGAGAAAAATGGCCCAATGGGCAACCTGGAAGTCTGTTCCCAAACTTATGGTTTGCGTGTTCGGCTATTTTTCACCCTCTGGAGGCTTCAGGGAAGCCACCAGAAGCTTCTGGAGGGAGAAAATTGACCCAATGGACAACCTGAAAGTCCCTTCCAGAACTTCTGCTTTGCGTGTTAAGCTGTTTTTCCCCTCCCCAGACTCCTAGAAAGCCTCTGGAGCCTGAGGACTGTGAAAAGCGAACCTACCAGGCCCACCAGAGGTCAGAAAATGGGCCATTTCTGGCCTCCAGAGGGCCTCTGGGGGCTGGGGGAGGCCATTTTCGCCCTCCCCAGACTCCTAGAAAGTCTCTGGAGTCTGGAGAGAGTGAAAAACAGACCTACTGGGCCCATCATAAGTCGGAAAAAGGGCCATTTCCGGCCTCTGATGGGGGGCGTTTTCACCCTCTCCAGGCTCTAAGAAAGTCATGCCCCTGCGCTGGGCAGTGGGGGGCTCACGCACACATGCACATGGATACGGTGTTGGGGGGGGGGGATAAAATTATGGAGATGGGTATGTGAATGTGCACTATAGCGCATGCACCTGCTTTTGGCTCTCAAGGTGAAAAAGGTTCGCCATTGCTGCCTTAGACTTTACCTCCCCTCCTCCTCATCACTTTATCCAGTGTCCTACCCCAAGGAGACCATTTAAGCAGGACCTCATTGAGGCAGGAATTCTTCACCTATTGGATATCAGGGTGATAGAACCATTCCAAAGGACAGCATTCTATTCAGTTCTGTTCCTTGTCCCAAAGAACTCTGGAGAGTGGAAAGTGATCTTGGGCCTAAAGAGGCTGAATGTATACATAGAATACAAATATTTAAAAATGCAATTTCTCCAGTCCATCCTCACTTGCATTCAAGGAGATTTTCTTATTTCCATAAATCTCGAGGCATTTTGCATGTTCCCATCCACCCATCCCATAGGAGACTCCTGGGGTTCTGTTATGTAGACCATCACTATCAGTACAGGACCTTTCCATTCAGCCTCTCATCGGCTCCCAGGATCTTCACCAAACTGTTGGCGGTGATTGCAGCCCATCTCAGGTCTGTCCCAATATCCCAATGTTTCCTGGACGACATCTTGATCCAATCCGATGAACTAGAGAACAACGTCAACTGGCTGGAACTCAGAGCAGCCCATCTGGTGCATCATTTCCAAGAGAAGATATCTGGTCACCATGTTCTCATGCTGAAGGATAATGTAACCACCAAGGTGCAAGTGAACCGTCGGGGCAGCACACACTCCAGGGGCCCTGATGCATGAAGCAGAATGCTTGGGCCTCTGGGTGGAAGGTCACATCTTCTTCATACAAGCGGAACATATATCTGGAACAGCCAATGTTCAAGCAGACTGGCTGAGCAGGGCAACAGTCGACCATTTGGAATGGTGCCTCCATCCAGATCTGTTCCAGAACATCTCCCAAAGGTTTGGCCGACTGTTAGTGGACCTGTTTGCCACTCTGGAGAATGCTCAGCTACCGAGATTTTTCTCGAGGTTCCAGTCTCCAGGAGCAGAAGGCACCGATACCCTACGGAGCCATTGACTGCATGGCCTCTTGTATGCGTTTTCCCCTCTTCCTCTCCTCTCATGAGTCATCAGCAAGCTAATTACAGAGAGAGTGGAGGTCCTCCTGATAGCGCCTCATTGGCTAAGATGCCCCTGGTTCACGGACTTGATCAATCTATCCGTATCATGCCCCTGGAGAATACCCAAAGACAGGATCTCTTTCAGCCAGCGGATCTGGACCACCCAGAACTGCAGTGGCTCCAGTCTGGCACTTGAGAAGGACCTTCTGAGAAAGAGCAGCTTCTCCAGGGCTGTTATTAAGACCATTCAAGTATCCAGACGGGCGTCTACCAACCGGATTTACGATGCGACCTGGGCTGCATTCAGCAAATGGTGCATCAACGCTCTCTTGGCTGTCATTCCTCATGTACTGAACTTTCTACAGCATGGACTGGACAGGGGCCTGTGTTCCAACACCCTCCGGAGGCCTTATCCACCATTCTATTGGGTTAGGGCACCAATTTTCTCTCGCAGCATCCATGGGTGCATAGTTTTCTGAAAGGGGCAACCAATATCAGGCCACCAGTGGTGCATCGGTACCCATCATGGGACCTATCTATTGTCTTGCAGGCTCTTACTTTGCCACTGTTCAAGCCATTAAAAACAACAAGCCTCAGACTACTGACCTTCAAAGTGGCCTTCCTCGTGGCCATTATCTAGGCCAGGGGGATTTCCAAATTGGTGGCACTTTCAGTACAGAGGGACTTGTGTATCATATGTCTGGACAGAGTTATTCTCAGACTTGATCCGGCCTTTGTGCCTGAAATGAACTCCTGGTTTCACAGACCCCAAGAGGTCCTTTTACTGAATTTTTTCCCTGGAGCCACTCATTCAACTGAAAAGAGATGGCATAAATTGGATGTAAGATGGGCAGTTTGTTGCTTTTTAAAGAGGACAGCTTCCTTCCAATGGACTGAGGCCCTTTCTGTCTCGTTTCAACCTGAGTTCACAGGCAAGAAGGTGCCATCGTCCACAGTTGGTTGATGATTGAAGACCTGCATAACTATAGCATATGAACAGCAGTCCAGACCACAGCATCACAGCTCATTCGACTCACAGAGCTGCCACCACTGCCACTTGGGCTGCACAGGCATTGGTGGAAGAGATCTCTAGGGCTGCAACTTGGGCTTCGCCATTGCCTTTTATCAAACATTACAAGCTGGACTTGTTTGCCTCGGCCGAGGCAGCGTTTGGACGACATGTGCTTCAAAGGATTCATTTGGCAGAAGGGGCCCTGGACCAGCCTGTCACCCGCCCTTAAATTGTTTGGACATGCCTCCTTGGCTTGACTGGTTTCAGTTTCTTAATGAAGGCGTAGATCAAAAGGATGTCGCGATGACTGCAGGATGAATCCTATGTGGACGCTGGACCTGTTTTCTTAGGGTGGGAATGAAATCTCCCTCAGTGCACAGAGAACTACCATACAGGTAAGACCAATGGTCTTTTTCAGGAAAACATGGTATGAAGTCCATAATGCTGTACATGTTTAACTTACTTGAGATTGTATGTCATGTTTCCACTTAGTGCAGAGCTTGGGAATTGTAAGTTTACCATCTGTAATACATTCAGCCTAGAAAGGAGTATACAAGGATGGTGGTTAGCTTTCTCAGCTGGGTGGAACCTGCAAAGATCTAAAAGCTTAAGTATCCATCTGGCAGTCTGCTTTATCTGTCTTGATCTAACAATTTTTCCTCTTATTTATGAACAACTCTGGTCTTCTTTATGTGGCTGGTTGGCTTCTATTGTATCACAGCCTCCTTATGCTTTGGAGCGTTTTGTAAATATTATTTATCTGAAGAGTAATTTAGCCATTAAAGCACACAAGAATGGAAATAGAACGCTTGGTGCCTCTTTGAACATCTCCCCAAATATCTGCACATTTACTGTGTGTCATTATTAGCCTTTGCTCATACAGTAGCTCTGAAGCCAAGTATCAATCAACATAAATATTTTCAAGATTATGTGGTTTGATACTTCATCAGTTCTGTCTCATCCATTTCCAAATTTCAAACTGAAACCTCTGGTTTTTGTTTTCAGTAGAGGCAGGGCATCCTCTATGAGCTTCTCCTCATTACGCCAGAGGCAGGGCTTAGATTAGAACTAGCATTGCTTCCAAAGAGAGAAAATAGCTATGTGAAAGCCCATTTACTCTGCCAGGAACTCCCTAAGTCTAGGGCAGGGGTCAGCAAACTGCGGTTCTCGAGCCGCTTGTGGCTCTTTCATCCCTCTGCTGCGGCTCCTTTTTGCCAGTCAGCTCCACAATTAATAGGGCTTTCAGTTAAGATAGGTAGAGGAAAAAGGATGCTGCGCCAGGAGGACACTCTATGGTGGGGGAAACCAGACTTCCGGTCGGCTCCAGAATTGAATGGGAGGCTTCCAGTTAGGACCTTTGTGGCTCTTTGACTGTTTAAGATTTCTGACCCCTGGTCTAGGTGGATGTCCAAGTTTTTTTTTTTTTATTTGTATCTTCTACACAAACATAGGCTAGGGAAAACAGACCTAGCAGGGACATGGACAGCTGTACATTAATAAGTCCTTTTTTATGGCTGGAAGTGACTAACCTTGAATGGCACATTAATATCCCCTCTTGTCTCATTACCATGCTTTCCTCAGGAGACTAGATTGTCATCTGAGTGTGGCTAATAAGCTACATGATATTTGCAACAGAGGTCAATGTTCAGGCCACTATCACGTGGGGAAGAATCAAACTACCAAGCAATCAAGGAATAGCACTTACTCCTAGGATGAAATGCATATATTACGTATGGTTCAAATGCTTTCCTTCCAAGATCGGTCAGATAGGGAGGAAAGAGATTTTCCCTAGATGAGAATAAAGTCCAAAACCAAATCTGAAATCTATCAGGCTTTTCCCCAAAGCAGAATTCCCCAGCTGCTTAGGAAAGTCTGCAAGACCTCAGGACGGAAGGAATTGGAATGCCTGAGCCTAACTAATTCTTTGTTGGACCCAGTATTCTCAGTGGTTTCCCAGTACAGGTAGTCTCCAACTTACAATCACAACTGGGACCAGAATTTCCATTGCTAAGCAAGGTCATTGTTAAGTGAGTCACATCCAATTTTTACACTTTTGGACTGTCGTTAAGCAAATAGCTGTATATAAGTGAACCATGCTGTCACCAAGCAAATCCAACTTCTCCCATTGGCTTTGCTTCATAGAAGATGATTGAAAAGTTTGCAGATGGCGATCACATAACCCCATAACACTGCAACACACTGGTTGCCCAACACCTGATTTTTTATCATATGACTATGGAGATGCACCAGTCATAAGAGTGAGCACTGGCCTTAAGTCATTTTTTTAGTGCTATTGTAACTTTGAATGGTCACTAAATAAATGATTGTAAGTCAAAGATTACCTGTAGCTATTTACTCTCTTATGTCTTCTATCCCCTAACACCTTTAATAAAATCCTCAGAGCAGAGTAGAAGTTTCTCAGGGCAATGAGAAAACAAAAATTCTTCCATCTCCTTTCTCAATATCTTTTCATAGGTAGCCCTAGACCTAATTAAGACGTCTTAGCGGCAACTCTGCTCTTGGGAGTAATAGTAAATGAAGACAGGGAAGATAACCTGGACCTAGATAAGCCTGGAGGCAGAGATTCTGGAATAAAATACATGCAGGGGTTCAGCTAAGGCCACAGGGGCTTTCCATGTTCATCTTCACTAAGCTTCAACCCTGTGGGGCAAGCAGCTATTCCAATTAATCCCTCTAGAAGATAGGGAGCCCATGTAAGGCATGAACAAGCTAGCAAAGTCTATGCCTTGATGGCAGATGCTGGCGAACACAGTATGTACTTCTTAGCGAAGGCACTACAGCTAGCATAACAGTTTAAGACAGCTGTAGCTGATGAACTGGAAAGTACTCTAAATTAAAATCAGTCTTCATATCAGGCCATTCAAGGGTGGCAAACTATTCAGACAGGCCCTAGATAATGTCCTAATTGTGACTAAGGAAAAAGATTAAAAGAAAGCTATTCTCTTAACCAACACAAAAATATGAAGCCAAAAACAGCAGGAATCAGACTATTCCAAACATTTCTCTCAATTTCTTTCAAAGAAAATAATTGAGCCGCAAGGAATGCAGCGCATGTTGGTGGAACCCCAAACAATTTCAACAGTCTTAATCCCAATTCTGGGGGAAATCTTTTCTCATTGCAAGATGGGAGGTGCAAACATTTGCATGGGAGTCTAATGCAATTAATCCATCAGTAGATCTGTATCATATGAAATGCATGGAATTTAAAGAGGGCTACACCATAGAATTCACTAGCCCTAGTGAATTCACCCAATCTTCCAAGTCTAAAAAGACCAAATGCCATCTAACTTCAAATATCTAATTATCCACCAGAGGAACACATAATGGCACAAGATCTTGGGCATGAACTAAACCAAATAGCACAAGTGCCAGATGGAAACTCTGAGATAAACACAGTGTTTCCAGAAAAAAGTGCTCTGGACTTATACATACAGAATCAATTCATCCCACAGTATGTTCCTGAGATGTAACAGTTAGCACATCCATTATCTTTTCAAGGTGTTTCTATTCAAGCTGTTTCAGCTTCCAGAGTATTTGCAAAGATTATGGTGACTGTTGTAACTCGGATTCCTGGAAATATACATATATTCCTACCTCTATAACCTGTTGATAAAATTATCTTTGATTATTCAAAGGATGCCTAGATCCTGGTGAGGACATTTCAAGGAGCTGGCCTTTTTGATCAACATAGAATGTCCTTCAGTCAATAAATACACTTTTTTGGTCACTGTTATTAGCAATGAATTTTAAAAGGCTTAATCTTCCTGCAAAGAAAACAGATCATACAGCAGTCAGCTATATCTGTTCTTCAAACTAGCCATTTGAATCTCATGTTTTTTTGGCAATAGAGAGCTAAATGATTTAGATTATAGATTTATTGGATTTATAAATGATAATCTTTATAGCCTCAGTATCATGGGCAACAATGCATTTTTGTCCTTTTCATTGGCTGTTTTTTCTCCTCAGAATATAACTGTCTAAAGATCTAGCAGATGCGTTGCAAATTCACTGATGCTGAGGAATTTCCCTCAGGGAGATTCTAGTCAGGGAAGTTACATGCATTACTGCCATCATTTGCCCCATTCCATCACAAGCACAGCCACCTTATTGTTTTTGATGCTGACAATCTCTTAAGAGACATACCATATTTTTCAAGATATAAGACGCACCAAGATTTTGAAGAGGCAAATAAAGAAATGTTTTGCATTATGCAGACGTCCCAAAAACGACCCGTTTTTTGTGGAAAAGGGCCCATTTTTTGTCAAAAAATGGCATGCATAGCCTTTAGGACACTTGTCGAGTGCTCCTAGGGGCTGGGTGGGGGAATAAGCAAAATACGGTCCATTTTTCACTCATTTTTGCCCTCCCCAGCACTCTGAAAGCCTCCTAAAGGCTATGCACGGCCATTTTTGCAAAGGGAGGCCAAAAATGCTGTATTCAGTGTATAAAACGCACCCAGATTTTAATTCTCTTTTCTGAGGGAAAAAGATGCATCTTATACTCCAAAAATATAATAGTTAGTTTTGCCTTCCTTCCTGAATACTGAACTCATATTCCAAAGACACTCTTTAGCAGGAAGATGCTTACAAAATGGTTCTTAAGAAGAAATGGTACCCATCTAAACCTATAGTCCCATGTTCATGGATAACTTTAGTATGTCCTATTATAGAATGCCGTGATAGAAAAGGAATATACAGGTAGTCCTCGACTTACAACAGTTTATTTAGTCACTGTTTAAAGTTATAACAGCATTGAAATGTGACATGACCATTTTTTACAGTTACAGCATTTCTTGCATCCCCATGGTCATGTGCTTAAAATATGGATGCTTGGCAACTGGTTCATATTTATGACAGTTGCAGTGTCCTGGAATGATTTGCTCACCTTTTGTGACCTTGTGACAACCAAATTCAATGGGAAAATCAGATTTGCTTAACAACCCTGTTACTAACTTACCAACTGCAATGATCCACTTAATAGCTGTGGCAAGAATTCTTGTAAACTGGAGCAAATTTTATTTAACAAATATTTCACCGAACAACATAAATGTTGGGCTCAATTGTGGTCATAAGTCAAGGACTGCCTGCATTAGACTTACCATAAAGATTTATTTTCTATAGTAGAGGCAGAGGATCCTGACCACACATTATTTTGAAAAGGGAGGAAAGATACCTAGTTCAAAGTATATATAGTTCACAGTTAATTCATTTATTTATACCTTTTAGATACTGTGCAGCAACACAGCACCCATGAGGTGACCTCACTTGCGAGAAGCTGCCCGGCAATTCCCCTTTCCAGCCATGCAGAGGTGGGGCATTCCGAAGGCGCTGAGCCACGGGAGCGCCTGTTCGCCACCCTCCAGCTCCCATGGCTCGGCACCTTCGGAATGCCCCTACCTCTGCATGGCTGGAGAGAATGTGTGTGGGGGGTCGTTGGTTAGGGGCATCTGGGAACTTTTCCCATCCATCCAGATCAAGGGGACAAGAGGCGGGCACCAAAGTCCAGGCATTGAGGACCCACCGCGGGTCCTTCCATCAGGCCAGGAAGAGAGTGGGCTTGCTGGCCCCAAGGGCTGCCCTCCTTGTCAAAAGGGCCACGCCACCTCTGCCGCCCGCCATTGCGGGAATCTTACCAGGAATGGTGGTGGCAGATACCACCCTGGGTTGCCTGCTGGGCCTCAGCCAGAGTTGGCGCCACCTGCAGACTCTGCTGGGTTACAGCAGCAAGGTCGAGCCAGTGAGATTCCCGCGGTGGCGGGCGGTAGAGGTGGTGCGGCCCTTTTGACCTTGGCGCCAGTGAGCCCACTTCCTTTCCAGCCTGACGGAGCAGCCCGTCCATGCGGCGGGTCCTCAATGCCGGGCTTCTGGATTTCGGCACCTGCCTCTTATAGGGGCATTCCGAAGGCGCTGAGCCCCGGGAGCCGGAGGGTGGCGAGCAGGCGCTCCCATGGCTCAGAACCTTTGGAATACCGTTAGGTCAGCAAGTGGTGCTCTGCCTGGCTGGAGGGGGAAGGATTGCCCAGAGGGCTTTTTTTCGGGGGGGGGGGGTTGTAATATTTTTGCCCACCCAAAATATGTGGCATGGCCTTAATTTCAGGCCATGTCGTATTTTCGGGGAAACACGGTATCTTTGTCATATTTTTCTTTATGACTTGAGCTATATCTCCCTAGAGAAACAACACCGAATCTAAGCCCTGCTTCTGGAGCGAATGGCAGAGAGATAACATTAGAACAAGGGTTTTTTCAAAACAGGTTGGTTAAAAGAAATAGATCATATCTTAAAATGCTTAATCAAGAAGCAAGTCATGAGTGATAGAAAATTGGCAACAAAATGAAAAGTGTTTGTTATAAAATGCAAAATTAATATTTGCTTTCACAAACAAAATAACAAACCCTTGAATTTAACAAAGAAATCTTTATTTTTTCTTATGTGGCTCAGTTAGGTTTAATTTTAAGTTGGTGTGCACAGGATGTCACCTTGATGATTAAGCTGGCCTCTTGCAGACACACACATGCATACACAAATAAGGGCGTGTCCTTGGTGCTCTCTGAGTTTGCTTGTTTTCTTGAAGCGTTTCATTACCCTAACTAGGTAACATTATCACGGCTCCTTACTAACACTGATGATGTTACCTAGTTAGGGTAGTGAAATGTCTTCAAGTAAACAAGCAAGCTCAGAGAGCACAAAGGATCCCTCATTTTAATTCTGAGCTACAAATATTCTCCTTTATTGATACACAAATATGGTTTGCAAAATGGGAAACGAAGAAGAGACTCACCGAAATTGCTCTTGGGTCAAATGACAAGAAACTCCTGGTTCTGGATCTCTAGCTCTGTTTTTAGCTGTCCTTTAGAAAATATGGGCTGATGAGGAAATTGTTTATTGAAGTTTGGAGTCAGGCAAGAAATTCAGTTGTATGCTCGTGCATGTGGGAAGAGAGAAAAGTAGAATGAAGGAAAGGCAGCCAGAACCTGCTTCACAGATCACTTACAGATGGTAAGGTGAACAAATACTGATGACATGCAGCCAATGAGAGGAAATGAGCAGATGTTTGGGTGTGTCCAGCATCACTGAATTTGAGAGTTCTTTTCCTGCTTAGTCCTTCCTGGAACCCACTCAAGGCCTTAGAGAACTCTAGGATGCTGTAGAACCCAGTTTAAATCCTCAGAGGATGCCTATATTCTCTGCGGTTAAGAATGAATTTCACACAATGTCCTATGTGCTACTACTATTCTTTATGATCCAATGCCCTCTAAGGCAGGGGTCCCCAACCCCCGGTCCACAGCCCGGTGCCGGTCTGCGGCCTGATAGGAACCAGGCCACAGGGCTGGAGAGGAGGAGGAGGGAGCAGCCCCCTGGGCAGAGGATGGCCGAGCGCGCCTCCAGCAGGGGCCGGCATGTCAGCTGAGGAGGTAACGTGCCTCATCCCACAGCGAGCGAACGAGCGGGCGGGCGGAGGACTCGAGCCTGCGGCTAACTTAAGCACCGCCGAGGCCATCTGGGCGCCACACACCCACCTCCCTTCCAGCCCCATGTGGTGCCCGGACGGTTTCGGCAGTGCTTAAGGTAGCCGCAGGCTCGAGTCCTCCGCCCGCTCGCTGTGGGATGAGGCACGTTACCTCCTCAGCTGACATGCCGGTCCCTCCGGGAAGCCCCGGAAAGTGCACCGCGGTGGCCGTCGGAAGGAGCTGCTGGAGGCGCGCTCGGCCATCCTCTGCCCAGGGGCTGCTCCCTCCTCTCCAGCCGACATGCTGGCCCCTCTGCTGCTTCCCGGGGGGGGGGGGGGAGATAAAGACAGACACACAGAGAGACAGACTTAGAGAGACAGAAATAGAGAGAGGGAGGGAGAGACGGATCAGACACAGACACACACACACACACACAAAGTGACAGAGATGGGTGGAGGGAGGAGAGAGAGACATACAGAGAGAGAGAGAGAGAAACAGAGAAAGAGAAAGAAAGAAAAATAGCAAAAGAAAGATGAATGGAGGGTTGGAGGGATGGAGTGAAGGAAAGAAGGGGGAGGGAGGAGGAAGGGAGGGGTGAAAGAAGGAAGGAAAGAAAAAAAAAGAGATGGAGGGTAGGAGGGAGGGAAGGAAAGGGAGGAAGGGGGAGGGAGGCAATGGAAGGAAGGAAAGGAAAGGAAGAAATCTATTTTCCTATTTCCTTCCACCTCAAGCTACCTGTTTGGTTAACCAGGTTAAAGATCTATTTTTCTCCCTGTGATCATTTCAAAAGAATCACATCCTCTGAGTCATTTCCTGGATTCAAACCAGCATCCCAAAGAGTCATGGGCTGCCTTTATATATAACGAGTGCCCATAAATCCATTTTTACCATCTTCAGAAGACCAAAGACCAGCCAGAAATGGAAGGAAGGAAGGAAGGAAGGAAGGAAGGAAGGAAGGAAGGAGGAAGGAAGGAAGGAAGGAAGGAAGGAAGGAAGGAAGGAAGAAAGAAAGAAAGAAAGAAAGAAAGAAAGAAAGAAAGAAAGAAAGAAAGAAAGAAAGAAAGAAAGAAAGAAAGAAAGAAAGAACTTATGACCACTATTGAGGCCAAAATTTTGGTTGCTAAGCAAGACCGTTAAGTGAGTTTCACCACATTTTCCAAGTTGGCCATGCCCATCCGGTCACATGACCGCTGAGCCACTCCCACAAAACAGGCCACACCTTTTGGCTCTCAAAAGAAATTTCAGTAGTGGTACTGTTGATATTTGGCTCTATTGACTAATAAGTTTGCCCACCACTGCCCTAGATGGCCAAGTGAGCCGACTCCCCCCCCCCCTGCATGCGCATGCGCCGCCTGTTCCCCCTCCCTCCCTCCTCCTCTAGGCCAGCCGGTCCGCAGAATTTTCTTTAAAATGAAACCGGTCCCTGGTGCAAAAAAGGTTGGGGACCCCTGCTCTAAGGCATTAAGAGGCCTCCTCAATACATATTTTCCTGAGACTGCGCAAGCTCAGGAGATGTTCTGGTCTCTTTAAGGATTTGGAAGCAGGTACTATAAACATTTTATCAGTGCAAAAAGCTTTCCTCCTAAATGTATGGAAGTCACACTTTCTGTTTTCTTCTTAATCTTGAGTGTAGTTTATATAACTCTCAAACTGTGTCATTTCAGTGTAATGTTTTCTCGGGGGGGGGGGAATTACTTATATAAATTCTGATCTAAACTTGCTTCCTAGGGAGTCATGTTAAATAAGAAGCTTCTTGCTAATTATGAAAATGCACCTTCAATCAGAGGAGTCACGTCTGTTTGAAATTTTCATCCCTTGTCAATATTGAGTAGTATCCCCATAATGAGTTGCAGATTTTGCCTTTTCACTTCTAAGAAAAATGAAATCTTCTCAAGAGAGAATGCAGGTAGAAAGAAATCGGAACGATAAAAGCTTGTAATTAGATTCACAGTCTGAATGCTTTTTATTAGTGTTTTTGTCTGCTCAATACTCTGATTGTATTAATTAATCTGCCACAGAGAGTGGAATTACTGAAATACAATCAGTCTATTAGAATCTAGCTATGTCAATAGAATACTTCCTTCAATTTTCATATTTATACACTATTATTCTTATATTAACAGAACAATAAAAAATGTTAGGCAGTGGTATCTAAAACAACGAGGCAAGACCAAGAATTAGTCTGTAGTATCTATAAAACTTGTCCCCATAGGAAATTATTTAATAGAGTTGAAATGATCCTTTGTTTCAGTCCCTCAATTTCCTTGAATGCCTAAGGAGATAATTGCCAAGGATCTGATATATATGGTTTGTATATGCTTCCAGGGAAAGGTAGTATCTGACTATGAAACTTATTTAGCATAGGGGTTCCCTTTGCTTTCTCGTTGCTTTGATGGGGAGAACTGGAAGATGGGATTTGATTTGATGGGTACATTGGTCTTCTGAGTTCATTTTTCTCCTCTGAAGTATGCTTTAAATCAGGGGTCCCCAACCTTTTTTGCCCCAGGGACCGGTTTCATTTTTAAAAAAATTCTGCGGACCGGCTGGCCTAGAGGAGGAGAAGGGGATGGGGAACAGGCGGCGCATGTGCATGCGGGGGGGGGGGGGATCTTTAAATAGATCTTTAACCTGGTTAACCTAAAAGGTAGCTTGAGGTGGAAGGAAATAGGAAAATAGATTATTTCCTTCCTTCCTTCCATTGCCTCCCTCCCTCCCCCTTCCTCCCTTCCTTCCTTCCCTACCCTCCATCCCTTTCCTTCCTTCCCTCCTACCCTCCATCCCCTTCCTTCCTTTCTTCCTTCCTTCCTTCCCTCCCTCTCCTTCCTTCCTTCCTTCCTTCCTTCCTTCTTTCTTCCTTCTTTCACCCCTCCCTTCCTTCTCCCTCCCCCTTCTTTCCTTCACTCCCTCCCTCCCACCGTTCATCTTTTTCTATTTTTCTTTCTTTCTCTTTCTCTGTTTCTCTCTCTCTCTCTCTCTCTGTATCTGTCGCTCTCCTCCCTCCACCCACCTCTGTCACTCTGTGTGTGTGTGTGTGATTACCTCTCTCCCTCTCCCTCTCTATTTCTGCCTTTCTAAGTCTGTCGCTCTGTGTGTCTGTCATTCTCTCCCTCCCTCCCCCCCCCCCCAAGCAGCAGAGGGAAGGTTATCCCGCAACGGGCGAGCGAGCGGACGGATGACCCGAGCTGCTGCTACCTTAAGTGTTGCCGAGGCCATCCGGGTGCCACACGCGGCTGGAAGAGAGGTGGGCGTGCGCACCCGGATGGTGCTTAAGGTAGCCGTAGCTCGGGTCCTCCGCCCGCCCGCCCGCCCGGGATGAGGCAGCCGTAACCTCCTCACTGACATGCTGGCCCCTCCGGGAAGCCCCGGAAAGTGCGCCGTCACCCCGTCGGAAGGAGCTGTTGAAGGCGCTCTCGGCCATCCTCTGCCCAGGGGGCTGCTCCCTCCTCCTCCTCTCCGGCCCTGCGGACCGGTTCTTATGAAGCCGCGGACCGGGACCGGTCCGCGGACCGGGGGTTGGGGACCCCTGCTTTAAATCACAATTGCCTAATCTGAGACTTTAGGTTGACATTTGGCCTCAAAACTTAGGTGGAACACCCAGAGATCTTGAAAAGTTAATATCAAATTCTATTTTTAGTACATCAGAAAGTGAAAATAGTTTAGTAGGGAGGAATCACATTACCATATTTTTCAGAGTATAAGACACACCTAAAAAGAGACTGAAAATCAGGGTGCGTCTTATACATCGAATACAGCTTTTTTTTTGCCTCCTGAAAACCCGCCCCTTCACCAAAATGGCCGTGTGCATACCCTTATGGAGCCTTCCAGAAAGCTCCTGGGGGCTGGGGAGGGCAGAAATGAGCAAAAAACAGGGTATTTTGCCTCCCCAGCCCCCAGCAGCACTCTATAAGCCTCCATAAGGCTATGCATGCTATTTTTTGACAAAAAACTGGCATGTTTTCACAAAAAAGGGCTGTTTTTCCTCATTTTGCCCCTCCCCCCCCTCCAGGAGCACTCTGCAACCCCCACCCCCAGGCTATTTTCACGAAAAAAGGGCCGTTTTGGGGAGGGCCCATTTTCACGAAAAAAGGGCCGTTTTGGGGAGGTTTGCACAGTGCAAAAAGTTTTTCCCCCCTTTTGGAAAGCTGTTTAGTTAGAGTGATTGATGAGAATTACGTTGGTCAAGTACTGTGCCTGCAGAAGCAAAGATTTGTTCCAAAGGTGGTCAGTGATTTCCTTCTTCAGCACATGGGTAAATACACCTGGAAACATCTACCTACCTACTCTCTCTCTCCCTACCTATCTACTGTATTTCTCTCTCTCTCTTTCTATTTCTCTATCTCTCTACCTACCTACCTATCTACATACACTCTCTCTCCCTACCTACCTACTGTATTTCTCTCTCTTTCTCTCCCTCTCTATTCCTCTATCTACCTACCTACTTTTTTAAAAAAAATGCCTCTTCAAAACCTGGGTGCGTCTTATACTCCGAAAAATATGGTAATTGTATTTAATTAAATTGAAATCGAAATGAAATGAAATCCTAATACAATACAATACAATACAATAGCAGAGTTGGAAGGGACCTTGTAGGTCTTCTAGTCCAACCCCCTGCATGGGCAGGAACCTTATACCATTTCAGACAAATGGCTGTCTAACATCTTTTTAAAGACTTCCAGGGTTGGGGCATTCACAACTGCTGGAGGCAAGCTGTTCCAGAGGTTAATTGTTCTTACTGTTAGGAAATTTCTCCTTAGTTCTAAGTTGCTTCTCTCCTTGGTTAGTTTCCACCCATTGCTCCTTGTCCTGCCCCCAGGTGCCTTGGAGAAAAGTTTGACTCCCTCTTCTTTGTGGCACCCTCTGAGATATCGGAACACTGCTATCATGTCTCCCCTGGTCCTTCTCTTCATCTCCTCTAATCCTATTACCAATTTTGCAGTGTCCCATCCAAAGCCTAAAAAAACTGTCTGGGAAATTTATTGCATTGTTTGGATTGTAAAAGTGGTTGGAGTTTACTATACAGTAAATTTGGATGGTTTGTAAGTTTACTATATAGTAAGTTTGTAAAGCTCACTAGAATTTACTACATAGAACACATGCTTAACTTAACATGTATAACATATGTGGTGAATCTAATTTTAATCAACAATGAAAAAATTAGGGATCCATGCCCTTATTTCTCAACACAATGCAGGCTTGCATTATGAATAAAAAAAGGAAAATTAAATCATTAAATAATTCCCTTTTGACAATGGCAGACAAATTAAAACGCAGGCAGATTGCATTTCCTCTATCACCTCAAAAAAGTTTTGAGATTTTCGTAAAATGCCATGCATTTGAATCTAATGATTAATCAATAATTAGTTAAAAGGAAGGCCATTATCAACTGAAATTCTGTAGGCTGATGATATGTAGCAAGAGGTTTAGAAAAATGATACACACTAATTGAATATACAGCTATTCTAAGAGAATTATTAACAGAGTTGTAATTGTAACAGATGATATCTTCTGAAGCTAGTGAGCCTCTTGATGTCAACTGTACTGTAAGATATTAAAGTCATACTTACATTAATGGTGTTTTCTTTTTAATCTCCCCTCTTAAGAATTTTAAGGGGTTTGGCATATTCTTCTTTTAAAGCTAGTTTATATTTATTTAAAATACATTTGTCATGCTCTTTAATAAATCACCCAAAACAAGGCAACCCATGCTTTTAAACTTAAATTTTGAATGATAGAGTTGAAGAAAAATGAAAATATTAACCCATCAAATTTGCAGACGACACCAAGCTGGCAGGAATAGCCAACACTCCAGAAGATAGGCTTAAGATACAGAAGGATCTAGACAAACTTGAAAATTGGGCACTGTCTAATAAAATGAAATTCAATTGTGAAAAAAGTAAGGTCCTACATATAGGCAAGAAAAACCAAATGCACAAGTACAGTATAGGTGGTACCTTGCTCAATAGTAGCAACTGTGAGAGGGATCTCGGAATCCTAGTGGACAACCATTTAAATATGAGCCAGCAGTGTGCAGCAGCTGCCAAAAAAGCCAACACAGTTCTAGGCTGCATCAACAGAGGGATAGAATCTAGATCGCGTGAAGTGTTAATGCCACTGTATAGTGCCTTGGTAAGGCCACACTTGGAATACTGCATACAGTTTTGGTCGCCACGATGTAGAAAAGACGTGGAGACTCTGGAAAGAGTGCAAAGAAGAGCAACCAAGATGATTAGAGGACTGGAGACTAAGACATATGAAGAACGGCTGCAGGAGCTGGGTATGTCTAGTTTGATGAAGAGAAGGACCAGGGGAGACATGATAGCAGTGTTCCGATATCTCAGAGGGTGCCACAAAGAAGAGGGAGTCAAACTTTTCTCCAAGGCACCTGGGGGCAGGACAAGGAGCAATGGGTGGAAACTAACCAAGGAGAGAAGCAACTTAGAACTAAGGAGAAATTTCCTAACAGTAAGAACAATTAACCTCTGGAACAGCTTGCCTCCAGCAGTTGTGAATGCCCCAACCCTGGAAGTCTTTAAAAAGATGTTAGACAGCCATTTGTCTGAAATGGTATAACGTTCCTGCCCATGCAGGGGGTTGGACTAGAAGACCTACAAGGTCCCTTCCAACTCTGCTATTGTATTGTATTGTATTGTATTGTATTACAATACATAATTATTATTGTATTGTATTGTTATAATGGCCAGCAGAAAAGGAAGAGGACAGCTCACACTTCAAAAAATTAGGTTTATCAATTTTTTCAGAAGTAACCTTGAAGAGGCAGTCTTCCTGGAAATGGCCGTAAACGTAGCCAGAAGTTGTTAGTTTTATGTCTTGCAATGCAGTCTTAAATTCTAAGATATTACTGGATTTTGCAAGTGTCTCCTTTCTGCAAGGTTCAGGTAATTCCAGCTGACAACCCCATGGACTAGATCCCTTATAGGGCAATTTGTTTCAAAGTTCTTTATGAAGGAGAAGATAGGCTTAGTTGACGAAAAGTGATTTCAGTACTATGGATGCAGCAAATCCTAAAAGCATATTGAAGGATATAGTTAGATTTCCTTTATTAGTCACAGAGTCTTGCCAGATTTGCTTAAGCTAGAAACTTCTTTGCAAAGCACAGCTGTGTGAGCTTGGAGGAAGCTGTCTGGGCTATTAGGTTACACCAGGCCACTGACTAACAGAACAATTCTTATCTGATCAATACAAAGCTGCCTCTGTGAAACACATTCATTCTTAGAGAAGCCTGTATACTATGGTTATTCAGTCCTTCTAAAGCCTAGTGAATGAAAGACATTTGGCTCACAAAAACAATTACAAGCATATATTTTGTGTCCTGATGCCCATTGATATTTATGTATTGTATTCAGAAAAATAGTTTTAAGAATGAAGCCACAAAATATGTAACATTCCACAAATCTTTTTTTTTCCCCACCAAAAAGGTTGTGTTTATTTTCCTGTTCTGCAGGCCTTTGGAAACTTCAGCCAAACAGCCAGTACCTTTTTTGCGGCAAGTCGTGCCTGTTAAGAAAAAGGTGGGTATTCTTGTGTTGGAACACACAAAACAGATCTTTGTGGTTTAAAAAAAAGAAAAGAATGAGAGATAAAAAATACTGGGGGGGGGGGGGGGGGGGGGAGGAATATTTGAGCATGAAACTTATTTGGAAGAAATGAATAACTTTAGTTCCAATATTTGAGAAGTCTCTTCATTTCAAAAGCAAAATGCTGAAGAGGATGAAATGAGAGAAAGGGATATGGCCAGACTGGTATTGTGCTCCCACAGCATGGGCTTCCTAGAACATACAAATATTTCCTGACATTGCTGAGATGCTAGTATTGATCCCGTTTCCTCCTCCACAGGTATCCAGAGACCCTCGTTTTGATGACCTCTCTGGGGAATATAAACCAGAAGTATTTGAAAAAACATATAGTTTCTTAAATGATGTGAGGAAGAAGGAGAAAGAGGTAATGATTTAACAGTGTCCTGTGTTTCTTCCTTCAGAATGAAAACAGGTATCCCTAGAGAGTTGGTGCTTTCCTGTCTTGCAGGTTATTCAGAAACAACTGAAGAAAAGCCAAAATGTGGAAGAGCAGAACAAATTGCAGCAGCTCCTTAAGCGAATGGTGAGTTGGTGCCAAAGAGAATTTAAACAGCCTGTTTATCCTTCTGAAGTACAGGCAACTGGCAGAAGCAAAGCTGTAGAGAGCATTGATCATAAAGCCATGAGGCAAATGAAATTGGGGAGAGGAAAAATGCAACATCTTTGTTTCTTGTCCCTCTTTGTTCCTTAGACACAACAGGAAGAAGCACAGAGGAAATGCCAGAAGAAGAGAGAAAATTCCCTGGCATTCAAGAGACAGCAAAGAGAGTTGGCCAAGCAAGGAAAGAAGCCTTTCTTCCTAAAGAAATGTAAGCTTTTCCCACTTTAGGATAATAGCTGCTCTACCGACCTTAACCTTAATAGGATCCTCTTCTTGTATTAAATATTAGAAATATTAATAAATATTAGAAGACCTGTTTATGTTAGTTGATTTGTACAGATAGAAAAATAAGGAATTTATTTGTGTGTATCTTCGTCTTCATCACCAAATCAGTGGAGCCCTTGATGGCATCAGTGACAAAGGTTGGATCGAGTGGTAGCACTGTTTCTGCCGCAAACAGTGTGTATGAGTGAGGCATCCAATATGTCTGCACCAGCAGCATTTACTTCCTCTAAATTATTGAATCATTTTCTAAATTATTGAATTATTCTCAAAAGTATTGAATGAGGAGTGGTTTAGGATAACCACTGCCAGTACTTAAATGAGTTTTTACATGTTATTTTCATAGCAATTAGTTACCAACCTGCATCACATGATTTATAGGACCAAGTTGAAAGATGATGTTGGCAAGCAAAAAGAGTAGATTATAGAAAATAATTGCTTGGGATATTATGCACACTTATGGCTTGAATTAAAACCTCCATCCCTTCTTGACATCTACAGCTGAAATGCAGAAATTGGAACTTGCTGAGAAATACAAAGATCTGAAGAAAAGTGGGAAGCTGGAGAGTTTCCTGAACAAGAAGAGGAAAAGGAATGCTGCTAAGGATAAAAGGAGACTCCCTTTTCGGAAGGATAACTAATGTCTGGCTACCTCCCACCCAAACTCCCCTTCCGAAAGACTTCACCCACAGATTCATACTTTGTCAGTTCTACAGGCAAATCTAGGAAAGATGACCTCTTCAGCTTTAAGCCAGGCAGTGAGGGCGAATAGCCAGGAATCATCCCACAGTTCAAGATACTCTGCCAAGTCATTTATGTTTGCTGAAAGAAAATGATTGTTTTGGTGATTAAATTTCCTGCTGCTTGTTCTTCTTTTCCTTCCAGGGTAAGAAGTAATAGATCCCTAGCAATCTGATTTTGGTCCCCTCTTGCTTTTTCCAAAACTGATCTTTCTTCTCTTCCAGTCTATTTTTTCTACTGTGTGTAGGTTTGGCATCCACCTACCGTTTGTCAGAATTGCCTTCCTGGAGAGCACTCTTTTACCTTCCTGCAGCTACCCATTAGTCCTGCTTGATTGTGGTTCCAGCTGTTTTATTTGCAGAGCTTAACAGAATAACAATAACTGATGCTTAACGAACTTCCCAGTGAACAGCAGCCTTGCACAAGGTAGAATTTTCAATACAGCTCTATTTGCAGTATTGCAAATGGAAGAATCACAAACAGCATATTGCAGTGATGGCGACAGTTTTTCTGCATGGGTGCCAAAATGGCATGTGCAATAGCCATAATGCAATGCCCTCCCCCTGCGCATGCGTGCAAAACCCCCTGTGCTCCCCTCACGCATGCACGCAGGCCTCACTTAAGCCTCCAGATTTCGGGTAGGCCCGTTGGGCCATTTTTCGCCATCCGCAGGCTCCAGAAGCTTTCCTGAAGCCTGGGGAGGGCAAAAACGGCCTCCCCCCCCCATCCTCCAGAAGTCTGAAAATCAGCTGGCCAGCATCCATCTGCATGGTTCGCCATCATGGGCATATTGAACTTTAGTCTTAAGAGGGTATATATATATATTCCAGCTTCTTAAACTTTGAGTAGGGAAACTGGGTTGTGGGGTTTTTTGTTTTATAATATGACTGCATTTACTTGTACTGCTGAAGTGGCCTATTAGCAGTCCATGTTTTTAGCAGGTGTTTAGAAAATTTGTGTAAACATATAGAATGTTACTACAGTACAACACTGGCAATTTACATTTTGACTGAGTTTGCTGACTCACTAATTATTAACATCACTGTTTCACTCGGATGATTAAAAAATAAAATTGTTATTTTTATAAAGTAAATATTTTATTTGTTGGTATAGAATATAGGAATGATCCTAGATTAGTCATTTTAGTAAAACCTCATAATCAAAAAGTTTTACAATTTTTGAATGTTCTAGGTGGGGTTAGACATGGTACATGCTGTCTCTCTTGAACCAATTTTGATGTTTAGAGCATAAAGTTCATAACTGAGGCATGTTATAAGCTTTGTCTGATTAACAGTCATTCAGACAAAGGATTCTCCTTCATCTTCTCATAGATTGACTGAAATGCATTTGATCACTAAACCACTAAAACAGAATAATCCTTATAGGTACCACCTAATGCATCCTTAAAAGAAATGCAGATGTGCCAGGTTGATTTGTTTCTAGAGTATTTTCCTTTCCACAACCAGATTTCTCTTCTGGGCTTATTTGGAAACTTCCTGAGGAGTTTTACATAGTAGGGCTGACTATGCTATAATAAAATTAGCTGTTTTGGTCTGCGCTCATGAAAATGAATGACCCAGATACAGGATAAGAAACTTTCGTCAGTGAAAAACATGTGTGATTAAAGCAACCATTGGGAACTATAAAAAGCAATGAAAACCTTTGTGCCCAAGGAGAAGAGGTAGTTAGGAAGAGAACTAAATATATCTGCTGCATGTTGCAAGCAAAATGGAAGCAGTAGTGCAGTAAATTAAATGTTGAGATTGAAACTTTGATTCCATTCTGGGTTCTGGAGATTAACCCTTAATAAAAAAAAGTTTCTTCCAAGTTTGTCAATGACTCTTGAATGGATGCTATTTCAATCTCTTAGAGATGAACTAAAGGCTTCAGACGGAAGTTTAAACAGCCAATAGTTTGAAAATGAGGCAAGTCTTTCTCCATTTGTTGTAAAAAGCATCTTCATAAGCCCCCTGCAAATTGATTTATTTCTTATTTCAAATATTTATTAGTTACTTTATAACTAATAGCTCTCCGGATACCATCCAATTTTTATTAAATGAAACCTGTAGAAATCATCAAAATACCAGTACCTTAAATATTAAAGAAAACAAAAAACAGCAACAAAAAAAGTTTAAAAATCTTTAAAATCATAGTTATTTTAAAAGTGTTGTATTTCTCTGAAAAGTACCTTTCAAAGGACATTTGAAAGATCTTTATAATGAAGACCATGCCTCATACGGTTTTAGTTGTTTTGTTCATTCTCTAGGGCAGGGGTCTCCAACCTTTGCAACTTGGCTGGCTGGAGAAGTCTGGGAGAAGTCCTTCAGTCTTAAAGTTGCAAAGGTTGGAGACCCCTGCTCTAGGGAGACAAGTGGAAATACCACTGGGTCTTTTTCTGCTGTCAGTTGTTTGTTTCCAAAGAATGAAAATACTTTCCTGTGTAAATTTCAGTAAGAATTTACAATATAAATATGAATACTAAATAAAGAAATAGAGAAATAAAACTACTTTGTGTGAAAACAAACCACTAGATATCTGGGTCAAATATTTACAATTGTCTCATTTTATATATTGTAACCACGTCCATCTGTATTACTCCCTCAGATTCCCTGTTATTCCTGGGTCACAGGTTGGGAATTATTCCTTTGGGCCTATTGGGCTATAACTTATATTAACTGTATTCAGCAGCAGTTCTGGTTGGAAATTATAGAGGTTACCGCCAAACATCTCTATAAGGCACTAATTTTAGGAAAGTTGTGGTAATCCTTGCTTCAGTAAAACTGAAAACTGTTTTTACATTTCAGATGAGGGTTGAGACCCAATGGCTTGGATTCTATTGAGCAAGCTTTGGGTGAAGCAATTTTAGAAACAAAGGTTTCTGACTAGGGCTAATATTTATCAGGAAAGTTTATGAGGTAACGTGTTGGGTAAAGACACCTATTGAGATTATTGGAGTGTATTCTTAGGTGTGTAAGGGATTGCAGCCTAAACTACTGTATATCCTTTATTCATTTATTTACATGATTGTCTATCTTGTATACTGATCCTAGGCAGCTCACAACAATCAATAAAAACAAGGATAAAAGCAAAACCACCCTTCCTGCAGGCACCAGACCAAACAACCACACAGCTGAATTCCCATTTTAGCCCAATATCTGGGGGGACAGCCAATTTCTCATGGTCTTCCAAAAGTGTAATAAAGTAAGAATCCTTCAGATTCTTAGGGAAAGCAAAGTCATCCTTTTTAATAGATAGGGCTCCGTTGCTGTTGGCAAAGGCTTACATGCATGTGCTAATTCTAACATGCCTCATTTTGCCCAGGATGAGAGAATTGTCTTGACACCTGGAATGCCACAGCACAGCTTTCTTCAACCTGGTGCCCTCCAAATGTATGAGCAGTACAGAGTTAAGAATTCCTAAGCCAGCTGGTCATTTTCTGCCACTCCCATTACCTTGAGGTGTGTCAGATTGAGGAAAAGCTGAACTATATAAGATGCACCAGTTAGGAAAATACCTGCTAATGTTCACATAGCTGTAAAAGATTATTTAAGATTTTAGTGCCAAGAATATAGAGGCCACCAGCTTGCAGGAGATTTCAAGTTTTCTGGCAGAATATACACTTGCAAAGCTACATAGACATGTGCTATGTCACAACTGCATAATTATTGTGGTTTGAGGATCATGCCATGCTTGGTATACTATAGCAAGATCATACTCCAAAAATGAACAGCCTAGGGCCCTTTGAGGAATTTAAGCAATAAAATGAATGCCATAAAACACTTGACTAAACCATTTAAACCCACTGAAAAAACACAAATCAGTGCCAAACTTCACTGGCTCCTAGTCTGGAGACCAGGAAAGGAATAAACGCAAATTATACATTTTACTATATAACATAAAAGTGCAAGAGTTTCAGCTTGTGATGCTAGAATATACATTTGTGGCCATTATTCAGTTCACTACTGTCTAAGGATGAGGAACCGGAAGAAGCTATATTTCCATCTGGAAGAGAACAATTTATTGGGTTAAATTCTAGTCACGTTGACTGAATTTCATCTATATTCTCATGCCTCTGCTTTGTCATACCGGTAGTTATATAGAAAGCGAAAAATCCTTAGATTGTCTGTCCAAGTTCCAAATTAAGGATTCTTATTGAACTTAGGAGAAGGACATAGAAATAATAGGATAGGGCAGGGGTCTGAAAAGTCGGCTCTTTTAAGACTGGTGGACTTCAACTATGCTGGCTGGGGAATTCTGGGAGTTGAAGTCCACCAGTCTTAAAAGAGCCGACTTTGCAGACCCCTGGGATAGGGGACAGCATACAAAGAAAGTAGAGAAGACCCCTAACCTGTCTCCATCTCCCTACCATTTTTTTAACTGAAGAAAAAATGTCCAAAGTAGCAAACCAAAAGGAAGAACAATTCTCCACCACTCCATTTTGGGATGTGTTTGTAGGTCTTCTTTTAAGCTTGTTCATCAAAAACACTAATCCCACAAACTTTAAAACCCTGCCCCTGCCCACATACATTGGATCACATTGTCAATTCCCCATCCCCTGCAGGCTCCAACCTTTAAAAAAAAAATAAGTCTGTATGCCTACCCTTGGTCTAAATAAATTATGCAATTTTGAAACTCAAAGGATCCTAGCTAGATGGCAGTACACACGCATCCTTGCTTGATCTTCAGAAACTGAATGGGGCAAATCCTGTTTAGTACTTGGATAGGAGCCACCCAAAATACCAAGACTGTGCGCTAGATTGTGAAGTCAAAAATCATCCTGGAAGAAAAAAATGCCAAACAAGTTTTAAGAAGCTGCACAAACATTCCTTGAAGTTATCAGAAGTTGAAGTCAACTTAAGACTCCTTTGAGTCTTGATGTTACACAGGTAGTTCTCAACTTACAATACTTCATTTAGTGATGGTTCAAAGCTACAATGGCACTGAAAAATGTGATTTATGACTTTTTCAAAGTTAAGACCTATGATCATGTGATCAAATTGGGATGCTTGGGAACTGGTTCATATTTATGACCGTTGCTGTGTTCTGGTGTCATGTCATCCCCTTTTGTGACCTGACAAGCAAAGACAATGGGGAAGCCTGATTCACTTAACTGGGTTATTAACTTATCAACTGCAGTGATTCATTTAACAACTGTGGCAAATGGGGCAAAACTCACTTAACACATGTCTCAACAGAAATTTTGGGATCAATTGTGTCGTAAGTCGAGGGCTACCTGCATTAAATGGAACAAGGATTATGTTTACACAAAGGAGAAAATATTAATTTGTAAAATTAGGAGACAGGGTTGAATGAAGACTTGGATCCACCAATCACATGTCACCCATATAGCTTGTATATGGAATACCTCTTGAGATGAAATTTTGACATTTGAAACAGTAAGATGAGAACCTACAAAAAACCTTTCAGGGAATTGGGTCATGGGTTCTAGCAGTCGAAAGGTAACTATAAGAAGTACAAACTGATCATAAGAAGTACAAACTCTAATCTCTTATTACACATTGATGTGTGAAGTTCTGCCTGTATTCATGGAAGATACATGATAAACAATATATTTTGTAAGGGAAAATCTAGGCCATTATGCCAGTTACATTAGATAAAAGACAGGAATTTTATACTCCAATATTTCCCATTTGAATGTGTTTTTTTTCTTTTTTCACACCCAGGTCTAATTTATGGCTTCTAAGAAGCATGGCAAAGTTAATGAAAAGGTTTTTCTCATAATGATAATTCATATGGAATGTAAAAATTAGAGAATATTTTTCAGAATCTGGGTGCCCTAATAAATGTAATAATGGTTGGAAATCCCAGGCAGCATGGGCAATGGCTAAAACGTTATGGGGATTTTATGGTGTCCAGGTAAGTTTATTCTGTTGTGAGGGACTTTTTGTCCCCAAGCAATCAGACACGTGTGAATTCTTCCTGCCTAAAGGCCTGGACTCCACAGGCTTGTCTGTGTGCATTGCTTCATATTATCCCTCCTGAAGTATATCTCTTTGTATCCACTGCCAAAATACAGTGGTCCTACTGTCTCTCAAGTTAAAATTAAGTGTGCCTTATTCTCATTTTACCCCACTGTTTCTATCCTTTTGAGCCTGGAGTCAGATCACTGTATCATCGCTGTCAGAACTTTTCAGCTTATGCTCCGTTTTCTTTCAACACTTGGTGATGCTCAAATTGTATGATTTTACTTAAAAACAAACATGTTCTTCGATTAAATGCTTACATAACCCTGGCTTCAGAAGCGTTTGCTAAAACTGCTCTTGCTGGGAGATTCACAATACTGCTCTGAAATAACGCAACCACACTGCTTTGCTTTTGTTTTGCTCTACTACCTGATGAAGTTGATGAAATTGTAATTCACTGAAATAGTTCTTCACATGCACCTTCTCAATGCGCAGAAAGGTTCTTTGCATACTTTTAACACAAGATTTTCAAACTTTGGTCACTTTTACGGTGTGTGGACTTCAATTCCAAGAATTCCCAAGCCAGTATGCCTGCCCTTAGAGATGAAGTGGTTCTACTCTGTCTAGAACAGGGGTGGGCAAACTTTGCAACTTTAAGTCTGAAGGACTTCAGCTCCCAGAATGCTGGCTGGAGAATTCTGGGAGCTGAAGTCCTTCAGACTTAAAGTTGCAAAGTTTGCCCACCCCTGTTCTAGAAGGAAACTTCCTCTCTGCCACTGGCCTGACATTTTGAGCTCTGTCTGTGACTCCCTCTGTGGACTGAAGGTTTGTTCTGTGTTTGGTCTGCCTGATCCAAGAATTCACCATGACATTTTCATTTATATAGGGTACCAAAAGCCACCTTGATTAGACAGAAGTTATAAACACTGAAGCTCACCTTTCAGACTCAGTCCACGAAGTAAGCCAGTGATAGCTACCCTTTTTCTCATGTGCCGAAAGCGCCCACGCGCCCATACCCAAAATGCAATGTGTGCACGACAACCCCCGGTCACCTCCCCCTCTGCACATGCGTGTGCAACCCCTTGCACCCCATTTTGGACCTAGCAGTTCTTCCTGCAAGCTCCTGGGACCAAAAAGAGGGCACACGAGGGGTGCACTACACCCACCGCGCACTGTCCTGCGCTTGTGTGCATGACTCCCACATGTGAGGCAGAGACCTGAAAATCAGCTGAGGGAAGCGGGAAGCATGGTGCTACGGAGCTGGGGCAACAGCTCGCGTGCTTACAGAGAGGCTTCTGCGTGCCACAGGTTCGCCATCCCAGAAGTAGGCTGTAGATGAAACAGAGAAGCCCAAGACCAGTCAGTCTAAAAGCTGATTGTGTCCCCAACAAATCCCAATTCCAGGGCTTTGTGGGCTGTACCCATCTCTGTGTTAAGAGATAAGGTCCCCACCTCAGATTGTACTTACCATGCAGAAAGAATATGAACAAGACTCCTAAATGTGCCACCGTCTTTCAAGAAAAAGGCGATACTTTTAGTGCAACTAGGAGTCAAAGGATCAGCTTCCTCAATGGCTGTTAGGGTCAAGGTTCCAACTGATACCCACCCCATTTATTTCCCTAATGATGGACATGTTAAACCACTTGACCAAGGGGAAGATCTTCACAAAGCTAGTGCTGGCTTGGTTGGGTGCATCAGTCAAAACCTTGACAACTAGGTGGACAGCTAGTTTTTCTTTTTTTACTACCTTGCTAACTGTGGTGCTTGCACTGCCCAGGCAAACAGTGGATTCCGCCCTCTGCAGCATCTTCTGCTGGTTCTACTGACCATCAAACATTACAGAGCAGCAGCAAAATGGAGCAGGCGAAACAGATTTTTTTAGCATGACGTGAAGTCACAAAGCAAGACGGCTTTAACGCCAATCAGGCTAAAGTACCTGACTTCCTCAAATTAAATTGGTGGTTGGCCAGCTAATCCCAACTTCTTTCTACCTTCTCTATGTAAGCTCCCATTGCTGCATATCATCATTTGTGTGCTTTAGCCCCCATCTTCAAGCCAAGAGAAAATATTTGAGGTCAATCAGGAAACTGAACAACAATTGAAATCACTGCAGCCACCACTGGAGACAAAATCCAACAGCCCCTGGAATATGTCAAAAAGCACAGAAGTACAATACATTTACCTAATGTATGACTTTTCCATTTCTTGCTGTGAATGTGTAGGGTTACATGTCTGTTAAATGGGTGCATGTTTACTTCTTTCATTATCTATCTATCTATCTATCTATCTATCTATCTATCTATCTATCTATCTATCTATCTATCTGTCCATCTATCTATCTATCCTGTTTCCCTGAAAATAAGACCTCCCTGGATAATAAACCCAATTAGGCTTTTGAGCACAAGCACTAAAACAACCCTCCCTGAAAATATTGCAACACAGCAGCAGCCAAGAGGTGACCACGTTCGGTGCCTCCTGCACCTCAAAAATAATAAGGCTTCCCCAAAAATAAGGCCAAGTGCTTATTTCAGGGGTCAAAAGAAAATAAGACCCTGTCTTGTTTTGGGGGAAACACGGTATCTATCTCATCTATACAATTTAAAGTGTAGTTTGATCGTGCTCCCCTGTCAACTTCTGCAAATTCCAATGTCCTGTTTTGGGGTTAGGACAGATGTAATGCAGACTATGCTAAGTGATCTGGGTTGGCTTGATATCATGTGTAAACAATATAACAGGATGTGGTGGCAGATGTAGAACTGCCTTCCCAAACAAACTTGATAGTATTATTTGAAAAGTTAGCAATTGTACAATTTCAGATCTGGTTGTAGATTTCTCATATTATACTATGTCTACAGAAAAACGTTGCTCTAACTCTATAAATGCTAAAAAGCTAAGATGGAGCAAACAATTGTGAAGGAACTTGCTCTGAGTATACATGATGCAGGTAGGTCTGTCTGGGCAGGACACCACCTCAGAATTATGTGTTCCCCATCGAGTTATTCCAGTGTTTTTTAAAACTTGACAACTGTAAGATATGTGGCTCTCAATCAAGCATGCTGATTAGGGATTTCTTGGAGTTGAAGTTCATGCATCTTCAGCCATGGTGGCTCAGTGTTTAGAGTGCAGTACTGCAGGCTACTTCGGCAGCCTGCAGTTGGGCAGATCGAATCTCACCAGGCTCAAGGTTGACTCAGCCTTCCATCCTACCAAGGTGGCTAAAATGAGGACCCAGATTGTTGGGGGCTGACTCTGTAAACCCCTTAGAGAGGGTTGTAAATCTCCATGAAGCAGTATATAAGACTAAGTGCTATTGCGATCTTAATTTACTATTTGAAAAACCGTTATACTATTGAAGAAAGACCAGTGGCATGTAATGGGCATAGAATGGTAGGCATAGAATGGTGGGCAAGATTATAGGCATAGTGGTAAAAATGGAGGAGTGAATGATATAGAATAGGTAAAAAAGACAGATGATATTGAAGGCATCCCATCTTGGTTAGAGATCTTAAAAGGGAAACAAGCATTCATCTGTCAATTCTACCTAGAAGCTTTTTTTTTTTTTAATGCTGGAAACTTCTCAGACTTGGTGCTTTTCTCTTGCTGCAAGCCCCCCCCCCCTTTTTTTTTTTTTAAAGGCTAGACTTCCTTCAGCTGCAAATATAACAGCTGGGGTGATTAATAAAGAGCAATTTCAATAACTAATTAACCAGATATAGCTATTTTGTGCACACATGATTCACACAGGGAGAAGGAGGCCCCCTCAATGCAAACTGCAGCAAACGGTTTACTGCTGCTTTTTTCCCCCTTGCCCTTCCTAGCAACTTGGCAACAACTGTGCAGCTAGGCTGGTCCAGAGAATAGTGATTGACAGGGCTGTGATTAGCGGGGATGGGATTCCTCATTAGCTAATCAGCTTTCTCATTGCTTTGTCAGAGTTTAATGACTAGCTGCCTTGGGAAGGCAGACACCACGCTTTGCATTCTACTCAGGAGCTTGGAGTAGCATGGGAAGGGTGGGTGGGGGTGGGGGGTGCTAATTGGCAAGACGAAGGATCTCATGTGGCTGGGCCCTTTGCACCTGTTGTTCGGTCTGGGGCTGCCTTTTCTTTTCTGTGCTGGTCTTGAGCAGCAATGGCAGCTAATGAAAAGGAATTACCCCATAAATCAATCATTTGTGCTACGGTGGCCTCAATCTTGAGGCAGGTCAGATCCTGTTAGAAGGTAAGAATCTCCATCCTGTTAGAATAGATGGCTATGTATATTTTTTAAAGATTCATTTAGCCTGCCGGGCAATGGGATGCCCATGGAAACCCCCTGGGAGGCTGTGATTCAGGAATTTTGAAGCAAGAAAAAGAATTTGTAGGCCATTTTTCAAATGCTGTTTGTCAAATATTTATGAGTCTCCCCTCAGCTTGAAAGGCAATTGAGGGTACAAGCTATATATATATACTGTATATTAAAGCACAGCTACAGGTTCGTTCTCAACCGGCTGAAATCTACTTACAAGGTTGAATGCGGTTCATAAAAATGCAGGGATATTACTCAGGTACTCAGTGCATGATTGCAAGCTGAAATGTGCAAAACAGTTTCCAATGACAAATGTGCTGGCACCGATGTCAAAGTTCTAAATTGTTACAGTTATGTGGTGGATCCTTCACACACCGAAGATACAAAAGCCACCTTCCTGTGCTATAGTGCAGTGTAAAGCATGTCCATATAAACCCACAAAGAGTAGGGTTTCAATCAGGTGTGTGACTTGCATATGATTGGGTTTTAGTCAAGATATTTTAGGGATGAAGCATCTTTTTTTCTTAGCCATTGAAGAAGGGTGATAGCTTTAATACACATTCTCCCCCTCCACACACACAGGCTTTTAATTCTAGCCCTTTCTAAGTACAGCTGGGAAAGAATATTGTTTGAACCCCTGTAGTCAATGTTGGTAGGATGAGTTAAATAGGCCATTAATGTGCTAAGCAGAGCAATGCTCATGTTTCAAAAGACAATTTTTAATATAGATAAATTGACACGAATTTACTATTTTTCCTGTCTTGGTTTCAAATATTAATGATTGGAAAAATCTGAAGACTGCATCTAAGTTAATTAATATGCAAATTAATGCCTCTTTTTCCCCTCAATTGTCCTGTGATAAATCTGTTGGTCGTCACCCAGCACAATCCGAGGACTTGGATATGCAACTTCCTTGGGCCAGTTAGCTCTTGGATCAGATCTTGTTAGACCAGCTTAAAGAACTGAAAGAGCAGTAATTTAGAAGTTAAATGCAGACAATATGGTTCCTACAGTGAGTGATTTTTCTCTTTTGTCACCATAAAATGACAATTTGGTGACAACCTTTAGAAGAGGGGCTGGCCTCCAAATTTTTGTAGCTTCCTAGACTTCTGCATTCCTGCCTTGCACAAATTATCTTTATACATAATTGAAATGAAGCCAGGATTTCAGTTTCAGGGCTTGTCCCATTTTCTCTTTAAGGCTAGTAAAAATTATAATTTTCTAGAGGCAGACTTGATGGCTGATGGGGCAAGTCCTGAATCATGGACAGGATGATGGGGGGGGGGGGGATATTCCACTTATACACTATTAAGAGTTGTGGTGCACAGTGTTAGAATGCAGTACTGCAGGCTACCTCTGCTGACTGCCAGCAGCCAGCAGTTTGATTCTCGCTTGCTCAAGGTTGACTCAGCCTTCCATCCTTCTGAGGTCAGTAAAATGATTGTTGGAGGCAACATGCTGACTCCAAACTGCTTAGTGAGAGCTGTAAAGCACTGCAAAGCAGTATATAAGTCTAGGTGCTGCTATTGCTATTAAATCCAGAAACTCAAAGTCCAGATATTTAGAGCATTACCTGGGCATCTGTGGCTACAGAGAATGTTCTATGGAGTCTGTTGCCATTGGACATCAGAAATATAAATACAGGGAAATTTTACTGTTTTGAGGCAAGAAATAACTGTTGTTTGTAATGGATATATGTGGTATATGATTCAGGAAATGGATATTTTGAAGGTCAGAATTTGAGGAGAAGATGGGGAACAGTTACTTTCCTGATCCCGAAGCGGCTTGAACAGTTTTGCAGAGTAAGCCATCCCATCCGCCCCTGAGATAAACAGTAACACTCTTGCATCAAAGCAGATGAGAAGAATTCATCAGTTGGTTATCAGGCTCCTCTCCTCCGGGCTGAGGCTGGAATGCTTCAGGATTGCTTCCCCCCTTCCAAATCCTTTATTCTTCAGCTATTGGGAGGAATTAATATTGTTTAAACCCATCCAACATTTGGATCAAAGTGTGGTCCTCCTGGTGATTGTTTTGGCAGGCGATGTGCACGCAGCAGAAGCTCTAGAGAGAAATATATTGGCAATGGATGGCAGCAAGAAGACTTAATCCACTCAAAGCAATAGATGACTGATTTGGTAACAAGATTAAAGGATAGGAATGACATTTGCCTGGCAGCTTTGAATCAACTCAACGAGAACAAAAGATTTCAAATAAACACTGGCATTAAAGCAGGAAACACAGAAGCGTCTAAGAAGGCTGCACTCTTCATATTGCTGCTCAACAATTTCCTCTCTGGATGCATTTGACAGCTCTGAACTAGCAAAATCTGGCTCCTGTTTCTCCACAACAGTCCAAGATATGAATTAACAGAACAATCTAGGACCAAATGTGTTCCTGCAGGTGGGAAAGAGGTTGTTAGGGAAGGGAGGGAGGGCAGGGCAGGATTTTAATCCTAGATGATGGAAGATACTACTCTAACTTTCTTCAAGGAAACTTCAGCATGTTTGCCCCCACAGCTATAGGGTATCTTGATTCCTTCAGTTTTTCCTGTTGATGATGACGTGCACATTTATCCATCCAAACTCCATTGCAATATCTTGGCTGTATATTTGAGCAATGACTCCATTTCAGATGGATTTTCCACACAGCTTTAGACTCTCCGTGTAAAGGAAGTGAGATAGCCTATCACCTATTTTTGATGTCTATTAGCCCTGGCCTATCACGTTCAGTATTATTAGCAAGGGAATCAGTACAATGATAAACAGTAAAGGTGAAAGTGAGTCTCCTGAAAGATTCCTCTCTTGATATTAACCCTTCTCCCAATTTATCACCATTGACCAGCACTTGTGACTTCCATTTTGCCATTGATCCTTGCAGAAAGCTTCTGATGTTCCTGTTATTTCTAGACACTTGGTTATTCAATCATATGGAAGGGAGTTCATTGCGTTCATGTCATCATGTCATCAGTCTCGTCCAGTCTCCAACCTTAGCTTTCTGGCTAAGGTTGTAGAGAGTGTGGTAGCTCAACAGTTCTCCCGACACCTGGAGGAAACCGTCTATCTAGACCCGCGCCAGTACGGCTTCCGTCGTACCCCACAGCACGGAGACGGCATTGGTCGCGTTGGTTGATGATCTCTGGAGGGCCCGAGACAGAGGTTGCTCCTCTGTCCTGGCCCTATTAGACCTCTCAGCGGCTTTTGATACCATCGACCATGTTATCCTCCTGCACCGGCTGGAGGGGCTGGGAGTGAGAGGCACTGTATTGCAGTGGTTCTCTTCCTACCTCTCTGGCCGGTCGCAGTGTGTATTGACAGGAGGGCAGAGATCGACCTCAAGACCCCTTTTATGTGGGGTGCCTCAGGGCTCGGTTCTCTCACCCCTCCTGTTTAACATCTACATGAAGCCGTTGGCTTTGGGGTAGAATACCATCAGTACGCTGATGACATGCAGCTGTACATTTCTACCGCTGGCCACCCCAACGATGCCGTGGAAGTGCTGTCTCGGTGTCTGGAGGCCGTGCGGCTCCGGATTGGGGGGGAACAAACTCAAACTCAACCCGTCCAAGACCGGGTGGCTGTGGTTTCCGGCATCTTGATATAGCCAACTAACTCCATCGTTGGCTATCGGGGGCGAGTCATTGGCTCCCGCGGAAAGGGCCCGCAACTTGGGCATCCTCCTGGACTCACGGCTGTCCTTAGACGATCATGTGACGGCCGTGGCCAGGGGGGCCTTCTATCAGGTTTACCTGATACGCCAGTTGCGCTCCTTTCTAGATCGAGATCCCCTACGCACGGTCACTCAAGCCCTCGTTATTTCCCGCCTAGACTACTGCAATGCCCTCTACATGGGGCTCCCCTTGAGGTGCACCTGGAGGCTCCAGCTAGTGCAGAATGCAGCTGCGCGGGGGATTCTGGGAGTCTCTCGTTACTCCCACGTAACACCTCTCCTGCGCGAGCTGCACTGGCTGCCTGTGGTCTTCTGGGTGCGCTTCAAGGTCGTAGTTACCATCTTCAAAGTGCTCCATGGCTCCATGGTTACTTGAGAGACCGCCTCCTACCACATTCCTCCCTTCGACCTGTCCGCTCTCACAGAGTTGGCCTTCTCAGGGTGCCGTCAGCCAGTCAATGCCGACTGGCGACCCCCAGGGGAAGAGCCTTCTCTGTGGTGGGTCCGACACTCTGGAACGACCTCCCCCCCGATATCCGTACCATCACAGACCTACAACTCTTCCGTCGGATGGTAAAAGCTCATTTCTTTCATCTTGCCGGCCTGACATAGGTTAGGGACTATTTTAATTCGGTATTTATGGTTTTAACTATTTATTCAATTTTAGCACAGTCATATTATTTAATTTGTTTTTAAAATTTTGTATATTGTGGGGTTTTATCTTTCTGTGCACCGCCCTGAGTCCCTTTTGGTGAAAAGGGCGGTATATAAATTGAAAATAAAATAAATAAAAAATAAATTAAAAAAATCAATCTAAGCTACACTCAAATTGGTCTTCCTTCTTTTACAGTTTTCCAAAATTGTCTTTTCAAATAGGAGCTGACACTTTCTCCCTCTGCTGTTTGCGTAGTTCTACAGAAAGAGCTTGTTTTCAACAAGATGCTGTTGGACTGCAACAACTACCACACCAGTTAGCAATCTGAAACTTAATGGTAAGCAGGTAATTGGCCTGTAGTTGCCTGGTGCTGCTCCTTTTGTTGAATCTTTAGTTTTTAGGTGGGTTTTGATAGATGTGTAGATCTTCAGTTTCACCGTCCTTGCAGTTTATTATTAAACTGCTTGGCAATAAGTGGGTTTCAGCCACTTCATCTCTGCTTGTGTTGATCAATTCTTAATCTATCTTGCCCTTTTCTCCACTCTTTCTGCTGTTGTACTAATAGCTCTTTTAGTTCAGCTTTTTTTCCCCTTCAGCTTTTTCCCCTTCTCCACCTACTTATGTAAACTGCATTTTTGTTGTATTTCTATCACTTGTCCCATATCTACACCTAGAACTATACTCCTTCTTCTTTGCTGCATTGGCTGCATTGCATTCTCTCCATGGATTGGACCGAACTTGGAGATTCTACCTACAATATGCAATTTGAGCATCATACCTGCTGATCTTCTTGACTGCAGCTGTTATTTGCTGCTTTATTATTTCTTGTACTTCTTTTCTTCCTTGTTTCTAGGTGATATTTCTTCATCGGGTATTGTTCTTGTTCTTCAGCTTTTCTTTCATCTGTTCTAATTGGCTTGAGTCTGATCTTAGCATGCTGATCTTATTTTCCAGCCTGATCTTCCATTTTGGTGGTGCACTTGTAGCTTTTTTTTCTTGTTTGTTAATTTTTAATTCAAAATCTTCAGTTACAATTGCAACTGTGCTGTATGGTTTGTTTCTTGCAGTGAGCTTACATTTGATATTGCACTATTGGCATCTCTTAATACTTTTTTGCCATCAACTTCAATGCAGGCAACCTTATCCTGTTGTTTTTGTGCTGTTCTAGATGTTCAATTACTCTTTGTTTTGGTTCCTCTCATTTTTCAATTAGACAACTTGATTTTTTTCTGAGGGGAAGGTAGAGGAGAGAGTGTCTGGGAATGAAAATAGTTCAGTACAGAGGTAGGTTTCTACTGGTTCACATTGGTTCGGGCAAATGGTTTGTGGTAATCTGGCTTGGGTTGCAGAACCATAAGTGGCCTAGGCTGGCCACGCCCCCGAACCAGTTCCCCACTGCCATTGCCAGCATGTGTTTTATTAGTTTTTTATGGTCTTCACGCACGCACAGAACAATTTACAGTGAACTACGCATGCGCAGTGAACCAGTACCAACACCGGTAGGAACCCACCCCTGGTTCAGTATGCTGGCTGCCTCTACTACTGAGTCCCCTTATTTTGTCTCTGCTGGCAAGGCTTCAATTTCTTTGCCCTGGATAGACCTTTGGAGTCCTTCCTGTTCTACTTCTGTAAATACTTCATTTCATGTTACAAATTGACATCAATCTTTTAGTCTATGTTCTGTTTTATCTGATTGTGGATGTTGCTTTTTTCAGGAGTGGTACATTTTTTTTCAGATTTCCTTTTCTCATTGGATTTGATGTCTAATAGCGAATTACTATTTCTTTGTTTTAGACTTTTATATTTGGGTAACCAACTTTTCTTACAGTAGATGTGCAGCTGCTGGACCTGGCTGTTCTGGCAACAGTCCTGAATCCTATAGCCTACTTACCATCAGATGCCCAGGAATTCCAACCCCTAGTGTGATCCTTTTTCACTTGGGCAGTGGCTGATCCAATAGGTCTCCAAAATTATGTCTGACCATATTCTTTATGATAAAGACTCTTCATCTGGCTCCTTTGATTGAACCTCTGACCAGTGGTGGGATATGACTGGTACCCCCTGGTATGGGCATACCAATGCCTGCTGGGAGCACCAGGTACTGTTCCGGTACGGTGCTCTAGAGGGCCCACCTGCCTGTCCTCCTTACCTGTATTTGAGCTGATCAAGGCTTCCGCGCATGGAGAATACAGTGCCTGTGCGACGCTTTGCCGAGCAGCTGGAGTGTCACAGAGCGTCACGGGTGGTAAGTAAGCATGCACACGCTGTGTGCGTGCTGCACGCGTGCATGTGGTGGATGCCCAGCCCTGTTGCACCATACCAGTTGCAATGGGATCCAGAACCCACCACTGCCTCTGACATAGCTCCCATCTTCCCCAGAGCGCATAAGGCCCACAACCACATCTAGGTAATGTCTCACTAGGGTCTGATGGTGATCTCCAGCCAGCAAGTAAAAAAAAATGGAGATAATTGGGAGATACGGTGCAAGTGCCTGGAAAGTTTTAGAATGGAAATTCTCAATAATCTTTACAACACTGTAAAGTAAGGTAGCACTGTTTAAGCCAATGCCAACTTCCTTAGAACAGTTACAACGCCAAAAGAATTATGTGCCCTCCAGACCAGTAAGTATACTTTAGGGTGCATTGTAGTTCAACTGAGAGCTGTTAACCTTTCTGGTCTAATTGTAATAGTTTAAGTACAAATGGCTCAGAAGTACTTGACAGTAACACATTTGTGGTAGCTGACACTACTTCAAAAGTACTGTCTGTGTAGGAGTTAAGCATTTTATATGGGCTGGAAAACAAACATACTATTTATCCATCTAGATGCATATGGGATCTTTGATCCAATAGTTCTCACTATCCACTTTTCACCATCTTATTGGCACAGTGAAGACTTTTCTTAAGAGTTGTCTTCTTCTATTTATCTTCCAAAAAGTGAGACAAAATTTGGCTTGCATGAACAAGGAATTGCAGTGTTTTAGTCTCATAGCCATCTCTTATTTTTGCAGATGTGCATATTCTCCAGGAGTATAATAGGCCATTGAAATTACCTGGCAGATGTTCTTCTAGATTTTATCAGCCTGAGGTTCTACTGATGTCTATGTTAGCACTCCATTTGAACATATCCTGAAGAGGCTCTATCTTATTCCTTGCAGACCTTTTGGGAATTCGTTCTTTTTATTTTTTTTAAAAAGATTTTTATTGGTTTTCAAAATTTATATAGGGAAAAAGGTATAGGGTGAAAATAACATTTTGGTAGCTTCCCTGCTGTTGGTGGTGACCCTCCCAAAACTTCATAAATTTACAATTTAAAAGTAAAGGAAAAACATATAAAAAGATTACATTTTACAGTCCATATATTCAATCATCTTTTTCTTTGCCATTTTATCTTGTATCAACAATTACAATAGGATTTCAAATAAAATCATTTTTGCGATCTAAGTCTTTTCGCAAGTGACTCCTCTTCCCTGTCCCCGGGCGGGGCCGTCGCTCCCTCCGTTCCCCCATCTTCGCCTCCCAGCTGGGGAGAATGTTTTTTAATAAATGCCTCCGCCTGGGAATTTGTTCTTTTAAAGTGATACTGTCACACGGATTCCACTCGCTCTTTCAGGGAACTAGGAAAGTAGCCATTCAGGTTCATTTCCCCTCTCCCCCCAAAGTAGGATGTTCTGATCGCAGCATTTGGAATTGAGCTTTGATTGGACATATGCGTGTGTGAGCATCTGACAATTTAACTAGAGAATTTTCCTCGCATTTGTGATGCTGCTTACTACACTATAGCAGAGGTTCCCAAACTTGGCAACTTTAAGACTTGTGGACTTCAACTCCCAGAATTCTCCAGCCAGCTCTGCTGGCTGGAGAATTCTAGGAGTTGAAGTCCACAAGTCTTAAAAGTTGCCAAGTTTGGGAACCTCTGCACTATAGGGATGCCGTAGCTCAGCGGCTAAGACGCGGAGGTTTTCGATCAGAAAGGTTGGCAGTTCGGCAGTTGGAATCCCTAGCGGCATGTAACGGAGTGAGCTCCCATTACTTGTCTCAGCTTCTGCCAACCTAGCAGTTTGAAAGCATGTAAAAATGCAAGTAGAAAAATAGGAACCACCTTTGGTGGGAAGGTATCAGCGTTCCGTGCACCTTTGGCGTTTAGTCATGCCGGCCACATGACCACAGAGACGTCTTTGGACAGTGCTGGCTCTTCGGCTTTGAAATGGCGATGAGCACCACCCCCTAGTGTCAGGAACAACTAGGGCATATGTGCGAGCGAAATCTTTACCTTTACTACGCTATGCTTTTTTATTTTTAATATGAAATATAGTCTTATGCTATTCTGTCTCTGTATTTTTATACCACAAAAGTTGGGAGTGGTGGTGGGGGAAATGGTGGATCTCAATACTGTGTTATAGAGTTTAAATATGTCTTTTCTGGTACCAATTGTTTAAAATAAAATTATCGGACCTTGGTTTCATTCCCCCCCTATTCTTCCCATACAGAGCTCAAACATCTGGTTCTCCCAACCAGGGAACCATCAATTCCAAACTTCCTTGGCTTCCCAATTCCAGTACTTTCATTGAGCCTTGGCACAGGACCTAGTTATTTGCGGGATCATATCCTGCCCCATACATCCCTTCGGCCAATTCGCTCCCACAGAGGGACTTCTCTGGGTGCCGTCCACTAGGCAATGCCAGCGGGCGACGCCCAGGGGAAGGGCCTTCTCTGTGATGGGCCCGACCCTTTGGAACGACCTACCCCTCGATATTAGAACTACCACGGACCTCCGCTCCTTCCGCCAAAAAGTTAAGACCTATCTGTTCCATCAGGCCGGTTTGGCCTAATTTATGCTCCTCGCCCCAGTCTGTAATTTAAATTGTTTTATTTGGTCTTAATGGTATACAGTTTTTAATGTTTTATAAATTTTAATACAGGGTTATTTAATTCGATTTTAATTATGTATGTATCGTTATGTTTTTAGATGTTTTTAATTTCCCTGTACACCGCCCCGAGTTCCTTCGGGGAGAGGGAGCAGTTTAGAAATTTAATATATTATTATTATTATTATTATTATTATTATTATTATTATTATTATTATTATTATTATTATTATTATTATTATTATTATTATTATTATTATTATTATTATTATAAGCTTTTCTCGTTTCTCATCATTCAAAGGCACTGGGTCTACTCCTGTGTCAAGAAGATAGGCCAGGATTCTGCGGAGCCAGAAAGGAACGCCAGATGCTGCCCTGTGCTGGAGGAACCTGGACTGCACGGAGTGATCTGACTGACACCATGCTTCTGTGCAGCCAGTCATTAAAGAGAACTAGTAGCATCAAATGCCTGCAGTAATTTACCATTGTGCATTAACCCTGGCCATACAAGGGAGAGAGTACTCCATAAATTATTTTGCCTGTCAGCTGACTCGTGTCTGCAGGCAGCTCTTTGCCCTGTTCTCTGGAAGGGAGCCAGCAGTGGTTTTACAGCAGCGATTTCACAGGGATTCCTTTTGTGCCACTTCAATAGGGAGTGGCAAAAGCCTCCTAGGAAGAAGACACAGTGTGCAGAATAGATTCTGGGGAAGACCACCAGTGTCATCCTCATACATTCTTTCACACAAGAACAGGATGCACATGCCTGAATACTTACCATCTCTAACCAGAGCCCAACCATTCACAAATTGCCTGCTGTCAAACATTATACTTCACCTTTCATTCCTGTTTATTCTAAATGTCATCTGGCTTCTACTGATTTTTAAAGCCAAGTGCATGTTTTTGTTCCCCCACTTGATGGATGTCATCCTCCTCCCTGAAAACATCCCTACCATGCTCTATGTAGTGAACATCAAAATATTGTTCAGCTGTTGCAGTGTGAAATGGTCAAATTGGCTGCTTCTCGTGTTCTTTGCATTCATAAGCCTGCATTTTACACGGCAGTGTGCAAGAACTGAGATCCAGCTTCCAGTTAGAAGTTTGAGAATCCTGCAAGAGGGTTAAGATCACTGATAGATGGAAACTGACAGCCCACATTCAAACTGAGGCAATTTTGAAAAAGTGAAAAAGATTGATAATAGAACAAGCATAGAATCTACCTTGAATAAGAGACAACATGATAGTGAAACAGGATTTCATAGCATGGGGAGAATACTCTCTTTCCTTTCTCTTACACATTCTCTCTGCCATCCTTTTCTCTTCCCCCCTCCCTTCTTTTCTCTTCCTCCCCACCCAGTAGGTTACTGCAAGGAGGACCAGTCATCTTTGCCAGAAATCTGAACAGGCTGTTGCAGAGGAGTTTTGAAGTTAGGCCAAGGAGTCTGTGAAATTAGGCCAACAGCTCCAGGAGTCCTATTGCTGTAGGTTGCACATGCCACAAAACCTCGTGTTATATGTGTTGTATACACAGCAGAAGTTGAAGGGAGAAACAAATATGAGCCATCTGTGCAGCTCATGAAAGAGGATGTGCTTTCGTTCTGGGATTGTCAAGGGCGGCAGCAAAAGTCTGACTCCTGGTATCTGCAGCTAGAACTGAAGCCTAACTATGCAATTTCCTACCACTACCATCAAGAAACCCTGGAAATTGGAATTCAGTGAGGCAAGCAAGAAACACTATCAGGAAACAACAATTATTCCAGTATTAAAACTGGTGTGTGGTTAGAGTGTAAATGAACCCCAAATCTTTGTGTAGGGGCAAGTCTTTAAAGCTGTGCATAAGGTGTTTTTTTTTAATTTTAAATCAGTCTGTTCACTGAGCCATTGAATCATTCAATAATTATCTTTCAATAAAATGGACAAATAATGCCATTTTGTAATACAAAAAGAAGCAGGTTTTACAATTTAATTAACAAATGCCACCACATTCAGATATTAGAAATGTTTAATGCTTTCATTCTTTGTCAGAATTAGCATCAAATAACCTTTTCCCTTCAGATCAGCAACTGTGCCCTTATCTCGTCCAGCAATTTGTCTTTTTAAAATGCCTTTATCCATTACTGAAGCCATAGTTAACGAATCTATCCATTAAAGCTTGCAGCTCTTTATAGGATACATTGCCTCTTTTTGGAGAGGCATGAAATCAAGTGGTGGATAGATATTCTGAGCTAGTCAAAGGAATCAGCAACCCTTCAGATTAGGAAGCTGTTAATAGTATTGGTTATGTCTCATTTTTCTAACTTTGACTTTATTTTGCACATTTCTGCAACAGGTTGCCATTTTAAATAACCAATATGAGAATTTGTACAGATGCTTTCAATGATGCAATTTTGCAAGCCATTGTCAAATAATGATTTTTGTAAATTCTTCATAATTTTTTTACAAACTTTCTTCAGACAATTTTTAAATTATCAGTGCAAATCAAATTAATTTCTCTGTATCCTCGCTTTTGTTGTTCTTAAATAATGTTTCAGATAGCGAATGGGAGTTGGGCATCCAAGGATATCTGAAAGGTTATTCTGAAATAAAATATTTATTTTAGAACCTGCACTTTGGATTTCACTCTTAATGTTCTCCTTTCCAGTTTCACCTGTGAACTTTTGACAATTGTTTGTAAAAAGTATGTAAAGTATGTAAATACATATGTATTTACAGTCAGACGCATAAGATTTGCTAAGTGTGTGTTTGGAGAGAGCTTCAGTCCCATTAAGGATTATAAACTGGGTTGGAGAAGTAAGAGTTCCATCATGAATAGCTTCAAGTTCATCATGGCTCTGTAATGGGAATAGGGATCAGAAGATAAAATATTGACTTCTGTGCAGCTCTTACAAGCACCTGATGAGGGAACTGTGAAACAGTCAGTCTCTTAAACAAAGAAGTGTTTCTAAACTGACAAATGGATGTGCCTACATTGAGCTTTCATAATGAAAACAAGCATTCTCCAGGCCATTCCGTCTCCTGCTGTGTTCTAGGAGAACCCAATTGTGCTTTCCCAATGCAAGTATTAGCAAGAAGGGCTGAGCAATCACAAAATTCACTCAGAGATGTCAGTTTACACCAAAGGATATTTCCTTGGGAATAGCTTCCATGCTTCTATTTTCATCATGTAATTTCAAAGCCAACCCCCTGATTGAATCGATGACCCTTGTTGTAACAGATGCTGGATTCGCTTTCCTGCCAGCCTTGAGAACAGTTCAAGTGCATTGCTGTGTTTTGCAATGGTGCCATTGGAGGCTTAGGCTTAACAATATCTGACCTCGGGACATGTAACAGTATGTGGGAAAGACCTTGGGGGACTGAGCAAAGAGACACCGCCAAGAGAATGGCCAGATAACCGACAGCAACTGGACAGTGGATGTGGCAAGGCTTGTTTCTCAGGCTGTAAAAGAGGCTGCTGGGGGATGGGGCAGAATTGTACTTTCAGACTTGCAAAGTTCTGTCAATGTAGTTTTCAAATAAAGTAAAATCAGCTCATTTCGTGCTTCTGATCTAGTTTACCCCACGGAGATGACAGGGCATGTATACATTTGCTGGTGGGTGTAGCTTGATCCATGGCTATATTGGAAAAGGCTTAGATTTAAGTTTTCTACCCTGTTCCCCTGAAAAGACCTCCCTGGATAATAAGCCCAATCGGGCTTTTGAGTTTATGCGCTAAAATAAGCCCTTCCCTGAAAATAAGCCCTCCTTGAAAATATTGCAAAACAGCAGCAGGTGACCACACTCACCACCTCCTGTGCCTCAAAAATAATAAGACCTCCCTGAAAATAAGGCCAAGCGCTTATTTCAAGGGTCAAAAGAAAATAGAACCGTCTTATTTTCAGGGAAACACTATATTCACTTCATCTCAGCTGCCTAACACTAGTTTAAATAATAATAATAATAATAATAATAATAATAATAATAATAATAATAATAATAATAATAATAATAATAATAATAATAATAATAATAAAATGTAATTTATAACCCGCTCTCTCTCCCCAAAGGGACTCAAGGCGGGTCACAGGGAATTTAAAATACATATAAAATCACAAACATAGTACAATATAAAATAAAATTAAACTAACCCTACGCTAAAATCCCATATAAAACTAAAAATTAATCGTTAAAACCTTAAAAACAGTTGATTATCCTAGGCCGGCCAAGCAGAAAAAGTGTGTTTTTAATTTTTGATGGAAGGAGCGGAGGTCCGTAGTTGTTCTAATATCGGGGGGAAGGTCGTTCCAGAGGGTCGGGCCCGCCACAGAGAAGGCCCTTCCCCTGGGCGTCGCCCGCTGGCACAGCCTAGTGCACGGCACCCGGAGAAGTCCCTCTCTGTGGGAGCGAATCGGCCGCAGGGATGTATGGGGCAGGATGCGATCCCGCAGATAGCTAGGTCCCGTGCCATGGAGCGCTTTAAAGATGATAACCAAGAAATAGGACTCGACTTTATTGGGGTGAAACATGAGGAGCTACACCTCTCTGAATACAAAGTTTTATTAAAGAGTAGGCGGAATGATGGGAAGACACATCAGTTTGAATGACCTGGATGGGGCTTGGCATTTTCCTCTTATATTGCTGGTTTGACTAATTCATGCAGGAAGACACTGAGGACTTGAATGTAACCTTTGTTGGCCCTGGTGCCTTGCCTTTTCAGTGGCATCTGCTTACACAGCCAGCAACAGGAATTCAAAATGCAGCAGTTCAGATGACGGCATCATTGACCGGCACAGGATGGCGTTTTTACAATGACAGTTCCTAGAGTTTTACGTTCCAGCTACAGAAATGTACACCTTAATTGCCTCATAGCATGATTTATCTGGTCCCCACACATTGGGCTTATCCTTTCTGCAATTTAACTGTTAATATTAAATCTCCAGAGTGAATTACCTCCTTCTCAGCAGTTGTCCATCCAGGTGCAGCTGTCCACATCCTGGTATTTTCCGCATCTGCCATAATTGCCAGTAAATTCTGGGGATTGAATCCTTTTGATCCATGTTAAGGAAAGCTAATCTAATCCCTAACATAATATTTGAAGGAAGAGTTTGCAGTGGTGATCAGAGCCAATTTTAGGCTTGTTATTGTTCCCAGTGTCAGCGTCTGTATCTTTCTGTGTGCCTCTTCTTAATTTATCTTTAATGCGTCGTGATACTTGGCTAGCAATGGAGGATTGAAAAATGTAGCAGTATAAGAACTGAAATTGAAAAAGCTTGTTTTTTCCCCGTAAAAAACGGGGGTGAAACTAGTAAAGAACCATCTTCTTGTGTTTTTTTTTTAATCTTGCTATTGGTGTCAATAGAAGACACTATCTGTAGCTCAGAGTTGAACTGTGGAGTCCTTGGTACTCTCCAAGTGTGGTTATTTACTGTATCTGCAGACATTTCATTACCTGACTAGATAACATCATTAGTGCCCTGTGCACCAGTTACTTAGTTGATAATGAAATGTCTGCAAGCAAACCACCAAGCTCAGAGAACCCAAGGACTCAATGTACAAGTTTTCTTTCAAAATTCGTTCCCTGCTAATTGAAACCAGTGGTGTTAGAATTTCAGTACTGTAGGGAGGTTAACTTTTCCTGGCAGCTGATGTCTTTAACATCTGGGTCTTCTGTGGGTAGCAATAGCAATAGCCCTTAAGACTTATATACTACTTCACAGTGCTTTTACAGCTCTCTCTAAGTGGTTTACAGAGTCAGCCTACAACAGTCTGGGTCCTCATTTTACCCACCGGAAGAATGGAAGGCCAAGTCAACCTTGAGCCAGTGAGATTTGAACTGCTAAACTGCAGCTAGCAGTCAGCTGAAGTAGCCTGCAGTACTGCACTCTAACCAAAGCATTACCTCGGCTTTCGGGTAGAATAATAATACCAGATATGTGGCTTTTGTCTATTTTGAGGGGGTACTTTGCGAGAGGCCTAACCTATTTTAAAATTTACAATGGACTCTTGATTAGAAACCAGTGCTAATTTTCCACAAATCTGGAGAAAGGGGTTTCGGAAGCCCCCAAATATTTACTAGCCACCTGAGGAGAGGCCTGGATCCTTAGGTTATCGACTTTCGCAGTCTGTCCTTCAGATCTGTGTGCAAGATTTTCTGACACTCATTAGGAGATGTCAGTAACCCTCCTCCACCACCACCAAAAAAACACCCCCAACAACAATGGCACATATTCTGGACAAGCATTGGTCAGAACGCTCTGCAAAGTATTGCTGGGGATAGAATGACCTTTTTAACCAATGGAAATTACATACTGCCCTTTGAGGCAATTTGAGGAGCAGAGAGGTGAAACTCCCTCCGAATCTTCAAAGGGCTTCAGCAGGCCCGGTGGTATCACTAGAAGGAAGGAAGCTGATTTTCTGGGCCCCTTTGGTAGGAGAGGGATTCAAGCTTGGCAGCTGTCTGGCGACATGAGGGTTTCCTTGAGAGAAGCCAATATGGATACTGTACTCTGGACTTGTCAGGCTATTAATGAAATCATAGTGTTTTGTCAGGCTGAGGTAAAGTGTCCCTCAGTTGGGAGAAGGAAGAGACTGAAGAGCAAACCAATAAAAAAGGTTATTCCCAGTGACAACAAAGAGGTGCTCTTAAAATGTTTTGAAAGGAATTGCTAGTGTCCGTGAAGGAGACAGGTAGTTTTAAAAATTTGACAAATATATGAATGTCTTTTTATACCACATTTCCCCGAAAATAAGGCAGGATCTTATTTTCTTTTGATCCCTGAAATAAGCGCGTGGCCTTATTTTCAGGAAGGTCTTATTATTTTTGAAGTGCAGGAGGCGGCGAGCGTGGTCGCCTCATGGCTGCTATTGTGTTGCAATATTTTCAGGGAAGGGCTTATTTTCGGGGAAATGTACATGAGATACATTTTAGCATTGAAAAACAAATCATTGTCTGCAATGTAAATGTTTTACTAGAGGGAAGAGAAGTTAATTTGCATGAATGTTGATTCATGTTTGTGTGTTTACCAGACCAGTGAACAGTTAAGCTCTAGCAGCTGTTCACTAAATAGAGCCAGTGACAATAAGTTCTAGCCAAAAGTAGACAACTGGGTGTCCTCCAGAAGTTTTGGACTTCAGTTCCCATTAGCCCCAACAGCAACCAAGAGAGCTGTAACCCTCAATTTCTGGAGATACCTAAATTGTCCACCCACCTTACATTAACATACTAAGTTGAGATGACTGGACTGAGTCATTTGTAGTTCTGTGGAGCATCTATTACATCAAGTGTATCATTCAGGAATTATTCTGAAGTCCTAGCAATCTCTGAGTTATACGGTGTTAATTGCAAAAGGAGAAAGGGGTATGTTGAAGATTAGATTTAGGCTCATTGGCCCTAGTTACTGGCAACAATTCATAAAATTTGGGACTATCAAATGAACGGAAATAAGAATCTGCATCGATCATTTCCTCTTTTTTTATTTGCATGTTCTTTCTTCTTTGATTATTAAATTTACAGTAAACGTGCACTAAGTTTATGCAACAGGCTAAACCAATTGACTCCAGCCTGCAATCCCAATATTATTGTTCATGAGGATGTGTCAGCAGTCCCTGGTGCAAGTGCTAAAATAAAAACTCCAAATTTGTTAAGATTGCGAAGTGTGACAAAATTCTGTCACACACAAATGGAGATGCCAATATTTCATGAGTTTGACAATCTTCTGAGCTCTTAGCCATTAAACATTTACAATGCAATTTCTCAGGTTGGAAATTTATTCAGTACTTCTGTAATTTGTAAAATACTACATTGTTATGATAAAAGGAGGAAGATTGAGGTAGAGCAGTTGCAGCAGATGTGATCATTTAATATATCCATGGTCCAGCAAGCAGGTATTCCATCCATGGTGGAACAGCTGCATCTGTGAGCATCTGTGCTTTGTCCCCAGTCTAAAAAGAACTTGGCAAGCAGGCAAACAGACCTGCAAAAGGTTTTTGCCTGAGACATAGAGACCCTATCTCTCATGGTGGAAATCATGACATTAACATGACTTTCCCAATCTTCCAAATTAACTAGGAGGTATTATTTGTTAACATTATATCAGTAGCCAGGGCTCTCCAACCTTGGGAACTTTAAGACTTGTGGACTTCAACTCCCAGAGTTCCTCAGCCAGCAAAGTCTTAAAGTTCCCTAGGTTGGAGAGCCCTGATTTATAACATTAGCCATAAGCCATGCTGGCTGGAGATGATGTGATCTGAAAGATATCAAAATAGAGAAATCTGGACCAATGATCTGGTTTTGATAAAAAACCACATTTTACTTTTACAAGCCATATTTGGCGCCCTTCAGAAATCACTCAAAAAGAGTAATATCATAGTCAAGAAATATGGAATGACAATTGCCTTAGGAAAAGTAATGTTTTAATATTTGAAATGCATTTTCTCAAAATGGATGTTTCTTGCACAAAAGGAGCCAAAGTACATGATCCACTTTTCTTTGCATTTGACTCTTACATGCAATAGAAGTCTAATATAAATAGTAGGCAGTGTGCAGCAATAGGTTTTTCATGATCAGGAATTACTGATTCCTCAAAGGCATGAGTCATAAACGCAAAACCATTTTTTGGTGTCTAAAGTTATGATATCTAACTCAAAAAAAAAACCCTGAAAAGACTTGCCATTTTCTTAATTACTTTCTGTTTCTAAAGACCTTAAATTCATGATGGCGAACCTATGGCACCCGTGCCACAGGTGGCATGCAGGGCCCTCTCTGCGGGCACACGAGCTATCGCCCAGCTCAGCTTCACTGCACATGTGCATGCGCCTCCCGCTGGTCAGGTGGTTTTTGGTTCTCTGCCACGCATGTGGGAGACACGCGCATACACAGGGGAACACGGGGGTCACATGCACATGAACTGAGAGTGGGGAGAGCACGGGGGTCATGTGTGCATGCACAGGGGGAGCATGGGGGGGGTTGTGCACGCATTGCATTATGGGTGCACACGCACTTTCAGGATGCAATGGCAAAAAGGTTAGCCATCACTGCTTTAGTTTTCTTAAACTTTCAGGATTAACTTCACAGCAAGGGTTCCAACATGATCCCAAGATTCTTTGCAGCCTTACAATATTTCATTACTCATAATAGACTTGGCCACGTTCCTGGTGGATTGTCTTGTAGGATCTCTCTCTCTTCCTGTGTGTGTGTGAAAGAGAGAGAAAGAGGAAAGGAGGGATGGGATATCTGTACCTGTACCTGGGAAGGAAGCACTGAAGCAGGGAGGGCTATCTTGATAGCGATGGGGAGGTGGTTATATGGCAGAAATCTGAGATGGGGACACCAGGCCTGCTGCTTGAAAGCAGAACCATTGTGTAGTCCTTGTACCCTAAGAGACTGGTAATTGGATCTTCAGTGACCCTTGTTGCTTGGTCTCCCGTTGCATCTGCCTGATGACTTCAATTTTGCAAGGTTGGTCATCCAATGTGCCATCTCTGTAGAATCATCTGCCCTTTGAAACTAGGCTCCCCCTGAGATATGAATGTCCCCCATTCTGTTGCTGTTCAGAAGAGTCTTGAAGATCTGGCTTTTTACCCAGGCTCTTTGACCAGAAGGAGGCCCTCTGCTCCATTCTGAATGGTCTGTTCTTAAAATTTTTATCAATGTAATTGTGACTTATTTGATTGTTGTGAGCCACCCAGCATTGTCAGGTGGATGAATGTCCACAAATACCTTGGACCCTAGTGAGGTGCTACCTTGACACCATTCAGGCACTACCTTGACATGGTTTTTCAACTTTTTTAATCTCATGCAATACATCTCACAGGTGGGACATCCATCTGATGAAACATATGAATACCTGTGGACCTTTTGTGGCACATAAATGTGTTGTGGCACACAAGTTGACAACCACTGCTCTAGAAAATGACTAAATGGCGGAAAATTTTAGTCTTTGTTGGCATCTATTAGTCTTCTGGAGCTCCACAATCCAGTTGATAAATTTACTTTTACTCTTTTTCTTTTACTGATATTTAAGATGTGACTATTTTTCTTTCTTTCAACTATGTAATTTAATTAAAAGCATAAATAATAAAGTTACAACGTATATAATATGAATCCAAAAAATGTGGAGAGGAACACTGCAGATTTTGGCTGGCCAGTTCAAAGTTTCCTCTGAAGGGAAGTACATATGTGTTTTCTCCAGAACACATACACCCTCACGAAAAAGTTAATGGAAAAATCTAACAGTTTGCATGTGAAGTTTGGTTTTCATAAGCTGGATCTCCTAAATGCAATTTCCTAATTTAGGTGTGCATTTGTACATAAGTGTTTATTTACACTTTATTTCCACCAACTTCTTCTCCTGGAGAATTTGCATATAGTCTCTGAATTTTCTTTTTATTTATAATTTCTGATTTTGGCATGTGATACTGAAAATCGTTCCAATCCAATTAAAAAACTGAATAAAGATCTGTAATTATAAAGAAAACAATGAGCTGTATTCCAGTTAATTAAACTTCTGACTACAAATCCTGTAAAATACGTATGTGGGAGTAAATGCCACTGACCCAAGTGGGAGTTTTTTAAAGAGTATGCTGCAAGTCACACAGGGTGTTTCTGAACAGAAAGCCTCTTATCAGATGCAAAGTAAGTTTCTTGTGTCAAACTGTAAGCTGCACATGATTTTATACAACTCTGCTGGACTTTTTTTTTTTTTTTGAAGAGGAATGGCAAGACTGCATTAAGAATTCCATTGAAGAAATCAAGGATAGACAGTCCTTTGGTTTGCTGTCTCTATTTATTTATTTATATTTACCTATAATGCAGGTTGACACTCTAAAATGGTAGCACTGGAAATACTTGCTCAAATTTTGCTTTGCAAATAAATCAAATATTTTTCCTTTGGCTTAACTGAGCAAAAATGAAGATAATTAATTCCTTCTCTTACTTCTTAAAGGGACATGGTAGCTCAGTGGCTAAGATGCTGAGCTTGTCAGTCAGAAGGTCAGCAGTTCAGCGGTTCGAATCCCTAGCGTGCTGTAACAGAGTGACCTCCTATTACTTGTCCCAGTTTCTGCCAACCTAGCAGTTCGAAAGCATGTAAAGTAGAAAAATAGGGACCACTTTGATGGGAAGGTAACACCACTCCATGCACCTTCGGTGTTTAGTCATACTGGCCACATGACCACGGAGACGTCTTCGGACAGCACTGGCTCTTCGACTTAGAAACGGCAGTAAGCACCACCTCTAGAGCTGGAAACGACTAGCACGCATGTATGGGGTAACTTTTACCTTACTTCTTAGTCCCAGGGTGACTAGAATGTAGGTACTTAGAGCAATGGCCCCCAACCTTTTGAGCACCAGAGGCCAGTTCTGTGTAAATTTTTCCATGGTCTAGAGGGGGTGTAGTTTTGCGTGCTGCCTGCATCCCACAGGGGAGGCCTTCTTGCTTGTCTGTATAGCCTGGTTTCTAGCACACCATGGACTGATGCTAGTTCATGGACCAGGGGTTGGGGACCAATGTATTAGAGCAGGGGTCTCCAACCTTTGCAACTTTAAGTCTGAAGGACTTCAGCTCCCAGACTTCTCCAGCCAGCTTTGCTGGCTGGAGAAGTCTGGGAGCTGAAGTCCTTCAGACTTAAAGTTGCAAAGGTTGGAGACCCCTGTATTAGAGGACCTCCTTTCCTGGACATTCATGATATTTGAGGGGAATTGCATGTGCACCACTATATCTGGACACAGGCAGTCTTCAGTGTTCTGCTGGTGCTGAGTAGATTAATCTAAGTTATACAGGCCATTCAGGTCCTGGAGTTCTCCTTCAATGGCCCTTGCACAATATCTGTCAACGGATACGCCTGATCCTGGAATGTATTTTAACTATGATTCAATGTTGGCTTGCACACACAGAGAAGTACTATTCAGGAGGGGCAGTATTAGATGATTTAAGATTTATGGGGAATGTGGTGCTATAAAGTTGGAGGCCCTGTGCCTTACCCCAAGTGTTCTTTTTCCAATGCATTAGTTTAACTTTCCTTGTGGTGTATTTAAATCCAGGTAATTAACAAACAACCATGCTCATCTTCTCGCTTTACTTAAGGAAGAGAAAAGGCTCTTCCCCAGAGCAGGAAGCAGCTGCTATTCTTGGTCTCTTCTCTGCTTTGTATTATAAAAACTAAAGCAGCTTGGCAACTTTAATTTCTGCAAAGAGCCCTCATTTGGCAGAAAGTACACATTTCCAAAAGGTTACACAAGTTTTTTGGCAGTCTATTCAGTGAGGGAGAGAAAAGGTGTGTGGGGAGAGCTTGGAAGAAGATAAAGAGGGAGAAAGAGAGAGAAAGGAATGGGGCAACTCACCATGGCCAATCCGGCATAACCATCTCACCACGGGGCAAGTTGTCATGGGACAATTCCATGTGGCATAACTCAACACGATAAATATTATCCACCACTGTTAGTTCAACATCATTTCCACTGACAAAAATAGAAAGAATGAAGAAGAAACAGTGGATAACACTTATTACATTAAGTTACCCCACATGGAAGTTTTTCCAGAACAAATAGAATAAAATAACAGAGTTGGAAGGAACCTTGGAGGTCTTCTAGTTCAACCCCCTGCTTAGGCAGGAAACCCAACACCACTTCAGACAAATGGTTATCAAATCTCTTTTTAAAAGCATCCAGTGTTGGAGCATTCACAACCTCTGGAAGCAAGTTGTTCTACTGATTAATTGTTCTAACTGTCAGGAAATTTCTCCTTAGTTCTAGGTTGCTTCTCTCCTTGAATAGTTTCCACCCATTGCTTCTTGTCCTATCCTCAGGTGCTTTGGAGAATAGCTTGACTCCTTCTTCTTTGCGTTGAATTGGTGAGTTGGCTGTGGTAAAATTGCTGTACCGGACTAGTCACGGCAACATGGCCGTGGTGAGTTGGACAGGGCGAGGTGGCTGCAGCGAGATAGTTGTGGCAAGTTATCCTAGACCCCCAAGAGAAGGTGTGAGCTTTCGACTCTGAGCCTGCCTGCTTAACCTTCTGTCCTACTTCCCCCAAGCATGTGACGGGGCCACCACAAAGCTATCTTCTGGGTGTTCAGGTTTTTGTAAAACAAAAGTTGCCATCAATGGAGAAGGTGAGTCCTTAAATCTTTGTGGAAAGGCCATTTGAATAAAGGCAGCTCACCTTGTAGAAGAGGGAGGAAAGTGTATCTGTCAACATTCTCTCCTATTCCACAATTAAAAGGATTCCTGGCCTAGAGGCAAGCAGGAAGCTACTATAGTGAGTCTATAATGTAGAAAGAGGCCAATTATGAATTTTGTTATAAATACAGTATATAAAACCCTAAATATTCAGAGAATTTGTCTTGTAAATAAAATTCTACAGGCCAAAAACGAGAATGTCTGTCCACCACCTCCCCACAGATGCAATAAAGCAGAATACTCTTGCATCTGGAAAAGGAGATGGGCCTGGAAATTTTCTCTTTATTCTTCCTGTCTGGCACGTCTAGGGCTGTCTCTACACAATTACTGTCAGGGTGACAATATTGTTTGACAAGCATAGCTGCACCTGCAGCTCCATGATCCAGTAAGAAAATATTTCCAATGCCAATCCTAAACAATTTTCAATGTATAGTTTGAAACCGTACCTTAGGTGGATTTTAAGAGGAGTTAAGCAACCCGGGACCTGAGAAACCAAGTGGGTAGTGTTTTGGTTGTTTCTCTCCTGCAGTCACTCATAACCTTCTTATCCTTCAGGACAGTATGAAGCATAAACACTAACCTGATCATTGAAAGATGTTGCAAGGTACCTGCACAGGGAAATGGGACAAACCTTCAAGCTTTGTCTTCATTTTATTGAAAGAGAAAAATATCCATGAAAAAAGAAGCACGGGAAAAGGATCACAAGCCAGCATGTTTCCACAGAAAAGAGAACATGGCCCTGGAATCACTACAAACCTGGGCATCCCACTCCCAGAAAATTAAATAGGCAGGCAGGCACAGATGCAGAATCTTTCAACCATCCCAGAAAGGAAGGTCACATTTCGAATGTATGTGCCCGGTAGGTGAAAAGATGCTTTCCTCATATTCACAGATGTATTCTATGCAACAGAGTTGGCCATATGCCCACACAGCTTTCATTACAGAATGATTGACTACAGGAAAGGCACAGGAGGGAATTAATCACTTGCTGTTGACTCCCGTCCACTGGCAGATTATTGATTCAGTGGCTCATACTTTCCCAAAGATCTGCCCATCAGTTTCTACGGCTTGCTAGCTTGCTCCTTGGCAGTAGGGCTGGGTTTTGTTCTGGCTCATTCCTGAAATGACCTTATTTCAACTGAGGTCACTGTTAGCAGTACATCTGTGGAAGAAAGGAAGGGGAGGGAGCACTCACTGATAAACTTTCAAGATGGACCAGCACTGGCTTGGTGGGGCCTGATACATTTGGTTCCTCTTTGCTTTTGATCTTAATGATCATAGACATAATATGTTCCTTGCCACATGGCATGTGGATGCGCTGCATGTCATGTGTTTTCCTGGGCCAATTCCTCAGGGCAGGGAATCTGATTCTGGGGCTTTAGTAGATGCATGACAGGCTGTGGTTGGGAAGGAAGATTATGCTGCGGGTCTACTGGGCCATGTCCTGCTGTTGTGTGATACAAATGTTTCTTGTACTGCACAAACATGCAGACCTTAAGAACAATGGCCAGCACGTTTTTCCCCATGAAGATGCCAGAGACACGAATGTCCCGGAAGAATAACATATTGCTTCCCCTGATGAAGATGGTGGTGATATTGATTGTAAGCATGCTCAGAATTGGGTACAGCATCATGCGGTGTGGCACGATGCTGATTCCCTGCATACTAATTTCACACAGCGACACGCAAGGCAGAATCAAGAGGAGGATATAGCAGTAGAAGAACATCAGGCCTTCAGCCCAGATGGGTAACCCTTTCTTCTGAGGCTCCCAGAGATTGGCCTGAATGTCCAGCACATCCAGCATGTCGACAATGACCCAGAAGAGGCGATTGCGAAGGTCCTCCTTTTTCTTGAACGTCCTGACGTACTCCATATGCTCTGTAGCCACCAAAAGCACATAGAGGGCTGGGATGCAGATTGACAGTAGAAGGGTCAATGCTTTGCGGGCTATGAGGTCCAAACTTTTCCTGTCAGCCTTATAGTTCTGATAAACGAAGTAGACTTTGATTTCCAGCACAAAAACATACAGGAACCAAAGGATCATGGCATAGCCTCGCTTAGCAGTCCTCACTTCGGCCCCAACCCAAACAGCAACATACCTGAGCACCACCAGGAAGCAGATGTCTCCAACTGAGACCATGATGCAAATAGCCAATTTCCTAGAACCCTGGTTCTGTTCCACCAGATAAGCATCCATCAGCACCATGCTGCTCATGATGAGTGTAGTGGATAGGCAAACATGGGACTTGTTAATAGGAGGGGGAGGAACCATTCTGAAACAAAGAACACATATTATTAGTCCAACAGAAGTTCTGTGCAACCATGGACCTTTTCTAGGCTCATTGTTAGTCCTGTGCTTGCTATAACTTTGCTATCTCTTCATCTAACATCCCTACAGTTGAAAAACACGCCTTATAATATCATCATCATCATTTCATCATTTAATACTTATAAACCGCTCCCTCTCCCCATGGGGACTCGGGGCAGTGCACAGGTAGAATAAAAACAGTAAAAAACATACAAACATCAATAAAATATACAAACAATTTAAAAGCCAAATTAAACTCAGCCTGTGCTAAAATCCCATTTAACTAACTAAACTAAAATTTACCCAGTAAAACCCCAAGACAGGGGGACTATCCCAGGCCGGCCAGACGGAAAAAGTAAGTTTTTAATTTAAGACGGAAGGAGCGGAGGTCCGTGGTTGTCCTAATATCGGGGGGAAGGTCGTTCCAGAGGGCCGGGCCCGCCACAGAGAGAGCCCTTCCCCTGGGTGTCGTCCGCTGACACAGTCTAGTGGACGGCACCCGGAGAAGTCCCTCTCTGTGGGAGCGAATCGGCCGTGAGGATGTATGAGGCAGGATCCGATCCCGCAGATAGCTAGGTCCCGAGCCATGGAGCGCTTTAAAGATGATAATTAACACCTTGAAGCGCACCCGGAAGACGACAGGTAGCCAGTGCAGCTCGCGCAGGAGCGGTGTTACATGGGTAGACCTTGCGGCCCCCATAATTGCTCGCGCGGCTGCATTATTAGTTCCCAAAGAAACTGTACAGATATAACATTCAAGCAATGGAAACTGAACAGGGACCTTTAATTCAAGCCCTGGTGACTGTACTTAGCGCACATTCTGTGTAAAAATTTCAAATACGAACGTAATAGTACGATGCTTACAATACTGGAAAGTATTTATTACAAGCTGCATTTTCCCTCTGTGCAACATGGAAAAAAAGCATGGATATTACTGATTTTCCTTCTATCACTGCATCCCCAAAGGCCTTCCATCCATCTGAACAACCTTTGGGAGTTCCATGGGGAGAAGCTATCAGTGAAAATGGTCTGATCTCTTTTATAGCCACCATCCAAACTTCAGGTTCACTAAGAGGTCACTCCCTCCAGTAAAGCTTTAATGGTGATCCAAATCTTTGATTTTAAGTAAAAATATATTCCAGTTAGGGATGGATCCCTGATTGATATTATATTTTAGGGATATGTTTTGCAGAATCAATGACATCCAATTCTCAAGTTGCCAGCACAAGTTGGTAATTCTCTTGTGGTCTCAGAAATGTGCCTTACAGCAGGGATCTCCAACCTTTGCAACTTTAAGTCTGAAGGACTTCAGCTCCCAGACTTCTCCAGCAGTCCTGGAGTCTGGGGAAGGCTCTGATCAGGGCTCTGTGTCAGAGGCAGAGAGGGGGCCAGAGCTGTATGCCAGTTATCAGCTGCCTTCAAAGTCAGACATCAGTGAGGCAGACAAACAGCTGGAGCCTATTCCCAGTGTGCGCATGCGCAGAGTTGCCAGACAAAGGGAACAGCTAAAGAACAGGAGTTGACTTGGGAGTAAGGCCACAGGTAGACGATGAATGGCCCTCCCAGAGGAAATAAAAGAGGAGCAAAAGGGGAGGGTGCAGGAGATAATTAGTTCTCTTAATTGGTTTGTGACTCTCTGAGATTCCTTGCCAAGTTTTGCAGATATCGGCCTGTCAGCTCTCCAAGCCAGATAAGGTCTGTGACTGTAAATCCTCCCTTGAAAGACTTTGTTGGATGTGAATGAGCAGAATTCACAGTCAATTAATAGAACTGATTTTTGTCGAGACAAGGAGTTTGCTTCATGCTCTTGGGAAACTTAGGTCAGAACTAACATCATACCATCCCCATGTGATTGGGCTCTTGGTAACCAGCTTGCATTTATAAGGATTGCAGCGTCTTGCAATTACAATTAGTAACCTTCCCAGTCAGCTTCCGACCAGGAAAGTCAATAGGGGGATGCTGGGTTTGCTTAATGACCAGGACAAAAATGGTTGTAAAATCAGGTCCAATCACATGAGTGTCTCAGTTAATGACCACATCACTTAGCAACCAAAATTCTAGTCCTAATTGTGGTCATAAATTAACCTGTGGTTATGGCACCTTGTGATTAATCCCACATATTTCTCCCGTCGTGTGTGTGAGCACTGTATCCAAATATCGGAAAGAGATTGAAAATGAATTAAAGGCCAGGAAGAAGTCCAACAGCTTTAAACAAGATCAAGCTCAGGAACAGCCCTTCCTAACCAACTGCTCTGCAAAAGGGCTCGGCTAGGTCTTCCAGAATTCCCAGCTAAGCTACACGTCCAACCTATAGCTGAGCCATTCCCTTGTTTTTTTTTACTATAGCATATGCGGTCCTGATTCAGACTGGAAATTTTGGAAAGAACCTCCTGAACCATGGTAACACAGTGGTTAGAATGTAAAGATTCTCAGTCATCCAGGTCATGGTTGTCCCAAAGGTGCTTTTTACAGGAGGCAACTGGACTTCCTTGTTTTCTGATAGGACAGTGAAGAATGAAAAGATTTATATTCTTTGCAGACAGCTGGACCCTTTTCGAGGGTCGTTGAAGCACTTGGAATGCCGTCCTATAGGCTAACTCTGCTCACACACCAGGAGTTCTAATCCTGGCTCAAAGTTGACTCAGCCTTCCATCCTTCTGAGGTCTGTAAAATGAGGACCCACAAGTGTTGAGGGCAATATGCCAATATTTTTAAACCATTCAGAGCAGTGGTAGTCAACTTGGTCCCTACCGCCCACTAGTGGGCATTCCAGCTTTCATGGTGAGCGGTAGGGGTTTTGTCCAATACTGAAGCACTTTCCTTTTTTTAAATTTAATTGACTTCCCTACTGTATAAATACTGTGGAACCGGTGGGTGGTTAGAAAATTTTACTACTAACAGAGATACAAAAATGGGCGGTAGGTATAAAAAGGTTGACTACCCCTGATTCAGAGAGTACTGTAAAGCCCTATGGAGTGGAATATAAATCTAACTACTATTGGTATTGCTATGAATTCCAGTGACATCAGTGGCAAAAACTTGTGATTATCAAAATCCAGTAAGAATCCAATAAGAACGATCTCCTGATATAAACCAAAGTGTCCAATAGTGCCATTTAGCCATAAAGAAAATATCTTGTTCTATAGTTCATTTAGAATGCGAATGTGTTAAATCGCAATGTGATTTGTTTGGTTTTGAATTAGTATATTGTGTTAACCCAGATGCTGTGGTTCAAACACAACTGTCTCTGTCTTAATGTTATATGTAAATCCTACCATTTGGGGCTCGATCAACAAATTAAACAAAGCCCAGATCCAGTCTCTAAGCTAAATGACTTCAGAATTGAGATAAATTTAAAAACAGTTTGCTCAGCATGTATATTCCCATGACTACTCAGGCAGTAGCTGGGTGTCTATCACTCACATGCTTACTGATTTCATGTACTATCGGCAATGCTGGAACAATTAGGCAGGCTTGTGCCAAATAGTTTTCAAAAGCCTTGCAAGCTTTTGCTGCTTTGAGACACTCTTGTCAAGGTAACATCAACAGGAAGAGGGAAATATCATAATGATGATCACCTGAGCGGGGAATTAGAGGCCACTGAATGGAAAACAGGGACCAAATATTTCAATTGAAATAAACATGGATCAGGAATGCAGATTTAAAAACAAGGGCTATAACAAGAAAGCTCCGCTCGCAGCCTCTTCTATGACCTTGGGTGGTCCTGAGTTCTTCCAATGCAGTTGACAAGAGATTGGGAACGCATTATCCTTCCATCCGACCCACTCTCTGCCCAAGCTGTTTTGCGGATGAGACTGAATACTTACATTCTGAACGCTTGTCTTGCTGCCATTTTGCTTTCTCATTACAGAGAATTCAGTTACTTGCAATCAGTGATGGGATTCAAAAATTTTTACTACCGGTTCTGTGGGCGTGGTGTGGCAGGCGTGGTATGGCTTGGTGGGTGTGGTTTGATGGGCATGACAGGAGAAGGATACTCTCCATTTACTCCCCACCCCACTAACCTTCCGTTCTCCTGTTCAGGGGAACAAAGAACATCAGCTGGGAGGCAGCAGGGGCGGGGGCTAGCCTATTTGCTGGTTCTCCAAACTACTTAAAATTTCTCCTACCGGTTCTCCAGAACCTGTCAGAACTGACTGAATACCACCTCTGCTTGGAATACCATACAAAGCTCTAAGCTGCACAAACTCTGTATAGGCATCCCTGCCAGGCCCCAAACCCAAGAATGGCACTTGGTGATTCTTCTAAGTGGAGTTCTTTATTGTTTCTACACCCACAGACAGAATCTTGCCAGACTAACCACGCTACTATCTAAACCAGGGATAGTCAACCTTTTTATACCTACCGCCCACTTTTGTATCTGTGTTAGTAGTAAAATTTTCTAACCGCCCACCGGTTCCACAGTAATGGTGATTTATAAAGTAGGGAAGTCAATTAAATTAAAAAAAAGGAAAGTGCTTCAGTATCAGACAAAACCTCTACCGCCCACCATGAAAGCTGGAATGCCCACTAGTGGGCGGTAGGGACCAGGTTGACTACCACTGGTCTAAACCTACCATATACAGATAGTCCTCAACTTACGACCACTATTAAGCCCAAATTTATGTTGTTAAGTGAGAAATTTATTAAGTGAGTTTGTTCCATTTTGTAACTATTCTTGTGACACTTAAGTGAATCACTGCAGTTCTTAAATTAGTAATACAATGGGGAATCTGGTTTCCCCATTGACTTTGCTTGTCAGACAGGATTACATGATTCTGGAATGCTGCAACTGTCATAAATATAAGTCAGTTGTCAAGCATCTGAATATAAATCACATGACCATGGGGTGCTGCAATGGTCATTAAGTGTGAAACATGGTCATAAGACACTTTTTTCCAGTGCTATTGTAACTTTGAGCAGTCACTGAATGAACTGTTATAAATTGAGGACTACCTGTACTCTGAAAACTATTAGGGAGGGGCTGTCTTCAACCTCTTTCTCTCAACACAAATATATCTGGATTGAGTTGTTCCTCTTGAAGGCACTCTCTTCCTCCTGGGAATCTAACCTATTACATTCCATCACATCCCAGCTGGTCCTACAGTGTCATTATCTGTTGGCTAAGATCTACGAAAGGTGGCTCAGTGACTAAAAGGCTGACCTTGTCGATCAGAAAGGTCAGCAGTTAGGCGGGTCAAATCCCTAGTGCTGCGTAACGGAGTAAGCTTGTCCCAGCTTCTGCCAACCTAGGAGTTCGAAAGCATTTAAAAATGCAAGTAGAAAAAATAGGGGCAACATTTGATGGGAAGGTAATAGCGTTCCGTGTTCCTTCGGCGTTTAGTCATACCAGCCACATGTCCATGGAGACATCTTCAGACAGCCCTGGCTCTTCGGCTTTGAAATGGAGATGAACACCATCCCCTAGAGTCGGGAACAACTAGCACATATGTGTAAGGGGAACCTTTACGTTTACCTTAAGATCTAGGAAAGACACTCTTAAGGCTGCTGCATCTGCTGAAAATTTTCAGTGTGGTGACCCAAATGAAAATGCTCAGGACAAGATGCCCTGGTCATGGAAGACGCCTCCTGGTTCCATTGGAGTTGGCATCAAGTCTTTTAACCTTCGGTTTAAACTAATGTTGCTTTCCATGTCTGGTCTGGTTCCTCTATCCCTTGTTTAAGAGTTTTTGAAAACAACTGAAGATACCTTACATGCTTTTTAGTTTTGTTTTTCTTTTAATTATTTAAAGTTATTATCACTTAACGAGCCCTTGTTTGTTTTTTCTTAAGAATCTGCACTCTACTTATGGATTGTAATGCTATTTAAGTGTAATGTTATTTAAACTTAAACTGAATTAAATTAAATTCAGTACACTTAAATTATTCCTCTCTGTTTAATAGCTTTTTCATCCTGTCACCTTCAGAATTATATTACTTTTGGAGGAACTCCAAAGCCAGCCCTAGAGATGGGAACAGGCATTGCTCACCTCCAGTTAAAAGAAGAGAGCTCATTCATTCTAATTTAGAGATGGTTGGACTGGGGCTGTGGTGTGATCTGTTTGGCCATTAGACAGCTGTTTTTTTTAGGTTGAACAGCATCACATTTTAAGCAACATCACTCCATCTCATTACTGTGAAGTGACCTAGGGTTTGAAGCATATGCCTTGCACATACTTCCTTACAAATCTAAATTGACATATTTACTCTACTGACTCAGTGATACAATAGAATTAGATTTGTAAGCTCAAGAATGGATAATAATAGTTACTGGAATCCATTTATCAGTATATGAAAACATGAATGGTAAGTCAGTAAATACTGGATAAAAATGAGTGAATGATCTAACCCAGGGGTGTCAAACTGGCAGCCCGCGGGCCAGATGCATCATGTGCAGGCCACGCCCACTCCATCTCTGCAAAGGGGAAAAAGTCACAATACATCACGACAACTGCAGGGCGAGTTTGACACCTGTGATCTAACCAGTATTCAGCACTTTTACAATAGAATAACAGAGTTGGAAGGGACTTTGGAGGTCTTCTAGTCCAACCCCCTGCTTAGGCAGGAAACCCTACACCACTTCAAATAAATGGTTATCCAACATCTTCTTAAAAACTTCCAGTGTTGGAGCATTCACAACTTCTGGAGGAAAGTCGTTCCACTGATTAATTGTTCTGTCAGGAAATTTCTCCTTAGTTCTAGGTTGTTCCTCTCCTTGATTAGTTTCCACCCATTGCTTCTTGTCCTACCCCCATGTGCTTTGGAGGAAAGCTTGACTCCCTCTTCTTTGTGGCAGCCCTTGAGATATCAGAACACTGCTATCATGTCACCCCTATTCCTTCTTTTCATTAAACTAGACAAACCCAGTTCTTGCAACCGTTCCTCATGTTTTAGCCTCCAGTCCCCTAATCTTCTTTTAAATAAATCTTTTTTATTTTCAAGGGAAAGTTTTATAAGTGCTTCATTGACTAGAGTCCATCTACATATGGATTACATACAACAATAATAAGTGAGGTTGCTATATCTCTTCTCTACACATTACACAGAGGCAATTTTAGTATATGTATTATATTAGAATTGCTTTGTGAACTCTTTTGCAAAAACCAAGTTACTCTAGGAAATGTTAGTGCATTCTATTTATACAGTGATTTATTAGTAATTCAAATACCCCTTGTTTAATTTTATAAAAAGCATATTCTGAGCTTCCAATAGATATGTACATAACTTTCAAAACCAGAACAAAATTAAATCATTTAAACAAAGAAGGCAAAAGAAACATTGTAGATATGTTCTGCTTCCTCCATGGCTTGGAATGTTTTGTGAATGGAATCAATTACGTTTATAGCTCAGTGCGATATATGAACCCAGCTAATTATGGATTTCTTTAACTTACATCAGGAACTCGGTTGAGTAATCCATGACTTAGCACTACTTTTGACAAGCTGGGGTCTGCCAGTGTTGGGACAAAATTCCCAGAACTGACCATATTGCCTTGGGATTCTGGGAATTGCATTTCCAACATAGAGAAAGTGTGCAGAAATGGCCGGGCATGTTCAGTGTGATGTGTTAAGCCTTGCTTAAGGATGCCCTCTGATTTCTCCAGTATAGTTAAATTAACAGTCTCACACAGTGCAATTTGTATATTATTATTATTATTATTATTATTATTATTATTATTATTATTATTATTATTATTAACATTTATATCGTGCCCTTCTCCACAAAGGACCCAGGGCGGCGCACAGGAATTTAAAAACATACAAAACAATAAATACAAAATTTAAAAACATATTAAATTATGATCATATGCTAAAATCTAATTTTAAAAACCCCAATTTAAAACTATCTAAAAATAGTCCCCACGGGAGGTTAGGCTAGGCCGGCTTGCTGAAAAAGATGTGTCTTTAGACACTGGCGGAAGAGGCGGAAGTCCGAGATGGTACGCAATTCAGGGGATAGGTCGTTCCAAAGGGCAGGGCCCGCCACAGAGAAGGCTCTTCCCCTGGGTGTCGCCAGACGGCATTACCTGGCCGACGGCACCCTGAGAAGGCCCTCTCTGTGGGAGCGGATCGGCCGAAGGGATGTATGGGGCAGGAGGCGGTCTCGCATATATGGATGGGGAGTTATATATGGTTGGGGATATCCCATGGGAGATAAGGAACTTTATGCCCCAGAATACTTATACAGGCTGAGCCTATTGATTACTAAGTAGTGCCAGCTCTGAGGACTCAGAGTTAGCAATTGGGTTACGGTCTTTGAAGGCAGAATTGAGGAATTGCTCAGTGTCGCCCTTCAGAAGATTACTCATGGGATTCAAAACTGCAGATGTGGGAAGCTATGAGAACTAACAAAAAGGAGGAGGAGAAAAAGAAAAAGAAAAGATGCAGCTGAGACTACAGACAATGGCAGAAGACAGCACATACAAACAGAACTAAGACTGAAGCTGCTAGGAAGCCTGACTGGGGACAAAAATGTCAGATAAGCTAGTGAAAAAAGACTGGCTTACAATGTGGTGTTTTTCTTCCAGGTTTTTCTGTGCAAGAAAAATACATGCAAATATGAATATAAATTTTCTTTTCCTAGTCTGTCCACCGATCTTTCCTATGATTAATCCTTGCTGCTGTTTATATAAATCCATGGAGAAAGTTGCCAGAAGCCGCAAGTAAAAGCAAGAATTTATGCTTCTTTCATGTGTAACTGGTTTTTAAGAGCAACTTGTTAGGTAATACTGTACCACAACATTAAGTAGGAAGTAGCAAAATACTATCGCAGGCTTTGACCTTATGTAGCTGAACTAAAACACTTCTCTAGTTCAGAGACAAGCCTGGGTTAATTAGTTGTAATGGAGAAATGTAAACTAACATTGCCACATTTATTTAGAAACAGATTAAGATGGTTTGGAACTGGAATAGAGGCTAAATATTACTCATATTATCCAGGGGTTCTCCAAAGTATGCCACCAAAAAAAAAAAGGTCACTGCTTCACACAGTTGCAGCTGCCCTTTTGCCTTTCTTGAATCTCCTTGACAGACCCCTCTGCTCCCTAGCCTGCTCTACTGGTTGGGTATCTAGGACAGGTTTATGAAGTCAGGATTATGTGAAAGAGAATCATTATTCAGAAACGAACAAGCTTCTAAGGATGTAAAAGAAACAGAAAAATGTATCATTATACACACACATGCACACACTTTGCTAGGTTATATAGCAAAGGCAAAAAAGAAGGGAAAGGCAGTTGGAAGTCACAAAATCCAGGCTCTGGAAGAATGCTTTCTTTTAGTCTAGAAAGTAAATCATTTTTCTTTGGCTTCACAAGGGCTATTTCAGCATATGATTCCACACAATGAGCTACATTATAAACTACAAAGCAAGAATTTTGCTTTTTTTTTTTTTATAAAAAAACAACAACAACCTGACTTCCTTTGGGTTAGAAGGAAGAGGCAGAAGAAATCATGCAATTTAGAACCAAAAGACTTTGACTAAAAATTAAACTTTGGAACCATAATTTATGCCAAGATGGAAAAGAGTCCATCTTAAAAAAGATGGGTTTAATTTTATTTTTATTTTATTTTATTTTATTAAATTTATACCCCGCCCTTCTCCTTGTTAGGACCCAGGGCGGCGCACAGGCATTATTTAAGAACACAAAATACAATAAATATCTATTAAAATGTATTAAATTAATAAACCCGTGCTAAAACCCAATATTAAAACCCTTGCCAATTATAAATTATTTTCTTAAAAAGTCAGAAATGGGGGCTATCCTAGGCCGGCTTGTTGGAATAAATACGTCTTAAGACGTTGGCGGAAGAGGCGGAGGTCCGAGATAGTACGGAGGTCGGGGGGTAGGTCGTTCCAGAGGGCGTTTAAGGCATTAGTGCAGAATTCCAGAAGCTCCTTGGATTTTTAAATAGGATGAAGATTTTTGATCAAACATAATGGGACATAATGTTTATAGGTGTCTTAAATCTAATGTCAGACTGTCTGGATTCCAAAGAAGTCCAGAGCCAAGAGAAAATTGAGCATCCAACAAAAGAAGATGGGTCCAAGATATAGTATCATCATTTGGTAAAGGCAATACCACTTTTTAAAATGTGGTTTCTATATCTATAGGGCAAATCCATTAGACTAATAACACCAGGATTGTGAACTCATACTCATTATACATCACTCAAAGTCATTTGTGTGAGATAGGAAGACATATAAATTTGATAGATAAATAAATTCATAATATACCGTATGGAATTAAGAATGTGTGGAATGTGAATGTAGACCAATCACTCTAAAAATATTTCTCCCAAATTGTCCACACTTCTCTCTTGTCACGGGTAACTTTGAAGCTGCTGAATATAAGTCCATTTGATGGTATGTCTAGATACTGGATTCATTAAACTAGTTTCTAATTTATTAAAGCAGCATCTTTAAGAAATGTGTACCCAGAAAGTAGATATTTTTCTTTTTTTATGCATTTCTTTCCTACATGTAAGCTGGAATGTAGGCTTTCATATAGTCCATCTGATGGCAAATCTAGTTTCTGGATTTATTAAACTATTTTCTAATTTATTAAAGGAACAACATTAAGAAATGTACAGTCAATAAACAGGGTTTTTTTTCTATTTTTACGCATTTCTTTCCTACATCTTTATCAAAAAATTTATTTTGGCTATGATCACCCAGCATGCAAAACCATAGTTTGCTTTACCACAATTTATTAAATAAACCATAACTAGTTGAGTCCACAGAACTGAAATTATAAAGCGCAAGCTACAAACAATTCTGTCTGGAATCCTACGTTAGGGTTAAACGAACACAACTGCAGAGCAGAAAATTACCCAGAGCTGGGCTGAACATTATGACATCACTACAGGGACCAATATTTAGAGCCAAATTTCCACCCTCCCATGTGAATAATACACTTGATCAAGGGCCAATTCATGCAATGAGTGCTACCAAGCAATACACTAAGCATATAAAAAAAATGCCTGTCAGTTTTTCTCTGGCAAAACCCATTAGCATTTGATCTTCTGAGGGATCCCATATTTCAAAATGAACTTGCCTGGGCATTAGGTGCAAAGGGTCTCACTTTCTGAGCTCTGTTTGTTGGGCATATAGGAGAAGAGTTTCTTCTATATGGCTCACATCCATGGACACCTGGAGGGGACAAGGGGAAAAGTGATATCGTACACTTCATAATGGAACTGATAGAAAATGTTGTCAATGGGAAAAAACATGATTGGTACGACTCTGATAAATGATAAAGGAAGTCTTTTTTGTTCAGCTATGCCTTTGTAATCGGAGTTAGCTTTCATACCAGTTATAATTGTTTCAATGACATTTTAACTCTAGTTATGTTTTGTATTGTTAGCTGCCTTGATTGCCCTGTGGGCAGAAAGGCAGGATATAAATAAAATAAATCTCTACACACATATTAGTCTAGCTTAACTCACAGGAAACAGGGACGCTTCACATGATATGCCTTAAGGCAATGTACTACTCCCTCCTTCAGCTGTCTGTCTTATAATTCCTCCAAACTAATCAAAATTTATCAGCTTTCTCTCACCTGATGCCTGCCCAGAATTTCCATGCAGACTGCCAATCTACCTTCTACCCAACAGAGCAGAAAGGAGTTCCACTCACGAATCCTTTTGCAACCCCATAAATATGCTTAATTGTAAACTGGATGGCAAAACTTCAGCCACAGAATGGCATCCACTAAAAAGATTACAATATTGCCTACCCTGATTCATGTCAATAATACTCTAAACAAAGCAGGTACTTCCTCATCTTTCTCTTCTTAATTTGTGTGTGTTAAGCTGAGGCATAGTTGAAGGACTTAATGTTAGAGCTCTTTTAACTGAGTCCAAGCAAAAAGGCAATGTTGCAAGCAAAGGACAAGTAGTCCATTTGTAGATCTCACTTCTTCTTTCAATGGCCAGCACCCCCCCCTTTCCCCCCCCCTCAGTTTTCTATCTAGCAGAACTCATTCATGTCATGTGTTGAGGCGTGGCTGCCTCTTCATAAGAATTATGGCTGTGTGGTCTATCTGCTAAGCATGGATCCCCTTTTGTTGTTCAATCCTAACTTGAGATTTTGGAGGTTGGGTGGAGCACTTGTGAAAGAGTATCGAAAAAAGGGGTGTATCAGCCTCAGATTGCACATGGCAGAGAAGCTGTTATCTGTCTATCTGCAGCAGAGAAGAAAGTTAAACAGGTTGGCTGGTTTTTGGGTCATGTGCAAAAAGAATAGGATTGCTGCATTTTTCCCCACAAGGGGCTTCCTGACTACAATCAATGGAATTTATAGGGCAGCACATCGGGAAAGTGCCGTTTGAGAAAAGTGCTTTATACAAGCTATCTTTTCCAGCACACCATATTAACCACATTGAGTTTGCATATGTGAGAGATGCCTATCTACACAGAAATATTATAATTAATGCTATTCAGGGATAAAAGGTACCGATATAGAAAATCTGTGCCTGGTTCTTTCATGCCTTCTTATTTTATCCCAGAGAGATGTAGGCTAGATGGCAGAATCTATCTGGGTAGGGAAGAGAAATAAAAGGATAAAGGCACTTAGCCTCATCCAGATCGTTCTTCCCGCCCAGAGAGGATGTCTATTAAATCAATTTTGGTCAAATTTCTTACCAATTACAGTTAGATCACAAACATTTCAGTGACTATATTGTATAGTGAATAATAATACTGATTGTCAGTATTCACATGAGAAGGTTGGCAATCTCTGGATAATTTTGTCACTCCTTGGAGTCTACACATGCATACAATCATATTTTCCCCACCTCTGGGAAATATACAACTACATCTCAATGATTGCCAACATTCAGAAGAGTGCCTAAGTTTTCCGTAGGATAGTACATTTGTCCAGGATCCTAAAGATTCATGAGCAAATGACACGTTTTCTTAAGGATCACACTTTCCCCCCTCGCATATTCAAATCCAGCCACCCGTTCACTGCAGCATCAATTTGTCCTTTGGCTGCTCTCCAAAGAAATCCAAAAGCAAAAACAAAACCAAAGCTCGTTTAATGAAGGATGATTTTAGACGACAATGATAATAATAACAACAACAATAATTAATAGTAGAAGTAGTACAATATTACCTAGTGCTGGTCTTTGAAAGCCCCGGGACTTTTCTCCGGTTCTCAACAGGGATGGTTTAGGGCTGAAAGACGGACGGATCTTGAAGCGATCCAGTCAGTTAATCAACTGAGTTAGGAGGAGAGCGAGATCCCCGGCAGAGCGAGGCCGCCCTTCGCAGCCAATGAATGCTCAGCAAGTTCTGCGCGTGGATTTCAGCCTGGTGAAGAGCTCCCAGTCCTGGAGAGGCAGCCGCACCGCCGCCCTCCCCGCCTTCCACCGCCGGAGCTGCTCAGGCTGATCTCTTGCAAGGGACCCCCGGCGTGCTTATCGCTACGGTTAGGTCCCAATTTCTGCCTCCGCACCCCGACTGGCTCGCTCCTCGAGGTCCCGCACGCCGGTCGCTTCCCGCCGCTCCAGGGGGCTCTCTTCCGGCTCTTTTAGCTTACTGGAGACCGACGGCGGGAGCGCCCTGCGCCGCTCGGCTCGCCTCTTTCTCCCCGCGAATGCCTTCCTCTCCGGTGTAGGTGACGAGCAGCCGTTGGCCCGGAGCCCAGCACCACCATCCCCCCCGCGACGCGACCCGGGCAAGCAGCAGCCTCTCCTTCCCGCGGGAAGCGAAGGTCAAGAGCGATTCTCGCAAGCGGCGGTGGCTTACGGGTTTTGCAGTCCCTCCACCCAGGAGCGTTGGGGGGCAGGGGGGCCGGCGCGGGGGAGAACTGGGCAACAGCGCCGCGCGCAGAACCCACACCCGCGCGCAAAACTCCTCGAGGTGCCTGAGGAAAGCGGGACTTTTGACTCCGCTCCAGCCTGGCCTTGGCCCTGCTCTGCCTCTTGCCCGCCTTGGATGGCGAGCGGGAAGCCGCTTCTTTCCCCCCCCCCCCCCCCTCTCCGCCCGACCCCGGGGTCCAGCCACACGAGCTGCGGTTGGGGGCGGGAGCTCCCTGCCCCTGGCTTAGCAGCGTGCGGCGGCGGCGGCGGCGGCGGCTTCTGCAGTCTGGCAAGCGCCTGGCTCGGCGAGGCTGGGAGCGCTGCTGCTGAGACCAAGCGCGCCTCTGTGCTGAGCTGAGCTGAGCGAAGCAGTGAATTAAAGTGAGTTAGTCAGGCGGCAGGTTGGCAGCATGGCCGCTCCCTCCAGAGAGCGAGACGGACGGAGGCAGGAAGGAGCGGAGGGGAAAATGGAGTGGTTGTCTAATTGGGGAGTCTCGGGGGAGGGGGAGGCTACGCCGGGACGGTCCCGAGGGATGTGACGGTCTTTGCTGTTGTGCCAAACATCCTCTTTTGTTAAATTCCAGATGTTTTAATTCCAGACGAGGGCAGCCATCTATGTATAAAATGTACGTCCGCCCCGGTGCGCTCTTGCTCTTTTATTCTCATCCCACAAAGTGCTCCTCATCCCACATTCTCCTCCTATGTAAATCCTTTGCCAGCAAAAGCCACAAAATACACAAATCAAAGGATGTGCTGCTAATTTTTGAGAGGAACGTATCTGTAGGCCTTGTATAATTGTCCTCCCTCATGCGCAGGCAGGGACACACACACACACACACACACAAACACACACACACACAAAAGCAGGTGAAATGTCTCCAGCTATAGTTAATATACTTTAAAACTCTTTTCTGCCTTCAAATTGTTTTATAACATAGTGGATACAAAAAAATAACCCCAAACACCATAACAGGCAAGATTTTCAGAAATATTGTTCTGTCCAGCTCCAAAATTCCAAGATTGGCATTGCAGTCTTAACAGCTCTGGTGGAGGAGAGAAAGGTGAATGAATGCAGACAGAGAGATAATGCCAAGTAATAGGATTTAATCATTGCTTTCTTATATAGGCTACTGGAGGTTAAGCACTTAGTGACACTGTGCCACTTAGAAAAATATCACAGTACTAATCCTTTAAGAAAATAATCTTTAAAAATCTTTTTCAAAAGAAAATTCTTTCTTTTAAATCTTTATTTACCTTCCCCCAATAAACACAAGCATATTAAAGGGGGCATTGGTGGGTTTTGTTTTTTTCCTCATATTGCTGAATGTTAATGGTGTAAGCTGCCCGGGATCACTGTGCTACAGTAGTTGGGCAGCCATATACATGTGTTATATAAATAAATAAACAACAAAACAACTTACTAATCCAAGTAAAACAAGCATTTCTATAGGAAAAGAATATAAAGATACAAGTTTTATATAATTGATTTATATATGATATAAAGAAATAATATTTTGTACTTTAAAATTGAAATACTGCTTCTGTGGAATTTTTGACAAGTGATATAAAAGAAGCCAAGTAATATAGCATTTAGTTTTTGGAAGAAATAGTGACTTTGCCATTGCTGCTCAAGAATGATAGGTTTGTAGGTATCCTATCATCTAGATAGTACAAATTTAGCTACTATTAAATGGAAGAAGATGGAATCCTTTCTATTAATGAGTTAGCATCATCAGTTTCCAAGACAAGCATTAATAGATTCAGCGATGGAGTTTGAACATTGCACTCATGGCTGTTAAGCAAGCCGTTGTTGACTGTATTTGTTTGTGTTCAGCCAAAATTAACCACAATGATGACCTACAGAAATGATTTAAATAATTATCAAATTATTAGTATGGGAATATATAAACTCCCTCAAAAGTGATGAGATCCTGATGGCATAATATACATTTCCCATTTTTAGCTTGTTGGTGCATATCAACCACTTGCTCATAATTTAAAACATATTCTTTGGTGTTATTACATATAAAGACAATAGGGTGTTTTCTTGAAGCTTGTGCTTTGTGTGTGTGTGTGTGTGTGTAAAGTTATACCTGGAATTCCTTCCCAGAATAGCTATTGAAGTGACATTCTTATTCAAATTGCCCTCCAGCTTTCCCCTTCCTGCATTTTATTAAACTTCTGGATTAACTCTAAGTGAAAAGTATGTTTTATCAAGCTGAAAAACGACTACTAATCGTAAACAGTGGCTATACCTGTTTCTACTATCAGGGTTAAGGCTAAAGAAACGTGGACATGAGGGGTTGTTTTTTTGCAGACATTTCATTACCCAAACTAGTTAATATCATCGGTGCCAATCAGTGAAACATCTGCAAGAAAACAACCAAACGCAGAGCACCAAGGACCTCTCATTTTGACCCTGAGCTACAAATATTCTCCTTTATTAGAAAATAGGAAATAGTTGAAAAGTCGCCATGTGGCTTATTTGATGCATTATGTCTGGCTTGTATATTTCAGACTATGCTGGCTTGGATTAATCATTCCTTTTGTCATCTGCAACTGGGAAGAAGCAGAAATATATATGTGTGTGTGTGTGTGAGATACACATATATAGCCATATACCATATGTGTGTTAGTGGGTGGGTGAGTATATACACACACACACACATCTCTTTCCTCCTTCCTTTCATCTTTTAGCCTGTCAAAATTTATTTATACTCTAAACTCAGGGGAGAAGATATCAAATTCCATAAATATGAAAGACCTTGACAGCACTTCATATGCAAAAATGAAGCATTTTTATCCTGATGTATACTACCCTTTGGAAATATACCAGACACCTACATTTTTGATGTCACTTTGTATCAAGCACATGAAGGACCAATGATATACAATAAATTCCTAAACAGCACTCGATTCTTGATGTTCTTTACAAAGGTGTAAGATGGGTGGCCAATAAATTCTATAAATAAATAAATTTGTGTTTTTGCCTCAGTGTTTCTTCTTTATATTGTTTATCCATGCTGATTTTTAGTAAAATAAAACCTAGAATTCTCAATTGAGGCAGAAGTGATAGGCTCATCATATTTGGGATATTATGCAAGACCCTGAAATTTTGAGAAGTTTATTTCTCTGGGGAAGACAAAACGAAAGCAAAAAAGAAAATGATTACAACAAGCGGGACTATGATTAGGCTTAGAATGCACTGGTGGAAGGTTTGAAGAACAAGAAAAATCTGTCTATGGGGTCACTAAAAGTTGGCACTGACTTGGTCCATAATCATAATTTCTGCTTACATATCTTGTAGTGTTTCTTGCTATTTGCTTCTCTGTTAGGGAAGGTGATTCCTTCCATGTCTCCATTGTCCATTTAGCAATCTATATGATACCTCAATGTACTGTGTTTATCCTCTTCTAGGACAGCTTACAATCCAAATGGCTTGTGGAGCAGCAGGTCTGTATTTGGCTACACATTTTTCGTTTTGAGTATAGAAAGAGGTAAGTATCCAAAAACAAAATTGGTAGTAGATTTCAGATTTCAGGTATCAGATTTCACAAAACATGGGAATGAACGTAGACATTTGTTCCTGGTGAATGGATGTTTTTGTCTGGGCATGTCCTCTATCGTAGTTTTGCAATAGTGCCTATGTGACAAGCTCTTCAGATTCCACATGTGTCCACTGGCCTCAGGCCTGCAGCTTAGCATGCTGGCTCTAACCCAATATTTCCCTATCCACGTTATCTGATCTTTTCAGTGAGACGCTGTGCAGGAGAGCTATTCTTTCTTTCATGAGAACATGATAAAAAATTCCTGTGTAAATAGTCTTGTTTACACAGGCAATTGTAAAGAGACTTGTGCTAAAGACCTGTGTATCCTCCTGGCCAGTACATTTAATCCTATATAGTACTCAGAAAACCTGGGTGAAGGCTGATTTCTAATATAAATTGCACCAAAGCTGCATTTCAAGGCCATCTACATATTTATTCTTGTAACACACTCAGTACAGGTTAGATAAGCATCATCATCCTGGCGTATTAAAATAATGAGACTATAAACAGCACTAAATACCTAAGGAAATGTATGCTCCTATGGTAACATGGGTGCCGGGACAAGGGACTTTGAAAAGATAGAATCGAAAGAAATTCTTATCTGCCAGGCTTCTGACTTCTAAACCAGCATGAAGAGAATAGCCTGATTTAATACTTGCTGATGATAACTGTAAAGCAAATTTAAAAACTGGACACATTTTACTTCTGCCCAATTAGCCTCTAAATGTCCTTCTAGTCATTGCATTCATTTCTGGGCTGGCTCTAGGATTAGGCAGCAGATTCAACCTTCACCATTTATGAGCTGTTAGAAGATGGAGCCATGTGTGTTACCTAAATGAGGCTGCCAGCTAGCCTTGAAAGATGCTCTCCTGCTGCTGCTTCTTAGCCGTGTAATGGAAAAAGAGAAAGGAGACCAATTCTTCATTTCAGTCATCCAAAGTCTGGCTGCCAAGAAGTCCATCAAAAATCTTCAGTACTCGGAAAGCTCTCTTTTCTGCAGTTTTTTGCTTCGACTGGGGCTTGAAGCAGGCCTACCCTTTATGATTAGTTTCATTTGAGAACGTATATTTTTTTTATTAGTGGCTCCATAAATTTCTACTATGATTTGGGGTTAGACCAGATCAGTTCCAGGAGGTATGAGCTACAACTCATATCCATATCTAATTCATACCTAATAGGAGATAGCAACAGTGTTAACTGCAAGGAGTGCCAAGCGCTCGTAATGCCCAGTGGTGGGATTCCAAATCTTTTCCTACCGGTTCTATGAGAGAGCACTTTGCATACGTGAGCAGCACTCAAAGACCACCCTCACTGTCAGTGCTGGTGAGCTGAGCTATTTTTTAGCCCAGCTGAGGTGCGGCAATCTGCTTTGCCACACAAATCAGCTGAGCTGAAAAAAAACAAGGGAATATAGGACACGGAACAACGGGAGTGGGAGGGCAGGGCCAACCAGAGGTGGTATCTGCTGGTTCTCTGAACTACTCAAAAATTCCGCTATTGGTTTGCCGAACTGGTCTGAATACCACCTCTGGTAATGCCCCTATCTAGGATACTGCAACCTCATGCTGGAAAGGCAATTAAGTACAGCAATAAATACTGTACAGGAGCTGATATCTGACCAAGGAGGTTGCATGCTGATACTAAGTATAATCCAAAACAACCTTTCTTGGCAAGTCACACAGCTTTCCCTGGGCAATATGACCCTATGCCATTCAGAACAGGACAAGCAAATCTAAATAGTTCAAATCAGAATTTAAACAGCTGATTTCAAACAATTAGAAACATCTTTCATATGCGTGTATGTGTGTGCGTGTGTGAAGTTTTTGAGCTGAGAAATAAATAAGGGAGACTAGGATATATATATAATTGTTCCGCAACACCCTGTTAGGGCCCCAATTAAGGGAGGAAGCATACTGTTTCCTTTACTATACTAGTCTCCCTGATTTCGGCTCATCACCAGAGACCATCTAGACAGAAAGCCATGAGTTCCGTTGTGTTAATTTTTTTAATATGTGTGTTAGTATTATGATTATAATATGTGTGTTAGTATTATTTATTGATCAGCTCATAATACTAACGTGTGTGTGTGTGTGTAATTGTTTTCACAACATCCTGTTAAGGGCCCCATTAAGGGAGGAGACATACTGTTTCCTTTCTTGCCTTTCCTTCCTATTGATCAGCTCATAACACTAACATACATACATACATACATACATACATACATACATACATACATACATATGTTATAGTCACAGACAGAAGCCCGCCTGATGATGACAAGTGAGATCTTGTCGAAACGTTGCAATAACATCTCCATGCTATATACACGGGAAAATCCCCGAAGCCAGCAATGCCAGCATATATAGGTAATTGTTTCTCAACTACCTGTTATTAGGCCCCAATTAAGGGAGGAGACATACTGTTTCCTTTCCTGCCTTTCAACTCATCACCAGAAGTCATCTAGACAGCAAGCCAGGAATTATGTTGTATGATTTTTTAGATATGTGTGTTAGTTACCCATTGATCAGCTCATAAAACTAACACACACACACACACACACACACACATATATATATATGCTTTCGTAGATTTTCACGGGTGTAGGTATGGCATTGCTTGCTTCGGGTATTTTCCCGTGTATAAGGCATGGAAATGTTATTGCAACATTTCGACAAGATCTCACTTGTCATTGTCAGGCTTTGGTCTGTGACTGTGACTGCGAAGGCATGGCCCTTTTTTAAATCTTGGTGGGGGTGTGTAGCGTGCTGACTATTGTTGTGAGTGTGTTGATTGGCTGTGCAGCTGCATCATGACTGGTATATTGATGCTGATTGGTATTTGTATGTTTCTCCTTATGTTTCTCCTGACTTTTAAAAAATAAATTATAATTTGGTAAGGTTTTAACATGGGTTTTAGCACGGGTTTAATTAATTTAATATATTTTAATTGATATATATTGTATTTTGTGGTTTTAAATAATGCCTGTGCGCCGCCCTGGGTCCTAACGAGGAGAAGGGCGGGGTATAAATTTAATAAAATAAAAAAAATAAAAATAAAATTTGAATTTCAACTGCTTGGGTGGAGGGTGGGGCTCGTCTGCTGGTCAGTGCTGGTTTCCAGTTGTCTGGTAGGCGGGAGGTGTCATCACGTTTGTTCATACTGTTAGATTGCTTCTCTATTTCAATGGCTTCTCTGATTATTCTCCTGTTCAGTTGTTCAGCCTTGGAGATCATTTTAGTTCCTTGAAAGTCAATGTCATGTCCTGTAGTTTTGAAATGCTGATAAAGAGATGAGGTATTAAGTTGATTTTTTAATGCATTTTTATGCTCTGTGATACGTGCACTTATCCTTCTGTTGGTTTGTCCTATATAAGTGGCAGGGCAGATTTTACATGGAATTTTGTAGACCCCTGGGCTTTCTAGCTGGATCTTGTCTTTGGGGTTCCTTAGAATATTGGTTATTTTTTGGTTGGTGTTGAAGGCTGCCTTTATGTTGTGCTTGTGGAGAATTTTGCTGATTTTGTCTGGTACCTTTAATGTATGGGATGAGGGCAATGCCATTTTCCTGTTCTTTGTCTTGGTTCTTGGGGGGTGTCTCTTTTTGGATTAGTTTGGTGATTGTTTTTCTTCTGAATCCGTTGGATATTAATGTATTTGTGAGGAAGTGTAATTCGGTTTTCAGGTGGTCTTTGTCAGCTAGGCGTTTGGTTCTGTGTATGAGGGTTTTGGCTACAGAGTTTATCTGCAGGGTGGTGATGGGATTGTGCATTTAGGTAGCGGTTGGTGTGTGTTTTTTTCCGGTAGATGGTGTGTCCCAGGGAGCCATTAGGCTTTTTGTAGATTAGGACGTCTAGAAAAAAACCTAATGGCTCCCTGGGACACACCATCTACCGAAAAAAACACACACCAACCGCTACCTAAATGCACAATCCCATCAACACCCTGCACTGATAAACTCTTTAGCCAAAACCCTCATACACAGAACCAAACGCCTAGCTGACAAAGACCACCTGAAAACCGAATTACACTTCCTCACAAATACATTAATATCCAACGGATTCAGAAGAAAAACAATCACCAAACTAATCCAAAAAGAGCCACCCCCCCAAGAACCAAGACAAAGAACAGGAAAATGGCATTGCCCTCATCCCATACATTAAAGGTACCACAGGCAAAATCAGCAAAATTCTCCACAAGCACAACATAAAGACAGCCTTCAACACCGACCAAAAAATAACCAATATCCTAAGGAACATTGCACATTTGAAGAGCAATCAATTTATTTTCTCAAAAGCATCTGGGAAATATATGCATATGGCATATTGTATGGATGGCTATATTCTCATAATATATATTGCCTATGTTTTTGTATCCACTTTTGTTGCCTAATGCAGTTACATCTCTGTAATCTGTTTTAAAAGTTAGTGATGCATGAAATAATTGGCAATTTGGCTGCCCTTTAATGACATCTGAAAATTGCTGACGGAAGCAGGCACTATCTGTGCTGTACAACAGATGATGATAAGGCTAGGAGAAGATTCTCTTTGTCATGTTCCCATCCAAATGCAGGCAGTGTGTCACGGATTAACAGAAAGCCAAAACCAAAGTGGCCACTGGGTGTCACTGAGTCTCTACAGACAGGCTGTAGAACGAGGGTGTACTTGTGTGCAGGAAAGAGAGACTGCAAGTCCTGAAATCCACTCCTTTCCTGGCTTGTGCCTCCATCTAAAAAACTCCCCATGGAATAGCCTTCCACGGACATCTCCATGACTTCTGGCCTTTCTTTCAAGTCTTTGGTATGTTGTTTTGACGCAGAGAGCATTTCTGCTGGGAGAGGAAAAAGAAAAGATAAGATTGTTGCTCACTTGTACATCTTATCTTATTTGAACACAATCTAATTTATAAAGCTTTCCAGTCAATAAAATATTTGCTAAGCAAAATCATAGCCATGGATCTAACAAGAAAGTCACTAGTGACATTTGAGAGAGACTAAAAATCCAGGACTCTTTGCTGACATGCATTCTTTTATTTGTTGGAGAAAAATATGGCTTAGAGAGGCTAAGGAAGATATATAACTAGATCAATTGGTTCTTGCTATTTGAGCTGTTGCAACTTTATGAATCAAACATGTACTTTCTCTCTACTGCTATTTCTATTTTATATAGTGCAAGAGCTGTGGAATTCTGATGATCTTTTATTCATACAAGTGAAAAGAAATGCCCAAATATTGGCGGTAAAACTGTAGAAAAGGTATATATTATCTTTAATAGCTGTACAGGAGACAGAACCTTAACAAAAAAGCATTATTTTTTCTCCACAGTGCTACACTTTAGCAAGCTATCCAATGCACTGTTAGTTATCTCTTACATATTTCAAGAATTGCAGTCTTTCTTTCTAGAACATCAAATGCATTGTTCGGGCAATCCATTGAAAGTGGATTTCCCCATAAATTCATTTATTTTGTCCTAAGATTAAAGGGCAGTCATACAAGCACAATAACATAACACAAAGGAAGCTTTTGGAGAGCATATCAAGTATGGTGAAGATAGACGAGAATTTAGACTAGAGATCTCTAGAGGCTCAAGAGGATTAGCTGAGCCCTATAATCCCCCACCTTGCAGGATCAATTTCTGAAAGAATCACAACGTGAGCTGAGATAATTGCTTTATTTTGACTTTGTCACTTGGGTCCATTCTTCCTTTGAATTTTTAAATCAGAATATTGGCAAAAGGCAGTACAATAAAGATAAGATCAAATCAGAGATGGGAGGACTTCCTGTTGTGGGAGAGATTTCCCCCCAAAAAACAATGCACTGAATTCAATATGTTTATTCTAAGCTATTGGACTTAATGTTTCAATTCTAAGTAAGATCTGGATCTGGAAACAATATGATGTTGCAAGGATCTGATGATCTTTTGATAATCTACTACAACCTTCCTGAAATGAAGGATTTAAACAGCTATAAGCCAATGCAATTATACTGACAAGGAATTTAGGAGGTGGTCCAGTAGACTGGGGAGCATTACATTAGAATTGGGTAGATTTTGTGATACATACGTTTTTGACGTATATCTCAGGTTGTGTCATTTTTACTCATTTCTCATCTCTTAAAATAATGGGAAGCATCTATTTTTTATGCTCGCAATCCAGATTTTTTTCCATTGACTTGAACCACTATTATAATATGCTTGTAATTGTTCTAAATTAAATGTAGCTCCAATGTTGTGAAGGTTCTCAGATTATCCTTAGTTGGAAAACTTTCCGTTGTCTCAATTGCAATTCAATAGAGAATAATAGGTGTTCCTTGAAGGTCTAGTCCAGTGATGGCTAACCTTTTTGTCCTTGTGCGCTGAAGGTGTGCGTGTGCATGAGATAGAGCACATGTGCATGCCCACACCCATTAAGCAATGGGCATACGACACACACACACCATGCCCTCCCCCCATGCATGTGCACACGACTCCCCCTATGACCCAATTTGGGCCTAGCAGGCCTCCCTGAAGTCTCCTGGAACAAAAAAGGGGTGTGGAGGGCATTGCCTACCCACAGTCTCCTGTCGTCCCCTCCCGCACGCTCATCTCCCGCATGCACAGTAGAGACTTGAAAATCAGCTGGCCACCAGGAGGCACATGCATGCACGCACAGTGGAGTTCAACTAGACAACAGCTTGTGTGCCCACAGAGAGAGCTCCACATGCCATTTGTGGCATGCGTGCCATAGGCTTGCCATCACGGTCAAATCCCATAGATAAGGGCCTCTTTGCCATGGATATCCTGACAATCTCTGCTGTTGATTAGAGAAATACAATAAGACTCTTCTAGGCAAAAGAGATAAGCCCAACTTGCTACTGGAAGGACACTGGCTGATAAGGAAAGCTGTTATCCTTTGATGATTAATAACTAGCTAGATTGTGTTTAGTATATCATCGAAGGATTATTAGTTAATTAATAGTTATTTACAATAAGAGTAACTAATAATAATGTTATAGTTTAATGATAAATATCTATGTATCTATGTATTTGTAGAAATCTATGAGATTAGATATAAACAAATTTAAGACTATTAGATACTACTGAAGAATAATTATAGTTGATACTGGATGCTAATGGTAATTGTTATATTTTGATGATTAATAATTAGTTAGATGGTTTTAGAATATTATTGTATGTATATGCGTACAGTGGTACCTCGGTTCACAAACGCTTCTGTTCACGAACAACTCGGCTCACGAAAAGAAAAGTTCATCAAAATATGCTCCGATTCACGAACCGCTTCGGTTCACGAACAGAAAAGTTCATCAAAATATGCTCCGGTTCACAAACTCCGCTTCGGTTCGCGACCAGAGTCAGTTCAAGAATTAAAACCAAAAAAAAGATCAGAACGGATTAACCGGATTTACAATACAATACAATAGCAGAGTTGGAAGGGACCTTGTAGGTCTTCTAGTCCAACCCCCTGCGTGGGCAGGAACCTTATACCATTTCAGACAAATGGCCATCTAACATCTTTTTAAAGGCTTCCAGGGTTGGGGCATTCACAACTTCTGGAGGCAAGCTGTTCCAGAGGTTAATTGTTCTAACTGTCAGGAAATTTCTCCTTAGTTCTAAGTTGCTTCTCTCCTTGATTAGTTTCCACCCATTGCTTCTTGTCCTACCCCCAGGTGCCTTGGAGAATAGTTTGGCTCCCTCTTCTTTGTGGCACCCTCTGAGATATCGGAACACTGCTATCATGTCTCCCCTGGTCCTTCTCTTCATCAAACTAGACATACCCAGCTCCTGCAGCCATTCTTCATATGTTTTAGTCTCCAGTTCCCTAATCATTTTGGTTGCTCTTCTCTGCACTCTTTCCAGAGTCTCCACGTCTTTTCTACATCGTGGCAACCAAAACTGTATGCAGTATTCCAAGTGTGGCCTTACCAAGGCACTATACAGTGGCATTAACACTTCACGTGATCTAGATTCTATCCCTCTGTTTATGCAGCCTAGAACTGTGTTGGCTTTTTTGGCAGCTGCTGCACACTGCTGGCTCATATTCAAATGGTTGTCCACTAGGATTCCTAGATCCCTCTCACAGTTGCTACTATTGAGCAAGGTACCACCTATACTGTACTTGTGCATTTTGTTTTTCTTGCCTATATGTAGGACCTTACTTTTTTCACAATTGAATTTCATTTTATTACATAGTGCCCAATGTTCAAGTTTGTCTAGATCCTTCTGTATCTTAAGCCTATCTTCTGGAGTGTTGGCTATTCCTGCCAGTTTGGTGTCGTCTGCAAATTTGATGAGTTCCCCATTTATCCCCTCATCCAAATCGTTGATGAAGATGTTAAAGAGTACTGGGCCTAAAACAGAGCCTTGGGGGACTCCACTGCATACTTCCTTCCATGTAGATGCAGTTCCATTGAGGACTACACGTTGAGTGCGGTTGGTCAGCCAGTTGCGAATCCATCTGGTGGTGATGCTGTCTAACCCACAATTTTCTACTTTATCTAATAGTAGGTTATGGTCTACTTTATCAAATGCCTTACTGAAGTCCAGGTAAATTATATCAACAGCATTCCTCTGGTCCACTGATTTTGTCACTTTGTCAAAGAATGCAATTAGATTCGTCTGGCATGATCTGTTTTTGACAAAACCATGTTGGCTTTTGGCTATTACTTTGTTTGCTTCTAGGTGTTCACTTATTTGTTGTTTAATTATCTTTTCCAGAATCTTTCCTGGTATTGAGGTCAGGCTGATGGGTCTATAGTTTCCTGGATCTGTTTTTTTTTCCTTTTTTGAAGATGGGAACCACATCAGCTCTTTTCCAGTCTTCTGGCAGTTCCCCGGTACTCCAGGATCTCTGAAAGATATAGTTCAGTGGTTCTGACATCTCGTCTGCCAGTTCCTTCAGAACCCTGGGGTGTAATCCATCCGGTCCTGGTGATTTGAACTCGTCCAGGGCAGACAGGTGCTCACTTACCATTTTCTTCCCTATTTCAACTTGTGTTCCTAATCTGATTTTTGTGGTGCTGTTTTTGATTGGTTGGACTGTTTTATCCCTTTGTGTAAAGACAGATGCAAAAAAAGAGTTAAATAGTTCTGCTTTCTCCCTGTTGCTTATCATCTTCTTGCCATTTTCTCCCAGCAGTGGACCAATTGTTTCCTTAACTTTTTTCTTATTTTTAACATGTTGGAAGAAGCTTTTTTTATTATTTTTTACTTTTTTGGCAAGCATTTCTTCATTGCGAGCCTTAGCTTTCCTCACTTCGTCTTTACAGGCTCGGGCTATTTGCTGATATTTTGCCTTAGTTATGTCCCCCTTTTTCCACTTTTTATATTTATCCTTTTTGTCTTTCAATTTGTCAGAGAGTTCTTTATGCAGCCATGCTGGTTTCTTTTGGGAACTGTTATTTTTCTTCTTCATTGGTATTGCGCTGGACTGAATTTACATTTAATTTACATTAAACCCTATGGGAAACTGTGCCTCGGTTCACAACCAATTCGGTTCGCGACCAGAGTCAGTTCAAGAATTAAAACCAAAAAAAAGATCAGAACGGATTAACTGGATTTACATTAAACCCTATGGGAAACTGTGCCTTGGTTCACAACCAATTCGGTTCGCGACCAGAGTCAGTTCACGAATTAAGTTCGTGAACCGAGGTACCACTGTATATCTGTTGGGAATAGAAAATGGACGCTATTAGATGGTTGTGTTTTAAAGACATGTTTGAAGAAGAAGATAGATTAAATTTGGAATATTAGATGAGAATTTTGGTGTACTGATATTAAGGTATATGATGAAATTTCTGATTTATAATTTATAAAATGAGATTATTTATGAATGATAATTATTTTAGAGATGCACAGAAGTTATGTGAGGACAGTCGGTATGCTTTCGAAAGGATACAATGTAGAGCAGGCATGTCCAAACTTGGGAACTTTAAGAGTTGTGGACTTCAACTCCCAGAATTCCCCAGCCAGCCATGCTGGCTGGGGAATTCTGGGAGTTGAAGTCCACAACTCTTAAAGTTCCCAAATTTGGACATCCCTGATGTAGAGTGATGACTCTTCCTTTTTATCTGTTTTTAATTTTGTTCTTTTCTTTTCTTCGTTTGTCTTGTTGGTGGAATGCCATTGTATACTTTTGCTTTACATACAAAAGGATGTAAAGACAATCAATTAAATTGAGGTTGAGATATAATAATTGTAAAAATTGATATGAAAGACAAGTGATGACTAAGAAATGCATGGAACTTTGTGATTAACTGACACAATTTTTATGATTTGTAATTTGTAACAGAAGATGGTTTTTTATGTTTTTTCAAATATGTCTGTTTTATCTTTGTTTGTTCAAAAATAAATAAAAAATTACCACCCCCACCCCCAAAAAAAGAGTCTTCTAGGCTTGGGCCCCTGAAGTAGAGTTACCTGCTTAGTAATATGACTCAGTTTTCACAAATCCACAAGTTTAAAATGTATGAACTTCAATTCCTAGAATTCTACATGCCAGCTAGGGAATCCTGGAAGTTGAAGTCCACAAATCTTCAAGTTCTGATGTTGAGAAAAACTGATGTAACCAACAAAGCATTCCTTGCTAGAGGTAGAACACGAAGTTGTTTCTAATGCTGAGGTTAGTGCTTTGGGAGTTCCATACCTCAACATATTTTGGGGTGACACGTGAATGGGAATTCTTTATGGACCCATATGCTTCCTCATTTGGAAGAAATGTATTTCAGAAAAGACCTGCTTGGACAAATATACCGTAGTTTCTCATCAGACGTGAGAGAACAAGAGGGGACCAAGATCCTGCTACTTTTAATTTGTACCAATGTTTTATGCACATGCACATACAGAATGTCCCATATAGCAATAAAATATTGACAAATCTGGGATATCTAATGTGGGATATCTAATATTAAAACAATCCTTATGAGTCCCTGTTTGGAATAAATTTTAGGGTCTCAGCTGGTAGTTAGAAAGAACAGGACTATTTTTCTATGGCATTGTCCCTCGGGAATTGTCTCTCAGGAGAAATCAGGCCAGACATGTCCTTGGGCAGAATAAGATGACTGTCTCACACAAGGGAGTGGGTGGAGAGGAGGCAGAATCAGGCCATCCTTGGATGTTCCTATCGAACTTCCTTCTGAGGCCCATCTGCTGTCTTGGAAGCTCGAGGATCAAGCTCCATGCCATCTAAGCAAGGCTGCTGCCCTCAAGTGCATTTCTGATTCCTGGCCAATTCCTCATCTGCAAGTAAAATTAAGATGGTAGACTGATCAGTTCTTGTACATAGAATGGGAGGGGGCTTTCTTGAGGTAATCCTAAATAAATCCTATATGACCTATTTTCTCCCCCACATCTTTATAAGTCTACAGTAGTTGAAAATTTACACAAAAAAATAAATTGGGAAACATTTAGGTTACTTGGATGAATAATTCCAAACTATTTTTAAAACTGCTGCTACATTGCTTTGTATTCATTAATCATATCTATTTGGAATTAATAACCTTAACTGTTAGTGCTTGCATGCCATAAATGTCCCTTATAAATACTTTCCTTTTTTTTTTTTTACTCTCCATCGGCTGCTACTTTCTCCTCCTGCGAAAATGTTTTAATGTTATTGGTACATCTATCATTCTTCCATTTTCAGGATGTATTTGAGGGTAAAATCTTACTGGCCATTTGTGGCATTAAGATTAGCCCCCTCATGAAGGAATTAAAAAACGCATCTTGACATATGTGAGTGCATGTTTGTTTACATATACATAAATGCTTACACCAAAAGTTCCAAATCTTTAAATAATTAGGCTAATGATATGGAAGCAGTTTGCCACTAGTTTCTGCTTCCCCCCAACTTCTCAGTTTAGCCAATAATCCTGGAATTTCCTGGTGAAACAGAATCACAGTATGAATTATTGTAGTGCTAACAACTATGACAAGGTTAACTTCTGTGCCTGCTTAGTCTGCTATCTATGTTCTTTTATCATTTTCAAGCACCTGCTTTTCCTTTTTCTTATAGTTGTAATTTTTTACATTTGGGCATGGACTAGACAGCTTTTCAAAAACGGCAGTCTTCTGTCATCTACTGCCTTCTATATACCGGTAAGTTGGAACTACAACTCTCAGAATTCCTTTCTGCCAGATCGGCTGGAAATTCTAGTACATTAGAAAAAAACTATATTGGGGAAGACTGAAATAGGATATCTTAAAATAAAATAGGGAACTGTCCTCTGAAAGCCCTTCAAATAGAAGACTCTTAAATAAGACACACAGCCACCCTAGTTGTAGCTATAATATACAAATGAGTATGCGAAAACACATGGACATTTAAGCATGCTGGAATGCACTGCCTGGTGTTTCCCACTGGTGGGACTTATTTTGAAGGATTTCCAATCTGTGTTTAATAGGAACATATGGTGAGGCTTGCTGGCTTACACCAAGTAGTTTGTCAGTGTTCTGTATTTTACTTTGGCCAATCACAGTCAGAACACAGAAGCTATCGTTCCAACTACAGCTAGTCCTCGACTTACGACCACAGTTGAGTCCAAATTTCTGTTGCTGTGAGATATTTGTTAAGTGCCCCATTTTGTGATCTTTCCTGCCACAGGTGTTAAGTGAATCACTGCAGTTGTTAAGTTTGTAACACGGTTGTTAAGTGAATCTGGTTTCCTCATTAACTTTGCTTGTCAGAAGTTTGCAAAAGGTGATCACACGATCCTGGGACACTGCAACGTCATAAATATGAGTCAGTTGCCAAGCAACTGAATTTTGATCATGGGAATGCTGCCACAGTCATAAGTTACAGAAGAGTCATAAGGCACTTTTTTCAGTGCCTTTGTAAATGTTGAACAGTCACTAAATGAATGGTTGTGAGTCAAGGACTACCTTACTGGGATTCTGAGGCAGATAGCTCAGTTGACAGCCATTAAGTAACATGTAGTCACCTAGGACAGAATAATAGAGGTAGTCCTTGACTTACACCCATTCCTTTAATGATCATTAGAATAATTAAAACTGCCCAAAATATCATCAGGTTTCAGCTACCAGCCCTGGATGACATCTTCGCATCTTGCTGTTTGAGGAAGTTGCATAACATTCTCAGAGACTCTTCCCATCCTGCTTACAATCTTTTTAGACTGTTGTCTTCTGGCAGAAAATACAGAACAATTAAAACTCGGACCACACGTCTTCCAAATAGTTTTTATCCCAGAGCTATAATTGCACAACAATGAACTAAAGGGCCACCATCAGTGCGCTATTGGACAGCACTACTTGGTCCGTTATGTGTATGCTCGGGTGGTTTAAGTTGGGGAATTTTTTGGGTGGGTGGTGGTGTGTTTGGGGATTGTTATATGTGTTGGGCCTGGTCTCTGCGTGTTATGTGAATTTCGTTGTATGTGTAAACTGTGTGTATACATACAATGACAATAAAGTAAAGTAAAGTAATGTTACAATGGCACTAAAAAAGTTATTTACGACCATGTCTTGCACTTAAGACTTTCACAGCATCCTCATGGTCAGATGATCAAAATTTGGGTGCTCGACAACAAGCATATATTTATGATGATTGCAGAACCTTTCAGTCATACGATTGCCATTTGTGACCTTCCTAGCTGGCTTCCAATAAACAAAGTCAATGGGGGAAGCCAGATTCACTTAACAACTGTGAGATTCACTTAATAACTGCAGTTATTTGCTTAACTACTTTGTCAAAAAGGTCTCAAAATTGGGCATGATTTATTTAAAACAACTACCCTGCTTAACAATGCAAATTCTGTGATTGTAAATCAAAGACTACCTAAATATCTTTAATCCCTCCCCTACATGCATCATATAAAATATTCATTTTTATTAAATGCAAGTAAGACTTTCTTGCCAAATATATAACAGCACATTATATTAGAAGCTAACCTTTATTGATCTATAATGAAGGCGTGTTTTTATTATTTCTTTTTTCAACTGGCAATGTAAACTGACAAGTGTAAAGTAGCGTACCTGTATATTGATGAATTTGAAAACAAAGCCACTACCCAATAACAAATTCTATTTCTAATGTAGAGCAATTAATTCGCTTCTTGGCTGCATGGAGGGAAAGTCCCTAAAGAATTAATTAAAGCTCCCCTTTTCTTCTATGCATCATAATATGCTAGACGTTATTTGCTATTGGAAATTTAGGATCTTATCTGATACAGAGGTTCAGCTGCCCTGCTCTTTTTCAACTGTGAAAACAGTTTACTTATAATATGAATCTGCCATTTGTTCCCTGGTTAACTGAGCTTATTTCAAAATTTGTATGTACTCAAACACACACATATATAATACATATGGAACAATATAAATCTTGCTAATATGTGACACCTTTATCTTAACTGCTATGCAGACTTTAATAACAAGGAGAAATTCATGAAGTGTCTCTTCTTGAGACGGGAGCTATCTCAAGCAGCTACTAAAAGGGTTGATGTAATTATGAAAAAATCTTGATTTTCTCCTAGTTTTCCTCCACAGAAGTAAACACCAAGGAGAAATATTTAGAAGCGTAATATTATAGACAACCCATGACCCTTTGTCATTGTTTCAGATATATTTCCCTAACTAAACAGAGAAACAGAGTGACCACAGGCAGGCAGAAATCACTGGGAACAGAAACCTCTGATTTCCCACTGGCTTCTCCACTGACTTTCCTTGTAGGAAGCCAGCAGGGAGTATTGGAAATGATGATCCAGTAATCAGACCGTGGGTGATTTTGGCAGCATTGCAGTATTACAGTGCAGCAATACTGAAATGGTCACAACTTTGTCAAAATTCTGTCTCATGGGAGTCATGGGTTGGATTTGCAAACAATCAAACAGACACAAGATTTTTAGTAGTATATAGTTTTCTAAAATATTGATTTGATATTCAGCTATAAGTCCTTCACTTACTGTAGGTTTCAGCTGAAGATTTAATGGTGTTTTGACTTTTGTTGCTTTTGAGGGAATTCTTGGAAAAGTAGCAAGTCTACTAACTTTGCATGTAATTGGCTGTACCCTTTTGAATTCACAATTCCAAAGCTCTATATTCCCTTGCTTTTCCCAGGATTTAAAGTATAAGCTGGCTCCAAATTGCTTCTTTGATCCTCTTTTATAGCTGGAGGGCACCAAACTGAACAGACGTTGATTGTTTATTGGTATCTCATTACAGAGTTTGGACAGGGATTCTCAACTAAAGGAACATTATCATTTTATGGCTAAATTCTTACAAGGCCATTTCTTACCACAATCTGGCCAAAATCACAGCAAGTATGCTTACCTTATAGGAGACATAGGTATATAATGTAGAAAAAAAATTATAATGCACAAAATAAGGGGGGAAACATATATCATTAGCAGCACCAAAGAAACTACTCAAAAGAAAATGAGGTCATCACATTAATTTTTTGGTTAATTGGTAGGACTCTACATTTGCTGTTTTTTTAAAAGTAAGGAGTATTGGAAGCATTTTCAAATATTTTCTTATAATCATTGCATAAAAACCTAAGAACTAGAAATGATAAAGCATCACTGCAAAAATAAATATATTAAAATAAGTGTCATTTTCTGTATAATAATTGGATTACAGCATCTGTGGGGTTGAATCTGCCAACAAACTTAAATCTTCAATAACCCTTCTTGGTTTCTGCCATTTCAGCAAATTATTGATGTATGATGTGCATAGATTCTATAGGTCACAGAATCTGCTCCTTATTTCATGATAATTGCTTGTTGTACAAGTGCTGGTCTCCAAAGCCCTGATAAACTCTCATCTAATGCAGTTTAGAAATTATTCCTGTTTAAAGTTTGTGTGGGTAATTTGCTATAGGTGCAATATTTCTGCAGTAGGCAAGTATCCTTTTATTGAATTACAACTGATAAGGTAGTTTCATATTTTCAAAAGCTTGCTGAAAGCAATTACTTTATAGTAAATCATGCTAGACTTCAGATTGGGAGAACTAGCTCTACATTCCACATCAACTGCAGAATCACTTCATGATCCATAGAAACATTAGCTTAGCAAAGTCTGAGGCAGAAAAAAAGAGATCAAGATAAAAGCAACACAACACTCACCAATTTATAGAATCTGGGGGACTTCTGACTGATTTGAGGGAGTTTGTGGCTGCTATTACTTATCACATTGAAGAGTTAATGTCACTATGCAATGGTGAGGCAAAATGTTAATTGATTGAGTATATACCATCAAGTTGTTTTTGAGTCCTATGGGGTACATAGATTTTCTATAGGACAATCTACCGCATTCCTAATCTTTCTTTCAAGTCTTCTAATAGTGCACTCATCACCAATGTAACTGAGCCAACCCACATTGCTGCTGGTTTTCCTTCTCTTCTCTTTTGAGGCAAGATGTGCCATCATCTAATTGTCACCAGTACACTCTGCTACATTTTAAGAATTGATAAGGTATCTACTTCTAAACATGCCTCTCCAGGAACCAAATGTGTTTGACTGATACAGGTACCGTATTTTTGGGAGTATAAGATGCACTGGAGTATAAGACGCACCCAGGTTTTGAAGAGGCAAATTTTTAAAAAAGTAGGTAGGTAGATAGAGGGATAGAGAGGGAGAGAAAGAGAGAGAAATACATTAGGTAGGTAGAGAGAGAGAGAGAGAGACTAGGTAGGTAGGTAGGTAAGTAGATAGAAGGAGAGAGAAATACAGTAGGTAGATAGGTAGGGAGAGTGTGTAGTTAGGTAGATAGGTAGATAAAAGGATAGAGAGAGAGAAATAGAGAGAGAGAGAGAAATACGGTAGATAGGTAGGGGGAGAGAGAGGGTAGGTAGGTAGGTAGAGAGAGGGGAGAGAGAGAGAAATACAGTAGGGATGGAGGGAGGAGGGGATAGAGAGAGTAGGCAGGTAGGTAGGTAGGTAGGTAGGTAGGTAGGTAGATAGGTAGATGTTTCCCATGTACTGGAGAAGGAAATCACTGACCACCTTTGGAACAAATCTTTGTTTCTGCAGGCACAGTACTTGACCAACGTAATTCTCAACAGTCCCTCTAATTAAACAGCTTTCCAAAAGGGAATAAAAAACTTTTTGCACTCTGCAAGCCTCCCCAAATGGCCCATTTTTTGTGAAAATGGGCCCGGATTTTTTCAAATAAAAGACATGAATAGCCTTGGGGGTGGGGGCTTGCAGAGTGCTCCTGGGGTGGGGGGGCAAAATGAGGAAAAAAAACGGGCCGGTTTTTTGTCAATAAAATTGCATCTATAGCCTTATGGAGGTTTATAGAGTGCTGCTGGGGGCTATGGTGGGCAAAAACGCCCTGTTTTTTGCTTATTTCTGCCCTCCCCAACCCCCAGGAGCTCTCTGGAAGCGTCCATAAGGGTATGCATGTGGCCATTTTGGTGAATGGGTGGGGTTTCAGGAGGCAAAATTGCTGTATTTGATATATAAGACGCACCCAGATTTTCAGCTTCTTTTTAAGAGGAAAAAAGGTGCGTCTTATATTCTGAAAAATATGGTAGCTACTTTTGAGCATGGGAGCAAATAAACAGTAGGAGATATCCTGATTTAACTTCATAGATTGAGTTTATCCTCATAGGTGGCAAATTCATTAAAATTAGCAAGAGGTGAATATTTATACTTAGCAAAAAGTATCAAAAATAAAGCTAGAAGAAAGGCATACATAGTAGTGCTGCATATTTTTCCCCAACCTTCGATTTATAAGACGTAATGAAATGAGGAAAAATCAGATTATATCAAAAACTACTTCTGTTTTTGATAATTTCTCCCATATATTTTGTTTTAATTATCACTTTGTTTTCCCAGCAGTCCAAATAATTATTTTTAGTTTAGCCTCCTTTTTTCAATCTGCAGCAAACTTTGTAAAAGAACATATTGGCATTTGATGATATGTATTTATACATTACTGGAGCAAAACAATCTTGAGGTTTCAGAAGTGTGACTAGTTGTGCTATTTACAGTAGTCAGAATCTGTACAATTTTTAGCAGCCAATGAATAATACTTTGGATATTGATTAACCTAAATATTGATTAAAAAGAAGGCTTTGAGATTTAAAGTTTTAAAGTTCTTTTCCTATATCTTTTTTTGTTAAGAATCTCAATCAGTAATAATAATAATAATAATAATAATAATAATAATAATAATAATAATAATAATAATAAAATTAACTTATAAACCGCTCTCTCCCCGAAGGGACCCAAGGCGGTGCACAGGGAATTTAAAAATGCATATATAATATCCACTACATTTCTGATAAGCATTGTAATGATAGAAAATGCATATGCGCACACATTGTGTTGTGTTGTATAGAACCACTTGCTTTTCATTTGATGGCTATATTGCATATTTTATGACTGTGTTCCCATGGCTATCTTTATCCAAGTACCTCAATATTTGTGGCATTGCGGAACTCACTGAACTATAAACCATAAAATTACCATAAACCATAAACTGATCATGTGCCATTGAATTTGTAGAATATGCCAGGCTAAAAGTATGACTGATTAGTTTGTGGTTCAGCAGGGCAGGCACACACACACACACAATATATATAAGGGGATTAAAACCTGACAGGTGAAGATTGACTGAGCTACTGGGCCTTGAAGATTAGAGGTTCCGTTTCCATCACATGCATATTTTGCAGGAAAGGACGTTGGACATACATGTTTTTCTCCAAATCCACTGCCCTCCCCTCCTCCCTATAGATGATTGGGTAGGTGTCATTGCCGCTGAGCCATGATTGGTAATGTTTGCAAGTAGAAGAATTTTTTAAAAAAATATTTATTTATATGATTTCGGCAAGACATTCAGATGGCTATATATACATCTTGGGATTGAGACTATTGATATATTAATATCTTGTCCTGGTTTGCTACTTCATTGTAATGCAATGGGATGTTCCTAGGAAACAAAGATATAGTGCCAGATGATGCACGATTCAGATTGAATGGAAAAGCTGAACAACTTTGGGTGTACTAATATTGTTTGTTATTATTCCTGTGCCCTCTAATCAGTCTTGACTCCTGGCAACAACATGACAAGGCTATACAGTTTTCTTGGCAACATTTGCAGGATTAATTTGCTATTGTATCTTCCTAGGCTGAAAGGTGATTTGCTGAAAGTCATCCAGCTGGTTTTGTGCCTCCAAAGGACTAGGCCAGTCACCTGGTTTCTAGGGCAATACTTTTAATAACTGCACCAAATTGGCTATTAATGGTGATAGACCTGCAGCTAGTTCAAGCCCTTTAGGACATCTAGTAGCTGAAGCTGCCATGCAGAAAGGAGGGGGGAGAATCCAAAGATGCAGAGTCTCATGGGGACCATATAATGTAAGAAGCATGAATATGGAAAAACTCAGTGTAACTAAAGATGAGTCAACTACATATTGACAGCTTAGGCATCAATGAATTGAAAGAGAATTTGACACTTTCAATCATACTATTTACTACTCAGGATATGAAAAAAGGATAGTGGTATTTTCATAGTCAGAAAAAATATAGCATAAATACCTGGCTACGATACAGTTGGTGATCAACTACCATTCATTAGACTTTTTTGATATAATATGGAGAGAAACTCTAACAGGATTTCAGGATTATTATCAATCCTTTAAATTAGTCAGAGTCAAGCATGGCAGGATTTCCTTCACATAGTGAAATTCTCTACAATATGAATGTCAACATCCAAGAGACCTTAGAAAATAATATTTATAGGAACCTTTAGTATTAGTATATGAGAATACTCCAGCTATCACCAAGTTAAGGAGATTGATGGAATATCTATAGAAATATGGCAAGCAACAGAAGAAGAATCAGTGATGGTTCTGACCATGCTACACCATCAAAGGAGAACATAAGAACATAAGAATAACCTTGCTGGAACAGGCCACAGCCTATCCAGTCCAGCATTCTGTCTCACACAGTGGCTCCCCATTTGCTTCAGGGTCTTCCCAAGCAGATGTCTTCACCTGCTTATGATTCCCTGCAAATGGCATTGAGAGATATCCTGCCTATCTCTCCAACCCAGAGGGTGTCCTTAGGCATCCATAATGATAGCCATGGATACCCTTGTTCTCCATGAACTCGTCTAATCCTTTCTTAAAGGTGTCGAGGCTGACAGCTGTCACCACTTCTTCTGGCAGGGAGTTCCATAGACCAGTGATCCTCTGGGTGAAAAAGTACTTCCTCTTATTTGTTTGAGGTCTAGCTTCCAAAAGTTTCATGGAATGCCCCCTAGTTCTAGTGTTGTGCGATAGGGAAAACAGTTTTTCCTTTTCTACTTTGTCCACACCGTGCATGATTTTATAGACTTCAATCAGGTCACTTCTCAGGCGCCTCAGATGGTAAGGAAGGTGTTCCAGTCCCCTAATCATTCTGGTTGCCCTCCTCTGCACCTTTTCCATTTCCATAATATCCTTCTGAAGGTATGGTGACCAGAACTGTACACAATACTCCAGATGGGGCCTCACCATAGATTTATAAAGAGGCAAAATGACACTTGCTGACTTATTTTCTATACCCTTCCTAATGATCCCTAGCAATGAGCAATACACAAGAGCCAATAGATTGGAAGAGGTCAATTTACATATCAAAGAAAGAAGACTTAACACAATATTCCTAACATAACACACTGGTGAAATAAATAATACTAAGGCTCATCCAACCAAGATCAGAGCCCTATAAATCAAAATATGCTTCACTGATTGGAGAAAGGCTTTCAGTTAGGTCAACCATGTAAAACTATGGGATATCCTTAGAAAGATGGGATCCCGGAACATCTCAGAGTCCTCATATAAAACTTAATCATAAAGCAACAGTCCAGACAGAATATTTTACAGACAGAACATAAATTAAAAATAGATACATTATATCCTAAAAATATTGAAAATATTGAGATACATAAGGAACATTTTATCAAACATGGTGGTCAATTTAACAGTTCAGAAGTCCTTGAAAGAAATAAAACATTATTTTTTAAAAAATAAACAAAGTTTGAATTAAAACCTTGATTTCTATTACAAATTGTTTTTAGAAGAACAAATAAATCCAAACATTTTAAAAAGTTATATACCAATAGTCATGAGGAAAAATTTGGCTGAATATTTTGCTGGCAGTATCAATATTTGACAATATCAGACTGGGAAACCACCCTTGAGGAACATCTAGCAATGGCAAAATTATGCATTCAGAACATAAACTGGACTAAATTTAAACAAGAATAACATAACAATCCAAACTAGGAGATTAGTGTGTGGTTTTTAATTGACCACAATTAGCAAACAATTCAGTGTTTATGAAAGTACTGAATCAATCACCAGTTGGCTACAATGGGAGGAAATTTAAAATTGAATAGTTTGCCAACATTGTTTATTGATTATTCTCTTTTAATTTTTTAACCTCACCATCATTTTTTTTAAATTTTCCATAATTATGTGCATGTAGTGGGCTCATATAGTGGGGATGTCAATGTTAAACTCTAATATAATATAACATAATATATTAATATAATACAGTTTTATAGAGATTTCAAGTTCTTTCTTCAGATAACCTAATGAACTTAAGGTACAAGTAAAGGTTCCCCTCACATATATGTGCTAGTTATTCCCGATTCTAGGGAGTGGTGCTCATCTCCATTACAAAGCCAAAGAGCCAGTTCTGTCCAAAAATGTCTCCATGGTCATGTGGCCGGCATGACTAAATGCCGAAGGTGCACGGAGCACCATTACCTTCCACGAAAGGTGGTCCCTATTTTTCTACTTGCATTTTTTACGTGCTTTCAAACTGCCAGTTTGGCAGAAGCTGGGACAAGTAATGGGAGCTCACTCCGTTACACGGCACTAGGGATTTGAACCGCCAAACTGCCAACCTTTCTGATCGACAAGCTCAGCATTTTAGCCACTGACCCACCGCGTCCCTAAATAATGGACTTATTATCATAATTATCATAACATTTAAATTAATTAATTAAATGACTAGAAATAAACATAGTTCTAGTCATTTAATTAATTAATTAAAAAGTTATGATAATTGTAAATCTTTTATTTACTTTTTATTTAATTACTAGCTATACCCGGCCACGTGTTGCTGTGGCCCAGTTTGGTTAAATGGCCAACCAATCTGTGTGTAGATCTACACCTGCACACATACACACAACCACCATATAACCCACAACCTACCTACCTTCTGTATTTCTCCCTCTCTTATCTATCCCTCTACCTACCTACCTACTGCATTTCTTCCTTTCTCCCTCTACCTACCTACCTACCTACCTATTGTATTTCTCCCTCTCTATCCCTCTACCTACCTACCTACCTACCTACCTACCTACCGTATTTCTCCCTCTCTCTCTATTCCTCTACCTACCTACCTACTGTATTTCTCCCTATCTATCCCCCTACCTACCTACTGTATTTCTCCCTCTCTATCTTTCCCTCTACCTACCTATCTACAGTATTTCTTCCTTTCTCCCTCTATCTACCTACCTACATACTTACTGTATTTCTCCCTCTCTATCTATCCTTCTACCTACCTACCTACTGTATTTCTTCCTCGCTCTATTCCTCTACCTACCTACCTATTGTATTTCTTCCTATCTATATATTCCCCTATCTACCTATCTACTGTAATACAATAATACAATAGCAGAGTTGGAAGGGACCTTGGAGGTCATCTAGTCCAACTCCCTGCCTAGGCAGGAAGCCCTATACCATTTCAGACAAATGGCTATCCAACATCTTCTTGAAGACCTGCAGTGTTGGGGCATTCACAACATCTGGAGGCAAGCTGTTCCACTGGTTAATTGTTCTCACTGTCAGGAAATTTATCCTCAGTTCTAAGTTGCTTCTCTCCTTGATTAGTTTCCACCCATTGCTTCTTGTTCTGCCCTCAAGTGCTTTGGAGAATAGCTTGACTCTCTCTTCTTTGTGGCAGCCTCTGAGATATTGGAAGGCTGCTATCCTGTCTCCCCTAGTCCCTCTTTTATTAAACTGTATTTCTTCATCTCTCTCTCTCTCTCTATGGGCCACCTGGGAGTTATCCCAGTGCCTTTTTGGCCCTAAGAGGCCTCCGTACGTGGCTGAGGAAATGACTGTTGCCTGGTGGGAGGAGTTACAGGGAGGTGAAAACCTGGTCAGTGGGTACATTTTACATTTGTGTACCTTGCACACGACACATGTGCGAGGCACAAAATGAGTAGGTATTCTAATATCGGAAGTCCTTGTGAACATTGTGTGAAAAATTGAGGTAAATCGGTCCAGTAGTTTTTGAGATTAGTGGATTCATACAAACTATTTTACATTTTTATTTATATAGATTTATTTTCCTTATGCACAATGTCTCCTTTTAATGTACCTATTTATTCTGGTCCTTTAAATAGTTTAATGAATAAATCATAACCAAACCTCCCGCCCCCCCAATAATACTGGGAAAGTTGGAAGGAATAAGAAAAAAAAGAGAACGCCTAGCAGAAAGTTGGATAGATTCCGTTACAGTGGCAATGGGTACAAGACCAGAAGACCTGAAAGTCCAGGTTGGAACAGATTGTGTAGAAGAAAATCTCTCTAGTCACTAAGAATCAACACAAACTAGTGGTGTATTAACCATTAAGCAGATCAGTGGTGGGTTGCAGGCGGCATGCCCCGGTACAGGCGTACTGTAGCCTGCCTGGCACACCAGATACCATTCTGGAACGATGCTCCGAAGGCCCACCTTCTGGCCCATGCTCCTTTCCTGTCTTTTAAGGCTTCCCCACTTCCCCACATGTGCATGGCGCTTATAGTGTCTGCGCAACCCTCCGCCAAGCAGCTGGAGCATTGTGGAGGTTTGTGAAAGCGTCACTGGCAGCTACAACGCGCGCCCATGTGGGCAATGCAGGGCCAATTCCAGCTGTACTGGTTTGAACGGGATCCGGACCGGAACCCACCACTGAAGCAGATTAAGCACATGCTTAGGGCACCAGGCCCAAAGGAGGCACCACAAAGTTGAGAAAGAAAAAGACCCAATGAAGATTTGTACAGTATGTACAAAGGAGGGGCACCAAGATTTATGAGAGTTTAGGGCACCAGGGAACCTTAATCCTCCACTGACACCAATCAACTACTGGATGGCAATGAACAAGAATACCACTTAAAGATAAATATATATATATATATATGACCAGCTTTTCACATTTACTTTGGAAATAAGTCTGGGTTTAGCTTACTGTACATAGGAATGCTAAAATTCAGTATTAAGCCCCAGCTTTTCTCTACGCTGATACCGGTAGTAGGGTTAAGAGATCCGGGCAACAGAAATCTGGATGACCACAAGATGGCAGCAAAAGAGAGAGAGATATTTTTGCAGCGCCCCCAACCAACATTTTAGGAGTTGAAGTCTGTACATCTTAAAGCAGTTGTGGTTGAGAAACACTGCTTGGATGTTCTTCATAGGGTATAAAATACCCTGAAAGGGTATTTTAGATACCTAATAGAGCCATAGATTTCATCTCCAGGACTAGCCCATGTTCTCCCCTTGGATAAGTGTGGGGGTGCACGTTTGTCAGCCATTTCTCTAACATTGGGGAATCCCCCCCCCCCCCCCCCCAATCTTTGGAGATCATGAGCAAATTTTGGTCCAGCAGCAGCTCAACTGCTCTTCTTCCCATGTACAATTTGTGACCAGGGTTGTTCTGGACATAGTAGCATCTGACTTCACCGATTCCACACACGTTTGTTTATTGAATTGAAAATCCCACAATACACATCAATACTATTTTTAAAAAATAGACAACACAGTCACAACAGAGACAGAAACATGAAGAATGCTTTTATTAGTAGTCTCTTTCTTTATTGGGTAAACTACGCGTCACTCAAGTTCTTTCCAATCCTTAAAGTCTGTTTCCCCTCCTCATTTAAACTCTTCTTTCCCCAGGCCACGCCTCCTTCTAGCCTTCCCCTTTTCAAAGCCTGCCCCTCGCGTCGGAATTGGCTGATGCTGTGGAAACAGTTTCTCCCCTCCACGCTGGTTGGCCTACCGGCGCGGCAAGGTTAGCCCTTCGTCGTTCCCGATTGGCTGTCCTCGTTAGAGGCTCCGCCCCGATCGCGCCGTGAGGAGGGGATCGGGGCTGGGCCGAGGGTCCCGGCCGCCCCCCTACCTTCCCTCCCACCGCACCCAGTTTAGGTTCCAGGGTAGCGGCGCGATGGCGGCGGCGGCGGCGACGACAGCGGGCTCGCTGGGGTCCGGGTCCGGGCCCGGGGGGGCGGCCAGTAATGCTTTCCCCCCGATGGGCACTTGCGCGGCGGCATCGGGGGTCTCTGGGGGGCTCGGGCCGGTCCCGGTGCCCATGAACCTCTTCGCCACCTGGGAAATCGATCGCTCAGCGCCCAGCTGCGTGCCCAGGTAAGATGGGCGGGATCCGGCGGGGGGTCCTCGCATCAGGGGAGGAAGGGATGTGCGGTGCGGGGTCCGGGAAGGGGACGGATGCAGAGGAGAAGCCGGGCCGTGGCGGGCTTCACGGGGGGATGAACATGCTATGGAGGCGTGGCGCGGTGCGGCGCTGACATAACGGGGTGCTGGAAAGCGGGTGGAGGGGAGATGGGAAGAGCATCATCTCCGTGGGATCTCCGTGGGATAGGTGGGAAGCAGAGATGCAGCAGAGATGGACTGGGTGGGGTGGATTTTAAGTGTGAACTCCAGGGGGGGGCACGCCTTCATGGCTTTTCCTTGCACACACACACACACACACACACACACACACACACACACACACACAAAGAATGTGCACGTTGTACCTGCCCAATGGAAAGCTGAAGCTTCGTTCTGATTTTTTGAGGTTCTTCAGGAAGTTTGGGTAGGGTTGGGTCTCTGTCTAGGTAGGAAGACAGCACCCTGGTTTGGTATAGCCTTCTCCAGAGCTTAGTGTCTTTTATACACTCTAGACTCCCCCTTCTATAGATGATGGGAAGTGCAGTTGAACATATCTGGGAAGAGCACCATGTGGGAACTCTATGTGAGAAGTGAATAGTTTGGGTATTTTTAATCAGTTGCTTTGTCTCAAAGAGAGTTCATGGATTCCTGCCTTGGATTCCAATGAATGTGAGAGAATCCTGACTCTAAATAGACTGAGTGGTGATATTTGGACCAGAATTATTTCAAAGACAAAACAACAATGTGGATGAGCAGTTGGGCTTTGTGATAGTCCATTGGATCTTGGCTTATATTTCTCAGCTTTTTGTCAGAGCAGCTGTCCAAAAAATCTGGTAGCAGACAATAACAGGGTTAGGGTACAAAAACCTTGATTTGAATATTGAAACATTTCGAAAAGGTCTCTTATATGGTATTGACCCTTAATTCCATTCCATTTTCCTTATGGTTCCCTAATAATTTGCTTTTCCTAACTTTTATGCAAGACTACAGTCTTAGACATTCTTGCCCAAGGAACACATGCTGCTAATAAACATCAATGTAAATTATGTAGAGTGGGGGAGATGATATCAGTGCAATAATACTCACATATTCATATAGTTAATTTTGCCCAGCATATTCTATATTTGTATTGGTTACCAGGATTTATTCCCACCTATTTGTGTTTCCTTATTGCTATGAAGTGGGCCCTGAGATCAGTAAAGTTGGCTGTTTACAGGAGAACATGTTTTCATAAAAGTTATTTGGTTCAGATTGCCAGAAAGAGAAAAAATGACATCTATATGTTGGCTTTGTCCAATGAGGCTTCAACAGAATGAGGTTTACCTGAGCATGTGTTAACATAAAAAGCTTTAGATACACCTAAATCTGCATTAGGGTGTCTGGAGTTCTTGTCAGGTTGCTTGGCTATTTGCTTGAGATACAGCAACTGTTGTGGCTGTTTTGAGATCAGCTGTATGCACATTAGGGATTCATTTGGATGATTAGCATTATTTGATGATATTAAAGCATAGCTACAGGTCTGCTTGTGTTGTCCATAGCTGTACTATATTAGTTGTAAAAGAGTCGCAAATTGAACAAGGTACACCTGACTATAGAGGAAGTAGCCTGTATAAAGTTAAAAAGTGGAATCTTGTGTTTCTCTTGGATAAGTATATGTAAGTTGACTGTTCTTAATGATACATAGAATAAATTTTCTTCTTCCACATTGTTTGGTATTAACTAGAAACATTTTGCGAGGAAACAAGTGGCAAAGAACGTTTTGTATAATAATTAATACAAGTAATAATACTGATAACAACAACAACAACAAATTTGATGAGATGGAGCTGAGTGAGAAAGGACTAAGTGGGTAAACAAGTGCTCATGTAAATGCAGAAGAGGGTAGACTACTAAGGCAATCTGCTGCTGAAAGAGTTTGTGTATCCATGGGCTCTGTGTCATTCCATGGCAACTGATGGCAACTGTCTCTAAGCAAAAGAAATCATGACTTGGAATCCTGCTTGTAATAGCAATGTGAATTGCTATACTCTTGACTTGCTTTTCAGACAGTATGTCCTGTTTTGCAATTTCCTTTTTTTAAGAAAGGAAATAGATACTTTTTCTTTTTTTATTAATATGTTGTTCGCTTTGTTACTCTTTGTTAAGAGAATTAAAGTCATGAAAAATAGGGGGGGAAACCAAGGAGATATCCATCTAAAAGCTTCATTATTCAACACTGCTCCAGCTTCTTTAAACTTCTCAAGCTTCTGGGAAAGATGTGAGGCCCTTCGTGTAGATTAATTTAGCTCAGTTTTGGACAGGCAATTTATTTACATGCATGTACTTTATAAATATTTGATTATTATTTGGTTGTGTTAATTTGTGCTTTCATTAATGGATCTGGAAAGTTCATGTTTGAGCCTCATTGCTGTAGTTTCAGTGAACAGTTTGCATTGGTCTATGCTTGGTGAAATAGCTGTTCCCATTTCTGCAGCCGTTGGCCTGTTTGGCAGGTAAACACGTGTCACAACATAAATCTGTATGCTTACTGTCTTGTCCCAATATTTGGAACAATAGGAGGTTTCTCTAAACTGTTATCCTTCAAATATATTGGGATCACAGGAAACCTAGATGTTACCAGAGAGGAAGCCAAGCTTGAGAACTGGGTCTGCTTTTTGCAGAAGATTGAAGACATTGTTTACCACTAAGCTGATGCCTAAGCAGCTGACTTCTTACAATGTGTCCTCTTTCTTGTTGTTGTTGAAAGATACAATGATAAGTTGCTTTGAATTGTACATGAGAACAGATTCCTTTTTATTGTGGTTGGTAAATGAGTCTTTTCTTGGCTTTGTTGGGCCTTTCTGTCCAATCTTTTGTGACTAAATTATATTTGTTTGTTTTGTTTTATCAGGTGCTATTTCAGTGCTTGAATTAACACAAACTGTGATGTTTGAAATACAGATATATTGGAGCACTTCAGGTTGCTTAGAAACAGGAGAAAAAGAAGATCAAGAAAGAGTAGGGAGTGTCATTTTTTTTTCAGAGAAGGCAATCTTTTCTGCTGTCCAAGACAAAGCCAATATTAAGTGGCCTGTTGAAATACCATGGAGGAAAACATCTTTAGTCATCCTTGTATAACATGAAAGCACATCCTTCCACTTTTCTTTAGCTTCCCTATTTCCTTTTCGCTAAAAGCTCAAGATTGGAATCATTACTTAAACTTTTGCAGAGAAATTCAGAAGAGGTCAGAGTTATATTGAGAATGAAAATGGAGATGTAGTCAGAAATCCTCTTTATATTGTGGGATGCATAAGTACGTAGACTAATAAAAAATTGAGAACATGAATGAAAATAACTTGTGGGGAAGGGTCAATTGTTTTGAGGTTGTCCACAAAGTATGTGATACTGTTAATCCAGTCTGGCATTATATAGTGCTGGAATGTCCCAGAATCTTGCCATCCAATCCTTCATCTGGACAGTTTGGATACTTTCTTGAGTCTTTTATTCAACATGGGCATTTTCTTGTTGTGGAATGATCCAGAGTTATGGATGGATGGAGCTGGTCATTTATGATCTATGTGAATTTTCCGTGTCTTCTTTCATTAGCCCTCTTCCTGTATTAATCTGCATGTTTTTATTTTTTTAAATAAAATCTCTGAGTTCAAAGACATTAATGTATAAAGCTGAAAACTGCAACACATCATTCAGAGAAATGTTGAATTGTTAGGATAATTGTGTTCTAGTATGCATAGTTAGGAATGTGTGGGTTACATTAGTATGCTTTCAAAATGAGGACCTAATTTAATTCTATTTTTTGTCTGTAGCTCATATGATACATAGCTACTCAAAAAGATCATTGGAGGTAGAATAATATTTAATGACTTACTAGCAAAGGTTCCAAAATATTACTCTAAAGTTCTTTTATAGAAAGATAGATGAGCAAGTGCTGAAATTTCAAACTATTTTTAGCTTAATATAGTAAGCAGTATATATTGTTTGTAGGAATGTGGATAAGTTTATTCTATTGTCACTTTAACATAAAGTTATCTAATTCATATATCTCCAACTAGCAAGCTATAGCACAATTATCCTTCACATTTTAGCATATTTCTGCATTTCATGGTATACTTTTCCAGGAGAAAAAGTGCACCAAATCCTTATGGTAAAAGTACCACACATTTGCAAAAGGAATATCAAAACTACAACCATTAATAAATATTAGAAAAATTGCATGGGGAAATATTTTATATTATGATAAATGTGTAAAAACTACAATTTTGTGACCACTTCAAAGCTAAAGTAATATATGAAAAGCATAACTTAATGAATGAAATGAAAGAAAAAAGATATGTTCTGAGTCCATGAAAATAAGAAAAGGATTAATAATTAAGATGGTCTGCTCTTGAGTGGAGTTGATGAATTTATGAAAAGTCAAGATCTGCACTTAATTATGAATGAAATACTGAAATATTATCAGAAACTAAAGATTGATAGATAACCTAGATTAACTGCATATGAACCTGGGAAGTCAAAAGTGTGGGTTAGCTGTATGTTATGCTCAGGTGAAGAGTGTAATAGAAAGATTTTTTTGGGAAAAGCAATCAATGTTTTGAGCAAATTTAGGGGACATGAGTAGATAGTTGATGATAAGATGATAATAGTACAGGGAACATGATTAAGCTCTATGAAGACTCAAACATTAATTAGAATGAATGTTGGTTAATATCTGCTTCGAAAAAGAATTCTCTCTTTCAAATATATGGTTTAAATACAGATCTATTAATATGTGCACATGACAAAAGAATGAATATAAATCCAAATGCATGATTTATTTGATAGTTTAATCATGAAAAATTAGAGAATGAATTAAAAAGGGAATGTGGAAAATGCCTGTGAAAGGTAATAATTATGTAATAGTGTCACAAATTCTGTTGTGTTATGCTAATTGGAAATATATAAAAGGATGCTTCATGGAGTGATGAACAAGGCATAAAATTATTGCTGTAGAAAAGGTGAACAAAATATGTTGGCTAATATATAGACAAAACAGTTTCAAAGAATATAGTCAAAGCAAGGAATAGTTAAGATTACACTCTGATTTTGATGGAAACAAGATTGCTGGATGGAAAAATGTTGACTTTGATTGGAAATACTGATTTTGAGAAAAACAAAAAATTGACTGGATAAACCACGATTCTCTTGTGAGTGGAAACATGAATAAAGATAAGTATATAATTTTGGATGAAATTGAAGTGAAGGAATGCTGGAAGGAGTGTTGTAGAGCTCTGTATTGGAATGTTGTGATAGTTTAAAAAGAATTGAAACGAATGCCATGAAGATACTGATTAAATGCTATGAAAATGGTAAGGCTACAGGTGCAGGTGGTTTAATTGAAGAAATTCTAAAACTAGGATGTAGTTTTCCTGTAGGGTAGCCATGAAATTTGTTCAATCTGTGAGAAATTTGAATCTGTTGAAGTCGAAGAATGCCATTATTGTTCCCCATACAAATTTAAAGGCAACAAGAATGAATGCAATAATTACAGTGGGGTTAGTTTCTTAAGCATGCCTGGGAAGGTGTTTGGCAAGCCTCTAGTGGAAAGAGTACAAGAAATGGGAAAAATTGGAGAAAACAGCCTGTAGTTTGTTTTTGTTCTTCCTCATATCATTGAGACATTGCGAGTGTAATACATGAGAGTTGGATATGTCCAGAGAAATATTAAAGTTTAAATGCCATAGGGATGAGATACTTATGTTTCTGTGGTAAAACATGACGTATGTTTCAGAATGAATGGATGCTGAATAAATGCAAACAGAATGGGAGTTGAGAGCATTATGCTGGATGCACATGATGAAATACCCAGAAGGGACAGGCAGTCATAAATAAAGCAGTGTGTGAACATTGTGAAAGAAAAAAAAGTACCGTATTTTTCAGAGTATAAGATGCACCGGAGTATAAGATGCACAGAGGTTTTGAAGAGGCAAATAAAAAAAATAGGTAGGAGGATAGAGGGATAGAGAGGGAGAGAAAGAAAGAGAAATACAGTAGGTAGGTAGGTAGAGAGAGTAGTTAGGTAGTTAGGTAGGTAGATAAAGGAATATATATATACAGAAATAGAGATAAATAGATAGAGAAATACAGTAGGTAGGTAGGAAGAGAGAGTGTGTAGGAAGGTAGAGGGATAGAGAGTGAAATAGAAAGAGAGAGAGAGAAATACAGTAGCTAGGTAGGGAGAGAGAGAGTGTGTGTAGGTAAGTAGGTAGGTAGGAAGGTAGGTAGAGGGAGAGAGAAATAGAGACAGACAGACAGACAGAAATATGGTAGATAGGTAGGGAGAGAGTAGGTAGGTAGGTAGGTAGATAGGTGTTTTCAGGTGTATATATCCATGTCTTGGAGAAGGAAATCGCTGACAAACCTTAAGACTTTATATCCATGTCTTGGAGAAGGAAATCGCTGACAAACCTTAAGACCTCAATACCAGGAAAGATTCTGGAAAAGATAATTAAACAACAAATAAGTGAACACCTAGAAGCAAACAAAGTAATAGCCAAAAGCCAACATGGGTTTGTCAAAAACAGATCATGCCAGACGAATCTAATTGAATTCTTTGACAAAGTGACAAAATCAGTGGACCAGAGGAATGCTGTTGATATAATTTACCTGGACTTCAGTAAGGCATTTGATAAAGTAGACCATAACCTACTATTAGATAAAGTAGAAAATTGTGGGTTAGACAGCAGCACCACCAAATGGATTTGCAACTGGCCGACCAACCGCACTCAACGTGTAGTCCTCAATGGAACTGCATCTACATGGAAGGAAGTATGCAGTGGAGTCCCCCAAGGCTCTGTTTTAGGCCCAGTACTCTTTAACATCTTCATCAACGATTTGGATGAGGGGATAAATGGGGAACTCATCAAATTCGCAGACGACACCAAGCTGGCAGGAATAGCCAACACTCCAGAAGATAGGCTTAAGATACAGAAGGATCTAGACAAACTTGAACATTGGGCACTGTCTAATAAAATGAAATTCAATTGTGAAAAAAGTAAGGTCCTACATATAGGCAAGAAAAACCAAATGCACAAGTACAGTATAGGTGGTACCTTGCTCAATAGTAGCAACTGTGAGAGGGATCTTGGAATCCTAGTGGACAACCATTTAAATTTGGCAGCTGCCAAAAAAGCCAACACAGTTCTAGGCTGCATCAACAGAGGGATAGAATCTAGATCACGTGAAGTGTTAATGCCACTGTATAGTGCCTTGGTAAGGCCACACTTGGAATACTGCATACAGTTTTGGTCGCCACGATGTAGAAAAGACGTGGAGACTCTGGAAAGAGTGCAGAGAAGAGCAACCAAGATGATTAGAGGACTGGAGACTAAGACATATGAAGAACGGCTGCAGGAGCTGGGTATGTCTAGTTTGATGAAGAGAAGGACCAGGGGAGACATGATAGCAGTGTTCCGATATCTCAGAGGGTGCCACAAAGAAGAGGGAGTCAAACTTTTCTCCAAGGCACCTGGGGGCAGGACAAGAAGCAATGGGTGGAAACTAACCAAGGAGAGAAGCAACTTAGAATTAAGGAGAAATTTCCTGACAGTAAGAACAATTAACCTCTGGAACAGCTTGCCTCCAGCAGTTGTGAATGCCCCAACCCTGGAAGTCTTTAAAAAGATGTTAGACAGCCATTTGTCTGAAATGGTATAAGGTTCCTGCCCATGCAGGGGGTTGGACTAGAAGACCTACAAGGTCCCTTCCAACTCTGCTATTGTATTGTATTGTACTTTGTTTATGCTGGCACAGCACTTGATCAATGTAATTCTCATCAGTTAAAGAGCTTTCCAAAAGAAGAAGAAAAAAGTTTTTGCACTCTGCAAACCTCCGAAAATGGCCCGTTTTTCATGAAATCAGGCCTGTTTTTTCTTTTTCAAATAAAAGGCATGAATAGGATTGGGGCAGCTTGCAGAGTGGTCCGGGGGTGGGGTGGGGTAGAGGTAGGGCAAAAAGAGCAAAAACCAGCCCATTTTTTTGCAAAAGTGGGCCTGTTTTTTGTCAAAGATGCACCCAGATTTTCAGCCTCTTTTTTTGAGGAAAAAAGGTGCGTCTTATACTCTGAAAAATATGGTACTTTTCTAATACAGAAATGCTGAGGTACAACGAAAAGTATACTAAACTAGTTTTATCTATTTTTAAAAAAAATATTGTGCCTTTGATTTCTTAGATTTAGTATTTAGCCCAGAATCCTTGAGAGTTGTGAGACATACACGTTTAATTATTATTTATTATTCCTTTTTTGTGCTGTGCATATTGCTTATCCCAAAAAGGAATAGAACGATACATATGTAAGTGTGTCTTTCATATTTCAGATTATAGTCCTCAGCAGTTTTGATAGAATCTTCTCTTGATTTTCAGCATTGAATAATTTTCTGGTGGCAACAGGTAAGAGAGGTATATCTCCGTTTATTTGAATAGTAAGTACTCCTGAGGAAGATTTAAAAAAAATAATCATTTATTTTGCTTAAATATGGGCAATGGGTTGCCAGGTGGCTGTAATTGGTTTGCTCATTTTTCTTTGAATCTGGTGACTTCTTTTTTGCTACTGTAACAATCTTGTCCTGAACACTTTTGTTCAAATATTGTTGGAGTTCCTTTGTTTGTAAGCTTTCTTATGATATTTTTAAAAATGTAACTCATTCCAAGCTCTGCCTGTGAATGAATCTTGAGGAGCATAAATATTCAGCTCACCTGAATGTCTTAAGTGTAGATACAGAACATAATTTAGCACTGTTTATAGAACTGTAATTCCAATATGCAACATTACCAAATACTATTTGGTCCTTATCTGAATGCTTACTGTATATCACTGTTGCCAATTAATGGAGAGAATGTTCAGATGATAATAATTGATATATTTCAATTTACTGTATTTTCTTGACTGGGTTGTACTAAACTACAGTGTAGCAATCTCATTTTTACACGATTAGACAGTGAATAAACTATTTTTAGGGAAGTAATCATACTTTAATTAAACTGTTGACTTGGTATTATGTGCACAGAACCTAATCCTTCTGTGATTTTCTGGCTTATTCTGCTTTGTTTTTTAATATTCTGCCAAAGATCCTGAGGAATTCCAGAATTTCAAGTTAAGACAACCTAAACAAAAGAAGGGAAACAAACTAGGAATTAGCAAGTAATCCATGAATACTTTGCTTGCCTACAAAACTGATTTAGGCAGGTTTCTAATTTGTTCAACATATTGCGATCAAACAAGCCATGCTTAATGTGTTGCTCTGGAAGAAATCAACTGTCAACTGACTTGAATTCATCAGTGTTGTTACAAAACCTTGGCATTTGTCTTTCAAGATCGTTCATATGCCTTTTATTAAATGCATCCAGATTTTTCTCCAAATAATTCTCTTTGAAGGGAAGGGTCAGTTTAGCAACTTACATTTGTTAAGAACATAGCAAATAAAAAAAACTATTGAAAGTGAAGCAACTTGTGAATTGCAAATGGATGGTGTCATCTTAGGGTTGGATGCCTTTGAAGATTAAGACTATTTACTGCTATTTACTGAAAAGACTGTTTACCTGGTGAATCTAATTCTTATTGTAATGTTTAAGCAGAGCTTCTCTTTCTATTTCAGCATTTGCTTCCTTTTATTATTCTTTGTTGCCATTTCTGCTGGAAAGAGAGAGTTAAATGCATGCATTGGTTTGCTTCCATATTTCTGCTGGGGTTTTGTTTTGGCTCAAATTGAGGCTTCTGGCAGAGAAAAAGTTGCACATGTGGCTATTACAGTACAGGTATACATACACATTCCTTGAGAGAGGAAGAATTCTCCAGGACTATTTCCCTCTGTTATTGACAACCCAAAATGGATAAATTAAGAAAGTTGGAGGGCATTGCACGGGATTCTTCTATCCCCCCTCCCTTTTACTCTTCTTTATTTGGGGAGATTTCCTAAATTCTAGGTTCTCTACTTTCTGGGTAAAAATGATAGTACAGCTAAGTACTATTATTGGATGATGTATCGGTTTCAGATCCACTAAATTGCAATGTAGTTTTCTATCTGGTTCTCCCCCCCATATCCCTTTTTCAGTTCCTGGTATTTCTGGTATTTATTGTTTCTAGTCCTTCCTTTTCTTCTCATCCTGTCCAGAATATAAGGAGTGAATATTAAAGTAAGTGTCTCATGACAGAGAAACTTAGTTCAATTTTAAAGCTTGCTACAAGCCAGTGATTTTACCTGTGACCACACATTAACACATCAGATGTGGATCAGGGATTGATGGACAGATGAAGTATAAATAATATTCAGAGGCGGAGGGCTATTAAAAACCTATTGTATTTTAATTAACTATCACACACTATCATGCTCCATGAGCTGGCATACCCTATACAGGTAGTTCTTGACTTAAAACAGTTCATTTTGTGACCGTTCAAAGTTACAGCACCACTGAGAATAGTGACTAATTTTAAAGCTTGGCCATTTTTCACAGTTACGACATTTGCAATATCCTCTTGATCATGTAATCAAAATTCATATGCTTGGCAAGTGGTTCATATTTCTGACTGTTGCTGTGTCCCAAGGTTGTGATCATGTGATCTCCTTTTGCGCCCTTCCCATAGGCGAAGTCAGTGGGGAAGCCAGATTCACTTAACAACTGTGTCACTAACTTATCAACTGCAGTGATTCATTTAACAACTGAGGAAAGAAAGGTCATAAAATGAGGCAAAATTCACTTAACAAATCTCACTTAACAACAAAAATGTTGGGCTCAATTGTAGTTGTAAGTCGAGGATTATCTATATTGAAGAAAACTCATAGGCTAAGAAATATAGTTGGTCTTTTTGGAAAATTATGATTCTCATATTTTGTATGGTCATTTTCCAGGTGGAGTATCATTAAATATACTGAGGAACGGATATAAGAAACACATTATGATATCTTTCCTTACACCAAAGGATTAATTATCCTTAATTTCAGGAAATTATTCAAAGAACATGAATGTTAGTGTGGTTACAAACGAGTTGTTGTTGTTGTTCTTAGTTGCGAAGACATGTCCGACCCACTGCGACCACAAGGACAATGATCCTCCAGGCCTTCCTGTCCTCTACCATCCTCACACCTACTGCTTTGGTGACTCCATCCAGCCACTTTCTTCTTTTGCCCTCAAACTTTCCCAGCAATAAGTTCTTCTCCAGTGAGTTCTCTCACTCCAGTGAGATTGGTTGACTTAGATGCAATTTTCAAACTTTGGGTAATTCAAAAGATTTGCAGCATTATTTTGAAGGGAAAGGGGGATTTCATCCTGAGGTTTTTAGAAGTTGTTTTTAAAATATTTTAAAATCCACTGGATCTGAGTATGTTAAAAAATATACTGCTGGGAAAGGCACTTGGAGAAATGCCATCTTTCTCAAAAATGCTTGCATTCCTTCATTATTCTCTCCCCCTGCCCGCTCTCATTCAAAGTAGTATGCATAGTAGGTGTAAGTACCAGTAGATTAGGTTGACACATTTATAGAAACGAACAAAACCCTCATTAGATACAAAACTCAACGCTCTTAAAAACTGTGAGATGCCGTATTTTAGTACAGAAAGTTATCTCGCAAAAATAAATATTTCAGAAATTAGGAAGTAGAGAAGAGAAAGCTGTAAGGATGTACTGTGACCATAAACAGAAAATTCTGCTGACTATGAAGTTGAAAAGCAGAAATCGTCTTTGGTTCCTTTTAACAGTGCTAATGGGTGGGAGGGAATGTTGAGGATCAAGCTATCTCATTTAAAAGAGGGGGATTACATTAACATGACTTCATTGTTACATTGAGCTCTATTCTTGTTAAAGGCAATAAAAACTTTGTATTCAGGAATGGGCACAAAGGAAGAAGGGGGGGTGGATGCCAGGAAACTATGAATCTGTGTGAATTTTTTTAATTATATGAATTAACCCCTTCTTTAGAATGTTTCAGGTTTTTTAAAAAAAATGGACTAAAATCCCATCTAACCTTATACAGGTAGTCCTCAACTTATGGCCACAATTGAGCCCACAATTTATGTTGCTAAAATTTTTAAGTGAGTTTTGCCCCATTTTACAGATTTTCTTACCACATTGGTTAAGTGAATCACCGCAGTTGTTAAATTAGTAACACAATTGATAAGTGAATCTGGTTTCCCCATTGATTTTGCTTATCAGCAGGTTGCAAAACGGGATCACATGGCTCTGGGACACTGCAACCGTCATAAATGTGAGTCAACCATTCGAATGTAAGTCACATAACCATGAGGATGTTGCAATGGTCATAAGTGTGAAAAACGATCATAAGTCCCTTTTTTCAGTGCCGTAACTTCTAATGGTCACCAAGCAAACTGTTGTAAGTCAGGGGCTACCTCTACTTTCTGTATTTGTCCTTCATTTTGTCTAGAGGTGCCCATCCCACAAAAGTTTCCAGTCTCCCAGGTTAACCCACAAGACTCCAATCTTTTGGGCCCAACCAACAAATTTGGAGGTTTGAGAAACAACCGAGAGCCATTGCAAAGTGATGCCATGGGATAATGCTAATTTACAAAATAGCTGTTGTGGTACCTGCAGCCACTTGCAAAATACCCAATACTCATTTCATAGAAAAAGAAGTTAATAATAGTAGAAAGCATATAATTACTCTGAACAGAAACCCTGAACAAAGAGCAGAATTGGAGCCAGATCCAAAACAGAAAGAATGCCTTTGAATCAACATTTCTCTTGCTTATATAAGCAGGTTGGATTTTTTGTTTTGTTTTTTGTTTGTTTTTGCTACACTCTGCAGCACAAAACACACACCAGAACTTCCATCTTCCTGAACACTCTCTTGGTATCTCCCACCCCTTTTAAACTTTCTTATACAGCTAGCATCTAGTATCTTAATATTGTCTTAAGCAAAACTGTCTTTTTACCAAGCTAATCAAAAGAAGCAAAAGACAAGCTGACAGCTATGCAAGCTTGATGGTAGGTGGAGTTATTTACAAAGCAATGTATTGGTTGCAACAAAATTGTCTGTCCAGCTTGTCATCTGAACCTGACTAGAGCTTATAGTCTCCTGGTTTCTAGCCTGGTGCCTTAGACACTGAACCAAACTGCCTCTTGATCTTTAAAATCTGAGAATATTCAAAAGAATAAGGATTTTACTCCTATTGATTTTGTGTTTTAATTTGTACAGTGAGATTGCAAAAGTACCGTATTTTTGAGAATATAAGACACACCTTTTTCCCTCAAAAAAGAGGCTGAAAATCTTATACACTGAATATAGCATTTTTGCCTCCCGAAAGCCCACCCCCTTCACCAAAATGGCCCTGCATAGCCTTTAGGAGGCTTTCAGAGTGCTCCTAGGGGCTAGGGAGGGCAGAAATGAGCAAAAAAACGGCCTGGTGTTTCCTCAATTTTTCTCCCCAGCCCCCAGGAGCACTTTATAAGCCTCCTAAAAGCTATGCATGCCCTTTTTCTGACAGAAAATGGGCCTGTAGTGGGAATTGTATAGGACCATGATGGAGAACCTATGGCAAAATGGCATGTGAAGCCATGTTGCTTGGCACATGTGGCCTTGCCTGTATGGGGTGGGGTTCCGCCCCAGGCGCCTGATGGACCCGGAGAGGTTCCAGACGGAGCTTGGGCCAATACCTGCGACCCTGACCCGCGACTCGACTGAGAACCTAGTGGCCACATGGAATAGTGCGGCTGCTGGGGCCCTGGACCGGGTCGCGCCCTTGCGGCCTCTCACACAGCGCCGATCCACCCTGGCTCCTTGGTTCTCCGAGGAGCTAAGGGTGATGAAGCGCCGTAAGAGATGCCTAGAGAGCATTTGGAGATCCACTCGCTCCGAATCTAACCGAACACGGGCAAGGTCCCATTTGAGGACCTACCTTGTGGCGATAAGAGCAGCGAAACGTAATTATCTCACCACCCTTATTTCATCCGCAGATAACCGCCCTGCCGCCCTGTTTAGAGTGACCCGCTCCCTCCTTCAACAGAGGCCATGGAAGCTCCTTTGCAGGGCCGAGCAGAGGAATTTGGATATTATCTGCAGGATAAAATCGCTCAGATCCGGGACGAACTGGCCTTCAACGAGATTAGCCTGGGCGGACAGACGGAGGCAGGCCTTGAGACAGTATTATGGGAAGAGTTCGACCTTGTTACTTCAGATGACATGGACAGGTTGCTGAGGCGACTGAATGCTACCACATGTTTATTGGACCCGTGTCCATCCTGGCTTGTACTGGCATCCCGGGAGGTTACACGAGGCTGGCTCCAGGAAATAGTGAATGCTTCCTTGAGCGAGGGGTTCTTGCCGGCTGCCTTGAAAGAGGCGGTGGTGAGACCCCTCCTTAAGAAGCCTTCCCTGGACCCAGTGGTGTTGGCTAATTATCGTCCGGTCTCCAACCTTCGCTTTTTGGCGAAGGTTGTTGAGAGTGTGGTGGCACAACAGTTCCCCTGGCACCTGGAGGAAACTGTCTATCTAGACCCGCGCCAGTCTGGCTTCCAACCTGGACACAGCACAGAGACGGCATTGGTCGCGTTGGTCGATGATCTCTGGAGGGCCCGAGATAGAGGTTGTTCCTCTATCCTGGTCCTATTAGACCTCTCAGTGGCTTTCGATACCATCGACCATGGTATCCTATTGCATCGACTGGAGGGGTTGGGGTTAGGAGGCACCGTTTTGCGGTGGTTCTCCTCCTTCCTCTCCAACCGGTCGCAATTTGTGTTGACAGGAGGGCAGAGATCGACGTCTAGGCCCCTCACATGTGGGGTGCCTCAGGGGTCGGTTCTCTCGCCTCTCCTGTTCAACACCTATATGAAGCCGCTGGGTGAGATCATCCGTGGTTTTGGGGTAGAATACCATCAGTACGCTGATGATACTCAGCTGTACATTTCTACGCCTAACCACCCCAACGATGCCATTGAAGTGATGTCCCAGTGTCTGGAGGCCGTGCGGGTCTGGATGGGGAGGAACAAGCTTCAACTCAATCCATCCAAGACCGAGTGGCTGTGGTTTCCGGCGTCCCGATATAGCCAGTTGGTTCCATCTTTGGCTATTGGGGGCAAGTCACTAGCCCCCGCGGAAAGGGCTCGCAACTTAGGCGTCCTCCTGGACTCACGGCTGTCCCTGGATGACCATGTGAGGGCCGTGGCCAGGGGGGCCTTCTATCAGGTTTACCTGATACACCAGTTGCGCCCCTTTCTAGATCGGGACGCCCTTTGCACTGTCACTCAGCCCTCGTTACGTCCCGCCTAGACTTTTGTAATGCTCTCTACATGGGGCTCCCCTTGAGGTGCACTTGGAGACTCCAGTTAGTACAGAATGCGGCCGCGCGGGGGATCCTGGGAGCCTCACGGTACTCCCACGTAACACCTCTCTTGCGCGAGCTGCACTGGCTGCCTGTGGCCTTCCGGGTGCGCTCCATGGCACGGGGCCTGGCTACCTGCGAGACCGCCTCCTACCACATACCTCCCTTCGGCCTGTCCGCTCCCACAGAGCGGGCCTCCTCAAGGTGCCATCTGCCGGTCAATGCTGGCTGGCGACCCCCAGGGGGAGGGCCTTCTGTAACGGCCTGCCCCCCGAACTCTGCATCATCACGGACCTTTGCCTCTTCCGCCGGTTGCTTAAAACGCACCTTTTTCATCTAGCTGGCCTGGCCTAGATCCAGATTTAATTATTCTAAATTTAGTGATTGAATTTTAATATAGGTTTTAATAGTTTTAATCATATTTTAGCACAGACGCACCAAATTTAATTCTATGTTAAGATGTGACTGTATTTATACTTTGATTGTTTGTAGTGTTTTAATTTTTCTGTGCACCGCCCTGAGTCCCATTGGGGAGATAGGTGCGGTATAGAAATGGGATAAATAAAATAAATAAATAAATAAAAATTGTCTTCCGGGTTTCTGGTGCGCATGTGTACATGATGGTCAGCTGTCCTTTGCGCATGTGGCAGTGCTGAAAACCGGCTTGCTCATGCGTGCCAGCCAGCTGATCATTGGGTGCGCAGACATGCTGGAACCTGGAAGTTTGATGCACGCGTGGGCGACATTTCCACACAACCTTTTCGGAACCTGGTCCTGAAAAGGTTCACCATCTCTGGTATAGGGTCATGTGCTGAGTAGGCATCAATAAGAGGATGAAACTTATCCGTCCTTTTCATTAAATGAAGCAATGGGTATCCAAGGTTTGAATACATCCGGGTTGCAAACAGTCAAAAAATTGAAGAAAAAATGAAACAATCCAGATAAGTAGTATTCTTGAAAAACTACACTTATCTTGAAGGCCTTGTTTAGAAGTACTTCTGTATCCATCACTGATATAGGAGACTTGAAGCCTTGGTGACTAAGACTGTATTTTTATCAACTTGATATACTAGTAGCAACAGAATATCAGTATATTTCAGAGTAGGGATAACCAGACTGATATAGCCTGTTGTACATGCTTTGGCAAGCTCTCAATTGCATTACTGCAATCCTTGCATGTGACTGCCATACAATATAGTGTAGAAATTAGTTCAGAAGGGAATTGTGAAGCTAACCAAGATTGCCAATATGATAAAACTACCATTTTGATTTGATGCTGCTTTTAAATCCATTCTCAAGAATTACCTTAGCATAGAATTGGTTTCATGGGGGGATTAAAATGTTTTTAGCAATCTTGTAATTCTCTCAGGGTCATTCAGATGAAGAGAGGTGGAAGCTAACCTTCTTATGCATATTACTGTATTACTAGGTTTATATTTGCTTTTTGCTGTTTTTTTGGTGAATAGGCCCATGGCCAAATTCATATATAATGTTAAGTCATAAATCATGATTTACATATCACAATAGCAAGTTCATACAACATTTCTAACTAAATGAAAATCACAAAATGGCTTAATGTAACATGTGATCTTAGCTAATGAATCTTGGATTGTGCACTATAGCTATGAATACTTGCAAATGTCTCCTTGGCAGCCCAATTTGAATTTTCTCTCTGTAGTATTTTGATTCAAGTACATTTTCACAGCATGAAGGTGTTAACACATTAGAAAACATTCTTTACAAAGACAGTTTGCTTTTGTAGTGTAAAATTTGCCAATAATTCAACATTACAAATTTAGCAAATGCAAAGGCGTTCCATTATAAATACAGAAATCTTAATAGGTTTCTTGGAGTCCTTGTGAACTCAACTGCTTCCTCATATTTAATTTGTTTTTAAGATGTTTTTGATTGTATATTTATGGTTTTAGTTTCCCTGTGCACCGCTCCGAGTCCCTACGGGGAGAGGAGCGGTCAAGAAATTAAACTATTATTATTATTTATTATTATATTGCAATGCGATCGACAGTTATATATACTTGAATGTGGAATCTGGTTTTGCTAATAGTTTTATCACTTCGCTCATACTTAATTCAGCTTTATTCCCTGCAAAAATAACACATGTACAGTGCGTTTTAAATAATTCATCATCTATTAATTAGTTTTGGCAATACCTATTTTTAAAGATCTACTCTAATTACATGGGAGGAAGAACCTTTTTAATAACTTAAGGGAGAACAGCCAATTTATGCCTTTCGACAGCCAATTTCTCCTTCAAAGTCACAGCTTAGTTTCCTCCTAAGGTGCAGCAAGTTCTCACTTTCATTCTGAAGGAGAAAGGTACATTTGTCTTCAATATACATAGCTTTAATGTGGCATGAGCCCTTCCAGAGAAGTCCTACTACTCTCCGTTTTTTGCCTCCATCTTTACTTAAAAGGGAAGAAGAAAGCCTCATCTACTTTAATGTTTGTCCGAATGCCAGATTTTACACTTGTTATGTCAGACTTCAGTTTTTGCGCATGGTGCTTTAAAAGGAAGTGCAGTTCACCCCTAGAGGCCCTGAAGAACTGGGAGTTGCCCTCTTGGAAAAGGTCAGCTATCTCATCCATTCCAGGACTGCACAGGGTGAGTATTTGTGAACTAATCATTGCATCTCAGGCATTAAATGTAAGCCTTCACTTGCAAATGCAACTAGTCAAAAAGAGGTGCTTGTCGAATTTTTACAGTGCCTGTAGTTTGAAAGGGTCCTTGCTCTCACACAAACGAGTGGGGTGAACATCTGTGAGGACTTCTCCAACTTTAGTGGACTGACTCAGCCTGGAGAAGATTCTGAAGATTCCCCACCCTTTTTTGTAGATAGACTGATTCTCCCATGCTTTTTTTGTCTTTTAATGGAAAGCTTAGGTTTATTTAATTTTATTTTAAAGCAGAAATGGGCAAGTTATGTAATCTTGGACCACATAAAGCATATGCCTTGTTCAGTGTAGTGTGTGAATGGTCAGTTCAAATATCCAGCATGAATGAAAGTATTTCTCTTCCTACTTCAGGCCGGTGGACCTCTGGAAGGATGTGAGTCTAGCCCCAGTTGCTCTTTACCTCCACCAGCTAAATTACTTCCTGAACCACAGGCAGCATATTTTAAATACCAGCTGCTGAGGAGATCTATTATCCTCTTGTTCCTCTTTATGAGCTTCCCAAATACTATGTGTTGTAAAGAATTCTGGACCAAGTGAACATTTTGCTTGATCCCATAGGAGAGTTTATGTTTATTCTGAAAGACAAAAAGTCTAGCTGAAGCCAACATAATTTAATATGCATTTATATTTATTCTGCTATTCAACTTGAAAAGCTCTTCAAAGCAGCTTTGTAGATTAATAAGCATGAACCACTGGATGCACAGACTTCCAATACTCAGCACAAGAGGAAAAAGAAATAGTAAAAGGAAACTTGAAGACAAATATTTAATTTTAAGGTTATTATAACTAGCTAAGAAATAATTACATTGTTCACAGTTCTGAAACAGGCCCCTGGAAAATAGCTTGGCCTTCCTAAAAACCTGAGATAGAGTTCTTGACTTTAGAATCATAGAAATTTCAGCTCTTCACCACTGAGCCCAACTATCTGCTTTAGGAATGAAAATTGAAGCATACATCTTTAACTGCTTTTAAAAATAATAAGAAAAAGAGAAAAACAAAAGACATAGAACACAAAAATACATATATAATAATATATAATTGTACTACAAATGAATGCACATACATATGTACAGATATCTATACATACTTACAGGGGTGCGGTGGCTCAGTGACGCTGAGCTTGTCAATCAAAAAGGTCGGCAGTTTGGCAGTTCGAATCCCTAGGGCCACGTAACAAAGTGAGCTCCCATTACTTGTCCCAGCTTCTGCCAACCTAGCAGTTCGAAAGTACATTAAAAAATACAAGTAGGAAAAATAGGAACCAGCTTTGGTGGGAAGGTAACAGCGTTCCATGAGCCTTCAGCATTTAGTCATGTCAGCCACATGACCACGGAGACATCTTTGAACAGCACTGGCTCTTCGGCTTTGAAATGGAGATGAGCACCAACCCCTAGAGTCAGGAATGACTAGCACATATGTGTGAGGAGATCCTTTACCTTTACTTATACATACTTGCAAAATGTTTCCATTAGAAATATATAATTTATTGTAACGACATATAATTTATATTTTGGTTTTTCTGTTGTATTTTTTGCTTATTTTTAAGAACTTTTCTTTTTTATTATGTATTCATTTTTGTATTTTGTATCTTGTGTTTTTTTTCCTTTCTCTGAAAATTAAGGCATGCCTGCTAGGCCATTTTCTTCCCTTCAGTTGCATACATCCAGTGAAGGGGAGCATTGAATTATGTATTGGACACTTACATTTCATTTTGTTATCTTCAGCCTATTCTCTAGTCTAGCCTGTCAAAATCACTGTTTTATGTCATGTATAAATTAGATACATTTTACCTTTTCTTCATTGTTAATTGAAATGTTGAAGAGTACCGGCCAGGTCTAAGGTTTGTCACACCTCATTGGATACCTCCCTTCAGTTTGATGAAGATCTACAATGAGCACTCTATTGATAAGTGCAGTTTCTGAGCCATCTGTCAGGAGCCAGGATAGCATTCAAAAGCACTGCAAGTTTATTCCATGCAACGTATATATAAGATTCTGATCTACTAACAGTCAGGGCAAATTGGTGCCAGATAAAAGTCATCAGACTTCAAGGGCGATTGGATAGGGACTCCAGACTATGTTGCATTTGATCCACCCTCTTGGGCTCTGCCTGGCCATCCCCTATATCAGTGATGGCGAACCTATGGCACGGGTGCCACAGGTGGCACGCGGAACCATTTCTTAGGGCACGCGAAGCATTGCCCTGTCAGCTCCAGCACGCATGTGTGTGCTGACCAGCTGATTTAGGCCTTCTTTTGAGGCCGTTTTTCACCCTCTGAAGCCTCTGGAGGTGGGGGAAAAACTGTTTTCACCCTCCCCAGGTTCCTAGAAAGCCTCTGGAGCCTGAGGAGTCTGAAAAAAGGATGCCAAAAGCAGGGGGTTGCACACATAGCATTATGGGCATGGCACGCCCACACACGACCCCTCCTGCGCTCCCCCTGCTTTTGGCACACGATCCAAAAAAGGTTAGCCATCACTGCCCTATATCTCTATGTGATATGCTATTTAATTGTCATGTTCTCCAGCCCACATCAACTTGATAATTGCAATGTCACAAAGAATTTTGCTCATGTGTTATAGAAATCAAGATATATGATGTAAATATAATTTCCACAATGTATTAAATAAGTTGTCCAATCAAAAATTAAAATCAGGTTAGTCTGGCAAGACTTGTTCTTGACAAATACATGCTATTTTCTGGGAATCTTGGCATTTTTTTCAGAATTTGATTACTGTATAATCTGCTGCAGAGTGTTTCTGAATATTAATTTCAGATTGAGTATTCTCTAATGTTGAAGGGCTTCTTTTATACTTCTTTTAGAAGATGAAGGATATAGTTCATCTTCCTCTAGTCATCTGGCATTTAATCTGTTCTCCAAGTTTTCCAAGAAACGATAGACCATTACCGGTAGGTAGTGTCTTCAAGATAGTAGGATACAGTTTGTGTCGCCCTGGAGATAGAAACTTGTTCAAAGTAATTAAATCTTTCCTGACTGCATGTTTCTGTCAGTTCCAATCTTCCATTTTTTTTTCTTTGTTTTATTCTGTTCTTCACATGTGTATATATTATTGGAGATGACTAAGATGAAACGGGAATTAAATTTGCTGTTATAATATTTTTTTTTGCGTTTGAGCAGCTGTACATGGCTTCTTTTCATCTTTTAGAAGAAGCCTTTTTTTCTTCTTGTCATTCTGCACCATTGTGGGTTTTAACATTGCTGATGTTCCCTCTACAATTCAACCTAGATATGTACTAACATGCATGAATGCACACATGCACGCATGCGCATACACACACACACTTTTGTGGTAACCCTCTTTTTATGCTCTATATGTGAATTTGTTTTCCTACATTTACTTTTTTTTTCTGAGTAGATTGTTGGCAATCGTGCTTTTAGTTTTTTCAGGTTTTAGGTGCTATAACTCAGCTTGAGCTCCTTTGCTCATTAGCTTCTCTTGTCTCCATTGGTGGTGTCCTATTTATTGCTGTGAGGATATTAACATCTTTTGAAGTCTAGGATTTATATTTCATTTCATCGACTAGGTCTTTTCGGGTGGACAGTATTAAGTGAAAGATAAATGATTTTCTTGTGCCTCTTTTCATTCTCTGATGGATAAAAGTATTGGCAAAGCAAATCAAGAATTCCCTGTGAAAACCATGTTGCGTAGAGTTTATTTCATAGATACTGGGTCAGTCTTCTTCATTATTATTACAAGCGCTGTTTGGTTTTGCAAGGCATCATATACCTAATCTCTTCAGTAAAATGAGCTTTGGTAGCACCAACAGCAAAAGTCGGTAATTTTCTATGGCAGCCCCTGTCCTTTGAAACAACTCCCCCACTCTCCCAAAACCAGATGATGCTCTCCCACTATTTAAATGTAAATAAATGTAAAGTGTAAATGATGCTGTTCAGGAGAGCCCTTAATGATTAGATCTTGTTGTTGGGAGATTGCTCTGCTTTATAATTTTGTTAATTTAAGATATTGTTGTATGTTGTTTTCCACTGTTGTTTCTGGGAATGTAAGAGAAATGCACCAACAGAAAAATAAAATTAGAGTGTTGACTAAGGCCACAATTTTTCATTGTGTAATTAAACAGGCAACTCACTTCCTTCCTCACATAGGGAACAGATTTTTAACTGACTCCCTTACTTTCAGGAAAGCTATTCCTTTGGGGCCTGCAATTATTTTTAATTTATCAAGTTGTTGGGCGCCTACTTTAGGGTGTTCATTTCCAGTCGCTATAGATCATGATTTGAAGACTCCCATGTTATACAAATGGTCCATCACTGAGATAACTTAGTTGTTGGAAATAACTTCTCACCAGTTTGGACATTGCAAGTAAGAGCAACGAGAGACTACTAGTGAATGAAATTAGCATTGCCTCCTGAGGAGATGGTTTCTTGTTCTTTATAAGGCAATCTAATTGGTAGAAACAGCAACAAATGTTGCTGTGAGGCCTGTTGTTGCTTTTCCTCTTCTGTGCAAGGCAGTTGGCTCAAGCAGCCTTCCACAGTGGTGTCAAGCATGTCTGACTTGCAATTTGGGGAATTGAAGTTCAGAACCTCAGGAGATCTCCAGGCTGGGATACGCTGACTCAGCTCCTCTTCCTATTATGTCCCAGCGCACAGCACTGGCAATTATGGTTTTGATGCATTAATATTTTATGCTAACTCTGAAAATTGAGGGGAAAAAGAAATTTCAAGTGTTGACTTTAAAAATTAATCATAAAAGTAATTGGCAGAATTGATTGACAATCTGATCTTGAGCCCCATGCAATAAACTCGGGTTGTAAAAACTCCTAAATGTCTAGATGTTTGTTTTAGAATGAGGAAAAAAAACGATGAACTCTATCTTTAATTATAGAGCTGCTATCACACCTCCTGTAAAAATACATTATAGCCTTAATTAAAGGCTGTAAAATTTAAATTCTTGGAGTTAGGGATTTCCAGGAGTGGAACAGTGAGGAAGTGAGAGAAAACAATGTAAAAGCTACTATTCCTTGGAAGTGCTTCAACAGTGATGATTGTAAAGTGCTTGGCTGTTTAATTTAGTAATAAATAAATTATAGGATTCATGAATCCAGGCAAGAAAGCCTGTCCTTAATAATAGAATAGCTAAGAGCAAATTATAGGTTAAATACTGAGTTTTTCAGTGCTGCTCATTTGGTGAATATAGAAATGCTAAAAAAAATGCAAATACATTTTTGATGATAGAGAAATTCAGCTTATGACTTGAGATGTAACTAATTCATAAATTATAGTTGGTATACTGTTTTTTCTGGTTAATTGTATCTTTTTTATATGCGTTACTTTCTTTCTATTTATTAGTCACCCAGAGTCATCAAAGAGTTGTGTGGCTTCAAAATTTGATAGGTAAACAAAACTAATAATGCAATGTTCTAGTTCAAGATTTGTCTAGTTGGGGCACCTCTTGAAAATCATCTGAAACCTTTGCTGTATGTAGCATGCAGCAGTCCAGATAGCTAGAGGTATGCCTCGATTAATCTATGTAACATCATAAGGTAAAGGTAAAGGTTCCCCTCGCACATATTTGCTAGTCGTTCCTGACTCTAGGGGGCGGTGCTCATCTCTGTTTTAAAGCTGAAGAGCCAATGCTGTCTGAAGAAGTCCATAGTCATGTGGCTGGCATGTCTAAATGCCGAGGGCACGGAACGCAGTTACCTTCCCTCCAAAGCTGGTTCCTATTTTTCTACTTGCATTTGTACATGCTTTTGAACTGCTAGCTTGGCAGAAGCTGGGACAAGTAACGGGAGCTCATTCTGTTACGCAGCGCTAGGGATTCAAACCGCCAAACTGCTGACCTTCCTGATCGAAAGCTCAATATCTTAGCCACTGAGCCACCACATCCTTTATAGGTGTATTAACTATCAATCCACTTCTAGATACAATTCCGGTGCCAGTTGTCATCATTAAAACCATACTTGACCCAGGGCCTGGATACCTTTGAAACTACCTGCTCTGGGATAAGTCGTATTTCAATAAGAGCTGAGATCTGCTAATGATCTGTTCTCTAAAGGAGTGCCATTGACTGGGGCCCCATAGTAGAGCCTTCTCGTGATAGTACCCTCTTCCATGAAACAGTTTCTCCTGATATCCAAACTACCCTATTTCTTGGAGCTTCTGAGGAGCTTTCAAGATACGACGCTTCAGGAAATCATTTGAGGACAGTGAGAATTAATGTACTCCAGTTGGATTGCATTTAGGAAATATTTTAGGAAATATTTTATGATTAGATCATTATGGTTCTGTTTTTCATTTTGTTGTTTGATGTAAGCCTCTCACAGCTGTTGGGAACTGAGCTGTATATAAGCCATAGTAAATAACAATAAATTAGGATGCATTTTATTATTGCAATCTGGAGCGGTGAAACATTTGGATGGTTGCCTTCACTTATGGTCAGTTTTAGAGCATTTCAGAAGCATGCTAGTGGCTGTTGACAATAACATGTAAGGTTAAATCAAAATTATCATTATCCCTAGTTTATGTACGTTCTGTTGTGCAAGAAAGATAACTAAGATAACGTGGTGCCTTCCAGATATTTTGAATATCAGCGCTCAGCGAAAACATCTTATTAGTCCCAGCAAGCATGGCCAGTGACATTAGATTATAGCAGTGCTTCTCAATCATTTTCTGTCATGCCCCCCCTAGGAAGAAGAAAATATTTCGCGCCCCCTGCGCGACTGTAAATAGTATCATTTGTCTATAAAATTGTTAAAAGTACACCTCTGCATAACACTGTATCCTTATTAATGTATAAGAGAATAAAAAAAGAAAGAAATGTGGATCAATTTACAACAAAGAATAGCTTTATTAACTGTAGCAGAAAATTTTTAAAGTGCATTAGAAATTTTAAAAAAATTAAATCCTTAATTAAACTAAACTGCCGAGGTCAAACGCGCCCCCCTTTACGGAGCCTCGCGCCCCCCCTGGGCGCCCGCCCCACTATTTGAGAAGCACTGGATTATAGTAACTGAATCCATAATAGCTTGTTTTGTTTCCTTGTATTAAAAACCAGCAATTATGTAGAAGACAAAGATGAAGTAGCTGCATGCAGTTTCTTTTCCTGCTTGGACAAAATACGTCATCTGAGACCATTCAAATATTGCTAACACACCTTCCAATCAGCAAATTTGGCCAATAATCTGACCTTTTGGATATAGAATGGATGTATCATTTAGTGTCTTATGAATTACAGCCATAAAATGGATTACATATAGACCAAAGGGGCAGTCCAAAAGCCTCATGCAAATATCCTATCACAATTCCAGCCTATTCAAGACCTCAGAACCCCTAGATTAGGGTGCTGAAATTTGGCGGCATTTTGCAGGGAAGGTTCTAGTGGATTTTTATAGATAGGAAAGGTAGCAGTTTGACTCCCAGAAGCCTCTCATGCCTGCCTTTAAATGCTCCTTTAAAGAATGGGGAATTCTTATACAGTATCTGCATTTTTCATACTATACCTGGTTTTATATTTCTACAGGTAGTCTTCAGTTTACAACAGTTCATTTAGTGACTGTTCAAAGTTACAACAGCACTGAAATAGTGACCCACGTCCGTTTTTCAGTTACAACCATTACAGCATTCCTGTGGACACGTGATCAAAATTTGGATGCTAGGCAATTGACACTGCAGTGTCCTAGGTCATGTGATAACCTGTTACGACCTTCTGACAAGCAAAGTCAATGTGGAAGCCAGATTCACTTAACAACCGTGTCACTAACTTAACAACTGCAGAGATTCACTTAACAACTGTAGCAAGAAAGGTCACAAAATGGAGCAAATTCACTTAACAAATGTTTCACTTAGCAACAGAAATATTGGGCTCAATTGTTTGGCTCAGTAAGTCGAAGATTATTTGTACAGGTAGTCCTTGACTTACAAGAGTTTGTTTAGCGAACGTTCAAAGTTAACAGTGGCACTGAAAGAAATGACATATGAGCGTTTTGCACAGTTACGATGTTTCCAGCATCGTATTCAGATGCTTGGCAACTGTTTCATGTTATGAACGTTGCTGGGTCCCAAGATCATGTGATCACCTTTTGCAACTTTCTGACAAGCAAAGTCAATGGGGAAGCCAGATTCACTTGTCACTAGCTTATCAACTACATTGATTCACTTAACAACTGTGGCAAGAAAGGCCACAAAATGGGGCAGAAATGTTGGACTCAGTGGGGGTCGTAAGTCGAGGACTACCTGTACTTAACTCCAGATAAAAATAATTGCACATAATGTAGAATTTCTCCTCATTTTATCTGCTTTTAAATTAGCATCATCATCAGGCTGCAAGTCTGTTTCCAGACTCAAATTGGATGCTAGTGATGAATGTCTTTGACCCAGAATATTCTATTTTTATCTGCCCAGGCATTTTGGTTATCTTCTGAAGCTGTCCTCTTAGTATTCTTTCTTTCTGATGGTAGGTAGACAGCTATGAGGGGGTGTGCTTAAAATTATGGAGCTTTCTTTATGACATGCTTTCCCCAGCAAGGCCTTTCTAATACTTTGTGATGTCTTCTTGATGTCATTAAGACATCCTTCTTCCCCCATCATTTTAGTGGTAGTATTTATGTTTTTATTCTTCCTGTACTACTTATACATCTATTAATTGTTTTTCATGATTACCTTTACTATTGCTTTGAATGTTTTTAAAAGCTTTATAATTTACTTAGGGAATTATGGATGCTGAGCGCATTAGAAATATTTCTGCTGCTAATATACTTGTAACAACATGTCTTGGATGCGCTCAAAAAATGACCCCCCACAGCTGTCACAATACATTTATTTACTGAAAGCATACATGCTCAGAAACACCCACTCTGTCAATGGGATCTTTCTACATTTTTTAATTACTTTTGGTTTTCTTCTAATGTTAAATTAAGTTCAGTATTATTGTATAAATCCAAAGATGATATGAACACAAATATGAATATTACATTTGTGCCAGAGGAAATATATCTTATCTGCAGGGTCCACATTTTTAGTTTCTAGTTCACAATTTAAAAGGGTATCACAATTATGGTACAACTGTTTAACGCAAATATTGCCTATCTAGCTATTGTGTGACTAAGATGTAGGCTACTTTTTTGGTGCACTTAACATCCAAAAATATGGTGCAGTGGCTAGAGTGCAATACTGCAGGCTACTTCTGCTGACTGCCTGCTGCCAGCAATTTAGCAGTTCAGATCTCACCAGACTCAAGGTTGACTCGGCCTTCCATCCTTCCAACGTGGCTAAAATTAGGACCCAAATTGTTGGGGGCAATATGCTGACTCTCTAAACCGCTTAGAGAGGGCTGTAAAGCACTGAAAAAGCAGTATATAAGTGCTAAGTGTTATTGCTATTGCTACATCTCAGTCACATACCGTATTTTTCGGAGTGTAAGACGCACCGGAGTATAAGACACACCTTAATTTTGGGGGAGGAAATCAGGAAAAAAACCTTTCTGCCTCTTTCCCAGCAGCATTCACCAGTATTCATCTGGCCAACGTCTTTGCTGCCTCAGTCAGAGCCTGATTCCCGAAGTTGCCCAGGGGAATTGCGATGAAAGCCTTTTCAGATGGCAGCGTGTGCTGGAACTGCCTGCCACCTGAAACACGATGCACTTGTTTGGCCTCTGCACGCGCCCTTTTTTGAGTCGAGAGGGGATTGTGGTGCCGCCGCCCAAAAATGCTTTAATTGAGAAGGCTTTGAATGCAATTCCCCGGGCTGCTTCGGGAATCAGGCTCCATGTAAAAGTGAGGATCCCTGCCGCATGGAATCACCACAAAATGGGACGCAAGGAGCAGGTGGGTGGAGCTACAGATTTTTACCCTCTTTTGGGGGGTAAAAAGGTGCATCTTATACTCCCAAAAATACAGTAACTGTGGCCTTTAGACAACTGAGAGAGGATGACCCAGAAGGAGTAGTGGTGGCAGGCCAAATTGGGCAGAAATGGAACACACATGAAATGTTTTCTCTGTTCCTCTTCAAGATTAGGTTTTGATGGGTATTTTTTTCCCTTTTCCTAGAAAATTCCTAGAAGAAGTGTTACTACTTTTTCTGCCTAAAAACAGTGGGAAACTGTCAGTGATCTCTGGAGGCAAAATTAGACAGTGTTGTTAGAGAGACTTCCAGGGGTTTAACAAATGGTTATGGGAGAAGGAGGACTTGTGGGCTCCATGCTGTCCATGTAGGTCCTGGTGAAGAAGCTACCAAAGATTGGTTTAAAACTAGTTATTGAGCATCAGCAGGTTTTTGGAATTGTTCTTGTAGTTAGAAGACAGATGTGTAGCTAAGGTTGATTCCCTACAAGCTACTGATTACCAAAAGTACGTTTCGTTGATTACCTTAATTATAGATGAAACTGTGAGCAGTACTTCATCATATTTGCATAACAATTTTTGTTATAAGAAACTTCCCTCATCCTATTCCAGTTTATTTTTCTGGATGAGTGATTCTGATGGCTTTTTAAATATACTGCAACAGAAAATGGTTCAAATGTTTTTAAAGAAAACCTGGCTCACCGCTATGTAACAGCAGCCCTGCCCGAGCTACTCGAGGTGATCGCCGCGATGGCGGTGGAGACCCCCAGACTGTTAGTCATGGGGGACTTTAACCTGCCATCGACGGGCGAAACATCCGAGGCAGCTTGGGAGTTCATGGCTTCCATGACGGCCAGGGACCTGACCCAAGTAGTTCAGGGCCCCACTCACGAGAGAGGACACACGCTGGATCTGATTTTTGTCTCTGGACAGTGGAGAAGTGATCTTGGAATCGGGGATTTAGTCATCTCACCCTTGTCATGGACGGATCACTCTCTCCTTCGGATAGACTTTCCAACCGTCACACCCCACCGCGGGGAGGCGGAACCGGAGACACCGAGTTGGTTCCGCCCCAGGCGCCTGATGGACCCGGAAAGGTTCCAGAGGGAGCTTGGGCCAATACCTGTGTCCCTGCCCCGCGACTCGACTGAGGATCTAGTGGCCGCATGGTATAGTGCGGCCATGGGGGCCTTGGACCGAGTCGTGCCCTTGAGGCCTCTCATGCGGCGTCGAGTCACCCAGGCCCCTTGGTTTACCGAGGAGCTTCGGGAGATGAAACGCCGCAAGAGACGCCTAGAGAGTAGGTGGAGATCTTCTCGATCCGAAGCTGACCGAACACTAGTGAGAGACCATATTAGGACTTACTTAGTGGCGCTAAGAGTGGCCAAACGTGAGTATTGTGCCACCCTTATCGCGTCCGCGGAAAACTGCCCTGCCGCCCTGTTTGGGGTGACCCGCTCCCTCCTTCATTTGAGGCCACGGGAAGCCCCTTTGCAGGGTCGAGCAGAGGAATTTGGAGTGTTTCTGCAGGACAAAATCACTCAGATTCGGAACGAGTTGCCCTCCACTGAAAGTGACCCAGTCGAAGTGTCCGGTGCTGGTCTTGAGATTACACCTTGGGAGGAGTTTGACTTTGTCACTACCGAGGATATGGACAGGTTGCGGAGGAACCTTAGAGCCACCACATGTTTATTGGACCCGTGCCCCTCTTGGCTTGTACTGGCATCCTGGGAGGTGACACGAGGCTGGCTCCAGGGTGTTGTGAATTCATCTCTGAGTGAGGGGTCCTTGCCTACCGTCTTGAAAGAGGCGGTGGTGAGGCCCCTCCTCAAGAAGCCATCTCTGGACCCGGCTTTATTAGAGAACTATCGTCCCGTCTCCAACCTTCACTTTTTAGTGAAGGTTGTTGAGAGTGTGGTGGCCCAACAGTTTCCTCGACACCTGGAGGAAGTTGATTATCTAGACCCGTGCCAGTCCGGCTTCCGGCCCGGTCACAGTACCTCAACGGCATTGGTCGCGTTGGTGGATGATCTCTGGAGGGCTCGGGATAAAGGTTGCTCCTCTATCCTGGTCCTATTAGACCTCTCAGCGGCTTTTGATACCATCGACCATGGTATCTTATTGCACCAATTGGGGGGGTTGGGGCTGAGAGGCACCGTTTTACCGTGGTTCTCGTCCTACCTCTCTGGTCGGTCGCAATGGGTGTTGGCAGGAGGGCAGAGGTCGGCCCCGAGGCCCCTCACATGTGGGGTTCCTCAGGGGTCGGTCCTCTCGCCACTTCTGTTCAACACCTACATGAAGCCGCTGGGCGAGATCATCCGTGATTTTGGGGTGGAATACCATCAGTACACTGATGACACCCAGTTGTACATATCCACCCCAAACCACCCCAACGATGCCGTTGAGGTGCTGTCCCGGTGTCTGGAGGCCGTACAGGTCTGGATGGGTAGTAACAAACTCAAACTCAACCCGTCCAAGACCAAGTGGCTGTGGTTTCCGGCACCCCTGACTTTGTCAGCGGGCGGCGCCCAGGGGAAGGGCTCCCTCTGTGGCGGGCCCAGCCCTCTGGAACGACCTTTCCCCCAACATTAGAACGACCACGGACCTCCGCTCCTTCCGTCTAAAATTAAAAACACATCTTTTCTGCCTGACCGGCCTAGGGTAGTCTCTCTTTCTATGGGGTTTTATTATATTTAATTTATTGGGAATTTTAGTTTAGTTTAGTTTTAGTTTTAATGGGGAATTTTTAGCACAGGAATAAGGTTTAATCTGTTTTTAAATATGTTTGTATACTTGTTGTTTTTATTCTTCCTGTGCACCGCTCCGAGTCCCTATGGGGAGAGGGAGCGGTCTACAAATTAAATTATTATTATTATTATTATTATTATTATTATTATTATTATTATTATTATTATTATTATTATTATTATTATTATTATTATTATTATTACCCCGGTTCAGCCAGATAAGTCCAACACTGGCCATTGGGGGAGAACAACTGGCCCCCGTGGAGAGGGCGCGCAACTTGGGCGTCCTCCTGGATTCCCGGCTGTCCATGGAGGACCATGTGGCGGCCGTGGCCAGGGGGGCGTTCTATCAGGTTCGCCTGATACGCCAGTTGCGCCCCTTAATGGACCGGGGGGCCCTTCGCACAGTCACTCAAGCGCTTGTGACATCTCGGCTGGATTACTGTAACGCTCTCTACATGGGGCTCCCCTTGAGGTTCACTCGAAAGCTACAGTTAGTGCAGAATGCGGCCGCGCGGGTGGTTATGGGTGCCTCAAGGCAAGCCCACGTAACACCTCTCCTGCGCGAGCTGCACTGGCTGCCTGTGGCCTTTCGAGTGCGTTTCAAGGTGTTGACTACCATCTTTAAATCGCTCCATGGCTCGGGGCCTAGCTATATACGAGACCGCCTTCTGCCCCATACATCCCTTCGTCCGGTCCGCTCCCACAGAGCGGGCCTTCTCCGGGTGCCGTCGGCTGGGCAATGCCGGCTGGCGACACCCAGGGGAAGGGCCTTCTCTGTGGCGGGCCCGGCCCTCTGGAACGACCTACCCCCCCGACCTTCGCACTACCTCGGACCTCCGCCTCTTCCGCCAACGTCTCAAGACGTACTTATTCCAACAAGCCGGCCTAGGATAGCCCCCCACTTCTGACTTTTTAAATATGAATTATAATTTGGTAAGGTTTTAATAATGGGTTTTAGCACGGGTTTAATTAATTTAATATATTTTAATTGATGTATATTGTATTTTGTGGTTTTATACAATGCCTGTGCGCCGCCCTGGGTCCTAACAAGGAGAAGGGCGGGGTATAAATTTGATAAAATAAAATAAATAAGAATGATTTTAGGGGAAATATTTTTCCCTAGTAGCATATGTAAAGTATTATTACATTTATATTAGTAATGTCTAAATTATATATTTGACGTTACCAAAAAAAAATTAAATGAGTTGAATGTTGTTAGATTATAAGCAAAGGAAGGATTCCAATCCAATTATGGCTTCCATTTTTCTTGACAAAAGTTCCTAGAGAAATGGTACATAGTCAGAAATTCAGAAAGTGAGGAAACTGAAAACAGGGTTGCCTTTTGAGATTGTTTATATGTAAATTTTTCATGTTACTAATCTAGACTGCGATCAGGCACAAATGCAAGAAACGAATATGTAGCTCTTTGTTTGGCCTAACTAGGGAAGAAAATGCCAGAAGCTTTTGAGGACTGTATGTCAGCTGTTTAATGATAATAATCCATCTGACCTATATCTAGTTTTGCCCCAAAATTTATATCATTATTTAATGAAGTTTATTGGGAATATTAAATATGTGAATTCATAGTGGAACTATTTAGGGCTCATTTATACACAGTCATAGAGGTTAGAATATATAATTGTTAGATGTTATGTGATTGACTTGCCCATTTTGGAGATAACTTTCTTCATGGTTTGCATTTCTTTTAATTTCTGTGAGCCTGAATAATGAGTTGTCTTCATTCTTGGCCATGATAAGATTTCTTTTGAACAAGGTTGTAAGGACATATGGCAGTTTAGATGTCCTAATCTCCATAAGCATGAATAGTACTCCAGCGAAGATCAATGTTCAGGCAACACGTTCTGACTGCTGAAATTTTCTCTGGAAATGGAGAAATTGCGAGATCATCTAGTTGTGCTCTGAATAGCTGCTTCTTGTAGGAGACTACAAGAATCGAATTGCTTATGGTTGATTGTAAACTGAGCAGCTTGGGAGCTAAGGAAATAACACCACATTCAAAACCTACTTTGTAGCTTTTATGCAAAACCCCATTTTTTAAATACTTTTTGTATGCAAGTAATTTATAATTTAAGGGAGAACTTCCAAATGACAGGAAAGAACAAACACATTTGGTGAGTCGCCCTTTCAGAATTAAGAAAAGAAAAAAAATTAACTTAAAAGATTTTGACTTAAAAGCAAAAAGCTTAACAAGACAGTGATACATGAAAGTTTGTAATGGATAAGATTGTGTAATTGTAGCTATAGAGAGCTAATTGGGATGTCTTAGGGAAAAAAAGTAAATTGAGGCAAAAATATTGCTTTTTATTTTTATTTTGACCCTAGTAATTGACATACTTTATCACAATGTCAACTATAAGAAAAGTAGCAAAAATAGGAGAAGGAAGGAGAAGTTCACTAGAACAATTTACAGATAATGGGCATTTATTATTAGATTTATTACAGAAAATGTTTGAGGAACTTGGCAAGAAGATGACTGCAATAGTTGCCAAGAGTTTGAATGCTTTGAAAAAGGAAATGGTAGAAGGATTTACGGGGATAAAAGAGTATATAAAAGAAGAAGTTAAAGAAATTAAAAATCTGTAGGGCAGTTGGCTGGAGATGTAAAACAAATTAATGACAAAGTGAAAGTTTTGTAAAGTAAGCCAGAAGTTATAAATACAGAGATGGAGAAAGATTTGAATAACTTGGCATTACTGGAACTGAAAGGAAAAAGAATTTTGTTTAAGATTTAGAGCAATTCCAGAAGGCAGAGGAAACATATCAGAGAAAAGATTGTTAAACCTCTGCATAACTTTTTTTATTTGGATGCAGCTGACACAAAGACCTATAGCGATAATATTTATACACACAATTTACAAACTTAAGAAATGTTCCAAGAGATGTCCTTATGCCCTTTGTTAGGAAGAAAATTAGATGTCAAGTTTTGCAGCAATATTTAATACTACAATGAGGATTGATAATATAGATGTAATGGTACTTAAAAAAATGCCAATTAGAATACTATATGAGAGAAAGAAATATTTCTTTCTGACAGACTTAAACAGAAGATGGTTCTATTTAGTTGGGATATGTTGGAATGAGTTATTTTTACTTTTAAACAGTAAAGGTTTTTAACTGAACTCTGTGAAGAAAGCAAGGTATTTCCTGGGAAAATACAAACAAGAATTGGAGGAAATACAAATGGAAGTGGCAATGACAGATGTGATTTAACAAATGTGATGAAACAGATACAATGGGATGCTGAAGATGCTACCACACTGGGCATTTTAGAATATCAAGTTTTCAAAAATCTTGGTCTAACTATGGTTTATAAATGCTTAACATGGGATATAAATACAGTAAAATGTTCCTCAAAAAACGAAAAAGCTAAAACAAGATGTGATTTGCTTAAAAGAAATACATATTAGGAAAAACATAAAATATTTGAATCAAAAAATGTGGGTGAATAATTTATTTCAGTGGGATTGAAAAAAAGAAATGGAATTGCTTTGTATATAAATTATCAACCATATCCATAATTTATATTGACTGATAATTATGGCAGATATGTTGAGTAAAAATAAGTCTACAGGGATTAGAATATTAACACTGATATTGGGAATTAACACTGATATTGGGAATTAACACTGATATTGGGAATTAACACTGATATTGGGAATTAACACTGATATTGGGAATTTATGCCCCAAATGAAGATTAAAGAGCATTTTATAAACGACGTGGATAAACTATTGGATTTTTTTTGGTATGAAAATAGGGGTTTTCTGGGAGAATGGAATAAATTGATTTCCCCACAAAAATATAGAATCTCTAAAAAAAATTAAAAATATTAATAACAATATCAGATTTGAATATTTATTTGATACAAGGCAAACAACCAAAGTTTTTCTCTGACTCAGTATGCAAGTTAGAGATTGTTGATATAAGGTGAAAGGTAGGTAAATGTTCCCCTCTCGCCTATTTGCTAGTCATTCCCGTCTCTGTGGGGCGATGCTCATCTCAATTTCAAAGCCAAAGAACCACTGCTGTCTGAAGACATTTCCATGATTATGTAGCTGGCATGACTAAATGCCAAAGGCTTACGGAATGCTGTTACCTTCCCACCAAAGGCGGTCCCTATTTTTCTATTTGCATTTTTACATGCTTTCGAACTGCTAGCTTGGCCGAAGCTGGGACAAGTAACAGGAAGTCACTCCATTACGCGGCACTAGAGATTTGAACTGCTGAACTGCCGACCTTCTGATCGACAAGCTCAGCATCTTAGCCACTGAGTCACCACGTCCTTTCTTGTTGCTATATGGAGATATAAAAATGGTAATTTAAAAGAACAAGCTTATTTTTTTGAAAGAAGTAAATCTTTTTCAAGAATAGATTTTGTATCTATGAGTAACCAAGATTTGGCTACTCATATTCATAAAAAGAAAATACTACCAATGGTACTCCAATCACAATCCATTGATTTTAACTTTTAAAAGGAAAAATGGCTCTTTTAGATGGAGATTGAATGAGATGTTGTTGTATAAGGAAACAATAGTGGAAAAGGAATTTAAAAATGTGTGGGTTTTTTTTTTAGCATAATCTTCAATAAAGGCACAGAAGAAAAAATGGTTTTGGATGCAAGCAAAGCTTTTATAAACTTTTACATTTCATACAATGTAACATTGAATTTAAAAGAAAAGGCAAAGAAAATACAATTAATTTTTAATGTTAAAAAAAAGAAAGAGGAGTATTACATCCTCATAATGTTATTGATAAATTATACCTGCCCCATAAAAAATGGAAGCAGAATTAACTTCAGGTCAAACAAACGGCTGAAGAAAAGCGTGCATTGTCTGATTATGTAAAAGATGGCCAAGAACAAGCATTAAGGCAAGTTAAAATTTGAAACTTACTGAATGTACAGGAAACAAAGCATGAATATCAAAATAATGTAGTAAAAAAACGAATAGAATGCTGGCAAGGAAAAGCATTACACGGTCAATTTCTACAAAAGATCAAGGGGAAAGTGGATAAAGATAAAACCTGGCAATGACTTATAGCTAAAATATTTTTTTAAAAACCTGAAGGATTGATTTTTTTAAGCTATGCAAGAGCAAGATATTCAAATTAGTGCAATCAGGGCCAAAATAGAAAAATCATCAAATAATTCAAAGTGCAGATTATACAAAGAAGCAGAAAAAACAGTAGAATTATATATTCAGCTTATGCAAGAAAGTTGCATAAAATGGTAATAAACAAAGACATAACCCAGTTGCCAAAATGATTCACTAGAATATCTATAAAAATTATCATGTGTCACTAATGAAAAATTGGTGGGAACATAGAGTTGAAAAAATGATAAAAAAACGAGCAGGTTAAAATATTACAGGATTTTCATGTACAAAATGATTAAGTCTTATCTCATAACACACCACATTGAACTATGGCTGAAAATAAGAAAGTGTGGATAATTGATGTGGAAATACCAAGAGATAGTAGAATAGTAGAAAAAATAGACCAGAAGACAAAGCATCAAAATCTGAAAACTGAAGTTAAAAAATAATGGCATAAACTGGATCCACTAGTTATCAGCATACTAAAAAATCTTGGATGGCATTTAAGAAATGTGAGCATTTCCACAATTTCCATCTGTCAATTGGAAAAGGATACAATGCTTGGTTTTGCGCATATACAATGCCAATACATTATGACATTGTAGGTTCTTGGGAAGAACCTGATGTGTGTGAAGGCCAAAACCTCAGCTAAAGGATTGGCAACTTTGACTTCATATTTTTGTGAACATATAATAATAAAGTAAGTTGGAAGGAATTGAAAGAAGGAAGAGAGAAAGGAAAGAAAGGATGAAAAGAATTGGAGAATTCTGAAGATGGAGAATACAGTAAAGAATACAGAGAAAGTAGAAGGAACTGAAAGGTTGGAGAAATGGGCTGGACAACCGGGCCATGAGGTCGAGAATTCTAGGAGCCAAGTAACCAAGGAGAGCCCAGGAAGATCCGTGCAGTGAGTCCATTATGGCAGGGAAGGCATAAACTGAGATAGCACTGGCCTAGACGTTAACCACCAAACAGTGCAACACATCAATTGACCACACTACACCCACGCTGACTGAAGGCTGTTGTGTTCATTTTGTCATCTTCTATTCCCCCCTCATCAGTCTTTCGGACAGATCTTAATTCTTCCCTACCAAATGGATTTTATATGTCATCTGATTTACACCTCACTCTACCTTCTCTAATTAATTAAAGTCGTGCTTATGAAATTTCCCTCCCTGGCCAAAAATGTACCCCCTCACAACTTTACCTTACCCTATCATTTATTCGAGGCAAGATCTCCTGCGCCTGCGAGAATCTCCCCTCTCGCAGGCATGGCCCTCTAATCTAACAAGGGCCCATCTCGAAGAAGGATTTATAGTTCCGGAGAGATGGACAAAGCGCAAACTTAGGGGGTTTTTGTCCAAATTTTTAATTCGTCTTTTAAGGGGTCCCAGGGTGGGGGGAGGTCCTAATCAGTCAGTAGGGGATCTGGGCATAGGGCCGACCAACAAAATTAGGAGTAAGATTAAGGATTGGTCTAACGAGGAGGGAGGGGGAGGGGGTGTTCCTGCGGAGGGATTTCCCATCCATACGGTCCTAGGGAGGGGTGGGGCGGTGGGAGAAAGGGTGTCCATCTGAAGTTGGGGGATCGTGGCCACTGGTTACAAGTGGTCGCTTGCCCCAACCCCCTGTGCTCCCCTCGGGGACTAGGCGGTCAAGGTTTACAGAGCCGCGGCCCCAGGCTGATGCTCTGCAACGCCAGGTCCGTGGTAAATAAAGCCCCCCTCATAAATGACCTAGCATCAGAGGGGGACCCGGACCTGGTGGGAATTACGGAAACCTGGTTGGGCCCCGAGGGGGGTTTACCTCTCGTGGAAATGTGCCCACCGGGATACCGAGCATTTCATCAGCCTCGGACCCTAGGCAGGGGTGGAGGAATGGCGATTATCATTAAGGAGAGTCTAGAGCCGAGGGGGATCACTGTACCTCAGACTACCGGCTGTGAATCCCTCTTTGTGAAATGGGGCCTAGGGAGGCAGTTGGGCTTGTTGATTATATACCTGGCTCCCCGCTATGTAACAACAGCCCTGCCCGAGCTCCTCGAGTTGGTCGCCGGGGTGGTAGTGGAGACCCCCAGACTTCTAGTCATGGGGGACTTTAATTTACCATCGGCGGGCAAGGCATCGGAGGCAGCTCGGAAGTTCATGGCTTCCATGACGGCCATGGACCTGACCCAATTAGTTCAGGCCCCCACTCACGATGGAGGACACACGCTGGATCTTATTTTCGTCTCTGGCCAGTGGAGAAGTGATCTTGGAACCGGGGACTTAGTCATCTCACCCTTGTCATGGACAGATCACTCTCTCCTTCGACTGGACTTTCAAATCGCCTCATCTCACCGCGGGGAGGCGGAGCCAGAGACACCCAGATGGTTCCGCCCCAGGCGCCTGATGGACCCTGAAAAGTTCCAGAAGGAGCTTGGGCCAATACCTGTATCCTTGACTCGTGCCGCGGCTGAGGACCTAGTGGCAGCATGGTATAGTGCGACCGTGGGGGCCTTAGACCGCGTCGCGCCTTTGCGGTCTCTCACGCAGCGTCATCCCACCCGGGCTCCTTGGTTTTCTGAGGAGCTGAGGGAGATGAAACGCCGCAAGAGACGCCTAGAGAGTAGGTGGAGATCCTCTCGATCTGAATCTGATCGAACACTGGTAAGAGCCCATTTGAGGACTTACTTAGTGGCAATGAGGGTGGCCAAACGCAAGTATTGTGCCACCCTCATCGCATCCGCAGAGAACCGCCCGGCGGCCCTGTTTGGGGTGACCCGCTCCCTCCTTCAACAGAGGCCACGAGAGTCCTCCTTGCAGGGCCGAGCCAAGGAATTTGGAGAATATCTGCAGGATAAAATCACTCAGATTCGGAGCGAGTTGCCCTCCACAGATAGTGGTCCAGTGGAAGTATCCGATGCAGGCCTTGAGACTATTTTATGGGAAGACTTTGACTTTGTTACTGCCAAGGACATGGACAGGTTGGCGAGGAGACTAAAGGCCACCACATGTTTATTAGACCCTTGTCCTTCCTGGCTTGTACTGGCATCCTGGGAGGAGACACGAGGCTGGCTCCAGGCCATTGTGAACGCTTCTCTGCGTGAGGGGTCCTTACCTACCATCTTGAAAGAGGCGGTGGTGAGACCCCTCCTCAAAAAGCCTTCCCTGGACTCAGCATTATTGACTAATTATCGTCCGGTCTTCAACCTTCACTTTCTTGCGAAGGTTGTAGAGAGTGTGGTTGCACAGCAGTTTCCTCGTCACCTGGAGGAAACTGATTATCTAGACCCGCGCCAGTCCGGCTTTCGGCCCGGTCATAGCACCGAGACAGCATTGGTCGCGTTTGTAGATGATCTCTGGAGGGCCTGGGATAGGGGTTGTTCCTCTATCCTGGTCTTGTTAGATCTCTCAGCGGCTTTTGATACCATCGACCATGGTATCCTTTGCACCGACTAGAGGGGTTGGGGGTGGGTGGCACCGTTTTGCGGTGGTTCTCCTCCTTCCTCTCTGATCGGTCGCAATACGTGTTGACGGGGGGGCAGTGGTCGACTTCTAGGCCCCTCACATACGGGGTACCGCAGGGGTCGGTCCTCTCGCCACTCCTATTCAACACATATATGAAGCCGCTGGGTGAGATCATCCGTGGTTTTGGGGTAGAATACCATCTGTACGCTGATGATACCCAGTTGTACATCTCTACCCCAAGCCACCCCAACGATGCCGTTGAGGTGATGTCCCGGTGTTTAGAGGCCGTACGGATCTGGATGGGCAGTAACAAACTCAAACTCAACCCGTCCAAGACCGAGTGGTTGTGGTTCCCGGCTTCCCGGTTTAGCCAGTTGACACCATCGCTGGCCATGGGGAATGAAAATTTGGCCCCCGTGGATAGAGTGCGCAATTTAGGAGTCCTCCTGGATTCCCGGTTGTCCCTTGAGGATCAGGTGGCGGCCGTGGCCAGGGGGGCATTTTACCAGGTTCGCCTGGTCCGTCAATTGCGCCCCTTACTGGACCGGGATGCCCTTCGCACAGTCACTCAAGCACTCGTGACTTCTCGTCTGGACTACTGCAACGCTCTCTACATGGGGCTCCCCTTGAGATGCACTCGGAGGTTGCAGTTGGTCCAGAATGCGGCAGCGCGGGTGATCATGGGAATCTCAAGACATTCCCACATAGCACCACTCCTGCGCGAGCTGCACTGGCTACCTGTGACCTACCGGGTGCGTTCCAAGGTTTTGATGACCATATTCAAAGTGCTCCATGGCACGGGGCCTAGCTACCTTCGAGACCGTCTTCTGCCCCATACATCCCTTCGACCGACTCGCTCCCAGGGAGAGGGTCTTCTCCGGGTGCCATCGACCGGACAATGCCGGTTGGCGGCTCCCAGGGGAAGGGCCTTCTCTGTGGTGGGCCCTACCCTCTGGAATGGCCTACCTTCCGACCTCCGTTCCATCACAGACCTCCGCTTGTTTCGCCGGCACCTAAAAACTTATTATTTTCATCTGGCCGGCCTAGCATGATCTACTCCACACCCATTATTTTATAACAAATCAAAACTGTAATTTGGGTTTTAAATTTAAACTTATTTTAAGTTAAGCAGGATATGGATTTAATTTCGTTATTATTTAATAATATTTTGTATTTATGTATAATTGATTTTAAATCTCTGTTCGCCGCCCCGAGTCCCTTTATGGTGAGATGGGTGCGGGTTATAAATGTGAAAAATAAATAAAAATAAATAAATAAATAAATATTTCTTCATGATGGTAGGTGGTCTAAAATTACCATCATAAAGAATTAGATTAGAGCAAGTTAGTATAAAGAAAATAATAAAGATGGGATACAATCAATAAATAATTTCAAACACTGATAATGGTTTGAAGGGAAATAAAAGTGCCATAGGGTCAAAAATAGTGTTTGCTATCTGTATAAATAAAAATGTAACAAGAGTTTTAATCTCCGAAAGTATTGCACCGATCACTTCCAAATTTTCACACAACGTTCCTTTCAAATATGGCACCAATGATATATATAGATTGTGTAGATGTCATACCTGTGCCAGGTATACGCAATGGAAATGTAAAAAAGGTAGGTAGATGGATACAGAGAGAGCAGTGGGCCATAGGTATTATGTCATCCTTTATGACATAAAATACTCTGTCCATAAGATAGGTAGGTAGGTAGGTATAGAGATAGAGAGAGGGAGGGAGAAATACAGTAGGTAGGTAGGTACGTAGAGGGATAGAGGAGGAGAGAGGGAGAAATACAGTAGGTAGGTAGGTTGGGGGTTATATGGTGGTTGTGTGTACGTGTTTCTGTGTGCAGGTGTAGGTCTACACACAGATTGGTTGGCCATTTAACCAGACTGGGCCACAGAACGGCTAGTATTTATTTATTTTATTTTATTAAATTTATACCCCGCCCTTCTCCTTATTAGGACCCAAATAAATAGAAAAAAAATAACAGAGTTGGTAAGAAGAGGAAGCTTATTTATTTTTGATTAACTGTTTAATGTGCCATCACTTTTTAGATGGAAATTTTTAGTGACTCCTATTTTTCTTGTTCTATTAAAAAAGCAAATTACCAGAAAATGGACAGATTGTAACTATTTTGTGATAAGCATTTAAACATATTTCTAGAGGAATTTCAAAAAACAAAAAAGAATGCTGAGAAGCAGCTGTTGTCGCCCCAGAAGTCTTGCTCTTCTTTCAAGAGAACTGTAAAGTGGTAGAGAGAATTTCAAACATTTGTGCTTCTTGGTCATGTTAGCTCATTGGCACATTTTGCTTTGCATATGGAAACAATGGCTGAGTTATTTAGCAAATGGTGTCTCATCACAGCAGGTTAGCACTCCAAGCTGGCAAACATCACTCTAGGCCCCTCGTGCAATTGACTATACTGGGGAAAGGGCAAGTTACTTATTCAGTCATGCAAATCTCTGCCAAATAATCAATTTTGCTGAATTTTCCTTTAAAAAGTAAAACTCATGAGGGCATGAGATTTAAAAATAGATAAAGGAGCTGAATGTTAGCCTTGTAGGTTTGAAAATGAATACGGTAATAAACAACACAGGATGGAGAATAGAGAACTTTATCCTCTTCCTCCCCCCCCCCCCCCCCCCCCCCCCCCCCCCCCCCAATGTGGAGAGTCCACTTTTCTTCCTGAACAGTTTCTGAGAAAAGCTTTGAATAAAAACATATAGTCCTTGGGGGGAAATTGCTGAGTAAAAAAAAATTGCTGAGTAATCTTTCCCGTGATTGCCAGCCTGCAGTTAGTTCTAATTAGAATCTGCAAGTCATATGCAAATACCTTGGGTTTAAACTTTGATATTTTTAGGGGTCTCTCTTTTGGATTCCTGTTTGTTTTTAAAAATATGCATTTGTGCTTATGTATGTCTTCAATTGCTGATGTAGGAAGACAAAGCTATTATATTTTTATCGTAATTTTCCTTGGAATGTTTTAAGCTGCTTCTCATCACCCACAGCAGCTTTTATTCTGATTTCAATGCACATTTTACTTTTAGTATGTGCACTTTGGTGTTGATTTAGTCTCATGGGAAAATAATGGATAATGTTTGCAATTCAGGTGTGGGCAGACTTGTGTTTTCTGCACTATATGTTTCTCTAGCATTTCAAGATATGTTGACTGGTCCCAAGGAATTTTATTATGGCTCGGTGGGGCAGGTCAGTTGCAATACGTAGTATTTTAATGGGTAAATATCTCTGAGCAAAGGGTTTGCTCAGGAATTTGGTTTTTATTTAAAGACTATACTTTCAATAATTACAGAACATTTACACATCAATTTTTTATTTCTCTACCCCAAATTTCTTTATTTAGTTACTCAGAGATGTAAATGGATAGACTTTTAGAAATTAAGAAGCCTTGTTGTTTTCATGAACGTCATCCTATTTTTGGAAAAAAGATACAAAGGAGTAGTTTCTGATCTTCTTTATAGCAATCATGAGTGCATTTATATTTTGCTTGTTCTTTAAGGTTTCATCGTGGCTCACTTCTTTCCATATTCCAACCTTTCTAATAATCAAACCCATAAATCACAAATTTATTTTTTTCTGTTTTCAGCAAAAAAAAGGGCTTCCAGTGAGTAACAGATGTAATTATTGCCTTTTCCCTAACCAAACAAGTCAATTTTACCATCTCTGCAAATTCTGAAAGCTTTACCAACTATTCTTCCATTGTGGGTATTAGAGATTTTCCCCATCTTTGTACATATAATAATCTCATTGTAGTTACTCTAGTTACTATGTAGAAAAACAGTCTTCCGTAAGTCTTTTTTAGATGTCTGTACATTAGTCCCAGCAAGAGTAGATAATTTAATATTTTAATTTAATATTTAAATTTAAATTTCTATACCACCCTTCTCCCTTCCGGGACTCAGGTAAAAATGTTTGATGCTGGAAATATTTTGTTTCCTGAAGGATAGCCACTCTGCTTATAGCAAGACAACAGAGAATGGCGGTACCTTAAAAACTATTATACCATAAGCCATCGTGGACTGGAATCTGTATTTCAATAATTGTAGCCACTCTTCTTAAAAACATCAATGGGAGTCTCCAACATGAAATTACTGTACAAAGTTTATCAGGGCACTAGTGCTATTGCTTATGGCCTAAATCAAGGACACGGGTTTCAGCACACTACAGATTTTAATTAGTTTTGACAGCATTTTATACCATCAATTTATCCTTTTTGTGCTCTGCATTCTGTGTGTTGATCAATATTGTGTTTCTTTTGTTTACCATTCTTCCATTCGAGTTTAGCAACGGTGACTGTGTGAATTTGGCAACATTGAAACTGCCTATTTTTGGAATTGAATCAAGCTGGCAATCCAGTGTGAAAAGTAGTGGTGTTCCAGTTTTTATTCAGTACAAGATTGGCATACATGCATGGATTTAAATTTTCATTTAGGCCATAGCAAAAAAAGAAAAAGAAAAAAAAAGGAATTTGTGTCATACATAAAGATTAGAAAATTTATTATGGAATAAACTTTCTTAATCAGATTCAGCATTCTAGTTGGTGTTCAACCATACATTGATGTAGCAGAACCTGATTAAGCAATAATGTTAAACAGCAACTGAATATATGAACTACAATGTTGTGACAATTTTGCACAATATGTCAAATTAACAGTGTGACTACAACATTAGTAATAGATGATTATATATTATTGATGTACTTGGAGCATTTAGACACTGCCCAGTAATAAAATTCCTGTTGTTTGCAGTAATAAAATATTAGCATACAAATTAAAGCCATAAAATCAAATATAAAATGTAACAGAAAGCTTTGCAGCTGAATTAAAGCAATATTGTCAGATTGTTAACAGTGCAAGAAATAAGCAGAATTTTAATATTTCTAAGAATCTTAGTAGGAATATTTACTTTAAAAATGCTGGAATATTATTAAATCCTAGTATACAAATAGATCTTTTCTGATGCTGAAAGGACCTTATACAAATGCATTGTGCACTGATTCTCAAACAGTGATTCATGGATGACTAGCTGTCCAATGGGGTCCCCAGCTGGCCCATCCTGCACTAATCCAAGTCTATATTTGAAAATAGTTGTTTGCTGCGGTTATTTTAGCTCAGACCTACCTTACATTGACATGCTTTCCACTTGCATTGTTGAATAAGCTTATATGACAGGTGGCAGAATACCGTATTTTTCGGAGTATAAGACGCACCTTTTTTCCTCTAAAAAGAGGCTGAAAATCTGGGTGCGTCTTATACATCGAATACATCATTTTTTTCCCTCCTGGAACCCCACCCCCTTCACCAAACTGGCTGTGCCTAGTCTTGTGGAGGCTTCCAGAGAGCCCCTGGGGGCTGGGGAGGGCAGAAATTAGCCTCAAACGGGCCGTTTCTCCCCTCCCCCAGCCCCCAGCAGCACTCTATAAGCCTCGATAGGACTATGCATGCAATTTATTTGACCCAAAATGGCCCGTTTTCGCAATAAATGGGGTGGTTTTTTGCCCACCCCCACCCCCCAGGAGCATTCTGCAAGCCCCTCCAAGGCTAGTCATGCTTTTTATTTGAAGAAAATTGATCCCGTTTTCGCGGAGAAAGAGCATTTGGACGAAGTATGCAAAGCGCAAAAAAACCCCTTTTTGCCTCCTGGAACCCCGCCCCCGTCACCAAACTGGCTGTGCCGAGCCTTATGGAGGCAGCTCCTGGGTAAACGGGGCAGTTTTTTTGCTCATTTTTCACCCCCCCCCAGGAGCACTCTGCAAGCCCCCCCCCCAGCCTACTTATACTTTTTATTTTTTAAAAAAACAGCCTCATTTTCACGGAGAAATGGGCTGTTTTGGAAGTTTGCCGAGTGCAAAGGCTCCCCCCCCTTTCGGAACTGTTTCTGAGCAAGCAGAAACGAAGTTTTAAGGTTTGTCTGCGATTTCCTTCTGCAGGACATAGATAAATACACCTGAGAACATCAACCTACCTACCTAATCTCTCTCTCTCTCTCTATCCTTCTACCTTCCTAACTACACACACACTCCCTCCCTATTTACTGTATTTCTCTCTCTCTCTCTCTCTCTCTCTCTCTCTCTCTCTCTCTCTCTCTCTCTATCTATCTATCTATCTATCTATCTATTTCTCTCTATATATACTTCTACCTACACACACACACTCTCTTCCATCCTACCTACTGTATTTCTCTCTCTCTATTTCTCATCCTTCTACCTACCTACCTACCTACAGTACACACACACATTCTCCCTCTCCCCCTACATACCTATTGTATTTCTCTCTCTCTCTCTCTATTTCTCTCTCTATCCTTCTACCTACCTACCTACACACACACACACACACACACTCCCTATCTACCTACTGTATTTCTCTCTCTATTTCTCTATCTATCTTCCTACCTACCTACCTACACACACACACATTCTCCCTCTCCCCCTACATACCTATTGTATTTCTCTCTCTCCCCTTTTATCTACCTACCTCCCTACCTACCTACCTACTCTCTCTCTCCCTACCTACCTACTGTATTTCTCTCTATTTCTCTCTCCCTCTATCCCTTTATCTACCTACCTTACGTATTTATCTTTCTTTCTCTCCCTCTCTATCCCTCTATCTACCTACCTACCTACCTACTTATTTTTGTAATTTGCCTCTTCAAAACCTTGGTGCGTCTTATACTCCGGTGCGTCTTATACTCCAAAAAATACGGTAGGTAAAAGTTCTCTGCTTGAAACCATCGGTGTGTTTTCCTGGACCTTAGGTAAATATCTGACATGTACCCCGGAAAGATTTGGAGTTTTTTGAAGTTTCCAAAAACATAACATTCAAGAAGATTGGCTTGCAGCTGCATATGAAGCCTAGTTGGCCAAGGCTACTAACGGCGTTTAGTGTTCATCTGAGGCAATTCTTTACTGTAGCTCCAAAAATTAATCATAAGCTCATTAATTCCTTCCTCTGCTATAATATATAGCTGCATTTCTTAAATTTGAGGGCTACATTTTGACTTTGATATTTGCAGTTCAATGTTGCTTCTGTTTCTTGATTGTGGCCAGCATTGGTTCTCATTCTGATTTGCAGGAGTTATGTCAAACAGATGATTACTGACAAGGAAATAATTTAACAGCGCAAGAGAGGGGATGTGAAATGCCTGTTAATATTTGTTTGATTTTCCAGAGGCACTTTTTACAAGCTGATGTTTACTCTTTTTAATTTCCTCCAGTGGTAAAGTTGCTGCATAGTCAAGGCAGTAATGCATAGTGGTTAGGACTGTTTCTTTCAGGGCTTTGTTGGAGTTTACTTTTTACTCTGAAATAGTATATAAGGATTAAAAAATAACAACCCAAAATCTCTGGTGCCAAGAATAAATAATAACTCCGCTCAATGAAACCTGCTCAACGAACAAGAGCAGAGCTCATCTAATCACCTGACTCAAATGCCTGAAAAAAACAACAACCAGGTTGATGCTGGCTTACAAAATGCTAAAGGGATGGGCCGTCTAAATCTTCAGAGGAATGCTCTTCCATAGGGCAGGTTCTGCCACTGAACACAGATCCAGCATCCAACAAGATAATATTTGTCTAATAGAAAGGTTAAGATTAACTATAAAGAAGACTAAACTAATAATAACAGATATAGTAACCAGCTGTAGAATTTGGCAGTGAAGCAATTGAAAAGCTGGTTAGTTGCTACTTTTTAGGTTCAACTATCAATAGTAGAGGATCCACCAGTCAAGAAATAAGTCACAGACTAGCACTTATAGAGTAGCACTAAAGTTCTTGTAAAGAATATTCAGATGTTGCAACATGTCTATGCCTACAGAGGTCAGAATCATGCAGGCAGTGGTGATGCTGAGTTTAGACCAGGTGTAGTCAACCTTTTTATACCTAACACCCACTTTTGTATCTCTGTTAGTCGTAAAATTTTCTAATCGCCCACCGGTTCCACAGTAATGGTGATTTATAAAGTAGGGAAGTCAATTAAATTAAAAAAAGGAAAGTGCTTCAGTATCAGACAAAACCCCTACCGCCCACCATAAAAGCTGGAACGCCCACTAATGGGCGCTAGGGACCAGGTTGATTACCACTAGTTTAGACTGTTAAAGTCTACAGCTTGGCAGTTCAAGATCCAAATGCCATGAGATAGAGTGAGTTATCATTCAGCTCCTGCCAACCTAGCATGCAAATGCAAGTAGATGAATAGGTATAGCATATAAGCTATAGCATATGGTGTTTTAAACTGTATATTTTGTATTGATTGTTTATATTGTTTTTAGTTTCTCCTGTGCACCGCCCCGGGTCCCTGTGGGGAGAGGGAGCGGTTAATAAATGCAAAGTTATTATTATTATTATTATTAAGCAAATGGAAAGGTAACAGCGTCCTGATGTTCTGTATTGCAGTGTAGTGTCATGCCAGCCATATGACCACGGAAACATCTCCAGACAACCCTTTGGCTTAAGAAATGGAGATGAGCACTGCCCCTTATAGTTAGTCACAACTAGTGGGATAAAACCATGGGGGCACTTTTACTAATACTACCATGTTTCCCCGGAAATAAGACAGGGTGTTATTTTCTTTTGACCCCCCAGATAAGTGCTTGGCCTTATTTTCGGGGAGGTCTTATTATTTTTGAGGTGCAAGAGACAGTGAGCATGGTCACCTCAAGGCTGCTGCTGTGCTGCAATATTTTCGGGAAGGGCTTATTTTCAGGGGAGGGCTTATTTTAGCGCATGCACTCAAAAGCCCAATTGGGCTTATTATCTGGGGAGGTCCTATTTTCAGGGAAACATGGTAGATCCAACAAGAGAGGCATACTTTGGGCCTCTTTGGTTAAAGAAAGCGGGTCTTTAACTCATAGCGCCTGCCATTGGAACATGATATACCTCCCCACCTCTCCCAGGTTCTGACTCTGGATGTGCTCCAGGGCCTGGGAGTTGAGAAATTAGATGGCCTACTGAGAGGTTTCTGTCTATTATTTTGTTGGGTTCATCCTTGGTGACAATATTGGATTTTTATGTTTTGCTCATGTTTTATTGCTCATGTTTTACTGCTTTAATGTATTGTTGGTTGCCATTCACAAGCTCCAGTTTACAAGATTGGTGGCCAATAAAGGTGGATGGACTCCAACAGTGACAATAAGTGCACTATTGGAAGTTCTAAAAAAACAGGTTGGGGAAACACATCTTCATTGTTAGTTCCAATAGAAAAGAATATATGTAGCTCAAGATTTAGCTGTGAAGTCCTTGGCCCTCTCAGAGCTTGATTGTTTGCGTGCAGACAAACCAATTAACATCTGTAGTGTTCCTTTTGTAGTTTAGTAGTTTTTCAAAGGCGGGGTGGTATTTACCACTAAGGGTAATTTGGGCATATCCTGGGAGTAATGGAGCTACTTTGTTAGTTGAAGATTCTATTTGGAACTGCTCTGCTAAGATGTTTGTGTAAAGCAACAGAGTCTAGCAGGTGGGGGGGTTTGGGGGTAATGATTTGTTTTGGGGGGGGGGGAGTTTGAAGCACTCTCAACAAATCAGCCTTCAACAGACACAACAATATTTACATAGCATTTAATAGAGATTTAAAAAGTTAAAAGGCACAACAATATTTACATCACTTTACTTGCCCTGGACTCTATTTGTGGACTCTATTTGTGAACTTGCTCTGTGTCCCCTGGGTTGGATGACCTCTATGTTTTTTTTAGCAGTGTATTCCAGGTGTGATCTCCTTTGCCTGCGGGAGGCCCCCCTCTCGCAGGCCTGGCCCCCCTATCTAACACGGGCCCACCTCGAGGATGGACTGATAGCTCCTGAGAGGTGGGCGAAGCGCAAATTAAGGGGGTTTTTATTTAAATTTTTAATTCGGATTTTAGGGGGTTCCAGGGTGGGGGGGGGAAATAGTCCTGGGAGGAAATGGCAAATGAGTGGGCCGGCCGGCGGAAGAGGAGTAACGGAGGGAGGGGAAGGGGGGGTCGTTTCCACTGAAGCATTTTCCATCGATCTGGTCTTAGGGAGGGGCAGGGGCGGTGGGAGGCGGAATAGGCGTCATCGGTTGGAAGACCGTGGCCGCTGGACACAGGCGGTCACGCGCTCCAACTCTCCGTCCTCCCATCGCAGACTAGGTGGGCAGGACTCACAGACCCGGGGCCCGAAGCTGATGTTATGCAACGCCAGGTCCGTGGTTCAGAAAGCCCCCCTCATCTGTGACCTTGTGTCAGAGGGGGACCCGGACCTGGTGGGTATAATGGAAACCTGGTTGGGCCATGAAGGGGGTATACTCCTCGTGGACATCTGCCCACCAGGTTACCGCGCCTTCCATCAGCCTAGGGCCCTAGGGAGGGGTGGGGGGGTGGCGATTATCGTAAAGGAAGGTCTTGAGCCGAAGGAGACCACGGTCCCCCAGACAACCGGGTGTGAATCTCTCTGCGTGAGATGGGGCCTAGGGAGGCAGTTGGGCGTGTTAGTTGTATACCTGGCTCCTCGCTATGCAACAACAGCCCTGCCCGAGCTCCTAGAGGTGATAGCCGAGGCGGCGGTTGAGACCCCCAGACTGGTAGTCATGGGGGACTTTAACTTGCCGTCGGCGGGCGAAGCCTCTGGAGCAGCTCGGGAGTTCATGGCCTCCATGACGGCCATGGACCTGACCCAGGTAGTTTTAGGTCCCACTCACGAGGGGGGGAACACACTGGATCTCATCTTTGTCTCGGGACAGTGGAGTCGCGATCTGGGAATAGGGGACTTAGTCATCACTCCCTTGTCATGGACAGATCACGCTCTCCTCCGGCTGGACTTTCCAATCGCTCCACCTCACCGCGGGGAGGCGGAACCGGACACTCCTAGATGGTTCCGCCCCAGGCTTCTAATGGACCCGGAAAGGTTCCAGAGGGAGCTTGGGCCAATTCCTGTGATCCTGCCCCGCGACTCGACTGAGGACCTAGTGGCCGCATGGTTAAGTGCGGCCACGGGGGCCTTGGACCGAGTCGCGCCCTTGCGGCCTCTCTTGCGGCGACGAATCACCCAGGCTCCCTGGTTTACTGAGGAGCTTCGGGGGATGAAACGCCACAAGAGACGCCTAGAGAGCAGATGGAGATCCTCTCGCTCCGAAGCCGACCGAACACTAGTGAGAACCCATATTAGGGCTTACTTAGTGGCGATAAGGGTGGCCAAACGTGAGTATTGTGCCACCCTAATTGCATCCGCAGATAACCGCCCTGCCGCCCTGTTTGGGGTGACCCGCTCCCTCCTTCACCAGAGGCCGCGGGAAGCCCCTCTACAAGGACGAGCAGAGGAATTTGGGATTTATCTGCAGGAGAAAATCACTCGGATTCGGAATGAGCTACCCTCCATCGACAGTGGTCCTGTGGGACTGTCCGAGACTAGTCTTGAGGTTCCTGCTTGGGAGGAGTTTGACTTTGTTACCACCGAGGATATGGACAGGCTGTCAAGGAAACTTAGAGCGACCACATGTTTATTGGACCCGTGTCCCTCCTGGCTTGTACTGGCATCCTGGGAGACGACACGAGGCTGGCTCCAGGGCATTGTCAACGCATCTTTGAGTGAGGGGTCCTTGCCTGCCGTCTTGAAAGAGGCGGTAGTGAGGCCCCTCCTCAAGAAGCCGTCCCTGGACCCAGCTTTACTAGAGAACTATCGTCCAGTCTCCAACCTTCACTTTCTGGTGAAGGTTGTTGAGAGTGTGGTAGCCCAACAGTTTCCTCAACACCTGGAGGAAGTTGATTATCTAGACCCGCGCCAGTCCGGCTTCCGACCCGGTCACAGTACCGAGACGGCATTGGTCGCGTTGGTTGATGATCTCTGGAGGGCGCGGGATAGAGGGTATTCCTCTATCCTAGTCCTATTAGACCTCTCGGCGGCTTTTGATACCATCGACCATGGTATCCTATTGCACCGACTGGGGGGGTTGGGGCTGGGAGGCACCGTTTTGCGGTGGTTCTCATCCTACCTCTCTGGTCGGTCGCAATATGTGTTGACGGGAGGGCAGAGGTCGACCTCGAGACCCCTCTTATGTGGGGTTCCTCAGGGGTCGGTCCTCTCGCCCCTCCTGTTTAACACATATATGAAGCCGCTGGGTGAGATCATCCGTGGTTTTGGGGTGGAGTACCATCTGTACGCTGACGACACCCAGCTGTACATATCCACCCCAGACCACCCCAACGATGCCGCCGAAGTGCTGTCCCGGTGTTTGGAAGCCGTACGGATCTGGATGGGTGGTAACAAACTCAAGCTCAACCCTGCCAAGACTGAGTGGCTGTGGTTTCCGGCACCCCGGTTCAGCCAGATTACTCCAACTCTGGCCATTGGGGGCGAAACACTGGCCCCCGTGGAGAGGGCGCGCAATTTGGGTGTCCTCCTGGATTCCCGGCTGTCCTTGGAGGACCATGTGACGGCCGTGGCCAGGGGGGCGTTTCATCAGGTACGCCTGATGCGCCAATTGCGCCCCTTACTGGACCGGGCTGCCCTTTGCACAGTCACTCAAGCTCTCGTGACGTCCCGTCTCGACTACTGTAATGCTCTCTACATGGGGCTTCCCTTGAGGTGCACTCGAAAGCTACAGCTAGTCCAAAACGCAGCCGCGCGGGTAATTACGGGAGCCACCAGAAGCTCCCATATAACACCAATCCTGCGCGAGCTGCATTGGCTTCCTGTGGTCTTTCGGGTGCGCTTCAAGGTTCTGACGACCATCTTTAAAGCGCTCCATGGCTCGGGGCCTAGTTATATGCGAGACCGTCTCCTGCCCCATACATCCCTTAGACCGATCCGCTCCCACAGAGAGGGCCTTCTCAGGGTGCCGTCGGCCGGACAATGCCGACTGGCGACACCCAGGGGAAGAGCCTTCTCTGTGGCGGGCCCTGCCCTTTGGAACGACCTACCCCCTGAACTCCGGACCATCACCGACCTCCGCCTCTTCCGCAAATGTTTAAAGACATATTTTTTCCATCAAGCCGGCCTAGCCTAACCTCCCATGGGGACTTTTAGAAAAGTTTTAAATTGGGTTTTTAATAATTGGTTTTTAGCACAGGATTGGGGATTATTTAATATATATTTTAAATTATTTGTCTATCTTCTATTGTGTATGTTTTTTAAATTTCCTGTGCGCCGCCCTGGGTCCTCTGTGGAGAAGGGCGGGATATAAATGTAATAAAATGAAAATGAAATGAAACATAGCATTTAATAAGGAGAATAATTTTTTTTTAAAGGCCGAAAAAAGAACAGAAGTAAACATACCCTCACCAGCAAGCAACACCCAAATAAACAGGCATTTACACTAGGATTTATACCAGACAAACACTCAAGCAGTAAATAATACCCTAATCAAGAAACCACCAACAATGAAGCAGTAGACAACAGCCTAATCAAGAAACTGCCAAGGAGAAAATAACACTCCTATCAATACTGAGCAGGGGAAGCTGTTCTGTATAAACAGAGACCAATTGCCACTCCCTTCCATCATTGAAGATGTTACCTAATCGGATAACTAAATGTGTGCAAGCAAACTACCAAGTCCTTGGTACTTAGAGAGCACCAAGGACTTCACTGATATCTTCTGTTCTGTTGATGTAGTGAATTGCAAACCCCATTTTTCCTTACCAAAATGCTAAAATTGGGAAAGCTATTTGACAGTGTAGTTTAATAAAACCTACATAACTTTTACAATCTGAGCTTATCTGGTTAGACTGATCAGGGTTAAACCTATGAGTCAAGTAATTTGTTTGCTTTGTATATATTAGCTTACATTATTAAAATTACTTCCTTAGATATAGTTAGATGCTAAGCTAAATAGAAATAATGTGCCTAAGACTTTTGCATTTGCAAAAGCTCGTAAGATTATACATGAGAACCAGTCCTTTGATTAGATTTACAAATTGCTACCATCATGCTTGTCCTGTAAATGGTGCCATTTGTGCAGGAAAGAGAGCAGATTTGGTAGAGGAACAGTGGATTTTTAGAACCCACTTTAATGTCAAAGAAGCTTCAAATCAGCTGAATGTACACAGTATAATACGCGAGGGGATAGTAGAAGCAAATGAGAAGAGGAATGAAATGTGTACTGCAGTATTTTTTTTTATACTAGGGAACTTTAAGATGTTAAGATGCTGCTTGGTGAATTCAAAGATCCACACATCAAAGTTGCCAGGATTGAAAAGTACTGGTGTAGTGGGAAATAGGGATATATATAATTGACAGAATTCTGTTGTTTCTATTCCATATATATATATATGTATGTATGTACGTACGTACGTACGTACGTATGTATGTATGTATGTACATATAGAGAGATACAGACTTAGATTCTCTTTAGGTTAAAATAAGATACTAGTTCCATCCTTAGTTTGTCAAAAAGATAAAATCTGACTTCATTGATGACATTTTTTAAACTATTTTTTCTATATTGTTATACATACACGCAGGGGTAGACTGCTGGGGGTGCACAGGGGTTCGGGAGACCCTCTAGCTAAGATTCTGTGCAGTTCAGAGAACGCTCAAATCCCACTCCTGGCTGCCCCCTGCTGTCCCCAGGAGTCCCCACACAACCCATTTTGGATGCAGGTAAGTAAAGGCCACGTGCGGAGGATTGGGGTGGGTGAAAAATGGACCTAGCAGAAGTTCAGGAAGGCCAGAAACAAGCCTGTTTCTTGCCTACAGAGGGCCTCTGGAGCCGGGGGAGGCAGTTTTCGCCCTCCTGGATGCTCAAGTAAAACACACACAGACACACCCCTGTAGTGTAGGAAGCCAACTAGACCATGCCCACCATGGCCACGCCCACCCAGCAACCGGGCAGAGAACCCCTTGCTAAAGTTTTTGAAGCCCACCCCTGCATATATGAGTAGTTGAGTTAGTGAGCTCAGTTTTGATGCATCATTTTTATTGAAGAGTTGCCACCTTGAACCTGCTGGGTAATCATATGTGGCCCCTCCATCAACCCATAAATTCTTCCCTTCTTCAAAAATTCTCGCCCCTGCCCACCCCTAATGTTGCTGCCTACTAATAAACCATAAGGTAGCTAATACAATTTTATAGCCTATTCGTTTTGTCACTGCAGTTTAACCTAATGCCAAAAGGTGTTGGGATCCTTGGCACCAGTTTACTCCAAAGGGAAAGATCCATCAGTGATAAGCAGCCAACACAGCAAAGATCTGATTAGTTTTTGCCTGATAAAAAAGTCAGCACAATATCATCTACTTAGATTTAGAACATGGGGAAATGGGCGTAGGAGAGATGATGCGTCAAGTTTTGGGATCCATAACCATCAATAATTTTGATACTAGGCACCAGCTCCTTGAATTAAGTGAAGTAATTGAATAAATGAATAAATATACTATCCCATAATATGTATTGGATTTCTCCTTTAAAAGTCTTTAAATGAAGCCTAGCATGCTTACTTGAAAGAAAGGCAGCCTTAAGTTTAGGATTGATCTCCTCCCCTGGAGTAGATGTGTGTGGGGGGGAGGGAACCTACAGAGAAAAATGTGCTACGATGCCCATCATCCTGTCTGTCAACGTAGCTGATTCCTATCCAGCCCCTAAATAATACCCCCACCCCGTCCAACCTTTGAAAAGAAACTATGCCACTTTTGATCAAATAATCCCAGTTTTGTGCTAAATCCCATCTATATGTACCAACTATTCTCTTTCTCACACTAACCACTCTCTCACATAGAAATGCAAATACATACCACACACTCGCACACTCAACATGTACACACACAGACAAGTTCCCTTCCCTTTTTTTTAGCAGAATTAGAAAGAAGGAAAAATCAGGATGGGGCAAGGAAAGAAGCAAGGCAAATCTTCAGAGACAACCAGACTGCAGCAGTGATGCCTGCAGCCATTTGCATTTACTGCTCCGGTCTTTCTTTTCGACATTTACTTTACTCTGCTTCTCATCAGTGAGTGTAATGACCGTAAGAGCCTTCCTCCTTTTCAATACGTAGCTAATTATTTTCAGCAGAAAAAGCAGATGCCATGAGTTCCATTGTGCCACAGTGTGCTCTATACAATATCTGGGGATTATGTGTGAAAGCTGAGAGATACTAATGAGATTGGGACAGATTGTTTGACCTTTCTAACACAGTCAGCAGTATCTTCCCTTCCAGGGTGGACCGCATTTAATGGGAAACAGGAACATGTGATTCCTTTTTTATATTCAATACTTAAACTGCCTGGAATTTGCTTTGTAAAAAAAAGCAGTTGCTCAGCAACTGTGCCTGTGCATAAAGGGTACCTTACCTGGGGTATCAAAATATCTACGCTATATGAACAGCATTGGCTAAAAACAGTCCAAGCAATGAGAAGCAAGATTATTTAAAGATCAGTTATACTGAGAAATAAAATGATTGCAGGGAGAATTTGAAGTTGATTGGCTATTTTGGAGCACCAACAGTTTGAAGTATGATGTAATCTTGCAGCCTTCTGCTTGTTAAGGAAAAAGTTTCTCCAACAACACTAATCACGCATCTATTATTTTAAATAAAATGCACATGGTTTCATCTGCATATATGGGGGGGGGGAGCAGGGAGAGTGGTGGGGAGTGCTGAAGAAATATTTCTAGGCCTGCAAACTCTATAGCCTGCGGTAACCTTAGCTGCAGATATGAGCAGCATTTGGAGGAGTCACTCTTCACTTCTAAATAGCAAATCCATGTGGTGTCTTCCTTAGGCAAGCAGTATCCTTGGAGATCTTCCCTGCTGACAGTCTCTGCAATCATGTAGTGCCCTGAACAGGATGCCCCAGTTTGTGTGTAAACATTAAATGTGTACTGTTTTTGTGGCTTTCGGACTGTTACATTGAGAATAACAGAAGCTTGGAGTTGAATTGCAAAGTTGGAAAATTGGCAAACTGACCAAGGGCACCTTGGTGTGAAAACAGAGTTGAATAGCGTTTCCCCCCCCCCCCCCCCAGATCCCTCCTACAATTTTGGCAAGGCATGCGGATGGGTGGAAGGATCAGAATATGGGAGAGGCTGGAGAAGTGAGCGGAATGCTGATGAAGCTTATACTGATTTTCCAAACTTCCCCTTCTGACACAGCAAAATGAATGGCTTAAAACACTGAATGTCCAAGCTCTATTTCCTTTTAGTCTCGTTCTGTGCTGAGGCCAATTTATTCTCATTCCCCCCACCCACCCCGCCCTTGTACCACATGAAACTCTTAGCAAGGAGTCTTGCACAACTTTGGACTCTTTATTCTGGCATTTTGTTCTGCATCTCCCTTGTTTTGGCTATTTTAAAATGTTTTCTCTGGGTTAGTGATATTTTTGTGGATAAGCAGTGTGTTATTTTGATCAGTGCCAGCGAAATTGCTTCAACCTACATAACTGGTCTGGTAACCTTTCTTCACCTTGGAAAGCGTAAGAACAGCTTTGCCAAAGAAAAGAGGGTGGTGGGGGGCATGTCCTTCATCTGTCGACTGTTGACCAGGATGGATGCTCAGCTACTTGATAAATATATGAACACCATTTTAATGCGCCTGCAGAATCTACAGCTATAATTATCTATACACTTATATTAACCTATTTAGAAAAGCAGTTCTATGAAGCTGTGCAAGATGAGTTTGTTTGCTATCCCAAAAGCTGGATGGAGAAGGGAAAAATAGCAGTGCCTCAGTGACTCATCCAGAGCTTCTGAAATGTGATTTAGGGTTGAGGGCAGCATTTAATCAGTCACTCTTGGCAGCTTTCCTTCTCCTACAGAAGGACTTTCTTCGCTTTCTTCCTTGCTCAGTGAAATAGAGGAGGGAACTCAGTCTTGTCCTTCCCCTTCCTAATTAATTTTTTAAAGGGAAAAAAAATGGATTTCTTCCCCTAAATCTCTTCCAGGTAACATCTTCTTTATTTTCTGGCTCTCGCTCAAGGCTGTCAGTGAATTCAAGCAAAAAGTTACTTAGGTGTAAATCACATTGATTTAAGGTAAGTGGATATGGAGGCTGCCAGGCAAGACAAGAAGAAAAAGCTATGCTCAAATGATGATGGAGGAGATAGAAGAGAGATGCCATCACTTTTAGGTCCAAATACTGAGAAACAGAGAATGCTTTTTGGTGGAAATGGAAAACAGGAGAGCATATGGTTGGAAAAGGAGAAGAAAACTTGCTAAGAACGCCAGCTGCTTTTGAAGCTGCCAATGAGGAGAGTAAGGCCCAAGGAGTAACAAGATGATACACACAGGGCTACCCTGAGTGTCTCTAGAAACATCAGAAATAAAACACATTGAATTCTTCTCTGGTGAAGTAAGTGGCAGAAAGTGAAATAGTTCCAATGGATCAATAGAATAAACTGCTGTAGAATAGCCCTCTTTTGGATAAAATAACATAGAACTGTGTTGTGTATGTGTATGCTAACTGACAGTTTACAATCACTTCCCATTCCTGATGTTATACCAACTGTTTGTTTAGTGCCTTTGAGTCAATGTTGATTTCCAGTGGCTGCTTAGACAGGTTCTTGCAGTTTTCATGGCACAATTTGGAGAGTAGTGTGCCATTGCCACTTTCCTAGGGCAGAGACTGTACGACTAGCCTAAGGTCACCCCACTGGATTTGTGCCTATAGTGACACTTGAACTCACAATCTCCAGGTTTCTGGCTTGATGCCTTATCCACTGCACCACTGCGACGATACAAAGCAATAAATGGTACCAACTCTTCTTAGAAAATGGTAGAGCTTTACTTATCTAATTTTAAAACATTACTTGTAGAGTTTGCAGCATTTCACCCTGGCATATAATTTAGTATTATATTCATTAGCAAGTGCCATTCAGAAATTTCATTGTCAGACATCAGTGAAGAGCAGTGATGTCTCTTGTTTCAGAGGCAAGACCCATAGTGAATGTTATGTTCATTCTTTTGCTTCCTGACATAGTTTACTTACTAGTACTTCAGTAGCCTATTATAAATATGTTTACAAAAGATTGAAGGTAAAATCAGTCAGATTGTTAGATGCTGTAGTTATAGTTAGATGCTATAATTATTGAGTTTGTGGGAATGCCATTTGATTAAAATTAATAGTTAGTTCTTGGGTTATGATCAGTCGCTCAGCAATCATTCAAAGTTATGATGACCTTGAACAAGTGGTACTTGCAACCATTCCTTGAAGTTTGGACCATTGCCGTATCCCTGCAGTCACATGATTGTGATTTGGGTGCTTGGTAACCATCTGACACTTATGAGGGTAGCAAGGTCTTGAAATCATATGGTTGTCATTTGCAACCTTAAGCAAAGAAATGAAGAAGCTGGCAGGGATGGCTGCAGGTCACTTCTGCAAGTCACACCCACTGATTTTTCTTCCAAGGAACTTTATTTCTCTTGATTTTGCTAATCTAGCTAAGTTTTGTAGCATTGCTATCGGTGAAATGATCCTCTCTTTTGTCTTAGGCCAGGGGTCTGCAAAGTCGGCTCTTTTAAGACTGGTGGACTTCAACTCCCAGAGTTCCCCAGCCAGCATAGCTGGCTGGGGAATTCTGGGAGTTGAAGTCCACCAGTCTTAAAAGAGCCGACTTTGCAGACCCCTGTCTTAGGCAATGCAAAAGGTTTCAGAATGGTCCTGTCAAGGAATGAATCTAAAGTAAATACTGTGTCCATACACACACTTAAGGTACCTGCAAATACCTCTCTAGGGGACTTATCAAGATTATGTTCACTGGACTTGAATTGTCTTCTTAAGTTCTTTTATTTTATTTTTTAAAATATGATTACCGTATTTTTCAGAGTATAAGACACACCTACCCTAAAAGAGCGTAGAAATGTTGGTGCATCTTATACACTGAATACAGTCATTTTTGGCCTCATGAAGCCCTGCCCCCGCATCTCATTTTTGTGAAAAATGGCCCGTTTTTCATAAAAACTGAGGGGTTTTTGCCTTGCCCCCAGCAGCACTCTGCAGGCTTCAACAGGGCTGGGGAAGGCAAAAATGCCCCTGATTTTGAGAAAAACTGGCAAAAAAGGGCTGTTTTTTGCAAAAATGGGCATTTTTGCCTTCCCCCAGCCTTGCTTTAGCCTGCAGAGTGCTCCTGGGGAGGACAAACCCCTTTGTCTTCTTACTTACCTCTTTGAAATCTTGGTGCGTCTTATACACCGGTGTGTCTTATAGTCCAAAAAATACGGTATGCAGAGAGGGAAAGGAAAACTAACACGCCGCTGTGCAAACCAATGGTTTCTGACACCCTGTTTATAAAGATGCACCTGGGGCTCATATAAACTCTGAAAATATTCTTAAAAGATATTAAATGTCGAATGACTTCAGCTATATGGAATGGAACAACTCAGTCAGAGAAGCTTAAGTAGATAAGGAAAGGACTCTCCTTATTGCCTTGTCTTCCAATAAATGGGTGGTTAGTGATATGACAGGTGATCCCATGGGGACCCAGATGAGAAATATTGTCAACCTTTCAAATGCATCCCTCCCTCCTTTTTCTCAAAGGGTCAGACCATCATGATTTTAGTGTAGTACTGCATTGTGTAACTGGCAGTAACTCCAATAAATTTCCCATCCCTACCACAGAAATTTTCCAGAGATGTTATCTGATTTCTTTTCAGCTAAAGTTTTCAATAATTGTATGCTGATATTTTCTGCATACAATGCTGTTGCTAACCGAAGATCAAGCTAACTGTTCAGCCAACAATTGTTTTATTTAGTATGCAGGTTTTGGAATGTGCTTACAGTGTTGCTTTTGACCTACAAATGGAAAACATGCTATGAATCTCCATTCAGATTTTATTCAAAATAAAGAATTCATAGGAGCACCGTAAGACATCGTATGATTTTTAAAAAGGATGTAGAGCTTGCTGATGAACAACTTGAAATAATGTTGCCTTCCTACCTGTGACCCACTGGTAAAACTATTAAAATTGTATGAATTAGGATTCTAGGGGTTTAATTATTTAGTTATTTTTATGTGCGGTACACTGAAAGCTAGACCATAAACGCAGAAGAGATTATTTCTATGGTATCTTTTAGAACATGGTGAATTTCTGTATGAAATGTAATTATGCAAATCTGCAATATGGTATTTCAGCCGGGCTGAGGAATGAGTCAGAACATGTACAAATATTTCCATTTGGCCATTATTATGCATAACATAAATATTTATATGTGTTTTAAAGCATTTTATTATGCTGTCCTAGCTGTGTGAACCCTGATTGCCTTAGATATTACAGATCTGATAACTAGAGCAACTAGACCTAATTGTACAAAAATAAAAATTAATGTTCCTGTATGTATTCTGAAATTGATTTTAGATGAGTTGATTTTTGAAAAAGAAGTGGGGGGGGGGGGAAATCATACTCTTTTCTATATCCACTGGCCTACCTGCCTATCCCAAATTAAAAGGAAATTATTCTCGACTTAGGCTACAATCATTTGTTCCACATGCCAAATATTTTGCAACCATTTTTTAAAGTTTGGGAATCCATTATACTACCCTCAGCATTTTTGATTTTTAATTTTAAGTGGTTTTTTAAAATTAAGATTAACATCCCTTCGACCGATTCGCTCCCACAGAGAGGGACTTCTCCGGGTGCCGTCCACTAGGCTATGCTATGTACTATTTAGAGATTAGAAATTAAAGGGAGATGCTGATTATTGTGTGCTAAAGGCCTGACACACATACATACCCAATGTAGAATTGTGGCTCTAGAATACCCTTCTAGGGCAACTGAGTTCCTATTAAATTGGTTAGGTTTGTAATGCCCTTAAAGTACCTTTTACAGATAATTTGGTTGCGGTTTACTTTTTCTGTACAGCTTCTTGACTGTTTTGAAAAGTGCAAATATGGAAGAATTTTATATTTTACTGGGGCCATGATTATTAAAGGTTGTGGGCAGATTGGAAAAATCTTAAACTATGATGACTCTGAACTTAAATATTTGAAACATATGAAATGGGTATAATCTGCTTAAATCTTTGTACATCTTTCTTCTCCCCCAGACTTCCCTACTTCCCTACAACCACCAAGCAGGAAACGCTACATTGTTCTAGCCACATTGAAAAATATATTGCTAGTGTAGTCATATCTCTCCATGAACTGAGCTTACATATTGTAGACCTTTTTCAGTTACTTCTGTCTTCTAAGCTAAAAATTCCACTTCTCTCTCCCTATCCCCGTACTGATAGACCCATCTCAATGACCCACATAGAAGAGTTCTGAATTTGTCCCCATCAATCACTAGGCTTTTGCAGAGCAATAAGAATTGAAATAGAGATTTATTTTATTGTCATTGTTGTGTATATTTACATTGTATTTTATTGTTGTTAAATGTGTTTTTTAATAATTATATATTTAATATTGTGGTAATAGAAAACTGATGTAACACAAGTGGCATATTTCCTAAAAGATTAGTGTGTGTGGTTTGAGGTGGAAAGAGGGGAAGGCATGCTTGCATATGGGGCTTTTAAAGAACGCACCCCTGTTTGAAGTAAAACTTAAGTTTTTTAATTCAACATGAAGGCACCTCCGGCAGCTGTTTCATGTTTCTATACACTGAAATCTCAGAAGATTTTCAGGGGTAATCCTTAGTGTTATTGGACCAAACACACTGCATAGTTTTTCCATATTTCCCCCTCAACAGATGTTCTCTGCTAAGGGGATAGGGAAAGAGAAAGAATTGGTATGAAAGCACAGGATTGTTCGAAATGAAAATTGATACCAAGCCTGGACAACCTGTAAAATTCCATGAATGGGATAGAATAATAAAGGCTGATCTGGAAATGTCTCTAGAATGTATGCATGCATACGTATGTGTTAGTAATGAAATGGATTTAATAATAACAATTTTGTAACTGAGAGCCTGAGGACATATTTATTTATTCTGAGACTTATCTATGTGGTTTGACCTATTCAGTGACATTGCATAGGATATTTCAGATTACATTATACCTCTACATTCATGTGAAAAAGTAAATATATCTCCTGTTGAAAATGTTGGTGTTTTCAACATATTGATATTTGATCTTCATTTCAACAATATTGATAGAAAAAAGGGATATTACAAATATCTTTCACCACTTACATTTTTAAATTTAAAAAATATAAATGCAAATTTTGCTAGTGGAAAAAAATAAGTACAATATCAGTACTCAAATTCGTAAAATTAGAATCAGATGCCCCAGATCAGGTGCAAATGATTAGAATGTTACAGAAGATCTGGGAAGAATCTGTTTTATTGAAACCTCAGGCATTTCATTTATTTGTTTGTTTTTGTTATTGAAGTGTGTGGTATTACCATCTCTCTTTGAGGCCTTCAGAAAGAATGCTACCAATGCCTATGAGTCTGGAAGGGATTTGAAAAGTTTGTCAAACAATTTGACATCAGTCATTCAACTGTTTAGAAGATCTACAGGTGGAGAAGTTTTTAAACAACTGTGAACTTGCTCAGACCAGACCATTCCAGCAAGTTCAGCCTAAGAGCAGAATGCAATAAGTTGAAAAACTCTCCAAGAACCTCATAATTTCATCATGTTACCTACAATTATCTCTCACCACTATTGATGTCAAATTATATGGGTTAACAGTTAGAAAAAATTTGCACAAATTAGATCTACATGGCAGGTTACCAGGAAAAAATAATCTGGTATACCAAAAGAAGATCAGGGCAAGATTAACATTTGCACATGAACACCTAGCCAAAGACCTGGGGTTCTGGAACAGTTTGTTCTGGACAAACAAGGCAAATATAGAATTACGGTCACAGTACCAGAAGACATGTTGGGGGGAAACCCAAGACAACATTTTACCAGAAGAACCTGATACCAAGCAATGCCATGGTTTGGGACTACTTTGTTGACTCAGGGCCTGAGCAGTACACCATCCTAGAACCCATTATGACTTCTTCAGTGTACCAGAAGCTTCTTAAGGAAGTTGTGAACCATCTGTTTTAAGGATTGAAGCTCAGCTGAAAGCGAACATTGCAGCATTAACAATGACCCTAAACATTTTAGTAAATCTATGGTGTAGTTTGAAAAGGGAGGTACAGTACATGAAATAAATCCCTCAAACATCAGACAGCTGAAAAAAAATCTGCATGGAGGTGCAGGAAAAATCTTCCCAATTGCTTTCAGAGGCTTATAGAGAGTTTTAAGAAACACCTACTTGGGATTATTTTGGCCAAAAGGAAAAATACCAGGTATTCGAGCCAAAGGTGTAATTTTTCCACAGAAGGAAATGGCATTTCTTATGTTTTTGTTGAATAAATGACTGTAAAGACAATTTTAGATTTTTTTAAAAAAATCAGTTATATCTCCTTTGTATTCTGTTTAAAATAAATATTGGCAAATCCACATACGTTAAATAAATTACATGGAGTGTACTTATGTTTTCACATGTCTATTTGGAAAATGATAGCGTGTCACACTTGCTGTATCTCATGTTGAATTCAGTAAAATCTAGCTGTGTTCCTTACCCAATTATTAATATCTGTAGCAGTTCTTCAAGATTTAACTATGGCCTGTAGCTGACATGTTTTTCCCCCCTTTTACTATATTTGTTACAACTACTTCAATGCAATTTTGACTGAATTGGCTAGAATGAATTTTATTTTGATGACTGTTGTGTAAAATCTGAGGAGGCTACTTCAGATAACTTATGTTTTTCCTGTATCTTTGATTAATAGAGGAAGCATAACTGTTATGGAGTATTTGCAAATCAAGTATTCATTAGATCATTATCTAGCTGAGTTGCCATTATGAATGCAAAACTCAGAACACATTGGCCCCACTTCATAAAATTTTGCAAGCAATAGTGAGGCAGGCATTATAGTGCCACATAGTTACTGTTATTTTGGGCTTGCGCATCAGATGTTAGGTGTACACCAAAAATAGAACATAAATTTAATCTGTGTATGTTTTGTTAGTTCATACTATTCAGGAAAGTTTGGTTGTAATTCCTTGATGCTGTGTTTGGCTTCAAACAATATTTGATAGGAAACATGAGGTTCCATTTATGTGTAGAAAGGACATTTTTTAAGAAGTGCTTGTTAAGTATAAATTTAACAAATAAATAAATAAATAAATAAATAAATAAATAAATAAACTACAAATGCTCTGTGGTATTGATGTCCTTTCATCCCTATGAACCATATGGATGGTTTTAATTTGTTTGAAAATACTGCCTCCCTCCTCCTCCTCAGTTATCATATATAACCGTTAGGGTCATTTGAGGCTATATTCTGTTTTTGTGATTTGATCCTAGAAAGCTGAAGGCTGAGGTTTTGTGCAATATTTTATAAAGTACACTATTTAGTGTCATGTTTTGCTACTGGCGAAGAGCCAGCCCACTTGACATGAGAGTTTTTCTTATCCAAGAAACTATTGCAGATAAGGAATTAAACCATCTCTTGGCTAAGTTAGCATAGTAGAGCATCATAGTTCTCTTGGTTAGAAAAGGATAGTCTTTGGTATCAAATGTTCTTAAGTGATATTTATTGACTTGCCTGTCTGTGATGGGTTTTTTTAATGTATTGTTTTATGCTGGTTTCTTGAACTACTGACACTAATCTGCTACTAATGTTAACTGCAGGGGAAACACAAAGTGAACTTGACAATGGAGAGCTGCTCTTTGACAGTTGCTGCACTTATTTGCAGGAGGCCATGATGAACGCATGTGTGAGCCATTTGCAGTGTTGGTGCATTCTGTCAACTAGAAATAACCACAGAGGCAGCAGCTTTTTACCCAAACTCTGACAGGAGCATATCTTTCCGTGAGAGAAAGAATGGTGACAGATGTCAAAAGATTGCAGTAGAGATATTTGTTTTCTGGAGCTCTGGTGTGATTCCATGGAGAAATGATAGTATATTGAGAGGGCAAATGTGCCATAAACTATAGCTTCTTGAGATGGAATACTGTTTTTACCCAGTCACTTTGGTCTAATGGAATAGTGTCTTTTAGACAGTTTCTAAGAATCATAAATCTCCTGAATTGTTAGAAAGATGTGCCTTCTTATGGAATAGCATTCCCTTTTCTTGATATATCTTGGACCTGCTCCTGTATTGCCCACATGTTGCATTTTAAAACAATAGGGTTAATAGAATTGGAAAAGATCTATTGTTTTTTGCTTTAGATCCTGGAGTTTCACTGCTATATTGTTGAACTATGTGGATTGTTATTTTCTTTTGGGATCTCTCTGTCATATTCAAATTTTGGGAAATCTATATCTTTATGGGGTTCATATAAAATTATTACAATAACCTCTTTTTTTTCTTACACACTTTACAGTGTAACTGTAGTATTGCTGAAAGGATCCCAAATCCTTTCAGATTAGGGCAGATTATACATACATACATACACACATACATACATACATACATACATACATACATACATACATACATACATACACACACACACACACACATACATACATACATACATACATACTGTCACAGGGAGCAGTTCCTTTTGGAGATGTCAGATTTCAGGATACCTTTCCAGATTCTGTTCCTTAAGTCCTGTTTGAAAAACTTTAAAGTGAATTCTCCATGTTTGGATGTGATAAAACGTGTTGTCCTTAGGGATATGGTGTGGCATTTTGCAAAGCAATGTATGCTGTTGCTTCTGCCTTCTAAAATCAATCTGGCTTGTTTAGCAGTTCTCTCTGCTTTTGGATACAATTCCAAGTGCTAGTATTGACTTACAAAAAATGTAAGTGGATTATAGTCAGGGTGCTATAAGGATAATCTCCTCCCATTAGTTTACTGAGTATCCTAAACTGATCTTTAACTGCCCCCATTTTTAGAAGTGAGACAGAGACTTGTCAAATATAAGACATCTTGGTGATAGTTCCACAATATAAAAATAGCTATCCTAATTCTTATTTATTTATTTATTTATTAAATTTATACCCCGCCCTTCTCCAAACGGACCCAGGGCGGCGCACAGGCACACTAAAATACATACAAAATACATAAAAATTTAAAAAACTTATTCGATAAAAACCCTGTGCTAAAACCAAATTAAAATTCCCGAAATTTAAAACTATCTAAGAGTCATTTGGGGTTACGCTAGGCCGGCTAGATGGAACAAGTGTGTCTTTAGACACTTGCGGAAGAGGCGGAGGTCGGAGATGGTGCGAAGTTCAGGGGGTAAGTCGTTCCAAAGGGCTGGGCCCGCCACAGAGAAGGCTCTCCCCCTGGGTGTCGCCAGTCGGCATTGTCCGGCCGACAGCACCCTGAGAAGGCCCTCTCTGTGGGAGCGTATCGGTCTTAGGGATGTATGGGGCAGGAGACGGTCTCGCATGTAACTAGGTCTCGCATGTAACTAGGTCTCGCATGTAACTAGGTCTTGCATCCATTCTTTCTTGTTTCTAAAATCATTGTATTTGAAAGAGCTCTTAATAACTAAAAGCTAAAATTTTAAAAAACTAATAAATAAAACTAAAATTGTTGCATTTGAAAGAATTTTTAATAAGAGATGCATGTTACAAGTTTTGGGATTTAGCCAGGTGTCTTTATTGTATGAAAGGAAAAAAATGGAGAAAGGATATTTTTGTAAACTTTTTAAACTTTTGCAATACAATGATTCTTTCAGATTTATAAACAGATTATAGACTAACAGCACTGAAATCTTTGCAGATTTGGAGTTCTCACACAATCTCAGCTATTTTTAAAATGACGGTTACTACTATCAGGGGTATTTCAATTTGCCAATGCCTGAAACATCGGTGTGAAATTGATTCGTGTTCATGTTTGTACATTTCATGTTCCTGCTATAATTCTGTCTTTACAGCTCCAGAAGTGTTTTTCCTGTACTGTAACAACAGCAACTGACTGTCCTGAAATCTTTACTCTAGCTACCTCATAAACACGTGTTCTGAAAGATCTTCTGCTCTTAAATTCTGCCCATTTGAGAGGTCCATCATTTGGCATTACATCATAAACCACTTTTCATTGTCTATCCATGTGGTTTTCATGGTAAAATGTGGAAGTGATTTAACATTGCCTTCTTCTGTGCAATATAAATTGCTGTTGTCACTAAAATGACCATTTGCCTTAGCATCTTCTATGGTGTTAGTGCCCAATAAAGGTACCTGCATGTTTTACTTTAACTGAACAACTGCAATAACCTTTACACTTGGAGTGTCCGTGCTGAGAATATATTCTCTTGATACTTCCAACGTTCTTCAGTCATCCCTCCCAGAAATATTTCATTTGTTTGATTATTTAATCAAATTTAGAAACTGCCCATCTCCATCACAGAGGGATTCGGGGCAGTGTACAACTAAAATATCCTGCCTGATAAGGTGGCACAACAGGGCTACTTTAAAAAAAAATACTAGAAATGGAAATGGATGTGCACAAAGCAAAGCAATAAGCAAAACTATAACTTTTTATTTACTGAATTGCTGTCATAAATTAGAAACAATTGGATGTACAGTGCTACGTGTTAGGAAAAGATATGAACTGTTATGTTAACCTAGAACTAAGGAGAGATTTTCTGACAGTTACCTCCAGAAGTTAACCAACAACTTGTCTCTAGAAGTTGGGAGTATTTCAACACTGGATGTTTTGAAGAAGAGATTGGATAACAATTCGTCTTGAGCAGGGGGTTGGACTAGAAGACCTCCATGGCACCTTCCAACTTTCTTATTCTGTTATTTATTCTATTATTCTGCATGCGGGTGAAGGGAAGGATACATCCTGAAGGGCTGGAGGGCATAGCAAGGAGCAACTTCAGATGTTTGCCTTCTGATAAATGAAATGGGAGGTTACCATGACTGACCATATCTATTATAGGAAATCAAACTCATGTGAACAAAACACGTTCTGAAAATTTCAAATGTCCTTACTGGCCCCCAAAGAATTTGGGCCTTGCAGAATGAAGATATTCTTCAGGGATCAGATTGGCATTTATTTGCTTATTTTTCCTTAGTTTAATAGGCAGGTTTATATTTCAGATAAATTGGCAGAGAAGGGGAAGGAGATTATATTGATGGTTGAAGAGACCAAAGAACAATAAACACAAGGGGAAAATGATCAAGGGAAAGCTTTCCTTATTTAATTTATTCACATCTCTTTGAGAAGGATTATGATTTGTTGTGTATGTGCCATTTCAGTTGATATGTATATTGTATTCTTCTCAAGTTTGACATGGTTCTATTAGAGAAGTTTATAATCCTTAAATCCTTTTTGGATAATTTTATTGCTTTATCTATCAATATTACTTTTGCATTTTATGTTACTGTTTTCAAGTTTATACTACCCAGATTGCTAATTTTAATCTCTTTTCTCTTTTGTAGCATGTGTGTCATTTAATCACCTTAACATTCTTTGTTTTAACAATTGTTTTAACTAAAATTCTTTGTATGCGTTTCTCCTAATTATTCTATTCTGTCAGTTTAGTTTTGAATATTTGCATACCGATTCTGTTGCGCTACTTAATACCTGCAATAACGTTTTTCAATTTTGATTTAGTCACATATTTGAAAGGTTTGCCTGACAACTTTTAGCAATGGTGAAAATATTATTTTCTAAGCAAGAGATTGCTTAAGCAGGACATTTGTAGACTTCAAGTGCTTTGTGACATATGACCTATCTCTGTCTTCCAAAATTTAAATTTCCCTTCTTGGGAAAATGTTGGTTAGGCAAGGAAAAGCACCTGAGAATTATATACAAATTGTTGGAAGATGGGGCTTGGATTTATTTATTTATTTATTTATTTATTTATTTATTTATTTATTTATTTATTTATTTATTTATTTATTTATTTATTTATTTATTTATTTAAATTTATACCTTCTCCTTGTAAGGACCCAGGGCGGCGCACAGGCAATATAAAACCATACAAAATACAAAATACATTTTTAAAAAACTATTAAATTAAATCCCGTGCTAAAAACCCTTTAAAAACAATGAGAATTAAAATTATCAGATTTTAAACTGCATTTTGATGTTTGTCCCTTGCTCTGGATGAAAGACTGAGTACTATCCTCAAAAATAAAAGGTTACTTGAATTGCAGGGCCATTAACTAAGATTTGGATGGCGTCCCTCCCTATTGTGTGACAAGATTAAAACAAATGCTGGCTTTAGGAATCTTTTGGTTGGTGTGCCATCCTAAATATTTGGTATAAATATAAGATAAGGCTCTCTCTGAACGTACCTATTTGAGTGTCACCTCAGGAAGCGTTTTTCAGAAAAGAAATGATGGTAAAACCAAACTGGTGGATTTAAGGTCGAGTAGTATATTTTAATCAAGGTGAACCTAATCTCAAATCAAAAGAGGAATTCGAGTCAGAAGAATGTGTTTATCACTTTATTTATTTATTTATTTAAATTTATATCCCGCCCTTCTCCACGAAGGACCCAGGGCGGCGCACAGGAAAATTTAAAAACATACAAAATACAATAAATATAATTTAAAAAACTATTAAATAACCTATCCTGCGCTAAAACCAAATTTTAAAAACCCAATTTAAAACTACCTAAAAGTCCCCATGGGAGGTTAGGCTAGGCCGGCTTGTTGAAACAAATATGTCTTAAGACATTGGCGGAAGAGGCGGAGGTCGGTGATGGTACGTAATTCAGGGGGTAGGTCATTCCAAAGGGCTGGGCCCGCCACAGAGAAGGCTCTTCCCCTGGGTGTTGCCAGTCGGCATTGTCCGGCCGACGGCACCCTGAGAAGGCCCTCTCTGTGGGAGCGTATCGGTCTAAGGGATGTATGGGGCAGGAGGCGGTCTCGCATATAACTAGGCCCCGAGCCATGGAGCGCTTTAAAGATAGTTGTCAGAACCTTGAAGCGCACTCGAAAAACCACAGGAAGCCAATGCAGCTCGCGCAGGATCGGTGTTATGTGGGAGCATCTAGTGGCTCCCATAATCACCCGCGCGGCTGCGTTTTGGACTAGCTGTAGCTTTCGAGTGCACCTCAAGGGAAGCCCCATGTAGAGAGCATTACAGTAGTCGAGTCGGGACGTCACGAGAGCTTGAGTGACTGTGCGAAGGGCAGCCCGGTCCAGTAAGGGGCGCAATTGGCGCATCAGGCGTACCTGATGAAACGCCCCCCTGGCCACGGCCGCCACATGGTCCTCCATGGACAGCCGGGAATCCAGGAGGACACCCAAATTGCGCGCCCTCTCCACGGGGGCCAGTGTTTCACCCCCAATGGCCAGAGTAGGTGTAATCTGGCTGAACCAGGGTGCCGGAAACCACAGCCACTCAGTCTTGGCAGGGTTGAGCCTGAGTTTGTTACCACCCATCCAGATCCGTACGGCCTCCAAACACCGGGACAGCACTTCGGCGGCATCGTTGGGGTGGTTTGGGGTGGATATGTACAGCTGGGTGTCATCAGCGTACAGATGGTACTCCACCCCAAAACCACGGATGATCTCACCCAGCGGCTTCATATATGTGTTGAAAAGGAGGGGCGAGAGGACCGACCCCTGAGGAACCCCACATAAGAGAGGCCTCGAGGTCGACCTCTGCCCTCCCGTCAACACATATTGCGACCGACCAGAGAGGTAGGATGAGAACCACCGCAAAACGGTGCCTCCCAACCCCAACCCCCCCAGTCGGTGCAATAGGATACCATGGTCGATGGTATCAAAAGCCGCCGAGAGGTCTAATAGGACTAGGATAGAGGAATAACCTCTATCCCGCGCCCTCCAGAGATCATCAACCAACGCGACCAATGCCGTCTCGGTGCTGTGACCGGGTCGGAAGCCGGACTGGCGCGGGTCTAGATAATCAACTTCCTCCAGGTGTCGTGGAAACTGTTGGGCTACCACACTCTCGACAACCTTCACCAAAAAGTGAAGGTTGGAGACCGGACGATAGTTCTCTAATAAAGCTGGGTCCAGGGACGGCTTCTTGAGGAGGGGCCTCACTACCGCCTCTTTCAAGACGGCAGGCAAGGACCCCTCACTCAAAGATGCGTTGACAATGCCCTGGAGCCAGCCTCGTGTCGTCTCCCAGGATGCCAGTACAAGCCAGGAGGGACACGGGTCCAATAAACATGTGGTCGCCCTAAGTTTCCTTGACAACCTGTCCATATCCTCGGTGGTAACAAAGTCAAACTCCTCCCAAGAAGGAACCTCAAGACTAGTCTCGGACAGTCCCACAGGACCACTGTCGATGGAGGGTAGCTCATTCCGAATCCGAGTGATTTTCTCCTGCAGATAAATCCCAAATTCCTCTGCTCGCCCTTGCAGAGGGGCTTCCCGCGGCCTCTGATGAAGGAGGGAGCGGGTCACCCCAAACAGGGCGGCAGGGTGGTTATCTGCGGATGCAATAAGGGTGGCACAATACTCACGTTTGGCCACCCTTATCGCCACTAAGTAAGCCCTAATATGGGTTCTCACTAGTGTTCGGTCGGCTTCGGAGCGAGAGGATCTCCATCTGCTCTCTAGGCATCTCTTGTGGCGTTTCATCCCCCGAAGCTCATCGGTAAACCAAGGAGCCTGGGTGATTCGCCGCCGCAAGAGAGGCCGCAAGGGCGCGACTCGGTCCAAGGCCCCCGCGGCCGCACTTAACCATGCGGCCACTAGGTCCTCAGTCGAGTCGCGGGGCAGGGTCACAGGAATTGGCCCAAGCTCCCTCTGGAACCTTTCCGGGTCCATTAGAAGCCTGGGGCGGAACCATATAGGAATATCCGGTTCCGCCTCCCCGCGGTGAGGTGTAGCGATTGGAAAGTCCAGCCGAAGGAGAGCGTGATCTGTCCATGACAAGGGAGTGATGGCTAGGTCCCCTATTCCCAGATCACAACTCCACTGTCCCGAGACAAAGATGAAATCCAGTGTGTTTCCTCCCTCGTGAGTGGGGCCTAAAACTACCTGGGTCAGGTCCATGGCCGTCATGGAGGCCATGAACTCCCGAGCTGCTCCAGAGGCTTCGCCTGCCGACGGCAAGTTAAAGTCCCCCATGACTACCAGTCTGGGGGTCTCAACTGCCGCCTCGGCTATCACCTCTAGGAGCTCGGGCAGGGCTGTTGTTGCATAGCGAGGAGCCAGGTATACAACTAACACGCCCAACTGCCTCCCTAGGCCCCATCTCACGCAGAGAGATTCACACCCGGTTGTCTGAGGGACTGTGGTCTCCTTCGGTTCAAGACCTTCCTTTACGATAATCGCCACCCCCCCACCCCTCCCTAGGGCCCTTGGCTGATGGAAGGCACGGTAACCTGGTGGGCACATGTCCACGAGGGGCATACCCCCTTCGTGGCCCAACCAGGTTTCCGTTATACCCACCAGGTCCGGGTCCCCCTCTGACACAAAGTCACGAATGAGGGGGGCTTTTTGAACCACGGACCTGGCGTTGCATAACATCAGCCTCGGGCCCCGGGTCTGTGATTCCTGCCCACCTAGTCTGCGATGGGAGAGCGGAGAGTTGGAGCACGTGACCGTCTGAATCCAGCGGCCACGGTCTTCCAACCGATGATGACCATTTCGTCTCCCTCCGCCCCTGCCCCTCCCCAAGACCGAATCGATGGAAAAAGCCACCGAGGAAATGACCCCCCCTCCCCTTCCTCCGTTTCCCTATTTCCGCCCGCCGGCCTCAATTGCTGTCCCCTCCCTGGACTATTTTTCCCCTCCTCCCTGGAACCCCCTAAAATCCGAATTAAAAACCTCCCTAAAAACCCCCTCAACCTGCGCTTCGCCCACCTCTCAGGAATAATCAATCCGTCATCGAGGTGGGCCCGTGTTAGACAGGAGGGCCAGGCCTGCGAGAGGGGAGACTCCCGCAGGCCAAGGAGGTCGCGCCTAGAGTACATGATAAAAGCCCCCGAGGCAGTCCAAGTCCAGGAAGGCAAAAAACACAAGTCCGAAAAGCAGATAAAGTGGCTAAGTGCAAGGATATATTTCAGGATGGGGGGTAAAGTCAGAATCCAGAGTCTTATGGATGGGGAGATCGAATCCAGTCCCATTACAGGCCCCATCCATCTGTCCTTCCGACCAAAAGGGGCTTAGTTCGTATTTAATGCCGCATGGCTAATTAGTCCATCATGCGGCCTGATGTAAGATACTGCCCTCTAATGGCCCAGATATTATCAGCCAACCTCCTCCAGTCCCGTGCACTCACTCCAAGATGTTACAGATGTTAAAAGCTCTTCCCGGGTCGTCCTCGGCCAGGTCCACCATTCCACAAAGCGGCTGCAGATGTTCCACGCCAGACTGCTCAACCAGCATACATGTTCAAATTTTCTCCTTCTCCTTCTTCCATTTCCACCATCTCCAACTCCTTCCCATCTCCATCTCATCACCATCTCCGTCCATCTCTCTCGATCTCCATCCATCGCTCCTTCCATCTCTCTCATTCTCTCTCCTTCTTTCTCTCTCCTCCTCTCCTTCTCTCTCCTTCTCCATTTCTTTCTTTCTTTCTCCTTCACCTTCTCCTTCCTTCTCCATCTCCTTCCTCCAACTCCTCCAACAACACCTTCCTTCCAAACCTCCACACCTTCTCTCACCAGCCTTCTCTTCCAGCCTCCCTTATGAGCAGTCCTCGCCAACACAAGCCGATCGGGATTGGGGATATTTCGGGCACAGGCCAGGGTAGGACCGCACGACCTGCCACTGGTCGTGCGGCCCGATGGTAGCTCTCCTGGCCCGGCCCCATCTCGCAGCCGGCCGATCTTCCGCGTCCCGGCTTTGCGGCCTACCTCTCTTCCTTCCGGCCGCGCCGGGACGCTCTAGGCCGCAAACAGGCCGAGTCGCCTCTCCTGTCTTCTCTGCTCTCCGTCGTCGCCCGCACGGCTCGCCCTTCAGCTTCGGGCGGCTCGGCGCGACGACGGGCAGTTCGGCTCGTCGGGCCAGCCCTCAGTGATGGTAAGTAGGGGCTGGCGACATCTTCCTGGGGGTGAAACTACCCCCCGGGCTTCTCCCAGCCTCAAAACGCGACCGCCATGTCGCGCATGCGCAGATAGCATCACTAGCTTACATACTTACAATTGAAGGAAATATTTTAATTTAGACAAGAGTTATGGGTTTGAATCTGTAAAAATGAATTTTAAATTGTATAATAAATATGCTAGTGTTGAAATTGAATCTGGAAAATGAACACATGAAATATTTTATGATTCAGTGGGCAAAAAAATTGGGGTATAATCTGCTTGAGCAATGGGAAAATGTGTGAATGAATGGTTTAAATTTTTACATTGAATTATAATTTGAAAGAAAGTTTTTACAAAGTGATGTATCAATGGTATCTAACACCTGACAAATTGTCAAAGATGTGTAAGGGTACGTCAAATGTTTGAAATGCAATTGTAAAGAAGGAACTTTTTACTATCTTTGGTGGACTTGTGATAATGCAAAGATAAATCTGGGGCCAGATTTATGTTTTAATTGAAAATATTTGTAAATTAATATAAAATTCAAATTAGAAGCTTTTCTTTTGGAATGTACTAGATAAGAATCTTGGGGGGGAAATGGAACTTTGTTACTATATATGTTGGCTGCAGCAAGAATTTACAAAAATGGAAAGATACATTAATCCCCATAATTAGAGGATGGATGGAAAAAGTAATGGAGTCAGCAGAATAGCAACATTAACTGCTTAACAGTTTAAAAATTAACAGAGAAAAGAATGCATCTAATTTTGTTTCTACATGAAATTCACTTTTAAATTTAGTCTTCAAACAAAAAAAAAATGAAAATTTGACTTTGGACTTTGCTCATTACATTACTTGGTGTTATATATTAGTACTTAACTAAATATGTAAAAGGAAAAAATTGAGACTATATTTCTATTTTGCATCTTACTGCACTAAAAAAAGTTGGAAGTTATTTTCCCCCCCTCTCTTCCCTGTTACCCTACATTTTTCTTTCCTATGACTTTTCCTTTCTCATTTCTCTATCACCTTATATTTTGTATTTTAATCTCATAAAATTTATCTATAAAAAGGGGGGGAAAGCTGGCTAATAGCTGTGTAGCAGTGATGTGCTGTGAGGTTTATTATTATTCGAATTTATAAGCCGCACCCATCTCACCACATAGGGACTCGGACACATTATGGCTGTTAAACCACTGACACAGTGGTGGGTTTCACATTGTTTTAGACTTACATTTTTTTTCCTTTTCATGTTGAGAGCGGTGAGGCTGTGCTTCACTTGCCTCACCTGACTGCACGTCACTGATGTGTAGGGTCTCAATAATGGCACAAAATATTTGAACACAAATAAAAATCACTTTAATGTAGCTCTATTAATGATAGATCTGTGAAATAAGTTTTTGAATTGCTTATGTATGGTCGTATATTATAATATTGTGTAGTATTTTATTTTGAACAATGATTTTAGAATAAACATTCAGATATTCTTGTAGGCAATTTAATATACAGTATAACATTATTTAGCTAGATATTTCTTGCCACGAGAAAGAGATAGGAAGAAAATAGCTTACTTTTTTGAATTTATTGACCTTTGCTGGTATCTTCCAAGTGCTCAGGGTCAACAAGAATCTGCCAAATCTGTAATAGCCAGTTTCTTTCCTCATTGTTTTGAAAGGGCAACAAAATGATGGAAATCCAAATAAGCAGTTCTGTGCAGTGGAATTGTTCAAATTAGAGAGAAAGCTAACAGCCATGAGTGTTTAACGCAAGAATAGCATCGAGAAGGCTAATTGGGAGTATTTTTTTTACTATCTGCCATTAATTCAAGAGCAAAGAAACATTAAGTAAAATTAGGAGTTAGTGGAGTGAGACTCTATGCAGTGTCATTAACATTTTTTTTTTGCAAAGAGTTGTCACTGATATCAAAGGCTTAATAAAAATCAAAATATACGTAGACATTTCAGCTAAGGCAAATATGTTTTGTAATTCTATAGGTAAGATATCTATAAGATAAAATATGAGCACATTCATCGTGAATTGGGAAAATCCTGCTTTCAAATTCTTTTCAAAGCTTTAGGATCAGTCATCAGAACATCTAACAAACTGAGATTATGTCATTCTAGAAAGATATTCTGTATATTAGCTAGACCATTAACGAGATATATATATAATGGAAAAGTTGGATAAACTTTTGGTCTTATATAGAGAAAATATTATGGGTATGTATTTTATAGTAGAAATGTACTTTCCAAAGATAATTGAGAATAATGTTATAAAACAGGAATCTATGGAGAATTATTACTTTTTTTATCTACTGAATAACTATAGAAAAAGATAGATTTTGATAAATACTAGCTATTACTATGTGGAAAATAAGGTGATATACATACATTGGATGGAAAATTGATAACTATGTTTGTAATTCTAAGAACCGATGCACAAAATTCATGACCGAATGACATGCTGTACAAAGCTGAAGATGAATAATGTTTTTACTTGTTTTTATGTTGAAAATAAAAAATTTATACAAAAAAAGAGAACATATTATACAGTCACAGTCCAGAAAAGGACCGTTCTTCATTTCTGTGACAATCTCCCTCACAGATTGATCTAATAATAATACAAATACAATGTAAAATTACAGGTAGTCCTTGATTTACAACGATTCATTCAGTGGTCAAAAAGTTAACAATAGCGCCAAAAAAGGACTTGTAATCCTTATGATTGTCATAGCATTCCCACAGTCATGTGATCAAAATTCAGGTGATTGGAAACTGCCATGTTACCATTTGTGATCTTCCCAGCCAGCTTTCGATAAGCAAAGTAATGGGGGAAGGCAGATTCATTTAACAACTCCATGATTCACTTAGCAACTCCAGTGAGTCACTTAAAAGTTTGACTTAACAATTGCTCTGCCAGAAACAGAACTTCTAAAAATGACAAGTGATTCCTTGTCTCCCTATTTCCATTAGTTAGGTTCTATTGGAACCCATTGAACTCTCTGCCAAATGTTAACTCTTCTGAACTCAAGAGACTAACTTAAAAACCATAAAACTCTGGCCAAACAGAGAAACAAACAAGAACGTTGATTCTCTTTGAACAAAATCCAGAAGTCCTTGGCTTCCCATTCCCAACAGACACATCCTTAATGATAAAAAAAATAGAACTAAAGATTTCGGGTGGGGGAGGGCGTTGAACTCCTATGCTTTGCTTTCAATTGTCAGAAAATAAAACATGAAAAAGAAGAAGGAAGATGTCCTTCTTTGCTGCTGTCTGCTAATAGTAGATGCTTGCGGGGGTGCTTGGGATTCAGCATATGGGGAAATAAGTGTGAAGATTGGAATGGAGAGATGCAAATCAGAAGAGAAAAGAGATGAGGCTAAGATATAGGGAACTGTAAAGAAGCATTTGATTATCTAGATCTGTAGAATAATTCAGTAAGAAAAGGAATGAAAATGGGATCTTTATACATTCAGTTCTTTGTATCTTGTAGGTGGGCTTGCTTCATTTTGTAATTTGAAGTATTTAATGTATAACATTATTTTGTGGTAGGATTGTCTTGCAAGGCTACCTTTCCATATTGAACTAGGAACATTATGGCTGACCTTTAACCTTATCATCCTCTCCATTGGTCTGCCCTTTTCTACTATGCAGCAGAGCTGATACAGGAATGCAATAGGCAAAATATTGTGGAGCAGCTATGCAGAAGGTGTGACCATTTTGCCAAAGTTTAATGGTAGTCTTAACAACTTTGTGTGCATTGTCTTGGTCTGTGATGTGATCTTGACTCTTTGTGATCTGGATAGTTATTAAATTCTTGCCATGATTTATAGCAATTTCACTTTCACACCTTATGACCTAATGGGGAAAGAAATCGAGTAGGTTTACTAGTTCTATTTTCTTTTGCACGATTTATTATATTTCTTTTACACTGTGGCATAAATCCTTTAATATGGTTTTGTTTTATTTTCTGTACATTGTACACCCATCATTTAAGAAAGGGAATGAGTGTGTCTGTATATTTAAAAAGAAATAAGTACAGTGAAATGAACTGAAAATCTGGTATAACAGAAGAGGCTCAAGAAGCATTTGATTGACAAACAGATGGCATCAGGCTGCTATTAAGTATTTATCAGTTTCATCCTGTTTTTTTTAGTGCTGTCGGCTTAGGGGCCTTATTCGACAGTTTACATAGAATCATAGGGCTGGAATGAGCTCTGGAGGTCTTTTAGTCCAACCCCCTCCTGACCAAGGCAGGAGTCCTTATAACATCCCAAACGGTTGTCCAATCTTTTCTTGAAAACCTCTAGCAATGGAACACCCAGAATCTGGAAGGCAAGCTGTTCCATTAATGAATCATTCTCACTATCAAGAAATTTCTTCATATTTCCAGGTTGGATATCCCTCTGACCCATCGCTTCCTGTTACTTCTAAGTAGTCTATTGATTCTTATAAAACAACCTTTATAAGTATAGGAAGCATCATAAACCTGACTTCATTTGATGCATTTGCTTTCTGCCAAACCAGTTTCAGATTATTATTACCTAAGAGCTTTCCTACCGATCAGATATGTCTTTGTTTTCACAAATATTAACAGCAAGCAGCAACACACACATCCAGCTTTTTTTCTTCCAACAAAGAATGCTGTATTTTATGAAAGTTTGTAAGAAGACATTGGGCAGTAATTTCTCAAGAATATATAGGGTCTCCTGCTTCGACAGAGGGTTGGACTAGAAGTTCTCCAACCTCCTTCCCAACTCTGTTATTCTGTTATTTATAATATATTCGGCAATCTATTAACGTGATTCTTTTACAAGTCATGGTGAGTGAAAAGGATAAGATACAATATCAAAACTGTGAAAAGCAGCATGAAAATAATTGCTTTTGGCTAGCTAAAAGAATGAAACAATCAACAATGCAGATGTGTAATAAAATGAGGATCACTGTTGAGAACATCAAGTAATAAAAGCAGAACATGAATTGTTAAAAATTTTGGCAAATTCTGTCAGATGGAAGTCTTCTGCAAAAAAATAAAAAATAGAACAGATCTTCTGAGTCCTGAGAGAGGGATTTCCTTTAACTTGTGGGCTGATTGTATATTTCAAAGAGAAATGTCTTGCAAGAATCTATAGGATACAGATTCCTTAACAGAGCCCCTAGGTTCCGTCATCTCCCGCCTGGACTACTGTAATGCTCTCTACATGGGGCTTCCCTTGAGGTGCACCCAGAGGCTCCAGCTAGTTCAGAATGCGGCCGCGCGGGAGATTCTGGGGGCGTCTAGATTCTCCCACGTGACACCTCTCCTGCGCTAGCTGCACTGGCTGCCTGTGGCTTTCCGGGTGCGCTTCAAGGTATTAGTAACCACCTTTAAAGCGCTCCGTGGCAAGGGACCTGGTTATCTGCAAGACCGCCTCCTGCTACTAAATACCTCCCACCGTCCAGTTCGCTCCCACAGAGAGGGCCTCCTCAGGGTGCCGTCGGCCAGGCAATGTCGGCTGGCGACCCCTAGGGGGAGAGCCTTCTCTGTGGCAGCCCCCACTCTCTGGAATGACCTACCCCCTGACCTACGGACAATCACGGACCTGCACCTTTTCCGTTGGGCTTTGAAGACTTATTTATTCCGTGCGGCCGGCCTGGCATAGTTTCTAATCTGGCATAGTTTTATATGGTTTTTAGTAGGGATTTTAACTAGGTTTTAAGACAGGCTCCATTATTTAATGTATTTTTAAGGGTTGCTATGTTTTTATTCGTGTTTTTACTGCTGCCTGTACACCGCCCTGAGTCCCGGAAGGGAGAAGGGCAGTATAGAAATTTAAATAATAATAATAAATAAATAAATAAATAAACAAATAAACAAATAAACAAATAAACAAATAAATAAATAAATAAATAAATAAATAAATAAATAAATAAATAAATAAAGTTCTCTAGCAGGCCGTCTCTCAGTTAAATGCAACTCAATCCAAGGCTTTTATGTGGTATCCCTGCTCTTATTTCCTTGAGATTTGTTTGGATATAAGGAATTCTGGCATTGGTCTAGATGTCTGTTTCCCAGGATCAGTTCACCTAAATTGGGAAAAGAATTAATATAGTATCCTGCTGATGGATGGGTGGAGTTGTTTCTAAATGGAGAGTTGCAGCCATATCAGTCTCAGTTCATTGCAGTGTATAAATAAATACCGTGACGAATTTAACAGTGACATTTAATTCCGTCATACTGCCTGGTAATATAACAGAGATTACCAGCCTTTAGGGGCCAGTTGGCATATATGGAATTTTCCGAACATAGTTGGGAATCTACATGTCAGGCACAGGGTGCATGTGTGACACTTTCCAAAATGGCAGCCTCCAACACTTAAAACCTGTTTAATAGAAAACAAACTTCTGAGGTTGATCCTTGCTACCCATTTCAACATACCAGATCTCATTTCTTCCTCTAAACCTGTTATTGGCTTTTGGCTTTTCTCTGGGCAGGAGGGCACATTTCAAAACAGTATGTTATGTTGCATTCATCTACATTTTTTATGTGCTAAGAATACCTACAGGGCTCCAACCATCCTTGGAAATAAAAATAATTCCACAGGTTTTGTAGCATGTCCACTTACTTTTTTTTAATTAAAGGCTTTTATTAAAAATTAAAGCAAGGGGAGGCAGAGAGCATGCAGGTGCCAAGGGTGGAATTTGCAAGTGTGCTAGTGATCACTTGCACCACACCAGCGATTTCAGCCATATAAATTGACTCCAGGCTACGGTTTAGATTGGGCACTAGGGACCAGGATTAGCAACAAAAAAAACCCTGGTTTTACTGCAGGCCTACTTGCATTGTTATTCAAAGTCTTGGTTTTTAATTATAAATCTTTGAAATCTGCAGTTCCACTTCGGATCTCATGCTGTTTTTCAAGATTGCTATTGTGCATTCCTTACTTACTATGTGACATTTATTAATTGCTGATAATATTTGTAGGAGCTGTGCATGAAAACTGAATTTAGCCAGTATTTTACAGATAGTTATCTATAGATATATACAGGTAGTCCTCAATGTACAATCGCAATGGAACCCAAGAGTTCTGTTGCTAAGCGAGACAGTTGTTAAGTGAATTTGGTCCCACTTTGCATCCTTTCTTGCCACAGTTGTTAAGTGAATTGCTGTAGTTAAGTTAGTAATACGGTTGTTAAGTGAATCTGGTTTTCTCATTGATTTTACTTGTGAAAACGTTGCAAAAGATGATCACATGATCCCAGGAAACTGTAACCGTCATAAATGTGAACCAATTGCCAAGCATTTGAATTTTGATCACGTGACCATAGGGATGCTGCAACCGGTTTATGTGTTATTACCCCCCCAAAAAACCCAAACATTTTTACTCTATTCTATCTTTATAAACTTGTTAACTTACCGTATTTTTTGGAGTATAAGACGCACCTTTTTTCCTCTAAAAAGAGGCTGAAAATCTGGGTGTGTCTTATACATCGAATACCGCGTTTTTTGTCTCCTGAAACCCCGCCCCTTCACCAAAATGGCCATGCGCATACTATTATGGAGGCTTCCAGAGAGCTCCTGGGGGCTGGGGAGGGTAGAAATGAGCAAAAAACAGGATGTTTTTGCCCCCCCCCGGCCCCCAGCAGCACTTTATAAGCCTCCATAAGGCTAGGCATGCTATTTTTTGACCAAAAAACAGCCTGTTTTCACGAAAAAAATGGGCCATTTTTCCTCGTTCTGCCCCCCCCCTCGGAGCACTTTGCAAGCCCCCCCCCAAGGCTATTCATGTCTTTTATTTGAAAAAAAACGGGCCGGTTTCACGAAAAACGGGCCGTTTGGGGGAGGTTTGGACAGTGCAAAAAGGTTTTTCCCCCCCCCTTTTGGAAATCTGTTTAGTTAGAGTGATTGATGAGAATTACGTTGGTCAAGTACTGTGCCTGCAGAAACAAAGATTTGTTCCAAAGGTGATCAGTGATTTCCTTCTCCGGCACATAGGTAAATACACCTGAAAACATCTACCTACCTACTTACCTACCTACCTACTATCTCTCTCTCTCCCTACCTATCTACTGTATTTCTCTCTCTCTCTCTATTTCTCTCTCTATTTTTCTCTCTCTATCCCTCTACCTACCTACTGTATTTCTCTCTCCCTATTTCTCTCTCTCTATCCCTCTACCTACTTATCTATCTACACACACTCTCTCTCCCTAGTTACCTACCTACTGTATTTCTCTCTCTCTCCCTACCCCTTTATCTACCTACCTACCTAACTACACACTCTGTCTACTTACCTACCTACCTACCTACTGTATTTCTCTCTCTTTCCCTTTCTCTCCCTCTATCTACCTACCTACTTTTTTAAAAAAATTGCCTCTTTAAAACCTGGGTGCGTCTTATACTCCGGTGCGTCTTATACTCTGAAAAATACAGTACATACATTAAATTTGAATGATTCTTTCTTGGCTTTCCCTCCTAGAGCAATCTCCTCACTGCCATCAACAGCTAAATCACAGAAATAATCATTTGAGGATTGCACATAATGCAATTGACTTATTTAATTGTATTATGTTCTTAGATGCATGTAAATACTAAAATATTAAATAGGTGCGACAAGTATTACAGTGGCTAGGAAGACCATGCTGGATTCTTCTGAACCTCTGGTTCTACAAGTAGGGATTCACTAATTCATCAAGGATATTGTAGCAAACTTCACAAGACAAGTGAAGATGTGCCTCATTTTTATATCATTATATAATTTCCAATCACTGGAAAGATAACACACAATTGTTGTTCTTGAGCTTTTCTGAGCTTTAATTGCTGAGAAATTCATTAGAAGTTTGCTAGGCGTAGAAAGCTCCAACTAACCATTTCTCTACTCTAGTCTTAAGGGAAATTACTCTTAAGTGTCAGCTGTTCTCTGAAGTGGTTTGCGCAGAAATCTCTGAAAGATTTATCCTGTTCTTTCCTTTTTCTAGGCAGCTTAATTTTCCCTTTGCACAGTTGGAGACACATATTTTTTTCTTTCTCAGGATGAAAATAAAGATATTCAAATCATACTTTTAATTCCTGTCTTTTTTCTAAAGATGTATGTTTATGGTTTCAGAAAGCTAACACATCTTATTATTTGTTATATTGTCTACAGAATTTTATTTTTTATTTCCGGCCATATATAAATTTGAAGATACTTGTGCTTTGCTTTGACTATACGTGTGCTCTGCCTTGGCTGATCATAAATGCCTGTGTTCCCTAACATGAAGTATTGTCTCTAAGACCTTGGTGGTGCACCTAAGGCAGGCGGGGCTGTCAGCCCCAGTGCACATGCGCACACCATCCAGCTGATTTTTGGTCTTCCGGAGGGCCAGGGGGAGGCCATTTTCGCCCACCCCAGGCTTCAGGAAAACCTCTGGAGTCTGGAGAGGACGAAAAACTGGCCAATGGACCAACCGAAAGTTTGGAAACAATCCATTTCCGGCTTCCGGAGGGCTTCTGGGGGCCCAGGGGAAGGTGTTCTTGCCCTCCCCAGGCTTCAGGAAAGCCTCCAGAACCTGGGGAGGGCAAAAAACCCTCTCCCCGTGGTGTGTGTGTTATGCGTGCATTCGCAAAGGGGTCGTGCGTGGGCAGGGCGCATTGCATTGTGGGTGTGGGAATGCACACGTGCGCAATAGCCTGCACACACACAATTTTGGCACACCTTTAAAAAAAGGTTTGCCATCACTGCTCTAAGGTCTTTGGGTGAGTGATTAGGAAAGAATTACCAAGCAGAAAAAATGATACAGTAGTCGGTTCCTAAACCCTGGATTAATGATGCTTGTTATGAATTGAAGCTGTATTAATGTAACGAGACTAGGGAACTAGCACAAAACTGCATCAAATCCAGTGTGTAATATTTGGAATGGGGATAGACAAATATAACAGTTAATCCACAGCAAAAAAAAACCCTACACTTTGATTTCCAAGGCCATGCCTTTAATCTTTATGGGGTTTTAAAGCTGTAAGAGTGCTGTTGACATCATCAAGTAATCAGAGCAGGTGAAATCCAAATTTTGCAGAAGCTGCATTCACCTATTTTTCTTTCACCCTTCATGGGAAAATCAGCCTAATTTTGAGAAGGTTGTGGGCTTTCTCAGATGAAAGTCTGGCTCAAAACGTTCCATCTACTTTAATGGATGTAAAATACAACACTAATCATATGCTTCAGTTTATCTGTGGGCAATGAATACTGTTTATCCTACTGTTTAGAAGGTGAGTGCTTTTTCTGACTTTTGAGATGAATAAAAGCAATTTAGGAAGCAGCCCTAAATTGGTTACTATGCACTGCTATCCATTCTCTTTGGTAACTGTACCCATCATTTCAAGCCTTCAGAATGCTGCTTTTCTACTTGAATGAACAAGCCTTCTAAAATATCCAAATCTAGCCAGAGCAGCAGTATGTACATAGCTTAGAAGCCTTTGTCTGTTCTGAATAAACAGCTATCTCAGTGTTTTTGCTTTTTTCCTATTCCAAAAAATTCAAATAAGTTCCATTTGAGGTGCATAACTTCTCTTAAACGTGATGATTTTGTTCTGCTCATTATGTTAAGTAATAAAAGCTGACATTTCCTTGGGGCCTGGGGCAGTGGTGGGTTCCAGACCCTGTTGCAACCGATACAGTGCAACAGGGCCAGGCATCCACCAAATGAACGTGCGCAGCACGCATGCACATGCATGCAGCATGCGTACTTACTGCTCGTGCCACTCCAGCTGCTCGGAGCATCGCGCAGGCGCTGTACGCTCCGTGAGCACGTGTGGAAGGCATGAAAACCTCAAATACCGGTAAGGAGCATGGACGGGCGGGTGGGCCCTCTAGAACACTGTAATGGAACAGTACCTGGTGCTTCCAGTAGGCACCAGTAAGCCCGTACTGGGGCGTACCGGTCGTAACCTATCACTGGCCTGGGATCAAGAGACTACTAATATGGCCTCTGAATATAATATTGATGGGGGTTGTCCACATATTTACATGCCTATAAACCTCTTTTTTTCTAAATTCTAACTTCATTTATGCGCAGACATGCTTTGTGGCTTAAAGTCTTGCTTTGGTTAAGTGAGTACAAGAGAAAGGATTTATCAATTGGCCTCTCTCTTATTGCCTGTTGTAATTACATTAATGATTATACTTGGTGCACATTTGTTCTGGTGTTAAGGACAATTTGTGAATCAGAATATTATATTCCTGGGCTGATCTAATGATACATTTTAAAATAAATAAATGTTCTTTGTTTTTAAATTTTTAAGTAGTAGGCCTTACCAACTACTTTCTTTAATTCTGTTTTAGTTGGTGCTAGAAATATCCAGTGGAAAATGGTCAAAGCCAGTGATTCTGTATTTGTACATTGAGCATTCACAGGAAGGCTGCAAACAACCTACTTCAGTATTTCTGTTTTTATTCCTAGCCAATATTGAGCTGTGTAGGCTCTTCTCCCAGTAGAGGTAGACTATAGGGAAGCTTATTAGAATTCACATGGTGTAGTTTTCTTTTGGCAAAGTAGGTCAGGGAAATACGTCTGCCTGTCAAGAAAACTGGCTAGTGGGGGTGGATTTGATGAAGGTTAGAGCACAGTCAACATATCTACTGTCCATTTGTTTGTGAAAGTCACAGATGCTTTAAATACAAGTGGAGAGAGCAGGGGGATGAGGTCTACACGCTGATACATTATTGTCTATGCAAACTTCCCATTTCTGTTCCCTGAGACGCATTTTTTAGCATGATTGTTTTATTTGATTAGTCCATTGGTTGGTCTAATTCACAACTCACAGTGTCATGTTGCCATCACATGACGTATTACGTTTTTCCCCTTTGCAGAGCTGGGTGGGCATGGCCTGCACATGATTCATCTGATCTGCGGGCTGCCTCTACTTCAGTTTTTACTAAGGAAAAACACCCTGCATCCTCAGGTTGTGGGAACTGAATCTGTAAGTGACAGAATGGAAAACAAATGCTAGAACATGCAGCAATTGCTCTTCTTCAAATTAGAATATGTGGACATGGGGTTGTGTATATTCTGAAAGCTCCTCTTTTTTCTTTTGTGGCATCCTGAAGTATGTGTACAAAAGTTTGAAGAGGAAACTTGAGGTCCTTTCAAAATTGATGGACTGGAATTCCCGTTAATCATTAAATATAGATCATGTTTGTGGCTTTTGATGATAGTTGTACTCCAAATAGCATCTGGAGTATTACAGGTTCTGTAGTTCTGATTTACGAATATTCTGAAATAACTTCCTTTAAAAAACTTTTTTTTTGCCATTCTTTAATAATATTTCCCATAAAATATTAAAAGTGTGTGTTTATAGCTTTTAAATCCTTGAGAAACTAATAAACATTTCATTGTACCAAAGGTAATTATATGAGGCTGAATAACGTAAGAGTTCAAAGTCTGAAGGTAGAAGGAACTGGTAGGAATAAAAACTCAGTGAGCTGCAGCAAATCTAATTTTCAGGCACTACAAGGTTCCAGTAAGCCTTGGAGATTAAACGCAGCTTCTTTGTGACTTGACTGCTGGTTTGGGGAAAGGAACTATGAACAGTTTGTATTATATATACCATGATTATGATGTAATGCCCAGTTGCTTTCCTTAGCATCCTCTGGATTGATTTTAGGACCTATTCAAAGTTACCTGGCTTTCATTTTTGAAATTGCTCCAGTTTTATGCCAAAGAACATTTTAACAACCTTCTTCCATGCTGTGCAGAAATGGTTTGTATTAAATCCATCTTTCAAATGAGTAAGCAAAAACGTCACTAGATTATAGTGTCCATATTTTAAAAAAAGTAGACTGTTAAATATTTCATTTTGGGGGTAATGTATAATAACTTGGGCTATCTGGACACATGCACCAGTGGTGGGTTTCAAATTTTTTAGAACCTACTCTGTAGGTGTGGCCTATTTTGTGGGCGTGGCTTGGCAGTAATGTGACAGGGTGAGAGTGGCCACCTTTTAAAATGTGGTGAAACTCATTTAACAACGCTCTTGCTTAGCAACCAAAATTTTGGACTCAATTGTGATGATAAATTCTTTCTTTCTTTCTTTCTTTCTTTCTTTCTTTCTTTCTTTCTTTCTTTCTTTCTTTCTTTCCTTTCTTTTCCTTTCTTTTCCTTTCCTTCCCGTTGGGTCACCGGCAGCGGTGGGCCAGATTTACTTCCAGGTACGCCGGTGGAACCCCCTCTCACCGGTTCTCTAAATTTCACCAACCGGCTCTTGCGAGTAGGTGCGAGCCTGCAGAAACCCACCACTGACATGCACATTCCTTTATTGGATCTAACTAAACACATTGACATCTATCTGTCTTTCTTTTATGATCATGAGATCTTTCCTGTCAGCTAAGTATATTTTACTTTCATGCAGGAAAAGATATTTGTTGGATGCTTTTTGCAATTTATGCTAGTGAAAATATACATCTCTAGAAGATCAAAGAGCTTATAGGTATTATCATTTGCATATTTGTATTTAAATATGAAGGACCATATACATCAGAAGTCATTGTACTTCTGATTTTTAACAAAAAATTATCTACTAACCCACTGTGCATAAAGAAATAGAAAAATACCAAATATAAAAAACACAGGATAATATGGTGTAGTAGTTAAAGTACTGGCCTAGAAACCAGAATATGGTCAGTTTTACTCTCGCCTTATGAATGAAAGCCGGGTGACTTGAGCCCATCAATCTCTTTTAGTTTAGTTCAATTCACATTACAGGGTTGTTGCTGTGAGGAAAATAGAGGAGGAAGGAATATTATGTATGTTTGCTGCTTTTAGATATTTATAAAGTAATAAAGATGGAATCAAAAAATGCGATGAAATAAATGAAAAACTACAAAAATACAGCTAGCCATCTTAAAACAAAACAAAGAAAAAACAAAAAAGAGGAAAACTCGCATTTTAATCAAAATCAGATTTCTGAATCTACCTTAGAGGGGGGGAAAATGATTCTACAGTATAGCATTACAAAATATAAAATCTGTGCCAGAGAAAAAAACATATCGAGGCATTTTTAGACTAGTAGATAAAATTTCAAAATCAGCTAAGTTGCATATTTCTTGAATCCAGTCCTTAATATTAGGAATATAGCTATTTTTTTTCATTTTCTGAAAAGAATTATTTTGGCAACACCACCAGGCCATAACAACCATAAATCATCTGGACTGTCTAAAAGGATTAGCTATGCTAATGGATATCTAAGTATTTAAAACCTTGGCTTTAAAACTGATAATAAAGAAATCTGTCTACATTAACAAAATGACAGAGAATACTTACAACCTGAAACAACTGGGGTGATGACATAAACCAGTGTTTCTCAAACTTGGCAACTTTAAGATGCGTGAAGTTCAATTTCTGTGGCATTCTGGGAGATGGTCCATTTATCTTAAAGTTGTTAAGTTTGAGAAACACTGATCTAAATGCATTTGAAAACTAATCCCACCTAGCCACCTTCCATCAGCAGATTTTGATATCAACCTTGAGATCCTGATTCCTGGGGTGATATAAATACTACTGTGATATATAACTACTATTGTTATTAATTGTAAGTTTTTATTGCAATCATATGTTTCTGTAGCTTTTCCTACATATCTATATTATGGCTAGTTCTGTTGCTATCACACACCACTTGGGATTGGGTTCATGGAGCTCATTTGAATCGCATACAAAAACCTTCATATATGAATCTTATATCCATACATAATAATCTTATACAGCAGGCACATTGGTTGAAATGTAGTTGAAGGAATAGAACAGAGCAGAACAGAACAGAATAGAATAGAATAACAGAGTTGGAAGGGACCTTGGAATTATTATTATTATTATTATTATTATTATTATTATTGATGATGATGATGATGATGATGATGATGATGATGATGATGATGATAATAATAATAATAATAATAATAATAATAATAATAATAATAATAATAATAATAATAATAATAAAAAACTGCCCTATCTCCCCGAAGGGACTCAGGGCGGTGCACAGGAGAGAATAAAACAAAATACAATAAATACAATACAAAATAGTTAAAATGAATTAAATATATGGGCCTGTGCTAAAATAAATTTAAAACCCTACAAAAACCATCTTAAAATTATGCCAGGCCATCTGAAACAAGTAGGTTTTTAATGTCCGGCGGAAGAGGTGAAGGTCCATGATTGCGCGAAGGTCAGGGGGCAGGTCGTTCCAGAGGGCAGGACCTGCCACAGAGAAGGCCCTTCCCCTGGGCGTCGCCAGCCGGCATTGCCCAGCCGACGGCACCCTGAGGAGACCTACCCTGTGGGAGCGGACAGGTCGAAGGGAGGTGAGTGGTAGTAGGAGGTCCCGCAGATAACCAGGTCCCGTGCCATGGAGCGCTTTAAAGATGGTTACTAGCACCTTGAAGCGCACCCGGAAGGCCACAGGGAGCCAGTGCAGCTCGCGCAGGAGAGGTGTTACATGGGAGTATCTAGAAACTCCCAAAATCCCCTGCACGACCGCATTCTGGACTAGCTGGAGCCTCCAGGTGCACCTCAAGGGGAGCCCCATGTAGAGAGCATTACAGTAATCCAGGCGGGAAATGACGAGGGCTTGAGTGACCATGCGTAGGGCGTCACAATCTAGAAAGGGGCGCAACTGGCGTATCAGGTAAACCTGATAAAATGCCCCCCTGGCCATGGCTGTCAGATGGTCATCTAAGGACAGCCGGGGATCCAGGAGGACGCCCAAGTTGCGAGCCCTCTCCGCAGGGGCTAATGACTCTCCCTCGATAGCCAGAGATGGACCCAACTGGCTATATCATGGCGCCGGAAACCACAGCCACTCGGTCTTGGATGGGTTGAGTCGAAGCCTGTTCCTCCCCATCCAGACTCGCACGGCTTCCAAACATTGGGACATCACTTCGACAGCATCATTGGGGTGGTCAGGGGTAGAGATGTACAGCTGAGTATCATCAGCGTACTGATGGAACTCTACCCCAAAACCACGGATGATCTCACCCAGCGGCTTCATGTAAGTGTTGAATAGGAGGGGCGAGAGGACCGACCCCTGAGGAACCCCGCATGTTAGGGGCCTCGAAGTCAACCTCTGCCCTCCTGCCAACACAAATTGCGACCAGCCGGAGAGGTAGGATGAGAACCACCGCAGAACGGTGCCTCCCAACCCCAACCCCCCAGCCGGTGCAATAAGATACAATAGTTCAACTTTCTGCTTACACCACTTCAGACAAATGATTATCCAACTTCTTCTTAAAAACATCCAATGTTGGAGCATTCACAACTTCTGGAGGCAAGTTGTTCCACTGATTAATTGTTCTAACTGCCAGGAAATTTCTCCTTAGTTCTAAGTTGCTTCTCTCCTTGATTAGCTTCCACCCATTGCTTCTTGTCCTACCCTCGGTGCTTTGGAAAATAGCTTGACTCCCTCTTTTTTGTGGCAGCTCCTGAGATATTGGAACACTGCTATCATGTCACCCCAGTCCTTCTTTTCATGAAACTAGACATACTTAGTTCCTGCAACTGTTCTTTATATGTTTTAGTCTCCAGTCGCCTAATCATCTTTGTTGCTATTCTCTGCACTCTTTCTAGAGTCTCCAAATCTTTTTTATATCCTGGCGACCAAAACTGGATGCAATATTCCAAGTGTGTACTGTACCTGTACATTTTGTTTTTCTTTCCTAAATGTAGATCCTTACTTTTTTCACCATTGAATTTCATTTTGTTAGATAGCACCCAATGTTCATGTCTATCAAGGTCCTTATTTTAAGCATATCTTCTGGAGTGTTGGGTATTCCTGCCAGCTTGGTGTCATCTTCAGATTTGATGAGTTCCCTATCTATCCCCTTGTCCAAATCATTGATGAAGATGTTGAAGAGTACTGGGCCTAAAACAGAGCCTTGGGGTACTCCACTGCATACTTCCCTCCATGTAGATGCAGTTCCATTGAGGATTACACATTGAGTGCAGTTGGTCAACCAGTTACGAATCCATCTGGTGGTGATGCTGTCTAACCTACATTTTTCTACTTTATCTAGTAGTAGGTTATGGTCTACTTTATCAAATGCCTTACTGCAGTCCAAGTAAATTATATCGACAGCATTCCTCTAATCTACTAATTTTTTCACTTTGTCAAAGAATGCAATAAGATTAGAAAGACTTTGGAGTGGTGAGATTTAAATTTGCAACTTTCCCCTAATGTGCAATTGAGTAGGAAATGGTGATCTGATACTGCAGTCCAGGAAGATGTTCTCATTTTAAATTACTAGTTGACTGTATTGCTTTTCTTTGCACTCAGTCGTTTTTTTTTCAGAAGGCAATGAAAATTCCTGGTCTACAGGATTTCCCTTCCCATTTAGTTTCCAATTGATGAAAGACAAAAGAAGTCTAAGGAAATTGCTTCTTAAGAGCCTTCCAAAAATTGTTGAGGTTGTGACTCCCAACTGCCTGCCTGCCTGCCCCTCCCTCCCTCTCTTTCTCTGAGGATAAAACTGAGGGAAGGGGCTTTCACTGGGACTTTATGTGCCTTAATGAGAAGATCTTCCATCATTCTCGATTCCTATAAAATTTGGCCTAGTTTTGTTGGATAAATTGTCTATGATCAAGAATATACTGCTTGCTTTCCTGCAGAAATGTGAAAGGAAATATATCTTTTATCTTTAATACATTTAAGGTTGCATTTGAAGATCCCCGTGGGCTTAATGGATAACAGTTGACAACACTGTGGCAAAACATAAAGTATTTCTGAGATATCTGTAGATTAGAAGAGCAGGAGCACAGAGATTATGAGATTAATTTAAAGTCAAATGCAATGCTATATCATTGGAGAAAATTTGACCTAGTTTCCCAGAGGAATTGTCTGCCTCTCTTATTTTCCGTTTATAAAGCAACCATAGCTTTCAACTAATTTCTCTGTGTTGTTTGTGTGATGATCAATATCATTAATGTTAATTAAGAGTCATGCTTTGAAACTCAGCCTCTGGGTAATGCTTAGTTGTTTATCCTTTTTCATTGCTATTTTGAGGGCCCCCAGAAATTTCATTTTTGATTTTCAGCATTAATGATTTGTTTTTACTCTTATTTTAATTTTATTTGTTAAGATAGTGAAATACTAAAGATGAAAGTCCACTAAAAGTTAATACATAATGAAGAAAAAAAATATTGAATATGTTATAGTGATTAAATAAATTAAATGTAGCTCCTCTGAACCAAAAATGAAATAGAAAACACCTATTCAGAATAGTACAATATTGTGCCATTTTCTCATTTTTAAAACACCCACACTTTTCAAAAATAGACAACAAACCCACATCGGTCTAGGAATCGGGTCTGCAAAGTCGGCTCTTTTAAGACTGGTGGACTTCAACTCCCAGAGTTCCCCAGCCAGCTATGCTGGCTGGGGAACTCTGGGAGTTGAAGTCCACCAGTCTTAAAAGAGCCGACTTTGCAGACCCCCTGGTCTAGGTCATTCCTTAGATCAAAATAAATAAATAAAAATCTGGGAAATGACTTTGTTTCCAGTTATGTATGACTAAGAAAATCAGGCTTTATTCCTTCAAATGCGTAATTGATACTTTCATTTCTCCTTTTAATACCTTATAAAACTGAGTGGTTGGTTTCTGTTAAGAGCTGCATGTCTGGAATAAACAAAAAAAAAACAATGTCTCAGAGGCTGCTAAAGTCTCCAGGCCATGTTTCACACCCTATTGGAATGCTTGAGCTAAACATAGTTCCAAGTATTCCAATAAGGGTTTATTTTAGTTGAAGTTTTTAAAAGTGGAAAAACTTAACAATCTTATTTTTTTAGCAGTGAAGTTATTACTCCCATTTTAGAAAGCAGCAACAATATAAAGCTGGGGTGATATATTATTGAAAACCACGCAGGATGCTCTGGTTGGAATTCAGAACTCTAGATCAGTGGTGGGATACAACGGGTACGCCCCGGTATAAGCGTACTGGTGCCTGCTGGGAGCAGTAGATACCATTCCGGTACGGTGGTCCTGAGGGCCCACCCAGCCGCCCGCCCTCCCCTGTATTTGAGTCAATTAGGGCTTACGCGCACAGGGTGTACGGCGCCTGCACGACACTCTGCCAAACAGCTGGAGCCCCACGGGCAGTAAGTATGCATGTGTGTGCTGTGTGTGTGCTGCATGTGGTGGATGCCAGGCAGTGGTGGGTTTCTGCAGGCTCGCACCTACTTGCAAGAGCCGGTTGGTGAAATTTAGAGAACCGGTGAGAGGGGGTTCCACCGGCGTACCTGGAAGTAAATCTGGCCCGCCGCTGCCAGTGATCTAATGGGAAGGAAAGGAAAGGAAGAAAGGAAAGAAAGAAAGGAAAGAAAGAAAGAATTAAAGAATTTATCATCACAATTGAGTCCAAAATTTTGGTTGCTAAGCAAGAGCGTTGTTAAATGAGCTTCACCACATTTTAAAAGGTGGCCACTCCCACCCTGTCACATGACTGCCAAGCCACGCCCACAAAATAGGCCACACCTACAGAGTAGGCTCTAAAAAAAATTGAAACCCACCACTGATACCAGGCCACGTGCAGCATACCGGTTGCAACGGGATCCAGAACCCACCACTGCTCTAGATCTGGTACTTTCCCTATGATACACACTGTATCGACTGGACTACTGCAATGCTCTCTACATGGGGCTTCCCTTGAGGTGCACTCGAAAGCTACAGTTAGTGCAGAACGCAGCCGCGCGGGTGATTACGATAGCTCCTAGATGCTCCCACATAACACCTATCCTGCGCGAGCTGCACTGGCTTCCTGTGGTCTTTCGGGTGCGCTTCAAGGTTTTGACGACCATCTTCAAAGCGCTCCATGGCTCGGGACCTAGTTATATGTGAGACCGTCTTCTGCCCCATACATCCCTTAGACCTGGGGTCTGCAAAGTTGGCTCTTTTAAGACTGGTGGACTTCAACTCCCAGAATTCCCCAGCCAGCAAGGCTGGCTGGGGAATTCTGGGAGTTGAAGTCCACCAGCCTTAAAAGAGCCGACTTTGCAGACCCCTGCCTTAGACCGATACGCTCCCACAGAGAGGGCCTTCTCAGGGTGCCGTCGGCCGGACAGTGCCGGCTGGCGACACCCAGGGGAAGGGCCTTCTTTGTGGCAGGTCCTACCCTGTGGAACGACCTACCCCCTGAACTCCGTACCATCACCGACCGCCACCATCACTCTTCCGCCAGCGTACCATCACTCTTCCGCCAGTGTTTAAAAACACACTTATTTCACCAAGCCGGCCTAGGATAGCGTCTACTGTGACGAATTTTAGATAGTTTTAATTGGGGGATTTTAATTGGTTTTAGCGCAGGTTACCATTTAATAGCTTTTTAAATTTATATGTTTTGTATTATCTTTGTATGTTGTTTTTAAATTCCTGTGCGCCGCCCTGGGTCCTTTTGGAGAAGGGCGGGATATAAATTGGATAAAATAAAATAAATAAATAAATAAATAAGTATGTCTGTGATAATATAACAGTTTAAAACCAGGAATCAGTAATTTGGATCTCTTCATCAACACTTTTAAAAGTGTCCAAGTACATCATTACTTGGAGTCAAATGTCAGAATTCTTGAATACACTTCCTGGGAGACAGAATTTTATCCTGGTTTTTTTTTTTCCTGGTGCAGAATAGCTCTCCTGTTCCTTGAGATATTAACAATGTTTATTAATCCCTCAAATTCTAATGGAGGCTCTCCAGGCTACCTATTGAATTATGTCTGTCCCCTCTCTCCTGAAATGTCAGATAAGCTTAAGCATGGTTTGCCTTCAAAGATGATTCTTTCTTTAATTGTCCTAGACCAATGATGGCAAACGTTTTTATGCTCGGGTGCCCAAAGGGTGTGCATGCACACGATAGCATGCATGTGTATGCCCACACCCATAATGCAATTCTCTCCCCCTTGCGCATGTGTGCACAACACACCCACCCTGCGTATGCGCGCAGGCCTCACTGAAGCCTCCAGACTTCCAGCAAGCCCATTGGGCCGTTTTTTGCCCTCCCCAAGTTTCAGGAAAGCCTCCAGAGCCTGGGGATGGCAAGAAATGGGCCCAATGGAGCTACTGAACCCGTTGTGCCCATTTTTTGCCACCCCCAGGGTCCGGAGGCTTTCCTGATGCCTGGGGAGGGCGAAAATGGCCTCCCCCTGCCTTCAGGAAGGCTGAAAATCAGCTGGCCAGCGCACGCTGGAGCTGACATAGGGCAACATTAGCGAGGTTGTAGGTTGGAATCACCATGTACCATTTCATTTTGCCCTGCTAGTGGTACAAGAATTGCTCTGGAGATGATTAATGTACAGCAGTAAGGATTAACTTAAAAAGTGAATTTTGTTTTGCTCTGTAATGAATGTCTGTAATGAAACCATAGCTGAGAGGGTCAAAGCAGGACTGAGAGTGAGCTGATGAAAAAGATTATCATTCTTGATGAATAGCCAGCATTGTGGTGCACACACCCAGAATGCACAGTTGCTTGTAAAGAATCCATTGTAATTGCTTGTAAAGAATGCAGCCTCTGTCTATTTTCAAACTTTTGCTTGCTAAGACATGATGGGCTGTGGTGCCCATTTTTTATTGGGAGGCAGAAATATGGATTGGTGCTTTGTTTTGTTTTTTTCAAGGCATGACACCATTTGCTTTTCTAATTGTGGAAATCTTCTATCAAGTTCCTTTTCTTGATTTCTGCTTTGGTTGTTAGCTGAGGCAGTATTTCAGTAGCAGAAGCAAATCTAGTGAATTCTGGATTCAGCCATAAGGCTTCAAGAAGAAGACTTTGATTTGGAAATCAGCTCATGATTGTATCTTCTCCACTCCATCTTTTCTTTTTAAGCAAATCGATATTCTCACCGGTAGATAAGACAAAAGTGCTAGTCATCCTTCATTTATTTATTTGATACATTTGTATACCCTACTTTTTTTTTCTAAGGAGCTTAAGATAGCATACTCTAATCTTTATTTTGTCCTTGTGACCCTTTTGCAATTTAACTCAAAGTGGAAGTGGTATTTCTGCAAGAGAAAAAAAAACACCACTGTTCAATTGTACAGCTCATGCATTGCATGCAAAAGATCCCAGGTACATGCTAAATGGAGTTGTTCATGAGAACATCTGTTTAGAGAAAACTGCTATGAGGCTTGTGAACTATGAATATCTGTCATCTGACTTAATCAAAATTATGGTGCCCTCTTCCATATATAGTCCAGCAGACATTGCTGTGGTTTGAACTTGATAGCCTCAGTCCTGAACCTAACATCTCAACCAACTAGACAGATTGCCAGCCTAGAATACTGGAAATCTCAATGCATTTGGTGGACACTTAAATTGGTTTTTTAAAAAAAAGTTCCTTGGTCGTTTCCTTCTGGTGACAAAGCTAATGAGAATAAGATGCTAAGTTGCATACAGGTAGTCCTCGACTTACATCTGCAATTGAGCCCACAATTTCTGTTGTTAAGTGAGACATTGTTAAGTAAGTTTTGTCTCATCTTACAACTTTTCTTTGCCACAGTTGTTAAGTTAGTAACAAGGTTGTTAAGTGATTCCCCATTGATTTTGCTTGTCAGAAGGTCAGAAAAGGTGATCACATTACCATCATGAATATGAGTCAGTTGCCAAGTGTCTGAATTTTGATCATGTGACCATGGGGATGTTGCAATGATCATAAGTGTGAAAATAAGTCATAAGTCACTTTTCTCAGTGCTGAACGGTCACTAAATGAACTTTTATAAGTTGAGGACTACTTGTATCAGAAGTGGGTTGCTCCCAGTTTGGCTGAACTGGTAGCAGCAGTGGCGGGAGGCTCCCCCCACCCGCCCAGGTCACACATGCGCATGAGCAAACCAGTAGTAAAACCAGTACAAACCCACCACTGACTTATATATTGGACTGAGGCCAATATAGGCATCAACATAAGCTTCCATCAGCAGTATTCATGGCTCTTTTGTTCTGAAAAAAGAATTAGTGGTGGTGTTTTTGGTTGGTTTTTTTTTTGTAAAAATGCAAGTATTTTCAAAGTTAGTATGACTATTATGCAAGTATTTTCAAAGTTAGTATGCCTTGCTGTCAAGCTGAACTGTGGGTTGTTCTAGGTCGTTATTTTTATTTTCCTACGATGATCATTGGTTGGTGCAATCCATCTGTTGTACATGAGTGCAGTTTGAATGAAAAAGCAGTGGGAGTTTGATAATCCAGTCAAATCCACCATTTTGAAGTCAGTGACCAATCCCGCAGATGCGTTTGATTATTATTTCCATGGCTTCAATAGTTAAAACTGACAACTGCATAGGAATATATCAGAGTCAAGAACAGTGTGTTGGTCAGCTAAGATTCCAGTCCTCAAAGTAATAGAATAATGGGATCTGTTCTTTTTCTGCAAAATAGCCTTCTCAGTTGTGAATAAAGGCTCCACTGTGAGCAAACTTGAAAAGTGTTCTTATTGTGCCTCAGTTTCCCAATAACTATTTGTAAGCGTTTTTTCAACATAGGTTTCTATAGGTTCTGAGTATAATAATATTCATTATCTCATGTAAATCTTATCAGTGGTGATAAAGTAAATGTAAATTGTAAAGTTAACGACAATATCATCTCTTTCCAAGTGTTTTCCAGAAGTGTCTTAACATTCTTTGGAAGAAAATGGGAAGAATATAAATGATATTTTCATACTTCATAGTGGAGCGTTGCCTAGATACCATGGCAGTCCTGATACCATCACTATATAGAGTCTATACTATAGACTGTTGAAACTCCTGGACCAGATGACTGAAATTTCAAGAAGGAGGAACATAGGGAACTGCCATAATACCCCAGGCGTAGTCATGTAATTTTTTTCACTTTATGACTACATTGCTTAGCAACAGAGTTATTGGTCCTAATTGCAGCAAATAAGTCAGGATTACCTGTCGTACAGAAAGGGAAAGTGGAGGATGATTATATTTACACAGTAGATTGCATCAAAGTCAATTTCAAGAAGCTTAAAGTATTAGACAAGATTCCATGGACAGAAGGTCTCAGGTCAAAGAAAGTGTAGGATACTTGGAAATTGCTAAAAATTGACATGTTAAAAGAACAGTTGCACACCATTCCAAGGAGTCAAAAATGGGGAGAAGTTTAATAACAACAACAACAACAATAGAAGAAATCAATTGATAGATTGTTAGATACGTATCTGTATTTTAGTATTTGCATTTTTCTTCTCTGTTAATTGGAATCTAGCATAGTGTGTGTAAACTGTGCAGAATTGTTATTTTTATTTTCCCATGAACTCCCTAATTCTTAACAAAACCAATTAATAATTTGATTTAAAAGATAAACTACATTTATCAATTTAATGGTATATTATCAATCCATGACTGCAAATAAAATGTACTGTATTTTTCGGACTATAAGACTCCCCCCACAAAAAAAGTGGGTGAAAATGTCTGTGTGTCTTATAGACCGAATACGGTCCTGTTTTGGCCTCCCGAATTCTCCCATGTGTCCTATTTTTGCTGTTTTTGGAGAAAACAGGATGTGTGAAAGGATTGGGAGGCCTGCAGAGTGCTCCTGGGGATTGGGGAAGGCAAAAACGGGATGCATGGGGGGTTTTGAAGGCGAGAAATGGACTCACTTTTCACAAAAATGGGGTCGTTTTTCACAAAAATGGACCTGTTTTTGGCAAAAATGGGATGCACAGGGGGTTTGGGAGGGCTGCAGAGTACTCCTGAGGGGTGGGGAGGGCAAAAATGGGATGTGTGGGAGTTCGGGAGACCAAAAACAGGTCTGTTTTTTTTGCAAAAATGGGATGCACAGAGGGTTTGGGAGGCCTACAGAATGCTCCGGGGCGGGGGGGGGAGGGCAAAACCCAGACGTGTGGAGGACAAAAACTATTTTTCTTTTTGTTTTCCTCTTCAAAATCTAGGTGGGTCTTATACTCCAGTCTTATAGTCCGAAAAATACACTAAATTTCTCCTTCTAGTATTGTTCAACAGTTCTTTCGCCCAGCCATTCATGTCCAAATTCAAAATTTATGATGAGTCCATAGATTCAAAATATTAGACAGGAGCAATGAAAAGGTGTGTATTTTTAAAACCCAGTGATCAATTTGTATCTGTCAATTTCAATGCGAAGTTTGACAAGTGCAAACTTTGCATTCTAACCAGGTCTCAGCTAAAGCTATAAAATCATTGTTGTCTCATTTATCTTGTTTATCTTGTTCATTTCCTATTCTCTGAGTGTTGTTATATAGACAATGAAGACTGTGAATTTTACAAGCCAATATTTTTTTCTGATTTTTTCCATGCATACATTAAGAGGCCATGTTATTATAACAACCTCATATTCTTCTTTTGTGCAGAATGTTTTATTTGCAGTGCTTCTGGGCTTTTGTCTCTGGTCCCCCATACGATTCAATTTAAAGTACTCCTGATTGAATTTGCCATGAATTAATAAAACCTATTTTTATCTGTCCTTATGAAGGGCTACTAATTGTGTGGTATGTAGTACTCCATTATCCAGATAACTGACTGTGGTGCCAGAAATCCCTTCCTTCCTTCCTTCCTTCCTTCCTTCCTTCCTTCCTTCCTTCCTTCCTTCCTTCCTTCCTTCCTTCCTTCCTGTTGTATGGCCACCCATCTTAAATCCATGACTCTGGGCAGCTAACAATATTAATCCATCAACGCATTAAAAAAAAGAGAATTAAACACAGCATCCTGGGGTAAAAATAGACCCACCAATCACAAGTTAAGATAAGCAGTGTATGGTCTCAGTCCCACCTCCTGGCCCCTTTTCTTATTTCTTATTAGCATAAGCAGGGGTCTGCAAAGTCGGCTCTTTTAAGACTGGTGGACTTCAACTCCCAGAATTCCCCAGCCAGCTAGGCTGGCTGGGGAATTCTGGGAGTTGAAGTCCACCAGTCTTAAAAGAGCCGACTTTGCAGACCCCTGGCCATAACCAGTTATACTTTCAGCATTTTTCCCTTTAAAAAAAAAATTCTCTCCCAACATTGCAAGGTTGAATGAAAACATCAAAACACTTGAGCTTCTGGTGTTTTGAATAGGATTGTGCAAATCACATTTGGAATTAGGCTTTTTAAAAAATTGTCATATAACACTTTTCACATTTGAAATTTCTCATTCATACGCTAGACAAACAAGTTGCGTTCCAAAGGGCATAAAAGATTTTTTTTTTAAATTCTTTCAGTTGACATTCTCCCAGAGCTATATTTTGAACTATTCTTCATGTAATCCATTTGCTTTTTGAGAGCATGGTTTTACACGGATAGCAGGACCGTAGATCCATGCATTGTTCTGTCCTCATTATTTCTGGGCTTGCTGATATGCTTCCTAGCCCACTATGCTTCAGTTTGCCTTCTGCTGCCCTCCTCTTTCCACCAGGGCTTACTCACTAAATCTAGTGAGCCTCATTAATATATTCAAAAGTGTTTAAATGTTAGGTTTTTGTTACTTTGCATCTGTGAAAAGCATCAGGAGCAGGGTTATACCTTGCAGCTGGATGCTTGTTTGCCACTTTGGCTATAAAATGTCTCCGAGAATAGATTGAAATGAAGTTTTCAGATGAGCTTTTAGAACCTAAAAGTTGTGTTGCTATTAACAGATACTTTTAGTTCAACGTATGAGATTGAGGGTTTCCTTAGGGCAGGGGTAGGCAACTACGGCCTATTTACGACTTCAGCTCCCAGAATTCCATTTCCAACTTCTGTGCTGGCTCAGGAATTCTGGGAGTTGAAGTCCATGGGTCTTAAAAAGGACAACAGTTGCCCACCCTTGCCTTAAGGCAGTGCGCGAGGCTCCGTAAAGGGGGGTGCGTTTGACCTCGGCAAACACTGTCATAACAAGCCAAGCCCCGTGTTTATGTCTCTGTGACTGCGCATGCTCCTCCCTTTCGAGGAGAACAGACCCGATTGGATAGACATGATGCTCTATCCTGATTAGCCAAACCCGCCCGTGTGACTTTTAGACCCGGATGATACTATTTACAGTCGCGCGGGGCGCGCGAAATGTTTTCTTCTTCCTAGGGGGGCATGACAGAAAATAATTGAGAAGCACTGCCTTAAGGCAAAGAATCATTACATTTTAAGCTCATCTCTCTTTCTTGCTTCCCTAAAACATTGATCCTCTGGAACATTTCCCTTGCACCCTCCCTAATTTTTATCTGGTCCTTCATAGGTGTAAGCCTAGCAAAGGAGGCAAAGGTTTCTGTTTTAAAAAAAATAATAATATGGAGAGTGAAAACATCTCTATCAGAAATGATTCCTCAGTGACACTGACGGCATTATAGAAACAGCAGGATCCCCTTCAATTTAATATACCAGTTTTTTCTCCTAATGCTGTAGGTAAAGGCACAAGTTGAAAATAATGAGAAATAAACTTTGTCCTTGAGCGCTCAGGTGTATGAAAAATGGTCACTGTGCCAGAACTTTGGCTTCTGATCAGAAGGGCCTATGTTCACTCTGTGTGTGTGGGGAGGGGGGGGGGGTTGGTAGGTCAAGCTATGACACAAAGTGGTTCCATTAGACTTGGTAAAAGCTGAATCAGCTCCAAGTGCTTATTAGATATGATCACGAAGACTGCTTAACCGGCAGTCATTTGTATCACTTCAATTCAAAGTTGTTCCCAATAGGGAGGCTGCCATCTTTAATTTCTGCAAGGGTTCTAGCTAAAACACATTTTCTCCCTGGAGATAATTACCTCTCTTCATGTGGGGACATGACCAAACTTGATGACATGAAATGTTTCTGACAAGTGAAGCTGTAAGACCTTGGTAATAAATAATTTAATTTCTCCCAGTGGATGGTACAGAATATTGGCTTTAACACTGATTGTCTTTGCTGCATCTGTACAACCTTTGTAGACTAGTTGGCGCCTTAAGCACCTTGGGGATTCTATCATCTTGGACAAAAACTCTTGTTGCCTGAAAAAAAAATTTTTTTAAGGCAGGAAGCTGAAATCTAAAAGAAATAAAAAAAATACCAATGTAATAAATTTTATTAAGAGTAGACATTTGGTTTGCATATGCCTAGAAATTAACATTAATATTTTCTAAATTCAAAACAAAATATAGTAATCTGTTTTGCTTTTTAAATTTGAGATACACGTCTATTACAGGGGTGTCAAATTTGCATCATCATGGCGTTGTCACGTGACATATCACAACTATTTCCCCCTTTCACTAAACTGGGCATGGGTGTGGCCAGTGTGTGATGCCTCTGGTTTGTAGGCCACTAGTTTAACAACCTTGTCCTATCAGATAATATATAAAAATTCACAATAATAATAGTAACAATTCATTAAATGTGTACACAGGTTGATCCCAGTAACTGGGTATGAAGTACCATAGTTTTCAGAATATAAGACGCACCGGAGTGTAAGACACAGCAAGATTTTGAAGAGGAATTTTTTTTTTAAAAAAAAATTGCACTCTGAAAACCTCCCAAAAACGACCCTGTTTTTTACAAGGGCATGAATAGCCCTTTGGAGGCTTGTAGAGTGCTCAGCCCCCCCCCCCCCCCAAACGGGCCTGTTTTTTGTCAAACAAAAGGGCATGGATAGCCTTTAGGAAACTTATAGAGTGCTGCTGGGGGCTGTAAGGGCAACAAACAGACTGTTTTTTGCTCATTTCTGCCCTCCTCAGCCCCCAGTAGCTCTCTGAAAGCCTTCTAAAAGCTATGCACGGTCATTTTGGTGAAGGGGGCGGAGTTTCAGGAGGCAAAAAATGCTGTATTCAGTGTATAAGACGCACCCAGATTTTCAGCCTCTTTTTTGAAAGGAAAAAGGTGCGTCTTATACTCAGAAAAATATGGTATATATTGGAGGAAATGATTTTGGAAAGATAGTACACAGTAAAAAAATACCCTACAAATCTTCATGAATAAAATGTACGTAAAATTAGATTTTTAATCTTAATCTCTTATAACAAGGTGAAAGAAATATAATTAAAATTATTTCATTTCTTTCCTGCTTTCTCCTAGCCATGTCTTTCCCTTTCTTCTGTTTACATGTATTTTTTATATTTATGTCCCGCAGTTTTTAGAAGCGCAGTTTATTCAGCCAGTTATTTAAAGATGAATGATTTCAGTCATGTCTATATAAGTCCGTAATGGCGAACCTATGGCACCTATGGCACGTGTGCCATAGGTGATACATTGAACCCTCTCTGCAGGCATGCAAGCTGTCGCCCAGCTCAGCTCCACTGCGCATGTGCCTCCCGCTGACCAGCTGACTTTTGGGTCTCTGCCATGCATGTGGGAGACACACTTGCATGCGCAGGGGGGCCGGGCATGTGGGGGGTATCGCATGTGCATTGCATAATGGGTGTTGACACACATGCATACTCTTTTGGCATGCAAGGCTAAAAAGATTAGCCATAACTGATATAAGCCATGTTTTGATATGTTTTTAATTTTTTTAACACATCAGATTTCTTAAAGACTGTTTTCTTCATGTTACCTTAAACCAGCGTTTCTCAAATAGTGGGGCGCGCCCCCCAGGGGGGCGCAAGGCTCTGTAAAGGGGGGCGCGTTTGACCACGGCAAATTGGCTCTGCCGATTCCCTTTCTCCCTCCTCCTCCCTCCCTCCACAGTCGGCATGCCAGGGACTGCCGTTCCTCACACACACGCACGCACGCACGCACGCACACACACACATGGAGGCTTCTCAGCTCCTGAGCGAGCGAACGAGCGATCAAGCACAGCGGGTGGCCATGCGGCCGGGGCAAGCTAAGGCGGGTGAGCCGGGCTGAGGAGACTCCGCGGGGAGTGGGGGCGGGGCGGGGACGACGACACACAGACAGAGAGAGGCACAGACACAGAGAGAGACAGGGAGGGAGGGAGGAATCAGAGAGTGACAGAAACACACAGAGAGACAGAGAGAGAGACAGGGAGAGAAAGAGAGAGACACAGTGATTAAGTGCGTGAATGCGAGACACACACACACACACACACACAGCGATAGATGGGCAGACGAAGAAGAGACAGACAGAGATAGAGAGAGAAAAAGAAAAAGAAAGAAAGAAAAAAGTGGGAGAGAGAAAGAAAGACAGACAGACAGAGAGAGAGAAAGAGAAAGAGAGAGACAGAAAGGAAAGAGAAAAAAGAGAGAGAGAGAAAAAAGAGAAAAAGAGAGAGAGAGAAAGAGAAAGAAATTTCTTTCTTTTTTAAATTCTCTTATACGTTAATAAGGATACAGTGCTATGCAGAGGTATAACAATTTTATAGACAAATGATACTATTTACAGTCGCGCGGGGGGGGGGCGCGAAATGTTTTCTTCTTCCTAGGGGGGGCCTGACAGAAAATAATTGAGAAGCACTGCCTTAAACACTATATGAAAGGAGAATATCTGTTTTACATATTGATTAATGTATACATTCTTATTAGTATTCGATTACTAATTTTCTCAATAATCATTTTCAAATATCATTGTATTTATTTTGTACAATGACAATAAAGATTATATATATATGTGTATGTTTGTGTTAGTTTTATGAGCAGATCAATAAATAAATCAGAGGAATAATCAGAGGAATTATTGTGGAACTCATGGTTCTCTGTCTAGATGGTCTCTGGTGATGAGCCGAAAGACAGAGAAGGAAACAGTATGTCTCCTCCCTTAATGGGGCCTAACAGGAAGTTGTGAAAACAATTATCTATACTAAATACTCCTGTCTCAGCTGATGCAATAAGGTAGAGCCGGTTAGGCTGAATTGCTAGGCTTCTGCCTGAGATGCATTACAGCCCCGGTTCGAATCCCAGTAAAGGGTATGGCCAACTGATGATAGCTAATAAGCTCGAAATAGATCTATCTTGGTCTCTCAAATTTAAATTTATTGATCAGCTCATAAAAAAACTAACACACGCGCGCGCGCGCACACACACATATATGTGTGTGTGTGTTAGTTTTATGAGCTGATCAATAAATTAAATTAGAGAGAGACCAGGATAGATCTATTTCGAGCTTATTAGCTCTCATCAGCTGGCCATACCCTTTTCCTGGGATTCGAACCGGGGCTGTGTTGCATGCCAGGCCAGGAGCCTAGCACTTCAGCCAAGCCGGCTCCCCTAGTGCATCAGCTGAGACAGGGTATATTAGTATATATAATTATTCCACAACACCCTGTTAGGGCCCCAATTAAGGGAGGAGACATACTGTTTCCTTTTCTGCCTTTCGGCTCATCACCAGAGACCATCTAGACAGAAAGCCAAGAATTCCGTTGTGTGATTTTTTTAATATGTGTGTTAGTTTTTAGTTTTATAAAAACTAACGCACACACACACACACACACACACACATGCAATCAAGGCCAACATTGAATGTAATTATTTACTTCAGATTGCTCCATTGAGTTCAGTATGACAGTTTCTCAGTAATCTCAGGATCAATTTATGGATGTGAACATAGTGAAATCATTTAGTGATTATTTAGACAAACCCATTAGATTATAAGATTAGGAACAATGATTTTCCAGAAGTGATTAAATGAGTTTGATCTGTTCTTCCCTTTGTAGCATTGATTTTTAAAAGGTATTTAACTCCCTGCCACATGATTACATAATCAAGTGCCTAGAAATAATAGGAGTTAGTAGAAACATCAGAAGTTTTGTGCAAGGATCAGTGGAAAACAGGGTTGCTGGTAAATGGTGGTAGACTGGGAGAGGTTAATATCAAAAGAGGAATCTTTCAACAAGATTCACTTTCATCACTACTGTTTGTCATTGTATATGTCAATAATACTGAATAATTCTCAGACATAAAATACGTCTGCCAGACTATCCCATCTTCTTTACACGGATGATCTAAAGCTGTATGGAAAAACACTATCTGATACAAGAATCGCTGCTCAACATGGCCAAGATATTGCAGTGGAGTTTGACTAGACAGATGTACTGCGCTTGCCATCAAACGTGGAAAAATAGTGAGAACTGAATCAAGATGCCCTATAGAAATAACATCAAGAGGCAATCATTAAAAATACCTAGGCATCCTTCAAGCTGACAACATCAAGCACAATGAAGTAAGAAAAAGGTTAGAACTGAATACATCAAGAGAGTGAAGAAGATCTCAAAATCCAAAATCAGTGAGGAGAATACCATCATACCTGGGAAAATCCATTTATTAGATGCACAGCTGGAATAGTGAACTGGACTCAAGCAGAACTGAAGGCCCTGGATAGGAACATCAGAAAAACAACGTCAATGAATCACGCCCTTCATCCTTGCACTGATGTTGACAGGTTCTCTTTATCAGGAAAATAGGTAGGTATGAAATGTTGCAAGTACATTGGACAATTAAAGAATTAAAAAGGGCGTTGGAAGAATATCTGAAGGACAGTGAAGATGATGCACTGAAGCTAGTATACAGGAAAGTTTGCTGAGTACTGGAGAGACCAAATTGGCTTACCAGAAAGATGAAATAAAGAACAGAAAAAAGTAATGGGAAGACAAATTATTACATGGTCAGTATTTTTTTTTTTAAAAAGTAGACACAGGAATGGCTAAGAAGAGGAAAGTTTAAGAAAATGATAGAGGAGCTAAGTCTGGCTGCACAAGACCAAACCTTAAGAACAAATGCATATAAAGCCAGAATTGAGAAGACAGCAACAGATAGCAAGTGTTGCCTCTGCAAAGAAGTTGAAGAAATAGTGGACCATCTGATCAGCTGCTACAAGAAATTGCATAGATTGACTACAAACAACAGCCTGACAAAGTAGCAACAATGGTGCATTGGAAGATCTGCCAGTAATACCAGATGCTTGCATGCAAGAACTGATGGAACCATAAAATAGAGAAAGGCACTAAATTGTTTTTAAATACCCCAAAGTGCTGGTAGTGTGTCTTGCATTTCTTAAAGAAAGCTGTTCCACTTTTAGAACGCCATCAAGAGAAAACTGATTAAACAATATATTTCATCTCATAATGGGATGACAAATTGAATTGCACTTCACTGCAAAGTGTGGCAGACTGATATTATTTGTAAATTGAGTTTTGTCTGTTTTTGGAGCCAATCTGTATCATAATCAACCAGGCTTTGTTATGGACCAACCGTCTATAATGCAAATCCTTTGAAGCAAAGAACCATCTATTTTGCTGTGTTGGCATTTTTAGAAACGTTTCCAGGCCATTTTAGACAAGTGTCAATCTTTCTGAATATAAATGCAACTAAGGAACACATGGCTGTTGGGATTCCATTATTATTCAAGTATTTTTCTATGATTGCCATATGGCTTTGTTTTTAGGAGAAATGGGCAATCTCTAGACTTGGTTACAAATGAAGCCAGATATGATTTACAAGGGAAATAATATAAACATGATAAGAAAAGGAAAATATGATCTTAAACTGAATTCTTGGGTATGTAATATCAACAGTTTGCCAGGCTTCTTATTTGCCAGCCATAAAATTGATTTTAAAGCACATTTGTGTAGGTCTAGGTGTGCTCTGACTTTTTTTTTAATCTTCCACCTATTCTTTGTGTGAAAATAATTAATGAAGGGAATGGGTGAAGATATATTAATGGATTTTAAAGTACTTTATTATTCATTCTCTTCTGTGATTATTCAAAAGCATCCATTGTTGTACATAAATATTGTTATTAACTTGGAGCTAACCAAGTATTGAATTTATTTTCATGGTGGCTACATTATTTTCACAGTTCTTCAGTACTCACAAGGGCGTGCATGTATATTATTTATAAAATTGTTACGTTGTAAGAAAATACTGCATCAGTAGTATAAATGCTATAGTCATTCTTTGATTCCCAAAATCAAGAAACATATCTGCAATTTTGTCTGCAGTCATTTTCAATGTATATTATTTATTTATTACATGTATATGCAATGCATCTTGCCATCAAACAAATCTAACCCTATTTCATAATTTCTCATCCCTAAAACTTCCCACCATAGGAATTAACAAGCAACCTTTTATTGAATACTTTAACATATATTGTAAATTACATGGCCAGGTTCAAATGACAAATAATCCTTATTTTCAATCTATATGTTGACCATTGTCATGGTCTAATTTGAAATTTTCTACAGATAATCAGTTCAGATCTTGGCAAATGTGATCTTTCCCTTTTCCCAGTTATATGTGCAATAAGCAAAATTTAGAGGATGAAAGAGAACAGGCAATTGAGAAATGGGCAGCTATGTACAGTGCATTCAGAATGTATTTAGGCCCCTTCACTTTTGCCAATTTTGCTATGCTGTAGCCCAATTCTAGAGTTGAAATTCATTTTTTTTCTTCATAATGACAAAGTGAAAATAGAATTTTAGAGATGTTTGTAAATTTATCAAAAAGAAAAAACTGAAAGATCATGTTGGCATAAATATTCAGACCCTTCAGTCAGTACTTTGCTGAAGCACCTTTGGCAGCAATTACAGCCTTGAGTCTTTTGGGGTATGACATCACAAGTTTTGCACACCTGGATTGGGGGATTTTTTGTTATTCTTCTATGCAAATCCTTTCAAGCTCAGTCAGGTTGGATGGAGACCATCAGTGGACAGCCATTTTCAGGTCTCTCCAGAGATGTTCAGTAGGGTTTGGGTCAGGGCACTGGCTGGGCCACTCTAGGACATTCAAAGAGTTGTCTCTAAGCCACTCCTGTCTTGTCTGGGCTGTGTGCTTAGGACCGTTGTCATGTTGGAAAGTGAACCTTCAGCCCAGTCCGAGATCCTGAGCAAGTTATTATTGAGGATATCCCTGCACTTTGTGAAGCTTTTCCTCAACCCTGACCAGTCTCCCAGTCCCTGCTGCTGAAAAACACCCCCACAGCATGATGCTGTTACCACCATGCTTCACTTTTGGGATGATATTGGGCAGGTGATGAGCGGTGCATGGTTTCCTCCAGACGTAACATTTAGAATTGAGGCCAAACAGTTCAGTCTTGGTTTCATCAGGCCAGAGAAACTTGTTCCTCACAGTCTGAGAGTACTTTGGGTGCTTTTTTGAAAATTCGAAGCGGGCTTTCATGTGTTTTGCCCTGAGGAGAGGCTTCCATCTAGCCCAGGGGTATTCAACCTTTTTATACCTACCGCCCACTTTTGTATCTCTGTTAGTAGTAATATTTTCTAACCGCCCACCAGTTCCACAGTAATGGTGATTTATAAAGTAGGGAAGTCAATTAAATTTAAAAAAGGAAAGTGCTTCAGTATCAGACGAAACCCCTAACGCCCACCATGAAAGCTGGAACGCCCACTAGTGGGCGGTGGGGACCAGGTTGACTACCACTGGTCTAGCCACTCTGCCTTAAAGCTCAGATTGGTGGAGGGCTGCAGTGGTGGTTGTCCTTCTGCAACCTGTTCCCATCTCCACAGGATCTCTAGAGCCCAGTCAGAGTGACCAACGAGTTCTTGGTCACCTCTGTTACTAAGGCCCTTCTTCCCCAATTGCTCAGTTTGACCAGGTGACCAGTCTTGCCAAATTTCATATGAGAATTATTGAGGCTGCATTATTATTATTATTATTATTATTATTATTATTATTATTATTATTATTATTATTATTATTATTATTATTATTATTATTAATAATATTATTATTATTATTATTATTATTCATATTATTATTATTATTATTATTATTATTATTATTATTATTATTATTATTATTATTATTATTATTATATTTTTCATATTTATATCCCGCACCCATCTCACAACAAGGGACCCGGGGTGGCGCACAGGAAAATTAAAAACAGATACAAGTATACCAAAAACAATCCTAAAAACAATATTAAACCCATCCCTGTGCTAAAACATACTTAAATTAAAACTTTGGTAAACTAATACACAGTTCGGAATCGGGTAGTTCACGCCAAGCTGGAAAAAATGCGTTTTTAAGCGCTGGCAGAACAGGCGGAGGTCTGAGATAACACGTAGTTTGGGAGGCAGGTCGTTCCAGAGGGTAGGGCCCACCACAGAGAAGGCCCTTCTCCTGGGCGTCGCCGGCCGGCATTGCCCGGCCGACGGCACCCGGAGAAGGCCCTCTCTATGTGAGCGTATCGGTCGAAGGGACGTATGAAACCTTCAGTGTAGCAGAAATTTTATTGTAGCCTTCCCCAGATCTATGCCTTTTCAATAATCCTGTTCTGAGCCTTGCAGGCAGTTCCTTTGACTTCATAGCTTTTGCTCTGCTACAGTATGCATTGTCAGCTGTGAGGCCTTCTATAGAGAGATGTGTGCCTTTCCAAATCATATCCAATCAATTTAATTTTGCACAGTTGACTCCAATCAAGGTGTAGAAACATGTCAGCAACTATCGAGAGAATTGGGAAGCACCTGAGCTAAATTTCAAGTGCTGTTGCAAAGGGTCTGAATACTTATGCCTATGTGATATTTCAGTTTTTTTTCTTTTTAATAAAGGAAGAGACATTTCTAAAATTCCCTTTTTCCTTTGTCATTATAGGGTACTGAGTGTAGAATAATGAGGAAAAAAATGAAGTTCAAAAACTGTAGAATCAGGCTGCATCATAAAGTGGAAAAAAGTGAAGGGGATCTGAATACTTTCTGAATGCACTGTAAATCAATGTAAATAATAAATCAACACAATAAAAGAGATAGTGTTTCTTATTATTGCAAATAATTTGAGGCAGATAACTCTGATACTGCATCTTATTCCATGTCTTAAATCCTATAATTTATATGCTTTTTAGGCAAAACTTTTGTAATGTGTGCATTGTACATAGGAGTGTATTAATATAGTTTCTGATCTGTGATGCAGAATTTCTCAGCTTTCCCAACATGCATCTCTTTGCCCCCCCTCCCCCATTTATGATTAAATGCTTGTGATATCAATTACAGGTGTGCTGGTTGAGTATGTAATTATGTGTGCACTGTACTGTATAGCTGATGAAATATTGTTGGCTGAGAATCAAAATTTTGGCTGCAAATGTTATATGAAAAATATGAGCATTGAAGCATTGAAGAGTGAATGAGTTGAACAGAACAACCCAAAAATAAGGATTGTATGGAATTAAGGCGATTCTCAAAAAAGAGCATAACAATTTGAAGAACACAAGGTAATTCAAACTCAGTGTATGGAAGTGATAAAAGCAACAATGGTTTGCAAGGGCAGAGAGATACAATGAATTCAGTTGGTGTAATCTAGGTTTAGTTGATTTAGTTAGATATAGTCTGAATGGCTGTGATTGGCAAGGCAGGAATTAGTCATCCAAAAGTTAGAGGAAATCTTATATAAAAGCTGCCACCAAGGGCTTCAAGAGACTGCCCAAGTATTCATTCATTAATATATCAATTCATTGATTCATTCAATTTGTATAGCCACCAAACTCACATAAGTGACTCTGCAGGACCTACATAAAAGTTAAAAACACAAAATACAAATATAGATACAAATAAATAACTAAACCAATAACACAAAAACCATTAAAACACATAAAAAAATTTTTTAAACCATACAAACCATAAAAACATCTTCAGGAGAATGCAATCCATCTTATAAACAATGTAACCAATTTCCACACTACCACCGGATCCTGGGCCAGATGGCAAAGCCATATCTTCAGGGCCTTCCAGAAAGTCAATAGATAAGAGGCCAACTTTACCTCAGTGAGGATGTTGTTCCAAAGGGCAGGTATCATGGCGGAAAAGGCTCTCCTGCTGTCAAATGGCGCTTCTTAGTGGATGGAACCTGTAATAGGCCCCTCCGGCTGGTCTTGATGGGAAGGGTAGATGTAACCAGGGAAAAGTGGTCCTTCAAATAACTAAAGCTCATGCTGTGGAGCAGGTATCAAACTCAAGGCCTGAGGGCTGGATCCGGCTCACAGGGTTCTTAGACCTGGCTCTCCCGGGCTCCATTTTCGCTAGCAGAGACCTGCAGGAGGATCTCCCCAGCCCCACCAGGGCCACCACAGGTGTCCCTTACACGAAAATGATGTTGATTTGGCAACACCTACCCTGCCTCTCCCCCTCCTCCCAAAAGTCAAACACAACCCTGATGCGGCCCTCAATGAAATAGAGTTTGACATCCCTGCTGTAGAGGGCTTTATAAATCATTACCAGCACTTTAAGAATATCCATTAAATCAGAAGCTTGTAAAGCAGAAAGCTTGCAGTTTCAGCTCTGAAGCCAGTTTGTGACAGTTATACCACAGTGGACAGTCAAATGTAATGCTTAAAACTTCATTCTTGTTTGCAGTAAAGTCTAACCAAATCATGTCTGAGAGTCAAGTCTAACTAAAAGTGAATTAAGTGTTAAGTATCTAGAGAATTGAGATTGATGGTTGAACTCTGGTATAAACTCTGAGATAGTGTTTTTCTCCATCTTTTCCCATCTTCCAGTTGAGAAGCCAAAGTTATATGCCAGTTCTTTTCTATTTGCATGGTGCATAAGGGGTCACTAGTCATGAAGTCAATGCCAATTTACTCTTTCGTATCAATTTTATCTTTTTCACTGCATATTCTGAAGGTTTTTTAAAAAGGTAGTAGTCTGCTTCTTAATCTAGCTATTACTCCTGCTTATCACATTCCACATGTTTTGTTACACCAAATCAGTTTTTAATGAAACTGCTTTTTAGTAGTTTAACAATATTTTCTGCGCTGCTTGGATAGTGTTTTCTAAAGCACTTTCTGTACAAATTTGCTACCAAACAACACAAGCCACAATTTTGTTTACATTCTTCCCAGAACCACGAAAGAGGCAAATGCTACAGATTTATAAAATTATGTTCTCTGTGGACAGAGAAGAATCCTGTGTGCTTTGTCTCTTAGTATTAGAATAAGAGGTCACCCAAATAAATTGATTGGCAGGGAACGTAATGTATAATTAATTGATGGAATCCTCCACTACAGTCATTGAAATTATTAATGGCTTGAATGTTTTTTAAACAGACAAATTAATGGATGTCTGTCTGGCAGTAAACTGGCAGCTTATTGGAAGCCTATTTGTCATGGAGAGCTTTATTCAACATGGAAGCAACCAGTTATTTTTAATTCAGCCTCATTTTCTCTTAACCATTTGAAGATGTGGCTTGATGGGATTTTTATATATCAGTATCAAGAAAGATCTCTAGGATGGGGAAACGTGTTTTACTGTTGATCCAGCATTAAGATCAGAGGTGGGTTGCTGTCAGTTCACCACTGTTTAGCTAAACCGGTAGTGGCAGCAGTGGGAGGCTCTGCCCGCCCACCCATTGCGCGGGTGGGCGGGCACGAGCGAACCGGTAGTAAATCAGTTAGCAACCCACCACTGATTAGGATCTTGTATTTATAGGAAGACAAACCCACAATCACAGAAGATTAATATTATACCTACACTCCTTAATTTATTTAGTAAAATAATATATGTTGCTTCTGGATCAATAAATCCCACATTACAGAGTATCCAAATTGTGCAGCAGTTTACTTTAAAGGTCAGACTTGATAACTATATGTATTCATTCATTCATTCATTCATGAAATAAGAACATTTCCAATTTCAATAACAATAACCAATTTCATTGTAATTTTAGTACAATGACAATAAAGATTATTATTATTATTTTAATATAGTGATAATTGTAAATTCATCATTTATTGATATTCTTTTCTTTATGTGTCTTTTTTAGATAGCTACCGTACTTATTCTGCTTCTTAAATGTTTTAACAAATTATTAATTTTTAAAAAATATGAAGAGTTCCACTGCTGAAATACAATGTTTTAAAAGCTTGTAATCTTTTATATATAAATGTTATTATCATTTGAATATTGTTAAACCTCAAATGCAGGGTTAACTCTGTAAATGGTGTAAATTCACACCATTCTGCACTAGAAACTTACATGTTTTGATATCTCTGGTACATTCAAGTACTGAATAATATGTAATTTAGAAGCTGCCAATAAAACTAACATGAATTAGAATTTATAGATTCCATTGCTTTGTTTAAAAACGGGAGCATGCCTGATCGAATATTTCGAATATCGAATATTTATTTGTATAACCTCTCCCCTAGGGGACTCGGAGCGGTGTACAGGGAGGAATAAAACAGCATAAAATATATACATGAATACAATAAATACAATAAAAACAAATTAAATTTGACTATCCCTGCACTAAAATTCCCATTTAAAATTAACAATCCCTAATCCCTGGGTAGAGACTAACCTAGGCCGGCCAAGCAGAAAAAGTGGGTTTTTAATTTCTGACCATTTATTTTCTGAATATTGTATAAAACAATATAAAATAATTTGATATATGCATGCTACCAAAGAAAATCTGCTTTAACTGTGTGATTTTTCCATGCCACACAATACTGATCATTATTATTTTGATTCACTTTGTTCTGTGATAGATTTTACCGAAAAATTGTAGTCTTTTAAACTTATCTCAAGAGATAGATTGAGTAGATTATGAAAAATCCAGGTTCTAGTATTTTCCATTTTTTTAGCTGTATTTGCTAGAACAGAGTTTCTCTGGTGAAGCTTAATAATGAGGCAAAAAGACAGATAACAAGAACTCTACATAGAATATATGTTAATGGAGTCAATTTGTTTTTTTATTACAATGTGTACTAAAGGTCATCCACTCAGCTACTTTAAAAAGTATTTAGAAAAATTTACAGAGAATAATACTTAACACTATTAATGGCCTCTTGTCATGTATTGCTTCTAGTATTATCAACCAAATATATCTTAGTTGCTAAGGAACATGAATAGAAAGCTATTATGCTTTTGTGTTCTACTTGTGGCTTTCCTGGAGGCCTGTGTAGGCCACTAATATAGTCTTGCTTTAATCTAGCAGAGTTTCACATAATCTCATTTTAGAAGAAAAGGAAAAGTTTTAGGAAAAGTTGCCAAATATCAGGATACATAATTGCATTAATATTTAACACTCAAGTTCTTATCCTATACTTCTAAGAAAAAAAAAGGCTTGCATTAGGAATTATTTCATATGAATTCCATTTTTTATTATTCCCTCAATCCAGGTTGGAGCACTAAATTAATTCTTAATGTTTTTTTATTGCTTCATTTTTAGTATAGGATTATGACTGAGAACTTGATTTTTAGGGAACTGTCATGCAGGAGAGAGGCAGGTTAAACCCTTTCTCTCTGGGTGGCACCCTTACTGCAACAGGAAAGTAGGGGAAAGAATTATTTCAGACAGATGGATAGAGGAAAGAAGGAATGCAAACTCAAGAAGTTGCATTTTTGCACTGGAGCATAAAATAATCTTGAAATACTTTCAAGAATGTTGGAGAGAGAAAAAGAAAAACTTGAAAATTTTGGGAGGAAAAAGGAGGTCAAATTATAAAGCAAGATAAAGATTCTCTGGCTGTCCAGATATTCTTGGATTTCAGGTCCAATTAACTAGTTAATCTACCCAGTAGTCAGAGAATATGAGACAAATATGTTCAGTTGGCTACTGGTTATTGTTGCTCCATTCCATGATTGGTTCATAATATTGAATACACGTTTAGATAGTTAATTTTATGTAAATGATTAACTTGGTATTCTTAAGGCTGTGAGGAGTTCTGGCAATAAGGTAACAAGTAATATCCAGGCACTGAAGTGCACCTTTGCGTTTGTGTAAATTTGTATAAAACGCTAATATGCTTATACAACTCCTATTTGTTTCTTGGCTACAAGAATCTTTACTTTTAGTTTAAAAATGCTCCTGTGACCATCATCATATTATAAAACCACAACAAAGGTTAGGAGCTGCCACGGTTCCATCTCCTGAATTTCCACACCAATGTTGGCTTGTATTTTTATTTCAAGTTAGAGAAGTCCAATTTTAATCATTCTTGTCTGGGCAGATGTTCTCTCTCTTGAAGCCTGTCTATAACCAGATGACATTCTGTTCAGACTGTGTCAAATTAAATAGAAATTATAATTAAATAGAAATTAAATAGAAATTATCATTGTCAGTCTTAACTCTAATTACTTAGCGTGTTAGTTGTCAGATTGCTTTCTGGGGAACTCTTAAATTTCTTTGGAGCTGATCAGAATTCCTGAAAACCAGTAATAGCAAACAGTTCCAAAGGGCTTATTTATTGCTGCTGTCACACCGCCCATGTTCCAGCCAGATCATTACAGAGGATTCTGTTCCATGCAGGGGCACATTTTCTCAGAGAGGGAGGAGAGATAGGAAAGCCAAAATAATCTCTATGCTTATGAATCTATTAGTATGCAATTGAACATGACTTCTAAATCCTTTGCATTGAGAGGTTGCCACAAAGAGGAGGGGGTCAACTTATTTTCCAAAGCACCAGAGGACAGGACAAGAAACAATGGGTGGAAACTAATAAAGCAAAGAAGCAACCTGGAATTAAGGAGAAACTTCCTAACAGTAAGAATAATTAATTAGTGGAACAGCTTGCAGTCAGAAGTTGTGGGTGCTTCATCACTGGAGATTTTTAAGAAGAGGCTGGACATTCTCTGAAATGGATAGGGTCTTCCACTTCAGCAGGGGGTTGGACTAGAAAACCTCAAAATCCCTTCCAGCTCTATTCTGATTGATTGAGAATCGATATACCTCAGCAGAAAACTTCAGTGTTGAAAATAAAAAAGGTTAGAAGTTACTGACTTGATCAAGTTGCCTTCATCAGTTTTCTGCTCTAACTCTTGCATTATTTTCCTCCAACCCGTTTCATCTGTAATGTGCCTAAGGGACAGTCCAAATCAGAGATGTGTATTTACAAATTATCACATCTCATTTGATATTTGAACTGGATATAGCCCTTTCTCCATTTAAGAATATCTGAACAGCCCAAGAGGTTTAGATTAAAGTTCTCTGTTACTCAGCATTCATTTTTCACAATAGCCAACTAGATTAATGCTATTGAGTAGTCCATATAATGGATTTACGGCAATAGTCCTGAATAATAACTAATTTTCAAAGTCATACCTACCATATGCCCATTGCTAATTTTTAACCTGAATTTCTCCACTACCAATTTTCACTGAGCATCAAATGCTTCTAATTCATGTAAGAGCTAGAGCAAACACATCTATTTCACTTAGTTTTATCCAGCATCACCTTTCATATAAAAGGAAATTTGTGCTCTATTTCTGGTAATATAAATATATTTGGTACATTTTACAAGTTGAGAAAAACACAGGTTTCAACACGGCATCGTTCACATATTAATTTGGGGTGCTGACTAAGTTTATGTTGTAGTTGTTGTGATTGAAAGGAAAAATAATATGGAATCTCTAAATAGGCCTCAGGGACATATTTGGAATAATGCCCGGCAAATGCAGAGGGAAGAAGAGGGGGAGGATTCAATTATTTAATATTCTGCTTCCTGGACTTTCCAAAGACATGTTGTTGAGATAACTAAAGTATATTTTATTTTAATCTTGTAGGGTGCTCATGTCATTCAAATTTGTGGCTTTAAATCCCATAAAAATCTGAAACTGTTTTCAGGGATGGGGTAAATGTGAGATATAGTCATTTTCTTTTTTTGTAAGTTTGGCACTGAGTGCTGCCATTCAGTGTGTGGTTGCTGTGGTCTGCCCCTCCCTCCTTCCTTCCCTATTCTCATTCTCACTCTCTGCCCACCCCCCCTTCCACCCCAAGGCCCTCTTTCCCTGGGCATTCCTTCTGGTTAGCCTTTGGAAAGTCAAAAGTCAAAAAGCAGAAGAACTCTGAGAGGAGGTGGAATGTGGAGGCCAATGATGGAGAAGGGACTAAAGGGCAGGGCTGCATGCAATCTTGGGAGTCGGGCAAAACCATTCAGTTCTTGGAAATGCCTAGACAAGCTGACATGGCTTTAAGGAAATGTAACTGGAGCCATCACTGCCTCATTCGAACTTCAGGGATGTTTAGAAGCTTAGCCAGTTTCTTTTGTGAGCCTATTTTAAACCTTTCGGGTTATTTGCACTAAGGGGAATTCAGGCTGAGAAAGCCGGATGGGCTGATTACTTAGGAGATTTTGTCTTGGGGCTCCGTTTTCTTTCTTTCTTGCTTTCAGGATGGCTAGTCCTGGGAGTACTGCCAGGAAATCTGCTGGTTCCTTAGAATTTAGGTACTTCTAGTATTCTGGAAGTAGTTAGCTTGGATTGCAGGAAGCGGGTGTTCTGCACAGTCACAATTAGGACTACAGTATAGCAGTAAAGAAGGGTGGGGAGAGAGGTGGCTGAGTGCAGAACCTTGAATGCCAGATTCTGCTTAGCTCTATTCCACAGTCACTTAGCAATGTACTTTTTCACTCTTTCGGGATCTGCTGGAGTTTATATAGAATTTGTTACAATTCCCCCCCCCCCCCCCCAGATTTCATATTGCTTACTAGTTATATGCCTTGTCTGTTATCAGTAAAGTGTTGGGGTTTTTTTTTTTGAGGGATAGTGCAGTGAAAGACGCAGAACACCTCATGCACAGATTTTGAGAAGTGCTGACTCTTATTGACTGTCAATTCTTTCCTGCCATTTAGTGAGATATGAAATGGCTAAAGGCAGGAAACTGGTGCCACCTAGAGGACATTGCAAGCTATCAAAATGGAGCGGGGTGATGGAAGCTGTGGAAGCAGTTAGATCAGTGTTTTCCACTTAGCAGTTTTAAGATGCGTAAAGTTCAGCTCTCAGAATTCCCTAGCTAGCATGCTGGCTGCAGAATTGTGGGAGCTAAAGCCCACACCTTTTAAGAATGCTAAGATTGAGAAACCCTGGGTTAGATTGCCTGGTCGCTAGTTATATTGGGTGGCAGTGGAAACCATTAGCCAATTTGGGGAAGTCTGGATTAGAATAAACAGAATCTGGATGAGAGATGTTTCAATTTGTCACCCTTTTAATGCAGTCAACAACATGTCAGTTGCCAACTTAGATTTTTCATTATTCAGATATACTTGTAGTGTCACATGTTCATATTAATATGCAACATTTCTTGTTGAAGGTGCATTAAAAATTATGATACGATGTCTGTGAGATAGGTAGCCATATAAGAAGATGAAATAAATAATAGTAGTAATGCTTGTACTACCTCCAGAATCAAAAGTAGCTTGTGTTAAACATGAATTGCTAAGCAACAGCACTGAAGGAAGGTTATCACTTTAAATGTCCTGCTAATTTTTTTCAGGAGTTCAAGATGTCTCCCTTCATTTTGTCTTCACAGCAACAATCCTACTTAGTATGTAGAGCTGAGAGAAAAATAATAAACCTGAAGTTTCCCAATGAGTTTTTATTTTTGAGGGTGGATTTGAGCCTAGATCTCCCCTATCCTAGATCAATACCTTCATCACTACCCACATTGGTCTTCTAATTCTTCTTCTGAGTACATTTCATTGCTCACCCTTTGGTTTAATCTATGACAGGGGTGTCAAACTCGTGTCCTCATGCCAGCATCACATGATGTATTGAGACTTTCCCCCCCTTCGCTAAACCAGAGTGGCCAGTGCGTGATGCATCCAACCCACAGGCCAGCAATTTGACAGCCCTGATCTATGGCATGTTTTATAATATTGTAACTTTTCTGCAAAATGTTTTCCTTAGTATGTATTTTATGATCTTTCTCTAAAATGATGTGAGATGGATCAGTGATCTAAGGCAAGTTCTTATATCTAATAAGTTGCTGTGTATAGCTTTAGTGGTTAAAACAATTTAAATGGTTGATATCTTTAAAGGTTGCTAAACGTATTGTGGCATCTATTTCTATAGATTCATTTAATCCGTAAGACCGACAATACCACTAAAGTGTCTGCAATGGGTTCCTGCAGTCCTCACATATCTTGTTAAGTCCTGCATTATTTATTTACTTTTGGCATAGCAAGTTGTATGAATTGTGATTTAGTCAAATCATACTTATACAAACCATTGTTTAATACAGGGTTGTCAAACTCAAGGCCCGGGAGGGGCACCCATGGGGTGCTTAGATGTGGCCTGTGGGCCCACCCTGGAAACAGCAAGGGGCCAGCCCACAGTGCTTCTGACAGTAAAAAATGGAGCTTAAGAGGGCTACAGGTGGCCCTCCGAGTTCAATTTTTGTGGACAGAAGGTTTGCAGGAAGCGGTCGCGGCTGAAAACAGTTCAGGAGCCAGTTTTCACTGGCAGAGCGCTTGGGCTGCCACAAGCACCCCTGACCTGATCAAGCTAGCCACGCCCACTCTGGCCCCTCAAAATCAAATACAACCCTGATGCAGCCCTCAATAAAATTGAGCTTGATAGCCCTCATTTAATACAATATGCAAAGCCAGTTTAAGCGTTCTGTAACATGCTATAACATTCAAGGATGAATAGGAATGCTCTATTACCAATACAATATTATGCAGCAGATAACTGAATAAGTATAACTAGAATGATTATGTCAGCTTGGATTTTATGCATCTCCTAGCATCTCAAAATGTTAAGATTTATCAAAGAAGTCTTCTATAAAAGGTTTGATTAGCAACTCTGTATTAATTGTATATTAAAATTGGTTAAAAAATTTTTTTGATAAAATAAACCAAATATTTAGAGAAAGTAACCAAATATGTAAGCAGTCGAACTGCATTTTCTGAGCTTCACTACTGAAATTATTTCCTTCCCCTGACAATTGGGTGAATAAAAGCAAAATGCTACTGGCTTATTATGATATGACTATAGTGAGCCAGCTTTTAAATTTTTGATTTAAATGACTTCAATAAATTATGTTAAGTGGAAACATTAAGAGAGGTTGGCCCATATTTTATTGCATTCCAATCAGACTTAACAAAATAAAATATGTGCAAAAGTTGCTCATGGGTATAAGAACAAGTTGATGAAAACTATTACAGTAATTTTATGTTGAGCATCTGAAAAAAATTAACCCATTGAAGAAATACAATTTTGGAATAGCTACATGTTTATGTAACATATAATTATATAAGGTAAGTGCTTCATCTTGTGGATAAGATACTATTATCATTAATATGTATAACCAACTCTTCCTGTTTTTAATATATAGCTTTTGCTGCTGCAGTTTTAAATGTTGTATATATCTGTTTTAGGTTCATTGTATTTATTTTCGGGGCTGCCACAAAGAAGAGGGAGTTAAGCTATTCTCCAAAGCACCTGAGGGCAGGACAAGACGCAATGGGTAGAAACTAATCAAGAAGAGAGGTAAACTAGAACTAAGGGCATCTCCATAGTGGTGGATGATCTCTCCACCACACGAGAAGGAGCATATTAGGTAAGACCAACGCTCCTTCTCCAAAGCATCTGAAAGCAGGACAAGAGGGTAGATGGGTCCACCCATCTACCACCTAATCAAGGAGAGAAGCAACCTAGAACTAAGGAGAAATTTCTTGACAGAACAATTAATCAGTGGAACAACTTGCCTCCAGAAAGTGTGAATGCTCCAACACTGGAAGTTTTTAAGAAGAGATTGGATACCATTTATCTGAAGTGATGTAGGGTTTCCTGCCTAGGCAGGGGGTTGGACTAGAAGATCTCCAAGATCCCAATTCTGTTATTCTGTTCTGTTTCTGTTACACCACTAATGGGAAGAAGGGAAAATGTATGACAACTATTTATTTAAATGTGGTTTTTTTTTGGTAAATTGTGTCTTGAACAGAATTTTCTTCTGAGCCTATTGTAATAGAAATGCTATAGATCTGGGATGGCAAACCTATGGTACACATAACACAGATGGCACGTGGAACCATTCATCAGGGCACGCGAGGCATTGCCCTGTCAGCTGGCCAGATGCATGTGCCCCCTGACTTTAGCCTTTTTTTGAGGCCATTTTTTGTCCTCCCCAGGCTCCAGAGGCTTTATAGGAGCCTGGGGAGGGCAAAAACAGCTCCCCCCTCCCAAGGTCCTCTGGAGCACAAAAAACCGGGCCTATGGGCAAGCCAAAAGTTTGGGAACGGACTTCTGGTTTTTTCGTAGGGCCGGTTTTAGCTCTCCGGAGCCTTCAGGGGCCTTCCAGAGGCTTACCTGAAGGCTCTGGAAGGCCTAAAACGACCCTACGAGCAAACTGGAGGGCTTTTGGGTGGGGGGAGAGGCTGTTTTTGCACTTCCCAGGCTCCTATAAAGCCTCTGAAGCCTGGGGAGGGCAAAAAAAGCATGCAAAAAATGGGTGGGAGTGCTGGTCATGTGCGCATGCGCACTGGGATCGTGCATTACATTATGGGTGCAGCACTCGGTGCACGACTCCCCTGTGCTCCCCCCACTTTTGGCACGTGAGCCAAAAAAAGGTTCGCCATCACTGCTATAGATGATTCTGAGGAATTATCAATGACACGTTTAAATTACAGAAACACGGTCATAGCTTTTCTACTTCCTGTGATGCCCTTCATTAGGGAACATGCATGCTAGTAGCTAATGAGTTAAATTATCCCGGGCTTAATAAAAATAACATAGTAATCTAACAAAAAGATAATTTTTGTGGGCTTCTCTCTTTTTCTCCTGCAGATATTAAGCAGTGGAAAAAGAGCCGGCAGAGTCTTGGGAACTGATGTGCGCAGATGTATTTGCGTACATTTAGATAGCTGTAAATACGGGTGACTTCATAGGGAATCAAACTTTTTCTTTAGGGATATTCAGCCAGCATCAGGGCTAATTTATTGTGGTCAGTTGGAGACCAATTAAATTTAATACTCTGTGACAAAGGTATGATGTGTTCTGTGTAAAACAATTTGCTGCTGTGTCTCATCAGATATATATCCTCATTTACGTTTGAGGAGAGAGCACTATTTGCAGATCGTACAAGAAATCATAAAGAACATCTATGGCAAATTTTATAGCACTGACGACAATACATAGATATTATATAATGTAAGGCTACCCTTCAGGTTGAGGTCAAGATCTGATGATTTTATGCATGTTTCAGAAGTGGGATGGAGTGTCTACCTTCCAGTCTAATCTGTATTCCTGAAAGTAGATCGATACCCCCATCCAATCTTTAAACAGGGCTAAATCTGCAGTGCTTCAGAAATTAGCCATAGTCCAGCTAGATGTTGCCACCTGCTGGTTTTTTCTCTAGAAGGTGAATGTTTGGAAAATTGTAAATGCATAGAATATGTTGCGGCATCTTTGACAATGAGCCTATTAATTCTTGGAATACTTCAACGGCAAGTGTCCTCTAAACTAGTGATGGGTTTCGTCCTTGCATGCCAAAAGCATGTGCGCGCATGCACTCCCTCCGCAAACCCTCCCCCTGCAGCCCATTTTGGTCCTAGCAGGCCTCCTGAAGCCTCCTAAACCCAAAAATGGGACAGGGGAGGACGCTGCCTTCCCGCGCTCTCCCCACCCCCGCACATGCACATGTGACACCCCCTCTGTGACACCCCCTCTGTGCATGCACACGCATCTTCTGCATGTGTGGCAGAGACCCGAAAATCAGCTGTCTGGTGGGACAGCACATGTGCGGTGGAACTCAGCTGGGCAATGGCTCATTTGCCCGCAGAGAGGGCTCTGTGTGCTATAGATTTGCCATCACAGCTCTAAACAATCAAAAAGGTATTTAGTGGTTATTCCATTAAGGAGGTACAAAGAATGAAGATTTCTTTTCCTTTAAAATTTAGTATAGAAAACCAGATGTTTTTACTGAAATGGTTGCCATTCTGCTGCATAATTAGCCAGCAGGAAAAAACTTTCATTTTCCATTTTTCACATTCTGGACAAAAGGGCACTGACAACCTTCTTATGTGAAGAATATCATGATGTATAATAATAATAATAATAATAATAATAATAATAATAATAATAATAATAATAATAATAATAATAATAATAATAATAATAATAATATATCAGCAAATTGCAGCTTCCTGCAATAACACCAGCGGAACTGCAAAAAACTGGCTACTTGGAACATCTTACATTCTAAGAAGATACTTGGTTGATACCTAGGATGCTGGCAGCAAACTGTATCAACCATTAGCACCAGTTAATAGTATTTGCAATGCATTTTTAAATGTTCAGTTGGCTGAGTTTCATGCTTTATGAATAAAGTAAATAATAATAAAAATAAAAATAAATCATCTGAGAACATCTACAGAGTAGAATTAAGGCCAAGTGCTTGGTTCTAGTATTTAACACCTCAGTCCAAATGTGTCCTAGTGGCAGGGCCTAGGTCCGTGGTGACAGGTTGGTGAAACAGGGAGACACAGAGGATAAATAATTCCATATAATCCGTAGCAGTAACCCCAGATCCCCCTCAGCAAAGTGTAGGACTGCTTGAAGTAATTTGCATTCTAAAAACGTGCATACTTTTTTTGGTCAGTTGTTATATCTGTGTAGATAGCTTGGCTTTTTATGATATACAATTAAACTATCTGCCTCTCTCCCATATTCCAACAGTCTTTTTTAATAGTGGTAGAAGATTCACAAAGCCAGCACAGGAAAATAGTTAATATATGCACTGCCACTGCAACTGGGAAAAAAATGAGTCAAGGCTGACCCAAATTTTGTACAAAGGTTTGCATTTCGGGAGCTTTATGAATGATGCATACTGCATATGTTCAGAAATGTTTCTGCTGGGCTTGTGAAGGGAGAAAAACAGCAAACTGTACCCTCCATTCTGAGGTCTGAATATAAATCTTTTTGATGAATTATCAGTTGTGTGGGATCCTTTTTCTGGAGAGAAAAAATCGCTTCATAAACTTTGGTCTAGAAGTAAAATGGTGTTTTTCGATGAAAAAGATGCTCCGTTTTTGTTCCCAAAACAATGATGCTGAAGGAATTTCTTGGAAATAACTATTGTAACCAACCGAGTTTGCTGAATTACTTCTGCTGTTTGACTGGGTGAGGGTTGGAACCTCAGAAAAATATTGACAATCTCTGTAATGTCTCATTCCTGACTTCAATCAGTGTGGGTGGATCAGGAGGAAACTGGGCCACAAGGAACTGTTTTGTTAATAAAAACTACAAAAAGTACTTATCAGAATTAGAGAATTGGGTGAGTTTTCTGCTAACCGCAAAGGAGGGGAAGTGCTCATCTTCATGGCATGTGGAATGCAAGATTCTAGCTTTTTAGAACACTGAATATTCATAGTAAAAAGGCATCTTCCAGCCCCTGTTAATGTCCCATAAAACAGACAGGCTGAGAAAGAGGGGTTTGTGTGCCTCCCTCCCCATTCCTTTCCTTAAAACTCCTGGTTGAATGAGTAACGGTTGTTTAAACACCAGGCTGTACTCAGTGCTAGTAAAGTGATTCAGAAACAAGGCTGAGGGGACCCAATGGGAAGTAATAGGATTCACTGAATAGGATGATTTGATGTACAGAGATTTAACTCAATCTCATGTATTTACTGTATCTGCTGTTGCGCAACTTATACTTTAAGTATTCTTTGTGTGTTGTTTACTATCCAAATAGAAAAAAAGCAAGGAAAAAAAATTCCTTTGGGTTACATTAAGGGCACGATATTGCAATAATTATAAGGAAATTCCCCTAATCATTGAAGTGTCTCTGTACAGAGCTGGCACTGGTTTTCTTTTGGGCAGGGATTTCTCCTCTGTGTGCTTTGCAACTTCCTGTCATAGCATAATCTTCTTAATCCTGCTTTAGCTCTATTAATTTTCCTCCTTTCCTCTTTTTCTGATCCGCTTTCTCTCTGCTGCATGAATTCAGGAGTTCCTGAGCTAGAGGAGCAACTCAGGCCCCGCCGTGGTCAGCAATATCCCAGGCGACCTCCGGAGCCTCTTGTATCATGCAGCAGGGGCCCTGGGATGGTGGTGCCTGAATGTATCCCATTCTCTCTGTCTTACAGGCTGTGCAGCCTTCGCCTGAAAAAGCTGACGGTGCTGCGGGAACTAGACAAGGAGCTTAGCTCTGTGCTCATTGCTGTGAAGATCCAGGTAAGCCGCTGATCTTCTCTACTGTATTCACCCGTCTTTGGGAAGGTCTACTGGGTCCTCCTCAGAGATGCTTTACTTCACTGTGTCTTTGTTATGGTCTCATTGTTGTCGCACGCTTGCCTTTTCTCTGGAGAGAGGAACCACCTTTACTGTCTCTGCAAAGCTTCTTGCTCTTTAAAGGGTAGCCATTTGATGTGTAGAAATGTATATTGCTATATGATAGTAGTATTACACAGGAATGAGACTACGTTTATATACAGGAATGTTCACATTTAGATTATAAACTTGACAATACTTTTACATAATTGCTAAATATATATAAAAAAGATCTTGGTGAAGGCCATGTGCTTTTGTCCTGAGTATGAACTTGGAGAAGGAGGAGAAAGGCCCAAGGCCCTTTCCTCATGAGTAATGATCAACCATCCCTAGTAAAGATATGGTCTGGGACACATATTGTATTAGATCATGTTTTTTAACCATGGTTTACTGAAATCCTAGTTAGTGGGATTCTAAGCGTATACGTTGCCATTTTGTAATTTGTTTAATTAGTGGCAGTCCGGTTTTCTTTCTCAGGCTTCTGACAAATAAGACTAATTATTAAATACAACAGAAATATAAACAGGCAGATCTGTGCAAGCTCTGGTTTCTCTTCAGATCGTATAAATCTTTCGCCTTATAAACAGGCAGATCTGTGCAAGCAATATCTGTTTCTGAACTTAGACTAGGATTCTCCATTCTCACCTCCATTCTCAGACTAAACAAATACCAGAACATCATAGATAATTTCAAGAAACAACTGGACCAAACCATGACCTCAGAACACACAAAAATGCTGACTGCCATCAAGACTAAATCTCTAAGACAAGCTGAAAAATAGAAAAGGAAAGAAATACAATATAGACAATGCTAATCAGTTAGAATTCTTTGCAGTCTTAGAAGAAGCAACATTTAAAACCACAGTTTGCCAAGACCCAACAAAATATAATTATACCACAGATCAGAACAACATAGAATAAGAGCCAACTCAAAGCAGCTCTCAAAAATCTAAGGGAGAAACAAACCACCACCTTGCTCTCAGCAGACAAAGGTCAAACTACAGCTGTCATGGACAGAACATAATACGTTCCAAAAGCTGAAGAATACTAAAGGACAAAAACCCCTACATTTTAGTAAATGCCAACCCAGTACAGAAGCTAGACAATCTCATCAAGTGAACCCATAACTAACCTTGAAAGGTCAAATCACAAAAGAATAATAATGGCAAATGATAAGCAGTGTACCCATCCCCAGTGCTTTTGTGGAAATTCAAAAACATAGAAGCCTGACATACCTCTTCATCCAACTGTATCGTTACTATAGATCCCAACATACAACATGGACCATACAGAAAAGCTTAGATAACTCACAGTGGGAAACACATATTCTATTTATTTATTTATTTTCAAATTTATACCCCGCACCTTCTCCTAAAAAAGGACCCAGGGCGGCGCACAGGCAATATTAAAACAATACATATATACAGAATAATTTTTTTAAAAACTATTAAACTATAACACTGTGCTAAAACAATTATAAAACCCTCTAATTAAAATTTATAACAATAAAGTCAGGATCGGAAGGTTATGCTAGGCCGGCTTGTTGAAATAGGAGCGTTTTGAGACACTGGCGGAAAAGGCGGAGGTCCAAGGTGGTGCGTAGTTTGGGGGACAGGTCGTTCCAGAGGGCGGGGCCCGCCACAGAGAAGGCCCTTCCCCTGGGTGTCGCCCACCGGCATTGCCCGGCCGACAGTACCCAGAGAAGACCCTCTCTATGGGAGCGGATCGGTCGAAGGGATATATGGGGCAGGAGGCAGTCTCGTATGTAGCTAGGCCCCGAGCTATGGAGCGCTTTGAAGATGGTCGTCAGCACCTTGAAGCGCACCCGAAAGGCCACAGGTAGCCAGTGCAGCTCACCTAGGAGAGGTGTTATGTGGGAATGCCTTGAGGCTCCCATAATCACCCGCGCGGCTGCATTCTGGACTAACTATTAGCTCTCCATTGCACTGCCTCCATAAAATCAAAGACTTAAAAATAGAAGATAAAATTATGGTTTCATTCAATGTCATAGCCCCATTTACATCCAAAGATTGAGAACTAGCAAAAGATCCATGGCAGCATATTCAACACCCCTGACCTAATCAAATAAAATTAAGACCCAAATATCCAGTATTATGGAACTTATCAACCGCTGCCACACTATGTACTTTCGGTTTGATTGACAATAAACCACAAAAATCAGAGGAATACCCATGGGATTACTATTCTCAGAACTCATAGCAGAGACCATAATATAGTGGCTAGAAACTATAGCACTCTCATGCATAAAACCAAAAGTATGGCTCCAGTATATAAATGATAACTTTGTCATAATCAAAAAGGAACAACTAGAGAAGATACATGAGACAATGAACAATACCTTCAATTGACACAATTCACAAGAAGTAAACAACACACTATCTTTCCTGGATATCCTCATCAGCAGAGGAAACAATGCAAATTAGACACTCAAGCCTATCAAAATTTATTTATTTATTTATTTTATTAAATTTATACCCCGCCCTTCTCCTAAAAAATGTAACCCACCATAACAAAGGACCCCATTATCAAAGTTGAAAACCCAAATTCCTGTAAGAGGTGCTGTTTAAGGACATTGTTTAGACAGTAGAATAACTTGGAACACTAGAAAAAGGAATTAGACCACATATATAAAATATCTTTCAACAAAATGGGTTCCTGTTGTGGCCCAGCCGGCTCCAGATGAGCTGCTGATGGAGTCCTATGAGTCTGCTCTGGAGGAGGAGAGCGACCTTGAGAGAGCAGAGAGCCCGGCTAGTCATCAGGAGACACCTGGGTCTTGGAGTAGTGGGGAGGATCAAGGCCAGTTTGTCTCTCATGCTAGGTTAAGATGGGCTGAAAAAAGAAAGCTTCAGTTGCAGCAGAGGCAAACTCGGAGGAGTTGAATTAGTCCCAGCTGCCTAATGACTGGCCCCTCCCAAGAGGGTTTAAAAGGAAGCCTCTGCTAAGGAAGTTTGCAGAGAACAACGTGTCATTTCTAGGTTCGAGTGTCTTGAGTTGAGTTCGTGTGAAGAAGCTTCGTCTCTATTATTCAGTCAAGCAGCCAAGAGTCTTGTAATTAGTTGAAGAAAGGGGGGTCAGAACAGGTACCCCTACCACTTCATTAAAAAAACGTGTCACCACTCAATCCATTCATACATCCTTTGGATGCCATACTTCAAAAATATCTCAGAAATACTAATAAGCTATTACAATCACATGGCACCACAGTAGCATACAAATCTACCAAAGCCCACCAAAACATCTTAAGTAAACTGAAAGACCCAGTAACTAAGAAGAAAAAAGAAACAGAAGTCATGTACAACATATAGTGGAAAGTCATACAGCCAGAAGACATGATGAAAACTCCTTAATCTCACAACACACGTACAGACTCAACTATAGTTTCAGATGTGAAATGGTAAGCATCCTAAATCAAGCTAAAGCCAAAAAAATGCTAGGAAAGTATTAGATGATTGGCATTCAGACAAATCAGCCATCAATAGACAAATTGAGATAAACCACATTTATATACTATTCAAGACAAGAAGAAGAAAAAGCTAAAAAGGAAATAAAAAGACCCAAACACATCCTCTCCAGCAGCCACCAGCCAGATAAGCATTAACACTAGAGAAACAATCAATCAGAAAACAATACCCTAAATAAGGAGCCCTCAAGAAGAAAACCATGCCCCCACCAACACTGGCAAGAAATGCTACTGTACATAAACAGAGAGCAAATCCCACATCCACTAGCATTGGTGACATTCCTTAATTGAATCATGAAATGTCTGCAAGCAAATGACTAAGATCAGAGATTACCAAGGACCCCATAGTTCAATCCTGATTTACAAATATTTCTTCTATTGCGATTGTTCATTCTGAAATGCAATCTACAGGTAGTCCTCAATTTATGACCACAATTGAGCTCAGAATTTATGTTGCTAAGTGAGAATTTTGTTAAGTGAGCTTTTGTCCCATTTTATGACTTTTCTTGTCACATTTGTTAAGCAAATCTCTTCAGTTGTTAAATTATAGCACAGTTGTTAAGTGAATCTGATGTTCCCATTGACTTTGCTTGTCAGAAGGTCGCAAAAAACGGTCACATGACCCTGGGACACTACAACCGTCATAAATATGAATCAGTTGTCAAGAATCCAAAAGTAAATCATGTGACCATAGGAATGATGCTACAGTCATATGTGTGAAGAACGGTCATGTCATTTTTTTCAGTGCCATTGTAATTTTGAACCGTCACTAAATGAACTGCTGTAAGTTGAGGGCTACCTATATATGGTTTTCTTGCTGGACCATAAGAATTCAGCTTGTCTTTCTGATAACAACTCCAAAATGCTGTTACCCTCTTTTGTACTTTCCTCAGTAGTTTATTAGAAGACCGTTTACATTGTCAAGATTTTGTCCCATAAATTAAACTGCTGATGATTTTAAATAAAAGATTTACCAATTATGTGAGAACTTTTAAAAATATTGTCAGGGGCATTCAAATCTTCAGGATACTTGAGGGGTTTTCTATACTTTTCTATATTTTCTATAGAAAGTATCCAAATACGCTTTTTTCTTTCTTTGGGGAATCATAACATTCCGAGTATTAAAAAAATCTTGATGCACATTAAAATAATGTATGAATACAGTTGTGCCACTAACCATCCCATTGCTAGCAGCGTGTTAGGAGTCTTTGATAGCTTAAGCACAATGGGATAAGAAGAATACTATTGGAATATATCCTTTTTTTGTAAAAGGCTTTTAATTATAACATTTCTAAATGTAACTATTACAAAAATTGGAACTATTCCAGTTAAAATTTAATTGCATGAGTGAGCAAACTTGGCTAAAAATGCACACACTATACAAAAAAAGCCATCATGGTTGCCATGTACTATTGAGTGTTTATTTGTTGTTAATACATGAATTGCAGGGTGGTTTGAAGCACCTAACTGCTTTGTCTAAGAAGATAGCTCATTGGCTACTATTTTTAGAAAATTATAGCGGGGCATGTGTTTGTCTAAAATTGAAGAGTCCCTTCGGGGAGATAGGTGCGGGATACAAGTCTAATAAATTGAAATTGAAATTGAAGAGAGTCAGGGTGAGGAGTAATTTCATAAAGGGCCTTTCTAGGTCAATAATTTGTGCTGAGAATGGAGGATAGAATTTAATGGTTCCCATGGATTATGATCAGGGGTGGGTTTCAGCTGATTTGGACCGGTTTGGGCGAACCAGTAGTCCCAGCAATCAGTTGCTGCCCCCACCACCACTGCGCTAGTCTAGCCTATATTCCCTTTGTTTGAAGCCCAGCTGATAGACGTGGCTGGGCCTCAGCTGCTTTACTCATAGGGATGCAGTAGAAGGTAAGTTTTAGAGCTGTTTTCAAATGCACTGCGTACGTGCATGCACGCACAAGGCATACGCTCAATGGACCAGTTGTTACACTGGTTGAATCCCACCACTGATTATGATGTTTCCATAAATAAAATGTCTTTAAAAATCATTGTTTTCTTTGGAAAACAATGTTCTTTATACCAGTTAAGGTATTTAAACCATTTGTTTCACGGAGGCGCCCTAAGTGAAAAAAGAGAACCTAGAGAGGTATTGCCCTTCCTGTGCCCTGTTCAGCTGTTGGAAAAGCTGCTGATGCCACTAAAAGCAGCCTGGGGAAGAGGCAGAGAGCTTTGCATTCTCTGTAGGCAGCCATTAGGATTTAAATCCAGGATTAAGAATTGAAGCTGCTGTTTTTAAAGTTGCTTTTTGAAAGCGTATCAGGGGTGATCTACACAGTGCAAGATAGACAACAGCAAGATACACTGAACAGAGAGAGAGAGAGAGAGAGAGAGAGAGAGAGAAGAAACATGACAATGAATACTGGCTCTATCCTTATTGTAAGCTTATAATCGAATCGAATCGAATTTTATTTATAACCCGCTCTCTCTCCCCGAAGGGACTCGAGGCGGGGCACAGGGAATTAAAAACAGTTAAAAAATCAGCTAATTTATAAGTCTGAAAGCACTGCCTTTACTCCATCCCCCTTTCCTTCTTTGGGGTGAGATACTTTGATTTTGATCATTGTCTAGTTCCTCATGTCTTTTTACAGCCCATTGCACCAAACCACTTTGGGGAGGAGGAGGATGGGAGCCACAAGGGAATGTTTGTGGTCTCTATCTGGTTCCTCAGCCATACTCATCCCATAGCTGTAATAAAGTCTCAGTGCTGAGGTGGCAAGATGTGGAGAGGAGCTGTGTAATACACAGTTGTGACCCCATTTCTGTGTTATTTTCTGCAGTTTTCAGGCAACCTAAAAAGGCTTAGTTGATGCTGAGAATGAGAAATGGTATTTAATCAATATAGGAAGATTGCTCCTGCAAATATAATATTTCAATTGTGCAGGCCAACAGTGTTTAAATCAAAGAGCAGTCTAAGAAGATGCTATTATCTACAACATTGAATTTTGAGATTTTAATTCAGAACAAATCAGCTAATTTCTGAAGAAACTGTTGTAGCTGCGTATTTCTTCTCTTCCGTTCCCCCCACCCCACCCCAAATCCCATTAGAACAACTGAGGAAACAGCCAGTGTGATATGTAGCCTTAAACGGCTTGGATTCTCATTCTTCCAAACAAGCAATGGCTTTCTTGTGGAAACTCAGGAGGCTCTCATTTCGTTTTGTTTTCAACTCTGGAGTCTAATTTTTCAGTCGTTAAAATCAGGTTTTTATGTGAGTTGCTTACAGCATTTTCATCCTAGAGTGCAACAGTTTTTGTGTTTAATGCAGAAAACAAAGACATATACCTGGATGATTGTCTGAGTTTACTTAAGCTTGGAAGAGGGCAATATTTTTGCCCTCTGGGCCTAGAAAATCAATTTTATCCAGATGTATCTGGACTCCAGGGATGAAAAGAAAAGAAAATGAGAGCTTTCTGAGTTTCACAATTGATTTTCCAATGAAAGTAATTTAAAATCTATATGAAATTGTTTCTTAGTCTGACCAACTTCATAGGGCTGACATTCATTATTTTATGATGATCCTCAGGATTCTGTCTTATTATTGTCAAAGCAGAAACATATGTTCAAACTGCTAGAGCAGATTCTTAGGGGCTTTGGAGAGAGATGCCATTAGTGTGTTAATGGCACCTAACTCAAACCTCAGTAAGTGATCAGTACCCTTGAAGTTTAAACTCAACAATAGGCTGAATGACAGAGATTGTACATCAAGAAAAAAAATGCTCTAATGGTAAGAACCATTCAGCAACATTCCAATTGGCACATTTCCATCACTATGGTTAGTGCCAGTGGTGTGATTCAATTTTTTTTACTACCAATTCTGTGGGTGTGGCTTGGTGGGCGTGGCATGGCTTGGTGGGCGTGACAGGAGAAGGATACTGTAAAAATCCCATTCTCCATTCTCTCCCCACTGCAAGGGAAGGTTACTGCAAAATCCCAATTTCCTCACAATCAGCTGGGACTCGGGAGGCAGGAAATAGATGGAGGCAGGGCCAGTAAGAGGTAGTATTTGCCAGTTCTCTGAACTTCTCAAAATTTCTGTCTCCAGAACTGGTCAGAACCTGCTGAATGCCATCTCTGGTTTGTGTCCCAACTTCAATATTTCCTGAGCAACGGTTGGGAAAGATTTAACAACTGTTTTCCACATTTGGTTACAGTCCATCCCAACTGCTGCAGTGTACCTTATGTGTGATTGTGCTTGAAAAGTATCCAGAAATTGTAATTGGCCAGGCTGCTGACAAGTGCAAGGAGTAGGAACCATTAAAGCCTATTTTGACAGCTCAGTTGCCTTTCAGCCACAGTTTAAGAAGCTGGTGTTGATCTAAACGCCAAAAGCTTATGATCATCTGTCTTGCTATGAAACTATTTGGTTACTTGGATGAGCAGGAAGGGTCTGCTTAATCATAGACGCCCCGTTGCAGGAAACTTGACTATGGAGTATATGAGAAAAGGCTGCCTTCTACAGTATGTAGCACCCGGCTATGATGTGTGCCCTAAGGATATACATTTAGCTCTCACTTTCTCAGTAACGAGAAAATATTTGTTATACATTAATTATAAGATTTTTTTTAATTTTGGTTTTAAGTGGAATAAAGCCATTATGTTTCATATGCTTGTATTTTGAAATATTGAAATAAAGAGAAAGGCATGGCATAAATTCAATAAAAAAAGGAAGGAAAGAAGGAATTCAGTTTTCTTGCAACGAGGAGAAATAGCAAAAGAAGATAGCAGAAGCCAAGACTAGTCCAGGCTCATTTGCCATTTCCACAGCAAACAATGCTTCCTGACATGAATAATTATAGAGGCCTTAGAACAAAAACAATTGTTAATTCAATTGTGGGAGATCATTTTGGTGTTATAACCAGCTGTTAAAAGGATGAGATAATACCCAGGAAATAAAGGAAGAACTTAAAAAAGGAGAGGGGGGCAGGAAATTAACATGAGCTACTTTGCTCAAAAGGTGTATCTAATTCATGTTGAGAAACCTGACATTGCTGGTGTTATGTAACAGGACTCATGCGAAAACACTGATGTTCCTAATGCCAATTCACCCAATCAGATCAGATATGTAATGTTGCACACTGCAAGGCCTCACAGACAAGTTTCTTACAAGCCAGCGTGTATTTATTATAGCTCTGAAAATAACCTGAAATATTTCTGTAACTCTGGATGATGCTTTTTAACATCTGTGGTGGTTAGTAGTGAGTTTTTTAGGTTTATAGCAAATCTGTCCTCTAAAAGCTTTTAAAAAATTCACTCCTGGGAAGCATTGGCTTTGATTCTAACATAATTAGAATTATGTTATGAAAGCTATAAATACATTGCTTTTGATTTTTGATTTGAAACATATTTGATCGGATCAGTGTTTGTAGTTAGATCTGTATGTGTATGTCAGCGGTGGGATTCACTTACCTTCCCTACTGGTTTGCAAATGTGAGGGCTCTCTCTCTTCTCTCGCACACACAATGTCTGTGCATGCGCACTGCCTTCTGCGCATGCACAGGGCTCACACATGATGTCGGGCTGGAATCTCCCACAGCCCCCGCTACTGGTTTGCCCGAACAAGGGAGAACTGGCTGAATACCACCTCAGGTGTATATTATATTGAAAGCCAATTTGATTTAATGGTTAAGGCATCAGGCTAGAAATCAGGTGACCATGATTTCTATTTACTCCTGCCTTGGCCAACTGGGTGACCTTGGGCCCGTCACATTCTTTGAGCCTTAAGAAGGAGGCAATGGCAAACTATCCCTGGCAAAACCTTGCCAAGAAAACTGCATGGACTTCTCCTGGCAATCTGCAAGAATTGGACATGATTAAATGAAATTTAAAAAAAAGTTATATTGAGAAGCTTTAACTACAAAAAATCAATAAACTGCCACACATGAAAGATAGCACTCCTCTTCCTAACAGAAATTTCAACAGAATTGTAATCTTCATGGGAAATGTATTATAATGAAAATCTTCTTCTGTAAGCTCACTAAATATTTTGGCAAGGTATTAATTTCAGCTTTTCTATTGATGTTTGGCAAGGCCAAATTAATGGTTATATACAGTACTTATGCACTCACAGATGGGTCTTTTTGAATGATTAGATGTGACTTTACTATTAATAATGGAAGCTCCCAAATAATTCTTCCATACAGTTAGACTGGTTGTCATCTTTCGGTTTTTTCCTTTCTGTTCCAATGTTGCTGAAGTCGGTTACAAAGTGATGCTTCAGTATGTTGCATTTTTCCGGTCTCTTTTATTTTTCTTGCCAACAATCTGCTGTTTTCGCTGCCAAAGCTGATTCTCTAGCAGTGCTGCTCCCTGGAATTGTATGGGAGCACTTAGGAATGACCCAAGTTGTGTACCCACCTGTGAAGGGAAGTCTTGAAGATTCCACGTCCCTCTGGGAACAGTCAGAAAGTCATTGAGCATCTTCCTGCCAGCATTTTTGTTTTCTAAGCAAGCCTGGGTTTTAACTTTCACTTTTGAATTTATTGTTTTAGACTGCTTTTTATCTTTAAAAGTTGACCAGCTAGTTGAATGCTAATTTATTTCAATCCTCTGTTGGACTCTAGCTTTCCCCCCATTTTTCTTTCCCTTTGATTTATGTAGTTGTTTTGAATAACCCTCCTTCTCGCATTTCATCCTTTTGGATGTTGAAGTGCCTTCATTTAATTTACAACAATATTATTATTATTATCATTGGTTAATCTTTGGTGAGATTCACAGCCTTTGGGGTTGGTTGGTAGCTCAACAGCTTGAGTCCTAACCAAGGACCTAGGAACGTCGGAGGATATAAGCAGTTCCAAGCAGAGTGGCCCTTTGTAGAGTCAAAATGCTCAAGTCCGGCAAACCTAGAACCTCCACATAGTGAGGCAGTCCCCTAGGTATTGCTCCAAGGGCTCCAATCACAACCCGGACAACACACGACTTTCTCTTCCACAATCGCTCAACTTCAATTTGCAAGTTCCGATAGTAGTAGTAGTAGTAGTAGTAGTAGTATTTATTTATTTATTTTATTTATTTTTATTTTATTAAATTTATACCCCGCCCTTCTCCTTGTTAGGACCCAGGGCGGCGCACAGGCATTATTAAAACCACAAAATACAAAATACAAAATCAATTAAAATATATTAAATTATTAGACCCGTGCTAAAAACCCATTTTAAAACTATACCAAATTAATTTTAATTTTAAAAGTTAGAAGTAGGGGCTATCCTAGGCCGGCTTGTTGGAATAGATACGTCTTAAGACGTTGGCGGAAGAGGCGGAGGTCCGAGAGGGTAGTAGTTATTATTATTATTATTATTATTATTATTATTATTATTATTATTATTATTATTATTATTATTATTATTATTATTATTATTATTCTCACTACAGGGTTTTTGTATTTTTTTGTATTTGCAAAATATTTATTTCTTTTGTTTATTTCTTTTGTATTTTTATTTGGATTGAAGTGTCCCAAAAATATCTTACCTGTTTCCTTCTGCTTCGTTGTTCTATGTTCCCTGATCAAGTTTCATAGATTAACAAATGTATCAGGTTACAAAGGTGATTGAAATCGATGAAAAAACCTTTTGGTAACATTCAACTTTTAAGTTGTGTTTTTTTTTTAATTTATGGGATTATAATGGCCATGGAAATTACGCAGAGGCATGTAGTTTGGGATGTTAGATTCACAAAAGGACTCTGATATGAAAGTTGCAGACCAAAAAGATATGTACTCCACAGCCAGAGAACTAACTGAGCTGATCTTATGCGTCTCTTTGAAGTTCAAGCTTGAATTTCTTTACAATGCTAAATGTCTGACTGAATGAGGAAGTGAGAAATTTTTCTTTTTTAAGAGACTGAGGGCCCGTATAGAATGACTTTTATATGGATTTTGTTGGGAAGATCAAGACACCAGGGAGACTGAATTAATTATATTTAATTAGACAACAATTAATAAGAGAACATGGATATTTGATTACTCTTAACTTTTGGGGTGATTTAGGATAGGTAAGATGTCATGGCAAATTTTCTATGAGTGGATTATAATAACAGTTTGTTAACAGAGAGTTTTAAAACCTTAACCATGTCTTTTTATTATTATTGTTCTTCCTCTTAACTATACTATATATAAGGTAGGTCAATAATTTGCAAATAGATTTACTAGTCTAAAAATGTTGGGGCCTATTTCACAAGTGGTGAGAACCAATATTGTAATAATGTATTAATCAGTATTCAATTAGGGAAAATAACATGTGTATATGTATTTTATTTCTTTTCTATACACTTTTTTCTTGATTGTTTTGTATTTTTTGTTTTTAACATTTTGAATTTGGGGGGGGGGGGGGAGATTTGTATTTTAACTGTCTTTTGAATAAAATAAAAACATAGAAAAAAAGAACGTATTTTCCTTTTTAAGAACAAGTCCTTCATTACTGTAAACCAACACATTAAATGTCTAATTTTGCATAGTTGTCCGAGGAATGGACAAACTAGTAAAATATTTCATGGGATTATGGTGGTTCAACCTTTTTGTTATAGATCAAATCATGCTTATCTGTACTATAATATTTTAATAACTGTTATCTAACTTATTCTGGCATGAATTCTACCAGGAATTTCATTAATCCAGATTGTGATCTTAATATTTTGATGTACAGTATTTCAGGAAATCTCATATATTTGGATTATAAAATTAAGAGAAGTAAGGAATAAAACTGAGGTATAGATAGTATCTTACTGGATCTCATTTTCTCTCTCTCTCTCTCTCTCTCTCTCTCTCTCCCTTCCCTCCCTTCTTTACTCTCTCCCTCCCTCCTTCCCTCCGTGTGTGTGTGTGTGTGTGTGTGTTGTCACATTCTTAAGAGGATATATAATCCATATTTATAATGACAGCCAGCAGGCTATTTTTTACTTTTATCAGTGCTAAATCTGGGGTGACAAATTGCTTTCTGAAGCTGGATTCTTCTTCTCCGCAGGTGTCAGGATAAAAATAAAAGTAATCACTTATCAAGAATCCTAGATCTGTGACAAGTCTGTTAGAAGCTTATTGCCACCAAAACATAATGAGACCCTTCAGTTAGATTAATGCTCATTTTCTTCCTGAAACACAGCGCAGTCAACATAAAGAAAACTAAATATTCTTTACATTATTTTTTGTAAAAACTGTTTGCAAATAACAGCTTTCATTGATGTTGGTAGAGCACCTCCCTCTGGAAGTTAGGCTACGCCACTGATTGCTTTTATGAAGGAAAACATTGTGGCCTTGCCATGCTGCCCCTCACTTCCTGGCAGTAGTTCAAGCTGTGAGCCCAGCTGAATTGCTGTTTCTTGTTAATTTTTTTAATGTATGTTTTCTGGAATAGCTTACTTTTTGTATCTATATTCACAAAACCTTTTTTATTTGTCTAAGTGGAGCAGACAGAGAAATAATGTTTATAAAATCTAGAATCACTCTGAAGGTCTGAAGATGATTGTTAAAGCTGTGTGGAATCATAGAAAATTGAAACAAAACCCAAAACTATGTGTAATGATGGACATCCAGTCCTCCAGGATGATGTCCTTAGAAGATAAACATGCTATTTTTTTCCTCTTGAATAACTCACTAATAGCTTTAGTAACTGCTCACATAATATCACTCTCTCAGTTACTGGCAAAATCTCCAGCCAGAACTTGGTTCAATGGCCCCTGTCTACATGCTTGCCATTTCCTGCATCTTATTAAGATTTAATGGTTGCTTACTCAACCCGTCCAGCCAGGAAGGACTAAATTGTTCCCTTTCCTGGAAACAAGTAGTTTTCTTCCTTACTTGTTGCAGAAGGGAGGGTTTTTTTAAGGTCAAAGAATACCCTCCATGAGATTCAGAAATTGACAGTAAGAAAAATTCTCTTTCTCTCCTTCATAAATTCCTTTTCGGAGAATGTATGTAAGTTGGCACTAAAGGAAATTGCAGTCAGCAAAGGTTAAAATTTAAAGCAGACTTCAATCTGCAAAATATTAGGACATAAGTAATGGCAAATTATTTAAAATAACACAAAAGCCGCCCCTTTGCCTGTCAAAGGAATCTATTAAGTCATTGAGGAAGAGTTTCACAACTAGTTGCCCTTCTTTAGTGGCAAAGTAACTAAGACATTTGATTTGTATAATAGAATAGAATAGAATAGAATAGAACAGAACAGAATAGCATTGCATTGCATTGCATTGCATTGCATTGAAATGAATTGAAATGAAATGAAATGAAATGAAATGAATTGAATTGAATTGAATTCTTTATTGGCCAAGTGTGATTGGACACACAAGGAATTTGTCTTTGGTGCATATGCTCTCAGTGTATATAAAAGACAAGATACATTCGTCAAGAATAGAGAATCGCAGAGAATAATAAAAAATAAAGACAATATTAGAGAGCATTTCACTGAGGCAGCCATCGTCGTCGCCATCTTGGATCAATCCACTAACAATAATTCTTAGAAATGAAAATCAAAGGATCAAGAAATGTACATCATCAAACATCTATCTGTCTTCAAGAGACTGAGTTCTATAGTAAATGTCCACATAGCACAAGTTAAGGGTTATCAAGGTATCAGGTATTCACATATCCCTCTCATTTCTGCTTGGAAGCAGTCTTTGAAATATTTTATCAGTCCATATGCAAATAGAGATAGAAGAAAGGTTACTTGTGTGAGGCTGCAAGCAGCTTTTTAATAGATTGACTTTTAAATACATCTTTTCTGGATCTTCATCTAACACCTCAGCTAGAAATGTGCCGTTAACTAACAAGATACGTAGACATATACTAGTGTAGGTCTTGTAGAAGCAGATAAAACTCTCTTCTCTTTCAACACTTTCTGGCTTGCCAGGCACACTTCTCACTCATGTTTTCTGGCAAGCTATTTCTTCTGTTTATCTAGTTCGGCATTGTTGCATATTAAGACTGTTAGTTCATTCTGGCCCATCCCAAATTAGTCTTCAGGTGAATATCCGTTGTTTTTCCTTTTCCCCCCCTTTTGGCTTAGCTTTTATTTGGATTATGCACAATGTGTATCAGACGATGCTGCTCCATGGTGGGTTTGCAGGAGGTAAGAGTGTACCGGAGCCTGCCCAGAGCACCGGATACCGTTGTGGTACGGTGCTCCGGAAGGCCCACCCGCCCGCCTTTGCTCCTTACCTCTGCTTTTAGCTTTTGGCGCCTCCACACAAGTGCTTGGCGCATACAGCGCCTGTGCGACACTCCAACGAGCAGCTGGAGCTTTGCGGAGGCTTGCAGAAGCAGCGCAGTAGGTATGCCACGCATGCCCCACACGCCCATATGGGTGACGCCAGGTCCGGTACGGTTGGAACGGAATCCTGAACCCACCACTGTGTTGCTCATACCAAAATTTAAGACCTATATATTTCTGCTTAGCCTATTCTATATAGGCTTTGTAAGATTTTGGAGAAGCCTTGGCTTGTTTGCGTAATAGAGGCAATGAGACATTATTTATCACCTAGAATTTGCTACACACATATTTTATTGGAAAAGTTTAGTCTAACTAGAATTAAGCTCAGGAAATGGGACATTGTGTTGACGGTTTCCCTTTTCACACAGTGCTCCAGGCTATCAGCTGTGTGTAGTGTAGGCTCCAAACATTCTGAATATACATCTTGGCCTCAGGCTAGGGAGATTATGCTCACTGCATGGGAACCTCACACAAGGTCTCCACAGCTCCCCTTTGAGGAGAGGAAATATTTTATCATTTTAAAATCCAAGTGCCAGTAAAGAGAAGGCGAGATGAGAGACATCTATAGAAAAGGACAAGTTTAGAACCAAGGCTGAAGAGAGCAGTTTCAGAAATTACTATACTTGACTAAAATCCTCAGAGATCATCTAAATGAGGGATCTGGGAATAATTGAGATAAAGAGCATTACATTGGAAGGGATAAATATAAAGGTCTAGCTGGTAATATTTTATAACAGTAATGTTACTTTGGAATATATGCAATTATTTAAGCTTTATGATGTCTGATATATCTTGTCCTGGATAAGATATATGCAACCTGGTATCTCTTTGCAATGAAGTTGCTTTATATTATTAGGAGATCTATCACCTTTTATCTTATCTTCTCTTTTGCAGTTTTATGTGGGAGATTTCTTTAACATGCTAACTGGTTTTAATAGCACTTTACTTTTATCTCCTTGCCATAGAATGCTTTTTACCAGCGATAACTTAATGCTGAACAGGGATTTTTGCATCTTCTCCTTTCCTTTTTTAAAAAATATAGTAATTTCAATTATCATTTGTCAGATGAAGCTGCTTTAACACTATAAATACCAGGAGGTAGCACTGAAGAATTTATTTCACTTTTAGCATCTTTTCTTCCTTTGTATTTGCCAGTTAGGCTACAGACTGGAATTTTTATCTACCTCATATGCCCGGACTGGAGAGAGCATCCTAGGATTCTTCAGAAGGTTAAGTGGAAGCAGCAATATCTGGTGTGTGTGTGAGAGAGAAAGAGAAGGGGGGGAGGGAGGGGGGTCGCTCCCAATCGCAGAACCGGCAGCGACCCAGGCTGGCCACGCCTCTGAATCAGTTCCCCGGTCACTGCTGCCATTGCCAGCATGTTGTTTAGTAGTGCGTGCCCTTCGCACAGTCACTCAAGCGCTTGTGACTTCTCGGCTGGATTACTGTAACGCTCTCTACATGGGGCTCCCCTTGAGGTGCACTCGAAAGCTACAGCTAGTTCAGAATGCGGCCGCGCGGGTGATTATGGGTGCCCCAAGGCAAGCCCACATAACACCTCTCCTGCGCGAGCTGCACTGGCTGCCTGTGGCCTTTCGAGTGCGCTTCAAGGTGTTGACGACCATCTTCAAATCGCTCCATGGCTCGGGGCCTAGCTATATACGAGACCGCCTTCTGCCCCATACATCTCTTCGTCCGATCCGCTCCCACAGAGAGGGCCTTCTCCGGGTACCGTTGGCCGGGCAATGCCGGTTGACGACACCCAGGGGAAGGGCCTTCTCTGTGGTGGGCCCGGCCCTCTGGAACGACCTACCCCCTGACCTTCGCACTACCTCGGACCTCCGCCTCTTCCGCCAACGTTTTAAGACGTACCTATTCCAACAAGCCGGCCTAGCGTAGCCCCCCGTTTCTGACTATATTTATAAATTTTAATTTTTTAGAGTTTTAAAGGGATTTTAGCATGGGTTTTAATTTAATTTAATATGTTTTTAATAGTATATATTGTTTTGTTATGGTTTTTAATAATGCCTGTGCGCCGCCCTGAGTCCTAACAAGGAGAAGGGAGGGGTATAAATTCGAAAAATAAAAATAAATAAAATACTGTAAATTGCTATGTGCATCTGCAAAGAACAATTTACATTGAACTGCATATGCGCGCATAGCACGCGTCTGGCACTCGCACAAAGTGAACCAGTAGTAAAACCAGGAGCAACCCATCTCTGGTGTGTGTGTGTATCCTGGGTGCTTTCTGTGCTTGATTGTTTTCTTGCAAACATTTCATTACCCAAACTAGGTAACATCATCAGTGACTAGAAAACAACCAACCTCAAAGAGCACCAAGGACTCTCATTTCAACTCTGAGCTGCAAATATTTTCCTTTATTGGCAGCAATATCTGTCAAGTGGCTTCATCAAAGCAAGATTGTTGTTGTTAGTTGCAAAGTCATGTCTGACCCATCACAACCCCATGGACAACGTTCCTCCAGGCCTTCCTGTCCTCTACCATCCTCTGAGGTCCATTTAAGCTCACCCCTACTGCTTCGGTGACTCCATCCAGCCACCTCATTTTCTGTCGTCCCTTTCTTCTTTTGCCCTCAATCTTTCCCAGCATTAAGCTCTTCTCCAGTGAGAAGAGGTTAGGGTATGTAAACCCAGGAGATTGTGGGAAGAGATGGGTTGAGATCTCTAGTTTTTCTGCCATATACAGGTAGTCCTCGACTTATAACAACAAATGAATCCTGAATTTATGTTGCTAAGTGAAAAATTGTTGAGCTTTGCATCATTTTATGACTTTTCTTGCCACATTTGTTAAGTGAATCACTGCAGTTGTTAAATTGCTAACACAATTGTTAGGTAAATTTGGCTTTTCCCATTGACTTTGCTCATCAGCAGGTCCCAAAAGGGGATCACATGACCCCAGGACACTGCAGCCATCAACAATATATGTGAACCAGTTGTCAGGCATCTGAATTTTGATCATGCAACCATGTTGTAAGTCACTTTTTTGAATGCTGTTGTAACTTCGAACGGTCACTTAAATGAACTGTTATAATTTGAGGATCACCTGTAATAGTTGTCCAGATTTTTGCAAACCAGGCGCCATCATTTTAGCTTTCTGTTATATTCATATGTATATTTCTACATCAGTAGTGGGATTCAATTTTTTTTACTACCAGTTCTGTGGGCGTGGCTTGGTGGGTGTTGCGTGGCTTGGTCGGGTATGGCTTGGTGGGCAGGGGAAGGATACTGTAAAATCTCCACTCCCTTCCCACTCCAGGGGAAGGTTACTGCAAAATCCCCATTTCCTCCCGATTAGCTGGGACTCGGGAGGCAGAGAATAGATGGGGGCGGGACGAGACAGAGATAGTATTTACCGGTTCTCCAAACTACTCAAAATTTTCACTTCCAGTTCTCCAGAACTGGTCAGAACCTGCTGAATACTACCTCTGTTCTACATGTAAGAAATCTTCTGAAGTCAAATTTTATATTACAGGGTTCAGATCTAATTAGATTTTCAGAGTCCAAATGCACATCTGGCATTTCCTTAAAAGTTTACTAGATAGCAGAGGGATATCTATCCATGCAACCCTCCCCGCTCCATACTGATTTCATGATAGGGAGAGGCATGCTTTGCTATGTCATGTGCTCTATATTGAGGGCCTAAACCTGTGCAGGCAGTTTCCCCCATCGTAGTGCTGAGTTAGTACTCCCCATGTGCTGTGCTGTGTGCTTTTTCTGAATATGTTGCTCTAATTCAAAGTGAGCCAAAGCAGGACTATGATTTTTTGGCAGTCAAAAAAAAATATGCCTGGGAGGTATTAAGGAGAAGATGACATCTCCTTGACAGAGGACCGCATGGAGTATATCTGGATGGTTGCCCAGAATACTTGAGGTGAAAATTATTCTTCTAGGTTCTTTTAACCATTAGGTTAAAACTGTTCCGTGTGTTAAAAGGCCACAAACAAACAAAGACAATCGGTTGGGCTAATTGCAACCTTGGGTGGCCTTTTTAAAAAGTATTTTATACTTACTAACATTCTTTTTTTTTTTCTTCTGTGATGCTTCCAGCTTTAAAATATAATATATTTTGGGTACTAGTTTTGATCTCGCTCAGTAAATTAATATTTTAAAACTGATCAAAAAGGTGTCATCAGTATAGCTCTCAGAGTCCTAGTGAACACGTGCAATTATTAAAGTTATTAAAACCATCTGGAAACCTTGGGGTGGTTAATCCTTTTCTTTCTCTGAGGCGGGGCACGTTGCAGTTAATCCTGCCGAAATTAAGCCTCTCATCAAATAATATCTGTATCTGGATCAAGTCTATTTCTATGTAATTAATGAAGTAAGGTTAACAAGTGATGGGGCCTCACTACCTTTCCCTAACTTTATAATTGATCGGAAAGGCAACTTTTCTGCAGTACAGTATGGAAATGTTTCTTTCGGATCTATTGAAAAGGAGATAGTGAAATGGTTTCTTGCGCTGTGGTGGCGCATTAGTTAGGGTGCAGTGCTGCAGGCTACTTCTGCTGACTGCTGATTGCCAGCAGTTTGGCAGTCCAAGTCCCACCGGATCAAGGTTGACTCAGCCTTCCATCCTTCAGACATTGATAAAATAAGAACCCAAATCGCTGGGGGCAATAGGCTGACTCTGTAAACCACTTAGAGAGGGCTGTAAAGCACTGTGAAGCGGTACATAAGTCTAAGTCAGGAGTAGTCAACCTTTTTATACCTACCACCCATTTTTGTATCTCTGTTAGTAATAAAATTTTCTAACTGCCCACCAGCCCCCAGCAGCACTCTATAAGGCTATGCATGCTATTTTTTGACCAAAAAAATGGCCTGTTTTCACACAAAAAATGAGCCATTTTTCCTTGTTTTACCCCCCTCCCAGGAGCACTCTGCAAGCCCCCCCAAGGCTGTTCATGCCTTTTATTTGAAAAAAAAACGGCCCATTTTCGCGAAAAATGGGCCGTTTGGGGGAGGTTTGCACAGTGCAAAAAGGGTTTTTTTTCCCTTTCGGAAAGCTGTTTAATTACAGTGATTGATGAGAATTACGTTGGTCAAGTACTGTGCCTGCAGAAACAAAGGTTTGTTCCAAAGGTGGCCAGTGATTTCCTTCTCCAGCACATGGGTAAATACACCTGGAAACATCTACTGACCTACCTACCTACTCTCTCTCTCTCTCTCTCTCTCTCCCTACCTATCTACTGTATTTCTCTCTCTCTCTCTTTCTCTCTCTCTATCCCTCTACCTACCTACCTACCTACTCACCTACCTATCTACACTCTCTCTCTCCCTGGAGGATTGGGAATCAATGATTATAGATAAAGTCACGTAATCAATAATATTAATAGGGAAAGCAGGTGAAAGCAGTCTAGAGAAAAGAAGGACTAGGGGTGACATGATACCGGTAGCAGTATTCTAATATTAGAGAGGTTAATACAAAGAGGAGGGCTTCAACTGTAGGCAGGACAAGAAATAATGGAGGGAACCAATCAAGGAGAGAAGCAACATGGAATTAAGGAGAAACTTACTAACAGTGAGAATAATTAACCAGTGGAACAGCTTGCCGTCAAATGTTGTGGGTGCTTCATCACTGGAGATTTTTAAAAAGAGATTGGACAGTCACTTGTCTGAAGTGGTATAGGGTCTCCTGCTTGAGTAGGGGGTTGGACTAGAAGACCTCCAAGGCCCCTTCCAGCTCTATTCTAATTGATTGATTGATCATTAATCTTCACTAATGATCATCACTAGTGATCATTAATATTAATGGGAAGTAGGAGAAAGCAATTACAAACCCAAATAATGTAAAACTAATATAGTCTCTATTCATAAAGCAGTCTTAATAATGTAAACATTATGGCAATAGAAGGGTTAATTAACTCCTGTAGCGGACTAAAGGGTCATTAATTTGATTCAGGCCGCTTATGATAGAATTAGACTTCTTGATTAGTTGTGATTCAATGGTTTAGTTGTGGAGTCAGTTTTTCATTTTTTTAAATCTTCCAAATATCACTTTAATGGCAGTAGCAGTTTACTTGGGAAGTTCAAATATTTTCTCACTTTGTTTGGAATGTTGCCATTTCTGCTGTTGGATGTGTATGTGTCTATTGTTTTGTCTAAATAATAATAATTTGATGTTAAAAGCAGAATGCAGTTGAGGACATGCTGCACTGGAGGATTAACTATTAACAACCTTGGATATTGGTGCCGACGTTATTACATCTTGTAGTGCTGCCAGAGAAATTATATAGAATGTATAAAAGTACTCCAAATGTATTTTGGAAATGTAAACAACATGAAAGGACATTTTATCATTCTTGGTGGACATGAAAATAGCTGAAAAATGTTGAATTCAAATACATACTTTGATGCAGACAGTGTTAAAGACCAATATTCAATTGAAGCTGGAACTTTTCTTTTTAGGATTAATGGATAAACAGTTAGAAAAAAGCCATGGAAGATTATTTCAGTATATGATTACCGTGGCAAGATTACTATATGCACAGAGATGGAAAGATTGGACACTACCCAATACGGAGGAATGGTTGGTGAAGTTAATAGATATTGCTGAAATGGATAAATTGACTACTTTGATTAGAGAAAAGATATCGTCTAAATTTTTTGGTGACTGGTGGCCTTTTTGTGAAAAAATGAAAAAAAATGAATTTGTGATCTATGCTTTGATAATTAAGCACAATAGGTTATGATGAGAAAAGCAATATGATGGAACTTTAGAAAGAGAGATTAAAATATATTTGTAATTTTAACTGCTGTGTAGAATATCAGAAGCCATTTATTTATATCTTTTTTGCTTCCTCTTTTCCCACAACTCTTTTCTTTTCTTCCACTTTTTGCTTTTTCTTTGATTTCTTTTTCTTTTCTTCTTCCTTACCTTATATTATTGTGTTAATCTTGTTTAAAGGTTTTAATAAAAATCATATATATATATATATATATATATATATATATATGGAAGTATCTTCACTAATCATATATATATATATATATATATATATATATATATATATATATATATATATATATATATATATATATATATATATATATATATATATATGATTAGTGAAGATACTTCCAATTCTACGCGGGAGAAAACCCGAACAACCAAAGACCTACATACAAACACCCCCGAAAACCTCAGAAAACAAATATATATATATATATCATATATATATATGAGAGATAATTATCACAGCTCCTGTTAAGAGGTCCCTTTAAGGGGAGGAGACTCAACGTCATCCCTCTCTGCCCTTCGACTCATCCTAGAGATCATCCAGACAGAGAACCTAATTAGATTACTGCTGTGTGACATTTTTTTAGATATGTGTTAGAATTTTTAAGGGCTGAAAATAAAGAGACCAGGATGGATCCATTTCAGGCTTATTAGCCTTCTTCAGCTGGCCATACTCCTCCTGTAAAAATTATGTGTGTGTGTGTATGTGTGTGTGTGTGTTAGGTTGTGTTGTGGAACAATCATATATATATATTACAGTATATACAGATATAGTACATACACACACACTGGTGCTATGGCCCAAACAGTTGTAAAGACATCTGGATATATTTATTTATTGCATAGTCTAGTCCTGTGGTAGGTGAGGTCTTTATTTTGTAATCTGATAATCTTGTAATCTGTAGTGGTTTTAGGCTAAGAGGACAAGAAGAAGTCTACCGATTTAAAGGGGAAGTATGCTAATTTTTCTCTAATTTTAAATGGAAGGCTTGGATAGTAACAAATTACGCTTTGTCACATTTCTTCTAGGTCTGACTTATAACAGATTATTTCTGGGTACCAATGTGCCATTATTGATCTGTTGGAGTGATTTGTTTTTTAGGGCTACATCTCACAAAACTTGCATTTTTATATGCGGGTTTATCTGTGATCTTTTAAATATCAAGCATCCTGCTGTGCCTGCAGAATGCCCAGGTTGACAAAAATGTTGCAACTGTGAGATAAGAGGCTAGATGATTAGATTAAATAATTAAATAAAGTGAGCTACTCTTTAGACCCTTGGCATCTTTATTCTCCAGAAAAATTCCATGGAAATAAGATATAGCAGGGAGCTAATCTGAATTTTTTTTAAAAAAAGAAAAGAGTGGTGGGCCCCTTTGCCAGAATAATAGGAAGAAGAAATGTAGAAACTGATTTGAGATGGGACGGGCTAGGAGGCAACCCAATTTGGGAGAGGAGGAACAGAACTGGAAGGTATCCTGGAGATAGTATCTGCAAACAGCAAGATGGGCGAGAGAAACCTAAGCACAGAAATATGAAAACAAGATGGTGGTTCTCTATTTGGAGAGGGAGTTTTTGAAAAAGAGAGGGAAATTAAGGACTTCTAAGCTATGCCTGTGATTTCGTATTTAATTCTCCGCCTCTTAATTGTTAGCAAGTTACTTAGCCTTTGTGAATAATTGCAGCTTCCAATAAGAGACTTATTAAGTATCATATGTAATGCATGTTGAATGGGCTGGTATTGGTGTGACATATGTAGTTCATGTGTGTATAACTCATAAATAGAGATTTAGAGATAACTGATCTATCTACTGGTATGTATGTATGTATGTGGCTGTTGTTTATGGTAGCTGAATTGAAGTAATGATGCAGTGATTGTTCTTGGATTTTTACAGGGCTCAAAAAGAGTCTTAAGATCCAATGAATATGTTTTACCACCTGGAGGCTTGATGGAGACTGATCTGGAGTTAACATTTTCACTGCAGGTAACTTTAACTTTCTTGGGCAGAAATAAAGAATTGTGTCTCAGTAAAAGCTTTCTTTGTCTATTTTGAACAGAATGCATTTAAGAATATCACTTCAAGTAACTATATTATGAATTGTTTAAACAGTGATGGTCTTCTATTTGAACCTATGATCGATATTCTTAAAGCATAATTCTTGGTATATTTATTCTGAAATAAGCCCACAATGTTCAAAGGATCTCATTTTCATAATTAGTTTATTCTGAGCACAGCTAAAGGCTATTTTCCAATCACATTTGTGCTCTGGTTATAAAATGAAGTGTAAACGAAGGAATATGGAGGCTGCTTTGAGAGATCTGGTATATTCCTTCTTTGCCTCTCTCTGAACGTTTCACCAGAAGCACCTTAAAAATGGTCTTTCATGTGAATACTCTTTCTTTACAGTATCCACATTTCCTGAAAAGAGATGGTAACAAGCTCCAGATCATGCTGCAGCGGAGAAAGCGGTATAAGAATAGAACTATTCTGGGCTACAAGACTTTGGCAGTGGGCATCATTAACATGGCTGAGGTAAATGGAACTGCAGAAAGATTGTAGCACAGCTATCCGGGAACTGGTGGGGAAGAGAAGATGCTTATTTAGGGTGTAGATTTAGGACCAAAATATAATACTGGTTGCTTTGTACATGGTCCAAGAAAAGCATGGAATGGCATTAGTCTACGCTAGAGGCCTTTTGAATTGTGTTCTCTACTCAGGTCATGCAACACCCCACAGATGGAGGGCAGCTTTTGGGCCTTCACAGCAACATCAAGGATGTGAGCGTCCGGGTGGCTGAAATCAGCATCTACTCCCTTTCTAGTCAACCTATTGATCATGAAGACGGAAATGTCCCCTCTGGTCCCAAAATCAAGGCGTCTGGTAAGGTTTTGTTTATAAAGCTTCACCCTGCCGGGTTGAGTTGACGTTTGCTCCAAATCTTGTTTTCCCCAAATCCTTTGGTCAGGCCTGAATTATATTCACCACGATGTAGAAAAGATGTGGAGACTCTAGAAAGAGTGCAGAGAAGAGCAAAAAAGATGATTAGGGGACTGAAGACTAAAACATATGAAGAACGGTTGCAGGAACTGGGTATGTCTAGTTTAATAAAAAGAAGGACTAGGGGAGACATGATAGCAGTGTTCCGATAACTCAGGGGTTGCCACAAAGAAGAGGGAGTCAAACTATTCTCCAAGTCACCTGAGGGCAGAATAAGAAGCAATGGGTGAAAACTAATCAAGGAGAGAAGCAACTTAGAACTGAGAAGAAATTTCCTGACAGTTAGGACAATTAATCAGTGGAACAGCTTTTCTCCAGAAGTTGTGAATGCCCCAACACTGGAAGTCTTCAAGAAGATGTTGGATAGCCATTTGTCTGAAATGGTATAGGGTTTCCTGCCTAGGCAGGGAGTTGGACTAGATTTCAAATTTCAAATTTTCAAATTTAATTTGTAGAACCGCACCCTCTCCCCACAGGGACTCGGGGCGGTGCACAGGGAAAGTAAAAACAATAAATATACAAATATAAATACATAATATAAAAACAGATTAAATCTATTCCTGTGCTAAAACCCGTTAAACTAAAATACCCAGCAGCTATAAATAAGTTTAAAACCCCATAGAAAGAGAGACTAGCCTAGGCCGGCCAAGCGGAAAAGGTGTGTTTTTAATTTCAGACGGAAGGAGCGGAGGTCCCGTAGTCGTTCTAATATCGGGGGGAAGGTCGTTCCAGAGGGCCGGGCCCGCCACAGAGAGAGCCCTTCCCCTGGGCATCGCCCGCTGACACAGTCTAGTGGACGGCACCCGGAGAAGTCCCTCTCTGTGGGAGCGAATCGGCCGTGAGGATGTATGAGGCAGGATCCGATCCCGCAGGTAGCTAGGTCCCGAGCCATGGAGCGCTTTAAAGATGATGACTAACACCTTGAAGCGCACCCGGAAGACGACAGGCAGCCAGTGCAGCTCGCGCAAGAGCGGTGTAACGTGGGCAAACCTAACGGTTCCCATAATTGCTCGCGCGGCTGCATTCTGGACCAACTGAAGTCTCCGGGTGCACCTCAAGGGGAGCCCCATGTAGAGAGAGTTACAATATGACCTCCAAGGTCCCATCCTACTCTGCTATTGTATTGTATATTGTTATTCCATCCTGAAGTATTTTTTCCTACTTCTGTTAATCCACAATAATGTTAGTGACCCTTCTTCTAACCTGTGGCTAAATACTGGCATACACTCTCCAAAATCACTGTAATTGGCCCCAGTTTGGATACCTTCAAAGAGGAATTGCACAAATTGTAACTCTAAGTTACCTCTGTTACCTGAATCAGGAAGCATTTCAGTAGCATTTGCTAGGGAACACAACCAGAAGGGAGAGAGCCAAACACTTCATTGAAAAACTAAAGAATGGGTAGACTGTATCTCAGATTAAAATAGAACACACATTTCAAATGTAGCAAAATTCTACAGATAAAATTGTTGCCTAGAAATGGCTTCCAAATGAGATTAAATTGTAGATCACACTTACTTTTTAGATACGGAGTTATTCTATCTAGACCTTGAAGCATAATCCCCCAGTTTAATTCACCGTTTGTGCATAGAGGAGATCAGAGATCTTTTCCACTCAAGAGCATATAGAATCTTACAGCTATTATATGTAATGTTAAATATAATGTCAGTTCGGTGTGTTTTGAAGAAATACATGGTTTAGTGATGTTTAATAAAAACACCTCAAATTGTAATGGGATTACAACTTTCAAATTTTGTTCCCTTCTGAGATGAATTTGTCACTCTTCTCATGAACCTCGCAGTTACTTCCTTCCATTCATGTGTAGCCTTACATTAGAAAATCTAGTGCCTTATTGCGGTATTTTCTTCCGTTCTTCTGTATCAATTCATGAGCGGCCATGGTAACTATCTTTTTCCATTCTAGATCGCTCTCCAGATATCGATAACTATTCTGAAGAAGAGGATGACAGCTTTTCCTCTGAGCAGGAAGCCAGTGATGATGCAGTACAGGGCCAGGTACTTATCTACATATTTGCCTTCCTACTACCTTTCCTGTAAGACATGAGTTCAAAAGCTGGGTATTTTTCAAGTGCATTTCAGTTACAAAAGCCTCAGCCCTTGAGTATAATAAGACTTGGCCAACAAGATTGATTACCCACTCTTATTAAAAGAGATTAGGAAGAGCATACCTTTTTTGAGTCCCTTCCAGCTGTCAAAGAAGGAGTATATTTTAGTGCTAAGTACCAGGTATCAATTGCTAGTCTCTTTCCTCCCACTTCAGCAGCTAATCTGTACCCAGTTTATAGAATGGCTTAGGGGAGGTAGCGGGAAAGAGAGAGAGAGAGGAAGGGAGGGAGAGGGAGAGAATACAATTTATTAAAAGGATGTTTAGTAGATGATAAAGTACAAGGGAGCCCCAAACTGAGAACTGAGATGCAATGGATTTTTGTCCTGCGATTCAAACACGTGTTTGAATGAATTAATAAGTGATTAAGGTTTTTTCCTCCTTCACTTACCAGAAATAGCAGGTTTTTTTCACTGTAGATGGATGCTTATGGGAGGGAAAAAAAGCTATTAAGAGAAAAAAACAGGTTTCTAGCAACAGTGTTAAATCTGCTGAGATGTTTATCAGAGAACAACCAATACGTATCTGGAATGATACTATTAAAATAGTTTTAAAGGATTGTACACATTCTTTTGACCCAGAATAAGCTGACTTTTAAAACATACCTTCTGAGAAGATTCCCCACCTCAACTTTCTATTCATTGATCATCAGATATGGAATCTCTATTTGTTGCTCTTTAAAACTCTCTAATAATCATCAAAGAAACCACAGAGTTCATTTAACAGGCCTCCCTCCGAAACCAGATGGTCATGACAATGCATTGCCCTCTCTTTCTATTCAGGATTTATATGACGAAGAGGACGAAATGAGGAAGCCAAAGAAAGCCAGGCGGAAAATGATCCGAACTACATCAATGACCCGAGTAAAGTCAGCCCTTTTTTTCCTGGGGGTGGATTTCTGTGGGATTTAGCTGGGATCAGGAATAAAGGCACTCCATAATAAACCATGATTCCAAATCCCACTTCACTTTTTCCCTTTCTTCACACAAGGGAATCTAGGTGCCATCCATAAATAAATTACGGGAGAGGGAGGGGGAGAGAGAATTTCATGTAGTCTTCCATCAGCATAGATTGCACAGTTGGGTGTGTTATAGACTTCTTTCTGGATTCAGATTCCTTTTTTTTTTTTAGAATATAGTGATATTTTCTTGGTTTTGCCATGGAAGATAGTTATTCATGCTGAGGATATCCACATGCATTTCATCCGATATTACTTAAAGCTATCACATAGAAGATGGGATTGATTTGTTTCATAATACAGGATAAGAAATAAAGGGTTTAAATTACAAGGAAGTAGATTTCAACTGGACATCAGGAAAAATGTCCTAATGGTAAGGGCTATTTGACAGGCAAGTAGACTGCCTCCAAAAGTGGTAGACTTCACTGAAGAAGTTGACATTTATGTTGGATGGGAAGTCATTGTAGTCCATTCCTATAGAAGTAGAGATTGAACTAGATCAGGGGTCCCCAAACTTGGCAACTTTAAGACTTGTGGACTTCAACTCCCAGAATTCTCCAGCCAGCTTTGAAGTTGAAGTTGAGTTGAAGTTCACAAGCCTTAAAGTTGCCAAGTTTGAAGACCCCTGGACTAGATGATCAAAGTGCCTTCCAATCCTACAGTTCTGTGATTCCGTGAATATATGTTATAACATGCATAAGAGCAGTAACTTCTAGATAGGAAGCTGTTGGGATGAAAAGACCGTAACCTAAGAGGCATCCACATTTAGCAGTTGGGAGCAATAGCTGGAGTTCCCCCTTTGCAGTGCAGTGATTCCAACTACTGGTCTTTCCTTTTTCATCTTAAATTCCGCCGCTCCTGCTACTCCTGATTAAATCCATAGATGATTAGGGAAATGAATGTAAGATGGTGACCATCTCTGCCTCGAGAATCAGGAGAAGTTAGCTCCTGAGAAAGAAGCTGACACTGATGCTGCTATTCATAAGGGGTTGCTCGTCTTCTCCCTTTGGAAATTGAGGGAAATTGGGCTGCTGATAGATCATTTTTGCTTCAGTGTTTGGGCAATGTTTTAGTTCTGCTAGGGAAGAAACAGCATGGTGTGCCAATTACAGAATGTGTTGTAGTCCAGCTAGAGAGAGGTAGCAAAGGAAGACCCTTCCTCTATTACTAAATCTGTTTCCTCTTTTATTATATTTTAGCAACCCAACTTCAAGCAGAAATTTGTTGCCTTGCTGAAGAGGTTTAAAGTGACAGATGAGGTAAGGAAATTGATTTCCGATAGATGCGGAGGCAGACTATTTTCCTTCTTCGCTCAATATTTTTTGAACATTTTTACTGAATATTTTAAAAGGGGGAAAAATCATAAACCTAAAGAAGAGGAGAGGGAAAAGCACAAAGCAAGCAAATAAGAGATTTACATCCATCATAAGATTAATTAAATCATACTTGATCTTAGCCAGAAGGCTGAGAAACGAATATTAGTGTCAGTGATAAGCACAACATGAAATATAACTTAAAATGAAACATCATAGTCTAATCCATTACTTACAGTACATGTTAACATTTTATGTGAAGAGAAACCCAACTTTTGGATGGAGTCTATAAGTAGAATCTTAAAAAAAATAATGCTATCCATCTTATATTCAATTCTGTGGCAGATTTATTTATTCCCCAAGATGTTTTTATTTATTTATTTGTTTGTTTCTATCTCACTGGGCTATTTAACCATAAATGTAAAAGGTTGTTTTAGACAGACTAAATACCACTACAACATAATTTGTTATTCTAATGAATGAATTGTATGTATGTATCAGAGCAGAGCATTGGGTATCTTAGCAACTATTAGCATGGACAAAGCTTAGTTTGATATAGTTTGTAGGAATATAGTTTATTTTTAGTTAATCATATTTAGTAGAGATTACCCTGCTCTGCAATTAATTTCTGGTAGGAGTATCTGCTGCAGAAACTGTAACTGGCTCTCTTTATGACCAAGGTGCTTGCATGGCCACACCAGAAATGCAATAGAATCCCATCAAAGAGCCCTGCATTTGCTTGCTCTAATTCAGTGTGCTTTCATTGCATCAAATGCAGCAGCCAGCGCAGTAGATGGGAAGAATCCTGCAGGCCTTCAGATGCTGCAGCCTGCAGCTCCCATCTTTGATTATGGTGACGGGTGCTGATACAATTTGGAATCTGATGAGATCTGGAGGGCACAGATTTCTCCACCCCTTTCTGAATGTACTGTAAGGGTTTTTTTTTTTTTTTTTTTTTTATTAAAATTTTTATACTGTTTTACAATATATCACCCAGTGCTGTACAAAACAAAAGGAAGAGTTGGTTTCAAGTGTCGTCTATTATCTTTAGGATCTCCAAAATCCACGTTCCCTCGGTACAGGCGTCGAGACGTCCAAAGTTCCAAGTGCATAGTCCACAAATGGCTTCCAAGTCTTCCAAAAGATATCATTTTTATAAACCCCCTCTCTAAATTTAATATCACACGTCATTTTATCATTTAAGGCTAATTTCCACATTTCACAATACCATTCTTCTATTTTAATATTTACCTCTATTTTCCAATATCTTGCTATTACAATTCTACCCATTATAATCATAATTCTAATCAGTTCTTTCTCGTGTTTTGTTAACTCTGGTTCATTAATTATCAATAACAATATAGTTTCTGGTCTCAATATTATTATTCTTTTCATCATTTCACACATTGTTCCTTCTAATTGCTGCCAAAACTTTTTAATTTTCACACATTTATACCACATATGCTCATAAGTTCCCAATTCCGTATTACATCTCCAACATTTATCATTCATTTTTTTATCTATCAGTGATAATCTTAGTGGGGTCCAGTACCATTTCCAAACAACCTTAAAATTATGTTCTTTAATCCTTATAGATAAAGTCCTCATAATCCGACTCTTCCAATTCTCATTCCAATCCAAATCCAATATTTTAATCTTTAGATCTTCCTCCCAATTCTTTTTCATTACCATTTGTGGATTTCCATCAAAGTTTATAATCCTGTATATCTTACTGACGAGTCCTTTTAACCCGGTTTCATCTTTAATAATTTGAGATACTAAACTTTCAAACTTAGTTTTACTTCTATCTATGTTACATATTCCCCTTACTTTCATATTCCATTTTTCTACCTGTATTTTTTCAAACCAATTTAACTCCAATTTTTGAATTACTTTTTTCTTCCTACTTTCAGTTCCTAAGGCTCTTAACCAATCTACTATATTTCCTATATTTTCATCTTCAATTACTTTGTTCCGACTTATATTGGTTTTAATCGGCCAACTTTCAGTTGTCTTTCCCAAAAACGTTATATCCGGAATCAATTTTTTAACAAATTTATTCCAAGTTTTACTCAACCCTTTTAACCAATAACTATTAATTGTCTTTTTTGTTTTTGCTCTATCTAAAAACCATATAGACCCAAATCTCTTAATATCTTTTAACTCCAGATCTCCCCAATGACCATCTCCACCTTTAAGTATTTTTATCACAGTTCTAATATTATATGCCCGATAATAATTAAGTAGATTGGGAATTCCCAATCCACCCTCTTTTTGATTTTGATACCACAATTTCTTCATTAATCTTGGTCTTTTCCCACCATTACAAAATTTATCTAATTTCTTCTGATATTCTTCTATATCTTTCTCTGTCAAATTTAATGGTAGCATCTCAAATAAAAAGTTAAACTTTGGTAATAACATCATTTTACACATTGCAATTCTACCAAACCAAGACAACTTTATCTCTTTATATTTATCTATCTTTTTTTCTACTTCCTTCAGCATCACCTCATAATTAATTTTTTTTAAATCTCTAACTTTAAGTGAAAGTGTTATCCCCAAGTATTTCAATGTATTCTTAGCTCTTATCCCAAATTGTTCTTGCATACTCTCCCACTCCTTACCATCTTTATTCATTAGTAATTCAGATTTTGACCAATTTACCTTTAAACCTGTCATTTCTTCAAATTCTATCAAATGTTTATTTATCCTCTTTAAATCTCTCTCTATATCTTTCAAAATAATCAAAGTGTCATCCGCATACAAATTTATCTTATATCCCTTATAACCTTCCAACTCTTCATCTGCTTCTATCAATTTAATCAAAATTTCCATAACTAACAAAAATAATGTTGGAGACAAGGGACATCCTTGTCTCGTGCCTGCTTCCAATTTAATCTCTTCCGTCATTATTCCATTCACCTTTACCTTTGCACTGCTTTTTTGATACAGTTTTGAAATAACATATATAAATTTATTACCAAAGCCTAATGCCTCGATAATTACTTTTATAGTATCCCATTGTACAGAATCAAAAGCTTTAAAAATATCTAACGATATTATACCTAATTCATCTCCATTATTCTCTGCTACATCTATAATATTCAATACTCTTCTAATTATATCACTCATATATCTACCTTTAACAAACCCTACTTGGTTATAACTTATATATTTATCTATAAAACTATTTAATCTATTACTTATAATAGCTGTAAATATTTTAGCATCTTGGTTGATTAAAGAAATAGGTCGATAGGACTCGATCCTCTCAAGATCTTTATCCGGTTTAGGAATTATAGATATTACTGTCTTATTCCATGACATCGGGACTTCTCCACCATGTAAAATTCCATTGAATAATTTTTGTAGTTTTGGTACTATTAGTTCCTTGAAATCTTTATAAAATTCAGCAGGTAATCCATCTTCTCCTGGGGTCTTCCCTAATTTTAACTCTTGTATTATTTCATTAATTTCCTCCTGTGTAATATCTCTTTCCATCAAGTCTTTGTATGTTTGATCTATCTTCATACCATATTTTCCAAGATGATTCTTCAATTTTTCTAAATCAATTGATTTCTTTAAGTATAATTTTTGAAAAAAATTCCTAGCTACTTCACATTTCTCCAATCTCTTATAACACCTTATACCTTTATCATCTATCAGAGAACCAATTTCTCTCTTTTGAGTTTTATTTTTCGCCGTCTTTGCCAATAACCTAGAATTTTTATTACTAAATTCAAAAAAATCCCTATTCAAATATCTTAAATTTTTTTTAACCAATTCAATATCTTCTTCTATCAATTTAGTTTTTAATAAGGTCAATTCCTCCAAACATTTTTTATCTTTCGTAAGTGAGAATTGGTTCTCCAATATCTTAATTTGTCTTGTATCCTGATCAATTTTTGCTTTGTATTCTCTATATTTCCTGCTTGACAATTTAATACTTTCTCCTCTAAATATGGCTTTCATGGTATCCCAAACAATTTCAAATTTGACCTCTTCATTATCATTCAATTCCCAACTTTCCTTCCATTTTTGGAATATCCATATTTTATCCTCCTCCCTTTTATACAATTTTTCATCATATCTCCAACCTCTTTCCTTTTTCTCAAAATTAAAATCTATTTCCATCATGACTTCTGCATGGTCAGAATCCTTAAAAATTCCCACATCTATTCTATCTACTTTATTCAGCAAATCTTTAGAAACAAAAATATAATCAATCCTTGAATAAGTATTATGTACCTTAGAACAAAATGTATACACCCTTTCAGGGCCTTTCAACTCTCTCCAAACATCTGCCACACTGTTTTGAAACATCCAATTATTTAAAATTTCCCCTTTATTTGTTTGTCTAAAGCGGGTAGGATTATTACTATCAATTTTATCCCTAATTAGGTTGAAATCTCCCGCCACAATTACTTTCCCTTCACTTTCTATTTCCAAAATCTTAGTAATTTTATCCAAAAATCCCTTTTGTTTTTCATTCGGTAAATATAAGTTAACCAATGTCACTTTTTGCTCGTTAATATTCCCTGTAATTATTAAATATCTGCCTTCCTCATCTCTAATTACTTGTTTTTTCTCGAAGTGTACCCTATTTGATATCAATATCGCAACTCCTCTAGCTTTGGAAGTCCCAAAAGATTTTTCATAAATTTGCATACCTTTAATATTCATTCTATTAAAATCCTCAGATTTTTGATGAGTTTCCTGCAAAAATAATATATCTGGAGAATCCCTTTTAAATTTAAGTTCCAATCTTTTCCTTTTTATATGATTGCCTGTACCTTTCACGTTCCATGTCATTATTTTTATAAACCGCATTTAAGCGGTAACTTTTTTAAGCCTGACCCCTCCTCTTCCTTTATGTGCACACCAAACACCAAACAAAAAAGACATACAAAAACATAAAACTCCACAAACAATATATAACAAACAACATAAACAAAAAACTCAAATATCAAACACAACAACCACAACAAATAACAAGCAATCTTCATCCCCCACATCCTCAATCAGATATCGCCTCTATATAAAGAGTGCGGGGGAGTGGGACGTGCCGATGGTCGGATCACCTCTTCGGGCTGTTCTTTAAATTCCACTTTCAAAAAAAGAAGACAAGGCTGGCTTCACCCCGGACTCAGCTTCCTGCTTTTTACTAAGATCCTCCATCTTGTCTGGCGTTCGTTCAGTATCTTCACGAATTTTCTTATACTCAGAGACTGCCGGGGAAATTTCTTTTCTCTTTAAACTCTTGGGATCCTGGCCGCCAGTTGCACCTCTTTCTTCCAAAATTGGGGATTCCTCTTGTACTCCACCCGTCTTAAGCATATAATCTTTAATTTCTACCAAATCTTCCTCTTTCTCAATCAGCCCAAGCCCCCGAATTAATCTTAATACATCTGTTTCTGAAGTAATAGTATGCATCCTTCCTTTATAAAAAAACTTAAGTTGCTGTAGTGGCCTCCAATTGTACTTAATATCATTGTCTCTCAAGAGCTTTGTAACTGGTTTCAAATGATATCTCCAAGCTCTGTCTTCCCTGGAAATATCCGGAAAAACTTGAATCTCTTTCTCCTCAAACTTAGGAACACCTTCCAGATCTCTTATTTTTGCCATAACCTCTAGTTTATCTCCAAGGTTTGCAAATCTTACTAAAACATTTCTAACCGCTCCACCTTGCCTCTTATAACCAATTCTAAAAACACTTACTAAATTTGCTGCTGTATATTCAAATCCAAAATCATTCAACCATTTTAGCACCCTCTGCTTCAAATCATCCGGTCTATTTTCTGGAATATTACGTATAACAATATTGAATTTTCTAGCTTCTTCCTCCAAAAGACTAATTCTCTTATCTTGCTGCTGGTTTTTATAAAAAATTCCTTCCATCTTACGATCAATTTGTGCGTCGTGTGCATGAATTTGTTCAATTTCATCTTTAATAAATTTCACCTCCGCGTTTTGCTTTACAAAACTAACATTCAATTCACTTATCTGTTCTTTAGCTTTTTGAACTTCCAATGTCAAATTAGCCACATGATCCGTTAATCCGGTTAACTTTTCGCCAATTGTATTCAAAGCTCCGAAGATCCTTTCCAGCTCTGAAGGCTGTTGAGTCGACATTTCAGTTCAAAACAGACTTTATATTTATACTTCTTTGCCAAGAGGGTCTCTTAAAGAATGAGGGCAAACAGTGTTCCAAATCAAATAAGGCTAAGCCGGCTTAAAATGCACCAAAAGAGCCAAAAAAAAAAAAGCCTAGGGGAGCTTCCCCAGTTTATTTAACTTTTAAGCCTCCATTTTAAGTGTAATCGAAAAAGCTTGTCCGCTACATTCAGCTCACACAGTCCACTTAAAAAGAATTAGAAAGTTCAAAGGAGTTATAATCCACATGCCATCACCAACTTCCTTCTTTCTTAAACTTCAGCTTGTATTTACCGCCTTGTAGCAAGACAAAAGGCATGCAAATGATCTTTGCCAGAGACAAAGGGTAACCCCCCTTACCTCGGCCGCTCGCCAACTCTCTGCTCCACGGAGAAACAAAACTTTGAAATTCAAGCAGTTCGAGTTGTCCGATCACTTTGAAAAAGCAATTTACAAGTCACACCGACCTTCCAAAACATCTATAAACATTTCCAGCTCTCAGCGGCGCGTTTTAATCACTTTAATCCACATTTGTTGGTAAAAAGAAGCCCTACGAGGTGGAGAAAACGTCCTCACCTCATCCGGCCATAACCACGCCCCCTGTAAGGGTTTTTCAGTGCACTAGTTTCTACTTCATTCTTCTTGGACGTGAGGATTACGTCTCCTCCCATCCTTGAAGGATGCTATATTGCTTGTTATTTCCACTTATGGTGTCGTCGTCCCCCCAAAGTTAATATTTTTTTACTGTCTTCATTTCACATTCACAGCTTGCCGCAACAGTAATAGAAATCAGTGCCATCAGCATGCTGTTTTAATGCCTTCTCCTGCAGACCCCCCCCCCCCAAAAAAATTGGGTGCAAACCATCCAATAGCCAAAGTGCTACTCCTTATTACACTATTTCTTATCCTTTCTGTTTTGATTCCTGGGCTGGCCTTAGGTCATCAAATTTTGAAAGGTTTGATTGACTAAAAATGTTGACAGATGTGGATGGGGGCAGCCCCCCCTCCCCTGCATTTCATTTATTTCATAACAGCTGGCAACACTTGGGCATAGGTTGCAACCCAGGAAAGGGAAAGCATGCAGCGTAATCTGGTTCTAAGTTACTTAAAAGTGCTCCTTTGTTCCCGGAGCATTAGGAGACACTCTCTATGTACACTAGTGTATACACTATCTCAGGAGAGTAGAAAAACATTCTCCCAGAATTATTTGGTTATTACTGATTCTGTAATTTGGCTTTAATTAATTTAGTTTTGCCTGATGCTGCAGACCGTAAAACAAATCCTCTGCTTTGGTCATCGAGATAAAACTTTGATCCCGTAGGACTTAATTTCCAAGTTTTTCAGGAGTAGGGAGCATTCCTTTCCCTCAACCTAATGGCCTGGTTTAAGCTTCTGCATGCAATCGCTCACTCTCTCGCTGTGTCTCTATTTTATAAATCCTTCCACGGTGGAGTGCTAGGCAGAGGATGTTGAGCTGGGTAGCTTTGGGAAGGCTCCTTCAGGATCAGAGGAGTTTTACTTTATAGCATAAAGCAGGGGTCTCCAACCTTGCAACTCTAAGCCTGGAGGACTTCAACTCCCAAAATTCTCCAGCCAGCTTTGAAGTTGAGTTGAAGTCCTACAGGCTTGAAGTTGCCAAGGTTGGAGACTCCTGGCTTAAAGTCTTGTGCTTAACCACTATGGGGTTGATCAGTAACACTCTCAAAATATAGAGTATGTCTAAGATTCATACACTTAGAGAACAAACTATTTCTTCCTTTTTCTTTAAGAGCTTCTAGAGTGCTATAGCTATGTTGGACTTTTTCAGAAAAAGCAACAAAGAATTCTGTGGCACTTTAAAGATTTTTCTCACGAGCTTTTATAAATCATAGTCCACTACATTAGTTGCTCTGCAGAGGCCTGTTCCCATTTCTGCCGTAATTTCCCAAATGTGTAAAAAAAATAAAATTCTATCCCTTCATAAGCAGCTGGCTATAACCTCTGAATGATCAGGAAACTAAGTTGTGGTTTGTGGACCGCAGTCTTTTAAAAATTGTCCCCATTCCTGCTTTATGATTATTAATTTGAGAGACTCAAAAACTATTCAGATGATTTTAAAATTAAGAGTCTCTTTCTCTTTTTTCCTCCAACACACATTCATCTCTTGAGTACTATCCCCTCATGTGACATAGGATAAATGAACCATTACTTGAAATGGATAAATATATGTAAGCCCTGAATTACCATATCTATCTATCTATCTATCTATCTATCTATCTATCTATCTATCTATCTATCTATCTATCTATCTATCTATCTATCTATCTATCGCTGTGTGTGTGGTGTGTATGTTCCAGCATAACTCTGGAATGCCTCGAGCAATTTTAACCAAACTTGGTACACAGATGACTTTACTCTCTGGAAAAAAATACTGTGGGAGGTAAGACACCCCTAACACCACTCGGGGTGTGTGTTCTGTTGAGATACAGCCTGTTGTGCCTTAAAATGGCTTCTATTGTACTGCCATGTTGCCATGGTAATGGTTTCACAGTACTCCACAAGGAGATTCCTGCTGGTAAGGGGGAAAATCCAACAAATAAATACCCGGGCAACGCCAGGTTATCAGCTAGTGTTTTTTTATAGTGTTATAAAAACCTGAATACACTCTGATTATTTTTTTTAAAATGACTTCATAGTGATAAATTTCAGTGGCACACACACACATATATATGTACTGTGTCACAACACCCTGGTAAGCCCCAAATAAGGGAGGAAGCAAAGCTGCTTTCCTTTTCTGTCTTTCGGCTCATCACAAGAAACCATGCAGACAGAAAGGCTCAGCTGATGAGGATGAGAGCCTGTGGCCTAGTGGCAATTATAACTGCCTTACATATAAAACAACCCAGGCTCAAATCCCAGGAAGGGTATGGCTAGCTGATGAGAGCTAAATAGCTTGAAATAGATCTATACTAGTCTCCCTTGTTTATTTATTTATCAGCACAAACGCAACACACACACACACACACACACACTGTATTATATTGTATATATATATATTGTATTTTACCCTAGTGCATTGGCAAGGAGAATTTTAATTTTGGGTATGGCTTTTTATATGTAATAAAAACAGGGAAAAAAGAAACCATGAATTAACGGATGAAATTAGTACTTTATGTTGCTGTATCATTTTCTTCCTCACCGTCGTTTGTGATCTCCAGGTTTTGGATTCTGACCCAGTGGATCAGACCCAAGAAGTGGAGGAAGACTTGGGCCTGCTCTATGACAGCCTTGAGGAATGCAACAACAGTGACAGCGGCCCTGAGATTGAAGATAATGAAAGTGTTCATAGCACACCTAAGCCCACTTTGAGGTAAGAGCTCAGATGAAAAGCCACTGAGTCTGGCTTGATGAACTGTGGCAGGAAATATTTGTCCTGGAAAGCTTTCCTTTGGATTTCAGCCTCTCAACATTGTCTCCTAAATTCAAGTAACTCCACGCCCAGCCAGGAATCCTTTGCACGTCTCCTCCAAAGCAAGCCCCAGTTGAGTTCACTGAGGCTCAGTCCCAGAGAGCCGTGTTTGGGACGGCAGCCCTGATTTTCCTTCCACCTCAGTGCAGCTGGGCTGACGGCTTGCAAGACACGGTTTCCGCATTTTGTGATTCATTTGCTGGGAAAGGGGAGACTTGGGATCATAAAGTAATTTGGTGATAGATGGGGATAGCTTGAGGCTGACCTTAAATGTGACAGGCTAATAAAAGAGCCCTGCGTAAGCCACAACAGACCAGCAGGGATTGATGAAGTAGCCAAGCTCCTCTGGGGCAATTATGCTGAGTCTGCTTTGCAAATGACAGGGTAAAAGAAGAAGGGGGGGAGAGGGGGGGTGAATTTTGTATTTTAGTGCTTGCCTGAGGAAGCAGTGGACTCTCTCTTTCAGTGTTTTCACGTGGTTTTTCTTTCACGGGGACAGGCGTCCAATTTTATTCATCATGGAGAAGATTTAGTGATAATCTGAGAGATGGACTAGGTCTACAGTTAATCTGTATCTCTTAGTCCTGCAAATCTCACTCTTGGGAAAAATGCAGTGGACAATCAGAGCATAGATGGAATGGAATATTTTCTTACTGAAAAGGATAAGCAGACTTTTCTGGCCAGGTGCTCTACAGAGGGGTTCGGCTGTAACTCTGGTGCTTGAGAATTGTGGTCCAGCACAGTCAGAGGACAACGCTCAGTGTTTGTTTTTCTGAGGGTAGAAAAAACTTTGGGGGAATATCGGACTGGTAGCTTACAAAGCAGGAAACGGGGCTATTCCTTCCTTGGAGCTTCTCCATATTCTAGCCTAAGCTTCCCAAGAGCATAAAGCAAACTCCTTGTCGAGACAAAAAACCCTTTTATTAATTGACTGTGAATTCTTCTCATTCACATCCAACAAAGTCTTTCACAGGAGGATTTACAGTCGCAGACCTTATCTGGCTTGGAGAGCTGCCAGGCCAATATCTGCAAAACTTGGCAAGGAGTCTCGGATTGTCATGAACCAATTAAGCGAACTAATTGTCTCCTGCAAACTCCACTCCCCTTTCACTCCTCTTTTATTTCCTCTGGGAGGGCCATTCATTGTCCACCTGTGGCCTTACTCCCAAGTTGACCCCTGTTCTTTAGCTGTTCCCTTCATCTGGCAACTCTGCGCATGCGCACACTGGGAGCAGGCTCCAGCTGTTCATCTGCCTCACTGCTGTCTGACTCTGACAACAGCTGATAACTGCCCCCCTCTCTGCCTCCGACACAGAGCCCTCATCAGAGCCTTCCCCAGACTCCAGGACTCGCCCATGTTCCTCCTCAACCTCCTCACTGTTCAGATTTGCTGCCAGCTCTGCTGGCCACGGGTGGGTCACAACCGTTGTGCCATGCCTGTTACTCCCAAGGCAGCAAATATTTTAGGAAAGGTTCTCCTTGTTCCTGAAGGTCATATCTGCACAACTTCCTGTAGATTTATTTCACTAATGGTAGATAAATCGCTAGGAATGTTCTTATCTGTATCACATTTGAAGCATAGATAATGGAGGTACATAATGAACATCTCAAATCTCCAGGAAAATGGCCTTGCAGATTAAGCCACAAAGAAGGTTGTGTTTGTCCTGTAAGTTTGATAATGTTCTGCAGTTCATCAGTGACCCGAGAAAAGGGGGAAGATGTTTTCCATTGAGAAACATTCTCTGTTTAGTGCATTTAGTGATACGGTAATGCCTTTTTTTATAAGCCCCCCGGATTGGGCTTTTGGGTATTTGAGATGACAATATCCTTGAAATTAGCTCCATCAGAAATCTATTTGCCCAGATGTTTCCATCTTCGAAGAACTGTCAGTCTGATCCGAGTGAGTTAATGTTAGAGTAGTTAGAAGCTCATGGGAATTGCCAGTTGATGACACTTCTCCTTAGAGTATATTAGCTTTTTTCTGTTTTACACTAAGATTGGTCTCTCAGTAGAGCTTGCCTTCAGGTTATGGTCCTTTGCAGATATTCCCTGACATATGCATAGTATTTTAGAGGGGTTATGCAGACATACATGCATAAACATGCACATCCCATTAGAGCCGCAGTGGCACAGTGGTTAGAGTGCAATATTGCAGGCTACTTATACTGATTGCCAGCTGGCTGCAATTTGGCAGTTCAAATTCCACCAGGCTCAAGGTTGACTCAGCCTTCCATCCTTCCAAGGTGGGTATAAAATGAGGACCCAGATTGTTGGGGACAGTATGCTGACTCTCTAAACTGTTTAGAGAGGGCTGTAAAGCACTGCAAAGCGGTATATAAGTCTAAGTACAATTGCTATTAGTTTTTATTTTTATTTATTTATCCCATTTTGCCATCCGCCTCACAGAGAGTCTCTGGGCAGTTTACAGTAAATTATTAAAACATAGAAACAATATATAAAGGTTAAAATGTAAAAGGAGACAAGTTCTTTGCAAAAGTCTGATTTTGTAAGGAACTCATTTCCTTTTACATTTTAATCTTTATTGATCTAACCTTTGTGTGTATCATGTGGGGGGAAAAAAGCAAAAATCTTAGCTCATTTGGGTGATTCCACCTTGTGTAAGCAAATACCTGTGTTCACCAGACACTTTATACTGCTTCTTTTCAGATCTTGGAAATGCAAGATCTTTACAAAGAAACATGTAATCTGAGTTCTTGCAGGTAGATTTGAGTAAACATCCGTATCTCCCAACTCTTATTTGTCTTCTGATAGAAATCATGCAACTCAGTCTTACCTAAACCAAGCAATATGTTTTAATGCTGTGCAATAGCCAGGAGTTAGACCACGGGTAGTCATCCTTTTTCTACCTACCGCCCACTTTTGTATCTCTATTAGTAGCAAAATTTTCTAACCACCCACTGGTTCCAGAGTAATGGTGATTTATAAAGTAGGGAAGTAACTTTACTTTATAAAATTTATAAAGCAGAGTTGCAGTAAGTTAAAGCATGCACAGGCGATACAAAGAGTATATTTTCAGAAATTTAAATTGTCACAGGGAATTTTATGAAAACCTAATGAAAACGTTTTTAAATAATGCTATGAAAGTCAATTGATTTGAAAAAAAAGGAAAGTGCTTCCGTATCGGACAAAACCTCTACCGCCCACCATGAAGGTTGACTACCATTGAGCTAGATCAATCTGCAATGTAGATCTTGTCCTTTAGCTGTGCTGTTGGGGCATTTTTCTTACAAAATAAAGTTGCAAGCTTGAGCCAAAGCAGACTCAACTTAGTTTGTCTTCCTATGATAGGAATCATAAGTAACAGTTACCTTTCAGTTTTGCATTTGATTTCCCCCCTCAGCCATAACAATAGGTTTGAACAATAGCTGCCCTCTTTCTTCTGCAGGTTCAGTTACTTGAGGAGAGAATCTAGTTGGTTGGGGAGAATATACTTGTTCTGGCTGGAAGTAGAAGTGCTTCGTTCGCTCTATTTGATTCCTTCTCTGTTAAAAGTGACACTTCAAAAACCCCTTTGCTCACAAGGACCCCCCACCCCCCAAACTATCTCTGTGTTGCTGAAAGACCAGGGGCTTTGGTGATGGGTTTGGTGGTGCTCAGTGGGGATAGAGAATGGGGTGGAATTCAAGCTTGGGTTATGGTGACTTCACTTCTCCCTCATTTCTCTTTCTGTCTGTCTGTCTGTCTCTCTGTCTGTCTGTCTGTCTGTTTCTTCTGCAGGCGCTTCTTTGAGGGCGTCTCTCACTCTGGTTCCCAGACTGAGATCAGCAGTCTGCACAGCCAAAAAGGGCAGGAGCGAGAGTCGGGCAGCCCTGTGAGTTGTTTTTCCTTCCTTCCTTCCTTCCTTCCTTCCTTCCTTCCTTCCTTCCTTCCTTCCTTCCTTCCTTCCTTCCTTCCTTCCTTCCTTCCCTCCCTCCCTCCCTCCCTCCTTCCTTCCTTCCTTCCTTCCTTCCTTCCCTCCTTCTTTCTCCCTTCCCTCCCTCCCTCCCTCCTTCCCTCCTTCCTTCCTTCCTTCCTTCATTCCTTCATTCATTCCTCCGTCCATCCTCCCTCCCTCCCTCCCTTCCTTCCTTCCCCAACTTTCCGGTTTGCCCATCCAGAAACTCTGTGCTTTAATAACAATTCCTGCTACACACATTTGCTTTTCTTTCTTCTGTCTTTCCTTAATGAACTTCTTTTTCCCCCAATGTAGAAGAAGTAGGATAGGAGCAAGCCAACCAGACTTCCTTAGCTGGGCCCCCAGGGTTCCTGCAGTGGCCAAATGAAAGGGAGGGTGGCTATTTTCTTCTCCAACCTCTTCTCTTTTCAATATTCTGGACAATGAGAAAGCACCATGTATTTTGATGCGTGCCTGTTCTCCCTACGTCTGGAATAGCCCTCCTTTGCTCCTTTCCTAAGATTTCATGGATCCAAAGTTGTCAATACTCATCCGTCTTCTTCTTCCTTCCCCCATGCCTGCTTGCTCTCTGCCCACTCTCCTAGGGAGAAGCAGAGAAGTGGAAAGTGGGTGTCCCACGCACCCAAGATGAGGCTGCTGTGGAAAATGCAGCTATGGTGAGTCCTCTCCTTTCCTGGCTGTTTTATGAAGTTTCTGCCACCCTCCCATCTGATCTGGCAGTTTATCCAAATGAGCAAATGGTTGACCACATGTTGCTCCTCTGATCCCAAGAGTCTATGGCCATCGGTTTGACACTGATTCTGGGCAAACGATAGCTATTCCATTGGGAACAGAACAGCCTTCGGGTCCAGATTTCCAAATATTGTACAGTTGAGTATTCCTAAGATAAAACAAACCTGCCATCTCTCCTGCTGCAGGGATTCTGGGATGGTTGGCACTCGCTGTGTAGATGTCCCCGACCCTTGCCACTCATACTCATGGGGCCCTGTTGCATATGGTCCCACAACAGCAGTAATTTTTATTTATTTTTTGTTTTGCTTTGACCCATCAAGCTCATTAGCTCACAACAAAGAGATGCTCCCTCTGGGTGATTTGTTATATTGTTTCTCATGAGCAACCATATGTATGGGGGACGAGACAAACCATTTGGAGAATTTTTAGAGCAGTAAACTGAGATCTTCCATAAACAAAACATTTGTAAGTGGTTGGTCTGAGCATCTTCCTGCTTCAGTCTGTTCTAATGTCTGTGTGAGCAGCAGCTTTAGAGATGGTGGGAGAAAATGACTCAAGGAGCCCTTGAGATACATTGGCAATCTTTGGGGAAATTCTAGCATTAACCTTTCTTTATCGGTGCTAGACGCACCAGTCACCCACTCTGCGTATTCTGGGTACTACTCCCAGGACTACATTCACCTGAAGAAGAGTACCCTGTGCTTTCTTCTACTCTATAAGCATCCACAGTCCCTGTGGGTCCTGAAACATTTGGAGCTCTTGCTGGCATTTCTACATACTGGAGTGGTGGAGGATGGAATGAAGGGAATCGAGGAAGCGCCAGGGTGAAGGGAGTTTTGAAAACACAACGGTGATGCATAGCTTTGTTTGGTTGATACTGTGTTCTCAAGGGCTGCATTCTGCTGGCCAGTTCAGTTGTTGATTCATCCCACCATCTCAATGCACAGCAGAATCACATATTTGTTATTTGTACAGGTAGTCCTTGACTTACGACCATTTGCTTAATGATGATTTGAATTAACGATGGCTTTGGAAAGGGTGGCGTGTGACCTGTAAAGCACTTTTCTGACCATTGCAAAACATTGCACTACAGTTTCGTGAGAGCGATCTGGCTTCTTGGCAACCAGTTTGCACTTACAAACAATCCTATGACTGCCATTTGCAGTTGTCTGCAGGCTTGCAGGCTTCCCCAGAAAGTTGGTGTGGGGAAACCTGCACGCCTGCCAAGAGGACTCTTTCTCACCTCTGAGGAGTGGCTGAAAGAGCTCCCTGCCAAAGGATTTCAGCTCCAGGCTTGCTTGGATTGTTTAAGGATTTAATTTAGCTTAAAAAAGAATTGCTTTGGGCAGTCTTTCTTGTAATAGCAAAAAATACTTCATGAGGTGGACACACTTTCTCTTTTCCCTCCCTTCCTCCGGAAGCTGTCCCAACTTCACCAGCCTAGGGCATGGCTGTTTACCACCGGTTAGAAGCGCTTCCCTTGGATCAATCAGGGACTTTGCGGTGTCCCTGTGATCAGCAAGGCTTCTTCTTCCTCTTCACCGTCTCTGCGGGACGGTTTAGGTCCAAATGGACCATCCAGTGGTAAAAGTGTTGACGGCGGTCTCGCAGCCTCGAGATTGCACGTCATTCTGTAGCAACATTGGCTCCTCCGGGCTTGCTTGGATTGTTGAAGTCCACATCCAAATCAAAACGGAGACTATTGAAATTCAAGCAGACATGGTATTGAAATCCTTCAGCAGGGAGCTCTTCGAGACAAAATGAACCAACATCCAAGTAGGGATTTCAGCCCCTGAGCAGAGAGGCAGCGCAGTAAGGCAACGAGCATAAAAAGGTCCGAGTGCAGAAGGCCTTGAGAGGCATGGTAGAGCTGCATGTGAGCATCTCTCTGCTCAGGGGCTGAAAATCCTGCTTGGAGTTTGGCAGGGAGAATATTCAGAGTGGAGAGATTCCAGGCCTCCCAAGGTCTCTCCCCCCTCCTCCGAGGCACCCTGCGCTCCTTATATGGGATTCCTTCTGCTTTATGATCTGTGAGATTCCTTAACGACCTCACTTGGGAATGCCAGAATTGTGGTCATTGAGTAACGCAGTCAGGTGACATCTCTCTTTAACAACCGCTTTGCTCAACAACTAAGATTCTGGTTAACAATTGCCATTGTTAAGTCAAGGACTACCTGCAGCTTTGCAGGCACAGTCAAGGATGTTCTCCCCACCTTCTAGAACAGTGTTTCTCAACCTTGGCGACTTTAAGTCCTGTGGACTTCAACTCCCAGAATCCCCCAGCCAGCTACTGGCTGGGGGATTCTGGGAGTTAAAGTCCGCAGGACTTAAAGTCGCCAAGGTTGAGAAACACTGTTCTAGAATCATGGAAATTAAATTTGGCTCTGTTTTGAAAGTTATGGAACAACTCATCATTCAACCTTCCTGTTAGCATTCTTTCTGCTTCTGTCTGTTTGGATGGGGTGAGCTACAGAGATGGCCGTAATGATGTAGTAGCAGTAGGAGTAGAAATGTGGACTAGTGAATTGAGGTGTAGGAAGAGGTTGCAACTGGTGGGTAAGAGACATGCCACTCAAAGCCATTCCATTTGACATTCTTCTGAGCCTCCAAAGCAAAACACACCCACAAACAAACTTTCCAAAGCTTTCTGTGCATTATCATTTCTTTGGTTATTGGGCATGTTGGAAATATAATCACCACATGATCTCAGGAGCTGGAGGCAAACGATTCCTGTCCAGGAGGAGCAGCTGAGACGGTGTTGAAGGAGAGCAGCATGGACAGGCTTGCCCAACTGAGCAATGTAAGCAAGCCGGAGTTCCCAGCCACTGTTTCCCCCAGGTAAGAAAGGCCTCGTCGGCAACGGGCAGCTGATCTTGCCTAGGTAGCAGCTCTGTTGACCATGCAGAGGAGGTTTTTAAGAGTGTAAAAAAGGTTCTTTCCCATCGGGGGCCAATATTCAAGTAGAGAAACGCCCTAAGTCTGCTGTGGCTCAGGCATGGATTCTTGGCCTAAGGTTTCTTGAGGTAATCGAATCAGTAAATTCTCCAAAAACCTAAGATGCTTTCCCAGTAACCCTTTCAACTATAAATTGGCATAGCATATGAATAATCAAAGCACTTGGTCAGATTTTTATAGAGTTTGACAAACATTATTGTTGTTTACAATGTCCAATTAATCCCTGTTGCAAGTGTGAACCTCTTAGCCTTCCCTCCTCCTCTTCAGTCTCTACCTTTGGGTCTCGACAGCCATTGATGACTTAGAAGCTCTGGCCGCTCACGGCATTGGCTCAGTAGCGCCGCAGGGACTTTCTTTAGGCATCTGAGGCCTGGCTGTCCTTCCCCAAACTGTGCTGATAACCTGCTCTTTGTCTTTCAGCAAAGCTGAGAACAAGCAGCTCTGGCGACCTCGCAGCATGTCAGTCAAGGATCGGCAAAACTTGAAAGGCCACAGTGACCGAACCGGTAGCCTGGACAGTGAGGGCTCCCCAGATTCCCGGCAGAACAGCCAGGTGAGGCAGTGGTGAGCGGGATGCTGGCTTGTAGTGCGAGAAAGGCTCTTTCTTGCGACCGGGAGGGGAAAGGGGAGGGGGAGAGAAATGCCTTAAATGGGGAGTGGAGAAACAAAATCAAAGCAATAGAGACATTTGGAGCTTTCCCAAGACAGCCAAAGTCTCTGCTACCTTTATGGTCTTTGATGATGTAGGGATTGGAAGGGTCCTGGACTTTTCTTTTTTGAAAAGTTTTTTTTAAATTCTTGGTTCTCTATATACAATTACAGGTATACATTCACATAGTTGTTATTCTTTTTTACATTCATCGTTCTTATACATTTGTCATTCCATTTAGAGTTCTAACATACTATTTGGTTTGCTTTGTTTACCATCCCTTGCCTGTTTTGACACCACGTTCTTTTTCCTTTCTTTTCTCCCTCCCTCCCTCCCTTCTCCCTTCCTTCCTCTTCTTTTCCTTCCTTCGTTCCTTACCTCTCCCCTACTCCTCTTTTCCTCTTCCTCTTCCCCTTCCTACCTTCTCTCCTTCTCCCTTTCATCTTCCTCTCCTCACCTCTCCCTTCCTTCTCTCCTCTCCTCTCCTCCTCTCTTCCTTTCTTTTTCTATTGTTGTAGGTGCCTCTTCCAGCTCTTAATTTTTATTTTCTTGGGGTGGTGTTTCTGCAACCCCAAAAATAGTTAAATATTATTTCTTGTTCCCTTTACTTCTCAAATCTATCCTGATTATGGTCCCCCCCCCCCACTTTGTATCTTACTTTTGAATATATACTTAGATATTGTTATTTTCTTCCCTATTTCCCCCCCTCCCCTCCCTTTTCTATTTAATGGCATATCATATGGGTTCCATATCTTCCCCAAGGGGGCTTTTTCAAGAGGCAATTGGACTCTCTTGTTTTTCTTTCAAGATGTTTCACTTATCCTCCAAGAAGCTGATTGAAACGTCTTCAAAGAAAAAAACCAGAAAGTCCAGTTGTTTCTTAGTCCAGTTGCCTCTTGGGGGAAAAAAAGCACCTTTGGGACAACCATGACCTGGATGACTGAGAATCTCCACAGACATTTGTCCTGAACGTGGCTTTCCTTTGCTGCTGCAGGCGCCCCGGAAATCTGTGTATGATCAGCTCAACCAGATCCTGGTCTCAGATGAGCAGCTGCCTGAGAGCATCATCCTGGTGAACATCACAGAGTGGCAAGGCCAGGTGAGGAAGCCCTGAAGGCAGCAGATTGCACAAGGGTTGCATTTAACTAAACCCTCCGCTCTGAAAGGGAAGGGAAATTTGTGAAAAGCAGTTCATGGTTTTACAGAGCACATTGGCAAAAAAAGAAAAGAAAAGGGGGGGGGGAGCATTTTAAACAATTAAATGTACATTAAAAAAATTAAATCTACAGAGGAGTATACCACATTAGATGTATAAATAACTCTGCAGATTAATGAATTATATGGTATCAAATGAGTGTAAGGCAAAGTAATAATCTAAACGTGCCAAAGATTTGTGTAAATTCATTATAATCTTCCTTGGCACAATTTTGCCTTGAAAAGCATCGTACCAGATTTAAAGTGAAATCCCAAATACGTCCTTCTTGTTAGCTCAGGAACAGATCTCTTCCCGTTCAAACCACAGAGCCAAGAATAGGAGGAGAACTTTGAGACCGGAGATGCTGCATGTTTGTTTTAGCTGCTTTTCTCTATGTTTCCTGTTTTCTGTTGGCAGTACCTGTGTGATCAGCTCCAAGAGCACAAGCAACCCATGGTCTCCACCTGCTCCATAGCAGATGTCCAGGCTGCCTTCAACACAATTGTTTCTCGCATTCAGAGATTGTGAGTATAGTCAGCCGAGTTGGTTTCCCAAGTTATCCAGGTGCCTGAGAACTTCGGTACTTGGTTATGGGGGCCATGAAGCCACCCTGGTTGTAGCTTCAGAGATGGGGATTCTTTTTCTTTTGGTCCAGCTTTCCAGGGCCCATTGCTTTCCAAGGCAATGATGCACAGCTTCCCAATGTCTCCAACTGAAAGACTGTTGGCTAGTTAGGAAGGCTAGGACCTTCCGATTGGAGGGGGGATGTTAAACTAGAGGGACTCAGTGGCTAAGACTCTGAGCTTGTCAATCAGAAGGTCAGCAGTTCAGCAGTTTGAATCCCTAGAGCCACGTAATGGAGTGAGCTCCCATTACTTGTCCCAGCTTCTGCCAACCTAGCAGTTCGAAAGCATGTAAAAATCCAAGTAGAAAAATAGGGACCACCTTTGGTGGGAAGCTAACAGCGTTCTGTGCACCTTCGGCGTTTAATCATGCCGGCCACATGACCACGGAGACCTCTTTGGAGAACGCTGGCTCTTTGGCTTTGGAACGGAGATGAGCACCACTCTCTAGAGTCGGGAATGACTAGCGCATATGTGCGAGGGGCACCTTTACCTTTAAACCAGAGGGAGTGCTGGCAGGATGTAATGGGGGCGGGGGGAGGTTTTGTGTTGTTCTCCTGGTCCTGCAGCCTCTCAGAATTTCTCTTCCTCCGCAGCTGTAACTGTAACTCCCACATGCCTCCCCCAGTGAAAGTGGCTGTGGCAGGGGATCAGAGCTACCTGAGCATCGTCCTGCGCTTTTTTGTGGAGCAGCTAGCCAGCAAGACTCCTGATTGGCTGAACTACCTCCGTTTTCTCGTGGTGCCCTTGGGTAAGAGTCTTGCCCGCTGGCGCCAGTTCTGAAAAGCGGTGGCGTATTCTAAACCAGGGGAGCCTTCCTTCCTTTTTCTTAAGCATGCCAAAGCAGCTATGCCAGCCAGGAAAAGGAAACATGGGCTAGAGAAATATGGAGGTGAGGCAATTTGTTCAGACCTTTGACTCAACTTTGTAAGGAGAGGATGGAGGATAATTATCCTGTTTATGTCCTCTGCTTTTTCTTCCCTTCCGTTTAAACGCTCTGTATCCTTCCCAGGCTCTCACCCGCTGGCCAAGTACCTCGGTTCGGTTGATAATAGATACAGCACTCTGTTTCTGGATGCAGCCTGGAGAGAGCTCTTTAGCAGAGTTGAAGCTCCTAGTTCAGGTAAGAGCTAAAAGTGGCTGTAACAATGGCAGACCAGTAATGGGATATCTGATCTACAGAGCTGTTGGGCCCCACTGGTGCTCTGCGTGGCTCTTCCCAACCCCTTCTCTCCCATCTCTTTCCAGATACTGTGGACATCCCTGGCCGGGTTGCTCAGTTCATTACAGGTGCTAATGTATCTCACCAGCTACCCATTTCAGAGGCCATGTTGACCTACAAACAGAAGAGGTAGGACAGCTTGCAGTCTTCCTTCTTTCCTTTCATCCCTCCTTCCTTGGGTTCTCTTACAGGCCTCGCTCGGTAAGAATGACTTATTTGAACCCCCACAACATGGAGCCCATCCCTCGTGGTGCATGGCTGCATCCCCATATTTCTTGGGGGGAAGAAATATGGGGATGTGGGCGGGCGGGTGGGCGGGCGGGTGGTATCCTGGGCTGGGCAGTGAGGCCTGAGAAGAGGGGGGAAGGCATTGGTTGGTTTTCTGCCAAGTTGAGATAGGGCACACACAGACACAAAACATACTGTGTTGAATGCTCTAAAATAGGCCTTATATGTTTAAAAACAGAATAATCTCTGTGATGCTTCCAAACCAGAACAAAAACTGTACGTTCCTATATGTGTGACACAGATCTTATCTACTTGATGTTGTTGGCCTACCACAGTGTTTCTCAACCTTGGCCACTTGAAGATGTCCGGACGTCAACTCCCAGAATTCCCCAGCCAGCAAACGCTGGCTGGGGAATTCTGGGGGTTGAAGTCCAGCCATCTTCAAGTGGCCAAGGTTGAGAAACACTGGCCTACCCATTATGATCTGATATCTCCCTGCCTCTCTCCCCCCACCCCCACCCAACTATCCTTCTGGGAGCACCAGGCGGTTGTTGCTTCGACGTTACACGATCTCTTTTCCGTGTGTTTCCAGGGAACACGATCAGCTCTTGCTGTGTGATCCTCATACAGCTCTTAAAGGACAGGGCAGCCGGGAAAAAGCAGAATAGGAGGGCAGTTTTTTTTCTGCTTTTGCCCCAGGATAAAGGCTGGCCTGGACAGTCATTTGGGGAATTGCAAGTGCTGTTTGTGTCCTTCCTTCCGCCCCAGTTCAAGCGTGTGGGGTACATCATGCCCCACTGTTCTCTGCTTTCCCCCTGCAGCCAAGAGGGGCTGACACACAGTATGTACAGCTTTGGGTTGCTGCACTCAAAGTGGAAGGGGTGGGGGCTTCTGGGGAAGTCGGGAAGGGACTCTGCTTATTGCTGGGACATTCCTAGACTGAGGAAAGTTCCGCCCTCCCCAAGCAGACTTGTTATTGAATTGGAGGCATGGTGATATTTTCATTTTCTATGAGCCATTTTAAGCACCGCTAAAAAGAAAGTTGCATGTCTCAAAGCAAAGCACCGGCCTTCAAAATCCTCTTTATTTCCAAGGATGCCTTCAGCTTCCACAGAGGCCCCACAGATGTTTTCACAGACCGGCAATGCCGACCTTTGTTTTAGATTTGCCCAGCGAAAAAGGCAGAAGACGCCCTGGGGGCTAGAGAAGGTAGCAGGGGGACAACCTAACCGGTTTGCTTCCTGGCGAAGTGACGTTTTCTGTCTGACAGATTCTCTGTAACAGTTTTCCCTTAAAGGACCCACCAGACTCCACCAGCACTTGGCCTTATTATTGGGGAGGTCTTATCTTATTATTTTTGAGGTGCAGGAGGCAGCAAGCATGGTCACCTCATGGCTGCTGCTGTGTTACAATTGTTTCAGAGAGGGCTTATTTTCAGGGGAGGGCTTATTTTAGCGCATGCGCTCAAAAGCCCAATTGGGTTTATTATCCAGGGAGGTCTTATTTTGGGGAAAACAGGGTACTAAGAGGAGCCTAAAGAGTTTTGAATAAATTGTTTCTATCTTTCCCCCACTAAACTCTCTAAAAAACAGAAGAGAGACTTTCCCATACTCCAAAGTAGGTAGTAGGTGGAGAGAACCTGTCTTTGGCCTTAGTATGCCATTCATACATTTGTATTTCTTCTGGTAGTTCTTTGCCACCCATTTCTCAGAGAGTGCATGTATTCTGTTAGCACATCTCACCTCATAATGCGGAGCCACGGGGAGACGTGGGTTATGGCATTGGATGCACATTCAGTCAGTGTGTGGGGACAGAACCCAGTCAACATCCCAGTTGACCAGAGAAGGCACTAGTGGTGCCGCTGGTGAATTGTTTGTAATGCATGGAGTTCCAGGTCACTTCAGACACCCTGTTGCTGCACGGAAAAACAATTAGAAAATAATTTAAGTGCAGCAGCAATGATTTGCACTTTTTTCATGTTTGGTTTCTGAATGGAGAGGACATGGCTAGATCTGTGAGGGCATCGACACGACAGCCACGCAAAATGAACGGAAAAGGCCTGTAGCAGAAGTTGACATGTCCCTCTTTAGCCGTGGTCTCTGCCAGGCAGGAGATCTGTTGTGGATGACGAAAAAAGGCCTCTCTTGGGCAGCAAACACATTTTTAAAGAAGTCATTCTGTTTGATTGACTGGTGGCAATAGGTTTATTTGATGGAACAGTCTGTTTTTTAATCTTTAAAGCAGTGTTTCTCAACCTTGTCAACTTGAAGATGTCTGGACTTCAACTCCCAGAATTCCCAGAATTCCCCATTCGCTGGCTGGGGAATTCTGGGAGTTGAAGTCCAGACATCTTCAAGTTGACAAGGTTGAGAAACACTGCTTTAAAGGGATTGGCCTCTTCTTCACTGCTGTTAGTTTGGTATCCTGTACCTCAGCAAACTCTCCCTTTCCACATCTCTCTCTCTTTTTCTCTTATTATCATTCTCTATTTCTGTCTTGTTTGAATTCTGCCAGATTTTACGTTCTCTTTGCATTCTGATTGTGGCTTATAACATCCAAAAAGAACTGGTTTTGGGCCTCTGGGAAAGGGCAGGCAAATGGGCCGGGTGACAGGGCAGGTGATGCACCCAGGCTGTCATATCCAAGGCTCCACCAAATGTGGAACCTGTGCTGGTACCAATGTTTTGTGGGACAGCTCTTTCTTTCTCTGAGACATGTGGTGAGTGCTTGCAACCTCAACACTGCAAAGTACGGTAAGTATGTTAAGTGGGAAATGGTTGAAAACATTTGAAATCTTCCTGATCCTCTTTGTGGAATTTGAGTTGTCTTATGCTGAAAGCTAACCAGGAAGGATGGTGAAGGGAAGTATGCAGTAGAGCACCCCAAGGCTCTGTTTTAGGCCCAGTTCTCTTCAACATCTTCATCAAATGGGGAACTCATCAAATTTGCAGATGACACCAAGCTGGCAGGAATAGCCAACACTCCAAAAGATAGACTTAAGATACAGAAGGATCTTGACAAACCTGAACATTGGGCACTATCTAACAAAATGAAATTCAATGGTGAAAAAAGTAAGGTTCTATATTTAGGCAAGAAAAACAAAATGCACAGGTACAGTATAGGTGGTGCCTTGCTCAATAGTAGTAATTGTGAAAGGGATCTTGGAGTCCTAGTGGACAACCATTTAAATATGAGCCAGCAGTGTGCAGCAGCTGCCAAAAAAGGCAACACAGTTCTAGGCTGCATAAGCAGAGGAATAAAATCAAGATCATGTGAATTGTTAATACCACTTTATAATAGTAAGGCCACGATTGGAATACTGCATTGAGTTTTGGTCACCATAATGTAAAAAAGACGTGGAAACTCTAGAAAGAGTGCAGAGAAGAGCAACAAAGATGATTAAGGGAGTAGAGACTAAAACATATGAAGAATGGTTGCAGGAACTGGGTATGTCTAGTTTAATGAAAAGAAGGACTAGGAGAGACATGATAGCAGTGTTCCAATATCTCAGGGGCTGTCACAAAAAAGAGGGAGTCAAATTATTCTCCAAAGCACCTGAGGGTAGAACAAGAAGCAATGGGAGGAAACTAATCAAGGAGAGAAGCAACTTAGAACTGAGGAGAAATTTCCTGACAGAACAATTAATCAGTGGAATAGCTTGCCTCCAGATCCAACACTGGAAGTTTTAAAGAAGAGGTTGGATAACCATTTGTCTGAAGTGGTGTTGGGTTTCCTGCCTAAGCAGGAGTTTGGACTAGAAGACCTCCAAGGTCCCTTCCAACTCTGCTATTCTATTCTATTCTATTCTATTCTATTCTATTCTATTTGTAACCCCTCTCTAACACACTCACTCAAGGGCCACCAGGCACTGGGCCTTTCTTCTCTCTCCTTCCTTCCACCCGTTGAGTCCAATATAGCACTGATGGCCCAGCCTTGCCAAGTGAGATAGGCACTGTGTGTTGTCTCCCAGCACCAGTGTCTAACTGCTTGCATTCAAGGGGTGCTGACACCTGTCCCTCTTCTTGGTTTTTGGCATTCAAGGAAAAGAAGCCTCTATTTTGATTTTTATATCAGGTATTGGACTGTGGCTTGCTGCAGTGTTGCCTTTCTCTTCTGTGTCCGTCCGTCTCATCTCTTTGTCTAGGAACAGAATGAGTGCTTCCCCTGCCTGTCTTGCCTGAGGCCAGGCTGCTGGCTGTCCCTGGTTGCATGTGAGAACTCCCGCCTGTGGAAGTTGCAGAGAAGGAAGCTGGCCTGTCTTCCTTCCTCTCGAGTCTCTTCTGCCTTTGTCCCTTTGCCTTCCCGCCTTTCCTGCGCACTGTGATCCTGTGCTCAGCATTGGGGTTGTGCCGGGGAGGGAGGGAGTGGGGGGGGGAGTTGGCTATGCTATGTGAGAGTGAGGGAACCATCCCGCTTCCTTCCACCTTCCCGAGAAAGAGACACCATTGCTTGCCTCTGCGATAGCTGCTTGTTTATTACATCAGGCTTTTGCTGGGGTTGCCTGGCCAAATCCTGGAGTCAGTCCATTTCTCCCAAAGCTGCCCTTTCTGCTTGTGTCCAACGGCACTGCAAGGGGAGGGGGCAGAGCTATTTGACGGCGGTTGGTAACGTGGCCAGCAAAGGACGATGGGAGGCAAAGCTTTGGGTGAGCTCCACTTCACAGGTGGCCTTTGCAGGGAGAGAACTCTGCAGGGGCTTGCTATTTGTAATTGCCTCTGTTCCGTTTTTACAGCCCGGATGAGGATTCCTGCCAGAAATTTGTGCCGTTTGTTGGGGTAAGTGCGTTGGAGTGCATCGGCCAAGTAATTGCTAGAGCAGTTTTCCAACCTTGGGAACTTTAAAATGTGTGGACTTCAACTTCCAGAATTCCCCAGCCGTTTTCTTTGCTTCTTGAGAGATGCCTGCAGGAGAAATTGAATGGGTGTGCCTTGCATGAAGGGGTCTGTTGCAAGTTGTTGTTGTTTTTTATTGTTGTTGTGAAGCGGTGGGTGGGCCTATCTGGGAGGTTCTCAGGGTGTGGCCAAAAAGTCAAGATGACAGACACAATGGAGCAATGACATTTCCATCTGCGGTGCACATTAAAAAAAAACAAAAAACAGGCACCGTCTGTGACTTTTTTTTTTATAAACGTTTTTTTTAAATTTTAGTTTTTAAAACAGACACACCACAAAAAATCCTCCTTCTTTACATACTGTAGAAAGTGTATCAGTTGGTTACAAAAAAATTTCGTGCATCTCTTCCACAATCACCCATAATTCATATTAACTCAGGTATTTTAAATCAAATATATTTATACATATTACCCTCATCATACCTCCATTCTCATTTGACTATAATTGTTTAAACATCCTTCATCATAAAACATACCAAAATTCAAGATGTAACCACACACTGGCATCTCATTTGCTATTTCTAGTATCCTCCAATAACACTATTCCTTATGGCCTATTCTAGCTAAACATCAAAAATATTTAGTAACAAAAATGTCTAATTCTGTGACTTTTTGAACCCCACACTGTGGGCCTCCATAAACACACCCTCCCAGATCTACCTGTCAGGGTGGTGGAATATTGCCTGTTGCAATTTCTTGGCTTTGAGCAATTTTTCCTTCCACACAGGTGGTGAAAGTGGGACTTGTGGAACAGTCCTTCAGCACTTCAGGTGAGAGATGGGCACGGTTGGTGGTAAGAGTTGGGTCCTTGAGGCAGCAGCCTTGCTCTGTTTTCACTCCTGTTTTGTGTCCCTGCAGACCAGGGAAAACGTGGGGTAATTATAGGCCAGAGAGATGAAATCATGCTATGGGCAACCTGCCTCAACTATAACGTCTCCTGGTCTTGCACATCAGTGAGGCTGAGGTTTTTGAGGAGAACAACAAAAACCGGATCCAGGACTGGTCATGCTTCAATCAAATCATGGCAGTTCTCACATTCGATTGTATTGAAATTTGGGACTTTCCTCTTTAAACCCACTTGTCCTTTTCAACTTTTTCCCGATACCATTAAGGTTTTCAAATTGAGGAGAGTTAGGACCCTTCCCCCTTTGTCCCCACATTCTGTCAATCTCACTCCTTAACCACCGTCCATTTAGCCTGGAGGTCTGGAGGGGAATTGTTACGGCTGTATCTGTTGTTTCATTTGTTTTTTTTGAATCTGCTGAAAGGTACAGTCATGTTCAGATGACTGTGATTACATCTCTCCTTCCTTTTTAAACCCATCATATAACACTGAGGATAGACAAGGAGGTTGGGGAGAGAAATGTAGAGAATAGGCCGATATTCGTTCAAGCAAACATCTGAACATCAAATGCCCTCCAAGAGAAGCATTCATCCACACCTAGCTACTGCATACAGAAACAGCTTCATGTTTTAATTATTGTACTTTTGTTGTTCTCTTTATCCTCTGGGTGATGGTTTTACTATTAATTGGTTTATCAGAATGTTTTTACTGCATATTGTTTTATTTTGTATACCTCTCTGAGGTCCTTGGTATAAAGAGGGTGTTTTACCAGGTTTCCGGGTAGCCCAGGCAATTGGTCCTTTTAGATCTAGAGCAGCGTTTCTCAACCTTGGTAACTTGAAGATGTCCGGACTTCAACTCCCAGAATTCCCCAGCCAGCACTGGCTGGGGAATTCTGGGAGTTAAAGTCCGGACATCTTCAAGTTGCCAAGGTTGAAAAAAAAACACTGATCTAGAGACAAGAAACATAGCAATGAATAAAGAGGTTTTAAGCTTTATTATTGACTTAAGCAAGCAAATTTAAAAGCATAACAGAAAATGCCTATACTGTGTACCAAGCAAGACAATACCCAAATCTCTTACAAGCTATCAAGAGATCCTTAATGACAGCACATACCCCTCCAAGGTCTGGCCAAATTCCCCAGTACCCAGTGCTAGGCTGTGTGCAGAAGCTTCCAGCTTAAAGGCCAGTATTAGGTTTTCATTAAAATCTAGCACCACGATGTCTAAGGTTCCGCTTCTAAGGTCTCAAGACGGCAAGATATGACTTTGACCAGGTGGCACATGACTCTGGGATGGGCACTGAAAGTCTGGAACTTTCACAGATAAGGAAAGCTTTGCAGCTGTGTGAAGACACCCCCCCCCTCCTTTATTCAGCAGGAGTGTAAAGCAAATAGGTTAGCTCAAAATCAGCCCTAAACTTTTAAACTTTTCTTAATATGAACGAGAAATAAAAATATGTCGCTCGACTCCTCAAAATACAATGGAATTCCACTTTGCCATTACAGAGACATACAATTGAGATATTGTCTTGTGACTTGTATGAAATGTAGATCAAGAGAAGAGGTGTCGTACTATGGGAGAAAAAGTGCTGTTTTGACATTTGTCTTTGAGAAGACCGAAAACGACAAGCGTGTATTGTTACCGAGTAAAATTAAATGCCTCTCCCTGCATTCTCCCTCCCTTCTTTTGGATAATGGAATAGGAATCAAATAATAACACTTGGTAGCTATTGTGGCTCTAGGGCAGAGGTGCAGCCAATTTATCTCTGCAGCACATTTTTTACCAAGATACTGTGCTGAAAATACTTGTTCAAATATAAATATCACTATATCAAATGTGCCCAGTTGCATGAATTCAATTACAGTTCATTTGGAAAATACCAAGTGTAATTAAGCATAAAATAAATCATGTACATTAATCATGTCTAATAATAATAGCACATTCAGTAGTTCGCATCTAGATAGACCAGAGAGGAAAAAAAGACTGAAAATGAAGCATAGAAAGTGGAAAAACATGGGGGGGGGGGGGGGGAGGTTGTTTCAACCATGAAGAGATTCACTGGAATCCTATGTCTTGGGATCACAGAAGATGCTTCAAGCTAGCTAGTAGACAGCAGGGCAATCAGGAATCTCAAGGCACAATGTTGTTTTGGTTCCAGATGTGGGAAAAAGCAGATGCCAACACCATGCCATGGTTTTTTGGTTTTTTTCCTGAATTGTCTGGGAACATACCACATAACTGTTGAAAAACTGCTTTCAGACCACAGTGGTTGGGTTGACACAATGGACTTAGCTGAAATCATATTGTGGCGTAGCTTGGGTGCAAATCCAGCTAGTGCCTGTCTTTTCCTTGTTCCTTCCATACTAAATACCTTGGGAAGTTTGGTAGGGCAAGACATGTGGAATCAGCCCAGTTCTGATAGCCGATAAAAATCTCCTTTTGCGCCTCATTCCATACAGCCACGTCTCTTCACTCACACATACATACACCCCAGTGCTCTGGGCAAACAAGACATATAATCAGCTGCTTTATCACAATTTTCCCTAGTTGATTCTGATGATGCTACCATCTGCTCCACCTCGCTGCTGAGCTCATCGTCTCCATCTGGTGGAGGGATCCCTTATACCAAGGAAGCTATAGGAACCCCTCCACCCTCTCCCTCTGTCAGCAGTGGGCTCTCAGGAACTGGGTAAGCACTTTTCAATTTACTTACGGCCGTTTGGTGATAATATTAACTGGATAGAAGCCTTGCGTTTAGCATATTTAGGTTGGCATCATTGCTTTGGATAGCAGGCTGCCCCAGGGTTTATGTAGTGTTACACAACCAGATTCCCATTTTGTTGAGGGCATAAAAAGGTGTTAGCCTTTACAATGCTTAAAGCACCATTGCACTCCATAATCTTTCTTGGAGCACCCCCCACCCCCAGCATAAATGGGGTGAGGGGTGGGGGAAGGACAGAGGAGAAGAGCAGACTCAATTCCACCATTGAGGCTCAAGAGATTCCAAAGGATATGAGCCCATGTTTTGCACCCCTGGGCTAATTCAGTTCTCCCAAGAAGATGGAATGATTCCAAGGAGTCATGACAGGAACAGATGAGCAAAAGAATGTAGTTATCCAGTTAGTTTATTCTTACTGTAGAAATGCTGGAGGTATTGCCAGAATTATTTGTTTGGGGACTGTAACAATATTGGCACAGGAAGGTGGCTCCATGAGAAAAGAATATCAAGAAAATGCAACTATTGAACAGCTGGAGACCATTAAAGGCATGAGATAATATCAAAGACTTTACAGTGATACTGGGCTGTAAAACAATGCCTTGAAAAATAAACAGGGGCAAGTCATTCGATTTACACGAATAGCAGCCTTTTTGCTCAGAGGAACGCTGTCCAGTAAAAGTCAAAAAGCAAACATTAACAGCGCATGAGAGATCAGAATACTTCAGAATTTAGCTAAATGACAGCACGTTGATCTCTTCTTCTCTTGTAGGCTGGATGGTACAGTGCCATCTATTCCTGCACAACTTCATTCTCATGGTTTTTCTTTTTCTTTTCTTTCAGCAATTTGAGCCCTGGTGTGGAGGTGATGGGTCTGCAGGTAGACTACTGGACAGCTCAGGGGCCAGAGAAGAGAAAAGAGGCTGAAAAGCGCGAAATAGGCATCAAGAACACCCTGAAAAGCAACTTCCGCTCCCTGCAGGTCAGCCGCATCCCTAGTCCAGGAGAGCTCATCCCACCCAACACCATGGCCATGACTGTGGTCACCAAGGAGAAAAACAAAAAAGGTAACCAAATCATCTAAGGAGCATTTTCCCCCCTCAGGTTGTCTCACATTGTTTGCCTTTAGTCACACTGAGGGCCCTATGGGTATAAATTAACATAGTGCATAAACAAAAAATGCTTGTGGTTTGATGTAGACTCTGGGAGTAGCTACTCTGCCCATTTGTGGCTTAACTATAGTTTGGATTTAGCTCTGTTGAGCCATGATCTTTTTGTGGCAGTGATGTTCCTGAGCAAGAAACCTAAGGAGAAGGATTTGGAACCCAAAAGCCAAGTGATCGAGGGGATCACCCGCCTGATCTGCACAGCCAAGCATCAAAACACCATGTTGCGTGGTAAGTGAGTCAGCTCAAAGTTTTCCAGGTTGGGACATATCACGGCAGAATTCTTCTCCCTGACAAGGTCAGAGAACAGGTCTCCATGTGGCTCTGCCAAGTTTTTTCCCCTGATTTCCCCAATCTGGTGAGCTCCAGATGGTTTCCAGTGTCCATATATCTTATCAGTTTGAGGAAGATCCTTCACAAAAAAGCTAGGGTTGAATTTCTTCGCCAGCACCATCACGCAGTGTTTTTTATATAATATGGCTCTTTTCTCCCTTCACACATGCCCCAGAGCTTGACCTAGATATTTATCCTGCCTTTGGCGCTCCTAGAATGATAATGGCCTGTCACCTTTCTTACAGTTTGTATTGATGGTGTGGAGTGGAACGATGTGAAGTTTTTCCAGCTGGCTGCCCAGTGGCCAACACACGTCAAACATTTTCCAATTGGCATCTTCGGCTACTCAAAGAGCGTGTGATACGAAAGAAGCCGTATGGAAGAGTCCGGGCTCTGCCAGACAGACCAGGAGGAGGAGCATCCGCTTCCTTTGCTTCTGAAGACTGACTGCCCATACAGAGCCGACTCTGGCAAGGGCTCTACTTGCTCCATTTGTTCTGTGCAGGGAGCATCCCGATTTGCTTTATGTCTCACCCATGAGTTTTTTTAGTTTAACGTGAACTTGGGTTGTAGGAAAGGGAAGGAAGACAGGTGCACACACAAAAACACAAGAGAGAAATGGCTTTTCAACACAGACTCTTGAGACTAGAATATCAGACCTGTCTTCTCTGTTCATGTGACATCAGGAACGAAAGAGGCTGAGCAGGATTGAATAGCTTCCCAAGTTGCTTGTGGGAAGGTGGGACAGAGTTCCTTTCCATGCCTTGTCTAGCTGGCTTGGGCAAGAAATGGGAAGGCAGGTCTTCTTTTAACTTGCTGCTACCTTGTAAATCTCTCATGGGGAAAAAACATGTGTTAAGACCCTTTTCCTAGAATTGCTTAGCCAGGCTTGCCCAGAAACATTCTGGACCAGTTGACCTCTGCCCACAAGTGCCAATTGGCAGTCCCCTGTCGCAGAATTCACCGAGGGCTACGGCATCTTGCAGTTTACTTTTTAACATGGAGCCACTTTTCCCTGTCTCTCCTCTTATTTGGAGTGGAGCTGGCATTGTTTGACTTCTCACGCAGTTGGAATGTGTAGAGCAGAGTATCTAACACAAGACTAAGGGGTTGACAACCGAGGATGAGCACGATTTCTGGATCTGCTCCAGAGGCTGCTTAACAGGAGGTGGTATAGGAGCCATTTTGTGTTGTTCTTAACCTTGCTCAAACTGTTCTTAAGGAAGCAGCGAGAGGAACTGTTTCCTCCATTCATCAGCTGTGAGCACAACAGAAAGAGATGGCACAAAGCTGGACTTCTGCAAGGAGAAAATGGTCCAGGCTGTGCCATGAACCAGCAGGCAAGAGTACTCTTTTCCAGCCAAGTAAAGGGAAGAATCGTAGAAATAGATTCTGAATGAACACCCTTTCAGTAAAATAGAGGGGGGGAAACCTTTGCTAAGCAGTATTGGGGAAGGGAAGAGGGAATGGGGCAGGGAGGCTTAAATTCTTCTTCAGAGTAAGGAAATGTACCTTGAGGGAGGGGGTTAGGCCATTTTCTCCCCAGAAGTATTTTAGCTCTGCATAAATGTTGCATATTTGTTTTCTTTGCCTGTAACCACACTGCTGTGCCCTGCTGTATAGGTAAGGTCAAGTACTAATATCTAAAGCTCATGGAAGTGGTGGGGCAAGCTGGGCCCCTCCCACCTCTATTCAGACGAAGGAAAAGGTGCTCTCGTGTGATGGAACCGGCTTATGAATCAACACACTCCATTTGTAGCCAGTAAGAGTGCTCCCTTTCCCCAGATCAGCACTTTGCCCGGACAGGTCTCAGGGTAGTTACTACATCCACAAGTTGTATCCAGTTCCACCTTTGCTGTGTTGTTGTAATAGATCTGTGGCACTGGCAGACTGATGAAGCTGGCGAGTAGGAGATCCACTGGCAAGGTCAGGTGCAATGATGTGCAGGTGGGGGTGGGGGGGATAGTCACAGACCTTTAAAAATGCTTAAGTTGATCAGGAGAGATCGAGCGAGTGAGTTTGGGAAAATACAGTAAGTGTCAGAAGGCAGCTACTAGTGCCTCCTTTCCTTCCCTAGCTGGATTCACAAATGTCCCCATCCATTCTCTTATCCCTAAATCATGCAGGCTCCAAAGGCCAGGACCTCTACCTTCCTGGAGCTTGTGTCACTAGAACTGCCAAACCAACGTCCCCTGCCTTGAAAGTGTGTCCTACCGAACTTAAGAGACCTAAACTGTGGTATTGCGCCTGCCTGGCGAATGCAGCTGCTCGTGGTTAGGAGAGCAGGGATGGTGGGTAAATCCCATTTTTTACAAGATTCTATTTTTGTTAATGTAAGGTTGCTTTCTGGATTAATTTTAATAAATTAATGCTGGTACCATTGTGACTGAGAGCATCGACTTGATTTTATTCTGTTTGGAATTGCATCTTCTTCTTTGTGGTTTAGAGGCACAAGTCACCAGTCAAAGGATTTCACAAGTGAAGAGGTTCTTAGTTTTGGATTTGCTTGAATACTTGAGGCTTCCCCCCTGAAACAGTCTTAAAAAGTATGGAGAACTTAAGAAACAGACATGAAAGTGGGAGTGGGGGAGGTGTCACCCAGAAGAAAACAGCACAATTCAACTGGCAGCTTTAGGTCTTTTGTGTGCAGTTAAGCAACTCTACTGTCCACCTACTGTAGGCATTCCTATTCATTAACTGGGAACACAATAAAAATATGGTCCGTTATCCTAGCAGCTCTTGACAGAAGTGAATGACTATATTTACCCCATTATAGTTCCTTGACTGCTTGTTTATGAACCAAGATGACATAATCTTTTTGAGGGCATTTAGTATTGAACTATATGCCAAGACATGGCAGGATCAGGATAAGAACTACAATTAATGTGGCCACTTCCCATGTTTTAATGAATATTCTCTACCTTTGAAATTACAATTCAACAGCAATTGTTGAATGGACTGTTAAGAGCTAAAGCAAAACCTTTTTATGAAACTCAGTGGACTCAGACTTACATACCACTGTAGATCTATAAAATCATCAGGCATCACTGGGAGTCAGCATATAACTTTCATAAATAATAATCATCTTAAGTTTTGCACAATAGTGAAAAGCGTAATGAAATCATTGCATCAATTGTGGACAATCAGTGACTGTGGAGATACATACGCCTCCTTTCCTAATTGACTTTCATCAAACTGTTGGGATAGCAGTCTGTCTATCTGGGCAGGGAGGAGAGAAATAGAGAAAGGGAGGAAAGGAGAATGGAGCAGGATGCTCCAATCTTTTGCCTGCAGAGATTACAGTTCTGTTGCCAAATGAATGCAGTCCTCCTTGGAGAAAAATGCAGCCTATTCCTGCTACCATTATTGATGTAAAAAATATAAGGTAATGAAACACGTATCTGGTATTTAAACTTTACCCCTTGCACACAGAACACGATTTGTGTGGCAAGGGAGGTTTTGAAGGAAAGCCTACAGTATTTTCTTTTTAAAATTAAATCCTGGAGGATTTTGCACTACAAACAAAGGCAAACATACGTGTCCCGGGATAATGTTGCAGGATCCAATCTGGGTTGGTGACCGAGGCCAGAGGTTTAGTCTTTTACACTAAATCATCATACTCTCCAATTCAATCACCTGTAGTCCCTTTTGGCTTCCTCTTAGCCCAATCCTATTCTGTGATGGAACTACATATTGCTAAAAAATATTTACAAAGGAAGGAAAAGTATGTCAAGAAAAGAACTGAGTGGGAAGATACAAAATGAAAAAGATCTGTTAGCCGCAAAAGAATTAACCATAAATGCTCAGCTGAAAGTTGCTTTTCATAAATGTGAAATACTTACAGTTCTTCTACCAGCTAAGGAATTCTCTTTCCATTCCGCGATTGTGGAAGATGGGAAGATGTGCAAAAGGCTTCCCGGAGCATACAAAGTAAAGCAGATCCTATTTGTTGTTTTTAATTTATTGAAGGTGGGAGTGAAGCTGTTGGGTTTGTGAGCCAGAACCACTAGTTTATGCTATTTCATGCACAATTGCGGCTGTAGTTCAAAATGTAACATTCTGTATATTGCCAAATTTGTCTTTATTTGGAATTTGGCAATTGATGCTCTTCCAAGATTTTGGATAAGATATAGAAAAGAACTGAAGTGGAAGGCAGCTGTGCCACGTAACTAGGTAGCTCAAAATATACACCATGGAAATGTTAGCATCAGAAATATTGCTGAACAGGAACGTCCACCTCTCATTTTTACATCTCAAGCAATCTACCACTATAGGGGGAAACAAAATAAGGAGTCCCCAGCCAATTAGTTGCCATAGTGAAATAAGCAACTACTTGCTCATAATGTGCAAAATGCAAATAGGTAAATCATCTGAAATTGTATGTTGCAAATAAAATAATTAAAAAATGAATAATTTTCTTAACTTCAAGGTTAAGGAAATGGAACAGGTACCTCATTTTTTACACGGATCTAAAACTTCCTTTCATCCAATCTTTATCAACTATTATTGGGCAGGGATGCAAGGGTCTAAATAAGAAACCCAGGTGATAATAGAAATGCTAAAAGCTTATTCTTTACTAAGGACCGACGAGTGTTTTTTCTAGGTAAATGAACATGGATTACAAAAACACACTCGTTGTTTTGCCCTGGGTCCTAACAAGGAGAAGGGCGGGGTATAAATTTAATAAAATAAATAAATAAAATAAATAAGTTGTAAAGTAGACAAGGACTTTAAATAAATAGGAAAAGTTTGTTGCCTTAAGGCAGGGGTGTCAAACTCAATTTCATTGAGGGCCGCATCAGAATTGTGTTTGACCTTGGGGGGGGCAGAGTGAGTGTGGCCCGCTCGATGTCACTCCAGACAGGGGCACCTGTGATGGCCCGAGCACTATGCCAGCGAAAATAGGCTCCAGAGCTCCATTTTCGGCTGCCACCGCCTCCTGCAATCTCTGGGAGTAAAAACAGCTCAGGAGGACTGCCAGAGGGTTGCAGGAGGCCATGGCAGCCGAAAACAGAGCTCGGGAGCCCATTTTTGCTGGCAGAAGCACCGTGGACCAGTCCGCTGTTTCCAGGGTGGCCCCGCAGGCCAGATCTAAGTACCCCACAGGCCGGATCTGGCTCCTGGGCCTTGAGTTTGACACCCCTGCCTTGAAGCAAGAGTCATGAATTAAATATTATATAAAGAGGAGGATGGATACCAACCATCCATCATATAACAGAAGGGGGGGTTCAACTACATCCTGTGGCAACACAACAGTCTGAAAATAGACAAATACACATGGGCGGGGGAGGGGGAGAATGTTTTGAACTGTCTGGCTTTAGAATGGAGCCACCTTGCTCAAGCTATATAGCAGTGTTTCTCAACCTTGGCAACTTGAAGATGTCCGGACTTCAACTCCCAGAATTCCCCAGCCAGCATTCGCTGGCTGGGGAATTCTGGGAGTTGAAGTCCGGACTTCTTCAAGTTGCCAAGGTTGAGAAACACTGCTATGGAGAAAATAAATGTGTTGAATTATTCCCAAGGTCATGTCCCCCAACTGTGGCCAGGCAGTGGAAGAACAGAGCCAGTTCTTTTCAGGAAGAGGGGGAAAAACTTTACTGGAAAACGTCTCTGTGCAAACACATGGTTCAGATCTTCTTCCCAGCTTTTAATATTGGAGCATTCAGTTCTACATGTAGAAAAGCAGCAGGAAGGACAAAACATAGGACACTCCCTACAGCCTTACTAACCAGAAACCAGTGCTTTTACGAACAGCTTTTAGGCTTACCTTCCTAGCTTGTGTGCCACACACACGCACGCACGCACACACACACACGCACGCACACACACACACAGCAATTTTACCTAAATGTAGAAAATGTCTGTTTCTTCTCCATACAAGGCATATTGGGCACTTTTTTGATTTGCACAGTCTGAAATACTACTTGAGGCTGGTTCTTTGGCACCGCTGGGGTTGGACTATCCACACCTACGTACTGTAAAAATTGTGGAAACTTTTCCTGGCGCTGGACAAAACCCTGATTTAGCAAATGCAAAATACAAGCGAGGACATCCGCACTGCTGCAGCCGTTTCCCAAGAAGTCTGATCCACGCCTCTGTTTGTGGCAGGCATCGATTACCTGGAAGAGGCAAAAAGAATGAATGGAATTGCAGGTAATCCTTGGGTTTTTGAGGGGAAAACTGGCAGGAGGTTGCAAATTGCTCTCACCACTGCCCACCAACACTCCATAGTGCAGCTACCCTTGGCACCCATTTGGTCTCCTACAGCACCCACCCAGGCTCTTTAGAGCAGGGGTCCCCAACTTTTGCAACTTTAAGTCTGAAGGACTTTAGCTCCCAGACTTCTCCAGCCAGCAAAGCTGGCTGGAGAAGTCTGGGAGCTGAAGTCCTTCAGACTTAAAGTTGCAAAGGTTGGGGACCCCTGCTTTAGAGCCTACCCGTAGCACCTGCCCAGCCCCTACTCCCCTGCCGGCAGCTCTCACCCTTGCCTAGGATTCCTGCCTCTTCCCATGCTGTGATGACATGAGGTCCTCAGTTAACCTCCTGCCTGGGCCTGGGGTTACATTGTCAACTGGAATTGCTGCCATTGTCATCACTGAGCAACGTCATGTGACCCTGCACTTTATCACCATATCACTTAGCAATGGAAATTCAAATCTCAGCTGCTGGTTATAGTGTATCTTTGGATGGGAGGACTAAGAGGGTGGAATCCCTGCAATCTCTACCTTGGATACCAGGCTGTCGATATGTATCTCCTTCTCCTCCTTCAGGATTTGGTTGAGGACGCAGCAGATGAAGTTCCTTTTTTCCTCCAAAGCGTGGCATACGTTTTCTTCCACATTCAGGTACATCGTTTTGTGCAAGAGGCACAGGCGCTGACCAGACACGTGACCTAGTACCTCCTCATTCAGTCTTAAAATACCTAGCAAAGAAGACTCAGCCTTAGAGGAGTAGAAAGGTGGGCCTTTGTGAGCCAGAAAGCTCTTTTTCTTTTTCATAACTGAAGCAGGTAAACCAAGTGCTCCATGGGTGTAGCCCAAAGTCAAGATTTCCACCCAACATACTAGAGTTAATCTTCCAAAAGGACAAAATCCTCTCTCTCTTACAAAATATTCTTCCCCACTTACTCTGTCTCTGGGAGAGGATCCCATTCTCCTTTATCAGGGGTTTCAGTGTATTATCTAGGAAGACACGGGAGAGACCTGTGACTTCTAATAGTGCCTCCACAGAAACTTCCTGAAAACAACAGAAGAAAGAACGGCTGAGTATGCAGAAAGAGAGAGGAGAATGCTGTGGCATGTAGTCTTTAAATCTATTCTGAGAGAGATTGTAAGTGCAATGAAATCCCCACTTTCAAGACTGATTAGTGCAGTAAACTACGGACAAGAGGAAGAGATCCTGGCAAAGGGATTCCCAACACAGCCAAGATTTCAAAAAACAATATCCAATTCAGATTAACACTTTTAAACCTCAAACTGCAGATCGGGCTGTGATTATTAAGATAGTAGAACATTTCAGGATTCTTAATTGTCTCAGAATAGACAAACTCTCATTAAAATTGGTTTTATTAATCTAAACATTTTCAATTAATTTGGGGAGCAGCTATAAAATAAGATAGAATCAAGTGAATCATCTGGCAAAATACAAGTTACTTCTCATCATTAGGGACAGAACTTCGTTCGCTTATAAAAACGAGAAACTATATTTATCTACATAATACGGAAATTTCCTCAAATTGGAGTACAATTCAGAGCCAATTTACAACCGCCTTCTTTGTGTGTGTAGCTCCTGGTGGCTGCTTGCACTAATCCAGGGGTGGGCAAACTTTGCAACTTTAAGTCTGAAGGACTTCAGCTCCCAGAATTCTCCAGCCAGCTTTGCTGGCTGGAGAATTCTGGGAGCTGAAGTCCTTCAGACTTAAAGTTGCAAAGTTTGCCCACCCCTGCACTAATCCCTTGCAGTTTTCTTATCAACATTTGGTTTGCCATCACATTCTTCCTACAGCTGAGAGAGGTTGATTGGCCCAAGGTCACCCATGTGGTTTCACACCTAAAGTGGCTCTTAGCTCATGTACTTGCAATTTACTTCTATACTAATATTGTGGTGCACACATTTCTACTTGGTTTGGGAAAAGCTGCATAAAACATTTTTCCCACACATGCAACGTGAGAAATTAGAGGGAACATTAGTCAGGACCTGAGCACTGTTGAAACACAGAAGAATGTACATTTGCAGGGTGGACACCTGCAGGATGCAGCCTTGGTAATCCAGCTCTGCATGGCCCAACCAAGTCCACTGTAAGCGTGGTGGCTTTGTATGCTCCAACCCAAAGCAGCTCTGATCTGCAAGAGATGAAGGGATCAGTGACCAAGATACACCAGCAAAATGGCCAATATCAATCTCAAGCTTAGTGAAATGGCTCATCAAAAATAGAAGTCTAACCTTTAAAATGTCTATAGAGATTATACAATACAATAGTAGAGTTGGAAGGGACTTTGGAGGTCTTCTAGTCCAACCCCCTGCCTAGGCAGGAAGCCCTATACCATTTCAGACAAATGGCTATCCAACATCTTCTTGAAGACTTGCAGTGTTGGGGCATTCACAACTTCTGGAGACAAGCTGTTCCACTGATTAATTGTCCTAACTGTCAGGAATTTCTCCTCAGTTCTAAATTGCTTCTCTCCTTGATTAGTTTCCAGTCATCCAGGTCATGCTTGTCCCAAAGGGGCTTTTTCAACAGATGGCTGGACTCTCTGGGTCTTTCTTGAAGACTTTTTGCTTCTCCTCCAAGAAGCTTGTTCAGTTCTGGGAGGACTGAAGAAGCTTCTTGGATGTTCTTGAAGAAGTATTGAAGAGAGCTGAAAAAGCTTCTTGGAGGAGAAGCAAAACATCTTCAAAGAAAGACCAGAAAGTCCAGTTGCCTCTTGAAAAAGCATCTTTGGGACAACCATCATCACCTTTCATCTCAATCTTACATTTAAATAGTTTCATAACGGGCAATTTCATCCACATGTGCAGCTTTCAGGGAATCAAAGGGCTAGTTCAGGAGTTCCCAAACCTTTGACTCAATTGGAACATTCAGAATGTTGAATCCATGTTACAAACACTCTCACAACATGGAAAGTAAAACACTAAATTACAGCCAGCCTCCATTTGATCTTCTAAGAATGGTACACTTCTACTACATGGCATATTATATTGTATGACCCAGAGATGTAGTTTGAAATAAAAGTCTACATAATGTACAGACTTCCCTTTTCTTTAATTAAGAACATTTTAAAAAAAGGAGATTAAGGTACAGAATTCAGCAGATGCAATATGCTGGCATACCAACACCCTACATTGTTATGCTGAGACTTGGGGACTAGGCCATTCCCTGCCCTTCATATCAACTGGATATCATAATGCTGGTAGAACCAAATCTGATCTTTGCTTGGATCTCTAAAAATCTGTCCCAACTCAGTTTTTTCTCTCATCATCTTTGGGTAAAGTGATATTGATGTGCTTACTATCAACTAAGCCAGAAAGAAATAGAAATGACTGAACAATATTTGGGCTGAGGACAGTGCCATACTCACTCTGGATGTAGAAATCTGCAAACTTGCTCAGGTGCTGACTGAGGGACGAGGGAAAAAACCTGATAGGGTCTTTCAGGTAGCACAGGGTAGGGATGGTCCAGCAGAAGGAAGACAAGAGCAATATCTTCACCTCGGCTTGCTCCTCCTGTGAGAATGACTTCTCCTGCATCAACTGGGAGCAAAACATATCTAGCATCAGGTTTATGGCTTCTGAAGGGCAGCAGAACATTCTAGTAATTTACAACTGGGGGGAAAGAAGATGTGAGAGGGAAAAATGCCTCGACTTTGGAGATTTTAGCCCTAGAAGAAGCATTCCTAGCCAGCTCACCTCTCTCTCTCCCTCTTCTTTCAATCTTCCTTGCTGATCAACTTCCAGAAAATGTTTGTCCAGCTGCTGGAGCTGAAAAAGGTGGAACTCCTGCTGCTGCTGCTCCAGCTCCAGCTCACTAAAGTTCTTCAGCATCTGCTGAGGGTAACGGCTGGGGAAACAGAGTCCAATTTGCTCCACTACAGCAGATTCCATCCATGTCTTCCCTTGAGACAGAAGACGATCTCCTAGATAATATCTGGAGAGACAAGGAGATGGGTGAAATAAAAACAAAACACCTAGAGCTCTCCCATCAGCCTACACTCATTCCCATGCCCTCACTGACACCCTGCTTCTGAAATATAGGCCTATCTATGTGTCTATGGACATTCTCAGTCATCCAGGTCATGGTTGTCCCAAAGGTGCTTTTTCAGGAGGCAACTGGACCTTCTTATTTTTTCTTTGAAGACGCATCCAAGAAGCTTCTTCAGCCAATGAAAGCATGCAAATGACCAGCTGTCTGCAAGGAATATAAATCCTTCCATTCCCCACCATCCATTCAGACCTGAAGAAGCTTCTTGGATGAGAAGAGAAATGGCTTCAAAGAAAAAACAAGAAAGTCTAGTTGCTTCCTGAAAAAGCACTTTTGCGACAGGCCTATTTAGTTATGCAAGAACCAGACTAATCTGCCCCTCTGGCCCCATTAGCCCTCAGAACAAAATCTAGTACCACACTTGTATTTCTGAGGATGGTTTCATGCAGACTAAAGTGCGTAATCACTACTGCCCAGGAACTTGCAGCATGAGATCAGTCTCCTTTGTTTGCAGGTGCAGCAAACTCTTCTTTCCTTTCCTTTCCCTCACCGATAGAAATGTTCAAAAATGTTGGCTAATTCCAATTCTGCCAGGAAACTGATGGGCTCAAGGCTCTGTTGTAGACGCTGCACATTTTCTGTGTTAGTTGAGTCTGTCCAGTTGTCTCGGATCCATTGGTCAATGTATTGGGCAAACTTCTCGCTCACCTGAAGTCATAGAAAAGGAGGTGCCAAGTGTCAATCACTAAGTGATATAGCTGTTAAATAAGTTGCACATGACTAGACCCAATTTTACAACAATTTTTATAATAGTCATTAAGCAATTCATAGGGTCATTAAGTGAATCATGCAGTCATTAAGCAATTCTGGTTTGTCTAATTGGTTTTGCCTATCAGAAGCAGACTGGGAAGTAGCCAATTGTGATCATTTGATCGCAACATGCTGAAACTATCATAAGTTGCCAAGCACCCAAATTGTGATCATGTGACCAGGGGGCTGGTGTCATGATTGTAACTTCACAGATGGGTTGTAAGTGACTTTTTCCAAGGCAGACCTAACTTTGTACCATCAGGTAGTAAGTCAAGAATTACCATAGTTTTCTTTGGGTCACGTTAAAAGTTACAATTTAATTATAACACCTGTATCATTTCATTTGAAGGCATGTATTAGTCAAACCAATATAGAAAAAAAAATCAAGAAAAAGCTTTTTGTCACACAATGCTTAAAAGCAGCATCTGATAGCTAATTTTACAGAGCATACCCTACATTGAGTATAACTCTGATGTCTTGTATCAATGGAATTTGGAGCAAGGAAGACCTATAAAATGTGGTTTGTTAAAAGTACAAAAATGTTTGATTCTTAAATAGGCAGATTCTGAAAAATCACAGAAAAGACATGAACAGATATTGGGACTGTCATTTTCCCTCTATAAAATTGTCTCAGGAAACAACATTAAACTAATACAAGAATTTGAAAGAAAATGATGCTACCTTAAGCTGTCCATTCATAAAGGTTTGTCAAGGATGAGATATGAACAGTTTAGTCATTATGAGATTGGGAAGACTGTAAAATAGAAATAGAAACAAGCTACCTTGTTTTCCTAAATGAGCAGCTCAACTACTTCTTATTCTTGTGTGTGGTATAGATTTACAGTAAATAATTTATATTCCTTATTAAAAGAAACCACATTGGTTATATACGAGCATGGTACATTCAAAGAAAACTTTATGCATTTCTGAATTTTCCCCCTCTTTTTAAATATATAATAGAATTGTGTTTCAGTCAATCTTTATATCTCAGTTTTTTTAAAGGTAAACAGTTGTATTTAAGACTAGCCGTTCCTGGCCACGCGTTGCTATGGCCAAGTCTGGTTAAATGGCCAACCAATCTGTGTGTAGATTTACACCTGCACGCACAAACACGTACACACAACCACCGTATAACCTACCTACTTCCTTTTTCCCTCTCTCCCTCTACCTACCTACCTACTGTATTTCTCCCTCTCCCTCTCTATCCCTCTACCTACCTACCTACCTACCTACTGTATTTCTCCCTCTCCCTCGCTATCCCTCTACCTACCTACCTACCTACCTACCTACCTACCTACCTACCTACCTACTGCATTTCTCCCTCCCTCTCTCTATCCCTATACATGCCTACCTACCTACCTACTGTATTTCTCCCTCTCTCTATATATCTACCTACCGACCGACTGACATAAAGGATGACATAATACCTGTGGCCCACTGCTCTCTCTGTATCCATCTACCTACCTTTTTAAAGAAATTTTTATATTTCCATTGCGTGTACCTGGTACAAGTGTGACATCTACACAATCTATATATATCATTGGTGCCGTACTTGAAAAGGAACGTTATGTGAAAATTTGGAAGCGATCGGTGCAGTACTTTTGGAGATTAGCGGTTTTGAACAAACTCTTGTTACATCTTTATTTATATAGATGATACACAGCTGTTCAGGAAGGTTTATTTAAAATCCAAAATATACCTTGTAATTCTTTTCAGGGAGCAGATCTGGCCTTGGGCCTCAGGTTCCCTACCTCCATTCTAGGGAGATACCTTAGTTCCAAACCATTCATCCCTTACTCACGTGGGCAGCTGACGAGAAGGGCAGCTGTACCAATCCTTCAGAGAAGCCATTGCGCAAGGCCAACAAGAACGACATCTTCTGCCCAAACAACTCCTCCATGGCAGTACGGAGGTGCTGATAGATGCTACGGTATTGCTCTACAAAGTCAGGGGCCTGCCAAAAGGACTTTAAGAACTGTTTCACCTGGAACCGAAGCATATGTAGTGTTTTAAAATCATAACCTTTCTATCTGGTTCAGTGGAACCAAACTCAAGGTAGCCTTTTGCAGTGCCAAATCTTTTTTTCATGCAAGACCAATTTTTTCCCCCCACAGCCAACTGCTGTTTTGGAATGTTTTACCAACATGTGTAATTTTCTACCTTTCTATAACCCAAAGGCCTAAGGAATGCACTGGGCTTTCATTTCACAATAAAAATGAAGCCACCTAACAGTGGACAACAATACAATAATACAATACAATAGCAGAGTTGGAAGGGACCTTGTAGGTTTTCTATTCCAACCCCCTGCGTGGGCAGGAACCTTATACCATTTCAGACAAATGGCTATCTAACATCTTTTTAAAGACTTCCAGGGTTGGGGCATTCACAACTGCTGGAGGCAAGCTGTTCCAGAGGTTAATTGTTCTAACTGTCAGGAAATTTCTCCTTAGTTCTAAGTTGCTTCTCTCCTTGATTAGTTTCCACCCATTGCTTCTTGTCCTGCCCCCAGGTGCCTTGGAGAATAGTTTGACTCCCTCTTCTTTGTGGCACCCTCTGAGATATCGGAACACTGCTATCATGTCTCCCCTGGTCCTTCTCTTCATCAAACTAGACATACCCAGCTCCTGCAGCCGTTCTTCATATGTTTTAGTCTCCAGTTCCCTAATCATCTTGGTTGCTCTTCTCTGCACTCTTTCCAGAGTCTCCACGTCTTTTCTACATCGTGGCGACCAGAGCAGACACACACTTTTTCTCTGAGAATTTGGTATCCAACCGGCCTTTCTTAAAAATCTCTGGATTCTGATATAGAGTCCTAAGAACTCCTTCACTTTCAATAGCGCGTGCACACACACGCACACACACAATAAGGAAACATGAAATATACATCAATTGCTTGACTGCACAGATAATGTCAGTGCAAAGCCCAGTTTGCATCAGCAGACGCAAAAGCCCTATACCACATCATCCTTCTTGATACATAGTGTCACACTCTATGAGACCACACTTGGTAAGGCCACACTTGGAATATTGCATGTAGTTTTGGTCACTACGATGTAAAAATCATGTTGAGACAAATGGTGGGATTCAACATTTTTTACTACCAGTTCTGTGGGCATGACTTGGTGGGCAAGTCAGGGGAAGGATACTGTAAAATCTCCATTCTCTCCCAATCAGCTGGGACTCGGGAGGCAGAGAATAGATTGGGGCGGGGCCAGTGAAAGGTGGTATTTACCGGTTCTCCAGAACTAGTCAGAACCTGCTGAATTGAGACTCTAGAAAGAGTGCAGAGAAGAACACCGATGATTAGGTGACTGGAGGCTAAAACATAAAGAAGGAACTGGGTATGTCTAGTTTAATGAAAAGAAGGACTAGGGGAGACATGATAGCAGTGTTCCACTATCTCAGGGGTTGCCACAAAGAAGAGGAAGTCAAGCTATTCTCCAAAGCACCTGAGGGCAGGACAAGAAGCAATGGGTGGAATCTAATCAAGGAGAGAAGCAACTTAGAAGGAGCAATTTCCTGACAGTTAGAACAATTAATCAGCGGAACAACTTGCCACCAGAAGTTGTGAATGCCCCAACACTGGAGTTTTTAAAGAAGAGATTGGACAACCATTTGTCTGAAATGGCATAGGGCTTGCTGTCTGCGCAGGGTGTTGGATTAGAAGACCTCCAAGGTCCCTTCCAAGTCTGTTATTCTGCTCTGTTCTGTTCTTGTTGCTGAACATTATCTTTCAGTCACCCTTACCTGCAGCTGCACAACATCTTTCCAGCACTGTGTGATGCTTATCAAACTGGTGGATTTTTTCACGGTGACCTTTGGAGTTGCTGATCTGAACTCCTTATACTTGGTATTCTTCCTATCTGCAAAAGGAAATGTATACAGCATTTAGGAAGGTTTCTTGGACAGAGTGTAAAAAGCCAAGTAACACTCTCCAATTTTCTGAATCCTTTAAAGCAGGGGTCCCCAACCCCCGGTCCGCGGACCGGTGCTGGTCCGTGGCTTGATAGGAACCGGGCCGCAGGGCCGGAGAGGAGGAGGAGGGAGCAGCCCCCACGGCAGAGCATGCACTGGATGCGGAAGAGCGCAAGCGCGGCCGTTTGCGCCGTTGGAAGCCCTAGAGGGCCAGGTGAGCCGACTCCCCCCCATGCGCATGTGCCGCCTGTTCCCCCTCCCCCCGCATGCGCATGCACCACCTGTTCCCCCCACCCCTCTACGCCAGCCAGTCCACAGAATGTTTTTTAAAATGAAACCAGTCCCTGGTGCAAAAAAGGTTGGGGACCCCTGCTTTAAAGTTTTCCTCTGATCAAGAACGACCGTTGACTTACCTGAACGGTCCTTCTATGTGTGCTGCGAAGGGGAATCCAAAGCATGGGTTTAACATAGCCCTCTAGCCTAGAGACGACTGAGTTATTTGAATAGATGGCCACACCTCCTCCTTCCACACATGCTCAGTTTATTCATACGAAGGGAAGCCGTCTAAGAGTCCGATAGTTCAGAACGACAATGAGCCAAGTCCGGTGATCCGTCACAGTCAGGTAGGAAGGGGCCGAACAGCCGAAGCCGAACGGGTGGGGTTGGATTCCCCTTCGCAGCACACATAGAAGGACCGTTCAGGTAAGTCAACAGTCGTTCTCCTGTGTGCTGCTTTGGGGAATCCAAAGCATGGGACATGCCAAAGCTGTAGACGTCAGGGGCGGGAACGAGGCTGTTCAGGAGCTGCAGGTGTGGCCACAACTCTCTGGAGCACTCTCCGCCCAAAGGCAGCCTCGGCCGAGGCATAAGAGTCAATCCGGTAATGCCGTATAAATGGTGAAGGGGACGACCATGTCGCTGCCCTGCAAATGTGCTCTACAGATGCCTGCGCTGCCCAAGCCGCGGACGTAGCGGCGCTCCTGGTGGAATGCGGAACGATGCGTCTTGGAGAGGGACGAGAACGGCTGTCATAGGCAAGGGCAATACAAGCCTTAATCCAGCGCCCTATCGTGTTAGCTGACACCTTCTGACCCATGGAAGTCGGCTGGAACGACACGAATAAGGCCTCTGAACGTCGGAAGGAAGCCGTGCGTTTAATGTATCTACGAAGCGCCCTACGGACGTCCAAGTGATGCCATTGGCGCTCCTGTGGACGGGACGGGTGCGGACAAAAGTCCGGGAGGACGAGTTCCTGCGCCCTGTGGAATGGCGTGTTGACCTTCGGGATGAAGGCCGGGTCCAGACGAAGCACAACCTTGTTCGGATGGAAAATACAAAGGTCATCGCGAACTGATAACGCGGCCAGTTCCAAAACCCTCCTCGCGGACGTCACAGCAACCAGGAACGCCGTTTTCAGAGTAAGCAGCCGAAGGCTGACAGTTCGAAGGGGTTCGAATGGAGCCGCGGTGAGAGCTTGGAGCACGAGTGGAAGATCCCATGTGGGATAGCGGTGCACGACGGGCGGGCTGATGTTAGAAGCGCCCCGTATAAAGCTGCGAATCCTGGGATGACGAGCCAGGGATCGAGACCCACCGCAGATCAGCACCGTGGATAGGGCTGCCGTCTGCCGACGGAGCGTGTTGGGAGCAAGTCCTTTGTCCAAGCCCGTTTGGAGGAAATCAAGTACTTGTGGAATGGTTGCCCGCAAGGGGTCCACATGCGCCGTGCGACACCAGGAACAAAAGGCGCGCCAGGTGGCCTCGTATATGCGAAGTGTGGACGGGCGTCTGGCCGTTTGTATCGTCGCGATGACCTTCTCCGAAAAATGTTGTTTCAGAAGGATAGCCCGCTCACATGCCACACGGCTAATTGCAGGAGTTGAGGGTCCGGGTGGACTAGAGGCCCCTGGGATAGGGCGATCTGGTCGTCCGGGATGCGCCATGGAGGGGACACGGACAGATGTACCAGATCCGCGTACCACGGGCGCCTGGGCCACATTGGGGCGACGAGGAGGACCTCCGCCTTTTCCGCCAGGATCTTTTGGATGACGACAGGTACTAGAGGCAGCGGAGGAAATGCATACAGCAGCGTCTCTGGCCATGGACTGCGGAGAGCGTCTGTGGCCTCCGCCCCTGGTGTCCTGAACCTGGAGAAGAACCTGTCCAGCTGCGCATTGTGAGGCTGCGCAAAGAGGTCCACTTGTGGATGGCCGAACCTGTTTGATAATTCCCGGAAGAGAGAGGGGTGCAGTTGCCACTCCCCCTGATCGACCGTGGCCCTGCTCAGCCAGTCTGCCTGTGTGTTGGAGGCACCCAAGATGTGCTCCGCCTTGATGGACAGCAGGTTCCTCTCCGCCCAGTGAAAAAGGAGTTCGGACTCCTGTAGAAGAGCCCTGGAGTGGGTTCCCCCCTGGCGGTTCACATGGGCCTTGGACGCCACATTGTCCGTCAGAACCAGAACGTGAGAAGCTGACACCGTCGGGTGGAACTTGCGAAGGGCCAGGCGAATGGCGCGGAGCTCCAGCCAGTTTATGCTGTTGCGCAGTTCCTGGGGCGACCACCTGCCTTGCGCCACCAGACCCTCGGAATGGGCTCCCCAGCCGAAGAGGCTCGCGTCGGTCATCACCACGACCCGTTCCGGCTCCTTGAAGAAACACCCCTTGGTGAGGCTGGAGGACGTCCACCAACGTAGAGATCGCAGAACCTTGGGTGGAAGACGTGTCTTGGCGTTGGAGTGGTTGGTGTGATTCCGCTGGTATGGAAGCAAGAACCACTGCAGTTGACGTGCGTGGAACCGGGCCCATGGAACGACATCTATACAAGAGACCATCTTCCCGAGAAGTTTCGATAGGGAAGCCAGAGACGGGAACTTCAGACGAAGAATCTGTGAGGCCAAGGTCTGGATGCTTCGACGCCTGTCCTGGGAGAGAGAGACGATGCAATCGACAGAGTCGAGGATGGTGCCCAGGTGAAGCAGGGACCTGGTCGGGTGTAAGTGGCTCTTCGGAAGGTTCAGGACGAACCCGTGACTTTGAAGGGACTCCATGGTGGTTTGTAGGTCCTGACGAGCGAGGTGGTGGGACGACGAAAGGACCAGGATGTCGTCTAGGTAACAATTGACTCTCACTGGCACCGCTCGTAGGGCAGCCGCCACTACCGCCAGCAACTTGGTGAAGGTGCGTGGAGCCGAGGAGAGGCCGAACGGGAGGGCCCGATACTGATAGTGCCGTCCCGCGTACTGGAATCTGAGGAACCTCCGATGGGCTGGATGAATGGGTACGTGGAGGTAGGCCTCCTTGATATCTATAGACGTCATGTAATCTCCTTGACGTATAGACAACAAGATGCTCTTTAGAGACTGCATCTTGAATTTGCGGATACTTCAGGTAATAATTGAGCCGTTTCAAATCGAGAATAGCTCGCCATCCCCCCGAGCCCTTTGGAACAAGGAACAGGATGGAGTAAAACCCCAATCCAGTCTGACCCTGAGGCACCTGCTCGATGGCATCGATGTCCAAGAGATGGTTGATTTCGGCGTCCATGAGTCGCCGCTTGGACGGGCACCTGGGTACCGGACACCTGATGAAGCGTCTCGGGGGGAGAGAGAGGAATTCTAGTGTGAGACCCTGGGTCACAGTTTGAAGTGCCCAGGCGTCCGAGGTGGTCTCGGTCCATTGGCGAGCGAAAGCTGAAAGTCGGCCGCCAATAGAACCGACCCCGGGGAAGTCACCGGTAGCGGCGAAAGGGACGGTTGCCGGAACCTCGAAAGGGCCGTCTGTGTATCGCCTGACCGGGCGGCTGCCTGTTCCGATCCCGGTTTGCGGGCCTGTCCTGACCTCTGTCCTGAGCTGGGGCGTACGGTCTAGCATAGGACTGGTGGTAGGGTGCTGTTGAGAACCCCGAGTCGCCCCCCCGAAAGGACTGCCTCCGAGGGAAGGGCTGATGCCTACGCTCAGATCGCCTAGCCACTGAAGGAAGGACCTTTCGCTTATCCCTAGTTTCAACTAGAATAGGATCCAAGGCCGCTCCAAAGAGAGACCCCCCTTTGAACGGGGTAGAGGCCAGGCGCCACTTTGAACGGACGTCCGCCTGCCAGTGGCGGAGCCAAAGAAGCCTGCGGGAAGCCACATTAGATGCCACCGCCCTGGATGCGAACTTGGCTGCCGTGAGGGTGGCATCCGCAGAGAATTCCAGGGCCGCCACCAGTTTGTTGACATCCTGGTGCAGGCGGAAATCCTCTGGGGCCAGTCTGTCTTGCAATTGCCGAAGCCATAGAAGTGAAGTCCTATTGAAGAAAGAGGCTGCGGTTGCAGCCTTCAATGCCCAGGCCGAAGCCTGATGCGTTTTGCGAATAACAATCTCCGCCTTGCGGTCCTCAGCTTTGAGGCCCTCAGAGATCTCTGAAGGGATCAATGCAGGGGAGGCCAAGGCCGCTACTGGCGGATCAACCGTTGGGAATTGGAGAAGGTTGTCCAGATCCGTGGCTGGGGCGTACAGTTTCCTATCCCCATTGCTGGGGGGAGAAATAGCCGTGGGTTGTTCCCATTGCTTCTGGATGAGGTCCATGAATAGTTTGGGGCAGGGAACCAAATCCTGCTCCTGGACCTGTTCCGCAAAAACACGATCCGCGGCCTCCAAGCCTACATCAGTGCCAGGTTGGGACGAGGACCCTCCCATGTGAGCCGTGGCCTTGGCCTTAAACAATAAAGATTTAAACAAGGCCGGACTAAACAGGCCAGAGTGAATAGCAGATCCCTGCGCTAACCCTTCATCCTCAGACAGATCGTATTCAGGAAGCTCCCCTTCCTCTACTAACTCAAGGCCTTCACTCAGTAGGGAATGGCTGGGGGAGGCCGGATCGACCAGGGAAACAGAGGGATCCCTAGTCAAGGCCGGGGTCGTAGGCCTATGTGTCCTACGCAATAGTTCAGCATCCACGCCCTGAGAAATGGCCGCAGCAATCATGCTGCGGATGCCAGGGGAAAGTTCTTCCCCCGAACCCTCAGAGACTCGCAGGCCCGCGGCCGTAGGAGTAAATGTGGCCGAAGACCTCGATCTGGAAGGCCCAGGGCTAGCTAAAGCCCCGGTAGGCCCTGCGGTCCCCAAAGGAACTGAAGGAAGGCCTTCATTTTGGGCCTGCAATACCGGCGGGGCATCCGGGGACCACCCCCGCACGGGAGGAGAGGCAATGGGCAACTCCGGGTTAGACCCCTCGGGCAAAAGAGAAGGCGGGGCCCTGGGAGCTATGCGTGCGGCCGCGCTCGATTTCCCCTTATCCGGACGTTTTGCGGCCTTCCCGGGGGCCGCAGCCGAAGCATGCGGTGGCAGGGAAGAGGCCCTAGTTGTAGCTCTACTCGCCCTAGAGGTGGACGGGAGGGGAGGAGAGGGAGAAGGAACAGGGCTTCCTCCGGCGGCAGATTGCTCAGCCATGAGGTGGTTTGAAAGGGCTCAATCACAAACCGCAGTACAATTCAAATGAGGCCAAAAGCCAGCCGAAGCAAGGCCGAACAGTCTCGATCTGAGGGTGAGCAGGCGAACCAACTCCTCCGACGGCAGGCGCGACAATGAGGCAGCACCGGCGGCAAAAGCCGAGTCGCGCATGCGCGGTTCCAATCGGCGCGAAAGTCCTGCAGCCAATGGCGGCGGCGTGCCCGAAACGGCGGCAATTTCAAAAGAGCGCCCAAAATGGCTGCGCCCAACCTCGCGCCCGAAGACCGAAACTCCGGCACATACGGCCACAACCACAGCGCGCTGGACTCTTTCCCCAGCCGCCTGAGCCGGGCACTTGTATCGCGGCACCGGAGCCAAGCCTCCAACCGCAGCCGCGTTAAGGCGCAAGTCCGCGGATCGCGCTCCGAAAGCCGCAGCCTGCTCGGCTGGGAACCCCCGAACTTGAAGGTGGCGAACCAACCTCCTGACGCGGGAACAACTGCAGGCGGCGCACCAGCCTGTCACGGAGCCAGATTCGGGATCCCCCCCCCCTGAGGCCGCTGGAGCCGCAAGGGGAACGCGGGGGACGGAGAAACACAAATAAATTCAAACACTTACATTTCAAGAATAACGAAACAATCCAACCAAAGGTACAAAAATTTTGACGAAAATAAGAAAAAAACTCAAATACAAATGAAATCCTCTTAGAGAGGAATTAAAACGTGTCTCTTAAGGCTGGACTGAGTTAATAAACTGAGCATGTGCGGAAGGAGGAGGTGTGGCCATCTATTCAAATAACTCAGTCGTCTCTAGGCTAGAGGGCTATGTTAAACCCATGCTTTGGATTCCCCAAAGCAGCACACAGGAGAATGGCTTGTTACTTCTCCATCCCACCACAGTCCTTCTCTACTCTAGTCTGCTTCCTGTTCTTGTTTTGCCAGTATGACCGTACAACATATTCATGGAATTCCCATATTTGTCATCATCCCTTTCTTAGCTTTGTGAGAATCATCCGCCCATTTTATACTTTTATTTGTTCCATAGAAGAGGACTCACTGCATTGAATAGGAGACATCAGTTCTTCGGGCTCAGGGCCACTGGGATCTACGTGTACCAGCAGATGGCTCAGACGCCGAACACGGGAATTAAAGGAAATGTTCTGGCTTGTGGCTGCCTCCAGGTTTTCCAAGTATTGGCTTAGGAGCCACGTCAGGGGGCTGGAACCATCGGGGCCTGGGAAAACAGGGAGGGGGGGGGATGGGAAGAATAATCCATAAGATTGCTGAGAAAGAGGGAAGAGCAAAGGCTGCCGGGACTTGCGAGAGGAGAGGGAGCCCATACCTGGGGAAGTGATTCTCTGCACCAAGGGAGTAATCAGAGCCTCCCAACAGGTCTTGCCTAGAACCTGGGCAGCCTCATCATCAGGAAGGAAGCGATCGGCAAACAGTTCCTCATGACACAAGGCACTGTTCAACCTGCATTCGAAAAGGGGTGCAGACTGAGCTTTTTATTTTGGGGAGGGGGGGGGGGAACCACCAGGAATGGGTACATATAGATTCAGTAAAGCAAATAAATGGGGAGGACGGAGTTTGGACAATATGATGGGTATTAATAAACAGGATAAGGAAAGGAAAAGATATCCTGATAATAGTGATGCTCTCCCACTAGTCACTTCTGTCAGCTTCTATGACAGAAATTTGAAGAGACCACAAACATCTGAGGTTGTAGAATGATAATGGCATCAGGGGCATTTCTACAAACACAACATTTTGAGCACGTTCCAATATATCTGAATATCCCCAAGAGGCTGGTGAAATAAAAATTCAAAGCCATAGAAAGTTTGGGATCTAGGAAATGTGTTTTGAGTGAGACTCTCTGCTGAGTCCCACCCGACCCAGGCCAAGTCCCCACCTCCAAAGGACAAAAATATTCCATTAGGAAAGGCCTGACCTGTTAAAAAGTTGCAGCAACTGCATCTGGTCTGTTGAAATTTCTTGGCACCAAGTGTGTGCTTTGGTAGCATAGAAGAGGTGTGTGCGCTGGCACAGCTGCTCCCTGAAGATGGGCCAGAAGGTGGGCTTGGGGCCCATCACTTCAATGCCACGGACACGTGTGTCAATGCCACCCTGTGGATAACACACAGTACTGCTCTAAATCAAACTTCCAACCTGGTATACTCCTCGTCCATCATGTCTGCTTCCTTCCCAACTAGCCAGTTCCTCTCACTGTTGGAACAGAAGGAAACCACACCTACCTACCTGCAGGCAACGCTTAATCTTGATCTGTATGATAGGCCAGAAGCGGGTCATGTTCTCCAACAGGATCACTCTGGTAGATAAAGGTGGGACATTTATCTTTGTGGAGAAAAGAGAAAGAATGTCAACTATGTCAATGACACTTTGATGATGATATGATGAAAATTCCTATTCTTCAGGTAGAAAAGAGAGAATTGAAATGGTATGAACAAAATGTCCATTCGCAAAAGCCTTTAACAAACAGGGCTTTCACAGTAAAAACAAAAAGCCACTTTCTTTGACAGAAATTTGAAGAGACCACACAAATCTGAGGTTGTAGATTGATATAGATTCAGGGACATTTCTACAAACACAACATTTTGAGCATGTCCCAATGTATCTGAATAACCCCGAGAGGCTGGTTAAATAAAAAATAAAAGGCCATAGAAATGCAAGCTGATTGATCATTAATTTTATTTAAATGAATTGCATCTGAAGTTAAATGAGCAGTGAGATGGATAGGTTTACTGAAGATATCAAATTATTTTATCAAAAGGAACAGAACTCCAAACTCCAGTCTCTTCAAACTTTGAGCATAGGTTTTAAAAAACTAAATGCGATTCCATGCGTCAGACTTCACACTAGGGCACAGCAGTGAATCCCAGCTCTTCAAACACAAGCTGTTAGTGAACAGGTTGTTTGTTTTGGTAGAAGATTCTCCATCTGGATTTGACTAAATTAAACTCTTATCTTACAGACTGGAATAAACATTACATGCAACATGATTTGCCTTCTGCAGGGAAATCAGAGCTTATCTATATCAAAAGTGGCTTTTATTTTGAAAAGGCAAGTGGACTGATTTTTCTGAGGGAAAAATGGTGACCTGAATGATTGAGAATCTTCATAGCTTATCCATATGATTGCAATCCAGAGTTTAAACTGTAGAATGCTTTCCTTGCCCTCACAAATTAAAGGATATTTGGTTGTAGTATAGCTGGACTTGGGAGACAGCCAAACTGTTTTAAAGACTGGTTCTCTGTACCTCCAAACGGCTGGTTCTTGCTTTCTCTCATCTCATCTTAGCCCTTACATGGTGAGAACAACTGTGACACGATGGCTGAACATTCTAGCTTTGTATAGCTACTGATGATATCTGAGTGAGTGGTTAATAGCCCAGAATGACATCATTAAGTTATGGTGAGCGGTTTATTGGCAATATCAATTGAGCACAAATAAAAGCAAAACTTTTGTGCTGGACATAATCAAAACTATGACTGTCAATATATAGCCTCCCTATAAGTGCATAATTTAACTACTATCAAAAACCGCTCTGATTGTATCCATCCAAAGCAGTGTTTCTCAACCTTGTCAACTTGAAGATGTCTGGACTTCAACTCCCAGAATTCCCCAGCCAGCGAATACTGGCTGGGGAATTCTGGGAGTTGAAGTCCAGACATCTTCAAGTTGACAAGGTTGAGAAACACTGCTCCAAAGGGTATAAAACACAAAGGTTAATTAAAATGATAAATAAACTAGGAAGGAAGGAAACAACTTATAAAAAAATAGTAAGTTAAGGACAAAAATGGGAGACAACAAATACTATATATACTCAAACTCAGGATCAACGTTCCAAATGACTCAGCACAGATAAAAGGGAGAAATCACATAATAAATTGCTACTGCCTGATTATTTTGAAGGGGGATTAGACAGAGGATAAAGCTATCCACAGTTGCCATTAACAAAGGAAGTAGCAATTTGCTTTTTTACCAGTTGCTGGGAAACATGAACTGAAAGATGCTATGCTTTCTTACTCTGCTTGTCAGCTTTCTTCTGGCAGCCAGTTGGCCATTTGGGACAAGGTAGGTCTGTGCCTGATCCAGAGGGACTCTGTTCACACTTCCTGCTAATCTCTTGAGGTGTAGTTAAAACAACTAAACAGATTCAATTTTTGCCATTGAGCCTCACTGCCAACACCAAGGTTCTTTTTCTATGGACATCAATGAATAACACACGGTAATCACTAACTTGCAGAAGAGAAATAACAAGCTGCCCCACGAAAAGCAGCTGGAGGGGTAGGGAAGTCCACCTCGAGAAATAACAGGAGCTATTTCTCACAACTTTCTCTTTTCTCCACATACAGAGATAGAGAAATCAACATTTTATAATTGAACGTTCAGAAGAAAATGTATTCTCACTTCACTTACATATATACCAGAGGTGGTATTCAGCAGGTTCTGACCAGTTCTGGAGAACCAGTAGCTGAAATTTTGAGTAGTATGGAGAACCAGTAAATGCCACCTATGACTGGTCCTGCCCCCATTTATTCTCTGCCTCCCGAGTCCCAGCTGATTGTGAGGAAATGGGGATTTTGCAGTAACCTTTCCCTGGAGTGGGCTGGGAATGGAGATTTTATAGTATCCTTCCCCTGCCACACCCACCAAGCCACGCCCATGCCCACCAAGCCACACTCACAGAACCGGCGGTAAAAAAAAATTGAATCCCACCACTGATATATACATTTTCTTTACTTCTCCTTCCTTCTGGGAAACTTATATTTTCCAGGGTGAGTTGATAGCTTTAATCAGAGTTTGTTGAACAGGCCTTAGTAAACACATTGCTTAAAGAATAAACCATGGTTGCCATACCATCTGGAGTTATACAAAAATCAAGGCAAACCTAAGTGAATCATATTGAAGCACAGCATCACAAATAAAGACAGTGTAAGTCAGTGTTTCTCAACCTTGAAACTGGGGGATTCTGGGAGTTGAAGTCCACAGGACTTAAAGTCGCCAAGGTTGAGAAACACTGGTGTAAGTGTTATAAGTGGTTACATAATCCTGGCAGTCATTTTGTGGTTTTTAGCATTTTAAAAAAATGTTAGCTATGGCCATGAGACAAAAACACTACAAATCTTTTATCTGCCCAGGCAATGGTCCTCCATCTGCTATTTGTTCCTGTTAAACGGTTGGTAGCTTAGTCTGAATCTGAGAAGGTCCAGATCTCTGCATTATCTTCAATAGTTGATTTCTGACAAATTATTACGAGTAATTTACACTGTTACAGAGTTATACCGCCCATCTTGGACATTTAGATTAGATGCCTGATCGTGATTCTGGTGACTCACAATTTAAAATAACAACAATATACAAAACGTTGTATAGAAAATATTCCAAAGAACATCAGCCATCAAGACAACACACTCTAAATCCAAAAGCCCATCTGATTTGGCTCTACACAAGACCCATAAAAACAACCATGTTTTCAAAGCTTTGGGGAACACCATCAGAATGGGAATCACATGAGGATCTCATTCCAGAGTGCAGATGCCATGAGAGAGATGGCTTGTGCCCTAGATCCCAATAAAGAAAAATAAAATGCACAGGTACAGTATAGGTGGTACCTTGCTCAATAGTAGCAACTGTGAGAGGGATCTTGGAATCCTAGTGGACAACCATTTAAATATGAGCCAGCAGTGTGAAGCAGCTGCCAAAAAAGCCAACACAGTTCTAGGCTGCATAAACAGAGGGATATAATCTAGATCACGTGAAGTGTTAATGCCACTGTATAGTGCCTTGATAAGGCCACACTTGGAATACTGCATACAGTTTTGGTCGCCACGATGTAGAAAAGACGTGGAGACTCTGGAAAGAGTGCAGAGAAGAGCAACCAAGATGATTAGGGGACTGGAGGCTAAAACATATGAAGAACGGTTGCAGGAACTGGGTATGTCTAGTTTGATGAAGAGAAGGACCAGGGGAGACATGATAGCAGTGTTCCGATATCTCAGAGGGTGCCACAAAGAAGAGGGAGCCAAACTATTCTCCAAGGCACCTGGGGGCAGGACAAGAAGCAATGGGTGAAAACTAATCAAGGAGAGAAGCAACTTAGAACTAAGGAGAAATTTCCTGACAGTTAGAACAATTAACCTCTGGAACAGCTTGCCTCCAGAAGTTGTGAATGCCCCAACTCTGGAAGTCTTTAAGAAGATGTTAGATAGCCATTTGTCTGAAATGGTATAAGGTTCCTGCCCACGCAGGGGGTTGGACTAGAAGACCTACAAGGTCCCTTCCAACTCTGCTATTGTATTGTAGTGTATTGTATAATAAATGACATTGTTTAATTGGAAGTATCCATAGCACCAGGGGTGGGTTCCTGCCAGTTCTAACCTCTTCTATAGAAGAGATTCCACAAATCTACAATGCTGTTTAGAACCGGTTCCAGCTCCGTCCCCGCCCCGTGTCACATGACTGCCAAGCCACTCCCAAAAAGCAGGCCACACCTACAGAAGAGGTTCTAAAATTTTTTGAAACCCATCACTGCATAGCACCCAATTCTGCTAGCTCTTACAGGTAGGCAGAATTGATGAAGAGATTGGCTGTCCTTCAAAGACTCAGGATATAAAATGATATCATGATAATACAAGCTATATGGGATATTGATATAATGACTGAATGACTGAATAAGGACCTTTCTGCAAGTTTCATGCAAAACTACAGCCTTTCTCCTGAAAAGTATTCCTCATAGTGGGAATCCTTACAAGGCAGGCTGAAGAGCTTCGTGCTCTTCCCTCTGGCTATGGTAGCTTAGGTTTATTGGGGAAGTCCACAGGACTGACCATATTGAGCTTGGTGTTAATGCTGGAACTGCTCTCTCCTGCCATAACTGTAATCCGGGCTGGCATGTAGCTCGAATCCTCACTGGCCACCAGTAGTGACATCTGCCTGTACAAGCCAAGAATAACAGTTTCAGAGTTAAGAACCAAGCCCCAACTGAAAAGCCCATCTTTCTCACAATTTAAAGACACACTTTTCTTATGCTATGTAAACCACCCATTCATTACCCAGGTCTGGCTGAACAGTAAAACCATAATTCCATTTGGCATCTGAGCCATCATGATATTTTTGTTGATCCAGGACCTATTAGATATTTCAGTAAGGAAACAACTTTTTGTATATCCTTTCCTCTTAAGGGATATAGGCAATATGACAGAAATGATTTTTCTTATTATGCCCATAAGGTACAGTTCAGGGGCAGAAAAAACCCAATACCCAAATTTCCTTGTTTCAAAGCCTTCTTTCTGGTTCGTGCATACACTCACTGGATTACGACACCCGGATGCATGTAAACATTGATGTAGTGGGATCCAGTGGTGCCATTCGACTCCCAGTAGGTTTTGACATTTCCATCCACTAACTTGTTGGCCTGTTGAAAATTGGAGGAGACTTCTACTCTCTCCCAACACTTGTCTTCCTTTACGTCAGTGCTGCAGCCTATACAGAAAAGAAAACATTGAAGAAATCCAAGTGGGGGAGAAGCTGGAAGAGCCTCTGAAGGAATGAGTTATCTAAAACTCCTACACTAAACATATGCTCACCATGACAAAGATAATTCAGAAATGCATCAAAAAATGGAACGTTGATTGGCTGATGGCTGTGCCTGTGTTCTTCTATCTGATTTAGAACCATCTGTAAAGTATGTTGGAGAGGAGACAAAAGAAAATAAAGCCAAGGGATAGAGTTAGGTTGGCTAAACAACGCAGCAGAGTTACTTTGGAAAAAGGAATCCCCTATTTAGACTAAAAGGCGATGCTTTCTGGATTGTTGGACTTTCAGAAATATTGGACTTCACAGCCCATCATTCCCAGCCAGCACTGCCAATGGTTGCACTGTATAAGAGCTGTAATCTGACTTATGTGAAAAGTATCCAGTTGGATAAGGGTATCTGAAGGCACTGTGAGATTGTTTTAGATTTCCTTTGGATGAAAGTACACCTGAGCACCATTTTACCAAGAAACTCTGATCCTCAGCCTGCTCCCTGAAGTTAGATATTATCTGAAAAAGAAGAAAAAATTCACCTGGATGCAACCAGCCAGGATGGCAGCTGTCATCTTCTGATAGAGGCTAGCAGGCTTCTCACAGTTATTCATGAGGTCCTTCAGTTCTGTCACTTGAGAAAGGCTGGAGCTGTGTTTCTCCACAGCTTTGCTCAAGGCTTCCTTAATGCCGGAAGAGCACATTACAACTGCACAGTCTTTGTTGACGGAGGCCAGACGGTATAAGAATTTAATGAACTCTTGAACAATCTGCAAATACAAAATCATGAATACTTAGTCCCTGAAGGTTTTCTTTGTGGCTCCAGTGTCTCTTTCCCCAACCCATTCTTGGGGGATGGAATGTATGGCTGTAGTAAACAGCTTGAGCCCACTGTCCCTCAGAAAAGAAATTCTTCTGAACAAAGGTAAGGAACCTGTGATTTAGCACAAGTTGCACATTTTCAATGACCAGCAAGCATTAAGGAAGCTTTAGTTCAAGATATTACAAACTCCAGACATCTATTCTAAAGAGCAATTCATTATATTTTGAACAATGTATTTTTTCTGCATTTTTAAAAAATACATTTGCATTTCTTATCTGACATTTTAGTTGTTTAAATAAGTATCTCTCAATTTTTTAAAATAATTGTGAGAACTGGCAACTATGAAACTTAACAAAAACCCATTTAAAATATAAAAGCAAAAAACAAACTGCAGCAGCAAAACAGAAGTAGAAAAGCAACTTCAGCAATAAATACAATAAAAGCAAGCAGAGAGTACTAGTTTTCAGCACGTACAACACCCCCCCACCCCCCCATTTGTAAAAGATTGGAACAAGGACAAAGAAAATGCAGGATGCACCTCTTCTTTGGTGAAAAAGACATGCATTCAAATGCTTGGAAAAACTAGCAGATAATGGTCCAGCTATGAGATCATATAATATATGTGGATTCTGGTTGGTACTCTTAGATTTCCTGTCTCACCTCTTGATCATTTATGTGGCTGTTTATGGAAGACAAGCAAGGCTCAATGCATTTATGCCAGGATATTGCATCCTTCCATGAACTACCCAAACACTTGCTCAAAAGCCTGGATCAAAAAAGAAAAGTAGCTTCTTTCAGAAAAAGCACTTTGAAAATACATACATACATACATACATACATACATACATACATACATACATACATATATACATACATACATACAACAAAAGTGACTGATTGTTATACTAATCACCTTATAATCTAACTGAAATGTGCAAGTAATCTTGCAGCTACCAAAAAGCATTTTTCTGTCTCCAGACATTTTGACGCATCTGGACATTTTTCCACTACTCTTTAGAACTTCAGAAGGTAGGAAAAGCAAAATTCAGCCAAGTTTACATTGGTTAGATGGGCTTCCCCCTCTTTGTTTTGTTCCAGATTGTTCCAAAAGATTAATTTCCTTTATTCATGCTGTAAAATAGTTTGCATTTTATAAAAGTCATTCTCATCATATTTGTATGATGGAAGCTTTCCTGATAAATATAGAATAACAGAATAACAGAGCTGGAAGGGACTTTGGAGGTCTTCAACCCCTTGCTCAGGCAGGAAACCCTATATTATTTCAGACAAATGTTTGTCCAATCTCTTCTTAAAAATTTTCAGGGTTGGAGCACCCACAATGTCTGGAGGCAAGTCCATAGGAAAGAACTTGATTAGAGCCATGGTGCTGCAGTACATTAGAATGCAGTATTGCAAGCTAATTCTGCTGTCTGCCAACAGGTCGATTCTCACCGGCTCAAGGTTGACTCAATCTTCCATTCTTCCAAGACAAGTAAAATGAAGACCCAGATTGTTGGAGGCAATAGGCTGAAGACTTACAATAGACTTATATGAAGCAGTATATGTTTAAACGCTATTACTTCTTCTATAGATTTAAATTGCAGCCTAAATCAGAGAACACTAAACTAGTTGGAATCTAAGATACTCTGTACTGATATCTGTAATTAATCTGATTGCTGTAATTATACTACAGTACAATTGTTGTTAGATTACAACTTCCATAATCTTTGATCATTGGCTATACTGGTTGAATTCCAAATAGGAACATATATACTTAAAACATATACACTATTGCTGAAATGTAGTAGCCTTACCTTAACATTCCCAGTTGTATTTCTTTTTCAGGATCCTGCTTTGTCAAGTCTTTCTGAATTGGCACATTTGCCTGAAACTCACGGGTAGTTTCCTCAAAAAAAGCATCTTTGTCAGAGAGGAAGCACTGCAGCACCACTGCCATCTCCTTCCAAACACTGTTTGTCTGCAGACTACTCAGTAGCTTTGTGATGTTCGTATCATGAAGATCAAAGAAAGCTGCAGAGTCTGGTTGGGGAGGTAAAACATTGGAAGGAATGAAATGCTTCCTGGTGCAGAAACTTTATTTTAGAAAATATTGGGAAGGGGGGAATCTCATTCACTTCTCTGACCAAAATCCCACGAAGTACCCCCCAATGTAATAGTGATATTTGTTAGCCCTTTTAAAGAATTGCACTACATCTGTAAAAAGGGAAATGGCAATCTGCCAATCACAATGGTCTTTAGAATACAAAGGAGTGTTCAGATATCACAATATTCATAGTTACCAAGAAGGATTTACACTAAAGACTGGGATGTTTCATACCTGCATCCTGTTTATTCAGGGGCGGTTTATGTTCAGGCAGACAAGTGAGCATCTTGTGAGCCATGGCTGTGTCTGAGCTTTGGCCCAAGAGACAGAAGTTCCAAAGGGCACCACGAAGAGCAGAGTTTTCTAGTTGCTGTGCCAGGGTCTTATCATAATCAAGCAACTTGCTGAGCACCAGAAGCCCATCATGAACTGCTGCTGAGGCTCTGGGAAAGAAGCGTAAGGATTAACGCTTGATCTTAAATCAGCCTGTGCTGAGAAGAACAGAAAGCAGAAGAGGGTATAGTAAAATTCATTTTCCAGGCAATGAAGGCTAATTATTAGATAGCAGTCAATAAAGAATTTGCTAGAGTGATTTCTTTTAATGAAAGAGAAATTGAAATCCTTGCCTCCAAAGCTCAAAAACATTTTTTCCATAGTGCTGAGTGGCTTTGTAGCTGCCATACTGTTATAACTCTTTGATTCTCACTTGAGCTTACCCGGGTGTGCCCAACATCTTCTCAACTGCATCAGGGATGACACATAGTAAGTTGCCAACGTCCTTGCTGGAAGCGGAATCCATGCTGACCAAGACCTGCTGCATTGTCTGGAACCCTAAGTTGTCCACAGGTTGGAGCTTCCCACAGGCCTTTGGTAACTTATAGTTCTCCACATCCAACAGCATCTTTAGTACCTGGGAGTCAAATACAGCAGCTCAAAAGCAAGAAAGAAAAGAGGACAAGATGTAGATTGGGATCAAAATCTCCAACAGTTCTCTTCATTCACAAAACGCAAAATAGACACAGGTACTATTTCACCCTTTATACTCATATGCTTGGAAGTTATTAGCTTCTGATAATGGCACTATCAAATCCGAAAGATGGAAGGAAAGATGCTGTTTTGGGTTTCCTCAAGGCAAAAGGAAAAAGACACTGAAGCAATGACTGCTGATTACCCACTGCAGTTAGATATCTTTGCAGCTTGGATCTGGACTCTGAACCAGGCCTTGCAACTCTACAAGGGATAGTGTTTTGTTTTGTTTTCAGAAAATGGCCCATATCTAAAAATCCCTCTCTGGAAATTTGGTTCAAATATCTCAAGTGTGGTTTTCAATAAAACAAAAGAGTATTTTATGCTTCTTGTTTTGATTGCTGCTTGGTTTTAAATTGCTTATTTAATGGCATTGTTTTAACCTTCTGGTTGTAAATTGCCTTGTGGCTATGTTATTCTGAAAAAAGTAGAAATGTTTTTTTTAAAAAGAAACAAGCATTCCCCAGCAATGTGATTCCAAGGAATCTCTATATCCTACTTACTGCTAGACCAGCCTGCTGAACCAGCACAGAAGTGGAGTTCTCCTTCATGCAGTGCAGCACACAATACAGCCCCCCTTTGGTTGCAATGAGCACCTGCCAATCACATTCTGCCATGAGCAGATATAGCACCTGGAACCCCAATACTATAAGCAGGTTTTCCTTTACATGTTGGCTCAGAAGGTCCATCAGTGTCTTCACAATTCTCTCCCTGCAGATACAAAAGAGGCAAGACCACATCTTGAGGGCCATTGAAGATGATTAGCTGACAAATCACGTAACACTAGAGATAAGAAGGCATCTCATCCCAGGAAATAAACTGGAAATATTGGGGGGGACATATTTATCCATTGCAATCTATTACTTTTCCAAGTTCTTTCAGAGAAAAATACTAAACTACTGGATTGTAAAATGTTTTCTTTCTGAAAGATCATTTTAAAAGAATGATCTAGGGAATGCTGATGTTCAATTCATAATGGTGCAGGACAATGGTGCTATGACAATTGGCCTAATTCCAGCTTTCCCACCTCAGTTTGTATTTTTAAATTTTGTGATTTGGTTTTAAGGTAAAGTTTTTAATTTTTATAAATTTGTACAGGGGTTTATTTAATTCGATTTTAGTTATATGTATTATTGATTGTATGGTTTTAATTTGTACCTGTACACCGCCCCGAGTCCCTCCGGGGAGAGGGGGCGGTCTAGAAGTCCAATAAATAATAATAATAATAATAATGATCAGAATATGAAACAATCTGCCCACTTGAATTCAGTGGACTTCCATAGTTTAGAAAGTTTTCACCATCAGTGAAAGACTTACCAACTACCCTACCAAAATTTTAAAAAAGAAATTTGAATTTTTAGAAATGTTATTTATTAAATTCTATGTGTTGTAAGTGCAGAGATTTTACAAAATAAAAAAAATTATATAGAGTTTTTTCAGGGTATATATGTTAGGATTTGAGCTGATAAATAAATAAACAAGGGAGACTAGGATAGATTTAATTATTTATCAGCTCAAAACCTAACAAACGTGGAAACAAAAGACAGCAAAACAAATAGCTTTCTGCCTGCATGGTCTCTGGTGATGAGCCGTAAGACAGAAAAGGAAAGCAGTATGCTTCCTCCCTTAATTGGGGCTTACCAGGGTGTTTTAACACAAATATATATATGTGTGTGTTATGTTTTTGAGCTGATCAATAAATAAGTCAGGGAGACTAGTATAGATCTATTTCGAGCTTTTTAACTCTCATCAGCTAGCCATACCCTTACTGGGATTTGAACCAGGGGTATGTTCCATGCTAGGCAGGAGACTTAGCCATTAGGCCACCAGGTTCTCTTCCTGATCAGCTGAGGCAGGAAGATAAGTATATACTTGTGTCACAACACCCTGCTAAGACGCAATTAAGGGAGGAAGAAAAGGCTGCCCTTTTCTGCCTTTCGGCTCATCACCAGAGACCATCTAGATTCTAAACAGAAAGCTATGAGTTCCGTTGTGTAATTTTTTTTATATATGTGTTACGTTTTTGATCAGCTCAAAAACGTAACACACACACACACATATATATAATTATGAAATACAATATTTAATCTATATAAGCAAATTAGCTTATTTCCATTGAAATATGAATTATGATTTTATTCTTGCTCATTGAATTTTTGATGCAAAACCATCCATCTGGCTAAATATGGAAATTTAGGATTCAATCATATTTTAAACATAATATTTCAACTATGATCACCTATCAACTATAAAATGTTTCAACTATGAACAAACCAAATTATACATAATACAAAAGCTATAAAAGGTTTTTTAAATGTTCCAAAAATTATTTCAACTTTTCCAAAAATTCTACTGTTATTTAAAAAGAAAAATGTTTCAAAAGTTCTACAATTGTAATCTCTGTCTATAGAACGTTGTAAGCTTGAACAAAAATGTGCCAAGCGATATCTAAGGATCAGTGGAAGCAAAACGTTCTAAATGAAAACATGCTGATATCTTTGTTTGCATACACAGCATCACCATCACAGGTCTTACATTTTACTTATTTAGAATTCAATTCATTCTGATCTGTCAAGAAGACAATTGGCTGTGTATCTTCTTTTTGACATATAACAGAATAACAGAGTTAGAAGGGACCTTGGAGGTGTTTTAGTCCAACCCCATATAAGTATTTTGGGTTTGGGCTTGGTATGCTATTGTAATAATAATTTACTTAAAGGCTACTTAAAACCATTCTTCAATATTCCTTCTATTATTCAAAACATGCCATAACAATAACAGGATCTAATGAAGAAAAGCTAACCTAATGGCAAATTCATTCTCTGCTGTGGCAATCTGTCTCTCTTGCCCAGATTCCTCTTCCTCCTCCAAAATCGTAATGATATATTTAAGACCTGCCAGTTTCAGCTCAATGTCACAGCTGGACTTCTGGATTATCTCCATGGCATCCTCCAGCTGCTCCAGGGTGCTTTTCTTTCTGGCCACCTTCACACTGCAGAAAGCTGAGCAACAGATATCAGCACAATTTTGCAATCAATTTCCCAAAAGTAGGCTCCTCATATCTGCTTGCTATTCACCCCGTCAACCATAATACAAATCCCCCTACAGGTATGTTAGCCTTTTTTTAGCAACCGTTTCTGTCTATATTGGATATCTGGAGAGAATCTTTGGGGATTTCCTACCATATGAGGCATACCTACTGTTAAAATAGAAAGTCAAATTGCACAAGGCAGATCCAGAAGATGATGGAAAGACAACATCAAAGACAGGCTACAGCAGCATCAAATAACAAAATGGTTGAAGCAACAAAAAGTGCAAGAACCAAAACTTTGTATTTCTCTCAACATTCAAAATGGTAAAAGAGGAAATAAATAAGATTAGATATAACAATCTACACCATGTTTCAGTGAGGAAAACTATAAGACAAAAGGTCTGAATGTCGGCTTCCGGTTCCGGCTCCAGCGGCGACGGGCGAGCCTAGTGCTCGCTCGCCGTTTTGTTGCTTTTTCTGCCCCCCCCACGGGGGCGAGACGCCCCGTTTTTGGGGGTCTCCCGTAAAGCCGGCTCGCCTGGGACGCTCCCCCCCACGGTGGTGGGGGAAGCGACCCTTGTCCTCGGCTTAGGTGAAGGAGAACATGCTGCGGGGGGTTTTCCCTTCGCCAAAGGCAGACGGCGCCATTCGCAATCATGGAGAGAGTTGATCGAATGAGTCGGAAGGCTTCTCGGGGCTTCAGCTGCGAGGGGGAGAGTGAGTGATTTAAAACTTTTTTTTCTGCTGTCAGCCGGGTTGAAAGGACTGGGAGGGGGGTGTTTGTTTGTAAAAAAAAAACCTCGGACTCAAGCGGCACTCGAAAATGGCTCCTCGCGGCGAGGAAGCGGAAATCTTTAATCCTGACTGTTTGCAGCAAGGGAAAGTGATCTGCGGTTTGCTTGCAACAATGTCTCTAGGTCTGGCTGAAACAATTTATTTTACCACTCTCTCCTTCGGGCTTTGAGCTTGGGCGGTGGAAGATGGCTTCTCTTTGTTCCTGACTATTTCACTTATGGAAAATTCCCAGCGTCTCTTTGCAATTTGGACTTCCTCTGGTTATTAATGAAGAATTTTTTCTTTTTGGATTTGTGATTTCTTTTCTGGAGTACCTTCGCTATTATACTTATTGAGTTGGAAAATTGTTTCTCTCTTGGTTCCTGAACTTTGCAACTTTACAACCCTGAACGGAACTTTTGGCTCCTGATCTGCCTCATCAGCCTCACCCAGAAAACGCCATTTTAGTGGCATTGATTTTAACAGCTAATCATGGCACAAGAAACAGCACTGGCAAGCTTAGAACAAAGGATGGCTTCTCTTGAATCTGTTATACAAACTTTGGTACAAGAAATTAAGGCCCAGAGGGCAGAAAATATTAACTTTAAGAAGGAGTTATTGGACACACAGAAACAAGTGCTGGAAAACACACAGAAGAATGAAGAATTGGAAGGGGGGCTGGTGGGGGCTAAGGGAGAGATTAAAAATGTTACTAATGAGGTTGTGGAAATAAATGGGCATGTGTCTAGGATTGATATGGAAAGAATGACATATTTTTTGAGATTTCAGAATGTTTTTGAGGAACCTGGTGAATGCCTCCCTGATCTCATGAGCACAATTATAGCAGACTATTTATATAAACCTAAGGATGAGATCAGGGGGGACATTGACCTAGCCTACAGAATAAACTCAGCATATGCCAGGATAAATGAAGTACCTAGAGAGATACATGTGAAATTTGTTAGAAGGTCAACCAGAGAGGAAATCCTGAAAGTGCAGAGAGAAAGTCCGTTAATTTACCAACAAAAAGAGGTTGCTATCTTGAAGCAGATCCCTAGAAAGATTAGAGATGCAAGAAGGAAATTTTCCTTCTTGTCTAAAACATTGTTTGATCACGGGATTTGGTTCAAGTGGGTGACACCCGAAGGGATGCTGGTGTTCTGGGAAGGAGGAAGAGTGAGGATTAAAACAGTTGCCAAGGCGGAAGCCTTTTTCAAAAAACACTCCTCTGTCCTGGGGGAAGATTCAGGGGGGGCAGGGGGGGCCACGGCCCCGCCCGCTGGGGGCCAGGAGGAAGAGGTTGAAGACACAATTGCCAAGAGACTTAGATCTAAAAAATAACTTTGCCTTGATTTTTCTGAATAATATTGCATAATATCTGTATTTGGATTTTTGTAAATGACTGACAGCATAGAACTGAGAACTTAGGTATATGTACTTGCTTTCACTTTGTAGTGTTACGGAAAATGTTTTTTATTGTTATCAATGTATTTTGAAGTCCCGGAAGGGCCGACGACTTTGACGTGAATGCTCTCAAAATTTCTTTGTATCCCTTACCCCATCCTATGGAAAAATGTAAAACCAATAAAACTTTTTCAATATAAAAAAAAAAAGGTCTGAATGTCAAACAAATCCTTCCAATTTCAAAAGTTAATTTATTAATTAGGTGATGACCTCTTGAGGAGGGATGTATTACCCACTCCTTTCAAAGTTGGTAGGATCATCTCTTCTCTCAAAGAGACAGATCCCACTGGATGTATCCATCCCTTGGTCGCCTCCTGAGTCACCTTAACAACTCAAGAGGGGCAGGATTTAACAGACAAATGGCTGCACTAACAGACTGGAATAATAATAATAATAATAATAATTTAATTTTATATCCCGCTCTCTCTCCCCAAGGGGACTCGAGGCGGGGCACAGGCAATTAAAAATACAAATAAGACCACAGACAAAATACAAAATACAAAATTAAAAATGGATTAAATTGATCCTGCGCTAAAACCCATAAACTAAACTAAAAATTACCCCTAGAGGATTTTGTCCATTTCTTTGTGCGACACAGAATTAGACTCAGTCTGGATAACCTCACAAGACTGTGCCATGGGCAACTCAGATGGACTTCTCCAGATAGAGATAAAATCCAAGCAAATCTGAGTGACTTTATCCACCAGACAGCACGAATATTCTTCACCATGGTTCTGTAGATGATCCTGCAGCTCTCCCCTCCACCAAACAGGGACCATGCTACTCTGGACAGGACCACTGAGCAGCTACTGGTATAAATCAAAAAGTGCAGTGAATAATCACATTTTACCCCCTTTCTTGCCATGATATAGGCCCACGAATGGACTTTCATTCATGTTTGGTTGGATTCACTCTTTGTCTTTCTTCAAAAACACTGTAGGCATCACTTCTTGCCCTTCATCTTCTGGAGCTCCTTGAAGAACCAAGGAATCGGTGCACAGAGAGAGCTGCATAGAAGCAATCCAGTCCAGATCCTGTCACTTGCCTTTCCAGGCTGCAATTAAAGCTTCAACTGAACTGCCTGACAGACCTTCAGGAAAAACCCAAAGCTTTCTCTGGAACTTAAATAAAGCCATCAGACACCTAAGGTGGCCTAATCTAACACACACGGCTGGTCCCAGTAAGCCAAAAAGCAACCAGAAAGATCTGTCCATGGCAGATGGACAATGCCTTTCAACATCACAGCACACTGCAATTGTCCTAGATTTAACATGCAACCCACAGTATGCATTCGGCTCTCTATTATTTAATAGATATATTTAATTTATATCAAACAGATATAAATACTATGTCACCTTGAAATACGCAAACATTATTTACAGGACAGCTTGTATTTTGTAGTCATAGCATTTCTTACTGCATAATTAAGTTAACACTTCCTCATTTACTTTAACAACCTATTGCTTTTCCTATGTTTGTTTTCTCTGCCATCTTGAGTTTGTTTATTTTGTTCCTTGTTTTCAAATGTTTTTAATAATTTGTAAACCATCCAGAATTGCTAGGACTCAGGTGGTTGTACATTTAATATGTTATTGTTGTGGTTATTAATGGACTCTCTAAAATTGCAACCTGAAGCAGCACTGGGGGAATGCCAGTATGCCTAAGGACACCTTCCTTCCTTCTACTATATTCCATGCCCCACACGACTCTCTAATGGCCATGGGATGGAGGGAGGTCTCAAGAAAGTGTGAAGCACCATTATGATAAATTGGGCTTCATAACTGGCTAAATCAGGTGTGTCAGACATTTTGTGAAGTGGGAAGCTCAGCCCCAGCAGAGAATTTGCTTGACTGCTCATAACATGTTCTCAAAATTTGAAATGTGCTTTAAAGTAATTGCTGCACATTTTCAGTCTGCTCTAAAACTATGCACACACTACAACAATAGCTGCCAACCTTTTGGGCACCAGAGACCTGTTCCATGGAGAAAGGTTTTTCCACAGATTGGAGGGGGTGTGGTTTTGCATCCCGCAGATGGGGCTTCACTTGTTTGCCCAGCGGTGTCTGGCAATGTCACAGAGCGGTCCTGGTCAATGGACTGGGGTTGGGGACCCTTGCACTACAGGAAACAAACTGAAGTTTGTTTACAATCTCTCTATATCTCCATAAATCTCATAATAATAGTTATTTTGTAGTGGGATAACAATTTTTATTGATGTTATTTTATTTATAATTTTGTTTGCTGACTATCTTACCACAAGAGAAATCTGATGTCAATCATTACTACTTTCTGTCACTTGCGGTCAATAATGTGGAACAGAATTCGGAAGTACAGAATATTGTACAAAACATGTTTCATTGGCTGCTAATAGCCGTGATTCCTAATATATCAAATCAAGTTCTAACAGCAAACCTGGCTATAAAATTGAAACCTACACGCTGAATCATTTCATTTTCAAGTTCAAAGCATAGATACAGTATATGAGAGAGAGACAGTTAGGGATTCTCAGTGCAGTTAAGTCCCGATGTTCCTCTAATCAATTAATATGTCTGATACTGCCTGGCACTTACCTTTGACTTTCTCATCCAATGTGTCTGGAAAGAAGAGCCCTTCTAGTTTGGGAAATGTGTTAATCAGCCGTCTGTCACTTTCCTTTGCTGCAAATGGAGTTGGAGAAGACACTCTATCAGGCAGTGTATCTTCTTTTGTTTTTTTGGACTTCAGGGCTTCAGAAAGGTCACCATAATTTGCAGAGAGCATTTCTGCATTTGGGCAGTTCTGCTCTGTACCTCCCTTGCTAAAGAAATATTTCAAATAGACACGGGAGTTCTGCAGTTCAATTTGAGTGGTGCCCTGACAATGCTTGTTCAGGAGCTGCAGTATTTTCTGAGCCAACTCTACTGAAACACACATCTGGATCAGATCCTCTTCATTTAGTCTTGACAGCTTGAAATGCAGAGAGAATAAAAGCACAGTGTTCCTTTTGCAGTTTATTATCAGAGTTACCTAGAACCACACCAAAAGCCCACAAAATCAGATTGGGAGAGTTCACTAATCCAGCTTGGAAATTTGGCCCTTGAGTCTAGAGCACCAAAGTTATGTATGATTTTCCAATTTAGATGACATTTGGAGGTAGGCAACCTAATACAAGCAGTTATTTTGAACTTCAATTCCTATCACTCTCAAGCAAAATGTCTGAAAACTGGACCTTTACAAAATTCAAAACTGTATGTAAATAATTTGGAGCTGGTTTCTTAAATTAGCTACACTGACTCTGGATCTATCCACATAGATCCAGTTTGTTTTGGGGCTTCTCTTGGATATTTAGGGCCCCGTAACTATCTTTCTGGTAACACAATGTAATCCCAGGGACATAGAAATACTTTTCAGATATGACATGTCTGATCTTGTAATGCAATTACTTTTTTTTTTTTTTTTACAAACAATGTAGCCTAGACAGTGTATTAAGCACTGTCTCACATCAAATGAAGCAACTGGGAATTAGTTTGAAAACCCTTTCTGGTTGGACTGATTCTTCTCTGTGCTTTACCTTCTGATTCTGCTGGATGAAATGAACAACTTCTTGATGCTTATGGAGTTCTAGCTTGTTAATGAAGAAAAGAAGCTCCCACCATTCAACTTGACTGAGAGTCCCAGAGTCTTTATTCAAATGATCCATAAGGCTTGGTAAAGTATATAATTCTTTGAGCGGTTGGCAATATCTTGGCTGGTTAACTGGAAATAAACACAAAATTACTAAGAGATGCTATACATGGTTTCTTGAGGCATTCAAGTTAAATGGTGCCATCCTTCTTGCGAAGGTTGTAGAGAGTGTGGTGGCTCAACAGTTTCCTCGACACCTGGAGGAAGTTGATTATCTAGACCCGGCCCGGTCACAGCACCGAGACGGCATTGGTCGCGTTGGTGGATGATCTCTGGAGGGCACGGGATAGAGGTTGCTCCTCTATCCTAGTCCTATTAGACCTCTCAGCGGCTTTCGATACCATCGACCATGGTATCTTATTGCACCGACTGGGGGGGTTGGGGGTGAGAGGCACCGTTTTACGGTGGTTCTCGTCCTACCTCTCTGGTCGGTCGCAATGGGTGTTGGCAGGAGGGCAGAGGTCGGCCCCGAGGCCCCTCACATGTGGGGTTCCTCAGGGGTCGGTCCTCTCGCCACTTCTGTTCAACACCTACATGAACCCGCTGGGCGAGATTATCCGTGGTTTTGGGGTGGAATACCATCTGTACGCTGATGACACTCAGTTGTACATATCCACCCCAAACCACCCCAACGATGCCGTCGAGGTGCTGTCCCGGTGTCCGGAGGCCGTACGGGTTTGGATGGGTAGTAACAAACTCAAGCTCAACCCGTCCAAGATCGAGTGGCTGTGGTTTCCGGCACCCCGGTTCAGCCAGGTAAGTCCAACACTGGCCATTGGGGGCGAACAACTGGCCCCCATGGAGAGGCCGCACAACTTGGGTGAACTCCTGGATCCCTGGCTGTCCATGGAGGACCATGTGACGGCCGTGGCCAGGGGGGCATTCTATCAGGTACACTTGATACGCCAGTTGCGCTCCTTACTGGACCGGGTGGCCCTTCGCACAGTCACTCAAGCATTCGTGACATCCCGGCTGGACTACTGTAATGCTCTCTACATGGGGCTCCCCTTGAGGTGCACTCGAAGGTTACAGTTAGTCCAGAATGCGGCCGTGCGGGTAATTATGGGTGCCTCAAGGCAATCCCACATAACACCTCTCCTGCGCGAGCTGCACTGGCTACCTGTGGCCTTTCGGGTGCGCTTCAAGGTGCTGATGACCATCTTTAAATCGCTCCATGGCTCGGGGCCTAGCTACATACGAGACCGCCTCCTGCCCCAGACATCCCTTCGTCCGATCCGCTCCCATAGAGAGGGCCTTATCCGGGTACCATCGGCTGGGCGACGCCCAGGGGAAGGGCCTTCTCTGTGGCGGGCCCAGCCCTCTGGAACGACCTACCCCCCGATCTACGCACCACCTCAGACCTCCGCCTCTTCCGCCAGCGTCTCAAAACGTATTTATTCCAACAAGCCGGCCTAGCATAATCCCCCGTTTCTGACTTTTATCTGTATAAATTTTAATTCTTAGGGTTTTATAAGGGTTTTTAGCACGGGATATAATTTAATAGTTTTTTAATAATGTATTTTGTAATTTTGTATGGTTTTTAATATTGCCTGTGTGCCGCCCTGGGTCCTTGCAAGGAGAAGGGCGGGGTATAAATTTGAAAAATAAAAAAATATTAAAATAAATAACTAAAAGCTCAGCAGAATCTTACCTGTGTTTTGTTTCAGAAGCTCTCCAAGAGTTGATACATTTTCCTGGGCTTTCTGCTCTACATTTCTTGATGAACCAACAATCTCAATCATGTGCCAAGGAACCCAGTATGTGCGGCCCAGAGACTCCCAATGAACCTGGAAAATTATACAGTTATAAAATACCATGAATCTGGAAATTATTGCATTGTTTTCAGTGTGGTTACAGATCACTTCCTTTATGATCCAGTCTAGAATCATAAACTCCACAACACACAAAATTTATTCTCTTATAAAAAAGGACTAATACGCCAAGTGCCTTATACAACAATTATCAACCAAGCCACAAGCTTTCTTTGAATATAGATGCAGTTCTTGTGCCAATCTAGGAAGCACATTAGCTTGCGAAACTTAATAGGATTCCTAAAAATCAAATGTTTATATCACTCCTTTACCATCATATCATCACCAGGATGTCCCTCCCCTCCTCCACACTAGTAGTACCTGCACAGGTGGTGTGCCATTATTGCTCTGAAGAAACTCGCCTTCATCTCCTGCACAGACTTTCTCATAATTTTCCAGCATACGCACGTGCATGCCACGCACCAACGTCTCTCGCACATATTCCACATAGCTCTTACGACTAGGAAAGGCTGAGCACAACTTGAAAGCACAGTTTTCTTTCTGGGGCATCTCTGCAGCTGATGGGATGGTTGGAATTTGGGGCTGGAAGATTGACTGACATCGTTTCTTTTGCCTGCGTGAGTGAAGCTCTTGATTCTGATTCCATCCCATAACCTGGATTAACTCTGAAATGAAGTGGGCCATAGCCATGCTGAAGTCAAATTCACATTGCATTCTCTTCTTTCTCTTTGAATCTGCACTGGAGGGCATGCAATGGTCCTGTTCATCTCCCCACTCTGTGATGTTGTTGAGTTTGTCCATGAGAGAGGTAGCACACAGGTAACGCTTTACTAGAGAAAACAGCAGTTTTCCTGGAATCTGAAACAAGACGACCATATCTGTCCATTGCCAATAATTCTGCTATTGACTCAAGGCAGCATAGCTTACAGCTCACTCCATAAAAACTCTTACCTTTTAATATGTATCTGACACATTATTGAGTTCTAGTAGCTTTCTAATCAAATGTCATAATAAGTACTCTAACTATTTGACATCAACAAGACGCTAGCAGCAGAAGTAAGTGCCGGCCATTTATTTTCAATCAGAGAATGGCACTCATTATAGGTAATGAAAATTCAGAGATACAATTGTGTCATTTCTTTATCAAAACTCATTTAGATAGCCACATTAAGCTTACCAATTGAAAGGCAAGATAAGCACAGATTCTAAATTTATCACCAGCTGCTGAAGATTACATTCTCTTCCCAACTGACTCAGAATTCTTTATAATTCAGGTTTTAAACTTAAAATGCCTCATCAATAAAGAGAGCAGCATTCCTTTGTCAAAATATTTTGTCAGTTAGTACCTGAGGAAGAGGAATCCCTTCAAAAGATATGTAATGCTCTTCAGAGGATGTTGTTTCTGCAAACAGCTCAAGGAGGGTATAGCGACTATCAAAGTCCATGTGTTGTTCAATACCATCTTGCTGGCTTAGGGACAGGAGAACATAGGCTCTGCTTCCTAAAACAGAAAAACTTATATAGCTCCTTGCTCTCCAACAGTCTTAAAAATCTAATCCCATAACAGGGTAGAAGCAACCTTTTTTTAGCTCACAAAGAGGAATCAATTAATCAATGAACAAAGACTCACACTATAAACAAATTTAAACAGGATGATTTGCAAGTTAGGACAAAATAACAGAATAATAAAGTTGAAGGAACTTTGGAAGTCTTCTAGTCCAACCTCCTGCCCAAGCAGGAAACCTCATACCATTTGAGACAAATGGTTATCTAATCTGTTCTTATAAAGTTCCACTCTATAAACTTCTGAAGGCAAGTCATTCTGCCTGATTAATTGTTCTATAAGGAAATTTCTGCTTATTTCTATCTTGTCTTTGGAGATTCTCAGTCATCCAGGTCATGGTTGTCCCAAAGGTGCTTTTTACAACTGTCAGAGCACTTTTTTACAAAGCACATTTGGAACATAATTGTAGCTTGCTTTTTTCTTTGATTAGTTTCCACCCATTGCTTCTTGTTGTTCCTTCAGGTGTTTTGTGACCCCCTCATCCTTGTGGCAGCCCCTGAGATATTGGAACACTGCTATCATGTTTCCCCTAGTCTTTCTTTTCATTAATTTTGACATACCCAATTCCCACAACTATTCTTCATACTTTTTAGCTTTCGTCCCCCTAATTATCTTAGTTACTCTTCTCTGCACTCTTTCCATTCTCAACATCTTTTTTTTTAATTGTGGAAACCAAACCTGGATGCAATATTCCAAGTGTGGCCTTACCAAGGCATTATAAAGTGGTACTAACACTTCATGAGATCTTGATTCTATCCCTTTGTTAATGCAGTCTAGGACTTTTTGGCAGCTGAAGCACACTGCTGGTTCATATTTAACTGATTGTCCACTAGGACTCCAAGACCCCATTGATACCATTGGGATTATAAATCAGCACTTCAATCACTGACGTGTCTTCATCAGCATAGAGTTTTAGTAATTCTGTTAAAGCAATGGAGACACTTTTATCCACCCCTTCTGCAAAGTCAAGAAGCTGTCAGGGTCAATGCCACTGATTCTTTGGGAAGATGCTTCTGATCAATTTGGCTACACAGAGACTTAGTAATCTCATGCCCTCTTTATAACAATTAAGAACGCTTTACTTGCTCTGAACCAAACAGAAACGGTTCTTTTAAAATTAAAACAAGCTAAGATTTGTAGAATTTTAATCTGAATTGACTATCAACTTCATTTTAGAAGTATATCATAACTGAAAACTTTGGTGTATGTTCAACTACAAATTAACTTTTAATAGGCAAGAGTTACTCAAAATTTGCCCCAATGGCTCAATCATCACTCTGAAGTATTTATCAACATCTAACTAATTAAGATTTCTAATTCTATTAAGGATGGGATTGAAGGTCTAGTCAAATCAGTAAGAATAATGGGTTAGCACTGACTTTCTGTATTACCAAATGTGACTTTCAAGTAAGCATATATAAATACTTGTAATACCTCAGGCAGGAATGTTATATTAGTTGTGGGCATCTCCTAAGATGTCATACCTGCATCATGACAAGCCAAAGCTCTCAGCATCTTCCCAGCACTACAGCGGATATGCTTTTCCTCATTACACAGCATCTTCATCAGAAGAGTAAGGGCCCCAGTCTCCTTGAAGATAGTCATCAATGAGCCAATACTGGCATAAGCACTGAGTATATGGATGGTATTCAGTATAGATGACTGTGGAACAGGGATGCTTGCTAGTTGCCAGGAAGCTCGCTGCACCAGGTTCCTGACATCAGCTTTCATCTCTGCAAGAGAGGCTTCATCTAAAGTGTCTTCAGGAGGGAATACATTAGATGCATTCTGTTCCACCACTTGTTCCTTGGGCTTCCTCTTGCCTAGTAATGTTGGACAGTTAGCATATATGTCCTCTGACGACATCCACATCAAGATTGTCTGTTTTTTACTTTCAACTGAAGAGACTTCGACACTGTTTTCTGTATCATTATCCAAGCAAAGGATGTTCCAGCGGATCAAGTACTCACTGCAGCCATTGTGACCACGACGTTGCCGAATTAACTCCTCAGGATAGGCTTGACATTTGGGTCCAAGATGCACCAGCACATCCCCATTTTGCCTTTTAAACCTCATGACAGGGAATGTATCTGCTGGTGTGACAAAAGGCAGGTTATGTCATGAAGAAAAACCAAAAAGGCTTTCAGTCTAGGAGCCCTGAGAAGAAAAGTGCAGGAATACTTGCTTTGGCATAACTATAGATTTCTATAAGAAAACTTACCCAGTTAAGAGAAAGTTCATCAAGTAATAATTTCTGTTGGGATCAGAATAGACTTATCAATGAGGTCAATAGGCACAGCAACTTAGGGCCAGTATTCTTTTTAAACATAAAGACTAAATGAATATGTTGTATGTGATTTGATGCTTTTTAATTGAACTAAACTAATGATATAGCGTGAATGATAAAATTGAGTAACTTTGATGAGATACAAGAAACATAATTAATCAACAAGCTAATAAACATATCATTTACTATTTACAAATGCAAGAATCTGAAGCTGAGTTGGCGTGGAACTTTGTTTTTAGTGAAGTTTTCAAACTTCACAATTTTTTCAATCTTCCTCCATTCTATGGGTCCCTCACTCATGGCAGAACATTCTGCAATTGTTCCAGGGTGAGGTCCAACCTACTGGCAATCAAGACCCACATATGGATGGCATAAAAGACTAAAATAATAGTAGAGTAGCATCACTTTTAAAGTTGTTTAAAACAGATGCCATAAAAGGATGTACAAATATAAGATAAAAGCTTGGTGTTCCGTTAAAGAGTGAACATTGGCAGAAAACAGCTTTCTTTACTCTAGATCAGGGGTCCCCAACCTTTTTTGCACCAGGGACCGGTTTCATTTAAAAAAAAATTCTGTGGACCGGCTGGTGTAGAGAAGGAGCGGGGGGGAGGTGGAACAGGCGGCGCATGCGCACGCGGGGGGGAGGAGTCAGCTCACTCGCCCCTCTAGGGCCTCCAATGGCCCGAATGGCCGCGCCTGCGCTCTCCCGCATCTGGTACACGCTCTGCCAAGGGGGCTGCCCCCTCCTCCTCCTCTCCAGCCCTGCGGCCCGGTTCCTATCAAGCCACGGACCGGCACCGGTCCGCGGACCGGGGGTTGGGGACCCCTGCTCTAGATGGCAGATTCTTTTTTTATAGTACCACATTTATTATAAAGAAATTGTGCCTCTAGATACAAAAAGAATGGATACACATAACCAAAAAAAGAGCACCTTCAAAAAAAAAAGAGCACATTCAATATTGGTAACTGTAGCTGGTAGATTTAAAGGACTATATAAATTATTTTATCTTTTAAAAAAAACAGATCTGGAAAAATTATGAAGTGCAGTAACATGAAAAATAGACACAAGGCATTTTTTCTAAGATTCAGTAATGTTTATCTGATGTTATTTATACAATCCCTATATCTAATTTTAACCAGGAAGGACAGCATCTGAATATTTATGAACACATTATCTGATACAATGCAAAAAAACAATTTAGTCTGGGGTGTAAAAATATTTACAGACCCCTCATATCCTGGACATAAACTGTTTCAACTTCTACCCTCAAAACGACGCTATAGAGCACTGCACACCAACTAGACACAAGAACAGTTTTTCCCGAATGCCATCACTCTGCTAAAGAAAAAAATTCTCTCAACACTCAAACTATTCACTAAGGCTGCATTACTATTACTATTACTATTAATCTTCTCATCATTCCTATCACCCATCTCCTCCCACTAACGACTGTATGACTGTAACTTTTGCTTGTATCCTTACGATTTATATTGATTGTTTCCTAGTATGATTTGATTGCTTATTTGTATCCTATGATTCATGACAAATGTATCTTTTTTATAATATACACTGAGAGCAAAGACAAATTCCTTGTGTGTCCAATCACACTTTGACCAATAAAGAATTCTGTTCTATTCTATTAATTCTGTCCAGGCTTGTGGGACTGCTATTTTTATCGCCCATAATGAGATATAATAATAATAATAATAATAATAATAATAATAATAATAATAATAATAATAATAATAATAATAATAATAATAATAATAATAATAATAATAATAATAATAATAATAATAATAATAATAATAATAATGTTATTTATAAACCGCGTCCTCTCCCCAAAGGGACTCGGAGCAGTGCACAGGGAAAATTAAAAATACAATACAAAATACATAAATAGATAAAATAAGGGTCCCTGTGGGGAGAGGGTGCGGTTAATAAATCCCAACTTATTATTATTATTATATTATAAGAATTAAATAAAGTTACCCCTGCGCTAAAACCACTATGCTAAAATTAAACTACAATTCCCTAAACCCAGTTAAAAAACAGCAGACTAACCTAGGCCGGCCAAGCAGAAGTGTGTTTTCAATTTTTGGCGGAAGGAACGGAGATCCGTAGTTGTTCTAATTTCGGGGGGGGGGGGGGGGGGGGGGAAGGTCATTCCAGAGGGCTGGGCCCGCCACAGAGAAGGTCCTTCGCCCGCTGGCATAGCCTAGTTACATGTTATATGTTACAGAGGACACCAGTCTAGTGTAGTCCCAAGATAGTTTCTAGTCAAGAAGCATGAAAATGGGTAATGTCCTGAGCTGTGGCCATATTTATCTGTGCAGCATTAATGTTTTTACTTAAGAGCTTTGTGGGGTCTTTAAAATTCTTAATGCTGAGTTCACACAACAAGGTAGCTACGCTAAAATAATGGTTGCAGCTGCAGGAAGAGGTGGTGGCTTGATAAAAAGTGCACACAGTCCCATATAACCAAACCCAGTCTTTTACAATTGAGGTGTGAATATAAGGGGGGAGGAAGGACCGCTATTGCTCGCCCCGTTTCCTCTCGAATTGGTTTATTTTTCTTTTCTTTTTTAGGGCCAGGGAACCACTGCCCCCTTTATGACTTGTGGACTTCAAGTCCCAGAATTCCTGAGCCAGCCATGCTGGCTCAGGAATTCTGGGACTTGAAGTCCACAAGTCATAAAGGGGCCACAGTTCCCCACCTCTGTTCGAGGCGCCAGCAGCCTCACGCCCGAAGGGCTCCCGGAATTGTGCACCGGCTCGAGCCTATCGGAAACCGAGGAAGGCAAGTCCGGGGGGCGGAGCTTAGGGGCGCGTCGCCCTTCCTTGGAATGAGCAAGGCACCCCGCGGGATTCTCTCCCACCCGGAACGGAAGGCCCCCGTGCAGTGGTAGCAGGGCCTGAAAGTCTCGAGCTTCAGCCTTACCTTAAACGCGGCTCCAAAACTTAGTAGTCAAAGCAGCAAACCGCCGGCAAGCCTTGCTTAGCAACTTCCATTTATTTACCCTGCCCAGTCGCTGTCTCATCTGCCTGTTCTGCGCATGCTGCTTATTATTAAAATAGGTACGGGTCCTCCGACAGGACATAATTATGCAGTAATCGTTTTTTCAAAGAGGACTGTTAAAGCCAAGTTCTTGGAAAGATTAAGGGTTGCCGTGTTCTTCTTTAAGAACGAGCGTCAAATTCTTTTTGGGAGTGTGAAATCAGTTTTTTTTCTCTCCCTCCGGTTATGCATTATCTTTTTTTCCCCAAATTCACTAATTTGCATTTGCTGCCTGCTGATGTGCTATTGTAATGTTAATACACTTTTATCAAAGAACTAGAACAGGGGTCCCCAACCTTTTTTTCACCAGAGACCGGTTTCATTTTAAAGAAAATTCTGCGGACCGGCTGAGTGGCTCAGCAGTCATGTGACTGGGTGGGCGGGGCCAACTTGGAAAATGTGAAACTCACTTAACAATGATCTTGGTGAGCAACCAAACTTTTGGCCTCAACTGTGGTCATAAGTTCTTTCTTTCTTTCTTTCTTTCTTTGTCTCTGTCTCTCTTTCTCTCACTATTTTTCTTTCTCTCTTTCTTTCCCTTTCTCTCTTTCTTTCTTTCTTTCTTTCTTTTTCTCTTTCCCTCTTTCTCTTTTTCTCTCTCTCTCTTTCTCTCTTTTTCTGTCTCTTTCTCTCTGTCTGTCTTTCTCTCTCTCCCACTTTCTTTTTCTTTCTTTCTCTGTCTCTCTCCTTCATCCGCCCATCTCTGTCACTCTGTGTGTGTGTGCGTGTGTCTGTCTGTCTTGCATTCACTCATGTCTCTGTCTATCTTTCTCTCCCTCCCTCCCTCTCTCTGTCTATGTGTGTGTCGTCGTCGTCCCCCCCCCCCCCCAGCCCGTCCGCCGTGCTTGGTCACTCGTTCGCTCGGTCAGGCTCCGTGGCTGGGTAGGAGCCGGGCTGCAGGGCTGGAGAGGAGGGAGGAGGGGGCAGCCCATTGGGCAGAGCGCGCAGGAGAACGCAGAAGGATGGTGGGGGCTCTTCCTCCACCCTCGTCGACGGAGGGACTCCTGTGCGCCGCTGGAGCAATCTTCCCTACGGCCGCCAGTTCCCTCCCACGCCAGCGGAGCCTCCGCAGTCCCTGGAAGAAAACGAGTGGCCGGCATGCCAGCAGGGGAGGGAATCGGTGGCCGGTCCAGCGGCGTCCAGGAGTCCCTCCGTGGACAAGGGTGGAGGAAGAGCCACACTCCAACGGCGCGAACAGCCGCGTCTGCGTTCTCCCGCGCGTTCTGCTCAGGGGCTGCCCCCTCCTCCCTCCTCCTCCTCTCCAGCCCTGCGGCCCGGCTCCCACCCAGCCACGGACCGGCATCGGTCCGCGGCCCGGGGGTTGGGGACCCCTGAACTAGAAGACATGAAGCAATGGGTGGAAACAAAGAGAGAAGTAACGTAGAACTAAGGAGAAATTTCTCAAGGTGAGAACAATTAACCAGTGGAATGCTTTGCCTTCAGAAGTTGTGGATGCACCATTGCTGGAAGAGATTGGACACCCACTTGTCTGGAGTGGTAGGTGTCCTGCTTAGGCAAGGGCTTGGACTAAATGACCTCCAAGGCACCTGCTAACTCTGTTATTCTATGTTCTGTGTTTTAAAATGGACAGTTTGTTCAGCACCCAACAAAAGAAGCCTCCTTGCTTGAAGTTCGTCAAATTTCCATTTTATTAGAGATGTCATATTGGCACAACTGGGAAAACCCGAATCTGAAAGCTTCCAGGTTTTCCCCACCCAAAAGAAAGTCCAAGCCCCTACCCAGTACCCACATGTCCATCACATGGCCCAATCAAAGCAACGTTTCAACTGGAGATGCCTCCCAGTCGCACCCCTCCAGGTGCCCGGCAGAATGTCCTTGACTCTCGGAGAAGGAATGTTATTATGACTATATATCTCCCCAGCTCCATACCATCCCCCCTCCCAATTTTCCACAGCTCTAAATTTGGCAGGCCGGAAGATCCAATGCCCCAGATAGCTTCCAGGGTGCTCTTACACTGGAGGTTTTAAAGAAAAGATTGGGCAACCATTTGTCTGAAATAGTATAGGGTTTCCTGCTTGAGCAGGGGGTTGGATTAAAATACCTCTAAGGTCCTTTCCACCTCTATTCTTCTGTTCCATTATTCTATATAAAATATATTTGGTGTTATATCTATTAAAATTATTGATAGTTGTTTTCTTCGTGAATTTGACCATGTATAGCCAGTTTAAGGGGGATATAGTCATCACGCCCTTGTCATGGTCAGACCACTCACTTCTCCAGCTCGACTTTCCGACCGCTGCTCCCCTCTGCGGGGAGGCGGAGCCAGAGCCACCAATCTGGTTCCGCCCCAGGCGCCTGATGGACCCGGATGGGTTCCAGACGGCGCTTGGGCCACTTCCTGTACCCCTGACCCGTGCCCCGATCGAGGACCTCACGGCCGCATGGAATAGTGCGGCCGTGGGAGCCTTAGATCGGGTCGCGCCCTTGCGGCCTCTCCTGCGGCGGCGAGCCACCCTGGCCCCTTGGTTTACCGAGGAGCTGCGGGTGATGAAACGCCGCAAGAGATGCCTAGAGAGAAGATGGAGGTCCACCCGATCTGGATCTGACCGGACACAGGTAAGAGCCCATTTACGGACTTACATTGTGGCGCTGAGAGTGGCCAAACGCCATCATTGTGCTACTCTCATAGCATCCGCAGAAAACCGCCCTGCCGCCCTGTTTAGGGTGACCCGCTCCCTACTTCAACAGAGGGTGCGGGAAGCCCCGCTACAGGGTAGAGCAGAGGAATTTGTGACTTTTCTGCAGGAGAAAACCGCTCAGATACAGAACGGGCTACCCTCCATTGATGGCCCAGTGGGATGCCACGAGACAGATCTTGTTTGGGAGGAGTTTGACTCCGTTACTTCCGAGGATATGGACAGGTTACGTGGGCGACTGCGAGCCACCACATGTTTATTGGACCCGTGTCCCTCCTGGCTTGTACTGGCATCCTGGGAGGTGACATGAGGCTGGCTCCAAGAGGTTGTCAACGCATCCTTGAGTGAGGGTTCCTTCCCTGCTTCCCTAAAAGAAGCTATGGTGAGGCCCCTCCTTAAGAAGCCCTCTTTGGACCCAGCTCTTTTAAACAACTATCGTCCAGTCTCCAACCTTCCCTTTTTGGCGAAGGTTGTCGAGAGTGTGGTGGCACAACAGTTTCCCCGTCACCTGGAGGAAGTTGATTATCTAGACCCGCGCCAGTCCGGCTTTCGGCCCGGGCACAGCACTGAGACGGCATTGGTCGCGTTGGTCGATGATCTCTGGAGGGCCAGAGATGGGGGTTGTTCCTCCATCCTGGTCCTATTAGACCTCTCGGCGGCTTTCGATACCATCGACCATGGTATCCTATTGCATCGGCTGGGGGGGTTAGGAGTGGGAGGCACCGTTCTACAGTGGTTCTCCTCCTACCTCTCTGGCCGATCGCAATTTGTGTTGGCAGGAGAGCAGAGGTCGACCTCGAGACCCCTCACATGTGGGGTGCCTCAGGGGTCGGTCCTCTCGCCTCTCCTGTTTAACACATACATGAAGCTGCTGGGTGAGATCATCCGTGGCTTTGGGGTAGAGTACGATCTATACGCTGACGATACTCAGCTGTATATTTCTACCCCAAACCACCCCAACGATGCCGTAGCGGTGATGTGCCAGTGCCTGGAAGCCGTGCGGGTCTGGATGGGAAGTAGCGGACACAGGCTCAACCTGACCAAGACCGAGTGGCTGTGGTTTCCGGCTGCCCGATTCAACCAGCTCACTCCATCGCTGGCCATAGGGGACGAACATCTTGCCCCTGTGGATGGGGCGCGCAATTTGGGTGTCCTCCTGGATGCCCGGCTGTCCATGGAAGATCAAGTGACAGCCGTGGCCAGGAGGGCGTTTTACCAGGTTCGCCTGGTTCACCAATTGCGCCCCCTATTGGATCGGGACGCCCTTCGCACAGTCACTCATGCGCTCGTGACATCCCGACTGGACTATTGTAACTCTCTCTACATGGGGCTCCCCTTGAGGTGCACCCGGAGACTTCAGCTAGTCCAGAATGCAGCCGCGCGAGCAATTATGGGAACCGCTAGGTTTACCCATGTAACACCGCTCTTGCGCGAGCTGCACTGGCTACCTGTCGTCTTCCGGGTGCGCTTCAAGGTGTTGATTATCATCTTTAAAGCGCTCCATGGCTCGGGACCTAGCTATCTGCGGGATCGGATCCTGCCTCATACATCCTCACGGCCGATTCGCTCCCACAGAGAGGGACTTCTCCGGGTGCCGTCCACTAGACTTTGTCAGCGGGCGACGCCCAGGGGAAGGGCTCTCTCTGTGGCGGGCCCGGCCCTCTGGAACGACTTCCCCCCGACATCAGGACGATCACGGACCTCCGCTCCTTCCGTCTTAAATTAAAAACTCATTTCTTCTGTCTGGCCGGCCTAGGATAGTCTCTCTGTCTTTGGGGTTTTATTGGGAAGTTTTATAACATAGCTTAGTTTTAATGGGGAATTTTAGCGCAGGTTTAGATTTAATTTATTTTTAATGAAATGTTTGCATGTATTTATTGTTTTTACTCTGCCTGTGCACCGCCCCGAGTCCCTGTGGGGAGAGGGTGCGGTTTAGAAATATTAAAATTATTATTATTATTATTATTATTATTATTATTATTATTATTATTATTATTATTATTATTATTATTATTATTATTATTATTATTAATGAGAAAATACAAAAAGCCATAAAACAGAACAATTTTTCTAAAATGGACTACAAAACAAGAGAAATTGGTTTTAGGACATTCAGAAGCCCCCTTTTTGTGTAGCAATAGAGTTATATTGTTTCTCAATAACTGGAAAGGATTAACTCTTTAGGATCATATTAAGATAGTCATAATCAAATTGAAAGAATTTGAATTTCTCTGAAACTCTGTTAGACATCAGACTTAAGGGACATCTTCCTGGAGAACTTTTAAGAAGTCTAAAAACAATTAAAAAGCCTTAAACTCACTAACTTTATGTAGAGTCGGACTATAACTGTACCAGGTTCATACCAAGTAAGCTGTTTTCTCAAGAGAATTCATTAATACAAAAAATGGAAAAAAACACAGTAGCTTTGCAGGTTGCAGGAGAAAATACACTTTATTTAACCGAATTCTAAAGAGATACTAATGTCAGCCTTGTGAAGCTGGCACTGGCAAGTTCACATAACTTTTTATCGCTGGGAGGGGCCTGATCTTGCGTCCAGCCCATCCCCCTTTCCGCTGCCATAAGCCACTATTTGGTCGCTTTCCCAGCCACCGGTTCCGACCAGCTTTCCCAAGGTTTCGTTGGTTATGCTCAACATTGGAAACTCGTCCCACTGTAGCCATGCATGTTTCCATCACCTGTAAAAGAAAAAGCACAATATTCCAGATACTTGCAGGCACCAGACCCAATTATTCTACTCTTTGTGCTTTGATAGCTTTTAAATGTTCAAGATCATAGGAGAGAGAGAAGACGACTGCCTTGAGGCCCACTCCAACTGAACTATCCCCTTCTAAACCAAGGGCCGTTTATTAACATCCTGCCTGTGAGAAGAAACCTAGTTTTATATAAGCATAGCATCATCTTCTTGAGTTTTGAAAACAAGTTCTGAACAATTTGATTCAGCACAGAAATATTCAAATGATGACCCCACATAAATCTCCTCGGTTTCCTTTGTTTTGTAGAGGCGTCTGCAATGCAGCAAGGGAGGCAGAGTGATACAAGCAACACTGCAGGATTACCACACAAGCATCCCCCTCCCCTTCAATCCCTTTTCTATTTGTGTTGACATATCCCAAAAGAGGCATTGCTTTAGGGAAGCACTGATGACGCTCTTCCCCATCAAGACAATTCTACATGTTAAAAGAGCCTTGCCTTTTATCTTCACTAATACTCCCCAACGCTAAAGGGCTTACCTGTATTTGCCTCTTGGAGGGCAACTGTATAATGGCTGTTCCACTGATTTTCCTCAGTATTACCCCACAGGTGCCTAAAAAAGAAAGTGTCAGCAAGACTACAATGTTCTGACCAAACGCTGAATTAGGCCAACAGAAATCATCCAACCACAAACATTTTTCAGCCTATTCCAATAGAAACATAAATCCAGGATCTGTTATAAGCCAGTTTTGCCTAATATGATATCCTAAAGCTGCATTGGCAGCCATTATACAAAGTTAGTATCTGGCATCAACCCCTTAGCATTTGAGGTTGGAGTCATTACTTAATCTTTTGAATCCAGTCCATTGTGTTGACTATTAATACATTTGGATGATAATCTGAAACTAGACTGAACACAGCATCAAATTAATACTCCTCCTGCATGCATTGGACCTCTATTAAACATCATCTCTAGGTTTCCAGCATTATCATCAGCATAGGTTTACAATCTAAAACACATTCTGAAGATCACGTTCTTCAACACCTAATGCTGAAGATAGTTCACCCTTTTTAATTAACATAATTAGAATGACTAGCATGAATCCTGATTGTAACTTATTTGCTGACTGTGAACATTCCGCATTAATTGAACAAAATAATTTAGGAAACATTAATGCTGATATACTGACAAGAGTTTCTCCTATCCCATTCTGGAATATGCGGTATTTCTTTACCACTTTTTATTAGGCATCTAAGCCATGAGTTAAGCTAAGGAAGTGTGGTTGAAGGGACCTTTGACTACCCTTGGTTTCATTTTGCCATCTAACACTCACCAGATGCAGTTTTGTTTGCTTTTGTCAAACATATTTATTTATTTTTATTTATTTTATTAAATTTATATCCCGCCCTTCTCCAAACGGACCCAGGGCATAATTGCTCAACAGCCAACACAGTATGAGTAAATCTTATTTAAACATCAATTGCTAAGTAGGGAGAATAATATAACTCTCAAGAAACTGTTAGTATTCTGTTGCAGGTTTCAAAACCAATGTACAAAAGTACAATTCTATTGAATTACCTTCAAAACACCTGCTAAAACAGGGAAGTCAAAACAAGGAAGGAGACATTGTATGCAACTTTGGGAAATGGACTCAAAACACAGTTTTGGTAAATTGGACTGGAAAGAAGCCAAGAACTCCCAAACTGCTTTGCTTCTGACTGTCCAGATTTGCTTCATCCTTCCAAACTATTTCTGGCTTCTACTGGATCCTGACCTGCTGCTCGGATATACTGTGCTCCTTTTCCAGGATGACTCTCCAAGTTATTTATGAGGGTTCCAAGTGGTAGAGCTCCAACTGGATATGCATCCCCATCATTTGCAGCGACTGAAAGACAAAAAAAAAGGACATTGAATATAAATACAATAAATAAACATGGCTAGGAAAAAGTAGTATACCCGGGAAAAATAAATAAAATATCTGCAAAATATTGAGAGGAAGAAATGAACTTAGTTCTCGTGTAGGAGCTAAGTACTAGCAGAAGGGGAGAAGGGTGCTGCATCCAAATGTGTATCCATTCATGCACATTTTTAAGAAGAGATGCATACTTTAGGCTCAAATAGACAACCCTAAAAATAAGACAGGATCACTTTAATTTTTTTTAAAGTCATAATTAATACTTCTCAAATAAATATTTTGGGCCTACAATGGAGTCCTTCATGCTTTCTGATTTTTTTAATGTGCAGATATTTCATTATTTAACTACGTAACATCATCAGTGCAAGTGAGTGTAGATTTGCTCCCTGTTTATATACAGTTTTGTTGAGTGTGTGATTTTCTCCTAGAACACAGAAAGATGCTGACAACACCTCTAAGACAAGTTGACAAAAGGAAAACAAAACTCCAAACCAAATTGAAGAAGCTAAATTCCAGAAGCAAAGGGATTGGCAATTAAAATGTCCAGCCACCCAATATCCACCACAGAACCCAATATCCTCCAGAAATATCTCAACTATTAACACAGAGGATGTCAATCAGTTAGAATTCTTTGCAGCCTGGGAAGCAGCATTTAAAAGCACAGGACTTGTCACAATGATTCAAGAAAACATCTAGCACTAGTGATGCTACCTAGTTTGATAATGAAACATCTCCAAGAAAGTAACCAAGTTCAGAAAGCACCAAGAACTCCACAGTTCAACCCTGAGCTACAAATATTCTCAGTAAGAAAACATATGGAAAATATCATACTACAGACCAGAAGAAAACAGAATCAGAACTAACTCAAAACAGCACTTTGAGGCAGAATAGAGTAGCACTCAAAAATGTACAGAATGACCAAAACTATCATTATCCTCTCATCAGACAAAGGCCATATACCAAGGTTATCATTAACAGAACACAATACTTATAGAAAGCCAAAGAACTACTGGAGGATAAATTAACATACAATAAACACCAACTCAATGTAGAAACTGGATAACTTAACCAAGAAATGTCAAATCAAAAAAGAACAGTGGCAGGATATTTTGGAAGGATATTAAGACTTGGATTTGCTTATTGGCTTGGGGTCCTTAGGGGCTGCTCACCAATGAAGGTAGTTGATGGGATAATAAGACTTATGTCATTGCCATTCGTCATCTTGGTTCTGCTTTTTTGCATACTTTCACATTTTTAATGTGCATAATTTTAAATTGCTTTTCTATTTATCTTTTTTTGATTTATAAGCTATCCAGAGTCACCTTATTGATGCATATAAATTTAATAAATTTAAACAAGCCCAACATATCACTTCATTCATAGATCCAGAACTAGCCAAAGAACCCATTACAGCAGTGCTACACAACACCATGGCCTAGACAAATACACTATGATTGAAATATCCAGATTCATGGATCTCATCAACCTCTGCCTCACAACGTATTTTCAATTTGATAGACAAATATACTAACAACTCTCAGGAAGTCCAGTAGGATCACCATTCTCAAAATTCATAGCATAGACCAGTGGTCACCAACTGATGGTCCGCGAGAAAAATTTGCTTTTTTTATATTGCACTAAATACTATTTATCTTTTTAAAAAAATCATGTTAGTGATCCACAGTATTTTAAATACTGTGGATCACTAACATGATTTTTTTAATGCTGAATATGAATTTACTGGTTCTTGAGGTCTGAAAGGTTGGTGACCCCTGGCATAGACCATAGTGTAGCATTTAGAAATTACAGCACTCACACACAAAACCAAAAGTGTGTATCTAATGTGTAGACAATACTTTGTCATAATAAAAAAGGAACATGAGATAATCAGCAACATCTTCAAAGAAATATAACGACAAAAAAACAGCAGACAATCTTTCCTAGATATCCTCAGCAAAGGAAATGATAGCAAATTAGAAATTCAAATCTTATTAAACACAATCCACATTAATGCTCCATTACCAACATAAGACCCCACACTCTCACAAAAGGTGCTGTGAAGAACATTGTTCAGACAAGGACAAACACAATGCAGCAACCCAGAACACCAAAAATTGGAATTAGACCATCTATACAAATGACTATACAACATCTTCAAATAAATGCAAAACCATGAAAGTTTATCAAAAAGTGCCTGAACACTCAACCCAATATACCACAACCAACACAAACTATAAAAAGGATAACACTTTATAAACATGTCAGAAACTACAAAAAGACTGTTATGACTACATGGCATCATTGTAGCACACACAACCCTAAGTTACTTTTTTTTTTCCTATTTGCCTACATCATTCCTTAGAAAAATAGACTGTAGCCAATCCTTCAATATTAATACTAACAATCAGCTTGCAATGTGATGCAAAAAGTCTGCCTCAAAATTCTTCTTTGCTTAGCTTTAGGTTTGGAGGAAGTAATACATCTTGAAATCTAGCCATTCTCATCTTTAGTAGCTTAAGTAGCATTTCAAATATTTACCTGTCATCCTTTCTATTTTTCCTGAAGTTTTGATGATGTCCCCAACCACCATGTTTTCAGTTGCAATGATCCAGCGTTTCCGTTTCTCTCCAGCCACTAGAGCTATATGACCTGATCTTCAAAGGGAACAAAATAAATCAATCAATAAAAAATGAACAGTTCAAAGGATTAGCTTTACTCAGAATAAAAATTAAACCAGCTGGGCAAGATAGATAATGTCAAAACATTTTTGTACAACTGTTCAAAGATAGAAATCTATCAGCATTCTGAGCTAATCAAGCAGATTGCTTGCTTCTCAGTGGGATTTTGGAGAGGCAGCTGCTATCCAATCCCAGTTATATCAAGACCTTTCATTTATATAGGCTGCTGTGACTTCCATTCCCTGAACACAATGAAAAATAACTTCTTGATATGAACCATGGAATGACCTATTTAGACAATAGATGCAAAGTGAAAAATAGCTTCTTGATGTGAACCAGAGAATGATCTACTTAGACAAAATAGTGACCTATTTAGACAAAAGAGGTTTTAAAACTACACATCTTACACCAGCTGTTTTTTTCCTAATACTCCATTTCATTAGTGTTTCTATAGTAGTTTGTTTTCCTTACAGTAATCAGTTACTTTTCCAATGTTACTTAACGAACTCAATCTTGATAGCATTCTTTTCAGGGAACTATCTTTTCTCCAGGGCTTTTTCATACTAAGAATTCTGTATATGGTGTTTTTAAAACTACCAAGTTGCTCCGAATCTGCACATACTTCCCTTGTAAATACTATTGCTGTTGCAATAGTATTTACAAAACTAAGATGAAATTGAAACTCAACAAACCTTCAATCTGCTTGTCAACTCAGTTGCCTATTACTTACCTACATGGATCATATCGGACCAAAAGCACTTTTTCTTCAAATGGATTAGGCTCTGTTGCATTTGGATAACGCAGTCTATGGAAATCAATCATACGGTAGCATTGTTTATTTCCTCCTCCAATTCCATGGACACGGATACGACCTTATGGTGGAAACAGTACTTTTAAACCATCATGTATTACACTAAACTATATTCAGCTGCAAGATTTTTGTTTAAATGTTACAAATCTCAAAAGTGCATGAAATGGGAATTCATTGTTATCACTGAGCTCTCATAAGATATTCAAGCAAGAACTTTAATTTCACAACATTTGGCGATTTTACAAGAATTTAGCATTTTCACTTTTAATTAATTAATTTGGAGAACCTATACATAGCATTCCATGAGTGTTTCTATACAATACTCATAGAGCATATAGTACTATAGTATATTAATTCTAAACATACCATATTGTGAATGTTGTGGCACTATGGCACTACACACAACATTCCTTGTAAACATGGATTTTAAGTCATCAAGAACATTACCACTCATGTTCACATAGCACATCTTGCCATGTGTTTTTGTAACTCACTCATAACATATGCTTACAAATCAGTGGCACACTGATACAAACATAACTCCATAGAATGCCAGAAATGCTCAACTGATAGAATTAAATTAGGCTGAACTATCCACCTATTGAGATCAATAGATAAATCAACAGAATTGGATCAATTCTCATGGAGGATTTACAAATCTCCCCAGAAATTCCATTGCATGTTATCTAGAGTTCATAGCTAAAGTCACAAACATTATTAAGCGGCTATAACCAATACTTAGCAAAGAGACTGTATTTTCTCAGGCATTAGATGACAAGCCCATACATATACATAGCCACCCAACATGCAGCAGATTCTCAATGGAACAAGAAATAGCATAATGATACTAACAAAGAACAAGATCCTGCAACAAATCAAGATATCTGTTTTGCCCCCAGCATTACCATAAATCCCACCAACTTCACATACATAAGAGATCCCTTCACATGCTTGTCTTCTAGTGTAATATATATTACACTGCATTATTTGCAGTGCCCTTCTGGATTCAATGTAGGACCAAACAAGCAATGCTTTGCACAAAATAATACTCAGACATCAAAAGAGGAACGAAGTAATCGTTGGGCATTTCAAACTTCTAGACATTCCATTCCAGATATCAAAGCACTCATTTTGGATACAAGACATTTCACCAGTTCAATCAAGACAAAAGATTGTTGAGTTCACATAAAACAGAAGGTTTCAGGATATCTTAAAATGTTTCAACAAACAATGCATTTTTAACACATTGTAATTAATTGATACAATACTTTTTCCAATGTAACTGGCATCATCATAACCATCCTTCCTTTCTGCCCTCTTCTTCTTTCCCTTCTCCCAGTTTAAATCCTACAATCTAGTCACTCCTTTGTACCTGATGAAGTGGAAAAAACACCCTATCGGGACAGAATTGCAGTTCAGACTGTACCTGTGTGATCTCGACCTCCTGTCTTTGGTTTGGGAATGGGCTTAATGGTATACTTTGTTCTGCATTTCCACAGAGGATCTCTAGCTAAGACCCAGGTAGAAGTACTGATTTCACGGGATGCACCAAGTTGGCTAACGAGGTAAAGCGGGCAGAAAGATGCAGAGATCTAGTAAAGGCAAGACCAGCAAACAGCACGATATTATGAATGGTAAATTTTTAACTGCAGGGGCATAACTGGATATAGCAAGAATGAAAAGTTTTCATCTTTGGTCATTTAATGTTTTAGAAAACATACTTTCAAATACAGTGACAATTTAGCAGCAAAAACTGCTAAAACATTTAGCAGTTCTAAACTATTTTAAAACATTTGGCTATGTTAAATATGAAGCCATTTTTGCAGGTTTCCTGCGAAAGACAAGCTGCTTCATCTAAAAATTAATGGCATACAATAAGCAAGAATATTCAAAACTAAAAATGTTGCAATCAAAATAGATAACCGATTATTAAAATCATTAACATTAATTAAGATGTTCACCCTATTTAGGGTTTGAATCAGGAGCATTTATTTTACATTAGAGGAGAAAAAGCACCTGCACATGTCTAGAAATATTTACATACAGAATCAGAATCTCTAAAATATGGATCTCACTGAAAGACTGGGCCTTGAAATTTAAAGCTTAGTTCAGGCATTTATGTAGCAGAAAAATAATCAAGATGGTATAAAGTCCACTAAATAATTCTACTCAGAAAGAATAAAAGCAGAATAAAAAGACAGTACTATGTTCCTATCCCATTTTTTCTCTCTGTCAATTTATATAGATGCCTTGAGCTCATATGCAAATTATATTAGAGATATTTGCTTGGAAGAACACTACTACAAGAAGATGCAGAATCCTGTAGAATTTATAATCCATTTGGCCAAAACAGCAAAGTAAATATACCCGTGGAAGATGAGAACTTGAAGACAGCAGCAGGGAACCAAAATTCTGGATCAAGTTTGATATCGCCATTAGGAATAACTACTTGTTTTCTGCTGTAGACAGAAATAAGACAATGACCATTAGAGTTAACACATACATCTTAACCCTTTCATTCATAAGCAAATCTACATCTTCAATTCCTTCCATATATTCATGGTCTTCACACGACCAGACTACTTTTATTCAGGTTGATCAGTCTTCCCCCTTTCTCTTAGTTTAATACAGAACACATAGGCAGCTGGAACTAGCAGACTGGATTGTTAATGAATGCATTCCCAAAGATTGTATTATTAGTGCATAAGCAGGGGGAATATATTTTATATTCGTAATATTTCTGTTTGACAGATTGCCATGCAGGCCAATTGCAGAGGATGGAACTGCATTGTACTGTAAAAGGCAGATTTTAAATAACAGGCTTATCCTTAAATAATCCTTTGCAGAGGATCGCGGTGATATTTGCAAAAACACATTTCACTGCCATCTTTCTCACTTTATTTAGCTGAAGTCAGGAGACATGTTTTCCCTTTTATAGTCATAGATCATTTGAGTCCCACTGACTTTGTATTAATTTCTCCCTCTCCCCTAAGATCAAGCGCAGAATGAATTGAGCGATGATGTTTTTGTAACTTGAAAATGTTACAGACAGCAGTCTCCTGTGGCATACAGAAGGGATATTCCGGTAATATTTTTTCTTTGGAGGAATAAAGTATCTCCCGATCCGCCTGCACCTACCTACAATCGCACTTCACAGCGCAGCCATATCGTTCTGCCACCCCAAACCGGAGCATGCGCACTCTGAACCGGAAGTACAATATGAAGAAAGCGGAAAGCGTTGACTACACCGCTGGTTTTCGTGTAGAAGGGATCTGGCTTTCACCAACTCGATTCCCAAATGTGGCTGGGTTGCAGTTCTCATCGTCCCAGCCAGGGAAGCAATAGTTGGAATGGTGAAAACTGAAGTCCCACTTAGAGAGCAGCTGTTTAAACTTTTCTGTTACCATACATAAGAGTCCCGACCTGTCCCCCTCCCTCCCCCTCTAAATGCAGGTTCAAGAAATGTAGAATCTCGATTCAAAATGGGTTGGGTCTTTTCTTGTTCAAACATGTTTGTTTGGGAAAGTAAAATAGCGGCGTAATCTTTTGGCGATCTACCCAGAACTATTCGGTTTATTAAACCTTATTTGCTTGGATGTATACCAACAAAGTGTTTGTTGTTGTTTTCCGGCGTAGAGCTCCTCTGCCTTTAAAACATTTTGGCGGACAGGATTTTCGGAAGTGAAGTTTCCGATCTCGGAAACAGCCTGGCTTTAATTTGTTGCAATTAAAAGACATCGTAGTCCATTCGATAGATTCTCCTTGGCAGACAGTCGCTTGCCAATATGATCCTCAGTCGAGGCTAGACTTCATTGCGCCCGCTCTGGCTCCTTTGGCAGTAACGTTCATGTCCCCCACCCCCACCCCATCCCAAAATGCTTTTTTCCCCTGAACCAACTTTTAACGGCAGGAGCAGGGCGCCACCGAAGGTGGGTTGCAAAAGTCCTGGCAAACGCTAGATAGCGGCAAATCCATTTACCAAGTTCCGACGCTTTGCTACGCTCTACGAGCCGTATGGAGTTTTGCAGCTCGGAACCAGTAAATAGAATCACGGATCTCTTTACCAACCTTGATAAAGGACAGGTTCAAAGTCTATCCGTGTGGTCGCGATGAGTAGACAGCGAGTTGATGGCACATAATCAATTAATCAAAGTCTGTAGAGTCATCCAGGTCATGGTTGTCCCAAAGGTGCTTTTTTTCAAGAGTCAACTGGACATTCTTTCACTTCACTTGGATGAGATGTTTCACTTCTCATCCAAGAAGCTTCTTCGGCTCCGACAGGATAGTGGGGAATGGAAGGATTTATATTCGTTGCAGACAGCTGGTAATCTTCATCCTTTAAGAGGGTCGTTGAAGCACTTGGAGGTTTAACTGTGTGTCCTCAGGGACACCTGAGTAGCGCTCCTGGTTCCGGTAGTCTGTAATTTTTCCTCTGGAAATCCATTCCTACTCTCACCATTCAAAGGGTGCTCATCCCAAATTGTATAGCTGTAGAGATTCTCAATCATCCAGGTCATGGTTGTCCCAAAGGGGCTTTTTTCAGGAGGCAACTGGACTTTGTTTTTTTTCTTCTGAAGACGTTTCGCTTCTCATCCAAGAAGCTTCTTGGATGAGAAGCGAAACGTCTTCAAAAGAAAAATCAAAGTCCAGTTGCCTCCTGAAAAAAAACACCTTTGGAACAATTAATCAAAGCCTAGCTCGGTGTTTTTCAACTTTGGGAATTTTAAAAAAGTATGGATATTAAAATTGCCAAAGTTCAAAAATCACTCAACTAAGCTTATTAAGTACATGACGTACCGTTCCGCGCCCTCTCCCCTTGTCTCCACCCTTAAAGGGAAAAATCAGCTATCCAGATGCATTTCGGGACATGTCTGGCTACCGCCTCGCGGCCATATTGGACTTAAAGGGGCTGCGGCAAAATGGGGAGGAGCCAGAGTGGGAACTGTTTTTCTTCTTTCCAGGGGCGGCCGGAGCGGCTTCGGGAGATCGGGAGTCTATTAAGCGCATGCGCGCTTCCTCCTCCATCCTCTGATTCTTTTTCTTAAGAGACCCGAAGGAGGCCCAGGTAGGAGCTTCTCCGTGCCTCTTTCTCTCTTACGGAGGCGGGGACATGGTGAGTTATCCTCGTGGAAAGCGCCCATCTTGGCCCGAGAAGCCGCTAGCGGCTAGCCTGTCTCACAGACGAGCATAACGTCGGTTAGGGTACCCCCAGGCAGAGGCGGGTGAGCTACAACAACTGGCTGAAAATAGCGGTTTTTTCCATAGGTGTTTGTGTAATTTTACACAGACGTTGGATGTTTTGTGGAAGAGAATTTCCATAGGCATTTTTTATGGAAGTGAATACAATTTAAGCGACCGGACTAATCCATCTGCATTTGAAAACCTTCCTTTTCATTCCTATAGGGGGGAATTAGGAGGACCCTGAATTTTCTTGCCGTTGCACATTCAGTTGGATGCTTAGGGTGAATTCGGGCGTACATTTAGCCTGGAGGCACATGATTAGACATTGAGAATCATGTCTCAAATCCTGCTTTTTCTACACATCACCACCACCACCCACATGCGCACAATCCCTGTGGCCAACTCCTTATTTGTGGTTCAGTTGTCATTGTGTTTCCTTCTGGAAGGGTGTGTCTCTGCACTGCTGGCACAGCAAAAGGCAGGTCTCGGGGCTATGGGGCAGGTGCTGTTCCTTTGCTGACAGCGGTTGCCTAATTTGTAAGAAAGGAGGAGCCGATCCGGCTGTCTTCTCTACTGTCTAAGACAGGGGTGGGCAAACTTTGCAACTTTAAGTCTGAAGGACTTCAGCTCCCAGACTTCTCCAGCCAGCAAAGCTGGCTGGAGAAGTCTGGGAGCTGAAGTCCTTCAGACTTAAAGTTGCAAAGTTTGCCCACCCCTGGTCTAAGAAAATGATTCAAAACAGCTGCTATTAGAATAGGTTTTGGATTCCTTTAGGGATGTTGGATAAGGGTGATGTACTTTCTAATATCACAGACCTTTATCCTCTTGGAATATTATTACTTCCGAGTGCTACCGGTGAATGGGTTTAGAATCAGTCTGATCTGTATTTTTTTGTTTTTGTTTTGTTGTTGTTGTTGCAATATTTCCCATCAAATTTGTACTGTAAAAGTTGGAAGTATTTAGAACCAGGGATAAAATGATGGGTTGGAGATCATTACTCTGGAAGTAATAACTACAAGTTCTTGTTTAGGCGTTTCCCTTCCCCATTCTCTTCTTTGATGCAAGAGAACCCTTTAATGTATCTGCTGTATTTTCTGCCGCTACAATGTGGTAAAGTGAATCCTGTGATGTAATATTTTTACAAGTCTGTTATCATTTCTTATTACTTTATATGAAGATTTCAGGGCTATGTGATAATCTTTTATATGGACTTCTGTTACAGTTCATCCTTTTATTAATCATTCAGATGGCCGAAATTTTTGATCTTTGAAACAAGTTTTGGGAGGAGCTGGCATGCTTAATTGCAAGGTTCCATGTCTATGTGGCACTTTCTATATAAATATATATAATCATGCTGTTATTGCATTTGGGTAGCTGTGGGGTGTGCCATCCTGAAGAATGGAAATGTAATGGATTCTTTCATTTCTAAAACTTTAGGCAGCCTTTTAAAAATAATTACTTTCACATGTAGTTATATCCAGAATTAGATATGTGTAGTTTATATTACATATAATGAAAGTTTTCATCTTTTTAAAGTCTTTTTTTAATAAGATATCAAAACAAAACATACTTCTGTTTGATCTTCAGTGTAAATGTTGTTACATTTAACAGAAGATGGAAGCGGCAATGATTATCAGTTTTGCCATCTAAGCAAGAGTTGTCTCCCAACTCCAGCTGGCTAGATGCTTCTGGCACATTTATTATTTATTAAATTTGTTTGCCGCCAATCTCTCCACAAAGTGATTACTACGGCTCTTTTTTCTGTATAGGTTATGTATTGATACCATGGTGCTATTTCCCACACTTATAGAAATTGACTTTCAGGTATATTGGCCTACAAAAAGGATAAAGAAATGAACTTGGATAATTATATATATATACTTATAAATATATCACTTATATGTTTTATCCTCTATTTGAAGAAAGAAACATATGTTAGATTACTAAGCATTACTTATTTTGACTTGCTTCAAAGATAAGATTTGATTTTTAAAATAAACATTAATATTTCAAAATATTGATTATTACTAAGGTTGCGGTCCTTCGTTTCACTTCTCATCCAAGAAGCTTCTTCAGCTCTGACAGCATAGTGGGGAATGGAAGGATTTATATTCCTTGCAGAAAGCTGGTTACTTGCATCCTTTTAGAGAGGGTAGTTGAAGCACTTGGAGGTTTATCTGTGTCAACATTACTTAAAGGACAATGTGGTAAACCACTTTTGAAAAACCTTGTCAAGGAAATTGCAATAACTGTTCAAGCAGTCTGTAAAAATTGGACATAATTGAACAGAAAGGGAAAAATTACTATTCTTCAGTGTTGATGAGATAATGTACTGTACTATACTTTAGGATAGTTTAGGAGGAATAAAACAAACTCCGTGGCACATATCAGTCTTCTCTGATATCTTGATACTTATCTTGTAGAATATGACACCCAGGTTGTTTAATGTAAAATAAGCCGAGATTTGTTATAGGAACCAGTCTGCTAGTCAAATTGGTACACAAGCACAAAGCAGTTGGACTGTTGTAAATTCATGTTTCCAAAAGCTTAGGAACCATCTTCCCATGGAACTTTGGAGAATTACTATAGAACAGTGCTTCTCAATTATTTTCTGTCATGCCCCCCCTAGGAAGAAGAAAACATTTCGCGCCCCCCGCGCGACTGTAAATAGTATCATTTGTCTATAAAATTGTTATAAGTACACCTCTGCATAACACTGTATCCTTATTAACATATAAGAGAATAAAAAAAGAAAGAAATGTGGATCAATTTACAACAAAGAATAGCTTTATTAACTGTAGCAGAAAAGATTTAAAGTGCATTAGAAATTTTTAAAAAATTAAATCCTTAATTAAACTAAACTGCCGAGGTCAAACGCGCCCCCCTTTACGGAGCCTCGCGCCCCCCCTGGGGGCCCGCCCCACTATTTGAGAAGCACTGCTATAGAAAGACCTAAATGAGATTGAATAAGAAATCTTACAATAGGAAATTGGGGGGGAGGGGGGGAGAGACATGACACATTACAAAATCTCAAATTTTCTCAAGCTTTCAATATACTACCAAATAAACAGTAAATTGTTTATGGAAAATGTATTTGTGCTCATGGTCTTTGTACAGAAGATTCTTCTTTAAGATGAGAGCAAGAGGGGTGATTAATGCTTTAATTTGCAAGTCAAGCACACTGATTGAATGTCTCCCCAGTGTTTTCTTCTTAGTTTTTTTTTAATCCTGAGAATTTCTGTCATAAGCCAAAAGCTGCCTATATAAAAGAAAGAATTCAAAGTATTCAATTGATTTAAGCATTGCTTTATATTCTACCATTCATTCCATTAATTCTTTACTGGAATCAGAAATAAGACAGCAGGTTGACAGTCATTTACTGTCATTAGATTTCAAGAGACCCTATTATAAAATGACATTATAGTACACAATTCCAAGAGATTTGTGAAATAATTGATTTTAGATGCACATTTCCAAATCTTAAATTGTAGGCATTTAAAAAATTAATACTGTAAAGGTAATAATTAGTCTTTGTTATTACAAAGCAATACCCATATATGCACAATCAATTTGATTGCAATTCACATTAAGAATTTGGAAATAGTTATGACCTTTTTTCTTCCATTCAAATGTTATTCTTAAAAATAATTTATTATCCAAATATTTCAATATAACAACTGTCAAAGAATAACATCAGAAAGTAGAGATCATATTGTGACACTTAATTTTTACAATTTTCAGATTGGCTTGCAAATGCCATGCTATCCATTCTGTTTTTAGATTCTAAAACAGCTATGAAACTATTTATTTAGTATATTTTATAACATTGAAGCAATATAGAAAGAACACTAAAACGTGATTTGGTAGTGTACAAAAATTTTGAATTTTTCCTTAAATTGTGAACAATTAAAGCTTTAGCTTCAACCAGAAGGAAGAGTAACCGTTTCCTGCTGGGATATAGAGAGACGGGAAGACTTACTAGAAATACTGACTAAATGTCAAGTTTATGTAGTTGGAAGGATGTCTCCAACTAATTTATAATGAAGTTGGATTATTTTTGATGGGCAGTAGTCAAGGCGTCATAGCACTTAATATTTGTTTGTGTGTGTGTGTGTGTGTGTGTGAGAGAGAGAGAGAGAGAGTGAGTGAGTGACATGGTTAGTAGAATGAAAAAAGGGTGAAAGAAAATTGCTGAAGGATGACTGATAGCGGTGTCATTGGATGATAATAGTGATTCAAGATGTTCCGGTTGCTGTATCTAATATGATTGACAACTTAATTAGCTTATATTTCCATTTTATGCTGCTGGCCATTCCCTGACAGTGGTAGCGTATCCATATCCAGGCAGATGGTAGAATAATTTCTTCATGGGTCTTCAGCAGCAGCATCTAACTCATCTCCCATTGGTGATGCAATTAGGGGTAATTTCTCTTTCTTCCTTATTCTTAGTATTTCATATGGCTAATGTCAAACTGCAGCAGTTGGTTTGTCTTTTAGAATGTATACAGTGGCTCTCCAGTCTAGAGTTTCTGTAGTCTATTATTTAAATAGCTTGGAGGAGAAACAGGCAATTTAAATGAGACCTACATCAGTATAGGTTCCCTTTCATGTGATACTGGCTGTTCCAACTTGCTGCAAGGGTGCTGTGAATGGATCATTGTGCAGTAATCTTGTGGTGTATTTTGGCTTTTCATTTTTCTGCATTGCATACTTGAGCATATCTTTGTTTATCTGAATAACATTTTCTCCGATTACTGCTAAAGCTGTTTTCCCAGTGGCATAACTACTTCACAGCCAAGGGATTGCAGTATTTCCCATGTTTTAATGGGAATTGTTGATGCAGGTTGGTTTGGTGCTGACAGCATGTGGGTGCCTATTCCGGCCTAACAACAGAGGTACTATTGTTTCTGTGCAGATTAGAGGCATTTCTTCTGTATCAAGCAATAACAATAAAATATCCTCTTTGTAGTTTTGAGAGATTTCCCAGACCTATTGGAACAGTCTCCCCTGTTCTGAACTCATCTGGCAAGATTTAGCAGAGCAACTTAGGCTTTTTCTTTGCATAAAGGCATCTTAAGATTGCCTACCTAATTTCAGGCTATCCCAGTGTTTCATAACTGGCTGGGGAATTCTGGGCATTGAGGTTCTCACATCTTAAAGCTGCCAGTTGAGAAACACTGGCTTAAGGTATCTCTTTTTATCCATCTAGTATGGCAACTGAGTTTGTAAGAGGGACAGGAGGAAAACAAATCTTTGTTCTGTGCAGAGCACCATGTTGCTGGGTTGAGGAATAAATGTTGTTTCCACATGTTGTCTCTCTAAGCTCTCCACAGCATCATTTGGGCTTTTGAAAGTGCAGATAGCCTGGAAATATATCATACTATATATTTAATCTGCAGATGGCAGATGAAAGCCTAGCACAAAGCAATAGTTAAAACTCAAAAGTTTTGAGAGTACCAGACAATTTATCATTTATCATTGTATCTGATCTTGAATCCATTCAAGGCATTAAATCAGACAGGATACTTCCAGATGTAAGAACCTTAAATATTCAACAAATTTAGGCCTAGTAGTAGGCCTCCCTGCAGCCTCCTGGGAACAAAAACGGGCTGTGAGAGGTCCTTACTGTACCTCCGTGCTCCCCCTGTGCATGCGTGTGCGACCCTCCGCCTCCCACTCATGCGCACATTAATCTTGCATGCACCCCGCCCCCATGTATGTGCGGTAGAGACCCAAAAATCAGCTGGCTGGTGGGAGATCGCAAACATGTATGTTGGAGCTCAGCTGGGGCAATGACTTGCGTGCCTACAGAGAAGGCTCTGCGTGCCACCTGTGGTACATGCCCCATAGGTTTGCCATTCACTAGATTATTAAAAGAACATGAGTCATTAAAGAGGTACGTTTACAATTGTTCTTATAATTGCTGTAAAAAATGGATTTTTTTTCCTTTGACACTAATAGTTAAAAGGTTTATTTCAATTTCATTAAAACATATTACTTTTATTTCCACACAAATCTCTAAAACATTTCTCTCCCTTTCCCTTTTTTTACTTCTTTCAGTTTGATCCCAATTATTTTAATTTTATTCATTCTGCTGATGACTGACTCCTCACTAAGTCTTTTTTACCTTTCCATTTTTTAAAAAAGTGTATCAAAATCACCCTACATTTTCTTTGAAGTAGGCAGACTGCTTTATATTTATTTCTCTTTTTGACTCATGTTTTTCCTCACACTATACACATTTCTGTATCATTCTTTTATCCTCTTCCCCCCCCCCCCCCAAGTTATTCTTTTACGGAGTTCTTGGTTCCCTCTGAGCTTGGTTGTTTGCTTGTTCTTTACCTGAATAGGTAACATCATCAGTGCTAGTGAGTGTGGACTTTGCTCTCTGTTTATATACAATAGTTTGTCAGGCCAATATTGATGAGCTGTGGTTTTCTGCTTCCTGGTTCTTGATTATGTCATTGTTTTCTGCTTGATTGTTTGTCCAGTGTTAATCCCCACTTATGTGAGTGTGGGTGTAGGACGACATGTGTTCTGGTTTTTTTTTCTTTCTTTCTTAACTTTTTGTTTTCTCTTTAGACTGTGGTGTAAATGTGGTTTATTTCTCTGTGTCCATTAATGGCTTCAAGAATTTCCTAGCATTTTGGCATTTGGCATGGTCTAGGACAGGGGTCTGCAAAGTCGGCTCTTTTAAGACTGGTGGACTTCAACTCCCAGAATTCTGGGAGTTGAAGTCCACCAGTCTTAAAAGAGCCGACTTTGCAGACCCCTGGTCTAGGATGCTCACAATTTCTCAGTTGAGACTGGCTGAATCTGTTCATGTGTTGTGAGATTAAGGAGGTTTCATTGTGTCTTTTGCCTGCCACGAATTTACTGTGCCTATTCGATATAGTGATCACTATGTCCTTAAGTATCCTTTTTCATACCTTGTGTTAATCTAATTCCACAAGCTTCTTTGGCACTCTATTTATTCTATTAGGTGTTTATTTTCACATAGAAGATTCATACAGGAATCTTTCTACCCACACTCCCCTTTTCCTCCATTTCTTTTGTTTTGTTTCATGTTCATAGCTCAAAATTAAACATAGAAATAAGTAAATAAATAAATACATTCACATACACATGAAAAAGAGAAGGTGCAAAAAAAGACTAGAGTTAAAGAAAAGGGAAAAAAGAAAAAAATAGTTGAAGGGACTTTCATTCTTCTGTACAGAATTAAAAGCATCATCATTCCATCTTCCTCTTTAACATTACAATAATCACTCCAGCCCTTTATTTAATATTTTTTCAATCATCAAATCCAAAAATCCCATTTCACTTTTTCTCCATTTACAGCAGAAAGTCCAGGTCCCAGTCTTTTATAAAAGTACTTATTATCTTGTCTCTGACGAAGCAGGTCAGCTTCATCATCTTTCCTAGTTCTGCCATCTTTGCAGTCCATTCTTCCTTTGTGGCTATTTCAGTATTTCTCCACCTTTGTGCATTTAATAACCTTGCTGCAGTTACCATGTATAAAACCAGCCTTCCATATTCTTTTCTATTTGACTATCCAAAAGTATCTATTAAAAAAAAGTTCTGGTTTCATCTCAATATTTATCTTCTAAATTCTGTTATCACATGTATTCGTTTCATTTCTTTTTTGCTTTTTTACAAGTCCACCATATGTGGTAAAAAACTGTCATAGACACAGTCCACGAAAGGGGCTTCACTATTAGAGATCACCTTTCTTCTTGAGAATAGTGTTCTAAACTGCAACTGGAATTTGACAATAAGCACGTGACTTGCAAATAGTAGTTTTCAGTTACTGTGGTAAGGGAAAATGTGCACCTTAGCTTTTAACTATTCAGGAAAATATGACATTATAACACTTCAGATACCAGCTGTTCCGTGTCGATGTAACAGCTGAGTTGATCCATTCCTTACCTCAATTTGATATTATGCTTGTCATGAAATTTTTTGTCAAGAAGAACAATGAAATATTAACATAAATGTCATAAACATTATATAACTTTCTTGTACGCCAGTTCACCTCCTACTTCCATTCTTATCAAACATGCTTAATAGCAGGACTGTGCAGGGATTCAGATTCAAAGGGCAAAGTGTTATTTGGAGTGTATATGTTCGTGGGGATGCAGAATCTGCAGGAACACTTTAACCAAATGTCTTTTCTCAAGATTGCCTGTCAGTTTTGGGGAGTTTTGGGGATATATTCTTCTGTTCAAAGAAAAGCTCTAAGGTGTTCCTGATTGCTGTGTCGTGCACACACATGTATTCCAAATCACATTTTGACCTTTGAATCCAGATTTCTATGCAGCCCTGCTTAGTATTTATGTAATAAATGTTGTTATAAATAACTTGAGTCCATTTAGCTGAAAAGTAGGTTATTAAAAATAATATTTATTGTTATACTAAAAAAGATGGCTACTGCCTTTTCTGATTGATCCTAGGGATATTAACTGGAGGAAACTTAGTCATAGTAACACAATAAAAGAGTAACAGAGTTGGAAGGGAACTTTGAGGTCTTCTAAATCAGCGTTTTTCAACCACTGTGCCGTGGCACACTAGTGTGCCGTGAGATATTGTCTGGTGTGCCGTGGGAAAAATTCCATTAATTATAAAATATTTTCTTTGTGTTTATTTGATTCCTATTCAAGAGAATTACTTTATATATAGTCAATATAGGCACAGAGTTAAAAAATTTTTAACATTTTCTAATGGTGGTGGTGTGCCTCGTGATTTTTTTCATGAAAAAAGTGTGCCTTTGCACGAAAAAGGTTGAAAAACACTGTTCTAAATAACTGCTCAAATCCCTGCTATACCATTTCAGTCAAATGGTTGTCCAGTGTCTTCTTAAAAATCTCCCATAAATTCTGGAGACTAGTGATTCAGGATTTTAGAGGAATACTAAACAACCCACGACCTATTAGGTCATTCTTTCAGAAATATTTCCTTACCTAAAGAGAGAGAAACAAAATGATGGTCAGGTGGCAAAAATGCAGAGTGGAAGCAACTTCCCACTTTCTGCCAGCTTCCCATTGACTTTGCTCATTAGAAATTGGCAGGGAGCATCAGAAATCACAATCACATGACTGCGGATAACCGCAGCAATGTTGCAGCAGCCACAATTATTTGAATACAACTGTTCTAAAGACCCTAGAAATGTCAATAACATGGGAGTATTGGGTCCTGGATTTGTACACATTCTTTAACAGACTTGAGGTACTTGAATTTAAAAAAAAAAAAGTGCTGTGATGCCCCATTAACTGAGGATTACAAATAGACAGGAGAGTTTTAATAGCATATAGATAGCTTTGCCCAGCTTGCACTTACGTGCAACATTAGCTTTCCTTTTCCCTTTGCTCTCACATTTCTCACATTGAAATTTTAATATCCATTAATGCAGTGCTTCTCAATTATTTTCTGTCATGCCCCCCCTAGGAAGAAGAAAACATTTCGCGCCCCCCACGCGACTGTAAATAGTATCATTTGTCTATAAAATTGTTATAAGTACACCTCTGCATAACACTGTATCCTTATTAACGTATAAGAGAATAAAAAAAGAAAGAAATGTGGATCAATTTACAACAAAGAATAGCTTTATTAACTGTAGCAGAAAAGATTTAAAGTGCATTACAAATTTTAAAAAAATTAAATCCTTTGCCGAGGTCAAACGCGCCCCCCTTTACGGAGCCTCGCGCCCCCCCTGGGGGGCCCGCCCCACTATTTGAGAAGCACTGCATTAATGTAACCTCCTGCAATTCAGTATGCAGCTAGCTAGAGAAAGCCAAAATGCATTAGCAGTTGGGTGTGGTTGGAACTAAGCCATCTTTGATATGAGAGGGCAGAGTTAATATTTACCCAGTAGGTAGAGTAGAAGTCTTAATATTTCCACTCAATTCATATAACCAACAAACAAGGCTTCCTTATACTTGGCTGTTATAGTAACCAATCTACTACTTGGAGCAAAGTCTAGCTCTGCCTTCAACTTCTTAAAGCTTTGGTTGTGCCTATATTTCATCAAAATATATTATAACCCTGCATATCACCTGAAGATGTGTTTATATGTTAGAAAGTGACAGCAATAGAAGACTGACGTATGTGTAATTTGGTCTTGTCATGCCTTCAGATTTGAGACTAAGGCTTAATGGATTTCTTTTTAGTTCATGATTTCATCAAGAAAAATAAGGGATGATGAGACCTTGCTTTATAAGAAGATGGAAGTTCTTCTCACGGTATGCAGAGATAGAACAATGACTAGAAGCAGATCTAGATTGCATTGTAATTAAAAAGACATTACTGTAACATCTGGAAGACTGCAAATAATCTTCTCACAGAGCCACAAGGAAGTTAGTAGAGTAACTGATAAAATAATTAAAATATCACATAAAAGAAATAGTAGGACTACAGTTTAACTATTCTAGGAGTAATAGCATCTTTTCTAACCCAAGCATGACAGATTAGCAGCAAAGAGTCTTATGGGAATCGTTCTGCCAAGGATAATTTTTGCAAGGACATTATGTCCAAAAGCCTGTTCCTTTTTTCAAATCTCAATGGTCCAAGGAATAGATCTTCATCTGAAATTCAAAATATTCAAACATGTTTTTATAAAATGTCTCTTTTCTGCCTCTATTTAGTTTTTAGATATTGACCAAAAGCTGGTTTTGCTTGCAAACTGATTCACACAACAATCTTTAGGTTCTTTAATTCAGATTCCATGAAATTACTTTCATGTACCGTATGTGCATTTGGAACTGGAAATGTGATGTGTCTTATTAATGCTGCATTAGCCAGTAGGTCCCCTGTCTCATTTTAGTTTAGCAATGGTTATTTTTGTACAGGATTGCACAATACATTTTACAATTCCATACCCATCTTCTTACTACTAATTTATGTACCCCATCTTTTCTCTAATGAGCAAAATGGGTTCTGTGGTCAGTTTCTTAAATTAGCAGTCATTGGCATTTTGTAAAATAGCCAATTTGGGCAACTGAATCATAACAAAAATATATTCACAAACAGTGTACCAGTAAATTTAAGCCTCTGATCAGGAATAGGTATAATGAGTAATGATCATTTGTACATATCAAATAGATATTAAAGTGTTTAGATTGCTTTTAGGAGTATTGCCCCATTAAGAAATTTTCTGTGGTCTTGTATTGAATGAAGGATTTAAGTTTAGATCCTTGGATGATTGATGGATTTCCCCCCCCCCCCCCCATTGCTTAGTTAGAAATTCAATCCAGCAATCTTTGAACTGAAAGAAAGAAACGACAATATGCGATTTCCAGGGATGACGATTACTGTCCTTGTTGCTGATCATTATCCTCTCTCCGTTGTCTTTGTTTCAAGTCTCTGTAGTCACCTCCCCCCCCCCCCCCCCAAGATAATAGATGATAAAGCAAATGATGCTGCCTGGGATAAATGTTACTTTAACACAGGGATGAGAAAGAGGTAAAAGCATCATAATGAAGACATATTAGAAAAAAGCTATTGCCCAGGCTTGTGGTTAGATACATCAAGGGATAAATAATTTTGCTGAGGAAGTATCCAAACAATGGGTGAAAAGCATCATGCAGGGGACTCTGCTATAAACAAAGACTGATTACAATCCCAAATAGATCCCTGAAAGGTTGTTGTTTCTGCTCAAAGTACTTGCTTTGTAATGAGATTCTTGATGAATGGAGCATTGAATAACATATTGAAATGGGCTTTGAAGAACTATAAATGGCCTCTTCTGGAAGAAAGGAAGATAGCTTTGAAGAGGCAAGGATGAACTTGATGGTAGATACAGGATTGGCAGCCTAAAAAGGATTCTGATTTCTGCTCCTTAGTTTTCCTTGCTATCATAGAGATTAGTACCAGTATTTATCTGGGCATTTAGGAGAACATCCACTGTTTCTTGGCAGTCTATTTTCATATTTTTCCTGCTGCTATTAGTGCTGTAGAGGTGAATCACCCTGTGGATAGTAATTCTGTCTCTGATGGGGAAGGAACTCAGATTGCTGCCCTGTTGTTTTTCCTTTTTTCTATAAATATTTATTACCTTGCGGTTCCTGAAGCATCATTTTGTTCAAGGATATTTTTATGGAAATCAAGTCTGATATACAGTGAGATGCTCTTGGGTGGATATTTCAGCATTGAGAGCTGTTGGACAAAAATAAGAGGCTGTCCATTCTTTTTGACAAAGTACCTAGAGCAGGGGTCCCCAACCTTTTTTGTACCAAGGACCGGTTTCATTTTAAAGAAAATTCTGCGGACCGGCCGGCATAGAGGAGGAGCGGGGGGGGGTCAGCTCACTCGGCCCGCTAGGGTCTTCAATGGCGTGAGCGGCCGCGCCTGCGCTCTCCCACACCTGGTGCGCTCTCTGCCCAGGGGGCTGTCCCCTCCTCCCTCCTCCTCCTCTCCAGCCCTGCAGCCCGGTTCCTATCAAGCCACGGACCGGCACCGGTCCGCGGCCCGGGGGTTGGGGACCCCTGACCTAGAGGGCTTAACTTACTTTTACAGTGAAAATAAATGGAGCATTTTGCAGGAATCAAAAGGTGGAACAGCTAATAGTGGCAGAAAAGTATGCATGACTAGACTAGCTTTTTTGGCAACTTCAAATATTAAGCTAGACTACACTAAACAAAGTTCAGATTCCCTTAGTCGCTTCATTAGTAATTAAGGATGTAGTTGCACTAATAGTACCCCAAGGCAAGCAAAAGAGAGCAGTTGCTGTAAAAACAAACGAATTGGTAAGAGGCAAAACGTGTTTTGATTAGGATACATAGACATAACTAGCAATGGTAGAAAATGGTCTTGCATTATTTGTTTGCTATATAATGTCTGCTTTAAAGTATGAGTCCACTTATGGTGGCCACTTTGCTTATCTTCCTGGAACAATACAACTTGTTACAATTCTGTGAGTTTTGTGTTTCACTGTGATTATAACATCAGCTTCTGATAAATGCACATATATCCGCCACTTGTGCAAATGGAGCTACCCAGGCATGCACTTGCCCGCCTCTCACACAGAGTGGCGCCCCCCTACCCAGCCAGTCCGCAAAGCTTCATAGGTCAAAATCAGCACTTGCTTGGACTTCAAGGTCTACCAGCATTCATAGCAGTGACTAGTCACTAGAGAATAGATTTATGCTTACATAGTACGTCTTAACCTGTTAGCATGTTGGCGACCTCATTCTGTACCGATTATAATTTCATTTTCAGAGGTATTTCCATGTAAAGTGCATTCCAAGATTCTAAACATGTGGCAATCAGGGTATGAATTATAGTCACTAAGATTTCAAATAGAACTGCAGCTGGCTCACCAGCAAGCAGGGGCCTCCAGATCATGGTTTCCACTGTTGGAAGAAATGTCCTTCTCGGTTCAGTTCCAAGGGAGGGAAAAGACACTGGAAACATGGAGGCTGCTTGGAAAGATGGTTTAATGGTGAACAGCATCACATGCTTCAAGCTGTTGAGTAAAGAAGAAAAAGAGGCAGAGATGCTGAAAGTCCCTGTTTTTATGCCCTCTGTTGGGCTCTACCCCATAGTTTCCTGGTCCTGGGTAAGAAATGCATTCTGATTGGTGGTGAGACTCCCAGGGGGCGGTGCAGGGGCAACTCTGTAGGCTGTGCTGAGACCCAAGCCTGTTTGTCCTGCAGCTGATGCAGTCCTCCCAGTTGAGATGGGTAGAAGGCTAATCCTACCTTTGTTATGTAAAATAGACTGGCCCAGGCCCCAATGGCTCATTGATAAAGGCGGCAGCGGCAGCGGCGGCAGGAAGCTGCAGGGAGCTACTTTGTCATTAAAAACGTGTTTCTCCATTTTCACATTCACGGAAATATAATATTTTGCCTTTTTAATATTTCCTAGGATATTTCATTCTTCTAGGAGAAGGGTGGGTGCTAACTTCCTACACCACCTTCTTATCCAGCAAGAGTTTGAATCCAAGGGGATTCTCAGGTTGAAGATCTGGTCTGCCAGGGGGATAACAACAGTGTCCAGAGCCACCACCAGGATCTGTCACAAAGTGATGGAGTTTCTGGACAACAGTTGACTGAGCTTGAAAATAAACTTAAGACAGGGGCTTTCCTATATTTTGAGATGGTAATTCCCCTATATATGATGAGGGAATCTCAAAAACGTTGCACATTAATTAAGTTGTATACATTGCTACTTCTCTATTTCATCTTGATGATTCTTCCCTAGCCAACATATCTATAGAAATAAGGACATATATGTTATAGACCTTTTCCCCTTTCCATACCTATGTTATAATCATAGGAATTGATAGCCGAAGGGTGCAGAACTAAATTGGAATTCAAATAACCTTTATTGAAACATGTATAGACCAGTCTATTATTTAAAAAGGATCCGTAAACATTTTGTTTGACTGGATTGTGCAATAGTGATATGATAAGTCTATTTTAATATGAGTCATTCAGTATTAAGAAAAAATGAATGTCATATGAATCTAGATCATTCAGATTATCAGTAAACCTTACAAGAAGAGACTTAAAATAAATACATTACAATTAGTTAAAATAATAAAACTATAAGACTCCCCCACATTCAATCATGTCCAATTCTTGGACACGTCCCTGCAGTTTTCTTTGCAAGATTTTTTAGAAATAGTTTTCCATTGTCCCTTTCTTCTGAAAGAAAATGACTGGCCCGGGGTTACCCAGCAGCTTTTCATCTACTTGCCTTTTATATATTTTTTTATTTTTGGAGATTTCATTTCATTTCATTTCATTTATTTAATTTATATACCGCCCTTCTCCCTCTCGGGACTCAAGGCGGTGAACAGCCACAATAAAAAGAGGAAATACAAAAGTTAAAACAACAAATTAGTAAATATTAAACAATTTGGCCCATTATTATAAAACCAATACTAAAACCCAATTAAAAGACTACGACAGGCCAGCTGCATGAAATAGATGTATCTTGAGGGCCCGACGGAAGAGACGTAGGTCTGCGATCGTGCATAATTCAGGGGGGAGGTTATTCCAGAGGGCAGGAGCTCAATTCTAGTCTAATTCTAATCAAGAAGCTTGTACCATGCATAACATAAAATACTGATTTGCTATCTCCAACCAAATATATAATAGAACACCTTTATAAACAATGGTGGAAAACATTTTCAGTTTAGCTTGCTGTGAATATTTCTTACACTTTAAGCAGTTATACGTAGGGGGCAGGGATGCAGTGGCTTAGTGGCTAAGACATTGAGCTTGTTGATCAGAAAGGTCGGCAGTTTGGCTGTTCGAATCCCTAGTGCTGCATAATGGCTGTTACTTGTCCTAGCTTCTGCCAACCTAGCAGTTTGAAAACATGTAAAAATGCAAGTAGAAAAATAGAGACCACCTTTGGTGGGAAGGTAACAGTGTTCCATGTGCCTTCAGCGTTTAATCATGCCGGCCACATGACCATGGAGATGTCTTTGGATAGTGCTGGCTCTTCAGCTTTGAAACGGAGATGAGAACCGACCCCTAGTGTTGGGAACGACTACCACATATGTATCTTTATGTAGGGGGCACCTCATAGGTTTGGATAGTGAATGGAACTCACATTTTTTCCTACAATCACTCCTGGATCATAACTTTAATAGAATTTTGGATTCAATAGAATTTTCTCTCGGCCTTAGGAAGAAGGCAGGGGCCAAGAAAACTATAAGGACTTGTTCAGACAGTCATTAGGAATCAAGATTGACTGAAAGTCTCAAATTTAGGCCTCCCATCCATAGAGAGAACTATAACCCAGGTATCCCCAACCCCCAGGCCACAGCCCACTACTGGACCACAGCCTATTCGAAACTGGCCCATGGGAGAGATGGGGCATGCACATGAAGCTCTGTTCACGTGAATGGAGAGTGCTCATGGGTGTGGAGCTTTAGTGTGCTCTATTCGTGCAAGTACAGCTTCACACATGAGTGCAAAAGTGACTGCCACTCAGGTGAGTGGAGCACCGCTTGTACACATGGAGCTATGTGCCTGTCACTCACATCACCCCACCCCTGGGGGCCAGGCTGGGTTGCCAAACTGGGGAGATTGGGGACTGCAGCTCTAACCAATGTAAATAACCCAGGCAGGAGGAGTTTGATTTTAATGTAAATGCTTCCTGATCTGAGGGATAGTGCCCATAGAGGAGAAGGTGGTGTGATAAACCTCAGCAAAATAGCAGTTTCCCAGAAAGAAGGGAACACATTCCTAGGGGAGGGGGGACGAGACAAGAGGCAACTCAGTCTGGAGTTGGATATGAGACAGAAGAAGAAAGGATAGCCACTTCCTAGAATACCTCAGGGTATATCCATCTGGGTGAGAGTAGTACAGATTTTGTCTGGCAAGATTCTGTATATTTGGTATCAACAAATAAAAAACTGAACTTTGGCTGAATTTTTCTATGTCGTTCTTGGGCTAGGCCTGAATCTTGCTCTTGATATGCAATGGCTGGAATTTAAGCGCTGTAGAAAATAAATAAATAGATTAGATAAATTACTTATCAGACATTCCTGAATTATTTTGTGCCTATTTTATTTGTTTTAGCCCAGCCTTGAATAAGAGGTGCCAAACTTGTTGGAATGCCCATAGTAGAAAATGTTATATTAAAGAATGCTTCTGAAAAATCTATTACATCCATACAAACATTTGGATCGATCTTCACATGAATGTAGGAAGATAATCTCTTTCTCCTTCTTTTGTGTATATCCATTTTGCAGGATTCAGGTTTTTCCCTGTTATTTTCTGATCATCCTACCTTCTGATGCAAAGTTTCTTGCTCTGGCCACTTTTATTGCTTTTTCTAAATCTGAAACATTTCCAGATTTCCATATCTCATGAGAACTGATAATAAATTAAATGTTAGGAGGGGAAGTAGGAAAAGTGAACATATTGATGTCTGTGTATTTAAAGCAAAATGTACGAGCAGATTGCAGACATTTTGCAGACATTCGTATTAGGTTCTGCTAGAATACTTTCAGCTTGCTTTTAGGGACCTCCCAAGAAATGCTAGGAGGAAGAGAAAAATCTACAATGGCTGATTTCCTATTTTTTAGAATATGAGATGGAAATATATGGATAGCGCATGGATACCTACATTGGCATTAGGCCAAAAGTTTGTGCCTTTTTTCCCCACTGTTTCCTACCCAAATGGAACATTGAAAATAAATTATGCAAAGGGTGTCAGGCCTCTGCCCATCTGGCTACTGATCAGCAGGAAACCGTCAAATCTGGATAGAATGGGACCAAATAATGCATCCAATGGGAGAGGCATTTAGGCACTAACTTGCAAGGCATCTGATTGCTCCATTCTTAAACACTGTTCTCTTCTTGTAATGTGACCCAGAATAGATAGAGCTGGTCTTAAGGGGTTGGAGAGGTTTCCAGAAGCCATGCTCTGCATGTTTTTCCTAACGTTTAGAATTTCTGATTTATTGTAAAGGTAGTCAGCTTCTAAAGGTCGTCACAAAACAACACCCAGCATAATTTTCAGTTCCAAGAATAGGCTGCCTATAGGGTCCCTTAAGTATTCTTGGAACATAAACACAGTGGGTGACTAACACCCACTGCTGTGTTTGATTCTAAAATATATATATATATATAAAGGAAGCTGGAGTGTTAGAAAGCATTTTGCAGGAAGAGCAGCCAGATGGGATATTGAGAAATAAAACCTCAGCAGTTTGCCTTCTGGCAGATGTCTGTTTTGTGATTATCCATGGCCACTGTGGCATGCACTTTTGGAATGCACAAATCCCTCCCCCATCAGTCCAATGACAGCTAATTTAGGAAAGTGCCATGTCCTCAAAATGCAAATATATCCACAGAAGCCCAATTAAGATTGGGTGTCATTGTTCTAAAATAACAAATTCAGCTGTTAATTTGAATACTGTTCTGTGTTGTACATGGAAGCTTCCCAGAGACCTTAACAGTACCACCTATTGGCTGTGTACATGCAGCATTTTTGAACCCAGAACCACCAGGCGAATAACCTATGGTTACTATGTTCCTATAACAAGCTGTTTCTAAACAAATAAATCACATGAAGGCTTAACACGATTGCCTAGTTTTTAATGACACTTTAAGCTTGTATGAATGCCAACAGCATTCCACTTTCACCAAAGAAAAGGGTCCCCCCCCCATTTCCTCAAAATGTTATCCAGGTTCATTTTCATGATCACACACATACAGAGAAATACGCACGCACCTTTCTTCCTCTTGAGGGGAAAAAAAACACCCAGAGCACCTCCATCCACTTCCTTATGGAATAGCTCTGGCTCTCTTCTGAGCAGCTTCTGTGCTAAGGGGGCTCCAATTATCCTTAGGTGGGTTGGGTTTGTTATTGTTGAGGGGGATTTTCTGTTGGCCCCTCCCACGAGGGGGCGGTGGCTGTTGCCTAGCAAAGAACCCTGAATACACAGAGGTGGGACTACGGGAGAACAAAGGCAGATCTGCTGATATCTTCCTCCTTCTTCTCTTTTTCTCCTCCTCACTGGTCCGTCTGGGCGCAGTAATAGCTTGGCCTGCTGCCAACGGATCACGTGGCCCAAGTTGTCCCCTTTGTATCTGCAGCAACGGGGCAGGTTGCACCGCTGTTATGAGGTAAGTTCCTTGCTAAAACATGTAGGTGCTTTGTGTGTTGGAGTGTCTTTTCTTTGGGGTGTGGATGAATTGGTCAGCCTGCGGTTTGAACCGGATAGTTGCTATGTTGTTTTTTTTCACTGAACCCGGCAATGGATTGGCAGAGGAAAAGAAATCTGATTTGTTTGTGATTTTAATAACAAAGAATAGAAGGCTTGGTGAGACTGAACACCGCTTGCAGTGCCTGTAATCCTCTCCTTTGAATCTTCATTTGCAAACTTTATTTGCACAGCTAGATAAAATTCATAAGCTGTATTGTGTGTGTTTGTGAAAGTTTACCAGCTTTTATTTGTTGAATGGTATGTTTCCGGCTTGTTTTCCTTGCGTCACTCTCTTCCCGGCTTGCTTTAGATTTCTGGCATTTATAAATAGAGTTAAATATGCTCTCACACGGATAATACTTTTTAAAACCCTGTTATTTTGTAGTAAGACCTAGCAATTATGTTTTTTCAAAGATGTTCATAAAGATGCATGTTAATGACAGGGTCTAGATTGGAAGCAGGATCATTTTATTTTTAAGCATGTTGAACAATTAACTAACACAAATCCTAATGCTGAGCATTTCCCTCCAAATCGTCCGCTCCTCAATGAGTAATATTCCCGCTTGTTATTGGCTGTGGTATAAGGATCAGGACCACTATCACTGCTGCTACTTCTCCTCTTCCTCCCTTTTCTTCCCTAAATTGTACTTCTATTTACTTAATCTCAGAAAGGTTCTCTAATGTAGAGATTGTAAACAAAAGGGGGGGGGGGGAATCCCTCTACTTTCTATTGTTTTACTGGAGACATTCATTCCTATTCCTGTTTGTTCATTCTAGATCTCTAATCACTGGAAAGGAAGTCTTAATTCCTTATAGTTTCTCTTGTGTTTTTAAATGACAGTTAAATCAGCCTTCTAGATTCCCAGGGTTACGGGGGTGATAAGAGAATGTCAATTTTGATGTAACTGCCATTTTTACCTCCATCTGCTCTTCCCAGTAACATGCTGTGCACCATATTGCCATTTTTACAAGGATGTACAGTGTTCAAATATGGTGGGAATTTCCTTCATGCCCACTTTTCAAATGAAAATGGGAATAAGATCTTTATTCATAATATCACTTTGTTGGTTTTAACTTTCAGAATCCATTGTCTAAGTAACCCCTTTGTTTTTTCTTCCTTAAATGAAGGTAATACTGAAAGATTATGTCCACTATGGTGTACCCCAGGGAAGAGAAAATGGACAAGCTAAGCCAAGAAGAGATTATCTCCAACACTAAGCTGGTGATGCAAGGGCTGGAGGCCCTTAAAAATGAGCATAACTCGATCTTGCACAGCCTACTGGAGACTATCAAGTGTCTGAAGAAGGATGAAGAAGCCAATCTAGTACATGAGAAAGCCAACCTGCTGCGCAAGTCAGTGGAAATGATTGAGCTGGGACTTGGAGAAGCTCAGGTGAACTGCAGTTTTGTCTATGAATCAAAAAAAGCAACCAAACACAAACAATCAAGTTAAGGATTCAAATACCCTGTCTAGAATAGGCATGCATACTAAGTAAACACGGTTATGGGCATACCTTTTGCCTATGAAGTGCAAAACAGTCAAACTAGCAGACACAGATCACATTGGTAAATATTGTATTTTCTGAGTGCTGGTTCTAAGTTTTATGATTATATGGATAGGATTGAAATTGAATAGGTGTATGGATAGAATTGAAACCTGTGTATATAGTAATTGACCCTTGATTATGAACGGAGAGGGCTTCTTTGAGTTTCCATTTTTTGCCCATCTGCCCAAGCATTGGCTTCTTTTCTCTTTTCATTTAGGAAAAATTGGATTATTTGTTCAGAACAGCAAATATATGTATCTTCAAATTAAAGACATTAGTATATCAGGGTTTGCAAATGTAGATGACGCATCTTTAGCCACCCATGTCCAATGCAGGGTTTGCAAATCTGATAAGATTGAGATTATGTATCCAATTATATTTGTTGTTCCTTTTCCTCCTTCCTGGCAATGTGGTGGTTCTCTCTTTCCCCCCCCCCCCCCCCCAAATGGCACAAGCACCTAAGATATGTTGTGTTATGTTACACAACACTGGTTTATAGTCCAAACTTTCATTGTTTGTAACCAGTTCTTGTTATAAACCAGTTCTTTGTTCAATTCTATCCTCGGCTTGTTCCAAGACCAATAAGAAATGCGCTCTTTAATTTTCCTACAAGTCTTGGAATTCTGTTTGGTGGTATATATGTTTTCTTTTCTTTTAAGATTGGGCCATTTCTCAAGACAGACATTTCTCCTTTTTTCTCTTGGACCAGGTCATGATGGCTCTGTCAAACCATCTGAATGCTGTGGAGTCTGAAAAGCAGAAATTGCGGGCCCAGGTGCGCAGACTATGCCAGGAAAACCAGTGGCTACGAGATGAACTAGCAAACACTCAGCAGAAGTTGCAGCGTAGTGAACAAACTGTGGCACAGCTTGAAGAAGAAAAAAAACACTTGGAATTCATGAACCAGCTGAAGAAATATGATGAAGATGTATCCCCAACGGTGAGAATCTATTGGGTAGAGCATCTGTGCTTACTGGAAGTTTCTGAATCCAAAATTAGTTAGTAATATCTTTCTCAGAGTTCCTATCTACTATTTTGAGTTTGTCTCTACTGGTTATCACAGGCACAGGTTACCTGCCCTTGTAATTACTATCTTGAATTATCTTCCTGAGAAAAATAACATTTTATCATTTGCATCAGTGTCGGGCATAAAAACCTTGCAGTACTAATGCATAATTATCTCTTTCTACCCATTTCTGTTGGTGCCTTTCTATATTAACATTTCAGGAGGAGAAGGAAGGTGATTCCACAAAGGATTCTTTGGATGACTTGTTTCCCAATGAGGAAGAGGATCAAGGACAAGGATGTAAGTTTCATTCTTTCACTCTTCTTATGGGGAGACCAGGCACAAATACTGTATGAACTGCTATTGAACTTGACATCCTCCATATAATCCATCTGATTGAAAAAATTAAGCATACAAAGGAGTGACAATTCTTACTTGTATGAATAAACCACAATATAGCATTGCATGCTGTGCTTCTTAATTTGTTGATGTGCTATGTATTTGCAGTGCCTCATCAACACAGCAGTGCTGTAGCAGCTGCTCAGCAAGGTGGTTATGAGATCCCAGCACGCCTGCGTACACTACATAATCTGGTGATCCAGTATGCATCACAGGGACGCTACGAGGTGGCTGTGCCTCTTTGCAAGCAGGCCCTGGAGGACTTGGAGAAGACTTCAGGACATGATCACCCTGATGTGGCCACCATGCTCAACATCTTGGCCTTAGTATATAGGTGAGGAATAGAGAGATAGAAGATACCTGCTTCTTGTGGAGATGGAACAGCATATCAGGAACAGAAATGAAAGAGGGAGCATGAGGGAGGGCGGTGTAGTCAACCCCTATTGTGGAAACCTCTATTAAGACAGGATGTTATGTCTGTGCAATGTAATCTCTCTATGTTTGTGTTATGTTTATATAAATTTTTGTATTTCTAAACAGTTCTGCATCTAACATTTTGTTATAGGGATCAAAATAAATATAAAGAAGCAGCTCACCTGTTAAATGATGCACTGTCTATTAGGGAGAAAACTCTTGGCAAAGATCACCCTGCAGTAAGTGGCTATTATTTCTTTCATTTCAAGGAGGAGGATCCAAATATATAGAAACTGAAAAGTAATTGGGTCATTGCCTGATCAATTCTTCTGATTCCCAGGCCAATCCACATTTTAGTCGTCGTAATTGAGGATGATTGAAACAATGTATCTAGAGGGCACCAGATTGAAGAAAGCTGCTTCTACACACACACACACAACTTAATAAATAAACCACAAGGAAGGGAATCTGACCAACCACTAATGGAGTATATATTCCCTATAAGAGGCATTAATGAAAAAGCACAGAGTTAAGAAAGGAAGAAAAAATGAAAAAATATATTTGACTTTTCACAGGTCTACCTGTCTACACCTTTGCTTCCTAAGCAGTGAGGCAACATTGGGCAGGTAGCTTTGCAAGAAAATCTAAGCATGTGATTATGGTAGTGACATTTGAGCCCACATTTATATATGTAGTAATTGCTTTATTTAATACTTAAAATATCAATACATATGTTGCTTTACAGATTGTTGGCAAAAGAAATATGTGACTGAATAGAACAATGTGAAATCATATCCTGCTGAGAAATGGTGACATAATTAGGGCTCTGATATCCAGTTACTGTTAATGCTGCCAGCTATAATAAATTGGCTCTCTATGGAGTATCACTTTTTATGCCCTGTATTAGTGTGTGTGTGTTTCGATTTTCCCTTAGTTCTCATGCAGTGGTTTCCACATCTCTCTGCAGGTTGCTGCAACCCTAAATAATCTAGCTGTTCTGTATGGCAAAAGAGGGAAATACAAGGAAGCAGAACCATTATGCAAGCGGGCACTGGAAATCCGGGAAAAGGTAACTTTCTTTCAGAAGCTTGAAGGAGGAAGGTTTAGGCTATGGGGCCACTCATCATTGAGACTATAGAACAACTTTCACTGCTTGCCAGTGGTGGGCTGCTGCAAGTTTGGACCAGTTTGGGCAAACCGGTAGTTCCGATCAGCAGCTGGGTGCGCCCACCCACCCTGGCGCTATCACGTCTTATATAATCACCATTTTTTCAATGCCGTGTGCATGCATGGATAGTACTCATGATCACATTTTTGGTGAACATTTTTGGGGATTACAGTTTGTGACTCCCACCCCTGCTGCTTGCGATTCCTACAATAGAAGTCTGTTTCAGAAAAGAAATATATTTTGTATGAGCCACAATGAGGCTAATATGCATATAATATGAGCCTATGTGTGTACAAAATTCAAGTTTCAAGTATTTATGATGCAGTTTTTCCAGGGAAAGTAAAGTTCGAAGAATTTTATAAATTGCAGAATTCCCAGAATTTTATAAATTATTCTCACCTGCTTCATTTTCAGGTTCTAGGTAAAGATCACCCAGATGTGGCCAAACAGTTAAATAACTTGGCTTTACTATGCCAGAATCAGGGCAAGTATGAAGAAGTAGAATATTACTATCGCCGAGCGCTGGAGATCTACGAATCCCGCCTAGGGCCTGATGATCCAAATGTTGCTAAAACAAAGAACAATCTGGTGGGTCTATTTGTTGATGTGAGAACTATAGAGACAAATGATTATCTGAGCTGAGGGGTGACTGGCTATGGAATGGGGTTTTTCATACTTTTATAACAATATCCCTTGTACTCTGCCAGGCCTCCTGCTATCTGAAACAAGCCAAATACAAGGATGCCGAGACCCTGTACAAGGAAATTCTCACCCGTGCCCATGTGAAAGAATTCGGCACTGTTGATGGTATGTACATCAAAGAAGGAGGAGGCAACATATGCAAAGAGGCCAGGTCTTAGAAGGAGGTTGAAACCCTTAAATGTTAATTGTGAAGGTTTCTTGAACATTTCATAATTGTTAGGACAGATATGGGTGGAAAACAGAATTTCCTGGGAGAAAATTAGGACAAGTACACTATTCATAATTAAATGAACTATGATCAAGAGCCTATTTTTCCATTTGACACATTTTGATAATAAATGATGCACAATCTGTAAAGACTTTTCATTAGTGGTGAAATTTACATTGCCTAATCTCTTTTAGCTTTCTTATCAATTCTTTGCTTATTTATGAACAAGGGGAAAGGGACCTGAAAGCCAATATATCAGAGATTCCTCTGAAAATACCATTAGAATGCATACAGAGACCTTTTCCCCTCTTCTTATCTTTTCTCTACAGATGAACACAAGCCTATATGGATGCATGCAGAAGAAAGGGAGAAAATGAGCAAGGTGAGGATGAGATCAGTGCTGTCACAGGCACTGCTAAACCATCAAGTAGCTGAAGAAACTCCTGAATGATAATTGGGAATAATTTTAGATTAGAAAAAAAGAGAGACACAATCTAAATGATGTATAACGTAGAGAGAGACAAAAACCCTCTCTCAAAACACATAAAAAGCCAGGGTTATCCAGGTAAGCTGAATTAGGTACAATACAGATGAAAATAATCATTTGCCTTCCTATTATGCTTAGGTGTTAAGAGTCCCAATTCTAATGGGACTAGAACTTTCTCTTCTAAATTGGGTCACATGTATGGCTTGTGTTTTAGTTGATAATGCCAACCGCATCCCTTCCTGGGGAAAAACTAGCTCAGCGGTCAAATTGATCTATGAAAGACCTTTCCAAGATTGCATATTACCCTTGTGTCTGGAGTGTTGCACAGTCTTGTCAGTTTATTTCCAAGTGAAACATAAAATACCGGTTGTTTCTAGACCTTTATTGCTTGGGTCTAGGTTATTGGGGAGAAGACCTCTTTTCTATAGGATTCCCTAGCCTTCAAAAAAAAAAAATTGTTGAATTGTGTATTTGATAGCTAAATCTTTTTAGTGCCTATTCCAGGTCGTTGGAATGTACTCCTGATGAGTAGGAGCAGCTATGATTTTTGTTTTTCTTTGAAAAAGGTCTCAAAGCTATACTTTTTAAAAGCACATAAAATGTATATTTAATAATTAAGTATAAGAGTGTCATAAAATAGAGTATAGATAATCAGCAAATAGGATGGTTTTTGAGAAGGTTGTACAAATTCATAGATAATGTAACTGTTAATAATAATAGATATAAGTTAACATCACGATCAGGGCCAAGAATCAGTTCTTGGTAAGCAAAAGATAAAGATAGTATTCTTCTTTCCCTTTTGTGAAGGTATTCTCATAGGCATCAGATTGTGGGAACTAAATGCTGTGCTATACAAGCTTTCGATCTGAATGAAGATCCTGTGTTTTTCAAGGTTCTACAGTGTGAACTGGAAACGTTTGTCCTATTCTTCCCATGCCTTGCATATTTTTTCTTTGTTATAGTGGATTCCTTAGGACAGGGGTCGGCAACCTTAAACTCTCAAAGAGCCATAAAGGTCCTAACTGGAAGCCCCCCCGACCAGAAGTCTGGTTCCCCCACCATAGAGTCTCCTCCTAGTGTGGCGTCCTTTTTCCTCTACCTGTCCTAACTGGAAGCCCTATCAATTGTGGAGCCGACCAGCGACAAGGAGCCGCAGCAGAGGGATGAAAGAGCCACATGCAGCTCCAGAGCCGCAGGTTGCTGACCCTTGCCTTAGGACGTACTAGAAAATGGACGATGGAGGGATTTCAGCAGGTTCTGGGCCACAGACATTTCATAATCGGAATGCTAAAGTTTGCTGTTTTAAAGGGCCATCTTTAAACCTCTCAGATTTAGAAAAGTTAATTATTAATATTTCCCTAGATTGGGAGGAGAGGGAGTTAAGTTGAAAAGTCTCTGCATACTAGAGCTACAACAAATCCAAAGTCCTTGGCTTTGAACTTCTGCGCCTCATTCTTTTGGAAAAATCTATACAATCTATGAAACATTAGTAAGAATAGAATAGAAATTTGGTAAACTTCCGGGACATTTTGGGCTAAAGTCCTGAACACATCATAGGAGTTCTCAAGCAGGATGGCTTCATTCTCTGTTTTTGTTTTGCAAAGGCTATTGGAATTTTTTTGTTGTTGTTGTTCATCTAATCTAGTGACTGATAGCTGCTTCCAGTTGTAGATAAAAATAGATATCTACTTCCTGGATTTTAGCACTTTACAGTGTTTAGATTCCCAATTCATTGCTATCGCTGCTAAAAGGAATTAGCACCGTTTATCTTATTGCTATCCATACATCTTTCTGCACAATGCTCTTCTGTCAAATAGGTAGTTTAAAAGGCGTGAAAAGGATATGAATGTGCATGCATGTACGAAGTGGTACTAGTTAACGTGTCAGCTGTTCTTAATTTTTGCCTAGCAGTGCATTGTTACTACTCATTGGTTACATTTGTTAACTTGGATATATCCCATCTGCTGACTTGAATACAAAAACTGACCTGTACCCATAGGATCATGCTGAGAAGTCTCTGAATTAAGAACTCTTCATGAAAGACTGTTAGTTTTGAACTGATTTTCCCTGAATTTTCCCCCAGAAAAAAAATCTCTGCATTTATAGCATGTGAGAATTTTCCTGATACCAAAAAAATGACACCATTAAATCAGAAGCCTTCTAAATTCAAGGGATTGGTTTGGACTCTTTTGTGTTGTGTGATTTTATACATTTGTTGTTTTATACTAGCAACCATCAATTTATCTTCTAATCATTTTAAGGTACTTGGGTATTTTTGTTCTACCGAACTTTCATGTCATATTTTTCAAACTCAAGGAAAAAGATGCATACAGGAAACATGACATTGACCCCTTCTTCCTGAATACAGCTAATGGGATTTGCAATTGTTTGTCATCCAGAAAGCAAATAGGATAATTTAATAAGGAGAGGAAAGGCAAGGCAGTTATTAATGCAAAAGGTTTATGAACAGCAGACTCACCGATTATCAAAAGTGAATTTAGGTTCTCATTTCTTGAAGCTTAATAAAATGCCAAATGAATCAATCCTTGGGAAGAAGGTAGCAGATGGAAAATGTTTAGCAATTAGAGGAACAACTTCAGTTAGATTTATGATTTTCAAGTATTTATCTTGTTGGAAAATATTTCTGAGAAATAAGGAAAACCTAGACAAAGAAATGCAAAATATTCAGTGTTTAATATTCATCCATTTGTCTATGTAAATCAGTACCCTTATGTGATGCAAACAATGAATTTTCCACCTAATAACTCTTAACAGCTAAGTTATATCACCTTTTCTTAAACACAGAAGTGAGCCAGAGCACTTCAGCTTGACATCACAAAAGATATTTCCAAGCAGTGGAAAGAAATTAGATTATATGTTGTAATTGGAATAATAGGACATTATTTTAGTAATGTATTTATTCAGTTTCCATTGTCTTAAATGTCTTCTCCCACTAGACTACCTGATTTTTGTTTGTTTCATACTATTAAAGGGCATAAAAACTAGAGCATTGCTTTGTCACATTTAATCTATATAGCCTAAGTAATGTCATAAATATGATGCAGTTCCAAACAACTAAATTCCATCAAACATATGGAATTTACTTCCCCATGTGTGAAAAGATTGGATTTCTGTTCATTTCACTCCCTATAAGAAATATGAAGATTGTAAAAATAGATTCAGAATAGCTAGCTACCATTCCTGTTGGAATGTTAAATAAATAAACGTTGTAGATTTTTCAAATTACATTTTATTAAGCTTTTTAAAGAGGAGTAAATATATAGTGAATAAACGTAGAATTTACAAGTATTGTAGAATTAGGTTATCTTTTTCAAAATGTCATTTACTGGTTTTAAATAATAGAATATGTTGTTTGAAAAATAAGATGCTATAATCTAACAATGTATAAAGGTCAACAGCAGTGGTCAGCATAGTACAAAATAAAAATAAAAAATCACAATAAACTTTAAGTTACTGAATATCTGTTCTGGTTTAAGAACTTACAATTTGAATGCTCTGTTAAGAGAAACTAATTTCAGATATAGCACACGCCCATATACAGAATTATACTTAAGAGAGGTTTCCAATTTGAGTGAAATTCAGATTATTTTTGAGATTACAAAGTTATTTTGGACGTTGGAGCATACTCTCACAATTTAATTAGTCATTCTGCAGAGGAAATTGTATTTTTTAGTTGGAAGTGTAGAGTATTTTTGCAGCACTTACATGTACAATGCAACTTCTGAATATTTTGTGGAAATACAAGATTAATGATACTTAATTTTAAAAATGTGAAATAGATTGAAAGGAAATTCAGGTTTTAGAATTTGTTTCATTCTGGTATAAATTGTTAACCAAAATTGTTGTGCTTTACAACATAGACACCCAATATGATAAAGTGATCTGACCTGGCTGTTAAATTTCTAATAATTTCTAAAGAAGGAACTATCCATTTTAGTTATTGAGATTAGAATTGTGTAGCAAGATAAAATGCCCTATACTAATTTCTCTTTAAGTATATTATTCAGTAAACTTATAGTACACCCCCCCACTTGGAATGCCAATTGTTACATATGAATTACTCTGTCTAGATTCTGCATCCATTTAATCATACCGTCTTTAATTCGCTGTGGTTCTGAGTCATACATAAAAAAAACTTTTTGGAGATAACTGTAATTTTTACATTTATAATCTTGGAAGATTGTTGGTATTGGGAAACTACTAAGATTTATTTATTCAATTTATACCCCGCCCTTCTCCAAACGGACCCAGGGCGGCGCACAGGAAAATTAAAATACATACAAAACATCATATAAAATTTAAAAAACTAATTCAATAGAACCTGTGCTAAAACTAGATTAAAATCCCCAAATTTAAAAACTATCTAAAAGTCAGTATAGGGGGCTACGCTAGGCCGGCTAGATGGAACAAATGTGTCTTAAGACACTTGCGGAAGAGGCGGAGGTCAGAGATGGTGCGAAGTTCAGGGGGTAAGTCGTTCCAAAGGGCTGGACCTGCCACAGAGAAGGCTCTCCCCCTGGGTGTCGTCAGTCGGCATTGTCCGGCCGACGGCACCCTGAGGAGGCCCTCTCTGTGGGAGCGTATTGGTCTGAGGGATGTATGGGGCAGGAGGCGGTCTCGCATATAACTAGGCCCCGAGCCATGGAGTGCTTTAAAGATGGTCGTCAAAACCTTGAAGCGCACCCGAAAGACCACAGGAAGCCAGTGCAGCTCGCGCAGGATAGGTGTTATGTGGGAGTGTCTAGGCGCTCCCGTAATCACCCGCGCGGCTGCATTCTGGACTAACTGCAGCTTTCGAGTGCACCTCAAGGGAAGCCCCATGTAGAGAGCATTACAGTAGTCGAGTCGAGAGGTCACGAGGGCCTGAGTGACTGTGCGAAGGGCAGCCCGGTCCAGTAAGGGCCGCAATTGGCGCATCAGGCGTACCTGATGGAAAGCCCCCCTGGCCACGGCCGCCACATGGTCCTCCATGGACAGCCGGGAATCCAGGAGGACACCCAAATTGCGCGCCCTCTCCACGGGGGCCGGTGTTTCGCCCCCAATGGCCAGAGTTGGAATAATCTGGCTGAACCGGGGTGCCGGAAGCCACAGCCACTCAGTCTTGGACGGGTTGAGCCTGAGTTTGTTACTACCCATCCAGATCCGTACGGCCTCCAAACACCGGGACATGACCTCGACGGCATCGTTGGGGTGGTCTGGGGTGGATATGTACAACTGAGTATCATCAGCGTACAGATGATATCCCACCCCAAAACCACGGATGATCTCGCCCAGCGGCTTCATGTATGTGTTGAACAGTAGGGGCGAGAGGACCGACCCTTGAGGTACCCCACATACGAGGGGCCTCGAGGCCGACCTCTGCCCCCCTGCCAACACATATTGCGACCGACCAGAGAGGTAGGAAGAGAACCACCGTAGAACGGTGCCTCCCAGCCCCAACCCCCCCAGTCGGCGCAATAGGATACCATGGTCGATGGTATCAAAAGCCGCTGAGAGGTCTAATAGGACTAGGATAGAGGAATATCCTCTATCCCGCGCCCTCCAGAGATCATCAACCAACGCGACCAATGCCGTCTCGGTGCTATGCCCGGGTCGGAAGCCGGACTGGCGCGGGTCTAGATAATCAACTTCCTCCAAGTGTTGCGGAAACTGTTGGGCCACCACACTCTCAACAACCTTCACTAAAAAGTGAAGGTTGGAGACGGGACGATAGTTCTCTAGTAATGCTGGATCCAGGGACGGCTTCTTGAGGAGGGGCCTTACTACCGCCTCTTTCAAGATGGCAGGCAAGGACCCCTCACTCAAAGATGCGTTGACAATGCCCTGGAGCCAGCCTTGTGTCGTCTCCCAGGATGCCAGTACAAGCCAGGAGGGACACGGGTCCAGTAAACATGTGGTACTATACTATTCTCCAGTAAAGATGGAGAATAGAAATCAACTGAAGAGAAAAATTACCTGTATTCCAAATATATAATTGGTGTCAGCTCCTTACCCTCTCTGTGCAATATTCTGACGTATTCCAAATCCACAATGAATAAGACTGAGTATTGTTGACAACCGTAGATTTTTTCCTCCTCAAATACCTTTCCTTGCAATCTATCCTGGAAATTTTTTAATAACACATATCAAGCTGCAAATATATTTTGGTGTGCTGTGCAGAAATATATAGGCACTGATCTGCCTTTGCCACTATACTGCTTGGCCTACAGAGGAATGGCTGAACATCAAGTTATTTTATGAGGGAAAGATGTGAGAACTTATTTAAATTGTGTGTACATAAAAGTGTTAATATGTTATACATCATCAAAATAAAATATTTGATTCTGGATGAAAGATGTTGCCTGTCCTGAAGACTCAGAAAGCAGCCAAGTTAATAGAGTTAATTGCAGGCTTTCAATGAGAATAAAACATGACACAATAAAGGTAACGTCTACTCTTCATTAAAAAAAAATTGTCACAGGAAGTGGGAGGACATATTATGAACTACCTGGGTCCTGTTCCTGTTGGGTTTAAAGCAGGGTTCAAAAATGGAATTTTACATGTACACTTCCTGGCAAAACCTGATTACATTTTCATAATACATGCATGTCAGAGTACATATATTACATAACTTCCCAAATCCAGACCCTAGCAACTCCATACAGGGCACCCTGAACAGCTGTAGTCAATAACTGAATTAAATAGAACTATATGACAACTACGTGTCTGACTTATCTGCCCAATACTTTTGACATTTCAGTGTTACTCTTAACAGGCTTAGAACCATCCAGTTATTAGGAAATCACCTTGTCTGAGGGCATTCTGAAAATCAAAGTTGTAAGCTATGGAGGCACAAAAACTCTCAGTGATTCAGGCATAATTTCAGTGGAAAGTTGCATGACAGGATTCTTATGCCCAGAGTTCACACTTACATGAAGCTGTGTCTTTAGTCTATAATCCCATAAGTTTCTCAACCAACTGGAATGTCTCTGAGCATAAATGTTTTATATGCAGAAGCTAAGAGAACTATCTTCGTTTTAAATATCAATTTATGCCACACAATCTACTAATTTAAGGGCAGGGGACTTTTGTTAGGCCGTATCTCTGCTCTCAAATATATTCCTATAATTCATGAGCTTATTGATCAAATTCTTTGCCATACCTATTTTTAACTTTGTATGTCTGTTTTCATAATTGGAACTTTGCTATAAATCAATATTTGTAGTGTCTCTTAGGAAATCTGGGGAGAAATTTATATCCTGCCATACTGACCTCTGAAGAATGGAGAATGCTTTCATACCATTTGGCATTAAGATGCCTAGGAACTCTTGCTGTGGAGCATTAAGTATGTCAGGAAGATGTTCCTTATCTACTTGGTCAATTCATAGGAGAACTAACCTGCAGATATTTTTTTTTCTTCTGAGGTCAGGATGGAGCCCATCCTTGGGGCATATTTATACTATCAGGCTTGTACTAGTCTATTAGCATGATCCTCAACCTGATTTCTTTCATATGTGTTAGATCTCAATTCCCATAATTGCCACCCATGCTGGCTTTGGATTATGAAAGGAGAAGTCCAGCACAGCAGAGGGCTCTAGACAAGGAAAGACTTCTCCTTATAGTTGGAAAGTTAGAGGAGCCTACTTTTCTGCCAAGTGTTAAACAAGTGCGTTATTGTTTTTTATTCCTCTCATGCATGCAAACAGAAACAGAAACTCTTGCTTCGATTGTTCTAAGGAATCTTTCCCTCTTGCCAAATTCTCTTCCAGAGTAAACATGGAGAGAACATCCCCTATGCAGAGTATGGTGGCTGGTACAAGGCCTGCAAGGTCAGCAGGTAAGGCATGTTATTTGCTCACGTACCGAAATCTTTTTATGTTATTTGATTTATGGTTCTTGTAGAGGTTACAGAATCCTTTGTGAGTTCCACATTTGTTCACCAAAGGAATGTGCAAAGGTGATAAGGAATTGTGAAGGTAGGGAAAAATATTCTCTATTTCATTAGTCTGCAAATGACTGAAAGGGGCAGAGGGGATGACAAAGGGTGCCCAGTAAAGCTGCTTTATAGAGCAGCCTTTGTCCTCACCACACTCCCTCCCCCTCCCCTTTCAGGTGCTGCCTGTCTGGTATATCCTCTTTGCATGCATGGGTTTAAATCCTTCTTGGAGGGGGGGGGGGAGATGAACTGCTTTGAATCAGAGAATCCTGAGTTCAAAATGAGTGTAACAAAACCTCTTAGGACAGGCTCCATGCATTCTTCTTCATTCTACTTCATGCCATGCCACCCCTCTATTATATTGACTAGCCATATTGGGAGAGGTGGTGTTTTTTTTATAATATAGGACTGTTGCTCTCTTATATATCTAAAAAAAATATTAAAAATCATTTGAGATGGAGCTCCTTCCAACGTCTTCCCATACGCACCTTCCATGACCTTCCTTTTTTTTTTTTTTGGTTTTTAATTTTTTTGAATTAATTTTAAAACACTACAACAAAAACTACATACACCGTACAATACAATATTTCACCCTGTGCTATACATAGGAAAGGAAGACTTGGTTCTTCGGATATATCTTCACGATCTCCAAAATCCGCGTTCTCTGGGTACAGGTGTCGAAGCATCCAAATTTCCAAGCGCATAATCCACAAATGGCTCCCAAGTTTTCCAAAAAGTGTCTCTTTTATAAACACCCTTTCTAAATTTAATATCACATGTCATTTTATCATTTAAAGCTAATTTCCACATTTCACAGTACCACTCTTCTATTCTAAAATTCACCTCTAATTTCCAATATCTAGCTATTATAATTCTTCCCATTATAATCATAATTCTAATCAATTCTTTCTCATAATTTGTTAATTCTGATTCCTTAATTAACAACAATAATATAGTTTCTGATCTCAATATTATTTTTTTCTTCATCATTTCAGATATCGTTTTCTCCAATTGTTGCCAAAACCTTTTGACTTTTCCGCATTTATACCACATATGTTCATAAGTCCCCAATTCCATGTTACATCTCCAACATTTATTACTGATTTTTTTATCCATCAACGATAATCTTAATGGAGTCAAATACCATTTCCAGACAACCTTAAAATTATGTTCTTTGATCCTTGTTGATAAAATCCTCATAATTCGACTCTTCCAATTCACATTCCAGTCCATATCTGATATTTTAATATTGAATTCTTCCTCCCAATTCATCTTCATCGTCATTTGTGGTTTTCCATCAAAATTTATAATCTTATATATCTTACTAACGAGTCCCTCTAACCCAATTTCGTCTTTGATAATTTGAGATACTAGGTTTTCAAATTCAGTTTTGTTTCTACTTGTCTTACAATTTCCCCTTACCTTCATGGTCCATTTTTCTATCTGTATTTTTTCAAACCAGTTTAGCTCCAATTTTTCAATTATTTCATTTTTCCTTCTTTCATTTCCTAAAGCTTTTAACCAATCTATTATAATTTCTATGTTTTCATCTTCAATTACTTTATCACGACTTATATTGGTTTTGATCGGCCAATTTCCAGTTGTCTTCCCCAAAAAGGTTATATCCGGAATTAAAATTTTAACAAATTTATTCCAAATTTTACTCAATCCCTTTAACCAATAACTGTTAATTACCTTTTTTGTTTTTGCTTTATCTAAAAACCATGTAGGGCCAAATCTCTTAATATCTTTTAACTCTAAATCTCCCCAATGACCATCTCCGCCTTTGAGTATTTTTACCACAGTTCGAATACCATAGGCCCGATAATAATTAAGTAGATTGGGAACAGGTCAGATTGTGATTTTGTTTGACCAAAAAAGTAAACTATGACAGGTCTGCTCTATGAATGCCACATGCTTAGTGCCTCTTGCGGCCCAAGCTGAAATGAATGTGCAGTACCTAAGCAATGGGGCAGGGTGACCACAATAATCTTAAGTAGACAGTGGGAGCTCAGTAGATCCCCTCCTGACCACTTCATGAACCATATCACCAGTGAACTCCCCACTGTAGGCTGGGGGTGTAATGGAGTTGTATCAAGTTCTTTAAATGCAATTATCATGGTAATTCTTAATTTTTGCAAACCTCAACTTCACATCTTGTTTCTACGAAACAGAAGTGATTACCTGGGCAGCTATTTGGGTGCAGGAAAAGATGCTGTTGTAGAATCCTCAATACATATAAGCTCACATGCATTCTGTATTACATTTTGTCTTCAATTAAAATAATATAATTGTAGGAACGCTGTAAACTGGCATATTCATTCATCAAAGATAACTTGGGGTTTAGAGATCGTTACTCCAAAGGTAAAGAATGATTGTTAATTTCAGTTTTGCACTTTTTCTTGAATACCCCTCAGCCCTACAGTGAACACCACTCTGCGGAACCTGGGTGCGCTATACAGGCGTCAGGGCAAACTGGAGGCTGCAGAAACTTTAGAAGAGTGTGCGATGCGATCTAGGAGACAGGTAAGGCCAATAGTGACCCAGAAAAAATGCTGGGATTGTGCAAAGTGGAGAACAGGTAGTCTTTCAAATAAAAATTATTTTATCCTCAATTTAATAGAAATCCCAGAGAAAATAAAATAAAAGTTGTGTCTATATGTATAATCTTGAATCAAACATGGAAATTAGATTAGCCCTAATTGTTGCCACCTTTCAAAGCAGCTGAAAACCATTTTTTCCTGTTGAGCATTTGGGACATGGTGCCTTCTTTTCTAGATTGATTTTTCCTATACTTTTGTGAATTAAAAAAAATAATCCTATTGACTCTTGGATATTTTATTTTTTGTTTGTATTCTTGTGAAACTGCCAAAAGTCTTGTGGGAATTCAGCAGAGAGGGAGGGAGGGAAGGAAGGAAGGAAGGAAGGAAGGAAGGAAGGAAGGAAGGAAGGAAGGAAGGAAGGAAGGAAGGAAGGAAGGAAGGCTGAATAATTCAGATTTTAATGGTATCTTCAAAGCATCTTGAAAGAACCTGAAATGCTGGTGAAATTGTAACTGTAAAATGCTATTAGAGATTTTCTTGAAAATAACCGCAGTGGTGTGGTTAAAAGTACTTAGTGTGATCTTCTTTTTCCTGGAAAGTTGCAACTGCTTAACTTAATAGAAGTTCTTCCCTTTAGTCAGCAAAAAATCACAAAGCCTAGACAAAGTTGTTTGCTTAATGATTTTCTTTTGTTTTGCTTTGTTTTTTGGCTGTTTGAAAGAAGCCAGCTGGCAAAGATATAGCCTGCTAACTGGTGTACACTAACATAGAGAGAAGCCTTCTTTCTCTTCTCTATCCTCGTCTCCAAACTTTGAGCAATTTATAATAAATAGGAATAAAATGTAAAATAAGAATAGCATAAAACATTACGAAATAGGGAATCTTTTAACTTTCATAAAGCTAAAAACTGCAAAAGCAATTAAGAACCTCAAAATAAAACTCTAAGGTCCTTAACTCATCAAAATAAGACATCTTTGTAGTGCAGTGATGGCTAACCTTTTTTGGCTCACATGCCAAAGGCAAGAGGAACGCAGGGGGGTCATGTGTGGGCGTGCCACACCCATAATGCTATGTGCACAACCCCCTGCTTTTGGCACACTTTTTTCACCCTTCCCAGGCTCCAGAGGCTTTCTAGGAGCCTGGGGAGGGTGAAAACAGCCTCCCCCCCACCTCCAAAGGCTTCAGGAGCTTCCCTGAAGCCTCCAGAGGGAGAAAAAAGGGCTCAAAAGAAGGCTTAAATCAGCTTGCCAGCGCACACAAGCACGCTGGAACTGACAGGGCAACGCCTCGCATGCCCTAAGAAATGGTTCCGCGTGCCACCTGTGGCACCCGTGCGATAGGTTCGCCATCATGGCTCTAGTGCAGAGGTTCCCAAACTTGGCAACTTTAAGACTTGTGGATTTCAACTCCCAGAATTCTCCAGCCAGCAGAGTTGAAGTCCACAAGTCTTAAAGTTGCCAAGTTTGGGAACCTCTGCTCTAGTGGATATGAGATGAAGAGCCTCACTAATGCTGTAATGTTATTCTGCAGCTGGTTAGATACTGCCTGCTCTTCTTCTTGATGGCCATTTCCTATATTTCCAGGATATCAGCTGATTTCTATATATTTCAATGGAGATTTTCTGAAATGGAATTCTTAATGTGCAAAAATCAATGATGATTTTCCTATTTTTATTTTTTCAAAGCAAACTCTATTTTAAGAAAATTTCTACATACCGAAATGATTACAATTTCCACACATTGCGTTCATGTCTTAATGGATTAAATAGGCTTAGTAAGACCAGATATGTGCAAGTTTCAAACATAACCAAAAACTGCCCCTTTCTTTTAGCTTCATTTTTTTTCTACATGGGAAAAGAAACATCAATTAACATAATAATAACAACAGTTAATGACTTTCAAAACAAGCCAGGAAACAACTCAATTTTAAACCATGTTTTCCAGTATCCCTTTTTTAGAAGCTATTCTTATTTCTCAGTTTTGGACATAACAGTAAGTAATGACAACTACAGCTTAAAAAAAACAAATGTTAAAACAAGATTAAAGCAGCCATACACAAGTGCAGATAACTGGATGTTCTCTTTTTCTTTTTTCTTCTTCTTCCATTCATTCAGAAGTGATTTTCAGAGACTGCCTGGACAAGTCTCTGTAGTGTTCTTGGCAAGTTTTTTAGAAGTGATTTGCCATTGTCTCCCCCCTCACACTAAGAAAAAGTGGCCAGCCACAATCACACCCAGCTGGTTTGCCTTCTTTCCAAATTGGCTCTCTTTGTTCACTCGAAACTCTCAGAAAATCTTCTTTGTTTTCTTGTCAAAATCATGTCCAGAGTATTATTGCTTTCTTATTGTTTTTTCCCCCCCTTGCAGGGTATTGACCCCATTAACCAGACTAAAGTGGTGGAAATTCTCAAAGAGGGCGATGGCTCTGAGAGGAGGAGGAGCCGAGACAGCCTGGGGGGCAGCATCAAATATGAGAATACCACAGATGGTAATGAGGAAGTGAGTATGGGCGTGGAATGGAATGGGGTAAGTACAAGTCCACCATCAAGAGCCACCTAATCCAGCCAAGAGAGGCAGGGGGCAGTAACTCCCTGAATTCTGTGCTTCCCCCTGGCATCTCAGGGAGCTGATAGCCTGTCCTGGCATGCCAACCTTCATTCATTCTTCTGCATGATCTCTGCCCATTCCTCTTATTGCCATTTGGTAGAATCAGGAAATGTCCTGACTAGTTTCTCTGTGGTTTCCCCCCCCCCAATAATTCAGAAGTGCTGAATATTTAGAAGAGGATGATGACAATGAAAGAATAAAAAGCAACTAATCTTAGGCACTTTGATCCTCTGTACTATGGTTTCACAGTAGGGAATGGGGAAGGAAAGTGAAAGAAGTGATATAGATAATTTTAATGTCTGAGGAAGTACTTATAGTATGACCTGGATCACAGATAGGGTGATACTTTAGGGTAGTGATACTTTAGTACAAGGGTAGGGACAGCAGTGTCTGTAGATGTATGCATGAATGGTTGAAGGATATTGAAAAGGGATGGAATGAATGGGTCAAACTTTCTTTTTTTCAAAATAGCAAATGGCTACCTGTATCTTATTCATATACTCATTGATACATAAGCTATACACATGGAGAAAAATTTCTGCATTTGTTACAGGAGAACGGTTGCTAAAGTAGATGTCACTCTCCTTTACCCTTCTTTGCTGCCCTTTCTAGCGTGATGATTAGCTTCTTTCATTACAACAAAATGTTGCAAAACTGAGTAAGAAAGACTATTATAGAGCTGGCTCAGAATATATCAATAAAGTTTTCAATCCTTGAAAAATAATTGTCTCACTTCCAGTGTCGTAACATTACACCCAGTTCAAATTCAGAGATGGATATTTTGATAAACATTTTGGAACCAAAAGCCTGATTTGGGAGGAAAGAGTAGGCATTAACCATGTTACCCACCTGTGATATGTTTTTTCTAAGTTTTATTCTAAAATAGATTGAGCAGCAAATGTTTTGGTCTCAAATAATTTGGGAGGGATGGTGGTAAGGGGCCATCCATTGTTTCTGTGCTTTGATCATACTAACAAACGCTTGATTGCTCCTTAACTCTTCACACTCTACTCTACTGATCCCTTACCTGCATGTGCTTCTCCATTCCCCATCTATCATAAGAAAATTGCCATGACAGCCAATCAGCATCTAGGTGTCTTGCAGTCTTGATTGTGGATTGTACCTAGCAGAAACACATTTTTAAAACTTGCTATAAAGAATACCTGAGCCTCCTAGAATTATGCAAAACAGCAATATATGGCATTCCAGACCCTAAGGATTTATCCTTTGCTTCTTTTATAAAGGGTACTTTCCAATTAGACTGAAAACCTAAATGATATATATTACCCAGCTGAATGAATTAGTTTTAGTTTTCCCATATTCTAAGATCTTTGAAAAACATTTAAATGCAAATATATAACATTTTCTTCTTTCAATTCATTTTTCTGATAAAAGTGTGAGGGAAAGAGTGGTTTCTAAATTTGATAAATTAAATAAATAAATAAATAAATAGGAAGTACTCGACAATATCATAAGTATTGGCAAAGCCATAGCTATTAGTAGTAATCTTCAAACTGAAAAACCAGTATTTTATTTGCCCCAAGATACACAAAATATACAATTTACATATAATGTATAGATAACAGTTTTGAACTACTCTCTTCTTTTAAAAGTTTCATTTCTTGAATCTTTGATTAGTGTCCCTTATCTGTTTTAATTAGTGACATTCATCTTGGTTATTCAATGCTTGAGTAAAGGAGGATTATCTGCATCCATCTTATATAGTTTGCTTTTTTCAGGATTCAGGGTAGATATCATCCCTAGTGAAAAAAGCAAGTAATTTCAGATAATTTCCTCTTCAATGAATGTAGTATCCATACTACATACCATCTTCTTGGCCACTTTATTTGCTGCAGAGGCTATAATCTTGTTCCAGGAATCCTCATTTCAAAGCTTCTTGTTTAGATTGAGCCTCAAAGAATGATAAGGCTATGGATATGCTAGAACATTCCCTCATATGAAAGGGTACGAGCATCATATGAGAGATATCTGTATTATATTATGGCCTGCAACATCTAAAAACGATCTGCTATCTTATCCATACAATGCACAAATATAAGTTTAGACTGTTCCCAGACTCTCCCAAATCTTCAAGAGGAATTAAAAAAGTTCCTTCTATGTATCTGCCATGTATCTGCCTCTAATCCAATTATTTTCAAACCATGTTTAAGAAAACCTGTATTTTTTTTAAAGAGTGTCAAGATTCTTCAGACAGATGAGAAAATTGCCACAAAGAAATCTTTTTCACTCTTTCCAGCCACCCCTAAAATGCATTTCCTGTAATCACACTTTTAACTGGAATAGCAAAATGCTGAGATCCTATAGCACTGCCCCCAGTAAATTGAGTATTTCCCAGAATGTTCAGCACCAGCAGAAGTTATAGTGTGGTCATGAGTCAGCATGGACAAATGGCTCTCTATCATTACAGCTCAGTACCGTTTTAATTATAGGAATTCTTAAATCCTGACTTACTTTTCCCATAAGCCCATGATATTTAAAGTATAAAGACATTAGCTTGAACCTCAGGCTGTAGGCTTGAATTTAATCTTAATCTCTCACTTGTTTGTCCTGTCTGTTTCCTGTACAGTTAAATCTACACATGAAGCTCTTATATGGCATCTTATTCTCTTTTCCCAGCTGGTTCAAATTTCATTGATATTCTCAGATCTTAAAATTCCCCAGCTAAAACTATTGAGTCCTACCAACCCTTGCCTATATTTTCCAACAGTCTGAGGAAGATTTTAATGCATGAAAGTGTAGAGCCCAACTCTCGGTGTATTCAGTAAAATATTTTTAAATAGTTGAAATCTGGAACCAGATATCTATGAGCTAGGTAAAACAATATAATATAACAATTTAATATTATGCCATTTCATGTATGCAAATAGCTCCCCTTGCCCTATTTTGACAGCTTACCCATGAAAGATCCTATTATGCTTAATGAAGTTGTCATTTGCCAAGAAACAAACTGTTATGTATTACTGCCAATTTACCATCTCCAGCTTCATTTTGCTAATGAATACTTCTTCAAGGTTATTTTTCCTGTGTTGCTTTGTTTGGGAGTAGGATGCTCCTTCAGGAAGAAAAAAGTAAGGCTCACAACCTACAAATTGGCCCACTGTGGCTAGGATAAAGGTTCTATTTGTGTTGTTTAAAAATATCTTCCCATATAATAGCAGAACATAAAAGAGGGAAACAAATAAATTCTGTGACCTTAACCATTAAACCCATTAAATATTTATGTTAATAATCCACTTTTCATGCACTTCATTTTTCCAGTTTTTATGTATGTTTGAATTAAAATGTTAGCAAACAGTCATTTCTCCGGATCTTGGATTGGAACTGCAGCAGTGGGAAATAATTGTCTCCCAATAACTGCTCTGGAAAATTATTTTTATTTAGGAATCGTTCCAAGAGAAAACATTAATTAACATTCTTCTCCTGTGCTGTATTCTTATTTGAATATGGGAAGCCACCGAACTCATATTTCACTAGCATTTTAAGGTGACCTCAGTCTAGATTGTATTATTTTTGAGAACTAACTTAAGGCATACGCTACACATACATCAAGACTATATAGGACTCTTTCAGGCTGCTGGTGTGGAAAGACCCTCTTTTCATTCCTCTGCCTAATTTTTCTCCTCTTCCTGGCATTTGAAAGTCTAATTCTACCAGTTTTGGTATAATTTTTGTTGTCTGAAGCAGCATCATGCTTTTTCATAAAGCTGCTTATGTAGATATGCCTGGGTTTCTTTTTCTTACTTGAATACATTTTTTTTCCTATGCCAAATTATCTATTTTAGTTGCTGAGATTGTAGAGATGGGTTCTTTTCTGAGAAATACATTTTATCCTTTTATTATTTGCCACTAATTTTCTTTCTCTTCTACCTCTTCCACACCATATTAGATTGGTTGAAGCAGTGGGACCATGGAATAGATGAAGGAGCCTTCCCTTACATGGCCATGCTGTGCATTGGACCTTGTAATTAAATAGTTCTAATTCTTACCCAAAATTATGCTGGTCAAATAGTGGTGCTTCTACACAAAAGCATGACTAAACAAAGTTTGTATTTTGAAATTTTCAAAGCATTTTTCACATTAGTTAAAGGAATTTGTAAATCCTCTGTTAAGATCTTCTATACAACTTTCTACCCTTCCATAATTCTTTGACCTCCTTGTCTATACTGTTAACATATAGCACTATTCCCTCGCTGTCACTCTTCAGGATACTATGCATCCTCACCGTGGCCTTGTACATTGTGTCTTTCTCCTCTCTGTGCACTAGGCTTAAATGCCTCCTGAGACTTCTCCCCCCTCCCTTCCAACACAATCATCTGGATGCTTGTGCAGCTTCTTTCGACTTTTTCTTCCAAACCATTCCCCTCCTTCCACTGTTCCTGCTTTCCTCGTCAAGGACTCCACACCCGTCCCAAATCAACCTTCCATCCAAAGTGAACACCAAGGAACACAGCAGAAGAATATTCAACTGGCTTCACACGGTTCTACTACAGCGCCAATCGGCAAGAGAACAGGAAGAAACTCTGCGAGGTGGTCTCTCCCCACTCCCTTTGTCTGCCAAAAAGGACTTTTCCAGGATTCCCTGTGGCTTCCTTTGTACTCTTTCCTGTACCTTAACCAGGGGGGAAGAGGTTGATGTATGAGAGTGACCTTGTTCCCTACTCTGGGGACACTACATTCACATTCGCCTATTTCCCTTTAACTTGCGTTCCAATTTTGCTGCCTTCATTTGAACAATATGCCCCTTCCTGATCTTTCATGCTGCTTCCCTTTTCTTCCTCTTGCTTCCATGGCACAAAGTACAGAATTTAAGAGATAGAAACAAATACCCTAATATCTCCATCCCATCTTTAAATTGTAGATAAGGATAAATGGGCTGAATAAGGCATGCTTTTAATTGATAGTAAAATGGTTTGAATGCCCACTGCTGCTATTGTACAAGCCTGGCTTCTGCCTTAAGCAGTATTTAAGTCCAGAGATCCATAAAGAAAGATACAGAAACAGTTCATCTGTAATCTCTAGTATCTGAGGCCCTTTAGCTTCAAGATGTGAAAAGATTAAGAGACAAAAGCTTGGGCTGTGCCTTCTCTAAAATCTTGCTTTCACAGAAATGAAAATAGGATAAACAAAGGCATTAGAAATGGAAAGACAACAGCAGCAGAAGGTGGCATTCAGAGAGCTAACATTAAGTCTTTGACTGATTAATCCCAGTCTGCACTTGCTTTGCCTGTTACACTTCAGAATGCTAGCATTTCACAAGAAAAGGCTTCTCTAATATCACAACCTTGGGAATATTTTTCCTCCCACAGTTCCTTTCTCATAGAAGGAATAGTAATTGCTGAAAAAGATGGCCAGACTGTCACTTTTTCCTTACTGATCTGCCCACAGAGCAAGAGGGGTGGGATAATTGATGGAGCTTCATCTCCAAATTAATTCTCATTAATGTAAATTTTTAACAATGCATTGCATGTGGTCCCAGCCAAATGCCACAAAGCAAGCACATTGCATAGAAGATTGGTGTGTTAAATGGTAAAAGTAGCACTATAGCTGCTGCTTATTTAGAAGCATGTCAAGCGAGCAGAAAAGAAAGTAGGAATTTGCATGTCCTGTTAGAGAATGATGAAGCAAGGAATCTTGCATGCAAGAAGAAGGAGCAGAGACAATAGAAGGCAGAAGTTTTAAAGTGGGAATAGGTTGTCCCACTGAGATTGAGCTCTGGAGGGATTTTACAGACAAAGAAAGGCTCTGGTAGAAATGGATTTTCAGTAGACAGTGCCTTCCTGTTTGTATTTTCTTACAAATAAATTAACTACATTTAATTCTGTTTCCTCCCAGATGTCTGGGATTACCACCCTGGTAGAAGTTACCACCCTGGTAGAAGCATGTTGCCATAGAGTGCGCTAAGACAGGGATTCTGGGCAGGAAAAAAAAAGGCTGATTCCCTCAGGAATTAGGCTATAATATTTTTATAGGGTGGGGATATGACTCCAAAATACAACAGGATGCATTGACCTAAAATTGTTGAGAAAGGGAGAAAAAAAACCTGATGATATTCCAATCTGAACAAAGTAGTGATATGCTCTATATAGCAAAATAGGAAAGCAACCATTTTAGAGATCTGGGGATATATTGAAAGAAGCCGCCTCTTTCACCCAGATAAAACTGGATGTTAAGATTTTTAGGCTATAAATTTAGTTTCTAAGATAGTGAGGTTTTTTTATTATTTACATTGGTGCTAAATATGGGGGGTGGGGGTTTCATTTCTGAGGGATAGCCTGATGCTTTAATCCATCACTAGAGCAAGCATATGTGAGGGAAGACTTTTTTTTCCAGCCTATCTGCTCATCTTACTGTAGTTTTAGGCTGTATGCATGTGACGGGGAGGGGGTTAATGTAGGTTAATATCATTGTGAATACAGCTGGTTTCTGAAAGTAAGAAAATATTAGCTGAGTTTACAAAGTAGGCTAGGCGTTAGATTAGTGAAAGTTTTTGAAGCTGTGAGTGTTGGAAAATGGAACTGAATAATAAAGGTATGGCATGATGATTTTGTGTGGCTTTTTGAAGTACCCATGCCTGCCTCCCACTGGAGGAGTAACCAACCAGACCATTCAACCCAGGAGGGTTGTACTCAGGTGGAGTTTTGCCACAGGGCAATTTGAAATATTTTTTTATGCAACTCCTTTGGGAAGTTTTGTGGAGCTGTGATGAAACCTTTGCTTTTGGCTATGTCCTTCAGGAAACAATGTTCAAGTATACCTGAATCAGGGCAGCTTCTCTCTTGCCCTGTGGCTAAGGTGGGCAATATTTGTGATCTGCTACTAAAAATCCTCCCCCACTTTCATTGGCTGTTATGACTCTGCCTTGCCCAAGAAGGAAAGGTGTCTGATGATCCAAGGAAGAAGCCCCCGGAGGTGAACCCACATGCTGCTCTTGCATCTTCCTCAAAAAATACAACCAGCTCTCATTCCCGCTCGACTTTCTATGTTGCAATGGCCTATCTGCAAGTCTTTTTATCGCACTGCCTAGAAGGGGCTGAAATTCTGTGTTTCTCTCTGCCTTTGAGACCTACATGGTACTTGTCGCTGTGAAATCATTTACCTCTGATTAAAGGCAGAAGGACCTGAACCTTTGCTTCCTTGTGCCTCTTTTCCATATGCTGTCTTTTTTTTTTATTTTAATCAATTTATTTTCATCAAACACAAATATTTACATTACTATACACTACAAATCATCTGGGTGTTTTCCTTTTTGGTTCACTAGAAGATCAGAAAACCGGTGTGCATGTGTGTTTGTATTTAAAATATGAATGCTTTGTATGGCAATGGTGCAGAGATCAACCTCCCTTAGAAGAGAGTCATTGTTTATATAGAGTAGCTTAGAATTTAACAACTCTCTAAAAACAGAAATATTTAAAAACTGTGTCTTTTGAAAGCTGTATCTGTGAAGGAAGTTTTTAGGGTCTGAGATTCTAGTCTTCTAGGAGAAAATGCTGCTAAACAGCCCTTTAAGAGACAATAACAAAAATCACGTCCCTTTTTCTACATATCCATCTTGCCTTCCTAAAGTCCAGATATGTTGAACTTTGAGTTCCCAGATACTTACGTAATCTGTGATTCTGCTTGCTACAACTTGTGGAAGTTTATATCCAATACATTTGGAGGGTATCAGAATCGGGAAGTTGACTATATTGAATCCCCAAATTTCTTCTTTTGCTTCTTCCCACAACAAACCAAATCCTAGCAATAATGCACAGGCTAATGTTTATTTTCTCTTAGCTGTGTAATTAAAATACATTTATAATTGGGAAATGATGTAAAAATGCAACTGTACACCTAATTTTTATAATTAAGAGATTTGTATGTAAAAGCCAGATGCATCTTTTTCTTTTCTTCCTTCTAAAACGTAAAGTGCAGTTTTCTATAAACCCGAGATGTGTAACAGTCATGTTAAACACAAGTGGTGGAAAACTAGAGCAAGTAGTTGAATGTTTACACTGTTATACTTGTTATTAAGATGGAAAAATAAGTGGAGAAATTTTAAGACATGTAAATACATTTAGAAGAGTAGTAGATAGTATGTAGCGTGTTTCAAGGAAGAAGGCTTGCTGAAAGGAGCAAAAACAATTGTGAATAACAATGTGTTTCTGCCCACTTCATTATGTGGAAGTGAGTTAGATATCTTGGAGAAACCTATGCATTGACTATTGTGGAAACAGCTGTACAAGATGTCTGCTGTAAAATAAGAAAAGTCAATGAATGAGAAGGGATGTGGATTCCCTTTCTCAATAGTTAGTAACCAGTATGAAAATAGTATGTTGAGATAGTTCAGTAGTTCATGTGGAGAATGAGTATTGAGTTACAAATCAAATATGGGAAGGAAGTGGGCCAAGAAAAGGGGAGGTAGTCCAAGGAATTAGTGATTGCATGGAGTTGTTAATTTTTTTAAGTTCCACCAAACTCTGGAATGATCTGAGATCCTGAAAAAGAGAGAGATTAGAATTTTAATTAATAAAAAGCAGTGCAGGAATTAGTTATTGATGTAATAGAAGCAAGGACTGTTTGCAAGGATAGAACAATATGGAAAAGCATACTGGATGCTGGCTGTATAAACAAGTTTGAATTGTTTTAATTTTCTAATTTTTGCTTTGGCATCCCATTTCTTACTCCTTTTCTGCTATCTACATGACATTGCTTACTCTAAAAAAGGAATAGTGCAACTGGTTTGTATGATGTATATATGTATGCATAGTCTTATTTATTAAATGGTAACTATAGCAGTCACCAGTAGAACTAATATAACTGTTAAGGTTGGTTGTAGGAGTCTGTTGAAATAAATTTCAAGCAATCACCTAATTGTATGAGAGAAATTTTAAGCATTTTATCTAATGATATCAAGCAAAGAAAGGAATTGATCAAAAATTTGCAGTCACTTACCGTAACTGAGCCTTCTTTGGTGTGGTTTCTTCATGGAGTGTACTATTATAATCACTATCATATTTGGCTATTTTGATTGAGGATTTCGAATATGTAGTAACACATCTGAAGAATACGAAGTCGGGAAGGTTGTTCTTGAATTACTGGTAGTCCTCGATTTACTATAGTTCATTTAGTGACAGTTCAAAGTTACAATGGCAAAAAATTGGAAAAAGTGACTTATGACCACTTTTCACAGCTACAACCTTTGTAGCATCTCCATGATTATGTGATAGAAATTCAGACACTTGGCAACCGGTTCATACTTATCACCATTGCTGTGTCTCAAGAACATGTGATCACTTTTTGCAACCTTTTGACAAGCAAAGTCAATGGGGAAGCCTTAACAACCAGGTTACTAACTTAACAACTGCAGTAATTCACTTAACAACTGTGGCAAGAATGGTTCTCACTTAACAGAAATTGTGGGCTCAATTGTGGTCATAGGTTGAGGACTACCACCCGTATTTTGTGTGAACCGACCACTATTAATCAATCAGTGTGTTTTAGAACTGATCTATGTCTTATTTTAGGAATATAATAGCTATACAACAATAGGTTGCCTTTACATCCATGATCACTTTACACTGATCATTGCAGTTGCTAAAAATATGATTAAAAAAAAACATTTGTATTTTTATCAACACATCACTACCTAAGATCACATATGTAATCTTTATATGATGATTAGTGTTGGAAACAAGTTGAAAAGATCAAAACACAGATGCTATTTTCCAGGACTTTCTTCAGAGTCTTATCTCAAAACAAGTAGCTTCCCTATGAACCTACAGTAGGTTAATTTTATTAAGAGAGTGGGCAAGGTTTCAGAAGTCTCTTATTCTGAATAAAGCATTTGATCCATGCAGTAAAGCACCTTGAGAGTCCTACTTGCCAAAATGTTTATGTCTAGATATGTACAAACTGTATTGTCATGCTGGTATATTAAGAACACCATCTATGGTATTTCAACTGCGGAGGATGAAATCAGTCAAAATAAAAGGGAATCCTAATTTTTTTTGTCTCCTGTAGCCTTTCATTATCTGGTCCATTTGATTAGTCTTTGTGTAATTTTTTTTTTTTTAAGGATTTAAGTCAGTTTTTGACTCCTGGTGACTACATGAACTTGGCAAGGTTTTCAGCAGTGGTTTGCCTCCTTCCTAGAACAGAGAGAGACTGGCCCAAGGTCACCCAGCTGCCTTTGCACCTAAGGCAGAACTAGAACTCACCCTAGCCCAGTGCTTCTCAAATAGTGGGGCGGGCCCCCCAGGGGGGGCGCGAGGCTCCATAAAGGGGGGCGCGTTTGACCTCGGCAAAGGATTTAATTTTTTTTAAATTTCTAATGCACTTTAAATCTTTTCTGCTACAGTTAATAAAGCTATTCTTTGTTGTAAATTGATCCACATTTCTTTCTTTTTTATTCTCTTATACGTTAATAAGGATACAGTGTTATGCAGAGGTGTACTTATAACAATTTTATAGACAAATGATACTATTTACAGTCGCACGGGGGGGCGCGAAATGTTTTCTTCTTCCTAGGGGGGGCATGACAGAAAATAATTGAGAAGCACTGCCCTAGCCTTAACCATTATACAAAACTGGTTCTCTAGATCTGCATACATAAGGCAGCAAAAACAAAAAAATGCCTGTGCAGGTAAAAGGTTAAAGATACCCTAAAAATGGACCTTGATTTACAGGACTCATATGAACACACTGTTGTGTAGAATTCATTTTCTTAGCATCTTTTTTTTCACTGTATGATGCTCCTTTGCTTTCTAAACAATGGAGAACATTTAAAAAACAGTATTTTGACACTATAGTCATTAAAAGCTATAAAGTATTCAGGCTATGTGCCATAAGGCTACTGCTCATCTCTGTAGAACACGGGTGCCAAACCCTATCGCATTACATGATGTATCGTGATGTATCATGTTTTTTGCCTTTCTGGAACTGTCTTGGCGTGTGATGCATCCGACCTGCAGGCCACCAATTTGACACCCCTGCTGTAGAACGTTTTCCCAAATATTGTAGAATGCCAGTTCCTATCCACATTAATTCAACAGAAACAAACCAATATTTTCAGAAGAAAGGGATATTCGCAACTCCATTTTTTGTTTCACATGTCACACATCTGGGATACAAAAATATAAAGCATATTTGTACAATTTACATAGCCGTCCATTGCACATGACTCTGGGTGGCATACAAAAAGTGTTTGAATTCTTCCAATGCAATAAATTGTTGAGGAATAAAGACCTACCAAAACCATGCAGCTTAGTTATGATTAATTATACAGCTACATCATTGCTTCATCAAAGCATCAACATTCAGCCAGGAAGAATGATTTTGTATTGAATGCATTTGGTAGCATATAAATAGGGTGGAATATCTGTAATGGTATTTTCTTCATGTAACACCTTCATGTAACACCTCTCCAAGCACAAACAATAATTTTGCACAACTGATATTTGTTAAGTGGCATGTGCTTCAAAAGCTCAAGTATCGGGGTGCCTTTTTAAATGAAAGAACACAGATTAAATTCCTGTAGAAGAATTCACACTGTGAATTCCATGGCCAAATTTATACACTGTGCTAAACCTTGGTTGGCTGAATAAACCATGGACTAGGTTCATATATTTAGATATATGTGACCTAGCCAATCTCATCTCTCTCAGGAGCTTCTGATTTGAATGGGTAACTTCACAGATTAGTTTAAGCCTATTCACAGCTGCTGCTGTAATTCCAACAGGATCCAACATGAGTCAGGCAACTTGGATCCATTAGTGCAGTGATGACTAACCTTTTTTGGCTCGCGTGCCAAAAGAGGGGGGAGAGCAGGGGGGTGTCGTGCATGGGTATGCCACACCCCTAATGCTATGTGCGTGACCCCTTGCTTTTGGTGCACATTTTTCGCTCTCCCCACCTCCTGAGGCTTCAGGAGCTTCCCTGAAGCCTCCAGAAGGCGAAAAACAGCCTCAAAAGAAGGCCTAAATCAGCTGGCCAGTGCACACATGCGCACTGGAGCTGACAGGGCAACGCCTCACGTGCCCTAAGAAATGGTTCCACGTGCCACCTGTGGCACCTGTGCCATAGGTTCGCCATCACGGCATTAGTATATATTCCTCCCAGAACAGCAGTCATTTGTAATTTGGTGCTTTCCCCCCCATTCTGAATTATTAGGATAATTATATTTTGGAACTGTGTATCAAATTGAAAAGATTCAAGTATTCTGGGCAATTAATTACAACGAGAGCCAGTATGACCTAATGGTTAAAGTACTAGGATAGAAAGCAGGAAACAGTTCTAGTCCTGCCTTAGGCACGAAAGCCATCTGGGTGACTTTGGACCAGTGTCTCTCAGCCCAACTGAGATGTTGTGGGGAAAAGGGGAGGAGGAATGTTAGTTATGTTTTACCATCTTGAGTTACTTATAAACGTAGCAAAGGTGGGATAAAAAAAACCTTTAAAGAATAGATTATTGTTGATACCCCATCATCCTCATGTAAGCCTACTGGAGTCCAAATGGTCTTCACACTAAAATTACCCCCAGCTATATAATGCATTAACTCTTGTATTGTATACTGCAAAGCACACAGGAAATTGCCTGCTTTTTAGATGTTGAACTACAACTCTTGGCATTCCTTATGCTTGACTCATACCATAGTATGACATGGGCCTGAGTTCTAGAATCAAAGAACTCAAAAAAAGGTTATGTGGAACCAATGATCTCTTACATTAATCTATAATATAGCATAATTCTCCAACGTTTCAGCTCAAGATTATGAAGTTGTGTTTTTCCCACACTGAGAACACAGAGTTTAAAAAGCTAACTGTGAAAGAATAGTGGCCTTAATCTATCTCCAGCCCATCCCCAGCTTCTGTGTAATAAAGACAAACACCAAGAACAGGACTGAAGTGGCATGCTTACTGTTTAAAATTAAAGAGAGAAATCTGTTTTAGAAGCATTTCGCTTCCCCTGTTATTCTGGAAGAAGATAGTTGTACAGAAGAATTTTTTTCATTTTGAACAGAGGTTTTTACATTGAGAAGTCTTACTGTTTTCACTTCAGGACTTGGAAGATGTCGTTGATTTAGTTTAATAAGGATGCAATATTGGAATTAAACAAGACAAGTTCTCTCCACAACGCAGACATGGACTGTCTTATAGGGCTGATGGGCGCACAGCATTTTGAAAGCATGTGTCCTTCATATTTAAGTTTTCACAAAGTATGTCTGCCACAACTATCTACCTAGAAAAAGCTAGCAAGTGAATGTGCTCCCCTTCTCTCTTATCTTGTCTTCCATGCTTCTTATCACACAGTTTACACTTTGTTTTTGTCTGGAGTGGACTCATGCATACTGTGATTTTTTTTTTACTGTCCTGAAAAAAAGAACCTATCTGTGTTCAGAGGCATTCCTGGAAATAAAGTCATATCTGAAAGCCCATGTTTTGCATCTTTTAACTCTTGTAATTTTAATTAAAAATCAAATGGGACCAGAAACCTCATAGACGCAAAGGAGAAATCCATACACTGTTCATATTGGTATTCACAGAAATGAGATCGCTGCTGACTCTTGACATGAGGTGTAAGGAATCTTTTGGGAAAGAATAAAAACTTCAACTTCTCTCAGTTGGAAATCTAATTACTAGATCTAAAATCTAGAATACTTCCTGTCTTTTCCACTACAAGATTTACGTTCAACTTTCATGAAACCACAGAGAAAAAGTCAAACAAAATGTATAATATAAGGTATCGAAAAGTAATATAAAATATTGTAGAAAATGTAGCAAAGTAATATAAAGTGAAAAGTATGTTGGAACTGACAAAATCTAGTCTCGCATCCTATTTCTTAACATTCCTGGTTATCTAATATTAAGAAGCCCAACAGCTTCCTCTTGATGGTGTTCCCTAGCAACTAATGTTACCCAAATATTGCAATATACAACATAATGACTCATAGCTATTGACAGCCTTATTCTCTGATAAATCCCTTTGAAAAAAACCACTTAAAACAGCTTATTGCTTTTGTATGAAGCGTTGACATATTTTGTATCAATCATTAGATGCCAGAAAAACAAACTAATAATTGAAAGTTTTCTGAATAACTTGGAGCAGATAAAAACTTTCCACAATGCTTTTTCTTTTTAAATCAAATTCTCATAGTAGTAGTTGTAACCAATGAGAAGACTGCAAAGACCTAGTCCCAAAGGTGCTTTTTCAGGAGGGAACTGGACTTCCTTGTTTTTTCTTTGAAGACATTTCGCTTCTCATCCAAGCCAATAGCCTGCGCTTGTCTTCAACAGCGAAGGGACACAGGGCAGAAAACTTTCTGCAGCCAAGAAGGCTCCACCCCCACTTTGCACTATTCATGTGTCCCTGAGGACACAGATAAACCTCCAAGTGGCCTCAGTGACTCTTTAAATGACCAGCTGTCTGCAAGGGATATAAATCCTTATATTTCCCACCATCCAGTCAGAGCTGAAGAAGCTTCTTGGATGAGAAGTGACATGTCTTCAAAGAAAAAGCAGAGGTCCAGGTGCCTCCTGAAAAAGCACCTTTGGGACAACCAGGACCTGGATGATTGAGAATCTCCACAGATTTAGAGACCTAGATTACACCTGTTCAGTTTCAGTTAAAACTTGCTGGCTGTAGCATCTCACTAGGAATCTGGGTGCTTGAAAATCATATTTCTGGAGAGATACAAATTTAATCTCACATAGCAATATAGATAGCCTTAAATTTTTGTGACCTGGTTTTTACTTTCAGAAAACTCATATACATGTACATATATAAACATAAATTTCTTGACTGACCTTAAAGCTATCTCCATTTCCCCTTCCCCCAGAATATATTTATATTAATAGAAGCATATTAACACATAACTCCCCTTCACTCAAGCCCTTGTCGTCTCCTGCCTGGACTAATGTAACGCTCTCTACATGGGGCTTCCCTTGAGGTGCACTCGGAGGCTCCAGCTAGTCCAGAATGCGGCTGCGCAGGGGATCCTGGGAGTCTCAAGATACTCCCATGTAACTCCTCTCCTGCACGAGCTGCACTGGCTGCCTGTGGCTTTCCGGGTGCACTTCAAGGTGTTAGTAACCATCTTTAAAGCGCTCCATGGCATGGGTCCTGGTTACTTGCGGAACCGCCTCCTACCACATACCTCCCTTTGACCTGTCTGCTCCCACAGGGAGAGCCTCCTCAGGGTGCCGTCTGCCGGACAATGCCGGTTGGCGGCCCCCAGGGGAAGAGCCTTCTCTGTGGCAGGCCCCGCCCTCTGGAATGACCTGCCCCCCGACCTTCGTAGAATCACGGACCTGCACCTCTTCTGCCGGACATTAAAAACACACTTGTTTCATGCGGCCTGGCATAGTTTTTAGAGTTTTTAGTAAGGGTTTTAAATCTAATTTTAGCACGAGGTGTTAAATTTAATCTATTTTTATTCTATTTTTACTGTATTTATTGTTACTGCTTTTACTACTTCCTGTGCACTGCCCTGAGTCCCGTCAGGGAGATAGGGCGGTATACAAATGTAATAAATAATAATAAACTAGATGTATGTGGGAGGAAGGTCTCTTTAAAAGAGCATCCCGGTATTACTGGTATGTGATATGCAAATCTGAGGACCACCTTATCCATCCAGTAGAGTCAAGGGAGAAAATCTTTAGCTAATTGTATTTTAGGTTATTGGAAGAAATCACATTTTAAAAAAATATTGACCTCAAAAAGAAGAAAATCATTCCAACACACAGAAAAAAGCAGGAGAAAAAGAGGTTTGCTCACTTTCTCCATTGGTTTTAAGTGGAAGGACTTTTTATGAGAAAGCACTGAAAAGTGCATTTCCTACTTAAACGCCTAGTATAATCAAGCTTTAGTGTATAAACTAATTTAGAGTTTAATAAAAACTGAGATGTATACCTGTATTTGTTTGGTAGGATTGCTTCCTATTTTTTCTAACCGGCAAAACTATCAATATATTGCTATTACAGTCTAACTTGGAATTCTATATTCTGGAATACGAAAGCTTCATCCACCATATCTTGTCATATTTTTATCTTCCTTTCCAGGATGGTACTGGTGCTCTTCAACGCACTGGTTCGCTAGGAAAAATTCGAGATGTGCTAAGAAGAAGCAGTGAAATTCTGGTCAAGAAACTTCAAGGGAATGGCCCATTAGACCCACGTAGTACTAAGTAGGAGGCACTTCTTGGGCTCATATGTATCTATTGCCTGTCAGACCTGCCCCTTTCCTTACCATAGACTGCATAATTCATAGTTAATTGGCAATAAAAACAATTTTAGTTTCTACTTAATATATTTGTGACACATAATTTAACAATTCTAGATGGCCTACGTAGTAATAGACGATAGGCTGATTGCAGTGCTTTAACTTTTATGCTGTACTAGAATGTTTTTGATTTATTAAGCAAAGGTACCTTTCTGAGACTTCTCAATGTGTCCTTGCTTAAAGACATGACATGATGAGACTATGAACCACATAGATCCAATGGTTTTTTTTTTTTTACAATGGTGATACCATTCTATAGAAAAATAGCATGACCATTCTTAGTTCCCATTTGCCATTAAGGTACCTTTTCTGATATTAATATTGATATTAAATTACAATACTTACAAGTCTCTTCTGACAAGATGGTGCTAGTTTCTAAAGTCACCATATATTCATTCATTTCAAGTATTAATAAAGTTACAATTCCAAATTTTTATTGATACAATTAAAAATCCATTTTCAGCTTTAGACACGTAATCTTGAATATTCTCTTCTGTTTTTTTCCCTTTCACTAAAACAGAAGTTTTGATTTTTTGCTTATTTAATATTAATCTGGATCAAAGCAAAAGTAAATCTGGAGACAGCGTAGTAAAAATAATTTCTTTCTCCCTACTTTATTAGCATGAAACGAGCTGTTTCGTTGAACTACCTGAATAAATCCAGTGAGGATACTTTCCAGGTAAGAGCATCGTTTGCCTTATTTCCTAAAAAATAGTAACAATGAATACTTTCTACATTATTGTCCTAGTAACCCCAGAGTGAGAAGGAATAGGGAAGAAAATGGATATAAAAGGGAGACATGTTCAGTTAAGGGCTGGATGTGGTTTTTAGTTGTGAATATTTCTTCGTATTTCATTTCTTCATATAATTTGTTTTGATGCTCCCCTTTTCCAGATACAATTACAGAATGAGTGAATTTGTGGACAAATTTCCAAGTGATTGTTTCTGAAATGATAATCATAGTAGCTTGAAAAACTCTCATTTTCCTCCACAAAAGTGCTGTTGTTTTCTGGATTATGCAAGGATATGGCATAATGCTAGAGGAATATGTAAAATAAAACATAGGGAATGAAGACAGGGAATGCATAAGACAGGGAAAGAGGAGAAAGGAACTTGTCTGAAAGATTCATATCTTTTGTTCAATTTTTTTCAAATCCTTTCTGATTTATTGCAACATGGTTTACACGGGGCTACTCTTGAAGAACATTCAGAAATGTTGCTTCGTGGATGTTAAATCCCTGCTGTTTCTTTACAGTGCAATTCAGGTTGCTGATCATAATTTTTAAAGCCCTGAATGATACAAGGCCAAATTATTTGCAAGATCATCTCCCACTAGAGTAGCTATGCTCTGGGTCCTTTCCCTTAAATATTGCCATGTCGGGGGGGATCTAGTCCAATGTGCCTTCTTATAGCCATCCCTGTCCTTTGGAAGACCCTCTCGTGAGATGTAACACAGGGATCTCCAACCTTGGCAACTTTAAGACTTGTGGATTTCAACTCCCAGATTCCTCACCCAATTTTGCTGCTTTGCTGGCTTAGAAATTCTGGGGGTGAAAGTCCACAAGTCTTAAAGTTGCCAAGGTTGGAGACCCCTGATCTAAGACACCACTCCTACTCGCCCAACTTTCTGAAAAACCTTAAAAGATTTGGGTTTTTCTCCAAATGTGTGAGGCTGGACCCAGAAACATGCCTTGTGGATATGTGGAAATGTGTTGTGCTTGGCGACATTGGGAGGCTTTAGGTTTGTTTTTTTCCCTACCATTTTAAAAAATTGTTTTTACTGCTGATAGCCACCTAGGGTTATGTTGTGTAAGATGAGTGATGATTTGGGATGACATTGTGAAGCATGATATGACATTGTGAAGCAAGGATTTTTTCCCCCTTTACCATGTTTGTGAAATACAGGATTATTTTTAATGATCTAGTGCATCTAGCACACACTGGGAGACAGACCTGTGTAGCTTGGCAGATTCAAATTCATAAACATTTGTTTTTCAGGGTTCTCAACATCTTCGAGCGGAGAGTAGAGGCTTCAGTGCAAGCAGTGTGGATCTTTCCTCTCACACCTCTAACTGAGTCTACCCTGTTGCCATCTCAATATTACCTGCTTCACTTATTATTTGGATATTTCAGTTGCAACCTCCTCACAAGTTACCATTTTCTCATGCTGATGAGTAAGCTATGTGTTGACAGAGCTCTCACCCTGGATGGTACTAACTAACGTGGAGCCACTGCCAGATGAGATAAGGAAGCTCTCTTCAGTAATTTGTCATGGACTTTGCACCCTGGCTGAATGCACTTTCCAAGTTGTATTTTGATGATTGCACAGAATGTGCTCCAAGAGCTCTTACATGAAGTATTGGCTCTCTGAAGTGCAAAGACATAGCTCTCCCTTAAGAAGAGCTACATTTCCACTACATAGTACTGCTGGGAGAAGTACATCTCCAGCTGGATTCTAATGCCTGACTTATTCCTTCAGTGCCTACCTCTAGGCTTGACTTTGATAGGATTTAGTTGAATGTTTGCACTCTTAAGGACCCTTATCTTCATCCTGCAGCCTTTTATGATGAAAACCTTTCCAATTCAGAATAGTTGCTCCTGAATTTCTGAAGCAGGCAGGAAGTTGGCTAGTTCAGTTTTGTGGGAAATTACTTTGTGTACGGGATAAAGCCGAAGTATGAAGAGGCACATAGATCCTACAGAGGTTAAGTATATGTTCACTCTCCCTTCTACAAGCCTGTCTGCATTTTGACTCATTAGTCTTCAAATGAACAATGGACATACATTACCCTTGATTCATTTCTGATTGTTGTTGTTTTAATTTAATAAAATGATCACAAGAACTGATCACAAGAAACAAACTTGCCAAATGTTTCCAATTCATTTCCTTTGTCTTGAACTTCTATCTTCACTGAATAACAGTTATGACAATAGAACAAGAGAAAAAGCAGTACTGAGCACACAAAAACTGTCATTGTTGCAGAAAAAGTGGGGGCACTTTACCATTTTCTTAAGGAGAAGAGCCAAGAATAAACATTGCACTGTTGAACACAAGTCATAATTATACCTATATGGGAGGGTGACTTTTGGCCAGTCGCTCTCTCAGTGCAACCCATCTCATAGGAATGTTGTGGGGAAAATAGGATGCAGGATTATGAGCATGTTTATTGCCTTGATTTGACCAAAATACTTCAAGTCAACTGTTGAAGAAATGCATGCATTGGTTGATTATATAAAAACACCCAAGAACAAGCACTGATGTAAGTTAAAAATTGGAACTTACTGAATGTGCAGGAAGCAAAACATAAATATTAAAATAATGTAATAAAAATATAAATAAATTGCTGGCAAGGAAAAACATTATATGTCAATTTCTACAAAAAATCAAAGGGAAAATTGATGAAGTTAAAACAATGACTTCCAACTGAAACATTACTTGAAAAAAAGGCACCTTGATTTTGCCTGGTCAAGGGCCAGCTATTTGAACTAATGCAATCAAAGCCAAAACTTAAAAATCATCAAATGATTCAAAATGTGGAGTGTTTGAAGAAGCAGAAGAAATAGTAGTCATACACTCAGCTAGTGCAAGAAGATTGTACAAACTTATTATAAACTACATAACTTGCCGAAATGATTCACGGATACAGCTATAAAAATTATCTGCTAGAAATGAATAATTTAAAAGGCAGAGTTGAAAAACTTGTCAAAAATGAGCAGATTAAAATACTGTGGAACTTCTAAATACAAACTGATTAAATCTTGGTATATAATGCCAGATTTAATTGTTGAAAAGGTGGTGTGTAGTTGATGTAGCAATACCAGGGAATAGAATAGAAGACAAAGAATTGGAGAAGATCGCAAAGTATCAAGATCACAAAGCATCTGAAAATCGAAGTTGAAAATCAATGACATAAACCAGTTGAAATGATCCTAGTAGTTCTTGATTTAGGTGCCATGTCAAAAGAACATGGCCCGCACTTAGAAAATGTGTGCATTGACAAACTTTCCATCTGTCTATTATAAATAACTAGTGGGGCACAGCAATGAGTTAGGGTTTTTTCTATCGCTTTGTGCCATCTACAGTAGTAATTAACTGAATTCTTGCAATCCAGACATACCATCCCAAAGGTGCTTTTTTTCCAGGAGGCAACTGGACTTCCTTGTTTTTCTTTGAAGATATTTCGCTTCTCATCCAAGAAGCTTCTTCAGCTCTGAGCTGAATGAGAAGTGAAAGTCTTCAAAGAAAAACCAGAAAGTTCAATTGCCTCCTGAAAAAAAGCACATTTGGGACAACCATGACCTAGATGACTGAGCATCTCTACAGACAATCCAGATATAGGTTAAATTGGTTAACCAATTTTAAAATGTGGCGATGACTCATTGTGAGTTTTATGAGGTGGCTAACACAAATTACAGTCATGGTTTCTGCCAGAACTTTGGGCCTTGCCTATTGCCAAAGAGTAACTATTGAGACAGGTCTTGCTTTGCACTATTTTGCAGAGTTGCGATTAAGAAAAGTCCCTACAACCAAATAAAAAATGAGGTTAGGGATTACTATTTAACAATTAGAATACAATCAGGTATATCAGCTGAATTTTTATCCCTTTACAATAAAATAGAGAATATGGAAAGCACCAAAATCTAAGCAGTTATTAACATTTTTGTAAGATAGGGGTGAAGTTTTGATGCCAAAGTCCTATTATGGACTACAGATTCATTCGATGTTACTGCTTGGAAGCTGTTATAGCCTAGAGGTGGAGCTCTTGCCTCGCAAGCTACAAGTTCCATCCTAAGTAGGATCTCCTGCTTGGGCAGTTGTTTGGACTAGATGACCTGCAAGGTCCCTTCCAACTCTGTTAAAGTACCAAAAAGCACCTTCTGGGAATTATACCAGGTTATCTATTTTAAAAAAAACACATTCCACAATGCTCTTTTTTCCCTCTGGACTTTATAGTCTATAAAGTTCTATATCTCTGGTTTAGATACTATGCTTACTTGAAAAACACTGTACTGTAATCCAAAGAAATCTAGAACACACTCTTGCGTTCCAGTTCATTCCTTAAATTCTTCGTCGGTTTTTGATTCAAGAAACTAACACGGCTGCCCTTCTGGGTCGACTCTTTCTATCGCTCCAGCCCTGGGAGGCTTCGATCGGAACCACGACTTGCCCACCGACCGAAACCGGCGGAAGGCCCGAACTTCAATCCACCCGGCCGTGACGTCATCCCTTTCCGAGCCTCTTCTGCTTGGTCTTCCGCCGTTTCCCCCCCCCCCCCCCACGCCCCCGCCCGAGCAGGCGGAATCCATTCCGGGTCGGAAAAGGTACCGGAAGTGCCAGGTAACCCTCTTTTCCTCCTCCTTTCTCTACAACCCCCCTCCCCCCCCCCCATAGAGAGGAGCGGAGCGCGGACCCCGTCCCCTCGCCCCTTTGGCGCTGGGCGCGCTCTCTCTCGGGGCGGGGCCGAGGCGGGGCCTGATGTCAAGTTTCCCTCCCTGGTCGGTCGTAACCCTTGTCCCGGGTTGGATTCCCTCAGCTCCCGATTTACCGCTGTCCTTCCCCCCCACCCCACCCCAAGTCGCTTTTTAGAGTGATTGCCCTTTTTCTCGGCTCTGCGTCGGTGTCTCGCCGTGCCCTCGCCTGGCTCTGCCCTCTTGAGGGGATCGACCGGTGCTTCGCCAAGTTTCTCCCTCCCTGCCCCGCGATTAAAGGTGTGTGTGCTTCTGCCGTTCCAGCCCCGCTTGTCGGAACGGACCGTCTTGTCACCTCCGCCGAGGAGCTTAAAAGAAAGGCTTACCGAGCCCCTCGCTTTTCCTGCGCAAAGCCGGCAATAGCCAATTCACCCCGGGAGCAGCTTCCCCGTTACTCACTTCTGCTTAGCCCCCTTTACCTGTTGAAACTGCCTGTTACACAGGAGGTAACTGGTTAGAAGGAAAAAAAGGTAATTTAAAAAAAAAATCTTGCACGATGTCACCGTAGTATTCCCAAATGTCAATGAGATAAGATTCTTTATTCTGTAAAGGAGTCTCGGTTGCTGCTAGTTGAGATTTCACCCACTCTGTTACTTGAAGTAGAAATCTAGGTTTCAGAGAACATTAAAAATGTGGCTTTAAAAAAACAACGAAACAGTATGAAAGTTCGAAGCTTAGTTATAGCATTTACCTATGTCTTACCTTAGTTATAAGCATTTACTTATGTCTAACCCCTCTGATCTAAATATACTATATAAATAGGAGGATATGCTACAAAGTTGAATAAAGCAGGCCCACTGCAGTAATTTCTAAGGGGCACATAAAAAAAGAACTAAAAGGTAAATTAATGGTAATAGTTATAATTAGATTATTTTTTAATTATAATTATAAATATTACTTTACTATACAGAAAGAACTATATATAATAATGATGTCTCTTTCATTATTAGAATTTTTAAGGTCTTCCCAGTTTTCCCAAACATTTGTTTATATAAACATATTTTAAAACAGTTCATATGGAAATTATCTTAAATAATTAACAACAAAAAGTTTACAGCCCTCTCTAAGCGGTTTACAGAGTCAGCATATTGCCCCCAACAATCTGGGTTCTCATTTTACTGATCTCGGAAGGATGGAAGGCTGAGTCAGCTTTGAGCCTGGTGAGATTTGATCTGCCAAACTGATGGCAGCTGGCAAGCAGCAGAAGTAGCCTGCAGTACTGCACTCTAACCACTTCGCCACCGCAGCTCAATGGTCATTTGATGACCATTAAAAATTAGACCAGCACTGACTTACACACTTACAACCATTCAGTGGCGTAGCGTGGGTTGTCAGCACCCGGGGCAAGGCAAGTAATTTGCGCCCCCTAACCCCTGGATTTTAGCACTCGAGTCTCTTCCACTCCATCGCCCGCCGCAGGGCCCCCGCCCGCCGCCGCCCGCTCCTCGGCAGCGGCTGTGGCACCCGGCGGCGAGGCAACCCCTTCGCTCATCCTTCTCGGTGCCTTTCTAGCCCTCCCCCGGGGGAAGCAGCGGCATCGAGGACGGGGAGGGCGCAGCATGTGGGAAGCGAGAAACGGGAAGGGGGGAGAGGAGGGGTGCAGGAAGATCCGACGGCAGCGGGGTAGGGGAGGCAGCCGCAGCCGGCAGGTACCCGAAAGAGCTGGCCTCCCTTCGATCCGGAGAGCGGGACGCCTCTCCCGCCCTGTCAGCTACATCTCCGCGCATTCACAAGACCGCTGCTGAATCAGCTGGAACGCGCGAGCTCTCCCCACCTTCCGCCCGCCGAGCTCTCTTCCTTTTCCCTGCGATTTCCCGCCCCCTCCCGGTTTCCTGGATTCCGGATCCCCCCTCCCCCGACCGAGAAATAATACTAATAAAAATATGAAAAATCCCCTAAGATCCTTTCCCCAAGGAAGAAGACGGGGCGACGGGGAGAAAACGCCTCCTCTTGCAGCCGCTCTTGCTTCGGGCGACGCTTCTCCGGTCCCCGCGGCGGTGGCCACATTCCCCGGCTGCCGCTGTTCCTGCCTTACTCGATCCCCTTTCCCGAAGCGACGGGGAGCTGCGAGTGCGAGCGCCCCCCCCAGATGTTGCGCCCGGTGCGGCCGGCACCCCCTGCACCCCCCACGCTACGCCACTGCAACCATTGCTGCATCCTCATGGGCACACGATCAAAATTGGCAATTGACCCTTGGCAACTGGCATGTATTTATGATGGTTGCAGTATCCCAGGGTCAATTTATCCTCTTTTGTGACTTTCTAACCACCTAAGTCAATGAGGAGCTTAGATTGATTTAACCACTGTGTTACTAACAACAACTTCAGTGATTCACTTTAAAAAAATGTTGCAAGAAAGGTTGTAAAATGTGGCAAAATTCACTTAACAACTGTCTTGCTTAGCAATGGAAATTTTAGACACAATTGTGGCCATAAGTCAAGGATTACCTGTACTACTCTTTGTGAGTCCTAGTTCTGGAGAACAGTCACTCTTCCATTTGCCTTAGGCTGCTTGCTTTAATTTCTCACAGGAACATAAACCACAATCCCCAGCTCCCTCTCTGCTCAGTTTTTATATCCACCGGTTTCTGGGCTGGCTAGAGAGAGGTCTTAAAGGGACAGGGCACCAGCAGCCCAGGATGCTGACCATTTTGCAGCAGCCTGTTCTCTCACAAGCAAAATGAAAATAAATTGTGAGCAAGTTAATGGTGCTTGCTTCTTAAGAGTATTTGCACATTCCCTTAATTTTATACACATGCTCATTTATGCACTACAATTAAAGGTAAAACAATATTGCTTCAAAATAAATGTGAAAAATAAACTATTTTCAGATATTTTTGTTTTATTTAATTATCTAATAGGAGTTATGATTAGAATCCATATTACAAGCTGCATTAATTAGATGTAATATTCATATATAATAGCCATAACATTCGTCACATAGATACTGTCAAATGTTCATCTATTTAACAAATCCAGATTGAGATACTGAATTATAGATGGTATTATTTTCTGTATTGTAGCTTCCTGGCTATTACCACAGTTAATACTTTTGCACCCTAGTAACAGAAGGAAGCACAAAGTCTACAGCTTGTGAGATTTTTCTGAGGCTTTAACATAACTATAATATAAAGCTTTGTGAAATAAATAAAAAAAGAAAATGGAAATGATTCTAACAATATGAGTGCTAATAAGTCAGTAAAAGTTCTGTGCCTATGGTGGAATAAAGGCCAGAATCACAGGAGGGATTATTAGCATAGAGACAAAGAAGTTGGAATCTTTGGTATGCAGAATGAACAAAGACAGACTCCCTCTAGCTGTTCACAGGATATATGTGGTAGTTATGCGGATTGATTCGTTAGTCTGGCAAGATTTCTAACTACAGATGAGCAACAATGAATAAAATTCTTGGAAGTAACTCCTTGTAACCATCTTGGTTCTTTGGGCTTGACTAGTTTCATAGACTGCAATGTCTGTCATGTCAATGATCTTTTTATGTGATATCAGAAGATTAACAATTCAGTTACAGGAGTCCTTCGTTAACTGAATATAAAAATCCTAAAACCGAGATCCTGTCTTAGTAAATAACTATCCATCATTGGCCTGAATTCCGTGTGTGTTTCAGATGACAGCCCAGTAATCTTTTTAGCTTTCATTCCAATATTTTCTGATTAACGTTTTTCAAAGTATCCAAATTATTCTGTGTTGAAGCTCCAATTAAGGCTTTGCTGCTGTAAATGCTTGATATGATTCATTAGTGGTATTAATAAACGTGGATCTTTAACTACCTTCTGTAACTATATAAAATTACAGACTCTTGGGTTTCTCTTTTGCTGAGGCAAAAGCAATTATAGAATTCATAATGGTTATCTTAGATGCATCCCAGAGAGTTAATGTATTAGTAGAGCCCTGAGTTATTTCAAGGAAAGAACAGATTTCCTTCTTAATATATTTCACACACAAAAAAATCTCTTTGGAGAGAAATATTAAAATACTTAATGCAGGAGTGAAATTCAGCAGGTTCTGATATTCAGCAGGTTCTGATAGATTCTTGAGAACTTATAGCGGAAATTTTGAGTAGTTTGGAGAACCGGCCCGAGAGTAGGGTGGGAATGGTTTAATGATTTAGTGCCACTGATTTAATGCCATCTAGAATTGACTAATTTATAATTGTTAAACTGTGGTGGTGTAGTGGTTAGAATGCAGTATTGCAGGCTAATTCCTTTGACTACCAACTACCAGCAGTTCAGCAGTTTGAATCTCACCAGCTCAAATTTGATTTAACCTTCCATTCTTCCAAGGTCAGTAAAATAAGGACCAAATTTTGGGGGGTAAATCACTTAGAGAGGGCTGTAAAGCACTGTGAAGTGGTATATAATCTAAGTGCTATTGCTATTATAGTTAGAATCACAGGAGCATAGCCTAAGATTGTAATAGTCTAATGAGAAGTCTATAATTTGATTTCTCAATGCATAAAAAATAATAATCTAATCAGAAATAATTAATCAAAATAAGCAAAGTAAATTTGAGGGGCTGCCACAAAGAAGAGGGGGTCAATCTATTTTCCAAAGCTTCAGAAGGCAAGACAGGAAACAATGGATGGAAACTAATCAAGGAGAGAAGCCACCTAGAACTAAGGATAATTTTCCTAACTGAGAGAACCCTGAGAAGGATTTTTCCTATATTCAGCCAAACTTTAACTCACTGTTTCTTGTCCTGGCTTCTCAAACAACTCATTCAACAACTTGAGCAATTCTGTTCAGTCTTATAGCACCTCAGACACTTGAAAGCAATTATTGTATCATGTCTCTACACTTGTCTTTTCCAGGCTAAATTTACCCAGAGTCCCAACCATTTCACACCAGGATTGATTGTCCGTCCATCCCTCCATCCATCCAATCTCAATTTATTTGCTGCCCAGTTCTAATTGATTCTGGGTTTGTACAAAACTGGAAAATACATAAAAACCTAAAACAATAAATCAGACAGTCCAGATTAAAATCATCTTATAAAAACAAAAATAAAATAAAACAGGTCCCAGATAAATATAATAATACATTGAACCTTCAGAACTTTTAAATTATCCCCAAAGGTTGTTATTTTATCTATGCAAATTAGATAATATATTTTTGTCTCAAATCATTTATAAATATTGTACAGCATGGTCTCTAGAAAAAGGAGGAGGCACATATTATCTTTCACTCTGGGTTTAGATTTAACAAAAAGACTGAGTAGAAGGCTGTCTGGGTTCCTAGGATTTTGAAAACATTCATTTAGCTCAGGGGTAGTCAACCTTTTTATACCTACCGCCCACTTTTGTATCTCTCTTATAGTAGTAAAATTTTCTAACTGCCCACTGGTTCCACAGTAATGGTGATTTATAAAGTAGGGAAGACAATTAAATTAAAAAAAGGAAAGTGCTTCAGTATCAGACAAAACTCCTACCACCCACCATGAAAGTTGGAATGCCCACTAGTGGGCGGTAGGGACCAGGTTGACTACCACTGATTTAGCTTATGCACCTTAGGTTTCCTACTATTTGACATTTATTTTTTATTTTTTGAAAAGTATTTCTGTATTAACCTCCATGTTCCAAAACCTTTAGAGCACCTACAAATCTCACAAGCAAGCAGGAAGTTGCCCTCCATACTGTGTTTTCTCTACAAATGATATGAAACCATTGCTTTGCTATCATGAATAATTAAGAGAATACAATTTGTTTTTGTTTTTTGGGTTTTTTTTTTGCAGAAGCTGAACTGTTAATATGGATCGTATTACTCTTGAAGAACTAAATGAAATGGATGATGAGATCCAGGATGAAGAACAAGAACAAGATGAAACAGAACAAAACAGGCTGTTTTCTGTGTGGGAAACAGTAGCCAACACTCATCAAGTGATACTTCCTCAAGGCAAAAAAATGAATCTTAACTTTTTATTAACTGCATATTGATATACTTTACTTGTGAAGTGGAGAGAAGATAGATTTTTTTCACCTACAGGACATAACATTTCTTCATGCCTTTGCAGACCCCCTGTAATAACATTGCATTCCCCACCCCCCACCCAGACCACAGGTTAAAAACCACTGATTTAAGACATTAATTGAAAGCTTTGAGAATCAATTACAAAAATAGAGTGGGAAAAAACCAAGTAATGACATTAAACTGAGGACCTGGTGGCGGCATGGAGTGCCGCGACCGCCGGGGCCTTGGATCGGGTCGCGCCCTTGCGGCCTCTCTTGCGGCGTCGAGCCTCCCGGGCTCCTGGGTTTACTGAGGAGCTGAGGGGGATGAAACGCTGCAAGAGACGCCTAGAGAGGAGATGGAGATCCACACACTCTGAATCCGACCGAACACAGGTGAGAGCCCATTTGAGGACTTATCTTGTGGTGATAAGAGTGGCCAAACGGTCTTATTGTGTCACCCTTATCGCGTCCGCAGATAACCGCCCTGCCGCCCTGTTTGGAGTGACCCACTCCCTCCTTCAACAGAGGCCGTGGGAAGCCCCTTTGCAGGGCAGAGCAGAGGAATTTGGAGAATATCTGCAGGATAAAATCGCTCAGATTCGAAGCGAGTTGGCCTCCACCGAAAGTAGTCTGGAGGGAAGGTCTGAGGCACGTCTTGAGACAGTTTTGTGGGAGGAGTTTGACTCTGTTACTTCTGAAGATATGGACAGGTTACGTGGGCGACTGAGAGCCACCACATGTTTATTGGACCCGTGTCCCTCCTGGCTTGTACTGGCATCCTGGGAGGTTACACGAGGCTGGCTCCAGGAAGTAGTGAACGCTTCCTTGAGTGAGGGGATCTTGCCTACCGTCTTGAACAATGCGGTGGTGAGACCTCTCCTCAAGAAGCCTTCCCTGGACCCAGCATTGTTGGTGAATTACCGTCCGGTCTCCAACCTTCACTTTTTGGCGAAGGTTGTAGAGAGTGTGGTGGCACAACAGTTTTCCCGTCACCTGGAGGAGATTGATTATCTGGACCCGCACCAGTCCAGCTTTCGGCCCAGACACAGCACTGAGACGGCATTGGTTGCGTTGGTTGATGATCTCTGGAGGGCCAGAGATGGGGGTTGCTCCTCCATCCTGGTCCTATTAGACCTCTCGGCGGCTTTTGATACCATCGACCATGGTATCCTATTGCATCGACTGGAGGGGTTGGGAGTGGGAGGCACCGTTTTACGGTGGTTCTCCTCCTACCTCTCCGGTCGATTGCAATTTGTGTTGGCAGGAGGGCAGAGGTCAACCTCGAGGCCTCTCACTTGTGGGGTACCTCAGGGGTCAGTCCTCTTGCCTCTCCTGTTTAACACATATATGAAGCCGCTGGGTGAGATCATCCGTGGTTTCGGGGTAGAGTACCATCTCTACGCTGACGATACGCAGCTGTATATATCTACCCCGAACCACCCCAACGATGCCGTCGAAGTGATGTCCCGGTGCCTGGAAGCCATATGGGTCTGGATGGGAAGAAACAGATTCAGACTCAACCCGTTCAAGACCGAGTGGCTGTGGCTTCCGGCATCCCGGTACAACCAGTTTTCTCCATCACTGGCCATAGGGGGCGAACACCTAGCCCCTGTGGATGGGGCACGCAACTTGGACATCCTCCTGGATACCCAGCTGTCCATGGAAGATCAAGTGACAGCCGTGGCCAGGGGGGCGTTCTACCAGGTTCGCCTGGTACACCAGTTGCGTCCCCTATTGGACCGGGATGCCCTCCGCACGGTCACTCACGCCCTCGTGACATCCCGTCTACACTACTGCAACGCTCTCTACATGGGGCTTCCCTTGAGGTGCACCCGAAAACTGCAGCTAGTTCAAAATGCGGCCGCGCGGGCAATTCTGGGAGCCCCCAGGCACTCCCACATAACACCGCTCCTGCGCGAGCTGCATTGGCTGCCTGTGGTCTTTCGAGTGCGCTTCAAGGTGTTGATCACCATCTTCAAAGCGCTCCATGGCACGGGACCTAGCTATCTGCGAGATCGCATCCTGCCCCATACATCCCTTCGACCAATTCGCTCGCACAGAGAGGGACTTCTCCGGGTGTCGTCCACTAGGCAATGCCAGCGGGCGACTCCCAGGGGAAGGGCCTTCTCTCTCGCAGGCCCTAACCTATGGAACGACCTACCCCCCCGACCTCAGAACAACTCCAGACCTCCGCTCCTTCCGCCGAAAGCTCAAAACGTATTTCTTCCAACAGGCCGGCCTGGCCTAATTTATCTTTCCTGCCTCCAGTCTGTATATTTAAATTTTTTATTGGGTTTTTAGGATTTTTAGGGGTTTTTAGTATTTTAGGATCTTAGGTTTTAGCGCAGGGTGACTCTAGTTTAATTTGATTTTAGATATTTATATTGTTGTATGTTTTTATATTTTATAATTCCCTGTGCACCACCCCGAGTCCCTTTGGGGAGAGGGAGCGGTATACAAATAAAATTTGATTTGATTTGATTTGATTTGAAAAGATAAACATAGGGTGTAAAGGAAATCCACAAAATAGGAATAACCCATGAAAAGTCCCACTTCCTTGTGGATACCAAGGAAGTAAGGAAATAGAAAAGAAAGAAATTATATAAATGTAGTAAAGAAATATATAAAGAAATGAATTCCCCTTCATTACAATAAGTATTAAACAATTTTAGTAACTTACCACCTCTTATACATAAACAAATCCCCAAAGTCTCATCATTTGATTCTGGTCAGCAAAATTCCATTAAGGGTTAATATATTTTAATATAATTTAATAAAAAAATAACATTTTAACTTTGAGCAAATCAACCAGCTTTATATTCTTTCTTTTAACTATTAACAATTTTGATCTTTAGTCCCTTCTAAGAATGTCTTAGAACTTAATTTTATTTCATTTTTTTCTTCATCCCTTGTCATAAAATTCTTCAAAACTTTAAAAACAACCATAATACTAACAAAAGCTTCATAATGTTTTGTAAATCCAATATAGGAAAATTCATCAGATTATGCTTTTGGTTTATTTTTTGTATACGTTTTAATTACTGTCATCAGCCAGTTTCTTTTGTATATCTAGTGCAGCATTATTTTTCATGTCATTTTTATAGTCTGCCATGTTTAAATCCACTTTCAGATGAGTCTCAGACTTTAGTAAACATCTTCCATCTTTTAAACACAGTATATCTATAGAGGTAGACATTCTTAAAATTAAAGAGGTAAAACTTAACTGTTGTTCAAAATATCCTTCAACATGTCCAGTTAGATATGTAAAAATATTTTCTCCATTCTGTATTAATCAACTTTAAAGCTTTAATTCTAATGTTTGGTTCCTTCTGGTTTCCTTTAATGTCTCAATCAACTTTTTAAGAAAAGAAATTAAAAAACAAAAGATTTCCCATGGTATTAAATAAATAATTGCAAAATCTTATTTCAAATTCATATAGGCCTTTGATCCATTTATAACTTACCAGAATCAACATTTTTATAACATTTTGCTGTTTATTTCAAAATATTTTTGAAGTACTTGACATTTATATTTAAAACTTGTTTTGTAAGGATTGAAGGAAATTCAGTGCTGTAAAACTTGTTAATTCAAAAGTTCATAATCGCTGAAAAACAGTAACAATTTCTGAAAGTGATGATTTAAAAAAAGTGCAATTCACTGACCTATAAAAGCATCTACCACAATTTGAGCAAAGCAATAGCTATTCCCTTGTCTCCCAGAGATCTAAACCTGCTGAGGAGACTGCTGTCTTGCAGTCTCCTTGCAAGGAGCAGTTGTATGGAGCACTTGTGGGTGATCTTAAGTCCTCTCATTGTCTGGAGAGGAATTATAAAAATCCAGTCTTTGAAGTCTTCAGAACCTCTCCACTAACACCAGCTCTTTTTTCCACTGCATTCATCACCTCCAATTTTAAGAATTTGAGGACTGACTTATCGTATTTTTCGGAATATAAGATGCACTGGAGTATAACATGCACCAAGATTTTGAAGAGGCAAATAAAAAAAAAAAAAGGTTTTTGCACTCTGCAGACCTTCAAAAATGGCCTGTTTTTCAAAAAAATGGCATGAATAGCATTTAGGAGGCATGTAGAGTGCTGGGGGGGGGGGGGGGGGGGAGCAAAAAACAGCCATTTTTTTGTTTAAAAAAGGGCCCGTTTTTTGTCTAAAAAATGGCATACATAGCTTTAAGGAGGTTTATAGAGTGCTGCTGGGGTCTGAAGGGGGGCAAAATTGAGCAAAACACAGCCTGGTTTTTGCTCATTTCTGCCCTCCCCAGCCCCCAGGAGCACTTTATAAGCCCCCTAAAGGCTATGCACAGCCATTTTGGTGAAGGGGCGGGGTTTCGGGAGGCAAAAAATGCTGTATTCATTGTATAAAACGCCCCCAGATTTTCAGCCTCTTTTTTGAGGGAAAAGGCTGCGTTTTATACTCCCAAAAATACGGTATATGATTTGATACTATTTTGTTACAGCTCTTTTCTGGTTTCAAGTTTAAAGATTAAAACAATGTGTTCTGTGTTGATTTTGAAATACATTGTAAAAATTAGAAGATAGTAAATTTTTGTTATAGTACTAAGCTGATTATTAATACAATATCCTATGTGGTTTTACCTTTTTATTTTTCCCCTCTTTCATGTTAATTATACAAATGTTCATTATATTACTATTGATTTTTGTTTGTTAATCTCATTATAATTATGAAATAATTAAATAATGTTAAAAACCCATAAACGTCAACAAATGCTGGAGCAGCTCCATTTTGCAACTGCATTGTAAGTAGTCATCTATTCATCTGCTCTAGTTGTTTCCTCAGTTTTATTTGTGAAATAAATAAATAAATTGCAGTGGATAGCCAACCTTTCATGGATTGTTAGTGGAATTAAAACTTTAAAGCACAAACTTGGAAGAATCCCTTCAATTCTATTAGGAGCAGTTGATAGAGGAAGAATTGTAAGAGATCTTATTCTTCAAAGCAAGTTTAAAATCCTGCAGCTGGGGCATGCCTTAGTGACAGAGTGCTTGAACTTGATTCCCTGCTGAGCAACAACATCAGTTCAAAAGGCAAATGCAGTCTGTTTTGCAACGCCATTATGAATAAGTCAGCTACTTTGAAATGGTAATTATAGCTATCAGCACAGCTGTGGAGTTGTCAGCAGAAAACATCATTGGTGCTAAATAATCCTATGCAGTATTGTTTACCTGTATTGTGTTTAGCTAAAAGCACTAAAGACTGTAGACACTAAGAATCACTACTTCTACTTTACTACTACTATTCTTTAATTACTTTGAAGAAGAAACGATTGATTTTTGTTGCTGCAGACCAAAGACCAAGAGAAATAGTGCTGTGAACTCTAGAATGGAATAAAGGAACATCAATATTTCTTTATTTTGACCTTAGCTGTTGCCACTCCAGTGGTCAGGTAAAGAAAAATGGACAATATGAGATAGACAAAGTCCAGCATGCTTATTTCTACTCTGGGGTTTATTTAGCAATTTTTCTGTCTCCATAACTTAGCACTGCCTCTTCCCCGCAATTCCCAGAGCCTCAAAGTCTCAACCACTTTGTTATGCATGGTTGAAGGCATAACAAATGGAGGGCCACAAATAGGAACTGCTACCTGTGCACTATTTTTCACCAAGGAGTACCCACAATAAATAAAAGTACAGAAGAAGGTTATTTCGAAATGCAGTTGTATACAAATGCTTTCATCCTTAAAGTTAACTTTTCCCAATTTACTCTGTTTCAATAGACATGGCAGGTCCAATAGTACAGATGACTCGCCACAACCAAGTGCGAGAGCCTGTGCCCTACACTGTTTTATCACAGCATGAGAAAGTAAGCAATCATATTCATGTAAATATTTATTGCCTAACAGGCATAGACAGCTGTTTCTGAATAATGTAACATATGTATACAGCCGACTGTCATATTTTTGCATCTATTGAGGAAGAATTGTAGAATAAAATCATACAATGTTCCTGCTTTCCTTAAGTGTCCATGATTTCACCCAAACTATAGTTTTAGCCATCATTAAGTTTGTCTGAGGATACATCCTATTATATTTCTACTCAAAAGTAAACCTCATCACCTGCAGTAAAACAGTAGAGAACTACAGCCTAAATAACCTATCATGCAAATCATTCCAGAGTAAGACAGCCTAATAATTTTCAGAATTCAAATCCTGTCAGGTTGCTTGACCTTTGAAAAGATTTATTAGGATTGTAGCCCAAAGGATGGTGGGTAGGAGTTGCATTATATACTCTTTCCCAGGAATCCGCCTTTTTTACTGTTTACCATTTCAGTTTTAATGATGGCAATGTTTTTAAAACAGTTATATTTGTAGCCTGTGTTAACTTTGTTTCAGTCTGTTTATATTAAGAACACATGGTGCCTTTTGGGATTCTTCTGGACCAAATGTGTAGTGTAGATTATCGCCAAGCATGCCCCTCTCAGAAACATTTTAAAAGGCACTAATGAAAAACAAAAAATAAGCTGTCTCTGCTTTTAGATGCTTTGAAATTTCAGCTTTTACTGTAAAAATTAAAATGAATTATTAGGAAAGATATATTTTGCACTTAATATGCACAATAAAATTGATAGACACACAGATGCAAACACACACGCACACAAACACACACAAGAAGATTTTACTTAAACCATTTACATCAGTAATGTATATTGGAATACTATAGATAGTTTTAAATCGGATATTTTAAAATTGGGTTTTTAGCATAGGATAAGATGGTTTAATTTATATTTTAAATTGTGTATTTATTTTTGTATTCTGTATGTTTTTTAAATTTCCTGTGCGCCGCCCTGGGTCCTCTGCGGAGAAGGGCGGGATATAAATGTAAATAAAATAAAAATAAAAAAATAAATAAGTAACATTACATATAAATATTTCCCCAAATTTGTATTTATTTTTTAAAAAATGTGAAAAAGCAGCTTTTATTCACCTAACGTCAACATTTCCAGAAATGTTATATCACTTGTAAAGATATCAAATTTGACTCCAATAATGTAATTATCTAGATTTTAAAAGTCATAAACTTTGTTATACTGATGATAGTTCTTCCCCTGGCAGTAAATCACTTCTCTTCCTTCTTGGTTCAGTGCGAGGAAACAACATATGAGGAACGCTTATACCCTGCTGGGAAATGGGCAAGCATCACCAAAGGAGAACCCAAGTATGAGCAGAGTACCTCATTGGGTTTCATGAAACTTATAAGATACATCTGCAAAGAGAATTCCCTAGGTATGTATAAACAAGTTAATTGAATTAATTAGAACAATTAATCAATGGAATAACTTATGTCCAAAAGTTGTAAATGCTCCAATACTGGAAGTTTCTAAGGAAAGATTAGATAACAATTTGTCTGAAGTGGTTTCCTGCCTAATAAGGGGTTGGACTAGAAGACCTCCAAGATCCCTTCCAACTATTCTATTCTATTCTATTTGGCATGGGGAGATGTAGAGGTTTACATGACCAGGATTAATGGGGTTTGGAAAAACAAGGAATGGATTTCCCTAGGTTTACCTTTTGTAACTAGTATTTCTACCTATATATTTTTATCCAGGCCAGCACTTGGGGATGACAGTACCAGTGATTAATGAGATCCACCTAAATAAGGAAGGTACTGAATTGGTCCAAGAAGTCATCACCGCTTATTATCTTCCTCAGGAATTTCAGCTTAATCCCCCTCTCCCCATGGATCCAGAAATCCAAATCCTAGAAAGATCACCACTTCAGGTTATCACCAGGTGAGTCCTGATGGACTTGGGCTATGTTTTAGATCTGAACAGCCTTTTAAGTAGAGCAGGAATCGATTTGCTTTTTATTCTTAGGTAGGAAAGAAAGAAAGTATGCATGCCTGGGAAAATAGTTTCTAAGTAAAAGAAAATATGCCTCTGGTTATATAATGGAAAAGGGAAAGATCTTGTGGAGAGACTAGCTCTTTCTTAGGCCAGTTTTCCCCATATTTCAAAAAGGATTAGGAACCATGCGCTGATTTGATGGATAGGTAGGTGGGTAGGTGAATGGTGGATAGATGGGAAGGGAGCAAGGCATTAAATACATGTATATTTTGTTGTTATTGTTTTGTTATTAACTTTTTGTAAAGGGAGTTTTATGGGCCAGCTACTGAGGAGACAATCCTGCGAGAGATTCACTTTCTTTGGGAGTTACTGGGCTCGACAGATAATGTGCTCCGTGAAACGTACTTGGTGGCAGCATATCAGAACCCTAGTATACCCAATCGTCGCAATGAGATATGGTTTATCCGGAGAACAGACTGAAAGCATCATGGATTTCTGACAAGTTTGTAATCCAGTGAATTCAGTTTAGATGGCAGTTCTAGCCTGAAGGAGATGAATGCACTTCCCAACTTACTCTAGAACTGACCTGATGACCCATTCCTTCTCCTTGAGGGCATTAAGGAGTTGTATTCCTGCCTATGAGTTCAGAAACGGGGGAAAACAAGAACATGGAAAAATAGTATGGCTTTCTAATGGCCCTGGAGGGAGCTGGCACTGGAAGAATCTATGGATATCTGCTTCATTGACTTTGAAATTTGTCTATGCAGTGTTGAGTCAGAATGCATCAGAAATTGCAACTATTCAGCAATCCACATCTGGTATTTCAAATATTCTGAATTCTTCTGGAAATGAATTTGGAGTGTCAGTCTGTAGCTGGATGGGGGCATAGCTCATAGTTTTACTTACTTAAGAGAGAGAATTTAATTTCTGGGCAAGTGGCTTTTAGCCATGTATATGAGATACTTTTAATCACCTCTGTTCCAGCTTGACGTGGAATAATTTCAGACTTAACTGGGTTGATTTGAATATATCCTACAAAGTCCCTCCCAGGAACAATCTTCCTTGAAGGGATCTGACAATGAGAGATCAGATAAATCCTCTTCTGTTTTTCAAGACCTGTCCCTCTGTGACTTCACCTCCAACTGGAATTGTATCCATGGATGCTTCTAGACTGATTACTGCTTTCATTTTTCCCTCCTTCATAGACATTTTTCTATTAATAAAAGAAAATGGAAGTTACAGTGAAAAGATATAGGACACTTATCAATGAAAAACATGATTATGTGGACCCTAGACTTTTTATTCTCTTAATGAACAAGGTAATTGCAAAATAAAGACCATATTTAAAAGCATCCCATCATTTTGCAAGGTGCCCATTGAGTGAGCCATATATTTTCTGGAAGTTATAATTGGCTGCATTGTTACATTGCACCATGTCATATTCTGATTGGTTGATGTCATGGCCAAGAAAGTTGCTGTCTTCTCTGAAGGAGGATAATAGCACAGAGCAATTGTGAAATAAAATCAAGCTCAAACCTCTCCGATGCTTCTTATTGAGTTACATGGCATCTGATTTTATTAGATTTTTATCTCACCTTTATAAATAACTCAAGAGAGGTAACATACATAATACACCTTCTTCCTCCTCTTTCTCCCATAACAACCCTATGAGGTGGGTTGATCTAAGAGATATGATAGGCTCAAAGTCACTGATGGGATTAGACCTTCACAGTCTATTTTTTAAAGTCCAGAAATAGCTGTTATATATAAAGAACAAATGATGTTTGGAACAGGAACACTGATTTTTTATTGTGACTTGTCTTCTCTTCTTAAATGGCTATATTTCTGAAAACTACTTAGAATGTCACTTGACTTCTTACATATCTCTAGTGGAAATCAGATGAGATCTAACTAGATATAGTGGAACTCTTTCTGTCATCAAGGATGATAAAATGTACAATATCTTCTATTCATCTACCGGCAGAATTCATATACAGTAGCCACTGATCTGTGTAACTTCCCACTCCATAAGCCCTCAAATTCAATTTATAGTACTTCCCTCAGTGGTTAATGAGCATGTTTTATATTTTCAGAAACTATAATTTTGATTTTAGTTGTATTATAGTTATTTACAGTTGCAGAAATTAGTTCATATTCTATCACTTTCATTCAATTAGATTTAATACTGTGCAGCTATAAATCAGCAATATCTATAATTCTGTGGTGATAAAGTATCCTCTGCTTATCTGGCTATGGTATAACATGGATTTAATATAACCTTTGATCATTTTGCCATTTATAGCAAAAACAGCAAAGTTTTATTTTTAAAATACAATTTTAAAAACTTTTAGAAGTGCAATATTTAAAAACGCTCAGGGGCCTTTCAGAGACTAATCAGGAATTTCAGAGAAAACGCATTTGTTTAAATGATGATCTAACAGGAACGGAAAAGGAAACAGTGGAAACATGCATTTTGCAAATACAGAAGCGAGTAGGAAGGTAGGTTGGGATTATGCTGAAGCAACAATGCAAACAGAATGCCGAAAATAAATGCTTTTGCTGTATTAGCAAATACCAAAGATACTTAACAGAAACAATGAGATAATCCAAGAATTATCTGTTTGTTTTAGATGAGTAAAATATATAGTTTACTTCAAGATTTTTAGATGTATGATTTTAGATAAATCTTAATGGAGGAATTATTTTGGTACATATGACCCACTAAACTAGTGATGGCAAACCTATGATATGCATGTCAAAGGTCACAAGCCACAACATTTTTGGTAATACACCAGCATTCACCAACACCCAACAACTATTCTTGATAACATGCCCCTTTTTCATGCCATTTTTGGAGGCTGCACAAGAATTACTTTTACTTTACTTTAATTCGACTTATTAACCACCCCCTCTCCCCGAAGGGACTCGGGGCAGTGCACAGGAAATATAAAAACACAATATATCACAATAAATACATAAATATTTAAAACTATATTAAACTAAATTAAAATTACCGTAAAACCCAATATAAATTTCTCTACTAACTAAGGCTAAGAATGGGGTATGCTCTCACGCAGCCTCCAGAAGTTGTATGAGAGGGCCTTGTTCTCTGGACCTTCTGAAAATCACATGGGAACAGAGCATGCTTTCCACAGTTTAAGAGGACGCTTCCTGAAGATCAGTGGAGCACAGCATAACCTGGGGGCCGCTGAGCTATGGGGTCATTTGCACCATTCCCCAAGACTTGTGTACCTGGTGATGGCACTTGGGCTGAAATGAAGGTCTGGTTCTCAATTTCAGGCCCAGCTTCAGTGGTGCTACCGAGTGCCACTGTTCAGGGTGGCCTAGATGGCAGGAAGATATAAAATTGTCTAGGGAGATTCTCAGTCATCCATGTCATGGTTGTCCCAAAGGTGCTTTTTGCCAAAGGCAACTGGATTTTCTGGTTTTTCTTTGAAGACGTTTCGCTTCTCATCCAGAACTGAAGAAGCTTCTTGGATGAGAAGTTAAACATCTTCAAAGGAAAATCAGAAAGTCCAGTTGCCTCTGAAAAAAGTACCTTTGGGATAAGATAGAAAATTGTTTCTCTTATTTGGTGGGAGGTTGATATGCCAGCCAAATCAAGTTAGGCATTTTCTTAACTGCCGTGCCTGAAATAATTGCCATTACTGCCCTAAACTATAAGTTAATTACAAGGATTCAGTTTGCAAAATATACTAGGCCTATACACTAGTATGTGTATATACTGTATATACAGTATACGCATATACAATGTAGCTGACTGATTTGGGGTTCATTATTTTATGCAAACAACATATATGTTTGTAGAAAAACCAAGTTCATGTCTCTATTTTGAGTTCAGCAATTAGGAGTAAAAATGCAGTTAAGCATAACTACATATTCAATGGCAGCTGGAATAACACTGTACAGTGCAGGATTAAAACATTTGAAATAAATCCACCTCATGCTATAACTCAAACTAGTCCAAGATGTGTCTGATTACTCTGAATTAGTGAACAGTCTTCTGGCTCTAGGTCATTTGTCTGTCTCTTCTCACTGGCTGAAATTCAAAATTCTTGGAGACTGACTAGACAAATCCCTGTAGTTTTCTTGGCAAGGGAAGAAATGGTTTGTATCTGTCTAATGCCCATTAACTGGAAGTCCTTTTTAAATGCTTGAGTTGTGTATCCTTTCTTTTCATTGCAGCTATAGATTTCCACAATCATTGATAGTTTCCTAACCATAGCACAGAGCAGCAAATCTTGGAAATAGAATGATATACTGTATAATTGGCATTTAACCATCTATGACCCTTATATACTTGAGAAAAATTTAACAAGTTCCTACCTTTAGCAAACTCAATGTCTTCATAAATCCCTTTAGAAAAAAAACAAGAAAAAGAAACTTCAGCTTACAAAATGCCCTTATTTCCTATTTACATTTTATAAGATCTAACTAAAGATAGTGTACATTTGTTCTTTATTATGTGAAAGAGAAGTAAAGGGATTCAACAGTAATTTCCAAGTTTTCGACATATTAGTGTGAAATTCTAAATTGTAGTGTTCTGGAAGGAAGAGGAATCAAGACTTTGGCTTGTGAAACCTTGACTTTAATTTCACCCTTTCGTTGCACCCTTACACCTATTTCAACACAGCATTACAGTGGAAGATGAAAACAAAAGCATTATTGATGGCTTCTGTTACTAAAATATCCTAAGAGAACAAATAACTTTCATCCATTGATTTAAAATGTTGGAATGAAAATTATAGATTTTGCAAGAAATGTTTACTTTCAGGGTGAATGATTTGTCTCTTGAAAGAGAAAAAAATAAACCATTGTTAGTAGCAAATTGCATTAAATTATCTGAGAGAATAGAATGCTTATATAGAATTACAGTCATCCGGCTTAGTGTATTCCAATCCATGACAGGCATACCTGAGGACAAAACTAATATGAATGAAAATTAATAAAACTTAAGAAACGCAGAGTTGACCAAAGTGCCTTTGAAACTCTAAAGTTCTTTAAACATAGAGTTTTTACTTCCCATTATTATCAAATACAATAGAATGGGCAGGATGACCATGGCTAAAGGTTGCTGCAGTATAGTCCAACTGAACAATTTGAATAGCAGAAGCTGCCTTAGACCAGAGTTCTTCAAAATGTTTTCCATGGAACCATGATTCTGTAAGAACTTTGATGCAGCTGAGTGAAAGAATTAAGGAAAAACCTAAAGGTGTTCTTTTCCAAAAGGCAACTGGATTTTCTTGGGTTTTTATTTGAAAACTAGCTATACCCGGCCACGCGTTGCTGTGGCCCAGTCTGGTTAAATGGCCAACCAATCTGTGTGTAGATCTACACCTGCACACATACACCCAACCACCATATAAGCCCCAACCTACCTACCTACTGTATTTCTCTCTCTCTCTCTCTCTATCTATCTATCTATCCCTCTACCTACCTACCTACTGTATTTCTTTCTTTCTCCCTCTACCTACCTACCTACCTACCTACTGTATTTCCCCCCTCTATCCCTCTACCTACCTACCTACTGTATTTCCCCCCTCTATCCCTCTACCTACCTACCTACCTACTGTATTTCTCCCTCTCTCTATACCTCTACCTACCTACCTACTGTATTTCTTTCTTTTTCCCTCTATCTACCTACCTACCTACTGTATTTCCCCCCCCTCTATCCCTCTACCTACCTACCTACCGTATTTCTCGCTATCTATACACCTACCTACCTACCGTATTTCTCCGTCTATCCCTTTACTTACCTACCTATTGTATTTCTTGCTTTCTCCCTCCACCTACCTACCTACTGTATTTCTCCCTCTCTATCTATCCCCCTATCCACCTACCTGCCTACCTACTGTATTTCTCCCTCTCTGTCTATCCCTCTACCTACCTATCTACTGTATTTCTCCCTATCTATCTATCCATCCCCCTACCTATGTACCTACCTACCTACCTACCTACCTACCTACTGTCTCTTCTTTCTTTTTCTTTCTTTCTTTCTTTCTTTCTTTCTTTCTTTCTTTCTTTCTTTCTTTCTTTCTTTCTTTCTTTCTTTCTTTGTATCTATCTATCTATCTATCTATCTATCTATCTATCTATCTATCTATCCACCTACCTACCTACATACCTACCTTATTTCTGCCTCTCTATCTATCCCTTGGGGGTCATCTAGTCCAACTCCCTGCTAGGCAGGAAGCCCTATACCCATGATGGCGAACCTATGGCACGGGTGCCACAGGTGGCACACGGAACCATTTCTTAGGCCACTCGAGGCATTGCTCTGTCAGCTTCAGTTTGTATGTGTGCCCTGGCCAGCTGATTTAGGCCTTCTTTTGAGGCCATTTTTTGTCCTCTGGAGGTGGGGGAAGGCTGTTTTCACCCTCCCCAGGCTCCTATAAACCCTCTGGAGCCTGGGGATGACGTAAAAAGCATGCCAAATGCAGGTGGTCATGCACATAGCATTATGGATGTGACACACCTGTGCACATCGCCCCTGCACTCCCCCTGCTATTGGCACGTGAGCCAAAAAAGGTTAGCCATCACTGCCCTATACCATTTCAGACTAATGGCTATCCAACATCTTCTTGAAGACTTCCAGTGTTGGGGCATTCACAACTTCTGGAGGCAAGCTGTTTCACTGATTAATTGTTCTAACTGTCAGGAAATTTCTCCTCAGTTCTAAGTTGCTTCTCTCCTTGATTAGTTTCCACCCATTGCTTCTTGTCCTGCCCTCAGGTGCCTTGGAGAATAGCTTGACTCCCTCTTCTTTGTGGCAACCCCTGAGATATTGGAAGGCTGCTATCCTGTCTCCCCTAGTCCCTCTTTTATTAAACTGTATTTCTCCCTGTCTCTCTATTCCCCTATCTACCTACCTACTGTAATACAATAATACAGTAGCAGAGTTGGAAGGGACCTTGGAGGTCATCTAGTCCAACCCCGCTGCTCAAGCAGGAGACTCTATGCCGTTTCAGACAAATGGTTTTCCAGTCTCTTCTCTCTTCAGTGTTGGGGCATCCATAACTTCTGGTGGCAAGATGTTCCACTGGTTAATAGTTCTCACTGCCAGGAAATTTGCCCTCAGTTCTAGGTTGCTTCTCTCCTTGATTAGTTTCCACCCATTGCTTCTTGTTCTGCCCTCAGGTGCCTTGGTGAATAGCTTGACTCCCTCTTCTTTGGGGCAACCCCTGAGATATTGGAAGGCTGCTATCATGTCTTCCCTAGTCCCTCTTTTATTAAACTGTATTTCTCCCTGTCTCTCTATTCCCCTATCTACTGTAATACAATAATACAATAGCAGAGTTGGAAGGGACCTTGGAGGTCATCTAGTCCAACCCCGCTGCTCAAGCAGGAGACCCTATGCCATTTCAGACATGGTTTTCCAGTCTCTTCTTAAAAACACATCCAGTGTTGGGGCATCCATAACTTCTGGTGGCAAGATGTTCCACTGGTTAATAGTTCTCACTGCCAGGAAACTTGCCCTCAGTTCTAGGTTGCTTCTCTCCTTGATTAGTTTCCACCCATTGCTTCTTGTTCTGCCCTCAGATGCCTTGGTGAATAGCTTGACTCCCTCTTCTTTGGGGCACCCTCTGAGATATTGGAAGGCTGCTATCATGTCTTCCCTAGTCCCTCTTTTATTAAACTGTATTTGCTGTCAGATGGGTGATTCTTTGTTACAGTTTGGTTCAGTCCGTATACCTCAGAGAACAGTCCTGAGCAGAATTTCTCCCCCCCCCCCTCTATGGGCCACCTGGGAGTTTGCTATCCTCTGTGCCTTTTTGTCCCCAAGAGGCCGCCGTATGAGGCCTTTTCCAACACTCACAGTTGAAAAGCAGTTTGATGGGCGTGGCTACAGGGATGTTAAATCACATTTCAGTGAGTACATTTTTGTGTGTGTAATTTGTACACAACACACGTGTGCTAGGCACAAAATGATTAGCTATTCTATTATCCGAAGTGCTTCGCTACGTTGTGTGAAAGTTTGGTTTAAATCGGTCCGGTACTTTTTGAGATTAGTGGATTCGTACAAACTATTTTACATTTTTATTTATATAGATGTTTTGCTTCTCATCCAAGAAGCTTCTTCAGTTCTTGAAGAAACTTAAAGAAACCGTAGAAGCTTTTTGGAAGAGGAGGGAAAGCTTTTAGATGCTAAGGACAAGGAAAAGTATACTCCCACATAGCCATTTTTGGTCAGTACAGCTTTGCCTCTTGATGAGGGTTTCTAGGAATGGTTTTCCATTAACAGGCTCCATGGGCTGAAAAAAATGAAACTCCTGCTTTCGGCTACTCTTCCTTCTACAGTACATACTATCTTTGTAAGAAAGGCCTTTATATCAATTGCTCTGAGATCAAAAGCCCATTTCTCCTTTTTACATAGAGTTCAAAATATTTTCTTGCTGAATATTTGACTTTTTAAATATAATATAGCTAGTAGCAATCTGGGATAATATACCACTACTTCCTCTCCACTAACAGTATCTATTCCACAGGAAGATTCCCCCCCTCCCCAAACAGTGAATTCAACTTTTCCAGTTTGACAAAGATAAAAAAAAATGAAACAGAGACAATAATTTATTGGATAATCACATTGATTATATGATTTGTTTTTGTTTATAGTACAGCAAATCTAAAATAATGACACATAGTACTAATTGCTTTTTCCCCAACAGGGAATGACAATCCTTAGACTGAACATTAAAATAAACATCTGTATCCTAGTTCTGTTATTATTACCATGGGATATATATTTAATAAATGAATAAGTAAAACTCTGTTCTCTTTTCTGTTTATAACAGAAAAAGAAATATTACAAATTTGTAAGCAAATGACCCTTTATTCTGCAGTTTTCCAAAGCAGCATGTGAATTCCCTAAGTAACAAAGGCCATTTACTACATGGTAAGTATTTTGTGAAAACATGAACAAGGGTTATAATCTTTATTGCCTCTTCCCTAGTTGCAAGCCTGTAAAGGAAATAGGGTTGTCACCAGCCCTGCTGTTCTCAGCTTGAGATAATAAAGAAATGAAATAGGACACAGAAACCTTTGATGTTCCCAGCCAAGTGATCAGAGGGAAAACCTTTGGGGGCCTGGAGGCTAGTTCCTTTCATGAGTTAGCAGTCTCTTGTTAAGTGTCCTCAGAGGAGACTGCAATGTCATGTAGCAGTCTAAACAATCCACCATAAAGGTGTGACATGAATTTTGTATACAGAGTTTTAAACAATTGATTTTAAGACAATAAGTAGATGCTTGATTAAATTGTAGTGTCTTTTTTAATAAATCTAATGGCCACTATTCCACATTTGGACAAATAGTAAACCAACTCTGTGGAGTAAGATGGTACAAATTAATTAACTGCATATTCTAGCATAGCATATCAGAACACTATTTATAAATTGGCCCACCAACAGTTACACATTACTAACGTTGAATGTTTAGCCTGTAAATATTTGAAAATCTTGTTATAGAAGAATAAGACTATGAACTAGAAAAACTGTTAATAGTGCTAATAGCAGTACTTATCAGATGATTGAGAGGAAATTAAAATGATTTTATTACTTCCTCAAGGGTTTGTGGTTTCCTTCTCCAAAGGACCTGCTTTCCTTTATCCCTGCTATAAAAACTAGACCTAAAGTCTGTTCCTCTTTCAAACAGTGGTTACACATGGGTAGTTCTTTTTCTTAAGTAGCTTCTTCTATGTAAATAGTTCCTAGTACCAATAAGAAGTCCTTGTAGTTTTTATCCTTTTTTCCCTTGAAAAAAAAACCACAAATTGGAAAAGTATAGGAAAGTTAAAACTGGAGTTGTGTTTGGACCCTCTGTGGCATGATTCCATAATGGAAGCTTAATATAGGACACACAAGCACATATACAATTATGTTTTTCACAGCATTATTCCTAAGCATGTTAATATTTTTCAATTTAAACCACTGAATAAACAACTTGATACAACTTGTTTGAATTACGTTGATGCACAACAATCCTCACATTTATTTACATTCCTTGAGCTTGGAACTTCCCATCAAGAGCAATCATGTATATTAAAGCTACAAAAATGTACAATTTTTAAAAATCTTGTCTCAGCAAACTCTTTGTAATAAACCCAAACTACAGTTGCCACAAGGTGAAATTTATTAGCTTTATCACTAGGGATCCCCTCAAAAAATGTATTTCCCTGCAACATTTATGCACTACATCAGGGGTGTCAGACTGAAGGCCAGGGAGCCATATCTGGCTCACGGGACCACCCTGGAAACAGCCAAGTACCACCCCGCAGTGCTTCTGCCATCCAAAATGGAGCTTGGGAGGGCCACATGTGGTACTCCGGAGCTCCATTTTTGCTGCCAGAGAGTTGAAGGAGGCTGTGGCAGGCAAAAAAAGAGCTTTAGAGCCCGTTTTCGCTTGCAGAGCGGTTAGGCCGCCACAGACACCCCTGACACAAGTGATGTCAAGTTGATGATGCTCAGCTTGGCCACGCCCACCCCTGCTCCCAGAGGTCAAACACAACCCTGATGCAGCCTTCAATGAAATTGAGCTTGACACCTCTGCACTACAGTATCCTTGAAATCAATCTCTATCTTTATTTACAGTATTTGAAAAGACTGCCCTACATTTCTAAAAGTAATAGAATGGAATCACTAAGAAAGAGCTGAAACACTAACTTGTAATTTAATCAAATAGGAACAAATCTAGTTATATTTACTCACATAAAAATCTGTCTACACTTGTGAGTCATATATTTGCATCACCTCACAAACAATTTTAACATCCATTATTACATTTTCAACATCCATTATATTTTCAGGTACTTTTGGCTTATTAAAAATTAAGTCTTGTAGTATTGTAACACATAGTTTTCTAATGACAGGTATACTGAGTATGTAGTCACATATACTAACCCAATTTAATCATGGTTTTTGAAAAAGCTGCAAAAGACTGTGTCACATTTAACCCAAACCAGATAAACCACATTACGTTTTACCTTGATGTATGATCCATTGAGACTGTTAAATTTGAAATGAACAGAAATAAGGCTGTTTCATGTTTAAATTAATGGAAAGAGATAGAGCAGTGATGGCAAAACTTTTTTGCCTTGGGTGCCAAAAGCACCCGCTTGTGCACCATTGCACACACTCGGGTGCCCACCCCCATAATTTACCCCCTCCCCCATGTCATGCCCCCTGTGCATGCGTGCGTGACACCCCACCCTGCTGCCTCGCACATGCATACACAACTTTCTTGGAGCCTCGGGAGGGTGAAAACGCCCCCCTCCCAGAGGCCCTCCGGAGGCTGGAAACATCCCATTTTCCAACTTCTGGTAGGCCCGTTAAGTCCCTTTTTCACTCTCTGGAGGCTTCAGGAGGCTTTCCTGAAGCCTCCAGAGGACAAAAAACTGCTGAAAATCAAGGCCGAAAATCAGCTGGCCAGTGTGTGCATGCATGCTGAAGCTGACAGGGCAACACCTCGAGTGCCCGCAGAAATGGCTCTGCGTGCCACCTGTGGCACGTGTGCCATAGGTTCGCCATCACGGAGATAGAGGATAACATTTAGAAGGCAGCCTTATGCATACTGTTTCATGGGGAACAAATTATCTGGAAAAGGTAACAAAGAATTTTATGGTCGTTTAAAAGCTAACTCATCTATTAAGGTACAAATGTTTGCAGGTATAGTCCCATTCATCAACTGCATGGAGTAGAATCCTGAAAGATGGAAGAGTGTGTGTGCGTGTCCATGTGCGTGTGTGGGTGTATACCTACATTCATATATGTATATATTATGTCCCCAGAATTGGAGTTCTTTGATTATGTACCACACCATGTCAACTCTTAGTAACCACAGATAGATTTTCTCCATGGGGATCTGTCTCCAACATGGTCCTTCAGGTCTTTCCCCAGTGCTGCCACTATCACTGTAAGTCCATTGTTCCTTTGGCTTCTGGTCCTTCTTGCCATCTTTTTCCAGCATTAGAACCTTCTCCAGAGATCTGGGTCTTTGCCTAATGTGTCCATCATAAGACCCTAGTCCCTTCTACCTGCAGCCAGCACTCTGGCATGATTTGCCCAGTGATAATTTGTTTTTTGTTTTTTTTCCCCTTCACTATCCAGGAATTCTCAGAAATCTTCCCCAGCACGAAAGTTCAAAAGCGTCTATACTCTTTCTATCCTCCTTCAAATCTGTAAATTAAGCTACCATTCAGTGGGAGGGGTGGTGGGAGGAGGTTACAGCTGCTAGAAGTAGTAAGATTAGGGCGAAATGAACAAAAGAAAATATAGACCGAGACTCTTAAGTAAAACTATCGGATTGCAACATTCATTTAGTTAACTAGTATTAACCAAGCTGAAGCATCTACCGGTATTTTCGGGGTTGTCTAGGTAGGACATTCCGGAGAATCTTTCTTTTGAAATAATAATTAAAAAAAACAAAAAACCCTCGCCTCGGATCTCCCATTTGAAGAGCCCACCAAATCCAGTCAGTAGAGGTCGCCCGCCAACCGGACAGGTAATCGGAGAGTCGAGGAGAAATAAGTCGGGGCTGGTGGTCGGCAAATAGGTTCCGGCCTGCCTTTTGCCGGAGCGGGATCCTCCTGCCCGGAAGCTCCACCTTGTCCCGGGTGTGCGAGGGGAGGGGAGGGGAGGCGAAGCGAAGCGAGGGGTGGGGCTGGCTTTGGCGGCTTCGGCTGGCCTGGGCTAAGAGGTTTCTGGAGCTTTTGCTGAACAGCATGGAGTGAAAGCTGGTGCCAAGGCCGGAGTTGCCCGGGCGCAACCGAAAAGGAAATCAAACCGGTGCAGCGTTGACCGCGGAGATGGCGAGGGGAGTCCTCCTCCTCCTCCTGCTGCTTCTTGGTGAGTGCGAGGCGGGAAAAAAAAGACACATAACTGGCCCCCTGACTCGTCGCCGCTTGTTCTTGTGCCCGCCTGTCTGCCGGTCCGCCTTGCGAATCCAAACCGGGCGTCCCGCGCGGCCGTTCTTTCCCTTCTACTTTGTTTGGGCTGGAGAGAACGGGGAGCCCCCATTTTATGCCTCCGTCCGGAGGCGGAGTGGGGGAGCGAGGAGTGTTTTGGAGAGAACGGGGGGTTGGGGGGGGGAGAGAGGGAAAGTCGGTCCTCGCCCTGCCTCTTTGATCCGGCATGGATGCGCTTTCTTCGAGGCGCTGAAACGCGCCCGTGGACCCCAATCCGGCGTGGCGCGAAGGAGCTTGTGGGGCTCTTTGGGGCTGAATTCTGCTGCTGGGGGAGAGGGGTGTGTGTGTGTGTTTAAAAAGACCAACGCCGCGCTAGCAGGATTACGACTAGCCGCCCCCTTTCAAGGGGTTCCTTTGTGTCCGCCGGAGATGTTGGGAGGGAGCTGGGAAGTGGATGCCGAGAGTCGGTGTCTCTTTCCCGCGCTCTCTCTCTCTCTCTCTCTCTCTCTCCCCCGCAGCCATTTGGTGCCAAGACTCAATCAAGCCCCTCGGCGTCCGTAAGGGATTTCTTTCCATCGCTCGCCGCCGCTGCCACAACAGCTTCTCCCCCCCCCCCCCCTTTTCTCCTCCCCTGCTTCATTAGACCAGGCCCAGCAATTGCTCGGTGCCATTCAGACTGAACAGCGGGATCTTTCTCAAGCTGGCAGGCAACGTTTCTTCTGGCTCGCTCTAACGCGTTGGTTTGAAACCGCTCCAAGAAGGACGAGAAAGGGGTGGCTGGAGGAATTGGGGGGCGGGGGCGAATAGATGCCAGCGCCTTTCTTTTGCTCTATCGGTGTCTTCAGAGAAATGTTAAGATTCCATTCTTGATTCCGATAATGAATCTCTCCGCTGCCCTGCTTCTGAATATTCGGTCCTGAGAAATAAGTGCAAGGTTAAATAAAGCAATATTTATGACTGGACAATCCTATATGTGCTCTTTCATAAACAATTTTATTTGAACATTTCCTTAGAACTCTCAGGATTCTGAACTTTTGCCCATGTCTTTAATAAATGTAACCAATGCCATTAATAAATGTAAGCTTCTAAAGCAGCTGTGACAACTTTGGGTCTAATTTAAACCTTAAAGATAGGTGCTGAATTTCAGACTCCCCTGAAATTTAAATTAACATAGTTCCATATATGATGGAATCAGACTTCCTTGCCTGAGAAACTTGGCTAATGTTAAACCTATGGAGAGGAGGGGAGATTTCTTTTAATTCACCTTTCCAGTAATAACTCCCACTGATTAATTAGAAGTGCCAAATAGTTTGTTATATTACATATATAGGAATGAGATTATTGGCACACCTGTAATCAAGTGTTGATAGAAGATTGTGCATTTGAATATGAGTGAAATCTCTGAATATGTTATTCACAGAGACGGGGTGTATCATGCCCGATTAGTAGCTGGCATGTTATATATCTGAATTGCCTTTGCTCTATGCGATTTCTTGATATTAAGAATCCAAGAAAGGCCTTGCAGCAGTTTTGATCTTGGAGATGATAATCTTAACTGAAAGTTGCTTCACATATTAGAGAATTAACTGGTACAGTACTTAGGTTATACAGTGTGCAAAATAAAGCAAAAAAACTCTTAACATTGTTAATGTTTTGTGCTCCAAAGAGCAATAAAATTTTATAATAATAAATTGTGCTATTGCTGTTAGAAACTTGCACTGTTGGCATATGTCAAAATGTTGAATTCTAGTAATCAAGATTATTTTTAATTCTTTATCCATGAAGAATGCTGTTCATCAGTACATAGGAAAATTGTGCAAAATAACAGTTGTATTTGATGCTTAATATTCTCTTCAGGTTTCATGTCATAATGTATCTGATTTCAATATGAAATATATACCCACTAGATACAGTGGAAGAAATTGTGAATTTTTAACGGTTATTGATATTTTTCTGTGAAGATTTTTGTTATGTGCTATATTTAAATTTTTAAGATTTTTTTTAAATCAATGGATGATTTGGATTTCAGGAAGAATTCATCTTATTGAGAGCAAATAGAACTATTTTGTGGCTTGAAAGGATTTTGAGGGAAATTAGTTTTTAATCATAAACTGGGTTCATGCATTCTGTTCAGCTATGGCTTGTTTTTACCCATGTTTTGGTAAATCTCAGGTGATTGAATTTTTATACTTTGTTCAAGTATGGTATATGGAATGAACTACAGCAGGGGTCTCCAACCTTTGCAACTTTAAGTCTGAAGGACTTCAGCTCCCAGAATTCTCCAGCCAGCTTTGCTTTGAATTCTGGGAGCTGAAGTCCTTCAGACTTAAAGTTGCAAAGGTTGGAGATCCCTGAACTACAGTTAGGACCAAATGTTATAAAACATAACATTACAAACTATAGCAGCCAGCTTTTCACTCCATGCTGTGCCCAAGTCAAACTATTACCTCATTGAACATTCTGACCCAGAAAATTTTATAATCCTAAAATTTCAGGTGTTGGTTTTAAATTATTGATGTAAATGCAATTTTTTTATTTTGTTTACTAATTTCTACATATTTTATTTGCTTTGAAATGAAACAAATATTTCAATCTTGGCTTTAATCTATCATTGATATTTGTGAGAAAAGCAAATTTTGCTTCCTTACATTGAATTGATACATTTATTCACAAGGTGAGCTAACATCTAATTAATTTCAATAACACATTAATGATTTTCTAGTATTTTAGAGTTATATTCATGATATTTCTGGATTTAGAAATATTCTTATCCCTTCAGAAATTCTTATTTATTTTACAGTGTCTCAATCCAGAATTGCAACTTTCATAACATTTTGTTTCTTTCTTTCCTAGTACTCAATTACCTTTGGAATATTATTCCAATTACATTGCTAAACTGCAGGGAATAATAAACCATTATGATTACACCAACCCACTTCTCTTTAATTCAGAGAATTAGATGAAGTTCAATATACTCTTGCAGCTGTTTTGATTGAAATATACAGTATTGTACTTTTTAAAAATGTCCTTCTCTCTGTATGTAGCATGTTTGATAAAAGTGATATGGCTATCAAGTAAGTAATAAAAATATTTGATTTCAGAATATTTAACAAAACTATTTTAAAATATGGCATAGATAGATAATAGACAACAGTATATATTAAAAGAACAATGCTTTATTTGTGCAAAGAACATTAAAAGAGATTAGAATCAGAAGAAGGTTTGTAAAACTTACTCCTATTGTGTCATAGACCTCACTGGAAAGTAAATAAAATCCAGGGATCTGATGGATTAAACTGCTGACTTTGTTGAGTAGAGGAGATCATCTATAGCATGTCTGAAACTAATTAATTGCATGTGGCCAATGGAACAAGTCTCCCCGAAGAGTGAATTTCATCCATCAAGTATGCAGAACATTTGTATAGGAAAGTGCTAATTAGTGTCTCCGTGCTTTAGGACTTAGTATTTATATTTCCAGCAAATACCGATAATGCACCATGGAGCTGAACACATGACATTTCTAAACTACTTAAATATCAAGCTATTCCTCAAAAGAGATGCCAAGGGCAAGTAAGTACAAGAATAACCCATAAAAGAAGGCAAGAAATGCATGAAAATGAAGCTGGTATGATTAGTTTAAATTATAGGGCAACAGCATGGGCATGCTGGATGGAATGGCAGAAACCTTTTGAAGTAAGGTAGCTGTTAAATTATGAAAGCAGCCTTTGTGCTACCTTTTCACTGCATGCAATATCTATAGGGTGGTGTAGGCAAACCTCAATCCTAATGTGCCTAGTCTGTTTGGCATATTGCATTTTGTTCTTCAACATTGTTATAATAAATGTTATAATAAATGTATATTTATTTATAAGAAATTAAAAAGGCTTTTTGGAGGTCTTTTAGACTGAATGGTCACCTCTGTGTCAATAGTATTGGAGATTTGGCTTTCATTTTGATCATAGTGTAGTTTTTTATTTAGGTACAAGTAAATAAAATTAGTAAATAGATCCTCACTATTAAACTATGCTTATATATACTTTACATGCTGTGATAGAACTGTTTATAATTTTCTATAATGTCCTAGAACAATTTAGCTTCTTCATTTTCTATTACCCTACCTATTTTGTGGTCCCATCAGTTCTTGCTTTTAGTGAAATGATATTTCTTGCAGATATCTTACAATTTATGATGAGGATGATTGTATTTTATGATTATGATCATGGTTTATCATTTGTTACTTGAATACAATAGAATACTAGAGCAGAGCAGAACAGAACAGAAAAGAAAACTGAGTGGGAAGGGACCTTGTAGACGGGTGGATTCCGCTACTGCACAGGGGTGCGCTGTGCGCACCCCCACTTGATGCGCGCTGCACACACATGCCCAGTGCGACAAAAATTGCTATGTGCATGCACGGAAGGCAAAAATTAGACGGCGCCATCTACTGCACCACCAAGAGAACCAGTTCGGGGGTATGGCAGGCCTGAGTCACTGCCAGTTCCAGTGATCCATGCCCCCAGGTTACTACCAGGTTACTACCAGAAAGCAGTCCAGTCTTTTCTTGAAAGCTTCCAGTGATGAATCTCCTACAACTTCTGAAGGCAAGCTTGTTCCATTGGCTGATTGTTCTCACCGTCAGAAAGTTTTTCTTTATTTCTAAATTGAATCTCTCCTTGATCAGTTTTCATCTGTTATTCCTTGTCTTGCCTTCAGATGCTTTGGAAAATAGGTTGACCCTCTCTTTGTGACAGCCCCTCAAATATGTAACACTGCTATTATGTCCCACTTGGTCCTTCTCTTCACTAGACTACCCACGCCCAATTCTTATAATCATTCTTCATATATTTTAGCCTCCAGTCCTTTAATCATCTTTGCTGCTCTTCTCTGTACTCTTTCTAGAGTCTCAACGTATTTTCTGTAGTGTTGTGACCAAAATTGGATGCAGTATTCTAGATGTGGTCTTACTAAGTCTTCATAGAGTGGTATTAGTACCTCCCCTGATCTTGATTGAATCCCTCTGTTAATGCAATTTAGGAATGCATTGGCTTTTTTGGCTGCTGCCGCACACTGTTAGCTCATATTTAATTGATTGTCTACTAAGACTCTTAAGATCCCTCTCAGAGTTACTGCTATTAAGCCTGGTTTCACTCGATCTATATGTGTACTTTTGGCTTTTCTTGCCTAAGTGTAACACTTTACTTTTCTCTACACTGAATTTCAGTGTACACTGAAAACTTATGCACTGGAGACAAATTACTTATGTGTCTAATCACACTTGGCCAATAAAGAATTACATTCCAGTGAACCGTTGTTGCTACTTTCTCATGTCCTTGTTTGTAATCAATTTGTGTGATCTTTTTGCAGCATCTAACTAGGTGGCCCATTTTTTCTTCAGCTTCTTTGCAGGGATTGCTTACCTGTTGTCTTCTTCTCAATTCTGGCTTTGTGTGTGATTGTTCTTAAGGCCTGGCCTTGTGCAGCCAGAATTAGCCTCCCTGTCTCTTTCTTCAGTTTTCCTGCTCTTAGCCATTGTTTTGTTGCTTAGTCTTGTTGCTCTATACTCTGCTTGCTAATTTGTGTGTGTTTGTGTGTGTACTATTGATGTCTCTTTTCTATTCTTCATTGGTCTCTTTTGTATATGATCTCTCCAGTATTCATTCATTTCATTTTCATTTTAAAAATTTATATCCCGCCCTTCTCCACGAAGGACCCAGGGCGGCGCACAGTAAAATTTAAAAACATACAAAATACAATAAATATAATTTAAAAAACTATTAAATAACCTATCCTGCGCTAAAATCAAAATTTAAAAACCCAATTTAAAACTACCTAAAAGTCCCCCATGGGAGGTTAGGCTAGGCCGGCTTGTTGAAACAAATATGTCTTAAGACATTGGCGGAAGAGGCGGAGGTCGGTGATGGTACGTAATTCAGGGGGTAGGTCATTCCAAAGGGCTGGGCCCGCCACAGAGAAGGCTCTTCCCCTGGGTGTCGCCAGTCGGCATTGTCCGGCCGACGGCACCCTGAGAAGGCCCTCTCTGTGGGAGCGTATCGGTCTAAGGGATGTATGGGGCAGGAGGCGGTCTCGCATATAACTAGGCCCCGAGCCATGGAGCGCTTTAAAGATAGTTGTCAAAATTCAGTATTTCTTCATGAGGTATTAGCTTCAGTGCACCTTCTTCACTGTCCTTCAGATATTCTTTCAATACCTTCTTTCTCCTTCAACTGTCTGCTGTACTTGCAACATTCCAAGCCTCCTATACGTGGCTTGCTGGAGAAAAAAAGTGCAATGTCATGACGTAAAAGAAATTCTTCTCTTTAAATAAATGGTGTTTATTGGTTTACTTGTAAATTATTTAGGCAACACTTCTTGTTCTTTCTCCGACTCATCTATAAGCCATACATAGTGCAACATACACATTTGTACCTTTGTTTTCATGGGTCAAAAGAAAAACATTGATTCTTGCTTTTTTTTGGACATCAAAACAATGCTTAAATTACAGGTAGTTTGATGTGCTTTCAGTCAAAAAGAAGATGCTATATAAGACCAAAAGTAAAATCTGTTTTTTTAAAATTCTGTGATATTTTGGATTCTACAAAGTATAGTTCCTACTCTAAAATCATGTACTGTAAATTGCACAATAGTTTTCCATAAAAATTCTTACTACTGAATGACAATATTGTGAACAAATTTTATTTTTTCTTGAGGAAATAAGCTATTCTCATTAAATTTCTGTCTATGCTAAATCCTAGGGACTCCTTCATTATTGTCTTTTGTTACATCCACTCCATAACCTTGCGACTTAAATGATCAAAGTATTCTTAGTTCTAAAAGCTAGCACATCTTCGAAGTTGAAGGAGCAACATCAGCAAGATAATTTCCACAATAAATATATTTATAAATAAATATAAATATGTTCTTTAAAAACACATACATCTTCCTTTAACACATACTTGTAAATCCAGATGCATCCCCCAAATTCGATATTCTAGATATTTTTCATTGACACAGCACCACATTTTTAGGAATTACAAAACAAAAATCCATGTAAAAGCTATGTTTTCACTTAATTTTTTTCTTTTGCTTAAGGCTTTTTAAAAAAAATATCCCACAGTTCTAAGAAAGTACAAACTGATATTTCTCTAAAATGTTCTTAATTATATTTTCCTTGAGTATAAAAATACAATGTGGTTTGGCATATTAGGGAATTCCCAAAGATCTGGCTTACACTTAATAATAAACTATAGTGGAAAGAATCACACATGATAAAGGAAACCCAAATATTAGAACTTTAGATTTGGAGGCAGACATGTGCTTTGGAGTGCATGGGGATATAACAGAGCACCCAACTGCAGTTTATTAAAACAGTTATATCTTTTCTTTGAACTATGCATGAAGCTGCTAAAGCTACCATATTTTTCGGAGTATAAGACGCACCTTTTTTCCTCTAAAAAGAGGCTGAAAATCTGGGTGAGTCTTATACATCGAATATAGCATTTTTTGCCTCCTGAAACCCCGCCCCTTCACCAAAATGGCCACGCGCATTCCCTTATGGAGGCTTCCAGAGAGCTCCTGGGGGCTGGGGAGGGCAGAAATGAGCAGAAAACAGGGCGTTTTTGCCCCAGCCCCCAGCAGCACTCTATAAGCCTCCATAAGACTATGCATGCTATTTGTTGACCAAAAAATGGGCCGTTTTCACAAAAATAAATGGGCCATTTTTCTTCGTTTTGGGCCCCCCACCCCCTAGGAACACCCTGCAAGCCTCCCCAAGGCTGTTCATGCCTTTTATTTGAAAAGAAAACGGGCCCATTTTTGCGAAAAATGGGCTGTTTGGGGGAGGCTTGCAAAGCGTAAAAAGGGCTTTTTCCCCCTTTTTGAAGAGCTGTTTAGTTAGAGTGATTGATGAGAATTACGTTGGTCAAGTACTGTTCCTGCAGAAACAAAGATTTGTTCCAAAGGTGGCCAGTGATTTCCTTCTCCAGCACATGGGTAAATACACCTGAAAACATCTACCTACCTACCTACCTACCTACTCTCTCTCCCTACCTATCTACTGTATTTCTCTCTCTCTGTTTCTCTATTTTTGTCTCTCTATCCCTCTACCTGCTTACCTATCTACACTCTCTCTCTCCCTACCTATCTACTGTATTTCTCTCTCTCTCTCTATTTCTCTCTCTATCCCTCTACCTACTTATCTATCTACACACACTCTCTCTCCCTACTTATCTACCTACTGTATTTCTCTCTCTCTCCCCCTCTACCTACCTACCTACCTACCTACCTACCTACCTATCTATACTCTCTCTCTCCCTACTTACCTACCTACTGTATTTCTCTCTCTCTCTCCCCCTCTCTATCCCTCTATCTATCTACCTACCTTTTTAAAAAATTTGCCTCTTCAAAACCTGGGTGCGTCTTATACTCCGGTGCATCTTATACTCCAAAAAATACGGTATATGGTCCTGGGAAAAGAAAAGTTTGGTTTATGGAACTGCACACAAGAATGTTATCAAGAATGTTATCATTAGTGACCTTGTGTCAGAGGGGGAGCTGGACCTGGTAGGAATTGCGGAAACCTGGTTGGGCCACGAGGGAGGACTTCCCCTCGTTGAAATGTGCCCAACAGGCTACCGCGCATTTCATCTGCCGCGGGCCCTAGGCAGGGGTGGTGGGGTAGCGGTCATTATTAAGGAAGGCCTTGAGCCGAGAGAGACCATTGTGCCTCAGACTACCGGCTGTGAGTCCCTCTGCGTGAAGTGGGGCCTAGGGAGGCAGTTGGGCTTGCTGGTTGTATACCTGGCTCCCCGCTATGTAGCAGCAGCCCTGCCCGAGCTCCTGGAGGTGATCGCTACGGTGGCAGTTGAGACCCCCAGACTTATAGTCATGGGGGACTTTAACCTGCCATCGTTGGGCGAATCATCCGTGGTAGCTCGGGAGTTCATGGCTTCCATGACGGCCATGGACCTGACCCAAGTAATTCAGGGCCCCACCCACGAGGGTGGACATACGCCGGATCTCATCTTTGTCTCGGGCCAATGGAAGAGTGATCTGGGTACAGGGGACATAGTCATCACACCCTTGTCATGGTCAGACCACTCACTTCTCCGGCTCGACTTTCCGACCGCTGCTCCCCTCCGCGGGGAGGCGGAACCAGAGTTACCAATCTGGTACCGCCCCAGGCGCTTGATGGACCCTGATGGGTTCCAGACAGCACTTGGGCCATTTCCTGTATCCCTGACCCGCGCCCCGATGGAGGACCTCACGGCCGCATGGAATAGTGCGGCCGTGGGAGCCTTAGATCGGGTCGCGCCCTTGCGGCCTCTCTTGCGGCGGCGAACCACCCTGGCTCCTTGGTTTACTGAGGAGCTGCGGGTGATGAAACGCCGCAAGAGATGCCTAGAGAGTAGATGGAGGTCTAGCCGCTCTGAATCTGACCGGACACAGGTAAGAGCCCATTTACGGACTTACATTGTGGCGCTGAGGGTGGCCAAACGTCATCATTGTGCCACTCTCATAGCATCCGCAGAAAACCGCCCTGCCGCCCTGTTTAGGGTGACCCGTGCCCTCCTTCAACAGAGGGAGCGGGAAGCCCCGCTACAGGGTAGAGCAGAGGAATTTGTGACTTTTCTGCAGGAGAAAACCGCCCAGATACAGAGTGAGCTAGCCCCCATTCATGGCCCAGTGGGATGCCACGAGAGAGATCTTGTTTGGGAGGAGTTTGACCCCGTTACTTCCGAGGATATGGACAGGCTACGTGGGCGACTGCGAGCCACCACATGTTTATTGGACCCGTGCCCCTCCTGGCTTGTACTGGCATCCTGGGAGGTGACACGAGGCTGGCTCCAAGAGGTTGTCAACGCATCCTTGAGTGAGGGTTCCTTGCCTGCCTCCCTAAAAGAGGCGATGGTGAGGCCCCTCCTCAAGAAGCCCTCTTTTAAACAACTACCGTCCAGTCTCCAACCTTCCCTTTTTGGCGAAGGTTGTCGAGAGTGTGGTGGCACAACAGTTTCCCCGTAACCTGGAGGAAGTTGACTATCTAGATCCGCGCCAGTCCGGCTTTCGGCCCGGGCATAGCACCGAGACGGCATTGGTCGCGTTGGTAGATGATCTCTGGAGGGCCAGAGATGGGGGATGTTCCTCCATCCTGGTCCTATTAGACCTCTCGGCGGCTTTCGATACCATCGACCATGGTATCCTATTGCATCGGCTGGGGGGGTTGGGGGTGGGAGGCACCGTTTTACGGTGGTTCTCCTCCTACCTCTCTGGCCGATCGCAATTTGTGCGGGCAGGAGAGCAGAGGTCGACCCCGAGACCCCTCACATGTGGGGTGCCTCAGGGGTCGGTCCTCTCGCCTCTCCTGTTTAATGCATACATGAAGCCGCTGGGTGAGATCATCCGTGGTTTTGGGGTAGAGTACCACCTGTACGCTGATGACACCCAGCTGTACATATCTACCCCAAACCACCCCAACGATGCCGTAGCGGTGATGTGCCAGTGCCTGGAAGCCGTGCGGATCTGGATGGGAAGTAACGGACTTAGGCTCAACCCGACCAAGACCGAGTGGCTGTGGTTTCTGGCTGCCCGATTCAACCAGCTCTCTCCAACGCTGGCCATAGGGGGCGAACATCTTGCCCCTGTGGATGGGGCGCGCAATTTGGGTGTCCTCCTGGATACCCGGCTGTCTATGGAAGAGCAAGTGACAGCCGTGGCCAGGAGGGCGTTTTACCAGGTTCGCCTGGTTCGCCAATTGCGCCCCCTATTGGATCGGGACGCCCTTTGCACAGTCACTCATGCCCTCGTGACATCCCGACTGGACTACTGTAACTCTCTCTACATGGGGCTCCCCTTGAGGTGCACCCGGAGGCTTCAGTTAGTTCAGAATGCAGCCGCGCGAGCAATTATGGGGACCACCAGGTTTACCCACGTTACACCGCTCTTGCGCGAGCTGCACTGGCTACCTGTCGTCTTCCGGGTGCGCTTCAAGGTGCTAATTATCATCTTCAAAGCGCTCCATGGCTCGGGACCTAGCTATCTGCGAGATCGGATCCTGCCCCATACATCCTCACGACCGATTCGCTCCCACAGAGAGGGACTTCTCCGGGTGCCGTCCACTAGACTTTGTCAGCGGGCGACGCCCAGGGGAAGGGCTCTCTCTGTGGCGGGCCCGGCCCTCTGGAACGACCTTCCCCCCGACATCAGAACGACCACTGACCTCCGCTCCTTCCGTACGAAATTGAAGACCTATTTCTTTCGACTGGCCGGCCTTGAATAATTCTCTCTGTCTATTGATTCCAAATGCATTTTAATGGGTTCTTAATCATTTTTAGCACGGGTAACATTGTTTAATTATGTTTTAAAGTATGTATTTTGTATTTATTGTATATTGTTTTTAGTTTCTCCTGTGCACCGCCCCGGGTCCCTGTGGGGAGAGGGTGCGGTCAATAAATCCGAATTTGATTGATTGATTGATTGATAATTGTATTCTCTCAATCCCATTTTTGATATGAGTCTGAATTGCAATTTTGTCCAAATAGTAGAATTTTGATTATAATAGTAACATCTAATACAAAGAAACAAAGGTAAATAGTAAGAAGTAAAAAGGAAAAGGAAAAAGAAAAAAAATAAGGATATATCAAAGAGAAAAATATAAGTGACTTCCATTCTTATGTCAGACCTACAGCCATCTTTTCTTTTGGATCTTTGACCTGCCACACTTTCTCTTAATAAATCGGAACTTTGAGAAATACTTTGACTTGGACTCTGATTTACTTTTCCTTCCTTTAACTTATAACAGTCTTCAATTTTAGTTGATTCAAGTATTCTCATAGGATTTGATGTCTCTTCATTTCTTCTGTCCCATCACAGTCCTTCAAGGTTTTCCCAAACCTCTTCTATAAATCCAGTAGGACAAAATTATCCAGTCACTCTCTTGATTTGTCATCCGTATTCCCTTTTAAATATTAAAACCTCAGCCAGTTTCTTTTGAACATCCAGTGAAACATTTTCTAAATCATTATGTCAGCTTGTCAGTTTTACATCAATGTCAATACCATCTCTAACGTGTCAAACAAAATTTAGTCCACATTTGACATTTCTTCAATAGTATCTTTTAGACATAGTCCATTCATAGAAACCAACATCATTACTGACATTGGCCACTATTTTCTTAATTCATTCTATTAAAAGTTCCTTCAGTAGTTTCACTGCTGTAACAGTTTGCATCACCTTACAGGCCTTTTTATCTTTCCTCTACCTAAAATCTTTGATTTCTTTTTTCAGTGCCATTGTAACTTTGAACAGTCACTAAACAAACTGTTGTAAGTCGAGGACTACCTGTAATGGGAATCGAATACTAACATGTGGGACACAAATATGTTACATGAATACTAACAGCTCTTCAGATAATTTCAGATAATTTATTTATTAAATTTAATTGCCACCTATCTCAACCATAGGGTGACTGCGTGGCTTACAATATTAAAACATTGTAAAAGGTTTTGCGTCCTCCTAGCATGTTGAATTGGGAGTGGAAATGAGACAGCTAAGATCATATAAGATATAAAATTTTCATTTAATATTTTTGCTGCTGCATTTTTGTATTAACTAAAATTTGCAGACTGATTTTAACAAGATAAAATCAGATGGCAGATTCCCATAGAAGAGAATATTTGAAGCTCACGGTTGAATTGAGGAGCTCTTGATATTTGGTTGTTTTCTTGCAAATGTTTCATTACCAAAGTAGAAGGTAATGTCATCCATGCCAGTTTCTCCATAACTACTTCTCCTCAGGAGCTGGTTGTGAAGCACACAAATGGTGATCACATGATTGTAGGACATTGCAATGGTTGTGAATGCTCATCCGTTTCAAAATACCCAAATCTCTGTCACATAACCACAAGGATGTGTGACAGTTATAAGGACTAGTCATAAACTAGTCATAAACATTTATTCTGGATGTTTTTCAATTTCAATAGTCTACCCAACAATTCTAATATTAGTCTTTCATCCAGCCACTAGCCAAGATGTGACTCTTGGGTTACAAGTAGTCCTTGACTTACAATTGAGTCCAATTTTTGTTGTTGTTAAGTGAAACATTTGTTCAGAGAGAGTTCTCCCATTTTATGACCATTCTTGCCACAGTTGTTAAGTGAATCATTGCAGTTTTTAACCCGGTTAAGTGAATCTGGCTTCCCCAATAACTTTTTCAGAAGGTCACAAAAGATGATCACATGACTTCAGGACACTGCAACTGTCATAAATATGAATTGGTTGCCAAGCATCTGACTTTTGATCACATGATCATGGGACTGCTACAATGGTTGTAACTGAAAAACAGCCATAAGTGACTTTTTTCAGTGCCATTGTAACTGAATGGTCACTAAATGAACTGTTGTAAGTTGAGGACTACCTGTATTTTGTTTAATCAGATCCGATCAGTTTAAGTGCTGTTTATTTGCCTAACCTCACCACAAAGTAGACTCATAATAGCTCATAGTTTTATTCAGTCAGATTCATAACTCTTCTAACTGCTTTGCAGCGTCTCCCAACTTGCTTAATTAGTGTTAGCTGTATAGGCCCCGCAAGGCTGGATAAGATACTAGCAATGTATTTAATTGCCTGGATTGTTTCTATGTTCTAGCCAGTTGACTTTTACAGGAGTCAGGGATTTGTCTCAAATACTTTAAGATAATTATTTATAAAACCCCTCTCTGCTGAAAGGAACAGTCCAGGATAGAACAATAAATGTATAATCTTTCAGATTACTATCCTCCCGTTGAGTACAGAATATCCAGAGATGGCCAGTTACATATGTTGGGCCAGACAGATACAACTTCATGGTTAATATGTAACCCTGTGTTTATTGTAATGAATTTACAATTTACTTATATGTATTTCTGAACACATCTGTTACCATTCATGTAAATGATTGCTTAGAGGATGCTCTAGAGGAAGACAGCTGCATATATAAAGAAGAATTGGCCGTAGAATACTACTATAATGACTTCTTTGGAGTGTGTCGGTAGCCATCTGTGTACTATAGAGCTTTGAAAGGATAAAAAGAAGGAATATTTATCGGTTTCCTAGTACAGCATACGTCTTTCCTCCTGATTTCCTGTAGAACACCAAGGGTTGATCATATGTTTAGCTGTAGTAAAAGGACAATAGAGAGCAGAGGCTAAGCGACTGAACATCAAACTCATATTAACTTTCTTCCTGTTGGAACTTTTAAAAAATATACCAAATGGAAAGAAATAGTGGTATATGATATATTATTCGCTGCTGTCCTATGTCCAGTTCCTGTGTCGGTATTTTTAATGGACTCTTTGCTCATTTAGTTTATGTATTACTGTGTTTTCCTGAAAATAAGCCTTAGCATGATTTTTCAGGATACTCGTAATATAAGCCCTACCCCAAAATTAAGCCCCAGTTAAGATCATCAGCCAGATGGACACATTATACTACTGTATCTCCCCCAAAATAAGCCCTAACAGTAAAATAAGCCCTAATGCACCTTTTGGAGCAGTTAATAGAAGACCAGATCTTATTTTTGCGGAAATACGGTAGTTGATAAATAATAGCATTGTATTATTGCTGTGTTTCACAGATAGAAAATATCAATGTGATAATGACCTTAAAAAGTTGTAATGCATTATTGAAATGCATTTATGTTTTAAAATATTAATATGTTTATTGATGTGGTGTATTTTTAGTTGTAGCTATTTTTTGTTCACTGCATTTCCATTTAAAAGGAAAAGCAGCAAACAACTCAAAACAATAATAGGCATTTACTTACTTAAAAGGTGAGAAGATGTCTACCAGTATAACAGAAAGGCAAGGTAAAGAAGAAAAAAAGAAATGGGGAAAGAAGTAAAAGGGGAGGATCAATTAGGCATAATGAAGTTCTATTTTTAATTACTACCATGAGCAGACATACTTTGGGAAAGTGATCTGTTATATTGGCATAAAGAGGAGTTGTTGAGCTTTTCAGTTTTTCTTTAACAGCAGGAACCATTCTATGTAAAGTGAATGTGGAAAATGAAGAAACAGCATGCAACAAAGTAGAGAGTTTAGGAGTATATGAACTTTTTCAGATACACTTTTATTTATGAAACTGCTTTTTAACTATCTTTTCACAAGGGTGGGTTTTATTTATTTTTAATGAAAGCTATTTCAAGGGTGGAAATTGAATGAGAGATATTTAGTTACCACAATTTTACTGTGTTTAAACTATTTTTGTTTAAATAGGCATTCTTTATTATTCAAGTATTGAATCACACATTAGTTCAATTATATGCTAATTCAATTATTGACGAATAATTGCTGACAGATCGTAAGTGTCCGTAATTTATGTTTCTCAAAATGGCCACCATAGGACTCTTGTCTGTTTATTCTTTCTCATCAGTAATAGTATGGGTGGATATACAAACCCTAACTTTGCTTGGCCTCACTTGTTTCTAGTTAGGGTTAGGCTATGCATTTAATAATAGCACAATGGTAAATTGTAGATGCACATCACAGTTTTATATCTGGTGAATTTGGGCAATGCTTGGGAAGCAGCAGTATCTTTTAATGGCAATTGAAGATTTTTTAATGCAAAGATATGCAAATAGGCATCAATAGAAAAGAATATATGTAGTTCTTGGTTGACCAATAGAGTCCTTGTTCTCTCTGAGATTGGTTGTCCACTTGTAGACATTAGTATAGTAATTAATATAATATTAAAGTTAATAAATATGAAATTTGCACCATGTTTATATACAGTAGCTTGCCTGCCGGTGTTGGTTGGGGTTGCCATTTTCTCCTTGGCTTGAATAGGGTATTGTTTTCTGCTTGATTGTTTGCCTGGTGTAAATCCCTGTTTATCTGTATGTTAGTTGCTGTAGAACAGGGGTCCCCAACCTTTGCAACTTTAAGTCTGAAGGACTTCAGCTCCCAGAATTCTCCAGCCAGCTTTGCTTTGCTGGCTGGAGAAGTCTGGGAGCTGAAATCCTTCAGACTTAAAAGTTGCAAAGGTTGGGGACCCCTGCTGTAGAACATGTGTTCTCGTCTTCTTGTTTCCTTCTAGGCTTTTTTTTTAATTAGAACACTCTTTCTTTGTCTGTCTGTCTGATTCTCTCTGTTTCTCTCTCTCTCTCTCTCTCTCTCTCTCTCACACACACACACACACACACACACACACACACACACACACACCCATTTAAAAATATTGGGTCACAATATTTCACTTGAAGCTACTTAAATGCATTTTTATGTTAATTGGCCGGAGATTGATTTGTGGCTTCCAGAAATTCCTGTTGATTTGGAAAAGCTAGAAACATCCACTAGAGGTGTGCATGCAACCAGACAGACAGAAATGCTGGAACGGCAGAACTCATTTTCTGAAAATGTGATTTTGGTGTCCTTCTGTTTGTGGGGGGCTTAGGGAAATGCCTAATTCTCCCCGGTATAATGCACCATTATTTGTGCATTGTATGACCACATAGCATATGAAGACTTCATTATACAAGATTCACAATTTTGCTCAAAACAGCAAAAGTTTCAATATTTCCATCTTTTGATTAAGCAGTTATAAATGACTCTTTTGGCTCCAACTAAAATTCCATTTTGTTTCACTTTCAAAGTATTTTCTTGGAGTGTAATTGAAAAATGCCCTTAGTTGAAAATGATTTTGCAGCAAATCAATTTTTTGCTATAGAAATGTGGGTCTGCAAAAGCTCTGTTTAAAATGGGACAGTAGCGGGAATGTTAGTGTTCTGGGAGGGGGGGAGAGTAAGAATTAAAACAATTGCAGAAGCGGAAGCCTTTCTTAAAAAACATTCCCCAATCCTGGAGGATGAAAATGGGGGAACGGGAGGGGCCACAGCTCCGCCCACTGGAGGTCAGGGAGAGGAAGATACAATTGCTAAAAGACTTAGATCTCACAAATGACTTTTTTCTATATAGTATAACCTTTGGATGTTTATAGAAATAATGATTGATTGCATGAATATAAAAAGATATATTTGTATCTCTTTCCACTTTGTAGGGAAATGAAAAATGTATTGTATTATCTTATTTTTTTTTGTAAGAAGCCTCGGAGGGGGCCGACACCTCCGACATAGATGTCCTCAAAATATCTCTGTCATACTTTATACCTTTTTCCTATTTTTTTAAAAAAATTGTAAAAACCAATAAAACTTTTTTAAAAAATGGGACAGTAGGGATAATAAAGCTTATTATAACTTGAACAGTAGCTGCTCATAAAGGGAACTTCGAAAAACATAACTATTGTATGATATATTGAATGAATTTCCTGTTGGCTTGCCATTCTGCTTTTCAAGATGAAAGCCCAAGGTTATCAGGTACAGGCTGGCTTAAGTAAACAACTTACTTAATAACTAGTGAGTAAATATTTCCAATTCTTTAAATACTTGACATTGAAACTGGAATACTGTACAAACTATTTCATTTTGAGATATGAAGTATGAATTTCACATGCATAACAATATTAAAAGTATTAATTTAGTTATAGAATGACCTCTTATAGATATATTCTATATAAGAAAGCTAATTTTTAAAGAAAAATTCCACCTGGTGTATATGTAATGCAGGTAGTCCTTGATTTATCACCACAATTGAGACCAGAATTTATGTTGTTAAATGAGAAATTTGTTAATTTTTCCCCATTTTATGACTTTATGACAGTGGTGGGCAAACTTATTGGTCAATAGAGCCAAATATCAACAGTACAACAATTGAAATTTCTTTTGGGAGCCAAAAGGTGCGGCCTGTTTTGTGGGAGTGGCTCAGCGGTCATGTGACTGGGTGGTCGTTGCCAACTTGGAAAATGTGGTGAAACTCACATAATGACAGTCTTGCTTAGCAACCAACATTTTGGGCTCAATTGTAGTCATAAGTTCTTTATCTCTCTCTCCCACTTTCTTTTTCTTTCTATTTCTCTCTCTCTCTCTCTCTCTCTCTCTCTCTCTCTCTCTGTGTGTGTGTGTGTGTGTGTCTCTCTCTGTGTCTCTGTATCTGGCTCTCCTCCCTCCACCCATCTCTGTCACTCTGTGTCTGTGTGTGTGTCTGTCTGTCTCTGATTCCCTCTCTCCCTCCCTCTCTCTCTGTGTCTCTGTCTGTCTCTCCCTCCCTCCCCCTCTGCCTCTCTCTGCCTCTCTGTGTGTCTGTCAGTCTCTCCCTCCCTTTCCCCCCCTCCCAGGAAGCAGAGGAGGGGTCGGCTGGGGAGGCTACGGCTTTCTCCTCCCGCAACGAGCGGGCAGGTGGGGGGAGCACCCGAGGCTGTGGCTACCTTAAGCGCCACCGAGGCTGTCCAGGTGCCACACACCCACCTCCCTCCCAGCCCCGTGTGACGGGCAGCCCCGGAAAGTGTGCTGCGGTGGCCGTCAGAGGGAGCTGATGGAGATGCACCCGGCCGTCCTGCCCAACGCCCCTGCTGGGCGACCTTGGACAGCAGGAGCTGTGCATCGCAGGGCTCGGGGGCGGCAGCTGCCGCCTATGCAACAGACGGAGACTGCCCGTGGCTGGGTGGAGGAAAAGCTGCACTCGAGGGGCCAAAGAGCCGCTTGTGGCTCGCGAGCCGCAGTTTGCCAACCACTGCTTTATGACATTTTTCTTGCCAATTTGTTAAGTGAATCACTACAGTTGTTAAATAAGTAACACGGTTGTTAAGTGAATCGGGTTTCCCCATTGACTTTGTTTGTCAGAAAGTTGCAAAAGGGGATTATGTGAGCCTGGAACACTGCAACTGTTATAAATGTGAGTCAGTTGTCAAGCACCTGAATGTAAATCACGTCACCATAGGGATGTTGCAACAGTCATAAATGAAAAATGGTCATAAGTCACTTTTTTCAGTGCTGTTGTAATTTCAAATGGTCACTAAATTAACTGTCATAAATCGGGGATTACTTGTATTGAAGTTGAAAGTATATGCACATTGGGAGGAAGCGGTTTGAATTTTGGGTCTGATTTTCCAGTCAGAATTCTTAGGACTAAGTCATAAGTATGTCATATATTTTCTTTTTTTTAAATAAATGTTTAATTCAAATATTTAAGTCTAAAGTATTACAAATCAAACATGATCAGATTTTTTTGGGGTGAAATATACATAAATGTGTGTCTGTGCAATCTGCTTTATTCATTCAGCTTCTATAGCTACATATCCAAAATAAGTGACTCTGGGCACTGAACAATACCTAATCTATTGAAAGGTGGGTAAATTGATTGTTCGTACCTCTGTCTGCAAGTTTTCTTGATGGAGCTTCGTCTAAAGTGAGAGGAAGAAGGCAGTAGAAAAACACAAAATGCAAATGTATTTGTTTCACCATCAGAATAAAAGGATCAACATATATACAGAATTACATTAAAACTAAAGTACCTTTTTTAACGATCGCATATAAATCCCCAAGTTACAAATTTACAAATTTACAAAATTACTAAACTTACTAAACCTAATTACAGGTAGTTCTTGACTTTTGATAGCAATTAAATTGGAATTTCTATCACTAAGCAATGTGGTTGTAAAGCACAACGGCATTGCTTAGCAACAGCCACCGCTGCAGTTCTAGTTGCCATCCTTAACTGAATCTCATGGTTGTTAGGTGAGGCAACTTCCTGCTAACTTCCCATAACCAAAGTCAATAGGGAAGCTGGCAGGAAGTTGCAGATCTCAGCTCACAGGCCAGTAGTGGCAAGGAGGGGGATAAGTGGCAGTGGCCATGGGACGGTCAGGGAGGGAGCATGAGAGGAATCGTGTGTGGCTCAGGAAAGGTGTGTGAAAGGCTGCCTAGGTTGGGGGGACACAAGTGCCAAGTGGGACAAGAGATTTGGGAAGCACCTGCCACGTGGGTTGAGAAGGTGGTGGACAAGATGCACTGTGCAGGTTAAGCCTGTGCGCAAAAGGTGCCACACAGCATGGGGAGGGTGTGCAAGTGGTACCATACAAGTCAGGGTGGGAGTGCACAAGAAGTTGTGTGCAGCATGGGAAGGTACACAAGGGTACAGGAAAGGCACTGCATTGTCAAGTAGGGTGTGCGACTGACCGGTGTCAGTGCGGAGGGAGGGGAAGGAAAGTATCTCCAGCAACATGTGATCGTCTCTTCAGACTTTCCCGTAACTTTCTAGGGCAATTGGCATGGAAAACTGTAAGTTGGAAGGTTTGAAATGGCAATCTTATGATCCTGGGCTGCTTGGCATCTTGTCATAAGGGCAAACCCAAGTACCCAGAGCTTGATCATGTGACCATGGGGTGCTGAGACTGGTCATAACCACATTTCATTCAGTGCTGTTGAAACATTGAATGATTGTTGAATGAATGGTTGTTAATTAAGGACTATCTGCATAAGATTAAACAAGTTTTTGCAGAATATTAATTTGACAATGGGAGATAACTTCAGCGCTAGGAAAACCAAGCGTCATGCTTAACTCAAGGGAGCATTTTTTAGTCTATGTTTGGAAGTTACCATCTGCTTATTCCTTGTCGGGAACATATTTCTCAATCAACATCATCTGGAAATTGACCTGTAACCCAAGTACAATGGAATGAATTGTTTCATAAATATTAAATAAAGTGTGCCATGTTTATTAACTAGCTTTTTCAATTGGAATTAAAATCCCTGTTACAGCAATAAGCAAAACTCTTTCCTTTGCTTATTATTGTCTCAATATAAACTGTTAGATTATGAATATGTTTTTGTAATGTTGTTTCAAAATTATTTTAATTCCAGAATTATATGTACTGGTTCTTAGAATCAACTGTGTGAAGGCTTTTAGTCATTTCTTTTCAATGAATTTTTCAAGACAAAATCTATAAACATTTGTTAATTTTATTGCCTCTATGCTTTGCAAGTAAACTACTAAAATAGAGTATAGTATACATTTAAAAATGTCTAAGAAATCTCACACTGAACTATTAATGAAATAGTTCCAGGTTTTCTAAGTTAAATGTTGGAATTCGAGCAAGTTGCCTTATATTCACATAAAACAGATTCTCTTATTTTCTTCAGTGGGAGAATGCCTCCCAGTTGCTATTTGCTCAAGCTAGATTTATTGACTGTTGCATAGACGCATTACCTGCCAGTAGAGAAAGTTGAAAGGGAGTATTTCCCTGTTCTCAAATTCCTTGTGAATAATTCCTTTTTCTCCATATCTTGGGAACTGGGTATATGTTTTCATAATAACTTTATAGTTCAAAAAACGGCAATGCAAAAAGAAGCGCTTTGGAATACTTCATAATATTTTTCCACAGGGAAACAGTTCTGCATGCAAATATGAGCAGAGATAGCTGGAAGTAGCTTCCATAGCCATTGTTTTCAGTGCTTTTCTATGGTTTTTTTTTTTTTTACAAAAATGGGTAGAAACAGGAATCTTAAAAGAAAAAAAAGCAGTTCATCAATTAAAAGCATTACATTCTAGAATATAAAGCATGCTAGAATATAACAGCCATGTATAAGATATCAATGCCCTGGGTCCTTTTGTAGGAGATAGGTACGGGATATAAATCAAATAAAACTAAAACTAGTGCATAATCCTTATTGGGAAGAAATAGTGATAACTAAGTTTTTATTTCTATGGGACTTAATAATATATCTGTCTATATGTGGAGTGCTCTCGGGGCTTAGTTTTTTTTTTCTTGCAGATGTTTCATTATCAAACTAAATAAAATCAGTGCTAGAAGGGTGTAGGGCTTGCTGTCATTTTCATTTAGTGACCGGCAAAATTACAACGGCACTGAAAAACTGACTTTTGACCATTTTCACACTTAAACTGTGACAGCATCCCAATGGTGACATGATCAAAATTCAGATACTTGGCAGTTGATTCCTATTTAAAACGAAGGCAGTATCCTGTGGTCATGTGATCACCTTTTGTGATCTTCTGAGAGGCGCAGTCAATGGGGAAGCCAGATTCTCTTAACCACTTACTATCTTAACAACTTCAGTGGCAAGAAAGGTAGTAAAATGGAGCAAAACTCACTTAAGAAATGTCTTACTTAGAAACAGAAAGCTTGAGCTCGATTGTGGTCATAGGTCAAGGACTACCTATGGTGGCTTACCCTGTCAGCATTGGTGGTGTTTATCTCTGTATGATGACCTATAACCCTGATGACGAACCTATGGCATGGGTGCCAGAGATGGCACACAGATCTGTCTCTGGGTACACGCACTGTTGTCAGTTACTCTTCTAATTTCCAGCATGCACATGCACATTGGCCAGCTGGTCTTTGCGGGAGCTGGAGTGCCGGAAAATGGCCAAAAATGGCCTGAAAATGGCCCCCAAAACAGCCAAAAAACAGGCATGTACGTGCCAGTCAGCTGGTCTTTGGGTTTCGGGTACTCTGGGCGCATGAAGACCAGCTGCCTGGCACACATTTGTGTGCCGGAAGCCCGAAGACCAGCTGGCCTGTGTATGCATGCATACCAGCCAGCTAGTATTTGGTTTCCTGATGCTCTGGCACGCGCGCATGCATGCTCATTCCAGTTTGGGCACTTGGTGCCGAAAAGGTTTGCCATCACTGACCTATACACTAAATGCTGATATCAAAATTCACTCCATCGTTCAGCGAAGCAAAGACATGAACAAAATACATTCAAGATATGTAAATGTTTTCTCAAAGGAATGTCCTATATGACTGCTGCAGATTACATTTTTGCCCAAGACAGATTATTTGGGAGGTACTCTGTATAGCAGTTGTTCTGACAGTAATAAATATTTATATAAGCAAAAAGGAAAAAATGGTCTTCAGTTTAAGAAAAAGCTGCCAGTTAGGAGAAACTTTATAACAGAAACATTTCAGCATGGAGCCAAATGAGGTTTTGAAATGTGAATACATCATTGGACTTCTTCGACTAGAGACTAGGCAGACATTTATTGATGATGCTTTAATTTGAGTTTCTGTGCTAAGTAAGAAATTGGACACAATGGAACTCAATGGCCTCCAGGTTTCAGTAACTATACAATCATACAATGCAGCAAGCAGTAGAAATCAAGTAAAAACTAACAAGTATAATTATATCAGCCAACTGAAACAAAACCTAGCAGCAATTTCATAAAACCATATGCCAACTGTTGCCTATTGAAACATTATAGATTGTGTTGAATTCTATTTATTTCAGATTTGCTTTTCAAATATGAAGTTATTCTAGACATCAAAGTGCACTCCTACAATTTAGTTAGCCATTCTTACACATAGGGCTGTGATGGTGAACCTATGACAAGTTTGCCTGAAGTGGCATACAGACTATGTCGCCTGGCACGCACAGAGTTTATTTTATTTTATTTTATTTTATTTTTGGATTTATACCCCGCCCTTCTCCTTGTTAGGACCCAGGGTGGCGCACAGGCATTATTAAAACCATAACAGAAAACAATAAACATCATTAAAAACATATTAAATTATTAAACCCGTGCTAAAAACCCATTTAAAACCCTGCAAATTACAATTTATATATAAAAAGTCAGAAACGGGGGGCTGTGCCAGGCCGGCTTGTTGGAATAGATATGTCTTAAGATGTTGGCGGAAGAGGCGGAGGACCGAGATAGTGCGTAGGTCGGGAGGTAGATCGTTCCAGAGGGCCGGGCCCGCCACAGAGAAGGCCCTTCCCCTGGGCGTCGCCAACCGGCATTGCCCGGCCGACGGCACACGGAGAAGCCCCTCTCTGTGGGAGCGGATCGGGCGAAGGGATGTATGGGGCAGGAGGCAGTCTCGTATATAGCTAGGCCCCGAGCCATGGAGCGATTTGAAGATGGTCGTCAACACCTTGAAGCGCACTCGAAAGGCCACAGGCATGCAGACTATGTCGCCTGGCACGCACGGAGTTACCCGTTCCTCTTCTGGGTTTCTGGCGCACATGTGCGCATGATGATCAACTGGCCTTTGTGCGTGCGGAAGTGCTGAAACTGGAAGAGCTGGTCTTCCACTTTCTGGCGTTAGCATATGCACATGCACACCAGAAACTGGAAGACTAGATTGCTGATATGCATGCGGCGGAAACTGGAAGTTCATTTTCTGGTGTGCACATGCCCCCTGGAGAGCTCCTTTTCTGGATTGCAGCCCAGATGAACACGTGGACATGTGTGCGCGCAAACAGCATGCTTGGTGCGCAAACAGCACCAAGTGCCGAAAAGGTTTGCCATCACTGATATATGGAATTCACTTTGATTGTTTCCTCCTAGTTGCCTGATGTTATTGCTGGCCATTTTCTCTTGCAATCTACATTATGTTCTTCTGTTGATTTATTTTTTTTTTTTTAAACAAATGTTTCAGAAAGTGCTTAGATATTTTTTATTATGCAAATGGTTTTAATATGCGGAAGGGGTAAGAAATGAAGCAGTATTTGAAGTAGAATTATATGATGAATAATGCATGAATGTGGCCAAACCTCACAGCTCTTCTGGAGTTGATCACCATTTTTGTGGCTTTTAATGCAGGCTAACTTGCATATTTATATTATCCAATGTATGTCTAAACTCTTCTTTATCCTCTTTAGCTATGTGTTTATAAATAGCTGACCAACCACATTGTATCAGCCATGTTTTATGCATACACCCTGGCTCTTCTGGATCTTTCAGGGGCTTTTGAAACCATTGATAATGATATTCTTTTCGATTGACTTAAGGAGCTGGGAGTGGAGGGAAACTATTTTATGATAGTTCTCCTCTTCCAGTTCCAATAGGGAGAAAGAAGTCCAGCCTTAGGTCCCTTTTATGTGTGGTGCTTCAGAGCTTAGCTATCTTTCGATTCCTATTTAACATCTACATCAAAGTGCTGCACAATATTATTCATCGGCACAAGTGAAATATCAATATGTTGATGATGTTCAGTTATATATCTCCACTACTTCCATGACAAATAATGCCTTCATCATGTTCGCCTAATCCCTGGAGGCTGTGAGGTTATGAATGGGAAAATTATGCCCCTGATGGCAGAGCCCTCTCTGTGAGCATGCGAGCCATTGCTCAGCTCTACCACGCATGTGTGCCCACCTCCCGCCAGCCAGTTGATTTTTGGGTCTTTGCTGCACATGTGTGTGGGGTATGTACATTTTTTGTTTCAAAATCTTTAAAAAGATGTTAGATAGCCATTTGTCTGAAATGGTATAAGGTTCCTGCCCACGCAGGGGGTTGGGACTAGAAGACCTACAAGGTCCCTTCCAACTCTGCTATTGTATTATTGTATTATTATTGTAAGAGGCGTCAGGGAGGCCTTCTAGGCCCAAAATGGGATGTGAGGGGTGCAGTGCTCGCCCTCGGCCTGTTTTTGATCCCAGGAGGCTTCAGGAAGGCCTGCTAGGCCCAAAATGAGGTGCTGGGGGTAATGTGTATGCATGTTTATTTTATTTATTTATTTATTTATTTATTGGATTTCTATACCGCCCTCTCTCCCAACATGGGACTCAGGGCGGTACACAGGAACTATAAAATATAAAAATATGAAAATATATGTGGGTGGTTGCATGCATGAATGAGGGTGGGGGACAATTGGGGAGCATACATGCATGCACAGGAAGCAGGGCATTGTGGGTGTGGGCATGCAAGGACACTGGATTAGACTGTAAGTTAGCCCTGACCCCTGGCTTTGGGTTTTAGAACCCTGGATCTGGAGATTTGTTCCTGTTAACTCTTGTTGGAGAAACACTGCCATGGAGAGATTTGGTGCCCAGCTGGAAGTCTTCTTGGACTCAAAGTTTCTACTTGAAGAGCAGGTGCATCCATGGCTAGCAGGTGTTTTGCACAAATAAATTTTGTGGTCATGGAAATAAAGCCCATTTAAAAACTAAAACGAAACTAAAACCTAACATTTAATTGAGATTGGCACTAACAGATTGTTTTAAGTTTCATTGTGCTATTTCTCCTCCCTAGTGAATGACAGCAGTATCTGTCATTCTTCTTTTGCCTAGGTAATAATTCTTGCATATTTCTTTAGTGATGGAGCACTCAGAACAATGTAAGATATTCCATTAATTAATTATTCTCACTGTAAGAAAATTTCTCCTTTGAGATTGAATCTGAATTTAACAATATTCTAACTATTACTTCTTGTCCTCAAGCCCTCGTCATCTCCTGCCTGGACTACTGTAATGCTCTCTACATGGGGCTTCCCTTGAGGTGCACTCAGAGGCTCCAGCTAGTTCAGAATGCGGCCGCGCAGGGGATTCTGGGGCGTCTAGGTGCTCCCACGTGACACCTCTCCTGCGCGAGCTGCACTGGCTGCCTGTGGCTTTCCGGGTGCGCTTCAAGGTATTAGTAACCACCTTTAAAGCGCTTCATGGCAAGGGACCTGGTTATCTGCAAGACCGCCTCCTGCTACCAAATACCTCCCACCATCCAGTTCGCTCCCACAGAGAGGGCCTCCTCAAGGTGCCGTTGGCCAGGCAATGTCGGCTGGTGACTCCTAGGGGGAGAGCCTTCCCCGCCCTCTGGAATGACCTACCCCCTGACCTATGGACAATCACGGACCTGCGCCTTTTCCGTCGGGCTTTGAAGACTTATTTATTCCGTGCGGCCGGCCTGGCATAGTTTCTAAACTGGCATAGTTTTAAATGGTATAGTTTTATATGGTTTTAGTAGGGATTTTAACTAGGTTTTAAGACAGGCTCCATTATGTAATGTATTTTTAAAGGGTTTCTATGTTTTTATTCGTGTTTTTACTGCTGCCTGTACACTGCCCTGAGTCCTGGAAGGGAGAAGGGCGGTATAGAAATTTAAATAATAAATAATATTAATAATAATAAATTGTCCTGAACTTTGGTGCTTTGCAGAATAAACCAATCCCCTGCGTGCCCCCCCCCCAATATTTCTCTTTGATAGGGTAGACATACCTTTCTCCCTCAACCGTTCATACAATTTATCCTCCAGACCCTTTATAATCTTTGTTGCTTTGTTTGACTTATTTCTGTCAAAGACATTCCTTGTTCTCTACACCAATAGAAAAATCTTCTTGAGATCTTAAAGCCCCCTGACCCTTCTAGCTTTCTGAGCTGAACTATGAAGACCTGGCTGTTTCTCCAGGAGCTGGGCCAGGATGTTTGCGGAACCCAATATAGATATTGATGGGTTGTGAGTTTGTTACAATGCTTCATACTGATTAAGTCTGGCTATATAACATGCCAGATTTAATTGTTGTTGAAAAGAAGTGTGGATAATTGACCTGGCAATACCAAGGGATAGTAAAATAGAAGACACAGAATTGAAGAAGATCACAAAGTGTTAAGATCTGAAAATGAAAACTGAAAGATTATGACATAAATATGATGGTCCCAATGGTTATCAGCATTCTGGGTGCCATACCAAAAGGTCTTGGACATCGCTTAGAAAATCTGCTTATATACAAAATTTCCATCTGTCAATTATAAAAGGCCACACTACTTGGATCTGTACATATACTATACCAATGATTATGATGCAGAGGTGGGCTGCCGCTGGTTCAGACTGGTTCAGGCAAACTGGTAGTTGCGACCATCGGCTGCGCCCTCCCACCCGTCCCAGCACTATCCCGTCCTATATATCTCATTCTCTGGCTCGCCTGCCCATGCAGCCCAGCTGATTTCCGCACCTCATCCACTCTACTCCCTGCAACTGCCCAACAAGGTGTTCTGGAATCCGCACACATAAAATGGCCATGTGTTCGAAGCTGCGCCAAGCGTGGAAGACGCATATTTTGTGTTCTGCACTAGGTGAACCGGTTGTTAAATTGTGTGAAGCCCACCTCTGTTATGATGTCCTAGGTTCTTGGGAAGAACTAGATACATATGAAGGCCAAACCAACTAAAGGACTGGCAGTCGTAATTTCACATTGTTCTGTATTTAATATTAATTTAACTAGGGAAAGGGAATCTGGTAAGTGTCAAAAAAGACGTTCATAAATTCACTGCTGTCTCTGGGTGGCATGTTGGGATCTTATAATTGCTATGGCAAATGTGACTGCTGTATAACTTTCAAAAATGTTGCTTATGAACTTTGGCAGTTCACTGCCTTTTAGAGTAAGCCTTCTTAGAGTGTTGTATGACCAGAGTACTCTGAGCTGCTTTTAAGGAATGACAAATTGCAAATGTAAATAGAACAAAATGTAAACAGTACAGAACAAAGTTGTTTATCTTTCTTAAGATATATTTCCCTTTATTATATAGTTTTCCTTTCTCTGAAATTCAAAAGCAAATTATTGCTAGCTTTTAAAGTGCATTGTCATAGTCTGATTTATTGAAAATATTGCATTACCTTGGTTTTTCCCAATAATGAGTTCTAAATGAATCCTCTTTTGTTTGAAACAAATTTGAGGATTGATCTTATAATATGGTAGAGCCACTCCTGGCATTCAACTTCAATTCAGTTTTCCATTTATAAGGTTTCTAAAGTGAGAAACTTATAGTGAAGGAAAATGTATGCAAAAAAAATCTTAAATAACCATAACAAGTCCAGAAGAATACATCATTCCTTACTTTGATTTTGTTTTTTAATGTAGTGATTTTTATTTAATGAGAACTTTAAGATTAGAAAAATCTGACATAAGGCAAGGAAGATATCAAAAACATGATTTCCATTGCTAACCAGTGCATTCAAATATTTTGTGGGGGGAGAGAGAAACCTGGGCAAAAGCCAATCATTTGAAGTTTCTTCTGGCATCTCTATTATTATCCTTTAACATTGGGCATGTGGGAGAGGGGGGGAAGCCTGGTTGAGGAAATGATAATTTCCTCAACCAGGAAATTAGATAATTTTCTCAACTAGGACCTATAAAAAGATAATTTTTATAGTCACAGAATATATTGTTTTCGATTGGACTTCTGGTTTCCGGAGGTGACGGACGTGTTTTTGGACACGTCCGCCGCTTGCTTTCCTGGTGGGCCCCCCCCCGGGGGCACAGGGGTTTTGGGGGGAAACCCCTGCCGTACGGGCGGCTTGCCGGAGACCCACAACCAGACGGCGGTCGGTGGGGCGTCTTTCCGGTTTCGCCCCAGGAGCCGGGAGACAGAAGGGGGGGCCAGCCCTCTCGCCGAAGGGTGCCGGAATCAACGAACGATTGGAAGATTGGCTGGAATGCCGGGGACGGAGGGTTTCACCAAGTCTCCCGGCTCTAACTAAAGCGGCAAATGTGGACTGTGAGTTATTCTTTTACACTCAATCAACATTAAACAGAGAATGGAGGGGGAAGTTTACTTGTTTTAACCCCCCCCTCGCAATAAGGCGGCAATCATAAAATTCCCCTCAGAAATGGGGAGGAAAAGAGGATTAATCTACCACCTGAAATAATGACATTAAAAAAAAATATTTATCTACAAGATCGTGGTTGCAACATAATATTAGAGCCTTTTGCAACAGAAATTAGACTTTTACTTTCCTTCCTGTGAGGAGGCGGGGAAAATGGCTTCTCTTTGTTCTCTGCCGGAAACTTTCTCTTTACTTGTGAACTATTCCTTCAATGTTTAAGAGCGCAAGGCACCAATTTTTGCCGTAGTCTCTCCCCGAGAAACCTTCAGTATCTGTCCCAATACGTGGCCACTTGGATTTTGACAATATAGTTATCCTTTCTTGGTTCTTTATAACATCTGGACTGAACTTTTAATAGAGTTGTTTCCGATATCTTGGACTTCACCGGCTGCCTGCACTTCCGACACCATTTCTTTTACACAAACGTATAATAACAACAATGGCTTCGAAAAAACCACCTATTGGAAAGTCCTTTTCTGCTCCATCTTCAACCCGTTCCAGCCTAAGCCTGCAGCAACCAAAGATTACAGCAATGTTAAAAAAGGAAGCGACTGGTGAGAGCACCCAGGAACTCTCAACAAACGAGATACTTCAGGAGAAATGAAAAATGTGCAGGAAATGCGTAAAGACCTGTTAAGCCTAAAAATAGAATTGTTGGAAACACAAAGAAGTACAACGGATAATAAACAAAAAATCGAGGCGTTAGAAGGGGGAACAGCTGAGATGAAGGAAGAGATAAAGGAATTACAGAAAGAAAGCACAGAAGTGGGAGGGCATATGACTAAGATAGAGTTTGAAAGAATGTCTTTTTTTCTCAGGTTTTAGAAAGTGCCAGAGATAGAAGGAGAAGATCTTAAAGATTTAATGAGTACAATTTTAGCAGATTATATTAAGAAAAATAAAGAACACCTCTGGTGGGATATGGACCTGGTTTATAGAATTAACTCAGCATATGCTAGAATAAATGATGTACCAAGAGAGGTTCATATTAAATTTCTAAGAAGGACCACAAGGGATGAGATATTGAGGGCACAACGAGGGAGGGGCTCTGAAATACCAAGAAAAAGAGATTACCATCTTGAAACAAATTCCCAAAAAAATTAGAGAGATAAGAAGGAAGTATTCCTTCTTGTCCAAAAAATTGTATAAAAAAGGAGTTTGATTCAAGTGGATGCTGCCCGAAGGAATGTTGGTCTTCTGGGAGGGAGGTAGAATTAGAGTTAAAACAATAGGAGAGGCGGAGGCCTTTCTCCAAAAGCATTACTCACTCCTAGAGGACGAAGAAGAGGGAGGGGGAAGGGCCATGGCCCCGCCTATCGGCGGGGAGGAAGAAGAATCAATATGAATAAGACTCAGATCTCAAAAATGATTTTATTTGAAATTATTACTGTGATTTGTAAAAAGGGATGGTAAGGGAAAAATAAGATTGAATGTATGGATTTTACAATGTGAGGTATATGTATTTTTGCCACTTGCTTTCTTTTTAAATTGTATTTGTATGAAGTCTTGGAGGAGATCACCACCTCCGACATGGAAGCCACTAAAATGTTATCATACACCCTATAACCTTTGTCCTATATATATTGTAAAAAACCAATAAAAATTCTTTAAAAAAAAGAATATATTGTTTTCAATATTGCAAAAATCAATATGTAGATATTTTTAAGATAATATTTTAATTTAGATAAGAGAGATAAAATTTCTGAAGAGCTCAGCCAAACCAGAGGTCCATGTTTAAAAAAACCTCAGTAATCGGCCTTAATACAAATATCTTTGTAAATCTGATAGAATCAGATTGTGTTCGTCAAACCAAGAAAGGCAGAATACAAAAATATGACATCTGCCAGTCAAATCTTTGATTTAAAAAAAATATTCTGCTTTTATTATTTTTATAATAAAGATGTGAATACACACAATACTCCTTCCTCCTCCTCTATTCCCCACAACAACTCTATGAGGTGAATTGGTATACGAGAGAGTAACTGGCCAAAGTCACTCAGACAGCTTTCATGCCTAAGGCAGGACTAGAACTCAGTCTCCTCCTGGTTTCATCTTCTGCCTAGGTACTATTGTACTTATTATTGCTTATATTATTGTACAGATTGTACTAATAATATAAGTAAATTATTTTGGTGCAAATGTCATCCTCCATCTTGAATTTTTTGAGCAAGTTTTCATAATAAGCAGATGCATGAAAAGCTGCTTGGCAGAGACAATGAACAAAATACATTAAATACATGCAAGAAAACCTAAGCAGTCAACAAATTGCAGGTATGCTTAACTCTGGCACTTCCTAAATAAAATTTTGAAGTTTCTGTTTTTAAAAAAAATGATATATATTTTGCATTTTCAATACAAATACTGACAATAGTAATAAAATTTAAAATTACAGTTAAAACATAATTAAGACACATCAATAAAAACTGTGTTGTTTCATTTAAAAACCAGAAGGCAGGTTGATTAAAAAAAACTGTCTGCCACCAGAAAGACATCCGAAAATTAATTAGGTTGTTTTTCTTTCACAGGGGAGCATAGGCGAAGTTACCAAAAAGAAGATTTTCCTTCTGGGGTTCTGACTTGCATTCCTGCAGTTGGCACACTGAGAAGGGTGGGGGAGAAAATTAGCTTTCCGCAAGAAACTTGAAATAGGGATTGGGAAAACCATCCACGCACAAATAGGGAACAACTGATTGTGTTTGGGACCATGCGTGGAATGGATTTGGGTTATGTTGTTTTAGGTCTAGACCTTAAGGAGAATGTCCTAGACCAGTGGTGGGCAAGCTCATTAGTCAACAGAGCCAAATATTAACTATACCACGATTGAAATTTCTTTTTAGAGCCGGAAGGTGTGGCCTGTTTTGTGGGAGTGGCTCAGCAGTCATGTGACTGGGTGGGCGTGGCCAACTTGGAAAATGTGAAACTCACTTAACAATGGTCTTGGTTAGCAACCAAACTTTTAGGCTCAATTGTGGTCGTAAGTTCTTTCTTTCTTTCTTTCTTTCTTTCTTTCTTTCTTTCTTTCTTTCTTTCTTTCTTTCTTTCTCGCTTTCTCGCTTTCTCTCTTTCTCTCTTTCTTTCTCTCTCTTTTTCTCTCTTTCTGTCTCTCTTTCTCTCTTTCTTTCTCTATCCTCTTTCTTTCTTTCTTTCTTTCTCTCTCTTTCTCTCTTTCTCTCTTTCTTTCCCTCTCTCTCTTTATATCTTTCTTTCTCTTTCTTTCTTTCTCTTTCTTTCTTTCCCTCTTTCTTTCTCTCTTTCTCTCTTTCTCTCTCTCTTTCTTTCTCTCTCTTTCTCTCTCTCTTTCTTTCTCTTTCTTTCCCTCTTTCTCTCTCTTTCTCTCTTTCTTTCTTTCTCTCTCTCTTTCTTTTTCTTTCTTTCTCTCTCTATCTCTGTCTCTCTCTCTCCTTCGTCCGCCCATCTCTGTCACTCTGTGTGTGTGTGTGTGTGTGTGTGTGTGTCTGTCTGTCTGTCACTCAATCACTCATTCTGTGTCTCTGTCTATCTTTCTCTCCCTCCCTCCCTCTTTCTCTCCCTGTCTCTCTGTGTGTGTCTGTCACTCTCTGATTCCCTCCCTCCCTCCCTACCTCTGTGTCTGTGCCTCTCTCTCTCTCTGTCTGTCTGTCTCCTCCCCCCCCCTCCGGTGGAGCCTCCTTAGTCCAGGATGTGAGGGGTCTGTAGATTTTTTCACAGCCCTCTTTTTGATGGCTTAGGCCAGGGGTGTCCAAACTTTTTGCAAGGAGGGACAGATTTGGTGAGGTGAAAATGTGAGGGGCCAATCATTCAGCCTGACATTCTTTGAACCATTAACATTAAATGCAAATTTTATTTTATAAAATAAAATAAAGACTAAAAGACTAAACAAACAACTCCGGCTGCTTGAAATTTGAAAACGGGCCGCAATTGACCTCTGGGCCGGACTTTGGACATGCCTGGCTTAGAGGAAACATGAGAAGAAGGCAGGTGCTGAGAAGTTGTGGGGTGGGAGATGGCAGGCCAATGGCAGGAATATATGTACTTCACTGGGAGCTGCTGAGGAAAAAAGGGAAGAGAGTGACGTAAACCAGTCTTTCCCTCTTTGTCCTGTAAAAATCAGGGACACTTCTGTATTTTGCTTTATATTAAAAGAACCACAATATTACAGGTTTTCTGATTTAAAATGACAAGCAGAACTTCAAGAATGCAATCGCTCTGGATTCAACACAAAATATATTTTCCACATACCCCTATAGGAGAATAGTCACGATACAAAGGATATCATACAATACAATAGCAGAGTTGGAAGGGACCTTGTAGGTCTTCTAGTCCAACCCCCTGCGTGGGCAGGAACCTTATACCATTTCAGACAAATGGCTATCTAACATCTTTTTAAAGACTTCCAGGGTTGGAGCATTCACAATTGCTGGAGGCAAGCTGTTCCAGAGGTTAATTGTTCTAACTGTCAGGAAATTTCTCCTTAGTTCTAATTTGCTTCTCTCCTTGATTAGTTTCCATCCATTGCTGCTTGTCCTGCCCCCAGGTGCCTTGGAGAATAGTTTGACTCCCTCTTCTTTGTGGCACCCTCTGAGATATTGGAACACTGCTATCATGTCTCCTCCTTCTCTTCATCAAACTAGACATACCCAGTTCCTGCAACCGTTCTTCATATGTTTTAGTCTCCAGTCCCCTAATCATCTTGGTTGCTCTTCTCTGCACTCTTTCCAGAGTCTCCACGTCTTTTCTACATCGTGGCGACCAAAACTGTATGCAGTATTCCAAGTGTGGCCTTACCAAGGCACTATACAGTGGCATTAACACTTCACGTGATCTAGAGTCTATCCCTCTGTTTATGCAGCCTAGAACTGTGTTGGCTTTTTTGTCAGCTGCTGCACACTGCTGGCTCATATTTAAATGGTTGTCCACTAGGATTCCAAGATCCCTCTCACAGTTGCTACTATTGAGCAAGGTACCACCTATACTGTACCTGTGCATTTTGGTTTTTTTGCCTAAACCTTACTTTTTTCACAATTATATTACATACACAATTACATATTACATGTATTTATTTCTAAACGTTTGTTAAAAAATCCTGATTTTCCCAAAATTGATTGATTTTAATTCACTGGTAATTTTCTAGGGAATTTTTAGCACAGGCCACTCTAAATTTAATTAGATTTTATTGTTGTAGTCTTATCTATTATATGTTCGTATTTATTTATATGTTTGTACTTCTGTTTTTAACTTCCTGTGCACCGCCCTGAGTCCCTTCGGGGAGATAGGTTGCGGTATAAAAATCAAATCAAATAAATAAAATAAAATAAAATCCATTCCCATTATTTATTGTTAAAAATCTACATTAGGTGTAAGGACAGAAATTTGCTTGAATGAAGCAGACTTCTAATATTGATAAAACAGGAAAGTGCAAGGAAAAAAATAAAAAAATGGATATACTTAAATGCAATTGTTTAAACTATTTTTGGCACCTTCTCTTAAATGTCTATAACCTATGATAAAATGTGGGTGGATGGTTGGCCACTTTATGTCTCTGCTTGAAACAATAAATTGCTGTAACAGCTACATTGCCAGGTGATTCTTTGAAGTGGATTCTCTGAAAAGGTATGCAGCGTAAAGGGTTTTAAAAGTCCTTGAAAGCCCCTAAACAGGAAGAAAGAATGCTGAAAGAACAAATCCTCTGAAATATCTAAGGCAGAATTTCAACATTGCAGTTCTGCGCTCTTTTAACAATTCAGGCCCACAAACCAGTTTGAAGAGAAGCATAAGAACACTTAGCCTGTCTGCATTGTGATGGAATAATAAACAAAAGAGCTCACATGCTGAGTAGGGGGTGGACATTTGATTCTTATGGATGCTTTTGTAATGATTGCATCAACATTTTCCCAGATGAATACTTTATACTTTGGCTCGGGACCTAGTTACATGCGAGACCGTCTCCTGCCCCATACATCCCTTAGACCGATACGCTCCCACAGAGAGGGCCTTCTCAGGGTGCCGTCGGCCGGACAATGCCAACTGGCGACACCCAGGGGAAGGGCCTTCTCTGTGGCGGGCCCCGCCCTGTGGAACGACCTACCCCCTGAACTCCGTATCATCACCAACCTCCGCCTCTTCCGCCAGTGTTTAAAAACACATCTGTTTCATCAAGCCGGCCTAACATGACTAGTATTAGATAGTTTTAAAATGGGGGGTTTTAATTGGTTTTAGCGCAGGTTTTGATATTTAATAGGTTTTTAAATTTTTGTATTTTGTATTACTTTGTATGTTATTTTAAATTCCTGTGCGCCGCCCTGGGTCCTTTTGGAGAAGAGCGGGATACAAATCGAATAAAACTAAACTAAACTTTTATGTTGCAATTCCAGTGTATCATTTGGAAAACTCTAGCAGTGGTTTAACAACTCCAGATGGCTTATATCTTCCTCACAGAATTCCTTAGCCTGACAAAGTATAATGGATACCTCCAAGTGTATCTAGTCTTGTGGCTACAGCATTCTGTTTTAAATATGTCTGAACAGGATCCCAGTTTTTTAAAAAAATATAGGAAAATAACTGTCTCAGATTCCAGGACAAGCATTTTAACAAGAATTTTAAAATGGACTCCACCCCCACCCCCCCAAAGTGAAATGTTTCTTTTGACAATTTGAAAAGACATCTTTTTTACTATGGTACTTCTCAGATTCTTTTATTATAATGCTGCAAACTTCAAGAGAACTGCTATAGAATGCATGGAACATGTTCAAAATATCTCTTTTTAAATTGTTAAATAAGTTTCTTCTCTTTGTAGGTTCACACAGATGCTTTCTTTCCAAAAAGAAAGGCAGATATTGAAAATAGGGAGTGCCTCATTATTTACTTAAGAAGATCTTGATTTGTCAGTTCCCAGGAGCACAGTTTTCATAAATATCTTAGATATTGAGGATCTGAATATAAATGCTATAATTAGTGTTTGTTTGATTTGTGCTTATACTACAATAGAAGACGCTCCCCACCCCTACTCTTGACAGTAATAACTGAATGAAGTAGATTAGACTCGGAATTCAAGTCACCTAGTACAAGGGTCTCCAACCTTGGCAACTTTAAGACTTGTGGACTTCAACTCCCAGAATTCCTCAGCCAGCAAAGCTAGCTGAGGAATTCTGGAAGTTGGAGTCCACAAATCTTAAAGTTGCTAAGGTTGGAGACCCTTGACCTAGTATGTTGAACTTTTAATACTCTCGCTTTTCCATTTAGTTGTTTAGGACCATGCGTGGTGGAATGGAACTGGGTTGTGTTGTTTTACACCTAAACCTTAAGGATCATGCCCTAGACAGAAGACATTTGGGGGTGAGGGGAGAGAAGGAAAAAGCCTACCATATAAGCAGTGATGGCTTAGGAAACGGGAGAAGAAGGTAGATGCTGATAAGATGTGGGGTGGGGGATGGCAGGCTAGTGGCTGGAATATGCTTCACTGGGTGCTGCTGAGGAAAAATGGTAAAGAGAGTGACATGCACCAGTCTTTCCCTCTTTGTCCTGTAAAATTTGCTTTGTCTCAAACCCCCAAAAGAGCCAAAATATTACTGGTTTTCTGATTTAAAATGGTGAACGGAACTTCAAGAATACATGGTTCCGGATTTTTCCATGACTATGGCAAAGCATAATACTCAGAAGTTAGTTTAATAAACGTGAGAAAAAGTTTCCAGTTTTTTAATTTGATTAGAATAAGTCAGCTATGTGGGAAATCAACAACCAAAAACCTTTTCACGTGTTTATATATTTTTTAATATGCCTGAATCTTTGAAATAATTTATTGTGTTCTTACATAGTTTTTGAGGTCTTCGTAATCTGCAAACCTTCATTCGGACTTAAAAAGAAAATATATTAAGCATTGATATTTATTTATTTGTGTTTTTTCTTTTAGTGATTATTTTCTAATAAAATACATTTTCATTGTTAGATCTAATCTATGAACTAAATATCATGATTATATTCATTCAAAATCAGCTTAGATATTTCTTCATTCAATTTCCTCTTTTTCATTAGAATCTTATTAATTTACTAATTTAAATACTTGAGCTGCCTGTTTCACAACCCAGACTCTGGCTGCCAAGGATAAAGGATATAGGATAAAAATCAAAATAATAGGTGCCAACATCCAATAACAGCATTCATCATTATACTTTTTATGTTTTTTGTGTGTTTATAATGTCTTAAAGATATTTATAACACTTATAATCTCCCCCAAAGCCAGAGAGTCTGGATGTCGAACAGAAACAATAAAAGCATAAAGAGGAACCAAAAATAGATTCAATACAAGTACTTGCAACAAGTCATTTTGGCCAAAGACACATTGGAATAAAACTGCTCTGTTTCAAATCTGCTTTTGTAGGATTAGTAAAATGGTTGCTGTGAGTATTCTGTGGGAGGGTGTTTCACAAAGTGGGGGCTATCACTGTCAACCCTTCAAGGTAGGTTAGGTCACGAAACCAACCCCACAAAGACAATTGGATCTTTGTTGGTGTGTAGGCTACAGCAACAGAATTTTGAAAGCCTGGTGGTTTCCCTCTATCCCCTCATATCTCCCCTCTCAATCAAGGCAGAGTAACATTCAGTTTCTTTCTCATCCCCTCCTCTTTCTCTTGCTGAACTGGTGTTTATTTAACTGCTCTTACATTCCTTCTTCAAGATTATCATCATAGCCCTCTGCAAGAAAAAGTAGTAAGCCTTTTCTTCTCCAGGAAAGGTTTACCATCTGGCCCCCACCCCCTCTACTTCGAAAGGAGAGGAGATTTTCAGCAAGCTGGATGACTGAACTAGAGAGCTGATCTGGTTTTGGCAAAGTGTTGCCTGATGTATCCCAGGGCTGTGGTATTTACAATTCTAAAAGTAATCACCAGCACTAGAAGAAAGTAACATTAACCCATTTATAGTTGACAAAAAGTTACATGGACATGAAAGACCCTTGGAAGATCAGGAAGATATTATTCTGTCCTTGGAATGAGGTTCCTCCTAAAATTTCAATAGCTTCCACCAATTGATATTTCCAAGGGCCTTAAAGACCAGGCTCTTTTACTAGGCCTTTAAAGAGGATGGCTAATGCCTTTCTTTCTTTCTTTCTTTCTTTCTTTCTTTCTTTCTTTCTTTCTTTCTTTCTTTCTTTCTTATTTATTTATTTATTTATTTATTTATTTATTTATTTATTTATTTATTTTTCTACCTTTGTATTTGTGACAATGGTAGTGGTGATGTTCCTATTTGTTTTCAAATGTTTTAACTATTGTAAACCACCTAGGCCCATTGAGAGTCAAGTGGCATATATATTTTATTATTATTATTATTATTATTATTATTATTATTATTATTATTATTATTATTATTATTATTATTATTATTATTATTATACATTTTGGACTAGTTGACATTGAACTTGTCACATTTTTAATACATACAGTATTTTAAATGCTTCTGATGGACTTGATCTCTTTTATATATTCTTTTTCCTCCAGACTTTCCTTTCTAAGCCTTTTTAGTTTTCTTGGTTTTTGCCGCTGTCATAACAGTATTCTTTTATCCTACCTTTCTTAACTACAGTATTTCTCATTCTTCTTTAGTGCTTAGTATTCAGTCTTTAATAAAGATTTCTGTTGCTTCTGTTATCTTTGACTAAGTAGTGCAGTCACCAAATCAGTAAATAGGTATGATATAATTAGATTCAATAAATGGTTTAAAACTAAATTAACAGGCAATAATTAGGTTTCCATGTTAGAGTAAACCCAATCTATAAGGAGTTCTTCTAAAAAAACCCATGGATTTGATGCAAAATTAGTGCATGCATTCCAAGTCACACAAGATTATGGGATTGCTGTATTTAGATGTTTCCGTAATTGGGTGGTTTATTTTCCCACATTAATATAAATAATATGGGCCTTCCATAGCCTGGTATTCTCCAGATCTATAAAACTACACTTTCCAGAAATTCCTGACAACATTCTTGAGGAATCTTGAGACATGTAATTCAATCCACCTGGACAGCTCCAGATTAAACAGAGTTGATACAAGTTTTCAAAATGGGAAATAATTTGTTATATGTCAAACTTAATACATATTTAATACATATGAAATTTCTAATAGAGTAAGATCTCCTTTTGATTGCTTAGCAGAAGGAAGGATTCACTAGAGAAGAGCCTAATGCTGGGAATGATTGAGGGCAAAAGAAGAGGAGGATGACAAGAGAGAATGAGGTGGCTGGATGGAGTCACTAAAGCAGTCGGCATGAGCTTAAATGGACTCAGGGGGGATAGTAAAAGACAGGAAGGCCTGGAGGAATGCTGTCCACGGGGTCGAGATGTGTCAGACATGACTTTGCAACTAACAACAACATGTTATATACTTTATTGTGCTACAACAACTGTATTTTAGAATATATTCTATGGATTTGTCTTTTGTAGGATGGTTTGTAGAGTCTGACTGAATTTGCAAACATTCCAATTTCTCCTATCCAAGGCAAATAATCCTAAACAGTTCAAATAATTATTGGTTACTAGGAACCGCAAACCTCTCTGAACTCCTCCTTAAAACTTCATGCCATCTACAAAAGCTGTAACATTAATGAGATGCTTCTCCAATCCAATGGTTTCGAGTGTTTCCAATTATAGCTCATAGTTTCCACTTTGATTTCAGTGGCAGTTTAACAAATTCTGCTGCTGCTGCTTTATGAAGATAATTCTGTATGTTTGCAGTCTATTTGTTTGGAGTATCAGAATTTTGCGCAATAATAACTCCAGTTGACATTTGATTCTCTGTAGAATTAGTTTCGTTTTTCCTCAAAACAAATTCTGAAACTCAGATAAGGGTAGAAGAAAATCTGATCATTCTACTTAGTTTGAAGCTAACAATGGACTCCCCTGCCCCTCCCACCCTATTCATTGCCTTTAAAAATGTAGAACTCAGCGCTTAAGCTTACTACATCTCTTAATATGTGACTGGGAAGCACAGAATTAATGTGGGGAGAAAGGTTTTGTTCACCTCCCCCATCCTCAGTAGTTCCAGATTCAGATAATACAGTTCCCAACCTTTAACAATAGAATGGGATTCACATGATAATTAAATTATCAAACCTGTGAGATTTGGAGAAATTTTAGTGAGCTTTGCTAATAACTGTTCAAGAGGGTAAGACAGGAAGGCCACAGCTGCATATTATTCAGAGGTTAACCTCCACTTAAAGAGTTTCCTTTGATAGAATCAGTCCTACCTCTCTTAGGATTATTTATCTTGACCCAGTAATGGCCTTCTAAATCTTGGAGATTATTTCCAGAACTGTACTTTGGCTGCAAAACACTGTAGTCAACACAGGCCACTTCTATAACTTGATGCATATGCTGCAGCAGTATTCCCACTGCTTCCTTATTTGCTTTTAATCTTAGTCTGGAAGGGAACCTAGTGAATCAAGGCACACCTGGGAATGATGATGTTTTCTTATCCAAATGCTTAAGTCAGAGTAATGGTAATTTCTCCATTAGCTCTTTTATTGGAGACATAATCAAAATTCAGATGATTGCCAATTGGTTCATATTTATGACGATTGCAGTGTCCCCAGTCATGTTTGTGACCTTCTGACAAGCATGTCAATGGGTAAGCCAGATTCACTTAACAACTGTAGTGATTCACTTAACAACTCTGACAAAAAAGGTCGTAAAATAGGGCAAAATTCATTTAACAAATGTCTCACCAGGCAACATAAATTTTGGGCTCAATTGTGGTTGTGAGTCAAGGTCTACCTATGTTAGATTTTACTTCCAATAATTTTAATAAGAAAAATTACTTAAATATATATCTTGCTTTTATTAAGGATCAAGCAGGCTTTTCTAACAGGCTTTTTCTATCTTAGTTGTAAGATAAATTCCAAGTCTTCCTCTTTTTCCTTAAGGCCTAAACATGGAAGAGCAAAATCCTTTATAATGAAAGAACAACCAAGTTTTTCAAACTGTAGATCCTGGTATTATATGAAGATGTTTTCTGTCAGTCAGACATACTTGTACTAACTACTACAAACTGGGCAACTATTTGAAAATAGGGATTTGTGAAAAAGTTAAAGAGAATAAATATTAATCAGAAAATTGTTTCAGGAAATACGTGCTGGGATCGTTTCGGTAAAACTGGATGTTGGATATATAAAAAACTAAAAATAAAGTTCTAAGGTCTTGCAAATGTAAATTCATATAATGTGGCATTACTGTACACATTAAAGTTTGTTCCATATCTTCATTATATATCTAAATATAAAAATAACTTCTATTGCTTGTTCTCTATACTGAATATAAAAAAAACCTCCTGTCTCTTATAGTAATAGACTGAGATACATCATAAAGTATTCTAACATTAAGGGGATGATTGAAGAAATAGTGTTCATCATCCAAGTTAATTTGCCATTTATCAGCTCCAGTTGTAAGAAGTACCATTCTAATTTAAATTCTGCTTGATTAGCAGAAGCACATGAAAATGTTCTTAGGGAAAGTTCTGTCTTTACTAAGTGACTTCTGAGCTTTTCCAGGTTCTTGCTCTTTGTGCCACTGGCAAATGTCTCTGACTGCCACTTAGGATTATTTGTGTGATAGCATCAAAGAATTCATTAATAATAGTCCAGTTGTCAGAAAATTGGAATGACATAACCATCTGAACCATTTTCAAATTTTAACCAATTAAGACATTTGAAATTGTTGGATAGCATATCAAAAGAATGTAGTATTTCTTCTATTTTTTTCCATATATATTTGCCCAAATAAATTATCTAAGTTACAAGTGAATATTAAGGTGTACCTACGTCTTGGTTAAGTATATATAAAAAATAGAAAGGATCAAGTTTAAGGCAGGGGATATTTTACCTTTATGCACCCCTACCATCTTAAAAAAAGGCTTGGTTTTAGAACCTCTTATAAAATTAATAATATATGAATTAAATTATAGAAGAGGGAGGAAAGCATAAGGTTATTTTTTTATTGGTAATGATATCTTTTATAGACAAAGCAGGAATGTCTATTACCGCATTTCATTAATATATGAGCATTTATAGCAGCAGTTTTGACATAAAAAGATGTAAAGTTTGAAGATTGAAGATAATTTTGTCATTTGTTTTTCTTAATTTTCAGGAAGCATTTACAACTGTAATTTGAATTTGTTTCCATGCATGTGTAAATTATTTTCCAAGTAATTTGTATTTGAGAAAAACAATTATTCTATTACAATATTTTAAATACTTATACAGGTTATTGATTGTCTCTGGCAAAAGTTTTTGAATTTTCCTTGTACAATTACTATATAAGCTTATAGCTTTGCTTATATTCAGGTTTTGATCCTTCAGGTACAATTTTCAGAATTAATCTCCTTATTGCGCTCAACTTGACTGCTATTATTTGATTCACCTAAATCTGCAAATTTTTGAATCCTTGTTTGTATAGTGAAGATACCTGCACTTAGTTTTTACGATCTTAAAATCAGATTAATATTAGTATTCTTTCTCAACTTACATGTATTTTAGACACCTAGCAGAATGTTTAATAATGATATCATCTTACATTGGAAATAGTATGTTATAGTTTGTTACATTTTGAAAATTAATTAACAATTATTTATATGACTATCAATAGTCCTTGACTTACAACCACAATTGAACCCAAAATTTCTGTTTTTAAGTGAAACATTTATTAAGTTAGTTTTGCCCCATTTTACAACCTTTCTTGCCACAGTTGTTAAGTGAATCACTACAGTTGATTAGTTAGTAACCCAGTTGTTAAGTGAATCTGGCTTCCCAATTGACTTTGCATATTGGAAGGTCACAAAAAGTGATTATATGACCTTGGAACTCAGCAACGGTCATAAATTGAACCACTTGCCAAGCATTTGAATTTTGATCACATGATCATGGGATGCTGCAAATATTGTAACTGTGAAAAATGGTCATACGTCACATTTTTCAGTCCTGTTGTAACTTTGAACAGGCACTAAACAAACTGTTGCAACTTGAGAACTACCTATAACTGAACATTAAAGTTGTATAAGTGATGATTTTACTACTTAGAATTTATCAAGGGATAAAGAACTTTAGATTTTGGAAACATAAGTGCTAGCTTAAAAAGAAAAAAGTCTTTTTTCTGTATGTAACAACTTTACAAACCTTTTTCTTTTTTCCTTTCCCCCCCATGATGCTTAATTTTGGGATATCATTACATGCTTGCTTCATTTGTATTTTATTAATAAACAAAACTTTGCTCTTTTCAGCAATTTCTATAAAACCAGAAGTTACAATTAGAAGTTTAAACATTTCAAAGGTACATGGAAGTATAGCCTAACATATTAGAAAAATATATATTATTCAAAATCATGAGTTATTTTGACATAGTTTTCAGTAAGACTGAATGTTTGTTTTCTTATCTCTGCAATGTATGGAGGCAAATTATTTATTTCTGCTTGCTGATTGTGAAACTATAGTATTATAAATTATTTAGCTGTGAAATAAATATTCCAATGTACTCCAGTGCTTTGAAGGAAAAATGCAGTCAGATATCTTGGAAGCCTGCTGTCAAAAAGAATTGGTTCAAGCCAATATACAAATTCAGTCTCTGATTCACCCTATTTCATTTTGGGCCATGTTCCCAGGTCTGACTGCTGCAGAGATGGTAGCAATTTCAACTATTTGAAATTAGGACTTCTCTCATACACTGTTTTTAGTAGTAACTTTTCTTTGGTTCTCTTCTGTAAATTTCCAACATCTGGTGAAAAAAATAAAGATCCAAATTATACATATAGTGTGCCCACTTATATTAAAGAGAGAAGGCAATTGTACTTTACAATTGCATGGTGTTTGTGTAACACAGTGCTATAGCGGGTGGGAGAGGCAGCACTGCATTGTTAGCATGTCTGGGGCCTGTTACTTCATAACATCTGTCCAAGATATAAGCAACATCTGAAATACGTTCTTTTTGGACTGGCTTTTATTGGTTATGCAAAGCAAGGGCTGTTTCTCCTCTTGGTTTTATCATGTAAATTTTTGAAAAGTTAGTATGGTATTTTGAATATACAAGAAAGAAGAAATAATTCTAAACCCACATGAAGTCTTTGTATTCTAAGTTACATTAGTATTTAATTCTGAACTTGCAAAATGTTTTTAAAATCACTTAACACCTTGTCAATTGACTCATGCAATTTATTCATTTATTTATATGCCACCTTTATTATTTTTACAAATGGTTTAATAAACCAGTAAAAAGGTATTCACAGAACCTTAGTGCAACAGTTTTCCCGAAAATAAGACCTCCCCAAATAATAAGCCCAATTAGGCTTTTGAGCATATGCACTAAAATAAGCCCTACCTGGAAATATTGCAACACAGCAGCAGCCATGAGGTGACCATGCTCGCTGACTCCTACACCTCAAAAATAATACCACCACTCCGTAAATAAGGCCAAGTGTTTATTTTGGGGGGGGGGGTGTCAAAAGAATATAAGACCCTGTCTTATTTTCAGGGAAACATGGTAATATATTTATTTGTCAATTGATTCTCCTGTTTATGTTTGGTAGTCCCCCTCACCTCCCCAAAAGAAGCATTATAGATAAGGTTGATCATTGCAGAGATAGCAAGGAGCCCTAGTGTATTGCTTTGTGGGGATAGTTACATTCTTCAACTATGTCTGTTAGGAAGTTGCTGAGACAAAAATAATCCAATTGCTTCAAGATGTGGTCATAGCTTTACTGCCTTGGCCTCTGCTTCTGTCCTGAAACAGATTAACCACAGTTGTTCATAGGCTTGCTAATAGTTTGGAAGATACTGCACTGTCAGCCAAAACTGAGAAACTCCTTTAACATTAGTGAGTTTAAGTACGTGAATTTTACTTACAGATTGAGGCATCTTCCCCCCAGAAAAGCATAGAGGTGACCTTGAAGAAAATATGCCACAGCTTTTAGGAAAATATGAATCTGGCCTGAAATGAACTAGGAAGGCATGAGAAAGAAGCTTAACTTTGTCTCACCTTAATGTAATACACTTAATAAAACAAATGGAGGGACGGAGGAAAGGAAACCCTTCAGACTTTTACAGTTCTGCCAAAGTAGCCAATATAGACTACTTTAGAGTTTTGGTATTTCTTGAAGTGGCTTGGTCTACATACAATCTGATGCTTTTGTCATGTATTGAAATATAATCACTGTTCACCCAGCCCCCATCAACAAGGACTTATGATTGCTGGAACTGATGAGGGATTTGTCCAGAAACTATTTCAGGGGCAACACTGGCTCTGGGCAGACTCACATCCCCCTGCCTTTGATAGTTCTCTTGGAGTCACAATTTCTAGCTGAGTAGCAGCTAGAGTCATGCCCAGGAAGCCTTCTGCAGCTTTGGCTGATGCAATCTTTTTAGATTAAAAGGCCCTGGTAACACATATCGATGCTTTCATTATCTTGAGATTGGATTACTGGTATTTTTATACTTTACTACCGTACTTTTCAGAGTATAAGACGCACCTTCCCCCCAAAAGGGGGTGAAAATTTGAGTGCATCTTATACACTGAATGTAGCCCCACCTACCCACCAACCCTTTGGCCTTTGCCTCCCAGCAATTTACTTTTTTGCAGCAAATGGGGCTTCAATAAACTATAGCAATCCCTGCAGCCTGAAACAGCTGATTATCGGGAGAAACTGAAAGTGAGACTGAAACTTGCTATTTGCTCCAGGTGGCAAATTGCTAGGAGGCAGATTTTTTTTTTCTTGTGCTAATCAGGCTGTTTGTTGCAAGGCGGTAAGTCAAGAACTATAAATGCCTTTAGAATGTTTAAATTATTAGACTTATTTTTTAAAGACTGCTTTAGTATTATTATTATTATTATAGACAACAAAATGAAGAAGCTTTTTAAAATAAATGCTTGATCTGAATAGGCCCAGTGCTATTGTTTTAAAAAGTGCTATTCTTTTAAATAGCAGTGAATAACTATACTTCCAGAAAGCACATCAATTTTAGCAGCATCTGTACAAGTATAGTCTGAAATATAACACTACAAACAGTGTATATTGTCTGTACTGTTTGTTGCAAGTAGGCAAATTGCTGGGAGGCAGATATTTTTCCCTTGTTTTCCTCCCCAAAATCTAGGTGGGTCTTATACGTCAGAGAGTCTTATACTCCAAAAAATACGGTATATTCACTATACTTGTAACTGCCTTAGACTTCTCTGATGTGCTGACCTGAGAATCCAAAGAATAGGTTGCCTCAGTCTTCTTCCTATTGGAGACTGAATCCTTTTAACTTTTTCTGCCACGCCTCTCCCAGCTGATTCCCAGTTTTGATTCAGCCTAACATCCAAGGAGACATGTGTAACAAAGCTAATTAGAACAAAGGATTGGACTTTCTTTGGATTCTCAGATCAGAGAGGAATTTATTTAAAATAGTTGGCAGCCTAATTCAGCCTTCTGGGTGCCAGAGAGGCTCAACCTGCCACTTTTAAGTTTACCTGAAAACTTCAGTTAGGGCAGAACATGACAGCTTGCCTGTTGCCAAGTGAAAGAAATAGCAAAGTTAGACCATATTGTGGGCATGGTGTTGGTTGCATGGTGTTTCTGAGTAGGAGTCTTAAATGTTGGTTTGGACTTGTGAAGTCATATACGTTTGGGGTTTTGTGGCATCATCCTTTTCCAGATGGAGTCTGCCTTCTCTGTTGGTCTGCCAGGGAAGGGATGCTTCAACTCCCTTTGGGTATAAAAAGAATGTGTGTTCAAAAGTAGACTTTTTTTTGTGTGGTAGCCTGATACGTTGGATCACTGTACTCTAAAAGTCCGGATGGTTCCCGGTTAGATAGTTAATCACATAAAATAAGATGTCCAATTTATGAAAATTTTGACCCCCTCCCCCCTCATCTACATGTTACAATTATTCTCTTACATACAAATGATTTTCTCATCAACAATACAAATTAGACATTCTAGCAAAAAGAGCAAGCCAAGGAAAAAAGCGTAAGATGAGGTAAGTGAAGGGGAAGGAAAGAGAAGAACAATGCTGGATGGAAATGAAGGGGAAAGAGGAAACAGTGAATGAAAAATAAAAAAGAGGTATTGTCTAGAGGATTCTTTTTTCAAAAAAAGGTTAACAATTCAGGGATGCTGCAGTCATTTGCTCTAGTATCTTGTTTTTCTCTGAATAAAAGGACCTCCTCTGTAGTTCATGGGCAAATTCTAGCTGTGATTAAAACGGTTGATTTTATATTAGGAAGAAATTCATGTTATCATTTAGAAAATACGTAAGATGAGAAACTCTCTTCATTTTTCTGCAGCGCATAAGTAGAATTGCATAGAAAGCAGGAATCATGAAGATAGCTTGGTGTGCCTAGGTCAGGGGTCCCCAACCTTTGCAACTTTAAGTCTGAAGGACTTCAGCTCCCAGACTTCTCCAGCCAGCTTCTCCAGCCAGTCTGGGAGCTGAAGTCCTTCAGACTTAAAGTTGCAAAGGTTGGGAACCCCTGGGCTAGGTGACTTTCCCTGATGGACACAGGATAATGTAATCATCTCAAGACTAAAGGGGGGGGGGGTTGTGTGGGTGCCAAAATCAGCTACAATGCCACTTAGATAGCCAGAAACTTTATGCCTGAGTAAAACACCTGGATCCAGGTATGCCTGCCTTATAACTGAACTTATATAAAAGTCAGAAATGAAGCAATAGACATGAGATTGTTGAACATTCCTAGAATTGTTTTTGTATGCAGTGGAATAGAATGCTATGTCCAGCAGGATGAAGCAGAACAATAGAAAAAGGCCTAGTGGTCCATTGAGTCTGGCCTCTGAGTCTTTTTAATTTAATTTAATTTTTTGGGGATGATGGACATGTTTATGCCAAACATGTTTAAACTCAGTTACTGATGACTGATCCACTATTTTTCTTGGAAGTTGGTTCCAGGCTTCCCCCACTACTCTTTCTGTGAAGTAATACTATCTAAGGACCCTCCAGAAAGAACTACTGAGCAGACAAGCTGGTGGAGAAGGCTGTAAATTTTGGAGGACAAAATTTAAGGGAGAATAGCCTGACAAAGGTGGCAGAATACAAGAAAACCAGGCTATGCTTGACCCTAGATGAGCTGACAGAGGCTATGTGAATCTGAGATGGAGACAAATAGAAAAGAGACTCTAAATTGTTCCATTTGGAATTGTTTGAATAGCACTGTATGTCTTCCGGGTGCGCTTCAAGGTATTAGTCATCATTTTTAAAGCGCTCCATGGCTCGGGACCTAGCTATCTGCGGGATCGGATCCTGCCTCATACATCCTCACGGCCGATTGGCTCCCACAGAGAGGGACTTCTCCGGGTGCCGTCCACTAGACTCTGTCAGCGGGCGACGCCCAGGGGAAGCGCTCTCTCTTCGTGGCGGGCCCAGCCCTCTGGAACGACCTTCCCCCCGACATCAGAACAACCACGGACTTCCGCTCCTTCCGTCTGAAACTAAAAACTCATCTTTTCCGTTTGGCCGGCCTTGGGTAGCCTCTCTCTACAGGGTCTAGCTGTTTTAATTGGGTATTTTAGCAGGTTAAGGGGATTTTAGCACAGGCCCAGATTTAATTTGTTTTTAATTGTATTTGTATATTTATTGTATTGTGGTTTTAGTTTTCCCTGTGCACCGCTCCGAGTCCCTACGGGGAGAGGAGCGGTCTATAAATTAAATCATTCATTCATTCATTCATTCATTCATTCATTCATTCATTCATTCATTCATTCATTCATTCATTCATTCATAACTTGTCCCAAAGATGCTTTTCCAAGAGGCAACTGGACTTTGTTTTTCTTTGAAATTGTTTCACTTCTTACCCAAGAAGCTTCTTTAGTTTTCTTCAGAACTGAAAAAGCTTCATGGATAAGAAGCAAAATGTCTTCAAGGAAAAAACAAAGTCTAGTTGCCTTTTGAAAAAGCATATTTGGGACAACCATGACCTGGAAAATCTCCATAGATGTATTCATAGCTTCTTAAGTCAAGCCCACTTTATCTATTTGAAATACATAACCATTATTTACCTAAAAAAACCTGTAACAATAAGTACTAAAATTTAGGGGAGAGTGATGTGTGTGTTTGTGGAAATGTGTTGCCGCTCTTTCCCATCCAATAACTCTGTGATTTCAGACACTGCCTTCTTCAAACAGGTTTTCTTTGTATTTTCTACTTATGATGGCCAACATACATTTCTAAATATACCCAACAAAACTTACTATCTGAAAGTACCAATGATTCCAAATAATAGACTAACCTTCCTAGGCTGGTAAGACTAATGAACGTGATTGTTTTTATGATTGTTCAGATGGGCTTTTCTCCAAGCTGGCTGGCACCATTGCTTTTGGCTTTCCAAAGATCCCTCAAGACCTGGTTGTATCAACAAACTGGAGACCCTAGGAAACAGCTGAACTAGTGAGATGGCTGTGTTGTTATTAGCATTCCTTTGCCCATTTCTTTCTTAGCTGTATTTTTATAGTTTTTAAATATTTTTTTATTGTAATAATTGTCATTTTTTTATTTATTACTTTTTTTAGCTTTATTGAACCTAGATAATGACATATATAGCCACCCAGTAACTTCATTTGTGAGATGAGTGACTATATATGTCATGATCCAGGTTCAGGACACTGGATTTGCCTACCTTGCTATTTTAAGAAGTTGATTGTTCATTATTTTCTGATTGTTAAGAATTTTCTTAAGAGCAAGTTACATCAAGCCAGGAGAGTTTCCTTCTTCTCTGAATGAAAAAAGTTTTATGTAAAAACAACAACAAATGATTGTGGATATCCAATCATTCAATATATGGAACCTCTGTCAATGTAACAGTATCCTATTTCAGATGTCAGATTGATATTCTATAAAATATATTCTAAAAAAACATAAATTTGAATGAATAAACCAAGTAAAAGAAAAAAAGACAACACATTAAAATATCAATGTTAAAATTAATGACAAAAATGCAGTTTTAAATCATGACAATGCAAATTGCCAATTGCTGAAATGAGTAAATACAGAGAAGGCCAGGGGAAAGACAAGGAGATTTTCAAATTAATGATCATTTGGAAAGATTGAGGTAATTTGTATATACTGTGATGATAGTGTATAATTAGTGTACATTAGTCTTACTAGCCTAGAACTGTATATCCATACACAGTATATAGACAGTGCATTGATGTTGTTATCTAGTTTGGGTAATGAAGTGTCTGCAAGAAAATAACCACCTTCAGAGAGTATTAAGGATCCCTCATTTCAACCTTGAGCTTCAAATACTCTTCTTTATTAATTGAATATAAAGGCAAAATTCCAGTTATAGTTTAACATTTCCCAAATCTGCATGTCTGTCCATATTGCTTTTCCCAGGAACCCTGGAGAATTGTCACTTCTAAATATTATGACATATGTAACATTAATTGTAATTATTTGAGTATCTTTCATTGTTAAGCCTTGTTTGTTTTAAGAGACAGTAGAATCTTAATTAAGCACAGTACTACAGTGTTTGTAACAATGCACACAAGTGTGCATTGTTACAAACACTGTAGCACTGTGCTTAATTTTCTTTGCGCTTCAAACCAAAGGTGGTATTCAGCAGGTTCTGACCAGTTCTGGAGAACCAGTAGCGGAAATTTTGAGTAGTTGGGAGAACCAGTAAATACCATCTCTGTCTGGCCCCGCCCCATCTATTCTCTGTCTCCCAAGTTCTAGCTGATCGGGAGGAAATGGGGATTTTGCAGTAACTTGTCCCTGGAGTGGGGTGGGAATGGAGACTTTACAGTATCCTTTCCCTGCCACACCCACAAAACCACATCCATAGAACCAGTAGTAAAAAAATTTGAATCCCACCACTGCTTCAAATCTAGTGTTAAAATCTACCGTAGTACTTCTCAATATGTACTAAGGCTATGCAACACTTTGAATTTAAAGACAAAAAGTGTTTCAAGGTGTATTGGAATGTTTGTTTAGCATTTTCTACAACTCATAATTGAGTTATGATAACTGATAACTATCTACTAGTACAGGGTAGTCAACCTTTTTATACCTACCGCCCACTTTTATAACTCTTGTTAGTAGTAAAATTTTCTAACTGCCCACCGGTTCCACAGTAATAGTGATTTATGAAGTAGGGAAGTCAATTAAATTAAAAAAAGGAAAGTGCTTCAGTATCAGACAAAACCCCTACCGCCCACCATGAAAGCTGGAACACCCACTAGTGGGCGGTAGGGACCAGGTTGACTACCACTGTTCTAGTACTTGAAAGTTTGTCACAGACAAGATAAGGTGCGCTTATTCTCCAAGGCACCAGAGGGCAGGCAAGAAGGCAATGGGTGGAAACTTGTTAAAGAGACATCCAACTTAGAAGTAAGGAGAAATTTTCTGACATTGAGTACAATCAATCAATAGAGCAACTTGCCTCCTGGAGTTGTGGATGCGCCATCGTGGAGTTTTTCAAAAAATAGACATGACATCCATTTGACTGGGATGGTATACGGTCTCTTGCCTTGAGCAGAGAGTTGAACTAATAAACCTCTGAGGTCCCTTCCAGTCCTTAATGATACTTGTCTTTTCTGTGGGGAAAGATATATTTGGCTTAAAGAGTTGCAGACAGATGCTCTGTGTCCCCACACACTTGAAATACTTTTTTTACCTTTGAATTTGAAGTGTTGCATAGCTTTAATACATTTTACATCATGTTTTGCAAATTATATCAAGGAAAACAAAAAGTGAGCCTGTGATCCAAAGAATTATATATGCCATGTTTTATTTCAGAGGTGGGTTGAAAAGTGGGTGGGGGAGAATCATTAGAGGTTTGCACACTTCCTTACTTGTGTAAGCAGAATGAACACAGGTAAGGTCCTGTTGAACTAAATTGGGTATAATTTATGGTAAGCAGGAAATAAATATTTGTAAATATTTTCCTTGCTTCCAAAAGCAGAGAAAAAGTATGTTCAGATAAAACTTGTGCATACAAGTTTTAATGCATTTAGTAGCAATCTTTCTGCACAACTCTGTTTTGCTGTTTCATCCTCTACCCACCTTGGCTCCAGGCAATACCCTGAAATAATTTACAAAGCTACTTTGCAAAGTCAGAAAACCACTTTGTTGCCTAATGAGATTTAGGGATTTAGTGTATATTTTGCATATCCAAGTTTATTAAACCAGAATATGGTCATCTAAATATAAGAAATCTCCAAGAAACCTTTGAGAGATTCTGATGTTCTCTGAACATAATTTTAGTGCACTACTCCTATAGTAAGAAATATATCCTTTTATTTAATCACTGCTGTTTCTTGTAAGATTAAGCTAGATATTTGATTCCATGATGTTCTACTGGCCAGAAAAAGACATATGAGAACGTTTGTCTTTCGAGTTTTTAACTTCATATTTTCAAATCTACTTTGTGATTTTTTCCCATTTGATCTTAATTTAAACATATGTTTTATTTCCTTTTTTGAAATTGAATATGTATATAGGACTTCCTTGATACTTTTCTTGGAGTCTAGCAAAAGAACATTTATTTCAAAATTTGGGCTTCCTCTTAATAAATAATACATTCGTTAAAAAGAGCTGAAAAGATACAACCTGGAAAAAATGCAATTTATTTGCTGGTCAAACAGTAGACTCAGATACATTTGTACATCTTGATAATGTGCAAAGCAACATTTATTGCTTTGGTCGGTTATTGCCCATTATTTTTAATTTTTTATTAAATTAGACAGCAAACATTTGCTACATTAAAATTAGTATGGAAATTGATATGCTGCATTTCTGATTTCACATGTGTATCTTAATATAGGAACATGTGTTTCCTTTTGCTGCTTAGCCTTGAGATACTTAAACATCCTTTGTTGTTCAGGCAGCAGCTGTTATGAATTGATGGATAAACAGGGCATCATTGTAAGTCATTATTATGGGAGAAGAACAGTTGATGATGGAAACTGCCTCTGGCATTCTTCTGCAACCACTAAAAGAAAATAAGATATGTCTATAGGTTGGCAAAAATTAAATATAAGAAAGATTGAGTAACGGTCCACGATTTTGAGTTTTTGAAAGGTGATTTAAATACATTATATATTGTTATATACTTTGTGATTATTTTATTATAAAGTCTATCAAGGTTGTCAATTATTCAGTACAATGATACCTTGGTATTTATTGAACTGGTTTGAAACTCATCAAATGGGGTACTCAGTGCATTTTGACTTGAAAAATTTGTCCCAGTACTCATCATTTGTTTGCTACTCACACAAGCTAGAACTTGTCAATGTGATTGCCTTGTGACTCACTACATTATTCCTTACTAGCCATTCCCGGCCACGCGTTGTTGCTGTGGCCCAGTCTGGTTAAATGGCCAACCAATCTGTGTGTAGATCTACACCTGCACACACAAACACGTACACACAGCCACCGTATATCCCCCAACCTACCTACCTACTGTATTTCTCCCTCTCTCTCTACCTACCTACTGTATTTCTCCTTGCATCTTATGGACAGAATATTTTATGTCATAAAGGAAGATGACATAATACCTGTGGCCCACTGCTTACATTTCCATTGCGTGTACCTGGCACAGGTGTGACATCTACACAATCTATATATGTCATTGGTGCTGTATTTGTAAGGAACGTTGTGTGAAAATTTGGAAGCGATCGGTGCAGTACTTTCTGAGATTAGTGGTTTTGAACAAACTCATAGTTACATTTTTATTTATATAGATGGGAAAATTTTGTTTGGTACTCGTTGTTTTTGGTATCTGATCCTGGAACCACTTAACAATGAGTACCAAGATGCCACTATATTTGAAGGCTATAAGCTGACCAAGGCAAAAATGATAGTATATCCTCCTCCTCTCTCTCTCCTCTTTCCACCCCTCTCTTTTCACCAAAATATCTAATTATGAACAATACTCATAAATTTCTGCTGCATCACATGGCAATACTTTCATTCTCCAAAATAGTTTTAAATCAGCTATGCAATTATCTTCAGCTTTACTGTTCCAAAAGTGCTTTTTCCAAAGGGCAACTGGACCTTCTTGGTATTTTCTTTGAAAACGTTTCACTTCGCATCCAAGAATCTACTTCAGTTTACTTCTTCATAACTGAAGATGTTTCTTGGATGAGAAGCAAAATGTTTTCAAAGAAAACACCAAGAAAGTCCAGTTGCCTTTTGGAAAAAGCACCTTTGGGATAACCATGACATGGGAGTATATGACAATTCGGCATGGCCAAATCACGACAGCTAACTCGCCACAGCCAACTTGCCACAGCCAACTTGCCACAGCCAACCCACTATAGGACAACTTGTTGCGAGACAAGAATTTCACTAATATTAAAGAAATGGTGGACTAGAATCATTAAAGAAAGGATGCAAAAAGAGGGGCAGAATGAAATGCAAATGGCAAAAATTAAAATATTTTTATTTATTTTAAATAATTAAACAGAATTGTTAAATTATCCTGCATTGAGTTGTCCCGTGGTGAATTAGCCACGACAAGTTGTCCTGCTGCAAGTTGGCCATGATGAGTTGGCCATGGTAACTGCAGCAAGTTGGCTGTGCCAAGTTGTCCCATTCCCATGACATGGATGATTGAGAATCTCTCAATTTCCATAGACATTCAGCCTTACTGATACTAAAACAGGAGTGGGTTGCTGCCAGCATTACTGCCAGTTCGGTGCCTCAAAAATATCTAATTATGAATAGTACTCATAAATTTCTGCTGCATCACATGGCTCACTTTGCTCGTGCACATGCCAGGTGTGCGGTCCACACGTGTACGCATTTGCAAATAAAAAGGTTTGTGCATGTGCAAAACCTTAAAAAAGGGGGGGAAATAAATTTTTGCCCTGAAAATTGTTCTGCGTATGTGCAGAACCGAAAAACAAGATGGTGACCCTGTAGGAGAACCAGTTTGGGGATGTGGCAGGCTTGGGTCACTGCTGGTTCTAGTGACCCAGGCCGCCAAATTACTACCGGTTCAGCTGAACCAGTCCGAATGGTAGGAACCCACCTACCAGGTTTTACCAATACTAAAATGCTAGGAGCTGGCAAGGAATATTGTAGCCACCCAGTCATGACACTGGTAGTTGGAGGCAGCCTATAAACTCCATAAACCCCATTAATAAATACAGAACCAGCAAATGTTCCCTTTAGTCAGTGAATAGGAGATTTTAAATATCACCATGCTGTCAGTGCCTTACTGTCTTTATTATAGCAATTATTGGAGTATAAAAGTATGTTACCCTGGCTTCATATAGAAAAGGGGAAAATAACTTGCCAGCTTCTCTCCCCTAAATTCTCAGTATGTATTGAATGTATTTAGCTGTCTTCTACAGAATCTGAGTTTTAGTTATGAATTAAAAGACTGTCGAGGTAGTTTTCTTCCTTTATCTACCTTCTTGTTTAAAGCTAGAATAATGACAAGACATCTTAATTTTGCAGCCAGATGCTTTTTCCAGTGGTAGCAACGGGGGCTGCAGGCTTTAGTGAAGAGTTTTTATATAAAGTAAGCAAGGAGGGCAGTGCTTTGCTGGAGCCCAAAGAAAAAAGGTTGGCATTTAAATGGCAGGCAGAGTGGGGCAAGGATACAACTAATGCTCCAGGATGACAAATTGTGAAAGAGACATTTTGCCATTTGAATTGTATCACACTCGAACCAGAAGGAAAATGTGGTTCAGCTTCCCGAAGCAGGCCACTTTATGAGAACATAAATGTGCTGATCTGGATTGGAAGGCAGATTTGATGTAGGAGAGGGCCTATTTGAAAATGCTATATATGGTTATCATCTGATTGATACATTGATCTATCTATGTCTTGGGGGGAGAAAGAGGCTCATAGGCATTAAATGTATATATCCATTTCTGAAACAAAGGAATCAGACAGCTGCAAGTTAGAAGACTGATTGCTTGGCAGTTTCCAGAATTAAAATGGAGAGGAGGAAAAGAGTTAATTGCTGATCTTCACCAGCTGTTATGAAGATCTGCATACTCAGCATTTGTGGCTCTGATTGAATATTTTAAATTGCTTTCACACACTTCCCCTCTTCTCTGTGTTTAGAATTTCAGAGCCTTTAGTATTTACAGATGAGCTTGCTAACAACAAACAGAACCATTTGCTGCAACAAGCCATGGAACTTTCGCAGTAGAGCATGAATCCTAGACGTTATATTTTTGTCTTTAAAAACGACTGATTTACATACATTCCTTTTAGCATCTGTCTCCTATCTGACTGATCTTCAAATTCCAAGCTGCTTTGACCGTGTTCCACATGAGCGCTCACTCCTGGGGACTAAATTAGATGAAGAGCCACAACTGTTGAATTGCCCATTGTTTCCTTTTCTAGGGCCAGTGTTTAATCCGAGGGAATATAAAACATTCAATTATTTGTAGATGAGCACTAGTAGTGAAATCTCCTAAGCAGGAAGCTACTCTATTCTTCTAGAATAGCTACTATTCTAGCTGGATGCACCTGAAACAATTTCCACATGGAAATGAGTAAGCATGGCGTTTCATGATCCTGTTGATCTCTTTATCAGCAGCCTGACCAAGAAATTGCACTTAGGATGCTTATTCAGGTTATGCAGCCTCTCTTTCCTGCCATTCATTGTCATTGATCTTGTTTCTGTCTCTCTTCTAGCCACAGTCACTCATTCAGATAGAAACTTACCTGAATCTGTTTTGTTGATGTCAGGGGAGTGCTAATGCAATTAAGAAATTTTAATTGGTTCACTGACATATTATTGACAGTAGTTTATTGCTGAGTTATTTGGTAGTTTAAACATGGATAATTATCCACTTTTCAGATCAGGAAAAAATGTCTCTGGAATAAGACAAGAAACTTTGATTTTTATTTATAATCTAAGAAAGTTGGCCTTCTGCAGGATGTTGAAATGTGGTTTCAGGCCTTGAGTCAGGACATTTCTTCCTTCCCTAGGGAGATTGGAGAGGAAGGGATCACAAGAGAGTAAGCAGGCACATAATGGGGAATCATTGGGATGTTTGCGTAGTGCACTCAGGGCTACCAGCACCACTGCATTACTTTCAATGTGCATTCCCTATTGTGTGCCTTTTTACTCTCTTGTAATCCCTTCTCCAATTTCTCTGCTCAGAAAGGAAAAAAGAAAAACAGAAATATGTGCTGACTGTATTGGCGATTAGGTGACCAAGGGATGCTGTGAAAGTTGCAAATGAGGGCATCATAAATTCCCATCACCTTCAACTGGGTGAAACAGTGCATCATAGGGCAACTATTTATTTTTTTTCAGCACTGTTGTAACTTTGAATGGTCACTAGACAAGGCAGTCAATAAGCAAGGATTGTTTTTACTGTATGATTGAGTTTAAAACCCTATGATTATACAACTTCCTTGTTATGTTTATTTACTGCTTTATTTTACCTTTTGAAAATTGTATTTCTTTCTTTTTTTCCTTGAAGCGCACCCGGCCTTCCGGGTGAGCTTCAAGGTGTTAGTAACCATTTTTAAAGCGCTCCATGGCACGGGACCTGGTTACTTGCGGGACCGCCTCCTGCCGCATACCTCCCTTAGACATGTCCGCTCCCACAGAGTGGGCCTCCTCAGGGTGCCATCCGCCGGACAATGCCGATGGGTGGCCCCCAGGGGGAGAGCCTTCTCTGTGGTGGGGCCTGCCCTCTGGAACGACCTTCCCCCCGACCTTCGTATCATCACGGACCTACGCCTCTTCCGCTGGGCATTAAAGACACATCTATTTCAAGAGGCCCGCCTGGCTTAGTTTTTAATGGATATAGTTTTAATTTGATTTGATTTTAACCCTTTTTTAATCCAAATTTTAGCACAGACTTTAATTTAATTTATTTTTAAACTCTTTTGTATTGTATTGTTTTATATTTTTTATATTTCTGTGCACCGCCCTGAGTCCCCTAAGGGAGATAGGGCAGTATATAAATCTGATTAATAGAATAATAAAAAATAAATAATAATAAATAAATAAAATAAAGTTTTCTATTTTTTTTTAATAAAAATGTCAAATCAATGCGTGAACAGTGGCACCTGGGCACCATACATTCCAAAACAAACAAAACTAATCAGGTTAAACATTATTATTGCATTCAGTCAGCTTGTGAAATTCCCATAACAATACACATCTATATTAGATTACAGCATATCATTATTCAGTTATTCCACCTATTTCTCATTATTCCAACAAGTCGGCCTAGCGTAGCCCTCCGTTTCTGACTATATTTATAAATTTTAATTTTTTAGGGTTTTAAAGGGTTTTTAGCACGGGTTTTAAGTTAATTTAATATGTTTTTAATAGTATATATTGTTTTGTAATGGTTTTAATAATGCCTGTGCGTCGCCCTGAGTCCTAACAAGGAGAAGGGCGGGGTATAAATTCGAAAAATAAAAATAAAATAAAATTATTACTTTCATTTTATCAAATAAAACTGTAACTCATTAATATTCCCTTTATTTCTATCTCTTACGCTAGCTTATTATTATTTCGGTTAGCCCTGGAGTTAGAATCATTCTTCTGCATCATACAAACAGGGGGCTCTCCCTAAATTTTTCAACAAGCAAAATACGTCAGAGTTGTCATTCTTCTGCTTTCCACATTTTTCAATGATGGCTGTTCTTTTTCTTAGACATCTTTAAATGATTGAAGCCTATGTAAGTGTTTCAAAGTGCAACAAATGTACCCCCCTAACTTCTAAATTTTAAATCTGGTATCTGTTTTGCATTCTGATCTTTGGTATTGGCCTCTGCAAAGATACTTGGCCAAAATATCTCCCCAAACACAATTTTTTTTCTTGTCTTGTGCTCAGTGAAGTTCTGAAACATGTTTTTCGTAAAACAAATAGCACTGTAATGAATACATACTATATTGATCACATCAAACAGCTTCAAACTTGCATTTTCCAGATGAGCATCCCAGTAAGCGTTCAGTTTGTATATGTAGTGGAACATAAACACATTTGATTTATATATAAGCATTGGGGGGTGGGGGTGGGTGCATGTGTCCATATATGTATATGTCCATGGAGGTAGGTACTAAATTAAAATTAGAAGTATACATTTGTCAAACCTGCTACATTAGATTCCAACTAATTTCGGATATCATATTTCTTTTACTTTTTTTCTGGAACACCCTGTTGTTGAGTAAAAGCAACTCTTATCTCTTCAGGGAGGAAATGCAATTGTCTTTTGCTGTGTAGGATTATCCGAATAAGCCCTTGAAGTCTCTTTGTATATGTCAGATGTGAGTAATGGCGATACTAGTCTGTAAATGTTTAATCTACCAAGCATAAGAAAATGATCAACAACCCAGCTCTGGTGCCTTAGCCTTATAAATCTAGCTGTGTAAAGGAGCCTACTGCTGAGCATGGCATTTGTGTACTATTGGTGCCCTGGTGACCATGAGCATTTTACTTATTGTATATTGTTAAGGTATACGCTTAAAATAAACCTCTTCTTTCTGCACCAAATTGTTCCATTTTAACTATACAAGTTCGAATGGAATGTATGAATGTCACTTTATACCAATATATTGTACATCTCCTAGGGAGGATGTGCAGACTCTCTATTGCAGAACATTATCCCTGTAGTATGCTTCTAGACTGTTGTCAGGTTTGGGAGTTGGTTGCTGGGGGTAAGTTTGGGTGTATTGTGTTCTCCTTTCTCAATAAACAATTCTAATCAGTGAGGGGCCAAGGAACCAACTTCTGCCCCTTTTTGTTTAACATCTACATGAGACTGCTGGGTGGTTCACTGGTTCATAATTCAGTCTTACCAATATGCAAATCATACCCAGTTGTATCTCTAGACCCCAAGCTGGCTAACTGATGCCATCAGTTCTCTGAACTAGTGCCTAGAGCTGTATGGGCTTGGATGGGAAAGAACAGACTTAGATTCAATCTTGCCACGCCTGAGTCACTATGGGTTTTTAGGCTCCTTGCACCTGATGGTGTAGATGAGGTTGCACTACCCAATCTGGAGATCCTTCAGACTTGAAGAGTAGTGGCAGCTATGGCCGAGAGGGCTTTTGTATATCTTCATTTGGAGTTCTAGTTGTAGCCATTCCTGAATTAGGTAGCCTTCTAGACAACTGCTCTTGCCTTAGTCACCTCATTGTTGGACTGTAACAATATGCTGTATGTGGCTGTGTCTTGAAGATCACACAAAAACAATTGCTGGCTTATAATAGTAGTACAGGTTGCACAAATAGCAAGGCAGGCAGTGTTGCACGGGTCTCCTCATGCCACTTGATAACATTGCTCCGCAAGCCACAGTAGTTGCCAGTAAGTTTCCACATACAATTTAAGATACTGGTTGTCATCTATAAAATCCTCTGTGGTATAGGATCAGGTTCTTTGTCAGATAATCTATTTTCCATGGTTTCTGCCTGTCCAGTAAGATCAGACGTGGTCGGTATGCCTTAGATTCTCTCAATTAAACAATGTCAGCTATCCATGTTGCAACACATTCCCTCTAGAACCTTGATGGCGAACGTATGGCATGAGTGCCAGAAGTGGCAGAGAGAGCCATCTCCTGGCATGCGAGCCATCGTCCGTTGCTCTTCCAGGTTCCGGTGTGCCGGCCAGCTGGTTTTCACATGTGCGGGAGTACTGGAAACCAGAAGAGCAGTCTTTTGATGTGCATGTGAGTGCCGGGAAGATGATCTTCTGGTTTCCAGTGCACACTGGTCACCTGGTCTTCCGGTTTCTGGCATGCACGCTCACGTTTTGGCACTCAATGCCGAAAAGGTTTGCCAACACTGCTCTAGAATAATATCCATAGTGTCCCCACTTTGACAACATTTCAGAAGTCTTCAAAAACCTGGCTGTACACCCAGATCTTGGGGCAGGCTGTTTTTAGAACCCTGATCAATTAACTGATATGTGCTTTATCCAGATAGTATATTCTTATTGTTTGTTTTATTTTAAATATAAGCCTCTCAGAATTGTTCTGAAACCAAGCAGCTTCTAAATAAATAAACAAATTAAGCATTGTATTATGTTTGTTATTTAGTTAATCAAATGGTAATATTTTTCTTTTGCTCTTTTTAGCTGTTGGGGCTCAAGCAAAGATATCTTTCACTAAAGAGCCATATTCTCAGGATGCGTTGCATGGTCGTAGTGCCATTTTGCGCTGTGAAGTGAAAGACCCTAAAGACATTGAATTTGAGTGGTTACAGAATGAGGAACCTATTCAGGACACTGAACGGCGTTTCAAAGAAGGGAGCAACCTTCAGTTTGCATCTATTGATCGTCAGCAAGATGGTGGGAACTTCCAATGTGTTGCCAGGAATGTAGTTACTGGAGAAGAAGCTCGGACAACAAATGCATCTTTCAACATAAAATGTGAGCATTATCTTTGTTACTAACTTACATTGATGTTCCATCCACCTGTCAAAATGGAGAGAAAAGGGAAGATATAAAACAAATGTGTTCTTTAAATAAGCCAACTTGACTTCCGCAGCAAATGCACTCATGCAACAGGAAGCATTGGTTAACCATAACTCTCTAGTATCTGCATATGAAAAATATTGGTTTGGATGGACAGCTCAAATCCTTTCATGGTAAAACTTGAAAGGAGCATTGTTCATGAAGAATATAGTCTACTTACTATTTCATATTCAATGTCTATTCAATACTAATGCAGTTAATGAAAACAATGCTAGTAATAAAGTACAAATATAAGGTTTGATACATGTCAGATGTTGCTAAACTATATGGCTTAAATTAACAGGGAACCATTTACATAACTGTAATTAATATGTAATTCAAAAAAATAAAAGGATGGAATCCATAAAGTTAAAGCAGAAATTGCATGAAAATATATAAAATATTCATGGGAAGAACAACTCAATGAAATGTATTTATTATTTATTTTATTTATTAGATTTTCATCTAATAAAGGTAACTCAAGGTGCCGAGCAGAGGTGGGTTTGCACAGGTTTGAGAGAACCGGTACTGGTAATTTGGCCTTGGTCACAGAACCGGCAGCAACCCAAGCTGGCCACGCCCCTGAACCAGTTCCCTGGTTGCCAATGCCATTATCAGCATGGTTTTTAGTAGTTTTTCCCATTCTTTGTGCATGCGCAGAACAATTTACAGTGAACTGCATACACATGCATGAAGCAAGCTGGTACCAACGCCAGTAAAAACCCACCCCTGGTGCCAAGCATATGTAATACCCCTTCTTCCTTTTATTTTCCCTATAATATCAACATATTGAGGTGAGCTGGGTTGAGAGAGAGTGACTGGCCCAAAGACACCCAGCCAGATTTCATGCCTAAGATCTCGTCTCTGGGTTTCTAGGCCAATACCTTAACCACCAAAGCAACCTGGCTCAGATCTATTTTGTTGTACTTACATGTAACCTGCATTTTCTCTCAAACTAGTTCTAATGTTGACTAATAATAATGTAACATATGTGTTAAAAGAATTTTTTTTTTTGACCTGAAATCCTTTTTTCCTGTGGGTTAGCGAAAAAGTTTTTTTGTTTATTGTGCGCGGCCAATTATGGCGGTGAAACTAGTTGCAAACCGACATACAAAATGTTCTGAATGTTATGATACATATTCATCTATCTGCCTTAAATTAGTTTTCAGCTGGAGTTCTTTCATGTAAATTACAGATATATTGTACATCTGTAGAACTATGTACTTATACTTAACATTCATTATTATATTAATAAATTAAATTCAAACATATATTTAACTTACAACTGTTGTTCTTCCTCAAGTCAGCAAAAGCTGTTATAAAATAATATGCCTTCTGTTTTGCTCTGATTCAGACTTTGCTCAGAAGATGCATATTAAAGTAACCTTGTGGAGGATGGAAACATCTTAATTTAATCATAGTCTGGATGCTGCCTGACAGCTTTTAGCTACTGAAATAATGTATGCTATAGATCAGGGGTTCCCAAACTTGAAGACTTGAAGACTGGCTGGAGAATTCTGGGAGTTAGTCCACAAGTCTTCAAGTTGCCAGGTTTGGGAACCCTTGCTATAGATAAAATATATAAATTTCATGATGTCCAACTGCAGAACTTTCTCAATGGCAGGCAGTTATTTTAGAATACTGTTGCATCTTTTAGATTCTAAAATAATGTTGTTTATAGCTTTATATTCAGTAATGCAGAGTACTTGAAAACCAAGGTCCTAACTTGGGCTGAGTCAGCTCTTTGAGTCAGATCAGTGTTACATCTACTGTTAATTCCATTTTTTGTTTAGGGTGAGCCAAGCTAAAAAAGAATTATGGGAGATTTTTCAAAGAGCCAGACATAAGCAAATGAGTCAGTTTTGCATCTTGGCTGTCAGTTGGGTTTAGCACTCCAGCTGTAAATTCACCTACCTGGTGTCGATAACATTTGTCTTTCTCTACTCTTTTCTTTCCAGCCCCTTAATTATTTATTCTTAAATATTGTAAGGAATATGATAAGCTATTTAATAGTTCCCATTGATTATATAGTAGCTTTCACCTGTTATCTCTATTTCATATTGAGATGGGAGAAAATCAGCTCTAGGACTATTTATAAATATTGGCATTGCCAACAGATCCTAAAGCTCATTCCATTTCTCACTCTGCTAGGGAAATATGCATTATTTTTATCTAGTATATTCTTAATTCCTCTTCTGTTATCATGGTTTTCTCTTTACAAATGCTAAACAGGAAAGATTGCATTTTATCTGATTCCTTCTCTGTAAGGATTTCTTTAATAGTTACATGAATACTTTTTTGTAGATTCAAATAAAGTTATAGACAGGCAGTAATGCTACCATTTATGTAAGCAAGAGCAATGCAAGTTACAGCAAAACAAATAATTCACTTGGTTTTGCTTTTCCAGTGCCAGGCATGTGCAGTCACGCCAAGGTGAACTCAATTTTGTACTTCCATAGTGACTGATGAGTTCCAAAGTATACAAAAGGGCTGCGGTCTCAAACTGACTAATTTTTATTGTATTTTTGAAAGGGATTGAAACAGGGAAAGTTGTCTTGAAGAATCCTGTCAGAGTGGAGGATATTCAAAGTTCTTCTACAGTAATGTTGCATTGCCACATTGATGGGCACCCACGGTGAGTCCCTACTTTGAAGGATTCATGCTTATTTTGGGTAACTTTTCCTCCTCCATTCATTAGTGCAACTTGTCTCTTCCAATAACATCTTAGATGAATTTGAGTTGCTCACGCTCTGGTCATCTCAGCTGCCAAAAAAGCCAACACAGTTCTAGGCTGCATAAATAGAAGGATAGAATCAAAATCACGTGAAGTGTTAATACCACTTTATAATGCCTTGGTAAGGCCACACTTGGAATACTGCATTCAGTTTTGGACGCCACAATGTAGAAAATATGTGGAGACTAGAAAGAGTGCAGAGAAGAGCAACCAAGATGATTAGGGGACTGGAGACTAAAACATATGAAGAACGGTTGCAGGAACTGGGTAGTTTAATAAAAAGAAGGATTAGGGGAGACATGATAGCAGTGTTCCAATATCTCAGGGGTTGCCACAAAGAAGAGGAATCAAACTATTCTCCAAGGCACCTGAGGGTAGAACAAGAAACAATGCGTGGAAACTAATCAAGGAGAGAAGCAACTTAGAACTGAGGAGAAATTTCCTGACAGTTAGAACAATTCATCAGTGGAACAGCTTGCCTCTAGAAGTTGTGAATGCCCCAACACTGCAAGTCTTTAAGAAGTTGTTGGATAGCCATTTGTCTGAAACGGTATAGGGCTTCCTGCCTAGGCAGGAGGTTGGACTAGATGACCTCCAAGGTCCCTTCCAACTCTGCTATTGTGATTGTGATCTCCTGGAACACACTCGATGGGGCTACCCTTGAAGAGTATTCAGAAGCTAACCACTGTTGATGATGCCAGTCTGCTTCCTGGTCCAATTCAACATGTTGTTATCATCTTTAAAGCCCATTGTGGCATGGTCCAGGGTATCTGAGGAACAGTCTCGTCCAAGTGGGATTGGCTCCTCTCGTTCACTCCAGCAGGAGAGGATTACTTTGGGTTATGTCTGCCAAAGAACTTTGGCAGGCAGGATTTAAGGGAAGTTCTTTTTCTACTGTACAACCCCCCCCCCCCCAATATTCTCCTGTCAGAGGTGGGGTTGGTCCCCATTCTACTGGTCTGCAGGAAGAGCCTTAAAACCTGGCTCTGCTGACTGGCCTGGTGCCCCAGTAGCAATGCTCTATGGTCTGAGTGGCTGAAGAGAAGATCCCCATTCCCACGTCACCTTTCTTCTTGGTTTTTAATCTTTATTAGTTCATATATTTTTATCTTGTTAGCATTTTGTAAGCTGCTCACTTGCAGCAACAGTGAAATGGGATGCATATAAATTTAATTAAATAACTACACACTTAGAAGAGTTGATTAGCGCAATCCTGAACATGCCAAAGAGGTAGTAGCACCTCTGATGCCTGAATGCCCTTTGCTAATGTGAAGATGGCATAGGTTGGGAATACACAAGGTTATTGTGTAACACAATGTTTGTTAAAAGTTTTGTTTTAAATCTATGAATTTTCATCAAAATACCTACATCCACATCACAGATTTTGTATAAAGAGGTTGTGCATTCATTAGTCGTTTGCTAAGTAATTGCTCTTTTCATCATACTGAGTTTTTAAACTGTCTGTGTTTCATAGCCCAACAAGTCAGTGGTTCCGAGATGGTACCCAAATTGTAGACGACCGCACAATGTACTTAGTCAATAATAAGGAGCGGACCTTCACCATCAAGAGTGCCAATCCAGATGATAATGGCATTTATTACTGTTGCGCTCGGAATGCTGTGAGCACTGTATGCAGCCGAAACAACTTCACCCTCAGTATTATAGGTAATTGGCATTTGTGCTCTTACAAGTGTCTAATCTTGAAAAAGTCTCAAATGTTTTTGTGATGAATATGCATCATGTTGGTAATCTGTTGATTCAAGCGGATTCCGCCTGTTTTATTTGGGGCCATTCCCTTCAGTTTAGTCCCTCTTCTATCACCCCTCAGCCCTTTTACAAGAAAGGCTGGAATTCCAATTTGAACAGCCCACTGTTTCTTGTTTTTAAATGTGTTGGTCATCTTGCTGGTGTCAGCATTCCAAATATCATCCAGAATTAAATCAGAGTCCAAGGCCGAGCTTTCCTCAAAGTTCCAATTTAACAAGAGAGACATGTTGGTACATCTGTGGGAACCCGAATCTAAAAGCTTCCCCGGGTTCCCACCCAGTTGAAAGTGCATGATCTTGCCTCTACACCCACAAGTCCATCACATGCTCCAGTCTTCCACTAATGAAACAGCATAATAAAGAAAGAGAGAGAGTGTGGCAGGCCAAAGATCCTCAAAGGACTATGTCTGCAGGCCTGACAGCTGGTGTAGAAAGCTTAATGCCATGAAACTGACCAGTTCCTTTCTGGATTAATTATTTAGTTAAAACTATAATTGAAAGAACTCAGCTCTTGTAATTCTGTAGCCTCTGTGGTTGGGAATTTCTTTTCCAATGGCTGCGACTCTCGGGGAAGCCTTATTATATATTAAAGCTGTATGGACAGTGGCATAGCACAAGTCTGTTCCTGTTGCATAGTAAGGGTATGCTGCGTGTGTGTGTGGGGGGGGGGTTGCAAGAAGATTAAGAGTGGCTTGTTTTTTTGCTGGCTCTTGGGTGGTAGAGGAAACATGGCAAAGCAGGCATATAAATGAGGTTTTCTTTCCAGTGGAAGGAAAAAAATATTGATTTGAAAGAGAGAATCCAGATGATGAATTGACTTATTCTATTTTTTTCCCCTGTCAAAGATGAAAGTTTTCCCCATCCTGTGATAGTTCCTGAGAACCAAATTGTCAATAAAAATGAGGAGGCTATGTTCCATTGCAAGTTCCAGGCTGTGCCACCACCCACCCAAGAATGGCTATTTGAGGATGACTCCCCAATTCAAAATCGGAGCAGGTAAGTAGCTCATTTAAAAATAGACGACTGTGGGGATAGAGAGTCACATGACAGGTACATTTCCTTGGAGCAAAAATGAATTGCTATTATTGTTTGGTACTGATCAATGATCTGTCAGGCTGCTTGTTTGTTACTATGGGTAACAAGATTTTCGGGATTCTCTCAACAATGGAGCTTTCAATCACATTATATTTGGCAGAAAGATGGATTTGCTGGTGGCCAGAATGGTTTCCAGTTCTTAAAAATTACTCATCATTGCCTATTTATCACTTTAACACCAGTCGGTTGTCTATAGCAGTAAATACTATGGCGAAGGTTGTCTGAATAGTGAATAGTGCTACTTTATGGAGGCATCCATCATTGCTGTAACTATCTTTTCTTTGTATCAGCTCCATACATATTTTCTCCCTGTTCTTTCAAAGGACCATCATATTTTCCAATGGCTCTTTACTAGTAACTCAGGTGAAACCACGCAGTGTTGGAATCTACAAATGTCTTGGCCGTGGACAGAAAGGAAAACCTGTAATCCTGGAGGCAACCCTACAACTAGCAGGTATGGGCTTGTATCCCACAGAGATTCTGTGGAGTTTGGTAAGTTTTGGGCTGAAGGGCCTTCGTTTTGCCATACTTTCAGGGTGGGAAGAGCTAGCTACCCAGAAATTTGGGTATCATAAAAATAATAAATTGTTGGAAACTGTCATATTCAGATATGTAATTAAGGCTTATCCTAACACATTTAGCCCAAATCATGTTTATAATACAATACCACTTGATAATGCCTTGGTAAGGCCACACTTGAAATACTGCATCCAATTTTTGTCGCTACAATGTAGAAAAGACGTGGAGACTCTAGAAAGAGTGCAGAGAAGAGCAACAAAGATGATTAGGGGACTGGAGGCTAAAACATATGAGGAACGGTTGCAGGAACTGGGTCTGTCTAGTTTAATGAAAAGAAGGACTAGGGGAGACATGATAGCAGTGTTCCGATATCTCAGAGGCTGCGACAAAGAAGAGGGAGTCAAACTATTCTCCAAAGCACCTGAGGGCAGAACAAGAAGGAATGGGTGGAAACTAATCAAGGAGAGAAGCAACTTAGAACTGAGGAGAAATTTCCTGACAGTTAGAACAATTAATCAGTGGAACAGCTTGCCTCCAGAAGTTGTGAATTCCTCAACACTGCAAGTCTTTAAGAAGATGTTGGATAGCCATTTGCCTGAAATGGTATAGGATTTCCTGCCTAGGCAGGGAGTTGGACTAGAAGACCTCCAAGGTCTCTTCCAACTCTGCTATTGTATTGCATTGTACACGTATCAACATTGCTGGATTCTAAAATATACATTCTGTTTTTTCATAGAAATTGAAGATTTTTCTCAAGTATTTAACCCCAAAATTGTCATAGCCAATAAAGAGCAACGTGTAACCTGTGTGGCTCCTCGTGGGATCCCTGAACCCCATATTTGGTGGGAGAGAAACAATGTTCGTATCCCCACTACTGGGAGAGTTCACCAAGAAGCAGGGGATCTTGTCTTCACCACTATTGTAGAAAAGGATACCGGAATATATACTTGCCATGCAGTGAACAAGGCTGGAGAAAAAAAACAAAATCTTTCCATTACAGTAGCAAGTAAGCTGGTTCCATTATGAATATGTTGAGAGAACAAAAAGTGTGGTGAATTTTCTATATTCCTTGAGTTGGGATAGTAAAGAGAAGAAAAATTCACTCTAAAACTTTTGAAGAGATCTTGGGCATCAGGAATGACATGGCTAGGTCATCAAAGCTAAATGAGTCTGGTGCTGTAACTTAGATTTATGGTCTTTATCATTCTGTCAATTTGGCTTAGGACTTTTTTCAAGAAACAAATGAAAGGGTCTCTTCAGAAGGCCCCTATAGGATGGCATACAATGCTGCCAGAATCTTCTGCTATTAAGTCACTTCTGATTAGTAATCTTTCTTTTTCTTCTGCCTCTTTCCAGCAAAGCCAGAATGGGTGGAAAAGCCCAAGGACAGTCAGCTAGAGGAGAGCAAACCAGGATACCTTCATTGTCTCAGTAAAGCCTCTCTCAAGCCCACTGTCAACTGGTTTCGCAATGGCAATCCTATTTCAGAGGTAAATTATCAAAGGATGTTTTATCGTCTGGTGGAACAAGTGGTCTAGTATTTTTCTGCTAAATCTTCACTCCTTTTTATTGTACTTTTATGGCATCTCAGGCTTTCTCTCCTACTAACACAGTTTTCATAAATGCTTCCATTATATTGAAGAGTATGACTTTTCTTTCTATATTGTACTTTAAATTCTCTTGATTTAACATATTTCTGTATTTTGACATTGAGCTGTGCTTGTCTCTAAATCATAAGGAACCCTGGTTAACCACCCTGGCAGTGGTTAAAATGCACTATTGCAGGCTAACTCTGCCCACAGCCTAGAGTTTGATCCTGATGGGCTCAGGATTGACTGTGCCCATCAGGATCAACAGATCCTTCCGTTCTTTTGATGTTGGTAAAATGGGGACCCAGGTTTTTTTTTGGGGGGGGGAAATATGCTGACATTGTAAACTGCCCAGAGAGTGCTATAAAACACTATGAATGGGGCGAGATATAAATCTAAACACTATTGCTAAATCTAGATTTCTATTAACTTTCACATGGACCCATGTGACTGTGCCTCCTTCTGATCTTTCTCAATTGTACTTTTCTCAAAATGCCCAGGGAAGGTGTGTAGACTGAGCTGTGCTTCAAGGAAATTATTTGAAAGAGAGTTATAATAGTAGACAGGGCTTCTCAATGCCTTTCTAGCTGTAGCTGTACTTTGGAGCATGTTCCAGTCCAAAGAGACAGCCATCCTGGTTGGCTGGTACTTTCCCAAAACAGAAAGTCTTCTGTTGCTGAAGTTGACAGATAATATATGATGAGAGTTGTGCCTGATTTTCTTTTCTCTTTTTCTTTGTTCGGATAAAATAAGTAGAGAATTTTGGGGAAATACAACTGATAGACATGAAACCTATCAGAGCATGTATAGATATATCTAGCACTGTATTTAGCTGATCATACATTCATGTGTATCAAATATGTTGTTTGGGAAAGGGGAATATGTGTACCCACACAAAAGCCAGCACACACACATATTTCGTTGTTACCGACTCAAAATAATTCACTAGTGGTGTCACCCCGTGCAGTTTCTATTCTCTCTCACATACATGCATATTCATTTAAACAAGTGTGTGGTCTTGCAGTTAACAGTGGAATATGTCCTGTGGTTTTATAGATCAGATTCCACTGGCTTAATCCCATTATGCAATTAAAACCTTTTCATAAAACTGTAACAAAAGGGAGATGAACTTAAGCATCTGACACAGTGCTTAAAAAGCAATCATTGGAAGTCTCCATTTTAATTCTCTTCTTTTCCTGTGTATGCGATACATCTGAAAATGGAGTCTTATTCTTGCAGACAAGAACTGACTAAAACCTAATTGCAGAGGGGAAAGTGTGGTGGGTAGGAACCAGACACTTATGAAGGCACCTTTTAGCATTCTGTTTGAGGTCAAAGGGCTGTAGGCTGGATAAATACTAATTTACCTATAAAGCAGTATTTCACTTTTTGTGTGCTAATATAAGGATTTGGTATTTGAAAGTGGGAGTAATAGTATTTTAATTATTTACATTTTGCATTCTCTTTTGTGAGATGTGTGAAAGCTGTTTTAAATCAACTGCTACAGTCTGTTACCCACTAGGAACAATTTGAGCATGTAGCATGCACAAAAGCACTTCGTAATAGTGTTGTTTTTGATGTAGAAGCTCAATATAGTCATGCTCTATGTCTTCACAATTTTCATGCTGGGCAGGATTCCCGCTTTGAAATTGCTGAGAATGGGACACTGCGTATTAACAGTGTGGAAGTGTACGATGGAACAATATTCAAGTGTGTAAGCAGCACTCCAGCAGGAAGTATTGAAGAACACGTCCGTGTACATGTCCTGGGTATGTGCTAACATTAAGGCCTTCGCTTATTGCATGTGAGATTATGTCTATCTATTTGTTAGTTTAACCACAAATCATATAACATGGAAACATATGCAATATATGTGTAAAATACGAATGCTCAAAAGACAACCAAGCACCAGAACAAAGCAAGCAAAAGGGGTCCCTTCTCAACTGGCCCCTTGTGGCTGGGGAATAATCTAGCTCTTCACGATTTTCCTAAAGACAATGAAGAGTTGGAGCCTGTCATATATTTGAGGTGGGGGGGGGGATCGTTCCAGAGAACAAGGGCAACCACAGAAAAGGACACCTTCAAAATCCAGTAAGATGGCAATATGTGTCTGCCTTGAAATTGAGAGTCTTTACAGACCTTGAAACTTCTCTTGGCCATACTCACATCTCTGCAAGCCATAGACAGAAGGTTTTCTTGCAAAATATTTAGGAATGTATTCTTTAGATGCCTTACTTGTCTCTTTAAGCCTCTGACAAATGCAATTTCATTTCAGAAAAGCTGAAGTTTACTCCTCCGCCTCAACCCCTGCAGTGTGTTGAATTTGATAAAGAAGTCACTATTTCCTGCTCAGCTACAGGGCGAGAAAAGCCTGCAATCCATTGGATTAAAACCGGTACAATCTAAACAATGAAGGTTACGGGTGGGGCTGCAAGTTGCACAATTTTTGCTTTTTGCAATAGATTTAATTACAAGAGGCATCTTTAACTTTTGCTTTGGAAAGAAATCCAATTAAATTGCCTTTTAGATTTGCCTTTTATCTTTTATTAACGTAGTTTTGAAATACACATCTATTCTATGAACTAAATTTCCCCAGTAAAGCTTTCTGCAACCTGGTATTCTGCTGACTGAGAATTGGGGGAGTTGTGATCCAAACTGGGTGACACTGGATTAAGTACATTAAGTATTTGTTCAAGTCTTTGCTTCCTATTTTGTGCCCTCTGCTATTTATGATCCAGCTTTGAATTTATTATTATTATTATTTTTGCTCCTGGACAGATGGGAGAAATCTACCAGCCTGGGTCAGTAACAATTCTGGAAACCTGCACTTTCATAAAGTGACCCGAAGTGACGCTGGAAACTATACATGTATTGCTTCCAATGGTCCACAGGGAGAGATCAGAGCAACAATTCAACTTACAGTGGCAGGTAAACATTGGATGACAGAACTCTATGTATCGCTAGCATGATTAGCAATATGAGTGACCTGTTTAATTCTCTACAAGTCTCTGTGGGTCTTCAGTCCATTTATTTATTTTTTCATATTGCAGGTAGTCCTTGACTTACAACCATTTGTTTAGTGACCATTTGAAGTTACAATGGCACTGAATAAAGTGACTTGTGATTTTTTTTTCCACACTTGTGACCATTGCAGCATCCTCATGATGCCATAATCAAAATTCGGATGCTTGGCAACTGGTTCATATTTATGATGGTTGCAGCACCCAAGAGTCATTTAATCACCTTTTGCAATCTTCTGATGAGCAAAGTCTATGGGTAGGGCAGATTCACTTAGCTATGTTACTAGCTTAACAATTGCAGTGATTCACTTAACAACTGCGACAAGAAAGGTGGTAAAATGGGGCAAAAGTCACTTAATCGTAAGTTGAGGACTACCTGTACCATAATGCACGCATGTAGGATATGCTCAATCTGTAAATGAAATGTTCCTATCTCTAAATATGAGCCAGCAGTGTGCAGCAGCTGCCAAAAAAGCCAACAGTTCTAGGCTGCATAAACAGAGAAATAGAATCAAGATCACGTGAGGTGATAATACCACTTTATAATGCCTTGGTAAGGCCACATTTGGAATACTGCATACAGTTTTGGTCGCCACGATGTAGAAAAGATGTGGAGACTCTAGAAAGAGTGCAGAGAAGAGCAACAAAGATGATTAGGGGACTGGAGACTAAAACATGAAGAACGGTTGCAGGAACTGGGTATGTCTAGTTTAATGAAAAGGACTAGGGGAGACATGATAGCAGTCTTCCAATATCTCAGAGGCTGCCACAAAGAAGAGGGAGTCAAACTATTCTCCAAAGCACCTGAGGGCAGAACAAGAAGCAATGGGTGGAAACTAATCAAGGAGAGAAGCAACTTAGAACTGAGGAGAAATTTCCTGACAGTTAGAACAATTAACCAGTGGAACAGCTTGCCTCCAGAAGTTGTGAATGCCCCAACCCTGGAAGTCTTTAAGAAGATGTTGGATAGCCATTTGTCAGAAATGGTATAGGGTTTCCTGCCTGGGCAGGGGATTGGACTAGAAGACCTCCAAGGTCCCTTCCAACTCTGCTATTGTATTGTATTGTATTGTAAATGCTAAGACAAGCGACTTAAATGACTGTTAAGGCATCTCAGGTAATAAAATACATGGGGAATGTTTGGAATGAAGAGCATCTTTGTGAGCCTTGATGATAAAATATGAGAAAATGGTTTTCTCTCCTGCTCATCGTAACTGCCACCACATGATAATATGGTGAGTGTAACGGTCTCTGCTAGCTTGATGTTTGAGCATGGTGATCTTCAAAGACAGCTGTTCTCTTCTCAATGTTAACCAAGAAACACCAGAGTCCAGTGGTGTGTAAATGATTTCCTTTTCTCCTTTTAGTGTTTATAAGCTTTAAACTGAGGCCGGATGACACAACCGTATATCCAGGACACACAGCCATGTTTCAGTGTCAAGCTGAGGGTGACCCATTGCCACAAATCCAGTGGAAAGGAAAGGATAAGATTCTGGATCATGATGAATTTTCACCCAGGTATGGCTCTTTTTAGTCTCCTTTGGCTGATTAGCTTACTTAAAACAGGGGTCCTCCAACCTTTGCAACTTTAAGTCTGAAGGACTTCAGCTCCCAGACTTCTCCAGCCAGCTTTGCTGGCTGGAGAATTCTGGGAGCTGAAGTCCTTCAGACTTACAGTTGGAATTCTGGGAGCTGAAGTCCTTCAGACTTACAGTTGGAATTCTGGGAGCTGAAGTCCTTCAGACTTACAGTTGGAAAGGTTGGGGACCCCTGACTTAAAATGTTAAATGAATAAATAAATGTCTGAGAAAACGAGTGTGTATATATACACGCATTCAATCAGAAAACTATAAAGAGTTTGGACACTATAAAGTTATTTTTGGGCTCAGGCTCAGTTTTCAGTGTTCTGAATTTGCTTTTGCTCAGGAGAAGCTTCATAATTTTATTTCAAACACATGTTTTCAGAATGTACTTGCAAAGAGTTGGAGAGGCCTACAACAAGCACAGGCTGCAACTTAAAACAGTTTCAAATACACATTTATTTTCAAACTTAAATCTGTGGCACCTTTTTCTGATTTCCTTTGCATATTATTTCTGTCAGAAAATATGTGGAAATATGGAGCAAATGGGTGTGCAGACTGCAGAGTAGAATGTTTGAGGAAAAGGAGGATTGCTATCATTAGAATCTCACAGTATCTCAGTCAGTATCGTGGCTAACCATCAGAGGTGACCATTGTCAGCCGTTAGGACTAGAAAAGCCATAATTTTAGGAAAAATGGGAGGGGTGGCTTGGAATATCTGAATTTTATACAGGGATTATAGTAAAGTTTTGAAAAGTAAGATTACAGTGCTATACAGATACATATGTTATTCATTATGTGTTATGTATGTACCGTATTTTTCAGAGTATAAGACACACCAAGATTTGAAGAGGTAAATTTAGGAGGCTTGTAGAGTGCTCCTAGGAGCTGGGGGGCGGGGGCAAAAACGAGCAAAAAACGGCCCATTTTTTCCTTGTTTATGCCCTCCCCAGCCCCCAGGAGCACTTTGCAGACCTCCCAAACCCTCTGCACAGCCATTTTTGTGAAAGGGGCAGGGTTTCGGGAGGCCAAAAATGCTGCATTCATTGTATAAGATGCACCCAGATTTTCACCCTCTTTTGGGGGGAGAAAGGTGCGTCTTATACTCCGAAAAATACAGTATGTGTCTATTGATACAGCACTCCTCAGGTTAAAAACAAGTTCCATTCTCTAATTGTCTTTAACCCAAATTTGTAGTTGGGATGGAACTTGTACTTACACAAACATGATGCCTGTTATTAAAAATGGCAGCCGATGTGTGCTCCTTGTTCCTAAAAGCTACCCAATGCTTTTAGGAACTGCTGAAGCCACACGTTTTTAAATATGTAGCCCCACGTTCATCGGTTTTCAGCAGTTCCTGAAAACGATGCACAGCTTCAGCACTTTGTTAGCTTGAGGAAGGAGAATGTCATCCACCATATTTTGCATTAGGCATCCCGTTCCTATCTAGCATTTTCCCTAAGTTGGACAAGTTCTTAACCCGTGGACTACCTGAACATACAGTACAGCTTTGCTGGCTGGAGAATTCTGGGAGCTGAAGTCCTTCAGACTTAAAGTTGCAAAGGTTGAAGACCCCTGATCTAAACGATACACAAATATGTTGAATTAATGGAATATATGCAAGTGGCAGAAATACATACATAAACATTTGTACAGCAACCCGTAATATCCTTGAAATTCATGCAATTGCAACAGTCAGTATGAAATGCAAGGTCTATAAATAAGACCTCCTAAAGAGAGCAAAAGAGAATGTATTTCAGGGAGAGAAGTTAACCATAAGAGCACCCTAGAAAACCACATCATCATTGCCAGAGTGTTTTTGTCTATTCATTCTCTCCTCCCCTTTTCCTATCTTTTATTATGTAGATTTTGCTCTTGAACTGCTGTGCTTTTAAGGAGGCTCTTTCCTGCGTTTTAATCACTTTTTACATCTCCTGCTTGCAGTTCCTGCTCCATCTCATGTTTTGTGGAAAAAAAGTTCTCTCTCTAGCATGTGGCACAACTCTCCTCAGAAACCCACACATTAGATAAACAACTAATTGCTCTGTCTCATTGCTGTCTTGTGTATGAAGCCATAACCAGTGTTTACAGTTCATCAAACATTAGGCAGAGGCTTCTTGAAAATACCTCAAAGTGCTGCATCATGGATGTGTTGACACATAAAAAAGAAAATAATAGCATGTGCCTCATGTGTCTTATGCTTTTCAACCCTAAAGTTCAACCTCCGTTGCTCCCAAAAAAATCAGGTGGTTGAAGTTTTGTACTTGTACTAGGGATCATTAGGAAGGGTATAGAAAATAAGTCAGCAAGTGTCATTTTGCCTCTTTATAAATCTATGGTGAGGCCCCATTTGGAGTATTGTGTACAGTTCTGGTCACCATACCTTCAGAAGGATATTATGGAAATGGAAAATGTGCAGAGGAGGGCAACCAGAATGATTAGGGGCTGGAACACCTTCCTTACCATCTGAGGCTGCAATGGCTGGGCCTCTTCACTCTAGAAGGATGGCGCCTGAGAGGTGACCTGATTGAAGTCTATAAAATCATGCACGGTGTGGACAAAGTAGAAAAGGAAAAACTGTTTTCCCTATCACACAACACTAGAACTAGGGGGCACTCCATGAAACGTTTGATAGCTAGACCTCAAACAAATAAGAGGAAGTACTTTTTCATCCAGAGGATCACTGGTCTATGGAACTCCCTGCCAGAAGTGGTGACAGCTGTCAGCCTCGACACCTTTAAGAAAGGATTAGACGAGTTCATGGAGAACAAGGGTATCCATGGCTATCATTATGGATGCCTAAGGACACCCTCCGGGTTGGAGAGATAGGCAGGATATTTCTCAATGCCATTTGCAGGGAATCATGAGCAGGTGAAGACATCTGCTTGGGAAGACCCTGAAGCAAATGGGGAGCCACTGTGTGAGACAGAATGCTGGACTGGATGGGCTGTGGCCTGTTCCAGCAAGGCTATTCTTATGTTCTTAGGTTCTTAAAACTTTGGAGAGAGCATAATATTTAAATGGTAACTATTGTGGGGGGGAAATCACACTTGTGTGAAAGTAGTTTGGAGGTTGGAATTTATAGAATAGATTAGATCCATTGTTTGGAGACAGAGCTGGAACGCAAGAGTGTAAGTTACAGGTAGACCAGTGTTTCTCAACCTTGGCTGTGCTGGCTGGGGGATTCTGGGAGTTGAAGTCCACAGGACTTAAAGTTGCCAAGGTTGAGAAACACTGATGTAGAGAGAGAAGAATAAGAAATATGGAAATAATTTCATTTTCAGGCTGATGATGTTTCATTTAAAAAATCTTAAGACTTTCACTGCAGATGGCTTACGACCACACATGAGCCCAAAATTTATGTTGCTAAGTGAGACAGTTGTCAAATGAGTTTTGCCCCATTTTACAACCTTTCTTGTCACAGTTGTTAAGTGAATCTGCTTTTTCCATTGATTTGCATGTCAGAAGATCACAAAAGATGGCCCAGGACACTGTAACTGTCAATTAATATGAGTCAGTTGCCACGTGCCTGAATTTTGATCATGAGACTGACCATGGATATGCTGCAATGGCCATAAGTATGAACAATGGTCATTTCACTTTTTTCACTGCCATTGTAACTTCAAATGGTCACTAAATGAACTGTTGTAAGAGGAGGACTAGTATCCTGTGAATGTCATATAGTAATCCTATCCTTTGGAAGTCTTGATAGAAAAAGCCGAGAAGGTTTACTAGATTTTCTTTTTCTTTTTTTTACTCTGAAACACAAAAACTACTGCAGTTATGCTATTGGTTAGCATTGCATTCTTCTTTTAAGTCTGTTTTTGGAAGAATTATCATTTATCAGAAAATATAATTGGCTACTGCATTTTGGTTTCAAACGAATGATTGCTGGTAGGGTGGCATATCTGGAAAAGATGGGCTTGCCTGACACAGATCAATTAAAGTTACTGGCAGGCAAGGCACTAGTTCAATTGCATGAGCTTTCCCTACCCTCTGCTTGCTTTTACATTTTTTGCAGGATCCAAATTATGACCAATGGCTCGCTAATAATATATGATGTCACCACTGCGGATTCTGGCAAGTATACCTGCATTGCTGGCAATAGTTGCAACATCAAGCACCATGAGGCCTTTCTCCATGTTGTTGGTAAGGATTATAGGCTTGGTAGTGATTGGGCTGTGGCATTTAGAATGCAAGAAGGTGATTCTTCTGTCATAAATTCAGCATCTCCCAAGTAAAGTTTCTCAGCTCTTCCAGAAAGGAGTCGTAATTTCTGTACCTACATATTGTGGGTTTAGCATAGTACTATTACCGATTGTGGAAGGAGGCCAGATTATGTGATTGCAGGAACTGGGTATGTCTAGTTTAATGAAAAGAAGTACCAGACATGATAGCAGTGTTCCAATATCTCAGGGGCTGCCACAAAGAAGAGGGAGTCAAACTATTCTCCAAGGAACCCGAGGATAGAACAAGAAGCAATGGGTGGAAACTAATCAAGAAGAGAAGCAACTTAGAACTGAGAAGAAAATTCCTGACAGTTAGAACAATTAGTCAGTGGAACAACCTGCCTCCAGAAGTTGTGAATGCTCCAACACTGGAAGTTTTTAAAAAGATGTTGAATATCCACTTCTCTGCAGTGATGTAGGCTTTCCTGCCTAAGCAGGGGGGTTCAGTAGAAGGCCTCCAAGGTCCCTTCCAACTCTGTTATTCTATTCTATACTAGACAAGCTGGAATTTAATTACATCTAACACTTTTCCTAATCATTAAAAAATAAGAAGTTTCCATATTTTATTCTTTGTTTATATATAGTTCAGAGATTTGAAGGAGAGGCGTTTGCCAAGCAATTTTTATGCATTATAAGACAAAAAACATGTCTGATTGTGTGGTGTTATATACTTAGTCAGTGTATATATTTTAATAATTTGATGGCACTTCTCACTTGCTTGGCATCTTATTTCCAGATTTACCTCTTACCAACACAGAGAATATGCCCAACAGCCACACACCCTATAAAATGATTCAGACTATAGGGCTATCTGTTGGTGCTGCAGTAGCCTATATAATAATTGTGTTGGGCCTCATGTTCTACTGCAAGAAGAGGCGGAAAGCAAAGAGACTGAAGAAGCAGCCAGAAAGTGAAGAACCAGAGATGGAGTGTCTGAATGGTAAGTTACAGGATCTTTTATAGGCATTGAACAAGATGGAAGAGGTTTTTCATTCAGCTTAGGTTTCAGGGATAAAAGATGAATAAATTATTTTGATTTGGATTGGATTGGATTGGATTGGATTTATATACCGCGCCACTCTCCCAAAAAGGACTCGGGGCGGTGCACAGGAAATTAAAACACAATAAAACAATACAAAAGAATAAATACATCCTAGACTGAATAAAATCCTATTAAATTAGAGATGCCTGTGCTAAAATCAATTTAAAACCCTTATTAAAACTTTGTGTAATTTAAAACCAGTCGATGATATAATCTTGGAAGTTAGGCCAGGCCAGCTAAGTGAAAGAAATGCGTCTTTAGATGTTGGTGGAAGAGGCGGAGGTCCGTGATGTTTCTAAGATCAGGGGGTAGATCGTTCCAGAGGGCAGGGCCCGCCACAGAGAAGGCCCTTTTGTGGGGGTGTTTATTATTATGAAGATAACAATTCAAACAGATCAATTAATACAATTCTGTAGGTTAAACTAAGGTATTTCACGGTCAGAGAAAATGTTAGAGGTCTTTAAAAGAACCCTGGCAGTTCAAAACAGAAGTTAAATGGAAACTGACAACAGTGGATAAGGAATATCCTAAATGCTTGCAATTCTTAGTTCATCCCAGTGATACTTTAAATGATTTTCCATAGCAGTTTAATATCCAGGTGAAGAAGAGTTTGGGTGAGTTTAGAGAGCTGCTAATTTCTAGTAGATACATCAGCCACAGTTTCCTCCTGTTTGATTTTGAAAGTAACTGGTTTCCAGAGATATGCTTTTGTAAATTGTTCTTCTCGGGGGACACAAAATAAATTTAAAATAGCTTTAAATTGTTTTATTTGCAGGGCTGGGCATGTTAAAATGCTTAATTTTGATGTGGGGGGAAGGTCCCCTTAAATTATCCTTCAGTTTGGAAAGTAGTTAAAGCAGGGGTCTGCAAAGTCGGCTCTTTTAAGACTGGTGGACTTCAACTCCCAGAATTCCCCAGCCAACATGGCTGGCTGGGGAATTCTGGGAGTTGAAGTCCACCAGTCTTAAAAGAGCCGACTTTGCAGACCCCTGAGTTAAAGCATCAGGTTAGATAAGAAAATGTGAGTTCTAGTTCCATCTTAGCCATGAAAACTGGCTGGGTGACTTTGAGCCAGTCATCTCCTTCTCCCCCCTGCCTCACCCCCCCCCCACACACACACACAATGGGGAGAGGTATTGTGGGGAAAATAGGAGAATGGGGGAGGGTTATGTTTACCACTTCGAGTTATTTATTAAAATAATAAAGGATAAATAAAATAATATTGCTATGCATGTAGAAGATTAGCTGGGTTTTTTAAAATCACTCCACCAGCCTTTAATCTATTTTAGATGTTCCTGCAATCTTTCTTGTAAAAGGCTAATTTGAGTCATTGGCCCTCTGAGATTCTAAGGGCTGGCCAGAATATTTTATTAGTTTATCACTGGTAACCACAGTAACTACCTACTACCACCTCTGCTATTAGAAATTGTGACAAAATTCTGACAAGACTACTGAAAATTTGTGAAGTAGCCACAAGAGGTCTCCAGCAGGTAAAACAAGTGGTAAAACAATAGCGTTGGAGACTAATCAGAGTTCAAGAACGCATTTAATGGGCGTCCTAAATCACATGTTTAGATGGCCCCCTAGTGACCAGAGTTAACTGATGTTAAGAATGGTAGTTTTGCACATAAATATATTATCTACTTGCTACAAAATTATTCAAAGGATTTTTTATATAACAATAATTTTCTCCTAGGTTTGTTGCAAATTTTTTTATGATACTTTAAGCCAAATTCTGAAAAGTAGCCATATCACCCAAACCAGATGTACAAGTAGTTCTTGACTTGCGACCGTTTTTAAGCAACCATTTGAAATTAGAACAACACTGAAAATAATTACTTACAACCATTGCACCATCCACATAGGCACATAAATATGATCCCTGCTTGGCAGACGTCTGGCATTTATGACAGTTGCAGCATCCCAGGTCTTGTAATTGCTATTTTTGATCTTCCCATCTAACAAGACAAGTCAATGGAGAAGTAGACAGGGAAGGTCAAAATACGATCATATGATGTCTGACTTAACAACTGCATTGATTCATTTAAGGACTGCAGCAAAAAAAAAAACCTACTATAAAATTGGGTACAGTCACATGATGCCTTCATTAATGCTGAATTTTCTGGTTCTAAATGTGGTCGTATGTTGAGGACTACTTATGTCAGGGGTGTCAAACTCGATTTCATTGAGGGCCGCATCAGGGTTATGTTTGACCTCCAGGGGCCGGGGTGGGAATGGCTGGGGTGGGTGTGGCCAGTTCAACGTCACTCGTGTCGGGGGGCATCTGTGATGGCCCGAGCACTCTGCCAACGAAAACGGGCTTCCAAGCTCCGTTTTCAGCTGCAACAACCTCCTGCAATCCTCTGCCAGGAAAAACGGAGCTCTGTTTTTGCTGGCAGAGGCACTGTGGGCCAGTCTTTCACTGTTTCCAGGGCAGCCCCACAGACCAGTTCTAAGCCCCCCCCCCCCCCCGTGGGCCGGATCCTGCCCGCAGGCTTTGAGCTTGATACCCCTGACCTATGTGGTGTTTATAAAGATTTAAGAAAGATATCAACATATTAAAATAAACTTTTGTGGATGGCATCAGAGACATGAAATTAACTGAAGATGTAGTGGCTATATCCCCCGGTGGTATCCAAATTGGTGGTCGAAGTGGATTAAAGAATGAAGCAGAATGGTAGGCAACCTGATGCCTCTAGGTACCAATGTACTTACTCCCAGGCACATGTCTTGTTCCCTGCTAGACTTCCTGTTCTATTTGACCTTTAAGTTAAATGAAAAATGAAAAGGAAGCTTCAATGCTGGAAAATAGAGCAGTAACCTCTAGCATAATTATTTATGGGAATGTTTTAGGACCCACAAAGATCAGGTTTCTTTGAAATCTGTCTTAGCTTTTAATGCTCTACATTTTACAATCAATACTTTGTTTCAGGAGGATCATTAACATGGAGCTTTTAAATTCCAAACATATGACACTTCCTAGGAAGACTTTGCCTTAACGTTTGTTTGGTTTTTTAAAACCCTTTTTCTTTCAGGGGGTACTTTGCTGCAAAATGGACAGACTACTGCTGAGATCCAAGAAGAGGTCGCTCTGACAAATATTGGCAGCAGCTCTGCAGTCAACAAGAGGCACAGCGCTAGTGATAAAATGCACTTTTCTCGGTCTAGCCTGCAGACAATCACTCCTCTGGGTATGCTCTATAGCAGTCATTCTACTTCATTTTGGTCGCAGTACACATTCTGACCTCTCTTCTTCTGTTCCCAGCAATCCAGAATGTACTGTGATCTTAAATGAGATCTCTGTGGCTTTTTTCCCACTCCTCTAATTTTTTATCCATCGTCAGTTCTGTAGCTCTCTTGTATCTATCCCAGTTCTATACTGACTGACTGACTGACTGACTGACTGACTGACTGACTGACTGACTGACTGACTGTCTGTCTGTCTGTCTGTCTGTCTGTCTGTCTGTCTGTCTATCTATCTATCTATCTATCTATCTATCTATCTATCATGGACATAATCTTGGAGGGACATTTTTTCTATATGCCTTATGTTCTGCTCGCTGTTGGAAGAGTTTCAATTTATGTTAAAAATCTCTAGTTACTTCAGAGTTGTTTTACTGATTACTTAATACCACAACACAGTTTTTCATTTTGCATTCTTCAGGCAGCTTTTGGAAAGTCTCTTGCCTTGCAAGCAGTTAGGTATGGACTACTTAATCTAAGCAGAGCTTAATCCCTAAATTTCCATGGGACTAAAGAGGATAGTCAAAAAATACCAAACAGAGAAGTGATCGGTAGTAATTTTAAGTTGTAAATATTTCGGTCTGGTTACATAAGAACTGGGAGTTATGTCAAATATACTATGGAAGAGGTGGCATCTAAGAAGGAAATTAAAGATGTATAATGGATGACACCACTCAAATATTGGAAGATGCCATCTCAAACATTCAGGACACTAAAGGAGAACAGACAGAAGGCAGCCAAATTTTTGTGGCATTTTTTTTTAAATTTCTTGCTGAAATAAGGCTTAACATATAAATCTTGATCTTTAAATACCTTCCCGCCCCTCACCCCAAATTCCCAGCACTTAGTATTCCCGCTCATTACCAAGCACTCTGGGTAGCATTGATTGCTTCGAATTCAAATCAGTCGTACTCTACTTCAGTAATTGCAGCCAAATACTGTTTCATAGTTTGCCATAATTTTTCTTCAAACATCTATATATTTTCCATTTGGAAACATTTCAAATATAGTCACTACTTTATAGCAATGTATTATATCCTCACTGTCAATTGATTCTTATTTCTGCCTTGTATTCATTATTAGATGGCAGAGTCATTTTAACAGTATAGTCATAATTGGACTCAAACTTTACCTTTTGAAAGTATAATCACTATTTATGTATTATTCTTTCCTATACATTAATTACTACATTTTAACTAGATGTATTAATCTATATTATGTGTCTGTCCTATTCTGTTCTTCTAAAGAATCATTCAATTATCTTATATCAATTACCTTACTATTAATTTTTATCCCCAAATTCTTAAACTTAAAATTTTATCTGTGTGGTAGTCCTCAACTTACAAAATTTCCCTCACTAAACAGTATGGCCATAAACAGTATACCATTGCTTAGTTGCCACAGTCATAAATGCCAAAACAATGAGTCAGGAAGGAAGCTGAGGCAGCTGCAAATTCCAGGAACAAGGGGAAAGGTGGAGGTGTGTGCAGAATCAGAGAGAGTACAGGAGAGGTATTGTGTGGATTGGGAGGCTAGTGGAGGGTGCAAAAGAGGCACTGTGAGGATCAGGATGATGCGTGAGGGTGTGCATGATAGGCCAGAACTCTGAGAATGGCTGTAACAACTATTCATTCAACATCGTCATTGCTGTCAAACAGTTATTGAAGCAATTGAGAACTACCGGTATTGTTAATATGATTTTACAGCTCGTTTTATTCTAGTCAGTTTCTTTGCTGTATAGGCTGCACTGATGTTCAGCAACTTAAATGTCACTTCTTCTGATTTGCTGGTCAGTCAGTGAAATCAGATGACTGACCGATTAACCAACATTTCTATTCCTCTGAGTAACATCACCAGACACACTTCCTATAGCCAACAGAAACCAAAAGCAATTTAAGAGGCAGCACTTCTCCTAAAGCATCAAATGTATAGTCAATGGGTTCTCCTAGGTCCATTTTTGTCATTAGAAACACAAATATCTTTGGGTCATAAAAAAACTATCTATGACCTCCATGGATAAATGGGAGGTGGGCAGGCGAAGTAGGTGTCTGCCAACTCTGACGTTTTCCTTCTTCCTGCTCATGGCCTCAAATTTTTCAACAATATCAAAATCTATATTGTACTATATTCTGTGTTTAGTATAGAGATGATTAGCAAGCTGCTCTCTTTTTCTTTAGGAAAAGGTGAATTTGGAGATGTTTTCCTGGCTAAGGCAAAAGGCATTGATGACAGTGACACTGAAGTGCTTGTTTTAGTCAAGAGTCTTCAGTCAAGGGATGAACAACTACAGTTGGCCTTCAGACAAGAATCTGAGATGTTTGGCAAACTGAACCACAACAATGTGGTGCGATTGCTTGGCTTATGCAGGGAAGCAGACCCTCACTACATGGTCTTGGAATATGTAGATTTGGTAAGAAATCTTATCAAATATTCAATTGTTGTATGTATGTGGGGGGGGGGTGTTTCTTTTTTAACAATAAGTATACAATGTTGAAGCTGTATACACTTTATTTACTCTTAAGAGAAGACCTGTTGATTGAAATACAATAATGGATGCAGAGCTCTTGAGTAAAACCTGTGTCAGTTTTGCTGTGGTCAATGAACTGATCATGCTTTTTTCTGTTTACTTTGGAGACAAAAGCCAACAGGTTTATATGAAAATTCCACCCCTTTAGATTGGAGGCTGAAGAAGCTGGTCACTGGAAAGGGACTTTTATATTGAATATTTATTTATTTCTCAATTTCAGTTCACTCAATTCTCAATTTACGGCAAAGTCATAAGAACATTCATGATGAGGAACCATAAAACCTCTATAGTAACACAACTCAAACTATAGCAATGCCACTTAGACTTACATATCACTTCACAGTGCTTTATAGCCCTCTCTAAGCGGTTTACAGAATCAGCATACACAACATTCAAGCATCCCTGGTAGGCTTAGAGAAACACAATATTTTAAAATTTAAGACATGAGCTAGTAACAAAAAAACATGATGGTATCCATTCTGTAGGGGAAAACTCTATGGAATAGCTCCATATTTAGTTGTTTCCTGAATCTTGGCTAGGCTAGGATAATTGAGTAGGGAAAACTGGATGTCTCTATGGGTCTATTTCAGAAAGAGACGTTTACACCCAGAAGTCTCCAAATTGGGGTCCTTGGTCACAAATACAGAGTTTTTAATGACGAATGCTGACCTGTTCCCCCATCCTCAGTCCTGGCTTCAAAATTGTTGATGAATCCAAATTATGGGAGAAGCAGATCTCTTATAAGGCAACATTGTCTTCACCCAACTGGGTCTTGAGAATGCATGCTTACTTTGCCTGCTGATCCACTACTGCAGTGTTTCTCAACCTTGGCAACTTTAAGTCCTGGCTGGGGGAATTCTGGGAGTTGAAGTCCACAGGACTTAAAGTCACCAAGGTTGAGAAACAGTGCACTACTGTATACTGAATACTGTATGAACTTGGTGTTATTGCAGATAATTCTGGTATTTATTGTTAGCATCTTAAAATTACTTTATGTGATCAAAAGAGAATAAGAGATTTATAAGATAGATTGGTCCGACTTATTTCTGTCTCAGTATACTTTTGAATAGTTCTGAAGATTTCCTTTCTGGTATCTTTTCTGCTAGGGAGATCTGAAGCAGTTCCTGAGGATTTCCAGAACTAAAGATGAGAACCTCAAGCCCCAGTCCATTAGCACGAAACATAAGGTAAAGTGGTACAATTGGAGTGTTAGTAGCACCTGAATCTAAAGAAGGCTGTAATTGTAGAGAAAGGAGTCAGTTAATTTGAAAGAGTCAATAATTATGTCATCCAATTTAGTATGGCATTTAGGCTGCTGTGCAGGTGCCTTATCTCCCAATGCTGTTGCTAGGGTTATTTAAAAAGAAGCCTGAATGCTGATTTTTTTATACAGAAAGTTGTTTACAGACAGATTCTGGCAAATTATAGATCACAAATGGACAATTTGCAAGCCATTGTGGGTCTTGATGATCTGTTCTAACAACCATCTATTGGTGATCTAAGACATTTTTTTTGTTTTTGATTTGAATAATTTTTATTTATTTTGAACAAACACAGATAAAACAAAAATAGCAGAAAAAACATAAAAAGCCATCTTCCATTACGAATTATAAAAAATGTGTCAGTTAATCACAAATTTCTATGCGTTTCTTCCATAGTCAATACTTATTTTTCATAACAAATATTACAATTATATCTCAACCTTAATTTAACTTATTGTTTTTACATCCTTTTGTATGTAAACTAGAAGTATATAATGGCGTTCTATTAATAAGACAAACAAGGAGAAAAAAAAGAATAAAATTAAGAATAAAAATAAAAAGGAAAAGTCATCACTCTACATTGTATCCTTTGGAAAGCATACTGACCGGCCAAACATAACTTCTGTGCATCTCTAAAACAATTATTATTCATAAATAATCTCATTTCATAAATTTTAAATCAAAAAAATTCATCATATACCTTAATATCAGTACACCCAAATTCTCATCTAATATTCCAAATTTGGTCTATCTTCTCCTTCAAACTTGGTAAGACATTTGTTTTTTCATTTAAAAAATTAAGCGTATGGACTTCTACCTGAAAGCACAACTCACAACAATAATGAAATTACAAACCATAAAATCATAAATATAAAAACTAAAAAACTCAAAAAATACCTGTGCTGCAATCATCTTCCAGGGTGTTGCAGCAACTATCCGTAGGCTCCAATCCAGAGGTTCCCAAACTTGGCAACTTTAAGACTTGTGGACTTCAACTCCAATAGCTGGCTGGATAATTCTGGGAGTTGAAGTCCACAAGTCTTAAAGTTGCCAAGTTTGGGAACCTCTGCTCCAATCACTCTAGCTCACTGCCTGGGTGAAGAGCCTGGTCTGATGGCCTTCTAGATGTCTAAAAGGATGCCGCCTGTCAAATTGCTGGGAGAAGGATGTTCCACAAGATTGAGGCATCTGTGGAAAAGACATGCTTTTTATGCCCCTCTACGTACCTACCTTAGTTTAACTGTTGGGACAGGCAGATGCTAAGTCCTCCAAATATCCTGTCTTATGCCATGTATTTAAAGGTGATAACAAAAACTTTGAATTGCACCTGGAAGCCAGTACAGCTTGTGCTACAGTGGTGTAATGTGAGAAAACCTAGAGGTACTCAACACTGCACATGCTGTTGCATTCTAGATAAATTGTGGCTTCTGAATAGTCTTCAAGGGCAGCCTCACATTCAGCACATGGCAGCAATCCAGACAGGAAGTGATTATACCATGAGTGACCATCAGCAAGACCTTTGGTCCAGGAAAGGGGGTAGGGGCTTTATAGGTCACTAGACAACCCATTTCAGAGATATTTACTTATCTAATAAATAAACAGAGAGACCACAAATGTAGGAGAGAAATTGGCCAAGTCAATGGAGGAGTCAAATGGGCAGTTTGTCTAGAATCTTTACACAAGTTCACGGGGGTAAAGCCCAACCTCCTCTTTTGAATACCATTGGAACTTATCTAGTCACAAGTTCAAATCATTAGTCTGAGTAAATTTTTCTGTATAGGCTTAAGCAATAAAAAATTAATTGAGTTCTTAAAATGGGGGTCTGGTTGTTTGCATTTGACAGTAGGTGGGCGAAAAGCACTGGACGTGGGAATGACTTATGACTTCCCATCAGCTTCCTCATCAACTTTCCATGTGAGAATTGGCAGGGAGCATCAGAAATCATGGTCATGAGATTAGACCTGACCATGGTGGCTCAGCAGTGTTGCAGGGGCCACAACATCGCCAATACAACTAGTCTGAAAATCATTGAATTTTCAGTTCCAGTGGAGTAATGAGTCCTAGGTTTTGGACACATTCTTTAAGTTAGCCATTTGAGGTACATTGACTAAATAATGTTGCTCTGTGATGCACCATTTCATCCAATTGAATGTTACAAACAGAGTTTTAGTACTATATAGATTTACCACTATCTTGAATTGATAATCACTGCAACTTGGAGACCAGAGGTATAATGTGTGCTGATCAAGGAGCATGCATAACTGTCCTCATCGCTGTATTTTGCACCAGTTATAGCTTCTGGATTCTTCAAGAGCAGTTCTATGTAGAGCATGTTACAGCAATGTATTTGGAAGATGACTAGAACATGAGTGATCAGCAGTACCGTCTCCCAGTCCAATAATGGGCACAACTGGTGCACAGCATAAAGTTGTGAAGTCATCTGGCCATGACTACCACCTGGACATGAGTCCAAAAGACACCCTCATTGCACATTTAATTATATTTTAATTAATTATAATTGCAATGTAATTTTAGAATTATAATCCAATTACAATAACAGTTTTCCCCCCTAAATTTCATTTAAAGGAAAAATGCATTTAAAATAATTTTTAAAAACCTTACAAGTATATGTATCATCTGGAGTATTCACCTGAATAGATTTGCTTTAGGTATAAAATACCAATCTGCAGAAATATAAGAGTCTGCAGTTAATATTTCATTGATCTGTGTCTTTCTAAATTGGCCTAAAGCCTGGACGGGCAACTTATATGTGGCCTGGAACAACATTTAATATTTGAGAGAATATTGACTGCATAAATTAAACTAGTCTGTTCTTGGTTTAGAAACAAATATCCTGTTTTTAAAACTTTGTTGAACCTCATGTACTACAGCAGGGGTCTCCAACCTTTGCAACTTTAAGTCTGAAGGACTTCAGCTCCCAGACTTCTCCAGCCAGCAAAGCTGGCTGGAGAACTCTGGGAGCTGAAGTCCTTCAGACTTAAAGTTGCAAAGGTTGGAGACCCCTGTACTACAGTTTTGTTTCCTGCATCGAAATGATAAAAAAAATTGTCCCACCAGTCAGAGGGAAACCAAAGAAGGGACTTAGGGGATACTTATATCAATAGGGTACTCATTCCAGAAATTTTGCAAAATAGGAAATGCCTGCCCTTTATTCTTCCTCCTCCAAGCCAGTTCAGAGAACACTTAGCTTCACATAGGATACTTACAATGCCTTTATGTATCTGGTATTTTTCAGTTGTCTTTCTGCTGCCAAGTGGCACTGGGGATGGAACATCTCTCCAATAGCAGGTTTGTCCACAAAGACTTGGCGGCTCGGAACTGCCTGGTCAGTGCACAAAGGCAGGTGAAGGTGGCAAAACTAAGTCTCAACAAAGATGTTTACAACAGGTAAGATTGCTTAGATCTCTCTTAGCGGATGCTCCAAAGGCCATGTTTAGAAGATTTGTACAGAGCTGATTTATCCTTTGCTTCTCCATATTCAGCGAATACTATCACTACCACCAAGCCTGGATTCCGCTACGTTGGATGCCCCCTGAAGCTGCCTTGGAGGATGAATTCTCCACAAAATCTGATGTGTGGTCCTTCGGGGTGGTCATGTGGGAAATATTTACATTGGGGGAATTGCCACATTCATCATTAGGGAATGAAGAAGTGTTAGCAGGTATGTAGATCCTTACTAAGTTTTTCCTCATCTAGTGAAATGTATGTAGACTGGAGCAACACTGGGCTGTTGTAAAACAGCTTCTTTATTAAGTGACTCGCCAACTATTAAAGGAGTTTTCGTTGCCATGATGTAAAAAAGATCTTGGCATTCTAGAAAGAGGGCAGAGAAGAGCAACAAAGATGATTCGGGGACTGGAGGCTAAAACATCTGAAGAACAGTTGCAGGACCTCGGTATGACTAGTTTAATGAAAAGAAGGATGAGGGGAGACATGATAGCAGTGTTCCGATATCTCAGGGGCTGCCCCAAAGAAGAGGGAGTCAAACTATTCTCCAAAGCACCTGAGGGTAGAACAAGAAGCAATGGGTGGAAACTAATCAAGGAGAGGAGCAACTTAGAATTGAGGAGAAATTTCCTGACATTTAGAACAATTAATCAGTTGAACAACTTACCCCCAAAAGCTGTGAATGTGCTGCTGGTGTACTTTATTTAATAAATAGATTTTATTACAATCTCTTCAATACAAGTTTAGACTGGATGGAAAAAGAGGAAAGATGAATGGGATGGAATTGGAAGAGAGAATTGACTGAAAGATACCCTGTTTCCCTGAAAATAAGACCTCCCTGGATAATAAGCCCAATCAGACATTTGAGCGCATGTGTTAAATAAGCCCTTCCCCAAAAAAATAAGCCCTCCCCAAAAATACTGCAACACAGCAGCAGCTATAAGGTGACCACACTCACCTGCACCTCAAAAATAATAAGACCTCCCCGAAAATACGGCCAAGTGCTTATTTCGGGGTTCAAAAGAAAATAAGACCCTGTCTTATTTTCGGGAAAACACGGTAGTACTGTTCCTCATATCATTTTGATTTGAGAAATCTTCTAAAACAAACAGATTAATATACAGAAAATGGATATTTTAAAAATAAAAATTATCAAAAAATTATCTAAGCTTAATTATTTAATTATTTAAAGGCAAATAATTAAGGAGCTGTACAATTGCTAAAAAGTTGATCATACGTGCATCTTAGGAAAAAAAAACTGGGAGGGCAGTTCTTAACCCCGTGCTTTTTCCCCCTCTGTTTAGGTTTACAGTCTGGGAAAATGAAGCTTCCCCATCCAGAGGGTTGTCCCTCCAAATGTTACAAGTTGATGCAGCGCTGTTGGGCTCAAAGCCCAAAGGACCGCCCATCTTTTAGCGAAATTGCTAACATGCTTGGTGAAAGCCCATCAGAAAGCAAGGCCTGAATAGGAAATGCCCACCCTATTCAAAGGTTGGATTGGGCTGAAATCACATATTGGTGTTTTGACTGTTACAGATTCTCAATGGGACCTAACAGAACCAAAAGGGACCAAGAACTTTTACACTAGTGGATGAAGGCTGTGGATGTTTTCTTGATCCAAGATGTCTTCACCAGGCTGAGTTCTCTGTGCCTGTCCAGGCTGCATTCCTCCAGGGTCTACCTCCGACTTCCACAGGACTAGATAAAAACATCTTAGAAATGAAGGGAATGCTGGGAACGGCTGTCTTAGGGTAATTTCACAAGGAAAGCCTGTAACAAGTTTTTGGGACTTCTCTGTCTTGGCACATTTAACCTTTTATTTACTTTTCAAATCCTTTCATGGAAAAGCACAGACAAGTTACTTCTGGGAAAGGGTTTTAGTTTGGGGGTGAGGGCGGGGGTGGGGAAGGGCACATGCAAAGAATCATGCTGCTCACTCATTAATATTTTTTGGCAGGAGGCATTAAGACGGCAACAGGGAAACAAAACTTGACAACGCCTGTTGTCGCTTTTATAATTTTTGCAGTATCTGGCCCGATCTTGTGAAGCAACAGTGCTTCACAGCACAAGAGCAGCCCCATTCCAAGCTCATAAAATGTTTGATCCTGCAATCGTTTCTCACTTGACTGGAATCAGAAAGGTCTGGACTGCCAATTATTGAAGAGATCCAGTGACTTTTCCTTGATCATATCCCTGCAAAGGAGATAAGGAGAATCTTTCGTAAGACAAGGAGGAACCTGCATATTTATTGAACAATGCTTTGGTACTGTGTCAAGTCTGTCCGGCCTTTTGCTGCCTCCTTACATACCCAGAAAAAATGCAACAAACACTTAAGTGCCTGGCATATGAAGGAGACTTTCAGTAGCTTTCCTGATTATCGAATGCCGCTTTTTTATATGATTCTTTTGGGCAATGTTTGTTTTTCTTACTTTTTTAAAGAAATGTTGACACTTTGCAGCCTAAGTAATTCTTTTATATGCACATATATATGTATATATAAATATATATATATATATTATTGGAATTGCAGCCTAGAGTCAGTTTAGCTTCAGTTTGCTTGAGCAGAGGAGTAGAACAGTCAAGAGGTTTTTTTTAATAAAATAAAACAAAACCAAATACACTGCTTGCAATAAAGAACCCCTCTCAAACATAAATTGCAATCTGTGTTTCTTTTCTGTTTCTCTGAATAAAACCATCTAGAACAGGGGTTCCCAAACTTGGCAACTTGAAGACTTGTGGACTTCAACTCCTAGAATTCTCCAGCCAGCTCTGCTGGCTGGAGAATTCTGGGAGTTGAAGTCCACAAGTCTTCAAGTTGCCAAGTTTGGGAACCCCCGATCTAGAAGGTTTGTGAGATATAAGCAACAAATGCTATCATATTAAGATTGCATAGACAGTCATACAGCAATTTTACTTCATATTCTTCTGAAACGCTTTTACTCATTGAATTTATCTCATGTATTTCCATTGTCTGGGTTGATTCATGACTAAATCTATGTCATTATTAAATATGTCATAGTGAATAGAAAACAACCCAAACTCAGAACTGAGCGTTACTTGTGAACTTAGCAGTTATTTCTAAACTGGTGTAATTGGGTCTTTGGTCAAGACCATGTTATTCTTGAGGTATAGTATCTGAATTTTGTCATATAGCGTATTCTCCCAATCCTGATTTGATCATTTTGTATATTAAATGAGAGTCTTCCCCCTCAAAAAGGCTAATTCCATTACAGCTCTTTCCCAACACATCACCATGATTAGTCCAGCAAACTAAGACCTCATCTGTTTGAATTTAAGAAACCTAAATAGTGTTTGTTTTGTATTTAAAAACTTAGGAGGTGTGCCGTACAGCACTGAATACTATATTATAATGTTTCTCATACTTGGCAACTTGAAAATAGGTGGATCAGCTCCCAGAATCCCCCAGCCAGCCTTGAAGGCTGGGAATTCTGGGAGTTGAAGACTGCCGATTTTCAAATTGCCAAGAAATTGAAAGATAGCTTTCTGAAATAAAAATTGTCCTTTATAGTGAAGGATGTATGGTCACTGTAAATATCTAGGATCTGTATTCCAGAATAAAACAAAAAGCAGCTATACAACTGTCAACTGCAATTTCTGAAGATTGCCTGGAAGGACTGCATAATAAAAATACTTATATACTGTATTAACAGATAATTTCAATCAATTTCAATTCAATTTAATATTTGTAAACCGCTCCCTCTCCCCATAGGGACTCGGGGCGGTGCACAGGAAGAATAAAAAACAATAAATATATACAAACATTTCTTCAAAAACAAATTAAACCTAAACCTGTGCTAAAATTCCCCATTAAAACTAAGCTATACTAAAAAACTTCCCAATAAATAAGCATACCAACATACTCAATGTGCATTAGAATAAAAGAAATGGCTGTTGGAAGGCCTTTGTTAAAACATATTCCTTCAGCTCTTAGTAATCCCTGTCTAAATGCATGCGTAGGATTGTGCTCTTACACAGACTTTTCAAGAACCTAAATTTAAGATTGCAGCCCTTCGGAATCTTATGTACAAAAGCTCAATTCTCTGTCAGCCATGACCGCCATTTCCAGGTTTCTTTTACAATATTTTCTCTTGTGTTGTTATTTTCCTATTCCATTCCCTCGAGTGTGCTGGCTGTTTTTTTTGAAGAAACACACAGACATGGTGAAAAATGATCTGCTGTGAATGACTAAAAACTGTTTCTTCTCTCCAAGTAGAGTAGAGTATCAGGACTGAAAAACTCCGATCAGTTGAACCCAACTGTCACTGGCCAGAATTCACATTAAAGCCAACATCCTCCTTAAACAAATTCAGTGAAAAGGAATTTATCATCTGCTTCAATAATCAACCTACTTTTTCCACAGGATTTTTTTTTTTACAATGATCTAATGACCACAGGCACTGTAGCTCCCCCACCTCCCTATCTTCCCAACCCTTTATCCATGCCCTTCTGGCTATTCTGCATAGTGGCGCTTGTCAGCAGCAGCTTCAGAGCTGGGCCTGAAGTAGAAGCCTAGGGCCTTTAGCAGTGTCAGTCAACTGCCACTGCCACCACTGCCACTGAGAAATGACACATCTAGCCCAATACCGCAGCCAAACACATGAGCACCATTCTGCCCAGTCTCAATTGTCCCTACAGCTCTGCCTAGTTTAAGGACCTGCTAGGCATCGCTCACCTTCAGCTGTTTTTCTGCAGCTGCTGACAGGCCCACATAACCTCTTTGAGGCAGCTTCTCCCTGCATCAATCCTGCTTCATGTCATTCTCCAAGCTGGCATCAAATTCTTGCAATAGGTCCGAAGCCTCATCCCACACATTGCACACACCATTTTTTCTCTAAGTTGTGATGTGGGGAATGCCGTTTCCAAAGTGTCATGAGAATGGATTCCTACTGCCCGCCATGCCAGCATCCTCTTCTCATGAGTCTTCAGAACCTCTGCAAAGGCTCTGTTGACATCTTCAAATATACTAACTGATGGTACTTCTCAATTGAGCCTTGATAATTGTTCTCTAGGATCAACTAGCTACTTTATCCATGATCTAATGCAGAGGTTCCCAAACTTGGCAATTTTAAGACTTGTGGACTTCAACTCCCAGAATTCTCCAGCCAGCTATTGGAGTTGAAGTCCACAAGTCTTAAAGTTGCCAAGTTTGGGAACCTTTCTAATGCCTCATATCAGCTGTTGTGCTCTGTATGGGAGGGTGAGGGGCACATGGACATTCCAGCTCCAGGTATCAGCTGCACATCCAATTGTTTTTCCAGGTCTTCTTGAGTCTGGGATGTAATTTGTAACTGATCCATCTCAAGTTGCGACAGCTTCCTCGTCATTGAAAAATTGTTTCTCAGTGTAGATGAGGGTCTTCTTTCCATCCATAGTTCCCTCATACATTTCATATGTCCCCTCTCATTAGGTCTTCTACTGTTGTAGCATTCCATCAGTTGTGGAGTCTGTAGTCTATGCATGGTTTGTTTCAGTAGCCCATTTATCATCATATTGTTCTGATTCCTCAGTGGAACTTGTTAATCCAGGTGATGTGTGAATCAACATCACTCTTTTAGTTTGTCATTCTCCTATTTGAGGTAGGCAGGTGAAGCACTAAAGGCAGGTAAAGCATTACCTAAAGGTAAAGGTAAAGGCAGGTAAAGCATTACCTAAAGGTAAAGGTAAAGGCAGGTAAAGCATTACCTAAAGGTAGGCAGGTGAAGCACTAAAGGCATGTAAACCACGCAGGGGGTTGGACTAGAAGACCTACAAGGTCCCTTCCAACTCTGCTATTGTATTGTATTGTATTGTATTTGGATAAAGATCCTCCTGGTAAAGGAAGTACCATTCAGGATTCAAACCCCAATCTCTTGCCAAAAGGTGGCACTCTAACTATCCAGCCACTGAATAAATATACTTATTTTCTAAAATGGGCACCAGTGCTACAAGTGGTATATTATATAGACTAGAGATGGTATATTATATAGATTAAAGATGGTAGCTAAATTATACATCATTTATAGCAGGGGTCTCCAATCTTTGCAACTTTTAGTCTGAAGGACTTCAGCTCCCAGAATTCACCAGCCAGCAAAGCTGGCTGGAGAATTTTGGGGGCTGAAGTCCTTCAGACTTAAAGTTGCAAAGGTTGGGGACCCCTGGACACAATAACAAATGACCCATTGGGTCATCATTTCAGAAATATTTTCTTATCAGATGCTTCAATGCTTTCAGCAATGACAAAACTTCTAATGTAGTATTGCCTTCACTGAAAAGTAGAGATACATTCAGAGATGTATCCACCTTGATAATGAATTGTATAGCATAATCAAACAGCACAGGAAACGTTTTATGATATTTTGTATTATGGGATAAATTGTTTTATGATCATTTTTATGTCATAAAATATTTTATAGAATTTGCCAAAGTTTAATTCCACAGAATTAGTCCCAGATTTTGAACACATTCTGTAAATTAAATGTTGAAATTCCATCACTGTGGATTATTTCCATTGATTCTATACTGTTGAAAATCCATGAAGTAAATCTGAATAAATTTCACTTGTTAATTGCGGTCTGCCATTACATTTCTGATGTAATAGTGGATTTTCCCTTGAATAATGACAGAAGGATTCTCTTAGTTCCTCATTGGAAGAACTTCTTTGGCACCAAAGGATGCATTTGGAAGAGACATTAGTTGTTGTCTGATGTTCTTTCTGAACTTGTTTGTTTTGAACTTGTTTGTTCGGAAAGGTTCATCATTGCTGTATAAATGAAGAGCTCATTAGGTAGAGATTGCAAATTGCCAATCATAACTCTTTGCTTCGTACAGCAGAAATTGCCTGTTTCTCCAGCCAATAGGAGGGCAGACTGGCCATGGTACCAACATCAGAAATATTACCTTGTGGAAGTTTTGCTTTTTGTCTCACTCTTTCTGTCAGGTTTTGTTGCTTAAGGCGGGTATTGTTGTATTTAGGAACTCTCAAAGTAATTAGGGTTTGTCACATATTCTCCAGATGATCTTCACTTTCCTCTTCCATCTGTGTTTGACTGCTCATTGTGCCATCTTGACACATAATCTATGAACTTGACAACCCTGTGGATCGGCTGACAAACTTTCTTCAAGGCTCTGACCCTCAAAAGTTTTTCTGACTACTTTTCTGCTCACAGTTTTGAATTGAAACTCTTTCAGGCAAACCTGTTAAATGTTTGGGGAAAAACTTGTCTTTTTACTGCATGTGTGAGTGTTTGCACTTATTTGATTAATTACTTGCTTACTTGCCAGATGTTAGCTAGACAGCTAGATAGATAGAAGAGAGAAAGAGAGATGACAGATAGACCAGTTATTAGCAAAGTTAAAGTATTGGTGTCTGAATTCAAATTACTACTTGGTCACCAAATTCAGTGAATCCACTCCTTTATTTTCTCTTTTTTCTTTCTTTGTATTTTCTTTGTAATGCTATCACAAAGAAGTGCCCCATTTTCTGCACAAATCATAAAGCTCACCTCTGGGAATCTCTGAAGATATTGAATTAGACATGCATTTTACTAGTTTAACAAACCACATGATTGTCAATGTGTTGCAGGGCCTTATCTAATTATGTAGTTCAAATATTTTGAATAAGTGTGGGATAGGGATTTCAAGGGAAGACATGAACAGAGCCATCTAACCTGCGTTCTCTTTAAGCTGCAAAGAAACTAGGCGTTCTAACCACATTTACGTTTACAGTCCAACCAGATGAGCGCGATATATCATAAATGGAAAAAATAGGAGGGAATGAGATACACAAGAGCAGAAGATGCCTGAAGGCAAGGAGTAACTTTGTGAAGGTTTCAAAACTGTTTTGCAAATTAATTGAGCAGCAATACATACCAACTACTTTGCTTGCCTGAACTGTCAGTCAGCTGAACCTGGGGCAGATTTTCTTTCCAACTTGAACTGCAGTAATTACAAGTTTATCTGTGGTAGCTAAAACAAACAAGACAACTTCAACTGGCTGCTAATGTGTGATGGAACTATTTTGTAGTGTAGCTCTGACAAGAAAAGAAATGAAGGATCTTGGTGCATAATCAGAAACTCTCAATTGCAGGCTGTAACTGCAAGATCCCCAACGTTTCCCCCACCCCAACTTAATCCTATTGCGTACGTCTGATTCTAATTAATTTGAATTCTCCATCCGAGAACGGAGTTTACAGCAAGTGAGAGGCAATCTGAGCTGATGGTGACAGGGCAAATTCTTCCCCAGTGGCCTATTCTAGCTAAAATTGGTGGGTCAGCAGCAGTATTTCAGTTGCTCTGCAGGTTCTGCATGATTGGAGCTCTCAAGTAGACACTCTTTATTCTGTCCACTGACCCCCTTCTAAGCAAAAGGGATGAAAAGCAATTGCTCCCTTTCTCCTGCCATCAAAGACTGATGCAAAGAGGCCACACCTCATTACAGCTAAAGCCTTTTCAGCTTTCAACATGAGGGCTTTGGGTGGGGTTCATTCATGAACTATCCTGAACATGTCAATTTCATTCATGGAGCACAAAATGTATCTGGTATTAGTAAATCCAATGAAACAGAGAAGGCAAGGACTTTGCCCTACTTTAGGGCAATGGATTATTAAATTGACAAATATTAATTCTGTCGAGTACTTATGCATCCTGTAAAGTACTTCTTTTTGTCTACCTTGAACCAACTGTAAACACCACTGTCAAAACACTATAGGATGAAGGTTAGTATAGGAATGATTTGATTTGCAATAATCTTTGGATTGAACAAATGACACCTATGCCAAGAATTTATTTTTTCACTGAACACTAGAACAAAAGGATTGGGAATCTTGAACACATACTTCCACTGCATATAGTTATGTTTAATTTTGAGTGGACTACATTTACTATTCAGTAGTACTGAATTCGTAATGTATATAGATTATATTTATTATATTTACACCACCAGTTAATATATTCCCTGAACAATGTATGGAGTTATTTGGGAAGTGCAACATAAAAGGTAAAATGTAAACATATACTAGGAATCAATATTTTTTTTTAGATACTGGGACCCTGGTACATGCCTAAATAGCAGAATACATAAATATGTAGTGCCTTAGTCTTGAGGTAGCCTTATTCCTGACATCTCATAAGACTTCAGGGCTTTTGTCCAGAATTCTGTCAGATTTCAGCGCCTTTGACTAAATTCAGTTGAAGATGATAAAATCGTATGAGGTTTAGCAATCCTATATATGAGTTTTTAACCATAAACAAAACATTGAAATTAGGAATCTTTCAAATTCAAAACAGGTAAATTCCACAAGAAGAGGAAGTAATTAGGAAAATTCTGATTTGTGCTGAAATTGACATGGGAATTGAAGAACGAAGACGAATATTATAAGATCTGAGATAAATTTTATTGATGGTTGGAACAAAAAAGGAAAGACCCAAAATAAGCAAAGGCTAAGATTTATAGGATGGAGATTAGAATTATGTATAAAATCATAACAGTAAAAATGTATAAGACAAGAACAAAGCAACATGGATGGAAATACGATATCCTTATATTTGTAAATATTGAATAGACCAATTGTAAATAAGCATGGCGGTTATAATATTTAACTTTATATTCTAGTATGTAGGGCAAAGACATTGCCAGGACGGTTGCACTGTGTCCAATATTTTAATGTGTGTTTAATAAACATGACGCCCATCATTTTGCCACTCCTTAAAAAAAATTGTATAAAATTAAAGCCAACAGTGAAAACACGAGTAGCCCAAACTTAAAAGTTACTGAAACAAAAAACTTGTCCACTAGTGATAGATCTTAATGGAGATGTAAGCGACATCTGAAAAGGCCCTTTCCCTAGCAACAACATCTAACATCTTTTTGAATGGGTGCGGGAGAGCCTCTTAAACAGGGGTCTCCAACCTTTGCAACTTTTAAGTCTGAAGGACTTCAGCTTTGCTGGCTGGAGAATTCTGGGAGCTGAAGTCCTTCAGACTTAAAGTTGCAAAGGTTGGAGACCCCTGCTCTAAAAATGCTCTGAATGTCTGAGTAGGCTCACACAAAAGGCTGATTAAAACTTGATGACAGTCAATAATCAGCTAATCAAATACACTCCAGTTTCATGAGCAAAAAACTAAAAACAAATCCTAGGTACTTAAATATGGTTTATACAGGAAATGATGCATTAATTTTACATTTAATCCTATTAATGGAGAAATATTTTTAAATGCAATGATTTATCTGATGGCATAGTCTGCAGACAACTTTGCAAACCTGTCTCCCTCTATCGATGATTTATATGTTATGAGCTGGTAAGACCATCATTATAGAATACATCTGAATGTCCTAGAAGCTTTCCCACTGATTTTCTGCATGTCATGATAAAAACCCAACACAAAAAACACACTCAACAGATCAAAAAACTTTCATATTATGTTCAGAATAAAATATTAGCACATTTCCCTTTTAAAATATCAGAGAACATAAAATATTAATGAAAATGCTCTCATATAAAAGAATTGTATTTTTTCCTAATTTTAACTTTGACTTTTCTGTGATTGAATTGATTTAGATAGTTGTTCTTATCATTGTCAGTAAAGTCAAGACAGTCAAGTTTCACTACTGCTTTTCCTTCTGAGAACATAGCAATAAACAAGAATGATAGGTCAATGCCAGCAGAACTCAGTTTCCACTTAAGGTCTGTTTTTCTAATGAAATAAATTTAATAATATCAAGAAAAATGAACTTTGTAAGGTGAGCTCTTAATCTAAGTCAGTAGTTACGTAGTCAAAACAGTTTCACTTACATTCGATTCTAATTTGCAAAGTGATAGTCCCATTTCTTAATCATGGGAATAGTTGGACCATCTATCAGCCTGGCCAGATACAAAATCCCCTTCCCTCCCAATTTTCTTATGACTTCTTCAATAGAGCTGGAGCTATGAGCATCCATATAGCTTCCCAAGTAACAGTAGAGAATGACTATGCTCAAAATAGTTCAAGAGGTGCTGGAACAAAATGACCATCACATTTCTAAATAGGAAATGAGCACATCTGAGTAGGCTTTTATACGCTCCTTGTGAGTCCATCTTTTACCAATAGTATGTTTTAAAATTCTGACTTATCTAGCCCTGTGATAATTTAAACACAGCCTCATTTTCTAATCTGTCTTCCTTTCCTTTCCTCCCCTTTCCTTTTGCAAAAGTCATAGGTTTTAGTGTTTACGTTTATTATATATATATATATATTTTTTTATCCTATAGATAATTGAGCCTGGAAATTAATGTCATAAGTTGTGACAATTATAAATGACATGAGTAGACCTATTTTATTATTTATTATTATTATTTGTTGGATTTATATAACCGCACCCTCTCCCCAAAGGGACCCGGGGCGGTGCACAGGAAATTAAAACACACAATATCACAAATATAAATAATTAATACTAAATTAAATCAATTATTCCTGTGCTAAAATTTAAAAATGTTAAAACATGACCCCATCTAAAACCCAATTAAAACAATTTATGGTACAGACTGTAGGCTTAGGCCAAGCCGGCCTGATGGAACAAGAGTGTCTTTAATTTCTGGCGGAAGGTGCGGAGGTCATTCCAGAGGGTTGGGCCCACCACAGAGAAGGCCCTTCCCCTGGGCGTCGCACGCTGGCATTGCCTAGTGGACGGCACCCGGAGAAGTCCCTCTCTGTGGGAGCGGATCGGCCGAAGGGATGTATGGGTTAGGATGCGGTCTTGCAGGTAGCTAGGTCCCGTGCCTGATTTTATGTTGCAAATGGCCATCAATAGAGGCCAGTTGGCAATTTCCCATTGTTGAGGTGGGGTGGGGGGACATCAGAATTTTGAAATCAAATAAGTTTTTGGGGAGGTATATATAAATACATATAAATTTAATAAAATAAATGGTTTTGCTGTTTTAAAACTTCTGCTTAATAATGTATACATTTTCCTAGTTTCCAGGGAAAGATAGCTTGAAAAATTATTTTGAAAGTTTCAGTGGGGTTTGATCCCAGTTTAGCAACTATACTTCCAATGGTGGGATTCAAATTTTACTACCGGTTCTGTGGGTGTGTCTTGGTGGGCGTGGCTAGATGGTCATGTGACTGTGTGGGCGTGGGTGGGTAGTCCTGTGGCTGGGTGGTTATGTGGTTGAGTTATTGTCTGCATCTACATACTATAGATGTACTTTCATGGACCACTGAAAGGAGGAAATGGCTCATATGCTTTGCACAAGTGTGATAGGCATGTCACAAAACAGGCTTTTGAAGGGCTGCCGCAAAGAAGGGGGGGGGGAATATATTTTCCAAAGAAGCAGAAGGCAAAACAAGAAGCAATAGATGGAAACTGAACAAAGAGAGGAGCAACTTAAAACAAAGGAGAAACTTCCTGGCAGTGAGAACAATTAACTAGTGCAGTGATGGCTAACCTTTTTTGGCTCGCGTGCCAAAAGCGGGGGGAGAGGAAGGGGGGGTCATGTGTGGGCGTGCCACACCCATAATGCTATGTGCGCAACCCCCTGCTTTTTTTCCCGCCCTCCCTAGGCTCCAGAGCAGTGGTGGGTTTCTGCAGGCTCGCACCTACTCGCGAGAGCCGGTTGGTGAAATTTAGAGAACCGGTGAGAGGGGGTTCCACCGGCGTACCTGGAAGTAAATCTGGCCCGCTGCTGCCAGTGACCCAAAGGGAAGGAAAGGAAAGGAAAGGAAAGGAAGGAAGGAAAGAAAGAAAGAAAGAAAGAAAGAAAGAAAGAAAGAAAGAAAGAAAGAAAGAAAGAAAGAAAGAAAGAAAGAAAGAAAGAAAGAAAGAATTTATCACAATTGAGTCCAAAATTTTGGTTGCTAAGCAAGAGTGTTGTTAAATGAGTTTCACCACATTTTAAAAGGTGGCCACTCCCACCCTGTCACATGACTACCAAGCCACGCCCACAAAATAGGCCACACCTACAGAGTAGGTTCTAAAAAATTTGAAACCCACCACTGCTCCAGAGGCTTTCTAGAGCCTGGGGAGGGTGAAAATAGCCTCCCCCCACCTCCAGAGGATTCAGGAGGTTCCCTGAAGCTTCCGGAGGGAGAAAAACTGCCTCAAAAGGCCTAAATCAGCTGGCCAGCGCACACATGGCAATGCCTTGCATTCCCTAAGAAATGGTTCCGCGTGCCACCGGTGGCACGCGTGACATAGGGTCGCCATCACAGAACTACTGGAACCAGGGTTCCACTAGTTCACATTCATGAACCAGTATCATGTTCATTGATCAGCTTCAGGCCATTCACTGTCTAATGTATGTCCCACGATTATAATTATCATGAATGTAAAATAACACACTCTCTTGGTATCCCAACTTCTCTGCCATTTATGAAAAAGGGTATTTAAAGTAGCATTTTCTCAAGATGTGTGGACTTCAACTCCCATAACTCCGCAGATATGTATAGCTGGTGAATTCTGGGAGTTGAAGTCCACAGATCTTACAAGTTGCTGAGGCAGACGAACACAGTTCTAGCTCTCCCTGCCAACCGTGTCTTTTGCACGGGTCAGTTACTGCTGTTATAAAAAATGGAACTCTTTTATGGTTTTGTATTTTGTTGTTAAGTTTGATTGTGCAACTGCAGGATCTAAGCTCCACACCTCCAGTTCCAAGTGATATTTTGTAAACAGGGTTTACAAAACATCAAGGGTCTCCAACCTTGGCAACTTTAAGACTTGTGGACTTCAACTCCCAGAACTCCTCAGCCAGCAAGGCTGAGGAATTCTGGGAATTGAAGTCCACAAGTCTTAAAATTTGCCAAGGTTGGAGACCTCTGGCTTAGAGAGGGCTGTAAAGCACTGTGAAGCGGCATATAAGTCTAAGTGCTATAAGTGCTCGTGCTATACTGCCAGGTTGTAGGCAATTGTATTGATTTCCCTGTAATGTTAAAAAACAAACAGCGGGCGGCTCAGAAGACAATGAAAGCCTCTTCTCAAGTAAATGAGTTTGCAGCAAAATCTGAAGTGCAGCTCCTCCTGCAGAGGAACCCACAGCAGGCAGAGAAACTCCAAAGGGTGGGAGAAGGCAGTGTAGTCCCCCGTTCCTCCGCACGCTGGCAAGACAAAGAAGGCTGTAATAGAAACAGAAGGTTGTTCTAACTCGGGGTGTGTGATGGTGGAAGTAAATACATTGGAGATTTACAAAATGTAGATCCGACCTGAGCGTAGTACATAAAATTATCTGCTACAATGTCCTATCTGTCAATGAATACTTCAGCTTCAACCACAACACACGAGCGCACAACGTATGGTAAACTGCTCCAAGCTTGATTTCAGAAAATATGACTTCATTTAACAGAATTGCCAATGCCTGGAATGCACTACCTGACACTGCGGTTTCTTTCCCAAACCCCCACAACCTTAACCTTAGACTGTCTACCGTCGACCTCACCCCATTCCTAAGAGGTCAATAAAAGGTGTGCATAAGCGCACCAGCATGCCTACCGTCCCTGTCCTAATATTCCCTTGCATTTGAGGTGGTATTCAGCCAGTTCTGACTCCCATGTGGAGTATTGTGTACAGTTCTGGTCACCATACCTTCAGAAAGATATTATGGGAATGGAAAAGGTGCAGAGGAGGGCAACCAGAATGATTAGGGGGCTGGAACACCTTCCTTACCATCTGAGGCTGCAACGGCTGGGCCTCTTCACTTTAGAACAACAGCGCCTGAGAGGTGACCTGATTGAAGTCTATAAAATCATGCACGGTGTGGACAAAGTAGAAAAGGAAAAACTGTTTTCTCTATCGCACAACACTAGAGCTAGGGGGCACTCCATGAAACTTTTGGAAGCTAGACCTCAAACAAATAAGAGGAGGTACATTTTCACCCAGATGATCACTGGTCTATGGAACTCCCTGCCAGAAGAAGCGGTCACAGCTGTCAGCCTCGACACCTTTAAGAAAGGATTAGATGAGTTCATGGAGAACAAGGGTATCAAAGGCTATCATTATGGATGCCTAAGGACACCCTCCGGGTTGGAGAGATAGGCAGGATATTTCTCAATGCCATTTGCAGGGAATCATGAGCAGGTGAAGACATCTGCTTGGGAAGACCCTGAAGCAAATGGTGAGCCACTGTGTGAGACAGAATGCTGGACTGGATGGGCTGTGGCCTGTTCCAGCAAGGCTGTTCTTATGTTATGTTTTTATGACAGGTCCTGGAGAACCAGTAGCGGAAATTTTAAGAGTGGGGAGGGAATGGAGATTTTGCACTTCTCCTTCCCCTGCCACGCCCACGGAACCAGTAGTAAATTTTTTGGAATCCCACCACTGATTTGTACCCATTTCATGTATTCATAATCATGTTTATATATATATTTGTTATCTAAACCACGCTTGACAAAATAAATAAAGAAATAAAAGAAATAAATGTCCAGTGTTAGTAGTTTCCTCATCCATTAGGAGGAGCCGGTGTGCTGGGAAACTGGTGCGAGAGACACGACATCTCAGGGAAATACATATTGCAATGAAGGTAACTTCTTGACAGCCTATTGTTGCTCTCACCTTTCCTTACCTGTACTACCAATGCAGAAGGGGAACCGGAGAAGGCGTGGGATCGCCCCATGGGCTGAACTTGTAACCGACCTCAAACTTATCTCCACCAGTGGTGGATTAAGGCTCACTGGCGCCCTAAGCACTGACAAATCTTGGTGCCCCTTCCTTTGTACATACCATACAAATCATTGTTTTTTTTTCTTTCTCAACTTTGGGACTGGTGCCCTAAGCACTTGCTTAGTCTGCTTAATGCAGGGGTGTCCAAACTTGGGAACTTTCTTGTGGACTTCAACTCCCAGAATTCCCCAGCCAGCATGTCCAAACTTGGGAACTTTCTTGTGGACTTCAACTCCCAGAATTCCCCAGCCAGCATGTCCAAACTTGGGAACTTTCTTGTGGATTTCAACTCCCAGAATTCCCCAGCCAGCATGTCCAAACTTGGGAACTTTAAGACTTGTGGACTTCAACTCCCAGAATTCCCCAGCCAGCATAGCATAGAGTTGAAGTCCACAAGTCTTAAAGTTCCCAAGTTTGGACAACCTTGGCTTAATAGTTAATACACCACTGATCTCCACGAATGGGTCGTTCGGAGTTCCCGCTACTTAGCTCCTAAATCGAGCAGAGATGGAAGCTCCCCCCACCACTCCCCACAACTGGAACACGTGGGCCTCCAAAGCCAGAAGCGAGCCAGCCCCAAGACGGGAGGGGCGAGAAGGACACGCCTGCGCTAAGATCTCCTTCGTGTCAGTCAAAGCTTTTGGGCTTCAGCGCCTTGTTCTCACCCCCCTCCCTCTCGGATGGGGGGGGAGGGGGCGGCGGGGGGAGGAAGGCCGTCAGTAGCTAAGTTCCGCGGGTGGCGCCGATGCTGCTTGGCGCTCCCGTGGTTGGAACCGCAGAATTCCCGGGGTAAACGCCGCATTCCTGCTCGTTGCAAAGTCCCAGAATCCCTCCCGGCTTCACCGAGTTTGACGCATAGTTGTTTCGGTGGTGGTGGTGGGGGGGCAGCATCGGTTCGAACCGTCTGTCAGCTGTCCGGTTTCGACCTGGAAAGAGCCCTCCAGATGGAACTACAATCCCTATAACCCCCCCAAACCGGGCCAATGACGGTTCCCTCTCTGGAGAAAAAAACGAAAGGCGATAGGTTGGGAGAAGGTTGGGTCTTTCCCGTTCTTCAGTTTGCTCCATCGGCTCACGGTTCCTTCTTTCCTTCCTCCCCCCCCCCCCCCCCGGTTCATTTGAGACTCGGGCTCCCTTTTGAAAAGCTCCTTCCCCTTTAAGAGCTGCGCCTCGGGGTGACGTCTCAACGAACGCAGCTCTTTTGGAATGTATGCAAATGAGCCCTTGTGCCTTCGACCAACCAGAACCCGAGCCCGGTCCCCGACAGCCAACGGCGTCCAAGCGCTGCTAGGGGGCGGCCAATAGATGCAAAGCGCCGGCTCTCACCATATAAGGAGCGTCCTCGCCATAAAAGGCAACATTGTATCGCTTTATATGGGGGGAAGATAGCGGGGGGGGGAGGGGTGCCCCGGGCCGGCGCGGATCCTGACTCCTGTGTGAGGCAGCGGCTAGGAAGGCGGGCGGGCGGGCGGAGGCCGGGTACAGGCGAGGGGGCCGGGTCGGAGCAGCCGGCGCTCGGGCCCATGGCAGGGCCGGTCTGACCCGACGCGTTAAGCCCCACATGGAAGGAAGAGGTGGCGGCACCGGCACAATGTTACCCAGCCAGGCCGGGAACGGCGCTGCCGCCTTGGCCCGGAGCGCGGTCATGGGCATGGCGCGGACCTCCTCAGGGCGGCCAGGTGTCGGGCTTCCCCGCGGGGCGAACGGCGGCGGCGCTGCTGCTGCAGGAGTCCGCGGGCCCGGCAACGGGACGGGCCCTCCCAGCGGCCAGGGGACGATCGGCGGTCGCTTCGACCGAGACCGGGATGTAAGCGCGGCGGTGGCGGCCAGCGGCAGCGAAGGCGATTCGGACTCGGCCGAAGACGAGGAGTTAGTGGGCGAGCGCCGCGGCATCAAGCGGACTTTGGGGGACATGGAACTGGGGGTGGGGGGCACGGAGGCGGCGGCCGCGGCGGCAGCGGCCGGGGCTTACGGCGGGGTCAGCGGGGCTGTGAGCGGTGCCAAGCCCGGCAAGAAGACCCGCGGCCGGGTCAAGATCAAGATGGAATTTATCGACAACAAGCTGCGACGCTACACCACCTTCAGCAAGAGGAAGACGGGCATCATGAAGAAGGTAGAGGGCGGTTGGGGCGTGTTGGGGGGGGGCGGGGAAAGCGGGCTGCCTTCCAGGGTGGCCGTGCAAAAAAAAAAAAAAAAAGGGGTGGCCGGAGACGGCGATCGGGGTCGATGCGGGGGCTCTGAAAGGGAAGCGGGTCTTTGGCGGTCGAAAAAAAAGAAAAGGTGCCGGAGCCCGAAGATGCTTCTCGGTCGCCGGTTCCCTTAAACGCGGCGGCGGCTGGGATGCCAGAGCGCTCTTGAACCCGCTTAGGAGAGAACCGCTCTTAACTCCACGTGCTTCTCCTGACATTTGCGGCGGCGGCGAGCTTCGACTTGCTTGCCTCCCGCTGCCTCTCCCGAAGGATCGGGCTGGTATTGATACCGGAAGGGAAGACAGACATGGGCCTACCTATCAGCCGCTTTCGCGCCGGAAAGGCACGCCCCATTCCGGGCCGGATTTTTCAGCTCAAGGCAGACCCTCGCGGGGGCGGGGGGAGAGGGAAGAGAGAGGGAGACGTTTGGTTTAAATACCGCAAAAAGGCGATCCGGGTGAAAATGCTGCCCTCTTTTAGCCCTGGGGGAACCAGGGGTCTCGGTTCCGAGTTCAGCCCGGTTTCGAGTTGGCCTATCCTGCACAAGAACCGAGCTCCCTTCTCACCTCTCTCCCTGCTCAATCCGGAAAACTTGGCCAAAGCTCCCCGAACGCGGCTGTAGAGACCCGAGTTCCCATCGCGATGTAAGGGCTGTGCTTCTTTCTGAGTATAAAGGGGAAGAATGACCGGCACGTTGGAAATGCAGCAGATCCATCGATCTGTAGGAAGGGAATGAATGTTAAGCATGTGTCCAAACCAGTATCTTCACTGGCTCTATAGAACAGAATAGAATTCTTTGTTGGCCAAGGGTGATTGGACACGCACGGAATTTGTCTTTGGTGCAGATGCTCTCACTGTACATAAAAAGACAAGATACATTCGTCAAGAATTATAAAGTACAGGACTTAACGACAGTCATAGTACAAATAAGCAATCAGGAAACAATATCAGTATAAATAGTAAGGATACAAGCAACAAAGTTACAGTCATGAAGTCATAAGTGGGAGGAGATGGGTGATAGCGTCAAATAGAATTTCACTGGATTAATGTTGAAGATAATTTTGATCAGACCTGCGCCTTTGTTTTGTTCAAGGAACTCTACCCCCTGGATCAGAGTGCATAGGATTGCAACCTTAGGTGACTAAGGAGTTGAAGTTACAGTGGGTTCCACTGATAGCTTATGCTTATGTCAGGATGTATTCCAGTATGTCACTAATAGACTTAAGACTTAACGAACATATGTAAACAAAGATATGCTAGAACCATGGTGGCAAACCTATGGCACATATATGCAGGCCAGGTGGTCTTTGTGGGCGCCAGAACACCGGAAAATGGCCTGAAAATTGTCCCCCAAACTGCCAAAAAACAGGCATGCATGCACCAGCCAGCTGGTCTTCGGGTTTCCGATGCTCTGGAGCGTGAGAAGACCAATTGGTCGGCACACATGTACACGCTGGAAACCCAAAGACCAACTGGCTGGTGCACACATGCGCCCCGGCCAGCTGGTCTTTGGGATTCCAGTGCTCCGGCAGATGCATGCGCACACATTCTGGTTTGGGCACTCAGTGCCGAAAAGGTTTGCCATCACTGTGCTAGACATTTCTATGGCCAGTTTGATAGAAAATAGTTTTTGTCAAAAGCACAACTATTATTGGAACTAGATAACACTAATATTTAGTTGACTTTTTACTCTGGTTGGCTAAATGGTCACCCATAAAACTTTTGGACAACCTTTAAAAAAACAACCTTCAAATATGATCTTGCATTTTCTTGACGTTTTTGGTTATAATCCCAATTACTGGCAGTCAATGCACAAACTTCAAGGAATTGACTTTCAGATGTGTTGGACTATAACTCACCAATGGCTATACTAACATTTCTGCAGTTAATTTTTAAATTGATAGATCAGCATGGATATTGAAGAATATTGACAGCCTTGGGCTATAGTCTGCTTGGCCCAGAACTTTATTAGATAAAAAACACTACTTAGTCTGCTCCTTGCCAGGAATAGCATAAAAAGAACTATGTGTAAATATGCATCTCTGTATGGATCTCACAGTAGAATTTGGATCACTTTAATGCTGTAACTGTACTTCTGAGTGCAATTTTGATGAATTCTGAAAAATCTTGTGTCCAGTGCTTAGTCTGTATTTCTGGGCATTCCTTATTTATACATTTTGGCTCTTATTGTTTATAGTGTCATGGAGACAAAATAAGAATGTATAATCTAGGATTGTCCAAAGTTTTTGGTCTTGTGCAAATCTGATTCCTTGTTCAGTTTAATTATCATTGATATTGGCTTCAGCTAAAGCAATCATTGTTTAATTAGGGATTTTTAAACAGGTAGCTGAATTCACTTAATGCCAAGCAGCACAATAATGCCAAGACTAAGACTGTTGTTTATAAACCACACTGGTTGAAATCACATTACAGTCTAAATTAAAACCAAATAAAATCATGTAATAGCTTGGTGGGTTGGTAAAAGATACTTTTTTGTGGTCATGATGCCATTTCTGATTCATACCAAGGCTTCTGCCCTTCTTGAAATTTGGAAAGAGACCGTAGCACTTTGACTGCCCCACTGCATAGAGGTGGGGCTCCAGTATCCAACAGTGAGCTACTCATGGTCTCTCTGAACTAAGGTAACCCTGATTTTCCCAATATCATTCCTTCTCATGACATTTAAAAGTTGTTTGGTTGGTGAACTCTGGGCTAGCTTACGTTAGAAGCCAGTGAAAAGCATCCATTCCATTTGTTTATCAAAAGTATGCATATTTCATTGTTTTATCTCTATACCATCCAGAGATGGGTGGTGCATACATTTGAGAAATAAATTTTAAAACTAGTAAGATAATTTTTTTTTATAATGCTGCATTTATCATTTTGGGCAACGTGGGGATTTTAAAAATCAGCATGCTAATATTTTAAATATTTCATATTGTCTTGTTCATCAAAACAACATTGTATGAGCACAGCCACTGTTCTGAATCTTGAAAACCATCATTTGTGGCTTGCCACATATGCAGCTAGCCATTTGGGGTTGTTCAGCAAATGATGAGCAAATCATGTAGTGTGCCAGTTTTCATCTGGTGTGCTGCAGCACATTGGTGTGCTGCAAAAGATACGCATGTGTGCTGCATCAGCCAGAAGGCTGTTTCCTGTGACTTCACCAGTGGCAGGTTGCCTCCATGTTTCTTCACAAGTCCCAGCAATTAGTGAAATCAAGGGACTTCTGGTTTAGTGACACAGACGTTTCACCTGTCAGTTGTGTAGTGTAAGATGAAGAAGATTGAAAACCTCTGGCATGCAGTAGTATAATATACCAAATACATTGTTTCTTATATTGGGTCAAAAAGTCATTTGCAGATATTTTACCTTGAGTCAATGTTGGTCTGTTCAGTACACACAGTTATCCCTCCTGTTGTGGTGTTGCCAGTCTTAAAATAATGGAGGAGGAGCACATATGCAGCAGCACCTGTTAGGTCATGATCTTGCATACACCTGTTGCCTGCAGCCTGACTCAAGAAGGGGTGCACATGTATAAAGATTTGAAGCTTTCTTGCCAGGATGAAGAAAAGACAAATATATCCTTTCTAGTATTATTACCCTGAATGACCGACAGTTGGGAGATCTCATGCTGTTGATTAATTTAGCCTTCCAACGTACTTGGGCAGTTTTATTTTAAAAACCAAAACAGTTTCCAAAGCAACTAAAAATGATTAGGCATAGCTAAGACCCTGCCTGCAAGCTTATGATCTAAAAGAGAAAAAGGAGTGAAGGAAAAGAAAATAATGCAGGCATTATTTCTCAAAATATTTTTCATAGTGAAGACTCAAAATGAGGTTGCAATGTCCGTTGGGCTTTAAACATACTCCATTCGCATAATCCTACTGCTGTTGCTAAATTTAAGTGGCTTAAATGTAAAACACAGGGTCCTTAACAACTGAGGCTCCTGAAATCCATGAAAAGCATGAACTCTGGTCTGTAAACTCATAATCAAACTTTCCATAGAAAGCATGAATATAATTTTAATAGGATTTCCAGGAAAAAGCAATGCTGGGTGGTAAATGCTTGAGCATCTACATTCGGCTTTGCTTTTCATGTTAAGTTATATATAGCCAACAAATGGAATGATGGCTCAGTTGATGGCACTCCTAGGTGACTTTGTCTTAGCTCCCAGGCTAAACAGGGTCAGGCCAAATTAGTTCTCAGCTTAGAGGCTACCTGGGAATATCAGGGCTGTCACTTAGACTGGGAAGCTGGGGCCATCTTGGAAGAAGGCCATGGAAAGCTGCTTCTGTATTCTGGCCAAGAAAAGTATGTGATGTCACCAGGAATTGACTCAAAGAAAATTTTTCTTTTCATTTAGCTATAAATTATATGGCAAATTATAGAAATCACATTGGATTGCAGCAGAAAAGGAACGACATATTTGTATACACATGCATAACAGTATTGGGTGATCTGTCTGACATGTTCACGTTGGCAATTAAAAGTTTCTGTAGTGAGTGTGGGAATATTCATCCTTGAAGAAGTAATACCATGGAGAACATGCAGATTTTCCAGAACCATTCAAGAGCCCATTTTTTCAGAATTCCATGAGGAATTATTTGGTTAAAAAAAACCTGGTTTTATGTTTGTGTTCTAAGTGTGCCCTAGGTTTTTATTTATTAGATTTGTGTGCCATCTGTGTCTAGAGGCAACTAAGTTGCTATGTATAAGCACATCTCTTGATTTAATTATGCCTGCTTAGGAAACAGTATCAAGTACATAAAAATATCTCTGCCCAGTATTAGATTCTGGATCATTATTGCTGTATATTTTTACCCCTGCCACAAATATACAGTGACATAGCCACTACATTATTCCTTTTCAAGGTACACAGTATGTAAGGCACAGAAGAAAAGGAGAAATAGTGGACAAAGGAAGTTAAAAGCAAAACATTTTTTAAAAAGGGAAATAACTTTATTTTTTATTTATGCCTTCGTTACACTTCTCTATATTTTTGCCTTTGCAAGCTCTACTTGCTTCTATTACACTAACAGCATATATTACTTGTACATTGCCTTTTGCTCTTTTTTTAAGATGTCATCAATTCAATTGAGCCAGGATTTTTTGCATTTTCCTCCTGACCCCATTCACCAAAGATGCCAAACATGTGTTGTCATGCCATCGTCATGTGGCATATCATGACTTTTCCTCCCTTCACTAAACCAGGCATGGACATGGCCAATGCATGCCACATCTGGCCCATGGGCCACAAATTTGACACCCCTGCCATTCACTCTTCCCTCAATTCACTTTTTATATGATTCATTCTTTTCTATATGATCCAACCAGTCCATATTAACTCATCACCCATCCATTCAAGAACCAGTCTTCTTTTACAATACATAATCTTTAAGTAACCCTTTCCTGTTGTTCTCAACTTTATATTCCTTTTATATTTATGACTTGCTTCATTGCAATGTCTTATGCCTAGCATTTTTACTTCCTTTTCTTCCCTGTATAACAGACCACATGATATACCTTTCTGCAAATAATTGTTTGTCTTAGAGTTTATCTTATGTTTATATGATCTAGTTATTGGAATATAAGCAACAACCTGTTAGCTTGCAGATAAGAAATCTTATCTGCAAGCTTACAGAGCTTTGGCTTCACTTGTGACAAAAATAGGCCCCAAATTACCAATACTTCTTTAAGGCTAGTACAGACTTGTTGCACATGGCACAGATACAACTACGGCTGATAACCTAGTGCAGGGGTCTGCAAAGTTGGCTCTTTTAAGACTGGTGGACTTCAACTCCCAGGATTCCCCAGCCAGCATGGCTGGCTGGGGAATTCTGGGAGTTGAAGTCCACCCGGTTTAAAAGAGCCAACTTTGCAGACCCCTGACCTAGTGGACTCTTTTTCTTTCTTAAATGCACTGTAAAGGTTTCTTTCAAATGAATATAGTTGAAGAATAAAGTCAATAAAGTATCCCAATGTCATGTTTCTAAGAGTGCTAAATAGTTGCATTTCAAAAGCTATCATTCCCCTTCTAGTCCATATGGAAGTTTTACTTTTATTGAAAAACTTTGTGAAATTATAATGAATCTCATTTTTGACCTTTACCTCCTGTATAAAAGGGCGGGGGGAGGAAAAATTGTTACTATGTAAACACATACGGAGTGCAAATTTTATGTAACCGATGTACATCTGTCTGTCTAAGTTGCATTTAAACCAAGAACAGTTACAAAAATCTCACTTATTTTTTTTTTATATTGAAAAAGTTTTATTGGTTTTACAGTTTTTCAATAGGGTGGGGTAAGGGATACAAAGAAATTTTGAGAGCATTCACATCAAAGTCGTCGGCCCTTCCGGGACTTCAAAATAGATCATTAACAAAAAACATTTTTCATACACTACAAAGTGAAAGCAAGTACATATTTCTAAGTTCTCAGTTCTATGCTGTCAGTCATTTACAAAAATCCAGATACACATGTTATACAATATTACTCAAAAAATCAAAGCAAAGTTATTTTTTAGATCTAAATCTCTTGGCAATTGTATCTTCTATCTCTCCTTCCAGGCCCCCAGCGGGCGGGGCTGTGGCCCCCCCTGCCCCCCCTGGATCTTCCCCCAGGACAGAGGAATGTTTTTTAAGAAAGGCTTCCGCCTCAGCAACTGTTTTAATCCTCACTCTTCCTCCTTCCCAGAACACCAGCATCCCTTCGGGCGTCACCCACCTGAACCAGATCCCGTGATCAAACAATTTTTTGGACAAGAAGGAAAATTTCCTTCTCGCTTCTCTAATCTTTCTTGGGATCTGCTTCAGGATGGCAACCTCCTTTTGTTGGTAAATTAACGGACCTCCTCTTTGCACTTTCAAGATTTCCTCTCTGGTTGACCTTCTAACAAATTTAACATGTATCTCTCTGGGTACTTCATTTATCCTGGCATATGCAGAATTTATTCTGTAGGCTAGGTCAATGTCCCCCCTGATCTCATCCTTAGGTTTATGTAAATAGTCTGCTATAATTGTGCTCATGAGTTCAGGGAGACATTCACCAGGTTCCTCAGAAACATTCTGAAATCTCAAAAAATATGTCATCCTTTCCATATCAATCCTAGACACATGCCCGTTTATTTCCACAACCTCATTAGTAACATTTTTAATCTCTCCCTTAGCCCCCGCCAGCCCCCCTTCCAACTCTTCATTCTTCTGTGTGTTCTCCAGCACTTGTTTCCGTGTGTCCAATAGCTCCTTTTTAAAGTTGATATTTTCTTCTCTCTGGGCCTTGATTTCTTGTACCAAAGTTTGTATAACAGATTCAAGAGAAGCCATCCTTAATTCTAAGCTTGCCAGTGCTGATTCTTGTGCCATGATTAGCTGTTAAAGTCAATGCCACTAAAATGGCGTTTTTTGGGTGGGGCTGTTGAGGCAAATCAGGAGCCAAAAGTTCAAATCAGGATTGTAAAGTTCAGGAACCAAGAGAGAAACAGTTTTCCAGATCAATAATTATAATAACGAAGGCATTCCAGAAAAGAGATCACAAATCCCCCCCAAAAAAATTTCTTCTTTAGTAACAAGAGGAAGTCCAAATCACAAAGAGACGCTGGGAATTTTCCATAAGTAAAATAGTCATTCAGGGACAAAGGGCAGCCATCTTCCACCGCCCAAACTCAAAGCCAGAAGAAGAGAGTGGTAAAAAAAATTGTTTCAAGCCAGCCAGACCTAGAAACTTTGTTGCAAGACAAGCCGCAGATCACTTTCCCTTGTTGCAAACAATCCGGATTGAAGATATCCGCTTCCTCGCAGCGAGGAGCCATTTTCAAGTGCCGCTTTAAATCCGAGGGGGGGTTTAACAAGCAAGCACCCCCCTCCAAGTTCTTTCAGCCAGGCTGACAGCAAAGAAAAAAAAGTTTTAAATCACTCACTCTCTCCCTCGCAGCCGAAGCCCCGGGAAGCCTTCCGACTCAGCCGATCAGCTCTCTCCATGTTAGTGAACGATGCCGTCTTCCTTTGGCGAAGGGAAAACCCCCCGCAGCATGTCCTCCACCATCTGAGCCGAAGACAAGGGTCGCTTCCCCACTGTCGTGGGGGGGAGCAACCCAGGCAAGCCGGCCCTACGGGAAACCCCCAAAAACGGGGTGTCTCGCCCCCGTGGGGGGGCAGGAAAAGAAACAAAGCGGCGGACGAACCCTAGGCTCGCCCGTCGCCGCTGGAGCCGGAACTGGAAGTCAAATCTCACTTATTTTTAACTGCTCTGAGATAATTTCTGTTGGCATTTACTTTAAATGAATCATAAATTTGGTAATATTTTATGGGTATTCTCACAAAACTGTTGTTGGGGAGGCTTCCCATTCCCAAAATGACTGTTATAGATGCTGTTGCTAATTACAAAATATTAATTTACCTGGATGCCCCTCTGTCAGATTTCTTTAGCAACAATCAGGAGGGAGAAGTACAGTTTAGTAGATTTATTAGAGAAAAGTTCCTTGTAAGAACACAAGAAGGTCAACTGTTGTGTTACAGAGTTGCTTTTCTGGATTCCTCTCTGCAAGTTATGTTTACAAAACTGCAGTACTACAATCATGAATTGGGCCCAAATGTCCTGTTTTCTGAAAAGACCTAAAATCAGTGAGTATTATTTTTATTTTAATGTTTTTTTAATATTTGGATCATCTTCAACTAATTTTAAAAAATAATAAAACAATTGAAAAGGAGGACCACCAACAGGTACCATAAAATACAGGTGACAGTTTTTTCAAAAAACATGGTAAAGGTGAAGAATAAAGCAGTCACTACATGGAATATAAGACTGGATTGTGACATGACCTGGGCAAAGGTCTTTAACGCTGTAAATGTGGTATCATCCTCACATATGAACTACTCCACCCAGAGGAAGATCCAGATTGAAAACCTAAACCAGTCTTCTGCCTGATGTCATTCTAATGTGCTGGAACCTATTTCCTACCATTCACAGCCAGCCACCATTGGCTGGAAATAAGGGGAGCTATCAATGAACATTGGCTGTGACTGGATCACAGTAATGGTAATAGTAGCTGAACTCAGTGGGAGAACAGGACATTGAAGATGGGTGATCTAAGTAAGTAGGTATGAGCAGATATATTAAAAGCTGTTCCATATTCAAGCGATTGCTGATAATCAAAAGTTTCTTGTTATGAGTATCGAGTCAGGACCCCTTAACCTTCTTTAAAATTGTTGATTACCTCAATAAGGAACTTTGGTTTATGTGGATTAGATTGATTGATACGTATTGTATTAGAAATTAAAACAGAAACTTTAAAAAAAATTGAACTTTGCGAATCCCCTAAAATTCTGCCTTTCCTTACAGATAGTTCTCATTTAGCAACTGCCTTCTTTAGTAACATTTTGTAGTTACAACAGTGATGAAAAGGGGGGGGGGGGAAAGCTGAAGATCATAAGCAGTATGGCAGTTTTATTTAGCAATAGCTTTGCATAACAATCAAATTGAAAGTCCCAATTACCGTATTTTTCAGAGTATAAGGCGCACCGGAGTATAAGGTTTCGAAGAGGCAAATTAAAAAAAAATAGGTAGGTAGATAGAGGGATAGAGAGGGAGAGAATGAGAGAGAAATACAGTAGGTAGGGAGAGAGAGAGAGAGAGAGAAATACAGGAGGGAGGGAGGGAGGGAGATGGAGTGTGTAGTTAGGTAGGTAGATAAAGGGATAGGGAGAGAGGGAGAGGGAGAGAAATACAGTAGATAGGTAGGGGGAGAGAGCGAGCAGGTAGATAGGTAGAGAGAAATACAGTAGGTAGGCAGGGAGAGAGAGTGTAGATAGGTAGGTAGAGGGATAGAGAGAGAAAAATAGAGAGAAATAGAGAGAGAGAAATACAGTAGATAGGCAGGGAAAGAGAGAGAGAGAGTAGGTAGGTAGGTAGATGTTTCCAGGTGTATTTACCCATGTGCTGGAGAAGGAAATCACTGACCACCTTTGGAACAAATCTTTGCTTCTGCAAGCACAGTACTTGACCAGCATAATTCTCATCAATCACTCTAACTAAGCAGCTTTCCAAAAGGGGGAAAAAAAACCTTTTGCACTGTGCACACCTCGCCCAAACGGCCCGTTTTTTGCGAAAATGGGCCCTTTTTTTCAAATAAAAGGCATGAATAGCCTTGGGACGGCTTGCAGAGTGCTCCTGGGGAGTGGGGGGCCCAAAACAAGGAAAAATGGCCTGTTTGTTCGTGAAAACGGGCCGTTTTTTGGTCAAAAAAATTGCATGCCTAGCCTTATGGAGGCTTATAGAGTGCTGCTGGGGGCTGGGGGAGCAAAAACGGTTTTTGTTCATTTCTGCCCTCCCCAGTCCCCATGAGCTCTCTGGAAGCCTCCATAAGGGTATGCGCACGGCCATTTTGGTGAAAGGGCAGGGTTTCAGGAAGCAAAAAATGCTGTATTCAATGTATAAGACGCACCCAGATTTTCAGCCTCTTTTTAGAGGAAAAAAGGTGCATCTTATACTCCGAAGAATACGGTATGATCACTAAATGAGGGCTACCTGTATTTATATTTTATCAAATATTGCAGCATTTGCTGGTGATATGGTCAATGCATGTTGTCATTTGTCCCCCTGGACATATTAGTAGCCCCCATATTAGGAACCCTTGAACTAAGGCATATTAATGAGGAACCAATCTGAAGCTTGTCTCGTTTATTAACTTTGTTATATTTAAATTGGGCCAATGAATCCTGTTTCATAGATTGACCATTTATTGCATATCTACTATTATGATAGTTTCCAAAATGTATTTTAATTGAGCTAAAAGGTTGTTTTGATTTTGGTTACACTTTGATCTTCTCAAATAAACAACTTAGTAGTTTTTAGAATCCACCAGGTCTGTGGATGGAAAGGGTGGGTAAGACTCATCAAGGGTGTTTGTTGGATGCCACAGCTTCTTGGGCTGCAGGTATGGAGGACATTTTGGTCCAGGCCAATTACTGCATCTCTTGTCCATCCAACACACCAACATACATTTGTAGAGAACCTCAGGTAATTCATTCTGATGTAGTACATTGTAGATTCCAGGCCATTCACATGAAATTCTCAGGACAATTAGTATATTCTAGGAAACATTAGAAAATGTGAAGTGGACTATTATTTTCACCTAGTATTTGTGTTTGCTTTTAAAAAAAACCCCACCAAACGCCTAGATTTAGACTGATGCTATTGGGGAAAAATGCAGTGTGATTGGAAACCTCCATATGTTGTCTCCATTTGAGAAACAGTTTAACAGTCTTGCTTTTCTCCATGCTGATGGTATGAAATGAAGAGCATAGCAGCTGTTTCTCTTTGGGACAAAATTGAATAGCTTCTTTTTTTCCCCCTCAGCTGTCCTGCATTCTGGGTATATTCTAAAGTTCCAAGTTCTTATAGTGTGTTGCAGATAGTTTAGCACCATGATGGCGAACCTATGGCATGGGTGCCACAGGTGGCACGCGGAACCATTTCTTAGGGCACGCAAGGCATTGCCCTGTCAGCTCCAGCACGCATGTTTGCGCTGGCCAGCTGATTTAGGCCTTCTTTTGAGGCCGTTTTATGCCCTCTGGAGGTTTCAGGGAAGCTCCTGAAGCCTCTGGAGGTGGGGAGGGGAGGCTGTTTTCACCCTCCCCAGGCTCCTAGAAAGCCTCTGGAACCTGGGGAGGGTGAAAAAAGCGCACCAAAAGCAGGGGGTCGCGCACATAGCATTCTGGGTGTGGCACACGCATGCACGACCCCCCTGCGCTCCCCCTGCTTTTGGCACACAAAGGAAAAAAGGTTGGCCATCACTGGTTTAGCAGCTAAATAAGAATGAAGACCAGTGAAGTTCTTGGATGGGAAATTCTCTGGACAAAATTCTTATCTAGTATCTGGGAAATAGATGCTATCAAGCAGCTACAGGGGGGTAGCAGCTTCTTGCTACGAGGTTGCAGTTAAATTCAGGGAAAAGGGGTTGCTCAGCTTTAGGAGTTTGGTGTGTTTAAAGTAGGGACCTATTTGACCTGAAAGAGCAGCTTGGTGGGATGCTTTTTGATCTCACCTTTCTCTGGCTCTCCAGGTGGCAGCAGCTGTGAAGAGGATGCAGCGATGTACAAAGCATCTAGAATAGCAGTGGTGATCATTTTTGAGCCATTTGTATCTTGCATGCCTTACTCAGAGGCATTGGTTATGTCATAGTTTAATTACTGCAGTATGCCCCAGGTGGAGCTGTTCCTGAAGAGTAACCAGAATGCAGCATCTATCTAGGTTTCTAATCAATACATAATATTGGGATTACAAGGTTGGGTTGAATGTTTTGTACTAGAAGCCAGTTGCTTTCCAGAGCAATTCAAAGTGTGGGTTTTCATCTTTAAAGCTATAGTTATCTGAAGGCTTGAGCATTTCAAAAGGACCTCATTCAGATAAACCTGTCAAGATGCTAAAATTGTAAAAAGGGTCTTTAAAATCTTTTATCAATTTCTCTTTTATTAGCCTTTAATTTCAGTGCTTGTTTTAGTGCCTTCTGGGTTGCTTCTAATCTATTAACGTGCTTCACTTAAACTATTTCTTTTTGATCATTTGAAGTTACAGTGGCAACTAAAAAAGTGACATGACTGTTTTTCACACAACTGTTGCAGCAGTCCATGTTTATACGATCAACATTTGGATGCTGGGAACTGGCATGTATTTATAAAGACTGTAGTGTCCCAGGATTGTGTCATCACCATGCTACTAACTTAACTGAAGTGATACACTTAATAAGTGTGGTGACAAAGGTTACAAAGGGACAAAATCTCTTAACAACTGTCTTGTTTAGTAACAGGCATTTTGAATTCAATTGTGGTCATAGGTCATGGACTACTTGTACTGCTAGTGTCACTACAGATAATCTTTGATGACCAGAATAGGGACTGGTAAATTTGTTAAGCCGAACAGTTGTTAGTGAGGCATCATGATTTTGAGACCACACCTGATTTTTACAATCTTTTTTGCTGCTGTGAAACAAATGGCTCATGGTTGTTAAGTGTGACATCACATGGCTATGATTTGTGACCTCCTCCATTCCCCAGTAATGTTACTTGTTGGAAGCTGGCTAAGAAGGTCAAAAAAAGAGATTACATGAATACGGAATGTTGCAACCATTGTAAATGTGTGACCGTTAAGATCCAATGGTCATAAGTGTGAGGACAGGTCATAACTACCCTGTTTCCCTGAAAACAAGACCGCCCCAGATAATAAGCCCAATCAAGCTTTTGAGAGCATGCACTATAATAAGCCCTCCCCTGAAAATAAGACCTCTCCAAAAATATTGCAACACAGCAGCAGCCATGAGGTGACCATGCTCGCTGCCTCCTGGATCTCAAAAATAATAAGACCTCCCTGAAACTAAGGCCAAGCGCTTGTTTCAGGCGTCAAAAGAAAATAACACCCTGTCTTATTTTCAGGGAAACATGGAACCTTTTTCAGTGCCAGTGTAACTTTGAATGATTGTTAAATGAATGGTAATAATTCTAGGACTATCTATACTCTCCCCTTTGGGGTGTGTGTGAAGGACACGATTGTCATGTTTGATCAAACCCTTAAAAGTCTAATGATTTATTTGTGTCGCTTGTAGTTTTGTGTGTGTGTGTGTATACACACACACTTTATTGTCATTGTACATATATACACAGTATACACATACAAAATTCACATGATCCTCACCCACCCAAAAAATTCCCCGCCCCTAAACCACCCAAGCATCCACACAACGGACCAAGTAGTGCTGTTCAATAGCTCACTGATTGTGACCTTTTATTTTATTGTTGTGCAATTATAGCTCTGGGATAAAAGCTATTTGGAAGACGTGTGGTCCGAGTTTTAATTGTTCTGTATTTCCTGCCAGAAGACAACAGTCTAAAAAGATTGTAAGCAGAATGGGAAGAGTCTCTGAACATGTTATGCAACTTCCTCAAACAGCGAGATGTAAAGATGTCATCCAGGGCTGGTAGCTGGAGCCTGATGATATTCTGGGCAGTTTTAACGATTCTCTGTAGAGCTTTTTTGTCCACTGCAGAGCTGCTCCCATACCATGCAAGAATGCTCTATGTCAGGACACTCTCAAAGGTGCTGCAATAGTAGGACAGACGTAGATGCTGAGACAGATTTATCTTCCTGAGCATTCTCAGGAAGTACAGCCTCTTCTGTGCCTTTTTCACAAGCATGTTAGCATTGTCTGTACTTTACTTTGTTTTGCTTTTTAACGCCTAGGGTAGAGAGATACAGAGAAAATAATTAGGTTTGGGCTACTTAGAAAGGACAATTGGCTGCTTGTATCAATGAGGATTGAACATGCTCAGCTTGCTACATATCAACAGTTATGCACAGTTTAGCCACCATAATGAGCCAGATTAAAATTCTTAGTATTAGAATGCCAGGATTGGCAGAAGTGGAAGGTTCTTGAGCACCTGGTAAACTGTTACACATTGATTGGATTGTCCTTGGGATAAAAATGCCTCATCTACTTTTGCATGTATCAGAATCTAGCATTGCTATATCTCTAGCAATGCCATTTTAAGGGTTCCTTGAAATGGATGGATTCAGTGGTGAGATACGACTGGTACGCCCCAGTACGGGCGTACTGGTGCTTGCTGGGGGCACCAGGTACCGTTTCGGTACAGTGCTCCAGAGGATCTGCCTGCCTGCCTGCCCATACTCCTTACCTGTATTTGAGTTGATTGGCTCTTCCGCTCATGCGCACGGAGTGTACAGTGCCTATGCGATGCTCCACCGAGCAGCTGGAGCATTGCGGAGCATCACGGGTGGTAAGTACGCATGCACGTGCTGCACGCATGCATGTGGTGGACGCCCGGCCCCGTTGCACCGTACCAGTTGCAATGGGATCCGGAACCCACCGCCAGATGAATTGCAGACATATAATTGCAATGGGCTGCAAAATACAAACTTTAGAGCACCTTGGTTAAAAGGCCATGGTGTCCAGGAATGTTAGGTTCATTGCACTGCAAAACATGGTGAGGAGTCCTCTAAGTAGGCATGATGTTGCATTGATTTCAACGTGTGAGTGTACACGCTTTGCTCTTTTAAATATGGCTATAATTAAATACCGTATTTTTCGGAGTATAAGATGCACCTTTTTTCCTCTAAAAAAAGGCTGAAAATATGGGTGCGTCTTATACATGGAATACAGCATTTTTTTGCCTCCCGAAACCCCACCCCCTTCACCAAAATGGCTGTGCCTAGCCTTATGGAGGCTTCCAGTGAGCTCCTGGGGGCTGGAGAGGGCAGAAATTAGCCTAAATTGGGCTGTTTTTTGCCTCCCTCCCCCAGCAGCACTCTGTAAGCCTCCATAGGGCTATGCATTCTATTTATTTGACACAAAAATGGCCCGTTTTCACGATAAATGGGTGGTTTTTTTTGCTCATTTTCCACCTCCCTATCCCCCCAGGAGCACTCTGCAAGCCCCTCCCCAAGGCTAGTCATGCTTTCTCTCTCTCTCTCTCTCTACCTACCTACCTACTTATTGTATTTCTCTCTATTTCTCTCTCTCTATCCTTCTACCTACCTACCTGCACACACACACTCTCCCTACCTACCTACTGTATTTCTCTTTCTTTCTCTGCCTCTCTATCCCTCTATCTACCTACCTACTTTTTTTTGTAATTTGCCTACTTTTTTTTTGTAATTTGCTCTTCAAAACCTTATACTCCGAAAAATACGGTATTTCATGTGGACTTAGTTTTACCAACTCCTTCTACTTTAGGCATTCCATTCTGGGCTTAGCTCACTTTGCTTCTTTTTCCTTTGTGACTACTTGCTATGAGTTACAGAGAGCCGGAAGAGTCTGCAGCAGTGCTTGGAAACTGAATTCTTCAAGTGGATAGCACATGTGTATTTTTAAGAACTCAACCTCATGAAATAAAGCTGGCAAGATCTCAAAGTATCTTGAACTAATGATTGATTTTCTGTAGCTCAGGTCCTGGATGTATCCAATCCGATGCCTTGGCTACTAAAACTGTTTATAAAAGCATTGGCAAGAAGTATTGGCTTTGGGTTATTTGCATAACTGAGCATCTCTTCCTTAGTTTTGAGTACTTTCATCTTCGTTGTGGGTTGAATAAAGTTTTGCAAAAATTCTGGCTAGATATTTCTTCATGAACTTAACCCAGGGCACATGCCTGAAAGCTGGACTTCTGACTGCTGTTTTGCTTTCCTTTTTCCATTTTATTCATTGACAGTAGAAGCTGCCTGCTTTACGTTCTTGAAATGATCTGAATGCTTTGGCTAGAGACAGAATGTTATGAATTATAGGGATGAATTATAATATACTGATGGTCAGTTGCATTTGTCCCATTCTTTACGCAAAAACACAACACTTGCTTTTGCACTGATATATTCTCACCCAGTTTATTTTGGTCTGGCTATGGCAGAGTGTTTTGCATTTCATTCAGCCTTAAGTGGTTTGGTGAGAAATGTGGGCAGAGAAAGCTTTGGACTTTTGAAGACTAAGTAAATGAGCTGTAATGGCGCAGTGGTGAGTTTGCAGTATTGCAGGCTACTTCTGCTGACTGCCGATTGCCAGCAGTTTGGTAGTTCGAATCTCACCAGGCTTAAGGTTGACTCAGCCTTCCATCCTTCCAAGGTCGGTAAAATGAGGATCCAGATTGTTGGGGGCCATATGGTGACTCTGTAAACTACTTGGAGAGGGTTGTGAACCACTATGAAGCGGTATATACCAATAAGTCTAAGTGCTATTGCTAAATATTTAATAATCAACTTTGTTTGCCAACTGCACTAAAATTATTATTTTTACTTGTTTGTTGGAAACCAGCAAAAGAAGAGTGGACAATCTCATTTCTGTTTCTCCAGTTGGTTGTCTTTTTATGGTCAGCTTGGAGGAGGGTGGGAGCTTCCTTTCTCATTCCACTTTGTTTCTGTGATGGTTTTCATCCCGTTGTTTGTTGGAGTCTGCCATTTACCGTTTTGGCCGCCTGCCCCAGCTGTGGCTTGCTGTGCGCTGCGCCATGTATGACCTGATTCAACTACGGCTGCTATTTCATCAATACCATCATGCCCGCTACCATCATGCCCACTATCAGTGGTTGCCTCTTTATGGGCTGTGACCAACATGCCACTCTCTCTCCGCTAATCCACCTTCACAGACCTTAATGTACTCTAAAACGGACTTCCTCGCCCTGCGAGATTCCCCTCTCTTGCAGGTTTGGCCCTCTTCGTTAACGAGGGCCCACCTCGATGACGGAATTTTAAATCCTGAGAGGTGGCGAAAATGGAAAATTAGGAGCTTTTGGGGGAATTTTTTAGCTTCGTTTTTATGAGGCCCCAGGGTGGGGGGAGGGTCACCCGGGACTAGGGGAAGGGAGCGGGACTAACCCACGGAATTTTATTTCTAGGTCGGCCCATGGTTCTGACGGAGGGGAAGTTAGGTCCGACATTGGGTGGGGGGGTGTAAAGGTCAATCTTACAGAGGGCCGCACCATTAGGACAGTGTGTGGGAGAGGTAGGTATGGCGCGAGCCGGGGACCATATCAGGTTATGGGAGGGCGCACCCACTGTTTGCTAACGGTCGCGCCCTCCGGTCCCCAGGGCTCCTCGCATTCCAGGGGGTTCGGGGTCACAGGGCCCGGGCCCCAGGCTGATGCTATGTAATGCCAGGTCCGTGACCAACAAAGCCCCCCTCATCCATGATTTGGTATTGGAGGGGGAGCCGGACCTGGTAGGAATCACGGAGACCTGGTTGGGCCATGAGGGGGGGAGTACCCCTCGTGGAAATGTGCCCACCAGGTTACCGGGCATTCCATCAGCCACGGGCCCGGGGTCGGGGTGGGGGGTGGTGGCGGTTATTATCAGGGATAGTCTTGATCCGAGGGAGACCGCAATGCCGCAGACAGCTGGCTATGAGTCCCTGTGTGTGAAGTGGGGCCCTGGGAGGCAGTTGGGCATGCTGATTCTGTACCTGGCTCCCCGCTGCGTATCAGCTGCCCTGCCCGAGCTCCTCGATGTGATAGCTGAGGTGGCGGTTGTTACCCCCAGGCTAATAGTCATGGGGGATTTCAACCTGCCGTCGATAGGCGAAACATCTGAGGTGGCCCGGGAGTTCATGGCTTCCATGACAGCCATGGACCTGACCCAACTAATTCACAACCCAACTCACACCGGTGGACACACGCTAGACTTAGTTTTTGTCTCCGGCCAGTGGACGAATGATCTTGGATTAGGGGAACTAGTCATCACACCCCTGTCATGGACAGATCATTCTCTCCTTCGCTCGACTTCCCAACCGCTACACCTCACCGCGGGGAGGCGGAACCAGATATAACGAGATGGTTCCACCCCGGGCGCCTGATGGACCCCGAGAGGTTCCAGACACAGCTTGGGGAAATACTTGAGACCCTGACCCGCGACTCGACTGAGGACCTAGTGGCCGCTTGGAATAGTGTGGCCACGGGGGCCCTGGATCGGATCATGCCCCTGCGGCCTCTCACTCGGCGCCGTTCTACCTTGGCTCCTTGGTTTTCTGAGGAGCTGAGGGTGATGAAGCGCCGGAAGAGATGCCTAGAGAGCATTTGGAGGTCCACTCGATCCAAATCTGACCGAACACAGGTAAGGTCCCATTTACGGACCTACCTTGTGGCGATAAGAGCGGCGAAGTGTACTTATCTCTCCGCTCTTATTACATACGCAGATAACCGCCCTGCTGCCCTGTTCAGAGTGACCCGCTCCCTCCTTCAACAGAGGTCACGGGAAGCTCCGCTGCAGGGCCGTGCAGAGGAGTTGGGATGTGATATCTGCAGGATAAAATCGCTCAGATCCGGGACGAACTGGCCTCCAATGAGGGTAGTCTGGACGGGTGGGCGGAGGGAGGTCTTGAGACCTTTTTATGGGATTAGTTCGACCTTGTGACTCCAGATGACATGGACAGGTTGCTGGGGCGACTGAATGCTACCAAATGTTTATTGAACCCGTGTCCCTCCTGGCTTGTACTGGCCTCCCGAGAGGTGACACGAGGCTGGCTCCAGGAAATAGTGAATGCTTCTTTGAGTGAGGGGTTTCTACCGGCTGTCTTGAAAGAGGCGGTGGTGAGGCCCCTCCTCAAGAAGCCTTCCCTGGACCCAGCGGTGTTAGTAAATTATCGTCCGGTCTCCAACCTTCCCTCCTTGGCGAAGGTTGTTGAGAGTGTGGTAGCACGACAATTGCCTCAGCACCTGGAGGAAACTGTCTATCTAGACCAGCGCCAGTCCGGTTTCCGACCAGCACAGAGACTGCATTGGTCGCGTTGGTGTATGATCTCTGGAGGGCTCAGGATAGAGGTCATTCCTCTATCCTGGTCCTATTAGACCTCTCAGCGGCTTTCGATACCATCGACCATGGTATCCTATTGCACCGGCTAGGGGGGTTGGGGCTGGGAGGCACTGTTCTGCAGTGGTTCTCCTCCTACCTCTCCGGCAGGTCGCAATTCGTTTTGGCAGGGGGGCAGAGGTCGACGTCGAGGCCCCTGACGTGCGGGGTGTCTCAGGGGTCGGTTCTCTCACCCCTCCTGTTCAACACCTATATGAAGCCACTGGGTGAGATCATCCGTGGTTTTGGGGTAGAGTTCCATCAGTACGCTGATGATACTCAGCTGTACATCTCTACCCCTGACCACCCCAACGATGCTGTTGAAGTGATGTCCCGGTGTTTGGAGGCCGTGTGGGCCTGGATGGGGAGGAACAAGCTTCGACTCAACCCATCCAAGACTGAGTGGCTGTGGTTTCTGGCGTCACGATATAGCCAGTTGGTACCATCTCTGGCTATCAGGGGCGAGTCATTAGCCCCCGCGGGATGGGCTCGCAACTTAGGTGTCCTCCTGGACTCTCGGCTGTCCTTGGATGACCATGTGACAGCCGTGGCCAGGGGGGCCTTCTATCAGGTTTACCTGATACGCCAGTTGCGGTCCTTTCTAGATCATGACGCCCTACGCACGGTCACTCAAGCCCTCGTCATTTCCTGCCTGGACTACTGTAATTCTCTATACATGGGGCTCCCCTTGAGGTGCACCCGGAGGCTCCAGCTAGTACAGAATGCGGCCGCGCAGAGGATTATAGGAGTCTCTCGATACTCCCATGTAACACCTCTCCTTTGCGAGCTGCACTGGCTGCCTGTGGCTTTTCAGGTGCGCTTCAAGGTGCTAGTAACCATCTTCAAAGCGCTCCATGGCTTGGAACCTGGCTATTTGCAGGACCGCCTCCTACCATATACCTCCCTCTGACCTGTTCGCTCCCACAGAGAGGGCCTCCTCAGGGTGCCGTCTGCTGGACAATGCCGGCTGGCGACCCCCAGGGGGAGAGCCCTCTCTGTGGCAGGCCCTGCCCTCTGGAACGACCTGCCCCCCGACCTTCTTACCATCACAGACCTACTCCTCTTCTGCCGGACCTTAAAAACGTATCTATTTCATGCGGCTGGCCTAGCATAGTTTTTAACGATATAGTCCCAATTTTATAACAATTTTATAATTTTTACTTGCTTTTAACCATAAGTTTTTAGCACAGATTTAGTATTTAATCTATTTTTAATTTTTATATTGGCATTGGGTTTTACTACTTTTTATTCCTCTGTGCACTGCCCTGAGTCCTTCAGGAGATAGGGCGGTATATAAGTGTAAATCAGGGGTCCCCAACCTTTTTTTCACCAGGGACCGGTTTCATTTTAAAGAAAATTCTGCGGACCGGCTGAGTGGCTCAGCAGTCATGTGACTGGGTGGGCGTGGCCAACTTTGAAAATGTGAAACTCACTTAACAATGATTTTGGTTAGCAACCAAACTTTTGGCCTCAACTGTGGTCATAAGTTCTTTCTTTCTCTCTCTCTCTCTCTTTCTTTCTCTTACTTTGTCTCTGTCTCTCTTTTTTTCTCTCGCTATTTCTTTCTTTCTCTCTTTCCCTTTCTCTCTATTTCTTTCTCTTTCCCTCTTTCTGTATCTTTTCCTGTCTCTTTCTTTCTTTTCTGTCTCTTTCTCTCTGTCTGTCTTTCTCTCTCCCACTTTTTTCTTTCTTTCTCTCTTTGTGTCTCTCCTTCATCCGCCCATTTCTGTCACTCTGTGTGTGTGTGTGCGTGTGTCTGTCTGTCTTGCATTCATTCAATCACTCCTTCTGTGTCTCTGTCTATCTTTCTCTCCCTCCCTCCCTCTGTCTCTCTATGTGTGTCTGTCGTCGTCATCGTCGTCCCGTCCCCCCGCCCCCAGCCTCCTCATCCCGCCTGCCACGCTTGGTCGCTCGTTCGCTCATTCAGGCTCCGTGGCTGGATAGGTGCCGGGCTGGAGAGGAGGAGGAGGGAGGGGGGGCAGCCCATTGGGTAGAGCGCACGGGAGAACGCAGGAGGATGGTGGGGGCTCTTCCTCCACCCTCGTCGACGGAGGGACTCCTGTGCGCCGCCGGAGCAACCCGCCAGTTCCCTTCCCAGCCCGCAGAGCCTCCGCAGTCCCTGGAAGAAAATGAGTGGCCGGCATGCCAGCAGGGGAGGGAATCGGTGTCTGGTCCGGCGGCGTCCAGGAATCCTTCCGTCGACGAGGGTGGAGGAAGAGGCACACTCCAACGGCGCGAACAGCCGCGCCTGCGTTCTCCCGCGCGCTGTGCTCAGGGGGCTGCCTCCTCCTCCCTCCTCCTCCTCTCTAGCCCTGCGGCCCGGCTCCCATCCAGCCACGGACCGGCACCGGTCCGCGGCCCGGGGGTTGGGGACCCCTGGTGTAAATAATAAATAAATAAATAAAATAAATGGTTACAGAAGTGTCCCATCATGACTCTGACAAACCACTCACTCATCTGTGTGTGTCATGTGATCCTCTCGCCTGCATGTTGCTCACGGCTCCTTGCGAGGGTTTAAAACAGAAGTATGACAAATCCGTTCTCTAGCAATATGCAATATATGGCACCTTTTCCAGGGGCGTGTGAAATGAAAGGGGTGCCTTAAGCCGCTGCCAGGCTTAAAAACTCACTTTATGCTGGGGGTTTGCATGGGTTCAGTTGATCCTCTAGCTAGGATTCTGCCCAGTTCAGTGAACCCCCAAATGCCACCCCTTGGTGGCCATGTCCACCCTGCCTGTCCCAGGAGTCTCCACGCAGTCCGTTCATCATGCCAGCTAAGTGTAGAGCTCATGCAGCAGGTTGGGGAGGGGGGAAAACGGGCCTACTGCAGGTTATGGAAGTCCGAAAACCATCCTGTTTCCGGCTTCCGGAGGGCCTCCAGAGCCCAAGGGAAGCAGTTTTTGCCCTCCCGAAGGCTTGAGGAAAGTTTCTCTGGGGCCTGGGCAGGGCGAAAGATGGGCTTAGTGGAAGTTTGGGAACAGGCCTATTTTTGGCCTCCGGAGGGCCTACAGAGCCCAGGGGAAGCAGTTTTTGCCCTCCTAGAGGCTTGAGCAAAGCCTCTGGAGCCTGGGGAGGGCGAAAAACACCTACCCCTCGGCCACAGTGTAGGAGGCTGCCTAGGTCATGGCCACGCCCACCCAAATAACAGGGAAGTGAACCCATTGCTGCAGTTTTTGAAGCCCACCCCTTCCCCTTCCCCTATGTCAGGGGTGTCCAAACGTGGGAACTTTAAGACTTGTGGACTTCAACTCCCAGAATTCCCCAGCTAGCTATGCTGGCTGGAGAATTCTGGGAGTTGAAGTCCACAAGTCTTAAAGTTCCCAAGTTTGGACACCCCTGCCCTATGTAAACCAAAAACCCATCCCACACATTTTGGGAGCATAACTCTGGATATTCTCTGTGATTCTTGAATTCACCAGAAGCTGTTAACTTTCTGCATACTTTTTATATTTCTTGGGATAATTGCTTCATAGTCATGAGAGTTAAATCAAATTTTCTTAGTTTTAGTGGTGTCATGGTGCTTAGAGGTTTCTCAGCAGCACCTCGTTGGCTACTGTTGGAAGAGAACTGCTGGAGTAATGGGTTCTTTAGTGTTTTCCCAGCAAGGCCGCGTGTAAGTCTTTCAATAAAGGTTTGTGCAGTGACAGGTAGGTTTTTCTGAACAGGGAGATATACCAAGTAACCACCAGATGTATTGCTTTCCTGCTCTCTGACCTTGTCTGCTTCCTCTTGTTGAATGATGGTCTGTGCGAGCTGTCAGTTGTAGTCTGTTTCTGTGTTCCTCCTGCCAGTTGCTTTGGTCTTAGGAGAAAAGATGTACAGTAAATGATTTGGATGAGAGCAAAAGCTCTTGTGAAATTCGGAGAAGGTCATTGTTGGATGGGGCTTGCTGCTTGTTATCTTTGTTGATGGTGGCGCTGGAGAGTGTAGCTCTTTGTATTGAATGTGCATGACCTAAGCAGAAGAATAGGAGGAGTGGTTGGATTCACACATAGCGCTAAAAGATACTGCAGTTCATTTGATTTTTGGCATCATACTAGGCAACCTGTGCCTCTTCGGGCCATTGTTTCAGAGATTATTTCCTTATCTAAACAGAGAAAAAGAATGATCAAAGGTGTACTGCACAGGTACAGTATAGGTGGTACCTTGCCAGTGGTGGGTTTCTGCAGGCTCGCACCTACTCGCAAGAGCCGGTTGGTGAAATTTAGAGAACCGGTGAGAGGGGGTCCACCGGCGTACCTGGAAGTAAATCTGGCCCGCCGCTGCCAGTGACCCAACAGGAAGGAAAGGAAAGGAAAAGAAAGGAAAGAAGGAAAGAAAGAAAGAAAGAATTTATCATCACAATTAAGTCCAAAATTTTGGTTGCTAAGCAAGAGCGTTGTTAAATGAGTTTCATCACATTTTAAAAGGTTGCCACTCCTACCCTGTCACATGACTGTGACTGCCAAACCACACCCACAAAATAGGCCACACCTACAGAGTAGGTTATAAAAAATTTTGAAACCCACCACTGTACTTTGCTCAATAGCAGTAACTGTGAAAGGGATGTTGGAGTCCTAGTAGGCAACCATTTAAATATGAGCCAGCAGTATGCAGCAGCTGCCAAAAAAGCCAACACAGTTCTAGGCTGCATAAACAGAGAGATAGAATCAAGATCACGTGAAGCATTAATACCACTTTATAATGCCTTGTGGTAAGGCCACACTTGTAATACTGCATTCAGTTTTGGTCACCATGATGTAGAAAAGATGTGGAGACTCTAGAAAGAGTGCGGAGAAGAGCAACCAAGATGATTAGGGGACTGGAGACTAAAACATATGAAGAACGGTTGCAGGAACTGGGTATGTCTAGTTTAATAAAAAGAAGGACTAGGGGAGACATGATAGCAGTGTTCCAATATCTCAGGGGTTGCCACAAAGAAGAGGGAGTCAAACTATTCTCCAAAGCACTTGAGGGCAGAACAAGAAGCAATGGGTGGAAACCAGGGGTGGGTTTCTGCAGGTTCGCACCTACTCGCGAGAACCGGTTGGTGAAATTTAGAGAACCGGTGAGAGGGGGTTCCACCGGCGTACCTGGAAGTAAATCTGGCCCACCGCTGCCAGTGACCCAACGGGAAGGAAAGGAAAGGAAGGAAGAAAGGAAGGAAGAAAGAAAGGAAGAAAGAAAGAAAGAAAGAAAGAAAGAAAGAATTTATCATCACAATTGAGTCCAAAATTTTGGTTGCTAAGCAAGAGCGTTGTTAAATGAGTTTCACCACATTTTAAAAGGTGGCCACTCCCACCTGTCACATGACTGCCAAGCCACGCCCACAAAATAGGCCACACCTACAGAGTAGGTTCTAAAAAATTTGAAACCCACCCCTGGTGGAAACTAATCAAGGAGAGAAGAACTGAGGAGAAATTTCCTGACAGTTGGAACAATTAATCAGTGGAACAACTTGTCTCCAGAAGTTGTGAATGCCCCAACACTGCAAGTCTTCAAGAAGAGGTTGGATAGCCATTTGTCTGAAATGGTATAGGGTTTCCTGCCTAGGCAGGGAGTTAGACTAGATGACCTCCAAGGTCCCTTCCAACTCTGCTATTGTATTGTATTGTATAAAAAAACCCAATAGGAGTAGGAACAGCTTCTGACTTCCTGCTGGCTTCCTCATTGAGTTTCCTTATGGGAATCTTCAGGGACCATTGGATAGCCTTCCTTCCTCCCTCCTTCCTTCTCTCATCTATCCCCTTTCCTTTTCTTTCTCATCAGTCAGGTAAAGGGCTGCTGCTGAGTTGGGGAGGGAGTGAAGGGTTATGAGACTGACTGTGAAATTGTCACAGAAAATTGAAAATGAAGATCATGTGAGCACAGCACCACCCAGTAGCACAGAAGCAAACACAGTTTTTCCATATTTCATTCCATTGGGAGTCATGGATGTTGGATTTTGGACACCTTTCTGTAAGTTAGCCCATTTGAGGTACCTTGGTTCAAAAATGGTTGCTCTTCAATGACCGTTTTGCCTATTGAAAGGTTACGATGAGAGAGAGCCTGTCCATTATCTTTATATGTTATAATAGTAAGAAGACAAGTCCATCATGTGACTGACCCACTTTTACAACTTTTTTGTCACGGTCGTTAAATAAGCTTGTCAGTTGTAAGTGCAAATGATATAGTGATCAAGTCAATGCTGCAATTGCAAGTGTAAATCCATTGTTTCGCTGATAATTAGAAGTGCTGGTTTTTGGCAAAGCCATCGTAAAATGCTGTCACATGACCAAGGGATGCTGCAAATGGCTTTAGACGTGTCTGTATTGCCGAGTGCCCAAATGAGATCATGTGACTATGGGAGTGTATGACCATTGGAATATAGGTTCTGGTCATAAACAGCCTTTTGGGGGTAATTGTAACTTGGAACAGTCTTTGACCCGTGACTGGTTGTAAACTGAGGACTGCGTGTAGTAATTTTCATGTAATATAATATGTGGATCCAACTATTGTAGATGTAAAGTCAGGGTGGATTTGATTTAAATCAAGTTGATTTAAATCACGATTTAAATCATGATTTAAATCACTAGTAAAAAAGCTTGATTTAAATCATAGTTTTCTACATAAAGACTAATTCTTGCTGGTATAACTTATAATATGCAAGTAGATGAAGATTTTTAGAATAACAACTTTTCATATTAGTTTTTTATCCCCAGTTTAATAGGTTAATCATTCATATTTGGACAACTTTTCTGTTGTACTTAGGAAGGAGAAAAATAATCATTACCTTAATAATAACAATTTAAATAGATTTATTCAACTGAAACAATAACATTACAGCATATGTTATTTGCTTAAACAAACATCCATGTTTGTTAACTAATTTGGCTAAACAAAATATATATATTTCAAGAAACTTAGACTTTCATTTTGTAGTACTGCTTGTCTGCTTGCCCCTTCCTCCTCACACTTAGTTTCAATTTCTTCTTGTGCAGATCTATTCCACTCCAAACAATCAGAAAAATATTGTTTCTATTCTATTCACTGAACTTCTTGAAACTTAGCACTGAAGGGGTTGATTCTGTATTCATAGGTTTGTAGAAGTTAGGATTAAGGTCTTTTTTTCCAACTCTGTTCATGTTATAACATTTTTGCTGTGAAGAAGAGGCACGTGATCTCTGCTGAGTCAAATTCAGTTTTGATAACTGCAAAAGTAAACCAAGCATCTGTGATAAATATCTTGTAGGCAGAGAAACTGCCCAATAATCTTACAAAAACCTCTGGAAGAGCATGACATTGTGAATGGATTAATGGAATTTATTTACCAAAAAAATTAAACATATACAGCCTTATCCTACATAATTAAAAAGCTAATCTTTATATCATGATGGAATCACCTTTGGATGGTAATATGTTTTCCTCAAAAAGTATTTTATATAAAAAAAATCCGATTTAAATCAAAAAAATCCAATTTAAATCAAAAAAATCCAGTTTAAATCAAAAATCCGATTTTTTTTATTTAAAAAAAAAAAATCATTGATTTTTATCCACCCTGTGTAAAGTTAGGTTTATAGATTAGAACAGCGTATGTCAATTTTTCCAGCCAATTAGAGGTAGTCCTCAACTTACAACTACAAATTGAGCCCAAGATTTCTGTTGTTAAATGATACATTTGTTAATTTTACCCCATTGTATGATCTTTCTTGCCACATTTGTTAAGTGAACCACTGCAATTGTTAAGTTAGCAACATAATTGTTAAGTGAATCCAGCTCTCCCCATTGACTTTGCTTGTCAGAAGGTCGCAAAAGGAGATTACATGACCCTGGGACACTGCAACTGTCATAAATGTGAGTCAGTGGCCAAGTGTCTGAATGCTGATCAGGTCACCATGGAGATGCTATAACGGTCATAAATGTGAAAAACGGTCATGTCACTTTTTTCAGTGCTGTTGTAACTTCAAACGGTCATTAAATGAACTATTGTAAGTCGAGGACTACCTGTATTTATAAAAGTCAGAATCTTGTCAATTTCATGAAACTTTGGCAGTCACGCTTTTGATGGGGAATCTAATAAGGTCAAAACCTTGTGAAATCTTGCATAAAAACATTAAAACTTTGCAATAATAGATAGTGCTGTGAGGCTTTGCCACATATATTAAAGGTGTTCATACTATGCAAATCAGGTCTTCTAGTCCAACCCCCTGCCAAGGGCAGAAATCTTATTCCATAACATACAAATTTGGTTGTCCAACCTTTGGGGGGAAATGTTATTTCTGCTATTTATTAAAGCAGACATTTTTCCAGGCTTTGTTGTGAACCTAAAATTGCAATAGTTGATATAGGAAGTGGCTCTTTAAATGTATTGAGACGTTAGAATGCTCATAGGCACTGTGCTGTGCCCTAGCAAAACATTTGACAAAGTAGCTTGTCACATTCTGATCAGCAAGTTAAGTTTTGTTTTCTGTTGTTTTGTTTGTTTGTTTGTTTATTTCCTGCCATTAGTTTTACAAATAACTCATATGAAGTGAATTGGGTGGAGATGAGTGACTGGCTCAAGGTCATCCAGCAGGCTTTAATGGCTAAAGCAGAACTAGAATTCGCAGTCCTGTTTTCTAGGCTGGTGCCTTAGCCACTAGACCAAACTGACTCGTGTTGAATAGGCTGACTGGCATATCTAGTTTGCATATCTATACCTGACATGGTCATTAATGTTTTGTTTATCAAACCTGCAGATGGCACATAAATGGGTGGGATATTAATATGGTTGCAGAGGAAATAATATGCAAAATTATTAGACAAGTGGATTGAAAATGACGGCCTGAAATTTAACCATAGCATACGTAAAGCACTGATGGAGTGGCAATGTAACAAAAGGAGTTTGTTCTCTCTCTTTCTCCCTCTCCCTCCCTCTCCCTCCCTCTCTCTAAATTTGATGTCCATCTATTTTTCAGAACTATAGAAAATTCTAAAATTGTGAGTGTGGAAAATATTCTATTATGGGATTTTTTGACCCTGAGCAGGCCACTCCCAAGTGTTAGGAAAATGGTCTAAGCCCAAAATGCACATTGTAAGTATTCTACAAATAGTTGGGATTATTTTGGATCACTTCTTGAATATTTGAAATAACTTATTCTAGGGTAAGACCACTTTAGAGGTGTTCCGAAAACAGCTCTTCGAAGGACAGAATGGTTCATTGTGGGATCTTTCTGATGGAACATTCACAAGTTATCTTCATAGATGTGTCAAAATCACTGTTTATATTTCAAATTAGTTGTAGCATCAGGAAAAGGCCAGATTATGTTCTTTCTCAAACTCATTTAACATAGACACATATGTATCTATTACATTCCCTACCAGTTCACAAAGTGAGCACACAGCCTTCCGCGCATGTGCTTTTGATGAAAAAAGGGCCTAAATGGGATGCCGTAGAGCAGGGGTCCCCAACCCCCGGGCCGTGGACCGGTGCCGGTCCGTGGCTGGGTAGGAGCCGGGCCACAGGGCTGGAGAGGAGGAGGGGGCAGCCCCCTGAGCAGAGCGTGCGGGAGAACGCAGGCGCAGCTGTTCGCGCCGTTGGAGTGCGGCTCTTCCTCCACCCTCGTCAACGGAGGGACTCCTGGGCGCCACCGGAGCAACCCTCCCTACCGGCCACCGATTCCCTCCCCCCCGCGGAGCCTCCCCTGCTGGCATGCCGGCCACTCATTTTCTTCCAGGGGCTGCGGAGGCTCCGCGAGCGGGGGAGGGAACTGGCAGCCGTAGGGAGGGTTGCTCCGGTGGCACCCAGGAATCCCTCCATCGAGGGTGGAGGAAGAGCCCCCACCATCCTCCTGCGTTCTCCCGCGCGCTCTGCCCAATGGGCTGCCCTCTCCTCCCTCCTCCTCCTCTCCAGCCCTGCAGCCCGGCTCCTACCCAGCCATGGAGCCTGACCGAGTGAACGAGCGACCAAGCGCAGCGGGCGGGCTGAGGAGGTTGGGGAGGGGACGATGACGACAGACACACATAGAGAGACAGAGAGAGGGAGGGAGGGAGAGAAAGATAGACAGAGACACAGAATGAGTGAATGCAAGACAGACACAAACACACACACACAGAGTGACAGAGATGGGCGGATGAAGGAGAGAGACAGAGAGAGAGAGAAAGAAAAAGAGAAAGAAAGAAAAAGAAAGTGGGAGAGAGAGAAAGATAGACAGAAAGGAAAGAAAGACAGAAAAAGATACAGAAAGAGAAAGAAAAAGAGAAAGAGGGAAAGAAAGAAAAAGAAAGAAAGAGAAAGAAATAAAGAGAGAAAGAAAGAGAGAAAGAAAGAAAGAAATAGAGAGAGAGAGAAAGAGGGAAAGAAAGAGAGACAGAGACAAAGAAAGAGAAAGAGAGAAAGAAAGAAAGAAAGAAAGAAAGAAAGAAAGAAAGAAAGAAAGAAAGAAAGAAAGAAAGAAAGAACTTATGACCACAGTTGAGGCCAAAAGTTTGGTTGCTAACCAAGATCATTGTTAAGTGAGTTTCACATTTTCCAAGTTGGCCACGCCCACCCAGTCACATGACTGCTGAGCCACTCAGCCGGTCCGCAGAATTTTCTTTAAAATGAAACCAGTCCCTGGTGCAAAAAAGGTTGGGGACCCCTGCCGTAGAGCTGGGTGGAATGGGCAGGGTCACCCGCGATTTCCTAACCCGTCTGAATTGGTAGAATACCATCTCTGATATGTATAGTGAATAATCGTATCTCCCTCAATGTTGATAATGTTTTGGGCATCATCTGAAAGTGACTGACCCTGGGTAGAGTAGTGCTACTTGAGCAAGGTACCCCTTCCCCTAAATTCTGCCAATTTCTCCCTTCTATTTTGGGCTCCAGGACCACATTCTGGTGATTCTGAGCAATCCTTCAATATACTATTATGGATTTTTAGAGTAAGAGGATGTAATGCCCGCTATGTTGCTTTTGGATCACAGCTGCTATCTTATCTTAGCTTTGTATTTAGGCCTGTGTATCTGCATCCTTTTATGTCAGGCAACTTGAATCAGCAAGTTGTTTCTTTTATTTAAAGGGAGTCAGATAGATAACGAGAAAAAGCTAAGATAAGGCATAATGCTTTGGTTTGTACATTATTGTCTTAGAGAAGTAGTGAATGGGCCAATAAATGGCCTGAGGCTTTTATTGTGCAACAGCTTATATTTATTTATTTCTACTATATTTATATCTTGTTGCATCTGGTGCACTTCAGGAAAAGAAGGGAGACATTGTAGCTAAAGAAGAGCCCATGATTTTCACAAGGAAGATCCCTCTTTGCAAACTCTGCTTCTCTGGGTACTTTAGAGAAAGCCCCCACATGCTGTTGCCATCAATGTTGATAATATTAGTCATTGGTGCAATATTGACCATGCATTGCACACTCTTTGTTCCTCTAATATTTGTCATGAGAATTGGCAAAGTTGGAGTATGTTTAGCTTGGAGAAGATGCAAGGAAGGCATGGTAGGGTTGCTGACTTCAAATATTTGAAGAATTGTCAAATAGATGATGAAGGAAATCTATTTTGTTTGGCTAAAGGAATGGTGAGACTTGATTCAGACAACTAGAAGAGATTTCCACTGAGCTTTCAGAAGAATTTCTTGATCGTTCTTAAATGGTGCATGTTGTTTGAGATTGGAATAAACTGTCCCAAAGGTAACAAATACTTTTTTCTTAGATGGTCTCTATGGCTGCCTATAAGCTGATCTTATCCAGCAGATTTTCAGCACGTAGGGAGGAAATGGTTTATGTAGCTTTTGAAAGCCTTTCCAGTGGTCTGTTACAGTGGTGAAATTCAATTTTTTTTACTACCGGTTCTATGGGTGTGGTTTGGTGGGTGTGGCAAGGGAAGGATACTGCAAAATCTCCATTCCCTCCCCACTCCTGGGGGAAGGATATTGCAAAATCTCCATTTCCATTCCACTCTGGGGCCAGTCAGAGGTGGCAGAGGTGGTCTCTGAACTACTCAGATTTCCGCTACGAGTTCTCCAGAACCTGTCAGAACCTGCTGAATTTCACCCCTGGTCTGTTACCTTTATATCTTGTAAGTTTGCTTATTTCTGGATGCCATTATTTTAGAAATAAGGTACTGTTCTTTGTGGCCTTTTAGGCAATTCTGCAGGGCCAGCTCTTTATAATTAAAATCCAGTATGTTCCAAAGTTTCTAACTGCTTAGTTGTTTCCCAACATTTACACTGATTTGCACTAAATCCAGCAGACTGCATAATTTTTCCCGATTGGAAAGGAACTACACCAGGGTTTGTTCAACGTGCGTTAGCTCAGTGCTCCCAGGATGGGAAACATCCAGCATAACAACTGATCAGAATAAGAGTTTAATTTTGAAATTTTATGCTATGAAAAACCTATAGCCATCTCTTTGTTCTTTATAGGTTCTGTGTTTTATGTTAGTAAATATTCATGTACTCTAAAGATTTTTATGGTTTTTTTTATAATTGCATTATTTTATTTCTTTTGTTAACAGTAGTTTGATTTATGTGATGATAGTTAAAAATCCATTGCAGTTCTGAAGAGCTATGGTTACATATAACAACAAATATCAACTTAAACAAAAAAGAGAAAGGAAAAAGGACATCACAATACATCTCCATCAGAAACAAAAGATAAAACCCCAGAGAGGCCCATGGTAATCACATTTAAAGTTACTTATTTAACCCAGCAGCCTCCAATTTTTCCGGCTTTGTAGATTGGGGGGGGGGTGGTGGTTCTGTGCAAGTGGCGGCTTAGCGCATGGGGACGGCTCCATTTGGGCAAGAAGTGGACATGCGCTGCGGCTGCTGTTCACACAAATGAAGTTGTCCCACCACTGCACGTGCAAGTGAAGCTACACATGCTCACTCACCCACTGCTTCCATGGCCCAGTTCTGAATGGGCCATAGCTTGGTAGCGGACTGCGGCCAGGAGGTTGGGGGGACTCTTGATCTAGTCCAACTCGTGTTCGATATGGGATTCAACGCAGCAGTGTTTCTTAAACCGTTTGCTCTCAGAACTCCTTCCCACTTTTAAAAATTATGGGGGACCCCCAAGAGTCTTTATTTGGGTTATATTTATGAATACTTGTTGCATTAAAAATTTAAACTGCACATAGGCAGTCTATCGAATCATGTAAAAATAATATTAAACTCATTAGATATTAACTTTAATATGTAATATGTAATATATTTTTCACGAGAAGTATTCCATGTTACATTTTTAACAAATCTAAAATAATAATGAGAAGAGTGACATTGCTTTAAATTTCTGCTAATATCTTCAATATCTGGCAAATAATTTTGATTTCGGAGAGCCCTGAGAAGCTCTTGGAGGACCTCCAGGGCAGAGGTGGGTTCCTACTGGTTTGGCCGAATAGGTAGTAACTCAGCCAGATATGTGACCGTACCGGTTCTATCCTGGGCACCACCATCTTTATTTTCTGTTCTGCACATGCGCAGAAAAAATCTTCATTGAAAAAATGTAACACCCTCCCTTTTTTAAAATGGTGTGCACATGCCAGTCCCAGAGAGGTCCCAGAGATGGGATGTTTTTTGCAAAAATGGAGGCATTTTTGCCTTCCTCTAGCCTCCAGAATCACTCTGCAGGGTTCAGCAAGGGTGGGGGAAGGGAAAAATGCCCTCGTTTTTTTCGCCCATTTTTTGCAAAACCGGTGGCATTTTTTCCTTTCCCCATCCCTGCTGAAGCCTCCAGAGTGTTCCTGGGGACCAGGGAGGACAAAAACTATTTTTCTTGCTGCGTAGTTTGCAGGCACTCCTTTAGCTCCTGCGAGACTGGAGGTGTCCCGTCCCCCCCGGTCAAAACGTTTCACCACTGTTTTGGTGGGCATGGCTTGGTAAGGGGGTCATATGGTGTGTGAGAGTGACATCAGGTTTGCCATGCCCACTCAGTCACATGCCCCCTTCTAGCCATGTCCACCGAACTGATAATAAAAATTTTTGAAACCCACTCCTGCTCCAGGGTTCCTCAGACCACACTTTAAGAAACTTTGGTCAGTCTTTGAAGACCTCAAGTACAGTGAACTCTACATGTCATGTGGCAGCTGGTTCCACTGGCTGAAGAAATGGTCAAGTCTGGATGTTTTTCTGATGTCTACCTAGAACTTCCTTATACTTTTAATCCTTTGGTTTTGATCCTGCCCTCGGGAGCATTAGATGTAAATCCACTCACTTTTCAGCCTTTCATATATTTGAAGTCCGTGGTTATATCTCCTCTTAATGGTCTCTTCTGAAGGCTAAACATATTCCTTTAATGGTTCTAAACAGAGTTTGATTTCCCAATATTTTACTATCTTGGTAATCCTTCTTTCAGCTTGTTTGTATCTGCTCTGGTCTTTTTTGAACAGTGATGCCCCCAGATCAAGATGTCATAGTCAAATAGGGTCTGACCAGGGGTGAAATGCTATCGGTTTCGACCAGTTCACCTGAATCAGTAGTAAAAAATGCTACTGGTTCGCTTGAACTGGTAGTAAAAAAATGCTACCATTCGGGCAAACTGGTATTTCCGACGACCAGCTATGACCGCGATTTATATTAGCTAGAAAGCAGGATTTCATCATGTAGCACAGCGGATTCCCCCCCTCCTTGCTCTTCTACTTACCTTTACAGGCATGCTCCAGTAGCAGGCTCTGCCCACCCACCCGGATGTCACCATATCGGTTTTTGACGCTCTGTGCATGTGCAGAAAGTCCTGCTCACATTTGCGAACTGGGAGCAAAGCTAAGTAGATTTCACCCCTGGGTCTGATCTTTACAAACTAGCAACGAAAAAATATTTCCTTTGATCTGGATTTCGTGTTTCTCTTAAGCAATTCCAGGCACATTACATTTTTAGTTCATGTTTTTTGGGATGACAAGGACACCCAGATCTTTTTCACAGGTACTACTGTCATGCTCCCCCCTATCCTGTACTTGTGTCTTACATCAGCTGCCATGTCCAAGACACTTTTGCAAACATAGGCTGATGAATAAACATTCATGGCCACCCACCTCACATTCCAAATCCCTTCATCTAGCCTAAGAGCAGTGCATTCTGGCAATATTCTGCTTCCCTCAGGATGTGCCTAATCCTCTAATCACTCCTGGGAAATACAGGCCAGCTGGTTGACAGTGAAGTGTCCATTAAACATTAGCACTCAGTTGGTAATTCTTCAGCCTGTCTTCTGTATACCCAAGGAAAAAAGGAAGTACAGTTCAGTAGGAGAGCACATTGATTGTATCCATCCTGTACTCCAAAAGGCTCTATGCTGGAATTCCTAGATTGTGGTGGTTGGTCTGAATAGCAATACTGTGCTAGATGGACCTACTATATATAATAACATCTGTGTTGTATATCATCATTGACTGGAAACTCGCATGCCTGTTTTCTCACCTTTTTTGGCCCACAAGATCACAGCAAGATTGTTAACTGTTCAAAATGCTAAAGCTGTAGATGCATTTATCCTTGAATGCTAAAACAGTAAACAGTAACACAGTTGGAAGTGACTCTGGAGGTCATCTAGCCCAACCCCTTGCTCACGCAGGAGACGAGCAGAATTATATTCCCAGTCGAGATTCAAAGAAGTGAAAGCAATACTGGAAGGTAAAGCAAAGACAGGTTTTTTTCTGTCCAGAAAGCAAAGACAGTAGTTTATGTCATGGGATTAATTTTAGCACTGTGCTATGTTGAGGTGGGCCTTAATTGCTGGAGCTCCTGGCCTCCAATTGACCATGCATAATCTCCTCAGTTCTGATTACAAAAGCCACTCTGTGTATCCCTGAATGAACCATCCCATCCAAGGGGCAGCCAAGCACTACGTTCCTCACAGAGACTAACTAAAACGTTGGGCCTCTCCTTCAACTTGTGTATTTCTGAAAACAGCCTTGGCAGTAGTGGAATATGCTTTTTCTCACCACCAGAATTTGACTTTTGAGCATGTATGCCCCATATCTTTCATATGATGCATGTATTCTTGCCCCATATGAAAGACCTGGGGCATACTTTCCCATTTTCAGGAATGCCTCTCTATCCTGAGTGTTCATCCTGGAATTAAAAAGTGGAGCAACGTTTGCTATAATCAAGCATAACTTTCCCAGGTTATGCAATTGTATTAGATTTGTATGATTGTCATAGCTTGTTAACAGAAAGCACAGGGAAAGCTTTTGTTGGGAAAAAGAACAACCGGAAGGAACCAGGTTGGGAAATGAAATTACAATCAGAGGTAGATTTGTGGTTTGGTATGCTGGCCACCTGTTTTTATTTCAATGCAGTTACTAATTAATATTGTCGTCTCAGCCACCAGATCTGGTTTCAACTCTCTGGATCAATATTCTGTAAAAAAAAAACCTCAAAATGATAGACGTTAGATTATATTAAGCTTTACATAAAGTTTTATCTGTAGTGCATTCTATTCTGTAGTTTTCTGAAATATAACTGTGGCTATTTCACCTTTTTAACCAATAGGAAATCTTGTGGTTATTTAACCCAGTGTATTTGTTAATGCACAAGCTTTTGAGAATTGTAGTTGACTTCATTGGCTGTGTGATCTGGAGGCCTCAGGCTACAAAGGCCACATTGCGGGCTTAGCATACCATGCATTATGATGTCTGTAATGAACGAAGAACAAAGCAAAATTAACTCATCATATGAACTATGCCATTATACACAGGCAGTCCTCAGCTTACAGCTGTTTGGTTAAAGATGATTGAAAGGCATGACTGCCTTGGACAAAGAGCTTTACAACCTGCACTTGCACTTATAACTGTAGCATCACCTCCACAGTCCTGTGATTGTAGTTAGAGTGCTTGGCAACGAGCTTTATTTCTGGCTGGTGGCAGCATCTTGCGGTTATTTGATTACTGTTTGCTAAATGACTGTGGTGATTTGCTTAATGACTGTGCTAAAAATCACCACGAAATCGAGTCCAGTCGCATGATGGTTCAACTTGCCGACTTACAACTGAAATCCCAATCCCAATTGTAATTGTAAATCAAGAACTACCTGTATAAAATGTCTGACAGCATGGAATTGAGAATTTAGGTATATGTACTTGCTTTTACCTTGTAGTGTTATGAAAAATGCTTTTTTTTTGTTATTTTTTTATTGTGTATTTTGAGGTCTCGGAAGGGCCGACGACTCTGACGTGAATGCTCTCAAAATTTCTTTGTATCCCTTACCCTACCCTATAGAAAAAATGTAAAACCAATAAAACTTTTTCAATATAAAAAAAAAGAACTACCTGTAAAGACCTAGAATTGATGAAACTGAATTTTAAGATTGCAAAATGAAGGAACGATGCTTGTGAATGATACTACTGTGACTTTCCGCTCATAATTGCCGAATAATGCAGTTGTCTACTTCCTGGACCATAAGGTCTATAATTTTTCAGTGTTTCATGTGTCTTTTTATACTTCAGAGAGCTTGCTGTTTTAAATGAACATAAGCCTCCATAGAGTCAAGGTCAGCTATTAAGTAGCTACATGGAGATTTCCATATCTTTTTTTAGCAGTAAAACAGGAGTGGTTTGTAGTTACCAATCTCCAAGTTATTGCTGTTGTTCAACTTCCCAGTCTAGTCTTTAGCCCTGTATTTTCTTCATGGTCTTTTATCCACATGGTAACTAGGCTTGACTCTACTTAGGTTTCTGACATCCATTCAAGGTCAGCTACTGCTGCACCTAGCATAGCAATACAGTAGGAAAGCTGTAATTTATCCAGAACTACCTGAACACTTGCAGTAGATTCTGACTTAGTCATTTAGTATTATTTTTTAAGTATTGTAGAATGAAACCTAAGAGAAATCCATGTTGGTTAAAATCATGTACATTCCCAGCCATGGGTTGTTTTAACTGTAGCTTCTTGAATGCCAAACCTCATTATGGCCTATGTAATCCATAATCAACCCAAAAGGGTATCTCATGTACCATTGTGAGATGAATCCAGTTGTACTTCCTCTTCTTACTAGTAACATTTTTCAGAATCTGTTCCTGACTGGTCCTTTCCTTCACCATCTTTCTTTTTTTCCTTATCCTAGGCCTATGAACTTTCCACCCTTACGGGCACTCAAGTGTTGCTACTTGTGGCCAGTGAGACAGGCCACGTCTACACTTTTGCCACACGGAAACTGCAGCCAATGATCACCAGCGAGACGGGCAAGGCATTGATCCAGACATGCTTGAATTCTCCTGACTCCCCTCCTCGGTCGGACCCAACCAGCGATCAGCGCATGAGTGCTACTGGCTTTGAGGAAACGGACCTTACGTATCAGGTGTCTGAGTCGGACAGCAGCGGAGAAACAAAGGTATCCCCAATTTCTACCTTATTTTGTCAGCCTTGGGAAATCGAAAGAGCTATTAGCATTATTGCTCTCTGCATGTGCTTCGATGCAGTAGACCTACGTGTTATCAGCTTAACTGCAAGGAGTTTCCTTCATTGCATTTTGCACCAATGAAGTCTAGCAGGGTAAGAGTTAATTCCCATAACTTAACCTTGCAAAGATTATTTTTTAGAAGGAAAACAAATTGAGGTGCTCTGTAGGATGCAGTAGATTAGGAGTTTGAGTTTGAGTTTATTGGTTTTGAGAGCTGTCAGGACTTGGATTCTGTTATTGGGCATTGATTTGGGGAGAAGCAGCACCCCCCTGATCCCTAGCAATCCTCTCTGTGTACATGTTATCCAGCTTCAGTAAAGTTTGGCAGGGAGAAAGGCTGAAGCTGACTGAGAGTGCTTTGATTGCTCAGACTTATCTAGCGTTACTTCTCCTGAGAGGCTGCCCTCCCTTCCGCCACCAAATGGGATGGGAACAGCCCATGTCATGCCTTCCTCTAATGGCAGCAGGCGTTGGGTGGCTGGGCTGGGCAGGACTGGGCAGAATGTGGCAGGTGCTCTTTGCTTTCCTGCTAGGACCTCCTGCAGCAGCTCTGTTTTTGGTTATCTCTGCCTGGGCGTCTCTGTGCTCCCGCTCATTGATAAAAATTGGATTCTGCCTCCATGGCCATATAAGGCCTGGTTTCCTTCCCTGGAGTCCCTGGCTGGGCCCCTCACATTCCTTATAAGCTGCAGCTGTCTCTTGCTTGGTGCTGTTTTGGAAGGGGGCAGGGAGGACAGGGGGAATTGAAACACTTGGCTGAACAGACTATTCCTTCTTTCTCTCCAAGTGTCCAGCCAAATACTCTGCTAGCTTAACTCTTTACTTTCTCCCAAGCAGCTGGAGCATTACTAGAGAAATGGGGTACCCAGGGGACCCCGTGTACATGTTAGTGGGAGGGAGAGGGAGAGAATGCCTGCCTGTCTTGGCAGGAGAGAGCAGTTGTCTTGGGTGACTCCAAGAGGGAGAAAAGTTACAAGTGCTTTTCTTCAATACCAGCCTTAAAACATTAGGCGTTTTCATACCGCTTAAATTATCTCCGTAAATCTGTGTCACAAAGTTGTTTGCTACCTCAAAGATGATCTAAGCCTGTTAATGCCAACAGTCGCGTTATCTCACTTTGCAGGCTAAAGAGGCAGCGTCTTGCCAGATCCCACCTGACGAATTCTGTGTTCTTTGCTATTGCTTCAGAGTTTCACCCTCTTTCCTAGTCTTTATGGCTGTGGCCAGCACAGCTCTTTCTCATGGTCTGCTACCTGACTGTTGGCAGGAGATGCCAGAGACCGAACCCAGGAACTTCAGAATGCTGTACCCCCCCAAGCCAACATCCTTCTTTTCAAACCTGAAAAATCTTTTCTCATTCTCAGCCAGCATGTAGGCAGGAGATAGGAAATGAAACTCCTGTAATAGCTTTTTCAGATCCCACACAGCTGTCTGCCTTTGCTTGAGACAGTCGTCAGTCGCACGAAGCAAATTATTCCTCTAAAAACCAGCCCTACTTATATTGCTTCTTGCAACTGTTCAGGGGAGAAACCCCCCCCCCCATTAAACGTAAAATTTTCCAATTGAACAGCTTATAATACCCTACTCACCGTTTTTTAAGTATGGCGAATACAGGTATGACTAATCACTGTAGTTGATTTTCCTAGCAGTGATTTTACCATTGGTGTATTATTTGCAGGGGGTGAGTGGGTTAGCAGTCACGTAATTCTTCTGTTTGTCCTTGAAGCATGGCATTAAAGTAGCTAGCATAGTACAGCTTAGCTGAGAATTTCTGCTTCTTGCATTACCTTTTATTAGAGAGATTTTCAGGTACAGTGAAAGAAAAGAACAGTCTCCTTTCACATTATCCTAATTCTCCATATATTTGTTCCAAACCAGCATTTTAGAAAATGGATGCCTGCCTGCCTACCTGAATACTTTGATGTGTTTCGGTGGTGGGATTCAAAAATGTTTACTACTGGTTCTGTGGCGTGGCTTGGTGGGCATGGCAGGGGAAGGATACTGTAAAATCTCCGTTCCCTCCCCACTCCAGGGGAAGGTTACTGCAAAATCCCCATTCCTTCTTGATTAGCTTGGGGTCAGGAAGCAGAGAATAGATGGCCTTCCAGGTGCGTTTCAAGGTCTTAGTGACCATCTTCAAAGTGCTCCATGGCATTGGACCTGGTGACTTGCAGGACCGCCTCCTACCACATACCTGCATTCGATCTGTCCGCTCCCACAGGGAGGGCTCCTAGGGTGCTGTCCGCCGGACAATGCCGGCTGGTGACTCCCAGGGGAAGAGCCTTCTCTGTGGCAGGCCCCGCCCTCTGGAACAACCTGCCCCCTGACCTCCGTACAATCACGGACCTTCGCCTCTTTTGTCGGGCACTAAAAACATACTTCTTTCATGCGGCCGGCCTGGCATAGCTGTTTTATGGCTAATTTTAGTTGGGTTTTAATTATGTTTTTAGCACGGGTCCAAATTTTATTTAATTCAGTTTTAACTACTTTGATTGTTTGTATATTTTATATTTTTATTGTTCCTGTGCACCGCCCTGAGTCCCGTCTGGGAGAGAGGGCGGTATAGAAATACAATAAAGATAAGATAAAGAAGATAAGATCGGGGTGGGATCAGTCAGAGGTGGTATTTACCAGTTCTCCATACTCAAAATTTTTGCTACTGATTCTCCAGAACTGTTCAGAACCTGCTGAATACCATCTCTGGTGTGCTGCCAAATTTGTGTATTTAAGATGTTTCCTTCCCCATTTCCATAGTGTAATACACAGTTTGAACTTCTTCAGGCTCTGTTTCAGATCAATACAGTTTTGGGCAGATATGATAGGTCCCAAAATCCATTTTCCTCTTGGTCTATAATACTTTTAAAACAGAGTTCTTAGGTTCTTATAAGTTAGAGTTAATAACCTTAGACTTTCATTAAATATGGTGCGTGAGGAAGGAGCAATCTGGGATTAGCAAAGTACATTTTTAAAAGGATGATGTGTTTTACTTGCAATATGTCTGGTTGATGCATAACTCTCTTTGGGGATTGTGGACTATTAGAAATACAGATGTAACAGCTTAAACCTGAATGAGGAATATCCATGTTCCTTCTAAGAACAGGTGGTGGGATTTTATCTTAGCTTACATCATTATGGGCCTGGCCTCTCTCTCCAGAATCAAACAGTTAGGCAAGAGTGTCCCACTTGCCATAGAAACACTTTTCAACTAGGCATATTCTGGCACACAAAACAACATAGCAACAAAAGCTTGCAATTTAACAACCGGCAGTGCAGGCTACAGTATCAAAACTAAAGAGAGAAAGTAGAAAGTGAATGGGAAACTTGAAAACTAACTTGCAGGTTGATTGGATTGGGGGATAAGAATATGATAGCATATTCTTCCTGTCATGGTCAACACATTTGTTTTAGATTAGGGTAAATAATAGGATTCTTTTCATATTGTTAAGATACACATTTATTTTCCCTCATTACTGGTCATGCTGACGAAGGTGATCAGCAGCATTGATTTATTTTATTAGTCTTCAAAACCCAGAAAGTTAAAAGATGCACGAGGAAAACTAGGGTACTTTGACATAGTCAATCACACTTTTTTCAGGTTTCCTAGTTTTTGCTTTATAGAAGACCAGTGAAGTGAGATATAGTGGCCGAAATAATATTTATTTTATTTATTTATTAGTCGAATTTATATAACCGCACCCTCTCCCGAAGGGACCCGGGGCGGTGCACAGGAAGTTAAAACAAACAATATAAAATATAAATAATTAATATCAAATTAAATAGGTTATCCCTGTGCTAAAATTTAAAAAGTTAAGACATAATCCATTAAAAACCCAATTAAAACAATTTATAATACAGACTGAAGGCTAGGTAAATAATTTAGGCCAACCCGGCCTGATGGAACAAGAGTGTCTTTAATTTCTGACGGAAGGTGCGGAGGTCTGTGGTTGTTCTAAGGTCGGGGGGTAGGTCGTTCCAGAGGGTTGGGCCCACCACAGAGAAGGCCCTTCCCCTGGGCGTCGCCCACTGGCATTGCCTGGTGGACGGCACCCGGAGAAGTCCCTCTCTGTGGGAGCGAATCGGCCGCAGGGATGTATGAGGTAGGATGCGGTTTCGCAGGTAGCTTGGTCCCGTGCCATGGAGCGCTTTAAAGATGGTGATCAACACCTTGAAGCGCACCCGAAAGACCAAAGACCAATATGATGAAAGTTTCTTCAGGTTTCATTAAACATTATTGAGCATGAGCTCAGAATGCAGCTTCATCACTGATATTCTTTTTTGTGTTTTTAAAATCAAAAATCCCTTTACCCCAAGGCTCAGTGCTCTCCTATTATAGCTTGCTTGAGGTGAAAGTGGCTTTGTGGATAAGTACCTCATCTGCAAAGAGATGATATGAAGAAAACTTTCTCTGATCCTGGAGAAAGCAATCTCCCCCACAGTGTCTCTTTAGAGAAAGAGAGGAACAGATGAAGTACAGAAAGACTCTCTTTGTACATTTCTTCCATTTTCCTCACATCTTCCATTTTCCTATTTCTTGGTCACATTTTATGTCTAAATCAGGGATGTCCAAACTTGGGAACTTTAAGACTTGTGGACTTCAACTCCCAGAATTCCCCAGCCAGCATAGCTGGCTAGGGAATTCTGGGAGTTGAAGTCCACAAGTCTTAAAGTTCCCAAGTTTGGACATCCCTGGTCTAAATGGTATACCGCTAACATTACAAGCGGTCCTCGACTTACAACTACAGTTGTGTCCAAAATTTCGGTTGCCAAAGTAAAACCAGTTGTTAAGTGAATCACTGCAGTTAAGTTAATAATATGATATTTAAACAAATCTGGCTTCCCCATTGATTTTGCTTGGTAAAAGGTTACCAAAGCGGATCACATGACCCTGAGACACGGCAACCGTCATAAATATGAGTCAGTTGCCCAGTGTCTGAATTTTGATCATGTGACTTATGGGGATGCTGTAATAGTGTGAAAATGGTCATGTCACTTTTTTCAGTGCCATTATAATTCTGAGCAGTCACTAAATGAACTATTGTAAATCGAGGACTACTTGTATATACACACACATTAAGCATAATGCAAAACACTTAAAAATAACCCTCTATTAATAAATGGCCAAAACACAATGTTTCACCCTAAATTGCTCTATACTTGTGTTATACAAATGAAGACAGCTTTGAGTTTCACGCGACTCAAGCAACAGAAATGTCAGAGTAATATTTCTCAATTGCCCTCAAATGTGGTTGTCTTTGAGTGTCATAATTTTTACCTTCCATGGGATTATTGTTGAAGTCCAATTTATTTAGAAGTTCCCAGATTGGATAAAACCCATTTTAAAGCCTTTTTTCTTCCTTCCAAATGATACTACGTACATTTTGGAAGGGATGAAAAGCTATAGGACTAATTTTCATGATAGCTTGGTTAGTAAAAATGGATACGTGAAAACAAATGACTGAGAAATGGGCCCAATCGTCACTTACCACCTAGACTATTGTAACGCTCTCTACATGGGGCTTCCCTTGAGGTGCACCCGGAGGCTCCAGTTAGTTCAGAATGCGGCCGCGCGGGGGATCTTGGGAGCATCTAGACGCTCCTATGTGACACCTCTCCTCCGTGAGCTGCACTGGCTGCCTGTGGCTTTCTGGGTGCGTTTCAAGATATTAGTGACCATCTTTAAAGCGCTCCATGGCAAGGGACCTGGTTACCTGCAAGACCGCTTCCTGCTACCAAATACCTCCCACCGACCAGTTCGCTCCCACAGAGAGGGCCTCCTCAGGGTGCTGTCGGCCAAGCAATGTCGGCTGGCGATCCCTAGGGGGAGAGCCTTCTCTGTGGCAGCTCCTGCCCTCTGGAATGACCTACCCCCTGAACTACGGACGATCACGGACCTACGCCTCTTCCGTTGGGCCCTGAAGACCCATTTATTTCATGCTGCCGGCCTGTCGTAGTTTTAAATTGATCTTAGCAGGGGTTTTTAATTGGCAGGCCAATCTATTTAATATTTTTTAATATATGATTTTAGTTTTTGTATGACTTATTCTTACTGTTGGCTGTACACCACCCTGAGTCCCGAAAGGGAGATAGGGCGGTATATAAATTCAATAAATCTCCCAATAAGTTATTTTTTCTAAAGTTTCTAACACACCTTGTCCTCTTAGTAGTAGAGGACAGTTTCTAACACAGGGGTCCCCAACCCCCGGTCCGCAGACCGGTGCCGGTCCGCGGCTTCATAGGAACCGGGCCGCAGGGCCGGCGAGGATGAGGAAGCAGTCCCCTGGGCAGAGGATGGGCGAGCGCGCCTCCACCACCTCCTTCCGACGGCCACCGCGGCGCACTGCACTTTCCGGGGCTTCCTGGAGGGGCCAGCATGTCGACTGGGGAGGTTATCCCGCAGCGGGCGGGCGAAGGACCCAAGCTGCGTGCCGCCAAAGCCATCCGGGCGCTGCACGCCCAGCCCAGGACGGCTTCGGCAGCACGCATCTTGGGTCCTTCGTCCGCCCGCTGTGGGATAACCTCCCCAGTCGACATGCTGGCCCCTCCAGGAAGCCCCGGAAAGTGCAGTGCGCCGCAGTGGCCGTCGGAAGGAGGTGGTGGAGGTGTGCTCGCCCATCCTCTGCCCAGGGCGCTGCTCCCTCCTCCTCGCCTGCACTAGCCGCAGCTCGGGTCCTCCGTTCGCTCGCTGCGGGATAACCTCCGCAACCGACATGCTGACCCCTCTGCTGCTTCCCCGGGTGGAGGGAGGGAGAGAATGGCAGACGCACAGAGATGCAGACTTAGAGAGACAGAAAGAGAGAGAGGGGGAAACAGACACACACAGAGACACACACACACACAGAGTGACAGATGGATGGGGGGAGGAGAGAGAGACAGATACAGAGAGAGAGAGAGAGAGAGAGAGAGAGAGAGAGAGAGAGAGGGAGAGAGAGAGAGAGAGAAACAGAGAAAGAGAAAGAAAGAAAAATAGGAAAAAAAAGATGAATGGAGGGTGGGAGGGAGTGAAGGAAAGAAGGGGGAGGGAGGAGGAAGGGAGGAGTGAAGGAAGGAAGGAAAGAAAGAAAGAAAAAGAAAGAGGGATGGAGGGAAGGAAGGAAAGAAGGGAGGAAGGGGGAGGGAGGCAATGGAAGGAAGGAAAGGAATGGAATGGAATGGAAAGGAAAGGAAAGGAAAGGAAGAAATCTATTTTCCTATTTCCTTCCACTTCAAGCTACCTGTTTGGTTAACCAGTTTAAAGATCTATTTTTCTCCCAGTGGTTATTTCAAAGGAATCACATCCTCTGAGTCATTTCCTGGATTCAAACCAGCATCCCAAAGAGTCATGGGCTGCCTTTATATATAACGAGTGCCCATAAATCCATTTTTACCATCTTCAGAAGACCAAAGACCAGCCAGAAATGGAAGAAAGAAAGAAAGAAAGAAAGAAAGAAAGAAAGAAAGAAAGAAAGAAAGAAAGAAAGAAAGAAAGAAAGAACTTATGACCACAATTGAGCCCAAAATTTTGGTTGCTAAGCAAGACTGTTAAGTGAGTTTCACCACATTTTCCAAGTTGGCTACGGGTCACATGACAACTGAGCCACTCCCACAAAAAAGGCCACACCTTTTGGCTCTCAAAAGAAATTTAAGTAGTGGTACTGTTGATATTTGGCTCTATTGACTAATAAGTTTGCTCACCACTGCCCTAGACGGCCAAGTGAGCTGACTCCCCCCCCCCACGTGCGCATTCGCTGCCTGTTCCCCCCTCCCCCCTCCTCCTCTAGGCCAGCCGGTCCGCATAATTTTCTTTAAAATGAAACCGATCCCTGGTGCAAAAAAGGTTGGGGACTCCTGTTCTAACACACCTTGTCCCCTCAGCTTCAACCACAACAATACACGAGCACACAATAGATACGTACTTAAGGTAAACCACTCCAAACTTGATTGCAGAAAATACGACTTCAGCAACAGAGTGGTCAATGTCTGGAATGTACTACCTGATTCAGTGGTTTCTTCCCCAAACCCTCAAAACTTTAACCTTAGACTGTCTACTATTGACCTCACCCCATTCCTAAGAGATCTGTAAGGGGTGTGCAAAAGTGCACCAAAGTACCTACTGTCCCTGTTCTAATGTCCCCATTTATTCATATCCATTTCATGTATTCATAATCACGTTTATACTTATATCCGTTATCTTATACATGCTTGACAAATAAATATATATATATATATATATATTTTAAATGGTGTCTATCAGACCAGAAGGGCATCAGCGTAATGTAAACTGTAAACTCTTCACAAATTTTTAATATTTCATACTGATCATACCAACATAAGCATTTCTGACTCTCTTAATTACCTGCCTGTCCAGGCCTTGGGATTTTTGCAAAACTTAAATACGGATTTTTTCCCCACAAGGCATGTAGGAGTAATGAGGAAAAGGAAATTTAGTTTATTAATGAGCAACCTGCATTCCAACAAAATTAATTTCCTTGAAAACTGTGGATACTTAACAAAACTCTGCTGCTTTGGCTGCCTTTGTATTTAACGAATTAATTTTGTGTGTGTGTCTTTGTGTGTGTGTGTGTGTGTGTGTGTGTGTGTGTGTATACATGCAAGAAACTAATTCTTTATATTCATGTTATATATAAAATGTGCCAATTCTCAGATATGTTGAATTATATTTGAATATTTTTGAATTTTAGATAATTATTCTATGAATAAAAAATGTAAATATTACTGGACTGAGAGGAGAATGTTACAGCTTAATAGAGTTTGGATCCAATTGATCATAGAGAGAAAATAGACACACCGATTATTGAAATTCTGAAAGTATTCAGAATACTAAAGGACTAAAAGGTAGCACAGTACGCTTTAAAAACATTTCTCAATAATAGAAATAGAAAATTTCTAACAGAAAACTCAGATAAAACCCACATATTTAGAAACCTCAGCCCCTGTTTCTAACTCTGTATCAGCAGGCATTGAGATGACTCTCAAGTCCTAATTTACTTATGTGAGATGCTACCAGCTTTAGCTTTCCTGTTGAGAGAAAAATATATTTCTATATTTGTTCCCTCCTTCATCTTCATACTATCATGCTGGTGCATCTTATTCTTAGCAGCTGTGCCAATGTAGGAGCTATTTGCAACAGTATAATTGTTTTGAGAGTGTGGAAACTTTGTATAATGATCATTGGCTTGTTTTGGAGTGAGGGGGAAAATATACATATTGATGTGCTAGGAAAGTATCATTGGCAGCCAGTTATTTTATATAAAGAGAAGATCCTTCATCTGAAGGTAGATAGGACTGTTTACTTTTGTGGGGTTTTCTGGGGGACACTTGTAAATATGCATTAAAATGATTTTCACTTAGAGCAAAATCAAAATAGCTGAAACAAGCATAATTAAAAATAAAATGGTATGGTAATCAACTAATCCTTCTCCTTCACTCCTAACAGTGAAGCTGAGAAATTGCTAGTCACTACCCACATACAAAAATTAGTTCTCAGAGTATGTTTATGAGCAGTGACAGACCTAAACATTTAAGCATATCATTAAAAGGCAACACAAAGGTCATCTAATCTAGTCTCTTGCAATGCAACATATCTAGTGTTACAACATTCCTAATATAGCTATCCAGACTTTGCTTTAAAACCTTTAATGATTATGATTACAACTCTTCCACTTTCTAAAATAGACTGTTCCCTTCTTAAACAATTAATTCTCTTAATTGCTTTCTAATGTTTTCCTGAATTATTTTTCTTGTAATTTGCTGTTATCTAAACTGTTCTTTTAAAGTAGTAATTTCATTGTATGTGAATATCCTTCAAATAAATGATATCTCTTTTTAACTCGTCTCCAAGTGAAACACAGCAATTCTGTCAGGCTTTCCTAATAAGAGTTAGCCATAAAGTATCCAGTCATCATTGCCTCTATGCTGTGGGTTATATTTTAATTTATCAATCTTGTTCCTAAACTATAGTGTCCCCTGAAGTGAAAAGCAGAATAACATAATCTAATATCTAATTATTGAAATGCAGCCTTTTTGTTGAGATAGCTTACAGTGTGCAGAAAAATCAGTTTTTTAAGGAAAGAGAGAACAGTTAAACTGCAATGTTCTTTTATTTTCCTCTTGCTTACATTAACATAAATTGATCATTTGTAACAAAAGAACAAAAAAACCCAACAATATGACAAAAGGGAAATAAAACACTTTTTATTACTTATAGACATTACTCTGTCTTTCTAGTCTTGAAAGGTTCAACAATTTTAAGTTGTAGAATTAAGCAGGCTAATAAGGAGTTTTACATGAGAATTGGACCCTTATTTCCAAGGCTTTGGAGACTGTAGCCAGCCAGAATGCTTCCGGTAAAACTGCATGACCTAGGAATTGACCCAAATGTATTTGGCTGTCCACAAAAGTTGCATTAAAATGTTATGTTGTCTGTGCCAGGGCAATGTTTGAAAGTTGCTGCATCCCCCCATTATTCATATGCACTTAGCATGCATACACTGTCATAGCTCTCATCTAATACATGTGCATTGGCATTGTCCAGGTTAAGAACACTGGTGAAGTTGTTGAACTCTGATGAGCTCCAGTCAGCATGATCAGTATACAGAATTTATAGGCCTTGAACCTTTCCTTATACAGTGCCTCAATGGGTGAGCCCTTTTGAGGAATCCCCATTGGAATGATGATTTAAGCAGCTTTTGAAGTCTGCTCTTGTGTTAATTTATCATTGCAAAAAGCTGTTCATAATTCTCAGATATATACGGTCTATAGCAGGGGTCCCCAATCTTAGAATTTTCTATCCAAATTGTCTGCCTCTTTAGATGGTCCTTACTGTACAAGAGTAACTAGGTTTGGGATTTCTGCTGCTAAGCTATGTGTCAGGCTTGTCTCAGTTTGGGTATTTAGGAAAGAAAGATCCTCGACTCCATTTATAGCGAAAGGTATACTTTTACAAAAGCCAAGTGATTATGGTATAAGCAAAGCTGGATCTGAATATTCCTGCTCAAAACCTGCTTTTTTCCCATTCCCCACGCTCTCCCCCACTTGACGAGTTCATGAGTGTCCAATGACATTTGAATCCAGTGTTTTGGTAACCACTTTGGTGCCTCTTTGGTGTACTTTTGCATTCTGTTCTCACGCTCATGTCCTTGAATGTGCTGGTCTCTCCTAGATTGGCACCTCTGATTCCTGTCATCCCACCCCCTCTGCATTCCATTCTCCCCCCTCCCGCATTTTATGGCAAGATGCCAGCAAAGCAAAGCAGGCTGATGCGTTTACAATGGCAGACCTGATACAATTCATTTGTAAAGTGTGACATCACTTCTCTGCTGTCGACATTAAATGAGGATTGTGGGTGACTAAGTAAGGACCCCATGTGACTATGACTTGCAACTTCCTGCCAGCTTCCAACAAGCAAAGTCAATGGGGAAACCAACAGGAAGTTGCAAGTCACAGTCAAGACAAGCCATTCTTTAGGTGGCTCATTAGTATGCAGGTGAGTGGTATGGAATGTGCCGAGGTTGTTGTGGTTGCCATGTGAGTGTTGTTGTGGTTACCATGTGAGTATGGGTGAGGAAGGGAGGGGGTGCTGTGGTGTGACAGTTCTCATACTCTCATAGCCATGGTGTTGCAGTGGTTAGAATGCAGTATTGCAGGCTAATTCTGTTGAACTGTTGCCAGCAGTTCAATTCTCACTGGCTCAAGGTTCACTTACATCCTCTGAGGTTGGTAAAATGAGGACCCAGATTGTTGGGGACAATATGATGATCTGTAAATCACTTATTTACAGTGGAATATAAACCACTGTGAAGTGGTCTATATGTCTAAGTGCTATTGCTACTCTATAGAGAGCTCCTTGAGACAAAAAAGTGGGATTTAAGTGGCTTACAATTTTTCCAATTGGGTTCCCATTCTCTTCGTTTGTGGGAAATTGATAGGGAAGGTCACAAATGGCAATTGTTCAACAATGGGATGCGGCACCTTTTGTAACTGTGAGCTGGGTTCCAAGTGCCTAAATTACAATCACTGACCATGGGAGTGCTTGTAACGGCCAGAAAGTTGAACCGTCATTTAACGAATGGTCAACTGTCTATGGAGATTCTCAGTCATTCAGGTAATGGTTGTCCCAAAAGTGCCTTTTCAGGAGGCGACTGGACTTTCTTGTTTTTTTTTAAGACATTTCACTTCTCATCCAAGAAGCTTCTTCAGCTCCCACTGGGTGGTGGGGAATGGAAGGATGCAGTCAGAGGTAAAGAAGCTTCTTGGATGAGAAATGAAATGTCTTCAAAGAAAAACAAGGAAGTCCAGTTGCTTCTTGAAAAAGTCCCTTGGGGTGAACAAGTGGTCATTAATCAAAGACTACCTGCATTAAATAGCAATAGCACTTAGACTTATATACCGCTTCATAGTGTTTATACAGCCCTCTCTAAACGGTTTACAGAGTCAGCATATTGCCCCCAACAATCTGGGTCCTCATTTTACCCACCACGGAAGGATGGTAAGGCTCAGTCAACCTTGAGCCCGTGAGATTTGAACTGCTGAACTGCAGCTGGCAGTCAGCTGAAGTAGCCTGCAGTACTGCACTGTAACCACTGCTCTACCTCAGCTCTTCAAATGATCTTATTTTAACTCTGCCCTCTACTCATAGCTTCTTTGTGTAAGACAATCTTTTTGAATCAGAGTTTGACTAAGCTCTGGATACCCTATATTCTCCTAGATGCTGCTTGGAGTGTCCAAACGCGGGTTATCCTCAGCTTGCTGCCCATTGGACTGAGTTTCACTTTGATGTGTAGCCACGCCTCTTGCCTCTGCATAGGGCCAGTTCTAAAAACTCAGTCGCCCTTATCGGACGCGTCTGGGGAGTCTGCAGTCCTTTGCCAGCAATCTGACCTCCCCAGCAGTGAGTTAGTGTAGCCTTTGTTGTTATTTTTGTGTGTAGTTGTGTTAGATAGGTGATTTTTTGTTTTCGTTCCTGTCTTCGTTGTCTTCGTTGCGCGGAGCGGGCTGTTCAAACCGCGGCCGTTTCCCGCTTTTTCTGCGGAGCGGCTTGGCACTGGGAGGGCTTGCCAGCGGCTGCTGGTAAGCTTCTAAGGGGGCTAGGTAGTTAGATAGGACCCCCCAACTTGACTATCGGGGGTTTTCCTCCCTAGGGAAGCTTCTACTGAGGCTTTTCAGCCCGTTGTTTCCCCAGTGCCGGTTTGAGCTTAGGCGGCCGTTCGCATAGGAAAAAAGGCGCGCGTTTTAAACTTGCCGCCATTTTTCTGCCGCAGCCCGACTCCTCTTCGCAGATCGCCGCTGCTTCGTTCCTGGGGTGGTTCTAGTTCTGGGAGTCCCGGACAGGATCCCCTGGGGCAGCAGAAGAGATCCTTCCCAGCGGCTGCAGGGAGATTGGCAGATTCTGTTGCCATTCCCTGGTCTACTCCAGCGCTGATCTGCAACGCCTGAGACTTTTGGGTCTGATTTTGGCGCCAAAACCAGGTTCCAGTTTCTTCTTGTTTTAAAGTGTATATTGTTTCTTCCCTGGTGGGATTGGGGTGCCTTGACTGGATTTAATTGTTTGTTCTTGTTCTTTCAGCCACTCCATGGCTGATCCCAGTGAGCAAACAGGAGAACCTGCCTCCAAGCGTAGCAAGACCAACCCTGCTGCCAAGGGCGATTCTGCACCCTGTCCTGACAAGGGGAAGAGGCCTGCAGCCAAGGCCACCAAGGCTGATGAGAGACTGGCGGATAGACGGCTGAGGATTCTAGAGCAGCAATTCCAGAGGGCTCTCTCTGCCCGGGACAAGGCTGTGACAGATAAGACCCCCCCTGCCCCGCAGCTTCGTAGGGAGACCCAATCCATTCCCTCTGGTGATGGGGATTTTGGGTTTTCCCCCAATCACTCAAGGGTTTCCCTTGCCTCTCCAGTCCCCTCAATGGAGGTGGAGCTAGAGGAGGAGGAACCAGAGGAGGAGGAGTCCTCCATGGTGGGGGAGGGGGAGGAGTCAGTGGATGAGGAAGAGGAGGTTCCGGCCACTCCCATTTCTGCACCCGCTGAGGCTGCCTTGCCCGCGGCCATGCAGGAGGTTGTGTCCAAGGCCATTTCGCAGGGCATCACGGATTGCATGAAGCAATTAGTGGCTTCCTTGCCCCTCCTTTCTACCCCCAAGCCCAGGGCACCTAGGAAGGTGGTTCCTGCCCAGGGGGGTGGCGTTTCCCCTTCTGCCTCTTCTGCAGTCAGCGAGGCATCCGAGGGGGAGGATGATGAGGAGGTGGTTACCCAGGGGGCTCCCGACCTTTCAGGGGATGAGAGCTCCACCCCGGAGGCTCCCGCTTCCAAGGGGCTATTTAACCCCATCATGTTCAAGGCTATCTTGACCAAGGCTAGGGAGTCGGCCGTGCAGATGGGTCTACCGGCTCAATCTGATAAGAAGGCCTCTGATCAGGACAATGCCATCGTCATCGGTCCTGGACACCCTGGGGCGGGTCTCTTTAGGGAACCTACACCTTCCCAAGAATTGGTGCCGGCTCCTCAGTTGTTCCTCGACATTATTCAGCGCCAGTGGGTTCAGCCCGCTACCATGGCACACCCCAGCGGCGTGGATAAAAAGTTGTACGCTGTTGAGGATGCTATGGAGACCATTCTGGCTCTCCCGCAGGTTGATGACCCCATTGTGTCTTTGACCTCCACATCCTCACTCCCGGCCGAGCTGGTGGAGGGGCTTAAGGCGGAGGACAGGCGGATGGAGAAGTCTTGCCACAAGACACACCAGGCCACTGCCTGGGCCATGAAGGCCTCGTCCTCTGCGTCGTACTTTAGTAGGGCAGCCCTATTCTGGCTCAGGAAGCTATTGGCCTCCTTGCCTGAGAGACAGGTTAGATCGAGACAAAGGGTCAATAAGATCATCGCTGCGGTGGAATATTCTTGCGACGCCTCGCTCAATTCCACAAAGTTTTCATCCAGGGCTCTAGCATCCAATGTCACCTCACGCCGTCTGCTGTGGCTCCGCCATTGGCAGGCGGACATGAAGGCTAAGTGGAAGTTGGCGTCGGCCCCCTTCAAGGGTGGCAAGCTCTTCGGCGAGGCCTTGGACTCCTTCCTAATCGAGTCCAAGGATAAGCGGAAGATTCTGCCGGCTGTCACCAAGAAGCAGGACCGGAAGAATCAGTCTTCCTACCGTAGACAGCCCTTTCGGTCTACGGAGGCTCCCTCTACCTCGGGTGGGGCCTCCAGAACCTACCCCCAGGCCCAAGATCGTTCCCAGGACAGGCCGGCCTACAGGGACAGGTCCAGGTTCCAAGGTCAGCGTAGGCTCTTCAAGGGTGGTCAGGCCAACCGTCCCTTCAAGAAGAGCAAGTGACCCCTGGGGGATCCCTCCCATTGGGGGACGCCTACAGCAATATGCGTCCACGTGGGAGGCGACCACGACGGACGCCTGGGTCCGGAATGTGGTCCGACACGGCCTCACCCTCGACTTCCTATCCTTTCCCCCGCGGAGATTCATCCGCTGCCCCCTTCCCAGGTCCCCGCACAAGCAACAGCTCATGAGGGCGGAGATCGGTCACCTACTGGAGATAGCGGCCATAGAAGCGGTGCCGGGGGGGCAGGAGGGCAAGGGGTTTTATTCCATCCTCTTCCTAGTCCCCAAGTCATCGGGGGGGGTCAGGGCCATTCTGGACTTGAAGAAGCTGAACCGGTATCTGCAATACAAGCGCTTCAAAATGCAATCCCTCCAGACGATCCTGGGATGCATTCGACAGAACGACTTCCTGACCTCGATAGACCTGAAGGAGGCGTATCTGCACATTCCCATCCACCCGGCGCATCGCAGATACTTGAGGTTTCAGTTCGCCGGCCAGCACTTCCAGTACAAGGCTCTACCTTTCGGCTTGTCATCGGCTCCAAGGACCTTCACGAAGGTCCTCTCCGTAGTGGCGGCGCATCTTCGATCCAGACCTGTGCGTTTGGTTTGTTACTTGGACGATATCCTGTTGATGTCACCTTCCAGGGACCAGGCCCTGAAGGACTTGGACTGCACCATCCGCTCCCTGGAGGACCACGGGTTCTCGGTGAATCGGGAGAAGAGTCACATGCAGCCCACCCTCTCCATACTTCATCTGGGTGCCGTCATCGACTCGAAGACCTGCAAAGTCTTTCTTTCACGGGAGCGCATCTGCAGCATTGTGAAGTTGGTGGGGTTGGTCCAGAACTCCAGACTGGTCCCACTTGTGACGCTTTCCCAACTGTTGGGGAAGCTGATCTCGTGCATAGCCATTGTTCCCTGGGCCCGCCTGCACGCACGGGAGCTACAATGGTTTCTGCTTCCCTTTCAACGACGCAAGATCAGCAACTCCAGGAGACGGGTGACAGTCCCACCCCCAGTGCTTCGGTCCCTCTGGTGGTGGAGGTCTCCCGCCCTAAGTGAGGGGTCGCCCTTCAAGGAGCCAGACCGCGTCACCATCACGACGGACGCCAGCCTTTACGGCTGGGGAGCTCATCTGCAGCACCATGTGGCCCAGGGCAGATGGTCTCAACGGGAGCTCGCCCACAACATCAACTGGCTGGAGCTTCGGGCGGCCAGGCTGGCTCTGCGGCATTTCGGCAATCTCGTAGAAGGGTCCCATGTCCTTCTCCTGACGGACAACATCGCCACCCGAGCATACGTGAACCACCAGGGAGGCACACAGTCGAGGGCGCTCATGACGGAGGCGGAGGCTCTGGGCAGGTGGGCAGAGAGGCATCTCCTGTCCCTGAGGGCGGACCACATCGCGGGCGAGGAGAACGTGACGGCGGACTGGTTGAGCAGAACCACCATCAACACCTCAGAGTGGCAGCTGCACCCGGATCTTTTCCAGCAGATTTCCCGGAGATTCGGCCTGCCCGTCCTAGACCTGTTCGCCAGCCCGCAGAACACGCACCTGCCAAGGTTCTTCACCCGTTTCCGGTGCCCGCAAGCAGAAGGGACAAACGCCCTCCGGTGCCATTGGCCCACAGGCCTGCTATACGCCTTCCCTCCTCTCCCGCTGCTTCCTCAGGTAGTTCGGAAAATCATCTCGGAGGGGGCGGAAGTCATCCTGGTCGCTCCCCATTGGCCCAGACGGTCCTGGTTCGCCGATCTAGTGGGTCTGTCAGTAGAGAAGGCCTGGCGCATTCCTCCGAACCAGGTGTCACTGATACAAGGGGCCATTCGTCACCCGGACCCTCAGTGCTTCCAACTAGCCGTCTGGCACTTGAGGGGGTCGTTCTGAGACGAATGGGCTATTCGGACAAGGTGATAAGAACGATCCAGGCTTCCAGGCGTCCTGCCACCGTTCGCATTTACGAGACTACATGGTCCGCCTTCTCTACCTGGTGCCGTGCCAGACACATCGCTGCGGCTGAGGCCTCCACACCTCAGGTGAGGGACTTCTTGCAGGAGGGTTTGGACAAGGGGCTCGCCCCCAATACTCTGAGAAGGCAGGTGGCTGCTCTCGCTACCATCCTGTCGCCCGGTGGGTCCCTGCCGCTCAGCAGACATCCAGGGGTTCGTGGTTTCCTGAAAGGGGCCTCGAACATTCGGCCCCAAACAGTCCATAGATATCCGACCTGGGACTTACCCTTCGTCCTCCAGGCCCTGACTGAGGCGCCATTCGAACCATTACGCTCCGTGTCACTGCGCCACCTGACCTTGAAGACGGTGTTCCTCATTGCAATCACATCTGCAAGGCGAATTTCGGAACTCTCGGCCCTCTCCGTACGGGAGGACTTGTGCGTGGTCCACGCTAACAGGGTGGTTCTCAGACTAGACCCGACCTTTGTGCCCAAGGTCAACTCCTTGTTTCACAGATCCCAGGAGCTCGTCCTACCTGACTTTTGTCCGCACCCCTCTCACCCCAGGGAAAGGAGGTGGCACAAGTTGGACGTTCGCAGGGCGGTGCGGATGTACAAGAAGAGAACGGCTGAATTCCGCAAGTCAGAATCCTTCTTCGTTTCCTTTCAGCCGGTGTCCATGGGTCGCAAGGTCACGTCTACCACGATTGGGCGCTGGCTGCGTGCCTGCATTACACTGGCATATGAGCACCGGTCCAGAGCTGTACCTCCACGTATTACCGCTCACTCCACCAGGAGCGCTGCAACCACGGCTGCTTGGGCCACCCAGGCCCCCATAGACGAGATCTGCAGGGCCGCTACGTGGTCCTCGCCTGTGCCGTTTATCAGACACTACAAGCTGGACGTATTTGCATCCTCGGAGGCCTCCTTCGGCAGACGTGTTCTCCAGAGGGTCCTTGATGCTCCCAGTTCCCACTCAGACGAATCTCCCCTCCCTGGGACAGCATAGCGTTGGCATGTCCCGCGTTTGGACACTCCAAGCAGCATCTAGGAGAATGACCATTGGTCTTACCTGTGAATGGTCTTTCTCTAGATGCTGCGGAGTGTCCAAATCCCACCCTAGGCGTGGTGGGAACTGGTCCCATGTTTAGTTGAAGGTTAAGACTAGTGTTGTTCCAGTTGTTCTGCGTTTTTTCTGGTCTACCTTCGTTTTTAGAACTGGCCCTATGCAGAGGCAAGAGGCGTGGCTACACATCAAAGTGAAACTCAGTCCAATGGGCAGCAAGCTGAGGATAACCCGCGTTTGGACACTCCGCAGCATCTAGAGAAAGACCATTCACAGGTAAGACCAATGGTCATTCTTGAAGGGCATCTTCTTCTACAGATGGCAGGCTTGTTTCTCTTAAGCACAGCTGGTGAGAATTTCTGGGAGGCCATCCTGTTTTGCTATCCAGATAGTCCTTCACTTATAACCATTTTAACTGTTCACTAATTGTTAGCCGTTACAAGGGCACTGAAAAAGTGACTTATGACCAATTTTTACACTTACCATCATTGCAACCTCCCCATGGTGACATGATCAAAATTTGGATACTTGGCAGCTGTCATGTATTATGACAGTTGCACTGTCCCTGGGTCATGTGATCATCACTTGTAACCTTCCCATGTGGCTTCTGATAAGCAAGGTCAATGGGGAAAGCCAGATCCGCTTAATAACAAAATAATTCACTTAACAACTACAGTGATTCATTTAATAATTGTGGCAAGAAAGTTTGTAAAATGGGCAAAACTCTCCTAACTGTCTTGCTTAGCAACAGAAACTTTGCAGTTATAAGGTTGCCTGTTGAGGAATACCTGTGTTAACTTTCTACTGAAATGGAGGAGGATAAGATTTTGCTAGAAAAGGGAACGCTTGTTGCTATTGGATCTCTGCAGTACACCTAACCTCCCTGTCAAGAACCCTGAATAGGAAAACATCTATTTATTTTTTGTTGAGAATTTATGTCTTATCAATGAATATTTTATTTATTTATTTTAATTTTATTCAATTTATATCCCGCCCTTCTCCGAGAGGACAATATATTGTTCCATCGCATGCTGACTGTCTCAAACCCAGCTATGATTCTCACTTGTATCTCAGTTTTGCTTCTCACTTTTCTGTGGTTGATTAGAATGCTGCTTACTTCACTTTCATTCTACTTCTCAATACCTTTTTCCTTTTCCTTTGAAGAGCTCTCCATTCACCTGGCGTCATCTCCCTCAGAGCATGGTTGATAGGCCTTCTTTGTTTGATCAAATTTTGCCTTCTGATCTGAGCACTTTCTCTCCCCTCAGGGATTCTTGTAGAGAATGTAGAGAGACTATTGTAACTCTCTCTACATGGGGCTCCCCTTGAGGTGCACCCGAAGACTTCAGCTGGTCCAGAATGCAGCCGCGCGAGCAATAATGGGTACCGCAAGGTATACCCATGTAACACCGCTCTTGCGCGAGCTGCACTGGCTACCTGTCGTCTTTCGGGTGCGCTTCAAGGTGTTAGTTCTCATCTTTAAAGCGCTCCATGGCTCGGGACCTAGCTATCTGCGGGATCGGATTCTGCCCCATACATCTTCCCGGCCGATTCGCTCCCACAGAGAGGGACTTCTCCGGGTGCCGTCCACTAGACTTTGTCAGCGGGCGACGCCCAGGGGAAGGGCCTTCTCTGTGGCGGGCCCAGCCCTCTGGAACGACCTTCCCCCCGACATTAGAACAACTACGGACCTCCGCTCCTTCTGTCAGAAATTAAAAACTCACTTTTTCTGCTTGGCCGGCCTAGGTTAGTCTCTACCTCAGGGGTTAGGGAATGTTAATTTTAAAATGGGGATTTTAGTACAGGGACAGTTGATTTAATTTGTTTTTATTGTATTTATTTATGTATATATTTTATGCTGTTTTAATTTTCCCTGTGCACCGCTCCGAGTCCCCCTGGGGAGAGGACGCGGTATAGAAAAATAAATCTATCTATCTATCTATCTATCTATCCTGGTTTCTTCAGTATGCATATGATATTCTTCTGCCTACAGTGGACAAGGGCTGCTGATGTTTTTGGATGAACAAGGTTTCTAAATCTTTACTCCACTTTTGTTATCTTGCCCATATCCTATTATGAAAATTCCTGCAACCAAAAAAATAAGGATTTTTTTTTTTTTAAAAAGGAATGGTAAGTTTTTGTTACATGGATCCCTAACTTTTCCACCCTATCTCCACTCTTGGTTCAAATCGACTACGATTCCCAACCTTGTTTCTTGGTTGAGGAAGAGAATTCTTCTTTCATTATCTTGAAGTAAAGTCTGTCAACTGCCCCAGCATATACATTCCATAGTTATTCTAAATCCTTTTACGCTATTGTCATGCTCAGCAGGGCATTGCCTCAGGAGTACTAATTCAGCTTAGGGATCCTGGCCAATGGCCCGTGGCTTACTATTCTTTGAAACCTGATCTGATAGCAGCTGGATGCCCATAGTGTTTGCAATTGGTAGCAGCTGCTGCCCTTTAGCTGGGGTGTGATCAAGATATTCTTTTGAACCATTCCATGACCTTGCTAGTTCCACAAGCAATAGAAATTTTGCTGCTTTCTCAACATACCCAATATATCTCTGCTCAGTTTTTACTGAGAAACTTTTGCTGCGAATGTGTGACTCTCAAGCTCTATCAGACTTTAAATACTGCTCCCTCCTGACGGCTTTCCTCCTGATTGTGGGGCGGTAGTAAGCACTGTTTCTGCTTCTGGTCTTGACCTCATTGAAGACCCATTACATCACCTCAATATGGGTCATCTTTTTTAAGAGGATGGTTGATGACTACTTTGTTGTCATCAAGCTTTTGTGATAGAGGCTCATAGTTTTGCCACAATTCTATCTGCTAAGATTACAGAGCTTGTTGCTCTTAACTTGTTGCATTTACACCCTAGCAGCAGCTTTCTCAGTGGCCACTGGCCATCTTACACTAACTCCAGTATGCTTTTGGTATTTGGTCAGATTTGGAAATAAAGGGGTTTCCCTTTTTGGGATACCCCTTTGTTAATACAGCTGTGGCTTGCCTACTGCAATTTCTGTTTCCTCTTGCTGGGATGACAAGGACATCCCATCTTTAGCATAAGGTAACAATTTGGATTATGCTGCAGCCAATGATCTGCTATTTCTGGTTTTTTGTTTGAAGAAGTTCCCTTCTGCTGTTGAAGTTTTGGCCTTTTCTTCTCCGGTTTGTCCTTTTTCTGGGACAATGCCTTCTGTTTCCTGAAGACACTGCTTGGAAACACTTGGGGGCTCCCCCTTCTGATGGCATTTAATGGGTTGCCCCTTCCCCTTCCCCCCGTACTTCTTTACATTACACTGCAAATTTTGACATGTTGGTGTGTCTCAAACAGGTTGCATAGCAAGTGGTCAACAGCTGTGGATACCCCAGAATTCAGTCTACACCCTCTCTTAACTGCTGTTACCAGCACTTCCCCTTGTATGTATGGACCATTCCAGTCTTTGCAACTTCATTTCATGGATATGCTTCCTTGAAGATTATATTGCCACCTACTGATTGTAATGGGCACCTTTTCAAAAGGGCTTGAAGCCTTTCCTACTTCTACGGCCAATATAGTAGCAGTAGTAAAGTACTTACAAAAGAGATCATTCCGCAATATGACTGCTCTTCCATAATAAGAGTGATGGTGGTCTACAGTTTGCTGGCCACTTAAAAAAAACATATCCAAGGCTTTGGGAACGAAGAAGAAGTTCCATGTTCCTTATTATCCAATTTCTAATGAATTCATAGACAGATCAGTTGACTATATAAAGACTCAATTGGCCAAATTCTGTACTGAAGTGGGATTAAATTGGGTAGAGTGCTTGCCCTATGCTCTCATATTCATGTAGCCATCAAGCCAAATAATGGATCTCTTTATTTGGTAGGGTCTTGCCACTAAATGCTATGTACCTTGAAGCTTGTACCTCTCTGCTAGGAAGTCACAAACTTCATTTTTTAAAAATGTATAGTTACCAGAATTTCACAGTCCAGCCTGTACCCCTCAGTTAACCCAGTATACTTCATCCATCCAGGTGTTTGGTTCTGCTTAAGAGACCCTGATGCAAGATCTTTTTGGAAACAAGCAAAGGAGCAAAGGAAAGAGATCTGGTACAATTGGACCCAAGTGAAAAGGATTACCTTACTGGCAGGAAAGATACAAAGGGATCAGTAAATCAACCCTAGAAAAAGCTGACCGCCAGGAATTCATTGGTTGTAGAGGCCAGAACAATCTAGGAACTCCTTCTGTTGATGCAAACCAGGCTGTTTCATATCTCCTGTATTTTCATCTGCATAATGACCAATGCATACAACCATAGATCCTGGAATCACCTCAAGACATAATGATTAGGCAACCTTATCATTCTGTGTCTCTTCTTAGTAATTTTTGCTATCTTTCATCTTTCAGACATTTGCTTTAATCTGCTAACTTCTTATTATGCAAGCTATTTATTAGATTTTTTTCTCCTGCCTTTATTACTTTAAATAATTCAAGGTAATGAAGATACCTAATACTCCTTCCTCCTATTTCCCACACAACATCAACCTTGTGAGGTAGGTTGGGCTGAAAGAGTGTCATTCAGCTGGCAAACTGATTTTTTATCATAAATTGCTGGACTACTGGGAAAGGATGGAGTCTAGGAGTCTTTTCCATCCATAATCTTAATAGATAGCCTGTCAACTGATTGCTAGGCAAACAAACCTTTCTGTTTACTAGTTCTACAACAAATTATTAATATAACTATCATACCAGCATAGGGAAGTATCTGACAGACCATTTATAGCTATAGCGGCATCTCTAGATTATTTCCAAAGCAGTAATCCAAGGTTCTTTCTCAACTCATAAATTACATTTTCATAATCGTACCCATGGGGGATTCTCTATTCTATATCAACATGCTCCTGTAACCTATTTAAGATGGGTCAGTGCTGTTGCTCTGTTTTTGAATGATGAAAGGATTTGCAGAAATGGAGGATAAGGAATGCGAGGTGTTTGGGTGTGTGTAAGGAATGCCAGGTGACCCTAACTTTAATTAAACCTATGAGGTGCAGGAGCCCTTGGTGCTCTTCTCTAATCACAGATTACATGAATATCATATCTGCATCATAAATTCAGGTAATTCTACCATTGTATAGAAGAGGAGGGAGAGATGTTAAACTCACCAAGCTTGTAAAAAGCTTCAAATGGATCATATATGTTGTGAAAACTCAAAATTATATGGATCAGACAATTTAACAACACAAATAATGCTGTTTCAACCCTTAGATCCCAAGTATTATGTTTATTTAATGAATCTTTTTGTCTGCACAGCACTAGAGAAATGCTACAGTTCATTCATTCATTCATTCATTCATTCATTCATTCAATTTCTGTAGCTGAGACTCAGCCTGATAACTCTGTGTGGCTTACAATTCTAAAATTACAAAACAATTAAAAACAGTAAAACAATAAAAACATCCATAAAATAAATAAGTACAAACAGCAGCCACGATGATTTTTCAACTAATAGTAAAGTGAAATAATTGGATCCTTAACATATTTTGAGTCTGTACAATAAATTGTTTTAATTGGGTTTTAAATGGGATTATGTTTTAACCTTTTAAATTTTAGCACAGGGATAACATTTAATTTGGTTTTAACTATTTATATAGTGATACTGTTATGTTTTTTAACTTCCTGTCCACCGCCCCGGGTCCCTTTGGGGAGAGGGTGTGGTTATATAAATCCGAAATAAACTAAACTAAACTAAACTAAACTTGAGCCCCAGGACTGCATAAATATTCTAAAACTTTGCAAAACACAAACAAGGTTGGGGCTGTTCTAATTTCCAAGGAGAGAATATTCCATAAAGCAGGGACTATTGCAGAAGTCCATCTTCTAATTCCTGCCAGTTGATACTCTTTGGCTGATGGGAACTGCTACAACATACCCAATCCAGATGGATAGAAGCTCTTGGAAAAAAAGTTAGGTAATCCTCAGGTAACCTGACCCCAAGCCATGTAGGGTTTTAAAGGTGACAACAAGCACCTTGAACTGCGTCTGGAAACATACCAACAGCCAGTGCAATTAATGGAGGAGTGGTGTTGATGTGCCATATAGCCAGCACTATTTATTACCCATGTAGTAAATATATAATAATATATTACATTGTAATATGTTAATACAATATAAATAAGTAATAATATAATACATTATGTAAGCAAACATCATGACCTCCATATGATAGCTCTCCTCCAGGTCCAGAATTGCCACAGTGTAGATAGTAGAGAACCAAGTTGCACCTGCAACCTGTTTAACCTGACATATTTTTGTCTGCAGACTGTGAAAGATATATATATTGTAGCTGTTCCACCTAGCTGGTAAGGAACATGTATTCTCAGATACATCACCTCTGATGTGCAAATAAGAAGGAATCTAACCAGCAGTAAAATATTACATTTGGGAAGCTAGCCTCCGCTACCTTGCAAGGGAAGAGCTTTAAGGATTTTGATGGCTCATAAAACCTTTGATTGAAGGATATACACCGAAGGTAAGAGGAAATCAGCCGGCCGGGCAGTGCTTTGGGGTGGAATGGGGGTATTGCAGACTTGCAGGAGGCTTTTAGAAATTAATCCTAAAATTCTAGAAAAGGTCAATAATTCAATTTCATTGGGAATTTCAAACTCATAGAGCAGTGATGGCTAGCCTTTTTGCCATTGTGTGCCAAAAGTGGGGGCAGCAGGGGGAGCACCCATAATTCTATGCGCCCTCACCCTGCACATGCGTGCACAACCCTCCTATGCTCCCCCCCCCCCGCTTTTGGCATGTGATGGCATGGTGGACCTGTTTTTCAGCCTCCCCAGGCTCCAGACCCTTTCTAGGAGCCTGGGGAGGGCGAAAAAGGCCTTCCCCACCACCCCGGAGGCCCTCTGGAGTTGAAAACAGCCCATTTGCTGACTTCCGGTTGGACCAGAAAGTCCGTTTTTGCTCTTCCCAGGCTCCAGAGGCTTTCTAGGAGCTTGAGGAGGGTGAAAATGGTCTCCCCTCCCCCCCAGGCCCACCAGAAGCCGAATACAGTCTGTTTACAGCCTGTTACAGCCAACTTCTGGTGGGCCCAGAAGGGCTGAAAATCCGAGCTGACCTCACGTGCCCACTGATATGGTTCCACGTGCCACCTGTGGCATACCTGCCATAGGTTCACCATCACGGCCATAGAGCATTGTGGGGCCTTATGCTAACACATCATGAGAGGTAGAACTGAATGTCAAGAAGACCAAACACCCCCACCCCAAATCCATTGTTAGGTTCTGTTATCAGTTAGAAAACTCAATGCATTCCCATGGCATTTGGGTTGAGATAAATCTTGAATAACCTTACTTCCATACCTAAGCTGATTTACCAATTGATAGTTATTGTCACTGTACTTATTATATTTACTTTTGCATCTTTTTTGAAGTTCTGTTGCTCTCTCTATACTCACCATTCCAGCTTTGTCCCCATTTTCACTCAACCAATTTGGTTCAAGCCAGTTAGGACCAGAATGGATGTCTCTAAAGGAGAGAACTTTCTAAAGCCAAAGGAGTGTAAGGGATGAATAGAACGTAAAGAATAAGACAGCTGTCATACTGTAACTATGATTGATATTCATTTAAAGAGGAAGTCCAATTGCTGATAAGAAGGTGGCGATGATTGAAAAACTGCTAATAGATAATGGGCAGACATAGCAGGATGGAGGAGGAGACAGAGGGGGCAACTGGGGTTCAAAACAGATTGGTGGAAATCTGTATAAATACTGCGTACTTTGGCTTCTTCGGGGCCTCTCCGTTTTATAGTTTTATTTGTTTTCTAGTGCTAAGGAAATAAAGTTTACTAGGCAATTCTTGGTCTGGTCTGTTGGCTGTTCAGGTCCAGCAGGCCCATTATCAGATCTAGGCTAGATACATCCTGCTAAGTCTAGGAGAAATCCTGTGATCCCTCAGGTTAAGAAAGCAAGCGGCCTTGTCATGTGGCTGGTCTGGCTTTGTCCTTAACAATAGGTCTGTGATGAGAAGGAGGCTGCAGCTGAGATAATGGAAAGTGAATTTGCTCAACTCTGCACCATTATCACATGCTCACCCTAATTCCATCTACACAGTTCTTGGTGCCAGGACTGGAGAGGAGCAGAGGGGCAGGCAATTGCTGGCTGGCTCTCCCCATCCCGCCTTCCCCCTCCTCTATGCAGCAGGAAGGGTGTTCTGGATTTGTTGTCTGCCTTTCCTTTTTTAGATGTTAGTTGAGCTGTGAATTCCTTGTTTTTGGCAGTGTATCAGGTCAGGAGCCTGGAGAAGCACATGGGAGTGTGGATCGACATAGTAGTGCTGGGAGTTGGGAGGGGGGTTGGCAGCAGCAAGAATAGCTGACAACATTAATGACAACAAGACATTAACCCTCCCCAGACAGGTTAAGATATAGCCAACTTACAGAGTTCAAACAGAAATAGCTATTCTAATCCTAGAAGACAGCATTTTCTTCAGTTTAATAACCCTTAAAACATGACTACCATATATATATATATGGTAGTCATCCCCCCACCCCAATAGTTTTTTAAAACAACTTTTTATCAAGACCGTAAAGCAAGTGAAATATGCTTGATTCCTAGTGGCTGGAACTCTGCCCTGGAGCTCCAAATCTTTTGATTGAGAGCTGCCCAGAGTTGGTTAGAAGATGGGTAGCTACATAAATGTTGTAAATTAAAAAGATAAGTAAATAAATAAATCAGACAGGCAGACAAACAGACAGACAGACAGAACTGGTCTTCGCTCAGAATTAGCCCATTATATTTCTCATATAAGCAGATGGTTATTTTTACTCACTTGGGGACTAGTCAGATACTTCTTTTGGGAATATTGTCATAAGGTAAGTTGAAAGTCTGATTTGAATCTAGAACACTAGGCAGTCAAACCTGGAGAGGGGAAAACTTAATGTATTTTAAGTACAAAGAAATCACTGGTGCAACTGTGCCTCCTGTCCAGCCTTTGCTGTATGGCAGGGGTGTCCAAACTTGGGAACTTTAAGACTTGTGGACTTCAACTCCCAGAATTCCCCAGCCAGCTATGCTGGCTGGGGAATTCTGGGAGTTGAAGTCCACAAGTCTTAAAGTTCCCAAATTTGGACATCCCTGCTGTATGGCAACATCAGTGCCCTTCCAATGGCCCATTTTCATGCAGACAATAGTTTGGCAGTCCCCAATTTTCAAAATTATATATTTAATTAGATCTTGAAAGAAATGTAATTAAATATATAATTTCATCTTAACATTTATATCTCTTTAGAAACAACTTTGGAAGAGGTCATTGAGACCATCAATGAAGGATATGACATGAACTGAATGCCTCTATTTTAATAGGCATGCTGGATATCTTTCTGGCGGGCTCATTCTCTGGCCTCCTTGATCTGGATTCCAGGCTTGAGTGATCATAGTTTTCAATATTGAATAAGTGTGGTGTAAATCTGGGAAAGCCATAGAATTCAGTGTCTCCATCATAAAGGTGGCTTCTTCCAAGTGATTTCTGTTCCAGCACATCCAAATGGTCATAAGCTAGATCTCTGTTTATCTGAATATGGAGGACATTACTTCTACCCATTTACTCTATTTTTCGGTGTATAGGACACACCTCCCCCCATCCACCCACCAAAAAGAGCATGAAAATCTGGTCTTATACACTGACTACAGCATTTTTGGCCTCCTGAAACCTCACCCCCTTCACAAAAATTGACGCGCAGAGGGTTTGGGAAGCCTGCAAAGTAATTTTGGGGGCTGGAAAGGACAAAAACAAGTGAAAAACGGCATATTTTTTGTTCTTTTTTGGGGGGGCCCCCAGCCCCCAGGAGCACTCTACAAGCCTCCTAAAGGCTATGCATGCCCCTTTTTTTGGCAAAAAACAGACTCATTTTCACAAAAAACACGCCTTATTTTGCTCATTTTTGTACTACCCCAGCTCCCAGGAACACTTTGCAGGCCTCTCAAACTCTCTGAATGCCGTTTTTCACAAAAAATGAGGCATGAAGAGGGTTTGGGAAGTCTGCAGAGTGCAAAACCCTTTTTTAAAAAATCTACCTCTTAAAAATCTTGGTTCGTCTTATACTCGGGTGCATCTTATACTCCAAAAAATATGGTACTTTGATCAGAACACTTCCTAATCCAGCTAAGATTAATTGCTGCCCAGGATCTCACAGGATGGGACCTGTATTGCAATAGTACCTGACAATAGAACTTAGACTTAAATGTCTCCATAGTGCTTTATAGCACTTTTGGGGCAGTTTACAATGCATTTGCATATTGCCTCCAACAATCTGGATCCTCATTTTACTGACCTCAGAAGGATGGAAGGCTGAATCAACCTTGAGCCCTGTCAGGATCAAACTCCAGGCTGTGGGCAGAGTTTGCCTGCAATATTGCATTCTAACCACTGCACCACCAGGGCTGTTAGAATTTAGAGAGTGTATCTCAAGCATCGAATAGATCCAGAGAGTTTCCAGAGCACTCTTGAAGAAATTGCCACCAAGTGGCCTGTCTATCCCACTTAAGAGTTGCTCTTCAAGTCCTAGAAGATCTAGTATGTGACTTACTATCCTAAAGCACAATTCACGTGGCTTCATGTTTTAGGTTATGGTTAGCTTAAGCATTGGTTTTTGAATAGGCTATCGTTTCCTGAATTCAAATATAGTACTAAGCCTTATATCATAGCCAGAATGGCTCAGATCACATGAAATGCTAAGTTAACATTGCATTATGGCCTCATGGGAGATATAACTCAGAGGTCATGCTACCTGAACCTGTCATCTCTGGGAAAGCCATCTCTAGAGGTAAAATTTACAGATTAAAAATGTCCATTCTGTAGAGTTACATACTTGTACACTGCCATGAATATGCATGACTCTTTATAGCATAAAACTTATAGTGGAAATTTATAGTCAGTTCAGTTTATGGCTCTGGTCCCAAAAAGCTTCTCAGTAAATTTACCAATCAATTAAATTAACGGATATTCACAAACTTAAACATCTAATTAACAGAGAATTAAAATTACAGTAACTTAGATAGATGCAGCCTTGCTTCTAGACAAAATTTACTCATAGTAAGCGATAAGCTATTTGTAGCAAAATAACTCCCACTCCAATGAGCTGATAAAATGGATAGTTTTGTATTTTTAGAAAACAAAGACAAAAACTTTCTCTAAGTACTTGGAGAGATAACCCTTCAAATTGTTCTCCGGACCTCTCTTCCAGGAAAGCTAATGGTATCATACAGATAGTGAGTATAAACAACCCTCCGTAGTTTGAAATATTGCACGTTTTGGCTTATTAATTAACAAAAGCTAAGTAATCTCAAACATTGAAGATGAATGGCATTTTGTGCATAGAAATGCATTTGTTCATATTATTACAAAATCTGATTTTATTAGATTTACATGGGGGTGGTGGAAAGCAACGTTGTTCTTTTAATTTATTTGCATTCAGTTTGTGCATTACATATTGACCAATATGAATTAATGATGTGTAAACAAATGAATAAACAAGAAACTCAAAGCAAAATCAAAGCATACATTTGAAACTTTGGTTCTACAGAAACCAGATTTGTTGTTAATCTTAGGAGCGGCATAAACCAAATCATTGGCGATACCAAAATAGTTATGAAAATCTCAGTTTTCTAGATTTGAAAATGTGAATATCGTATAGAAGTTGAGCAAGTAACTTGGAACCAAAGTAGAATATATAGGAAGCCTAGTATAGGGATTTAAAGATTTGGTATCATGTAATCAGGGTTGGGTGAATGATTATAGCGGCAGAAGACTGGATTGCTGTGAAGTGATTATGGTAAGATATTGAGAGACCAAAATGAAAAGATTGCATCATCTAAGACAGGGGTCCCCAACCTTTTTGGCACCAGGGACCGGTTTCATGTTAAAAAAAATTCCGCGGACCGGTGGCCATGGCTCGGCTGGTGTAAAGGGGGGGAGGGGGAACAGGCGGCGCATGCGTGCAGGGGATGTGAGTTGGCTCACTCGCCCCTCTTGGGCCCCCAACGGCACGAGCGGCCATGCCTGTGCTCTCCCGCCCCGGTGCGCGCTCTGCTCAGGGGGCAGCCCCCTCCTCCTCCTCTCCGGCCCTAAGTGTTGCGCCGCTCACTGCGGCCCGATTCCTATCAAGCCACGGACCGGCACCGGTCCACGGACTGGTTGGGGGCCTGGGGGTTGGGGACCCTGATCTAAGATACCTGCATCAGATAAATCTTGAGTGTTGCATCAGGTTCTGCATAGCAACATTTAAGAAGGATTCAGACTTGAAAGGGATTAAGAGAAGGATAACACATATTCTCAAAAGACCAGAAATATGATTCTTTGACAAGAGATTGGGAGAAATGAGTATTTTTAGCCTTGAGACAAAAAAACCCAAAACCTTGTGTGTGTGATATGAGAATACTTGCCAATTTTGAAGTGGTGTCATATAGAAAGATACAATCTATGGTATTACTAGAAGACAGGATATAGAATCATGGATTTAAATTATAGAAAGCATTTCCAAATGAAATATTATGAAAAAAATAACTCCCTGGTGAAGGTCCTTGCTGCCATTAGGTCTCAAATTTAGTATAAACTGGGCCTGCTGTGGAGTAGTATGGTGATTTTGAGAGCTCATTGACCTCGGCGTGTTATCTTTTACTTTTAGATGTGGATACTGCACTGCCAGATAGTCAGCAGGGGAAAGGCTGTATTCTACTCTGGGCAATGTACTCCGTTTCGGCTTGGCTCTTCCTACTTGCGTTTTTTTTGCAGGACTCACTGAAGCCAGCATTCACTGTCACCAACCTCCCAGGGACGACGTCCACCATCCAGACAGCACCCACAACATCCACATCCATGCAGGTCAGCAGTGGGCCCTCGTTCCCCATTACTAACTACTTAGCACCAGTCTCTGCCAGTGTCAGCCCCAGTACAGTCACCAGTGCCAACGGAACAGTGCTGAAAACCACTGGAACCAGCGCAGTGGCCTCTGGAGGACTCATGCAGATACCGACCGGCTTTACCCTCATGTCAGGTCAGTTTCTCTTTTGCCAGTTGAAGCATTTTTGCGATAGCTGCTGATTCTTCTGCAACTACACTGAGCACCCTAGACCTTCGCCCTTCTTTGACTCGTGAGAGGCTGGAATGGAAATGCCCAAATTGCATTCTCTTAAATACGATTGTTTCATAAAGGAGTATGGCTGAGGCCAGAATAATAGCTGGTCAAGGGACAGGTTCTACCAGGAAAACAGGAAGTTTTAGGGAAATGGCAGTGTTGCTGTCTCTGCTGCCAACATCCTCGTTCCTTTGAGGAAATGCAAAGTCCCATTTTGACATTTCTGATTGTGAGAATTGTAGGGTTTGAAACTGGGACATGGAGTTTGGTCAGCGCCTTCCCTCCTCTTCCTCCCATGAAAGATGTATGGCAGCCTCCCTCAACTGGACATTCCACCTTCCAGAATTCCACTCGGAATTCTGGCATTCATAGTCACAACCCAACTTGAAGGCACAAGGTTGGAGAAGGCTGCATATGATAATAATCTGGGAGGAGAGAGATTAACAAGAATCCAAGAGGGAATGAAGGAGATTTTAAAACCATCTGGCCCTGATAAAAAGCCTTTTTTTCTCCCTCCTTCCAGCAGGTGCTCCACTCCCTCCTGGGACCCCTACCATTCCTTTCACTCAGTTACAGCAGCACTCGCTGGCCCTCTCCAACCAGCAGGGCCAGGCTGTACCTGGACAGCTACAGCAGGCACAACAGACAGTCTTCCGATTTCCATCTACAGCCGGAGGGCAGATTGTGTCTCTGACAGGTCAGCTGCACTCATATTGCTGCTTGCACATGGAAGGTTGGTGGGAATGCACGTTTTTAGGGCAGCTGGTTGACCTGTCTGGGTTTGAGTTGTCTTGTGTTTTTGGGAGGCCCTCCTAAGAGCAGTGATAGAAAGTTGGGAAAAGTTAGCTGCTAGGTTCAAATGGAGGTATGCTGAGACAGGAGTGGAAGGTGCAAAAGTTGTTGCTTTGTCAGCTGAATGTGAGTGATAATTTATTTTAGGAGGAATAAAGACAAATATGACTAATAACTGGTAATATATTCCCCAAAACAGAAGGAAATTCTTTCAACTGTCTGAAAGGTAGTCCTAAGAACTTGTCACCTAGCTGAGACTGATCCTTCTACACCTGCAATCTCAGGACCATGCTTGCCATCTTCATTTTTTAAACATCTAACTATTTTGCTTTCTCTCTTGTTTGTGCAATACTGCTTTTCAAAACGATTGTCTATTTTATTGTCCAGTTAACAGACATCCACCTGCTCTTTTTTTTTACTATTAAATCTTATTACTTGTTCTTGAAAAATTCAAAAGCCTGCTCTTACTTGGCGGTTTTTAGTCTTGAAGTATTGCTTACATTTGTATTTCCCCCCCCCCCCCCCTGCTGTTATAAGAAATATTTCTTGATCTTTTGTTTTTTTCATAATTCAAATTGTGATGATGACACTCAACTTTCAAAGCCTATAGGCACATCTTAAGCATTCAAATCCCTGACTGAAGACAGTGCTTCGTGAAGGGGGAGCCTAGATTGAAGAATTAAGACCCTGTGCAGGAAACACAACTGAGTGTGGAGACTCTTTCTCCTAAAGATGCCAGGATAGAAAGATGAAGGAAAGTTTAGGGCAGATTTATTTATTTACTGCAGGGATGTCCAAACTTGGGAACTTTAAGACTTGTGGACTTCAACTCCCAGAATTCCACAGCCAGCATAGCTGGCTGGGGAATTCTGGGAGTTGAAGTCCACAAGTCTTAAAGTTCCCAAGTTTGGACATCCCTGATTTACTGCAACTACAACTGTCTTCTCTGGAACAGCCACATAATAATGTTCTAGGACCGTGATGATGAATCTATGGCACAAGGTGGCACACGGAGCCATTTGTCAGGGCACGTGAGGCGTTGCCCTGTCAGCTCCAGCACACATGCATGTGCTAACCAGCTGACCACCCTTGCTTTGAAGCCATTTTTTGCCCTCCGGAGGCCTTGCCCTCTGGAGCGTGAAAAACTAGCTCTGTGGGCAAACCAGAACTTCAGGAACGAACTTCCAGTTTGGCCGTGGGCCGTTTTTTCTTCTCTGGAGATTTCAGGAGGCTTCCCTGAAGGCTCCAGAGGGCAAAATAAAGCCCTACGAGCAAACAGGAAGTGAGTTCCTGTTTGGCCGTAAGGCCGTTTTTCACCCTCGACCTTCAGGGAAGCCTCCTGAAGGCTCCGGAGGGCAAAAAAATGGCAGTACGGCCAAACCGGAAGTCATTTTTTATTTGCTCGTAGGGCCATTTTTCTTCAGGAAGTGACTTCCGGTTTGGCTGTAGGGCTGTTTTTCGCCCTCCGGAGTCTTCAGGGAAGCCTCCAGAAGGCTCTGGAAGGCGAAAAACGGCCCTATGAGCAAACCAGAAGTCCATTCCTGAAGATCCGGTTTGGCCATAGGGCTGGTTTTTCACACTCCAGAGACTTTAGGGAAGCTCCTGAAGCCTCTGGGGTGGAGGGGAGGCTGTTTTCGCCCTCCCCAGACTCCTAGAAAGCCTCTGGAGCCTGGGGAGGGCAAAAAAAAAAAAAGCGGCAAAAGCAGGGGGGGGGGGCGCTGGTTGTGTGCGCATGCGCGCAGAGGGGGGAAGCATGTACATGTGTGACACACCCACACACAGCCCCCCTGCACTCCTCCACACTTTCGGCACACGAGCCAAAAAAGTTTCGCCATCACTGTTCTAGGGTGTTAGCCTGTTGTGACAGTAATTATATTTAGGAGCATAATTCCTTCAAAATTTAAAGTGTGAAAAACAACCACAAGTCACTTTTTTCAGTGCAGCTGTAATAATAATAATAATAAATTTTTATTTCTAACCCGCTCTCTCTCCCCAGAGGGACTCGAGGCGGGGCACAGGAGAATTAAAAAACAATAAACACAGAGTACAAAATTTAAAAACACAATTAAACATATCCTGCACTAAAAACATCTATAAAAACTAAAAACTGTCCCTAAAACCCCTTAACACCATAACTAATTAAAATTACCCTAGGCCAGCCAAACGGAAGAAATGAGTTTTTAAAAGCTGTCGGAAGGAGCGAAGGTCAGTGGTCGTTCTGATTTCGGGGGGAAGGTCGTTCCAGAGGGTCGGGCCCGCCACAGAGAAGGCCCTTCCCCTGGACGTCGCCCGCTGGCACAGCCTAGTGGACGGCACCCGGAGAAGTCCCTCTCTGTGGGAGCGAATCGGTCGCAGGGATGTATGAGTAACTTTGAATAGTCACTAAATGAACTGTTGTAAGTCGAAGACTACCTGTCGTATGATAAACGGTATACTGGCATAGGTATTTATTGTGACTCCCTGGTAAAGTTCTGATAGTTGAGAGAAACCTGTAGCCCTGTGGCAGTCTTTAGTGTGAGAAGGAGGCTAGGCCTTTCTTTTTCAGATCTTGCCCCCCAAATCCTGCCTTAAACTATTGCTACATTGGACCCAGGACTAGTTACCAGTTTTGAATTTCTGTGTATTATTAATATATTCGTGCAAAATACACATTGCCTTCTATCTGCAAATAATGGATAGTCAATCCTCGCTTTGTTTAGTCTATTGCATTTTTAACATAAGATTGCAGTTTGCAGAGTATGGAAATGTCATTCCAAGATATTCCTTCCCTCCCAGCAGGTCTCCCTGCAGACAATTATGTCAAAATTGACTTGTGTTGTCCTGCATGTGATTTGGGCTCAAACTGGTAATGTATGTCATATTAAAATATAAGATGGGAAGGATGTTCCATTTCCTTTTTGGAATGGAATGGGAGTAGTATAGAATATGGCCATTATCTGAGTGCCAGTGTCATTAAATTGGCTAGTGAGCACAAATGAATTATTTGATCTGCTGAAAAACATACTTCATGCTTTTAGGATTGAAGTTAATTAGTTACTTATGATAGATTCTTGACCTGGCATTTGGATTAAATGACCCAAATCAATATATTTGTCTCTCCTTCTGCCTATGTTAGTGTTTCCGGGGAGAGTCTTGCCATGGGAAATCCTGTGATTTTAGCATGACCTGTCTAAGGCAGATATCATGTGGCAAGTTCAGAAAAGGTCTTGCTATCTTGGCTGGTGTTGCAGAACCCCAGACAACCTCCATCACTCTACAAAAACCTTGTAATGAAAATTAGAAGGACGTGAATAGCTGACTGAAATGAAGTAAATGAACAGGGTTCACACAATAAGCATTGTTTAGCTTATTAAACAACCACTGCATGTTGACTTCATGACACAATGCCAAGTCCTTAATTTCCAAAGCCTAGTGGCTGGTTTCATACAAGATATAAAGTCAGAATGAATCCAATAACGCTGTAGTTTAAAAACTAAACGATGCAAGATTTTGAGACTAGTGTAAGTAAGCTATTGCTAGCCCCAGGCTTGCTCTCTTCTATTCAAAAGATGGCAAGCTAATATAGAGTGAAAGGAAATGTTAAGAAAAAGAATATTTGCTATTTTAATAGTTAAGGGTTAATAGACTGACCCAATTTATTTCATGAATAAAACCTTAAAACTGAATAATTTAAAATTTAAAATTTTTAAATGTAAAAACAACATTATAAAGTTGCAAATGAGGGAGAGTTCCTAAATAGAGAGACCAGAAGCTGTTAATATACCTTAGATGTGTGAGGGGGGGGGGGGCAACTAGTCCAATGGTGGTTGGGCTCCTGTGTCCCCAATGCAAAGCTACATACCCACATTTTGACCCCATTGCAGAAGGCCAAAAATTAGGGGCTTTCCTCTCACTCCTGAGGGCAAGATGTTCCACAGTTTTGTGGTGGTTTTGCAGAAAACTGGCACTTCTGTGCTTTAAAGGAAAACTCTTACTTAACGACCACTACAAAACAAAATCCCCATAAAAATTAGGTTTGACCGACCTGTTTGACAGCCATTATGGCATACCATCGTAATGGACAGGCTCCATTATAATTGTATGTTGAGGACTAATATTGTATAGCTTTGAGCTTATAAAGCATAAAATAATTTAAAGAAATAAACCAGATATTACAGGAGATACCTTAAAAATAGCCATATCAGCAGGGAGATTACCTATGTATTTCAGATTTACTCTGATCACAGCAGAAGAACCAATCAAACTCTTTTGCTCTCTCAGAATGAAAAGCACTGTCTGCCAGGCCTGACATGCAGCAGGGGAAAAGGCATTTTACCAAGGCCTCTGGAATATTAATTTGAGTACTTGGCAGGTTAAAAATGTTCTGTATGTAAGGAATGGGCAATCCCAAAGGCCTAACTCATGCCCCAGCTGGCCTATCCTGCCTTCTGAATCTTGTGAGACCACTGCCCCCAAATCACAGGCCATCTTTCTACTTACTATTGCTGATTGCTGTTCTTCTTGCATTCGTTAATTGTCTTTCCCCCACTTGTTATTCTAGTGTGTTCAGATAAAATTGTGCACTGATATTTTTAGCTGCATTCTGTTGTCTCTGGACAAGGGGAGCCCACCATTGCCGTTAAGTGGAACATAGAGCTGGAAAAGTGACTATGGAGTTCAGTACTGATATTTCATTATTTGATTTTTAGCCCTCCACATCTCTGATCTGTTCAACTGCATAATTAAGACAAGAAATAGTAATTAAAAATATTTATTTATTTTATTCAGTTTCTATAGCTGCCCATCTCAGCTTAGTGATTGGGCAACTTACAATTATAAAACTGTAAAAAAATTAAAAGCAATAAAAAAGATCCAAAGAATAAATACATACAGCAGCCAAAAGAGTTAAACAACTATTTTGGTTAACCCACAGCCAATTAACTGTAAAACCAAGGAATGGGTCCCTAACACATTATGAGCCCCAGGCCCTCTCGCACACAGGCAAGTTTTTAAAGCCTTATGAAAGACCAAGAGGTTTGGGGACATTCTAATCTCTAAGGGGAGAATGTTCTACAAAGCAGGAGCTACAGCAGAGAGTAAATGCAAAATGGGGGGAAATTAAAAATAAAGTTGATACTAAAACCTATTAAGAAAGCACTTATGAAAGAGATGTGTTTTTACAGATTTTCTAAGTAAAGAGAAAATAGGAGTTGAAAGCCGGCAATACTTGATTGAGTGTTCTCCATATTTTTTACTTCTAAATCTTATAGATATTTGGGTATTTCATGGCAGTCCCAGTACTAACAGATCTCATCTTGTTTAGCTCTTTCAAAATCAGCCAAGGTTGGCCAAGTGCTGCCACCTTGTGTGATTTTTCTCCCAATTATTACCAGAATTTGCTTTGCTACAATTTTCATTTTTGGGGCTTCCCTTTGGAAAAATTAGATCAGTGCAATGATGCTTGGGTTGCCATGTAACTACAATTTTTGGATGACTTATTTCCTGTTCAGTTAGTGCTGCTGCAGGATGTATGGTGAGTTTAGTTCTGCCACAAGCTGAGATTGAAGTCCTGATAGAAGACATAAAGATTTCTCCTGCTACCCAGATTTAAGAGATTAGAAAAGAAGAGGCTCAATTACATTAGCCTACCCTGGGGGGCTGTAACATTACTTCTATGGTAGTTTGAATTAGGAAAAGAAAACTACTGAGTCAGTAATATCTTCAAAGTAGCATAATGAATCAGATTGATTGGGAGGTCTAGAGAAAGCCCAAGGGAAGAATCGGTGGGTGGGTGGGGCTAGACAGAATAATGGTGTGTGAAATTCAGGGCCTAGGAATGCATTTTATGTAGGTCATTGGAACAAACTCACTCTTAAGAAATTTGTCTGCCTGTCTCTCAATGGTGGTGTAAATTTGGATTAGCCTGGCAACAATTTAAGCAACACCCTGTTAGATTAGATCATTCTCACTTTGTTCTGGTGCAATACTTTTTTTGTGTGAATTTAAATAGATATTCATACCTGATTAATCCTTAGATTGAGCAACCTTCACATATATATATAGGTAGGACAGAATGAGAACGTCATTTTATAGCAAGCACCGTCAATTTAAAGCCCTGAGACCAAATTCAGGGCCAGAGGCATCCTCGGGAGAGGTGAAGAAGTCAAGATGGTAGTTATAAGATTGAAACCCTGCCACGCGTGTGAAAAGAGGGAGATGCATTGATCGTGCAGTCTCAATTGTTATCCTAACTTTTAGATGGAGTTCAAAAAAATTCTGGAGCATCTTTTGTTTGTACAGTTGCTTAAGTGGGTGACACATTTTGAACTACACCTGTAGGGTAACCCTTCAGCCTTAATGCAGTTTTATTTTTAAATAAAAGGACAAAATAGTTTCTCAACCCAGAAAAAAGGGACAACTCTGGCCTCTGTACTTTCTGTCATCATACCACTTTCTGTATCTGGTTACTAAAGCTCGTGTCTCTTCTCTCTCCTGTTTGTGGTGTTTGATTCCAAGCAGTTCTACAAAAGTTATTGTCACAAAATTATTCCATTGACTATAATAGGGATAGACGGAAACCTAGCTTACCATTATGTGCTTTTTTATCTTTTCTGAATAAATCAAGGCAGTTGACAGCAATGAAATGCATAATTATTAGAATATACTTTAAAAAATAATCTACAATCACATAAAATAGTTCTAATTTAATTCTATTTCTAGAGTTGACTATTTTACCTAAATTCTACAAAGGATAGAAGGCTGTTTTTACTAACCATTAGAAGAAAATAGAAGATAGTCAGTGTAGACTCTTGATAAAGAATTCAGGTATTTGGAAATATTAGACTGAGGGAGGGTGTAGGGGGATTTTACACTCACATTACCCAGTGCTTTTAGAATAGGAGTCAAACTGGCGGCCCACGGGCCAGATGTGTCATGCGCAGGCCATGCCCACCCCAGCTCTGCAAAGGGAAAAGTCACAAAACGTAATGTGACGGCAACGTGACGCTGCGAGTTTGACAACCATGTTTTAGAATGTGCATGTTGATTCTTATGTTGTTGCTTGTATGTTTATAATGTTACATACACATATGGAAATATACACATAATTGTTTCGAATCTGTGATCTGTTCTCTACACAAGACTCAAAACTAGATAAAGAGAACTGTAATTTCCCCTTCCAATGAGCTAACCCTAGAGGTTTTAGAGAAAATTAGTTTTAAACTCACTCATTGGATTCTTTTTATACCATTTTGTCAGAACAATTTAAATTGATTTAAAGGGTCTCAGTAAATAAAATACTTTTATCTGATTCTTGTAAAGAAAATAAATTTGATGTTGTTTTGGTCTCTTGGGAAGGTAATTCAGAGATAGGGTAAGAACAGAATAAAGCATCAAAGACTGTTGTGTTTCATATGATAAACTAACCCTAAATCTAGGTTAACAGAACACAATTGCTGAAGTCACCTAATATATTATGCTTAAAAATATAAATCATATTAATGTTTAATGTGCTGATCTGTTTACACAGCATGCTAAGACAATGGCTGGGTTCCCACAATTCATCTTCTTGACATAGAATACACTTTAGGGCCACCAAAGCAATCTTAGGCATAACTAATAAATATAAATGTGGTTGAAATAAATCCAGGTTATTGGTGACAACCACAAAGAAATCACTTGCTTGAGTAAAGTAAAGTATTTGGCATAGTTGTGAGGATTAAAAATGTATACTTTATGAATAGCTGCATTGTAACCTATTTCAGGTTGCAACAAAAACTGTAAGTGGCAGCAAAAACGCCAAAGGTGTGAATTGCACATGGTGCTTAATTGTAACATGAATGGTTTCAAGTTTATTCCAGCCGTTATTCAATAAATCATGGTTAATATAATCATGCTCACTGCTGAGTGTGAGCCTACTTAAACTGACCTTTGGCACCTGCCAAATTATTTCATTTATTACCGTTAATGTTTTCATTACTTTCATGCACTGGAATTAAGCAGACCGCAAATCAGTATTGACTCCTGGCGATTGCCTTCACAAATCCCTGAAGTTTTCTTGGCAAGGTTTTTCAGAAGTGATTTTCCATTGCCTCCTTCCTAGCCTTAGAGAAGGGGGACTGACCCAAAGTCCCCCAGAAGGCTTTGTGTCCAAGGAGGGACTGAAACGCACGGCCCCCCACTTTCTAGCCCACTGCTTTAACCGTTACACCATACTGATTGTCCTGATAGCCCAGGAGAAAACAAACTGGTACTTTATAGATTTTGGACTATTGCTCTCCATAAGCCCTTGTCAGTGCAGAATTCTCAAATTGTCTGTTGCTGGTATTAGCTTCTGTTCATAGAAGATCAGTTCATGGTGGTAGCAATGAAATAAAATTGTACAAAACTCTAGAAGGTTTTACTGGAAAATGCATGATATATCTATTTACTAAGGATTGTCATGGGTCATATGAAGTGAGCATCTACTAAATTTGTTCTGTAGAAGGTTTTCTTCTCCCCAAGGTGTTTTTAAAATTTCAAATCTAGTTCCTGTTCTAGGGATTTCCTGGTAGTTTCTATCATGCTAGCAAAATCAGGTTACCTTAGCTTATCCAAACTATCCAAAGTTAACCAGGTGCTGCTGCCAGGTTGGGACACTATTTTTGTACAAGATGCCAGAAATTTGATGTAGACACTTAAACCTGGAAATTTAGATCTTCATGTCCTATCCACTATGCTTGCTGGGAAAGAGTAGAAACCCATGGTGGCAACAGCTAACCAAATGCTTCACTAGGAAGCCCCTTCCTATCGGCATTTTCTGTACATTATTTTGGATGCTGGTAGACAGAAAAATCCCTTTGGATAGACTGGAGGGGTATAAATATTATTTTAGCTATATTTGTGCTCTAAATTGATTTTAAAAAGATGAGAAAGCATATTGATGGGAAAAAAGAGGATCTGTTATCATATTTCAATTTTGACCTATTCCTGTGTCTGCTTCCTCACGCAAAATATAATTAATATAGTAATATTTATAATTAGCATATAAATAAACTCTACATGTAAATATACACAGAGACAAACAAAGTTACATATATACATTATAGAATTAATGATACAAATGAATTCATGGAAATAATTATTCATTGCAGCCCAATGGATCCCTTCTGTTCATGGGGTACTACAGCTTTTCAATTCTGAATTGCTCAGGTGCAAGAGATAGTAGCTTTCTTTATAGTGTTTTGGTGGCTTTTCCCAAAATCTGGTTGAATCCTTTCGGAATAATCCATTCTAGTGCTTGCCAGAAGTCTCCTGACTAAGATATTCACCCAGGAAAATCATAGCCATATTTGCTGGGCCCTGAAAGTTATAGTTAATGGTAGTTATAGGTCCAGTATTTCTAAAGGCATCAGGTTGGGGAAATGTAATTTCCCAATATTTAGAAACTGCCCATCTCCCTCATAGATCCCCCTTTCTTTGGGGGAGCTTTTTGATTATTAGATTTATTTCCCATCTTTTGATCAGAAACTTAAGGAAGTATGAATATGTTTCCACTTCCCATTTTGCCCTATGACAACAACCCAATGAGGTAGGTCTGGCTAAATGAGAGTGTCTATCCCAAAATCATCCAGTGAACTTCCATGCTGAAGGCTGCCAGTCTAACGTCTTAACTGCTACATCACACTGCTGGGTTTCTTAAGTTTTAAAAAGTCCCTCTGTGAGGGATATGGGTAGTTTCTAAATGTGATTGATAAACAAACAACCAAACAAGTTGCTTTCATTGTATTTAATTGTTTGTACGAGACGATTGTTTAAAAAACTGCTTTTTCTTTCTTGTTTGTGATGATTTTAAGATTAGGTTTTGATATAGCCATATTTCTTGGAAATGTCTTAACGTTGCTGACTTACTGGATACAGCATGATCCTAAGTAACAAAAGTCATCACTTCTTGTACAGTGCTTTATTTCAAATATAGAAATTCCTACAGCTCCTCCTATTTACATGTTCTTGACTTAATTCCTCCCTCATTGGCTTCTAACTTCTAATATTGAAGGCAATATCATTTGAACAATTTGTTTAAAATTACTTTGAAAAAACTGCTGTAATGAAGTGAAGGGATAGCATGTTGCTGTAATTGTTTTGAAAAAGCATCTAACATATCTTGTCAACTACAGTCAAAAGTTTCAAGCAACAGCAGATGCTAAGAACAGCTTGTCTTTCTTCCCAGGTGGTGCAGTGGCTCAACAGGTTCCTGTGCAAGCCATCCAGGTGCATCAGGCCCCCCACCAAACGTCTCCTACAAGTGACAACAGCACTGACATCACACAGACCTCTTCCAGTGGGACAGGTAGGCAACCAATCACCCCTAATTCTCACTCTGCAGCTACAGGTCAGGAGCTCTTTAGGGTTGTCCACCAGAACTCAACACCAACAAGTTCAATGCAGGTAGTTCTTGGGTTATGAAGGCAAATGGGACTTGAATTTCCATCACTAAGCAATACAATTATAAAGATCTATGTGACATGACATCGCTTAGTGACAGCAATCCTGGTTGCTGTTGTAACCCCAGGACTATGTGGCTCATTAAGCAAGGAGCTCACATGACTGCATTACTTGGCGATGCTGCAGTCGTAACCTCAGGATCATGCCGGTCCTTAAGCAAGGACCTCATGTGACCTCTGACATGGGAAGAAGTGGAAGTGGACAAGCAGACCAGTAGATAAGAGCGATGGTCAGGCAGCTACTGTGGGTAGGCGCTGTGGAGCATGGCCGTACAGAGCTTGGGTGGCCAAGTGAAAAAGTGGCAAGAGTTGCTAGAGTGACTTGGAACCTCCTGCTAGTTTCCTCATTGACTTTGCTTGGGGGAAGCCAGCGGGGAAGGTCACAAATGATAATCACTTGACCATAGGACACTGCGAGTATTGTAATTTTGAGTTGTTGCCAAGCAGCCAAATTGTGGTCATGTGTCACTGGCGATATTGCAACAACTGCAGTTTAGAGGTCAGTTATAAGTCCTCCTCATTCAGTGCCATTGTAACTTTGAATTCTTGCCATGTAGTCGGAACCGGAGGACTATGTGTAACAGTGCTGTAATTTTCTGCTGAAAATTACAGCACTTTTTCTTGCAGAAAATCTTAAAGACAAAATGAGCAGAGCCTCCAATAGACTAAGCACATATTGTATATACAAGTTTTTAAAAACTTTCTCTGCCATCACCCCGTTGTCACAAAATAAAACGAGTTGGATCAAAACTGCCCTGGTTTCAATCACATTGGCTCAGTTCCCATGTATGCTTAAGACAATATGTCATCAGTGTTTCCTAATTCTTAGAAAAGAGGACCAGACTTCCTGTCTTTTGGGGCAAAAGGCAGATCTGTAATCAGTGAGTCAAAATTTCAAGATAGCAGATAATGCGTAATATGGTTTGATGATGGAATCTAGAAAATGAATGGCTTTCCTTTGCTTGAGGCTGAAGAGTAGGTTATCCTGGTTACTGTAGTTCATGCATCTCTTCCAATTATATAATAAGATGCTGTTTTCTCCCTGCTCTTGGTAGGGGAAAGTAGGAGTATTCTGCAGAGTATGCTATTTAATCTTTTTGTTCTTTACAGTAATAGGATTTTATTCTACATTAATTATTGTCGGGTCAAAGTTTATTACTGTTCATGAGGTCAGAATTTTTAGGTCAGTAGTTCCTTGACTAATTAGCATTGGTAAGTCAGCAATTTTTTTTTAGCAAAATGAGAATACAACTTTGGTGCCATCTAGTGAAACTAGTAAAAATATATTCCCAAAATATTTCTATTTTTTTAAAATGAAAATTATTTTACAAGGGTAAATAAATCAAAGTCTATTTTGTGTTAAACTTGGTTCCTGTAGACTTTATGGATATGTGTGCAGTTTTCACAGCAACAACATGGAAGTGGTTTGCTGTCTCCTAGGATGACATTTGGGTATTGATGTTTTAACTTTCAGTATAATCTATTGTCCTGAGGTTTCTAGTGGTCTCCCATCCAACATTAACCAGTATGACCAAGAGCAGGCCATCCCAATTGTATGTTGATGTTCCTATATGATTGACTTTTCTTAATCTGGTACAGATTAAGAAAAATATATGTTCCTATGTGGTTTTTCTTTAATCTGGTACAGATCAAAAAGATAGCAAGGGGGATTTTGCAGTATCTTTCCCTTGCAATGCCCACCAAGCAACGCCCACCAAGCCACACCCCAATCACCAAGCCACGCCCACAGAACTGGTTGTAAAAATATTTGAATCCTACTACTGAGGCCCGGTGCTTCACTTCTGGTCTGTTTTATTGAACAAATTCTCCAATTAAAGGGATGATGAGCCTAACCTTGCTTCCCGAGCATCATCAAAGCCCTGGATCCTTACTGTATATTTATACATTGATCCTTTTTTTTTTTGAAAAAAAAATTCTATCCATATCTAAAAATAGTATGTTCTTTTTAAAAAAATAACTTTTGGTTCCACTAAAAAATAGCTTCATTCCCCACCCTTCCCCCTCAATAAAGGAAAAGAGATCTGATCTGGGAATATGAAGGAGCAGCCTGATTTTCAGACATACATCACATCTTTTCAGATACATTGAACAACTGTAGAATCTATTCTGTCACGTGTTAAGAAGCCTTTGGACAATTTTATCTCCTGGTCGTAGGATTAAGACTGCGGCAAATGTATATGACAAATTTTTACTGCCTCAGTGATCCTCTAGAATAGGTTTTATCCTGTGACTGTGCATGCACCTTATGGTAAGCAGGTAAGAAAGCAGAGGGAAACCGATCAAGCATTCAGCTATTTCAATTGTTTGTTTTCTTTTGTTTTGCCAGTGACCCTGCCAGCTACAATCATGACTTCATCTGTGCCAACCACTGTGGGAGGCCATATGATGTACCCCAGTTCTCATGCAGTGATGTATGCTCCTACATCGGGCCTCACGGATGGTGGCCTTGCGGTTCTCAATGCCTTCTCCCAGGCCCCATCAGCAATGCAGGTTTCACATGGGCAAGTCCAGGATCAGGGTAAGACTGGACCAAGATAGGTTTGATGTTTGAACAACCTACATTGGTTATTGCCCATCTGATTTCTCTTTCTAGTCTAGCTATACATATAATACATAGCATAAAGCAGCATTTGGTTCTCAACCAGCAGAGTGTTTCCAGTTCAACATGGGTATCTTACTGTATCTGTCATAAATCCTTTAAGCATTCCATATTTTTCCTTAGCTGCCACAGTAGCCAGATGAACTCAAGAAAATAGACGTTTGAGATGTATTGCCTGTATAATAGTATTATTTTTGGGTTTACTGAACCTAGAAACAGACCTTGCTCTCTTCTCTATTTTAGGAACAAATTTGCTAAATTGTGACTCAAAGTAGAACAAGGAAGAAATTCAAGAAAGAGGATCCTTTTCAATTAGCCTGCTTAAAGTTTAATACACATGAATAAGGGATGTGATCTGAGAAATGATTTACATGCAGAGGATGTACACAGTGGCTTTGAGTTTTAGGCAGTAATTCAGAAGAAGCATTTGATTGAGGCTTCCTTATCCTGTTTATGGTGGTCACAATCGTTTCCTACCCCAATTTCTATAAAAACCACAACTCTTCAGTTCCAAAAAGGAGATAATAATAATAATCTTTATTGTCATTGTGTCAGATGCTGGTCATTGCATAGGCTGCTGGGATATACATTATAAAGTAAGGAGATAAAAATGATTTCCAAATCACTTCAGAGTCTATTCTCTTAAGTGAGGTTTTTTTATATGAAAGGGGAAGATCACATAGTGTATTAATGCATGAATTATTTAAACTTCATAAATTGAATTAATTCCAATTGGCTAGATCTACCAATATGCAACACTAGAAATCTTGCTTTACAAGCTACAGTGGCTGGGTTCACATAACAGAGTAAACCTTTATTTAAAAAGCCAAGCATATTATGATATAGCATATATGAATTCAGTTTATCTATAGGGTATTTTTTTTGTTCTGTAAAAACATAGCTTTTATTTATTTATTTATTTATTTATTTATTTATTCATTCGAATTTATACCCCGCCCTTGACCTTGTTAGGAGCTTGCTTTGTGGGTTATTTTGTTTTGATATCAGTAGTTCATTTTTTAATTTCCTATTGTGATTATGTCCGCATAATCTAGAGTGATCTAATTTTGGAGAATGACTAGTATACACCTGTCACTTTCTCTGGCAGGTGGAGTCCCTCAGGTATTCCTGACAGCTCCGTCAGGAACAGTTCAGATCCCAGTCTCAGCTGTTCAGCTTCACCAGGTAGGTCCAAACAACCTTGTATTTTTCTTTTCAACTTTTACCCTGAGACTGCAGTCATTTTACTGAAAATGAGATACATGTGCAGGAGGAGTAAGTAGGGTATGAAAATTAATTGTAATTGTGCTTGCAATTATTTTGCAGCATCTGATTTCCCCCCCCTTAGTTGTTCAAAACATGAAGATTTTGTACTTCGTGTTCCATTTACAGAAGTGTTGTGAGCAGACGGTCATTTAAAACAGGGGTGTCAAATTCGTGGCCCGCAAGGTGGATGCGTCACACACTGGCCACGCCCATCCCTGGTTTAGCGAAGGGGGGGGAAGTTGCTATACATCATATGATGACAATGTGACACGAGTTTGAAACCCCTGATATAAAACATGTGACTGCTAGCAGAAGCCTCTCAGTTTATTAACAGCAGCTCAAGTTAAATATACAGTCTACTGAACCTCTGAGCTTACCTGGCATGTGCTGCTCATTGAATATATAAACATGGCTTTTTGGCATCAGTGTTTTTGCGTGTCACTGACTTTTATTAATTATGATATGTACAGTGAAGTTTCATATGCAGGGGTGGTATTCAGCCGGTTCGGACTGGTTCACCTGAACTGGTAGTGGAAATTGCAGGTGGGCCCACCCATCCTGGGCCCACCCGCCCACCCACCCACCTGTCTGTTCTGGCTCTCTGCTGTCCTATTTAGGCACGTTTTCAAGCCGCATGCAAGCTGCGTACATGATCAAAATGCATGCGCAGAAGCCTGAGTGCTTGCGTAAACGAGGTGCATGTGACTGAAGTGAATGCGCATGCACACTCACATTTACGAACCGGTAGGGAAAGTAAGTGAATACCATCCCTGTTCATATACCTTTAAATTCTAAAATATAGTTTTGAAATGCAAGTGAAAAAAGTAAGCTGGGATAACACCTTTATGAGAGCCAGGAGCAGAAGAATGTTTAGTGTTCGCCCATAAGAGACTGTTCCTCTGATTGGTTCTTTTCTCTCTGCAGATGGCTGTCATTGGGCAGCAGAGCAGCAGCACTGCCAACTTGACAGAGCTGCAAGTGGTCAACTTGGAGGCATCACATAGTTCCAAGAGTGACTGAGCAACTTTGGGAGGGACCTGGTGAGGGGAAGGGAAGACGTGTGTACCCAGCACCCCAACATGAACCAGCAGATGCCACCACCGCCTCCTCCAGCTTTATGCTGCATCTGGCCCTGGATCTATGGCACTCCTCAAGCTGCACGAGGATCTCGGCAGTCCCTATTTTTGTATGGACTCCATCACTTATTTATTGTTGCCTTTTACACGTTTTCTTCTCACACTTTACACTGACACCCCCCACCCATAAAAGCACCTACAGAAGTACATAGATGCATATTAAAAGTGGCTGCAAGGCCAGCAGCAGGAAGCTGAGCCTGGGCTGTAGGGGGACTTTGTTACACTGCATTTACTGTTCTTTTTGTTTGTTTTTTTGTTTTCCTTCTTGTTCCAGCCAAAGAAACTTTCTCTCCTGAGTGGGAGAATTTGCTCTGCCATGTATAAAAACTTCCCTCTGTTTTCATTGCCAGGGAGGGAACTTTTCTCTCTCTTTGCCTTGCTGCTTCTGATACATAAGAATGTCCTTGAATGTCCTTAGTTTGTAACCTCTAGGCAGAGCAATTGAGGCTGTGGGAAGAAGCTGCAGTCCCGAAGGCTGCAAAGCCATTCTGAAAAAAAGGTAGTCTCTTTTCAGGCATAGCCCTGATACACACACACACACACACACACACACACACACACACACACACACACACACCTGGGGCAGTCACCACTTTCCCCTCCCCCATTCCAGTTCAGGTCACTTCCTGGCTGCAGCTTTGTGCCTTCAAGCAATCCATGATGCGTTGTGGGTTAGCCTGCCATTATTCTTGGCTGGCAAAGAGAGGGTTCTTCCTGTTGGCATTCCAGCTGGAGCAACTGAGCATCTTGGATTTCCTTCTACTCTTAAAGTATCCCTCCTTTCGAATCTCTTTTTTTTTTGTTGCATAGGAACTGACTTGGAGCAGCTTCTTGCCCATTTAGTCTGGCTGTACACACATCTTGACAGCCCAAACAAGAATTGTTTACCCATCTCCCTTTTTTCTTGGAAACACTCTCAGCAACTCATAAGCCCAGGAGCAGACTTTCATTTTGTGTAATGCTTGAGTTTGGCTGAATTTTTTTTTTCTTCCTGAGAAGGAAGAGCTACAGTCATGTTATAATAATAATAATAATAATTATTATTATTATTTTAATTTTGGAAGGTATAAAGCAGCCTTCCCCACTGGTGCTCCCCAAGATGTATTGGGTTCCAAACACCATATCCACTAGCTTTTGGCAATGCTGGGAATTGTCGACTAAAAGATTGGAAAATGTTGATGAAGGCTAGTGCTAAGGAACGAAGTTGGAAACAAATAAGGGTCGTTTTAAGAAAAAAAAGTATTTAAACTTAACACAGCAGGCTTTCCCAAGGCAATTGCACCCATAGATGAACTATAACCAGTCTGGGATACAATAATGTAACATAGCCTATGACATTTGTTTGCTTCTCAGATAGCCCTGGAAATGAGATGGTATGTTGCGCCACCATCATGAAGCATGTTTGGCCTGCACCTGGGAGACCTACAGCCTGGGAGTGGGTAGATGGGATGTGGCAAGCTTAACCCTAGAGCATCTGTGATAAAGGTTTTTCCCATTTGTTTGTGAAGCCACTGCTGTGTCCACGTTCTTTAGGAAAAAAAATTATGACGCTTCAAACAGGAGGTTCTGGAATGAATAAATATTGTAACACATTTAAGAGGGGAAGCTGCAGGACTGGTGTGATGGACAATGGAAAGAGATGCCGAATTGAGAGGAAGGGCTGGGTTATTGGATCATTTGTTTGCACACAATCATGCATTTCATTCAGCCCAGAACAGGTCAGTGGTTCTTATAAACACTCCCCCCCTCCCAAAAAAAGGGCCAGCTTTGGATTAAGGAGGCTGCAGACTTTTAGAGAAAGAAAGCAGCTATTGTAACTCCTTTCTTTCTTTCTTTTTTAATTAAAAGACAAAAGAAGCCTTGAAAAAAAAAAGACTTTATTTTTCTAAGTGTTAAACTCAGTATTTATGTAATTCTTAAAGGAATTAAAGTCTGGCTCCTGTACAGTTTTCATGGGGTTTGTAGTTGGGGTGGGGTGGGGGAATGGGCCATGGGGCAGGGATGAAAAAAAAGGAAAAGAAAGGGGCCTTTTTAATTTGTATTGTAATATTCTGAAATTGTTTCCATGAACATTAGCGTTTAAACATGTCTCTGTCTCTAGCACTTGAATCATGCTTTGGTGGAAAGTTTGCACCAGTGGGGAGGAGAGGGCTTGTGCTAGGTGTGCAATAAGTACTACCTGGAAGCCACATGCAATTGCATCAGCATTCCCTTTTTAGTGCTCAGAATAGATGGAACTAAAGTGTTGGTCTTTTTGTCTGGTCTTGGGGCAAAGTGGAAATCTTTATCCCTATGGATGCTTAAGGCATCCATTTGCCATCTTAAAATACCTTGCACCCCTTTCTAAAATGGGCCATGCCCCTCCCACTTTGGGAGGCAGAGATCAATATGCCACAGAAATCTTGGGATGGCCATCAAACCAAACTGAAGTTGAGTATACTACTTTTGTTTGCATCTTCAGCCCACATGGGCATGTTATAAACATGTACCCAAGCTCCATCAAATCTGGCTTATATCTAATTCAAAGAGAAAGTTAGGTTAACTTGTTTAAAACCTTCCCTTGGTGGGTTACATGTATTGTTTTTGTTTTAAATGTCAGAAAACTTTGAAAAGTTTATATTTCCGCAACTAGTAGTTGCAGCTTGAAAGGAAGTGGTTTATTCAGTTCTTTTGCTTTAAATGTATATTACTGGTACTTCTCCATCACTAACTTCAGTAGTGAAGTTTCCAAGACTGGTGCAAAAGTATCTCCTTGTTTTAACCCTCATTCCTTTTAGTTAAAATGCAGGTTTTTAAACATCTTCATTAGATCAGTGGCATTGCAAAGAAAGGCAATCAAGGCAGATGAATGATTACTCTTTGCCCTCTAGCCCAAAGAGTAAAAGAAAAGCTGGCTGGGGAAATCTGGGGGTTGAAGTCCTCCAGGCTTAAAGTTGCCAAGGTTGGAGACCCCTGCTCTAGCCCAAAACAGATACACCTTATAGTAAAATATTGCTTGGTTAACTGTCTTCTTCCATTGCCAGCAATAATGGAAAAGTGATTTATATTCAGTGATGTCTATCCACTGATGAAAACATTTGTCAGCAGAATAAATCTTCAACAACCCGTCCCGTCCCCCGTCTCCCCCCCCCCCCCCCCCCGGCCGCTAATTCTGATATGGAGTATTGAAGGATTTGCCATGCAAATGGAACTTTATCTATACATTGATAGCTGGGGTTTTTTGTATGTAGATTTTTTTTCCCTCCAAGAAGGAATTTCACAGCTGATACTAGGAAGTTGCTTGGGCTAAAGGCGCACCTGCAAAACAGTAATCCTTGAATCATGTTGCTAATTCAAAAATCCTCTGCTGAAATCAAGAATTATCTATTTTTTATGATACTGTACTGATTTTCTGATTGGGGATTCTACACTTGATACTCTTGATCCTTCACCTCAAGGCAGTTCTCCCTCCTACAAAAAATGCACCTGCAGGTTAAACGCTAATGTTGCATGTGATTAAAGTGTTGAATTGTAAGAACACTTATCAGGGATGAAATGGCATTTATTGTGTGGTGACATTTTTAGTTCACTTTACCGATTGTTTTTGGATTTTTTTTTTTTGTGTGTGTGCACGTGCGTTGCGCATGTGTGCGCGTGTGTATGTGTGCGCGTGAGTGGCTGTGTGTGTGTGGTTTGTTAATTTCCAGGGTTGTGTTTCTGGAAGGATGTGACAGTAATCGCAGTACTATGTACAGAGCTTTCTTTTGTATTAAAAAAAAATAATCTTTCAATAAATGTATCATTTTGTGCACAAACCTTTGTGTCTTAAGTATTGCTTCTTTGACCAATAACTGCCATGAGTCCTCCGGGAGTGTGCCAATGGAGAAATATGATAAATAATTATAGACTGGAAACAAGTAACCAATTGCAATGATCTGTGTTGTTAACAGTATGCATAGAAAAAGGAAGAGAAGAGAATTTGCAATATTGTTCCCCCAGGAGTGGGGAGAGAATGGGGATTTTGCAGTATCCTTTCCCTGCCACACCCACAGAGCCGGTAGTAAAAAAAAAATTGAATTTCACCACTGCCCCATGCCCCTTGCATTCCACAACTGTCCCTTTCTATTCTCCCCACATCCTGATGGACAGGAGAGAAGAATATGAAGTGGAATGTATTCTGCAGATGTTTTGAATATCTTATTCACTACCCTGAATCTAAAGGTCATGGGAAAGTACACCAGATGTCCACACTCCATATCTTGCACTTTGGTTCCCTCTCAAATTTTTCCATACAGTCCTTCCCTGTAATCTGCCACTACTATAAATGACCTGGGGGTGGAGAGATTTTCCAGCTGTGGCAGGTTTTCTTTAGTGACCTGAACTTAAGACTGGAGGGGGGAGAGGCTGTCAAACAAGCAGGAGCGGATGGGGAGCAAGTATATAGTTTGTTCCCATAGCAACTTTGCAGTGTCATTTTCATGTGCAGAAGAGGGAGTGAATCTAACCAGGGAGATGGTGTGAAAGAATACGTAGCTAAACTTGAGGAAATGCAAGAATATCAACAGAACTGGAAAGGAAGATGCCATACAAAAGAAACTCAGGAATAACGCTGCCTTGATTCTTTTTTGCTTTAAGAGATGCTATAAAGCAGGGATGTCCAAACTTGGGAACTTTAAGACTTGTGGACTTCAACTCCCAGAATTCCCCAGCCAGCTATGCTGGCTGGGGAATTCTGGGAGTTGAAGTCCACAAGTCTTAAAGTTCCCAAGTTTGGACATCCCTGCTATAAAGCTTTCAAAATTCTGTTGAATCATAAGAGTTCTTACGGTATCTGTTTCTTGACTTGATTTGTCTTGAAGGGCTGACGCCAAAGTTGTGGAAGCTGGAGACTAAAAAGCAAACCAGGGTAACAGTGAACTACTTCTTGCCAAGAAAACAGCACAGATGCATCCATGCAGTGGTCAGAAGTAGACTTAACATGGAGACTTTACCTATTACCTATGGATTACACTTCTCGTCTCACACTACTTTAACCATGTCAGGCAAAATCCCCCTCCTGGATCTCAACTGACATCCATTTCCTCCTCTACAGTTAAATTATTTATAAAGTAAGGTTCTACATTTAGGCAAGAAAAACAAAATGCACAGGTACAGTATAGGTGGTGCCTTGCTCAATAGTAGTAACTGTGAGAGGGATCTTGGAGTCCCAATGGAGAACCCAGTGGACAAAAGAGCCAACACAGTTTTAGGCTGCATAGGCAGAGGGATAGAATCAAGATCACCTAATGCCAACTTGGTAAGGCCACACTTGGAATACTGCATCCAGTTTTTGTCGCTACAATGTAGAAAAGATGTGGAGACTCTAGAAAGAGTGCAGAGAAGAGCAACAAAGATGATTAGGGGACTGGAGGCTAAAACATGATGAATGGTTGCAGGAACTGGCTATGTCTAGTTTAATGAAAAGAAGGACTAGGGGAGACATGATAGCAGTCTTCTGATATCTCAGGGGTTGTCACAAAGAACTAACTATTGTCCAAAGCACTTGAGGATAGAACAAGAAGCAATGGGTGGAAACTAATCAAGGAGAGAAGCAACTTAGAACAAAGGAGACATTTCCTGACAGAACAATTAATCAGTGGAAAAACTTGCCTCCAGAATTTGTAAATGCTCCAACACTGGATATTTTAAAGATGATGTTGGATAACCATTTGTCTGAAGTGGTTTTGGGTTTCCTGCTTAAGCAGGGGGTTGGGCTAGACCTCCAAGGTCACTTCCAACTCTGTTAATCTCCATTCCCACCTCACTCTGGGGCCAGGCAGAGGTGGTATTTGCTGGTTCTCCAAACTACTCAAAATTTCCGCCACCGGTTCTCCTGAACCTGTCATAACCTGCTAAATTTCACCCTTGGCATGGGGGCTCCTCGTGAGCAAGCAGCGCCTAATGGAAGACCAGACGAATCCACAGAAGCTGGCAATGACAAAGGCCACTTAATTAGTTTTACTAGGTAACAAAGGAGTCAAAAGCTGCAGTCCAGCTTTTAGATGGATGAGTTGAAAATAAAAATGTAATGGAAAGCCACACCAAATACCACCTTCCCCTGCAATTTTGATACGCGTGCTTATATGTGTCTGTTGACTACTTGTATGCAGATTTTGGCAAATATAACTGTTCCTGTAAGATAAGTGCCTGTCTGCATAAAGTCCAAGGTACAAAGAACAAACGATGGGGTTCCAATAAGCAAAATACAGGGGGTGATAGCCAAAAGCTGCCTAAAAGACATGCATATGGAGGACTATACAGTTGTTATACTCAAATTCTGTAACAAGGCAATAGTTAACTGAATTGTTCTGATAAGAGATACAGCATGTCAAATATTGTTCTATATTTAGTTCACCTGCTCCATTTGGACATGTATTACTGGAAATGAAATAGTATAAGATACATAACAGCTTTTAGAAAATCTGGTGAAAATTTCCCTATTTATGCCAAAGAGAATGAAAGCAGGTTTATCTTGAGGTTCATTTTTTTGTCTCTTCCTCCCCCTTTTTAATCAAACCCCTTTTTAATTGCATTTCTTCTTCAATGTTAGCACCTTACTCCTTTGCATGACTTGGGGCTTCCTTGGTGAGTTCCCATCTGTGTACTAATCGGGGCCAGTCTGCCAAGCTTATATTAGAACAATTAAGAGTGGTTAGATACCATCACCTGCTATATCATAACCATATCATCTGTTATATACAACTATTTACTATATCACAAATGAGAAGTGTAAAGCGAAATCACCTGATTCCTCCCTAATTTTTTTTTTTTCATTTGTGGAGAGAGGCACAAATCGTTTGCTAGAGAATTTGTGGATAGGGAAAATTCCCAGGATTTTTAATGGATTTCCAATAAATGCTATAGTTGGCCAGATGTAAAAGAGAACAAAACTCATGTGTCTAACAGTTTGCCATGTAAGGTGAAATTCCCACTCTATATAAGTAGTAAATGCACAAAAGCCTTTTTAAAAATTGAACAATTATCTAAAAATATACTGGCTTGGAATACTTTGGGGTTCTATATTATAAACTGCCTCTTTTTGGGTGATAGATTTGGTGATTTGATCATTTCTAGTGAAAGTAGGCATAATTGAATCTGACTGGTTATAGTTAGATTCTATTTTGGATATGTGAGATTTTGTTAGTTCACATATCTAAGGCATAGTTTGATTATCTGTTTACTTGGATAAGCCACAATCAGTTTCACATGTTTATAAATTGTAAGGGCTGGATTTATTGTTTAATTTTTAATTATGTACTATCAAGATGGTTTTCACTTTTTTCAACCATGCATTTATAACTTCTCCATGATTTGTTCCTAACTTGGTCCTTAAGTGTTCCACTGATATATCCATATCCAACCACGTAAGTTCCCTCAGTTGTCCTCTTTTCTTTCTTTCCACCTTTCTGACATTATGGACTTTTCATGGGAGTTTGGTCTTCATATGTATCCAAAATATGGTAACTTGAGCATGATCATTTGTACCTCAAGGGAGACCTTAAAATTGACTTGCTCTGTTACCTATTTGTTGGTTTTCTTGGCTATCTATGTTTTCAAGAGTCTTTTTCAATACAAATTCAAAAGTATCATTACTTCTCTCCTGCTTCTTCAAAGTCCAACTTTTGATTCCATAGAGTGTCATAGGGAAAACGATTACCTGGACAAGTCTTGATTTGTTTAGCCTTTTTCAAGGCTTTAATTGTTATTCCATCAAGTGCTAGCCTATGGCATATTTCTTGAAAATTGGTGCCTTTACTACTGATAGCAAATCTTAAAAGGCAGAAGCTACTCACTGCTTCAGTGAAGCTTGGTGATTTGTTGGTGTACTTGCCATTGCTGTAGTTTACTAGGTAAGAACCCCACGATTAAATCTTTAATGTCTAAACCTGCCTATGTTGGAGACATATTTCAGCACAGTGCTTCAAAAGGATATCTCAAGCACCCACCAGTTTAACTTCTCTAGGCATTGGGTATTAGTCACTAATTAATTATAATAACAAATGAAAGATGCTACTTAGGAAATATTGACAACAGAATTTATTATTAATTACTTTGGTACTTAGTAATTATTTTCGATAATATCAGCAAGTATTGCGGGTCCAATTGACAAAAGAAAGCTCAGGACCATATTGGTTGGAAACACTAAGAAGAAACCATCATCCTGCAGTGGATAGACAATGGCTAAAATGACCACGATGACTTTGGTACACCCAAAACTGTTGGAAGCATAAAACAAGGATAAAGGAAACAGAAAATTAGAGGGATTTTCATTTCCCTCTTATAAGAGTGTGGTTCTTCTGTTGAGCCCTGACAATCACATGTAATGCATTATAGCCAGAGAAAGGAAAGAGCATATGGTTACTGTATAGCTTGTTCTTTATATTTTCCGTTTTCTTCGTAATTTAGGAAAGTGCTGTAAAATAAACATTCCCATCTGTCAGTTTACACGCATACTGATTATAAAATAGTTCAAAGTTTCCATATTGACTTTACTAAGTACAGTGTAATGTTCCAGTAGTTAATCTGTGTCGCCATCGCGTTTACTTGCAGTAATGGCATAATAAGTAATAAAACAGCTGCTGCAAACCGTCAACCACAACAGACGTTTTCAGCGCGGACCGCCGCGCACGGCAGCGCGCAGGCTTTCTTTCAGCCACAGTAGCCCAGAGCGAGCGAAGGACTCGCATCGAGGAAGGACTGACTCATCGAGACCACTTCCTTCCACGTTCTAACCCCGCCGCTTCAACCGCTCCCAAAATGTCCCTCGCGTGGATCCGTAGAACGGCCGACGGAAGGGAGTCTAAAAGAGTCGGATCCGTGCGTGCACGGGGGCTGTTGCGCATGCGTTCTGACCACCCGGAACTCGCGAAGCGGTAGAAGTGGCCGGCAGAAGGAGCAGGGAGAGGCGCCTTGCTGCCCTCGACAGCCGGGTAAGGCGTGGGAGGGGAGGAGGGTCGTAGCACGGGTCGACTCCCGGCTTTCGTTCCCGGCTTTCGTGTCTTCCCCGGCTGCTTGTTTCTAAGATGGTCTCCGCTCGGCGACCTTCAGGGTTAGGCAAACAAAACAGTTCCCGGCTGTGCAGCCGAAGGTGGTAGCGGCTCATTTCCCCTCTTCCGCTTTTCCCGCCCTTTTCCTCCCTGTCTCCCTCCCTCCTTCCTTCCTTTTCCCATTGTGAAGAAGGGAGTGTGTGAAAACGGAACGTTTTCCTCTGAAAGCCGGCGCGGGCTGGGAGGTTTCTCTGAATTAAGGAAACAAAAAAGGAAGCGTGAGGAAGATTTCTACCGAAAACGAAAGGGCAAAAGTTTGTTTGTTTTTTAATACAAGAGTACATTTCCTTGCTTCATTTGATGAGTCAGAATCTGTTTCGTATGTTGTGTGCTCGCATTGCCTCTACTGTGTAAAGTGAGCGTATGAATGGCTGCGGTTACAGGTCCCGTCCCCCCCCCCCCCCGTTATAATCCGGCTCCGTTTGCCAGATGAAAGGATGACTAGAGGCTTCGTAAAGAAGTGGCAGAAAGGGTTTCCATTCATTTTGGCATCTGAATGTGCCTAAAATCTTTCTTGAATCCAGGCTGCTAAGAGTGGAGGAGGTGGCTTATTTCCTATCAGTTCACGAGTCTTTCTAAATTATATTTCGTACAACATTTGCTGTGCTATTCACATGAATCTTCGCTTGTTCTTCATTGGGTCTCTCTGGCAAACCAAAGTCTTTCTACTGACTTTTGAAATTTGAGCTAGTTTAGATAAATGCAGTTTTAAAACATTTCAGTACCTAATCATAGATATCCCTAAGCAACTAATGAGATGCCAAAGTAGGACAGTAGCCATCATCCTTATGTTTTGTAATATATTTTAAACTGAAAGTATAACCATCTCTGTACATATTTCATTTTTTAAAAAAAATGATACTATTTTGTTTTTTCTGTTTTATTTATTAAATTTGTTGGCCATGAGTCTCATGATATTCTACATTCCATCAGATCTATGGGATTAGGTGATCCCTTTCTGTTGAAGTTCAAAGTTCAAAACACTCAACTGAGGAAATAAAAGTATGGGATATGAATTTGCAGTGCAGAATTTGCTTTTCATTCTTATGAACTACACACCCACCAGCTGTCTGCAGGCTTTAAAAAATCAAATCTGAGTCATATGTTCCACTGGTAGTGGAAGTCCTTATTTCTTCTTATATGTTAATCTATCCTCCATATTAAGTGCCACATTATTAAGTTTAGTGCTGAATATTCCTGTCAGCTGGAACCATCCAACAAATACTATAGTAGTATACTTTCCCCCCTTCAGCCACTATATTTGTGACACAACTTTTTCTATCAGACATAATTTACAATTTCACCGTCTAAAGCAGGGATGGCTAACCTTTTTGGTACTGAGTGCTGAAAAGAGAGTACTTGCTCGCTCGTCTGGGCCAAAACCTGGAAGAGGAGTTGCCCAGGTGGCATTTGCATGCTGGAAAATAAACTTCAAGTTTCTTGCACTGCCATATGCCTGAGGGCCAGCTGATCAGCGCATGTAACTCCAGAAACCCAGATGAGGAATGGACAATGCCATGCGTGCCAGGCGATATGGCTCTGCATGTTACCTTAGGCATGTGTGCCATAGATTTGCCATCACAGGTCTAAAGCAATGATTTTTAAACTGACCCAATCATTCTTTCTCCCCATCTTAAATAATAGCATTACCTCTACAAGCCTCTCAGCAGCAGCAGTCTCAAAATGGATCCTAGACTCCCAATCAAACAATTACAAATTGCTCCATTACCCCCAGCCAAATTACCCCTTTGGAGTAATTACCCAGTTTAAAAATCACTGCTTTAAAATCAAACAAAAGTAATGCAAACAAAAAATAGTCAAACATTGTGGTACTCTGAGAATGTCCAGACTATTCATTGTTCCTCCTGTGGGTCCAGGCAGGGGTCTTTAAAGGCTTTTTTTTTCTTAAATGCCGAGTCACTGTTGCTAAATTCCATTTGTCTTAGTAGATTCAGTTGAAGTATAATTAGTATTCTGGGTGGGTCTGTGATTATATGGGGATAGCAGAAGTAGAATAAAATAAAAAGGGTAATGGGAAGATTGCAGGTTAAACAAATTGAGTCATCAAATTGGAAAAGTAAAAGTGCTCCTATTAGATAATTTCCTCAGTGCCATTTTACTGGAGTTCTTAAGTACATATTTTCAGCTTTTGAAGTTGCTATGTATTTTCTAACCCAAAATTAAATGAAATTTAAATGAACAGGAAACAGGAAGAATTGTCTTCATACAATTGTGTACTTTCTTAAAAGAAAGTAACAGTAAGATTTTTGAGGGTTACAGGTGCTATTAATTATGCCAAATATTTCTTTAAAACATCATTCAATGCAAAATTGTTTGTTCCTCTAGAGTTCCAGGACAGAAATTAAAAAAAAAAAACTATAACCTTGTTTAGAGCAAAATGTTTATATAAGAGAAAACAATTGAGAAATCTTGTAGGTAATGTCTCTTTAATCCAAAAAGATGTCTCTGATGTGTTTTGCAGTAAAGTTATTTATGCATTTGAAATAGATCAATGCTTATAAAAGTATCAAGTGAATGTTAATTATTTGAAAATTCCTTACTTGGTGCTTTTCAAGTTGCATTATAACTTCTTACACTTTTTTCATAGATATATTTTCCATCATGGTGGGTGAAAAGAGGAATGGAAATCTTGGGCCAAAACTACAAGCTTATGCTGAGGAGCTAATCCGCCAACGTCGTGGACACGATGGACATACTGAATACCTGATTCGCTGGAGCATCCTGAGTTTAGATGACAATGTAGAAAATGCCACCCATGCTGCTTCAACCGAGAACAAAATGGATAACATTCTTATGTGGATGTCAGCAGAAGAAGTTTATGCTAATTGTCCCACACTATTGGGCAAGAGGAAGCCTGAGGGGCAGCGAGTAAAAGAGGAGAAATCACCTAGCACATTCCCATCTGATGTCACAGTGGATGAAGCTTCCTTACATGAAATGAAGGTTGACGTCAGGAACCTGGTACAGCGTGCTAATCGACAGATGGCCAGGACAAGTGGTCCAGAGTCCTCCATCCTTAATACTGTCCATGTGCTCAGTGCTTATGCCAGCATTGGCTCATTGACAGGTGTCTTTAAGGAAACGGGTGCTTTAGACTTGCTGATGAAGATGTTGTGTAATGAGGAGAAGCAAATTCGTCGTAGTGCTGGCAAGATGCTGAGAGCTTTGGCTTCTCATGATGCAGGTGAGGTTGCCTATTGAGATGTATGAGCTTTCTTGCAATAATTCAATCTGTTTTTGTGTCTTGTTGTCATATTTGAGAGATATATTAAGATATATTATAATTTTCCTACTTGGCATATCTTTCCACTCTGCTAATAAACAGGCTCAATAATTTTATAGCACCAAAGAAACAGTGCAGAGTATCTGCCAGTGAGTTCTTTGCTGCTATCTTCTCTGTAAGCATTTGTTTTTTGTTTCGTTGTCTTCAAGTCAGCCTTGGTTCCTGGCAACTGCTTGGGCATGTCCCTACAGTTTTCTTGGCAAGATTTCAGAAGAGATTTGCCATTGCCTTCTTCCTAGGACTGAGAGAGAGTCACTGGGCCAAGTCACCCAGCAAATCCATGCTTACTCAAGTTTTGAATGCAATTGTTGGAATTAATGGAAAAAGTTAGTCAAGGCTTTTTGAATCCTGTGTCTATTCTAGGGCCGCTCCCAGATTGGCTCTTTACTCATGCAATACAGCACATGCTTTTGGGCAACAGATTATTTGTTTCTACCTTAGCAGTGATACAAAAATAATAGTTACAAATATAGTTTTTCATCTAAACTGCTGGAACTTGAAGGCAACAGTTTCTCTTTTGTGGGAAAAAAACCCTTTTTTTCATTTTCATGAATGGCTGTTTCCCACATGTCATCATGGCACCATTTTGACAGTCTTTATAAGTGAGTGGGGCATTTTTGCAGCCACATTCATATTGATCAATCATTTTTAAAAGAAAAATATTGAACAAATAAATGTGGCATAAACTTGGGATAATTGGCTGGCTGCTGATTTTTGCATTCCATCTACAAATCTCATCACATTGTGTCTTTTGGATATGCTATTTTAACTATGGATATTGGAGCTATTACGTTTCTTTTTTTCTTGTTATTTTTCTCATTATAGTATTATATATTCTATATATTAATACTATAAGTACAAAAAATACAAAAGAAAATAGGAAAGATAGAGAAGGGAAAAGGGAAAGGAAACGTGGGAAAAAAGGGGAAAAGAAAAAAAAAGACATTGACTTCAAACTCCCTTTGTTGCACTAGAATAAAATAACTTCGAACCCCAACTTTTTACTTTTGCATAACAGTATAAACTAGCCATTTCTATAACAACAAACCTATCTAATTGGTAAAACCCAAAATCAAAGTTTCATTTTTTCCACCTCAAGCACAAAGTCCATTCCGTCTATAAGCCTCAGCACATTTTGTCTTTTGGACATGCTATTTTAACTATGAAGAGGATATTGGAGCTATTAAGCTATTAAGCTTCTCAGTTCATTTAACAAGTTAGTTTCCTCCTAGGGTATTACCTATCTCTTATGTCATCTATGGGGAAATAAGTTTGAGCTCTTGAAATTAGGAAAACAAGTTTGTAAACATGAGACTAGTATATTTGAAATGATATTATGGTATTGTGATATTAAGTGATATTGTGACAGGATTTCAATGCCACTGGTCTTGGTTATCATTGCTAGCTAAAATATTGTGGAAAAAATAAGATATCTAACATGAATATTAGTCTACCAATTTCATATAAATTATATGACCTGCATTTATGATATACTTTCAGTTCTCTGCTATGCCAAATATTTTAATATATTGCATGTCTGGGGATGAATAGATTTTCAGCATGCAAGTAGATAGGTAATCTTGGAGAAATAGAATTTAGTGAAGGATCACATTAAGCATGGCTATTTTGGTTTCAGGAAGCCGAGCTTATGTTCTTTTGTCCCTGAGCCAGCAAGATGGCATTGAACAGCACATGGATTTTGACAGTCGTTATACTCTCTTGGAGCTTTTTGCTGAGACTACATCCTCTGAAGAGCATTGTATGTCCTTTGAAGGGATTCATCTCCCTCAGGTACCAGCCTTTGCGTTGGCATTGATATGGGTATCAAGATTTATTTTTTCAAAAAGTGTTTGCAAAATATAAGGATATATATGATAATCTCATGAAAGAAGGCTAGTCTAAAATCAAAGTTAGGGGAAATCACATTCATGAGATGATGACCAATTGTACCTATTCCTGTCCAGAAATCCTACCCACTATCCCTCATGTCTCTGTCATTTCTCTACTGAATTACTGCAAATGTTTTACATGGGGCATTTGTGGGGCTGCCTTTCTCTGAGAGCCTCTGCCCAACTGACAGGTCCCCTCTTTTGAACAGTGCTACCTTGTGGGACTAAGGAATTGTTCCTGCCCAATGGAACAGTATTCCTCAGCTGAAATGGGCTGAATTTTCCCTGGGTGCCAAGCTGTATGGATGTAGTTGGTGTGGGTGATTTGTTATGTGGTGTCTTAATTATTGTATTTTGATTTTCAACTCAGATTTTTTTTAATTTCATTGATGTATATAGATTTATTATATTGATTTGGTTGACTCTTGGTAGCCATGCAGTATTCATGGGGGTGGCAATATAATTCACACACACACACCAAAGTAAATAAATAAATATATAAAAATGTGATGGTCGTTATTCACTTACTGGAAACTGATATGTGATACGTAACACCAGACTGACAATTTGATGCTATCCAGAAGCTTTATAGTACATATAATTCTTGTTCATTAATGTAATTGAGACTGCAAACTCTGTTGCTAAGCAATGCAGTTATAAAATGCAGTATCATGTGACTATACTATTTCAATAGTTTTAGTTGCTGTTAGGTCCGTGATGGTGACCCTCTGGCATGTGTGTTAGGATAATTAACCTGATGTTGGGTTCACAATACATATATCAGCCAGGATTCTTAAAGAGTATATGTAACTTTAAGGACTATGTGGAATCTGATTGGCTGTGCTTCCCAACCATAAAAGGCAGATGAAAACACAGTTCATTCCCTTTTGTTTTCCTTTGCTTCCTGATTGCCACTGAGGAGGAGCTGAAGACGGAAGAAGTATCATTGTTTGTTTTGACTGTAAGATAACTGTGTTTTGGTGAAGGACTGTTTATTGTTTGAAGAGTTAGTATCACTGTTTGGAAGAAGTATTTTAGTTACTTCTTTATTTATTTTTCTACTATCAGTGTTTGATAGTTATTGTGTGCTTAAAGCAACGTATCTCTTGCTGTCCGGTATATTGCACTATTCCGTCTTTATTTTCCAACAGGGGTGTTTTTACCCCTAACAATGTGTGCCAGAAGTGGCACACAGAGCTCTCTCTGCTGGCATGCGCTCCATCGCTTCCGTGGAGTTTCTTTCGGGAGCTTCTGTTTCCCTGAAAACTACGAAATAGAAGCTCATAAAAGAAAAAGACATTACCTTTTGGTGCGCTGCCAGTGTTGGGATGCTCCCCTCCCGCTGGCCAGCTGGTTTTGGGGTCTCTGCTGCGCATGTGCATGCCCATGCAGATGCTGGCGGATGTGTGTGTTCATGCGTGTGTGCATACCTTTTAGTTTGGGCATGGGCGCACACATAATTTGGACACTCGGTGTCTAAAAGGTTCACCATCACTGTGTTAAGTAAACAACAGGTAGTCGCAGCATCCTACAGTCAGGTAATCACCATTTGTGACCACCTGTTGGCTTCCTCATTGACTTTGCTTTTTGGAAGCTAGCAGTGAATGTTCCAAATGGTGACCACTTGTCTGCAGGATGTACAATACAATACAATAGCAGAGTTGGAAGGGACCTTGTAGGTCTTCTAGTCCAACCCCCTGCATGGGCAGGAACCTTATACCATTTCAGACAAATGGCTGTCTAACATCTTTTTAAAGACTTCCAGGGTTGGGGCATTCACAACTGCTGGAGGCAAGCTGTTCCAGAGGTTAATTGTTCTTACTGTTAGGAAATTTCTCCTTAGTTCTAAGTTGCTTCTCTCCTTGGTTAGTTTCCACCCATTGCTCCTTGTCCTGCCCCCAGGTGCCTTGGAGAAAAGTTTGACTCCCTCTTCTTTGTGGCACCCTCTGAGATATCGGAACACTGCTATCATGTCTCCCCTGGTCCTTCTCTTCATCAAACTAGACGTACCCAGCTCCTGCAGCCGTTCTTCATATGTCTTAGTCTCCAGTCCTCTAATCATCTTGGTTGCTCTTCTCTGCACTCTTTCCAGAGTCTCCACGTCTTTTCTACATCGTGGCGACCAAAACTGTATGCAGTATTCCAAGTGTGGCCTTACCAAGGCACTATACAGTGGCATTAACACTTCACGCGATCTAGATTCTATCCCTCTGTTGTGGCAACAATGTAATTGTTAGCTGGTTGCCAAGTGCCTGAATTAAAATCATGTGACTGGAAACTGCACTGGCCGCAACTATGAGGACCCATGTAAGTTCTCATTCAGTGCCTTTGTAGCTTTGAATGGTTGCTGAACAAGTGGACAGTAAACAAGGGCTACCTGTATAACATCACACGGAATTTGATAATCTGTCTAGGGTTGATGGAGATGTTCCATAATATTTGGAGGTAATTCCATGAGCTTAGACTTTCTTGGAATCCAATTATATTGCTTACTGGGATAAAATCGTAAAACGTATATTTTTTTTAGCTATTGGTGTGATAAGGTGTATTTATTTCAGATTCCAGGGAAGCTGCTGTTTTCTCTAGTGAAGCGTTACCTATGTGTCACTTCCCTCATGGACAAGTTAAACAGTACCACAGAACTGGGAGGGGATCATCAGGACTCTTCGGCACCCAGTTCAAGCTTCGGGGAAAAAAGCCGGGTACAGCGAGAGTTTGATTTTAGCATGGCCATGGCTAACCTGATTTCAGAGCTAGTCCGGGTCATGGGCTGGGATCGCAGCCAAGAAAGGGAACTTCTGTCTCTGACGAATGCCCAGCCGCGGATTATTCGATCCATCTTCCAGCCCAAGGGTTCCACTTGTACTGCTGTTCAGGTGCCTTTAATAACTTCCAACCCTTCACCAAGAAAAAAGCAAGGACAACCGTTTTTGACTCTGTCAGATTTTTCCAGTCGCAGCAGCTATGTTGAGTATGTGCAGGAGAATCTCAAGCCAGGAATGACTGTGCGGATGTTGGAAGAATACGAGGAGATTGATGCTGGGGACGAGGGTGAATTTCGTCAGAGCAACAGCGGAATGCCTCCTGTGCAGGTAGGTTGAGGGATGGAGCTTTCTTTAAATTCCTCCAATGTCTGGGTAGTTTGGTTTTGTAATACTGTTTTGGTATAAAAGTTTTAAGTTAAAACCCCCCCCACCTTTTTATTATTAGAGGAGTAGCCAGTTGCAATTCAACCAATGCCTGTTGTTTATAAACCCCTTCATGGCATAGGGGCCAGGCTATTTGCAGCACTGCTTGTCTCTCATTTTCTCTTCCTGTCCAATAAGATTGAGAAGAGTAGGCCTGATCAGCTCCCACCTTTATAAAAAGCCATGTCATCTGATAGGACCTAGGAGGTGCCTTCTCTGTTTGCACAGCTTCCCCCCCCTCCCCCGCTCTGATTTAGGAATGTATCAGTTAAATCATGTTAAAGTTGTCTGAAACTTTCGTTATTGCTATTTGTTTTAATATATTGGGTACAATTTTTAGCCCATATGTTGTCATGAGCTTAGGTGACTTTTATACGTAAGATTGAAAAGGGATGCGGTGGCTCAATAGCTAAGATGCTGAACCTGTCGATCAGAAACTTTGGCGGTTCGAATCCCTAGTACTGCATAATGGAATGAGCTCCCGTTACTTGTCCCAGCTTCTGCCAACCTAGCAGTTCGAAAGCACGTAAAAATGCAAGTAGAAAAATAGGGACCACCTTTGGAGGGAAGGTAACAGTGTTTCGTGCACCTTCAGCGTTTAGTCATGCTGGCCTCATGACCACGGAGAGGTCTTCAGACAGTGCTGGCTCTTCAGCTTTGAAACGGAGATGAGCAGAGTCAGGAACGACTAGCACATATGTGCGGAACCTTTACCTTTACTAAGATTGAGAAAGCTGGATCATCAAAAACTGTTAAACGAATAAAAATGGATAGCATTAGCACTTACGTACCACTCCATAGTGCTTTGCAGCACTGTCTGAGTTGTTTACAAATGTCAGCATATTGCCCCCAGCAATCTGGGTTCTCATCTTACCGACATCAGAAAGATGCAAAGCTGAGTCGATCTTAAACCGGTGAGGATCGAACTCCTGGCTGTGGGCAGTTACTACAATAACTGCAATACTACATTCTAACCACCGTGCCACCATGGTGCTTTTGAAATGTACCAAAGAAAATTTTGAAATACCTTAGACTGCAAGAAAAGTAAATCATTCAATATTAGATGAAGTAAAGTAAAAATGTTTATTAGAACTACTAATAATGAAGCTAGAGCTACAGATAATGAGGCAATTAGAAAAAAGGTTGATACTTAGATGGGTTAAGTATCACCACTGAGGTTATAAGAACCAAAATAAGCAATTATTGACAAAAAGTATTGACAAAATAACATCCATTGAGGTTATGAGAATTTGAAAGTAATTGAACAGCAATAGGCACTGGGTGCTGAATGAATTGTGCAGCAATGCATTTAAAAAGAAACAAACTATATAATGATGTATTGAGACAATTATGAGCTTAACATGAGCAATGAGTCTTCTCAAGAAAGATGAATATAATGTACTTTATATTTATATTATATTTATATTTATTCAATTTATACCCCGCCCTTCTCCAAACGGACCCAGGGCGGCGCACAGGAAAATTAAAATACATACAAAACATCATATAAAATTTAAAAAACTAATTCAATAGAACCTGTGCTAAAACCAGATTAAAATCCCCAAATTTAAAAACTATCTAAAAGTCAGTATAGGAGGCTACGCTAGGCCGGCTAGATGGAACAAATGTGTCTTAAGACACTTGCGGAAGAGGCGGAGGTCAGAGATGGTGCGAAGTTCAGGGGGTAAGTCGTTCCAAAGGGCTGGACCTGCCACAGAGAAGGCTCTCCCCCTGGGTGTCGCCAGTCGGTATTGTCCGGCCGAAGGCACCCTGAGGAGGCCCTCTCTGTGGGAGCGTATTGGTCTGAGGGATGTATGGGGCAGGAGGCGGTCTCACATATAACTAGGCCCCGAGCCATGGAGCGCTTTAAAGATGGTCGTCAGAACCTTTATCCTCATTTAATGATGCTCTTATCCTTAAGAATGTGCTGCAGCAAGAAATGCTCCAGACTTTAGAAGTAGTAAAGAGAAACTGCTGGTTAGCCTATAATTCTGTGGGCAATTCAAATTTCAAATTAAATTAAGATTTATTAACCGCACCCTCTCCCCACAGGGACCCGGGGCGGTGCACAGGCATAATTAAAAACAATATACAAAATACAAACATTACTTAAAATAAAATTAAATAAATCTACCTATGCTAAAAATATATAATTAAAACCCATTAAAATTTGTAATTAAAAGACAGAGAGAACTATTCAAGGCCGGCCAGTCGAAAGAGATGGGTCTTCAATTTTACCCGGAAGGAGCGGAGGTCGGTGGTCGTTCTAATATCAGGGGGAAGGTCGTTCCAGAGGGCCGGGCCCGCCACAGAGAGCGCCCTTCCCCTGGGCGTCGCCCGCTGACAAAGTCTAGTGGACGGCACCCGGAGAAGCCCCTCTCTGTGGGAGCGAATCGGTCGTGAGGATGTGTGGGGCAGGATCCGATCTCGCAGATAGCTAGGTCCCGAGCCATGGAGCGCTTTGAAGATGATAACTAACACCTTGAAGCGCACCCGGAAGACGACAGGTAGCCAGTGCAGCTCGCGCAGGAGCGGTGTTACATGGGCAAACCTGGAGGTGCCCATAATTGCTCGCGCGGCCGCATTCTGAACTAACTGAAGCCTCCGGGTGCACCTCAAGGGGAGCCCCATGTAGAGAGAGTTGCAATAGTCCAGTCGGGATGTCACGAGGGCATGGGTGACTGTGCGAAGGGCGTCCCGATCCAATAGGGGGCGCAATTGGCGAACCAGGCGAACCTGGTAAAACGCCCTCCTGGCCACGGCTGTCACTTGCTCTTCCATAGACAGCCGGGTATCCAGGAGGACACCCAAATTGCGCGCCCCATCCACAGGGGCAAGATGTTCACCCCCTATGGCCAGCGTTGGAGAAAGCTGGTTGAATCGGGCAGCCGGAAACCACAGCCACTCGGTCTTGGTCGGGTTGAGCCTAAGTCCGTTACTTCCCATCCAGATCCGCACGGCTTCCAGGCACTGGCACATCACCGCTACGGCATCGTTGGGGTGGTCTGGGGTAGATATGTACAGCTGGGTGTCATCAGCGTACAGATGGTACTCTACCCCAAAACCACGGATGATCTCACCCAGCGGCTTCATGTATGCATTAAACAGGAGAGGCGAGAGGACCGACCCCTGAGGCACCCCGCATGTGAGGGGTCTCGGGGTCGACCTCTGCTCTCCTGCCCGCACAAATTGCGATCGGCCAGAGAGGTAGGAGGAGAACCACCGCAAAACGGTGCCTCCCACCCCCAACCCCCCCAGCCGATGCAATAGGATACCATGGTCGATGGTATCGAAAGCCGCCGAGAGGTCTAATAGGACCAGGATGGAGGAACATCCCCCATCTCTGGCCCTCCAGAGATCATCTACCAACGCGACCAATGCCGTCTCGGTGCTATGCCCGGGCCGAAAGCCGGACTGGCGCGGATCTAGATAGTCAACTTCCTCCAGGTGACGGGGAAACTGTTGTGCCACCACACTCTCAACAACCTTCGCCAAGAAGGGAAGGTTGGAGACTGGACGGTAGTTGTTCAAAAGAGCTGGGTCCAAAGAGGGCTTCTTGAGGAGGGGCCTCACCATAGCCTCTTTTAGGGAGGCAGGCAAGGAACCCTCACTCAAGGATGCGTTGATAACCTCTTGGAGCCAGCCTCGTGTCACCTCCCAGGATGCCAGTACAAGCCAGGAGGGGCACGGGTCCAATGAACATGTGGTGGCTCGCAGTCGCCCACGTAGCCTGTCCATATCCTCGGAAGTAACGGGGTCAAACTCCTCCCAAACAAGATCTCTCTCGTGGCATCCCACTGGGCCATGAATGGGGGCTAGCTCACTCTGTATCTGGGCGTTTTTCTCCTGCAGAAAAATCACAAATTCCTCTGCTCTACCCTGTAGCGGGGCTTCCCGCTCCCTCTGATGAAGGAGAGAACGGGTCACCCTAAACAGGGCGGCAGGGCAGTTTTCTGCGGATGCTATGAGGGTAGCACAATGGTGACGTTTGGCCACCCTCAGCGCCACAATGTAAGTCCGTAAATGGGCTCTTACCTGTGTCCGGTCAGATTCAGAGCGGCTAGCCCTCCACCTTCTCTCTAGGCATCTCTTGCGGCGTTTCATCACCCGCAGCCCCTCAGTAAACCAAGGAGCCAGGGTGGTTCGCCGCCGCGAGAGAGGCCGCAAGGGCGCGACCCGATCTAAGGCTCCCACGGCCGCATTATTCCATGCGGCCGTGAGGTCCTCCATCGGGGCGCGGGTCAGGGATACAGGAAATGGCCCAAGCGCTGTCTGGAACCCGTCCGGGTCCATCAAGCGCCTGGGGCGGTACCAGATTGGTAACTCTGGTTCCGCCTCCCCGCGGAGGGGAGCAGCGGTCGGAAAGTCGAGTCGGAGAAGTGAGTGGTCTGACCATGACAAGGGTGTGATGACTATATCCCCTGTACCCAGATCACTCTTCCATTGGCCCGAGACAAAGATGAGGTCCGGCGTATGTCCACCCTCATGGGTGGGGCCTTGAATTACTTGGGTCAGGTCCATGGCCGTCATGGAAGCCATGAACTCCCGAGCTACCACGGATGATTCGCCCAACGATGGCAGATTAAAGTCCCCCATGACTATAAGTCTGGGGGTCTCCACTGCCACCGTAGCGATCACCTCGAGGAGCTCGGGCAGGGCTGCTGCTACATAGCGGGGAGCCAGGTATACAACCAGCAAGCCCAACTGCCTCCCTAGGCCCCACTTCATGCAGAGGGACTCACAGCCGGAGGTCTGAGGCACAATGGTCTCTCTCGGCTCCAGGCCTTCCTTAATAATGACCGCTACCCCGCCACCCCTGCCTAGGGCCCGCGGCTGATGAAATGCGCGGTAGCCTGGTGGGCACATTTCAACGAGGGGATGACCTCCCTCGGGGCCCAACCAGGTCTCCGCAATTCCTACCAGGTCCGGCTCCCCCTCTGACACAAGGTCACTAATGAGGGGGGCTTTGTTGACAACGGACCTGGCGTTGCAGAACATCAGCCGCAGACCCTGGCTCTGTATTCCCTGGCCACCTAGCCTGCGGGGGTTGTGGCACCCGACCGTTTGTAACCAACGGCTGCGTGCCACCAACCGGGAGGATGAGAATTGTCTCCCCTCGGTCCTGCCCCTCCCCACGACCCTCTGAATTGGTAAGCCCTCCTGAGGAACGACTCGGGTATCCCCCTTCCTTTCGCCTTCCGCTTCCCGCCGTCGACTGCTATCCTGGCCCTTACTATTGATCGTTGCTTCCGTCTCCATCTGTCTATATCTTTTTTTAGACCCCTCCCCCACCCCAGAACCCCTTAAAAGCCTAATTAAAAATTTATTTAAAAACCCCCTGATGAGTTGGTCAGAAGAGGGAGTGATTGCTATTTGTAGAATACCAATTTGCTGGGGAGAGACCGATTTTACGCTTTCTTAGCGCTGTTCTAAAAAATACAATGCTGTTATGTGACTGTACTATTATTCTATTGTATAAAGCTAAAACTCAATTGCTTAATTGCTGCTAGGAGGCAATATGCCCTTAATAACAACCCCCCCCCCCAAAACCCCAAAACCTGTTGTGTTAGAAATAAAATAATGTGCAGCCTAAACTACCTTTCCTAAAGTTAGTGCCCTCTAGATATGTGAAAATTGTAGTACTGTTTTAATTATATTTATTTGTATGTATTTCGCCTTTATGATTTTTACAAATACCGTAACTCAAGGCAGCAAACTTGTCCAACACCTTCCTCCTCCTATTGCTCCCCCCCACCCCAGCAACAACTCTGTGAGGTGGTTTGGACTCTGGGTGAGTGACTGATCCAAAGTCACCCACCCGGCTTTAATGAGTAGGGCGGGACTATTTCATATTCTCCTGCTTTCTAGTCGGGTGCCTTAATCACCAGACCAAACTATATCACTTACTGATACTAAAAAGTGATTCAGTTTACTTTGATCATTAACATAAATGAAATTATAAGTACTTCTGTTCCATGCAAGCTGGGCAGTGTTTGTTTCTCTTTTGTGGCATGGAGAATTTGAGGGAACAGATGGCTTTAACTATGCAGTTGTTTCGCAGGTTTTGTGGCAATCTACTGGCCAGACTTATTGGGTGCACTGGCACATGATAGAAATTATTGGCTCTGGGGAGCAAAATGAAGAGGACGCAGCACAAGAAAAAGTATCTAGTTTAACAGAGAACCTGAAACTACCCACAGGTGAGATTAGAGGTATTTACAAACTAAATTATGTGTAATTTTAGTTTGAATTGTTGCATGATATGATTTCCTTTTTTTTATTTTTATTTCTTTTAGCTCTTAAGATATTAAATTTTAGATGTCTTTTTACAGAGAAAAAAGTTTACTTGGATAATATTACACTTTAGGTTAGATGGTAGCTTACTATTAGGATTACAATACTTATTATGAAATATTATAAAATAGATTCCGCCTTATTTATTGTCATCTGAAGAAGTGAAATATGGTCAAATGCTAAAAGTTGAATAGTAGTATCTATTTTGTGTCTTACATTTTTCACTATATTATTTTCTCTGAATTGCATTAGAGATGGATTTATTTTATTTTATTATTTCATTTTATTATTTATTTCATTTTAATATTATTTCATTTTTATCAGATCTTTATTCTTTTAACAAATAACTCAAGATGGTGAACATATTTATTATTTATTAATTAAATTTGAATGTCACCCATCTCACCTGTAAGGTTATCCAACCACACCTTCCTCCTATTTTCCTCACAATAGCAATGCTGTGATTGAGAGGGCTGAAAGAGAGTGGCTTTTGTCTAATGGGTGTGCATTTTTAGTTCAAAAATGCAGATTCTTCTACAGCTGAATAATGGTTTGCTTACAGGAATGTATAGCCCTACAGTGAGATAGGCGGTAAATAAATTTAACAAATAAATATCACTATTGAGCATATTCTTTTCTGTAGAAATCTAGAGTGCTTACAAATGAGAAGTTCCTGAAGAAGAATCTTGCTTACAAATTAGTTAGAAATCTTCATTCCTTCTTCCCTGATGTATCTTATGCTGCTTCCAAATTTGCTCTGATGAGTTGGAGGACCATCTTGAGTGGTGAAAATGCTGGTACTGGGGATTGGAAAGGAGAAGGGAGAATAGCAGATATCACCTCTTTGTAGGGCTGGAAACTATTCCAAATGTTATCCTGTTTTCTCAAGCTATAGGCAAGTGATAGTCATGTCTCTTGAGTTCAAAAGTTTGTTTTTGCTTTCTCTCTCTCTGCAGCTACTCAGACATTTTACTGCAAACCTCTTGGAGGACTTTACTGCCTGCCATACTTAGTGGATCAACTATATGAGAGCTCTGGAATGTTGAGCCGGGCTGAATGGTGGGAGCTCCTTTTCTTCATTAAAAAGCTAGAGCAACATGAACAACAGGAAATTATTCGGTTCATCCAGGAGAATCATGAGGAACAGGTAAATGGAACAAATTTAACTTGGGAGGAAGAGAACAAAGCGGGCATCTGATTAGGAAAAACTGAGCTGTGGTGGTTAGAATGCAGTACTTCCATCCTTCTGAGATCAGTAAAAGGACAATAGGCTGACTCTGTAAACTGCTTAGAGAAGGTGTAAAGGACTGTGAAGCGGTATATAAGTCTAAGTGCTATTGCTATCTGATTAGAAAAAATGCAATGGCACCTCCAACAATTCCTGTTTCTTAGGAATTAAGAAACGTGAATTGTCAGCCAGGAAGAGCAGCTACTGTGTTCTTTTCCTAATAAAGACATAAACAACCAGTGACTTGTTTGTCCCCCTCCCCCCTTCCCCAAATCATTTAGAATTGTACTATTGAAAGTTAGAATCAGATTGGCCACATTCTCATGGTACGATTTTGCAGATTAAGAATCAGAATGCACAATTGTACAAGGGGTTGGGCTTAAGTGTAAGAATGGTAATCCTTTACCTTGTTATCACTACCATGTACTGCCACTACCATTCTAATTAATGAACATTAAGAACAATCTGATCTCTTGATTCTACATAAGGTCAAGAAGCTTAAATACAGCCTCCAATTGCTCAAAATGTGCCCTTTGTGGGGCACAGTGGTTCCATGGTGGGGCAGTGGTTAGAGTGCAGTACTGCAGGCTACTTCTGCTGACTGCCAGTTGACTGGAATTTGGCTGTTCAGATCTCACCAGGCTCAAGGTTGACTCAGCCTTCCATCCTTCCAAGATGGATAAAATGAGGACCCAGTTTGTTAGGGGCAATAGGCTGACTCTATAAACCGCTTAGAGAGGGCTGCAAAGCACTGTAAAGTGATATATAAGCCTAAGTGCTACTGCTATTACTTTCCTACCCTAGTATATGGATGGTCCATTGGACAAGCAGGTTCTTTTATTCTCTTAGCTGTGATTGGATTTGAGAAGCACTATATAGACTTCTAATTACTGAATTGTCTTTTGCATTTTAAGCTGTCAGAGCTAGATGAAGAGAGGCTGATTCAGCTGTCAATATCAGTAGAATTGGCTCGGAAACTCTTGCCGCTCTTGAGCAAGTACTGTCAAGGCTGCACCCAAAATGACCTTCAGAATTCCCACATCTATCTCAAATACACGTTCAGCAAAGGAAGTTCAGAACAAGGTTGCCAAAGTATGGACATGACCTCTGCAAAAGATAGTGGCTTTTCTGAAGCCACAGCTTCCCAAAAACAGAAGGAGTCCGTTTCTGCTGAAATGTCTTCTCCAGCGCTGTCCACAACAGAGAAGACTGACACCCAGTTGATTAATAAACTTCTTCACGTAGAAGCACTTTACTTTCCAGACATACCAGATGAAAAAGCCAAAGGTAAATGCCAAAACGATATGTATTGAACTCATTTATATCAAATAATTGCATGAAAGACAGATAGGGTGGAGTTGAAAAAAATCAGAGACTAGTTTGGTGTACGTATAGCTGTTATGGAAGATAAAGAAATAACAGGCACTAGTTTCCCCCTTAAACCTGAGTTATACCTGCTCGGTATCAAGCCACAAGAAATCCCAAATCAGGACTGGTACCTCTTTACACACATCACAACAGCGACCAGAATGGCCATTGCACAGCAGTGGAAAAATAACAACCCACCAACTGAAAGTCTAATTATATCCAAAATTTTCAGCTGTGCGGAATCAGATAAATTAACGTATATTTTAAAGGACAAGTCAACCTCAATCTATGCCCAATCCTGGGAGAAATGGTACAGATGGTATGGTAAGAGAATGACGGATAACAAAGAAACCAACTAGATAGAATAATAGCGAAATAGATATAAGGAGTTATAAGACAATACTATATTTAAGACAATGTTATAGATTCAAATGTAAGCATCCAAATATGAATACAAATAACAACTGATGTTAAACTGGGACAAATATACTTCTTAAATTAGGGGAGTAGATATATCCCCGGTTCATCTCCCCCTATCCCCCCCTCTTTACCCTTGTACGTCCTCTCCAATACCCCTACCCTATACTTGTTAAATGTTTAATTTTTTTATATTTATATTAATAAATATTATTTTTTTAAAAAGAAAAGAAAATAAAGAATAAAAGTTTAACAAAAATTTCATAATTGGGTAGTAACTAAGATTTTACTGATCTGTCCTTTGTTATTGATCAGCTTTCTTCAGTGGGAAAGTGTCAGGAAAGAGGAACTCCCTGGAGAAGCTTGCAGATATCGTAGACATAATACAGAAATCTAGTTCTGAAGTTGCACTACAGGTGGCTGGACTCAGATTCATAATCAAGATCTTAGAAGATGAACCTGGTCAAGAAAGACAAATTATTAAAGTAGAAAGTGGACCCTCAATCAGGTCAGTTTTCTTCCTTCAATGTGCAATAGTTATAGTAGACCTGTATTTCATTATAAAGTGTCTTCAGTTAAATTATCTGTAGTTCCATGGTATTAACTTTTCTTTTAACACAGTCATTCTACTTCTGTTTGTGGGTCTTTGTAGTTTGTGATTTTATCCAGTTCCTTTTCTTCTGTTGTCTCCAAGTACATCCACTTCCACTATCCAGATCTTTTTGTCTTTCTTATCAACAGTTGTTAAGTCTGGAGTCACTCCTTGTCAGTTGTATATACAGTTGCATATTTCTGTCTCTTTCACAGAAACATACATCTTTGTACATAGTCTTCTGAATTTGCAATGGCCTTCTCTTTGTTGAGCTCCACTCCAGCTTTCCTGGTTTGATTTTTATGTGGTCATCTAGTAATCATTTTATTTTCCTCAGGAAAAACTAGAGGTAGCACCTGAGACTTCATTTGCTCAGCCCCTTATAAAGACACAACTATAGATTTAAAAGCTTTTTTTGTGCTCCTCAGAGAGAAGATGGTGAAGATGCTGGTGGAGCTGCTCAGCAACCAGCTGAAGGAGAAATTGTTGATGGTGACAGCATTAAGACTGCTTTATGTGTTAATGGCAAAATATGATTGGCGAATTCTTTTCGCCACAGAAGGCGGGGTGCGTGCTGTGCTGGGCTGTATGCAGGAATATTCCCCTTCAGCATTGGTACAGCAGGCTGGCTTAGCAGTAAGTTGAATATATAAATGACATAAATTGATGGTGGGAATTTGATGTATGTGTGTCTCTGTTTGTTTTAGAAGAATTTTCCATTAAACAATATGTACATTAAAGGTCAATTCCTCCTTTGTCTCAACAAGTATAAACAATTAACAACTTGTCATTATCTCTTAAAATACAGCAATCTCTTCCACTTCATACCTCACCTTATTCTCTTTAAAATCTCATGATCTATTTTAATCAGCAAGAGTCCATTAAGGGTTACCAGAAATATCAGCCCATCTATTATATGCTTGATCTAATAAACCCACCTGAATTCCATCCTTGGTGTCCATTGTTAACGGATATATCTCATTGATAAAAGATTTTGCTCCATTATGCATTATCAGATCGATACCAATAAAGGAGAATATTTGTAGCTCAGGGTTGAAATGAGGGGTCCTTGATGCTCTTTGAGCTTGATAGTTTTCTTGCAGCAGTGATTATGTTACTTCGCTTGAATAATGAAATGTCTGCAAGAAAACCACCAAGCTCAGAGAACATGAAGGACCCCACATTGTCAGACTAAGCTTAAGTATTCTTTCCCTTTAATTATAATATCCTATTTTTCGGAGTATAAGACGCACCGGAGTATAAGACGCACCCAGGTTTTGAAGAAGCTTTTTTTTAAAAAAAAAAAGTAGGTAGGTAGATAGAGGGATAGACAGGGAGAGAAAGAGAGAGAGAAATACAGTAGGTAGATAGGGAGAGAGAGAGAGAGTAGGTAGGTAGAGGGAAGTAGGTAGGTAGCGTGATAGAGAGAAATAGAGAAATACAGTAGATAGGGGGAGAGAAAGAGTAGGAAATAGGTATATAGGTAGATAGAGGGGGGAGATAGAAAATACAGTAGATAGGTAGGAAGAGAGAGAGTGTAGATAGGTAGGTAGAGGGATAGAGAGAAATAGAGAGAGAGAAATACAGTAGATAGGTAGGGAGAGAGAGAGTAGGTAGGTAGGTAGATGTTTCCAGGTGTATTTACCCATGTGCTGGAGAAGGAAATCACTGACCACCTTTGGAACAAATCTTTGTTTCTGCAGGCACAGTACTTGACCAAAATAATTCTCATCAATCGCTCTAACTAAACAGCTTTCCAAAAGGGGGGAAAAACCTTTTTACACGTTGCAAACCTCCCCCAAATGGCCTGTTTTTTGCAAAAATGGGCCTGTTCTTTTTCAAATAAAAGACATGAATAGCCTTGGGGGGGTTTACAGAGTGCTCCTGGGGGGTCAAAACAAGGAAAAAAACGGCCCATTTTTGTGTGAAAACGGGCCGTTTTTTGATCAAAAAAATTGCATGCGTAGCCTTATGGAGGCTTATAGAGTGCTGCTGGGCGCTGGGGGGGGGGAAACACCCTGCTTTTTGCTCATTTCTGCCCTCCCCAGCCCCCAGGAGCTCTGGAAGCCTCCATAAGGGTATGCCGGTGGCCATTTTGGTGAAGGGGCGGGGTTTCAGGAGGCAAAAAATGCTGTAAAAATGATGTATAAGACGCACCCAGATTTTCAGCCTCTTTTTAGAGGAAAAAAGTCTTATACTCTGAAAAATACAGTACTTATTTCCTTCTAGTGCTCTCTAGTCTGTAAAAACATGGATAGTTTTCCATGGGAAGGATTCTTATATAATTTCAGAATGTTAATAAATGCATCTGCTACCCACAGCAGCTTTTAATCAGATAGACAGATATATAAATGTGTTGGATGGATGAATATTGAGCTTTAGTCAGTTTATGAAATCAACATTCCAAACTCCATTTTAGTGTCAATTCCAGAAAAAAGTAAGTCATTAAACTTAAAACGTCTTTTCTGAAAGATTGAAGGACATTGACTCAGTGATTAATAATTAATTTATTACATTTAATTAATAATAATAATAAATTTATTACATTTATAAACCGCCCCCTCTCCCCAAAGGGACTTTAAGAAATAAAGATCAGCTAAACCATCTTTCCTTAAAGGCTACATTATTAGCTTTGATGGAATCCTTGACTTTTTGCCATTCAACTTACAAGCACAACGATGTCAGATCCTGCCACATACAAGGAGCCACTATCCAGAATACGTCTGGGTGATCTCACAATCTCTCCTTTATCCTGAGAGATTTCATGGGCCCAGATTCAGCATCTAGCCAGCAATTTCAGCTGTAATGCTTTCATTGCTTTTTCAGAAATGCCTTCAGTTTGCTATGTCCTCATCAAAAGTCCAAGTTGAACAAGATTTCAATCAGCTGAAGTATAAAGTGGGTGCTGATGAAATATTGTGACAAAGGGAATCGGTTACTTATTTCTGATTTTCATTTTCTGCTTTTCATTTTTCTAGGCATTGAAAGTATTGGTGGGTGCTGGAAACTGCGAGCTACTCGGTACCAGCGGGAAATCATACCCTTTGAATCATTCAGATGCTCAGATGATGCGGGAAATTTTTGCCAGCATTGGTTCTGCTTCCAGCAAAGAATCTGACAATTTACTATGTGTAATTTGTACTGCTATTGAGAAGATGTTGGCTACATCTGGGTAAGATTAAAATGAAATCTTGACTGAAATAAAGGAGCATATCTAAGTTCAAGGAATTAACAGTAAACAAGGATAAGGAGTGAATGTTGAGAATTCACTTTTTTTTCTTTTGTGGGGAGAATTTGGTTGATGTCTCATTTTGATAAGTTTTCTGTTCTGTACTTTGAGATTGGAGGCAATCTGACAGATTTATTTATAGGATTACAATTATTTCAAAACATGTAATCATTTCTTGGAACTGAATAGGATTATTAATTGCTTAGTGTTGGAATAGTATGTATTCCAATGTTTTTTCCTTCCACGTCCTCCAGCATTGCCTCAGTTGCTTATGTCAACCATTCCTCCTTTCCTCAGAGCCTCATCAGCAGTGCAGAACGGGCTGTTGGTATTAAACATGCTGATCAACAATCATAAGGGCCTGGCAGAACAGTTGGGAAGCTGTGACCTCCGCTCGGTCCTGCAGAGTTGTTGCCAAACAGGCCAGGGCTCCAATGAGATGCTAGCGCGAATAGTGCTCAATCGTTTGGCTGAGCATAAATTGCCATTGAGCCAGGAGAATGCAGGTACATATTGCGTTTAAGTTTCCAGTTGCTTATCTTTATCCTTTTGACATTTTTCTCTCTAAGTGTGTAATGATTTGTTTTATTCCCATTAGGCTTTGCTTCATAGAGTTTTGAGCATCTAATAAGGTTTTAACCTCTCCATTATGTTGGAAGGGATTGCCTAAGGACACGACCATCATTTTCTTATTCTTCTATATCAGCATATCTTTCTGATTATCCACAGGCTTTCTTTTAATAGTAAATCACAGGAGATAGTTTTCACTTGCTGTGTTTTGAAACCTGGAAGGCCAGAGGTTAATTATCCCCATGGCTGCTTCCAGGGATCTTTTCCTGCTGGAGAAGGAGCCCTCCTGGAGAAGATGCCCTGCCCCTGTGGCCATTTATTGGGGAGATGATTAGCAGCATCTGTTTTTTTTCCCTCCATAGCCTATTTCAGGGAATTATATTCTGACATTCTCTCCCCTTTGCGATACAGAATCTGAAGCGTCCTTTGAGTTCAAAGATATGGATGTACCAACCCTACTGAAAAACCTGCATGAAACCAGCTTTTCAAAAGATGTAGTGCTAGCACTGGAGCACTGCCTTTGTGATGAGGGTGTTTATCCTGAGAGAAATGGAACAGACGTTTTGCCAGATCATGAGCATTTCTTGCTGCTGTTGAAAACACTAGAACAGTTGGGAGCTGAAAAGACTGTCCAGATGGCCATGATGAGGTAGAAAGAGGATGTATTTTATCATCATGGAATGTGGAAGATTCTTTTAGAAGAGTATTTGGATTCAGAGAAAGTGGGGTGGTTTGAGCAGTGGTGTCTTAAGGTGGGGCCACTCACTCTTCTGGATAGGTTAGCACGGAAGCTCTGAAGTAGGTAAATAGAAGTAGGTACAAGAAAATGGCTTGAGACTTGTGTATACCCTAAGTTTAGGAAATAGAACATTGCAGGAAATAGTTTGAAATGGGAATAATTTATTGTTATAAATTTTGGGACACAGCACTTTATAGAAAACTATCACTCTCATAGAGGCTTAGAATTCTGGGAATTGCAATCCTAAAAAGGCACTGAGGTGGGTGAAATGCCTGTAGTCCTTTGGGCTGTATGTGAAAGAACTGAACTACAACACAGAAACAGCTTTGTGATCAAAATCATAAAAATGAATATTTGGCATCAGATAATACAGAAAATGTTTGTTGCTAGACTTGTAGAGAATGTGCTTCATCCCAAATGGTATTGGAGCATTTTAAATTGATGAGAAAAAGAATTGTATTCTTTTTACAAGAAAGTATTAATAATGATATCTATAAGTAATAAAAACCTGATATTCATTGTATATTTTAAATACAGTTATTAAAATAGTCCAGACAGTCAGCTTAAGACACTGAACTCAAGAGTGCTGTTGCTCTTAAATTGAAATTTGTATTTATAACAACTATCTTCTCTTTGCAGGATTTTGAATAAGTTTTTGGATATTTCCCAAGAGGATGCATTGCCCTGGCATGAGTGCATTGAGCCTTGTCTGTCCTCAATGAGTACCCACAATAGTGAACGGGAGGTAAGGAATTAATTGCAACATAAATTGAAAAGGAGTTTAATAAGAGGCATTTGAAGAAGGTATGAAAAATATTAGTGAGCATGTGGACAAAATTGCAGATTTTCAATTCAAGCCCGATGTAGTTGGCAAAAAGCATTTTTCATCCCTGCTGGTAAATGTACATTATTAGTAAACAAAATTTGGATTGAAAATCAGATAGAATTGGGTCAGGAAGCCAAAAGCAAATGCAGGTAGCCCTTGACTTACAACCACAATTGACCCCTTAATTTATGTTGCTAACTGAAATTTGTTAAGTGAATTTTATGGTACCCCATTTTTATGAACTTTCTTGACAGAGTTAAGTGAATCACTGCAATGGTTAAATTGGTAACATGGTTGTTAAGTGAATCTGCCTTCCTCATAGACTTTGTTTATCAAAAAGTGGAGAAAGATGGTCACATGATCCTGACACAGCAACCATCATAAATATGAGTCAGTTGCCAAGCATCTGAATTATGATCACATGATCATGTTGCAATGGTCATAAGTGTGAAAAATGGTCATATGTCACTTTTTTCAGTGCCGTTGTAACTTTGAACAGTTATTAATCAACTACTGTATGTCAAGGACTACCTGTAGGTATATTTGCAAGTATAGAACAGGCATAGCTAAGTTCTTATCAGTCTAGATAGTGATAAAGGTTTCCCATGAGATTCATAAATAGGCACCATCTTTGTTGTGAAAATTTGCTTACTTTTTCCAACAGTAATAATCTCAAGTTTCTACTTGAAACACTTTCAGAATGACCAAATTAACTGTTTTATCTTCAGAACTGCTCAAATTTGATACCCTTGGGAAAAACTAAACAATTAATTTTTAACTAGCAGTTGATTGCAGACAAGAACTCCTCCTTATGCCTTTAAATAGGCTCTACAGATATTACTAAAATGTTAAGATCTCATGGGTAAATAGAGTGTATGCCTGGAATTTCTGTCTTTATAAGTGGCAAGAGAAAAAAAAATAGAGATTGCACATATATTTACTGATAGCATGTGATCCACAACTTGTTTGAAAAGAATTAAATTGTCCATTGAACTGAAATAGGTCTCATACCCATGATGCATGGATTGATCAGGTGTTGTAATCCCCTGGAAGATGTGGCTGGTGATGAGAGATAAAAGGAAATACAGATGGAAAGAGGAACTTGCTTGTTTTTCTGTACACTTGCTATTATGTTTCTGTTAACAGGTTGTGCAGGAGTTCATCCGTTTCCTGCATCGTTTAGCTACCACTAACAAAGATTGTGCGGTTGTGATGTGTCGTGTAGGCACAAAGGAAGCTCTGACCAAAGCTATGGACAAGCACAACTCCAACCTGTTATTGGTGACAGAGTTGCGGGACCTTGTGACTGACTGTGAGAAATATGCTACCCTTTATAAGAAGATGACAACCAGTATCCTGGCTGGTTGCATTCAGGTAACTTTGACCTTTCCTGTGTGTATTAGGTAGCTGGCCCAGGAACAGGTAGACAATGAGTATCAATAGAGTGGTTAGATAATCTGTAATAAATAAGAGCAGAGCAAACAGTGAAGAGCTGAATTTGGTCAAAAACAAAAACTTTCTTAAAATTATGAGATTCTGTTCTCTCTTTTTGTATACGAATAAGTAACTTTCTGACCCTTGGATGATTGTGTGTGTGTGTAGGATTCAGGGCTGTATACAAAGGATGGTAGGACAGAGAAACTTAGTAAATTGTGTTCAGTTGAATAGCTTGCATTGTAGAATCAGAAGGTTTAAAGAATAAACCGTAGCGGTGATGTGCCAGTGCCTGGAAGCCGTACGGATCTGGATGGGAAGAAACGGACTCAAGCTCAACCCGACCAAGACCGAGTGGCTGTGGTTTCCGGCTGCCCGATTCAACCAGCTGACTCCATCGCTGGCCATTGGGGGCGAACATCTTGCCCCAGTGGATGGGGCGCACAACTTGGGTGTCCTCCTGGATGCCCGGCTGTCCATGGAAGATCAAGTGACAGCCGTGGCCAGGAGGGCGTTCTACCAGGTTCGCCTGGTTCGCCAGTTGCGCCCCCTACTGGATCGGGAGGCCCTTCGCACAGTCACTCATGCGCTCGTGACATCCCGACTGGACTATTGTAACTCTCTCTACATGGGGCTCCCCTTGAGGTGCACTCGGAGACTTCAGCTAGTCCAGAATGCAGCTGTGCGAGCAATTATGGGAACCTCAAGGTTTACCCACGTAACACCGCTCTTGCGCGAGCTGCACTGGCTGCCTGTCGTCTTCCGGGTGTGCTTCAAGGTTCTAGTTATCATCTTTAAAGCGCTCCATGGCTCGGGACCTAGCTATTTGCGGGATCGGATCCTGCCTCATACATCCACACAGCCGATTCGCTCCCACAGAGAGGGACTTCTCCGGGTGCCGTCCACTAGACTTTGTCAGCGGGCGACGCCCAGGGGAAGGGCTCTCTCTGTGGCGGGCCCAGCCCTCTGGAACGACCTTCCCCCCGACATTAGAACAACCACGGACCTCCGCTCCTTCCTTCTAAAACTAAAAACATATCTGTTCTGCTTGGCCGGCCTAGGGTAGTCTCTCTTCGATGGGGTTAGTAATTTTAGATGGGGATTTTAGTATTTTTAACTGGGAATTTTTAGCGCAGGGATAATATTTAATTTGTTTTTAATTATGTGTGTGTATTTATTGTTTTATTTGCCCTGTGCACCGCTCCGAGTCCCTTCGGGGAGAGGGAGCGGTCAACAAATTAAATTTATTATTATTATTTATTATTATTATTAAATGTTTTTCTTTAACTAAATCTTAAGATTTATTGATGAATATATTCTGCTATCTACTTCGTTTATACAGATGGTTCTAGGACAGATAGAGGAACATAGACGAAGCCACCAGCCTATTAATATTCCCTTTTTTGATGTTTTTTTGCGCAACCTTTGCCAAGGTAAATTATTTGCATCCTTTGGAATCTAAAAATGGGAGGATTCATGCACAGATCTGCTGTAAAAGGAATAATTCTCTCTCCCTCCCTAGGTTCTAATGTAGAGGTGAAGGAAGACAAGTGTTGGGAGAGGATAGAAGTCTCTTCTAATCCACATAGAGCCAATAAACTGACTGACAAAAATCCAAAGACTTATTGGGAGTCTAATGGTAGCACAGGTTCCCATTACATCAATGTATATATGCATCGTGGAGTGGTAGTCAGGTAAGTCTCAGTGGAGGCAGTTAGCTAATTGACTTTGAGAGTTTCTCAAAGCAGCAGGGTAAGAGTGAGCTCTATGTTTAAATGTGAATTAAGCAGAGAGTAGATGAAAGTCATGAAATTATGTGCAAAGTTTTCAGTTATTGGGAATTGTTCATTAGGCAAAATAAATAAAGCAAAAGCAGGGAGGAGGAGTAGATAAGTCAGATTTAATTTTAGTATAATGAATTGTGAAATTAGCAGATGATGAAATAATTTCTCACAGTGACTTTTGAAATGAAAAAGCAAATTAAAAAACTTCTCCCACCCCCCCCTTTTTTTTTTTTTGCAAATTGCTCTGTTTGCAAAAAAGGAATATCATACGTTTAACTGTAAAACGGCCTAGAAAAAATATTGCCCTGATTGATTAGTTACATTTGGGGGTTGGTTACGATTGCATATGTAGGTCTGTATGTCAGTGTGTATGTCTATGAAGTGAGTTCTTCTTTGTGAGGAATATATTTGGGGCTATTTCATGAAATATTTTTAGTTACCCAGGCAGACTTTTGTGAGTATGCCAGGATGCATCCAACGTCTGACACAAATACAAAGTTTTGTTTTTGCTGCAGGCAGATGACTTTAATAGTAGCTAGTGAGGATTCCAGCTACATGCCAGCTCGGATTGTCGTGATGGGAGGAGAGAACACATCTAGCATCACTAGTGAGCTCAATACTGTGAGTGCTTCATTTGTTTTCTCTAAAGCCGGTCTACTTTTAGAAAGCTTCAGTAAGGAAGATTTTCTGCTATATTGCTAACATACAGTCAGAGTTCATAGACCTTCTACAAGAATGCGCATTTGTTGGAGCTGTCCATCCTTGATTTGAGATCCCATTGGAAACTTGCCATTTCTCAAATTATCTATGCTCCATTCTCTGATACAGAGATTAATTAATTCTTTAAAGGTGCCGCACAACTCCAAATGATCCTGGTGTCTCACAATATAACAAGAAAGATAAAACACAGATGCAATTAAACAGAAAGCCAAAAAAGCATTAACTAAAAATCAGATAAAGAACAAGATGGTGATTCTGGTCAAGAATAAAACTAATGATGGACTTTAATCACCCTAGCCTAAAGTCTGGGGAAACAGACAGGTTCTTCAAGACCCTACAAAGCGTTTTCAGAGTAAAGACCCCACAAAGTGCTTTCAGAGTAGGAACCACTCAGATGACAGGGGAAATTGCATTCTAGAGGGCAGAGGGAAAGTGTGCATCTTGGGTCATGAAAGATGACACCATTTAATTGAAGTGTTGTTGGTTTGTATCATCCAGGTAGACATCATGATAGGCAGAGGAACCTCCAAATAACTAGACCCTATAACAGGTAGGGCTTTATAGTCTTAACCAGCACATTAAATTACACCTGGAAGCAGAGTTATAACCAGCCTTAATACAATAGAGTTGTCACTTGCACATATTAAAGCACACCCATCCCTTCCTGCACTGCTGTATTCTGGACCAATTGAAGCTTCCAAATTACCTTCAAGGGTAGCCCTCTGTAGAGTGCATTGCAATAATCATACTATGAGTTGACTAAGCCATTAGTAATTATTTGAAAAGCTCTTCTATCCAGGAAAGGGAACAGTTGGCACAGTAGATGAAATTGCGCAAAGGCAGATGCAATCCCCAACCCCTTTTTCAACACCGCCCTGAGTCTCACCAGGGAGAACAGGGCGGTATATAAATCCGAAAAATAAAAAATAAAATAAAATAAACACCATTCCCTAAAAGGAAGGTTGAAGATAGAACAATAGTTATCAAGGGCTGATGAGGCCTCTTGAGAATGGGTTGTACCATCACTTCTTTCAAGGATGGAGACACTACCCCCTCCCTCAAGAAGGCAGACAACATATCATAGAACCTTCCTGGCCACTTTGACACCCGACCAGGGATTTGTGTCTAGCAATTATTGAGTGAGCTTACAGTATAGAGATCCCGAACTCATCTTAGTTACTTTTATTATTGTGTGTTTGGTAATTGTGAGATAGAGGAGCAGAGACAACACAGAACTTCCTTTTTATCATCTCTAATTGTCTTTGAGTTATTGACTGCCACGTGGTTGGATCTGTCTCTTGTTCACCTATATTAGCTTACTTTCCCTTCATTATCCAATGCAAAAAAGTATTCTTAAAGTCAATTATTCCCACAATAGCAGAGGATGTTGAAAGAGGCTGAATGCTGAGTGAAGCAATTCAAGAGCCCGAGAAACTGCTTGCGGGTAGTCCTCGACTTATGAGGATTAAAATTTCTGTTGTTAAGTGAACAGTTGTTCAGTGAATTTTGTTCCATTTTATGACTTGCCTTGCCACACTTGTTAAGTGAATCACTACAGTTGTTAAATTAATTAACATTGTTGTTAAATGAATCTGGGTTCCCCATTGACTTTGCTTGTCAGAAGATTGCCAAAGGTAGGGGTGTCAAACTCAATTTTATTGAGGGCCGCATTAGGGTTGTGTTTGACTTCAGGGGGCTGGAGTAGGTGTGGCCAGGATGGGCATTGCCAGATCAATGTCATTCGTGTTGGGGGTGCCTGTGGTGGCTCGAGTGGTCTGCCAGAGAAAACAGGCTCCCAATAGCATCCTGTGACCCTTTGCCAGCAAAAATGGAGCTCAGGAGGGCCGCCATTTTTGGCTGTGACAGCCTCCTACAATCACCTGCTAGCAAAAACAGAGCTTGCGGCCCTCACAAGCTCCATTTTTGCTGTCAGAAGCACTGCAGGCCAGTCTGTTGCTGTTTCCAGGACAACCCCACGGGCCAGATCTAAGCACCCTGAGGGTCGGATCCACCCCCCGGGCCTTGAGTTTGACACCCCTGGCCAAAGATAATCACATGGCCCTGGGACAAGCATCAGAATTTTGATACATGGCCACAGGGGTATTGCAACAGTTCTGAATGTGAAAAATGGTTATAAGACATAAGGCATCATTGTAACTTCTAACAGTGACAAAACGAATGGTTGTAAGTTAAGAACTACCTGTACTTAATTTTAGGGAGCAGCATTTATTGTCAACCTTATCTCGAAACTGTTCTATGGGAACCCCTGTCTAATTAAGAACCTATCTGTGCAGGTGTACAAGAGCCTTTTACATGATTCATTCTAACCCTCCAAACCATATTTCATTCCTTCAAATTACACAATTGAAATTTTGTGCAAAAATATGTTTGGGACATAATTTGGCATATGCCTCTTTCAAATTATATCCTATCAAACAGATAAAGTTGCTATATGTATTGAATGAAAACATTTATCTGGCTTCCTATTGGTATATTGCCCAGCAGTAGCACTTATCTTAGGTGTAGAATTATTTCTCTTCAACTGCTATCTACCCAATGAATCAGAGTGACGGATGATGAAACTTCAGAAGCAAATATTGTTACTTAACCAGTGAGATGCATATGTGCATGGTTGAAGCTAAAGCTTATTAATGTGAAAGTAGATTTGGATTTTGTACACGTATACTTAATGTTTGCATTGGTTGTCTGTCAGATAAATGTGGCAACCGAAGCACAATTTCTTAGACATCTAATCATATCTGTCAGCGTCTTTTCTATTGCCTCACTGCTGAAAATATATTCTTGTAGTTTATAACTAGTTTTTCCTGGAACTTGACATCTGTTAAAAATTGAAATAACCAACAGTTTCTGCAAGCAAGAGGGTCCCCCCTCTCCATTATTCAATTTAATAAGGATGGGGTTGCATTATTGCTATGTTTCAAATGCCAATATGTAGCTCAACATGTAGTCCCAAACCTTTTACGGTGGTTTTATTGAAAGTTCCTGTGTGATTCTCAGTGTTAGTGCTAGGGCTCAGAGGATAAGGTTTACAAATATAATTGAAGGGATACCGGTGGTAGAGAAGATGTAATCATGTGTTTTGTTCACATCTATTTTTGTTCTAAGCTACCTTCAGAAATAATAGAGAGAAATCTCCCAGTTCTTGACAAAAGGTATATTCTTCTGTTGATAATGGGTGATGTTCTTCCTGTCCCTAAAAGCTTCAGTTGAATGGAGAAGGGCTCTTCGAGTTTGTATTTATAAACTTTCTCACTTCAGACTTAAAGGAGTGCCCTCTTCTCCTGTCCCGCTAGATACATTTATGCTGTTCTTACAGGGTGAGCATTATAACCTCCTATACGTTATTACCGTAATTACATTAATTCATTACATCTGAAAAAGGCAGTTTGCTGTCTCCATTTGCATTTCTTATCTTGGTGAGACTTTGGCTCTTTTTCTACCAGGTGAATGTCCTACCTACAGCCAATAGGGTGGTTCTTCTGGAGAATATGGGCCGCTTCTGGCCAATTATACAGGTCAAAATTAAGCGCTGTCAACAGGTAAGTCTGAATGTTGTTTCTTGAAACAAAGCAAAGACTAAAGAGCTGTACTTAACCATCCTAATTGTTTTTGACCCATTGTTATAAACTGGTCAGCAAAATAGGTCTTTCCTCAGATTAGGCTTTTCATAAGTGTTTCATTTTCCAAACAGTAAGTTGACACTTATTTATGGTTTATATTTGGAAATGGTATAGAGAAAATAGATTCATTGGCTATGTGAATTATAACTGCATGAGTGTCTGAGAAGATATAAATTTTTCTATATAGTATGATGGATGACAAATTATTTTCATTTTAATCACAATTTATGCTACCTTTTTGTATGTAATTTTATTTTATTTGGGTTTTTTTTCCCCCTTTGAAATATTGACCTTTTGGCATTCCTTTATTGCACAGTTTATACGTTAAAAAACTGATTTTAAAAGCCTAGTAGCTGCTCTCCTGCGAAAAAGGATTATAACAATTTTCTAATTGATAGAATACTGGGGTTTTTTGTGTTAGTAATATGAGACGCATTGTTCAACTGTAAAAAATTGAATGCTCTGCAAATGAAATAGAAATATCTCTGAAAAACATGTGCATATTAGACAGGGAGTTACAGAGAAAACTGTGTTATTTACAGGGTGGCATTGACACACGTGTGCGCGGCATTGAGGTGCTCGGTCCTAAGCCCACCTTCTGGCCCATCTTCAAAGAGCAGCTGTGCCGGCGTACATATCTTTTCTATACCACCAAGGCACACACTTGGTGCCAGGAAATCTTAGAAGAGCGGATGCAGCTGCTGCAACTTTTCAACAGGTCAGGCCTCTTCTGATATAATTCTTTTATCCTTTTCCTCGGGGCTGTCCTAAGGATCAGGGTCTGCCCCAGGGCTGGCTTTTGCAAATCAAAGAAATGAGCACTCTTACAGGCCAAAATTCTTAAGCTACCCATTTTTCTGCTTGTTAATTTGTGTCAGTACTTCAAGTTAGAGCAAAATAGGATTCTGAGTTATGAATACTACAGTTTTTAAAAGGTTACAGTAACAGAATCTTGTAAAGTCTGAATGCCCTTCCTTCCTTCCTTCCTTCCTTCCTTCCTTCCTTCATTCATTCATTCATTCATTCATTCATTCATTCCCTCTTCTCTTTATGTTTATGATAACTTTCTGAAGTTACATTTCTGCCCCAAACTTAGATTTTGTTTATCTGAATTGTGCCTTGGTTACGGCTCCATTATTATGGAACTGCATTATTATGGTTCATTGTACAGTCAGCCAGTTGTTTAGACTGAATTTGGCATTCTTGTTCATCTATTGAGTCCATTCCAAGGACCTGGGATAGGCAGATGCTATTATTAATATTAATAAATTGATTTGATTTGATTTGTACGATCACCCATCTCACATAAGTGATTTTGGGTGACTCACAACATGTAACCAATGTATCATGGTATCTTGTAGGCGCCTGCCTCTTCACTGTATTACTCCCCCCCCCCCCCCTTAATGGAATGTATTTGTTCCAATCCAAATACATCTTCTTCCTATTGCAGATTGAACAGTGCCTTGCGCCATGAGCAAGTATTTGCCAATCGCTTCCTTCCTGATGATGAGGCTGCTCAGGCTCTAGGCAAGACCTGTTGGGAGGCTCTGATTACTCCCTTGGTGCAGAGCATCACCTCTCCAGGTACTGGTTGCTTCCTTGCGCAAGTCTTTTAAAACCAGGTCTTGCTTATCCCTTCCCGTTCCAAGCAGATGTGTTAAAACTGTCTTTCTGTCTTTCCAGACTCTAGTGGCATAAGCCCCATGTCCTGGTTACTAACTCAATACTTGGAAAATCTGGATGCAGCCAAGAATTCCAGGAGCCGATCTTCCATCTTTAATTCCCGTGTTCGGCGCCTGAGCCACTTGCTAGTGCACGTGGATTCTGCTGGCCCTGAACTTGAGGAGCTGAAGCCTCCTGTTAAAACCAGTGAGTGTCCTCCTTTGGGGCAAATAAGTGAAAAGAGGGCAAGTCTTTCTTTCAGTGTTGAGAGAATGGTAACAAAAGGGTGTATACCCTTGGATATATTATACGATCATTCCGACAAGAACACATGTCATCTGTAAGATTATACTGTAAAGATTGATGGCATAGAATTATTGACTGGAGAAAAGTTGTAAAGGATTTGGGAAGTTGGAGACAAGCATTTGGGGATTCTGTTAGCTCTGTATCTCAAAAATCTTTTTGCTACAGTCTTGAGAGGGGAAATAATGTAAAATATTCTCTCCTGTTTTATCTTCCTTCCTTTCTATTTTGAATTTAATATAATGCCAAGAATATGTGAAAACCAGTATCTGGGGAGACTGTTGCTTTTTCCCTATCAAATGCCCTGGATATAGCCAAATAAAATTATCTAATGTTTAAAAAAACCCTCTTTTCTAATGGGTATAATTATAAAAGTACATCAAATTTCTATTTGTTTTACAATCATAGAAACAGAATTATTTGGAACAGACTTTTTGGGAAACTGTAGTAGAATCCCACCTGTTCAGGAGAGTCAATTTGTCAGGTGCTTTAAGTATTGTTGTTGTGTCACACTAAAAACTAGGGATTTTTATGGCTGTTTAATATTGTGTAACATGCAATTTGCAGATGGGAAGAATGGTAAGAACAAGGAATCAAGCTCAGCAGTTATCAAGCCAGCAGTGAATAAACCCTGTGGGATGACAGGCATCACACAATGCTGGAAAGATGTAGTACAGCAGCAGGTAAGGATGGCTGAAAGGTGTTGTCCAGCAACAAGAAGGTGAATGCATGCATTCAGTGTGGAATCGTGATATTAATGCAGGCTTTCAGGTCTTTGTACTGACATCTTCTATCATAAGCTATTAGCCAGTTCATCATTCGTGCTTCTTTAGGATTCATGGTACAAGTTAAGGCTTGTGTCTTAACTGTATCAGGAGCTCTGAGGCTTCAAAGAGAGGCTGATGTGAAATCAAGCTCTCATGTGAAACTATGTTTATTCCAACTTTGTTATCTGCTAAGCTAGGTAGAGTTTATTGTTAAATTTTCAGCACCTGGCTCCTAGTTGCTTTTAGACAATTATGAATACAAATAAACAGACAATTATTTAAAATATTTATGTGGAACATCTTGAACAAATAACAATTGGGCTTGAAATTTGTTTGAATCCAATGAAAAATTGTTAAAACTTCTTAACAAAACTTTTCCCAGGAGAGGTCCCATTGAGCTACTTAAAAAAGTTGAAATGTTGCCTCTACCTCTTCTCTGTTGTCCAGGTGAAATGTTTCTTGGAGTCTTCCTGGCAGGACCCTGATTTTGTGGAACAATATTGCAGAACCTACCAGCGCCTCCGGACTGCCATGGAGGAGCTTTTTGGACAACAGATTTCCTTCATGCTGGCCTTATGCCATGGTTTCTCTGGAGCCTTGTTACAACTCTCCTTCCTGACAGCAATGCATGTAAGTCAAGAGGTCAGGTAGATATTTCCATAGAACACAGATGAACAAGACCCCAAATTTGTTCTCTAAAAAAATAGCATGTGATTATCCAAGATTTCCAAAAGTAGTTATTAAATTGTAGTTGGGTAATATGACAGAAAGAAATACATGTTAAATAAATGTTTGGCAAGTAACATATTAATCTAATTTGCAGGTGAGTGAGCAGTTTGCCCGTTACATTGACCGGTGGATCCAACAGAGCTGGGCAGATTCGGGTAACGTGGAGACTTTTCAGTGCCTACAGCAGAGCCTGGAACCCGTCCTTTTCCTAGCAGATCTGGAGTTGGCCAACACTTTTGAGCGATTCTACCGGTGAGGCTTTTGTGGAGAGGAAGAAGGAAGGGAAAGATGAATATACTACTTTTACTAACAGAGTAGACAGGTCTCAGGTAGGAAGTAATGATAAAGCATCTTGCTGCTCCTTCAATCTGGATGAAGATGTCTTCAAGAACATAAATATAGCTCTGTTTTAACGAGTACAGGTAGTTCTCAACTTACAACCATTCGCTTAGTGACTATTCAAAGTTACAACAGCACTGAAAAAGTGTCTTATGTTTGTTTTTCAAACTTACACCTGTTGCAGCATTCCCAGGGTCATGCAATCAACATTTGGACGCTTGTCAACTGGTATGTATTTGTGATAGTTGCAATGCCCTTGGATCATATGCGATCACTTTTTGTGACCTGACAAGCAAAATCAACGAGGAAGCCAGAATCAATTTAACAGTTAATAAAAGTTAACCGCGTAACAACTGAAGTGATTCACTTAACAACTGTGGCAAGAAAGGTAATGGGGACAGAAATCACTTAATTGTCTTGCTTAGTCACAGAATGTTTGGGTTCAATTGTGGTTGTAAGCTGAGGACTATCTGTACTTTGAAGGGACCCGGCTCCTTATGAATCAAATAAGCCTATGTCTCCAGGCATACCTTAAGGACTGTGAGAATAAGGGTGGCTGATGAATGACCCTTGTTCTGAATTTCACCTTGAACACTTTGCCTCTCCAGATACTATCTAGGAGATCGTCTTCTGTCTCAAGGGAAGACGTGGCTGGAATCTGCTGTAGTGGAGCACATTGGGATCTGCTTCCCCAACCGTTTCCCTCAGCTGATGCTGAAGAACTTGAGTGAGATGGAGGAGCAGCAGCAACAGTTCCATCTTTTCCAGTTGCAGCAGCTGGACAAGCATCTGCTGGAACTAGATCAACAAGGAAACCAGGAGGAGGAGGAGGAGGAGGAAGAAGAAAATGAGGTGAAAAGAACAAAGCAAAAGCAAAAGTAGTCCTCTCAACTAAAAGTTTGTCTTCTCAAGTCTCTTTTGTCTGTTGATTGCTGCCAAGAATGTCCTGTTATTAGTCACAAAATTGATATTGGATCTGTTTTGCTCCCAGATGATGGAAGATAATCCATTTTCTTTGGAGGAAAAGGCAGAAGTGAAGGTATTGGCTTTGTCTCCTCGTTGTTGGACCATCTCTCCCCTCTGCTACCTGGAAGACCCTGCCAGATTTTTCCCATCCTCCCTCAGTCAACAGCTGAGAAAATTTGCAGACTTCTATACCCAGAGTGAGTATGAGGCTATCCTGAATCCAAATTGGGTTAGGAAGGAGTGTTCTTTATAGGTCACACTGAATCCTGGTGTAGTTGTTGGTAAGCAAACTAAAAGTGTCACCCAGAGACATAAGGGGAGGTTCACAAACCTGGAAACTATTAGTTTAGATTTTTGCTAAAGGCATTTCAGTAGATTTTTAGAGAGGCCCTCATAAATATTTATTATCTCTGGAACAACAGATCATTTATAGGAGTAAGGTACGTAGTAACCAATTGACAAGAAAAAATCATATTTAGTTGGAATAACTATAGATAGATAGATTTAGATAGATTTTATTTTTCTATACCGCGTCCTCTCCCCAGGGGGACTCGGAGCGGTGCACAGGGAAAATTAAAACAACATAAAATATATACATAAATAAATACAATAAAAACAAATTAAATCAACTGTCCCTGCACTAAAATCCCCATTTTAAAATTAACATTCCCTAACCCCTGAGGTAGAGACTAACCTAGGCCGGCCAAGCAGAAAAAGTGAGTTTTTAATTTCTGACGGAAGGAGTGGAGGTCCGTAGTTGTTCTAATGTCGGAGGGAAGGTCGTTCCAGAGGGCTGGGCCCGCCACAGAGAAGGCCCTTCCCCTGGGCGTCGCCCGCTGACAAAGTCTAGTGGACGGCACCCGGAGAAGTCCCTCTCTGTGGGAGCGAATCGGCCGGGAAGATGTATGGGGCAGAATCCGATCCCGCAGATAGCTAGGTCCCGAGCCATGGAGCGCTTTAAAGATGAGAACTAACACCTTGAAGCGCACCCGAAAGACGACAGGTAACCAGTGCAGCTCGCGCAGGAGCGGTGTTACATGGGTATACCTTGCGGTACCCATTATTGCTCGCGCGGCTGCATTCTGGACCAGCTGAAGTCTTCGGGTGCACCTCAAGGGGAGCCCCATGTAGAGAGAGTTACAATAGTCCAGTCGGGATGTCACGAGAGCATGAATGACTGTGCGAAGGGCGTCCCGATCCAATAGGGGGCGCAACTGGCGAACCAGGCGAACCTGGTAAAACGCCCTCCTGGCCATGGCTGTCACTTGATCTTCCATGGACAGCCGGGCATCCAGGAGGACACCCAAGTTGCGCACTATATCTTAGAAGTAAAAAAATTCAGTGTTTATAAAGTGCTAAGAGTTCCAACATAGCTAATGTTACTGGAATAGTGTCTGGCACTTGACAGGTTTTGTGCCTACCTCATTTTATTGTTTTAAATTAGAGGTGGTTGGAGATTAAAAAGATGAATAGGAAACTACGATAAAGAGTTGCAAAGTATACACTGTTATTTGGCATAATATTTACTTCTAATATCTATGGAGATTCTCAGTCACCAGGTCATGGTTGTCCCAAAGGTGCTTTTTCAAGATGTGAATGGACTTTCTTATTTTTCTTTGAAGATATTTCACTTCTCATCCAAGAAGCTGCTTCAGTTCTGTGTTAGTTGTGCCTTTGTTATAAATTCTGTGACCTGTTCCAATACTTCTGTGGGTAGGAGTGATTTCATTTCTTAGAAGTTGTGTTCCACTCTCTCTTTCAAAACCTCAATTATGAAATTACTCTGTCTTATTTTTTCATTGAGAATTGGAGCTGAAGAAGCTTCTTGGATGAGAAGCGAAACGTCTTCAAAGAAAAACCAGAAAGTCCAGTTGTCTCTTGGAAAAGCACTTTTTGTTTACTTGCAATAATGTTTCTAGTTCCAAAAAGATCCATATGGTATTCTTAAGAAAAGAAATGATGGATGGCTGCCACCAGGTTTCCCTTTCTTCTTGACACACTTTCTTTATATATCTGTTTTGCTCTTCAATCCTCATTCTCTTTGTAACCAAACCACCCCACTGCACATTTTTTATACTGTCATTCAGTTTGTATTCAGTCAACATTCATTCAACACCCCATTCAGTATTTACACTATCTGTTCTTGTTTACCTATTAAACTCCTTAATTAATCTATTCTCACTTCATTTCATTACACTTTTTCCCTCAGACGTATCAACATTTCTATAACAAAATAGGCAAAAACACCGTTTTCAACTCAGCCCTTTTTCATTTTTTTGACACCATGTTTTCCCAAAAATAAGGTAGGGTTTTATTTTCTTTTGCCCCCCCCCCCCGAGAATAAGTGCTAGGCCTTATTTTTGGGGCAGTCTTATTTTTGAGGTGCAGGAGGCAGCGAGCGTGGTCACCTTATGGCTGCTGCTGTGCTGCAATATTTTCCGGAAGGACTTATTATCAGGGAAACGGGATTAATTTCTCACAATGAATTATTGCCATTTTGCCAGTGTTTGGCATATTTTAAATTTTATCTTATCATTTTTTTCATATTTAGAAAACAGTCATTCTTTCAGCCCAACCTACTTCAGAGTTGTTATTGCAGGGAAAACAGGAGTGAAACATTATGCAAAAAAAACCCCACTTTTAGTTGTACAAAATAATGGCAGGATGTAAAACTTACCATCATTACCCTCAACCTCTGTTGCACACTAGCATGCTGTTGCCCACCCTCCGCCATTATTAGGGATAAGGAGTGTACTCCGTGACCATGAGACGATTTAATTAATTAAATTTTATAGTAAGGCTCCCCAATTCAGAATACGCTATAATACAAAGTATAATTTTAGAAGCAGATAAAAATAATTATCAAAATATGAAGCAACATAGAAAGGTTGTCGTTTATTCACAGCAAGAGGACTCTTGAGCAGGGGTCCCCAACCTTTGCAACTTTAAGTCTGAAGGACTTCAGCTCCCAGACTTTCTGGGAGCTGAAGTCCTTCAGACTTAAAGTTGCAAAGGTTGGGGACCCCTGCTCTTGAGGATCCCACTGCTTGGGGACCCTTGCTCTTGAGGATCCCACCATCATGCTGTCTTGAGATCTGAGAGTTTCAAGGAGTTTTTAGAATAGGGTCAGAATGGGGGGGGGGGGGGGAGCACACAAATCTAACGACGAAATCTGCTCCAGAGGGCAGAACTACTGATTAGTGAAGGCATGCTTTCTGCATCCCATTAATGATGGGATTATCATTATTGGCTTATATGATTATTGTTGCCATCTTAAAAAGGAGAGTTTGCAGTGTCTAAATAATTGCCATGCCCAGGACGGAGGGCTTATATAGAAATGTTTTGATCAGCTTTCAGTATATTTTTCTCTCCTTTTTCTCTTTTAGGCCGGAGCCATTTTGGGATGGAACATACAAAGCCACAACGTTTACAGTGGACATGGCTGGGTCATGCTGAGCTAAAGTACCAGGGCTACATCCTACAAGTGTCCACCCTGCAAATGTACATTCTTCTGTGCTTCAACCATGCGGAGGTCCTGACTACCTTGATTCTTACTTCATTGATATCATAGAAAATTGCTTCATACCTATACTTAGTATTTATCCATCTCCTTTAGTTTTATTGACATTGATTGGGCTAGGAATAGAATAATTGTTATTTAGCCTCTCCATTCTTTCCCCCTGTTTCTGGCTTGTGGAAGGGAAAGCATGTTATTGAAAAATGGAAATGCATATCCTTGCATTTCCCAAGGATTTGTTTTGTACTGAGGCATCAGCGATAGGGAATTTGGTTTGAACATGCTCTATTTGGATTTTTGTTTGGTACAGATATGTATAATTTGTCCTTTTCATAAGATAAGAATGTTTTCTCCCTGATTAGGATGAGTGTCATAATAGCATAATGTTGGATTAATGACTTTTGTTTATCAGCTTGTAGTCAGGCAGCTATTTTGCCTGATTTAGCCTGGAGGTGGCTTAGGGGTTGTGTTGTCTTTTATTTACTGGTATTGTTTATAAAGACAGAAAATCTGATAATTAAAAATAAAATAAATAAATACATTTAAGGTGCACACAGTTGTATAGGATAACTTTGAATGAGACTGCCTCTTCTGGAAAAAAAAAGTTTCCTGACATTTTCTACAGTGTTTGACTCTTAATATGACCTGAGTTATTCTGAATGGGATGATTGTACTGAACCATTGGTGATTCTGGATTCATTGATTCTTTCTGCTCTGAACTGGGAAACTATCAGGGGCTCTTCCCCTGGTCAGTAGCACACATCCCTGTAAACATGGTAGTGTCTCGGAATGGAAGTGTTATTAATTTGCAGTAGTCTTTACAGTAGGGGCTAAAGAGTAGATGTCACCGCTTTCTTCTTTGTATTACTTTTTTATATCTTAACTTTATATTTTTCTTTTATTGGTTATAGGAAGTTTCTGTGGAGGCACTATTAGAAGTCACAGGTCTCTCCCCTGTCCTCCTAAGTCATGCCCTGAAACCTCTGACAAAGGAGAATGGGATCCTCACCCAGAGACAGAGTAAGTAGAGAGGACGTTCCTGTAAAATGAGAGGGGATAATGACAGTATGTAAGTTGGCCTGAAAAGTCAGATGGAATTATGACTTTTATTTGTCTATATAATAATATATTCCATCTTAAACTCTTCACAACAGAATCATTAAATAAGCTTTTAGTTGATTTCATGATTCACTGATGAAGCTTTCAACTTTAGTGATGAATTTAAAAGAATTTTCCTAGTCAAGTGTCACAGAAAACAGCTGAATTTAGGAAGGCAAAATTATCCTAGTTCTGCTCAGTCCCTGTCTTCTCTGACTGCTAGGTCTTTTGAGGCTGAATGAGGGGACACTGAGCCAGGCATCCGGTCAGCACCTGTGGCTCTTGCCCAAACAGATGTATTTGAATGTGGAAGAAAATGAGGGCTGTGCTCTGGAGAAGAAGAGGAATACCATTTGCTGTCTCCTTGTTCAGATCCTGAAGGCAGAGAGAGAGATGCATATTGACAACCTGGTATTTAAGGTATGGAACGCAAGGACTTAAGCCCCTTGCTGAGCTCAGTTGGCAGCCAAAAAGAAGATTTTCTTCATTCATTATTTCTACCTTGTTCAGGTGATTGATGCATGTCAGAAACGGGAGGCTGGCAGTACCCTGAAATTTTTGAACTTTTGCTGTAGTAGCACAGATGTCCTCTCTTGCATCCTGCATCTGCTGAGCCAAGATTACATCCAACGCCAGGAGGATAACCCACATATCCTGGAGTACATTTCGGCAGAGCCCACCACACCTCACCGGGGTCAAGCCCAGCTCATTTTTCAAAACATTAATTGCCAAAATTCAAAGATCGCTTCTGGGACAGATACAACCAAAAGGTAATACTATATGTTAACGGGCTGTGCATATACAGTAGAAAGTGATGTTGTTGTTTTTGTTGTTGTTCTTGATAAGGCTTTTCTTGTCAGATTGGATACCTTTGGCCTTAACACAGAACAGGTTCTGATGGAGACGGTCCTCTTGCCTATGGGACGTACAATGAATCAAGAAGAAGTTGAGTTGCTGATGACCCAAACAGTGGAAAAGGTGTCAGATACTCTAAGCGTGACTGCAGATATAGCTCAACATCTGCTGATACACTGTAAGTGGAATGTGGATGTTCTGATTCAGCGATACACAGAAGACCAAGAGTCGATGCTGTTTTTCTCAGGGCTGCAAGTGCGAAATCCTCAGCCACCTTCAAGCCCTGTCACCCACTGTCCAGTTTGTGTGAATCCTCTGAATGAAACAGACGATCTGCCTCTTCTGTGTTGTATGCACTACTGCTGTAAGGTAAGAGCTCTTTACTACTATGATAATAGGTATTTGGGTGGGGGAGCAATTTCTTTCGTTCTGTCACAGTAGTAGTGTGTTAGTCTGCCATCTTCCTCTGTAAGACTGAAACATTCATCTTGTGTTTCATTCATCTTTGAGGATTGCTGTGAACTTTACTCATATCCATGAAAGAACGTTGTCAATATTTAGAATTGGTTTCCATTACCAAATAATTTAATAGCATTTTCTTTTATAATCCATGGTAAACTGCAGTTGAAATATTTCCTATTTCTTCCTCTGCCTTCATTTTTATTTTTATTTTTTTCCTAACTAGTCCTGCTGGAATGAATATTTGACTACTCGGATTGAACAAAACCTGATTCTGAATTGCACTTGTCCCATTTCTGATTGCCCTGCACAACCCACTACTGCCTTTATCCGCTCTATCATTTCCTCCAAAGAAGTCATTGCCAAGGTAAGCAGGGTAATTATAAAAAACAGGCTATAGATGATTGAAAAACACATCAATCCCCTCCAGAAAGGAATTTTGTTCTTATGAGTGGATGCTTGCTATATCTTGAAGCCTGAAAGTTGGCCATAGAAAGTTAAGCTGTTAATGCATTATGCTAGGCGTGCTAAAATTCACATTTGTAGAGACTCCCTTGCGGTACGTGACTCAGGTAGTTGTTACTTAACGTTCACAATTGGGCTCAGGATTTTGGATCTGACTTGATTTTATGACCATTTTAATGATAGTTGTTAACTGAATCACCGTGGCCATTAGGCAAACCATCTGGTCATTAAGAAATCCATCACATCCAATGAGAAAGTGGCAAAAAATATTGCAAGTTGCAATCACAAGATCCTGGGATGCTACAATTAGTTGTAAATGTAGGCCTGCTGCCAAGCACCTGAAATGTGGTCCCTTGATCATGGCACAATGTTTTACGACAGCCAAAAGTGATTTATGGGCCGTAAAGCACCCTTGCTGAGACCCTCATAACTTAAAAAGGTTGTTAGGTGACGAGCCATTAAGTGAGGACTATCTGAAGAATTTTTTTTTGAAAAAAGCTTAATCTTCCTAAAATAATTGAAGCAATCTGCTCTGCAGATGTCTCCTCTCCTTATGCAGTGAGTGTTGGTGGAATCTAAAGAGTACTTGGCCAAAGTACTTGGTATATGACTTTGTAGAGATCCGTATACGAAGAAAAAGAAATAATAAAAATTATTTTTTGTTTTTTTTATCCATATATGCTAGTTTGCATACTGTTGTATTTCTCTCTCTCTCTCTCTCTTGCATGTTATGTTATAGTAAAAATAAAAATAGATATAGATTGTATTACAGGAGGGTGTGTGTATATTTTTCCTCTTGCCTTCAGAAACATTGTATTTGTTAGTTTTCCAGGCAGAAAGCTAGGGAATATGATGCTTCTGAATGCTAGAAAGAGGCTCTTTTTAGCCTTAGGAACAACCGGAAGAAGAAGGCCAGCCCTCAGAAAGTTTCTGAAAGCAAGGAAGGCTGGAAAGAGCTTTCCCGTTATTCAGAAACATGGCATTTGCTAGCTTTCCGGCTGGATAATTAGCAATCACAATGTCTATGGCAGTGTTTCTCAACCTTGGCCACTTGACGATGTCCGGCTGAGGAATTGTGGGAGTTGAAGTCCAGACATCTTCAAGTGACCAAGGTTGAGAAACACTGGTCTATGGAGATTCTCACTCATCCAGGTTGTGATTGCTATCCCAAAGGTGCTTTTTCAAGAGGCAACTGGACTTTCTGGTTTTTCTTTAAAGATGTTTCGCTTCTCACTCAAGAAGTTTCTTCAGCTCTCAGTCTTCAAAGAAAAAACAGAAAGTCCAGTTGTCTCTTGAAAAAGCACCTTTGGGATAGCAATCACAGGGTTTCAGTAGCAGGAGGGCTGGAAAGGAGATCAGTTCTTCTGGATGCCAGCGTTTTTTCTCCAGCCCAGCACTGGAGCGCCCTTCAGCACAGAATGGAGGTAGAGGGGACGATGACTCAGGCCCTAGGCTGGAGAAAACAAGCTTGCATCTCAAGCTTCCTTTCTTCAGCTTCCTGCAAGTGTTCCTCTCTCCTATACGGAAGGGAGGGGAAATCCTTCTGCAGCCGCTTGCATCCGTCTGTGCTGGCTTCACATTGACATTCTGGGAATATCGGCAGACCAAGATTGCAAGTGATGATTATATGATTGCAGGATGCTTGGCAATCAATTGTAAGTGTGAACAGATTGCCAAATACCAGAAATTTGATTAGGCCGCTGCAGTAGTTCGAACGTCAAAGATGGGTCATTAAATAATTTTTTCTTGGGATTCTTGTAACTTCGAACAGTTGTTAAGTAACCGGTTATAAGTTAAGGACTATCCATATTCTTTTGCCACATTTCCAAAAGGAATGGCATTGATTCTAAATAATAAACTGTACAATATCTTAATATTGCATAATTTCTGATTGGACTATTGAAATGTGCTCTACATCAGGGGTCCCACTACTGGCCTGTGGCCTGTTTGGAACTGGGCCACGTAAGCAGCAAGATGGCATACATGTACGGCATGCACAGCTCAACCTGAGCGAGCAGTGGGCTGGTTTGCACAAACACACAGCTCAACTTGTGTGAGTGGCAGACTGGCATGCATCTGCCCATGCCATATCATCGTGTTCACAACTCGGTCCCCTCTCGCCCCCCACTGCACTGCCAAGCCATAAAGGTTGGGTTGGCTCTATATAGCACTAAACCTGGGAGATATAATTGGCTCCAGAATGTGACAGCTTTCACAGTGTTGGACACCTCCTCCGTTCACCCATATTATATAGTTGCTATTAGAGTTGCGCTGCCTCTCAGATTCTTTCCTAATGTAAGTCAGGGTGCTGGTTACTACCTTTAAAGCCAGACATGGCAGAGGACAAGATTATATGAAGGCCTACCCCTCCTCGAGTTTATCTGTATGTTTCACCAGGCTAGACAGGCTGGGCTTGCCCTGAGTCTTGTCCCTTAAAAGTTGTCATCTCATGGGTCATACAAAGCATGTTTTTCATAGCAGCCCCTGCCCCGTGGAACATCCTTCCCCCTAGGATTTGGCAGGCTCTCATCCTTTTAGTTCTCTGGAAAGCTGTAGAGGTTTGGCTTTCTGACTGGGATAAGATGAGGCTGGAGCCTGAGGATTGTATGGTTTGCTATTTTGGGGATTATGGGTCAGATCCCTAGTTTTCTTGTCTTTGGTTTTACTATTGCTGTGAGCCACCCAGAGTTGTGTTTTGTGATATATGGATGAAATAACATGTTGTATTTCCTTTGCTTTTTACATTACAGTGAACCCTTAATTTAATGTGTCTCAATTCAGTTGACCTCTATTCCAATGGACATAACGTATCTATGCATGTACACGAACAAGATCCCTTCTACCATTTTATGCATTAATTTGTAAATCTCATTCATATTTAACAGACATTCTGCTTTAAGAGAAACCACTTCCCCCCTCAATCTGTTAAATCAAGGCAGTGGTCACCAACCTTTATGGCTTGGTAGCCCAATGGAGTGGGGGCAGAGGGAATACTTCCCTGTGAGTGGCAGGTGGGCGGATGTGATTATCTGCAGCTCCATTGTCTGATCTGTCCTTATCTATAAAATGGATTTAAAAGCAATGTGTTTATTCCATCTGAAGTGTTATGATTTAAAATTTCCCAAAGGGTAAGAATTTTTCCAGTAGTATAACCTAGTTACAGAATTCCAAACAATGACACTCAAATCCATTACCCCATCACAACAAAGACATTTAAATAAGGACTTTCTGATAAATGGTTTTGAGTAATGAAGGAAAACGTTTGGGTTGCACTATTCCAGGGGTCTGCAAAGTCGGCTCTTTTAAGACTGGTGGACTTCAACTCCCAGAATTCCCCAGCCAGCTATGCTATGCTGGCTGGGGAATTCTGGGAGTTGAAGTCCACCAGTCTTAAAAGAGCCGACTTTGCAGACCCCTGCACTATTCTAATTGATTTTGCTGATGGTTTCATTTATAACATTTTATCTGCCTGTCCTCTTCAGAAAATGATATAACTTAATATGAATTGAAAAATATTATTAGATTAGTTTGTGAAGGGATAAGTCTCATCTCAAGAAATTATTAGGGAATAAGGTAGTTATTTTTGCACCCAACATTAGTAAATGTTCTTCTTTTAGGATTAAGGTGCTATTCTAAATAGAATTATCTTTTAAAAAAATAAGAAACCTGTTGAAAACCTGCTTTTTTTGTTAAGAGATTTATAATATGTGTATAATACAAATCTGTCCTAGATATTTTTAATGAGAACTCCAAAGCTAACATTCATGCATTTTTAATACAGTATGAAAAAGCCCTCCTAAGAGGTTATGTTGAATGCTGTTCAAACCTGACTTGGTGCACCAACCCTCAAGGCTGTGATCAGATACTCTGCAAGGAAGGCCTTTGCTATGGAGAAGCTTGTTCAAAGTGCTCTTGGATCTCCTGCTTCAGCTGCAATTTTCCTGAAGTAAGGTTAACATGAAGCTTGGAGGCAGAGGGCTCTCTCTCTCTCTTTAGAGCCATTGACCAGTCTCTGGATTCTTCACAGGCCCACTATCCTGCCAGCTGCAGTCATATGTCTCAGTGGATGGATGATGGTGGTTTCTATGAAGGAATGACTGTGGAAGCCCAGAGTAAGCATCTGGCCAAACTCATATCTAAACGCTGTCCAAGCTGCCAAGCTCAAATAGAGAAAAATGAGGGCTGTCTACAGTGAGTATGTTTTTCAGTATATTTTTGTATAAAAAGGAATAAATATATACAAGGAAACTTCAGTAATTTATGGTTTGTTTGACAGATTGGATTATTATGCCTTCTCTCTCAAAGACACAATTGATTTGTGTCTTCCTCATTCTAGAGGCAAGAGTTTGCAAGACAAAGAAACACCCAGTTTGATCAATTTTCTCCATCCTGGTGCCCTTTAGATATGTGGAAACTACCATACCTAAACCATTCTGCTGTTTTGGGGCATTTTCCTTAAGTAGTTTTCACAATACCAATCCTATCTCCATTGTCATTTAAAGAGCTTTCTTCTCCCTCTTTAATTACGTTGATATGTGGGTGTTATTTGTCATCACTGCAAACATTCCTTTGAAAAGTTAGAATGGAAAACTTGATTGGATGGACAGAAAGTACTCTCTAGATTTCCTCCTCACATATTGGTTCTTGTTGTCTGGGCACCTTTTGGCTCAACATTTGCAGCCTTAGCTGTTTCTTGTGTGATCTGAAATCTCATAGGGCAAATACAATCCAAATAGAGCTTAAAGAATATATATTTATCATGTAGTGTTTTCACTTACCATGTTTGGATGTAATGCCACAGACAGAGCATCACCTGAACCTTACTATATATCATGTTTTGGAAGAGAAAGTGTTCTCTAATATTTGCTTTTATTTTTATCATTAAAGCAATGTTTCTTCCTTTTCCTTTTTAATACTGTAGTGCCATTCTGTATGGCTTTCTGTGTTTTATTTATTTGGTCAGTTTATGTGGCCACCCATCTCATAAATCATTAAAAAAAATTAAATTAAAAAACATTAGCCACCCCCATAATCTGCTGGAGAATACACTTAAATTCCTATCAACACAGCCACTTTGCAAGCTTCATGTTATAGATTCAAGCCAGATGGAAAAGCCATGGCTTGAAATATTCTAAAACAGGGGTCTCCAACCTTTGCAACTTTAAGTCTGAAGGACTTCAGCTCCCAGAATTCTCTAGCCAGCAAAGCTGAAGTCCTTCAGACTTAAAGTTGCAGAGGTTGGAGACCCCTGTTGTAGAACATCAATAAGGTTGAGGCCAATCTGACCTCAGGGGGAATTAAGTTCCAAATGTTGGGTAGTGTGGCAGACAAAACTTTCCTGTGGGGTCCCGTCAGATGATGCTTCTTTGTGGAGAGACCTGGACCTGGCTCATTAGCATGTACTTAGCTGAAAGAGCCATAGAGTTACTTTTCACATTAATGATCCAAAGCATGAAGTTGGTGACCACATCTTACTAATGGCCCCCATCCCCATTATATGCAGTATGACTTGTGCCAAATGTAACCATGGATTTTGTTGGCGTTGCCTGAAACCTTGGAAACCAACCCATAAGGACTACTACAACTGCTCTGCCATGGTGAGTGTTTATGCAAAAGACAAGCCTGATATAGGAATATTTTTTCTAAGGAAATATAAGTAGTAATATGATCTTTTTTTAATCTTAAGCAAGTCCATGTATTTTTTTAAATTTATCCTGACATTTGGTAAATAATATTACCTTTGTTTTTTAATCATTACAGTAATCCCTCGTTATTCGCGGCTAATCGGGACCGCACCTGTCCGCGAAAACCAGAAATCCGCGAAGTGGGATTCGCTAGGAAACTTGAATTGGTGGACATGTTTAAAGCAACCACTAGGGGGCGCTTACCTCCTACCAATGCAATTTTTTTTTGGTATTTTTTACAAATCCGTGAAGGACTGAAGCCGCGGAAAACGAAGCCGCGAATAACGAGGGATTACTGTATATTGTATATCAATTACAAACTCTCACATTTTAGAAGTATAATTACATCTGTAATTTTGGACTTTTTTTCCAATGTATGTATGAAATCCACATTATGTACTGCCTAAGAATTTTTTTAAAAAAAGAATGTTTGCTTTTACTGTGAGTAAATGTATTCCCTCTCTCTCCTTCAGGTAAGCAAAGCAGCTCGACAGGAAAAGCGTTTCCAAGACTATAATGAAAGGTGCATTTTTCATCATAAAGCAAAGGTCAGGATCACTATTTTTTAAGTTGAACCTGCATCATTAACCATGTGCTTTTATGCATTAGTCATCTTAGAATATTTAGCTATAGGCCATTCTAGTCATTGAGAACAGTAATATGTCATCACTTCATCATGTGAAAAGGCAATTTAGGGAGATTGATTGTTTTGTTTCAAAACCAATAAATGAAATCAAACCTTGTTACTAGAAAAGAATTCACCTTTTCCTCGTACTTTCTGCATTTCAGCAGGAAAGTAGAGCTCGTGTCCTTTTTTATTTTGTTATAAATACTCTGGAAGTAATCCTCTTCTATGTTGTTTTTTTCAATATTACCCTAGAAGTTTTATATACATAAAAAGGCAAAATGTTTTTCTGAGTAATGTAGTAAATAAGAGCAGACACCAAGAAAACTGATGCAGTTCTCATCAATTTCAGGAATTTGCTATGAACTTAAGAAGTAGAGTTTCCACTGTCAGTGATGTGCCACAGGTTCGGACCTTGACATTTGTTGTTGATGCCTGCAAAGTGCTGGAACAGGCACGAAAAGTAAGATCCGTCTTTCAATGTATGCTCCGTTTTTCTGCAGCATTGTCCTCTTCTTTTCAATTCTGCTTTTTTTATTTTATACTTTTTATACCCCCACAAAGGATGCAGAAAGTGTAACATAGGAGGTCCACATAATGTGCTTAGAACTGTATAAGATAGTCAGCATGAAAATGAAAGAATGGAAATAAAAATAATTGAAAAAAATGGAATAGGAGAACAGTGTAAAGTTAAGGCTAAAATGTTATTGCAACATGATATTTTTAATTCAGTAGAACGCAGAATAATAAAGTATTTATAGGCAGTTTCATTCTGTTCAAAGCCTAAATAGTATTTTTCAAATTTACATTCAAAGCATAGTAATCATAAATGTGCCCTGATTTATGCTGAAACAATTCAGCCATTACTTTAAATGTGAGATATAATTTTCTCCCTAATTTTTTCAGGATTATTTCTCTGCAAATTTCTAAATCAATCAACCCTTCCTTCCTTCCTTCCTTCCTTCCTTCCTTCCTTCCTTCCTTCCTTCCTTCCTTCCTTCCTTCCTACCTACCTACCTACCTACCTATCTACCTACCTACCTACCTACCTACCGTCTGTTCATTTCAGTGAAGTTTTAAAAAGAAATGTTATGATACCACATCTTCTACACAAGAGGTCAAGTGTTTCAGTTCTCTTCCTAATAATTCCAACCTTGGAATTTGCCTGGGTTGAAATTTTCATTGAGCTGTCCACAAACATTCTATGATCTGTTTTGGAATCAATCACTGCTTGCTTGGTTCTTATTAAAAAATTAAAATGTAACACTCCTAATGCTAGCCAGGGACATCATTATGAAGATCTTTCCTTGTGAAGATTTTCCATTTATTCCTATTCTATTTTCTATTTACAACATCTGTCATGTAGGTTTTAAGTTTGCTCAGGAGCCTTTGATAAGGGTCTGTATCAAAACTTTTGGAAAATCCATTGGGGACCCTCTTTCCAACATGCTAATTGACATTCTCAAAGAAATCTACGTATTTCTTGATACCTGACTGGATGGTAGAGAATGGAAGGATCAGTCAGAGTTGAAGAATCTTCTTCGATGAGAAGCGAAACATCTTCAAAGAAAAACAAGAAAGTCCAGTTGCCTCTTGAAAAAGTACCTTTGGGACAACCGACTGAATGACTGAAAATCTCCATAGACATTTCTTTGGAAGATACCTTAGAAGAATCTATAGTGGCTTTCAGAAAAAAATAACAACTCCAGAATGCTTTTTCTTTCTTAGTTTTTCTTTGGATTCTCATTGCAAAGCCTTTGTCATTCTATGGATGTTCCATAACTATGTTCATAAAAGAAATAATACAAAAACATGGAAATTTACCCTAGCATTATTTCCTTCCAACTCCAAGTACCTATGGTTTAAATTTGAGCTACAAAATATTCTTTTTCTCTCCTTCTCTAAGTAGGAAGGTGGTACCATGGTGTAACAAGCTTCTTCCAGTTACTTCATTCTAATTCTCTTCTAGGAGAATATCAGAGGAGAGGAGCAGAGATGTTGGAATGTGGGGTCCTTACCGTCTCTCTCTGCTCCTAGTGAAACCATTCGCCCATTGGAGAGGTTCCAATTGGAATCTGTGACTTATATGCATTGTGATACATGATGTGTTTCAGGTCCTGGCGTATTCCTGCATCTACAGCTACTATAACCAGGACACAGAAAAAATGGATATCATGGAACAACAATCTGAGAATCTGGAACTGCACACTAATGCTTTGCAGATCCTTTTGGGTGAGCCATTATTGACATGCAAATAACTGTCATTTATTTGAGACAAGTTCAGAGAATACTGGCAATATTCGTAATAATGGGTATTTTATTTAAAGTCTACATAATCACCAACAAAAGGGATAGTGTTTATATAGTTAAGGAAAAATGGTATTATAATGATTAGTGAGTAAAATAAACAAAATTTGACAAAATAAAAACTAATAGGAACAATAAGTAATATTTTTTCCACTCATTAAGCTTATTAACTCTGGACTATATAGCAACATATTCCATTTCATTTTTAGAACACAGACTTTTCAGAATTAGTTAAATTCATATCCTGAATTCATTTCTTAAAATAAAAAAATAAGTTTCTTTCTAGTTGCATTAAATTATCCTCTGCTGTATTTGTAGGCTCGGAGACCTAAAGCTCTTTGCTTTTTTACAAAAATATATTGCAGTTTTCTAAAACAGATGAATAGAAAAATAATATTGGAAAAAAAGAAATATTTAAACAAAAAGAAAAGTTAAGCAAATAAACAGAAAAATAATTCTCCCAAATTAAGGCAATAAATTAAGATAAATCATCGAAATGTATCACATAGTCAATCACATAATAACAATATATAAAATTGTGCACAGCAATTTGTCTTTTCTTGAAATACATGAAACTGTTAAATGGAAAACATACTACATTTTAATTACTAAAAAAAAATAGCCATTTCAAAAAGGATTCCAAAGATCCTAAAGTTTCCAGATCCTCAACCCTGTTAGTGGTAATAACCCATTATAGCCAGTTGTTTAGCTTCATCCTCCACCTTTTGGAGGTGTCTGCAAGAAGATCCTAAATCTACTTATTGCAGAATGTGATATATCCAGTTCATATCAGAGTAGTTTAAATTTCTCATTCTCATTTCCTGGACACCTTTGCCATCTCCGAGTCCCTATGGGGAGAGGAGCGGTCAACAAATTAAAATTATTATTAATTATTATTATCTGATTTTTAAATATTTTATCTGCATCTTCTTTTTCACAGAGTGGTCTATAACAGGGATCTCCAACCTTTTTTGCACCAGGGGCCGGTTTCATTTTAAAGAAAATTCTGTGGACTGGCTGGCCTAGAGGAGGAGGGGGGGGGAGGGGGAACAGGCAGCGCATGCGCACGCGGGGGGGGGAGTCGGCTCACTTGGCCCTTTAGGGCAGTGGTGGGCAAACTTATTAGTCAATAGAGCCAAATATCAACAGTACCACTACTGAAATTTCTTTTGAGAGCCAAAAGGTGTGGCCTGTTTTGTGGGAGTGGCTCAGTGGTCATGTGACCCGGTGGGCGTGGCCAACTTGGAAAATGTGGTGAAACTCACTTAACAGTCTTACTTAGCAACCAAAATTTTGAGCTCAATTGTGGTCATAAGTTCTTTCTTTCTTTCTTTCTTTCTTTCTTTCTTTCTTTCTTTCTTTCTTTCTTTCTTTCTTTCATTTCTGGCTGGTCTTTGGTCTTCTGAAGATGGTAAAAATGGATTTATGGGCACTCGTTATATATAAAGGCAGCCCATGACTCTTTGGGATGCTGGTTTGAATCCAGGAAATGACTCAGAGGATGTGATTCCTTTGAAATGACCACTGGGAGAAAAATAGATCTTTAACCTGGTTAACCAAACAGGTAGCTTAAAGTGGAAGGAAATAGGAAAATAGATTTCTTCCTTTCCTTCCTTCCATTGCCTCCCTCCCCCTTCCTCCCTTCTTTCCTTCCCTCCCTCCTACCCTCCATCCATCTTTCTCTTTCTTTCTTTCTTTCTTTCTTTCTTTCTTTCTTTCTTTCTTTCTTTCTTTCTTTCTTTCTTTCTTTCTTTCTTTCTTTCTTTCTTTCTTTCTTTCTTCTTTCACCCCTCCCTTCCTCCTCCCTCCCCCTTCTTTCCTTCACTCCCTCCCTCCCTCCCACCCACCCTCCATCTTTCTTTTTATATATTTTTTTCTTTCTCTTTCTCTGTTTCTCTCTCTCTTTCTCTCTGTCTCTCTCTCCTCCCTCCACCCATCTCTGTCACTCTGTGTGTGTTTGTGTGTGTCTGATTCCCTCTCTCCCTCCCTCTCTCTATTTCTGTCTCTCTAAGTCTGTCTCTCTGTGTGTCTGTCATTCTCTCCCTCCCTCCCCCCCCCCCCCCCCCCCGTAAGCAGCAGAGGGGCCGGCATGTCAGCTGAGGAGGTTACGGCTGCCTCATCCTGCAGCGGGCGGGCAGGCGGAGGACCCGAGCCTGCGGCTACCTTAAGCGCCGCCGAGGCTGTCCGGGTGCCACACGGGGCTGGAAGAAAGGTGGGCGTGCGGCGCCCGATGGCCTCAGTGGTGCTTAAGGTAGCCGCAGGCTTGGGTCCTCCGCCCGCCCGCCCACTCGCTCGCTCACTCACTGCGGGATGAGGCGGCCGTAACCTTCTCAGCTAACATGCTGGTCCCTCCGGTTAGCCCCGGAAAGTGCGCCGTGGTGGCCATCGGAAGGAGCTGGTGGAGGCGCGCTCGGCCATCCTCTGCCCAGGGGGCTGCTCCCTCCTCCTCCTCTCCAGCCCTGCGGGCCGGTTCCTATCAAGCCGCGGACCGGCACTGGTCCGCAGACCTGGGGTTGGGGACCCCTGGTCTATAATGCACCTCCACAAAAGTGTCTATTGTTTCTCTTCCACTTATTGACAATCAGAAGCTTTCAGCAGGGTTTTTGCCCTTTATGCCATGCATGGTTTATATATAATACAATTCCCTCACTCCTTTCATTGTTTTTTTTCTTTGAACTTACTATGTTTTCAGGAGTTCCAATTATGAGTTCAATCCCATCAGAAACACTAACAATGTTGTATTTGCCAGATGACTTCAGGTCCTCTCTGTTTTTTCTATACATTGAGCATTGGTGTAGAAAAATTTGAACCCTTCACTGCTGCCCTTTTGGACTTGACTATAGCATCTCCTGGCACATTTCTAACTACTGCCTCCTTCCAATATGACAGTCAAATAAAGCAAGGGTCTCCAATCTTGGCAACTTTAAGTCTGACAGACTCCAACTCCCAGAATTTCCCAGCCAGCTTCTGTTGGCTGGGGAATTCTGGGAGTTGGAGTCCGCTAGGCTTAAAGTTGCCATGGTTGGAGATCCCTGAAATAAAGAATAAATTTTGCTCCATTTTCTAAACATTTTTGAAACCATTTCTTTACGTGTAACTTTATTAAATAAAATAACTTAATCTGACCATGATATCCATGCTTTTACATGAAATGACAGATTCCATATTTTTAAGAATATAATTCTTAAATTCGGAATCACATATATACCTTTATAAGATTTCTTCATGAGATTATATTAACATATTATTTGATCTAAAACAACGCTGTAAAGAGCAACACTGAATGATATAACATCCATTCCTTTTCAAATGTGATTTGAGGTAATACTGATGAATTAATTGTATTTTATAGCAAGTTTATTTCGCTTTTGTTTTTACACTTGGATTCATTCATTCGCAAGTGCTACCGTTTGGAAATGGATCTGCTTTTTCTTTCAGAGGAGATGCTGTTACACTGCCAAGATCTTGCCTCTTCCATTCGGTTGCTTAAAGCAAAGCATTTTAATATCGGTTTAGAGTTGGTTCGAAGGATTCAAGAACGCCTCCTGTCAATTCTGCATCATGCTACTCAGGTAATACCTGCCTAGGCAAGATATATATGGTAGTAAATGCATTTTTGCCAATTCAGTATTGCAGCAAAAATAAATGTGCTAAATCATTATATCTAGATTCTTAATGGTTCCATTTTCTTTAGGATAGTGTTTCCAGTATCTTGCTATATCCTGTCAATCTTTATTTTGTTGCAGGATTTCAGAGTGGGATTCCAGACTCGACAAAGCTCCGAACAGGGGGGGATTAAATTATCCAATGTACTTAATGGCACTTCTGCTTATAAACAGTAAGTTTTCTTATGGGGATATGTGAATAGTAAGCTGGGTTTCAGGTTTCTAGTGAGAAGCAGTCTGGCTAAGAGGAGCCTAATTCAACTATGTCGGCAACTATTCAGATAGATGGTATTTCTCAGTGGTTCTCATACAAATTGATTTATGACTATAGTGGAGTCTACCCATTACAGTCATAAGTTGTGATAGTCCTAAAGTGGGCCAACTATACTTTACTGATCTGATTATATGTCCTTCAATGTGACGATTGTTAAACAAAATGCTGCAGTCGTAAAGCAAACCCATTGTTTGCTATAAGCTGACTTTACTGAAAACCTGAGCTAAATGTCAGTTTTCAACAAAACTGTCTCAAAACACATCCATGTTACAGTCGGATGCTGCAAATGGCTTCCAATGTGAGCCAGTTGCCTGATGTCTGATTACTTGACCAGAGAGACGACTGTCAGACCTGCAGAATTGGGTTGAAAGTACCCTGAGGGAGATCTGTTTAACTTCAAACGGTTGCTATGCAACCAGTTGGAAGTTGAGGATTACCTATACCAAAGTACTTTCTGTCAACCAGGAGATGATTTACTTCTCCATATAAAATAACATTATATTTTCCATAACAAGCATATATATATGTTAGATTTTTTTAAGGGCTGAAAATAAAGAGACCAGGATGGATCCATTTCAGGCTTATTAGCCTTCTTCAGCTGGCCATACTCCTTCTACTGGGATTTGAACCAGGGCTTTCCAGCATTTGAGGCAAGCTTTCTATGCCTTGAGCTATCTGGTATCCCTGATACATCAGCCAATTTACAGGACTCTTAAATGAAGAATAATTATCTTAAATGAAGAATAATTATCCTGTTCAGGGTCCCTTTAAGGGGAGGAGACTTAACGTCATCCCTCTCTGCCCTTCGACTCAACCCAGAGATCATCCAGACAGAGAACCAAATTAGATTACTGCTGTGTGACATTTTTTAGATATGTGTTAGATTTTTTAAGGGCTGAAAATTATATATATATATATGTATGTATGTATGTATGTATGTATGTATGTATGTATGTATGTATGTATGTATATATATATATATATATATATATATATATATATGTATGAAGAATAATTATCACAGCTCCTGTTCAGAGGTCCCTTTATTTTCAGCCCTTAAAAATCTAACACACACACACACATATATATATATGAAGAATAATGATTACAGCTCCTGTTCAGAGGTCCCTTTATTTTCAGCCCTTAAAAATCTAACACACACACACACACACACACACACACACACACACACACACACACATATACATACAGAGAGAGAGAGAGAGAGAGAGAGAGAGAGATTTGGAACAAACAAGATGCTTTTGTGAGTGACAAAGGAAGCCATATTTTTGCTGCTCCTTGAGTAATGTAATGTATTATTATCATTTCTCCAGTTCATGATAGTATCAGTGTAACAATAATCTCTTGCATCTCTTAAAATAAAATTGGAAAAAACAAATACGGAGTTGAATTCTGTTAACGTTTAGAAAATCTAGTCTATCAATTGTGAATGTTAGTAGAGGCAGGTAGTCTGTTTGTTTATGGATTATATTACTTTCGAGTAACTGAAGGCAGTGTCATCATGTCATGTAAATGGAAAGTCCATGTCTTGCTTTTTGTTTGCCCAAATTTAGAAAATCTTTTAAGAATGGTTTTATATTCAGTAAGCTTATCCATTCTATAGTTCACTAGTCCCTTGCTAAATATCAGTAGAAATCAATACTAGTGAATTTTAACAGCAACGTTGGTGGAGGACCCCCCAAAATATGGTTTAGGGACCCCACAATAGCTAATCAAAAAATTTATATTGAGGAAAGTCCTTATTAACTCACTTCAAACATATTGGCGTGTAAGTCAAGTTTGATTCAATAAGTATCCTGTTGGAATTTAGAAGACTACTGTGACACTAAATTTGTTTCTGCACAGGCTGATTTTTGATGAAGGATCTGATTCACCTGATACAGATGATGGGGGCAAAGAGGAAGATGAGGAAGATGAGTATGTTCCAGAGTGGCAAGAAGAATATGATGAAGACCTCGATGATGATGATGATATTTCTTATGATGATGAATCAGAAAATCTAGAGAGAGATTGCTTTTTTTTTGACGATGAAGATGAACCATTTGATTAGGGTTCACCTTTGGACTTTCCAAATTCTGAAGAAGAGGAAGCTTCAGGCGATCTTGTCCCTGCTAATTCTGCTACTATCATTGTCACAAATGGCAGGGAGAGAATTTCAGTTAATTGGGAGTCAATTATATGATCGTTTACAATTAAGGGCACCTTCTCTTTGAGATAGATCTTTGTGGCTGTTGGAAAATTTACAGTGCCTGATTACATACAAAGTTCATTAGCCAAATAAACAAATGAAAAAGCTGGGGAGCAGTGAAGCTGCAGGACTGCAAACTTTCTTAGAGAATAAGACTAGGCTCCGGTCTAGAAAAAAGGCCATTGCCTCAATTCCAACGCAGGCTTCCATTTTAAGAGAGCGCTATATATCATCAATTTATGTGAAAGTTTGCACAGCATCCCTTCCCATATTCCCTGTACCTTATTGCTCATTAGCTAATACTTACGCAAAGGTTTTGTTTGATAAATATATTTGAATTTATTATTTTGCCCAACATTGAGTTAAAATTCTAGGACCTAATAGCAATACAGCCTTATTTATGAGTGCCAGTTCAGTTTTGCTCTCCAATAGTGATTCATACAGTAAATACATGAATGTGTGCGTGTGTATGAACACAAATGTACATAAATATGCAAAGTCTCTAAAGAGGCTTCTTGTCTGTCTGAACCATTTTCGTTTCCATTCTAACACAGCTCCAAAACAATGAACGGAGATTTTGATTTCATTGCAATATAAATTATTCTATAAGATTCAGTGCCAGGGACAATTATATTCTCTAATTAGTGAAAGGGCAACTTAGGACATTGATTGTGCGTGAATCACTTGAATTGCATCTTATTTGGACAAAAATTGTGTGTGCTTGTGTGCATACGTGCGGATGCACGCTTGCATATAATGCTTGCTTATGAATGTTGATAAGCTGATGTTTTTTTTTAAATAAAACAACTCCCAAACTTGGTTAAAATGCCCTACTATGGCCCTATTGGATAAATCTGTAGGTTGCTTATGTTTTGAACTGAAATGGTTTTGTATTTTGTATGGAACTCTTTCATGAAGATATTTTTTTTCTTTAATGTTCTTTTGCCATTTGGAATGCACTCTTGCAGGTGGGAATTCTGCAGGATATAGATGTTCAGAGGGTTCATATATACAATTTAAACACATGTATACATACATATATGTGTGTGTATATGTATGCAGGAGCTAAAATTGTTTGGAGTATTATGCTTTCTCTTTTCTTGAAAATGAAAAAGAACCCCAAAATTATACAAATTCTGTTTATGAAATAAACCGGTTTTCTTCTGTTTCTCTTTTTATATGCTTTTCTTTGATTCTGCTTTGCTATTCTTTCTTAGTGCCAAAATGTTAAATGGGAATGGGAAGGTTGTTGTTGGGAGAAGCCCCATAATCTTGGAAGTATCTAGTTAAAAGAAATTTTTGCCATGATGCCATTTTCTCTGTTTCTCCAGCTCAGCAGATTTCTAATACTTCATCGTTTACAGATAACAGAAGAATGTGTATGTGCAATGTCACAAGATCCATCTTTTACACTCTAGAGCAAGTGTGGGGTTTTAATGGGATGTAGGAATGAGCTGCGGGAAAGGAGGAAGAGCCATAGACTACACATAGACTACATGCAAAAGTCCATTGAAGCAGAGGGAATGTGGAAGGTGTTTTAGAAGGGACTCTTCCTAATTTTCTGAAGTGTAAAAGAAAAGGGAGAAATACTTTCAGACTTGCAAGAATCTGTTAATGCAACCTTACAATAAAGATAGAGCTAGTATTCACTATCATACCTTGTCTGAACTATATCTGATTCAGAGATGGTATTCAGCCTGTTCGGACTGGTTCTGGTGAACTGGTAGTGGAAATTTTGAGTAGTTCAGAGAACTGGCAAATACCACCTCTGGTTGGCCCTGCCCTCCCGATCCTGCATCCCTGTCCTATATTCCCTTGGTTTTTAGCTCACTGGATTGCTGCACCTCAGCTGAGCTAAACAACAGCTCAGCTCACCAGCGCTGACATCAAGGATGGTCCTTGAATACTGCATGCAAAGTGTGTGTTAGGTGCATGTACACGCAAAGCCTCTCATAGAATCAGTAGGAAAGGATTTGGAATCTCACTGTAGATCTGATTCCACCCAAAAACAGTTTTTAAGAAAAAAAAAATTGCATAAGTTTCCAAAGTGGAGACAATTTTGTAGTAGTGGATGTCTATCAGTTATGAAAAGTTACAAATACATATGTTAGTTGTGGATATTGAATTTTAAGTTTCTTTTAATTTGAAATTGTCATGCAACATCTCTTTTTTCTGTTTTTATATATGCCATAGTTTAAATTAACTGTTCCAGCAAATGTACCCATTACTATTATTTATGCTATATTGACCATATTTTTCGAAGTATAACACTCACCATTATCTCCCCTAAAAGAGAGTGAAAATTTGGGTGTGCCTTATACACCGAATATAGCCCCGCCTATCCTTTGGACTCTGCCTCCCAGCAATTTATCTCCTTGGAGCAAACAGGAAAATGGGGTTTGCGGGGGCGGGGGGGGCGGGGGGGGCAATAGGCTATGGCAATCCCTGCAGCCTGAAACAGCTGATCATGGGGTGGCCTGTGCTGAAATTGAAAGTGAAACTGCTGTTTGCTGCAAGGGGCAAATTGCTGGGAGACAGAGGCAGATTTTTTTCTTCTTCTAATCAGGCTAAACTGAAACATGTTTGCTCTTTGCTGCAAGGAGGTAAGTCAAAAAGTATAAATGCCTATAGAATGTTCAAATTATTACTTATTTTTTAAAGACTGTTTTATTATTGTCCTAGACAACTTAACAAATGAAGAAGCTTTTTAAAATAAATACTTGATCTGAAGAGGCCCAGTGCTATTGTATCTTCTTTTAAATAGCAGAGAATAACGTATACATCCAGAAAGCCACATCAATTTTAACAGCGTCTGTATAAGTATAGTCTGAAATGTGACACTACAAATAGCGTATGTCGTCTGTGCTGTTTGCTGCAAGGAGGAAAATTGCTGGGAGGCAGAAGCAGACTCCCGCCCCCCCCCCCTTGTTTTCTTCCACAAAAGCTAGGTGCATCTTACACTTTGGAGTGTCTTATACTCTGAAAAATATGGTATATATCACTTGTCATCTCATAAAGAGAGAAGGCATTAATGATAGATAAAACATGTCTTGGAAATATTCTAGAGAAAAATATATATAGCTTGTGTACATTAAAAATAAGACATTGTAAAGCTGTTCTTTGTTACCTCCCCACTTTCAAAAATGCATATATAGGATATTGGGAGCACAAACCTTTGCTTTGAATGAACAAATCAGATAATACATTTCAAATAACCAACACTGAGAATCATTGACTAGATTTGCACATACTGAGCCATTGTTAAATGATGGTTGACTAAGACCCACTTAAGGTTTTACACACTTTATGAAAGCATAAACCATATTTATAAGCCACAATGGATGGGTAAACATACTGCTCTTAAATAAACTACATTAAGTTTGGTCCAAACTTGTATGAACTCAGACCCTTAATTGCTTGGTTGAATTACATTGTTCTGATGGAAACCAGAAATACAGCCTTTCCTAGAAAAATGTCCATAAAATTTCAGTTAAAAAAATGGTTCAAGAATGCCGTAATATGACAGTTTGTAAAGAGGAACCCATGTCTACTAAGAAAATGTCTTAAATGCCATTGCTCTGAGGGGTGTGGTTTTGAACCTGGAGGCATGCAGATGTGAAACTCTATGCTGGAAGAAGATACCAGCTCATCATATGAACAGTACGGTTTTGAGATGTATGGATTCTCTAACAGCTACATTGAATGACATGTGAAATGTACTAGCAATGATATCAAGAATGCACATGTAAAAAAAAGACCTTTTATTGTGAAGGGAGAATGTTATCTGGGAGGAGTTTGACTCTGTGACTCCCGAGGATGTAGACAGGATTTTGGGTAGGCTTAGTGCTGCCACATGTTTATTGGACCCGTGTCCCTCCTGGTTGGTGCTGGCCACCCGGGAGGTTACACGAGGCTGGCTCCAGGATATTATCAATGCTTCTTTGAGAGAGGGTTTCTTCCCCACCGCTTTGAAAGAGGCGGTGGTGATGCCCCTCCTCAAGAAGCCTTCCCTGGACCCGGTGCTTTGGCAAATTATCACCCAGTCTCTAACCTTCGCTTTGTGGCAAAGGTTGTTGAGAGTGTGGTGGTGCAACAGCTTCCCAGGTAACTGGATGAAGCTGTCTATCTTGATCCATACCAGTCAGATTTCAGGCCTGGGTACCGCACAGAAACGGCATTGGTCGCATTGGTTGATGATCTCTGGAGGGCTTGGGACAGGGGTTGTGGAGTACCCCAGGGGTCGGTCTTCTCACCCCTTCTGTTCAACATTTATGTGAACCGCTGGGCGAGATCATCCGGGGTTTGGGGGTAAAGTTCCATTAGTATGCTGATGATACGCAGCTGTACATTTCATCCCCAGACCACCCCAATGTTGAACTTGATGTGATGTCCCAGTGCTTGGAGGCCGTGCAGATCTGAATGGGGAGGAACAGGGTCAGGCTCAACCCCTCCAAGACCGAATGGCTGTGGTTCCCGGCATCCCGTTACAGTCAGCTTGTTCCATTGCTGGCTATGGGGAGTGAGACCTTAGCCCCCACAGGAAGGGTTCGCAACTTGGGTGTCCTCCTGGATGCACGGCTGTCCTTGGAAGATTGTATGACAGCTGTCGCCAGGGGGGCTTTTTATCAGGATCGCCTGATCTACCAGTTGAGCCCCTTCCTGGATCGGGATGCCCTGCGCACAGTCACTCACGGCCTCGTGTCTTCTTGTCTGGACTACTGCAATGCTCTCTGCATGGGGCTCCCCTTGAAGAGCATCCGGATGCTCTAACTGGTCCAGAATGTGGCCACGTGGGTAATTATGGGGGTAACGCGACACTCCCATGTAACACCCCTCCTGCGTGAGCTACACTGGCTTCCGGTGGTTTTCCGGGTGTGATTCAAGGTGTTGGTTACTATCTTTAAAGTGCTCCATGGCTTAGGACCTGAGTACTTACGAGATCGCCTTCTGCCACCGAGAGCCTCCCACTGGCCAGTACTCTCCCATAGAGAGGGTCTCCTCATGATGCTGTCAGCTAAACAATGTCGACTGGCAACACCCAGGGGGAGAGCCTTCTCTGTGGGAGCACCTGTCCTCTAGAATGAATTGCCTCTGGAATTAAGAACTATCCCTGACTTACGCACTTTCCGCTGTGCTCTCAAAACCTTTTTTTTCCAACAAGCTGGGCTGGCATAAAAATGAATTTTTATTAATGAACTTTTATTAATGATTTTTTATTAATTTTAATCGGGGTTTGTTTGGTTTTTTAATTTTTAAGAGAGGCCAAATTGTTTAATATGCTTTTAAAACTGTTTTTTTAACTTTTATATATCTGTTTTACTTTGGCTGTACACCACTCCTTCGGGAGTAGGGCGGTATAAAAAACTAATAAACGTAAACCTAAACCTAAACATCACCTGTTACAGGGAAGACTTCAATCTCTTGTGGAATGAATGCCCATTTTGCAGTGACATATCAATCAACAGTACATTTACTCTCTCCAGGCAAAGGATTCTTGGAGTGGTGGGTGAACTTTTTAAGAGTTGTCAGATCTGTACCAACAAAAAGAAGTCGCCATCCTGAAGCAGATCCCGAAAAAGATTAGAGAGGTGAGGAGGAAGTATTCCTTCTTATCTAAAAAATTGTTTAACCAGGGGATTTGGTTCAGGTGGGTGATGCCAGAAGGGATGTTGGTCTTCTGGGAAGGAGGAAGAGTAAGGATTAAAACAGTTGCTGAGGCGGAAGCCTTTCTTAAAAAACATTCCTCCATCCTGGAGGAAGAAACAGGAGGAGCGGAGGGGGCCACGGCCCCGCCCACTGGGGGTCAGAGAGGAGAACAAGAAGACACAATTGCCAAGAGACTTAGATCTAAAAAATGACTTTTTTTATTAATACAGTATAACTTTTGTCTGGATGTTTGTACATGATTGCCTGCATAGAATTGAGAATTTATAATGATGTATGCATTTTTCTTCACCTTGTAGTATTATTGAAATATGTATTATCAATGTTTTGTTAAGAAGCCCCGGAGGGGCCAACGATCTCGACGTGAAAGTTCTCAAAATATTTTTTTACTTCACCTTACCCTACCCTACCTAAAAAATTTGTAAAACTCAATAAAACTTTTGCAATAAAAAAAAAAGTTGTCAGATCTGAAGTACCAGGGGGCAATTAAAATGTCCATATTTGAGTGGACAGCTAATTAAATTTTTCTATACCTAGTGGCTGTTATATGCCTATGTTTCCTGCACTATATTCTATATTCATAGTAAGGAAAGAATGTGTTAGTAAACATGTTTTCAAGAAATGTCTGCTGCTTGAATACCACCAATATAACATTTTGTACAATATTTGAGTTATAATTTGATGTAAATTGTACAGATTTAGTCCACATTCTTCTTGCTGTGTTGAAATTTTATCGCTAAAGTTTAGCATCTCTATCATAGTTTTTAATGTCTATCTGTCTTCATATCTCTATTCCATAAGCATCTGTGATGTCCATTGGCAATGTGGTGGGATTCAAATATTTTTACTACCGGTTCTGTGGGTGTGGCTTGGTGGGCATAGCAGGGAAGGATATTGTAAAATCTCCATTCCCACCACACTCCAGGGGAAGGTTACTGCAAATTCCCCATTTCATCCTGATCAGCTGGGACTCAGGAGGCAGAGAATAGATGGGGGCAGCACCAGTCAGATGGTATTTACAGGTTCTCCGAACTACTAAAAATCTCTGCTACCGGTTCTCCAGAACTGGTCAGAACCTGCTGAATGCCACCTCTGATTGGCATGGAGGCTTTGGCTATTTTACTGCTTTTTCATTTTTGCACATTTCATTGTCTTGTTATCCAGTTTCAATGTAGGAAAAACCCTCCAATTTACTAGATAGCCCTCAACTTAAAACTACTTGTTTAGTGACCATTCAAAATTACAACAGCATTGAAAAAAGGGGTTTATCAGTTTTCACTCTTACAACCATTGCAGCATCCACAGTCGTGATCAAAATTAGGACACTTGGCAAGTGGCATGTATTTATGACAGTTGCATTGCCTTAGGGTATGTGATCACCATTTGTAATGTTCCAGCCAGCTTCTGAGAAGCAAAGTCAGTGGGAGAACCCAGATTTCCTTACTGATCGCATCACTCACTTAACAATGGCAGTGATTTGCTTAACAACCATGGCAAAGAAACATTGTAAAATGGAACAGCTCACTTGGAAGAACTGCCTCAGTAACAGAAATCTGGGGCTCAGTTGTGGTCCTCAGTGGAAGACTTACCTGTATGTTGGGGACATAATTCCCATAATTAAAAATAAAATTAATAAATATATGTATGTGCATTATTTTTAACTGCATTTAATAATGATGAATGAGTCATGAAAATACTTGAGGGATAAAACAGGGAAATAGGTTGAAATAAACTTTTGTTCCCTCGGCCACCTCAGCAAGCGAAAGACCTAGTAGGAGTGAGTTGATGAACTATTTGTGCATGGTGTCCACTTATGTGCTGGAAGCGATCAGGGTTTTCCATTTATCAGAAGGTAATCGTATCCGGTCAGCAACAATCCCAGACAAGAGCAAATAAGTACAGACAATCCTAACATGTTGTGATGTGAGGTTTGGAGTTTTGCAGTCCAGTTACTCTTCAAAGGCAAGGCAGAAGGCTCGGAGGGCTTGAAGGAGGGTTCATATCGCTGCCCCTACACGAGGCACTTCGTGTAACGGCGCGCCCGCACCGTGGAGAGGCAGCCCTGCCGCGGCGCGTGGGATCCACGGGAGATCCCGAAGGAAGCCGGCAAGGTAGGGCGGGGCGACGCTGCGGAGGCTGGAGCTGATGTCAGGCACGGCGGCGGCCGCTGCTGCTTCTGCGCGTAGTGCATTGTGGGCGAATCCCGCTAGCGGAGCCTCCTCCTCCTCCTCCCTTCTGCCGCCGCGGACCCATCCCGAGGCCGGTGCGGGAGGGGGGAGGATGCTCCCCGGGCGGCCCCCACAGGAGGAGGCAGCTTCCCAGACGGTCCCAGGCAGGGCAGGGAGCCACGCGCCGGTGCCGCACTGACCGAGGGCAGCTGGTAGAGGATGCACCACCCTCGCCAACGGCTGCGGCAAGGACCAGGTGAGCGCCGAGGGGACGGGCTGGCCTGCCCGGAGATTGGGGGATTTGTGAGGCGGGACTACGGCCCCGCTATCCCCCTAATCGAACACTTGGGGGAGCGAGGAGGGGGCTGGGGCCCAGGAGGTAGGGCCGTGCCTGGACCCCTCCTCTGAAGTGTGGCCTAGTGGTGCATTTTGGGAGTTGTAGTTATCTCTCTCCTTGGAGGGGGTGGGGGGTGGGGGCAGAGACGGAGACTGGAGCCACGGCGTGGCGGGGATCTTAACCTCCCAGGATGCCTCGGGGCTGGATTGACGGTGTGTTTGGCCAGTCGCGGTTCGGAGCAGCCTCTGAGTGGGGTGGAAACGGCCGAAGGCTGGAAGCGAGTTTGGACGAACTGCAGTGCAGGCAGAGGGTGGAGGGGGGGGGGGGGAGGGAGGCGAGGGGGCGGAGCTTTTCAAGGGCGGGCCTCGTGGTCTACCTGAGAGGCCGGGGGCGGGGCTCTGATGGTTGACTTTTATCGCCCCGGGAAACGCTTAGACGGCGGGGTGGAAGTAAATGGAAGCGCCTGAGCATCTTTTTTTCTTTCTCTTTTTTCTTTTAACAATGATGGGTGTGTAGACGGAGAACATGAGTCATTGGCCTGAGTTGGGAGCCGCTCAGGTGAAATAACCATACAATTTTTTTGTATGGAAGATCTGCCCTTTTTCAAAAAAAGTGGAGCTGTATTTCTTTCTCAGTGGCTTTGGAAATTTTCAGACATTCCAGAAATCTCTGCTTTTTGGAAAACCTACATTAACTTTATGAAAAGAAAAAAGTGGTGATGATCAGATTGCTGCGTGTGCACACACACTTGCCCTTCCTCAAATTTGCTTGAAGTAGATGTTCCCCTGTATGCCATTTCAAATGTAATCCATCCTTTGGATTTGTTAATAGGAGCATCTTTTAAAAACAATTATTCCTGGACGGATGCACAGACTGATGCTTTAAATAAATGTTGAAAGATATGATTGGATTTTGCAAAAAAGGCTGGGATTGGAGATTCGGAAATTATGGTGAAGTATTAATGGCAAATTTACTTAGATGTGGTGACTTTTTCTCCCTGATTCCTTTGAGTTGTTCTTAGGAGGGGGATGCAGATATGAGAAAAAGTGATAGAAAGGCTTTGCAGCTTGAGCTGAATAGGTAGCATAGTTTTGTTTGGGATGAAATTTCTGATTATCTAATAACAAAGCTTTTATGTGACAGTAACAGATTAGTCTCAGGTTCTTCATACTTTTAGATTGAAGTTTTGTATTTGCAAACGAGAACTTTTTCTTTTATCATTCCATTAGGTACTATAAACCACTGCTATCTCCTTTTTTAGATCAATTTCAGTTATTCTTTTTATTATTATTAACCTGTTCTTATTCTTATACATCAGTTTTATTTGGAGTGGTTTCTAATCTGTTATCTCTTCTAAAATACAATATTTCACTACACACGTATCTTCCAGATACAGTTGTCTGCAGTGATACACAATCTGGTCACTTCTTAAATTTTGAATTTCATACTTCTGCGTTTGGGAGAAAGTTAAGTTAAATATTTGTAATTTTGCTGCCAGCTTAATATATTTCAAGGCATAATCTAGAGATTTGGTCACTGTAAGAGCATAAGTGAATCCTGGATCACCCTGCTCAGTGTTTTATTATGTCAGTTCTGATTGAGAAAGGAGTTTCAGTAATCCAGGAAATTGAAGTTTCATTTCTAGAAATTTATGTTTTGTTGTGGGTAGATATTAAGGTATAGGGACATTAGAACATTTGAAAGATGATTTGAACCAGACAATTTAGGCCCGGATTTCATACAAACCTTGATTAATTTGATGAACTAAAATGTGTATGTTAGATTATTAAATACAGAATTTAAGTTTGTTTATTTAAGTATACCAGTAACTGAATTGAGATAGAAGAAAATATTTGTCATTAAAATCAGTTTTTAAAAAAAGATTCTGATATTGTTAAAGGAATTATTGATGCGGTATGCCATGATTGGCACTTTTATGCTAATGTCCCAGTATAGTATTTCCAGACACTAAAGTAATTGAAAATTAAACTGTAAACTTTATAGTGTTATATAAACCTGAGGTTATTAACATTTAGACTACAATGCCGTTCTGAGTGTGCAATCTTAAAAATAATTTTGTAAGACACTAATAACATTCTAAAATGATTTACAAATGGAAATTGTTTGAGTAGAACAATATTTTTCCTGAGATTATAAGAAATTGTGTTCTATAGAGGAATATCAAGCACAGCATTTTGCCTGGAAATGGCCTTCTAGAATTTTGGGCAGAGGTTTTCCTAGCTCTGATGGCAAAGTCAAGGGCTGAATTTGATCCCTTTAGATATGAAACATATATTATATCTCTGACCTGCAACTTCTAATAACTGGAAGCTGATGCATTAGAAAAGGGGTAGTCAACCTTTTTATACCTACCACCCACTTTTGTATCTCTGTTAGTAGTAGAATTTTCTAACCACCCACTGGTTCCACAGTAATGGTGATTTATAAAGTAGGGAAGTTAATTAAATTAAAAAAAGGAAAGTGCTTCAGTATGGGACAAAACCCCTACCGCCCCCCATGAAAGCTGGAATGCCCACTAGTGGGCGGTAGGGACCAGGTTGACTACCACTGAATTAGAACATTGTACTAATATTAATGTGTTTACAGCTTTCTTATGTTTTGGGAATCTAGACATACTCTTCTTCTTAAAAATACGTTTCACAGGTTTTGTATTTTTACTGCTTTTAGTAACCATAAAGTTAAATTATATGAATTTTTAAATATCTGATTATGTCAAAGTTTTAATTATGGACAGAGTACTAGCATTTTTGGAGTAACACCTTCTTAACTGATAAATTTAGCTAAGTATACTACGGAGATAATTGACCTGGTTAGAGGGCTTGGTTAAACCTGGAATTCATTGGGAGCTGGCAGTTGATCAGGGAAGATCTTTCTCCTCACTTATTTTCCTCATGCAAGGAGGAATGTGCTTTCTGATGTAGCCATATTGGCAGGATTATTTTTTGTTATGACCTACATGTTACTTTTCCCCTTCAAAGGAAGACAATGGCACATGGATGGTACTCCACTGATGCTTCTCAAAGAGAGTAGATGAGACTTGAAGAAAATTTGACTAGATGATGTTGAGGGACCTTGTAGGAGTGGGAGGGGTCTTTGTTGACGTCTGGATAGCTATCCCTGATGTAAGGGCTATGTGGTAGTGAATGAAAAAGCAGTTTAGTACAAGTACATTTTAAGATGCGATTTCTGTAAAATACATGCATTGGTTGTTTGCAGAGATTTGTATTAAGAATTAGATGTGGGAGTTAAACAAAGCATGTGAAGACCCAGTCCTGTTAACTATCTGCACAAAAGGCATGATTGCAAAGTTATATGAATAATTTACATAATACAATTTCTGTTTCCTCAGGTGGTGCCAGAACTAACTCCATTGGCATTAATGGAGCTTTTTTAGATGTATGGAGGAGATAGTGAAATAAATGTTGGGAGGAAGTTTTATCCCTTCCTTGTTGTTTGCACCAGGGGTCTCCAACCTTTGCAACTTTAAGTCTGAAGGACTTCAGCTCCTAGATTGAAGCTGGCTGGAGAAGTCTGGGAGCTGAAGTCCTTCAGACTTAAAGTTGCAAAGGTTGGAGACCCCTGGTTTACACTACTGGAAACAGAATTCAGAAGTGGAGCTGCATGTTATACATTTAATACACTATATAATAAATTATTATATAACTCAGTAGTAGTAACAGTTTCTGAAATTTTACCTAGCACAGCTACATAAAATTCTTTAACTGAAGACTTCAAATTTTGGCTTTGGATAGCTGTAACTTGCTTTACTAAGGGAGATAAATGAATAGACATGAGACCTAAGCTGATTACATATGATTGTAAGCCCAAATATACTCTAAACTGTATTATGCTTAGAATACACAAAATCAGGAAAAATGATAGCTCTGACTAAAAGCTCCTCATGATAATAATAGATTTAGGCTGTTAAATATCTCAAAAATAATATTCTGAGTGAGAAACATGCAAAATAATTTAATCAACATTTCCAAATTAATTATGATTGTTAATGTTGAGAACATAATATGATAGTCATGAGTTTAACATATGCCATTTATATTTACACTAGATAAAAATTTCCCTCCTAACCAACTTTAATTTGGTACTATTTATTTCTTGTGGTACATTTCTCAGCATAACTCTCTAAAGTATGGGCTGCAGCCAAACTAGAGTGTATCTCCCTAGTCAGAGCTTTATAAATTCATACATGATGTAAATACACTTTCTTCTTACAATATTAGGTCTTAACCATCATTCAAAATGGCAGGATGATGGAATTTTGAAATCAAATAGATGTATTTCATTATGCAGTGCATGGTTAACTTGTCGAAGATACAAATGCAAAATATAAATATAGATTATATATAATCTATAGACAGGGTCGTATTTTTTTTTTGACCCCCGAAATAAGCAGTTGGCCTTTTTTTGGGAAGCTCTTATTATTTTTGAGTTGCAGGAGGTGGCAAGCATGGTCACCTCATGGCTGCTGCTGTGTTGCTATATTTTCAGGGAGGGCTTACTTTTGGAGGAGGGTTTATTTTAGTGCATGCACTCAAAAGCCTGATTGGGCTTATTATCTGGGAAGGTCTTATTTTCAGGGAAACAGAGTGTGTGTGTGTATATATATATGTGTGTGTGTGTGTGTGCATGTGTGTATGTGTATATATGTATATATGTATATATGCTGGCATTGCTTGCTATAAATGCTTGCTATAACATTTCCATGCCTTATACACGGGAAAATACCCGAAGCAAGCAATGCCAGCATACCTACACCCGTGAAAATCTACGAAAGCAAGTATATATGTATATATCTATATGTCTATATGTGTATATATGTATATATGTATATATGTAGGTATGCTGGCATTGCTTGCTTCGGGTATTTTCCCGTGTATAAGGCATGGAAATGTTATTGCAACGTTTCGACAAGATCTCACTTGTCATCGTCAGGCTTTGGTCTGACGATGACAAGTGAGATCTTGTCGAAACGTTGCAATAACATTTCCATGCCTTATACACGGGAAAATACCCGAAGCAAGCAATGCCAGCATACCTACACCCGTGAAAATCTACTAAAGCAAATATGTATGTATGTATGTATGTATGTATGTATATATCTATATCTATATCTATATATATGTGTGTGTGTGTATATATATATGTATATATGTATGTTAGTTTTATGAGCTGATCAATAAATTTAAATTTGAGAGACCAAGATAGATCTATTTCGAGCTTATTAGCTCTCATCAGTTGGCCACACCCCACTGGGATTCGAACCGGGGCATAATTGAAAAAAACAATTATGCATATATGTATGTATGTATATATATATATATATATATATATATATATATATATATATATATATATATATATATATATATATATATATATATACATATGCATATATGTATGTATGCATATATATATATGCTGGTATTGCTGTCTTTGGCTGTTTTCCCGTGTAAGCGTGAAATTGTTATTGCAGCGTTTCGGCAAGATCTCACTTGCCAAAACGTTGCAATAACAATTTCATGCTTACACGGGAAAACAGCCGAAGACAGCAATACCAGCATACCTACACCCGTGAAAATCTACGAAAGCAAATATAAATATAAATATACAAATCACGGGAGAACGAGACTATCAGTGGCTAGAAATTAATGACTAAACATTGCCACTAGTTTCAGAAACAATCAGGGTGGGTTTGATTTAAAAGAAGTCGATTTAAATCATGCTTTAAATCACTAGTAAAAAGGCTTTTTTAAAGAGCAACTGTCATCTCTGTCCCGAAGCAGCTCCTCCTCTGACCCGCTGTTGACTCACTGACAGTCATAGTATTGCTGAATATACAGCCTCATGCTACATAACTGAGCTCCATTTCATGCTGAATAAACTAAATTATTAATGTATCTTAAATAGAAAACTATCTTGAGATAGATTTCCCCCCCAAAAGCATTTTATTAAAATAAATTTTATAAAAATAAAAAAAATACAATTTAAATTAAAAAAGCTGATTTTAATTTTAAAAATCTGATTTTTTTTTTATTTTTAAAAATTGATTTTTATCCACTCTGGAAACAATCACTTGATAACAATTTCCAAAGCATATGAGCAGAAAAGTGCTGTTGTGTGGGCTTCTATTAACAGTTAGTCAGCCCTTCTACAAAGCAGAATCCTGGGCTAGATCTGCTTTGGTTTGATCCAGGATGGTTGTCATGATCTTGTCACTGCTTTTGGAAGCACCCCATAAATTCAAAGCTGTATTCAGAGAGATAAATAGCTGTGTAGATCCTTGAAGAAGCACTTCACTTTGCGCGTTTGATGAAACTCCTTCAGTGTTCCTCCACAAAGCAGAACCTACTTGTGAATACTGTATTCTGCAATGATTGAAAAAATCATTTTGCTGGCTTTGGACACTTTTCTGTGTATTTCTGTTGTTTTTTTTCCTGGTAAGAAAGCCACCCTCTTTGATCCTTTAATTAATGGCATTTGAGATAGAGTACCTTCCTTTCCCACATTACAACACTACTTTACTTGAAGTGATTGCAGCTGAAATGGTTCTGCAATATTTTATTCATTTATAGTACATTTTATCCTTCTTACTGTAGAAGCATTTTGAAGTGGTATACTATAAGGCAGTGCACACTTTGAAAATGATCTGTAAGGAGTGCTTTGGACTGGAACTGTGAACTGTTTTCTTACAATGGTTCCACTTTTCCCCCAGGCTTGAATCTGGTTCAAGAATATTTCGGCATGTTCTAGATAAGGACTGTCAAATTCAAGGTTCGGGAGGGGGGTTCAGAGCTGGCCTGTGGGGTGTTTAGATCTGGCCATGGGGCTACCCTGGAAATAGCAAAGGACTGGCCTGTGATGCCTCCTGAGCTCCATTTTCGCTGGCAGAGGGTTGCAGGAGGTTGTTGCAGTCAAAAACTGAGCTTGGGAGCCCATTTTTGCTGGCAGAGTGCTTGAACCTCCACAGGTGCCCCTGACATGAGTGACATTGAACTGGACATACCTACCTTGGCCATGCCACCCGGGGCCCCCAAGGTCAAACACAACCCTGATGTGGCCTTCAATGAAATTGAGTTTGACACCCCTGTTCTAGATGTATCCTTGCACATATTTTTTTCTTGGTGACTTTCAAAAATTTGATATTATATCTTGCTTGAGCATAGGAAATTTTTACTGAATTTAAAGAGTACTATACATGAATAGGAGTAGATTGTTAATCTTATTGAGGCTTATATTCATTAACATCAGGGCAGGATCTCATAATTTATAGAATTTCCTTTTGATTTTCTCACACTGATTGTTTCAGTGATAGATTTGATTGAAAAGTCATATTTAATTTCTCTTAAAATTAACCTGTGGGAAAAGCTAGGTTAGTTATTAGACAAAACGGTGCTTTTCACTAATATTTTTCATTTCTTGAATTACCAGTTCTTAATGATATTCTGATCCTGCTCTTGATAACCCTCAATAAATTATTTGTTCATTATTATCCAAGAAAATTATGTTTTATGACCTTCAGCCAAGTAGACAAAATATTTTTATAAAACAAAGCAAAAATTGATTAGCAGGTTTTGGAAATTAATAAAAGTGATGGTGGAAATGGTAAGCTTATGTTGTTTACCAGAAATGTCAGCTTCACAGCCTTTTTCTTTAAAGCTGCAGTTAGGTGCATGAGGGAATATGCTATATTTCTTTCTTTATATAAAGCTCATACAGTATGTGTGGGATGCATGAGGAAGGCAAGCATCCCCTTTTCAATACTACCAGAAATGTCAGAGTAGTTACTTGTAGCAGCTAAAAGATGGAAAATCTTAGTCATGAATTTCAAAATTCTATTACTTTACCCTACAGGAATAAAGGGTATTTTTGGAATTCATGCTGTTTCTCTTTTTTTAGCCTTGCCCTACCTCAAAGAGCTGGGAATAGCATAGCATAGCATAGCATAGCATAGCATAGCATAGCAATAAAAACTTGTCAGAATGTCTGTCTGCCCCACTTTATACTAAACAAAGTTAAGGTGCAGCTATTTTGAATTTCTTTCTCATGCTAGTGTACCCTTTCTCTGAACTGAATTGTCTTTTATCCTTTTAAGAGTTCTTTGGTCCCTTCCCGTTGCCAGATCTACATTGTTTCACAGGCAAGCAGGTCAACAAAGATGTTCTTGTCATTCTTATAGTTCCATCCAGTAAGATTAAGTCCACTGGGAGCTAATAATCAAATCTGTTTCCCTAAATTCTGAAATCAACAGATTCTACTGAGTTAGTCTGATCCCTGATGACTATATGGAATTTGTTGTTGTTGTTTTTAACCATGTAGTTGTGTCTGACTCTTGGTGACTCTATAGGCAGTGCTCTTCAGTCTACTCTGTCAAGCACAGCTTTTTTCAAATGTTGAATGTTCAACTTCGTATCAGATTTGATGTTACTAAGCCAGTGTGTTCTTTGCTTGCCCCTAATTTGTCTACTAACCATTCCTAGTATCATTCCCTTCTCCAATGAATTTGGAATTTACCTTGCCTTAAATATTTAATTTCTCATTCTAAAATAAAATATTTCATCCAAAATGTTTCAGAAGGGTTTGGGGAGAATTATTCATAGATGTTTCATTAGGATCTCTCATAAAATCCTATATATGACTCAGCATTTTGCCAAATAAAATCTTGGTTTGGAGCACCTATAAATGCTGTGGGGAAAGGAGATGCAAGCATTCTATGTTATTTCTTTGTAGCACTGGGCAGGCAGGGAGAATTGAAGAAGGAAAGCTGATTTCAAGTGAGTGAGGGTGCACATGTTGCAATTAGGTAGCACCTCCTTAAAACTGAACAGATCTTTTTCTGTGTTGCAGCAGCCTTGTGATTTCTGGAAAGGATGCAAATTCTTTAGGAGTTGTTGACAGGTGCTGTGTGACTGCCCTGGATACTCTGAATAATTTTTTCCTCTTTAAATCTAGACTGTTCCTCGTTCTTCTTTGCTTTGGGTATATCAAAGCAGCTGCCAAGATTCTCCTATGTTGCAGTGGGATATAAATAAAATGTATGTCTTGATAAATCAGCTTTGATTAATATTTTAGTGGTTTAATGGGGAATTCATGACACCCCCAAAGTAAAATACCGATATTAGGAAAGCATCAGGAAACAGTGTTTCTTAATACTGGGGATTCTGTATCTTGTTATGTATGTAAAAACAGATATGTTTCAATATATGATGTGACATATCAGAGCTAATGATGATAGCATTATTTGAACTATTGATGGAATGTAATATTCCAAGTTTATATAGGCTAAAGCTTTTTTCCTGATCTGTGAATTTTGCATTTTTCCAGAGCTTGAATCCTGTGATGTAAGAAATTTCTAAGGGGAAAGCCTTTCCTGAGTTCAATGAGAAGCAGACATCCCAGGGGACAGGAGGCCAAACAGCAGAGGTAGGAACTATAGATGTTATTTGATCAGAATTTTGTTATTTCATTGGAATTTTGAGATATATTCAAATATTTTTCAATATTTTTACTTGAGAAATAAATATTTCAAGATCAAGATAGAAATCGCTGCTCTCCACCTGTTTCGACGACTTAATGTTAAGATTTGAAATATTTTATTAGTTGTCAGCTTTAGGGGTCCCCCCCTGTGCTGGTTACATTTGTTCTTGTGACCTTTAAAATAATGTGTAAGTCAGAAGACATAGTAATAGTAGGGACAGAAAATATAATTGTACTGTGTTGATGCCAAATTGTAATTTCAATGAGTTTCATGTTGATAACTGATACAATATGGTAGCTTACATAAGATTTGGCAACGTGGCAACAGCCAAAGAGTCTGCAGCATCTGTAGATGGCACATTTCGTAGAGAAGGTGTGTATATATGTGGATGCAAGGATTAGATTTTGTCCCACTTTAAAAATCATACTTTTATGTGCCCCTGCTTTTGCATAATGGTGCCTGGTACTGAAAAGATTGCTGACTCCTGAGTTTGGATTTAGACTGAGGATATTTGATTTTAAATCTTCACTTGGCTTTAAGACTACCTAAGTTCCCATAACCATTCCGCTTACCATATAAGGAAAAGTTGAATAAAAATATGCTACTATGTCTAAAGAAGGCTAACATGTAAATGTGAAATTTGTCTTGCAATGTGTGTGTGGTCAGTGAAAAGTCATGATGATTGCTGGAACTGTAGTTGAGGGGTTTTTTAATCCTCATCTTCAGAAGCTTTCAGAATATTTTAGTTTTTTAAAAAACTTTTTCTATCTTTTATATTCTGGGCAAGTAGACATAACATTGCTTTGCATTTTGGGAGGATGACTTAGATCCTTGCAACTTTCTACTGTTTGTCGCCTTTATTTTGAGAGGGAATAAATCTTATCAAAATCCTTTCAGCATGCTTGGAATTTTCATTCTGCTCTACAAATAGGTGTCCAGTATAAGGTTTGTATTAATTATTACATACTTTAGGAATACTATACTTCTTTTAAATGGTCAAATAACAGGTATGGTATACAATCTGTGATAGTGGTAGAATCATGGTTTCCAATAACTTGAATAAATATTGCTTATTCTAATTCATAGGCTTCCTGAGGTGAGGATGTATCCTGAAATAACCTGGGATACTGCAGTTCTCCAGCACAAAGCACTTTAAAGTGTTTCACAGGACCTTTAGTAAGATGGTGAGAGTGTTTTCCGTAGCTTTTGTTTGATGAATGGAGGCCATAGAGCATTCTGAAGAGATTTTGGATGTTACTGTCTGTATTTTGGCTACAGCCGACTTCATCTGACAGAGTCTTTAAGTGTTGAACACCCTAGACTCCATATTTAAAGCTTTTTTCCCAAAGATACAACGTGGAACAATTTTTCCAGGCCTTAATTGTTCTGAGTTTATAATTAAGTGATTTATGCAGCACTTGAATTTGAATTACAGTGTGACTTGACAGAGAGCTACTAATTATATAAAACAGGGTTATAACCTGCATTTGTTTAGCTGTCCTCCATGTAGGGGGCATCAGCTTATTGCTGTACTGAAAATAATACTCTAGAGGTGTTTTTTCTTAATCTCAACTTTTTTTCCTGCCTGTTCTATTCAACTGCCTGTTTTAACCTAATTATTTCTATTGTATGTGGTGTTCCAATTTAGTTCCTAAAGAAGCAGCTGCTACTGATAATCAACAATGGTGTTAGCTTTCTCACTAGGACACCAGAAAAGCAAACAATTCTAATACCTCAATGTTTTGGCTTACTGTAATACATGAGCTGATGCCAGGTAGAAAAATTCTTCTGACATCCTATGAATATAGACAAGCAAATAAAAAAGTAGTTGCAATAAAAATAGAAAACCCAAATTATACTGAAATTTCCCAGACTGAGTTCTAATATAGAAAAGTCAAAGTCAAATGGGACTGTGTTTTCTAACTAGCTGATGACAGAGACCATACCCATGGCTAGTTACCTAAAAATTAATGAATACCAGTTTTCTAATGTCTACCTTCCATTACCTCTATTCTCTAAAAGTATTTTTGGATTAAATCTATATATCTTAAATTATGGAAAACTAGAATTAGTGTGTCTGAGAGAAAGGTTTTAAAAGACTCATTGTCCAAATTCTCTTCTCAATGTTTGCCTACTTTTCTTCCTGAATGCAAGAAATATTTTTCAATCTGCAAGTTTAGCTTTTGAAATGGCAGGTGGTTGCTGGGGTGCTTGAAATGCTGAGCTGGGTGAATGATGGTTAGCTGTGATTATTATAAGAATGCACCAAGAATATAGAAAATCTAAAAAGGAGACAAATATGCCACATCATGCATTAGCAGTCCATTTTGCAATTCAGCATTTTAACCCTATTCAAGTGTATTGGAATTTCTGGTCCTGAATTGTTGGAAGTTGGCAAGGCTGGAAACTTTGCTGGAGATTTCAAAGGGTGTGTTAGATGCAAGGATTACATTGACATTCCTATATAGCCTAAAGGGATAATGTGATGAACTTGCTAGCCGTTACAGAGCTAAGAAAAAGAGCATACTGCTTCATGCTTTAGTTCAACGGACAAAAATAGTATAATGACTTAACTTTTTTAATATGCTTAAGTTCTTGAACAGCCTGAAAATGCTGATAACCAAATTGCTTCTAAGATTTGGTTGCCCAAGCCAGTCCTGATTTGTATGTTTATGTGTGAATGTGTGCAAGAGGGAGAGAGTTTAGTTAACACTTTGGCCTAATAAACGCATTCTAAGTCAGGATTTTTAACTATTTTGTTGAACAAGGCGTGCTGGTTTAATTTGCATATAGAATATGAAGAATCGGTTTACACATCAAGCTAAACACAAAACAATAAAACCACATTATTGTTTAGATATTAACCAGACCATTGTGTAATTTTGCTTATGAATCTCATAAGGTGCAGTGCATGTTGCAGCTTAGTTTCATGAATGATTTTGTATGTCGACATTTAGTTAATGCATAAAGCAATAGCCAGTTAAGGGATAAAAAAAAAAGAATTTAAAATTTTTACTTCTTAGTGTTGGCTTACTAACCCTTTTTGTCAATTGGAAACAGAATTGAATGCAACTACTTTGGCTTTACAAGTATCTTTTATGTTGGGAATAAAAATATTTCTTATTCTGTTTTTCAAGTAAAACAAAAACAGGTACCAAAATAATTTCAAGAAACAGAAAACTACAAATATTAAACTCAGTTCATCAATAACCCAGTAAAAATAATGTAACAATGTTATAGAAACCATATTATAGAAAAGGAGTCACAATAATTAAACATATGAGTATAGTGCTGTTAGAGAAGCAGAAAAGGCGTAAGAAGAAATTGGCTACAGTAATCCCTCGTTTTCCGCGTCCTCATGTTTCGCGGCTTCGGTGCTTCGCGGATTTTAAAATAATACAGAAAAAAAAGAAAATGCATTGGTAGGAGGCAAGCGCCCCCTAGTGGTTGCTTTAAACGATGTCTACCAACTCATGTTTCCTAGCGAATCCTACATCGCGGATCCTCACTTTTTGCGGAAGGTTCCGGTCCCCATTAGCAGCGAAAAACAAGGGATCACTGTATTTCCAAAGGCTCCTTTTTTATTTTAAGCTTCGCATGAGTAGCATTTGGCTGACCTTACTTGGGCTGAGAAGCTGAACTATTCAAGCTTAGTTAATAATTGATTGGGAAACTATCAAGGCATCATCATTGGGAGCTGGGTGTTATTCAACCAGAACATTGTTACTTCTTTTTAATTTGTTCTTTTCTTAAAAATTTAGGTTGGTTTAGCCTTGGAACAAGGGCTTTCTTGGAGAAAATTCAGTAGTACCGATGTTTCTACTAGAAAAAACAAGCTCATAATGCCTCTACACATTGCCATGTGGTCTTACAGAGTTGCACTTCAGATGCTTGATTGAGTGATTACTGTATTATGTGCAGAAGGAAATTATACTACATTGATTAGAGTTTAAAGTAGTAACCAGCATTTGGAATAATTGAGCAGGCAGCTATTGTAGAATAAAGCAGTACTGGAGTAAAATGCTCTATCAGCCAGACTCTGCCAAATTCCTCATGGCAGTGCTTTCTATAAGGATGATTCAGTCCCCTCCCTTTTTAGTTTCACATTTCCAGTTGTCATCTGCAAAACAGCTTGTTGATGCTTTGCTGTCTTTTGGAGTATAGACTTTAATGGAGCTTGGGCACCCCAGTAAGTTGCTTGTTACTACTATATGTTTTTTCTAGGAAACCTATTACAAAAAAAGAAGAAGAGGGCTGTTAGCTTATTGTTAATGGGAAATTCAATATATGCTTTCACTGTGAATAGGAAAATTTTAATTCCCAAATCGCCATTTCCCAAACTATGATTGTTATTAACTGAAGATTTCTACACAAGTTAAAATCTCCAAAAGTTCATTAAGGACAGTCCTGTGAGAACATAATACAATGATCTAGAGATTTAAAAAAATATGTATTTTAGTCAATCGTTGCATTTTAACTTGTTTGATGAGCAAACTAGGATAACATACTTAATACAATTTGGCCTCATAAACAATAACTATTTTAGAGTTCATTTATGCACAAAACCATGTAAAACACAAAACAAATTAAAACAAAGCAAATTATGGTTGCTACATGAATTACCATATTTTTCAGAGTATAAGGCATACCTAGATTTTGGGGAGGAAAACAAGGGAAAAATATCTGCTCTGTCTCCCAGCAATTTGCCTCCTTGCAACACACAGTACAGACGATATTCACTGTTTGTAGTGTTATATTTCAGACTATACTTGTACAGAAGCTGTTAACATTGATGTGCTTTCTGGAAGTATAGTTATTCTCTGCTATTTAAAAGAATAGCACTTTTTAAAACATTCAGTGTATAAGATGCACCCAAATTTTCACCCTCCTTTAGGGGGGGAAAGTGCATCTTATATTCTGAAAAATACGGTAATATGAAATTCTGGGGAGCTTAATGAGAAGATGAACAGTTGGAGAACTGGTTCCCGTCTCCCTTATTAATCACTAGCATCTTTTTCATCCCTTTTTCCCGTCCATGCAGAAGATACTACACAACTAAATTTTGAAAAGAAAGTTAAATGCAGCAACATCTTTCAATTTATGGAAAATAATTACCATTCTCAATTGTTCATGAGTTACTTTAACAATTCAGAAAGCTCCTTTACACTAAAGAGTTTTAATTTCAGTTAATTTATTTCCAAAATGTAATATGCCAAGTTGCTCTGATTTTTTAAAAATAAAAAATTGAACATATTAATTTGTACAGGGGTTTATTTAATTCGATTTTAGTTATATGTATTGTTGATTGTTATGGTTTTAATTCGTACCTGTACACCGCCCCGAGTCCCTTCGGGGAGAGGGGGCGGTGTAGAAGTCCAATAAATAAATAAATTAAATAAAGCCATTCATGCCAAACAATACAAACACATTTGGTTGAACTGGTAGACTCTTGCTTTCTGGATAATCTTCTCAATCCAATTCAAGAAGAAGCAAAAATAGGAGAAATGTGTGTTTCTCTCATTCAAATTATAGTTTCCCTATTATTTTTGATGAACTAACTGCCCCCTACTGAAAAAATGGGGAATCCCACATGCTAAAAGAGTCTTTACATATGATAGAGGATATTTAGTCTTCCAATTGAAAAACAAAGCATTTTAAAAAAAATTGAAACCAACAATTCTTACAAATTTATCCAATTATATTCTGGCTGTTTATTGTTGACAAAGCATTTTATGATACACTCTTCCATACATTATGATTAGCATGAAAATTGTAACAATCAGAAGAGATTAACTATAATTTTTCTTTTGCACATGCAGTTTAACTTCATTTGTTTTTTTTTTAAACACCAAAGGTTTATAATCTTGAATGCAGTTACATATGTAATAGAGGAAGAAACAGTGAAATTGTTGCAGTCCTAATGCTCTTTACATTTATTACCTGTTTAATTCGCTGCAGTCGTAGTGCTCTTTAGATATATTACCTGTTAACACGTGTGAATTTTTGGAGTGGAAAATGGAACATTGCAAGACTATTTTCTTCTTTATTCATTGACAATGTATTTTTGATAATCCAAATATATGAGGTTATATTAATTAATATACTATGATAATACCAGTCATTAAAAAACAAGGCAGCGTGAAAAGTAATGCAATATAATATTAAGATACTTGATGAGATCCAGGCTCAAATTATAGAGCTTGTTGGATAAATTTGGGATATTAGAATGTGATATGCAAGAGAGCCTTTCCCAAATTTATCCAGCAAGCTTTGTAATTGAGTGGTAACATGAGCGTGGATCCCATCTTCTTAATCATTATATTGCATTACTTTTTCTGCTACCTTGTTTTTAAACTATTGTTTATAGCATATTATTAATATAACCTCATATATTTGGATTATCAAAAACACATTGTCAATGTGTTTCATGGTTGCCTCATGAAAACATTCTTTTTTAAATTTGACAATCTGCAGTACTCTGTGGCTCTTCTTCAATCCAGCTGTCTGTGGTATCTGGCAAGTCTTGAGCTAAGTGTTGTTTAAAGCATCAAACTCTGGTTAATTCTACAATATTATACATGTTATTAAGATAATTATGGCTCTTGCATTGTTGCTGGCCTTCTTGTTATCACTAAGTTACTGAGTCGCTGGCTTTCAGTTTTCCTGTCCCTGAGCACTGAAAATCCTGCATGGTAAAAGCCAGTACCTTGTCCACTATTTTTAATTTTGTGCCGCGTCTCACAGCATGGTTGCTTCTGCTCCTTTGTGCATGAGGACAGATGAAGAATTTTTAAAGAGGGCAGTTGCTTGAGCCAGCCAGGCTTATTGCAAGCTGTGCTCGATCTTGAGGTGAGTTTGCCATCTTCTTTAATGTTACTGCCGATTGCTACCCATTTGACCCCTTCTAATCTGCATTAACTCTTTTGTGTTTCCCCATCCCCTTTTGTGTGCATTTTCTCTTCTTTCTAGATAAATGGCTCATTTAAATTGGGAGCTGCTACTAAACTATTTTCTGGCTGGCAGATGCAGTGCCTAGCAGCTGCTATCAAAGACGAACCAAACATGAGCGGAGGAGGGGAACAGGTTGACATTTTGCCGGCTAACTATGTGGTAAAGGACCGTTGGAAAGTGGTGAGTGTACGCCTGTATCTCTATTACGCCAATCCTATCTGAGGACTTTAGATGTGCTCTAAATTAGCTGCTACCCTGGTAGAGACAATGTCTTCAATACAAGGTGAGCAAATCTCAAAGACTGAGGGCTTCACGCACCCTGAAATTGTCTTTGCAGCCCACAGAATCTCTACCTCACCAAAATCCAGCAGCACGGATTGCCACTGTTTTGAAGCAGGAAACTCATAAACGCTATAGTATATTAGAGGATTAATAAAATTTATATAAACAATCAAAAACTTGCAAAACTTGGGGGATAGGAGGCAGGGCAGAAAATCCAATCCCTATTCAATACTAGCCGTTCCCGACCAGGCGTTGCTGTGGCCCAGTTTGGTTAAAAGGCCAACCAATCTGTGTGTAGATCTACACCTGCACACACAAACACGTAAACACAACCACCGTATAACCCCCAACCTACCTACTGTATTTCTCCCTCTACCTACCTACCTACCTACCTACCTACCTACCTACCTACCTACCTACCTACCTACCTACCTACCTACTGTATTTACCTACCTACCTACCTACCTACCTACCTACCTACCTCATTTCTCCCTCCCTCCCTCTATCCCTATAGCTGCCTACCTACCTACCTATCTTATGGACAGAGTATTTTATGTCATAAAGGATGACATAATACCTGTGGCCCACCGCTCTCTATCTATCTACCTACCTTTTTTACAATTTTTTACATTTTACATGCGTGTACCCAGCACAGGTGTGACATCTACACAATCTATATATATATTATTAGTGCCGTATTTGAAAGGAACGTTGTGTGAAAATTTTGAAGCAATCGGTGCAGTACTTTCGGAGATTAGTGGTTTTGAACAAATTCTTGTTACATTTTTATTTATATAGAGAAAATAACGAGCCCTGCTCACTTTGAATAATAATTTTGTTCACCAGGGTTATTGTGCTCCTAAAAAATGTTATGTGAATTTTTCACTCCTGCATAAGATGCTTGTAGACGATGTGGTATCTGGTTTCCCTGATGTTTTTAATGAGACTTTATGAGAACAAAGTGTAAGCTGGTGTTCTTATTATATAATGCATTCTGAGTGAAGTCGTTTTGAATGATGAGCTTTAGTAGGTGCAAATAGATAAGTTTTGTTAAGCCTTCCACCCTAGAATTGGAGGTATACAGCAAGGACTTGGAGATCATCTGGTGCGCACTTTTTCCCTGCTATCCTGTGACAGGTTTCGAGATGCTCTTTTTATACTTATTCAGCTAAGTTCTTTGTTGTATGGTTACATGTTTTCTATTTTGCCTAATTATTCTCTCATACCTGAATACTATGTACTCAGACTGACTTTAGGCTAAGGCTGAGTAGACAGTACTTTAGGGTGCAAAAGCTTAGGTGGAGCCAATGCCATTCCACTTTCTGAAACATTCTAAAAAGTTTAATCTTAACATCAACAGGAGTTGGTGCCATTAGTCAATGAGGCCTAGGAATACTTGTGTGCCCTTAAGCTTTAATGTAGCATTAAGTACAGTATATCAATCAGAATAGAGCTGGAAGAGACCTTCGAGGTCTTCTTGTCCAACCCCTGCTCAAGCAGGAGACCCTATACCATTGCAGACAAGTGACTTTCCAGTTGCTTCGTAAAAACCTCCAGTGATAAAGCACCCACAACTTCTGATAGCAAGCTGTTCCACTGGTTAATTGCTCTCACTGTTCTCCTTAATTCTAGGTTGCTTCTCTCCTTGATTAGTTTCCATCCATTGTTTCTTGTTCTTCCCTCTGGTGCTTTGAAAAATAAGTTGACCCAACTCCTCTTTGTGGCAACCTCTCAAATACTGGAATACTGCTATTATGTCCCCTCTATTCCTTTTTTTCTCTTAACCCAAATCCTGCAACCGTTCTTCATATGTTTTTGTCTGCAGGGCCTTAATCATCTTAGTTGCTCTTTCCAATTTTTCCAACGTCTCAACATCTTTTTTATAATATGGTGACCAAAACTGGATGCAGTATTCCAGGAACGTAATAGAACCAGTGCAGTGATTAAGGCATCAGAAACCAGGCGATGGTGAATTCTAGTCCTGCACTTAGGCACATAGCCAGCTAGGCAATTGTAATCTAGTCATTTTCTCTCACCCCTAGGAAAGAGTCAGTGGCACACCATTTCTGAAAACCTTGCCAAGAAAACTGCAGGCACTTGTCCAGGTAGTCTCTGAGACTCAGACACTGTTGAATGAAAGAAAAAAGTATACAAAATAGTGTCACCATTGAAAAATGAGAAAAGTGGGCTTGTGCAGAAATTACTTTAACATTACTGTTCCATTATCTGGCCATTTTTTGTATTTTGTTTATCATTATCTATTTACAGCTGCTTGTAAATTATCAGGCTGCAGCTATGTACAGAAAAACATAGCTGCAGCCTGATAATTACACTATGTCAAATTACTGTAAAACATTGTTTTACCTATTTTTACCAGCAACAAAATACTGCACCATTGAATGCTTCTCCCCAAGACTCTACTTCAGCATATTCCATCATCTCCCCCCCCAACCACTAAGCGGTTGCCACAGCTAAGTTCTGTACATTATTCATAATCTGTTTCTGTGAAACAATCTGTTTCTGTATAAAAATGCGCTGTTCTGTGTAACAATGTGCTCTCTCTGCTGATGTCCTTTATATATAATATCTCAATTTTAAGATGCAGATATTTGAGACGTTTTCCCAATTCATCTGCAGCAATGTAATTGTATCTAGATTTGCTTTGCTTTCCTTCCTGGCTATTTGTGTAGCTTCAGAATACTGAGGAGGTCAATTGCTAATGTGGTTTTCATGCTTGCTATGAAGGACTTGGCAGGGAGTCAGCAAGTCCAGCTTTTGTTGTATTCATTTATCCAATGTCATATTGAATTAAGCATAGTATGTTTGCAGGAGAAGACTGAAGTGCTAAATATAGCATCTTTGCTATTACAAATGATATGCTTAGAAGACAGTAGTTTCCTACAATAATTTAATGAAGATGCTGTTTCTTACCAATCTGTGTTGTGTATGCACAGTTTAATCTTTCTTCCTTTCCTCTTTGTCCTTCTTTCACATTGCTTGTCTTAGTCGTCTTATCTCTAAAACCTTTTTCCACTGTGTTCAGTTTTCAGTGCTATGTGTCTATCTGAAAATTATTGTTACCCAGATTGTTGGGAATGTAATTGCCAGGGCAATTTCAGAAGTATGGTTAGCTTATTGAAACTAATAATACTTTTGTGGTGGGAATCAATCATTGTGGACAATATGGGAAATCTTAAGGAAACTGGTGATAATCAGGGCAAACTATGTAAAATAGTAGAAAATAGCCAGGTGGAATATTCATTTATTTTCTAAAACCATAAACCATGGTATGTTGGGCAGATGGTATTTTAGTGTCTTCAGTGAGCTCACTATAAAAATATTCAAAGAAGTCATGTGAAAATGATCTTCAAATGAAAATGTAAGTCTTGCTGTCATTTCTTTTTTTTCCTGGAAGTATTCCCAATATATTGGACCCAATCAAGCAGTGTGCATAGAGGCTGTCACCTACACTAACTCATATTCTAGGGATAGACCCAGGTCTTAAGGGCTCATTTTCTGTTCCTTTTGTGTTTTACACACACACACACACACACATACACACACACACACACGTTATTAAGGAGATTAATTACAATAAGTAAAATATAATATAAACTAAAAGAAAAATAATCAAAAGAAAAAGTGAAAGGTGCAAAGGAGAAAAACATAAAAAATAGAAATTAAAAAAATAAAGTATAAGTGTGTGTGTGTGTGTGTGTGTGTGTGAAAAAGAGTGAGAGAGAAAGAGAGTGAGAGAGAGAGAGAGTGCTTCCCTTCACCTGCACCATGTTGTGCTTTATCCCTTGGCTTCCCTTCACACACACCCCTCTGTTTTCTCCTTTCCTTGGCCTTCCTGTGCTTGCATGCATCTGTTTCCCTCTTCCCTCAGATGCTGTACTATAGCATCTCCCCCCGCTCAATTTGCATGTGTGCACTGGATCTCCCCTACTCTTCTTTGGCACCTTTATGTGCCTTATCTGGGACTCCCACTGCTTCCTGCACAATGACTCATACATCTTGGATTATGATGGCAAGTGAGTCTTTTCTGGGTTGTTGTCACTTAAATACAATCACATGATTTCACAATTTAGAGTAGAATAGGGCTGGAAGGGACCTTGGAGGTCTTCTATTCCAGGCCCCTGCTGAAGCAGGAGAACCTATACTATTTCAAATAAGTGACTGTCTAGTCTCTTCTTAAAAACCTCCAATGATGGAACGCCCACAATTCTGAAGGCAAGCTGTTCCACTGGTTAAATGTCCTCACTATTAGGAAGTTTCTTCTTAATTCCAGATTGCTTCTCTCTTCGGCTAGTTTCCAACCACTGTTTTTTGTCCTGCCCTCTTGTGCTTTGTAGAATAATTTGACCCCTTCTTTGTGGCAGCCCTTCAAATATTGGAATACTGCTATTATGTTGCCCCTAATTCTTCTTTTGGATCTGAGCTTGACTTCTGGGGTGTTGGCTATTCCTGACAGTTTAGTATCATCTGAAAATTTGATGAGTTCCCCATCTATTCTTTCATCTAATAAATTTATGAAGACATTGAAGAGTACTAGACCTAAGACGGAGCCTTGGGGTATCCCACTGCTTACTTGTCTTCCTGTGAATATAGTACCATTAAACAGTAATTGAGTATGGTTTGTCAGCCAGCTACAAATCCATCGATTCCACATTTTTTTAGCTTACCAAGAAATTGGTTGTAGTCTACTTTGTCAAATGCCTTACTGAAATCTAAGTATACTGTGTCCACAGCAATACGCTGATCTACTAATTTAGTTACTTTATCAAAGAACGAAATAAGATTGATTTGGCATGATCTGTTTTTAAAAAACCCATGCTGACTACTAGTTATTACTTTATTTGCTTCTAGTTTAAACCCATCACTTAGCAATGGCATGTTCACTGTATCGTCCTCCGAATCGTCATGCTGCAGTGCCTGTTCATTATCACAAATTGTTACTTTTTGAATAAGGTATTATACAATGCTTATGCAACTTCTAAATAGTTACTAAAATTTTAGGAAAATGTTATTCTTTATGTCTGCATTTGTGTGTCTTTGTGTCAGTTTTGATTCCTGGCAGCTACCTGGACTAGTCCTTGCAATGTCTTTGGCAAAGTTTTTGAAACTGGTTTGCAACTGCCTTCTTCCCAGGCCTGAACAAAAATGACCCGTCCCAGATTCCCCCATATGGTTTTATGCCTAAAGTAGGATTATATATCAGTTTCCTGGTTTCTAACCTGGTGCTTTAATTGTTCTACTTAGTTTCAATTAATTAAAAGAAATACATTTACACTGTTTGCTCAGTCTTCTGGATGTTTATCCTGGAGTGATTATATGATAATTTAAATACATTTACATGATAAGTAATTTATACAGCCCCAAAATAGCCTAATATACCCTGTTAAGAAGAAGGATACCTACTCCCCAGTTTATTATATTTATTATATTCCCATAAATATACGAATTTGATTGTTGAAAGAAGAAAGTATAAACAGATTTTGTTTATCTCTTGATACATTGATTTCCAAAACTGTTGAAACACCAAAAATCCACCAAGTACAGGTAGCCCTCGACTTACAACAATTTGTTAAAGTGACTGTTCAAAGTTACAACGGCAGTTTTGCAGCTATGATCTTTGCAGCATACCTGTCCTTACATGATCAAAATTCAGATACTTAACAGCTGACTCTTATTTATGACGATTGCAGTGTCCCAGAGTCACGTGATCACCTGTTGTGGCCTTCTGACAAGCAAAGTCCATGGGGAAGCCAAATTCATTTAACAACCAGGTTATTAACTTATCAACTGCAGTGATGCACTTAACAACTGTGGCAAGAAAGGTCTTAAATTGGACAAAACTCACTTAATACATATCTCATTTAATAACAGAAATTTTGAGCTCAATTGTGGTCATAAGTCAATGACTACCTGTATTACACATCCCTTGCAATCATACAGACCTTAATACATTACACATGTATTAGTTACAGAGAACTTTTCCTAATTCCTTCAGATATAGTTTTTAAAAATATCAGTTTCCATAAATACTTTTGTATTTTGTCAGCTTTATTTCTGCCAAAACTCAGTTCCCACAAACAGTCTGTTTACATTCCTGGATCTTTAATAGAATACTACAGGGTACGTCCCCTTTATAATGTTCTTTTTTCTCAAAAATAATTTCAAAGTTAGTGAGAAGGTTTAAGATTATTTCCTTGACTTCATTGTCTTTAGGAAGAGTAGCACTTATGCATTTAGCCAAATTAATGGTAAGATATTCTTTCTCTATTAAACATTGCACCTCCAATAAAGCAATTTTCTAATCTTGATAGAGTTGCTAGTTTCTGTCTCTGCCTTTACTGCCTTTAATTTTTCTCAAAAAGACCGCTGAGAGGCATTTGTGATGAAGGCTGTGATGCTAATTTTGAGTGTCACTGTGGGTTTCAGCTACACACTCCATGGAAGAATTTGCAGATTCTGTAATACTATCACACATTCACTATTGTCATCCATTGCGAACACCCAATTTTCCTATGTCTATCATCCCAAAGATCACGAAGGAAAGATCCATTATACAATCTTCTTTCCCTTAATCTCTCAATGATTAACAGGTCAAAGGAAGAAAGGAGAAAGTGACCAGTAGAATACTCGCATTGGATTTGGTAATCTGTAAAGATTTTTCCTCTCCTCCCTTCCCAAGATTTGGTCATCTTGATAATCCTCAGAAATTGTTAAATTTAGATATAAATGCTTTCACAGATAAGATCACCAGGTAACTTCAGGTGTGTGTAAGAACTTTAAATCTAGGAAATTCAAATTCATTCTCACTCCTGAAGTGCTGTGGCATTTCTAAGTCTTATATCAGGTCTAGAAACCAATTTTTCTTACATTTATGGACCCTTAGCAGCTTTCTGGATAGAATTATTGGGTTTTTTTCTTTTGTTCAATCTTTTCCAATTTTTATAGACTCTTGGATTAGTTCCTGCAGTTTTCTTGGCAAGGTTTTTTCAGAAGTGGTTTGCCATTGCGGCATTCATTAGGTTGAGAGAAAATGACTGGCCAAAAGTTATCCGTATAGCTTAGATTTGTCTGTTACTATTTTATGTCATTTCCTCCAATAATCATTTAAGTGAGGTGGATGGTGTAGATGGTAAAGTAAAATAGTTTCTTCTCACCCTTTAGTTTGCTAACATATTTCCTATTTCTTGGAAGCCATCCTGTGAATTGCATAAGTAGTTGGCAAAATGGAACTGCACCGACCTTCAGGGACGGAATCTTCTCATTTGTTGTCAGAAATATTTCAGCATGTTGCTTGATTTTCATAGCTGGAATTCTAGAGACATGACCCCAAGCACAAAATTATAATGCTGGCCCGTGGCTGGTATTTCCCTCCCCCCTTCTAATACTTGCATAGTTTCCATAGTAAAACAGTAAAATTCTTTTTTTAACATCAGTTAATGCAAATGTCAAACCTTCTTTGAAATACTGTAGGCTGACAGTACTTTGATAAATGGAGCTGTTAGTAACAAGATGACACTTCAATTTCTAATCGTTTTCTAAGCATTTGATGCTCACATTGCTGACAGTAGAGATTTTTTTAAAAATAGTTAGGGAATATCATTTTTATTTTTTTTAGAACAGTTTTTGCTACTATTCTGAAAGTACTCTCTCAGCAACTATCAGTAAATACTTTGTTCTATCTATACATGTCTCTCAACTAGTTTTACATCTGTGGTTATTTTCCCCTGCTATATTCCCAAACAAGCATTTTCTAATCAATAACTCAAAATTATTTCATTTTGTAGTACCAAGAAAACCTAAACATTTTAGCTGAATTTATGATTTTGGTACTCATATAGTTTGCCAGTGCACTTTAGTCATTCTTACCACATTTACGGTGAAGAATGAATATGAATGTCAGATGTAACAAATCTCAATCTACTTTAGGTCACAATGTTTATTCCTAGATTGGCAATGCACAGTGTTTTATTTGATGCCTCTTATTGCATTTATGGGTTGTACTTAATACTTAGAAGTAAAAAGTAGGTCAGGTTTTTCTTTTTTGATAGGTGGTACCTATTACTTGCTGCAAAGAATGAAACTGCTGTGTAAAAGTACTTAGTTTAATAAGAAATATGTTCTGTACTTGTATGTATAGATACCTAGATAAAAAAATATTTATATCGATTGTTAAATATTTTGGTCTGGGCAGATAAAAAATAAATAATTGCAATAATTAAAAAAAATCCAAGTCAACGGTGCAGTGAAGTTAGGTTAAGAAGATACACAATATAACTAAACTAAAATGTGGACATTGTAAAAAACATCTTCAGTTTATTTAAAATGACAAGTTTTATTTTCTAATTCTGGAGGGATTCGTCTATAGAATTATTTGTTTTGAACTTGTGGTTAGTTGTGTGGTATCTAAAAATTGTCCCAAGAACATTGGCCATAATTGCATCTATGCCACCCTTTTTAGCATGCATTCTTTAAAAAATGCAGATATTTAATATATATGAAATTACAATTCAATTCTACTTGAAGGGGATTTTGTAATTTATAATCTCTTCCTTTTATTATAACAAACTTGAAGTACAGTAGTTTATTTTGTTGTTCCTAGCATTCTTGATCCTTGGTTGTTTCTGAGCATTTAGTTTTTCTGACAAAATTGCTACCACGTCATGGTCTCTGCATATAAGATTATTTACCTTTTCATTGCTTCTCTGAGCACATTTGGTATTCAGATTTTCACTAAATGTATAGACATTGATTTATTCTAATGTGCTAAAAAATTTCCTCACAAGAATTGTTAAAGTTTTGTTTTTTTTGGAATTTCAATTAATCTTGAATGCTTTTAAATCATTTAAAATCTCTTTTTTATATAAAAATCAAAGCCAAATGTTTGATTGCAGTCAGCTTTAGTTTTCTTTGAAATCAAGAATCCTAGTATTCTATTTATATTTGCTATTTCTATTTTTTTACACTTCCCATTTACTTATCAGTTCAAAGAAGTTGACCCTTTTCTGCGTTCATCCATTCCCTGAAGGAATAAGTTGAAAGCAATACAAGTTAAGAATTTCCTGAGAGAGCCATGCTTGGCCGAATTAATCTCATCAGGAAGGATAGACTTTTAAATAAATAAATAACTGAAAATTAAAAAATAATCAGTTTTAGGTTAAACTAATTTTAAGAAATTCTTCTCCTCTTAGAGACATATCTAAGGCCTTATAATAGGAAAGAGTTAAAAGTAACAAATACCTATAAAAACTGTATGCATTTTCATGTCAAGGAAAATGGAATAAACAGTCTCATACCGAAATTTTTAGTACTCCAAAAAGTGCTTAGACAAATAGCAAAATGCCTAAATATTAATATAAAAATATAGAAACAAACATTTTCAAAGATTTAAAAAAAACTTTAAAAACACTGTGAACTTCAGAGATATATGTTCTGCAACGTAATAGACACATACTTTGGTCAGGGAGATCATCTGCAATTAAAATTACATTTATTAATTTATTATTTATTCAATCTATTCATTTTTTCTGATCCCCACTTGAGAAGATATATATTTGCTCCCAAATCTGGTTTTGATTATTTGATTATATGTTACCAAGCAAATGTTAACTCTTAAGAGACCACATACAGGTATTTTTTCCAGATAATCCCCATCTATCATATCTAGCAGTAAACAAAAATTGCTGTATAAAGAAGAAAAACTCTTTCCTCACTGAATTTTTGTGTTTGTTAATTATGTACAGAGGCAGGTCAGGAAAAATCTTTATTGTAGCATAATACGAAGATGATTGTTGGGAGAACTGCAAAATTCTATCTTGCAGAATTTTATAATTAATACAATTAATTATAAAACATTAATATAAATATTAATTAATATAAGCCTCCATTTTGAATAAGAGTGAAAATCTCTATATTACCTAGATTTTATTTTCAGATCTCATTCAGATGGTAATGAAAAAAAGTTCAAAAAAGAACTTTTGCATAAATACCTCTAGGGGCTACTCTCACTCTGCTTAAAATAAAACTCACTGTTTTTGAAGAATGTATCTTGCATCCAAATTATTTTGACTTGGAGCTCCACTATTTCTTTGATGTGTTTCTGATTAGCATGTTTAAGTTGGTCATTTCCGTGGTCAGAGGAATACTATATCCGAAAGGCTATTGCATAGTACTTTGCAAAGATTATGCTAGGCCCTTGGTGAATAAAAGCCCTCAGATCTCCTCTAAAGCGGACTCTGACTTGGGTTACTAGGACAATTTTTCATCCATTAACTGGCAGTATTTTACGTTTGTAAAACTTGAGAAAGCAAGAGAGAATTTTCAGGGCTTTTAGCGTGCTCAGTCTCAGTTAGATCCAGCCCTCTTTTACCTAGTCAAGGTCATCTGGGAAAAATCATCATTAAGTGGAAGTGATTTCATCCTTGAATAATGGGATTCTCCCTGCCTGAAAAAGTGGTGATGTGCTGTCATCTTAAGAAATAGATACGGTGATATTCTGGCAATTTTCCACTTCTCCTTTTGAGCAAAGATCTATAAGAAATAGATTATCCTGACCAGGGGTGGGTTGCTTCCGGCACTACTGCTGGTTTGGTGTGTGCACAATTTTGGGTGTGCACGCTTGCTTCACTCATGCGCATCAAACATGCGCTCCGTGCGTGTGCGCAGTTGCCCTTGAATAGGTCTGTTCATGCACAGAATATTTTAAAATGAAAAAAAAAAACATGCCATTCTAACCGGGGAACTGGTTTGGAGGATTGGTTGGCCTGGGTCACTGCTGGTTCTGGCAACTCAGTTTGGCAAACCACTACCAGTTCAGCCAAACTGATCTGAACCAGTAGGAACCCACCTCTGATCTTGACCCTTTTCAGTAAAGTTTTATGCCAGGATATAATGCTCAAAAACATTGTTTTTATTTGTGGATACATCTTGTGGCACTGGGACAGAGATGGTACCACTCTCCTGGACCTGTTTGACCTCTTAATGATCATTAGCATCAATCATGGTATTCTTCTGGACTTTGGGAGAGGAGACACTATTTTGCATTCACTCAAGTTGGTAGTGCAGGTGGAGGGGATCTGTATTCTTTCATCTTCTATTTAATATCTGATGAGGCTGCTTGGGGAACTAATTTGATAACATGGATTCAGGTACCATAACTTTGCTAGATGATTACCAGTTGTATATTTAGAGCCCCATCTGACTGATTGTGGAAATGATATCTCAGTGTCTGGAGGCTGTTAGCAACTCGATGAGGAGGAATTGATTTAGCTTCAATTCTAATAAAAATGAATGACTTGGGATCAGGTATGCCTTGGATTTTCCATTTTTAGTCCTCCATTGTCTAGCATTTCTGAGGCAGAACTGGTGTGCAATTGGGACTGATGGCTTTTCTTGGAAAAGCAAGTGCTAACAATAGCCAGGATGCCTTTTGAATAGAAAATGTGCCATTTTCTACCTACTCCTCTTTTGACAAAACCTGCTCATGGTATCTTATGCTTTAGTTGCCTGCTGCTTCTATGCGCTATAGATGGGGCTGCTCTTGGTCAGTCAGAATCTGATAGAGAATATAACTTTGCAAGCAGTTATGGGCATACCTCAATATGACCATGTTACACCTATGCTTTCTGACCTGGTCACCAATTCAAATTACTAATTGAGATCTGTAACCTAACTTAGAGTATGGTTATCTATGGGATTGCCTTTCTGGTTGTTTCATAAGATCTAACACAGTAAGCATGTTCCAATCTTATGGGATCCTGGAGACATCCTTCTTTGTTCTTGCTGTCTGAAATTCAGTTCTACTAGAAGTTTGATAAGTCCTATCCCTTCTTTGATTTAGAATGGCATTGAACATTTTGAAAGGATTTTGAACAGGCTGTAGACCATGATGTTTTGTGGTTCCATCAAGTGATGACTTATGCAAAATGTTAAAATTGTTTTTATATGCTTCCCAATAATATCATTTCATTTTTATATCTTTTCCATGCTGGTTGCTTTAACATTTAACACAAGTTGCCTTGATAGCAAAGGATATGAATGTTAATGATTTATTAAATGTACATTTAATTTTATTTAATTTTCTGTATCTACTGCCACTCAATATCTTTCCTTTTAGCAGCCCATATTTGCTAGAGTCTATTATTAATACATATTATTCTTAAGAGACTGAACTATTTGGTTTTGTGTTTGTGTCTTTAAATACACTTTTTAGTTATATCCAATATTACAATATTGCATGGCTTAGTACTATTTTTCAAAAGTTTCAAGGTAAGGTATGGAATCTCCCAAATTGCTAAATACTATCATGATTTTGTGCCCCATTTAGTTGAAGAAGATTGGTGGTGGTGGCTTTGGTGAGATTTATGAAGCAATGGATCTTTTAACTCGGGAGAATGTAGCTCTGAAGGTTGAGTCAGCTCAGCAACCAAAGCAAGTCCTCAAGATGGAGGTGGCTGTTCTAAAAAAACTACAAGGTAGAAGATATAATTATTCTGGAAAGTGTACAGAGGTTTATGGAGTTTGATTGCACTATTATCTGTTTGGTGCTAATACATGACAATATACCACATTTAAACATGTTTGAGATCCAGTGTTTCTTTTCACTGAAATTCTTATATTGCAATGTCACGTGATTTTAATACAGTTTTAATTATCATTTTTTTACAAAGAGCTACATTAATTGTAGCTTGTGAAAAAAGGGGCGTTGGACTTACCTGATACACCGCTTCTCATAGGGTAGAGATAGCATCCAGGAATTAGTTGACCTCTCTGCAAGCTGATTGGACTGAGTCTGTCAAAGCTCTTAAATCACTCTTCTGTTGCTAAGGATCCCCAGCCTTTTGCAGTGCAGTGACAGACTCGACGCGTCTAGTTGCCATGTGGCTCCCTCCTTGTCCCATGAGTTAGTGGTACTCTTAATGTCCAGATGACCAGATGATCTTGTTAGGTTGGCTTTGGATGCTATCTCCCCACTATGAAAAGCGGCGTATCAGGTAAGACGAGCGCCCCTTTTCCATCTGGGTGGAAATAGCATCCAGGAATGGGACATAGCTGGCTTGTCCTTAAGTCTGGTCCTAAGATAGCCCATTCCTATGGACACTGTAGCACCTGCTGGCCAAAGGTAGCTTCGGCCAACGCAAAGCTATTCAGTCTGTAGTGCTTGATGAGCAGGCAGGTAGAGGACCATGCAGCTGCTTGACATATTGCCTGCGTTACTCACACTGCCGTTGTGGCTGGGTTTCTGGTAGAATGTGCTATAATGCACCCTGGTCATGCATTGTAAGCTTTGGTGATGCACGCCCTCGGCGCCCAACCAATCATGGAACTTGTTACTTTCCAGTCCAACGACGAAGGCTGGAAGGACAAGAAAAGGGCCTACGACTTTCTGAAGGAAGAAGGCCTTTTTAGATATATCATGAGAGCCCTCTGACATCCAAGGTTGCCACTTCTCCAGGTGATGAGACGGTGCCAAGGAAAAGTTCGTCAGGATCAGTTCCTGGGCCCTGTGTACACCTTGGAGACAAAGGAGGGGTCTAGCTGTAATGCTACTCAGTCTTTGTGAAAAATAGAGAGGTCCTCCCTCACAGATAGGGCCTGCAATTCCGAGATCCTCCTGGCTGATGTAATCGCTACAAGAAATGCCACCTTGAGGGTAAGGAAACGCAAGGTGGCCTCTCATAATGGCTCAAAGTTCAAAATCCTGGGCAAGTTCCAGGTAGGGTACCTGTGCATCACCAGAGGCCTCAGGTTGACTGCCCCCCTTAAGAAACGGGGCACCGTGGGATGCTGTGTCAATGATTGTCAATGATTGCCAGGACAGCACCGAAGACAGAACTTCAACCTGCCTCTTGATGGTGTTGGGAGTTAACCCCTTGTCTCCAGGAGGGCCTCCTGGAGGCCTGGGTAGTCTTAATGACTCTGGAGGAGAAATTTTCCTCCCTCAGAGCTCTCCACTCAAGTGCCAGGCTGTCAACTGGAGCCAGCGCCCCCTGGCTGAGTGAGATCTTTTCCTGAGGGATCCTCCAGGGCCAGTCTACTGACAGAGCCACCAGGTCGGCGAACCACGGTCATCATGGCAGGTGGGGAGCAAGGAGCAGGATCTCTGCCCTTTCTGCTAGTACCTTCTGTATCACCCTTGGGAGAAGAGGAAGAGGGGGGGGGTGACAGAGCAGTCCTGGGGGCCAAGGAGATTGCAGAGCATCTACCACCTCCGCTTCTGGGGCTGGAAATCTGGTGTAAAACCTCAGCAGTTGAGCATTGACTGGGGTGGCGAAGAGGTCCAAGACTAGGAGGTTGAAACAGTCCGTTAGTTCCCCGAATCGTGATAGGTGCAGGCACAACTCCAAGTGGTCCACTGAAGCTCTGCTGAGCCAGTCCGTCTTCATGTTGGTCACTGCAAGATGTGCTCTGCCACAATGGATAAAAGGTGCTTCTCGCTTGGCCTCCTGCATGAAGGACCTGGAACGGGTCCCCCCCCCCAATGGTTGATGTGGGCTTTGGGGGCCATGTTGTCCATGAGTATTAGAAGGTGTTTACCGGAGACTATCCCTTGGAACTGGCGTAGGATCAGGTAAATTGCCAGCAGTTCCAGCCAGTTGATACTGGGAGCCCGTTCTGTCTGGGACCACTGTCCCTGGACGATCTGTGTCTGAAGATAGCCCCCACCCAACCAAATAGATTGGCATCTGTGGTGACCGTCAGTCTTTCGGGTTTCCTGAAGAGGCTGCCTCTGGAGATGGCTGGAGACATCCATCAACGGAGAAATGAAAGGATGCCTGCTGGAACCTTGGCTGATGAATTGCTCCTGCTTGCTCTCTGAAAAGGCAAAAGAAACCATTGAAAATCCCTGGTGTGCAGACATGCCCAGGGAATGATGGAGAGCAGGACACTATCTTGCTCAGGAGTTGAGAGAGTAGGGCTAGAAACACAGTCCTCTCCCCCTTGACCCAGCCTGCCAAATCCATGAGGCTGGTGTGCTGCTCCTGGGATAGGTAGGTAACAGATTAACAGAGTTGGAAGGGACCTTGCAGGTCATTTAGTCCAACCCCCTGCCCAAGCAGGAGACCCTGCATTTGCCTCTACCTAGGATTGACCTCACAACCTCCTGATTGGGAAGCGAGAGCTCCACCTTTAGGCCACAGCAGCAGGTAGATGCTGCACACCAAGGTGTCAATGATTGTCCCTAAATAGAGCAGACGGTTTGCGGGATTGAAGTGACTCTTTTCTATGTTGATAGAAAACCTGTGGTGTTGCAGTATTTGGATCCCTATCTTGGGAGGCCAAGGATGATTGGATGAGGATATCATCCAGATAACATTGGACATGCACAGGTAGGGCCCAGCGATGAGCTGTCAAGGCAGCCAGGACCTTTGTAAACACTCTGGGTGCAGATGACAGTCTGAAGGGTAGGGCCCTATATTGATAGTGCTGGCCGGCATAATGGAACCGTAGGTATTGCTGGTGGCAATGTTGAATGGGGATATGGGGATTAGCCTCCGTCAGATCAATGGAGTGTCACCTCAGGCACAGTCTTTGGAGCTTTTCACTCCTCTGGCTCCCCTTCCTCAGGGCTACTTCTCCTGATAGTGGAATGATCCTCTGCCATAACAGCCATGCAGCAAAATTAAATTGGCTCTGATGCTGGAGCGCAAACACTCCTGAGACTGCTGCCTGATGCTCTGGATCAAAGGTCTCCTGTGAGGTCTGATTTGACAGTAGTTAATTAATTGTTGGTGCCAATAGATAATTACCCCAGGCGCTAGTGGAGCACAAAACCACCTGTAAAAATGCAGGCTCAGGCAGCAAAGGCAAAAGCTAGTTAAATGTGGCATTACTAAGCGGGTTGCTGATCTGCGGCTGTGACTAGATCCAGCTGTCAAGCGTGGATGAAGCGCAAGATTTCTGTGGCCATGCTGCCTGCCAAACCAATCTACAAGTGAAGTGCAAAGCTTCTGAAACCTGCAAGCCACTCTTTTTAAACGATGGGTGAAGCCCGAGTCTTCTGGCTGCGGTGCTAAGCTTCGCTGAGCTCCATCAATCTCGAGGCTTCTGAAGCCTGCTCAACCTTTGGCTATCAGATTGGCTCCTTACAACCCTGCCCTGGCTGTTTCAGCTATGGCGCCCTGTTAGAAGTGACAGTTGGAAAATGGCACAAGTCTCTGAAGCTTATAGAAACTAATGGAGCCGAGGCTCTGTCTCCAAAGGAGGTATCGTGACTCTACCACGCTGCTGGAAGTCTGCAGTGCTTACTCACATTTTTAAAAGTCCATTGGTAGAATTAATGATAGTCAATCCAGGAATTCCAAGGAGGGAATTTTGACCCGTCTGTCCAAGCTGACTACCGAGTCAAAAAACTGGGAAGCCCTAGCAACAGAGGAGTGACTTAACACCTTTGATAGACTCAGTCCAATCAGCTTGCAGAGAGGTCAACCCAGATGGAGAATATTATAATTTTCTATTGGACATTTCATATTTCATATCCAAAGCCCCAATATTCCTGTCAGAGAAAGCAGCTCTTTTAGACAAGGTCAACTACGTTGTCGAGATGCTCTGTTAATATTTTCTCCTGCACTTCCAAGAGAACTACATGCTCTGGTTTAGTCTGAGGGAGTGCTTTTGTTAATGCAGCAAATATTATAATACCAAGAACATAAAACATAACAGTAGTGTCCTATATGTTATGTCCTGCAAATATGCAGTTGGCCAGGAACTTATATTTTGTACTTCATTCCAGATATGTGATCTATAAATACTTGATTTATGGCCATGTGTTTCACCAGATTGGGCAATAAGTACTTATTTGGAGAACAATTAGGACAAAATCTCATTCAGACTCTTAACTGATGAAGAATTACTGCCTTAAGTAAACATTTGCCCTTACACGTCAATAAAGTTCAAAAAGTTATTTGCTAGCTTTGCATATGGATAAATAAATATTTATGTATGTACAGAAGAATAAGTGACATAGTTACTATGCCTGTCTCTCTTATGGACTGACATCCTATTTGAAAATGAGAAAAAAGTAGTCAAATATAATCCAATCTTTATTATGGTTATAACCAGCAAAAGAAGAATGGGATATAAAGAATTAGTGGTTTAAAATACTAAATAATATAAAATTACACATGGTTAAAAACACTGTAAAAAGCTTATATACATACATACAAACTCCACACCAGTCTTTTAAAAATCTGTTAAAAAAGGGGCAAAGACATTAATTTAAAATGGGGAAACATAAAAGATAATATATGACTCGTTCTCAGAAATCTATCATAATACTAAATACTCTTAAGAAGTTAAATATTAAGGTTGGTCTGATGCATAGGTCATCCATCATCTGACAAATTTTAATTGCTGCTGCACAGAATCTGCAATACTTAGGTTGTAATAGGATTACTGCCAGCAACAGAGGTGGTATTCAGCAGGTTCTGACCAGTTCTGGAGAACTGGTAGCGGAAATTTTGAGTAGTTTGGAGAACTGCTAAATACCACCTCTGACTGGCCCGCCCCATCTGTTCTCTGCCTCCCGAGTCCCAGCTGATCGGCAGGAAATGGGGATTTTGCAGTAACCTTCCCCTGGAGTAGGGAGGGACTGGAGATTTTGCAGTATCCTTCCCCTGCCACGTCCACCAAGCCACACCCACCAGGCCATGTCACACCTACCAAACCACACCCACAGAACCAGTAGTAAAAATTTTGAATCCCTCCACTGGTCTGCAAGCAGTAGAGAGGTATAAAATTGTAGTATGCACCCTATTTGTCCTATGTGTGTTTATACAGTATTAGTGACATGAGGGTAGTGTAAATTTCTCTATAGCACAGGCAGTGGCGGATTAAGGCTCACTGGTGCCCTAAGGACTGACTCTTTTTGTACATACTGTACAAATCTTCATTGGTTTTTTCTTTCTTTCTCAACTTTGTGGTGCCCCCCTGGTCCTGGTGCCCTAAGCACGTTAGCTTAGTCTGCTTAATGGTTAATACATCACTGAGCGCAGACCTTGGAGGAGCACATTCTCCATTGATTCTGTAGGCCCAGAATCACAGGGCATTGCCTTTCCTGGAAGAAAATTTTCCTGTATCAGCTTTCAAGGATTGAGGAAGGGAGCGCATGATATCATGCCAGATTATAGCACCTATGGAAATAGTCAAATAGCACTTTCCAGCTAAGAGGATGGCATTACTGTGGAAATCATGTAACATTCTAACCTTGCTGATTGGAGAAAATCTGATAGCTGGAGTAATGGGGAGTTGGCAAAAGCAAAAGTTTTTAATTCAGAGAAAAAAAACACAGCAAGAGCTAACTGTAAGTCCAAGTACAGGTTCAACCTGTATATTCACTAAGATTTACTATTAAAAGATACTATGTATTCAGGTTACATTTTACAGTCTTTTTTAAAAAAAAAAAAATTCAAATGAGCTGAAACACTTGAAGGTGCTTAAACACAGTTCAGAGTACATAATTACCCAGAAAAAGACATCCAAAATGGAAGTTTGGACTACGATTTGTGGGGATTTTCAGTAGAGGTTGAGCTTAGCAAGGGGACTTACTGTAGGTATGACACTTAGGTTTGGTAAAAATGGAAATAACCAGTATTTAGAATTTATCATTTTGGTAGCTGTTTCCCATGAATTCCCCTTGCTTGACATCAGATACTGATTCCGATCTCTGGACAATAAGCTTGGATAGAATCAGGTGGAATTGGCAGGTGCTATTTCCAAAGATAACAATTAAGGCAAACAGCTCATTCTGAGAAAGGAAGATAAAAATAGGACAAAAAAAGAAGCTCGGGGTTATATGTTAGAGTAGAGTACTGTGTATGAACTACATGGAATGATTCAGGAAACTAAAGAAATCCTGGATGTCTGAGGTTTTGTGTGTGTGTGTGTGTGTGTGTGAGAGAGAGAGAGAGAGAGATCGATCCCTTGAGCTTTGTACTTAGAAGTCACAGGGATTCTGGAAGACTCTTTGAAAAACACCTCTTATAAGATGATAGCTAACTGCATTCTGATTGATTGAACATGGAATTGATTGAACATGGAATTTACATTTTGCAGGGAAAGATCATGTTTGCAGATTTATTGGCTGTGGGAGGAATGAGAAGTTTAACTATGTTGTTATGCAACTACAGGTAAGCTTTTCTACTTTTTTTTTTTTAAACCCTTCATAATTGCATTTACAATATATGATGATAGTGATGATATGGAATCTTATCCGGATGATCAGTTTTTACAGGCAAGCCAAACATGTGGGAAGTTTTTTCTCTTTTGAAATACCACGGAGATGGAAAAGGATTAGCAAGGAGGAGTTGAAAGGAATCACCTTCTCTTTCCCTGGGGTTACCTGAAAGGCTCAGAAGGTTCTACTAATGCGGACATTTGCCTCTGAAAATAAGGCAGGATGGCTGTTTTTACAAGGATCCAGAGGATGTGGGGAGAGCACTATTTGACTACTCTCCTATCCTTTTCTTTTTCCACAATAATCTTACAGTTCCTTCCATTTTTCCTGCCTCACAATAGATTAATACAGTTGGAAATGACCATATGGATCATCTAGTTTAGGGATCTGGCTGGGGAATTCTGGCTGGGGAATTCTGGGAGTTGAAGTCCACCAGTCTTAAAAGAGCCGACTTTGCAGACCCCTGATCTAGTTCATCCCTGTGTTCCATGGAGGACCTACTACAGCTTCCTTGACAAATGACTATCCAACCTCTGTTGAAGACCTCTGTTGAAGTGGTTGATTGACAACTTATATAATCAGGAACATCTTCCTGATGTCTAGCCTGAATCTTTATTTTTGTAATTTTCATTCATTGGTTCTGGGGCAATAGAGGGAAACCCCCCCCCCCCTTTTCAAATTTTATTGTTGCTATTTGTGTTTTCAAAATTGCTGGTTATGGAGTTGCCAACTGACTCTTCGGTATGCTTATTTCATTTTTCCACCGATAGAAGAGAAAAATGTGACTTTTGTCTTAAAATGGTTTTTAAATTAATGAAATTGCTTACCTGCCTACCTTCGGATGGACAGTCTTAATGCTGATAGCCAAAAACATAGTTCAGTTGTTCTTCCTTGACAGATTTGTTTTCCTTACAACTGAAGACCAGCATTGATTGAACAGAAGACAGAACTTCCAGCTATATCTTCAGATGATTGTTTGTTAAAATGTACCAAGAATCTGTTTGACATAAACATAATTGATCCTAGCAGATCCATCTGGTGGATTAAATAATATCTGCTGATAAAATCTGGTATAGAAATCTGATGTTCATTTATTTTCAGGGCCGGAATCTTGCAGACCTCAGAAGAAGCCAGCCTCGAGGAACTTTTACACTGAGCACAACTCTTCGATTAGGCAAGCAGATCTTAGAATCCATAGAAGCCATTCACTCAGTGGGATTCTTGCATCGAGATATCAAGCCTGTAAGTAGATTCTGGTGGCTGACCTTTTCTACATAGTTTACTTTACTTGCCATTGATATTTATTAAGAACAATTCTCCTTGCAGTTGGAAAACATAACCTCTCAGGGGCAGAGTTTTAGAGAGAGAAGTGCATTTATGAAATGCACATAAAAGCATGACTTTATATTTTGGGATAGGTAAGGCCTCACAACATGGGCCCGTGTATTTAACTAGTTCCAAGTTGCAAAGGCATTTTATCATTTCATGTTTTGTGATCACTTTTTCTATCAATAAATGAGAATATGCACACATAAAAAGATCAGTAACAAAAAATATAGTAATAGCTATACTACAATTCTGGTTGGGCGACTAAGTTGTTAGTTTTATTAAAAAATGAAAATATTTTTCTGAAATTGGCTAGGACTAGAATTCTGACTAGAATTCTGAATTATTCCTAGTACTTAAATTTTGAGAAAACTGAAACAATATTTATTAGATTTACATCCATTTATTTTTGTATAACCTCAAGCAATGTGCATAATGCTGCCATCTCATTGTCCCTGTGAGGTGGATTGGACTGAGAGAAAGTGACACTGAGATTCATGCCTAAGTGAGAGCTAGAACTCGGTCTTCCAGTTTCTAGGTTAACACATTAATCATTAAAACAGACAAGCTCGATTTACACCAGTAACACTTTCTCCAGCTAACTTGTTAAACTCCTAAGTTTGTACATATATTTATTTCTTGCAAGAGTTGAATTGATATCCTTCCTTTTGCTCTAGGCACTGTTGAAAATCCAGGGTCTTTTGGGGCTGAAAACATACCTTTACCAAGTCTGGTTTTCAAGAGTACATTTACTAGTGATTGCATACCCAATTACAATACAATACAATAGCAGAGTTAGAAGGGACCTTGGAGATCATCTAGTCCAACCCCCTGCCCAGGCAGGAAGCCCTATACCATTTCAGACAAATGGCTATCCAACATCTTCTTAAAGACTTGCAGCGTTGGGGCATTCACAACACTGCATATTGTTGCACAACACTGCATACTGTTTCACAATTGCATACTGTTCACCTTCTCATGTGCTTTCAAGCCTTATTTTCCTTATGTATAGACTTTTGTATGCATTACCACACAATCTCTTATTAGTGTTCACATATTGCCATATTTTCCATATTTTTATAAAAACCTTTTAAAAGGAAAAAGGAAATCTTCCTCTCTTAGCAAACAATGGCAAAATATCAGTGTGTTTCTATCCTTCCTCCATGTCAGAAAATATAACCACAATCAGCTACACTAGATTTAGAAGAGACGGAAATATGGTCTCGTTGTTTGCTTATTCTATCTTGCCAGTATTGCTTTTCTGCTTATTGTGCCATCCTCATTACAGTCATCTGTACATCACTTTCTCATCCCTTTTGTTTTTGTTGTATTATGGCTTACCTTATATTTGAAAACGGCATATATAGCTAATATTCTAGGAGCTACAAATAAAATACAAGCTGATATTGGAAGAAGAATGGGTTCAGAATGATACTATCAGATTCAAAAGATAAAAATATGGCAATAGGAAACATACATAAATGTATAATTATAGAATAACTGCATTGGCAAAAAGTTATGAAAAAATCTTGGCGGGATTACAAACTGAGTATGAATTAACAATGTAATGCAGCTGCAAGAAATATACACAAGGGTTTTTCCTACATAATTAAATCAGTTTATCCTGCTTTACTTGGACTCCCCTTCAAATATTATATTCAGTTTAGATATTAGCTTTTAAAATGGGGTTAGAGAAATTGGAACAAATTAGAGAAAGATAACACATTCTACTTTCGGATTACTGGAAACGCAGATTGAATTGAGATTGATACATTAGTCTGTCAGGAACCTACTGAATTAAATGCAAGAACTTTGTTTAATCACAGATGTAACAGCAAAATGATTGTTAATGGGAAATACGATAAAAATAGTAACTGGAACAGATTTTGAATAGTGGCTTTATCACCTATGAAGGGATACTGATGTGTAAACATCTTCTTATTGTGTTGATCCTGTTTAGTCTAATTTTGCCATGGGACGCCTGCCTTCAACCTACAGGAAATGTTACATGTTAGACTTTGGTCTGGCCCGGCAGTATACCAATACTAATGGTGAAGTCCGACCTGTAAGTGATGTCTTTTCTATTTCTTTTTCTGTCATTGTAATAGATAAAAAAAGAACCATTATATTTTTGTGGGTATCCTTGGTGCTCTCCAAACTTGGTTGTTTTCTTGCAGATGTTTCATTACCAAACTAGGCAACATTCACAGTGCACTGATGATGTTACTTAGTTTGGTAATGAAATGCCAGCAATAAAACAACCAAGTCAGGAAGCACCAAGGACTCCATCAAACCTGAGCTATAAATATTTCTTCTATCAGTATTGTTATATTTTTATTATTTATTATACTTTTTATTATTTCCATTTATATTCTGCCAATCGGTGTACTTGTGTATTTTTATATTGCCACTCTGTGTACATGCCAAGGGCACACATCACACTGTATATTTATATACAGCATTCCTTGTGCCTTTGGCATATAGCCCTGCTGGCCACATGATCATTGAAATTGTCTTTGGACAATGCTGGCTCCTTCAGTCAAAGACATGATGATGAGCCACCGTGCCCTAGAGTTGGCTATGGCTGACAGGGAAGTCTTTATCTTTTATTACTGGGAGTCTGCCCAAGGGCACCGTTGTATTATTCATGTTTGCAGTGCGGTCACTTTAACATGCGTACCTATTTGTTGAGATGAAAACTGAACATGATAGATTCTTCTAATTGCCAAAGAGTTATTACACATGATTTCAGAATAAAATATTACTTTGCATATGTCTTGTCTCTTTATCAGTTACTTATATCAGTACTAAAAAAATAAAATACTGTAAATTGTTCATCCTTTTATCCATTAACAACTTTTATAGAAGATTGTTTTTTTTAAAGCACACTCCTTATGCTGAATTTATGGTCATTCAGAAGAAGCAAATTTGCAGCTGATAATGTTGTGAGTGGTAGTGCCATATATAGCCAATCTTACTTTTTCTCCTGCTACCAACCCTAAAAATCTCCAGAGGGTTAGAAGAAACTGCTGAAGAACAAGGTTCTACTGCTATAAGATTCTTCTGTTTGATTTCATTTAATTCAGTTATTTATGATAGCTGTTTTGCACCTCTCTACAGTATTTCAGTATGGTTTGCAGCATAAGAACAACAAACAGATTTTAAACAGTTAAAACAAGTAGGTACCCAATCCCACTGGTGACAATAACAAAGGTTCTTTGGAATAGGATTGTTTTAATAGCCTTACTAAATGGCATCAGTTTGGGCAATATCTGAACCTCTTAGGGCAGGAAGCCTGTTCCAAAATAATGAGATTGCAGTGGAGAAATAATGCATTGAGAGTCCTGAGACCCTCAAAAAGGAGGGGAACCTTAAGCACTTTATCATGAAATGAGCTGGTTTATTTGAAGGAACGATTCCTTAAAATACCTAGGAAACAGGTGATGAAGAGGTTCATAGATTAAAACCAGCACTTTGTACTTACCCTTTTAGAAACTAATGCAGCAGGTACAAAATTGGTGTTATGTTTATTTATTTATAAAATGTATTGCCAGATACTTGGCAGATTGCAGTAATTAAACATTAATGCATCTTCAGTATGGTTAATAATTAAAGTATAAAACCAAAAAATCAACCAATAACTAAACTGAGCATCCTAACGCTAGTCATAGACCCCTCTTGAACACTTTGTTTTTCAAAATTATTTAAATTACAAAACCAAAATATTGAACGCAATTTTACTATCAAGGGGGAGGCTATTCCACTGATAGGTAACCAGTTCTGAAATTCAGCCCTTTAAACCTCTGAATCTTATTTATCATAGAAATTGATGATCATCAACATTATTTTCTGTTAGAGACAAATCATATGTGACAAGTCTGCTTGTGGAAGGAGATCCAACGGCATTTTTGTGTACCAAGTCTTTTAGATTTTATAAATGGCAACCACATGGTAACTTTGAATTATATCTTGAAGTTAATAGGGAGCCATATAGCATTTATAGCACCTATACAATATTCCTGATGATGATTACTGGGTAATAGCTGGATGCTGCAATCTGGATTAATTGAAGCCTCTAAGAAGTCTTCAAAGGCATCCTCCAAATAGAATGCATTGGTCCAAACTAGTGGCGATGGAGCATGAGTTATTGTTAAGATATCCTCTTGCTCTAGGAAGGCCCATAAATGGTCACTAGACAGCTGGCCAAATAGGGCTATGCATTCAATTTGTTTGACACAAAAATGGCCGGTTTCCGTGAGAAATGGGCCGATTTTTTGCTCATTTTCCACCCTCTCCCCAAGAACACTCTGCAAGCCTAGGCTAGTCATACTTTTTATTTGAAGAAAAACGGCCCCGTTTTCGCAGAGAAATGAGCAGTTTTGGGGAGGTTTGCAAGTGCAAAAACACTTTCAGAAAGCTCTTTTGGAAGCTCTTTAACTGTTTCTGTGCCATGAGAAACAAGGTCTCAAGGTTTGCCAGCAATTTCCTTCTCCAGGACATGGATAAATGCACCTGGAAACATCAACCTACCTACCTACTCTCTCTCTCTCTCTCTCTCTCTCCCTACCTACTGTATTTCTCCCTCTATTCTTCTACCTACCTACTCACACACACACACACTCTCTCTCTCCCTACCTACTGTATTTCTCTTATCTCTCTCTATTTCTCTCTCTCTCTATTCCTTTATCTACCTACCTACCCACTCTTTCCCTACCTATCTACTTTATTTTTCTCTCTCTCTCTATTCTCTCTCTATTCCTTTATCTACCTACCTACCTACACACACACACTCTCTCTCTCCCTAACTACCTACTGTATTTCTCTCTATTTCTCTTTCTATCCCTTTATCTACCTACATACCCTACCTACCTACCTACCTACCTACCTACCTACCTACCTACCTACCTACTGTATTTCTCTTTCTTTCTCTCCTCTCTATCCCTCTATCTACCTATCTACTTTTTTTTGTAATTTGCCTCTTCAAAACCGTGGTGCATCTTATACTCCGGTGCGTCTTATACTCCAAAAATACGGTATTTCGTCGTGTCTAATTCACAACAGCCTTCAGATACTGCAACAAAACCCTAATAGCATTTCCTGTTTGATGATGGGATGGGGTTGCAGTGCAGCATTGGGTGTCATCATGATACCCTGAGTCAATGCTGACTGTACCCTTTGGCTTCATGTAGCTTTGAATGGGTAAATATTTAACATTATATCTGAGTTGCAATATTTTCTATACATATCTTTCAGGATTGAATGTAGGCATTGTAATTAATCACTGCATAGACACTGCTCCCAGTATTTGCCAAGATTTCAATGAGGTCAAATGAGATCTCTCAAGATGAGCCCAAAGAAGACCAGCCAGTGAACAAAGCTAGAATTAAAGCTTAATGATAAGCTTGAAAGTTTGAAAAGTTAAATTCATCTTTCTTACCAGGTAATTGTACTTTGTGCAATGAAAGCTTTAAGTACCAATATAATTATTCTCTATTTTTACTTTTCTTCTAAATGTTTTTAAAGAAAAGATTGTGATACAGAGCCCAGTATTACACTATTCAGTATGTTAAAGATTAAAGTGCGGAGCAAATCTGCAAACAATACTGTTAAAACCATGTCATCCCTCATCTTTTTTTTTATAGTTACCGCTTAGGTATGTCAGGGAGCTAACTATTTGATTTAAATAAAATAACCAACATTAAAACTTAACCACAATTTAAAATTAGTTCAATAAATACATTAAACTATATCAATAATAGAAAACATGGAAAGATAGTTTAAGACCCACTTATGTTGTCAGTCTCTTTTAGGCACCAGAATCCAAAATAAAAATGTTTCTTTGAGACCACATAAACTTGCCAGGTTAGTATGGAAGGTAATATTTCTCAAAGCTGGATCTTGTTTATATCTTTGAGATGCGTAATTAATATTTAAAATTGTATTCTGAGATTTAGACTGGTAGCGGTTGTGTGGTTGTGCAATGTTCCTTTATAGCCATTACTATCATTGGCCTGGCTCTAACATTCTGGAAGTTGATTTTTAAAAAATATTTTTTTAGGTACCTAAGCCTATTGTCCCAAATAAACTATAGCTATAGCATCCTTATGGGAACAGTTGTTTAACCCAGAACCCTGTGTATCTCAGAGATGAACCCAAGAGACCAACCAAATAGACAGTATCCGTTTCCAAGATAAATGAAATAGAAATTGAATCCAGTTCAGGTTGAATTCCTATTATTTGGCTGATCAAGACATATTTCTTACTTCGATTAAACTTTAGGCTGTTTCCTTCATTCTGTGCATTATTGTCTTCTACCAAGGACTTAAATTTGAAAAGCTTTATTAAATTTAAAGAGAAAGTACATGAATCTGAATTCAATAGCACATCCTGGCAGTGTGTCCCAAAACTCCAGATGCTTTTTTCTATCAGTTGTATGTATATATTAGGTAGTATAAAGGATGAAATAGAATTGTGAGAAATATTATAGTGCTCATGTCATAGACCACGACTATCATAAAGATGAGTTTGTTCTCCATTATGACATCACTTAATGCCATAACGTGTACTCTGTCTGATAGCATCGTTATCAGAGCAGCTCAAGAGTCTGAACATCCAGCCAGAAAAGCAGTGGGGACAGTTGGCAGCAGTCATTCAATGAGATTCTTTGGTTGCCTCAAATAATTTTTACAATGACAATAAAGATTATTATTATTATTATTATTATTATTATTATTATTATTATTATTATTATTATTATTATTATTATTATTATTATTAAATAAGGGAACTTAGCTGAGGGAACGAAAAAAGATGGAGAAGTTGCCTATTAAATTATAACTTGAGCCCTTAACTGCTTTGGGAAATTCAGTGATAGCGACATTTTAAAGGAGAAGTACACTGACAGTTTAAATGGAAGTATTGCTGTTGTTGGTAGGATGATAGTTACCATATTTTTCGGACTATAAGACACACCAGAGTATAAGATGCACCATGATTTTGAAGAGGTAAATTTTTAAACACCGTTTTTGCACTCTGCAGGCCTCCCAAACACTCTGCACGCCTCGTTTCTTGCAAAAAAAAAAAAAGCTTTGGGAAGGGGGGGGAACAAAAATAAGCAAAAACGGCCCATTTTTTGCTCATTTTTGTGCTCCCCAGCTCCTAGGAGCACTTTGGAAGCCTCCCAAACCCTCTGCATGTCCATTTTTGCAAAGGACGCAGGGTTTTGGAAGGCTAAAAATGCTGTATTCAGTGTACAAGACGCACCCAGATTTTCACCCTCTTTTTTGGGGGGGAAAGGTGCGTCTTATACTCTGAAAAATACAGTAATTCAAGAATTGTAGACAGAAACTGCTACTGTAACAGAAACTGGTATATTCCATCCTCTTTTTGAAAGCAGACACAGGATGGAGAGACAGAGGGGAGAACTGTACATCTAAATCATTAACTGAATTCTGCTTGTCTGGGAAAAACAGACTTTCAAAGAAATGAATATAGTTCTACCTTTATTATAGCAATAGCACTTAGACTTATATACCGCTTTACAGTGCTTCACAGCCCGCTCTAAGCGGTTTACAGAGTCAGTCTATTGCCCCCAACGATTTGGATCCTCATTTTACAGACCTCAGAAGGATGGATGACTGAGTCAACCTTGAGCCTGGTAAGATTTGAACTGCCAAACTGAAGGCAGCCAGCAGTTAGCAGAAGTAGCCTGCACTACTGCACTCTAACCACTGCGCCACTGAGCTAATAATAAAGGAAACAGTGAATACAATTCACAATAATGTTTTGTTTTGTCAGCTCTGAAACATGGCAATGCCTTTCCAGATTTTTCTTGGGTAAAACTTGGAACAGCCAAAATCGGCAGACTGGAACTTGCCCAGAATGGTCCGATCTATGTTCCAAGTTACTATATTGTGTTTCTTGCACAAAACAAAATACATTTTCTCTGTTCCAAACTCGTCCCAAAGAGGCTTTGGTATCCCAAGTAGGAAAGGTGTGAAAGGTGGGGGGAAAAGAATGGAACTGTAGACCCTCTCATGGCTCTGCAATGAGAGTGTGGAGATGGGTGGCTCATGTCTGCCATATATGGGGATGCCCCACATCTCTGGCTGCCTCTTTATGGCTTTGCCTTGCTCCTTCTCTTGAGATGGGCAGAGAAGCTACAGCTATTGCTTCTGCCTTTCCCAGCTAGCTAGGCTGCTAATGGTAGCTGCAACTTCTGCAGGCAGAAGGTGCAGAATGAGATGGCAGCCACCCTTTCTCTTTCTCTTTCTTCCTCCTGCCTTATTCTCTATCTTGGTGCATAAGAGGGGGAAAAAACCGACTAGAAAAGCTTCAAAACCATAACAGCAGTTTGATAGTGAAAGCCGTTATCTAAAATACTGCATGCAGTGACACACATTTCCTTAGATTGTCATTGATACTGGCCTCATCTATCTTGATAGCGTGACGCTCTTCCCAGTTTAATAAATCTCCTTGCTAAAAATTGTTTGGTTTTCTGGAGAACATTTCTGAAACGATGAGAAATAGGCAGCATTTTATCATGAGAAGTCTCTTTTGTTTGCATGAATTGAAAACTTTGCATGCTGCTGTTCTGCTGACAGCTCTAGATTATTGATTAAAGCTATTTCCTCATGAATCAGACTGCATTGCAGCAGGTTACAATACTCGGTTTAAGGATATTGCATATATGTGTATGACTTGGTTTCTGGATTTGACTTTATGGCTGAGGCAGAATGTGACAGAAAAGCGGCTGATAAACTTTGTCTAAATCAAAAATTTGAAGAGGAGGAGGAGAAGGAGGAGGAAGAAGAAGAAGAAGAAGAAGAAGAAGAAGAAGAAGAAGAAGAAGAAGAAGAAGAAGAAGAAGAAGAAGAAGAAGAAGAACTCCACAACAAAATCCTGTTTATAACATGACCTGTTTTTAAATAGAGCATCCAAATCCAAAAATGAAGATTGTTACTGATTCTGGCATTGCCAAATATTGATATAAATGTTTATTAGCCATCATTATCACTCCAAGAAATAACAGTATTATGGTGGTAATTAATTGGTGTCTCTGTATTTAAAAGCATTTCACATGATCCCACAACCAAGTTAGATTACCAATTCCATTTCAGATTTGCTTGGTTCTCAGAAACTTTCCTAAATTTTGCTCTAAACAGAGCAGAAAAATTTGCCTGCTAATGGGGGTGGGTGGATGGGAAACCATCACTGTGTCTTTCTTCTGTTTTGTTTGCAATTATGCCCGTTATGTTTGAGCTTACCAAATGCAAAGGCTTTATTTCAAAAAGGTACTAACTTAGTGTTGAATCCATTCACTTTTCAAGAAATCAATTATGGCAAAACATCTGTATTTTATTTTATTATTTTATTTTATCTTATTATTTTATTTTACTCCCAACTTGTAGATCCCCAAGGAATGAGATAACTTTGAAAGCTCCCAGTCCCAGATGAAAATAAGGCCCATGTATTTGAAAACCTATTTAATGTGGCAGAAAGTCCTGATCTGCTTTGTTTGGCTTAGACATCTTGGTGGATGTGCTTACACATCATACTAACTTCAAAACAAGCAAACCAACAATTGAATTATATGGAAATCAGCTCACCTACACTCACTCTATGATTGTATATTTCAGAAAGCTACTTTTGTCCTAGTGTAAATAAATTTTACTTAATTTAAAATTGTCTTGTTAAATACTGGCTTCTTTTAAAGACAAAATTTTAATGTTTAACATATCACTGCACATAATACGTAATTATTATAATTCAATCACACTTCACAATTTGTAATCTCTTGAAAGATTATTATTAAAATGATAGTGGGAAACAATGCTATGGAGTTTTATATTTATGAAAATCAGCCTAAGCCCTGATTCTCAATAATATTCCATTTGGATATGGCCCATATGGAAATGGCATTGTTGTGATCTGATTAAATGTACATTCTCATATCCAGAGAAGAGTCTAAAGAAATGTTTTATAAATTGGCAGCAGAATCATACTTTACATATAACCTATTTATTGTTTATTAATAGCATTTATAATCTAAACCACTAGGGAACAAGCAAACAAAATATAAAATCGATTAACATTATACAGTGGGACCTCGGGTGCCAACCGTAATCCGTTCCAGGACTTCAGACATCACCTGATTTGGCCGTGACTGCACATGCAGTCATGGTGCGGAAGAGGAAATCGCTGCAGCAGGGAAAATTGCTGTGGCTGTGTTTATTTGTCATCTGAGGATTTGTTTGTGACCTGAGTGAAACATTTGGTTGGCATCCAATTTGATTGTGGTCTGAGCCGTTTGTGACCTGATGTCCCACTGTATAATACTAAAATCCACTGGTCCTCAGATTACCTGTGACTGAACATTTATTAAGATAATTTTATATATTATAAAATATTAAGAGGGCAAAGTCTGCATGTAACTTGAGAGGGGGTTGCATAAATCAGGACTAACTTGGAAGATGACTGACATTTGCTCTACTCCTCATGTTTTCCTGAGAGGGATTCTCAACAGCCCCTTTTCGGATGAGCTAGATTACGTTCCAGCAAGATATTAACCTTTTATCACCTGGCACTTTGGCTTTAGAGATGACAGTCCATACTTTGAACTAAATCCAGAAGTCTATGGACAGCCAATGCAGCACCCATAAAATACACCGATGAGTTTGTTCCAGATGCAATTTCTGAATTGTCTCCAAAGGCAATCTCATGGAGAGCCCACTGCAGTAGTCCAGTGAGTAGTTATTAGTGCATGAATTACTGATGTAAGGCATGCTGGCTCAAGTAGAATTGTATTATATTCTCAGCATGCTAGCTAAGAATATGACCTAGCCAGGATTTCCATTTACTGCTTGAGCAGGAACTGGAAGGTCAGGAGACTTCTATGTTACAAACTTCATCTTTCAGGAGTAGGATAGGGAAGTAGGTTTTAATCTAAGATTGTTTTGGTCTATCAAGATCGTTACAGATTCCAGCCAGATACGAGTTCAAGTCTTCAATCGTCCAGACTGGATATACATTAAGTGCACTGGTGATGCTTCACCCTGAAAAACCTGATATATTTATATTTATATTTATTCAATTTATACCCCGCCCTTCTCCAAACGGACCCAGGGCGGCGGTCACAATGGTTTCATTTAAATAACAAAAAGGAAAACACTAAACCCTGTGGTTTTCTACACTGGAACTCAAGTGCTTTTTCCCCAAGATCACTGACAGGAACCATACACTCCAATTGTGGGATACGACTGGTACGCCCCAGTATGGGTGTACCGCTGCCTGCTGGGAGCACCAGGTACTGTTCCGGTACGGTGCTCCGGAGGGCTCGCTCACCTTACCTCTATTTGAACTGACTGGGGCATTTGCGCACGGGCCAATGGCGCTTGAGCGATGCTCCGCTGAGCAGCTGGAGCATCGCGGGCAGTGGGTATGCATGCGTGCTCTGTGCGCATGTACATGGTGGACACCTGGCCCTGTTGCAGCGTACCGGTTGCAACGGGAGCCAGAACCCACCACTGATCCACTCAGTTGTGAGCAGATCCATATTAGAACAGTGTTAATTCCAATGCATTGAATACCACCAACAGGTTTAATGGAGTCAAGAGGGTATGATTCTGTCATCTAGATCACCGTGAATGTCATCAGATGACCAGTCTCATAACTGGGATTGAATGCAGACTGAAAACAATCCAAATAATCTGTTTTTCTAGTATCCTGTAGCTTATTCCTATCACTTTCTCGATAACCTTCTACAGATGGGAGGTTGGAGACTAAGCAAGGATTGTGAAACATGACTGGATCCAAGAACTACTACTTCCTTCAAAGCAAATGACATTACCCATCGCCCTTAAATTACATAGATTGCCTTCCATATCCAAAGCCTCATGCCTCAACTTGTCATCTAATGCAGCCAGTAGGGGCATGAGTCAAATTTACAAATTGGTAGTGTTAATATTACAGCGATCCCTATCTGCTTCCACAGGTCCTATATACCCAAACATATTCCAGACTACAACACAAGATTCCTTCTCTCATATCATTTCCTACCAATCTACAATCTACAAATGAATATGAAGATTCTCAAAGATGATTCACACCCTGGTTGGTATCTCTTTGCCCTTCTACCATCAGGCAGAAGATATCAAAGTATAGCCAGCCGAACAAACAGGTTTAAAGATAGCTTCTATCCTTGGGCTGTGAGACTTTTAAATTCAACCACAATCACTCCATGCACATGCTAGTTTTTACAACGACAATAAAGATTACTATTACTATTATTATTATTATTATTATTATTATTATTATTATTATTATTATTATTATTATTATTATTATTATTATTATTATTATTATTAATTGATTTATGGATTTATCTGCCAAGCTATGAATTTATCCAGTATGCCTACAGGTGATTCTTGCCTGCATCTTCCTATAAAAGGGTCTAAATAATTCTGAAAAGGGCCACCAGGTGGGAATTTTCAGACTACTTAAGTGCAGAGAATTTCACTGCTTTTATCATCACAGTATAAGTTCAGATAGATCTAGCAATGCTCACTTGTATTTAGTTCTGGTTTTCTGACTTTACTGCTCTAGGCAAATGTTCAAATATCCCCCCCTTCCCCAGTAAACTAAGAACTCAACTTGAAAATGACAACATGAAAAAGGTCTCATTGGAGCTGTCTCAGGTACTTTGGCTGCCTCCTTATTTCACAGATCAATTAACAAGATGGATCTTGTTAAAAGTCTGCCCATCTGGGTTCTTGCATTCTGCAGTAGCTGTTGCAGTTTCCTTCTCTTGCTTATATAGATGAATAGCTACATACACTCTAAAGTCAATGGAATATGGTTTCTATCTACCTAAAATACAGGTGAAAGGCCAGAATTGCTGAATAAACCTATGTTTGATAAGCGTGCATTGTAATTTCTCTTTTGCTGATACATATACTGATATTTATACCCTTTATCAGGAGGCATAGTTATTCCCAGAAAATGTGAGCTCCAATAGCCCACAGAGTATCCAAAGAGTCTTCAAAAATAAAAATAAAAGCTGATTGCTAGGAAATAGAAACAGAAGCTATCCTTATTAAATAAGGACCTTGGAGATAAAGAATAGTGTGATCCCTGAGGATTCAAATGATGGCCATCCCTAAAACAAACAGTGAAGAAGATCTGAGAAATATTGTCAATTAATCTTCCCTCTTATCAAACTACAACAGGGACCAAAAGACTGTTGAAATTGACTACAGGATATTGACTATAATTCTCTTGCTAAAGACTGGGTCATTCTTTAGAACTGGAATCTGAAACTCAAATTGTCGGGTCCATCTGAGGAGTAGTTTATTGACTCGGGTTAAACATTGAAGTCTTTGATACAAAAGTCTTTAATGAATCAAAAATGGAGAAAATTGTGATATGCCATTAAAGTATATTTTAAAAAAAATACTGCAAAACAGTAGTTTCTTGCAAAACAGTCATTTCACTTCAACCAATTAGTTCTCAGTGATTTCATTAATTAGGTCACTAGTATTTGTTTTGTGACTGGGTTGATATGTAATTTTTTTCCAGAATCATATTGAAGAGGAGGATAAGGGAAAATAATCCCATGAAGAGCTGTCCAAATCCCTGCTTTTCTCTTAGAAGGAACAGTTTTCTTTTCTTCTTCCCCTTTTCTCAAGAGATTTTGTTTGCTTCCTTATTGCTTCTGGTTTTCCCTATTTCTTGCAAAGTTTTGAAAAACTCAAGATAGCCAGACTAGCTACTTTCTCCCTTCTCCCTTCTTTCTCCCTTCTTTCTCCCTTCTCCCTTCCTTAGAAAATTGTGGGTTAGACAGCAGCACCACCAAATGGATTCGCAACTGGCTGACCAACCGCACTCAACGTGTAGTCCTCAATGGAACTGCATCTACATGGAAGGAAGTATGCAGTGGAGTCCCCCAAGGCTCTGTTTTAGGCCCAGTACTCTTTAACATCTTCATCAACGATTTGGATGAGGGGATAAATGGGGAACTCATCAAATTCGCAGACGACACCAAGCTGGCAGGAATAGCCAACACTCCAGAAGATAGGCTTAAGATACAGAAGGATCTAGACAAACTTGAACATTGGGCACTGTCTAATAAAATGAAATTCAATTGTGAAAAAAGTAAGGTCCTACATATAGGCAAGAAAAACCAAATGCACAAGTACAGTATAGGTGGTACCTTGCTCAATAGTAGCAACTGTGAGAGGGATCTCGGAATCCTAGTGGACAACCATTTAAATATGAGCCAGCAGTGTGCAGCAGCTGCCAAAAAAGCCAACACAGTTCTAGGCTGCATCAACAGAGGGATAGAATCTAGATCGCGTGAAGTGTTAATGCCACTGTATAGTGCCTTGGTAAGGCCACACTTGGAATACTGCATACAGTTTTGGTCGCCACGATGTAGAAAAGACGTGGAGACTCTGGAAAGAGTGCAAAGAAGAGCAACCAAGATGATTAGAGGACTGGAGACTAAGACATATGAAGAACGGATGCAGGAGCTGGGTATGTCTAGTTTGATGAAGAGAAGGACCAGGGGAGACATGATAGCAGTGTTCCGATATCTCAGAGGGTGCCACAAAGAAGAGGGAGTCAAACTTTTCTCCAAGGCACCTGGGGGCAGGACAAGGAGCAATGGGTGGAAACTAACCAAGGAGAGAAGCAACTTAGAACTAAGGAGAAATTTCCTAACAGTAAGAACAATTAACCTCTGGAACAGCTTGCCTCCAGCAGTTGTGAATGCCCCAACCCTGGAAGTCTTTAAAAAGATGTTAGACAGCCATTTGTCTGAAATGGTATAACGTTCCTGCCCATGCAGGGGGTTGGACTAGAAGACCTACAAGGTCCCTTCCAACTCTGCTATTGTATTATTGTATTATTCTCTGGGCAGTTCCGGTATCTGTTTTGTTGCCAAATCCCATCTTCTCATGTCATGAAGCGTGAGGGTGGGTGGCAGTGGTGGGTTGCTGCGGGTATGGCCCAGTACAGCCATACAGGTAATGCCCTGGAGCAGCGGAGAGCGTACCGGTATGGTGACTCATTTGGCTCACCCACCTGCCCGCAATCTGTAGTTGTATTTATGCCAAAAGGCACATTGCGCATGTGCACATAGTGTGCGGTGCTGCCGTGAGCCCCAACAAGCAGCTGGTTGTTGCAGGGTCAGTGGATTGTGCATGTTTGCACAGCGCACGTCAGGCGCGAGCATAGCACATGTGCACGAACAGACCACAATCAGTCTACCAGTAGTGATGGTAAGAGCAACCCACCACTGGTGGCTGGGATTCCCAGACAACCGTTGAACTTGGCACAAGAGATTTGTGGTGCTGGCTATGTGGCCCAGCTGATCAGGTCCTGCTGTTGTACTTCCTGTTACTCAGCCTGAGCACTTACATGCCACTCAAGGAACTAGCCTTGATGGGCAGGGTCCTTCGTGCCCATAAAATATTGTGACAGGTCATAGAAAATGATTTTAACATTTTGCATCTGCCCATAGGCTGTAAAATTGAAACCACTGCTGTAAAATCTGAGCCACAATGCACTACTGTGGGTAGGATATCTAGAGCATGATGAACTTTAGCTAACTCAAGTAAGAGATACAAAACACTTCTGTAGGGGAAGAGATGATAATAATGATCCAATTTTATATTTGTTTCTGTTTTGTTTCCCTCCATTTTGCATTTTTATTGTCATGGTTTTCTTTGGGTTTCTCTTTGTTTTACAGTTCTTTTGGGCTCGTTTTTTGAGACTGTTTGATGCGTTGGCTTCCCATCTGCTGCTTATAACCATCTCAACCATAAGTTGTGAGTGAGCCATCATAATGCTTCTTATTTTATTTCTTTTGTGTTTGTTTTAATAATGAATATAATTCTGAGTTATTTTTTCCCATTTATTTTGTTTCCATGAAATAATTTTTGCTTTCAATATTTTATGCATAGGCCAAGAGCTTTCTGGATTTTGAATTTAGGAAAGTTTGGCCCTTGTAGAACTGCAGTAAATCATGTGTTGAAGATCCTTTGGGCCTTAAGAACAATCTCTATTTAAAATTTGTAATTATTGTGCAAAAGCTGAAGATGCCAAATATACACATGAAAATATATTTCCTTTAGAAATGTGAAATATGTACCCAAAATTGGGAATTCTAACAAGAGAAAATGACAGTTCTTCAAATTTTGTTTTAGCATATGCTAAGGAGACCAAAGTATTTGTTAAAGCCAATTGTGACATTTATTTCTTTTTTATTTATCATAATTTTTAAAAATATATTTTTTCAAATATACTGAAGAACATCCATCCTATTTAATGATTTGTTCCAGAAAGTAGAATATATAACAATGGTGATTTATGTTTATATGACTGAAATGTATGTGACTAAACTCATGGTTAGGAGTTAAGTAAGCAATGGCCCTCTTTTAGTGCCACTGCATCCTGTAAATTCTGAAAATCAGGCTTCAATTATTTAATAATTGAAGGTAGAAGATTCTGTCCATAATTATCCATCTAGATTGTTATCTGTACAACAGAATACTTATCCTTATGCTCTGCATTGTACCACTTTCCTGTATTTGGCCTTCAAATTCTTGGAGCATTTTTGAGGAGTTGCAGGGAGCAAAAGGCAATTCACCAATGGTACCCGTTGTGCTGATAGATGATTACCTAGCTGATAGATGATTACCCATCTATACTCTTTGGAATACAACAAAAACATTAGTACAGTTGCTCTTTGCTTGTTTTTCATGGATATTTTTTTCAGCACAATAAAAGGAACCAAAATTATTGAAATTATGCTCATCTATGAATCTTAATCAGTCCCATTTTTTCTTAAACAATATATATGTACAATATTCTGTATACAAATACACATGCGCGCACGCGTGCAATCACACACACACACCACTTACAAATTTGTTTCTGATAGTTTTCATATGTGATAATTTCAAATGTACTTTAAATAGGGATATTCCTAAACTTTTTATTTCCTGGCACCAAAGGGATTCTGTCCATGTGAATTAAGATGAGCAGTAAAAAGAAACTGAGTTAGCAACTGAAGTACTTTGGTAAGAAAGATGAGGTTGTTATCTCTCTACTGTATAGTCAACTGAATCTATTTTTGATCTTTAACTTGCTCTTAAGTTTCTGTAGCCAATGGTTTTTGTACTGGGGGGAAAACACTTTGCTGTTATTCTTTGTCCACTGAAGTCTATAGTATTTTCTGTGAAGATCTTATATATATAAGACTATATATATTATATTATATATATATATATATTAAAAATGATAATTTCAATTTATCTTACAATGGTGTTTTCCAGTAAGAAGTAGTATTATTTATAAAAGATTTGTTCAAAAATCATCTTTAATCCATAACCAAAATGTCTAATTTGACCATCAGTTCATCTTAATATTTGTCATCAAAATGGTTTGTGCACCTAAGCAACAAAGAAAAGGTGGACAGCTTTACATACTTTCAAATTTAAAAAATTAAATTTAATGTATCTTCTTTTCATTAGCCTCGTAATGTTGCTGGATTCCGGGGAACAGTCCGCTATGCGTCAGTGAATGCACATAAAAATAGAGTAAGTTTTATCTTTGTGTGTATGGAAGGGGTAAAATGAGAGAGATTAAAGGAAAAGTATCCCTTTTGCTGTTGAGGGTGGTGTAGGAGTGTCACACACAGTACAACCTGGTGTGACTCAGGTACAGTTGAACAGGGTATGCATGTTGTATTATAGTGCACATACATATTTATTTATTTTGCAATATTTTGCACTACCCAAATCAAACTGATTGTGGGGCACTCAGAAGAGCAAACCATAAACAGAATATTTGCACCTTTTAAAAAGAAGCAGCTACCACAAATGATCAGTTGTTCACCATTTGCTAAGAGTCCAAAAGCCTGTTGAAAGAAATTGTTGAAATTATGAGCATTTGCATCTTTAGGGACAGTATGTTTCTCAGTTTGCGGACTGCTAGCAAGAACTCCAGTTCCTTTATGCACAGGGCGGGATGGTCGGTGGGATATTTAGCAAGCTTATCCTAGATCAGGGGTTTGCAAACTTTGCAACTTTAAGTCTGAAGGACTTCAGCTCCCAGAATTCTCCAGCCAGCAAAGCTGGCTGGAGAAGTCTGGGAACTGAAGTCCTTCAGACTTAAAGTTGCAAAGTTTGCCCACCCCTGTCCTAGATGCTTGGAGTGGATAGGTGGAATCGTATTTTGTAAGGTGGTCCCTGACTGTCCAATCTCTTCTTAAAAACCTCCAGTACTAGAGCACCCACAACTTCTGTTTAACAAAAAAAGTATTTTTTTTTATTTTTAAACAAATACAACACAGAAAATCCTCTTTCTTTACATACTATAGAAAGTGTATCAGTTGGTTACAAAAAGCTTTCTTGCATCTCTTCCACAGTCATCACCTATAATTCATATCAAATCATATGTTTTAAATCAAATATATTTATACATATTACTATCATCATGCCTCAATTTTCATTTGACTATAATTGTTTTAACGTCCTTCTGCATAGAATATTCCAAAGTTTAAAGCATAACCACATAATGCCCAATTAAGGGGGGAGACATACTGTTTCCTTTTCTGCCTTTCAGCTCATCACCAGAGACCATCTAGACAGAAAGCTATGAGTTCCGTTGTGTCTTCTTTTTTTACATGTGCGTTAGGTTTTTGAGCTGATAAATAAATAAATAAATAAGGGAGATCCTAGTCTCCCTTATTTATTTATTTATCAGCTCAAAAACCTAACACACACACACACACACACACACACACATGTTGTCATTATCATAACCCCTTTTTTTAACCTAATACTCAAAGCTTAATTAAATTTAACTTAATTCTTTATTATTAGCTTTTATATATAACAAAAATTTCAATCTTCCTTTCATAGTTGCTATTTACTATTCATATGCAATTATCTATCAAACCAATAATATGTATACATTATTATCATTATCAATTTAACCATATCCATTATCACTAAATTTCACTAAATTTACCTAATTTTTAATTGTATGCTTTCATGTATCAACCTGTATCTTTCCAGTAATAATGCAATTTTATGTCTTTTGCCATTTGTGGCATTAATCTTCTAATTATCTCCTTGGTCCAATTTGTGTGGATTTCTCTTCACAGCTCATTGCTTGTTGCATCTACAATACAATACAATAGCAGAGTTGGAAGGGACATTGGAGGTCTTCTAGTCCTGCCTAGGCAGGAACCTTATACCGTTTTAGACAAATGGCTATCCAATATCCTCTTAAAACTTCCAGTGTTGGGGCATTCACAACTTCTGGAGGCAAGCTGTTCCACTGATTAATTGTTCTAACTGTCAGGAAATTTCTCCTCAGTTTGTTGCTTCTCTCCTTGATTAGTTTCCACCCATTGCTTCTTGTTCTACCCTCAAGTGCCTTGGTGAACAGCTTGACTCCCTCTTCTTTGTGGCAACCCCTGAGATATTCCAACACTGCTATCATGTCTCCCCTAGTCCTTCTTTTCATTAAACTAGGCATATCTCTTGTATAATCTCGATACCCTCTATGTTTCCTTAATCAGCTTATCTTTAGTTATCAATGGTATTTCTGATAAGATTTCTCTCCTTAAATTCATCAATTCTTTTCTTTCTTCTTCTGTACCTTCCCATCCGGGGTAGAGTTCCTGACCATCTAGCTCCCCTTTCCATATTCCATTCTTTCCATTTCCAACCACAATCCATTCACCGTAGATGTCAACAGATTTCTTATCTTTGTATTCGTTTTTCTCTTTGGTTTTTAAGACTCTAACTTCCACTTTTTCCAATTGATAAACATCTCCAAATTCTCAATCATATTTTGCTGTTATGTGCTCTATGTTTTCCATTTTTTTCTCGATTCCCTCTGATACTTCAAGTAGTTTTTGAATTTCAAACATTATCTTTTGCAATGTTAAGGTTTCTTTTTGGTGTTGAAATTGTGCCATTCTTCCAACTGGTACACACTGCCACTCTGGCTTTCAAAGCTTTTTATTAGATTAACCGCAAGTTCATTTCTAATTTTTCACACTAGGACCTTGTTTTCACTTTTTTCTAGGTGACAATAAACTTCAAAAGAGCACCTGCAAAAACAATTCGTTCTCTTCTTCTTATCACTCTCTATAAACAAGCGGCAAGATCTTGAAGTGTAAATCCAAATGATCAAAGAAAGAAGTGAAAGTACAATGTCTCCAATGCTCAAGCCACCAGCCTCCAAGTGGCAGTGTTGTTTCTTTTCCCTTTGAAGTTACAACCCTCTTTGTACTCCTTTTATATCTTCTTTATATTCCAAATTTAAAAGAAGTAAAATTCTTGAATGAAATAAAGTAGAAAAAAGTAAAAAAAACTCATGTAGAAATGAAAAAAAGACTTTTAATTCATAGGTTACAAAAATAAAGAAAAAATAGAAGAAGAAAAAATAATCTGTTGGCTTTAAAAGGCTTGCGTAGATTCCATCCATAAAATAACATTTAAAAAGTAAGATGACACACTGTCCAATACAATCCAAAGCTTAATTTCGATGATTATTTCTTCTGTTCTCAACTTTAATTTAGCTTTAAGTGTTTTTTGGGGCAGTCTCTTTTAAAACAGGTAAAAATTCCTCAACAGCTGTAGACACTTTCTCTTTCCATTTCCTTCCATTCTGGAGCCATCCCAACTTCATCAGCCAGGGCTGAGCTTTTGCCATTGGCTAGAAGAACTTCTAGATCAATCAGACACTTTGCAGTGTTTCTGAGATCAGCAGGATGTATTCTTCCCAATCACCGTCTCTGTGGGATGGTTTAGGTCCATATGACTGTCCAGCGGCAAAAGTATTGACTGCGATCTCAGGACTGAGATTGCCATTCATCTCGACGTGACGTTGGCTCTTCCCCTTCTCCAGAGCACCCACAACTTCTGAAGGCAAGCTGTTGATCTACATTCATCTTGTCCATCTGCCTGAAGGAGCAAGGAGATACATGGATCTAATTCCTAAGGATTATGTAATTCATATTACAGAGGCCCCTGTCCACTGCTTCAGATTCTCTAGGCTTAAAAAAATCCTGGATTGAAACAGAAAATGCTGCTCTCCTTAACTCACCTGATAGGCTGTTAATGATTGAGGCATTCTAATAAATTCTCTGCTGTTACAAAGGTCTAGAGTGCTGATGGTCTGTAATGTTAGATTCCATTATCTTGAATATCAGAATTTATACGCACGAAGCAGTGTTTATTAATATTTTTACCCAGCACAGCAGTTTGCTGACTGCCTTCCATTGCATTACTAGTGGCTTGATTGTTCAAACATGAAATTTGTGACATTGTAATCTAAACAAAAAGTATACCAGGAAGTTTCTTTCCTGCTGAACATGAATTGGATGATACGAAGCTGATGGATTTTATAGGTGTTCTTCTGCTGAGCTTTGAACTTTGAGCAATTACTCTTAGTGGAAGAGATGGGAGAATGTTTAGGATGGTCTGCCCATAGAAGCTAACAGTTTCCATATGAATGCTAGAGGGCTTTTGGAGATTTTTCTGGCTAGTATGAGTAGTGTCCTTGTTGAAGTGTGGATTATGTGGGGATAGATTTGCTCTAAACTGCCTCTTCACTGTGCAAAGCTCATTCAGTCACTTAGCAATTAAATAAGTTAAGATATAACTAGAATATAACATGGATTCTTATTCTCCAGTACAAAGAAGGTTAAAAGATAATCTCCTTCAGTGTAGCAGCTTAAGTATTTAGGCATATTTTAAGATACTGTTTAGAATAACAATAACAAGCCAGTTCTAGTACAATGTTACATACACTACAATGCAGAATGGGGAAGAAAAGGGCTTGTCTTCATGAAATCTATAAATTTCAACTTTCTTCAAACTATAGTCTTGTTAATGTCTCTTTTGGTATTACAAAATAGTAGACATGTTCTTTTTTTTGACCTTTCTGGTTCAAACACATCATGATGTGCAACCTGCATCATAGAATTCCATTACTGATGTGGAGGAATTTTTCAACAGACAATACAGAAAATTGCACTGAAATTAGAATGAATGCAAATTACTGCTTTTGATTTTTAACTCTGGTTACATGAACTATTAAGTTCTATTACATATATATACTGCATATACAATTGATATTTTTGCAATATCTTCTGGGTAACAATAGATTACTGCCATTGTGGACAGTATTGGCAGCTACAATATTTTGTAACTAATTTTTGTTTTATTGCAGGAAATGGGCCGACATGATGATCTGTGGTCCCTTTTTTACATGCTGGTAGAGTTTGCAGTTGGTCAACTTCCATGGCGCAAGATTAAAGATAAGGTAGAAAATGTAGTCAGCAACAATACAATACCTCCCTTTTCAAGATAAATAATAAAGCAATAAAAAAAATCCTGCTGGATTCTATAAAAGCCTGTGGAATGTCCACAGCAGTACATTAGAACATTTTCTTGATTGTGTATGCCAGCGGTCAAAGTTTCAGTGTTCAGTAACAATTTGGTTTTTGATATTGAAATTATATATACCTGTGGTTTTTCGGGTGCGCTTCAAGGTGCTGATCTTTAAAACGCTCCATGGCACGGGGCCTAGTTATTTGCGAGACCGTCTCCTACTTCATACATCCCTTCGACCGATTCGCTCCCATAGAGAGGGCCTTCTCCGGGTGCCGTCTGCCGGGCAATGCCGGTTGGCGATCCCCAGGGGAAGGGCCTTCTCTGTGGCGGGCCCAGCCCTCTGGAACGACCTACCCCCCGAACTCCGGACCACCACGGACCTCCGCCTCTTCCGCCAACGTCTGAAGACCCATTTCTTTCATCTAGCCGGCCTAGCCTAGTTCCCGAGACCACCCCTAGAGACTGAGTTTTAAATTGTTTTAAATGGATTTTAATTTGTTGGTAATTTTTCTAGGATATTTTTTGCACAGGCCACCTCAAATTTAATTAGATTTTACTGTTTGTAGTCGGATTTATTTATATGTTCGTATTTATTTATATGTTGTATTTTTACTTTTTAACTTCCTGTGCCTATCTCCCCTGAGTCCCTTTGGGGAGATAGGCACGGTATAAAAATCAAATAAAATCTAAAAAATCTAAAAATATATAATCACCACAATGAACAGATGTTAATATGTTAACTTGAAGCCATTTACTGTCTTGTTTTGTTTGCCAGTGATATTTATTATAAGTAGTATTCTATGATGATGGAATCTGGAATTTTCCAGACGACTTTTCTGGAGAGCTTTTAGGGTATAATGCTGGTGTTTTGTGTTTTTATTTTTTTAAATGTATTTATCTTATATATTATTAGTACATTCGTTAATTTTGTGAGTCACCAAAACCTTGTTTATGATTACAGCACAATATCATACAGAAGAGGTTCTAAAAAATTTTGAAATCCACCACTGATACATACATACATGCAAGCAAATAAATGCATTTGATCTCTCTAGGAACAAGTTGGTATGATTAAGGAGAAATATGAACATCGAATGCTGCTAAAACATATGCCTTCTGAGTTCCACCTTTTTCTGGATCACATTGCAAATTTGGATTATTTCACCAAACCAGATTATCAGGTAAAATCCTTATTACTATCTTGAAATAATTAGAAACCAATAATTTCGATTTCCCACATGAAACTGATTTAATAAGAACTAGTAGTTTTCAGTATACATTGCAGGATCTCCCCTCAGTGAGCAGACAGGTGTCTAAAGGTGAAGATTATCCTAGTCTCAAATTGTTTAGAGATTTGTAAGACATGACCAAATTTTTCGATATGCCTCAGTGATAATTGGGAGCTAGTTTAGTTGTTTCAAATGTACAATGTGTGCACGAACAGCTGTTCGCTCAGCAATCTTGTAACATTATTCTGCACCAGCTGCAACTTCTAAGCAAAAATACCTTGCATATATAATGACTACATAACCAGTTGTAGATACTAATACTACTGAGACAATTCCTGCTGAAAGGAACAAAATCATTCTAACATAATGCTCCTAACTCACAAAGAGCATCTAGAAGAGTATCACGGACAACCAATCATAGCCACTTAGAAAGTAGTGTCAGGAGAGCTGTGCTTGACCCTACTCTTCCCATGAATGTGAAATATCCTACTTTGAGTTACGCTGACAGTGTTGTCTGTACTGATTATTTGGTTATCTTACTTATATGCAAATGGGCAGAGGATTACTATTGCTTTATGATTAGCTTATTATGTGTTTAGCAGCTTTTTCCATTGTAAACCACTTCAGTGCTTTGGCATGGGAAGTGATATATGACTACATTAAACTATATAAAAACCAATTTCATAGCTCCTGTGAGAAAATTGCACAGATTAAGTACAAATAATGGCATGACACAGTAGCAACAATAGTGCATTGGACTATCTGCAAGAAATACCATTTCTCTGCCATTTGTGGTCCCACCAGCAAGAGCTTGTGGGACCACAAAGTGGACAAAGTAATAGAAAATGAAGAAGCTAAAGTGCTTTGGGACTTTAGAATTCAAAGGACAAACACTTGCCATATTACCTCAGACTTTGCAATTGTCCATAAGAAAGACAAAAAAGTCTGGACATTGCAATATCTGGAGACAGAATAGAAAAGAAAGAAATAGAGAAAATCACAAAAGACAAAGAACTGCAAACCGAAGTAGAACGACTGTGGCTAAATAAAGCAAAGGCAGTACCAATAGTAATAGATGCTTTGGTTGCAATTCCACAATATCTTGACACCATTCGTATCACTATCAGTCAATTGCAAAAGGAGGCTTTATTAGGAACAGTTTACATCGTACAATAACTTTAATACCATCAAACATTTGCCTATCACAGATCCTTGGGAAGGGCTCAATAGGTGGATAAAAAAGGCCAAATCCAATCTAAATATTTGACTATGTGACCAACCATAATAATAAAAACTTACAAGCAGATCTTTCCCCTCAATTGTATGCTGATTGCCTTAATTAGGGTTATTTGTAATCTAGATAATCCCATAATGATGTTAACCCAAGAAACCACCCCTGGATCCAGCTTTATTAGAGAACTATCGTCCCGTCTCCAACCTTCACTTTTTAGTGAAGGTTGTTGAGAGTGTGGTGGCTCAACAGTTTCCCCGACATCTGGAGGAAGTTGATTATCTAGACCCGCGCCAGTCCGGCTTCCGGTCCGGTCACAGCACCGAAACGGCATTGGTCGCGTTGGTAGATGATCTCTGGAGGGCACGGGATAGAGGTTGTTCCTCTATCCTTGTCCTATTAGACCTCTCAGCGGCTTTTGATACCATCGACCATGGTATCTTATTGCACCGATTGGGGGGGTTGGGGCTGAGAGGCACCGTCCTACGGTGGTTCTCGTCTTACTTCTCTGGTCGGTCGCAATGGGTGTTGGCAGGAGGGCAGAGGTCGTCCCCGAGGCCACTCACATGTGGGGTCCCTCAGGGGTCGGTCCTCTCGCCACTCCTGTTTAACACCTACATGAAGCCGCTGGGCGAGATCATCCGTGGTTTTGGGGTGGAATACCATCTGTACGCTGATGACACTCAGTTGTACATATCCACCCCAAACCACCCCAACGATGCCATCGAGGTGCTGTTCCGGTGTCTGGAGGCCGTACGGATCTGGATGGGTAGTAACAAACTCAAACTCAACCTGTCCAAGACCGAGTGGCTGTGGTTTCCGGCACCCCGGTTTAGCCAGATAAGTCCAACACTGGCCATTGGGGGCGAACAACTGGCCCCCGTGGAGAGGGCGCGCAACTTGGGCGTCCTCCTGGATTCGCGGCTGTCCATGGAGGACCATGTGACGGCCGTGGCCAGGGGGGCGTTCTATCAGGTACGCCTGATACGCCAGTTGCGCCCCTTACTGGACCGGGGAGCCCTTCGCACAGTCACTCAAGCGCTTGTGACATCCCGGCTGGATTACTGTAACGCTCTCTACATGGGGCTCCCCTTGAGGTGCACTCGAAAGCTACAGTTAGTACAGAATGCGGCCGCGCGGGTGATTATGGGTACCTCAAGGCAAACCCACGTAACACCTCTCCTGCGCGAGCTGCACTGGCTGCCTGTGGCCTTTCGAGTGCGCTTCAAGGTGCTGACGACCATCTTTAAATCGCTCCATGGCTCGGGGCCTAGCTATATACGAGACCGTCTCCTGCCCCATACATCCCTTCGTCCGATCCGCTCCCACAGAGAGGGTCTTCTCCGGGTGCCGTCAGCGGGGCAATGCCGGCTGGCGACACCCAGGGGAAGGGCCTTCTCGGTGGTGGGCCCGGCCCTCTGGAACGACCTACCCCCCGACCTTCGCACTATCTCGGACCTCCGCCTCTTCCGCCAACGTCTTAAGACGTATCTATTTCAACAAGCCGGCCTAGGATAGCCCCTACTTCTGACTTTTAAATTTAAAATTAATTTGGTATGGTTTTAAAATGGGTTTTTAGCACGGGTCTAATAATTTAATATATTTTAATCGATTTTGTATTTTGTGGTTTTAATAATGCCTGTGCGCCGCCCTGGGTCCTAACAAGGAGAAGGGCGGGGTATAAATTTAATAAAATAAAATAAAAATAAATAAACTTGTTTTTAGCTATGTGTTTTAATATATCAGATGAATTAAAAAACCCAAATGTATTAGGAATTCTTTTAAGGAGAAGACAGTAATTTTGCAGTAAGAGAATATTATAGAATTCCAAAAAATACCCAGTTAAACTACGTTTTGGGAAATACTTTGCCTATTTTGGAGAGCTGCAGCTGATCTAGTTGACAGGCGTTCATGACTTTTACACTCAAATATTGAAGCAGTTATGGAATAAACTAAATTCCATTTCATCCCCATTCATGTTTAATGAAAATACAGTTATGCTGCTTACTCTTCAGTCAAGTATATAATGATTTTCAATTTCTACTTAATCAAAAATTAGACTTTGGGAACAGGGGGGAGGATTAGACTTTGTTTGGGGGGGTGGAATCTTAGACTCAGAGGACGCATCCAATGATTTGCCGGTTACTTGTGGCTCTGGGGCTCAAGTTGTGAATCTGTGAAGTAGATAATTTCCATCTCATATAAAGTGACTGTCTATATTCGTATTTCTGATTGTGGATAAATATTTGAACTTTAGTATTCTAACTTGTTTTTTGTCTAGCTGATCATGACTGTGTTTGAAAATAGCATGAAGGAAAGGGGAATTACTGAGAATGAGGCCTTTGACTGGGAGAAAGCTGGTACAGATATTTTATTATCTACAAGTACATCCACCCCACCTCAGCAGAACACAAGGCAAACTGCAGCCATGTTTGGGTGAGTGGCAGACCACATGTAACCAGTATTGCAGAATCACTACAAGGCCTTTTGGTGCATTGACAAATTATTTTATATACCAGTGATGGCGAACTTTTTGTGGCTCATGTGCCACCCGGAGGCCCTCTGGAGGCTTCAGGGGCTTCCCTGTAGCCGCCGGAGCGCAAAAAACCCCACCCTATGGGCAAACTGGAAGTTCGGGAACAGACTTCCAGTTTGCTTGTAGGGCTGGTTTTGAACCCTCAGGAGGCTTCCCTGAATGCTCTGGAGGGCAAAAAATGACACTCCGAGCAAATCGGAAGTCATTTCTGGGTTGCTCGTAGGGCTGGTTTTAGCCCTCCGGAGCCTTCAGGAAAGCCTCCTGGAGGCCCATGCGCGCTGGTCAGCGGACAGGGCAAGCCTCGCGTGCTCTGACAAATGGCTCCGTGTGCCACCGGTTCGCCACCACGGTTATATACAGTCAATATATATTTGTAATTACAGATCTTTCCCACAAACAGGTATGCTAATATTAATGCTATATAAGAGCTCAACATATTGACTATAAATGATTATCTTTGAGTTGATTGAATCCAAAGATATCCTACTGTTTATGGATAGAATTTTTGAGAAATCCAAAGAATGTTTATCTAGTTTATGCTTTGGTTCATGGGGAATGCAGAAATGCAGTTTCTCCAACTACGTGTCCTTCATCTTTCTGGAGTGGAGAGAGCTACGGGAAAATATCGCCTTCTGACCTCCTGTCATGAAGAGGAATAAAAGACAGAGCTCTTCTCATAGAAAAAGTCTCTATTTGCATCATAAAGCCCCCTCCCATTGACCTGGCCTATCTGCCAAGGAATGAGACCATTATGATGATGACGTAGAAGTGCGAGGGAAGGGCGTCAGCGCACAGTGCTACATGTGTACGTGACGTAGCAGAAGAAATGGCCGGGTGGGAGTGAGCGAGTGAGGGAAAAACTCAGAAGAGCTGCACTTTTACATTTGCGTAGCGTGCACCTGGTACAGGTGCGACATCCACACAATCTTTACATATCATTGTTGCTGTACTTCAAAGGAACGTTGTGTGAAAATTTGGAAGCGATCAGTGCAGTACTTTCTGAAATTAGCGGTTTTGAATAAACTATTGTTACATTTTTATTTATATAGATTATATCAAGACATATAGTTCTGTGGGAATTTTTGACCTTGTATCCTATTAAGGCAACCCCCCTGAAAGATTATAAACCTCAGTCAGAATCTAAGCATTATAGACATAAGCCACATCTCAAGATTTAAGTTAAAATAAGCAAGAGGTATCCCAATTTTGTTTTCCTATCAAAATGAAAAATAATATATTTTATTATGCTTATGTATTTTCTTTTAGCAGAGCTACTCATCTTTCTCCCATAGCTAGTGCCGTCTTCAGTCATTATAGTAGGTGCTATACTTCTGAATTTCCTCCTGCCATAAGCTATCCTAATGACGGATAACAGTACTTTTTTTTTAATTGAAGGACAAGAAATTCTTCAGTATGCTAAGTAAATATTATGGAATCCTTATGATAAAATTTCCAGGCTGCCAATAAAAAATATGCTGTTTTCAATAGTTAAATGCAAGAGGAAAGTTTCAACCATCCATTGAATTTAGTGGTACCTCAAGATGAGATAAGATAATTTGCTTAAAGCTTTATGTTCTGTTGCAGTGGGCTTTGTATACATTATAGTATTGGCTGTGAACAGGTAAGGTCTTTGTGATACTGCGAGAAATAATAATTCCAAAGCTTTAGTTTTGTAATCTGAAGTTTTTACATTATTTCTCCTTTAGTGTGGTTAATATCACTCCAATTCCTGGAGATTTACTTCGCGAGAACACAGAGGATGTTTTGCAAGGAGAACACCTGAGTGACCAAGAGAATGCACCTCCAATTTTATCTGTCCGGCCAACAGAAAACAACTTAGGGCAGGCTCCAAATGTTCCCTTCAATGAAGGAGAAGTTTGGGAAGAGACTGATGTAAATCGCAACAAACTCAGGATCAGCATCAGCAAAGTAAAGCTTTTTGACCGTTTTGAATGTATACTAATCTTTTTATTTCCTGCCAAAGAATAGTGATTTTGTGAGTAGACAATATAACCCAAAGTAAAATAGCTAATTTTAGACACGGAAGCATGTTTTAATGTAAACTGACTCTGTCTGGCATTCAAATGAAGTGTATGTCTTTACTGGGCTAAAGATATAAAGGATAACATTACAAACGGCAATGTCTCTCTTGATGTTTAACACGAATTCTGTTATTTTATTGGATTATATCTTCTTGGCCAAAATTGTACTATCACTCTTACACTCTCCTAGGTATAATCTGTCAAGGATTGATGCATGTGTGAAATCAGATATTTAATTAGCACTGTCAGATGATAGGCTACATCATGCTCACTACCTTGTGGATTTTTGTGGCTTTATCTTATTCTCAGGGTTTTCTCCTTTTCTGTCTCAGACGCAGTGTTTAGCAGAAGAAGATCAGAAAAGTGGTGTGTGCCCCATCTCCCCAGTGCGAGCAGTGCCGGACTCCCCTACAACCCAAGCACGTTCTCTGAGATACCGCCGTGTGAATAGTCCTGAGTCGGAACGCCTCTCCACTGCTGATGGAAAAGTTGATCAGCATGAACGAAGGTTTGCTTAGGGCCAATTAAGTGGCTTTTATACATTCTTGTTCAAGCTTTGGGCAGATAGCTAAGAGTCAAAGAAAGCACTGCAAAAGCTGAAATAGCATTCCAACAGAGATCTGTGTGTAATGACTTTTCATAAACTGTTAAAAAATGTTGTTGTCCTCCCAGGCCTCGGGACAGGATGATTGTGGAGATTTTATGGGTTTTGTTTTCTTATGGTTATTTTTATGTCAACTGTAAAAAAAAAACCCACACACACACAGACATATGTTGTTTCCCACCCAAATTCATCAAGGAGTTGACTTTGAAATACAATAAATGAACAAATAAACAAACCAAAAAATATTATGTTATGATTTAAATGTACCTATAAGGAAAAGCCACATATTATTTCAGTTTATTTTGAATCAGTATTATCCCCCCCCCCCATTTTTTACTCAGATCTGTCAGTGTTAAGTGATTACTTCAAATACTTGTAGATCTCTGCTGAATCTTTATGTTGTTATGCTCACATTAAAATTACTTACCTTGTCAGTGAACAGGCTATAACCTACCCATATAAAACCCTCTGATTTATTGAAATGTACAGTATTTATGTAATTCAGTGGGTATTAGTTCATCTAGACCCAGGATGTCGAACCTGTGGCACACGTGCCACAGGTGGCACGTGGAGTCATTTGTTAGGGAATGCGAGGCATTGCCCTGTCAGCTCCAGCGTGCATGTACGTACTGGCCAGCTAACTTTGGCTTTAATTTTCGGCCGTTTTTCGCCCTCCAGAGGCTTCAGGGAAGCCTCCTGAAGCTTCCCTGAAGCCTCTGGAGGGCCTCCAGGGGAGCGGGGATGCCATTTTTGCCCTCCCCAGACTCCTAGAAAGCCTCTGGAGCCTGGGGAGGGTGAAAAATGGGTCCATCACGTGCCAAAAGCAGGGGGAGGCCAGGGGGTTTACACACGCATGTGTGCGGGGGGGTGTCGTGCACATAGAACTATGGGTGTGGCCATGCCAGCGCATGCCCCCCTTGTGCTCCCCCTGCTTTTGGCACGCGATGGCAAAAAGGTTAGCCATCACTGATCGAATCAAATGTAAAATAAAATAAAAATAAAATTTAAAAGCATAAAATGAAGTTAAGGCATTTTAAGTTAAGCAGCCTGAAAATGATATAGTAGATGTTAAAAATTGCTCCCTCTTATCCTGGAAAATCATTCCATAAGTGAGGCACCGGAATGAGTAGGATCCCTTCCCCAGTGGCCATCTTCTTGCGCAGGCTAACAAAGACATGGTGTGGGAAGAGAGTGGTCAAATAGATACAGGTGTTGGACTCTGCTAATATTCTGTACTAAAGAAACATATGACTAGTGAGTTATACTTGAGGAAAGGCAGCTTTAATATTCAGTTTGATCTTTTAAATTTTCAATGAATTTGGAAGCGAACAGATCCTACCAGTATTTCAGAGAAGCTATTCTCAGAAGGTTCTTTAACTTAGTGTTCTGACCTAGGCTTCCCCAAAAAGCACGAAGCAAATTTCTGGTCCCAACAAAACCTCTTTTATTAAACAAATGTGAATTCCTCCCATTCACATTTTGCAAAGGCCCGGTAAACAGTCTTTCAAAGATGAATTTATGACCACAGACCTTATCTAGCTTGGAAAGCTGCCATGTGAATATTTTCCATACGCAGTGATATGCAAGGAAAGACTTGGCACAGAGTCTCTGAGATTCACGGACAAATCTTCACACTTCTGAAAAGAATGAACAAATGGTTTCCTGAAAAAGCCCGCTCCCCTTTCTCTCCTCTTTTATTTCCTGTGGGAGGCGCCATTCCCCATCCACCTGTGGCTTTACTCCCAAGTCAACCTGATTTCTGAGCTGTTCTTTTCTTCTGGCAGTTCTGCACATGCACACACTGGGAACATACTCCAGCTGTTCCTCTGCCTCACTGCTGTCTAGCTCTGAAGGCAGCTGAGAACTGCCCGACGGCCTTGGCCCCCATCTCTGCCTCTGATGCAGAGCCCTCGTCCGAGCCTTCCCCAGCCTCCAGGACTGGCCCATGTTCCTCCCCAACTTCCTCCCTGTCCAACTCTGCTGCCAGCTCTGCTTGCTGCTGGTTTGGCCACAACACTTAGATTGTAGGAAATAGTCATCCATATTATTCTTTAATAATCCTAAATTCTTAATTTTTCAAATTAATTTTACCTGGCCTTCTTTGTTTTTATTTTCAGATCCCGAGTAGATTTACCTTGTTCTCCTTCCCGGCTCGTATGCTCTTCTCAGCCAGCACAGATGCTGTCTATTGAGACTGGTCAAGTAGACCGACAGGCAAGTGGCAGGATGGATGTATCTGCTTCTGTGGAGCATGAAGCTCTCAGTAATGCTTTCCGATCAGTGCCCCTGGCTGAGGAGGAGGACTTTGACAGCAAAGAGTGGGTTATAATTGATAAAGAGACAGAACTGAAGGACTTCCATCCTGGTGCTGAACCAAGCACATCTGGGACAACAGATGAGGAGCCTGAGGAACTAAAGCCCATAGAAGAAGGGGACGAAAGGAGGCAATTCGGTGCAGAAGCAGCAGTCAGGCCCAAAATACATGATGGGCGAGTCCGAGGTATGCAGCCTGTGGCTGAGGAGGACAGTTCCCACAGAAATGAAATGCAGTTCCACACAGTTTCTGAGAGTAAACATGAGCAGCAACCTGGAAGCCCATCACAGTCCCCCTTATATTCAGCACCAGCTATCCGGCAGCGGAGACGGGAATCTGAGCCAATGGGTCCCGAGAGACAGGTAAGATATGCAAAATAAATCCATCTCCTTCATATTGCCGTTGTTTTTCATTTTTGTGATGTCTGTTTTATTTAGTGAAGTCATCACATCAGGGCATCATATCCAGATCGAGTGTACCTAAAGAATCGATACTAGTGTTATTACGTTTTTTTAGCAAATTCCATTAGAAGTGAATCCATGTGAATTGTTTTTGATGCAAATTAGTTCTGAGGGTCAACAGGGTGGTGGGAAACCTATGGCCCTGTAGATGTTGTTGAATCATTTATTCCATTAGTTTGAACCAATGTGGCCAATGATAAGAGATGCTGGAAGCTATAGTTCAGACACAGTCCACTTCTGCTGTAGGAAAAGGTACTGTAGATTGGAAGAATCAAAGTAGATTACGTTTGTGTGCTGATTCTGAAATGTAGTATATGTATTATTATGCATGGAATCAAAAGATAATTTGGCCACAAATCTACTCTTTCCTAGACTGAGTGTTGGTTCAGAACAGGCAACAACTTTTCTCTACTCTTTCTGATCCAGAGAAAATCTCCTATTCTGAATACAAATAGACCTTGACCTATGACCTTCCAGTCAGCATTTTGTTTACAGCATTCTATAAACCAGTGATGGCTAGCCTTTTCCAAACCAAGTGCCCAAAGCGCGCCTGAACCCGCAACATGCAATACGTGTGTGCCTCTGTGCATGCACCCCCTGCATGCACTCATGTCCCCACATGCGCCCTACACATGCATGCACCCCTTGCACCCCCCCTCCCCCACAGGCATGCCAGACACCCAAAGACCAGCTGGCTGGCGGGAGGTGCGTGTGCATGCATAATGGAGCTGAACTGGGGCAACGGCTCACATGCCCACAGAGAAAGCACTGCCTACCATCTCTGGTACGTGTGCCATAGGTTCACCATCACGGCTATAAACAGTCAGAATGCTGTTTATGGCCGGTTCTCGGAGTTCCAGCCATCCCAGCAGCCCCATGGCTACGTGATCATGATCAAGGTGCTTGGCAACCCATTTCTTGGCAACGATCAGTTGCCAAGCATTCCCCAATCACATGATTGCCATTTGCAATCTTCCATGCCAGCTTTATTTTATTCATTTGTTTATTATTAAATGTATATGCCAGTCATCTCACCATCCCAAGTGGCTCCCGAAAGTCAGCGAGGAAGCTAGCAGGGAAGGTTGCAGATCTCTGGGTTAAGATTTCCCTACCTATGTATCCTTTCCCAGGCTGTTTGTGCTCTTGCTGGCCACTCATATGCTCTTATGCACTGACCCCAACCTGCACCATACCTATCACACATCTTATATACTGTGTTCAACCTGCACAGTACCTCAAGTGCTTCTCCTTGCACTCTCCGTGACCCATGCTGTCCTCCTCACACACTTCCATGCATCCTCCTTGACCCTCACCATGCCTCTCATGCACTCTTTCAACCATGTGCACTGTCCCTGACACATACTTCACTGCTTGCATATCCCTTTGCATCCTTACACATCCTTCCTAACCTGCTCCACACTTCTCACTTCCCCTCTGCATACCCTTGTGCTGTGTCCCTAACCTCCATACTACCTCTTGCACATTCCTATCACCTTTTCGGATCCATGCAATGCTTCTTACTCGCTCTTGCATCCATGTGCTCCCTTCCTGACGTGTGTGCTGCTTCTCATGCATCTTCCCTGAGCTGTGCAATGGCTGTTGTGCAACTTTATGCAATGTAATCATCCTTTATGACCTCATCTCTTGGCAATGGAAAGTCAAGTCCCAGTTGCCATTGTATGTTGTTTGGCATGGTGACTGGCGCGATGATCTAGCTAATCTTTTTCAAACGAGAGCAAGTCACTGGGCGGGCTTGTTATGCTTTTAGTTAAGAATTCTTCCACTTCCTGTGAACTACTTCTTTGGGTAGTTAAGAAATGTTATCTATATACTACTAAAACTCTTGTGTCTGTTTGATACTTTGTAACCTTTCATTGGGCGAAACGCTGCATCATAAGGCAAAACTTTACAAACAAAGGTATCTCAAATGGGCGAATGTACAGAAGTGCCATTTTGTGCCTGTTGTTCAGTGCCACTGTTGCACTTCTGTGGTTGAGGGGAACCAGAAGGAAATGATAAGATTGTCAGGCTTCTTGTCACCTTCCCACTAACAAAGTCTTTACTGGTGGAAAGCTTGCATGGAGAAAGTTAATGGAGAAATGGTGCACCTTCTACTAGTTCCCTCTGCACTTGCACTGTGCTAGTTATTTGTGGTTTCACGTACTCCCCACGTTTTGTACTCCCATGTTTTGCAGCCACTTACTGGGAAGGAAAGGAGGGATGGAGGAGATACATTTCTGACACTCGCTGCCAACTTCCCACTAGGAAACTCAATTGGGAAGCCAGTAGCAAATCAGAAGTTGTTTCCTGCTGTCACTGATTTTTTTTAACCCACTAATTATTACTCTTGTTCTCTCTTTAAGGAAATATGGGGCTTGTGTTGTCTAGTTCTTTATTACAATAACCTCTACAGAACACTTTAAGAATGATGGACCTCTTTTGGAAAATATTTGATAGTTCATAGTCCCATCCCAACTATGGGATATATTTTCCAAAAGAGGTTAGGTTCGCGGTTGTTTTTAAATAATCAGAGAACTCTGAAAAATATTTAGATGTCTTTAATATGCTATGGGTTCACAAATGCAGCTTTCACCATAGATGAGCAAATGACAAATGAGAGGGGATAGGAGAAAATAGGGAAATATAAATAGTGATTATAGATGGAAGCAAGACTAATATGGAAATTATTGTGATAGATGATAAGATAAATTGGTCTTAAGTAAACCTAATAAGTCATGTAACAGTTTGCTAGTTGTGCTGTACTATTTACTTGAGAATATTGGAACCAACAAACCATGCAAGAGCATGGCATAGCAAACAATTTGAGAGTCCTCTTAAATACTAATTTAAATTACTAATTGTAATTTAAATAGTTTATTTTCTCACCATTGAGCAAATTTCTTAGTGCTCTCTTCATAGTAAGTCCATACTTTCCTCTTGTGGCTCCAGTAAGGAGCCACAAGAGGAAAGTATGGACTTACTATTTTCCTATATTTATCTCAAACATTTAGTAAATTGCTTAAAATGGTTTCTTTCTATGTATATCAACCTAAATATATACTGCCTTTTCCATTAAGATGATGGAACTATTCAATCCATTCTGAAAACCATGTTAGGCAACTGGCATAATAGTACACCTTTAAATTTTTAACAGGTTTTTGAATGTAATTCTTGGCTGCTCATTACTCTATCCAGCTAATCTATCCATGTCTGTCTGTCTGTCTGTCTGTCTGTCTGTCTCTCTCCTAATGAGCAGCTAAGGATTAAATTCAAAAACAACTCTCTCTCTCTCTCTAGCATAGTGCCAGTTATTTAATAACTTATTCTAAATAGGAGCTGAAATAATCTGAAATATAAAATTTAGTTATGGTAAAATACCCATTTTGATTGCTGAAATTCTTCGTAACCAAGGCAAATATAATTACTTCTCTTTAGAAATATCTGTTTTTATGTTTCTAAATTGATAAATAATTATTTTTGAATAAATTCTTGTTTTTTGTGAATAAAGATTTGACTTTTTCAGCAATAAACCAATTGCTAATACACAAATTGCTTTTCATTCTCTGTCAAATTCGATATCAACCTCTGTGTTTTCATTAATTTGATAACTTGACATTAAATCACTGTTGCATAAATTCTATCAGTGTTAAAAAAGAGATTCTAAGATGAACAATTGTTAGCAAAATATTCAGTTTGCGGTCTTCTCCCCAGTCTGCGGAAGAATTGTCTTCCATGAAACCGGTCTCCGGTGCCAGAAAAGTTGGGGAATTCTGGTTTATAGTACCCTGTATCCCATGTAAATAAATTAAGGCTACAGCGTACTTTTTGCAGATCTGTAACCAAAAAGATCATTTCAGAGGATTGAAGGCTTTTTCAGCATTAAGGAAAATAATAATTTACCTTTGGTTTTCTAGTTTATCATGCCAGTAGCCCTCAAAATGTATCTGACATTTTCTCTCATAAATATCTTCGCGACAAAGTCTGGGTCAGGATATATTATCTCAGTTAAAAAAACATTTATCCTCTTAGCAAGACTTATTATAAAAGTTTATAATAAACATTCAGTAATAAAACAGATCTATATCTTTAAGGAGGGACCAAATCCTACTTTATAAATCATAGCAATGAAAAGTCTGTTTCTAGGATGTGCCTGAATCTTGTTTGCCACTTGATTTAAGGATTTAATCAGAATTTATTGAAAAATCTTATAATATATTGCTGAAATGTCATGGGATCATGGAGTTTTATTAATTTTTAAATTTTTTATTGCTTAATTAAAATTCATTTAGTTTTTAGTTTTGTCTTTAGTTATATATGTTGATTAAAAATCTTTTTTATTGATCAGTAAAAAAATTTGTAATATAGTATAATGCCTTGCTAAGGCCACACTTGGAATAGTGCATTCAGTTTTGGTCGCCACGATATAGAAAAGATGGAGACTCTAGAAAGAGTGCAGAGAAGAGCAACAAAGATGATTAGGGGACTGGAGACTAAAACATATGAAGAACGGTTGCAGGAACTGGGTATGTCTAGTTTAATAAAAAGGACTAGGGGAGACATGATAGCAGTGTTGGAATATCTCAGGGGTTGCCACAAAGAAGAGGGAGTCAAGCTATTCTCCAAAGCACCAGAGGGCAGAACAAGAAGCAATGGGTGGAAACTAATCAAGGAGAGAAGCAACTTAGAACTGAGGAGAAATTTCCTGACAGTTAGGACAATTAATCAGTGGAACAGCTTGTCTCCAGAAGTTGTGAATTCCCCAACACTGCAAGTCTTCAAGAAGATGTTGGATAGCCATTTGTCTGAAATGGTATAGGGCTTCCTGCCTAGGCAGGGAGTTGGACTAGATGACCTCCAAGGTCCCTTCCAACTCTGCTATTGTATTGTATTGTATTGTATTAAGTATTTAAATATTCTTCAGTTTCTGGTCAGATTATTGAAAAATAATAAAATGCTGAGTAATGCCTTTCATTGTAGAGACATATTTGGTTCCATCCCACAGTTATCATTCTTTTATTCTGCTCCTCCGGCAAATGTAAGGCAATAATTTGTCTGCGTTATTATGTTGTTCAGTTTATCTCTCTGATAAGATTCAACTTTTTATACATTTATTTTTAGTAAATCAGGCTGATTCTGTATTGTTTTTATCTTTTGCACTAAAATCTGGGCCTGAATTTAATTTGTGACTCATTTCCATTTTTTCAGATAATTCAATAGGATATCATTTTGTTTTTGCATAATTGTCCTAGTTAATATTTGAGAGATGAACAGCCCTCTCATAAATGCTCTATTACCCTCCCATTATGTAGTTAAAAAAGTTTCAGAAATTAAATTCAGTTCCAATGTGTTCAAAAGAATTTTGAGTCTTAACATTTAAATTAAGATGGCTCATCCTCTGAAGAAATTGTACAGGTAATCCTTGAGTTACAACTATAATGGACTCTGCCCATCACAGTCATAACTTGTGAGGATTGTAAAGTTGGCCTGTCACATGACTGATTCAATTTTATGACCTTTTTGTGGTGAAATTAATAAATTAATGCAACAGTTAAGTGAACCAATCATTCATTGTGGGCATGGTTTTGCCCAAAACTGGAGATACATGCCAGTTTTCGGCAAAACTGTCATAAAATGTGGCCTGGTGACTGTGGGATGCTGCAAATGGTGATAAATGCAGCCTGGTTGCCAAGTGTGAGAAGTGCAGTCACATGACTTCTGGGAGGGGTCAGCTATTGAAACTTCAAATCTGGGTCCTAAGTAATCGCCAGATAGTCATCCCTTTTCCTTGTTGGCTTCCCTTTCTTTTTTTTTTAAATAAAAATATTTGTCACATTTTTCAAATATATCTTATTTTCTACTACCATATTCCATGGTATCTTGATAAATTAATTGTCTTAATAAAAACCTCAATTGATTTAAATTTCTACTCAAAAAGGAAGCCACATGAAGGGATTTCCCTAGCACAGAAGAACATTAGTAACTTTATTTTTAATGTAATTAATATACAAGGACTAGTTACTTGGGTTATGTACGTACATCATATTGCATAACCCCATGATAAATACCATGCTATGAGATGCTCAAATTTGTACAAATAAACACATTGATTTTCTTCTGCTCTTTAAGTACACTTCTGGAGATGTTAAAACAAATTCTTGAAACTTATCTAGCTGTTTAAGGCCATGAAATGCTGGGCATGTTTGAATATCTGTATCATTCTCCAAATTTTTACAACTGATTAGAGAGGGATCTCTCATCCATACTTTTTTCAGAGAAATGTTGTAAACTCATTGCTGTCAACTGATGAATGGTTGCCAATGGTTTTCAACTTTGCATATTTTAATTTCCACCAATAACTCGGTGACAGAACCTCATTCAAACCAAGATAAAAACAAAAGGACCATTGTTTTTGTCAGAGAAGGATGTATGTATTTGTTTACTGGTATTTTATTACAACATTTTTTCACTACATTAAGTTTAAGCCCACAATTTGCTTCCTGCAATAGTAAAATAATGAGTGAGAGCTGAAGCAACGTTTATGACTTTGACAGCAATCTTCTCCTAAGCCCTTTAAATAATGAGAACTAATTGACACAAAACATTTTATTTATTTTATTTTGGTGATTAAGACCACATTTTTCACAAAGTACTTACTATATTCCTAAACTCCAAAAATGCTTTGTCGAAATGTTCAGTTCCCTCACCCAGAATGCTTAAGTAAAAACGAGAAGGTCTGTCTTTCTTTAGTACAGAATTGGTATATAATACACCTCATAATAATTGTGTATATATTACGTAAATAAAATGAATTATATAATTTACAGCAATTGCATTATGCTGAAAATGCAAAGCACAAGATTCACATCATTTGCATGATGAGTCACAAGTACACATGTTCTCCTTGCCCCATCGTATGTATAGCTCTGTCCTTTGCTGTCCTTTCTCTTTGCCAGTTTGATGAAGGGAGCCCAGTACGGTTGTTTGAGTATACTAGTCTAAATAATTTACAGATTCTCTTTACCCCCTTTTATTCTATAAACTATTATGTAATAAGGTAAATATCCTGGGGAATACATTTGTTTGATGCAGCTGCATACTATCTGAATCCCTTTGGTAACTGTATTCATCAGGTGTACAGCATGAGCAAGCAGCAAATCAAAATTTGTTATTAGCAATTTTTGCAAGTCTTTTATAACTTGCACTCTGACCCTGATAATACTTAACAGAGAAGTAAATATCTCTGTTAATATTTGAAAATAAGGAGAAACCTGAATCCACATAGTCAATTTTTGATTTATGTTTTCAACTTGCACTATGAGAGTTAGAAGACTCTGTAGTGTTTGCTCACATGATAAATTAGGAACTTTGGCATTTATTTTTGTTAAAAAATAAACTGGACAAATTTTTTTCTCATTTGGAGCATTATGAACTTGAAACAGCTTGTTTCAAGTTTAGAACAGCTGTTTTGAGCGTGAAATTGACTGTTTTATTCATTTGGGAATTTTTCTGTTTCAATTTGAAAACTGTCCATTTATTTATTTGTAAATTTAATAACTTCTTCATAACTTAATAACTTCAACTTAAAAGCTTCAAGAGCTTTTAGTTTCATAATAAACCATTTCCCCCCTGCACAAAACCAGTCCTATGAGGTTGGTTGTACTGAGAGGGAGGGAATAACTGAGCCAAAGTAATTTAATGAACTTCCATGGTTAAGGTTTCTGTTTGTAACATGAGTTTTATAGAACAAGATCTGAATGTGTGAAAAGTTTTAAGTATTGATTTGAATTTCAAAACTCTCTTATACCAATAAGGTGAAGTATAGTTTAACAAGCCTAAAGCTATATTACAATTCTTCAAGTGTTATTTACCCTGAAGGAAAGAGAACAGAGCCACTCAGCCAAGGAGAAGCCAAGATCTCAGTGTCCATACAGAAGAACTTCACTGGGTGGAAAGGTGTTGATGATTTAGATTTATACATTTAATTTTATACTTCATGATAAAAAGGATATTTCTAGGAATAATTTTTCATTGCTGGCATAATAGCCTTAGTTCAGATAGCTTAAGTAGGTCAGAGTGGTATTCAGCCGGTTCTCTCTAGTTCGGACAAACCAGTAGCGGCAGCTGTGGGAGGCTCCACCCACCCACCCCAATGTAATGCACGAGCACTGTGCATGCACAGAAGGTGATGCACATGTGTAGATGTGGTGCATGTGCTCACATTTGCGAACCGATAGGGAAGGTAAGTGAATCCCACCACTGAAGTAGGCTATTAATAAGCTTAAAGATTACAACTTGTTAGAAATTGACAAGTGTTCACAGGAGTATTCTCCACATTCTTTGAATGTTTTATATCCCAATTAAACAAAATATATGAATTTAGCGAATTTATCAAGTATGATTATTGTAGCTATACAACAAATCAACTGATCAGTCTTTCAACTAGCCTAACTCTATCAGCTATTTCCAACTTGAAATACAAATGTCCTCTGGAGAGGCCAACTATATTGCAGCTTTCAGCAGTGGTTAGAATGCAGTACTGCAGGCTATTTCTGCTGACTGCCGGCTGCCTACAGTTTGGCAGTTCAAGTCTCACCAACTCACGGTTGACACAGCCTTCCATCCTTCCGAGGTCGGTAAAATGAGGAACCAGGTTGTTGGGAGCAATATGCTGACTCTGTAAACGGCTTAGAGAGGACTGTAAAGCACTGTGAAGTGATATCTATGTCTAAGTGCTATTGCTACTGTATTCAGAAGTTGTGGCAGGCCCTGTCTGAGTCACTGGAAATTCAAGGAACACATTTCCCCCTTCTTTTAACTGTTTCTTTTCTTATATGTTAGGAATAATACAATTACCATTACTCCTTGCACCTGGCATACGGCCACAGAAGCATGCAACAGAAATGGAATTTTTCCTAAGTCTTGAAACAGTTTAATCACATTAGGAGAAACATTAGAAAGAAGGATTCCTAACAGGTCATGTGTCATCAATGTAGCATGCTGAAAAAGAGAGTAGCTTGTTACTTTCTTGTTAATCTGGAACAAGAAAGATGGAACACTGAAAAAGAAGAAGAGAAAGGGTGGATGTGGGAAGAGTATCTCCAGTTTCTCCATGAATACATTTATAGTTATGGTAACCCTGTGCCTAGTATGGGGTTCCATTTCTGAATTCTCTTTACCATTTAAAGGCTTTTTGAGCTGTTTGGATGTAACTGAACAGCTTCAACTGAAACCTATAACTTAAACCTGTGATTGCTTCTCTACTCTGTTTTCAATCTAACTATATGCAAAACTTTACTATTTTTATAGGGTTTACTTTCTTTTCCCCTGATCAGTTTTAACCGTTAAGGATTAGGGTTCTAACATTGAACCACTTACATTTAATATCCAAAAGCATGTGATGATTAGAATTTGACCCAAAACTTGAGGTACAGCATCTGACTAGAGTAGAATAAAAATATTGCTTTCTCTGCTTGGAAGCTGTTTTATTTAAATAGAGCCTGAAAATTACACAGCTGATTGATTCTGATGACTTTAAAAAGCTAATGGTTGAGTCTGATTAATAGTTAGGTGAGAGACCACCATGAAATTTCAGGATAAAGCAGTAGTTGAGCACTTCTGTGTCATTGCCAAAAAAGCTTCAGGGAGGTATTCATGAACTCATAGGAGTCAAGCTTAATTCAAAGGAAGCACAGCTTGATATAAAGGAAGCATAGTGTTTAACATTTATTTTAGCATTTAACAATTTCATGCTGTGATTCATATTCTGCTCTAATGATTCATATTGTTAAACTAAGTTCTCCAAGCTTATAGTTGTGCATTTTTCTAAATATAATTGATTTCATTTTTCTAAATATAAGAAATTGTGTTTTTACTGTTTTTCTAATTTTGTAGGATATTAAAAATCATTCTGAATTTTCTTTGTCTTCTAGGTCTTAATTAGAGAGCTAATTTGATGTAGCGGTTAAGGCACCAGACTAAAAATCGGGAGACTTGCATTCTAGTTTCACTGTAGGAACAAATCTAATTGGGTAATGTTGGGCCAATCACTTCCATTAAGCCCTTGGAAGAAGGCAATGGCAAGCCACTTTGGAAATCTTGCCAAGAAAAATGCAGGGACATGTCCTGGCAGTTACCAGGAGTCAACATTGACTCGAAGCCCCACCCCACCCTATCCCACCCCACCCCGCCTTAATTATTCCATATAATCTTGCAACATCTACAGTTTAGTTAGATTTTCCTTTGAAGTCATTAGGAAAAAATATTGAGTGTGAGCCCAGTACCAAACCTAGTAATACTCCATCCAATCATTTTCTCTATTTTGGAATCATTAAACAGTCTTTGGAGGTAGTTCTCCAGTAGATTGAGCTAATGATTAAAAAATTGCTCTACAATACTTTATTTCTCATATATATAGCAATTGTTAATTGATTCTACACATTTATTCAATACATCTTTTGAAGTTCTTAGATCTAGTTCAACTAGATGCAGAGAACTATACTTACTCAAATCTTTTTAGGTTTTCTTGGTCCATTTTTCTATGAACCTAAAACTTGTAATACTTCCTATTTTGCAGATATGAAAAAAATATCAGCAAACCCAGATTTTTTTCATCATGTCCAATTATCTTTTGTGCCATTATCATTCTAGAGTCCATAATATATGCTAGAATCTTGGATATGTGAAAGAACATGGCAAAATCCAGTAAAGCATGCATCAGTCATTCCCACAACATCTTAAACAAATCATTTTGTGCTTGGGCTCTACATTGTTTTATAGTACTTAGATAAAGTAGCAATATTTGGTAACTTTGAGGAAAGTAATATATTTTTATATCTATTTTGCATAGATTTCTTCTATTCTTTTCAAATTCCAAAAGTGTAAAGTTTTTAAATGAAGAATATTCATGTTAAAAATAATCTTAAGCATTGTATTGTGGGACATGCTCCTGGCTTCTGTTAAGAATATTAATATTTATCAATATGGCATGAGACAGTGTTTTCATTCATTTTATTCATTGCTTTTTCCTAATGATGTCTACATTTATATTAATCTATAATATGACAATTATGAAATTCATCAAACATGCCATAGCAATATATTTATGTGACTTGCTTATTTAATACATGAATAGTGGCATCTGTACATAAATCCTAGAATATATCATTGTACAGAATTTTAAAAAATGAACTAGGGTAGGTCCAGGACACAGCAATTAACACAACAGAAGATTTCTAACATTGAAGGAATTACACACATTTGATTTCTGTTAAATATTAAAGGAAAAAAGGGATGGGATGAACTGCCAGTAAAAGCATATAATAATTATGCAAGCTTCAGTTCTCCCTTATCTTAACAGGCCAAGAAAGGCAATTTAAAAAAAATTAAAAGCTCAACTTTTAGGGTAATAACTTTCTAGAGTTTACAGTTGTATAGTTTGCATCTCTATTTAGTTGCCAATCAAGGTATTATAAGTGGCTTCCCCTAGAGCAAGATAGGCTTGAAGTAGCCTAAATTAAACCTTCCTATTATAAAATATTGTTGTTGTTTTTTTTTAAAAGCTCCTTACTTTAAAGTGTAACTTTTAGTTTTAAGAATATAGAAAATATGAATATAGAAAACTATAGAGTTATATCCAAGCAACTATTTTTTCCAACTTGGGTGTGGCGGGATTAATAAAAAACTGAGGAGGCAAACAAAATTAATTTCAGAGCTGTTATCCTCTTTCCATTATTTGATTCAAAAAACCTGTAATAGCGAAAGTATGGAACTGCCTCACTTCTGTGAAAGTGCAGTGGTAAGGCCTAGGTGTACCTTTTACTTCTAAAGGGCCCCTTCATGTAACAGTAGGAGATTAGCCTAGAGATGGGTGAACATGGAGGCTATGTTAAGTCCCTGTAAAGCAGAAGTGTTTGCCATCCGCCAGTGAAGATTTCTGCAGCATGCACAGCACAAACCAGGAGCGAGTCAAGTCTTTGCCTGACACCTTTTCCTCCACTCTTCTTGGTCTTTTGCAGTTGGAGGAGGACAGGCATTCTCAACACTCTCTCCCGAGGTACAGCCCCCTAAGAAGACTGGCGTCCTCCGTTTTCTCCTCCTCAACCTTGGAGACAGAACAGTACCCTCACCTTGGCGGCACTTTCATACAGCGCAGCCGTTCGGCGGAGAGCAGCCCCGTGCGCATGCCCCACCGCAGGCACATGCCCCTCACAGCAGGAAACCACAGACTTATGCCTTCTGTCCTCCGCATTTCCAGATCCCAGCTCCAGCAGGTGTGGGCCCGCTTCACACACAAAACATAGCCTGTACTGGGGAAAGCAGCAGCCTTTGTAATGCAATAATAAAGCCCACCTGCCCCATTTGTCACCATTTAATGCAATATTGAATCCCAGTCGACTTTTGGCTAGAAGGTATTGTAAATGTCTAAATCCCCTGCCAAGAAAAGGACTCGCAACACTTGCCTCTCTCTAATTCTCCACTACATGGTTCAGAGGCTCATCATGATTCAAGAGTACAGCTAGAATTGCATATAGCTTATTAAATGCTGGTCACCGTACAGTACCGCAGGGGGATGGTGTGGAACAGTGGGGTAGCAAGTATGAGGCTGTAATAGTGACTACAATTAAGATACAGTAGTAAGGCTTGAGCAAAGGGACAACACAGACATGAGAGAAAGAGAGAGCTATCTTTACACTAAGATAAAATCACTGCAGAGTTTAGCGTTGATATGTGCTGATATTGAGGCCTTCTTTTCACATTTTACTCTTGTTAATTTAAGTAAACAAGCATGAGAAATTGGAGTCAGCTAGTAAGAAGGATTCACAGATGCATATTTTAAAAATTACAATGTCAAAAACCCCTATCTTTTTACTACAGTTTCTGTACAAATTGCACATCTCGCTTCCCTTTGAGTTTGCTTTTACTTTGCAACTCACACTGCATAGCTTGAGCTGCATCCCCAGCTCAGCCTTTCAGGCATGAGGATATAATAGACCTGATCCGTGTTTTTATCTTGATCCATGCAATGAATGCTATGAAGGTATCTAATCTTTAGGAACTGTTTGCCTGCCAGTTTTCTGGCCTGGCTTAGTGCATTCTTGATATTGAAATTATTGTGTTACTGTGTTAAGAAGAAACTAGCTGATTTATGAAGAGATTAATTATATTTAGTTTGAAGGTTCCCCCTTTTTTCTTTCAATATTTATTTCATCAGTCAGTTTTTAGGACAATGTAAAAAAAGAATTTGTTAGAAACCCACCTGTTTTTAATTAGATAAAATTCTTTTAAATGTTGGTCCTTCAGCATCCATTAGTCAGAACCTGGGTTAAAATACATATTTGAAATGCTCAAGCATGTCATTGCTACAGACTTTCAGTTAAGCAGAAGAGAGACTAATTGTAAAACAATAATAAAGAATGAAGGAAATTTGTTGAGTAATGAACCAATTTGAAATTTCTGTTTGGAATTTCCATGGAATTTTCTGGGATTACAGGTATTTGCATTATGAACTCAGTATAACTAAAACTTTTCCATATAAATTTGGAACTTCAATTTATCAGAAACTTGAAGTAGACTTCCAAATCAGAATTGACTTAAACCTTTTACTTCATATTGAGTTTTTTTTTAAATAGTCGGGTTTTTTTTCTAGATATAGCATGAAACTTCAATTATATTTTCCAATGTTTCCTGTACTTAGGAGGGGTAGAATTGTCTAAGCACAAGCTGGCATGCTTCCCCCATTAAGTTATTTCATAGTTATTACAGCATTTCATAGTTATTACTCTTAGCTGATGGCAGTTTTGTTGGTCTATTGTAGATCTCTCATATTTGCTATATTAGTAAGAATAGAATGGCTAAGGCTGGATGTAGGAAATGTATGTCCTATTTTACAGATAACAGGCCTGCAATTGAAGACATCCTCTGTAAAAAGGGCTATCTCCAAATTTAATGTAAAGAAAAGTAACCCAAAGAAGGGATAGCCCAAGGTGTTGAAGTTTCGCATTAGCACCTGCCCAAAAGACTGTGCAGGCACAAGTCTCTTTATCAGTCTTCCCTCATATGCTGAGATTATGTAGTTACTTTTAAATTATAACAATGATTTCTACATTTGTACAGGTGCATACAATACACATAAGCACATGTAAAGTTCATGTAAATTTGTGTTCTTTTTTGTCTCTTTGTTAGTAATATCTAACTGACAGCTCAGGTGTCAACAACAGTCAAAGAAAGCTTTGCTTCCCATGTAATGCTTTTCCTTCATAGTATGTCTTAATAGATAATAGTCACAATCTTGTGATTTAGTGGAATGGAAACTAAATAATACAAATTTGTAGAGGGAAAAGTTAATTACATTATATTTAATCCAAAGATTATGTAATATTGGGGTTTTATATCTTCAATCCAAAGGCATCATGCATGCTTAAACACAGACCTATCTTGGCATCAACTGGAAATGATTATTTTTAAAATGGCATACTAACAAATCTTTTTTGGTACCTGGCTTGCTTTCAAGAAGTGAATGAAGTCTAAAGTGGTGGCACCAATTTAGAATTTCAGCATATTGGTGCAGGTTGTCATTTTCCTTTCGCCTCTCAAAAAAGCATATTCAGCAAAAAATTCTGATGTAGATGTAGTGCAAAACAAAAAGCACAAAAGTGGCCCATAAAATGCCCTACTCTAGTGGTTGCACAGGTCCTATTTATGACCTTGTCCAGGACAGGTGGGTAGCCTGCAGATACAACAATAGAAATCTTATTAGTGCAAATCAACTTTATTATTGAAAGCAAAATAATGTGCTTTTTGATACACATATCAGCATAAATGATCAGTATCTAGAATTTAGAGAGATAGGATAAAATTAACCTGTGGAATGAATGACTTGTGGTCTGAAAGATGATGGAAAAAAAGTAATTCCATATATAACAGTCATGTGGCCATGTGGTCAGAGGCCAACATAATTCTGATATGTGTTTAGAGTCCTTCTAGACACAAAGAATAATTAAAATACAGTAAGTCTAATGTGTATTACTTTTGAACTGGATTATTTACAATGCCCTTATTAAAAATAATCCTTTAAGATGAAAACTTTCAAATCCAAAGAAAGAATTGGCGAATTCTCCTAATTAATTATTTAATTAATTAGTCACTCTTATATACCAATCCAGCTTTAACCCACTTTGAATAGTTTATATATTTCTTATCAGACTGCTTTTTAATGTATGAAACGAGCTTCAAGATATAGACATGCAAGAACATGCATTTAATATTCTCAGACTTGCTGTTTTCCAAGCAAAGAATTTTAAGATTTGTTTATTTATGAAATGTATTGGCTGTCCATCTTACCACAGGATAACTCTGGGCAGTTTACAATATTAAAAAGATAAAATATACAAAACACATACAATACCAATAATATACTAAAATATACAAATATAAAATACTCAACCCTAACTAAAAGATGGTGAGATGGAAGTAGGATGAGTTGTGGAGTGGGAGATGGAATCTCTTATTAATCTATCAACCAGGCCCAATGTGAAGTCCTTTCCCAATTGTGGTCCTGAGACAACTGGCAGGGCCAAGACTTTTAGCTCTTGGGGAAGGTCAGGAGGGTTAGAACCAATCTCACTCTAGGGGGCAAGATGTTCCAAAGGGCAGGAGCAATAGCAGAGAAGTAATGTTTAAGTAATCTGAACCCATGCCATGAAGGGCTTTAAAGGTGATTACTAATACCTTAAATTGCACCTGGAAGCAAAATAGCAGCCAGTGCAGCTCGCGGAGTAGTGATGTTACATGGGCCACTCTGGGGGGCCCAAAAGCTGCCCACACCTCTGCACTTGCATCAGCTGTAGCTTCTAAATGCTCTTCAAGAGTAGCTCCACGTAGAGCGCATTGCAGTAGTCCAAATGCAAGATGACCTGAGTGCAGGGACTCAAGAAGATTGCCTCAAAGTCATTTAAATATGTAATATGCTGTTTGGCATTTTCTGGTGTGGTCACAGTCCCCACATCCCTTTGTAATCTTAATTTTGCTTGAGAAATCTACCTGCTTTTAAAGGCTTACAAAATATATTTAAATTTTCATCAAGCCATTCATATGTTTTAAAAAACGTTTCTTAAGTGCTGTAAGACATGGTATAAACACTATGGAGCAGTACAGTGAAAAGAAGTTATGCATCCCCTTAATGTTTATTTCCTTGTAACATGTTTTGTGTATTGGCATGTGCACAATTTATAGATTTTAAAAATGACTTTGCACTTTAAGGCACAAATTGGTTGCACCTTTCTGCAGCATAATCTTCACCGAACCCATTGTAGCCTACATCTCAACTTCCAATCATGTCTTGCCACTCTCATAACCACACGTCATGAATGATGAGTGTTGTGGTTTAGTTACAGGGATCCCCAACCTTTGCAACTTTAAGTCTGAAGGACTTCAGCTGCCAGACTTCTCCAGCCAGCTTTGCTGGCTGGAGAATTCTGGGAGCTGAAGTCCTTCAGACTTAAAGTTGCAAAGGTTGGAGACCCCTGGTTTAGTATATCTGCAAAGGTCCCAGTTGGACAAAATTTTGAAACTGTACTCTAGTACATTCTAATCTCCAATTTGATATTATAAAGTGTATAAAGTGGTAAGTGAAATGTACAATTTGAGAAGGCAGTTTAATAAATTATTAAAAACAAAATAATTAAAGGCAATAATAGAGCCTATGAGGGATTTATTCCTTTGAGGTTTATTCCATGAATGATGAAAACAGTCCCATTGATCACAATGTGGTATGTTATTAAAATACCCCCAGCTGCAACATAATAGCCAATCAACTTAATGCTTAAAATACCTCATTGATGCAACCTTGATTTGTAATGAATGGAGATTGAACCCATTATGCTGCTCTAATTGAAAACTAGTTTTTTGAGTTCCATTTCTAAGATTTCCAGATCTTAATATAATTTATAAAATCTTTTGTATAGGATTCATAATATATATAACACCTCTTTGTCTATGAACTGATTTATCACTTGTTACTTTTTTTTCAAAACTGCTGAAAGTGACTGGAGTTCTTGAAATCTAAGACAAAAAACACAAGAGCCCACTGGCCTGTAAAAGGCTTTCCCCCCCATTGAATAGTAGAAATAAACTCCTTTTTCTGCTTTCTTTTTTGTTTCTTTCCTTTTACCTCATGCTCAATCAATAGATTTTTGCCTAGTTTTCCTCAAATTACGTCCTCCCCATTTTTGTTCTCCTTTCTTCCTTATCTGTTGCATACTTCATTTCCTTTCTTCCACGTTTTCTTTCTTTAGGGATGTTTCTGTCTCTGTTACGTTAATAGCTAGCATTCTGCATAAATGTTCCTGAATCTGTTTCCAGACTATTTTTTCTTATAATCATAGTTCTAATTCCCAACCTCCTTTTAAAGGTGCTTGCTCCTTATAAATCACAATGTTTGTGAAGACAATTGCACAGCCAATGATTTTGGGCTGGAAGGTGATACAATAATCAAATGATGTATATATGATAATATATTGGCTTTTTATAGTGTGTTTCATCCAAACTGTTCTAAAGTGCTTTACAAAACATGTGCACAATATATGCAGTACACATAGTATTTATTTATTTTACACAGCTGCTCCATAGTGATTTTTAAAAGCTTGGTTCTGCTATCTGTGATAGTAAAATAGGGTTACATTCAAAGCTTCTTATGCTGCTGCTAAACACCAATTAGTAATAGATTGTGGCTGGATAGGAAAATTGATATTCTAGAGATGATACAAGAAAGATGAGTATAGACTAGATTTGGTTTAGGCTCCAAGGATGTTATTCTGATTGTGGGGAAAGACATCCAGTCATTTCCAAAGAAGGTCAGGATCTTGTTTTACATATCTATGGAATTATTCCATAGATCCACTACTGTGAATCCACTAATATGGATTTGTCAACTATCTTCTATTTTTCAGTCTTTCACATAAAATAGTCAAAACTTTATAATACTATACCATTTTATATGAATGTCTAAAAATGAGATTATAGTTAAGCACTTTCATTTCTTCCTTACTGAATTGTAGTGAAACTTCCCTCATTTTCCATTATTCTTAATTAAATCCCTTAGTATAAGAATATTAGAATAAGAGGGGAAATGTTTACCTTGTGTATTCATATGTTGTGGGTTTGGGATCTAACTGACTATTAAAAGTGGGTTATTTTTTAGCATAAATATATTAGAAATCCTAACAAATCAGATAATTAATTAAATTAATTTTAACTTTAATAAAACTTTTCTGTTTATTTTTAATGTAGGTATCTAGAGATTTTCTTTAAAGATGCAATATATGTACACATATATTCCAGTTTATTTTGTATGTTGTATTCCAGGACATAATGTAGTCATTGGATATAATCTACCATAGCCAGGGGTCTGCAAAGTCGACTCTTTTAAGACTGGTGGACTTCAACTCCCAGAGTTCCCCAGCCAGCCCTGGCTGGGGAATTCTGGGAGTTGAAGTCCACCAGTCTTAAAAGATCCGACTTTGCAGACCCCTGTACCATACCAACCTTAATTAGGGCTTTGCTTTTATGGTCATCCACCCCCCCCCCCAACAAATTTGTATATTAAAAAAGTACTAATTTTTCTTCTATCAGATATTGGGTTAGATAAAAATACTGGACAGCATCCCTTTTCTAAGATATTTTTCCTCACTAACTCAATATCAAATGTTTGTGGTTATTGGTGAAGCACTCCTGCCATTTTGAGTAATTCCTTAGTATTTTAGCACCAAATGACACTTTCATCTTTGATTGTATATCTTGTCCTTTATTGTTTCTTCTGGTCTTTGATCTATTGAACAACTGAAAGAGTAGCACAGGATCAAAATCAGAGAATTTTATGCCGATTTTGTTCCGTTGTTTCTCAGTGGCTTGGGCCTGAGCTTATGATAGTGCAAGTTGTGAACTGCCTTACTATGTGAGGTCTCATCTTGAAATTAACACTGCAAAGAAGTTCAATCAAATGGAAGACTACTTTTAGCAGGTTTTAGAAGAAACAAAATAATATACTATTCATGGCATGTAGATAATTTTGCTTCTAAAATTCTTATAAAACTTCCTTTTTATAAATCACTACTATCAAAAGCTATCACTCCCTTAAGCACAAGCCTGTGCTGATAAATGAGCTGAAGTTGCTGTTGGTGTGCAGGTTCCCATTGCATTTGGGTTTGGATTAAGGCGTTTGGCATTGTACTTGCAGATCAAAGTCAATTGCTTTGAAGGGTTAGGTCAGGGGTCTGCAAAGTCGGCTCTTTTAAGACTGGTGGACTTCAACTCCCAGAGTTCCCCAGCCAGCTATGCTGGCTGGGGAACTCTGGGAGTTGAAGTCCACCAGTCTTAAAAGAGCCGACTTTGCAGACCCCTGGGGTTAGGTTATCATATTTTAATTTTTGTGCAGTTTTGTACAGCTTGCAATTTATGTCCCCTTATTTTACAAGGATTCTTGATAGAAGTTACGTAGTATTGAAAAACGATTTCCTGATTTTGTCTTTCCCTGCAATGATATGAAACTGGTAAAGAATATTTTTTGTTGCTAGTTTTGGTAAGTAATATGGTAACATTTAGTTCTGCTTTTGCAGTTTCACAACAGCACAAGGATAACATTTATAGTAAATGTTTTTAACACTCCATTTGATGTATTGGTAGTCATTGTAGGATTCAAACTACTGAAAAAATGATATAATGAATGTAAACACACACACACACACACTCACACACAAGCTGCTATAATTATGTAACTTGGAGTTGAAAGTTGATCTCCATTTTTGCATTAACCTGCATGTAATTTAACATTCAGAATCAAATTTATGATCTATTTTTTTTAACAATGTACTACGCTTTCTGTTGAATCCTGTATCTTCAGTGTACCTAGCTTAATTATATCTTCTTTGTAATAAATCACAGAGCTTCCTTATCAATAAATCATCACAAATACAGGCAAACTATCTCTAAACATAAAATGCATCTACATTGCAAAAGCTGTTCCATGTAACAATAGAATAAGAAGGATGCTCAAAGGACACTTACTTGCCCCTTCACTTTGGTCCTTCCTGAGAAAAACAGAGCTTGCTTATATTTGGCCATATCTCTGTACCAAAAATATACTAATATTTTCAAAATATTTTACAGTTTATTACTTCTCCCCAAGATTGGAACAAATATTGTTAATGAAATTTTCCCCCTTCTCTGTCTTCTGATGGTTATTTTTCAAACCTCTGCAGGTAGAACCATAGCAATATATGAAAGAGTTTCAAAATAAAAGGATTGACTGAATAAAAGACATATTTCATAAGGGGTTAATTTCAGTGCTTCTGATTCATACAATCTAGATTGCAGCGTACTTTAGCCTGCCAGTAGTGGTAGCCATGGTTGCTAACATTCTGCAAGGCTACATTGATGAATCAGGAACATAGAAAACACATTGGGACCTATTCCTAACTATAAATGGAGGAATAGCTTTTGAAAGCCATCAAACAACACATTTGTCCAGAAATCTAGAATACTAAATTGGTGAGAGTGGAGATTACAGTGCAATCATGCAAAGGCTGGATTTGTATTTTACAAAGCAGATATCCTATAAATTCTTTAACAACATCTTGAAATTCTAGATTTGCCAAATCTGCAAGTTGTAAATGAATAACATATTCTGCCTGCAAAGGATCATACCAGTTTCAGGAGATACTAAGCTCATGGTTATTAATTCTTGTGGGAGCTGGATTGTTATTTGTTGAAATACATCTGCATTTCTCAGGACTAAGGCATCTTCTAGTTTCTTATGCCTGAGATCACTTGATGTAACTCGTGTTGTTTTTCTTGGGCTTTCTAGATTTCTCTTATAATCATCAGCACCCTCAGGGACTACAGTATTTTTCTTTTGCCTTATCCTATGCCCAAACACTTGCTGCTACTGTTTATTGTGGGTAAGCAGTGGGCAATACTAAGATTTTGAAGGCGAGAAGAATTGGATAATTTTTTCCCCTTCTGTTTACACACTGGTCCCAATATGTATAGAAATACAACAGTGATGATTTTATAGGATCAGTGTGCATACAAAGAACAAATTTCTAACTACAGTTTGACAATGGTGGAATCATATTCTTTTTTTTCTAGAGTAAAATCCCTCCTTCACACACACACACACACACCACGTCTTGCTCTGGCTGTGCAATAAAAACCTCTTCTCTGTTGTCCCAGAGCATGAAGACCAAAAGTCACATTCCAAAAAGATGAGGCTACAACAAGAACAGAATTTTATTTTATTTCCATTTAATAAAAATAAATGTGGTTAATATAATTATTCCCCAGTCATATACTTTTCTTATATCATAGTATTTGAGGTTTCTGGAAAAAGCACTGAAAACTTGCAGGGGTGAAAGTACGACACGCAGTCCTGGGGCCTCAATTGTGCATATAATGGACTTCTAATGTCTATTTTTTAATTTTAAGGGTCATCACTTTTCAGCTAAACCAGAGTGTCAGTCAGTATTGATGTATTTGTTGGATGCTCTTTAAAAAGAAATTTAGAACTAATGGAATTCATGTTAGAAAATGAATGCTTGGTCCAGCAGTGAAGATGTCATATTACATTTGCAGCAGCTTTTTGTCCTAAGGCAGCATACTACCTTGGTGTGTTTTTCCAAACATCCAATTTGTTTTGTGTTGCTTTTTTCTTATAAGGAGTGCCAATTCTTAATATTTTAAATATCTTTTTAATGAAAACCTCAGGAATTAGAATCATCCCGGTATTACTGCAGACTGATACATGTATATTTAGCATCGACTGAAAAAGGCCTAAAACCCTTCTTGGGAGAGTTGTGAGGTATAACTTTATTGTGGCATAGCAGGAATTAATTTGGAAGGACCAAGTTACCAGAAGGGGTTCAAAAGTTTGTTTTCCCTGAGCCTTTTTATTCTTTGTGTGTGTTGCCTGTTAGAACTGAAGATAATTTTCTGCGCCCCTGCCTTTCACCTTTTTGTACTGACATTGTATAATATGCTTGCACTATTCCCCTGGGCAAAACAAGCATGTAAGGGGAAAAAATGAAGCTTCTTCTTTTTCTTTTTCTTTGGATAAAAGCACTGTATTACTTCTGTATATAGAGAGATTAATGGCAAGACAGAACTTGAAATTCTATCTTATGTATAAAAGCATGCACTGAATTACTTGTATGTAGAATATGCTGTAAATGCTGCAGAGTACTGTAAGATCCTACACTTGAAATCACAAATAACAAGCAACTTCATCTTTTAAAACAAAACAAGAAACAAACAAAAAAACTAAACCGAAGCTGTGCAATGGATTTTGTGCCTTTTTTAAATCCATGTATGTTAATCCAGACAATCGGGAAAAAAAGCTTGTATACTACCAAAACCTTATTAAAGAATCAAAGGCATAACGTGTGGCAGTGTTTTTCTTTAATTTCATTTTTCACTGGACCGTCGCTCTTCTTGTAATGTAGACTTCAAATCCCAATGCAAACTCTCCTGTTAACTCCTTATCTGGCATTAGCATCATGAAGGATTTTTATTAGTGAAAGGGAGGGATACATTTTGGATTTAATAGAGAGAAGGGTATATCTTATATATCAGCATAAGAGGACAGATTATCTTGAACGTCCTTCTTTGGACTCTATTATGGTTTTGGTAATGTTTTCTCCCTTCCTCCTTTCTCTGACATCCTATTAGACCTTGGGACAGAGAGAAACACATGTAGTAACGTGTCAGCCTAAGAAAACAATTAATGGTTTGGTGCTTGTGGAGTAAACTACTCTTTCTAAATGGGGAGGGCAATGGAACGCAATATTGACTAAGGCAGTGATGAAGAGAGCAACCACTACTAAGACATTCCAGGGCATCAAGATCAATTGTAGCTATTTATGTTAAGTAAGAGTATCCAAGTTTGGTACTAGTATAAAGGTAAACATTCTGGTCAAAAGCATAATGAAGATCAAAGTTCTCGTCTTTAACTGCAAATTGCACGTTTTTCAAAGATAGCTTTGCAATTGAAGACTCCACAGTTATTGATGGACAATGTGTCAGTTTTTTAAAAAAAAATGTGTACAGGAATTCCATATAAATATAATTGCATTCATTTGGATGATGTTTTTCCTATCGAAGGGTGAGACTCCCATCTATTAGACTTGGAGGACCAGAGTCAGGGAGGTTCCTCTTTCAGATATGTGCCCACCTTGCTTCTGTGTTTCTGTGTTTGACCTCAGGATAGGGGAAAGGAGTGGCAATTATTATCTGAGAAGTGCTGATAGCTTTCAGAGCCTCTGTGCTGTAGATAACCAGATATGAGATCTTTATGGTTGAGATGGGGTTCTAGACAGTAGCTGGATTTGCTGCTGCTATACTGGCCTTTGTATTGTAAAGTAAACACATACCTGAGCTGCTGGATTCCATTGCTGGTCTGACAGTTGAATTCCTCAAGCTGATACAAAGCTGCTTCCAGTTAGCATTGAATTTGGGGCTCATCAGGAGTTCATGGTTATCATGACATCCATGAATCTGACCCAAATTATTGACCCAATGCATGCTGAAGGTCACTTGTTAGATTTTTTCTGTCTTGAGATATTTGCAATATGATCAAGGTGTGTGTGTGGGGGGGGGGCAGTATCATCAGTCCTTTGTCATGATCAGAACACTCAGATGGCCTTTTGGTTTCCTGCTGCTACTTTTCCCTGGAAGAAGGTAAGACCTGTTAGATCTACCCACCCCAAGTGTTTAAGAGGCTCTGGGATTTCAGAGAGTATACACCCTATTATTTGTTCTTACTTTGCTTTAGAATTACATTACTGAATATTATTCGTGTTGTCCGATCATGTAGATTTCACCAACTACTTAATTCTTTCTCTTTTAAATGTATAAAGTACACTTAAGTATCTTTGCCTGAACTATGACCTCCAAAATCCAAAAATAATTTGAAGCTTATTCAAATGCTGTACAATAAGTCTGTACGCTGACGACACTCAGTTGTACATATCCACCCCAAACCACCCCAACGATGCCGTCGAGGTGCTGTCCCGGTGTCTGGAGGCCGTACGGATCTGGATGGGTAGTAACAAACTCAAACTCAACCCGTCCAAGACCGAGTGGCTGTGGTTTCCGGCACCCCGGTTCAGCCAGATAAGTCCAACACTGGCCATTGGGGGCGAACAACTGGCCCCCGTGTAGAGGGCGCGCAACTTGGGCGTCCTCCTGGATTCCCGGCTGTCCATGGAGGACCATGTGACGACCGTGGCCAGGGGGGCATTCTATCAGGTACGCCTGATACGCCAGTTGCGCCCCTTACTGGACCGGGGAGCCCTTCGCACAGTCACTCAAGCGCTCGTGACATCCCGGTTGGATTACTGTAACGCTCTCTACATGGGGCTCCCCTTGAGGTGCACCCGAAAGCTGCAGCTAGTCCAGAACGCAGCCGCGCGGGTGATTACGGGAGCGCCTAATCACTCCCACATAACACCTATCCTGCGCGAGCTGCACTGGCTCCCTGTGGTCTTTCGGGTGCGCTTCAAGGTTTTAACGACCATCTTTAAAGCGCTCCATGGCTCGGGGCTCCCACAGAGAGGGCCTCCTCAGGGTGCCGTCGGCTGGACAATGCCGACTGGCGACACCCAGGGGAAGAGCCTTCTCTGTGGCGGGCCCTGCCCTTTGGAACGACCTACCCCCTGAACTCCGCACCATCTCTGACCTCCGCCTCTTCCGCAAGTGTCTGAAGACACACCTATTCCATCTAGCCGGCCTAGCATAACCCCCATTACTGACTCTTAGATAGTTTTAAATTTGGGTTTTTTAAATTCGGTTTTTAGCGCAGGGTCTATTAGAATAAGTTTTTTAAAATTTTATATGTTTTATATGTGTTTTAACATCCCTGTGCGCCGCCCTGGGTCCGTTTGGAGAAGGGCGGGGTATAAATTTAAATTTAAAAAAAATAATATTCTCCCTTTCATCCAGTTTTTCTACATCACTATCTTCTTCCCAATTTTTAATGTCAGATTTTCCTTAAAGCAGGGGTCTCTATTGCATCTTTAAATCTGAAGGACTTCAGCTCCCAGACTTCTCCAGCCAGCAAAGCTGGCTGGAGAATTCTGGGAGCTGAAGTCCTTCAGACTTAAAGTTGCAAAGGTTGGAGACCCCTGCCTTAGAGTCATGAGAAAAAAGGATGAAAAAAAATTTTTTTTAGACATTCCATTCCATAGCTTCCTGATATAATTGTTTCTATGGATACTAGAATTCTATTATATTTAAATCCTAAAACTGTCCATTTAACGAAAGATGTTATATATGCATATTCCTAATCATTCATATCTGCTATATGCATTAATACCATTAATTCACCTCCTTTGGATGATGCCTGATCTTTCAAATATTTGAAGCTGCTGGAGTGACATGTCAGTATATATGAAAAGTATAGCTGGAGGCACTGCTTGGAGCATATGCAATGCAGGGCACGCTTTCATACAATTTTGTAGAAAGTAGTTGTAAAACATTTCTGGCATTAATTTTACAGAAGTGTATCACCTGTATATGTGAAAGCACAGATGATCACTTGAAGAATCACAGTTACATTAAGCAATTGTTGTTACTGTCTGATTGATGCTTAACAAACTGTACAGAAATCTAGTTCTTATTTCTCATGTCATTTCATGAAATATTCATCCATTTTCAGATAGCTTTAAAAAAAAAAAGTATTTCCACTTCAAAATAATGACATAAAGGTCTCTCCTATTTCCTGGACATGTTTTTTTTTTACAACTTTCCTTTTATTAAATGACCTTCCTGCTACTGTGTGTTGCTAGAAACCATATAATGTTTATCCTTACTGTGTATATTCTCTTTTTAACTGGTTTTCTTTCTGTTCCAGTCACGTTTTTCTTGTTTACAGGATGACCCATGGGCTTTGTTAGGGTATTTACTGAATAATAAACCTTTTGCATTGTTACCTCTTAGGAGTGTTAATCAGACATCACACTAGTAGGAGGTGAAGGGCAGGTTTTGTTTTTAGTAGCAGCAGGATCGGATTAGTAGGAGGCAGTTGCCGCTCCTTCCTTCCTAAATGTATTAGATCTGGATATTGAAGATGGAATACTGAAAAAGAATGAGGGGGAATTCTACCAACTGTTCTTCAGGCATCGTAGTAGTTACCCTGGGGCTTTAAAGCAGGGTATTGATATCATGTGGTAAGGGATTTACATTATGGTGAATACCATTTTTTTCCTGCAGAATCTTTCTTTAAACATAACTTCATTGCTTCTTGTTATTTGACAAAACTGGGAAGGGGCTGTGTCTCTGTATAATTTTGAAAGCTCTGAATAAGTAACATTCACATTCAGGGCGAATGTTTTTCACTCAGAGAGCGAAAGATATAAGACCAAGAAGGGGTGAAAGGAGACAAGGCCCTTCTATTTGCCACCCTGATTCTACTTGCTGTGGGGGTCCAAACAGATGCTGTTGTCCCCCCCCCCCCTTCCCCAAGTGATGGGAAGCTGACAGGAAAGGGTCCCCAGCTCTTGGTCTCCATTCATTTGTGGTTTTAATTCTCCTGGCTAATTTCAGCTATTACAACATTGCTTATATAGTTTTAACATTCTGGATAACCAACTATTTTTGTGTGTCTTTTTCCAGGTATTCCCACTGAAACCTTTTGAAATGAATGGTCTCCCCAGGGTGGTGCCTTTAAATTTGCCTTACCAAGATTTCAAAAGGGATGTATCAGAAAATAGGGAAAGATCCAAAATTCTCCAGCGAATAAAAAAAGTGGATTTCTCAACTGTTGTCTTAACTGCCCCTTGTAAACCACCTAATGCTCATCTTCAACTGGCAAATGGCAGATACAAAGAAAAAAAGGAGGAGAAAGAAGAAGAGGAGGAGGAAGAAGAGGAGGAGGAAGACGAGGAGGATGAAGAATTTGGTAATTTAGGAGAAGAACTTGATATGCAAAGTGATTCAAGCAGTGAAGTGAGTCAAAAAAGTACTGAGCGTAGTCAGGAAGGTGCTCCATCCACTCTTTTAGCAGATGACCAGAAGGAATCCAAGGGTCGAGCATCAGCTGCAGAAGGAGACTTGGAACTTGAGGAAGGCTCAAAAACATTAGTTCTCTTTTCACCAGGTGACCTGAAAAAGTCTCCCGTGAATACAGATTTGGCTCCTGATGCTGATCTTGGAACGCTTGCTGCACTGACTCCTCAAAGTGAGAAACCTCAGCCTATGGGAAGCCAGCTTGATGTATCTGAGCCAGGAACATTGTCTTCCATCCTCAAGTCTGAACCAAAGCCTCCTATGTCTGTGGCCACAACCTCCTCCCCTTTTACTAAAGTTGAACGCACATTTGTCCATATTGCCGAAAAGACACATCTAAACATCATGTCTTCCAGTGGCCAGATTATGAGGCATGAGGAATACTCTAATACAGGGCAGTTTGAAGAGATAATCGTCGAGGAAGAATTAGAGGAAAATCAGGTACTGATAGAAAATGGGAGTGTGAATTCAGCCTTGGAAGGGGGAGAAATGGAAAGTTGTGCTTTCTCAGTGAATCATATTGAAACCACCTCTGAAGCTGCAGGGGAACTAGTATTCCTGAATGGTGTTAAAATGGAAGAAGAAGAAGAGCTAGAACTTAAGGGCAAACTTATTCCCGAGTCAGATGTGGAAGAAGATAGTAAGTTGATTTCAGAAGAACCTGGCCTTGATAATAAAACCCTTGAAAATGAATCCCTTAGACAGGCAGAGTTGCTTCCACATATTCTAGCAGAAACTTCCAAAAAGCCATTGAATGTAAGGTATAGAAGCCGGATTCCTGTCTTGCTGTCTGAAGAAGACACTGGATCAGATGTTTCAGCTTCACACTCTGGCAAAGAAAGGCTATACAAGAGACTGAAACAACAGGATTTGGCCCGCCTGGTGATGGAGAAAAGGCAAAGCCATCTGTTCAGGTTAGCTTCTGGAGCTTCATCTTCTGCTTCCTCTAGTGATGACAGGCAGAGGGCTTCAGAAACCTTGTCGGCCACTGGTTCCGAGGAAGATACTCATGATTCAGATGATTTCACCCCACGGAAGATTGGAAATCAGGAGAGAATTTCCCTGGTAAAGATGGAGGAGAGAAGTTTAAATATAAGGAGCAGAATCCCTCGCCCCATTGTACCTGTAAAGCCACCTGTGATAGAACTAAAATATGGGAGCCCTTCAGCCCTTCCGCCAGCAGCGCCAAGTAGAAGTACCGGTGATGCAGCTGGGTCCATAAGGTATGTGGTACTTCTTTCTGATTCAGCAAGCAGTCGGATTTAGAGAGTTACGCTACTTTTGTCCTTCTTTATATTTACCCAGGCTATCCACTAGACCAGGGATGGAAATACGATATCCTTATATTTGTAAATATTGAATAGACCAATTGTAAATAAGCATGGTGGTTATAATATTTAACTTTATATTCTAGTATGTATGGCAAAGACATTGCCAGGACGGTTACACTGTGTCCAATATTTTAATGTGTGTTTAATAAACATGACGCCCATCATTTTGCCACTCCTTAAAAAAAATTGTATAAAATTAAAGCCAACAGTGAAAACACGAGTAGCCCAAACTTAAAAGTTACTGAAACAAAAAACTTGTCCACTAGTGATAGATCTTAATGGAGATGTAAGCGACATCTGAAAAGGCCCTTTCCCTAGCAACAACATCTAACATCTTTTTGAATGGGTGAGGGAGAGCCTCTAAAACAGGGGTCTCCAACCTTTGCAACTTTAAGTCTGAAGGACTTCAGCTTTGCTGGCTGGAGAAGTCTGGAAGCTGAAGTCCTTCAGACTTAAAGTTGCAAAGTTTGCCCACCCCTGCACTAGACTGTAATCGACCAGATTAATATTGCTGTGATGTTAGACGTAATTTTAAAATAGGCTCCCTACAGAGCCTTCTCAGACATCCCATGGCTTTGCCTTCAAAATTTGGCAGTAGTTGGTATTTTCACATTTAAAAGAGATTCCATTGGGGTCATGGAAACTTTTTAAAACCAGATTGGGACACAATAAATTTCTACAGGGGTATTTAGAAATAAAAGATATAAAAAGGACATTTTAGGAAGGAATCACAACTGAAGTAGTAAGTCTATTTTATGGCTTAGTATTCCCTACTGCAGATTTTTTCAAGCTTAATGTTGTATACTAGAGGTTCCTATATATAGTTTGAGGGTAACAATTCTGACATATGTATCAACTGTCTATGACTTTTATTATCTTAGTTACAGTACCTAGCTGCATCTACGTTCTCTAATGTTTACTTTCCTTGAAGGTAGTCCTCAACTTACAACTGGTCATTTACTGGTTGAAGTTATTACAGTCTCTGATGGGATGTTTTACATCCTGTAAAATGTCATGGTGCATCCACTCCCAATCATATGACCACAGTTCAGGCACTTGGCAACCTTTTCACAATTATGATTAGTTTCCAAGCACCTTCTGATCCTGTGATCACCATTTACAATCTTTTCTATTGGCTTCCCCAGAAAGTCAATGGGGAAGCCCTGCAGGGAAGGTTGGAAGTTGTTGCTGCCTGCCGAGAGGACTCCCTCTCATCTCCGGAGACTGGCTGAAAGAGTTGCCTGCCAAGTGGAGCTCAGCCCCTCTGATGGGCTGTAGAAACAAGGAAAGAAGAATTATTTCTTGTTCATTTAACGTGTGTCCTGCCTTTCTTCCAAATAATATATACTGAACAAGGCAGGGAATTAGAAAATAAACACAAAATATAATTTAAAGACTTAAAGAAACCAGTATCTTAATGGAAATTCTCTACCTTTAAATACTCAGCATGTAGTGTTTGCTTCTTTAACCAAAGTGGCTTATATGCTTGATTTATATGCCTTTCAGCAAAGATGTTGCTATGCTTGCAAAACCATAACCTGCATCTCACCTCTACCATGCAAATAACATCTTGGCTGAAGCAAACACTGCGTAAACATGTCCAAATATGGGTGTCCACAGAGAAGGCAAGAATAACAAAATGTACATAGCCATGTCACAGTGCAAATGTGACTCATAGACTAACAATAGACATTAGGACCCCAAAACACCTAGTATTTTTTGTATTTGCATGATGACTCTTCATGCATGTTGCTGTTTTGATATCACTTTGAATATTGCCAGGACAGTGTTAGAGTTTGCAGCAATCCAACCAGCACACGTAAACAATTCAGCAGGATTCATGTATAAAAGAAACGTGTTTATATACAGTGATATAAAGCATGTTGCATGCATACAACACCCATGTAGTAGAAGCCAGAACCAGAATTCAGAATCCAGATCCGAGCTGTCTGACATGGCTCTCAGTCACCAAACAGTTCCCATTGGCTGATTTGTTGTTATGGGTATCCCAGTTCATAATTACACTGACAGTGTAGCCTCAGTGTAGGGACTGTTTTGAAGGAGAAAGAACCATACATTTGTGCATCAGGGTTTGGGGACACTGTTTAACTCCCACAAGACACATAATGAAATCATAGCCTTGCTATTATAAAGTTGGTATTGATATACAAAATCAATGACTGAGTATGTTGATAACCAAACTTGTCCTCTTCTTTGTTGTGGCATGTGGTAGCACTTGGCCACCATATGTTTCCTTTTACAGTCTATTAGTTTCTATCATACGTTGAGTAAGATACCTTTGGTGACCTGGTTTCAAAAAAACGTTGTGCTTCCTCCTTCTTTTCTTCTTGCAGGATTCAGGGGCAAAGGCCATTTGGGAATATATCTGGTGATCCCCGGATGAAAGCTACCCCAACTCCTGCTACCCCTTCCTTGAAGAGCAGCCCCAGGAAAACCTCCCATCTTCCAGCTAGAAGCCCTGTTCTCCCTCCACGAAACCTCAGTGCTTCCCCCAAAAGCCAATCCCTATCCAGAAAGGAAAGCCCATCACCATCTCGACCGCATAGGCCTGGGACTACATTTCCTCCATGGGCTCAGTCTTCTCCCAAAGCTCCCTCCAGGGCTCAGGCTATAGGCCTACTGGGAGATATCCCTGTGTCACCAGGTATGCTCAGAAAAGGACCAAAAGGGAAAACCCATCCTCCAGGAACCAAAGGAAAACAGGTATTCCAAGAAGGCAAGTCTACTGCTAGATAATGATCTGCTGCTGCCAGTCCATTAGACCTACCGACCTACCATCTCGCCAGGCTGGAAAAACCTCTGCGTATAATATATACTCGAGATGCCGCAGCACAGCCTTATGTGTCGGAAATATATGCCTATAGCAGCTAGTTGTACTTCAGTGCTTCACTTGCCCACACATGCCCATGCTGTCTCAATCCCAGCTCTCTATCTGGCTGAGAGCCTCCTGGCCAGGTCATGCTTGCTTTTGCCGGTCACCAAGCAACAACTCAGGCAGCCTGCCTAGTGCCTGATATTCTTTCCTTCATCCTCATTTCTTTAGTTTCTCGGTTAGCAATACCATAGAATGTGGAGAGATTGCTAGGAGGGATGGTTTTTCATAGCATCCATCAGCCCCAGTCAGTGGAGGAATGAAAGGGCTGCTCAGAACCTGAAAGAGAAATCTCGGTGTGAGCTTCTCGGTGGTCTAGATGTATTGATGTCCCCGTTTGGCACCCATTCACTCTCACTCTCTCTCTCTGAGCCTGCTTTTGTGTAGCTGGTGTATTGATAGAAAGAAAGTCACAATCAGACCCCTCAATTGCTATTCTGCCTATAGTTCTAGGAAGAGTCAATGACAGCCCAGAGGAGAGGGGCTGCATCTTTTGCAGCTTCTTTTGGATGCATAGCATCCCTTTAGCAGCAGCCCTGAGAAGACTGCTAAAGAGAAGTGTTACATTTATGGAGAGAACCTGTTCCAAGAGTGCTCTGAAATAGAGAAGCACCAGTTTTCCCCCCTCGGCATTATGCCCATAAGCTAATATCCATCAGAAGTAGTGTTTTGTGTAAAGGCAGCAGTGAAAGCTTCTCAGGGAGCTCCACATGACTTCTATTGGTAAAAACAGCGCAAAAGTGCAAAGAGCTAAAGCCTAAATAATGACCTAGGGAACCAATAGGGCTCCGCTGTATGGTATTTTTTTTTCAAAATCCAAATATAAGGCATTTTAAAACATGGACTGCTTCTCCTTCTGGGATATGTTGGACATGCAGTTTTTAATTTTTATGGTTTTTTTTTTTTAAAAAGGCTTTCCATTTCGAAACACCTGGCAATGATAATACCTGCTTATTTTAGAAATCCAACTGCCAGATCATCGGTATTTGGCACCTCTCCAATTATTTGGTTTTCAACCTGGCACTTGATAAATCTCAAAGCTTTTGAAGCTGGCTAATTTGAGGGGGAGGGTTCATGGTACCCCCTCCGTTCTCTGCTCTGGCCTGAAAAGTTGTATGAACTTGCCATTATGATCAGGAAATACATTATAACTAAGTACTTATATCTAAGAATCTAGCTTTAGATATGGAGATTTGCAAAAAAAAAAAAAAAAGGAAATGTATGAATGCTTGCCTCTTGTAATTGTACTGAATAATATTCTCCCCACCACCTATGTGAATCTATAAATTGCAATGATAGAAAGTAAGAAATGAAGGATTTGAGCAGATCGGGCTAATGTATTGTTAGTTCTAGATATCCTTTTCATGTATTCTTTTCAGCCCACAACTGTCAAGCTGTTATATGAAATATGAATGGAGATTGTTTCCTTCATTCACTTCTTTAGACTAATTGTGGTTGCTGTGTAAACTTAATAAAATGGCACATGCAACTTCTTAGTAAGAAATAAATAGATTCTTGCTATTCAGTCTTACTACTTTTCCTGGTGAGAATTCAGGACTCTGTTGATTATTAAAAGAAAATATCTGTGATAACTATTTTTATCAATAGATATTCAAGGCCCAAGATTACTCGTGAATGTTCTTGCGTCAAAGAGATGTTGGCTATTTTTAATATTGTATTAGAAGATGACCTTAAAAAAAGATAATATACTGTTAATCTCATGCTCATCTTTTCAACAGAGGATAATTATGAGAATGCCCTATATAATCAATAGAATGATTGTTGTGACATATACCTGAGGAAACATAGGCCTTGTGGTTCTATGAGAGGATTATTAAGGCTTAGAGCAGAATTCCAGGACAGGGCTAAGAGCAATGTAAGCCACAAATCTTTGTTGTGGTATGATCATGTTAATGAAACAACGAAGAAACAACAATAGAAGCAACCCAGATTAATTTTTTGGTACATTAGCTGGAGCTACAGTGTGATTTTATTTGAGACACAATTGCAATGAAGTTTTGATAAGAAACACTCCGATTTTAGAATATTTTTTTTTATATCTATGTTTTTCCTTTTTCCTCATAACCTCCAGACTTTTCAGTTCTGCAACTCTAAGAACTCATAATATGCAAGAGCCTCCCAGTCATACTTCAGGCTTCTAAGGCCACAAGGGTGATAGAGTTTGTCATGCTTCTTTGAATACTTTCTGCTTTTTATTTCTTTGTTTGTTTAAATGTTTACACAAACAATTTTATCCTCCCCACCCATTCCCTTCATTAACTTTTCCATCTGCCCTCATGATAAACCTCTTTTCTTAGTCCTACACTAGATATTCTCCACATCCCAGTGGAAAGGGGCTGAGATTTGTGGCAGAGTACATGCCTTGTATAAAGATGGGCCTAACCTACTTGAATGAAGTTTTTTTTAATTGAATGTATTCGAGAGATAAAAAAAGAGTCCCTGACTGGGACCCTGCATGGCCCCTGTGAATCTGGATAATAATAATGGTAGATGGACAAATGATCTTATTTGCAGGGTGCCTAGATATATCTGAAAAAGCAGGTAAAGAGCATCTAGTGAGCCATAAGAACATCTAATCCAGGGATATCCAAACTTGGGAACTTTAAGACTTGTGTACTTCAACTCCCAGAATTCCCCAGCCAACTATTCTGGCTGGGGAATTCTGGGAGTTGAAGTCCACAAGTCTTAAAGTTCCCAAGTTTGGACATCCCTGATCTAATCCAATGATGGCATCAAGTGCCCAAACCGGAATGTGCACCTGTGCATGCGCATGCACACACACCAGAACACTGGAAACACAAAAAACCAGGTGGCTTGTGCGCATGTGCGTGCCTGCCAGCTGGTCTTTGAGTTTCTGGTACATGCCTGCCAGCTGGTCTTTGTGCACTGGAATTCCTGGCGTGCGCACAAGCATTCTGACACTGGTACACATTCTGGTGTTCAGATTTCTGGTGCTCCGGTGCACATGAAGACCAGCTGCACATGTGCACATGTGTGCGCCGGAAACCAGAAGAGCAGCTGGCGATGGTACACTTGCCCACAGAGAAGGCTCTGCATGCCACCTCTAGCACATATGCCATAATTTTACCATCATGGATCTAATCTAACCTGGTTCTTTTCCTTAGTAATAAACAAGACTGCATTAGAATCTGGCCATTCTTTGCCAGTTGGGAACCATTGACAGAGGCTGAATTAGTGGATTTCATCCAAGATTTGAGAGGACAGTTATAAATAATATTTCTGTAGTCATTAGTAGCCCCCTTTCAGATGTTGGATATATATCTATATATATGTATTATAAGGCTTTATGTTGATTGAATTTATTATTCTGACAGCTATTTGAAATTAATATTATTGAATATCTCATATAAACGTTGGGATTTATATCTGCAGAGAAGACTGGGCCATTTTGTTGAGCTTGGCCCTATTGTTCTCCAAAGACATTATTAGGCATAGAGCATCTTGGCCTATTCAATTCTAGACATCACATATAAAATAGGGATGGACCAATACCATTGGAAGATAACTGTCAATCACCTTGATCATCCTTTCTGTTTAGTAGTAAAAGAATCAAAAGTGGGAAGCCTGTTCGTGCTATCTACAACAACATTGATTGATTACTTCAAGTGACTCACTACTTTAGATCTTTGTTTTTGTATAAGCAAAGGATGATGGGGCAGGAATATCATGACCCAGTCCATCATTCCTCTTTTTATTGTTTATTATGTTTAAACCATACTTACATGTTGGCTTCACTCACATATTGTGCTAAGTCATAATATGATTTGCTTGTTTGAGTTACTTCTGTGAACCCACCCACCAAGGTCAGTAAACAATAATTTATTGTTTACCACAATATATGAAACCAGCCAACCAATATATGCACTCATTCATCTGTGTTTTATTAAATAAAAGCATGGACCCTTTCCCGTAATTCAGAAACTTGGATATTCAAGGAAAATGAATAGGTATAAACTATTCTCTGCGCCAGCAGATCCCAAAATCTTATCCCAAAATCAAGATGCTATGTAAGCATTAGGTGCAAAACTTGAGCCCAAGCCTGGACAAAAGAGGCTTTTCCCTTCCCCTTCTGGTCAGTTTTTCAGAGTGTTATCCCTTTGACTTTTTTGGCCACATGAGAAATGGGATGTGGGGTATAGAAGGTTCCTAATTCCAGTAAGAAAAACAGTTCAAAAAGAAACCTTTTTAGCCTAAAAACAGAATTAGCAGTCTTTCTCACCCCATTCCTCCTCCTCCTCCTCCTCCTCCTCCATACCCCAAATGTAGAAAAAGGAAGAAAGACCTGTGTATTACTTTTTGCTTGAACCAGTGGCTGTAAGTTCTTGGACATAGAACATTTTGACTTATTATGTCCTTAGACTTCACGAGATAGGAGGTGGGGAGGCATTCATTCTACTCATACACAACCACAATTCAGTCCCGCTCTCCGCCATGCAATACGATAATAATATTACTTTCTGGTTTAATCCGGAATTAACAGCTATTCTGTCTAGAGATGCTCGTGGTCAAGCATTACTCATTGTAAATGAAATAGTTACTGTTTAGGAGACCTAAATTATTTTAATTGGGTGATATGTAGTAAGCAGATCTGTTATATTGATATACAACTCTAATTCTTAAATATGTCATATATCAGTGCATATATGTATAGCAAAACTGGAAGAGCAAGAAAGTTTTAATCTGCCCTACAAATAGTATTAGTGTTGGGCACAAACTTGTTATACAGTACCTCTTGACACATAAAAAGAAACAAAATCCAGAATCAACAGCATGTACTGTATGCTATAAAATACAATTATTATGCAGGATGCGGAACCGTAGGAATTGATAGTCCTCTAAGACATTTGTACATATTTATCTGAATATGTATCAAGCATAAGTGTTGATCATGAGCAGAAAAAAAGGCAGCATGGGGACAAATAATATTACTTTCATTCGCAACAAATAATATTGCTGTTGTAGCAACAAGCCGGAGCTGTATGCTGCTTTAGTCCTTGGTGGTGATTGAGACAGCTGTGATTCCTGCTGGAATGAGTGCTTTATTTTATTTATTTATTTATTTATTTATTTATTTATTTATTTATTTATTTATTTATTTATTTATTTATTTATTTTATTTATTTATTTATTTTTTATTTATTTATTTAATTTATTTAATTTATTTAATTTATTTAATTTATTTATTTATTTATTTATTGGACTTCTAGACCGCCCCCTCTCCCCGGAGGGACTCAGGGCGGTGTACAGGTAGAAATTAAAACCATTACAATCAATAGTACATAAAACTAAAATCAAATTAAATAAACCCTGTACAAATTTATAAAAATTAAAAACTTAATCTTAAAACCAAATCACAAAATTTAAAAATACAGACTGAGGTGGGAAAGCTGGAATTAGGCCAGGCCGGCCAGATGAAACAAGTGGGTTTTGAGTTTCTGGCGGAAGGAGCGGAGATCCGTGGTCGTTCTAATGTCAGGGGGAAGGTCATTCCAGAGGGTCGGGCCCGCCACAGAGAAGGCCCTTCCCCTGGGCGTCGCCCGCTGGCACAGCCTGGTGGACGGCACCCGGAGAAGTCCCTCTCTGTGTGAGCGAATCGGCCGAAGGGATGTATGGGGCAGGATACGATCCCGCAAATAACTAGGTCCTGTACCATGGAGCGCTTTGAAGATGATAATCAACACCTTGAGATCCAAATAATACTCCATCAGGACTATTATTAAACCTCCAGGTCAAAAATGAGATTTCATGGATTGCTAGTTGCTCACGTTACCTATGGTGCCATGCGCTACGGTAAACAAGCATCACTCTAAAGTAAAAATGCACTTATATTTCTTCTTAGGGTTACAGATAGTTACATCTACCATACCTCATTATGTCCTTTGAATCCTAAATACTGTTTTTTTAATGTCCTCAAGAATTCATAGTTCCTTCGTATTTCCTTCTTATAGCATCTTGCTTAAAATTGCTGACTGATATTTTTTTTTGCCCAGAACCTGAACATACGAGACAGCTCCAATTAATCTATTTCGTTAACATCACAGTACATTATGCATTCACCCCATTCATTTTTCAGAGCTAATACAATCTTATTAATTACAGAGGACAAGCTGTGATTATTGCTGCTATTTCAGACCTGTTGATTGATGCTGCACTTTTCTATTACATTTATAATAAATTAAATTGGTATATTAACTAGGGATGGTGTGATCCCTGTTAATGTTATATACACAGGTTTATAGTGCAGCCTCATTTTTTACACTATTTAGTGCATTTCTAGCCTGGCTTTTGGGACCAAGCCTTTGCCAGGTAACTCCTATTACAAGTGCATGGTGTTTTTTTTAAAAAAAACAAAGAGATATTAATAGATCAAACATGCATTCATGAATAATTCTGGGATTAATAAAATGATTGGCAGGTGGTTTTTTTTTTCCCAAACTTTGTGCTCTCCTCAGTTCCTCAAACCATCTCCAGCTCCCAAACCTATTTCTGTCTTTTCTTTCTAATTATTCAGTGAGAGCAGCAGACACAGAAATTTTTTCTCTTGCGATGCTTGCTCACTTCCTTTCCTGTTGTGCTAATTAAAAATGGGGAGTGTCTTCTTCAGATTCAGTTGGGATGATTTGGGGGAGTCAGGAAGGGAAGGAGAATTGGGAGAGGGAGAGAGGGAAAATCGGGAAATGTTTGCTACAAGATGAATAAGTAAAAATAAAATAACTTTGAAAACAAGGTGCTTGTCTGGGGAGGCTTTGGGGCTTCAATACCTCCACAGACCTCACATTTTTATTGTAACCCAATCAGATCTTTGCCATTGGAGTATTGTGTGAATCAGCATGAACAATGAGGCTAAATTTGGTTGGCGGGGGGCATTATCCGGCTAAGAGTAGCATCTTTATTATACTGCTTGCTTTAATGCCCCAGTCATCTGATTATGAACTCATTCTTCCCATCTATTTCAATGCAGCGACAGATTAAGAACCAACTTTGTGTCCTAAGAAGACCTGGTGAGAATTAAATATAAATAGCATCATTTTTATTGAGACTTCCATGAAAGTTAAGTTCTATAACCAACTTAAGCAAAACACATTCTTTATATTACTTTTTGAACAACATAATATTGAGTGTTTCTGTTCAGAGCCCCAGGTACCCCATCCCATATCCCCTCATTTTTCATTATCTGTTTCAGTGAATCAGCCAGCCTGGACATCCCTCATTGTTATTATTGTTTTCCTTCCCCCATTATAGTATTTTCTTTTGCACTTCTGTTTCCTTGTTGTGTATGGGTGAGGCTTTAGTTTCATAAGCAACAATGCTGATCAAAAGAAATGGGAAGAACACTTCACCATAATACAATTATGGTGGAGGGGTGATGGTGGAGGGAGGTGACAAGTGTTTTGAAAACCAATTACTGAGTAATGAAGCTTCCATTACCCTTCTGTATAGACAAAACCCTTGTAGTAGCTTCATTCAAGTAGATTTGGAATGGGTAATCTTTTAAATGGCACTTTTATGTTGTTGTTTTATTATGGAACGCTCAAAATTAAGGGGTGCAGTACAGTACATACTTGTTTCCCCTCCTACAACTCCAGCAATTATCATTTTAAAAAAGTTGAAAAGGGAGACAAGACCCAACAGTGGATTCTGAACAGATTCACCCAACTCATCCCTGATATAAGAGTGAAAAAGGGTGAATTGAAATGCATTTTGGACCAAGAGATGAAACGCTAAATTATAAGGAAGAAAAGATTGGTTAAAGATTATGCTGGCTGTCTGGAGAGTCGACCCATGCAGCTAGAACACATTTCTCAAGGGGAAGAGCAGTGGTGAGGGCAAAGACTTATTCTCTGCTGCCTCAGATCTAGATTCCCTCAGCTAAGGAGACAATGTAGGTAGAGAAACTTCTTAATGCTCAGGGGCAATTTGATCTGGGACTGCACCTGGGTGGTTGGGATATTCCTTTGCTGGAGGAAACTGGACAGTAGGTAGCTATCTATCAAGGATGTCCTAGTGTCAGAATCTTTGCATTTATCTTACAGCATTATAAATTTGGTTTCAAAGGGTAATATAGAGTTAGTGCTATTGAAGGTAGTTCTCTTGCCCCACACCCCTATCCCCAGAATTTAGCAAGCATCACAATGCCACCTTTCTCTTTCTATCATTCAACAAAACCAAAAATCTAATGGGTAAGAAGATGTGAAATAGAGTAAAGTAGCAAGAGACACTGAATTATATTAGACCTTATGCAGGGGTTATAGAAACAAAACAATTTCTTGGTGAAGTTTTTCTGTAATTTGCAGTTTGGACCAGTACATTTAGCAGAATATGTATTCCTGTATAATACAGTATACATCTGGAGTTGTAAATATGAGACAAAGGTTATGGCCCCAGGAGGTTAAGCAACTTTATTCCCATGCTTATTATAATCATCTCTTTATGTTACTGAGCAGCCCAAGACACTAACTTTTTAGAACCAAAATGCCATATTTCCTTGTTTTTCTGAATAGGAGTAGGAAGATTTGCTAACCCAGATGCCAGAATACCTAATAGACCAGGAAAGAGATTTCTGGGGGGCTTTGGGGGAGATTTTGTGGGCTGAATTTTCCCATAGACTGTTCTTAATCTTTGGGTCACTTGGGAATGTATATACTCTCTTACAACTTTGTTTCTCAGGCTAATCTGAAATATAGAGTAACTGCAAAACCAGGTGTATTTCAGTGAAGAAATGAGGGATAGCATGAGCCACCTATTCTGACAAATGAAAAGCATAGCAAAATAGGATGCTATATGTGTCTCCTATGAAAGGCAACGTGTTGTGTAATGTAAACAATATGGGTATTTCTTTGGACTGAATTTAATAGCCGGCTGCTGATAACTTTGCATTTGTTAATGGGTGATTGGGCGTGTTTTTTAAGATCATAAATGTCCCACCCAGGAGCAGTTCTGTATTAACACTTATGTCCTGCAGCACAGAACAAATGTATCTGATTGGCAGACAGGATATCAGTTGACAATATTGTTTATTCAAAACATTATCTGATTCCATGATAAACCACCTCATTGTATTTTATTCTCTTTTTTTATGGTTTTCTGAAAGCAGGTTTAGAATGTTTTACACATTACAACAAGAATGTACAATTGCAAATGAGAGTAAAAAAGTAAAAACCGTAAAAACCTGGTTGAAATGCATGGCAACGTTCTCAGCGCCACAAGTTTGGCATGCGTCACACAGAAGCTGTGTACAGATTCACATGGCATTTTCCTAATTTTAAATCATGACATAAAAATAAAAGAAAAGAAAAGGAAATCACTTTTTTGTTTGTATGAAGAATGAGGGTCAATAACAGATTTGTTAATCAAAGAGAATTCTTGGTCATGCCATTAAAAAGCTCGCCGGCCTTTTCACCCATGTGTCTTTTATCATTTGTTTGATGAGCTGCTGAGTTGGATGTTAGCCAGGGGCACAAAAGGTGCATATTAAGAATATTTTCCAAATGCCCTCAATCTTAGATGCCTCTAGTAAATTAATGCTCTTCATCGCCACCACCCAACACACTCTCCCCCCACCCATCTCGGCAGCAGGGATGAAATGAAGAGCAAAATGAATGCTTGGAATTGAAATTAAGAAGAAAATAATTTTATGGAGAGTGTACTGTTGATGGGCACCATAAAATAATATTTTCATAAATACAATCAAAATAAATCTCTAAAACAAAACACAGAAAATAAGTAAATTCTGTTTTTGTTTTTTTAAAAATGCAGTACGGATCCATCTTGAATAAGGAAAGTTACTCAAAGTAAGTTTTCTTTTATTGCTTTGAGTAAGCTGATAGGGAAAAAATGCATTGCATGAATTTGCACTTTGAAAGTGCTGTCCAATTTAACATCAAGAACTTTAAGAAGGTAAAAGGTAGTGTCTTAGATTTGCCCTATCGTCAAAAATTGGACATGAGATTGTGCAGGATTATCTGTTACAATACTCTCCTCATTCTGGTGGGCTGTATTATGCTGCTATATAAATTAATAGGCAGTATTTCCAAGTTTATATCTCTCATAATGTATTAGTATTTAGTGTACAGATTTTATGCCACTTTTTTGCCAATGTAGAAATGATGATTCTACTACTAAATAAATAACTCTGCTACATATGATGGAAAATGAAGTTTAAGTACAATGACTTTCTCAAGTTTGCCATTTCAGCAAGATTTTGAAATAACATGTCTATTTTGCCTCATACTGTTTTTCTTTCCTGCCAGCTAACTCTGATGGATGACCCTATCATGTCCATCCTACTCATGTAATGGGTATAATTTTCTAGACTGCAAGAAGGAAGGGCATATCATTTAAAATACTGTAGTATTTAAAAAGGAAACAAAGCCAGTGTTTCTTATAATGTCTCAAAACTATATTTTTTAAGTAAGGATATGCTAGTGCTGACAACAATGCAGAAATAATAATATATTTGGCTATGAAAATTATATATGGTATTTTTGAAAGCTATTATAAAAGTCACTGAAAGTTTCTTCTGCTGAAAGGAAGCAAATTGAAAAGGAGAAAGAATTCAAAGCATATACAAAAGAAACCATTGGTATGCCCACTCATCTGTTTTCCTCTGGATTCGCCCACTGGCAGGATTCTACCTATTTTGGCCCTTAATCTTTTAGCATATAACAAACATGGTGGGGACAGGTGGTCTCGTGCTGAGTTCTGATCCAGCTGTCAAACACATTTTTATTTGCACTTTTATTTAAACATTCTTACAAAAGGTATTGAGCGTGATCTTTTTTTAATTATTTGATCATCTTAGAAATTCAGAGGAAATGTCGATAAAATATTGTTACTTGTCTAAAATTACACACAATTGTTGGGTTGAAACTGGTGCTAAACCCTAAACCCAAGTTGATAGAACACAATTATTCTTCATATAGTATTTTATTGTGGCCTAATGTGAAGGCCTATATAATACAACAATGGCTGAGTTCCTAAAAGACACAACCACAAAATACTCAACCTTATTTTAGCATAACCTAGTGTGGTGTGAAATCACTGCATGTCAAAGCAGAATGCAAATTTGAACTCTGATCTCTCCAGCTTTAATCCATATTTTCAGTCTGAAATTCAGATTTGGTTAATGTCACCCATGAAGAATTCTCTTCGAGAAAGAAAGATAAATGCATCTCAAACATTTCTTCCTAAATTGCAAGATTGTGACAAATTCCCATTTGAGCGAAAGTGAAAACAGAGTGGAGAAGTGATGTATCCCATGGTCAAACTATGCAGCCTGTGAACAAGGGTAGGACTTTAATTTGCAGTTTTGACATAATTCAATAGCAATTTCATCACTATATCAATTATTGCCAAAACTTGTAATAAATGTACAATTTTTATTTCAGGAATAGACATAAAAGAAATAACCTCCACATTTTTAAAGAGAAGTTGAATTGTTTTACTCCAAGCATATTAAAATGTTTACCTTTTTTTTTTAGTTTCCTTAGTATATAGAATTCCAAGTCATTTGCTTTAAGTATGTTTAGATATTTAATTCAATTTCAAGGCCTCTAACTCCTCAGTTATTCTGGGGACTTACAGGAAAGGAAAGAATATGTGTCAGAAAGAGTGCAACTGATTGGAAGACCAATTCTAAATAAAATGTTAAACTTCAATATTTTATCTTACAATAATCATCAATATATTTAAGAAAATATTAGATCACAAATATTTTCTTAAATATATTGATGAAGGTTAACTGACTCCTTCAGGATCCAGATTAAACATGTCTGTAAAGGCTTGACAAACATTCATTCTCTCTTTCAAGAAACAAGAAGGCCCCTGTTCTTGCTTTTCCACAGCGTGTGTGTTTTTATGCTCACTTGTTTCACTCCCAAAATCTCTAATACAGTTTTCAGGTGATCCTGGTGATATGATTTGTTTTTACTGACAATTTGTGATGATATTTTGATCAGCTGCCAATCCTGATGCAAAAGGCAACTCACCCTCTCTCCTCACACCAAAAGACATGAAGGGAAAGATATACCTAATAGTTTGCTGGTGGTAGGAGTGGAATATGATGATAAAATGCTGGCAGTTTCCAGTTTACTAGTTATTTGGGGCTATGGAAGGAGGGCTGCAAGACATCAAAGAGGCATTTTTCTTACAGGCCTCAAAACATGGAACTCAAGAGAACTCGGGGTGGGACAAGAGATGACTTTATTTCTCCACAGAGAAATAAAGCCATTGTGTACTAACAAAACACGCACAAAGCTGCAAGGCTAAGTGGATGTCACTGGGGTCTGGATCTGCTTTCAAGCTGGTGGAGAATTTTTATGTGGAAATGCTCTGGTCATTAGGGCCAAGCAAGTCACAAAGCCCAACTTTCAGAGCAAAAGAACCAACCAGCACACGGGACATGAAGCATTTGCCTCCAAGGATGTCAAACATACCAACAAACCCATCTGTTTTATTACCTAATGATATTCTGGCACTAGGAATAGTCTGCTCTAAAACCTCGGGATTTCTGAACGTCTAGAGAACCACAGAGATGGTCTTGGACAAACTACACAGTACACCCCCCCCCCCCCAATGCTTTACACTCGAGAAATAATAAAAGCATAACAAACTCAATCTGATTCTGCCGTTACTTCTTGGGTTATAAAAGGGAAAGAAGGAGAAACAATCAGGCTTGCCAGATTTGTACTATATCTCAAAACAGATTTCCAGTCAAATTTATGGAATTTGTTTCCCTGACCTGAATGCTCTTGAAAGGTAAGTTTGCAATATATACAACTTAAAGGTGGTTGGTAAGGTTTTATATCTCATTGCTTATTTTTGTTAATCCCTTTTTGGTAACTCCTGCTACTCTTTAAACAAGTTAGGCCAAAAGGTGTGGTTTAATCCATCTGAAAGTCATACTGACCCTTATTTGATTGGTTCTACTACAGTGCGATCTGGTTTTGAATCAAGCTGCTGCTCCCTTCTTGCATAATAATGTTAATAGTAAAAATAATTTATTATATTTGTATGCCACTTGTCACCCAGCATCTCTGGCTCACACCAGTCAAAACAAATCATAAAGCACAAAGAGGTGGGTGGATAAAAGATGACAAGAGGAAAAGACTGGATGGAATCAAGGGATCTTGCGCTCTCTCACAAAAGGTTAGGCAAAGAGCCACATCTTAGGCCTCTTCAAAATGCCAGTAGGTTGGGGTCTTTTTGAATCTCCGGGGAACCCCATTTCAGAGGGCAGGTGCTGCTACAGAGAAAACATAACTCTGGGTCTTGAGAGGGGGCATTATTTACTTGAAGGAACCTGGACTATTGAAATGACCAGGCAGATACTGGGGCATAGGTGGCCTAACTGAAAAATCTGTCTTTTGCAGCTGTCTGTCTGACAGGTGAGTATTTTCTTCTGTGGTAAGCTGGCCCACTACCCAGACTTCTGGATGGATATGTTCACAGCAGATAAGCACCTGCCAGTCAAATAAAAGTCCCATCAAACCAATTTCATTGTATACATGTACAATGACAATAAAGCCTATACCAGGAGTCCCCAACCTTTTTGGCACCATGTTAAAAAAAATTCCGTGGACCGGTGGCCATGGCTCGGCTGGTGTAAAGGGGGGGAGGGGGAACAGGCGGCACATGCGTGCAGGCGCGGGGATGTGAGTTGGCTCACTCGCTCCTCTCAGGCCCCCAACGGCGCGAGCGGCCATGCCTGTGCTCTCCCGCCCCGGTGTGCGCTCTGCCCAGGGGGCTGCTCTCTCCTCCTCCTCTCTGGCCTTTTCTGTTGCGCTGCTCACTGCGGCCCGGTTCCTATCAAGCCACGGACTGGCACCGGTCCACGGCCCGGGGTTTGGGGACCCCTGGCCTATACTACTCTTTCCATATCTAGGGATCAGAACCTTGGCCAGCTCCTAGAAACTGCATTACTTCATTATGAAATGATACCTTACCAGAGAACTAACTCATTTATGGTTACATGCAGACTGTTAATATTTCTATGCAATGTCTCCTTCTGTCTCCATATAAAATGGAGATTATCCCTGCTTGTTCTTGAAAATTTTGCAAGTTTTTTTTTGCCACCCAACAGATCTAGCTATTGTTTCAGGCTGATGCAAAGTGGAGTGGCCACGCCCATAAATTAGGAGATGCAGGGGCAGATAGTTAAGATCGAATCTCCACCCAAATAGAAAAGTTAGTTTCCTTTACACTGGTGTCTTTCTCATTTAACAGGCAATCTTTCTGAGGCTGTCTTTGGACCCAGCTCCCTATAATTTGCATTCAGTAGAGCACCCAAATTTATATCTACATTTTTTTTTTGCACAAATCATGGATAGAGCTTTCAAATTTCTTGTTAGGTTCTTATTATTACCTTAAAGCAAAACAAAAGAAAGAATGGAACATTTTTTTAATATAGTCCAATGTGAGCATGCTATCCAAATAGGTAAGAAAAAATACTTCATATTTTTTTCCTCTACAAAGTGAAAGGTCATAGGGACAGTGAAGCTCAAAGTATGTGCATTCTTCCAATTATAGTTTTTGCAAGTATTCTTAAAATCTATATCCAGACTCAATATAAAAATGATGATGGGAGTTGGATTCTTTGAACTTTTTCCTTAGCTAAGCTTTCAAATTAAAGATAAACAAGTAATGTTCAAATAAAGACTGGGTAGAATTTTTTTAAAAGAGTAAATAATAGAGATGTACTTATGATAACAATTGTGCCTCACCTCCACTGGGCCCAATGCTTTAAATCTTCTCAGCTCTGTACTAGAAGCACTAATAACTCCCGCAGCCAGCTCAAAAAGCTGGATTGTGCACATTTTCTTTTTGCATGTTGTTGGTGTTAATCGTGAAGTCATGTCTGACCCATTATGACCCCATGGACAACGTTCCTCTAGGCCTTCTGGTCATCTACCATCGCCCAGAGTCCATTTAAGCTTATGCATACAGTTTCAGTAACTCCATCCAGCCACCTCATACTCAGTTGTCCCTTTTGCCCTCAATCTTTCCCAGCATTAGGCTCTTCTCCAGTGAAGCCCCTTTGGAATGAGCCTTTGGAATGAGCTACCCCCGGAGCTTCGCATAATTCCCAACCTCCCTTCCTTCCGGGGCGCCCTAAAAAACTGGCTTTTCCAGCAAGCCGGCCTGGCCTGAGTAAAATAAACTATTAATTTTAATTGTTAATTTAATTTTAAATTTAATTGTCAATTGGTTATTGGATTTACTATTTAATCTTTTTTTTAACTTTTGTAATATGTGTTTTTATGTTGTGTGCCGCCCTGAGTCCTTTGGGAGAAGGGCGGCATATAAATCCAATAAATCCTAATTCTTGAAGCCTTCTATCTCATTAGGTGGCCCCAAAAAAGACTTTTTACATATACAGTATATGCCTAAATGATAACATTTCTATTACAGCTAGCCATCACTTGAGGTGTCTTGTGATGAGATCATTTAGCCACAAGAAGTCACTGTTGGCTTGTTCCAAGAAGTCTGAACTGGGAAAAATGATTGTAGCTCAAATGACAATAAGAAGACTCTGCTCTTTTCTCCTTGCCTTCTTTATGCTTCTACTCTGTGATGTGACATTCCATTGTCAACTGTAGGCTCTAACAAGTTGATCACTCTAGTGAGCAACATTTATTGCTCCTTTGTGCCCGGGATCCAGAAGTATTCCCTCATTACAGCATTTTACTCTTAGGATTTAAAATTCTCTCAGAAAGATGAGGAATGCTGGGAGTTGTAGGCAGCCATATCTGAAATGCCACAAGTTACCACTCTTCCTCTAGAGCAGAACATGGAAAGTTATGCATTTTGCTTTACCACCCCCCCACACCATTGATCATGGAGCTTTAGCAACTTAAGTCAAGACTTCTGACTTAATTGTTGTATAAAAAGGAAAGGATGCCTTTAGTTATCTAATGGTACTGACTTAGGTTTACCTAACATTTAAAAAGTAAATTTGGTATTTGTAATTGTTAGACTATTCAGCTTTATATTTGGTTGACAATATATATGAGCCTATGTTCTTAAGGAGTTATGTAGCTTTAAGAACTGTTTGAAGTCTGATTGGCTGTAATTATCAGCTCTACCATATAAGCAAGGTCAGGAACACAGTCCGTTCCCTGTTCGATTCCTTGTGATCCTGTGTTTCCTGATTGCCATTGTAGAAGAAGAAGGAGTATTGTTTCGCATCACTGTAAGATACTGTATCTGTGTTTGGTGTTGGACTGTTATTTGTTTGAGAAGTTAGTCAGAAGAAGCATTTTAGCTGCTACAAAGTAAAGACTATTTATTTTCTTACTATCACTGTTTTAGAGTTTGTTTGTGGTTTACAGCAACGTATCTCTTTACTGTCCGGTGAATTACACTATTCTGCATTTATTTGCTAACACTGGTTAAGGGACCAGAGTTGTAACACTGGTTCTGACCCCAGAGTTGCTAACAGTAATTAGAGATATGCAAGCTGATTGATCCCAGATGAATCCCAGCAAGAGCACATAAACCTAATTATAGATTATACGCCTGAATGCTACTGCTCCATCCACTATTCACTCACTCTGTGAGTCCAATTTGTTGCTCTCTTTGAGTATGGGGTCTTTAACCTCTACTGTAAACTCAAACAACAGCTGCACCACTAACTAGATATCACCCGGTAAACCCCCACTCCTCCCAAATAGGGAACCAGCTCTTTACTTATTGCATGTTGCCTGTGATATCAGCACTTTAAAGAGCTGTACAAGGAACCCAAAGCTGTGAAATTGCTTTTAGGAAATCAAGATCTACTTCAGTGGGTCTTATTTAGAATTGAATTCGGTATACTGCCTATACTTAATTAGACAGCCAGCTTACATGTGCCACGGTAGTTTATACATTGGTCCTAATTCCCCAAATCCCTCATCAATCATTATTCCATATGACTAGAACTTCCTTAAAGTTATTGGATGATTGAATCCTTTACATTTGAGCACAAGAACCATGAGTCATAAATGGGACTAAAAATGATTACAAGTATTCCTCAACAACAAGGCCAATTTTTTTGTTGATAAGCAGTTGTTGAGTTTTGCCCCATTTTATGACCTTTTTGCCCCATTTGTTAAATGAATCACTACAGTGGTTAAATTAGTAATAGGGTTGTTAAGTGAATCTGACTCCTCCTTTAACCTTTGCTTGTCAGAAGGTCGCAAAAGATGTTCACATGACCTTGGGACACTGCAATTGTCATAAATACATGTCAGTTGCCAAGCATCTGAATTTTGATTACATGACTTTTGGGTATCCTGAGCTTAATTTTTTTTCTGCTTTGAGCTCAATTACTTTTCATAAGAAGTATTAGTATAATACATAAGGACTAAACTACACAGCATTTGGCTGTGTTCTCATGACATGCTTAACAAGGTCAGTGACCTTAGTTCACTTAATTAACTCAGCTTTCTGAGTTGAAAATTGAACAATAAATAGCTGGGACAAGTTTGCACAACCTGTTACATTCAACTATGATCAGTTAGTTTACAATTTAGTTTTGGAATATTATCTACATCCCATTAAAATGTTTGAAATGACCGACCATTGTCTCTTTAGAAAATTGACCTATTCCTATGCTTTGGTTTACAAGCTTTTGTCTTTCCGATGTGTTTGATGACATCTCCCTTCTGTCTTCGGTTCATTTCTGTCTAAGTGAACAAAAACAGTGAGATGCTCCCAAAGAAAACTCTTGGTCATAGGGAAAGTATGGTAGCCTGTGTGCCTGGGCTAGTATTTAATTTTACAGATAAAGAGAGAGAAGAACATAGTGTATGTCCAGCATGATTTCTGGCAGCATTAAAGGTTATTAGTCAATCAATAATACTCATTGTGTTAAATATTCTCCTATCGTCTAGCTTCCTGTCCTTATTTTTTCTGTTGGATTTCTTTCTTTCATGTCTCAGTAATTATGACTTCACTGATTCTGACCCCATCCAGTTCTCACTGTGAGTAAACCTTTGGCATAGTTCCTTCTAAGGGGGGGGGAAGGCATATTCTACATTTCAAAGTCCACAAAGACTTTGCAAAAAGTCATGGCATCTAGTTCATATAGAACCCAACATCAGCAGGATTTTTCTTCTCCAGCATTTCAGCTCTTATGAGCAAACAAGTGACTTGGCAGAGATGGACTTTGAAGAGCTCCTGAGGGAAGTCGGAGGATTTGGACAATTCCAGATCTTAATACTGCTTCTGCTTTGCATTCCAAGACTCTTGCTCCCCTTGCATTTCCTGCTGCATAACTTCCTAGCAGCCACCCCAAGACATCACTGTGCCATCCCACGTCAGCGACCGTTTGCCAATCTTACTAAAGAAGAACTGCTGATCATCAACATTCCAAGGGATTTGAATGGAGCCTTCAGCTCCTGTGAGATGTTTTCTGAACCTCAGTTTCATCTGCTGCTTAACTCCTCTCTTGAATTGACCAATGTATCTGTCCAGAGCTGCCAGTATGGATGGACCTATGATCAGTCCCAATTCATTTCAACAATAGCTACTCAGGTAAAACTTCAAATTAGTTTTGATTATCTGAAAACCCATCATGAAAAAGGAGAATGAAATATTAAGGGATGAGAAAGAAAATGATTGTTAGGTTATTCCTCTCCTCACCTTTTCCAAAATCTTTGGTTAGGACAGTTTATGTGGGGAATATATGTAGTCTTCTTAGATAATCACCTATGTAAATCATATATAGGAATTTCTCATTCATTTAATGCTTATTTCTAGCTGAACACGTAAGGTTGCACTAATAGCCAATCCCTCACATCTCTGTTAATTTCCTTGGCTGAAATTGTTAACCACTTAAAAGCAGGGTTCTGTCTAATTTCGTCTATTCTCCAGAAGATGCTATTCCAACCATGTTGCTTCTGGAAAATGTAACTGTCATGCATAAGGAATATACCATGTTCACTCTTGCTCGGTTTCTCATTTCACCAATCTTAAATCTATTTGTCATCATTCAACCTCAGTTTATTAAAATTCATACATATGTATATGTGCCTTTTCACCTAATACATAGAATTTTTGTATATAGTTTTCCTAGCACAGATACCTTTACAGTTTGGGTCCTTTTAATAGGCTGATCATGTACTTTAGGCCAGGGGTGCCCAACCTTTGCAACTTTAAGTCTGAAGGACTTCAGCTCCCAGAATTCTCCAGACAGCTTTGCTGGCCCTTATGCCCAGGGACTGTTGAAGGTGCTGTTATGATATGGTATTGTTCCCAGAAAATTTTGAGTGCCTGTTTGAAGTGGGATGAGGGGAGGGGGAAATCCAGCAGGTTCTGACAGGTTCTGGAGAATCAGTAGCAGAAATTTTGAGTAGTTTGGAGAACCGGCAAATGCCACCTCTGGCTGGCCTCAGAGTGGCGTGGGAATGGAGATTTTGCAGTATCTTCCCCTGCCATGCCCACAAAGCCACACCACCAAGCCACAGAACTGGTAGTAAGAAATTTTGAATTTGACCACTGGGTGAGGGGATATGCTTCCTTTGTGTTCACTAAAAATCTTTCACTTTTGCCAAACAACTGAATGGCTGTGTTCATGTGACACACACAACCCTAAACTAGCCAACAATTTTACCATGAAATTATCTCTTGTGGTTCACTTAATTCATTTATTTTATAGAAAATGTATGCCCCGGACTTCTAATGCATGTACATCATTGAAGGTGATTTATGACAGTGCATTGAGAGAGCCCAGAAAATTAGATTAATTCAGAAGACCATATGTCAATTAACTATGAGTTCAGTTTGTCATGAGAACACAATTTATTCTGAGATCTGGCAACAGTTTGGGGGATGGGCATGAAATCCTTTTTGTATAGTGCATTTGTTCTTCATTTGTAGTAAACAATAATTCTCCCATGACATTCTGAGAGACTGAATTTCATACCTTCCCCTCCTGTTATTTCCAGCTTATTCTAATGTGCTTTCTTTTTCCTGTTGATTTGTCAGTCACCCATTCCCATTGAAGCAACAAGAATCTGAAATGCTCTATTGATTTCTATCCCATAATTAGAAAAAAAGCCTGTCAAAGAAATGGAGCATGCACTTTGTCGATGCAGAGCAAAGGTTGAGTTAATCTAGCGTTCTGCTTCTTACAATGACCAATCAGATGCTTCAAGGTAGTCATTCAGCACAAGGTATCTTCCCCTGCTAGCATCTCTGTACCACCAGCAAGGTGGTTAACGGATATAACTCACACTCTTTGAGGAAGCTATTCTCCATGGATCTCTAGTGGGCTGAACTGGGTGCCCATTTCAAATATTATTAACACTTACACTGCCTAGCAGATTTAATGCCTGGTTTACTTAACACTTCAATTAAGTTCCTTAAGTGTTAGAGAGTTAATGGTTTATCATTGCATAGCAAACTTCCTTCCTAGAAAATTATTGGATGCATCTCAGAAGCTTTATGGAAAATAAATTCACTCAAATTTAAAATACCTGCACTGGCATCTCTACAAATAGGCTGAGTGCCAACTCCTCCCCTCATGCTAAAAGTCATTTTGAATCTAATAAAGAGTATTATATTATTATTATTATTATTATTATTATTATTATTATTATTATTATTATTATTATTATTATTAATTTGGATAAATGTTATGGCATTTGGATAGTAGTTAAACAAGGATCTTCACCTTAGTATAACATGTGGAAGGAAAGTAGGCTTCTTCTGCCTACTCCAGCAACCAAAATTGGATCTAGGCTGCTAATTTAATCTCTAATAAAATGTGATTTCTGTAAAAGTGGCTTTGTATATTCTGTGAGTTGTGACTTTTTGATAATTCCCTGATTTAGAATTATTTAACTGCTATGCAGGGATCTTCATTGCTCTGCCACTTGTGCAAATACAGTGAGGGATTAGTGTTCAAGTGTTGTCAAGGTGAATCAGCAGGGGTAGCTTAAGCTCTTGGATTCTGAGCCAACTAAGAGCACGGTGCCTACTTCTCATTCTATGTAGAAAAGCCACAGTAGTTGAATATTTAACTAATGGTGACTGTTTCTTCACCACAGATTACAGAGCAGCATTTTCCACACAGTGGAATTCAAATTCAAATAATTTAACAACCGGTTCCCTGTCCTAATGATATCTTCCAATAACCAGCTCACCAAACTGCTCAGAAAGTTAACAGCTGGTTCTCCCAAAGTGGTGCGAACTGGCTGAATCCCACCATTGCTTCCACAACATCTGAAGGCAGAAGTTTACTTTAGGGATGCAGGAAAGGCTGGACTGTATGTGGCTGTCACCTACAAACTTCACTTTTTTGCCCAACAACCTCCATTCGCTTTGGTTAACGGTAGGACCAGCCCTGGTGATATAGGGATTTCATTATGGCATAGTAACATCTACTACTAGAGTGGTACCTTAGGATCCAATCCAAAGTTGGAATACATGAATTTAAAATATTTTAAATATTCTGTAGTTATCATGAACATGAAACTTACTGGGCTCCTGAAAAAGGAAATCATGGAATGAATGTCTATTTTCCAGTGGGATCTGGTCTGTGAGCATAAAAGTTTGAACCAAGCCACTGCTACCTTCTTCTTCTTTGGGGTAATGTTTGGTGCTGTGATCTTTGGAGACTTGTCTGACAGGTAATATGGTTTCATTCTTCCATTATTTTATCTAGATATGTGGGCATTTGAGGATGTTGCAACAGTTCATGTCCAGGCAATAAAAATTGCATCAACGTGAGAATCCAACCCTCTAGATCAGTGATGGTGAACCTTTTTAGGCTCGCGGGCCATAAGGGGGGGAACGCGGGGGGGGGTCGTGCGCAGGCATGCTGCACCCATAATGCATTGCACACTCTCCAGTGCGCTTGCATGCACAACAGGAGCTCCCCCCATTTTTACATGCTTTTTTTGCCCTCCCCAGGCTACAAAGGTTTTATAGGAGCCTGGGGAGGGCGAAAATAGCCCCTCACCCCCCCAGAGGCCCTCCGGAGGCTTCAGGAGCTTCTCTGAAGCCTCCAGAGGACTAAAAATGACCCTACGAGCAAACTGGAGACTTCCCAAACCCTTGAGAACCCGCAGCAGCCCACCCCTGGCATATATTTCCACTTGTGTTCATATTCTACAGGAACTTAGTAACTGCTCCAAAATAATTTCTGGGTTCTATTTTTGTTCTTGGGCATGTAAAAACAGACATTTTGGAAGTACAAGATATTGCTCCTCCCCCCCCCCCCCGATAAATATTATTATATGAAGCTTGTTGTCTGGTGATGATTCTGCTCTTTGAGCAACTCTTTACTTGCCTGGATAAAAAGTGAACTATTAGCCAATTTCTCTGAAAGGGCAATTTGTAACTCTTATGACCTTTGGTAGGAATCTGGAGATGACTTTCAAGTTGCCTCCTTGGTCACAGCAATAATGTTTCTTTCTATGGTGCCTCAGGTTTGGTCGGAAGAGAATGCTCCTGGTGTCCTACTTGGGCACCCTCATCTTTGGGGTACTGAGTTCTGCCTCAGTTTCCTATAGTATGTTCGCAGTGACACGGACTCTGACAGGAATGTCTATCTGTGGACTCTCCATCATTGTGATACCTCTGGGTAAGCCAAAAAGAAAGCCAAGGTGGGACTTTTCAAAGTGGCTTTGGATAAATAGGAATCCATTGTGCAAAGGAGTTTGTGGATATGAAATATGCACTTTTCTGCATGCTTCTTGTGGATCAAAGGTATCTGCAGCAGTGGTGGGTTCCTACCAGTTCGGAATGGTTCGGCCAAACTGATAATAATAATAATAATAATTTAATTTATAACCCGCTCTCTCTCCCAGAAGGGACTCGATAATGGTTTGGTAGCCTAGGAAGCTGGAAACAGCAGCGACCCAGGCATGCCACACTCCTGAAATAGTTTTCCGGGCAGGGCCATAGGCGCCGCCATCTTGTTTTTTGCTTCTGTGCATGTACAGAACAATTTTTATTGTACTGTGCATGTGCGCACGGCGGGCCCATGAGCAAACTGGCAGTAGTGATTTCTGGAACCCTCTCCTGGTCTGCAGCATATGGTCAAAGGGCAAGGTGGGCAAATAAAAATAAGTGAGCTTTGATAGCAATCCCTTACCATGTCCTGCAGATATATGGTACCCTTGCAAACTGAAATTATGAGTGAAAAACAGTGTGATGCAGTCCTAAGCCTAGCTAATACACAAAAGCTCTGGATCCTTTAAGTTTGAGTCCCAGTTTTAACTTTTCGCAGTGAGAGATGATGAGATAACATATGAGGGTTTTCTTAATAGTTGTAAAAAAATTTTTAAAAATGAAGTGCAGGGTGTTTCAAATGTACTCACTGGCCCTAAAAATTTGCAATTCTTGATTTAAACCAAAATCTGAAATCAAATTATAAACTGATTACAAGATAAACCAGCAATGAAAACAACCATCAAGAAAAGAAATGCAAGAAATTAAAAACAAGCTGATCAAGAAAGCTGAAAGCTGAGAAGAACAAATGACACCTCAGTTCCCGGAGAATCAAAGGTTAAGATGAAGGGTTATAAAATGAATCTTCTATGCTTCAATATCTAGATCAGGGATCTCCAACCTTTGCAACTTTAAGTCTGAAGGACTTCAGCTCCCAGAATTTTCCAGCCAGCAAAGCTGGCTGGAGAATTCTGGCAGCTGAAGTCCTTTAGACTTAAAGTTGCAAAGGTTGGAGATCCCTGATCTAGATCTCTCCTCCTCTTCCAATAAAAGGGAGACCTCCACGCAGATGGACCTATTGAGCACTTTTTCTATCTTCTAGGCATGGAATGGGTGGATATAGAACATCGCACCATAGCAGCAGTTCTAAGCAGCCTCTTCTGGAGTTTTGGAAATATGCTTCTTGCTCTGATTGCCTATTTGGTGCGGGATTGGCACTGGCTGCTTCTCACCATCTCTCTTCCGTGTATAGCGGGCATCATCTCCATGTGGTGGGTAAAAATGTGATTTCTCAAAAACTCCTTTGCAAAATCAGGTTAAACTAGTAAAAGAAAAATTGTTTTGTTTTGACTTCAGGCCAGGTCCTAAAGCAGTACGACCAAGATTTGGGGTATTTGAATGGCGATGAAAGGATTCATAGTGCTTTTACGGGTGGGACTTTGGAAATACAAAGTTGAAGGCAGCTAATCAGAAGCAACTGTTTCTATGAAAGAGGCAGCAACAGGGATGTGCTCAGGTTATGGACAAAAAGTCAAGATTGAAGCAATTGAAGCTCCACCCATTTTTAGGTGTGGATTGTTAAATGAGCAAGAAACTGGTGTTTTCTCTCTAGAAAAACCTTCCAAGAAAGTTGGAGCAAAGTACACCAAAGGGAGTCACCAACTTTGGCTCATGGCTTGCAATCTGGAAAAGCTCCAAAATTAAAATATTAAGAGAAAGATGTTAATTTGTGCCTAGCATGTTTGCTATAAACTGAAATGGGTGATCTAGCAGCTTGTCTCAAGTGCTGACCCAGTGTTTGACATTTTTAAATAAAAGATAACACAGCAATGGTTCACTAAGAACACAAAAATAATCTGGTTGAACAAGAATTAGGCATTGCTCAGACAAGTAAGAACGTTTTCTTTTGTGAAGCCCTTTAGATGTCTGTGATTGAAATATACATATCCATCCCTTTAATATATCCATGTACTCAGATATGTTTACATATTTCATGCTTTTGGGTCAGCCTCAAATTAAGATTAACATCATCTTGCTTCAAAGTTTAGGTCAGAGGCCCTGAAATAAACATTTTCTTTTCCTCTATTGGAAATGGTGACCCTTTGAAATGTACACAACATTTCATTTAAATGTATGTCGATTAATGTACATTCAAAGTGACAATAAAGTTATTCTAAGTCTAAACCTAAGTCTCAGAAACAGACACTAACACAGTCAAGTTCTCTAGCCCAGGGGTCTCCAACCTTTGCAACTTTAAGTCTGAAGGACTTCAGCTCCCAGAATTCTCCAGCCAGCAAAGCTGGCTGGAGAATTCTGGGAGCTGAAGTCCTTCAGACTTAAAGTTGCAAAGGTTGGAGACCCCTGCTCTAGCCTATAAGAACAGACAGGAAGAAGCTTAAATCTGTGTTCACTTATTCACTATGGAGTATACGGCACTTCTCATTTCTACATAACTTTTTCTGGTTTACAAAAAATAAACATGCATGCAAAAAAGCCAGGAGCACATGACATCAAAACTATCTACTAGGCAATCTCCAAACCAGTAAATTCCAAGAAGTTGGAGGAACAACTAGGTTTTAAGCAATTTGTGAAAGGCTAACAACAACAATAGCATTTTTATTTGGTAGGCATTTGTGTCTAAATGTGGCATAGGACTTTTATTTTCTTCCAACAGCTGTCCTGCGAAGTTGGTTAGGCTGAGAATAAGTGACTGGTTCAATGTCAGCCAGTGAGCTTCTATGGCAAAGGGTGGACTAATGCCCGGGCTTCTCCTGGTTCAACGCTTTAACATTACCTTGCACAGACTAGGAAGTTCTGAGTTTTGTAGATCATGGAAAACAAAATATTCATGTATGGGGGAAGTTACAGAGAAGGCATATCGCTAAGCCCCTATTCCTTGGACTTCATGTTGGTTGAGACTCTCCTGGTAGAATTTGCATAAGATAGGCCAGATTTTGTTGTATCTTGAAGGTACTACTAATTGCCTTAAACTGCTAGGGGTTTCACTCTAATTACACACAGAGGAGAGAGTTACACACAGAGTGCAGAGAAGAGCAACCAAGATGATTAGGGAACTGGAGACTAAAACATATGAAGAACGGTTGCAGGAGTTGGGTATGTCTAGTTTGATGAAGAGAAGGACCAGGGGAGACATGATAGCAGTGTTCCGATATCTCAGAGGATATCTCAGAGGGTGCCACAAAGAAGAGGGAGTCAAACTATTCTCCAAGGCACCTGGGGGCAGGACAAGAAGCAATGGGTGGAAACTAATCCAGGAGAGAAGCAACTTAGAACTAAGGAGAAATTTCCTGACAGTCAGAACAATTAACCTCTGGAACAGCTTGCCTCCAGAAGTTGTGAATGCCCCAACCCTGGAAGTCTTTAAAAAGATGTTAGATAGCCATTTGTCTGAAATGGTATAAGGTCCTGCCCACGCAGGGGGTTGGACTAGAAGACCTACAAGGTCCCTTCCAACTGTGCTATTGTATTGTATTGTATTGTATTTTACTCCAAAAAACTAGCAATAATAATAGTAATTTGTAATGCAGCGGCCTTGAAAGCTAAAGTTTCAACCAAGAGTGGCAGAATGTATGAGTAGTATACATATTCCACTCTCTCTATCAATCCCTACTGCATTACTCTTAATGTAGTAGAAGGTAAGTTTGAGCATTAAAAAATCATCACCATTAATCACCTATCCTTGATCTCTCCTCCTACTTTAAAATAGTATTCCTTGTGAGACAGATCTGAGTAGGATTAAGGATGAGTCAGCAGTAGAGACTCAATGTAAACTTGGGCTGCATCAATAGAGTTATAATGTTAACATCACAGGAAGGAATTGTTCCCCTCTGTGCTACACTGCTCAGACTCTACCTGGAATACCATGTCTGGTTTTGGTTATCATAACACAAGAAGAATGTCAGGAAACTGGAAAAAAATGGAGAGAAAGAGCAATAAAAGTGATAACAGGCTTGGAAGCTATGAGTGGAAGATTTACAGAAAGAAATCCAATTTTGTAATCAGGAATTTCCTGATTATAGAAGCTATTAAGTAGAAGTACAGCCTGCCTCTTGGATGTATGGATGCTCCATCACTGAAGGTTTTCAAGCAAAGATTGAGTAATAATTTGTCTGGCATCACCTGAAGGTTCCTGCATCAGGCAGGGGATTAAACTAGAAGATCTACAATGTCCCTTCCAACCCTATGATTCCATGAAGATCTTTCTCTATTGAGCTCAGGATTCTTCTATTATTTTAAACTAGCCGTTCCCGGCCATGCATTGCTGTGGCCCAGTCTGGTTAAATGGCCAACAAATCTGTGTGTAAATCTACACCTGCACACACAAACACGTACACCGTATAACCCCCAACCTACTTACTACTGTATTTCTCCCTCTCTCCCTCTCTCCCTCTACCTACCTACCTACCTACCTACCTACCTACCTACCTACCTACCTACCATATTTCTCCCTCTCTCTATCCCTCTACCTACCTACTGCATTTCTCCCTCCTTCTCTCTATCCCTATAGCTGCCTTTTTATGACATAATACAAAATGTCATAATTCCTGTGGCCCACAGCTCTCTCTGTATCCATCTACCTACCTTTTTTACATTTTTTTTACATTTTTTACACTTTCATTCCATGCACCTGGCACAGGTGTGACATCTACACAACCTTTATATATCATTGGTGATGTATTTGAAAGGAACGTTGTGTGAAAATTTGGAAGCAATCGGTGCAGTACTTTCGGAGATTACCAGTTTTGAACAAACTCTTGTTACATTTTTATTTATATAATAAGCCAGAAGAAACCTGTATACAGCCACAAATAGCTTGTGCTCACAAAAACGATTTTAGAAGCAAGGTTCTTTAGAAAATATATGAAACGTTTTGGTTAGATGAGCAAGAAAACCTCCAGACTGTACATTTTCAGATTTATGGGAAGTTTTGATAAAGTTGCTATGATTATAACAAGACAATGCATGTAACTGAATATTTTGGTCACCTCCATGCCTGCCCATCATATTCATGATGAGGATAACATAGCCATACAGCTCAGGGAGTTTTAGCTGGAGCAGTATTTTTCAAACATGGCAACTTTAAGATGTGTGGATTTCAACTCCCAGAATTCCCCAACTAGTGTGTTGAGCTGCTGGTTGCAGGCAGAGATTATGATCTTTCCCCTCCATCCTTCCCTTTAATAGGTGGCTCTCAGAATCTGCCAGATGGCTGTTAATTAAAGGGAAGCTGAAAGAAGCTCACAGACATTTAAAAAGATGTGCCAGGATGAACAGAAAGAAAGAATTTGCTGCCAAAATAAATCCTGAGGTATGTCAAGTCAACAGAACAGAGGTGGTATTCAGCAGGTTCTGACCAGTTCTGGAGAACCGGTAGCGGAAATTTTGAGTAGTTTGGAGAATCAGTAAATACTAGCTTTGAACTGGCCCCGCCCTCATCTATTCTCTGCCTCCTGAGTCCCAGCTGATTGGGAAGAAATGGGGATTTTGCGGTAACCTTCCTCTGGAGTGGGGAGGGAATGTAGATTTTACTGTATCCTTTCCCTGCCACGCTCGCCAAGCCACAATGACAGAACCAGCTAGCAAAAATTTTTGAATCCCACCCCTGAATCAATACCTAAATCCTCAAGAGATTAAACTGATTTTCTCTGTTTCCATTGCTTCCCCTTCCAAATCCCCCAATTGCTGTGAAGGTATGATGGACAAATGAGTCACAGGCTCTCAGTTCCTCATTTTCACAAATTTATTCCCCCCCCCCCTTTTTTTTCCTTCTCAATTCTTCATTCCATTTGGATTTGGCTATTAGTAATTTTAGATTTTTTTTAAAAAAGGTAGAATTTAAAATGTGTAACTTTGTACATGTTTCTCTAAATAAAAGCTTCTTCCCCACCTCTGCAGTTTCATCTAACATGCAGTTTTCCCAAACAATTTCTTTTTATGTTTACAAAAGTTCTTTTTAATCTAATAATGTATGTTGTTTATGGAATGGCAAACTGCACTGCACTATGTTAATTTCAAGTAATAACCCAGATCTGTTGCAAACTGAACAAATCTTTCTCCCATCCTTGCATGAAAATGGCACCATGGAAAGGCAAACTGGGTTCAGGCAGATCTTGGATATACAAGGTAGAATCAGACCGGGATGAACCCAATTTACACAAGTTTCCTAAATTCAAGAACTAAAGCACATGAGACCAATGGCAGGAGTGCGCTTTCTCTGTATGGCAGTCAATCTTTGATGTATGTGTGTCCTTCATTTAAAGCAGGGATGTCCAAACTTGGGAACTTTAAGACTTGTGGACTTCAACTCCCAGAATTCCCCAGCCAGCAGAGCTGGCTGGGGAATTCTGGGAGTTGAAGTCCACAAGTCTTAAAGTTTCCAAGTTTGGACATCCCTGATTTAAAGAGTCCAAATTTGGTTTAAAGAGAAAACACTAGTAGAAAATCAATTGAAGTCCAACCAGGAACAACAAACTGAGCAGTTCTACCAAACATTGTCTTCCCCACTTGGATGACGTATTATATTCCCAAGTATTTGAAACCATGTATATCAAATAAGTAAATTTATAGCTCTACAAATAATTTTGCAAATGCATTTTGGTGTGTTTTTGTTTTTTGATTATACATTTCTGTTCTTATTTCTTGGTTATTTTATTTCATAAAATACTTATGTCATAAGTGGCTGCTCTAAAACTCAACTTCCCTTTCTCAGAGTTTACTCAAGACTGCAGCAGTGATAAGCCAGAAGTCAGATGGGAACTATTCCTACATCAGTCTTTTCCGAACACCAATGCTGAGAAGGATTTCCTTTTGCATGGCAGCTGTGTGGTGAGACACACTCGAGTTCTCTTGGACATTTTTTGTCCCGATGGGGTCTGATTCTGCGGTATCTGTACATTTCTTCATCTCTTTACCCTTCAGGTTTGGAGCAGCTTTTTCCTATTATATCATGAGCATGAGCATCACTGGTTTTGGCCTGGGAATGTATATGACCCAGTTTGTCTTTGGGCTCATTGAGATTCCTGCCAAGCTCCTTGTTTTTGTTATGGTAAATCGAGTTGGACGAAGGCAAAGCCAAGCTTGGGCCCTCATCCTAAGTGGGTTATCTATAGGAATCAACATTATTGTCCCAACATGTAAGTAGTTTTAGTTAGTCTCATCCCTCCCTCCCTCCCTCCCTCTCCCCCCCCCCCATGTTTCTCAAATTCAGCATGAACTTCAATTCTCAGAATACCCCTGAAAACAATTTAAAGTTGCCGAGGTTGAGAAACACAGATCAATCTCACATATCTGGAGACTGGTCACTCCAGCAGAGGTGATTGAGTAAATATTAATGAAATCAATTTTCCCAAACAAATTTTTATTCAAGAGAGCAACTATCCCCAACAAGATGACCGCCAATCCTGGGCACAATACCTGAAAGGTACCAGGTGCAATTAAGACAAGTAAGAAACTGTGTTCAAAGGGAGGACCTTTAGATCATGCTGAAATTGCCTATCAACTTCAAATTTATTGATTTTTAAGGGTAGGCAAACTATTGCCTTTCAGGTATTTTTAGCTGGATACAGTAAACTCGCTGCATTATTCCATACTGTCACTGAGAGCGGGACAAGCTGAGGATGGTAATTCGAAAATCTGAAGCTGTAAAGTTGCCTGGCCTGGTGCATCTATTTTAACAGATTAACCGAGTTGGAAGGGACCTTGGAGGTCATCTAGTCCAACCCCCTGCCCAAGCAGGAGATCCTCCATCTGCCTCTACCTAGGATTGAACTCACAACCTCCAGATTGGGAGGCGAGAGCTCCACCTCTAGGCCACAGCTACCTTTCAGAAACTTTACATTTAGCTTTCAGGTTACTGCCTCATACATCCTCACGGCCGATTCGCTCCCACAGAGAGGGACTTCTCCGGGTGCCGTCCACTAGACTTTGTCAGCGGGCGACGCCCAGGGGAAGGGCTCTCTCTGTGGCGGGCCCAGCCCTCTGGAATGACCTTCCCCCCAACATTAGAACGACCACGGACCTCCGCTCCTTCCGTCTAAAATTAAAAACATATCTTTTCTGCTTGGCCGGCCTAGGGTAGTCTCTCTCTATGGGGTTTTAGTTGTTTAGGGGGAATTTTAGTCTAAAATGGGTATTTTAGCACAGGTATGGTTTAATTTGTTTTTAAGATGTTGTATATTGATTGTATATTTATGGTTTTTTAGTCTCCCTGTGCACCGCTCCGAGTCCCTACGGGGAGAGGGAGCGGTCAAGAAATTAAAATTATTATTATTATTATTATTATTATTATTATTATTATTATTATTATTATTATTATTATTATTATTATTATTATTATTATTATTATTATTACTTGAAAGGTTTCCCCCCCACGTTCATTTCGATGTTTGGGGTTTTAAAGTCTGCCCTAAATGGAGGCGGGAGGGCAAAAACCCTAGGAAGCAAAGGCTGTTTTTCTTTTCTTTTCTCAATAAGAAAAGTCTTTCCTGAATTCTGACCAAGAAATATGGAGTAGGCTTTAAACTGTCTGGAGTAATAAAAAATCAAGATTACTTGGCAGAGGTGGGATTCACTTACATTTCCTACCAGTTCGCAAATGCGAGTGCATGTGCCTCATCTGCGCATCACCTTCTGTGCATTATGCCAGGGCGGGTGGGTGGAGCCTCCTGCAGCCACCACTACCAGCTCACCCAAATCGGAGAGAACCAGCTGAATGCCACCTCTGCTACGTGGCAGCATCTTCTTCAACTCACATATTTTATTAAAAGTCATTGCATAGGGTCTAAACTGGGATGAGGAGGGTGAGGGTAAAGGGACGAATAGTCAGGGTTTTAAGTTAGCTATTTATTTTTGATTTTATCTTTTGATTTTAGGTCTATAAACTGCTCACGTAATATTAATATAAATATAGCAGGTCAGACAAACTTCTGGAATTTAGTCAAACATTTATTCAATCTGGATGTAAAAAGCAATCTTACTGCTTGTATTTGCCTATTTATCTCAGGTAATTCTGAATCAAATACAATTAGTATTGATTTTGAAAAAGTGATTTATTTCACATTTACTGACAGCATCCACATCACTCATTATCTTTAGACTCAGTGTTTTTTGTAGATCATCAGATCAGATGAGAAGGTTTGAGTGACTTTGCTGAAATTTTAAATGAAAACAAAACACTTTTAAAAAGATTTCTTATGCTATAGCTTTAGTGGCAGAATTTATATTTTGCCACACATTATCCATGTGAGGATAGTAACCTTTAAGGTAAATTTACAGGATATATTAAAACCTCTCTTAGTTGTTCTCAGCTCACGCTGAGCTCAGTTGTGTCAAGAGTATTTGGGTGAAAGCTTTCACTTCACCTCCGCTTTTGAGTCTTGAAAATGCAGCCCACAAAGACAACCTCAGGCTCTAAAGCAGTGGTAGTCAACGTGGTCCCTACCGCCCACTAGTGGGCGTTCCAGCTTTCATGGTGGGCGGTAGGGGTTTTGTCCGATACTGAAGCACTTTCCTTTTTTTTAAATTTAATTGACTTCCCTACTTTATAAATCACCATTATTGTAGAACCGGTGAGTGGTTAGAAAATTTTACTACTAACAGAGATACAGGCAGAAGGTATAAAAAGGTTGACTACCCCTGCTCTAAAAAGTGATTGATGTGGTGAAGCAAGCAAATGGCCCGGTCTATATCTATAACCACGCACATAGGATGAACATTGTAGCACGGGGTTTCTTAAACTTGGCAACTAAGACATGTGGACTTCAACTCCCAGTATTTCTCAGCCAGCAGTTTTAGGAGTTGAAGTCCATACAGTGTGTCTTAAAGTTGCCAAGTTTGTTGTAGAGTGCTGGGCCCCATTTCTGTCTTCTCAGGCAACAAGCGCTAGGGTCAGTTAAACATTGGTGGTAATGACACAGTATGAACTCGTGCTCTTCCCAAGATGTCAACTGTACCCTGTTTCTCATCCCAGCTCAGGGGACTTTGCGTTCAGTGATTGCCATCATTGGCAAAGGATTTTCTGAAGCTGCCTTCACTATAGTCTTCCTGTATTCCTCAGAACTCTATCCCACCGTTCTTCGGTAAGAAAGAGATGCTTTGGAGAGGAATAATTGATTGCATTGTCAAATGATGGATCAAGAAGAACTTGGTCTGACTGAAAAGAGCTAGTGCTGTTTCCCTGAAAATAAGATCTCCCTGGATAATAAGCCCACTTGGGCTTTTGAGCGCCTGCGCTAAAATAAGCCCTCCCAAAAATAAGCAGCTAGCCATGAGGTGACCATGCTCGCCGCCTCTTGCACTTCAAAAATAATAAGACCTCCCCAAAAATAAAGCCAAATAAAGTGCTTATTTCAGAGGTCAAAAGAAAATAAGACCCTGCCTTATTTTTGGGGAAACATCGTATTTCTTACAATTCTAGATCCTGGTGTGTGCATCCCCTCCCTTCAATACTTTTTTTAAAATTGCTTTTCTGCATTTAAGATCATGCAAGGCCATTTGGGGCCTTAAACTGCAGGGCTGAATAATCACCTAATCAATTAAAAAACTCCTTTCTTTCAAAACTATTATTTTTAATTGAAATAGAAATCACTTAATGATTGAATTTGATTGTTTTTACTTAATGGTGGCATAAAAAAAGCTTCAATGAGCAACTGTGTATGCGTTTGGATTGAGTACATTATCAAATCTCTTAATATCAGGATGTGTTTACGTTCTGCTCATTGGCTTGCTCCTCTTACAATGTGTACTGTGTTCCTAATAGATAAAAAGAGGGATGCAGATGTGGACTTAAAGTCAGCCTATCCAGCTTTCAACCTCTTTTTGATTGCTTTCTGCCTTTGCTTCTTCTAGACAGAGTGGACAAGGATACTGCTCCTTCATGGCCCGTCTAGGGGCATGTGTGGCTCCACTTGTCTTCCTGCTGGATAGCATATGGAAGCCTCTGCCCCAAACGGCCTCTTTTGCCATGGCAGTGCTGTGTGGTTCATCAGCCTTCTTTCTCCCGGAGACCCGAGGGATCCGCCTGCCAGAAACGATAGATGACATTGAAAAACAAAGGTGTGAATGGGATTCCCCAAGAATTAGGAGACCGTATGGCTTGCTAAAACCTTCACATTTTTAAAGCAGAGCTTAGTTTTTTCCCATCCGTTTATGGTTTTTTGTTTTAAAAAAAAAAAAGCTTATTTGAAGAGCCATAAGCATCTATATAAATAAAAATGTAACAAAGTGTTTGTTCAAAACCGCTAATCTCCGAAAGTACTGCACCGATCGCTTCCAAATTTTCACACAATGTTCCTTTGAAATACAGCACCAATGACATATATAGATTGTGTAGATGTCAGTACCAGTACCAGTGCCAGGTACACGTAATGGAAATGTAAAAAATTGTAAAAAAGGTAGGTAGATGGATATAGAGAGAGCAGTGGGCCACAGGTATTATGCCATCCTTTATGACCTAAAATACTCTATCCATAAGATTCAAGGAGAAATACAGTAGGTAGGTAGGTAGGCAGCTATTGGGATAGAGAGAGTGAGGGAGAAATGTAGTAGGTAGGTAGATAGGTAGGTAGAGGGATAGAGAGAGGGACAAATACAGTAGGTAGGTAGGTAGGTAGGTAGAGGGATAGAGGGGGAGAGGGAGAAATACAGTAGGTAGGTAGGTTGGGGGTTATACGGTGGTTGTGTGTATGTGTTTGTGTGTGCAGGTGTAGATCTACACACAGATTTGTTGGCCATTAACCAGACTGGGCACAGCAACGCGTGGCCAGGAACGGCTAGTATTTACATAAAATGTGTGTTATGCACAGAAACAGAGGTGGGTTCCTACAGGTTTGGACCGGTTGGAACGAGTAGGTAGTAACTCTTGGACATGCGCCCAAATTGGTTCTATTGATAATTCCTACACTCTTATTGGTGGGAAAACAAAAGCTATTCACAGCCAAAATAGAATGGTCCATTTCTAAAAATAGGAGTTTTCTGAACATTTTGGAAAACTGTCTGTGGTTACAGGTTAAAAAAGTTAAAGTCTATTAAATGTAAACATAAAAGTTAGCATTGGAGATGGGAGGAATTGGATGTTTTAGTGAAGTTCTAAATTGAGATTACTTTCCACTTGTCCATCTAAGAGGACCTAATATTAATAATCCTAATAAATATTACTATCAGAAAGAAGATCCTGAGCATTATTTACTGGCACCCAATTCCAAAGTTTCGTAGTAGTTTACTGGACTAAGATATATAACAATATGAGCAGTTCCCGATAAAGTTTAAGAATGTGTCGCACGTCTGTATAGATGCACATAATGCACCATCTGGCTGTATCAGAGGTATCTGAAAAACACCAACATATTTCTTTTGGGATACTCCTTATGGGATAAACTTTCTGGGATTCTGCCTTTGTTATTTTCTTTCAATCGTTTTTCCCCCCCAATCAGCATCAATCTTCCCCCTTCCCTTCTTTAATTATAGTTCGAAAGGGAAGAAATATCTGCCTGGCGATGCACCTGAAGTTGCACCTCTCCAATTATCACACAATTGACCTGCTGAATGGATGGGTAAGTGAAGCTGCAAAAAGAGGCAAAGTAGCAAAATTAGTTTGAAGGTCCTAATTTTTACACTACAATAGGCTGAATAATTGAGCTTTCTTTTGCATGATTCCTTAGCAGGCAAGCAAAGGTTTAGTGCAGTGGTACGATTCATATAATTTAACAACCGGTTCACCCAGGGTCAGGTTGGCTGTCGTGGGAGGCCTGGTCCATCCCTGTCCTCCAGCTCTGCCACACATGTGGGATGAGCCTCCAGTCAAACTGGTTATTAAATTCCCCCCCTCCCCCCCCCAATCAAAGTGGATCCTGGGTGCTGTGCTACAATAGAGAAATGGGCAACGGAGTGGCCAGCACAAGGGAAGGAGGAGGGAAAGTGGCCTTCTACTTCCCTTGCACTGGCCGCTCTGTTGCCTATTTCTCCATTGCAGCGCAGCGCAGCACCCAGGATCTACTTTGATAGTGGGGGTGCGTGGGTAATTTAACAACTGGTTAATTTTACAACCTGTTAATTTAACAACCGGTGCGAACCAGCTGAATCCCACCACTGGTTTAATGGATCTTGACTCTCCAGATCAGATACTTTACTGTCATAAATCTCTTCCAACTGGCATTCTCCAGGAGAGATGGGAACTTAGCAATAGTCATTCCACACTTCAACAAAAAGACCAGAGCTTTTGGGAATGGGGGTCATAAAAATAAATAGCTAATACATATAACAAATAAATATATAAATAAAAACAAACAAGTATCCAATAAACTTATGTAGGATGTTCCCTTATCCATACCATACAGTTAGTCAGTCAGAACTAACATCCTCCATTTTGTTGCACAAAAATGCCTTTAAAAACCAAAAGAAGAATCTATTTCCTACAAAAAGCAGGTTTAAAAAAAAAAATCCAAAATTTTATTGTAAAAGATTCAATATTCCAATTTTATCTGGATCCCGAGTCTATTTTTAAGATCAAAATCTTACTCTGCATTTTCCTGTTTATTTCAGATTCTTTACATTCTTAAGCTTATGATTAAATTTTCCTTTCATTGGGGATTAGAGGCAGATTCACCCAGCATTTTCCAACTTGTCATTCCAAAGGTCTCCAATAGCATAAAAGTAGTTAATAAGCAATTTCCAAAAGGGGTTAGAAAATGAGATTTGTTAACTTAGTGTCCTTTAGTGTTGCCAGCTAGATGACTGATCATGTTATCTCCCAGCACTTAAACCCACAGAAACCCACTATCCTGTGGTTTCCTCTTCAAGAGCAGCCATCTAGATCAGGGGTCTCCAACCTTTGCAACTTTAAGTCTGAAGGACTTCAGCTCCCAGAATTCTCCAGCCAGCAAAGCTGGCTGGAGAAGTCTGGGAGCTGAAGTCCTTCAGACTTAAAGTTGCAAAGGTTGGAGATCCCTGATCTAGAGAACATATGCTGGATCTCTTTTTCCTCTCTTTATCTGGAAAGGTTCCAAGAAATCAGTCTTCTCACTGGTTCATAGATCTTTACCAAAAGAGAGCCAGGTTAGTGGCTCTGTTTTGGCAGAGCCATCTTCAGTCCTGGACTGAGGCCTTTTCTGCTGTTCTTGTGTTCATTGCAATGCTGGTTTCTTCAAAAGCAAACCCATCACTTTACAAAGACTTAAGGGGGCTAAAATCATCGATTAACAAGGAAATGCCAATCTAGCAAAAATGAACCTCATTAAGTTCAACAAGATTGACTTGTGTGAGTAAAAGTGCTGAAGAATCAATTCAACACTCTGAAGAAACAAATATATGTGATAATTTCTTCCCAGTTTACTAAAAGTCTGTAGAGATTCTCAGTCATCCAGGTCATGGTTGTGACCTAAGGGTGCTTTTTCATGAGGCAACTGAACTTTCTTGTTTTTTCTTTGAAGACATTCTGCTTCTCATCCAAGAAGCTTCTTCAGTTCTGACAGGATAGAGGGGAACGGAAGGATTTATATTCCTTGCAGACAGCTGATCATTTGCATCCTTTTAGAGGGCCATTGAAGCACTTGGAGGTTTATCTGGGTGCTCAGGTCACCTGAGTAATGCTTCTGGTTACTTAGTCTGCAATTTTTCTCTAGAAATCCATTCCTACTTCCACGCCATTCAAAAGGTGTTCATTTCAAATCATACAGCTAAAAAGCCTGTAAAGATTCTCAGTCATCCAGGTCAAGGTTGTCCCAAAGGTGCTTTTTTCCCTGGAGGCAACTGGATTTTCTTCTTCTTGTTTTTTGAAGATGTTTCGCTGCTCATCTAAGAAGCTTCTTCTGCTCTGACAGGATAGTGGAATCCTTCCATTCCCCACTATCCTATCAGAGCTAAAGAAGCTTCTTGGTTGAGAAGCAAAATGTCTTCAAAGAAAAAAACAAGAAAGTCCAGTTGCCTCATGAAAAAACACCTTTGGGGTTCCCAGTTTACTGTACTTATTTATATTAAATCCCAATAACTCTTTAACCATGTTTACACACATACACAAACACATACACACACACCTTACAAATTTCCAAATATGCCATCACTTACACATACTTTGAGAAGGAGACTAATTTGAAGACTCTGGGATTGGTATGCGATTTAACCTTTTCTCTTATTAAAGTGGACAGCAGGCATAACATATCTCCTGCAGTTTCAGTATTCTCATAAGATATAAATATTCTCAGCTGGTATCTCATGAACCTTTGGCAATTTATTTGTAGATGGGAGGAGAAACTGATCCACCACATAATACCCAGAATGGGAAAAGATTCCCGAAGGTTTCGTTTTCTTCTCAGTTGATGGATAAATGGAGCAAACAAATACTACATCAGAGCAATAGTTGAACTGCCTCTTTCCACCATTGAACTATGTGCCAGCAGCAGACCGGAACCAAGAAGTACCACGTGTCCTAAAGGATCAACTTGAAGAGGCTAAGGAGGCCTATATGTTTTGTGAGAAGTTTTGCATCCAGATATATTTTGCTGACTGTAACTGGTAGGAGGTATTCCTGTAGAAAAAAAAGATTAGAAAATATTGCTGCCATTATATCTGCATTCCTGAAATGTCAGATTCCTCAGCCCATTAACCTATAGATCAAGTTAACCCTGAGGCCTACATGTTACTGATTCCCTCCTTGTTGTGCTTCCACCTAACATTCCTTTGATCTTTGCTAGTCTTTGATCCTCCTTGTCACCCTGCTTATATGCCTGCAGCGTGACTGCCTCTTTTACTGGCTGAAGGCCAGGTAGAATATGAAGTGACTCACATGCTGGGACTTTTACTGATGCCAATGAAAGTTACACTATTTGTCCAACTCGGTGGGAAATACGCCGAGAGATTTTTCTGGTGAATAAGTATACTATATATCAGTCTAGAATGGCTTTGTCGATTACTCTGCTAAAGCCAGCTGCTAACACTTTTTTCCTGGAAATCTGGCTCAGTTTGTCTTCTAATACTTCTCTTATCTTCTCCTTTGAAGGCTGTTTGCCCTGCATCTTGTTTCTGTGTGTATAAAACCTGGACTGATTTTATGATTTTGAGTTCTTGCTATCTTAAACCAGATAAGCACAGCCATTTGTGAGGTTCAGGCTGTGTGTTTCTGTTGAGCCTACTGGTTTCTACTGAACCTTCAGAGCCTAGGCTGTTGTATGAGATGCCTCTTCCTGGTCCTTGTTTGAGGAGGCATCATGAGATCAGGTCATGACACACACACACACACATACAGAACATGTAAATCAACATATCATAATATGAAATATCTTGTATGAGTCAGATACATGGGGAAGTCCAGAATGTTATTTGGGATATAGGATGTCTATCTCTCTTCAAGTGGCCACAAAAATCCTTTAATTCAGAGGTCCCCAACCTTTGCAACTTTAAGTCTGAAGGACTTCAGCTCCCAGACTTCTCCAGCCAGCAAAGCTGGCTGGAGAATTCTGGGAGCTGAAGTCCTTCAGACTTAAAGTTGCAAAGGTTGGGGACCTCTGCTAATTTGTCTTTCAAATTAAGGCTCTGCTTCTGTGTCTCCTGATTGGAGGCCTGAATGTTAATTTATTCTGATTTATTTCCATTGAATTATATTAAGGAACTATGGGATTTTTAGCATGCTGGAGCATGAAGGTACACCATAGAGCAGTGGCTCTCAACCTTCCCAATGCCGCGACCCTTTAATAATGTTCCTCATGTTGTGGTGACCCTCGACGATAAAATTGGTGTTTCAGTTCCTAAGACCATCGAAAGTATGTGTTTTCCAATGGTCTTAGGCGACCCCTGTGAAAGGGTCGTTTGACCCCCAAGGGGTCCCGACTCACAGGTTGAGAACCACTGCCATAGAGAGTTGCATTTTATGTGGCTTTCTATAACTTAAGCCTTTTAAATTGCATGTTTTCATTTTCCATTCATAAGAGTAGGCTGGTAACAACTATTTGCTTACATTAGGGATGTTGGGCACAGCCTACTCACTTTTCTCTTTTAAGTAAGAGAGAACCAAATCTTATGACGGCATTATAGCCTTAGCTGCACAGTCCTTAAGAAGGAATCCCACTGCTATCTTTTAGTGTGCTAATAATAAATCACTTTGGCTGTGATCTTCCTAGGTATTACCCAGCAGAGGGCAGCAGAAATCTACATTTGAATAAATATTAAAACACAACTGGCAAACTGTGTCCATGTGCTGAATTCTTACAGGATAGGTGGATTCCCTTTCTTCCCTATGATATCACAAATCCCTATTTAAAGAAACAATACATTGTTGCTTATATGAAGAAACTACAAGCAAGAGAGCTCCAGTATTATTCCCAGAAACTCCTGCAGTTTGGACATAGAATGATGATGGAACAGGTTAGGTAATTGAGTAGAGCAGCAGCAGAAAATCTCAGGGTTCTTAACTAGATTAGGATGATGAAAAAAACACCTTGGAAGATGGCGAAGAGAAACGATTTCTGTATTTTTGCTCAGAAGTACTACAACTGCCAGGAGTTCAGCTTGATTTAGAGCAGTGATGGCTTACCTTTTCCATATCAAGTGCCCAAAGTGCAGGCGCGCGCACAACATGCGTGTGCATCCAACCCCCCAAAATGCAATGCGTGTGTGGCACCCCGCATGCGGCCCACCCCCTGTGCATGCACATGCACCCCTGCACGTGCCCTGCCCCTGCGCATGCATGGCAGAGACCCAATCAGCAGATGGCTGGAGGGAGGCGTGTGCGCATGTGCAGGCAGCTAAACTGGGGCAACAGCTCACATGCCCACGGAGAGGGCGCTTTTTGCCACCTGTGGCACTACATGCCGTAGGTTCACCATCTCTACATTTCCTTTCTTTAAAGAGTTGAAGGCAGGAGGTCATGTGGCTTCTTCCCCCAAGGAGTGTTTTCTACTTGAAAGCTGCCCGGACAAGTTGGGGAAAAATGACACTGAAAAGGGAGGAGGACGTTGACCAGCTGTGAGCATCTGGCAATAATCTCAGCAACAGACGCACAAGTCTCCTATTCAAGGTCTTTTCCATGTCATTCTTCCCCAACTGGCATCCCTACGTATGAATTAGCTGACACTGAAATTACGCAAGCCTCTCAAAACAGAGAGCCTGGCATTCTGTGGTCCTAGAATGTGGAAATGACGTTCCATCTGCAGAGGCTAAGTGCTTCTTTCAGCAGAAAAGAGATGCTGTAAGAGGCCCTTCCAAGGAGAATGTTCCAATGGTTTTGTACTGGCCTTTTAATCCTCCCATACAAGGAGAGTTTTCCTATGCCAGGAGTGTCAAACACAGAGTCGCCTTGGAAAGAGCAAAGAACCAACCCGTGGTGCCTCTGCCAGCAAAAACAGGCTTCTGATCTCCGTTTTTGGCTGGGACAGGCTCCTGCAACTTTCTGTCAGCAAAAATGGAGTTCGGGAGGGCCGCAGGAGGCTGCCTCAGCTGAAAACAAGAGATTGAGAGCCTGTTTTTGCTGGCAGAACCACAGGCGCCCCTGACATGAGTTGCGTCAAGCTGGCCACGCCCCCCAAAGGTCAAACACAATCCTGCTCCAGCCCTCAATGAAATGGAGTTTGACACCCCTGCCCTATGCAATATCCATTAACTGATTAACTGTTCATGTCAGGCACAAATCATTTTGTAACACGTTAAAAAGAAAAGAAGTGGAGCATGATCCTGTTTATGTCCTACCAAGAACATTAGAATGCTGGCAATGCTTTCTTCAAGTAGACATGAAGGATTTCTCTCTTGTGCCTTCACCTTTTTCAAGGAATACGCCCTGCCTCCTCCTGCCCCAGAGCCTTTCCCCCCACAAGCTTAGCAAAGTGCAACTTAATTGCTTTTCCTTGTCCTTGTATTTTGCCAGCCCAAGTATTGTTTCATAGCTCTAGGGCAATCGAGTTATTTTGGAGTCTCTGCCTCCCACTTGTTTCTCAGTATAACTGTTAGGACATTTCCAGCCACAGCTTTAGACTTCCCACCACTTCCTCAGGGAGGGACTAAGCCAATCCCTGTGAATCCAAAATGAACTGGTGCTCACTTACCAGCCACCCAGGCAAGGAGAGCTAAATCCCAACTTTTATTCACGAATGAGAGACCACTGTGCTTGCAGCTTTTCTGCACATTTGTTTAACGATTCATTTTGTCAAGCATGTATTAGATAACATATAGAAGAATAAACATGATTTTGAATACATGAAATGGATAGGAATAAAAAGGAACATTAGGACAGGGACGGTTAGGGACATTGGTGCGCTTATGCACCTCACTTACAGACCTTTAGGAATGGGGTGAGTTTGACAGTAGACAGTCTAAGGTTAAGGTTTTAGGGGTTTGGGGAAGAAGCCGGAGTCAAGCAGTGCATTCCAGGCACTGACCACACTGTTGCTGAAGCAGTATTTTCTGCAATCGAGTTTGGAGCGGTGACTTGGTGGTCCATCCCAGGTGCTGCTTTCCAGGTTGCAATTTTGAAACCCAGATAAATATTTGCAGAGCTAAACATATACACGCTGGTAGCAATGGGGTTGTGTGAAACAAACCACGTGAGAAGGGCAAGAGGAGGACGGAGGGTTTTGATTCATGTATCAGTAAAAGAGGAAAGGAAGAGGAAACAGGCCTGCTCCTGCAGCAACATGCACATATGCACAGACGTAACTTTTGCAGTTGTGTTTTCAAGGTAGCCAGAAAATAACATTGTAGGCTTTAGAGATGGATACCACAAGAATTATCTCCGACCCTCTGAAATACGCTGGAAAGCTGATTATATTATTCACCTTCTTCTTAAGAACCTCATAGAGTAAATATTTCCATGCCTATAGTAGACTTTTCTGTGGTGGCACCTGCCTCATGGAACAGCCTTCGGATGGCCCTGACCCTCCTGGCTTTTTGCCATTGGTGCCAGCTGTATTCTGGAGCTATGCTGTGTAGATATATGGAGAGACTGCCTTTTATGGCTTCTAATGAGGGGAATCTTGACTGGGGGTATTTTAGTATGTTTTATGGTTGTTGGTATTTTCCATATATCAACAACTGCCTCCAGAAGTTGTGAATGCCCCAATACCAGAAGTCTTTAAGATGTTGGATAGCCGTTTGTCTGAAATGGTATAAGGTTTCCTGCCTAGGCAGGGGGTTGGACTAGAAGACCTCCAAGGTCCCTCCCAACTCTGCTATTGTATTGTATTACATACATATACACATGCATATACACATACACATACACATATAGACACATATACATACACATATACATATACAGTACATATTCACTTTGCTGGCCGGAATTTCCCTGGATAGTTGGGCACCCTTATACATTTGGGAAAGAAAGAAAGAAAGAAAGAAAGAAAGAAAGAAAGAGGAGGAAAATGAAAGAAAAAAAGAAAGAAAGAATATGGGAGGGAAGGAAGGAAAGAAAGACATTTTAAAAATAAAGAGATAGCTCAGATAGTAACTGATAGATAACAAGGGCAATCATCAATTTTTTGGCTGTTCCTCTCTATTGAAGAGACAAAGCTGGACATGATAAACAAGCTATCTTGGACCCCTAAAATAACCTGTGTTTCTGGTATGCTTGAAGATGCCATCTGATCACCCTCATTTACGATTCATCTACAAGACATGGGAGCATCTACATGGGCTAGACAGACTCCCGAGAAAGAGACCATTTTGTGTGTTACCTCTGGCAACAAAAAATGTGGGTCAAGCTGATTGTTGAGGCAACAAACTAAATTAGGTGACCCTTGGATCGCCTAACTACCTCTTCCTTTTCAACAAGAGGGGAGCAGCTGAGGAATCCAAAAAGCTATCCCCACCATCTCCTTCTATCTGTCGAATGTGAGGCTCTCCCTGCAGGCGGCTGCCTACGCTGCCTGCACAGCCTGGTAACAGATTCTGGACTGTTCCATACATGCAAAATCTCACTGCTTATCTGCTGAAAGTCTCTCTCCCTCTTTCCCTCCCCCTCCAGTTTAACCCAGGAGGTGATTAATTTGGGGCAGCAGAGAATATGCCATTTGAAACCACTGGAAGGCAGTCCTGCGATGACATGCTAAGTAATTAATGGCATTACTTTTAATAGATCCTCCAGAAAGTGCTAAGTCAGTGACATCTGCAGCAGTGTGGCAATGATACCTTCCAGGAGAATATTTTTAACCCGGTGATGCCTCAAAAGGAAGCCTGAGGGCAGGCTGAAAATGGCCACAGAAAGAAAGAGTAGCTTACATAGTCCTGAGTTCTCCTTTAGTCAGCTGAACCCGAAACAGCCCTCCTGGCTGTTGGGCATCTTAATCAAGAATTATGTAGCATGTATTTTCTTCTACAGGGCTAAGAGAAAGTAAGTGAATGGCATGCCTAATAATCTGCTCCAGCAAGGGAGCCCTGTCGGCAGATGCAACGCTCCTTGTGCATTGCTGGTGCAGATTAATTACCTGTGACCAAGAGCTGAATCAAAATCTTGGTCTCTGGTGGAAGAGAAAATTAAAATAAAGCTAGCTTGCCAGAATAAAAAAGAACAGAATAACTGTAGCATCTTGCTGGAGGCTCAAAGTTGACTTAGGAAAGCAGCCATCTCTCTCTCTTTTTCTCCCCCAGCTTGCACAGAAATTCAGGCTGTTTCAATGAAAAGAATAAGAAGAAATGTCCTGTTAGTGATAACACTTAATCAGTGAAATGATTGAGACTCTCTGTAGGCATTCAGATGTTGTGAGTGCTCCATCACTGGAGATTTTTAAGAAGAGATTGGACAACCATTTGAAATGGTATTGGGTCTCTTGCTTAAGCAGGGGGTTGGACTAGAAGACCTCCAAGGCCCCTTCTAACTGTTTTACTCTATTATTCTGTTATTCAAGTAGTATTGTACTCATGGGAGGTCCAAAGCATTTCTTCTGAATGTTTTGGAAGTATATACAGCTCTAATCTTTAGCCGGGCCACTTAAAGACCTAGTGGCCACATCTGAAATTTTGCAGGTTTGAACTGAATGTGATTGGTCAGTTTTATTTCTTTTTTGTGGCTTAATACATTGGATAGACCAAGCTGACTTGGTTAGTTCATGGCACACTGAAAATGAATGAATCAGTGGTGGGTTTCAAATTTTTTTAGAACCTACTCTGTAGGTGTGGCCTATTTTGTGGGTGTGGCTTGGCAGTCATGTGACAGGGTGGGAGTGGCCACCTTTTAAAATGTGGTGAAACTCATTTAACAACGCTCTTGCTTAGCAACCAACATTTTGGACTCAATTGTGATGATTCTTTCTTTCTTTCTTTCTTTCTTTCTTTCTTTCTTTCTTTCTTTCTTTCTTTCTTTCTTTCTTTCTTTCCTTCCTTCCTTCTTTCTTTCCTTTCCTTTCCTTTCCGTTGGGTCACTGGCAGCGGCGGGCCAGATTTACTTCCAGGTACTCCGGTGGAACCCCCTCTCACCGGTTCTCTAAATTTCACCAACCGGCTCTCGCGAGTAGGTGTGAGCCTGCAGAAACCCACCACTGGAATGAATTCAATAATTGTGTTATATGAATGCCATTGCATGCTGTCAATGTAATTTCCAGGATTAAGGCAAAGGATTTCTAAATCAAAAAGCAATATTATAAGGCAGATTTTCCCCCCAAATATATATTTTTTCCTTTAAGTCAAAAAGTATAATCTGCTTGCTTGCTTGTTTCACCATTTTTCTTTTACACTAAAGAAATGAGACCAAACATAAGACGATATTTTCATCATTCTAATCCTACAGTGAGGGGGAAATATCCCTATTTACGATTATAGAGATCTATTAATTGATGCTTCTGCCAAATTGCTGTGAGTGTTGTTAAAAATATGGGCTAAATGAAAATAGAGCAAACCTAAATATATGTAAAACTCATAACAACTTTGTTCAGAGTTTCAGGAATAATGGAGGGGCAGTATCCAGCACCAAATAACACCTGGGAGGCAAGATGATGGTATGACATTTTCAGTCAAGCTGAGGAAATCAGGGGTCCAGGCAGTTCAAATGAATATAGGTTTATTGTATGATAATACTGTCTATAAGAATCTGAACTACTAATGGTCAAGGCAAATTGGTGGTGGATAAGATTCAATGGAATTCAAGGTGGGCTGGATTTAGATCTCTGATGACACATTTGAACCCTCCCTCAGGATCAGCCTGGTCATCTCTTACATTTTTACTCTGTCTCTTCAAAAGAGAGAAAGTGCCAAAAAGTTCAAAAACAACAACTGTTGTCCTTTAGCATCTGTTGCCTTGGGTGATTAGGTTACTTTTCAATATTACTTTTTAAAATAATTTTAGATTAACAATATTGGCACTTTTGGATATGCTTTTTGACAGTTTCCTATTTTCTATATCTACATCTATATTATCTATCTATCTATCTATCTATCTATCTATCTATCTATCTATCTATCATCTATCATCTATCTATCCTATCTATTTATCATCCATCCATCCATCCATCCATGTATCCATCCATGCATCCATCCATCTGTGCATCCATCCATCCATCCATCCATCCATCCATCCATCTATCTATCATCTATCTATCTATCCTATCTATTTATCATCCATCCATCCATCCATCCATCCATCCATGCATGTATCCATCCATCCATCCATCCATCCATCCATCCATCCATCCATCCATCCATCCATCCATCCATCCATCCATCCATCCATCCATCCATCCATCCATCCATCTATCTATCTATCTATCTATCTATCTATCTATCTATCTATCTATCATCTATCTACCATGTTTTCCCCAAAATAAGACCAGGTTTTATTTGACCTCCCCCAAAATGGCTAGGGCTTCTTTTCAGGGGGGTCTAATTATTGCCTCACTTTGTGGCAGAGGCACCAGCAGCCCCAGAGGAGCCCTCTGCTGGCCCACTTCTGTGGTCACTTGCTGCTGCTACTGGCCTCTATTTTGCCACCAGAGCCTTCCTGAAAGCCCCCTGCAGCTGAGAAATAGGCTCTGGAATGACGTGTGCATTGCTCCCTGGCTTCTTTTTTTTTATTCAGATCGGAAATGAGTTATTTTATCAGCTATTTTATCAGAGAGCTTCCAGGAAGCTCTCTGTAGCCGATAACAGAGCTCTGGATTGATCTGGAGCTCCAGGGTAGGTGGGGTCTTAATTAGGGTTAATTTTTTTTGGGGGGGTAGGGCTTAATTTGAGTGCATGCATTGAAAAACATAGGGCTTTTGGGGTGGGTGGGTCTTATTTTAGGGGAAACAGTTATGTATGTATGTATGTATGTATGTATGTATGTATGTATGTATGTATCCATCCATCCATCCATCCATCCATCCATCCATCCATCCATCCATCTATCTATCTATCTATCTATCTATCTATCTATCATCTATATCTATCATCTATATCTATCATCTATATCTATTATCTATATCTATCATCTATATCTATCATCTATATCATGCATCCAGCAATCAATAGCAGTACAGTTCTGGAAGCATTTTGTTCATTTTTGGGGGGGAAACTATCAGTATGGACTTCATGAGTTGAAAGCTAGACAAATTGAATAGCTACGCATTCATTTCAATAGTGATAATTTTGTTATAGGTCTGGCTAGTTATCTCCTGAGATGAATAGACCCCTGCAAAAAGCTCTGGTCCTCCAACGAGTCCATATACGACAGAAGGAAGGGGGATAAAGGCTTCAACCCCACTCACATTTATAGATGACTCATGCAATCATTAAAAGGACTTCTGTCTGAAAATGAAGATCCATATTCTTTGTAGCATGGAATTCAAGAGAGCTGCATTTCCTGCTGCTGAACACTTCATGATACACGTCTTTGATCAGAAGCCTCAAAATATGATAGTAGAGATGGCACTGATCAGCAGCCTTACTATAGTCGTTTTACCTTTGTATTAGAATACAGATTACTGCACTGAAGATGTTGCCTAGTTTGGTATTGAAATATCTGCAAGAAAACCACAGAGAGCACAAAGGACCCCACCGTTCAAACTTGACTTAACAAATGTTGCCTTCTATCAAACACAGATAAACCATCCAATGAATCATTCCCATTACAGCAGCTCAGATGTTCACATTTTGATATGAATATGTGCTATGATAGTTCTAGCTATGTGGAATATCTTGCTGTTCTGTTAAAAAAGTGTAAAGGGTTTATTTGATATACTAAGACATAATGGAATGTTCTCTTCTTTACTGAGTCCAAAGAAGCAGAACTAGCTCAGTTTGTTGCAGCAAAATCCGCAAAGCAGCCGATCAACAAAAGCACAATAAAAGTTTTGGGCCATTAATTCAGAGAAATTTACATATTAGTGATGCCAAAACTGCCCAACAATAAAGATTCCTAACTATTCTGTCTTGTGTCTCAGAGTCTTAAGCTTAACCTTGAGCTTAAAGCCACTCAAGCCCTCTGAAACTTTGCCATGACTTTGTCAGCAAGCAAAGAGAGCACTTTAGGCTTACCAAATCTTAACCTTATTTTCAATTACTTCATAACATTAGAAAAACAAAGAGAGTGTTTCATGGATGCAGATTGAGTTGGATTAATTTTTTTTAGCAGTCAAAACGATCCCATTTCCTCTTTACAATAAGAAATTAACCACTGCTACCTTAAATCCATAGTTAAAACTCTATTTAAAAGTTTCAAAAAGGTGGTAACAGTTTTTGGCTTTCTATCTTTCTTCTATTTTTGTATTATTATATTTAGAAGCATGAGGATAAATTTGTTCAGAACAGGAATGGGTAGCTTAAAGATTTTATGGACTTATGAAAAGCCTTTTATTTCTTAATGTATTTTGTAAAAAGATTGATCACAGGTTCAACTTGCTTTCACATTTCATTCTTATCAATCACCACCAATTTATATCTAAAGAATACAGAGACTTTGTTTAATAATAAAGGAATCTCATCCATATCATATATTTAACCTTCATATTAGATGCAACAAATTCTTTTACTATAAAAATGCTAGGAGAATAATTGTAGATTTGAACTTGATGAATCTTATTGAATGCCATTTAAACCCATTTCAGGAAATTATCAACAAATGACCAGGAAAACAATCCATAGGTGGTAGTACAGTCTGCTAAAATTGCATGAAGGTTTTAGATTGTATTGGCAAGATTATAATCAAATTGATGCATGATACCATCTTTAGTAAGATTTCCCTAACATTGGATTAATTTTTTTGTGAAAAAACAGTCAAGGATATATATTTTTTGCAATAAATCCAATTGTTAATTGGATTTATTATATAATTTCTTTCAACGTTTATATAACTTACTATTCAATCTTGCGCATGTCTATTTGGAGTTAAGTCTTACCTAGTTCAATGGGATTAATTTACAGATAAAAGTTATACATTCTACAACTATTTACCTAGCAATGACTCCAGTGAACTATTGGTAAATCTTCTGAGTAGATCTACTAACTGTGGACCACAAGCTGTATGTAACTTACCCAAGCTTTTTCTGCAGGGTCCAGCATCCCCTACTCCACAACAATGCAGCCAAAATTTGGCACAAATAGCTGAATAAAAATGATGTGGTTTTCCCTGATTTTCAACTGGGAAGGAATATAGATATGCTGAACTTTCAATAAGTGTAATGTATCTACCGTTTCCCCCCGAAAATAAGACAGGCTCTTATTTTCTTCTGACTCCCAAAATAAGTGCTTGACCTTATTTTCGGAGAGGTCTTATTATTTTTGAGGTGCAGGAGGCGGCGAGGATGGTCACCTCATGGCTGCTCTGTGTTGCAATATTTTCGGGGAGGGCTTATTTTAGCGCATGCACTCAAAAGCCCAATTATCCAGAGAGGTCTTATTTTCTGGGAAACAAGGTATTAACAGAATGGTGAGGTGGTGAAGCCATGTAAACCTGCCTATTCTAGTGACATTATAGTCATCTCTGTGCTTGTGATCCTTGGTGGGCAACCTTTCTGGAAACAAACATGTTTATTATCTCCTGTGATGCGGACAATGTACTGTCAGGACAGTTTCCCACCAACTCCTCCCCCCGATCAACAGGGGTGGATTGCTGCTGGTTTTACTACCGTTTTGCAACCCGTGCACATGCACTGTTCAATGTAAATTGTTCTTCGTACATGCACAGAACAATTTACAGCGAAGTGCACATCCACAATCACTAAAAACCAAAATGACGGTGGCCCGGTGGTGAGGGAACCAGTTCGGGGGTGTGGTAGGCCTGGGTCGCTGCAGGTCCTGTGACCCAGGCCTGAATTCCGCTACCGGTTCAGCTGAACCAGGCTGAACCGGGAGCAACCCACCTCTGGTCATCAAAATATATCACTTAAAGTGTACACACAAACACACACACACACACACACACACACAGCGTCATACATGAAGCTACTCTGACTAGTTAAAATGAAAACTGATTCAGCCTTAACTATGGTGGTACAGTCACACCACTACAATAATGATTGTTTCATTATTTTTACCCATATAATAAAGCATCAGAAAATTAGGAAGTTGGCTTAAAGCTGGCAGCAAAGGAAGGTCCTGAAATTGTAATGATTTCAGGGTGAGTCAGCTCGCTCTGCAGGTCTTGGATCTCTGCCTGTAATTGTCATCTTATCACACAATGTGATTAAAAAGAACGAATTGCCAAGTGAGACAAGGCAGGCAGAGAGAATAACCCTCAAAGCTGTGGCAAACGTTTTAAATTTAGTAACTCGGCGACAGCTAATTTGGTCTTCTGCAGTTTCAGACAAAAGCGGAAGTGGAAAAAAAGAACCAGGAAGGACAAGTTTTTCCTTGGTGTCATTCTGTTTTTTAATTTTGTGAATTCTATTGGAATGATTAATTTGGCCCACTGTATCTCCTGTGTAGCTATAAATGCTAATAATCCTAAAGGCTTGCACAGTTGAAGCAGAGGAAACCAGCTTCCTTTGTCGGGGGATGGCATCTTCCCACCATTGGCCTGACACTATGACTCTATTCTCTGGTCATTTCCTCACTGGTATCTTCTAAAGCCCGTCTAAAAGCGTCATCCAGCTATTGTTGAGGCAAATGTAAAGGCTGCCTTCATTACTGTTATATCAGTGCAACAATGGTTGGATGACGCTAGAACGAGCCATAAATCACTAGTGAGGAAATGGCCTCTGTCTCCTGAGTTGGAGGGAGCAGAAAGGGCATTTTTTTAAATCTCTGCAATGTAAGCATAGGAAGCCCCAGAGATTTCTCTAGCCCAGAAATTCTCACCACTTTAAACTTTTTATCACTTTTATTCTTACTTCCATTCACTCTGCTAAAAGGTTTCTTTTAAAACCGTTTTCACCCACTTCCAAAAAACCCCCCAATTTTCTTTCGTGAAGACCAGTCTGCATTTTCTCTATGGCTTTTAAACTTAACCAGGCTTTGCAAGTGCCTACATGCCTTCTATATTCTTCTTCTTCCACAACTTATTTTATCATTCCACCAGTAACTTTTGCAAATTTCCTATTCTCACACACCTTTGTGGCACTTGGGGACAGAATTCTTTTTAACGCATTTAATGTTTCCTTTGTGGGGGGAATTTCTTGAATTCAGATAATTTTCCTTTCAGGCAAATATACAGTAGCAGTAGTTAGTTCTTGAGTGTCTATGGAGATTCCGAGTCCTTGAGTATAATTTTATAAATAGACATTTCCAGATAATGTATATTCAAATATTGACAATTAGATAATTATACATTAAACTCAGTACAAGATCACTTTCTCCCTTGCTGTCATTATTACAATATTGTATATTATTGGTATCTTCTGTTTTAATCTGTAATGAAATAATACCCACTAAAATAGTTTTTGTTTGGCTTTAAAAAGACACTGAGCTTGTTGATCAGAAAAGTCAGCAGTTCAACGGTTTGAATCCCTAGTGCCGTGTAACAGAATGAGCTCCCGTTACTTGTCCCAGCTTCTGCCAACATAGCAGTTCAAAAGCATGTAAAAATGCAAGTTGAAAAATAGGAACCAACTTTGGTGGGAAGGTAACAGTGTTTTGTGTGCCTTTGGCATTTAGTCATGCCGGTCACATGACCACGGAGACATCTTTGGACAGCACTGGCTCTTCGGCTTTGAAACGGAGATGAGCACCACCTCCTAGAGTCGGGAATGACTAGAGCATATGTGCAAGGGGAACTTTTACCTTTACTTTTATATGAGTAGGTATTTTCTTAATTTTAAGTGAATGTTCTTTTTCCTTGGTTCTGGTTCAGGGGCATCTGGTGGGATGGAGATTACAAAAGTCGAGGTGATAGGTGCAGTGTTGAGATGCAAATCCCACCCTCTTTTGTATACACAACTCTTCGGTGGTTCCCCTCTGATACTGTTGGCCTAGTAACTGGATATTTAGTTTTGACCAAAAAAATCCCCTAGTCTCAAAGATGAATCAGATAATCCTGAAATATGGTTAATTGGAATAATGTTCTTTCATGGTTAATCCAAGCATTTCTTTTGCATTTTGCAGGTTTGATTTGTTTTATTTTAATTTCCCAGGACTTGATGAGATCAGCCAAAATAAAAGGAGAGAGGCAGATACATTTTAGTCTGAATCCCTGAAAGAAAATCATATCTGAATTTTGCTTTGTGTTCAAATATTGACCTCTTAGTCATATCTTTATCTACCTTGGTCATGTTGCTACATTGGATAGGACCTGTCCTGTAAAGAAATAGCAGGAAAAATATTGTTTTTCTCCCAAGCAGGAGAATGACTCTTCCAGGAAAGAGGCTATGCAATTTCCATCTAAACATGTGCAAGAACAATACATATGTGTCATTCACTGTTTTCATCTTAAATTTGCTACTTGAGTGATTAGTCCACTGGAAAACGAAATCATACTTCGTTTTTCATAGCACAGACCTGACAAGTACAGTACAAAAGGAGCCGTGCATTTTAACCACATGAGAACCTAGACTTGGATTTTTGGAAACATGGTTTAGAAGTTGGAATATTGGAATAAGCTTATATGGATTAGTTTTATTCTAGGATTGACATATTTGGAGCTGAAATCCACAGAACTATTCACATGACTCCAGGGTAATTATTGCTTTCAGGGCTGCACATGTTCTTTTTGGCTATGTCCCTGGTACCTGAAATGTTTGCCAAGAATTGTAGATTGTTTGTACAAGAAAATGACCAAAATGATTGTTACGTGCTACTAAAAGAACAAATCTACATCTGATATACAGCAGTAGACTGCTGATATATGCTGCTTTTCAACACTGGGATTTCCCACTCTCTCTTTTTCCCACCACATGATTCCCTTCTTCTTTGTTTTTCTTCATCTTTTAAATTTTTTTATATAACTTTATTATCGCCTATAAATGTGATGTTTAACAGAGCACAAAAACCCAACTTGGCCTTAATGTTCCCTCCCAATACACAGCCAAATAGGTTCCCCTTGAAGAAATCCAACATAAGGAATATTGTAGGATGATAACACGAGTTTCCAAATATGAGCAATACCGCATTAGAACATGTTGTATTGTGTTTAATTTCTTAATTCAATAAGTCTAACCCTCCCTTGAATGCTATTGGCCCTTATTTAGTTTTACCCACATGCAAATCATTAGCCTGAGAAGATTCCTGGCTATAAGCTTGAGCAACAAATCAATCATTTCGAATGCTTCATGTATGGACCTGGTTTTTTGTGGCTTGCAACATACTGTTGAAAATTTTGTTACTCAACTTAAAGCTAAAGCTAATAACTGTGAGTTGAAGTGGAAGAAGATGAGTTTGGTTTTAAAATTGGAGGAAGAAGCACCAATAATCCCTACTAAGCTGATTAATTATGAGTAGTGTTTACCTGGTAGCTTATGGAGAAACTTAGTGCTTAGGAATTATTTGAAAAGCCAAGATGCAAAGAAAACAAGATTGCTGTTTCAGGTAACAAATGTTTCAATTCCCACATTGGGAAATGCAGTTTGGGAAATTTTAACATCTTGTTCAGCAGGTTGGTATGATAAACACAGCTAAACCATTAATTTGACATTAGCTGATTGCTGTTTAATTTGGTATGTTTGAAGGGTTGGGTGACTATGAAGATCTTACCATATTCATATTGATCCAAACATTACTCCTGTTATACCTGAGTGTTATATTGGATAGATTGAAAATCACTATTTTGGATGGAGAAAATAGGAGTAACATCTAGTCACAGGACCCACAAACTGGGTTAGTAACTTGGTTACTACAAAAAAGAAAAATAAGTTAAATATATATTTGGATTCTTGTGATCTAAAGAAGGCTATATAGAGACAGCATTACACCATTCCCACAAATGAAGAAATTTTCAATCATTTGGCAGGAATAAAGATGTATATGAGATGGATAGGTCTTAGTAAGTGAATTTAGATTAGGTGAAAGAGTGATCATGGCGATGGATATTTTATGGTCCTTGGGAAAGATGTTCGTTCCATTGCCTTCTATTTGGGCTAAAGTCTTCTGCTGAATTATTTCAACAAGAGAAGGAAAAGAAATGGGACAGGAAATATATTGCATATAACAGCAGATGATATGATTATTGCAGCAAAGACTCCAGGAGACCATGCCCATATTTTGCATCAAATAATGGCAATAGTGCGTGCTAAAAATATTAAGTTTAATAATAAAAGTAAGATCCAATTTAAGATAGATTTTGTTAAATATATTGGCCATGTAGTAATTGGGGGTAAGACTTGATGGGAACAGAGTTATAAGGAAATGGCATCTCTTGAAGATAGACAAGATGTCTTTAGATTTCTTGACTAATTATACACCAACTACAGTATATGAATACATACACTAAACAAAGCCTTTAAATGATTTGCTTTTCTATTAGGATGAACTTTGTCTTCCCCCAACCTTCTGGTTTCTGGGGTTCAGCCACTATAATATTCTTTGTATGAATCATCAAAAGAGGAAAGATAGCTTGGTGGCTTCCCAAATTCCCCATCACAGCCACCACTCAGATTAGAAAATACATTTTTGCACATTGCTAAACACATTTACACTGCCTAGTTGATTACATATTAAAACTCTACTGAAATTAATCTGGATTATTTTCACTCTTTCTAGATGCTATGACTGTTCCATCACAAACAGTACTCCAGGCAAAAGGAGCTGGGGTGAAATTAGAAAGGTGCCATCTGTTTTGCCCTTCTCTTTGGCAGATACCAGGCAGCTGCAAAGCATCAAACTGCTTCTTCTTCTTCTTTTTTCTTTTAATGCTTGGATGCAGTGGGTGGGTTCAGTGCCCAGATTGGGGCAGTCTCTGCATTCTGAGGCCTGCAGTGATGCAAGATGATCTCAGGAACCAGCTTTAAAACAATGTGAAGGTACAGGGGGGCTGAAAACAGTGCAATGAAAAGTTTATCAATTTAGAATGGGGCACATACATCACATAGCTATTATATGTTTTCAGTTTTGGCGCTTTCCAAATTCAACTGTATGTGGACAGATTCATGCATTTCCCCATTCTGAATTTTGTTGCCAAATTTATCCCTGATTATCTCTTAAGAGGTGAGATTATTTCCCACTCAATGTTTATTTACTGCGGGAATAAATAATTGCAGAGTCAACAGTATTAATTTAAGGCTTAAATAGTAGAGCCAGCCAATTGAACACAAGGTGATCTTAGGGCATTTCCTGCTGCTGAGTTAAAGAGGTATCCACCCATGCTTGAGATAACTGAAAATTAGATTCGCGTGAGATGTATAGCCTCAGTTGCTCTTCTCTGGCCTGCCACTATGGCCTCTGCTTCAAATAGCAGCAATAACCTAACTTTTCTCTAATTTAATGAATGATAGAATTTAATAGGTTTTAATGCCTTGAGTCTACTTTTCAAAGGTGTCAGAATGAGTGGGAAAATATTACTTTAACCTCTTGACAATTAAGGATGATGTACGTGGTGGCTCAGTGGCTAAGCTTGTCGATCACAATGGTCCACAGTTCAGTGGTTCGAATTCCTAGTGCTGCGTAATGGAGTGAGCTCCTGTTACTTGTCCCATCATCTGCCAACTTGGGACAGTTCGAAAGAATGTAAAAATGCAAGTAGAAAAATAGACACCGCCTTTGGTGGGAAGGTAACAGCGCTTTGTGCATCTTCAGTGCTTAGTCATGCTGGCCACATAACCATGGAGACATCTTCAGATAGAACTGGCTCTTCAGCTTTGAAACGGATATGAGCACCACCCCCAGAGTTAGGAAGGAGTAGCACATATATGTGAGGGGAACCTTTACCTTTTTACAGCTGTCTCATTTATGGTCCAGGGAATGATTAAAAGCAACATGGTGAAGCCAGAGCACACACACACACACAAAACCCACAGTAAATTTGAGTCATAGATTGGTGCAAGTGAGCAAAAGTTCTTAAACTGAAAGTTTCTAGCCTACCCTCCCTGCTCTGACCACTTATGGCTCTTCTGAATTAAGGCTGAAAATCTGTTCCAGCCATGTTACCTTTGGTTTATTTAGCTGAAGATGCTAGAGTCTGATAGGATGCGCTGCATATAAAAAGTAAAGTGAGAAGCTACTATTTTGCCTTGTTAAATGCTATTTTGCATTTAAATAAAAGAAACTGATAGAAAGAAAGGAAGGAAGGAAGGAAGGAAAGAAAGAGAAAGAAAGAGAAAGAAAAGAAAGAAAGAAAGAAAGAAAGAAAGAAAGAAAGAGTGGTCAGGTGTAGTCTCTAAGGAGATGTCGAAAGGCAGACTGGCACAAGTGGGCATCACACAGTAAGGTCAGGTTTCAATGTATATGGAGTAACTTGTATATTGAAAAGGGATTAGCCAAACTTGAATAATCCATATAAATTTAAAAATATGTATTGACACTATTACTAATGAAAAGGGAGTTGCAGTATTTTAAGTAGTTTTGTCTATTCAAATACAAATACAAATACAATAGCAGAGTTGGAAGGGACCTTGGAGATCATCTAGTCCAACTCCCTGCCTCTGACGATACAACTGTGGTGTTAATGGAATAAACCTTAAGCTTGATGACTGAATTTTAAATGGCAGAATTTCTTCCAGAATATTTATTTGTCCTCTAGCTTTCATCCTTGGTCTTCAAGCAGGTCTCTCCAATTTCTCTAAGTTGGGCAACAGTCCAAATAGTCTGTGGGTAGTACTAATGATGATATGGGCTCTAAGAAGCTGTGCTTTTCCTCATCAGGATGACCTTCAGTTCGTTGCAGCCTATATTTTCAGCATCACTTACAAGGCCAACAGAATTTGGGACAGGGAATTGGTACAATATTGGCGTCCTTCTTCTGAAAGTCCAATCCCATGTCTAATGTGAGTTTGTAGGCTCCCAAGCCTTTCAGGTTAAAGGGTTACTGATTACCCGCATATGCATATTAATATTCTTATTACATGTATGTTATGATACTTTGGAGATGCTACAGGATACAAGAAACAACTCCTGAGAGTCCATAATATTTAATTTGAGCCTAATCCCTCTGTGATACCTATCAACCATCCCACCCTATTCAGTTTGCTGCTTCCAGGATTATTATTTGGCTTATTGTCATTTGGCTTATTAAATTCCAATAATCTTAAATATATATATAAAGCATTTTTAAAGCATCTGCATATTTCTACACACTTTATAGATGCAGAAAGATTAGTTCTGCTAAAGAGCTGCAGTATGTAGCAATGATTAAAAAAAAGAATGGAGATGTTAGAGGGAAGACAGCATATTGGAGCAATTGAAGCTTTAAGAACTGATAAATGGATACAGATGAGACTTTTTTTTATTAACAGTTGGGTAGTAACACTATAAAAATATTAAAAATAAAAAAGTAATAATTTGCATAACGTCTGTATTGGCAGCATCCTGATGTAATGGGCAGTTGTAATAACCTTGAGCAGGACAGGAGGATGAGCTGCAACCAAGGCATCAAGAAATTTGAGCCCCAGTTGTAATCTGAGGAAGCATCTCAGATCTGACCCTCCCTAATTCTCTTGAACACAAGAGGAGCGATTGGGGAAGTATGTTGAGACTTTCAAGATTCTGTTTCCTGTAATTTTATTATGAAAGTAGTTTTAGCAACGGCGGGACTAAAAATTAGGCATTTGCCAGTCTGCTTGCACTTACGATGTCAGCAACTCAAACCGCTCGCCTTCAGCCATTTTTCTCCTACTGCAGACACATTCGCACAGCATTCTCCATGCTGGCATCCAATTCTTGCAATGCTTTGATAGCCTCACTCTGCTTGTGATGTGGAGAACGAATGGCATGCGAGATTGGCAGAACGAGGCTTCTGAACAGTGGTGGGATTCAAAAACCTTTTTACTACCGGTTCTGTGAGCGTGGCTTGGTGGGCGTGGCATGGGAAGGATACTGCAAAATCCCCATTTCCTCCCGATCAGCTGGGACTCGGGAGGCAGAGAATAGATGGGGGCAGGGGCAGTCAGAGGTGGTGTTTACCGGTTCTCCGAACTACTCAGAATTTCTGCTCCCGTTGGCAACAATGGCAATGGAAGTGCCAGGATTGAGATTGTCGAGTGAATGTTCATGTGACCTCTCACTGCCTCACTCAACAACCAAGATTCTGGTCCCAATTGTAGTCATAGGTTGAAGACTACCCGTATTGTCTTATTTATTCCGCAGACTTAAACTGGACGACATAAGGTTTCCACAGAGGGGGCAGCGAGAGGACTAATGGCTCTTTGAAAAGGATTGAAAAGGGTTACATATGGAGTGAAGAAGTTGTTTAGATAGCTTAAAAGAATGAATAGTCTATATTAATTATTTTTTTTAAAATGAAGCATAAGTTTAATGACCACAGGTCAGTGTTTCTTAGCCTTGGGATCTTTTGTTTGAGTGGACTTCAAATTCCAGGATTCCTCCACCTGCCAGGTGAGAGCTCATCTCTTCTTGATTCTAGGGAATTTTGGGACTTGAAGTTTGCTGAAGTTGAGAAATACTGTTCTAGACCCGCCCTGGGTCCGTTTGGAGAAGGGCGGGGTATAAATTTAATAAAATAAAATAAAAAATACTCTGGCAGGGCTCTGTTCTTGGGCTATGCAGCACAGCTTTTGCAGTGCTGAGCAGCTAAATGTGGTTTAACTTAAGCCAAGTCTTTCCTATCACATCCTCCTGACCTACAATGATGCTTGCTCATTAGAAGGGGGGGGGGGAGCTTGAAACTGTTTAAAGTGACAGGCTAGAAAATGAAGAAAATTGAGAGGAAGCCACAGGAACTAACAGTGACCTCTGCTGAAATGCTTGGGCTGGGTGCTGGTGGTAACCCATTGGGGTAACCCACCCCACTCTAAACCCTGCCCAGATGGCATCTAGGATGACCTGTCCTGGATGATCTGTTCATTCAGGCCCTTCGCACAGTCACTCAAGCGCTTGTGACATCCCGGCTGGATTACTGTAACGCTCTCTACATGGGGCTCCCCTTGAGGTGCACTCGAAGGCTACAGTTAGTACAGAATGCGGCCGCGCGGGTGATTATGGGCGCCTCAAGGCAAGCCCATGTAACACCTCTCCTGCACGAGCTGCACTGGCTGCCTGTGGCCTTTCGAGTGCGCTTCAAGGTGTTGACGACCATCTTTAAATCGCTCCATGGCTCGGGGCCTAGCTATATACGAGACCGCCTCCTGCCCCATATATTCCTTCGTCCGATCCGCTCCCACAGAGAGGGTCTTCTCCGGGTGCCGTCAGCTGGGCAATGCCGGTTGGCGACACCCAGGGGAAGGGCCTTATCTGTGGTGGGCCCGGTCCTCTGGAACGACCTACCCCCCGACCTTCGCACTATCTCGGACCTCCGCCTCTTTCGCCAACGTCTTAAGACGCATTTATTCCAACAAGCCGGCCTAGGATAGCCCCCCGTTTCTGACTTTTTAAACATAAATTATAATTTGGTAAGGTTTTAATATGGGTTTTCGCACGGGTTTAATTAATTTAATATATTTTAATTGATGTATATTGTATTTTGTGGTTTTAAATAATGCCTGTGCGCCACCCTGGGTCCTAACAAGGAGAAGGGCAGGGTATAAATTTGATAAATTAATTAATTAATTAATTCCTGCTGCAGCACTGTTCATCGTGAGAAAATGGGCCCCACAGAGCACTAAGGAGGGAAATCTGCTAGTGAGCCTCAGGCGTCTTCTGTGCTTCTGATTTTACTGTCTGTGGAACAGTTGGGGGATGGGGTGGGATGGCCAATCTATACTCTGATTGCCACAATGATTAGACTAGATGTTTTTGCAATACATTCAATAGTTAGCGCTGGACTATCGTAGAATACAATTGCAGCAGCATTCTACTGGCAGAAACAGGGATTTTATCTTCCAGTCAGACAAAGGCACTTTTGTTCATCAGCATCCAAAATGATGCCATGCAGTCAAAAGTATAGTCTTGGCTCTTCAGAATCTGCCTCTAGGGAGGCCCCACCTAAAGCATATTTAAATATTCTCTGAACGATGCTGCCGGTTGGGGAGGCTGAAAGAGAAAAAGGAAACTGTCTCGATCAAAGGGGGAGTCATCCTGCAGTCATGCTACACAGAGGAGCAAGACAAGAGCTTGGTGCATGCCCTTTTTTTTTCCTCTTTGAGAAAGCCTGATTTGCATACAAAAGAAAAATGAAACCGAAATGTTGTGACAATGAAAAGCAACAATGAATTGAGCTTCAATATCAAGAATTTCCCACGGGTAGACAGCTATTTCCACCCAGCAAAGTTTCTCTTGCCATCTCTCTCTCTCTCTCTCTCTCTCTCTCTCTCTCTCTCTCTCTCTCTCTCTCTCTCTCTCTCTCTCTCTCTCTCTCTCTCTCTCTCTCTCTCTCTCTCTCTCTCTCTCTCTCTCTCCCAGCATTTCTATGCAGCTATTTCTGACAGCCCTCGTTCTTTGCAGTTTATATCCAGACGGAGCGTTTTACCCACCCAGCTTACTGCATTGCACCACCGAGTTAGTGAAGACATCACTCTCATCAGAATGCTCTCCTGATCCACCTCTCACATCTACTTGTCTTTCTCTTTCCAGCAATTAGGCTTAAATACACTGCACCAGAAGCACTCGCTCCCACTCCCAGGGTGCTTCTTATGGCTTTTCAGGTGACAAATCACATTTACAAATTGCTCTCACACACAAAGGCAGGCCCAGTTTTTAGTGATTTTTGCCTTGATTTGTAACATGCTTCTGAACTAGAAATATATCCATCCCACCCACCAGCTATTGTCTCTCAAGGACTAGCTTGATCCGCCTCCTAAATTCTACAAGGCACTCGTATTTCATGTCAAACTCCCCTCCTCTTATTCAATTTTTTTAAAACAGCAATGGCCAAAGAAACCCAAGATGCCAGCAGACCAGGCCTGTCTCCCTAATGCTAAGGTCCTTAAAATGTCACCTAATGTAAAAAAAACTACACAGTGTTTTTTCAAGAGATGCTTATGGACTCTGGCTGCCCAAGTCATCCGTACAGAAGGGAGGTTAATACCCAGCTAAGCTACCTCCTATTTCTACCACTGGGGATGTGAGGGGAAAGTGTTATATTTCTTGACTTTCCCCTTGATTTTCAGCCAGCCATAAAACATTAACATACTTCAGGTTATCCACTGCAGTGTTTCCATTACATTATTCCACTTTTACAATGTCAGCCAATGTTTTAAGAGTTAAGAAAAAAAGCTGCACAAGGATTGTTCTTTTTTTGATGAGAGTTAATACTAAGGTAGATGTGATGTTAGTTCCAGGGTGCTTTCATTTGCACACAAAATTCTGCTTCGTAATAACAATAGCAATAGCACTTAGTGTTATATACTGCTCCATGGTGCTTTACAGCCCTCTCTAAGCAGTCTACAGAATCAGCATACTACCCTCAACAATCTGGCTCCTCATTTTACTGACCTCAGAAGGATGGAAGACGGAGACAACCTTCAGCCGGTGAGGATCGAACTCCTGGCAGTGAGCTGAATTAGCCAGCAATACTGCATTCTAACCACTCCGCCACCACGGCTCTTCCTGCTTGTAGGGAAGCTGCGCTTTTCTTTTCTTTTTTACAATCAATCCCAATTAGATGAGAGCTGCTGAGTGCAGTGAGGGTGGAAGACTTGGACTCACTGGAAATTCACCTTCCACTTTCTGTGGCCTTGCATGCAGTTCATAAGTGCTAGATTACAAATCTTATCATTCCTAGTCAAGAAGGTCAATGGACATGCTGACTTATATTCTTCATAATAATAATAATAATAATAATAATAATAATAATAATAATAATAATTTTAATTTGTACAACCGCTCTCTCTCCCTGAAGGGACTCGAGGCGGTGCACAGGGAATTTAAAAATACATACATAAAACCAACAAGCATAAATACAATTTAAAATGAATTAAACTAGACCCTGCGCTAAAATCCCAAACTGACTAAAACTGGACCCCAAAAAGTCCCTAATAAACAATTCGATTACCCCAAGCTGGCCAGGCAGAAAAAATGAGTTTTTAGTTTTTGACGGAAGGAGCAGAGGTCCGTGGTTGTTCTAATTTTGGGGGGAAGGTTGTTCCAGAGGGTCGGGCCTGCCACAGAGAAGGCCCTTCCCCTGGGCGTCGCCCGCTGGCATAGCCTAGTGGACGGCACCCGGAGAAGTCCCTCTCTGTGGGAGCGAATCGGTCAAAGGGATGTATGGGGCAGGATGCGATCCCGCAGATAGCTAGGTCCCGAGCCATGGAGCGCTTTGAAGATGATAACCAACACCTTAAAGCGCACCCAAAAGACGACAGGCAGCCAATGCAGCTCGCTCAGGAGCGGTGTTACATGGGAAAACCTGAAGGTTCCCATCACTGCCCGCGCGGCTACATTCTGGACAAGCTGCAGTCTTCGGGTGCACCTCAAGGGGAGCCCCATGTAGAGAGCATAAAGAGCATCCATTTCAGGGAAATGGCACATGTCATAAAATATCTCTGGACATATGCTTCTCTTGGAGATGCAACACCAGAGGATCAGGTTTATAGCTTATCTGGAAGTCCATCTGCAATGGGATCAATGTGTTTAGGCCATTCTTTACAAACATCTGTCAGGGGGTATTTACTTACTTTCCCTACCGGTTCCCTAATGTGAGCATGGTCATCAGTGCATGCGCTTTGATCGCATGCGCAGCTTGTAAATGTGCCTAAATAGGACGGCATAGAGCCCAGTGGGGGGAAGGAGGGTCACCCAGAATTTCCACTACTGGTTTGGGCGAACCGGTCCGTACCGGCTGAATTGCTCCACCTATGCATCTGTGCCTAAAAATGTGTTTCTTTATGAGTGGAGTCACTCAAGTAATGCATAGGTGGAAGCATAACTGATAATCTTACTGAACACGGTCCTATATTTCCGTAGTTTTCTCATCTCTGCCTTTATAAACCTTGGAACAGGAATCATGGAGATTTCCAATGCCAATTCCTTTGGAATTACTATCATGCCAAATATCATTAATATCATTCATGTTCTTAATTCAGATGAAATCACTAGCAAAAGAGTTGTATTAGGCTTTCTTCCCTTTGTCCACTCTTCATTTTGACAAGATTTACTGTTGTTTTTTTCAACTTTTAATGCAATTGTAGCCCTGGGCATTCAGGTGTGGTCTGCCAATTCTTGTGTGATCTGGTTTTGCTAAATACTTTCATATCTGCCTTTCCTTCTTCTGACGTAATTACTTCTCATGTAGGCATAGTGCAAAGTTCAAATGTCACCAAGAAAACTCTTTTTGTGTTCATGTAAGATATACTGTATTTACCTGCAAGACAATAGTTGACAGGCTTACTGGAAGAGGAGATCTTTGGGGCTAACTATTTGTTCCAAGGATTCTTTTAGGAAATCTTAAAGAGATATCTGTGTAGAAACAAACTGCATTGAATTAAATTGAAATGTGTTGGTTTGTAACCTAAGACAACAAATTGCTCCATCTCAATATGAGTCTGCATACAAAGCTGGACCTAAATGAATTTTGCAATAGGAGGTACAGCAGAAATGTGGCTGCATGTTTTTAAATATGGGCTCATCTTTAATCAATTTCATTTTAATCAGTCCATCTGTAGTTACATTATGCAGGGCATTAAATATTCAAATGATGTTAATAATCATGCAGATGTACAATCATGCATAATTAAGTATTGTATTTCCACACACACAACCACTTTTTTCTGAGTCCCTATTTAGATTCTCAGGTTGCTAAGCTGTCATACTTTGGCTGCAAAATTCCAGTTTATCACTAGATGGCAGGAAAGAGATAAAGGAATTTAGGATTTATATGAGTTTTTATTATGCAGTGGATTTTCAAATGTATAAGTCACCTGGAGTCTTCTATGTGTGAGTGCACATCTTTATAAATTTGTTTATTGAATAACTAATAAATTAATAAATATAAACATTTAACCCAATTTGTATATATATATGTTCCCCCTCACATTTCCTCTACAATAACCTATTAGGCCAGGGGTCTGCAAAGTCGGCTCTTTTAAGACTGGTGGACTTCAACTCCCAGAATAGTTGGCTAGGGAATTCTGGGAGTTGAAGTCCACCAGTCTTAAAAGAGCCGACTTTGCAGACCCCTGTATTAGGCTGATGAGGGAGGAGAGGGAGGGAGGGAGGGAGGGAGAGATAAAGAGACACACAGAGAAATAGAGAAAGAGAGAGAGAGAGAGACTGGCCAAAACCACTTCTGTGGTTGAGGATGGAGTAGATCTTAAGTCTTCCTTGCGCCAGTACAATACCTTCACTTCTAAAGGTAAAGGTTCCCCTTGCACATATATGCTGTTTCGGGTCTGGATGGGGAGTAACAAACCCAAACTCAACCCGTCCAAGACCGAGTGGCTGTGGTTTCCGACTGATTCCAACACTGGCCATAGGGGGCAAACTATTAGCCCCCGTGGAGAGGGCGCGCAATTTAGGCATCCTCCTGGACTCCCGGCTGACCATGGAGGACCATGTGATGGCCGTGGCCAGGGGGGCGTTTTACCAGGTGCACCTGGTCCGCCAATTGCGCCCCTTACTTGACCAGGACGCCCTCCGCACAGTCACTCAAGCACTTGTGATATTCCGCCTAGACTACTGTAACGCTCTCTACATGGGGCTCCCCTTGAGGTGCACCCGAAGGTTGCAGCTAGTTCAGAATGCGGCCGCACAGGGGATTATGGGAGCCTCACGGCATTCCCATGTAACACCTCTCCTGCGCGAGCTGCACTGGCTGCCTGTGGCCTTCAGATGCGCTTCAAGGTGCTGATAACCATCTTTAAAGCGCTCCATGGCACGGGGTCTAGTTATATGCGAGACCATCTCCTACCCCACACATCCCTTCGACCGATCTGCTCCCATAGAGAGGGTCTTCTCCGGGTGCTGTCGGCCAGGCAATGCCGGTTGGCGACGCCCAGGGGAAGGGCCTTCTCTGTGGCGGGCCCAACCCTCTGGAACGACTTTCCTCCCAAACTCTGGACCACCTCGTCCGAAGACGGCTCCGTGGTTATGTAGCCGGCATGACTAAATGCTGAAGGAGCACAGAACGCTGTTACTTTCTCACTAAAAGTGGTTCCTATTTTTTTACTTGCATTTTTACATGCTTTCAAACTGTCCCAGGTTGGCAGAAGCTGGGGCAAGAAACGGGAGCTCACTCAGTAATGCAACACTAGCGATTCAAACTGCCAACCTTTCTGATCGACAAGCTCAGAGTCTTAGCCACTGAGCCACCACATCCCTATACCACACTGGAATTACCAGTCGAAAATTCATTAGGCTGTCTTTCTAATAGTTAGCAAAAACTCTTTTAGCCTCATTTATAGGGTTTAGATCTTCCTTCTGCTTGTTTTATTTCATTGTGAACAATTTCAGAATGTGACATTATCTCACATTTGGATGCGAGATAATATTGTTTAAGAATCTTTAGGACTAAAAATGGAGAATCTTTACTTACCAATGAATGCCTCCTGCATTTGATGGGTTTACTCTGCATTGCTCCAGGTTACCATAATCTGCTTGTGGTCAGTTCCTGCCAACCGGTAGGATTGCCCTATTCTGTTAAGGGCAATATATCCTCATATAATTGATGGCCGCTTATCAGTGGTGGGTTTCTGCAGGCTCGCACCTACTCGCGAGAACCGGTTGGTGAAATTTAAAGAACCGGTGAGAGGGGGTACCTGGAAGTAAATCTGGCCCGCTGCTGCCAGTGACCCAATGGGAAGGAAAGGAAAGGAAGGAAGGAAGGAAAGAAAGAAAGAAAGAAAGAAAGAAAGAAAGAAAGAAAGAAAGAAAGAAAGAAAGAATTTATCATCACAATTGAGTCCAAAATTTTGGTTGCTAAGCAAGAGCGTTGTTAAATGAGTTTCACCACATTTTAAAAGGTGGCCACTCCCACCCTGTCACATGACTGCCAAGCCACGCCCACAAAATAGGCCACACGTACAGAGTAGGTTCTAAAAAATTTGAAACCCACCACTGCCGCTTATGGGTTGAGCAAGAGCCAAAAGCCCCCTTTCTAGGGGGGCTTCCTAGAAAGTAGGAAGAAGAGTGGCTTTTAGGAAGTGGCCTCTTCAAGAGGCTTCCACCCTCCCCACCTTCTTTATCCATTTTGCTTTACCCTCCAGTTTCTTCCTCTGCTGCCAGAGATCTATACTGATAACCCACAGGAAGTTGCTGTGGCCTAGAGGTGGAGCTCTTGCCTCACAAGCAGGAGGTTGTGAGTTCGATCCTAGGTAGAGGCACATGTAGCGTCTCCTGCTTGGGCAAGGGGTTGGACTAGATGACCTGCAAGGACCCTTCCAACTCTGTTAATCAGTTAAAGAGAAAGCTTCTCTCTTCTCTCCATTGTCCTTTCTGCATCAACTCCCTGCTCATATCCTCACTCTACCTATCTTCTTCCTCAAGGTCCTCCCCCCTCACCTGGCCAGAATGTAACATTGGCAGAAGACCATGCCAAAATTAGCGAATGGGCTGGGATGCAAATTCCTGGGATGCAAATTCCCATACCTGCGGCAGAAAAACTGAAAAGCAGATGTAGGACTGATTTCCAGCAAAGAGAAAGGCACCTGCAGATCTGCCCAGCCTCTTTCAGAATGTGCAACCCGCTTTAGAGGGGAATCGAAATTGTGTTCATTCTTATCTAAACGAAATCCCAATGGACTTCCAACCCTTTAATATTTGAGAAGCTTGAGATCTGACACCATTAAAAAAAAAAATCCTCCTCTGAGATTCTATACAAATCATGTCAAGAAAAAAAAAAATGACCGCTGACAATGCTTGTAAAGAACTAAAGAGACAGCCTCAAAGGGCTGAGAGGAACTCTCTCATTAATTGGACAAGAGCCCCAGAGCCAAAATATGAAATAAAACTTTTAAAAGAATATTGCTTAGGATAGAAAAAAAAAAAAAAGGAACTCGCCCTGAACTGTGAAGAATGATACAAAGAAGTAACAAATGTGGAATTGAGCCACGTGCAAGTTATGTCAAAAGAGTCAAAGTGAATGACATCTGGCTATGAATATTACATTCGCAGCTAGGCTTTTCAGAAAATGTTTATGTAGGAAAAGTGTGGAAAAAGAAGATGTTTGGGGTTTATTCCCCCAACAAATTTGGATTTCTACATTTGTTCATGTTTAATCAGTTCTGTCTTTGTGATTTGATGAATAGGAGTTTGCCATAGCAGTGATCAGTAACTGTTTCTTTGACTTGAGTTTTTAAAAGCTCATGCTTTGCCAAGTATCAAAGTATCTAAAGCAGGGGTCTCAAACTCAATTTACCTGGGGGCCGCTGGAGGCAGAGGCTGGGTGAGGTAAGGGATTCCACAGAGGTCCACTCCCTCTGTGGGCTGCACTAATATTATACTTTCATATCACGGTGGGGGCCACAAGATACCATCCTGTGGGCCGCAATTGGTCCGCGGGCCGCGAGAATGAGACCTCTGATCTAAAGACTCTTGCTTCCACATTGTATCCCAAATATTAAGGCTTATCTTCATTATTAGTGCTTTCAGTGAACTTTCTGTTTTTATTTATTCCAATGCAAGTGTCTTCAGTTAATGACTACTTGTCCAGTGATTGTTCAAATTTATAATGGTGTTGCACGAGTGACACATCCAACTAGTCCTCAAAGTTCTACCTTCACAATGCCTTTCTGGTCACATGATTGTCATCTGGGTATTTCCAACCAGTGCAGTGCCCCAGAGTCATGTGATTATGATTTAGGACCTTCCCTGCTCACAAGCAAACTCAATGGTGAAACTGGCAGAAAGTTGTAAGTCACAATCATGTGAGGTTTTGCTTAATGATCCATAGCAATTCATTCAGAGGTGGTATTCAGCAGGTTCTGACCAGTTCTGGAGAACTGGTAGTGGAAATTTTGAGTAGTTTGGAGAACTGGTAAATACCACCTCTGACTGGCCACGCCCCCATCTATTCTCTGTCCCCCGAGTCCCAGCTGATCGTGAGGAAATGGGGATTTTGTAGTAACCTTCCCCTGGAGTGGGGTGGGAATGGAGATTTTACTGTATCCTTCCCCTGCCATGCCCAGCAAACCAAGCCACACCCACCAAGCCATGCCACACCCACCAAGCCATGCCACAACCACAGAACCAGTAGTAAAAAAAATTGAATCCTATCACTGGATTCACTTAATGGCAATAACCAGGGACTGCTGGAACTGCTATAACAATAGCAATAGCATTTGGATTTATATACTGCTTCACAGTGTTTTACACAGAGTCAGCATATTAATCCCATTAATCTGGGTCCTCATTTTACTGACCTTGGAAGGATGGAAAGCTGAGTCAACTTTGAGCGGGTCAGGATCAAACTCCTGGCATTGGGCAGAGTTAGGCTGTAATACTGCATTCTAACTACAGGGCCACCACAGCTCTGTTACTAAGCAGCATGAGCATGTGACATTGCAATTTATGACCTCATCAATTAGCAATGACAATTCTGCTCCCCCAATTACTTTTGTTAAGGAAAGGCTACCTGTATTAGATTTTCTTATTCTTATGATCCAGGATACGCTCAGCAATTTTCTCCAGTTTCGAGACATCAATTTTTCTTCATCCAGTCTTGCAGATGTTCCAGCCGTATTCTGAGATTAGTAAGACTGTGACCTTGAAATACTTACCTCTGTTGTCAAAATGAAGCCTCTATGATTTAACTGTTTGTCTAGATTTGTCATAGCTCCCAAGAAACAGACATCACTTTATTTCAAGGTTATAGTCACCATTCTTGTACATGTTTGAGCCCAGGAGGATAAAGTCTCTAGTACTTCCAATAATTTGCACTGGATTGGTTGCAGACATATTTTTAAAAAATATTGAGCTTTTGAATACTTCTCTTTTACCTTCAACGAAACTTAAGGTTTCCTCACTTTCAGCTACTAACCTTTTTTAAAGCAGTGTTTCTCAACCTTGGCAACTTGAAGATGTCCGGACTTCAACTCCCAGAATTCCCCAGCCAGCGAATGCTGGCTGGGGAATTCTGGGAGTTGAAGTCCGGGCATCTTCAAGTTGCCAAGGTTGAGAAACACTGTTTTAAAGCATTGGAATCGTTTTTGAACATCCTGTTTTACCATTAACAAAACATTGGTTCACTTCCAGCCACTAAAGTGATATTTTCAGCATATTCTTATTATTTCCCCCCCAGGAATATTAATTCTAACGTGCTTCTTCTAGTCTAGCATGTTTCATAAATGCTGTAGTCTAACCAATAAACCAGAAATAAATGTATTTTTCAAGTTTTATTGTTCGTTACATTTTACCTAGATTAGGACTAAAGAATATGCACCAGAAGAGTCTGTAAACTTTCTTTCTCCTGAAATTTTAATTAGTTGATGGTATAAAATCTGAAAGCCTAACAAGGTGTTCTGGAAAACTTGAAAGTTTGTATGCATTTTGGTTGGTCTAAAAAAAATCTATTTGCATTTCTATGTGCATCTATTGAATTAACATATAGAATACAATACAATAATACAATAGCAGAGTTGGAAGGACCTTGTAGGTCTTCTAGTCCAACCCCCTGCGTGGGCAGGAACCTTATACCATTTCAGACAAATGGCTATCTAACATCTTTTTAAAGACTTCCAGGGTTGGGGCATTCACAACTTCTGGAGGCAAGCTGTTCCAGAGGTTAATTGTTCTTACTGTCAGGAAATTTCTCCTTAGTTCTAAGTTGCTTCTCTCCTTGATTAGTTTCCACCCGTTGCTTCTTGTCCTGCCCCCAGGTGCCTTGGAGAATAGTTTGACTCCCTCTTCTTTGTGGCGCCCTCTGAGATATCGGAACACTGCTATCATGTCTCCCCTGGTCCTTCTCTTCATCAAACTAGACGTACCCAGCTCCTGCAGCCGTTCTTCATATGTCTTAGTCTCCAGTCCCCTAATAATCTTGGTTGCTTGGTAGAAGGAAATGCATATGTGATTGATTAGAGCAGTTGTTCTCAACCTTCCCAATGCTGCGACCCTTTAGTTCCTCATGTTGTGGTTACCCCCAACCATAACATTATTTTCGAGTGCCGTCTTGGTTCCTAAGACCATCGAAAATATGTGTTTCCCGATGGTCTTAGGTGACCCCTGTGAAAGAGTCGTTCGACCCCCTAAAGCGGTCGCGACCTACAGGTTGAGAACCGCTGGATTAGAGCATAATAAAAATATGACTTTGGTTGTGCCATTAAATTAGTAGCATAGTATCAGTACCTGTCATCTCTAGTCCACCCCCCACCCCCAAAATAGACAGCAAAGGAGAATGAAGGGTCAGAAATCAAGTTCTTCATTTCTGAGAGAGAATTGACATAAGAGTTGACCTGAGTTTTATGAAGATCAGCTTGGACTCAACTTTGAACAAAAATGAATTTTAACATGTTACAAAGAATATCGGCATACATCCCTGTAACTCGAGTAGTTTCAGGTTTTTTTTAGTAAATAGCAATTTTGTCGCATTCCCTCTTTCTAAGTAAAATAACAGATACATGCAACGTACATGATCTATTACTCTGTCCAGCTCTTGATTAGATGCCATTCCATGTAACTCAGATAAGTAGCATTTGGATACCTTACATCTAACTCAGGGGTCTCCAACCTTCGCAACTTTAAGTCGGAAGGACTTCAGCTCCCAGACCTCTCCAGCCAGCTTTGCTGGCTGGAGAATTCTGGAAACTGAAGTCCTTCCGACTTAAAGTTGCGAAGGTTGGAGACCCCTGATCTAACTGATATGTTTTATTCTGTGCTTTTATTTTCAACTTTTCAGCTTTTCAATATCACTTTGGCTGGATAAATATTACTATTTTGGACTGATCTTTATTTCTGACACTTTTATCTGTTAAGAGTAGTTAAAGAGACATGGAGCTGTCACTGCGAGAGAATTGTGTCTTTAGCAGAGTTTTTTTGCTCAATATTACAGAGTTCTAATAAGCCTTCCATGAATCTATTGGACATTTAAAAGTTCATTTCACTACTAAGTTTTCTAGCTGTATTATATCTGGATAATTTTGAAACGTCATCTATTATCACAACATCATCTTAATCATATGGCACAAACAAGTAAACGTCTATCTTTCTTTCTGAGCTTATATAATTTAATCAAGAATGTAATGCAACAAAGATTGTTCAATTATCTGTATTCTATGAAAAGTTATAGCCAAATATAGCCAGCAATAAAACCCAGTTAATAGAAGCAATCATTCAATCTTGGTTTCACATTATAACAGCTACAGAACTAAAAGAATTGGTTCACTCCATGGGAAGAAGTTGTAAGGCCATAATTCATGCTAAAGGTTACCCAACTAAGTATTAACTGACATGGTGATAATTTTTGTACATCTCATTTTTTTCTATGATAATAATTTTTGGCTATCACATTTTTTTCTACGTGTTTCACTTTTCTTCTTTATAACTGCTATTCTAATAGCAAATCCTTCATAAAAGCTATTGCATTACATTCTTGATTAAATTTTCTTTCCATTGATATATAGTTTTATGGTACTACTACTACAAAAAAGTGGTGCTATTAGCCATCAAACCTCAAAAATACTGTACACTTTTTCCAAAAGGTTTCCACAATTTTGGCCACTACTGTAGTAATTTTGGATTCCCAATCTCAGACAAGAGAGACCAAAGTTAACTACAGTTTGTATGTTTTTACTCATGGCCCACCTTAAGAACCTTTATTGTAGCCACCACTGCCAAAGATTCTGGGCACCAGGAGATGCATGTTGTGTTTTTTATGCTTTTAATCCTTAGATACTGCCCAAATCACCAGTGTGAGATGGGGGGGGGGGGGGCGGGCATATAAATAAATTAATAAAATAAAAAAACAAAACAAAAAAACATGTTTCAAGTATTTTTCTTTTCTAGATAAAGATGAGATCTTTGAAGCAGTTTCAGGCATGTTTGCTTTTCCTGCAACTGCATTGTATAGTTGGCTCATATTCAGTTTATGAGACATCAAAAATCCTTTTGGCATATACGATATTAATGCCCTTGATTTTTTCCCCTCAAATGAATGATTTTGCTTCTGAAATTCTTCGCTCTTCCAGCTTATTAAGGTCCTCCTGAGTCCTGATATTGTTCTCTAGGGCAGGGGTCCTCAACCTTTTTGGCACCAGGGACCGGTTTCATGTAAAAAAAATTCTGCTGGACCGGTAGGAGCCTCCAGCGGGTGAGTCGCGTCACGTGGGCCACGCGTGCATTCGGCGGTCACGTGGAACCTGAGATGGGCACTGCATCTTGTGGGAACGCAACCCAGGGAGGGCGCCTTGTGTGCAACTGGGTGGGAAAGCTGCCACGGGTCCCGGGCGAAGGATCCTCGGCTGGGGCAGGGAAGAACGGGCTGCGTCCTGGGCAGGAGGGCCTGGTAGCCCCTTTCCCCCACACAGGGCCGGGTGGTGCACCCCCAATGCATGCCGTTGCCACTGTCCTGCCCCAGGGGAGTGCCCTGGCCAGCCGCCAGGATAGCAGAGCGTTTGCTACACTTTCCTAAGAGTTGCGCTACTCTCTCCGCTGCTCACTCCGACCCGGTTACTATCAAGCCACGGACCGGCACCGGTCCGCGGCCCGGGGGTTGGGGACCCCTGCTCTAGGGTATTTGTTTTCAACCTACTTTTAGGGCAGATCTTTAATTGGACAGTGCAGAAAGTCTTGTCCAAATGCTTCATTCAAAATTCTAAGAGTGACTTTGAACTACGTTAATATCCAACACCTGATTATGCATCCCTTTTACAAACAAACACACACCATCTGCATAATTCAACAGGAAGACCCATTGTGTTGCAGTGCTGAGCCAGCATTTTGTTAAGCTTTTCAAGTTAGCTCTTTGACTGCAGTGTTTTCTCCTAACTGATATTGCAGCACACTTTGCCCCTGATTTAAAACAGAAAAGAAAAAAAGGCAAATGCAAATAGAGCAGTCCCTGTCTATTATGTTGGAACAGAACATGTTGCCAAAAGTACTGGACTAAAATAGTGTTGTGCTAAGGAGAATAGATGCTTTGCTGTAGGAAGAGTTGGATCAGGCGTTGGCTTGCCAGGAAATAGGCAACTATTTTAGCCTAAGGGTCTCTTCCTAACAGACTAACAAGCTGAAAAGGGCTGTTCAGTGACACAGTTTCCTTACTAGAGGAGCGAACTGGGATGTGTGTGTGTGTGTGTGTGATTTGCCCTAGTTTTTGATAATTTCTGAGAGGGGGGGTGATGAGGGTGGAAATAAAATTATTACACCTCACAGAGGCCTTTCACATCTCTTCCAGTTCTTATTCTCTCATTTTACAGCTAAAAAAGCAGGCTACCAAAATTATTTCATATTGCCACCAAATTCCAGCAGTATCTTAGTCAATTTTTCAGGGCTTTGGAGGATGGTGAGGGTAAATTTGAGAACGGGAATATTTTGCCTCTTAGAAGTTTGGCACTTGTATTACTACTACCTTTATTTTCTTACTTGTTCTCTGTGAAACACGTGGCTGAAATTTCACTGAGAACCATGAGAATATGGGGCATGCCCTGGATACCAGTGTAAGTATCAATCCAAAGCATTTCCTAACATTAACTGTGTTACTAGAAATTGCTATTGACATGTATTCTGCAATGCTGCCTTCGTCTCTGTAGCCACTGAGGCTTCAAGAAACAAATTGTTGGCAAGATTCAAAACAATAAGAAAACTATTGACCCAAGGATGAGAAGAGGAGAGGATGACCCCCTTTATCTGCCATTACATATTTTTTTTCTGTGCAACTAAAACATGTGGCTGCCAAATTGATTTTCTTCTGTCATTTATTCATACTGTGTGTGATACTAACAGTTGATAATGATCTGATTTCAAAGGGATTTGGTAGGATAGAGAATGTAGGGCAAGCTATTGGCAAAAGATGTCAGTTTATGATTCCTCCAAGTTAGTCTATCAGGCTCACAGAGTCCCTCCCAAACACCCCATCTGTATTCTTTAGCCAGTGTTTCAAATCCATAACAGCCACAGTACCAACAATATCAGTAGTATAATCTGCTTCTGTGGTTAGACAATGGCCAAAAGATGTTATTGAAGAAATGACAGACATAGAACACATTTTATCTAACAAATTAGAGATGGTATCAAAAGGAGACTTTTAGCTGACAGGCGAAGAGAATGACTTCAAAAAAGATGTTTCATTGGATCTACAAAAGAAACTAAGTGAGGTTTTAATATTTAAAAGGGAAATACAAGTGCCAAACCAAGAAGACAATTACTTCCTTTGGATGTAAGAGTTGCAGTGGCGCAGTGGTTAGAATGCAGTATTGCAAGCTAACTCATTGCTCACTACTAGGAGTATGACTCTATCTATAATTTTTAATTTTTAAGGTTTTAAATGGGTTTTTTAGCACGGGTTTTAATTTAATTTAATATGTTTTTAATGTTGTATATTGTCTTTTTGTTATGGTTTTAATAATGCCTGTGCGCCGCCCTGGGTCCTACAAGGAGAAGGGCGGGGTATAAATTCGAAAAATAAATAAAAAATAAATAAGATTCTGACTGGCGCAAGGTTGACTCAGTCCTCCATCTTTCTGAGGTGGGTAAAACCCAGATTGTTGGGGGCAATATGCTGACATTGAAAATCATATAGAGAATGCTGTACAAGCACCATGAAGTGGTATATAAGTGTAAGTGCTATTGCTATTGAAGAATTTGGTGATGGGACAAAGAAAAAAAGGAAGAAAAACCAAATCTTACTAGAATATTCAAATGAACTAAAGATGAAAGACTGTTAGAAGTAAAAGGAAGGAATGTAATGTTGGTTTATTTGATGAAGACTATAACAAGATATGTTGACACTAAGTTTGTTTATACTTTTGATCAATGTTGGAAATGATTTCTTTATATGTATTTTTCTCTTTATAATTTTCTTTGTTCTTTCTTTTCTCTTTTTTTCTTTGTCTTTGCACATTTTTTTACCTTTCTTCTATTCTTTTTTTTCTATAGGTTTAGTTTGCATTAGATTTTATTATTGAAATCAAAATTCTTATAGGTATAAGTCACAGCAGTCAAAAGATTCCAAAGTTTCTAGCTCAATTTTTCCCTAGTTTGGTTCCCTATAAATACGATAGATTGAAATTCCTAGTATTCCCACAATTCTGTCTGGAGATGATGAGCATTTTTATACTATTTGAAAGCATTAAACTGTATTTTTTTCCTAGATGTTTACTAAACTTATTGCTTTTTCAGAAGCTATTATTGAAAGGGGGGGAAAAGCAAGCCGGAAAGCTCAAATAACTTTAAAGAAAAACAATAAATATCATTAATTTGGATATAATTATGAATTAAGATTTTGCATAACATTCATAGCCTTTAGATTTATGCCTTCCTGATTTCGCCTCTGATATAATAATTACATTCTTAGTTTCTGCTTCCCATTTCCAACTAGTCAGAATTCAGAGTCCAAGTCATAAACTATGGTTAAGCTAATATATAGCTATTAAATCAAGTTGTCTTCATAGACCACAGTTTGAAATTGATTGTTTTGTTAGTAAGCTATGAAGATCGGCTGCAGTCAGGGTTAGGTAGGAATGAAAGAGGAAAGACTTGGTATTCTGACAGCCTCAGTAAAGGAAATGCATCAATCAAAATTCATGAAGTGAGAATATTTATACTGGTTTCTTGTCTAAGAACATGATGATCTGTTTTCCAATAGTTACTTACAGGGTGATTGGAGTAGCCAGGAAATTCCAATTTTACTAGCCCCCCCTCCCTTGTCTTACTGTCAAGCCATGATTTAAGTAGACTTACCCTATTTTTCTTGAAGGAGAAAAAAGGAGCTAGCTAGGCTAAACAACTCATTTCCGCTCTCTTCCCCCCACCTCACTTTTCCTGAGCCTCTTAGAGAAGCAATAAAAATGTCAGTACAGTCATAAAAATGCTTAGAAAGCAAAGGAAGGTTGATAACAAGGAGAAGGGCTACTTGGGGGCAAGGAAAGCTGTGGGAAGCAAGGACAAGGGAGATAACAAGAGCAGAAACATCAGAGAGTAATCATTATTTTAACACACATTTTCTGTAGTCCTAGTAAGGCCATTATTTTTGTAGTCGCAGCTTGGTTATGTCATGACTTCAGACCTCACATGGATTGCCTGTATAAGTTGATATGCATGTGTACTTTATTTATTTATTTTATTTATTTTATTTTATTTTATTCGATTTGTATCCCACCCTTCTCCAAAAGGACCCAGGGCGGCGCACAGGAAAGTTAAAATAATATACAAAACAATACAAAAATACAAAAATTAAAAAACCTATTAAATATGAAATCCTGCGCTAAAACCAATTAAAACCCCCATTTTAAAACTATCTATACTAGTCAACAGCGGAGGCTATGTAAGGCCGGCTTGATGAAACAGATGTGTTTTTAAACACTGGCGGAAGAGGCGGAGGTCAGTAATGGAACGGAGTTCAGGGGGCAGGTCGTTCCACAGGGCAGGGCCCGCCACAGAGAAGGCCCTTCCCCTGGGTGTCGCCAGTCAGCATTGTCCGGCCGACGGCACCCTGAGAAGGCCCTCTCTGTGGGAGCGTATCGGTCTAAGGGATGTATGGGGCAGGAGACGGTCTCGCATGTAACTAGGTCCCGAGCCATGGAGCGCTTTGAAGATGGTCGTCAGGACCTTGAAGCGCACCCGAAAGATAAACTTATGCAACAGGGTCACCACATTTTAGGTTTGCTATGCAACCAATATGTATATATATATATATGCAACCAATAGGCATATATATATATATATATATATGCAACCATATATATATATATGCTGGTATTGCTGTCTTCGGGTATTTTCCTGTGTATATAGCATGAAATTGTTATTGCAACGTTTCGGCAAGATCTCACTCGGTCTGCGATTACGAAGGCATTACCCTTCCTTAAATCTTGGGGGGGGGGGTGGAGTGCTGACTGTTGTTGTGAGTGGATTGATTGGCTGTGCAGCTGTATCATGATTGGTAGATTGATGCTGATTGGTTTTATTTGTATGTTTCTCCTTATTTTGAATTTCAACGGCTTGGGTGGAGGGTGGGGCTCGTCAGTTGGTCAGTGCTGGTTTCCAGATGTCTGGTAGGCGGGAGGTGTCATCGTTGCTTCTCTATTTCGATGGCTTCTCTGATTATTCTCCTGTTCAGCTGTTCAGCCTTGGAGATCATTTTAGTTCCTTGAAAGTCAATGTCATGTCCTGTAGTTTTGAAATGTTGATAAAGAGATGAGGTATTAAGATGATTTTTTAATGCATTTTTATGTTCTGCGATACGTGCACTTATCCTTCTGTTGGTTTGTCCTATGTAAGTCGCAGGGCAGATTTTACATGGAATTTTGAAGACTCCTTGGCTTTCTAGCTGGATCTTGTCTTTGGGATTCCTTAGGATACTGGTTATTTTTTGGTTGGTGTTGAAGGCTATGCACCTCTGTACCCAATGAATGCAGGTGGTGCTTCTGTTGATAGGCATTCTGGTCTCTGTTATTAAGCAAAGTCATGAAGGAGAAATTCCTTCTGTAATTTGATATGAAATTAAAAGACAAGCAAGGGTGCTGGAGAATTCTGGAAGTTGAAGTCCGTCCTAAAGTAGCTGAGATTGAGAAACTCTGATCTATGGTGATGCAGTATTTGTATGACTCCCTAGCCATTCATATTTCACAAATATTGTATACAATACAATACAATACAATACAATACAATACAATACAAGACAAGACAAGACAAGACAACACAATAGCAGAATTGGAAGGGACGTTGGAGGTCTTCTAGTCCAACCCCCTGCCTAGGCAGGAAACTATACTGTTTCAGACAAATGGCTATCCAACATCTTCTTAAAGACTTGCAGTGTTGGGGCATTCAGAGCTTCTGGAGGGAGGCTGTTCCACTGATTAATTCTTCTAACTGTCAGGAAATTTCTCTTCAGTTCTAAGTTGCTTCTCTCCTTGATTAGTTTCCACCCATTGCTTCTTGTTCTATCTTCAGGTGCCTTGGAGAATAGTTTGATTCCCTCTTCTTTGTGGCAACCCCTGGGATATTGGAACACTGCTATCATGTCTCCCCTAATCCTTCTTTTCATTAAACTACATACCCAGTTCCTGCAACCGTTCTTCATATGTTTTAATCTCCAGTCCCCTAATCATCTTTGTTGCTCTTCTCTGCATTCTTTCTGGAGTCTCCACATCTTTTCTACATTGTGGCAACCAAAAATGAATGCAATATTCCAAGTGTGGCCTTACCAAGGCATTATAAAGTGGCATTAACACTTCACGTGATCTTGATTCTATCCCTCTGTTTATGTAGCCTAGAACTGTGTTGGCAGCTTTTTGGCAGCTGCTGCACACTTCTGGCTCATATTTAAATGGTTGTCCACTAGGGCTCCAAGTACTCCAAGTATGCCTGCGCTTGATTCACTCATGAATTCCAGTTTCTGTTTGCAGGAAACATTGATTTGCAACATCTGTACTTTGGATGCGAGCAGAGTTTTTCAAAACCGCATTTTGCAGAATCCTAGGATACTTTTGATTGAACTTTATTTTTAAAAAGTTAAATACAGCCTATTTTCTCTCACTAGAGCTTTGTTCTTAGCCGAGGTTCAGGGAATTTTTTTCTTTTTAAACTAACAGATTCCGTGGCCTGAAAAGGCTTGAAAATGCTCACCCTAAGCCAGGGATGTCCAAACTTGGGAACTTTAAGACTTGTGGACTTCAACTCCCAGAATTCCCCAGCCAGCATAGCTGGCTGGGGAATTCTGGAAGTTGAAGTCCACAAGTCTTAAAGTTCCCAAGTTTGGACATCCCTGCCCTAAGCAGTTGAGGAAGCTTTTGGTAGCCCCTGGCAAAATAGATGCAGAAGCAGCAGCAGCTTGCAGGCTCTGCTTTCCCACTTTTTTATGAATGACCAGGTTCTGCCTCAATACATGAATTTGGCTTCATCTCCAATAGGACATTTTGTGTTCTAGACTCATCAGCTCTAAAATTATACCCAGATTCACCTGTTGAGTTTTCCGATGAACATTTCAAGCAGGGTGGCAGCCCTGAAGATGCTCCTAAAATGAAACTCATCAAGGGGTTTTTAAGGTGCGATTTTTCCTTCCATTCTGATTGATACCTTTGGCGAAGTTGGAGGCTGAAAATGGCCACTCCAGTTGCAACTGCCAGTCCCTCTCCCCACCAACTTCTGTTAACAAGTATTCTTCTATTAAACAAAATCATATAGGAGAAATTTCTCCTAAACTGTATCACAAAATAGCAGCCAACAGAACATTAGAGAAGAGCAAAGCTAGTCAGGACAGTGTATCCCTGGGTCAGATGTTCTACCTACACAAGCAAAAACTTGGTTCTACTAACAATCAGAATAGAGCTGGAAGGGACTTTGGAAATCTTCTAGTCCAACCTCCAGTTCAAGCAGGAGACCCTCTACCACTTCAGCCAGGTGTCTGTGTAGTCTTTTCTTAAAAACCTCCAGTGATGAAGCACCTATAACCTCTGAAGGCAAGCTGTTCCATTGATTAATTGTTCTCAGTGTTAAGAAGTTTCTCCTTAATTCCAGGTTGCTTTTTTCCTTGATTAGTATCCATCCATTGTTGTTAAAAATCATTCATGAGGAAAAGATCACTGTTGACCACTATGGTAGTTATATCAGTCAACATAGCTCGCTCTTCCCAATGTTTTCTTAATGAGATCAGCTTCTTAGGCCATAATTTCCAACAGGGAATTATCATTGGTTGAGGAATATTAATTTTATTTTATTTATTTGATTTGTCAATTGTTTACAAGATATTAGGTATACCTCCACACGACCTGTCCGCTCCCACAGAGACAATGCCGGCTGGCGACTCCCAGGGGAAGAGCCTTCTCTGTGGCAGGTCCAGCCCTCTGGAACGACCTGCCCCCCCGACCTCCGCACAATCACAGACCATCGCCTCTTCCGTCGAACACTAAAAACATATCTCTTCCACGCGGCCGGCCTGACATAGCTGTTTATATTATTGAATTTTAGCTGGGTTTTAAATTAAGTTTTAGCACGGGCCAAATTTATTTAATCCAATTTTAAACTTATTTGATTGTCTGTATATTTATATTTTATTTTCTTATTTCTGTGCACCGCCCTGAGTCCCACTTGGGAGAGAGGGCGGTATAAAACTACGATAAAATAAAATAAATAAATAAAATAAGAATAAAGATGAGTATGAATGAAATGGGTATGAATAAACGGGGACAGTAGGACAGGGACAGTAGGCACAATGGTGCCCTTATGCACGCCCCTGGCGCTTATGCACAAATTCTTCTGCTTTGTTCTTAAACCTCAAAATCCCACTTCTCCAACAACACACATGCTTCCCTACGGTTCACTGGGGGAAATATAATGTATGAATCTGTCCAATTCCTATCACTGAAAAGTTCAAGTATCTGGGAGAGCATTTGGAGGTGGGAATCAAATCAATGATGCAGCAGCAGTTATGATGCGCCTTCTATGACTGTTCATTTTGCTGATTTTCGGTTTTACACATCATTTTGTTAAATATCACAGTTTGAAGCTAAATTGGTTTGTTTCATCCATGTATATCACTTCAATATGTAACTTATGGGCTAATTTGCATGATTATATATAATTTAAGTATGTAATTTATAAGCTAATTTGCATGATTCATACCAGAGCATCAAGTGGCCCCAGATACATGGAAATTGGTTATAGCCTTTCTCTACAATTACATACTTGGAAGAGCCTCCACCTTCTAGCTTTATAATTCTGTTGCTCTATAGGGATGACCTTCCAAGAGAACTTGAAATTAAGCACCTGTAGGATTTGCCCTCCACTTAATAATAGCTTGCATGAAAAAGATTTGGCCTGTGAACGTCCTGATGTGTACTTTAAAATTCCATCTATCATTATTTTGTTTTCATGCAAAGAGAAAAGGGTTTACAAGTTGAAAACAGATGAATATACAGTACCTAGCGTAAATTATCGGCAATGGTTTTCTGCAAAGTCTGGGAATGAATTTTGTGAGTAATTTTCTAGCACTCATTTATTTAAAACATTTATGTGCTGCCTTTCCATCCATCATAATCCTCATGTTATCTGACACTCCGCTATAAAAACCTACGACCCAAATGGCAGAAGATGTCAGCTGTAACTTCATTTGAAAAATTCAATTTAATGAGGCCAAATTCATTTTAAATTCATGTTGAACAGGATAGAAGAATGACAAACAAGAATTAAGAGGCCAAATCTTTTAACTGCAGTTTTTTTTAAAAAAAAATATTATTTTAACAGTGCTTCTGTTTTTATAAAAAGGGGAAAAAAGAGAACAAGGTAAAAGAAAAAATAATAATATATTTACAATGTACAAAAGAGTAAAGCTTGAAAATCCATGTCTACTAACGCAGGGGTCCCCAACCCCCGGGCCGCGGACCGGTGCCGGTCCGTGGCTGGGTGGGAGCCGGGCCGCAGGGCTGGAGAGGAAGAGGAGGGAGCAGCCCCCTGAGCAGAGCGCGCGGGAGAACGCAGGCGCGGCTGTTCACGCCGTTGGAGTGTGGCTCTTCCTCCTCCCTTGTTCGACGGAGGGACTCCTGGGCACCGCCGGACCGGCCACCGATTTCCCTCCCCCGCTGGCATGCTGGCCACTCGTTTTCTTCCAGGGGCTGCGGAGGCTCCGCAGGCGGGGGAGGGAACTGGCGGCCATAGGGAGGGTTGCTCCGGCGGCGCACAGGAGTCCCTCCGTCGACGAGGGTGGAGGAAGAGCCCACACCATCCTCCTGTGTTTTCCCACGCGCTCTGCCCAATGGGCTGCCCCCTCCTCCTCCTCTCCAGCCCGGCTCCTACCCAGCTACGGAGCCTGACCGAGCAAACGAGCGACCAAGCGCGGCAGGCGGGCTAAGGAGGCTGGGGGGGGACGACGATGACGACGACAGACACACATAGAGAGACAGAGAGAGGGAGGGAGGGAGAGAAAGATAGACAGAGACACAGAATGAGTGATTGAGTGAATGCAAGACAGACAGACACATGCAGACACACACAGAGTGACAGAGATGGGCGGATGAAGGAGAGACAGAGAGAAAGAAAGAGAAAGAAAGAAAAAGAAAGTGGGAGAGAGAAAGACAGAGAGAAAGAGACAGAAAGGAAAGAAAGAGACAGAAAAAGATACAGAAAGAGAGAAAGAGAGAGAAAGAAAAAGAGAAAGAAAGAGGGAAAGAGAAAAAGAAAGAAAGAAATAGAGAGAAAGGGAAAGATAGAGAAAGAGAGAAAGAAAAAAATAGCGAGAGAAAGAAAGAGACAGAGACAAAGAAAGAGAAAGAGAGAGAGAGAGAAAGAAAGAAAAAGAGAAAGAAAGAAAGAGAAAGAAAGAAAGAAAGAAAGAAAGAAAGAAAGAAAGAAAGAAAGAAAGAAAGAACTTATGACCACAGTTGAGGCCAAAAGTTTGGTTGCTAACCAACATCATTGTTAAGTGTGTCACATTTTCCAAGTTGGCCACGCCCACCCAGTCACATGACTGCTGAGCCACTCAGCCGGTCCGCAGAATTTTCTTTAAAATGAAACCGGTCCCTGGTGCAAAAAAGGTTGGAGACCCCTGTACTAACGAATACAAGACCCAGCACTTTAAAAAGAATATTAAATTTGTCTGTTTACTGGAGTCAAAGATTTGCTTAATGAACCTTTGCCTATCCACTCCTAACCCCCACCACTCAGATAATTCAGCTACCTTAGCAGGCAAGCTACAGAGGCAGGATTCCATTAGCAAATTCTACGGTATTTCTTGGGTTCTAAATAAGAATTATGGGCAATCTTCTTACTACTTGATTCAGCAGTACATTCATGTTCAATTTTCCAGAAATGCATTTCTAGGGGTTTGGTTTTTTTTTAGTTCTCAACTTTTCAGTGCGGAGAATATATTTAAGGGAATGTAGCACTGATTTGCTCTGCATTAGTCACAGTGTGAACCAGGCAATCACTTACTAAAGGACAGCCTAGTCCTTGGAGGAAGAGATAAATTTATAATTGTGTTGGTAACTGCTGTAAAGAATACCAGAAGCCAGTTCTTTGTACCTTTTTTCTTTTCTGTTTCTTTTCTTTTTGTGCTTTTAGATTTTCTTATTGCATTACATGATATATATGAGGCGATATATTATTTAGAGCAAGAGAAGAGCTTAGCACTCTGCATGTAATGAAAGCTGGGTTGCCTGGTTCCTGCAGCAAATTTGGGGTGTCACAACTTGTAAATTGTCTGGCATTAATTTATTGATTTTATTTCTGTCAGAATAGCAGGAAAGTGGTGGTTTTGTTTTTGTCTCAAGTTCAAAAATAAACTTGGATTTCTATGGGAAGTTGGAGAACCACAGACTATTGTGCTTCTTGAATTTAAAAAATCCTAGGCCAAACTGTATGGATACTTATAATAGTCTGATAAGCGTTTTTTATTTCCCTATTTCCTTGATAAGTTGCAAATCCAATTGGTTCAGACAAATCCCCATACTGGCATATGAAGTATTGTTGGCACTGGCTGTGTTCACACAACCCAGTATTTTAAGAGAGGTGCCATAAGCTACCATATTGTTCTTCCATTTGCAGTCTACGTCTCCAATTTGGGCGATAGCTTTCAGTTGCATTCTTGCTTTGTTTATTCATTTGGTAGGAGGGAAATCCAGGGATATTCATTTATTTTTCTCTTTCCAGATTGGGTCCAGGTGGTATTTAATTTGGGATTCTCAGTTTGATCATTTTCATAGTTTCTTTGATAGGTTGCTTTTCTGATTGCAAAAGTTATGCTTCCAGGAGAAGGGATCATTTATTGGCAATTCCTGAGGCTGAGAAAATACCATAGTGCAGTGTTTCTCAGCTGCAGCAATTTTAAGATGTGTAGAAATCATCATCCAGAATTCCCCTGCCAACATGCTATCTGGGGAATTCTGGGAGCTGAAGTCCACACATCTTAAAACTTGCTGAGGTTTAGCAATACTGCTATACGTAGAGGGACTGAAACTGATGGCATTTCAAGGAGACAAGAGTCAGGCAAGCTATGCTTCTACATATCTATTAGATGGCCTCAAGGAGTTAAATTTCCTTGATTTTGCTGCCAACCAGGGGCTGTCAAGATCCCAAATCCGGTAGAAGTATTAAAGGAACAGAAACCCTTTTCTTTGCATCTGCTTACCAGTTAACTGTGATTATGCTATGTTTATCTGAAAAGTTTCTTGTTTAGATATCAGCATTTCTTTCAAGAGAACCGAAGTTGTCAAGCTATGCATTTACACATAGCAGAAATCCAGCTAAGCGATTGATATTGAATGATGTACTTACCTTGAATACAACTCTGTAGCAATAGAATTTGTGGATATGTTACAAATAGAAATGTCATTTCTGCAAGAATGCAGTAACGTGAAGGTAGACCCACAAAGTACTTTTATTGCTCTGCAAGTGTTTATATGTAAAAATAACATATTTCAAAACAAACATTTTGGGGAACAACTTTGATAAAAAGCAGTGTGTGTTGAAAGTAAACTAAACTGAATGCTATCTCTGTGAGATTTATTATTTTTTAGAATAGACCAATTCTTTCCAGCAGGCCATCAAGACACTATTAATGTTATTTGTACATTTATTTTGCATCCTGAGAGCAAGTGTGTTATAATGGTTAAAGTGTCAGTTGCGGAAACTCTGATTCAAGCCCAATTATGGAGGTTTACTGTATATTTTGAGTACTTGGGAATCTTAAATTTATAAGATTTAAATAGTTAAAGACATAAAGACTTACAAATATGTATGATGTTTGTTTACAATTGTTCTGCCTTTTTTGTGTGTATCATGATGCACTTCAAAGCACATTTAAAATATGCAAAATATGCATTAAATTATGAAATGAGGCTGATTTAATACATAAATTATGAGGCATACAATTCATGGTAGAATACCCTGTCTTTTAATCACTTATGAATGTGTCATTAGAAAACAGATTTATTATTTAAAATGCCTACATTTTTCAGAAATTAAAAAAAGAAAATTATCTATTATCTATCATTATTTTATGATTTTTAAATATGTGCCACACAAATATTTGTGTAGCTAATAGCTAAACTCTGTAGCTAAACTTAATAGCATCTGTTTGAAATGTAAATGGTATAGTATAGAATTTTTCCCCAAAAATTGCTTCTTATTGTTTAGATCTCCCTCATCCTCTAAAAACCTCTGGATCATAACAATATATATTTGTGCTGATAAATAAAGGGAGACTAGTATATATCTATTTCAAGCTATTTAGCTCTCATCAACTAGCCATACCCTTACTGGGATTAGAACCCAGGCTCTATGTTAGGCAATTGTATTAGCCACTAAGCCACAGGCTCTCCTCCCTTATCAGCTGAGCCAGGCAAATAAGTGTTATGTCTCCCTCCCATATTTGGGCATACCAGGTGCTTTGACATAACACACACACACAAATTTCTAATGAATTTGTAATTAAACCTTTAAGTCATCAGCATAACATCAATGGGCATAGCAGTGGCTATACTACCTTTAGTATAGAGTATGCTTATTTCCTCCTTTTATTTGGATTTTTAAAGACATTATTTTTAACTGGAATACTGTCATGTTGAAAACGAAGTGCACAATTTCAGAACCATCTTTATTTCCAAGAATAACTCTGGGTTCCCTAAGGGCTCCAAAATCTCTCTAAAATTAAAAATAATTGTTTCAATCAAATACTTCTGCATAATAAATGTTATTCTATATTAATTGGTTTATTTTGGCATACTTGACATTTTTTCTATTGATATATTCTCTTCCTTCTTGAGATTGTACATTCCTTAGAATATCATTCCATATGCCTTCTGGACAGAGGTATTCTGTTATGTTGTATGATTTGGCACCAGGAGCTCAAGCCAACACTATACTGAGGTCTAGGACCACAAGGCTCATTTGTTTTCTGTGGTGCAGAGTTAAAAAGTAAGACCAGGAGCATCTTAATGAATTGGGCTTCAGATTTCCATCTCAGCTTTATACTTAAATTTTGATTATATTACTTCTTGTGTTTACACTCCAGAAAATGTGCTTTGATTTCAGTCCCAGTATTTGTGAATGGAGCAGCTCTTCCACTGCAGCCATTTTGTGCTATCTCTAAGCCAAAATTTCACTGGCTCCAAAGAGGCAACGGATCTAACATGTTAATAGGACATTGACAAAAACAGTATTGATGGGGCTGGGGAATCAAATCTATTCAATTGTCTGCAAATTAATCCTGATTTCAACATGTCTGTTTACCTTCACTGTTTTAACCCACTAAATTACTATTTATATCTGTATATAAAATCTAAAAACAGATATACCCCACTCTTTATTGGCTGCAACATCTGATGATTTAAAAAGACAACTTTCACCAGTCATGATTCCCAAGTAGAGATAATATCGATTTAACTGACAATCAATATATACTCAACTCTTGTCCACATACTACTAAAGGTGCATACACCATGCAACATTCACAGTCCCTTCCCCTCTCTATTTACCCTTACAATTTCTACACTGAATTAATCATATTTAAAGAAAGGCTGGCCAACACCTACTTTGCAAACTGCCTCTGAAGCTAATATTCAAGTTTGTATGCCAGGGAAAGAATGTGTAAAACAATGAAACAACGTTTTACACATTTTACACAAGATTATTCATTGTTTTCCCTTCCTATAGGAAACCCTGGACCAGCTTCTTGATTCTCCTCAGCCTTTGCCCTCTTTTCAGCCTTGTTTTCCACTAGAAAACAATTGGCAGTTTAGGCGATATTTTACTATCACTACTGCATCCAACTTGCTCCCTCTGTCTCTTCGCATTGCACAAAAGCACGTGAGCCACCACATTTCCCACATCGCACACGTCTGCTACATACTGCAGTAACAGCAGGTACGTGTAGCCAAACTTTTGACATGAAATGGACAGGGGAGAAGAGTATGTGGTCTCCGCCGAAACCCTTCTGACCCCCCGCTTTAAGGGAGAGCCAAGTTGCAGTGACAGGAGAACGCCCCTGCTTTCTATTCATGAAAATCTTGTGGCTCCCCGTCAAGGTCTTCTTTTGTACCTCCATTCGGACATTTCTAATGGGACCCCCTCCACCCCCGACGATCCCTCCCAAGAACGGAGACGGCCGGCATTCGTTCCGACGACCTAAGTCCTCAGCAAATCTATTCGCCTCTTCCGGACTTTATTTTCCCTCCAAGGCTTGCCTGTAACCTACATTTGGGCGGTTGGGTTGACACAGTTGTTGGGTTATTAAAAAGGAAGCCCCGTTGGATGTTGGTCGCATTGTTAGCCGCCTAGAGTGGTGCAGGAGCAGCTGGCTCTGCATGTTGAGTAAATCCCATTAAGCTTATAGGGCTGGATTCTCCCCTGAAAGCGTGTTTCAGGTTGCACAGCTTTTGCAACGTTGGCGAGCGCAGGACGATACGGCGCACTACGCATTTCGGCTCCACCTCCAGCCCGATCCTCAAACAACTGAGGCTCGGGAACTGGTCTGCTTCGCGTGTTGCCCTCCAGGACTTTATTGCCATTCACAATCTTCCATCCAGCAAATCCCCTTTCCTCAGGAAGGCTCACTCCTCTCTTCCCTTAGCCAAGGCTTCGGCCCGGGAACTTTCCATTCACCGCGAGAAGCCCTCCAGTCGCGGTGCGCGTACTGCGCCAGCAGTCCCCAAGACGGTTTTCCCCAAGACCTCAACCGCCTACCAGCTAACACTCCCACCCGCCCCCGCCCCCGCCCGCGCCCGCGCCCGCATGGACTCCTCAATAGAGGGCGCACGGCTCCCGAGTCAGACTGTGCATGCCCGAGTGACGCATTGCAGGTACGAAGCCACCAATCAGAGGAGCCTGTTCGTTGTTCAGTCACTCACACGTTTTCCTTCGTCCATCTTCTTTCGCCGCGCTAAAAAGTCCCTCGCTAATAAATAAATAAGCCCTACTCGACAATTTTACTTTAAGGGAGCTACTCTTTTACCATGCTCTTCTTTATCTTTAGGGAAAGGAACCTATTCGTTTGTCTGAGGCCAAAAAACAATTAAATTCGTGGAGGAGGAACGGAATACATAGCGGGAGCGACGGTTGATACGCTAGTTGCGGAACCGGATCTCCTTTATTGCGCGCTTTTCATTTTGGCTATGGTGGAGGAGGGGGGGGCGGAGGAGAAGGCGCGGATGGATTTCAGAAAGCAGTGAGGTGGTTTATGAGGCGCTGCCGGCAGGCGTGCTTCGTTCAGTGTGAGGTGAATCGCCGAGGCGTTTGGGTTTTAGCAGCTGAAGAGGCAGCAGACGGCGCGCCACTCCTGTCTTCTGTGCCGAACAAGGCGGCACCAGTCGTGATCCTTAGCCTGCAGTAATCGCCGCCAGGCCCGGCAAAAGCCACAATGGTTAGCTAACGGCTAGGGAGGGCGAGGATCGGTCGGGGGAGGGGGAAAGTGGGGCGATTTGGCGTGATCGCGGTAGTTACCAACAGAACCAGGAATGGATTGGTTTTAAAAATGTCGCTTTTTAAAACTAGTGGGGCGATGCGGGGACCCGGGTAGGCATCGTGTGTGTTGGGGGGTGGGAAATCGATCCTATGGGACGACAGCCAATACATTGAGACCAGTTGAGAGAGAGCGCGCCGAAGTCCGACTTTCGCGCGCTGGTGTCAACGTCGACTTCAGAATTCAAACGGACGCCGACTGCTTTTCTCGGCGCCATGCTGGGAGCGGAGAGTCTGCGTGTGGGGGAAGGAACAGAAGGTCTGTGGTAACTCTTCCCTTGTTAGATTCGGTTAAGGAAGGGGGTGTCCTGAGAACACCGCTTGCGGTATGGAGCTGGGGGGGCGGGCGGGTAAAATTCCGTTGCTGTAGCAACCGAGTTGTCGCCGCTGCTCGTGCAACGTTTGAGGCGTCGCGGGTGGGAGGCGGGAGTTATCAGAAATGTGACGGCGCCCCGGCTTTTTTTTTTTTTTTGGTGGCGCAGGGTGGAAATCGGGAGCAGTTTGTGTTCGCAGAGGATGTTTGGGGAGAAAGTAAGCGGGGATCGGCTTTGCCAAAATCACACCTGAAGTTTAAACCGCTTCCCCCCCCCTTTTTTTTAAGAGGTGCAGTTTCTGCTTTCCCTGTAAAGTAAGATTCATTTAACGTAAAAAGGTGCAGTCGCGCCACGGGGTGGGGGTGGGGATCTAGTGGGTTAAATTTTGTGTGTGTGTGTAGAGAGAGTATTTTCTTCCTACTGCAGGAATTGCAAGAAGCTAAAATAGGAATCGCGGTAAAAACTGGAAAAAAATCTTGTAACATTTCTGTGCAGACTTTTTGGAAAAGGATGTTGAGTTAGGGGTGCATTATGATCTGAGGTTTTTAGGTTAACGTAAGTGAAGCCATATTAAGGAATTTTGAGGAATGTTTTAAGTATGAGGAGAAATAATCATTAGAAAGTTTTATGATTTGTATATAGGAAAGAAAATGTGGTAATTAAGGAATAACCTTAAAATCACAATGCTAAGCTGCTATTTGTCTGTACCTTCCATTAAAAAAAAATGATTGTACTTTCTATATTTTAACAAGTAATATGCTTAACCAATAATATAGTTTCATGCCTGTAAAGAAATGCTTGAAATTTAAAAAGACTGGGAATTGAGCCAGAAAGCCCTACTGCTAAATTTGAGTCCTGGGTGTTTAAATAAATGTGGATTTTGTGCTCACTCCATCTTTTTAAAGTGAATCTTCTCTTGAGTGGAAATAGTTGAGATGGCTGTTTTTTTCCTTTTTGATTAATGATTATAAATGATTTGTTTTGATACTAAAGCTGAATGAAAGTTTATCCAGGACAACAAACTTCTCAGTGGCCATAAAAAGTATAGAACCTAAGAGCACAGGATAAATTTAGATGTTCTTAACATCAGTATCAGAGGATTCTAATTTCTACATCCTCAGCAGCTAGACAGAGCCAATCACTTCATTTTCTGTTACCCTGCAGAACATTTCAGGTTGACTTATAAATATTTATGAATTTAAAACTATCTTTTGTTCTCTGAATGTAAATCTTTGTACTGTATAATTTTTGCACTTAAATAATGGAGTATGAAGAATGGAAGAATCTCAGGAATGCAGATGATTTTCTAAGCAACTTGCAAACATTTGTGCAAGTAACCTATATACAGATTTCTACTTTTGCTACATGACCTCAATGATAACAGCTCTTCAGAATGGCCTCCATAAGCTGTGATAGATTGCTTTAAAGCAAAGCTTAGAATATAAATATTTGGCTGGAGTTTGGAAAAATCCTAGCTGCCAGATCACATAGGCTAAAAACATGTTATGCTAACATGTAGGAATTTATCTTCCTTATCTGTAGCAGGGTTTATTTCTAGAGATTAAAAGTATTAAAGCCTTTCTGTAATGATTCCATATTTATGACACTTTACATCTTAATTTAAATATGAGTTAAATGGCCAATTGAAGACTCCATATTGAAGAATTCTTAAAATGGAGTGAATAGACAATGTGCATTCAAATTAGAACTATTGACTAAATAGAGATATTTTTATATAATATATATATATATTTCATACAAACATTTTATCATAGATGTGAGGATTTTTTGAAAGCATAGATGCTTTATTTCATTTTCCATGACAGCTTTAAGATATGTTCCTTCCCCATGGGATTTTGAATTTAAGAGGCTTTAGCCTGTTTTTGACCTTTTTAGAATTGTTGAAGTATTTCTGTTGCTCACAGCCTTATGGATTTTTTGGATAAAATTTCAGATTCTTTGCTTTGTGTTCTAAGAAGAAATGAAGATCTCAGCAGAGTTTCACCTGAGAATCTAGAATTTGTCATGGACATTATCTGTAGGCCATAGTGCAGTTAAGCCTCTGTAGAAGGTCACAAGTAATTCTTTCGAGCAAGGAAGAATGAAGTACATAGTGTAAAAGACAGATTTGAGTAATTGATAGCAATAGCTGAATAATTCACTTCTAATGTCTGTTGAAGCAATTTTTTGCTTGTTAGATATTGATAGAGCTATTCTTGAATAGATGGTTCATTTATCTAACATCAGTTTTACTATTTGTTTTATTTTTCATGTGCCCAGTCCTTGTAATAGCAATTATACAACTGTTGAAGAATCCACTGTCAGAATGCATATTTTTCAGTTAAACATTTTTTTTCATTGCCTATGATATCTGATACCATGCAGTTGTGTTATGCTTACATACTGCATTTAGACATCTTAGTTTTAATTAAAGCTTTCTTTTTATCCCACCTTTACTTTCAGGAGTAACTCAAGGCAGTAAATATATCTAATATCCCTTCCTCCTATTGCTCTATTATAATCCTTTTTTAAAAATAAAAAGGTGATAAAAGAGTCAAAGAATAAGCTCAATTCTAGTTGTGGATCTAGAATTTTCTGTTTTCTAGCATTTGAGAATTGGTAGATGAGAATTTATTTAGGGAAGGGAAACAAGTTTTAATTCCTGACCATTGACAAGTTGTAGTTGCTTGTAGTCAAGATTAAGTTTCTTGAAAGGCACCAATTGTAGAAATGAAGGACAGCATATTTTAAATTATACAACAGGATTTTATTTTTCTTTAATTGTTGTACCCTCAAATCTCCTTGGAAGAGAATAGTCTTCCAACTCATAGAATACATTTGCAGGTGGGATGAAAACATCTACTGCAGAATAGGATTCTATCAATTGACAGCCACAGCTGGATATCAACTAGCAATTTTATGGTATGGGCCTTCAGGAGATGCCCTACTAAAGCTATGTTAAGTGAGGTGATGGTGGTGATAACACTGTACAGTGTTTAAGATTTTTTCTCCAGCTGTTTTACTTACTAGCATAACTTCCTTTGCTTGTCTGCCCCCTTTAATTCAATAGGTATGAGTAAGTGGGTAGTTTGATATCTGACACGGCTGTAGAAAACTTATTGAATGTTTGCAGCAGCTGCATCTTTCCGAAGTTTCTGAATAGCTGTTTTAGAAGCTTCTCCAACTTAAGTGAGTTTGCATTCATCCTTGTTCAGATACTTCTGACAGAGTTGTAGTTGTGTGCATATGTATGTGGAAAGTACTTTATAAAGTCCTTAAGTGTTTGAGCCTTCCAGAGAATGCTGTTTACCTGTTTTGAGGAAAAGCTCTTTTCACAATCTTTGTATAACTACTTAATAAGCAATTGTTTATATTGCAGTTTTTAAAGCCTTAACATGTAGCATAATTATGTATTTATGGGCGTTACAGTTGAAAACTTCAGAAATATATACAATTGCCTAAGTTTCCAAAATTTCAGCTCCAACATGAGCTATATTAGGGCATGGACAAAATGACGAATGTAGTCAGCTATATATAGTACTTCAAGATTTGAAAAAGCTGCTTCTATTTTGTCACTAGAATACCTTATTAAATCCGAAAGGATGTCACTATTAATTTATTGCTTACATAATAATTGAGATTACACAAAATAAAAATAAGTTGTGGGTAAAATATAATGTAACACAGTAATGTTAAAGAGATAAATTGATAAAAACAGCTTTATTTAGAAGCATGATAGAAGTGTTGGACTCAGTATAGTGGTACAATACTTTTAATTCATGAAGAAAGTTACTGCATCTTTTTCCCATCCTAGTTTTGATTTCCGTATTTTTTTTTGTTCTGCATATCCTGTAACTCATAAAATATTTTTCTAAAATTTTAATAAAGTGAAACCTGTTCAGATTCCGTAAATCGTTATTTGTTAGAAGATTCAAAATATGGGAGTTTAAGAGATACCTTTGTTCTGCATTATCAAGACAGAATGAACATGTAAATTACATTTCCTCAATTTCAGTTGAAATTTGCAAAAAAGATAAGTTGATAGTGCTTAAAGATAAGATTGATCTTTGGTTCAAGTAGTGGTTAAAACAATCACATTTCATTTATGTTCCATCCTCACTATTTTTTGTCTCTATGTAATGTAGAGAACATTCTGAGAATCCTAACAGCCATTTCTACTTGCTTTTTCAGGCCTTAATATTTCAAATTTTCCACATTGATTTGCCCATTAGAGAACATTGGGAATCTACATTTCAGTCCTTGTATGATACATTGAAATGAGACGTAATACATGTCTTGTCTATTAGGCATGTTATTGGTCATTTTAAGTAGGATTTGAATATACTGAACCGTTTATAGAGAAAAAATACAGCCAGACTCTGTTGTCAACCATTAGCTTCACAAACAAGCTCCCAACTAACTTTAGATTTTTTTTAAACTTGAGCTGTCAAATTTGCTGCAGGGTTTTATTTTAGTATACTGAAAAGTTTAGGCAATATATGTGTAAGTTGATAGTTTCTAAAGATGTTAAGGTAAAGTTACATAATTGATTCAGAAGGGTTAGGGTTGTTTAAAATTCAATATGGCTAATGTTTCATGCTTGAGGAAACTGTCCCAAACCATTTTACTTGAGAGCATTTCATAGGAAATTGCATTGTTCTTTATCTATAAGAGCAGATTTCCTGAATTGTTACATGCACAGGATTCGTATTGTATATGCTATATTCTGTATTTTCTGAGGTAAAACTGCTCTACATTATAGTATTGTAAGTATTATTAGCATCCTGTTGCATAGGTGCAAATTAATATATTTTGGCAAAGTGTCCAGTACATTTTCCAAACACAATTACAGGTGTTTATGCAAAATTGTGCAATTGAGTCTTAATTTTTTTTAATTTGCAGCAGAGTGCTATCTTGTAATTAAAGTTACCTTATTTAACCAGCTTGCTTATTTGCTTGTCCATAGATAGTGAAAATTACCAATGTCTCATTATTTTCACATATTGATTAGTTGCAAAATCATTTTTTTCTGATTTCTTATAACTTTTATTATAGCTCATATGCATTTTGCCAAATTGTGTAATTTTCTGGAAATCTGAGTGGCTCTGTTTAGAGCAGGGGTCCCCAAACCCTGGTCCATGGACCGGCACCTGTTTATGGCATGCCAGAAACCAGGCCATGCAAACAAGTGAAGCCCCATCTGCGGGAGGCAGGCAGTATGCAAAACCACGCCCCCTCCAGTCCATGGAAAAACTTCTCCATGGAACCGGTCCCTGGTGCTCAGAGGTTGGGGCCAGTGGTTAGAGTCCACTGACATGAATAGAATGAAGTTAAATTAATACCCAGTGAGTCTGCTTTTGTAATTTAAAGCTGCTATTTAATAGAAGAGGTAATAGAGGTACTTGGTAAGTCTCTCCTTACTGTTGATCTGAGGACTGCTGTCTGTATAGAAGTTGTTTCCTTTTCTCTATATAAGGAATTCAGCTATAGCCATCAGTTGACTGGAGCCATTTGGTTCTTTTATTGCAATAATTAGAAGACCTATGTCAAAGGTGTTGGGCTGTCTTTGTGGCTTGAAGCTGCGGCTTTTTGTCATGGTGAAGCCTTCCTAAGACATTTCCTTGTCTTATTTAGCAACCAAATCAGCAGAAAATAGCACTACACTACTCTTCAGTGGTTTGCATTTGTTTTTTAATATTGCGCTGAAAAAGACATAGAGCACTATGTGCAGGATGCATATTGCCTATTCCCTCCTTTCAAGGAACAGTACAGATCAAATATAGCTACATTTAAATGTCTACTTATAGTTTCATTCTGGCTCTATATTTTCAAAGTTCCTTTCTTTTCATTCCCTCTTAGAGTGTTTGCTTTGTTTTCAGAATTATAAGCCTGAATGTAGAGCCTTGTGTATATTCTGCAAAAAAAAAAAGTAAGAATGGTAAATATAAAACTAGTTTGCCAAGATATATTAACATTATGTTTATATATTCTAGGCTGATCAACTGACAGAAGAGCAGATTGCAGGTGAGATGCCAGATTTTTTATTACTTACGGTGTTAATGTGTAATTTCAATAGATTTCAGTAAAGGTACAATGCTAGAACTTGAATATTTTGTCTACTAATTGGATTCTTTTTATTCATAACTGGCAACTTCAACTACTTTGTTTATAATTCTACAGATAGCTATAATTTAACTACAGGAAATTCTTAAATTTGAAATAAGAATATTGCATTACCTGCATGCCTAAAGTTTGAACTGCATGAATTATATCACTTCTTTATATTAGTATATGCCTGCACTCCTTACACAGAATTTCTGAAGGAGCATGTATTCTGTGTTACTTTCAGTTAAATAAGGTACATAAAAGTGTGTTTGGGTGTGTATATTTCAGGTATATTCCTTGAGGGGAAAAATGGTATTTGCAAATGCCATTTCTATAGATTCTTATTCAATTTGCTCACAGTGACCATAAATGTACTCTTCCTAAGCAAATTTTAATATGGATGTTTGGTACTCTAGAGAGAAGAGGAATAGGCAAAAATAAGACCCACTTCCTGCTTGCAAATCTCAGAAGGTTGATCCAGAAATATATTTATGGATCACAGTTATGTGTAATTCTATATTTACACCTCATCTTATATTTGTTCCTTAGTTTAACATTTTAAGGGAATTGCTAAAATAATAAAGAGAATAGTGTCCTTTCAAAAGCATTATATGTTCTCTTAGAATGTTATACCGAAGAGATAACAATCTATTGCAATCCAGTTAAGCAGTTACTTATTGCTTATTGCAGGGGTCTGCAAAGTCGGCTCTTTTAAGACTGGTGGACTTCAACTCCCAGAGTTCCCCAGCCAGCATAGCTGGCTGGGGAATTCTGGGAGTTGAAGTCCACCAGTCTTAAAAGAGCCGACTTTGCAGACCCCTGGCTTATTGGATTCTTTATTTAATCTATTTTTAACTTTTATATTATGTGTTTCTATGTTGTATGCCACCCCTGAGTCCTTCGGGAGAAGGGCGGGATATAAATCCAATCAATCAATCAAACTTTGGTGCTCTAATGTAGCTGAAATGGAATTAGCATTAAAGAAAGAAAATTAGGAAGGATCTGTTCTAATTGATCAAATGGTTAAAAGTGTCAGACTTGTAAGATTCTTGTAATGTAGCCTTAGTTTAGTAGATTTAGTTGGTCTAGTTGTATTTTCTATCTGATTTACCTAGGTGGGCTGACAGAAATTTATTAACTTCAATATGGAAATTTATTTATTTGATGGACAGCTAGATCATAACCCAGACTTATCACGTTAACATTTATTTAAATCTTAAAACATTACAAATATCCCAAGATAATTCAAACCTAATTATAGACTTATTAAAATTGTGCATACCATTAATCTAGATTCATTAAAACTGTACTCAGTTGAGTATTTAAAAAGTGAATAAAATGCTGAGTGAAACAGCTATTATGCTAGTTTCTCTCTCCAGATGAAATGTGCCTACTTTCTTATTCCAGAGTAGTTCTGAAATGGGAAAATAACTTGGCATTAAAGATAATCAAGATCTGAGCTTTACAGTATTTTCACATTTGACATCCTACCTAGAATTAGAAATTATAGTATTCAAAATATCCCATAGAAATATAACTTTTCTACTAGTCTTCTCAGAAACCCATAGTTTTTGTTGGTACATTTAGGAAGGTCTTATTCTGATATCTTTTTTAATTCATAGGCAATAATGAAAGATTACCTGGTAAAAGTTCCAGTCCCATAACAAGGCTCTGTTTTTTTTGTCTCAGGAAAGAGAAGAGTATGGCTAGCTGATGAGAGCTAAATAGTTTGAAATAGACTAGTCTCCCTTCATTTATTTATCAGCAAAAATGCAACCCACATAAACACACACACGCACACACACACACTAACTTAGTAGGAGTAATTGCTGATTACTATTATCTATACCCAAATGGGAATAAGAAATTATAGCATTCTCAGCCAGATCGCAAGACAAGAGGATGCAAAATCATGGAATAGCCTGCATTCTGATAGTTCTCATCATAGTCCAGATCAGATTGCAGAGCAGCACAGTAAAAAGTCAATATCGGATTCTATTCCTGTGGAAACAAGTGTGATTATGCTCTTCATTTTTCTAGGATTTTTATATTATTTTAAAAGCTAGTCTTGAAGCTTTTGTAGAGACACAACCTGACATAGGAATAATTTTTATTTACTCAAATTTTGGCTTACGTACCATATTTCTTTTTGAGGACTTGAAGTGATAATCTTGAATACAGGTAGTCATCGACTTATAACCACAATAGAGCTCAAAATTTCCACTGCACTGCAATTATTATGTGAATTCTGCCCATTTTATGAACCATTTGCCACAGTTAAGTGAATCATGTGATAAGTGAATCTGGCTTTCCCCACTGACTTTGTCAGAAGCCAGCTGGGAAAGTTACAAATGGTGATCACATGGCCTGGGATAGTGCAACTGTCACAAATACATGCCATTTGCCAACCACCTAAATTTTGATCACATGACCATGGAGATATATTACAACCATCATAAATGTGAAAACTGGTCATAAGTATCTTTTTTCAATGGTCACTAAACAAATGATAAGGATTACCTATACACAGAATTATATCATGCAAGAATAAGTAACAGCATAGCAATAATATACACAAGAAAGCCAAGGTAAGTTGGTAAAGTGATATTAAGCTAAATAAAGCAATCTTATACATATTGTCAATTATGCATAATAATTTGTCAAAATATGTATTTTTATTAATGAAAAAGGGTTGTATAAGGAGGAGATGGAATTTTCTTAGGAAATGAAAGAACACGAGAAAAATGTTTTTAGTATTCTGTAATAGAATTCCTGAATTTTTAATCACTAAAATAGGCAAATGTAATATACATAGTAGACAAAAGGTGGTATGAATTTGTACATTTAACATATTGGGGCAAAACCTTTTTTACATTTAAGTGCCTGGTTACATGCATTTTTAAGAAATTAGAATATCTATCGTAAAACATTTAAAAATGATGCATCCTTTAGAGGGAGATTGATGATGCAATATAAAATTACTCCTAGTATTTTTAATGGAGATATATATATATATATATATATATATATATATATATATATATATATATATATATATATATATATATATATATATATATATATGTATATATATATATATGTATATATATGTATATATATATATGTATATATATATGTATATATATATGTATATATATATGTATATATATATGTATATATATATGTATATATATATGTATACACACACACACACACACACACACACATGTGTTAGTTTTATGAGCTTTTATGACACACATATCTAAAAAAAATTACACAACGTAATTCTTGGCTTGCTGTCTAGATGGTCTCTGGTGATGAGCCGAAAGGCAGGAAAGGAAACAGTATGTCTCCTCCCTTAATTGGGGCCTATTAACAGGTTGTTGTGAAACAATTACCTATATTTACATATATATATATTTATGATATATATATGGATAGTTTATTGTTACCAGTTCCTTTCTTGAAAAAAAAATTCTCTGAGAATATTTTTCTCTATTAGGTTCTGTTCTTCATATATATGATTTTTTTGTAAATGAAAAGTAATCTTTAAAAATGAACAGATTGTTGTAATATATCATGCCAAAACTGATTTATTGGGTACATTCTGTAGTTATATCCACATCTATACTCCATGGTATTTTGGGGTATTAAAGTTATAGAAATCCATTATCATTGATTCAACTTTAAAAAGACTTAAATTACTCTGACATCTTTCCCTGTCTAAATGTAGTTCTAGATTTTGTGTGTCTGTATTCTTTGATGCCCCATTTTGGAACTTTGCCTACCTATCTACATATTTATTATAATATTGCATTATTGCCTTTTCGGAATAGCATATAAAAACCCAAAAATGAATTAGAAATAGAAAGCCAATGTAATGAAAGGTGTGATATATAGGGGAAAAAATAAACACAGATCTAATTTATTCTGCTTTTCTATTTTTGGTCTGCTCTGCTGATAGTTAGCTCTCCAACATCTCCAACCAACCTTTCCTCTCAACACATTTACTCTTCACATATTTGTTTTGCAATTTGAACCTTATTTATTCATTTCATACAAATACTTTCAAAACTATTTTCAGTTTTGTACTCTTATGTGCAGTCATTCCATATGTATTGACCCTATTTCTTGATGGTTAACCAGTTCCTTGTCAAGCTACATACTGTAGGACATAATTGAAGAAGCAACCATTAGGTAAATTTAATATTTAAAGCAAAAATTAAGAAGATAGTCTTAGTAACTCAATCCTCTTTTATTAGTGAATTCTTCCTGAGAAAGTCTCTTTGAAAGTTTTGAATCTTTTCTCCTGGGCTTTGTGCTATCCAGATTGAGCTACTATTTACTAGATAAACCATTAACAAACTTTCCCATCTGTTGTTAGCTAATATCTAGAGGTCCTTATGTTTCTTTTTGAACCTCTAGAGCATGTTTCACATTCCCACACTGTGTTCACTTTACAGGGCTATTAGGCAAGTTCTTGACTTAACAACCACAGTTGAGCCAAAATTTCCCATTACTAAGCAAGACAGTTGTTAAGTGAGTTTTACCCCATTTTTATAAACACTTTCTTGCCACAGTTGTTAAATTAATTCCTGCAGTTAGTAATATGGTTGTTAAGTGAATCCGGCATCCCCATTGACTTGCTTTGTCAGAATATTGCAATAGGTGATCAGACAATCCTTTGACACTTCATGGGCCATAAATACTTGTCAGTTACTAAACACCCAAGTTTTGATCATGTGACCATGGGGATGCTGTGAAGGTGTACCAAATGTGAAAAAGCATCATGAGTCATTTTTTTTCAGTGGGCGTGGCCAGCTCAACTCATGTCAGGGGTAGCCCGAGCGCTCTGCCAGTGAAAACGGGCTCCCGTGCTCTGTTTTTGCCTGCAATGGCCTCTGCAGTGGTGGCTTCCCCAAGCTCTGATTTCATTGGCAGAGATACTGCGGGCCAGTCCTTCAATATTTCTTGGGTGGCTCTGCGTGCCAGATCTAAGCACCCTGCGGGCTGGATCTGGTCCCTGGGCCTTGAGTTTGACACCCTGGTCCTATAGCTTCTGTCCTTGGTTTAATCAAATTGTTGGTACATTCTGTAGTTTTAAATATTGAAACAGGTTATCCCTGCATAAGTGATAATAGTTTTGTATGATTCCTATTAAAAATGCGGAGATTTTATGTTCTGGAGAGAGAATGATCATACTTCAAACATCAAATACAAAGAGTTTAAGCCTCCATGCCATGATAAATTAACTAGTGTTTGCAAATATAAAAAATAATGGGAATGTGTGGCTCAGTGATAATCAAGGAAGTAAATTTCACATTCAGAACAGAATGATCCTATATATGGGTAAATTTAACTACAAAAATCAATTTTGGTTATATATTGTTTTTCCTGATAATATAGTGTAGCAAAAAAAATGTCTTCCTACTGGTATTAGTGGTACCTTAAAACCAATTAGGCAATAGTTCACTGTACTTATTTTGGCTAGGTATTATAATGCGTTCTAAAGCTAAATAAGGCTTAAATGTAATTGATCCAATAAGAGTTGTGTTAATTGGATTAATATTAGAACATGTTCGTCCAACTAGTAAACTATAGAAATGTTATAAAACACTTGAACAGTAATCACAATACTTTGCATGGGAAAAAATGCGATTATTCAAAAGAGATTTCCTAAGTCAGAATTTAAAAACGTAAGTTAAAAGGGACAGTCAGGATGGAGAAAACAAAATCCTGTGAAACTGGTGGTTGAAGTTTGAATTGACTCAAGAATTCAATGACTAAAAGTTTGTAAATAATTGCAGAATATCTTATTTTGTTGCTTCCATTTTCCGTGATGAAAATGTCTTTGAAGCAAGCTGAAACTTTATTAAAATATGTCAGTGTTCTTTAGCCTTGGCAACTTTAAGTTTTCTGGACTTAAAGGAGACAAAAAATTTTCAGGGCCCCAAAACAAGAAGGTCCAAAGATATGGAACATGAGAGGTTAGCGAAGAGTATAAACGATATCTGGGAACTTCAAAAGAAAGAGAAGTGATATACTAATCTCCATTGTGGAAGTAGCTTTCTGAGCATCAAATGACAGAAGGATTTTTTTCAACTGATAGTAATAAAGGAACTTCACATTTCTAAAAGAAAAGTACTTCCCTTTGGAACTGTGCATGTTTTTTTTTATCCCTTTTCTTTTCCTGAAACTTGGAGAAAAGGTGGGGGGAAACTATCATGTAATTCTTAGTCACATTCATCTTAACAATGGTTCCATGGTATTAGCCATATAGCTTTCTTGGCAAGAGTACAAAAATAATGTCTTCTTGATTATTTTGCTGTATTTAATTTCAATTTGATATTGCATGGTGGTTTTTGTTTGCATACTAACCCGGGTTATTATTATTATTATAATAATAATAATAATAATAATAATAATAATAATAATAATAATAATAATAATAATAATAATTTTATATCCCGCTCTCTCTCCCCAAAGGGAGATGTTTATGTTTTCAAGTTTAGCCAAGGTTCATTGTCTTATCCCTTATATTGGCTTTTGAGAAATTGAATTAAAATTTAAATAAAAATAAGTTGAATGGTTTGCATATATATATATATATGGTTTCCTCTTTTGTGTTACAGAATTCAAGGAAGCCTTTTCACTATTTGACAAAGATGGAGATGGCACAATAACAACAAAAGAATTGGGGACAGTGATGAGGTCACTTGGTCAGAATCCCACAGAAGCAGAATTACAGGACATGATCAATGAAGTAGATGCTGATGGTAACTTTTATTTAAAATAATTCAGTAGTTAAAAGTTAACCACCATTAACACTTGGATATAACTAAAAGGAATTTTATTAATATATTCATTTTTTCCAGGAAATGGCACAATTGACTTCCCAGAATTTTTGACAATGATGGCAAGAAAAATGAAGGACACAGACAGTGAGGAAGAAATTAGAGAAGCATTCCGTGTATTTGATAAGGTATTCCAGATATTTTGATACGTTTTCAAAGTATTGTGTGCCTTAAACCAAGGGAAATTTTCACTTTGATAAGAACAAATTCTGTACTAATGCCAGTGAGCAATGACGTATTGTTTTCAGGGAATTACATTTGACTTTTAATGCAAGCCTTCTTAACTTGCAGACAATCTGTTGTATAACATTTTAGAAGAGTTGGTGCTACCAATAATAGTGCACTTTTTTTTTTCATTCCTGCCAACCCAATTAAAGTATGTAATTAATGTCAAATAAGGTCAGTAAATAGTTTGGTCTGTAATACAATCTAAAAACAAAGCTTTCCCAGGTATGCATATATAACCAATTTCATTGTAATTTTAGTACAATGAAAGATTATTATTATAAGAGTTCAAAAATAATGGAACAATAATTAACTCTTTAACAGTCTTAACTTCTTCAACTGTTCTTTGCAGTAGAAGCAAGTTATTTCTGATTCAGTAATTGTTAAAATATGAGTTTAAAAGAATGTAATATAATTAAAGTGACTACCAAATGTTTTCCAGGATGGTAACGGTTATATTAGTGCTGCAGAACTTCGCCATGTGATGACAAATCTCGGAGAGAAGCTAACAGATGAAGAAGTTGATGAGATGATTAGAGAAGCAGATATTGATGGTGATGGTCAAGTAAACTATGAAGGTAAAAGTTATACGTTGTTTTTAGTAACATAAGTTGTCTTGAATCTGTTAGCAAACAATCAAACCCACTGACCTTAACACACCTGTATAGTTAAGGCCGAAGAAGTGATCAAATGGCTTCTGTTTAAAAGCAGTAAAAACGCTTTCTTTTCTGTTGGCTAGAGAAGGCGCTTTTTTTTTTTTTTTTTTTTTTGCATTTGGCAGTCTGAAAAACCCAGTAAAAAAAACTATTTGCAATGTGCAGTTTCTCCTTTTGAGAGCGTACATTAAAATTGAGAGATAATACAAAGGAATAGCACTGTTAGAATCCAACTAATCTAACTTTTCCTCATAACACATAATTTCAAAGTTGCAATAAATTAGTTGCCAATCAGGTAAATAGTATTTCTAGCATCTGGCTAATCAAATAAAGATATTAGTGTTCTCATGCCCCCAATGTGATATCAGAAGATTGGCACCATTTTATTTTCTCTTTAGAAACAGGGATTCTCTGCAACAATAATAGTTGAGTAAATCATGTCTTTGTGCCAAATATATCTGCAAAGTGTCAATGTAAAGTTTTAACTGGAACTAAAAATAGAAAAGTGCTATTTGCATGCTTTATGGCTCTTAATTACTTGCTTATGATCTTTCAAAAATATTTTGTTATAAATATTGAAGTGCATGTTTATCTGGCCAGAAATAACATTACAACTTAGATCTAATCAAAAGTAGTTTTTATTTGATGTGAGACAGAAGATATATCAGTAGGGCTTGCAGTATATCAGCAAGGATTCTGACAGCCAGTTATTTAGCACAATTAAAGAGGTTGGTTTCTTTCTCTGCTTTCAATTATGTTTGAACAAAGACATTTGAGGTAAATTATAGGTTTTATACTGAGGGACTAAACTGTATTTAGGTCCTTGCTTAAGAAAAAATGTTCATTGTGTAACAGTTTTTGATAAATTGGTTATCGATCTGTAAAACTAGAGCACAAACATAAAAGTGGCCTATCTAATAATACTTTGTGATATTTAAATTAAAATGTTTAAATTACTTAAATAGAAACCTTGACAATTGTATCTGGAAAATGTATTTTAATGTGACACTTAAAAGATAAAACATTGAGTAACCAGCAAATTTTGGACATAACAAGGCTCAGTATTTTAGTTAGGTACCTTAAGAAAAAGCTGAACATCACAATATTGGTGAACAACTGACTTGTCGCTTTTTGTATGAATTCTTTGTGTATTAGAAAAAATTACTGCTAATTAAGTGAATGAAACATGATTAAAAATTAAAAATTATTTAGAAATAATAGCTTACTAAAGTGAACCTACTCTTGAAATCCATAAATGGTGAGAAGCACTACACAAATATTATACAGAAAACAAGATGGTAGTCTAAAACTGGTATAAATTCATTGGCTAAAATAGCATATTACTTGCTTTTTATTTGAATATTTACCCAGATACTTGAATGACATTATCATCTTTTTTTCTTCTACAGAGTTTGTACAAATGATGACAGCAAAGTGAAGACACTGCACAGAATGTGTTAAATTTCTTGTACAAATTGTTTATTTGCCTTTTTCTCTGTTTGTAACTTATCTGTAAAAGGTTTTCCCCTTCTGTTGAGAGAGATGCATGTATAGTAACAAACTCATTCCTCCATGTTTTCCCCTTTATCTGTCATCCTGATATTTTGGGAAAATGATCAAAGTAACAAATGTTTGCATGTGGCTTACTCTGGATATTTAAGCCCTTCCACACTTCTAAAGTTAGATGGTGTTGGTTAAATGAGGGATCATCTAGGTTATGCCTGTTGAAATTAGTTATTTTAGGAAATTTAGCATGTTGTTGAAATGTAGTCTTAACTCTGTGGACTATGGACAGTCAACAATATGGAACTTTAAAAAGTTTGCACTATTGCAAAACGGGTGTATTATCCAGGTACTCGTACACTATTTTTTGTACTCCTGGTCATGTACCAGAAGACATTTTCTTCTATAGTTACTATGCTTTTAAAAAACTTTTGTTCAGCCACTTATTTTAAAAAGAATCCGCTTATGGCACAACTTGCCTCAAATCCATTCCAAGTTGTATATTTGTTTTCCAATAAAAAAATAATTAACTCACATTGTCTAAATCTTTTTTTGAATGCTTATACATTATTTTTTAATGTGTCTACTTCTGAAATTAATCCTTGTACCTTTTAGACTTTAAATGAAGGTTGTGTTTAGGCATAGCAAAAGTAGCAACTTTTGCCTTCTAGGCTTCGACTTGGTTAAATTCTAGCATGGCATATAGCAAGGAATGGCAGTGATTTCAAAAGAAACATGGGAGAGATGGGCTGTACAGGAATGAGATTTGAAGGTGAAAGGTAATTTGAAGTGTGCATGAGCATGCATGCTGCAACTGTTGTCGTTCCCTTAAATGCATCAAAGATAAGTTTCTTTAAGGAATTTCAGGCAAGTATAGCACCCCTGAATCACCTTTATTCCTTTCAAATCTAGAAATCTATACAGTGAATATAGATAATATCAACAGTACAGTGCAAACATTTTAGGCAGTTGTGCAAAAATGCTGTAAATAATGCTTTCAAAAATATATTCTAATTGTTTTATTTTGATCAATATACAAATGCAAAGTGAACAAATGGAAGCAAAATCAAAATTTTGCTAGTTTTTTGCAAAAAAGAGAGGGCATGGATAGCCTTTAGGAAGCTTATAGAGTGCTCCTGAGGGAGGTGTAAATTTGAGCAAAAAACAGGCCGTTTTTTAATTTCTGCCCTCTCCAGCCCCCAGGAGCTGGAAATGCTTCCTAAAGGCTGTGCACAACCATTCTATTCTGTTGAAGGGGGCGGGGTTTCAGAAGGCAAAAAATGCTGTATTCAGTGTATAAGATGCACCCAGATTTTCAGCCTCTTGAGGGAAAAAGGTGTCTTATACTGTACTCTGAAAAATATGGTAAACTGATATTTGGGGTGGGTTACCTTTTGTTTCAAATCAGCTTCAATTCTTGTACATATCCCAAAATCAGGGATTTTGGAGGATTAGCAAATTAACCAATTATACCAAGCAGGTGTTAATAATTCCATATGTAGGTTGAAACACAGTCATTAACTGAAACAGAAACAGCAGTGTAGAAGGCTTAAAACTGGGTGAGGAACAGCCAAATTCTGCTACTGAGGATGTGGAAGATAGCTTTGTGTCACAGGTCATACACCATGGCAAAACAGCACAGAAACAAGACACGTGGTTATAGTGCATCAACACAGTAATTGCATGGCAGATTGTAAAGCAGACGGATTCAGAGATGTGCTGTGCAAGGTTTTTTGCAGAAGCACAAAGAATCAGGTAACATTGAGGACCATAGACACAGTGGTCAGCCAAGAAAACAATGCAGCAGATGAAAGGTACATCAGGCTTACTTACCTTGAACATAGGAAGATGTCTAGCAGTGCCATTGGCAGAGCAGTGCATAAATGAGTGGGATCCAAGTACTCCCATCTACTATCCAGAGAAGTCTGGCCAGAAGTGGTCTTTGTCAAAGAATTGTGGTCAAAAAGCCATACCTCCAAAGTAGAAATGGACTAAATGACTCAACTGGGGTGCATAAAAATGGCAGCAGATGCTCTGGACTGCAATCAAAATTTGAAAGGTGGCTTTAACAGGAAGCAGTTTACTGAAGAGCTGGAGAGCAGTACAATAATGAGTCAGCAGGCAACAATGAAGAGCATGGTGGAGGTTCCTTGTAAATTTGGGGCTGCATTTATGCAAATGGAGTTGAAGATTTAATCAGGATCAGTGGCGGTGTCAATGCTGAGAAATACAGGCAGATACTTATCCATCATGTCATACCATTAGGGAGGCATGTGATTGGCACCAAATTTATTCTGCAGCAGCACGACCTAGAGCCAATGTCCTTAAGAACTACAGTGTAAAGAACAAGAAGTTGTGGAAGTGATAGCTTAACCCCCATAGAGAGCTCATCTCAATACCATTGAGTCTGGGATTACATGAAGAGACCAAAGGATTTGAGGCAGCCTACATCCACAGACGATCTGCAGTTCTCCAAGATGTTTGAGGGAACCTTGCTGAGTTCCTTCAAAAATGGCAAATGCATCTAGAAGAATGGATGCTGTTTGAAGGTAAAGGCTGGCCCACCGAATTTTGATTTGATTTGGATTTCTCTTCTGTTCATTTATTTTCCATTTTGTTAATTGATAAAGCTATTAACACTTCTATGTATTTCTGAAAGCATTCTTAATTTATAGCATTTTATACAACGGCCTAACACTTTTGCACAGTACTGTACATCTCAATGTCTAATATTGGAATTGGTGTAATTATATGAGAAATGTGTACTTGTATTTATTAATTACATTTGCTGTCCATCTCCCCACAAGGTGACTGGATGCTTTACAACATTGAAAGTGTGTGTGTGTGTGTGTGTGTGTGTGTGTAGTATAAAATCACATTAAAGTACGATAAAATGCAAGTTATAACTAAAGGTGGGAAAGAAGGAAGCAGAATATACAGAGTGGGGTGGGGTGGGGTGGCGACTTCTATTAGATGATCAGCCACCTCCAGTGATATTCCTCCATTGGTACCTCAGGCTCTTAAGGGAAAGTCAGGCGGGTGAGAGCCAAGCAAATTCTGTACTGATGCGTAGTTGTGTAATGAAGACAAACTGATATGGGTTATTCATTAAAGCTGCCCCACTGAGTGGGAGTTAATACATTGCATCACAGTTGTGATTGTGATATTGCTAATAGCTTAAAAAGGAGTTAAGGGCACTGATGTACCCCTTTCTTCAAAAGTTTGACCAGCACATCAGTTTTGTTAGTCATGCCACAAGTTGGGAGCCGAACACAACAAAAACCTACTTCTAGACTGCAATACACTTAAGACCAAGAAGTAAAAATGATTGGTTGCCGCTTCAAAGGTCGAAAAAGTCTACCAACAGCTACAGAGTCTATGGAAAGGCTGAATGTGAGTGATGCACTTTGTTTTCACTTGGGCTGTGTTCCAAAGGAAATTTATCAAAATTTTCTGGATCAATGGGCACATGATTTCTGCTACATTTGTTTTATGTCTCAGAAAATAGTTATACTGCTAAGTACAAAGCACAGGTAAGCCAAAAGACTGGGTGCAGTACTTTCTGCCCCTATCCTCTAAACTTTTTTAATGGACAAATTTAAATGTTAGTTGATGCTACTATTTTTATTTTGTAAGAATGCCTTTGGAACCATGCCAGGAACAGAGATGATTCTTTATCTTACCAGGTGAAAAAAAGCTAATGATATTTGTTGAAATAGAATAGGCACTTAAGCAGAATGCCTACTCCTGGAAAATGCAACCATTTGGGAAGCTCACGGAGTATTGCTCCTTTCCCTACTACCCTGCTGATCTTTACTATTTTTCTGAGCAACAATGCACATCTTTTGATTTACATGACATTTTTTGTTTTTAAAGAGGTTTTTCAAAATTGTAGGATGAAGCAAAAGGGGCAGGAAATCAACAAACACCAGCAGTTTTATGATAAACACCGGGGACCTTGGTTCTATTAGAACAGAGGTCTTCAAACTTGGCAACTTTAAGACTTGTGGACTTCAACTCCTAGAATTCTCCAGCCAGCTATGCTTGGCAACTTTAAGACTTTAAACTTGGCGACTTCAAGATTTGTGGACTTCAACTCTCAGAACTCTCCAGCCAGCAATCCCGACCCCATTTTCTTTTAAACAAAAAATAGATTTTATTCCAAATAAGTCACAATTTGCCGTTTATCTAAACTTTAGTACCACCTTCAAGGCTGTTGCTTCTAATATCATGTCTGGTCCTCACATAGTTAAAGGCGTTCTTAAAAAATAAATAAAGTTAGTTTCAATGTAACATAACCTTCCTCCCCATTGAAAGGTTTACACAGAGGATCAGGAGTGGAAAATACTGAAACCATCTTTTGGCATGCCAGTGTTTTTTTATTTGGTAATATGTAGCATGATAACTAAAAATGCAGAGCCCTTACTTCATTATAAATTTGTGGGTCACTCTCCCTATAACCCATTTCATCAGTTTGGATGTAGAAAGGGGGATTAATAATATCAGCTAGTAAACTATCCATGTAAATGAAGGATTAAGATGGATGCTAATATAAAATCAATAATGGAAGGGATCATTCAAATGTAGTATGTTATAATTTTTTTTGACCTAAAATACATAATTCTCTCTGTGTGTACAACTGATGTGTGACTCTGACCATGAGCTCACAATCCACTTAACTGAATTAACTGGGGAAGTACCAAAATAGGTGAAAAGCTCCCATTCATTTAACTTCCCTTCTCCCCAGTAATAAAATGTAGCTTGGGCACATCCAGCCACAAACAGGGTTAAGCTAACTCCATATAGTAATATCTTTGGAACACCTAGCATAGGTACCAGCATAGAATGAAGAATTGGAAAGAACTTAAAAATCATCCAGTGAAATTCCCTGCTCAGTGCAGGACCACCTGGTAAAGCATTGTGGACAAATGGCTATTTGTAGTTGCTAAACTATTCCATTGATTGACAACTATTACCACCAGCAAGGTTACTCTAATACTTAACATGAAATCTACCCCCCTGTTGTTTCAGCTCACTTGTTCTAGTCCTGTCTGATTCTGCCTTGTCCCCTTTTCACAGACGTCTGGACATTTGAAGATTGCCATTACATTTCTTCTCAGTCTTTTCTTCAGGCCAATATTTCCAGTTCCTCTTACCTTTTCTTCATAGGACTTGGTTTCCGGTCCCCTTACTACCTTGGTATTGTCCTCCAAATGCCAGGTGTTTTTTTTTTCCATCCACTGTTGAGAACTGCAGTGCCAAGAACTGGAAATACTATTCCAAACACTGTTCCAAGGCAGAATCAAATGAGACAATTATATGGAGTTGATGCTCACCCAGTTCATTCAATTGTTACCTGTTATAGTACCTAGATCCTTTCCCCAAGTTTTTCTACCAGACCAGGTCTTCCCCACATACCTGTGCCTTTCATTTCCTCCTCTCTAGATGTAGAACTTTGTATTCAACCCTGTTAAATATGATTTTGTTCATTTTGACCCACTGCTTAAGGCTGTCTAGAGCTTTATGAATTTTATCTTGCCATTTTGATAATCATCTCATCAGTCTGTTCATTCAGGTCATCAGTAGAAATGTTAAACAATCCAAGTCCCAGGATTGGGTCATTTAATACAACTTTTGAAGTGATGTAGAGCCTCTCCCTTGGGGAGGGGAGATGTCCTCTCCCTGGGGAGAGGACGCGGTATACAAAATTAAATATTATTATTATTATTATTATTAATTTATGAGTACACTCTGGGTGCAGTCATTTAGCCAATACAATTATATCATCTAATCTCCCCTCCTCTTTTTTGTATCTCAGAGTTAAACTTGATTCCTGGTTAGTATATGGACAAGACCATGCAGTTTTCTTCCAATGACTTCAGAATTGATTTCCTATTGCCCCCTTGCTAGAGTTAAGAGAGACAGTGACTGACCCAAATGTTTTGCAGAGGTCAAAATACTCTATGTCCATTGTGTTTCCCTGATAACTCTGTCAAAAAAGAAGATATTTGACTTATTTGTGACAAACCCCATTAGCATGGGCATCTATAAACCTTGCAAGGTAGTCCAGACCAGAAGCACAACCAGGAGAGTACTAGCTCTTTTTTTATTGTAAAGTTACATTAAACAGAATCCTGGATTTCTCCCATCTTTTATTCTCCAGAAAACTGGAGGCATCGTTTACATGCCAGTTGTCTCATCTACAGCTCTCCCTCCTATCTCCCAAGGTCACTCTCACATTCTATTAGATCTGAAGGGTTGGGCAAAGGGAATAATGCCCTGTATAATTACACAATCACTGAAATGCTGGAATTTACATACATGTGTCAAATGTTCTGACACAAGCATATAATTGGGGTATTTGCATGATTATGTAATGGTATGTTAAGGCTCAACTCATTCTGTGCTTTAGTTTCTGCCAACTTCTTGTTTCCTTCTTTGGTTATACATCCCTGCTATTTTCTATTTTTTTCTTTTCAGCATTTTGCAAACCCTGTGTTTATCTACGCTGGTGTCTTTAGATCTCTCCCGTTTTAATTTCCACTGTTTGCAATTACAGCTTCAATAGCCCATTTTTCAGAATTTCTCACCCTTTACAGAAAGTTTTCCCGTTCAGAATGTCAAGCTATTGGATGGCTTCACCAAAATCCATTTTTCTCAAATCTAGTATGCAAGTATTTTCCCTATCTTTGATAGCACAAGTTCAAGGATAACAAGAACACTTTCTCTCCTTTCTGGTCACCTTCACTTCTTCAGGTAATTCCTTCCTGTTGGTAAGGTTTATGTGTGGTATAGCACAGGGGTCTCCAACCTTTGCAACTTTAAGTCTGAAGGACTTCAGCTCCCAGACTTCTCCAGCCAGCAAAGCTGGCTGGAGAAGTCTGGGAGCTGAAGTCCTTCAGACTTAAAGTTGCAAAGGTTGGAGACCCCTGGTATAGCAGACTCCCCTTGTTCCTTCTTTGAGCTTCTAACAAATGAGATTGCCAAAAGAGGATAACATTTTGGGAAACTCTGACTCTTGGCAGAGTGAAATCTCCCATTGTCGTTATTATCTTTTTAAAAAGTTTATCAGACCCAATAAGATTCATCCAAATCTTTCACCTGTCTATGTAGTATTTCCCTCCATGGGGTAAATAGGGCTTGAGAAAGCAAGCCTCCCTATTATCAAAATCATTGTCAGTCCATAACATACCTTTAAAATATAAATTTGCTGCAGTTCCTAAAGTCAGTCCTCACTGAGCTTTGTAAATGCTCCAACAATCACAAGGTGGTGGCAAAGAGATACACACACAACCCCCACCCCCACCGTTTGCTGCCATTCCATGGACATCTGATTTTTTACAGTCCTAGATCAGGTTTCACTCATTGTCCTGTTTTTGGTAAATAGGAAATGGTTAGAGATGTCATAAAACCTCAATAATCATTTGAGGAAGGATTTTTGGAACAACAGACACCTTTTGGAGAAAAAGTGAGACCGTCATGTTTTCCAATTGGTGATTCTGATCTCCTTTGTGTCTCAACATGCTGCCAGAAAGGTCTGCATGTGTGAATGGGCTAATCTCTAATTGGACTATGCTGTGGCATCAGTGTCTATTTATCTACATATCTTAATACCAAGTTATGTGAAAAGAGAATTTACAAGCCAACCAACTTGCTGAAAGAGCAAAACAGGAGTGGATGCCTTAGGACTAGACAGAACAGGGTTTAAATATATTCAATTTGTCTCGTTTTAGTTTAGAAGGTCATTAAGGGAGGGATAATTTGCTTGTCGTAATGAACAGATTTTTTTATATCCACCTGTTGCTTCTGATTGACATTTTCACAGGTTTATGAGGAAAAAACCTGGCACTAACTCCTTTTCGGGAGTTTACAAATTGTCAGGTCCTGGCCGGAATGCTGCCTTTCCGAAGGGGAGGAGGATGCTTCTTGGCATTGAATATTTTGAATGCTTTCCCTTTTGCTGAAACCACATGTGAATTAAGGAGGGGGGGCTGAGCCATCAGGACTGACTCCCTCCCACCTGGTTCCAGCCTGTTTCCCAAGGTCGTGGTGTCCCGAAGATGACCTTCTACCGTGATGGTGAACCTATGGCACGCGTGCCAAAGGTGGCACGTGGAACCATATTTTCTGGCATGCCAGCCATCAGCTCCAGCAAACCTTCGTGCACCAGCCAACTGGTTTTTCACCCTTTTGAAGGGACGGGGGAGGCCGTTTTCGCTATCCACAGACTTTAGGAAAGCCTCTGGAGACTGGGGAGGGCAAAACACAGCCTCAACAGACCAACTGGAAGTTCAAAAATGATCCATTTCTAGTTTCCCAAGGGCCGGGGGAGGCCGTTTTTGTTCTCCCCAAGCTTCAGGAAAGCCTCCAGAGCCTAAGGAGGTGTCGTGCGTTTATGCGCACAGGGTTGTACACACATGCGTAGGTGAGTGGGGAGGATTCAATTGGTGTGGGCTCACAGGCACAGACAATACCGTGCCCACACGCAATTTTGGCACATTGTAAGAAAATAACACCTTTGCGACATCGTATTGGCCACTGTTGGACATGGGGCACTGGGTAGGTGTTGCGCAGGGGAAATTAACAACGCTTCACGCAGGAATCGTCAGACTCTGCCTGACTCCCCCTGAGTAAATGTTCCTTTTAAAATACCAATTGTTTCCAGAGTCATACTTTCCTGCGAGGATAGCCGAGGCAGGTCCTTACACAAATACTCATTTCTCAACTTGAAAGCAGAAACCCATTCTTAAAATCTTGTCTTAATTCTTTATCTGAGGCTGCGTTTTGTTCCCAGATGCTTGTATTTTCTTTCAAGTAAGAATGCTCAAATCCTTAGCACGTGGATTGTGATGTCACAGACAACTATTGCTGATTCGATGCAATTATCCTCTAAAAAAACCCAGAGGGAGAGCATGGTTGGCAGCATCTTGGGCAGTAAAGCAAGCAAACATTCTCCAGTAAATGTTCTACGGCTATCTTATTGCAATTGTAGCTCTTATTATATTTTCTCTTGTAAGGGCAAACCTTTTAAATGTATGGTAAAACTAAACATTTCATAAATGAGACTTCTAGTGACTTCCTGGAGACATCCTTAAAGTTTTCTTGGCAGCAGCATGGAAGAATTCTGCCAATTTTTTCTTCAGGCTGTTTTTCAAGTTCTTAATCTAGCCCTAAAGCCCTTCACTTCCTGGTCTTCCATTTAAGTTCTGATCAGATTGTCACCTTGCTTCAGTAATCAGCCCTGTTTGGTTAGATGCTGAACCTACTGCTATTCTACATATGAAACCATTTTAACTTCTCCCTGGAAAAAAAAATTAATATGCCCACTTACACTTAAAGTCGTTCTTTAACAATCCTGAATTTTTTTTCTAGGTAGTAGAACATGAAAATATATATTGCAGAGATACATGGTGGAGAGACTCACTAAAGGTATGTAATATGATATCTATTTGTTCTTGTGTTTTTAATTCACAAGCATAAACAATATCAATGTATAATAGTCAATGTATTCCGCAGCAGACCTCCTCGCCCTGTGGGAGTCCCCTCTCTCGCAGGTTTGGCCCTCAGCTCTAACGAGGGCCCGCCTCAATGACGGATTTGTGAATCTTGAGAGGTGGCCAAAAAGGAAGTTAAGGGGTTTTTAATCTAAATTTTTAATTGGATTTTTAAGGGGTCCCAGGGAGGGGGGAAGGTTTATTGCGATAAGGGGAGTGGGTCTGGGACTTACCCCACACCCACGGGATGATACTCCCAGGCCGGTCCACAGTCCCAACGGAGGGGACATAGGGTCTGATGTTGGGGGAAGGGTGGCGGGCCATTTAACCGAGGGCCACATTATCAGGACGGTGCATGGGAGGGATAGAGAGTGTTGGAACCCTGGACCACATTTTGTTGGAGGGCGCACCCGCTATTTATGAGCGGTTGCGCGCTCCGGTCCCCACGGCTTTCCTTGCAATCCAGGAGGTCTGGGATCTCAGAGCCCGGGCCCTAAGCTGATGTTGTGTAATGCCAGGTCCATGGTCAGCAAAGCCCCCCTCATTTATGACTTGGTGTCAGAGGGGGAGCCGGACCTGGTGGGTATCACGGAGACCTGGTTGGGCACAGAGGGGGGAGTGCCCCTAGTGGAAATGTGCCCACCGAGTTACCGGGCATTCCATCAGCCACGGGCCCAGGGTAGGGGTGGGGGGTGGCAGTTGTTATTAAGGAGAGTCTAGAGCCGAGGGAGACCACTGTGCTGCAATCAGCCGGTTGTGAGTCCCTATGTGTGAGGTGGGGTCGCGGGAGGCAGTTGGGCTTGTTGATTGTGTACCTGGCTTCCCGCTACGTATCAGAAGCCCTGCCTGAGCTTCTCGATGTAATAGCTAAGGTGGCGGTTGACACCCCCAGACTATTAGTCATGGGGGATTTCAACCTGCCATCAGCAGGCGAAACATCCGAGACGGCCCGGGAGTTCATGGCTTCCATGACAGCCATGGACCTGACCCAACTAGTTCACGACCCCACACATACCGGGGGACACACACTGGATTTGGTTTTCATCTCCGGCCAGTGGATGAGTGATCTTGGATTAGGGGATTTAGTCATCGAGCCCCTGTCATGGTCAGATCACTCTCTCCTCCGGCTCGACTTTCCAACCGCTACTCCCCACCGTGCGGAGGCAGAACCTGAAATGCTAAGGTGATTCCACCCCAGGCACCTGATGGACCCAGAGAGGTTCCAGATGGAGCTTGGGCCAATACCTGAGACCCTGACCCGTGACTCGACTGAGGACCTAGTGGCCGCCTGGAATAGTGCGGCCATGGGGACCCTGGATCGGGTCGTGCCCTTGCGGCCTCTCACTCGGCGCCGATCCACCTTGGCTCCCTGGTTTTCCGAGGAGCTGAGGGTCATAAAGCACTGAAAGAGATGGCTAGAGAGCAGTTGGAGGTCCACTCGCACCGAATCTGATCGGACACGGGTAAGGTTGCATTTCCGGACCTACCTTGTGGCGATAAGAGCGGCGAAGCGGGATTACCTCTCCGCCCTCATCGCATCTGCAGATAACCACCCTGCCGCCCTGTTTAGAGTGACCCGCTCCCTCCTTCACCAGAGGCCGCGGGAAGCTCCTTTACAGGGTCGTGCAGAGGAATTTGGGACTTATCTGCATGATAAAATCGTTCAGATCCGGAGTGAGTTGACCTCCGATTGGGATAGTCTGGGCGGACTGACAGAGGCAGGTCTTGAGACCATTATTTGGGAGGAGTTTGATCCTGTGACTCCTGATGACATGGATAGGATACTGGGGCAGCTGAATGCCACCACATGTTTATTGGACCCGTATCCCTCCTGGCTAGTACTGGCCTCCCAGGAGGTTACACAAGGCTGGCTCCAGGGAATTATCAACGCTTCTTTGAATGAGGGGCTCCTACCGGCCGCCTTGAAAGAGGCGATCATGAGGCCCCTCCTCAAGAAGCCCTCCCTGGACCCAGCTGTATTAGCCAACTATCGTCCGGTCTCCAACCTTCGTTTTCTTGCGAAGGTTGTTGAGAGTGTGGTGGCAAGACAGCTCCCCCGGCACCTGGAGGAAACTGTATATCTAGACTCGCGACAGTCCGGTTTCCGGCCCACGTACAGCACAGAGACGGCATTGGTCGCGTTGGTGGATGATCTCTGGAGGGCTCGGGATAGGGGTCATTCCTCTATCCTGGTCCTATTAGATCTCTCGGCAGCTTTCGATACCATCGACCATGGTATCCTATTGCACCGGCTGGAGGGGCTGGGGTTGGGAGGCACCGTTCTGCGGTGGTTCTCCTCCTACCTCTCTGACCGGTCGCAATTTGTGTTGGCAGGAGGGCAGAGGTCGATGTCTAGGCCCCTCACATGTGGGGTGCCTCAGGGGTCGGTCCTCTCACCCCTCCTGTTCAACATTTATATGAAGCCGCTGGGTGACATCATCCGTGGTTTTGGGGTAGAATTCCATCAGTACACTGATGACACCCAGCTGTACATCTCTACCCCTGACCACCCCAACGATGCCGTTGAAGTGATGTCCCAGTGCCTAGAGGCTGTGCGAGCTTGGATGGGGAGAAACAGGCTTCAACTCAACCCGTCCAAGACCAAGTGGCTGTGGTTTCCGGCATCACAATATAGCCAGTTGGTAACATCTCTGGCTATCGGGGGCGAGTTACTAGCTCCCGCGGAAAGGGCACGCAACTTGGGCGTCCTCCTGGATTCCCAGCTGTTGTTGGATGTCCATCTGACGGCCGTGGCCAGGGGGGCCTTTTATCAGGTTCACCTGATACGCCAGTTGCGCCCCTTTCTAGATTGTGATGCCTTACGCACGGTCACTCAAGCCCTTGTCACCTCCTGCCTAGACTACTGTAACGCTCTCTACATGGGGCTCCCCCTGAGGTGCGCCCAGAGGCTCCATCTAGTCCAGAACGCAGCCGCGCAATTTTGGGAGTGTCAAGATACTCCGATATAACACCTCCTGCGCGAGCTGCACTGGCTGCCTGTGGCCTTCCGGGTGCGCTTCAAGGTGTTAGTGACCACCTTCAAAGCGCTCCATGGCATGGGACCTGGTTATCTGCGGGACCGCCTTCTACCACATACCTCCCTTAGACCTGTCCGCTCTCACAGGGTGGGCCTCATCAGGGTGCCGTCTGCCGGACAATGCCAGCTGGCAGCCCCCAGAGCGAGAGCCATCACTGTGGCAGCTCCTGCCCTCTGGAATGGCCTTCCACCCGACCTCCGCATGATCACAGACCTGCGCCTCTTCCACCGGGCTCTAAAAACATATCTCTTTCACGAGACCGGCCTGGCATAGCTATAAATTTTAAACTTATTTTAGAAATGGGTTTTAATTGACAATTTTAGCACGGGTGCAATTTAATTTAATTTATTTTTAATATCCTGTATTTATTGTTTTTTACATTTATTCCTTTCCTGTGTGCCGCCCTGAGTCCAAACTGGAGATAGGTGCGGGGTATAAATTTGATGACTAAATAAATAAATATCAAAGTTGTATAGCTGCCAAAATATTGCATGTTACTGAATTATATTGGAATTTGGGAACTAGTGCAATTAAGACAAGTGAAGTTATTTAATAGTTTTGCATTCCCATTCTTGAATAAAGTAGAATTTAGGGATATCATGTGATAGTTTAGAACAGCCTTCCCCAACCTGACATCCTACAATTTTCAAAACTGGTCATGTTAGTTTGGAATTTTGATAATTGTAGCCTAATATATATGGAAGGCATGAGATTAAGACAAGCCAATTGGGAATTATTCTTAACCTATGCTATTATAAATGCTACTGCAGGCATATTCCTGGAGGTACAGTGATCCCTCGTTTTTCGCGGCTTCATGTTTCGTGGCTTCAGTGCATCGCTGGTTTTTCAAAAACACAGAAAAAAAATGCATCGGTAGGAGGCAAGCGCCCCCTAGTGCTTGCTTTAAACGATGTCCACCAACTCAAGTTTCCGGTGCGAATCCTACTTCGCGGTTTTTCAGTTTTCGCGGAAGGTTCCGGTCCCCATTAACCGCGAAAAACGAGGGATCACTGTATCTAGTTCTGTGAGCACAGAATGTTGTAGTAATTAGTCCTTGAGATGAGTGGTGTGATTCAATTTTTTTTACTACTGGCATCTTGGTGGGCGTGGTATGGAAAGGATACTGTAAAATATCCATTCCCATTCCACTCCAGGGGAAGGATACTGTAAAATCTCCATTCCCTCCCAACTCCAGGGGAAGGATACTGCAAAATCTCCATTCGCTCCCCACTCCAGGGGAAGGATACTGCAAAATCTCCATTCCCTCCCCACTCCAGGGGAAGGATACTGCAAAATCTCCATTCCCTCTTCACTCCAGGGGAAGGATACTGCAAAATCCCCATTCCCTCCTGATCAGTTGAGACTTGAGAGGCAGAGAATAGATGGGGGGTGGGCCAGTCAGAGGTGGTATTTATCATTCCTCCGAACTACTCAAAATTTCCACTCTCTAGAACTGGTCAGAACCTGCTGAATACCACGTCTGCTTGAGATGCATTAATATGGCCCCCTCCTATAATCTAGATACCCCTATTAATCATTGAAAATAAAGGACTTGCTTCTCTCCATCCCATCCTTCGCAAAATGCTTTCCACTGAGATGTCTATATTGACAAGGGATTGTTCAGTTTACAGTCTGTGGCCCAGCAATAATAAAGAATTAATGTTAGAATAAGCTTCCCTAGATTCCCCTCTAAGGTCTGAGCTACTTCCTGCAAGCTTTTGATTTTTTTTGCCCTAGATAGACCTTTGCCATTCCTCCAATTCTATTTCTGTGAATCCTTTATTTCACATTATAAATCAACATTGATCTACTAGCCTCTTTTCTCTGTTATTTCTGCTTTTTTGTTGACCTGGACAACGATTGATCTGATCTTTTTCTAAATAACTGAATAAAAATATTTTCCTTGTCTTGCAAGCCATATATTTGAATTGAGCCACAGATGCTGTAGGATGCCTGAATATTTAACATTTAGACACTGGGTTTCTGTGTTAAGTCCTTGAATTATTAAAGGAAATTGAATGAAATAAGAAGTGGTGAGCTATCCAAATGAATTATTAGCTCGTAAGTGAAATGTGTCCCCAACTAAACTGTCCTTTAGAAGATTTGCTATCATTTCTTGCAAGAGGACCATTACCTACATTGTCGGTTATGTTAATTTCCCTGGGGCACCAAGAATGGTCAGTCTAGCCCAGTGTTTCACAATCTCAGCAAGATGAGCTGAGGAATTTTGGGAGTTAAAATTCACACATCTTAAATTTGCTGATCAACTTCAGCAAAAATAATAATAATAATGATACATAATGATCTGCTGAAAGACACTGCTGAAATCCACATTTATATTTTCAGATATGCGAAACATGTCATACATGCATTGTTTCTTTTTACTAGCCAACCCCAATCCCAGGGTCTTATCCTGTACGAGATTTTCTTGAAGAAGCTCAGTTGAACCCAGTGAAAGCGACCTATAATTTTAAAGGTGAAGGGAGAAAAAGAGCGTCCATCTATCAGCAACTACCTGATTTGACCTTGCCAAATACTTTCATGTACTATCCTCCTTCATTTGTGGAACTGGCAGAGAAAAAACCTGCTACTTATTCCTTTAAGAGTACTTCAAGGCAAAGCAACTATCCCGCCAGCAGAGATAAGGTAAAATGAAGTTAGAAATGGGGCCCTATAACAATAATTGCCATTTTAAAAGAAAAGGTGCATAGCAAAAATATGGTTTTGGATATCTCAGGACTTACCATTAATATCCAGATCCTGTCTTATATCCCAATGGGAAGTCCTTCAAAGTGGGTTTAATGGCCAACAAATAAGGAGCAGGGAATAGAAAACCAGAGAGAATTAGAAATGGAATGGAGAATCTCAAAAGAGGCTATCCCCATCACCTTAGAATAAATGACTAACCATAATAGTACAATCTGGCTGACAATCCAATAAACAAATAATAATAATGTCCACTCAGACATTACCTTGACGTGGTTGTGGGGCTTGTGTGCTTTAAGGAGAATGAGAGCTAGTTCAACCATAGTCTTCTCATTCGAAGGTCAGACAAAGATGGCCTTTTCCATAAAAAATATGGTGAGACATAATTTACAGAAACTTATAGCAGCTCAGTCATTGCCCAAGGAATGAGAAGGAATCAGAAAAAAACAACAACCAAAAGCTAGTGGATCAATGTCTATTTATAATACAAACTAAGGTACTCTCAGAAGTAGAATTGGAAGAACTACAAAGGTCTATCCAGGGCAAGGAAATCAAAGCCTTGCCAGAAGTAGCTAAATGGTAGAGGGAAACCAGGCAAAGTTGGCAGTAGAGGGGGCCAACATAGCTGTTGAATTGTTTTTACTCCCAAACCAGGTACTCTCTCATCTTCCAAAGTCCTCTAACTAAAAGAGGAACTGGAATAAAGAATAATTGAGTGTCTTGAATAGCACATAAACAACTGAATAAGGTTGGCCACATTTAAGTTCATTACAAAGAAGCAGCTAGCACAAATTTTAAATGATGCCAATACTGTAATATCAAACATGAGCAACTACTCACTACAAGAACCAAACCAACTAATATATAATACAGCTGCAGTTATAACTGACAATTTGGGCTGCAAAATCAACAAACAAGAAAAAAACACCAAACAGTACACCACCCAAATGGAAGGTCAGGCTGGAAAATAAGATCAGTATGTTAAGATCAGATACAAGCAAGCTAGTACAGATGAAAGAAAGGTAAAGAGCCACAAGACCCAAAAGAAAAAGAAAAAACCCTGATCAAGAAATATTACCTAGAATCAAGGAAAAGTAAGGAAACACAGGAGATCAGCAGATATAAAGTTCAAGCAGAATCTCTAATTTCAGTCGAAATTGTAATAATAACAGAAATGGTGAAGACATGAGCAAAGAAGATCAAGAATTGCTCAGAAATTTTTTATACCCACTTGTTGCCAAGCAGTTTAACAACAAGCTCCAAGAAAGTGAAACTGAAGATTGGTTAACATCTGATAATGAAAGATCCAACCTTGCATCAGTCCAATTAACTGCTTACCAACAATTTTTAAATTACTAATTGGCATGATAACTGATGTAGTCCAACAGCATCTAGCTCAGGGGTGTCAAACTCACATCGTCATGATGTCATCACATGACATATCACATGAGTTTTTCCCCTTCACTAAATTGGGCATGGGCATGGCCAGCACGTGATGCATTCAGCCCCAGTTTGTGAGTTTGACAGCCCTAGTCTAGCTGGAAAAAAAACCTGGCATTACCTGAGTAGAAAATAAACTACCCCAACAGCAGAAGAGCAAAAGATCAGTTCCTAATTGATAAAATGATTTTGGGAAATTGCAAGAGAAAGAAGACGAAATTGAATGTACCTTGGATTGATTACAAGAAGGCATTTGACTCCCTGCCACATGACTGAATAATCAAGTGTCTGGAAATAAGAAATAGAAAGAGGAATCTTTCAAGGACACTCACTCTCATCTCCATTGCTTATCATTCCACTGATTTCCCCGTCAACGATACTGAATAAGTCAAGCTAGAAACATCAAAAATATCTGCCAGGCTATGCTACCTCATTTACATGGATGATCTGAAGCTGTGTGGAAAAACACCATCTCAAATAGAATTGCTGCTCATCATCATATATACTGCCAAATTATTCCAATGGAATTCAGATTAGACAACTATGCCACCCTCATCATCAACAGGGGAAAATAGTCAAAACTGAAGGAATCAAGATGCCCTGTGGAAATAATATCAAGAGTTTGGATGAAGAAATACGTGGGCATCTTTCAAACTGACAACAACAAGCACACTGGAGTCAAAAAGAAGATTAGAAGTGAATATAGTATGAGAGGGAAGAAGATCTTAAAATCTAAACTCAATGGAGGAAGTGCCATCAAGGCAATTGACTCCTGGGCCATTCCAGTCATTAAATACACAGCTGGAATAGTGGATTGGACTCAAGCAGAACTGAAAGCCCTGGACATATAATGACTATGAATCATGTCCTTCATCCATGCAGTGATGTTGACAAACTCTATTTATCAAGAAAAAGAAGGTTAGTGGGGAATGTTGCAAATACATCAGACAGTAGAAGAGAAAAAAGTTTATTGGAAGAACATTTGAAGGGCAGTGAAGAAAATAGCATGCCATTTATTTATTTTATTTTATTAAATTTATAAACCGCTCCACTCTTCCTGCAGGGACTCGGAGCGGTGTAAGCCATGAAGGCTTACTGAATACTGGAGAGACAAAACTGGCCTACCAGAAAGACCAAAAGAAAAATAGAAAAGAGGCACACGGCAAAATAAAGTATTACACGAGCAATACATGAAAACTAACAGGCAAAGCAACTAAAAGCAAGACCTGACAATGACTCAGAGCAGGAAAGTTCTGGTTGCAAAGACCAGGTCTTAAGAGCAAATGCATACAAAGTCAGATTTGAGAGGACAGCAAGAGACAGCAAATGCATCCCTGCAAAGAAGCTAAGGAAAAAATGGATCACTTAGTTAACTGCTGCAAGAAGATCCTACAGACTGATTACAAATAATGACTTGAGAAAGTAACAACTATGGTGCATTGGAATATCTGCAAGGAATACAATTTGCTTCAAGCAGGAACTGGCGGGACCACAAAATAGGCAATGTAATAGAAAATAAAGAAGCTAAATTGCTCTGGGACTTTAGAATTCAAATAGACAATGACCTGCTACACAACATTCCAGATTTAATAATTGTTGCTAAAAAAAAGACAAAGTCTGGATAGTGGCCACATGCTGCCTTCCCGAGCTCCATTTTCACTGGCCGAGGGTTGCAGGAAGCTGTGGCAGCCGAAAATGGAGCTTGGGAGCCCATTTTTGCTGGCAGAAGCACCGCAGGATGGTCCTTCGCTCTTTCCAGGGCGGCCCCTTGGGCCAGATCTAAGTACACTGCGGGCCGCATCTGGCCCCCGGGCCTTGAGTTTGACACCCCTGCCTTAGAGGAAAAAAATCTGGTCTTAGGCTGGCTTCTTAGTTTTCTATTTGTAAACAGTGTTTAAAGATAAAGGGAAAAGTGACTTCAAATCTGCAATCAAGTACAGCAGTCCCTTAGTTTATTTCAGCCATGCCAAGACAAGGCAGGACAGGGCAGACTTGATCTCTTGGAAAAGCTGATCAATACCTTAGACCAGAGGTTCCCAAACTTGGCAACTTTAAGACTTGTGGACTTCAACTCCCAGAATTCTCCAGCCAGCAGAGCTGGTTGGAGTTCTGGGAGTTGAAGTCCACAAGTTCTGGGAGTTGAAGTCCACAAGTCTTAAAGTTGCCAAGTTTGGGAACCTCTGCCTTAGATTACAAAACAAAGCCTAAATTCTTATATTTGTACACTGTATTTTTGATTCCCCACAGAATATAAGGACTGATCCTGGACAGTATGATCTTTTCCCTCGTCCAGTTCCTACTTTTCCTACTAAGTAAGTATACTTTCTAATCTACTTTTCTTTCTAAACGGATTATTTTAGCATGTAAAGTCTTAATATTTCTTGAATTTGGCTGCATTTCCAAGCAGTAGCATAGCCCTTGTCTGAAGCCAGACCATTGTGGTTAGAGGCCAAGATAGATTCTTGCTGATTTCCATGAAAAATTAGCCTTTTTTGAGATCCTTTCTGACTGGAGAAATGCCTTCCAGTTTCTCTGAGGTTGGTGCAAAAAGTCAGCGGGAGATAAAGATCCTAAAAGAAGTGACAAGACGAAAAAGAAGTCATCAAAGCAATTGTTCATCTTCCCAGGCTGGTTAGTTACAGGGCAAGGCAGCATGTTGCCTTTCAGATTTTTGAGACTGTAATTCCCATTAGTCCATCCAGAGGGACTAGTGGTTGAATTATGCAAAATGTCATCCAAACATCTCACACCCAATTGGCTGTTTATCCTTGTCTTACTCTCTTCTCCTTGCTGTGATGAGTGATAGACAAATAAATTGCATCACTTTAGAAATAGCTGGGAAAAGTACAGATTTTCAAAGGCATGTTTGAAATAAAATTGGATTGTAGCCTCAATACAAGGAGGAAAGGTTGGTCCTGGAGTAATCACTGGCACTTCTGCAGCAATGCTTGGATTTCTGACTATTTTGCCATATTATTAAAGCCAGGCTCTTTTCTGGATGAAAGATGAAGGAAGGAAATTTAATGTGAGTGTTTTAAAAATAATGAAACAGATTTAACAGATTAACAGAGTTGGAAGGTACCTTATAGCAGGGGTCCCCAACCTTTTTTGCACCAGGGACCGGTTTCATTTTAAAAAAAATTCTGCGGACCGGCTGGCCTAGAGGAGGAGAGGGGGAGGGGGAGCATGCGCACGTGGGGGGGGGGAGTCGGCTCACTTGGCCCTCTAGGGCAGTGGTGGGAAAACTTATTAGTCAATAGAGCCAAATATCAACAGTACCACTACTGAAATTTCTTTTGAGAGCCAGAAGGTGTGGCCTTTTTTGTGGGAGTGGCTCAGTTGTCATGTGACCCGTGGCCAACTTGGAAAATGTGGTGAAACTCACTTAATGGTCTTGCTTAGCAACCAAAATTTTGGGCTCAATAGTGGTCATAAGTTCTTCCTTCCTTCCTTCCTTCCTTCCTTCCTTCCTTCCTTCCTTCCTTCCTTCCTTCCTTCCTTCCTTCCATTTCTGGCTGGTCCTTGGTCTTCTGAAGATGGTAAAAATGGATTTATGGGCACTCGTTATATATAAAGGCAGCCCATGACTCTTTCGGATGATGGTTTGAATCCAGGAAATGACTCAGAGGATGTGATTCCTTTGAAATGACCGCTGGGAGAAAAATAGATCTTTAACCTGGTTAACTAAACAGGTAGCTTGAGGTGGAAGGAAATAGGAAAATAGATTTCTTCCTTTCCTTTCCTTTCCTTTCCATTCCTTTCCATTCCATTCCTTTCCATTCCTTTCCATTCCATTCCTTTTCATTCCATTCCTTTCCTTTCCATTCCTTTCCATTCCTTTCCTTTCCATTCCTTTCCTTTCCATTCCTTTCCATTCCTTTCCTTTCCTTTCCATTCCTTTCCTTTCCATTCCATTCCTTTCCATTCCTTTCCATTCCTTTCCTTTCCATTCCTTTCCATTCCTTTCCTTTCCTTTCCATTCCTTTCGATTCCCTTCCTTTCCATTCCTTTCCTTTCCATTCCTTTCCTTTCCATTCCTCTCCATTCCTTTCCTTTCCATTCCTCTCCATTCCTCTCCATTCCTTTCCATTCCTCTCCATTCCTTTCCATTCCTTTCCATTCCTTTCCTTTCCATTCCTTTCGATTCCCTTCCTTTCCTTTCCATTCCTCTCCATTCCTCTCCATTCCTTTCTTTTCCTTTCCATTCCTCTCCATTCCTTTCCATTCCTCTCCATTCCTTTCCTTTCCATTCCTTTCCATTCCTCTCAATTCCTCTCCATTCCTTTCCATTCCTCTCCATTCCTTTCCTTTCCATTCCTTTCCATTCCTTTCCTTTCCATTCCTTTCGATTCCCTTCCTTTCCTTTCCTTTCCATTCCTCTCCATTCCTTTCCTTTCCTTTCCATTCCTCTCCATTCCTTTCCATTCCTTTCCTTTCCATTCCTTTCCATTCCTTTCCTTTCCATTCCTTTCGATTCCCTTCCTTTCCTTTCCTTTCCTTTCCTTTCCATTCCTCTCCATTCCTCTCCATCCCTTTCCTTTCCTTTCCATTCCTCTCCATTCCTCTCCATTCCTTTCCATTCCTTTCCTTTCCATTCCTTTCCATTCCATTCCTTTCGATTCCCTTCCTTTCCTTTCCTTTCCTTTCCTTTCCTTTCCATTCCTCTCCATTCCTCTCCATTCCTTTCCATTCCTTTCCTTTCCATTCCTTTCCATTCCTCTCCATTCCTCTCCATTCCTTTCCATTCCATTCGATTCCCTTCCTTTCCTTTCCTTTCCTTTCCTTTCCATTCCTCTCCATTCCTCTCCATTCCTTTCCTTTCCTTTCCATTCCTCTCCATTCCTTTCCTTTCCTTTCCATTCCTCTCCATTCCTTTCCATTCCTCTCCATTCCATTCCTTTCGATTCCCTTCCTTTCCTTTCCTTTCCTTTCCTTTCCTTTCCATTCCTCTCCATTCCTCTCCATTCCTTTCCTTTCCTTTCCATTCCTTTCCTTTCCTTTCCATTCCTCTCCATTCCTTTCCATTCCTCTCCATTCCTCTCTATTCCTTTCCATTCCTTTCCTTTCTTTCCTTCCATTGCCTCCCTCCCCCTCCCTCCCTTCTTTCCTTCCTTCCCTCTTACCCTCCATCACTCTTTCTTTTTCTCTTTCTTTCCTTCCTTCCTTCTTTCACTGCTCCCTTCCTCCTCCCTCCCCCTTCTTTCTTTCACTCCCTCCCTCCCACCCTCCATTCATCTTTTTTCCTATTTTTCTTTCTTTCTCCTTCTCTGTTTCTCTCTCTCTCTCTCCCCCCCCCCCATCTGTCACTCTGTCTGTGTGTGTGTGTGTGTGTGTGTCTGGGTGTGTGTTTGTTTCCCCCCCTCTCTCTTTCTGTCTCTCTAAGTCTGCCTCTCTGTGCGTCTGCCATTCTCTCCCTCCCTCCACCCGGGGAAGCAGCATGTCGGTTGCGGAGGTTATCCCGCAGCGAGCGGACAGAAGACCCAAGCTGCGGCTAGTGCAGGCGAGGAGGAGGGGCCAGCATGTCGACTGGGAAGGTTATCCCGCAGCAGGCGGGCGGGCGGGCGAAGGACCCAAGCTGCGTGCTCCCGAAGCCGTCCGGGGCTGGGCGTGCAGCGCCCGGATGGCTTTGGCGGCACACAGCTTGGGTCCTTCGCCCGCCCGCTGCGGGATAACCTCCCCAGTCGAGATGCTGGCCCCTCCAGGAAGCCCCGGAAAGTGCAGGGCGCTGAGGTGGCCGTCGGAAGGAGGCGTGGAGGCGCGCTCGCCCATCCTCTGCCCAGGGCACTGCTCCCTCCTCCTCGCCGGCCCTGCGGCCCGGTTCCTATGAAGCCGCGGACCGGCACCGGTCCGCGGACCGGGGGTTGGGGACCCCTGCCTTATAGGTCATTTAGTCCAACCCCCCCACTCAAGCAGGAGACCCTACACCCTTTCTGACAAATAGCAGTCCAACCTCTTCTTGAAAGTCTCCAGTGATGAAGCTCCCACAACTTCTGAAGGCAACTTCTGTTCCATTGGTTGATTGCTCTCACTGTCAGAAAGTTCCTCCTTATTTCTAGGTTGAAAACCTCTCCTTGGTCAGTTTCCATCCATTATTCCTTGTCTGGCCTTCAGGTGCTTTGAAAAATAGCTTGACCCCCCTCCTCTCTGTGCCAGCCCCTCAAATATGTAAATTGCATATAGTTTTATGAAATTATATTCTGTCTATGTAGCTTGTAAGAATCAGTTAAACTTAATTTTTGGGACTGTATGCTTGAACCTTCCTTTGAGTCTCAGTATTATTTTAGGAAGGCCTTAGTCATTCCTTCCCTCCACTTGACTTCAGTTGGATGGTGAGAAAAGAGTTACAAGTCAATAGCTTTGAACTATGCTGGAGGGATTAAATGATGTTGTTAAAGTAACTTTAGTTTTACTGATTTCAACACTTTTGAGTGGTTCCTAATAGTGGGTCCTTCAAGTTAAAACCAAGGTATAAAAGCTAGTCATTAAAACAAGTAGAATACTGTTAAGGGTATCTCCGTTAGAAGACGGAGAAATGTGCAACGGAATGTAGCAAGAGATATGTTGCTAGGTATCCACACTAACAGTCACAGATACTGATGGTAAAAACAAGTAGACTTTTACTTGTGGTGGAAAAATAAAGTAAGATACACTTCTTCACAAACAAGTGATAAGTAGTCCTGAATCAAATACAGTCTATTACTCAAACAGTTGACTTACAGTTGCTCAACTCACCATTCTCTTTGCTTTTGCTGACCTAACCGACATACAGAGTCTTCATCCAAGAGATCAGCAAACTAACAGTGATTCTGGCTTCCTCTTATGGCTGATTGAGGAAGCAGCAGCCAATTACCTTTCATTGTAGCATTTAAAGTTACAGATACCAATTCCAATCATGGTTTACAGTATATATATCTTGCCAACCCAACACTAGGATTATATTCCTAACAAATACTATTAAAACAACTAGAAATAAAAAAGTACAAATTAAAATCAATTCATTTAAAAAACCATTTAGGCCTCCTGAACAAAATGTTTCACAGCAGACACTTGTATAGAAACATAGACCAAATTCATATCTTACATAATTCGTTCCCCCCCACCCCGCCAAAGTTTAGAAGAAGGTGTTTCAAACGTGGATCTTCTTAAGTTGGTAAAAGATTCAAACCTTTACAACATAGCAACTCTCAGCATTGGCCTTTTGGGAGATGGCCATTAGGAGGGCAAAGCAGACCTGCCTGAAAGGGATTTTGAAGAAGACGGAATTGGGAGTGAAGTTGGTGCAGGCCATTCAAGGGTTCTTTTGCATATCCTGGATTGTACTCAGGGGCATAGGGGCCTCTGTTCTGTACTTTTGAAAGGAAGAAGCTCTGTATTCATTGAGATGTATATTAAATTAAAATCCCCAATTGTTTCAAAAGAACCAAAACGCTAAAATAATTTTATTTTCTCTCCTTATTCTGTGCAGGAGTTATATGTTTCGATCTGCAGTTCAAAGACATCCCATTTTTCCTTCGGTAAGTTCTATTGATTAATGACTATAAAATGTTGGTGTTTCATGCAAAGAAGGGAAAAATCCACTCCAATCTTTTCTTCAAAATAAACCATTAATACTTTTCCTTCCCATCTCTTCAACTTTCACATTTAACTTTTTTGGGAGTAGTAATAGTTAGATTTTTCAGGACTATCCCCACAGCTGTAAACTTTTCAACCACTCTTGTCATGCCATCTCGAGTTTTGTTACCCTCCCCCCCATCTAATCTGATGGATCCCAATTTAATTACAATGCCCATTGAGGGATGGTGCTATAAAAATATAAATACAGGCCAGAGATCCATTTTTTCTTTTAAAAAAATCTTTTTTTTTTTGAGACACATGTCAGGAAAATGCATATCTCCCTTTAAGAACTCACTTTCCAAAAAATAGTACTTTGGAGAATTGACCTGCATGACTCCCCATGTCTAGGGGAGACATGATAGCAGTGTTCCAATATCTCAGGGGCTGCCACAAAGAAGAGGGAGTCAAGCTATTCTCCAAAGCACTCGAGGGTTAGGACAATAAGAAATGGGTGGAAACTAATCAAAGCAACTTAGAACTAAGGAGAAATTTCCTGACAGTTAAGAACAATTAATCAGCGGAACAACTTGCCTCCAGAAGTTGTGAATGCTCCAACATTGGAAGTTTTTTAGGTGATGTTGGGTAACCATTTGTCTGGTGTGTAGGGTTCCCTGCCTAGGCAGGGGGTTGGGTTAGAAGACCTCCAAGGTCCCTTCCAACTCTGTTATTCTATATTCTAAATACAATTGCATCTGCTTTAGATAGATACATCCTTTTTCTCTTCTGGCCCCATCCTCTTATCTTCCTCCTTCTTTTCTTTTTAGCCAGTCTAGTCACAAAGGACCAAATCAGGTATTTTTGCCTTCCAGAAATTCTCTCCCATTCAGGGACTCCCCTGAAAAAGTGTCAGGAAACTACTGTATACCTTTTATGCAAAGAAAGTGGAAGAGCAGCATGCCAATAGAAAGAAGAATGGAAATTTACTAAGAGGGTTATAGAATTAATGAATATCATACGGTGGCTATGCTAGCATGACATGGCTCCTCTGGCATATTTCTATCTGCCAGCAACATGACATCCAGGTGGTCAGTTTCAACCATTTTTTCCAGCTGTGGGGGTGGGGGTGGGGGTGGGGGAAGCCAAGGGACTGCCTATAACCATGCAATTGATGCCCTACCCTTTTCTTTTACGTAAGTGAAAAAATCAAGATCACTTGGAAAATAAGTGATAGAATATTATAATTGCTACACTTCCCAGTAGAATTCTAGTTTCTTAAGAAACGAAATAAAACAGATACCATGTTGGGGCTGCAGAATTGTTGATAACTATGAGATGGCAGGAAGGTTGTATTTCTTTGTATTTCTTAGCTGCCAACTAATGATCATCTGGATTTTTATAGTCCATATATGCTAAACTGATAGAATGTAGCTCAGAGTTGACCTATGGCAGGGATGTCCAAACTTGGGAACTTTAAGACTTGTGGACTTCAACTCCCAGAATTCCCCAGCCAGCATAGCTGGCTGGGGAATTCTGGAAGTTGAAGTCCACAAGTCTTAAAGTTCCCAAGTTTGGACATCCCTGACCTATGGAGACCTTAGTGCTCTCTGAACTTGGTTGTTTTCTTGCAGATATTTCATTATCAAACTAAACTAGGTAATCATCATCAGTGCTAAATATATGCTAAAGTTATACTGAAACCATTAAAACCATGAGCATTCTAACATTGTACCATCACTACTAGTTTACTAGTCAGATTGGTAGTATGTTTATGCAAATCTTGGCCAATCCAAAAGATTTATTCTGCAAGATAATAGTAAGAACCTATTATGCATATAAGAAGTTATAAATCCAGGGTATTCACGTTCCCTGGTAAGTCACTAGTCTTACTGCACTTCCAATTGGAACTCTTGACATCTGTGTAACATCATCCTAGTCCTTGTGTTGGACAGCCAATGTTTCCATGAACCAGTCACCATACTACAAAAGCACATATTGCCAACTGAATAATATAGATTCTTGAGCAAGATAATCCATGTAGGAAACTCCTGCCTTCATGAGAACTTGAACATTTTCATTATAAGGTATCTAGGATCATGTCTTTCATACTTGATAGATGTGTTGATTGCAGTTGTCCAAATATGGATCAGAGGAGAAGGCAGGCTGATGTTATTGATGCATCTGTTCCCCAGTTAATAATGCCTAGATTCAGGAGCCAAAGCAATGAGGAAGTAGTGAGAACTTGCCATCAATATTAAGCAAGTGTATTAGATGGAGAGCCTATGAGTCATCCCACCGTAATCTTGATAAATGACTCAATCCTGAAGGAACAGATAGGAGCATAGGCCATATGAAACCCTTCAAAAGACCAATCAGTCATATTCTTGAAAAGCTGTCACTTTAGCACAGTCAAAATTACACAGAAGACCTTGAACTATATAGCTGTTGTGGCTAAATGTGCCTCCTTCCCAGTATTTATGACAGGAAGAAAAAATTGCTTAATGGCATTTTTACATTTTGTAATCAGATCGAAGTTCACTTCCATTTCCAAACTGTGTTAAATGAGTTTAGAAAGATGCTGTTTTGGGGGTTTTGTTCACTTTTTAGGGGGGTATCACATTCCAATGTTTAAAAACGTCTGAAAGTAACACGTGCACATAGATATTTTTTTTTTAAAAAGCAATGGAAGTATATAGAAAATGATTACTAAATGGAGGTGAAAAACAAGTATTCATATGTAACAGCGTTCCAGAGGACAAGAGGCAGTTTATTCTTGAGTAATCCCGGAATGCCAATCATCTTTGAAATGCAACACAGCTAGCAAGGTTTCTGAAACTCCCAGAGAAATAGAAAAATGGATCTCCTGTATCCTGACTTGTCAATAGCCATTTGGCCACTGGAGTAATTATGTCAGCTCTGATGAGATGTACGCATGGCCAAGCACTCCACTTAACATTCTGCATCATTTGCAGCTTCAAGCCTAATATGAGGAAACACACACAAGAATAGTTTTGCAAAAAGAGCCGTGGTAGTAAAATGAATAGAATGCAGTATTGCATATTTATTCTGCTGATTGCCAGAGGTTTGATCCTGACTGACTCACAGTTGATTCAACCTTCCATCCTTCTGAGGTCAGTAAAATGAGGACACAGATTGTTGTGGGTTTGTTGCTGACTCTAAATTGCTTTAGAGAGAGCTGTAAAGCATTATGAAGTGGTATATAAGTCTAAGTGTTATTGCTATTGCTAAAAAGAATATCATGGTAACCTGAGCATAGTGGTTAAGCTGTCCTACCTAGGAAAGGGGCAACTGTACCCCAACAGAGATGGATAATATATTCTTTGTTGGTGTGTGAAGTAGAAAATATATATAAAAAAACAACAGAAAAATCACCACCGGCAATGATGTTATAGAGAAGGTAATAATCAGGAGCAGCAGTTATAATGGCAATAGATGGAATTCAATTCATTATAATAAAGTAGCAATATAATTGAAATTCCAAAAACATTTAAAAAAAACCCTTCAATTGATCTGTAATGTGAAGACTTGGGCAATTGTTTTCTGTTACAAGAGTAGGGATGTTAAGAAATAGGTTCTACATTGATGGAAAAGAAAAGCTTTTGCTTGACCCAGACCATAATTTCTTTGTTGAATTTGCTGCTTTCAAGTAGCATGATGTTCTCTGACTTAAAAAGTGGAACGAGAAAGGTATTATACATAGGTGTTGCCAACAGCTCTGAATCAAAGTGTGGCTTGAGACTTATAGTTCTATGATGGACAAGCTGGCCCATCTACAATTCCCAGGTTTCTCCATATGTTGGGATCGATGGGCATTGAATCCAAAGTACCTGCTCTATATCTAGTTGGCTTTTTCTGCTCCAAAATGCTTTGGAACATCTGTAAAACAACACTAGGGGTTGCAACAGAGGGTGCCACAAAGAAGAGGGAGTCAAACTATTCTCCAAGGCACCTGGGGGCAGGACAAGAAGCAATGGGTGGAAACTAATCAAGGAGAGAAGCAACTTAGAACTAAGGAGAAATTTCCTGACAGTTAGAACAATTAACCTCTGGAACAGCTTGCCTCCAGAGGTTGTGAGTGCCCCAACCCTGGAAGTCTTTAAAAAGATGTTAGATAGCCATTTGTCTGAAATGGTATAAGGTTCCTGCCCACGCAGGGGGTTGGACTAGAAGGCCTACAAGGTCCCTTCCAACTCTGCTATTGTATTGATGTACTAGTGGCAGTTGTGATGGATTCCTATATGCCTCGGGATGGCCACAATTGAGTAACAGGGGCCTGGACTAGATTGTTGATTTAACGCATTGTTACTTTTTAATGATTTAATGACCAAGTTGTCAAATCAATGAGGGTGTATTTAGGGAAGAGGTTTATAAAAACACATACTGTAAGTATTGGGTTATGTTGCCTAGCAAGAATGTTATCTCCGTCATTCTGAGGCAGTTTTCTAATTAAATTTGTCTGTCTTTTCCCTCTATTACAAAGCAATGCTGTATTTCCCCTTCATATTTGTCTGTGAAAATGTGTTATCAAGTAAAATTCTTATACCACAAAGGATTGGTGTGTGTGTGTGTGTGTGTGTGTGTGTGTGTGTGTGTGTAAATGAATGTGACACTTCTGTTGCTCCTAACACATGTTCATGCACAGAAATGACAGTTTATGACAGTGATTCCCACATGCCTTTTACAGCTGAGCAGAAAAAAGGCATATTTTGCTGAAATTAGCCATCAAAAATCTGCACTATGGAAAGGAAGACAATCAGCTAAGCTATTGAGAAGGAATCCAAGCAAGCTGTTAGAAAGTAGTAAATGAGCTTCTTTGGGTCAGATGATTGTTTTCTTCCTCTATATTATTAATTTTGTCCCCAGCTGGTCCATGATTAATAATATTAGGCCTTCACACCACAATTCTCCAGGGATGCATTTATTGTCTAAGATATGCTTATTTTTTTGAGGTCACTAGTGACTTTCTGGTGTTTTAAAAAATAATATGTATCTGGACTGATGATAGTGGAAGGAAGGCTTGCAGCTTTTATATGCCAACAGGAGCTGCTGCATATTGAAGAGTGATCAATAGCTTAAAGAAGCTTTCAAAGTTTCATGGTGCCCTCCAGTGCAATCCTTGACTTCTTCTAACTCTTGAAGTTTGTTTGCTTTGCATGATGTATTCATACATTTCAAAAGAAGAAGGGAAGTTGCTTGGGGCAAAGGCAATAAAGTGGCCCTTCAAATATTTGCTGACCATCATCCTTGGTTTAAAAAGGCATGATGGCAGCTGTGATCAAACCCTATCAATTTTATCATAATCACAGGCTAAAAAGGAATGTGCAATATGTGTGGCCCATGGTTGTAAGTAGTACCTTAAAAGCTATGGCACATTTCTCCCTTGTCATTAATGAGGAAGTAAATTATATATGATTGATTGACTCATTAAGTGCATTAAACTGATGTTGACTCGCATATTATATGGATGGATCCATAGGTTTAATTTTATTACATATAGTTGCCATTTTAATTAACTTTAGTTGCTATTACACTAAACAAATCCATCTTAACTTTTGTTCTTCCCCTGCCTCTTCTTTGTTCTTGGGCCTAGGCACCTGCCAGCACACCATGTAAAACCTACCGGCATGTGCCACATAAACAGCTTATGCAGCCCTGATTTAGCAAAATTGGAAACCACCTAACGAAACTTATGATCTATAATTTGGCAGCCCACCAAATCAGAATCTTTTACCTGTTAAGCCATTGGGCTGTGAAGGATCTCTGAGAGATATGGACCACAAAACATACACATTATAGTGGAATTTAAACTGATACCTTTCATTTTCCCCTTCAAAGTTTGCAAAATTCTGCTTTTAGTTATACTAAATCTGGATTTGGTAAATAAACAAGAAAGAACCTCACTTTAGATTCTGTTGACGGGAATTGCACATGAACCTTAGTTTCTGCCTTCCCACTCAGCACTGAATAACTGCACAGCGGCTATCACATATTTATTTATGAACCGTGGTGGCGTTGTGGTTAGAATGCAGTATTGCAGGCTAACTCACTGATCACTGCCAGGATTTCGATTTTTGACTGGCTCAAGGTTGACTCAGCCTTCCATGCTTGCAAGGTTGGTAAAATGAGGACCCAGATTATTGGAGGCAATATGCTGACTTTATAAACCACTTAGAGAGGGCTGTAAAGCACTATGAAGCGGTATAGAAGTCTTAAGCACTAAGTGCTTTTGCTATTCAAATTTGTTATAGCTTCCCAACTGCAGGGGACTTAAGCTTCTTCCCTCCCTTCTCTGACATATCTATTAGATTTGATAGGAAGGACTTCTCCAAGCACACAAATATTTACGCAAGGAGTCAGATGCAGGAGAAGATCCTGATGCTTAATCAGGATACTTCCTTGGGGTCTGTCTACATCAGGGGTAGTCAACCTTTTTATACCTATCTCCCACTTTTGTATCTCTGTTAGTAGTAAAATTTTCTAACTGCCCACCGGTTCCACAGTAATGGTGATTTATAAAGTAGGGAAGTCAATTAAATTAAAAAAAGGAAAGTCCTTCAGTGTCGGACAAAACCCTTACCGCCCACCAGGAAAGCTGGAACGCCCCAAGAGGGCGGTAGGGACCAGGTTGACTACCACTGCTCTACATATTTAAACATGCATGGATACTTTCTCAAGAACACTCAATGGATTCTCCTTGAGGTGAGGCAGTATGTCTATACAATATTGAGTGAAACTATATACTTCTTAAGGCCTTGTTGTTGAAAACTGAGGAGATTTTTTCCCCTGCGTTGTGTCACAAAAACATCTCTTTATGCTTTCAATTCCAAATTTTGTAGCTGGATTTATCTGATAGTTTGCAATCCCAAACTTTTTTCTGTCTTGCAATGAAGAAGCTAGAAAGTCTGTTGCTGCTTGTGTGCATAAGCACCTCGGTTTTGTGTCCTATAAATAGGTTTAGTAAAGCTTTGTGTGGTTTCAGAACAGAATATTCTTTCACCCAGAGGCCACAGCAAGAGACAAGGTGTAAGAACATACCCTCTGAAAAGCAGGTCCTTTCTCAAACCATTCTCTGAGTTTGGAGTCTACATCACCTATCAACTGAGTTCTAAACGATCGTTGTCAGGTTGAAAGGGCCCTACTTTGAACTTGTGAATCAAGGAAAAAGGTGCATTTAGGGAGAAGTATGATCACCATAGTGCTAATGCAGTGAGAAGGATGCTGTCAGCAAGCTTGAAAACATATTGGATTTTTCCTTGGCTTTATAGGCTAGGCCAGGGGTCTGCAAAGTCGGCTCTTTTAAGACGGGTGGACTTCAACTCCCAGAGTTCCCCAGCCAGCATAGCATAGCTGGCTGGGGAATTCTGGGAGTTGAAGTCCACCCATCTTAAAAGAGCCGACTTTGCAGACCCCTGGGCTAGGCCTCTTCCCTGGGAGATGTGATTCACCTTTTTCCTTTCAAGAAAGTTATGCTTGCATTATATTCATTTAAAAATGAAACGTATCTCTGTGTTTGTTGTTTGGATTAGGATTTAAATGCCTGTAGTTTTTCAAATACATGGCTAATTCTGAGATATCAGCCAGGTTATTTGGGAAAACAAGAGGACAAATTTAACTTCCAGAGCCTAGTTCTTTTATTTTTCAGATCAGTTTAGCATTTTTAAAGGATTGTGACGGAAGAAAATATGTGTATGTATACATATCAGAATATATTCTGACCAGCTACTGTAATATATATACATATTGCAGTAGCTGATCAGAATTATTCTGAAAGAGCAGCAGCAATAATGTGAATTGTCTGAGGATTTTTTTGGCTTTTAAATAGATGTTAACCTTTCATTTGAAAATCCTTGAGGATCTCATTAATGACCTCGTGCCAGGTGGCCTCTTGTGACAGAGGAGCCGTTCCATGTAAACAACTACTCTTTAAATGAGTTATTGATACAGCTGCTATCCAATATTTTGCAACAAATGAACTGGAACTGACATCTTAGTGTTTGCCTGTCTTGGAACAGCTGCAACCTGGGTGTTCTTTGCAGGTGAAAGCTATTGATGCCCAGAGAGTGATTTTGCATGTGTCATTCACTGTGTTGGAAATAAATGGCCATTGTTTTGGGATATAGGCATGGACAGGATGGAGATTCTGCATAAAGAGATAGGGTTGCAATGAACTTCTGTTTGTAGTTTCTGTCTCAGGTATAGCAGGATGATGGTTTAGGAGGCCAAGCAAACCAATATTTAACCACTTTTTATTGTATTTTATTTTTAGAGATAACATTTATTCAAGTTCATTGAGGTTCTATTGAGTCAATATTTTTCATTCTTGTCTCCTGAAACATATTCCAAGGTGGATTATGGAGGAAAAAAATGGCACTTTAAAAAAAAGTAGCTTAAAAATAGAGGAATGCTGGGACCACCATATGTGGACTGGGAAAATCCAAAGAATCATTAGATTTATTGATTTAAGCACATAAAATCAACAATAAAGAGAACATCTGTGGACCTCTCTTGAGTTCTTTGAGCCAAAGTACTGTTTTAATTGTCTTCCTCATCCCTTGCCTTGACATGCTTTGGATCTTCTTTAGGTATGTCTAGTAAGTGAAAATATTTTGTACAGTGAGGGGAAAACTGTGGCAGAGATACTCCATGAAGTATGCTGAGGACTTTTAGCTCTTTTTGCCAACACATATTCCTTCTAATTTTAAATTTTAGGTATGCTAAAACCCTCCGACCTGTTTGCTCCCACAGAGAGGGCCTCCTCAGGGTGCCATCTGCTGGACAATGCCAGAGGGAGAGCCCTCTCTGTGGCAACCCCCAGGGGGAGAGCCTTCTCTGTGGCAGGCCCTGCCCTCTGGAACGACCTGCCCCCTGACCTTCGTACCATCACAGACCTCCTCCTCCTCCGCCGGACCTTAAAAACATATCTATTTCATGCGGCTGGCCTAGCATAGTTTTTAACAATATAGTCCCAATTTTATAACAATTTTATAATTTTTATTTGCTTTTAACCATAAGTTTTTAGCACAGATTTAGTATTTAATCTATTTTTAATTTTTATATTGTCATTGTGTTTTACTACTTTTTATTCCTCTGTGCACCGCCCTGAGTCCTTTGGGATTATCAAAAACTATATATTTCTACAACCGATAGAAGAATAAAAATAAAAGTTGTACATATGTATTCATTATTCTGACATCTAGGTGGTCCTCATTTAAAATTACTTGTTAAGCAACTGTTCAAACTTCTGATGGTATTGAACTGAATGGTACTTACAATGGATCCTTCAGTCATTCCAGCCATCACAGTGTTCCAAGGTCATGTTGTTGCCATTTGTGACTTTTTTTGCTAGCTTCCTATAAGCAAAATCAGTGGGGAAACTGGCAGGAGATCGCAAATTGTGACCACGTGATGTCCTTGCTTGATGACCTGCAATGATTCGTTTAATGACTGAAACCGGAAAGTGCTAGAATTGATTGCATTGCTTAGTGATGCAGTCACACAACATTGCACTTTTTGACTGTGTCACTTAGCGATGGACATTATGACTCCCATTGTTAGGGCTATTTGTATTTTATTATAATATTGTAGTCCTGAAAAATGTCTGTTTTGTCTTTGTCTTTTTATTATAGCTACGTGATTTTTTTAAACCTAAAATGCAACATACACTTATCAAAGATTCATAAATTATCAGTTGTTACAATCCATGACAATTCCTTATGATTCACTTTCCATTGGCTGCTTTTTTAAAAATGCCATTGTGTTATATGCCTGTTTGAAAATTTCAGAAATATTTGCATGGAAAATCCTCCTCAACTTTTATCTTAGATAAATAGAATAAAACTGAGTTGCCCCAATGGAAAAAGGTATGAAAACACCTGCACAGAAAATGTGATTGTTTCAAATATGTACAAAAGCAGGAGTGTTATGCTCAAAGGAACATGACAGATGCTAACATAGGAACACAGAAATAACAACAGACAAATATCAGCCTATCTCCAAACTATAAATAGATTTATTTCTTGTCTTATAACAATAAATAAATTACTGCTTTACTAGTTGGTGTCACTTTTGTCTCCAGGTGGTTGAGAATAGATTGATCAGTGCAAATGCCTTTGTTAGCAAATGAGTCAGCAAAAGATTGGTGTCAGTGGTTTGTACATTTAAAATATGGTTATTTGTTTGTGCAAGCCAAAAGCTGATATCCTGTAATTACTCCAGGGGCTTGCAAACCTGTCAAAATCAGTCAGTGTTACTTAGCTCTTAGCTCTTACTAATCTTCCTAGAACAAAACAGCTCTTTTCCTTTGGGTTGCCTATACCCAGGGAGGCAGCGGGGATAAATTAACAGGACCATTCCATTTCTCATCCCTTTCTATGTTTTTTATAGCTAGGCTCTCCTTGTGGTGGGAACATGGGCATCTCTAGGGTGGAAGGGAAAAAGACAGCATGAATGATGCAAAAACCATGACTTATGTAGTTGCATTAGAGGTCCCGATGCAAATACATAATTGTGTCATTTTCATGATTACATAATTATACTTGTTACCCTTTTGGCATGCCTATAGTTTGCTGCAGAGACTGTCATGCAGAGCTCCACATGGAATGAGAGAAGGCACCAATGGATAGGGCTCAGTTCTTTGTTGGCCAACCATCTTGAAGAGGACAGACTCTGAAGCTTCTCCCGCAATCAGGGATCAACATGCATTACTCTAAGATGGTGTTATCCACCTTTGGCAACTCTAAGAAAGTGTGGCTTTAACCCTCAGAATTCCCCAGCCAGCATGGTTGGATGAGGCATTCAGGAGAGCTGAAGTCCACACATCTTAGACTTGTCATAGTTGAGAAACCCTGCTCTAAGAAGGTCCTCAAAGTGAAGTGCTGGGCATTGTCACCCTTGGTGTTTCCTTGTCCACAGGCAGCCATACAACCAAATATTTGGGCAAATAAGCGGACATGTACTGTACAGAGAAGCTACAGCTGTAGCTAAACCTTTCCTTCCTCCAAACTGTATTTCAAGTATTGACTAGTTGTCTTGCGCTGAGTAAAAATGTTGATTACGTTAGTAATGTCTTTAAGACTATATAATGCTATGAACAATAGTGTTATGGAACCATTTATGTATATGGAACTTGTAAAAAAGAAGCATTTTATTACGTTGTAGATGCAAGGTCCAGGCCCAGGGCAGTATGAAATAAAGGATATCCAACCAGTTTCAATACGATCGTCTTTCATATCAAAAGTACCACGAATATTGCCAGCTCACACTGTGAGTATAACATTCAAAATGGCTCAATCTGTGCTTGCAGCTATAGGGCTGACTTGGGATTCCTGACTTTCTTGGAGACATTCCATTTTCAGCCTTTGGATTTTCAGCTTTCTTTTGCATGGTGAGGGGTGGGGGGGACACCTAGTATTTTACACCTAGATATAAAGCAATACATGAAGACAGTAAACGTTACTTAGATTCAGGCATTATTAAGTTGCATCCATGGAAATAAAACCGGGTTGTGGAGAGGATCAGACTGGTTGCCTGATGTATTAGAACAGGGGTGTCCAAACTTGGGAACTTTAAGACTTGTAGACTTCAACTCCCAGAATTCCCCAGCCAGCATAGCTGGGAGTTGAAATCCACAAGTCTTAAAGTTAAAGTTCCCAAGTTAAAGTTCCCAAGTTTGGACACCCCTGTATTAGAAGAACACTTGACAATGCAACTGGGATCTTCTCTGAAGCTGGGCAACCTGGAATAAGGAAGTGTGCTCGAATCAAAATGAAGCCGCGCGAGCAATTATGGGAACCTCGAGGTTTACCCACGTAACACCGCTCTTGCGCGAGCTGCATTGGCTGCCTGTCGTCTTTCAGGTGCGCTTCAAGGTGTTACTTATAATCTTTAAAGCGCTCCATGGCACGGGACCTAGCTATCTGCGGGATCGGATTCTGCCCCATACATCCCTGCGGCCGATCCGCTCCCACAGAGAGGGACTTCTCCGGGTGCTGTCCACTAGGCTATGCCAGCGGGCGACGCCCAGGGGAAGGGCCTTTTCTGTGGCGGGCCCAGCCCTCTGGAACGACCTTCCCCCCGAAATTCGAACAACTACGGACCTCCGCTCCTTCCGTCAAAAATTGAAAACATACTTTTTCTGCTTGGCCGGCCTTGGGTAGTCTTCCGTTTTTAATCGGGTTTTTAGGGGGGTTTAATTTTAGTATAGTGGTTTTAGCGCAGGGATAATTTGTTTAATTTTCTATTTTAGCTATTTATGTATTTTATATTTGCATTTTTAACTTCCCTGTGCACCGCTCCGAGTCCCTTTGGGGAGAGGAGGCGGTCTATAAATAAAATTTATTATTATTATTATTATTATTATTAAGCCCAAACACAAGGGCATTCTAGTCCATTTCAGGTAGTCCTTGACTTACAACCATTTGTCTAGTGACCGTTCAAAGTTACAATGGATCTGAAAAAGTGACATGACCATTTTTCACACTTACAACTGTTGCAACATCTCCATGGTCATGTGATCAAAATTTGGATGCTTGGCAACTGGTTCATATTTCTGATAGTTGCAGTGTCCTGGGATCATGTGATCACCTTTTGCGACCTTCTGATAAGCAAAGTCAATGGGGAAGCTAGATCCACTCAACAACCAGGTTACTCACTTAACAACTGTGGCAAGACAGTTTTAGACAGTTTAAATTGGGAATTTTTAAAATTTGGTTTTAGCATAGGATAAGACAGTTTAATCTATATTTTAAATTTTGTATTTATTTTTGTATTCTGTATGTTTTTTAAATTTCCTGTGCGTCCTCTACGGAGAAGGGTGGGATATAAATATAAATAAAATAAATAAAATAAAGAAAGAAAGGTCATAAAATGAGGCAAAACTCGCTTAATATATATCTCACTTGGCAACATGAATTTTGGGCTTAATTGTGGCCATAAATCTAGGACTACCTGTATAACATTTCATTTAGCACTATTCACCCTGCAGTAGCAAGCTTGTTCATCCTGCTTTCTAATATTCACTGGCAGCAAATATAAAGCTACTGGGAAAACTAGGCACTAGTCTGTGAATTTTGCGATATTATATTTTAGTTTGATAGATGAATACAATCCTTTATCTTTAATCATATGAGTCATACCATAATGTTAGTATAATTTAATTTGGATTCTTGCACTGAGAAAAGAGTTGGACCTGATAGCCTGAATGGCCTGTTTCCAAGTCTATGATTCAAAGACTATAATTCTAATCATCTTGAATTTGCTTATGGTTGCTAAGGACATTTTAGACAAGGCTACTATGCTGTAAACCTGTGTTGCTGCTTGGAGAATTCTGGGTATTGAAGTCCAAGCATCTTAAAATTGCTGAGGTTGAGAAACGATGCACTAGACAGGGAGGGCCAAAAGAGTAGGATATTCAGAATAACTACTGTGTTTTCCCGAAAATAAGACAGGGACTTATTTTCTTTTCACCTCCGAAATAAGCACTTGGCCTTATTTTCGGGGAGGTCTTATTATTTTTGAAGTGCAGGAGGCAGCGAGTGTGGTCACCTCATGCTGCTGTGTTGCAATATTTTGGGGGGCAGGGCTTATTTTAGCGCAGGTGCTCAAAAGCCTGATTGGGCTTATTATCCGGGAAGGTCTTGTTTTGGGGAAAACAGGGTAGTTACCAGATCTTACATTCCCTATTTCAATATTTTGAAACATGCTCCTCAATGGTGAAATTAACAGGATATTCCTACCTAGATGATCTTCTTTAACTCAGACTGATTCCACATAGACAGGTCCAAGTAGTACCTGCTCTGAAGGTGGGTTTTATTTTATTTTTTTGGGGTAGCAAGAAATTAAAAAAAAAAAAGACCTCAGAGTGATTTAGACAAGATCTGAGCTGTGAATACTAGCATTGTTGTTGTTTTCTTATAGTATTCTTGTTTACATCTTATTTTGTACAGAAAGTCCCTGGTCCCGGATATTATTGGCCTACCAAGCAGGCACCAAGACAACCTAGAACTATTGCGAGCCTTGGACGGGAGCATACCATTTTCTTTAGCAACGTTCCTGAACTTTAGAATACAAAGGATGTGTCATTCTGGCCCCTTCATTAAGACAAACTTCCTAATTTTTATTCCTCTTCATTTTAAATGGATTATTATGTTGTTAATCTATGCAAATGGTATTTTGATCAGTTTTCTAGCATCCTATGTTGTTTTTGGTCTTAAATCATGGCATTCTTTATAACTGTGTTTAAATCATGGCATATCCCGTGACTGAATATTTTGTAATTTGCCTGAACTTAAATCATTCAGAGGCGGCAGTATTTGCTAGATGCAAGGTCAGCATTGGAAGAGAAAGAGAATAGAGATGACTTAAGTTATCCAAAAGGATTGGCCTTCTCATCTTTTTCCCCGATAAGAAGGATAATTTGGTGCCAGCATATCTAAATGCCAAACCTTTCTATTTCTCATTCAACCTTCTCAGATTGCCCTGGTGTTATCTATGATAAATGAATAGCTTATTTCAAAATAATGGCATTTTAATCAATAGCATACACTGGTCTCTTTAACAGAGTTTTAAACTCTGCAAAAATAGTTTATATCCACTCAAAAGACTACATTTAGTAGGCCAGGATAATAGTAAAAAGGAATGAAAATGCTTATTCTTTAAAAATAAAGTAATCATTACTATAAGAAATCTAGAACTTCTTTCTTTGCAATCTTCTTTTTTTAATCCTGGAAAATATTCTATTTGAAAGAACTATATGTTGGAGAAGGGGGAATTGGTTGTGGTTTGGCGTAGGCTTGCTTTGTTAGTTAGGCTAGGCTGAGATGATGCCTCTTTCAAGGTCTCGTCATGTCTTTAATGATTAAATTGTTACTGTTCTAGCTCTCCCTAAGTACAGGTAGTCCTCGACTTACAACCATTCATTTAGTGACTGTTCAAAGTTACAATGGCACTGAAAAAAGTTTCTTATGACTGGTTTTCACACTTATAACTGTTGCAGCTTCTCCAGAATCCAGATGCTTGGTAACTGGTATTTATGATAGTTGCAGTGTCCCGAAGTCATCTGGATCACCTTTCGTGACTTTCTGAAAAGCAAGGAAGAAGCCAGATTCACTTAACAATAGTGTTACTAACTTAACTTAATAGCTGTGGCAAGAAAGGTCGTAAAATAGGGCAAAGTTCACTTAACAACTGTCTTGCTTAGCAACAGAAATTGTGGACCCAATTGTGATCGGGGACTACCTGTATTTTGCACAACAATGTGCAAAATTTAGGGATTGACTGGGGCAATAATATAGGCATGAAATAAGCATGCCAGGTTTGATACAGGGAGGGAGTCAGTGAAGATTGATGATATTAGGCATCTGGGAAGGAGGGGAAGGGCCCTTTGGGGTCTAGGGACTGCACACAAAAGCTTTGGAGTGGGAAGGGCTTGTCATTAACTTTTGGCAGAACTTCTGTGGGCTCTGGAAACCATGAAAATGGGCTCCCCAGACTATGAGAGGAAGGCATTCACAGAAGTGGATTAATGCCTCTCCTCCCCTTTTAAAAAAAAAAGTGTTGCTTTGACTTGTGACATTGCAGCCATCTCTAATGGGCAGTTCTGGGGCCACAGACTGTTCAGCTGAAATAGAGATCTTTAATCTAGGAAAAGTTCTCCTCATATCTAGTTCATTCATTGCTTTTACTTTTAAGTTTCCAATAGTATATTGCTCCCAAAGGACATTTCTGCCTCACTTTGTACAATATAACATGGAAAACCTGGGTCAGCAAAGAATTTCAGTGGAAGCAAATCATTGATAAATGGAGCAAAGTCTCTCTGGATTACTAATCATTATCAAAGGGGATCTTGCAAATCGACTTTTCAGAATAAAGTATAGTCCTTTATTATTCCTTAACATTAATTTACTACTTATCTCCCTAATCTTAATTGCACTTTTATCCCCCCCTCTCCCCCATGTGCTATTAAAATTCATTAACTTGAAAGCAAGCCTCAAAGTTCAGAAACTTCAGCTGGCAAAGCCCTTCAGCACTCTGTAGTCAAATGAGAATGTCAAGTGATAATACGAATGTACCAGAAAGGTTGGGGTAATCTTGCAGGAATTTTTACAACTCTGCAGTGGGGTTGGGTTTGACTTGAAGAAGATTTGAGAGCTGTGGCAGTGATAAACTGATGGTGCACTCTTGGAAATGAAGGCCAACTGTATGTAGCAGAGGAGATCCACACCTTAGAATTTCGCATCTTTTCATAGCATCAACATGCTCCACCCAACTTCTTGCAACGTCTCATTTTCATCTGATCCTCTGCGTATGTCAAAGGAAGCCTTAAATTACCTTTAGCTGTCTTGGTTTAACAATATTCACTTCTGTCTTAATTCAATAAATCTGGTATGCTTCCTTGGTTGCTTTGCTGGGTAAGTGGTCACTTAAGTCCTAGTGATTGGGATCTGCCATCTTCCTGTTGGCTACTTTAGGTTGGGTCCTTCAGAGTCTTTTTGATTTGGCAACAAGATAATCCAACCTCGCTTCCGGTTCCGGCTCCAGCGGCGACGGGCGAGCCTAGCGCTCGCTCGCCGTTTTGTTGCTTTTTCTGCCCCCCCACGGGGGCGAGATGCCCCTTTTTGGAGGGTCTCCCGTAGGGCCGGCTCGGCAGGGACGCCCCCCCTCATGGCGGTGGGGGAAGCGACCCTTTTGCCGCGGCCTAGGTGAAGGAGAACATGCTGCGGGGGGTTCTCCCTTCGCCTAAGGAAGACGGCGCCACTCACATCCATGTAGAGGGCTAAACGTCGATGTTGGAAGGCTTCCCGAGGCTTCAGCTGCAAGGGGAGAGTGAGTGCTCAAGATCTTGTTTTTCTTACTGTCAGCCGGGCTGAAAGGACTGGGAGGGGGGTGTTTGTTTTTAAAAAAAACCCCTCGGACTTAAGCAGCACTTGGAAATGGTTCCTCGCGGCGAGGAGCGGAAATTTTTAATCCTGACTGTTTGCGTTAAGGGAAAGTGGATTGCGGCTTGCTTGCAACAATGTTTCTAGGTCTGGCTGACACAATTTCTCTCACTACTTTCTCCTGTGGGCTCTGAGCTGGGCGGTGGAAAATGGCCTCTCTTTGTTCCTGATTGACTATTTTGTTTATGGAAAATTTTCAGCGTCTCTTTGCAATCTGGACTATCTCTGGCTTTTAATGAAGAATTTTCTTTTGGATTTGTGATTTCTTTTCTGGAGTACCTTCGCTATTACACCTATTGAGTTGGAAATGTGTTTCTCTCTTGGTTCCTGAATTTTACAACGTTACAACCTTGATCAGAACTTTTGGCTCCCGGTCAGCCTCATCAACCCCACCCTGAAAACGCCATTTTAGTGGCACTGACTTTAACAGCTAATCATGGCTCAAGAAACAGCACTGACAAGTTTAGAACAAAGGATGGCTTCTCTTGAAACTGTTATACAAACTTTGGTACAAGAAATTCAGGCCCAGAGGGCAGAAAACATCAATTTCAAGAAGGAGCTATTGGATACACGGAAGCAAGTGCTGGAAAATACACAGAAGAATGAAGAACTGGAAGGGGGGTTGGTGGGGGTTAAGGGAGAGATTAAAAATGTTACTAAAGAGGTTGAGGAAACAAATGGGCATGTGTCTAGGATTGATATGGAAAGAATGACATATTTTTTGAGATTTCAGAATGTTCTTGAGGAATCTGGTGAATGCCTCCCTGATCTTATGAGCACGATTTTAGCAGACTATTTACAAAAACCTAAAGATGGGATCAGGGGGGACATTGACCTAGCCTATAGAATTAACTCAGCATATGCCAGGATAAATGAAGTGCCTAGAGAGATACATGTGAAATTTGTTAGAAGGTCAACCAGAGAGGAAATCCTGAAACTGCAGAGAGAAAGTCCATTAATCTACCAACAAAAAACGGTTGCTATCTTGAAGCAGATCCCTAGAAAAATTAGAGAGGCAAGGAGGAAATTTTCCTTCTTGTCTAAAACATTGTTTGATCATGGGATTTGGTTCAAGTGGGTGACACCCGAAGGGATGCTGGTGTTCTGGGATGGAGGAAGAGTGAGGATTAAAACAGTTGTTGAGGCGGAAGCCTTTCTTAAAAAACATTCCTCTATCCTGGGGGAAGATCCAGGGGGGACGGAGGGGGCCGTGGCCCCGCCTACTGGGGGCCTGGAAGGAGAAAAAGAAGATTCAATTGCCAAGAGACTTAGATCAAAAAAATAACTTTGCCTTGACTTTTCTTCTGAACAACTTTGCATAATATTTGTATTTGGATTTTTTGTAAAGGACTGACAGTATAGAAATGAGAATTTAGATATATGTACATGCTTTCACTTTGTAGTGTGATGAAAAATGTTTTTTTTTTAAAATTGTTATTAATGTATTTTGAGGTCCCGGAAGAGCCGACGACTTCGATGTGAATGCTCTCAAAAAAAATTTGTATCCCTTACCCTATCCTATAGAAAAAATGTAAAACCAATAAAACTTTTTCAATATAAAGATAATCCAACCTCTACCTTTGCAATCCTCAGTTCTCCCTAGCCAATATTCAATCCTAGCCCTAGTCCTTTGGGCAAATACTTGTGATTGGTCAGATCTATAGTGGTAGCCATTTTCCAAAAGGACATGCTCTATGACATTTTACCAAGTTGCCACTTCTCATTTTGCCTCAATATTATTTACATGGAGCCTTTTGAGAGAAGAGATTATTCTTGTTACAGTTATTTGAGGCAGAAAGAGAATGTCTAGAAACATCACTCAATTAAAATAAATTCCTTGTATTTTCCAGAATCTCCAAGCTGAGATAATGCCAATTTTTGGCTTGATGACAAATACATTGAGTTCAATTTTTTAGACAATCAGACCCAATTCTTCCCTTCTCTGAACTTCTGTACTTCTTCAATAACAAAAAAAATATGTAGCAAGTTGCAGATCCTAGGGAAAAGTAACCCTCCATGAATATATTACTGAAACAACATAAAAATACATTGCAATAACAAAATTGCAAAAATGTATATAAAAGCCAAGACTGCATTGTAAAAATCCTCTAGTGCAGGGATCTCCAACCTTTGCAACTTTAAGTCTGAAGGACTTCAGCTCCCAGACTTCTCCAGCCAGCAAAGCCAGCAAATCACAGACTTGCTCGTTCAGAGGGAGAGCTATCAGACCAGCTACCATAATGGATATTTCTTGAAAGAGTAAATGTTTACAGAGAAACGCCACCTCTATCTTACTATTAGGGTTCAGTCTGAACTTGCTATTCACTCTCCAATCTCTCACAGCCTACACACATCCAAATCTTTATTTTCCTGGCTTATGCTAGTTATCTGTGCATTGACGATAATTCACTTAGATAAAGAAATGGCTTCTTACAGCATTTTTATATAACTGTTCAATAGTATATGGAGAAGACATTCCATATTGGAGCAACCGCTGGTTTGATTGCTCTGCTTCTACTACTACCAAGTGGATCTGCTTATTGAAGAAGGAGTTGAAATGATGGTTCCTTCAGTTTCTCAACCCATGTAAGTCAGTCTAAAAGGATAATAACAATAGCAAAATGCTGCTCAGTCCACATGGCCACAACGTTCTGTTCTGGACTTGAATATTGACTGGAATACCTAAAGGATTCTCTGTGGCTGATTCATCACTGCCTTCTCAAAAAATGTCACTGAAAAAAAGAAAATTGGGATCTGAGTCTATGTAGTGAGGTTTTGCTCAGAAGAGAGATGGTCTCCAGAGAGAAGGCACCACTGCCCCCTTCAAGACATGTAGTATCTCATTTCCTTCAGAGAGGTATCAATCACTTTCCAGCTCTAGCTGCACATATCGCATCTGGCAACCTGGAAGAGCCAGAAGTGGCATGAATCCAACCCACAAGAGGCAAAGCTAATATTACCGAGCACCTTATCCATGTCCTCAGGTTCCACAAACTCAAAAGAATATTTTGAAGCATCATCCCTTCTCACCTCACATAACTCTTGTCTAGTTGAGCATTAGACCTAAGAGAACAAGAGTGACTTTATCCTTAAAGAAACCTGCACCAACAGCAGAACAGCCTGCAGACAACTTGTTCTTCCAAACCTATCCTAAAAGAATAAGATTTAGCCCAAGAATGGATGCCGGGCAAGAACTGGAGGGCAGAATGAAAATAATAGACATGCTCTGCTGCTCTTCTTGCCAGCTTGTAGACCCAATTAAGGTATAACATCTCATTCTTTTGCCATTGTTATTGCAGGCATCTTTTAACATGCTTCATCTCTCATAGCTCATTGGAGAGTCAGGGAGTGGCTTGAGATTGTTGACCAGAAGGAGAACTTGTGGGAGAAATTTCATTCAGTACTTGTCTTCTTAATTTTACATATTTATTTATTCAATTTGTATATAGCTTCCCTTCTCAAACCACTGACTCTGGGCAGCCACAATAATAAAAACAATTAAAATGGTCAAAATAATATAAAAAAGAAATTAAATACTATTAGCAACTCAGAAATATTGATAGCTTTCATATACTTCATATACACATAGCCAGGGCTACCTTTGTAGAGATTGATCAGGGCCAAGCAAAGGTGCATGCCAAATCCTTAGGAAATTCCCCAAGCACCCTGACGAAGTTGTATGAGACATTTAGTGTGTGTGTGGGGGCATATTAACAGGTATAATTAATATATTAATTATACCTGTATTAATATACTTACGAGATCGCCTTCTGCCACTGAGAGCCTCCCACCGGCCAGTACGCTCCCATAGAGAGGGTCTCTTCATGATGCCGTCGGCTAGACAATATCGACTGGCGACACCCAGGGGGAGAGCCTTCTCCGTGGGACCATCTGTCCTCTGGAACTAATTGCCCCCGGAATTAAGAACTATCCCTGACTTACACACCTTCCACCGTGCTCTCAAAACCTTTTTCTTCCAACAAGCCGGGCTGGCATAAAACATGATTTTTATATTCAAATTTTTATTAATTTTAGTCAGGGTTGGTTGGGTTTTTTTTACTTTTAGGCCAAAGTTTAATATGTCTTTTAAAATCTTTTTAAACTTTTATATATTTGTTTTTATTCTGGCTGTACATCGCCCTGAGTCCTTCGGGAGTAGGGCGGTATAAAAAACCAATAAACTCAAACTAAACTCATATGTATTACACCTGTATATATTGGAATTAGTTCTCAGTTGTAGTCATTTGTATATATGTGTATGACACAAGAATACAATCAGAGGTGGGTTGTTGCCAGTTCGGCCTCACCCAGCCCACCCACCCGGAGGGTCGCACAAAAGAGCACACCCAAACCAGTAGTAACAAAATTGACAACCCACCACGGAATTCAATTTGTGTGTTTGTGTGTGTATGTGTGTGTGCATGCGTGTACGTGTGTGTGTGTGTGTGTGTGTGTGTGTGTGTGAGAGAGAGAGAGAGAGAGAGAGAGAGAGAGAGAGAGAGAGAGAGAGAGAGAGAGAGAGAGAGAGAGAGAGAGAGAGAGAGGTGGGAAGAAGGATAAAACTCTAGTAAAAACAAGTTTGACGGGCAAACCACTGCCAAAAACTCCAGTATCCATAACCGGTTTTCTTTTGTTAGTGGAATTAAAGTATACAGAGGTACAGACATACACTCGCATACACACAGTATAGTGCTTTGATTTTAATAGGTGTGGGATTTCCAAAAAGGCCATGTGTGTGGAAATTATATTGGTAATTACTCAAGGGGCAAAATTATTACATGCTCAAAGTCTTGCAACATGCAATAAAGGACAGATAAGAACAAGTCAAGGTTTACAGCTGTAACATAATTATAATTGCATATTCCTTCTAAACCAAACCCAGTGAGATGATAAAATCATGAGAAATCAGCTAGTTTTCTACAGTATTAACTACTGGGATAAAGGATACTTGCGTTATTGGATGCCTTCAAAAAAGATAAATTAATAGGAAACAGCAAAGGATCTCCCGAAAGGAAAATGCAGCTCTGGACCATACGCCATGGGGATGCAAATGTCAAAGGGTTCAGGTGCTGGAGAACGAGGCAAGAAGGATTTATGAAGGGGTCAGAATAGTAAACTTGAATTGTTGCAATAGGCAGGCAGGAAAACATACTTACCTGTTAGCATGTAAGGAATTGTGAAGAAATTAGCAGCTAAACGTTTTACATTAAATACGGTAACCATATTTTCTTATAAAAAAATAAAGGAGAAACCTGAAATGTGGGCAAATCTGAAAGAAGTTCATATTATTTTAATTGCTTATGGTTATAACTTTGCTTTACAAAGGAAATTTCAAGAGTCACTTCTCTGTGAGACAAGCGGCCATATATATAAACAAAATAAATTCAAGAGCAAGTCAAACTTTATAAAAAATATCCTAATAAAAGTATCTGAAATCAAGTATATATGTAAATCTATTTTGAAAGGCAATTCAATTCCATATTTTTTTACATGAATGTGAAAGATTGGATATGATGTGGTACAATTTATGGTAGAAATCAAAGGACTAAAATAAAGGACAAAAGTGAGTTTTTGAAAATATATATCTAAAAGACAGTTTTCTAAAATAAAGGCTGTCCTTTATAATAATGAATGCATAGTCTCTGTAATTATAAAACTAATCAAGGAGAGAAGCAACTTAGAACTGAGGAGAAATTTCCTGACAGTTAGAACGATTAATCAGTGGAACAGCTTGCCTCCAGAAGTTGTGAATGCCACAACACTGCAAGTCTTCAAGAAGATGTTGGCAGGATGCCCTATACCATTTGTCTGAAATGGTATAGGGCATCCTGCCTAGGCAGGGAGTTGGACTAGATGACCTCCAAGGTCATAATTATAAAGCAAAGGAGTAGAGAATTGGAATAATTTTAGCGAAATTTCTGTTAATATTGCTAGTGTATACATTATGCATACATTTGGTCACTATATAGACATTAGCTTACTAGAATTATTATAAAAATAGTATGCATTAAACTTGGATAGTAGTAAACAGGGTTTTATTCAGTTGTTAGCTCTGTGTGCCTGCCTATCTTTCTTCATATCTGTACTCACCTATTGACAAAAGGCAACAGGTCTCCAAAATCTGCCTCAGACCATAATTAAGACCATGTAGAGGGATTCCACTGGCAGTAGGGTATCCACGACATCAGTAGAAACCCTAATTTGTCTTTGCGGTCCAATCACACTTGGCCAATAGAGAATTCTATTCTGTTCTATTTAAGGATGAAGACCTTAATGAATGCAACCCTTCCCTGTCTCTGTTCTTGGTATTGATGCTGCTAACGGACAAAAACCCAGCTGAGCAAAATTCTGAGAGGGTGATACTGTCCTCCTTGCTCAGCCTGATTTCAGTAATCTGTCATTTCCCTACTAAATAATGTATAAATATGATCTCATATATATCCTCATTTGAGTATCCCTTTTTCAAGTCGCACATCCTGTCACATAAGCCAACTCAGAGAATTCAAACAGGGAGATCAACTCCTTGTCAATTGCTTCCCTGACTGATTCCCTTCGAACCCTCAGAAACATTCACAAACATTGATCTAATCCAACTTCCAGTTGGGAGCTACTCTTTACCCATAAATAATAATAGGACAGTCCTATCTGCCCTCTTATCACAAATAGATTAGTGTCCCATCTTTTGCCTGAACAAGTACTCAGAGCTGGTATTAAACTACTGCCGTAAGTGTGATGAAGTCTCCTGACAACTCCCCTTGACCATTGTGCATGTAAGCGGGGTGCAGATGATTAAACTCTTTTGCTTCCGTTCAATCTTCCGATCTAGATGTAAAATTTAGTTTTGGTGATTTGAGTGCACGCATGTTTACATATTTTCTTTAAATTAACAAAATAGTTTCCAATAAAAAGCACAAGGAGAAAAAAGGGAAGCTATTTATTGTTGGGGGCAAGATTTAGTCCCAAAGAGTTAAAAACCAAAACAATCATTTTCTTTAAAACAATGCTATACAAATGCTATTTCTTATAGACTATCTGCTTCACCGTTAATAAAAAAAATTTAAACAAACTTTTTAATATTTATTATAAATTAAAACATTTCTGTTTCTTTTTGAATCAAGCATACACAATGAAATAGTAGAAGAACTCGACCGCCTGTGACATAATGGAATCCTGACGAATCAAGATTTATTTATTTATTTATTTTATTAAATTTATACCCCGCCCTTCTCCTTGTTAGGACCCAGGGCGGCGCACAGGCATTTTTTAAAAACACAAAATACAATAAATATCAATTAAAATGTATTAAATTAATAAACCCGTGCTAAAACCCAATATTAAAACCCTTACCAAATTATAAATTTTTCGTTAAAAAGTCAGAAACGGGGGGCTATCCTAGGCCGGCTTGTTGAAATAAATACGTCTTAAGACGTTGGCGGAAGAGGCGGAGGTCCGAGATAGTACGAAGGTCGGGGGGTAGGTCGTTCCAGAGGGCCAGGCCCGCCACAGAGAAGGCCCTTCCCCTGGGTGTCGCCAACCGGCATTGCCCCGCGGACGGCACCCGAAGAAGACCCTCTCTATGGGAGCGGATCGGACGAAGGGATGTATGGGGCAGGAGGCGGTCTCGTATATAGCTAGGCCCCGAGCCATGGAGCGATTTAAAGATGGTCGTCAATACCTTGAAGCACACTCGAAAGGCCACAGGTAGCCAGTGCAGCTCGCGCAGGAGAGGTGTTACGCGGGTTTGCCTTGAGGCACCCGTAATCACCCGCGCGGCCGCATTCTGTACTAACTGTAGCTTTCGAGTGCACCTCAAGGGGAGCCCCATGTAGAGAGCGTTACAGTAATCCAGCCGGGACGTCACAAGCGCTTGAGTGACTGTGCAAAGGGCTCCCCGGTCCAGTAAGGGGCGCAGCTGGCGTATCAGGCGTACCTGATAAAACGCCCCCCTGGCCACGGCCGCCACATGGTCCTCCATGGACAGCCGGGAATCCAGGAGGATGCCCAAGTTGCGCGCCCTCTCCACGGGGGCCAGTTGTTCGCCCCCAATGGCCAGTGTTGGACTTATCTGGCTGAACCGGGGTGCCGGAAACCACAGCCACTCGGTCTTGGACGGGTTAAGCCTGAGTTTGTTACTACCCATCCATATCCGTACGGCCTCCAGACACCGGGACAGCACCTCGACGGCATCGTTGGGGTGGTTTGGGGTGGATATGTACAACTGAGTGTCATCAGCGTACAGATGGTATTCCACCCCAAAACCACAGATGATCTCGCCCAGCGGCTTCATGTAGGTGTTGAACAGGAGTGGCGAGAGGACCGACCCCTGAGGAACCCCACATGTGAGGGGCCTCGGGGACGACCTCTGCCCTCCTGCCAACACCCATTGCGACCGACCAGAGAGGTAGGACGAGAACCACCGTAAAACGGTGCCTCTCAGCCCCAACCCCCCCAATCGGTGCAATAAGATACCATGGTCGATGGTATCAAAAGCTGCTGAGAGATCTAATAGGACAAGGATAGAGGAACAACCTCTATCCCGTGCCCTCCAGAGATCATCCACCAATGCCGTCTCAGTGCTGTGACCGGGCCGGAAGCCGGACTGGTGCGGGTCTAGATAATCAACTTCCTCCAGATGTCGGGGAAACTGTTGAGCCACCACACTCTCGACAACCTTCACTAAAACGTGAAGGTTGGAGACGGGACGATAGTTCTCTAATAAAGCTGGGTCCAGGGCTGGCTCCTTGAGGAGGGGCCTCACCACCGCCTCTTTCAAGACAGTAGGCAAGGACCCCTCACTCAGAGATGAATTCACAATACCCTGGAGCCAGCCTCGTGTCACCTCCCAGGATGCCAGTACAAGCCAGGAGGGGCACGGGTCCAATAAACATGTGGTGGCTCTAAGGTTCCTCCGCAACCTGTCCATATCCTCGGTAGTAACAAAGTCGAACTCCTCCCAAGGTGTTATCGCAAGCCCAGCAAGATGTATGATGAGGGTTAACTTGCACTTCTGTTCTCAACTTGATTGGCACCCATCTCTAAAATGGATTGTGCTCATTGCTGACCTTTATGCAGGTAAAGTATTCTTCTCAAGAGCAGTTGTATAGATGTAAATGAATGCTCAAACAGATATAAATGAATGCTCAAACATCTTATAGATATAAAAGAACAGTCCAATGTTTTGTCTAAGGTGTAAGAAGTGTTTTCAATAAACTGGGCAGCAAATGGCTGGACTTAAACTAGCAAACAAAGAATTAGCTAGTTAAATGAAATAAATTCATGCATATACAGTATACCTCCTACAGGCATTAGTTCATAGAGTGAGTGAGGAAGATATCCAGCTAAACAAGTCAACTGACCCAACATGCCTCTTTAAATATTTGTACATGGAAGCACAATATTTTGATTGTTCTTCTTAGCTCAGTACTTACTTGGATAGCTTAAATTCTGATTCAAATGTTCAAAATGCTCACATAGTTTACTTCCATCTCTTCCTCCCAATCACAGTCTCAAAATATAGCTGGAGACAAGTTGAAGATAGTCTTATAATTTTGATGGCTGAATGTAGTGTGGTCTTGATTTAGTTTAACTTTGAAGAAGTGGAGTTATTAAGAATGTTAGAATGTTGTTTTATTGGGCTGCTGAATAATATTTTTATGTTCCTACCACTGTATTTATTACATTATGCATAGTAAATGGAATACTTGTATATCCATGGTAACCAGTGGTGGGATACAACTGGTACGCCCGTACTGGGGTGTACCAGTGCCTGCTGGGAGCATTAGGTACCGTTTTGCTACGGTGCTCCAGAGGGCTCGCCTGCCCATGCTCCTTACCTGTATTTGAGCTGATCAGGGCTTCCGCGCCACGTGCATGGAGCATACGGCACCTGTGTGACGCTCCGCCGAGCAGCTGGAGCGTTGTGGAGACGTCATGGAGTGTCACGGCCGGTAAGTATGCATGTGCACACTGTGTGTGCACTGCACGCATGCATGTGGTGGATGCCCAGCCCCGTTGCACTGTACCAGTTGCAATGGGATCCAGAACCCACCACTGATGGTAACTTAGCAAGAATGCAGTGAACAATATTTGATAGCATCAGAATCATTAAAATATAATCATTTAAATCAGCATACGCAAATGGCTCTAAAGCTTTGCTGGCTGGAGAATTCTGGGAGCTGAAGTCCTTCAGACTTAAAGTTGCAAAGTTTGCCCACCCGTGCTCTAAAGGCAGTTTTAGTAGCCAAAATGCAGCCATATGATTACAATGGGTGTGATGTCTATCAGAACTTTGTCATAAATACCTTTTGAGAGAGTATATTGTAACTTGAGGACTGCCCGTAGATCCAAAACTCTTCATAAACAGACAAATTCCAAATTGTTGAAATATATTTTAAAAAAATAAATAATAATAATAATAACAACAATAACAATAACAACAACAATAACAACAACAATAATAATAATAAAATTTAATTTATAACCCGCTCTCTCTCCCCGAAGGGACTCGAGGCGGGGCACAGGGAATTTAAAATACATATAAAAACACAAACATAGTACAATATAAAATTAAACTAACCCTGTGCTAAAATCCCATATTAAAACTAAAAATTAATCATTAAAAAGCCCTAAAAACAGTTGATTATCCTAGGCCGGCCAAGCAGAAAAAGTGTGTTTTTAATTTTTGACGGAAGGAGCGGAGGTCCGTAGTTGTTCTAAATGTACTAAGTATAATTTAGTACTAGCTGTCATTTCCATCCAAGAATCTGGTTCTTCATTGTAATAATATTGTAATAATAACTAATGAATAGGTGGACAGGTTCAGGACATATGCACTAATTGTAAAATATTCTAAGAGTCTAAGTAGCCAGTGAATTTCCTTTGTATTACACTCAAGATGAAAAAAGAATTGTTCACATTGACAAACTTTCTAAAGGAGTATGATAATTCAACTATTAAAATCGTTTATTATTCTTGCAAGAGCCAGGAATGTTGTTTTGTGTATAAGTGCTTCTTTTATAAAGATACTTAAGGAATGACTGAGCTCCCTTGGGCAAAAGACCAGCTGCCTTACAAGGAGAGATGAGAAAGAAGAAGTGGGGGGAGGGGGGAGTTTCACATTCCTCAGAGAATATTGGGGGAAATAAAGTTTTCTGAAAAACAAAAAAAAATTGAGTTTCAGGGATGCTTTAATAAGTATCTTATCAGATGCTTATTATCAAGTCAATAAAATTGGCCGTTACATAAGAATCTGTGAGCCATTCACCTTTTATTTCTGACCTCTCAAAGCGTTCTTCTTCACTCAGCAAGAGCACAGCTCTTAATAGTCTGGGAAGAACCTTTGGTTTCTAGGTCTCTAACCGGAAATGTTGTACAAAAGGCCTTAAGGAAGTAAGAAATCATTGCAGAAACCTAGCTATATTGGCTTCTCAAATATTTTTTCTTTGCATCTGGACTAGCTTTAACCATGGGGCAAGGTAAAGTGCACAGATTGCTCTTCGTTGGTTCTCTTTCTTGAAAGCCAAAAGTGGTAGATGCTATGCAGCTTTTCTAAATTACCCTTCTGAAGTAATAGGAGAGCCTATTTCCCTGTTAATATTCCAGCAAGTTTCCATTTCAACCCCCCTTCAGAATGGAAGGAGGGGAGTCCTGGGATATTGTGTCCTAGGGTCAGCACCATCTTAGCACATGCTCTGATGTTTTGCTGACCTGGAAAACTGAACATAGTAACAAGATCCTGGTAGCAATGAAAAGTATATTAGGAGTATAATAAAAGTATATTTTGGGGGGGAAAGTATGTACTTATAACATTTAAATTTAAAGAAGCCTTTTCAGTACTATTTACCCAACTCTTGGGGCCAACCAGGGGTGAATTTTACCAGTTCGGTGAAAAACTTGTCCCTACAGGTTCACCCAATCCAGTTGAATTTCAGCTCTGTTTCCTGGGTCCCATAAGATAACCCAATGTAATAGATGGGACTTAGAACACAATTTGCTGGATGGGCAGAAATAATTGGTGATAGTTTTGTAATTTTTTAAATACAGTATTTGCCTTAAATATACATACACCTTATTATATCTATATTATTCAGACCAAACAAAAGCTGCCATATTCAGAAGGCCTCCCCACCTCTTTTGTGTGTGTGTGTGTGTGTGTGTGTGTGTGTGTGTGTGTGTGTGTGTGTATCTACTGGGTGGATGGTTCTCCTGGTTCTACCTAGTCTTCTCACTTTTCTGGATTCTTTCCTTAGCCAAAACCCATAATTTTCTGTTTCTTATTTTTTAAGTTTCAGAAAATTACACTGAGATTCCGTGAGCCAGCAATGCTACAAATCACATGATGATTTTGCCTATTATAATGCATTAACGTAATGCTTCAATATCTAGCTTGGATCGCAAATTATTTTCTCTTTATCAATACTGACAGAAAATCTTACACAGACATCCAGTAGGTTATATAAGGACAGTGAAAAAATCTATTCATTTCATCAACTTTAATTTCTTTTAAGATTTATCTTTCTATAGGTACACCTTCGGAGCCTAACTCTTGTCAATCCTTCAAGAATCATAAAGTTAAAGCTATTGTGATAGAAACAGACAAGTTATCCTCTTTATGCTAAAATGGATAACTAAAACAGATTGGGTGTATTTATTATCACCTCAGAGCACCATTTTCAAGGTAATGGGCAATAAAAAAAGTTAAAAGGATATAAAATATATCAAATATAGTTAAAAGAATCCAGTAAAATCCCAAGCTAGCACTGAGAAGAAAATCTACATTCCAGATAGGGGGTGACTCAAGGCACTTAGTTGCTATGGTTAAAGATAAGATGTTCAATTTCCTGTTCAAATGGAAGCTGACTGGCTTCATATTGGTGTGAACATAATCCCTCATGTCAAATGGGATAAAACATATCCTCTACATTACTTTATCACAGACATGTACTCTGGATAGAAGCAAAAATCTGAGGGACAAAACATATCAGGAAACTTTGGAAGAACTGAATATATATTACCTGTAGGACATAAGCGAAAGGGTGACCTGATTGAAACCTATAAATATAAAAAGAGTGTGAATAAGATTCTGTAAGGCAATATTTGCAATATTAGGCAAGAATCAAGAAAATGGGGGCATGACCTCAAACTGACAGGTGGGAAGTTCAAAAGTAACATTAGAAAAGATTACTTCATAGAAGGAGGAATGGAAGCTTGAAACCAATTTCCAGAGGAGGTAATGGATCAATCATCAGTAACTGAATTTAAACATGCTTGGCATAAACACATGTGTGTCCTCCAACAATAATTTAAAAAACAAAACAAAAATAAATAAAATATAAACATTATGATTAAAATAATAAATAAATAAAAAACATGCAAAAAATAAACAAACTCAAATGGCAGAGTCAATGGACCACTAGGTATATTTAAAGCCTATTATTTCTATTTATTGTCTCCATATACGCTCAGAAATGTATGGTTTCTCAGCCTTGAACTGTTTTACAGCAAGTTTTAAGAAAGAGAAGATGAGCATCATGCTGTGCTTTACCAGAACTTTATACTTTTATTTTATGTATTTTCTAGAAATTGGTCTAGTTCTCCACTAAAAGAGATTTGGTTGATTCTCTAGCCTCAACATTATAAAGCCCAGACCTGGCACATTAGAGTTTATTTCATTTTTATTGTCTTTTAATTTGCCAGAAAGTCACACAGGTTGTGGGACTCCTATCTCTCTCACATACTAGTTAGAGAGAGGATATAAGGTGAGGCATCTCCCTAAGTTTGGTAGCAGCTGGAATTATTAGGTTGAGATAAAATGGCAGACGTCCATTTAAATCTTTGTTCACAATGTGAAAAACTCATGCCACCTGGTGTGAATATGCTGGTAAAAAGATACTGCAAATGTGGGAAGGTCTCAAAGTATATTTTAACACAATAAGTAAATCCTCACAACCACAGATCGCCTTAAAGGTACAGACAAGGCTTGTGGCTTTTTAACCTTGCTATACTCCAGCACATGCTACCGGAGGCCCTTCTCCCCAGAATGTAATGATACTCTTGGTCCTGGTTATAATTTATAATTAAAAGAGAAAGATCTAAACTCACCATGACATTCATACACCATATGATGTGTAATTTGAGGCATCATGGTTACATGCAGCATCTAATGTAGGGATGGGCAAACTTTGCAACTTTAAGTCTGAAGGACTTCAGCTGCCAGAATTCTCTTTGGCTTGGTCACCAAAAGATTGCCTGTCCCGATACAGCAGTATCTAAGTTATATTTATTTGAAGTCCACAGTTAGGAGATTGTATCTGGAATTTCAATTCTACTTCCAACATTATTAATTTGGAACTCAAGACAATTGTCTGTAATTTATTTACTATTTGTGGCAGATTATGGAAAAGTACTGCTTTGTACTGACAATCTGGCTGGTCTAGATAATGGAGATGCTTGATTTAATCTAAGGTCCCTCTACTGTTTCCCAAGACCTCTCAAATAAATGTGAAACCGCTTTCCCCTTTCCTATAGACTTGTTATGTGGATTCATGGGGCACCTTTTTTTTTAAAATTCATATTTATATCCCGCCCTTCTCCACAGAGGACCCAGGGCGGCACCTTTGAATGTATGTGTGGCCAAAATATGTACACACCTTCCTTTTCTGCTATTGCAGTAGCTCAGAGTAGCTTAATTGAAAGCATCGGGAAGACTGTGACTATTTTCCTGTATATCTGCTTCATTTTTCCTTTAATCTTTACCCATGGGCTTCTTTCCCCCCCAATATATAGTTTCAGCTATTTTTCCTCCTAGTTTCCTAGATACAGTACAACAGGGATTATTGTAGCAAACAGCTGTATTTTCAGGCTGTCAAAACAGCAGACAATAATGCTAAGAGATGTGAAATGTGTTAACAAAAAGACATAAGGAACAAAGATTTTCTTCAGGCTTGCAATAGCATTTATTTTCTCTTTAGGCCATTTAACATACTGTAGCTTCCAATATATGAATTGGAGAATGAAAATAGCAGGCATTCATATGGAAGAATTATTGCAAATTCCAGGTCTCTTCTGGACCAGTTCTGGACCATTATGTCTGAAAGGGATGCAATGCATTTAGCTTCTGTAGGGATATTTGGGCATAAAGATGGATTATCCTTTTGTCACTTGCCATTAAATGCCATTTTCTTAAAGACTTGGGCTCTAATATTGTACAGTTCAATATGTCAGTCTTTAGGCATACTGGGTCCATGAACAGTCTAGAATAGATGAGCTAAAGGCCCCCTGCTCTTATTGTCATATCAGATCACAAGAGTTTACCAGCGATATTAGTGGTGATTTGAGAAATAATAATATTTTTAACTCCTTGAAGGGGAATGGAAGGGAAAAAGATCGCATTACGGCAACTATTGAGTATTTGATAACCTAATGAGCAGAGAAACTTGGCATGAACTCACAAACCTGGGTAGATCTTTCCCGTGTATTCTATCAAAGGTGGCCCAGGGCAGAACATGGAAAAGATTATTTCTGCAATATACACCTCCAATTAATTTCCCCTACTTCTCCATCACCCATTGCACTGAAAGTTGCCTAGAATAACAGCTGCCATCCCTGCAATGTAACGAAGACGGACCTGTGACACTATTGTATCTGGTTTCTTCCCATTTACCAAGCTGATCTAAATATCCACTCCACAAACATAGCCATCAATTATGAATGAGGCAGATAGAATGGCTGTTTACACACTTACATCTATTTTAGTCTCAATGAAATACACGAGAAGCAAAGCGACTTGTTCAATTATATGGTAGCGTGTTTTCTTTTAAAGTGGTGCAAGAGTTTGCTGTGGTTATATGTCATGGTTACCTATCAGTTTTTCTCATTCAGGGTAATCATCAAGATCACAATATTGATAAGATGTGGAGCAAATTCCCCCATCTTTTATAATTGTTAGTAGTTGGCCTATGAATCCTTAACACCAAGGCTACATTAAACATAGTGATGATTATTTCTAAGTCAAAGTTCATAGGATTTCATGGCACATTACCTAGACGTCTGAAAAATTTAACGCAGATATGGTCAACTTATTCTGCTCCCCAGTTACTTTTAGGAATAACTGCAAATACCAAATACATTCAACCCAAAACAGCTAGTTTGATCTATGTGCAAATAAGTACATGCTAAGTCTTGACCCAATATCTGGAGACTAGTTGGATGTGGATGGAGAAGGACAGACTTAAGCTCAATTCTGATAAGACTTCCCACTCTCTGCTCAGTCTGGATATTTATCCGAGATTAAACAGCACTTCCCTGTTTGAGATTGGTGCACAATTTGGGGAGTCATTTTGCAGTCACAACTCCTGTTCACAGTGCAGGTAGCAGCTGCAGCCACGATAGCCTTTGTACGGATTTATCTGGTACACCACTCGTGATCATTTCTAGATGAGGTATGATTGGGTATAGCCATTTATAAAGTTACCATAGAGATGGATTTATTCTAAGGTATTCTACATTGGACTGCCCTTGAGGATCACTCAGAAGTAGCAGCTGATACAAAATGCAGCAGTGCTTGGGCATGCTGTGATATGTCCTAGTGTCTCATCACTACTAAGTGAGTTGCACTAGTTGACAGTTGGCTTCTGGGTGACCAATTCATGGCTTTGGTTACTACTTCTGAAGTCCTTCCTGGCATTGAGCTTAATAATTTGAGATAACGCATATCTTTTAACTGCATATAGTTTGTGCATGTCTAGTCAGAACAGACAAAGTAGTTTGCTCTAGGTCCCTTCAAATACTGTAAACAGTGTCATCTATTCAGTTTGGTCTTGTAGGAAATGTAATAAAATACAGGTGTGGGCCAGTGGTGGGATTCAATTTTTTTTACTACCAGTTCTGTGGGCGTGGCTTGGTGGATGTGGTGTGGCTTGGTGGGCATGGCTTGGTGGGCATGGTAGGGAAAGGTTACCACAAAATCCCCATTCTCTCCCGATCAGCTGGGACTCGGGAGGCAGTGAATAGAGGGGGGTGGGGACAGTCAGAGGTGGCATTCACTGGTTCTTTGAACTAGTCAAAGTTTTGGCTACCAGTTCTTCAGAACTGGTCAGAACCTGCTGAATACCACCTCTGGTGAGGGCACTAGAAGCAGATGGTTAGAATACATATAACTTGAACCAAGAGCTTTGATTAGTGTGTATCTGGGATGGGGAGCATAAGGACCTAGGCCACATGGGTCTTCCTCTTTTTTGCAGCCCCATGGCCTCGACTAGGAAAAGCTGACTAGACAGTTTCCTGCTCTTTGGATGTAGGAATCGCATGCAAACTATGGTGATTGACTTAAAACAAGCCTATCACAAGTAAAATGAAATAAAATATAACTCCATGAATTGCTTTTCAGAAATGCATCCTATTAAATTCAAGGGTATTTACTTCATGCAATATATACAATATTATAACCTAATTAAAATAACAGAAAGTATTTTGGAGCTTAAGGGGATTATTGAATAAAGCTTTAAGATTTTATGATAAACATCTTAATTATTTAATCCAAAAATTTAATTGGTTAAACACAGCAGTCTTTATCAGGAACATAACTTTTTTTTATACTATTCATCTTTACATTATCTTCAAAAATATTGGTCCAGATATCCCTGCCTAAATTTCATTGAAATAGAGAGGATGTTTTCTCCCCTCCTCCTTAAAGTTTATTCAAATATTTTCCCCATACTTTTGCAAAACCTGGGTTATTCCCAACCCTACTGAGACTGGGACTCATGTCCTTCAGTGATAGCTTGAATGATGAATTGCTATTATTACATATCAATAGAACCCATATCAGTCATATTGTGCAGTTCAGATTCACAGAACAGACAAAGTAGTTTGCTCTAGGTCCCTTCAAATACTGTAAACAGTGTCATCTACTCAGTTTGGTCTTGAAGGAAATGTAATAAAATACAGATGAGGGCCAGTGGTGGGATTCAATTTTTTTACTACCAGTTCTGTGGGCGTGGCTGGGTGGGCATGACTTGGTGGGCGTGGCAGGGGAAGTAAAATCTCCATTCCCACCCCACTCCAGGGGAATGATACTGAAAAATCTCCAGCTGGGACTCGGGAAGCATAGAATAGGAAGCATAGAATAGATGGGGGCAGGGCAGTTCAGAGGTGGTATTTACCAGTTCTCCAAACTACTCAAAATTTCCGCTACTGGTTCTCCTGACTCCACTGGTCAGAACCTGCTGAATACCACCTCTGATATTGTATCAGACACAACATTTGAAGTCTTTGTATTATTCTGTTCCACTCACACTACTATAATAAGTTTGTTTGATTGATTGATTGATTGATTGATTGATTGATTGATTTAGAAAAGTTATATATAGCCATCCAACTCATTCATGGTGACTCCAGGCAGCCTACAGAAATAAAACCTCCAATACAAAACCCAATAAACCTCCATCCTCTTGGAAACAACAATCAAACAACCACTTGAAGGGGTTCCGTACCACCCTGTGGTCTCAAAAACAGCTGGCAATACCATGTTTTCAGGGCCTTTCAAAACAGTATCAATGTGGAACCAACTTTATTTCTGCAGAGATGATGTTCCAAAATGAGGGAGCCAACATGGAGAAGGTCCTTGTTCTTGATCCCACTAGATGGACCTCCTTAATAGAGAGAACCAGTAATATAACCTGCCTCCCCCTCTGATGGTCAGCTAGATGAAACTTGGAAAAGACGGTCCTTCAAATAATTGCCCCTCTATTTTTTTAAAGCTTATTGTGCCACAGGGATTATTCTTTGGAGTCAAGGGTACATATGTTGATTGTGTGAAGACAGATTCCTCTGAAAAATTAATCTTCTATCATGAAATTCTTACATGGTTTCCTGAGCTTTATTTTCACCTGCCTCCTTTCTTCCAGCTACGAGAACTTCTACACAAGGCGTTTGTTTTGCTTCTGAATCAACTCCTATTTCTTTCTTTGATGTTCTTCAGCAGTTCAGCCAATTTATTTCTCTCAGCTGTACTAGAAGAGCTGCAGATTCTGGTGCTCCATAGAAGTTGGAGGCAGAACAAGCCATTTCTTCATTTTACTTATTCTTTCTCTTGGCTCCTGAGCTTCCAGATCACTAACAGTAAATACTGGCTTGACACGTATCATCTTCACAACTAAAGTGAGCAGAGATGACTCCTGCCCTTTCTGCAATGGACAACTCATGCGAAGTACATTAGAGTTTTTATCTTTCTTTCTTGTACTGAGTGTGGGAGTAAAAGGCCTTTTATTGCTATGGGATGTGTGAGAGATCAATGATTTTTGCTTCCATTTTTGGCATTTCTGAGTCAGCAAAAGTGAAATCAACCATTGCTTGCTTCTAAATTGCTATTAAGGAACTGTGAGTCGAAAAGGTGATACTTTGGAATTGCCCTGTCTGGATCTCCTCCTCCCCTAAAGTTCCAGAGTGATGGTGTATATGTACATACATACATACATACATACATACATACATACATACATACATACATACATACATACATACAGTGTATGTGTGTGTGTGTGTATGTAGGCTGGAGATGGTGAGTGGGACCTCACCGAAACGTTGCCAAGACAATCTCAATCTTACACGGGAAAAGACCCGAATACAACAAGACCAACATAGCTACACCCGTGAAAATCTACTCACATACACTAATGATCAGTCACATTTCATATTCTGTCTACTGAAGGGTAATAGTAGCATCTACAAAGGTCAGCACTAATACAAGAGGGGGTAAATCATCGCCTGGTTTCTCTGCTCTGCTGTTTCTTGATAAAAGACAGCAAATAGCCATTTAGAAGCTGCTTATTTAGAAGAGTTCTGCATCAACGGAGTTTCATCCTCTCCAGGCAATGTAAACATTTTGCTCATTGCTGAAGGTTACAGCAGGTTGATTCTCCAAAGCAAGTTGGATTGTTAGAGCTTCTCGGGAGCAACATAAAGCAGATTTAACTGCTGAAGTTCATAAGAATTCCCATGTTGCCAGAAGTAATTTGTAAAGACAAATGAAAGCCTAGTTAAACTTGATCTTCATGACTACAGTTATGACTTCTGTTTGCACCATGATGCTCAGAGCTGCTTGCCATTGGAACCATGGCAAGTACATGGTACATGGTATATGGAACATACTAGTATTGGAAGAAACACCCATCTGGGTTCAGTTCCAAGTGGGGAAAAAGACACTGGAAACAGGGAGGCTGCTTGGAAAGATGGTTTAATGGTGGACAGGATCACATGGCTTGAGCTCCTAAACAGAAAAGGGGGATCACATGCTTCCAGATGTTGGGTGAAGAAGAAGAAAAAAAAGGCAGAGATGCTGAAAGTCCCTGGTTTTATGCCCTCTCTGGGCTTTGAACTTGAGCTTGTATTCTGATCAGTTGTCAGACTCCCATGGGGCCATGCAGGGGTAACTCTGTAGGCTGTCTCCCAGGCTTGCTTGACTTGCTGGGTGATGATGTAATTTTCCCAGGTGCCCTGTGGTGAGATAGGTAAAGGGCTAATACTATCATGTCTTAATCCCATCACCCTGTAGCTGAAATGGGGAGATCTTTGTTATGTAGAATAAACTGGCTCAGGGCTTAATGGCTCATCGACAAAGGTGGGATGGGGGAGATCTGAGTTTCTGTCTCTCATTTAGAAAAAAATATTTTGTCCTTTTAATATTTCCTAAAATATTCCGTTTTCTAGTAGAGGGGTGGGTTTTAACTTCCTACACTACATGGGAATGAAAGAAGACTATTCTTTCTCTCTTGGTTTCTGGCTGCTTCTGCCTGTGACAGGCTGACTAGGATGTGCTTGTAATAGGAAGAGATAGAGATTCTTATCCAATTTCATCTGTGCCTCACTTTGACCTCTAGGGGTCCGTGCTTGTTTATTTATTTTTATTTTTATTTAAATACATTTTATTTTATTTATAGTTCCTATTTTTAAAACACTCACCTCCCACAGAGAGGGGCTCTGCCTGGGCTGTGTATAGTGTAATCAATATATAAACAACATATTAAACTATTAATATTAATTTAAGATTTAAAATATTTAAGTTATAAAATCTAACAAAATTTCAAAAAAGTAAACAATTTTGAGACAGGCATATAGCAATAGGTAATACATGCTGAAGGGGTTGTCATGGGGCCAGTCAGCCCATAATTGCATGGACCCTTGTGCCCCACACGCAAGGCTGCACAGCCAAGATTTGACCCCCTTGCAGAAAGCCTGGAGAGTGGGAGCCCCCTCATCTCTGGGAGCAAGATATTCCATAATGCAGAGGCAATGGCAGAGAAGGCTCTATTGATTGTTGATTGCAAAACTCTAGACTTAACACAGAGCCTCTCCAAATGTTGCTGCTCTGTTGTGATTTTAATGGGACAAACAGACATTATTAAATATTTTTATTTTATTTTATTAAATTTATATCCCGCCCTTCTCCAAACGGACCCAGGGCGGTGCACAGGAATGTTAAAATACATACAAAACATATAAAATTTAAAAAACTTATTCTAGTAAAACCTGTGCTAAAAACCGAATTAAAATCCCAAATTTAAAACTATCTAATGGTCAATACAGGGGGTTGCGCTAGGCCGGCTAGATGGAATAAATGTGTCTTCAGACACTTGCGGAAGAGGCGGAGGTCAGAGATGGTGCGGAGTTCAGGGGGTAGGTCGTTCCAGAGGGCTGGCCCAGCCACAGAGAAGGCTCTTCCCCTGGGTGTCGCCAGTCGGCATTGTCCAGCTGACGGCACCCTGAGGAGGCCCACTCTGTGGGAGCGTTTCGGTCTGAGGGATGTATGGGGCAGGAGGCGGTCTCGCATATATATTAACTATTTACCTATTTTAGTTCTATTCATAGGGTCATTGTCACTGTCAACTTCAAATAGGTGGCATAACCTTGTTGTGTCAAACAACTGATCTGTCCAATATCCTCAATTCCTTTCTAATAGAAGTATAGGAGTTGGAAAAATGCTCCTCCAAATCTAAAAAATACCACTTAGAAGGCCCAATGTTTCTAAATCTAGTAGGACTCTAGATTTATGGTTAAAATGTCAGTCTTCTGCAACCAGGTACTTCTACTTTTTGGATATATCAATTCCATGTCAGAATATTCTTTAAAAGTATGGGATGATCTGTCAGTCAAAGTATGAAGGGATTTTCTGACCTCATCCAAGCATAATTTTCTGGACATCCTATGGATGACCACCACAATCAACTGATAGGCCCAAAATATTTCTGGATCAGAACCAATGGATTTAATCAGTTCCAACTTCACCACTGATTTCTAATGGAATATTAAATATGTCCTCTGCAGAATTGTAAAATATAAATATAAATATGTTGTGTTCTACAATTTCCCCCCGAGTAAGTACAGAAGCATTAGAACAGAGGTTGAATACTGTATTCCTACTTTGAGCAAGTTTATGCTCTGGAAACTGATCCTGTAACTAGAAGCCATTTTTTTGTAATCAGCCCAGGACAAGAGGACTTACAACCCTGATCCTCTTCCACGGCAACGTTCATTTGCTAATTATCTCTGCCAGACAAAGACAAGTAGGTTGATTAACACCTTTGACCTGCATGGACCAGACTAACCTTAAACCCCTGAACTCAGATTTTCCTGAAATAGTGCGTGCCACTATCAATGTAGCTGGAGTATACTTCTCATATGACAAGGGGACGAGGAAACCTTCTTATTACTCATTTATAAACACAGCAATTTTCAGGGCACTTCTAATTGTGGCAGCAGTTAATCAAAAGGGCGCGATTGCAGGGAAAATCTGTCAGTAGGTTTGGATTGTCAGGTGAATGTAGTTCTCTTAAGTATCTTGATGTATCTTTATTTAGTTTCTCTCTTATTACAATCACCTGGCGTACACGTCACAGTGCTTAAGAACTCATCAACTCATTAACTGCGGCATGCCCTCTGCGTCTTCCTATTTTGAAGGGGCATGCCCTCATGATGTCACTTCCATCTAATCTCCAGATTGCCTGACATAGCTTTTAGATGTTTCACTGTTGAAGTGATAAATTCTCTTCTCATCCTAACACAAGTCATGCTATACAAGCAATCTACAATTTGGTGACAGACTATGGGGATGAGGTGATTGTGGACAGTGACCTTTTGTCAGTCCTTTGAAGTACCCCAGACAAGAAGCACAAACCATGCACTAAGATCACCTTGACTGTAAGATTACAGTAACAGAATTTGCATGATAGTTGTCTGACCTGAGACTCTTCCTTCTGTCTCCCAAGGTCATTTCTGCCTACCTGACATCTGCCTCACTCCTATTCACTGTCTCAGTCTGTGTAATGGGCAGAAGGAATTATATTGAGAATCAGGAGAAGGAGCTGCTATGGTAAGTTGTTTTTTTTTAAACCTGAGTCTAGGGCAGAACTAACCTTAGAATAGGTCTCAGACAAGACCCTCCCTAGTTCTCACAAAGATAATAGGAGGGAGGGAGAAAGCATATTCAGACTTTCTAGATTCTGTTACCATACCCTTATAATAAAAATAGTATTGGCCTGCATGCCTTTGTTTCTCTAATCTGTTCTGCATCAAAATGAAAGCATTTTTTGCTTTCAAACCTGAAGATTCAAACCATCAATTTCTTCTTCTTCTATATTTGAAGTAGGTATACTTCTCCTCTTCACCAGTCTGTTTGAAAAGGATCAGGAAGTTTGGTGTGTTATCATCATAATTTCTTGCAATTAGAATCATAGGGCAGGAAAGGAACTTGGAGGTCTTCTGGTTCAATTGTCTGTCCATAGCAGGAGACCTTATTTAATCTTGGATAAATGGCTGTTCAATCTTTTCTTGAAAATCTATAAAAATGGAGCATCCCAACTCCGGAGGTCAAGCTGTTCTATGGATTAATTGTTTTTACCGTCAGAAAATGTCTCCTTAGTTCCATGTTGGATCTCTTTGGAGTGGTACTATCACTTCTCATGATTTTGATGCTATTCTTTTGTTGATACAGCCTAGGACTGTGTTAATTTTTGAGTGTGTGCGAGTTGCAGCACACTGCTGGCTCATACTTAAGTGGTAGTCCAAGTGATCTATATGCCTCCTTTTCTTATAATTCTTTTAATCAGACACAAACTAGTGGCTTTACAAAACTAAATTTCACAATCACTCAAATAGAAGGTGGTCATCTAACAGCTCTTTTGTCTATTGAAAATTTAGGAATGAAGCCACTATACTATTCTTACAAATGGTGAGTCTATGGGCCATCTGTCCTAACCTTGGCTTCCCAAGAGCATGAAGCAAACTCCTTGTCCCAACAAAAAAAACCTTTTATTCATTTATTGTGAATTCTGCTCATTCACATCCAGCAAAGTCTTTCACGGGAGGATTTACAGTCACAGACCTTATATGGCTTGGAGAGCTGCCAGGCCGATATCTGCAGAACTTGGCAAGGAGTCCCGGAGAGTCATGAACCAATTAAGAGAACTAATTGTCTCCGGCAAACTCCACTCCCCTTTCACTCCTCTTTTATTTGCTCTGGGAGGGCCATTCATTGTCCACCTGTGGCCTTACTCCCAAATTGACCCGTTCTTTAGCTGCTCCTTTCATCTGGCAACTCTGTGCATACGCACACTGGGAACAGGTTCCAGTTGTTCATCTGATTCTGAAGGCAGCTGATAACTGGCATACGGCTTTGGCCCCAGGACTGGCCCATGTTCCTCCCCAACCTCCTCACTGTCTGAATCTGCTGCCAGCTCCATTGGTGTTGGGTGGGCCACAACACCATCTTATTTCCTCCAGTCTTTCTATTTCAAGACAAGAAGGTAATTATGTAGTCCGGGAGAAGCAGAAGATATCATGTGCTTTAAAAAGCTGCTGAAAATCTCTCATTCCTTTCATGGCCTGCGAATGAGGTGATGGAGATGGGAAAGCATTTTCTATTTAGATCTGAGGAGAATTTTATAAAGGCTCCCCATGAACCAGTGTCTGCTTTAGTCATGATTAGGTCACATACCATATTTATACTTATCACATCTCTGTCTACCTCTTTCTCGCCAGAATTAGGTCAGAGGAAGCAGAAGATATAGCCAAATTAACACATTTGAACAATTCAGAAACTGTTTTGAATCATAACCACTGCAAGAGCGAAAATAAGCAATGTTCAGACTGGAGGCAACTAATGAGAAAAGCAATGGTAAGAAAGGTGAGGGTTCCTTTAAAAGGTGCGATTTAAAGCAGGGGTTTTCTAACTTTTACAGACTTGTTGGTTTTTTATAAAAAAAATCCAGAACCTCTGATCAAAAGGCAAAACTTTCACACTAGAAAATTGGCTTTGTTTGAGTGCTCTCTAATTCCTCCATGAACATTTTTTTTCCTGTAGTGTGTCATGGAACCCCTCAAAGTCTTGTGGATATATTCTCTGTGGTGGGCCCTACCCTCTGGAACGACCTGCCCCCCGAACTACACACCATCTCAGACCTCCGCCTTTTCCGCCAGCGTCTTAAAATGCACCTATTCCAACAAGCCGGCCTAGCATAACCTCCCTATTCCTGACTGTTATTAGCTAGATTTTAATTAGGGGGATTTTACACTATTTTAGCACAGGGTACAGGTTTAATAGTTTTTTTAAAAAATGTTATTTTTGTATATTTGTATTGTTTTTTTAAATTTTCCTGTGCGCCGCCCTGGGTCCTTTTTTAGGAGAAGGTGCAGGGTATAAATTCGAATAAATTAAAATAAATAAATTAAACTACTGTAATGCTCTGTAATGCTCTCTACATGGGGCTTCCCTTGAGGTGCACTCGAAAGCTACAGTTAAGTCCAGAATGCAGCTGCGCGGGTGATTATGGGAGCACCTAGACACTCCCATATAACACCAATCCTGCGCAAGCTGCACTGGCTTCCTGTGGTCTTTCGGGTGCGCTTCAAGGTTTTGACGACCATCTTTAAAGCGCTCCATGGCTCGGGACCTAGTTACTTGCGAGACTGTCTCCTGCCCCATACATCCCTTAGACCGATACGCTCCCACAGAGAGGGCCTTCTCAGGGTGCTGTCGGCCGGACAATGCCGACTGACGACACCCAGGGGAAGGGCCTTCTCTGTGGCGGGCCCTGCCCTTTGGAACGACCTTCCCCCTGAACTTCGCACCATCTCCGACCTCCGCCTCTTCTGTCAGTGTCTACAGACACATTTTTTCGTCTAGCCGGCCTAGCGTAACCTCTGCAATTGACTATTTTAGACAGTTTTAAATTTTGGGGGGATTTTAATTTGGTTTTAGCACAGGACGGTTATTAAATAAGTTTTTTTTAAATTTTTTATTGATTTTGTATGTATTTTAAAATTCCTGGGCGCCGCCCTGGGTCCGTTTGGAGAAGGGCGGGGCATAAATTTAATAAAATAAAATAAAATAAATAAATAAATAAATATTATATTTCAGCAAAACAGTTATAAAAACCCTGACGTAAGGCACAATTCTTCTGAAAGATTGGCAAAAACAGTCAGTGTGGTTTCACAAAGAAAGAGGTCTTGCCAGGGGTGGGTTCTGGTAGGCACTACTGCCAGTTTGCTCATGGGCACGCTGGGCACATGCGCAGGGCAGTAAAAAGCAAAAAACAAGATGGTGGCACCTATGGCGCCACCTGGAGAACCGGTTCAGGGCATGGCAGGCCTGTGTCGCTGCCGGTTCCCAGCAACCCAGGCCACCAAACCACTACTGGTTCAGCTGAACCGGTCTGGTAGGAACCCACCACTGGATCTTGCAAAGGTAGATGGGACATTTTAAAATAGAGAGTTTAAAAGCACAACAAATAATCCCAATAAGCAAAATGTGAATTCGGAAGAAGGCAATGTAGTTGTCCATTCAAATTTAACAAAGGCCTGAAAAGAAAAAGATACTTATAAGAGCAATGTCTTCTTTTAAAAGTCATCATACATTTCAACTGGCAATTCTGAAGAGCAGAACGAAGAACAGGTTTGGGATTGATAGAAATATCACATTTATTCTGAGTAAATTTAAATCTCAGGGGCCAGAAGATTTTCATCCTAGAAGGAACTTACTGATGGGATTCAGCTGACCCCTTACATAATGTACATATACTGTAAAGCAGGGGTCTCCAACCTTTGCAACTTTAAGTCTGAAGTCTGGGAGCTGAAGTCCTTCAGACTTAAAGTTGCAAAGGTTAGAGACTCCTGCTGTAAAGTGTCAAACAACAGGAAAAGAATAAATAACTCTTATCTTCAAAAAGAGAGGAAAGGGAGATCTAGGGAGCTGCCATTCAGTCAGTTTAACACTGGCATCTGAAAATATTCTGGATCAGAACCTAAAATGATTTATAAGCAATGCAGAGGTAAGCAAAAGATCTGTCAAGAATAAGTCTTGACAAAAGAACTATTTAATTTTTTGCACAGTGCATCTTTTCTAATACTGGTAGATTATAGGAATGCTGTAAACATAATATACTCCGATTTCAGAAAGCATTAAAAAAAGTTTTCCATGACTTTGTAATTAGCAAACTAGTTAAATGTGAATTGAATGGCATTACTGATAAATGACACTTAGGTAGTCTGAAAAGCACATTAATGTTTCCTCATCAAATTGTAGAGAAATAGTGATGGTGCCATGTGATTCAGTCCTGGTTCCTCTACTTTTCAGTATTTTTAATTAATATCTTGAGTTGACTGAAGAAAGGAAATGCTTATATATTTGCAGAGAACACAAAGTGTTCTAGCTACCTACGAGACCGTCCTAGCTACCTACGAGACCGTCTACTGCCCCATACGTCCCTACGACCGATACGTTCTCACAGAAAGGGTCCACTCCGGGTGCCGTCAACCAGGCAATGCCGATTGGCGACGCCCAGGGGTAGAGCCTTCTCTGTGATGGGCCCAACCCTCTGGAACCCTCTCCCCCCTGAACTCCGTGTCATCTTGGACCTCCGCCTGTTCCACCAGCGGTTAAAAACGCACTTCTTCCAACAAGCCGGCCTGGCATGATTTTACTCGACACTGCACTGCCTTTAGTTACCAAAGTTTTAATTCAGGGGTTTTAATATGGGTTTTTAGCGCAGGGTGGGTTAATTTAATTGAGTTTTAATGAACGTTTTATTTTGTATATCTATGTATTTATATTTTATATTCCCTGTGCGTCGCCCCGAGTCCCTATGTGGTGAGATGGGTGCGGCTTATAAATTCGAATAATAAATAAAATAATAAATAATAAATAAATAAATAAACAAAGTGGATTGGATAGGCAATATCCTAGAAGGCAAAAATAAAACTCAAAATAATCTGGGAAGATTAGAGAAGTGGGATTAAAATAACAGAAATCAAATATACCATGCATAAGATAGGAACCACTTGGCTTGATAATTTTAATTGTGAAAAGGATTTTTGAGTACCGGATTAGTAGCAGTTCCATTTGGCTGTCAAAAAGACAAATTCAGTATACACAAGTATAGTCCAAATCATATGGTGCATTAAATCCATTTTTTGGTTTCACTTACAGGACTCAAGACAAACTGAAACAAGTTCAGAGAATGTAGTAAGAATGATCAGTGTGTACAGTAGAAACTAAAAGCTACGAATGGCAATTACATAAACTGGAACTCTTTAATCTTGAGAAAATAGAAGTGGTATATGATAGCATTCTTCAAATAATTGAAAGGAGGTCACTTTAAAGAAGGCCAAATTCTTTATTAGCTTAGTAGGTAGAGCACGAAACAACATATTTATGATAAAATAACTGCATATGCCAAATTAATATTGGAAAAATTTACAATAGTAAATTTGATCATGTAAATCATTACCCAAAAAGATGGACGACTCCATGGGTGTTTAAACAGAAGCTAGAAAGCCTTCTGTCAGGGATCCTTTGAATTCCTATACTGGCGTTTAAATGGTCTCTTCTGATTCCATGGTTCAATTCCATAATATGGTACCAGCCTTGATTCTTCCCGGATAGGATAATTCCCTTTACCTTCCATATGAACCCCACATAAATATACTAAACTGTCTTTTGCAACAAGTAGACATCATTCAGGATTTGATTTGTGAACACTGATGCAAAGAATGAGAAGCAGCAGGAAATGACCTTATATGTGCAACACATCTTTCTCTCTGGGATTTATTTATTCATCTGGTGAAAGCTGTTTCAAACTCAGTGTTGTCATGTCTCATTGTGAAAAGGCATATCAAATTTCAAAGGCATTGCAGACTGGCTTCCAAATGAAATATGATATGATGTAGTTTTTCTTGGAGAATATTACATATTAGAATTATGGACGTAAGAGCAAAAGGGGCAAAATTGTTTATAATGTACCAAAGTATTCTAAGTAATTATTGACCTTCAAGCTCCACATATTCATCAGTGAAAAGTTCCTAATTAATCATGTTTACACAGTTAATTAATTTTCATGTTTTTCTACTGTCCCTAAGATAGAGTGGCTATCTATGACTCTCCAGAAATTGCCAAACTCTAACTCAAAGTGACCTCACCTAGTAAGATGTAGTTCAGCTATGTTTATCTATCTGTCATCCACCCACTTATCCATCCCTCCATTAACGCATTTATATAGCCAACCATAAGAGATTCTGAGCAGCTTATAAAATTTAAAATATCCATCATATAATAAAACTCCATAAAACAACTCATCCCTGGCAGGGGTTGTGAGTTTTCTCCTTCGCAAAACCACATACTGCAACAAAAGGCAGTTTTGACTAAGTCTCATATAAATTAACGGAATGGATTTGTAATAACTAGACACAGTATTATTTTTGTCTAATCAAAACCATATTTGGCTGAAGAGTGGCCGAAATAATACTCTCAATAAATATATAATAATAGTTTCCAGAACAGTTGACTGTAAATAAACTAAGATAGCATTTATGCCGATACGCCAAATTGCAATTATTTAAACTCACCCAATCTTCAGAGTTTAATGGATTCAATATTTTACGTATACTACTACACAGTATATGAAAAGTTTCATAACCATTAAACACTGCTAAGCCTGTTATGCACAACCGTGAAGTTTACTGGCTAATAAACAGATATCCAAGAATGTCTGGTCCTAGTCTTAACATGGATCCTGATTTGTGTTTGCCTTCTTCAACTTCATCCTATTTTTCACTGAAGTGCTGCTTTATGAAGATGCGGCATCATTTACCGGGTTACCAAGGAGGGAAATGGTGGTTGCCAGGTGATGAGTCACCACTGCCATAGTAAGCCTTAGTTATTTCCTGCAAATTAATTGCAATGCCCCAGTTTTGCCACTGGGACAACAATGGAGAAAGGACATTTGGGGAGGGTCCTGTTATGTGAGGAGTATAGCCTGAAAAAATGGTTTAGTTGATTATGCAGTACTCTGCCAAATGTTTGTACTATCAAAATTCAAGTCTTGTATTACTTAATTAGCACCTTGATTACGTATATGAGATAAAATAGGGCCTTTATCTTCTAAAAACTGGAACTTTGAGGTGATTTCTGTCCTAAAGACTAAACCCCCATACCCAATCCTACTTTAAATTGAGATTTAGAAAGAAAGCAGCAGCAGGTAAGTTTGGATAGCCATACCATAGGTGCTTACACCTACAGTATCTTATCTAATCTATTGATAGTATGTTTTATGGGAAAATGAACTAGCTCAGGTAAGTACATGTGATCAGTCAGAATGATCACAGCAGCCTAATTAAAAGTAAAAACCAATGCAACTGAAATATTAGTAAAATGACTCTTCTAGACTATCTAAATTGGGAAGAAAATTTTAAGAGACAAGAGGTCAGTTATATGGAATAACATGCTGTTATTTGTGCCATGTACTACTAAAGGAACAAAAGGATAAAATGATACAAAGAACCAAGAAGCTACAGTTATATCTAGTTACTGTGCTTTCCCAGATGCCTATACTTTTATTCTATACATCCCTGAGCACAAACAAAACTGATTTATCCTAAAATTTGACAAATTAGACTCACAGACCTTTGTAATATTCTGCAATAGATCCCAAACCTATAAGTCCCCAATTTTGTAATAATTGTGTCCCTTGTGCATCCCAACATCTCCATCACGGTACATGTTTTGTACAAGCAATTTTGGTGACTTTTTAATGATCTATCTTTAGCTCTAATGATCTCTAGCTATGGAGAATTTGTGGAACATTCTTAAAGAAGATATTGTATGTCCCTGTAAGTATCTGAAGCAATAGCTTTGTGTCTTAATGTCCCAAAACTTCTGATGTTCTATAACATAATCCTTGCTGAAATTTTAAAGCTGAGCTGCCCTAATTTTTTAATTAATAAAATATTCTGGAAATATAGGGTACCTAGTGCTCTCTGAACTTGGTTGTTTTCTTGCAGATGTTTATTACTAAAGTAGGTAACATCAGTACAGTGGTACCTCGCTTCACGAACGCCTCTCTTCACGACCAATTCGGAGCACGACCAGAAATTTTCCAAAAAATGTGCTCCGCTGCACGAACTCCGCCTCGCTGCACGAACTCCGCGTGGCGGCCGGTCCATTGATGGCGCAGGCGAATTGTGAGTTCGCACTGCGCCTTTTCCAGGCTGCACCCTGCCGCGGTTGTTGTGAGTGAGGGGGACGGGTGTGTGTGTGGAAGCGAAGGCGGGGGGGGGGGGGGAAGAGCTGCCTTCCCGGCCGGGCTCCGCACCCGGGCTCCGCAGCTTTTGCCCGTCTCTTTCCGGGCTCGGCGCTCCTGCTTCTCGGGACGCTTCCCAAAGCCAGCAGCCCCGCAGCCAGCCACTCCGTTTCTCCGTCTTATTCATCGGTCACCTCTCGGGGTCCGGACCCGCCGCTGCCGCCGCCGCGCCCCCGCCGGTTTCAAGAATCACGACCAAAAAACAAGGTCAGAACGGATTAACCGGATTTACATTGAACCCTATGGGAAATTGTGCCTCGCTTCATGACCAATTCGAATCGCGACCAGAGTCATTTCACCAATTAAGTTCGTGAAGGGAGGTACCACTGTATTAGTAGGGAGTGGAATTTGCTCCCATTTTAATATTCAAGGGGTTTGCCCTAATAGGGCAAGGAAACAACAAAGCTACCAGAACATCTGGAACCCCAAAGTTCAACCCTGAGCTACAAATATTCTCTTCTATCGGTATTCTAGAAATGCTTATTATTTTCTCCAATTTTATTTTATTTTTATATCCAATGCCACAGTAATTTAAGGCAAGGAATGAAGAATGTGTCCACTTGACATTCTCACCCTTTTTAAACCATATATTTCCTAAAGTCTATAAGTCTTTAAAAATGCAGTGAGAACTCCTCTTGGAAGTCTGACTAACTGACATCTCAAATGGGAGATCAAAACTAGTCTTCAGAGCAAAACAAAATAAACCAACCAAACAGATATGTCATAGCTTAATGCTATGTATGAACTAAACTAGAATCTGGTAGTGAATCAGCTTAAAATTTGATATTCTTGAAACAGAATCATTACCATGAATAAAGCTTTTCTTATTCACACACACACACAAACACACACTCACGCACCTGTAAACTGACTGCTTATCATCTAAACCTCTCCACATAACACATTTGATAACACTAAACATTCACAATTCTCTTGGAATAACTGTAAATGGAATTATAGGGCTGCTGGATTCAAGGTCCAAAGCAGTCAGAAAGCACTCAACAGCAGCTTCATTTTTGCCCTGAGCATGAAGGACTTCTCCAAGGCTGTTCCAGGCTTTATGGCTGGTACTCTGTATCTGGACTGCATCCTGAAGAACCTTCTGAGCCAAATTTCTTCGCCCAAGCTTGTTGAGTACCAGTCCCTGCCAAAGGAAAAGTAACTCAGTGTTAATCACAACAAAACTTAATTGTTTGATTATGGATAAAAGCAGGAGAATAAGGATATACAGAATCAGGCTAATATTCCATATTGTCAAAGTCTCTATGTAGACTTGCAAAAATCTTGACAATCATTAGATGGCAATGAAGTGACATAAGAAATTATAATTACTGTGGTTGCCCAGAATTTCGCAGGCAAATTATGGTAGCTCTTTCTTGGATTTCACCCAGAATCTTTTTCAGACTGATTTGGCGATTCCAGGAACTAAACCTGGACGCTATGAGCTGTACTACCAAGCTATATATAGCCCTTGTTCTCAAATACAGAGTCCAAGTGTAATGACAAGGTATTCCGAATAATTTCCTTAAAGCAGTATATCCTTTAACTTGTAGCCTGATTTTTTTTGCTTCGTTAGTGAGCTCCAATTCCTCAATTTTTCATTCCAATTCTCCCTTGATACTTTTAAGAACTCTCGGTTCAGCAATGGAATGTCTAGAAATACTGAAAAAGTCTCCAGTCATTTCACCATGTCCTGGAACTTGATGTTGATTTGGGCCATAAGAACACAGATGGTGCATTGGACAAAAAGTGTCTTATAGGAACATCCCCCAAGCTTATGGAACATTTTGCTTTTGGAACATTCACAGCAGTGAAAAGCATTGCATTGTTGTACTCTTGAGACTGAACTATATTCTAGCTCTGAAGAATAAAACCAGTATTCCCCAACCCAGTAGCTTCCAGATGCATTAAGCTTGTCAATGCCAAGATTATTATTTTCTATAATGTATTATAACAAACATTCCCACAGTGTATATGAGGAAACTGATGCACAGACTTGTGAAGGTTGATACACAGGCCCATGGCCAAGTTTTTTTCCCAACACCTGAAGGCTTTGACTGACAGAAAGATACCAAAATACCAAAGTCTCTCTTAGGTTGACCAAGAGAAAGACAAATTATTTTTTGTTATCATCTTTATTTTTTAACAAAATAAAATATTCTGAATCCTAAAGAGTTGCCCCTTACTCAGGTCCACCCATCAACTATCTTGGACTACAACTGCTGTTAGCCTGGCCAGGGCTGTCAAACTCATGGCCCGTGGGCTGGATGTGTCACGCGTTGGCCATGTCCATGGACAGTTGAGAGAAGGGAGAAAAAGTCACAATATATCACGTGACACCTCTGTGATGACATGAGTTTATAACCCTTGTCCTAGACCAGGGGTCTGCAAAGTCGGCTCTTTTAAGACTGGTGGACTTCAACTCCCAGAATTCCCCAGCCAGCTATGCTGGCTGGGGAACTCTGGGATTTGAAGTCCACCAGTCTTAAAAGAGCCGACTTTGCAGATCCCTGTCCTAGACCAAGCTGGCAGTAGTGATGGTTCTGCCCACTGCCAACGATACCAGATGCTGGTTCTAGCCCAGTTACTGTGAGTTGGATAACTTCCCTGTCAAAGATGTTTGCTTCCAACAGATTTGGAAGAATAATCACGAACAATTTATTGCACTGTATTTATACAGGTAGTCCTCAACTAGTGACAGTTCATTTAGTGACCATTCAAATTTACAACTCACTGAAAAAAGTGACAATTTACGACCATTTTTCACGCTTACAACCTTTGTAGTCTCCCCACGATCATGTGATCAAAATTCAGATTCTTGGCAACTGGTTCATACGTATGACCGTTGCTGTGTCACATGACTACCTTTTGGCAAGCAAAATCAATGGGGAAGCCAGATTCACTTAACAACCGCATTGCTAACTTATCGACTGCAGTGATTCGCTTAACAACTGTGGCAAGAAAGGTCATAAAATGGGGCAAAACTCACTTAACAAACGTTTCACTTAGCAACAGGAATTTTGGGCTCAATTGTGGTTGTAAGTTGAGGACTACTTACATAGGAAACAACAATCGTCACCACAGATTGTACCATTTATATGCTACTAAAACACTCCGGTTTGTCTGTAATCTTCAATTGGGCAAAACGATGCATCACTTAAAGAATGCGTCCGAAGTCTGGACCTTTTAGAAAGTTGCGGATGCCAAGCTGCCACAGACAGTAGTGGTTGCATGATCATCATTTCCAATGTTCCCTACCAACTTTCCACATGGAACCTCAATGGGGAAGCTTGTGAGAAGTTGGAAGTTGCTACTGTACCCACTACATTTTTTTTCTGTCTCGGGTCATTCTGTTCTGCAGTTTAATCTGCAGGAAACATCTCTGAAACAATTACTCAGTGGGTCACGGATCGTCTAGTCAACAATAAAACAAAGGACCAAGTAAAAACCAGAACAGATCTGGCTCTTTCTCATGGAAAACAAAAAATGAAGTCTACAGCAGGGTTGTCAAACTGGATTTCTTTGAGGGCTGGATCAACATTGTAGTCTCCTCCACAGACCGGGGGGGGGGGGGAGGGGGAAGGGTAGAGATGGGACAGATCCAGATGCCTCCTGCAGCACCCTGCCGGCCAAAATAGGCCATGCAGAGGCCCTGTGGGGCCTCCGCACGGCCCATTTTTGGCTGGCAAAGTGCTGTTGGAGGCTGGGGAGGCCGAAAACAGGCCATGGGCCAGTCTTTTGATATTTCAAGGCCCCATGGACCTGTGGACCTTGATTTGACACCCGTTGTCTATAGGTAGTCCTTGATTTACAACAGTTTAGTGACTATTCAAAGTTACAATGGCACTGAAAAAAGTGACATAACCGTTTTTACAATTATGGCCGTTGCAGCATCTCCATGGTCACATGATCAGATGCTTGGCAACTGATTCCTGACAGTTGCAGTATCCCAGGATATGTGATCACCTTCTGAGTCATGCAAAGTCGATGGGGAAGCCAGATTCACAACAGCTGGGCGACTAACTTAACAAGTGCAGTATTCACTTAACAACGGTGGCAAGAAAAGTCGTAAAAATGGGGCAAAGCTCACTGAACTGTCTCACTTAGCAACAGAAATGTTGGGCTCAATTGTGGCCGTAAGTCGAAGACTGCCTGTACTTTTTAATGGAGATAATGTTCTGCCCCTCCAGCACCTCCTCTTATTTTTTTCTTTTTTTGTGTACCATTGCTCTTTTCCATATTTTACTTTTGTTGAGGAAAAATGAGGAAGAGGAACTCAACAGTTGATTTCAAAGCACAGAAAGTTCGGGAGGCACGTCTTTATGAATTTTGGTCCCAAGCCAGTCACATTCCCTTGAAGTGGGAGTGGGCAAGCCAAGGGGATGATCAAGCCCGTAGATCCAGCTGCTCTGAGATTTGGAAATGGGGTGGGAGAAGGGTGCCAGCTGCTACGCTACGGATGAGGAGCCAGGCAGCATTACATTGGTACTTCCTTCATCTCACCCAGTGCTTCTTCAGGGGGAGGGCTGACATGGGAGGGGACATTTATACGGAAAAAGCAACAGCCTCAGATCTGTCTGGATTGGATGAAGAATCACAGTCTCAGGACAACTCCCCCCCCCCCTCAAAAAAAAAAAAGAGCTATGTATTTTTGACTCTGGAAAGCTAGTATGACACACAGCACTGAACGCTCTGTTTCCCTGAGGAAACCTCCCCTTGAGAGCTGCGAAGCTCTGGCAGAATTTTACATCTCCCTACAGAGTCTGGCAAGTGGTAAACAATGCCTCCATGTTATTGCTGTGTATCGTCCAGCTGGGATCTGCCCACGATGCAGAATGGAAAGGTGGGGGGGGGGTGGGGGGGGGAGAGGGAGAGGAAGGAGCAACAAGAATATTCATGCATCCTCCTGCAGAAGGCAATTTATATTTTTAGCTGGTCTCTCTCTCTCTCTCTCTCTCTCTCTCTCTCTCTCTCTCTCTCTCTCTCTCTCTCTCATTCTCTTTAGTAGGTTTCCTAATGAAAGTTCAGTTTCTCAGTTTCCATAGAAACACTTCTTGTTAAGGTGCATGAATAATTTCATAAAATCAGCAGAGATTGAGGGAACATTAGAAGTGTGTGTGTGTGACAAATAACCGCACTACCCTATTGCCATTTCAAGAGAAAGTAAAACTGCTATTCCCTTTTGTTTTGATAAATGAAATATTTTCCTCAACTCAATATAGAAATCAAAATCAGTCATGAGGCTTTTGAATAGCCCGGGGCTTTTAAGATTTTTTCTTTTCTTTTCACCTCTTTCCACTCAATTTTATGTCAGGGTAGGAAAGAATTTCCCACTGTTGGTAAAAGCATAAGATGAGACAAAAAGGCCCATCTAATTCGGCATTCTGATCTCAGAAATATCCCATAATAAGGACGTATCCTTTTTCACTGCTGCCCACACCAGGCATGGTGAGATATGTTGCCTCTAAACTTGAAGCGTCTGTTTAAATCTGTATACCACCTCTATTTATTTCCCTTTAAAGCTTCCTAAACCAACAGCGACCACAAATGTCATGAACTAATTAGGTCTCTGTATGTAAAGAGTATTTTTTAAAAATCCAGATAATGCTATTTTCTACCTATTTTCTAATCACATGCAGGGCTGGTTCTAGGCCTAAGCAACCTACGCAATGTCCAATCTAGGCAGTGTGAGTGTGACAAATTTTAGGGGGCACTAAAATTAAACAGACTTTCAAGATACTCAATATGCATATAAAATCTGATAATCTTTGCCTGTTGCTTTAGAATTTTTGTGCTTTTCAAAAACACCAACAAGGCCACTTGAGTGGTCATGAACAATCACTAATCAGACATTGCAACTCATGGAAAAGAAATTATGTTTACAAAAGGGAGAAGGGCGGTATATAAATCAAATAAACTATAACTATAAACCAGGGCTCTGCAAAGTCGGCTCTTTTAAGACTGGTGGACTTCAACTCCCAGAGTTCCCCAGCCAGCATAGCTGGCTGGGGAATTCTGGGAGTTGAAGTCCACCAGTCTTAAAAGAGCCGGCTTTGCAGACCCCTATGGACTTCAGGAAGTGGATAATATTACTGAAGCAAAACAAAAATCTGATGGGAAGATCCTAAGTGAACGGATTGTGGGACTATTTATTTATCAAAATTATACTTGGAAAAGCGAAAACAGCACACATTGTATGCCAGAACACCCGCTTGAGGGTTAAATATAATTTTGCAGAATAGTTGCCATATGACAGCAATGGGTGCTGATGTAATTAGAATTTATGTGATTCACTGTAAATAGGTTGAAAATATCAGAGGAAAAAAAAAACATTGTCCAGAGCTGAAAATCATAAGGATATACTTCAAAGATTCAAAGAAAATAAAAGAAACAAGATTGTCTTTTTGACATTCCTAACAAAATTGGAAGATGAGCCAAAGCATAGGACGTGACGGAATGTGACTATGCCAAAAAAGGTAAGAACCGGCCCTGAACCCATGGAGTTGTCATGGCAACAAGTTACCACAGATTATCCCAAATTCCATGTGGTCTACTTTTCAGTGATATACAAATGGATGGATGCACTAAATTTAACTAAATGAAGGCTTGAAGGCTTCAGCATCAAAACAGTTTCCTTCTCATTTTGTTTGAAAACTCACAGTCTTGTATATTTAATTTGCAATCTATTTTCCTGTGTGTCTTATTGAGCCACTATTCTACCGAATTGATACAATGGATTTACATGCTAATGAATGCTGGATGCTTTATTTATTATTTTTATTTATGGTCATTTGGCTGGCATGACTAAATGCCGAAGCATGGAACGCTGTTACCTTCCCACCAAAGGTGGTTCCTATTTTTCTACTTGCATTTTTACATGCTAGGTTGACAGAAGCTGGAACAAGTAATGGGAGATGACCCTGTTATGCAGTGCTAGGGATTCAAACTTCCGAACTGCTGGCCTTTCTGATCGATAAGCTCAAGGTCTTAGCCACTGAGCCACTGGTGTACCTAATGCATCAATATGATAACACAAAAAATGGATGGGTGGAGAGCAGAGAGCAAGAGGTAGGGAAGTGGAATCTGCCATCAATCCACCAGCCCCCTCCAGGGTGGCATTCTCCCATTTGATCCACGGGCCGAAGCTTTTTTTACTTTGTTCCTCTCTGACAATGATCATTTGCACCACTTTGATAATATTTATCGTTTCATACTTAATTGAGCATTTCAATGCTATTTCAAAGGCATGGTAAGATACTGAAAGTGAATACAGCATTTCAAATCAAAGAGCTTCAAACTATTCATTAATCAGTATTAACTGCATGGCAACCAATGGAAATAAAATGTCAACAAAGCAGTATGAGAAAATGCCATCCACTTACTGAGAGCTTTCTGAGACAGCTTTCTGATGCTTGGGGAGAGGCAGCAATGAAGTAGTGGAATGTCTTTATCTAAGGAAAGGCTTTTGAGATTTTTGGCACCACTGACTCAAAAAAAAAGGCTCAACATCTTTCCTCCCTCTGTTCCTCAAGCAGCAATTAATGCAGAGTCTTTGAGGAAGATCTTTTAAAGCAAGAAATATTAATCCTAAATATATCTGAAAGGCTATTTGAACCTTTCTGAGAACAGTCTGTCAAGAATGAAATATGAAATGACATGCTATACACATGAATGTAATTATATTTGTCTTTTATATAATAAAAATGTAAATGTATCGGAACATCCTAGAACACTTTCTCAAGTCCCTGATCTAGTTACCTTGGGAAAAATGAAACATTATCTTTATCTTGGAAGATTGGGAATTACATTTATTATCATATTGGTGAGGAGTTTGGACTAAAGAGAAGCTGGCTTAATACAATATTATAAATGTAATAAAAAAATTAAATGCCAAAGGTTATACAAGGTTTGAATAAAAAGTAAGCCTCCGGGTCCTTAATATTAGTTTAAAGAGGGATCTTTTCATAAATGAAATCTGAAAATAATCCTAGAAAGGAGCTCCTTCATTGTCTGTATTTACTTCTCTGCATAATAAATATCATTTACTACAAACTTCTACTAATGAGGGACAAACTGCCTAAAGCTTTCATTTAAAAAAAGCCTCGTCTCATCAACCAAGTCTTTCACTGAATCAAACCCATGCCCGTGAAGAATCGAAATTTTCCAACAAAAGTCATGCTACAAGAATGTAGGAGAGGAATCCTTAAATTTTGAAAAAAGGTGAAAGTCATACGGCAAATGTTTATTGTATGGGGTGAGATGGTGAGATCCAACTCCACAATTGCCTCTGGGTGACTTGTCTGGTGTGAGATATAGCTTGTGGCAAATGTTTCTTCTTGTGCTTCTGAACTCTGGTGAATCATTGTTTCAAAGGTTGAATGACTTCATAGTGGAAGCAGGTTCAAGGAAATCCATGTAAATAATACCATTTGCATATCCCCAAATTGTAATTATGACTTTTCCTGGTGAAACCTGAGTTTTGAAGGGGTTATTTTTTTACTTCATGGGTAAAGCTATGCCGAGCTGTCAGAATGCCATGAAAAATTCCTCTCCTACATTCTTGTAGCGTGACTATTTTTTGGCAAATTTCAATTCTCGAATTCCATTTCTGCTATCAGGTTGTGAGGAAATCCTCTTGCACAAACTTTCTAATATTGAAGAACATCAACAATGTGACTTGCATATTCCTGTGAAATTCCAAGCTTGACAGCAATGTCCCTTTGAGGAATATGCTGATTGTCCTTAATGAGTTCATCTATCTTTCTTATGTGAATCTTGTCAATTGCCATCACAGATAGGCCACTTTGTTCTTAATCCTACTAGTCAGCACATCACAGTTCATTATATTTACATTTTTTGACTATGCAAAGAACATAGTATTTACATCAACTTCTTCATCTACTATATAAAAAAAACATACATTCACCACCATCACCATTAAAATATCCATTTTACTTATTTAAAGTTCCAGGAACTTTTTCAGTCAAAAATTTAATCATGGAACATTGCTTAAAGGGCACTGATTAGTATTCACAGCAAGCTTCCATTGCATCACAACTTTTTTCTGATAAGAGCTTCTCACCAAAAAAAGTAGGAGGACAAAGGCTAAAGAAGGTATCAGACCTTCTAGCATGTCAATACTGCCAATTGTTGGCAAATTATAACATTAGAGGCATTAGAGGCAACTCTAATATGCCATAGATGTGTTCCCACAAATGAAAGAGACAGTGATGACCATCTCTTTTAAATTGTGAGGATTGTTATAATCCCCTGGTCAGTATCAGTTCTAATTCTGGAGCCTTTGGATAAGGTCCTTTCTGCAACCATTCCTCCCAGGCTTTGAGAGGGCATATCAAACTTGTTATTGTTTTCATTGTTTTGCTGTCTTCTTCTGGACCCAATCATATGGCTAACAAGAGAGGGCAAGAACAATACAGGCTACTACAGTATTCTTTTTCATTCTCAGGATCATCTTTATTTTCTCACAAAGGTCAGAGCACCAGAGGCTTCAGGGTTTGGCAATAGCTACAGTATTTAATCTGGGTCTTGGTACAACTCCCTTATTGACTCATAACACTGGTTCAGGTTCTTATAACCTGGGATGTGGGATGCATGCATATGTGAATCATTTACAATATTTTCCCAAGATTTGGAGAAACCCATCTCCCTCATTATACCTATTAATTATACTCATGTGGCCCAAAGGCAGAGCAGAGTCACTCTCCAGCAGAAACATTTATTTCTGATCTTTTCTTCGGATCAGAGTATCAGAAGATCTAAAGACCGAACAGAAAAATGTAAAAGAAGCAAGAGGAAAGAAGGAAGTTAAATGTTTTACTAACAGGTTTAGACTTAGTGAGATCCAGATTCCACCCCCCCCCCCGCTTATTCTGAGAATCTAAGAAAACGTTCTATCTATAACACAAAAGCTATGGACAAAAACCTGACTTTCCCGCTGTCTTTCACCAAGTTAACAGACTGCTGTTAATGTCTTTCACCTTAAACATGATCAAACATTTACTGGTATAAAAGGCAGGCCCTTAAATATCCTTTCAGAAACTGGGAGGCCCTGATGTCTTTGTAGGGGGGCCTCAGATAAACTCAGGAGTAGAAACTTAGGTCAAGTCGGGCAAGGGGTAGAAGAGAAAAATAAATTGGATATATTTTCTTTCTTCTATTCCTTCTTCCAAATTTCCTCAAAGCTTAACAGCAGGCTGCATGGAACACTTTGCAGGCGGTACTGCTTTCACTGAGACCTAAATGGAAATGGAAAAGCAAGCAGCAGATGCTTTGTCCCAGTATTTAAAATGCAACAGGCACAGTGTTTTCTTGATTTTCTCCCAGGTCAAGGCTGCAACTCCAGCGGACGCTATTGGCAAGAGAAGAGCATGATGCCACAATCCACCCACATTAAATACTCGAACAAAGGCCCAAATAACTGTCTCTTCTGCAGATCACATTTTACAAGTTATTTATTATTATTTTTTAAATCATGGATAAGCTGTACTCATTCGGTTTGGCCAACAGGTTTCCACAAGATACCTTAGTTTTGGGGAAATGATTTTCTTCCCAGGAAAGCTGGCTGGTAGACAACCACAGAAATATAATCAGCACTACTGGTTTCTTGGCAAGGTTTTTCAGAAGTGGTTTGACCTTGTCTCCTTCCTAGAACTAAGAGAAAGTGACTGGCCCTATTCATCCAGCTGGCTTCATGCCCAATCAAGGCTAGAATGGTGCAAATTATATCAAGCAATTTGTGTCATATATGACCAAAATCCATTAGATTGGTTCTAGATCAGGGGTCCCCAACCCCCAGTCTGTGAACTGAACTGGTATGTGGTCCTTTGGGAACTGGATAACACAAGTGGCAGGTGAATGAGCAAAGCTCTATTTGCACAAGTGGGAAGTGCACGTGGGAAATCATCTCCTCTCCCCACTCCCCCCCGCCCTGCCCCGCCACTGCTGTTGGTCCATGGAGCCATAACGGTTGGGACTGCTGTTCTAGATAAAACAAGAAGATCTCATGTTTAATTTCTGGCATTTCCAAGAGATCAGATAGCAAATGAAAGGTGTTTGCCTGTGAACCTATAGAGTTTCCATTGATCAGAGAAGTCCAAGATAATGTTATATGCTGGAGATATACAGTATTTGGATTTTTGACAATATGTAGTTTTCTCAAAAAATGTAAGTCTTACAAAACTACTAAAGACAGATTTAATAGAAAATGATATTGCCTCCTGGTGGTTGGTGTAGCTACTAGTTCTCCAGTCTAGAGTATTCCCTGACATTATTGGGCTTAAATGTATGGGATGCTGGAGCTTGGCACTTTGATTTTCAGTGTGTCAATATTTTTATCATCATTATTACCACCATTATCTATAGCAAAGTTGTGATAAACTAGAGGGAGACGTATTATCACACTGTTTATCTCATCAGCACCTAACACTAGGATGTTAGATGGGTCTCTCTCAAAGGTGGGTTCGGCCTGGATTGGCTGAACCGGTAGTAGTGGCAGCTGGAGGCTCCGCCCACCAGCCTGGACACTTCTGCACATGCGCAGAAGCATCATGTGCATGCGTGAACCAGTAATGAAAAAATTAGCAACCCCCCTTTTCTCTCTCTCTCGTGTGCACACACACACACCACTCATAGCTTCCCAACTTTACACTGTTCAGTTGTGGCTATTCCTGATGGTTTAGATTCTGTAGTTATTCATTATGGCACCTGTGCAAAATAAAGCTAACCACATGATGTGAAAGAACTTATTTTCTTGCAAATTTCTAGTCTTATTTCTTTCATATATAATTAATAACAACTGCCAAATAATTTACAGTCAGACAGATCAGTAGGACCAACCTTTCTACTGTAGCTAGTATAAGAAAATGCAGAAAGATGTAAGCAAGAATGTTTTAGCCTCCAGGCCTATTTCTCCAAACTCTAGGAGCAGACTATTAACCTTTTCCAACTTGAAGTGCTCCATAAATCATAACCTTGAATGAATCATGAAGAGATCACTGTATTGTAAATGGCTTTATGGTATTGTCTATTACACAGTTAAAAGAAAAAGAGTGAGAGTGGGAAAATATAATTTCGTAACTAAGACAGAGAATTTAAATTTCCTTATAAGTATTGAACATACCTTGTTTGGGTGAATAGAAAACAGTCTAAAGCATCTTGATGTTAGAGAGTTGAGTATAAATGTATTTATCTATTTACAGTAGAGTATACAGCAGTGGTCAAATTTTTTAGAACCTACTCTGTAGGTGTGGCCTATTTTGTGGGCGTAGCTTGGCAGTCATGTGACAGGGTGGGAGTGGCCACCTTTTAAAATGTGGTGAAACTCATTTAATAACGCTCTTGCTTAGCAACCAAAATTTTGGACTTAATTGTGATCTTTCTTTCTTTCTTTCTTTCTTTCTTTCTTTCTTTCTTTCTTTCTTTCTTTCTTTCTTTCTTTCTTCCTTTCCTTTCTTCCTTCCTTTCCTTTCCTTCCCGTTGGGTCTCTGGCAGCGGCGGGCCAGATTTACTTCCAGGTACGCCAGTGGAACCCCCTCTCACCGGTTCTCTAAATTTCACCAACCGGCTCTTGCGAGTAGGTGCGAGCCTGCAGAAACCCACCACTGGTATACAGGTGTGTATTTCCCTCGTCTGTGGTTCGGTGAATTTGTTGGTGATTTACAAGAAGGAATCAAGACAATACCTGTGTACAGTTTTTTACAAAATTATAAATGATGAATGTCATATCACATACATATCAATCTCTCCAAAACTGCAATATCAATCAAAGATCTGGATTAGTGTCCACTACTTGCCAAATTAACTGATCAAATGACAGAACTGATCAAATGTCACATTCTAGACCTACAATTTGCAGCATCTCAGTTACTGTATAGTAAAATAGAATGACATCCTTAAGTATCATTTGTTGCGTGTAGAAAATTAAGAAGTGTTCAAACATTGAACAGGGCATGTATATACACATAGTCCTCTGGGTACAGCTAAAGTGAACACATTATGCTGTGAAAGCAAAGGCTACCATAATTCAGTTAAACATTCACAGAATATGCGATTGTTTTATGTAAATATCATTAATGTCTAACATAATGGAGCAATTTTATCCAATCCTCTTGGCATAATACATAGGATGTACAAAATATGGGGTTATATTTTCAAAAAACAAGCAGTTCAATTAAGGGCAGGCAATTTAAGGCCAAGTACAGATTAAAGCAGTTTGCCTTAATTCCAGGAAAGAATATTTATTCATTTAGTTTAGTACTCACTACGCTAAACATGGGTGGTTCTACAAAATCCCAGAAATATTTCCCATCACCCACCTCCCCACCATTTCACTTTATTTAATTCTTCCCCCTGAATCCAAGAGATCTGTCTGCAAAGACTATTCTGTATCATTCAGCTATAGTCATTCTTTAGATGTCTAAAATAGCAGGGTTTTTTAACCACCTACAGCAGTGTTTTCAAACTTGGCAAGTTTAAGATGTATGGAGTCCCAGGATTCTCCAGCCAAGATGCAGACAATAAACACCGAGACTCTGATAAAACTTGCATTCATCCAACAGCTACCCCACCCATGCCAACTCTATCAGTTGTTGTTGTTGTTGTTGTTGTCTCTTTTATTCAGTAAACATGGCACTCAGTCAACTGAACATTTAAAAATGTATCACAAATATTAGTGATTGGTGCTGATGGTTGATATCGGTTGCTGCCAGCATCACCACCATCGTCATCATCTATAGGCGCCGAGGTAGTGCAGTGGTTAGGGTGCAGCACTGCAGGCTATTTCAGCTGACTGCTAGCTGCAGTTCGGCAGTTCAAATCTCACTGGCTCAAGATTGACTCAGTTTTCCATCCTTCCAAGGTGGATAAAACGATGACCCAGATTGTTGGGGACAATATGCTGACTCTGTAAACTGCTTAGAGAGGGCTGTAAAGCACAGTGAAGTGGTCTATAAGTCTAAGTGCTATTGCTACTTCTATATTTCATTTAGGAGCTCAAGGTGGCATACGTAGTGCTTTCTTTCTAAAAATATGTAGGGACTTGTTGAATAAGGCCCATCTAATCTATGGTTTGTTCTCACAGTGGTCAACCAACTGCAGGAAGAAGCTCACTAGTTTCCTAACAGAAAGACTTCCAAGGCAGTCACACCAAGGCTAATATCCATTAATCTCCATTATTTCCATGAACTGGTCCAACCCCCCTCCTTTTTTTTTTTGAACACAGGCAAGTTAGCAAGCTGTTAACCAACATCTCATCTCATAGTAGCAAATGGCAAAGTTTAATTATGCATTATATAACTAAATTTCTGGTATTCCCACTATAGTTCTCCAAGATAGGTTAGAATGAGATGAGAGAGACTGGCCCAAAATACTAAGGGAGCTTCCAAGACTGAGGATGGATTTGAACCTGAGATTCCCTAATGATGCTCAAGCCTGAAACCACTATACCACATGCTTTCCAATGACTTTGAATAAATACTCACTGTCCCTATCTCCATTACCCCGAGGAAAGTTTACACAAACAAAAACTGTGTACCTGCAATCCGAAGTGATAAAGTCTAAGAAAAGCCTTTCCCATAACTTACTGGACCGGGGGGCCCTTCGCACAGTCATTCAAGCGCTTGTGACATCCCGGCTGGATTACTGTAATGCTCTCTACATGGGGCTCCCTTTGAGGTGCACTCGAAAGCTACAGTTAGTTCAGAATGCGGCCGCGCGGGTGATTATGGGTGCCCCAAGGCAAGCCCATATAACACCTCTCCTGCGCGAGCTGTACTGGCTGCCTGCGAGTGCGCTTCAAGGTGTTGACGACCATCTTCAAATCGCTCCATGGCTCGGGGCCTAGTTATATACGAGACTGCCTCCTGCCCCATACATCCCTTCGCCCAATCCGCTCCCACAGAGAGGGTCTTCTCCGGGTGCCGTCGGCCGGGCAATGCCGGTTGGCGACGCCCAGGGGAAGGGCCTTCTCTGTGGTGGGCCCGGCCCTCTGGAACGACATACCCCCCGACCTACACACTATCTCGGACCTCCGCCTCTTCCGCCAACGTCTTAAGACATATCTATTCCAACAAGCCGGCCTGGCATAGCCCCCCATTTCTGACTTTTTATATATAAATTGTAATTTGCAGGGTTTTAAATGCGTTTTTAGCACGGGTTTAATAATTTAATATGTTTTTAATGATGTATATTGTTTTTTTTGTTATGGTTTTAATAATGCCTGTGCGCCGCCCTGGGTCCTAACAAGGAGAAGGGCAGAGTATAAATCCGAAAATAAATAAATAAAATAACCTGCTGAATATTAAAACAGGCCCTACAATTTTCACAGCGTATGGATATACGACACAATGCAAAGACTTACATAGATCCTTTACCTACAGTATAATGGTTTTATCCCTTAAGTGGTATCTGAGAAAAGCTACTTCTGGCACAGATTTTAAATAAAATCCGTTTAAATAACATTGGGTCAACCCTAGAGGTTTTTTTTTCTTCATACACCCAAAGAGTGCAATTTGAAGGCAGCAGGCAAATGATCTAATGGCCCTGGAGAAGGAGGAGGTCTTCCCTTTCCTTGACCTACTTCATTCCTTTACAGTTGGATTGCATTCAAAATATGATTGTATATAATAAATGCTATTTTGGGAAATTGGAAACAAAACATTCTTGGAATTCTGGTTCTGGTCTTTGTGATTTAACTGAGCAGAAACACTACAGCTCAACTGCCGTTGATGATGTCAAAGACAGAGGGCTGTGATGGCGAACCAATGGCACATGTGCCAGAGGTGGCACACAGAGCCCTCTCTGTGGGCACATGTGTCATCGCCAGCTGCTTTTCTGGTTTCCAGTGCACACGTGCACATTGGCCAGCTGGTCTTTGCACACACTGGAAATCCAAAGACCAGTTGCCAAGTGCGCATGCCTGTGCCGGCCACTTGGTCTTTGGGTTTCCGGTGCTCCAATGGGTGCGAAGACCAGCTTGCTGGCATGCATGTGTACACTGGAAACCCAAAGACCAGGCATATACGGGTCAGCCTGTCTTTGGGTCTCTAGAGCTCCGGTGTGCATGTACATATGCACACGCACGTGTTCTGGTTTGGGCACTCGGTCCCAAAATGGTTCCCCATCACTGGCATAGGGAGTACTACTTGCAGCCTAGAATAGTAACCACATGTACATTCACATTCTGAGATGCAGTTATTGGCCAGGCTGTCCTATTCTATTCTATTCCATTCCATTCCATTCCATTCCATTCCATTCCATTCCATGGAACTCTACCCCTAATTTACCTTCAGGCAATGGAGTGAATAATACTCTTGGGAAACAAAGGGGAGGAGGAGAAACTTTATATCCTTCCTCTCCAGTTATATAAAAAGATTTTTTCTGGGTTACAACCTCGGAAGGAACACAGAAGATGCTGTCTATGAAGCTGGCGGCTTTCCTTCAGCCCGCCACAACTTTAAACATATCCAATTTTAAAATGGACATGTTTCGGAGGGTTTCACGTATGCTTCTTTTTGATATATGGTGATGTGAAATAGAAATACCCAAATTATAAAGACCCTCCTATGTTTTGGGGAACTAAGATTCTTTCACCCTAAACCAGTGCCACATCTCAGACCAATGTGAACACAAGGAAGTCTTAGTCTTCCCAACAAGCCTTTTGTTCTTTCTCCTGTGAGACAGGAAAAGAGATGGTCTGATTTCATGCTGACTGTCTTCCTTCCTTCCTAGCCATAGCCAGTGCCTGCTGTTGCTGCATATGCCATATGCCTGCAGCAGAAATCCATGGAGCAGGTGAGGCCTAGAAGTCTCAGCCTAGGAGCATTATTAGACGGTGCAGAGGCTCAGGGGAGAAACTAGTGCTCAGGAAAGCCTGATGAATGTGTTCTGGGAATAGGCTGTGTCATATCGGATCATGTGCAAAGAATTAAGAAAAGCATCCATGCAAACCTGAAAAAAAATATCAACTATCCCCCCCCCCCATCCCCAGCGGTATGACAAAAAATGCTGGAGAAGGCAAAATTTCTCAGTATTGAGAGCAATGCTGACATTACTAATATTGACAGTGATGTTGATTATTTCTGATATATTACCTTGCTAAGGATTGGCAACTTATAGCTTGTGGCAAAGCTTCAGGGAATGCAGAACAAAATATCAGTCACTGGCACATTCAGATTTTCAAGAACCCCAAGGCTTACTTCTTAAGCATTTATTTATTGCTTCCTCTGAATATTATCTGCATCTGCTCAAAGGCAGTAAATAATCTACTTATCTTTTAATGATCAGAAAGAAGAAAGCATATGGCTCAAGGATTTGACAGAAGTTCCTAAGAAGTGGGGCCTCAGCAGGTGTCTGATGGTGCCTAACAAATTATGAGCATGACTTCAGGACATGTGATCCTGTTGAATTTCTGCATTTATCGTAGTGTGTTGTTTCAATAATACAGACTTTTATATGAAGTGATTATCAAGACACTATTATAATGGCCCCCGAACGAGCATGCTTTATTTAAAAATCACAGAAACATAATTACATGCTGGTGTTGAAGTGATATAGATGATAGTGGTAGTCATTCAGATACCTTACTGAGTAGATCAAGCAAAGAAAAGGTGGAAGCATTCAGAACCCTTTACCATCAGATAGAAATATGTACAAAAAGCCAGTGGTGATGATCTAAGAATAAAGTTACAATTATTTTGAATTAATCAAGACAAAAACCAGGACTGATTCTATTGCATGTTTTTGCTGGAATTATATCTTCAAAAGGACATAAGAAGTATGGTTTTGGTACAGATACTTTTACTATGCCAATTCTTTTTACTTTTTTGGTTATAAATTCATTCTAGCTGGCAATCAAACCACAGAAGAACATCTAAAGTTATCACCCCATGATATGGTCTATTTAGCTGGCGTTCCATCTGTCCTCCATAGGATTAAAATGATTGGTTCTTGCATCATTAAATGGGACAGAATAGTCTCAATCTTTCTCTCTCACACACCTTTTTGAAGTATTTTCCTAGATGAGAGGGAAAACAACGAGGGAGGCAAGCCTTTGAATGTATAAGTGAATATGGAAGTGATTTATAGTAGCAGTTTACAATATTATTATGTATTCATTCACTAATAGTAGACCATATTAAAGTAGGCACACACACTGACACTCTGAGGAGCTGTTAGTGGTATGAGAAAGCTGGGCTGCTGAGTAAGTTAGCCATAGCCCTAAATTGCTCTCTGGATTCTGAGGATATTAAACAATGATAGAGAAACAAAGGAACTGCTATATTATCATTCTCCTACCACACGTCATATAAATTATGATGTGTTACACTTAATATTTTAATTCCATCTACATGATTTACTTTTGTAGGCAGATGCAAACAGTTATATATGTCTGTCACTGGCAAAGGAAAGCACTTAAGGAACAATAAGGCTTAAAGAAAATACCATAAAAGAGGAATTTCTTCTGTGATCCTAAAAATGCATGCAAGATTTTTCTTTTTGTTCCTGTATGCATTTAGGGATAGCCAGTCACTGTGCTCATTTTGGGGAGTAGTACAGAGGTGGTTTTCAGCAGGTTCTGACCAGTTCTGGAGAACAGGTAGTGGAAATTTTGAGTAGTTCAGAGAACCGGTAAATACCACCTCTGGCTAGCCCTGCCCCCATCTATTCTCTGCCTCCTGAGTCCCAGCTGATCGGGAGGAAATGGGGATTTTGCAGTATTTTTCCCCTGCCCACCAAGCCACACCCACCAAGTCATGCAATGCACACCAAGCCACGCTCACAGAACCAGTAGTAAAAACTTTTGAATCCCACCACTGGAGTAGTACATATTTCTGGAAACTCATTTGCAAAAGAACTATGCTGTTGCCCATAGCTTTCTATTATTATTTGCCACTTTGATGTTGCCTAGTTACTAGTTTTGTAATACTAACAACCTACATTAGACTACCCATCTCACGAAGCCATAGCAGGCATTTCAGTGCAGGTAGGCAGTAAAACATACAGTATGACCTACTTCGATCCCCTGAAAAAATCTGCAGAGAAGGGCTTTTCTACCATTTGGTACAGGTAGTCCTTGACTTACATTCTCTTAGTGACAGTTCGAAGTTTTAACAACACAGAAAAAAGTGACCTATGATTGGTCTTTGCATTTATGATGATAGCAGCAACCCCCATGGTCATGTGATCAGAATCTGGGCTCTTGGCAGAATTTATGTGTTATGTACTTATGTCCCAAGGTCATGTAAGCACCATTTATGATCTTTCTAGCTGTCTTTCAATAAGCAAAGTCAGGGAGTGGGGTGGGGAATCCAGATTTATTTTATGACTCTTGGTTCATTTACGAACCATAGTGATTTGCTTAAAAAGCATCGCAAAAAAAGGACATAATATTGGGTGTAACGCAACCATCTTGCTTAGCAATGGAAATTCTGGTCCAAATTCTGGTGGTAAGTCAAGGGCTACTAGTGCAGAGCTAATGTGCCAATATCTATGCAAGTAAAGGTAAAGGTTCACACATATGTGCAAGTCGTTCCCGACTCTAGGGGGTGGTGTTCATCTCAGTTTCAAAGCCAAACAGCCAGTGCTGTCTGAAGACATCTCCGTGGTCATGTGGCCGGCATGACTAAACGCCAAAGGCAGATGCAATGCTGTTACTTTCCTACCAAAGGTGGGTCCTATTTTTCTACTTGCCCTTTTATACACTTTCGAACCGCTAGATTGGCAGAAGCTGGGACAAGTAACAGGAGCTCACTCCGTTATGCGGCGCTAGGGATTTGAACCACCAAACTGCCAACCTTTCTGATCAACAAGCTCAGCGTCTTAGCCACTGAACCATTGCGTCCCTCTTCTATGCAAGTAATTAAGCCTAAACAATAGATCTCTAGTTCAGAACTTTTATATGGAAATTTGTCTATAAGGTTTCATAGATTTCTTCAAGGGGCCTTGAGAATTGTAATCTTTTAAAAGTATTATTAGATTTTTTTACTCTGCCCCTACCCCATTTCTCTCCCTCTCTAGATAGATGAACTCAGTGAGTATGCCTAATACTTCTGCTTTCTATTTTCCCTACAACAATAATCCTATGAAGCGAGTTGGACTCAGACAGACTGATCATTATATAATGAGTTCCTGTTTTGGTTTACAGTGCAACCTACCTAGTCTTTGGAGAGAGTTTGTGACTTTTGCAGGCATACAGCTTGTTAAAGTTCAGGTTTGTATTGTGCTATTTTGGGGACAATAACTTATTTGAAAAGATAAAACCTTGAAGAATCCACGGAAAGAATGGATTCCATGGACTGTGGGGCATGGTCAGATTTCCAGAAGCATTTAGAAACTACATTCAGTTTGGTACTAATTTCTGATGAAGAAAATCTGTAAAAAATTTCCTGTGTACATTTCCTTTACCTCACCTCTTGGTTTACATTTAATGATCCCTAGGGAAGACTGTAAGCCCTTGCTCTTTAATGAGGACTTTGATTAATTTATTTAGCTATTTTCACTACTGCAGAGGCAGGAAACCTGTAGGACATGTGCTGCTGAGTGTTATATTGATCTATTCATCAGAACATCTCAATCAGTTTTGCAATTAATGGGTGCAAGGCTGCGAAAACGTAATTTTAGTGCAGAACATCTGCAGAAGTGTGATTTTGGCCTGGACCCTAAAACATCACCAAAAAGGTTACATTCTGTTGACTGAAGAAACAAACACCATGGCATAAATAAATAAAATTGATAAGTTATTCATTCTTATGAAACAGTTTTCTAGTTTCTCATCGTGCTGTGCTGTGGAGAACCACTGTGGTGCATTTGTGATGCAACATAAAAATATGCTGAACTAAAATAACTTTCCATACAAATGTGTCACGGAGGTTGAGGCTGTTATTCTATGTTCTAATGTCTCCAAAAACAGATATTTTGGAAGACTTCTCTAGGATATTAGAAACTAAGAATTCAATAAATTGCATATCAAAACAGGATAGCCTTCTGTATGCCAAAATCAATTAACTACTTAATTAACTAATTATATTTGTAGACTATATGTAGACTATCAGTCAAATGATCCTCTAGGACAGGGGTGTCAAATTGTTATCATGTGACATAGTGCAACTTCCCCCCCTTCACTAAAATGGGGGTGGGCGTGGCCCAGTGAACCTACTCTCTAGGTGTGGCCTATTTTGTGGGCATGGCTTGGCAGTCATGTGACAGGGTGGGAGTGGCCAACTTGTAAAATGTGGTGAAACTCATTTAACAATGCTCTTGCTTAGCAACCAAAAGTTTGGGCTCAATTGTGATGATAAATTCTCTTTCTTTCTTTCTTTCTTTCTTTCTTTCTTTCTTTCTTTCTTTCTTTCTTTCTTTCTTTCTTTCTTTCTTTCTTTCTTTCTTTCTTCCTTCCTTCCTTCCTTCCTTTCCCTTCCCATTAGGTTACTGGCAGTGGCAGGCCAGACTTACTTCTGGGTCCGCCGGTGGAACCCCCTCTCACCGGCTCTCTAAATTTCACCATCCGGCTCTTGCGAGTAGGTGCGAGCCTGCAGAAACCCACCACTGGCGTGGCCAGCCCATGAGGCATCTGGCCTAAAGGCCACAAGTTTGACACCCTTGCTCTAGGAAATGTAGGACAATAAAACAAGAAAAGCAAGAAAGTAATATAACTTCCCTCACAAAACTCCCAGCAACAGACAATAGTATTATATAGTATCATGGTTGCCCACAACCTCTCAAAGTCAAGCCATGGCATATTAAAAAGGTCTTAATAACATTGCAAAATGGAAGGAGAAATGAGGACAAATGTACCTCTGCTGGAGTAAATTCCAGAGTATAGGGGGATGCATTGATAACCAATGCCATCAGGCCATAGTTCCTATCTGTCTCAAGGAGGGAAGGCTCTCTGCACCCTATTCTACATGTTCATATGAGATTGATAGATGCACTTCAGTAACATGGGTTCTGGGGTGTCAATGGACTCATAAAACTATAGCTATGGACTATGGATATACATCTGAAGGCAAATTTCCAGGGTCCTCAGTTAAACAGGCACAATGCTGTAAGAACCTTTGTCCAGTTGCCAGCAGAAAAGTTTCAGATTACATACTTGTATGTGCTGCTGAAACTTCAGATTGCTTTATTTTGTTTGGCTTTCTTGTTCCATATTGATACAACATTTATCTTCCATACGGGTTAGCAGATTTTATAATCTTCATAAGAATCCTCTACTTCCCTGTATTTCTAGTTAGACAGTAGCAGAATCTGATTTAAGATGGAGCAAAATTATTATGGCCATTTGCCTTTTTTCTAAGAAGTCTAAAAGGAAGAATAGTTGGTTAAAATTGAAAGGGCTTACCGTATTTTTCGGAGTATAAGACGCACTGGAATATAAGACGTACCCAGGTTTTGAAGAGGCAATTAAAAAAAAAAATAGGTAGGTAGATAGAGTGATAGAGAGGGAGAGAAAGAGAGAGAAATACAATAGGTAGGTAGGGAGAGGGAGAGAGTAGTTAGGAAGGTAGGTAGAGGGGGAGAGAGAGAGAGAGAGAGAGAGAGAGAAATACAGTAAGTAGGTAGGTAGGGAGAGAGAGTGTGCAGTTAGGTAGATAAATAGATAAAGGGAGAGAGAGAGAGAGAGAGAGAAAGAGAGAAATACAGTAAGTAGGTAGGTAGGGAGAGAGAGTGTAGATAGGTAGGTAGGGAGAGGGATAGAGAGAGAGAAATAGAGAGGGATAGAGAGAAATACAGTAGATAGGTAGGGAGAGAGAGTGTGTAGATAAGTAGGTAGAGGGATAGAGAGAGAAATAGAGAGAGAGAGAAATACAGTACATAGGTAGGGAGAGAGATTGAGTAGGTAGGTAGGTAGGTAGGTAGAGGTTTCCAGGTGTATTTACCCATGTGCTGGAGAAGGAAATCACTGACCATCTATGGAACAAATCTTTGTTTCTGCAGGCATAGTACTTGACCAACGTAATTGTCATCAATCACTCTAATTAAACAGTTTCCAAAAGGGAAAAAACCCCACTTTTTGCACTCTCAAAACCTACCCAAAACAGCCCGTTTTTTGCGAAAATGGGTCCCTTATTTTCCAAATAAAAGGCATGAATAGCATTGGCAGGGCTTGCAGAGTGCTCCTGGGGGGGGGGGGGGAGGCAAAACGAGGAAAAAATGGCCCATTTTTTCATAAAAACTAGCATGCATAGCCTTATGGAGGCTTATAGAGTGCTGCTGGGGGCTGGGGGGGGGCAAAATGCCCTGTTTTTTGCTCATTTCTGCCCTCCCCAGCCACCAGGAGCTCTCTGGAAGCCTCCATAAGGGTATGCGCGTGGCCATTTTGGTGAAGGGGCGGGGTTTCAGAAGGCAAAAAAATGCGGTAGTCGATGTATAAGACTCACCCAGATTTTCAGCCTCTTTTTAGAGGAAAAAAGGTGCGTCTTATACTCCGAAAAATATGGTATATATTTCAGAATCCCTCCTAATCTAAATATGAATGACTCAACATTTTCTTCTTTAGATCTGGTAAAGAAATGGGAGATACATCTACCTCTGGAATAAAATGAGACTGCTTTGCCAACCAAAAACATAAAACTACATTTTTTTCTGTGCCAATTTAAATATTACCCTGTAGGACTGCCAGATTTAGACTGCAAAAGGCGAAAGAGGATGGCAGCTAAGAAGTGCAGGTAGTCCTTCCTAAACAACAATAATTGGGATCAGAATTTCCATTGCAGTTGTAAAGTCTGTTGACACATGACAGCACTGCTCAGCAATGGCAATCTTGGCTATCCCCATTGCCATTGTTAACTGAACCCCGCTGGTTGTTAGATGAAAACCAAACCTTGTTCTACCTAGCCCTGAGTCTTAGTAAGGTAAAGGACTGTCTTCTCTACCTCCTCTGATGACCCAGGGCAAGTCACGGAGGCAACACAGTCAGCTGATAGTTCAAACTGAGCAATTCTGGAGTGGATCCAATTATTTAGAAACACAATGGCTTCTATTTGCTGGGTATGTTCATGTAGAGTTTGGACATCCATCACGCTGGAATTTTGTTTCCTGAAAGGATCAGAAGATGGACTTTATGACCTGAATATTCCCTTCCATCTCTGGGATTCTATGCCATTTCACACATTTCAAATATTAAAACAAATGTAAGAATACTTTTTTTTTTTAGTATGACTGATGGCTTCGTCGTGAATCGGTGCTTTGCCTTCCCTCAGGGCATACACTTTTTAAGCAACTGTTAAGAAGATAGGAGAGAGATTACTCCAACAGTTCTCACAGGGTGACTAAAAATTGCCGCTTTCATGCAATATCTTGATAATGCGAGAAGCCTGTTGTGGGGTCATCCATCACAAAATAGTTTCCTACTATATACCATGGCAAGAGGAAATATTGGGGACATGGTGGTGCAGTGGTTTAATGACTCTGGAACTGCTGGCCAGAAATGGGTTGCACTCCGATAGTTTGAGCCCAGCTCCGTGAGATGGAGTGAGCTTCCATTGCTTGCTACCCAGCTCATGCTCACCCAGCAGTTTGAAAGCATGAAATATTGTGAGTAGATAAATGGGTAACACTTTGGTGGGAAAAAACTAGCTGTGTTTGTGTGTGTGGAGAGAGGAGCCCGGAAGAGCTAGCAACCCAAGTGCTGCTAGTCAGCTGGTGTAAGCCAGTCTGATCCCTGTGGTACACCAAGGATAGGCAGGCAAGCGCTGGATAGAATGAACTAGCAATTTAAGCTGTCAGGGCTGCATTGTTTGCATCTATATAAATAAAAATGTAAGAGTTTGTTCAAAACCGCTAATCTCAGAAAGTAGTGCACCGATGGCCACCAAATTTTCACACAGTTCCTAAGAAATACAGTAACAATGATATGTATAGATTGTGTGGATGGCACACCTGTGCCATGTGCACGCTACACAAATGTAAAAGTGAGGAACTTATGAGTTTTTTACCTCCCTTTAGCACCTCCCACCCAGTTGCTTATGCTGCATCACGCACATGTGCAGCATCGTGTGCTGACGCCCTTCCCCCACGCTTTCAATGTCTTTCTTGCTGCAACGATCTTCTCGCAGGCCAAAGGGAAAGACCTGTGGGGGGGAAGGGAGGAGGAGGAGGAGATCCGAAACATGGACCTGGAGCCCTCTGGGGGAGGGGAGGGAGGACCTGATGGTCGCTGGGAGGGAGGGGGGCCTGGAGGAGGTTGACTGGGGGGGGGCAGTCTTCCGGGCCTCCGCTATGTCATTGGTGCTGCCGCCGCCCGCATCCTCCTTCCGGGCCTCTGACCATGAGGAGAGGGGTCAGAAGGAGCCACCGCCGCCGTTCTACTCGGCCTAGAGCACCCGTGACCACGCCAGCCAGTGCCCGCACCCAGACAGGGAGCCGAGACTGCTGCCCCTGCCCTCCTCCTCCCCAAGGCCGGCGGCAGCACCACAAGACACTTGGCCCTGCTGCCGCCTTTGCCATGGAGGAGCTTTTGCACCTTTTTGAGCTGGCCCTTCCTTTCTTTTGGGGGGGGGCGATGGGGGAGGGAAGGGAGGACCTGATGGTCACTGGGAGGGAGGGAGGCCTGGAGGAGGCTGACGGGGGGGCGGTCTGGGGAGGAGAGGGGGAGGTAGGTAGGTAGAGGGATAGAGAGAGAGGGAGAAACACAGTAGGTAGGTAGGAAGGTACGTAGGTAGAGGGATAGAGAGAGAGAGGAAGAAATACAGTAGGTAGGTAGGTAGAGAGATAGAGAGAGGGAGAAATACAGTAGGTAGGTAGATAGGTATAGGGATAGAGAGAGAGAAGGAAAAATACAGTAGGTAGGTAGGTAGGTAGGTAGACGGAGAGAGGGAAAATATATTAGGTAGGTAGGTAGAAGGATAGAGAGAGGGGGGAAAATACATTAGGTAGGTAGGTAGGTAGGTAGGTAGGTAGGTAGGTAGGTAGGTAGAGTAAGAGAGGGAGGTGAGGGAGAAGGAGGGGAAACCAAGGCAGAGAAGGATGGGGGTCGCTGAGAGGGTCTATGAGGAGAAACTTTTTCATTTAACCAAACCTAGCCACAGCAACGCGTGGCAGGTACAGCTAGTTATTAAATAAATAATAGGAAAACTAAAAATGGAGTCCCTTTGGGTAATATATGAGAAGGAGATCTTAATAAAAGGATCAGTTGTTAGTTTATATTTCATGTCTTTAAAAATTGTCACAATAAAATGCACGTGTTTAACAACCCATGCACATACCTACACCCGATCAGGGATCATACTGTATATGCCTGCAGTGCAAATTATTTAGGCTACTTGCTGGTTTATTTATCTCTTACATCTAACGGTCAATGACCAACTGGAGAATCTGCAATTGCAAAAGGATGCCCAGGCTTAGTCAGGGTTCTAACAATAATCTAAAACAACAATCACAGAAATCAAATTCTTTCTTTTTGGCATTTTTTCCATCTTTACAATGTAAGGCATTGCATTAAATAAAATCTAAATTTCTCCAAAGTGTTCCAATATGCGATTTCACCAGGAAATTTGCCTCCCCCCCCCTCGAGGCTCCCAGATCATCAACATCCAGGGGAAGATATTTCATGACGGAGTTTAGGTAAAAGGCATTCAAGTGATACAGCTTGTATAATGAATAAGATAGCCCAGTGATTGGAGTACTAGCTTCATAAGGTATGCTAAGTTTGATTTTGTTTCAGGATGAGTTTTGGCATAGTCATTGGTATCTAATTTATATAGATTACATTATATGTTTGTATACATTATATGTATACAAACATATACATATAATGTATATTGTATAATGTAACATATAATGTAATCTATATACAATACAATACAATAGCAGAGTTGGAAGGGACCTTGTAGGTCTTCTAGTCCAACCCCCTGCATGGGCAGGAACCTTATACCATTTCAGACAAATGGCTGTCTAACATCTTTTTAAAGACTTCCAGGGTTGGGGCATTCACAACTGCTGGAGGCAAGCTGTTCCAGAGGTTAATTGTTCTTACTGTTAGGAAATTTCTCCTTAGTTCTAAGTTGCTTCTCTCCTTGGTTAGTTTCCACCCATTGCTTCTTGTCCTGCCCCCAGGTGCCTTGGAGAAAAGTTTGACTCCCTCTTCTTTGTGGCACCCTCTGAGATATCGGAACACTGCTATCGTGTCTCCCCTGGTCCTTCTCTTCATCAAACTAGACATACCCAGCTCCTGCAGCCGTTCTTCATATGTCTTAGTCTCCAGTCCTCTAATCATCTTGGTTGCTCTTCTTTGCACTCTTTCCAGAGTCTCCACGTCTTTTCTACATCGTGGCGACCAAAACTGTATGCAGTATTCCAAGTGTGGCCTTACCAAGGCACTATACAGTGGCATTAACACTTCACGCGATCTAGATTCTATCCCTCTGTTGATGCAGCCTAGAACTGTGTTGGCTTTTTTGGCAGCTGCTGCACACTGCTGGCTCATATTTAAATGGTTGTCCACTAGGATTCCGAGATCCCTCTCACAGTTGCTACTATTGAGCAAGGTACCACCTATACTGTACTTGTGCATTTGGTTTTTCTTGCCTATATGTAGGACCTTACTTTTTTCACAATTGAATTTCATTTTATTAGACAGTGCCCAATGTTCAAGTTTGTCTAGATCCTTCTGTATCTTAAGCCTATCTTCTGGAGTGTTGGCTATTCCTGCCAGCTTGGTGTCGTCTGCGAATTTGATGAGTTCCCCATTTATCCCCTCATCCAAATCGTTGATGAAGATGTTAAAGAGTACTGGGCCTAAAACAGAGCCTTGGGGGACTCCACTGCATACTTCCTTCCATGTAGATGCAGTTCCATTGAGGACTACACGTTGAGTGCGGTTGGTCAGCCAGTTACGAATCCATTTGGTGGTGCTGCTGTCTAACCCACAATTTTCTACTTTATCTAATAGTAGGTTATGGTCTACTTTATAAATATAAATAAATATAAATTAGATAAATAAATAAAATACAATGTCATCATTCTGTGCTTACACTATGTGGTCCAAATTTTCCAGTAGGGAACTTGTATTATTAGAAAACAGCTCACCAACATTTGAGTAATTATCTTCTTTTTTCAGGTTCATTATAATATTTTCATTTCCTGTCATCATTTCAGAGATATTTCCTTATCTCCGCAAAATAGAATGATGAGAATGATGATGAGCTGGCAAAACATCAACAGAAGCAGGAATGACTTCCACCTTCCTGTTGGCTTTCTCACTGAATTTCCTTGTTGGAAGCTGGCAGTGAGCATTGGGACTCTTCTCTCCTCTTTCCTCCTCCCTTCCCTTCCCTGCCCAGCAAGCAGGTAAATAGCTGATGCTGGGTGGCAGAGAAAGTGAGGAGTTAAATCGTGGCTCAGAAACGGTTATAGAATATTGAAAATGAGGATTGTGGCTGCAGCACCAGTGGTAGCAACCTGGCAGCACTGAAGCAATCACAACTTCCCAAAATTCCATTCCCTTGGGAATCGTGTTGTTTCAAAAATTGTTGCTCTACAATGCAGCATTTTGCCCAGTTAAAGATTACCAAAACGAGAATTTTAGTAATATATAAAGTGAGAACAATTTTGCTGGAACATTGAGGAGAATTAGTGTCCACTTATACCAAGTGTCCAAGTGTTCATTGACAACATCAAATGGATTTCATCTCCCTTCTTATTTTCTCCAAATAGGAAGGGAAAAAAGAAACAATTCCCCATATTTTGTTGTACTTATTATCTGAAATAAGATGGCACTGCTGTAACCACTTTAGAATTTACATCCGCTTCTGCTGTTCTCTTCCCTCTGATATTGCAGAGACAATTTATTACTATGATAGATGCCAGGAAGGCAGACAGAGCATTGCAGCTGAGTTTGTGCAGATTGCTTTGGGGGATGGGGGTGGAGAATCTCTGCTGAAGAAAGATATTTATGCCAGCTATGGACTTGCCTGGCTGTTCTTTCCATTATGTCATGTCAGCTTCCTTTAGTCTGTTGTCAGAATGAAATCAACTGTAATTCTAACCAGACCTAGGCAGCACTAGCATGCATGATGAAGAAACTGTAATGTCAGGCCTGCAGCCATCTTTGGCCAAATTGGAACTTTGAGGAATGCTTTGCTTCAGACTCTGATTTAAGTTTGGATGCTATTTGGAACCCCGACTTGTAAATTGTGATCTGCCCTCTCTAGAACCCAATGTAGGGTCCTAGGTCAGATTATGCTATCAGAGATAAGCTAATATTTTATTAAATATAGATACAGAAAAAATACAAATGTCTACAATTTTGTACCATAAATCCAAGATTTTGATTTTTCCTATATTTTGAAAGGAAGTAATTTAGGATTTGATAGTGATTCTCATTCTTAATTCAACATTTTAATCTGTATCCACCAGAATGGTTCTCAGATGGCATATAAAAATCCTTGGGTATTTGCTATTCTCTTGCTGATTGTAATGCACAAAGAAGTTTGTAGTGATACTTTAGGACTTAAAGATGAAGATTGGTTGACTACCCCGGTCTAATAGTTGCAGCTTCAGACTAGAGACCAGGAGATTGTGAGTTTTATTCCCACTTTAGGCATGAAAATCGGCTATGTGACTTTGGGCCAATCAGTCTCTCTCAGGCCAACCCACCTCACAGGACTGTTGTTGAGGAAATAAGGAGAAGGAAGGAATATTATGTATGTTCGCTGCCTCAAGTTATTTATAAATATAAAAAGGTGGGACTAAAACATCTAAATAAAAAGTAAACATAAAAAACCTCCTACTATGAGATTTGAAAAAGTTATCATGAAAAACAAGGATACATGTGGAATAAGATAAAATTAGTTTCAGAAAGTAATAGGAAAGGCTGGTGCCCAGATTCATTTCAGTGCAGTTTTCTTAGTAGAGGATGCAGAAAATAATATCCTGTATTAATTTCTCATAGCCAGATTTTTGAAAGAAATCACCCCATATATGAGCTGCTACAACTGTTAAGATGTTAAACCATTGAAGACATCATATGGAATTGTCATTAAAAAAATAACATGATAATGACAATAAGAGAGATAGAGATAGATAGATAGATAGATAGATAGATAGATAGATAGATAGATAGATAGATAGATAGATAGATAGATAGATAGATGATCTTAGAATTTAAGACTACTGCAAAGAATTGTATTCATTTTACATAGTGGATTGTCACAATTGAAGTGAGATGGGAAGCTGAGACTTTCTACCTCATTGCAGTGGTGGTTTCTTACTGGTTCGGATCGGTTCGGCTGAACCAGTAGTGGTTTGGCGGCCTGGGTCGCTGGAACTGGCAGCGACCCAAGCCTGCCACACCCCCAAACTGATTCTTCGGGCGGTGCCATAGACACTGTCATTTTGTTTTTTGCTTCTGCGCATGCACAGAGCAATTTTTATTGCATCAAGCGCAGTGCACATGTGGTGCACCCACGAGCGAACCAGCAGTAGTGACTGCCGGAACCCACTCCTGGCTCACAGGTGTCAAACTCTCCACGTCACATTCCTGTCATGTGACATTTCATCACATTTTTCCAATTCGCTGAGCTGGGATGGGTGTGGCCTGCATGCGATGCATCCAGCCCATGGGCCACCAGTTTGACACCCCTGTTCTAGTTTTAGTTAACAGGTTCACATTAAGTCTCTGCACCTCTCTTAAAAGTTTCTCTCTTCTATAGAGTTTTGATTGCAATCAAGATGTTATCTGCTTAATCATACAAATTATTCAATTCATTATTTTAGATCTATTGTCATGCATTTGAATTACAGATACATGATTGGCCTTACTTAACTGAATCAGAAGCCTAGCTACATGGGATTCCTTTTGCCAAAAATTTGCAAAAGTCCAAACCTATCCCCACAATGGAAAAAAGAAGTGGAGACTATAAAAGGCACACCCGATATGTTGCAGAATAGTTTCTAATCTGCTTGATTTTTCAGTGCTTAGATAGATGGCCAGTAGATGGAATTAACCATCTTGATTTTAGTTAGAATCACAGATTCACATCTTTTGAGAGACAAATTCTGCCAGGTATAGTTCTTCTCCTTTAGGAAGTAGAGGAAAAATAGGTAATTGTCTTGTGCTTTATTATAAAAAAATCCATTAATTAATGGATAATTAAACATAGTCATCATGATACATATAAGCTGAGATGTGCTTCAAAGGGCAGACAGGATCATTTTGTGTTACAGATGCTTTAAATCAGAGGAATGAACTGCTACCTGACAAAGAAAACATATCCTCTTCATATAGACATATGATAAGCCTACCTAGTAACAACCAGGGAACACACATGTAACTTTGGAGATGAATTTTAGATATACAGTAGGATACTTTACTAATGTCCAACTGATTTGCCACCAGGGGACATAAAAGGGTGGAAGGACAGGATGGGATAAGATTTACAAGCAGGAAAAGATGCTGCTAGTATGTACAACACAGTGGTGGTTTTCAAATTTTTTTAGAACCTCTTCTGTAGGTGTGGCCTGATTTCTGGGAGTGGCTTGCTGGCCATGTGACCAGGTGGGAGTGGCTTGACAGCCATGTGGGAGTGGCTTGGCATCATGTGACTGGATAGGCGTGGCCAACTTGTAAAATGTGGTGAAACTCACTTAACAATGCTCTTGCTTAGCAACCAAAATGTTGGTTTAGGAACTCTGCCATTGAAGCGCGCAAGTCTTAAAGCTGTCAAGTTACAAGATCCTTGCACCCCTAACCCTTTAGGGAAAAAAACCCAGGGGTGTTCAAACTGGACAGCTTTAAGACTTGTGGACTTCAACTTCCAGAATTCCTCCTCTCGCTCTTCATCTTGATGATGTGTGGACAAGTGGGGGCAGGGAGCTGAAACCGGTTCTAAACGGGACTGTAGATTTGTGGAACCTCTTCTATAGAAGAGGTTAGAACTTGTAGGAACCCACTCCTGGTACAACAGTTCTATTTTAGGGACATTTCTTTCAGTTCTGAGTTCTTCTGAAATGTTTGGAAAATTGAAAACTGGATATGATTCTGATAAATCATGTATCAATAACTTTGAAACTGGTGTTGGTGTGAAATGTGTAGTTTATCAAAAAGCTTTCACCATGATTTTGGGAGCCAATGTAAATATTAAGATACATCAGCCAATTTAGTTATGTTTTCCCCCCAGCAATGCATACTGAGTAATTCTAATTCTATAGATATTATGAGCAGTCTTCTGTTCTGATATATTGCTCCTAAGTAGGCACATGTTAGCAATATGATCCACATTACGTTTCTTGATATAATATAGCACAGTCCATTTAAAAAATCCACACAGAAGTATCATGGGGAATGATGAATTTTTGTTCTGTTCACTCAACACCTACATGTCCTTCAACATTTGATATCTACACTTCTGAATTTGATTCTCATTCACTTTCAATGCAATACATGCAGGTCCATGGCAAGGGCAGTTCCAAAATGTTGACGGCCGTCTGGTTTATTTATATGAAAAATATGGTGTGTGATCCATGACAATCTAGTCAACCTAGAAGGTTCATATTAATATTGAAGTTATGCTATCATCCCATAAACTGGTGATGTGTCCATAGAATGGGAACTCAAAAAGCAGGATGAACTGACACATCTTTTCTGATTGAAGCTCATCTGATTTCTCCAGCATTAGTTTTTGTAAAGCTGCCATAAGCAGCTTAAAAAAGAATGTTTTAATGCAGTAGTTCTAAGCATCTGATGGTGTTACATCCAGTTCAAAGTCAGCAAAAGCTTCTAAAATGCTTTGATTTAATTGCTTGAAAATATTACAACATGAAAGCTTGATTTTATCAACAAAACCACAGGTGGTACCACAGCCTCTAAAAGCATTAAAACAGTTACTGCATTTATTCTTTCTCACCCTAAAGCCTCATAAATAGGTTGAACAGAAATTTTCTGTTGATCACTGCCAAAAGTGCAGGGGTTTGTTGATAAGTTGAAGTGCTAGTTCTTGATCAGAATAAAGAATATATCCAAGCAAGATGGCAACTCAGGAAATTTCATTTTAATATCTACTTACTGTATGTGCTCCTTAAATGGATCAGTTGATATTAAGTAAGTACCATTATTGTAATGAAGTTGCTATTGATTGTTGAATTTGTGAATAATTTTATGGTCCAAGTCAGGATGGGTTCCAGATTCTGTTACTGCCAGTTCGCTCAAGGACGCGCTTCACGTGTGCACACATGCTACGCATGCACTACTGTAACGCTCTCTACATGGGGCTCCCCTTGAGGTGCACCCGAAGACTACAGCTAGTCCAGAATGCGGCCGCGCGGGCAATTTTGGGTACCTCTAGGTATTCCCATGTAACACCGCTCCTGCGCGAGCTGCACTGGCTACCTGTGGCTTTTCGGGTGCGCTTCAAGGTGTTGATCACCATCTTTAAAGCGCTCCATGGCACAGGACCTAGTTATTTGCGGGATCGTATCCTGCCCCATACATCCCTTCAGCCGATTTGCTCCCACAGAGAGGGACTTCTCCGGGTGCCGTCTGCTAGGCAATGCCAGCGAGCGACGCCCAGGGGAAGGGCCTTCTCTGTGGTGGGCCCGACTCTCTGGAACAACCTACCCCCCGAAATTAGAACGACCACGGACCTCCGCTCCTTCCACCAAAAATTAAAGACCCATCTTTTCCATCAGGCCGGCCTGGCCTAATTCATGTTCCTCGCCCCAGTCTGAAGTTTAAATTGTTTTAATCAGGTTTTAATGGGAAATAGTTTTATTGTTTTTTACAAAATTTTAGTACAGGGTTAACTATTTAATTTGGTTTAAAATAATAATAATAATAATAATAATAATAATAATAATAATAATAATTATTATTATTATTATTTTAATTTATAACCCGCTCTCTCTCCCCGAAGGGACTCGAGGCGGGGCACAGGGAATTAAAAATACAATTAAAACCACAAACAGAATACAAAGTTAAAAACGAATTAAACTGACCCTGCGCTAAAAACCCATATAAAACTAAAACTATCCCTAAAAAAATATGTATGTATTGTTATGTTTTAGATGTTCTTAATTTCTTGTACACCACCCCAAGTCCCTTCGGGGAGAGGGGGCAGTTTAGAAATCCAATAAATTCTAATTCTAATTCTAATTCATTCACAGTAGTAAAAAAATTGCTTCTGCGCATGCATAGAAGCAAAAAACAAGATGGTGGCGCCTATAGAACTGGTTCAGGGGTGTGGTCGGCCAAGTTACTACTTACTTGGCTGAACCGGTCTGAACTGGTAGGAATTCACCTCTGGCCCAAGTACAGTAATCATACTACTGTTGTTTAGATATTGGACAACATTTTCAGTAAAACATTCCTGATCCCACCACTATTTGAGGCAGCATACAATTGGCAGATTCCTTTAATAAGTGTTTGATATCAGCAATATTTTTCAATGACTTTGGAAAGTTGTGTCTATTGAACATGATTTGTATTTTATCATAAATTAAGGAAAGAAATTGCAAAGGAAACAGAGATGTACTGTGATGGAATCTCCAGCTAAAGTGGGGTGAGATGTGAAGAGGGGGAGCTGAGCTTAGAGTTCTTACACAACAGAAAGCAGGACAGGGCCTTACTTCCCCTAAAGTCCCTGAAGCCCTATCTCAGGGGTGTCAAACTCGTGGTCTGTGGGCCAGATGTGTCACGTGCTGGCCCTAACCTCACCCGGTTTAGTGAAGGGGGGAAAAAAGTCCTGATATGCCACGTGACACCGCTGTGACAATGTGAGTTTAACACCCCTGACCTATCTGATCATTCCCAAGAGAATGCAGTTATTTTGGCAATGCCATCTTCAAAGTGTTCAGGGAATTAGAACCATGCTGATTATTCATAAGTGCTAATCGCATTTTAAAATTTACATCTGGTTAAGATTTGGCAGTCATTAGCATTACCATAAAGGGTCTGGAGTCCTTTTTAATTTCCAAATGCCTTAAAATACAATTTCACAGTTACATTCTTAGAATTTATCTTCCACATGTTAACTTTCCTTTCCATTGATATTTATAGGAAACCACAATTCACCACAATGCTTTAAAACAGTAGGGTGACAATATATTTACAAAGAAACTGAAGGTGTTTTACAATATATCAGATGTTATCCTTCATAACTAGATTAGTTTTAGCCATTGTCCATATACAACACTCTTTTCTAACCTGATGCACATCAGATGACCTTGCTGGAGGGAGATGATGGATATCTGTTCATCATATCTATAGTTCAACTAGATATGTTGATAAAGGAATCAAAAGACAAATGGTACTGCCCTCAGTTTTCCCTCTGTGCCCTGTTTCCCTGAAAATAAGACCTAACATGTGTTACACATGCACCTAATATAAGCCCTATCCCCAAATAAGCCCTAAGAGCCTACGCAGCTGACTGACTGCCCATTCTGTCTAGTTGCTCACGGTGCAGCTGCCCCATGCACCCCACATCATGTTACCTCAGAGCCTCCACAGCCAGGCCATGTACACCCTGATAGCTGCCTTGTGGCAGCAGCACAAGCACCCATGTGCAGGATCCTACGTGACCACCGGTCCACTTCTAGCTTGCAGCTGCAATGGAGCAGGAGGTCAAATGGTGTGCTGGTTAGGGTTAGGATTAGGGCCATGGCCATAAGGCAAGGCAGATGTCGGGGCATGGGTGGCCTGGTTGCAGGGCCCTGAGGTAACCCGGTGCAGGGCATGTGTGGCAGCTCTAGCACCCCACCTCATGGCAGCAGCACTGCTGTACTGCGTGACATCCTCCCCTGCCGTGAGCAAGCAAAAAAAGGGGGTCTTCCATACATGGAAAAAAATAAGAGACCTCATGAAAATAAGTCCTAGTGCTTACTTTGGGGTCCAAAAGAAAATAAGACCTGGTCTTATTTTTGGAGAAACACAGGTACTCCTTTGTCTCCAAATTTAGATAAAAGTTATCAAATATATACTGTGGTTATGGTTAATTTGCTGTGTAAATGGGTTATTATACAATGGAAGATATTGCCATGTGATGGACCAAGTCCTACAGCTGCAAAAACAGTACTCTTAGCAGGGGAAAATGTAGATGCCAAACAATAGAGGAATCACATTTTAGGAAATAATGCTCCAATTTTTGACTACCAATTTATCATGGCATAACATTAGATTTTAACAATTTAATAACTATCATCTTTGAACACCCATCCCCTGAAACAAAGTTATAAATGCCTTTAGAGAACGTGTGCTTATAACTTTATTTTTGCTTGCAAGAATCAATATATTGACTGCTTTGCTGGCCACTGGTTTTATGCCCTTTGCTTAAAATGAGCCCTGGTGTTTTCAAATCATATTTTCTAACAGCCTAAGGGTAAATGGAGGAATTCTGCATTAATTAATGCTGATACATCAGGGACAAAGAGGAATTTGGAATCAGGCTTACAAGAGGATTTTGGCTTGGGAGTAGACTGGACTGTTTTTTTAAGTGGCACCAAGCACTTCAAATCCAATAGCAGAGATTCAATGGTCTTATAAAGATAATTGTTACTATCTCTGTCTTTCAATAGAAGAAAAAAAGATCACACATACATACACCCAATACACAAACAAATGACTGCTGCTAAGAAACAAAGAAATGTGGGAAAGAAAATTCATTTAATATGAAAAAAACTTGAGTGGAAACAACAAACCAACCGCCCCCCCCCCCCCCCCCCAAAAAAACCAATAAAACAATCCTTGGTGCAGAATAAATGGAGCTGAAATAATTCTACTGGCTAATTTTGGAGCAGAAGGCTCAAGGCAACATATATGAAATGCATATTTGTTTGTTAAGCAAAATTTGACATCACACATCACAGGACATTTGCTTCCACGGGAAGTGGTAATAGCTAAGTAGTTTAGATTTTGAAGGAGATTAGCAAAGAAGGGTCACATATGCAGAGCAGCTGAGGTACAGGCAGAAAGTCCTACACTTAATTCATTCCCCTTCAAAGGAAGAGTGAAAAAGTCCTGCCTGAATCTCAGGAAAGCAGCTATTAAATCAGTGCAAATAATATTGGTTTAGATCAGTGTTTCTCAACCTTGGAGACTTTACGTCCTGTGGACTTCAACTCCCAGAATCCCCCAGTCAGCATAGTCCACAGGGCTTAAAGTCGCCAAGGTTAAGAAACACTAGTTTAGATGGACCAATCACCTCGTGCCAAAGTGTAACAGAATAACAGAGTTGAAGGGGACTTTGGAGATCTTTTGTGCAATCCCCTGCTCAGGCAGGAAGCCCTACACCATTTCAGATAAATAGTTGTTCAATCGCTTCTTAAAAACTTCCAGTATTGGAGCATTCACAACTTCTGTAGCAAGTTATTCCACTGATTAATTGTTCTAACTGTCAGAAATTTCTCCTCAGTTCTAAGTTGCTTCTGTCTTTGCTTAATTTCCATCCATTGGTTCTTGCCTTGCCTTAGGTGCTTTGGAGAATAGGTTGAACCCCCCCCCCCCCGCTCTTCTTTATAACATCCCTTTAGATATTGGAACACTGCTATCATGACATCCCTAGTGTTTACTATTATTAATATTTATTTTAAATTATATATTTATCTTTGTATTTGTGTGTTTTTAAGTTTCCTGTACGCCGCCCTGGGTCCTCTGTGGAGAAGGGCAGGATATAAATTTAAATAAAATAAAAAAATAAATAAAAAAAATAGTCCTTCTTTTCATTAAACTAAAGTGGCATTAACACCTCAAGTGATCTTGAGTTGATCCCTCCGTTAATGCAGCCTAGGACTGTGTTCGGGTTTTTTTTGGCAGCTTTAGCACATTGTTGGCTTATATTTAAGTGATTGTCCCTTAGAACTCCAAGACCCGTCTCACAATTACTACTATTTAGCCAGGTACCACCTACACTATATCTGTGCATTTAGTATTAATTGCCTAAATGTAGAACCTTACTTTTCCCCCCACTGAATTTCATTTTATTAGATAGGGCCCAATGTTCAAATCTGTCCGAGAGCCATGGTGAGGCAGTGGTTAGAATGCAGTACTGGAGGTTAACTCACTGCTCACTCCAGGAGTTCAATTTGGAGTGGCTTAAGGTTGACTCAGCCTTCCAAGGTCAGTAAAACGAGGATCTGGATTGTTGGGGGCAATATGCTGATTCTGTAAACCGCTTAGAGGGAACTGTAAAGCACTATGAAGCGGTATATAAATGCTATTGCTAATGATGTCAAGAACTTTATGTATCTTAAGCCTATCTTCTGCACTATTGGCTATTCCTGCCAGCTTGGTGTTATCTGCAAATTTGATGAGGTCCCCATCTATCCCCTCATCCAAACCACTGATTAAGATTTTGAAGAGTACTGGGCCCAAGAATTCTTCAGTTCTTATTTTCATGGCAAATGTGTCTGTTTATTTGATATAATACCTAAATAGTGCCCACAACATGTTCTCAACAATTCAAATGTGCACACCAGTCCTGAAAATGATGGGTTCCTGTTATTGTAAGGAGCTCAGTAGAATTGCAACATTAAAAGCATTAAGAGACCTGGCAGATCCACTGAAGTACAAGTAAGGATTTCTATAAATATTTCCAATCATATGGCTGACCTGAATTTTAAAATAATTATTGGGATTCCAAGTGCCATAGCAAGGACGTAAACATTGATTCCCTTGTACATACTTACCAAACAGTTCATGATTTCCACTCCACTTGGATTCACAGTTAATGCTTCATCATACAACTGCTTAGCCTCTTCCAAGCTGCCGTTCATCTCTGTGAGCCTCCCACGCATGTACAGCACAGCATGAGATGTGGGAAAGAGACTAGCTGCCTCCTGGATACAAAAGCTTGCTTCTTTGAGATGCTGTTGTTCCATGAAGACTTCAGCTACAGAACCCAAAACAAAGCACGGATATATTCTAAGCTTTATTAGGTAGATGATAAAACACTGAGAATATTAGTAACTTAAAAATAATTGTCACAGGAAAGGTAACTTGCTTATGACGCATAGATTTTCAAAAGGTGCTAGAAATTTATGGAACCTGAAAATCATGGGGCTTGACGGGACCTCAGAGGTCTTCTAGTCCAGCCCCCTGCCCAAGGCAGGAGACCTTATACCAACTTGGTCAAATGGTTATCCAGTTTATTTTTAAAAAAAAAATCTCTATGATGAAGCACCCACAATCTCTGGTAGCCAAGCTGTTATATTAATTGTTCTCACTATCAGAAAATGTCTCATTTCTAGGTTGGATTGTTGGTTGCACAGCCAGATATTAAGAATGGATTTGACATTTTTGCCCACTTATTGAGTCTTTCCCAAGGATAGGCAGATGCTGTTGTTCAATAATATTAAAGGTATAATGATGATGATGATGGTGGTGGTGATGATAACAACGACTGTTTTTCAGGCCATACAATGAATTTGTCATTTGGTCTACTTAAATTGGGCCTGCAGAACATAAGGCCTGCCATCAGATTTGTGTGGCCTAGTGACTCTTTGAAAACTTATTGAATTTGCTGCTGCCAAATGTTGCCACTGCCTAGGAAAATCCAATCTCAGCCTAGGTTTTCACAGCCAACTCTGATCCCCAAAACACACTCTCTACTTCTAGGGCTCCTTGATATCACTCCTGCTGCACCACCAGCCACTAAACAGTTGGCTCATGCCAGCTTTGTGACCCACAATTATTTTTAAGGTATTGATTTGACTCCCTCCCATTATTTGTGCATACATGGAATTAACAGAGACATGGATTTTAAAGAAAAGTAGCTTTCAAAAATATTTCTCGTTCCTCACTTTTTGTGTGGAATACAGCCCTTTCTTTGGTCTTTCTCTGCCCTTTCAACAAATATGTGGGTTCATTTAGAGCAGAGGTTCCCAAACTTGGCAACTTTAAAACTTGTGGACTTCAACTCCCAGAATTCTCCAGCCAGCAGAGCTGGCTGGAGAATTCTGGGAGTTGAAATCCACAAGTCTTAAAGTTGCCAGGTTTGGGAACCTCTGATTTAGAACTTTCCCTTTTGTTATCACTCTGTGGGGAAGAAGACTGTAATTCTCTTGGGGAACTTATGAAGCTATTTTATACCAAGAGCACTGCCTGCTCTGAAACTAGGTTTCTAATGGGAGGAGAGTTCCCCCCCCCCTCATCAGTGTAACAAAAAGCACCTCACCCTATCAATATTTCTAATGAAAGAAAACGTATACAAGATCCAGACCTTTTACACTATCGTATATGATATGAGGCCTATCCAGAGGAACTGCTACACTCACCAGATCCAAAATTTCTTGTGCTCTGCCTGGCAATTTTTGGGGGGAAATCCTCCTTTGTTATTGCTGCCATCAGAGAAATAACAGCAGCATTTGCATACAAATAAAACTGGTTGTTGCTGATCAAGACAGAATCGGTGAAATTATTATTTTATATTCACGCTGTTCTTATTTGATCCCAGGGGACTTTAGAAATATTTGGGGGGAGGGGGGGAAGAGAAGGCGAGTGATATACACTACCCATTAATATTTGTATGTGATATCATGATGCAAGTGTGGAAAAGTAGAGTTTGTGTTTAGATATCACAATACACATTTCATGACTTTGGTGTCACTATGGTTACGAATGAGCCCTATAACAACTATAGGGATCTACTTCATTTTAATTCTAAAGCAAGTTTGTGAGGTAGGCTGCGAAAGAGCATTTAACACAAAATCATCAGCAACTTTGAACAACCGAGGCTTACCTTGATTCTGGGTTTCTCTTTGACCCCAGATTCAAAGGCTTAAAATCTTCCCTGCAACAATTGGGGGAGGGGGATTTCAGGAGCCTTAAAGCAGAAATGGATGTCCTAACCATCTGTGAGACTTAAAACATCTAGTTTGACTTACAACCGCACTCTCAAAATTCTTGCCAATGCCATGAATTTTGGTTCCACCTACTCTGGGAAACCACATAACTGATGGTCACTTGAGCTCTGGGTCCTCGTGTTTTATATTTCTTTTTTAAACTGTTGCAAAATCTCAGTTCTGAATTCCCATCTTGTATTTTTGGGTGGATCTAATTGACACTGATATGCATATCCTTAGACACAGATAGCCATCATAATGAATTTTGGCAACATCATAAGCATCATTCTTTGCTTCTCAGATTTAAATACCTCATTATAGTGGGCATCGATACACGATCTTGGAGTCTTCATTCCTTCATGTTTGATGCTAACAGTTCCAGAGTATCAGAGCCATTCCATTTTGTTTGATCAGAATAAAAGAAATGGCTGAAAAATGCTCCATCTATTTGCAGTCAATCCAATTACCTGAATAGATGGGAATTATGTAGGACTGCACTATTCAGTTCTATTTTGGAATCAGCTTTATTTGTCCCCATTATAAGTATTTTATATATCGATGAAAATATTCTTCTCTCTTTCATGTTGCACCTTTTAAATAGTACATTTCTCAGTCTTTCAATTACCTCTATTGTTTTTGCTACAACAAATTAACATAAATACTTCTCTGGAAACTATTGATCTGATGGAAACAATTTTGGGAACTTTTCCAGCTGAATAATAAGAAATTCTTTAAAACAATTTTTTTTTAGCTTAAGTTTTGCATAACTTAATGTTTCATAAAGGCAGCATTACAAAGAACAGGTTATTTTTTCTTAAAAGTATTAGAAAATCCACCCCCTGTGTATTTACAATATATAACAGATAGATGGGAGTCTATTTTTACAAAGTGAAAGTAACAAGATTGGTCTAATGTTTATGTTTTGCAACAAGTTGTAATATATGCCTGCATTTCACAACAAGAAATACTGGGCAAGAATACTAATTCAATCTACTGACATGGGTCAAGTTTTGTTAATGTAAACATTATGATCCATGTACAACAGTTATTAAGCCCTCATCTTTAGATGACTTTATTTTGTTTTTACTGAACTAGTTCATTAAATATTTCGACAAACAAATTAGTAATTCTTCCTAATGCTATTAGAAAAAAATATTTTTAAAATAAATAATTACGATTATTCAGTTCCCTGATATTAGACACCATTAGAATACCAAGGTAAGAGCTGAAAACATTAATATTGTCACAGTAACAAAAGAAAGAACAGGGAAAAATATTTTCAATCCTTAAAGCAGAGTTTCTCAAACTTTTCCCCCTGGAGAAATCCTTGAAATAATGTTCAGGCCTCAGGGAACTCCTATATTAAAAATGGTAAAAAATACAAAAACTTAACAGTACAATTCACTTCTAACCTACTCACAATCCATGTTTGACAATAGTTACAATAATAACAAAGCAGCAGGCTGCAGCTGAGTCACAGCGTGCAATAATCCCTACCACTGTGAATGCTAGTATTATGTAGCATGCATAGTTCAACAAAAAAATGTCAGTCATAATCTTGCATGGAACCCCTAGTGCCTTGAAAAAAAAAACCCACTTGTGAAAGGTTGCTGTAAAGTAACACCTTTATTTGTAAGAAGGATGAGGGGTGTTATTTAGCTATTTCAGTCTGACTCAAGGTTGTTAAGTCTTTTTCTAGGAAAGGATCCCTTTCATCAGCCTTTGGCAGGAAGCATGTTTAGATGGACAAAGGGACAATAGCTGATACGAAGTAGCTGAGAGCAGCTGAGCTGAGGATCCTGGCAATACTAGCCTAGAAGTGCCAGTGACTAAGAACGCCCTATCTCTTAGAAAGATGAGTGACAGGTGGGTGTGTCAGGCCCACCATTTAACTTGCCTCCAGACCCCTCGTCAATCCTCTCAGGAAACAGTAATCAAGTAATTTAGATACCCCGAGAAAGGTGCATTGTTGTATATCATTTCTTCCAAAAACTGCCTAGTTTTCGGAGCAACTTTATATCTTCAGCATTAGAGACTGAAAAATGCAAATGAAAAAGTAGTGAAAGGATGTTCATGCATTTTAAAAACATGTCAAAGCTGAGCAGTGTGCAGCTAATGGAGTTCATACATCAGGCATCGTGAGTCAAGGCCGGAAGACGTATCTCTTAATGTTGTTTCCAAACGCATGAGTTTTAGAATGCAGTTACATTACCTTTTGACATAATTCTTTTCTGTTATTAAAGTGCAAGGCCATTTAATTTAATCTCAAAGATCTTCAAAAATAAAGATCCTGAGCTTTTTCTAATGAGTTTATTTGGATCCGATAAAGACAAATAACATCTCCACTCAGATTCGTTAGGTTATTGACTGCCCCCAAAACAAAGGCGTTTTCACTATTTTTATATTATTTGACCTCTCGCGAACAATATTGAAGACAACAGTATCTGTGGGTGAGCAGAACTTCTTCCTGCTAACGAGGACTTGTCTTGACGCCTTCTCAGGTGGCCTCAGGAAAATAACCCAAGGATCCTGTTGTTCATACTCCCGAGAATTGCGGGGAAATGGAAAAGAATGAAATGTGGTTGGAGTTCTCATTTCCCAGAGGAAAAAGACAACGTGAGAGGACATGTTTTGCTTGGGGAAAGCTTCTGGTTCAAACCTCATATAAAAGGATCAGGTAATATAGGATAAGGAATATATTTTCTTCCTGGACAGCCCTCCTTGTTCAGCCTGGACAGGACTGGAACTAGAAATCAGGGATGTCCAAACTTGGGAACTTTAAGACTTGTGGACTTCAACTCCCAGAATTCCCCAGCCAGCTATGCTGGCTGGGGAATTCTGCGAGTTGAAGTCCACAAGTCTTAAAGTTCCCAAGTTTGGACATCCCTGAACTAGATGAACAATCTGACCTACTGGAAAGCAATTGGCTGTGTGCTGCAATTGTATAACAACATGCTCCTTTAACACGCAGGGTGTCTGTGGCTAATGAGAAGGAATCCGGTTGCCAAGTGGGTAAAAAGAACACTGAAATAATCTTCAAACCCTGGCTGCCTGTAGGAAGACCTGTTAATTTTAAAATCCTTTGTATTCTGAAAAATTATACTGTATTTGCAAATAATGACAGCATGGTTTTATTTTCAGTTTAAATCCCTTGATTTTTTTCCAGCAGTGTGATGTCTACACAAACCAGCCTCTTATTATTAAATTCTGTCAAAAACATGGCAATATTTGCAAGGAAGGCACATTATAAATATTACCAATGGAAGAAATTATTAAAACCCTAAGACTTTCCATCCTTTCTCTTTTTCAGCACAATCTGAAGACATACAGCTATTTTTAAGTATATAAAAAGATTTAGGCATTTGCAGGACCTGGGCTTTTATCAAAATGTGCCCCTTGCCCGAAATGCATTTAATAAGTAAAAATTTAATACTGTAATAAATAAAGCACTCATACAAAAGGGGTGGTGCTTTAGTGCGATATTATTTTCACCATTTTTGCCTTCCTTACTCTGCAAATGCCTCTAAAAAGAATGTAGCAGTATATGGGAAGATTTTCTAAACTCCTTATTCTAGACAATAAACATCAAAAGGTCCATTTGCGCTCTGAGACTAATGACAGGCACATCTTAGCCAATGCTAATCAAGGGCACTGCAGATTTTTTTTCTTTTATATTATTCAACTAAACAGTGATTGAAAAGCCAAAGGGGTCACACCTGGTTACGATTTGGATAGCAGATTGAGAAGTTTTGAAAAAAAGCCAGAAGATAACAGCAAACTAATTCAGCATTCTTGCTGAGACCAGTTCATGGATGCAAAAGTCTGATTACTGTTACTATACAATACAATACAATAGCAGAGTTGGAAGGGACCTTGTAGGTCTTCTAGTCCAACCCCCTGCGTGGGCAGGAACCTTATACCATTTCAGACAAATGGCTATCTAACATCTTTTTAAAGACTTCCAGGGTTGGGGCATTCACAACTTCTGGAGGCAAGCTGTTCCAGAGGTTAATTGTTCTAACTGTCAGGAAATTTCTCCTTAGTTCTAAGTTGCTTCTCTCCTTGATTAGTTTCCACCCATTGCTTCTTGTCCTGCCCCCAGGTGCCTTGGAGAATAGTTTGACTCCCTCTTCTTTGTGGCACCCTCTGAGATATCGGAACACTGCTATCATGTCTCCCCTGGTCCTTCTCTTCATCAAACTAGACATACCCAGTTCCTGCAACCGTTCTTCATATGTTTTAGTCTCCAGTCCCCTAATCATCTTGGTTGCTCTTCTCTGCACTCTTTCCAGAGTCTCCACGTCTTTTCTACATCGTGGCGACCAAAACTGTATGCAGTATTCCAAGTGTGGCCTTACCAAGGCACTATACAGTGGCATTAACACTTCACGTGATCTAGATTCTATCCCTCTGTTTATGCAGCCTAGAACTGTGTTGGCTTTTTTGGCAGCTGCTGCACACTGCTGGCTCATATTTACTGTAATCTAACAATAAAAATAGTGTTAGTATTCATGGCTGGTACTTGTCTGGATTACCTTGAAGGCTGGCATCAGTCTTGTGAGTCTCAAAATAGATAACTCCCCTTTTGCCTTTATAGCCCAAGAAAGTAGGAAGGAATCTTTCTGAGACTGAGATTTTTTCCATGTCCCGCCCTCCTTATGTGACCTTTACCTATTTGTCTCTTCCTCCTCCTCTTCCTCTTTTATTTCACTGGATGTGTTTATTGTGTTTATTGACTCATCAGGATCTGAGCTCAACTCGCAGAATAGTTTTATTTGTAATTCCTTATAGTTGAGATTCTGCCCTGGCTGAAAACTGCTGACTGTGCCTGTAGGCACCATTTATTTTGGCATCCTTGGATTTTACGTCTGTCTTGATTTTGCTTACTCTGCTGGCTTTAAGTATCACAATAATAATAATAATAATAATAATAATAATAATAATAATAATAATAATAATAATAATAATAATAATAATAATAATAATAATAATAATAATAATAATAATTTTATTTATAGACCGCCTTCTCTCCCCAAAGGGACTCGGAGCGGTGCACAGGGAAGTTAAAAAAGCAAATATAAAATACATAAATAGTTAAAATAAGAATTAAACAAATTATCCCTGCGCTAAAACCCACTATACTAAAACTAAACTACACTCAATGATGGTAAACTCTTCATAAACCTCAAATGTATATTTAGAAAACAAAAACCACACTTCAAATCTTTCTGTTTTGTAAGAAAAAAAAATCCCGGGATATCCATAAGGTCTTCGGGAGGTAGAAGAAATAGCAGAGAGCAAACTTTCTAATTGATCTTTTGGTAAGCAGATATTTTGTGAATAGTGGAACCTTTATGTCCGTCATTTTGTGACAAAGCCTTGCTTTCTACTTTTTAAATGTACCCCTTGGCCAAAATGCTGTACATCTCTAGAGAAAACAGTTTACTGAGGCTTTTTACATTCTTTTAAAAAAACCAAGAAATATATTAAGATACCAAATTGAATTTAAAAAATAAAATTTATTTTATATGGAAATAAGACAGGAGTGGTGTGGTGGCCTAGAGGTGGAGCTCTCATCTCAAAATCAGGAGGCTGGGAGTTCGATCCTAGGTAGAGGCCAATATTTCTCTCTCTGGGCACACTGAGAATTTATCTGCTGAATAAAACTCCACATTGGTGACAGGAAGGGCATCTGGCCATTAAAACACTCTGCTTGCTCTATTCAGTTGCCAGACTCCACCCCACAAGGGATTATGGGGCTGTTAAATGAAGATGATAATGATGATGGAAATAAGGCAGAACAGATTTGTGGGACAGAATGCCCATACTTAATGCTGAAGGCTTTGTCTGAAACTTCCATCTTTTAAAGGTAAAATTGGAGAGGGGAGGGGCAGCCTTCTTCAGAGAGGTGTTGAAATATCAGGCGAAGTACTGAACACACCATCAGTGGACTTAATTCATGGGCATAAAAAAGTAGTCAGATGCATTAAAATGATCTGCTGAATTTGGAACTACATGAGGATAACAGGAGGAATATTGCATAAGGATTTTATCATATTCAACTATCTGTTAGCAACCAACAATATAATTTTATCTACCAAAGGGAGGGGGAGGGGGAGGGGGAGGAGGAGGAGGAGGAGAAATGAAATGGGCTGGAGACATAAGCAATTTGAAAATGTGAGCACTGAATAGCACTTCTCTGGATTTTTTCAGCTGTTCTGAATCTGTGTGGGCTCATAAATGTACCATTTGCATTGCCACAATTAAAAAAAACCCATAAGCACAAATGTAACAAGATAAAATGTATGTAAACGAGAACAATAAAATATATTCATGGCAGTGAGGAAGAGTTTAACAGTGAGCATTATTTATTCAAAGGGTGGACTGAAAATCAGTAGAAGGTGATGTATGTGGGTGGTTTAATTTAAGTTATTTTTTTTTAAAAAGTTGAAAAGCCAATTTCTATCCTATTGCTTATTCTATGGAAAAATAAATAAAACAACTTGATAGAAGCAGAATTTTTCTAGCAGCACAAAAAAAAGGTGGCTGATCTGTGAGAAGAAACTTTGTTGACACTAGCCAACACATTTTTAAAAATGGGCTCAGAAAGCAAATTAAATTGACAATATATATGTGCTTCCAATAAATTAAATTGTATGTTTCTATTAGTCATTTATTTTGCTTACTGGTGAACCGGAAACACAATTAATCTCTGGAAGGGCTACAGAAATCAGCCTGGGAGAATGAAAGATTGTTTGTAATAGGCTGTAAATCTTTACTTTGTATAGAAATATTTGAACAAAAGTTGATTTTTTTTCTTTTTTTAGGTATACATATGCCAAATCTTACTTTAGATAGGAAATGAGTGGGAAGCCAGGCTACTCATATAACAGCTTTGTAAATAAACCTATAAAAGAGGATGGGAAGGAGGAGGAGGAGGAGGAAAATGATTTTGGTCATAAAATCTTTGTGCTCATATTTGCAATTCCATATATAATGATCTTAAACTAGAATTATCTATCTATGAAGGATTGTGATCCCCAGAATACTTTAATCTTACAATCCTGAGCTGCAGTGGTGCAGTGGTTAGAGTGCAGTACTGCAGACTACTTCTGCTGGCTGCTTGCAATTTGGCAGTTCAACCCTCACCAGGCTCAAGGTTGACTCAGCCTTACCATCCTTCCGAGGTCAGTAAAATGAGGACCCAGATTGTTGGGGGCAAAATGCTGACTCTGTAAACTGCTTAGAGAGGGGTGTAAAGTGGTACATAAGTCTAAGTGCTATTCCTATTGCTATCTTATAGCCATAGGAGAAATCCAGGTAAATTAGACCAGCGGTTCTCAACAATTTTAAGCATACCTGCCAGGGAATTCTGGGCGTTGAAGTCTCCCACATCTTAAAACTGCAACTTCCCTCATGCTTCACTACTGACTATGGTGGTAAGGTTGATGAGAGTTCTAGCCTAAGGGCTTTTGGAGAGTTACAGGTTTTTCATGCCTTAATGAAGATCTCAACATAGAACAGAATAGGTACGGGTAGTCCTCAACTTACAACCAAAATTGAGCGCAAGATTTCTGTTGTTAAGTGAATTTTCCACCCTTTTATGACCTTTCTTGTCTCAGCTGTTAAGTGAATCACTGCAGTTGATAAGTTAACCTGGTTGTCAAATGAATCTGGCTTCCCCATTGACTTTGCTTGTCAGAGGGTCACTCTCTCTCAGCTCAACTCACTTAACAGGGTTGTTGTTCTGGGGAAAATAGGAGGAACATGTGTCGGATCTGTTTTCCATCTTGAGTTATTTGTAAAAATAATAAAGGTGGGATAGAAATAAATAAATATCATTTATTAACTAAATCATGGATAAACATGCTGTCTGAATACAACCTGATGTTATTTGTAGTTCGTTAAACATGGGTTAGCATGTTGTGTGAAAACAAGCAAAGATCTTCACGTTGCATAGTGACTCCCTCTCACCTTGTCTGCCAAATGATGACCGGTCTTGGGCTCAAGGCAAGCTTCTTTTTATTTATTTATTTATTTTATTATATTTATATCCCGCCCTTCTCCACAGAGGACCCAGGGCGGCGCACAGGAATTTAAAAACATACAAAAAATAAATACATAATTTAAAATATATTAAACTATTCTAATCCTATGCTAAAACCAAATTTTAAAATACCCAATTTAAAACTCTCTAAAATAGTCCCCATGGGAGGTTAGGCTAGGCCGGCTTGTTGGAAAAGATATGTCTTTAACATTGGCGGAAGAGGCGGAGGTCAGTGATGGTGCGTAATTCAGGGGGTAGGTCGTTCCAAAGGGCAGGGCCCGCCACAGAGAAGGCTCTTCCCCTGGGTGTCGCCAGTCGGCATTGTCCGGCCGACGGCACCCTGAGAAGACCCTCTCTGTGGGAGCGGATCGGCCGAAGGGATGTATGGGGCAGAAGGCGGTCTCGCATATAACTAGGCCCCGAGCCATGGAGCACTTTAAAGATGGTCGTCAGAACCTTGAAGCGCACTCAAAAGGCCACAGGAAGCCAGTGCAGCTCGCGCAGGATCGGTGTTATGTGGGAGCATCTGGTGGCTCCCGTAATCACCCGCGCGGCTGCATTCTGAACTAACTGTAGCTTTCGAGTGCACCTCAAGGGAAGCCCCATGTAGAGAGCATTTTTGTTGTTGTTGTTGTTGTTGCAAAGATAGAAAAAACATTTCATTGCTATTTTACCGCTGGGTTCTGAGAATGACAGCAAGTTCTTTATGTATGGCCTGTCCTCTGCAGAACAGATCTGCAGTTATTTTTTGAACAGTATTACTTCTGGCAGTTTATTGTTGATGAACCATATCAATTTGCCTCTGATATACAATGGAAAGAAGCTTAGAGCTGGTTTATGTAAAACACTGATCTGGAGCTCTGAACGCATTCGAAAGCAGTGTCAAGAATCATTCTTCCTGTCACTACTCAGGCGGAAACAATTGGATTTCTGTCCTGAGAAATCAAATGGCTTTTTAAAGTGCAGATGAACCATCTGGGATCAAAGTTCCCCTTATTGCTAGTTCAGGCCTTTTTAACCTGAAAAAAGTACAGCTATTGATTAAACTTTCTGCAAAAAAAAATGTCTAGGATTTTCTGTTTCCAGGTTATGAAAATAAGATATAAAAGCCAGTGAATCTTTCAGGTTTGAATCATTATAGATGAGCAGGCTATTCGGATGATAACTCTCTGAACTGTTTTTGTCCAGCAAGCAGCCTTCAGTATTACATTGCCTCTAATCCTGGAAGCAACATTTTATCTCCCAAATATCTGTCTAATCTGTGTAGTCTCTGATCCTTGTGAACTGAAGCCTGCCTCCCTACTGTATCCATTGGTGAGAAACTTCACTCGCCTCTGGAGTAGAACAGAAACAATAAGCTGGGATTGTTTACTTGTTCTTTGGTCACAGCAAAAGCTAATAAGGACACACATAACTATTTGGTAGGCAGAAGATCAGCATAAAATTCAGCAAAGTGATATTGGCCAACACACAACAAAATGGCACCAATGTAGTTGGCGAGGCAAGCAAGGATTTAAATCCTTGATCTTACACTATAAATATGTTGAGAGATTCTACCTCAACCTTTTTATCTTGGATTTGAAACCAGATTTCTATGGAAACTGTCTATCACAATTGAAACACTGAAAATGGATCAGAGGAAGGAAATGAATGTATTACAAGATTACTGTATGTATAACACAGCAAAACAGATGTTTTCTATTAGCTCACTGTCTTGTGCTATTCTGGATTCCAGCAGCACTGCGCATTGGTGGTGCATTCATTTTAATATTTCTTTAAAATATAGCGTTTATTTGCTGCTAGGGGTTGGAAATGACTTGCTCTGTTTTGCTAATGAAGAGAGAGAAGGATTAGCTATTTTAGCCATCTCTTTGCATATGTACTGTGGAATGAAGTATGATCATCCACCTGGTAAAGTCTGGAACTGGGGCACTTAGCCAATTACTTCAGCAAGTTTTCTGTGGAATGGGCCATGTTTGATAAAGCTTAAGTTTATCTAAGATGACTGTCAATGGCAAGCAGAGAGAGGCATTACAGTCAGGAGCAAACCCCCCCCCACAAAAGAATAAGTGCCACCTTGCCATATAAAATGCTGGTCATAACAGCTACTACATAGTACAAGCAGCAGCCAATTAAAAAAAAAAACTGAATAAAATGCTAAATATTTTACACTTTCTAATTGTTCACATTTATACAAAACAATTCCTGTTTTCTTATATTTATCTTAGTAAATATGGGTTCCCTGTTAGCCTTTTATATTATGACAATTATTTATTTTGCAGAGGCAGGGGTGGGATTCAGCTGGTTCGGACCGGTTCAAGCAAACCAGATGCTAATTCTACATCTGGTTTGCTGAACTGGTAGTTGAAAGAGATGGCTGGCCCTGCCCACCCCTCCCCTTGCCTGCCAGGAGTCTCCACGTGGCCCATTTTGGATACTAGGTAAGGGCAGGGCCCGTGTGGAGGCTCTGGGAGGGCGAGAAATGGGCCTCCTGGAAGTTCAGCCATGATGCAGGAGGCCGAGTAGGCCACGCCTGCCATGGCCACGCCCACCCAGCAACTGGGCAGAGAACCTAAAATTTTTCAATGCCACCGCTGTGGAGATGGCGAACATGTACACCATCTTGGAAACTATAGGTATGTTAAGTATATCTAAATGTAATACATATGCATATACAAATAAAGATACCCTGGAATGGAAAGCCACAAAATCATACATTGAAAAGAACTACAGCTTAACGTTTTGCTCAGTACAAGAAATTCAGTACTAGAACATATGAAACAGACGACTGAAGAGGGCCAGCTCTCCGCCCTCTAGAAATTGACTTGTTACATTAGACAGTTTCTCTTAATGTCACTTGAAGTCATCTCTTCTATAACTTCAGTTCTGTTGGTCTAATTCCGCTGTCTACATAGGCAGGGAACAATATTTGTCATGATTTGTATGATAGTACTATAAGCATTTGATGAAAGTTTAATCTCCCATTCAATAGTCCCTTCTCCAGATGATTACTAGTGCAGACACAGCTTTTATATGCTCTATGATTTATTGTAATTTTGTTTATGTTTTGACAGATTTTTCCCTTTGAGTTGCATGTTGTGTACATTATTTTGCGATATTTTAATATGAATGCAATGTAGAAATATATTTTAAGAATTAAATATATGGATACACTTAATTGGTTCAGCCTTTCTTCATAGGATTATTTAAACTGCAACTCCAGTCACCTTATAGAGAGATGGGCGGCATAAAAATGTAATCAATAATAATAATAAATTCTGTCAGAAGAGCTAGGCAACTCACAGATATGTTTGATATTCTCTACATTTCCAAAGATCTCAAAAAATGGCAAATTTTCTGCTATGAGATGTTCAGACTCCCCTCCTTTTTTAAAAATGAAATACATCATACATCAAGGTGTTGGTTACCATCTTTAAAGCACCCCATGGCTTAGGACCTGGATACCTACAAGATTGCTTTCTGCCACTGAGAGCCTCCCACCAGCCAGTACGCTCTCATAGAGCGGGTCTCCTCATGGTGCCATCAGCTAAACAATGTCAACTGGCGACACCCAGGGGGACAGGCTTCTCTGTGGGAACACCTGTCCTCTGGAACAAACTGCTCCAGGATAATTACGAATTATCCCTGACCTACGCACCTTCCGCCATGCTCTTAAAACCTTTCTTTTTCAACAAGCTGGGCTGGCGTAAATACAAATTTTATTAATTTTAATTGGGTTTGTTTGGTTTTTAACTTTATTATGGGCCAAATTATTTAATATGATTTTAAATTGTTTTAATTTTTTTATATCTGTGTTTTATTTTGGCTGTACATCACCCTGAGTCTTTCGGGAGTAGGGCAGTATAAAATATAAATAAATTAAACTAAACTAAACATATAAATAAGGTAACATAGATGGTTGATCTAAAGTTTGTATATAATCTCCAATATTCTATCTTCCTAGGATTCTTCCAAATTTTGATGGCAAAATGACTGAATTTCCATAATTATGATTTTACTGTGATTTCCTTCCCAAAATTAAAGTTTGAAAACCATTCTCATTTCTTCCTTTAAATGTTCCCAAGACAGAGGTAGGTTGTTGCTGGTTCAACTCGGATCGGCCAAACTGGTAGTAATAGTGGGGGGAGGTTCTGCCCACCCACCCAGATGCTTCTGCGCATGCACAGAAGCATTGCGCACGTATGCGAACACGCATGGGAGCGTGCCCGAACCGGTAGTGAAAAAATTGGCAATCCCAAGCCACCTGATAGGAGTGGATTTTCTCTAAGACATCTCCCACTATAATTCTATTTCTATTCACACACACCCATTCCCCACCACCAAATCTCGAGAAAATATGATGAAGTTATCCAGCTATCAGATGGCTCACTGTGGCCTTCCAGAAGATTGTAAAGCAAGATTGCAGCTCTCCCAACATTGCCTACCTGCTAATACAAATCTGTGGAAGATACTTTGCATCAATGGTATTTATTCCAAGATGATTGCCAGAATCTTAGAATGAATATCAAATGAAAACAACTTACCAGCCTGCAACCAGATCTGTTCAAGAGTTGTCCACAGCTGAATAGGCCCTTGCTTTGAGGCAGAACTGTGCATAGTTATCTCTGACATAGCCTGTTCCAGTCGTGATGCTGCAATGGAGGATGCTCGCTGGGAGCCTGGAAGGAGAGGTAAAAGATATGACTCATATGTTATTCGATTGCTGTTTGTATAAGGGGTCGAGAGATAAGTACCTTGATCTACATATTAGACGTATGGTCCAGTTGGAGGCCCATATTAAAACAACATACCTCATGTATGGCCAGAATCTGAAAGCGACATTTAACATGGCACAAATTCTGACTAAAATAGTTTGATTGAGATCAGCATATGTGGGCCTGATTGGGATAGATTGCAGGGTTTTGAGTTTGAGTTTTGAGTTTTATTTGATTTATATCCCGCCCTTCTCCAAAAGGACCCAGGGTGGCGCACAGAAATTTAAAAAAACATATAAATAATACAAAATACAAAATTTAAAAACCTATTAAATATCCAAACCTACGCTAAAACCAATTAAAATCCCCATTTTAAAACTATCTAATACTAGTCACAGCGGAGGCTATGTTAGGCCGGCTTGATGAAACAGGTGTGTTTTTAAACACTGGCGGAAGAGGCGGAGGTCGGTAATGGTACGGAGTTCAGGGGGTAGGTCGTTCCACAGGGCAGGGCCCGCCACAGAGAAGGTCCTTCCCCTGGATGTCGCCAGTCGGCATTGTCCGGCCGACGGCACCCTGAGAAGGCCCTCTCTGTGGGAGCGTATCGGTCTAAGGGGTGATATACTTTTTTTTTAATGTCATTTTATTCTATTTTCCATATTAAATTATTAAATTATTATATTATATCCTGTAACTATTGTATTTTACCCTACTCTCATTTTAAATTGTTTGTTTAGAATTTTATTGGTAATACGCATTTGAACCTGTACGTTGATCTGGCCTATAGACTAATCAATCAATCAATGAATACATACATAAACATAGTCAAGCTTTTGAGGTTAACAATATAATTCAAATGATGGTATTTGGCTAATGAAAAAGTCAAAAGCAGTTTCTTATTCCTGGAAATCATTATTAGACTGGATGGTGGTGTGACTGTGTCTGAAGGCCATCTCCTGGGAAACTAGTGGACTTCCTGGTGCAGATGATTGGCCATTGCAAGAGCGGAGTGCTGTTCTCCTGCAGGGCATTGTTTATGCCCTTATGTACTTCCAAAACAACATTACCAGCAGCATTACCACAAAAAAAATATCTGCTGCTAGGTGTACTCTGAATTATGATGTTTTTTTTTAAATCTTCACAAGCATTCCAACGCTGGCACCTGTTAAATTGAATTCTGAGGTTGCAGTATGTTATACAGCAGGTATATATTAAACCCTAATTTTGCTATTGTAGAGGCTAGGAGTTTGTGACTTTATAGTTTAAACCAGGGGCCTGCAAAGTTGGCTCTTTTAAGACTGGTGGACTAGGACTTCTTGTTCTGGCTTCTGGCGGCGACGGATGAACCTTGGGGTTCGTCCGCCGTTTTGCTCTTTTTTCTGCCCCTAATAGGGCGGGGTGCCCCCCCTTTTTTTCCTGGGGGGGGACCCTCCGTAGGACTGGCTTGCCTGGACTGGTTCTGCCGGCGGCAGCTGGGGAACGGTCCTTGTCTTCGGTCCAGGTGGAAGAAGACATGCTGCGGGGGGCTTGGTTCCCTTCGCCAACGGAGGACGGTAACAAATAATGGATTCGGAGAGAACGGAGCGCTCGAGTCGGATGGCTTTGCCGGGGCTTGAGATGCGAGGCGGAGAGTAAGTGACTTTAAAACTTTTTTTGCTGGCGGCTTGGACTGAGAGAGACGTGGAGGGGGGTGTTTGTTAAAACCCCCCTCGGATTTATAACAGCGGCGTTTAGAAATGGCTCCTCGTTGCGAGGAAGCGGATATTTCTCATCCGGACTTTTGCAGAACAAGTGAAAGTGCTTCGCGGCTTGTTTCTACACAATGTATCTAAGGCCGGCTTTATTGAAACAATTTCTTTTTTCACTCTCTCCTGCTGGCTGCCTGGCTGGGCGGTGGAAGATGGCTCCTCTTTGTTCCTGAATGACTATTTCTTTATGGAAAATTACCAACATTTCTTTGTAATTTGGACTGTCTCTCTTAATTAATGGAATTTTTTTTTTGAATAATTGGTTCCTTCCCTGGAATACCTTATCTTTTTTAACAATTGACTGTGGAAACTGTTTCTCTTCTGGGCTCTACAACTTGTTACAACTCTGAGCTGAACTTTTTTCTCCTGACTTGCTCCAGCGGCCGCACCCAAAAAACGCCATCTTAGTGGCACTGATTATAATAGCTCATCATGGCTTCAAAAAAACAACCAGAGAATTCGGGATTGGAACAAAGAATGACGACGATGGAGGAAGCATTAAACTCCTTGGTGCTGGAAATTAAAGCGATGAGGAAAGACCAGTGTAGCTCTAAGCTTGAACTTTTGGAAACACAGAAAAAATTGATGGAGAACACACAGAAGACCGAGGAGCTGGAAGTGGGGTTGGCTGGGGCAAAGGGAGAACTTAAAAATGTCAACACTGAAATTGGAGATTTGTCTGGTCATATGTCTAGGATGGATTTTGAAAGAATGTCATATTTTTTAAGATTTCAGAACATTTTGGAGGAAACTGGTGAATGCCTTCCTGATCTCATGAGTACAATTTTAGCAGACTATTTACACAAACCTTCAAGAGGAGATCAGGGGGGATATTGACCTAGTCTATAGAATTAACTCAACATATGCCAGGTTAAATGAAGTACCCAGAGAGATACATATTAAATTTGTTAGAAGGTCAACCAGGGAGGGAATTCTGAAGGCGCAGAGAGACGGGCCTTTAATTTACCAACAAAAGGAAGTCGCCATCTTGAAGCAGATCCCAAAAAAGATTAGGGAGTTGAGGAAGAAGTATTCCTTCTTATCTAAAAAATTGTTTAACCACGGGATTTGGTTTAAGTGGGCGATGCCAGAAGGGATGTTGGTGTTCTGGGAAGGAGGAAGAGTAAGGATTAAAAGCCCAACCCTCTGGAACGACCTACACCCCGACCTCAGAACAACCACGGACCTCCGCACCTTCCGCCAGAAATTAAAGACACTCCTGTTCCATCAGGCCGGTTTGGCCTAAGTTATTTACCTAGCCTGCAGTCTGTATTATAAATTGTTTTAATTGGGTTTGTAAGGGATTATGTCTTAACTATTTAAATTTTAGCACAGGGATAAACTATTTAATTCGATTTTAATTATTTATACTTTGTATTTGTGTTGTTTTAAATTTCCTGTGCACCGCCCCGGGTCCCTTCGGGGAGAGGGTGCGGTTATATAAATTTTATAAATAAATAAATAAATAAATAAATAAATAAATAAATAAATAAATAAATAAATAAATAAATAAATAAATAAATAAAACAGTTGCTGAGGCGGAAGCCTTTCTTAAAAAACATTCCTCTATCCTGGGGGAAGATTCAGGAGGGGCAGAGGGGGGCCCGCCCCCGCCCATTGGGGGCCAGGGAGAAGAACAAGAAGACACAATTGCCAAGAGACTTAGATCTAAAAAATGACTTTGCTTTTTATTAACATAGTATAATTCTTTGTCTGGATGTTTGTACATGATTGCCAGCATATAATTTAGAATGTATGATTTGTGCATTTATCTTCACCTTGTTGTATTAATGAACAATGTATTACCAATGTCTTACCACGCAGCCCGGAGGGGCCAACGACTTTGACGTGAAAGTTCTCAAAAAAATTTTTGTATCACTTTACCCTACCCTATCCCAAAAATTTGTAAAACCAATAAAACTTTTGCAATATAAAAAAAAAAAAGACTGGTGGACTTCAACTCCCAGAACTCTGGGAGTTGAAGTCCACCAGTCTTAAAAGAGCCAACTTTGCAGACCCCTGGTTTAAACTATAGTTCATACATCAGGAAGCAATCACACATTTTGCAGGTATGAACAGCCCCAGATGCAATCTTTAGAATTTTAAGACTGCAAACATAAGAAGAGGAACTGGAAAATGTGGGTAGTCTACAGGGGCTGGGCTGGGCGGTAGCACAATTTTGCGCTGGTTTGGCTCCTTCCTTCAAAACTGGTCCCAATTGGTGTTAGTAGGGACAAGGGATCTGCTATCTTGTGACATACCACAGGGCTCAGTACTCTCTCCACTCCTCAGTACTCTCCACTCCTCAGTACTCTCTCCACCTCCTCCTGAAGTCAGAGGTGGTATTCAGCAGGTTCTGACTAGTTCTGGAGAATCGGTAGCAGAAATCTCTTGGTGCCTGGGGACTGGAAATGGGGCGGGGAACGGGACAAAGGCTTCAACGGAACCCTGGCAAGACCGAATGATTTTGGGTACATGGGGCTCCAAGATTCAGGACTTTGTCACCTTTGACTCTGGATAGGGCGGGACTATTCCTGACAGATCTGGTCTTCAACTTGGGGTTTCTCCTGGACTCACAAGTCCTGCCTGAAGAGCAGGTGGCAATCACTGCTAGGAGAGCCTCTGCATAACTTTGGATTGTGTGCCAGTTGCTGCCTTTTCTGGATCAGAAGTCCCTGCACTTAGTCATTCAGGCCCCAGTCATCTCATGGTTGGACTATTGTAATGCACTCTACACGGGGCCACCCTTGAACAGCATTGAAAAGCTACAGCTGGTACAGAGTGCAGCTGCATGAGTAGTTCTTGGGGTCCAAAGAAGGACTCATGTAACATACTTCTCCATGAGCTGCATTGGCTGCCAGTCTGTTTCCAGATGCATTTCAAAGTGTTAACAATCTCCTTCATGGCATAGGTCTAGGTGACTTGAAGGACTGGGATTGGCCTGTCCACCCATGCCAGCAAAGGAGGCATGCTGTGAGTCCCATTGGCCCAATTTATTCAAGTTAGGGGGCCCTTTCTCTGCCACTGCATCTGCCCTCTCACCTTGCCCCCTTATGAGGTTGACCTCAACCCTTCCGTAAGAGCCTAAAGACCTAAAGACCAATGGGGGAGCATCACAGTGGAAGTGGTTGATTGATTAACAACAGGTCCCACTTCACCTCTGAACCTGCGCCCACTTCCCTCCCTCCCTTTATCTATCTAATCTCTATCTCCCTCTTTCTCTGTCTCTGTCTCTCTCTCTCTATCATCTAACTATTATCTATCTATTATCTATCTATTACTATCTAGCTATCCATCCATCTAATGATTTATGATTGTAAGCCACCCAGAGTTACCCTGTAGTATGATAGGCAGCCAATAAATTTTATAAATAAATAATTAAACAAACACACACACACACACACACACACACACATTGCAGGTTTTTAAGAACATAGATTGCATCGTTCTGTACCACATTCTGAGAGGAATTTAGCTTTTGTGAACTACCATTTCTTTTACTGTAGTTAGGTAGATTCTTAGACTACTCATTTCAACTACTGTTCAAACACTGATATGTTTTTGTCATATGACAAGTAGTTACTGAAATCTAAGCCCACTAAGTATCCCTTGAAGCTCAAATTCTTGTTTACACAGCCTTCCTACTAAGCAAAAAAATAGAAAATAATTCTATCAAATGATGACATCAGATAGTGGTAAGTCATCCATTACATGAGGAATATTGATTTCATATTGGACAAATTGGGTCTTATGCCTACAATTGTGGAGAAATATCCCAGAAAACAAAAAAGGAGCCCAGAGGATCTAGCGAATGCCAAGGTCTTCATGTTCCCCAGTCTCTCCCTAGGCTTCCCGATTACTGCAAAGCACATTTCGCATGGTCTGGATAAGAAGAGCCTAATCATATCTCAGTGCAACTATACTCAGGGCAACATGAAAGCACACTTCATGAATGCACATAAATTCCCCTCCGGCTTATTGCAGAATTTATGACCCTAAGCTTTCAGTAGCTAGCTCATTTCTAAGAAACACATCAAGGCTTGGCTTTTTTTTCTATCTTCCAACTGGCTTCTCCTGTCATCTTAGTTTGTTGTAAATAGACTTGAAAACCATTTGATCAAAAGGCTAGCTGTCGATCTGAAATCAAATATGCTTCAAATATAACATTCAGTACTGTAACTGTACCAAGAATCATTTGCTCAGTTGGCATTTGCTTGAATTTATAGATTTCAATCCTGACTTTGCAACTCTTTTACTATGTAGCATTACCTCAATTGTGCAATAATAATCTCAGTTACTGGAGAGATGGAGCCACCAGGAAAAATTAAGAAGGCAAAGGCAAAACAAAATTGCATCCTGTTTCTTAAGAATAAATCCCATCAGTCTTGCCTCTGCCTTCTAGGAAAGAGCAGTCTTTCTCCTGTAGGCTTCAGTCTCCTGAATAATACAATAATAAAATAGCAGAGTTGGAAGGGACCTTGTAGGTCTTCTAGTCCAACCCCCTGCATGGGCAGGAACCTTATACCATTTCAGACAAATGGCTATCTAACATCTTCTTAAAGACTTCCAGGGTTGGGGCATTCACAACTTCTGGAGGCAAGCTGTTCCAGAGGTTAATTGTTCTAACTGTCAGGAAATTTCTCCTTAGTTCTAAGTTGCTTCTCTCCTTGATTAGTTTCCACCCATTGCTTCTTGTCCTGCCCCCAGGTGCCTTGGAGAATAGTTTGACTCCCTCTTCTTTGTGGCACCCTCTGAGATATCGGAACACTGCTATCATGTCTCCCCTGGTCCTTCTCTTCATCAAACTAGACATACCCAGTTCCTGCAACCGTTCTTCATATGTTTTAGCCTCCAGTCCCCTAATCATCTTGGTTGAAAATGGCCTTGAGCGGGAAAAATTAAGAGTTCTTTATGGCATTGAATATCTGGACCCTCAAAAAAAAATCCTTGCAATAACAGCTTGTCTCCAGAAGTTTTGAATGCATCAACCCTGGAAGTCTTTAAAAAGATGTTAGATAGCCATTTGTCTGAAATGGTATAAGGTTCCTGCCTACGCAGGGGGTTGGACTAGAAGACCTACAAGGTCCCTTCCAACTCTGCTATTGTATTGTATTGTATTGTATTTTCTCCATTTTTAATCATTGTAAGGAATAATTAAAGATCAAGGAGAGTCAATCTGAACCTTAAAGTTTTCTACCATTGCATTGGAACTTGGAAACCCGGAGATTAATTGCAGAAGCCAAAATATACATAATTTCCTTGCTTCCCTGCACTTCACTCTACACTCTTTATTCCCACTAACCTCTTTTCTGAAGATGTGTCAAATTCACAAAAACAACAATCAGTTGAAATTAAAGTACTACTTTTGAGTTGAGGTTGACCTCTCAGATCTTCACTAAACTGATGTCAGCCCTCTGCAAACAGCTACATCTTTGAGCATGTGCACATTTTTTTGCATAATTTTTTGATCAGAAGTCCATCAAAAATAAGATTTTATTCAACACTTTTATTTAGTAACTGTTGTTTGGTCCACATGAATATGGTGTTGAATTTATGGATGTGATTATCACGTCTTAAAGGTAAGCTTCAAGGTTGATTATGTAGAGAAAATCTGTGTGACACACTTCTGTAATTTAATTGCAAATTCCTGCTATGTCTGCAAGTCAGCTAGCCATTTTAACTGGTTCAGCATTTATGAGACATTATAAAATAGACAGATGTGGCCTTTAATAATACTGAATTGCAATTTCTTTATTCCTGGGTGACATGGGTGAAAAAGATAATATTCTATAAATCCATGGTGTAGCTACACTTTTATTTTAACAATGTTCCTGGGAACATTGTTGAGAACGCAGAAAGAATTCTGATAGATCCAGAATTAAATCTAGTACAGTCAAACAGATGCCTATAAAAATCTCACAGTTGGGAAATGATTATTTATTAAGTGACTCCACGGCATGTTGCCTATGACAATAGAAACAGTATAGAGCCATTGTATGCAACTGATACAACACACCGCACATATTTTGGCTGATGGTTATGAGATCCATAATTCAATATGCTGTGTCAAATTGGGGATCATTGACCTAACATTGACCTATTTTCAGATGATGATTCTATCCACAAAAGTGTTGCCATCACGAGTAGGGTAACATAATAAAAGCTTGAAATAAATGTATTCCTTCTACTATATTAGTAGGGAAGAAGACATTTGTATGGAAGAATGCATTGAATTAAAAAAACACAAAGTCTATTTATATGTGATTGTTCAGATTGGATTTAGGCCATCCGTTAATCTCTTTGTTTCTCTTACCAGAATCGTTATCATGGGCATCAGGTAGCGTAAGATACACATTATTATTCTTTTTGGCTGGTACTGTCTCAGTCAAACTGTTTGCTTTTTCTGAATCACTGGAAAAGAACAACAAAAGGATAAACATGTTAATTATCTCTTACCTAAAAGGCAGGGTATATACTAGAGCCAAAACGGTATTTGCAAGACCGCCTCCTGCTACCTAATACCTCCCACCAACCAGTCCTCTCCCACAGAGAGGGCCTCCTCAGGGTGCCTTCTCTGTGGCTGCTCCTGCCCTCTGGAATGACCTACCCCCGATCTTCACACGATCACGGACCTGTGCCTTTTCCACCGGGCTTTGAAGACCCATTTATTTCATGCGGTCGGCCTGGCGTAGTTTTTAACTTGCTTTTAGATAGGGTTTTTATCAAAATTTGAAAATTAAGTGTACTGTTTAATACATTTTTAATAGCATTTTACTTGTTTTTATCATTAATTTTATACTAACTGACTTTTACTGTTTGCCTGTACACCGCCCTGAGTCCCGCTGGGGAGAAGGTACGGTATAGAAATTCAATAAAATTCAAATTCAAAATTCAAAACGCCATAGTAGATTAGGGTTTTGACTTGGGAGACCTAGGTTCTAGCCAACGTTCAGCCCAGTGATGGGATTCAATTTTTTTTACTACCGGTTCTGTGGGGGGGCTTAGTGGGTGTGGTGTGGCTTGGTGGGCGTGGCAGGGGAAGGATATTGCAAAATCCCCATTCTCTCCCCGTTCTACCAACCTGCTTTCCAGCTCCCTTCTCCTGTGCAGGGCAACAAAAGAAGACCCAGGTGATGAGCTGGGACTCAGGAGGCAGCAGATAGATTGGGGGTGGGGTCAGCTAGAGGTGGTATTTGCCGGTTCTCCAAACTACTCAAAATTTCTGCTACCGATTCTCCAGAACCCGTCAAAACTGGCTGAATATCACCTCTGGTTCAACCGTCAAGATTCAGTGGGTGATTTGGGGCCAATTATTTTATCTCAGTCCCACGTACCATACAGAGTTGTTGTGGGGAAAGAAAGGAAGGGAAAATGCTTCTGCGGAAAGATTGGAGAAATTTATACAACAGAAATAATCAGTCCTAGAAAATGAGCATCTATCAACCTTGAAGGCTGAAATGTGGGTGCACATGACATAGTCGTGGTCAACATTACTTAGGCAGCAGGACTTCTGTGAAAAAGACAGGTGTTTGTTGTGTCACAAGCCACGCTGTGTGAAAATGTTGATAAAGCAAACTGCCAAGGAAGGATGGTGATGATGTCAAGTGTTGATCAATGCACTTGGATTAATTTGACATGTTTTAGCAAAGTGTGGCTTTTGCAGCTGAAAATCTGACGGTTTGCTTATTTCCTACCTGTGAAGTAGGGAAAGTGTGATTTCTTCCTAGGGTTCTTCTCCATCGTAATGAGGAAAGCTGACTGAAGTCAAAATTATACTAGTCATCACTGGCTCAGTGGCTTGTAACTAATTATGGCTTGTGTGTGGTGGTCTCTGGCACAGAATGTTTTTATTAGATGTTATCATTTTTCTTTGCACATGATATTCCGATCCCTGTCAGCTGCCCCGAGTTGCCTGGTGAGTGGGCACCCTGATCATTCTCATGCACCAAACTGATCCCTTCGTGGTGCAGAATAGAGAATGGGTCACCTGATGTCCTACTTTCCATCTCTATTGTGCTGCTCTTACTGTATGTACATAAAAGAATTAAGGCTGGAAAAACCAAAGACTATTTTCTCTGTACAGTTCATGCTAATTACCCACAGTATTGTTTCCTATGTCTCTGACAAGTTGTATCCTTTTGCTATAAGGATATACATAATGTAATTTGTGGTTATTAAGTCTCCTGTGCTTTTTATCTTTTGCCTTTCATTCATCTTTTTTCTCTCTCTCTCCCGCTCCCTCCCTCCCTCCCTCTTCTCTCTGCCTTTTGGCTGCCTTTTGTCCCCTGTTGCCATCTAATCATATTTATATTTGCTGATGTTTAATAAATAAACATCAAGTTACATTTTTGATAACTGAACTAAGCAGTGTGCCTTCTTGCTCTAATCTGGATGTAAGCACCCATTGCAAGTGGGCTGGGTGGCAACTAAACTGGAAATTACATGCAGTATTTTTCCACCAGCTAAATAGTGCTGCATACAGCCTTTTAGAGCAGCAAAAAGAGCAGCCATTCCTGGAATGGAAATGCACTTTCTGCTCAGAAATTAAGGTTTGTTTATGTAACTAAAGGGAAAAAAACCTGGGATACAGCTTCTGCTATTAATAAATAAAATTCTAGGAGATATTTTAAGTATTAAGTTGGTATGTTTGCACTGATACACAATGTTTATTTATTGAATCTGTATCCTTTTTTTAAATCAAAGGTCTTGGGACAGCATTCACTTCTTTTCTTCCCACTCTTACCCATTTTTTCCAACAGCAATTTTTCCAATAGCAACTCAATGGAGGTAAGAGAAAGAATAACTCCAATACTAATCGTAGTCATTTTAGTAAGATTTTTTGACACATACATACATACTATAATGCAACATAATAATTGAGAATGTTCTTTTTGAATTAAACAAAAAAAAAATCAAGCAAGACTTTAAAAAGCAGCACATCAACCGGTCTAGCAGGTTGGACCCACAAACTCTGTAATGCTTTGTGTATTTCTACTGAAAACAATTGGCCTTAATTTAATATGAGTGACATTGATTTCAACAGTCCAGCCTTAAATATACCTATGGTAAATCTGAATCCCATTAAAGAATCTTAATATTAGTGTCTAGGAGAAGTGAGAAAGGAGAAGTGAGAAAGGCCAATTATAATATATTTCCTATTGAAGTGTAGCTAGACATATCTGAACGAATATGAATCATTCTTAAATATATGTGTTTGTGTGTGTATAGTGGGAGGAAGAGATACTGCATAAGATCATCTGAAACAAGGTCATTTAGGGTTTTAATATCAAAATTGAGCCTCCAAATTAAATTGTTTTGAATTACATTAACACTGTGATTATGATATATATGACAATGTTAGCTCAAACTTGTGTGTCAGTAGCATTCAACACAAATAAAGTTTGAGTTCATTACTGTAATACTGTTTGTTAACCTGACCCATCTGTCTTCTTTCAAAAAACAATCCCTATTAACCTAGGCATATGTAAGATAACCATGATTCTGGAACCAGATGGTCTATTCGATTGCCTGTATTTTGCTTTTCAGTTCTTTTAGAATTAAACTGAATTTAGTTTTAATAGTCATCATTTTTAAGCATGGCTGGTTTATTGGGATGGTTTAACTTAAAAGTATTGTTATCACTTGTTGTGAACCACTCCAGGTATAGAAATAAAATCAATCCATTAATACTACCAATGAATAATGTATTCGATTTCAAGTCCCATAATCCACCCTCAAGAGTTCCCACAACCCACATAGGGAAACACAGCATGAGTGAATGCTGATATACAGTATACTGTATTCCAGTTTTATTTACTGCTACTCAAGATCAGTAAATAATCAATTAAGAACGTCATCATTGCATGGTATTAAATAGGAACCCTTGTCTCCAAGTAGATGTATTGTACTTTATCATTCTTTGACATGAACAAGGAACATCAATGAAAGAGAACAACAAGCAAGCTCTGCTAGTATACCAATTGGTGGCATTTTGCCAGGGGTAAAAAAATGTTGACGATGTTCTGTGGGGTTGTGTAAGTGTCCGGACATCTCTGTCTAGCTGCAGCACAGCCAGGGGTAAAAGAGAAGGGAATTGACAGGTCTGCGCTTGCGCGAAGATGGCGGGGTAGCTCGGAAGCTCCGTGTAGGTCGCGGAGGTCGTTGGCATTCTGAGTGCCCCCTGCCCTCGTTGGTGATCTTGGAGGGCATGGGAGGATGAGGGACCCACCCGGACACCTTAGGGTGGGGTTCGCAGCGTTGGGGGAGGAGCGGACGGAGCGCCGGCGACTGGAACGCTCGGCGGTGTGAGCGCCGGGCGGGAATCTGCCGCAACGGAGGCCGGTGCAGAGGCCGCCGCCCGGACGTTTCTAATAGGGCGGAAAGAGGCCAGCTGCACTGAAAAGAGCTCCGAAGAGCTAAAAGCTGAAAGCTGGAAACTGAACTTGGTGGCGTGCCGTGGGTGAAGCGGTGGTGAGAGCACCGGTGGCCAGCGGAAATGGTGAGAGAGGCGTGGAGGAAGATGGCGGAGGCGGCGGAGATGCTGGTTTGTTGGAGTGAAGAAGGTGGAGAGAGAGAGAGAGAGTGGAGAGTGTGGAGGGGAGAGGTTGCCGCTGGAGGCCTAGTCGACGGCGGTGTGAGCGCCGGAAGGCGAGGGACGAAGGCGGCGACAGAGGAGTTGTGGGGAAAGGCGGAAGGTGGTGGCTGTGAGAGAGCCATGTGGAGGCTGAGAGCGGAGAGGCGGCTGCCGGAGGCCTGGGCTGACGGCGGTGGGAGCGCCGAGAGGCCTTTGGCGAAGGCGGTGACGCGGGGACTGCGGCGGTGGGAGCGCCGAGGTGGATGTGGACGGCCGCTGACCACTGTAATTTTCATTCTCCCCATGGTCACTCTCCCAAGTCCGGGAGAATTACACCACCAAGGCCTTGAGAGGCATGGAAGAACTGACTGTCTTGAAGAAGAACATCTGACAGCAACCAGTTTTGATCACCCCAATGGTCATTATTGCGAACTATTTAATTAATTTAATTACATCTATTTACCGATTGATTTATTGTGGTTTGCCCATCCTGCACTTTATTTCACCTGATTCTTTTTACCATCTAATGAATTGACTCGTGTGAATCGTTTTTAATCAATTGCCAACGACTTTTAACATCTTTTAACATCTGTACTTTTTAACATCTGTATTGTGCCTATACCCACCCGAGTTTTTATATATGTAATTATTGAATTTTAATTATTTATTTAAAAATATTTAAAAAAATGTATTCCAGAGCAAGCCTGCTATCGCTGCGAGAGTCCCCGCTCTCGCAGGTATGGCCCCTTGAATTATCTAGGGCACATCTCGATGATGGTATTGTAAATCCGAAGAGATGGGCGAAGCGCGGCCTTAGGGGGTTTTTAGTGTCTAATTTATGTAAATTATCTTTTTTAGGGGGTTCAAGGGAGGGGGTTAGATATAGACAGATGGAGATGGAAACAGCAATTAGTAGTAAGGGCCAGGATAGCAGTCGACGGCGGGAAGCGGAAGGCGAAAGGCAGGGGGATACTCGAGTCGTTCCTCAGGAGGGCATACCAATTCAGAGGGTCGTGGGGAGGGGCAGGACCGAGGGGAGACAATTCTCATCCTCCCGGTTGGTGGCACGCAGCCGTTGGTTAAAAACGGTCGGGTGCCACAACCCTCGCAGGCTAGGTGGCCAGGGAATACAGAGCCAGGGTCTGCGGCTGATGTTTTGCAACGCCAGGTCCGTTGTCAACAAAGCCCCCCTCATTAGTGACCTTGTGTCAGAGGGGGAGCCGGACCTGGTAGGAATTGCGGAGACCTGGTTGGGCCACGAGGGAGGTCATCCCCTCGTTGAAATGTGCCCACCAGGCTACCGCGCATTTCATCAGCCGCGGGCCCTAGGCAGGGGTGGTGGGGTAGCGGTCATTATCAAGGAAGGCCTGGAGCCGAGAGAGACCATTGTGCCGCAGACCTCCGGCTGTGAGTCCCTTTGCATGAAGTGGGGCCTAGGGAGGCAGTTGGGCTTGCTGGCTGTATACCTGGCTCCCCGCTATGTAGCAGCAGCCCTGCCCGAGCTCCTGGAGGTGATCGCCACGGTGGCAGTGGAGACCCCCAGACTTATAGTTATGGGGGACTTTAATCTGCCATCGTTGGGCGAATCATCCGCGGTAGCTCGGGAGTTCATGGCTTCCATGACGGCCATGGACCTGACCCAAGTAATTCAAGGCCCCACTCATGAGGGTGGACATACGCCGGACCTCATCTTCGTCTCGGGCCAATGGAAGAGTGATCTGGGTACAGGGGACATAGACATCATACCCTTGTCATGGTCAGACCACTCACTTCTCCGACTCGACTTTCCGACCGCTGCTCCCCTCCGCGGGGAGGCGGAACCAGAGTTACCAATCTGGTACCGCCCCAGGCGCTTGATGGACCCGGATGGGTTCCAGACAGCACTTGGGCCATTTCCTGTATCCCTGACCCGCGCCCCGATAGAGGACCTCACGGCCGCATGGAATAGTGCGGCCGTGGGAGCCTTGGATCGGGTCGCGCCCTTGCGGCCTCTCTCGCGGCGGCGAACCACCCTGGCTCCTTGGTTTACTGAGGGGCTGCGGGTGATGAAACGCCGCAAGAGATGCCTAGAGAGAAGATGGAGGGCTAGCCGCTCTGAATCTGACCGGACACAAGTGAGAGCCCATTTACGGACTTACATTGTGGCGCTGAGGGTGGCCAAACGTCATCATTGCGCCACCCTCATAGCATCCGCAGAAAACCGCCCTGCCGCCCTGTTTAGGGTGACCCGTTCCCTCCTTCAACAGAGGGAGCGGGAAGCCCCGTTACAGGGTAGGGCAGAGGAATTTGTGATTTTTCTGCAGGAGAAAACCGCCCAGATACAGAGTGAGCTAGCCACCATTCATGGCCCAGTGGGATGCCACGAGGGAGATCTTGTTTGGGAGGAGTTTGACCCCGTTACTTCCGAGGATATGGACAGGTTACGTGGGCGACTGCGAGCCACCACATGTTCATTGGACCCGTGCCCCTCCTGGCTTGTACTGGCATCCTGGGAGGTGACACGAGGCTGGCTCCAAGAGGTTATCAACGCATCCTTGAGCGAGGGTTCCTTGCCTGCCTCCCTAAAAGAGGCTATGGTGAGGCCCCTCCTCAAGAAGCCCTCTTTGGACCCAGCTCTTTTGAACAACTACCGTCCAGTCTCCAACCTTCCCTTCTTGGCGAAGGTTGTTGAGAGTGTGGTGGCACAACAGTTTCCCCGTCACCTGGAGGAAGTTGACTATCTAGATCCGCGCCAGTCCGGCTTTCGGCCCGGGCATAGCACCGAGACGGCATTGGTCGCGTTGGTAGATGATCTCTGGAGGGCCAGAGATGGGGGATGTTCCTCCATCCTGGTCCTATTAGACCTCTCAGCGGCTTTCGATACCATCGACCATGGTATCCTATTGCATCGGCTGGGGGGGTTGGGGGTGGGAGGCACCGTGTTGCGGTGGTTCTCCTCCTACCTCTCTGGCCGATCGCAATTTGTGCGGGCAGGAGAGCAGAGGTCGACCCCGAGACCACTCACATGTGGAGTGCCTCAGGGGTCGGTCCTCTCGCCTCTCCTGTTTAACGCATATATGAAGCCGCTGGGTGAGATCATCCGTGGTTTTGGGGTAGAGTACCACCTGTACGCTGATGACACCCAGCTGTACATATCTACCCCAAACCACCCCAACGATGCCGTAGCGGTGATGTGCCAGTGCCTGGAAGCCGTGCGGATCTGGATGGGAAGTAACGGACTTAGGCTCAACCCGACCAAGACCGAGTGGCTGTGGTTTCCGGCTGCCCGATTCAACCAGCTTTCTCCAACGCTGGCCATAGGGGGCGAACATCTTGCCCCTGTGGATGGGGCGCGCAATTTGGGTGTCCTCCTGGATACCCGGCTGTCTATGGAAGAGCAAGTGACAGCCGTGGCCAGGAGGGCGTTTTACCAGGTTTGCCTGGTCCGCCAATTGCGCCCCCTATTGGATCGGGACGCCCTTCGCACAGTCACTCATGCCCTCGTGACATCCCGACTGGACTATTGTAACTCTCTCTACATGGGGCTCCCCTTGAGGTGCACCCGGAGGCTTCAGTTAGTTCAGAATGCAGCCGCGCGAGCAATTATGGGCATCTCTAGGTTTGCCCATGTAACACCGCTCTTGCGCGAGCTGCACTGGCTACCTGTCGTCTTCCGGGTGCGCTTCAAGGTGTTAGTTATCATCTTCAAAGCGCTCCATGGCTCGGGACCTAGCTATCTGCGAGATCGGATCCTGCCCCACACATCCTCACGACCGATTCGCTCCCACAGAGAGGGGCTTCTCCGGGTGCCGTCCACTAGACTTTGTCAGCGGGCGACGCCCAGGGGAAGGGCGCTCTCTGTGGCGGGCCCGGCCCTCTGGAACGACCTTCCCCCTGATATTAGAACGACCACCGACCTCCGCTCCTTCCGTGTAAAATTAAAGACCCATCTCTTTCGACTGGCCGGCCTTGAATAGTTCTCTCTGTCTTTTAACGATAAATTTTAATGGGTTTTTTAATTGTATTTTTAGCACGGGTAATTTATTTAATTTTATTTTAGTAATGTCTGTATTATTATATATTGTTTTAATTATGCCTGTGCACCGCCCCGGGTCCCCGTGGGGAGAGGGTGCGGTTAATAAATTCCAATTTATTATTATTATTATTATTATCTCCCCCTCCCCACACCTCTCCCTCCCTGATTGCAAAGATCTGATTCTGCTCTCCATGGAATATGCCTGGCAGCAGATTTAGTTCTGGTCTGTCCATTTGCCTTGATCTGCAATCCTGCAAAGCTATAATGAATTCTAAATGGCAACCTGCATTAAAATTTCAGGTTTATCTCTGGAATGGAGCAGCATTGGAAAGTCAGTCCTGTCTTCGCTCTGAAAGGAGAGGGGAGGAGGGACGATCCCTGGGATCCTGCTATTCTCCAAACAAGGCTTGATAGTCATGATGGTTATATCCCAAGGTCTGGTTCTTAGAGACTTGGCTGGTTATATGATATTGCCTTCCTTTTCATTTCCAAGTGATATAAAGGGACATATCTTTCAATGCTTGCTTGTGGATGCTTAATGGTTTCTACAAATTTCAGATCTCTTACTCAGGCACCTATATTTAGATTTAGGCAGGAATCCTAGGCCTACTAAAATGCTTATATATCCACTCCAGGATTTACAAGTATGTAAGTGGGTGCAATGCAGACATGCAACCTTCTTTTTCTTCTCATTCTAAGTATAGGAGATGGTATAATAGATTTAAATTGCAGATTTAAAGCAGATTCTGATTAATCATTATTTAAAAAGCAGCTGGACAGTAGAATACATTATCCAGACATGGGGCAGGCATCCTTTCTTGGATGTATTCCAATGGAAGCTGGGCAATAAGGATGCTTTAATTTGGATTCCTTCATGCAATAGAGTATTGCACTTGATGGCCCAAATGGCATCTTTCACTTCTATTCAATAACAAGAACAACATACATACAGACAACCCTTTCTGCATCTCCATGTAAAGAAAATCCATTTCCAATGTAAATAAAAGCCTACCTTTGCTGCGAAACATTATACAGCATCTGCCACTGATGCAACATATGTCTACAGGTCACTAAAGCTTCTTCTGGTCCTTTATGTATTAATTCCAGTTTTATTTTTGTGAAGAGTAAACTGCAATAAAAATATGCACACATATAAAAGAGCAAATAATATTTAGCTGTACAGATAAATACAACATGATAAAAACCATTTCCATTTGTAGAGAGATGATGTTTACCGTTTGGCATCCAAAATTAAGCTATTTTCATATAATAGAAAAACACCATGCTTAGCTGATAACTGCTGCCAACATTACAGCCGAAATGGAGCCTTTAAAAATATACCAGGATGGATGGCAGAACTCTTAATTGTTGCAGAAATTTTAAAAAAGAAAACAAATCCTAATAGTTCACCAAAAATAAATTTAAATTGTATTCAAATAATTCAAAAAAATCAAATTTGAGGAGAAAACCAGACAGATTGGCAAAAATAAGTAACTGAAAAAAAGTGGGGGGAAATCCCCCCTCCATGCATGTAGGTGGGTTAATTGTATGGAATCAATATTATAAAACTGATTACCAATTTGCAAATGGATTCCTTGTGCTTAATTTTTAGTACCATATTAATATTAAAATACTGTTATTATATATTATAGTTTGTTCATGCAACAACAGGAAAAACTGAAAAACAAACTTTATAATAGAAAGGAATTTAAAAAACAATTAGGCTGGAAAACATTCTTCAAACCCCAAATTTAAAAATGTTGATAACCTAGATTAAAAAAAAAAAAAATTAGTTAAAAGAAGATTTTATAAAGATTTGAAAAACTATAGAAACATAAATAGTATAGAGAAGATTCTAAAAGGGTATAAGTCAGGGGTCTGCAAAGTTGGCTCTTTTAAGACTGGTGGACTTCAACTCCCAGAGTTCCCCAGCCAGCATAGCTGGCTGGGCAACTCTGGGAGTTGAAGTCCACCAGTCTTAAAAGAGCCAACTTTGCAGACCCCTGGTATAAGTGAAGGATTACAAAAAAGCAAGAAAAAAGTAACAACTTTAACTTGAATTTCTAAAGGCATACATATTAACATCATTGTGAAAAATGGAAAAAGACACACTACATTCATAGTTTTTAAACCGATCCTGCCAAAATCTTTATTCAAAAAAAACTTCATTAAGTGAGCATTACGGTGAAGAAATTATAATATAGATAATGGCCAGAATAATCCTAAAGAAATTATTTCCACTATATTATATTAATGCCATATGTTTTAAGGGGAGAAACTTGCAGGGAATTACTTCTGCTGCTTAATTATTTCAGTTGACCTTTTCATTGGTTTTCTTAGCTCTACAATGCCTTTTCAAGGTGTCAGCTTGACTTTTCTTGCACTTTTAGGATCTGAGCAAATCAGATAATCTTAATATTGCTCATCATCCAAAACTACCTCTGGGGATCAGATTGAACAAACACATAAAAAGCCTAGTCACAATGTTTCCCTACAACAGTGTCAGATGTATATTTGTTTATTAAATTTCTATGCCCCCTTTTCACAAATACAGCAACTCTGGGTGGGGTTTTTTTGTGCTTCACTTATAATTGTTCTTTCAAAAGACGTATGACATATGTAAATTAGCGCACATATATTTTATGCAAAGCTTTGTCCTTTTGTTGGCAATATATAATTAGTGGTCCAGCTGGTGAACGAAACCCAGGAGCACATGCTCATGAGTTAGACTTAGTACAGGGATGTCCAAACTTGGGAACTTTAAGACTTGTGGACTTCAACTCCCAGAATTCCACAGCCAGCTATGCTGGCTGGGGAATTCTGGGAGTTGAAGTCCACAAGTCTTAAAGTTCCCAAGTTTGGACATCCCTGACTTAGTAGTTCCCATACCCACCCCACTTCTTGGTCTAGCACAATGCAGCTTCAGCAGAAAACTTGAAGAAGAATTTTATGAAAAGGAGAGTTATGGTTGTGTGAATGTCAAATAATTGAACTTTATTCTATCTGCTGAAATACAGAGCTTGCTGCAAGATATATGGCAAGAAGTAGGATTTAATCCTCAGAGCCATTAAGAAAAATTCCAGCAGAGCTGTGTTTAAAATACAAGGCCTTCTATCAAATTCCATTTGGTTACATGAAGGATTATCCCTTTATATATGTCCTTGAATAGCAACATCCGTTGACAGAAATAAAATTGTCATTCAATAAAAGGTGAGTTGACTATATAAGATGAACCTTTCATTGGAAGCCAATCTTTCCCACTAAGAAGGGTCTTAGGTTTAATGTCAGAATGTCCTTTAAATGATAAAGTAAATGAAAGCCCAAAAGAAGAAAATGCATCTTTGTTTTGCAATATTCTTTTTAATATACAATACAATACAATACAATAGCAGAGTTGGAAGGGACCTTGTAGGTCTTCTAGTCCAACCCCCTGCGTGGGCAGGAGCCTTATACCATTTCAGACAAATGGCTATCTAACATCTTTTTAAAGACTTCCAGGGTTGGAGCATTCACAATTGCTGGAGGCAAGCTGTTCCAGAGGTTAATTGTTCTAACTGTCAGGAAATTTCTCCTTAGTTCTAAGTTGCTTCTCTCCTTGATTAGTTTCCACCCGTTGCTTCTTGTTCTGCCCTCAGGTGCCTTGGAGAATAGTTTGACTCCCTCTTCTTTGTGGCACCCTCTGAGATATCGGAACACTGCTATCATGTCTCCCCTGGTCCTTCTCTTCATCAAGCTAGACATACCCAGCTCCTGCAGCCGTTCTTCATATGTCTTAGTCTCCAGTCCCCTAATCATCTTGGTTGCCCTTCTCTGCACTCTTTCCAGAGTCTCCACGTCTTTTCTACATCGTATACATATTCAAAGATGTTCTTCAAAACAATCAAGTCATGCATGTGATTTCAATGTTTTTATAGGAATCCCAGCATATTTACTCCCTAACATTTTTTTAAATTTTAAATGCCTTCCTGGTCAGATGGGAAGTGCTCAAGTGTTCCAGTGTGGTTGAGGAAATATATTGGGGCATTTACCAGTTTAAAGTTTCCCCTGACTCAAGGGAGTGGTACTCATCTCCAATTCTTAGCCAAGGGAGCCTGCATTATGTGAGACGTTTCCATCATCATATTATGGAATGCAGTAACCTTCCTGCTAAAGGAGTACCTATTTATCTACTCATATTTGCATGCTTTTTAGCTGCTAGGTTGGCAGGAGCTGAGACAAATAACAGGAGCTCACTCTGTTATGCAGCGCTCAGATCTCAAACCCACCCTCAGGCTTTCCAGATGATAAGCTCAGCATCTTAACTGCTAAGCGACCGCATTACCCCCTTAGTAATCATCATCACCTTCACCATTACAAAACCTTTCAGATTTCACAAATGCATTAATGTCCAGCACAAATTGTGCACATCCATTAAGCATGAACATAGAGTTCTTGATCCTGAGTGGAATTCTCCCACTTCTTATTAAACATGTGCTGAAGCAGCATCCTTCACAGAATTTCAGTGCTCAAAGGTTCAAGGATTCCTATCCACATTCCCCATTATTTAGTGCAGGGATGCTGGCTGGGGAATTCTGGGAGTTGAAGTCCACAAATCTTAAAGTTCCCAAGTTTGGACATCCCTGATTTAGTGGAATAGTTGGCTTCTGGAAAATAAAGGATGGTATTCGTTTTGCAATTGGCAGCATGAAGGCAGCCATTTTTATTAGGCCTGTTGAGAGGATTACGGGAAGGGTAGGAATGTGAGAGAGAGAAAGAGAAGAATCTCTGGAATATTTAAATGTATATTTAAATGTGATGCAGGTATGCCAAAATGGAAGCACTTGCCCATGTTGGCCCACCCATCTCCAAACCCCACAATCCAGGCAGCTCTTGGGACAAAAAACTACATGTCTCTTGCTCATCAATGTGAAGAAGAAAAGATAAACGTAAAGACTCCCTCAGGATAAATGTGACTCCTGTAACTCCTTGTAGTTTCCTTGGTAAGAATACAAAGGAGTTAGTATTGCCTTCTTTCGGGATACCCTTCCTAATCTAGCATCTAGCCCTGGGATTCCTCAGTTTCCCATTCAAGTACCAACCAAGTCCAACCCTGCTTAGCTTTTTAAAGATCAGTCAAGTTTAGCTCTATGCTGCCACCTGCTGTACCAGAACAATAAAGGATGCAATGGCTTCAACAATTCTAAAGCAGATTCATGGGCCAGTTATTCTCTTTTTCTACACAGTTTATCTTGCAAAGTTCTTATGAAGATAAATAGAGATAAAACAAGATAGCACAAAAAGATATGCTCATCCCATTCCTCCACTGTCCTCCAGGATGCTGGATGAATAATTCAGGGCACACTGCAGGAGACTTCAATATTATTTTCTTAAGTACAAGCAGGCAGACAGTATAACTGAGAATTAATGTTTTAAAGTCTGTATACAAAGGATAGATTATTTGCCATAGCCTCCCAAAGTGCTCAACCGTGTTTGTCTTGTGTAAACAATAAAATACTTCCCCCCCCCCCCCCCTTATCTGACATAATACCACCGATGGAAACTTCTGAGCAAAGTTTTTTAGTCCACTGACATGAGTCATCATGGTCAGATCAATTTCCTCATGAGCTCTTAAGTGAGTCTTATGCCTAAAATCCAGAGGTCAAAGCTGGGGTTTGGAGCACTGTAAGATAGTAGCAGACATGAACGTTGTACCTTCTTTGCAGTTTCAACCGATAGATCATGTTGAGTAATTTGGTGGGAAATGATAGCTATTATTTTGCTACAGCAGGTTTAAGACGATCTGGATTCGACTCTTATTCAGTGGTCATATCCAGGTCACTTGACATGCAACATTTGTGCCACTTCAAGATCAGCTCTGCATTTACACAGTCACATAATGCATTGCCTTTGGGCAGCAAAGCCATGGAGCTGTGTTCTCCATGATATAGAAGGAATTCACACCAGCACAGTTCTGCAGCAGAAATACTGGAGCTTGGAAGCAGCCAGTTTCCCATTGGTGTGAATTCCTGCCTTGTCCTGCCTCCAAGCTCTTTAGTTTCCCACATCTCCACTGGAATTAAGGTCCTTTAGCACTTACTGCACTGGGTTTCTAAAATGTTCATCTTGGAGTGACTTTTATTCTCCTTAATTGGGCTAAGTTGGGACAATGAAAAAGAACAGCTTCCTGGTTGGTTGTTGACCAGATGGTTCCCTGTTTTCTGTGGTGAATAAGAAAACCACCATAGAGCTGCAGTGTATTCTGGCCTCAGTCCACAATACCCAAATTTTGTAAATATGGATTAACGCAGGGGTGGGCTGCTGGGGGTTCGCAGGGATTTGGGAGAACCTCTAGCTAAGATTCTGTGCAATTCGGAGAACCCCCTAATCCCACCAAATCCCTGGCTGACCTTTCCCACTCCACCCCACCCCTCCCAGGAGTCCCCAAGTGGCCCATTTTGGATGCAGGTAAGTGTAGGGCAAGGTGGAGGCTTGGGGAGGGTGAAAAATGGGCCAACCAGAAGTTAGAGAAGGCTGGAAACAGGCCCGTTTCTGGCCTCCAGAGCCTGGGGAGGCAGTTTTTGCTCTCCCGGAGACTTGAGGAAAGCCTCCAGAACCCAGGGACGGCAAAAACACTCCCACCATGGTGCAGGAGGCTGCATAGGCTATGCCCACCATGGCCATGCCCACCCAGCAACTGGGCAAAGAACTCTTGCTAAAAGTTTTGAAGCCCACCCCGAATTAAGGTGAAGGTCTACTCTTTTACATCAAAAGTCATAGTAGAAGTAATGGTGCTATGGATATGTTTTGTTTCAAATATGAAGGTTATGGTTATATAGATTTTATTTCCATCATACAACCTCCCATCTTTTAATATTTACTTCCTTAGCTCCTTTTCATCTGTTTGGGACATTCAGGGATTGCAGCCAGAGAAAGAGAAAAGCCTCCATTAGAGGAGGATATTTGTAGCTCAGAGATGCAATGAGGGGTCCTTGGTGTTCTTTGAGCTTCATTATGCATTCTAGGCAATATCATCAGTGCTAGTCAGTGCTATCACTGATGATGTTGCCTAAGGAAACATCTTTAAGAAAACAGCCAAGCTCATAGAGAAACAGCTATATATGTGGAAATTTCTCATTTCTGTTTAATTATTAAAGATATAAGAGACCGGATTTGTGGTGTACAGCATAGAATCACCCTGCTGAAATCCCCTTCTAAATACATTTTCAGCAAGCAAAAGTAAAAGGCACTGCATTGTTCTTTCAACCTGTTCAAAATAATATTGACTGCCAGCCTTGACAGAGGTTTCTTTGAGGGCAAGTTGGCTTCAAAGGGTGGAGCTGAAACTGACTTTCTGCTTAATTAGGAATTTTTGGAACTTCTACACAGCCTTTCAGTTTTCTTTAGATGTATATACTGGACACGAAGTAACATTAATGTCTGCTTTTTTCACTTTGTTTTTGAAAGCAATTTTTAATGCCCCACAAAACACACCTTTACTTCATATACATCCTGACGAAGTGAACAAGGAGAACCTTGTTGGTACCCAGCAATATCACCCAGAAGGAAACTGCAGAGCAGGACTACCATAGTTTTCCATTCCTCCGGCATTATAAAGGCAACTTGCCAGATGCCTGAATGGAAATCTGGATCTAGTCTTCAAAGGTCAATGAGGGAGCGCAACACCTTCGGAAGGGAGGAAACCCAGTGGATTTACGTTACGAATCACTCCTACTTTAACATTTTAGTTTTCCATTCAAGTGGGATTTATAATAAAATGCTGAGCGTATTCTCTATTCTCAAAAATCCTCCTGCTCCCAATTCCACTTAGCCATTTACTCCAAATAGGCCTCTTTTTTCCTCTTTCTAGTAGGTTCAGTGTCAGAAACACTAAAAAAATGATATCTGGAAAAGGGTGCCGAAAGTTGAGCATTATCCCATGTAGTTATCTATTATAAGCAATCTACACAACCAATTCATAAATTGTATTTTCTAAGGCAGGGCTCCCCAACCTTTGCAACTTTAAGTCTGAAGGACTTCAGCTCCCAGACTTCTGCAGCCAGCTGGCTGGAGAAGTCTGGGAGCTGAAGTCCTTCAGACTTAAAGTTGCAAAGGTTGGGGACCCCTGTCCTAAGGGGACAGGCCTTTTTGGTAAAGTCTCCACTTTTTGAAATAGCACTCCAGAAGTATTTTGATCCATGATATGCCTTCATTAAATGTTAAAATATTAAATATTAAACATCTTTTTGTTTAAAAATGGCTTTTTCTTAGTATGTTTTATTGCTGCTAATTCTGATTTGCTTGTTTTAGTGCTAGGGTGCTAAGTCAGATAGTGATGCTTAATAGATAATTTATAAGTTTATAAATGTTTAAAAATTCAAAATATTCTGGGTAATATTTTCTTTATATTTCTTTATTCCTTTCATTTATTTGACTTATTTGCCACCCATCTTGCCTCGAGGCAACTCTGAGCAACTTACAAACATTAACATTAATTTTTCTAATCAGGATAATTTTACATTCGGAGAGTCCTCTCTCTTTCTCTCTCTCTCTCTCCCCCCACATTTTTAAAAACTTCTCTTTTAAAAATTCATGTAATCTAAGCAGGCAGATCGTTGCCACAAGGTAGCTTTGTTTGTTATTCTTTTGTTAAATTCATGAATATGACTGCTGGAGATAAGAAATGTAGAAAAGCCTCCAGAGAAGAGAGAGTAGAAAGCAGACAAGGGGCTTAAGGTCTTTGAAACCAAGGCAGTAATTTAAATGGTAAGGGAGTTGTTCAGTTGCTAACCCAGACGGCTAGGAAGCCTCGCTCTTGGATTTTTGCTTCACGTTATCCAACTTGGCTTGTAGTACTTATAATTTTATCAGTATTACTCTGGTTTAATCCCAAGCTTTCTATAAAAAGCTCTGCTTATAAAAAATTTAGCCTGCTAAAATTCCACGCAAGTTTGAAAAAGTATTTCAACCAGTGGTGGGTTGCTCCCAGTTCGGCCAAAACAGTAATAGTGGCAGCGGGAGGCCCCACCCACCTGCCTGCCTGGGCATGCGCAGAAGCGTTGCGCAAGCGTGCATAGGAGCACGCCCAAACCAGTAGTAAAAATATTTGCAACCCGTCACTGAATTCAACTATACAAAATATAATCTAAAACTTCCATGCCACTTAAGAGATGAGTCGATTTAAGTACCGTGTTTCCCCAAAAATAAGACAGGGTCTTGTTTTCTTTTGACCCTTGAAATAAGCGCTTGGCCTTATTTTCAGGGAGGTCTTATTATTTTTGAGGTCCATGAGGCGGCGAGCACGGTCACCTCATGGCTGCTACTATGTTGCAATATTTTCAGGGAGGGCTTATTTTCGGGGGGAGGACTTATTTTTGTGCATGCACTCAAAAGCCCGATTGGGCTTATTATCCGGGGAGGTCTTATTTTCAGGGAAACAGGGTAGGTATTGGAGGACTCTAATAATGTGGAATTCATAACTTCAACATTAATCAAACTTTTATTTTCTTCCTGTTCCTCCGTCCAATTATTTTTGCCTATAGAAGAATACAAGAGAATCTGTAAGATATGTTTTTTTGCATGTCTGGTTGGTCCCTTAAATATTTTTGACCATATTTTATGGCTAGCCTTACTTATATTACATATTTTATGCTAAATACGTTTTGTTCAAATAATTTTATTACAAACTATAAATGCACATGCACACAGGATCTACGTAGCTTTGGCAAATATTGTGAATATCATTTTACTTAGCAGTTGAATTTCTATAAGAAAGTATGCAATGCATTGTGGCCAAGTCAACCAAAATATTTATGGAATTCATTTAATATGAGAACGATATATCTCCCTATTTAAAAAATGATGGATAAATATACATACTATGTTTAATGGCTTAGGCCCAGGGTACTTGTGAGACCACCTACTGCCACCGGTAGCCTCCCATCGTCCAGTACAATCCCACAGAGTTGGCCTCAGGGTGCCATCAGCCAGACAGTGTCGGCTGGTGACCCCCAGGGGCAGAGCCTTCTCTGTGGGAGCACCTTCCCTTTGGAATGAGCTACCCCCGGAGCTTCACATAATTCCTGACCTCCCTTCCTTCCGGCGTGCCCTAAAAAGCTGGCTTTTCCAGCAAGCCGGTCTGGCCTGAACAAAATAACGTATTAATTTTAATTCCAATTTTAATTTATTTTATAATGTCTATTAATTTATTGCTTATTGGATTTTTTATTTAATATCATTTAAACTTTTGTACTATATGTCTCTTATGTTGTGCGCCGCCCTGAGTCCTTTGGGAGAAGGGCGGCATATAAATCCAATCCAATCCAATCCTAATACCAAACCAAGAAAGTTGTTAGGAATTGAGAAATGTTTTCATAATTTAAATGTTTAAAAATATTTTAAGCTTGTGTATTCCATGTACCTATTCAAAGAGTCATTTAGACAGCTGAAGCGAATCTATTAGGAAAAAAATATTACTGATCCAGTTAATTAAAAAATGAGGCAATATATCTTTCATTGTAGGTTTTTCAATTGTTCTTTGGCAGTCAGAATAATTTCCCACACTTCTAAACACCATTATTCAACAAAAGATGTACTGTAGTTTTCCTTTTTTAATATTTAATAATAATTAAATCAGTTTCTTATGCTTCAATAATTTATATGCACTGGGTAATTTAGACAAAAAGTCTTATTATTTATTATGTATTATTAATAAATACATTATGAATGTTTATTAAACGATTTCCCCAATTTCTGGGGGCGGGGGGAATCAGTCTGGATCACTAATTGGGCATTACTCCAAAACCTATTACTCCACTGTTTATACCTATACATATTAATGTAATATGAAAAGACTACAATTTAGAGCATGTAATAAATAAAGTAATCCTTCAAGCTGAACTCATCTCTTGGTGATATCAGGGTCATCTTCATATAGGGCTCTTGCCATAAGGGCTGCAGTGGTTTGCCACTGTTGGCATCCCCCATGTTTTTTGATTTTCCAAACTAATCTAGAGTCTGGCCACAAATCCAGTTGAATCCATTCCTTTCTTTGCTTACATCTGATGTACAGGATCTTCCTAAACTAAAGCCATAATCTTCTAACCTATTAGATGTATCCTGAAAGATTTTAGGATAGGGCTGCTCTGAATCTCTCCACCATCCAGTTTGGGATTGCTCAGTCTCTTACTATGGACCTAATATGTGTAGGAAAGCTCTGTGGTGCCAAAATTCCTCTCTCCCTTCTCCAGGTGAATATCCCATCACTGATAGTCTTCCATCTAAATAGTAACTGGAACTACGGCAATCCCTATTTAGTTTATTTGAGATCAGCCTGAGTCAACTAGTAATATTATCTATGGTATGTTTTTATGGTTGGCTTCTCATGACTTAAGGAAATACATTTCAAAGTAATTCTCTAACACAGAAAATTGCTTCTATTAAACTAATGTATTCCTATGATTAAAAAATGAATTATCAAAGAAAGGACGAAGAGGAATTAAGTCAGGAGTCAAACGTTGTTGAAATCACAGCTATTAATTTCTTACTACTTGGAAAATATTTTCATAAAGTTTGATCCTAACTCAGTTTGCACTCATGAACATTTTTGAGTTCTATTAATTCATGTCTCAATTGAAAAGCATCTAAATCAGAGGTTCCCAAACTTGGCAACTTTAAGACTTGTGGACTTCAACTCCCAGAATTCTCCAGCCAGCAGAGCTCATGAACACTCATGAACATTTTTGAGTTCTATTAATTCATGTCTCAATTGAAAAGCATCTAAATCAGAGGTTCCCAAACTTGGCAACTTTAAGGCTTGTGGAGTTCAACTCCCAGAATTCTCCAGCCAGCAGAGCTGGCTGGAGAATTCTGGGAGTTCAACTCCACAAGCCTTAAAGTTGCCAAGTTTGGGAACCTCTGATCTAAATTATGTTTTAGATTTGGTATGTCTAAACCTTAATTATACTTTTGTTTCTATTGTTAAGTATATCAAATCTTCAGTTTTATGATAATTATATGTATGTAAATGAAGACATAATTCTTTTCCAGACACAAAACTGAATAGAAAGTAATACAATTGAAAGTGACTGGGGAAAAAAACCCCGATTTTGTTTTGAAGAATAATTATGTCGTGCCTATTTGGCCAAACAGAGATAATGAAAACTGCTAGCCAGATCTTAATAGGTGCAAACCTTTGTAATAATTGTTCCTAATTATATAAATCCCACATGTGAAGTCCCATTACCCTAAAGCTGATTTTGCTATTTTTTTCCAATATTATTTAAAATGGCAGTTTAACAAAGTTAACTTTTAAACTTGCCACTGCATCAAATGTGTTCAATTTGTTATGTTGATAGAAATTGAAGTAAGTTTTTTATTTAGAAGTACAAGAAATATGAAATGGTCTGTAAACAAACGATATACATGATGTTCTGATTTTTAAGAATCTGAATATTTTCTCCCTTATTTTCTATGTTAATAGTTCATATTAACATAAAAACATCCTGTGGAATCTTGATGCTCTCTGAGCTGGGTAGGTTTTTTGCAGGTGTTTAATTACTAAACTAGATAATGCTAGATCGGAGTGGAGTTTGGTCTGTTTATATACAGTGGCTTGCCATGTCTGTGTTGGTAGGAGTATTGTTTTGTTCTTCGTAGTTCCTTGATTATCAACATCAAGCCTATTGCAAATAGAAAATCAGCATATATAGATCTCTACAGATTGATATATTAAGAAATGAGTCACGTTACCCATTACTTATTTTATTTATTTAATTAAATTTATATCCCGCCCTTCTCCATGAAGGACCCAGGGCGGCGCACAGGAATTTAAAACATATAAAAAGGCAAAATACAAAATTTAAAAGATATTAAATTACAGTCCTATGCTAAAATCCAAATTAAAATCCCCAATTTAAAACTATCTAAAATAGCCCCGACGGGAGGTTATGCTAGCTGAAAGAGATGTGTCTTTAGACACTGGCGGAAGAGGCGGAGGTCCGAGATGGTACGAAGTTCAAGGGGTAGGTCGTTCCAAAGGGCAGGGCCCGCCACAGAGAAGACTCTTCCACTGGGTGTCGCCAGTCGGCATTGCCCGGCCGACGGTACCCTGAGAAGGCTCTCTCTGTGGGAGCGGATCGGCCGAAGGGATGTATGGGGCAGGAGACGGTCTCGCATATAACTAGGCCCCGAGCCATGGAGCGCTTTAAAGATGATCGTCAAAACCTTGAAGCGCACCCAAATTACTACCGGTATACTATGGCTAGATTTTTACAGTCTTAAGGGATTCTTCAGAACTGTAGATTTCATTCCACACAATTCCAAGAAATGGCTAGGAAACATTTTAAAAAAGGGCAGAAACAGTTATGGTTACATAAACCAGTAAGTAAGATTATCAAACAAAAAAAAAAAGGTTTGATAATATAACATCAGAAATAGCCTGTGCCTCCATCTTCTCCCACAATAAGAATAAAATATTACTGTTATGTTCCTGTCATTCATTCATTCATTCATTTATATTAGACCACCCATTTCCCTAAAGAAGGGGCTCTGTGCAGTATACATTATAATCTGCATATAAAACATCTTACAAATTAACAATAAAATATTAAGATTAATTTAGGATTTTTTTTAATATTATAAGTTTATAACATTATAAAATTTCACAGAAATTAAAATCAGAATTCCAAGATGGACATTTAATATTGGTTAATACAGTAGAGAGAAGGCTCTCGTAGCACCAGCCAGCCTCCCATGAAAGGCCACAGAGTCAGGTTTTTACCCCTTTACAGAAGGCCGGGAGAGTGGGGGCCTGCCTCATCCTTGGGAGAAGGATGTTCCATATTATGGGGGCAGCTACAGAGAAGGCTGACTTCCTAGAGCCCACCATTGACTGATAGGGTCTTCAGCATACCCTCCTGCCTAAGCAAATGGGAAAGAAAAAGCTGGTTCTATAGGTAGCCTGGCCCATGCCATGTTGGGATTTATAAGTGATGACCAATACCTTGAATTGGACTCAGAAGAAAACTGACTTCCAATGCAGTTTGCAGATCCAGGACACCCACTGCACTTATTTACTGGAATCTAAATTTTACATAATATTTGTGTATTTGTTTGTTATATTCCACCTTTTATTATTATAATATATGTGAAAGTATTCCTGTATTTAAAACATTTGAATAAGATGTGCAATATACATTTATGCAACAAAACACCCCACAAAAGCCAGAAGATTGTTAAAAAAACATTTTGTAAACTTCAGTGGCCCTGGAATATATCACATCTGCAACTTGAAGGTAACTAATAGGGATGCATACTTCAGACTCTCAAGCTTTTATTCTTGTTGGAAATGTCTCTTCATTAGTTGAAAACTTTGTTTTGTTGCTATAGCTACTTTCATTACAAGTGGCTTTGACTAAGGCAAGAGGTATTTGTTAAACATAAAATAAAAACGTATTTAGTTTCAGCTGTAGGGAGATAAATTTAAAGGCATGAGAACAGTCCTGTTGGATTGGGCCAAAGTCAAACATTTTTTTGTCCTACAGAAGCCAAACAGGGCCTGATACAAAATTTACAAGCAAGTCCTAATAGATCACAGAACACACCTTTTTCTGAGATTACTGTTAGAAATGAAAGACAGTGTGATAGATTTTCATTTCATTATTTGGTCTAATCCCCTTTTAAAGCTGTGCAAATTAGCAACTATTATTAAATTAACCTATCACTTCAACCTTTTCCTGTTAATTTTTAAAAGAAAGCCACACCTTTGAAAATGACATAGATGCATTTTATATTTCCTACAACTACTAAGTAGTTTTTATTTTTAATGAAATCTATCCATTGGTCTCCAAACTTCAATACCGTAAAGAGTGTTCTGGAAATGGCTCTCTCTTACTTCTGGTGGGATATTTCTACTTCTCATACATACATATGGAACAGCTTAGTGGAACAGCTTGCCTCCAGAAGTTGTGAATGCCCCAACACTGCAAGTCTTTAAGAAGATGTTGGATAGCCATTTGTCTGGAACGGTATAGAGTTTCCTGCCTAAGCAGGGGGTTGGACTGGAAGACCTCCAAGGTCCCTTCCAACTCTGCTATTGTATTGCATTGCATTGCATTGCATTGCATTGCATTGCATTGCATTGCATTGCATTGCATTGCATTGCATTGCATTGCATTGCATTGCACATGGACATGCACAGTTAAATTGGGCAGATTTCTCCTCCCCCTGAATTTCTGGGAGGGAGAGACTAGGAGGATTTTAAGGGAGGGGGAGAATGAATGCTTTAGCTTTTGCTCTAAAAACACCCCCTCCCCCCAAATTAGTCTTCTTTTAATTCTTGCATCACCCGCTTTGGATTATGTCTCTTAAAATACGGCACAAGGCCATTGACAGAACAGTAAATGCACACTGCTGATATATCATACATCAAGGTCTGACTCAGGGAAAATAATTCCTAAAGGGATAGTTGCATTACTTGTCACAGTAAAAATAACTAAGTGTCTTCTGGTACTTTAAAGACTAACATGGTTTTAATACATTAAGATTTAAGTTTTATAGGCCATGGAAACTCATGTCATAAAAAAATTGTCAGTCTGGAAAGTGCTGTATGGCTCTTTGTCAACACAAATCAATATATAAAACCTCGTGTTTACTTGGAAGTCAGTTCAACTATACTAAAAATGATTTCTGAGAACCGCAGCCAATGTTTTCAAGCATCAAGATGGTGTATGCAGATATTTTTAAAGCCTCCTTCAGTCTAAAAACCAGAATCATTAGAAGCTGAAATTGTGTCTGTGTTTAAACAGAAAATCCAAATAAATGTTCAACTCCATTCCATCCTGCTAAGGTCCCAATGACCATCAGAGCTACCATTACAAGAGGCTGCTTGGAAGTGGAGCTGTCCTCGGTGGCTAGGAGAACTTTTCTATCTGAGTCAGGGGAAACAGTTATTTTTGACTGGGATGACAGTAGGAGGGGAAAAAAAGAAATTTCTTTCTGTCCCTGTTTTGTTATGTTGATAGAAATTAGTTTGGGGGCTGCCCTACATTCAGTAATGACTTGTTTTTTTTAAAAAAAAATTACACATAGAGTTGCTAAATACGACCAGTTTTGACTTTAGCAATTTGACAAGAACACTGCAAAATTACAGAGCAATCCTGCTTTTACTTATAGAATCAAAATAAAGTCAATGGCTAAAAATAATAATAAAGAAGACAATCACCGTCAACATAACTAGAATGTGTTCTTTGTTTACTGTTTTCATGTGACATAAAAACATACACTGAGTACATTATGTTTAACCATGGTTTAATGAATACATAAGTCTAAACCAGGGGCTCCCAAACTTGGCAACTTGAAGACTTGTAGACTTCAACTCCCAGAATTCTCCAGCCAGCAGAGCTGGCTGGAGAATTCTGGGACTTGAAGTCCACAAGTCTTCAAGTTGCCAGGTTTGGGAACCTCTGGTCTAAACCATAAAGTAGGGCTTATAAATTATTATGTCTGAGTTCCATTTCCAGCCAATTCTAACCTTCAGTTTTGCATTAACAATATGTTTTACAGGGTTCTCTTATTTTGCTTAGAACTTACATAATAAAACTGTAGGTTAAATTTTTGAGGTCTATTTTTCTATCTGGAGTTTTGGTATTCACTTGCAATATATAAGCTTTGCAATAATAAAAGCCTATAGAAGATTGAAAAATCATTTTTAATGTTCACTTGATCAACTAGTCTTTTCAACAGCTCTTTAGAGTGATTATTGGAATTTATTGCTCTTGCTGAAGGACCCTTCAGAGCTAATTGAAATAATAGTAAAATGTAATCCATATAATTGTTTAGCCATGAGGCTTGGTGTGCATGTGTTTCTTGGATTAAATTCTAGCATTCTGCCTAATGTATTCCATGAAAAAAATCATTATTTTTATTATCTTTATAATAAGTGTTTGTATTCCATGGTCACACATATCTTCTTACTTAGTGAGCCATGGTGGCGCAGTGGTTAGAGTGCAGTACTGCAGGCTACGTCTGCTCTCTGCCAGCTGCTTGCAGGGTCAACTCAGCCTGCCATGCTTCCCAGGTCAGTAAAATAAGGACCCAGATTGTTGGGTGCAAATGCTGACTCTCTAAACTGCTTAGAGAGGACTGTGAAACACTATGAAGTGGTATATCAATCTAAGTGCTATTGCTATTGCTACTTATTATAAAGAATATTGAAGAAACATGCTGAATTTGGAGTTGGGACTAAGGAAAAACAGTAACTGTGTAATGTCTGAGAATATATCTCACCATGTGCTAGTTATGCACCAAAAACTTCCTACCTCTGTTAATCTGTTGTATGCTGAGAAGGAAGGAATAATAAATAATAATAATAATAATAATTTTATTTTTAAACCGCACCCTCTCCCCACGGGGACCCGGGGCGGTGCACAGGCAGAATAAAAACAGTCAAAAAATACATACATTTCATAAAAAACAATTAAACCAACCCTGTGCTAAAAATTCGCTAAAAATGTGCTACCCCCATTAAAAAACCCCAAAGACAGAGAGACTATCCTAGGCCGGCCAGACAGAAGAAGTGTGTTTTTAGCTTGAGACGGAAGGAGCGGAGGTCAGTGGTCATCCTGATATCGGGGGGAAGGTCGTTCCAGAGGGCCGGGCCCGCCACACAGAGAGCCCTTCCCCTGGGAGTCGCCCGCTGACAAAGTCTAGTGGACGGCACCCGGAGAAGTCCCTCTCTGTGGGAGCGGATCGGCCGTGAGGATGTATGGGGCAGGATCCGATCCCGCAGATAGCTAGGTCCCGAGCCATGGAGCGCTTTAAAGATGATGACTAACACCTTGAAGCGCACCCGGAAGACGACAGGTAGTCAGTGCAGCTCGCGCAAGAGCGGTGTTATGTGGGTCGACCTAGTGGTCCCCATAATTGCTCGCGCGGCTGCATTCTGGACTAGCTGAAGCCTCCGGGTGCACCTCAAGGGGAGCCCCATGTAGAGAGAGTTGCAATAGTCCAGTCGGGATGTCACGAGAGCATGAGTGACTGTGCGAAGGGCGTCCCGATCCAATAGGGGGCGCAATTGGCGAACCAGGCGAACCTGGTAAAACGCCCTCCTGGCCACGGCTGTCACTTGATCTTCCATGGACAGCCGGGTATCCAGGAGGACACCCAAATTGCGCGCCCCATCCATAGGGGCAAGATGTTCGCCCCCTATGGCCAGCGATGGAGTGAGCTGGTTGAATCGGGCAGCCGGAAACCACAGCCACTCGGTCTTGGTCGGGTTGAGTCTGAGTCCGTTCCTTCCCATCCAGATCCGTACGGCTTCCAGGCACTGGCACATCACCGCTACGGCATCGTTGGGGTGGTTTGGGGTGGAAATATACAACTGAGTATCATCAGCGTAAAGATGGTACTCCACCCCAAAACCACGGATGATCTCACCCAGCGGCTTCATGTATGTGTTGAACAGGAGAGGCGAGAGGACCGACCCCTGAGGCACCCCACATGTGAGGGGTCTCGGGGTCGACCTCTGCTCCCCTGCCAACACAAATTGCGATCGGCCAGAGAGGTAGGAGGAGAACCACCGTAAAACGGTGCCTCCCACCCCCAACCCCCCCAGCCGATGCAATAGGATACCATGGTCGATGGTATCGAAAGCCGCTGAGAGGTCTAATAGGACCAGGATGGAGGAACATCCCCCATCTCTGGCCCTCCAGAGATCATCTACCAACGCGACCAATGCCGTCTCGGTGCTATGCCCGGGCCGAAAGCCGGACTGGCGCGGATCTAGATACTCAATTTCCTCCAGGTGACGGGGAAACTGTTGTGCCACCACACTCTCGACAACCTTCGCCAAAAAGGGAAGGTTGGAGACTGGACGATAGTTGTTTAAAAGAGCTGGGTCCAAAGAGGGCTTCTTAAGGAGGGGCCTCACCATAGCTTCTTTTAGGGAAGCAGGCAAGGAACCCTCACTTAAGGATGCGTTGACAACCTCTTGGAGCCAGCCTCGTGTCACCTCCCAGGATGCCAGTACAAGCCAGGAGGGACACGGGTCCAATAAACATGTGGTGGCTCGCAGTCGCCCACGTAACCTGTCCATATCTTCGGAAGTAACGGAGTCAAACTCCTCCCAAACAAGATCTCTCTCGTGGCATCCCACTGGACCAAGAATGGGGGCTAGCTCATTCTGTATCTGAGCGGTTTTCTCCTGCAGAAAAGTCACAAATTCCTCTGCTCTACCCTGTAGTGGGGCTTCCCGCACCCTCTGTTGAAGGAGGGAGCGGGTCACCCTAAACAGGGCGGCAGGGCGGTTTTCTGCGGATGCTATGAGAGTAGCACAATGATGACGTTTGGCCACTCTCAGCGCCACAATGTAAGTCCGTAAATGGGCTCTTACCTGTGTCCGGTCAGATTCAGAACGGCTAGCCCTCCATCTTCTCTCTAGGCATCTCTTGCGGCGCTTCATCACCCGCAGCTCCTCAGTGAACCAAGGAGCTAGGGTGGTTCGCTGCCGCAAGAGAGGCCGCAAGGGCGCGACCCGATCCAAGGCTCCCACGGCAGCAGAGTTCCATGCGGCCGTGAGGTCCTCCATCGGGGCGCGGGTCAGGGATACAGGAAATGGCCCAAGCGCTGTCTGGAACCCATCCGGGTCCATCAAGCGCCTGGGGCGGTACCAGATTGGTAACTCTGGTTCCGCCTCCCCGCGGAGGGGAGCAGCGGTCGGAAAGTCGAGCCGGAGAAGTGAGTGGTCTGACCATGACAAGGGTGTGATGACTATATCCCCTATACCCAGATCACTCTTCCATTGGCCTGAGACAAAGATGAGATCCGGCGTATGTCCACCCTCGTGGGTGGGGCCCTGAATTACTTGGGTCAGGTCCATGGCCGTCATGGAAGCCATGAACTCCCGAGCTGCCCCGGATGATTCGCCCAACGATGGCAGATTAAAGTCCCCCATGACTAAAAGTCTGGGGGTCTCCACTGCCACCGTAGCGATCACCTCCAGGAGCTCGGGCAGGGCTGCTGCTACATAGCGGGGAGCCAGGTATACAACCAGCAAGCCCAACTGCCTCCCTAGGCCCCACTTCACGCAGAGGGACTCACAGCCGGTAGTCTGAGGCACAATGGTCTCTCTCGGCTCAAGGCCTTCCTTAATAATGACCGCTACCCCACCACCCCTGCCTAGGGCCCGCGGCTGATGAAATGCGCGGTAACCTGGCGGGCACATTTCAACGAGGGGAAGTCCTCCCTCGTGGCCCAGCCAGGTTTCCGTAATTCCTACCAGGTCCGGCTCCCCCTCTGACACAAGGTCATGCACGAGGGGGGACATTTACTATAAAGTATGGACAGGACAGGAGATGTAAGAGACTTTGAAGAGGCTAGAAAAGAAATGAAAGGGAGATGAGACATAGAAAGAGGATCCCCCACCCTTTCATTATTTTGTTTATAACTGGCAACTCAGTCCTGGTGAACAATAGCCTGGAAAGAAGCATTTCAAAATATTTAGAGCAGTGTTTTTCAAATTTGGCAACTTTAAGCTGTGTGGACCTCAACTCCAAGAATTCCCTAGCCAGTTGCCATGTTTGAAAAACACTGGTTTAGAGAAATTCTACCTTAATGAACACATTATAAATGTGGGTTGGAAATATGTCCCGCAGTCTCCAAGATTTGATACTTATCCCATGATTACTGTACCATTAGAGATACCTTACTGAAACCTATGTAATCCATGCTCCTTGATCTTGCCCAAGTATGGAACTTAAGATAAACGGAATAATTACATGTTCAAGGGAGCTGAGATCTTACAGATGAAAAGTTAGCATAGAAGAGAAAAGATGTTAGACTTTCGATAAATAAATGTCTTTGCTATATTAATGAAGCTTGCTTAGTAAACTGAGTAGCCATCCACTCAACATTAGACTTTATGCATTGCCTTGCAGTATGTTTTTTTTTAATTAAATAATTTTATTAAAAACTTAATTATAACAGAAAAAGGAAAAGAAAATATATATATTCCTAATTTTACGGTTTTTAAATCAATCTTTCATCAGTCATGATATTAAGATCATTAACTTTTAAAAGACTATAAACAGAAAGCTGGCTGTATAGTTATGTAGGAGAAAATGTGCAGTTCTGTAGTATTTGAGAAGCAGCAGGTGTTCGTGTAATTAAACACAGAGTAGTAATACAAATCCACTTGGGAGGAGACCTCGGTTTGCCCAGGAATGGGTGGCGTTGAGTCCAGATCACTCACATCACATTCTATAAAAGGGCCCAGAGGAGTCCATTGCCAACATATTTCTCCTGCAGAAATCATATTCTGGTCCTTCATTCATCTGGACTTGGGAGCAGCACCTAATTTAATATTTCTGTCTTATCCAACCTATCCAACCCAAGGGGGCTTCCCTGTTCATACAATCACTTTGAGAAATAAACTGGCACCCAGAAAGCAGAATTACTGTTCATAGATACCCATAAAGTAATTACATTTTCTGTAGTTTGAAAAAGCTATCAGCTCTCTTTGATGTATAATAAAGGATATGATTGTACTTTCCACTTGTTTCATATTAAAATGCATATTATTTTTAAAGCCCTATCAAAACCAACCTGTCATAACCCACATCATCATCATCATCATAATTAACACCACCAAATAACATTTACATATCCCAAGTACTTGGAAAGGACTCAAAAGGTAGATAAAAATGCCAAATCCAGTCTAAACATCTGGCTATGTGACAAAACAGCAAGAAAATAATAATCCCTCAATGACAACAGTTGTGAGACTTGTGTGCTCTAAAGCAGGGGTCCCCAACCTTTGCAACTTTAAGTCTGAAGGACTTCAGCTCCCAGACTTCTCCAGTCCTTCAGACTTAAAGTTGCAAAGGTTGGGGACCCCTGCTCTAAAGAAGATCTGAGCTATGCCAGAAATTCAACTACATTGGACAGGTCTCATCAGAGAAACCAGATGAAAACTATTTCTCCGATAAACAATATGGTGAGTTGCAATTTACAGAAACCCAAACTGGTCAAGGTCAACAAGGTCGACACTAGGTGTCGAAATTCCTGGACATATGGTGACAAATGGGCTACAGGACTTGGGACTACTTGCTGAGCAACAACAGCCAGCAGGTGCAGGACTACTGGAAGAAAAGTTGTTTACCTGTCACAAATATACAAAAATTGAAAACAAAGAAATACAGGTAATTCTCCATTTATGACAGTTCACTTGGTGGCCATTCGAAGTTATGGCATAATCCCCCCAAACAATGGTGAAATTCATTTTTTTTCCTACCGGTTCTGTAGGCGTGGCTTGGTGGGCATGACAGGGGAAGGATATGCAAAATCTCTATTCCACCCCACTCTGGGGTCAGACAGAGGTGGCATTTGCCAGTTCTCCGAACGACTCAAAATTCCCGCTACCTGTTCTCCAGAACCTGCTGAATTTCACTCCTGCACCCAAGTACTTACAATACAGTCCCAAAATTACGAATGTTTCCACACCATGGCAGTTGTTCACCCTTACGAAAGGCATTGCAATATTTGCTGTGCCTAATCCCCACCCCCACCCCAGTGGGTCACCTTGCAAAGTGAGCCTTCAGTTTCTTGGCATGGTTCCGTGGTTCAGGCCTTCAGTGCGTTCTCAGAGAATGGAGGCTTAAAGTACCACAAGATTGCATGCTCTCATAGTACTTTAGGCCTCAGTTCTCTGCAAACGCAGTCCTGGACAAGATCTGTGGCAAAAGGCTTTACAAACAGAGGGAAGGCCTGAAGCACTGAATGAAGACTCCTCTCCATTTGCAAAGCCTTTTGCCATCTTTGCAAAAAGCCTCTGCCACTGAGAATGGATACCAGCATGGGCGTTCAGATCCAACAAAAGGTCAGCACCAGGCAACTACAATTACTGCTTACCAACAACTTTCCAATTGCTAATCAGTGTGGTAGCTGATGCAGTCCAACAGCATCTAGTTGAAAATAAGCTGTTTCCACCCGAGCAGAAAGGAAATTGCACAAACAGCAGAGGAACAAAAGCTCAGTTCCTAATTGACAAGATGATTCTGGAAAATTGCAAGAGAATGAAGGCCAACTTGAATACAGCATGGATTGATTACAAGAAGGCATTTGACTCCCTGCCATGTAATTGGATAATGAAGGACCTAGAGATAATAGAGCACTGTAGAAACAGCAGAACCTTTGTACAAAGATCAGTGGCACAATGGAAGACACAGTTGTTGGTCAATGGTGATAGACAGGGAGGGGTTAAATCAAGAGAGGAATCTTCCAAGGAAACTCACTCTCACCACTGTTATAGGTCATTGCATTGATTCCTCTCTCAACCACACCAAACAAGTCAGGCCATGACTGCAAACATCAAAAACTTCTGCTAGGCTATCCCACCACCTTTACATGGATGATCTGACCAGCAACAGGAGAAAATAGTGAAAAACGTAAGAAATCAAGATGCCCTGCGGAAATGACATCAAGAGTCTGGATGAAGACAATTACTACAGATACGTGGGCATCCTTCAAGCTGATAACAACAAGTACACTGAAATCAAGAAGGTTAGAAGAGAATACATTGAGAATACAATCCAAACTCAATGAAGAAAATATCTCAAGGCAATTAACACCCAGGCATTTCTAGTATTAGATACACAGCTGGAATAGAGGACTGGACTCAAGCAGAACTAAAAGTCCTGCATGGGGAGACCAGAAAAATAATGACAATGAATCATGCCCTTAATCCATGCAATAATGTTGATAGACTCTACTAACCAAGAAACATAATTGGATGTGGAATGTTGCAAGTTATCAGATAATTGAAGAAGAAAAAAGGGCATTGGAAGAGAACAGTGGAGAATGGAAATGTCTAAAAGCAGAAAAATTGAAGAAAGAGACAAGGAGAGAGGCTAATTCTGGCTGCACAAGACCAAGCCTGGAAAACAAATGCACGCAAAACCAGAATTTAGAAAATAACAACATAAAGCAATTGTTGCCTCTGCAAAGAAGCTGAAGAACAGGGGATCACCTAGCTGGCTTCTGCAAAACTGACTACAAACAACAACATGACAAAGTAGCAACAATGGTGCATTGGAATATATGCAAGAAATACCATTTGCCTACAAGCAAGAACTGGTAGGGCCACAAAATAAAGTACTAGCAAATGAAGAAGCTAAATCCTTTGGGACTTTAGAATTCAAACAGACAGGCACCTGCCACAAAACACCCCATATTTAAAAACTGTTGATAAGAATGACAAAGAAGTCCAGATAGAAGATGTGGCTGTATCTGGAGACAGCAATATGGAAAAGAAAGAATTGGAAGGAAATCACAAAATACAAAGACTTGCAAATAGGAGAAGAATGACTGGGATGAAAGAAAGCAAAGATAATATCAATAGTAATAGTCTCCTTGGGTGAAGGCCCAAAACACCTGGAACACTACCTCATTAGCATTATAAAATCACCATCAGTCAATTGCAAATGGTAGCTTTACTTGGGACAGCTTAAATCCTGCCAGGATACCTTTTACACCAGGGGTCTCCAACCTTTGCAACTTTAAGTCTGAAGGACTTCAGCTCCCAGACTTCTCCAGCTGGCTGGAGAATTCTGGGAGCTGAAGTCCTTCAGACTTAAAGTTGCAAAGGTTGGAGACCCCTGTTTTACACCATCAAACAAACTTTGCCTATCATAGATCTTTGGAAATGATTCAATAGTTGGGAAAAAATGCTAAACCCAATGTAAACATCTGGCTGACTGTGTGAGCATTCCTAATAATTTTTAGTTCTATTCCACTCACAGCTGAGAGTCTTAGAGAAAACTAAAAAAAATCAAGGAGGCTTTTTGTTGGAATTCTCATTGTTTAATTTTAGTTATTCATAGAAACTATTCAGGTATCAGTTCAAGGAAATTCTGATTTTTTTTCTTATTCAATTGTTTCACTACTAATCCATCATCATCATATCAAACCTGCCTATGTTACTGTGGTAAATCATTATATAGCATAGTCATTTTTCGTTGGGGCAGCCTTGGCAATATACAATTTAGTTTGATTGATGGCAAAGGCAGAGCTTAATTTCAGTTATTTTAAATTATTTTTTTGCAGCATAGAAAGAGCCATAATTCCTGCATTTTTCCTATTGATTTCTAAACACAGTTCATTTGTTCATTCTATTGTATTTTCCTCTGTTTCTTCTACATTTTAATTGACTCTTTTCCTCCAATTAAATACTTTGTTCACATTAGACCAGTAGATCCTCAAATAAATCAACCCAAAATTCTTATTCCAGATACAAGTATAATCTTTATTGTCATTGTACTTAAATACAACGAAATTGGTTGTATTTGTATTGTATACAAATGACCTGGCTAAAATTATTCTACTTTGGACATAATATACAAAGACTGTAAACTTTGGAAAAGGCTCTACTGTTGATAAAGTTGGAAAGATCATGCAGCAAAGTACTATAGATGGATTCAATTATACCTGTGATGGGTACACTGTTGGAAGTTCTGAAAGAACAGATTATGGACAGATAATCATAGAGAAAATCTATTTATGTGGTTGCTCAGAGTATACAACAATTTAACTATGCCACATAATTAACCAAAACCTGTCTCTATATGCATATAGTATATTTATCTATGTTTTATTCCTGTATCATTTAAAAGCCAGGGAATCCGTAAGAGATTTCCTTTATTTTCTTATTTTACTTTGTTTATATATATTTGTTTATATATATACACAAGCTCTTTTCATTGGCATCTGCTGGATCCCACTGCTTTATATCAGGTTATTGATGTAATGGAATATATGAGTGAACTTGGGGGAAAAGGGGGAACAGAGGCTGCCTAGAAAACAATCAGATAAGTAAAATCGGGCCTGCAGTCACTTAATAGTCTGAAACTTTTGAAGGATATACTATAATGGGTCAAACAGTTAGAAGTGGAGGCAGGAAGTTTGTGCCTTCAGATTTGCAATATTCAGTCAATTGCAATATGTAGCCTTACAATAAAGTCAAATTATTTCATCTTGCTGTATTTCTTCTCAGATAAAAGCAGCATTACACTGCAAGCTCCACCTCTTTGGAGGGTGCATATGATATTGCAGCTGTCCCTCCTGCAACACCAATTGGAACCAGCCATGGGGAAAGAGGAGAACCCACAAAATAATGCCTCCAGTCCGGAAGGATCCCATGGTGGACAGTATCAAAAGCTGCCAAGAAATCTAGGCGAGCCAAGAAAGTTGCACCATGACAGTCCAGGGCTACTAGAGATCATCCATAAATGCAATCAGTGCCATTTCAGTAATATACTCTAGCCTGAAAAGGTTCAGATGAGGACACTGGATTAAAGAAGCCTAAAGTAAGCACATATGATTGTTTCAACGATTGGCTCAAATCAACAAGGAGAAAGAGGCATAGCATTTTAACAATGGCTACTGCAGGGGTTTTCGGGTTTTTTGCCTGTTTCACTGCAGTTTTGCAACTATAATTATTGGTAGATAATTAGTGAATTCTATGCTGGATCCTGTGTCAGTTTTGTTTCTTTTCCATACTGTACTTCAGGTGTCTTTTTTTTTTTTTAAATAGAATGTTGTGCCTTTACTTATCTGGAAACAGAAGCTGTAGCTGGTGTTCTTGCAGATATTAGCTAATAGGCACATCCAGCTGTTTCGCCGTAGAATCAGTCCTAGTGAAAACCTGGGGCATATTTTTCAAGGCCAGGCAGTGGGTAAAAGAAAAATATTACTGTACTGAAAAACTGTGCTATTATTATTGCTGTTACCATTTTTTAACAAAAGGAGTTATGTGAAAAAGAGGATTTTGTACGTATTCACTGTACTGAAAACATTCACCATTTTATATCTGCTTGCTTTCACTCAAATGCATTCCGGAAGTTCTCTAACAAAATATTAGCAAAAGCCTCCAAGAAGAAGCTTGTTTCTGTTTCTTTTAAGCCTGGGGATCCAGGAAATGTTCCACAACATTGAGTTCAGCACAAACAAGAAGCCGCCTTGTGCTTAATATCATTATCCTGGACAGAGAGAAAGAAGCAGAGGCTTTTTTTAAAAAAGCTGATCTGAATAGAAAGAAAAGTGGGTTTGAGAAGAAATACTGGTTGTTTTAGGAAATGTAGGATGCCACTTAATAGTAAGTTAAATCATTACAACAAACACAAAATGATCTATGGCTCCCCAGAGGAGTCCATTTTTGCTCTTTTATCATAAACTTTTTACTATAGATCAGTGATGGCTAACCTTTTTGTTGTTGGGTGCCAAAAATGCGAGGGGGCGTGCGTAATAGCGCACGTACGTGCCGGCACTCATAATGCAAAGCGCTTCCCCCATATGCAAATGTGTGCACAACCACACACACACACCACACGTGCCACACTGCTCGCCTCCAAGCTGAGCTTGGTATTTCCTCCAGGGGGGCTGGGGAGGCCATTTTCACCCTCCTCAGGCTCCAGGAAAGCCTCCAGAAACAAACTTCCAGTAGGTGCTTTTGCCCTCCCCAGGCTCTGGAGGCTTTCCTGAAGCCTGGGGAGGGCAAAAACAGCCTCCCACAGCCCTCAGGAAGGCTGAAAATCAACTGGCTGGCACACACACGCTGACGGCTCGGGTGCCAGCAGATATGGCTCCGTGTGCCACCTGTGGCACGCGTGCCATAGGTTCGCCATCATGGCTATAGTTCTTTCAGATTGTTCTTTTGCTTCACATGTACAATATTTGCACTCTTCTAAGAGTTGTATGTTCTGCCAGGTATCTTTCTCTGCATAACAGTTTTCAGTAGAGCAAAAGGACCTTCCCTTAGACCAGAAATGGAGGAATTGGTTCCCCATCTGTACTAACTAGCAGCTGGGATTGCTGGGTTGTGAGGTGGAGTAGAACCCAACATCTGGATTGCACAGCTTTCTCACCAATCTTCCATGATGGGCACAAATGGGTGAGACACGGAATATATTCTGAACAACACTTACTGAAAGCAGTCAGGATATTCTGCAAGGGCCACATCCATTACATCCAAAGCATGTTGGTAGTGTTTTTGTGATGAAAAAAGGAGGGCCAACAAATGAAGAGAATTCATATCATCCTTACACAGTTTCAGTGCTTCTTGGAGATGCTCTATTGCATCACAAATCTGCAAAATAAATATTAAATGATTGCTCAGTTACTCATCCTTTCAGATCAGTTTCACGTGTTCTGGCCTTTTGACTACAACAAAATAAAAGGAATCCTTAAGCTAAAATATCAACAAAGGCAGAATTATTAAAACCCAACTACAAGGAGTAAAGGCGAAAGATTTATATGATCTGAAGAGAAACCAGAGTAAACCAATTGAACTCCCCAGCAGGAACATTAAAACATCTTTATACAATCCTAAAATCCTATAAAATAACACTTCAGGTAAGCTTGCTTATATTTTAAATAGTAGCAGGTGATAAGTATTTTCAAAACTGTTAAAAACAGGAAGGAAGGAAGTTATCACTCAACTGATCTCTTAATCTTGTTATCTTTTTAATTTAACTATGTCTTGTATGCATCACTATAAAGAAAGGGTGACCTACTTTACATTTATTTATTCATTTATTGAACTTAAACTCCTCCACATTCAACTAAATCTTGACTTACAAGGTGTACAACTCATAGCAATGAAAATATCAGTGGTAAAAAAATCCAACATAATTGATTAGAAAAATGAAAATAAAAAGAATCACAGTTCAGTGTAATGCAATGAAAATCAAGAACTTGCTTTCCAAATATTTCCAAAATTTGAAAGCAAACAGAAAAGGGACAAATCCTATCTCCAAAGGGGAAGCCATTTTAAAGCAATTGTGTTGCCATCTATCTTTTTTTAACTTTAGAAGTCATGAAATGTTGCTACCTTCTAATTATTTTGCTAAATGAAAGGACCCCCCCAACAATAGAGGTTTAAAAACAAAATGAGTGGGCTTCTAAACTCTTACCCTAAAATCAAAGAATTAGCAGAACAATTATTTTACTCTAACTCAGGGGTCTGCAAAGTCGGCTCTTTTAAGACTGGTGGACTTCAACTGCCAGAATTCCCCAGCCAGCTATGCTGGCTGGGGAACTCTGGGAGTTGAAGTCCACCAGTCTTAAAAGAGCCGACTTTGCAGACCCTTGCTCTAACTCATTTAATTTCAGAAGATGTATCCTTGAGAGTAGTCCCCAAATTGGCTGATGAAAATTTTTAATCATGGCATATAATCTGTCAGATACATTAATATTATCACTTACCCTTTGGTTAACCAGAAAGAGAAAACATTATTTTATTCAGAATATTAACATATATTTAAATGTTTATTATCAGTTGACCAAAGCAGAATATTTTAAATTGGCTAGCAGCCTCAAACTCTATTTCAAGCATGACTTAAAGATTTACATGCAATTAAATGAAGAAAAATAGAATGAGCATAGAAAATTCTGGCCAAATATCAATAGATTTTTAATATATATTAAAGGGGTATCCTAAATTGCATTTGGAGCTTCCAGACTGTTCTCACTGATATATAACCAACAATATATAACAATATAAGTTAGTAGAGCAATATCTTTCAATCAACAATAACAGCAAGAAGAAGCCAATTGCAAATTTAATTCAAAGAATAACTCTCTAAGAAAATTGGGATCACTTTAAAACAACCCAAGCAAGCAACTTAATAAAATGGAAAGTAGAATAATTTTGAAAAAAACCCAACAATATTCAATTCAGTTCCAAACCTACAATAATTCTGGAAACCCTAGTGGGGGAGTGAGTAGCATATGATCTTTCACCCTAGTGCAGGTGTCTCCAACCTTTGCAACTTTAAGTCTGAAGGACTTCAGCTCCCAGACTTCTCCAGCCAGCTTTGCTGGCTGGAGAAGTCTGGGAGCTGGAGTCCTTCAGACTTAAAGTTGCAAAGGTTGGAGACACCTGCCCTAGTGAATCTCAAGAAGCTTCAATAGGAATGGCCAGTATGAAGAATAGTAGAAAATGAAATCCAGCAACGTCTGAAGGACAACAACTTGGCCACCCTCATCTAGAAGCTTCTCTAGTCATTTTATGTCTTCCATAAACATGCATAAGAAGAGTTTCAATAAAGTTATAATTCAAGCATCAGAAAGTTAACAAAATATATAAATTGCAATATGCAATAACAGACCTAAAAAGTATTGAAGCACTTTCTGATTGCTGATATATCAATTCTATGAGAGATTTTTTTTATAAAAGTGTAAAAAAATCTATGCCCAAGAAAAAGAATTCATGTACACCATAAAATAGTCCCATTCTTTCTCTCTTTGTTCCTACCTGCCTGATAAGAGCCAACTGCAATGAGATATAGAGGATAATTTGGTGGTCTTCGGGTGCCAAGTGATGAGCTCTGTAAAACACAAATGTAGCTTATGCAGCACTGCAAAAATTATTTACCCTAAATTTACCAGCGAGGCAATTTCAAGGCTCTTGCCCCATTTTCCTTTCTTGTAATTTTAAACTGATTTTAAATTAGTAGCCTATCATACAGAGGTCTCCATCACCCTCACTCCAGCACAGTAGTAGAGCTAACAATGAAAAGATCATTAGATGGAAAACAATTTTTGATTCCTTACATATTTTCCTTGCTATGATTCTAGTTCTAAAATATTGTTCCTGTTTTAAACAAATGCTCAGATCAATCCCCCCACCCCACCCTCCCATAATATACTAGTGGAATGCCAATTGGCAGCCAATCATAGTCCAGATTAAATCTTTGACATAGGCATAGAAAGGAGGCAATGCCGTTCAAAACTTCAAATGTCTTTAATGATATCGCTCTGAGCAATTTAGAATGGGTGCATTCTTACGGTGATGCTCTTCTCCTGATACTAAAGAGAATGTCTTGGTTTTAAAAGAAACTGAAAAAAGAGCCATTCTAATTTAACTGAATAAGAACTGATTACTACCAGGTTCGTTATAGGGTCAAGTTTTTATTGCTTTCAATAACTGTGTAAAGCAACAAATGTCAAGAGGTGCATTTTTTCCTACTCTAGAGAAGCATTAGCTAAACAAATGGCATCTGCAAAAATTATCCTTTTCTTAAACAACTATTGATGGTACAAAAAGCATATTGTCCTTCTGGTCAAGCCTAGGGAATCTTCTGTCCATGAAGCAGGTTTAACCTCACACCTCTCTGTTCTGTCAAGACTGTATAAATAACTTTCCTTCTTGGCTTAGGTTATTGGGCTTAATAGTATGCAGTTATTATGAAAAGCTATGCTTTCCTTTGTTGTTTGTGTGTGTTTTTTCTTTTGGAGTTACAAATTATCCCTGTTTTTTTCTTGTCTTAAAATCTTGAAAATACAGATAGTCCCCCTAGAAAATAAGAGTACTAGTTCAGATATTAGAATCTCCAACAGATGGACACTATTTACAGATTATAGTAAATAGAATCTTATCCCATCAAAGCTGTTAGAAAAAAAAGTCAGCTTCCTTTTAAAAAGGCAATATTTAAAACATGTATGTATACCCCCAGCATACTAAGCATTCCCATTTCTCTAACCTTGTAAGGCTGGTTATCAGTGAAAACCACAAATAAAAAGAATTCTTATCATCTTAAATCCCTCTGTGGAACTAAGAAGAATGCAGATTCTACAACTGTTGGGCAAATGGCAAGAACTCCTCCTTTAATTCCTCCACCAAATGGATTTACTAGCAATATGGCACAATTGACAATGCTCTCTTTGAGTTTGAAGACTGACATGAAGGTAATCTGAGGCATGCTGAGCCTCAGCCACTTAGTAGGTTAGAGATGACCTATCATCTCTATTGTCCCTGGAATAATGTAGCAGGTCAAGATAATGTCTTTGCTATTCTGGTGTGTCCTTGAATAGAACAGCAAAACACAGTTGCTGTTAGGAACACACTTAATTCCTTAAATAATGTCAAACAATTGGTGTACTTATGCATCGTTTAAACCAATTGATAGCAGTTATCCAAGGTTTCACAAAAGACTATTTCCCCAGTCAGATCTAAAGTTGCCCACTGAGGCTCTCTCTCTCCCATTCAAAACTGGGTTCAAGAAATGTCAAATCAAATTAATTGTTCAGCTAGCTCTGTAGTTCAATTAGGCTAGGACTGGCTCTCACCCCCCCCCCCCCCACTTCAAGCAGAAGTCTGCTAGCTAAGGATACAGGTATGGACCCAGAATGTCCTATTACATAGAACAGGGATGTCCAAACTTGGGAACTTTAAGACTTGTGGACTTCAACTCCCAGAATTCCCCAGCCAGCATAGCTGGCTGGGGAATTCTGGGAGTTGAAGTCCACAAGTCTTAAAGTTCCCAAGTTTGGACATCCCTGACATAGAACATAGAGCTGGAAGGAATCTTGGAGGGCTTCTACTCCAACTCCTACTTGAGCAGGAGACCCTATTCCATTTCAGAGAAATGGTTGTCCAGTCTCTTTTTGAGAGCCTCCAGTGATGGACCACCCACAACTTCTGAAAGCAAGGCATTCCATTGTTTGATTATTCTTACCATCAGGAAATTTCTCCTTAGTTCTACAGTAATTTGCTTCTCTCCTTGGTTAGTTTCCAACCTTTATGTCTTGCTTGCCTTGCCTTTTTTGTCTTGCCTTTAGATGTGCCTTTTGGTGCTTTGGAAAGTAGTTTGAACCCCTCATCTTTGTAGGTATAAGTACTGTATACCACTGGCCCATTAAAATGAAAGCCATAGAACCAGGGGAGAAAACTCAAAGGCCATCTTATCCAACCCTTTCACAATCCAGGAATTGACTGCTCTGGCAGGCAGCCATCCTGACTTTACTTAAAGGGTTTTCATGTAGAGAAGTCCATCTTTTGAGATAGTTTATTACATTGCCAGTCTGCCTACATTGCTCAGCCATTCTGTCCAATGATTAGAGAAAATCCCTCCTTTTGTCATTTGAATTCATTCGCTCAGATCCTGTTTTCTGAAACAATAGAAATCTGCCCCTTTAATTATGTGACCGACTTTCAAATATTTAAACATAATTATCTCTTCCATCTTAATAGCTTTTTTCCCAGGCTAAATATGCTTCCGTCTTCCCTCTTTTTTTTCTTTTTCTTTTTGCATTTTCTGTCTGGGCATATTCCAGTTTGTTCACATTCTTTTTTTATTTTTTTATTTTTTTTATTTTTTATTTATTTTTTATTTATTTTTTATTTATTTATTTATTTATTTATTTATTTATTTATTTATTTATTTATTTATTTATTTATTTATTATTTATTTATTTATTTATTTATTTATTTATTTTTCACATTTATACCCCGCACCTTCTCCTAAAAAGGACCCAGGGCGGCGCACAGGCAATATTAAAAAACCATACATAAATACAAAAATACATTATTAAAAACTATTAAATTATATCCTGTGCTAAAATCCTTATAAAACTCTATAAATTAAAATTTATACAAATAAAAGTCAGAAATGTGGTATCCAGTTTAATTAATGACATAAAGAAATCTGCAACATGCCTGCACAACTGGTGTCTTATTAAGCTCCAGGAGAGCCAACAAGCTATGCATCTGTAATCTGTTAGATTGACAGCTCCTTTTTAATACATGCTTAAGCACTTAACAAAACCAGGAAGTTTCTTCATATATCCAAAAACCTCTTGTGGTTTGGATGATTCTACCTTTTGGGGATTATGGAAGCTGAAGAATGGACTACTATTTTATAAGATTTTAAGCTTATAGTGCTCAAGAAATTATTTTCTTAAATGGATGTATTGTGACATCTTAGTGAACTATCCATTATATGCACAATGGAAAAATGTCTAATATTGGGGAGGGGGCCATTGTTCAATGGTAGAACACAGACTTCCCAAAAAAAGATCCCAGGTTCAATCTTTGGCCACTCAATTTCTTTCTTTCTAACCTGCTTTAGTGTTAGATCAGTGAAAAGCCCAATGAAGGGATGTCTTCTAGGTGATTTAATTGAAGACTAAGACTCTAGGGAGGCTGTAGACTTCTGAAAAATTCATTGTACAAAATCAGGATACTTACGTAATCCTTGACCGCTTCATAACTAAATAAATGCAGGAACGCCACTCTCTACGCAGAACATTCTGAAATTCTTTTTTTTAAAAACAAATGTTAAGTAGGCCTCCTATACTCACCTCTGTGAAATTATGCCTGTTTTCTATGGCCTCGGCTCTTTTCAGAGCCACTATTCATCTCCAGCCAAAGTAATGTTTTTAATACTAGCACACAATTCTGCATCTAATAAGGATATATGTGCCTCATTGAAATTCAGAATGCAAGGAGCTAATTGAATTCTCCAAACGCCCCCTGTTGGCTAAAAGTGTACATTGATACCATCCAAGATTCATCCACTTCTAAACTGAATTTAAGCTATTAAGGAAACGAGCCACAGTTTATGGGAAAAGGTCAAAAGGCTAAAAATAAATGCAGTTTAAGAGTAATATGGGATAGTAATTATATCTAAATAGTACAGTAATAGAGAAGTTACATCTGAGTCTAAGAATGTGTGCCGCTTAAAGCCACCTCACTCAGTTCCCCCCTCCCGCATCTCAAGAAGCTCAGAGACTTGTAAAACTATGCTGCCCAGTTCTATAGGCAGAAATATGCCCTCTGGCTGCCAAAAAGGTATTCTTTATAAGTCCTAAAAATCAACATTTGGGAAAAGAAACCTTTAAAAGTTTGAACACGTTTAGAACCGTAGTGTGACTTTCAGATTAAAATACAAAAACAAGCACATTTCTGCCAACCGGGATCTGGTTTCCTCCCCATTCCCAGGTTCTTCTCACCTTTCTAAATTCTGAAGTGCTCTCTGATGCAAGTCATCTTGTGTGCTTTTCAGGGTAGCTGCAAAACAATACAAATTAATACATCAAGGTAAACATTATTCCAAACACAGTACATCTGAATATTAAAAAGTTATACAAACAGTCTGATATTGGTCTTCAAACAGCGTTTGCTTGAATTTTATGTCTTCAGACTTTTTCCTTCAAGAATCTTGCTTAAGAAATATTTATTGACATGTCCAGTTATCTAGAAACTGATCTTTCCAATGGTACCAGATATTATTATACACTTTTTTATTCTAAAGAACATCGAGGTACTATCAGCAGAAAAATAAAAAGGCCAGGAAATACATCTTCTTTCAATATGACTCTTCTGCATGTAGGATCTTAAAAAGTCCTGTCTACCATTTTTGATTATGGTTAATTTTAAAAATCTAGGTGGCTTCAAAATCAAGCCAACTTCATGCCCCAAGAGAGGACTGTAATCTAGATCTCCCCAATCCCGGTAAAAGAATTGATCCATTAAATATGAATAACAGCACTTCTTCTCGGTCTTATCCCAACACCTCAGGCAGGTCTTTTTCAAATGGCTTTTCCCAAAGATATTGCATGTAAGCCAAATGCAGAGGCTTCTCTGCACCTTCTCTGTGAAATCACCTTCTGATGAATGTCACCATAGTAGTCATGTGATGATAAACAGAAAATAAATCCAAAGTTTTTGTCCTTTTATTTTGACAAATCAGGAGATGCTAGGGGGCTATTATGTTCTTTCTTTCCTAGTAGTTATTGGTACTGGTGGTTTTATGATTTCAAAGCTTAATTTTTAGTGTAACAAACTGACTGCAGGATCTTCTGGGTGATATTTTAATCAAAAAATGTGGGTAAATGACTCTTCTATTAAAACGTTCTAAGAATTATTTTGTAGTTCTATTAGAATATTACTTTATTATTCCAAAATTTTAGGGCTTAATAAAATGTTCAATGGCTCTATATTTCTTAAATATATTGGGGTGCACTTATTGCTTGAACTCAGTGATGGGTTTCAATTTATTTTACTACCAGTTTGTTCACGCGTGCACGCGCATGCGCAGAAACATTCAGGCAGGTGGGCAGAGCCTCCTGCCACTGCCACTACTGGTTCGTACAATCCAGGGCAAACCGGCAGAAACCCACCTCTGCTTGAACTTCCGCTAACATAATGTTAGCTGGACACAGAACTTGTCTCCCTCTAACAAACTCATGGCCCGCAGCCTGGATGCCTCATGCGCTGGCCATCCCACTCCCGTTTTAGGAAAGGGGAAAAAAGTTGCAATACGTCACATGACGATGTGTCATCACGAGTTTGACACCCCTGCTCTAAAACATTTACCTCACGTTATCTAATGTTTCAACCATTTTCCAGAGACAGGTTTAAAAAGATTAGGTTGAATCTAGCACTTCTGCATGGTCATCTGTTCGAAGCTCTTGGAAGGCTGCCTGAAAATGAAAGCCAAGGGACTGCACCTGCTGTTCCCTTGATGTAGAAGACGTGTCAGGAGTCTGCTGCTTGAGAAAGAAGGGACAAAACTTTGCCAAAGGGTCAAAGAGTACAAATGTCCTCTGGGGATGACATAAACTCTTTTGGGATAGACTTTGGCTCCTGGCCAGAGCATAAATGAGCAATGACAGCGGTTAGTTGAATGGCATCTTTGCTCATTCTACTGCTCTCCTGAAGCTCCAGCTAAATCAGCTCAAGTTTCACATGGTATCATCCCAACCTCTCCCACATAGGAAGCAAAAATAAATTAAGGAAGTTAGAACTGAAGCTGCAAGTGCAATTATGTCAGTGATATCAAGTAGGGCAAGAGGGAATTACCGATGTCTTTCTGTAGACAGTTGGGCAATGCAGGAGATAAAGAAGCAATCAAGAAGGAAGAAAAGAATAAAGCTGGATTGCAAATGTTTATTGGTACCTTGTGTCAAATTGAATTTCAGTGGGTCATTTTGTTTAGATACTAGAGAGATTATCCATTATTTTGTTGTCTTTTTTTCCTCTGGCTTCATCTAACTTAATTTGCAGGAGTTAGTCAAAGGCTCTTTACTTACTTCTGTTTTCCTACTAAGATAAATTTCATCTACTATCTAAAATATTTCAACCCTTGAGATACTAAAGCAGGGGAATTATGTCCATAAATAAAACATCTCTATATTTGTCTATCAACCAGGCCCAGAATGAATGCAACATCAGCACTACAAAATTGTGACTAAATACAGGTAGTCTTTGACTTGGAACTACAATTGAGACCAATATTTGTGTTGTAAAATGAGGATGTTTGTTAAGTAAGCTTTGTCCCATTTTATGACTTTTCTTGCCTCTCACGGTACAGTTGTTAAGTGAATCACTGCAGTTGGTAAATTAGTAACCCGGTTGTTAAGTGAATCTGGTTTCCACATTGACTTTGCTTGTTAGAAAGTCGCAAAAGGGGCTGACAAAATATGAAACTGCTGCCAAGCATCTGAATTTTGATCACATGATCATGGAGATATTGCAAATGTTGTAACTGTGAAAATTGGTCATAGTCACTTTTTTCAGCGCCGTTGTAACTTTGAACAGTCAATAAACGATCTGTTGTAACTATAGGATAACAATAGCAATAGCACTTAGACTTAAATACTGCTTCACAGTGCTTTACAGCCCTCTCTAAGTGGTTTACAGAGTCAGCATATTGCCCCCAACAATCTAGGTCCTCATTTTACCCACCTCGGAAGGGTGGCAGGCTGAGTCAACCTTGAGTCAGTGAGAATCAAACTGCCAAATTGCAGACAGCGGGTTGTCACCAGAGGTAGCCTGAAGTACTGCACTCTAACCACTGCACCATCATGGCTCATTGCTGGGTTGTTTAAAATTACTCTTTCCCTATTGCTGGTAGAAAATAATGTGGCTGCTGTTCATTTTGATTATGAAGATTTACAGATACTCCTTAATTCTGCTTCAAAATGCAGGTTTTCTCTTTTGATCTTGGCTCTATCCTCATTCACTGCTCAATTACGTAATGGTCTTTATAGAGAAGCCCTTAGGAATGTACCTCCTGGGCAGAAATAGGTCAAATGGCTCCTCACATCTTTTCAGTCATTTAATATGTACATCACAAGATAAAATCAGTTAAATTATCTTAGTTTTAGAGAGGTTGATAATAAAATTACAATAACAATCAAATCAAATTACACTCATGTTTTTCAACAAGCCTTCCGCTATATCTCTCAAGCAGAGTTTTTTTTGTTGCCATTTCACTTCATGCGTGTTTATTTCTGCACATCTATGTAAAAGAAGGTAAATCCTATTTTACTTCTCTGGCACATAATCATAACACACATGTGATGAAAAACATACTCAAAGCATGGTGTATAAAATAATGGAAAGTACTCTATCAATGCAAGCTGGGACTTTTGGCTTAAGTTTATGTTGCACATGGCTCTAGTGTGTGAAATTTAAAATTGTGCACAATATCCACGCAGTTTCCCCCCCCCCCCCTTCCCCAAAAATAATCTTTTTGGCTTTTGTTAGCATTGCGGGATTGTATCCTGCCCCATACATCCCTTCGGCCGATTCGCTCACAGAGAGAGGGACTTCTCCGGGTGCTGTCCACCAGGCAGTGCCAGCGGGCGACGCCCAGGGGAAGGGCCTTCTCTGTGATGGGCCCGACCCTCTGGAACGACCTACCCCCGGATATTAGAACGACTACGGAACTCCGCGCCTTCCACCAAAAAGTAAAAACCTATTTGTTTCATCAGGCCGGCTTGGCCTAATCTACGCTTCTCACCCCAGTCTGTTTTCTTAAATTGTTTATTGGGTTTTAATGGGTGGTAATTTTAATGGTTTTAAAATTTTGTACAGGGTAGTTTAATTCGTTTTTAATTTGTGTGTATTGTATGTATTGTATGTTTTTAGATGGTTTTTTAATTTTCCTGTACACCGCCCCGAGTCCCTTTGGGGGGAGGGGGTGGTTTATAAATATAATAAATTATTATTATTATTATTATTATTAGGCTTTAATATTAAAGGAGTTACTACTTTTGTATTATGTTTCCCAATTTGGTATCCTCAGGATGTTCTATGAGCTAAACTGGTAATTCAAGAATTGTAGGCCCAGTAAAGACACCAAATCAAGGAAATGATAACTCCAGAGTCCCAAACCACTGGTTTCAAAGAGCAAGCAAAGGCGTTTTAATTAAATACTAAGAAGAGCTTCCTGATAGTACAAATAGCGGAACGTGCTATTTAGATAATAGTGGAGCCTCCTTCACTGCTAATTTTGAAGCATCTGGCTAGCCATCACGGATTCAATAGAATCTGTTGGATTTGAAAAGTGATTATGATTATATAATTGCTAATCTTTCCAATTCTATACGCTTCAATGTGAGATTATTGTGGGATCACTTGTACCAGTGTTGGGATTCAATATTTACTACTACCGGTTCTGTGGGCGTGGCATTGCTTGGTGGGCACAGCAAGGAAAGGATACTGTAAAATTTCCATTCCATTCCAGGGGAAGGATACTGCAAAATCCCCATTTCCTCCAGATCAACTGGGATTTGGGAGGCAGAGAATAAGATGGGGGTGGGGCCAGTTAGAGGTGGTATTTATCAGATCTCTGAACTACTCAAAATGTCTGCTACCGGTTCTCCAAAACTGGTCGGAACCTGTTGAATACCACCTCTGGTTTGTACTATATAACAACAAAGTTGCCATAGTTATCTGTGCCAGAGTGCTGAGTAATGTCTATGCAGGTTTTCAATCATCCAGGGCATGGTTGTCATAAAGGTGCTTTCCAAAAAGCAACTGGATTTTGCTTTTTCTTGAAGACATTTCCTTTGTCATCAGAACTGAAGAAGCTTTTTGGATGACAAAGGAAATGTCTTCAAGAAAAAGCAAAATCCATCTTGCATGAGAAGTAAAACATCTTCAAGGAAAAAACAAAGAAAAACTAGTTCGCCTTTTGGAAAGAATCTTTGGGACTGACAAATAATGATATACCCTCGGTGATGGGTTTTGGTGCTTGGTTACCAACGAGATAAGATACTTTTAAAAATGCAGATTATAATAAAAATAGATTGTCGGGTTGCAAGATCAGTTTCTGCTCACATAAGCCAGAAGCAGAGTTTTTACTTCAATAAAGAGTTAAATCCAACTATTATCCATAACTGGATGAATTTTAAACAATTCTTCCGTTTCATTTTTCCAGCTTTCATTATCACAGTATGTGGACTGTAAATTGGAATTTGAGTGCAGGAGGTATGATAAAAATTGGACTATGTTTAGCCTGAGAAAAAAAATGACTGATGAGGAAGATAAAGGAAGTTTTCAAATATTAGAAAAGCAGAAAAAATACTAGAAGAATATGAAAAGAAGGTGATGAATTTTCTCTGCTGGTCTGAGGTCAGGATCATATTAAATATACTGGCGCAAGAGGAGAAATTTCAATTAAAGATTAAAGAAACCTCTTGTCTAAGTGATAGAACCAATTCACCAGAAAGATGGCAGGACTTATTGGTTAAATTTAACAGGCTAAACAAGTCACAGTTGGCAGAAAAATATGGCATTTCAGTCCTGCTCTCCTGCTTGAAAGAGATGATTCATCTAAAGCAGAGGTTCCCAAACTTGGCAACTTTAAGACTTGTGGACTTCAACTCCCAGAATTCTCCAGCCAGCAGAGCTGGCTGGAGAATTCTGGGAGTTGAAGTCCACAAGTCTTAAAGTTGCCAAGTTTGGGAACCTCTGATCTAAAGTCTGGATTTAGCAGTCGTAATACATTTAATGAAATAAATAGATGCATAAAATCAAATAACCTCTATGTCCACATCAGTGCTTTAATTCCCATAAACAATGGAAGTTAGAACTGATCACCAGTGATTGTTTTCAACAACAGATACAGATGGAAAGTGTTTTGGAATACCAGATGTTGGACATAAACTATGAGCACTCACCTGTGTTCAGGTGAAAGGAATTAGCTTCATCACTTATTTATGACCAGCAAGAGACTTTTTGCTCTATTGATTTTATATTGGTTTAGTAAGATTATGTCACGATAACCACTTTTAGTTGCTTTAGAAAGAGAAAGGCATAATGAAAGAGAAAGGCATCAATAAAACACATATTTTATGAGTAGATGTTGGCAACTTATTGCTTGACCAGGCAACTACCTGTATGCACTTACAAGGTATTTCTTCCATTTAAATATTCTTAACATGTTGAATGTTTAAATACTTAAACTGACTTCTTCAAACAATAGCTGTGTAGATCAGGGGTCTCCAACCTTTGCAACTTTAAGTCTGAAGGACTTCAGCTCCTTCAGACTTAAAGACTGGAGAATTCTGGGAGCTGAAGTCCTTCAGACTTAAAGTTGCAAAGGTTGGAGACCCCTGGTGTAGATCACATTTGACAAATCAAAAGATTACCATCAGTTGCTTGAAGGCTGTATGTCAGGCCTAATGCTAAAAAACCCTTTGCTAGGAATTCTCCAGCGTCTTCTCCCATGCCAACAACCATCTTGGCGAAACGTTCTCCTTCCTCCAGCTAAATCGAGGAGAGAAAGGGAGAAACATTACAGGAAATGTCCTTTGCGACATCTTAACAAAATATTTAATTCTTAGAAATGAATTCAAAATTAGCAAGCATCAGAACTCACTGCTGTAAGATGGTGCTATGCTTCCAGTGAATTTGAAAGACCAGACTTCTAAATCTTAATGCATGACAAAAAGCTAGCTTTTCCCAACATGGTGGCCAGCTGCAACACATTTTAATCCTACCAGGTGAATATGTATGATCATTAGTGAAAGGTTTAGCACTAATGCTGGCTCTGGACTTTGGGAATAGGAATCTGTCAAGTATGTCACTTCTGCCACTGTTGAAATTGCTTGTATTGCTCTGTGTTTCATGCATATGGCAGTCTGTCTCTTGGCAGATGGAGAATCAACAGGCAAAAGACAGATGCCGCTGCTTCCCATTTCTTAGTTTTCTCATCCTGTCCACGTTTGGACTAAAAGGTGTGGGGTGGAGGGTAAGAGAACAGCAATGACAAAGAGACAGAAACTTTTGACTATAGATTCATTATTGGAGCGCTGATCTTGACCCATGCAACCATACAGTCATAGAAACATAGACATTTTCCGAAATGGAGACAGTTAAAACCCTTGGGGAGGTAGAGAGAGACCCAGAAATGATTTAATAGAGACAAGGAGAAAGGGGAAAGACAAATGGGGCAGATTGCTATTTATGATTTACTGAACTTAGTCCGTGGGCCACATAGGGTGACATTCAACTTCCTCATAACTTCCAGAGAGGCAACTATAAAAACCAAGCAATACAGCAGGATGATGGTTTTAAGTTGATGGGCCACATTAAACCAGTCAGCAGGATGATGATGAAGAAGAAGAAGAAGAGATGGAGGAGATTTATAGGTTGCCCAACTCCAGAATGAATCTAGGTGGCAAAGAGGGTGTCTGAAACAAAAGAAGTGACAGAGAAATGGACATGTGGGTGGCAGAAACAGAGAAAAGTGTTGTCTACTCAAAAGTTTGAGCTTTCTCATCACCAGCTTGCTGACCCCAAAGAATGCCCCTAATACACTGTAGTTCCAATGTGAGATGAAATTATGGAGGTAGGAGGTACACTCAGATAACAGGTATCAATTATTAACTGCGTCAGTTGTGATAGTCTTATCAAAATATGGACAACCTCTAGATGGCAACAAGCTATGGAAAACACTATCGCCTTGCTTTCATCCAAACGTTTGCAGCTCAGATTCAGTATGATAAATTCTACCTAACTAGGCACTGCAACCTGTTAGGTTCAATTTCTGAGATTTTGACTAGTGACTCAGAGTTTTTTTTAATGGGGTTAACCTGAAACTAAATCAGATCACACACAAACATTTTAAAAGCTTACATCTCTCGGCAGATATGGCTTCAATTGAAATAAGCCATTTTCCCCTCTCAGTTAGTGTCCTGCCAATTGCAGTATGAGAAATTATAATAATAGAGGATTACTAAGCATCTCTTTTTCAAAAAAACGGCTATAGTACTTTCAGAATTTCCAAGTAATAATAGGATATCTGCCCAAATAATAATGCTTCCTAATAAAAACGATCATAGGCTCTTAACCAAGCTTTTCCTTGCATCCCCTATGACAGGGGTCTCCAACCTTTTTTGCACCAGGGACCGGTTTCATTTTAAAGAAAATTCTGCGGACCGGCTGGCGTAGAGGAGGAGCGGGGGAGGAGGGGGAACTGGCGGCGCATGCGCACATGGGGGGAGTCAGCTCACTCGGCCCTCTAGGGCCTCCAACGGCACGAACGGCCACGCCTGCGCATGCACATGCAGGGGGGAGTCAGCTCACTCAGCCCTCTAGGGCCTCAAACAGCTGCGCCTGCGCATGTGCATGCCCCCCCCGCTGGCTCACTCGGCCCTCTAGGGCCCCTAGGGCCTCCAATGGCGTGAATGGCCGTGCCTGCGCTTTCCCACATCCGGCGCGCGCTCTGCCCAGGAGGCTGTCCCCTCCTCCCTCCTCCTCCTCTCCGGCCCTGCGGCCCGGTTCCTATCAAGCCGCAGACCGGCACCAGTCCACGGACCGGGGGTTGGGGACCCCTGCTCTATGAGACAGAAGAGACATGATGTTTGTGGGGGGGATTATTACCGCTAAGAAGATATGGTAGAACTTGTGACTAAACATTTATGAAACTGAGTTGGTTATTGCTTGTGCTCCCAGAAGGATTGGAGGCAGAGCCAATGCCACTGCTGATGTTGCTTTCATCGCCATCAACAGTGGCATCAACAGAAGAAGATGACCAACATACAGCGGGATTTTTCAGAACACTAAGTTACAAAAGAACATTCTGGGACAAGAACAAAGGACCTAAAAAGATCAGCTAACTCCAAAGATTCTTCAGCTATCAGAAATAAGAAGGAATAACAAGGCTTCCAACTCTCTCCTGGGTTGAAGGATGTGCCCAAAAACACACTCAGCAACATATGCCAACAAACTATGTTCAGCCATTGTAAACTATAATAATCTGTGTTTCCCACTGCCATCGTCTTTGTTGAAAACCTCATTTTGTTAGCAGCCTACTGCTTAAGAACTATTTTTCCTGAGACAGAGGGAGTCTTTTTCCAGCTAACCATATTATTTTATTGCAGGTTTTTGAATGTATGATTGAACTAAGCCTACAGGCACACTGACAAGGAATAGGAACAGCAGGTGTTGTCCCCTGGCAAGAGGATGCCCAGCTGGTGTTCAGCTGGCACATCTTGGCATGTTGTTTCTTTCTGTTGTGCTTTCCCTCCCACCCCTTTTCCTTTAGGAGAACAAGGCCATGCATATTAAACTATACTCCTTACATCTGAAAGTAACAAGCAAACAGTATGAGTTTTCACCCATAGTAGTTTAATATTTTGCAAGGAAAGATTAGATGACAAGTCAGGAACATTAGCATGGTATCTTTTTTTAAGGACATGATTTTTTCTTAAAATTAGATAAATCAAGTGGGAGATTTTAAAAAGGAGGTAAAAAGTGGAAACAATTCTGTTAACTGTACAATTCTAGAGGAATAGAAAACCAAATATGTTTTAATCTCATCCACTCCCACATTCTCTGCCATGCCAAGAGACTCGTAAAGAACAGTTTATATATTATGTAGCAGCAAATCCAAAATCCATCATAGGGTTTTTTTAAAGCATCTGCTTGATATTTTTGGATGTACACTTTAAAAAACTCTTCAGTAGATACCTAAAAATGTAATGCTTTATGTAATTTTAATTTTAAATCCAAAAAACATTGGAAGTTTGTCCATGGAAGTCCCACCATAAAAACAAGCATTATAATTTCCAATGTAACATGAATATAAATATAAAGTTCTAAATATTTTAAAATTTTATAAGTGAGAATTAGTTTTTCTTTTAATATTCATGCTTAAGTCAAATTAGATCCTTCTGTGAACTCCTGCATATTACAATGCTCCTCTAGGCACCACTAGGACTGCAGTGAGGTTTTCAGTACAGAGCAATATCAACTAACGATTTCCATGCTGTCATACATTAATGCAGGTTGTAAGATGTGTAAAACAGAGATTGGCTTTCACATATGTATCACTTGTTTGATCATGAGACTGATATAAAAATGGTTCCCTTACCCAAATGAGCATATTTGGAATGTATTTCCAAGTATGAATAAGATCTGCCCTGCAATGTTTTTAAACATCCTTTCAAACATCTAAAACTCTTGTTTCTAGACAACATATCTGGATTTTTAAAAACCAGAAAGGTTTTATTGCAAGAATAGAATAGAATAGAATAGAATATGGAAGAAACCTTGGAGGTCTTCTAGTCCAGCCCCCTGCTCAACCAGGAGAACTTATACCATTTCAGGTAAGTCTAGTTTCTTCTTAAAAACTTCCAGTAATGGAGTGCCCATGATTTCTGCAGGCAAACTGTTCCACTGGTTAATTGTCCTCACTGTTAGAAAGTTTCCCCTTAATTCCAGGTTGCTTCTCTCTTTGATTAGTTTCCAACCATTGTTTCTTGTCCTGCCCTCTGATACTTTGGAGAATAATTTGACCTTTCTTCTTTGTGGCAGTCCCTCAAATACTGGAATAGTGCTATCGTGTTGCCCCTAATTCTTCTTTTCTTTAGACTAGCAAACCCAAAACCTGCGGCCGTTCTTCATATGGGTTAGTCTCTAGGCCTTTGGTCATCTTAGTTTCTCTTCTTTGGACTTTTTCCAAAGGCTCAACATCTTTTTTTGTAGTATGGTGACCAAAATTGATTTTAGTATTCCAGGTGTGGTCTTATTAGGGTTTAATAAAGCAGCACTAATATTTCACATGTTCCTGATTCTATGCCTCTGTTTATACAACCCAGGATTGTATCCGTTTTTTTAGCTGCTGCTGCACACTGCTGGCTCATATTCAAGTGATCAACCACTAGGACTTCAAGGTCCCTCTCACAGTTACTGTTTTTGAGCCAGGTCTCGCCTAATCTGTACTTATACCTTTGATTTTTCCTGCCTAAATGTAAAACTTTGCTTTAAAATAACATTAACATTCATTTTGTTGGATAGGACCCCTTGTTCAACTTTGTCAAGATCCTGAGCTTGTCTTCTGAGATGTTGGCTATTCCTGCCAGTTTAGTATCATCTGCAAATTTGATGAGTTCCCCTTCTATTCCCTCATCTAAGTCATTTCTGAAGCTATTGAAGTGTAGTGGGCTTAAGACAAAGCCTTGTGGTACCTCATTGCTTACTTCTCTCCATGTGGATGTAGTACCATTAAGGACTACTTGTTGAGTATGGTTTAGTTAGCAGTTGTGTTTAAGAAGAGAGGAGCAAGGCTGATAACTAATAATTTTTCAAGGGCCCCATTTTCAGCTCATGTTATAATTTACACTAGAACTTTCTTGATTTATTGGAAAAGCTTGCAAGTTTTAGAGAAGGAGAGGCATTTTACTATACTGTAGAGCAGAAGGTTTACAACTAGACAAATGTCAGCTTAATTTCCTGACTGAGCCACATAACCTCTCATCTGAAACACTGGAGGTCTGTGCCAATCACTGACAATCCTCTACCCAATATTGGGGTAGAGGAACCTGTGATTTATCTACATGAAAGGATTTCTTAACAGGACACCTCAGAGGTCTCAAACCAGCCCTAGTACTTTTTCACAATCCTCTACGTCTTCTTTACTCTCTCTTGGACTTAAAATATACAACTTCTTTGTGAATAAGTCTTTCTCTGTGGAGTTGTTTCATCTGATAGTTGGCTTTGTTGTAGAGGCTGATTTCCCTGTTACCAGTGACTTGTTGGTTCTTCTGCATTTTTCATTTTGTTCTATTTGTAGTTTGATGAATCAGTAAATAAAACTGTTAGTCACTATTCTGGAGGCATTGCAATAATTAAAAATATTTATTTCAAGAAATTTTAAATATATTGAGGCATCTTTTCCCAGTGTATAATAAAGTACCCTGAAAAATATACATTAGGGAAAACATAGATCTTCTTTCATGTGTTTATGACATTCTGATGTCTATTCTTACTTTTGTGGGTAATTGATAATTACCGGTACATTTTTAAATTTACTTCAAAACTGACAATGTATTTATAGCTTGTTGGAAGTACATATAATAAGTTGTGTTTTTAAGATTTCTAAAAATGTGTGGCTTAGTATTTCATAACATAGCAGTTGTTAATCTTGCTTCATGTAGCTGCAACAGATACCTAGTAATGTTCAGTGGTAAAGAGAAAAATAAAGTACTACATTTTGGAAAACAGTGAATTGAATTGAACAGAACAGAACACAGCAGAACAGAACAAGTTAGACTGGAAGTAATCTCCAATGCAAAAATTAGAGCAACTACGGCACTGCTCTAAAAGTGTTTAGTTGGAGACTAGATATGTTTGCGTTAAGAAAGAATTTTCCCACCTTGCCAGACATACACTTCAAATACAGCATCATAAACTGTAGTAAATAGCTATTATTCTTGGAATAAACCATTTCTCTGTGCTGATCATCCAACAGAATGTGAGATCTTATTGAGTGCCCTCCAAGTTTGCCACCTGCGTAACTTTAATATTTAATTTCAATCTGTTAATTATATACTCAATGAATTAAAAGGAGGAACTAATCAACCTCAAGTGTTTAGTAATCATCTATTTTCCTTCTCGGCAGGTTATTTTTCTGATTTCATTTAATATTTCCAACAACATTTTATTGCTCCTCCAGTTGGAGCAGATGGGTGAGGTTGCAGCCTTTTGGTAATAGCAAGCTTGCACAGGCAACAATTTCTCCCACTTGGTCTCTTATTATGACTAGCGCTACATATTAATGAGATTGAAATGCGCAGTAATAATAACATCACCAGTAACATGAACTTGTCTTCACAACAAGAAGTTCCATCAAAAAAGAAAGAACCATCTGTAATTAATATTGATTAATCTTTTTTTCTGTTTTCCATTTTCAATACTCTAAGTCAGGGGTCCCCAATCTTTGCAACTTTAAGTCTGAAGGACTTCAGCTCCCAGAATTCTCCAGCCAGCAAAGCAAAATAATCTGGTTGAACAAGAATTAGGCATTGCTCAAACAAGTAAGAAGAACATTTTCTTTTGTGAAGCCCTTTAGATGTCTGTGATTGAAATATACATATCCATCCCTTTAATATATCCAAGTACTCAGATATGTTTACATATTTCATGCTTTTGGGCCAGCCTCAAATTAAGATTAACATCATCTTGCTTCAAAGTTTAGGTCAGAGGCCCTGAAAAAAACATTTTCTTTATTGGAAATGGTGACCCTTTGAGAGCTGTACACATTTCACTTAAATGTATGTCGATTAATGTACATTCAAAGTGACAATAAAGTTATTCTAAGTCTAAACCTAAGTCTCAGAAACAGACACTAACGCAGTCAAGTTCTCGAGCCCAGGGGTCTCCAACCTTTGCAACTTTAAGTCTGAAGGACTTCAGCTCCCAGAATTCTCCAGCCAGCTTTACAGTAACTAAATGTTAGACGGTCAATAATTTTTAAACTATGTTATATAAACATCACTTATTGAAATTTTTCACAAGAGCCATCTGCTGGTAGGAATAAAACCAGTTTGCTCCAGACAGCCGTCATATCTGTACTGTATTTAATTGAGGGGGGGAAATCCCATTGCATTTTGTGGCAATTTCTTTCTAAGTCAGCATGCATGGACTGCACAGTACTGATGTAGTAATTAAGAGATAATTCATTATTGCAATTGGAAAATCAGTCTGAAGAAGCAATTCAGACTCTGGTTTCTGGGAAGTTTTTGGTTAACCTCTTTAATTTAACCTCTCCCTCTACAAAATAACAGAGGCAGGTGTCAGACACTCCTTTCAATAAGTCAGGTCAGTTCCATATAACTGTGCAGCTGTTCTTGGTTTACCCCCTCATCTTCCTTCTGTCTCTTCCTCTCTTTAAGCCACATTTGAGTGCGGCTGTTAATGCGGCACCTAATGCATTATGTAAGAAGCACTGCGCCAGCTTGCTTACCCAGTGCAGAGGTCCAATGCAGACCTTGGCGGCCAGGAGAGGGACGGTGGGATCCGCAGGACGTAGCTTTGCACATTCTCTGAGCACTGAGACAGCATGAGCAGACTGGACAAGGGAGGAAGGAGAAACAAAAGAGGGAAAGGATAAGATGGTCAGACAATGCTCAATAAGTCGCACAAAGGTTATTTATGCCAAATGCTTCTTCTTCCAGAGGACGTGTTTCTTGTTACCTGAATATTGAGATTTAGATTGGCTCTCAAAGCACATCTTTTGTTTTTGAAGTCTACTTGCCTCCTGAATCCCACAGATCAGTGGGTGTTCAGATCAGGTATGGTTTTTGAAAAGCATGAAGCGAATAGTGGGCATCTATTCAGTGATAACTCTGTATTATATCATTAGGTCTGTTTTACAGCAGGCCCCTAACAAAGGAAGAGCTTCAGTTGTATTGACCAAAAGCATTGGTCAATACGTAGGATTTCTGCAATATCGGTTTATTTACAAATGTAAATATAGGTAGTCCTCGACTTACAATAGTTCTCTTAGTGACCATTCAAAGTTACGACGATACTGAAAAATGTGACTTATGACCATTTTACACACTTGGCAACTGCTTGACAACTGCTTACACACTTGACAACTGCTTGACAATGGATGCTTGCATTTAGGACGGTAGCTGTGTCCTGGGGTCATGTGATCACTTTTTGCAGCCTTCAATGAGGAAAGCAGATTCACTTAATAACCATGCTACTATGCAGTGCAACCATACTTAATAACCATGCAGTGATTCACTTAACAAACGTGACAAGAAAAATTACAAAATGGGACAAAATTCACTTAACAAGTTTCTCACTCAACAACAAAAAATTTGGGCACAATTGTGGTGATAGGTTGAGGACTTGCTCTACTGAGAGTGAAACAAGAGGTAGGTATCCTAACAAGTTACAACCTGGAGCTAAAAAGTAAAACGGTATTTGTCTCCTAGACTAGTGTTTCTCAACCTTGGTAATTGTAAGATATGTGGATTTCAATTCCCAGAATTCCTCATCCAACATGTTGCCTGGGGGATTCTGGGAGTTAAGTCCACACATCATGAAGTTGCCAAGGTTGAGAAACACTGTCTTGGACCCTCAAGACACTGTGCTAAACAGTCAAGAAAGAGAAACCTGATTTACAGCAGTGCCCACAACAAGGGGTGGGTTCCAGCTGGCATTATTTATTTATTTATTTTATTTTTTCACATTTATAACCCGCACCCATCTCACCATAAAGGGACTCGGGGCGGCGAACAGAGATTTAAAATCAATTATACATAAATACAAAATATTATTAAATAATAACGAAATTAAATCAATATCCTGCTTAACTTAAAATAAGTTTAAATTTAAAACCCAAATTACAGTTTTTATTCGTTAAAAAATAATGGGTGTGGAGTAGGTCATGCTAGGCCGGCCAGATGAAAATAATAAGTTTTTAGGTGCCGGCGAAACAAGCGGAGGTCTGTGATGGAATGGAGGTCGGAAGGTAGGCCATTCCAGAGGGTAGGGCCCACCACAGAGAAGGCCCTTCCCCTGGGAACCGCCAACCAGCATTGTTCGGTCGACGGCACCCGGAGAAGACCCTCTCCCTGGGAGCGAGTCGGTCGAAGGGATGTATGGGGCAGAAGACGGTCTCGAAGGTAGCTAGGCCCTGTGCCATGGAGCACCTTGAATATGGTCATCAAAACCTTGTAACGCACCCGGTAGGTCACAGGTAGCCAGGGCAGCTCGCGCAGGAGTGGTGTTATGTGGGAATGTCTTGAGATTCCCATGATCACCCGCGCTGCCGCATTCTGGACCAACTGCGACCTCCAAGTGCATCTCAAGGGGAGCCCCATGTAGAGAGCGTTGCAGTAGTCCAGACGAGAAGTCACGAGTGCTTGAGTGACTGTGCGAAGGGCATCCCGGTCCAGTAAGGGGCGCAATTGACGGACCAGGCTTGCTCCTATGTACGCTTTGTGCACACACATGCGCATGCACAGTGCGATTAAAATTGTTCTGCACCAGCGTAGAATTGAAAAACAAGATGGCACCGCCAACCAGGGAACCAGTTTGGGGGCGTGGCAGGACTGGGTCGCTACTGGTTCCAGCGACCCAGGCCACCAAACCACTACCGGTTCCGCCAAACTGGTCCGAACCAGTAGGAACCCACCACTGCCCATAACCTATGGTCAATAAGTCAAGATGATGGCTGGGATGATGCAGTCAAAGCTCCAGTTGGGGTTTTTTTATGTTAATTGTGATGAGAAGATAAGAAACAATTTAAAGTTTAATTGTACCACCTAGCACTGCCATATAGGCTTGTTTGATCATACCCTGAGGATACCCCAGTGGTCTACTTACACATCCTCCAAGTAATGTACAATATCTACACAACACATAAACACAGCTCCCTTTTCAAGCTAGGTACAATATTCAGACCAGTTCCTCTCTTGCTGGATGCAAAACAAGTCTGCCAAATATTTTTTTTTCTAAAAGTAGGAAGTCCTCTTTCATTTGCAGCCGTGAATTTATAGTATTGATTTCTCAATACTAGAGATGAGAAGATGGAGTCATAAAAGCAGCAAGTAAAGGAACCAGACAATCCTGAAAACTCTTGACAGTGAAGCACAAGAAAGATGTCACTGTGAACTTTATGGCAAAAGATTACTTGACACACGAAATGGTGTCCTATCTTACCCAGTTAAAGAAAAAAGCAGACTCTTGGAGATTTATACTGTAGATCAGTGAATATCAAAAATTCGTACTATGTACCAGTAAATGTCATAAACGATCCCCTTGGAGCTTATCAGTATGTCACAACAAACACTATTGATTCTAAACAAGCAAAATTACTGCTATTATAACGTATGTTTGTTTTTTTGTTAGCCACTCAGTCACCAAAGCAACTGTAAGGCTAAACAAGAAAATAAGGATTAAAAGCAGAAATACAACAATGTATGAAACAGATACAGGGGACCATGTCAAGGAACAAAATTAGCATTTAAAAAGCCATCTCCATGGAGGTTATAAATCACTCTTTCCCAGGTTCTACCAGAAAAGCTAAAAATCATTAGGGTAAGGGCTATATGGATTGAAGGAGGGCTGCTATTCCGAAGAACAGAGGCACTTACAAAAATATGTGTGTTGCTTGGACCTACAAAAGAGTATCACTTCATTGCCGTCCACTAGGCAATGCCAGCAGGCGACGCCCAGGGGAAGGGCCTTCTCTGTGATGGGCCCGACCCTTTGGAACAACCTACCCCCTGATATTAGAACTACTACGGACCTCCGCTCTTTCCGCCAAAAAGTAAAGACATATCTGTTCCATCAGGCCGGCCTGGTCTAATCTATGTTCCTCGTCCCAGTATATAGCTTAAATTGTTTTAATTAGGTTTTAATTGGGATACAGTTTTAATGTTTTATAAATTTTAGTACAGGGTTAATTATTTAATTCAGTTTTAATTATGTATTTATTGTAATGTTTTTAGATGCTCTTAATTTTTCTGTACACCGCCCCGAGTCCCTTCGGGGAGAGGGGGCAGTTTAGAAATGTAATACATTATTATTAATTATTATTATTATGATTATAGTTGGAATCTGGTCCATGGTAATCCTTCTAAATCTCACTTACTGGCCATAAACCACTAGAGTAAGGCAGTCAGATCCCCAGCTATGCATTGCTTTATAGATGAATACTAGCACCTTGAACTACACCTGGAATGAAATGGTAACCATTGCAACTCATGAAGTAGAAATATTGCATGGTATGCCCAAAACTACTCATATCACTGCATTTTGGGTGACATGAAGCTTCTAACAGATCTTCAAGAAGAGTACAGTACATTGCAATAATTCAAACAATGGCTAAGCCAAACAATGGCTAAGATTTCTCCTAATCTCCCTTGGATTAGGAGAAAGGCCTCCTAATCCAAAAAAGAGCATAACTGGCAGACCAAATGTATTTGTGCAAGTATCATTTTGGCCACACCTTCAAGCAATTGTTGCTTTTTAAGCAATTGATTTTCAGCACTGATAACAGGATTCTTTCTAGTCAGTCTTGCTAGTGTTGAATCCAAGTCTGTTCCTCCCATACAGACCCAAAGAGCCTCCAGGCACAGGAACAGGGCCTTGACAGTTTCACCTCTTCAACCTGGTTTTGAGATATACAGTTGTGTATCATTTATATATTGATGATAGTTGAATAAGTGCTGTCAAATAGCCTTGTCTACCAATCATAATACCATAGATATTAAATAGGATTGGGGAGAATGTTAAGCAACAAGAAACCCACAAAGCAAGGGCCCTTGGGCTCAAGGTCTCCTCCCCAACACCACCTAAAACCAGTCCTGATGGAAGAGAACCAGCATCCCCCGACTCCCAGAATTTGCTCAAAAGGAGAACATGCTCAATGGCATTAAAAGCTGCTAAGTGATCAAGTAGGATCAGAAGAATCACACCACATCTACCCTGGTCCTAGCAAAGGTCAAGGACAATTAATGCTGCTTTGACATTGTACTCAGGCCTGAATCTTCATTGAAAAGAAGAGGTTGGAAACTAGTTAAAACATATCTAGTGCTGCTGGGTAAAGCAATGCCTTCTTGAGGTATTGTGCTGCTTCTAACAAGCCAAGGTAAATTACCTCCACTTTCACCTGTGGGAAAAGTTTACCATCATGCAAACCCAAGTGGTACTTCCCGATGATGAACCTAACAATCCTGAGGAGTTTCTCAAAACTCACGAACTCTTTACAAGTAGTCAAGCAAGTCTCTATTGTGGCCAACTCAATAGGACCTATTCAGCTGAAGTCCAACTTGGAATAGCTCTTAGTGATTTTATTCATCAGATCTGTAGAATATTCTTCACAGTGGTCCTTAAGATGTTTTTCTTCCTCTAAAAGGGTCCAGGCAATGCTTTGCTATCTCTATACAGGAGAGGAATTAATAAATTATGTGCCATGTGGTACTTCTTAGCCTTGAATGGGTTGAAATCAGATCATTGTTACATATTATTCCAGTTATGAATGCCATCTGCTTGCCTAAGTTGCTTTCCAAGCTTCAAGTTCAGACATTCACAATTCACATCCCAAGAAGGAGAGCAGCCCCTTAGAGCTTGTGCCTTAGAGCTTGTAAAAATCGGGAGAGTTGGGATCAGCAGATAAACAGACCAATAACTGTATTTAAATACCTGGTCATTTAATTTACTTAACATACTTAATGATTCTCAAATGTGTACTGAGATTTACCTGGAATTTCTGACTAAATCCCTGTAGTGTATCTACTGTAAGCATAAACCAAAATCTTATATCTATATTATATCAAAAGATTGCAAATGCTGGCAGATTTTAACTTTTGAAACTTGCTCACAAGAACATTAAAGTATATAACTATAAATGGTACATTTGCAGATAGAAACAATTCCAGGACAAACTACAGGAATGCATGGGTTTCCCTTTATACACTGGAGTTAGTTTTGAGTTTTATTTGATTTATATCCCGCCCTTCTCCAAAAGGACCCAGGGCGGCGCACAGGAATTTAAAATAACATATAAATAATACAAAATACAAAATTTAAAAACCTATTAAATATCCAAACCTGCGCTAAAACCAATTAAAATCCCCCATTTTAAAACTATCTAATACTAGTCACAGCGGGGGCTATGTTAGGCCGGCTTGATGAAACAGGTGTGTTTTTAAACACTGGCGGAACAGGCGGAGGTCGGTAATGGTACGGAGTTCAGGGGGTAGGTCATTCCACAGGGCAGGGCCTGCCACAGAGAAGGCTCTTCCCCTGGGTGTCATCAGTCGGCATTGTCTGGCCGACGGCACCCTGAGAAGGCCCTCTCTGTGGGAGCGTATCAGTCTAAGGGATGTATGGGGCAGGAGACGGTCTCGCATATAACTAGGTCCCGAGCCATGGAGCGCTTTGAAGATGGTCGTCGTTGTGTGTGTCCATCCCCTTGGTTGGGTTAATGTGCTCTCCACATTCTGCTTTGAGTATCTATAAATCTTGTTCTGATTTGCGGCCAGATGGTGGTGTCCTGATTTAGAATATGCCTTCTTAGAATATGGTAAGCAAAGTTACTAGTTAAACCCGGTAAGCGTTGCTATCTTCCCACTCTCTTAATAGTTCCAGCAGTAGGAAACCATCTTCCAATCCTGACATTACCATGCATTATTAATAGTTTTCCCATCTTGCTTTTTTAAGGTCCACAAAAAGTAAGATAGAAATATAATCGACTCATTCAAACTCTGGTGCTGGAGAAGGCTGGTGCTGAGTATTCCTTGGATAGCAAAGATGACTAACAAGCAAGTACTGGAGCACATAATATCAGACGTGTCACTGGAAGACAGAATCACAAAACTGCATCTCACCTACTTTGGCCATGTCATGCAGGGGAATTCATTGGAGAAAGCAATTATCTTTGGAAGAGTAGCAGTAAAAGGGAACCAGGCCATGACGGTGGCTAAACACCAGTGATGCCTGTTAAATCAGTGTTTACTGGGCAACGCTCCAGCCCATTATCTACCAGCTTGTTTTGAAGCCCTTTGTTGGGCATCTCTTTCACCCTGCAGGTACCAGGCAGCCAGTGCATATCCTGCCTGCTCACCTTCCAGACAGGAAGAAAGTGTGGGGTTCAAGGCAGTCCCAGGTAACCAACTGACACAGGATTCATCTTGCTCCCTCTGATATACCTGAGAGTGCTGCCACTCAGCAACATGGGCAGGGAAGTTCAGCAGATTGCTCTTTCTCTTAAATTGCCACCGATCAAGGGGAAAAGTTACTTTAAACCCAAGATCAAGTTAAACCTGTCTCAATTGTGGGCTGAGAATAATATAAAGGCATCATCAAAAACACACTGCAGAATAAAAGAGATTGCCAGGAAATGCTCATACTGTGCTTTATAAGTAGGAAAAACGAGTGAGGAAATTGGCAAAATGTGCCTATCCTTGGAACTATCACATATGTGATTAAAAAAAAGGTAGGCTGAACAATACCATTCTGAAATCTAATTGTTTCTTTCCTTTCCTACCTCCTCGGTTATTTAGTTCACATTATATCATAACCCTCCCTCCTCTTCCAAGTCTTTTAAATATTCAATTTGTTCAGCCTTCATTGGAGTGTTTTGAAGGCTTGCTCCATTCTTAAGATCTTTTTTCCGTTAGTGATGGGAGGAAGTCTTCAGTTTTAGAATTCGTTATCCTTCTTTTTCGTCTATTGCAGTGTTTCCCAACCTTGGCAACTTGAAGACGTCGGGACTTCAACTCCCAGAATTCCCCAGCCAGCATTCGCTGGCTGGGGAATTCTGCGAGTTGAAGTCCCGACGTCTTCAAGTTGCCAAGGTTGGGAAACACTGGTCTATTGTGTGAGAGGGAAAACCTATTTCCAGCTATGTAAGCCACGACGCGCATTGCTTGAGTTTCAGGAATAAAGCAAATGTTTTTTAAACACAAAAAAATTCTTTCTTTATATTCAAATCAACTCAATGAAGCCATTTTTAATTGGCTTCTGTGATACTGAATACCAACTGGGCCGATCAGTATATGTACATGTGCGTAATCTACTGTATGTGCAAATGATCTTGTCTGATACTAGAATGAGTGAAAGACAATCATATACAGTATGAGCTATATATTAGAATAACAATAGAGCACACTCTATTGTGCGGGCTCTAAATAATCAGATAATTAAAATGTTTGTATTTCTCCGTCAGTCTGTGGGTGGAAAGTACATTGTTTGCAAAGTTCACTGCAAGATAGTAATAATTAGACTTATTAGTGATTAGACTTTAAACCACAGAAGAATCTCAATACAGTACAAGGTTTTTTAAAACCTAGACACGGATTTCATATTAGGATCCCTCTGATTAATGATGAGATGGATTTTATCAATTCATTTTTAAAGTCAAACATTGGACTTTAGTCAATTTTGGATTGCAATGCTTGCTTTTAATTTGTCACATCACACCTGAAATTCCTTCCTCCACAGTAGTTGAAAAAAGAAAAGTGGCCTATACTTGTAAGGAGGGATTTGATAGTTGTTTGTTTTTTAAAGGAAGAAGTCTGCTGGATCTGATAAAAAAACTATGTCGGCCAATATTCCACAGTAGCTAACAACGATGGTTCTGTTAAGAAATAAGTAGGTCATGTGGGCAAGAGCCATTTCAGCTTCAAAAACTAGTGTTCAGAGATAGATTGCTTTTCATTCTGAGGACACCAGGAGGTCATAGTTAATAGTAGCCATCTTTGCAACATTCTGCCCCTAGAGGCATACTCAAAATGTCCTTAAACTAGAAAATCTGGGAGTTATAATCCAAGAAATTCAGAAAGACTTTAGATTAAAAAAGATGGGAATGTATGTACACTGATCATACACACCTCATTACAATATCATATTTTGGTTAATGTCAATATGGTTTTGGTACAGATTTGCCACTACATGTAGCTGATGGGAACAAACAAAACGACTATTTTAATGCTCTTTGTTAAGCAACCACACAGACCCCTGCATAATTTGCACATTCTAATGTGTACTGATATTCCATATTCGTTGTTCAACTCACAGGCTACAATCCAGGCACTGCAGCAATGGCTTTACCTGGATCACAATGATTTTGCTGATATATTTTTTTCCAGGCAACTTTGGAAATCTCCATGTGGTGTGCAGTGTTAAAGAGGAATCTCCCTCCTTATTATACATGTCCCTGGTCTTCTTGCAAAAATATTGGGCCGCATCTTCTGGTCTAATTGAACTTTGTACGTCTATTGATTTAAGATTTGGTTACAATCTTAACTTCTTTCCCTGCTTGTGCTATTTCAGGAGCTTTCTAAAACCTTCACATCCTTCAGGGCTCCTGACTGCAATGCAAAGACAAATGTTTCTTTTTCTTTTTTCTTTTTCATCGGGTTACTTAGCAACCGCAGTAAGCTTTTGTAAGGAGAGTAACAGAAGGAGCATCCCAAATCAAACCCCACCCTTACTGCTGCAGCACTGAAATTATTACACACACACACACACCTCTTTAATGGTGTAGAAGACTCTTGCAAGACTGGTAAATATCAAGATAGATAGTTTGTTATGCATTATGATCACCTTTTTGAGCAATTTCATTTCTGCCATAGACATCAATGTCATTGTTGTTTTTGATGATGATGATAACAATACTGTATATGTAGCTGATGTTACCTGTGTATGTTAAATAGGGCAAGAAATGAACTTTGGATGTACAGCAGCACAGGTAGTACTTGACTTACCACAGTTCATTTAGTGACTGTTAGAAATTACAATGGCACTGAAAAAAGTGACTTATGACTGTTTTTCACACAATTGTTGCACTCCGCTCCCCCCCCCCTCCCCAGGGGTCTCATGATCAAAATTCAGATCCTGGCCACTGATCCATATTTCTGAGGGCTGTAAGATCCTTGGGTCATGTCTGTGATCTTCTTACAAGCAAAGTCAATGGGGAAACCAGATTAACCTAACAACCATATTACTAACTTAACAAATGCAGTGATTCACTTAACAACCGTGGCAAGAAAAGTCATAAAACGGAGCACAATTAACTTAACAACTGTCTTGCTTAGCAACATAAATGTTGGGCTCGATTGTGGTCGTAAGTTGAGAACTACCTATATGGTGATACCTGGATTTGAATAGGGGGAAGTGAATCCAACTTTCCCTGTTCCAGCCCTAAAGCTGTATATAGCCTAGGTCAGGTGTCCCCAACCCCTGGTCTGCAGCATGCCAGCAACTGGGCCACACAAACAAGCAGAGCCCCATCCGCAGGATGCAGGCAGCACATGAAACCACACCCCATCCGGTCCATGGAAAAACCTCTCTCCACAGAACCAGTCCCTGGTGCCCAAAAGGTTGGGGCCACTGGTCTAGGTTTAAGCATGGGTGATAAAACTCAGGTCAAATTGATTTAATTACCAATTCTAATCTAATAGGTGGGGAAGTTGTGGGTTCTCACAAGTGAATTACAACACTCAGCATCCCACTCACCTAACTTTCTAGAATAGGAGCTTGAAGTCAACAACATATGGAGAATCACAGAATTCTCCAGAATCACAATATATGGATTTCTGGGGGTGCGATGCCTGAGCTGATAACACCCTGGACTTGTTGACTGGAAGGTTGGCAATTCGAGACCAAGTACTGCCTGATGGAGTGAGCTTCCATTACTTATCCCAGCTCCTGCCAACCTAGCAGTTTCAAAGTACCTAAATCCAAACAGATAAAAAGGTAGCACTGGTGGGAAGATAACAGTGTTCCATACACCTTCATTGTACAGTCAGCAGGCCACATGACTATGAGAACCTCTTCAGACAACACTGACTCTTCGGCTGTAAATTGGAGATGAGCACCATCCCCTAGTGTCGGACACAACTAACAGGGGAAAGCTTTATCATCACTTTTTTTTAACCTTTGTGATTTCCAGTCGGTCTTGGCTCCTGGGGACTACCTGGAGAAGTCCCTGCAGTTTCTTGGCAAGGCATTTTCAGAAGTGGTTTGCCCTTGCCTCCTTCCTAGGGCTGAGAGACTGTGACTAGCCCAAGGTCATCCAGTTGGACTTTTTGCCTAAGACGGGACCAGAACTCACACTCTCCCAATTTCCAACCTGGTGCTTTAACCATTATACCAAACTTTCTTGTTATATATACCTTTCCTTTCCAGTGAATGTGGATGTGCATACATGCACACCTCTACCAGCAGCTGAGGAATAGACATCATGAATCTGCCACAGTGTACTCTATCCATGAAAGCATATGTCATAATACATTTGTTAGTTTTTAAAGCTGTTTTTACAAAAATTATGTCGCAGTCTTTGAATACCAACATGCTCTGTCAAACTATATTAAATTTCAGTGGAGCTCCTCAATTTTGTATAACACTATATTTTTTTAATAAGACCAGGAGTTGAAAGTGAAATAAACAGAGGCAATAGATTGCAGAGAAACCTCATGGTACTTTTTCTGTGGAATATTCTTTGCCAAAATTGTAATAGCATGGCAAACATCAGCTAGGAACTGTTTGATTCTCTCACCCACGCAAAGCCTTCAAGTAAACAAGATATAGGCAAGAGCAGAGCATCTATTTGCAAATCCTCCTCTTCATGTTGCCCAGAAAATATTTCAGGAGTCAGTTGAATGAGGCTGTCTTCTTTGCTGTCTTATTAAGAGATATTGACAGAGAAGCAGCAGTACTGCAAATCATCAGATGCTATGTTATCAATTAGAGTGGGTAATGCTAAACATCAATATAACACAAGACAGGGTCCATCTTATTCATCCACTTTCCCACAGTGACCAGCTAGATGCTCCTTCAAAGGTCTCAAGTAGAACAGGTGAGTATTTATTTATTATTTATTTATTTGTTGAATTTATATAACCGCACCCTCTCCCCGAAGGGACCCGGGGTGGTGCACAGGAAATTAAAACAGACAATATCACAATATAAATAATTAAAACCAAATTAAATAAATTATCCCTGTGCTAAAATTTAAAAATATTAAAACATAATCCCATCTTAAAACAAAATTAAAACAATTTATGGTACACACTGTAGGCTAGGTAAATAACTTAGGCCAAGCCGGCCTGATGAAACAGGAGTGTCTTTAATTTCTGGCGGAAGGTGCGGAGGTCCGTGGTTGTTCTGAGGTCAGGGGGTAGGTCGTTCCAGAGGGTTGGGCCCACCACAAAGAAGGCCCTTCCCCTGGGTGTCGCCCGCTGGCATTGCCTGGTGGACGGCACCCGAAGTCCCTCTCTGTGGGAGCGGATCGGCCGCAGGGATGTATGGGGTAGGATGCGGTCTCGCAGGTAAACCCACTTTAACTCCCATATTGATATTAGAATATGGAACCAGTCTCCTGAAGGTAATAATTATGCCATCATATTGCTACCAAGGTGGTATTCAGCAGGTTCTGACCAGTTCTGGAGAACCTGTAGTGGAACTTTTGAGCAGTTTGGAGAACCGGTAAATACCACCTCTGACTGGCCCCTTCCCCATCTATTCTCTGGCTCCGAGTCCCCGCTGATCAGGAGGAAATGAGGATTTTGCAGTACCCTTCCCCTGCCACGCTCACCAAGCTACACTACGCCCACCAAACCACACCCACAGAACCGGTAGTAAAAATGTTTGAATCTCACCACTGTACCAATAGCATTAACCTTGTGATGGAATGCAGTAAGAAAGTGAGAGTGAAGACAGCCCTTCCCTAATAGTTCACAGAGTATTTTGTAGATAGTAGAGTCCACAGTTTGGTAAGATTTTGTCTACAGATGTGAAACAATAAAGAATTTAGTTGGAAGGAATCATCACGTGTTTTGGGTTTGACAATCCTCTATGAATTTGTCCCATCCCATTTTAAAGGTTAAACTGGTATTATCACTTCATCTATGTAGTTTATGCTCTGTGAGAGGTTTTTTCACCTTTTCTCTGTGAATCCCCAATCATTCAGTTGTTCTGATGACCCTGGATTGTAATATGATTAAAAAGAAGAAAAGCTGCTTGCTCATACTGTGTATCATTTTATAAACATCGAGAGTATCATCTCGACTTTTACTCATTTTTTATCTGAACTGAAGCAGCACCATATATGTAATTTCTCTGCTGCAATGTCCAAATTTAACATCCAGAAATCATGAAGGGAATTAGAATGAGACAGAATTAAAGCATTACCAAATTGGTGGGGTTGATGTTTTTAGAGAACAGTGAACCAAGTTAGAAATATTCACGTCTGCTCTGCCTCCTCAGTTTCACACCTCTCAGCAAGCTTTACCCTTCCTGAGATTTTGCTGCTTGTCAATCATCCACAAAGTTGCAAATTATTTTGGCTTTTTCTCCCCTGAAAGATGCCAGTTAGTTCTGCTAACCTGCCTTTTCTTGTAGCCTTCCCCCTTTTCCTTCTTGCTAGCACCCTGTCTTTTTTTTTTTTTTTTTAAAGGAGAAATCAGAAAAAATACAACAATAACTACTGGTTCCAATTTGTTGGAAATGAAATGTTATCTATCTCTCCACCTTAGCTACCTCCAGGTTATGTAATGGTCCAGCCGGTCTCTTCCTGAATTAGGCAGAGGAAGAGAGACAGGATATGTAAGGAAGAGTCCTTGACAGAAGATAAGTGCCCTACTCAGTATAACTGGGCAACCTGATCTCCTTTGCTAGCAAAGAAGAGAATATCCTTGACACTTTGTACAACTGAGAACACTGGAAGTTGAGTCACGGCAACGGGACTTCTTTTTCTTTTTGGTTTCACTGCTTCTGAGAATGGAGCTTCTTGGAAAAGCAGTAAAAAGTTTCAAACCAAAAAGAAAGAGAAGTCCAGTTGCCATGACCCAACTTCCAGACAACAATACCTGGATGGTTGAGAATCTTCATTGACACAGCTGAGAACAATAAAGTAGGGATCACATTCTTTCTGCTTAAGGTATTATGGGCTGGGCACATGACCAACAACTACTATTAAAAATACAACTTATCATTATTCCTAAGGTAAAGATTCCCCTCGCACATATGTGCTCGTCATTCTGACTCTAGGAAGCGGTGCTCATCTCCATTTCAAAGCCGAAGATGTCTCCGGGGTCATGTGGTCGGCATGTCTAAATGCCAAAGGTGCACAGAACGCTGTTACCTTCTCACCAAAGGTGGCCATTATATTTCTACTTGCATTTTTACATGCTTTTGAACTGCTAGGTTGGCAGAAGCTGGGACAAGTAATGGGAGCTCACTCCATTACGCGGCGCTAGGAATTCGAACCACTGAACTGCTGACCTTTCTTATCAACAAGCTCAGCATCTTACCTACCCACTGAGCCACCACATCCCTGTATATTATTATTATTAATGCTATATTATTCTAATAAGAACAGGAATAGCATCTATGAGTAGATAATCTTAAAATCTGTAAAATCTTATTTTATGGTTTTACTGTGTCGCTATTATTGTTCTCACCAAAAGTGATTTTACTTTTCAAAGGCCCATCGATGAATTCATAAAGAAAACAAATTTGAACCTTGTTATTAATTTGCCTCATTATTTCATTTACATTTCTCAAATATGTTTATATATTGTGACTCAAAGCATCTGACTGATTTCTCATTCAAATAAAATGAATATTATTTGGATCTTGCTGATACCGACTTTCTGGCTAACCCTGGAATACTAATATGAAGAGATTTAACAAAATAGCTTTAGGGTTCCTTAGAGGCATATTATTGCATGCATCAGTGGTCATGATGCTAGGATGATCAGAGTTGTGCATTTGGAAGATGGTAATCAGAATTCCTACAATTGGGACTAGCAACTCAGTCAGTAAGCAAGTGGTCACTAAGTGAAGCCATGACTGTGCTTATGATCTTACTTCAGCTTTCCTTTGCTTTAAAGACCTGTGGAGGTTGTAGGTGTGAGGATTGGTTGTAAAGTTATTTTTTCATCACAGATATTTGTCCTAATTGTGAATGGTTGCTAAATGAGACAGTTGAGAAACAAAGTGTATGTGTACTCTAAGCAAGTGGCTAACTGAAGCTGGGCCTGGAAGAAGGATATGTAACAGATTAACAGAGTTGGAAGGGATCTTGCAGGTCTTCTAGTCCAACCCCTTGCCCAAGCAGGAGACCCTAAATCTGCCTCTACCTAGGATTGAACTCACAACCTCCTGATTGGGAGGCGAGAGCTCCACCTCTAGGCCAATTTATATCTCTTTGACTTGTAATGCAGTAGCTATTGAAAAATACAGGGATGCTATCTTTTAGAATGATACATTTATATAGGTACTGTAGGTAGGGTAAATCTTGATAATCATCTAATCAACCTCAGTGGTCAACTCAGCAATGCTGGATATCATCTTTGATAGATAATGTCCACTTCTTTTTAAATATTTCCAGTAATGGATTGCTCATCATTCTCCAAGCTAGCCTGAATCAAATAAAAAACTGAAGGTCATGGTTAATTTGAACGTAAAGAACAAGTGCTTAGCTCTGCCTCTAAGCTGTGCTTGTTGAACAGGATGGTAGAAAGGAAGAGAAACAGTGTCCATATTTCTCTAGGCTTGGTAAAATCGATTGATAACAAGGCCACTTTCTTTTCCCATTTTTGTGTCTTCCATTGTGTCTTTAAAAAAAAAAAGATCGCAGTGAAGTTTTAAAGTTTTATATCAGTTTAGTTGTTAAGGGTTTTTTTCTTTCTAGCTGTCTGATTTGTATTTATATATAGAGATTCCAGTAGAATACAAAATGTAATAGTTATATACATGTCCTGTAGACCCTATAATACTGTGACAGTTCTTCTAAGTATGCTGGAGATCAGAAAAATCCCTAGCATACTTAGCAGTATCTTTAAAAAGAAATATATGATTTTATCCACACATTTGACATATACATTATCCACACATTGTACATGCCTCAAACTATTCTCTTTTGCAGTAAGCAATGTTAGGTAAAGTGCAAAAGACGACAAGAAGTTATAGAAAAAATAACTAAATCTAGCTGGTAGCAATATTAATCACTGTAACTCTCAGTATCTTCCTATTGTTATCAACCATCCTTCTCTCCATGATGTCCACACATTATGTCTTATGATATTCTATATTGCTCTTTTCTCATTCAATGACCAATTTTCACTACCAGATTCATGCAAAACATTCCGTAATTTAATTCTGTTCATTTACCTTATATTTGATCTAAACCAGGGGTCTGCAAAGTTGGCTCTTTTAAGACTGGTGGACTTCAACTCCCAGAATTCCCCAGCCAGCTATGCTGGCTGGGGAACTCTGGGAGTTGAAGTCCACCAGTCTTAAAAGAGCCGACTTTGCAGACCCCTGATCTAAACCAACAAACGTATTACATAAGATTTATGCATGTCTCAATGCCTTGGTGAAGAATAAAGTCTGGCTGGTGCATCCCCCCAAACTTTGCTTCTCAGAAGCCCCCTGGAAAGGTCATAAATGGGGGACCACATGAGCCCAGCATGCAGCAACTGTTGGAAATAAATGGCAGTTCCCAAACATCCAATTTTGATCATATGATCATGGAGACATTGCAACAATCAGTGTGGACAGCAGTTATAAACCACTTTTTTCAACACCATAATAATTTTAAACAGTCATTAAACCAGGGATGTCCAAACTTGGGAACTTTAAGACTTGTGGACTTCAACGTCCAGAATTCCCCAGCCAGCTATGCAAAGCTGGCTGGAGAAGTCTGGGAGCTGAATTTGAATTTAATTTGAATTTATTTATATTTATATCCCGCCCTTCTCCACAGAGGACCCAGGGCGGCGCACAGGAATTTAAAAACATATAAAAATACAAAAAATAAATACATAATTTAAAATATATTAAACTATCCTGATCCTATGCTAAAACCAAATTTTAAAATACCCAATTTAAAACTTTCTAAAAGTCCCCATGGGAGGTTAGGCTAGGCCGGCTTATTGGAAAAGATGTGTCTTTAGACATTGGCGGAAGAGGCGGAGGTCGGTGATGGTGCGTAATTCAGGGGGCAGGTCGTTCCAAAGGGCTGGGCCCGCCACAGAGAAGGCTCTTCCCCTGGGCGTCGTCAGTCGGCATTGTCCGGCCGACGGCACCCTGAGAAGACCCTCTCTGTGGGAGCGGATCGGCTGAAGGGATGTATGGGGCAGAAGGCGGTCTCGCATATAACTAGGACCCGAGCCATGGAGCGCTTTAAAGATGGTTGTCAGAACCTTGAAGCGCACCCGAAAGGCCACAGGAAGCCAGTGCAGCTAGCGCAGGATCGGTGTTATGTGGGAGCATCTAGTGGCTCCCATAATCACCCGTGCGGCTGCATTTTGGACTAACTGTAGCTTTCGAGTGCACCTCAAGGGAAGCCCCATGTAGAGAGCATTACAGTAGTCGAGTCGGGACATCACGAGAGCTTGAGTGACTGTGCGAAGGGCAGCCCGGTCCAGTAAGGGGCGCAATTGGCGCATCAGGCGTACCTGATGAAACGCCCCCCTGGCCACGGCTGCCACATGGTCCTCCATGGACAGCCGGGAATCCAGGAGGACACCCAAATTGCACTTCGGCGGCATCATTGGGGTGGTCTGGGGTGGATATGTACAGCTGAGTGTCGTCAGCGTACAGATGGTACTCCACCCCAAAACCACGGATGATCTCACCCAGCGGCTTCATATATGTGTTAAACAGGAGGGGCGAGAGGACCGACCCCTGAGGAACCCCACATAAGAGGGGTCTCGAGGTCGACCTCTGCCCTCCCATCAACACATATTGCGACCGACCAGAGAGGTAGGACGAGAACCACCGCAAAACGGTGCCTCCCAGCCCCAACCCCCCCAGTCGGTGCAATAGGATACCATGGTCGATGGTATCAAAAGCCGCCAAGAAGTCTAATAGGACTAGGATAGAGGAATAACCTCTATCCCGTGCCCTCCAGAGATCATCAACCAACGCGACCAATCCCGTCTCGGTGACCGGGTCGGAAGCCGGACTGGCGCGGGTCTAGATAATCAACTTCCTCCAGGTGTCGCGGAAACTGTTGGGCTACCACACTCTCAACAACCTTCACCAAAAAGTGAAGGTTGGACACCGGACGATAGTTCTCCAACAATGCTGGGTCCAGGGACGGCTTCTTGAGGAGGGGCCTCACTACCGCCTCTTTCAAGATGGCAGGTAAGGACCCCTCACTCAAAGATGCGTTGACAATGCCCTGGAGCCAGCGTCGTGTCGTCTCCCAGGATCCCAGTACAAGCCAGGAGGGACACGGGTCCAATAAACATGTGGTCACCCTAAGTTTCCTTGACAACCTGTCCATATCCTCGGTTGTAACAAAGTCAAACTCCTCCCAAGAACGAACCTCAAGACTAGTCTCGGACAGTCCCACAAGACCACTGTTGATGGAGGGTAGCTCATTCCGAATCCGAGTGATTTTCTCCTGCAGATAAATCTCAAATTCCTCTGCTCGCCCTTGCAGAGGGGCTTCCCGCGGCCTCTGGTGAAGGAGGGAGCGGGTCACCCCAAACAGGGCGGCAGGGCGGTTATCTGCGGATGCAATAAGGGTGGCACAATACTCACATTTGGCCACCCTTATCGCCACTAAGTAAGCCCTAATATGGGTTCTCACTAGTGTTCGGTCGGCTTCGGAACGAGAGGATCTCCATCTACTCTCTAGGCGTCTCTTGTGGTGCTTCATCTCCCGAAGCTCCTCAGTAAACCAGGGAGCCTGGGTGGTTCGGCGCCGCAAGAGACCGCAAGGGCGCGACTTGGTCCAAGGCCCCTGCGGCCGCATTTAACCATGCGGCCACTAGGTCCTCAGTCGAGTCGCGAGGCAGGGTCACAGGAATTGGCCCAAGCTCCCTCTGGAACCTTTCCGGGTCCATTAGAAGCCTGGGGCGGAACCATCTAGGAGTATCCGGTTCCGCCTCCCCGCGGTGAGGTGAAGCAATTGGAAAGTCCAGCTGAAGGAGAGCAAGGACAAGGGAGTGATGACTAAATCCCCTATTCCCAGATCACAACTCCACTGTCCCGAGACAAAGATTAAATCCAGTGTGTTTCCCCCCTCGTGAGTAGGGCCTAAAACTACCTGGGTCAGGTCCATGGCCGTCATGGAGGCCATGAACTCCCGAGCTGCTCCAGAGGCTTCGCCCGCCGACGGCAAGTTAAAGTCCCCCATGACTACCAGTCTGGGGGTCTCAACTGCCGCCTCAGCTATCACCTCTAGGAGCTCGGGCAGGGCTGTTGTTGCATAGTGAGGAGCCAGGTATACAACTAACACGCCCAACTGAAGTCCTTCAGACTTAAAGTTGCAAAGGTTGGAGACCCCTGGACTAAAAGATTCTCTGTTTATATTTGAAAGAATAAATTTATTTTCAAACTGTGAAGGTGTCTGGGGAAACAGAAGGACTGTTTCTGTGATAATCAAAAATTTATGAGTCCCATTTTCAGCACTACGTATATGAAAGTAAACCTCAGATGTAAAATCTTGTTTTTAATAAAGTTTGGACTTGGCTGTGGTCCAGGACAATTAAAAAAAGATATTATGTTTTTAGTGGCTTCACCGGATAAGATTATCTTTGCTGATCATTCCCTTCCCCTAACTCTGAATCTCTAGAATCATGGTGTGTGATAAAAATTGTAATTTTCACAGTTCTCCAAATTGTCTCTCTCCCACTTAAAGGTAGTATGACTCTCTTCGTAACATTTTGGAAGTAGGATTGAAAGACTATCAGATAAAAGAGAACATTTTTTTTTCTGCCAGTCTTTCATAGATAGAATTCTAGAATTGAAAGGCTTCACAAGGATGATCTAATTTAATGTTTCTCAACTTTGGCAATTTTAAGATATGTGAATTTCATTGCCTTGGTTGAGAAACACTGGCCTACTACAATCCTCTTCAATGTGCAGGAAAACCAATTAAGCTATTCATGAGAGGTGGCCATCTAGTTGTTCTTAAAAACCTTTAGATACCAAGATGCCACAACCTCCAGATTTAGACTTTTCCTTTGCCATGTAGCTCTTAATAGCAGGAAGTTTTCTTTATATAGTCCTAATAATAATACACAAATATAATGTCACTTGATTTTATAATATTTCATCAGTTTAGGAATCAGCCTGAAAGAGATCTAGATAGAAGAACATCTAAATCTTCTGGTTGATTATTAGGTAATTTCCATACATTGGCAAGGCTTTTTGAATCCCATTTCTTCAACAACAAAAGCAGAATATTTTTCTCCATTTAAGTTTGGCTGCTGAAATTTCAAGGACATAAGAAAACTCCTTATTATGAAACTTTTGGTAGATTTTTTTAAGAAGAAAAAACTTGGTTGCCTTGGACTGAAGCAGGTATGTTTGTGTTCATCATATTTAATAAAAATAATTCTTTATCATTTTCCTTACTTCACACATTTTCATACTATATATAGCATAAATCAGGGGTAGTCAACCTTTTTATACCTACTGCCCACTTTTGTATCTCTGTTAGTAGTAAAATTTTCTAACCGCCCACCGGTTCCACAGTAATGGTGATTAATAAGGTAGGGAAGTCAATTAAATTTAAAAAAAGGAAAGTGCTTCAGTATCGGACAAAACCCCTACCGTCCACCATGAAAGCTGGAATGTCCACTAGTGGGTAGTAGGGACCAAGTTGACTACCACTAGTATAAATGTATAATGTGTATATTCTTTGAGTATGCAGAACCTACTGCCTTACTTTTGGTTAGTTACTCTATTAGACATTCAATGCATCTATATTCAAAAAGAATGATCATTGTTAGAAATTACTATATTACATAGGAAAAATTTGAAAAGGGGAACTAACATACACTTGTATGATTTTAGCACTAATATTTCAGATTGCATTTTGTTTCAAGTTCAGATAACAGCAATAATAGTCTGTTTGCTTGTTTAAGTCTTACCTTGCCACAAGCTGTCATGGCCAGAGCCAACTGGTACCAGAGATGAAATTCACCAAAAGCAAGCTTCATTGCTCGTTCTAAACACTGGAGCCAAAAAATATCAATTATATGTATGCATATACATATAACAGAGGTGGGCTGCTGGGGGTTCTCAGGGGTTCGGGAAAAACTCTAGATAATTTATTTTATTATTATTAAATTTATATCCCGCCCTTCTCCACAGAGGACCCAGGGCGGCGCACAGGAAATTTAAAAAACATACAAAATACAATAAATATAATTTAAAAAACTATTAAATAATCCTATCCTGTACTAAAAACCACATTTTAAAACCCAATTTAAAACTACCTAAAAGTCCCCATGGGAGGTTAGGCTAGGCCGGCTTGTTGAAACAAATATGTCTTAAGACATTGGCGGAAGAGGCGGAGGTCGGTGATGGTACGTAGTTCAGGGGGTAGGTCATTCCAGAGGGCTGGACCCGCCACAGAGAAGGCTCTTCCCCTGGGTGTCGCCAGTCGGCATTGTCCGGCCGACGGCACCCTGAGAAGGCCCTCTCTGTGGGAGCGTATCGGTCTAAGGGATGTATGGGGCAGGAGGCGGTCTCGCATATAACTAGGCCCCGAGCCATGGAGCGCTTTAAAGATGGTCATCAAAACCTTGAAGCGCACCCGAAAGGCCACAGGAAGCCAATGCAGCTCGCGCAGGATCGGTGTTATGTGGGAGCATCTAGTGGCTCCCGTAATCACCCGTGCGGCTGCGTTTTGGACTAGCTGTAGCTTTCGAGTGCACCTCAAGGGAAGCCCCATGTAGAGAGCATTACAGTAGTCGAGTCGGGACGTCACGAGAGCTTGAGTGACTGTGCGGAGCGCAGCCTGGTCCAGTAAGGGCCGCAATTGGCGCATCAGGCGTACCTGATGAAACGCCCCCCTGGCCACGGCCGCCACATGGTTCTCCATGGACAGCCGGGAATCCAGGAGGACACCCAAATTGCGCGCCCTCTCCACGGGGGCCGGTGTTTCGCCCCCAATGGCCAGAGTTGGAGTAATCTGGCTGAACCGGTAAGGTAAGACTCTGTGCAGTTCGGAGAACCCTCAAATCCCCACCCCACCCCTCCCAGGAGTCCCCATGCGGCCTGTTTTGGATGCAGGTAAGTGCAGGGTGTGCATGGAGGCTTGGGGAGGGGAGGAACGGGCCTAACAGAAGTTCGGGAAGGCTGGAAATGGGCCCTTTTCTGGCCTCCACAGGGCCTCTAGAGCCCGGGGAGGGCAAAAATGCCCCCCGCTGTGGTGCAGGAGGCTGACTAGGCTACGCCCATCATGGCCACACCCACCCAGCAACTGGGCAGAGAACTCCTTGCTAAACGTTTTGAGGCCCACCCCTGCATATACATATCAGAGGTGGGTTGCTGCCGTTTTGGCCCAGATTGAGTGAACCGGTAATGGCAGTGATGGGAGACTCCGCCCACCCGCCCGGACACTTCTGCACATGCACAAAAGTGTCACAGCGGGCATGAACCAATAGTAAAAAAATGGAAACCAACCACTGATACATACAACAACAGAGAGGGGGGGGAAGAGAGAGAGAAAGGGAGGGAGAGCAAGCCTGAAGGAGGAGAGAGACACATTCCGATAGTGCAGTGTTTTGGGATTTTAAAAAAAGCATGCATGAAGATCTGAGATGGATTAAGTGCATAAATAAAGTATTTTCAGTGCCTACAATTATCCTTTATGCTATCATTACAATATGTAGGATGCAGGATTATATAGTTTTCTTCAAAGCTGGACTCTAGATCTCTCTTCAACAAAATTAACATCCAAAAATATTTCCAATAGATATAGCATATAATGCAGCAGGGTAAATATAAACACAATATGATTTGGGGGGGGGGGCTTAATGTTTACAATCTAGCAAAGGTATAAAACTATGAGACCCTTCAGTGTCGGTTTAATGTTCAGTCAGGCCTTGGAGTGAAGTGACTGGAACCTCCTGATGGTGGTATATGTTCTGTGGGGTTTGCTACAGTGGTGAGTTCCGGGCAGTATGGCCCGGTACGGCCGTACTGGTAGTAGCTGGGAGCAGCGGCCACCGTACCAGTACGGTGTCTCGTTTGGCCCGCCTGCAATTCCATAGCTGTTTATAATGCTCTCTGCTGAGCAGCTGGGTGTTGTAAGGCGGTGGCATGCGCATGCATGCACACCGCACGTGCCCGACTAGGATGCCTGGCCCCGTGTGCAACATACAGATTGTGACAGGATCCGGAACCCAACACTAGATTCACTAGCTCGTCCCTTTCCTACTTTCTAGTCTGGTTCATTTGTTGTATGGTTTTGTTTTTATTATTTTGTTTTACATTTTGCTTATTCTACTGTGGGGCCACTCTGGGGTTGGGTGGCAGCAAACAAATAAATAAACAAACAAATAAATAAATACCTCAGAAAGCATGACATACTGTCCTCTTCTGCCCAGAGTGATACTCAGAAGATCATAAACTGCTGATGTACTCTGAAGACTGATGGCTCGGTCGTCTTTCTGATCAGGAGCCCGGCTGATTACTGCATCCTGGTTTGCCTGAGAATGAATGCAAATGTTTTAAAAGAGGACCAACAGGATCTCAGGAAGATCGTCAGCTCTTTTTATGGGCCAAACATTGCAATAATTGATGTTTTCAAGACTATTTCAAAACGGCAGATTACGAAGAGAAAGCCAGGAAACAGTACAGTATTGTCATATATTGGGGTGGGGGGAGGGAACTGATCACAATAGTCCAGGGATGTCCAAACTTGGGAACTTTAAGACTTGTGGACTTCAACTCCCAGAATTCCCCAGCCAGCATAGCTGGCTGGGGAATTCTGGGAGTTGAAGTCCACAAGTCTTAAAGTTCCCAAGTTTGGACATCCCTGCAATAGTCATAAAAGTCTGCTATTCCTCAGCAACCGATACTCAGAGGCATCAGCCATTTAATATACAGTAATCCCTCGTTTTCCGCGGTTAATGGGGACCGGAACTGTCCGCGAAAACCGGAAAACCGCGAAGTAGGATTCGCTAGGAAACTTGAGTTGAGGACATTGTTTAAAGCAAGCACTAGGGGGCGCTTGCCTCCTACCGATGCATTTTTTCCCCTGTATTTTTTAAAAATCCGCGAAGCACTGAAGCCGCGAAACTTGAAGCCGCGGAAAACGAGGGATTGCTGTAATTTTAACATGGGGTGCAGAACTTAAGTCTCTTGAGCCAAAGGCAGATATCAGGCCCGCCTTCTTCAGATGTTGCTGTGTTCAAATGGAAAACAACTATACCTGCGTCTAAATCTATATTGTCCCTGGATGGACATATCTGTCCCACATGTGAATAATTACTTGGGATTTGTTTTCAATATGGGGCTGATGGCTCTGTTTAATTTCCGTTCATGGTTTTATTATTACTGAAAGTTGGCTATAACCACTTTGGCAGTGAAATTTATGTGAATGGGTTGGTCATTTCTGCCAGCTGTGAGATATTTTGGAGATCGCTTAGTTCAGCAAGAGCCAAGAAAATTAAAAGTGGAAGATTTGTGTCTGGCTATTTGCTAATTTTGCATCCAGAGAATCAACCAAAGTCTTGGTTTATTTTCATCCACTATCTTATAGAGTTTTATGTTTGCATAATTGTTAGTACTACACCATCTGCACAGCATTTCATCTTATATCATCTTCCTGAATTTCATTATTTAACATTTCAGCAAAAGAAAAACCCTAAGTGAATAAATGAAATTGATTGGGAGATAACATATTACTAACATAATTTTGACAGATAGAGCTAACTGTCTGATTGGTTGGTTAGTTTTGTATGGAAAGGAGTAAGCAAACCATTCACCATCAAAAACCAGATCTGATATTTTAGGGGACAAATGAGTAAGAGGAATTTCAGTGGTGGTTTTTTTCCTGCTTTTTTGTGATTTTAAACTATGATCTACCTATTTTAGTTCTTACAGTATAATTTTTACTTCTGCTCATCCCAACGTGACAGGAAACTAGCCATCAATGTTCAGCTTTCAGAATCACGAATAAAACTAAAGGACCTTGTGTGACAAAGACATGTAACTTATTTGATGAAGGATAAGAAATGGAAATTGCTTTGGAAATTATTCTTTTGTGTATCATAATCAACAGTACTTCTTTCTCCTAGAGTAAAAGGAAAATTTAAAAGACACACACTGAGATATGTTGAGATGTATAGATGTGCACAATAATCAACAGTGTTAATTAACATCTTTCCATTTTGTATACTGTACTATTTAAAAGTTTCTGCATCAGTAACACGGCTGCACCATTGATTTGTGAAAAATAGCTGCGCTGAACAAACCCCCACATGTTCTGAAAACTGGTAATCAGCCTCACATCAGAGTCAGCTATTTTGAGCATTTGTCAGTGAGCCAAACTAGGAATGCTAAAGCAATGCCTTAGCACAGAATGCCTTAGCACAGGGGTCCTCAACCTTTGCAACTTTAAGTCTGAAGGACTTCAGCTCCCAGAATTCTCCAGCCAGCAAAGCTGGGATTCTGAAGTCCTTCAGACTTAAAGTTGCAAAGGTTGGGGATCCCTGCCTTAGCAGATAAAATATTCACTTGAATGAGCAAATTACCATAATTTTGGGGATTACCAAAAATAAAAGATACATGTAACTCCATCTAAAGACTTGGTGAAATATGGGCCAGACTGGGCATTGTGCAAAGGGAACACAACTAGAGTTCAGATTCCAGGAATCTGTCCAAAATACCAGAGTGAAATCCAGAAATCCACAAAAAGATCCAGCAGACAAAAAAAAAAGAGAACAACAAATGAAGCATATTGTAATTCCATATGTTGCAGGAATATCTGAAAATCTCAGGAGCATTTTCAATATACAGGCACACTTTAAACTTAATTATACATTAAGGCAGAAGCTTGTCTACCCCAAAGACAAAACACCAGACACAAACTGAACAATGTGGTATATGCAGTGCAATGCAGCAAGACATGTGCAGACCTGCACATTGGGGAAACAAAACAGCCACTTCACAAACTCATGGCACAACACAGGAGAACAAACCCATCAGGATAAGATTTAGCAGTCCATCTGCATGTGAAAGACAAAGGTCACTCTTGAAGACAGCAAAGTCCACATTCTAGACAGAGAGTACCACTGGTTAGAAACAGGGGTCAAAGAAGCCATTTATGTCAAAACTGAACAGCTTTTCTTCAGCAGAGAATGAGGGGTATAATTCCACCGATCTCCTGTTTACAACACAGTCCTTTCAGAAGTCCCAAGAAGGTTCCACACCCATTTGCATTCTGGTTCAGGGGATTTTGAGGATACAGATAAACCTTCAAGTGGTGTCAACAACTCTCAGAGAGCTAATGATGGACCTTCAGATTGCTAATGACCAGATGACTATAAAGAATATAAATCCTTCCACTGCCCACCAGTCAGTTAGAAGCTTCCTGGATAAGAAGTGAAACATTTTCAAAGAAACATTTTCAAGTTCAGTTGCCTTTTGGAAAAAGCATTTTTGGGACAACCATGACTTGGGTGATTGAGACTCTCCATTGACATACATCAGAGTGAAACAAAGTTCATAGTCTTTCTCCACATAAATGTACTTAATTTCTCTTTATTTCAGGATTCATTAATGGGGAGACAAGAGGAGCATAATTTACTGAAAATTATACTCATAATATGCATTGGCAGCATGTAGCAAACACAGGATATGCATTCATGCACATTAGGAATGCGTAGATTCAGCTGGGCTTCTCACTAATTTAAGAATAATTGTTCAAGTAGTTTTTAGAGATCAGCTCCAAATCAGAATAAACAGGAACCAGGGAATTAGCAGTCCTTTAAATGTAAGCTCTGTCAGATGGGGCTTATGGGAATTGGGATCCAATAGCTTTCGGAATCTAGTAATTACTTACTGCTGGAATAAACAATACTAGGTTGAGTCTTCTCTATAAATTCCTATGTACCAGGGATCTTAATTTGTCTCTCTTTTTCTCTGACATAAATCACCCATTAATTATAAGAATCCTATTTAACTGAGCCAGAAAATATGCCTTTTGAATAGAAGGGGTTAAACTGAATAAGTAAATAATAAATAAGTACAGTTTTTCCAAGATCAAATGCCAGGTGTCCATGATACTTTGTATGAATTATTCCAAGCTCTTCTTACATTCGACACAATATTCATTAGAATTAGCCAGAGTCTGCTTCTTTCAAATAAGAAGAGAAGCAGCAGCCATTCTTATCTTAGTAACCTTGTGATCCCTTGTGCTAGTGTGCCGCAGGTCTGGGAAATATCAAATTGAAAGGAACACATTAGCTAACCAGCAAAGTGAAAATCAATGCCATGAATGTGGCCAATAACAGTTATATGAATTGTACTTGAAAGTACCAAGTAAGAAAAAAAGATTTTCTATATGTAAATTGAACCTTTGCAAAATGATTGCGGATTTTGTGGAGGTAGTGAGCGCAGGAGAAAGAGAAGAAAGTGTTTAGCAGGAAAATGTTCCATTTCTAACTCCATTTCTAATTCTTGCTAATATTAAGCAGCATCTGGAACTAAAAAGCTGCTGAAGGGTGTGTACAACTAAAACAGGCTTGCAGTGTTTTTTGAGGACAGCTTTTTTATTTGCACCAAGAACTTGGTTTCACCATGCATTCTGTAAGCATGAGGCACTGCATATTTATGCATGCAGCTAAATACACTTGATTTATTCAAGGCCTTAAAATCGGCAGTGTAAAAGCAAAAGAAAGATTTTATACATTTGGATGTTTGGAAATGAAAACGTTGTGACTCATGTCCTTAAAAGAAATAAATATTAAAAATAAGATTTCCCTTAGTAAAGCATCTTCATAATCTCATATATATATATATATATATATATATATATATATATATATATATATATATATATATATATATATATATATATATATATATATATATATATATATATATATATATATATATATATATATATATATATGCTGGTATTGCTGTCTTCGGGTATTTTCCCGTGTACATAGCATGAAATTGTTATTGCAACGTTTCGGCAAGATCTCACTTGCCATCCTCAGGCTTCGGTCTGCGATTACGAAGGCGTCTCCCTTCCTTAAATCTTGGTGTGGGGGGGTGGAGTGCTGACTGTTGTTGTGAGTGGATTGATTGGCTGTGCAGCTATATCATGATTGGTAGATTGATGCTGATTGGTCTTATTTGTATGTTTCTCCTTATTTTGAATTTCAACTGCTTGGGTGGAGGGTGGGGCTTGTCTGTTGGTCAGTGCTGGTTTCCAGATGTCTGGTAGGCGGGAGGTGTCGTCACATTTGTTCATATTGTTAGGTTGCTTCTCTATTTCGATAGCTTCTCTAATTATTCTCCTGTTCAGCTGTTCAGAAGCTATTGAACAGATAGCAGACCGAAACCTGAGGATGGCAAGTAAGATCTTGCCGAAACGTTGCAATAACAATGTCATGCTATATACACGGGAAAATACCCGAAGACAGCAATACCAGCATACCTACACCTGTGAAAATCTACGAAAGCATATATATATTTGCAAGACTAACTAGCCAAATAACCTTGGCAGCACAGTCCACAAAGGAACTAATGTCCACCCTGATTGGAAGGCATCAAGGCTGATCAAAAGAACAAAATTATTTCAGCTCCAGAGATTGGCAGGGCCAGTCTTTGTGATGATATGGTTACTTGGTCCTCATTTCTGCACTAGAAGGAAAGAGAAAGTCATGCATTGTGATGGAGGAGACTCTGAAAGGAACCAAAAGTTGTCTTTCCAGTAAAAAGATAAAACCATGTCAAACATAAAATACGAAAACCAAATTCTACCTGTCACACTTTGAAACAGATTCAGGAAGGTGAGGTTGTTTTTAATAGCAAACAGCTGGTCAGGAAAGGCAAGGATCCTTTTTCAGAAGGCCCAAATGGAAGAAGAAACAAACTAGACAGGTGTAAAACCAGAAAAGGCCATAAAAATAAAATAATAATAAATAGTAAGTAAAAATGAGGAAAGATTCATAGCTGCTGGGAGAAATATGATTTGAAATGAGACAATCCAGAAGACAAGCTCAGGATCCACAAAGATCTTGACAGACTTAAACAATGGGCCCTATCCAACAACATGAAATTCAATGAGGAGAAAAACAAGGTTTTACCCCTAGGCAGGAAAAACCAAAGGTACAAGTACTAGGTGAAACCTGATTCAATAAATGGCCAAGATATACATATCAAGATTCCAAGATTCTATAAGCTAGTTCCTTCCTCACTGTAATAAAATTGTCTACTCTAAATATGTGAGAAACCTGTCTTTTTGACTGCAAGATGCTTGACACAAATGTTCAGGAAAGCAATTGGTGGTGGTTAGTTTTCCAACTGATACATGACATTGAGTCTAGACCCTATCAGATACCACTCTGAAAGTATTCCATATCAGATTGTGTGTGGGTAACAACATTGCTGGATTTCTTTGCTGAGATGTGATAATGATGGGTTATGGGGGCAGCACAGTTTATGTAGAAATAACTCCTGACTCAAGAATATAGACCCATCAGCCTGACCTCAATACCAGGAAAGATTCTGGAAAAGATAATTAAACAACAAATAAGTGAACACCTAGAAGCAAACAAAGTAATAGCCAAAAGCCAACATGGGTTTGTCAAAAACAGATCATGCCAGACGAATCTAATTGCATTCTTTGACAAAGTAACAAAATCAGTGGACCAGAGGAATGCTGTTGATATAATTTACCTGGACTTCAGTAAGGCATTTGATAAAGTAGACCATAACCTACTATTAGATAAAGTAGAAAATTGTGGGTTAGACAGCACCACCACCAAATGGATTCGTAACTGGCTGACCAACCGCACTCAACGTGTAGTCCTCAATGGAACTGCATCTACATGGAAGGAAGTATGCAGTGGAGTCCCCCAAGGCTCTGTTTTAGGCCCAGTACTCTTTAACATCTTCATCAACGATTTGGATGAGGGGATAAATGGGGAACTCATCAAATTCGCAGACGACACCAAGCTGGCAGGAATAGCCAACACTCCAGAAGATAGGCTTAAGATACAGAAGGATCTAGACAAACTTGAACATTGGGCACTGTCTAATAAAATGAAATTCAATTGTGAAAAAAGTAAGGTCCTACATATAGGCAAGAAAAACCAAATGCACAAGTACAGTATAGGTGGTACCTTGCTCAATAGTAGCAACTGTGAGAGGGATCTCGGAATCCTAGTGGACAACCATTTAAATATGAGCCAGCAGTGTGCAGCAGCTGCCAAAAAAGCCAACACAGTTCTAGGCTGCATCAACAGAGGGATAGAATCTAGATCGCGTGAAGTGTTAATGCCACTGTATAGTGCCTTGGTAAGGCCACACTTGGAATACTGCATACAGTTTTGGTCGCCACGATGTAGAAAAGACGTGGAAACTCTGGAAAGAGTGCAAAGAAGAGCAACCAAGATGATTAGAGGACTGGAGACTAAGACATATGAAGAACGGCTGCAGGAACTGGGTATGTCTAGTTTGATGAAGAGAAGGACCAGGGGAGACATGATAGCAGTGTTCCGATATCTCAGAGGGTGCCACAAAGAAGAGGGAGTCAAACTTTTCTCCAAGACACCTGGGGGCAGGACAAGGAGCAATGGGTGGAAACTAACCAAGGAGAGAAGCAACTTAGAACTAAGGAGAAATTTCCTAACAGTAAGAACAATTAACCTCTGGAACAGCTTGCCTCCAGCAGTTGTGAATGCCCCAACCCTGGAAGTCTTTAAAAAGATGTTAGACAGCCATTTGTCTGAAATGGTATAAGATTCCTGCCCATGCAGGGGGTTGGACTAGAAGACCTACAAGGTCCCTTCCAACTCTGCTATTGTATTGTATTGTATTGAATGTGAGGAAAGTGTGTTAATGTGGCCTTTTAACAGTACATGTAAATATAGAGTTATCATAGACTGCAAAAGAAATATGAAATATGATTATATCATGGTATATCTATTCACACTATATGAACTTGTAAACAATTATTTTGCTTCAAAGTAATTGGATTGTAACTCTCATGAGCAATTAAGCTTGCAAGACTTAGAAATGCCCTTAAACCACATTTTGCAAAGGCTGTGTTCATTAACACAGCTGTTGTAAGTAATGGTACCCAGTTGATCTATACTATTAGCATTTCAGGAATCCTGCTGCTTTACTAAAAGCACTGAAATTTTTAAAAATTTCAGTATGGGCAAAATAAAATTTAGATCAGAAGACAATATAAAAGGTAAACTGAAATAAAAAATAGTAGGCACAATACATTAATTCTTTTGACTCTAAGTGGTTCTACAAACATAAATCTTGTATTTGCCTTGACCCACAACATAACTGGAAACACAATGTCTTGCAGCCCAAAGTCCAAAGTTTTCCTGAGCAATGATGCAATTCCTCAGCCTTTAAAGAAACTAATTCTTCTACAACCTTTGATCAGAAAGTTGGCCAGATTTATGTTCCACTAGCTGTACCCGGCCACGCATTGCTGTGGCCCAGTCTGGTTAAATGGCCAACCAATCTATGTGTAGATCTACACCTGCACACATACACACAACCACCGTATAACCCCCAACCTACCTACCTACTGTATTTCTTCCTCTACCTACCTACCTACCTACCTACCTACCTACCTACCTACCTACCTACCTACCGTATTTCTCCCTCTCTATCTATCCCTCTACCTACCTACCTACCTACCTACTGTATTTCTTCCTTTCTCCACCTACCTACCTACCTACTGTATTTCTCCCTCTCTATCTATGTCTACCTACCTACTGTATTTCTCCCTCTCTCTCTCTATTCCTCTACCTACCTACCTACCTACCTACCTACCTACCTACCTACCTACCTACCTACCTACTGTATTCTCCCTATCTATCCCTCTACCTACCTACCTACCTACTGTATTTCTTCCTCCCTCCCTCTACCTACCTACCTACCTACCTACCTACCTACCGTATTTCTCCCTATCTACCCCTCTCCCTACCTACCTACTGTATTTCTTCCTTTCTCTCTCTATTCCTATACCTACCTACTGTATTTCTCCCTCTCTTTCTCTATCCTATCTACCTACTTACCTACTGTATTTCTTCCTTTCTCCCTCTACCTACCTACCTACCTACTGTATTTCCCCCTATCTATCTATCTATCCCCCTATCTATCTTCCTACTGTATTTCTCCCTCTCTCCCTCTATGGGCCACCTGGGAGTTTGCTATCCTCTGTGCCTTGTTTTGGCCCTTTTAGGCCTCCATACAGTGCTGCTGAGGAAACGACTGTTGGAAATGCAGGGTGGGAGGAGCTACAGGGAGGTAAAAACCTGATCAGTGGGTACATTTTACGTTTGTGTACCTTGCACATGACACATGTGTGCTAGCCACAAAATAAGTACGTATTATATTATCGGAAGTCCTTGGGAACATTGTATGAAAATTTGGTGTAAATCGGTCCAGTAGTTTTTGAGATTAGCAGCTTTGCACAAACTATTTTACATTATTTATTTATATAGATTCTTCTACTTTCGTGGAGGTACAGAGTTTTAAAACCAACTAAAGGTTAAGAAACCTTTATCCCAATCCACGAGTGTATGCAGAGTGTACTAAAAATATCAAGGTGGCAACCATGATGGATGCAATCAAATCTCTGACTGATTTTACATCAATCAATGTATATACGAGTATGTATCAATCAATACTCTGTATACCTGAGGACATCCCTGTTCTCATCTTCCCTTTATAGTTGGGAGGAAATGTACAAATGGTGTGATTTAAGTTTGATAGATGACCTCCCAAAAAAGCCACCTTCCAGTCATGATGTAACCTTGATTCTATCATCCCATTTGACCATCATCATAAAATATATAAAAATATCAAAGAAAAATATGTCAGTTCCATCTATTTGATTCTCAGTTGCCTGAAGATGAACCTGCCCAAAACAATTGCTCCCAAGAAAGTGTGAATAATTCACATTTGCATATATTTCAGAAACATATAAAAACTGCTCTAATACAAGCATTATACAGTACACTGTTATATATCATACATTATACAATTGTATTAATTCGTAATATAACATCATGAGCCGTGGTGGCACAGTGGTTAGAGTACAGTACTGCAGGCTACTTCTGCTGACTTCTGACTGCCGACTGCCTGCAATTTGGCAGATCGAATCTCACTAGGCTCAAGGTTGGGACTCATCCTTCCATCCTTCCAAGTTGGGTAAAATGAGGAACCCAAATTGTGGTGGGAAATATGCTGACTCTGTAAGTCACTTAGAGAGGGTTGTAAAGCACTGTAAAGCAGTAAATAAGACTAAGTGCTATTGCTATTATATAATATAAAATAAATATGATGCTTGCCTAAAAGTATCCAAAGCAGGACAGCAAACTTCAGTCCCCCCTTGCATTCAAGGTCAGTCATTTTGATGCTGGTATACACAAGCCATTTCTGCTACTATAAATTGCTTCCAAATAATCAAGCTAAGGCAAGATCCAAGCGCTGCAGCTCAGAATGGGCCTACCCACAGCCACTTATATTGCATACAATGGAATATTTTTATTTATTTGAATAGGAAAGGCAAAAAGCACCTCTCAGTTCTCAATTCTAAGCTGCCAGGCTACAACAAACAGGCTACAACTTTAATACTTTAATAGAAGTATTAAAGTGCTGAATTGTTGGAAGAGATCTGAATAAATTTTAGGATTGCATTATAAATGACTAACAAGTAGGTAGCTTTTCACAACACCTAAAGTCAGATGCCTAAAGCATCACTTCAGTTTGTTCAGCCTCCAACTAAAATGAAACAAATTCTCATGTAACTGTTTAGGATTTTAGTCTTGGGAGAATGAACTCGTGGGAATTCCCTGTACCGTTACCATAAAGCCAGTTCTGTGGTATTTTGCTTATTTAATTCTTAGAAAAGCATTACAAAGTCTGCCTTCCTTCTCCAGAGATGTATCACCATAAATCCATCGTCCAAGAAAATGGATTCAAATATTTTTTAAACAAACAAAAGACTGCTTTCTCAGTAAGCCTATTTTGGGATCCGGATGGGGGGGAAATTGTCCCCCTGTGACCCTAAGAAAGATTCACCAGATTGAAACACATTTTCTATTACATTTTTCAGGCAATTCGTTCAATGCTTATTTAAAATTGGGCATCATTCAGTGATGCTTTAAAAAAATAAAAATAACAGCCGATTCCTCTGTATCGGACGTGATTGTTTTATGTTCAATCCATAGGTATGCTTTTGTGGACATGAAATGAATTTGTAGCTTAGAAAAGACACCTGGAATTCCCTTCATAAAAGCATAATGGTGATTATTATGAAATGCTTAATTGCTATCGTTCTTTACAGCTATTTTTATTTTGCTTACCATGGATTCGCTGATCAGGAGGAGGAGGAGAGCTTCTTCAACGTTGTCATGGGGGCTATAGATGCTGAAAGACAAACAGGCTTTTTCAAAATATAAGCAACAATAAGAATTATGCTCATGGGAGAATCTTGTTAATAGCACCACAGGATTAGTAATGTGAAACGTCTCATGCATGATTAATTTGTTACATAATCGTTTCTTCAGACTGGAATGACTAAAAGCTATAGAGGAGATAACTCATCTGTGACGAGGGAGAGCAAATGATTGGTCAAAATTTCTTTATTCATGAAACAATTTAGCTCCTGGGTGTTCTGACCGTATTGAATCTAAAGTATTTGGGGCCAGATTGCCTGTACATGGATCAGCTTATGAGAACCTTGCAACTGAGTGATGATCCTTCAGAAAGAACTAGTTGACTGATGAATACCAGGACCTTGTCTGATTTGGTCCCCTCATATTTCCAGCAAGATATGTGTGGCATTATCTCAGTACAATACAATACAATAGCAGAGTTAGAAGGGACCTTGGAGGTCTTCTAGTCCAACCCCCTGCCTAGGCAGGAAACCCTATATCATTTCAGACAAATGGCTATCCAACATCTTAAAGACTTCCAGTGTTGGGGCATTCACAACTTCTGGGGCAAGCTGTTCCACTGATTAATTGTTCTAACTGTCAGGAAATTTCTACTCAGTTCTAAGTTGCTTCTCTCCTTAATTAGTTTCCACCCATTGCTTCTTGTTCTGCCCTCAGGTGCTTTTGGAGAATAGTTTGACTCCCTCTTCTTTGTGGCAACCCCTGAGATATTGGAACACTGCTATCATGTCACCCAAGTTCTTCGTTTCATTAAACTAGACATACCTAGTTCCTGCAGCCATTCTTTATATGTTTTAGCCCCCAGTCCCCTAATCATCTTTGTTGCTCTTCTCTGCACTCTTTCTAGTGTCTCCACCTTTTTTTTTTACATTGTGGCGACCAAAACTGAATGCAGTATTCCAAGTGTGGCCTTACCAAGGCATTATAAAGTGGTATTAACACTTCACATGATCTTGATTCTATCCCCCCGTTTATGCAGCCTAGAACTGCGTTGGTTTTTTTTGGCAGCTGCTGCACACTGCTGGCTCATATTTAAATGGTTGTCCACTAGGATTCCAAGATCCCTCTCACAGTTACTACTATTGAGCAAGGTACCACCTATACTGTACCTGCGCATTTTGGGGTTTTTTGCCTAAATATAGAACCTTACTTTTTTCACCATTGAATTTCATTTTTTTAGATAGTGCCCAGTGTTCAAGTTTGTCAAGATCCTTCTGTATCTTAAGTCTATCTTCTGGAATGTTGGCTATTCCTGCCAGCTTGGTGTCATCTGCAAATTTGATGAGTTCCCCATTTATCCCCTCATCCAAATCATTGATGAAGATGTTGTAGAGTACTGGGCCTAAAACAGAGCCTTGGGGGACTCCACTGCATACTTCCCTCTATGTAGATGCAGTACATTGAGGACTACATGTTGAGTGCGGTTGGTCAACCAATTATGAATCCATCTGGTGGTGATGCTGTCTAACCCACATTCTTCTACTTTATCTAGTAGTAGGTTATGGTCTACTTTATCAAATGCCTTGCTGAAGTCCAAGTAAATTATATTGACGGCATTTCTCTGGTCCACTAGTTTTGTCACTTTGTCGAAGAATGCAATAAGATTAGTCTGGCATGATCTGTTTTTGACAAACCCATGTTGGCTTTTGGCTATTACTTTGTTTACTTCTAGGTGTTTGCTAATTCGTTGCTTGATTATCTTTTCTAGAATTTTCTCTGGTATCTCTATTAATCTCTATTAATATGACTGAGTCATTCATTTTAGGACATCCTCTACTCAATGACACTAACAAACTTCCATTTGCCCTTCTCTATTCAATTGATCTATTAATGCAAGGGAATTTTAAAAGCGTTTAAAAATTAATTGTTATCATTATTTTAATTTCTGGTGTTACACTGTGAAGTGATATATTTCACATAGGATGTTTTACTTAGTATTTGTTCTATGCACTGAAACATACCTCAAAGAGTAGGTATTAAATTGATTTAAAATTCCAGATACAGAGTTTAATCCCACCCCCACCCCCACCCCCAAATTATTACTAGAGACCTCTAACAGAAGACCTGGCTATTATTTCTAACTAGCTGTTAACTGCCATTGCCCGGGTATTTGTTTATTCACAAATGTCCAGACCAAACCTAATTTCTAATGTTGGATTTTCCCCCTTACTAGAGGGAGCCCCCTTGTGGAGCACTGTGAAGCCATTATCATGGTAATTCCACTGTGCTGTATAGTAGAATCCATTTTAAGGCACAATAGGCTGTATCTTAACAGGAAACACACACATATCCCGAGAGATGTTAGGGATGTCTTACCCCCACAGTATTTGTTTCCAGAGAGTAAGTCAGCTATGTACCAATTTTTGGTTTTCCAAGTTTGGAAATTGCTCGAGGTGTTCCAGAGTTATGCTGGAACACACACACACACACACACGCACACACACACACACACACACACACACACACTAATAGCTGTCTTCCCCTTCAGTAGTTAAGATGTTTTTAAAATTCTGTAAGTCCTAGGTCCGTACTTATCTCCAGTGTGTTGTTGTAGTTTTCGACGTAAGGTGGTACAAATATAAATGTTGTCCTCTTTCTTCATGAACTCAGGAAGTGGGTCAGATAAGGGACTCCAGTAACAATCTTCACTTAGAGAGTGGAGGAGCAGCTCTGCCAGTTGTTTGGTAGCTGTCTGGTGAAGAATGTAAAGAAACTGAAAAATTCTTAAAAACTCAAATGACAGATTTCACCTTATGCTATGAACCAGTGTAAAACACGGGACCCATTGAGTTGGGCCAGAAGGAATAAACAGTAGTAAGGATTACAGATGGGAGCTCTAAAGAGGCCAACACAATAATTTCTGCTGCTCAGTATATATGTTTGTGGGTGTTAGCATGTGTACCTTATATGTTTGTATTTAGGCTTTTATGGCACTTCAGTACAGACAGTGATGGTAAATGTTTGAAAATTGAACTTTTCTCTAAAAACATCTACTTCCTGTCCTCTCAGTGGGTGCTTTCTTTATTGCACAGTTCAACAGTGATATTACTTTATTTCACTTTTGTTATGAATAACATCAGGCAAATTCTATATTTTATTTATATTAGCTTCTGGCAAAGAAGAAAAAGCATTTTTCTGCTTAGAATACATCTTCTGGCCACAAGTAAAATTAACACCCTGGCATTCAACATACCAAATTAATTCTACCCCAAAACCTTTATGTCCATAATATTAAAACAAATTATTAAGATTATTGGTAGCACAATGAAAGAATCCAAGACTTTATTCTTCTAGGGCATATTAAAAATCAGAAATAATGATACTGTTAATACATTATGGTAAAGGTGATTATATTCAAATGTCACAACTTAGTGTTGTATTCTTTTCCCCTCCAGCTTAGTCCAGGAGAAGATATTATATTTTTTGGCTTTCATTTTTTATTAAGCACAATAAAGGGTACATGTGAATGTTAAGCTGTGATTATTAACAATAATTAGGCCTTAATCCTCTGATTGCCTCTGCTATCAGATTTTTCTCACTGCATCTACAAGTTCCATTAGTTCCTTGATTATCTCATCCATAAAACTAGACAATCATTTTGGTTCCTTTGCCTCCAGCTATAATCCTGAACATCCTTATGACCTTCCACTATAGCACATTTTATGCTCACCAATCTACCAAGTGGTAGTCAATGGACTTCAATCACAAGCTGGCCATTAAATGCCATCAGCTGATGCTCTTTGAATGGGTGTGACCCAGATTTCTTGTGTATGAATGTGGTGTACTTGGTCCGTTTGCCATTTAACAGATATTCAGCTGTAATAAAACCCTTTGCCTTCACTGTTCCATTAGTGGGAGGGATCGCTATCCTAGTTATAATATTATGGCATAATAATATTTTTTTTATCCAAGTATGAGCAACCTGGTTGTGACTGGGGGCTGCACAGGCCACAATGAGTGGGGAAGTATGGCACCACACAGCATTCTTGGACACGATAGCACAGCTCCAACTTGCATGCCCCCTGATATTCAGCCTTCCATCCCAAAATTCCCCAGTGTGGAAATTGCTCAGAATTCTAGGAATTATAAGGAACACCTCTTAAGGGAGCTGCAGCCCCTTTGAAGAACAGATTGGGAAATACCATGTTTGCAATAATCATTATTATTTACAAACATTGGGACAAGAACTTAGTTTCTTGAGGCCTGGAAGATGGGCAAGATTTGGGTTTTTGTTTTTTTAAAATCCAGGTTAAGCCCATTGTTGCATGCATGGCATTAGAGTTTACATTATGAGGAGAGGGGCACTGGCAGTCATGTCACAAAAAGAACCCATGGTTGTTTTAAGAAATGGGGTGGCCTTTAAACTCTGAAGGAGTGGTGATATTCTGCCCCCTCAAGTAGCCATCACTGGACCTAATCATCCTGGACAATTTTTCCCTTTTTAGGAAGTTGAGAAGGTGACCTGATAAGAGCTCCAGAGAACTCTGTAAGAAATAGAATTCAATTTCACTACCCATAATATTCTTCTGTACATAATGAAGGGACTGAGAGGTAGAGACACCACATTGTGGTGTTTTTCTGGTTCTCCTTTCATTGAGGCCAATCTGCATGGATGGAGGAGGAGAAATCAAATATCTGGCCCCTTGCTGGTGGGTTACCACAGAGCTTGATACTACTATGCAGCAATCTGGATGTGAATGCAGCATCTTTGGATGCTAAAACTGGCATTCAGCATACCATCAGTTGCTAGAACGATGGGACTATATTTCTTGCAGTTCCTATCATTTGTAGTTGCTGTTGCTAAAAATGTTCCCAGAAACACACAAAAGCTGACTGAAATAGCTCTTGGAGGGGAAAAAAGGATCCTGAAACTTTCTAAAATAAAAGTTGGTCCATTGTCAACTCAAATTCCAAAACTCTGATCCAATCTGTTCAAATGCAACTTTTGAATTCTTCCTTTTCTGTTCTTCCTTTCATCACTGTCTATCAGTATGCTGCTTTTACAGAAATGTAAGAAAGGCTCATATTGTGGCAAGACAATTTAAAAAAAAAGTTTAGATTAGGCAGAGATGCCTAATTATATAATTTTCTCCCATCTAGATGTATTATAATAATCTTGTGTAGTAGAAAAAACTACCAAAGTTAGGTATGTTAAATTCTATTTGACCATGTTAACCAATTAACTAACTCAGAATTGCAATACCAAGCTTACGTGCTAAGAAGAAAGGAAGAACGAAAGAATGGAAGGGGGGGAAGAGAGAGGGAGGGAGGTTTACAGGCTTCTGCCAAGAGAGCTAATGTGGAATCCAGGGATTGAATTTACCATTCTGAAGCTCAGAGTAGCCTTTGTTTCCATGGTCCTTAGCAATTCTCTTAGATTTCTTATTCCTCGAATAATATTGCTAAAGGGAAAAAAATCAAGTGTGAAAAGCAAGTCTGAATTGTCCATGAATTATGAACAAAACAAAATCATCTTTCTTGCATTAAATATATGTACATTCATTAATATATTCATACATACATATGCACACTTATGCTCAATGTTAGGAGTATAATCCTAGTGTTGGGTTGGCAATATATATAAGCCATGATTACAAATGGTCTTTGCTATCTTTAAATGTTATATGTTTGAATGTAATTAGCTGCTGTAATTAACTCAGCAATAAAAGGAAGCCAGGAGCGCCCTCTCTCTCTCTCTCTCTGCTCGCTCGCTCTGACTGATTGATTGATTGACTGACTGACTTTGCAGAACAAGGAAGAATCGTGGATTGCAACTGTAAGCAATTGTTTTTGAGTTAAAGACTGTATTTGATTCAAACCTACTATCACTGCTTGTGAAGCAGTAGTTTATTTTTACATCACAAGTAAAGCTATTTGTTTTTACTATCAGTGTCTGAAACTCTATTCGTATGTCTACTAGCAACGGTTTCTCTTGCTGCAAATTCTGCTGCACAACTTTCTGTCTCCTAAAGCAGGGGTCTCCAACCTTTGCAACTTTAAGTCTGAAGGACTTAGCAAAGCTGGCTGGAGAATTCTGGGAGCTGAAGTCCTTCAGACTTAAAGTTGCAAAGATTGGAGACCCCTGTCCTAAAGGAGATATCCCCAACCCTGGTTATGGGCCTAGTCGGCGGGCGAAGCCTCTGGAGCAGCTTGGGAGTTCATGGCCTCCATGACGGCCATGGACCTGACCCAGGTAGTTTTAGGCCCCACTCACGAGGGGGGAAACACGCTGGATATGATCTTTGTCTCGGGACAGTGGAGTTGTGATCTGGGAATAGGGGATTTAGTCATCACTCCCTTGTCATGGACAGATCACGCTCTCCTCCGGCTGGACTTTCCAATCGCTTCACCTCACCGCGGGGAGGCGGAACCGGATACTCCTATATGGTTCCGCCCCAGGCTTCTAACGGACCCGGAAAGGTTCCAGAGGGAGCTTGGGCCAATTCCTGTGACCCTGCCCCGCGACTCGACTGAGGACCTAGTGGCCGCATGGTTAAGTGCGGCCGCGGGGGCCTTGGACCGAGTCGCGCCCTTGCGGCCTCTCTTGCGGCGACGAATCACCCAGGCTCCTTGGTTTACTGAGGAGCTCCGGGGGATGAAACGCCACAAGAGACGCCTAGAGAGCAGATGGAGATCCTCTCGCTCCGAAGCCGACCGAACACTAGTGAGAACCCATATTAGGGCTTACTTAGTGGCGATAAAGGTGGCCAAACGTGAGTATTGTGCCACCCTAATTGCATCCGCAGATAACCGCCCTGCCGCCCTGTTTGGGGTGACCCGCTCCCTCCTTCACCAGAGGCCGCGGGAAGCCCCTCTACAAGGGCGAGCAGAGGAATTTGGGATTTATCTGCAGGAGAAAATCACTCGGATTCGGAATGAGCTACCCTCCATCGACGGTGGTCCTGTGGGACTGTCCGAGACTAGTCTTGAGGTTCCATCTTGGGAGGAGTTTGACTTTGTTACCACCGAGGATATGGACAGGTTGTCAAGGAAACTTAGGGCGACCACATGTTTATTGGACCCGTGTCCCTCCTGGCTTGTACTGGCATCCTGGAAGACGACACGAGGCGGTGGTGAGGCCCCTCCTCAAGAAGCCGTCCCTGGACCCAGCTTTATTAGAGAACTATCGTCCGGTCTCCAACCTTCACTTTCTGGTGAAGGTTGTTGAGAGTGTGGTAGCCCAACAGTTTCCGCGACACCTGGAGGAAGTTGATTATCTAGACCCGTGTCAGTCCGGCTTCCGACCCGGTCACAGTACCGAGACGGCATTGGTCGCGTTGGTTGATGATCTCTGGAGGGCGCGGGATAGAGGTTATTCCTCTATCCTAGTCCTGTTAGACCTCTCAGCGGCTTTCGATACCATCGACCATGGTATCCTATTGCACCGACTGGGGGGGGTTGGGGCTGGGAGGCACCGTTCTGCGGTGGTTCTCATCTTACCTCTCTGGTCGGTCGCAATATGTGTTGACGGGAGGGCAGAGGTCGACCTCGAGGCCTCTCCTATGTGGGGTCCCTCAGGGGTCGGTCCTCTCGCCCCTCCTTTTCAACACATATATGAAGCCGCTGGGTGAGATCATCCGTGGTTTTGGGGTGGAGTACCATCTGTACGCTGATGACACTCAGTTGTACATATCCACCCCAGACCACCCCAACGATGCCGTCGAAGTGCTGTCCCGGTGTTTGGAGGCCGTACGGATCTGGATGGGTGGTAACAAACTCAAGCTCAACCCTGCCAAGACCGAGTGGCTGTGGTTTCCGGCACCCCGGTTCAGCCAGATTACTCCAACTCTGGCCATTGGGGGCGAAACATTGGCCCCCGTGGAGAGGGCGCGCAATTTGGGTGTCCTCCTGGATTCCCGGCTGTCCTTGGAGGACCATGTGGCAGCCGTGGCCAGGGGGGCGTTTCATCAGGTACGCCTGATGCGCCAATTGCGCCCCTTACTGGACCGGGCTGCCCTTCGCACAGTCACTCAAGCTCTTGTGACGTCCCGTCTCGACTACTTCAAGGTGTTAATTATCATCTTCAAAGCGCTCCATGGCTCGGGACCTAGTTATCTGCGGGATCGGATCCTGCCTCATACATCCTCACGGCCGATACGCTCCCACAGAGAGGGACTGCTCCGGGTGCCGTCCACTAGACTTTGTCAGCGGGCGACGCCCAGGGGAAGGGCCTTCTCTGTGGCGGGCCCAGCCCTCTGGAACGACCTTCCCCCCGATATTAGGACAACCACGGACCTCCGCTCCTTCCGCTTAAAATTAAAGACACACTTTTTTCGCCTGGCCGGCCTTGGGTAGTCTCTTTTTAGGTTAGGGGTTTTTAGGGGTAATTTTTAGTTTAGTATATGGGTTTTAGCGCAGGAATAATTTAATTTACTTTTAATTTTGTAGTTTGTATTCTGTACTTTGTTCTTTGTATTTTTAATTGCCTGTGCCCCGCCTCGAGTCCCCTTGGGGAGAGAGAGCGGGTTATAAAATTAAATTATTATTATTATTATTATTACTGTAATGCTCTCTACATGGGGCTTCCCTTGAGGTGCACTTGAAAGCTACAGCTAGTCCAAAACGCAGCCGCGCGGGTAATTACGGGAGCTACCAGAAGCTCCCATATAACACCAATCCTGCGCGAGCTGCATTGGCTTCCTGTGGTCTTTCGAGTGCGCTTCAAGGTCTTGATGACCATCTTTAAAGCGCTCCATGGCTCGGGGCCTAGTTATATGCGAGACCGTCTCGTGCCCCATACATCCCTTAGACCGATACGCTCCCACAGAGAGGGCCTTTTCAGGGTGCTGTCGGCCGGACAATGCCGACTGGCGACACCCAGGGGAAGAGCCTTCTCTGTGGCGGGCCCGGCCCTTTGGAACGACCTACCCCCTGAACTCCGGACCATCACCGACCTCCGCCTCTTCCGCCAATGTCTAAAGACATACTTTTTTCATCAAGCCGGCCTAGCCTAACCTCCCATGGGGACTGTAGAAAAGTTTTAAATTGGGTTTTAATTAATAATTGGTTTTAGCACAGGTTTGGGATTTAATATATATTTTAAATTATTTATGTTCTATTTTTGTATGTTTTTAAATTTCCTGTGCGCCGCCCTGGGTCCTTTGCGGAGAAGGGCGGGATATAAATGTAATAAAATAAATAAATAAATAAATAGTGTATCCAGACTACTTATAGTGCCAGCTGCAGCAGTAGGGGAGTTGAGTTGCTACACACGCTACAGTCTACAGACATCTGATTAATAATATCCCAGAGAAGATGGCACAAGACCAAGATCCGACTTTGTCGTTGGTCACCTGGCTGGATGGCACAAACTATGTTTCCTGGTCCACGAAGTGCAGTCTGCTATTGTGTAGAGAAGGGCTATGGGATGTAGTGCTTGGGTTATAGTAATAGGGCAAGTCAGCAAATCTTCAAAGAATACTTTCCCAGATGGTGACTGATAAGAAGAACCTACACCTCATGCTTAACGTTTGTCAGAAGGCAGTGCCTTCTCCCATTGTGCCTGAATAGAAGAGTGGTCAGACAGAGATCTAGCACTGCGGATTCATGTCATCCTAACTTATTGCACAGGATAATGCTGAGGATAAAACATGGCAGACAAAGCATGTTACTTTATGTTCAGCTCTTGCACTAAGGTAGAATATACTAGTGCTGTGATGGCGAACCTATGGCACGGGTGCCACAGGTGGCACGCGGAACCATTTCTTAGGGCACGCGAGGCATTGCCCTGTCAGCTCCAGCGCGCATGTGTGCGCTGGCCAGCTGATTTAGGCCTTCTTTTGAGGCCGTTTTTCGCCCTCTGGAGGCTTCAGGGAAGCTCCTGAAGCCTCTGGAGGTGGATGGGGGGGGCTGTTTTCACCCTCCCCAGGCTCCTAGAAAGCCTCTGGAGCCTGGGGAGGGTGAAAAAAGCATGCCAAAAGCAGGAGGTCGTGCACATAGCATTATGGGTGTGGCAAGCCCATGCACGACCCCCCTGCACTCCCCCCGCTTTTGGCACGCGAGCCAAAAAAGGTTAGCCATCACTGTACTAGTGGAACCAGTCTCCCCCCCCTTAATTTGGAGACATTTAAAAATTTATATTAAACCTAGTTTAATTCTTAGCCTAACACGTATCTCTATTTACTACTACGGAATAATGAAAAAACTGTGCCACAGTTTTCAACTACTATTCTTAGATTAGCTATCTATTCCTGGTTCAGAGAATCTGTACATCTCTTTCCCCGAATGTAGGATATGTTGTAAATTGGCTTTGTTGACAGGAAGCCCAATTTTCCTCATGACCTACATCTTATGCAGGTGTATATAGTGAAGACAAATTTCCTAATACTAAGAGCTGTATATTATTCTGCTTTGGTAGTCTCTATTTCACTGAATGTATTTAAGCAGAAACTGGTTATCCTTTTATTAAAGATGCTGTAAACTTCACAGCAGACCTCTAGAATCCATGAGCTTTCTATGGAAGCTCCTCCTGCTTCAATTGGAAAACCAGTTAATATTTTATTTTACACCAAGAGAAATGTGCACTTGAGATGTCAACAAATTTGAAGTGCCTAGCTGAAAGAAAACAGATGCACACAGGCACATAATTCACATACCAGAAAATTGTATTCCCTGAAATCACATCACAGCCTGTAAGGATCTGTTGTACTTGGGAGAACTCTACATACTTCCGCTCTTAACTTAAGAAACAAAATCATTTCTCTAATCATACCACATTTAGAAATCACTCATCTAACAAGAACATCAAGTGACCCACTTCAGTTTTCACATTTTGTTTACTTGGCTTGTGAAGAGATCTGTCTGCACCCTCTTGTGGCAGAGAAAAAAAGAGATCTAATCCAATCTACTTTTTTTCCTCCTGCACCGATCCTCTCTATTAAAACAGTGGGGAGAGAATTACTATTAAATGTTCTGGTAATTTTGACTCCAAGAATGATAACTCCTCTAACAATTAATAATTCCTTTTTAGTTATAAAATGAATATTTTTATTGTATTCTTAAACACACAGGGGGTACATCTTTCTGCCAATTCAACACAGAGTTGACTTTATTCAGACAAACCCACTGAACCAAAATCAGCAATTAGATGAAGGTGCTTTATGCATATATAACCTGTTTGCCTCCAAGGCATCTTTTTCATTAATGCTGAAAACAAAGACAAGTAATCTTCAACGTACGACAACAATTGTGCCCAACATTTCTGTAGTTAAATGAGACATTTGTTAAGTGAATTTTCTCCCATTTTACGACCTTTCTTGCCACAGCTAAATGAATCACTGCAGTTGATTAGTTAGTAACCTGGTTGTTAAGTGAATCTACCTTTCCCATTGACTTCACTTGTCCGAAGGTCGCAAAAGAGGATCGCATGACCTTGGAACAAGCAATAGTCATCAATATAAACAAGTTGCCAAGCAGCTGAATTTTAATCACATGGTCATGGGGATGCTGCAAAGGTTGTAACTGTGAAAAATGGTCATAAGCCATTTTTTCCAGTGCTGTTGTAACTTCAAATGGTCACTAAATGAACTTTTGTAAGTTGAGGTCTCCCAGTATCTCGGCAAGATTAACAAATGCATTCCTGCTCCTCAATCATAAATTGGACAAGTGAAGGACCTTACGTCAACATCTCCTTATTTCATATGAATGTACAATTTCAAGCCATTCTTGCTTGTATCTTTTACAGGTAGTCCTTGACTTACAACAGTTCATTTAGTGACCATTCAAAGTTACAATGGCACTGAAAAAAGGCACGACCATTTTTCACACTTATGACCTTTGCAGCATCCCCATGATCACGTGATCAATATTCAGATGCTTGGCAACTGACTCATATTTATGGCCGTTGCAGTGTCCCAGGGTCAGGTAATCAACTTTTGCAATCTTCTGATAAGCAAAGTATATGGGGAAGCTGGATTCACTTAACAGCTGGGTCACTAACTTATCAGCTGCAGTGATTCACTGAACAACTGTGGCAAGAAAGGTCGTAAAATGGGGCAAAACTCACTTAACAAATTTTCTCACTTAACAACATAAATTTTGGACTCACTTGTGGCCGTAAATCGAGGACTGCCTGTAGCTTTGAACAGAACACTATCCCCAAAAACGTATGTGAAATCATGTTTATTATATACCTACCCTCTCTTTAAATGAGCCACATATGCACTCTGCAGAGCTGCTTCCAGAAAGTAAGGAAGTTCAAAATCCAAGGACGACATATGACTGCCTTTTATGCTTCTTGTATGTGAATTATTAAAGCTCTGGTAACAGAAGGGAGAGAGGGGGGGAGGGGGGGAGAGAGAGGGAGGGAGGGAGGGAGAGAGAGGGAGAGAGGGAGGGAGAGAGAGGGAGGGAGGGAGAGAGAGAGGGAGGACAGATAAATATGAACAATAATTTTGCTTAATGCAAAATTCAAAGCAAAAGATCAGAGAAAACGACTAATAAAATGAAAGAGGATGAAGTAAAGATAATTTGAAATTTGCTTTGAATTACACTTGTTATTTCTTTATAGTTTGGACATTTTTTGTGCTGGCTTCACAAGGATGTCCAGGGAAAGATCCTAATATTTCCAGCAATATAGAGCACTAAGCAGATCTGCACAATTTAAGAGTCACAAATTATAAGCAAAAGAACAGCTGAAACCACAAATGGTAGCCTACTATAGGCGCAACAGCTCCCTCCTTTCTATTGTTTAACTGAAACTAAAAAGAAAACAGAAAAGTGGTCAAGCATCTGAGTCCTGGGTCCCATAAACTGGATGGATTACAAATCAATGCCTACCCTTCTATGACCCTTAAATTGGGGCTTTGCAGTGACTTGAAAAACGTTTTGAAGGGGGGAAAAGTGGTTTGGAGTGCATGTGGACATTTGTATAGCATCTCTTGGAAACTCCTAAAAGTTGCTGCCTTCTCTTTTCCCCCAGCATAGCTGTAGTGTGATCTCAGGAAAAAATGGATTTGGTTTAAGTCCCAAACATACTTTTTTTTAAAATGGTAACTGGACTTTCTTATTTTTTCTTTGAAGATGTTTCACTTCTCACCCAAGAAGCTTCTTCAGCTCTGACTGGAGGGTGGGGAATGGAAGGCTTTATATTTCTTGCAGACAGCTGGTCATCGGCTTCCTTTTAGAGCATGGGTGTCAAATTTGTGGGATCATGTGGCTGTCATGGGACATATTGTGACGTTTTTCCCCTTCGCGGAGCTGGGGTGGCCGTGGCCTACATCCAGCCCGCAGGCTGCCACTTTGACACCCCTGTTTTAGAGGGCTGTTGAAGCACTTGGAGACTTATCTGTGTCCTCAGGATCACCTGAGTAGTGCAAATGGTTCCTGTAGTCTGCAACCATTAACACTACTCAGGTGACCCTGAGGACACAGACAAGCCTCCAATTGGCCTCAATGACTACGCAGATGACCAGATGTCTGCAAGGAATACAAATCCTTCCATTCCCCACCATCCTGTCAGAGCTGAAGAAACTTCTTGGATGAGAAGCGAAATGTCTTCAAAGAAAAACCAAAATCCAGTTGCCTCTTGAAAAAAATCAATTTTGGGACAACCATGACCTGCATGTCTGAGAACCACTACAGACTTCTGCTTTAAAGCACTGACAGTGGATATTGCAATAGCCCCATGCACAGTCTAAAGCAGGGGTCTCCAATCTTTGCAACTTTAAGTCTGAAGGACTTCCCATTTTTTAAAGGCAAAGTGAAAAAAATAGTCGTCATTTTGGATAAGTACAATAAAGACATATAATATAGTTTTGCATAAAGTACAGCTGATATAGCATGCATTGTTCAAAACCTGGCATTTCCCCCTCAAAATCGTACATTTTAATCTGTGGCATTTTAGTGAGTTTTCAAACCTGTGTTCTGAAATTCAATAGTTAAAAAGCCGGCAAAATGTGATGTAAAATATAAAATGACATACAGAGATCTGATTCAAATTCTCCTTCAGCCAGCTGCATGAAGTCTTGGGCTATTTGGACTTAACCACCTCAGAGAGGTATTACCTGAGCAAAAGAGAGCAACATCTTGAGCCCGTTGGAGGGAGAGTGGCATAAAACTGAACATCAAGCCAAGTCCCAGGGTATATAATTTAGCACGTTTCCTGGCTTTCGTTTAATGGAGAACAAGTGGAACAGTTATATAAATCCTTGGGAAATGCTAAGGGGGGCTCCTTTGAGTTGACTTTTATTTACCTTCTCCAGTTCTTGCAGGAAAATCTGAGCGATTACACATGCCCTTTCAAAGCAAGTCATGACTTCCTCTTCTCTTTCTGAAAGCCGGACTTGGGAAGCAATCGAATTGGGTGAGCGTTCCAGTGCCAAGCCTGTGAAGACAGCAACAGTGTCTCTTCAATGCCAGGCTGAAAAGCACTAACCATCAATTAGTTCTCACTTTGTGCAACCATCCCCATAATCTTCTCTACCTAGAGAAGCCGAACAGAGCTGGAGGTTATCTAGTTAAGTGAATTTAAATCTTTTATCCCTATCTGTCACAGTGCATCAGAAATAGTATCTCCTCAAAGACCTGTAGGGCCTCTGCACTAACCATGCTGGAAAATTTTTTTTTTTTAAATTCCCTCCAGATCTTGAGTTAGGGTGAGTGGTAATACAATAATACAATACAATACAATAGCAGAGTTGGAAGGGACCTTGGAGGTCATCTAGTCCAACTCCCTGCCTAGGCAGGAAACCCTATACCATTTCAGACAAATGGCTATCCAACCTCTTCTTGAAGACTTGCAGTGTTGGGGCATTCACAACTTCTGGAGACAAGCTGTTCCACTGATTAATCCTTCTGCTTTGGTGTTATCTGCTAGTTTGAATGGTTCCCCCCACAAAAAAAGTTCACAATTCTTTCTGTTTTATTGTGGTCCTTGGATTTTTTTTTTAATGGTGTGCACCTCCCACAATTTCATAAAGTTATTCAGTTGTTTGTATATGATGCACAAATAAATACAGGTCACCCTTGACTTGGATTGTAACAGAGACCAGAATTTCCACGATAACTCATGATGGTGTAAGTCCAGACAATCCTGTGACCAGACCTGATTTTATGACATTTTGGGAGCTGTTGTTAAGTAAATGTTGTAGCCATTAAGTGAATGTGGTAGTTGTTAAGTAAATCAATATATTCCTATGGGCATTTTTTAAAACCGGAAACCAGTTGAAAAGGCCAGAAACTGGCCAAAAAAAAAAACAACCACCATAAATCGAGGTCACATGACCATGGAACCCCAGGACTGAGTCTGGGTGGTGTATAGCACATACCATTGGAGAGAAGCTAAAACGAAGAGACTAGAGGAGAGAGGGGGGAGAAATTCAGGACAGCCATAGCCAAGAATCTCTCAGGCTGCATTTAGTAGGTTACAAGGTTTTAGCTGTAGCCTGGCAAGGTTCTGTCCATTAGATGTAAGCAAATAAGGACTGGATTCAATGGATTTTGTTTTGTGATCTTTGGGATTGGGCTTGATATTCTTAGAGCATAGATTATTTCACTTTCAGGAAGAGTAATATCACATACATATATACATACATATTCCATATCATCCCATTTAAAAAAAAGTGGGGGGAAACTAACTTTCTAGCTACCATGTAGATCAGTGGTAGTCAACCTGGTCCCTACCGTCCACTAGTGGGTGTTCCAACTTTCATGGTGGGCAGTAGGGGTTTTGTCCGATACTGAAGCACTTTCCTTTTTTAAATTTAATTGCCTTCCCTACTTTATAAATCACCATTACTGTGGAACCGGTGGGCGGTTAGAAAATTTTACTACTAACAGAGATACAAAAGTGGGCGGTATGTATAAAAAGGTTGACTACCCCTGATGTAGCTAAATAGACTTTTGCATCTATAGCAGCAATAGCACTTAGACTTATCTACCGCTTCATAGTGCTTTTACAGCCCTCTCTAAGCGGTTTACAGAGTCACCATATTGCCCCCAACAATCTCGGTCCTCATTTTACCAACCTCGGAAGGATGAGTCAACCTTGAGCCAGTGAGAATCGAACCCCTGGCAGTCAGCAGAATTAGCCTGCAATACTGGATTCTAGCCACTGCAGGACCGAGGCTCCTGATGAATATGAGCAATATGCAAGGATGCTTTTGAAATCAAAAGGGGATGGTGAGCAAAGTTTGCAGGTTACTAACAGAATTGCAGCAAGAAGTTCCAGTATGCATTCTGTAAAGCTCTCTATTTCTCCTAGTTTTGCAAAAAACAAATATCAAAAATAGCTCTCTATATGCTACATATATACATAACATACACATGGACAATCATGTGGTTCTAAAGACTTCGGAGGGCTTTTAATCCAACCCTTTGTTGAGGATAAGAATTCTCAGGCTATCCCAGACAAACGAGTTTTAGGGGTTGTTGTTTAAAAAAAATATCCTTCCAGTATTGTATTTCAATTACGAGTTCTACCCCCCACTCCCCCACCCCAAGTTTCAATCACACCAATAATGTCATATTCCACCACCACACTCCACACATACTAGGATTTCAAGTTCTTCTGGTTTGTTCTTTGTACTCTGTGAATAAGCAACTGAGCCAGTTAGTATCGCCCTTCTTAGGTTTGCCTGTTGCATCTCCCATTGTACAGTATTTCTGAACATTCCTTCCTTCTGATCACCTGCTTCCCTGAACGATTTGATTCCTTTGGGCTTATGCTCGAATGTGGTTCTGGACATCCCTTCTTCCCCTTCAGATATATGTTGAATGCCCATCAGATATGGATGGCATTATATTCATCAAATTGTATATATGTTGAATTTGATTACATTGAATATAATGAATATATTCATTATATCCAATATAGTTTCATTCATCCTAATAATTTAAATCAGCTTCTTATGTAAGTATATGTGTGGAATCTGGGTACTGTCCATAAAGTATTATCGATAAATATATAGTATAAGACGCACCTTTTTTCCTAAAAAAAAAAAGAGGAAAATCTGGATGCGTCTTATACATCGAATACAGCATTTTTACCTCTCGAAGCCCTGCCCCTTCACCAAAATGGCTGTACATACCCTTATGGAGGGTACCTACTCTCTCCCTCCCTCCCTACCTACTGTATTTCTCTCTCTGTCTCTCTCCCTCTACCTATCTACCAACCTACCTACTCTCTCTCTCTCTCTCTCCCCCCCCCCCCACCTATCTACTGTATTTCTCTCCCTCTCTGTCCCTCTATCTACCTACCTACCTTTTTTTAAATTTGCCTCTTCAAAACCTTGGTGCATCTTATACTCCAAAAAATACGGTACTTAAGTATGAGGCAGACTCAGTTCTACAAATAAGGCCAATTCTAATACCATCTTTTTCTGTCTCTCCAATTAGGACTCTGTATTTCTCCATTCAATACTTACAAAATGTTCTTATCTTCCTTTTCCTCTCTTTCAGTAGAAAGAGAGTACCTCATGTAAAGGTATCTTTGCAGACTGAATTCCAAGTTGAATTCCTGGCACCTCCAAGTAAACCTGAAAACACTCTTCTCTGATCCTCTGTACAAATACAGCCACTCATTATAGATAAAACTAAGCTTCAAAGATTAAAAGGTCTTATTCAGATATAGCAATTTCCTGAGTTTCTTCTCCCTGTTCCCAACAACTTTGTTTTTAGATACCTTATACTGTACTCCATAGCCCAGGGTCTTTTCCCCCCAACATGCTACACAGTCAGCCTGGAAACGGAACAGAATGTACGGATAAGAATGGAAAAGCCATTCTATTTATTACTGCTAATCTTACAAGACCTGAACTTTGCCTGTTGATGCAGTCTTAAATTCAACAATTAAAATTGTATGGGTCATTTCTCTATCTCTCCCGGTCTCTCCCCACAACCAATATCACAAGTGAAAATCCTGGCAAAAGCAGTCCATTAAAAGCCATACCAAACAAAGAATGGACAATCTGCTGCCCTCCAGATCAAGCTGTTACCCCTAAACTCTAGCCAGCATTTCTTTTGGAAATTCAACATATTTAAAATGCGAACTCCAACACTTTATACCAGGGGTTGGCGACCCGCGGCTCTGAAGCCACATGTGGCTCTTTCATCCCTCTGCTGCAGCTCCCAGTTGCCAATCGGCTCCACAATTGATAGGGCTTTTGGTTAGGACAGGTAGAGGAAAAAGGATGTTGCACTAGGAGGAGACACTATGATGGGGGAACCGGACTTCCAGTTGGCAGAGGAAAAAGGATGCCACATTAGGAGGAGACTCTATGGATAGGGGGCTTCCGGTGAGGACCTTTGTGGCTCTTTGAATGTTTAAGGTTACCAACCTCTACTTTATATTATAGTGGGAAAAGGTAATGATGTATACAAAGAAGTATACAACACTTTATATTCCAATGGGAAAAAGTAAAGATGAAAAGTTTTATTCTGGCCCATATACCATATTATGAATCAAACGGCTACCTGGATTGCATTACAAAATCACTTGGAATCTTTTCATTATGCAGATTAAATATGACATTTGTTTCTTCCATTCACGTACAAACCTGCATACATGCAGAGGCGTTTAAACAAATTTGTCCAGTAATACACAGGAGCATAAGCAGAGAGAAACATCTTGCTGAAAGATCCCAAATTCTCAACAACACTAACAGCACATCATCTGGAACGAAATATTAAGCAAAGTACTATGAGCACCATCCCAACCACTATTGCTGTTCTTAACACCAGACTATGGTGTCAATCTTTTTATAGTGATCTAATAAACTTGCAGGGGATTCTGGTTGATCAATTAGTGGGGTTACAAAGGGAATGAGAAGAAGGCAATCAAGTTAATCTGCATAGTATTCTTCTTTAGGAAATCAATAATCATATGGAGAAAAAAATGATGATGGATTGACCACTGGGGTATAGGAGGTATATAGGATAAGGTGAAGGGAGTTCCTGGAAAGGAACCTGAGAACCGCACCAATCAGTGCCCTTGAAACTGCCCCACATTGAATCTTAAAGGACAGTTTCTCACTGCTGATGCACAGTAAAACTTGATCAGTGCAAAGTACAGCAATATAGTTTTCTGTCGACTCAAGGATGGGATGAATGCATATGACTCAGCTGTGAGGAAATGTTTTTGTTCCTGGTGGAATTATGCTTGGCATTCTTAAGGACTGTATTCTGTTGAGAGAAATTGATTCTAGGGTCTACGTTCCAGTATCATGTAAGGCCAAAAGGCAGGAGAGATTGACTTGAGGAGACTGCATGAAAATAGACAAAAGCCTGCATTTCCATTCCATAAAGTGCTACAGGCTGGCTTAAGGAACCAAATCTTTAATAACAACATGTAGCACCTGTGCCTCCCCCAAGAGATCAGGTATATTTTCCACTGCTTACTTGTTATTCTGGTCAAAAGGTAGCACTCCTTCAGAAGTATTACAGAGTCTAATCAGGACAGCCTCAAACTGCTACTTTGGGTAAAAACCAAGTCCTTAGTTGACTGATTTAAGTCTTAAAATAGGGATGGGCACAGGGTTGGGTTCTGGATACTTTTACTACTGGTTCACTCAGGGACATGCTTTGGGCACACCTGAGCTTTGGGTGTGTGGCTGTTTGATGCGCGCTATGCATCACAGTAGTAAAAAAATTGTTTCTGCGTATGCACAGAAGCAAAAACCAAGATGGCACCACCGCTGATAGAACCAGTTCAGAGGTGTGGACAGCTGAGTTACTACCTACTCAGCCAAAACAGTCTGAACCAGTAGGAACTCTCCTCTGCGTGGGCAGCTCCAGGGCCACATATGGCTCCGAAGCACCCAGAGTTCCCTTGGTTTGAGTATACAGTAAGTTTTTGTTTTATTTCATTCTTTTGCTCATTTTTGGGCAAGGGATTTAAGAGAATAACAGATGCCCTGAGATTTACAAAGGGTTAACTATTTCTTTCATTCATTAAAATGAAAACAAAACAAACTTCTTTTCCTCCAAAACCACAACTTCCACCTACTTGAATTCTAAGAGGCAACAAATCTTAAGATATCTGTTTTACTTCAAAACCATCTAAAAAGAAATCGAAACATTTAGCCACCTCCAGTCCAGTGACATCATAACCACCCCAGCTTTGCCTTCTGCAGAGGCAAACAAATATTAAAGCATGGCCTTCACTTTGCACATTCATATTCAAGGCTAGAGCTTCCATTGCTCTTGGATGTCTTCAAAAGAGTGACTTTTGCATCTGGAAGACAAAGGTCACTCTTTAAAAAACAGCAATCCATATCTTGGTCAGGGAGGGGACCCCTGGTTTGAGAGCGAGATCAAAGAGGCCAGCCATGTTAAAATTGAACAGCCCTCTCTCAAATGGGGGCGGGGAGATATGATACCACCTATTCACTGTCTACAGCACAGTCTTTTAAGCAGTCCCATGTAGGTTCCACACCCATTTGCACTCTGACCCTAAGAGTACAGATAAACCTCCAGCTGGCTTCAATGATTCTCAGAGACCCTAACCCAACTTTCAGAGTGCTAACAACTAGATGACTGCTAAGGCATATAAATCCTTCCATTCCTCACCAAAAAAGCAAACAAACAAAGGCCAATTGCCTTTTGAAAAGCAGCTTTGGTGCAGTTGATTGGGTTCAAAGCCATGAGCACACAAAACACAGCTTACTAAACCACTGTGGTTGGATTCATACAACACTCTCAGACGAAAACCAAACACTTATGTTTAGTTTGGAAAAACCTCTATCTGGTTTTTCAGTATATATCAAAATCAACAAAACTGTCAGGAAAAATGACAAAATTGGTAAATACAAACTGGCAAATATTTAATAAATTTGCATAGAACAAGTGAATATTATTAATAATCTAGATTCACTTAAGTGACTTGCTCACCAATTGGCTGATGGATACAATCATTTCATTCTCACATTTCTCCTTTGAAATTTTTTTGTTCATATTTTACTAACATACTTTTTTAGGATCATACAGGTCAAATGCATGTTATATTTATAATTTCTGGGAATTTTAGTTGGGAACCAGAGAAGAGGAATAGCAGTCTATATGTACCCAAATATAGCTAAGCAATGATAAGCCCCTTCTTTTTCAGAACCATAGTATAATTAACTGAACCTGATCAATGACTCCTATATTTTAAATTATTAGACAGCATGTTATCAATCTAAGTTAAGTATATTAAAATGCTATCATTAAAGTGTCCTCAGAAATAACTATCCAAGAACACTGTATGTGATCTTTATGCAACTAAGCATACATTTGTAATAGCAATAGCACTTAGTCTTATATACCACTTTACAGTGATTTACAGCCCTCTCTAAGTGGTTTACAAGATTGCCCCCAACAATCTTGGTCCTGATTTTATCCACCTTGGAAGAATGGAAGGTTGAGTCAACCTTGAGCCTGGTGAGATTTGAACTGCCAAATTAGAGGCAGACAGCAGTCAGCAGAAGTAGCCTGTAATACTGAACTCTAACCATTGCACCAAGGCCTCTTTGAATTAAATAATTAAACAAACTAGATTGCTTAATTAGACTATCTGATGTCCACAAAAGCAAAAGTGGGCAGGTAGGCTAGCAAAAAGTAATTCTTGTGAATTAGGAACTTTTCATGATAGCAAATAAAATCGTAACAAAATATACACTCTGTAAGCAAGTCAGACATATCAAAGTTTCTAATGATTTCTTATTATTAACTGGAGGATATCATTTCTAAATGCTTAAGCTTTTCTAATCCAATAGCTACAACCATTCACAAATAGATACCAATGATGCATTTCCCCAAAGCCAATAGAATAGCAGAGACATTCTAAACCAGGGGTTCCCAAACTTGGCAACTTTAAGACTTGTGGACTTCAACTCCCAGAATTCTCCGGCCAGCTATGCATAGCTGGCCGGAGAATTCTGGGAGTTGAAGTCCACAAGTCTTAAAGTTGCCAAGTTTGGAAAACCCCTGTTCTAAACTGTGCCACCTTGGGGAAACACGAGGCACAGATCAGTGTGATGCCTGTTCAAAAGGATCATTGCAATAGTAATATGGTGTTTTAGCTTTGATTTTTACATACCAGTTGAAGGTATCTGATCATTCCAGCCCTCTATTCACCTAATAAGTGGATTGGTATGCTGAAAAGGTTAGAAGAAGATAGGCAGAGAGCAACTACTTCAGCAGCAGTCATAAACAGCACTGAAAGGAAACAGAAGATGAAGAATGCAAGCAGAGATATTTTTTCCAGGTTTCCCAGAAAAACAGCTGAATCATAAACCCTTGGATAACTTCCCTCTCTTCTAAACAAAGAATAAAAAGACACATACAGAAGAGATATTATTTGTTGTTATTGTTGTTGTACAATGGTTGAAAATGCAGCAAGGAAAATACAAAAGAAAGAAGAACCAAATATTGTCAATTTGATAAGCACTAAAAAGCTGTAGGAAAGAGCCCGTGGGGTGATCTGCCAATAGAGTGGGTCTTAAAACTGACCTACTTTTCCATCCCCTTGGTCTTAAATATTGTCATATCCTCACAAAAGAAATCAGACTTGTTTTGCACAAGCATCAGCCTCAAACTGGATCCATGACCTCAAAATAAGAAATTACCTTCAGTAACCCAGGTTGTGCCCAAATTATCCCATTGGGCATCCCTAGTTTATGAATCACTGCTTTCTTACAAACACATTGTCACTTTAGTTTGGATAGAAGCAGACATCTTGTTTAAGATATTTATTCCCTGTTCATGTCATCAAAGGCAGCGTGCTTTGACTTTTCAGATCCTTCACCTGAATCTTTTGCATACAACTAAGCTGATTTTTTTAAAAATATTGTCCCTCTTCCTCCACCTTCACTTATTTTTTCTGTTTTTTTCATAGCTTATCTGCAATATAGATAACCTTGTTTAATGGTCATTTTAACTCTCCCAAAGACACCATGTCACGTACAGTCGAAAGAGTTGGGTAGAACACCATTTCTCCTGCTTGGCAAATTTATGGCATATGGATTTCAACTGCCAGAATTTCCTAGCCAGAATGATATTCCATGTTCAGAGCAGAAAACCAAAGACATTTTATAATTCAAATCTGCAGTTCTATATTGTAACACTGTCATGCTCTATTTTAAAAAGCAAAATATTATACTGCTACTGATTTTCCTTGTTAAGGAAGACAAGGAAACCGAATAAATATGCAGAATGTTGTTTGATTGTTTTACAAATAATTTTTTTGATATCTATAGGGCAGCGTTTTTCAACCTGGTCGACTTTTAAGTCCTGTGGACTTCAATTCCCAGAATCCCCCAGCCAGCATAGCTGGCTGGGGAATTCTGGCAGTTGAAGTCCACAGGACTTAAAGTCGCCCAGGTTGAGAAACACTGCTATAGGGCTAATCAAAAATTCAATATTTTAATCAAGCATAGGTATTATATATGAATTAGAATTTTGTTTAGGATATTCCATAGCTCATTAGCTTTTTAAAATTTAAACTCACTGCAACTTCAACTAAATAAAATAAAATATTTGAAGGATAAAATAAACAAGGTTTATGAGAGCTGATTTTCTAGAGCATCATCACAGTGAAATCAGAAATCAGTGACCATAGACAACTCCCATTACCTTTAATAACAAAAGCTTCGGTTAGCAGACGCAGCTTGTATAAAGGCTTCTTCTCTATGACAAGATCTTCAAGGCCAGCTCTTGCATACATGCTCAAAGTCTCTCGATAACAGCCTTCAATGTAATGAAGCTTTGCAAGGAGCAACATTGCTTCAGTCATATCTTTTGGCTGGAAAATCAAAATGTTCATTAGTAATATCATAAAGCTGTGGTTAAACAATGTTTGTTTTGGAAATGTTTCCCTGTTCAACATTGCATGGAATCAAGCATTTTGTTAACAAACCCTTAGTGAGCTTTGAGGTACATGGCAGTGGTGGGTTTCTGCAGGCTCTCACCTACTCGCAAGAGCCGGATGGTGAAATTTAGAGAGCCGGTGAGAGGAGGCTCCACCGGCGGACCCAGAAGTAAGTCTGGCCTGCCACTGCTGGTAACCCAACGGGAAGGGAAGGGAAGGGAAGGGAAGGGAAGGGAAGAAAGAAAGAAAGAAAGAAAGAAAGAAAGAAAGAAAGAAAGAAAGAAAGAAAGAAAGAAAGAAAGAAAGAAAGAAAGAAAGAAAGAAAGAAAGAAAGAAAGAAAGAAAGAAAGAAAGAAAGAAAGAAAGAAAGAAAGAAAGAAAATTTATCATCACAATTGAGCCCAAAATTTTGGTTGCTAAGCAAGAGCGTTGTTAAATGAGTTTCACCACATTTTACATTTTACCACTCCCACCCTGTCACATGACTGCCAAGCCATGCCCACAAAATAGGCCACACCTAGAGAGTAGGTTCTAAAAAAAATTGAAACCCACCACTGGTACATGGTGAAATATAATGAGGGCAGAATGCAGATCCCTCGGCTAATTCGAAAAATTACAGAGGTTGGGCCTTCATTTTTTAGTGAAATTAATAAGGCAGCTCTTAAGAAGAGGAACATTCTATCATTACAACAGGGGTTCCACATGGTTTCCTGCTATGTGTCAATGGATGGAGCCATCTGATTTTCTTCCATACATTTCCAAGAACACTTACCCCATGTGAAGTAGAAGTTTCCTAGTGTACTTTGACTGCAGTTTCGAAATTGCTGAAAATATATATTTAGCTTAAAGTTTTGCCCTGCTTTATTTTTTTATCTATATAAAGATATTTAGGGCAAAACTTTAAGCTGCTTTGTATATACAGTATTTATAAAGCAGTTTAAAGTTTTGCCCTGCTTACCCAACATTTCTTCATAAGGAAAATACTTTGCATCCCTTCAGCAATTTTGAAACTGCAAAGTGTGTGTATATGTGTGTGCGTATTAAATATATATATTTAAAAGTGAACACATTTCAGCTATCCTCTGAAAAGTTACAACACTTCAAACAAGGGAAATTAAATCTTACTCTAATATAATCCTATATCAGCCTTTTCTTACATCCAATTTAATTGCAGCACTAGCTGCATCCCTTCTAAGTAACCATTGCCCTGTTTTACCAAGTATACCAGCTTGAGCACCACAGTGCTATAAAGCAGGGGTCTCCAACCTTTGCAACTTTAAGTCTGAAGGACTTCAGCTCACAGACTTCTCCAGCCAGCTTTGCTGGCTGGAGAATTCTGGGAGCTGAAGTCCTTCAGACTTAAAGTTGCAAAGGTTGGAGACCCCTGCTATAAAGGCCATCAACAGTTAAAACTTAAGAACACCACCTCTAAATGGTTGCTCCCCGCATGGTTCATACAGCTATTTCTCAGTCACATTCACATTCTCCAAACCAAAAAGAACCAAGGGCTAGTCAGTGTTGCCCTTTGTAGGAGAGCAGATTTAGAAGTTTGCCTCAAGAGCATGAAAGTCAGTGCATGGTTACCATAACTGTAATAACCACCTTGCTATCCATTTAAATTAAGTATAAATTAACTCCAAGTTGGGGGGGGGGGGCGATGGAAAAATTGGCAGATTATTTTTTCATAGGTATGCTTGATCAAATGGATGAATAACTTATTTCCATACTGGTATCCTCAGTTCATTTAGGAGCTGTTTGAATCAGTGGTGGGTTCCAGATCCCAGTGCAACTGGTAGGGTTCAATGGGGCCAGGCGTCCATCACATGAATGTGTGCGGCACATGCATGCGTACTTACCGCCCGCGACGCTGCATGACGCTCCAGCTAGTTGCTGGAGCATCACGCAGGTGCTGTACGCTCCATGCGTGGAAGCCCCAAAAACTTCAAATACTGGTAAGGAGCGCAGGCAGGCAGGTGGGTTTTCCAGAGCACTGGAACGGAACGGTACCTGGTGCTCCCAGCAGGCACTGGTATGCATCGTAACCCAGCACTGGTTTGAAGTTACAATAGCACTGAAAAAAGTGATTTATCACCGTTTTTCACACTTATGGCACGGGACCTAGCTATCTGCGGGATCGCATCCTGCCCCATACATCCCTTCGACCGATTCACTCCCACAGAGAGGGACTTCTCCGGGTGCTGTCCACTAGGCAATGCCAGCGGGCGACGCCCAGGGGAAGGGCCTTCTCTGTGGTGGGCCCAGCCCTCTGGAATGACCTACCCCCTGAAATTAGAACAACGACGGACCTCCGCTCCTTCCGCTAGAAGTTAAAGACTCACTTCTTCCATCAGGCCGGCCTGGCCTAATGTCTACATTCCTAGCCACAAAATGAAATTGTATAAATTTTTTAGGGGATATTGTTAGGATTTTAAGGGTTTTAATAGTGATTTTAGCACAGGGGTTAATTTAATTTGATTTTAACATTTTGTATTTGTATATTGTTGTATTTTTGGATTTTTAAATTGCCTGTGCACCGCCCCGAGTCCTCATGGGGGAGAGGGTGCGGTCTATAAATAAAATAATAATAATAATAATAATAATAATAATTATTATTATTATTATTATTATTATTATTATTATTATTATTATTATTATTATTACTATCGCAGCATGCCCCACAGGCACGTGATCAAAAGTCAGATGCTTGGCAACTGACTCACATTTATGACAGTTGTAGTATTCTTTTGTGACCTCCTGACAAGCAAAGTTAATGGGGAAGCCAGATTCACTTAACTGTATTACTAACTTAACAACTGCAGTGATTCACTTAACAACTGTGGCAAAAAAAGGTCATAAAATGGAGTAAAATTCACTTAACAACTGTTTCACTTAGCAAAAAAAAATTTGGGCTCACTTGTGGTCGTAAGTTGAGGATTATCTACATGAGAAATGTGAAATATTTTATCAAGCTTTCCTCATCTTTGTATGTAATACTTGTACAAAATAGTAACTTTCCAAATTTGTAATGAAAACTCACATTAATGAATTAATGCAGGTTTTTAGAAGTTGGGACTTTGAAAGAGACATAAAATTCCTCCATGCTGAATTAAAGCTATGACTCCTGAATAAACTACCCCATGTGGAATTGTTCAAGTAACAGGCCAAAGAAAGGGTCTCTTGGTATCTTCCATAATAATAAAGTGTACAGTTAGACTTGCTCTGCCCATTACAGAGTCTCATTGTTGTCTTTTATATCATTAGCACTGCTAAAATAAATTTACAGAAACGTAAGTGAATCACAATAAAATATTGTTGGCATTGTTAGAGCAAGAAAAAAAGCTGTGGTTGTTTTAATGAGTCATTTGATTTGATTTACTAAAATAGCTACATCCTTTTTCTAGGCTCACATAGAATTCTGAGAAAAGACACAAGAGGTAGCTCTGCTCACATTATCACACCTTCTCAAACTTATGTTCAAGAGTCTTAGTAGTTTTAATTTGGAAACCCTGGACTTAGCCACTCAATGTCTTTCACTAGGATGCTGTATTCTCTTTTCCACCACCCATCAGCCATTATTTCCCTTCCTCCAAGTCAGCAATATTTCATGGCCCTTGTTTATGTTTGGTCCTCAATGGCCACGCTTGGTGTCCCTAAATTGTGTCTATACTTCTGCAAATCCTCAAAACCTGCTAATGCCTTCATTTCTTCATATGGATAATGCCATTCTAGAAAGGTTGATTCTTGGAGGACAGAATTGCCTATTAATTTATATAGTGCTGAAAGTTTAATTTTGGAAATCATAACAAATCCCAACATTCTTTTGAATAAAAGCTGCTGCAGAAAGAAAGCAATTATTTCAGATTTTAATAAATGCATCAGGAATTGTATCAGGCGAGATTAAAGAATGCCAACATTTTGTTATCTAAACCATTTGATTGTATATCATTAGCAGTGTTTTAAAGCTCTTTTTTAATTTCTATCTAGAATGCCTACCAGTAATTTTCCTCTATTTAGAATGTCAGTCAAAAACCTTTTGGCGTCACTCAGTTTGGGCTCAGTTTTTTCCATTAATGGCATGCTTTCTTTGATTTTGGCAAGGTTTTCTTTTAAGCACAGCTCCAGCAGTGCCTCTGCAGCTAGTAGATTCTCATAGTCCTCTGCAAGACATAGTCAATGGAATAAAAAATTACACACTGTGTTACGTTCCCATATATAGCAGGACAGAAGATAAACATAGAATTTTAACCATTATATAAACATTTCCTTGCATAAGGAAATTTGCCCAGAGTGCAAAACCCGTTTATATAATAGGAATCCAACTTAAGTGATTACCTATACATTTATAGACATTTCTTAGAAACTTCCTCATTTAGACATATAAATGAATGTCGTGTGTCATGTATTCTATTTCAGATTTGTAAATATGAACTCTTTAGAGAAATAAACACCAATTTGTTCTGCTGGCTTTGTTTAAATAAATGGACAGAATTTGATTCAGTCATGGAAACTTTATTGGAAATAAAATCACAATTATTTATATAAATGTCTTGTTACTGTGTTCTAGAAATCTAATCAATAAGACGTTATAAATCCAAATTTTGCTACAGGCCTCTCTATACTTACATAATAAATAATAACTGAACACATGGTGATTTACTTATCAATATACATATATAAAACTGTACTCTAACTTAACCAGCATCAAGAACTGAATCAAAAATCTGTGCAATGTGACTTTCTATGCCTCTCCTCCCCCAAACCCTTATCTTCCAACCTCACAATCTACAAAGTATTAAGCAAATACATTTTGAGAGACATAACTGCCATGTGCCAGGCAAATCAAGATTAAACTATTAATTTATCTAAATAGGCTGCACATTCAACTATTAACCCCTGTGGTCTTTAATTTCATATGTCTGCCCATATCCTGTTTGCCCATGGGGTTTTATGACAGGTTAAAATAATGAGATACTTATAATGGCAGAAGATAATGAGATACTTATAATGGCAGGACTACTGCAATGCTCTCTACATGGGGCTCTCCTTGAGGTGCACCCGAAGGCTTCAGCTAGTCCAGAATGCAGCCGCGCGGGTAGTTATGGGAGCCTCTAGGTTCTCCCATGTAACACCGCTCCTGCGCGAGCTGCACTGGCTGCCTGTCGTCTTTCGGGTGCGCTTCAAGGTGTTAGTTACCATCTTTAAAGCGCTCCATGGCACGGGACCTAGCTATCTGCGGGATCGCATTCTGCCTCATACATCCCTGCGGCCGGTTCGCTCCCACAGAGAGGGACTTCTCCGGGTGCCGTCCACTAGGCTGTGCCAGCGGGCGACGCCCAGGGGAAGGGCCTTCTCTGTGGCGGGCCCGACCCTCTGGAACGACCTTCCCCCCGAAATCAGAACAACCACGGACCTTCGCTCCTTCCGACAGCTATTAAAAACTCATTTCTTCCGTTTGGCTGGCCTAGGGTAGTTTTAATTTAAATTTTAAATTATTAAGGGGTTTTTTAGGGATAGTTTTATTTTTATAGAAGTTTTAGCGCAGGGTAAGTTTAATTTGATTTTAACTTTGTACTTTGTTGTTGTAATTTGTTTTTAATTTCTCTGTGCCCCGCCTCGAGTCCCTTCGGGGAGAGAGAGCGGGATATAAATAAAATTTATTATTATTATTATTATTATTATTCGCTCCTTCCGACAGCTATTAAAAACTCACTTCTTCCGTTTGGCTGGCCCAGGGTAATTTTAAATTTAGATTTTAAATTATTAAGGGTTTTTTTAGGGATAGTTTTATTTTTATAGAAGTTTTAGCGCAGGGTAAGTTTAATTTGATTTTAATCTTGTACTTTGTTTGTGTAATTTGTTTTTAATTTCCCTGTGCCCCGCCTCGAGTCCCTTCGGGGAGAGAGAGCGGGATATAAATAAATTTTATTATTATTATTATTATTATTATTATTATTATTATTATTATTATTATTATTATTATTATTATTATTATTATTATTATTATTATTATTATTATTATTATTATTAAATTAAAAGCTAAAATGTTAATAAAACATTCAAGCCATAAATAGCAGCTAATCATAAATATGATCTGAGTTCCAAAACGGCATCTATCAGGGGTGTGCAAGGGGAATATCAAAGGACTGAGAGGATGATTGCCACTGTATAATTGATGCTCTTTTTTAAACACATCTTTTTTTTAAAAAAAGGCTATATGGTTAATATTGCATAACAATTTAATATTTAGTATGCCTTGTTTCAACTAGTTATCTGAGCAGAACCACACTGAAAACGGTTCAAATTTTTCCTCAACAAAAATATGGAGAATTTTACTCTTGGGCTCTTATCTTGGGTGCTGTTTTGCTTCAGATTTTATAAGAGCAACTGTATTGGATATAATGTAAACATGCAGAAAATATGTATTACTGGGAAAGGACAATAAAGCTTTAATCATGTGATTATATGAGCTCAAACTCCATTTAATATTACAGAAGCATTTTACTGTATTATTCTGACTCTCTAAAATGGAATATATTCCCAAAGAAACAGCAAAGCTTTCTCATATACTCTTCCTTTTTTTAAAACAACAACAACAACCCTTATTTGATGTTGCTTTTCTTTTCTTTCCACTTATTTTGTCCCTCATCACCCATTACTGCCACACTTTCTTTTCCCTGGAATAATTGCATATGCAAAACTGATTGAGGGAAACATACATGCTGATACTGCAACAAGCATGCATTTATGCTTTTGGGTGGAGTCCACAAGTTAATTTGAAATTAGTGACACAGCCCCTCTACAGACACAAAATAGCTGTGGTTTGAGGCAAAGGTTTCAAGGAGGGGAGGAGGGACAGCCAAGCTGCTGGGGAGCTCATTCCTCCTTCTATGTTTCACAGGCAGTTTTATTTTCTATTTAAAGGTTTCTCTTTAAAATTGAAACTGTATTTTACTTAGCCTCTAGCTATCTTGCTCCATTTCCCCCCAAGAACGCTGCTAAAGTTCTCCAAGCCAAGCCACGCCTGAAATGGTGAGTCACAAGTCCCACGACACCCAGCCAACCCATTTTGTAACTGAACACATGTAAATACCATCAGGTGTGGAGCCTTAATCTACATGATAGGCCCATGAGAAGTGGCAAGGCACCCCAGTCAGCCTTGATGGCACCATTTGGGCATGTTCAACCCTGGTCTCATTGGATGGTGGGGCAACCTTTTTCAGAAGCAGAGGAACCCTTCTTAATAATAATAATAATAATAATAATAATTTTAATTTATATCCCGCTCTCTCTCCCCAAGGGGACTCGAGGCGGGGCACAGGCAATTAAAAATACAAATAAACCACAAACAAATACAAAATACAGAGTTAAAAATAGATTAAATAGATCCTGCGCTAAAACCCATAAACTAAACTAAAAATTACCCCTAAAAAACCCTAACCTAAAAAGAGACTACCCAAGGCCGGCCAGACGAAAAAAGTGCGTCTTTAATTTTAAGCGGAAGGAGCGGAGGTCCGTGGTTGTCCTGATATCGGGGGGAAGGTCATTCCAGAGGGCTGGGCCCGCCACAGAGAAGGCCCTTCCCCTGGGCGTCGCCCGCTGACAAAGTCTAGTGGACGGCACCCGGAGAAGTCCCTCTCTGTGGGAGCGAATCGGCCGTGAGGATGTATGGGGCAGGATCCGATCCCGCAGGTAGCTAGGTCCCGAGCCATGGAGCGCTTTGAAGATGGTAATTAACACCTTGAAGCGCACCCGGAAGACGACAGGTAGCCAGTGCAGCTCGCGCAACAGCGGTGTTACATGGGCAAACCTAGAGGTGCCAATAATTGCTCGCGCGGCTGCATTCTGGACCAACTGAAGCCTCCGGGTACACCTCAAGGGGAGCCCCATGTAGAGAGAGTTGCAATAATCCAGTCGGGATGTCACGAGAGCATGAGTGACTGTGCGAAGGGCGTCCCGATCCAATAGGGGGCGCAACTGGCGTACCAGGCGAACCTGGTAAAACGCCCTCCTGGCCACGGCTGTCACTTGATCTTCCATGGACAGCCGGGTATCCAGGAGGACACCCAAGTTGCGCGCCCCATCCACAGGGGCAAGATGTTCGCCCCCTATGGCCAGCGTTGGAGAGAGCTGGTTGAATCGGGCAGCCGGAAACCACAGCCACTCGGTCTTGGTCGGGTTGAGCCTAAGTCCGTTACTTCCCATCCAGATCCGCACAGCTTCCAGGCACTGGCACATCACCGCTACGGCATCGTTGGGGTGGTTTGGGGTAGATATGTACAGCTGGGTGTCATCAGCGTACAGGTGGTACTCTACCCCAAAACCACGGATGATCTCGCCCAGCGGCTTCATGTATGCGTTAAACAGGAGAGGCGAGAGGACCGACCCCTGAGGCACCCCGCATGTGAGGGGTCTCGGGGTCGACCTCTGCTCTCCTGCCCGCACAAATTGCGATCGGCCAGAGAGGTAGGAGGAGAACCACCGTAAAACGGTGCCTCCCACCCCCAACCCCCCCAGCCGATGCAATAGGATACCATGGTCGATGGTATCGAAAGCCGCCGAGAGGTCTAATAGGACCAGGATGGAGGAACATCCCCCATCTCTGGCCCTCCAGAGATCATCTACCAACGTGACCAATGCCGTCTCGGTGCTATGCCCGGGCCAAAAGCCGGACTGGCGCGGATCTAGATAGTCAACTTCCTCCAGGTGACGGGGAAACTGTTGTGCCACCACACTCTCAACAACCTTCGCCAAGAAGGGAAGGTTGGAGACTGGACGGTAGTTGTTCAAAAGAGCTGGGTCCAAAGAGGGCTTCTTGAGGAGGGGCCTCACCATGGCCTCTTTTAGGGAGGCAGGCAAGGAACCCTCACTCAAGGATGCGTTGACAACCTCTTGGAGCCAGCCTCGTGTCACCTCCCAGGATGCCAGTACAAGCCAGGAGGGGCACGGGTCCAATGAACATGTGGTGGCTCGCAGTCGCCCACGTAGCCTGTCCATATCCTCGGAAGTAACGGAGTCAAACTCCTCCCAAACAAGATCTCTCTCATGGCATCCCACTGGGCCATGAATGGGGGTTAGCTCACTCTGTATCTGGGCGGTTTTCTCCTGCAGAAAAATCACAAATTCCTCTGCTCTTCCCTGTAGCGGGGCTTCCCGTTCCCTCTGTTGAAGGAGGGAGCGGGTCACCCTAAACAGGGCGGCAGGGCGGTTTTCTGCGGATGCTATGAGAGTGGCACAATGATGACGTTTGGCCACCCTCAGCGCCACAATGTAAGTCCGTAAATGGGCTCTTACCTGTGTCCGGTCAGATTCAGAGCGGCTAGCCCTCCATCTTCTCTCTAGGCATCTCTTGCGGCGTTTCATCACCCGCAGCTCCTCAGTGAACCAAGGAGCCAGGGTGGTTCGCCGCCGCGAGAGAGGCCGCAAGGGCGCGACCCGATCTAAGGCTCCCACGGCCGCACTATTCCATGCGGCCGTGAGGTCCTCCATCGGGGCGCGGGTCAGGGATACAGGAAATGGCCCAAGCGCTGTCTGGAACCCATCCGGGTCCATCAAGCGCCTGGGGCGGTACCAGATTGGTGACTCTGGTTCCGCCTCCCCGCGGAGGGGAGCAGCGGTCGGAAAGTCGAGCCGGAGAAGTGAGTGGTCTGACCATGACAAGGGTGTGATGACTATATCCCCTGTACCCAGATCACTTTTCCATTGGCCCGAGACGAAGATGAGGTCCGGCGTATGTCCACCCTCGTGGGTGGGGCCCTGAATTACTTGGGTCAGGTCCATGGCCGTCATGGAAGCCATGAACTCCCGAGCTACCACGGATGATTCGCCCAACGATGGCAGGTTAAAGTCCCCCATGACTATAAGTCTGGGGGTCTCCACTGCCACCGTAGCGATCACCTCCAGGAGCTCGGGCAGGGCTGCTGCTACATAGCGGGGAGCCAGGTATACAACCAGCAAGCCCAACTGCCTCCCTAGGCCCCACTTCACGCAGAGGGACTCACAGCCGGAAGTCTGAGGCACAATGGTCTCTCTCGGCTCAAGGCCTTCCTTAATAATGACCGCTACCCCACCACCCCTGCCTAGGGCCCGCGGCTGATGAAATGCGCGGTAGCCTGGTGGGCACATTTCAACGAGGGGATGTCCTCCCTCGTGGCCCAACCAGGTCTCCGCAATTCCTACCAGGTCCGGCTCCCCCTCTGACACAAGGTCACTAACGACCTTCCCCCTGATATTAGAACGACCACCGACCTCCGCTCCTTCCGTGTAAAACTGAAGACCCATCTCTTTCGACTGGCCGGCCTTGAATAGTTCTCTCTGTCTTTTAATTATAAATTTTAATGGGTTTTTAATTTATATTTTTAGCACGGGTAGATTTATTTAATTCTATTTTAAGTAATATTTGTATTATTGTATATTGTTTTTAATTATGCCTGTGCACCGCCCCGGGTCCCTGTGGGGAGAGGGTGCGGTTAATAAATCCCAACTTATTATTATTATTATTATTATAATGAGGGGGGCTTTGTTGACAACGGACCTGGCGTTGCAAAACATCAGCCGCAGACCCTGGCTCTGTATTCCCTGGCCACCTAGCCTGCGGGGGTTGTGGCACCCAACCGTTTGTAACCAACGGCTACGTGCCTCCAACCGGGAGGAAGGAACTTGTCTCCCCTCGGCCCTGCCCCTCCCCACGACCCTCTGGATGGGGAAGCCCTCCACCGGAATGACTTGTGTTTCCCCCCTCTTAACGGAACCATCCGCCTCCCTCCGTCGTCTGCTGGCTCGGCCCCTTCTGGCTAGTCTCAACCTGTCTAAACCCTCCCTCCTCCCTGGTACCCCCTAAAACAGACAACAGCTTTTTTACTAAAAAACCCCTACACCTGCGCTTTCGCCACTTCTCCTGACTTACTAGTCCCTCATCAAAGTGTGCCCTTGATAACACAGCGGGCCATACCTGCGAGAGGGGGGACTCTCGCAGCAAGAGAAGGCAGGCCCTTGAGTACATGCTAGGTAATACAGAGATCACGCTGGATAAAAGGTTAAGATATTAAATAAGGTGCAAAAGATGGTAATAAATAGATAAATATACATATATAAATATATAAATATATAAACATATGAATATTAAATATATAAAATAGTCCAGTAGGGTAATTCGGCAGAATTCAAATTCGATAGTCAGATAAAATTCGGGCCATGTGCAATATAAACGGGAGATGATGTAGATGAAATAAATAATGTAGATGGTATAGACATATAAAGTCCAGAGTCCAAAATCCTTCTTGCATTTTGCCCCCTCCATACTTATTCTAGCTTAAAAGGACCTAAGGTAAAGGTAAAGGTTCCCCTTGCACGTATGTGCTAGTTGTTCCTGACTCTAGGGGGTGGTGCTCATCTCCATTTCAAAGCCAAAGAGTCAACGCTGTCCAAAGACATCTCCATGGTGATGTGGCCGGCGTTACTAAACGCCGAAGGTGCGCGGAACGTTGTTACCTTCCCACCGCCTTTCGCAGCCATCTTTGTGTGGGTGGGTATCTCATGTACAACAGGGAACATGGGTGGGTATCTCATGTACAACAGGGAAGTCCCGGACAGGCAGGCAGGCAGGCAGGTGGTCCCTCTTTTCCTACTTGCATTTTTACATGCTTTCAAACTATTCTTGGCAGAAGCTGGGACAAGTAACAGGAGCTCACTCCATTACATGGCGCTAGGGATTCAAACCGCTGAACTGCCGACCTTTCTGATCGACAAGCTCAGCGTCTTAGCCACTGAGCCACCTAAGAGCTCCTAGTTGCCTTAAGTATTTTATTTATTTATTCACATTTTTCACAGCCACCCAACTCCAAGGGATCCAGTGCTTCCAAAGCCAGCCATGATGGCTGGCACAGACATAAAGAGCAGCCTGTTCTCAGAGGTCTTTCTTTTTGCCTTTTCCTGATGCTCACTCTGAGAGGCTGCTTTATCCTTCCAAAGAAGAGCGGATGGTCCGGCCTGGCAGAATCAGGCCAGCTGCTCAACAAGGACACCTCTGCGGGCAGCAGCGGGTCAGGAGAAAGGAGGAGGGAGCATCAGTGCTCCACCACTGGGCTCCTCGATGTTTTTATTTTGAGTTTGAGTTTTATTGGTTTTTTTATACCGCCCTACTCCCGAAGGACTCAGGGCGGTGTACAGCCAGAATAAAAACAAATATACAAAAGTTTTAAAAGCTTTTAAAAAACATATTAAACCTTGGCCGAAACGTGGGGAAAAATGTATCTTTCTGTATGTGTGCGAGTGTGTGTGTCAGAAAAAAACTGCCACTTCCGTCCTAAAACTACGCACAGTCATCTTCTACATATTAATTCGGAAGGGAAGCGCTTGTGAATTCAATGAGATTTATTCCCAAGGAGAGTACATTACACCGGGTTCATTCAACTAAGCATCGCTGGGGAGCGGCACTGATTATATTTCTCTGCAAGACAAGGTCACCCAAGAACTGATTCTCAACGAGGAGCATTTGAGTGTGGTAGAGCAGCCTCCTTCAAGAGCACCGAGCAAAGCTGAGGGAGAGGGAGAGGCAGCCCAGGAGGGAGGCCACCTAAAGAGTCAAACCGGTACGGGGTGCGGTGGAAGGTGCGTTGCCAAGCCTTGGTCCACACTACTCAAAGAGTTTCTACAAACAAGCCACCGCTAAGCCCCAGGCACGATTTCCAAAGTTGCCGGGTAGAGGACGGGGTGAGGGAATAATATGCCAATCAGCTTCCCTCCCCCTCCCCTCCCTCCCAATAAATCTCCTTCCGCCCCCCAAAAGGCCACGGGACGCTAAGAGAGACAAACCCAAACACACACACAACAGGCAGAGCCGTCGCTCCACCGGAGACAGCCTGCGTTAAGGCAACCCCAGCCCCAGGGGCTTCCAAAAAGAGAAGCTGGGTTCCACGGACCCGCCGGATCTGGCAGCCCAACCAATAAGCTGACCGCGTGTGAATCTGTCGGAAAGCGCGCCGAGCCAGCTCAGGGAGATGACTTTATGGTTCGTGGCATTGTGCGAGCCCAGCACTTTCAGCTGAGCAAGGAGCCCCTGGGTTAAGGGAACTGGGCAACAGGGCTCGGCAGGAAGGGGCGAGCGTCCTGACCCCTTACAAGGGCAGGCAGGCAGGCGGGCGCTTCCATTTTTTAAATATTTTTTTTACCAAAGGGCAGCCGATCACTGGGGAATCCCAAGCGGCCGGCTTGACTGCCTTACCAGATTTCTGCGGTGCGGCTCCGGCTCCTTTGGCCCCCTTGTGCCGAGGGCTGGACGTCCGCGCCCTCATCTGCGCCACCATGGCGAGCTGCATCTCCCACTGGCAATCCGTCCTGTACCTCTCGGTCGCCTCTTCCATTTTCAGGTGAAAATGCGAGCCTTTCGCAGCCATCTTTGCGTGGGTGGGTGTCTCATGTACAACAGGGAAGTCCCGGGCAGGCAGGCAGACAGGCAAACAAGCAAGCAAGCAGCAGCGCGCCTGGGGAAGCGCCGGGTTCCCCACCCCTCCCTTCCCTTCCCCTCCCCTAGCTAGCCTGAGCAAGCTTTCAATTTCTCTTGGACACGCTGGGAAGGGAAGCCCGGGTTTCTTCCACCTCTTGGGGCAAAACAAAACCAAACCCTTTGAGATCAGTTACGAGGGGACCATTCACCAGTTTGGCCCCGGCATTCCGACGGAAAATAATTGGCAACGTTTGGAAAACGCGCTGGACTGAAGGGGAAAAAAAGTGGAGCTGCAGTAGAAGTGACTTCAACGACCTATGTCGGAAGCACGCCGCCTGTTTACTACTAGTCTCTGGTCGGCAGGCCTCTACTACAAGTCCGGATCAGTAGTTAAAGGAAGTCGTTATTTTTCCTCTTTTCACTTTTCAAATGAGTACTAGGCACTTTTGAGTATTAGGCATGGTCTGGAAGTCAAGAGTTAGAGCAGTGTTTCTCAACCTTGGCGACTTGAAGTCTGGTGGACTTCAATTCCCAGACTCCCCCAGCCAGCTGTGCTGGCTGGGGGATTCTGGGAGTTGAAGTCCACGGGACTTCAAGTCGCCAAGTTTGAGAAACATTGAGTTATAGGGAAGTAGTACAGTTTCCAGGGAAGGATAGCAGAAGGCTTTCTTTGTATTTCCTCTGTGTCCTTGGGTCTTATTCTTCCCAAAAAGATTTTCTACATCTCCAACTTCCTTTTTTTTAATTTTGGCTGCGCTTGATCTGTCCGAGATCAACCTTGGGGACTTTGTCCTAAGACTCTGAGGTTCAAAATGACACAATGATTTTTTTTTTTTTTAAAAAAGATGTTTTTAATTCCACCATTATTTTTTATGAATAATTCATGGCAGCAAACATACTTAATTCATTTTCCGCCTCTCATTTTCCCCACAACAACCCTGTGAGGTGGGTTGGCCTGAGAGAGAGTGACCGGCCGGGATGACTTTCATGCTTAAAGTGGAAGTAGCACTCACAATTTCTTGGTTTCCAGCCGGTGCCTTAACCACAAGACCACAGCGGTGCTAGTGTTTATTAACTTAGGTTTAGCATGTCATATACTTTAGCCAATAGGTATGTGTGTCAGGATTTACATTTATGGGAAATTAAAATTCATAAATACAGGTTGTATTTATAAATATATATAAAATATAAGGTCAACTCCTCTGACCTTATATTTTATATATATTTATACATATTTATATATATCATATTTATGACATTCACCATGAAGTACTCTAAGGCAGACCTTTTCTACTGCGGGAGTCCCCCACTCGCAGGTATGGCCCTCCGCGTCAACGAGGGCCCCACCTTGATGAGGGATTCTGTATCAAGAGAGGTGGGCGGGTCGCAGTTCTAGGGGTGTTTGAACAAAATTCTTAATTTGGCTTTTAGGGGGTTCCAGGGAGGAGGGAGGGATAGTTTACAATTTAAATGGGGGATTTAATCTGGTTTTAGCGCAGGCTTTGTCATTTAATAAGTTTTTAAATTATAATTGGTACTATTTTGTATATTGTTTTAAATTCCTGTGCGCCGCCCTGGGTCCTCACGGAGAAGGGCGGGATATAAATTGAATAAATTGAATTGAATTGAATTGAATTTTGAAGGAGAATGGGGCTTCATTTGCTTAAAAGGAATTATGAAATATGAAACATTCCTTTGGGAAGGCATATTCCATTTGGCTATCTTCTACATTCAGTCGTATGTAACCCATTTTTAAGAATATTTTTTACATGTGATATTGGCTTTAATTTAGTGCATGGGTTTTTTAAATAAGGCAAAGTATTAGTTTGTTTTATTGATAATTTCTGAGATCCTAGCACCAATCAAATTGAAATGTAACTCCCCCCCCCCCTCTTCTGAAGCATTAAAAAAATAATCATTTGACAGTTTTAAAGCAAGGGCAAAGAATAAACTGTTGATTAGATTTCATTGGGAAGGGGCTGCAATGAATCTTTTGACTCCTGTTGGCTACATGAATTAAATTTGCCTGGCAACAATGTGGAAGCTGTTTTCCTTTGGGATATCTTTTTAATTTCCCAATCAAGCCTATAGACCTGGGATTTCCTTGTGACCAAGTACTAACTGAGAGTCGATTTGGTGTATTGCAGTGGAAGGTTATGAGTTCTGGTCCCACCTTAAGCACAAAGTCAACTGGGTGACTTTGGGCCAGTCACTTTCTCTCTCAGCCTTAGGAGGGAGGCAATAGCAGGCCATTTCTGAAATATTGCCAAGAAAACTAAATAGACTTGTTTAGGCTTTTGCCATGAGTCAACATTGACTCAAAGGCACAAGATAAATAAATAAATACTAACCAGATCTTACTCTACTTAGCCCTTTATTTGAAAAATCAACCAAGATCAGTTAAAGCACTGTTAGTCATAAATCAGCTGCTTCTTTATTATTACCACACAGTCATCCTATAATGTCCTGCCATTTTAAATAAACCTGTTCATTACCCAGAGCAGTAATTCTAGAAGTGTGGTCTATGAAGCATCAGTGGTCAATAGAAGTCCCCATTCATGGGCCCCACATGCACAGCAATCCAGCAGCAAGAACTGGTTGTCCCCTAAGCCCTGTGCATGCTGGCAGCACATGTGGGTTGTCTCAGTCTTCCCTCCAGGTGCGGACAATCAGCTTTGCCAAATAGAACTGAGATCTTGCACAAGCAGCCACTTTCTAATGATTCTCTACAACCTGTTTGTTTACTCATTTATTGATGTACATACAGGTCTAACAGGTCACTTGAGAGGGGTGCCAATCCACTGCTTAAAAGATTTAGGTGTAACTATTATTGCTAAAGTAGTTCCATGATCTCCAGAGGTTGTAACCAGAAACCAAATTTCTGACAAATGATTGAACTCCCTGCCCTACTTACCTGCCTCCTGCCACCCTTGCTCCAGCCTGCAGTGGAGGATCAACTGATCCTGACAGCAAGAAAATATATCAACTATAGCATCTTAAGTTGAGCCACAGAAGGGATGCCTAAGATGCTGAGCTTGTCGATCAGAAAGGTCAGGAGTTTGGTGATTCAAATCCTTAGTGCCGCATAACGGAGTGATCTACCGTTACTTGTCCCAGCTTCTGCCAACCTAGCAGTTTGAAAGCACATAAAAATGCAAGTAGAAAAAACATGAAGCACCTTTGGTGGGAAGGTAACAGCGTTCCATGCACCTTCGGCATTTAGTCATGCTGGCCACATGACCACAGAGACGTCTTCAGACAGCACTGGCTCTTTGGCTTTGAAACCTAGATGAGCACCGCCCCCTAGAGTCGGGAACAACTAGCACATATGTGTGAGAGGAACCTTTACCTTTAAGTTACCCACAATAAACATTTAGGATACTACTGCTCATTAGTTACATTACCAAGTTTGTGCAAATAAAAGAATATTAGCCTGGTATACTAACAAACTGAAGGAAAACACTGGATGTCCCCTAGGGAAAAGATACAGTTTGAATAGGTCTTTTGGGGGGGGGGGGTTCTGAACACAGAACAGTTGAAATTGTCTGCCTAGGATTTAAGTATAATAATAGTTTTCTTGCTCTTAATTGCAATGTTTAGACAAATCAAGGTCTAATCTACAGCGTTCTGGCAACAAAATATCTTCCCATTGAATCAGCCCCTCCCATTGATGTTTATGGACATCCAGCAGCTCTGTTTGCTAGTTTGTGCTTGTTCCTCCCCATCCAGACCCTCACAATTTCTAGCTGCAAATTCAAGATAACTACAGCTCTCTAGCTGATATGTCACCCCGGAGCAATATATTACTTCATATATTGGAGTTTCATATAGATATTAAATAATGTGGGAGAGATCTACCCCCTATGGCATCTCTCACTGGAGCAGCTGAGGCTTGATGGTTCATCCCCTATGGCTGGAATTATGGGCTCAGAAGAGCAGAATCATCACAAAATGATACCTCTCACTTCCAAACCATGCAGGCAATCCAAAATGATGTTATGATTAATGGCAATCAAGATGTCAAGTAATACTCAGGGGGTCCATTTCCTTCATCTACTGTGCCATAATCACATAGGAGCACTAAATAATGCATCTTTTCTAGGATCCTCTGTGGGTGAAATACTGGCACCCTGGCAGCTCAAAGGGGGAAGGTTGAAGACAAAGCAAATTTGACAAATGCAACCAGTTGAGAGAAGGCTTCTTCACAGAGAGGTTGCACTAGCGCCTCTTTCAAGATGGCTGATATAGGCTCTTTCTCATCAAAGATTCATTTGTGCCAGGGGTGTCAAACTCAGTTTCATTGAGGGTTGCTCATTGAGGGTTGTGTTTGACCTCTGGGCGCCAGTTGGTCATGGTTGTGCTGGAGTGGTTGTGGCCGGGACAGCCTCCTGCAGTCCTCTGCCAGTCCTCTGCTCCATTTTCACTGGCAGGAGGCTGTCCTAGCTGAAAATAGAGCCTGGGAGGGCCGTTCACAGCCCTCCCGAGCTCCATTTTCACTGGCAGAGGCACCGCAGTCCGGAACTTCACTGTTTTCAGGGTGGCCCCACAGGCCAGATCTAAGCAGCCCTTCAGTTTGACATTATGCCCTATTTGTATGCTTGTCACAGAAACCAGGAGGAGCATGGGTCCAACCCACAAATGACAAGGTTCATGAACTCTGCGTTTCATCAGATTCCACAAATGCAAACAAAGCAGGGGGGACATGCAAAGTATCTCCTAGCTCACTTCACTTGATTTTGGCCAACTGTTTTCCAAACCAAAGCAGACAGAAGAAACCTTATCCTCCCGGAAAGTCATAAAGCAATCTGGATAGCCAATAGTCTCTTGTCCCACTTGTCCTTGCCTATATAGAAGATATATTTTGAACAAAACTATAGGACAGGAATTCACAGGTGCAGTAAGCGGGGGGGGGGGGGAACCTTTGCCATTCTTATTGTCACAGAATAGGCTCAAATATGAGTTCATTAAAATATGAATGTGACTTGGAACTCTGTATAAATGATTGTAATGTACTGGTTTAAGAAATATGGATTAATGAAGCACTGGCATAGCAAAAACTATTTGTTTGCTACAATGGAAAGACTATCATTCCATATTTGTAATCCTGGATTGACAACGTGTTTGCTGTTTCAGACGGTCACCGTATTGATAAAATGGAAATATTAATATTCCATAAGGTTAAGTTTTATATAAAAACTGAATTGGTATAACAATATGCTTCTTTATTCTTTTCATTTGTTAATATTTGTGTTCCATTTTTCTACTTGTTTTCCATCTTAATATGTTACGGCCCTAAAATGAATGCAGTAATATTTTGAAATTGAAAAGGGATACCACACACCTGCTGCAAAAATCAGAACCACCGTCAGACCGCAGCAAAAAAACAAAAAGCCGAGAAAACAAACTATTTGCCTTCTGGGGATTTTTTGCTGCACTGTTGCTGCGGTCCTTGTACCAATAAATTTCACAACCAAGCAGATCTTGCACCCAACTCATAAATACTATACTATTAATTCAGCGTTTTCAATCTGGAGCTTCCGTCGCGTTGCCTGTCAGTAAAGAACCAGGCTGAGAAAGAAAGAAAAAAGCCCCATTGCGAGAAATCGAAACAATCTTAATTTTTATTTTTATGTATTCATTTATTTCATTGCAATTTTAATACAATGACTATTATTATTATTATTATTATTATTATTATTATTATTATTATTATTATTATTATTATTATTATTATTATTATTATTATTATTATTATTATTATTATTTCGTCAAGCATGTATTAGATAACATATATAAGTATAGACATGATTTTGACTACATGAAATGAATACGAATAAAAGGGAACATTAGGATAGGGACGGTTAGGCACGTTGGTGCACTTATGCACCAATGGCATAACCACAAGAACAGCAACAAGCGCGGAACCCCAACGACCGTTCGCCGAAGGAGGTGTCATTAGCGTAGCCCTAGCAACTGGCTAGGAAATTCTTCCCTATGACGACTACAAAAAAAAAACCTGCCCGGCGTATCAGCGCAGGCGGGCGGGGACCAGAGGCTCTTCCTCCGAAAACTCGCTCTAGTCTAGTCTAAGAGGAATGAAGCCACGTCATAAAACGAGAGGGGCGTGGTCTCTGCGGACATACCTGATTCCTTACGCGCACACCCCTTCGGTGGGGGAGTGTGGTTTTGGGGTTTTTTCTCATCCCACGTAAAATATCAAAAAAAGTAGCCAATCGCCGAGGAGAAGGCGTGGCACTCTTGACGTATTGAAGGTCAGAGGTGACATGAGTGGTGGGGAATGGTGGCCGAGAAGGCTCAGTTCTAGGAGTGTTGCTGCTCTTCCCGGCCGGACAGTGTCATTTTAAGGGCGGAATTGATGGGAAAGAGGTGCGGGGACTAAGGTGTTTCGGGACGAGCGTCGGTAGCCGGGATTCCCGGTGGCCAGAAGACGGGACTTGCCTTGTGCCAGCGGGAGTCTGTGTCGCATACTCTCCCGTCCGGTCCTAATCTGACCGTTGCTTGCAAGTCAAGCAGCTGGAGCCGTTAGTCATCTTCTGGTAGTGCGGAGAAGCCTTCGAAGTGCTAATCCTGCAGTCCTCTTTATAGTTGCTTGAGGTTAATTTTGGAACAGGTACACACAACTGCAAATTGCGACCGCAGTTAAATAGCATTTGAAGTAGGGTTTATTTTCAAATGAAAAAGGGGGTAGAATATTCTTTTCTACTGGGTGGACAAAAAGTTATAAACAACATTTTTCAAGCACTCCAGGAATACTTGCAGTTATTTTTAGTCTACTGCTCGTTCTAATACCTTCCCTTGCTTGATTTTATGTGATGTTACATTATCTCGGGAAATGTGCAAATTGCCTTTAGATGATTTGCCTAGAAAGCTGAGACAAATGCTTAATCCTGCGAAGTTTTAAAATGAGGAAGGTCTCTTGCTTAAGATGTTCTTCTTGTTCTCTCGAATTCCTAGATTGACAAGATAGGAGAATGATAATCTAATAACTGCTTAAGAGTTCGCACAGTTACCGTAGTTAAAAAGACAGCTTTCCATTTAGTGCCTCTTAATATTGGCACTATCATTTATTATGTTGTTATGTTATTGTATTGTATCAAATGGTATCTGAATTATAACACTTATTTGGAGGAATGTAAGTTCAAACAGTTTTGAAGTCAATATGGATACTTTTTCATAATACATAGTTCTGTCTGCTTGCAAGACTGGTATCATATTTGCAATTCAGCTGTTTGGAAGGCTCTAAGGAAAAAGTTTTACAAATGCAACATTGTGTTATGTCTGGGAAAACTGGATACTTTTTCATAATATTATGGTAAGGGTCTAATTGTTTGCAAGATTGGTAACATATTTAGGTATCAGTTGTTTGAGAGGCTCAGGAAATACGTTTTTCAACTATAGTATGGTGTTATGTTGAGTAAAACTCTTACGTAAACTTATTGCAAAATTTGTCTCATGTAGTTGCAAGATAAAGTCAATGGATTAGCTGTTTCGGAAAATTGTTGTGATTCCAAACTTAAAGGTTTATTGACATGACTTCCAAAATTACAATTCAAAGTTCAGTACATAGCGATATTGTTTGATAGGTAGTGATGGCTGGTGCATATTGAATAGGTGGGGTTGAGTAGGAAAAAAAGTACTTGGCTTCATCTTAAGAGTTACGAAATATTTACATTAGCCAAATGTACACGTAATGTTAAAAAGTCATATGTGCCAGACTAATTTATTGTAGCTATTCAGTTATCTTTAGTTGATTTGTTTAAAGGTATTATTGTGCCTATTTTAAAAATCTCTGACCACATTAAATTGTAATATATATGAATAAGAATCACAATAATTTGAAATACCTAGTATTTCAACCTATTAATTTTATTCACATACAGAAAAGGAAAAATGAAAGATAAAGTTTTGAGGTGCATTTTTGGTGCTTATGGTGAGGATGTATAGTGTTCTTGTAGAAGCAGTGGAGTTTATGCTTGAGAGATTTAGTCCATCTTAAAAGCAGTATTTGCAAATAAGCAGCAGACTCTTAATTTTATGCTTAAAGTATTACATTATAAATTGTATTTTATTTTTTTATAGAATATGGCTGCTATGGTACATCCAAGGATTTATAGCATAGATTTTCTTTGCTGTATTATCCTTGCTACCTCCGTTATCTCTTTAGCAGAGGATCACATGGATGGAAGCCATCACCCCAACATGCGTCTTGATAAGAACATGGTACAAGACAAAGAGTATGTACTCCATAATTTGACATTTTATATAATTCAGTTTTATCTTTATTCTTCCCTTATAGATGGAGTTGTGAACTGCAGAGCAAGTACAGGCAATATATAATCTATGAATTAATCTGGGAATCTTTAAGGTTACAACTTGAAAAGTTAACAGCTAGAATTTAGGTGGACATTTTAAATGACAATTTCTTTAACAACAGAATTACAGAACTCAAGGCTCGGCCATTAACAGAACAATTTAGTTTAAGCCTTTAGCTTTCTTCCTAAATTAAAGAACAATTTAACCAGATTTCAAAATGAATGGAAAAAGGCACTTAATTTTTTCCATTCATTTTGAAATCTGTTTAAATTGTACTTTAATTTAGGGAGAAAACTAAAGGCCTTTTGGCTAAGAGCAAGTGCAGTATCTGTTCATACAGTTATAATCGTGAAAACTATTCTTAAAGAGTCAGCAGATGTACATTTAACTTGGGCTATTCTTTTATCACTTTGGAGTTCCATCTGGTCCAATGATTGCTTCCAGGAATACGCATTTTGATTTTAAGAGCTGTTCTGGAGTAAAACTCAATATAGTCCTCACCGCAGCTTATCTTCCTCAGCCTGAATGCTCACTAGAAGTGCAGATCAACTCCCAGAGTTCCAGTATGGTTAATGCTGGGAATTTGGGGGCCTGAAGTCTACTTGTTTAGAATGCTAAGACATTAGCAAGTCCCTGATATTAATGAAGTTGTCACTTCAGAGTGCAACAGGTATGAAAAAGGGAAATACCAGGCAAGGAAAAAGACTGAAAATAAAAATGTCAGCATTGTAACAATCTTACCGAAATCTATGGTATGTCTAGATATGGAATGCTGTGTACAATTTTGGTATTTGCATTTGAGAAAGGGCACAATAACTATAAAGAAAGAGGAGCAAAATGATCAGAAAGCCCTGAGGAATTTTTTTTCTAGATTTTTGAGGACTCCTTAGGAAAAAAATAACTGTTAAGAGAATTATGGTGTATAAAATAAAATGAATGGCAGAGAAAATGCAGGCGGAGTATTTTCTAGTGAAGGGATTACTCAATGACGCTGATAGAAAAGATGTTTAAAACAAAGAAAGGGAAATCTTTCACATACTACATAATTAACCAATTGAATTCATTACACGACACATTGATAGCCACTAGCTTAATTAGCTTGAAAAAGGATTGGATATATTCATAGAAGACATTTCTGTCAAAATCTATTAATTCTTCAAGACCAACATTATCTCCAAATATGCTTTGAGATACTAGTTGAAAAGGAATAAATCTATTCAGTCTATTTTCTGCTTGAGAACAGCCCTGAGAGTGGATTAAGATGGGTGTTGGCCTAATCTAATAGGGCAGTTCTTATGTTCTTAGAATAAATACTGCACTTTATACACAATGAGGTATGACTCAATGTGTTGCATAATTGAGGCAATTGTGTCTTATTAAATAATGCTGTAACTGGACGAGCACAATATGTTGAATTATCCTGTTGTGTGTATCTGTATGGAAGTTTTGACAGCTGCGCTGTATTTATATTATAGCCACATTATGGAACATTTAGATGGTGTCGTTGAGAAACCTGAAGCTGAGATGTCACCACAAGAACTGCAGCTTCATTATTTCAAAATGCATGATTACGATGGTAACAACTTGCTTGATGGTCTTGAACTTGCCACCGCAATATCACATGTACACAAACAGGTAGATATTAGTTTGTCTCAACAGAGAATTTGATGGGCCTCTCCGCAGTCCTTAGAAACATGATATATGTAATTTAACTTTAACTTTATTTAAATTTATATACCGCCCTGTCTCCCTTACGGGACTCAGGGCGGTGAACAGGCAGTCATAAAAACATAAAAACATCAAATACAATAAATATACTAAAAACAAATTAAACTAGAAACCTGTCCTAAAAAACCGAATAAAAACCCAATAGATAAAATAGATTTAAAAGCTACACCAGGCCGGCTGCACGAAATAGATGAGTTTTCAGGGCCCGGCAGAAGAGGAGCAGGTCCGTGGTTGTGCGCAGGTCGGAGGGAAGGTCATTCCAGAGGGCCGGAGAAGAGAAGGCTCTCCCCCTGGGGGTCACCAGCCGACATTGGCTAGCCGACGGGACCCTGAGGAGACCCTCTCTGTGGGAGCGGACTGGTCGATGGGAGGTATGCGGCAGGAGACGGTCTTGTAATATTTGTGTATTTCATATATATACCTGCTAGAGACTTTTGTAAATTGGAAAACTTTGAAATAGCTTTAAGGAGCAAATTTTAAAAAAACCTGCATTAATTTGAGAAAATTAAACTTAAATACAAGTAGTCCTCGCCTTACCAACCACAAAATGTGACCAAACTTTCTGTTGCTAAGCAAGGCAGTTTTTTTAAAGTAAGATCTGCCCCACTTTATGATCTTATTTGCCACAGTTGTTAAGCAGCTCACTGCAGTTGTTAAGTGAATCTGGTGGTCCTTAAGCGAATCTGTCTTTCCCCACTGATTTCAGAAACTGACTGGGAAAGTTACAAATGGTGATCACATGACAACAGGATGGTGCAACTGTGATAACATTTGCCAATTGTCTGGATTTTGATTAACTGTCCATGGCAGGGGTCTCCAACCTTTGCAACTTTAAGTCTGAAGGACTTCAGACTTAAAGTTGCAAAGGTTGGAGACCCCTGGTCCATGGGGATGCTGCATCAGTCATGTGAAAACTGGTCATAAGTCACTTGTTTCAATGTCATTGTTAGAGATTCCTAGGTGGTTCCGCCCCAGGCGCCTGATGGACCCTGAAAGGTTCCAGATTGAGCTTGGGCCATTACCTGTAACCCTGACCCGCGCCCCGACTGAGGACCTGGTGGCGGCATGGAGTACTGCCGCCACCGGGGCCCTGGATCGGGTCGCGGCCTCTCTTGCGGCGCCGAGTCACCTGGGCTCCTTGGTTTACTGAGGAGCTGAGGGTGATGAAACGTCGCAAGAGATGCCTAGAGAGGAGATGGAGATCCACACGCTCTGAATCCGACCGAACACAGGTGAGAGCCCATTTGAGGACTTATCTTGTGGCGATAAGAGTGGCTAAACGGTCCTACTGTGCCACTCTTATTGCATCCGCAGATAACCGCCCTGCCGCCCTGTTTGGGGTGACCCACTCCCTCCTTCAACAGAGGCCGCGGGAAACCCCTCTACAGGGCAGAGCAGAGGAATTTGGAGAATATCTGCAGGATAAAATTGCTCCACCGAAAGTAGTCTAGAGGGAAGGTCCGAGGCAGGTCTTGAGACACCATTCTGGGAGGAGTTTGACTCTGTTACTTCCGAAGATATTGACAGGTTACGTGGGCGACTGAGAGCCACCACATGTTTATTGGACCCGTGTCCCTCCTGGCTTGTACTGGCATCCTGGGAGGTCACACGAGGCTGGCTCCAGGAAGTTGTGAATGCCTCTTTGAGTGAGGGAATCTTGCCTACTGTCTTGAAAGACGCGGTGGTGAGACCCCTCCTCAAGAAGCCTTCCCTGGACCCAGCATTGTTGGTAAATTACCGTCCGGTCTCCAACCTTCACTTCCTAGCGAAGGTTGTAGAGAGTGTGGTGGCACAACAGTTTCCCCGTCACCTGGAGGAGATTGATTATCTGGACCTGCACCAGTCTGGCTTTCGGCCCGGACACAGCACTGAGACGGCATTGGTCGCATTGGTGGATGATCTCTGGAGGGCCAGAGATGGGGGTTGTTCCTCCATCCTGGTCCTATTAGACCTCTCGGCGGCTTTTGATACCATCGACCATGGTATCCTATTGCATCGACTGGAGGGGTTGGGGGTGAGGGGCACCGTTTTACGGTGGTTCTCCTCCTACCTCTCTGGTCGATCGCAATTTGTGTTGGCAGGAGGGCAGAGGACGGCCTCGAGACCCCTCACATGTGGGGTGCCTCAGGGTTTGGTCCTCTCGCCACTCCTGTTCAACACATATACGAAGCCGTTGGGCGAGATCATCCGTGGTTCCGGGGTAGAGTACCATCTCTACGCTGACGATACGCAGCTGTATATATCTTCCCCGAACCACCCCAACAATGCCGTCGAAGTGATGTCTGGAAGCCGTGTGGATCTGGATGGGAAGGAACAGACTCAGACTCAACCCGTCCAAGACCGAGTGGCTGTGGCTTCCGGTGTCCCGGTACAACCAGTTCACTCCATCACTGGTCATAGGGGGAGAACATCTAGCCCCTGTGGATGGGGCACGCAATCTGGGCGTCCTCCTGGATACCCGGCTGTCTATGGAAGATCAAGTGACAGCGGTGGCCAGGGGGAGGTTTTACCAGGTTCGCCTGGTACGCCAGTTGCATCCCCTATTGGACTGGGATGCCCTTCGCACGGTCACTCATGCCCTTGTGACATCCCATCTAGACTACTGTAATGCTCTCTACATGGGGCTTCCCTTGAGGTGCACCTGGAGACTACAGCTAGTCCAGAACGCGGCCGCGCGGGCAATTCTGGGTGCCCCTAGGCATTTCCACGTAACACCACTCCTGCGCGAGCTGCACTGGCTGCCTGTGGTCTTCCAGGTGCGCTTCAAGGTGCTGACTACCATCTTTAAAGCGCTCCATGGCACGGGACCTAGCTATCTGCGAGATCGCATCTGATTTTATATATATTTATGATGTATTTATGTTTGTATGTTTTTAATTCCCCTGTGCACCGCTCCGAGTCCCTTCGGGGAGAGGGAGCGGTCTACAAATTAAATGTATTATTTATTATTATTATTGTAACTTCAACTAGTCACTAAATGAATGGTTATACTTTGAGGACTACCTATAGAGAACTGTACCTTCTGAGTTTTGATTTATTTGCAAGATCCGTTCAAATCTTTCACTCTCTGGCAATATAATTATCAAAAAGCAAGTACTAAAGAGAGGCTCCAAGCCAACTCTTGGTAGAACTCATCTATTGTTTTTCCTTTCTAGGGTGATGGGGAACACGTTCAGACAATAAAAGAAGATGAACTAATTAACTTGATAGATGGTGTTTTGCACGACGATGATAAGAATAACGATGGATATATCGACTATGCTGAATTTGCTAAGTCAATGGAATAAGAACTACCTTCAGTTTTCATGTGTCCAATTCAATGTGATTCTTATTATAAATTAGTAGGTGTGTTCTTGCCTTTGAGCTGCAAAGTTAATAGTAGGCTGGTACATGCCACCATTGGAATTGCTATACTTGTATGTGTTACCTATTGGGAAGTAAAAATATTGGAATGTAATGGAAACTGTTGTCTGCTGTGATATGGATAACAAACCCACGTTGAGCAATATAATGCATTGCCCTTGTCAGCAGATTATTTGGCAATCATCAGCCATTTGCCTTATAAGGCAAAACCAATACTTTAATCAATATTTATATGTGTGTTTTTTTCACTCTCCTTACAGAATTAAATAGATATGAAACCAGAAAAAGTTGCCATTCTTTTGAGTATCTAGAAGATAATAAAAAAGTGAAGTGTTAAGTGAAATATTCATTAAAATCATTGTGAACATAAATGTGTGTCTCAGTGGTTTCCCCTTGTATCAGTATTTCTCTGCATTTTAATCTGCCCATTTGGGTATATTTGTTAGCGGTGTTTCTGAAAATGTAGATTAAATACCAGTGTTCACCTGTATCCTTTACCAAAATCTGTTCCAATACTAGCTAACTAAATTTTTGTAACTGTGGAAAAAACAAGCTGCCTTGTTAAGATTTCTACCAATGTACCTTAACACCAATTCTTAGTGTTAAGTATGAATGATTATTTTGTCTTAAAATAAACTCTTTAAAGAGAGTGGTTACATATTTGAATGGTTTACTTATTTAAAGAGATTCTGGAGCTTTCAGCAATCTTTGGTCCTATACCATTCAGTAATATCCTGTAGGTTTAAAATACTGTAACTGTCTATATGTCTGCCTCATTTTATAAATTTAATTGGTTAAATAATATGTGTATTTCACAAACTGAAAACTCATAGGGCATTCTCTAAATTGTATAGAGGTCTATTTTCTGTAAAGAAATATTCTTATATTCTGTAATAATTGCATTTTGTTAATTATGTAATAAAATCTATCATATGATTGCAACATCTAAATTACACGATGGGACAGATGTTTGTTTTTTGTTGATGCTAAAAAAAATCTACACAAGATATAACATGATACTTCGGGTTTAGAAAAATACAGGCATCATGCGATATATTTTATCTTGGTTTAATGGGTTTTGCAATTCCAACAAACTAAGTTGAGTTTGTACTGCAGTTCTGATTTATTGCTTAGCATGTTTGAGCCCTTCCAGGTTTTTCTCATTCAATGAATTGTGGTAAATGAAGCAATAACATAGCCCAATGTAGAGGCGTCTACAAGGAGATCAAAGCAGGCAAGATGGTGTTCACACCAGGGCAATCGAAGCCCCACATGTTTCAGTGTCATGTCCATGTACAAAGAAGCATGGCTTCTATTTCTTGTTTCTGGATGTATGTGATGATCTTTTATCATTTTCCCCACAATACCTTTTTCTGTTGATACAAGGCATGTCTGTTGTGTCTTTCTACAATTTATGGCAGGAAATACAGGATAACTGTATTATGAATCTTAATATTGGCTTTAGGTAGTTTAAAATAATGATATTTCTCCCAAATCCCACTCTGAAATCATAAGCCCACCCATTTTGTGTGATTGTCTCATCCATTCTGTGCAATTGCTCCATCCATTGCAGCCCGTGACTCCCCTAAAATGTTTGGGGTGTTGCTCACCCACAAAATAGATGCACAGCCATGATTTCAAGTAAGGGTGAGAAGTCCTTTTTCTATATAGGGCCCAGGACAATTCCAGGCCAGATGTCATTTGTAGAAGAGGCTAAAACTAGCAGCCCTTTTTGCCCATTGGACTTTCAGATCAGGGTCAAGAGTTTTGTTTTCAGAGGTCTGAACTAATTGTTTGTAGAAGACTTTTGAAATTAGGTCAAGGGCCATGGATCACTGAGGAAGGCAAGTAGCTGTTTAAAAAAAACAATGCAGAAAGGGAATGAAGTAACTGGGTTTTTTTGCAATTTCTTGGGGCTCTCTCTTTACTCTGATTTAGCATCTGCATGAAGCCAACAGAAGTCATCTGTAAGCATGGAGTTAAGTATCATTCGTTTGCTGATAACATTCAATTACATTTTTTTTTTTACTTTGAGCCAACGAAGTGAGGTTACAGGTGCTTAAGAAAGATATAAACACCAAGGATGTAGGTCAGGGATATCAAACTCATGTCATCGTGGTGGGGTCACATAACATATCGGGACTTTTTCCCCTTTTGCTAAACCAGGCATACGTTTGAGTTTAAGCATGTGTATTTTCCAATGAGACAGGAAGTCTATTTAATTACAATTTATTAGAATATTTTGATAAAAGGGATTCCTCTCATTCAAAGAGGGAACCTTGGGACCCATCTAATATTCCCTTTTATAGTTAAGACATAAAAGAAAATGCAGGAGGAAAGATGATTGGACAGGACAAAAGTAACTTCCCCTTTGCATAAGAAATCAGTTACACATAGTCAAACATGATTTGCATCCCATAATACCACACATATTCATTTAAATGAAATCTGATGATAGAAGGGGTGTAAATTTTAAGATGTTAATAAGAAACAAAGGTTGTTTGGAGTTCATGAAGGGACAGACCAGACACCAATGAATGCTAACAAGGTTTCTCTTATCAGGAGACAGATATCCCCTTCTGTAGATTATCTTTTCAGTTTATAAACCTTAGAAGCTATCAATCAATCCATACAACTAATTTGATAAGGAAATATTGGCAAATAAGCAACCAACCTCAGAGAGCACCAAGGACCACGAATATCCTCTTATATTGGTAAATACATTCCATCTCCACTGGATGGCAGGAGAGTCCCATATTTGCTACTGTAAGCCTTTTTGGGGTATCAAAAGGCTTTCCTGTTCCAAGATCCTAGGCTCACAAGTTTCTGCCATAATATTACAACAAATATTGTAATATTTACTGCAGCCCAGAAACTCTCAACCTTTATTACTATAAACATATTAAAAATGTATCAGGAAAAAAAACCAAACGTCCCATGCAAATCATCACATAATATATCCCATTTTTATTAATTTATTGTTTCTGTCATTTAACAGAACCAGCCACACTCTTCAGAATCTCCTGTCTTTGCCAAGAGCACTAGATGAAGCCAAACATTTGTCTTTCCTCCAAGACACTTGAGTTATGACATGCCAAAGATTTGGGTTTAATATATGAGATTCCTCTCCGCCCTCTTTCCCTTCAACCTTTCAAACTCCTTGTCCAAATTTCCACATTGGCTCTTCATTCCTAACCTAATTTGTTGAAAAATGATCCTGGTGCTATATATGAGCCTTACAAGATCATGACCCAGCTCAAGAAGAGTGGAGAGTCAGAGTGGAAACTTGGACAAAGTGGGTAAAAATGCCTTGGTGATATTTTGTGAAATTATTCTTTTAGAGAAACCCTTTCAATTATTAGTATGTGGATCTTATCTTTCCATATAACACTTGACAGGCATTCACCCCTTCAAAAAGGTAATACATGTCAGTTATACAAATTTTACCCAACCTTGCAGTAGGTTACAATGACCGTCTTCTGCTATGCTAGCGCTACATGAAAGGTATATATTGCAAATTGTATTAAACCAGTTTTTCACAATTTACTTTTAATAGTTCACTTACTTTACTATTCTGTAAACAAGTTTTCACAAACCACCATTGGCTGGGTATTTGCAATGTATAAACCAGAACCAAATATTCAGACTGTGCTTTAACACTGTGTCATGAGTATTTCTTGGAGTGGAGCAGAAGGACAAATGACATCCTGAGGATCTTGATCTTATTGCATTAATGACATGAATTATGCCATTTACATCACCTGCACAAAGGCACATGAGCCTTTGCAGGAAGTAACATGATTTATGCTGGTCAGTTTTCCTTCTGGAAATAGCGCTCCATGGCACGGGACCTAGTTATCTGCGGGATCGTATCCTACCTCACACATCCCTTCGGCCGATTCGCTCCCACAGAGAGGGACTTCTCTGGGTGCCGTCCACTAGGCAGTGCCAGCGGGCGACACCCAGGGAAAGGGCCTTCTCTGTGGCGGGCCCAACCCTCTGGAGCGACCTACCCCCCCGAACTTAGAACTATCACGGACCTCCGCTCCTTCCGCCAAAGTTTGAAGACGCACTTCTTCCATCTCGCCGGCCTGGCCTAATCCCCACCATCAAGCAGTAGACTGAAGCTTAAATTGTTTTAATTCAGATTTTAAGGGGTAGAGTTTTAGGATGTTAAGGTTTTAGGATTTTTAGCACAGGGTATTGGGATTTAATATATTTTTAGTATTATTAATTGCTATGTTTGTATTTTTTTCTATTTTAATTTCCTGTGCACCGCCCCGAGTCCCTTCGGGGAGAGTGGCGCGGTTTATAAATTAATTAATTAATTAAATAATTAAATAATTAAATAATTAAATAATTAAATAATTAAATAATTAAATAATTAAATAATTAAATAATTAAATAATTAAATAATTAAATAATTAAATAATTAAATAATTAAATAATTAAATAATTAAATAATTAAATAATTAAATAATTAAATAATTAAATAATTAAATAATTAAATAAATAAATAAATAAATAAATAAATAAATAAATAAATAAATAAATATGTTTGGACTCTTTGCTCCATGTGGCCTTGCCAAGCTAATTGCCAATTAAGTCTTTGGCAGCATTTTCAAAGAAGGTAAAGGTGGGTACTTATCAGCCTTATCCTGAAGGACTTTGGCAGCCTGCTGTAGAACTCTTTACAGTCTGTGAATGAATATAATTCACAGCCTTTGAAATAAAAAGAGGGTTTTTGGACTTAATCGTGTGTGTTTTACTGTATCAGGAAACCTAGGTCAGAACAGATTCAATCCCAATTTCACTTTTTAAAAAAAAAATGTTTTTAACCCTGTCGTGACCAAATTTAAGGCTGGACATTTGCTGGAAGACTTTTAACCAACTTTGGAAGAACATCAAGAAAGCCAAGGTTGAATTTTAACACTTGGCGATCATATTTATTAGCTTGGATGCTTGTTTTCTACTGGAAACCAGTGGAAGTGGTGAACCGAGGCCCATCTTAATATATATACAACATACATACATTAATAAAAACTGTATGGCTCAGACATGCAAGTAAAATAGACTGGCTGGATCATTGTACTGCTCTTGATGTCAGCTGTTGCCAGAAATAAGGTAGCCAAATGCTTCACTGGAGAATAAAAAAATGAACCCAGCCATTTCTGCAGGGCTGGACTTAGTTCCATTCTAAGCCCAATTAAAGGACTACCGAGTGCCTCCCATGCACTCTCTGTGTTTCTCTTTTGCCAAACCAGAGGCAGAGATACAGCACACGTGAAATAGCCCATTTGGGCAGACAGCCTTTTCCTTCCATCTCTCCTGGGGCTGTCCTGTTTTGGCAAGACAGCATGGTGTGTGTGTGTGTGTGTGTGTGTGTGTGTGTGTGTGTGTGTGTGTGTGTGTGAGAAAAATCCACTCTTCGTGTTGGCAAGACAACTAGTAGCTGTGCTCAATTTCCTTACATCTGGAAACTTGGATGTGGCTATTCTTCCCTGTCTGCTTTGTAATGAGAGAAAAGACAGGCTGTTCCCAGCTGCAGGAATGCTGTAAAGAGCCCAGCACAAGAGATTGGATTGGTTCTCTCTGCTCACAAGGATACTATATCACTGCTATCAGTGACAGCAGAGATTTTTTACTACTCCAGTGATCTGGGTTGTACATGTCTTCTGACATTTAAGAAGAAACGTAACGTTGTGGCGTTCAGGCAATTTCTAGCATACAGGCTATCTTTACTGCCCAAACATAGCATAATTAGGTCTGTCTATCTATCTATCTATCTATCTATCTATCTATCTATCTATCTATCTATCTATCTATCTATCTATCTATCTATCTATCTATCATCTTTCTATCTATCATCTATTTAATCTATCTACTGCCTGCCTGCCTGCCTATCTACCTACCAGAGTATAAGACACACGGTTTTGAAGAGGCAAATTACAAAAAAAAGTAGGTAGGTAGATAGAGGGATAGAGAGGGAGAGAAAGAAAAAGAAATATGGTAGGTAGGTAGAGTAGATAGGTAGGTAGATAAAGGGATAGAGAGGGAGAGAGAAATAGAGAGAAATACAGTAGGTAGGGAGGGAGAGAGATAGGTAGGTAGGTAGATAAAGGAATGGAGAGAGAGAAATAGAGATAGAGAAATACACTAGGGAGAGAGACAGAATGTGTGTAGGTAGATAGGTAGGTAGAAGGATAGCGAGAGAAATAGAAAGAGAGAGAGAGAAATACAGTAGGTAGGGAGAGAGAGAGTGTGTGTGTAGGTAGGTAGATAGAAGGATAGATAGAGAAAAAGAGAGAGAAATACAGTAGGTAGGTAGCGAGGGAGAGAGTGTGTGTGTAGGTAGGTAGGTAAAGGGGGAGAAATATAGTAGGTAGGTAGGGAGAAAGAGTGTGTGTGAAGGTAGGTAGAAGGATAGATAGAGAAATAGAGAGAGAAATACAGTAGGTAGGTAGGGAGAGAGAGAGAGTGTGTGTGTGTGTAGGTAGGTAGGTAGGTAGGTAGAAGGATAGAGAGAGAGAGAAATAGAGAGACAAATACAGTAGGTAGGGAGAGAGAGAGAGAGAGAAGGTAGGTAGGTTGATGTTTCCAGGTGTATTTATCCATGTCCTGGAGAAGGAAATAGCTGACAAACCTTAAGACTTTCTTTCTGCTGGCACAAAAACAGTTAAAGAGCTTCCAAAAGGAAATAAAGTGTTTTTGCACTCTGCAAACCTCCCCAAAACGCCCCATTTCTCCGCGAAAACAGGGCCATTTTTTTTTCAAATAAAAAGCATGATTAGCCTTGGGGGGGGCTTGCAGAATGCTCCTGGGGATAGTGGGGAGGTCAAAAATGAGCAAAAACCCGACCCATTTATTGCGAAAATGGGCCATTTTTGTGTCAAATAAATTGCATGCATAGCCTTATGGAGGCTTATAGAGTGCTGCTGGGGGCTGGGGGGGGGGGCAAAAAACAATCCGTTTTAGGCTAATTACTGCCTTCCCCAGCTCCCAGGAGCTCTCTGGAAGCCTCCATAAGGCTAGGCACAGCCATTTTGGTGAAGGGGCGGGGTTTCAGGAGGCAAAAAAATGCTGTATTCGATGTGTAAGACGCACCCAGATTTAGAGGGAAAAACATGCATCTTATACTCCGAAAAATACGGTACCATCCATCTATCCATCTAATCTAATCTAATCTATCTTATCTATTTAATCCATCTAATCTATCTATCCATCTATCTTCTATCTCTATCATCTCTATCTATACTTTAAGAAGCCTTTCAGAGACCTAACCTCATTTCCTGCTCCATTTACATGTTGCCTAGCAACCATGTGGCATCTGAGTTTTTCCATTGAATAATATAAGATGCACATTCAGGGTCAGTTGTAGTTTTTGTTTTCTTTCAGGTTTGCCTGTGTATATTTACTACAAGTAAATATATTCAAGCTAAATAAAATTCAGCTTTCATTCATGCATTCAGAACATTTAGAGAGGCAATTGGTGCATTGGTTAAAGTGCTGGACTAGAAACATGGTTGGCATGGAAGCAGGTATGTGGCTTTCAGGTAGTCATTTTTTCTCAATGCTAGACTGAGAAATCCAAAATATCCCAGAATAAAGCAGTGGCAAATCCTAAACCACCTCTGCAATGTTGCCAAGAAAACCACATGGACTAGCTCATGAAATTGCCAGAAGTCAAGGGTGACTTGAAAGCATTATAATTAAAGAAAAGTGGGGATCATCTATATCTCATCTTTTCTTTAAAGGCTTGCTTAGCATGCAACAGCACCTGGCAGTCCCTATCTGGAATGGTCCAATAGGTTGAGTTGGCTAGTGGGTGATCATGTTCTGTAGCTCAATGAGAGAGAAGTTGCTTAATACCTAATACCTTCAGATAAGGATGGGAATGACTATATCTTGCTCAATGGAAAATTGGTAAGAATAGACAATTGCTTTTATATACCTCGTTGTTGTACACTGTGACAATGTTATTGGCAGGAGTTTATAAACTGGGTGGTTAAAGAGATAAATGCATACATAGGTATTGGATAAACCAATTATACAGCTCATCTCAGGCTTGTCCTATTTTCATAGCTAACTTTGGTTACGCTTAAACAGGCATCACATCACCTCCTGCAGTACCTACATGTAACAAAAAGAGAGAAATAAATAGTAAGCCAAAGAAATTAAAGGCATAACATGAGAAAAGAAAAATATATAAACGGTAACTAAAATCTAATACAATCTATTATACTTCCCCATACCTTTCTGTCCTTGAAAACCATCTCGGCTCTCATCACATCCAGGTACTGCTTTTTACATAAACTTCTGTTTTCTAAATTCTTATATCTCACTTTCCAAGGATCGAGTTAGCCCAGCCACATTTTTTATTGTTTTCTGTAGACACCCTTCCCTTCGGGGAGAGGAAGCGGTCTATAAATTAAATATTATTATTATTATTATTATTATTATTATTATTATTATTATTATTCCTTAATGTATTTCTTTTGAGGATCAACTGTCATTCATTCTCCCTATATGAGCAACGCATCTCATTTTTCATTCTATTCAATTCTTTTAACATCCACTGATTCTTGATACTATCTCTTCTTTAAGAAACTTTGCCCATTCTTTCTTATTCCCTGATCGTTGCTGAACCATTTTTTCCAAATGTCATCATTTTTTTCACAGATGCTTTCCTTTCATTCAGAGGACTTCTCTCAGCACATGCAAGCAAATAAACTTTGGGGAAAACACTCCAAGTTCAATCCTACCCCATTTATTATGCACTGTATCTAAATCAATGAATGTTCAATGAACTTTTCCCCATATACATATCAGTGGTGGGGTTAAATTTGTTTTTACTACTGGTTCTGTGAGCATAGCTTGGTGGGTGTGGTGTGGCTTGGTGGGCGTGGCTTAATGCGCATGGCAGGGGAAGGATACTGTAAACTCCCCATTGCCTCCTAATCAGCTGGGACTCAGGAGGTAGAGAGTAGATGCGGGTGGGGCCAGTCAGAGGTAGTATTTACCAGTTCTCTGAACTACTCAATATTTCTTCTACTGGTTCTACAGAACTGGTCAGAACCGGCTGAATACTGCCTCTGATATATATCATATACACCTGCATATCAGCCCATCCATGGATACAGTGACCTTGAATTTTTAACCAAAATATCATGAAAAATACATCATCCGCAGATAAGCCAGTTCATATATTTTCCTATATTTTAATTTTCACAATTTACTTACCTGCAGATTGTCATGGTATTTTGATTTTTAAAAATGAGGGTTAGTTTTTCAATCTAGAAACTAGGAGACTGTGCGTTCCTGTCCCACCTTAGGCAAGAAAGCCAATGGGATGACTTTGAGCCAGTCACTCTGATAAACTCTGAAAGTAGGAGGAAGAATGAGTATTAGGCATGTTCCCCATCTTGAGCTATTTATAATGACTAAAGAAGGAAGGAAGGAAGGAAGGAATGTATATATGGGTAGATAAGCTCATTGATGGATGAAGCAACCCAATTTATTTTGGCACCTAAAATTCTAGATTATCTGCAAGTATAGATGATACATTTCTCAACATCCTGCTGAAAAGAAAAATTTGCCCAGCATAAAATCACACTGCATATTCCAAATGTTATTCATTGTCATTCTCCTATATCCTTTTAATTAGAACTCTGGGGAACATTTTTCCAGCCTCCCCGTCAACAAATTAGATTCTCTGAAGTTTTTTTCATTCACTCTTGTTACCTTCCTGTTGATGGTTCTTTTTTAGCCCCCTTTATCCTTTTCCATTTAAAAAAAAATTAGGAATGTGCAAAACATCCTGTGAATGAGCCGTTCCATTTGCAGAGTACTTAATTTTTTTGCTAAAAGTAAGGTTAGCTGTGCCACCTTTTAGACAGTCTGTCACAAGGCCAACCAAAACCTAGATGAGTTCAAATCACCAGGACTGGATGGATTACACCCCAGGGTTTTGAAGGAACCACTGAACTATATCTTTCAGAGATCCTGGAACACCGGGGAACTGCCAGAGGACTGGAAAAGAGCTGATGTCGTTCCCATCCTCAAAAAAGGAAAAAAGCTAGATCCAGGAAACTACAGACCCATCAGCCTGATCTCAATACCAGGACAGATTGTGGAAAAAATAATCAAGCAACGAATTAGCGAATACCTAGAAGTAAACAAAATAATAGCCAAAAGCCAACATGGATTTGTCAAAAACAGATCATGCCAGACTAATCTTATTGCATTCTTTGACAATGTGACAAAATTAGTGGACCAGAGGAATGCCATTGATATAGTTTACTTGGACTTCAGTAAGGCATTTGATAAGGTAGACCATAACTTATTACTAGATAAAGTAGAAGAATGTGGGTTAGACAGCATCACCACCAGATGGATTCGTAACTGGCTGACCAACCGCACTCAATGTGTAGTCCTCAATGGAACTGCATCTACATGGAGGGAGGTATGCAGTGGAGTACCCCAAGGCTCTGATTTAGGCCCAGTACTGTTCAACATCTTCATCAATGACTTGGATGAGGGAATAAATGGGGAACTCATCAAATTTGCAGATGACATCAAGCTGGCAGGAATAGCCAACACTCCAGAAGATAGGCTTAAGATACAGAAGAATCTTGACAAACGTGAACATTGGGGACTATCTAACAACATGAAATTCAATGGTGAAAAGAGTAAGGTTCTACATTTAGGCAACAAAAACGAAATGCACAGGTACAGTATAGGTGGTACCTTGCTCAATAGTAGTAACTGTGAAAGGGATCTTGGAGTCCTAGTGGACAACCATTTAGATATGAGCCAGCAGTGTGCAGCAGCTGCCAAAAAAGCCAACACAGTTCTAGGCTGCATAAATAGAGGGATAGAATCAAGATCACGTGAGGTGATAATACCATTTTATAATGCCTTGGTAAGGCCACACTTGGAATACTGCATTCAGTTTTGGTCGCCACGATGTAGAAAAGATGTGGAGACTCTAGAAAGAGTGCAGAGAAGAGCAACAAAGATGATTAGGAGACTGGGGACTAAAACATATGAAGAACCGTTGCAGGAACTGGGTATGTCTAGTTTAATGAAAAGAAGGACTAGGGGAGACATGATAGCAGTGTTCCAATATCTCAGGGGTTGCCACAAAAAAGAGAGAGTCAAACTATTTTCCAAGGCACCAAAGGGTAGAACAAGAAGCAATGGGTAGAAACTAATCAAGGAGAGAAGCAACTTACAACTGAGAAGGAATTTTCTGACAGTTAGAACAATTAACCAGTGGAACAGAAGTTGCCTCCAGAAGTTGTGAATGCCCCAACACTGGAAATTTTTAAGAAGATGTTGGATAGCCATTTGTCTGGAATGGTATAGCGCTTCCTGCCTAGTCAGGGGGTTGGACTAGAAGACCTCCAAGGTCCCTTCCAACTCTGCTATTGTATTGTAAAACCTCTTTTATTTCAAGTTTTCTCACACTCTCTATCCAAACTTAGATTTCTATTCTAATAACTATCTTGAATAATATTAGCTTCATCCACCAACCAAAAGCAAATGCCCTGAACTGACGTTTACTCAAGATCCATGGCAAGAAAATTTATGATAGTTTTCCTAGAAAATCTTTCCTCTCTAAACAAGGGCATTTGTTGACCCAAGCTGTCCTTGTAGGTGATTGATGTGCAGATGCACAGTTGGAACAGGCAGTAGGCAGGCACCCAAGACCAGCTGAAGCCCAGACCTGCTTTCCATAGGCAATTAGTCTAAATATTGAGGGCTTTGGGGGGTTATTTTTTTCTAGTTAATTAAAAACTGCTGCCTGCTTTTCCAAAATCTCAAAGTAGCTTTTATGTTTCTGCATAGGCAGCTGGTTGCTATAAATTATAAATTCTGGAAAACTAGATCTACCAGAACTGAACTGCAAAACCCTGAGCAACTATTAGATGGGAGTGAAGAGATAGAGAACATTCTAACTTTTTGTTGTCATCTTGTGATCCTCCAGATTTTTGTAGTTCAGTCCTGGTAGTCTATGAAAAATTAAAGTAAATTTGCCTGTACAGATTTAATTATTAGAGGCTATGGACATTCCTTTTAAGACTATTGATACTCCATTTGTCCAAAAGATAAAACCCTATTTCTGCTTCTACAAGCTGCAATTGTGTATTTGGCTGTAGCATTAGAAAGGAATCCTCCACCTTGCTTGTTAGTATGGAAATTGCTCTCTCCGTTTGCAAGAGACTGGTCAGTAGAGATCTTTCACTCTATCCATACTTTATTGTTTGCATCAAGAAAGAAGCATGAGAGATGCTAACGAGGAAAAACATATTTGAAATAGCTGTTTTGGGCCAGGGGAGAAGAATCTCTTTCAGGAGATTGTTCCAACATCTTTTAAATATTCTAAGTCATTTTTCTCAAGAAAATTCATGCTAGTTTGTGAAGTCACCACAAGTCAAAGATTTTATCTTTATCATAAAGTAGTACGTGGTCTTTCCATCTGAGTGCAATGACGCATACCCTTGATCCTAATATCCAAAAGAAAGAACTATTTACCATTTTTATACCTTATACCTAGTTGGTACTGTAGATGAATGTTAGTTCATCTGAAGTGTTTGGAGCCAGTGAATTCCAGTGAGATCCTGGAAATATTTTTATTTTTGTCATTCACATTTCATTTCATTTTATCTCTCCTTTTGCATCCTTTCTTTAATTATTCTGTCCCACCATTTCTTCAATATTAATGTAACTCTTGTCCAGCAGGGAGTTGTCTGATAGCGAGTTGGCTGTGGCAAATTGGCTGCGACGAGTTGTTGTAGACCCGTTGTGTGCTTTCAAATACAATTTCTGCAATAGAAGCTACCCATTTTCAAAATGTCTGCCATAGTGCTTCTGTCCAGTTATAAAATCCCGATTCACCAAAAGACAATATGGCCTGCTTGAGCTGTGCCATTCCATTTTACACCCTCCCCCAACTGCCCACTAAAAATTCTGCTGTTGCCCACACATTAGGGATCACCTTGCCCCAAGAGGTGAGGCAAGGCCACCCCACTTCCCTGGCCTTCTGCAAAGGGGTCAAAACTCAGCTGTACAGCCTTGCGTGAGGGACACAAAGGACTATGCAATCCTGGGGGTGAGTAACCTTCTGCATGCGTTAACAATTGTTAAATGCGAATTTTAGAATTGTTTTTACCTTTTTGAAATTTTATAATGTTTTATTTTATAATTTAAAAAATAATTTTAAATTAGTTTTAAGATTTTAATGTAAATTTTATATATAGTTTATATATATTGATTGCATCATACACTACCCAGACGCATCTTATGACACATCTTATACTCCAAAAAATACAATATATATCACGGAGGTGGGAGGGAGCAGTATTTTAGAGATGCTTAGGTGGTGCATGGCCCAAAAAAGGTTGGAAACCACTGGTCTAAGGTCATTCCTAGGAAGGCTGATGCCTGGCTATGCAATTGTTGGCACTTTTAAAACACTGAGTGTAATTAATAATATTTCAAAATGTTTCAATTTTTTTTGTCTCTCTCTCCCTGTCTTTCTCTGCAAATTCATGTGGAATGAACATATTGATTCATATGCTTGGTCAAATATTTTCTCATGTCATTTTGGCAGATCCAGGTCTGTATAAGAAACCTGGCTTAAATATAGTTCTTCAGAACCTGATGGGAAGCAGCTGTTTAGTCCAGGACACGCTCTTCTAGTAATAAAATACAAGGTTAGAACATAAAGCACTTACATTTCAAGGTCGTTTACATTTACAGGATTTTAGAAGGGCATTTCCCATTGTAGGTGTTTTGCAAATGTCTACACTTCACTAATGTCTTAGGGAACTCTGGAAGTTGAAGCCCACACAGCTGGTATCTACATTGTTTAAGGAGAAATTATAATCATTCTGGATTATCCCCATTTATGGAATTAATACTGTAACATATTTCACCTGCTGTTTATTAAGAAACTATTTAGGGTCAAGATTCCAACTAATTGAAGCATAAGAAGTGAGAGTTGGTTTAATGTCAAGGTTCCAATTATTGAACCCAACAAATTCAGCCCTCCGAGCTTTCTCAAAGGACTATTTTCATTCGTGCCGATATGATGACCTCAATAAAACAGTTCTTTGAAAAAGCTGCAAGTCTCGGAGTGCTGAATTGGTTGGGTACATTAGTCAGAACCTTGACATTCAGAAGCTAAGGCTACCTTTGTTAGGAAATATGATTAATTTGAAACAATCTAAATGCTATTTATAAATCCTGAAATGAAACCAATCTGTCATAAAATTTAATCTTCAGGCATTTGCCTTCTGTTGTAAAAATCCACTCACTCTGCCAGTTGAACTGTGTAATCTTGAGTTTTCCCATCTTTATAACCCAGTAAAAGTCACACTTGTTTTCTTTATTTCAATGACATATTCTCAGAGAAACAATTGAGCATTTTGTTCAGAGGTACTACAACCCAGGGACATCCATTTTGAGTACTTTCAGCCTTAGTGAAGGGTCAAATTTTTATCACCCTGTTCGGATGACTTCATTTTCTTTTACTAGCACATAATTAAACCTCTTGGAATTCAGTACGATAGATGCAATGTAGCCACTGAGAATTAAAATAGAGATTAGACAAAGGCATGGATGGTGGAACTTTGTAGTTTTCAGTAATGGTTGGTATCATTACTAAAGTCATCAGGAGTCAAGTGCATCTCAAAGAAGATTTACTTTGTTTCTTTGAGACCTAGTGACATAGGCTGACAGAAGCTGGGCAGGTGTCAGTATCAAATTCATTTTTTGTAAAAACAATTTGCCGAAACCACTATTTATGAGGGAAGGAAAATCACCATTTCCCCTATTGCTTTATGGTGGAGTTGATCATCCAGCCAGGTCTCCTGTACTTCAGTGGTGGGTTTCAAAATTTTTTAGAACCTCTTCTGTAGGTGTGGCCTGCTTTGTGGGTGTGGCTTGCCAGCCATGTGACTGAGCGGGAGTGGCTTGGCAGTCATGTGACTGAGTGGGCATGGCCAACTTGTAAAATGTGGTGAAACTCACTTAACAACGCTCTTGCTTAGCAACCAAAATGTTGGCTCAGAATCTCTGGCATTTGAAGCACACAAGTCTTAAAGCTGTCAAGTTACAAGACCCTTGCACCCCTAACCCTTTAGGAAAAACAACAACCCAGGGGTGTTCAAACTTGACAGTTTTAAGACTTGTGGACTTCAACTCCCAGAATTCCTCCTCTCACTCTTCATTTTGATGATGTGCGGACGGGCAGGGGGAGGGATCTGGAACTGGTTCTAAATGGCACTGTAGATTTGTGGTACCTCTTCTATAGAAGAGGGGTAGAACTGGCAGGAACCCACCCCTGCTGTACTTATGATTTTCTGGTTGTAATCCTAAAACTAACACATTGTAAGGTTGCCACAGCAATTGTTTATAGAAATAGATACTGCTTTTCCTTGATGCAGTGAGGAAGTTCTTTTTATAATTTGTTTATTATTTATATATTTAGGTTGGTTTTGATTTTTAAATTTCATATAACATAGCAGTTCTGATCATTCTGTTGCCAATTTTTTATATTAAAGTTGGGACATCTATAGTCTAATAAACCTTACTTCAAAATCCAAACCTGGGACATTGAAAGCAAATAAGTTTCAGTCCTCCAAATGTGTAATTGGGGGATGATTGCTGGTAAAAAGCTCAACCGCTTCAGAAAAAGCAATGCCTGATGTCAGGAAATGACAGTCCAATTATCTGTCACACCCACGTCCCATTGGGCTTTGTCTGTGTAGAGTCAAGACTCTCTATGACACAGAGACGAGATATGTTCTTGGCGGATTCTTGCCTTTTGTGGTTTTGATTTGCTATGGACTTGCTAGCACTAATGAAACAGATTGGACCGCAGAAAATGAAGACTGCCTTTGAGGAATCAAGTATAAAAAGTGAAAGATCTCATGTGTTAAATGTCAACTATTGGTGACTACATGGAAATGACTATGTTTTTCTTCGTCCTCTGCATGTTTTATTTATACATTATAAAATAGAGGATGGAACATACATGTTTGAAAGAAAAGTAGTGTAGGTGGACCTCAGACTTGCTTTATTCTGCTCCCTATTTTATTTTTTATTTTCATTTTATCAGGATCCAAAACTTATTAACAAGACCCAATTGCAAAAGACTTGGAGTTTAGGAAAATTCACTTCCATTTGTATCATTTCATTTTTCCACCCCTCTAAAATGCAGTTCCCAGAGCACTAACTCAGCTTTTTCTGTCTACAATCAGGTGTCATGGTAGTTAGGAAGACCAAGGAAATAACAGCCCACTCATTGTAGTATCAGGGTAACTACAGATGGTTCTCTTATGTAGGACCACCATTGAGCCCCAAGTATCGGGTGCTAAGCAAGACAGCAGTTAAGTGAGCTTTGCCTCATTTTACAACCTGTCTTTCCCACAGTTATCTTGCATGCATGAGTGGAGTTGCGATTGCATGTGACGCATGCAGTGATGCTCGCGTGAATGGGACCGCAAGTGTCCTCGTGAGTGTGACTGAGTGCCTGCAACATTCGCAGGAGGGGCTGTGCATGCAAGCACACAGGTGCGCAGACCAGCCAACTACTCAAATGGCCCAGTGACCAATAGGACATGGCCCAGTACTGTTTTAATAGGACAAGAGGGGCAGGACAAATGCAATGTGTGGAAACTGATCAAAGAGAGAAGTAACTTAGAACTAAGGAGAAATTTCCTGACAGTTGTTCTTACCCAGGCTTCCTGAGAAGGCATAAATCTAGATCCGCGCCAGTCCGGCTTTCGGCCCGGGCATAGCACCGAGACGGCATTGGTCGCGTTGGTAGATGATCTCTGGAGGGCCAGAGATGGGGGATGTTCCTCCATCCTGGTCCTATTAGACCTCTCGGCGGCTTTCGATACCATCGACCATGGTATCCTATTGCATCGGCTGGGGGGGTTGGGGGTGGGAGGCACCGTTTTGCGGTGGTTCTCCTCCTACCTCTCTGGCCGATCGCAATTTGTGCGGGCAGGAGAGCAGAGGTCGACCCCGAGACCCCTCACATGCGGGGTGCCTCAGGGGTCGGTCCTCTCGCCTCTCCTGTTTAATGCATACATGAAGCCGCTGGGTGAGATCATCCGTGGTTTTGGGGTAGAGTACCATCTGTACGCTGATGACACCCAGCTGTACATATCTACCCCAGACCACCCCAACGATGCCGTAGTGGTGATGTGCCAGTGCCTGGAAGCCGTGCGGATCTGGATGGGAAGTAACGGACTTAGGCTCAACCCGACCAAGACCGAGTGGCTGTGGTTTCCGGCTGCCCGATTCAACCAGCTTTCTCCAACGCTGGCCATAGGGGGCGAACATCTTGCCCCTGTGGATGGGGCGCGCAATTTGGGTGTCCTCCTGGATACCCGGCTGTCTATGGAAGAGCAAGTGACAGCCGTGGCCAGGAGGGCGTTTTACCAGGTTCGCCTGGTTCGCCAATTGCGCCCCCTATTGGATCGGGACGCCCTTCGCACAGTCACCCATGCCCTCGTGACATCCCGACTGGACTATTGCAACTCTCTCTACATGGGGCTCCCCTTGAGGTGCACCCGGAGGCTTCAGTTAGTTCAGAATGCGGCCGCGCGAGCAATTATGGGCACCTCCAGGTTTGCCCATGTAACACCGCTCCTGCGCGAGCTGCACTGGCTACCTGTCGTCTTCCGGGTGCGCTTCAAGGTGTTAGTTATCATCTTCAAAGCGCTCCATGGCTCGGGACCTAGCTATCTGCGAGATCGGATCCTGCCCCACACATCCTCACGACCGATTCGCTCCCACAGAGAGGGGCTTCTCCGGGTGCCGTCCACTAGACTTTGTCAGCGGGCGACGCCCAGGGGAAGGGCGCTCTCTGTGGCGGGCCCGGCCCTCTGGAACGACCTTCCCCCTGATATTAGAACGACCACCGACCTCCGCTCCTTCCGGGTAAAATTGAAAACCCATCTCTTTCGACTGGCCGGCCTTGAATAGTTCTCTCTGTCTTTTAATTACAAATTTTAATGGGTTTTAATTATATATTTTTAGCATAGGTAGATTTATTTAATTTTATTTTAAGTAATGTTTGTATTTTGTATATTGTTTTTAATTATGCCTGTGCACCGCCCCGGGTCCCTGTGGGGAGAGGGTGCGGTTAATAAATCTTAATTTGAATTTGAATTTGAAATCACAATCTTAGTCCCAAAACCCCTCTTTTATTTATACGGCTGTAAATTATGGTCATTAACAGTCCGCAAGGCTTCACAGACAGTCTGTGAAGGTTCCAACAGATGTCTGCTCAAGTTGCCACAATCTTTCAGGGGAATGTTGATAAACACCCATCTTATCTCCATTGGAATGCTGCCAGAGACCTAATTGCCAAATGCATAGCGAAACCAAACTTAGCACAGAGCCAAACAGAACTTTTCAAAGCTTGAACCAACCAGATGAACTAATTGCTTCCTGCAAAAGCTCACCTGTTTGCTCTTCTTTTATGTCTTATGGGGGGGGGGGGCAATCATCTCCAAGTCTTATTCCCAAGTCAACCCTGTTTTCTTAATTGTTCTTGCCTTCTGGCAGCTCTGTGCACGCACACACTGGGAACAGACTTCCACTGTTTTTCTGCCTCGCTGATGTCAGACTCCGGAGGCTCTGGAGGCAGCAAATAACTATCAGATGGCCTTGGTCCCCTCTCTGCCTCTGATGTAGAGCCCTTGTCCGAGCCTTCCCCAGATTCCAGGACTGGCCCATGTTCCTCCCTGACCTCCTCACTATCTGAATCTGGTGGGCCACAACAAGGCCTTCCTTCCTCATTACTCTTGCTTAGCAAAGAGATCTTGTCTGCCTGCTTGACTTAATCAGTGGAACAGCTTGCCTCCAGAAGTTGTAAATGCTCCAACACTGGAAGTTTTTAAGATGTTGGATAACCATTTGTTTGAAGTGCTGTAGGGTTTCCTGCCTAAACATGGGGTTCAACTAGAAGACCTCCAAAGTCCCTTCCAACTCTGTTGTCCTATCCTATCCTATCCTATCCTATCCTATCCTATCCTATCCTATTCTGCCTCTGTCTTTCCATTGTAAATGCATCTTTCCAAATAGCTTATCAAACACATTTCCTCATTTTAGCAATAAAATCAAAGTGCAGAATAATTATTTCTTAATTGTTATTATTGTTAAAACAGGAACTGGGAATCCTTGTTCGTTTCACCAAGAACTGTATGGTAATTCTACAAGGATACCTAACACCAAATGTTTTGGGGTGCCAAAATGCAAAGCATGTTGCAGGTAAAAATCTGGGAAGCTGAGACTAGGAATGTCAAGCAGTACATCCTTGTTAAGAATTGCTGTGCCTCACATGACTGGCTCACCCACTCCATCTAGATTACCCTTGATCAAGTCAAGATTGAGCTAGCCCAGTCTCTACCAGTAGGGCTGTTATGAAAAGTTCTATTCCCTCATGGCACAAGAAACAGCACTGGCAAGTTTAGAACAAAGGATGGCTTCTCTTGAATCTGTTATACAAACTTTGGTACAAGAAATTAAGGCCCAGAGGGCAGAAAATATTAACTTCAAGAAGGAGTTATTGGATACATGGAAGCAAGTGCTGGAAAACACACAAAAGAACGAAGAATTGGAAGGGGGGCTGGTGGGGGCTAAGGGAGAGATTAAAAATGTTATTAATGAAGTTGGGGAAATAAATGGGCATGTGTCTAGGATTGATATGGAAAGAATGACATATTTTTTGAGATTTCAGAATGTTTTTGAGGAACCTGGTGAATGCCTCCCTGATCTTATGAGCACAATTTTAGCAGACTATTTACATAAACCTAAGGATGAGATCAGGGGGGACATTGACCTAGCCTACAGAATTAATTCAGCATATGCCAGGATAAATGAAGTACCTAGAGAGATACATGTGAAATTTGTTAGAAGGTCAACCAGAGAGGAAATCCTGAAAGTGCAGAGAGGTAGTCCATTAATCTACCAACAAAAAGAGGTTGCTATCTTGAAGCAGATCCCAAGAAAGATTAGCGATGCAAGAAGGAAATTTTCCTTCTTGTCTAAAACATTGTTTGATCACGGGATTTGGTTCAAGTGGGTGACACCCGAAGGGATGCTGGTGTTCTGGGAAGGAGGAAGAGTGAGGATTAAAACAGTTGCTGAGGCGGAAGCCTTTCTTAAAAAACATTCCTCTATCCTGGGGGAAGATCCAGGGGGGACGGAGGGAGCCACGGCCCCGCCCACTGGGGGCCAGGGAGGAGAAAAAGAAGATACAATTGCCAAGAGACTTAGATCGAAAAAATAACTTTGCCTTGATTTTTCTGATTACTTTTACATAATATTTGTATATGGATTTTTTGTAAATGTCTGACAGCATAGAACTGAGAATTTAGGTATATGTACTTGCTTTCACTTTGTAGTGTTATGAAAAATGTTTTTTTTTTATTGTTATCAATGTATTTTGAGGTCCCGGAAGGGCCGACGACTGTGGCGTGAATGCTCTCAAAATTTCTTTGTATCCCTTACCCTATCCTATAGAAAAATGTAAAACCAATAAAACTTTTTCAATATAAAAAAAAGAAAAGTTCTATTCCCCTTTGATAGCATGTGGGATGAGGTGAAGTGGTGAAGAGCATGTGCAATTGGTATAGTCACTTAGACACGAAGAACTTTACTGGTTTGATTTAATTGCTGGATGTTGTGCTTGCAGGAGATGTGCAAGGTAAGCAATCATTTTATTCCCCTGAAGTCAGCAAGCACTCAGGAGGAGTATTCAGTAGCTGTTCAGGACTTCATCACTGCTTTGCAAAATTCTTATTGGGGTTTTCTTAGTTCTTCTTTCTGTTCAGCTCTCTTTTATGGAGGACCAGGTTTGCAAAATAGCTTAATTGATTTAGTTTGGGCTTGCCAAGGACAGAACTGGGTGGAATTATTATAACTCTGTGCATGACTGAGTTTGTTTTAGATTAAGTGTAACCCTTGCCAAGGTTAGTTGGCTGGGTCGGCAAATCCCTTTATGGCATTCCCCCAATATTGTTAAATATTCCCACTTCCTGCTTAATGCAATTAAATATGTTGTATGAACGTGGCATTGTGGTAAACAGAGAGCCACTAATTTTATTTTATTTAACAGCTAACAACAATAACAAAAATCAAGCCTGAATTTTGGTAGTATAATAAATAATTTAAAAATCCAGATAAATCTTTAAATTCATTTCTTCATAGGATGCTGTTGCAGAGTAAGCAAACCTAATACTGAAGGAATATATATATGGTAAGGTCAATTTTCTACCAATTGGCATTATGGTGACCTAATTAGGTGGAAGACTTGCTATTGAAGGTAAAGGTAAAGGTTCCCCTTGCACATATGTGCTAGTCGTTCCCGACTCTAGGAGGTGGTGCTCATCTCTGTTTAAAAGCTGAAGAGCCAAAACAAAAGATCAGTCGCTGCTGATTAATATACAGTATTTGGAATTATAGTTAAAATTGCTTTGCAGGGTAATAGTCAATGTGGTGGCCTGGCTTTTCTTTATGCTAATCCTGTTAATGAATAACAGGATTTGTGTGCCCAACTACTGCAGAAATGCTCTCTAATTCTACAGCATTGCCCATGGCAAAGAATGTGAGCCCATGGCTGTTACATAATAATGAAAGCCAAGAAGCAGATGCTACATAGGCCATGGTATAAGCAGCATGCGCAGAATGAAAGAATCCCCCCCCCTTCTTTCAACATTAAAGCATCAGACTCTGGGATAAAGCAAAATATAATGCTTCTAGAACAAAAGGAATCTCCAGTGAAGCGTGGTATATTCTCTGCAATAAGTTTTTCTGCAACAAACCAGTCAGATTTCTGCTAGTCAGATTTCTGCTATACAGTACAGTAAAACAGCCTTCACCGTGCAGCCTGTGATAGAAGTATGATTGCAGGGTTCTTAGGACAAAATTTTCTCTATATTCCTACCAGACTGTAGGATCCACTGTCTGATCATTCATGGGCATGAGATAAGAGGCTGTTCTGCAGAACTGCCATCCGTTTTTAAAACACTGTTTTTCATGAATTAAAATTGTTTCAAGCACAGGTTGCTATTTAAAAAAAAATAGCTTGAGATCCTTCAAAAGAAAAAGTGAAATCTAAAAATGTTTTAATAAATAAGTGTAAGTTCAATGAGATTCCATTAATGTATTTTATAATAATAATTTTGCAACCTACTTGAGAGGGTGTGGTTTCTACTTCCATAGAAATTTTTAAGAGGAGTCTGAACAGCCACCATAAATGGTGATTTGGTTTTCCCCGCACATTGTAAAGGTTAAGCCATATCCTACGATCCCTTCCAATTCTAAAATTTAATGACACTCTGAATTTCCTGCCTTTGCTACATTATAGGTCTTATTATTTTTGAGGTGCAGGAGGCAGCAAGCAGGATCACTTCTTGGCTGCTGCTGTGTTGTAATATTTTTGGGAAGGGCTTATTTTTTTGGGAAGGGCTTAATTTTTTTTTGGGAAGGGCTTATTTTAGAGCACGCGGAGAAAAGCCTGGTTGGACTTATTATCCAGGGAGGTCTTATTTTCAGGGAAACAGGATATGTTCAAAGTATGTACATCTTTTTTTTTGTACAAAGTTCAACACTACACTCAATAGATTAATGTTTGGTAAAGATGGTGGAACTACCTTAAATAGCTAAATTGACTCTAGTCAGAGAAGAGACAGTTAGCTATGTTTATTGCAATCGGAAACCCCTTATGAACTTTTTGCAAAAGAGAAAAAGTAAAGATAGTTATATTGTAACCATAAAGTAGTTTAATGGTACTCATAACTGCTGTAAAGAAGATTGGAAGCTGTACAGTATCTTTTTTCTTTCTTTTCTAGTCTTCTTTTACTTCTTTGCATTTTTGGCCTTTTTAGTTTTTTCCATGTTTTTTACCTTTATATTAATTTGCATTGGTTTTTATTTTCCTCGCAAAATATACAGCGTTGGATTTCATCTATTCACTTTAAAACTTTGTAAAACTTCGTATTAAAATCTTTAATAAAAATATTTGTTTCCTTACAAAGTCAAGATTAAGCACTGTTGTCTTGAAAAAATGATATGCTTTATTGTTAAATAAACTTACCTAAAATGGAGAAGTGTTGTAGTTCATAGTTATGGTGATGTGGTCACATATGTGTCAATCAGAGGGGACTGGCATCATGTGTTAAGATCAGAGGTGGTATTCTGTTGGTTCGCCCGAACCGATAGCGGAAATTGCACCCTTGTTCTATGCCGTCCCATTTAGGCACTTATTTTTAGCCAAAGTGCATGCACGGAAGGCTGAGTGTAAGCACGGATGCTCACAATGGCGAACAGGTAGGAAAGATAAGTGAATACCATCCCTGGTTAAGATGATTGTCAGCTAGATATTCTTCATCTACTGTATATAGATCTAAAGCAGCATTCTTAAGGAATGGATGAAACTGTTAAGGGGAAAAAAACATAGTTCAGCCCTGAGAAAATGGAAAGAAGAAAGTATGAGAAAGAAATTCAAAACGACTTTGCCTTGATTTTGTTTGGTAAAAGAAAGGCTTTTAAGATTCTGTTGTTATAACCTACAACAGAATAAAAGAATTGGAAGGGGTCTTGGAGGTCTTCTAGTCCGATCCCCTCCTCAAGCAGAAAACCCTATAACATTTCAGGCAAATGGTTGTCCAATGTCTTCTTAAAACCTCCAATGCTGGCACATCCACAACTTTTGGAGGCAAGTCGTACCATTGATTCAAAATTCAAGAAGATATCAGGGACAAGACGTTTACATTTTAACAATAGCTTTTAGCATTTCTGGGATCAACCTAAATATTATGGGGAGCCACAGGCAGGCCTGGGGCCTCAGATTGCTTACCCGTGCCCTACAGCGGGGTCTCCAACCTTTGCAACTTTAAGTCTGAAGGACTTCAGCTCCCAGAATTCTCCAGCCAGCAAACCTAAATATTATGGGGAGCCACAGGCAGGCCTGGGGCCTCAGATTGCTTACCCGTGTCCTACAGCGGGGTCTCCAACCTTTGCAACTTTAAGTCTGAAGGACTTCAGCTCCCAGAATTCTCCAGCCAGCAAACCTAAATATTATGGGGAGCCACAGGCAGGCCTGGGGCCTCAGATTGCTTACCCGTGTCCTACAGCGGGGTCTCCAACCTTTGCAACTTTAAGTCTGAAGGACTTCAGCTCCCAGAATTCTCCAGCCAGCAAAGCTGGCTGGAGAAGTCTGGGAGCTGAAGTCCTTCAGACTTAAAGTTGCAAAGGTTGGAGACCCGTGTCCTACAGGATTAGCTGATGTGTTGAATTATACCTAGATACTGTTCCATGGAATTATACCTAGATACTGTTCCATGCCCAAAGAGAAAGTGTTTGCTATGTTTGTTAAAAGGCAAATTTGATATTTTCTTACTGGGCTAGGAATCTGATTACAACTTAATGCATAACTGAGTGCCCTTGAGGACTCAGAGCTGTGATCAGCTTCCCAGAACAACTTTAAAAAAAAAACAACTTCAGAGCCACCTCCAACTCAGTGGCTGAAGTCAATGGCAGCATTTCTCATTATTTTGAAGCAAGAAGGGCACAAAACCAGTAGCAGCATGATCAATAAAGTAGGCTTTAAAAAGCTCCAAGTCCCTTCTACTTCATGTATATAAGTAAACAGTTGATTGCTGGCTTTGCACTATCCCCTTGCCCATAATGGTTGTTGCCTTCATCTTTACCAAATGTGTTAAGTGCAGCTTCCAAGCACCAAAATATTTCCCTTATCTAACTTTTAAAGTCATTTTTTTTTTTTTGCCGGATGATATTTGTCAAGTAATGGAAGTGGGGGAAATGTTGTAGCCTGTCCGCCAGGGGTGATCCATCCTTCTACTAGATAATACAATACAATACAATACAATACAATAGCAGAGTTGGAAGGGACCTTGTAGGTCTTCTAGTCCAACCCCCTGCGTGGGCAGGAACCTTATACCATTTCAGACAAATGGCTATCTAACATCTTTTTAAAGACTTCCAGGGTTGGGGCATTCACAACTTCTGGAGGCAAGCTGTTCCAGAGGTTAATTGTTCTAACTGTCAGGAAATTTCTCCTTAGTTCTAAGTTGCTTCTCTCCTTGGTTAGTTTCCACCCGTTGCTTCTTGTCCTGCCCCCAGGTGCCTTGGAGAATAGTTTGACTCCCTCTTCTTTGTGGCACCCTCTGAGATATCGGAACACTGCTATCATGTCTCCCCTGGTCCTTCTCTTCATCAAACTAGACATACCCAGCTCCTGCAACCGTTCTTCATATGTTTTAGTCTCCAGTCCCCTAATCATCTTGGTTGCTCTTCTCTGCACTCTTTCCAGAGTCTCCACGTCTTTTCTACATCGTGGCGACCAAAACTGTATGCAGTATTCCAAGTGTGGCCTTACCAAGGCACTATACAGTGGCATTAACACTTCACGTGATCTAGATTCTATCCCTCTGTTTATGGTTTATAGATATTTTGGTCTAAAGCAAAACACGGGACTCTATTACATTTTGACTTAGAAGAAGTAGATATCATCAGAGCAATTCTAAGACTGATTTTTTTCATATTGAAATGAATCATGGACCAAATAAACCATTGGTCCTCTTTTCCTTTCAGCCTTGACTAAACAGTTTAGCAGTTTAAACTTTCCCCCTTTTGATTGTATTTTTTTAAATTCCCCATCAATAGTTTTCCCTAACAATTTTCATTCAGGTTGATGACATTTGAAATTAGATCAGGTGATCCACTTAAGCTTGCTCAGGGTCTTTCTACCTGCTCAGAAAGATAGCCTCTTTTGTGACTAGACAAGAAAAAACCTTTTTTGTTATGCTAAATGAGTCATATTTTAGGGTTTTTATTTGTTTCCCATATGAATAATTTTTTGGAAAGTTCACTTAGCGCTACTGCCAAAATTGTTTTTCCATTTGCATTAGAATGATCTAAAACAGGCAATTTAAGCCTCACACAAGTGACAATGCTGAGAAAATATGAACATGCTCTGTATGTGTAGGAGGAAATTCTTTGATGAATGTGTGAATGATAAACAGAGTTAACATGTACAAATGTTGAGACTGGTTAGTTCAAATTTTGGCAATATGATTTCCAAATAAAAAAACCCATCATCTCTGATTTAATGTGGGGGAGAAATATGTGTGTGGGGATATTTGTGTGTAAATGGCAGGAACTATTTAAGAAATGTACATGAAAAATAAGGAATTAAAGGAGACTGAGCATTGACTACAGTCAATGTTGTATGCAGTGTATTTCATGCCATCATTTCTGCTTTGACTAAGATGGAAAATTGTGGGAGAAAAATCTGTGCTGTGGGTCACAGGAAATGGTGACACAGCATTTTAAAAAAATATTTCTGCTCCTTTGGATTCTGTATAGTTCCCATTACAGAAGCCAAGTATTTTTGAGGGGGGGAAATAATCAGACCGAAAGAAATGGCAACTATGTAGCCTCCAGTCTCCAAGCTCGGAGCAATATATTTTAGGCATAATATGCCTTCTGTGTGTCTCTGTGGGTCAGGGCATCAGATGACCCCATGGCAAGTCTCTAAGATGGGCTCTGCCAGGTGTGAGACCCCAGACTGCAGCCAATGAGTGAAGACTTCTCTACCACTGAAAGTCTCCACATCTCCTCATTTCTGTATACTATCTATATCATGGCTGCAATAGGTCAGGGGACCACTGGCTGACTGTGAAATATTTTTTGGCTATCACCTAGAGCAGGGGTCCCCAACCCCCGGTCCGTGGACGGGTGCCGGTCCGTGACTTGATAGTAACCGGGCCAGACTGAGTGGCGGAGAGAGAGTAGCGCAACTCTTAGGAAAGTGTAGCAAACGCTCCGCTATCCTGGCGGCTGGCCGAGGCACTCCCCGGGGGCAGGACAGGGGCAACGGCTTGCGTTGGGGGGGTTTGGGATACCAACCAGCCCTGCGCGGGGGGAAGGGGCTGCCAGGCCCTCCTGCCTGGGACGCAGCCCGTCCTTCCCTGCCCCAGCCAAGGATCCTTCGCCCGGGACCCCTGGCAGCTTTCCGGCTCAGTTGCACATGACCGCCGAACGTGCACGTGGCCCACGTGACTTGACTCACCCGCTGGAGGCTTCCACCGGTCCGCGGAAATCTTTTTACATGAAACTGGTCCCTGGTGCCAAAAAGGTTGGGGACCCCTGACCTAGAGGGCACCTTTATTTTTGCAGTCCAGGTATAGATTATCTCTGTCCTCGTTCTTTCATCAGCAGGAAGGAAAAGAAGAGCCAGAAGGGGAAGAGATCAGCCTGCAGCAATCACAGGCGAAGCTGTCGACGTTTCTGAGGGATCTACTTCTGATGCATAAGACTGCTTCTGAAGCAACCCTTAATTCAAATCTTTTAAATAACACAAACTGGCCATAGAGTGCTCTGAGGAGAATGCGCCCCCCCTTCTGATCATTGGTTATTGCCCTTTATGAACATTTTGACTTGGGTTGCTGGCCCACTTCTGAAAGGACTTCAAGCCTTCTTCCTCTTCTTCTTCACCAATGGGTTGATTTCTTTTTTCCTTTTGTTAAAGTTAAATAGAGACTACAGACAACAGAGCAAAGATGATCTTACTGAATTATGCCCAAGGGATTTTTGGGTTATAAACTCCATACAAAGTTTTAGGTTTTTTTTAAGCCAACAAAAGACAAGGAAATACTGTAGTTGCTAACTTTTAATCTTCCACTACTCCCCCACCCCTCAAAATATGTTGAATCTGTGGCGGGCCCTACCCTTTGGAACGACTTACCCACGGAACTACGCACCATCTCAGACCTCCGCCTCTTCCGCCAGTGTCTAAAGACACACCTTTTTCATCAAGCCGGCTTAGCGTAACCTTCTGCTATGACTATTTTTAGATAGTTTTAATTGGGGATTTTAAATTAATTTTAGCACAGGATAGGAATGTAATATGTCTTTTAAATTCTATATTTTTGTCAGATTTGTATGTTTTAAATTCCTGTGCGCCGCCCTGGGTCCTTTTTGGAGAAGGGCGGGGTATAAATTTAATAAAATAAAATAAATTAAATAAATAAATTATTTGATTTGACATTCTGGTTTTAATTTGGCTTAATTGTGTGTTATGCAGATTACTGCTTATGCTACTTTAGCTATGGTAGGTAAGCTGTTTTGTGGTATCTGATAGGATTTTTGTAGGGTTAAAGAACAAATAAATAATAATTCAGCATATCAGTGTTCACTGTGGAAAAAACCAAATTGGATGATATAATAGTCTTATTTGTTGATCATATAAAAGAGGATATGACTGTCAGGGATAGATAACCGACTACCCTACAGAGACTTTGGACTCAATTTCTATCAGCCGCAATAATGGCGAGGCGCTGAGAAGTGTAATTGTTTGGGGAGCAGAGGATATGTTCTACTTTATTACATTTTTCAATAATGCAAACCGTACTTGAAGTCTTTATGATTTTATGAGTCGTGTTCTCTCTTCTGAATTATAGAATACTGGGAATTGACAGTGACTAATTTAGCCATATCTAATCCATTTACACTTCAATTAGTTATGTAAACTTGAATGATTCTACTTTTAAGTTTTTGAAAAACAAGAAAAGGAAACAAGTAGAAGGGGATCAAGCTCTATTTCACATCGCCTGGAAGTTCACATAGTTTATTTTTCTATAAGCTCTGCACAACTAACAACTCCCTCTTCCTCCCTCCCCACCCTCCCCTAATTTGTTCTGATGTGGAAATAGCAGAGGAAAAATTTTTCAGAAGTTCCCTATTTGATAGAAACCATTCTCTGGGAAATTCAAGGCAAAGCATTATCTGGTGCAATCTAAAATAACAAATCTCTGTGTACATTAACTAAAACTAAGTGGCTGCTTCAATCTCCATTGCATAGGCATGAGAGATGGTGTGGTTTTAGTTAAGGTGTTGGACTGGCACCAAAGAGACCAGCCTCAGCTCCACCCTTAGCCATGGAATTCTCCATAAAATAAAATATGGAGATCTTTGCATTTGGGAGACAATACTTCCCTTGACAGTCACCCATCTTTATAATCCATTCTAAAAAAAAAAAGGTGACATCACAACAAGTTTCAGAGGCCTAACTGCAATAGGGGAAGGCTGCTGAAATTTAGAGAGAAAATTGCAAGATGGAGAATCAAAAGCTAAATCTTTCTTTTCCCAGAAGAAATTCTTTTTTCTAGAAAATGTCTTTCACTTGCATCTACAATGTGGCTATATATTCAGGGGGAAAAACCTCGCCCCCATGAAAATTAATTTAAACCTTGCTAGGGAAAATATTTTCTCTCTGATCAGCTGTTGATTGAAGATGAAGGCTTTTGTGTTGTGGTTTGTCCTAAGCAGGGAGGTCCTCTTCGTGGTTCATTACCTTGTAGTAGTGAAAGGGCTTGTAAATCCCAACATTGTACACCACCAGGAGTTTACACTTCCATAAGAGTCATTTGTAAGATAGAATTCATGCATGTACAACACCAAAATCAAACTGATTTTTCCCAAGCAAAGATGGAAAAACTCCAAGACTCAATGCTTTCTAATGGCTCAGACCATTAACGTCTCTTGTAAAATGCAATTTAAACTAAAGGAACCATCAGACAAACAAGATATGACCTGTGCAATATTTCATCTGATATGAGCTCTAGGTGCTGAAAATCGGGAATAGATTTGGAGGATTGAGTCGTGAATTGAAATCGTGGTGATCTGAATAACCCATATACAATTGTATGCACAGATGTTATGGAATTGGCCAAACAGTTGCATTTTAAGTTTTCACATTCGTTCAATATTGTTGTAATATGTTATTGCTATTTTGGTACCAGATATAGTCAAATAAGTAACAGTAAAGGCCATTCTATGCAACCTGCTTTGTCATAAAAGTTTTGATGGATCCTGATTGCCCTCAGTATAACTATCTGTGACTACTTTATTTATTCTGGTTGTGCCGATGACTTTTGCTTTTATTCTTTTGTTGTACTATACATTGTATGGAGTCTTTTGATGTAAAGAGTGTAAATCTTCAAATAAAAAAAATACATTCCACTTCTTCTTGCCTATAGTTTTAATTTTAATTATATTGTATGTTTTAGAGGAGCACTGAAACCAGTTTAAACCAAGCACAAATTTTACCTTCAGTTTTTCATGCCATTTTTTACTGCCAAACACAGTGTTCAGTTGTAATTCTCAATAACACACACACACACAAACACAAACACACACATCTCTCCAGACAAGTTGATCCCTTTGTTTATATTTATGACTACATAAAACTGTTCCAACATTCAGCAGAATTGCGAAGATTGCCAAATGGAAAATCTAGAATGTAATTCTGACAAATTACTGTAACCATCAGGTTTGTTCATCATGGGGAATATTACCGAGTCTCCATCACATTCTTGGAAGATGTTCTGGTAGAGAATGAAGACTTCTCCCCTTCCCCAAAATCATGCAAAGTAATTATTAGATGAGGAATGGCTCCTAGGTTTCACATTGGGAGTTACTTCAGCCTGGTCCTCTCTTTTTTTGTAGTATTTCATTTGCACTAAATCCCCTATATCTGTGATGGCGAACCTATGGCACGGGTGCCACAGGTGGCACGTGGAACCTTTTCTTAGGGCACACGAGGCGTTGCCCTGTCAGCTCCAGCACGCATGTGTGCGCTGGCCAGCTGATTTAGGGCTTCTTTTGAGGCCATTTTTTGCCCTCTGGAGGCTTCAGGGAAGCTCCTGAAGCCTCTGGAGGTGGGTGGGGAGGCTGTTTTCACCCTCCCCAGGCTCCTAGAAAGCCTCTGGAGCCTGGGGAGGGTGAAAAAAGCATGCCAAAAGCAGGGGGTTGCGCACATAGCATTATGGGTGTGGCAAGCCCATGCATGACCCCCCTGCGCTCCCTCCGCTTTTGGCACGCGAGCCAAAAAAGGTTAGCCATCACTGCCTTATATCATCATATCTCACAGTTTGTACTGACACTGAAATAAGAGTACTGCAGTTTTTTCTCAGGACAACAGGAATCGAAGCTTATAAGAGCTGCAACCATAGATGAACCAATGGTATAAGACCATCTTCTGATGCAAAGGGCTTTCCATCCTTAATAAACACGTAAACCATTGGGAAAGTCACTTAATATTAAGCAACTTCAGCTAAACTACAATTCAGGCATTTTGGTTTTAAACACTAATTAAAAACGCATGGCTTTGGTCACACAATTGTGACTGGTGTTTTAATTTTTTACAGACATCCACATTTATCATGACCAACCCTGATATTTAAACTGATTTGGGCTTCAAAAAGCTATTAATGCTTTGAGCAGTTGCTATTTATCAAGACTGAGATTTGGGCAGGCAATGTATCTCACAAGATTGCTGGTTTACAGATAAAATTGTAGAGAATACTAAGTAGACAATGTTGAGTCCAGGACTTAAAATATGTAGTCTAAAGTAAAGCCTTTATCAAACAGAATTTTCAAAAGGTTGTATTTTATTGCCAAAGATCGGCAAATAGTTGCCAATACAAATTGCCGGGGACATGTTTACCTCAAACACGGTATATTTAAAGTTAAAGATTAAGGTTCTTCTTGCACATATGTGCTAGTCGTTCCCAACTCTAGGGATGGTGCTCATCTCCGTTTCAAAGCCAAAGAGCCAGCATTGTCTGAAGATATCTCTGTGATCATATGGCCAGCATGACTAAGCGCCAAAGGTGCATGGAACGCTGTTACCTTCCCACCAGAGGTGGGTTCTTACCAGTTCACCCCGGTCCGGCCCAGTTTGGCTGAACCAGTAGTGGTATGCTGACCTGGGTCACAGAACCGGCAGCGACCCAGGCTGGCCACACCACTAAACAGGTTCCCTGGTCACCGCTGTCACCACCGCCATCTTTTTTTTAGTTCTGTGCGTGTACAGAACAATTTCCATTGAACTGTGCATGCGTGCACAGCATGCATCCAGTGCACACACGAGCAAACCGGTAGTAATGCTGGCTGAAACCCACCCCTGCTTCCCATCAAAGGTGGTTCCTATTTTTCTACTTATATTTTTACATGCTTTCAATCTGCTAGGTTGGCAGAAGCTGGAACAAGTAATGGGAGCTCATTCCATTATGCACCACTAGGGATTTGAACCACCAAACTGCTAACCTTTCTGATCGAAAAGCTCAGCATCTTAGCCACTGAGCCACCCCATCCCTTAAATATTCCTGTATATTTAAGAAGCTCTTATTTGTGGATTGGACTGGGAAAAAGAAGCAGGGGATAAAATGATGAGGAAGTAACTGGAAGTAACATCCATACCTATATAGTTGGCTTGTTTTATTTTTCACTTCTTCTTTTTATAATTGGGAACATCTGGATTTCAATCACCAGATGTGCTGCTATCACTTTTAGCTTGCAAGAGAGCTTTAAATGTGAAATGCAGTCAACCATAAGCTCTTGTCATCTGGCCTATCCATTGTTCTGGCTGCGCTTCACTTGCGAAGCATGTTTTCATTTCCTTTAAAAGGTTTTATTAGTCTTGGTAAGGCATGGACTGGTTGCCAACGGATTTTTCTTTTTCATTTAAGGTTCTTTCAGGAAGAGGTGGCCTATATAATGAAAGAAGGAAAACAATTAAGCAGACTTTTGCCATAAGTTAACCATTCATTTCAAGTGAAAATTATGCCAAGCCTACAGACAAGCCAATTCTTTGATTATTATTTTTAAATTATCACTTCTCCCCCCCATTTTTAATGCTTTTTTTTTTTTTGTTCTTGTTAGTGTTAGAGGTACGTTTTTCTGTTTAATTAGTTCTCTGGGTATAAATATAGTATATAAAACCAAAGATAATAACAAAGTTATTATAGCGTGATCACCCTATAACGACTGAGTTTTAAATTAGCAATTCGTTTTAATTAAAGGGATTTTAGTAATTTTAGCACAGGGTTTTCTTAATTTAATTGGTTTTATGATATTTATTATGTATTTATGTATATATCTGCTTTAATTTCCTGTGCGCCGCCCTGGGTCCCTTCTGGGAGATAGGTGCGGGATACAAGTCAAATAAACTCAAACTCAAAGTTGCCAGTCATCAGATGACCCAATGAAATATTTGGGATGTATTTGACAAGCAGTAACAAAAATATATTACAGCAAATTTTTGAGAGAAATTTTAAAAAGTTGAAAGGTGGAAAAATTAAAAAGGCTCATAAGGATCAACTCCAAATGTTAAAATAAATGCACTAGCTTTACCTAAGATTTTTTTAAAAAATACAATTCAAGTAGCATCCATTTCAATCTCATAAATTATTTTGCAAGATTGGCAAAGAACAGTTAATAAATTTAGTTGGAAAGAAAAAAAAAACCTAGTGCATTTTTAAAAAAAAATGTGTTAGCCACTGTGTTATTCTCCAGATTTGCTTGCTGTGTTTTTGTAGATATTCAATCTACAAAATATTCATCCCGATTCAGCCTTCCAAGTTGGCAATAACTGGAGCACTATCTGTCCATTGGCTTCCTTTAGCATACCAATTCAAGGTTGAAAACTCATTTGGTGTTCATAAATCTTTTGGAAGATTTTCCTTGTTTTTCCATGGCTGTTTTCATCTGATTGTGGCCAAATATTCACTTTTCAATATCCTTTCTGTCTATGAAGGCAACACAGTTTATTTTGCGTTATCTTTGTCCTGAGCAATAAACTGTGGGATATGTAGCTGAAAGTGTCCCATTGTAGTCCATCTCAATTTGCTGATTTAGGTATCATGATAGGCTGTATTGCTAGGCTTCTGCCTTGGATGCATTGCAGCCCTGGTTCGAATCCCAGTGGGGTGTGGCCAACTTATGAGAGCTAATAAGCTCGAAATAGATCTATCTTGGTCTCTCAAATTTAAATTTATTGATCAGTTCATAAAACTAACACACATATCTAAAAAAATTAACACAACATAATTCATGGTTCTCTCTCTAGATGGTCTCTGGTGATAAGCCGAAAGGCAGAGAGGGAAACAGTATGTCTCCTCCCTTAATGGGGCCCTAACAGGAAGTTGTGAAAACAATTATCTATACTAAATACTCCTGTCTTAGCTGATGCAATGGGTAGAACCGGATAGGCTGTATTGCTAGGCTTCTGCCTTGGATGCATTGCAGCACCGGTTCGAATCCCAGTGGGGTGTGGCCAACTGATGAGAGCTAATAAGCTCGAAATAGATCTATCTTGGTCTCTCAAATTTAAATTTATTGATCAGCTCATAAAACTAACACACACACACACACACATATATATATCAGCTCATAAAAACTAACACACACACACACACACACACACACACACATATATATATATGTTAGTTTTATGAGCTGATCATAAACACACATATCTAAAATATTATACAATGTAATTCTTGGCTTGCTGTCTGGATGGTCTCTAGTGATGAGCCGATAGGCAGTAAGGGAAACAGTATGTCTCCTCCCTTAATTGGGGCCTAATAATAACAGGTTGTTGTGAAACAATTACATATATATATATTTTATTCATTTAAGATTTTACTATATTGAGCTTTCTTATGTTCATATTTCTTGCATTCCACATCTGGAGTTCTTCATTTGCCCTTCCCGGAAACACCCACCCACCCATTGTCACAATGAGAAAGTGGAGAGGGTGGGGCAGACTAAATCTGCCTGTTTAGATATCACAAGTCACTGCTACCATAATCCCAACTCTGTCCCATGTTACTGCAAATAACTGGTGTCTGCTTCCCCGCCAGCTGAGGAATCTACCAATTATCTTCTTAACTTGGCTTTTGACAAAGCTGCAAAGAGCAAACCACTCCTGTGCCTTCCTAAGCAGATTGAGGCTAGGCTGCTAGGACACTGCAGTTGATCCCAGCATGTTTTTCTGATGACTCAAGGACTGGAGAAAGGCACATTATTAACATGGCTGTTGAACAAAATTGCACTTCCATTCTGCTCAGCTGAGTTAAAGGAGGCTTTAACAGAAAGTGTGAATTATTTCAGTTTTAAACTCTCGACTTATAACAATTCATTTAGTGACCATTCAAAGTTAAAATGGCACTGAAAAAAGTGACTTATGGCCACTTTTCACACTTATGCCCATTGCAGTATCCCCATGGTCAAGTGATCCAAATTCAGATGCTTGACAACTGGCTCATATTTGTGACAATTGCAATGTCCCAGGGTCATGTGATCAACTTTTGTAACCTTCTTGCAAGCAAAGTCAATGGGGAAACTTAACAACTGCAGGGATTCACTTAACGACTGAGGCAAGAGAGGTCATAAAGTGGGGCAAAACTCCCATTTAGCAACAAAACTTTTGGGTTCAGTTCAATAAATCGAGGATTACCTGTATATAAAATTATTAAATTATTAAATAATTATTTCAATTGTTTAAATGAATTCATACGTGGCCATATGAAAAAGTAAATCAAGAAATAGATCAAGAGAAATGTTGGCTTCCTCTGTGCCCAAAATAGCATATGCAACTGCGTACTGAAGGATTTGTCATCTGGTTTTGTCAGACCTTTCCCCATCTCTCCCTATGCAACAACATATTTCATAGTCTTCGGCTCATGCGTGCATGCACACCCACTCAGTGTGCCAAATTCTGTTTTGACTTTATAGCGTTACATTCTCAGTGGGATCGTTCTCGGGACAATTGTGTCCACAAAATTGATTGGTGTGCTAGTTTATGCATGAAACAAAAATCCCAAAATTAATCTTATATTGATTTCCCCAATCTGGTACGCTCCAGATAGCTTCATAAACAGGTAGGTCATAGTCTCTCTCTGTGGATAGAATGGCTGTCTTAAACCTTTCCTAAACAATGCTGGGGAGTTGGCTCTGTTGATTGTAAATACAACTGCCAAAATGGCTCTTCCCAAAACACATTTGAAAGGTGCCCTAGAGCAGGGGTCTCCAACCTTTGCAACTTTAAGTCTGAAGGACTTCAGCTGGCTGGAGAAGTCTGGGAGCTGAAGTCCTTCAGACTTAAAGTTGCAAAGGTTGGAGACCCCTGCCCTAGAGTTTACCAGCAATACCTTCATAATGTATAATGCCCGGAAATTTTTCTCTCAACCATGAGCTCATACTGATGGCTTCCTACTGACAGTCCTTCAACTTTTGTGGCTAAAATCCAAGCTAATGTAAGACTCTGAAGGCAAGTATATGGAGATTCTCAGTCATCCAGGTCATGGTTGTCTCAAAGGTGCTTTTTTTCAAGAGGCAACTGAAAACGTCTGGTTTTTCTTTGAGGACAATTTGCTTCTCATCCAAGAAGCTTCTTCAGAGAAGCGAAACGTCTTCAAAGAAAAACCAGAAAGTCCAGTTGCCTCTTGAAAAAAAGCACCTTTGGGATTCTGAAGGCAACCTAATTTGCTTGGCCAAAGTAGAGAAGTGACCTTTGACAAAATAATTCACAAAGAGCAAGGGGTTGCTCTTCAACCACTTCAAGTGAGCTGTGAGAGATGATGGCGCCTTTCAGATTTCTCCCTCAGGGCTGGCTGAAGTGCTTCCAGGCTGAGCAGCTTCAGGTTTGCCTGAAATGAATACCAAGTAACCCATCTGAAAGCCTTCAGTCTGCAAACCTTTCGGCAAGTGGCAAGCAGATGAGTAGGGGATGTGGTGGCTCAGTGGCTAAGACGCTGAAGTCGATCAGAATGGTTGGCAGTTCGGTGGTTTGAATCTCTAGCACCATGTAACAGAGAGAGCTCCTGTTACTTGTCCCAGCTTCTGCCAACCTAGCAGTTCGAAAGCATGTAAATATGCAAGTAGAAAAATAGGGACCACCTTTGGTGGGAAGATAACAGCGTTCTGTGCGCCTTCGGCATTTAGTTATGTCGGTCACATGACCACAGAGACCAGTGGTGGATTTAAATTTATTTTACTACCAGTTTGCTTGCGCACATACGCAGAAACATCCAAACGGGTGGGTGGAGACTCCCGCTGCTGCCAGTACTGGTTTGCCCGATCTGGCCTAGCTATATACGAGACCGCCTCCTGCCCCATACATCCCTTCGTCCGATCCGCTCCCACAGAGAGGGTCTTCTCCGGGTGCCGTCAGCGGGGCAATGCCGGTTGGCGACACCCAGGGGAAGGGCCTTCTCTGTGGCGGGCCCGGCCCTCTGGAACGACCTACCCCCCGACCTTCGCACTATCTCGGACCTCCGCCTCTTCCGCCAACGTCTTAAGACGTATCTATTCCAACAAGCCGGCCTAGGATAGCCCCTACTTCTGACTTTTTAAAAATAAATTAATTTGGTACGGTTTTAACATGGGTTTTTAGCACGGGTCTATTAATTTAATATATTTTAATTGATATTGTATTTTGTGGTTTTAATAATGCCTGTGCGCCGCCCTGGGTCCTAACAAGGAGAAGGGCGGGGTATAAATTTAATAAAATAAAAATAAAAACCCACCTCTGATGGAGACCTCTTTGGACAGCGCTGGCTCATCGGCTTTGAAACAGAGATGAACATTGCCCCCTAGAGTCAGGAATGACTAGCACATATGTGCCAGGGGAACCTTTACCTTTTTAAGGAGGTGAATCTGTGGAAGAAGCATTGTTTGCTGTCTTTGGACTTCTGCCTTCCTCTTTGCTGAAGACTGAAGAAGATATATCCTCACCTTCCAAACTTTTGTTGAGCGCCCTGGAGTGGATGGCAATGCTTTCTCTGCAGCTGTCCCACAGGAGGAGGCAAGTAGCACAACTTCTCCAGCGTTTGTCATAGCATTGGGCTAGCAGTCCAAAGAACTACCCAGCCATGATAACTTTCATGGAATGCAAAGGATGTTCTGAGTTAGTTTCCTTTGACATATACTGGAAGCCAAAGCCACTCAGTCTCAAAACACCAGAACCAGCACTGTAGGAGGAGGCACTTAACCTTCTCCTGTGAGTTTTCAGAAAATGAACAAATTACAGTAACATAGTGTCAACAGTGGAAGGCAAAGACTGGTGGCTTCCCATGGCTGAAATTTGGTTGGCACTAATTACAGTATAGGGAAAGCCTGAAGCAATCACCACACATAATTTGTGCAAGGTCAGGACTTTTACAGCCCAGGTGTGGTTTCTAATTATTTTTTTTCAAAGATGAAAAAGGCACAGTGAGATCAATTTGATCTACCGGTAGTCCTTGACTTGCAATCATTGGTTTAGTGATCTTTCAAAGTTATAAGAGCACTAAAAAACCTTATGTCTTATGACTGGTTCTCCCACTTATAAGGTTAGTTCATCCTGCATCATGTGATTGCCATTTGCGACATCCCAACCAGCTTCTGACAAGCAAAGTCAATGGGGAAAACTGTTTTCATTTATCAACCAGGTGATTTACTAACAACTGTAATGTTTTGCTTAACAACCATGGCAAAAAGGTTGTAAAATCAGGCACAATTCACTTTGCAACAGAAATTTTCATCCCAATTATGGTCAAAGTTGAGAACAACCTGTAGTAGTTAAAACGCTGGACTAAGAGTGGAATATGTGAGTTGACTCATTACAGAAGCCAGCTGGATGACTTGGACCAGTTACTCTCCAAGGAGTCTCCAATTACTCTCTCATATCCTAGGAAGAAGACATTAGCAAAGCAGCTCCAAAAATTGCCAAGAAAATTGCAGAGATTGTCCAGGCAGTCACCAGGAGTCAGCATAAATATTCTTGGGATTTGGTAAATTGTAAGATGCTCTGGGTGCATCCACATTTTTTTCACCCAAATGGTTAGTGACAGTTTGATCCACTTTCTTATAGTTGTTTGCATGTGTGCAGATGAAAGGTAGCTACTGGATAAGTGTTGCTGAAAAGTTGAGGTTTGAAAAAAATAGTTTGTCTATGTAAAGATTGATCTACCTTCAAAACAAAGCAAATAAAGCAGCTTTAGAAGACAAAGATCTGGTCCCTCACAGCCAGAATAATGGTACAATATAGAAGAGGGTCCAGTATGCATCTTCCACCCCCAGTGTGAACAAAAGTATTCTGGATGAGTCCATTTTCATGCAGCACAAAGGACTGATATTCAACAGCAGGATTTCAGCAGGTGGGACTAAAATATGATTTGTGTTGCCTAGTGTTGCAATCAGGGCAGGAGCTACTATTAGTTCAGTTAATTGATCTACCCACTAAAAATAAATCAACTAATTGTGCAAATTGAAGTCCAGGTCTCTTGAACAATAAAAACAGCATTGTAGAACAGGAGCAAAGTCCAGTGACCAGGGAGCAATGTTAGACCCAAATGAAGCTGATCACATCTTCTGACTCCAACTTTACCATCTTAAGCTTTGTTCTCCACCTCCCTAGATCAGCTTTTCTCAATCTTGGCAGCTGGCTGGGGAATTCTGGGAATTGAAGTCCATCTGTGTTAAAGTTGTTAAGATTGAGAAACACTATCTTAGTAGATTTTCACACAGAATGCCTTGTGCCAATATCATATGAAAAATGCCACTTCCATACTGGAACACCTATAGGTATAGTTGTGGTAGCTTAGCAGCATGCTGATAAAAGAGAGATGACACTGCAAGAATAGCAATAGCAATAGAACTTAGATTTACATACAGTGCTATACAGCCCTCTCTAAGCGGTTTACGGAGTCGGCATATTGCCCCCAACAATCAGGGTCCTCATTTTACCAACCTTGGAAGGATGGAAGGCTGAGTCAACCTTGAGCCGGTGAGAATCGAATTGCCAAACTGCAGGCAGCCAGCAGTCAACAGAAGTAGTTTGCAGTACTGCATTCTAACCACTGCACCACCATGGCTCAGAAGAGGTGCTTGACAAACTTAGGGTGTTGTTCACTGGGTCAAGGAGTGTGACTGGAGCATAGGAATGCAAATCAATTACAGAGAAAACAAATGTAGCATGACAGAGACTTGATGAAAACAACCTGAGTCCTGCTATATGCTACATAACTCTTTCCCAAATTAAGAAAGTGAAGTCTTTGGTCCGAATCCTTTTACAGTCAGCCTTCATTCAACCTGAAACCCCAAGCTCTTGTGATGTGCACTAATCAGGGCACACTAATGGCTCCTATGAATTATCAGAGAATATAGGGGTCAGGTGATTGACTGGGTGGGGGTGATTACATATATCTTGCCTCATCCAGCTGCTCTTGATACTTTTCCTACAATGTTTCATTAGCTATCTGCAACAGCAATGATAGCAGAAGCTTTGAGTATATACTTGCCACGGTCTTGCATTTCAACCATATGCTTCTGTGGCATATTGACTCAATGGAGGGCGCGGGATAGAGGATATTCCTCTATCCTAGTCCTATTAGACCTCTCAGCGGCTTTTGATACCATCAACCATGGTATCCTATTGCGCCGACTGGGGGGGTTGGGGCTGGGAGGCACCGTTCTACGGTGGTTCTCTTCCTACCTCTCTGGTCGGTCGCAATATGTGTTGGCAGGGGGGCAGAGGTCGGCCTCGAGGCCCCTCGTATGTGGGGTACCTCAAGGGTCAGTCCTCTCGCCCCTACTGTTCAACACATATATGAAGCCGCTGGGCGAGATCATCCGTGGTTTTGGGGTGGGATATCATCTGTACGCTGATGATACTCAGTTGTACATATCCACCCCAGACCACCCCAACGATGCCGTCGAGGTCATGTCCCGGTGTTTGGAAGCCGTACGGATCTGGATGGGTAGTAACAAACTCAGGCTCAACCCATCCAAGACTGAGTGGCTGTGGCTTCCGGCACCCCGGTTCAGCCAGATTATTCCAACTCTGGCCATTGGGGGCGAAACACCGGCCCCCGTGGAGAGGGCGCGCAATTTGGGTGTCCTCCTGGATTCCCGGCTGTCCATGGAGGACCATGTGGCAGCCGTGGCCAGGGGGGCTTTCCATCAGGTACGCCTGATGCGCCAATTGCGGCCCTTACTGGACCGGGCTGCCCTTCGCACAGTCACTCAGGCCCTCGTGACCTCTCGACTCGACTACTGTAATGCTCTCTACATGGGGCTTCCCTTGAGGTGCACTCGAAAGCTGCAGTTAGTCCAGAATGCAGCCGCGCGGGTGATTACGGGAGCGCCTAGACACTCCCACATAACACCTATCCTGCGCGAGCTGCACTGGCTTCCTGTGGTCTTTCGGGTGCGCTTCAAGGTTCTGACGACCATCTTTAAAGCGCTCCATGGCTCGGGGCCTAGTTATATGCGAGACCGCCTCCTGCCCCATACATCCCTCAGACCAATACGCTCCCACAGAGAGGGCCTCCTCAGGGTGCTGTCGGCCAGACAATGCCGACTGGCGACACCCAGGGGGAGAGCCTTCTCTGTGGCAGGTCCAGCCCTTTGGAACGACTTACCCCCTGAACTTCGCACCATCTCTGACCTCCGCCTCTTCCGCAAGTGTCTTAAGACACATTTGTTCCATCTAGCCGGCCTAGCGTAGCCCCCTATACTGACTTTTAGATAGTTTTTAAATTTGGGGATTTTAAGCTGGTTTTAGCACAGGTTCTATTGAATTAGTTTTTTAAATTTTATATGATGTTTTGTATGTATTTTAATTTTCCTGTGCGCCGCCCTGGGTCCGTTTGGAGAAGGGCGGGGTATAAATTGAATAAATATAAATATAAATATATAATGTCTTCCTTCTTAGTAGATCCATAAACATCTATAGACAGTTAATAAATGCACTGCTTTAAACAACTGTGCCATGATGGCTGCCTGTGGCCTTTCGGGTGCGCTTCAAGGTGTTGATAACCATCTTTAAAATGCTCCATGGCACGGGGCCTAGTTATTTGCGGGACCGTATCCTGCCTCACACATTCCTTCATCCAATTCGCTCCCATAGAGAGGGACTTCTCCGGGTGCCATCCGCCGGGCAATGCCGGCTGGCGACTCCCAGGGGAAGGGCCTTCTCTGTGGCGGGCCCAGCCCTCTGGAACGACCTACCCCCCGAACTTAGGACCATCACGGACCTCCGCTCCTTCCGCCAACATTTGAAGACACATCTCTTCCATCTAGCCGGCCTGGCCTAGTCCCCGCAACTGCTTTTGTAAATTGTTTTAATTGGTTTGGTAGGTTTTAGGCAATTGTTAGCACAGGGTACTCTAAATTTAATGAGATTTTAGTCTGTAGTCCTATTTATTATAGTTTTGTCTATTGTTACGTTTTGTATTTCTGTTTTAATTTCCTGTGCACTGCCCTGAATCCCTTCGGAGAGATAGGCGCGGTTATATAAATTGAATAAAATAAAATAAATAAATAAATAAATAAAACAGTCTTAAGAGTGCTAGAAAATTGATGTGCTCTAGCCCTAATCTACTGTTACTTCCCTATGGTCAGAAGATAATAATATTTTCAAAATTACAGAATATAAAAATTACACTGCTCTGAAATTAAATGAACTATTCCCTGCCTCATCCATTGAGATCCTCTACAAATCCTTTCCTGCTCTTACATGAAATATTCTAAGGCATTAATCTTGGTGATTAGTTTAGTCATTCATTGCCACACACAATAGCAATAGCACTTAGACTTATATATCACTTCATAGTGCTTTACAGCCCTCTCTAAGCGGTTTACAGAGTCAGCCTATTGCCTCCAACAATCTGGGTCCTCATATTACTGACCTTGGAAAGATGGAACGTTGAGTCAGCCTTGAGCCTGGTGAGATTCGATCTGCCAAACAAGATCTTGCAAGCATGATGGGGGGGGGGGGCGGATAAGAAAAAAGCAAAGCAATTTCTATGCTTTGGCCCTGGCCAAATTTCACAACGATTATTCTGAGACTAGGAAATATTAATTTTTCCAAAGTATGGCTACCATATCTGGGTGGTAAAAGCCCAAACAACCATTAGAAGACAGCAAAAGTATCCCTGCTGCCATCTAGGGGTAATATGGATTTTTGCAGCTCCTGTATCACTTACTACAACCTGTCTAGATTCATCCTCCCAATTGTAAGGCATATGAGCAAAATCTTGAACTCTGCAAGGCGCCCCGTTTCAGGGGTGAAATTCAGCAGGTTCTGGAGAACTGGTAGCAGAAATTTTGAGTAATTCGGAGAACCGGCAAATACCACTTCTGGCTGGCCCCATAGTGGGGTGGGAATGGAGATTTTGCAATATCTTTCCCCTGCCATGCCCACCAATGCTTTCTGCCACAGGACTGGTAGTAAAAAAAAATGAATTTCCCCACTGCCCCATTTGATATATGGTGAGCTGCTGTATATAAATAACACCATATTTCAGGATACTATAATTCCTTTTCCCTAGCAGCTATTTGCTAATCCACAAGAATAAAAGAACCTTCTGAAAAGACATCAATGAAACTGTAATAACAGCTAGGTTAAAGAATACTATCCATGTAAGAATTGCATTTCTTTATGCCATTAGGCATCAATACCTAGTTTCAGCTTTTTGTCAAGAGTTACTTAAGACTTGATCGGCAGGCATTTTTAGAAATCTTTGAACTAGGGCAAATTTATCTTGCCAAGAGTAACATCCAGATAAATCTCATGGATCTCAACATATGTAAATGATTTAGATACACGCAGTGACTTTTATTTCTGCAACATCCTTAATTGAGGATATGGGAGAGACAGAAGAAGTGCTTAATTCCTTGGCAAGCACAGCCAATTAAAAAGAGAGAGATGAGTCATGATGATATTTGACTCTGAATTGAGAATACAGCCATTGCACTGTTGACTAGTGTGAGGCTCATTATTGCTACCAGAACGGACTCCAACAAATTCTTATTCACTCTGTTTAGTCAGAGGAACTCCCTGGATAATATGGTGGGAAGGAAGGGATATGAGTTAAAAAAAAAAAAAGTACATTAGTTATGAGAAATAACACATGAGGACACGGCAGCACAAAAAAGCCTGGAGAACATGAGGACGGGGAGTCCTGGCTGCTCTCAAAACCCTCTGAACCACAAATGAGTTGTGATTTCTATTTAACAATGAAACTCATTGCCTCTCGGAAATGGGAGAATCTAAGGAAGTGGTTCAGTTCAAAGGCGGTATTCAGCAGGTTCTGACTAGTTCTGGAGAACCGGAAGTGGAATTTTTGAGTAGTTCAGAGAACCGATAAATACCACCTCTGACTGGCCCCCACCCCCATCTATTATCTGCCTCCCGAGTCCCAGCTGATCGGGAGGAAATGGGGATTTTGCAGTAACCTTCCCCTGCGACGCCTACCAAGCCACCCCACCAAGCCACGCCCACAGTACCGGTAGTAAAAAAAAATTGAATCCCACCCCTGGTTCCGTTCACCAAAAGGTTCTGACTTCTTGCTTGCTCCCTTGCTTGCATTAGTAGGAAGATCTGCTGCCTTTCCCTCCTTTGCTGACTGATGGTGGTGCTCTGATGGCAGAAAGAGCAAGAGAAGGAAAGGAAGAGGAAGCATTGAAAACTTCACACTAAGAAAAAGATAGGAATCTAGGAAGTTATCTTCAGGGGTGTCAAACTCGCCTCGTCACTGCGTTGTCACATGCAACTCCCCCCCACTTCGCTAAACTGGGCATAGGGGTGGCCAGCGCATGATGCATCTGGCCCACGGACCACGAGTTTGACATCCCTGACTCATCAGATCATCTGATCTACCCATTCATGATTGTCAGCAGCTATAGGCAGCAGTTTTACAAAGGAGTTTTAAAGCCATAGCTGGAGATGCTATGAACAAAACCTTTGAACTTGTCCATGGTACAGCTACTTCTTCAACATGCCTCCAGAAATGGAAAGAGAGCAGTATGTTATCCTTGGGGATGCTACAATTATTTATTTCTTCCTGTTGGTTCCAATGGAGGAAATAAGTAAAACAATGAAAGAAGTGGAGATGGGAAGAATAGTGAAACATCACTCACTTTCTGCTCTCTTGGCACAGGCTCAGCAGGGCATGAAAAACAGCAGTCTTTCCAGCATTCAACTACTTCCTCTTCTCCTAATTGGATTTCTCTGTAAAGGAAAACAGTGTCTGGAAATGCACAATACTCAGTGATAAATGAAGGCCAAAATACACATATCCGGTTTCCAATATTCTGTAACTTAAAACTGTTTTCCCTTCTAATACACTTTTTTATTCAGATCTAAGAATCGAGCTTTCTTGTTTATAAGCTGCTTCAAGGGGCCTGAAACATTGCTTCAAACATTGAGAAAGTATAATTAATGGAGGTTGGTTATACCTTATCTCTTCTTTTTAAATAAAGAAGAGCTTTAATATCTCTGGTGTGACTATAATGTCTCTGGTGTAACTTACCTTTTCTCCAATTAAGGAAGGAAGGGCTGAAACCTCTTGTCATATTACCGATATGCAATGTGGCAAAGAGGTAGAATTATTGACATTATTCCATTCTTTACTTATTGATCTTTTAATTAGCAAGTGGCGAGAGCCCTATCTCTATAACATGATGGGGTCAGCAAGAAGCAGGAAGCAGGTTAGCAGGAAGACAATTTATGGAATCCCTCAAATTGGCATATAAGTGGCAGAGCAAGAACAGGGACATGAGAAAAGGCCATTAGCTTCAAATGGTATATAAAACTGGTGGGGCACTGATGGGATTCAAAAAAATTTACTACCAGTTCTGTGGCATGGCTTGGTGGATGTGGCTTGGTGGGTGTGACTTGGTGGTTGTGGCAGGGGAAGTATACTGTAAAATCTCCATTCCCTCCCCACTCCAGGGGAAGGATACTGCAAAATCCCCATTTTCTCCTGATCAGCTGGGATTCAGGAGACAGATAATAGATTGGGATGGGGCCAGTCAGAAGTGGTATTTACTGGTTCTCCAAACTGCTCAAAATTTCTGCTACAGGTTCTCCAGAACTGGTCAGAACTTGCTGAAAACTACCTCTGAGGTGGGCCTATCCTAGTTGAGGATGTCCCTACCTAGCCCAAAAGCATGAGACAGGATCCACATGGACACCCCTGGAGGGCTTCTGCAAAGAAAATTTGAGAGCTTCAACCTTCTACCCCACAGCCTGACCATTCCACTATGCAGGTTGACACTGTATTATAATGATCACCTTGCTTAAAAAGTTAAATATAATTTAACGTAACTAATTTTAAACCTCGTATAAAAATTAATGCTGTGGTGAAGAACAAAGATGGAGTGATACCAATTGCCTTCTGTTTTTGGTAACATCATGAAGACATCACACACACACAAAAGATGCTGGGGCACATTCCTGCCATGATTAGGAATTTAAGAGGATGAACCTCCTGTCTCATTCAAAAGGCTGCTAAATCCAGTTGTCAAAAGCATAGTCAAAAGACATAATAGTGGTCATCTGTATCACTCTCCAAAGCACCTCAAGGCAGGACAAGAAGCAAGAGATGGGAATTCATCAAGGAGAGAACCAACTTAAAACTAAAGATAAATTTCCTGACAATTAGAACAATTAATCAATGGAACAACTTTGTTGTAGATGCTCGAACCTTGGAGTTTTTAAGAAGAGATTGGACAACCGCTTGTCTGAAATGTTATGGTGTTTCTTGCTTGAGCAGGTAGTTAGACTAGAAGACCTCTGATGCCCCTTCCAACTCTGTTAAAAGACAGCTAATCCTGGCAGGACTACTTGGGAGAAATCTATTGAAATGAAGCAGGACTGACCAGGAACATCAGCTGTGCACAGAGTCAGAGACCAAGGGTATTTAAGAATCATCCTACTTGTGAAACTTTCTAGGGATTCCTATTTTAGAATTCCTAGATTCAAAGAGCTTCCTTGGGGTTTGAATGGTGTCCTTAAATTCTCTCTGTTCTGGTTTATTTGGCTTCTTCCTGGTTTGTAAATTTGCTTGTAACTGTATGGAATTTCTGACTCAATTTACAACTTTGAGATAAAATTTTCAGATTTACCATAATCTTAATCGAGGCAAGCAGTATGGTTGATGTGGTCTTAGATACAGTGAAACCCACTAATTTCAGTGGTACAAAAAGCACAGTTGTGTTATAGTGGGGGTTTTTTATTGCTCATTACTTGGTTGGTTGAGTCTTAAATAAAGTAGAGAATAAAATAGTTTACAATGCTGTGGGAAAATTGCTTAACTTTTATTTTCAGATAGTCCAGATAAAATGTCTGTGTTCTAAAGAATCTGTTCTTTTTTATAAATGTATGTTATCCATTTGATTAACAGTCACACAGGGATTTGAAATTAAATAGCCTTCGGGGAACATTGTTTCATTGTACAATCAAAAGTTATGGCAATCGTTTCTTTAGATTATGGAGTAAGTAGCAGTTTAAGCCACTTTCCCCCATGTGCTACTAAACCAATCATAATTCATCCATTCAATTTTTAACTTTTAAAAATTAGTGATGAGGATATTAGATTTTGAGAGAGAAATACTAGGATTGAGACAAATATGGAAACAAAAACCCTAAGTGTTGTTCTTCTCAACACTTAGTCCAAATGGCATTTAGATTTCACTCCGATTAAAATTTTAAGCTTATGAAAACCAATAGAAATATATTTTGGAAGGACTGCCAAGGCAAACATATTTTTTGTATGTTCTAGCTATCTTTAAATGTCATTAAATATTTCTCTTGCTGTTATTTTCTAGTAAGAATAGAAATCTGAAAAGTAAGGCATCATTAATATATTCATTTATTTATTAATGATTGGCAGATTATAAACCAAAACATATTGGAAACCTGTAGAAAGGGCATCTGAGAATGGACTTGATAACGCTTCACTGTAAAAATTAACGCATCACTTGAAATCACCAAAATGAAAAGAGACAAATGGTTGTTTCCCTAATTCTTTTATGAAGTCATTACCATACTGGAAAAAACCGCAACCATCTAAATCATATTATGAGATATTGTGGAAAATACAAATCTTGTGAATACAATATATTGGTGTAATGTCCTTGCTTTGTAAAGACATTAAAATGTATTGGCTTAATCTGTGGGATGTTATTGCTTATAGAGCTGTTAACATAAACAATTTATTACTTAATTAAAAAAATGACCTCATGGTAATCACATTAGTAATGCAACATATATTTAGGTCTTTGCTACAGGAGGCTCAGCTCTAGCTGAAAAGTGGAGTCTACTGTAGAATTTCAATATGAAGTTATTCAAATTTTGCTCTTCGTACATCATGACATTACTGGTAGTGCTTGACTTACAATCATTTGTTTAGTGACTGTTTGAAGTTACAATGGCACTGGAAAAAAAAAGACTTGGTTGTTTTTCACCTGATCATTGCAACATCCTCATGGTCATGTGATCAGATGCTCGGCAACTGATTCATATTTATGACAGTTGCCGTGTCCCATGGTCATGTGATCATCTTTTGCAACCTTCTGACAAGGAAAGTCAATGGGATTCACTTAACCGTGTTACTAACTTAATAACTACAGTGATTCACTTAGCAACATTGGCAAAAAGGAGGCAAAACTTACTTAACAGCTGTCTTGCTTAGCAACAGAAAGTTTGGGCTCAATTGCGGTCATAAGTCAAGAACTGCTATATTTCTAGTATACAGGAGCTCTACATGTGAAAGGCTAGTTTGAATCCTGTGTCCTTGTATATATTTATAGGGCTGGGTAAAATATGTGTGGATCAGAAGAAATGCAGTTCAAAAGTTTCATTTCTCCTCACAGGTCCAATAAATCTAGAGGAAATTAGTTCCTCTAATGCATTTAAGAAATCCACTCTCCACGTTCTGATTATTATGTTTTACTGATTGTAACAGAACAAAGGTAGATAAGCTTTTTTTGAAGCTGAGCTCCAGTTTTAATGTAGAAGTGGGTTTTGCAACTAGACCAGGAACGTCTGAGAGACAGATCAAGTATTCATTGGGCCCTTTGCTGCGTTCTTATGGCAAAGTAGTATCTATATAGTACATTTACCATCATGGGGCTCCATTTGTTCTCCTCAGCCATCATGGAGTCATTCACTATGCCAGTGTTTTTCCACCTGGCAGCTTTAAAATGTGTGCACTTCAATTCCAAAATTCCCCAGCTGGTTGAAGTCCACACGTCTTAAAGATGTGAAGACTGAAAAATGCTGAGCTATACTGACTGGAGCTGATGGGAGTAGGAATTCAATACATTTGAGGTACCAGGCTGTGGAAAACCAATTGGGTCACACCTGATTCCTCCAGTTGCTTGTGATACAAGGAAGTCACTAACACAGCACCTGTCTTGACTCAAAGGGATTTTGGATCAGGCATGGAAAATTCCAAGTATGGGATAATCTGACACTTTCCCTTACAAGTCTGCTTTCAGTAATGAAGCAAAATATAGCCATAAATGACAGGAAAGGAAATGATTTTTCCTTTTTACTGAGTCTGCCAATAATTTAGAGAGGAAATTAAGTCAGAGGGAGAAGGGAGAAAAGACAAATATTTGGAGGTCTTTTGACGGTTAAAGCTACCGAGGGCTGAAAAGTTTGTTTAATTGTAGGATTCGGAGTCTATTCAACGGTCAGTGCAACATTCAAAATTGCCATTTGGATTTAAGTTCTACTTGGTCAGTTCTTTATGAAATGCTGACATCTTCTGTGTTTTTTCCTCCCACAACAACCCCCCTCCCACACACACACGCAAACATCTTTTAAAAATATGGGGGTGGGGTTATGTTATACTCATGAATTTTTGTATGTGTGTTATTTAGTTCATTTAGTCACACAGGGGTGTCCAAACTTGGGAACTTTAAGACTTGTGGACTTCAACTCCCAGAATTCCCCAGCCAGCTGCTGGCTGGGGAATTCTGGGAGTTGAAGTCCACAAGTCTTAAAGTTCCCAAGTTTGGACACCCCTGACTTAGTGCAAGGATCTCAAATTCAAATGTGTTGTTTCTTCTGCTAAGATAACTTTCTTTCCTTTGGTCTTTTGCTCTAGTTTCTCATTTTTGTTCCCCTTATCTGGCAGAAGCTTCTTTCCACATTACCCTTGCTTAGCAAAGATAACTTGTCTACCTGCTTGCCTGCCTGTTTGTTCGTTATCTTTCCCATCCTCCCTTGGCTGACAGATCCTTGCAGAATGCAGCCAGACCAAGCCCTCCTCCTCCACAGTGGATGTCCCCTTTCTTCTCTTGGGCAGGCCCAACCTCCTGACTTGTTTTCCCTGGCCAAGACTCATCTCCTCTCTGCGCTTACTTGGAGCGCTTGGTATCATCTCAGATTAACAGATTAACAGAGTTGGAAGGGACTTTATAGGTCATCCAGTCCAACCCCCTGCTCAAGCAGGAGACTCTACACCACTTCCAACAAATGGCAGTCCAGTCTCTTCTTGAAAGCCTCCAGTGATGAAGCTCCCACAACTTCTGAAGGCAAGCTGTTCCATTGGTCAATTGTTCTCACTGTCAGAAAACTTCTCCTTATTTCTAGATTGAATGTCTCCTTGATCAGTTTCCATCCATTATTCTTTGTCTGGCCTTCAAGTGCTTTGGAAAGTAGCTTGACCCACTCTTCTCTGTGGCAGCCCCTCAGATATTAGAACAGTGCTATCATGTCTCCCCTGGTCCTTCTCTTCACTATACCAGCCATGCCCAGTTCCTGCAATCGTTCTTCATGTTTTAGTCTCCAGTCCCCTAATCATCCTGGTTGCTCTTGTCTGTACTTTTTCTAGAGTCTCAACATATTTTTTATAGTGTGGTGACCAAAACTGGATGCAGTAGTCTAGGTATGGTCTTAGTAAGGCTTTATAGAGTGGTATTAGTAATACAATACAATAGCAGAGTTGGAAGGGGCCTTGTAGGTCTTCTAGTCCAACTCCCTGCGTGGGCAGGAACCTTATACCATTTCAGACAAATGGCTATCTAACATCTTTTTAAAGACTTCCAGGGTTGGGGCATTCACAACTTCTGGAGGCAAGCTGTTCCAGAGGTTAATTGTTCTAACTGTCAGGAAATTTCTCCTTAGTTCTAAGTTGCTTCTCTCCTTGATTAGTTTCCACCCATTGCTTCTTGTCCTGCCCCCGGGTGCCTTGGAGAATAGTTTGACTCCCTCTTCTTTGTGGCACCCTCTGAGATATCGGAACACTGCTATCATGTCTCCCCTGGTCCTTCTCTTCATCAAACTAGACATACCCAGCTCCTGCAACCATTCTTCATATGTTTTAGTCTCCAGTCCCCTAATCATCTTGGTTGCTCTTCTCTGCACTCTTTCCAGAGTCTCCACGTCTTTTCTACATCGTGGCGACCAAAACTGTATGCAGTATTCCAAGTGTGGCCTTACCAAGGCACTATACAGTGGCATTAACACTTCACGTGATCTAGATTCTATCCCTCTGTTTATGCAGCCTAGAACTGTGTTGGCTTTTTTGGCAGCTGCTGCACACTGCTGGCTCATATTTAAATGGCTGTCCATTAGGATTCCAAGATCCCTCTCACAGTTGCTACTATTGAGCAAGGTACCACCTATACTGTACCTGTGCATTTTGTTTTTCTTGCCTAAATGTAGAACCTTACTTTTTTCACAGTTGAATTTCATTTTATTAGATAGTGCCCAATGTTCAAGTTTGTCAAGATCCTTCTGTATCTTAAGCCTATCTTCTGGAGTGTTGGCTATTCCTGCCAGCTTGGTGTCGTCTGCAAATTTGATGAGTTCCCCATTTATCCCCTCAGTTGATCTTGGTTGTATCTTGGAATTGATTGTATCTCAGAAGCAGACTCCAGCCTGGGATGCAAGAGCGAGTGGGGCTTCCTTGAGAGTGCCACCACTCAGCAGGAGGTTCTTTAAGTGCTCGCTGGATGACCCAGCCAACGTAGCCCTGCTGTTGTCAGAAGAGTCACCAGGTTTGGCTAAGGTGAATTGTGAAGCTCCCACTACCAAGCCATTTTTCTTCCTGGACTGCTTCCCATACCCACCTATGCACATCTGCCTTGATTTTGATGGGTAGTATCTTCAGCACCACCATGTTATTTTTGCATGCCTCTATGCAACAGAAATGCTCCAACACTGCAAGTTTTTAAGAAGAGATTGGGCAACTCTTTGTCTGAAATGGTATAGGGTTTCCTGCCTAAGCAGGGGGTTGGATTAGACCTCCAAGGTCCCTTCCAACTCTGTTATTCTACTCTATTCTGCTCTGTTATAGTCTAGTTTAGTATAGTTTATGGCAGGTTAAGATGCTGTGATGGTGTTGAGTTTAAGTAAGTATTCTTTGGATGCCAATTCCATTCAAAATGTTACTTAGATATTGAGAAGCTTATCTAATTAAGGCATTTGTAAACAGGCACATCTGCTTTTGGAGAAAATATATAAGAGGAAGATTTGCTAGGCAATGAGGAGGTTGGTATTGTGGTTGTGCTGTACACCAAAGATACTGTGTATCAGGAGACAGAACCCTGGAAGAAGGTGAAATCTCAGCAGCCAGCAGGACCAGAAAAGGAGCAGTGCAGAGCAGCCTGGCCAGCGAAAAGGATTGTATTTGGAGAGGACAGACCAGGAATCAGTGAGAAAAGCTTAACCAAGAGTCTGGAATTCCCCAAAAAGTTTGAGCAAGAGTTGTTTCACTCTTCTTTTCTGTCCTCCTCTCGGCTAACACTATACCCAGCAGTGAAGGTACCTTTGAATTGTCTGATAAACTGAGCATAAGATGAAAATATTAAGACTCCAGAACCAGCCTTTTATCAGAAACCCAGACTGATCGAACTGGCCAAGGATTTAATCCATCCTCACCCATGGCAGGTCACTTGGTAATTTTGACCCAATCACTCAACCTAACTCACAGGTCTGGGAAGACAAAAGTTGGGAAGGAGCACTGCAAGCTTGAAAGGTAGAAAGGAATGACATAACTGCAGCAAACAAGTTAGCAAAGGACATTTGTTGGTCAAGAGTAAAGAAAGATGCTAAAAGGGGCACTCAGGGGCAGTTTATAATAGCTGTCCATTGCACAGTAACAAGGAATCAGCCATTACTGGGGGGAGTCAGTCATGTGGGTATTCCATTAAATCTGTGTCCCTCCAAGATTTGTGGGTTTATTTCCCAGAAGAACAGCTTCAGAAAGATAACTCACTCTTTCTCATAAATAAACAGCAGGGTTTTTGTGCCAAGGCCTTCAACTGTTTCACCCCTCCTGCTTGGTCATTTTCATTCTTCCAAGATACTTTTTTTTTTAAGCCTTCAAATTATAGCCAGATTTCTGCTGACAATCACCCCCAAGCAGACCTTGTTTAAAGATCGTTCAGATTATATGCATTCTTGTTAAATGACAACCCTTTATAGCTCTTCATTTCAGAAAATAGAAAGTGGCTCAGCTCCCAAGTTTATCAGAAGGGCAGCCAAAAGCTAAATTATGCTGTAAGCTGTTGAACTGAGACACTACATTATTCAATCGGTCTTCTGGGGTGGTTCATTTAGAATATGAGAAAGCATGGTACTACCTCTGTCAGCAAGCACACATGTCCCCTGGTCATCGCCTAGAGTTAGGAATATGATCAAGGTTCAAATAGAAATGCAATATTTGAGATGTTTATTGCCCCCATGCCAACAATGTTTAGAAGGTCCTTGAAAATCTGGTTATTTCCTATGGCCCTGCAAAGGTGGAGGGGCAAGGATTTTGTATGTGAAGTTGAAGGTATTTCTCTAGATACATATCATTCTTTTTTGGGGGTATTTGGTTTTTACTGTTTTAATGTTACTCACCACCCAGAGTTTTCATGAAGTTGGACAACTTTCTGAATTAAATAAATAAATGTATTTGAATTTGAGTCATACACACACCCACCAATGGTGGGTTCCTACCAGTTTGGCCTAGTTTGGCTGAACCGGTAGTGGTTTGGCGCCCTGGGTTGCTGGAACCGGCAGCAACCCATGCCTGGCATGCCCCCAAACCAGTTCTCCGGGTGGCACCATCTTCCTTTTTTGCTTCTGCACATGCGCAGAACAATTTTTATTACATTGTGCATGAACCCACCCCTCACACACACACACACACACACACAATACCTTCTTGTAGGTTATTGTGGGTGAGTGGTGCATTTATAGAGATATAGCAATCTCCTCCTTTAAGGGGTTAAATGCCTTCTGTGAGCTGAAATGTTTGGGGTATTCTAATTTAGAAGAAAAAAGTCAGTTAAGAGGGTAATCTGAAAAAAGGCTTATAAAAATTATTCTCTGTTTAGAGAATAGGATAGATGTTTTTTTTAAAAAATACTGAAACACTTGTTGAAACAAAGCGGCAGTCAAAATAATGGATCCATTTTGAACATGCATGAAATTTGCCATTTCTCATAAGGGGACATTTGAACCTACTCATCAATTTTAAAGTCCCTCCTTCCTTTCCTATCAGCCTTCATTATTTAAAGGGAGATTTAAATTAGGCAGGGAAATTAAATTTAAATTAAATCATGGAAAAGAAACCCTTTCCAACCATGTGTCTTCCAAGTGAGTTGGAAGGTCACCTCCTTCTCCAGACCAGTCAGCTGGCCCATCTGGAAGCTGCCGACCAATCCCTTCACAGGACACCCTGTGAAACAAGGCTGAGCTTGGGAATGCTTTTGAATACTGATTAGCATTGGTGAACTGACCATACAAAGTTTTGGATTAAGCCAGCTGCTTTTAGCCTAGTTTTAGAGGAATTCTCTGACCTATCAATAACTAAAAAGAGAGCCAGTTTGGTATAGCGCAGGGGTTGGCAACCTTAAACCCACAAAGAGCCACAAAGGCCCAAACCAGAAGCCCCCCGTTCAATTTTGGAGCCAACCGGAAGTCCGGTTCCCCCACCATAGAGTCTCCTCCTAGCACAGCCTCCTTTTTTATCGACCTGTCCTAACCAAAAGCCCTATTAATTGTGGAACTGACTGGAAAACCTGCCCCTTACCATAGTCTCCTCCTGGCACGCTGTGCTTTCCCCCTTCCCAACTGGAAGCTCCTCCCAAAATTCTGGCGGCGACAGGGAGTCATAGCAGAGGGATGAAAGAGCCACATGCGGCTCCAGAGCTGCTGGTTGCTGACCCCTGGTATAGTAGTTAAGACATCAGGCCAGGAACCGGGAGACTCTTGAGTTCATCCTGCGTTAGATGTGAAGCCAGCCAAGTGATCCTGGACCAGTCGCTCACTCTCGTCCTTAGGGAACAGGCAATAGCAAGCCACTTTTGAAAAACTTTGCCAAGGAAACTGCAGGGACTAGTCCAGGTAGTCACCAGTAGTAAAAAACAAACGAACTGATTTGACAAACAAACTAACAAATATAAACTAAAACATCAGGATAAACTTCTAGGTAAAATGCTATCACAGGGCAGGCTATTTTGTATTAAAAAATGGAGACCTGCCTTTTGCATTCAACTTTGATGGAGGATTCTAAAAAGAATGGGCCAGCTAACTGTCTGGAGAAGGGGGTGACTACATGTCAGGCCAGGTTAGTTCTCTGATGTCCAGCCTTGCACCTGGCTCCCCAGGGATGCTGAAAAAACCTACCTGACTTTTTAAAATGGGGTTCACTAGGAAACTGGGCCTGGGATCTTCTCCATGCAAAGCACCCATCTATCACTTAACTATACTCCTTCTAAAGGAGGAGGCGAAGTCCAGAATCTCTTGATTTGTGAGATGGGCAGCTATATACATTGAAAAATAAAAACATTCCAGTCCTTGGTTACTAATCGTACTTTATTTTTGTTTGCAAGACAAACTAATCCAGGGATTGCCCTAGGCCTAGGGCATAGTAAAACAAGCAAATAACCTCAAGGTAAAAGACACGACATTACAATTGAAGCTCTGCCTGTTTATTATGTGTGTCACAACTTTGGTTGAAATTTGATTATATTCTTCTGCCCACTGCCTTGACTTCTCTAACCATACACTTAAGACACCCCTGAACTAATTTATCATGTATATCCGGAGTAAAACACTACCAGTTTAGGCTGGTCCAACCAGTAGTAAAAAACACTAAAAAAAAGTTTTTAAAAATGTTCCCACGATTGCACGTTGCACAGCTGATGTTTGCAACTTTTTTCTTTTACTTTGTAAGCATTTTTTTTTACTAAAGGTTTCCGGAAACACAGGGGTAGGGAAGGGTGCCCGTTTTTGCTCCCAGCAGGCTTCCCTGAGGCCTACTAGGCCAAAAACAGGGTGGGGGCTGCTGAGAAAGAAAGGAATGCAGGAAGGAATGAACGAAGGGAGAAGAAAAAGAAAGGGGGGGGGGGGAAGGAGAGGAAGGAAAGATTAAAAACTTGGCACTAGAAGCAGCTTCAGAGGATAATCCAGGGCTGAAAACAGGGGTGGGTTCCTAAGGGTTCGCACGGGATCCCGCGAGCCCTTTCGTCAAATTTCCCGATCCCGAGCGATCCCTTTGGACCGTGGACCCGGAAGTAAGTCCTCCGCGTTCGTCCCCGCCCCCCCCCCGCCGCCCAGCCAACGCTAAAATCGCTGGGCGCCGGGGGGGGCTTGGAACTCGGAGGGGTGCCCGGGACGCATGCGAAGATCGCCTCTCCGTGCCGCTTCTCACCGCCGGCCAGGGAGCTTAGCGCCAAGCGGCAATGAGAAGCGGAGCAGAGGGGCGAGCTCTTTCACACAGAGACACAGACACGCACACACACACGCTGGCGTGCTCCGAGAGGCTGGCTCTTTTCTCTAGCCGAGGCTGACGTCTGGCTGAATCTCTAGCCCGCTCCCTTATCCTCACGACGGGGTCGGCAGCGGCGCTCTCTTGTGCGGCCACCTCAGCTTGGCAGCCTTTGCCCCGCTAAGAGACGATGCTGTGACAGCCGCCACCGTGCTCCCCTCTTTCCTCGCCTCTCCTCCCTTTGCCGGCAGGAGCGTGCGCGCCTGCTGCTGCCGCCGCCGCCGCTGCTGCTAACTGCTGCTCCCTCAGCTGGGGCGGGCAGGCAGGAAAGCAAGCAAGGCGACTGCGCTGCCTTCTTTTTCCCTCAGCGAAGCGCCGCCGCGGCCGCCTCCTCGCCCATCGCAGCCTTGCTTGCTTTCCTGCCTGCCCGCCCCAGCCCCTGCTGCTGCCGCCGCCGCCGCTAACTGCTGCTCCGGAAAAGATCGGCACGCGCATGCCCCGCTCGATTACAGCCTCGGAGAGCTCGTAGCGGTGCGAGTCTGCGCTATAATTTTGCAGGACCTGCACGCGCCTATCTTTTCAGCGCACCATGGAAAAGCGCCGAGTTTCTGGGCGGCCCCTGATCACTCTAGACGCCATCGGGGAAGACGGGGAACGCGAGGGGGACCTCGCGGATGGCGTCGCCGGCAGCGCAGAGTTGCCGCTGCTTCACACGGTATTCTGTGGACACAGTGACCGGCAGACAGAGAGGCACAGAGAGAGAGAGAGAAAGAGAGAGAGAGAGAGAGAGAGAGAGGGAGGGAGGGAGGGAGGGAGGGAGGGAGGGAGGAAGGGAATCAGAATCTGACAGACACAGAGAGAATGACAGAGAGAGACAGGAAGGGAGGGGAGAGACACAGAGATAAGAGGGAGGGAGAGAAAGATAGACAGAGACACAGAATGAGTGATTAAGTGCCTGAATGCGAGACAGGCAGACACACACACACACAGAGTGACAGAGATGGGCGGATGAAGGAGAGAGAGACAGAAAGAAAAAGAGAGAAAGAGAAAGAAAGAAAAAGAAAGTGGGAGAGAGAGAAAGAAAGACAGACAGAGAAAAAGAGAAAGAAAGAGACAAAGGAAAGAAAGAGAGAGAAAAAGAAAGAGAGAGAGGGAAAGAAAGAGACAGAAAGAGAGAGAGAGACAGAGAGGGAGAGAGAAAGAGGGAAAGAAAGAGAAAGAGAAAGAAATAGAGAGAGAGAGAAAGAGGGAAAGAAAGAAAAAATGAGAGAGAAAGAAAGAGAGAGAAAGAGGGAAAGAGAAAGAAAGAGAGAAAGAGAAAGAGAGAAAGAGAAAGAAATAAAGAGAGAGAGAGAAAGAAAGAGGGAAGGAAATAAAGAGACAGAGAAAGAGAGACAGAGAAAGAGAGAAAGAAAGACAGAAGGAAAGAAAGAAAAAGAAAGAGAGAGAGAGAGAGAGAGAGAGAACTTATGACCACAATTAAGCCCAAAAGTTTGGTTGCTAACCAAGACCATTGTTAAGTGAGTTTCACATTTTCCAAATTGGCCACTCCCACCCGGTCACATGGCTGGCAAGCCACTCCCACCCGGTCACATGGCCGGCAAGCCACTCCCACCCGGTCACATGGCTGGCAAGCCACTCCCACAAAGCAGGCCACACCCACAGAACCTGTTCCAAAAAATTTGAAACCCACCCCTGGCTGGAAGGGACCTGGGGGTCATCTAGTCCAACCCTGCTCCAGCAGGACATTGTTAAAGTGAGTTTCTGTCTTTTGATCCCCCAGTTACATGACTTCACAGCTAAGCCCAACCAGTCACATCACCCCACCAAGCCACGCCCACAGAACTGGTAGTAAAAAAAAATAGATTTCACCACTGCATCATATCCTTTATGGGAGTTGAAGCAAAAATTAAAAAGGAAGTTACATATCTCAAAAAAAAAGAGAGTGTATGCTGTACAACAGACGATCGACTCTGTGTCATTAACCCTTTCTTGGGAAACCAAGATCAAAAACTCCCTAGATTAAGGTGACCAGATGTCCCGCTTCTGGCGGGACAGACCCGCATTTCAAGCATCTGCCTCGCGTCCCGCGTCCTCTTAAAAATATCCCGCTTTTTGGTGGCGGGGGCCGGCCGGCCGGCGGGTGCTCTGCACGCGCTCAGAGGCGCAGGGCACGGGCAGGAAGCGGCGGGCTGGTGGGCAGGCGGAAGGGGAGGGCCGCCTTTAGTCAAGTTCAACTCTGGTCACCTTACCCTAGATCAATCCTGAGCAATCCCCTTAGCTTCCAGGCAGTTCTCAAACTCTCTGCAGCATGGCTTTTGGGAAACAAATGAAATAATTCCATATTCATTGGATAGGAAGGAGTGTCTTTTTCCCCAAATAATTACCTGTGAGTTGAGAAGGTAAAGCTGAAAACTTTAAAAAAACAAAGGAATTCACAAAGGCTTGCAAATATCACTGTTGCAAAGAATGGCTGAACTTGCAGATTGGCTGGAGTTTAATTGCTGGCTGGAAATGGCTGTTTGGTGAATTGCCCTTTTTGGAATTATCAAACAGGGCTTGGCTCCCTTTTGTTGCCTTCGCTCTGCTGTTCTTCTTAGCTGATGTCCATCCTGTCTTGTTCCTCCCTTCCTTTTCTCTTCTCTTCCCTTCCCATCCAAATACAGCTATTCCTCATCCTTGCCCTGCTCTGATCTTTTGTTCTTTTTGGCCGTTTCTCCTGGAAGAAGAGATGGGAGTGTGTGGGCATGTGTGTATATAATTCTCTCCGTGGGTGTTTTCGGTATGAGACAACAGTTGGCTTATGCAGAGATCAAATCATTTTATAAATAAGGTGCTTTATTTTATAGGCATTTAATTTCAATTAATAGTTTTTAATTTAATTAACTAATACAATAATACAATAGCAGAGTTGGAAGGGACCTTGTAGGTCTTCTAGTCCAACCCCCTGCATGGGCAGGAATCTTATACCATTTCAGACAAATGGCTGTCTAACATCTTTTTAAAGACTTCCAGGGTTGGGGCATTCACAACTGCTGGAGGCAAACTGATTTGCTTTGCCCTGGCTCGGCCTTTGGTTGAGAGCCATAATATAGACATGTGCACAGACATTCCTGTGCCACATGCAGAGGTGGATTACTACTAGTTCGGCCAAACCAGTAGTAACTTGGCAGCCTGGGTCGCTAGAACCGACAGGGACCCATGCCTGACACGCCCCCAAACTGGTTCTCCTCTGGCGCTGCCATCTTGATTTTCACTGCAGAAATGTAAGTTTTCCCCCTTTTCTGACATTTACGCATGCACAGAACTTTTAAAGTTGAAAATGCGCACATGCACTTAACTGGCAGAAATGTCGGCAGCAACCCACCCCTGGTCACATGCAGTGTGCAGCAGCTGCCCAAAAAGCCAACACAGTTCTAGGTTGCATAAACAGAGGGATAGAATCAAGATCACGTGAAGTGTTAATACCACTTTATAATGCCTTGGTAAGGCCACACTTGGAATACTGCATTCAGTTTTGGTCACCACGGTATAGAAAAGATGTGGAGACTCTAGAAAGAGTGCAGAGAAGAGCAACAAAGATGATTAAGGGACTAAAGGCTAAAACATATGAAAAACGGTTGCAGGAACTGGGTATGTCTAGTTTAATAAAAAGAAGGACTATTGGAGACATGATAGCAGTGTTCCAATATCTCAGGGGTTGCCACAAAGAAGAGGGAGTCAAACTATTCTCCAAGGCACCTGAGGGTAGAACAAGAAGCAATGGGTGGAAACTAATCAAGGAGAGAAGCAACTTAGAACTGAGGAGAAATTTCCTGACAGTTAGAACAATTAATCAGTGGAATAGCTTGCCTCCAGAAGTTGTGAATGCCCCAACACTGGAAGTCTTTAAGAAGATGTTGGATAGCCACTTGTCTGAAACAGTATAAGATTTCCTGCCTAGGCAGGGGGTTGGACTAGAAGACCAAGGTCCCTTCCAACCAGCTATTGTATATTAATTGGGGGAGAATGGCTTCAGTAGTAGCCCTCCTCCTTAGGAACAGCTTTATCCCTGAAGCCATGTATAACCTCCACCATCATGACTTTCAAGAAACAAAAGAAAACAGGGGTCTTATGGAGGCCTCAGGTTTATTATATTGTGACACCTTTAAAATTCTGCAATCGTTAACTAATATTTTATTTATTTTAATTTTCTTAGGTTTTGCCCACGTTGATGAATTCTTACAACTTCCCACCAACTAGCTGGATTCAGGCAGACAAGTTTTACAAATAAGTAGAAAAACATTTCTGAGATCAATCCTCGGAGCCTCACTTTGCCCAAGAGAGACGCTCTTAGAATTCCTAGCCAGGAGGGGCAGCAGCCATGTTGACTGGGAATTCTTGTCCTGCATATCTTAAGGATGCTAGTTTGGTAACTGTTGGGGATCTCTCCTTTAGGAGACAGAAAGTTGTGCAGCGGAATGTGCAGCTAGAGAAACATTGCTAGTAAACACACCGATAGAGTCTCAGACACTGATAGTAAAAACAAGTAGCTTTACTTGTGCTGTAAAACTAAACTACTGCTTCACAAGCAGTGATAGTAGACATTGAATCAAATACAGTCCTTAACTCAAAAACAATTGCTTACAGTTGCAATCCACGATTTTCCTTGTCAGTCAGTCAGTCAGTCAGTCAATCAGTCAGTGAGTCACAGCTAGCACAGAGAGAGAGAGCTCTCCTGGCTTCCTCTTATTGCTGAGTTAATCTAATTACATTCTAACCTTTAAAGCAACAAAGACCATTTGTTACCATGGCTTATATATATTGCCTACCCAACATTAGGATTATACTCCTAACAGTAATTGTGTTTCTTTTTCCACAGGTCCATTCTTATTTATGAAATTAATGAATACAAACAGAGTTGATGCATGCATATGATCAAATTTGCACTGATAAAGAATGTTTGTATCTCAGAGTTGAAATGAAAGGTCCTTGGAGCTCTCTGAGCTTGGTTGTTTTCTTGCAGACATTTCATTACCCAGCTAGGTAACATCATCAGTGCAAGCAAGGGGTGAGGTTTGCTCCCAATTTATATTTACACTATTATGGAAAACAACATACATTGTGCTCCACACTACATGTCAACTTGTTGCGCAATCTTTGCTGATGCATGAAGCAAGAGGAGAAAGTCATTCAATCTATGAGAAGAGGAAGTGGGCACTTTAATGGATATGTGATCACATTTGCTCGTATAGTATAAACAAGCCAATTCTCAAAGACTACCTTGTTTGAACATACATGATCAGAAGGGTGGACTTAATGACGTATGTCTGCAAAATATTTATATCAAAATAGAAAGCATGTTTACAAAATGAACAAGAAAAAAAGAAGCCTGCCATAATAATCAGTTATGCTATTTAAGCAAAGGATATACACACTTATTATACCCCTAATCCCATTATGGCAAACCTATGGCATGCGTGCCAGAGGTGGCACACAGAACCCTCTCTGTAGGCATGTGCACCATCGCCAGCTGCTCTTCAGGCACCATTCAGATGGTTAACATGGCTTATTAAAGTTGCAAGAGAGTAGTGAGTATCCTAAACCCAAGGGCATCAAACTCCATTTCATTGAGGGCTGGGTCAGGGTTGTGTTTGCCCTGGGAGATGGGTGGTCAGGGTGGGTGTGGTCAGCTCAGCGTCACTCATGTTGGGGGTGCCTGTAGCGGCCTGAGTGCTGATAGAAAAAACAGAGCTTGGGAGGGCTGTGTAAGGCCCTCCCAACCTCTGTTTTTGCTGGCAGAAGCACCATAGGCCAGTCCTTCGCTGTTTCCAGGGCGGCCCTATAGACCAGATCTAAGACCTCGTGGCCGAAATCTGGCCCATGGGCCTTGAGTTTGACACTCCTGTCCTAAACCAGTGTTTCTCAACCTTGTCAACTTGAAGATGTCTGGACTTCAACTCCCAGAATTCCCCAGCCAGAATGCTGGCTGGGGAATTCTGGGAGTTGAAGTCCAGATATCTTCAAGTTGACAAGGTTGAGAAACACTGTCCTAAACCCTTTTGGGCAGTACCACTTTTTCTGAATCACAGTAGATAGGTAGGTTGCTTTCAGACTGATAATCCCCCTTCCATCCAACGCATAAAGAGCAGATTATTGCTTATAAACTTCTATTTTTTGTAGCTAAGAAATAGACCTTGGTAAGTAAAATAAATACTGAACCATTAAAACTTGCAACAAACTACAGATAACATTTTAAGCACCATTTATTTCAATGAGAGAATGGCTCATCTAATTAACACTTTCCACTGGAAAATGGAAAGCAATGTGATTCATCATATACCGGTATATAGGCTATCACCTACTTTAGCATCCTCTCTTCGCATAAAACACATCCTATTACATTTGAAGCTTTGAAGTAGTTTTATACGGCATCTCTACATAAGATTGAAGTAATTATTCTAATTTGAAAAATAAAGGTCCTCTAAAGAACCTTTGTCCCTTTCTGATTATTTTATCATTGCTAATGTGATCCACCCCCCTTCCACCCCATTTGATCTGTGTCCTTCTGGATTTTGTTGTAGTTTTTATTACTCTTGAAAAAAAACCAGCTATTCAAATCTCACCTCGATTGATTGACATGCCCCAGATATTACAAACTGCACTGGTTCAGCTTCTGACAGGGCCAATGGTTCAAGAAGGAACTTTTTAAAACGTTCATTTCTGGCATCTTTGTATTTAAGCTGATGGTAACTGGTTACATAAAACTCAAGAGTTTTTTTCAATGTCTAGTGTTTTCAACAAAATAGAAAGATGGCCTTCCAGATAACCACACTAGTCTTACAATAAGCTTTGCCCTAACCAGCTTGCTATCTTCCAGATGTGCAGAGCTACAAATCCATACGGATTAGGGTTTCTATGGGTTGTTGTTGACAACATGTTGAGTTTCATGCAGTTGGCAGAAGGTTTCCTGAGTTTGGATGATGAAATTAATGACAATTTCAGACCAGGTCTTTTGAAAATTCAACTATATAAATAAAATATAGTTGAAAATAAAATTGGTCTCATGTAGCAGGGATTCCTATATAGTTTAATCAGTTCAAATTTCTAAATCTAGACTGAATTGCAGACAATGTCACTTTGATATGGATAAAGGTAGACTGGGAGCAGGGAAAGTTATTAATATAAAATGAGGTGTTTTGCTGATAATCTAAACATCTTTCAGCTTAGCTTCAAATAATAGTTTTGTTTAAATGAATAAAATTTAAATTAATCAAATAAATCAATTTAAATCAATTCAGCTTGCTTAAAAATAGTAAAACATTCTTGTAAAGAAAGGAACAATGTGTTTCCTAAAAGAATGCTCAATTTTAATCAATAGTTATTAAATTCCCAAGGAAATAGTTTAGAGAAGTTTGGCTTTCAGTTTAATTCATAGTGGTTGAAGGAATAACTAAAAATCTCAGTTTAATAATTTGAATTTTAAGCTCCAAACACATTTCAGTGTTAATTTCCTAGAAGAATCTCTCCTTATTAAAAAAAAAAAAGTTAAGTGTTTCCATATGTGAGTTTACATTCAGACTTTAAAGAACACTGAAATCTTTGTCTAAGGCAAAAAGGGAGGAAAATGCAAGCTGTCCATTTTTTAAATGGAATATATTGGTAAAAAAATCAAGCTACATAGAACCCTCTAAGGCCTAGGTATGAGTGCATCATTACTGTATATAATTTCCAGTTCATCGTGCTGGAGAGAGACTTTTTGCAAGGAAGTTATTGCTGTTGTCTCACTGCTGTTAAGACCTTTCTCAACAAAGTTGGAAGGAACAAATAATTTAGTAGCACCATAATGATACGGTGTTTCTGTGGAGTTGCAAGCAATGTGCCCAAATTCTTCTTTGCATCAATACATTTATCTAAAATTGAAAGCATATAATATAGCTGATTAAATGTGGCACCTGGTACAGATGCATTTCATATGTTAAATTTGTTACAATTGAATGTTCCAATCTCTTGCTACATTCGAAAGGGTTAAAAAAAAACAAAGTAAATGCAATGTTTTAAGGATTCCAGCAGTACCATGCCAATAGTACTGCAACGTACCGAAGACCATATGTGATATAAAAGGGTTGATTATTGTCTATCTTTGAAACAGAAATTTGTCATTTTGGAACTGAAGCCCATTTGCACTGTTTTGGCAGTGCATTAAACCCAATCCTGGTGCTTCAAACACTGGATGCTCTTCTAAGTATTTTGTTGCTTTGGCTTTCTGCATTAAGTCTATTTCTGTCCCAAAGATTCCATTCAGTTGTTTTATTTGGTCTCCTTACTGAAACACCCAGCTTGGCCCGGCAGTCTCAATCTCTTTAACTGTGTTTGTATGACAAAGTTGAAAGGATCCAAAGACACCTTTTGCAATATAGGCCACTTCTGTATGCCTTCACTCTCTTAATTCACCAAGCCAACAAGAGGAGAGGGGAAGAAATTGGGCCAAAGAGAAAGCACAGCTAGGCACATTATTCTAGAATATATATTTGCTATCACTGAAGCCGTCACCTACTGATTACAACTAGTCTTGACCTTAGTCAAAAAAACATGTTCTTTACCCAAAAATGGTAAGCAGGCAGGAAAATGTATGAGGATTAAAGCAACAATTGTTTACAAGGCGAAAAATGCAAGCTACTGCCAAAAGGAGACTTTAAGGCAAAAATTACAAAAGTATGATCGTTAAAAACAACAACAGATAAACACAAGCACATTAGGAAAATAATATGATAGTGGATCAAAAAGGACTATTACTATCACTGACAGGCCAAAGAAGAGAATAAAAATGGACTTCTTAACTGGAACTCAGCGGAGTGAAATCAGATAATGATTTCTTGCAAGATTTTGCTTGAAAGAACTGGAGAAAAAATGCCTCCCGTCCCTATTAGACCTCTGAGTGTTTTCAAAATCTATTCTGGAGGAATGCCACATTTTATAATTTTATTTGAACACAATGGTCAACAAAATATTGAAAATAATAAACAGCTTGAGATAAGTAACACTGACTACACAAGTGTAATAATTATTCCAGAACAAATTTTAGTGTCCAGGTAGTCCTCAATTTATTACCACAATTGAGTCCACAATTTGTTGCTAAGTGAAACATTTGTTAAGTGAATTTTACGATCTTTCTTGCCACAATTGTTAAGTGAATCTGGTTTCCCCATTGACTTTGCTTGTCAGAAGGTCCCAGAAACTGACCCCAAGGCATTGCAAATATGAATCAATTGCCTAGCATCTGAATTTTGATAATGTGATCACAAGGATGCTGCAATAGTTGTTAAGTGTGAAAAATGGTCATAGGTCACTCTTTCCAATGCTGCTGTAACTTCGAATGGTACCTAAATGAACTGTTGTAATTCGAGAACTATCTGTCCATGTTCCAGAATGGAAAAAAGGTAGAAGCCTACTTGCAGTGGAGTCCATTACCTAGAATCTTGGGTACCCATTTGCAAAAACTATAATTTGCTTCTGCATTCAAATAAATTTCTGGTTGACCATCATCAGAGGATTTCTGCATGGAATACAATAACATTTACAATGTTCATTCCCTATTACCTATTTACCCCTGCCACATTTTTGTGGTGACAGCTCAGCCAGATGAAAAAGGATATCAGTTCATTTTCCATCTATATGCAGTTCTTGCATTAGAGTAGGTTGATAATAACACATAAAAACATTAGTTTGATCTTCTATCTCTACATCAGGGGTAGTCAACCTTTTTATACCTACCGCCCACTTTTGTATCTCTGTTAGTAATAAAATTTTCTAACCGCCCACTGGTTCCACAATAATGGTGATTTATAAGGTAGGGAAGTCAATTAAATTAAAAAAAGGAAAGTGCTTCAGTATTGGACAAAACCCCTACCGCCCACCATGAAAGCTGGAACACCCACTCTTGGGCGGTAGGGACCAGGTTGACTACCACTGCTCTACATTAACCAATTTTGTTGAAAGATACCCAATTTTCCAGATTCTTCAACATGCCATCTTGGCAACAACTTGGCAATTATAATAACCATTTTAATATTTCTTAAGATGTCATTAGGCACGTTCCTGCTGCTGTTGAAATGTCATTCAACATGCTTTCCCTTACACCCTGTAGATTGCTGTGAAATTATTCTGGGCTAGGAGAATATTCTACACTATTCAGAGAAGGGTTCTTAATAAACTGCTTAGTGGAAGAGCAAATAATTGTCTTTCATTAGACCACTGACTCCTGGTTATCAAAAGAAAAATGTATGGCAAATGAATGAGCTCTTCTGTATTTTTAATGCAGACATCAAATGTAATACATAGAGTTCCTTTGTCTGGCCATTTTTCAAGTCCAACAATTAGGAAGGTAGTTAGTTTTGGGTAAGATAATATTCTTTCTGAAGGAAAATATGTATATTTGTGAGGTTATAGTTGATTCTGCTCTGACACTGTAGCTCACATGATGTCAAGCAACAAGGAAGCTCATAGCCAACTTTGCTGGCTCTATCAGCTATGATACTATGTAGACTGGTACGTTTGGATTAGCTATCTCCAATCTATCAAAGTGATGGGTTCTCCCCACTCCTACCCCCTATACCAGCCTTTGTCAATTAGAACAGCTCAACTTGGTGTTTTGTGTGGCTTCAACGAACTAAGTCATTGTTCAAAACTGTAACTGGATCTATGTATGTTCTAAATAATCACTTTATTGCAATGGACAATGCACTGGGGTCCTGTTGAATTTAGTCTGGGTCCTGTAATGAGCACAGAACACATTCATCCAATTATTAGATAGAACCTCTGGGCCTGAAAGTACTAGACTGGCTGTTTGTAAGCTATGAAGCCTAATTTAAGGTGCTGACATTGCCATGTCTAATACCACCACGCCCACCCAAGAGGCAAACGTAAGTCTTACAGCATAAGTCAGGAGGAATGTTTCTTGGTGGACAGCACCCCCTTGTTTTAAATCACAAAAAGCATGCCTCTTTACCCACGTTTCCAACACATTCTGCAATACATTTATTTTAATTTTTGTATTTGGGTTAGATGGGGTTTTTTTTACTTAAAATTTTGCCTAAATCACTCTGGCGAGTTTTCAAACACATATATATTAGCAATAATATATGACATAGAGAGATAGTGTGTGTTCATTTAACACAATTACAGAGATACATATAAGGGCCTATTTCATAGTGCGAGCCTGCCTATAATGGAAAAAGTTTCATTATAATAGGGCTTAATTTTTAGTTTCAGTTCCTTCACTATTTCATAAATCCTCCTCTATTTATTATTATTATTATTATTATTATTATTATTATTATTATTATTATTATTATTATTATTATTATTATTATTATTATTATTATTATTATTATTATTATTATTATTATTATTATTATTATTGGACTTCTAGACCGCCCCCTCTCCCCGAAGGGACTCGGGGCGGTGTACAGGTACAGATTAAAACCATAACAATCAACAATACATATAACTAAAAACGAATTAAATAAACCCCTGTACAAATTTATAAAAATTAAAAACTAATGAAACTAGCAGAGGTTGTATTGAGCAATGCAGTTCAGTGGCACTATTATGCAGATGATGTCCAACTGTATTGTACCTGTACATCTAAACCTGAGGCAGCTACTCAAATTCTGGAGACCCAATGGTAACTTGCCTCCTTACCCTGAACTCCGCAGATGGTATTTGCTTCTAGGTTTTACCACTTTTCCTAATTTAGCCAGCTGTTTTAAGGATAGTTTCAGCATGTGTTGTCTTTATTTGAACATTTGTTATGAAGAAATATATGTACTACAACAAAAAAGCAATTTCATCATTCTTGGAAATTAATGCCATATTTGAAAAAGAACTTGATTTCAAACAAGTTGAGGCTATTAAAAGGAAAAGGTCTCTATTAGTCAATCTGTCTCAAAAAACAACAACAGAAGAAAGAACAAATATCACTGAATAGTATAAAATCCAGATCAGATGCAAGAAGTGTTCTTACTGAAATCACTGTACTAACAAGTCAAACAGAAACATAAGTAAAGGTTTATCAATAAAAGCGTTTCAAACTATATCACTAGGAGCTCACAGTAATATTGCCAGAAATTCACAGTAGATATTATTCTGAATAGAACCTGAGATTTGAATGGAGCACCATTTTGTTTTTACAGTAAGAAATACAAATATATTTTGTTTTAACATTTAGAACTGTGGAGTTTATACAGCATTCCAGTTTCAACTCAACTGATTATTTCTTTTTCTGATACAATATAAAATATTAATTTTCTGGAAGAATATGCAATTTCCAGTTTTTAAAAATGGAGCCAGTACTGCAGGTTTTTTTTAATGAAATGAACAACAAAATGACAAAAAATAACCCACTCTATTTTAATAGTGCTATAGATCACTTTGCAGGGTAAAATCTCTCAACCGTAGAGCAATGACATTATCTCAAGGTAAGGAATCCTACATCTCTGCAGCAACTAGTATCTCAATGGCTTTGGGAAAATCAAATCCAAAATTCCTGCTGGCAGCAAGAAGTTGAATTAGATTTGCAACTGGTAAGGTACTTAAACTTAAAGATCAATTAAGTCAATAATGGACAGTTAAAGAAATGTATCCATTTCCTCCACAAATTGAAGTATTGCTAAAATGTAGCTGCATGCCTAAAATATATGATGTGATATAAATTGATCGAGTTAAGGTACTATATGCCTCCATTCAATAAGAGAATATCATGTTCTTTAGCTCTGATGACTATATTGTAAACATCTAGTATCTGTATATCAAGAATACTTGCAAATGGTTGTCCTTTGAATTTTAGATAATTACATTGATGTTGACATTTGGTGGCGTGACCAGCAAACATTCAGCTGCAAATTATTTAAAAGTTTTGTTTGGTCTGTATCCTGCCTCTCCTCCAAAAACTCAAGGTAATAGTATCTATATAGCAGTCTTATCTCACAACAACCATCCTATGGAATAAGTTAGCTGTCTAATGAATCTTTTATTTATTTAGTTATAAATAAAATAAAATAAATATATTTATTAAATATATTTTGCCATGTGGCTACTTTAGGAATGAATCTATAGCTGCATGTAGATTTGACCCTGTTTCCAAAGTCCAAAAAATGTTAATAGCTCCAAGAAGTGTTTTGCAAATATAAAAGAGTAATTTGTACAAGAATAAAATTGAAAATATTGTACTTTATTTGCACACACGCACACAGAAAACTGTAACAAGGCACACCAAGCAGAAGAAAAACACATATGTGGATAAACTGGTTACTGTTGGCTTACACTATAATTTTCTTGTATATGCAGCTTTGAAGTTTGTCACCTCACATTTGCTGCCATGGAAAAGAATATACTGTTGGCAACTGGTTAAGAAACTAAGAAAACTACCCACTGATACAAGACACATAAGGAAAACTAAGGAACTCTGTATTCCAATACAAATTTTAGTGCAAACACAGCTAGAACAAAACAAGATATGTTCTGTTCCCAAAGAAAAAAAAGCAAAAGAGCAAGTTTTCCAAAGTATTTCACTTAAGGAGGAACACAATATGCAAATTATAAAAAAGCTGCTATACGATTTACAAATACAACTGTTCTGATGCATCAAATAGGCATCAGAGGAAAACAGAAGTGGGATAGAATATTAATTGTTCTGGATCAGTCTAAGCTATAACTAAGTTTGTAGCAGATATGTAAAAATACTGTCTGAAGAAGTAAAAGAATCAGAGTGGTAAGCTTTTTAATTTATATTTGACAAGCCACACAAATTGAAATAAATTAAATAGTTCATAAGATCCCAATTAATTTTCTACCAATTGAAGTGCACAACCCATCTTTGAATAAACCTTTTTCTTTAGTACTAGCATCCTCAGAAACAATGATTTTACAAATAATGGGCATAAGGTTAGGCTATTAAGAGTCCCTTTAATTACTAAATGCAGTAACCTGTAGCAGTATTCTATTCTGAAAAGCAGAAACCTGGACCAAGGTTGTGTTAGCCTGTTTCATAATCCAACCCAGATTAAATGGCCTTGATCACCATGATCGGAAAAAATAAATCAAATGCAAGATGTAGTTCAGATAGTCTTCAATGTTACACTACATTTCCACAAGTCTCTTGAACAGAACTTGCAGACCAGACAAATAACTTCTGAGTTAATACAAATTCCAACTGTTAATTCAAGAGCAAAATTCAACTTAACCAATATATTTATTGCAGTGGTTGATTAATTAGAATCTACTGGATTTTTTAAAATAACAAAGTGTTAATTTAGAAAAAGCAGAGTGAAGATGACCCTGATTAATAAAATAAGTTATGGCATATGGACTTATCTGAAGAGGAACTGATTCTTTGCTGTGCTGACAGGGTAAACTTCCTTTGCATCCAAGAGGCCTGCTAGACTAGAGGCCCCCAAGCTTTTGGGTGCCACGGACTGGTTCCGTGAAAGGCATTATTTCCGCAGACTGGCAGGGCATGGTTTTGCGCACTGCCTGGATCCTGTATGTGCACAGATGGAGCTTCACTTGCTTGCATGGCACTGTGGTGCTGGCCTGTGGATTTGGGACCTCTTTACTAGACTATAAGTTTCATCTACTTATAGTATCTGAAAGTATTTTCCCCTCTGTTTTAGATCTATTTATTTATATTCATATTTGGCAAATTCAATTATCTAATTATTCCCACATGATTAATCTATTAATCTTAATTTGGAGACAATCCTTGAACCAGATATTGGTACAGAACCTCTTAATGCACGTGATTTAAAAATATAGAAATGACATGTTATAGTGATTTCCTGTTACTTATGATTTTTCCTCTTAAAACAGTTTTGATATAAAAAGTGGCATTGGAGATAGTGAAGTATGAAAAGTAAGTACTTTTTTAAATTGAGAATTTAAATATGGAATCAATTTTTGGTATCTAAGTGCTCATATTAATCAAGAAGAAAAAAGCTAGCAAGCTACTGTATTGTGAATTATGAAACTGAATAGAATTTAAAAGTTAATGCCCAATAGCTGTCTTATATTAATATTGAAATAGAAAGTAGACGTATTTTGTAACTGGCAAATTAAAATGGATGAAAAATGTGATTTTGTGTTCTGTTCATGTTTCAAGAGGTATTCACAACTAACTGGAGGCAGCATCATAAACACAATAAGTTCAAAGTACATTAAAAGCTTAACACTGATGTGCTTAACGTGGTTTACTGTAACACATACACAAAAAAATCACAATGTGAGTTTACTAGGGATTCTGAACTCTGTTCACTTTGCCTTAATTGGTTCCCGCTCCAACCATCGTACTCTAACCTTTTGCTTATAATGATATTCCTTCAGAAAGTCCTGCAACATTGTTGGCAAAGGAAGACAATCAATCCCATCATAGGAAGTGTACCTGCAAATTACTGCACGGCAGATATATTGCAAGCTGAAAGGAAAAGTCCTATTTAGAGAAACTGTAAGTAGCGGTTCAAAAAACATGCAAGAAATTGGATCTTTGTAATGTTCCAGAAGCCCTGTTACAGTTGAGGAGTGAAACACACAGGGATCATGAGCATCAAAACTGAAGTTGTGATTCCACTGCTCGATGCGTGCATGTAAAGACCGGTTGTAACGGCGGAAGCTCACGGAGAAGAGGTAGTCTTCTTGAGCAGAGTCCCTGAGCAAAAAAGTGCCTTCAGGTTTTCCTTCTAGAAGTGCTTCTGCTTCATACCGGTCCATCACACCCCAGTAGCAGGGATTACTGGTAATCTGAAGTAAATCTGGCACTAGGCAGTGAATATAATCAATCTGAGTATGTACTTTCCAAGCTCCTTGCCTGTTGATGTGGCTATGGCTCTCACCAGATATTTGGCGCTGCTTTTGTCTACGGGACTGCAAGCAGAGAGTAGTTGTGTCTTCCTCCAAATCACAACTTCCTTGTGTTGTTGAATTGCAGTCTCCCATCAGTTCAGACATGCCAGGGGGCAGCTTTGGCCCTAATTTATATAACGGATTAACCTGGGCAGTAGCTTCAAAAGTATGTATCTGAGCATTCGGAGGAGGATCCACGCCTTCTTCTATACTGAGCCTTCGCCTCTCCCTCAGCCTATCTTCCTCATCTTCTGTAGAAGCCAAGGAGGAGTCAAATGCATCAAAAATAGCAGAATGTGGGCTCACTGGAGCGGTGTGCTGCTTAATTAAATGCCACTTTTGGGCCAGATCTGATCCAGCAGGAAAAGGACATTTTTCTAACATCAGTTCAGAAAGATGGATCTTCCTTTTGTTGGAAAAAAGAGGCTTCGATTGTTTGCAGTAAGTTCTCATAGGGAAACATAAGCCTACAGTTTCCTGCAATCTTTGCCTAAGAGAACGGTTTCCTATGGTTCTGCTTGAGATGCTATCTGTATCATTAACTGAGCTCACACCATATCTTCTTTCTCTCCTTTGCAAGTGAGAACAGCCAAATCTTGTATCACTTTCCAATGAGCTCTGGGTTTTTGTAGAGCAGGAATGTTTCTTTTTCCCACCCCATGGAGCATGCCTTGAGTAGGAATCCCTTCGTGCAAGTTTAGCTCCTGAGGCAACATTCAAGTCAATCTCTTTCTCAATGCTTATTTCAACAATTTGAGGGATTTCTGTGGCACAGTTTTGATTCTTTCTTGAAAAGCCTTTTGAAGTATTTAGACTCAGTTGCAAAGGACTGCTTGGTTGCTGCTGAGTTGCACCAGGCACACAAACACTTTTATCTCTAACAGACGCACTATTGGAATTTATGTCTACATTTTCATTTCTATTTCCACCTTCAGGATTAAAGAGACTTTGGCATCTGTACTTGAAGCTGTTCCACATTTTCCCAACTTTACCCATGGATTATGTTACCTACATCACAAAGACAGAAAGACAATTAATTTAGGAAAGTCACTTACTGAATAAAGATTAAATAGCTGAATACTTAATTCACGAATAAAATTAAAGTAATTCATTTCATTTTCAGTTTATAACCTAAACACCAATAAAATATTAAGCAACTAAAATAATTGTGCTACTTTAATACAAATCAGCCACATTACTGTAATTGGGAAGAACACTAATTTTTCCTCCCAGTTCCGTGCTTTACTAATATTTCCATATGCCTAACATATAACTGTAAATAAATATATAAATAATTCCAAATGGGTGCAGTTTTACATTTAAATTGATTTGAGACATATCATAAGGACCAAAGAAAACCATCTCTGCCTTTGTATACAGCATGTACTTCCAAGTGCTCACCATTATGTTGCAGAAAAGGGTTAATAATTAGAGTTACTAAAATAAGCAGCCGTAATTGTACACATGCCCAACTAGCTAGTATCTGCCTCAGTCAGATATATAATTAACATGTTGCCAGGTACAGACACAAGATATGTATTACTATTGGCCTTGTCATTTTTTGGGTGACCATAGCAAAAAGTTCCCAAATGACAAGAGGAATACAATGGTCAGGTCTAACTACTAGAGTGCAGTTGGTTTTCATGTTGGTATGCAGTTTAATGTCGGTACTTTCCAGATGAATGTAAGATTTCAACTCCTCCCTCAAGAACTTAAGCATGTCATATATAGTTTAGATGTGACAGACTTTGGACATTTATCTGTATCTCTCTCTCTCTCTGTTTCTGGGTGTTTGTCTGGGTATGCAAAATGTGAGTGCAAAATTAGACAGAAAGTCCAACACTGATCCCTCAATACTTCCTTTTTACTGTTAATGACACAAATATTGATGTAAAAACTTCAGTACAAAAAGGTCAAATGCTTTAAGAATTACTTTGATTAACCACAGCTATCAATCATATTAGAGTTCAATTTTCAGTATGATTTCAAAGGTAAAAATATATCTATACTAAAAATATTTATAATGACGTTTAGATTGAGTATCCCATTCACTTGATAGGCTTATTAAAATATTTCATACTAATGAACGACAAAATCTATTAAAAATAATTGTAAACAATTCTGGATCATTGGAGATTTTAAAAAGCTCCCTGAAAACCCACCGATGGGAGGTTTAATGCTAAAATCTGCAATATTCCTAAAGGATAACAATTAGCAAAACCCTGTAAAAAGTGTTCTAGTCATCTGCAAGTACATTAAAGCAAGAATTCTGAATGATGGCCCACAAAGTGGTTGGTGATCTGAGGAGTTGGCTGATCATTTGAGCAGGCTGCCTGCTTTTTCCCCCAGCTGCTGCTCAACATCAAAAGGCTACTAAATATATACCTCTTTTCTAATATTAGTTTTCCAGGTAAGTAATTTTTATGGTTGCCATTAAAATGATAGAACACTTTGAAAGACTAGAATTTATTTTCAGTTCACAAGTATTATTAGCACTGCTTTGCCTAACAGCAACCTACAGTATCAATATATCATGCATACTACGGTAATTATGTGCTGTTGTATTCCACCTCACACTGATTAACATGTTTTCCATCTAAGGAACAAGTAGGAAGATACTAATGCACATTTGCTACTATGCATTCTATTTTAGCTTCTTTCTATCACAGATTTTGATTGTGAAATATTGAAATATGAAGAGTTGGACTTGAATGTTTCCAATTTCTTAGATTGCAACTTGAAAGGTAATCTTCAGTACTATGTTAACTAAACATACTTCCAGGTCCTAACATTTAAGAATTCTTCAACATCACCTTCAGTTAATATGAGCTCTCCATTCACACAGTTTAGTTGCAAAAGAGAAAAGTCTTTTGTGTATGGAGATTCTCAATCATCCAGGTCATGGTTGTTCCAAAGGTGCTTTTTCAAGAGGCAACTGAACTTTCTGATTTTTCTTTGAAGATGTTTTGCTTCTCATCCAAGAAGCTTCTTCAGCAAGAGTTGCTGAGAAGCGAAATGTCTTCTCAGACATTTCTGAGAAGAAAAACCAGAAAATCCATTTGCCTCTTGAAAAAGCACCTTTGGGAGAAAAATCTTTTTAAAAAAAGCTGTTGCCTAAGGCCCAACCTATCAACAGAAATGAAATACAATATACAAGCATAATATAGTGAAACAAATGGCTCTTCCTATGCTAGCATCAATTGTCAGTGGTCCATAATTTTTCTATCTACACTCAATATGACAAGTTTATGAAGAGTGTAAATCATTCACATAGTTGCTACTCCTTGCCTCCTTATCCTTTTTATTGCTTGATCACATTTCCAATCCAAGCCTTCTTCCATCCTCTTTCTCACCTCCAGGCCACTTCTGGCCATTTTTAAACCTCTTTCCACCTCACTGAGTCACTCCCAATTCTCCCAAGGCTATCATGATGTTATCCCTGTATCTCCATTCTTATCTATATAAATAAAAATGTAAAATAGTTTGTACGAATCTACTAATCTCAAAATCTACTGGACCGATTTACACCAAACTTTCACACAATGTTGACAAGGACTTCTGATAATAGAATACCAACTCATTTTGTGCCTAGCACGCGTGTATTGTGTGCAAGGCATGCACAAGTAAAAGGTACTAACTGAAAACGTTTCAAACTCCGTGTAACTCCTCCCATCCGGCTGATACGTCATGGACACGTAACGGCAGAAAACCGCCTTGAAGGAACGTTGCCAGGGGCAACGTGGAAAGCAACACATGCGCCTCCCTGTCTGCCTGCAGCCGCTCTCTTCCACACACACACACACGCGCATGCATACGCACACACACGCAAGGCCACAGGATCAGAAGCGTCCTAACCCCGTGTGGCAGTCACCTGGCAGGCGTGTCGGGCGGGGCAGCCGGGCGCATCTCCACCGGCTCTCTCCGATGCCCCCGAGGTGCACTTTCCGGAGCCATTGGAGACAGTTGGTGGGGGCGTGGTCGGCTGTCCTGCCCAGTGCGCATGCCGGCGGCGAGGGCTGTGTGTTGCGGGGCTCGGGGCGGCAGCGGCGGCGCGGGGCTGGGGGCCTGCGGCGCCCAGACGGCCACGCTCGCTGTGGGAGGAGGCAGCCCTAGCCTCCCCAGCCAACATGCCGGCCTTTTCACTGCTTGTGGCGGGGGGGGGGGGGAGACTGATACACAGAGAGACAGAGAGGGAGGGAGAGACAAAAAGAGAGATAATGAATGAGAGAGATCGACAGGCACACACACAGTGACAGAGAGAAAAGGAGGGGAGAGACAGACACACAGAGAGAATGAGTGAGAGAAAGATAGACAGGCAATCATACACAAACAGAGTGACAGAGATGGGGGAGGAAGGAGAGAGAGAGAGACAGAGAGAATGACAGAGAAAGACAGAGATGGAGGGAGGAACAGAGGGACAAAGAGACTAATGACTTTGCCCACCACTGTGTTAGGCACAAGGGAGGGAGGGAGGGGGGGCTGGAGGAGGTTGACTGTGGGGTGATGGTGGTCTGGGGAGGGGAGGGCTATTTATTTAGGTAGAGGAATATAGAGAGAGGAAGAAATACAATAGGTAGTTAGGTAAGTAGAGGGATAAACGAGAGGGATGAATACAGCAGATAGGTAGAGAGGTACAGGTATATAGAGAGAAATACAATAGGTAAGTAGGTAGGTAGGTAGGTAGGTAGGTAGATAGATAGAGGGAGAGAGGGAAGAATACAGTAGGTAGGTAGGTAGGTGAATACAGAGAGAGGGGGAAATATGGTAGGTAGGTAGGTAGGTAGGTAGGTAGAGGGATAGAGGGGAGAAATACAGTAGGTAGGTAGGTACAGGGATATATAGAGGGAGAAATACAGTAATAATAATAATAATAATAATAATTTAATTTTATATCCCGCTCTCTCTCCCCAAGGGGACTTGAGGCGGGGCACAGGCAATTAAAATACAAATAAGAACACAACAAATACAAAATACAAACTACAAAATTAAAAATGAATTAAACTATTCCTGCGCTAAAATCCATAAACTAAACTAAGGTAGGTAGGTAGGTAGGTAGGTAGGTAGGTAAGTACAGGGATAGATAGAGAGGGAGAAATACAGTAGGTAGGTAGATAAATAGAGGGATAGATAGAGAGTAAGAAATACAGTAGGTAGATAGGTAGGCAGGTACAGGGATAGATAGGGAGAAATACAATAGGTATTTCATGTGCAAGGTACACAAATGTAAAATGTACCCACTGATCATGTTTTCCCTGTAGCCCCGCCCATCAGGCTGCTTTTCAACTGTCATTGTTGGAAGAGGCCTCATATGGAGGCCTCTTAGGGCCAAAAGAAGGCACTGAGATAGCAAACTCCCAGGTGGCCCATAGAGAGAGGGGGGGGAGAAATACAGTTTAATAAAAGAGGGACTAGGGGAGACATGATAGCAGCCTTCCAATATCTCAGGGGTTGCCACAAAGAAGAGGAAGTCAAGCTATTCTCCAAAGCACCAGAGGGCAGAACAAGAAGCAATGGGTGGAAACTAATCAAGGGGAGAAGCAACTTAGAACTGAGGAGGAATTTCCTGACAGAACAATTAACCAATGGAACAGAAGTTGCCTCCAGAAGTTGTGAATGCCCCAACACTGGAAGTCTTTAAGAAGATGTTGGATAGCCATTTGCCTGAAATGGTATAGGGCTTCCTGCCTAGGCAGGGAGTTGGACTAGATGACCTCCAAAGTCCCTTCCAACTCTGCTATTGTATTATTGTATTACAGTAGGTAGGTAGGTAGACAGAGGGAGAAAGGAAGAAATACGGTAGGTAGGTAGAGGGATAGATAGAGAAGGAGAAATACAGTATGTAGGTAGGTAGAGGGATAGATAGAGAGGGAGAAATACAGTAGGTAGGTAAGTAGAGGGAGAAAGGAAGAAATACAGTAGGTAGGTAGGTAGGTAAGTAGAGGAATAGATAGAGAAGGAGAAATACAGTATGTAGGTAGGTAGAGGGAGAAAGGAAGAAATACAGTAGGTAGGTAAGTAGAGGGATAGACAGAGAGGGAGAAATACCGTAGGTAGGTAGGTAGGTAGGTAGGTAGGTAGGTAGGTAGGTAGGTAGGAGGTAGGTAGGTAGGTGTATAGATAGATAGGGAGAAATACAGTAGGTAGGTCGTTAGGTAGGTAGAGGAATAGAGAGAGAGGGAGAAATACAGTAGGTAGGTGGGTAGATAGAGGGAGAAAGGAAGAAATACAGTAGGTAGGTAGGTAGAGGGATAGATAGAGAGGGAGAAATACAGTAGGTAGGTAGGCAGAGGGATTGATAGAGAGGGAGAAATACAGGAGCGGGTTATAAATGTGAAAAATAAATAAATAAATAAATATTGGGGGTTATATAGTGGTTGTGTGCATGTGTGCAGGTGTAGATCTACACACAGATTGGTTGGCTATTTAACCAGACTGGGCCACAGCAACGCGTGGCCAGGTATATCTAGTAGAACAATACAAATGATGTTATTTGTGCCATTTCAATTTGGGTTTCCCATCAAACTTCAAAATGAAGCAGTTGTTTCCAGCTGTCTGTTGCTTTTACTTCCCAGTAATGTCTCTGAATACATTTGGGATCAAATGTTCTAAGAAATTAAGGCTAGTATTTCATCCTGGAAAAAATTCTTCATTCAATCGTAACTATTATGACTGAAAATAAAATAAACTAGGCATATCATACATGAAATGCCAGAATAATTTTGGTTTGGATGGGGAAGAAGTCCCTGTGTGCATTACGGTTTCTACTGCTAATTTATGGAATAATTAGGATCCCATATAAAACTCCAAGTGCTGCGCAACGGAGTGACCTCCTGTTCCTGCCCTCCCCAGGCAATTCGAAAGCATGCAAATCCAAGTAGATTAATAGGTGGGAAGGTAAAAGTGTTCTGTGCGTCTTTGGCGTACAGCCATGATAGCAACATGACCATGGAAAATGTCTTCAACAACACTGGCTCCCTTGGCCAAGAAATGGAGATGAGGTCTGTACCCTAAAATCGGACATGACCGGACAGGGAAACCTTTACCTTTATAAAGTGAACTAGAATATATGTAAGAGAAAATAGCATCTCCTTGCCATATTTATTCTTCAAATTTGTCATACTCATTTATAACAGCACTCAGCCAGATCATTTATTTAAAGTAGTGGAACTACATTATTTTCTAATGTATGTGTTATTAAGCTATTAATTACGAGACAGTTCAACCATCAAATATGCATGATCATGCACAGGCAAAAATTAGTATCGCAGACAAAGCCAAATTTAGATAACAACCACGATGCACATAATGAATACAGTTCTCATAGATCACATTTAAAACAAGAAAGCCATGAGAAGCTGCAATCATGTACCAAACAGTACATGCGATCATGTACAAATATAGATTACCAAAAGTAATCTATGACCTTGTTTCTACCCCAAGAATGGTACCTTCAGGGTGATGCAGATGGGAAAGAACACCAACTGCAAAACAATAGTAATTACTGTATTCAAAGTAACAGAAATATCTACTACTTAAACTAAGTTATAAGCAAACCTCACATTATGATCCTGAGCCTTTTTAAGAGTAAGCCTTGCATAATTTAGCAGGGTACACTTCTGAACATGAATGCACAGAAGTTGTTAATTCATTCAAACCTTTTTGAATGCATATACACGGGTCAGCTTTATTCAACTAATTTTATTTCCAGGTATCTATATATTGGACTGTATCCAAAATATATTTTATTGATGAACTCATCATATGAATGCAAGAATGACAAACCATTCTGTCCTCATTAGTAAAACAAATGGGCAAAGTTCTAAGATTTGTATGAATGAGTAAAAATACAGGGAATCAATTAATTTTAGAATAACTCAACTTCTACGCATCATTTTTTGGTCCTGATTCTCCTTTTTTGGGGGGTGTTTTTGACAATAAACCATCAATTTACTGGACTTAATATAGCAGACTTTGAATCACTGACAAAATCTGCTTCAGTACATGAATAAAGCCTGGTTCAAATTTAAAAGGCATTCTGCTTTAACAAACACCTCTTCCCCTCATTAAATGTTAAATTGAGGTTTTACTGTATTTCTTACTGAGATCTCATATGCATGTATTTGTTACTAATCAAATGGCTGAACCCCATAAGAAGGAAAGCTAGTGGTTTCCAGAAGGCCCTCTGGTCTTCACACCTTGGACTTGCCTTGTGTTCTGGGGCAATGGCTAAATTGCCCCAGTTGTACCACCTATTTTGTAGGTACAGCCTCATCCTTCCTCTAACTATGATAGGTGGGCGGGCAAGGGCCCACCCACCTATCATAGTGTAATTTTTAAAAAAATTAAAAATACAACTTTTATAAGATTAATTCTATAATTTTCCTTAGCTAGACAGCTTCAAGGCATAGGACTATAGGCCCAGTCCTTTTTCCCCATAAATAAATAAATAGCTTTTCTAATATAGTTTTTTTGAAGCAACGGTTCTAGTGTTTCGCTTACTTTCATGTTAATCAAAGGTATCAAAGGAGATAGTAACTCCAACCCTATCTAGCCTCCATTTCTGGGTTTGTTCCAAATGAACTATGTTTCGTTCTTAAAAACACTATTTCGTTCTTAAAAACACTATTTCTAGCACAGGCGGTACTGAGGGAAGATGCTGACTATGAATGGCAGAATTTGAAGCCTGCACATTCAGAAAAATTTTATATACACTCATAAATAAAGATTCATATATAAACTCAATTCTTTCCCACAGGTTTATTTTACTTTTTTTTAAATCTGTGTTAGGTAAAAGAGCACTTTATGGGGAGTTTTTTTTTGCAAAAGAAAAAAGAATCTTAAGTATAAGGTCTACCTGACATAACATCTACAGAACTGAGAAAACTAAAACCAAAGAATTGGCTTCTATTAGACCAAGAACAAAAGGCATTATCAGAACATATAAGCAGGTGAAGGATAGCACCATTAGCTAGAAGAGGTACCTCTAGCACTTGTTCTGTATTTGTGTATGACAGTAACATTTTTAAATTTTCATTTTTACAGTTGCCCATCTCAACAAGTGACTCTGGATGGTGTACATTGTACATTTTCTCATGTGTGCTATATATTTATTGCATCGCTGCTGTAAGATTCTTTTACTGTTTTGAAACAAAGTGCTGAATTATATTTTAGAAAATCTATGATATAAAGAAGTACTTTTTGAAAACCCACATGCATTCTTTCACTGATGGTGGTACAGGTAGTCTTCGCTTAACAACAGTTAACTGGGACCAGAATTTTTATTATAAAGCAACATGGTAAAGCACAATATCATATGACTACATTGCTTAGCAATGCAATCCTGGCAGTTTCTGTTGCCATTGTTAAGCAAGGATCACAGGTCATTAGGTAAAGAATTCTTTGCAACCGTTTCCAGCAAGCAAAAATCACTGGGGAAACTGGTAGGAAGTTGCAAGTCCTAAATGTTTACAAGCAGGCTGGCAAACAGGTAAGTGGCTGCTGCCAGGTGGGTAGAATTTGCAAATGACTGGTGAGCCATGGCAGAACTAAGAATGGTTGTTGCTTGGCTGGAAAGGCTGTGCAAGTGGTCAATGAGGCCAGTGTAGCTGGGTTAGGGATGGTTCCTGCCAGGTGAGGGAGACTTACGGAAGAGACTTGCAACCTTCTAGCTTCCTCATTGACATTGCTTGAGGGAAGCCAACAGGGAAGGTTTCAAATGGTGATCCTGTGACTGTGGAATGCTGCAACCCTATTAAGTACAATTCAGATTGCAATCATGTGACTGTATAAGTATTAGAATGGCTGGAACTTTGAGGACCAATCACAACACTTGCCCCTGTGGAGAGGGCGCGCAATTTGGGTGTCCTCCTGGATTCCCGGCTGACTATGGAGGACCATGTGGCAGCCGTGGCCAGGGGGGTGTTTCATCAGATGTGCCTGATGTGCCAATTGCGCCCCTTACTGGACCGGGCTGCCCTTCGCACAGTCACTCAAGCACTCGTGACATCCCGGCTCGACTACTGCAACGCTCTCTACATGGGGCTTCCCTTGAGGTGCACTCGAAAGCTACAGCTAGTCCAGAATGCAGCCGTGCGGGTAATAACGGGAGCTCCGAGATACTCCCATATAACACCTATCCTGCGCAAGTTGCACTGGCTTCCTGTGGTCTTTCGGGTGCGCTTCAAGGTTTTGACGACCATCTTTAAATTGCTCCATGGCTCGGGGCCTAGTTATATGCGAGACCGTCTCCTGCCCCATACATCCCTATGGCCAATCTGCTCCCACAGAGAGGGCCTTCTCAGGGTGCCATCGGCCGGGCAATGCCGTCTGGCGATACCCAGGGGAAGAGCCTTCTCTGTGGCAGGCCCTGCCCTTTGGAACGACCTCCCCCCTGAACTTCGTACCATCTCGGACCTCCGCCTCTTCCGCCAGTGTCTAAAGACACATCTTTTTCAGCAAGCCAGCCTAGCCTAACCTCCCGCTGGGGCTATTTTAGATTGGGGTTTTTAATCTGGTTTTTAGCATAGGATTGTTTCTAGTAATTTAATATACTTTTAAATTTTGTATATTCTGTCTTATATGCTTGTAAATTCCTGTGCGCCGCCCTGGGTCCCTCGTGGAGAAGGGCAAGATATAAATCGAATTAAAATTAAAAAAATTAAAAAAAATTAATTTTCCCAATTTCCCTGGGTTTTTTTGGGAGAAGGTGCGGGGTATAAATTTGAATAAAATAAAATAAATAAAAATAAAAATAAATTTAAATTTAAATAAATAAATAAATAAATTTAAATTTAAAAATAAAAATAAATAAAAATAAATTTATTTTCCCATTGTTCAATTTGTCCCTCAATCCTTTGGATTCTTTGTTCCCTTCCTGCTTTTCCTACTCTCAAGTCTTTCTTACTTTTAGCTTTCCAAGTTTGAGTTGTTTTAAAATCTGACCAAAAAAGACCAACTGGAAGAGAATAAGTAAAGTAAAAAAGTAAAGTAAAAAAGTAAAGTAACCAATTTAAGAAAATAAAAAAACTCAGCAAATTTCTGCTCTCCAGCTCATGCATCAGAAGATACTGTGAAAAAAGTTTGTGCTTTTCAGTTAGAGTTCCTTCTCTATCAGCATTTAAGGGTAAAACATTTGGTTTGACTTCTTATCAAGATAAATATGTAAAATTGGGAAAGGAGATGAGTGGTTATGATGGAGAGAGTGTGAAAGCTTTGGAACAATTGTTCTTGAAATTGTATGCTGTGTGAGCTGTATACTGCATGGGCAGTTCAAGGGATGTTTTTGGAGTGGCACTTGCCCAAAGGGAAGTTGAAATTGCTGAAGTTGGATTGCTTGACTCAATTCAGATTTTTTGGGCTGAAGACCTGTGCTGGAGGATGGCAGGGCATGCTGTTTTATGATGTTGACCATGCCTACTGTGACAATCATGTTTGACACATTTGTGATTTAGGTCGTGTGTGTCAAACTCAATTTCAAAAAGGGCCACATCAGGGCTGTGGTTGAGCTCAGGGAAATGGGTGTGGCCTCTTCACACTGGGTAGACTGCTGAAGCTACACTGGCCTCCGCTTTGGGTAGACCAGGATGGCCCTATGAGCCGGATTTGACCACATCTGGCTTACAGGCCTTGAGTTTGACATCCCTGATGCAAGTGGGTTTTTTTAAAATTGGCGACAGCTTTCTCAGATTGGTCGGGCTGTTCCTGAGTGATCTGCTACTGAAATAACCTGTTTAGGCTGCTTCCTGGAGGAGTGGGCTGGAGGACAGGCTAAGATGGAAGATGTTTACAAAGCTCACCATCTGTTTTGTTGTGGGATGTTGTGGGCTTTGGAAGTGTGGGCAGTGCCAGGCAAGGGGGAGGTTGCAGTAGAGTGGGAGACTATTGTGAACTCCCCTACCCTGCATAGGCCTTTTACCTAATTAATGATTTAATCATTGATGTGAGGGACTTCCTGACATGGTATCACCGAGACCTGGTTAGGCCAAGAAGGGGAGCAAGTCCATTTGCAGATATGCCCAGCTGGGTTTTGGGCATATCATGAGCTGGGGCAGGAGTGGTGAATGTCATCCAGGCATTTCTTACAGCCTTCAGCCATGCATTACAGGTCATCAGATGTGAGGTACTGTTCATTAAATTGGGCTCTAGGAATCAGTCACAATTGCAGCTGTTGTACCAGCCTCGCTGCAGCACAGTAACTTTCCTGCTTGAGTTTCTTGACTAAATTGTAGTGGGAGTGGGAACTGAAATGGCTCAGGGGTGCATGGTCACCATAATGACTATGGGTCTATCCCAGAGCCTGACAAGGAACAATAGCCAATGCACACACTGAATCTGTTGTAGCAATGGCTATGCGATCTGGATTTGAGGGAGCTTTTAGTATCTCCCTTGTTAAGATTAGATGACATCTGATTACCGTGGGTTTCTTCAGCTCTACTATCCACTGCAGGGAAGCTGGACCCATTAGATGGGAACTGTTTTTATATATTGGTTTTGTTTGTAAGCTGCCCAAGTCATGCTTTTGTGAGGTTGGCAGCCATACAAATATGAAAGATAGGAGAAGGCCAGGCAAGTTGAGGCGAGATGAGATAAGTCGAGTGAGTTGCCAAGCATCCAAAATGTGGTCAGGAAACCACTCGGCGGGGGTAACAGTTTTCCAAATTAGTTTTACAAGTCCTACAGCACCTATTCCAAGGTCATCATAACTCTGAATGGTCATAAAATGACCAGTCATAAGTATTATCTGTAGTAAAACTTTCATTAATACCATAATTCAGGGAGGGGGGTGGGTTTAGACAGGTAGAGACAGGGGGTATTAATGAAAGTAAGGGCCGGACCAGCAGGCGGCGGAGGGAGGCGGAAGGATCCGACAGGAGGGGGGAAACACGAGTCGTTCCGATGGAGGGCCGACCGATCCAGAGGGTCGTGGGGAGAGGCAGGTCCGAGGGGAGACAAGTTCCATCCTCCCGGTTGGAGGCACGTAGCCGTTGGCTTCAAACGGTCAAGTGCCACAACCCCCGCAGGCTAGGTGGTCAGGGAGTACAGAGCCAGGGCCTACGGCTGATGTTTTGCAACGCCAGGTCCGTTGTCAACAAAGCCCCCCTCATTAATGACCTTGTGTCAGAGGGGGGGCCGGACCTGGTTGGGATTGCGGAGACCTGGTTGGGCCACGAGGGAGGACTTCCCCTCGTTGAAATCTGCCCACCAGGTTACCGCGCTTTTCATCAGCCCCGGGCCCTGGGTAGGGGCGGTGGGGTAGCGGTCATTGTGAAAGAAGGTCTTGAGCCGAGAGAAACCATTGTGCCACAGACCACCGGTTGTGAGTCCCTCTGCGTGAAGTGGGGCCTAGGGAGGCAGTTGGGCTTGCTGGTTGTATACCTGGCTCCTCGCTATGCAGCAGCAGCCCTGCCCGAGCTCCTAGAGGTGATCGCTACGGTGGCAATTGAGACCCCCAGACTTTTAGTCATGGGGGACTTCAACTTGCCAACGGTTGGCGTATCATCCGAGGTAGCTCGGGAGTTCATGGCTTCCATGACGGCCATGGACCTGACCCAAGTAATTCAAGGCCCCACCCACGAGGGTGGACACACACCGGATCTCATCTTTGTCTCTGGCCAATGGACGAGTGATCTGGGTATAGGGGATATAGTCATCACGCCCTTGTCATGGTCAGACCACTCACTTCTCCAGCTCGACTTTCCGACCGCTGCTCCCCTCCGCGGGGAGGCGGAACCTGAGTCACCAATCTGGTTCCGCCCCAGGCGCCTGATGGACCCAGATGGGTTCCAGGCGGCGCTTGGGCCACTTCCTGTACCCCTGACCCGCGCCCCGATGGAGGACCTCGTGGCCGCATGGAATATTGCGACCACGGGAGCCTTGGATCGGGTCGCGCCCTTGCGGCCTCTCCTGTGGCGCCGAGCCACCCTGGCTCCTTGGTTTACCGAGGAGCTAAGGGTGATGAAACGCCACAAGAGATTCCTAGAGAGAAGATGGAGGGCTACCCGCTCTGAATCTGACCGGACACAGGTAAGAGCCCATTTACGGACTTACATTGTGGCGCTGAGAGTGGCCAAACGCCATCATTGTGCCACTCTCATAGCATCCGCAGATAACCGCCCTGCCGCCCTGTTTAGGGTGACCCGCTCCCTCCTTCAACAGAGGGTGCGGGAAGCCCCGTTACAGGGTAGAGCAGAGGAATTTGTGTCTTATCTGCAGGAGAAAACCGCTCAGATACAGAATGAGTTGGCCCCCATTGCTGGTCCAGTGGAATGCCACGAGGCGGATCTTGTTTGGGAGGAGTTTGACTCCGTTGCTTCCGATGATATGGACAGGTTACGTGGGCGACTGCGAGCCACCACATGTTTATTGGACCCATGTCCCTCCTGGCTTGTACTGGCATCCTGGGAGGTGACACGAGGCTGGCTCCAAGAGGTTATCAACGCATCCTTAAGTGAGGGTTCCTTGCCTGCTTCCCTAAAAGAGGCCATGGTGAGGCCCCTCCTTAAGAAGCCCTCTTTGGATCCAGCTCTTTTAAATAACTACCGTCCAGTCTCCAACCTTCCCTTTTTGGCGAAGGTTGTTGAGAGTATGGTGGCACAACAGTTTCCCCGTCACCTGGAGGAAGTTGATTATCTAGACCCACGCCAGTCCGGCTTTCAGCCCGGGCATAGCACCGAGACGGCATTGGTCGCGTTGGTCGATGATCTCTGGAGGGCCAGAGATGGGGGTTGTTCCTCCATCCTGGTCCTATTAGACCTCTCGGCGGCTTTCGATACCATCGACCATGGTATCCTATTGCATCGGCTGGGGGGGTTGGGGGTGGGAGGCACCGTTTTACGGTGGTTCTCCTCCTACCTCTCTGGCCAATCGCAATTTGTGTTGGCAGGAGGGCAGAGGTCGACCTCGAGACCCCTCACATGTGGGGTGCCTCAGGGGTCGGTCCTCTCGCCCCTCCTGTTCAACACATATATGAAGCCGCTGGGCGAGATCATCCGTGGTTTTGGGGTAGAGTATCATCTCTACGCTGATGATACTCAGCTGTATATATCTACCCCAAACCACCCCAACGATGCCGTAGCGGTGATGTGCCAGTGCCTGGAAGCCGTGCGGATCTGGATGGGAAGTAACGGACTCAGGCTCAACCCGACCAAGACCGAGTGGCTGTGGTTTCCGGCTGCCCGATTCAACCAGATGATTCCATCTCTGGCCATAGGGGGCGAACATCTTGCCCCTGTGGATGGGGCGCGCAACTTGGGTGTCCTCCTGGATACCCGGCTGTCCATGGAAGATCAAGTGACAGCCGTGGCCAGGAGGGCGTTTTACCAGGTTCGCCTGGTACGCCAGTTGCGCCCCCTATTGGATCGGGACGCCCTTCGCACAGTCACTCATGCTCTCGTGACATCCCGACTGGATTATTGCAACTCTCTCTACATGGGGCTCCCCTTGAGGTGCACCCGGAGCCGGAGGCTTCAGTTGGTCCAGAACGCAGCCGCGCGAGCAATTATGGGCACCTCTAGGTTTGCCCACGTAACACCGCTCTTGCGCGAGCTGCACTGGCTACCTGTCGTCTTCCGGGTGCGCTTCAAGGTGTTAATTATCATCTTCAAAGCGCTCCATGGCTCCGGACCTAGCTACCTGCGGGATCGGATCCTGCCCCATACATCCTCACGGCCGATTCGCTCCCACAGAGAGGGACTTCTCCGGGTGCCGTCCACTAGACTTTGTCAGCGGGCGACGCCCAGGGGAAGGGCCTTCTCTGTGGCGGGCCCAGCCCTCTGGAATGACCTTCCCCCCGATATCAGGACAACCACGGACCTCCGCTCCTTCCGCTTAAAATTAAAGACACACTTTTTTCGCCTGTCCGGCCTTGGGTAGTCTCTTTTTAGGTTAGGGTTTTAGGGGTAATTTTTAGTTTAGTTTATGGGTTTTAGCGCAGGATCAATTTAATTCACTTTTAATTTTGTATTTTGTATTTTGTATTTGTCGAGGGTCTTATTTGTATTTTTAATTGCCTGTGCCCCGCCTCGAGTCCCCTTGGGGAGAGAGAGCGGGATATAAAATTAAATTATTATTATTATTATTATAATTCTGACCTAGTACTTATCAAATTCACAAAACACACTCATATGATTATTTATTACAATAAAATTATCCAACTAAAACATTAACTGGATGAAGCTAAATCTTCATCTGAAAATTGAGGTTTTACAAAACTGAAACTTATCTATAGTTTTTTTAAAATACAGAACTGACAAGCTCTCTAGAGACAAATATGTTTGTTAATACTATGTAAAGGCCCAAATTTTTCATTTTTGCTATAAAAAAAAAAAGGTAACTGACAAATCTTAAGGAAATAAATCTAGCAGTATTATCCAAGAATAAAAAGTTGCTGAATCTGTCCAACTGTGATATATCCCAATGAGAATCTATTCAGAAGTAGGTCTTCCCGAATTCAGCAACTTGCTCTTGCAAAAAAACAAAAAACAAAAACAAAACAAAAAAACCCTACAGAATTGCATACTTAAGAATCATATATGAGCAGACTGAAGGTTTCTAATACCAGATTAAAAATGATTGCATTGCTCCCATTATCTAAAGTAGCTAAAATAATTATATTTATAAACATTAGTTAAGGCATAAAAATTGCAAAACCAGCATTGCATGATTAAAGTTACCAACTGGATGCCACTTGGAACCAACAAGTTATCAACAATACATTAAAAAAAAAAAATTAATTTCCAACATCATTTTTAAAAAATGCAAATACAGCATGCTACAAATCAAAGCCTCCATCTCCAGTATTACATTTTATTCCAAGAATGCCCATAAGCTCAAAAGAGATCTGGCCATCTAGAAAGTATATGTAATTATGTCATAGGAGCATGAATGAGTTCAACAACTTAGTTTACTATTGTTCTGTCTGCGAGATGTGGTTTGATGTGCACAATTAAATGCTAAGTTATGTACCTTCAAGACCTTCTTTTTATAGATTGTTCTCTGTTTCTATCACTAAGATCCAAACTTCGAAGTTTAAACTATGAGGAAGGAAGACTATCTGGAAAATGGCCTTTGATCCTTCTATGGGATTTGAATTTTCAAAGGAAAAAATTATTATCAAGTATCAAAAAAGGAAAATCTGATTTTAACAAGAATCATCTAGAGAAAATATGGTGGGAAGAGAATATTAAGAAAATGTAAACACTTATTAAAGGAAGGAAGAAGAGGAGGGAGATGCAACATTTTTAACAACAGATAATCCAGAAGGGGCTTATGTTCTTATGTGGGGACATCAATCAAATTTGTGGGTTAAAAAAATCCAAAAGCCCCAAATTGGGTAATACATTTATTAGGACTAGCCATAACGAAACAATAAAGTGTGCAAGTTTTAAATTTCAAGGATTTGTCTCTTTGCTATATTTTGTTAAATATTAGAAACAGTCTAGATGACCTCCAAGGTCCCTTCCAACTCTGCTATTGTATTGTATTGAGAGACAGAAATACAGTAGGTAGGTAGGGAGAGAGAGAGAGTGTGTGTGTGTAGGTAGGTAGGTAGAATGATAGAGAGAGAAATAGAAAGAGAGAGAGAAATACAGTAGGTAGGTAGGGAGAGAGAGAGAGTGTGTGTAGGTAGGTAGGTAGATAGGTAGAAGGATGAGAGAGAAATAGAGAGAGAGAAATAGAGAAAGAAATACAGTAGGTAGGGAGAGAGAGTGTGTGTGTAGGTAGGTAGGTAGGTGAGAGAGAGAGAGAGAGAGAGAGAGAGAGAGAGAGAGAGAGAGAGAGAAATACAGTAGGTAGGTAGACAGAGATATTAGGTAAGTAGGTTGATGTTTTCAGGTGTATTTATCCATGTCCTGGAGAAGAAAATTGCTGACAAACTTTAAGACTTCATTTCTGCTGGCACAGAAACAGTTAAAGAGCCTTCCGAAAGGGGGGGGAAGCCTTTTCACTCGGCAAACCTTCAAAACAGCCCATTTCTCTGTGAAAATGGGGTCTTTTTTTTCAAATAAAAAGCATAACTAGCCTTGGGGGGTCTTGCAGAGTGCTCGGGGTGTGTGTGTCAAAGTGAGCAAAAAACCCGCCCCGTTTCTCGCAAAATCGGGCCATTTTTGTGTCCAATAAATTGCATGCATAGCCCTATGGAGGCTTACAGAGTGCTGCTGGGGGCTGGGGAAGGGGGAAACGGCCCGTTTGAGACTAATTTCTGCCCTCCCCAGCTCCCTGAAGCTCTCTGGAAGCCTCCATAAGACTAGGCACAGACAGCTTGGTAAAGGGGGCGGGGTTCCAGGAGGCAAAAAATGCTGTATTTGATGTATAAGGCGCACCCAGATTTTCAGCCCCTTTTTAGAGGAAAAAAGGTGCGTCTTATACTCCGAAAAATATGGTACGTCTATTTTGACTTTTCCCCATAGGTTATAGTTTTATGATTCCAGTCTTGCACGAGTGCTTGTTAGGGTTTTAGTTTAACATAAAACTATAATGCAGTATAGTTCTGCACGTTTAAAGAATCAGCATTTATCCTGGCTATTTTTAAATGCATGCATTTATCACCTATAAAAACTGAATATTGTAAATATAAAAACTGAATATTGTAAAATGTAACAATTCATCCAGTACAGAACTCAGCAACACCAAAATAGTAAGAAGTGCAGCTGAGTCAACTGAGGACAAAACTTCCTCAACCCATCTGCCTGGCGTTACTAGTGAAATGCTGGCACTTAACCACTTTGGCTCTAAATCTATTACTAGCAAGTTGGAAACTGTGACCTCTCCTACAATGCGTTAGACTGTGCAGAAAACCATATTTCAAGGCCAAATTGTGTTTTGGAACACCTTTGAGCAGCTGCATCTTTCCTGGGATTTGTATAGCTATCCTCTGCAATTAAGAAGTGATCCTGTAGAAAGGCAATTCTGATTTTATTTATTAATCAATATAAAATATATTCTTAACCACTGTACATGTATGCCCACACATGCCCTGAATCATCTTTTGTCCTTTGAATCCTAGTTGCTGTAAATCTCTACTATACATAATAATCAATGCAGTTTATATGCTACTTATATTATATAATGTTAGATATAATACAAAATGTTCCTTGGTCATACTCAAACCACATCTATATTCCAAAATATCAGAATGAATCTTATCAAGTTGCTGACAAAGCTACTTGAGTTCAGAAGATAGTGGTTTTATACAAAAAAAGTAATGACATAGTATGACTCCTTGTGAAACCAAGTAGCATGCAAGCAATTATGAGAGATGTTATATTTGAATAAAGCCTAAACACTTGGATTGGTTTTTTTTCCAATTTCCATTAAAAAAGTAGACTGCTAATAAAATCAGAAATCTAAATTGTGATTATTTTAATATTTGAACTGAAGGTTTTGTGTGACCTTAACAAATAGGGATTTAGAAATATCTCAATAAAATCAAATCACACGAATGCCAAACAACTTTTTTCTACCTGATTTTCCAATGTAAATATTAAACTTTGTTTTACTTAACATTCATTGTAATGTATGTTATTGTAAGAACTAAGGGGAAAGTTTAATTTTTACTATGTAAAGTAAGTCTAAGTTTTCAGCAATCTAGTTAATTCAGAGAAAGTTACTGTAACTCTACTTTCCTTTCAGTAGCTTCACTGTACCTTAAAACCAAGTAATATTAAGTTCAGCAAAATCAGCAGGCAATCTTCAGTTCCTTTAAACATTTTTGTGGTACCAAGAATAATTTTTTTACTCATTGTAAAATCTAGTTTCAAGTTCCACTATTTCAAAGTGGAAAGTACATGAAAACTATAGTATAAACACAAAACAAATTATCTGTAAACTTAAAACTCCATCTCATTTTGCATCTTTCATTACCTTGCCCACGATAGACATAACCATCCATACAAACCTGAAGTGTTGCTTATAAATCATAGATTACTTAATTTAGTGCAATAATACTGATTTGTCATCTGTTGCTATTCTCATATTCTAGCATTTCCTTTACATTTTTTATCCTAGAAATGCACTTTCTTAATACATCACCAAGTGGATTAATTCAGTGAGGTTGTTCTGTGTAAAAATCTTTACCTCTGTATTGTAATCTCCATATCACAATAAGAAAAGCTAATTGGCTCAACTAACTCTTCAGCCAAGGATTTTGTAATGGATTATACCTGTTACTACAGAGAAAGGCAAGGAGATTCTAATATTATTCAATGAATATTTTAGATGTTTCTAGTTTTTTAATCTAATTCACATCTGCAACCTTAAAAGAAATTAGTAATCAGAACAGGTAATACTGAGCAAGATAGACCAATGTTTAGGAAACAGTTTCATGTCTACAGATGTAAATAAATCACAATGAAATTAAATAGCCTAGTTTAGATCTGGCTTAGAAATCTTGCTTTGTATTAAGATTTAAGGAGCAACTTTATTATATAAATTGTAGATTCCATAACTAAAAGGGAAAATTATCAGCATTTATGAAGACAATAATAGTAAGTCAATGCAGAAGAGCATAGAACTTCTGATTGAATTGGAAGTTCTATGCTCTGAATCTTAGCAACCACAGAGATATTCTTCAGGATGATCTGTCCCTAACCTGGTCCATTAACTCAACGGTGCTGCTAATCATCCTCTTCTCTTTCCTTCTACCTTTCCCAGCACTAGACCTTTCTATAAAGAACTAGGTCTTCACATAATGTGTGAAAGTAACATAATTAGTGTAATATAATGGGAAAGACCTTGTGAGACAAGGCAAAGAAATGAGACCAAGGGAACATCAAATAAAAGCCCTGAAGAGGAATGTGAGTGGGGCAAGAGCCCACAACAGACCCTACCTACCGTATTTTTTGGAGTATAAGACGCACCCAGGTTTTGAAGAGGCAAATTTAAAAAAAAAATAGGTAGGTAGATAGAGGGATAGAGAGAGAAATAGAGAGAGAGAAATACAGTAGGTAGGGAGAGAGAGAGAGTAGGTTGGTAGGTAGAGGGATAGAGAGAGAAAAATAGAGAGAAATACAGTAGATAGGTAGGGGAAGAGAGAAAGAAGGTAGGTAGATAGGTAGATAGAGAGGGGGGGAGATAGAAAGAGAGTAGGTAGGTAGGTAGATGTTTCCAGGTGCATTTATCCATGTGCTGGAGAAGGAAATTGCTGTAGCACCTAAAACGTAGTATCTGCTGGGACAGTACTTGATCAATGTAATTCTCACCAACCACTCTAACTAAACAGCTTTCCGAAAGGGAAAAAAAAGTTTTTGCACTCTGCAAACCTCCCCAAAATGGCCCATTTTTTTCGTGAAAACAGGCCCATTTTTTTTTCAAATAAAAGGCATGAATAGCCTTGGGGGGCTTGCAGAGTACTGGGGGGGGGAGGGCAAAACAAGCAAAAAACAGCCCATTTTTCATGAAAACAGGCCATTTTTTTGTCAAAAAAAGTCCATGCATAGCCTTATGGAGGCTTATAGAGTGCTGCTGGGGGCTGGGGAAACAGTTTTTTGCTCATTTCTGCCCTCCCCAGTCCCCCAGAGGCTGTCTGAAAGCCTCCATACCGCTAGGCATGGCCATTTCGGTGAAGGGACGGGGCTTCAGGAGGCAAAAAATGCTGTATTCAGAGTATATCTGCGGGATCGGATCCTGCCTCACACATCCTCACGGCCGATTCGCTCCCACAGAGAGGGACTTCTCCGGGTGCCGTCCACTAGACTCTGTCAGCGGGCGACGCCCAGGGGAAGGTCTCTCTCTGTGGCGGGCCCAGCCCTCTGGAACGACCTCCCCCCCGACATTAGGACCACCACGGACCTCCGCTCCTTCCCTCTTAAACTAAAAACACACTTCTTCTGCCTTGCCGGCCTGGGATAGTTACTCCTGTTTTGGGTTTATTGGGGATTTTTAGTTTAGTTAGTTTTAATGGGTATTTTAGCACAGGTATTGTTTAATTTATTTTTAATATGAAATGTTGTATATAGTTATTGTTTTTATTCTCCCTGTGCACCGCCCCGAGTCCCTGTGGGGAGAGGGTGCGGTTTATAAGTATTAAAATTGAAATTGAATTGAAATTGAATAAGACACACCGAGATTTTCAGCCTCTTTTTAGAGGGAAAAAAGGTACCCCGAAAAATACGGTAGTTTTTTGGGCTATAAAGGACACAGGGAATGCAATTTCAAACTTCCAAGATTTGGCTAATACAGCTTTACAATAAATTAGAATTAGCTCATTTGGTTGTGTTTCAGGTCTACCTCACAAGGCTGACATTTGTGCCTTGAGTGAGAATTCCGGGTTGATTTGTTCAATGGTTCACTTGTTTGGTTTCTTGACTGTCCATTCAAAACAATTCTGTGAGTGACCTGCATCTTTGGCACAGGAAAAATGATTGTAAAAAACAGAGCTGATTCCAGTATGTCCAAAACTGTACTCAGTAGTGCAATAGATAAAAACATGCAACTTCATGTGCTCATATACAACAATTATAGCCTGAAGGAATCTATGGCCAGAACCTCACCAGCTTAAGGTTACACATACACCTTTGCCCATCTATCATACATAGAACAGCTTCCAGGTACTGTACAACATTCTTCATATTCTAAGTTTAGTGGCATAACTATGAATAACAAAACCAGTTAACGGGAATCCCTGTCCATCAGAAAAAGGTGCCAGCAAATCTGTAACAGAACTCTACTGATTAGTGAAATTTGAAGTAGTTTTCAGATATATGTTCAGAAGAAAAAAATCTGCTCATTTCCCCCCCAAGTATTTGCTTGTAATTGTCTCCATCCTTGACCATCAAGGCCATAAAACAAAAATTTCTCTCATCAAATAAGGATAAAATTCTGAAAACATATTTTTCTATGCAAATATTCAATATGTTATTTAATTCATCTTTTGCCCTAATTCCCCAGACCCTGAACTGTAGTTTAAGGCACTCATCTGCTACATCTTTAACTTGCAAAATGATGAAGGGAGGAATTCCTAGTGCTTTGAGCCATACATTTTACTATTCCCTCCCAGTTAAGAGGATCGTTAAAATTATTAATGTATCGGTTCCCTCTTTGAAGTGGCAAAGCCTTTGCAAGACTTAGACGAGAGAGCTAGGGCAAGAATTTACCACCTGGCTTTCTGAGCTTTCTGGAATCACCACCACCCAAATTATAAAAACTAAAAACGGGGGGGGGGGGATTGCTCCGTATAAGTAATACCGCATACCGTATTTAGCTACTTAGATAAATCTCCCCAAGGAATCCGGAAAACTACTCATTTCGCAGCCCTCCAACTGGCCTTTGCAGAATAAAACCGAGCGTACATTTTTCACTGCCCCGTTTTGCGGGTCATCCTCCTGTCGTCCCCTTTCCTTAAATTCCGGGGGCGGGAAGCGGCAGCCGAGGAATGTCACTCGCTTTCCCATCCAGCCTCCCAATGACGGGCCTTTCAAAGAAAAAGGGGGCCGGGAAGGGAAGAGTCTCTTCTCCTACTCTCCCGGCTGCTCAGCTCGAAGCTAACCAGATTCACCCACCTAAGCTGCGGCTGCACACAGTGTCGGAGGCAGCAACTGGAGGCGCGGACCTGCAAGGCCAGCGCATCTCTTTCTCCCCGCTAGCCTCGTTCTCTCAGCGCCGCGCCAGCTCCCTCCTGCGTCCCGGCATTACCTCGCGGCGTCTCCGTGCCAGCTCCCTCCTCCTCCTCCTCCGTCCCTTGCCGCGAAGATAATGCGGACCCCTTCCTCGCGCGGCCTGACCAGCAGTCCCGCCTCAGGCCCAGAAACCGAGCGGGCACCACCAGCACTGACGGGGGAGGGTGGGGGAGTGACAGCGGCGTGGCCAATCGCACAAAGCGCTTCCTTCGCTCCTTCGTCCAACCGTTACTCTCGGTAGCGGGGAACGGTGCAGCCTTAGCGCAGCCTATAGCAACGCGAGCCCCTCATCATTCCCCCGTTAGAAACCGGAGGGCCAATCCTGGCGAAGATGTAGAAGCCACGCCCATAGGCCGGGCGACATTTCTCTTTCTCTCTTGTCAGTCGCGTCAGTGAGCCGGAGGGCGGGATCCCCGGCAGCAGAACGGAGGCTGGCGCGGCGGCCATCTTGAAACAGGGAAGACGGTTCACGGTTTGGCATGACGGGGCAGGAGAGAGGCCTTCCTGGAGACACAGTAGTCATGGCAACGCGACGCGTGTCGCCCGGATGCAATCTCAGCGCTTTCAGTGAAGTGGGCTCCTATCGTCCTGCAACAATACTCGCGAACACCTTTTGTATTTTGGTTTTGCAAGCTCTACAGAAGACAGTGACGTTCAGTCTCAGATTGACCCGAGGTCATGGATCAAAAAAAAAGAAGAAGCAGCAGCAAATGGAGTCGACGGGGTTGTTGCCGTCTCCTAGCCTAAACAGGCCCTGGGCAAGTTTAGAGAAGCTGAGGAAATCGCGGCGAAAACGGCCTCACAGTGCAGGCGCCTTAACAGGAGCGCGGCGCTTCATTTGCATAAAGCCCGTGATGCATTGCGAATAGGACTAGAAAGTAAAAAAACCCCGTTATTTTAGCCCTGGCAACGGTCGCTCTTTTCTCTGCCTTCGCGCTCGGTACCGAGCTGGCGCTATGAAAGGAGCTTGGGAGCGAGGACTTGCTCAGGAAAGGCCGCTTCTGGGAAAAGGTTCACGAGTGGATTTCGTTTCTTTTGGGTGGATCGCTGGACTGTTTCGAGTGGAAAGCAGTGTTTCCCATTGTTGCTGCGATCTTTATTGAGATCCAAATTTCTATTGGTGTCCGTTTTTTAAGAAAAAAGCATTCTGTTCTCTGTAAAAGTGGATTTTCCCTGTCTCCCCCCCCCCAAAAAAAATCTGAGTCCTGTATTATCATGGCATTGATTTCCTAAAGCCCAGAAAACTCAAATCACAAAATATGAAGGGTATTTTGTTGCCACAAGGTATAATAAGATAATTTGAGTGTTTTTGCTAGAGCCGGGTTTCCCAGACAATGGAGGTGCAAAGTCCACAGTTGTGAAGAATCTTAGTTTTTCTATTAAGTTATGTTAAAAGAAAGTATGGGGGCACACTTTGAATATTTTTTTCAAGGGCATTTGTGATTACTAGCAAATGCTAGTCTGCGGTGTCATGACTGTTCCTGTACAGGTAGTCCTCTACTTATGACCACATTGAGCCCAACATTTCTTATGTTGAGACATTTAAGTGAGTTTTGCCCCATTTTATAACCTTTCTCGCCACAGTTAAGTATATCACTTCAGGTGTTAAATTAGTAATAGTTTAGTGCATGGATGTCCAAACTTGGGAACTTTAAGACTTGTGGACTTCAAGTCCCAGAATTCTGGGAGTTGAAGTCCACAAGTCTTAAGTTCCCAAGTTTGGACATCCCTGGTTTAGTGAGTCTGGATTCTGCATTTGCTTGTCAGAAGGTTGCCAAAGTTGATCACATGACCCTGGGACATTGCCATTGTCATAAATATGAACCAGTTGTCAAGCATCCAAATTTTGAGCACGTGACCATGGGGGACGCCACAATGGTCGTAAGTGTGAAAAACTCATGTTACTTTTTTCAGTGCTGTTGTAATTTCAAATGGTCACAAAGTGAATTTTAAGTCGAGGACTACCTGTATAGTTGATTCTAATGGGCAGATACTTTATCCTTCACTATCTTTGTTGTCAATTTTAACGCTAGTTCTTATACTTGCTGTCATTAATTTGGTGGCCTTGATAGTTAATCATAGCCCCTTTTTCCATTTGCATTTTTAGTTATCCGAGTAAACTATGGTTGTGTTATTTGTTATAGCAATACCAATAGCACTTAGCCTTATATACCGCTTTGCAGTGCTTTACAGGCCTCTAAGTGGTTTACAGAGTCAGCATATTGCCCCCAAAAACTGGGTCCTAATTTTACCAATCTAGATGGAAGGCTTGAGTAAAACCTGAGCTAGTAAGAATCGAACTGCAGGCAGCCGAAAGTCAGGAGAAGTAGTCTGTAGTACTGCATTCTAATCACTGAGCCACCATGGCTCATATGGATCAGTTGTCCAAGTAAATCATTCAAAAAAAATCCTAAAAACGTACTCCTAAAAGCAGAGGTAAGTCCTGTGACTATACTGTAATATGCATCAATGTGATTCAGTTTCACATCTTATATGTCTGAATTGAGGAGACGAACCTGTCCTCACTTGCTGGAGCAACTCCAAAGATATGATGCATTGGAAGAAAAAAATAAAACAAAAATCTTATATAGCTACCTTGTTTTCTTAATGCATTTTCCAGGAAAAACAATTCCAAAATTATATTCATCCAGTATACTATGAAGAAATATTTTACCAACAAGCAGTATGAGTAAGACATGTAACAGTGGGATGGATATGGGAGATCAGATTGTTTCAGTTTGGTCTGCAGATGGTGCTATACATTTCTGATTTTTTCTCTTAAATTTACTTGCTACGTGCAACATGGCAATCTTCATAGGAATCATTTTTAGTACACTAATAACTCTAAACTTTAATGTGATCCAAACACAAGAGATTATATTAGGATGAGTCCTACTGTGAATCAGACTACAGAAGAATATCTAGTAGTGATGAAGTATTAAGAGGGCAGACCTATGCTATTACCAGTACATTCCAGTAGCTGCTCTATTCCCCCCCCCCACACACACACACAAATTAGCCTTCTAACCTTAGTTACAGTGGAGAATGCTCACTTAATTTTGCTGAAGTAATATTTAACTGACAATCCGTTCAACTTCTGTAGATGGGATGGTATCTGTCTGAGGATGGGATTCTGTATTTCAAGCAGTTTTAATCTTCACAGGTTTTGAATTTTGTGTTTGCCCATAGTTTAAATCAGTGCTTAAAGGGCAATTATGGTGCCATCTAGTGGAACAAAAATTATATCTGCTATTTTATGTATGAATGCAGTTTACTTTTTATTTTTATTTTTATTACATTTGTATACTGCCCTATCTCCCTGACGGGACTCAGGGCGGTGCACAGGAAATGATAAAAGCAACAACAATAAATACAGTAAAAATATTAAAAATAGATTAAATTTGAAAACCCGTGCTAAAATTGTAATTAAGAACCCTTACTAAAATCACATTTAAAACTATGCCAGGCCGGCCGCATGAAATAAGTGTGTTTTTAAGTTTACCTATAGTAATTGTTCTAAATAATGACTGAGGTATTTAGGAATCTAAATAAAAAACTATTAGCAATAACCATGTGCCTTTCCCCCTTTCAACCAATTTCATTGTAATTTTAGTACAATGACAATAATGATGATGATGATGATGATGATGATGATGATGATGATGATGATGATTGTTGTTGTTATTATTATTATTATTATTATTATTATTATTATTATTATTTCTTCTGCTTATTTATATAATTTATATAAGCATCTTCTGTACCTTTGGTCACAAATTTCACATAATTGGATAGGAGAGTTCCAGAGTAGTAATTTTGAAATATATTTATTTTATATTGTATCTTTCAGGAGCACAAGTGAGAGCAGTTTTTTATTCTTGCAGCATACAAATGTGTTGAATAAATATTACTGATCAGTCAATTCTTTAAAATTATTGCTTATTTTTTAAGGACAATTGCTTACATGTTCATATACCACAAGAATGGGTAAATTTTCATTTTTTTTCCAATTAGGGTAGAAACACACTACTTTATCCATATAGTCATAAAACTAAGGGAACATTGTTTATTCAGTCTGTCTTCAGTTGCAACTCTCTAATTTTTTTTCCATAATTAGATATCATGAATAAACCGTAAGTTAATTAGATGATCAAAACTTTTTCATTTTGATAGAGCCCAATGCAGATTGGCCTTAGTGTGTCCTTAGAATAGAGATGTGTGGTGGCAGTGTTAGGTAAATGTACATATTGCCCAATCTTAAGAGTTTTAAAATAGAAACATCTCCAGAATGTTGTATCCATAACAGGTATGGTTTTGTATTATTCTTCAGTACAAATGACTGAATAACATTTTATCCTCTGATGTTACTCAACAATTAAGTGTTCATATCCTAATAATAAGAATAACAACTATTTAAAGCCAATTCTTTGCATATCCATTCAAAAGTAAGTTCTATTGAGATAAATGTTACAAATTACTAACTAGTTTTTGTAGCAGCTTTTGCTAATCTGCTATTTTCTAGATGTACTAAGATCTCAATTTCCAAAAATATTAACCAACAGGATCAACCACATTGGGGAAGGTTGATGTATGGTTTACAATATTGGACAGATGGATGCAGTATTTCAATAAGTTGTATCTCTTCACATACTGAAGCAATTAGACTTACAATATTCTTTTAATTGCAAATAGGGGCAGTGAAAAATTGAAAGCAAGTCCAGTAAATGTTGAAGTACGATTTAACATAGGATTCTCCTAATTCATCTAGAATTATGCTGTGTATATCTAATCAGAAGTAAATACCACTGAATTGTTGGAATGGTATCAGGGAAATGTATGTATATAGCATTGTATCCTTGAATTGTGCTTTCTTTGCTGCTTTCAAGTCATATTGTTTGATAAACGTATACAAGTGGTTAATAATGACAATAGGATTTTTCTCAATTCTTCAGCTTCCAATCTTGTGTGGTCTTTTTTTTTTTTTTTTAATAAAATTTGCATTGGTTTTTTTAAATATACATAGGAAAAAGAAATAGGGTACATAGAAATTTTTGGTGGTTTTATGCCGGCAGTGGTGCCCCCCCATACCTCGCAAGTTACAATTTTAAAAATATTTTAAAGATACAAAATTACAATTTTAAAAATAGTGTAAAGGATAAGCAAAAACAGATTTTCACATTATGTCAGTCGTATGTTCAATCATTTCTTTCTTTGCCATTTCTCTGTATCAACAGTTATGATAATGGTTCCACTGAGCTCATTTTTGTGATCTAAGTCTTTTCGATATCGTTTCCTCCCCCTCTCCGTCTCCTTCTATCTTTTCTCCGGCTCCACTATCTCTGTCCTCTAGGAGGGAAGAGTGCTTATTCAAAAAGGCTTCCGCCTCAATTATTGTTTTAATTTTAATCTTGTCTCCCTCCCAGAAGATCAGCATTCCATCTGGCAGCAACCATCTGAACCAAATTCCTTTATTATATAATTTCTTAGACAGGAAGGAAAATTTCCTCCTTGTTTCTCTTATTTTTTTCGGGATTTGCTTCAAAATAACTACTTCTTTGTAATGATATCTCAGTGCCCCCCCCCCCCGTGCCCTCAGCACCTCGTCCCTCGTGAGTTGAGTTGATTCTATATGCCAAATCTATATCCCACCAAATTTGGTCTTTTTCTCTTTTAAGATATTCTGCTAATATTATACTCATAACATCTTTAATGTCTTCATTTTCTACTTCCGGTATATTCTGAAACCTAAGAAAAAAGGACATTCTTTCAAGTTCTGTTTTTAAGATATAGTTTTGTAACTCTAAATTTTGTTTTTGTAACTCCTTAACCTCCCCCCCCACCTCAGCTGCCCCCTCCTCCAACGACTCAATCTTTTCTTTATTTTCTGTTGTACTCTGCTTAACATCTTTAAGTTCTGCTCTGGAATCTGCCATTTCCTTCCGGATATCATTTATACTCTTCAAAAGTTCCTGGAACATTTGGGTAACCGATAGTTCTTGTGAAGATCTGCAGTTGTTTCTTTCTGTAGTGAAGTGGTAATTTTCGATTGTTGAGTTGCCGGGCTGGAGCCGGCTGAAGGGGGTGCAGATGCAGATTTCCCCATTGGCGGCTTTCTGGGACCCATTGTCTCAATTCAAAAACAATAAAAGAAACGGCGTCAAAAGAGCGAGCAGTCGGGAGGACTGGGATGTCAGGAGAAATCCAAATTCGTTAGTCCAAGTTACAGAGAAGAAAAGGAAATATTGTAATCCACATTCAGGGAGTCCACATACGGGAGAGGCGGAGAGAGCTCCCGGGGAGAACACACAGACACCAAAGACTCTTCTCAGACGGTTGCCCGGGGCTGTTTCCACTGGCGCGGGAACGTTTTGATAAGAGAACAAAGAGAAGCCATTTTACCTCGCCTTTCCCCGGGTAGGAAAGTGAAAGTTTCAATTTGTTTTTTAGAAATTTTTCCGTGGTAAATTGTTGCTGTTGTAAAGCCATTCCCTCAAAGTAGTTGATTCAAATGGCAAAGGTAATTAATCCTTGTTCTCTCCCCATCGGAGAGCTCGTTTAAGCGCCGCTTTCTTCCGAGGGGGGGGTTAGAGAAAAAAAAACCTCCCCCTCTATTTTCCATTTGAGTTGATTAAACAAAACTCACGTTATTTCTGTCGTTTATCCTCTATCAACAAACTGGGAACTTGGGAGAATCCTCCATCGCCGGCGCTCCAGCCACACATTCAATTTAAAATGCTTCCTCCGGAATCCATCAGGCGAAGAGGCAGGATTTGCCCCCCTTTATGCCTTCCTGGCTCCTAGGGCGAGGCTGGAAACCCCCCCACCAGCTGCCGCTAGATTGGGGGCTTCCAACAAGCCGCCCGTTTCGGCAAAGAATCCTTCCAGGACTCTTTGTGCCCCCAAAGGAGCCCACCAGAAAGTCAAGCGGCGGACGGACATGTCCGTCACCGTCAAAAACCGGAAGCGAAGTCCTTGTGTGGTCTTATTAAAACATATGTAAGTTAGCAATTAATCTGGAAAATTAACTGCACATTTTATTACCCAAGTCTGTACACTTGTTCTGAAACATGATCAGAACAGCCTTACTAAGTTATGTAAAAATCACATCAATATTCTAATCAGCAAATTATAAAAACCCAACAATATGCTATTATACAACAAACACCATCAGACAGAAATGAAATAAATGTAAATTGATTGATGCAGGAAAGTCATGTCAAGCATATTTCCCTGGAAGAAGCGGAGCACCCACAAGACTTTGCATACCATTTTATCCCTTCCCTATCCTGGTTTCACAAAGCAAAACAAACTTTCAGAACAGAGTTCAGACACCATCCCTACCAATAAAGCCAAAAGCTTCAGTACAAAAGGTCATGAGATTTGAACCCAAATGTGGTAGCCTAACTTTCCTTGAGTTTAGAGCAGCCATTTGCCCTGAGGTGAAGCAATTGAAAAAAATGTGAGGAGAGAGGGAGGCATGCTCTTGTTTTTTGACCTTTCACAAACAAAATCTCTTTTACTATATTACTTCCAGACCAGATGAGCTAATGGGAAATGTCTCTCTTTTTACACATTGTTTACAGATTTGGCCTTTTTTCATGCCTGAAACAATTACATTTTTATGTGGTAAAATGAAAGAAGACCCAGGAAATGAACCTACCCCTGGAATCATAAAATTCTCCGTAATTTATATTGTCAGTACTCTGTAGCAAAAAGAACAAATGAAGTTATGACTCTTACACTCTTCCTCAGAACTTTTTTACACTTTTATACTTAGTACTAAAAAACCCCCACAGCAAACAGATTAACACCAAAAATCAACTTAAAACATGTTTTTACTGTAGAATACACTGGGCCATCAACATCAATAGTGTACTGGGGGAAACTGTCATCTGTCAGGGCGACTAAGGTGCAATGTTGGTGCCAAAACCAAGCCTGTTAACTGCTTTGAATTGAGTCCAGATAATTCATATCCTCCCAAAAATGTAATGATGATAAACTTTCACCACTTTGCCCAAGAAAGGGATATTTATGATAGAAAATAGATGTGAAGTACCTCATTGTTCAGGGATATCCACTTTAGGAGTTGCATCATCACCTCTTTCAAGGCAGGGGGAACCAGTCTCGATGTAATTACTAATTTAGCCCTACAGGTAATAATCATTCTTTTAGCAATTGTTCAAAATTACGGTGGCACTGAAAAAAGTGAGTTACATCCGGTCCCACACTTACAACCATTGTAGTAGCATCCCCATAGTCTCCTGATCAAAAATATTTTTCTTTCTTTCGCAGAGTTGGGGTGGGCGAGACTTGCGTGTGAGGCATCTGGTCCATGGGCAGCTAGTTTGATATCCCTGCACTAAATGTTCCTGTTGCCTTTTAGAGAACCAATTCAGTCTGTAAACAGTGCTTCTTAACTTTGACAATTTTAAGGTGTGTGGACTTCAACTCCTAGAATTCTGCATGCTGATGAATTTTGGGAGTTGACGTCCACATACTTTAAAGTTGCAAGGTTGAGAAACAATAGAGTTGAAGATACACTTGCAAATGTAGCTGGCTTTGTATGTGTGTTTGGAAATAACTTATTCTTGATCTCAGGCAGTAGACTGTTATGACCCTGAGTTTTCCTCTGAAAAAAACTATTTCCTGGAGGCAACTTACAGAGAAGGGAAGGAGGACAGTATAAACTTACTTCCCTTTTTTTTCCAAATTATTGTCAGGAAGCAAAACTACATTCTATAAGAAGACATTCAAATGCCTCATTACCAACTTCTGCAACCCGAAATATTTTTACAATCATTACAACAAATCTAGCTAGGCTAGGGAATCAGGGCAAGGTGTGATCTTTTTTACAGCCCCAGATGGAGATGCCAAACCTCAATTTGCTTTCCAGAATGGTACATTTAAGTTCTCCAGTGCTTGCCCGTTGTTCTCATCAGCACATTCAGCTGTGCTCTAAAATTAGAGCTTGCTCCTGAAATGAATACAGTTGCTCTTCAATCACCAGGCTTCAAATTGAACAATAAATTCTTGTCTCTTAGTATTTCATGCTGAATTAGCCAGCCTTGGGGGTTGGGGTGGGGATTGATCTACCTCCTGCCATCTAAGATCAGAGATCGGAGCATATTAGGAATATTTTTTTCATCTTCATGTACATTTTGTGTCCAGTTTCAGCTCACCAGTTACCACAAAATAAAATGTTCTTCCTAAGATTTAATAGCAAAGAGGATTAAACATATTTTAGGTTAAAACAAGTATGCGTAATTTGGATTATGATATAAGGCAGTGTTGGCTAACCTTTTCCAGACCAAGTGCTAAAAACATGTGCGTGCAAATGCGCATGTGCCCAAACCCCCAAAATGCAATGCGCTTGTGGCCCCCATGCATGCAGCCTGCCCTCTGTGCATGTGTGTGCTTCCCTGCATGCGCCCCGCACATGTGTGTGCACACCCTTGCGTGTGCCTTGCCCCCTGAGCATGTGCAGCAGAGACCCAAAGACCAGCGGGAGGCGCGCATGCATGGACGGCGGAGCTGAACTGGGGTGACAGCTAATGTTCCCACAGAGGATGCTGCATGCCATAGGTTCGCCATCATTGATATAAGGAAATAAGTTATTGCTGTTCTATTTTGACTCCAGAAGCAATCATAGTTTCTTTCGAATTTTTAACCAAATCTATATGTTTGGATACTGGTATATTATATACTTTCATAAATTACTATTCTCCTGTGATAGATATGTCTTGATGAGAAGGAGGGGAGAGGGGGAAAGAGAAAAAGAGATTTAATATACAGTGATCCCTCGTTTTTCGCGGTTAATGGGGACCAGAACCTTCCGCGAAAGCTGAAAAACCGCGAAGTAGGATTCGCTAGGAAACCAATCACGCGCCTTTATGAGAGCCGATAAAAACCCGCGAAGCACTGAAGCCGTGAAGTAGGATTCGCTAGGAAACCAATCACGCGCCTTTATGAGCCGATAAAAACCCGCGAAGCACTGAAGCTGCGAAACATGAAGCCGTGAAAAATGAGGGATCACTGTATATACTAAGTCAGATCAGACTTAGGCCTTTGTTTTGTATACCTCCCCTATGCCTGTAAAGTTGCTTGTGACAAGCAAAGGAAGATAGTCCTTGAATGGCATAATTTAGTCATGTTAATCACTGTGAACTACCAGATATTGAAATCGATTGGAATCAAAGTGTGATGTTCTTGGTCAGGTATCAAGGCACTATCTTCCAGATACAGACAACATTATAATTATAACATGCTGTCTGTATCTGGATACCCCACTAAATGGTTCTTTATCCTGGGCCTCCATTTTCATATTCCAGAATGTTTCCTCTTGCCAGCATCTTTCTGAGTTTTGTGGAAAATATAAATGGCATTAGTTGCACCCAGCTGTATTAGAGGTACTGTACCAGAAAAGCTTGCTGGGGCCCAGTGATGAAGAAAGACTCTCTAAATGACATTTTGCCAACTCTCCTCAAATCTGATTTATTGGCAGTGTTTAACTTAGCAAGATGCCTCTCTCTCATCTCAATGTTCCTGATACACCAAGGCTCATAAGGAACAGATATAAACTTCATTCACGGCAGACACCTCTTAGTTTTTCTTCAGCTGCTGTTTGCACTTCCCTATCACTCAGCACCGTAAATAAGGCAGACTGCAAGACCCAGAAAAGGATCTCCTGCAGACACTATGCCATTAATCTGAGTACTAAGATAGACCAAAGTTAGCTTATGTAAGAGTGTAACTTTCATTTATTAATCCAAATCTTTGTGTCCACCTCATGACTTTTCCCATTGTCCACCTGATCTTTGTCTTCTATGGTCAGAAGTGTGTGACGGCTCCTGTTCTCCCTTTCCCATATTACATTCCCACATTTTTGCATCATGTTATGCTAAATGCTGTTGAAATGTGGTGTCTGTCAGTGGAAGCAGTCTTAGTAATCCCTAGGGAATCAAAACCAGGCCTCTCTTACAGCTGACCAAGACAGGTGTACAGCAATGGTAGTTGTGCAAATCTCCTGAGGAAACCTGAGTAGGGATTCAAGCTCGAGGCTCTGGGGGTTAGGGAATCCTTTGCTTTTTTTTTTTTTTTTTTTGCAGTAAGACTAAAATGCAGAAAGCAATGGAGTTCCTATTCGGCCAGTAGAACAGTACGGTAACCTCTTTAATGGAGGGATAACAGTTAATTAATTAAAAAATTGGAATTGCTAACATTCACATAGCACACTAAGCTGTAAGGCAGAGTCTATAAGCTCCAGAAGTTGGATCCTTACAAGATACAAAGTCAAAACCAAATATAGTGTGTTATGATTTAGTGTGTGAACCCAAGCATACAGTTTGCCTCTTGCATGGCATTGCTATTACATACATGAATAAACGTTGTGTGAAGAAGCACTTTCTTTTGTCTACCCTGAATATTCTTCCAATCCATTTCAACATGTAACAGCATTGCACTGAAACAAGAACATGTTAAGTATTGCGCTGTCGTGTTATTTACAGTTAGCTTTACTTAAAGTCTTGGTCTATGTCTATAGCCTAATCACCTGTTTCTGAATTCCTTATCTCAGTTTACTTAGTCTCTCCAGCTGTGGGAATTCCACAAAAGGTACAATGGGGCCAAACTTTGCCCTATTATCATGCATGGACATATGTGTATATAACAGAACAGATGCTGATGCTAGGACAACATGTCTTACATTTTCAATTTCAATTTTCAATTTATTCGAATTTGTATACCGCCCTTTCTCCCTTATGGGACTCAGGGCAGTGAACAAGCAATGATAAAAAACAATAATAAAAACATCAATATAAATACCTATGCTAAAAACAAATTAAATACTAAGCCTGCTCTAAAATGCACAATAAAAACCCCAATAAAACCAGATTAAAAGCTACACCAAGCCGGCCGTACGACAAAGATGGGTCTTCAGGGCTCAGCGGAACAGGTGCAGGTCCATAGCTCTGCGGAGGTCAGGGGGCAGGTCATTCCAGAGGGCAGGAGCTGCCACAGAGAAGGCTCTCCCCCTAGGGGTCGCCAGCCGACATTGACTGGCTGACGGCACCCTGAGGAGGCCCTCTCTGTGGGAGCGGACTGGTCGAAGGGAGGTATTTGCTGCTGTTGTGAGTGCTAAGCAATACTGTCCTTTATAGTGTTAAAGTTGTTAGGCTCAAAAGAATAACTGCCTTGTCCCTCAGATTATTATTAAAACATGCAAGAAATCGGATCACTATAAAAACATGTAAGCCTATTCTTTAAAACTATTTATTGTACATGCCATTTAGAATCAGTTATGATTGAAGCAGCTGATTGTAAGAAAAGGCAAAACAGATCATACTAGGGTTAGTCATCTGACTTCATACAGGCCAGATTTCCACAATTTGCAATGTTATTTGAAAACGCAAGGGTTACCCTGTTTCCCTGAAAATAAGCCCTCCCTGGATAATCAGCCCAATTGGGGCTTTTAAGCATGTGCTAAAATAAGCCTTCCCCTGAAAATAAGCCCTCCCCAAAATATTGCAACACAACAGCAGCCATGAGGTGATCACACTTGCTGCCTCCTGCACCTCAAAAATAATAAGAGCTTCCTGAAAATAAGGCAAAGTGCTTATTTTGTGGGCAGTGGGTTCAAAAGGAAATAAGACCCTGTCTTATTTTCAGGGAAACACAATACCCTCTTAGTCAGTAGATGATTCTCTACAACCATGGAGAGAAGAAACAGAAGAGGTGAAGTGTGGCAGTGGCATTTGTGTATTTGCCCTGAACAACACATGCACGGCACTTATGAGGTGAAGGAATAGAGCTAGCAAGGTGGATTGTGTAAACAGTTCTTCACAGAGAAAAGCAAAACACCACCAGGTATTGCAAGCAAATACACAGAGCAAATACACAAAATTAAGAGAGGGGAAAAGGAAGCATCAAGCCCAAACGTTGCTGCTTCTTGTTTTCTAATATCAGAAAACTCAACAGGAGGGGCCTGTTGCATTACTGTTTCTATATAGCTTCTGTATACATAGCTTCCTTGAAGATTGGTAACTGTAATTGGCATAAAGTAGAACACCTAAACAAAAAAATTAAAAAAGGAAAGGATGTTCTTCTGAGAGAATCACATCAGGTAAATTCCTGACTGAATCAAACATTCTGGTTTCCATGATTTAGGTGCTTGCATTTGCCCGATTTTTAAGTTTTAAGGCCTCCCCCCCCCCTTTTTTTTTTCATCAGTAACCAGGAGTTTATTAATCCAAGCAGAGTTCATTGGAAGTTTGGAATCATCCCATTGCGAATCCCACTCAACTACTCACCCCAATTTCAGAGATAAACTCTAGTCATAAAAAGAGATAAGTAAAAAGGAAGTTTATTTTGTTCTGGCAATGCAAATGTACCAGAGTTCTAGATCATGCAATTTCTATACTGCAGATATTTGCACTCCCGTCTCTTTTCCTCAGGTCTGAAAATTAAGCTTGTTTACTGTGCTATAGAATTCCTAAATATATAGTATATATTCAATCAACATCTTAAAATTGTTACACTATGGTAAGATGGGAGGCCAATAAATGTAATGAATTAAAAAAAAATAACGCTTTTTGTTCCTTTTGGAGCACATAAATGTTATGTGTTGTTTGATTAAAGTTGGTAATCATATAAATGTTTCTAAATTAATTAAACAAATAAACAATTTGCTTCATTTATTGAGCCTAAACAGATTGACATAAAAACATGGAAGAAAAAAATGTACAGATTTGACTTTGCTTTATGTAATTCAAGCAAAGAACCCTTCAACTTCTCAATCCTGTCAGGTGACTTTATGCTTAAACTTCTGGCATTCTTTTCTGTTTTCTCAGATGTGTGACATTAATTAAAATTTCATTTATTTATGTAATGCTGTATATATTTCAACAATTGAAAAAGTATAACTCACTTACGAGACAGACAGACAGACCTGCATGCATCTATAAAAAATAGGAAAAATTGAATGTTTTTATTGTAGAACATTCCTTCCTTCCTTCCTTCCTTCCTTCCTTCCTTCCTTCCTTCCTTCCTTCCTTCCTTCCTTCCTTCCTTCCTTCCTTCCCTGATGCTAATGGGAGAGTAATGAATGAAGTATATTTCAAGACTACTGTATTTATGTCATTCTGAAAGCCTGTAATATAAGATTATAGACTTTCTTCTGGAATGATCAGAAGGAAAGTAAATACCTTCTCCTAACCCTAACTGAAACCTTCTCCTTATTTATTTATTTGCTTACTTAATTTATTTAGGAACATTTATATAATTTCAAACCCTAATCAAATAACTCTAGGCAGCTAACAAGGTATAAAACCAAAATTGCAGGGTTTGTTTTTAAAAAAAAAAACCTGAATAAATGGAAATTTGGGGGGTTGTGCTACAAGCACATGGGGAAGGCATCAAATTGGGTGAAGCTACCATAAGCAATAATGGTTTCTCAGGGTTAATATCATGGGAAGACCTTGTGATTCCTACTCCTCCTATGATTTCAGAAATATGAAAGGAAATAGCTATAATCCATTTTATCTGGCCTTGGTCATCTTAAATTGGCTTGGTTTATTTTCCATTAACTGAATAAGGTCAAGTCTGTAAAAAAAGTGTTTTTTAAATTCATAAGATCAGTCACAGTAAAATCATTACATATCTGTGCTTCTCATTCTAGAAATTATTAGAAATAATACTGCCTTACTAGAAGTAAAGACAAATATTCCCAAAAGATTCATCTGCTATTGTGACTGCTAGGCAATACTGTCCTTTATGCACTTAAAGCTCTTAGGCTTAAAAGAACTATCTTGTCCCCCAGATCACTATAAAAAACATGGAAGAATCCTAGCCTTCTCTCACTGCATTTTTCTTGCACATTATACCATTGTTTCTGCAATACATGCATTCCTCAACATACGATCATGATAAAGCTCAAAATTTCTGTTGCAAAGCGAGATAGCTGTTAATTGAGCTTTGCCCCACTTTGCAACCTTTCTTTTGCCACAGTGGTTAAGTGAATCACTGTAGTTGTTAAGTTAGTAACAGAGTTTTAAATGAACCTGGCTTCCACATTGACTTTGCTTGTCAGAAGGTTGCCAAAGTTGATCACATGACCCTGGGATACTGCCACCCTCGGAAATATGAACCAGTTGCCAAGCCTCTGAATTTTGAACACATGGCATTGGTGATGCTGCAATGGTGGTATCTGTGAAAAAAGGGTCATCAGTCACTTTTTAAGGGCCGTTGTAACTTTAAATGGTCACTAAATGAACAGTTGCAAATTGAGGACTACCTTTATTATGCTTCTGTAGTTTGGATGGCATTGATCAGCATGAATTTTCTGTGTTGTGGTTCTTACATCAAGGTTGGGATTAATGGGGTTGTTATACCCTTTCAACATCCCCAGTGATGAAGCTTCCAGTGGGGAGGTGCCCAAGAACATTGCGTCCTTCTGGTGAAGACTCTTTGAAGACATGTTGTCTTAATCTTTGCTATATTTACAACTTACAGACAAGAGTCCAAGCGAGTGGATCTGCTTAAAATGCAGAAGTTCCAATAAGATGCAAATTCCAACTGGCTTGCAAACAGACTGGTTTGCAAGCCGGGATAAAACAGTCCAATCAATCAAAAACAGCACCACAAATATCAGATTAGGAACACAAGTTGAAATAGGGAAGAAAATGGTAAGTGAGCACCTGTCTGCCCTGGACGAGTTCAAATCACCAGGACCGGATGGATTACACCCCAGGGTTCTGAAGGAACTGGCAGACGAGATCTCAGAACCACTGAACTATATCTTTCAGAGATCCTGGAGCACCGGGGAACTGCCAGAAGACTGGAAAAGAGCAGATGTGGTTCCCATCTTCAAAAAAGGAAAAAAAACAGATCCAGGAAACTATAGACCCATCAGCCTGACCTCAATACCAGGAAAGATTCTGGAAAAGATAATTAAACAACAAATAAGTGAACACCTAGAAGCAAACAAAGTAATAGCCAAAAGCCAACATGGGTTTGTCAAAAACAGATCATGCCAGACGAATCTAATTGCATTCTTTGACAAAGTAACAAAATCAGTGGACCAGAGGAATGCTGTTGATATAATTTACCTGGACTTCAGTAAGGCATTTGATAAAGTAGACCATAACCTACTATTAGATAAAGTAGAAAATTGTGGGTTAGACAGCAGCACCACCAAATGGATTCGCAACTGGCTGACCAACCGCACTCAACGTGTAGTCCTCAATGGAACTGCATCTCCATGGAAGGAAGTATGCAGTGGAGTCCCCCAAGGCTCTGTTTTAGGCCCAGTACTCTTTAACATCTTCATCAACGATTTGGATGAGGGGATAAATGGGGAACTCATCAAATTCGCAGACGACACCAAGCTGGCAGGAATAGCCAACACTCCAGAAGATAGGCTTAAGATACAGAAGGATCTAGACAAACTTGAACATTGGGCACTGTCTAATAAAATGAAATTCAATTGTGAAAAAAGTAAGGTCCTACATATAGGCAAGAAAAACCAAATGCACAAGTACAGTATAGGTGGTACCTTGCTCGATAGTAGCAACTGTGAGAGGGATCTCGGAATCCTAGTGGACAACCATCTAAATATGAGCCAGCAGTGTGCAGCAGCTGCCAAAAAAGCCAACACAGTTCTAGGCTGCATCAACAGAGGGATAGAATCTAGATCGCGTGAAGTGTTAATGCCACTGTATAGTGCCTTGGTAAGGCCACACTTGGAATACTGCATACAGTTTTGGTCGCCACGATGTAGAAAAGACGTGGAGACTCTGGAAAGAGTGCAGAGAAGAGCAACCAAGATGATTAGAGGACTGGAGACTAAGACATATGAAGAACGGCTGCAGGAGCTGGGTATGTCTAGTTTGATGAAGAGAAGGACCAGGGGAGACATGATAGCAGTGTTCCGATATCTCAGAGGGTGCCACAAAGAAGAGGGAGTCAAACTTTTCTCCAAGGCACCTGGGGGCAGGACAAGGAGCAATGGGTGGAAACTAACCAAGGAGAGAAGCAACTTAGAACTAAGGAGAAATTTCCTAACAGTAAGAACAATTAACCTCTGGAACAGCTTGCCTCCAGCAGTTGTGAATGCCCCAACCCTGGAAGTCTTTAAAAAGATGTTAGACAGCCATTTGTCTGAAATGGTATAAGGTTCCTGCCCATGCAGGGGGTTGGACTAGAAGACCTACAAGGTCCCTTCCAACTCTGCTATTGTATTGTATTGTATTGGTGGGTAAGTGGCCGTAAGTGAGATGTGGTGGCGCAGTGGTTAGAGTGCAGTACTGCAGGCTACTTCAGCTGACTGCCAGCTGCCTGCAATTTGGCAGTTCAAATCCCACCATGCTCACGGTTGACTCAGCCTTCCATCCTTCTAAGGTGGGTAAAATGAGGACCCAGTTTGTTGGGGGGCAATATGCTGACTCTGTAAAACCACTTAGAGAGGGCTGTAAAGCACTGTAAAGCGGTATATAAGTCTAAGTGCTATTGCTAAGTGCTATTGCTACTGCCAGGCACAGGAGGGTGCATGGGTTGCTGGCATGGTGAACCTGGAGGGTGGCTGCTGCCTGGCAAAGGAAAAATGCAGTTGGCCCACAAGTTATGGTAAGGTGCAGAGAGTCCAGAGGTGGCTGCTGTTGTGTTGGGGAAGGTGCATGGGTGGCCTCTAAGGCATGGTATTGGGCCAGAAGTGGCTTCTGTTGGGTGGGAGAGGGCACATCCGTGGCTGGTGTGGCATGAGTGTAGTGGGGCCGGGCAACTGTTGCCAGGAGGGAGAAAGTGTGAGCATCTTACTAGAGCAACTTGCAATTTTCTCTGTCAGTTTTGCTTTGTTGAAAGTTAGCAGGAAAGATCGCAAATGGCGATCCCCTGGCCACAGCATACTGCAATCATCGTAATAATAATAATTAATAATAATAATAATAATAATAATAATAATAATAATAATAATAATAATAATAATAATAATTTATTACATTTATAAACCGCCCCCTCTCCCCGAAGTGACTCGGGGCGGTGTACAGGAAAATTAAAAAACCATATAAAAACATACAATACACACAAAGTTAAAAGCGAATTAAACTACCCTGTACTAAAAATTTAAAAACATTAAAATTACTACCCATTAAAACCCAATAGACAGTTTGAGAAAACAGACTGGGGCAAGAAGCGTAAATTAGGCCAAGCCGGCCTGATGGAACAAATAGGTTTTTACTTTTTGGCGGAAGGCGTGGAGGTCCGTGGTCGTTCTAATATCCGGGGGTAGGTCGTTCCAGAGGGTCGGGCCCATCACAGAGAAGGCCTTCCCCTGGGCGTTGCCCGCTGGCATTGCCTGGTGGATGGCACCCGGAGAAGTCCCTCTCTGTGTGAGCGAATCGGCCAAAGGGATGTATGGGGCAGGATACGATCCCGCAAATAACTAGGTCCTGTGCCATGGAGCGCTTTAAAGATGATAATCAACACCTTCAAACGCACCCGAAAGGCCACAGGCAGCCAGTGCAGCTCGCGCAGGAGTGGTGTTACATGGGAGTATCTAGTAACTCCCATAACTGCCCACGCGGCCGCGTTCTGGACCAGCTGTAGCCTCCGAGTGCATCTCAAGGGGAGCCCCATGTAGAGAGCATTGCAGTAGTCCAGACGAGACGTCACAAGCTCATGAGTGACCGTGCGCAGGGCGTCCTGGTCCAATAGGGGACGCAACTGGCGCACCAGGCGAACCTGGTAGAATGCCCCCCTGGCCACATGATCTTCTATAGACAGCCGGGAGTCCAGGAGGATGCCTAAGTTGCGTGCCCGCTCCAAGGGGGCTAGATGTTTGCCCCCTATGACCAGTGATGGCGTCAACTGGTTGAACCGGAGCGCCGGTAGCCACAGCCACTCAGTCTTGGACAGGTTGAACTTGAGTCTGTTCCTTCCCATCCAGATCCGCACGGCTTCCAGACACCGGGACATCACTTTGACGGCAAGTGTGAGCTGGTTTCCAAAGGATCATGTAACTGTGGGAATGCTGGGACAACTGGGACTTCTAAAACTAGTTGTAATTACCACTCGTTCAGTAACAACATAACTTTGAATGGATGTTGAACGTTCATTAAATGAGAGCTTTCTGTATATTCTCCTTTCTCTGTTATTTGGAATCCATGAGAGTGAAAAAGGCCCATATTATGTGCTGTTCTATAATTAAACTTTAAACTATTTTGGGGGGGAATCACAATTTCACAGCCTTTGGTTCAATCAATAGGAGTCTTTATGGGTAAGAACATTTATTGACTTGTGATTTGGGAGTGGGAATCGTATGGAAATTTAGCTAATGTTTTTGATATGTATACAGAAGATAAAACATGCTGAACTTGGGGGAAAAACTCTTGCACTTATTTAAAAAAATGCCTAATGTGTTCTGGATGACTCCTTGCACATAAATCAATTTGCTTATTTGCACCATTGCCAGAGCCAGGGCATTTGAAGGATAAAGTGATTCAATATAAAACAATTTCAGGCCACATAAATTTATGGAAATATGAACTTAGCCTTTTGATCAGTGTGCTACCTGCATTATGTAATCTTGTAAACACTGTAGTTTGCAACTCATATTTTGTGTTCAAAGGTGACACAAATCAAAGCATATCCATTTTGAATGAAAGATACATCATCTCCCGTTTATATTGCACATGGCCCGAATTTTATCTGACTTTCGAATTTGAATTCTGCCGAATTACCCTACTGGACTATTTTATATATTTAATATTCATATGTTTATATATTTATATATTTATATATGTATATTTATCTATTTATTACCATCTTTTGCACCTTATTTAATATCTTAACCTTTTATCCAGCGAGGTCTCTGTATTACCTAGCATGTACTCAAGGGCCTGCCTTCTCTTGCTGCGAGAGTCCCCCCTCTCGCAGGTATGGCCCGCTGTGTTATCAAGGGCACACTTTGATGAGGGACTAGTAAGTCAGGAGAAGTGGCGAAAGCGCAGGTGTAGGGGTTTTTTAGTAAAAAAGCTGTTGTCTGTTTTAGGGGGTACCAGGGAGGAGGGAGGGTTTAGACAGGTTGAGACTAGCCAGAAGGGAACGGGCCGAGCCAGTAGACGACGGAGGGAGGCGGATGGTTCCGTTAAGAGGGGGGAAACACAAGTCATTCCGGTGGAGGGCTTCCCCATCCAGAGGGTCGTGGGGAGGGGCAGGGCCGAGGGGAGACAAGTTCCTTCCTCCCGGTTGGAGGCACGTAGCCGTTGGTTACAAACGGTTGGGTGCCACAACCCCCGCAGGCTAGGTGGCCAGGGAATACAGAGCCAGGGTCTGCGGCTGATGTTTTGCAACGCCAGGTCCGTTGTCAACAAAGCCCCCCTCATTAGTGACCTTGTGTCAGAGGGGGAGCCGGACCTGGTAGGAATTGCGGAGACCTGGTTGGGCCACGAGGGAGGACATCCCCTCGTTGAAATGTGCCCACCAGGCTACCGCGCATTTCATCAGCCGCGGGCCCTAGGCAGGGGTGGTGGGGTAGCGGTCATTATTAAGGAAGGCCTTGAGCCGAGAGAGACCATTGTGCCTCAGACTTCCGGCTGTGAGTCCCTCTGCGTGAAGTGGGGCCTAGGGAGGCAGTTGGGCTTGCTGGTTGTATACCTGGCTCCCCGCTATGTAGCAGCAGCCCTGCCCGAGCTCCTGGAGGTGATCGCTACGGTGGCAGTGGAGACCCCCAGACTTATAGTCATGGGGGACTTTAACCTGCCATCGTTGGGCGAATCATCCGTGGTAGCTCGGGAGTTCATGGCTTCCATGACGGCCATGGACCTGACCCAAGTAATTCAGGGCCCCACCCACGAGGGTGGACATACGCCGGACCTCATCTTCGTCTCGGGCCAATGGAAAAGTGATCTGGGTACAGGGGATATAGTCATCACACCCTTGTCATGGTCAGACCACTCACTTCTCCGGCTCGACTTTCCGACCGCTGCTCCCCTCCGCGGGGAGGCGGAACCAGAGTCACCAATCTGGTACCGCCCCAGGCGCTTGATGGACCCGGATGGGTTCCAGACAGCGCTTGGGCCATTTCCTGTATCCCTGGCCCGCGCCCCGATGGAGGACCTCACGGCCGCATGGAATAGTGCGGCCGTGGGAGCCTTAGATCGGGTCGCGCCCTTGCGGCCTCTCTCGCGGCGGCGAACCACCCTGGCTCCTTGGTTCACTGAGGAGCTGCGGGTGATGAAACGCCGCAAGAGATGCCTAGAGAGAAGATGGAGGGCTAGCCGCTCTGAATCTGACCGGACACAGGTAAGAGCCCATTTACGGACTTACATTGTGGCGCTGAGGGTGGCCAAACGTCATCATTGTGCCACTCTCATAGCATCCGCAGAAAACCGCCCTGCCGCCCTGTTTAGGGTGACCCGCTCCCTCCTTCAACAGAGGGAGCGGGAAGCCCCGCTACAGGGTAGAGCAGAGGAATTTGTGATTTTTCTGCAGGAGAAAACCGCCCAGATACAGAGTGAGCTAACCCCCATTCATGGCCCAGTGGGATGCCACGAGAGAGATCTTGTTTGGGAGGAGTTTGACTCCGTTACTTCCGAGGATATGGACAGGCTACGTGGGCGACTGCGAGCCACCACATGTTTATTGGACCCGTGCCCCTCCTGGCTTGTACTGGCATCCTGGGAGGTGACACGAGGCTGGCTCCAAGAGGTTGTCAACGCATCCTTGAGTGAGGGTTCCTTGCCTGCCTCCCTAAAAGAGGCCATGGTGAGGCCCCTCCTCAAGAAGCCCTCTTTGGACCCAGCTCTTTTGAACAACTACCGTCCAGTCTCCAACCTTCCCTTCTTGGCGAAGGTTGTTGAGAGTGTGGTGGCACAACAGTTTCCCCGTCACCTGGAGGAAGTTGACTATCTAGATCCGCGCCAGTCCGGCTTTCGGCCCGGGCATAGCACCGAGACGGCATTGGTCGCGTTGGTAGATGATCTCTGGAGGGCCAGAGATGGGGGATGTTCCTCCATCCTGGTTCTATTAGACCTCTCGGCGGCTTTCGATACCATCGACCATGGTATCCTATTGCATCGGCTGGGGGGGTTGGGGGTGGGAGGCACCGTTTTACGGTGGTTCTCCTCCTACCTCTCTGGCCGATCGCAATTTGTGCGGGCAGGAGAGCAGAGGTCGACCCCGAGACCCCTCACATGCGGGGTGCCTCAGGGGTCGGTCCTCTCGCCTCTCCTGTTTAACGCATACATGAAGCCGCTGGGCGAGATCATCCGTGGTTTTGGGGTAGAGTACCACCTGTACGCTGATGACACCCAGCTGTACATATCTACCCCAAACCATCCCAACGATGCCGTAGCGGTGATGTGCCAGTGCCTGGAAGCCGTGCGGATCTGGATGGGAAGTAACGGACTTAGGCTCAACCCGACCAAGACCGAGTGGCTGTGGTTTCCGGCTGCCCGATTCAACCAGCTCTCTCCAACGCTGGCCATAGGGGGCGAACATCTTGCCCCTGTGGATGGGGCGTGCAACTTGGGTGTCCTCCTGGATACCCGGCTGTCCATGGAAGATCAAGTGACAGCCGTGGCCAGGAGGGCGTTTTACCAGGTTCACCTGGTACGCCAGTTGCGCCCCCTATTGGATCGGGACGCCCTTCGCACAGTCACTCATGCTCTCGTGACATCCCGACTGGATTATTGCAACTCTCTCTACATGGGGCTCCCCTTGAGGTGTACCCGGAGGCTTCAGTTGGTCCAGAATGCAGCCGCGCGAGCAATTATGGGCACCTCTAGGTTTGCCCATGTAACACCGCTGCTGCGCGAGCTGCACTGGCTACCTGTCGTCTTCCGGGTGCGCTTCAAGGTGTTAATTACCATCTTCAAAGCGCTCCATGGCTCGGGACCTAGCTACCTGCGGGATCGGATCCTGCCCCATACATCCTCACGGCCGATTCGCTCCCACAGAGAGGGACTTCTCCGGGTGCCGTCCACTAGACTTTGTCAGCGGGCGACGCCCAGGGGAAGGGCCTTCTCTGTGGCGGGCCCAGCCCTCTGGAATGACCTTCCCCCCGATATCAGGACAACCACGGACCTCCGCTCCTTCCGCTTAAAATTAAAGACGCACTTTTTTCGTCTGGCCGGCCTTGGGTAGTCTCTTTTTAGGTTAGGGTTTTTTAGGGGTAATTTTTAGTTTAGTTTATGGGTTTTAGCGCAGGATCTATTTAATCTATTTTTAACTCTGTATTTTGTATCTGTTTGTGGTTTATTTGTATTTTTAATTGCCTGTGCCCCGCCTCGAGTCCCCTTGGGGAGAGAGAGCGGGATATACCGTATCTGCCGGCGTATAAGACGACTTTTTTGCCCTGAAAAACATGCCTCCAAGTGGGGGGGTCGTCTTATACGCCGGGTCATCGCGAGGGAGACTTGACAGAGGGGAAAGAGGAAAACATCGCTCGCGCGCGAGGGAGAGACTTGCATGGAGGAGAAAGAGGGGGGGGGAAAGAGGAAAACATCGCGCGCGCGAGGGAGAGACTTGCATGGAGGAGAAAGAGGGGGGGAAAGAGGAAAACATCGCGCGCGAGGGAGACTTGACAGAGGGGAAAGAGGAAAACATCTCGCGCGAGGGAGACTTGACAGAGGGGAAAGAGGAAAACATCGCGCGCGAGGGAGAGACTTGCAGGGAGGAGAAAGAGAGGGGGAAAGAGGAAAACATCGCGCGCGCGAGGGAGAGACTTGCATGGAGGAGAAAGAGGGGGGGAAAGAGGAAAACATCGCGCGCGCGAGGGAGAGACTTGCATGGAGGAGAAAGAGGGGGGGAAAGAGGAAAACATCGCGCGCGAGGGAGACTTGACAGAGGGGAAAGAGGAAAACATCTCGCGCGAGGGAGACTTGACAGAGGGGAAAGAGGAAAACATCGCGCGCGAGGGAGAGACTTGCAGGGAGGAGAAAGAGAGGGGGAAAGAGGAAAACATCGCGCGCGCGAGGGAGAGACTTGCATGGAGGAGAAAGAGGGGGGGAAAGAGGAAAACATAGCGCGCGCGAGGGAGAGACTTGCATGGAGGAGAAAGAGAGTGATGTTTTCCTCTTTCCCCCCCTCTTTCTCCTCCATGCAAGTCTCTCCCTCGCGCGCGATGTTTTCCTCTTTCCCCTCTGTCAAGTCTCCCTCGCGCGCGATGTTTTCCTCTTTCCCCCCCTCTTTCTCCTCCATGCAAGTCTCTCCCTCGCGCGCGCGATGTTTTCCTCTTTCCCCCCCTCTTTCTCCTCCATGCAAGTCTCTCCCTCGCGCGCGCGATGTTTTCCTCTTTCCCCCTCTCTTTCTCCTCCATGCAAGTCTCTCCCTCGCGCGCGTGATGTTTTCCTCTTTCCCCCCCTCTTTCTCCTCCATGCAAGTCTCTCCCTCGCGTGCGCGATGTTTTCCTCTTTCCCCCCCTCTTTCTCCTCCATGCAAGTCTCTCCCTCGCGCGCGATGGTTTCCTCTTTCCCCCCCTCTTTCTCCTCCATGCAAGTCTCTCCCTCGCGCGCGAGATGTTTTCCTCTTTCCCCCCCTCTTTCTCCTCCATGCAAGTCTCTCCCTCGCGCGCGATGGTTTCCTCTTTCCCCCCCTCTTTCTCCTCCATGCAAGTCTCTCCCTCGCGCGCGATGGTTTCCTCTTTCCCCTCTGTCAAGTCTCCCTCGCGCGCGATGTTTTCCTCTTTCCCCCCCTCTTTCTCCTCCATGCAAGTCTCTCCCTCGCGCGCGCGATGTTTTCCTCTTTCCCCCCCTCTTTCTCCTCCATGCAAGTCTCTCCCTCGCGTGCGCGATGTTTTCCTCTTTCCCCCTCTCTTTCTCCTCCATGCAAGTCTCTCCCTCGCGCGCGATGGTTTCCTCTTTCCCCTCTGTCAAGTCTCCCTCGCGCGATGGTTTCCTCTTTCCCCCTCTCTTTCTCCTTCCTGCAAGTCTCTCCCTCGCGCGCGTGCGATGTTTTCCTCTTTCCCCCTCTCTTTCTCCTCCATGCAAGTCTCTCCCTCACGCGCGATGTTTTCCTCTTTCCCCCCCTCTTTCTCCTCCATGCAAGTCTCTCCCTCACGCGCGATGTTTTCCTCTTTCCCCTCTGTCAAGTCTCCCTCGTGCGCGATGTTTTCCTCTTTCTCCTCCATGCAAGTCTCTCCCTCGCGCGCGATGGTTTCCTCTTTCCCCTCTGTCAAGTCTCCCTCGCGCGATGGTTTCCTCTTTCCCCCTCTCTTTCTCCTCCCTGCAAGTCTCTCTCTCGCGCGCTATGGTTTCCTCTTTCCCCTCCGTGCAAGTCTCCGCGCGGATGGCTCTGGACGCCATCCGGGGAGAGGAGGAACGTGAAGGGGACAGCCGTTACCACAGAGCGCACGAGACAGAGAGAGAGAGAGAGGCCCAGAACGAGAGTGTAACAGACACACAGGGGAAAGAGACAAGAGGGGAATGAGGAAACCATCGCGCGCAAAAGATAGCCACGCGCGTGCGTGGAAAAGCGGCAAGTCTCTGCGCAGCTGCGGATGGCTCTGGACGCCATTCGGGGAGACGAGGAACGTGAAGGGGACAGCCATCACCACAGAGCGCGCGAGACAGAGAGAGAGAGGCCGAGAGAGAGAGAGAGAGAGAGAGAGAGAGAGAGAGAGAGACGAAACAAAACAAAACAAAAGAAAGCAAAACAGGCCACACCTTCCGGCTCTCAAAATAAATTCCAGTCATTGTATTGTTGATATTTGTCCAGCAGTCAAACCCCTATCAACCCTATCATGGCACCAAAAAGAAAGTAATATGAGGCAAGTTTTAAACTTAAAGTTGTAAACTTTGCCAGGGAGCATAATAATTGTGCTGCTGCAAGACAATATGGAGTAACAGAAAAGATGGTTCGGGACTGGAAATCAAATGAAAAAGCATTAAAGAGTATGCCAAGGGGTAAGTGTGCATTAAGAAGAGGCATCGCACACTGGCCAGAACTTGAAAAACGTGTAGCAGATATGGTGGCTGAGCATCGCCAAAACGGTTATGTGGTGACACGAAATAAAATACGCTTGTTTGCACTTCAGTGGGCCAAATCTAACCCCGATCACAGCAACAATTTTAAGGCCACTATATCCTGGTGTAGTAGATTCATGGCAAGGCATGATCTGGTACTAAGGCAAAAGACAAAAATTGCCCAAAAATTACCTGCAGATCTGGATAATAAAGTGGATAGTTTCCATCGATACGTAATAAAACAGCGCACTAAACATGGCTATGCGCTAAGTAATATTGGAAATATGGATGAAACTCCAATGAATTTTGATATGATTGGAAATAAAACTGTCCATCATAAAGGTGAGAAAACTATTTTGATAAAAACAACAGGACATGAGAAGTCAAGTTTTACAGTGGTACTAGCATGCACAGCTGATGGCAACAAACTGAAACCTATGATTATTTTTAAAAGGAAAACCATGCCAAAACTCAAGTTCCCTGCTGGTTGTTTTGTGCACGTGCATGAAAAAGGCTGGATGGATGAGGAGGGTGTGAAACTATGGCTGGATAATGTATGGAGCAGACGACCAGGTGGTCTACTTCAAAAACGTAGTCTACTTGTGTGGGATATGTTCAGGGCTCATTTAACTCCCACCACCAAGGAAAGGCTTGCGAGAATAAAAACAGATGCAGCAGTTATTCCTGCAGGATTGACATCATTGGTACAGCCCCTGGATGTGTGCCTAAACAAGCCTTTTAAAGATCGCATTCGAGAACAGTGGAATGAATGGATGGTTAGCGGCGAAAAGTCATACACAAAAGGAGGAAACATGCGTGCTCCACAGTTGGATGTTTTGTGCCAATTTGTCATAAAAGCCTGGAATGATATTGATGCACAAACAGTAATCAAGTCTTTCAAGAAGTGTGGCATATCAAATTCATTAGATGGTATGGAGGACGAGTACTTGTGGCAAGATGAAGATGAAGAGGAAGCTAAAGCTGAGGCCACATCATCTGACACGGAATTAGATCCATACGATGACTGCCTTACAACTGTATCACAAGATGTCATTGATGAACTTTTAATATCAGATGACGAACAGGAGTTTGAAGGCTTTTAAAGGGAAACTGTCACGCCAGCAAACTTGCCCGGCACTTGCTCTCTCCCTCTATTTGTTATCTTCCTTCTATCATTGACAGTTCCAGTTTGGTTAACAGCTTAGAAAACAAACAGCATGGTAGCTCCCATAGGTTTATTGTTCCATTCAGCTTTAGTGAATTAGCCTCTGGCATTTACTATTGGCTGGTATAATACAGGAGGGGGAGGGGTCTTAGCCACCCTCACACTATTTACCTTATGAACATTCCTTTGGGAGCTCAGCAAGGTCTGACGAAGGGGGCATGTCCCTAGAAACATGTTACCTATCCCGTGGTTTTGCTGATCCAATGTTTATGCTCTTGATGTGCAACTTGCACTGTTTTATGTTTACTGTATGTGTTTGATAACATACAGCCTTGTGACAGTTTTCCTGCATGTCATAAGCATTTGAATATAAATTAACATGTTGAAATCAAATCTGATGTTCTTTTACGTTTTATTTGGGGTGTGGAAGGTGTGCGGAAGAGGGGGTAGTCTTATACGGCGAGTATATAACAAACTCTATATTTTGAGTGGAAATGATGGGCGGGTCGTCTTATACGCCCAGTCGTCTTATACGCCGACAAATACGGTAAATTAAAATTATTATTATTATTATTATAAGTTGGGCCACCTTTAATCTCTCCTTTCTTAAGTCACACAGTGATAGTCTGGGGCCCATTATTTAAATGACAAGAGTACTTTAGGAGGTAGCAAATCTGAGTCCAGCAGTTCTTTTGCTTAGTCCAAATCCCACAGTTCTCCATTCTATAACAAAGATAATAATTGGTGCTAAAGCTATGGTAATTAATTTTAAACCCCGAATTGAATAGTGTTCATCCATACCAGTGGTGGGATTCAAATTTTTTTTACTACCAGTTCTATGGGTGTGGCTTGGTGGGCTTGGCATGGCATGGCTTGGTGGATGTGGCAGGGGAAGGATACTGTAGAATCTCCTTTCCCTCCCCACTCCAGTGGAAGGCTACTGCAAAATCCTAATTTCCTCATTTCAGCTGGGACTCCGGAGGTAGAGAATAGATGGGGGCGGGGCCAGTCAGAGGTAGTATTTACCAGTTCTCTGTACTACTCAAAATTTCCAATACTGGTTCTCCAGAACTGGTCAGAACCTGCTGAATATCACTTCTGATCCATACCCTATTTTAGACAGACACATGCATTGTTTCAGATATGAAACACACTATTACTTTTCTGTTGTCCAACCTATCCTACAATATGAATCCATAGTTAACAATTACATTTGAATAACACACACAAACACAGTCACACATATGCTCAAAATAACTTAAAAGAAGAAACAGAGTACTATTGAGGACAATAGGAAATGAAATGGATAATCTGAAAGAAGACATATTTGTTAAAATTCAGAAGAAGAACATTGTTCAACATTCTATTTTTTTAAATAATTATACATTATCCTAATGGACCACAGAATATGTTATAAGAGACATTGATTTCTAAGTGGAAAGTAATCTTAACCTAACTTTTATGTGGACTTCCAATCAAACATCAAATAAAATAGGGAACATTTTATTTTTACTTCTCTTGATGCAATATGTGTAGCATGATGGATATTAAATTAATTCAACTGGAAACAATGTTACATTGTAGGCTAGGCAGGAAAAAGGACTTCTCAACATATTATAGGAGACTCCAGATCTACCATTAAAGAAATTGTAGTCAATTACGGTAAATGCATTCCACTCAGGCACTTGCTTAACCAAACTTTATTTCTATATTTCATTGGAAAAACAGCACCATTTGGCCATTAACTAGAAAGCAGGAGATTGTGAGTTTAAGTCCTGCCTTAGCCATGGAAACCAGCTGGTTGACTTTGGGCCAATCATTCTCTTAGCTCCCAGAGTTGTTGTTGTGAGGAAAAGAGGAGGTGGAAGGTGTGTTGGATACATTCACTGTTTGAGTTATTTCCAAAAATAGTAAAAGAGGAACGCAAGCAAGCAAACATATTGAAATGTGGAGCCTTAACAAATAGACAAATGATCTGAATACAAATCTTCCACATGTTTACTAATCTTTGAGCATGTCCAACTTAAACAGCCTTTCTGGACCATCTTTTTCCAAGAGTCTGTCCAAATGATCTAACTGTCAAACCCCTGGCTGACAGGCCGGATGCGTCATGCGCTGGCCATGCCCATGCCGAGTTTAGCAAAGGGGGGAAAGTCCTGATACGTCACATGATGCCACCATGACAATGTGAGTTCGACATCCCTGATCTAAGAGATGGGGCATGTTGCAGGTCTTGTTTGCCTAAGAGTGTTGACTGGTGAGAACTAGAAGATGGGCCTTCCCTGCCTTATGGAATATTTTTCTCTTGGAGATCAGAATGACGCTAACCTTTAGTCTTTCAGAAGGTTCCAAAAATGTGATTATGTTCCCAGGCCTGGGAATGTGTTACGGCTTCCTGTTTGTAAGTTGGGTAACTTATATTGGTTGCTGAATCTATTTTTTTGAATGTTTTAATTGTTTAATTGTCTAACTGTTTTATACTTTTAGGATTATAAATCATTTAGAGTCACTTGGTTGAAATGATAAGTTTGACATTGAATAAATAATTTTTTTTAAAAAAGGGAACTGTAACACCAATGCCTTTAGAGAACTTTGTGTTGGAAAAGTTGCTCAAAAACACAAACTGAGTTCCCAAAATTACTTTTATAATAACTGTGACTTTTCTAGACAACAGCTCTATTAAAATGATTATACAAAGTTTAGGAAATGATGTTCAACCAGAATAACCTCAAGGGACTTTACGCTTTGCATGCTGTAGCGGCACATGCTTCGAAATGAATGTGAAAACTGAATAAAGGGATGGGTCGTTGGAGAGCACCAATGTTGAAAGCAGAAATATTTATGCATAAAAAGACATTGTGATTAAGATTTAGCCATCAGCAACTATTTGAAGGGGGCACAATGGCTCAGCAGTTAAAGATGCTAAGTGTGTCAACTTAGCAAGCTGACAATCAAAAGTTTGAGACCTGAGCTCTGTGCAATGTATGAATTCCTGTTATATGCCTCAGCTCCTGGCAACCCAGCAGTTCAAAAGCATGCAAATACGAGTAGATGAATAGATACCATTTCGGTGGAAAAAGTGTGCTTCTTGGCATATAGTCATGCTGGCCATATGACCACGGAAGTGTCTTTGAAAATTTATTTATTTTTATTTTATTTTATTAAATTTATATCCCGCCCTTATCCAAGAGGACCCAGGGCGGCGCACAGCAAATTATAATACATACAAAAAACAAAATACAATATTTAAAAACCTATTAGATCCCCATTCTGCGCTAAAACCAATTAAAATCCCCGAATTAAAACTATCTATGGCTAGTCCCAGTGGAGGCTATGTTAGGCCAGCTTCAATTCAATTCAATTCAATTCAATTTATTCAATTTATATCCCGCCCTTCTCCGAGAGGACCCAGGGCGGCTTGATGGAAGAGGTGTGTTTTTAAACACTGGCGGAAGAGGCGGAGGTCGGTGATGGTACGAAGTTCTGGGGGTAGGTTGTTCCACAGGGCAGGGCCCGCCACAGAGAAGGCCCTTCCCCTGGGTGTCGCCAGTCGGCATTGTTCGGCCGACGGCACCCTGAGAAGGCCCTCTCTGTGGGAGCGTATCGGTCTAAGGGATGTATGGGGCAGGAGACGGTCTCGCATATAACTAGGTCCCAAGCCATGGAGCGCTTTGAAGATGGTCGTCAAAACCTTGAAGCGCACCCGAAAGACCACAGGAAGCCAGTGCAGCTCGCGCAGGATTGGTGTTATATGGGAGTGCCTCGAAGCTCCTGTAATCACCCGCGCGGCTGCATTCTGAACTAACTGTAGCTTCCGAGTGCACCTCAAGGGAAGCCCCATGTAGAGAGCATTGCAGTAGTCGAGTCGGGATGTCACGAGTGCTTGAGTGACTGTGCGAAGGGCAGCCCAGTCCAGTAAGGGGCGTAATTGGCGCATCAGGTGTACCGGATGAAACGCCCCCCTGGCCATGGCCGCCACATGGTCCTCCATGGACAGCCGGGAATCCAGGAGGACACCCAAATTGTGCGCCCTCTCCACGGGGGCCGGTGTTTCGCCCCCAATGGCCAGAGTTAGAGTAATCTGGCTGAACCGGGGTGCCGGAAACCACAGCCACTCGGTCTTGGAGGGGTTGAGCTTGAGTTTGTTACTACCCATCCAGATCCGTATGGCTTCCAAACACCGGGACAGCACCTCGACGGCATCGTTGGGGTGGTCTGGGGTGGATATGTACAGCTGAATATCATCAGTGTACAGATGATATCCCACCCCAAAACCACGGATGATCTCACCCAGCGGCTTCATATATGTGTTGAATAGGAGGAGCGAGAGGACCGACCCCTGAGGGACCCCACATAAGAGGGGTCTTGAGGCCGACCTCTGCCCCCCTGTCAACACATATTGCGACCGACCAGAGAGGTAGGACGAGAACCACTGTAAAACGGTGCCTCCCAGCTCCAACCTCCCCAGTCGGTGCAATAGGATACCATGGTCGATGGTATCAAAAGCCACTGAAAGGTCTAACAGGACTAGGATAGAGGAATGTCCTCTATCCCACGCCCTCCAGAGATCATCAACCAACCCGACCAATGCCGTCTCGGTGCTGTGACCGGGTCGGAATCCGGACTGGCGCGGGTCTAGATAATCAATTTCCTCCAGGTGTCGCGGAAACTGTTGGGCCACCACACTCTCAACAACCTTCACTAAAATGTGAAGGTTGGAGACTGGACGAAAGTTCTCTAATAATGCTGGGTCCAGGAACAGCTTCTTGAGGAGGGGCCTTACTACCACCTCTTTCAAGATGGCAGGCAAGGACCCCTCACTCAAAGATGCATTGACAATGCCCTGGAGCCAGCCTCGTGTCGTCTCCCAGGATGCCAGTACAAGCCAGGAGGGACACGGGTCCAATAAACATGTGGTAGCCTTAAGCCTCTTTGACAACCTGTCCATATCTTCGGTAGTAACAAAGTCAAACTCCTCCCAGGATGGTCTCTCAAGAGCAGCCTCGGACAGTCCGACTGGACCACTCTCAATGGAGGGTAACTCATTCCGAATCCGAGTGATTTTATCCTGCAGATAAATCCCAAATTCCTCTGCTCGTCCCTGTAAAGGGGGTTCCCACGGCCTCTGGTGGAGGAGGGAGCGGGTCACCCCAAACAGGGCGGCAGGGCGGTTATCTGCGAATGCAATAAGGGTGGCACAATACTCACATTTGGCCACCCTTATCGCCACTAAGTAAGTCCTAATATGGGTTCTCACTAGTGTTCGGTCGGCTTTGGAGCGAGAAGATCTCCATCTGCTCTCTAGGTGTCTCTTGTGGTGTTTCATCTCCCTCAGCTCCTCGCTGAACCAAGGAGCCTGGGTGATTCGTCGCCGCAAGAGAGGCCGCAAGGGCGCGACTCGGTCCAAGGCCCCCGTGGCCGCACTTAACCATGCGGCCACCAGGTCCTCAGTCGAGTTGCGGGGCAAGTCCACAGGTATTGGCCCAAGCTCCCTCTGGAACCTTTCCGGGTCCATCAGGAGCCTGGGGCGGAACCATATAGGAATGTTCGGCTCCGCCTCCCCACGGTGAGGTGCGACGATTGGAAAGTCCAGCCGAAGGAGAGCGTGATCTGTCCATGACAGGGGTGAGATGGCTAAATTCCCTATTCCCAGATCACTACTCCACTGTCTCGAGACCAAGATTAAGTCCAGGGTGTGAGTAGGACCTAAGTCCTCGTGAGTAGGACCTAAAACTACCTGGGTCAGGTCCATGGCTGTCATGGAAGCCATGAACTCCTGAGCTACTCCAGAGGTCTCACCTACTGACGGCAGGTTGAAGTCCCCCATGACCAAAAGTCTGGGGGTCTCAACCGCCGCCTCAGCTATCACCTCTAGGAGCTCGGGCAGGGCTGTTGTTGCATAGCGAGGAGCCAGGTATACAACTAAGATGCCCAACTGCCTCCCTAGGCCCCACTTCACAAGGAGGGACTCACACCCAGTCGCCTGAGGGATCGTGGTCTCCTTCGGCTCAAGACCCTCCCTAACCATAATCGCCACCCCCCCCCACCCCTCCCCAGGGCCCTAGGCTTATGGAAGGCTCGGTAGCCTTGTGGGCACATATCTACGAGGGGTAAACCCCCCTCGAGGCCCAACCAGGTTTCCGTTATACCCACCAGGTCTGGGTCCCCCTCTGACATGAGGTCACAAATGAGGGGGGCTTTATTTACCATGGACCTGGCGTTGCATAGCATCAGCCTAGGGCCCCGGCTCTGTGGTCCTTGCCCACCTAGTCTGCGATGGGAGCACAGGGAGTTGGAACGCGTGACCGCCTGTAGCCAGCACCCACGGTCCTCCAACCCCGTCCGTCTCCCACCTCCCCTGCCCCTCCCCAGAACCGAACTGATGGACAAAACCTCAGTGGAAACAACCCCCCCTCCCCTTCCTCCGTTACCTCACTTCCGCCGGCCGGCCTAGTTCTGTCCTGCCCCCTAACTGGACTATCCCTCCCCTCCTCCCTGGAACCCCTTAAAAGCCGAATTAAAAATTTTCTTTAAAAACCCCTTAGTTTGCGCCTTGCCCACCTCTCAGGAGCAATTAGTCCATCCTCGAGGCGGGCCCGTGTTAGATAAGGGAGGCAGGCCCGCGAGAGGGAAGATTCTCGCAGGCAAAGGAGATCACGTCTTGAGTACATTTTGGAACCCCGATGGCTGTCCAGACCCGGGGGATAATTGCAAGTCCGAACAGAGTCCTAGGAGAAACAGCTATAAAGTGACAGAATATAAAATAAAGTGCAATAGATGTACTCCTGGGCGGCAAGAGGGAAAAAGTCAGTTGTCAATTAGTCCGTTGGTCTGGAAAACGCTGGCTCCCTCAGCTAAGAAACAGAGATGAGCATTTCCCCCTAGAGTCAGACCTCACTGCATAGGTGAAACCTTTACCTTTACCTAAGTACTATTCATAAAATGGTTAACTTGGAAAGACCTTGATGGTATCTCATCTATACTTTCCCGCCTAGACTACTGCAACGCCCTCTACATGGGGCTCCCCCTGAGGTGCACCCGGAGGCTCCAGCTAGTGCAGAATGCAGCCGCGCGGGGGATTCTGGGAGTCTCTCATTACTCCCATGTAACACCCCTCCTGTGCGAGCTGCACTGGCTGCCTGTGGTATTCCGGGTGCGCTTCAAGGTCATAGTTACCATCTTCGAAGCGCTCCATGGCTCGGGTCCTGGTTACTTGAGAGACCGCCTCCTACCACATTCCTCCCTTCGACCTGTCCGCTCTCACACAGTTGGCCTTCTCAGGGTGCCGTCAGCCGGTCAATGCCGACTGGCGACCCCCAGGGGAAGAGCCTTCTCTGTGGCGGGTCCGACACTCTGGAACGACCTCCCCCCCGATATCCGTACCATCACGGACCTACGACTCTTCCGTCGGATGGTAAAAACTCATTTCTTTCATCTTGCTGGCCTGAGATAGATTAGGGACTATTTTAATTCATTATTTATGGTTTTAACTATTTATTCAATTTTAGCACAGCTGTATGGGTTTAATTGTTTTTTAAATTTTGTATATTGTGGGGTTTTATCTTTCTGTGCACTGCCCTGAGTCCCTTTTTGGTGAAAAGGGCGGTATATAAATTGAAAATAAAATAAAATAAAATAAACTATACTGAATGCAGAATTCAAGTTTATATAGCATTTCTGATAGCATCTAAGCATCTGGCAAATGACTTTTTGTCTTCCACCAAGATATCCAAACAGCTCTTCACTTTAGAAAGATCTCCTAAGCCATCCCTACATTCTTATAAACTCGACCAGTTAACTCTAGTCCTTTCCTGTGAAACAATAAACAGGCATATCTTCTACCTAACAGTTGTTCAGATAGTTAACTCTAAGTGGACAGAGAAAAAAAGGTTTAACTCACCAAAAGGCTGACTACTCCCTAGGCATTAAACTAAACCATAATTTCAGTAGTGAACTGAAAAGACAGAACTGAAAAAAAACCACTTCAAAAGAAATCTTATTATGGGTGTTTAATTATGCCCATTAAATATTTCAATTAATAATTGAATAATAATTGATTATTAAGATTAATATTTTAATATTTTAAAAGTTTGCTTTCACCCATCCATTTTCAGAATGCAGGTTTGAAGGGCCAAGGCAGCCCCCACCCCAGCTGTAGGACCGGACATAAAACGCTGTGCTCCCATACTTTACAGCAGCTGATATTTGTGGTTCAGAGGTCTTTTGCAGTGGACAGCGGCCAAAGCCCAAAACGGGCCCCTGAAATTACACCCACGAGCCTCTTCCATCCGCCCAGTAGGTAATGCACGCATCGGACGCAGGCTTCATCCCAGCTTCAGGCCCCTTCGATGTGAAGACTATGACGTGAATTGCTCCTCTGCAAGCCAACACCATTGCAGGCCGAGCAAGTCAGCACGTTGGAGCTCAGCAATGGTGGAGCTCTTACCTCACAAGCAGGAGTTCAATCCTAGGTAGAGGCAGATGTAGGGTCTCCTGCTTGAGCAGGGGGTTGGACTAGATGACCTGCAACGTGAAGTGTTAATACCACTTTATAATGCCTTGGTAAGGCCACACTTGGAATGCTGCATTCAGTTTTGGTTGCCACGATGTAGAAAAGATGTGGAGACTCTAGAAAGAGTGCAGAGAACAGCAACAAAGATGATTAGGGGACTGGAGACTAAAAACGGTTGCAGGAACTGGGTATGTCTAGTTTAATAAAAAGAAGGACCAGGGGAGACATGATAGCAGTGTTCCAATATCTCAGGGGTTGCCACAAAGAAGAGGGAGTCAAACTATTCTCCAAAGCACCTGAGGGCAGAACAAGAAGCAATGGGTGGAAACTAATCAAGGAGAGAAGCAACTTAGAACTGAGGAGAAATTTCCTGATAGTTAGAACAATTAACCAGTGGAACAGCTTGCCTCCAGAAATTGTAAATTCCCCAACGCTGGAAGTCTTTAATAAGATGTTGGTAGCCATTTGTCTGAAATGGTATAGGGCTTCCTGCCTAGGCAGGGGGTTGGACTAGAAGACCTCCAAGGTCCCTTCCAACTCTGCTATTGTATTGTATTGTATTGTATTGTATTGTATTGTATTGTATTGTATTGTATGATCCCTTCCAACTCTGTTAATCTGTTAAAGGAGATAAAAATCCCGAGAGGGAAGGATGGAAGAGCCGCTGTGACGACGAAGGGGGTGGTGGGGAGACTGCTGTCTGTCTGACTGGCCGGTAAAGACCGAAAGATTGCGTGGGTGATCCGCGTGCGCGGCGTGACTAATATTCGTGACCTAGGCTCGCTTCCTCCGATTAGAGCAAGCAGCGATGGGGGTGGGGCGGGGGCGCCAGGTGACAATGGGCGCCTTAGTCCCATTTCGCCCAGCTGACAGTCCTCTGACTGAGAAGAGCCGGTCAACAAGAGCGAGGGGCGCAATAAATACCAGAAGCCTCGGGCTCAGTCACCCCCCGCTTGCGAGAAGAGCAGAGAGAGACAGACAGACCGAGAGACACAAGTGCGGCCTTCCCTTCACAAAGCTCACTCCAAGCCCCATTGCAACCCTTCTGAATCTCTTCCCCCCCCCCCCCACACACACACACACTTCACATTATCGGAGCGCTTCACCTGTCCTAGACGCACGCACGCACGCCCCTTCCGACCGGCGCCCGCGGTGGCAAACCCCGAGGCAGTCCCCAAACTACGGCTGTCGCTACCTCCGCTGTTCTTCCCGCCTCGCTCCCGGTCCCTGCTGCGCGTCCGCCGCGCTATGGAACCGCTCCAGCTGAACCTGCAGGGCTACCAAAACGGGGGCTTGCATCCCAGCTGCCTCTTCGACGTGCCGAGCGGCGACCAGATGAAGAGGACAGCTCTGAAGTTCCAGCGTCCGGCGCTGGATGAGAAGAGCCCCCGGGCTCGAGAAGCGGAAGAAGGGGAGCGACTCCCGGTGCTGGAGGCCGCCTACGCCACCATCCTCCAGGGTTTGGGCGAAAACCCGGGGAGGCAAGGGCTGCTGCTGACGCCTCGGAGGGCGGCCAAAGCCATGCAGTTTCTCACCAAGGGCTACGATGAAACCGTCGAAGGTGAGTCGCTCCTTTCCATCCATTCTAGGACCGAGGGCTTCGGCTTCTTCCAAGGGACGTCGAACTAGTTTCAATTCCATCTCTACGCAAAGCAGGACCTGAGAGGGAGTTTTGAAGTGCCCTTTTCAGGCAGGATGAAGGCAAAGTGCTTTTAGGCAGGGTGGCTTCTAGAAATAGTCTTGGAAAAAAGTTCAGGTAGAAATTGATTCTAGATCCTAGTCCCCCAAACCTTTCGACACAAATGTGAGTTATATGAAGTGTAAAATGAAAAATCCACGACCCCGTGATTTGAAATTGCATTGAACAGCCCAGTTAAGATGGATGCTTTCCTAATCCCCACCCATCAAAAAATAAATGCATGATTTAAGAAAGTGTGCATAAGGTTCCAGCCAATTTTGCTTCTGAAACACAAAAATTACTTCACATGCCTTGAGGGATTGATCGATCTCTTCTTATTTAGAAGCCATACTATCATCAAACGGTTTTAGTTCCTAGAAAAGTGGCTAAGTTTGTACCTCTTTCTAAATCATAATTTGCTTAAGCATGGTTTGCTGAATTGATTATATTTGCCTGGATTCATTGGAGTCACAGACAAATGAGCTGCATTATAACTTTGTGCAATTTGTGAATCCAATCAGCGTATTTAAGTGTGCAACCTCAGTCTTTCTTGGTAAATAACTGTCTCACCATAATGCTGGGAAAGTGATTGGAGACTTGAGTAATTTTAGTTGTACCTGAAATTTATCTGAGCATTTAAATGGGCTGATTTGCACTTCCTGTTTACCATGCATGAAAACCAGCCATCAGTCTTTTGAGAAGGCAGAATGGGCAACATCGTCAGCCAACCCATAGGATGCTGGAGAAATCATCTCCCCTGCATTATCTTGCTTTCCATCAAAAAATAGTTTTTTCCTCCTTCTGCTATTGTTGGAAAGAAGAAAATCAAGGGTGGGAAGAGGGACATAGGAAAAAGAAAGACAGTAAAGATGATATTTAATTACCACAAAGCAGCAGTGAGTATGGCCCAGATTTTATTTCATGAAGAAGCTACGGTAGTTAGCAACTATGAGACAAACTTTGTCCAGTCCTTGGGAAAAAGTTACATCTTCTAATCAGTACTAACTCTGCTGCTTGGTACTGAAATTATGATTCTCTTTCTCATTAACTTTTGCTTTGAGGTCAGCAACCAATTTTTGCTTAGCAAATTCTCAGAGGGTGAGAATTGCAGCAATCACATTGATTTTTGAATATTGCCATTCTTGATGACATATTGCATCCATGCATTCTTTTGTGTAGAAATTGGGTAGTTTGTCCAGTCAATAGCAGTGAGTTATTACTTATAGATGATGGCATATATACCATGTTGAAGGATGGACAGGTAAATGTGCTTCTAATGCCAGGGATACTGTTAACAATTGTAGTAATGTTATCATAATATGGAGGTGGCAGAGTTGAGATCTGGATTCACCACAGCATTTGGTTCCTGCATCTTTATCAGGGTATAATAGTATATTGCTGCTGGTTAATAACTCTTTTAGATCAGGCAGCTTCCTGTAAGCAAATATATGGATCATAACATGGCTGAAGATAGTTTATGATGTAGTTGAATGACTTTTGTTAGGATAGCAAGCTGTGTCCTGCAGTTTTCTATTCTAAGTCTGGCTTTTAGTATATTACTACTTCAGAATCACTGTGGACTTGATTTGTCATTTATACTTAACTAGCTGGATATCCGTGCCTCGCAACGAACCTATGTGATCAGGTAATGCAGGGGAAATCCGATTCACTCCGGTTCAATCCGTTGGCTCAGTGGTGGTCAGTGATTGAAACATATAAGGGAATATTGCTCCCGCCACCTTGAGTCTGGAATCATCATAGGTAGAAGGCGTAGACATGTTGGTGAGGTACCGATGTTTAGTACTATAAGGAGCCCCAGACCGCTCCTGAGTGAAGGAGGGGAATGCCTGCCAGTTTGAACTGAGGTAATGGAATGTGAGGCAACTGGCATTTGGGACAGAGTTCTTTTCAGGTGGGGAGGGGGAGTAGAACTCCTTAGCATCACAGCATGTTAATTACTGTATAAGAAATAATAATGATCTGATGGTCATTTTGAAAAATCCTTTCTTAGTGAGCATGTAGAAGCCAAGAGGAACATATGTGCCAAATTTCAAATTTTTAGGCTTTATGATTCTGGAGATTTTGTGATGAGCGAGTGGCATTTGGCTTTTATATAGAGAGAGATAAGGTAGATATTGCAGTTTAAGGAATTATTAATTTTGCTAGATACAACTGAATATAAGTCTCTTGATGATTATATACTGTATATGCATATTTATTTATTTATTTATTTTATTTTATTACATTTATATACTGCCTTATTCTCCGTGATAGGACTCAGGGCGGTGCACAGAAAAGTAAAAACCACAACATATACATATAATATAAAATGGAATTAAATAGTAAAACCTGTGCTAAAATAGTTAAGACCAATTAAAATGTTAACTTTAAAATTATACCCTTAATTTATGCCAGGCCAGCCAGATGGAAAAAATACGTTTTGAGCGTCCGACGGAAGAGGCGTAGGTCAATAATAGTGGGGAGGTCAGGGGGCAGGTCATTCCAGAGGGCAGGACCCGCCACATAGCCTTCCTATAGATTTTTTTTGACAATAATTCAAAAGTCCAGGTTCAGTTTGTTGATGGGTAAAAGTCATCAAAGTTTGCCATTGCCTCTTTTTCTTTATTTATGGAACTTATTTATTACTTAATTTTAATCACTTCTACACAGTTTACAGTCAAAATACTGGCATACAATATATATAACAAAATAAGTAGTATAAAAAATAAATAATTCTAGCATGCTGCATTAAGGTGCTGCATCTTTCTTACCATAAAATCTTATAGGTACAAAGGTCTTCTGAATTAATCATGTTTTAACAAGTTTTTGGAAGGCTGTAAGAGAAGGACCATTTGCTTTCAGGTGCAAACTATTCCATAAGAGGAGGTCACCCAAATAGAGTCCCCACTTACATTCTTCCTTTTACCAAACATGTTACCCTTTCCCCCCGACAATAAGACCTCCCTGGATAATAAGCCCAACCAGACTTTTGAGCGCACGCGCTAAATTAAGCCCTCCCTTGAAAATAAGCCCTCCCCAAAAATATGGCAACACAGTAACAGCCATGAGGTGACCACGCTCGCCACCTCCTGCACCTCAAAAATAATAAGACCTTCCCGAAAATAAGGCCAAGCACTTATTTCGGGGGTAAAAAGAAAATAAGACTCTGTCTTATTTTCGGGGAAACACGGTAGTAAATGCGTTACCCTCATTTATCTTTTCATGCATATTGGGTTCTACCCAGAACAGCCAGACTCTGTCTTGAAGTGCCCAAATAAAGTGTTGATACGAACAAGAAAAAATGGTTTGTAAAGTATCTAGCAAGTTGCTATAGAGCAGTTTATTTGCTTAGTTATTCTACAGTAAAGGATAAAGTTTAGATTGAGAAATCATATTCTTCCATTTCTTTCTTTTCCAGAGATACTCAATGATGCTGTTTTTGATGAAGACCATGATGAGATGGTTATCGTAAAGGGCATTGATATGTTTTCTCTTTGTGAACATCACTTGGTTCCTTTCTTTGGCAAGGTAATAATGACAGTGGAAAGATTGATTCATGTTGAATTCTATGTCCATAATCTTGAACCATATAATCAGTGGAATAGCAATTTGTTGCTATTTATAATGTGCCTTGCAGAATAACTGAGTAATAATCCATTTTATTAATTTTCTACAGCAATATCAGCAACATTTTTTTCCGGATGAAATTAATAGGCTTCAGTTACATATTCAGCTTCTTCTTCATTGTAATGCTGAGAAATTGAATGTAGAGTGCAACAGTAAATGTGGGTGGAAAACTGATCTCAGATCAACTGAAAAAATATTCATAGCATGAAATAGAGGCTGTCATGGATTGAATATTAATACATTAATGCATATATTAATAATTTTTCATCTTCCTTTAATATCTGCAGGTGCACATTGGATATTTACCAAGAAAAAAAGTTGTTGGATTAAGCAAACTTGCAAGGTATTTATTACTCTTCTTCTGAGTAATAAATCACTATTCAATAAGGAAACAATAACAGATAGTTTAGATTACGGTAGGTGTCTGATTTTCTTTATAAGGAATAGCTATTAGATATGACAGTTGTTTGAAATATCCATAAAGGTAAATGGGTGTAGACACTGTGGAGGAATACTGTACATCACACAATATTTCATCACACACAACTATTTCATAGTTGAGCTATGAAATGCACTGTTACCCATGATAGATGATAGCCATAGAATTGCAGGAAAAGATGTACGGTAGCTATTTTAAGGAATAATTGTCAGTTGATATTTGAGCACCCATGTTCTCAGATGTTCCATTTCTCCTTTGAATTTGAAGAACTTGCACAACCCAACTGTGTACAGCTTTATTTTTTACCCATTTTCAAGCACTCATTCATTCAGGCAAATGAGCTATAGTGTCATTGTAGGAACTTTCAGGCATTGAAACTGCAGCTATCAGCTGACAGGAGGCAGGAGAAATATTGATGAGTTTTAACTCTGCACTCAAAAAACATGATTGTGTATATATTTCACACTGATATATCACCAAGGTAAACATAATTGAAGACTGTCATCTGAGATGATAGAAATTTCCTGACAGTTAGAACAATTAATCAGTGGAACAACTTGCCTCCAGAAGTTGTGGAACGCTCCAATACTGGAAGTTTTAAAGAAGATGTTGGATAACCATTTGTCTGAAGTGGTGTAGGGCTTCCTCCCTAGATGGGGTTGGACTAGAAGACCTCCAAGGTCCCTTCCAACTGTTCTATTCTTATTCTTAAACTGCTCTGTCATCTACTTGATTTCTTTGTTATGATCATGTTTAGTCAAAATGTTTTCAAAATAAGTAACTTCCACTTTAAATGACTACATTTTACATAGTAGCCTAAAAATCATAATGATGCTGGAGTAACAAATTTCCTTTCCATTGACTGATAGAGTTCAAGTATAAACACACGTAATCACTTTCTGATTTGCATTTCCATCAATGCCATCTCCCTCTCTCATTAATGCATCTTTTTCCCCCTTTTTTCAGAATTGTTGAAATGTTTAGCAGAAGGCTCCAAGGTTAGTACTTTTTCTGCACTGTGCTCTGCTTAATAAATGCTTCAATTCAGAATGGGCTAGAGGCAGACCAGGACCCATGGACGGTTCTGTGGAAAAGATCATCAATTTTATCTGACCAGGAGAAATTCTCCAAATAGCCTGCTTGGAGGGAAATCCACAAGTGGATCTGTGTGCAAAGAAATTAAAACACAAGTTTTCATTCCAAAAACAAATAACTTAGGCAGGACATAAACTTGTGCCAAACTTGTGGCAAAGGTTCCAGGAATATTTAATGTTTGTATTGATTTCATTGCTTGTGTTTTATTATTGTTAGCCATACAGATAAGTATGCCACAGGATGGGAGATCCATATAAATTGTTTAAATAAATAATTATTTTATTGAAAAACTCAAAATTTGTGATAGCAACTGAAATAGTTGAGCTTTGTTTCCACCGACAAAATGTGCAAGAAGGGAAGTCTCTCCCTTCCTTCACAGCTTTCTCTTTTATTGGATTAAAAGTTCTTTTTGAAGAAATTTTGGCCCGACTTAGTTCAGTGTGAACTGTATGCCTTATCCTTAATGAACAATTTTGCATTTACTTTGTCAATTCATTCTGACTAACATAATTTTTCATAAAGCACTAATTGATTTCTAGTCCAGGAGCGACTTACAAAACAGATTGCTTTAGCAATTACTGAGGTTCTGAAACCTGTTGGAGTGGCTGTGGTGATAGAAGCCTCGTAAGTTCATTATTCCTTATTTGGTTTTGTTAAATTTGTAATTTGCTCCCTCTGCTGTCAATTATTTATTCTCCTTTCCATTTCCTCTTCAGTACTATTGCAAAGTAATGCAATAACACTTTAAAAGCATAGAGGTACAGGAACAGTAATATATTTATAGTGGAACACTGTGTGTATTCAGTGAGTCCAGTTTTGTGTCAAAGTTTGTAGCCCGGTATTACCATGCAATCCAGATGTTCCTGAATTGCAAATCTCAACATTTTCACAATTGATCCTGCTTCATCTGGTGCTCTTTCACTGAAGCAATAGCAACAGCACATATACCACATGTTTTTTACAGCACTCTCTAAGCGGTTTACAGAGTCAGCCTCTTGCCCCCAACAATCTGAGTCCTCATTTTACCCACCTCGGAAGGTTGGAAGGCTGAGTCAACCTTGAGCCGGTGACATTTGAACTGCCAAACTCAGCTAGGATGACTTCCATTGAACTCTGTCAAACTCAATTTTGTTTTTAAGTAGTCCTACATATGAACTGTAGTGTCACCAAGATACTATAAATTTCCTAGGATACGTGGATTTTTTAAAATGAGGGATCATTGATGCGCTCTAAGCTTGCTTGTTTTCCTGCAGACATTTCGTTACCAAAACTAGGTAACATCATCAGTGTTAGTCAGTGCTAGTTTGAGTAATGAAACGTCTGCAAGAAAATAAGCAAGCTCAGAGAGCATCAAGGACCCTTCATGTGAACCTTGAGCTAAAAATATTCTTTATTTTTTTTTAAAAAGCATTTTATATTAGGAAGATAATTAAAATAAATGCATGCTTTTACATTCTGGGATAATACAGTCCTAGAATTTATATTTAATTTTGTTATTGGTTTTATTATTATTATTTTAAATCAGACTTGTATCTAGGGTTTGAGGCTTGAATGCTGTTTACAGTGTTTGCTAATGTTCTAAAATGCTTCTTTTAATGTTTTTTGACAGACACATGTGCATGATCATGAGGGGGGTTCAGAAAATGAACACCACAACAGTCACTAGCACCATGCTTGGCATCCTCCAGGAAGATTCAAAAGCAAGAGAGGAATTTCTTGCCTTGATCAAGAATTAAACAGCAGCAGCAGCAGCTTGTGGTTATATCAATGGTTTGGAGCATACACAATTGATGATTATAATTGCCTGGGTAATTAAAAAAAGAGAGAAAACAGAGTTCATACTTGTATCACAGCTTTGTTCCCATTTTTGCATAACACCCTTAATAGCCTTCTGCAATTGGCTCCCTTGGGAATGGCAATCCTAGCACTTCTGAGGTGTGTAAGTTTGAGGAAAGACATTCAAGAATTGTGTTGAAATATTACCCAAGCAGTGCAGATACCAATAAATTGGTTTTATTCATATGGCAGCATATATGCCCTCCGGGGAGAGGGTGCGGTCTATAAATCAAATAAATAATAAATAATCATAATCATAATAATATGATACTGTCACACAGATCTCCTTGCATCTTTTGATATATGCTAATGAAAATAAAGTATGAGACCTATCTCGCTTCCCAAATGAAAATTATATAACATTTGCTTTCCCAACCCAAAGCCCATCAGAGATATTAGACTTTAAATCCCATATTGTTTTAGGATTAAGAGAGTTAGTCCAAGCATCTGGAGGATCCTAGGTTGGGGAAGGCTGATTTTGGTACTCTCAGTTTGAAAGTTTGGATGGTGAGGTTAGGGGAGACTTATGGCTCCAGTGATGTCATTCTGAAAACAAAGCCACAGAGAGAAAAATAAATGATGATTACAAAATAGTAAAGCTAAAAATCCATAAATCTCATGCAGGACATTTCTCTGTTGTTATAATTCCTTATGTTTCACAGAGCTACCTCTAGCTTGCAGTTATTGCTACTCTCTTTTTTTAGAGAAGACCACAAGAATTATAATATAGAATTATAATATAGAAAGAGGTATGGTATACTAAATAAACTACAATTTATTTCAAAGCTATCTAGTTAAAAAAGAAAAGCTATTATTTAACATTTCGTGCAAAGAATGAAACTGATTAGGCAGGATCCAGTATTTCCCTGGCTAAACAGAACCACATGTTAATATGATGCCTTCCAAAGCTATTAAAACAAACAAAAGCAGCCAAATACCTACTAAAGTGGGAGGAAAAAAACCTAGAACCTAAAGTCTAGAATACTGATTTATTTCACGTGTTCTGCACAATATGTGGCTTGATTTTTTTTCCTGAATAAAAAGAGAAATAATGCCAAGTCTCCCAAAAAAAAGGGGGTATTTGGATTGTTGAGATATCTATGTCTGGTAAAACTTTATGTATATTAGATGATCAGTCCATTTCCTCCATATGATAGGACTGATTTTAAAAAGGCCTTTGACTTAAGACCTTGATATAATGACTTCAAATATGAAAAAAAGAGTGGGACAAAACATTTCTTTTGTAAGTAAATCATCCCAAGTGCAACATGTTCCGTGTAAACATCAGATCCTGGTCTCTGGATGTTATGTGAATTTCGTTGTATGTGTAAACTGTATATACATACAATGACAATAAAGTAAAGAAAAGATATTAGGCTAGAAGCATTTTCTTTGTTTGAGACTGGAAAGGTGTTATAATACATAGTATTTGTCTAGGGATATAAATTTAAATAAATAAATAAATAAATAAATAGATGGATAATAATCTGCCTTGAGTAAAAGGCTCCAGTTGGTGCAGAATGCGGCCACGCTGGGGCAAGATGCTCCCACGTGACACCCCTCCTGCATGAGCTGCACTGGCTGCCTGTGGCTTTCCAGGTGCGCTTCAAGGTGCTGATAACCAGCTTTAAAGCACTCCATGGCATCGGACCTGGCTACCTGCAGGACCACATCCTGCTACCGAATACCTCCCACCGACCAGTTCGCTCCCACAGAGAAGGCCTCCTCAGGGTACCGTCGGCCAAACAATGTCAGCTGGCGACCCCCAGGGGAAAAGCCTTCTTTGTGGCAGCTCCTGCCCTCTGGAACGACCTACCCTCCCACCTTCGTACGATCACTGACCTATGCCTCTTCCGCCGGGCCTTGAAAGCGCACTTATTCCATGCAGCTGGCCTGGTGTAGTTTTTAATCGGTTTTAATCGATTTTATCGGAAAATTTTACCTGGTTTTAGAACAGGCCCTAAATTTAATTGATTTTTAAAGTATTTTGTATATTGTATATGGAGGTTTTGTGGTTTTATTATGTCTGTTTACCGCCCTGAGTCCCGCAAGGGAGAAGGGCGGTATACAAATTTAATAAATAGTAATAGTAATTTCCTAGATACCAGTCTTCCTCATCTTGGTGACTTCCAGACATACTGATTACATCTACTATTAGCCTCATTGGTCAAATGGGTATTAGGGTCCAAGTTGTTATATATGTTCTTCCAATACTAAGGTTTTTCTATACTGATAGACAGGGCAGATCTTTGGTCTAATTCAAGGTTTTACATTGTGATTTCTTTTATTCACAGTTCCACATATTTTGACCGACCTCTGCAATTAGTTATTAGTTATAGTTTCTCAGTATGAAGATTTTAAGGGTAGGCTTATTCTGCGACTTCAGACCATGCATTGGTTTTAGGTTTAATATTCCAGTTTAAAGGCCTGGCTTGTGCAAAAGGAATGTATGGGAATCTAAATAAATGTATAATTTGTAAAATGAGAGATTGGCCATTTATAGTGGCATACATACTACCCTTATTGATGTCAAAAGAATACATCTGCCTTTCACTGAATTTTTTTTAATTAGAAGTTTAAAGTACTGATTTGGGATTAAGAAACCTTGGGGATTATAGGAGGAGAAAGATGTTAAGAATTGTAAAAAGAGTGAATGACTTCAGCACATTTAAAAAAATTATTTTGAATCTACCAAGATATATTTTGAGTTATGCTGCATTGTCAGTTCAAAGTCACCCATACATTCAACCAAGTGAAAATCAACCTTCCAAATGTTGTAGATCTACAGTGTTTATGTTAGGAATGTAAGAATCAGATTGAATCAGATTTTAAAAACTGTCTTGTCCAGCTCCCCCCCCCCCCCCCACAATAGCCATCCAAATATATTTGTAGAGGTCATCAGCGGAACATGAATGCAATAGTATCCTTTCACGTTATTGAACAAGTGTTGGGAAGGATGTTCTTGTTGAAACTAAGATATCAGCTATGCTGCTGTGCTCATCCAGAATGACTAATGGTTAGCAGTCCTGAGCACTTTTAATCAAGGGCTATGATGGCGAACCTATGGCACGCTGCCACAGGTGGTACTCAGAGCCCTTTCTGAGGGCACACCAACCATCACCCTAGCCCAGCTCCACTGCGCATGTGCGCACACCTCCCGCTGGCCAGCTGGTCTTCGGGTCTCTGCTGTGCATGCACGGGAGGGCGAGGCACAGAGGGCACATGTGCATTGCATTATGGGTGACGTGCGTGTGTGTGCTGGCATGCATGCATGCGCTTTCAGCACACAAATACAAAAATGTTAGCTATCACTGATCTAGGGAATAAATTTGGGAATCACATTGTGCTAGTTAATATAGTCTTATGTTGAGAACAGGCAGAAGGAAACTTGTTATACTGTATATCTTAGAGCAGGGGTCTGCAAAGTTGGCTCTTTTAAGACTGGTGGACTTCAACTCCCAGAATTCCCCAGCCAGCCTAGCTGGCTGGGGAATTCTGGGAGTTGAAGTCCACCAGTCTTAAAAGAGCCAACTTTGCAGACCCCCGTCTTAGATGATACCGAGGTCCTCTAAGACATATTGGAGGGTGCTGAATATCAATTTTTGGTTTGAAAAGTTTTCAATTGCAGTTACTTTTTGCATAATGGCATTAAAAAACAACAACAGTAGGAACAAAAAATAGTAAGGATTTTTGCTACCCCCATTTTGACCTTTGGATCTTTGCGCTAAACAAGTACTGTAAACATTACTGTATTATCCTCAGAAAAACTGTCATACAACTTGAAATGTGCCTTATAGACTCCAATAACTTGAAGATGCAAAAAATGTTGACATTTCTTAAATGCAAAACTTTATTGTCTGTGGGAAGGGGAGGGCTCTCAATATATGATTACATTTTTACAATATACTCTCTAGAGCAGGGGTCCCCAACCGTTTTTGCACCAGGGACCGGTTTCATTTTAAAGTAAATTCTGCGGACCGGCTGGCGTAGAGGAGGAGCAGGGGGGAGGGGGAACAGGCGGCGCATGCACATGCGGGGGGGGGAGTCGGCTCACTCGGCCCTCTAGGGCAGTGGTGGGCAAACTCATTAATCAAGAGAGCCAAATATCAACAGTACCACGATTGAAATTTCTTTTGAGAAATTTGTGGGAGTGGCTCAGCGGTCATGTGACCAGGTGGGTGTGGCCAACTTGGAAAATGTGGTGAAACTCACTTAACGATGGTCCTGCTTAGCAACCAAAATTTTGGGCTCAATTGTGGTCATAAGTTCTTTCTTTCTTTCTTTCTTTCTTTCTTTCTTTCTTTCTTTCTTTCTTTCTTTCTTTCTTTCTTTCTTTCTTTCTTCTTTCTTTTTCTTTCTTTCTTTCTTTCTCTCTCTCTCTCTCTCTCCCCCACTTTCTTTCTATTTTTCTTTCTCTTTCTCTCTTTTTCTTTTTGTCTCTCTCTCTGTCTATCTCTCTATCTGTCTCTCTCCTCCCTCCACCCATCTGTCATTCTGTGTGTGTGTGTGTGTGTGTGTGTGCCTGTCTCTCTCTCTCTCTCCCTCTCTCTGTGTCTCTCTCTGTTTGTCTCTTCCTCCCTCCCCCTGTCTCTCTCTGCATGTCAGTCTCTCCCTTCCGCCCGGAAGCAGCGGAAAGCCCGGCACGCTGGCTGGGGAGGCCACGGCTGCCTCCTCCTCCTCCCACAGTGAGCGGGCGAGCGGGAGCACCCGAGGCTGCGGCCACCCAAGCGCCGCCGAGGCCGTCCGGGCGCCGCATGCCCACCTCCCTCCCAGCCATGTGCGGCGGCCAGCCCCGGAAAGCGCGCTTCAATGGCCTCTGCAGGTGGCTGTTGCTGCTGCTGCTGCTGCCCCCGAGCCCTGCGACACGCAGCTCCCGCTGTCTGAGGACACCCAGCAGGCGCATCGGGCAGGACAGCCGGGCACTTCTCCACCAGCTCCAATGGCCACCAAGGCGTGCCCTCCAGGGCTGCCCGCCACACAGGGCTGGGAGGGAGGTGGGCGCGCGGCACCTGGACGGCCCCAGTGGCACCCAGGCAGCCGCAGCCCCGGGCGCTCCCCCGCCCGCTCACTCGCTTGAGGAGGCAGCCGCAGCCCCCCCAGCCGATATGCCGGCCCCTCCACTGCCTCGGGGGGGGGAGGGAGGGAGGGAGGGAGGGAGAGAGGAAGAGCTGCACCCGAGGGGCCAAAGAGCTGACCACTGCTCTAGGGCCTGCGCTCTCCCGCATCCGGTGCGCGCTCTGCCCAGGGGGCTGCCCCCTCCTCCCTCCCTCCTCCTCTCCGGCCCTGCGGCCCGGTTGCTATCAAGCCGCGGACCAGCACCGGTCCACGGCCCAGGGGTTGGGGACCCCTGCTCTAGAGGGAAAAAGGGCTAGTTATGATTTTTTAAGAGTGTCTGCCTGCATAGCCACACACTGGGAATTGCATATGTTAGCAGCAGAAACACATGTCCTATTCATAAATGTGAGGCCCTCTTTTTTTTCTGTTAGCTACCAAGTTCTTTAAAGTAGTTTTATTAATATGATTGCGTCAAAGTGGTGCTAAAATACACATACTGTATTTATTCGAGTATAACGCGCAAAATTTTCTACCAAAAAAAGAAATCAACGTTTGGGTGCGCGTTATAAACGAGGGCCGGTCCATTGAGGGCGCAGGCGAATTGTGAGTTCGCACTGCGCCTTTTCCGGGCTGCAGCCGCTCACTGTACGCGAGGGCGAAGAAAAAAACACGTTTTTTATACCAATTTTTAATCGAAAATTAGGGGTGCGCGTTATACACGTGTGCGCGTTATACTCGAATAAATATGGTAAGTAGTTTATTTAGATCATCATATTCTGCATGTATAAAATGTCTGTAATACAAAACTTATTTTGCATTTCTGTTTGATTATTCATCTGTAAAACTATAGTTTATTATTGTCATTGTATTCAAATGCTAAAAAAAATCTCATCACATATTGGTTTCCTTGATTCTTATTTTTAACTGTACTATATTATTAATACATTAAATCATTAAAACAAATCAGTTAAGTGCAATTTTATTGCAGGATGTTTCTGTACAATTTGTACAGACTAAACAAATTAGTCTGCAAAGATGCCTCTGAATCACTACCGTGTTTCCCTGAAAATAAGACAGTGTCTTATTTTCTTTTGACCCCCGAAATAACCACTTGGCCTTATTTTCAGGGAGGTCTTTATTTTTGAGCTGCAGGAAGTGGTGAGCATGGTCACCTCATGGCTACTGCTATGTTGCAATATTTTTGGGGAGGGCTTATCTCCTGGGGAGAGCTTATTTTAACGCATGCGCTCAAAGCCCGATTGGGCTTATTATCTGAGGAGGTCTTATTTTGGGGGAAACAGGGTAGACCATGGCATATGGCAAATAGAACCTTAGTACCACCTTGCACCTGTAATTATTTCCTTTCTCAATTATTTCTTTTCTCAAATATATATATGTTAGATTTTTTTTAAGGGCTGAAAATAAAGAGACCAGGATGGATCCATTTCAGGCTTATTAGCCTTCTTCAGCTGGCCATACTCCTTCTACTGGGATTTGAACTGGTGCTTTCCAGCATACGAGACAGGCTTCTCTATGCCTTGAGCTATCCTATCCAGTATCCCTGATATATCAGCCAATTTACAGGACTCTTAAATGAGAGATAATTATCACAGCTCCTGTTATATATATTGTCTTAAAATTTATTTTCTTGCTAATCTGAAAAGCAGGTCAGAATGTGTATTATTTCTTTCTCCCTTTCAATCTCAGAACAACCTATGAGGTAGATTAGTTTGCAAAATGGCTCAAAGTTATATCTGAATGACGACATAACTCTACCCATTACCAAACTACCTCTCCACTCTGACCATTACATTGCGCTATTGGTATTCCTCCTCTTCCCAATTCATATTAAAATTGCTTCAAGCCAGCAATACAAATATTAAAAACTGAACATGTCCTTTTATTACAGTAAACATTATTTGCAGTGAATCTAAAATTGTATTACACAAACAGGAATATAGTTTTGAAATGTAATGTATCCTGGACTACGACTGTTTTGACTGGGAAAATGGAATGAATTATTTCAAATTATGCATATAAAGTATAGGAAACTGTGTTTCTTCATAGAATGTTTACTAACAATGAGGAAACTGAGATATTTTAAAAATGTAAATGCTGGAAGAAAAATAGTAAGCAGTATGTGATCTGTTGTGAGAAATGTTTGTCTAAAGCAATGGTTCTCAACCTGTGGTCCGAAAACCCCTGGGGGACTGCGATGTCACAGAGGGTCCACAAAGGCTGGTTGAAATGTCATGATTTAAACCTTGAGTTAAGTCTTGGGGGCCCATGGCATTTAAAGAGGAGTCCATGGTGAAGAAAAGGTTGAGAACCACTGGTCTAAAGAAATAAACACAATAGCATTCATTTCTTTTTATATGGAAGCAAAACCTGGATATGTCATATCAACATCAAATAAATTGAATAGAATGGGAAAGGAATAGGTTAGAGGGATATGTTGCAAAACAAGAAGAGACAGAATGTGGACTGAATATGAAAGCTGTATTGGTATATTGAGATGCTGTCATCATAAGGGGCTTGAATAAGGATTACATTACAAAACAAATTAATAAAACTGCATAAGTCAAGTGGAAAGGAAAAATAAGACAATTTTGGTTGGATGGAGTTGATAAGATCATGTAAAGGAAGTGAGAAGTTCAAAGGCAATATGATATGAAATTGAAAAATTAATATTGTAGAAGCAAGGATTGTTTCCAAGAATAGAAGAGCCTGGGATGGTATAAGGCAGAGCTTCAAACTTTTTCAGGCTATAAAACCTATCATTTAATTTAAAAAATCCCACGATTCCTGATCAAAGAGCAACACTTTTGTGATAAAAAATTGGCTGTATTCAACTGTAATTTATTTGGAACTTAATGTTTAAGTTTAGGTTTATTAGTTTTTTATACCGCCCTACTCCCGAAGGACTCAGGGCGGTGTACAGCCAAAGTAAAACAAATATATAAAAGTTAAAAAAGTTTTAAAAGCATATTAAACAATTTGGCGTCTCTTAAAATTAAAAAAAAAAAAATTCTGTCGAAGGGAACCTTATTAAGATCTTGCAGAATCCCAGAATTCTGCAGAACACATTTTCAAAAAACAACCTGAAACCTGAAATTGATGTGAACTAGATCTGACTCATGTTCCTTTAGTTTTTTAAAATTATTACTTCTTACATCTTTTCTATGATTTTCATAATACTGCTTATGTCAACGGTTATATAACAATGGTTATATGTGGCTATCATAATAAGCCTGCATATCATACCTGGAAAAGCAACCTGTTTTTCCCAAAATGATGTTTTCCTTTTTGGTTGCTGAATTCTACATTAGAAGATGCTGCTGCTTAAGACTCAAAGTAAGCTATTTGTTCAAAGTGAGTGCACAACAGAGCCTCTGATTTTAAAATACAAGGAAAATGCATACATGACACAAGTGCAAAACGAAAAGATGACTACCAACCATACAGGTGTAAGATAGCCATTTAAACTAAATTAGCTAAGCTGAGCAGATCATGTCTTAAATATAACTGTGCTGAACATTATGTTTCATTAAAGTTCAAATTCATGAGGACCCAAATTGTTGGAGGCAATATGTCGACTCTTAACCGCTTAGAGAGGGCTGTAAAGCACTATGAAGCGGTATATAAGTTTACGTGCTATTGCTATGTTAACCCTAATAAATACATATGTATAGGTGTTGTTGCCAAAACCAGGCTCACTTAAAGTAACAAAATCACACTGAAGATACAATATAAATTTATTAGCATAAAAACAGTAAAATAATATACATTGGAATCATGTCCCAGTTGGGCAGCCTTGACCAAAAGCAGAACCATAGCCTAAATGCGTGATGCCAAACCTATGGCATGCATGCCACAGGTGGTACGCAGAGCCGTCTCTGTGGGCACATGTGCCCTCGCCCCAGCTCAGCTTTCTGTGGCGTTTCTTTCGTGAGCTGCTGTTTCCCTGCAAATGATGAAACAGAAGCTCATGAAAGAAAAAGTTCTCACCTCTGACAGAGCTTCCAGTGTTGGAATGCCCCGCCTCCCGCTGGCCAGCTGCTCTTAGGGTCTCTGCTAGGCATGTGTGGATGTGTGTGCATGTTTGTGAGTGCATGTTTGCACATGAGAGTGAATTTTTGCAAGCGCATCCTCACACATGTTCACACATACACGCAGTTTGGGCCTAAAAGGTTCATCATCACTGGCCTAAATGCTTTTGGCTTCTTACATTTCAAAGACAAGAAAAATTGAAAAAAGCACAGGATAAATTGGGAAGGTGACTTTGGGCCAGGTATTTTCTCTCAGCCAACAAACCTCACAGAATGGCTGCTGTGGAGAAAATAGGAGAAGGGAGGTGTGTTGGATATGTTCTCAACCTTGAGTTATTTCTAAAATAAATAATAAAGGCTGGATACAAATAAATAAATAAAATGATACTGGAATGTTTTTGATAAACCCATCTTTGTAACATTTATCACTTCTTACTAGGTTGGTATGCTGTTTATACTATTTTTGAAATATGGTCTGTAAAAATAAACAATTTGGTTTGCTGTCTGATTCTTCCTCCTATTGTTATTCAGAGTCAATTCTGTTTGCTGTAAATATTTTCTTACAAGATATTGGTTGGGGATGAGGGAATCCCATAGGTTTGGTATTGAATGCAGCTCATGTGGGTGTTTGGAGGGGTATATTTTATCACCGCATTATGATTAATCAACAATTATAACCCATTGTTCAGTTATTGGGATCAAAGTTAAATACAGTATTCATATGGCTTATCCATTTTTAAGATATTCAACTCAAAGTAGCATTTTGTTGGCTTCAAAGCCATTGGTGTTTGTGAAAATTAAAAGCCAATGATATGGGCACTAGGATACAGCCTCAAAACAATCAAACTGAATACTATCACAATAAATGTTTCAACTTCATAAAAGTTATTAAACATGATTGGAATTATGTTGATTGGCCCTTTTTAATCATTTCTTTAAAATTCTGGCATTACACCTACAATTTGGCAGAATCAAACCGATACAACTGTATCCAGTTCAGTCATGTAGTCCAATGTAATTTCCTTTCCAATTAAAAACAGTTGCTTTTTTTGCAACATAGATAAAAATGCACAAACAGCATATTAGCCATCAAATATTGTAGAAATGTGTATAAGAGACTCTAACAAAATAAAATCCAAAATATGAGCAAAACAAATTAGGAACTCTGCATTCTTTCTCTTTAACAATATCTCTATAGTAATTGTACACAATCAAGCTAAATGTTTATTTTAAAAATATTAATGCTATCTTAAATTTAAGCCACGCATTTAACATTAAAAATGATTTCCATTTAAGTAAAAACAGTTATCAACCAAGGTACAGAATTTATGTGCAACCAATCCAACAGAATGACATTCAACACTCATGTACTGTTATTTGCCAGATGCTTTGAAAGCCTTTGTTGCAAGCAATTCTAAGTATGTAACAAAAATAAATTGAAGAACTGCCTATTGCTGTAGTTGGATTGCCAAAATTACATAGTATTATATTTAAATATCCAATTATCCTATAAATCATCATATGCCAATTTTATTGTGAGTTTTCTGGTATGTTCAGCAATCCTTATTCTTGAATGTAAGAGTAGCTTAGTTGTTGGGAAAGCTAAATCATTTGCTACACTTTTAAGTATTTTCTAAAATAATTATGGTGAACAAATATTTCTTACTCCAAATAAACATAGCCATTAATGCAGATTAAAACAGATCTAAGATAGCACAATTATCCCATGCAAGTTCTCTAGAAGTCTGTCATCGTATTATCAGTAATGATGATGTTTAGCAATTGCTTCAAAGTTCAAAGTGGGTCAATTAAAAAAATCACAATTAAACTGATGTTTGCTTGTAGTTTTTTGTATCCAAGACTTTCTTTCCACACATTGCACAAATACCTGTTAATAAAAAGCACAGGAATACTGAAATTACTTTTGATCATCCAGTATAACTTGTTTCTCAGTAACCAAATACACAGGGAAGAAACTGTGTTTAAGGCAAATATCTCACCTTTTTTGTATGCACATCCCTGGCAGTAATGAGATCCTGGCTGATGAACTGAACTTTTACAAATCCGGCATATTGCAAATTTGTTTTTGCCGTAAGGATCAAATCTAAGAAGATAAAAACAAGCGAATTTACAGTTTATCAAAATAATTTTTGTTTACTTTCATATATTTGCAGTAAATGGGGGCAGAGGAAGGTGGACAAAAATCCCCCAAGAAAGCTTATAAACGACCCAAGAGTGTTTATGTGTTGCAGTTGCAGAAAATGATCAAAATGTAATTTGCCATTTTGAACTATGACTATATATTTGCACAACATAATATATATATATATAAATTATTCATGTGTCCATGTTTTTCCTTATACCTTTTCTCTTTTACCTAGGCTAAATCAGACTATATGACATGTGCACAATAATTTCCCAGTCTTTTATTTACTTGTCCAGTGCCTTACAAAATTACCATGATCTACTCCACTGTTTTTAAATTTGGCAGTTGTGAGATGGGCTTCAGGGAATTCTGAGAGTTGAAGTCCACATATCTGAAAGTTGCCAAGTTTGAAAAACACTGTTTTAGCCATTGTTCTTCAGGATGCAGTGATATTGGTAAAGAGTTACAGGTGCTAAAAGTATAGTGCAGGGGGGGGGGGGGGGGACATTATGCCAACTCTAGGCTGGAGGATGTAGGCATAACTATATATGGAAATATGAAAGAGGCTAAAATTCAGAAGAACGAATAAGCAAGTTAACAATTTTTCCAGCATTTGGCTCATTTGGTAAATGAATTAAGATTTTAATTACCTTGCCTTTTTTGATGTCAATGCCTTATTTTCATTTAATTTTCTCCCACCACTTTCTATAAATAAAAAGATATAATTTTGAAACCACTTCAAATTAAAATTGAAGCCATTAAAAAGAAAAATGAATGCCCAGAATACTCAGCAATAAACATGAAAATGAGCAGTTAAACAAGACGTTCTGAGAATACTGATCCCCCCCCAACCAATACAATACAATACAATACAATACAATACAATACAATACAATACAATACAATACAATACAATACAATACAATACAACAGCAGAGTTGGAAGGGACCTTGGAGGTCTTCCAAGTCCAACCCCCTGCCTAGGCAGGAAACCCTATACAGTTTCAGACAAATGGCTATCCAACAACTTCTTAAAGACTTCCAGTGTTGGGGCATTCACAACTTCTGGAGAAAAGCTGTTCCACTGATTGTTTTGTCAGGAAATTCCTCCTCAGTTCTAAGTTGCTTCTCTCCTTGTTTCTTGTTCTACCCTCAAGAGCCTTGGAGAATAGTACTCCAAGATGCCTCTCACAGTTACTACTATTGAGCAAGGTACCACCTATACTGTACCTGTGCTTTCCGTTTTTCTTGCCTAAATGTAGAACCTTACTCTTTTCACCATTGAATTTCATTGTATTAGATAGTGCCCAATGTTCACGTTTGTCAAGATACTTCTGTATCTTAAGCCTATCTTCTGGAGTGTTGGCTATTCCTGCCAGCTTGGTGTCATCTGCAGATTTGATGAGTTCCCCATTTATTCCCTCATCCAAATCATTGATGAAGATGTTGAAGAGTACTGGGCCTAAAACAGAGCCTTGGGGTACTCCACTGCATACTTCCCTCCATGTATATGCAGTTCCATTGAGGACTACACGTTGAGTTCAGTTGGTCAGCCAGTTACGAATCTATCTGGTGGTGATGCAGTCTAACCCACATTCTTCTACTTTATCTAGTAGTAGGTTATGGTCTACCTTATCAAATGCCTTACTGAAGTCCAAGTAAACTATATCGACGGCATTCCTCTGGTCCACTAATTTTGTCACACATCTTTATTATCTTCCTTTCATTTTTTACTACCATCTAACTACTTGTGAGACCCATCTAATAATAGTTAAGTAGTCTTCTACACATACAATGGGATTTTGCCTTTCTTCTGCATCCACATAAGTCCACAAATCTTCTCTCCTAAGTTTTAAGAATGTATATGAACTGAAGGAATTTGGTTTTGATTCCACTGCGTGACATATCACTGGATGCATTTCGCATTTGTCTTCCTTCCACAATTTAATAATTTCTGTGATTGATTTTTCTCTAATCTCTGTAGATCCCTTTCTCTTTAGCAATTTGAACAGTCAAAAAAGTGTACATTGCTAAAGATCAAAACAACTGCAGAAGGAGTCACATCCCTTTAAAAACTACTTCAAAACAGGACAATACTTACTAAAATCAGGACATTGCGTATCTGTTGGATAAATATTCAACAGGTTTCCCTAATCTAATACAATTAAGAATGTCTGCATCATACGACATGTAATATTGCTATCAATACAAGTGTTTGTACAACCACTTAAATCAATGATCCAATTAGAAATACTGAATCTTTTAAACTATATAAAGTTCAGTAATGTTGCAAGTTCAGTTCAACCATATAAAGTTCAGTCATGTTGCAATTGTAAAGGTTTTTAGCATCAGTACTTATTTTCAAGGAAGATTAATTTACAAAGGTCCCCGTAATGTTCACATGCTAGAAAGAAAACCAGCTTATTTATTACACATGGCAGTTCCAGGTTTAGATTGCTTACTACTTAATAATAATTGACTATGAAGTTATTTCAGAATTTTAGTTTTATGAACAAAGGTAAAAGAAATGTGATTATTGAGGTGTAGGATTATAGAGATATTAAAATCTGCAGGTTTTTTTCTATTGGCATTTCCTACACACTTTTTAAATCAAGAAATGAGAAATAATCAAAAATAAATAGTTTTTGTGATATCTAAGAATACCTGTTGTGTTTCTTGCACCATCTTTCCAGGTATCAGGTGTAATTACTGTACCAAGTTTTCTTTCACCTATGTAACATTGAAAAGACAAAATAAAAATTATGATAATATAATAGATTACAATAGCACAGTATGTTCAGGTCATATCATTTCACAGAATACAACAAATATTAATAATACGAAGTGCTGCATTCCATGTAGCTTATAACTATGACTCTAGGAAAATTGGAAACCATTGAAGATACATGGAATCTATAAAATCTATCTTTTGACTCTAGAAATTGCCCTTTGGGATTTTATGAGTTTTAATGCCAACACATGTTTAAGTTGTGAGGTATTGATCCTTCTGAACACCATAGAGATTACTTATCAATAACGATAAACAGCTCTCTGGCACATATTATAACTATAGAAAAGTATGATTAAACGAAAGCAGGACATAAATATAAATATAAAAATAACAAATGTAAATGCAAACAAATAGTAGTTTGCAGATTTTGAGGCATACGGGTATATAACAAATTGATTGAAGTAGCAGATAAACTCCACAAGTCTAAGAAAGATGAGGATTGCTCTCATGACTGAAACCTCTATCATAATACAGTAGGCCAGTCCTAGATCACTCTATTTTGGGCAATTTATCAGTTGATAATTTTGCAAAGTTAACTTTTTTTTTTTTAAGGTAACCTTTCTGGTTTCATATGTAGCTATGTTGTCACTTTTTACAGAGAAATCCACGTAACGCTGTAAACTTATAAACATTGAAATTATTACTGCTTTCTAAATTGACATCCATGTGATTACACTAATTTTATTTCCAGCACTTTGCTTTAGTGAAAGTGCGCAAGTGATATGTATACCACTGAATTATATCAAATTAAAAGTAATTATCTATTTACTACTAAAACTTTCATGTTTGCTTTATAGGATATCAATTTTTGAAGCAAGATACCACAAACCAGCTATAGTAACTTACAGAATGGATCCAAAATCTGGAACCCATGACTCTCATGGAATTGAAATTTGGCAAATTTTATAAAACATTTTTATGGGGTCATCTAATGTTTGGCTGTGTTATATAATCTGACATAGGCTATTTTCAAGGCAACTACATCTCTGAATATCTCCCTGAATTTGTAAGTATTTTTCCTGTGAAGGTAGAAAGCTCTGCCATTGTTGGAAGGCACTGAGGATTCTAGAAAGGCAGTATTTCTGAAAAGATGACTCAACAGGTTGTGGCTTATCAACTGTATATGCAAACAACAATAGTTTGGGATCTAGATTTTTTATGCAAATCTTATTATATTAATAACATTAATACTAAAAAATGAGAAAACAATCTTATAGTCACTACAGTATGATTATTTAGTTACCATAACCTTTGTGTAATCAAATTGTGAGGATGGTAAAACTGTAAACCCTATACACCAGTACACATTCCAATGGGTTAAATAAAGTTGTATTAATAATCTTGAATCTGGTTTTGAAATGAGCTCAGATGGTATCTTGCAGATTCACTTCTCTTTTTCCCATCTACATTATGAATTCTATAATAATCTCAAAAGCTGACAAAAACTATAGCACAATAAACCTCTCCTACTGTTGTACCTGATTAATACATTCTAGACGTTTTCTTACCATGATTTTCAGAAGAGCAAACAGCGATCATTGCTAGGATTTACTGAACATTTTACAGTATTCACTATTTGGGAGATCAAAACATCCAATAAACAGCAACCTCTAGATACTTTCTCCTTTAAATCACTTTTAAGTGTTCTGAACCCTCATTCATAGTGTATTCATAATAATGCCAGTACTGTACACCCGATTCAATACCTCCAAACACAATCATCTGAGCCCCTTGTACTCACAGACCCAAATTCCATTAAGTGCACAGCATCGTAAAGCAGCAGTCCCCAAATTTCTGTTTTACACCTTTATCACACAAACAAATAAACCCTTGGCTTTTAGAGCAGGCAGCCCTCCAGATTTTGCTTGTGGCACTGATGTCAGCGACACCATGAACTTGAATTTGGGCAAATCGCGGGGGACAGCGGAGGGCTCTCTCTCTCTCTCTCTCTCTCTCTCTCTCTCTCTCTCTGTGTGTGTGTGTGTGTGTGTGTGTTGCTATGGTCCAAAGGATCTTGAAGAGTCAGATACAACTTAAAGCAGAGGTCTTCAAACTTGGCAACTTTAAGACTTGTGGACTTCAACTCCCAGAATTCTCCAGCCAGCAGAGTCTAAACGTTGCCAAGTTTGAAGACCTCTGACTTAGATACAGAACAACAACAACTGACCTGGTGTGTTTAGATCAGTTGTTGTTGTTCCGCATCTAAGTCAGAGGTCTTCAAACTTCAAACTGTTGGCTGGAGAAATCTGGGAGTTGAAGTCCACAAGTCTTAAAGTTGCCAAGTTTGAAGACCTCGGACTTAGATACCGAACAACAACAACTGATCTGAACACACCAGGTTCCGACTTCTTCAGACATACAACTAGACTTCCCTACCGGGGGAGGTGGAGAGAATAACTGTTCCTTGGAGGACAATCCCGAGGCCACAAATAAAAGTATTTTATTCTCTCAGGAAGAGCCCCCCCCAGCCCCTCCGACCCCCCCTGCACTTCAGTTAAAGGCACCTTCTCATTTTACACCGCGCGTTCTCCCACCCTCACCTGTCCCTTCCACTTACATTTCTCGCACACCATGGCGAAGGCTTAAAACACCCAACCGAAACCGGCGGGGGGAGGGGAAAATAAACCGTCAGCCAGCCGAAAGAGGCTCCAGCCTCCCCACCGACACCACCACAACAACGTCCCACGGCCGAACCTCCGTGAGAGTCCACATTTCCGCTTCCGGTTTCCTCGTGACGTCCAGGGCGTGAGAGCTTTCTTCGCGACCGGCCGATGGATTGCTGTACGGAAGTAGTCGTGACGTAAGAGCCTGCACGGGGGGGGGGGGGGATTGAGTGCGGGCCAGTCGCGGGGGTCGTTTCTAGGGACGTGTGTGTGTGACGTATTTGCGACGCTTCCCCTGATACCATCTGGGAAACGGCAGGTAAGCTGGATCGGCGCCGTTGCCTCGGAAGGCTGGTCTCCCTGCCTGTCCTATAGGGGACACCACCTGCCTCGATATTTTCCCGGATAGCAGCCTCCTAAAAAGCCTGCACGCAGGTGGTGAAGGAAGGGAAACCGGGAAAGACTTTATGTCCTTAGTGGTCTTCTGCTGATTGCAAGTCCCTTGCGCATTTTGCATTTGCACTGATTAGTTTGTCAAGCATGTACAAGATAGCAAGTATAAATATAAACATGGCTATGCACGAAAGAAAGGAATACAAATAAATGGGGTTGTTAGGACAGGGACGGAAGGCACGTTGGTGCCCTTATGCACGCCCCCTTTATGAACCTCTTAGGAATGGGGTGAGGTCCATGGTAGACAATTTAAGGTTGAAGCTTAGAGGTTGTAACAGTGGAGCCAGGTAGAGCATTTCAGGCATTGACCACTCTGTTGCTGAAGTCCTATTTTCTGCAATCGAGTTTGGAGAGTTTTATTTTATTTATGTAGTTTGTCCCTCATGTACAAGATAACAGGAATAATAATAAAGATGAATAAGAACACAGGAAATGGGAACAAATAAATGGGGACAGTAGGACAGGGACGGAAGGCACGCTGGTGCCCTTATGCACGCCCTGTCTATATATTTCACCCTATCCTATCGGTGGTAGGAAAAATAGCTTATTTAAACTTGGTTTGTTTAAACAACTTAAACAAATCTTGCAAAGCCTGGCCTGAAGTACCTTTCGGTGCTTCGTTGTGAATAAAAACCTGTACAGGTAGTCCTCAAAGTTACAACCCCTGTTGAGCTCAAAATTTATGTTGCTAAATGAGAAATTTGAGGTGTTTTCAACTAAACTAACCTAGTGCATAGCAAAAGTTGGAAAGACCCGGAGTCATTACTTTGGAGTAGTATCTTAATAAATGGAAGTATGTTGAAGGTCTTAAAAAGCCATTTTTATCAACTATTTTAAATATTTTTATTTTCTTTCATACAACAAATTATAACTTTGGAGATTGCTTGTTTTTTCATGTCCCTAAAAGTTACGTAGGAACATTTTATTTCTTTAGTTAGTCAGATGGTCAAACATGTAAAATGTTTGTAAACATGTAAAAACATTTTTATGCTATAAACCCATTTAATTTCTGTAGGAATGCATTATCTTTTGTACAAAAGAGAATTGTCTTCACTACCAATATTGACATAAATACTTTAATTTGCTTCTCCACAGGTGGAAATTAAAAATAAGACACCATGAAAGATACAGAAATAAAGAGACTGCTGACTGCTAATGTCATCTGTATCTTTTCTGTTATTGTAACTACTATTGTTCCTTCTTTGTTCTTGAAGAATTTCTCAATCTTGGACACACACTTGACATGGCTATGCATCTGTTCAGCAAGCGTTGGTATTATAAATATAATTGCACATATGATTTTAAAGCCATACTTATCTACAAGAAGATATTCTCTTGTCCACAAGGTATGTCATGTTTGATAAAATTTAACTGTTAGTATGAGGCATGAATTCCTTTTTTATTTGACATCTTTTGATTCTCAATAATGTTCTATTTGTTCCAATGCTATATGGAAGATCACGTGAAAGTAAAATTGAATGAATGATTGCATGCTTTTAGCTCTTTAAGAACTTTATGGTTGCAATCACAATAAAACTCAAAGCTCCACATCTTCAGCATTATTCCATACCATTTGTCTCTCAACTAAAACTCTAAAATATTCTGTAAGTAATTAAATATTCTCTTAATATTTCTGCTATAAGGAAGCTGATTTCCCCCCTCTGAATAATGAGGCATAACTTGCTATTATTTAAATATATATTTCAGTATTTTGACTATAGAACAAAATTAAACTTTATTTTACGAAAGTCTATATTAGATTGCATTTAAAGTTTTAAAAGAATCCAAACATATCAAGCAAAATTGCATATCGAATGAAATTGCATTTCTAATGTTAAAACAGTTTCAGTCATATCTCCCAAAGAATGGCAACAAATCAAGAGAGAAGTGATGGCCCTTTATAAATAGGTTAGGTAGTTTTCCTGGCATTGTGTCTTTTTCTGGGAGCTGATACAGTGTACTCTTGTGGAAAATTTTCCAAGCCCACATGATCTTAAGATAGCGGCATGCTTAGGCGCAGCGGCTTTGAGCTCCTGGTGTCACAGCAGACTTTTCCATCAAAAACTCACTCTGAACCTACTGTGAATTATAGAGAAACAAACATATCAACTGGTTGTGACACATCAGTTAAAGAAAAAAAAGGTTTACTCAGATTTATTAGGACAAGTAAGAAAAACAAGTTTCAGGCAGAGAAATCCTCAAGAAGAAGCCTAGATCTGGGTAGTGGAGAATTTTTAAAACCCATGTTGTATCGTAAACAAAGCCTTGATGAAACAATGATCGCAGATTCTTCACAAAGTTTATGTTCTGTAACGGTGGCACCATCATTATCTCTTGGGAATATACAAGGGGCAACTGCAAGAATGGAAATGAAGAAGCGGAGAGCACCACCCCTACCAGTAATTCCATCCTTTTCTGTTGGGAAAGCTGAGAGAGAAGAGAAAGAAAATGCCAAGTGCGATTCCTCAAAGTTCATTGCAACAAGAAATAAAAAAGAAAAAGAGACATGCTCCTCTTCCACCAACTCCTAAAATGCCAAACAGATTTGAATTTTTACACACATAATAACTGGTGTACTGACAGTGGGGTTGCTTATACACACTGTTCTGCAGACGTGGGGTTCTCAACTGTCATTTGTCGGCCATTTTGTTTGCCTGGTGAGATTCCTGTTATGACTGTCACTGCTGTCTGTATTCCACCTAATACAAATGTTGGCACAGCGCTCGAACCAATCTCATTGTAATTTTATTACAATCTTATTACAATGACAATAAATATTATTATTATTATTATTATTATTATTATTATTATTATTATTATTATTATTATTATTAAACAACTGTCATAAAACTGATTAGGACACTGACTGATTGTGTGAAATATGCTAGCACAAGTATCCTTAGTTTGTAAGTCTCATTCAGACATATTGAATCAACTGTGAAATTGCAATACAAAACGAGGAAAAAATGGCCCATTTTTTCGTGAAAACGGGCCGATTTCTGGTCAAAACAATTCCATGTATAGCCTTATGGAGGCTTATAGAGTGCTGCTGGGGGCGGGGGGGGGGGAAACGCCATGTGCTTTGCTCATTTCTGCCCTCCCCAGCCCCCAGGAGCTCTCTGGAAGCCTCCATAAGGGTATGTGCATGGCCATTTTGGTGAAGGGGCAGGGTTTCAGGAGGCTGTATTCGATGTATAAGACGCACCCAGATATTCAGCCTCTTTTTAGAGGAAAAAAGGTGCGTCTTATACTCTGAAAAATACAGTATTCAATATGGTATAAAACTAATTCAGATTATAGCATTTAAATTTTACCAGTTTCAACAAGAGATTGAAACACATTATCAAATCTTCCATGAAAATAAATGTGACTTAAAAAGGTTTCAATCTGGGTATTTTGTTTCAGCTGAACATGTTTAAACAAGCATTGTACTTTAATATTAAAACTTGGATTTTAAACAATTTTTAGCCCAACAATGAGCAACCACTTGCGCTATGCAACTCAGCCTTGTTTTAAAAGCCTTGCTAGAAATCAGATTGGATTTGTCACAATAGATATATTTTCCTGCCTAGGAGGCTGCAGGATGAGGATGGGAGGATTGGGCAGAAAGGGGGAATAGGATACAATAGTCATTGTCAATTTTGGTTCTTCTATCAAGAGATTGTAAGAACCCAAATATTAGTTCAGTGTTAATGATCTAGAAAAGGTTTACAAGGGTTTTAATTTAATCTAAGAAAAACTAATCATGTACTTTATGGTACAAGAGCTTGTCTACTTAAAAGTATGCATATTGATGGCATTACATATATATTTTTTCATTCTCTTTAAAAGGCAACAAGATTTGTAAAATGCTGTGTATACTTCTTCATATCTTGTATCCTCTTCCATGGAATTATTGTTCTCTACGGAGCACCATTACTAGAGTAAGTATGTCTCTTACAATTCCACCTGGTAAATGTTAAATTTTAGAAATTTGCATTATGGATCAGTCTGGATTTACAGTGTTCCACCTAAGACCCTCTAGTGGAAAAAGAAGAAGCTAAGAGAATGGGAAAAATGAAGAAAATTAATAAGAAGTAGAATCTTTGAGAGACCAAGAGAAAATGGTTAGAGGAGCAGGAAGGGAAAGAAGGGATATATTAGTAGATTAAAGGGAATTGTATTAACATTGTTAATGGTATATAGTCAATTAAGATGTAAGGGAATTAGAGTAACATTGATAATTGTAGATAATTAAGTTAAATGTTCTCTATGTAAAAACTGAATTTGAGGATGTATGTTGCCTATAGTAAAACAGACCAACAGATGAAATATGAAATTATAATTTGGTTTAATTTTGAAGGGGGAATTAGTGATATTGTTTATATACCAAGAAGAAAATAAGTTTAAGATGAAAAATATGGAAAAAGAATAATATGGCTGAAATTGGAAACAGAACAATGATGTAAAATGGATTATGTACAAGAGAGGATGTAAAAGAAAAGACCCGGACAACACTTCATTTATAAAGTATGTCAAAATTTGTAATAAAAAATAAAAAACCTTGAAAAAAAAGACCCTCTAGTGCAGAGGTTCCCAAACTTGGCAACTTTAAGACTTGTGGACTTCAACTTCCAGAATTCTCCAGCCAGCATAGCATAGCTGGCTGGAGAATTCTGGGAGTTGAAGTCCACAAGTCTTAAAAGTTGCAAAGTTTGGGAACCTCTGCTCTAGTGGGAAAAGGTAATGTGGATTTGCTTTTAGATATGTAGTTCCGGGATAATGTTAAATATTAATAATGAAGTAAAAAAATGATATGACCCATCTGCTTAGTGAACTTAGAGTTGATGATTAAAAAAAAAGTCAGTGACAATTTTGTTTTCCTAGCCTCAAGAATAAATAAAGATGATAGTGAACTAGTTCACTGCTGAAGTAAAGAGGGCAATAATTTTAAGAAAGAATGTGCAGTCGAAGTTAGACAAGATAATGAGAAAGAGGATAAATTATGGATCAGATGACATTTAGTAAGATTACCATGGATTGCAAATAGCAGCAGCCAATCAATTCTGGCCCAAATAGGTTGATCATACAGGCATGTGGGACAAGGAACTGATGGGCTAGAAAAAAGAAGTATATTTAGCAAAGTGGAGAGAAATCAGAGCAATAAAGAACAGATAACCTGGATAGAAGTGATCAAAAAGATGTGGCAATGGTGAAATGAAATAAATGACTCTATAACAGTGGTACTGGAGAAGCACCTACTCATTGGTTCTATGTGTCCAGAGTCACAGGGCCATTGTGTCTCTGAGTAAGAAATCTTCCTGCATTGGCCTCTTAAGGATAGCTGAGGGGAAGACATGACATTGTGCCAGTGTAAATGGTGGTTAGGTACTTTGAGTAACATATAATTATTATTCATTATATTTACATCTCACAATGCCATAGGAACTCAAAATAATTTATACAGGAGTCTCCCCTAATTTTATCTCCAACAATAGCCACCCTGTAAGTTGAGTTACACTATGAGTGAGTACTTGACTCTGAGTTGGTTTGAATTTGAATTTGACTCCATTGATCAAAATGACATATTGGGAAAAATATTATTTTTTGTATGAACTTGGCTTATTTTAATATATTATTGCCCAGTTCTTAATGGTGTACTAAATTGTAATTCAGTTGTAGGTAGGTCATTCCATCACAGGTTCTACCTTTTACTGCTATAAATCCACCATAATCCATTGTAGCATAAAGTTTATTTGGCAAAATATAAAAAGAACCCAGAGACTGGTGGCCTTAGCAAATCAAACAAAAGTTTTAGATTGGTTTTATCCCATCTTTATCATTTTTATAAACAACTCAGGGTTGCTAACATATGTATATACTAGTAAGATGAGCAAGTGAAAACGGTTTAAGCTCATGATGCAACAGGATGCATACTAAATTACAAAATATGTAAAGTGTTTTTCATGTCTAAGGTGAAACTAAACTCAATTTCCTTATTTCTAGCCTGGTCCTTAATCACTGAAAACTATGTACTGTAGTAAAAAAAACCCAACAACAGTATTAAACTATTTTAAATAAGAAAAAAATCAGGGTTGTGGGGTGAATTTTTTCATACATGATCATCCAAATGTCAGTATTACATCAAAGATCTTAATTTTTGATGGGTTCTGAGGCAAAGTATTCCAAAGGTCTTCCTTCTTCAAATTGCTACTGATGATCAGTGTTATAGCAAAGTAATAAAATCAGAAAAGCATTTTTGAGATGTGTAACAATCACTATGTGGAAGTTTTGAGTTTCAGAATTGTGAAAACTCAGTTTTTATATAGGGGGTATGAACTGCTTCAGAAACAGACACTCTTTGTGTTTGGATGTCACATTAAACATTAATCACACATGCCCCAGATTATGAATTCAGAAGGAGATCAGAGGCATTTGCTCTTATTTTGAATTCATTACAGCCTTCTACGGTATTCAAATTGGGTAAACATGGATAAATCTCTACTGAGATTTGTTTAGATCTTAATTTTGGGTGACGGTGATACACAACTTTTTCTAGGCCAAATGCCACAGTTGAATTAAATGGGATGTTAGGGACTACTTTCTAAAAGCTAAAAGCTAGAATAAATCCCAAGTTTGATTTTAATGAACTTCTTTAATAATTAAACCATTTCCCTATAATGCTGTTTATGTATGTTAAAATGTTATTTCTCAAGCATGTCATTTATTCACCAGATCAAATTACGAGTCAATAACACCTCAATTTTTTCTGTTGTCAACGGAGAAAATACGTCAATCTTTTCAAATAATTCACAGTTCAGTAAATGTGAACTAACATATTTTGATGAATCAATTTAATTTTACATCCACTAAAACAAATTTTACATTTTTTAAATAATAGATGTTCCAGTTCTTTAATCTGCAAACCACCAATGCCCTTAATGTGAACTTTTAAAATATTATCTCATTTTTAAAATAAAGAATGTATTTTAAACATCAAATCCATCAAGTATATATTTTTATACCTTTTGTTTCTCAGACATAGCCAAAACATCTGGTCCATATTGACATGTTTGAGTTGATAGTTATCACTTTTGTGAATTAGGGAGAAGGCAAGAAAAATGTTTAATCATTATAAAGTAATTGTATTCCAGAGTTTTTCCACAGCTTCCAATAGAACATTTTGCCTCTAATTGACGTTTACTTTTAATTAGAATTTAATCTGGTTAATATACTATCCAGTCATTTTTCATAATTTCCCATCCCCACTTCTCTCATTATGCTTAAGTTATCATTAGCTACAAATTTTAGAAATGTCTGGAGCAATCCTGTGGCTCAGAACTCTTAGGCTATAAAAGCTTTCATTTATGCAACTGGCTGATTTCAGAAAAGCAGAATGAATGTTAATTACTGTTTAAGCATAATAGTATGTTGTGATTAACTGAACTTCAAGCAAAGTTGAAGTTGTTTGATAACCTTTCCAGGGGAAGTAAATGAGTGTGGAAACCCAGAGAAAGGCTAAGTTCATTCATCTATGGAGATTCTTAGTGATCCAGGTCATTGTTGTCCCAAGGGTGTTTTTTCAGGAGGCAGTTGGACTTTCTTGTTTTTTCTTTTTTCTTTTGAAGACATTTCGCTTCACATCCAGGACGTTTCTTCAGCTCTGACTGTATGATGGGGAATGGAAGGATTTATACTCCTTGCAGACAGGTGGTCATTTGCATTCTTTTAGAGAGTCATTGAGACCACTTGGAGGTTTATCTGTGACCTCAGAGTCTCCTGAGTAATGCAGTTGGATATGGAGCCTTCATGGTTGCAGGATATTTTTCGTCCTGTGTCCCTTCACTGTTGAAGACAGGCGCAGGTTGTCTGCATCTCAGACTGAAGTGCAAATGGTTCCTGTAGTCTGCAATTTTTCTGGAAATCCATTTATACTCCCACACCATTTGAAGGGTATTCATCCCAAAGTGCATAGCTAAAAGTCTATGGAGATTCTCAGTCATCCAGGTCATTGTTGTCCCAATGGCTTCATACTCATTTGCACTACTCAGGTGTCCCCGAAGACACAAATGGTGGCCTTAACAACTGTTTAAAACAATGCAAATAACCAGCTTTCTGCAAGGAGTATTTTGCTGTATTTAAGTACAATGACAATAAAGATTATACTCATACTTATAAATCCTTTCATTCTCTACCATTTAGTCAGAGCTGAAGAAGCTTCTTGGATGAGAAGTGAAATGTCATCAAAAGCAAGAAAGTCCAGTTGCCTCCTGAAAAAACATCTTAGGGATGGCTAGGTTCATTCCTACTGTAAATACTTTTCACATGGTGCCTGAATGCAAAAACTTTATAGTTTATAGTTTTTACCTTTTCAGTGTTTTTATCAAGATAGGCCTTTAAAACAGCTTCAATTTTTTTTCCAGATCAGCCTGGGAGACCTTCTTATTTGCAGTTCTTTTATCCACCTTTACAACTTTGCCCTGCTTATGTTTGCTGGGACCAAACTTTCAAATATGGCTGAGGGTGTTCAGTAAAAATGGGTAAGTTGCATGTGGTTGGAATTTGCAATGCCATTAGTGCTGTTGAGGTAAGGCATTTCTTTAATAGTTTAATCATAGTGAAATAGTGGCCATATTCTTATCTGAGACAAGGCATAAAAAGCTGCTACATTCTGGTTTAGCAGATCCAAGTATTAATCTACTAATGCAGAACTGCTCAATGGCTCCTTCTTCTGCCACCAGAAATAGTTTCAATTGTGATTTCTCTTCTCCATCATTTATTTGAAGTAGAATCTGCACATTTTTTTTTAAATCTTAACAAGCCAGAGTTTATTGTTGGGTTCCAACTTCCAGGTATACATTTTTAAAAAACAAACTAGTGGTTAGGTTCACATATCTTACTATATAGATACGGTACTTCTCTGATTTGTGTAAGTAGGTCTACCAATAGGAGGCACTAAACTGCAGAATTCAGCTTAGTGGGGTGTTTGAATTAGGTTTTAGCATTCAAACCCTAAATGTAATGCAAGAACAAAACGGCATCATAATTTTGGATATGAAGTTGGCTTCTTATTTACTAATCACATGCAAAATAAACTGTGATTAATATGTCCAATTGCATAATCATACGCGGTGACTCAGTGGCTAAGATGCTCAGCTTGTCGATCAGAAAGGTCGGCAGTTTGGTGGTTCGAATCCCTAGAGCAGCATAACAGAGCTCCCGTTGCTTGTCCCAGCTTCTGCCAACCTAACAGTTCGAAAACATGTAAAAATGTAAGTAGAAAAAGAAAAACCACTTTTGGTGGGAAGGTAACCATGTTCTGTGTACCTTTGGCATTTGTGTCATGCCAGCCACGTGACCACAGAGACCTCTTCGGACAACGCTGGCTCTTCGGCTTTGAAACAGAGATGAGCACCACCCCCTAGAGTCAGGAACAACTAGCACATATGTGCGAGGGGAACCTTTACCTTTACCTTTGGTCATACTAGATAGCTGGAGTCCAAAAGCAGAGGGTTTCTGCATCATTTCTTCATAATGTTAAACATTCTTATTCAAGACACTGGCTCATAATAAAACAGTCTAAATAGGTTTATATTATGCTAGTTAATTCTAGTATGTACTCATTGTTTATTTAATATGTTTTGCTTTACTTGTAAAAAAAACCTACTCTGAAAAAATATTCCTAAGAGTTTGGGTTTGTATCTTGCATCCTTTAACAACTGTCTTTGGGGAGGAAATTATTTTAATAATGTTTTGCATATTTTGTAAATCTGTTAAATATAAAGATTCAAAGCTAGGTATATGCCAAAGTATCTCAAAAGCGGCTTGTTCTTAGCAACTTGACATTCTGTTGAAAAGGTCAGATCTTGATGTAGAAACAATTTGGTTAAATGAGCCTTGAAATTTAACTCGTTGGATCTTTTCTGATAATGTATTTCATGTGCTAAACCCATTTATCTTAAGGCAGCCCATTGCTCCTCCCAATTCACATGTTTAAAATTTTAAGATTTCCTTATAAACTTATACTCTTCCTTGATAGATGCCTATGATGGCTATGCCTTCCACACTTAGCCAGCTAGATTGGAGGTGCTATGCAGGTAGCTCTTGAGTTATGATGTCACGGGTCTGCATCATTTTGCAACAGCAATCCTTTTGTGCAGCTGCCATTTTCAGGACATGTTACTTATATGCTGTAAAGTGGCACTGCAGTGATTTTTGTAGTTACTTTTCATCCAGAAGGCATTCAGTTATTTCAACTGTACAAGACTTAATTAGACTCAGTTATTGTGTATGCTTCTCCAGCCAATGCAAAATGATAGCTTGCCTTATAAAATGCTTCAGTGGGTTTTTCATTTCTGGTTTGAAAAGCTGTAAAAAACAATAGTTGGCTTCTGAAAAGCTCATAACATCTACTTTTAAAATACTTGATTTACAGTTGCAAAAAAAAGTATGTGAACCCCTTGGGATTACGTGGAGTTTTGCATGAATTGGTCATAAAATGTGCTCTGAACTTCATCTAAGTCACTACAATAACAAAACACAGTCTGCTTAAAATAATACTACACAAACTTTAGATGTTGCCATGGTTTAATTGAACATAACATGTAGGGAGGAAAAAGTATGTGAACCTGTGGACTTAATACCTGGTTGACCCTCCTTTGGCAGCAATAACCTCAACCAAACGGTTCCTGTAGTTGCAGATCAGACCTGCACAACGATCTGGAGTAATTTTGGACCACTCATCTTCGCAAAACTGTTTCAGTGTAGCAATATTCTTGGGATGTCTGGTGTGAATTGCTCTCTTAAGGTCATGCCACAGCATTTCAATCGGGTTGAGGTCAGGACTCTGACTGGGCCACTCCAGAAGGGGTATTCTGTGCTGTTGAAGCCATTTTTTTGTTGAATTACTTGTATGCTTTGGGTCATTGTCCTGTTGCATCACCCATCCTCTGCGGAGCTTCAGTTGGCGGATAGATGGTGTACGTTTTCCTGCAAAATGTCTTGATAAACTCTGGAATTCATGTTCCCATCAATGACAACAATCCGTCCAGGCCCTGAGGCAGCAAAGCAGCCCCAAACCATGATGCTCCCTCTGCCATGTTTTACATTGGAGATGAGGTTTTGCTGTTGGTGTGCTGTGCCTTTTTTTCTCCACACACAGTGTTATATGTTCTTCCCAAACAACTCAATTTTGGTTTCATCTGTCCACAGTATATTTTGCCAGTAGTGCTGTGGAACATCCAGGTGCTCTTTTGCAAACTTCAAACGTGCTGCAATATTTTTTTTGGACAGCAATGGCTTCCTCCATGGTGTCCTCCCATGTACTCCATTCTTGTTTAATGTTTTCCTTATTGTAGATGTATCAACAAATATGTTAGCATGTGCCAGGGACTTCTGTAGGTCTTTAGCTGACACTCTGATTCTTCTTTACCTCATGAAGCATTCTGCGCTGTGCTCTTGCAGTCATTTTTACAGAATGACCACGCCTAGGAAGAGTAGCAACAGTGCTAAACTTTCTCCATTTGTAGACAGTCTGTTTACCATGGATATATGAACATCAAGGCTTTTGGAGATACTTTTCTAACCCTTTCCAGCTTCATGCAAGTCAACAATTCTTGATCGTAGGTCTTCTGAGAGCTCTTTTCTGCGAGGCATGGTTCACATCAGACAGTGCTTCTTGAAACCAGTAAACCCAAACCAGGTGTGTGTTTTTAAAGGGCAGGACAGCTGTCAGCAACACATCCAATATCATCACACTGATTGGAGTCAAGGTTGGCTCACTCCTGGTTCCAATTAGCTCATGGAGAAGTCATTAGGCTAGGGGCTCACATACTTTTTCCTCCCTGCACTGTGAATGTTTACATGTTATGTTCAATTAAACCATGGCAACATCTAATGTTTGTGTAGTATTATTTTAAGCAGACTGTTTTGTTATTGTTGTGACTTAGATGAAGTTCAGAGCACATTTTATGACCAATTCATGCAAAACTCCACATAATCCCAAGGGGTTCACATACTTTTTCTTGCAACTGTATTTGCCTTTAACTCTGAAAGTGTGAACTGAAATGATATGTTTAACTGGCACTATAATACTATTAAGAAATGTTCTGTTGCATAACAATGAATGATTAGCATCTTTACACCTCAGAGACCGATAGTTTTTATCATATTTTTGTTTCTCATTTGCATTTTCCCCAGTTTCCATGAATTACTTTGTTCCATGAATCAGAGAACTCTGTGATATGTCCGTTTCATTTTTTTTCAGCATCTTTAGACATAGAGGATGCAGATGTGGGTTGAGAAAGCAAGTTGTATAATCTTCTTTGCTTTAAGCCAAGTCAGTCCTTAAGTATAAGAAAAATATACATTTTCTTTTATAAAATAATATTAAATTCTAAAACAAAATCAACTTTAAATAAAATGTAAATATCTAGATTTTTTAAATATTGCAAATAGAACAACAAAGTGCATTTCTTGTATTTCTGAATAGGCACAAAAAACTTTGGGATTTCAAAGTAATATTGATTGGGTGATAATGATATTATAAAGATTATAGTAGGTATAACCAGACAGCTAGTAAAAGCACAATAGAACAGGAGTGGGTTCCCGCTGCTGCTACTGCTGGTTTTCTCAGGGACACACTGTGCGTGTGCTTGACGCACACATGCACAGTACTTTAAAAAAACAAGATGGCAGCACTTACAGCGCCACCAAGAAAACCGGTTCATGGGTGTGGCAGGCTGAGTTACTACCAATGCGGCCAAACAGGCCGAACTGCTAGGAACCCATCTCTGCAATAGAAGTTCTAAGATGAACTTAATTAATTTCTGAAAACACGTTTTTCTTTAAATCTGTACCTTAGAAGAATCTAAAAATACAAGGATTACACAAGCAGACATTCCATTAGTTATCACATGATGGCATGACATGTATGTAGCATCTCAAAAACTCCCCTGTACATTTATCAGAGAATGATAGTGAAAAAGGCAAATAACATCTTGGCTTTATTAGGCAAATAGTTTTGGCATCATGGGTCTTCTGAAAGGTCTTGGGGAGTCCCAGGGGTGTGGAGGCCACATTTTGAGAACCATTCCTGTAAAACATTAAACAGTTAAGTGTCAAGGCACCTCTTTTTTGTATCAGCTAAGTACCATCATGATAGTTTTGTTTATCACATACACAAATTGAATTAAAACACCTGCAGTGTTTAAAGACAAAATTATTGGTGCACCAAAGGTGCTTTTTCAAGAGGCTACTGGACTTTCTTGTTTTTCTTTGAAGGTACTTCTCATCCAAGAAGTTTCTTCTGCTCTGAACTCCTTGTATTTTATATGGATTTGGTCATCTAATTTCTGGAAGTGATGAGCCACCTACAAAAGTTCAAAAGCAAAACAAAAGTGAAAAATAATATAAATGATCATTTCAGTGAAAAGAGTTAAAAAAATAATCATGCTTTGAAACGTCTTGGAACACTAGTAGACATGATCTCCAGATCTTCTTGGAGCTGGGAGTTCCACTGCTTTGGTATTGCAGCAAGACAGGGTCCTTCCATCATGAGCACCTCAATAGAAGATGTGCACAAGAGTCTTTCTAGCTAATTGAAGAGAAAGAGGGCCTTATTCATCATAGGCAGATAGTATCATTTTATATTAATATAGAGAAGAGTGTACTCAATACTTGTAAATGTGTATTTTGTAATGCCTGTGCTGGCTCCAGAAACTCAGCTTATATATGGTAGGGATTGCTTCTCCTCTTTTATGCTGGAGGGATAGAGTTACCAAAGTTTCTTCCTGCCCACCCAATATGTTTTCCTAACCAGCTATTTTCTCTGGAGTGGGGGAATGAAACTCAACCAATTTTAATTAAAACCCAACGGCTGCTGTTAAATAAGCAGAAATCCCCTCAGACTTGAGTAGGGAGACATCTGGCTTCACTTGCAGCTCTGTTGCTTTTTCACATAAGTGCTATTCACAGTTTCCATAACCATCTGACAAGAATATAGATTTCACCTGTGTAAAAAGTTAGTGATTTTAATTGAATTATTTCTCAGTTGTGAATTTAAATTCTCAGTTTATGAGCCTTTTGTTCCCAGCTGAACATAATTGCTACCATAATGAAGAAATTGCCGGATATTCCAAGGGCCTCACAACCAAATCTAAAATTAATTAGTGAATCTTGCTATGCATGTGGAATCCCTAAATTGCATCAGTGCCTCTGAGAATGGGATTTTCGTCCAGTTGACAGATTCTGTTCCAGTTGTTTTGCTGGACAGAAAATGTGTTCCACTATATATGATGCAGCATTTTTGCAACGTGGTTTTCAACAAAGGCACATTTTTGAAAATATTTTGTGTGCTATTAAGTCAACGTTGACTCTTAGCGACCACATATATTTTCTCCATTCGTCAATCATTTTATATATCCTACCCGTATAGTTTTCTTGGTAAAAATGCAGGGATGGCTTTTTATTGCCTTCTCCCACGCAGTGTGAATTGATGTCTTTGTTCTGATGATCCTCCGCCTCCAGCATCTTCCTATGTGGTTGACCTGGTAACTTGGTTATGATTAGTGTTGCTGCTTTTATCTCAGCTCATTTAAAAAAAATATGTTGTTTTGCTCTCATATTTATTCCCTGTTAACCAACCAGAACCATAGGTTTGAGATGAGCAGCATATGAAATGAATGGATGAACAAACGAATGAACACATTAATTAATAAACGAATGAATAAATAATCTTTGCTACCCCAAATAAGTGCTTGTTTGCTCTAGCTCCGCAGTTAGCATGACCTTCACGCCTTGAGTGTCCCTGCTGGCAATATATACTCTTGGCATACATTCCTGACTTCCTTTCCTCATCCCCCCACAAGAACACCATCACAATGAGGCAGCACAGTTGGGGGCAGGGTGTTGTCTGGTTTATGGCTTGGTGCATTTTACAAACCCAAATAAAAGTTGCTTTTATTCAGGCGACCATTCATTAGGTATTGAGCTGGCTTAGCCATAAGGCTAACCAAAATTTCACCCTTCAAGGCGCAATCTCTGGAAGAATTTTCTATAAAGTAGTACAACCATTACATCAAACCAAGATTTAGTATATGGCTCACATATTGTCTCTTTTTCCCCAAGAGACAGCTCCTTACCTTTTTTCCTGCCTATACAGTTGAATAGAATGCCAGACTTGCCTTAGAGCTTGCCTTAAGCCAAGAAGAAAGAAGATGGGAACATGTAGGAGCCCAGAAGGATTATTTTAATGATCAGCAGTGTAGAAGTACTTTAGCAATAAAATGATATGCTTCTTAACTGCACGATATGATTTTTTTCCTACAGGAGGGTCCAATAAAACAGGTGCATCTGGAAAATCTTTGTTTTTAAAAAAATCAATTTTTTTGACCATTTTATCCTTTCTTAGAAAATAAGGAGCCACTTTGCATATATAGAAAATATTGTTTAAAGAGTTATGTTTTCAGTATGGAAAAAAAGATATCTAGATTTCATAACTACCGCTTGACTCTCTTGCTAACAGATTCGTTATGTTATTATCAGCATAGAATTAAATTGATTCAGAGTTAGTAGGAAAAAAGGCATATTGCAGAAATTATGCTAATTGAGGGAGATGCAAAGTTTTCATGCTGTGGGAGGGAAAAAACATTTCCATAATCAGCAGTAATAGCAGAAGTGCTCTTTAAAAGCACTTCAGAATAGAAACTTTGCCAGGGTGGTAGTTTATATTGTGACATACAGTTACCGCCTGCCACAGGTTCTTAAATATACTATATTTATTATAAGGAACATTAAAAAGTAAAACCATTTTTTGAAATTATAGTTCAATCTGGAAGCATATGAAGACTTAATGTTTTCCATGAAGCCTAGATTATCCTGACTGGTGAATCCATCTAAAAAGCATCCCATTAGAGACTGGTGATGATAGAATATTAAAATCTAATTTTGAAGTACAGTAATAGTAATAAAGTCTTGCATAGGGTAAATAAACAAATCAAGCAATAAAGAACACACAGTTTTAAAGATTAACCTCCTTCCACTTTTGTAGGGCTATGTCCGTCTGGGATAACAGTCTCCAGATTACCACAATATGCAGTGTGGTGGGAGCCTGGCTTGGCGCATTTCCTATTCCACTGGATTGGGACCGTCCATGGCAGGTTGGTTGCTCTATTTTATATAAATTACATAAAACTGATCAGACCAGCTCCATCCAGTTCCATATTCAGTTTATAAATTACCTGGCTAAAACTCCCTTATAAAAGTTTGTAAGCAAAGTACTAAGGGTCTTTTCTATTTTGCTTTCCAGCATTTCCTGTTCATAGGCTGGTGATCTTTAAGGTTCAATTGTAATTCCATTGTAAAGATTGTTGAAAGCAACATGGTAGAATATTTTCTCTAACAAGCTTGAAATGAATGAGCTACTTCCTCAATGTGAGTTACATGGTTGTCAGAATACTTTCAGATGTACTCAGTGCAAACAAGGCCTTGCTGCTTGCTAAAGTGCAGTTAATGACATTTCTCAAGTTCAAGCAGTAGCCAGTCAGCATCCAGCCCATTAATGTCATGGAGGCCCTACACCTCTTATGCTATCTGAGAAGGTGGCCTGTGGTGTGCTGCTACCTTCCATTAAAAGCACTTAACAAAATGGATTTGAAATGGCTATTGGCTTCAGATTGATCTCTGAAGCAGCCTTAAGCTGAGCCACCCTGTGCCGAAAACATGTTTTGTAGTTTTCCAACAAGCCCTTAAGCATTTTGCTGCTTGTAGGAAAAATGAGAAGCTGGCAGGATTGCAGGACAACTGTACATTCATCTGCCAACATTATTGTTGGGGAAGGGAGGAGAGAATAAAGTGATCTGCTAATAATGTAAAGTGGATTAAAATGTTCTCAAAGCAAATATACCCACAACCAGAGGATAAGGGTATTTGGCATTAAGCATTCTGGATCTTGCTAGATTGAACAGAATATCTGATGTAAATGAACATAGTCCAGTTTTAATTACTATTCTTGTACCCTTTTCACCTCATATTAAATGCAAATGTACTTGCTATTTAATTCAGAAATAATAATGGAAATTTGGGACATTAGTTTCTTCCTTTTTAAAAAAAGCATACATCTAATTATATTTTCACATATTTTTGCACTTATGATATATCTATCATAAATAACATGTATCGAAACATAAATCGAGGACAAACCCTCCCAAACCCAAGACATTAATCCAATTTAGTGTACAGGTAAAACTCGAAAAATTAGAATATCGTGCAACAGTTCATTTATTTCAGTAATGCAACTTAAAAGGTAAAACTAATATATGAGATAAGACTCATTACATGCAAAGCAATATAGTTCAAGCCGTGATTTGTCATAATTGTGATGATTATGGCTTACAGCTCATGAAAACCCCAAATCCACAATCTCAGAAAATTTAGAATATTGTGAAAAGGTGCAATATTCTAGGCTCAAAGTGTCCCACTCTAATCAGCTAATTAAGCCGTAACACCTGCAAAGGGTTCCTGAGCCTTTAAACGGCCTCAGTCTGGTTCAGTAGGAATCACAATCATGGGAAAGACTGCTGACCTTACAGTTGTGCAGAAAACTATCACTGACATCCTCCATAAGGAGGGAAAGCCTCAAAAGGTAATTGCAAAAGAAGTTGGATGTTCCCAAAGTGCTGTATCAAAGCACATTAATAGAAAGTTATGTGGAAGGGAAAAGTGTGGAAGAAAAAAAAGCAGCAGGGATGGCCGCAGCCTGGAGAGGATTGTCAGGAAAAGGCCATTCAAAAGTGTTGGGGACTTTCACAAGGAGTGGATTGAGGCTGGAGTCAGTGCATCAAGAACCACCACACACAGATGGATCCTGGACATGGGCTTCAAATGTCGTATTCCTCTTGTCAAGCCGCTCCTGAACAACAAACAACATCAGAAGCATCTTACCTGGGCTAAAGAAAAACAGATCTGGTCTGTTGCTCAGTGGTCCAAAGTCCTCTTTTCTGATGAGAGCAACTTTTGCACCTCATTTGGAAACCAAGGACCCAGAGTATGGAGGAAGAATGGAGAGGCACACACTGCAAGATGCTTGAAGTCCATTGTGAAGTTTCCACACTCTGTGTTGATTTGGGGAGTCATGCCATCTGCTGGTGTTGGTCCACTGTGCTTCATTAAGTCCAGGGTCAATGTAGCCATCTATCAGGAGATTTTGGAGCACTTCATGCTTCCTTCCGCAGACGAGCTTTATGGGGATGCTAACTTTATTTTCCAGCAGGACTTGGCACCTGCCCACACTGCCAAAAGCACCAAAACATGGTTCAATTACCGTGGGATTATTGTGCTTGTTTGGCTGGCAAACTTGCCTGACCTGAACCCCATAGAACAGGGATGTCCAAACTTGGGAACTTTAAGACTTGTGGACTTCAACTCCCAGAATTCCCCAGCCAGCATAGCTGGCTAGGGAATTCTGGGAGTTGAAGTCCACAAATCTTAAAGTTCCCAAGTTTGGACATCCCTGCCATAGAGAATCTATGGGGAATTGCCAAGAGAAAGATGAGAGACATGAGACCTGAACAATGGAGAAGAGCTGAAGGCCACTATTGAAGCATCATGGTCTTCCATAACACCTCAGCAGTGCCACAGGCTGATAGCTTCCATGCCATTGAGGCAGTAATTGCTGCAAAAGGGGCCCAAACCAAGTACTGAGTACATATGCATGCTTATACTTTTCAGAGGTCCGATATTGTTCTATGTACAATCCTTGTTTTATTGATTGCATGTAATATTCTAATTTTCTGAGATTGTGGATTTAATTTAATATTTAAATTTCTATTCTTTCTATTTGGGGTTTTCATCAGCTGTAAGCCATAATCATCGCCATTATGACAAATCATGGCCTGAACTATCTTGCTTTGCATGTAATGAGTCTATCTCATATATTAGTTTCACCTTTTAAGTTACATTACTGAAAAAATGAACTTTTGCACGATATTCTAATTTTTCAAGTTAGTGAAAGATAGTGTAGATATTAGTGTCCAGTTTCCAAACATGCCATAGCTACAGGAGGGAGGGGAGAATCCCAAGAAACGGGATGAGGTGGAGTTCCCCTTAAGGGACAAGGCTGCCTCCCTCCTTCATTTTCAGAGGAAACCTTTAAAAGCTGCCTTTCACCATCTTTATGTACCCAGAAGCTCAGAGCTAATCTCATCAGCAGAATGCTCGGTGGGAAGAGGACTCTGTTGAGCAAGGGGCCTTTGAACAGACTTACTGGGTTATATCACTTCTCATGCATTAGAACTAAATTTGTGGATGAAACAGATTTTAGTTCATTAAATCTACATAATGATACCTTAAGATGCCTCTAGGTTCCTGGAAGTTTTAGAAAGCATCCTGTCAGCAATATTTTGTTTTACCATACTTTCTCCTTTCAGAAGCTATTAGAAATGGCTGGGCACATAGCAAAAAATGTAATTACAGGTGTTGGCAGAGCTTTCAAATTCACTACCAGGCTTTATTTTATCACCCTCTTAATAAGGGACATTGAATAAAAGTGTGCATGTATATTCATGAATATATTAATGTACAATAGTGGTGAATATCTGTAACTCGGATTTGGGATGAGGGTGAAGGTTTGTTCTCCGAGCTTGTAGGTTTGTTTCCGAACGTTTTGTTACCAGGCTGGGTAACATCTTCAAAGGAGTTTAGGGCATAAACTAAATGTTAGTTTATCTGAACCAAACGTTCCAAAACCAATCCACAAAGTCAGAGAACAAACCTTCACCCTCATATATTAATGTTGCAAAAGCAATTTATAAATGAGCCTTTACCTCAAAACTGTAAACTGTATCAAGATGAATCACCAGGATTGTGCTGGAGAAACAAGGCTCAAGAAATAATCAGCTGGATCATTTATATTGTTTTAAGAACAAATGTTTGGGAAAAAAAAGAGAATTGACTTATAGAAAAAGGAATAATTTTACGAACGAAAGAAAGTCTAGCATTGCGACAGCAAATCCTGTGTAGAAACGTGCAAGACCTATACAGAGAAGTTCACTTACTTCATGCTTCCTCTTCGCATTGATTATAAATGAAGGTAAAATGATCCTCTTGATATGCACTTTTGACAGCTTATGAAACCTTGTAAACTGCAGCCCTTGGATTATATAATAATAATATGTTTATATCCAAGTAACCCTTTTCTAAAGGGATACAGTGGCTCGGTGGCTAAGATGCCGAGCTTGTCGATCTGAAAGGTTGGCAGGTCAGCAGTTTGAGTCTCTAGCACCGCATAATGGAAGGAGCTCCCATTACTTGTCCCAGTTTCTGCCAACCTAGCAGTTCGAAAGGACATAAAAAATGCAAATAGAAAAATAGGGATCACTTTGGTGGGAAGGTAACAGCATTCTGTGCACCTTCAGCATTTAGTCATGCAGGCCACATGACCATGGAGATGTCTTTGGACAGCTCTGGCTCTTCGGCTTTGAAACAGAGATGAGCACTGCACCCTAGAGTCAGGCATGCCTAGCACATATGTGCAAGGGAAACCTTTACCTTTTAAACCATTTTCTAGTTCTTTGGATTTGCCTTAAGCAGGTGCAGTATTAAAGTCTGTTACATTTTTTGTGTCTGCTTATTTTGAGATCATACCTCCAGTCCTCTAAAACCATTTCTGCAATATCCATGAGAGAAGTAGTGGACTCTCTAGCTCTTACAATGCCTCTAACATGTTTAATAAAGAAAATGTGTGGGAGAATGGAAAAATGATATGACTGCAAAGTATGAGAAGCAGAAGAATGCTTACAGAGGGAGTGAGTTATTTTTGTATTTTTAGTTTGAAAATGATTTTCATAGCAGAGGGATTTGGCATGATAGATTAAAAAAAAATAGAGTTGGAATAACAACTTTTGGAGTTAATCCAAAATTAATTCCCATGCACTGATAAACATTAACCTCTGTAAATCAGTACATGTTTAGGGAAGCCTTGTATCTTAAGTGATGGAAAATGAGCCATCACTATGCACCCCTCTTCTTCCGTGACCATATTCTTTTTCCTGAACTAATTGGGAGGAAAAAAATACCCTGAGTCAAAAATCGGCTTGTTTCCAATTTAACTAGGCTTTGGTCCCCAAAGAATCCTGGTTATGCAAGGAACAAGAAACAGCCTTTAGCAATATTAATCTCATTAAGTCTGATTGTGTGAACCTATTTGCCTTGGCTCCTTTCTGAGTTTTGTCAGGAAATTCTGGTCTATACCTTTATGATAGACTTCGGAGAAGGAAGATGTAATCAGCGTGATAGCTAGGAACATAGCAAACCAATTACCTTTTTTAATAGTAGTTGATCAGATTCAATTATGTTGGGAGATAAGGGGAATGGGTGATACAGGTTTTGCATACAAAGACTAATACACCATTGCCTAGATTATTTTTTTATTATTATTGTTTAATGTCTGGTTAATTCCTGAAGAGATTGAATTTATTTTGAAAGAAAATGTCCATTAGAAATTCAGCCTTCACCAGACCAAACAACGCAGTATGTTAGTACTGAAATATACACTATTGAACATTCTGCAGAAAATATGCAATGTCATGTTACCGAACATGAATAAGCAAATCTTTGGTTTGAAAAAGCAGGCATGAAATGGCGACCTTTCTCAGGCTGTAAATACAAGGCCGAAGCAAGGTCAGTAAGAGTCCCTAAGGCACCTCATGAACATATTATTATTATTACTTTGACTGCTCTTCTGAAGACCTCCCAATAATGTGATATGAAGATTAAGCACAAAAGATCAAAATCAAAACAGATTACAAACAACCAAGGAGCTGGTTTGATGCATTCCAGTTAGTCCACTATTGGTTTAGCAACTGTTCATAGTTACGAGCGCTGAAAAAAAGTGTGAGAACTTACAACCAATCCTCACACTTATGACTATTGCAGCATCCCAAAAGTCATATGATTGCGATTCGGGCATTTGGCAACCGGCATGTATTTACAATGGTTGCAGTGATCCAGAGTCATGCGATGATAATTTGTGACCTTCCCAACTGGCTTCCAACAAGCAAAGTCAATGGAGACATCGGCAGGGAAAGTTGCAAGTTGTGATGCCTTACTTAACAACCGTGCCCCCCCCCCCAAAAAAAGTTACAAAATTGGGTGCAGTCACTATTTACTTAACAACCCTACCAATGAATGAGGAAATTCCTTGTTCCAATTTGTGGTCATAAATTGAGGACTACCTGCGTAATATGATGGAAAATCTAACAGCTAGGAGAACATATGGAATAAGTTGATTCTTTTTCCTGCCTGTTCTTTTGAGAACTGAAATAACTTTCATCAACCTGGAGGCTCCCCAGGTAGAATAGGACGATATCTCAAATGTCTGTCAATTGTGTTTCCAAAACAACAGAAAGGAAAGATATTCTAGAATTTGTTGGTCTGCGTGCATATTGCAAAAGCTGGAGACAGGAGCTAAATGCCACCCACACACAGACTGTTTTGCATTATATTGCCTGGATTACATTTCATTTGTAGTCAAGAAATGAATAAAAAACAAGATGAAGCACAAAGGATTGTAAATTGTGCCTTTTATAAGGGTAAGGAAATACAGTGTGTACCTGTACCTTAGCATAGAAAAAGGCACTGTAATAATGGCCTGGACCTACAGCATTCTAGAAGAGGAGTGATAAACTGCAACATAGTGTTTTTTTCTTGATTTAAATTAAAAGTTGACCTCTATTGTGCTATTTGGCACAATTGAAATTGAACTGAAGTCAATTCATTAATCAAATAATTTAATCTTTAATTTTCCTTAAATGTTTAAAAGTCTTTATCAAAATAAACCATCGGTATTATTATTCAGAAAGTTAAAGTTCATGGAACTGGATAGCAGTTTTCTGGTTTGTCTAACTGGGCATTGCCTTGCACACATATATTAAATAAATTTTAGTAAATAGTTGTATGAACCCCCAGCAGGTAGATCAGTTTTCGAGCATGGATGCACAGTTCTTTGGATGTACTTGATTTCGAGAGCCAAATTCCTAATCATAATGGCTGAGAATGTAATCATAGGGTATTACATGAAAATCGCTGAAAGAAGTCTACAGGTCAGTCCACTGATGTACTAAGGCAGAAGTCCCCACACTTGGCAATTTTAAGACTTAATGGACTTCAACTCCCAGAATCCTCAAACCAACCATGTTGGCTAGGGAATTCTGGGAGTCAAAAGTCCACAAGTCTTAAAATTGCCACGTTTGGAGATCGCTGTACTAAGGGGTCCCATTGACATCGCAGTGATCGTTATAAATATCTGTGCATACTTTTAATACCATAGAAATGGTATGGATCACTATAGATCATCCATTTTAAGAACACACAGTGATAACTTTTAGATTGGAGCAGATAACTATAATTGCTGCAGTGTTACACCTGTAACTCTAAAAGTGAGAGCAAGACATTCCCAGTTCTTTAGGCCAGATTATTTACACAACGTGCAGTGGTCGTGCATGCAGGAGCTGTGTCGTTGCACAAAGTTGGGTTTTGGCCACAAGTTCATTGTTCTAAGAATCGTTTTAGAGAAGGTAGCTTAGAGCAGAATGTGAATCATGCCAAGGAAGGTTATTGTGCCAGCAGTTTGCAGTCACAGGTTAAGAGACCCTTTGCTAAGAGACTGAGCACACTCAGTAGAGTGGAAATAAATGTAGGCTTGGTTAAGTAAGACATAGCCCTGCTCAGTGGCTCTCATGTAAGTGTTTGTGTGTTTGTGTGTGTGTGTGTGTGTGTGTGTAAGGAGATGGGATAAACAAACCCTCCCTATCCTGTTCTCACTACCTTCTATATGTGAAGGGTAGCTGTACAGAAAGACTCCTCTCTGGGTTACAGAATCTTTGAACAATTGATTTCAATATGGAGAAGAAAGAAGAGCATGAAAGAATAGTAGAACTAGCTAGCCCTCATTCCTCTTTTTTTCTACACATACAACTCAGACACAATAGCTATTAGGCAATGCCTCTTAATGTGCTTTCATGTTACCTACATTTATGGAAATATTCCTGTCTGCAGTTTTTATCTTTTATAACAAAATGGGGGTAAGTAGCTCGCTTGAGACTAATGTTCTTTAAAATATTCACTGAAATGTCTTTATTTTATATTTATAACTTGTAAATTTCAAATCTGAAAGCTCCTTAATAAACTGCTAACCATTTTTAAAAATTTAAATCATTTTCAATATGCTTTAAGAATGAATTTGCAGCTGCAGGACACATTCATAATTATCAAAATGTAGTCCTGTTGAACCTCAACTCATCCATTCCCTCTGTGCCAGCAGCCCCTTCCTCCTGTCATTGTTGAGCAGCAAAAATGAAAGAGGAAAGCGCCTCCTTAGACTTGTGTATAAAAATTCTCTTTTGATAATTCCATCTATTCTTAAGCAGCAAATATTTCCTTTCTTGCCCAAATAAATTCAGCTTGGATTGGATTTCACTTCGAGCGAGAAAAATGATCAAAATGATGTGCTGTCTAATTAAGGAACTCGATTGCATAGCCATTGGAATTTAAAGCAGCATTCATTTGCAATGCATTCATTTTTATTACACTGTGACATTTAGTGAGTTAATCAGTAAAACCAATCAAAACTGTTTTATTGCTAAAAAGGTACCCTGCATAATTGACCAACTGATGTTATTATTATTATTTTTAAATAACAAGTATGCTTTTTGTGTAAAGTTATTTTGTTCCATTCAGACTCCATTTCAATTGATCAATTAGCTGGCTTCTTTAATTATGTCTTTGACTGATTGATAGCCTGAGTTCTTACATACAAACAGAATAATATCTTTATTTTGTTCTGGGTAGATCTGTCTAGCTACTTCTGATTTCACCCATCACAAACAGATCTTGGAGTACAGTTTTAAGGCTTAAATTCAGTTAGTGCTGCATAAATGGGGGCTGCCATGTTTATATCTTCAGCTATGCAATACTGACTAGGGAATTCTACATAAATATCTGGCACTGCTCCCAGAATTTTCATCCTTACATGTTTCAAATCTTGACTAAACTCAGAGAAATATTGGGATATTAACTGCAGCTCCACATCTACCCAACTTGGAATTCCAAGTGCACATATAACACACAAGCAGCAAAAATATTTCAGGAATTCATTATGCCAATTAATTTCATTTGAAAACTGCATCGAGTGGTAGGAAGGGTAAAAAAATAGAGAGCAACTGTTTTAACGATATCTGGATCTCGTTCCAACCATGGGAGCATTCCCTGAACCAGCCTCTGCTCAGATTTCTCTTGCTGGTATAATGGGAGCATTTCGGTATAGAACCCAGTTTCATTCTCCTAATATTGTGGACCAAAAGCAGCTTCAGGAAACTGCAGGAAAAGTGGTGAATTGAGAAAGACCAGCAGTTTTTCCATTTTATTACAGGGATTCTTCTCTTGGAGCAGAAGTCACCAATGATGGAGAACCTTCTATCCACAGAAGATAGATGCTCAGATCTAATGTCTAGCATGATCGCAGAACTTCGCCTTGCAAATATTCATTGCTATTGCAATGAAAACTCATTGCAAGAAGCAGTCATTCTGATGTGTGTCCCTGCCCTTCCCTTTGATTTATAGTCTCCTTTAATGTGCTTCATTCTGTTGTGCTTCAATGTCAAATCTGTTACCCAGCTACCTAGGACTGAAAGAATGCAGTAGGGAAGGGAGAAGGAGCAGCTTAAACACAAACTAGCAAATTAACTGGAAAATAAGAATACATCAACTGCTCTGACCACAGATACACCACATATTTCTTACCTGGTTCTGATCAAGCATCATATGCAATAGCCGCCAGCTAGTTACACTTTAATGCAGTTTAAAAACTGTACAATTGTTCATATTCCTAACACATGCTTGATGGCTGTTACCCCACTTTTTCCCCCCCATTCTGGGTAAAAACATGTCAAGCTTTGCAAAGGATTCTGTACCCCCATTCTGGTGTCTTTTCAGTCGTACCAAAAACTTGTGCTCATTGAAGTTCATCCTTTTCTTCTTCTAATGCAGCATTTTCCTCTTTCAGGTGTGGCCCATTTCCTGTTCACTCGGAGCCACCTTTGGCTACGTGGCCGGTCTCCTTATTGCATCTTTGTGGATATATTGGAATAGGAAGCAGCTTACATACAAAAGCAGATAACTGGCGCAAGGAGGAAAGGCATTTTGATTGTGAGATCCTATGAAGATTGCACAGGGCTATGGTCAAAGCAAAAGGCTTTCCAAATCTTTTCAGAGCATTGTTGGGCTTTACTCTTCTTTTTCCCCCCAGCATGGTCAACATGCACTGGCAATGTGATCATACATTTGTTGTATGTCCTAAACTACATTACCCCTGAGAGATTGTACATTCCTTCCCATATGAATAAAATCTTCACAGTAGATGATGCTTACTTCTTCGCATACTTGTGATTTTCTCCCTCCCCCTCTGGGTTTCACCAAATGTCAGTTCCTAAAATCCGCTTCCCTGTCAATCAGTGGATTTCTTAATAAGGTGGTGTTGTCTTGAAGTGTATATTTGCACAGTGTCACAAGTTTCACAGTACGTGTGGCCATTGTCCCAGCAGCTCTCATGTGATCAGGCAGCAATTAATGCATCTTGAACCTATTCTCTTTTTCATTGTGTGTTTCTTTGGAGTTAGAATGGCTATAATGGCTTCATCAAAAACAGTCTTCAATCCTTTCTGCGTTAAAGCTGAGCATTCCACATAGCAATAGGCTCCTATCTGTCAAGAAAACAAATGCATTTAATAGCAACACAGACAGTCTGTATCTTCCCCAAACTCTATTAGTGAACTCGGGGGAGGGGGGGGGGGGGCTTTCATTTTTATTGAAACATCAAGGTTTGTTTTTTTATTTGTCTTTGCCCTGAGAAAAACATCCCAGCCCTCTACCTTCCAGAAAAAGAAGTTTGTCTTTTGGTGACAGATATAGAATTCTTTTCATTACATTCAGGGTTAGGGGAAAAACATGAAATACACTGGTGTTTTCAGTTTGTTTTACTTTTGGCAGTATATTTGTATCTGAGTCATTTTAGGAAGGTATAAAGAATCAATGAAGTGTACCAATATTTATTGCACAAACAGGGATTACCATCAATCAGAAAATTTCTACGGCTAAACACATTATCACTCCTGATATAAATATTATACTTTGGAGACACTTCAAATTCAGATGATTAATTTAATTTCCCCAAATATATCATCACTGTATTCCATTGCCTTATATTGAAGTAGGTTATTTTTCAAATATTGAAAAATACTACATGAACTCTTACTTAATAGGATTTAATACTATATATTATTCACAAACAAAACAGCTGTATTAACAGGTAGGTTTATGTACTTCTTAATTCTTACACAGCTGCCTTTAAATGTAGTATAAAAATCTGCATCCTTGCTGCTCCTTTTCACTGAAAGAGAAGGAAATATGAAAATAACTTGCTCATTGTTTTCAGTGGCACTGGTCCATTTGAAAAACACAGAAATGCTAGAAGTTTATTCCCTGAGATTGTGGGCACATGCTTCCCATGCCAGACAATACTGACAGCTGGCAACGCAGGAAGTCTGGAAAGAAAAGTCACATAGGGAGGAAAATGTGGAGCAATGCAGTATTAAATTTTAGGGATAATTAAATGTAAGAAAAGTTAAGGCAGAACCAATGTGCAGAAAAATCTCTCTGTAATTAGTCTAAATGCAAATCCTCCACATCAGCTTCCTTACGGCCCTTGTCCACACTAATCGATGTGATGTATAGCATAACATATCATCGGGAGAGCATTAGGTTAGGGAAGTATTGTGATTATACACTTTATCTGGAAATAATTGAACTTAAGGGCAATTGCTCCCCCCTTTGAATCTTTATCTTTTTTTAATTGAAAATGCTATACTAATGTCTGCTGGTTTTATATTTTTGCTTACTTTATTTAGAGTTATGTCTATGAGGGTGAAGGTTTGTTCTCTGAGCTTGTGGGTTAGTTTCCAAATGTTTCGTTATGTCTTCTATATCCAAGGATTCAAAGGGATTTGCATGGAGATAAACTTCCTTGTTGCCATGAAGCAGCAACTTTCAACCTTGAGTTATGATGGCATTCCTAGCAGCCATTGCAACCTCGGAATGTTTGGATTGTTAAGCAGGGTGCACAATGTAGTAGATAGGAACTATGACGTGGATGTGCTACAAAGTGTAAGTAGGAACCTGTACTCTTTAGTGAGTTCTTCAGGAGTAAAAACAGCAGGAGTACCTTACTGGGGTGACATGCAACCTTCCTTGGCAGCTTCCACATTGACTTTGCTTGTGGGAAGATGATAGGGAAGGTTGCAAATGGAAATCACGTGACATGGCACACTATGACACTGTAATTGTAGCTGAGCATCTGGATTGCAGTCACATGACCATAGGAATGCTGCAACGATTGGAACTTTGAGGACTGGTCATAAGTCCATTCCTTCAGCACCACTGTAACTCTGAGCAGTTGCTGAATGAATAGATTTAAATCAAGAATTTTTATTTTATTTTATTTATTTATTCGAATTTATACCCCGCCCTTCTCCTTGTTAGGACCCAGGGCGGCGCACAGGCATTATTTAAAAACCACAATAAATACAATATACAACATTAAAATATATTAAATTATTTACCTGTGCTAAAACCCATATTTAAAAACCCAACCAAATTATAATTTATATATAAAAGTCAGAACGGGGGGCTATCCTAGGCCGGCTTGTTGGAATAAATGCGTCTTGAGACGTTGGCGGAAGAGGCAGAGGTCCGAGGTAGTGCGAAGGTCGGGGGGTAGGTCGTTCCAGAGGGCCGGGCCCGCCACAGAGAAGGCCCTTTCCCTGGGTGTCGCCAGCCGGCATTGCCCAGCCGACGGCACCCGGAGAAGGCCCTCTCTGTGGGAGCGGACCGGACGAAGGGATGTATGGGGCAGGAGGCGGTCTCGTATATAGCTAGGCCCCGAGCCATGGAGCGATTTAAAGATGGTGGTCAACACCTTGAAGCGCACTCGAAAAGCCACAGGCAGCCAGTGCAGCTCGCGCAGGAGAGGTGTTACGTGGGCTTGCCTTGAGGCACCCATAACCACCCGCGCGGCCGCATTCTGCACTAACTGTAGCTTTCGAGTGCACCTCAAGGGGAGCCCCATGTAGAGAGCGTTACAGTAAGTCAGCCGAGATGTCACAAGCGCTTGAGTGACTGTGCGAAGGGCCCCCCGGTCCAGTAAGGGGCGCAACTGGCGTATCAGGCGAACCTGATAGAACGCCCCCCTGGCCACGGCCGCCACATGGTCCTCCATGGACAGCCGGGAATCCAGGAGGACGCCCAAGTTGCGCGCCCTCTCCACGGGGGCCAGTTGTTCGCCCCCAATGGCCAGTGTTGGACTTATCTGGCTGAACCGGGGTGCCGGAAACCACAGCCACTCGGTCTTGGATGGGTTGAGTTTGAGTTTGTTACTACCCATCCAGACCCGTACGGCCTCCAGACACCAGGACAGCACCTCGACGGCATCGTTGGGGTGGTTTGGGGTGGATATGTACAGCTGGGTGTCATCAGCGTACAGATGGTATTCCACCCCAAAACCACGGATGATCTCGCCCAGCGGCTTCATGTAGGTGTTGAACAGAAGTGGCGAGAGGACCGATCCCTGAGGAACCCCACATGTGAGGGGCCTCGGGGCCGACCTCTGCCCTCCTGCCAACACCCATTGAGACCGACCAGAGAGGTAGGACGAGAACCACCGTAAAACGGTGCCTCTCAGCCCCAACTCCCCCAATCGGTGCAATAAGATACCATGGTCCGCTTGGAGAAGGGCGGGGTATAAATTCAATAAAATAAAATAAATTTTAAAAATGGTTGATGGTATCAAAAGCCGCTGAGAGGTCTAACAGGACCAGGATAGAGGAACAACCTCTATCCCGAGCCCTCCAGAGATCATCCACCAACGCGACCAATGCCGTCTCGGTACTGTGACTGGGCCGGAAGCCGGACTGGCGCGGGTCTAGATAATCAACTTCCTCCAGGTGTTGAGGAAACTGTTGGGCCCCCACACTCTCAACAACCTTCACTAAAAAGTGAAGGTTGGAGACGGGACGATAGTTCTCTAATAAAGCCGGGTCCAGGGATGGCTTCTTGAGGAGGGGCCTCACCACCGCCTCTTTCAAGACGGTAGGCAAGTACCCCTCACTCAGAGATGAATTCACAATACCCTGGAGCCAGCCTCGTGTCACCTCCCAGGATGCCAGTACAAGCCAAGAGGGGCACGGGTCCAATAAACATGTGGTGGCTCTAAGATTCCTCCGCAACCTGTCCATATCCTCGGTAGTGACAAAGTCAAACTCCTCCCAAGGTGTAATCTCAAGACCAGCACCGGACACTTCGACTGGGTCACTTTCAGTGGAGGGCAACTCGTTCCGAATCTGAGTGATTTTGTCCTGCAGAAACACTCCAAATTCCTCTGCTCGACCCTGCAAAGGGGCTTCCCGCGGCCTCAAATGAAGGAGGGAGCGGGTCACCCCAAACAGGGTGGCAGGGCGGTTTTCTGCAGACGCGATAAGGGTGGCACAATACTCACGTTTGGCCACTCTTAGCGCCACTAAGTAAGTCCTAATATGGTCTCTCACTAGTGTTCGGTCAGCTTCGGATCGAGAAGATCTCCACCTACTCTCTAGGCGTCTCTTGCGGCGTTTCATCTCCCGAAGCTCCTCGGTAAACCAAGGGGCCTGGGTGACTCGACGCCGCATGAGAGGCCGCAAGGGCGCGACTCGGTACAAGGCCCCCGTGGCCGCACTATATCATGCGGCCACTAGATCCTCAGTCGAGTCGCGGGGCAGGGACACAGGTATTGGCCCGAGCTCCCTCTGGAACCTTTCCGGGTCCATCAGGCGCCTGGGGTGGAACCAACTTGGTGTCTCCGGTTCCGCCTCCCCGCGGTGGGGTGTTACCTGTAGGTTGGGCTGATCCTTTTGTATGGATGCTGTAAGTCTTTTCATACAGAAAGATAAAATAAAGGTAGGGGAAATATACGTACCAATAATACCAAGATTTGAACTCTTAAACCTCCAGCTTACCTCTTTTGCTAATTTAACACCCTGCTCCATACATATTGGTTTTTCTTTCATGTCATTTAGCCTTGCTAATGTTTTTGGATCATCACGAAGATCAATCTGTTAGGAAATTTACAGAAGATATGTACACTTCCTTCTTCATATTACAAATCAAACTTTACAGATTTTATCAAAAAAGAAAATAGAAGTGGCTCCAATACAAGGTAGCAATGCTGATGTCTCACAGAACAGCTTGGGGTTTAAATTAGGCATGATTAATATTGAACTTGGTGAGATTTAACCATGCTAACTCAGGCTAATTCAATCTATAACCTTTGCTTTAACTGGAATCTCAAGCCTATTTCCGTAAAGTACACTATGGTTCAAATGAACTATGTGCAAATTAAAAGACCCCATGACATTTCCAGAGAATGCCCTCAAAAGGCATTCTCTCAAAATTTTAGCTCAACATGCAAGAAACCAAGAGCACAGAATAATCAATAATTTGAATATGAGAGGCGGGGATTGTTTTATTTTCCTACTTATTTTCATTCTTCTGTTTATTCGGAGACCAAAGATTAATTAAGGAAAAGGTTTGGAGGAAATGTGCAGAAGAAAATTGGTAGCTGGAAGAAAGGCTAAATGTTCCTCAGGTCCTTTGTAATTACGTATTTGTTCATTGATTTATTTCACTTAGGCACTACCAACTACTGAAAACACAACACATGTACAAATTACATTTAAAAAAAAAGTAAACAAGATGGCAAATCCAGCCAAAGGCACAAAACATAGATCATGCACCCAACCAGAACCTGAGAAAAAAGCCAGGTTTTCAAGGCCTCCAGAACATCATCTGAGGGGGAACTTGAAAGTGTCGTTGCATAACTACTGGTGCTTGTGAAACAGTTATTTCATAGACACAATCACTCTGCAGCTTCAGAATAAATTACGGACATTTGTGGTTTCAGAGATACAGATGTGGAGAGCCAATTTATTTCTGGCTCAACTGGCATATTCAAAGCCATAGTAAAACTTGCCTTTTAGAATTGCTGCTTGCTTTATGGAGCTAGCTTGTTTCTATATTTGTGAGTTCCCAACTGCTGATTCAAGCAGGTCTTTCAAGGTAAGAGTGAGCTGATGGCTTTGCAGCCAACTCATTCATAGAAATCAGTTAGATATATTGCATAGAGATAAACGGATAGGTGGGGGTGGGGAATACAAGCATTAAAAAAAATTCCTTGGTGCAGAAAAGGAATTCGGGAATTTCCAGCTTTCTAGCATCAGTGGCAGGGCAGCAAATATATAAAAAATATTTGCTCATTTTTTTCAGTGCATGAAGTCTACCTGATTTTCAGGAATTAGGGAATAGGATTACCTATGATATGATTTCAGCAGGTAGATCTATCTTGAAATTTGGAATTAATTTCATGGTTAACTTTTCAAGATGAAAAAACAGGTAAATGGTAAGATGCATAAATTGTGAATAAAAACTGGGAGGGGAAAAAAAGCAGGGTCTGCGTTTGCAGTAATATATACCTGAAACCATATATGGGGTGGTTGAAAAGGAGGATGGCACTTTCTTACCAACAGGGTACTCCCACTTTCTATTTGGGAAACCAGTGGTGGGCACTGAGCCCACAGACTGCCAATGTCACATGAGTAAAAAAAAGGTGAATCAATTCTTACCCAGAGGGTACACAGTGATGTGTATCTGTATACATTTATCAGCAAGGGAGACCACAAGACGCTTCATTCCATCCAACTGCAGCATGTGATACCCACGCTTGTCTGAATCAGCTGTTTGGCTCCCATAATTGCTGCTTTATTGTTTGTGAGCAAACACCCTTTTTGTTCATAGGCAGAGCACATCAAAACACAGAACTTTGCTTTCAGTTTAAATGCTGAAATAAGTTTTAAAAATTCATAAAGAGGACAAAAGGGATGGAGGTGTTCTCAAAGGACTTGGTGCCCTAACAGGAGCAACAAGAGTAGATTAAGATGCAGTTTTGTTTTCTCTCTTCATTGGGGGAGTTTCTCCATTCCATAGTTAATCTTTCAAGGTCTGTTTACAACTAATGGTGTTAATCACAGAAGGACTAGAGGGCTCCAGTTGTCCCTTCCGGCTCTAAAATTAGATTGCTTTGGATGCATTTCTTGTTATTTTAGTTGCAAACTAGAAATGTAAGCCTACATGCTTGGAGAGTGCAAGGGGTGAGGATACTGTTGCTTGATCTGGAAACAGGGAGAAACTACATTTGTGCAACAAAGAGGAAATTATAGGTATTTAAACTTCTTCTGAATTGTAAGTGGTTAAGCCAAAGATTTCATGGGAAAAGATGGATTTGAAAAGAATGTTCAGGAAAAAATAAAAATGGCACTATACTGAGATGGGCATTGTGACACAAGAAACAATAAGAATGGGCACTTGAAGAATTTAGGAATCTGTTTAAGAGCTGATAGTAGTAAGAGAGGTAAAGATAACAGGAAGGAACAGGTCAGTAATCTTTAAAGGTTCTTAGAACATTTCAAAGGCAAAAATGTACTTTTGTAAAGGAAGAAAAAAATATCTTGCTACTTTGGATGGATAGACAGGTAGATAGGTAGGTAGGTAGGTAGGTAGAGATACACTTAGATAGACAGAGAGATAGGTATTTTGAGCCACGTACCTGCGTTCCAACCAATAAATAAGGTACATTTGGTGCATATTCTTTAAGTTCTGGTACCCATTCCTCCTTCACATTCTGGAAAGAAGCTGGATTTACCACAGAGAAACAGATGAGGAAAACATCAGTCATGGGGTATGACAGCGGTCTGAGGCGATCATAGTCTTCCTGAAGACAGACAGATACATATACATATATTACTTTTCATTAAAAATTTGAATTTTGATCACCATTTGGATACACATGCTGGTGTTTCTAAGCAAATGCTATTCTCAATATTCCATGCTAAATAAACTGAGAGTTAAAAGCCTTTTCCAATGTTTTGCAGATTATACTTTCCTCCTACTTTTGGTCCATTTGGGTGATAGTACTACTATAAAAATCAGATAGTTATCTTCCCTGTCGGCTTCTACAATATATGGAATAATGGATATATTTTTAAGAATTATTTCACACACAGCAAACCAAAAAAAAATCTTATTTTTCAAGACATTAAGCCAGGGATGTCCAAACTTGGGAACTTTAAGAGTTGTGGACTTCAACTCCTAGAATTCCCCAGCCAGCCATGCTGGCTGGGGAATTCTAGGAGTTGAAGTCCACAACTCTTAAAGTTCCCAAGTTTGGACACCCCTGCATTAAGCCAAGCTGTGGATGTTACTTGATTTTAATATTTTTGAGGAGTGTATAAAAGAACAACAACAACAAAAATCCTGGGTTGAGGTCCTCATCAAAATAATGTAAGAGCATTTTTTCTGGATCAAATCAAACTTTTAGGAATAGATTATCCACAATGGCCAACAAGATGCCAATAAAAGTCCACCTACAGGGCTCAAGCACAATGGGTGCCTGTCCTGTTATTCTTAACATTTGATACCCAGGACTTGCTGCCTCTCATCCTGGAAATAGCCTAAAACAGCTGTCACAACCAATTGATGTACTTTATCTAATTCCTCTTTGAAGTAATTCATGTTAGTAGCCACAACATCTTGTGATAATTGTTTGAATTTCTGATATCATATATCTGTCATATCATATATCTGTCTTGAATGTTTCATTATGCAGCTTCCTTGCAAGGGATTGGATATTCTTATTATATGGGATAAAATCTAATCCCCTTCCACTTTTTCAGCTCCATTCATAAACATTTCGACCATTATCTCAAACACTGTAGCATTGCCTCTTTGGCTTCATTTCTTTCACATGTAATAAAAATTTGTTGTAAGATATATTGCTACCTTCCATAAGGATGGAATTTCCTTTTTACACAGTACGTTAACATCTCTACTGTGCTATCTGAGATGCAGACATTTCATTACCCAACTAGGTAACATCATCTGTGTGATGTTACTTAGTTGGATAACGAAATGGGCTTTTTAAGCAAACAACCAAGCTCAGAAGCACCAAGAAACACCACAGTTCAACCCTGAGCTTTATATATTTTATTCTATTGGAACCTTTCAATCATAACTCCAACTCCCGTTCGGTCACTTGCAGTTCTGACTTTAGTAGCATATACAGTATGTGAAGTTAACGTTTTTTGTCTTATTATTTATCACTCACTCACACTGATATCTGACATTTCATAGCCTAATTTGGAGAGATCCTTTGAGAACTCTTCAGTATCCCGTTTTTGTTAATTGCTCAAAATAATACCTTGTTATTATCTATTATTGTACAGCCTGAATGTTCATTCCTAATTCTAGATTATTCTTCATTGCATCAAAATTAGTGACCTCCTAATAGATTCTTGGGGAACCTCACTGTTCACAAACCTATATTTAAGAATACCCACTTTTTTTGAGTAGTTCCCAAATGAAGTAATACTATGGAATGGAAAGCATTAGTAATTAATAAGGAAGAGAGAAGGTTCCTGCTTCCAGTCTTTGAAACATATACTTCTAGAACTAAAATTGCCAATGCATCATAATGAATCTCAAATTACGATGTCCTATCTTAAAAGAAATAAAACTACCGTATTTTTCGGAGTATAAGACGCACCTTTTTCCCTCTAAAAACAGGCTGAAAATCTGGGTGCGTCTTATACATCGAATACAGTATTTTTTGCCTCCTGGAACCCCACCCCCTTCACCAAACTGGCTGTGCCTAGTCTTGTGGAGGCTTCCAGAGAAACCCTGGGGGCTGGGGAGGGCAGAAAGTAGCCTCAAACGGGCCATTTCCCCCTCCCCCAGCAGCACTCTATAAGCCTCCATAGGGCTATGCATGCAATTTATTTGACATAAAAATGGTCCGTTTTCGCGATAAATGGGACGGTTTTTTTGCTCATTTTTTATCCCCCACCCCACCAGGAGAACTCTGCAAGACCCCCCAAGGCTAGTTATGCTTTTTATTTGAAGAAAATCGGCCCCGTTTTCACGGAGAAAGAGCAGTTTGGGGAAGTATGCAAAGTGCAAAAAAAAACCTTTTTGCCTCCTGGAACCCCGCCCCCTTCACCAAACTGGCTGTGCCGAGGCTTCCAGACAGCTCCTGAGGGCTGGGGAGGACAGGAATTAGCCTCAAACGGGCGATAAATGGGGCGGGTTTTTTGCTCATTTTTCACCCCCCCCCCAGGAGCATTCTGCAAGCCCCCCCACAAGGCTAGTTATGCTTTTTATTTGGGAAAAAAAACGGCCTCATTTTCACGGAGAAATGGGCTGTTTTGGAAGTTTGTCCCATGCAAAGGCTCCCCCCCCCCCTTTCTGAAGGCTCTTTAACTGTTTCTGAGCAAGCAGAAACGAAGTTTTAAGGTTTGTCAGCGATTTCCTTCTGCAGGACATAGATAAATACACCTGAGAACATCAACCTCCCTACCTAATCTCTCTTTCTTTTTACCTACCTACTGTATTTTTCTCTTTCTCTCTCTTCCCTTCTACCTAACTACACACACAAACACACACACACACCCTCCCTACTTACTCTCTCTCTCTCTCTCTCTCTCTATCTATCTATCTATCTATCTACTTCTCTATATATACTTCTACCTACCTACCTACACACACTCTCTCTCTCTTCCATCCTACCTACTGTATTTTTCTCTATTTCTCTCTCATCCTTCTACCTACACACACACATCTCCCTCTCCCCCTACATACCTATTGTATTTCTCTCTCTTTCTATTTCTCTCTCTCTCCTTCTACCTACCTACCCACACACATTCTCCCTCTCCCCCTACATATCTACTGTATTTCTCTCTCTTCCCCTTTATCTACCTACCTACCTACCTACTTACCTACCTACACAGACACTCTCTCTCCCTACCTACTGTATTTCTCTCTCCCTCTCTATTTCTCTCTCTCTATCCCTTTACCTACCTATCTACTCTCTCTCTCCCTACCTACCTACTGTATTTCTCTCTATTTCTCTCTCTCTCTATCCCTTTATCTACCTACCTTACGTATTTCTCTTTCTTTCTCTCCCTCTCTCTCCCTACCTACCTACTTTTTTTTGTAATTTGCCTCTTCAAAACCTTGGTGCGTCTTATACTCCGGTGCGTCTTATACTCCGAAAAATACGGTAGTAAGAATAATGAAGACCTGTGATTATGTATAGCAAGACTGGAATATGTTTTAAAGAAAAACCTTATGTGGTTTTTCATGTTAGTTTTTTTTTAAGAGTCACTGAGAATAAAAAGATGTAAAATATGTACTGATAAGAATATATTCTTAATTTTTCTCAAAATAGTACTTTCAAGATTATCCAATGAAAAAGGAAAAGGTAATGGTTCCTCTCGCACATATGTGCTAGTTGTTCCCGACTCTAGGGGGCAGTGCTCATCTCCGTTTCAAAGCCGAAGAGCCAGTGCTATTCGAAGACATCTCCATGGCCAAGTGGCCGGCATGACTAAACGCCAAAGGCACACGGAACGCTGTTACCTTCCCACCAAGGTGCTCCCTATTTTTCTACTTGCATTTTTACATGCTTTCGAACTGCTAGGTTGGCAGAAGCTGGAACTAGTAACAGGAGCTCACTCCGTTACGCTGTACTAGGGATTCGAACCGCCGAACTGCCAACCTTTCTGATCTATAAACTCAGCATCTTAGCCACTGAACCATCACGTCCTTTATTATCCAATGAAACAGTTAACTAAAACATATTCCAAACAAAGCAAAAATTCATACAACACAATCAACCTATAAAATTTACTGTTCCTGGATGTGCTGAAAGCTAGTAGCACTTTAAACATCCATTATATCATTTCATGGAGACAGTACTAGCCATGAACAACCAAAAAAACCACAACTTTAATGTACGAAAGACAGTTAACTTCTGATGTGACAAAGCCACCTGGGACATTATAATCTTTATGATTTTAAGTCTTAGCTTTCTGTTTTATTGTCGTATCCAGGAAAGCATGGTCTTTTCTGGAGGGAAACCATAGCAAAGTCTGAAAGTAACTCCATAATTGCAAATTAAATCTGTTTTCAGAGAGTACTTCTTCAAACTGTTGTTAGATTGAAGATAAAGTCATGTTTAAGGAACTGAAAGTCTTATAAAAAGGACCTCATTTCTCAAGATACACACTAAGGCTGCCTTCTCTCATGTATTGGAATTCAATTCCAATAATACACAGAGCACCATGGTTATGCTGGGATTGGTTCAACACACCTAGACAACAGAAGGCTGGGGAAGGCTGATACGTAGACTTTACAATATTTTATCACTTTTATCAATTATTCAAACATCTAATATCTACACAAGTCAAAGGGATACCTTGACGGGTAAATATAAACATAACAAAGGCTGATCCCCTTTAAATATGCATTAACTCTTTTTAAAAAAAGATTGAATAGCTACTTTAAACTAAATCATAATGTGATTTGTTTAAGCTTTGCTTTGGCATGATAAGCACATGGGTTTAGTGAATAAACCATTGTTTGTTTTAGAGCACAAACCTCAGACTAAAGCCAGCTTATTACTGACTTGTTAAATGCACCGTAATTTTAAGTGAGGTCTGTATAAGGATAAAGGGCACTCTTTTTTTCTTTTTTTTTGTAGTTTCTAAGCTTATTTCTAGTTGGCTTTTGTTACTGACAGCACTGCAACATTTTAAAAAGTATGGATTTCAATGTTAAGGGCAAGTCAGTTTGCAGCACATTCTGGAAATACAAATTGGCATCTGTTAAAACTGCAAGGTGTTTCAAATAGGTATCTCCTCTATCTAACTAAGAAAGAACAACTCTGGGCTCCTCTTTCAAATGTTCTACCAGAGATCTGGATAGCATGGAACACACACATTCTCCTTCCTATCAGCTCACAATCAAAGATATGCAAGAGATAGAACTGGTATAATGACAATTACAATCCAACAACTTTAGCAACATAAACTACCAAAACTATAGATGCATTCCTAAATTCATTAAAAATAATAATTTATGGACTAAGAATACTATTTAACAAAAAGTGTCCAGACTTAGTTGTCATCCTATGCACCTACTGCAAACAAGTTCTTATTGTCTAATTAAGATTAATCATTCTGGTCAGCCCCAAAAGACTTCATATAGCATTTGGGCCTTAAATTGAATTGTCCTACAATAGAAAAGAGGATGGAAGCTATTCATCTATTGTTCAAGACATGATGTTTACTAGAACCACCCGTTCATTTGCCAGTAAAAAAAGACAATGCCAGCAGCAGACATACTCCAGTTGAGAATAAGCTAAGCTACCTATGTGACAGGATATGCATTGGAGCCCCCTCTACATGTACATTTCATCATTTTGAAAATGGCTCCATTTGTACTAAATTGACTGGTTGTATTGCTTCAGGAAGCATGGAAGAATTGGTATACTTCCATGGAGATCATACAAAATCTTTATGTCGTGCAAAAAATTAATATGCCAGGGAGAGAAAATGGCTTCTTATCTGACATATTAATTTTAAACAAATGCAAAGTGTTTTGTTATATATGGTCTATTCAAACAAAGCCATCTTCACCTGGCTTTGTTTGAATAGACCATATTTAACAAAATACTTTGCATTTGTTGAAAATTAATATGTCAGACAAGAAGCCATTTTCTCTCCCTGGCATATTAACTTTTTGGTGACATATACTTCCGTATTCATTCTAATTTTTTCCATTTTATAACAAGCTTTGAAAAGTAGATTGAGTCAATATATTTTCCACTGTCTTAAAAAGTGTCATTCCAAAAACAGATGAGAATAAAAAAAGAATTAAACCAAAAAGATATCAAAGCCAACAATCAGTTTTTGGTTGGACAGCGGAATGCTTATGGGTATGGCAAGAACGTCTGATCTATTTACTCATTTGATACTCACAGGTACATGGCTTCTGCTCAACAGAATTTTAATTTAGCTGTCAATAGCTACTAATATATCTATTCCTCTTATACTGACCATATCCCTTTAAAAAAATGATCTGATAGTCATTCAAAATATGGCAAACTATATTAGGCAATGCAGTGTCTCTTCCTGCTTTTTTAAAAATATGTGTGTACCTCTCAGTGAATAATAAATGTGTGCATTGTTTTTTATTAAGCAAAAACTTTAGAATCAAAGAAATAAGTTACCACTGACAAAAATGCTTGGGATTTTGGAATTTTGTCCTGGACAATTAAGCACAGAACATTACCCATGACATGGCAAAGTATACCTTTTTATGGGAGATGTTAACTACATGGCAGAACATAAGTACTACAAAGAGAGAATTCTATTTTCAGTACTCAAAATAGGTCTGCGGGAACTTCTGCAGAGCTCCAGAACTGTTATCAGTCAGTGGCTATATTTGCATATATTTGCTATGCCAGATTCTTTTTTTTTTGTTAACCAAGGCACAGTGGCCTAATTACACACAAGGCATAATGGATTGATCTGCACATGAGGTTAATCCAAGAGTTTGTGCAAAAAAGCTATCATACAATGTTCTGCAAATGGTTGGTCACCTCAAATCCATGAAACCAGAGAGCCTCATAAGTCTGTGCACATACTCCTGAGATCACAGACAAGCTTTTTACAGTCCACAATAATACAAATTAACGATCTCTATCAAATGTACTAAAGAAGATTATATTAATCTTTCTCCTTTTGCATTATTTATTCTTTCCTGCCCTCCCTCTCTTTCTTAAACCATTTCATATCATTTATTATGACTTTATTCATGAGAGGGCGGACAGTCAAATCTTTATTGAGACTACTATACTTAGAGAGCTGTATATAATTCCACTTACTGTATCTCTAAAAGGATATTTGAGAACTGGAAAGGATGGTGAAAAAGAGCAACCAAAGTAATTCTGGTGATGGAGCCACTCTTCCACAAGGAAAGGGGATACAGGTAGTCCACAACTAACAACAATTCATTTACCGTATTTTTCGGAGTATAAGACATACTGGAGTATAAGATGCACCCAGGTTTTGAAAAGGCAATTAAAAAAAGTAGATAGGTAGATAGAGGGAGAGAGAGGGAGAGGGAGAGAGAGAAATACAGTAGGTAGGTAGGTAGGGAGAGAGAGAGAGTAGTTAGGTAGGTAGGTAGAGGGAGAGAGAGAGAGAAATATAGTAGTTAGGTAGGTAGATAAAGGGATAGGGAGAGAAAGAGAGAGAGAAATACAGTAGGTAGGTAAGTACGGAGAGAGAGTGTGTGTAGATAGATAAGTAGGTAGAGGGATAGAGAGAGAGAGAGAAAGAGAGAGAGTAATACAGTAGATAGGTAGGTAGAGAGAGAGTAGGTAGGTAGGTAGGTAGATGTTTCCAGGTGTATTTACCCATGTGCTGGAGAAGGAAATCACTGACCACCTTTGGAACAAATCTTTGTTTCTGCAGGCACAGTACTTGACCAACGTAATTCTCATCAATCACTCTAACTTGATTATGGGCTTTGATGTCATCACACACCAAGGCGGCCCAGGGAGGAGGGTGGGCAATCTGCAATTGGGGTGGGTTTGTCTGATAACCCATTGGGGAACACTCCCAGGTCGGCTAACGGCCCCGACGGGGAGGGCATAGGCTTCAGGAGCTTCCAGAGGGCTGTTTTCACCCTCCCCAGGCTACTAGAAAGCCTCTGGATCCTGGAGAGGGCAAAGAAAGTGCGCCCAAAAGCAGGGGGTCACACACATAACATTATGGGTGTGACATGCCCACGCACGATTCCCCTGCACTCCCCCCCCCCACTTTTGGCACGCGAGCCAAAAAAGTTAGCCATCACTGTATTAGACGCACCCAGATGGAAACAGGGCTACCCATGCTCTATGTCGGGGGGGGGCAAACTTTGCAACTGGCCTCTGGGAGTGGCTCAGCAGTCATGTGACTGGGTGGGTGTGACCAACTTAGATAATGTGAAACTCAACGATTCTTTTGCTTAGCAACCAAAATTTTAGGCTCAATTGTCATCATAAGTTCTCTTTTTCTTTCTTTCTCTTTCTTTCTTTATCTCTCTCTCCCACTTTCTTTCTTTCTTTTTCTTTCTCTCTCTTTTTCTTTCTGTCTGTCTCTGTATCTCTCCTTCCTCCCACCTCTGTCACTGTGTGTGTGTGTGTGTGTGTGTGTGTGTGTCTCTGTCTCCTGCTCTGTCTCTCTCCACTCCCTTCTCCATCTCTGTCACTGTGTGTGTGTCTTGGTCTCTGTCTCTCCTTCCCTTCCCCTCTCTGTCGCTCTCTGATTCCCTCCCTCCGTCTCTCTTTCTCTCTGTGTCTCTCTCTGTCTGTCTCTCCCTTCCCCCTCTGTCCCTCTCTGTGTGTCTGTCAGTCTCTCTCTGATTCCCTCCCTCTGTCCCTCTCTCTCTCTGTGCCTCTGTCTGTCTGTCTGTCTCTGTCACAAAATACTGCGTGAAGCACCGGCGAGTCTCTACATGGTAGAGACTCTTGTATCTCTATTTCGCCCTTGTATCTCTATTTCCATTCTCTTTAGACATTTTTGAAAAGGAGACTCCTCTGTGTAACATCTAAATCTATTTGTTCATTTGGGTCACTATAGCAATTAGCTATGCTTAGATAACCGTGTTATCACTAACTAGCACAATGGTAAATAGTTCCTTTATTTTGCAGACATTCAAAACTCTAAATGTATTGTTCCCAATTGAATCTGACTGCAGATTAATGTGAATTACACACACACACCGGTTTTGGGAGGGTTTTTCCTTCATTCTTAATATGGAAGGATGAAGATAAAACATAGTAGAAATAATTTCTTATTACTCAAATAGATAGATGCACATATATACACATTCTTTTCCTGAGGTATTTTAAGAATACTTATGTACACTAAAAAATGAATTATGTTGTTTAATGTGGAAAAAACCAACTAAAGGATTTTAAAGACATGCTTCATTGTTAGGCACCAATTCTAGAATTCTAATTTCTTTTATGTTCCTGTTCTTAGGTTTCTGCTTTTATTTTGTATTACAGTACTGTAATACAATTCTTAATAACTAGGTGATTAGAGAATGTCTGAATGACATTTCTTATACTACTTTCCCCCAATTTTGCAAATTCCAGATGTATTGGAATTATAATTTCCAGAAATTCTGCAATATGAAATATAGTTCTAGAGGTCATAAAATATATTTCAGGACAGACAGAATGTAAGGAACAGTAAACACAGAGATTACATTAATTTCAGGTTCAGACCGAATGGTTTGATAAAATATCTTCCACAAACCTTCTAACTTAATAATAATAATAATAATAATAATTAATAATAATTTATTAAATTTGTTGACCGCTCCCTCTCCCCGAAGGGACTCGGAGCGGTGCACAGGGCTAATAAAACAATAAATACATACATATAGTTAAAAACAAATTAAATATTTCCCTGCGCTAAAAATTCCAATTAAAAAACTAAAATCCCCATCTAAAATTTCTGGCAACCCCATCGAAGAAAGACTATCCTAGGCCGGCCAAGCAGAACAGATATGTTTTTAGTTTTAGACGGAAGGAGCGGAGGTCCGTGGTAGTTCTAATGTCGGGGGGAAAGTCGTTCCAGAGGGCTGGGCCCGCCACAGAGAGAGCCCTTCCCCTTCCCCTGGGCGTCGCCCGCTGACAAAGTCTAGTGGGCGGCACCCGGAGAAGTCCCTCTCTGTGGAAGCGAATCGGCCGTGTGGATGTATGCGGCCGTGTGGATGTATGTAAACTTGCCTATTTAAAAGAGACAACAGACAAAATCTGTAAAATGGAAGGCATATATAGCTAGGATAAGCTAGGGATTGATAGTAGCTTCCCTGGAAAGGTAGGGTTTTGGCAAATGTATAATTATCCAAAACTTCCCCAGCACAAAGATTTTTTTCCCAATATTCCAGATTGTACCAATTGATTGACAGAATGATCATTCTATGAGTCAGTACAGAATGGTTGGTCATATTCTCTGAAAAGGGTGGGTGTTGATAAAATTAAAAACCTGCCTAAAACAATGAATGAATGGTTACAACCTTGTTCCCATCCCCCTCCAATCCACACCAAATGATAAAAAGCCTCTCCTTTCCCTTCCTGTTTATTTCAACGTTCTAAAAGTGTTATTTTATACTATGGTAAAGTCTTCAAAAAGTCAAAGGATCAACCCATTGGGTTGGGCAAATCTTATCAAATATTACACAAGGCTTCACACTCTTGAGAAACTTCTCTAGATTTTGTAACTGCTGAACTGCCAACCATCTATTACTTAGAATTGTAGGAGGCAAAGGTTCTCAATCAGAACCATCTGTTTTTAGAAATAGAACCAAAAATAGCAATTGGTCAAAGCTAGTGAAAAAAGCCAGCCAGGCTGTGCTGAAGGGTAGCCATTAGTGCTGCTAAAAATGGTACATGGAAACACTCCTCTATACTCAAGATTGCCAGCTTAGGAGAGGTACAGTCCCAGTCCTGGATCCACATTATAATCTCTTTCCACAGCACAACTCACTAATGAGGACCTGCAAAATCCTCCAGAAGATGATTCATCCAACTCCACTCTTTTTATTATATTCTGACGTTCAGTACTTGAAGGTTGTTTTTTGATGGTGTTGCAGAAAAGCCTGAGCACGGCTTGCTTTATTATAAATAAAGAGTATATAATCTTCTACAGATAAAACACAATGAATGCAAACATTTTAAGGCTGCAACTCAAAGACAAGAGTTGGAGACTATGGTAAATCTAAAAAAGAAGATGGACTGTAATAATGCCTACAAAAATAACACACGCAACACACCAACATTAAACAATTTGGGACAAAGAAAGCTCTGGATTACGCAAGTTAACATAAGTTCATACTAATTTTTAATTATTGGGGGTAATTTATTTTTCTTTTGGGAGCCATGGAGTAAGTGCAGCAGAACATGAAGCCTGCAAAGAGCTTGACCAGCCTGTTGCATTCTTTAAATTCATCACTGCCAAATATCACTATTGTCAGGAAGGAATCACTACCCCCCAAAATTAGCAACTGGACCCTTCCAATGCCTCACTGACACCACTACCTCCATCTCTGCTGCTGTTCTGCTAGCTACCAAACAGCTATTCCTTTGCGAATTGCAATTATTTTTAATTTATCAATGTCCTTTTCCCCTCTATGTGTGTGCATGCCTGCTCTCTAATCTTCTAATAAAAATTAACTCAGGTATCACACCAAGGTCTGGTTTGTACTTGTAGTATTTGATAAATTTTGAGCCATAGTTTGTGCATCCGAACCACCCTCCTGCATAAGTTAGTCAGCTCAAGAATACTGTGGTCATGTAAGTAATTTATTTCCTAAGCATAGGAGATTCCCTAAACTCTCTTCTGTGGTCTGTGTATTGAACACACACGCTTTAGCTAGAGCCCTGTGGAAGTAGCTTACATTCAACCTCCTGTAAGTGGCTGTAGAGACTTAATTGTGCCGCCACTGTTATTGCATCTTCAAATGCACTAAATAATTCCTGATTAATCTTTTCCAGTTTACAAATTGTCCTTCTTGGTCACTTGATTTTCCTTTACTGAACCCAAAATTTCCTAGAGCAGATCAGACAAGTTTATATCTTATTGGTATATTGTCGCCCTCTGTAATGAAAACACACAATTTATACTCTAATCTACCTAGCTAAAGTATATCTTAAAAAAAAACAAAAAAACCCCACACATTTTTATTTATTTATTTATTTTGTTCGATTTATATACCGCCCTATTTTCCCTGGGGGGACTCAAGGTGGTGCACAGAAAGATAAAACCCAACAACACATACAAAATATAAAAGACAATTAAATGATTAAATCTGTGCTAAAATTTAAATAATATAAAAGATTAAAACCAGTAAATATCAAAATTTAAAATTATACCCTTGGTCTATGTCAGGCCGGCTAGATGGAAGAAATGTGCTTTTAACATCCGACAGAAGAGGCGTAGGTCCGTGATGATACGGATATCGGGGAGCAGGTCGTTCCAGAGGGCCAGGCCAGCCACAGAGAAGGCCCTTCCCCTGGGAGTCGCCAGCCGGCATTGACCGGCTGTCGGCACCCTGAGGAGGCCCACTGTGGGAGTGGACAGGTCGAAGGGAGGTACATGTGGCAGGAGGCGGTCTCTCAAGTAATTTTTCACTGACTTCATGTTGACATTTCTGACTTTATAGCTTATCAAGAAAATGCTTTTCAAATTAATACAAACTACTTATGAAAACAATATGACTAGCAGAAATGAGTTGACTGATTCCTGGTTCCAGGACATTTTTAAATGGGAGTTTTCCTAACCTACAAGTACTCAAGATATTTCGCACAGTTATTTTCTTTTTTCCGTTAACAGATTTTTCTGCAAAAAAAATATATCAAGGAGGAGGCTTGGGCAAGCATTTAAGACAAATGGAAGCTGACCATAACCCGAATTATAAAATTCTGGGAAAGTGACAGGGTAATTGCACAATAAAACCTTATCTGAAAGCATTTCCAAAAATGTGATCACAACCTCCTAGAAATGCATCTGTCAGGGCTCCAAGTAATAGATTTTTTGACACTGCCTTGGTTGGGCCATGTGACTGCATCAGTCTGCAATCTGAATTTTGAGATGCAATCTAAAGTGTAGATCTCACAGCCACAACATCTGGCCCAATCCTTGCATATTTTTATTTTCCTTCCTGCTTTTTCTCCCTTCTTTCTACACTTGTTGAGTATTAAGTGGCACAGTGGTTAGAAATGCAGTACTGCAGGCTATTTCTGCTGATTGTCGGCTGCCGGCAGTTCATATCTCACAGGCTCAAGGTTGACTCAGCCTTCCATCCTTCCAAGGTCGGTAAAATGAGGACCCAGATTGTTGGGAGCAATATGCTAACTCTGTAAACTGCTTAGAGAGGACTGTAAAGTGGTATATAAGTCCAAGTGCTATTGCTATCAACTAGCCTGCTGAAGAATTTTAGAGAACCATTTTGTTCATTAGTTTGTGGCATATTGCTTGGTTTCCAAAAAAAGCATCACCCAACTATAGTTCTAAAGTTTTTTTCCCCCTGTGGACCACTGCAGACTTTTAATTTTTTTCTACCATCTCCAAATATATTACCAAATTTCCTTATACAATCAAGAAAGGCTAAAAAAATTCCTTAATTCTACTCTATTTTGTTACTAGAAAGAAAAACTGCCTTTGCTAGGAACTGATGGTAGAATGTAATGTCCGCTAAAGAGTGGCATTTTCCACCCACTTCCTAGAAATAGGAGCGAGTCAGCTGCAGAATGAAATAAGGATTCCTTGACCGGCAAGTGTATGTGCAAGTGGCTATTTTTTGTTCCACAGAGCCTTGAATATTTCAACCCATAAGGCGGCTGAGCTAGCAACAAAATTAATTTTTCTGCGTACGTGGGTATGCATGCACATATTTATCCACCCACTCACATTTCATTTACAGCCTCAAACTTCTGCATCCAAAACTTTTGACAAAAAGCTGGTCAGTGGTATGGATTTATATTCTTACATTTTTTCATAACATCTTCTAAACTAACATTACAGCAACATTTACAAAGCACACAAAGCATAAAAGACCTGATTTCTCTTGCTTGTTTTAAAAATTTTCTGCAAATCAGCCCTAAAGCATTTTACAAAGTTCAACTTAAATAGAACACATTACAGATGCACAATTGAGCAAAGTTGGATAGCCGCAAACACAATTCTTTCCATTTATAATATATACTAGTCATTATTTGATTTCATTAAACATTAAAAAGCCTCAGAAAAATGTTAAGATCTAAAAGAAACCTATTTGGGAGGCTACGGGTGATTTTCCTATCCACCCATCCTTGAATCCCCTTTCTATTCTATTCCAGTAGAAGATCCCTCTGCTTTCAAAGGTGCTTTTTCAAGAGGCAAGTGGACTTTTTCTTTGAAGATATTTCACTTCTCATCTAAGAAGTTTCTTCACTTCATCTAAGAAGTGAAACCTCTTCAAAGAAAAACAAGAAAGTCCAGTTATCTCTTGAAAAAGCACTTTTGGGACAACTATGATTTGGATGACTGAGAATCGCCATAGATATCACTCTTCTTTCAGAATATGGAATAATATCCTCAAGACAGTATCCCAAATAATTGTGCTAATAGAAGTTTATTCCTTAAAAAACGTTTTGTAATTATGCAAGAAAGAATTCTACAGAATTAGGAAATCACATTCCTTATTCAAAACCAATTATTCTCTCTTCTAGAGAGACCTTATTTCTTTTTATGATAGGTTGTTTTTTAAAAAAAAACAAGCTAGGTTCTTATAAAATCTACAGTTATCTAGTTGTTCTTGCACATTTTTTAATGTTTTCTTCTAGATTTTGTTTCAATATTCAAATAAGCAAAGGTGCATTTCATTTGCTACAACACTGATTTCAGCTTCGTTCTTCTTTATTTTCTAGTTTTCTTCAGTCTAAAAAATTTGAATATTTGGGGCATTTTAGAGTCAATAGCTTGTTGTTTTTGGATGTGCATCTGTATATGGGTGTGCTCACACACAAACACTATTCTTTCAATGTATCTGCTAAATCACCCATAACCTATTTTGTGTGCTTAAAAAAGCAGTGCAAGAGTTTTATTCTTTAGAGTTTATCCACAGATGGGAGCATCATGATAGTGGAATAGATCTCACCTCTCCTTCCCTAAATCCACTCTAAGGAATTATGGATTCATCTAAAGAAATATATGAGATCCAACATCATGGAAAAGAAGGGGCAGCCCTATTGAATCAATATATAAAATCAGAAGCAAACGTCACTCAAGATATGAATCTGCTGAATTACAATTTTTAAACAATTGAAACAGTACCTTCCATTCATTGGACAAAGGTATCAACAGCTGGGGGAAACTGGAAAACTATCAAAAGACATAATACAGGGGTCTCCAACCTTTGCAACTTTAAGTCTGAAGGACTTCAGCTCCCAGAATTCTCCAGCCAGCAAAGCTGGCTGGAGAATTCTGGGAGCTGATGTCCTTCAGACTTAAAATTGCAAAGGTTGGAGACCCCTGATATAGAGAACTTCTACAAATGAGGTTGGAGGGACAGAACATTCCAAAGAGGACTGAACATAACTCAATTGCCACATTCCATTGTCAGATAGATGGTAAAAAGAAAATGATGGAAAACTACAAAAATATTTCTCAGCGTCAAATAGAATAGAAAGCATTGCTCTAAATTATCACATAAAAACTGAAAGTCTGCACCTATTCAAGAAGAGTTACTCTGAATAAATTTTGTTTGCTCAATAACCAGATGGGGTTCATTATATCACACACAAACCCCTCACTGATTAAGCTTTCCATGTGAGCAGTCCAGGAAATATATCTTCAGTCTCAATTGATCGTGTTGACATCAGTGATCAGGAATCATGGTACAGCAATTAAAACATTATTTCACTGTGAAATTCACAATATCTAATGAGATAAACAATACATAAACAGCAGGGCAGAAAACGTCAACACTATGAATGGGTTATACACTAAAAATTTGAAGGGAGAGGGAGTATTTACTCTTTTGAAAGCACTGCTTTTACTGTATCTGAAAATTAGGAAGAGCATATTTACTACTGATTCCTAATTTAAACATCAGATAATGAGTTTCACTTACCATAGATAAGGCCAGATACTCATTTCAATTTAAAGCATTGATGAAAGCAATCTGTGGCCAATTTCCAACATCCCATGTCAGTGTGGCCAATAGAGAGAGATACTGGGATTGTAGCTGTAAAACATTTGCAGTATCTTAAACTACACTAAGCCAAATTCAAATAAATTACATTAAGGCACACTTCGATACATGCATCTTCCTCAGAAACTGTTCTGATTCCTGTTTATTATGCACACTCATGCAAAGAAATATTTATTACTGAAAGGCCGTATATCCTCAACATCTACCTTAAGTATTAACATGTATCCTGTCTTGGATGTCTTGCAGTAAGACAAACAGCATATTTGACACTTTAGGAATCCTTCCTCATTATGTAGTCTATGGCCTCCAGTGGTCATCAGACTGAGAAGTCTGGTATCATATATGTCCCAAAGTAGCTTTAGCAGAGGATCTCATGAAGTTTGATATGATACCCTAAAACAATCACTTTTATGAGGTATGCAATTAAGTGCAGATATTCCCACTACATGAGTTGATACTGAGAAATCCTTAGTATTGTCATGAAAACAAGCAGAGTTAGTAAGAGATGTCCATCAGGCTAGGAAAATGTCATCTGGCCTTAAGCCAAAAAAACCTTATGACAAATCAGTGGCTGGGTGCTTCTGAGCTGTAGTCTGGAACTGTACAGGAAGTCTTGGTCATCAAAAGACTGACTTGTGATTTTGCAGATCATAGTGTTTGACCTCAATGGTTTAAATTTCCTTTCTTTTGCAAGACAGCCAACTTACAATATACTTTCCTTAGCAGCAGAACTGTTCCAGACAAATACTCTGCTACTATACATGCAACTCCTAGAGCACATATCCTAAGGACGTAGAAGTTGCATATATAATAACAGACCATTGTGGTGAAATGTTTCATAATTTTCTAGTTCATCTTTTTGGCCTGGGTTCAGTGTTGGTGCATTTTACAAGCAATATTTTCTCTGTTCCCATTTGTAATGTAGAATTAGCCCGTCTGGTTTATTTTACAGGTATGCTGTAACTGCTTCAGAATTCAAAGACTTGGACTGCAAAGATAAGTGCTATATACTATGCTGCTACATGGCTATTGGCAATGCTGCCTGATAATTCTCCCAATACATCTAGAGGGCATAATGTTGAAGAAGGTTGCCCTTGGGATACCCACTTATAATTATTCCACTCTCTCCAAAAATTACATACTCAAACACTGACCAAAAACCCGTCAGAATGTATTTATGAAACAACATTGAATAAGATCATTATTAATAACTTGGTAATGCTCTGGCTAGCAGCAACTGTGGTTTTTTACCTTTAAAACCCTTTGTAGCTTTGGGCTACCATATGAGAGGGAATGCCTATTAAGAGAAGTGCCTAATCAACTTCTAGAATCAGGGCTATTGTTCCTCAGGAACAGGTTTCTTCTGTGGCAGTCTCCCAACTCTGGAATGTCTCAATTGTAGAGAAAGCCACCAAATACCTATTTCAGTTTAAAGTAAAATTTAGAATAAACTATCACACAGATGGGTTTATTTTTTCAGCCCTCTGGAGATATTTATCACATTTCATGTATAATTTCTGAAACATTAATCAACATGTTAGTCATTGCAACAAAATGAAACTTGCAGCAACTTTAAGACTAAGAGATTTATTATAGCATCAAATTTCCTCATTATATGCTGTAGTAACAAAGGAAAATAGAGATGCCTTCTAGTCAAGCTTAACTCCTTGTCTCTACATGGATGTATAGATGAAATTTCCTTGGCACAAATACATTTTTTTTCTTCCAGGACCTTGGGGGGGGGGGGTTGTTTGTTTTTATTTCCAGTATGCCTAAGGCTTAGGATTCTTTGGGATTCTCCCATTAAAGTATTAACCAGACCCAAACCTGTTTAGTTTCTGAACCCACACGAGATGAGCCAGTTGCGCCCACATGCTGAAATCTATCACAACGAAAGCCTTTGTTTTTAAGATGCTACAGGAATCTTTATTGCTTTTTATGACTGCCACCAAGTATGCCAACTACTTGAACCCTATATGAAATCCTAAATCAATAGCTATTGCGACTACAAGCATTTCAGATAAATATTCCACTATTGCATTGTATTGCTTTCTTGAGCCACTGGCCTCCAAAGAGCACCAAAACCAAACACAAATCCAGCACTGCAAATCTCTAATTGGCATTTGGGATGTTTTATGTGGATTACTAAGACTCTGCTGCCTTTCTTGTAAAAAGGAGAGAATTTGAAAGGCTTGATATAAGTCGAATTATAGAATTTACTATATTTAATTCTAATTAAAGTCTGGGTCCTTGAAATTTTATGCTATTTTTATGCTATTAATTAATGCTTTAGCTGTTAAAATAAAGCCTTTGGAGTCAGAACGACTCTAGAGAAAGGTTGATAGTATGATTGCAACATGTGCTAAAGAACTTCAAATAACAGATTGAATTGACATATTAACATGGAGCTACCAGCCAAACATCCAGTTCTACATGTATTATACATTGATTCTCTATGTCTTTAAGAATAAAATCTTATTACCCAAATCATAAATTGTCACAATTTATGTAATAGATCTCCACATAAATCTTTGAAGCACAAAAGTTCAGATTATAGGCCTAATTATATGTATTCAAACATTCTCAAACTATTTACCGGAAGTACAATGACTCAGTTTGCACACAGCATAGAAGACATGGTTCTGACAATGGGCCTGGGGACCCCCGAATGATATGGAACCCATCAAGTGGCTGGTCTCATTGTTATCACCAGGATATGGGCATGTATTTTTTTTTGTTTACTGGGGTTTTTATCTTCATGAGCTCACTGTAAATAAATTGGGTGGGCACCTAAACTTTCTAAATTAATAAATAAGCCTCCATTTCAGGAAGAGAGGAGGACCCTGACTTAAATGGCTTTAAAAAAGGAATATGTTTCTCAATGTTTACTGGACATTAAACCAGAAGCATCTTGCCTTTTAGTACCAATCTATGGGAAATACGGGTAAAACAGGACTAAATGCTTAAATCCTGCTACTGACTGGCCACTATGAGACAAAAAGTAAAGGTTAGTTTTAGCCCCTTTACAGTCAATGTTTTCTAAAGCATTGGAGCCTCAACATTTATTGTTATGCTGTCTAGACCAGGGGTCTCCAACGTTTGCAAATTTAAGTCTGAAGGACTTCAGCTCCCAGAATTCTCCAGCCAGCTTTGCTGGCTGGAGAACTCTGGGAGCTGAAGTCCTTCAGACTTAAAGTTGCAAACGTTGGAGACCCCTGATCTAGGGAACTATGGAAGTTGGGGGTTCAATAGACCCACCCAGATTAGAGAAGGCAGAATAAGACAGAGTTTGTATATGATGAGGCAGAATTCTTTTTAATGAATTGTATTTGATGCTTCTCAGATGTGCAGTCATTAAGGAAGTGAGTCATGGACTGCATAACCATTTCCCAAGTATACTTTGGCTAAATCTTTTTTGATCCTAGTAGCATCATGACTGCGAATCCCTTCATTTAAAACATTCTGACACAATAATACTAGGTTAATTCTTTGAGCGATATCACTTAGGGGCCCCTAGCATTACATGCAAACAAACTGCAAGAATCAGTGGCAATTTATAGTTCTGGATGCAAAAAACGATAGTTTAGGATTCCCTTCTTATTTTGCTTCCCTTGCCTCCACATAGATGTGTCCCAAGGAGGGGGAAAGATACATTCTTCCTAGCCTCCTATGCTCTCAAATTATTCAGTCATTCCTTGCAAATGCTTCAGTTCAAAGGACTTCTTTGAAGGCAGAAAGCAATGGTCTGCAATAAACAGACAGGATGCCTTCCTACCAAATTAGATGATGCCATTATTCACCAATCAGAGGCAGCAGTTCTGGTTGCCCATTCACCAATGAGAACTAACAGGCAACTCAAAAGTCAGCCCAGGCATCGGGCAGTGCAAACAGCTACGTTTTTTGCCCACTGTAAGGCCAGAGTTGGACGGTCACATTAACAGAGCTGTTTGTAATGTTTTTTAGCTGTGCAGAGAAAACAAGAGGGGAAGGAAGCAGGTTCATTCTGAAAGCTCCGCAGCAAGACAGCAGATGAGGCGATTAGTGGAAGCTGCTGTAGTGAGACTTCTCAACAAACAGAACCTTTGAATAATTCAACATGTGCAAGTGAGCATAAAAACAACTAAAGCTTTAGATTTTAAACTGGATTTATTTTTAAGTCCACACTCTTAAGCTGAACTTATTTTTTCCCCCTTCAAGACAGCCCTTGTCTGGTTGTACTAGATCAAAAAAGTACTTACCTGTCCAGCAGTGTCATAAAGCCCAAGAAGGTATTGCTTGCCCTCAACTGTCACACTGACTGCAAAAAGAAAGAGAGGGTGAAGTAGGGAAGGGAGATTGGCATATTTGGTCTCTTCTTTCTAGAAGAGGGCAAGCAAAGAATCAATTTCAATCACTCACCACAATTTAGTGGGGAAAGGGGGGGGGATCAGGGATTGAAAATACAAAAATACACACACACTTCTAGTTCTTTGATAGCACGAAAGACCACATTGACACCTTTTGCCACAGCATCATCAGTAAAGATGTCCAGAGTGCATGTTTCTCAGCCCCCATTAACAGGCATGTGCTCAAACAAGATCAAACTACTGCAAAGTGCTTCTAAAGAAATATTTCTCCTGGAGGTTTTTGTCATTTTATGCTGTGTCCCACTTAGTATGACTAAAGATCTTTTCTGCTAACAAAAATAACTTTTGCCACACTGCTCTCTCTTCCAAGGGCTTTGTTATTGGGGTGGGTGCTTTGTTATTGGGGAGGGTGCAGGCGGGATACTTCTGATTCATAACAAACCAGAGTATACTTGAAAGATGTTCCCTTTCCCACCTGCCATAGCTAACACCACGATGCAGAGAAAGGAAGCCCTCCAAGGGGGGTGGGGGACGCTGTAAACAAGCCATTTTGAGGAGCTGCCACGAACTGTCCCAGGAGCAAAAGACAATTCAAGCCATATATACATTCCAGCTTGACGTTCCCTAACTCGGCGCACCCCCAGCTATTCTCCAAAGTAGTTTGACATCTGGAAGACTCCCCAGTCGGGGGAGGCTGACTCGGGTTTTCGTTGAAGCACGGCAGATGGGAAGAAATGAGAAGAGGAAGGGGGAGAGAGGAAGACGCGGAGGGGGAGAGCAAAGTTTTTGCTGAAGTTCCTGCTTTGCTGCTTTTCCTGCTAAGGGGCGGGAGAGAGGCAGCCGGGGAGAGGCAAATGGGCGGCGGGGGTTCGGGTGGGGGTTTCGGGAAAAGGTGCTAGGGAAACACTTACGCAGCACTTGCAAACAAGACACACAATCCGTCCCCTCTTTACCTGCGTAATGGTCAAAGACGGTGGGCACGTACTCCTCCGGGAAGGCGTCGTTGGCATAGCTCATGAGCAGGCAAGTTTTGCCCACCGCCCCGTCGCCGATCACCACGCACTTCAGCATGACTGTCGCCGCCGCCCCCGTCCCGTTGGCCATGATGAGGTTTCCGAGCCGATCGTCATTTTAGAGGGAGGGAGAGCCGAGCAGGGAAAAGGCGGGGAGGGGCTGAGGGGGGGGGGAGGTGAAGAGAAGAAGAGGACCGCGGAGGGAGGGGGGGGGGAGAGAGAGGCTGTTCACGCGCCGAGCTGGGAAAGGCGCCGCTCCTTCGGTGGCATTTCCAGCTCAGCCACTCCGGAGTTGGGCAGCCTTAGCTTGCAAGGCTTTGGCTGGCTCGCCCGTTTCAGCAGGCGCCACAAATCACCGAAGGTGGCATTTCTTCTGTCCCTCGCCGTGGTCGAAGTCCTCCTCCTCCTCTTCCTCCACCACCGGTGCCAAATTTGGCTGACAGGGATTTTCCTCCTCTGCTCTCGCCCCAGTTAGGCACGATGACACAGGCTTTCATAAGACCAGCAGCAGCAGCAGCAGCAGCGGGCTTGGAAGAGGAACTTAAGAGCAGCAAAACCCGCACCGAGACGGGCACCACTTTCGTCCAGCTCCTCCTCCTCCTCCTCTTCCCCCTCCTCTTAGAACCCAAACTGCTTCGCATGTGCTGGGTAAGCCCTCCTCCTTCTCCTCCTCCCGGCCGCCCTCCCTCCCACCCTCCCTCCGTCGTTTTTCCGAAGGGAGGAGGAAGAGTGGAAGGCCCAGGCTCCCTTCCAGAGCGAGGGTTGGGATCCCGCTTTACTTTCCTTCTGCTCCCTTCCCCCTCCCCTCCGCTCCCCTCCCTTTGGCTTCAGGCACTACTTTCCCAACGCGCGCAAAAGAGCAGGGAAATAGCGAGGCGGCCCCCGGCCGCCTCCGCCTCGCTCGGGAGGAGAAAGGAGGAGCGACGCCAAATCCTGTACTGTAGCTACAGGAGAGTCGAGGGCTCCTCTCCAAACAGCCCGCGGCGCCGAGAAACGTCGACGGCTCTTGCAAAAGTGCCCGCCTGGTTGGAGCGATGATGTCAATAATCAAGACGTGCTAACAATTGGATGTGATTCAGGGTTCCCTCCCCTCCCCCCAATTCCCACAACGGAGTATTATTTTTTTGCACTTTTCTATTGGTAAATTTTTTTTTAGAAATCGTTCTTGGTTGCGAGTGACGAGCTGTTCCTAAAATTCTTTCTTCCTATTGGTTAAGTGCGGGAGGGGAAGGGAGGGGGGTATCATGTATATTTATATGAATTTGGAAGCCCTTTTTAAAGATTGAACGCTGGGTTATAAACTGTACGATCGGGAAAATATCTATCAATGTCAATTTAAAATCCTTTAGCTAGCAACATCAGCAAAATGGAATTGATGTTAGCAAAGTTGTTCTATTTTTGTATACTGTATTAACTTTTCATATTTTATGCCAACTCAAACATTTATTTTCATAACAGCGCTGTGTGATAAAATCAGTCTGTGAGGTAGGTCACTGAGGAATCTTTATGGCTGACAAAAAAAACATCTCACCCAGCTTTCTCCCAAAGTGATACCATCTAAGGTAGCAGGCAAGGGTGATAATAGTAAGTGAACACATCAATGTATCGGTATAGTATAGTAAACTACAGGTAGTCCTCTACTTACAACAGCTCATTTAGTGACTGCTTAAAGTTACAATGGCACTGAAACGAGTGACTTACAACCATTTTTCATACTTACGACCTATAGTGTTCCCATAGTGATCAGAATTTAGATGCTGGGCAATTGACTCATATTTATGATGGTTGCAGTGTCCCAAGATCATGTGATCACCTTTGGTGACCTTCCAAGCAAAGTCAATGGGGAAGCCAGATTCACTTAACAACTATATTACTAACTTAACATCTTCAATGATTCATTTAACAACTGTGACATAAAAGGTCGTAAAATGGACCAAAATTCAGTTAACAAATATTTCACTTAGCAACATTTTTTTGGGTGCAATTATGGCCGTAAGTCGAGAACGACCTGTATAGTATAACTAACACAATATATTAATTTTACATTGCCCCATGAGACAACTCTAGGCTATTAATGGAAGAATCTTAGATAGCAAACTCCCAGAGAATAATCCAAATAATTCAAATTCAAAACAGTAATTGAAACAGTAATTGGCTAAAATAAATGCAGGAGATCACCATTCATATCTATTAGAGATGAAAAATTGCCAAAAGACTGCTTAAAAACAAGATTTTAAAAAGTCTTTTGAAAACCAGAAGTGAGAAGGCTGTATCTGGAATCAGTGTAAGGATCACTATTGAAAAACTGCCCTCCTCATATCTTACCTCTTGTGGGATTGAAATCCTAAGCGAGTCTTTTCTAGATAGCCTGACAGAATGGCAGAACCCTTACAATATACAGAAGACAAGGCAACACAAAGTAACACATCTCAGAGCCCTTGGGTTGGGAGAGGCTATTTTAATCATAATCTCTAAGATCAGTTTCATCATTCAGCCCACCATTTTTTAAAAAAAAATGACGATAGATCCAATCTTTATATCAGGGACCTCCCAACTACCAGGCTATAAAATGGTCAACCCATCATCAACTTGTCATCTTCATGACTAAGAAGGAGATGGGTCTTTAGTCTAATAGTCTTTTCCAATTTTGATAACTTCCAAATAAGTTGACAACCTCCAAGAATTTCCCCAGACAGCATGGCTATTGCAAAAGATTCTGAGAGTTAAAAGTCCATGTATCTGAACCTTGCTAATAGGAAAAACATTTCAAGATCATATTTAATCCCATTCACATCTACTTTAAATTAACAACATTCATCTGTAGCACATTACAAAACAAAAAGAAACTGAGAAAGCGCTGATGTGGTTCCTATCTTCAAAAAAGGAAAAAAGATAGATCACGGAAACCACAGACTCATTAGCCTGACCTCAATACCAAGATTCTGGAAACAATAATCAAGCAACGAATTAGCAAACACCTAGAAGCAAACAAAATAATAGTCAAAAGCCAACATGGTTTTGTCAAAAACAGATCATGCCAGACTAATCTTATTGCATTCTTTGATAATGTGACAAAATTAGTGGACCAAAGGAATATCGATATAGTTTACTTGGACTTTAGTAAGGCATTTGACAAGGTCGACCATTTGACAAGGTAGACCATAACCTACTACTAGATAAAGTAGAAGAATGCGGGTTAGACAGCATCACCACCAGATGGATTCGTAATTGTCTGACCAACCGCTCTCAATGTGTAGTCCTCAATGGAACTGCATCTACATGAAAGGAAGTATGCAGTGGAGTACCCCAAAGTTCTGTTTTAGGCCAGTACTCTTCAACATCTTCATCAATGATTTGGATGAGGGAATAAATGGGGAACTCATCAAATTTGCAGATGACACCAAGCTGGCAGGAATAGCCAACACTGGAGAAGATAGGCTTAAGATACAGAAGGATCTTGACAAACTTGAACATTGGACACTATCTAATAGATAATCTTCTTGGACTAGAAGACCTACAAGGTCCCTTCCAACTCTGCTATTGTATTGTATAATACAATGAAATTCAATAATGAAAAGAGTAAGGTTCTACATTTAGGCAAGAAAAACAAAATGCACAGGTACAGTATAGGTGGTACCTTGCTCAATAGTAGTAACTGTGAAAGGGATCTTGGAGTCCTAGTGGACAACCATTTAAATATGAGCCAGCAGTGTGCAGCACCTGCCAAAAAAGCCAACAGTTCTAGGCTACATAAACGGGGATAGAATCAAGATCACGTGAAGTGTTAATACCACTTTATAATGTCTTGGCAAGGCCACACTTGGAATACTGCATTCAGTTTTGGTCACCAGGATGTAGAAAAAATGTGGAGACTCTAGAAAGAGTTCAGAGAAGAGCAACAAAGATAATTAGGGGACTGGAGAAGGGGACATATGAAGAATGGTTGCAGGAACTGGGTATATCTAGTTTAATGAGAAGAAGGACTAGGGGAGACATGATAGCAGTGTTCCAATATCAGGGGTTGCCACAAAGAAGAGGGTGTCAAACTATTCTCCAAGGCACCTGAGGGTAGAACAAGAAACAATGGGTGAAAAATAATCAAGGAGAGAAGCAACTTGGAACTGAGAAATTTCCTGACAGAACAATTAATCAGTGGAACAGCTTGCCTCTAGAAGTTGTGAATGCCCCAACAATGCAAGTCTTTAAGAAGCTGTTGGATAGCCATTTGAAATGGTATAGCGCTTCCTGCCTAGGCAGGGGGTTGGAATAGAAGACCTCCAAGGTCCCTTCCAACTCTATTGTATTGTATTGATTGTAAACATGTTCTCCCAAAGTAACTCATTGGTTCACCAGGCCCAAATTTTGGGTTAGTATCATGGTCAATTTTTGGTTAGTATCATGGTAAATTAAGAATGCTGTCTCTAAGTATACATATAGAAGTAGGAATGGCCATTTTTTCTGACGTTGATGACATGAGACTAAATTTAATGTACTGCAATAATATTTCTAACATCCTTACAGCCCAGTCCACAAATCCCTCACCTCAACTCCTTGACTTGAAGAAAATTGAAAATAGTGGCATTCATTAAAAGATGGGTTCAACATATTACCACTTATGGTGTACCTGTGAGGAGACTAAAACTTTTTGGAAAAGGATCAAAAATTGGTTGGAGGCAATAACAGGAGTTAAAATAAAATGGAAACCTGAAGTTTTTTTATTAGGAATAGTGTGTGCGAAATACAAAAAAGAAATCCAGTATTTAATACTACATATAATTACTGCGGCAAGGATTGCCTTTGCGCAGAAATGGAAAAGCAAATTAACTCCAAGCCAAGATGAAATAATAAGAAAGGTTATGGATTGTGTTGAAATTGACAAATTTAGTTAAAGAAATCCAGGGAAAAGAAGAATCAGAATTCTACCAGATATGGGATAAATAGTATAGGTGGATGGAGGAAAGAAACAAGAACCAATGAAGGAATACAACAAAACTTAAAAATAGTAGTTATGAGTAAAATAAGAGAGTTAAGAATGGTGAAATCCAAATGAAATATAAGAGAAGGGGAAATAATATAAGATGAGCGGCATCGATTGACAATTGCTATTAGAATGAACAGGAAGCTCCTGTGCGTATTGTATTGTGTAAATGTGGTGTACGTCTAAGTTTTGTGTGAGTGTATTTTACATGTTTGTAAATAAAAAAAATTAAAAAAAAGATGGGTTCAAATAGTGGCATTCATTAAAAGTGGCATTCATTAAAAGATGGTATCAGGAATCATGACAGTGAGTATGTGCTCTTTGCTGTTTTAACAAAAAGAAAGACATTTGGGCTAATTACCATAGCATCAGAACTCTTCTCAGAAATGCTAAGAACTCATGGAAGAAAACACACTCCTAAAAAGAATAACAATGAACAACCTACCTTGCTTTAGGTTCCTGAAAAAGAACTACAAAAAAGTGGCTTCGCTTTTAACTAACTTATCTCAATACTTTCTTTGTTACATTCAGGCTTTCTAAAATTATCTCTTTCCTGCCCCTTTACTAACCCAACAGTGTCATTTCCCATCCCAAAGGCATAGAAAAGAGTTTTTAAGCCATTAAGGAACATTAATATTCTTTGTTTAATCCCTGACCATCCATTAGTTGCCTAGCGATAGGCTGTTTCACAGTAATCAAGATGACCAAACTCATAACAGTGTTATGAGTAAGCTCATAGGGTAAAATGGATATAGTCTGCATAGTGGAGAACTGAAGTTTGTTGACTAAACTATTATATAGTTTAAATGTTGCAATGTTTAAATTTACAGTAACATTTAAATAATAATGAAACAGAAGTAGAGGACACAACAACATACCACTAAAAAATTAACAAGTGCAAAAGAATTAAAAGTTTTAAAAGCTAAGGAAAATAAGAGACCCACCCCCTCCGAAACTTATGACCTAATTTTGAAGTTACAATGGCCATCCCTACCCTTGTGGTCATATGATTGAATGTTAACAACCAATTCACATTTATGGCTGCCTGCATTGTCCTACAATCACATGACTGCAATTTTAATGGTTTTTTAAAAATGTTTCTGGCATTTACTTCCAGTTTCATTGGGTAAAATGAATTAGTTTAACAACCACTGCAAAATAATGTCATAAAATCAGCTCCAGTCACATAATGACTGGCTTAATGACTGCAAAGACTGTAATCCCATACTCATTTCCAGTCATAAATCAAGAACTACCTGTAAAACATAACATTTTGCATGGATACCAAGCTAAAAATGGCTTGCTAAATGCAATAAAAGCACCATATGATGTAAGAGAAGCATGAATGATATAATTGGAATGCTTAACAAATAAGAGTTTTAGTTTTAGTTGGACAGAATCAGCGAGAACCTGAAAAAGGAAGAGGGGAGAATTTTAATATCCAAAGGCGATGTAGAAAGCAATGTATGGATGAAATGGAAGAACAGATAGTTTACAAGGATAGAAAGGTATGGTGCGATAGAGAATGGTGTTGGGGTAAACAATTTTGATGATGTTTCCTTTTATTGTGTCATGCCTTTAATTCCATTCATTGCTTTTTTGCATAATGTTCCTTACTCTGACAAGTAAACAATATGATGATGATATGCATGCATGTATGTATAATTATATATATGTACCAAGCAAGTCTCCTGGGTAGGTAATTCAACTTTGCAGATCAGAGGTGCTTTTGAGCAGAAATATTACTAGAATGTGACAGTTTTGGAATGAAGAAAATTAATGTTATTATGCAAACTCCATGTCTTCCATACACAAGTAGAACATTGCAATACACCTACCAAAGGTCGGGGGCTTGTATCATGAAAGTCATTTTGCTATTTACCTTTTATCCTTTGCATGGATAGTGATGCTATTGAGAGGGCTGAGATTTGTTAAACAAATATCTGAGTCTTGTGCTGTGAAGTTTTGGAAAGTAAGCTAACAACCATTTGAACTGAGCTGAATGAAAGTGACATTTGATAACAGCAAAGCTTTTGGATAGCCTTCAAAGGCAGCCCCAAAGAGCACTTACTACAATAATCTGCATTACCATAGCACTGGTAACTAAGACTTAAGTTATCTCTTTCCAGGAAAAATCATAGTTAGCTCTCATTGTGAAGGGCTGGGGGGGGGGGGGGGGAAGTCTTCAATCTCTTTAAAATATGTAGTATTTTGTCTACCTGTGAGGATCGCTGAAGTATCCCTGTGTCGATCTTGAAGGAAACTGGAGTCTCCTTCAGAAAGAGTGGCTTTAGGATTCATACATCATGGTACATACATCATGGTGTGTTCAGCAGTAACCTGATGAATAGGTTACTGTTCCTTAATAATGGTAATAATAGGCTAGTTTTATGAACATCAGCTAAATTCATCTTAGGAAGGCACAATTAAACAAACAATGTTTTGTTATAGTGCACTTTGGGGAATTGATCCTCAATCCTCAATTTTATTAATGGGAAATATTTTTAGCACAGGTTACCTAATTTAATTCCTTGCGGCCTCTCTTGCGGCGGCGAACCACCCTGGCTCCTTGGTTTACCGAGGAGCTGCGGGTGATGAAACGCCGCAAGAGATGCCTAGAGAGAAGATGGAGGTATACCCGATCTGAATCTGACCGGACACAGGTAAGAGCCCATTTACGGACTTACATTGTGGCGCTGAGAGTGGCCAAACGCCATCATTGTGCTACTCTCATAGCATCCGCAGAAAACCGCCCTGCCGCCCTGTTTAGGGTGACCCGCTCCCTACTTCAACAGAGGGTGCGGGAAGCCCCGCTACAGGGTAGAGCAGAGGAATTTGTGATTTTTCTGCAGGAGAAAACCGCTCAGATACAGAACGAGCTAGCCCCCATTGATGGCCCAGTGGGATGCCACGAGGCAGATCTTGTTTGGGAGGAGTTTGACTCCGTTACTTCCGAAGATATGGACAGGTTACGTGGGCGACTGCGAGCCACCACATGTTCATTGGATCCGTGTCTCTCCTGGCTTGTACTGGCATCCTGGGAGGTGACACGAGGCTGGCTCCAAGAGGTTGTCAACGCATCCTTAAGTGAGGGTTCCTTGCCTGCTTCCCTAAAAGAAGCGATGGTGAGGCCCCTCCTTAAGAAGCCCTCTTTGGATCCAGCTCTTTTAAACAACTACCGTCCAGTCTCCAACCTTCCCTTTCTGGCGAAGGTTGTCGAGAGTGTGGTGGCACAACAGTTTCCCCGTCACCTGGAGGAAGTTGACTAGATCCGCGCCAGTCCGGCTTTCGGCCCGGGCATAGCACCGAGACGGCATTGGTCGCGTTGGTTGATGATCTCTGGAGGGCCAGAGATGGGGGTTGTTCCTCCATCCTGGTCCTATTAGACCTCTCGGCGGCTTTCGATACCATCGACCATGGTATCCTATTGCATCGGCTGGGGGGGTTGGGGGTGGGAGGCACCGTTTTACGGTGGTTCTCCTCCTACCTCTCTGGCCGATCGCAATTTGTGTTGGCAGGGGGGCAGAGGTCGACCTCGAGACCCCTCACATGTGGGGTGCCTCAGGGGTCGGTCCTCTCGCCCCTCCTGTTTAACACATATATGAAGCCGCTGGGTGAGATCATCCGTGGTTTTGGGGTAGAGTACCATCTATACGCTGATGACACTCAGTTGTATATATCTACCCCAAACCACCCCAACGATGCCGTAGCGGTGATGTGCCAGTGCCTGGAAGCCGTGCGGATCTGGATGGGAAGTAACGGACTCAGGCTCAACCCGACCAAGACCGAGTGGCTGTGGTTTCCGGCTGCTCGATTCAACCAGCTCACTCCATCGCTGGCCATAGGGGGCGAACATCTTGCCCCTGTGGATGGATGGGGCGCGCAATTTGGGTGTCCTCCTGGATGCCCGGCTGTCCATGGAAGATCAGGTGACAGCCGTGGCCAGGAGGGCGTTTTACCAGGTTCGCCTCGTTCGCCAATTGCGCCCCCTATTGGATCGGGACGCCCTTCGCACAGTCACTCACGCGCTCGTGACATCCCGACTGGACTATTGTAACTCTCTCTACATGGGGCTTCCCTTGAGGTGCACCCGGAGACTTCAGCTAGTCCAGAACGCAGCCGCGCGAGCAATTATGGGAACCGTCAGGTCTACCCATGTAACACCGCTCTTGCGCGAGCTGCACTGGCTACCTGTCGTCTTCCGGGTGCGCTTCAAGGTGTTAATTATCATCTTTAAAGCGCTCCATGGCTCGGGACCTAGCTACCTGCGGGATCGGATCCTGCCTCATACATCCTCACGGCCGATTCGCTCCCACAGAGAGGGACTTCTCCGGGTGCCGTCCACTAGACTTTGTCAGCGGGCGACGCCCAGGGGAAGGGCTCTCTCTGTGGCGGGCCCGGCCCTCTGGAACGACCTTCCCCCCGATATTAGGACGACCACGGACCTCCGCTCCTTCCGTCTTAAATTAAAAACTCATCTTTTCTGTCTGGCCGGCCTGGGATAGTCTCTCTGTCTCTGGGGTTTTATTGGGTAGTTTTTAGTATAGTTTAGTTTTAATGGGGAATTTTAGCGCAGGTTAGGTTTAATTTGTTTTTTAGAAATGTCTGTATATTTTTATTGTTTTTATTCTACCTGTGCACCGCCCCGAGTCCCTATGGGGAGAGGGAGCGGTTTACAAATATTAAATTATTATTATTATTGTTATTATTATTATTATTATTAATAATTCATTTTAATATTATCATTGTATTTGTTATTTGTTGGTGTGATTTTTATTTTCCTGTACACCGCCCTGAGTCCATCTTGATGGAGATAGGAGCGGTATATAAATCAAATAATAAATAAATAAATAAAATCAGTAGAAAGAAAGAAAATAAGAGAAGAAAGGAGAAAAGAAAAAAGATAAGAAAGATAGAGAAATAAAATAAAATAAATAAATACATAAATAAGTACATAAATAAATAAGGAGGTTTACCATTTTATGACCTTTCTTGCCACAGTTGTTAAGTGAATCACTGCAGTTGTTAAGTTAGTAACATGGATATTAAGTGAATCCAGGGGTGGGCTGCTAGGGGTTTGCCCGGGTGCGGGATAACCCATAGCTAACATTATGGCTGGTTCAGAGAACCTCCAAATCCCATTCCTGGCTGGCCCCGCCCACACTGCCCCTCCTAGGAGTCTCCACATGACTTGTTTTGGATGTGAAGTAAGTGCAGGACCCGCATGGAGGCTCGGGGAGGGGGAAAATGGGCCTCCGGAACCCAGGGGAGGCAGTTTCGCCTTCCCAGAAGCTCGAGGAAAGCCTCCAGAGCCTGGGAAAGGCATAAAGGCTCCCCTCACCCGCCATGGTGCAGGAGGGCAACTAGGCCATGTCCACCCAGCAACCGGGCAGAGAACCCGTTGCTGAAATTTTTGAAGCTTACCCTGAGTGAATCTGGTTTCTCAATTGACTTTGCTTGTCAGAAAGTCACAAAAAGGTGATCACATGATCCCAGATTGCAACCATCATAAATATGAGCCAGTTGCCAAGCACCCGAATTTTGATCTCCTAACTATGGGGATGCTATAACGATTGTAAACGTGAAAAGCAGTCATAAGTCACTTTTTTCAGTGCCCTTGATTTTTGAATGTTCACTAAATGAACTGTTGTAAGTCGAGGATTACCGTATTTTTCGGAGTATAAGATGCACTAGAGTATAAAACACATCAAGATTTTGAAAAGCCAAATTAAAAAAAAAAAGTTTTTGCACTCTGCAGACCTCCCAAAAATGGGCCCGTTTTTTGGTCAAAAAAAGGGCATGCAAAGCCTTTAGGAGGCTTATAGAGTGCTTATGGGGGCTGTGGGGGCAAAAATGAGCCAAAAATGTCCTATTTTCTCCCATGTTTGCCCTCCCCAGCCCCCAGAAGCACTCTGGAAGCCTCCTAAAGGCTATGCAGTGCCACTTTTGTAAAGTGGGCAGGGTTTCGGGCGGCAAAAATAATGCTGTATTCAGTATATTAGATGCACTTAGATTTTCACCCTCTTTTTTGAGGGAAAAAGGTGTGTCTTATACTCCCAAAAATACGGTACCTGTATTTTCTTTTTGGCCTCCAGAACTTCAGAGTGAATGCGGCTTAAATTTACAGATTCATGTTTTCACATTTTTATATTTTAAGATTTACAATAGCATCCATTGGGCCCTTCAAGCGCCCATAGTTTAAATATTGTGATGTTGAAACACTTTATAGAGAGCATTCTTCTACCTGTATGTGTAAATTATTTCCAGTTACAACAGGGCAAGCTGTTGCTTTAAAAAATGGAAATTAAAATCTGGTCTTTCAAATAACAAAAACTCAGAACAGTTGCATACAAAATATAGTCATTGTAGTCTAATTCAACACATGCTTTGACATGATTTGCACAAGAGTCACCTTAGTATATGCTCTCTGCATGACCCGCTTCGGAACCAAGAAAGATAAATCATGGTGCATTGGTTTTCATCTCAAAGGATGTATAAATCTGATGGAAGCTTAAAGCTGTCTATAAACCTGTACTGATTAATGAGTTAATTATCACAATGGAACAGAATAGAATAACAGAGTTTGAGGTCTTCTAGTCCAACCCCCTGCTTAGGCAGGAAACCCTACATCACTTCAGACAAATGGTTATCCAACATCTTCTTTAAAACTTCCAGTCTTGGAGCATTCACAATTTCTGGAGGCAAGTTGTTCCACTAATTAATTGTTCTAACTGTCAGGAAATTTCTCCTTAGTTCTAAATTGCTTCTCTCCTTGATTAGCATTCACCCATTGCTTCTTGTTCTACCCTCAGGTGCTTTGGAGAATAATTTGGCTCCCTCTTCTTTGTGGCAACCCCTGAGATATTAGAACACTGCTATCACATCTCCCTTAGTTCTTCTTCTCTTTAAGCTAGACATACCCTAAAACATACCCATGTTTTAGTCTCCAGTTCCCCAATCATCTTTGTTGCTCTTCTTTGCATTCTTTCTAGAGCCTCCACATCCTTTTTACATCATGGCGACCAAAACTGAATGCAGTATTCCAAGTGTGGCCTTACCAAGGCATTATAAAGTGGTATTAACACTTCACGTGATCTTGATTCTATCCCTTTGCTTATGCAGCCTAAAACTGTGTTGGCTTTTTTGGCAGGTGCTGCACACTTCTGGCTCATATTTAAATGGTTGTCCACTAGGACTCCCAGATCCCTTTCACAGTTACTACTATTGAGCAAGGTACCACCTATATTGTACCTGTGTATTTTGTTTCTCTTGCCTAAATGTAGAACCTTATTTTTTTCACCATTGAATTTCATTTTGTTAGATAGCGCCCAATGTTCAAGTCTGTCAAGATCCTTCTGTATCTTAAGCATGTCTGTTGTGCAAGAGAATAAGAAAATTAGCCAAACATTTATCATGTGACTAAATATATTGTTTCAATGGAACAAATCATGTCATAAAAATATGCGTCATCCTCAGGGATAGAAAGAAGGCCTGAAGGCATATGATGCAGCCATCTTGCTGCAGCGGTTCTGAGGTAATACTTAGAGATTCTATGTGGGAATCTACTATAACATCTTGTTTTTTCGCTGGCAAGACATAAATGAATATAAATATATCAAATAAGGCTGACATTTACCCATGGCAGATAGTGGTTGGTGATAGTATCAGGCATCTGACAAGTTCTAAAAACATTGTAAGGACCATGACAGAAGATCTCCTTAGCAGGTAAGAAATCTCAGGGCAGTCTCCAGCATCTCTGCTTAAAAAGAAACAATTCTATGCTTGTAAATCTGGAGGCTGCAATCTCTTAAGTAAGCAAAGAGCTTGCCTAAAAGAATAAATAATCTGATTGGCTCCAAAGCAACTTTCTAAAACACATCCAGTCTCTTCTAGAGACAAAGTGGGGATATTGTGGTTTCCCAGTCTTGCTTAATTACAATTCGCAGAAGCTCCTACCAGCATGGCGAGTAACAAAGGATCCCAAATGTTATATTTCCACAAGGGGTCCTTGGTGCTCTCTGAGCTTGATCGTTTTCTGGAAGACATTTCATTACCCAAATTAGGTAACATCATCAGTGCTAGTGATGATAACTAGCACTAATGATGTTACCTAGTTTGGGTAATGAAACATCTCTGCAAGAAAATGAGCTCAGAAAGCACCAAGGACCCCTTATTTCAACCTTGAGCTACAAATACTCTCTTTTATTTGTTGTATTTCAACATTTGCAAGGTCTAAAGAACATGATTAGTAATGGTATGATTAATTATTATGTTCTTCAGGCGTGGGATTTGGCATTATGTGAAACAGGTCAGAGCTTAAACAGACAAATATAAGAGTCACAACTTTCTGACACTACCAAAAAAAGGGTGATCTACAGTTCCTCCTTGACTAGCAATTCATTTAGTGACCATTCAAAGTTACAACAGAACTCATAAAAGTGACCGTTTTTACAATTGCAACTATTGCAGCGTCCCCATGGTTACATGATCAAAATCCACATGCTTGGCAACTAACTCATGATGGTTGCCGTGTCCTGATCATGATCACCTTTCGCAATCTTTTAACTAGTGGTCAATGGGGAAGACAGGTTCACTTAACAACCGTGTTATTTACTTTACACCTGCAGTGATTCACTTAACAACTGTGGCAAGAAAGGTTGTAAATTGGGGCAAAATTCATTTAATAAATGTCTCACTTAGCAACAGAAATTTTGGTCATAAAATTTCGGACCAAATGCTTACCAACCAATGCAACCCTTACACACACATCAGAGAAAAGTTGTGAGGGATCCTTGGTGCAAGAAAACAAGCTTAGAGAGGACCAAGGACTCCTCATTTCAACCCTGATCTACACATATTGTCCTTTATTGGAGAATAGTTTTACAATCTGGATGTTAAAAGATTTCCAGTAATGGTGCACCCAATTAAGCTCTGCACAAATGTCTTTCAGTTGCAATTAGCAAAGTGGTATGTGTTAGTCCCTTGACTGATTATTTTGTTTTTCTGCCTTTTATAGTGACAATAACTTGCAGTGTAAGGAAGAAAAGTTCCAAAAGCTAGTCAAACTCACAATTAGCTGAGAGATTGATAAAGGTTTTGAACCTGCCAACTTCTAGTCTCTGTGAAGAAAATATCACAGTTTGGCATAAATTTGCTGTTTTACACACACACACACACACACACACACACACACACACACACACACACACACCTACACACACACACCCCTATGGGATTTGATCTGTTCACACTGCACATTTTGTCTGAAGCAATTAGCAATTTCTGTTTGAAACAGCATGTTTTGTATTTGTATTTGTATTCATTCTTTTTGAAATAATTTCTGATATTATTTCATTCAGCAATAGGGTTGCCTATTTCAAACATTACCAGTATTGTCTCTTTTCCTGAAGGTACCAAAGATGGATGAGGTAAATTACTTGCTAAGCCGTTCATGCATTTCAAAGGACCTATTCCCAGGTAGGCATTAATTATGATCAGTTAGGCTGATAAATAACTTCCTTTTAAAGAAAAAAAAAAGAATAATTCACAAAAGAACTGTTGTCTTGAAGCACATAGCCTTAAACTCATACAGTATATAGAGATGAAGTAAGATGAGGAGTCGAGAGCCCATTTTTGCTGGCACAATGCTCAGGCCACCACAGGCACCCCCAACACGAGTGACATTGAGCTGGCCACACCCACCCTAACCACACCTATCCCAGCCCCCTGAGGTCAAACACAACCTGATGAAGCCCTCAATGAAATCAAGTTTGACACCCTGATATAAACTTTATTATAGCTAAAAACTAGCAGATCTCTAATTTTGATCTTTTACTTTTGTCTGATGCTTAGTATGTAATAATGCAACCAATTAATTAATTAATTAGTGAAGGCAGGGGAATGAGGAGATCAGGTGAAAAACACATCTTCCAGTCCAAGTCATGCACCAGGAAAATAAAGAGTGGAAACATGTGAAGTATGTATGTTCTTGCTTCCCAATATTTTGGGAAGCTGCAGGGGGATCTGGAATCTGAACATGATTTCCTGCAGGTTCTTGTCCTAGGGACACCTTTTGAATTATTATTATTATTATTATATTTATTTCATGTTTAAAAAACAAAATGCTAATTTAATGACAATTGGTAGAGGTAATGAACATCAGATATTTGAATTTATATTTTGAGATGCTGAGAGCAATAATTACACTGACGAAGCCCACCTATATAAATATGAGGCTGAAGGAAGGCTAGCAGAGGCAATCCATTGAAGATATTCTTTTCCAGTTGCTAACATTCACCCCAAGAGACATTAACTCTCATTTGAGAAGGAAGGATGGAATTAAACATTTGAAACAATAGAATACGGAAAATTCATCTGATTGAAGTCTACTCACAGATTGCTTTAATAACCATGATTATTAAGCATAAAATTGTGCCAGTGAATTAATTACTATAAATGATAATGATTGGAAAAATATTTGGAATAGAAGAGTATATAAGAATATGTCAGTTAGAGTTAAGGAAAATGGAGGTGGTACCTAACGCCAAGTAGATCGTAAATATACAAATATTTGTTGGAGCTGCAAGAAAGAGGTTGGAACATATAAACATATGTGGTGGGATTGTGATAGTGCACAAAAAATATGGGACATGGTTTTTAGAGAAATTAGAGCACTTTTGAATGTAAATTTAGAGGTGTCACCGAGAATTGCATTACTGTTGCTGGTGGAAAAACAGAATATAAATGAAACAAAAAAGGAATTGATTGTAAATTTGATAATGGCAGCTAAATTAGTGATGGCTAAATATTGGGGGCGAAATTGGGATATTCAAAGAAATGAGTAGTATAATGAAATTTGGAGTATGGCAACAAATGATAAATTAACAACAGAAATTAAATGTAAAAAAGGGATGATCAAAGCAAATAATTATAATGATATGGGGAGATTTTATAAAATCAGTGTTGGTGGAAAGCAAAGGGAATAAACCTACTCAAGAATATATGTTGTTTTGGAGGAGATAAGGACACAATTGGAATATATTGTATATCTTTTAATTGTTATAGACAAAGAAATATAAGGGGGGAGAAAGGTCTTGGGGTGTGTGTGCACTATAATATTTGGTTTCCCCCCCCCCTGTTCCTTCTTTTCTTTCTTTCTTTTTTGTATTTACTATGTTTGCATTATTTGTATTTTTAATTTTTTTTTTAATGCAGGAAGAAATATTTGTTTTTATATATTGGTTAGAGTATGGGCTGTAATGCAAATGAATCTGTTAATGTGCATTGAACACTATCAGACCATCTACACCGGATTGCCCTAAGTTTCCTTAAGCATTATGTATAGCCTCATTGTCAGTGTTAACAATTTCCTGAGGAAGTTTGGCTTTGTGACATTCTTTTCCCCACTTTCTGCAGCAGAAATGAGGATCTAATAAAATGATCTGCTATTAAAGAGAAATGGGATTCCTGAATCTTTAGGAGAGACTGACAGTTACAGCTGGCAGTATTGTTGAGATCTTTATTTTACTAGAGAATTGTGAGACAAAATGGATCATTGGCCTGATCACTACATGCCTTCTGTAGTCCGAAAGGCTCCATGCTTTTTTGCAGGTTTTCTAATATACACACACACACACACACACATATATATATGTTAGTTTTTATGAGCTGATCAATAAATTTAAATTTGAGAGACCAAGATAGATCTATTTCGAGCTTATTAGCTCTCATCAGTTGGCCATATCCTTTACCGGGATTCGAACCGGGGCTGTAATCCCAGTAAAGGGTATGGCCAACTGATGAGAGCTAATAAGCTCGAAATAGATCTATCTTGGTCTCTCAAATTTAAATTTATTGATCAGCTCATAAAAACTAACACATCTAAAAAAAATTACACAACGGAACTCATGGTTCTCTGTCTAGATGGTCTCTGGTGATGAGCCGAAAGGCAGAGAAGGAAACAGTATGTCTCCTCCCTTAATGGGGCCCTAACAGAAAGTTGTGAAAACAATTATATATATATGTATGTATGTATGTATGTATGTATGTATGTATGTATGTATGTATGTATGTATGTATTTCTAATATGAGATTTACTGTCATCTGTCCTATGAGATAGTATGCTGGATTCCTTGTAGTAATGAATTTCCTAGATCCTTTAAGGATAGAATTCCTCAACATCAAAGTCACCTGAATGCTGAAAACAGCAATGCACTGTCTTCTCCAACTTTGCAAAATTGGTTTCAGCTTGTTCTGCCTCTGGCTCAAGAAGATATTTTTTGTAGTAATGAAAAATGCAGATGGCTACATGCCTTCTTGAGTCTTTCCTTTATTAGACCTAATCTATTGGCTGGATGGATTTGACATTCAGTCTTGGAATGATATCAGCTGTTCTTAAGAAGCAGTTGTACAGCTAATTTAGAAAATATATTTTCTGGACCAAATAACTTCTTATGATTATGATTATAAATATTCTATTGAAGGGTGAAAGAGACCGCCAAATGATTCAATTGTGTTCTTTAAAACATCTAATAAATTGACATTATACTGAGTGGTCTGAATTCTTTTTATCCCCCCTCCCCTGGGTTATCCATATCATCCCCTTTATATTATGGCACAGCTGATAAAATTAGGTTCAACATTATCATTCCAACAAAAATTCTAAGGTAGATGAGTATATCCATTGAACATTTATTGATTCACAGACTAATCTCAGGACCCAAAAGTATTTTCTTTAACTGTATAGAGCAACAGCCTGTCTCTACAAAGGGGCAGAGTTTCAGTATTCTCCGCATCCTATAAAGGGAGGGTAGTGTCCAAGAAAAGGAGGCTAGCAAGCAGTGAGCCATTGAAAGAGAAGACCAAAATTATCTTTCTTTAACAATCCTTTCTTCAAATAAGCTTAAGCAGAAAAGCTTACTCAAAGAGGTAATAAGTAGAAATTTGCAAATAAATAATACCTATGATAACATCTTTTTTTCTGAATCCCTATTGCATTACCTTTATCAACCCATGAGTGAGAACGATGTAAAAATCCTTAACTGTACCAGTGCTAAAGCCACGTTTCTTCCATTATGCCAACAGCATCCAGTGGAAACTGCAAATTGTGTAAAATCTGGTGTATTTTACTGTCAGTGATGAGGAGCAGATGGGATCAGTCTGGATTGTATTGGCTGTTTGAGGATGAGGTCAGCATGCTCAATCCTCTCTTGTTCTTTAATAATCCCCCCCCCACACACACACCCTTTTAAATTATTTTAAAAAGTTTGATGTAAGCTATAGCCATATACATGTGATACTCCACTGAACACCTTTGATTCTCATTCTGCATTAATTGATCGTTCCAAACCACTCAAGGGAAGCCCTAGTAAAACATGTCACGTACAGCAGTACAATTTTGTGGTTACGGATATAGGGATTACTGTGGTTAAATTATTGAACCAGAAACCACAACACACTAAACCAAAATCATTATAGCTTAGTAAAATGTGGGAATACATCCAGGATAGCTTTCCAAGTTTTCAAATGGAATCTGCATTCCCATTATCCAAGACCATTATTCCCTAACTCCCTTCAAAGATGAGAGAAACATTGTGGCATTCTTACATGTGACACCACTATGTTAGAAGTGCTACTACATATCCCCTGTCCTATTCCTTAGCCATATCTTTCCAAAGCTAAACCTACAGCATTCTTGGCTTTTACTCATTGGGTTTACTTTCCAGACCACTAAAATGTGATGCCCAGATCTGAAGCTATTATTTTCCATGAATGAAGCCAGCCTAAAATGTATATTTTAAAGGTCATGTGATACTGTTAATTCATATTCAGTTTCTGACTAGCTACAATTCTAATATCTTTTTCACAAGTATTATTGACTTGTATACAAAAGAATCATAAGAGACTGTGAGCTGAATGCATATGTTGCAATAAACAATAATATAATTTGCTGCTACTTAGGGTAGTTCCATTGTTGTACAGAAGGAAACGTGGCATTCTGAATGTCTTCCCAGGGATGTGCTATCCTGCTATTTTTTTTGCAGGATTATTTAATGTAATATATGATTCCAACACTCAGCTTCATATAATAAAAATGGAATGGTGCATCCGCCATTAAAGCAAGTGGACTATCTAACTACTAAGCTTCACTATCTATCCCAAATATTTATTTCACTGGATAAAAAAGCCTGATCATTTTTCTTTGCTACTACAGCTTTTCTCCTTCTGCTATAACATGCCTCAGGGGTGGGCTTCAAAAATTTCAGCAACGGGTTCTCTGTCCAGTTGCTGGGTGAATGTGGTGATGATGGGTGTGGCTTAGTTGACCTCCTGCACCATGACAAGGAGGGGCTGTTTTCCCCGGGCTCCAGAGGCTTTCCTCGAGTCTCTGGGAGGATGAAAAGTGCTTCCCCCTAGGCTCCTGAGGTCCTCCAGAGACTGGAAAATGGCATCCATTTTTGGTATTCTTAGGGAGCAACTAGGTTCTATGGGCCTTCCTTTTTTTTAATAGCCAACCATTCCAAAGAGTGCCAGGAAGGGCCATTTTGTCCTGGTGCTTCAACCTAGCTGCACCCAAGCAGCACAATAGAGATCTTCTATTGTGGGTAGATAAACTGACCAGTATTGACTGAAATAGAATGCCCAGGAGAACAGATCATGGATAGAAACTAATCAAGGAAAGAAGCAACCTAGAACTAAGGAGAAATTTCTTCATAATTAGAACAATTAATCAGTGGAATGACTTGCCTCCAGAACTTGCGCGTGCTCCAAACCTGGAGATTTTTAAGAAGAGATTGGACAGCTATTTGTGTGAAGTATAGGGTTTCCTGCTTGTGCAAGGGGTTGGACTAGAAGACCTCCAAAGTCTTCCAACTCTGTCATTCTGTTAAACAAATGGAAAGCAACCAGGTGCACCTAACAGATTTGGGGTTGGTTCATAACATGGCTACTGCTTTGTAGGTTTGAATCTTGATACGAAAGAGAGAGAAAATATTGTGCTTGGATTCTTGTAGTTCACTAAGCCAAAACCCGACAAACCACTTTATGGACCCATTTATAAGATGCCTGATGTGCTGTGCATAAAAACATATGCTCCACAATTACAAATGTGTTATGCCAAGTTAGTGCCAATCTTATTGCAGTTTCTTTATTTAAAAAACAATATTCTTGCAGCGGAAGTGTGCTTCTTTATTGCCTAGAAATAATTCTCAGAAATGTAAAAGCCATTCACCCAGATCTTGGTTGTAACAAAAATGTACAGAAACCCAAATGCTAAAACCTCCTGGGACCAAGATGATTTTTATAGTAGTTTCAATATGTAAGCTTTTTAGAAGTTGTGCAGGAAAAATTAATAATCAAGCAATGTGAACAGCAACAGATCAGCATGGATCAAGCTTTGCATATTTTACAATCAAGCTATTTATGTGGTCTGGTTGGTTTGGTTTGGTTTAGTAGGTGCAAACACAACTGTCAATGTTCAAGTAGGGAGAAGAGGGGGAAAATCTTTTTCAATATCTACCTCACCTGTCCAGTTAGGTTTGTTTTTCAGATGGGCAACCAAGAACAAGGAGAATTGATTTGCTGGCTAATTGCAAACCAAGCTTGATACATTCCAATGAAACTGGGTTTGCATACCACTCCAATCAACTGTGTGGTTTGTATATATGAATGTAGTTATTAAGAATTGTAAATCTGCAAACTGGGCATATTGAAACTCTTTATTTTACCAAAAGCGGGTGTGGTAATGTGGTAATATAACTGGACAGACAAGAGTGATATTTCCAGCCAATAGGGAGAGAGGGAGGGAGGGAGGGAGGAAGGAAGGAAGGAAGGAGCAGAATAAGGAGATTTACAAATGGAGCAAACATATTTTGATTTGAAAAGCTTAATACATATATTTCTGCCTTTTTACTAAATACTACAATTATTTCAGAAAGTTATACTATTTCTCAAGAATTTAAGCAACATGATCTGGTGTCATTCTGAAGACTGTAGAAGAGAAGCCGGAGTAGGTTGTATATTGCCTGCAAGTTGCCCAAGCTGGTTTATGTTATATGTGTACCCAATACATTTGCTAAAGCATAGATGGCTGACACAATATGTGAATCTGATCTAATGCTATATAATTTTTGATCCTTTCTTCTGTAAAAATTTAGATGGCTATGCTAGTCTGTCTACCAAAACAGGATCAGGGAGGGGAAAGCTTTTGTGCATTTTAAAGATTTATTCTGACAATGTATTATCTTGTAATTGAAGCTTGAACAACATATTATTTAATATGCCAATGAGTTCCAATATATACAATACCATTATTTTTATCTACGGCGTCTGATTCTAAATTCTAGGTTTGAATTTCATTAGATGGTCTTGGAATGTTCTGTATTGATCACTCTAATCTATTTAATGTGAAGCTAAAATGAGGAGGGAAAAAATTATGTGCACCAATCTGGACCAGGGTGTTCTGTGAGACTATCTTTAAGGGGTTGATCAACTGGAGGAAGGTGTGACTTTGGATGTGATGGGTTGTTAGTTTTTGTTTGTTGTTTCAACCTGATGCTGGCCATGTAGGGTTGCATTGCAAGTTGGGCAACCATTTGATTGATTGATTGAATGAATGAACCTAAGCTGCCTGGAGGAACATTTCTGGACCAGAAGATAAAGGATAGAAACTGTCTAGGAATATCTAAGGCACTAGTACAGAATAAACTTCAATGCCTTAAATAAGTCCTTTCATCTTTCCCCTTTCATAGAAAGACAAGTTGCATATAATATATTTTATATATGTTTTTCCACATGGATTTCGCCAGTACTTAGTGTTGTGCAGATTTCAATACTGTGATTATCAGATTCTTTTTTGTTATTATAGATAACAAGATTTTTTTTAACCTTTCAAGCTTTTTTTCATATCTGTTTTTGTTTGCCAAAAGTTTGGATGTAATGAGAGAAAAAAATCATTATGAGAGATGAAATGAGAGAAGGCATTTCTTCTCTAATTGTTAGCTTAATGCACTGGACCATTTGGAAGAAGGAAAATTGAAACACAAAATTAGGTCCTCCAGAATTTTCTACATTAAACACCTTCATTTAATAAATTACATCCAGTGATACTACAATAAAATAAATTCAAAACTAGGACACCAAGACAGTGCATGGTTTTACATGCCACACAATGTGAAAACGTTGTTTGATTTGACTTAGTGGATTGTGCAAATCCAGACATTGTAGTAGATATCCAGCGGCCTAGCATGACATCTGAGTCTATTTATCCAACAGAATAAAATATGATGCCAAATTTATTGGGGTAAATGTGACTAATTAATTGAGAAAAAGCTCCACTGAACATGTTGCTTGGAAATAAATCTCTCTTGAGCTCAATGGTGCTTATTTCTAATAGGAGAAATTCAGCTTGTAAAATGCACTGAACTTTGTAAATAATCTTTTGCCAGTTGAATTGTAACCTTTTAACTTTTAATTATAAAACCAGTATTGTAAAGTAATCTCACCATTTAAACTGCTATCTTGAGAAACAAATACCATGAAAGAAAGAGACGATGCCACATAGCCTCTACAGATAAAGCAATTTGCAATCTGTGTTCTGGCAAAATTGGCAACACCGTTTTTGTTTATATTTGTTGTTCAAAATTAAGAGTGGGAATGAGAGCATATGGCCTCTGAGAGTCCATGTTAATCTGTCATGTGCATTCACTTGCCAGAGCAAAGAGGTCAGTCAATCAATCATTTTATAGCTTTAGCATTTCTACACTGCTCTTCTTCTGAAATTTCCCCCCCTGGAATTATGACCCCCTGTTCTATTGAGAAAGAGCACAGTTTGCAATTACTCTTCCTGCATCTAATTCAGTAACAGAGAAAAAAGAACACAGAAAGCCAGGGTGAAGGAAGAACCAATTCACCACATAATTGCTCTCCTTCTGTGCTAAAATGAGAACTATGTACACACGGAGATACATCTTTATGACCACTGCAGAAGCAATAAATATGATTCCCTGTATCAAATCCAGGGTTCTGAACTGGATAAATCAACAGTGCTTCCTCTAGGATTAAGTGTGTTTGTGCCACACACAATGCCACAAGAAATGGGGTGTTGATTACTCTTTTTTTATGCCCTAAATGCAGACAATGCTATCCTCAGCTTTCCAATCATCAAACAACAATGTTTGCACTCTCGGAAGTTTCTATTCTGAATTAATTTGCACTTTCTTAGAAAGTGTGAGTGAAAAATGTTACAACGGGAGATACTTTTGTTTCAGCTCCTGTAATAAGTGTAACTTTGCAACTTGTAGCTGCATTTTTTGGAGTCCCATTAAAAAAACAGTCCAGAATGTTTGGCTTTTACATTCATGTCATAACACTATTTCCAGATTTACTTAAAAGTCACAGAACGTCTATCACAATTTAATATTACATGTTTATTCAGAAGTAAGTTTCATTCAGTGGAACTGTGTTTCCGAGCAAGTATACACAAGACTACAGGCTCAATATTCAAAAGCTATGAGGATTCACCAGGTAAAGTCATATAAAATGAAACAATTTGTGAAAACCCCATAATTACTTCCTGGTCTAAGTCACACTGCTTGAATGGAATATTATCCAGGCAATGGATCAGATATCCTAGGCATCCTCTAGGACAGCAATGTCTAATTCAAGGCTCAGAGGCCAGATCCAGCCCATGGGGTGCTTAGATCTGGCCCATGGGGCCACCCTAGAAACAGCAAAGGACCGGCCCGCAGTGCCTCTGCCAGCAAAAATGGAGCTCAGGAGTGCCCTGGCTCCATTTTTGGTTTTGATGGCTTCCTGCCACCCTCTGCCACTGAAAATGGAGCTCAGGGAGGTTACACCCCCCCCCAGCTCCCTTTTCACTGGCAGAGGGTGGCAGGAGGCAGCAGCTGAAAACGGAGCTCTGGAGCCTTCTTTTCACTGGGAGAGCACTTGAGCCATCACAGATGCTACCAACATGATTGACATCCAGCTGGCCATGCCCACCCGAGCCCCAAGTTCAAACACAACCCTGATCCAGGCCTCAATGAAATCGAGTTTGACATCACTGCTGTAGGATCACAATCTTCCATTCCTAAGACTCACATTAGTGGTCTTATTGGCTGGGAATTCTGGAAGCTGGAATTCACACATCCCGAGGGTCCTATGATGGAGAAAGTTAGAGTAGATCATCTGTCCATAAGCTGGTGTCATTCAGGAATTTTGGCTACAACTTCAAATTTACAACAAAGGAAAAACTAAAAATAAGGATAATATATCATTTTAAGAGTAAATGATTATAATTCTATACAATACTCTAATGCAATTAATCAATTACATATACAATATGTTTGTAGTACACATATAACTATCATGTTTTTAACCTACTGTATTTTGTATAAATGCATCCTATATTTCATTATATTTGTTCATACTCAATCCATTGAGTAAAAGCAGCCAGATTTATCTTTCCAATGCTGCAGTATCAGTCTTTTGCCGTAGCCTAGAGCAGGGGTCCCCAATCTTTGCAACTTTAAGTCTGAAGGACTTCAGCTCCCAAACTTCTCCAAAGCTGGCTGGAGAATTCTGGGAGCTAAAGTCCTTCAGACTTAAGGTTGCAAAGGTTGGGGACCCCTGGCCTAGAGTATCAATTTATGTTGTCATGTTGTAAAATTCTGATTCTAGTCATGCAGTTCAAAAAAATAATAACATTTGAAAGTTTCAGCTTTTGTCACACAATTATGTTTAGACAATCCAGTATTTTCTTCCAAAATTTAATGTGTAGGAGATTGCAAAAACATTTGTTTTTAAAAAGCATTATCCTTATTACATCTCCAGCAAAATGCTGTTTTGAATTTACTTTGTGGGGGTTTTGTGGGGGGAATGTATGTGTTTTCATCTTTGTGGTGGGGCTTTCCTTTCCTTTTCTACTTGTCTCTCTTTGAAAAGCAATTAAAACCACATTAAAATCATTATCTCGAATGTCTGTCGGTGTTACTTTGATAAAAGTCGCATTTGTCTTGGACTCAACTCCCAGTAAATTCATGGATAGGCCCGTGCATTTTTCTTGACAATGACATGCATGTGGTTTGCCCTTGCTTTCTTCTGGGATGGTTTTTTTCAACTTTTCAGTCTTCCTCTGCAATCTTGATAATCACACTTCTAAATACTTTCCAGGAACAATCTCACTTTGGTAGAAGTCTAACAGATCTGGGGAACACATAGGAGGTAGAAAAAGAGAGGAAACTCTTGGGTAGCGAAGGGAAAGGGTAAAAACGATATTCAGAATAATTCCTCAATTACAATACATATTTTAATGATATTGTATCAGGGCAGTCTACAGAAACATTAAAGGCAGAAACAACAATATATTAAGCACATGCATCTTACATACATCTAGAATATCAGTAAAACAGCATCAATTAAGCAAGATTACCCATCCTTAAAACCAAACTTTTTCACCTGCCCTTGGGTTATATATTCCATTAAACAAGGGGCTTAAAAATAATGCCCTTATATAAAGCAACTCCTTTTTCTTATTTCTGATGTCCATGCGTCCATCCCACCCACCCCACCCTGATATACCATTTCTCCCTCTTCACTATCCCAAATGTAGCATTTCTTCTTTGCCAAAAGAGAATTGAAAAGGGGTTTAGAAAATGAGGGCCCAGATCAAGCTTTCCCACCCCTTCTAATATCATTAGGTAGATTATCATTAAATAAAACAGAGTATTGCACACTGATGTCAAAGTCCCACTGAAGAGTTTCTGCTAGTGATTAGTTATAACCTCTATAATTTTTCTATGCCCTCTAAAATATCTGCAATTCAACCCATTAGTACTTATCCTGCTGCCTACAGCAGCTGAGAACAAGCAATTTCTATTGTGTGTCAACTCTTCTAGAAGATATTGGACATTTCTCTTTATAAACTTTTCTTTGGCCTAATTTTCTGGTCTTCCATAGACTTAATTTACAGATCTTCTGACCAATCTGGTCACTCTCTCTGGACATGCTTCAGTTATTTCATGTCCTTCAAACAAATGAAATTTCAATCTGCGCTTGCACTAAATATTCCTTTAAACATAGGGGCCTAAAAAAGTGAAATGTCAAAGCATCTATCAGTGTTCTGCAAGAGGTTTGGGAATTAAGATTTCCAGATCACTCCAAGAACTGCTCACTGGGGACCTCTAGTGTCTTAACATGCAAAGGTTTTTATAAAGTTTATAGATGCTGTTAGGACGGCTGTTGGTGTAACAGAGATATAGATCTCTGAAAATGCTTTTTTCTTTAGAGGCACATCTTTAAAATGATCAGTAATTGAGACATCAGTGCTCTCCCGGTTGAAACAAAGGCACAGCTAACCCAAGCTAATGTATGTTTAAGTCTAGCCAAACTAACACGCTTACTGAAAGCCATATACTTCCATGCAGAAATAAATCCAAATGAGTTAAGTTGGTCTTACACCAAGAAAAGTGGCTGAAGTTTTGCAAATCTAAATTATTTAAATTTAGGCTTGCATTATGGCTATTTTGTCTTTCACTTTTCAGTTTTTTGTAAGAAAGGGGGAAAAAAAATCCTAAATAGTAATAATGTCTGCCCTGCCCTTAAAATTCTGGTCTAGATGCAGGGCGTCTGTCTGTCTGTCTGTCTGTCTGTCAGACAGAATCTCAGATAGCAAATCTAATTGTAAAGAGAAAGTACAACCTCAGAGCCACATTTCTTCCACATCCATCTTCCATTCTGCAATTTTTGCCTTCTACCTTCTGCTTTAAAATACTACCCTTCTTGGTTTTCGGAAGACTATTTTGGCCACAGTCTTCTTGGCTCTATCTATGTTGTTGAAATATATAGAAAGATAGCTAATTAGCTAGTTAGCTAGCTAGCTAGACAGACAGACAAATGATAGAATGTTGGTAATTATCATGTCATGACTGAACAATACCATTGTTTTTCTTTAACTGAACACATACTTGGTCCCTTCCAACTCAGTTATTCTGTTACTACGCTGGGAAATCACTTCAGCTTAATTTCTTCTATTAAACTGCTGTTAAAGATGGAAAATATCTGCCAGAATAAATAAATGTTAGGCATGCTGTTCAAATTGTCACAAAAAACAAGATCAATGAACTACTGGTTTCACAATGGGAACGGGGAGAAGTCTGGCCCAACTTTTGTTTTATTGATAAAATGTATAGTTTAGGTATAGGAACAAACCAGCATCTATTTTCTAACTGATTAGTTGGCACTTATAGAATTCATCCATTTTGGCAAGCAGATTTTGGTTGTGTTCACACAGCATGCTTAACCTGATTACTGAAGTAGCTTGTATCCGAATTTACTAAATATACTGGGCTATAAACTAAATAGTTAAAAGTAATGTGAATCCAGCTGCTAAGTCTGCACTGACCAGATTAAGTATGGTACATGAGTGCAACATCTGTTTTTAGCAAACAGCTGTTGCACTCATGCATCATACTTAAAAGATTGTCCTGAATTTGACCAAAGTTGAAAGACAGTCTTTTATCTAAAGAGGTCTTTGATAATGTATAAGTATAATCTTTATTGTCATTGTACTTAAATAAATGAAATTGGTTTTAACCTCACTCGTGGAAAATTATAACAGAAACAAAAAAAGAAAGGAAAAAAAAACTAGCGTGTGCATGGAATGATTGTGGTTGTACTTAAAAGTCAAGGATAGAAACTATCTTTAAACCTGTTTCTTCGGCTGGCTATACAGTCAGCCGAAGAAGACATCAGTCTTCTTCTCGATGGTAGAAGTGCAAAGAGACACTGACCAGGGTTTGAATCATCTCTGAGTATCTTCCTTACTCTGCTAAAGCGGCGAGATCTGCTGTTGTCATCCAGTGGTGTCAGAGGGCAACCAATGGTTTCTTGTGCCAAATTGATCACTCTCTGTAGTGCCTTCCTGTCTGCAGCTGTTAAACCAGCATACCATACAATATGTGAAGACCCTTTCTATAGTGGACCGATAGAAAGAGGTCAGCCGTTGTTCTACCTGATTTTTTTTGCAGGACTCTAATGAAGTCTCTGTTGGGCCTTTCCAATCACCAGAGACATGCTGTTTTTCCAGGTGAGATGTTGACTAATAAGCACTCCCAAGAATTTAAAAGAGGAAACCCTCTCCACACAGCTCCCCTTGATATACAGTGGGGCAGGTTACTCTTTGTGCTTCCGGAAATCTAGCACCATCTCCTTTGTCTTACTAGTATTTAGATGTAAGTTATTTCTTGAGCGGACACCTTCTGGACTTCTTCCCTGTATGCTGATTCGTCCCCTCCAGTTATGAGACCCAGCACTGTTGTATCGTCTGCAAACTTTATTATGATGCTGGATGGATCAGAGGATATGCAGTCATATGTATACAGTGAGTAGAGTAGGGGCTGAGCACACAGCCCTGAGGGGAGCCTCTGCTGAGCTTCAGAATGGAAGATGTAAACCCTTACCACCAACCCTTACTGTTTGTGGACGATCGGTCAGGAAATCTTTCATCCATTCACAAGTGAGGGGAGGGAAATTCAGGTCAGTCAACTTTTCAATGAGAATTCCTGGTAAGATGGTGTTAAAGGCTGAGCTATAGTCCATAAAAAGCATTCTGACATAATTCCCAGATTTCAAGGTGGCTCAGTGCAATATGTAGAGCAGTGGTGATGGTGCCCCTGTCGACCTGTTGCTTCTGTAAGCAAACTGGTGTTGATCAAAATTTGGCAGAAGACAGGACCTGAGGTGTTGTAGGACCAGTCTCTCAAAGCACTTCATCACTATAGACGTCAGTGCAATGGGTCTATAGTCATTCAAGCTTTTTATGGCTGCTTTCTTCGGAACTGGGATAATTGTGGCTGCTTTCAAGCATGATGGGACTCTAACCTGTTGCAGGGAGAGGTTAAAAATCCTTGTCAGGACCCCTGCTAATTGGTCAGCATAGGTTTTTACCACTTTTCCCAACACCCCGTCTGGACCTGCAGCTTTGTTGGGATGTACAGCCTTCAGCTCAGCTCTCACTTGATGTTCATCCAGGGTGAGTGGCTGGAGGTTAGAGGGCCTTTGGGCTAGAGCCACACAGACTGATCTTTTTACCTCAACACGGGCGAAGAACTATTTAGTTCCTCTACTATCAGGGCATCAGCATTGGCTATTTTTTTCATATTGCCCTTATAGTTGGTTAGGTGTTGTAGCCCCTGCCATACCTGTCTTGAGTTATTATCTTCCAGATACTTCTCTACCTTTTGATTGTATTTTTATTTAGCCGCCTTAATGCCTCTTCTCAAGTTTGCTCTGGCTTCATTATATTTGTCTTCGTTTCCTGCCTTGAAGGTGGAGTTTTGGGCTCTCAGAAGTGATTGTACCTCTGGTGACATCCAGGGTTTACGATTACTGTAAACTCTGATGAGCTTATTTACTGTTACATTGTCTGTGCATGTTTTAATGTATGAGAGTACAGTGTCAGTGAATTCTTGCAGCTCCAAATGTTCAAATATACTCCACTCGGTAGTCTCAAAGCAGTCCTGCAACTGGCAGAGTGCTCCCTCCGGCCAGATTTTGATTTCAAGACTGGTTGTATTCTTTTCCTAAGAGGTTTAATGTCTGTGTTAGGATGAAAGACCAGAGTCACCTGGGCTTGGAACTTTGTCCATTGGCCCAGAGTTGCTGGAATTTGGGCATCATATAATTTTTTCATATTATATTATATTATTATATGGTCAGCTAGATGTTCAGATTGGATTTGGCATGTTTACCTACCTATCAAGTCCTTCCTAAGGGTCTGGCATAGACAGATGTGGGTGTTTGAGTGGTGTTAGAGAGATCATTGCAGGATGGAAGCTGTTCTGACTAAATTTAATATATTTTTAATTGATGTATATTGTATTTATGGTTTTATATAATGCCTGTGCGCCGCCCTGGGTCCTAACAAGGAGAAGGGCGGGGTATAAATTTAATAAAATAAAATAAATAAATAAAATAAAGCTGCCTTTTGGAATTGATTGATGGTGAATTTATGAATGCCGATAGTGTTCATGTGACATTATTATTGCTATTATGCTACTAAAACTCTTTTGTTGGTACCTTTAGCTGGGCAAAACAGTGCATTACAGAGCAAAACTTTTCAAACCATGGTAACTCAAATGGACTAACAGAATGTGTCCAAATTCTGAGACTAATGATTCCTATGGAATTGAAACTTGGCAAATTTGAGAGCATATTATAAAAATATTATTAAACATTTTGTGGCATTGCTAGCCCCTGAGGTGCACCCGGAGGCTTCAGCTAGTCCAGAATGCAGCCGCGCGAGCAATTATGGGGACCGCAAGGTCTACCCATGTAACACCGCTCTTGCGCGAGCTGCACTGGCTGCCTGTCGTCTTCCGGGTGCGCTTCAAGGTGCTAATCATCATCTTTAAAGCGCTCCATGGCTCGGGACCTAGCTATCTGCAGGATCGGATCCTGCCTCATACATCCTCACGGCCGATTCGCTCCCACAGAGAGGGGCTTCTCCGGGTGCCGTCCACTAGATTGTGTCAGCGGGCGACACCCAGGGGAAGGGCGCTCTCTGTGGCGGGCCCGGCCCTCTGGAACGACCTTCCCCCCGACATCAGGACAACTACGGACCTCCGCTCCTTCCGTCTTAAATTAAAAACTTACTTTTTCCGTCTGGCCGGCCTGGGATAGCCTCCTTGCCTTGGGATTTTATAGAATAGGTTTTAGTTTAATTGGGATTTTAGCACAGGGTTTATTTAATTGGTTCTTAAATTTTGTTGGTATATTTATTGTTGTTTGTTATTTATTGCTTTTATGCTACCTGTGCACCGCCCCGAGTCCCCATGGGGAGAGGGGGCGGTCTAGAAATAATAAATTTCAATTTCAAATTTCATTAATACAAAATGTCATAAAACATTTCCTATGGTCTATTCTTGATGATGATTATGCTATACTGTTAAACATAGGCTATTTCCAAGGAGTTAGAAGTTCTGCCAGACTCAAGAGAGCTGACCAACTAGACAGGCAGAATTCTAGGCAGGCCTGCCTGTCAGTCATCTTCTAACAGCTCTGGAGAGTTTGTAATATAAACATATACATATTTAAAAAACCAAAATTAGCAATCTAAAATATCTACCAATTCTACAGAACCTAGAGTGTAAAGACTGACTTTTAAGTTTTCTTAAACATAAAGGGTTTAAGAAAGGGAGCTCATCTCAAATTCAGATTGACAATTTGATCCACAGTAAATTTCCAATGCTATCTGAAGCCTTATTTCCAGAGCTGTCTTATATCTCAGAGCCATATACAGATGAAAAGTTTACATCTTTAAATATCAGTCGTCATTTCTAGGTTTTTATCTGCGGTATCAATTGATATGAACACTTTTTCCTCCAAGTGGCTGCCGTCTACAATGTATTTTCGCAGCGCAAGGAAGCTCCCTCTGTCGACACCCCCCCCTCCCCGTACCCTTTACAAAAGGTGAAAGAAGAAACACAGGCACTCCTCGATTTACACCTGTTCATTTAGTTATGACATTGAAAATAGTGACTTATGACTGTTTTTCACAGTTACGGCCTTTGATTGTGTGATCAAAATTCAGATGCTTGGCAACTGGTTCGTAGTTATGACGGTTGCAGAGTCCCGAGGTCATGCAAACCCCCTTTTGCGACCTTCTGACAAGCAACCTCAATGGGGAAGCCGGATTCACTTCACAACCGGGTTGCTGACTGATCAACTGCAGGGCTTCACTTAACAACTGGGGCAAGAAAGGTCGTAAAATGGGACAAAACTCTCTTAAAAATGTCTCACCTAACAGCAGAAACGTTGGACTCCATTCAGGTCGTGAGTCGAGGACTCCCTGCAAAGAAGAAGAAAGAACCTCACAATCAGGATGTTGTGAGTTCGATCCTAGGTAGAGGCACATGTAGGGTCTCCTGCTGGGGCAGGGGGTTAGACTAGATGACCTGTAAGGTCCCTTCCAACTCTGTTAAAGCGCACCGCCCCGCTAGAGTTGAGGACCGTGGCCGCTTCCACGGCGAACTTCAAACCGCCCCTCCCTCGCGCCCTGGACAAAGATTACTGCATTAAGGAGTTGCCGGAGCTGAGCCCAGGGGGCGCGCGCAGCCGGGAACTCTTTGAGCACCCGGGAGCCAAGAAAACAATCCCTCCTTCCCGGGCAGGATGCTCCGACTCACGTAGGGACCGCGGAAGTGGCCTGGGCCTCAGGAAGCGGCCGCCCGAAACTGCACGTCCCCCAAAGGGAGCCCGTTGTACACCAGCGCCGCACGTGTGGTGTCTCTTCGAAGGGACTCCTGAAGACGTTTGCGCTGATCCGGGAGGCTCGACGTGGAGCGCGAGGGCGGGTGGTGGGGGGAGAGAAACGAGTGGGTGGAAGGCCGAGGGTGTAGCAGGTTTCGTTGCTTTTAAAGCTCTTCTTATAGGCAATGAATCCAGCGGCGTCTTTTCCAACGGGGCGGAAGGTTTCTGCAGTCAAGTCAAGCGGCGTTTATCCAAACTAGACAGACTGTTTGGAATCTCTCAGCCCCCCCCCCCTTTGTGTGTGTGTGTGTGTGTGGCTCCTATAGCACTAAGCACACAATTGTTCTGGTAGTTGTTAAATGAATCCCGACATCCCAAAACAGCATCTGCGATAATTGCCTCTGTGCGACTTGCAATCTATGTTGTGATGTTTAGAGACGCAACTTCCCTTTATCCCAATGGTGCTTTTTCAAGAGGCAACTGGACGCTCTGGCTCTGAAGAACCTTCTTGGATGAGAAGCGAAACGTCTTCAAAGAATAAAAAAAGGAAAGTCCAGTTGCCTCTTGAAAAAGCATCTTGGGGACAACCATGACCTGGATGGATGACTTGGGAATCTCCCTAGACGGCTCTCCTTTATATTCTGGGTCCATTTCGATGGAGAAGGCGAGGTATATAAATTGAAATAAATTATTCCTTTCCGTCAGAGTGAGACACTACTAAGTCTGTGCCTCTTGCACAGGTTAGAAAACGATGTGCGAAAAATATATGAAGTGCATCTTCATCTTTCATGAAAGACGGTGTGAAATTATTGCAGAGATCGATACAAGGAAACTTGCTAGGCAACCTTAATAAAATGTGTGAGTCTTGACCGGGGTATTATAAAACTAATAAAACTGTCCCATTGCATCCTGGTTCAGATTTCACTTTGAGATTAAGAAGCAGGTTGCACTTACTCCATGGTGGGACAAATTGTTCACAACAATCCAGTGGAAGGCTAAGATCAAGAAGTACACTCATTCCTTGTCTCTTTATTTTCATTTTTGTGTATGGGAGGTACAGTAGCATTTTTTCCTTGAAGAGATTGTAAGGGCATGTGAACTTATTCAAAATCATAACTTACATAAATGACAAGGTTCAAATGTTGCATAGAGTTATCATAATGACTTGGCTGATATATTGTAAAAGCCACACGTGAGCAACCTCATCAGAGGTAAAAATGCCTTTTGAAGAATTCTGCACTGAAGAGGGATTTGCATTTTTCTTCCAAATCTGTATATATTCTTAGTAATCTGTTACTAGTTATAATAGTGTATTATCTATTCGTTTGGTGCCGCTTCCTCAATTATTGCACAAAAGTGGTTGCAAAGCTGTTGCAATTAAATCCATAACTGCTGCCTATCTTCTAATAGAAGACAAAAAATTCTCATAGCTTGACTGATTAGGGCCCTATCTTTGCAAAAATCCAAATAAGCACTACTGGGCAGAAAGAGTTTTCTCAATCTTTTACTGTCCAGATTTTAGTAGTGTATAGATTAGTCATTAAATGGCAGTTGTCTAGAAAAAATATAGGCTACAACGGGAAGTTAAAAAAAACACCTTAAAAAATAATAGTAAACCACTAGCATATTGTGCAAGATTGGACATTTGAAACTTTCATTTTTTTAAACTGAATTCATTGTGAAAGAATGCCTAGAACAAATAATCTGATTCCATGTTACAGGATTCACCTTTTTGTGTCCCTTGACTGAAGACCCACTAATGGGGTTTACTCCCCAATAAGATGAGGTGTTCATCCTACATATGTGCTAGAGATGCTTAAGATCACACTATATATTATTTCCTGGTTTTCACAATGTTCATCTCAATATAAGTTTAAAGATAGACTTAAAACATGATTCAGTTTCTGGTTTATTCCTGTTGGTTGTTTTATCAGCTAAAACAACAGTGAAAAGTTTTTACTGACTTCAATTAATAATTCTTGGGACATGAAGAATTCACCAGACATCTCTTATCGCTTTAAACAGAGTTGCAGGCAAACAAATGTGCTACCACTGGTTTATAGAAAAAACTGGAACACAATGGTGAATCCATTTGGACAGGAGTGGATAATATGAGGCTGCTGGGCAACCATATGCTAATGATAGTTTCCCTTGCTAATCTCCCTGCTTCAATTTGAGTTAAGAATAATAAATTGAAAGATGAAATTCTAGAAAGCACTAACCTTGCATAAACTTTAGTTTTGCAAAAATGCTTCTGGATCTAATGGTTTATTATATAAGGATTCTTAAGAAAATAAATGGCATGTAGCTGCAGCCCAGTTCATTTACTTAACTTCATCCACCCAGAGAAAAAGGGAAAAATTGAAACAGAATGACTACGTCCTTGGACTTAGATGTGTGGGTGAAAACAATCTTGCCAGTTTGCCTTTTGGTAAATGGACATTTAGACATACACATAGTCCAGTGGTGGGTTTCTATTATTTTTACTACCAGTTCGCTTGTGGACGCAAAAGCAACCGGGCAGGTGGGCGGAGCCTCCTGTCACCACTACTACTGGTCGCCTGATCCTGGCCGAACTGGCAGCAACCCATCCCTGAGGTAGTCCTGATGCCTCTTAACGACTATTTGCAGTTATGACAGTGATGAAAAAGTAATTGCAATCAATCCTTGAATTGTAAATTCACTTATTTATAAAGCAGAGGAAAGGTGAAGATCATAAGCATAGTTATGATTTCACTTAGCAAATGCTTAACAACCAAGTTGCCAGTTCCAATTGTGGTTGCTAAATGAGGATTATCTCTAATCTGCTAAATGAGGATTATCTCTAATCATCATGGAGGCATTTTTGTAAAGTCCTCTATGTTACTGTTTTGAGAGAATATCCAGAAAATGTCAAATATATGCACCCTGCCTCAGTTTTCTGTGTGCAAGAAAATGAGCTTATGACATTCAATGGGACTAAGCTAAATCAATGAATTGTTAATATAAATGTTTACTCCTTCTTTGCTTCCTATAAAGACTTGGGACTTTTCCCCAGTGCTGATTTGAAGTGCTATCAGTTGAATTGGCAGAGAATTATACTGGTATGAATTTTTTTGTCCCAATTGTGGATCCCTATCTTGCTTCTATTGCCTACTTCAAGGCAGTTGCGGATCCCTGACTTGCAAGGAAAATCTAAGAAGAGTTTGGTCCTTTGACAGTGCTGCTGGATGATATTGGAATAAGGAAGAAATATATTTCATTAACACTTGATACAGTGTAGGAAGTTATCACCCAGCCCCCTCCTAGAAAAATGAAATGCCCAAGGAAATATTGAAAAGGCAGAATATTATACTTCCCTGGATGTGAAAAGGTAGAAACATGTTTTAATTTCTGCAGCTTCCTGCCTACCCCACCTTTTGTCAATGGGCCATTAAGAAGTCAAGCCAGTTTTTTTTTTTATTAGATTTATATCCCGCCCTTCTCCAAAAGGACCCAGGGCGGCGCACAGGAATTTAAAATACATACAAAATCGTAATACAAAAATTTAAAAAACCTATTAAATGCCTGTCCTGCGCTAAAAACTAATTAAAATCCCCAAAATAAAACTATCTACACTAGTCCCAGCGGAGGTTATGTTAGGCCGTCTTGATGAAAGAGGTGTGTTTTTAAACACTGGCGGAAGAGGCGGAGGTCAGTGATGGTACGGAGTTCTGGGGGTAGGTCGTTCCACAGGGCAGGGCCCGCCACAGAGAAGGCCCTTACCCTGGGTGCCGCCAGTCGGCATTGTACGGCCGATGGCACCCTGAGAAGGCCCTCTCTGTGGGAGCGTATCGGTCTAAGGGATGTATGGGGCAGGAGACGGTCTCGTATATAAATATATTTATTCACATAACAAAGACCCCTCCTCATCAGCTCCAGGGTGATGGAATCAAGCATGCCGGTATTATATCTAAATGACCACATTGCATCTGAGAACTCAACCAAACCTGGACTCGGCCTAGAGAGTTGCCTCTACATGGCCCCATGTGAGTCTTACGTCCAATCAGAATACATTTCTTACACAGGAACAGGAAACAGATAGGTGGGGCAGAACAGATTATAAAAAGGCTAGCAAGCCCCTCCCTCACGCCTTTTTCTTCTTCACCCAACACCTGGAAGCATGTGATCACCTTTTTCCCCAGGACCTCAAGCCATGTGGTCCTGTCCACCATTAAACCATCTTTCTAAGCAGCCTCCATGTCTCCAGTGTCTTTTTCCCCACTTGGAGCCGAACCCAGAAGGACATTTCTTCCAACAACAGTTATGAAAACTCCAGCCTGTCTCATTGGTAGACTGGACATGAGATGATAGTGATGTCAGCAGGACACTGAAAAAGGATACTGCAATAAAATGTTTGTGCTGAAATTATTTGAAAGTGAGGAAAGGCTTTCAGACTGTTATCCTGCAGGATTCTGTCCCTGGTTAATAAATTTACTCATGTTCTGAGTTTGACAACACAATAAACCATAGACTAAGCAGCACTGTAAATAAAAAAGAAACCAAGATTTAAATTTAATTAATTTTAGCATGTTGTATGAATGCACCTCCTAGATTTCATACTGACCTTCGTGTATAAATTAAGCCATGGTGAAATGTCATTAGGATATCTTGAGACAAAGCATATTTAATATCTGTAGGGTCTCTTCAGACAACCACCTGTTAAAATAGCTTTAAGGTTTAAAAAAATATTTTTAAGAATTCTACTAAAAACTGTCATATATAAGTTTACCCCAAAAAATTTAAATAATGCCTGTTAGGCGTGTTTTGTCTTTGTCTTTTCTATTCTGCCTTGGAAAATTGCTTTGAATATCCCTGCCTGCTTTCAAATGCTTTTTTTGCTCTTAGTCCAGAGGTGGGCAAGCGTGCGGCCCCTTTATGACTCACAAGTCACAAGCATGGCTGGCTCAGGAATTCTGGAAGTTGAAGTCCACAAATCATTTATTTTATTTATTTTATTTTATTTTATTCAATTTATATCCCGCCCTTCTCCAAAAAGGACCCAGGGCGGCGCACAGGAATTAAAACAACATACAAAAATAGTACCAAATACATAAATTTAAAAGCTATTAAATAACAAAAAACCTGCGCTAAAACCAATTAAAATCCCCCATTTAAAACTATCTAATATTAGTCCCAGCGGAGGCTATGTTAGGCCGGCTTGATGAAATAAGTGTGTTTTTAAACACTGGCGGAAGAGGCGGAGGTTGGTGATGGTGCAGAGTTCAGGGGGTAGGTCGTTCCACAGGGCAGGGCCCGCCACAGAGAAGGCCCTTCCCCTGGGTGTCGCCAGCCGGCATTGTCCGGCCGATGGCACCCGGAGAAGGCCCTAAAAAGGGCCGTAGTTCCCCGCCCTTGACTTAGTCCCTTGTGGAACCTGATCAAGTTCTCATAAACCCCCAGAGTTCTACAGAGCTTAGTTTGACAGTATTGTTCATGTGACAGTCCTCTCCATTGCATGCAAGTGTTTGATATCATTTCAGAATTTCCGTTCTTCCTGGAACTGGAAATCATGTAAGAATTGATTAGAAGTTCTAGACATAAAAATATCAACCTCTTGATCATCTGGAAGAGAGCTCTATCAAGAAGTCTATATTCCTATGGATATAATGTTTTAAAAATATTATCAGTCCTATTATCAGATTTTACTCTACTAGTTATTACCGACTATAAGGGGAGATGCTCATTTCTGTTTCAAGGTCATTGAGCCAGCGCTGTCCGCAGGCATTTCTGTGGTCATGTGAGCAGCATATCATCATGGAGCACTGTTATTTTCCCACTGATATGGTATCTATTTATCTACTCACATTTGCATGTTTTCAAACTGCTAGATTGGCAAGCGCTAGGGTGCGGATGGGAGCTCACCCCATCACGTGGCGCTCAGATCTTGAACCAGAGTTGCCAGCTTTCCAGCCAACAAACCTAGCATCTTAACCATTCAGTCATCACGCTGCACCAACATGAGAATGGATGAGGCAAAATAAAAATAAAAATAAGGGCAGCCTTAAATTTTTATGAGCTTCGCTAGCCCTGTTTAATTAGGAGTAAATCCCAAAATGGGGCAATGAAGAGGAGTAGAGGGTGGCCTTTGGTCATATCTATGCCACATGTAAAATTCTCTATTTATAATAAGGACATACACATTACTCCTGATCTATTATGCCCAAATGCTTTAAGCACAACATTCAGTTTTACCCAAGCATGTTCCTTCTATGAAACCTGAAATCTCTGATCTAGACACTTACCTTGCAATCCCAGTTTTTATCACCCATGTCTCACCAAGTAAGAGTTATATGCAATATGCCAGGGATGTCCAAACTTGGGAACTTTAAGACTTGTGGACTTCAACTCCCAGAATTCCCCAGCCAGCATAGCTGGCTGGGGAATTCTGGGAGTTGAAGTCCACAAGTCTTAAAGTTCCCAAGTTTGGATATCCCTGCAATATGCGAACCTAGGTGGGTTTGATGAATATTATTTTTTATTATTATTAGATTTATTATGACTGCCTGTCTTCAAAAGACTAAGACACAAGTTATTTGTGTCTGCCATAGTTAAAGATTCCCCTGGCCTTTTTCAACTTTTGTCTCTAAATTATTTATCCTTGTTTCACATTTTCCAGCCTGTCCAGCTTGGTTCTCCTCTCAGGGAGGTTGAGAAAACATGTACTTTGTAGGCATGGGAAATACATCCTCATGTCTGTCTATGAGTCAGCTTGCACAAAGTTGATGTACGTGCAAGTGAAATAATCACAAGTTGCTTCCCTATTTATTCTGCTTCCACTTCCTTTCTTCTGTGGTTTTACATGTGCTGAATTTTAGATTATAAAGTCCTCAAAGCAAGAAACTGCCCTCTTCATAATATAAATTCAATTCATACTGATGAAAGCATGAAAGAAAACAAATTCTTGTATTTAGAACTATTTGTATTGCATTATAAATGCATTAAAAATCAAAACGTTATTACTTTTAAATAAATAAATAAATAAATAAATAAACAAACAAATAAACAAATAAATAAATAAATAAATAAAGTTTTACCTAGCAAGCACAGCAAATTTTATTAATAGACTTTCAGAACTCCATCCCCCAGAATTCATTCCCTGACGAGGGAATTATGGGAGTTAAGAGTTCACACAACTTAAAGTGACTGAAGTTGAGAAACACTGCTCTAAAGACAGAACTTTATCTAAGTCTCACCTACCCTGAAGCCTTTCAGTTTATTTCAGTGCCAGGCAGCTGTAGGCAAACTTATGTGAAAAGTTCCAAATTGGGAAAAGCTGTTTAACAATAGCACTTTCTTCCTTCATCAGAAAAAGAAAACCCCACCCTTCAAAGTGCTGCTGAAAATCAGTCAAAATTGGATAGAGCGGAATTCCTGACTGGAAAATTTTGGGAGTTATAGTCTGAAAGCTGCCAAGGCTGAGAAACATTGGGAATGATCATTGAATGATCTGAAGCATTGAATGATCTAAGAAAGTCTTTTCCCATGCAACAGGTATCACAGAAAACGAAGAGAGACCTTATATGGGATACCTTGATCTCCCAAAGAAAAGTCGATAAAGATATTGAAAAAAATAAATGAGTGGCACTCCACATCATGGTTAAGTTTCCAAAACGGATTTCTGGAAACCTCCTGTATTCAAGTTCTTCGTTCTCTCCTCTGGCTCAAGATTTGAGTGCTTTGTTCATCCAAACCACAGGTGATAATTTTCATACATATGGGAACTACTGATAGATGGAACAAAAGCCTGTCCATTTTGGCCAGGGAATTACATATTTTAAATATACTAAATATAATAAATAAAATAAGCAACTAGATGCATACTAGCAGATCTGCTACTTTGCTTTCCTCCCTCCCCATAAGCTCATTTAGGATTGCATTTTTCCATGTTAAATTTAAAGGGAGATAAATCCGCTCCTAGTTATTTTAAAGCTGAGTCAATTAAACCCATGTGTGTTTTCTAATGATAAACAGACCTGCATTCAGTTTGTATAGTTAGATTGTCATCAAAAGATACAGCAATTGAGATATTTTTTAAAAATAGCATCCCTATTTAGAGAACTACTACAAAGAGTAAACTTGGTGAACTTTGTGGGGGGAAAAACAGAGATTAGATTTGAGGCCATCCCTATTTTCAGTAATTAAAATAATTTATTCAAACTCAATGGTATAGCTGTCAATTTTTTAAAAGTTGTGTGCTTTATTGTGTTGCACAAAGTAGATTTGAATATACATGTACTGTATAGAGCTGAAGAAGCTCTTGCAGGAAAGGGCTTACAGTTTCTATGCATCAAATATAGGAGATAAGAAGGTTTCATTCAATTAAGTCTATGAAGTGCTCAGATGCAGGGCATGGCTGTTGTCAGGGTCTTATGAAAAGAAGAGTCTCACAGGTCAAAAGCTCTAATTCCATAATATCTTAATTGCAAATATTAGGACAGCACCAATGGCAAACATCCCGTGCTTCTTAAAGAAAAAGAAGATAAGCTCTTTTGCAATATAAATGAGGTGTATGAAGATGAAACAGTATAAGAATAAGGTAAGTGGGTCATGTGGTAAGAGGAAATGATGGCCGCCTCCTGAAACCTGTGGAAAGAAGAAAGACGACATTCCAGTTACATTTCTTATCGTATCAGTCACTGAAAATGCAAAGAACAAAGGTACATTTTTGGCCTCCTTTGCAAGCCCACATTATTGCCTCTTCTTTTTACTGCTCCACATTAAGAATATGGGGTTTATTCTGGATGAAATTTACATAATTATGATTTATAATTTTACTTTCTGTGTTTGTTCCATAGAATTGATACCACACATCTAACATTCAGAAAATAAATCTCATTAAATTCTGTGCAATTTATTTATCATGGTTCGTCACACAGTCAGCCAGATGTTCAGGCTGGATTTGCCTTTTTGTCTACCTGTTGAGTTCTTTTCAAGGACTCGGGATGGGGAGATTTGGATCAGAGGTGGTATTCAGCAGGTTCTAACCAGTTCTGGAGAATTGGTAGTAGAAATTTTGAGTAATTCAGAGAACTGGTAAATACCACCCCCGACTGGCCCCGCCCCCATCTATTCTCTGCCTCCAGAGTCCCAGCTGATCGGGAGGAAATGGGAATTTTGCAGTAACCTTCCCCTGGAGTGGGGAAGGAATGGATATTTTATAGTATCCTTCCCCTACCACACCCACCAAGCCACGCCATGTCCACAGAACTGGTAGTAAAAATTTTTGAATCCCATCACTGATATGGACGCTTGAAGGTGTTATAGATATACTCGCAGCATGGAAGCTGTTCCGAGTGAAGCTACCTTTTGCAATTGACTGATGGTGATTTTGTTAATGCCAATGGTGTTCAATTGTTTTGGGATTACTATTTAGCGTACCTTTGCTTGCTTCTGCCACAATCATTATATTTCTATTTGCAGGTCTTTATGTTTTGTGATTTTTCTCTAGTGCTTTATTCGATTGTTTGTCTCCAGGTACTTCCAAATCCACTATCCAGACCTTTTTTTTGTCCTTCTTATTTATAATTGTTAAGTCTGGAATATTATTTAGCAAGTGCCTGTCTGTTTGAATTCTGAAGTCCCAGAGCAATTTAGCTTCTTCATTTTGTATGGCTTTCTCAATTTTATGAACCCACCAGTTCTTCCCTGCAAGCAGATTATATTTTGTGATTTTATTCAACCCTTTCTCTTCTCTTCTGTTGTCTCCAGGTACTGCAAAGTCCATTATCCAGATCTTTTTTGTCTTTCTTATCAACAATTGTTACGTCTGGGTTGTTATGTGGCAGGTGCCTGCCTGTTTGAATTCTAAAGCCCCAGAGCACTTTAGTTTCTTTGCCTTGTATTAATTGTCTATTTTGTGGTTCCAGCTTTTAGTAAAGTGTCTTTCTTGCATATTTCATCAAGGCTCCCTGAGATAAATAAATCACTTCAGGGAAATGATGAGGATAGTAACTTTCCTTTCTTTAAGGTTCTTAACAGTACAATCCTAACATCGGCCCCAATCAGGATATCATTTCTGAAGATGGAGTGCAAGTCAACTTCTCTTAGGAAGTAAGCCATGAATGTCATAATTGGTTATGTTTGTGTAATATCATTTTAATGTGACTTTCAAATTCAATCCTCAGAATATTTTTAAAATCAGAGAAGTATTTCATAATTGTTTAATTACATTAAGAATTTGATAATACAAGACCTTTTAAATGGATGCCTGAATAGACTAAATTCTGCAGTTGTCTTTGGGGATGATTAGCTTTGTATCTATTTGCTTGTTGGCTGTAAAGAGCAGAAAATGAATGTGTTCATACCATATACAGTACATTAGTCACTCAGGTGACTCCATTATCCTAATGGTTTCTATGTTTCTAAACTATGCTGAACTACTCAGTCATTTAATTAAGAATCGTTAATTCTGTTTTTATGTACTTCAACATGTTTACACAAATACTGTTTCATTTGATAGGGCTGAATTTAGTATTAGGCAAAGTAAAGCAATTATACATCCAGCAGATGCTAGAAGGTAGCTTTAAAATGTTGGAAGGGAAGGGTGTACTGAATAGCCTACCCAACCTCTAAGTTGGTAAACTTCTTCCAAATGCATCAAATGCATTGTACCATGTTCAGTACTAAAAAAAAAACTATAGCCAGTATTTTTACATGTAATAGGAAATGGAATTATCCAGCCTCTTGTCTCAAAAAGCAAATGAAGGCAACTACAGTATATGTGTTCCAGGATAATGTTGCAGAATCCAATCTGAGTCATTTACAAGGACCAGAGGTTGATTCTTCCAAGCTTTTGGACTCATGCTAAAACCGAACCGCTGGGAACTTCTCACTTTTCAGGATGCGAAAACCTGGAAGAAAAAACCCTCTGGTCCCGGTAACCATCTCAGATTGGAACCTGCAGTCCATATCTTTATTCAGTGTTGATGGCTACTCTACTCTTTCAACTGAATGTGAGTTTGGATTTTTATCTTAGAGGCTTCCCTGACATTGTTAATGAGGTTATAAAGAATTTAAATAAAGGCCGGGCAATTTTGTACCACAGCTGTATTCACTGGGATTGATAAGAGAAATTCAAGGGGGTAAATGATGAACCAAACATGCCCTCTTCACCAAGATATCATGGCATATGCATCTGCACCAGACAGTAGGATCGAGTACAAAAGTAATTAGCCTGTCATCATTTTTGCTCACATCATAATTTACTATGGATGGCACTGTCTTGAATTTAGCAACTGCCCCTCCCCCCCCCAAATTGAACAGTTTTGCACCACATAGTTGTAATGCATGACACACTTGAGAGCAACTGATGATAAATTTTGTTCCAGTTATATTTTCAGTTTCTCAGGAGCAGCTCCACCAAAAGCACATTGAAGAGACCAAACTTGTGTTGAAAAGCCACCGCTGTTTCTAAATTGCAACCCTGATTTTTCAAAGCAAGTGGAAACATGTCTGTGAATTAACCATGACTGTTTTCTTTCTTCTTGTTTGAACTTAATCTCAATTTGTTAATCCATATTCAGATCTTCCTTACCCCAGACAATGGGTTCAGGACTTTCTTGAGCTAATGCGTGTTGTTTGGTCACAAAGGGCCACTTAATAGTTCCCAATTATTCTTAGCCAATGTGGTACATTTCAACACTTGCTCATTATCCAGTAGGAGACAGGTATTTTCTTAGTAATTAGAGAATAATAAGTGAAAAGGTTAAGTGTATTATGCAACAACAGGCAGCAAGAATGGTAGGCATTTGATACAAACAAAACCATACCCAGTTTATGGGGTTCGCTCGATGACATTTATTTTATTTATTTATTTAAATTTATATCCCGCCCTTCTCCACAGAGGACCCAGGGGGTTCGCTCGATGACATGACAAGGTGGCATTGCTTGCCCCACTTTCCATAGTGTTGGAGTAAAGCAAATGATATGGCTAAATCTACATCTGCAACTTAGAACTGAGGAGAAATTTCCTGATAGTTAGGACAATTAATCAGTGGAACACCTTGCCTCCAGAAGTTGTGAATGCCACAACACTACAAGTCTTTAAGAAGATGTTGGATAGCCATTTGTCTGAAATGGTATAGGGTTTCCTGCCTAGGCAGGGGGTTGAACTAGAAGACCTCCAGGGTCCCTTCCAACTCTGCTATTGTATTGTACATTGCCTGAGCTCTTTGACCTGAGTTCCTAATTGGAAAGAAAAAGTGAAATACTAACAGTAGAAGGCAATTTGCCCCTAATGTTTTTCTTGATTAGTTCTACTTTCCTATTGCTATTCCTGCTTTTAAGGGGTTTAACAAACCCAATTGTATTTCAATAACATCAGCATTAATATGTTCTTAACAAATGTCAGGAGATCCAGTCTTTTGCAAAATATGGTTTGTCAATCAGTTCCACAATAGTTATGGCAATTAACTATGATAGTAACTCTCTAAAGATCCCTTGATCTACGGTTCCTAGATTACTAGAAGTGAAAGAAGGATTGTTGAAGAAATCCATAGTAATAAATGGCAGTTTCTAAATCTAAAACAATGTGGCAATTTCCTTTTCTATTGATATACTTACAATTTCTATCTGCTAACCTCACCTGTCCTGATGGTGCCTGCAACCGCATTTCCTCCATTTTCTCCTCATGTTGCCTCTGCTTCTCCTTATCTTCATAACGGTATCTGGTCATGGCAAGCTCCATGTCAAGGCGCATTTTCTCCAGCTGGGCTGCCAAGTTACTGACCTGCTTGGTATTTGATTGCTCCTCTTGAACCCATGCATCCATTTCACCCTCTCTGTTGGCCAAGCCAGAGTGCCGATTGCTCAACCCCAGCTGTGGCTTTGTCCTCATGAGTGCTTCTTCATCTCTAATGTCCAATGGATCAGTCACATCGTTAGGTGTACAAGGTGGTTCGGTCAAATCATCAGGACCCGTTGTTTGCTCAGTTGCATTGTCAGCCGCTGAAGATACATTTTCAGGGTTGTCTTCCTAGCATAAGATGTGGATGTAGGGGATATGTAATGGACTAGCTATATAACATGAAAGCAGCACTCTGACTAATTCAAAAATAAAGCCAGGTCTTGGTACAGTAAATGTGATTTGGCAATTATTTTGTAATAATTTGAATATCAATTATTATTTAATAAAACAAAGATAATTTAGTGTAAGCAAGAAAAGGAAAATCATTTTTCAAAACCATATACAGGTAGTCCTCGACTTATAAGACTACAGCTAGTGCAGAATGCGGCCACGCGGGGGATCTTGGGAGCCCCACGGCATCCCATATAACACCTCTCCTGCACGAACTGCACTGGCTGCCTGTGGTTTTTTGGGTGCGCTTCAAGGTGTTGATTATCATCTTTAAAGCGCTGCATGGCACGGGTCCTAGTTATCTGCGAGACCGCCTCCTACCCCATACATCCCTTCGACCGATCCGCTCCCACAGAGAGGGTCTTCTCCGGGTGCCTATGGCTGGGCAATGCTGGCTCGTGACGTCCAGGGGAAGAGCCTTCTCTGTGGTGGGCCCTGCCCTCTGGAACGAGCTACCCCTTGATCTTAGAAACATCACGGACCTGCGACTCTTCCGTAAACATCTAAAGACTCATTTCTTTCACTTGGCTGGCCTGGCTTAACCTCCGAGACTATATTAGTGACTGATTTTAAATTAAATTAAATTTGTATAAGGGGTTTTAAATTGATTTTAGCACAGGTATTATCAAATTTAATTGGATTTTAGTGATTTTAGGATGTATTTATTTATTGTATGGTCTTATTTGTGTTTTAACTTTTCCTGTGGACTGCCCCGAGTCCCTTTGGGGAGAGTGGGGCGGTATATAAATCCAATAAAATGAAATGAAATGAAAATAAGAGTTCATAAGAGACTGTTCAAAGTTACAATGGCACTCAAAAAAGTGACTTATGATCATTTTTACCGTTGCAGTATCCCTGCAGTCACATGATCAACATTCAGATGCTTGCCAACTGACTCACCATGGTTGCAGAGTCCTGGGGTCATGTGATCAACTTTTGCGATCTTCTGACAAGCAAAGTCAACGGGGAAACCAGATTCACTTAACAACCATGTCACTAACTTAATAACTGTACTGCATTAGCAACTGTGGCAAAAAAGGTCATAAAATGTGCAAAATTCACTTAACAAATGTCTCAGCAACATAAATTTTGGATTCAGTTATGGTCATAAATTGAGGACTACCTCAAGTAGGTATTTAATGATTAAAAGAAGAAAAACAATATGAAAATTGGTAGAATTATAAGTGCATTATCATGAAAATTGTTATTCCATAAATTTATCTTTATCTTTAATCAGATTTATATAACAATCTCAGTTTCTGAATTGTGCAGTTCTTTCTAAAACAAGTTGATATTGTTTATAAATCTATATATCAGTTAATTTCGAACAATTCAGACAGTTTGGGAATTCTGTGCTGTTTTTCAGTGAAGAATTATTTAACATTTTGCTATTTGTTACAAATGGAATATTAATAAGTTATTTAATTTTCTTTTTTAGATAAGCAAAAATGATTCCAGAAAACAATGTCATTATATAATTTGATAGTTTATACATAATATTTGCCTCCGTTATTTTTTGAATTTCGACAAAATCAAAACATGGTGTATATATTTTTTGCACTGGTTTTAGGGACAGATCATTCTTAACAGCAGATGTATGTTTACAGGGTACACAAGAAGGATATTCTCAGTGGTGTAGCTCAGATGATGAAATGTTGATTTGACCCCTTCACTCCCCCAGGGAACATCCATTTATTTAAGGAGACCTACTGAGTTGACTGATCTTTCTTCACTGCTGTTTTTAAAAAAATTCTCTTGATGTTAAAACTGTGATTTGGGAAGCGTTCCCATCAATGTAATTAGCTGTAATGTCAATGAGACTAGCTGCAATATGAATCGAAGTCCTTGCACGAAGAACAAGAGTGTAACACTTTGTTCTTCCTGGAATCCCAATCTGGATTTAGGATTTTAGGCCCACTGTTTGCATTAGAAGGAAACATGCTCCCTCTCTACAATTCAAGAACAAGCGTAAACCTTACCATGATGAATTTAGGCACAAGGCAGCAGGAAGTAAGAATATAAAGGCTGGAAGATGCAACAAGCTGCCTTCAATTCCACTAGTTTTCAATTTTCCATCATGTACTTCTACAACTGTTGTCTCTGACAATATATTCACAGGAAAGCCAGGTTTACAGATCCAACTGTTAAGCTGATGTCACAGATTCTACACTGTGATGTTTAACCTGCCTATTGTTACAGCTGGCCCAGAGCTCAATGGAAGAATATTTTGTATAGTAGATAATAGGTTTATCCTGTTAGGTTGGTGTGATGTTAAGGTGACTGGATATTTTTTTTTAAAAAATCAGGATAATATTAACTATAATCAAAGATAAAAAACAACTTTTTGGAAAAAAAAGTCATTATGCTATCACTTTTGAATAAGATCATAGTAATCACATTATGTTCTTTCCTAGGTTTCTGTAGGTATCAGGAAAACAATTTCACATTCCATAACTACTTGCTAAGGGCTTTTTCAAACTTTCATCTAATAGTATAAAAATCTTTTATTTTCCTGCTCCATCTCAGTGACATTGCCTTCATCTTGTCCATATCCTGTGAGAGCGACAGACCAGTTCTTACCTATACTAGTATAAAAAATTTCCCTCATCTTCTGATATTGTTCAAGAAGGGCAGCCTTATGTGTATTATAACATCTGCTAGGTGTTTTTCACCTGTTACCTTGGGGGAAAAAATCAGGACACAATTGCTCCAAATAGAAGCCACAGAGATTAAAAAACAGGAATCGGCAATTACAAGTTTCTTGCTAGTCCTCTGCTGACTCAGAGTGGGAGAATTCATTTTCAACACAGCAGTGGAGTAAGATATCTTATCACTAAACAGCAAGCACTTCAGATAGAAATATAGCCAATGAATTCACAAAACATACCAAAACACAATTTACTGGTCTGTTAACAAGTTGTGTACATCTAGCCAGTGTGATTTGTAAGCATAGTTTATGATTTAGCATGTTCTGTGAACCGCACCAACTATGGTTTATTCAAATTATGTAGTAGGTGAATTGGGCCAGCCAGTCATCAGGGATGGCTATCCACATGAGTGGCATTAAATGAAGTACTGTATCCTTTCCCAAATTAACACAATCTACAGGTGTTAGACTACTTCAATCTTCTCAAACTTGATCTCCAAGGTCATAAATTGTGGGAATTACAATCTCCAGGACATCTGGAGGGCTCTGAATGAGTAAATTATTTCATTGCCACCTAGATTGCAATCCCTACAAGGATTATGAGAATTGCAGTAACATACTGTACACCTGAAAGCACCAGCTCAGAGAAGGTTGAATTAAACTAAGTTTGGTAGCAGAAATCTGGACATGAACTATTTTCTACCACTGCATTAAAAGGACACTTGTTGCAACCCAGCTGGGTACAGTGTGGACCTGATTCAATTTAATGGAAATTCTGGGTTCTGCATGGCTGAACGTAGCTACTCATCCTTCTGTCCCATCTCTCCCATGCAACCCTTACAGTTATGCCATCTCATTGACTTCTTCATCTGCAGATGAGCATATGAGGAAGAATAAGTTCTTTCTGATTTATAACCCTAAGCAGAATACTGATCCAGATGCCAATGTATGAGGGATGCAGGCAGGACACTGAAAAGTAGTGTGATGCAGTGTAAAAGCCCACAAACAAGCAATGTGCCTCTTTGCTATTCATTTATGTGAACTGGATGTTTTAGGCATCTTTGTGAACTTCTAAAAAAAAAACATTGTACTTTAGGGAATCTTTTCCTTGAACTAAGGAAAGTTTGTAATACCCTCTCCCCCTTCCTTTTTAATGTCAGGCTTGCCTTCATGCATGCCTGATAATGTGCTAAATAGCAGAGAGGGGCTGTTTGTGGCTAAAACCCATAATACATTTTAGAATAGAATAAGAGAGTTCGGAAGGACTTTGGAGGTCTTCTAATCCAATCTCCTGCCTAGGCAGTAAACCCTACATCACTTCAGACAAATGGCTATCCAACATCTTCTTGAAGACTTGCAGTGTTGGGGCATTCACAACTTCTGGAGGCAAGTTGTTCCACTGATTAATTGTTCTAACTGTCAGGGAATTTCTCCTCAGTTCTAAGTATATACTGTATATATATATATTTCTCCTCCGTTCTAAATATATACTGTGTGTGTGTGTGTGTGTGTGTGTGTGTGTATACCTGTGGCTTAGTGGCAATTACAACTGCTTCTCATGTAATAGAGAAGAAGCAATGGGTGGAACAAGAAGCAATGGGTGGAACAAGAAGCAATGGGTGGAAACTAATCAAGGAGAGAAGCAACTTAGAACTAAGGAGAAATTTCCTGACAGAACAATGAATCAGTGGAACAGCTTGCCTCCAGAAGTTGTGAATGCCCCAACCCTGGAAGTCTTTAAGAAGATGTTAGATAGCCATTTGTCTGAAATGGTATAGGGTTCCTGCCCACGCAGGGAGTTGGACTAGAAGACCTCCAAAGTCCCTTCCAACTCTGCTATTGTATTGTATTGTATTGTAATACCTCCCAGGTTCAAAGGGAAGTTCTGATGAGAGCTAAATAGCTTAAAATAGATCTACTGTATACTAGTCTCCCTTTATTTATCAGCACAAAAACGTAACACAAATATAACAAAGGCAATGAAAAAATAGCTTTCTGCCTGAATGGGTCCTAGGGTGAGCCGAAAGACAGAAAAGGGAATCAAGGGTGTTGTGACACTAAATACATACATACATACACACATACATACATACATATCTGTAATTGTTCTACAACACCCTGTTAGGGCCCCAATTAAGGGAGGAGACATACTGTTTCCTTTTCTGCCTTTCGGCTCATCACCGGAGACCATCTAGGCAGAAAGCCATGAATTCCGTTGTGTGATTTTTTTAAAATATGTGTGTTAGTTTTATGAGCTGATCAATAAATAAATCAGAGTATTGTGGAACAATTATAGATACTAATCCTCCTGTCTCAGCTGATGCAATGGGAGAGCCTGGCTGGCTGAATGGCTAAAGGCTCCTGCCTGATATGCAATACAGCCCCGGTTCGAATCCCAGTAAGGGTATGGCTAGCTGATGAGAGCTAAAAAGCATGAAATAGATCTATACTAGTCTCTCTGATTTATTTATTGATCAGCTCATAAAACTAACACACATATTTTAAAAAATCACACAACGGAACTCATGGCTTTCTGTCTAGATGGTCTCTGGTGATGAGCCGAAAGGCAGAAAAGGAAACAGTATGTCTTCTCCCTTAATTGAGGCCCTAACAGGGTGTTGTGGAACAATTATATATATATATATATATATATATATATATATATATATATATATATATATATAGATAGATAGATAGATAGATAGATAGATAGATAGATAGATAGATAGATAGATAGATAGATAGATATAGAGATAGAGATATAGATATAGATATAGATATAGATATAGATATGTGTGTGTGTGTGTTACATTTGTGAGCTGATCAATAAATAAGTCAAGGAGACTAGTATAGATCTATTTTGAGCTTTTTAGCTCTGTGTGTGTGTGTGTGTGTGTGTGTGTGTGTGTGTGTGAGGTTTTTGAGCTGATAAATAAATCAGGGGGACTAGGGTAGATCTATTTCGAGCTATTTAGCTCTCATCAGCTAGCCATACCCTTACTGGGATTTGAACCAGGGAAGTATTACATGTGAGGCAGTTGTAATTGCGTCTAGACCAACTGGTTCTACCCTGATCATGAGAAGTGGACTTCTACTGGTTCACCCCAGTTCAATTGAACCAGTAGTGGTAACTTGGATTTGGTCACAGAACTGGCAGTGACCCGGGCTGGCCATGTCCCCAAACTGGTTCCCTGGTCACTGCTGCCGCTGTTTTTAAGTAGTTTTTCACGTTCTTCGCGCATGCGCAGAACAATTTACAGTGAACTGCACACATAAAATGCAAGGTGCGTGCGAAGCGAACCGGTACCAACACTGGTAGGAACACACGCACACACACACCCCCCCCTGACTGTCCATCTCATGACAAATATTTTTATGAGCAGGATTTTAACTTTCTATCTAAAGCAGATTTTTACAAAGCCAATGGCTCTCTTGAAAAAAGTTTATAGTCCTGTATAAAATGGCTTTTTCTCAAAAACAAGTGTGGGTGAGGTGATTTAACACAATTTCCCATGAATTTAAAATATTGCATCCACAAAATGACGAGCACCAACAGGAGGCAGTGTTCCCATGTACTACATAATATTATTCCAATTTTTGTTTCATTGTGGCACATGCTTAGCATGCTAGAAGTACTGGGCCGCTTGCCACTATCCTATTAGTAATGCCCTAAGCTTTGCTTTCAAAACTTTGCCTTTCAATTCTCTATGCAATGACTGCATATCTTGAACGCTGCAAGAAGATTGTGAAACTGAAAGTTGGCCCTGGATAGCATAGTATTACATATTACGTTAGAAGGGAGGAGAGCAGGACGAGATAATTTTATGCAGGCAACTTGTTGCACTTCCACACAGCGATAGTTGAATCTCACTAAGGAAGATTAGGGAGGAAAAAGCCCAAGCAGATGACTGGCACTAATCTTTGTCCCTACAGTTGATTAATGCATACAGTCACATTTCTCCTAGCAATAACAACACTGGAATGGTCAAAGATGAGGTCTTAACCTAAGAATATGTCAAGTCATACTACCACCTTTTGACAAAAAGTCTGGAAAACTTATTCTCTCTCTCTCCCTCCCTCCCTCTCTCCCTCTCTCCCTCGCTCCTTCCCTCCCACCCCAGGAGAATCAAACAACTGATTGTGATCCATCTATAGCAATATTTCTCACAGAGCATCTGAATGTCTCTGGTTGGTTATGATCAGGAAGTCCAGTTGCCTCTTGAAAAAGCACTTTTGGGACAACCATTACCTGGATGACTGAGAATCTCCATAGACATTTAAAATCTACTGATTATGACTACTAGAAAGAACAGGATGGTATCATCCACCGATAGAATAGGTTAAAAAGAAGATGTTGTAGCAGCTAGATATGACACAAATAATATATGTATTAGGAAATAGGAAACCTATTCTTTCATTATGGCATTTCTGGACTCATAACATTGTTCCAGAGTATCTGAATTACAGTTTGATGTTTGCAGTTCCACATAATTAGTTGATTCCCCAATACAATGTCTAAAAACAGGTTTGACCAGGGAAACATCTTGAACCCAAGGCTTTTATCTTCCAAAACACACTGTAATAATTATTTAATGAAGAAAATCACAATGCACAGATAGCAGAGTATTTCAATAAATTATAATATGCTCTTCGGCAATTGAAGGTACAGGATTATAGTTATACAGAACAGCGACCTCAGCCACTGATAACACAGCCTCTTAATGGAAGGTGTACAGCAGTAATTACACGGATTCCTCACTCACACTGTAGGGATGAAAAAGAATGAATGTGTTAGATTGTACAGACAGGTAGCCATAAATTCAACCCCTTTCATATTGTAATTCAAGAGAAAAGCCCCCATTGGCTCAAACCCAACAACCAGCTATGAAGTGTGTGTGTGTGTGTGTGTGTGTGTGTGTGTGTGTGTCTAAAGTCCCATTTTGTGAACTAGAATTTACAATGCTGCTAATGTTATGGAATTCCCGCTGGTTGTTGATTTAGACTTCTAATGCTCCAGTTAGTTAATAGAAAGTACAAGTAATCCTCGATTTATGATCACAATTTAGCCCATAATTTCTGTTGCTAAGTGAGATATTTGTTAAGTGAGATTTGCTCCATTTTACAACCTTTCTTGACCCAGTTGCTAAGTGAATCACTGCAGTTGTTAAGTTAGTAACATGGTTGTTTAGTGAATCTGGCGTTCCCATTGACTTTGCTTGTCAGAAGGTTGCAAAAGGGGATCACGTGACCCTGGGATATTGCAACCGTCATAAATATGAATTTATTTGTTAAGCATCAGAATTTTGATCATGTGACCATGAGGATGCTACAGTGGGCATAACTGTGAAAAATGGTCATAAGTCACTGTTTTCAGTGCCATTGTAACTTCAAATGGTCACTAAATGAATTGTTGTAAGTCGAGGACTACCTGTATATTCTTGCATCCATTCCCAAGCTTTGAATTAGATCTATGCTTGCCCCAAAGACAGTTTCTAAACGTGCAATAGTTCAGTTAGTTAACAATTAATTAGGAGAATAGAATAGAATAGCAGAGTTGGAAGGGACCTTGGAGGCCTTCTAGTGAAACCCCCAGCTTAGGCAGGAAAGCCTACATCACTGCAGAGAAGTGGATATTCAACATCTTTTTAAAAACTTCCAGTGTTGGAGCATTCACAACTTCTGGAGACAAGTTGTTCCACTGATTAATTGTTCTAACTGTCAGGAAATTTCTCCTCAGTTCTAAGTTGCTTCTCTCCTTGATTAGTTTCCACCCATTGCTTCTTGTTCTACCCTCGGGTTCCTTGGAGAATAGTTCGACTCCCTCTTCTTTGTGGCAACCCCTGAGATATCAGAACACTGTTATCATGTCACCCCTAGACCTTCTTTTCATTAAACTAGACATACCCAGTTCCTGCAACCGTTCTTGGGGAATATTGCCTGGTTAACAAATGTCTAGTGGGGTTTCCCTTCAAACCAAATGGCACTTGGACTATGAATCCTAGCATCCCCATTGGAAAATTGTACTATTTATCATTCGCCACCCTCCCCTTGGTGAGAGTACCTGGATCCTCAAGTAAAGAGGGCAAAATACGGGCATCACGGGCTCTCTTTTTCTTACCTACACCCTGTATATCGTCTGCTATATCCTTGGGTGATACTTGCTGACGCAACTGCTCCATTTTCTGCTCATGCTGGCGCTGACGTTCATTCTCTTCATGCTCATATCTCAGCCTCGTCAGTTCAAACTCCATTCGCCTCTTTTCTAGCTCTGTCTCGATGGCTAAGTCCAGCCTGCTGCTTGACCATTGTGACTCTGCCCCATTGACCACAATGCGTGGCACATGCAGGCCCAGGTGTTCAGTCACCCCATCATTCTGTTGCTCTGGGGGCATATCAGCTTTTTTAACCTCTGAAGTAGCCTCCAATGGCTGCTCACACTTTGGGATCTCTTGATGCCCATTTTGCTCACTGGAGAGCTTCTTTTCTTTCATCTCTGGCCTGTATACATCCAAAGCCAGCTGGAGCTCTATCCTCATCTTACCTATCTCAGCAAAGGCCACAGAAGCATTTTCAGCTGTGGCTTTCGCTGGGCCACAACCAGATACTTTCTGGCTCACTATTTGGAGGTTTCCTTGCTTCTGGCGCATTTGCTCCATCTTTTCTTCATGCTGCCTCTGTTTCTCCTTCTCTTCATATAGTTTTTGCTCATGTTGCCGCTGCCTCTCATTCTCCTCAGAGATGTGCTTCAGTTTGGCCAGTTCAAACTCCATGCGCAACTTCTCCAGTTCAATTTCTGTAATGGCGTCCAGCTTACTCGCAAACTGCTCTTCTTCCACGTGAGCGCCACTCCTGGAGGGGGATCCCTGGCGTATGTGCTCCATCTTTTCCTCATGCAGCCGTTGCTTGTCATTCTCCTCATGCTGCCGCTTCAGTACGGTCAGCTCAAAATCCAACCGCATCCTCTCTATTTCACTGTCAGTTTCATGGGTTTGCGTGTGCCTGGCTTTTCGTTGCTCTTCCTCCTCAGCGTAGTCGTACTTATCATCTTTGCGGGCATTTTTCTCCTTTTTGATAACTGCCTCTAATGGCAAAGGACAGTTTATGATTTCTATCTGCTGCAAGGTCTCGAAGAGCATCTGTTGATCTCCATTAGCCAGATTATCAGTCATAACAGAGAGGTTGGCAGGACACACTGGCATAACTTCACTGACCTCCTAAAAGATAAGAAAGGGAAGGGGGCATCATGCATCCATTTCTGAGATGGCCTAATTAACACTATATCTTGGTCTTTCTCCATATATCTGAGGTGGAGAAACTGTGGTCCTCCAGATATTTCTAGTAACCCCAGACAGCACTAGCAGTGGTAACAGACATTGGAAATTATAGTTGAGTAATATATGGATGGAAAAGTTGCAATACACATTCAAATGGTTTTAGGTCCCAGGCCAAACTGATTATGTTCTGAACAAATGAAAATATCCAGTTCTCATCAATACCACTGTAGAAACTGATCAGAGAAAGTGTGGAAGTGAAAAAGGTATGATATATGATGTAGTGTAGTGAAGATGTAATGTGGGAATGAAAAAGCAGAGGTATATAGTGAAAAAGCAGATGTATACAAACAAACTATGTAGATCACTCAATTTTCACTATATATTTTCAGTGCAAATGGAGAAAAGATATAAAAGAAGATGGTAGAGATGAGAAATTGTATCAATAAAGGTCAACTGAGTGAAAGGACAAGAGTAGATCCATAGATGAGAAATTGTATCAATAAAGGTCAACTGAGTGAAAGGACAAGAGTAGATCCATGGATGAGAAATTGTATCAATAAAGGTCAACTGAGTGAAAGGACAAGAGTAGATCCATAGATCCATTTCCAAAGTAATAATTGTAGTTTCACTAAGATGAGTGTCCATTACATTTTTTTCCTCATGTAGTTCTCTTTTGGCAGCACTGTTTTCAGCTTCCAAACTCTCAGAAATCCTTTCAGACTGGCTCACAATTGTCCTCACTACAATCAGCCTCTAATTGCAAAGAATGTCACATCTGGAAGTGAGCCTTCTAGATGGTCAATGGGAATACACGAAAAGTGTCTCACAACATCACAGTTCTCACTCTGGAATCATTATTTTTAAATGATTGGCTATAAACTGCTCAAAATCATTTAGGCAAGATGGGTGGTGTATATTAATTAATTAATTAAACGAATGAATGAATTTTGCTAAAACATGCCGTAGCCACTGAAATTGAAGGAAAGCAAGCATGATATCAACACTCTGTTCACAATTTAAAAGAATGGCGAATGATCACATTTGGCATCAGGAGACTATGGTTATATGAGGGGAGGGAGATGAGAGGTGACAGCTTCAGCCACGGGAGAATATCCCAATCCAAAGCTCCATGGAGCTCCAGAATTTCAGATGAAAAATAGATTTGCATTATATTAATTTGCTAAGTTGACCTGGAAAGGAATTATCTGAGCTGCCAAATAGGGTCACCGTTGTGGAATCACAAAGGTGGTCAATTAATCCTAGATTGCAAACACTGCTTATCAAAGTGAAGTGAAATGAAGTGAAATGAAAAAATCAATGCTTCAACACAAAATGTTAGGGGCAGTTTATATACAATACAATACAATAGCAGAGTTGGAAGGGACCTTGTAGGTCTTCTAGTCCAACCCCCTGCGTGGGCAGGAACCTTATACCATTTCAGACAAATGGCTATCTAACATCTTTTTAAAGACTTCCAGGGTTGGGGCATTCACAACTTCTGGAGGCAAGCTGTTCCAGAGGTTAATTGTTCTTACTGTCAGGAAATTTCTCCTTAGTTCTAAGTTGCTTCTCTCCTTGATTAGTTTCCACCCGTTGCTTCTTGTCCTGCCCCCAGGTGCCTTGGAGAATAGTTTGATTCCCTCTTCTTTGTGGCACCCTCTGAGATATCGGAACACTGCTATCATGTCTCCCCTGGTCCTTCTCTTCATCAAACTAGACATACCCAGCTCCTGCAGCCGTTCTTCATATGTCTTAGTCTCCAGTCCCCTAATCATCTTGGTTGCCCTTCTCTGCACTCTTTCCAGAGTCTAGAGAACTCAGAATTTCCTATGCCGCTATAGAAAGATCTTTATAAAGAAGAGGATTCTGGCAATTGATATTTCTTCCAAGATCAGAGCTCCTTCCTAAGTAGGGACTCCCAACATTTTGAGGTCTATGAACACAGTTGGAATTTGTGGAGTACTTTATACAGGACTACTATTATGTGCAGTACAAAAATCTGGACCTTCACTAGATAGTGGCAGAGAAGTGAGAATGCTAAAAATATTCATAAGGGTTTTTTTGTAGGCCAGTTATGCTAGAACTAATCTTGTGAATATATTTACTAAATGTTTGAAAAGGTGGGCATGTCCATCCACCAAACATCTATATAATAGAAAGGATTAATTCACTACTGCCTTTAGAAAATGATTACTAGGGTAAATTCATAACTTGATTAAGGGTGTGTGAAGATGAGTCTAACATACTTGGCTAATATATATAGTTGTACTACTTCTGTGGGGTCAAAAGCCAGACATCTCTGGCCGGAGATTTCTGTATTTTTCTACTGCCTGAGATTTCTACACCTGAAATGTGGGACAATTACATATAAATGAATAAGAGAAGCCTGGATTTTTTTTGAGATTTTTGGGGTGGTAGTGTTATAAAATCTAACTCTCTTAAATAAATTTAAAAATTTATTTCTTAGTGAGATGCCATTGACCTCTATTTCTAGTGAGCCCATGGACACATTCTAAAACATATGAAGAATGGTTGCAGGAACTGGGTATGTCTAGTTTAATGAAAAGAAGGACTAGGGATGACATGATAGCAGTGTTCCAATATCTCAAGGGCTGTCACAAAGAAGACGGAGTCAAGCTCTTCTCCAAAGCATCTGAGGGTAGAACAAGAAGCAATGGGTGGAAACTAATCAAGGAGAGAAGCAACATAGAACTAAGGAGAAATTTCCTTACAGTTAGAACAATTAATCAATGGAACAACTTGCCTCCAGAACTTGTGAATGCTCCAACACTGGAGGTTTTTAAGAAGTTGTTGGATAACCATTTGTATAGGATTTCCTGCCTAAGCAGGGGGTTGGACCAGAAGACCTCCAAGGTCCCTTCCAAAACTAATATTCTATTCTAAATTATCATTACTTGGACATGGCATTAGTAATAATCTGTTGCTCTTCCAGCTACACCCTGTAATCTCTTTGAAATTTCCCAGTCTCTTTATTTACTGTCTCTTCTTTGACTTCCTTCAACCTTGTCAAGCCCCATCATCTTTTTAGTGTTTATCTGTTCATATAACTCACAATATGAGTTTCTACCTACTGATCTTTACTTCAAGGAAGCAATTTGCCTTTATTTAGTCAGGATTGATTGATTATGTCATCTTGCAGTCCATTGTACTTTGTGTAGCCACCTTCAGATCTATAATTCAATCTTCTTTATCTCATACAGTACTTTTACAATGTCCAGTTTTCATAACTGTGTATTATCATTACAAATAGCATTGCTTTAAGTACTCTGATTTTTGTTGTGTTACAAATATCTTTATCGTCCCTCTAGCATTAATCTTATCTTTACTCTTCCAGCACACTTTTCATTTTTATTTATTATTGAGCTCAAGAAAACAAAATTATCTCCATTTTTGCTTCTGTAGTAATCCACACATTTGCATAAGTCTGAGCCTATTACTGATCAAATTATAACCGAGCACAAAGTGATGTCCTTTTTGAGTATTATTGCCACTCCATTTTCTTTATATATTATCATGACCTGAATGATACATTATGTAATCAAAATTCCACTCTGGCTATGTTATATCACCTCTAATTCATTCAATTTAGTATGGTACTTATGACAATGTCAAATTCAGCTCGTTTGTATATTCCATGTTTCAGTTCAGCGTGTCTTTGTATGACAAAAAAAGTACAAAAAAGTATTTTTTTAATACTGCCACCACAGTGATAGGCTCCCTTGCAGCTTTGATTTGGCCTTGTCATCACCTCCAGATCCATTTATGAAAATTGGATATTTTTGTCCAATAATTACAGGAGTACATTCTGACCTAGAAATCTGGCACCCAAACTTGTTTAAATATCCCAACCATGTCCATACTGTTTTCTTGACAACATTGCAAAAGGAGTTTGCCATTGTCATTTTCCTACTTTGATTTTGGAGTTCCTTCTTTAGATCTTCAAAGTCCCACCTCCCCTCATTCCTTTTATAAATTACCTTTAGCTTTAACCTTCCCTTTTGACTTTATAGGCAAAGGTGTCCATTACAAAAGATTATGTACCACTATAATTAATCCCAGAATCACCGAGACATTTGAGCTCTCCTACCATATGAAGATGACAGTCCTCTGAGAGGCAGAGATATATATATATATATGCTGGCATGGCTGGCTTCGGGGGTTTTCCCGTGTATATAGCATGGAGATGTTATTGCAACGTTTCGACAAGATCTCACTTGTCATCATCAGTCATCATCAGAAGCCTGCCTGATGATGACAAGTGAGATCTTGTCGAAACGTTGCAATAACATCTCCATGCTATATACACGGGAAAATCCCCGAAGTCAGCCATGCCAGCATACCTACACCCGTGAAAATCTACGAAAACACACACACACACACACACACACACACACACACATGTTTTCGTAGATTTTTGAACATTTTTGGAAAGGATTTAGATCTTACCATGGAGAACTCGGATACCAGAGTTAGAGGTATAAGTAGCTTGATAACACTATATTTACAGATTTAATTAAATCTGTCCTTTTGCCTTCAGTCAGATCCCAACTGTCCTAGTTTCCAAAACCAGATTATTCAAATCTACATTCCAGGCTAACTGTCTTAATGATGTCACAAGTTCCAGACTCAGCTTCCTTCAGGCTCTCACAGCACCGCTGGCAACTTGCAGGGGCTTAACTGTATCTATTAAGGGGAGGGAGAGTCTTTTTAACAGGCAGATGCTATTTGAAAATAAGCATTGTAAGGAAAGTCAAATGCTTTTGAATTACAGCCTTGCTTTTTGAAGAAAGGCAAAGGGAATCTGAGACTGAGTATATATCGAGCTGATTAGTTCCAACTTGCCTTTATACAATTTTGAAAAAAAAAGAGAAATAAGAAGCTAGCACCAGGTATTCCTCTTTCAGTCTGGAACATGATGTCATGGCACAGCGGAAAAAGTAGTTTAGAAAGGATCTGATCCAAGGGGCGATATTTGTTGACTCCACTCCCCAGTAAGAATGCAGTAGGCCTAATGTCAGATGTAGCTTTGGAAAACTGACATGTGTACAAAATCATCTGTGTGCCCTTTCCCTGCTTGTGTAGTCTGACACCAGCAATAATAATAAAAAAATGTCATCGATAGTTTTTAAGTCTCTGTCCTCCCTTTGTGATGTCCGTGGTTCAGGCACAGGAAATATGATTTCTCCAAAGCACTCTACTCTGTCTTTTAATTTTTCTGGTAACAGCATACCCCATGTGTCCTGCACATGGATGTTACAAAAAAGTTTCAAAGTTAAAGTTTATTTTTCCTTTCCAACATCACACAAGCTATCACATAGACATTTGAAAGCAGGCACATTAGTTGAGGCAAATAGAAGTAGTCAACAATAAAGGAAGTGGCTGTTGATAGCTGGACATTTATTTATTTATTTATTTATTTAAATTTATATCCCGCCCTTCTCTACAGAGGACCCAGGGCGGCGCACAGGAAATTAAAACATACAAAGTACAAAAGATAAATACGTAATTTAAAATATATATTAAACAGTCCTATCCTATGCTAAAAACCAAATTTTAAAATACCCAATTTAAAACTTCCTAAAAAGTCTCCATGGGAGGTTAGGCTAGGCCGGCTTGTTGGAACAGATATGTCTTTAGACATTGACGGAAGAGGCGGAGGTCGGTGATGGTGCGTAATTCAGGGGGTAGGTCATTCCAGAGGGCTGGGCCCGCCACAGAGAAGGCTCTTCCCCTGGGTGTCGCCAGTCGGCATTGTCCGGCCGACGGCACCCTGAGAAGGCCCTCTCTGTGGGAGTGTATCGGTCTAAGGGATGTATGGGGCAAGAGGTGGTCTCGCATATAACTAGGCCCCGAGCCATGGAGCGCTTTAAAGATGGTCGTCAAAACCTTGAAGCGCACCCGAAAGGCCACAGGAAACCAATGCAGCTCGCGCAGTATCGGTGTTATGTGGGAGCATCTAGTGGCTCCCATAATCACCCGCGTGGCTGCGTTTTGGACTAACTGTAGCTTTCGGGTGCACCTCAAGGGAAGCCCCATGTAGAGAGCATTACAGTAGTCGAGTCGGGACGTCACGAGAGCTTGAGTGATTGTGCGAAGGGCAGCCTGGTCCAGTAAGGGGCGCAATTGGTGCATCAGGCGTACCTGATGAAACGCCCCCCTGGCCACGGCTGCCACATGGTCCTCCATGGACAGCCGGGAATCCAGGAGGACACCCAAATTGCGCGCCCTCTCCACGGGGGCCAGTGTTTTGCCCCCAATGGCCAGAGTTGGAGTAATCTGGCTGAACCGGGGTGCCGGAAACCACAGCCACTCAGTCTTGGCAGGGTTGAGCTTGAGTTTGTTAACACCCATCCATTGTTGGTGTTCTTGCATGTATGGATTGGATATGCTAAATCCTTGTGCAGCTGGAGCAGGTCCCTACAGCTGAGGACCCAACAGACATATACAAGATTATTTTTTTAGTTGTCTGTGAAAAGAATTGATTGATGGAACAATTGGAAAGGATAGTTCAGAAATAAGCAAGGATAGCTGGACAGGAGTGCTGGGATTCCAAGCTTAGGAAAAAGTTATTTTCCATCTGTTTTTTTTTTTGTCCTTTGAGCTCACAAGGAAACCCAAGAAACGAAAATACTGAAATTTTTCTAAGTGACTGAAGATGTTAAATGTGGGATAAGAATAGTTGCGGGAGGGGGAAATGAGACAGTTAAGAAACTACCCATAAAATCCTATATAGAAAAGCCTGTATGGTAGTGTGTCTATAGTTTATTATGCATATTCAATAGATCAGAAAAAAGCACACCGTGTTAATTTAAAAACTCTAAAACAGCGATGGCGAACCTTTTTAGGCTTGCATGCCGTAAGAGGGGGGAGCATAGGGGGGGTCATGCCACACCCATAATGCAATGCCCCCCCCCATGTGCATGCATGCATGATAGGTCCTTCCCCCCATTTTTTACATGCTTTTTTCGTCCTCCCCAGGCTCCAGAGGCTTTATAGGAGCCTGGGGAGGGGGAAAACAGCCCCCCTGGAGACCCTCCGGAGGCTTCAGGAGCTTCCCTAAAGCCTCCGGAGGGCTGTTTTCGCCCTTCCCAGGCTCCTATAAAGCCTGGGGAGGGCGAAAAATGGCTTTAAAAATGGTTGAATCAGCTGGCCAACACGTACATGCACGCTGGCCAGCTGATAGGGCAACACCTTGCGTGCCCTGCCGAATGGCTACGCGTGCCACACCTATGGCACACATGCCACAGGTTCGCCATCACTGCTCTAAAACATCATTGTACTTTAGAGAACAGTCTGTATGTATCTGGAAAATTCCCTTTTCCTACACCTCAACTGGCTTGTGGAAGAAAGTGATTGGCTAATATTTCAGTGAATTAACACACATCATTGACTAGGCCAAATCACAGACTGTTTGTAAATTTGTAGTCCTTCTCAGCATAACATTAAAAACTCCTTTGGTGAGATGTGAGCAGCTTGACTGGAATCCACACTTATTCCTTAGCAACACTTTATCTTAACTGTTATGGCAACCAGAACATTCTGTCATCACAGTGTGGAACTTTTTTGACATCACTGCTGTGGCAGTTTAGGAGGGAATCAGGGGGCTGAGTTTGAGTGTGGATGCCCAGGTGTGTGTATTAAACCAGGGCAGCCGCTTTTAGGCCTTCTAGATGGGGCAAATAGGAGAATAGAGGCTGTTGCCTTAAAACCAGAGACCGACATACATTTCTTGCTGGGAATAGATCTACGATGGTAAGAAATTCTAATACATTACTGAGCTGAAGCCTGTGGAAAGAGAATACTTCATATCATTAAATAAAACATAAGAAACACTGTATTATACAAACAACACCCATTTGCAAAATTGACATAAACTCAAGGCAGGCAGGGTTGAAAACTTGTATGTCCCATTCAGATTGGTGGGAGGATTAAACCAATAGCGTAGTGAAATCATGGGTCTACAATGTGAATTGGCTGGATAGGTTTGACGTAGAGAACGCCACATATCTAAGGGCCCTGCTGAAAACAGACCAAAAGAAGGGATGCGTTTTCCTTTTAGAACTTCCTTTTTCTGTAGTTATGGGGTGGGAAATGAGAAGAAGGTAAGTAAAAGTAAAGGAGTCCCTGCAGATTTTACTCTGCTAGTCATTGCCGACTCTAGGGGGCAGTGGTCATCTCCATTTCAAGGTCATGGAGCCAGTGCTGTCCCAAGGTGTTTTTTCCATGATCATATGGCCAGCATAATATCACAGAGCACTGGGCATTCCCACTGAAGTGGTACCTATTTATCTACTTGCATTTGTATGCTTTCAAACTGCTAGGTTGGCAGGAGCTGCGGTGAAGATGGGAGCTCACCCAGTCATGTGGCACTCAGGTCTCGAACCAGGTCTGCTGGTTTTCCAGCCAACAAGTCCCCCCTTTAAAAAAAATCTTTTAAAGCAATTAATTAAGCCAGGAATTAAAGCAGCAATTCCAAATGCTCAATAGCTGTAGTTTGAGAATAACTCTTGTTAATAGTATCTTGGCCATGTTGGTTAACTCATCAGGGCCAAGGGGACAGATTATTGGGGAAAGTTTTCTTAATGACTTTTGTTGCACCCCCTTTGGCAATTACAACACATTCAGGGATAATCCCTATAAAAGAAGAGTACAGAATCTGTGATTTTCCAGAATTCAAACTCTCAGAAGCTTCAGCCAGCCGATCAATGAAGAAGCAGATAGGAAAACTCCACGTTTTTCATCCCTGCAGAAGATTTACATCTGGTATTCTATTAGGTTATATACAAGTTCTCCCTCACCATATCTGATCTGTTTCAGGAAATAGCCAGAGAACGCCATTCATCTTCTGATTTCTCCAACTTTGAGACAGAATCCGTGCACCACACAGACAAGGAGATTCAAGCAGATCTGGATCATACTAGCAATCTGGAAGGTTCTGAATATTTTTATCAAGGTGGCAATGTAGAATTCAAGGACATGCAGGCAGGAATTGAGTTTGCTGTGCAGATAACCCCAATTAAAGATTCCAAAAAGCATAAGGAAAACATGGTAAGTGAGAAGGAATGTGGCAGATGGATGGGAAGTGTTCATTTTGCCTTACTTTTTGCTCTTCCATTAGGCAATGGGCCATCCCTTCTGATAAAAACAGTCATAAAAGAGTAATATATTTGTAACTCAGAGGGTGAGTATCTCAGAGGGTGCCACAAAGAAGAGGGAGTCAAACTATTCTCCAAGGCACCTGGGGGCAGGACAAGAAGCAATGGATGGAAACTAATCAAGGATAGAAGCAACTTAGAACTAAGGAGAAATTTCCTGACAGTTAGAACAATTAACCTCTGGAACAGCTTGCCTCCAGAAGTTGTGAATGCCCCAACCCTGGAAGTCTTTAAGAAGATGTTAGCCATTTGTCTGAAATGGTATAAGGTTCCTGCCCACGCAGGGGGTTGGACTAGAAGACCTACAAGGTCCCTTCCAACTCTGCTATTGTATTATTGTATTATTGTATTATTGTAATAACGATCAGCTCTATGGATGAATGGCTGGCAGAGAGTTTCAGACTTTCTGTTCCTGAAATCCTTTGGGTCTTCATACTGTTCTCCTAGCTCTTCTTGAAGTAGTGGTTTGGTAGCTTCTATCAATTATGCCCATAATTGATAGAATTTCTATCAATTATGCCCATAACCTGGCATCCATCTCCTAACTTTGGCATGAGAAAGAAAGGTGATTAAAAGGTCAAAATACAAAAACGACAAGAAAGAAATCCTGAGCTACTCTTAGTTGGGCAACCTTTGCATGGATGATGAAATTCCAAAGATAAGAAGTTTAATTCAAACAAGTGCCAAACCAGTAATCAGCCAGGCCAGCTCAAGAAGATGAGAGGCTGTTGTACAGAAAAGTAGGCAGTGTACAAGTAATATCTTTTACAGTATTCTGGTCCCTCAAACATAGCAACAGGGACTCTTTATTTTTCCTATTTTGGAAAAATATCAGTTTCAGTTAATTAATTATTTTTAAATAACATAAGAATTCCTAGATATATAACAAAAATAAAAAAGAGGCATGGTGGCCTGGAGGTGGACATCTCACCTCACAATCAGGAGGCTGTGAGTTTGATCCTAGGTAGCGGCAGGTATTTCTCTCCTAGGTGCAAAGAAAAATATCTGCTGTGAACTCTGCATAGGCATCATGAGGGGCGTCTGGCCAGTAAATGCTCAGCTCCATTCAGTTGCCTCGACTCTACTCTGATGCAAGGGATTACAGGGTTGTTAAAAAGAAAAAAATATATATAGCAAAAATAGAAACATGAATAGCATAATCATGTGTAGACAATAATTAAACTCAAAACAATTAAACACAATTCCAGTTATTTCCTAAATGCTCTCTGGAAAGTCTGCTTCAAGCAGTGTCTGAAATGCTATCAGGCTAGATAAGCAGCTCAAATTCCAGTGAGAGCATATTCAACAAAATGCCTGGAAACATGGCTCCTGGGCCCCATCTGTCTTCATTTTAATCTAGTATTGATTTAGTAACACCTTCTCCTGGATGGAGCCTTTGGTCAATGAGATGTAATTCCTACAGACTACAGCCACACTGCCTTCCTACTCTCCAGCCCGACTTCGGCATCACTGAGAGAAGTCAGCTGCCTTCTCCTTTCTTAGCCAGGCCTTTGTAACCATTGGGCTACCCTTTCATAATGATCCTCCTGCCCCAGGTTAGCATTACTTTTACCCCAGAGAACAAAATAATGACATCTCTAAGGCTTCATTTAGGAACAAGGCATATCTGTTGGCAGTTCTTCCTTTGCACTTTCCTATAGTCTTTTTCCTACACTCTTCACTAGTTTACATTCAACATGTGTGAGATGGGTTTTTATGCTTCATGCTATTCCTTAAGATAAAATAGGAGCTAAAACAGCCAAGATAATAATAATAATAATAATTTTTAATTTGTTGACCGCTCCTCTCCCCACAGGGACTCGGAGCGGTGCACAGGGAAAACTAAAACAATAAATATACAAACACATTAAAAACAAATTAAACATATACCTGTGCTAAAATACCCCATTGAAATTCTAAAATTCCCAGTTAAAACAACTAAAACCCCATAGAGAGAGACTACCCTAGGCCGGCCAAGCAGAAAAGATGTGTTTTTAGTTTTAGAAGGAAGGAGCGGAAGTCCGTGGTCGTTCTAATGTCGGGGGGAAGGTCGTTCCAGAGGGCTGGGCCCGCCACAGAGAGAGCCCTTCCCCTGGGCGTTGCCCGCTGACAAAGTCTAGTGGACGGCACCCGGAGAAGTCCCTCTCTGTGGGAGCGAATCGGCCGTGAGGATGTATGAGGCAGGATCCGATCCCGCAGATAGCTAGGTCCCGAGCCATGGAGCGCTTTAAAAATGATGACTAATACCTTGAAGCGCACCCGGAAGACGACAGGCAGCCAGTGCAGCTCGCGCAGGAGCGGTGTTATGTGGGTAAACCTGGAGGTTCCCAGAATTGCCTGCGCGGCTGCGTTCTGGACCATCTGAAGTCTCCGGGTGCACCTCAAGGGAAGCCCCATGTAGAGAGAGTTACAATAGTCCAGTCGGGATGTCACGAGAGCATGAGTGACTGTGCGAAGGGCGTCCCGATTCAATAGGGGGCGCAACTGGCGAACCAGGCGAACCTGGTAAAACGCCCTCCTGGCCACGGCTGTCACTTGATCTTCCATGGACAGCCGGGCATCCAGGAGGACACCCAAGTTGCGCGCCCCATCCACAGGGGCAAGATGTTCGCCCCCTATGGCCAGCGATGGAGTCAGCTGGTTGAATCGGGCAGCCGGAAACCACAGCCACTCGGTCTTGGTCGGGTTGAGCCTGAGTCCGTTACTTCCCATCCAGATCCGCACGGCTTCCAGGCACTGGCACATCACCGCTACGGCATCGTTGGGGTGGTTTGGGGTAGATATATACAGCTGTGTGTCATCAGCGTAGAGGTGGTACTCTACCCCAAAACCACGGATGATCTCACCCAGCGGCTTCATATATGTGTTGAACAGGAGAGGCGAGAGGACCGACCCCTGAGGCACCCCACATGTGAGGGGTCTCGCGGTCGACCTCTGCTCTCCTGTCAACACAAATTGCGATCGGCCAGAGAGGTAGGAGGAGAACCACCGTAAAACTGTGCCTCCCACCCCCAACCCCCCCAGCCGATGCAATAGGATACCATGGTCGATGGTATCGAAAGCCGCCGAGAGGTCTAATAGGACCAGGATGGAGGAACAACCCCCATCTCTGGCCCTCCAGAGATCATCGACCAACGCGACCAATGCCGTCTCGGTGCTATGCCCGGGCCGAAAGCCGGACTGGCGCGGGTCTAGATAATCAACTTCCTCCAGGTGACCGGGAAACTGTTGTGCCACCACACTCTCAACAACCTTCGCCAAGAAGGGAAGGTTGGAGACTGGACGATAGTTGGTTAATAAAGCTGGATCCAAAGAGGGCTTCTTAAGGAGGGGCCTCACCATAGCCTCTTTTAGGGAAGCAGGCAAGGAACCCTCACTTAAGGATGCGTTGACAACCTCTTGGAGCCAGCCTCGTGTCACCTCCCAGGATGCCAGTACAAGCCAGGAGGGACACGGGTCCAATAAACATGTGGTGGCTCGCAGTCGCCCACGTAACCTGTCCATATCCTCGGAAGTAACGGAGTCAAACTCCTCCCAAACAAGATCTGTCTCGTGACATCCCACTGGGCCATCAATGGGGGCTAACTCGTTCTGTATCTGAGCGATTTTCTCCTGCAGAAAAGTCACAAATTCCTCTGCTCAACCCTGTAACGGGGCTTCCCGCACCCTCTGTTGAAGGAGGGAGCGGGTCACCCTAAACAGGGCGGCAGGGCGGTTTTCTGCGGATGCTATGAGGGTGGCACAATGATGACGTTTGGCCACTCTCAGCGCCACAATGTAAGTCCGTAAATGGGCTCTTACTTGTGTCCGGTCAGATTCAAAACGGGTAGACCTCCATCTTCTCTCTAGGCATCTCTTGTGGCGTTTCATCACCCTCAGCTCCTCGGTAAACCAAGGAGCCAGGGTGGCTTGCCGCCGCAAGAGAGGCCGCAAGGGCGCGACCCGATCCAAGGCTCCCGTGGTCGCAGTATGTTCCATGTATATTTCTAAATAAGTGTAATGTCAGGTCTACTGATGACAATAAGTAGGGTTAAGCTTTGTGGCCATGAAGTATGTACCTTTCTTTATAGAAGCCCTCACTGAATAGACTGAGTCATGCGATCAAGCAAAGATGCATGATGGTGTTATACATTCATAAAAATAATAAACATCCTCCCAAGAGAGAATGTTTTAGTATTTTCCTATATTATGTTTTCATTTATAAAGGAATTATTCTCCCATTCCAGGAGGTGGGACTTACTCCCACAGTAATTAATAATAGATGCATCTTTAGAAGTAGATTAGGCAATGCATCAACTATTTCATATTGCTAGCTGGGCTTTTTCTTTTAAAACCAGCAAAAGACAGCAAAACCCCCTAATGTTCATTCAATACAAGGTGATCTCACCTGCTTCTCGTAGCAATGGAATAAAAAGGCGTGTTGAGGTAAACTTCCTTTTTGCTTCCAGTTGCCGGAAAATGACTCACTATTCCTGGAAAGCTACCTTATCCCAGCCACTGGAAGTATCCGGTCAGGCCAATGAGCTCTGCTTGCACTTTTGACAGAGACGTTTGGTCAGCTTATGAGCAAAAAGAAAACATGGATGAAACTGACCTTCATGTAATTCTGCAGATCCTTTCTTTAATTTTTGTGGCTGAATACTATGGGTAAAACAAAGACTAAAGTCATACTTTTAAATTTCAGGATGCCGCAAGGGAGACTCCGGGTTCTTCCTACTTTCCTGATGATATGACAGAAATCTTAGATAACAAGAGTCAAGCAGAGCAGATGGTAATCACCACACAAAGAGGGGGCAATGCTCTGCCACCAGAAATATACCCCAGAATAGGTGAGGCCAACAGTTTGGAAAGAATGGGTCAGCTGAACAGAAGGCAGATCACAACCACTGATCTTGACCTGGAGAAGATGAGGTTGGATGGTGCCATGGTTAGGCTAAAATACAGGCATGAAGATAATGAAAAGCGACGCCTGCATGAGGAAAAAATGGAACAGCTACGCCAAAAGGCCTCCTCTCAATCAGTAAGTGGGAAGGCATAGCAGGCAAATAAGAAAACCTTTTAATAAAAGCCAAAAGCAGATTGTGCACTGGCTCGTCTAATAGACTCTTAGCCATTGTTACCTTCCTGGTATTGAGCTATAAAAATGGTCAACAGCTTAGTTCCATACTAAAACCTACGTTTACAAATCTAGTGTTGTCACTGTTTATTATCTAAATAATGATACAGCTTTCTTTAATGTATCTACCTCTTTCAAAACCATCACAACTGGAAGCCACCAGCTTTGGGAAGGCTGCTGTTAAGAATTCTGCAATTTCTCAGGAAAGGGGATTGATAATCAAAGCAATTCCAGTTTCTATGTTACAGGCAGCCTCAAGAAATGTCCAGCTTAAATTTTCAGAAACCATGAAAACCAAGGAAAGGGGAACTAGACTGGTGTTACTGATTTTTGATGGGTTCCATCGCCATGTTCCCATGGAGTTTTCTCTTTGGTAGAGGCTATCTTGCGGTTATCCCACTTTGGAAAGAACAGAAGAATTCTGCTGAGGAGGGCTGTCCCTATTCTTCTGTGCTTTCTCACCTTGGAGTGACTGAACTGCAAAGATAATGAAGGGGAATGGCTGAGATGCCCAAATCCCAAGGCTAGCTGATACAATTTTTATGGTTATTAAAGCTACTGCTTGCAATTTGAGAAGGCAAACAGAGGCAGATGTGCATCCTTCTAAAGGGCAGAGGATGCCAAGATTGTTTTAAAAAGGAAGGGAGTAAATAAAGGAGGCAAATATTGCAGATGAAAGCGAAGAAATAGTATCACAATCAGTGTCTGATCACATGAGATGCTGCAGTACATTAATTTTACTTAGTTTAGTCAAAATATTTCTATGCGGCTTTTTTCTGCAAAGCTTATCAGGCAAATGATATATAGGGGAAATCTTGGGAAGATTACCCTTGGGTCTATTATTTTGACATCTTTGAGGTCTTAAATATTTCAGCCAGAGAAAGAGACAATTTGTAGAAAAAGAGCCTAGCAGTGGGTAGACTAAACATGCTCATTTATACACATGACAAATATCAGGTGTAGTTTAACCCCCCAGGTACACTGTGCTACACATTAGGGAATTAGATATTTACAAATTGTGTTGCTCACTTTTTTGAATTTTGCCTCATCCGCATGGGCCTGTTAACAACTTCATCATGTTCCTTTGTTTCTTTTTTGTTCCTTTCACCTACAGATTGGACAACAGCTCCATGAATTATTCCAGCCCCAGAACCAGTATGCCCTATTTTTTTTCTGTTTCATCTTTATCCATGTTATTTACACAGCAAGGGAACTGGTTTTCTATTTTATTACAAAGCATCACATATTCTGCTATGCCATTTTGCTGTATCTTGGTTTCTTGAAGATTCTCATGGATTACAAACAGAGAAAAAAACAACCTTGCAACAGCAACAGACTCTAAGCAACAGAAACAAGAGGAAAATGGCTCCCTGAAGTTTATGTATCTCATTCTTTGCCCCTACTCTTTAAAGTTTCCTAGTGTGCTCAATGAATGCAGGATTTGGTTTGGCTGTTGAAGGATTTGATGGCATCCTCTTTCTTGAATGTTTTGTCCCCCTCCCCCGTTTTAAGGATTTTTAAGAGCTGCCCTCCATCTGAGCATTCAGTCTTGAATATTAATAAATTGACATGGAATTTTAAAAAAAAAATTGTGCATACACATTGATGCTTTGAGAAAGAAGTATTGGAAATAGAACTATTTTTAAAGTGGACCATCAAGGCAGTGGTGGGAGTCAATTTTTTTTTACTATCGGTCCTGTGGGCGTGACTTGGTGGGCATGGCGGGGGAAGGATACTGTAAAATCTCCATTCCCTCCTGATCAGCTAGGACTCAGGAGGCAGAGAATAGATGGGGTGGGGCCAGTCAGAAGTAGTATTTATTGGTTCTCCAAACTACTCAAAATTTCCGTTACCGGTTCCGCAGAACCTGCTGACTCAAGCTGATCTATATTAAACATTAAATTTCAAATGAAATTTAACCATACAAAATGCACTTGCATTAGTAGAATGGAACTGAAGAACAACTACATTAGAAAAGGCATCTAAAGTCCTCCAGATGTTTGGAATTCTGCTCCCACCAATCCAAGGCACCGCAGTCTGAAATATTTGAGTGGAATCAATTGGCCTAGGGATGTACTCTTTAGTATAAATATCCCAAAATATTTTGCTGCCTGTTGCACTGTAGCAATTGGTGCCCTTGCACCATACCTCAAGTGTATAATACCCTAAGCCAGGGATCTGCAAAGTCAGCTCTTTTAAGACTGGTGGACTTCAACTCCCAGAATTCCCCAGCCAGCTATGCTGGCTGGGGAATTCTGGGAGTTGAAGTCCACCAGTCTTAAAAGAGCCGACTTTGCAGACCCCTGCCCTAAGCCAATAATTAAAAAATATAAATGTGACATGGTACCTAATAACTTGCAAGTGTATCGTGACTCTGCAAATTTGTGGCTGAGACACTTTCTAATGGAAAGCCAAAACCTTGAGCTGCTCTTCCTCATTTTCACCCACAACATCATTTTCCTCTCCACATAATAGCTTTCACGTTGCTTCTGCCTCAGAATAAAACTGCCCTCCTGACAAAACTCAACATGTAAAAATTTGCACTTAATGGACTATGGAGAATATTGGGGGAGAGATGAGAGCGCTCAACCCTGAGCTCAACCTACCTTGTAGGGGGTTCAGGACTCCAAGGGAAAATACCACTTTTGTGTCAATGGAGGTTACATCATGAAGATATATGTCCCCTACCAATAGTGAAACATCTTCATGTTTCACCCAAGAATATATCCTGATAGAGCACGGGTGTCAAACTCGTGGTGTTACGTTGCCATCACATGACATACCAGGACATTTCCTCCCTTTGTGGAGCTGGAGTGGGTGTGGCTGGTGCATGATAACCTTAGGCCAAGGGTCTCCAACCTTTGCAACTTTAAGTCTGAAGGACTTCAGCTCCCAAAATTCTCCAGCCAGCAAAGCTGAGTGAGTCTGCTAACGAGCACAGCGCAAAAAAAGGAACACTTTGCAGCCTTCCAAATCTGTAAAGGTAAGTAGAACAGTGAAAGGGGTGGATCTGCTATGCCACATGATTTATATTAGCTAGAAAGGCAATCTGAAGATTCTAGTTAACGACCATCTTTAAAGCGCTCTATGGCTCGGGGCCTAGTTATATGCGAGACCGTCTCCTGCCCCATACATCCCTCCGGCCGATCCGCGCCCACAGAGAGGGCCTTCTCAGGGTGCCGTTGGCCGGGCAATGCCGACTGGCGACACCTAGGGGAAGAGCCTTCTCTGTGGTGGGCCCTGCCCTTTGGAACGACTTACCCCCTGAACTTCGTACCATCTCGGACCTCCGCCTCTTCCGCCAGTGTCTAAAGACACATCTCTTTCAGCAAGCCGGCCTAGCCTAACCTCCCGTTGGGGCTATTTTAGATAGTTTTAAACTGGGGATTTTAATTTATATTTTAGCATAGGACTGTAATTTAATGTTTAAATTCTGTATTTTATTGTTTTATATGTTTTTTAAATTCCTGTGCGCCGCCCTGGGTCCTTCGTGGAGAAGGGCGGGATATAAATTTAATTTAAAAAAAAAAAATCGCACGTCACAGCTGATCATCGGCCAGCTGATTGTCGGAAATACATAGTATTTTTTTTACTACTGGTTCAGGTGAACTGGTTTGAACCAGTGGCATTTCACCCCTGGACACAAGGTTTTTGGATTATCAGTTCCTTTGGCAATCTAATTCTATAGAACAAACTTCAGCTGATTTTGCATAACATGCTTGACTGAAATGTAGTTGGTTCACTCGTGGCTCAGTGGATTGACTGTAGCCAACAGGTGTGGTTGGATGCAGAGGTGGTATTCAGCCGATTCTCTCCAGTTCGGGTGAACCAGTGGCGGCTGCTGCAGGAGGCTCCACCTACCCGCCCTGATGTAATGCGCAACCTTCTGCGCATGTGCTCACATTTGCGAACCAGGGAAGGTAGGGAAGGTAAGTGGATCCCACCGCTGGTTGGATGATATAGTGCAGGGGTCTCCAATCTTTGCAACTTTAAGTCTGAAGGACTTCAGCTCCCAGAATTCTGGGAGCTGAAGTCCTTTAGACTTAAAGTTGCAAAGGTTGGAGACCCCTGATATAGTGCATTATATCAACAAAGGCAATTGGACTAATAAAGTAACAGTAAATGTAGCCTCTTTGCAAATGCCTCACTGACCTCGATAACTCTGGTAAAACAAGATCAGGAATACTTGCATACATAAATGTCTTCAATATAGAAGCACACACAGAAGCAGATTTAAAGATGATCATCAGAGGAAGTCTGCCGGCCAAAGTATCATTGGGTAGGAGCTTTACATCGTTTTAAAGGAACCCCACCCCCTTTCGAGTCAAAGGCTTCAGAGCGGCAGCTAGTTGAAAGAATAAGAAGAGGAAAAAAGAAAAGCCGTTGGCTGTGTTGCATTGCCCAATGACATGAATAGAAGCTGTTATTCAAAGAAGCAAAAGCTACTGCTGGAAGCTTATTGCAGTCTCCAGAGAGATCTTCAGAATGAAAAATGCAAAGGTAAGAGGGCAGCATTCTTGGAAAAACTACTTTGGTCATCCCTCTTTTAAAGATAGAATGAGGGTACTGTCTTTGCTAAGAGATGAGCTGAATTCAAATCTTGCTTTTCTCTTGAATTCTCCAGCTGCCTTTGATGAGGGACTATTTTCTCAGCATAGCCCTTATAGGACAATTGTGATTAGAAAAATTATAACAGCTGTAATGATTGTTCTAATAAATATAATGGTTATGATACATTAGATATGAAGCCACTTTGAAAGCGGTTGTTAAAGAAGTCTTTTTTGTCACTATTATTACTAAGGATATATAATCTACATTTCTCCCTCTCTGTTATTTGATTAATGGAAGCCATGTTTCTCCTTGTTTCACAGTCAGAACAATAGGCCATCATAGCAGAACAGGAGACAAATTGTGAGCAAATGAAGGATTTTTCTTAAAAAAATCAAACAATAGGGAAAGCTTTACCTGTTGGTTTTCCATATAATAAAAGTAGAGCACATTTGTCCTCAAAAATTTGGTTATCTGACAAATGGTGCTTTTTGCCCCAGAGCTGTCTTTGTGTGACCTCTTCTGGTACTGAAGGTTTATTACAATAGCAGCACATAGACATTGGGGAAGTCTTTCAATTTGCAAATGAACATGTAAATAAAGTGATGTTTGTTTGTTCCTTGTTTGTTTGTTTGTTTGTTACTTGTCTTCCATGTTTCAAGGATATATATATATATATAAATATATATGTTAGTTTTATGAGCTGATCAATAAATTAAATTAGAGAGAGACCACGATAGATCTATTTCGAGCTTATTAGCTCTCATCAGCTGGCCATACTCCTTACTGGGATTTGAACTGGGGCTATGTTGCATGCAAGGCTAGAAGCCTAGCACTTAAGCCAAGCCAGTTCCCCTTATTGCATCAGCTTAGACAGGGTATATTAGTATAAGTCAGGGGTCTGCAAAGTCGGCTCTTTTAAGACTGGTGGACTTCAACTCCCAGAATTACCCAGCCAGCTATGCTGGCTGGGGAACTCTGGGAGTTGAAGTCCACCAGTCGTAAAAGAGCCGACTTTGTAGACCCCTGGTATAGGTAATTACCTATATAAATATGTGTGTGTGTGTGTGTGTGTGTGTGTGTGTGTGTATTACATTTTTGAGCTGATCAATAAATAAGTCAGGGAGACTAGGATAGATCTATTTCAAGCTTTTTAGCTCTCATCAGCTAGCCATACCCTTACTGGGATTCGAACCAGGGCTGTATTACATGCCAGGCGAGAGCCTTGCAATTAAGCCAGCTAGGTTCTGTTTTTGTCAGCTGGGACAGGAGGATAGTTATATATAATTGTTTCCACAACACCCTGTTATATGTAACACACATATAAAAAAATTACACGACGGAATTCTTGGCTTTCTGTCTAGATGGTCTCTGGTGATGAGCCGAAAGGCAGAAAAGGAAAAGCAGTGTGCTTCCTCCCTTAATTCGGGCCTTAACAGGGTGTTGTGGAAACAAATATATATATATATATATATATATATATATATATATATATATATATATATATATATATATATATATATATATATATATATATATATATATATATATATATATATATATATATATGTTTTTGTAGATTTTCACGGGTGTAGGTATGCTGGTATTGCCATCCTCGGGTGTTTTCCCGTGTATATAGCATGAAATTTTTATTGCAACGTTTCGGCAAGATCTCACTTGCCATCCTCAGGCTTCGGTCTGTGACTGTGACTGCAAAGGCGTCGCCCTTCCTTAAATCTTGGTGGCGGGTGGTGGTGGTGGAGTGCTGACTATTGTTATGAGTGGGTTGATTGGCTGTGCAGCTGTATCATGATTGGTAGATTGATGCTGATTGGTCTTATTTGTATGTTTCTCCTTATTTTGAATTTCAATGGCTAGAAATTCAAATTGTGTGCATTTGTACTGATAGATAAATTATCTATCAGTACAAATGCACACAAAATCGTTTTGTGAAAGGCTCCTAAGTTGGAGCTGCAAGGCAAAATGGGTAGCAGAAAGCTCCCTTCCTCCCATATTTGGGCATACCAGGTGCTCTGACATAAACATTGACTTATTTCCCTGGCTCAGCTGATAAGGGAGTAGAACTCATGGCTGAATGGTCAAGGCTGCTGCCTGACATGCAAACGGCCTGAGTTTGAATCCCAGTAAGGGTATAGCTATCTGATGAGAGCTAAACAGCTCGAAATAGATCTATCATAGTCTTTATTTATTTATTTATTTATCTATCAGTACAAATGCACATATATACATATATAAAACACACATATATAAAAAAAGTACACAATGGAACTCATAGCTTTCTGTCTAGACTCTAGATGGTCTCTGGTGATGAGCCGAACAGCAGAAAAGGTAAGCAGTATGCTTCCTACCTTAATTGGGGCTTAACAGGGTGTTGTGACACAACCATATACTTATCCTCCTGTCTCAGCTGATCAGGAAGAGAACCTGGTGGCTTAGTGGGTAAGGCTTCTGCCTAACATGTAATACGGCCCTGGTTCAAATCCCAGTAAGGGTATGGCTAGCTGAAGAGAGCTAAAAAGCTTGAAATAGATCTATCCTAGTCTCCCTGATTTATTTACTGATCAGCTCAAAAACCTAACATATATATATTCCTCAGGCAATTTGCAATGTCAGCCTCTCAAACTGTCATTCTCTGGGTGCATTGTGAACCTCTCACAATCATATGGGTATGTCTAGTTTGATGAAGAGAAGGACCAGGGGAGACATGATAGCAGTGTTCCAATATCTCAGAGGGTGTCACAAAGAAGAGGGAGTCAAACTATTCTCCAAGGCACCTGCGGGCAGGACAAGAAGCAATGGGTGGAAACTAATCAAGGAGAGAAGCAACTTAGAACTAAGGATAAATTTCCTGACAGTTAGAACAATTAACCTCTGGAACAGCTTGCCTCCAGAAGTTGTGAATGCCCCAACCCTGGAAGTCTTTAAAAAGATGTTAGATAGCTATTTGTCTGAAATGGTATAAGGTTCCTGCCCACGCAGGGGGTTGGACTAGAAGACCTACAAGGTCCCTTCCAACTCTGCTATTGTATTGTATTGTATATCAGCAGTCATATCAGTATGGTCATTTTAATCCTAAAATATCGGAAGGATGCCAGTATTATTTCCATTTTGACATATAGATAGTGTGTTTAGATCAGGGATGGGCAGTTGGCTCAGGAATTCTGGGAGTTGAAGTCCAGAAGTCGTTGAGGTGCCATAGCTGCCCACAGTCTGGTTTGGATTGTACTTTCATAAACCCATAAACAAATGACATGAAGTTGAGCCAGAAAAGTATGAGAAGATCCCATCTTTTTTGCCTCCCCTTTAATAATCATTTGTGTTAGAAAATTGGCCTTGGTTGTAGTAAATCATTTTAAAAAAACGTGTTTGGCATTTAAATAGGGAAAAAAACCTTGCCTTGATTATTTTTTCTTGAAATTGGAATATTTGGAGGTACATAAGCAGCATAACCTGTTGTGATTGGCTATTGCTGTTAGTTCAATAACTAAAAAATACATCTTGTTAACTATATAATGATTTTACTTGGCTGGTTATATACTGGCAAGGTTAGCTTTGAATCAAGCTTTGTTAACAAATGGATAGTGGACCAGAGGAATGCTGTCGATATAATTTACTTGGACTTCAGTAAGGCATTTGACAAGGTAGACCATAACCTACTATTAGATAAAGTAGAAAAATGTGGGTTAGACAGCATCACCACCAAATGGATTCGCAACTGGCTGACCAACCGCACTCAACGTGTAGTCTTCCATGGAACGGCATCTACATGGAGGGAAGTATGCAGTGGAGTCCCCCAAGGCTCTGTTTTAGGCCCAGTACTCTTCAACATCTTCATCAATGATTTGGATGAGGGGATTAATGGGGAACTCATCAAATTTGCAGATGACACCAAGCTGGCAGGAATAGCCAACACTCCAGAAGATAGGCTTAAGATACAGAACGATCTTGACAAACTTGAACATTGGGCACTATCTAAAAAAATGAAAGTCAATGGTGAAAAAAGTAAGGTTCTACATTTAGGCAAGAAAAACAAAATGCACAAGTACAGTATAAGTGGTACCTTGCTCAATAGTAGCAACTGTGAGAGGGATCTTGGAATCCTAATGGACAACCATTTAAATATGAGCCAGCAGTGTGCAGCAGCTGCCAAAAAAGCCAACATAGTTCTAGGCTGCATAAACAGAGGGATAGAATCAAAATCACATGAAGTGTTAATACCACACCTGGAATACTGCATTCAGTTTTGGTCACCACGATGTAGAAAAGACATGGAGACTCTGGAAAGAGTGCAGAGAAGAGCAACCAAGATGATTAGGGGACTGGAGGCTAAAACATATGAAGAACGGTTGCAGGAACTGGGTATGTCTAGTTTAATGAAAAGAAGGACCAGGGGAGACATGATAGCAATGTTCCGATATCTCAGAGGGTGCCACAAAGAAGAGGGAGTCAAACTATTCTCCAAGGCACCTGGGGACAGGACAAGAAGCAATGGGTGGGAAACTAATCAAGGAGAGAAGCAACTTAGAACTAAGGAGAAATTTCCTGACAGAACAATTAACCAGTGGAACAGCTTGCCTCCAGAAGTTGTGAATGCCCCAACCCTGGAAGTCTTTAAGAAGATGTTGGCTAGCCATTTGTCTGAAATGGTATAAGCTTCCTGCCTATGCAGGGGGTTGGACTAGAAGACCTACAAGGTCCCTTCCAACTCTGCTATTGTATTGTATTGTATTAATTAAGCCAATCAGGCAGTATTCTAAACAGATGCATTAGTGAGACAGTAGCACTGGGTACAATGGACAATCTTGAGTGAATGTATGGCAATTGTACCATGCCTTAAATAGCATGGAAATCTGAGCAGGTTAAGAGGAGCTGCCTTACTCAGAATCAGAGCGGTAGTAAATTTAGTTCAGAATTGTCAACAGTGTCAATAAGAAGGTACACCAGCTCTGCCTTGGGATCCAAGACTGAACTTGGGATCCTGAGCACACCAACCATGTTCTTCATCACTGTGTATGACCATCCTTTCTTTCTGTAATGGTTCCCTATTCTCCTTAAATAAAATACTGGAAATATAGTGCCCTTAAATGTAAGGTCCTTACATTCCCAGCCAACATATCCAACAAACATGTGAAGTGAGAATTTTGTGAATTAAGGTCCCAGAAGATTGGAGTGCACCAGATGGGGAAAAAAGAAGACTATTTATTTGATGAAATGATAAGATAAGAGATCTGGCCATTGATTAGCTGATCAATTGATCAATCAGTGACAGGTCACTTGTTTCAAGGTATTATTGGATATTAGTGAACTATGTTAAATGAAATGCTGAATATATGTCAAGGGTACAATTTCCTAGGCTCTCAAATAGTCTCATTGCTTCAATTAATTGAGTTAATTAATTATCTAACCTTAACCCTAACCTTAATGATGATAGGAATTGCTCCTTTGATTTTTAAGGAAAAGTTTGATTGGCAGAAATTGATTTATGAAAATTTTCAAGGTCAGAAACTACATAATTAGCTACTGTGGTTTTGGGTGATATTGTTATTAAAAGAATGTCAAGACACATCCACAAATTTCAACGTTATCACCTGTACTTTGGCACTACAATTTGCCCTGCTCAAGGTTTGACAATCCTTATTTTCTCTACCACTTATTCTTGGAATCATCTCTTAATGAGATGTCTACCATTAAAAAATATGCTTTAGTATGAACTTTCTCTGGGTTTCAGGAATTAAATCTTGGAGGAAAACTAAGGATTACTTAGATATTAATTTCTATTCTGATGTAAGTTGACAGAATCAAATATTTTATGTTATGTCTTTGAATCACATTAAATTGTTCTCAAAAACAGCTTTCTTTACTGTATATTAAAAAATATATACAGGTTTGTTCACTGATCTATTGATAGGGATGATGGAACCTGTAATCTAAAACACCTAGAGAAGTTGAAGAGAGTTGCTATAATGTTTGATCTATGAAAACAATTATATGGTTGGCATATAATTAAAACAATGTACATTTTTAACACCAACAAGAAAGAATAAGCATATTCCTATAAAGATGTTTCTCTTATGGAAGACAGAATCTTCACATGGGATCCAGAAGCCTCTTACTTTTTCACACAAAGTGATTTTGAGCAAATGCAGCATTTTACTTGGAAGTCATTTTGTACTTTTCCATGCACCACCTTATTCCGTAGCTTCCAACTTTGTGTAAAAGAAACATGGTGCAGCGAACAAATTTGTGACTGGGCTGCACAAATGTCTTCCTTACTCAGGCAAGATGCTTCCATCCCAGTACTGATTATCCAAAGATGAGTACAAATAAGAATTTAGTATCATTCCTGGACTTTTTACTGACATTTCCTGACAATATGAAAGCCAGCAGGTGTGTGTGTCATAACAGCTTTCAGAATTTTTTTTAGGAGTGGGTGAGAATACTTTTATGAAAAAGCTGTTTTCCAAAAGGGCATCTATCTTGGTATCCATCATATCAAGGTTTTACCTCCACTTCTTAGTTATTGAATAATCAATACAAAGAATCAGGAGTTGATGTGCATGTTCCAATGAGTCTCCAAATCAAATCCAAAACCAACTGAACCACCAGGCTTAGGGTCTGTCTAAGAAGTCGTCTTGCATGCTAGTTGTCAAGTGACATGTGTGAACCAAGTATTCAAAGAGAGAGCTTCCAAACTAACTCTATATGGAACTTCTGCTCAAGTAACGGAAATCAAGTTTCCAATAAGCTTCTTCAGAATGCAGAACTTTTGAGGGAAACTAGTAAATAACCAGTTCACCACAAGGGGGCGGTCTTTTCCACAAATCAAACACATCCATAATAGCTTTAGATACAATACAATACAATAGCAGAGTTGGAAGGGACCTTGTAGGTCTTCTAGTCCAACCCCCTGCATGGGCAGGAATCTTATACCATTTCAGACAAATGGCTGTCTAACATCTTTTTAAAGACTTCCAGGGTTGGGGCATTCACAACTGCTGGAGGCAAGCTGTTCCAGAGGTTAATTGTTCTTACTGTTAGGAAATTTCTCCTTAGTTCTAAGTTGCTTCTCTCCTTGGTTAGTTTCCACCCATTGCTCCTTGTCCTGCCCCCAGGTGTCTTGGAGAAAAGTTTGACTCCCTCTTCTTTGTGGCACCCTCTGAGATATCGGAACACTGCTATCATGTCTCCCCTGGTCCTTCTCTTCATCAAACTAGACATACCCAGTTCCTGCAGCCGTTCTTCATATGTCTTAGTCTCCAGTCCTCTAATCATCTTGGTTGCTCTTCTTTGCACTCTTTCCAGAGTCTCCACGTCTTTTCTACATCGTGGCGACCAAAACTGTATGCAGTATTCCAAGTGTGGCCTTACCAAGGCACTATACAGTGGCATTAACACTTCACGCGATCTAGATTCTATCCCTCTGTTGATGCAGCCTAGAACTGTGTTGGCTTTTTTGGCAGCTGCTGCACACTGCTGGCTCATATTTAAATGGTTGTCCACTAGGATTCCGAGATCCCTCTCACAGTTGCTACTATTGAGCAAGGTACCACCTATACTGTACTTGTGCATTTGGTTTTTCTTGCCTATATGTAGGACCTTACTTTTTTCACAATTGAATTTCATTTTATTAGACAGTGCCCAATGTTCAAGTTTGTCTAGATCCTTCTGTATCTTAAGCCTATCTTCTGGAGTGTTGGCTATTCCTGCCAGCTTGGTGTCGTCTGCGAATTTGATGAGTTCCCCATTTATCCCCTCATCCAAATCGTTGATGAAGATGTTAAAGAGTACTGGGCCTAAAACAGAGCCTTGGGGGACTCCACTGCATACTTCCTTCCATGTAGATGCAGTTCCATTGAGGACTACACGTTGAGTGCGGTTGGTCAGCCAGTTACGAATCCATTTGGTGGTGGTGCTGTCTAACCCACAATTTTCTACTTTATCTAATAGTAGGTTATGGTCTACTTTATCAAATGCCTTACTGAAGTCCAGGTAAATTATATCAACAGCATTCCTCTGGTCCACTGATTTTGTTACTTTGTCAAAGAATGCAATTAGATTCGTCTGGCATGATCTGTTTTTGACAAACCCATGTTGGCTTTTGGCTATTACTTTGTTTGCTTCTAGGTGTTCACTTATTTGTTGTTTAATTATCTTTTCCAGAATCTTTCCTGGTATTGAGGTCAGGCTGATGGGTCTATAGTTTCCTGGATCTGTTTTTTTTCCTTTTTTGAAGATGGGAACCACATCTGCTCTTTTCCAGTCTTCTGGCAGTTCCCCGGTGCTCCAGGATCTCTGAAAGATATAGTTCAGTGGTTCTGAGATCTCGTCTGCCAGTTCCTTCAGAACCCTGGGGTGTAATCCATCCGGTCCTGGTGATTTGAACTCGTCCAGGGCAGACAGGTGCTCACTTACCATTTTCTTCTCTATTTCAACTTGTGTTCCTAATCTGATATTTGTGGTGCTGTTTTTGATTGATTGGACTGTTTTATCCCTTTGTGTAAAGACAGATGCAAAAAAAGAGTTAAATAGTTCTGCTTTCTCCCTGTTGCTTATCATCTTCTTGCCATTTTCTCCCAGCAGTGGACCAATTGTTTCCTTAACTTTTTTCTTATTTTTAACATGTTGGAAGAAGCTTTTTTTGTTATTTTTTACTTTTTTGGCAAGCCTTTCTTCATTGTGAGCCTTAGCTTTCCTCACTTCATCTTTACAGGCTCGGGCTATTTGCTGATATTTTGCCTTGGTTATGTCCCCCTTTTTCCACTTTTTATATTTATCCTTTTTGTCTTTCAATTTGTCAGAGAGTTCTTTATGCAGCCATGCTGGTTTCTTTTGGGAACTGTTATTTTTCTTCTTCATTGGTATTGCGCTGGACTGGGCTTTTATAATCTCATTTTTCAAAATTTCCCAAGCTTCTTGAGTTGTTTTCCCCTTGAGGATTCTCATCCATGGAATCCTTCCCAAGCTCTCTCTGAGTTTGTTGAAATTAGCTCTCTTGAAGTCTAAGACTCTAGTTTGACTTTGTTCAACTACTTTTGTTTGCATAATGTTGAATTCCAGTATTTCATGATCGCTTGCCCCCAAAGTTCCTGTAGCTTCTACACCTTCTATCATTTCCTCTCTGTTAGTGAGAATTAAGTCCAATATTGCTGATCCCCTTGTTCCCTTCTCTACCTTTTGGGAAACAAAGTTGTCTGCTAGGTTTGTTAGGAACCTGTTGGATCTTCCACTTGGTGCAGAGTTTGTTTCCCAATTGATGTCAGGGTAGTTAAAATCTCCCATTACTATTGCAGTGTGCTTCCTACATACCTTAGTTAGCTGGTTAGCAAAAAGTACATCCACTTCCTCTGCTTGGTTGGGTGGCCTGTAGTATAGACCTATGACAATATCATTCCCCCCCCAACCTTTAATATTGACCCAAATACATTCAAGATAGTTCTCATCATTGTTGTGCTCTATTTCTGTAGAGATGTAATTATTTCTTATATATAGTGCAACTCCACCTCCTCTTTTATTTGGTCTATTTCTTTTAAATAATTTAAATCCTTCTAGCTGTATGTTCCATTTGTGGGTTTCATCCCACCAAGTTTCTGTAATGGCAACAATATCGTATCTGCCCTCATTTACTTGAATTTCTAATTCACCCTGTTTATTCCTCATACTCTGTGCATTGGTGTATAGACATTTGAGTCCATTTTGATTGACCCTGTGTTTTCTGTCTACGAAACCTGTGTTATGCCTGACTATGGTTCTCTTTGCCCCTATTTCTTTGCCACTTGTATGGTTCATGTACATGGTATGGCACCCACTTAGTACATGGTATGGCACCCACTTTAGTTGTAACAGCTTTAATTACTCTCACGTTAGATTTCCCAATGCATGCGCCGTCCATAAAACATATATAGGAAGCACATACGCATCTGTTCCAATTAGTCACTCACACTCACACTCACACACAATACACTGCTTCACCACACACAAGAAAACACAGATGCTTCTTATATATGTGAAAAAGTTGGAAGGAATCCTAGAAGTTATGCTACGCATATTTCCCCTCATTTATTAACAGTAAATGCAATGTCTTTGATCCAAAATGGATCAGATAACTTTGAGCCAGACTTTTGGTGGGTACTGATGACCATGATTACCATTATTGTTCATATTGACATTTTTTGAGACAAGATGGGTGCAAATTCAATCTGATCATCCAGTTTAAATCATTAGAAAGAATCTGCTTAATGGTAGAACCGTAATTTGCATGCAAACTCCTAGATTTAATCCTCAGCATCTCCAGTGACCCCTGGGAAGATTTCCTATCTGAAATCCCTGGGACAGTGGTCACTATGTGTATAATACTGAACTAGATGGACCACGAATTTATTCGGGCATAAACAGCCAGAATGGATAATCAGAAGTTTAATTTATTTATTTGGCTGCTGTTGTTGGATATTCCTATCACAATGTCACATAGAAGAAGCCAGATCCTAAAAATTAGTCTTCACCAAGGAAAAGAAATAACTATTAAAATGAATCTAAAATAGAGACACACTTTTGTATGGCTGGAAACTACAGCCTAATATTTCTATTTTAATTATAACATTGAATGTCAGAACATATTTCAAAACATTTTACACTGAACCAAAAAAAAAAAAAAGAACATTTAACTAGCCCCTGAGGTATTCCAAATCCTTTCTATCCCCAGGTTATATACTGTATTTCAATGTTCAAACCAGTGCTTTTGAAACTTGGCAACTTTAAGCTATGTGGACTTAAACTCCCAGAATTCCTCTGCCAGCAATATTACAATTATGAGAGTTGTACACCATTTAAAACTGCCAAGTTTGAAAAACATTGGTCTCGGTCAGGTGTGGAGAACCATGGCTCTTTTACGACTTGTGGACTTCAACTCCCAGAATTCCTGCTAGCTCAGGAATTCCTAGTGACTCAGGAATTCTGGGAGTTGAACAGTGCAAGTCATAAAAGGGCCATGGTTCCCTACCCCTGGTCTAGACAAACTAAATTAAATTTTATATTAAACAGTTCTCTTTTCACACCATGGGTGAGATGAAATTTCACTTGCTGACAGAATGACATCATACTTAGGCCCATGATGGTGAACCTATGGCAGGGGTCTGCAAAATTGGCTCTTTTGAGACTGGTGGACTTCAACTCCCAGAATTCCCCAGCCAGCTAGGCTGGCTGGGGAATTCTGGGAGTTGAAGTCCACCAGTCTCAAAAGAGCCAACTTTGCAGACCCCTGACCTATGGCATGAGTACCTGAATGGCATGCAGAGCCATGTCGCTTGGCACGCATGGAGTCGCCTGTCCCTTTTTCGGGTTTCTGGCGCACATGCACGCGTGACGATCATCTGGCCTTTGTGCGTGCGGCAGTGCCGGAAACTGAAAGAGCTGGTTTTCTGTTAACTGGTGTGAGCGTGCACACTGGCCAGCTGATTGGGGCATGTGCATGTACGGCAGTAACCATAAGACTTGCTTGCTGGCACGCTTTTCACGCCAGAAACCGGAAGTTCATTTTCCAGCATGCACATGGCCCTTGGGCAGCTCCTCTTCCTGGTCGTGGCCCAGATGAGCGTGTGCAACAAAGTGCTCCCTTTTTGGCACTTGGTGCACCACGCCCATGCACATGCTCCCTCAGTGCCGAATAGATTTGCCATTCTTGCTTTAGGCCATACTTTCTCTGAGTTTGGATTTCAATGGTTAGATTCTCAATCAAAATCAAGGGTTGCCTGACACAATGTCAGACCAGGAATCTATTTGAAGATACTGACTTCTACCTGCTCCTTTTCAGCATTAGAAAAAAACAGGTCTCCCTACTCTAGTTTTGGGAAGATCCTGCTGATGGGCTTCTAAAAGTCATCTGGTTACTTGCTCTGACCTCCGATTCATTCATTCATTCATTCATTCATTCATTCATTCATTCATTCATTCATTCATTCATTCATTCATTCAGTCAGTCAGTCAGTCAGTCAGTCAGTCATTTTGCTGCCCATCTCATGGTTCAGGGACTCTCAAACTCTATCTCTGTTGCCTGGACTAAACAGGCTTACAATACAATACAATACAATACAATACAATACAATAGCAGAGTTGGAAGGGACCTTGGAGGTCTTATAGTCCAACTCCCTGCCTAGGCAGGAAGCCCTATACCATTTCAGACAAATGACTATCCAACATTTTCTTAAAGACTTTGGAGCATTCACAACTTCTGGAGGCAAGTTGTTCCACTGATTAATTGTCCTAACTGTCTCCTCAGTTCTAAGTTGCTTCTTTCCTTGATTAGTTTCCACCCATTGCTTCTTGTTCTGTCCTCAGGTGCTTTGGAGAAAAGTTTGACTCCCTCTTCTTTGTGGCACCCTCTGAGATATCGGAACATTGATATCATTTCTCCCCTAGTCCTTCTTTTCATTAAACTAGACATACCCAGTTCCTGCAATCGTTCTTCGTATGTTTTAGCCTCCAGTCCCCTAATCATCTTTGTTGCTCTTCTCTACACTCCACATCTTTTCTACATCTTGGCGACCAAAACTGAATGCAGTATTCCACGTGTGGCCTTGCCAAGGCATTATAAAGTGGCGTTATCACCTCACGTGATCTTGATTCTATCCCTCTGTTTATGCAGCCTAGAACTGTGTTGGCTTTTTTGGCAGCTGCTGCACACTGCTGGCTCACATTTAAATGCTTGTTTAGAACAAAATCACACAGTAAAACCTTTACTTCCTTTTCAATTTTCTTTCAACTATCTCAAATTAGCTTTAGCTACAAGCTGTTTTCTTTCAGCTCCTGCAAAAATTGCAGACTCAAAGTTTCATAGGAAAAAATGTAGTTTGATCTGAGAGAAAGATAATATTGTGCCTGTGGCATGCTTTTATTTCCCATAATTTTATCTTGTATAACAAGCACCAGATGTTTTTTTGTAATTACAGGGTTGATCTATAGAGAGTGGCAAACTATAAATCTCTGAATATCTCAATCAATCAATCAAAATTTATTTACAGTTTAAGACCAAGCCTAATAGAAGACTAGCATGCAAACATGATTACTGTAAAAAGAAAACTTAAAACTGTAAGAAAATCTTTAAAAAAATAGCAATTAAGTGTTAATAGTATGAGGGAGGAAACAGACGGTTTGCAATAGTTACAGATAAGAATTCTGCCACCTTCTTAATCATTTCTGATCATCCAGGAAAAGGTTACCAGTCATAGTGGGAAAGGGAGCATTACAGAGTGGTATTAACACTTCATGTGACCTTGGTTCTATCCTACTGTTAATGCAGCCAAGGACTGTATTGGCTTATTTCTCAGCTGCATCACACTGCCAGCTCATAGTCAAGTGATATTTAAGCTTTCATAATAATAATAAAGTTGCATTTATTGACCGCACCCTCTCCCCACAGGGACTCGGGGCGGTGCACAGGGAAATTAAAAAACGAAAAATATACAAAATACATACAAATTAAAACGAATTAAACTCAATCAATCCTGTGCTAAAATCCCCTTAACTAAAAACATCCAATAAATATAGTATACATTTAAAAACCCATAGACAGAGAGACTACCCTAGGCCGGCCAGGCGGAAAAGATGAGTCTTCAATTTCAGGCGGAAGGAGCGGAGGTCCGTGGTCGTTCTAATATCGGGGGGAAGGTTGGAGGCTTCTGTATATATTGATTATTGCCCTAATAAATAGTGTCCCAATTCAATCCAAAGTAAAAAGTCTGTTATGTGGAGCATATAAATGTTAAATAATATCTAGGGGCAAACCAGGGAGGTGGATCAATTGTGCTACAAAAGGGATGGAAGACTTTGCATGTATCATTTTGTATAGCTAGGTTCAAATTCCTGTGCTCTATTTCAGTGAAGTTTTAATCAAGTCGCAAAACAGGTAGTGCTCACAGTAAGATTGAATAATTATTAATTTGTCTTCTTACAGTAGGTTTGAAAGAGAACCTATCCAGAAAGGTTAGATGAACTAATGAAATATCCTAGAACAGGGTCTCCAACCTTTGCAACTTTAAGTCTGAAGGACTTCAGCTCTCAGACTTCTCCAGCCAGCTTTGCTTCAGACTTAAAGTTGCAAAGGTTGGATACCCCTGTCCTAGAAGATTTGCTTCAGCCAGAAACTAAGACAACCAAGCCTTAATCAGACCCAAGGGAAATCCTGCCTAATTCTAATTGTGTTGGGGCGTTGGAAGTTAGAGGCTAGTATGATTTTCAAGACTTTTTATTGAATTGCTTCTAAACTAGAAGTCTAGTTTATATATAAACTATATATAGTTTGTGCTGATAAATAAATAAATATCAGCACAAACGTAACACAAATATACTGTAACAAAGACAACGACAAAATAGCTTTCTGCCTGGATGGCTCCTAGGGTGAGACGAAAGACAGATAAGGGAAGCAGCATGCTCCCCACCCCATATTTGGGCATACCAGGGTGTCGTGACATAATATATATACACACACATAGCACCTATATATACTATATAGCTGTGATGGCGAACCATTGGCCCGCGTGCCAGAGGTGGCATGCAGCGCCCTCTCTGTGAACATGCACACTGTTGCGCCAGCTCAGCCAGCTGGTTGTCAGGTTTCTGACATGTGTATGTGCGTGGGTGAGCTGGTCTTCAGGTTTAAGGTGCTCTAGCATCAGTGGTGGGTTTAAATTTTTTTAGAACCTACTCTGTAGGTGTGGCCTATTTTGTGGGCGTGGCTTGGCAGTCATGTGACAGGGTGGGAGTGGCCACCTTTTAAAACGTGGTGAAACTCATTTAACAACGCTCTTGCTTAGCAACCAAAATTTTGGACTCAATTGTGATGATAAATTCTTTCTTTCTTTCTTTCTTTCTTTCTTTCTTTCTTTCTTTCTTTCTTTCTTTCTTTCTTTCTTTCTTTCTTTCTTTCTTTCTTTCCTTCCTTCCTTCCTTCCTTCCTTCCTTCCTTCCTTCCTTCCTTCCCTTCCCTTCCCTTCCCTTCCCTTCCCGTTGGGTCACTGGCAGCGGTGGGCCAGATTTAGTTCCAGGTACGCCAGTGGAACCCCCTCTCACCGGTTCTCTAAATTTCACCAACCGGTTCTCGTGAGTAGGTGCGAGCCTGCAGAAACCCACCACTGTCTAACATGCACGATGACAGCTGGCCAGTGCTCATGCGTGTGCCAGAAATCATAAGAGCAGCTGGGGATGGCGGGCGTGCCCACAGAGAGGGTTCTGAGTGCCACCTCTGGCCCATGTGCCATAGGTTCACCATCATGGTGCTATACAGTAGTATTTGTCACTCCATGGATCCCCAGGCACAATCTACTGTCATTTCTGAAATTTCAAATGAGAGGTATGAAAGTCAAGGATAGCAATAGCACTTACAATACAATACAATACAATACAATACAATACAATACAATACAATACAATACAATACATTACAATACAATACAATACAATACAATACAATACAATACAATACAATAGCAGAGTTGGAAGGGACCTTGGAGGCCATCTAGTCCAACTCCCTGCCTAGGCAGGAAACCCTATACCATTTCAGACAAATGGCTATCCAACATCTTCTTGAAGACTTCCAGTGTTGGGGCATTCACAACTTCTGGAGACAAGCTGTTTCACTGATTAATTGTCCTAACTGTCAGGAAATTTCTCTCATGGTTCAGGGACTCTCAGACTCTAGCTCTGTTCCCTGGACTAAACAGGCTTACAATACAATACAATACAATAGCAGAGTTGGAAGGGACGTTGGAGGTCATCTAGTCCAACTCCCTGCCTAGGCAGGAAGCCCTATACCATTTCAGACAAATGGCTATCCAACATCTTCTTGAAGACTTCCAGTGTTGGAGCATTCACAACTTCTGGAGGCAAGCTGTTCCACTGATTAATTGTCCTAACTGTCTCCTCAGTTCTAAGTTGCTTCTTTCCTTGATTAGTTTCTACCCATCGCTTCTTGTTCTACCCTCAGGTGCTTTGGAGAAAAGTTTGGCTCCCTCTTCTTTGTGGCAGCCCCTGAGATATTGGAACATTGCTATCATGTCTCCCCTAGTCCTTCTTTTTATTAAACTAGACATACCCAGTTCCTGCAACCATTCCTCGTATGTTTTAGCCTCCAGTCCCCTAATCATCTTTGTTGCTCTTCTCTGCACTCTTTCTAGAGTCTCCACATCTTTTCTACATCGTGGTGACCAAAACTGAATGCAGTATTCCAAGTGTGGCCTTACCAAGGCATTATAAAGTGGTATTAACACTTCACGTGATCTTAGATTTATATACTAATTCTTAGTGCTTTACGGCCCCCTCTAAGTGGTTTACAGAGTCAGCATGTTGCCCCCAACAATCTGGGTCCTTATTTTACTGATCTCAGAAGGATGGAAAGCTGAGTCAACCTTGAGCCTGGTAAGATTCGAACTTCCAAATCACAGGCAGTTGGCAGCCTGCAGAAGTAGCCTGCAGTACTGCATTCTAACCACTGAGCCACCACAGCTCTTAGGCTAGTAAGGATAGTTTAGGATAGTAAGTAATGGATTTTTCTTAATGTATACCTCAAAACAGCTAGCCCATCCTTCCCCATTTGGGTGGTCCTAATTTTTTGGGGGCTAAAGTTCCTCCTATCACTATTCACGTTAGCTGGATACAATAGAACTAGAATGGAAAGTAGCCAAGGAGAGCCAAGCTAGTCTAGCATATTTCTGATAAACATTTTCCCTTCCCCTCTTTGCTGGCTTTCACTGTTTGTTTTCTTCTGGCATTACACAGTAGAACATTTTCTTAGCATCATCAAAAATAAAAAGCAAAGGCATTGTTGGTTTCTTTTTTCCCATGAGAACCTCTCACTTTGCGGTTGTTTGAGGAAGTTGACTAACAAATAAGATGAAGTAGTGGTTTTTCTTTTTAGGGTGAATCTTAGAGCATCTTGTGATGCCCAATGGAGAACCCTTGCAAACTATTTTATTCAGATGATAGATAGGTGACACACACAGTGGTATCTACTGTATTTTAGATATCCAACTATATCTCATATCAAAAAGGTGGTGGAGGAGACTTAGAAAAATCTTTGAACAGAACTCCTTCCACCTTCAGAGGCAAGCTTAATAATGTCAATATTGCTTTTTATTGGTTTTATTCACATGATAGTTATACTTCTGATTAATTGAACTATGGTTTCCTAACCCAATTTTTGGGATACATATGACGTAATGAACCATGAATCCTACTGTTATACTGTCCCAAAGTTTTCAAATGAACACTCATATCAAATTGAACTAAGTTCATAAGCTGCTAGTAAGAACTCACTTCTGTCTATTGTTTTTCTAATTTTCTATAGTGATTTAGGAAGGGACTTTCACGTGTAGTCTTGTTAATTGATGTCTCAATCTCAGCTTGCCTTTTCCTTTCTATTATTTTTCTTTCTTTCTAACATTTCTTTTCAGATATTAAACGTAAGAGCAGGGATCTTCTTACTACTCATAATGGAACATCTAATTTATATGTTGCCTTTCAGAGTTCCATTATATGGTAGCACAGTGGTTAGAGTGCAGTAATGCAGGCTACTTCTGCTGACTGCCAGCAGTCTGCAATTTGGCAGTTCAAATATCACTGACTCAAGGTTGACTCATCCTTCCATCCTTCCGAGGTGGGTAAAATGAAGACCCAAATTCTTGGGGGCAATATGCTGACTCTGTAAACTGCTTAGAGACAGCTGTAAAGCACTGTAATGTCTAAGTGTTATTGCTATTGCTTGTGATGATAAATTCTTTCTTTCTTTCTTTCTTTCTTTCTTTCTTTCTTTCTTTCTTTCTTTCTTTCTTTCTTTCTTTTCTTTCCTTTCCTTTCCTTTCCTTTCCATTGGGTCACTGGCAGCGGCGGGCCAGATTTACTTCCAGGTACGCCGGTGGAACCCCCTCTCACCGGTTCTCTAAATTTCACCAACCAGCTCTCCCGAGTAGGTGCGAGCCTGCAGAAACCCACCACTGATTCAGGGGAATCATATTATTATTTGACAATAATACCAAGATATAGATTTGGGCATCACTGGTATACTGAGAGCACACAAATCTAATGGTCTGCTTAGTATCTTCCTGTAGATATTGATATATTTGTTTTCTGAGGTTTTCGCGGGTGTTTGTATGCAGGTCTTTGGTTGTTCGGGTTTTCTCCCGCGTAGAATTGGAAGTATCTTCACGACGTTTCGATGAAGTCTCATTCATCATCTTCAGGCTGGTGCTTCCGGCTTGGTGCTTCCAGGAGCAATGTGAGATCTTAGCATATATATATGCTCATAAAACTAACATATATATATATATGTAATTGTTTCACAACAACCTGTTATTATTAGGCCCCAATTAAAGGGAGGAGACATACTGTTTCCCTTACTGCCCATCGGCTCATCGCTAGAGACCATCCAAACAGCAAGCCAAGAATTACGTTCTATAATATTTTAGATATGTGTGTTAGTTTTATGAGCTGATCAATATATATGTTTTATGAGCTGAGCAATAAATTTAAATTTGAGAGACCAAGATAGATCTATTTCGAGCTTATTAGCTCTCATCACTTGGCCACACCCCACTGGGATTTGAACTGGGGCTGCAATGCATCCAAGGCAGAAGCCTCGCACTACAGCCTAACCGGCTCTACCCATTGCATCAGCTAAAACAGGAGTATTTAGTATAGATAATTGTTTTCACAACTTCCTGTAAGGGCCCCATTAAGGGAGGAGACATACTGTTTCCCTCTCTGCCTTTTGGCTCATCACCAGAGACCATCTAGACAGAGAACCATGTTTAGTTACGTTGTGTAATTTTTTTTTAGATATGTGTACATATGTATGTATGTATGTATGTATGTATGTATGTATGTATGTATGTATGTATGTATGTATGTTTTCTGAGGTTTTCATGGGTGTTTGTATGTAAGTCTTTGGTTGTTCGGGTTTTCTCCCGCGTAGAATTGGAAGTATCTTCATGACGTTTCGATGAAGTCTCATTCATCATCTTCAGGCTGGTGGTTTCGGCTTGGTGCTTCCAGGAGCAGATGAAGATGATGAATGGGACTTCATCAAAACATCGTGAAGATACTTCCAATTCTACGCGGGAGAAAACCTGAACAACTAAAGACCTACATATATATATATATACACACACTTGTGTCAGAACACCCTGTTAAGCCCCAATTAAGGGAGTACACAACAAACTCATAGTTTTCTGTCTAGATGGTCTCTGGTGATGAGCCGAAAGGCAGAAAAGGAAAGCTGTATGCTTCCTCCCTTAATTGGGGCTTAACAGGCTGTTGTGACACAAGTATATACTTATCCTTCTGTCTCAGCTGATCAGGAAGAAAACCTGGTGGCATAATGGCTAAGGCTTCTGCCTAACATGTAATACAGCCCCGGTTCAAATCCCAGTAAGGGTATGGCTAGCTGATGAGAGCTAAAAAGCTCGAAATATATCTATACTAGTCTCCCTGATTTATTTATTGATCAGCTCAAAAACCTAACACACACACGCGCGCGCACACACACACACACAAAACATGGGCAACAATGATCATCAAGTCTGACAATCATCAAACAATGATTATCATTTTGGGTAAATATACCTGGTGCATCCCTTTCTTGAGATCTCAGCGGCCAGGTTAAATCTAGAAGAGTTGAAGAAGACCACATTATCCTTGTGCTAAAAGCATGGAAAGACTGTCTGTTTACTTCTATCTGAAATACAACATGGAAGTGTTTATCTTTAAACTCCTTGAAACGCCTGTGTGGGTCAATCCCAAATTATTTGAATGAATGATTCTTTCTGCAAGATTCCTTCGCCAACCTCAGTAACACCATCCAAAAATGTTCACAATTCTGCTGCTGGGTTGGGTTTGACTTGTGGGGAATTCCAGGTTGAGTGGTTTCTATAGTTGCCCCAAATTTTTGGAATGCTCTCCCCATAGAGACAAAAAAGTTCTAAAATATTTTTGAAACAGTGGACTAATTACTGATTTTAAGTGTTTCAATATATCTGACTTTAATTCTGATTTCATAGTTTATTGTAAACTGCAGGCAATCTTGGTAGTGGGTGGTAGAATACGCTAAATAAAATTAAGACAAGAAAGTAAGTTATAGTTACAAGCCCTATAATGTGATATTTCCATCTGCAGGGAATTTTTGATGAAGTCCCACTTTTAAATAAGCAATCTGAACCTCTACATTGTAAATTGGAAAAAAATGGATTTATATTGATTTTTAGGATGTTCATGAGGACTAATGGTATGACAGATGATAATATTTTGTTCTTTAAATTTAAAGCATTAATTTTATCTGCCCTGTGGTAAGCATTTACTTATCATTAAGCAAAGAGAACAAAGACAGATATAGATCTGAATAAAATCTATATTTGTCAACCTACCGGTATGTGTATAGATTTAAATTTAGAAATAATGTCTTTAAATTAAAAACCAAGAATTGTTGTAACTAAATTGAGGGAAACTCTTACCAAAAGACCAGTGTATTTATTACATTTGTTGTCTCAGATAATGCTTAGTAGCAAGTTGCTATCCATTGCTTTTCTTCTTTTTCACTCTTGTCTTTAAACCAGACATAGAACAGAGGATGTTAAATAAAGAATGCTTTCTAGTAAAAAGGAAAATAGGGTAACCACTAATTCTTATTTTTGTTCTAGATCAGGGGTGTCAAACCCGTATCATCATGGTGGTGCCACGTGACATATTGGGTTCCCCCAACTTTGCTAAACTGGGCGGGGCCGGCACATGACACATCTGGCCCATGGATTGTGAGTTTGACACCCCTGCTATAGATATAAAGGGCAAAGCTTCTTTACTACTTATTGTTATTTTCCTGGATCTGGGGACAAAGTGGCAAAATTATGAAGAAAAAACATTTCATTTACAAGATTGTTGGTCCTTGAGAAAATGGAGGGGAATAATTTGAGCAAGAAGCTTCTCCTGAGCTTGAAGAGGGCTACCTATTGTAAGAAAAGCTGTTGAAACCAAAGTAAACTCAATTAGGCTGGACATCTTTATGTTACAAAGAACAGAAATATAATTCATCTAAACATTAGTTGCAACTCAACTCAAGGCCCAGTAAACAAACAGCTTTAGTAACCTATCAAACCACGACTTGGTTGTTGTAAGGAATTATCATGAAATAACATCTATAGATTTTAGAAGCTGCAAAATATGGCATCTTTCTTATCAATGTAAGATGCCGAGGCGTGGTGAAGATGTTTCAAATCAAGAGTTAGTCTTCATTCTGGTTCCATGGCAACCTAGGCAAATGTGACCCTGTAGTAGAGTCATTCCCATTGGTTTGTTGTTCAAGTCTTGCCTTAAAACAGCCAGCTAAATAGTGTCAAAAAGGAAGCTATCAACGAAAAGCCAAAAAGGGATGGATATTTATTTTTTATTTTATTTTATTAAATTTATACCCCGCCCTTCTCCTTGTTAGGACCCAGGGCGGCGCACAGGCATTATTAAAACCACAAAATACAAAATACAAAATCGATTAAAATATATTAAATTATTAGACCCGTGCTAAAAACCCATTTTAAAACCATACCAAATTAATTTTAAATTTAAAAGTCAGAAGTAGGGGCTATCCTAGGCCGGCTTGTTGGAATAGATACGTCTTAAGACGTTGGCGGAAGAGGCGGAGGTCCGAGATAGTGCGAAGGTCGGGGGGTAGGTCGTTCCAGAGGGCCGGGCCCGCCACAGAGAAGGCCCTTCCCCTGGGTGTCGCCAGCCGGCATTGCCCCGCTGACGGCACCCGGAGAAGACCCTCTCTGTGGGAGCGGATCGGACGAAGGGATGTATGGGGCAGGAGACGGTCTCGTATATAGCTAGGCCCCGAGCCATGGAGCGATTTAAAGATGGTCGTCAACACCTTGAAGCGCACTCGAAAGGCCACAGGCAGCCAGTGCAGCTCGCGCAGGAGAGGTGTTACGTGGGTTTGCCTTGAGGCACCCATAATCACCCGCGCGGCCGCATTCTGTACTAACTGTAGCCTTCGAGTGCACCTCAAGGGGAGCCCCATGTAGAGAGCGTTACAGTAATCCAGCCGGGATGTCACAAGCGCTTGAGTGACTGTGCGAAGGGCTCCCCGGTCCAGTAAGGGGCGCAACTGGCGTATCAGGCGTACCTGACAGAACGCCCCCCTGGCCACGGCCATCACAAGGTCCTCCATGGACAGCCGCGAATCCAGGAGGACGCCCAAGTTGCGCGCCCTCTCCACGGGGGCCAGTTGTTCGCCCCCAATGGCCAGTGCTGGACTTATCTGGCTGAACCGGGGTGCCGGAAACCACAGCCACTCGGTCTTGGACGGGTTGAGCTTGAGTTTGTTACTACCCATCCAGATCCGTACGGCCTCCAGACACCGGGACAGCACCTCGACGGCATCGTTGGGGTGGTTTGGGGTGGATATGTACAACTGAGTGTCATCAGCGTACAGATGGTATTCCACCCCAAAACCACGGATGATCTCGCCCAGCGGCTTCATGTAGGTGTTAAACAGGAGTGGCGAGAGGACCGACCCCTGAGGGACCCCACATGTGAGTGGCCTCGGGGACGACCTCTGCCCTCCTGCCAACACCCATTGTGACCGACCAGAGAGGTAAGATGAGAACCACCGTAGAACGGTGCCTCTCAGCCCCAACCCCCCCAATCGGTGCAATAAGATACCATGGTCGATGGTATCAAAAGCCGCTGAGAGGTCTAATAGGACAAGGATAGAGGAACAACCTCTATCCCGTGCCCTCCAGAGATCATCTACCAACGCGACCAATGCCGTTTCGGTGCTGTGACCGGGCCGGAAGCCGGACTGGCGCGGGTCTAGATAATCAACTTCCTCCAGATGTCGGGGAAACTGTTGAGCCACCACACTCTCAACAACCTTCACTAAAAAGTGAAGGTTGGAGACGGGACGATAGTTCTCTAATAAAGCTGGATCCAGGGATGGTTTCTTGAGGAGGGGCCTCACCACCGCCTCTTTCAAAACGGTGGGCAAGTACCCCTCACTCAGAGATGAATTCACAATGCCCTGGAGCCAGCCTCGTGTCACCTCCCAGGATGCCAGTACAAGCCAGGAGGGACACGGGTCCAATAAACATGTGGTGGCTCTAAGGTTCCTCCGCAACCTGTCCATATCCTCGGTAGCAACAAAGTCAAACTCCTCCCAAGGTGTAATCTCAAGACCTGCGCTGGACGCATCGACTGGACCACAAGTGGAGGGCAACTCGTTCCGAATCTGAGTGATTTTGTCCTGCAGGAATACTCCAAATTCCTCTGCTCGACCCTGCAGAGGGGCTTCCCGCGGCCTCAGATGAAGGAGGGAGCGGGTCACCCCAAACAGGGCGGCAGGGCGGTTTTCCGCGGACGCGATAAGAGTGGCACAATACTCACGTTTGGCCACTCTTAGCGCCACTAGGTAAGTCCTAATATGGTCTCTCACTAGTGTTCGGTCAGATTCGGATCAAGAAGATCTCCACCTACTCTCTAGGCGTCTCTTGCGGCGTTTCATCTCCTGAAGCTCCTCGGTGAACCAAGGAGCCTGGGTGACTCGGCGCCGCATGAGAGGCCGCAAGGGCGCAACTCGGTCCAAGGCCCCCGTGGCCGCACTATACCATGCGGCCACTAGATCCTCAGTCGAGCCACGGGGCAGGGACACAGGTATTGGCCCAAGCTCCCTCTGGAACCTTTCCGGGTCCATCAGGCGCCTGGGGCGGAACCAACTCGGTGTCTCTGGTTCCGCCTCCCCGCGGTGGGGTGTGACGGTTGGAAAGTCTATCCGAAGGAGAGAGTGATCTGTCCATGACAAGGGCAAGATGACTAAATCCCCTGTTCCGAGATCACTAATCCAGTGTCTAGAGACAAAAATCAGATCCAGCGTGTGTCCTCCTTCGTGAGTGGGGCCCTGAACTACTTGGGTCAGGTCCATGGCCGTCATGGAAGCCATGAACTCCCGAGCCACCTCGGATGTTTCGCCCGCCGACGGCAGGTTGAAGTCCCCCATGACTACAAGTCTGGGGGTCTCAACCGCCATCGCGGCGATCACCTCGAGTAGCTCGGGCAGGGCTGCTGTTACATAGCGGGGAGCCAGGTATACAACTAGCAAGCCCAACTGCCTCCCTAGGCCCCATTTCACGAAGAGGGACTCACAGCCGGTCGTCTGAGGCACAGTGGTCTCCTTCGGCTCCAGACTTTCCTTAACAATAACCGCCACCCCCCCCACCCCTGCCGAGGGCCCTGGGCTGATGAAATGCACGGTAGCCTGGTGGGCACATTTCCACGAGGGGTAAACCCCCCTCGGGGCCCAACCAGGTCTCCGTAATTCCCACCAGGTCCGGGTCCCCCTCTGACACAAGGTCATTTATGAGGGGGGATTTATTCACCACGGACCTGGCGTTGCAGAACATCAGCCTGGGACCCCGGCTCTGTAGTCCCTGACCGCCTAGCCCACGAGCGGAGTACAGGGGGTTGGGGCAAGCGACCGCTCGTAACCAGCGACCACGAGCCCCCAACCCATGATGGACATCCTGTCTCCCGCCGCCCCTGCCCCTTCCCAAGACCAATCGAATGGGGCGGCCCTCAACAGAGACGACCCCCGATCCCCCCTCCCTAGTGGACCCCTCCTTTATCCTACTTCCGCCGGCCGGCCCTATATCTTGGCCCCTCTCTGACTGAATGAACCCTCCCCCCTCCCCAGAACCCCTTAAAAGCCTAATTAAAAATTTGTTTAAAAACCCCCTAAGTCTGCGCTTCGCTTATACAAGATGCATTTGGGTTTATTTGAGCAAAACTGAAAGTTATTATGGGTATGTCAATTACCAGGCAGGGAAAATGCTTGCAAGCAATTGAGCGACAAAACCTGTTATAATTTCAATTGCTTTGCATGATTTTGCATGGGCTGAGGTTTGCATGGGCTGAGGTTTGAGTGGCAGCCCAAAGGTCGCACTTCAAAAACAAAACGAAACATCATGCAATCCTAAATTACATTAAATGTAATTTAATAATTTAAATCAAATAAGTTAATATTCAGTCATATATTTAAAAACTTCCCCTTTCTGCTGTGTTAAAAAGGATAACTTGGTAACAACATTTGGATGCTATGTGTAACTTCAGATTGTGCATTTTTTCTTATCTAAGAATGTGTTGGAGTGAAAAAGTGATCTTTGTGTTTCCTTAGTCTGGGGACAGATGCTAATTGTTGTTAGCTAACTTCATGGTACCCCAGAATTTTCTTGTTTAAGTTTTTTTGTTTTTAAACCAAATAGATCATCGCTTCAAATACAAGATGCCTTTCAACAGGCCTCCCTACTTTAACACAGATTATGTACAATTCCAGCCTGATCACAGTTATCCAGTTGGAGAGCCTGAATGGTCAGATGGTCTGAAAGGCCAATAGGCATATAAAAAGTCACCATATCTAACTTAGGTCTTCATTTTTGCACAACCATTTAAATTTAGAAGAAGAGAAGAAACAGAAAGCTCTGTGTATGTGTGTGTGTGTGTGTGTGTAGTAATGTGTGCGCGCACACACATGCATTCCTCTAGATCTTGGCAACTTGCTTTTTTGAATATTTTAGCTTTGGAGTCATATTCTGCCCCTGACCTTTATGAACTTTCTACTTTGCTAAGTACATGCTAGGACCAATCTCAGAGTCTGGATGATATCTGATCATGAGATTAGTCCCCATGATGAGTAATAGCAGAGAAACTTTGCTGAAAGGTAGCTCATTCATTCTAGCTGATCTTCTCTGGCGGTGTGCAGATGCAGGTTGCATTCTGTATTAGACAAAGGATGATCCCTCTAGGATTGAGCCTCTTAGCGGGCAGAGGGAACACCCTTGAAGGACAGAAGGAAAGCTGCTAACAAGGCAATAGTCAGATAAAAGGGGCCTGGGCCAGCATGAGGAAAATAATTTGAGAAGATGCCTTGGGTAAGGGCCTCCCTAATTCACATGAAAATACATGGAGTGAGGGGCAAACATATTCAGACTTCAAAGATTGAGGCCAGCCTTACAAAGTAGAGCAGAAAAGCAAACCAGGTAGTTCAGTGCAGCTTTGATTGTAACATTGATAGTAACAGAATTTTGTAACTGAACTAGAAAACTTCCTGCTCATGGTCTATTGTCCTGCCCATTGTGAAGTGTGTTAGGAATGTCTCCTGCAGTCACTGGCTTGATGAGAACCAAATAGCTTGGTCAGATCAGCTGAAACTGGCAGGTCTGGGGAGAAACATAGTTTGAAAGGATTCTCTCATTATCCAAAATGGAACAGACCTATAGAACAGAAAATGTGTAGTTCAGGGTTGAGATATAAGGTCCTCAGTGCTCTCTGAACTTGATTGTCCTCTTTTAGATGTTTCATTACACAGTACACTGATGATGTTACCTAGTTGAGTTATGAAAATGTCTGCAAGAAAAGAACCAGATTCAGAGACCATCAAGGACAGCACAGAATATTTTATTTATTTTTATTTATTTAATTAGATTTCTATCCCGCCCTATCTCCCAAAATGGGAATAGTCCTGGAGAAGACTTTTCAGGGAACAGACTGGAATACCTACACCAGCCTTAACTAATCAATAAGAACTGGGCCAGGCCCATTTGTAGGAGTAATGTGATGCTGCCCCTGAAAGAGTGGATGGTAAAGCTAATCTTATACTCATGACAATCAATGTGTTGATTTAAGGAAACACTAATACGGGACTATAATTGAAGATTATTTCAGGATGGGATAAGGATCAAATAAAGGCAATGTCACGTGAAAACAAATGTGTGCCAGGGCATATTTGTGTCATGGTTAGATATGCTTTTCTGTTGCCAGCTAGTCAAAGCTGATAAACATGGTTTGAGGAAGAGGAGCGAGGAGGCTTAGCCAGGAGATCTAGGGCTGGTAATAAAAGGGTGGAGCCTTGATTGCATAGTGGATTGCATAATTGTGGTTGCCATCTTGACTGTTTTGACTCTACCCCTGCATGTGGACTTGGTTGGGAAGAGAAAACTAGCTTGAAAATGAGACAGAAGTATTTGCCTAATCCATTTGGTTCCCACACTTCGTGATACCACGATCCTCTAAAATAATAAATGAATTTGTATTCATTATAACATTTATATTCTCCCTGTGAATAAAAATTGCAATTTTTATGTTGAGACTTGGCAAGAAATAAGCATGCCATTTCCAATAGTTGAATTTTAAGTTACATACCAAAGAAGTTTTCCAACACTGTGGTAGAGCAATGGTGCCTGGGGCATTGCCAAAGCAAAATGAGGAATAAAGCCCAGGATGCCTCCATGGAGATTCTCAGTCATCCAGATCATGGTTGTCCCAAAACATCTTTGAGAAAAGCCCAGGATGAGTTTTCACCCCTGGATCCTACTTTGCCTATGCAATTCTGATAAGTTTCTTTTTTAAAATATATAGCCCTCTCCCCACTTCAACACAAGTTGTTTGCAGCCTTTTGGTAGACGCCAAGATTTTGTTCCTGTTCTGAATAATTGAAACTATGAAGTAAGCAATCACTAGCAGTTTAAAGAGCTTTTCATAAAAGAAAAGCAAATACTCCAGGATTCAAATCAACATGCTCTCTATATTACTGGCTGGAAAAACCAGTAAGAAAATGTGTTGCAATTTGGAGTGTTAAGATTTATAAGAGAGAAAGGAGCTAAAGGAGAAGAAGAGTTGCAGGCCTAGCGTTATCTTGTTAATAAAACAATTAGGTCTGAAAGATTCCCAAGAATGTTAGAATTACCTGAGTGTAAGAACACTGATTTATTCTTTGCAAACAATGCAAAGAGTGTTGGGTGGTATAAGAAATGACTGATTAACGGAATTGTGCATAATGAGTATGGAAAAAAAATCTTGATTTAAAGAAGATCGAGGATAGTTTGACTTGTGTCTGAGCAACAAGTTTGGTGCATTTTGCTTCATTAATAAATAAACTGTCAACAAAAATCATCATATCTGTAAGTATTTATGGTACAGCAAGATTCTTTAAGAACAGTCTCTGCCATCCTTTTGATCCTCCTCCGAGCTAGTTGCTCCAGAATTGTTCATGATCCATTCCATTCCCTCATCTTGTAGTCTGCCACGTGTCAAAGCTTCTTGAAACAGAAATCTATCCAAGACTCTGGAAACCTCCACAAACATCAATGGGGCTATGTAAATAAATAGCCTAGTTTTATCAGGCTTATGCATAGAATTCAACTCTCTGGTTTTCTTTAACAAATTGACAATCCTCCTCCATATGGTAGAATTTGTTGAACACTGCCAGAAATTCTGTTGATCTGTATGCTTTAAATTATACATTAGCTATTATATTTATTATCCCACTGTAGTTCTTGAAAGCTTCTGGAATGAATCTTTAGAATAATGATTTGGCGAAGACCAGAATTGGTGTTTTCTCAACGTGGGTTCTGGATTATTGCAGAAAGGGATGGTAAGATCTTTCAGATGTTCCAGTGGAATTTAGGACAAAGATTAAAATGACCTGCCAATACATATATTTTCAGTGAGGGTCTTCCTGTTGAGGTATGCTCAAATATTTCTGAGAAATCTTATCTAGACCAAGATCAGAGGCAGCCTGCTCTGCTGGTTTTTGAGCAGAATATTTGGAGTGGATGGCGCTGGCTGAAACTAGAGATGGGCAGACATGAAGCAATATGACCCCTTCCCCACTTATGCCCCAAGGGAAGTGCTGTCTTTTCTGTCACACAATCATTCTCCAGAGTAGGTTTTTTTCTACTTTCTGAAAATTATAAAATATATAAACATGTAAATGTAAATACATATACCTATAACAATTTATGTACACACAGATGTGTGTCCATCTACATCACATATCCATCTCTGCACACGTGCAACCCACTTATAGACTCACTAACCAGGACTGATCAAAAATGAATAAACACTGCAATAAAACAAGAAAAGGAAATGCATATTTCTCAAGTTCACAATCAGAAGCAAATATCCAATTTCATCCAAATCGCATTCCTAGGACGATATCATAGATCTGATAGTGATTCTACAATCCTCTACAGTAAGCCTAATTGAGGGTATCACTCTGGGCAAACTAGGATTAAGAGGGTAGAGCTTTCCAAACCACTCCCCACTCTTTCTCCCAATAACACTGACTTTTACATGTAAGATGCATTTTACATGTAAGACATAAACTCTGACTTCTCACAGAACTTTACTGGGAATTCTGTTTGTCCTTTCCACAGTTTGGACACTTGGACATCAGCCATGCTCTGCTTGACTTGGAGATTGGGGAAGAAAGGGGCTTCCCACTCAGCTTAGAAGAGTCCATTCTCCAGGCAGGGACCAACCTTCTCAGGAGGAAAAAAACAGGAGGCTACCCCTGTTCTGTAGCAACTCTTTTTTGCTTTATTTACTTGAAGCTTATCTCCATACATTTTATTGCTCTATCTGGGATTTGTCTTGGAAGAGAGACTGATTTTTGCAATTTGTAGGAGGTCTTTAATGTCTGTTGATTTTAATCTTTCCTTGTATTAATGTCCTCCCCTTTACTATGTGTAAACTGGCCTGAGATAGTTTTTTTTCCTTAAAAGCAGGCCAAAAAAAAAAAAGATGTGAAATTAACAAGAAATAAAGAAGCAAAATAAGATTTCTGGCTTCTGTCAGAGAGTATATGTCAAGTCATCTCATGCAGTATACAGGTGAAACTCAAAAAATTAGAATATCATGCAACAGTTCATTTATTTCAGTAATGCAACTTAAAAGGTGAAACTAATATATGAGATAAGACTCATTACATGCAAAGCAAGATAGTTCAAGCCGTGATTTATAATACTTGTGATGTTTATGGTGTACAGCTCATGAACATCCCAAATCCACAATCTCAGAAAATTAGAATATTACATGCAGTCAGTAAAACAAGGATTGTACATAGGACAATATCGGACCTCTGAAAAGTATAAGCATGCATATGTACTCAGTACTTGGTTTGGGCCCCTTTTGCAGCAATTACTGTCTCAATGTTGCATGGCATGGAAGCTATCAGCCTTTGGCACTGCTGAGGTTTTATGGAAGACCATGATCCTTCAATGGTGGCCTTCAGCTCTTCTCATGTCTCTCATCTTTCTCTTGGTAATGCCCCATAGATTCTCTATGGGGTTCAGGTCAGGCGAGTTTGCCAGACAAACAAGTACAGTAATCCCACGTTTACTGAACCATGTTTTGGTGCTTTTGGCAGTGTGGGCAGGTGCCAAGTCCTGCTGGAAAATGAAGTCAGCATCCCCATAAAGCTCGTTTGCAGAAGGAAGCATGAATTGCCCCAAAATCTCCTGGTAGACGGCTGTGTTGACCCTGGACTTAATGAAGCACAGTGGTCCGAAGTGCTGTTGCTCAGTGGTCCAAAGTCCTCTTTTCTGATGAGAGCAACTTTTGCATCTCATTTGGAAACCAAGGACCCAGGGTATGGAGGAAGAATGGAAAGGCACACACTGCAAGATGCTTGAAGTCCCGTGTGAAGTTTCTACAGTCTGTGTTGATTTGGGGAGCCATGTCATCTGCTGGTCCACTGTGCTTTATTAAGTCCAGGGTCAATGTAGCTGTCTACCAGGAGATTTTGGAGCACTTCATTCTTCCTTTCGCAGATGAGCTTTACGGGGATGCTGACTTCATTTTCCAGCTGCCCACACTGCCAAAAGCACCAAAACCTGGTTAAATGACTGTGGGATTACCGTGCTTGATTGGCTGGCAAACTCGCTTGACCTGAACCCCATAGAGAATCTATGGGGCATGGCCAAGAGAAAGATGAGAGACATGAGACCGAACAATGCAGAGGAGCTGAAGGCCACTATTGAAGCATCATGGTCTTCCATAACACCTCAGCAGTGCCACAGGCTGATAGCTTCCATGCCATGCCGCATTGAGGCAGTAATTGCTGCAGAAGGGTCCCAAACCAAGTACTGAGTACATATGCATGCTTATACTTTTCAGAGGTCCGATATTGTTCTATGTACAATCCTTGTTTTATTGATTGCATGTAATATTCTAATTCTAATATTCTCCTGAGATTGTGGATTTGGGGTTTTTATGAGCTGTACGCCATAATCATCACAATTATGACAAATCACAGCTTGAACTATCTTGCGTTGCATGTAATGAGTCTTATTTCATATATTAGTTTCACCTTTTAAGTTGCATTACTGAAATAAATGAACTTTTGCATGAGCGGGTTATAAATAATAATAATAATAATAATAATAATAATAATAATAATAATAATAATAATAATAATAATAATAATAATAATAATAATAATAATAATTATTATTATTATTATTATTATTATTTTCTAATTTTACGAGTTTCACCTGTAGAACTGAGCTGTGCAAAATGTAACTTTCCAGATATTACTGAACTCCAGCATTGTAACCAGTGTTAAAATATGATGGGAGGTGTAGTCCAGCAACATCCACATTCTGAAGGGATACCTCTGGACTGGACTGGCAGAAAAAGAGAAGAGAAAAGAGAAAAAGAGAAGCAAAAGTGTAACTACCTATAGACTCTGACTAATAGTCCAGTCCCCGCTCCCTTTTGGTCCTTGTACTCAATTGACTGGAAGCAAAGCTTGATGAGTAAGCCACACAAATACTAATTATTAAACCAGGGGTCCCCAACCTTTGCAACTTTAAGTCTGAAGGACTTCAGCTCCCAGAATTCTCCAGCCAGCAAAGCTGGCTGGAGAATTTTGGGAGCTGAAGTCCTTCAGACTTAAAGTTGCAAAGGTTGGGGACCCCTGTATTAAACCACTAAAACGGTGACCTATTGATAAAAGCTGCAGTACATGCACAAAGAGCCGGGTTTTTAAATAGTCTTTTTATTTTTTATTTTATTAAATTTATACCCCACCCTTCTCCTTGCAAGGACCCAGGGCGGCGCACACGCAATATTAAAAAACCATACAAAATACAAAAATATTATTAAAAAACTATTACATTATATCCCGTGCTAAAACCATTTTAAAACCCTAAGAATTTAAAATTATCCAGATTTAAAAGTCAGAAAACGGGGGTTATGCTAGGCCGGCTTGTTGGAATAAATAAGTCTTGAGATGTTGGCGGAAGAGGCGGAGGTCCGAGGTGGTGCATAATTCGGGGGGTAGGTCGTTCCAGAGGGCTGGGCCCGCCACAGAGAAGGTCCTTCCCCTAGGCGTCGCCAACCGGCATTGCCTGGCCGATGGCACCCGAAGAAGGCCCTCTCTGTGGGAGTGGATCGGTCGAAGGGATGTATGGGGCAGGAGGCGGTCTCGTATGTAACTAGGCCCTGAGCCATGGAGCGATTTAAAGATGGTCGTCAGCACCTTGAAGCGCACCCGAAAGGCCACAGGTAGCCAGTGCAGCTCGCGCAGGAGAGGTGTTTTGTGGGACTGTCTTGGGGCACCCATAATCACCCGCGCGGCCGCATTCTGGACTAACTGTAACCTTCGAGTGCACCTCAAGGTGCATGTAGAGAGCGTTACAGTAGTCCAGCCGGGAAGTCACGAGTGCTTGAGTGACTGTGCGGAGAGCCACCCGGTCCAGTAAGGGGCGCAACTGGCGTATCAAGCGTACTTGATAAAACGCCCCCCCTGGCCACGGCCATCACATGGTCCTCCATGGACAGCCGGGAATCCAGGAGGACACCCAAGTTGCGCGCCCTCTCCACGGGGGCCAGATGTTCACCCCCAATGGCCAGTGTTGGACTTATCTGGCTGAACCGGGATGCCGGAAACCACAGCCACTTGGTCTTGGATGGGTTGAGCTTGAGTTTGTTACTCCCCATCCAAACCCGTATGGCCTCCAGACACCGGGACAGCACCTCGATGGCATCGTTGGGGTGGTTTGGGGTGGATATGTACAACTGAGTATCATCAGCGTACAGATGGTATTCCACCCCAAAACCACGGATGATCTCGCCCAGCGGCTTCATATAGGTGTTGAACAGAAGGGGAGAGAGGACCGACCCCTGAGGAACCCCACATAAGAGGGGCCTCGGGGCTGACCTCTGCCCTCCTGCCAACACCCATTGCGACCGACCAGAGAGGTAGGACGAGAACCACCATAGAACGGTGTCTCCCCCCCAACCCCCCCCAGTCGGTGCAATAAGATACCATGGTCAATGGTATCAAAAGCCGTTGAGAGGTCTAATAGGACCAGGATAGAGGAGCAACCTCTATCCCGTGCCCTCCAGAGATCATCTACCAATGCGACCAATGCCGTCTCAGTGCTGTGACTGGGCCGGAAGCCGGACTGGCGCGGGTCTAGATAATCAACTTCCTCCAGGTGTCGAGGAAACTGTTGGGCCACCACACTCTCAACAACCTTCGCTAAAAAGTGAAGGTTGGAGACGGGACGATAGTTTTCTAATAATGCTGGGTCCAGGGATGGCTTCTTGAGGAGGGGCCTCACCACCGCCTCTTTCAAGACGGCAGGCAAGGACCCCTCACTCAAAGATGCGTTGACAATGCCCTGGAGCCAGCCTCGTGTCACCTCCCAGGATGCCAGTACAAGCCAGGAGGGACACGGGTCCAATAAACATGTGGTGGCCCTAAGGCTCCTCAACAACCTGTCCATATCCTCGGTAGTGACAAAGTCAAACTCCTCCCAAGATGTTATCTCAAGACCAGCATCGGACAAACCGACTGGACCATTCTCAGTGGAGGGCAACTCATTCCGAATCTGAGTGATTTTGTCATCACATCATTAGCAACTGTGAAAGAGAGGATTCCCACCATGTTACAAAAAATATTGCAAGATGTTTTCAATCTCCACTCAAGTTTAGTTGGATCTAACTTAAACTGGCCAGAGCAATCTTTCAAATGTAATTCCTAGTTCTCGTATTATTCAGCAGCACATGCTTGATGCTCTTCTGTGGAAATTGGGGAAGGTTAGAAACACTGGCTGGTGCATATCCTAATCCCATAGGCTGCCTTATAATAATTCAGTTTACTTGTTTGCCTTTTTTTCCATTTGTGCTTGGTGCTTCCATTTGTTGTCAAATACTGCTTTTTGGAATGTTAATCACAACAATGGATTGTTGCACCAAGTTGTTGCTCTGGTACATTTGCCAATGCAATCCAGTACAGAAAGGAAATATAGAGCGGGATGTTTTGCTTTTGTTTTTGGGCATCTGTAATTCTCTAATGGCTTGAATGAATATGGTTAGAAATCAAGAATGTGGGACTATTTTATCAGAAAACAAAGGAGATCTATAATGCAACACATGGAAAAGGTAGTAGGTGTGCAGTTGAAAGAATGAAATGAATGGCTTCAATCAACAAATAGAAAAACACAGAGCCAGTTGGGGAGGGGTGGGTAATCAGATAGCTGGATCCTCTTTTAAGTTCTCAGGCCCAGAAATGTCTTTTTTCCCCTTCAGCAGTCTTCTTTCCTGAAGATACAGAAATCAGCCAAGAAAATTCTGTGACTCCTATGATGCAGCCTTCTGGGGCACATGGGATATAGGAGTGCAATCAGTGTTCAAAGTGATACTCTGTAGTTGCTTAACAATTTCATAAAATCCCCATAAAATAGCTTTTCCCAGCACAGTTATATTGCAGTTTAACTCTCAGAATTTCCAGTCAGAATGGTCCCTTGGGGAGTTGAAGTAATTGAAGTAATTCCTTAATGCAACCTCCTGGCCTTGCTGTAGAGCAGAGGATTCATCCCCCAATATCATAAGAGAGACAACATGAAACTTTTTATTTTAAAGATAAAATGTAGAACTACTTTTATGAGTAATTGTAATGGTATGTGAGAATGACCTTGGGAGATAGGGGGAAAGAGCCACAGCTAGGGAACAGTCAGATAAGAGACAGCTTAGTCCAAGAAAGAAATATGGGCATGGGAAACATTTCCAAAGGCACCCTCCCTAATTTATTCAGGGAGAGATTTATTTTGGAATTGTAAGACTCTGTTAATGTTGCCCTAAAATGAAGTAATGAGTTCATCTGGGTCTGCGTCCTGCCTGGACTACCTCGCCAAGTTGACCGTAACTTTAAAGATGAAAATATAAATTTTCAGTGCTGTAGAAAAATATAGAGTTCTCCAGATCATTCTAAGAGAGTTTTTCCCCCTCTAATGAATTCTAAAAGATAATATAAAGCTCTGGATTGACCAGAAGATGGTACTAGTCTGCTGCAAATTTTATTTAAAAGAGATTGGAATAGAATTTATAAAGGATTTGAAGCAGGATTTAAATTATACAAGGAAACTATAGGATAATTGATATTGCTATGCTCATCCCCAAGAAACATAAGGGCTGAAATCACCCATGATTCTCTAGCTGTACAAAGAAATAGAAATATGAGCCTATGAGAATTGACTCTGTACCATGCAGAAAACATATTAAACTTAGCCCAGATTCCTAGCTAAACATCTTACCTATTTGGATTTATTTACATGGTATCTAGGGTGTAGTACGTTAAAAAAAACCACAAGACTCAAACAATATGTTGTCTTTCTCCTTCTGGTTTCCCACTGGAAAAAAAAGTCTCCCACACTCTTGTTTTTTACTTCTAAAGATGCTCATAGGATAAAACATAAGGTCCCAAGGTTTATAGCAGATAATCTTCAATTAAAAGACTTAGTGATGCACAATCCTCAGTAATAATAATAATAATAATAATCATCATCATCATCATCATCTTTATTGTCATTGTAATAAGATTGTAATAAAATTATAATGAGATTGGTTCGAGCGCTGTGCCAACATTTGCATCAGGTGGAATACAGACAGCAGTGACAGCCATAACAGGAATCTCCCCAGGCAAACAAAATGGCCGACAAATGACAGTTGAGAACTGCAGAACAGTGTGTATGAGCAACCCCACTGTCAGTACACCAGTTATTATGTGTGTAAAATTCAAATCTGTTTGGCATTTTAGGAGTTGGTGGAAGAGGAGCACGTCTCTTTTTCTTTTTTATTTCTTGTTGCAATGAACTTTGAGGAATCACACTTGGCATTTTTGTTCTTCTTCTCTCTCAGCTTTCCCAACAGAAAAGGATGGAATCACTGGTAGGGGTGGTGCTCTCCGCTTCTTCATTTCCATTCTTGCAGTTGCCCCTTGTATATTCCCAAGAGATAATGATGGTGCCACCGTTACAGAACATAAACTTCGTGAAGAATCTGCGATCATTGTTTCATCAAGGCTTTGTTTACGATACAACATGGGTTTTAAAAATTCTCCACTACCCAGATCTAGGCTTCTTCTTGAGGATTTCTCTGCCTGAAACTTGTTTTTCTTACTTGTCCTAATAAATCCGAGTAATCCTTTTTTTTCTTTAACTGATGTGTCACAACCAGTTGATATGTTTGTTTCTCTATAACTCACAGTAGGTTCAGAGCGAGTTTTTGATGGAAAAGTCTGCTGTGACACCAGGAGCTCAAAGCCGCTGCGCCTAAGCGCACCGCCATCTTGAGAAGTTTTAAGTTTTAAGAGCCATCAGAAAATATTCCTCAGATGAAGAGAAGCGTCAAGTTCAGTTTGGTGTAAAGACACATGGTATAAAGATATCTCAGGTTTATCACATGCTGCTGATTTAGACTATGAATGATCCAAAAGGTACCCATCAGCAGCATGTGATAAAGCCTGAGATAAAGCCTTCTGTGCTATGCTGACATGTGCAATACATTTAATGATTCTTGGCTTAGCTAATTTTGGCTGTAGTGGACTCATGTTTTGCTTGGATTACCCTCCAATTTAATAAACTGAATTTCATAGACTCTCCATTTAATAGACTTATATAGAGGTTTTACTGCAAATAACACCAAAATCAATTATGTAATTATTCAAATTATGTAAAGTGGGGCAAATCATGTAGATTTCTCCCAAATGAACTATTAATTGAAGTTTTCCTGTAATTTTTTAAAATTATAAGCACTAGGCCTCAAGTTACATCTAAATATAAACATCTCCTTTTTCTTTTTGTTTTTACAACCCATAATCCCTTAATTCAAGATAGAGCCAGGGCAATTGAATGGACTGTTTTACTGGCCAGGTGCCCACCATGATGCCTGCATGGAATTCACAGCAGAGCCTCTTCCCCACAAGACCACCATGTGGCTCTACATCTTTTTTTCAGTTATTGAAACTATTTAGCTTTTGAAGATGAAGATATCCAAGGGGCCACCATAGAAAATATACATAAGCTTTAGAGAAGCAGAGCGTTCTATTATTTAAGAAATATTTTAATAGGATTCCATGCTTTACATTCATAGCTTTTATTCAGAAAAGTGGAAACAGATTTATTGTTTATCGCTTTTGCCCTGTTTACAGCCTCTTATATTACTTTAAAATCTATTCAATTTAGAGCAGGGGTCTCAAACTCAACTTACCTGGGGGCTGCTGGATGCAGAGGCTGGGTGAGGCTGGGCCACATAAGGGATTTCATTATATTGGATATTATACTTTCATATCACTAATATTATACTTTTATATCACGGTGGGGGCCACAAGATACCATCCTGCGGGCCACAATTGGCCCGCGGGCCATGAGAATGAGACCTCTGATTTAGAGGGAATCTGCATTTGTATCAGGAGGGGGGTAACTTGGAGAAGAGTCAACAGAAATGCACAACTCCCCCCAATAAATTTTCTAGTTTATGTTCATAGAATCAAGAGTTAATGTGGTCTTCAAAACCATGTGGTCCATCAGTGTGTATCTGGAGTGGGGAATGAGTGTCTCTTTCATCACCCATTAGCATTCATGACTAGCCATGGTGGCTGATCTATGCTTTTATGGAGCACCTATTAGAAAAAGTCAAATCTTCTCTCTTTCTATAATTAAAAACAAAACTGAAAAACAGTGGAGATGAAATATGATTCAGAACATTAGTAGCTATCAAAGAAAGGTACTAAATCTTCCATTATGGTTGATGCTATAGAAGTCCAAAGGTGAAATCAGGTAACTTACCTCAGTATTATGAAAAACCTTTCAGCCGTACAAGACACTTGTCTTTACATGCCTGTGTATGCAGCACCTGGGGCTTTTTTGAGGAGCAGCAGGATAGAAACATGGCAGAGAAATAAACTGCACTTAACACTGAATCAGGTACAAATGGCATGACCAGCTGAAAATACCCAATAATAAAAGTAGACAATATGGTTGGTTGTTGTTGCCATAGCCAATTCTTAGTAGTGTTAGAAAATATTAGAATGTCTCTATATATGTATGATTAATCTAGAGATGGGAATAATGGGATATGGTTTTTTTAAGAGAAATTTATATTATGTTTTATATAGGTTTAATTAAGCTAGAAGATGGCGTTAATGGGATATTGATATATTAAGAGAAATTTATATTGTGTTTGCTGGGAGGCGAGGGGGTATAATATCTGAATGAGAAATTTATTCTAAGACGGGGTGAGGGGAGGGGGTATAGTATTTGTATGTGATTTTTATTATATGTCGGGGGGGTAAAAAGGGGGAAAATTTGTTTGAATAAAACTTTTTCAATAAAAAAAAAAAAGAAAATATTAGAATGTCTTATTAAATAAGAAAATTGAAAGGAATGTGAGATTAAATTAATTTGTAATACTGTGGAATTGTAATCATTTCATACAGTTATCCATAAAACGTGTGGTTGAAAATCTGAACGTTATACTACATTGATTAACAAATTATGGTCCTTATCAGTGAAGGGGGAGGGAGGAGGAAGAGATTAGGAGGAACAGCAGGAGGAATTTCCTGGAGAATATATTTTTAACCTCGAAGAGCAGATCAAGGAATGTAAACAGTATATGCTGCTTGTATGGGTGTTGTTTAATGGAAAATTTCAAGCCACTTAAAAAAGCATAATTCTGCCCTAACGTAAAATTTATAAATTTTATAGACAATAAAAACATACGACATGAAACAAGATTTATTTTAGACTTCTCTGAGTGTTTTTTTTTTTAAAATTAGCTGTCAAGATGACATATTTTTGTCTATTTGTTTAAAGATAATTGCAAACCTTAATTCCTATAAACAATTTAATAAATACTTGCACTTCACAAAGATACTTTCCAGGGGCGTGGTTATGGCCGGATGAGGTGAGGACGTTTTCTCCACCTCGTAGGGCTTCTTTTTACCAACAAATGTGGATTAAAGTGATTAAAACGCGCCGCTGAGAGCTGGAAATGTTTATAGATGTTTTGGAAGGTCGGTGTGACTTGTAAATTGCTTTTTCAAAGTGATCGGACAACTCGAACTGCTTGAATTTCAAAGTTTTGTTTCTCCGTGGAGCAGAGAGTTGGCGAGCGGCCGAGGTAAGGGGGGTTACCCTTTGTCTCTGGCAAAGATCATTTGCATGCCTTTTGTCTTGCTACAAGGCGGTAAATACAAGCTGAAGTTTAAGAAAGAAGGAAGTTGGTGATGGCATGTGGATTATAACTCCTTTGAACTTTCTAATTCTTTTTAAGTGGACTGTGTGAGCTGAATGTAGCGGACAAGCTTTTTCGATTACACTTAAAATGGAGGCTTAAAAGTTAAATAAACTGGGGAAGCTCCCCTAGGCTTTTTTTTTTTTGGCTCTTTTGGTGCATTTTAAGCCGGCTTAGCCTTATTTGATTTGGAACACTGTTTGCCCTCATTCTTTAAGAGACCCTCTTGGCAAAGAAGTATAAATATAAAGTCTGTTTTGAACTGAAATGTCGACTCAACAGCCTTCAGAGCTGGAAAGGATCTTCGGAGCTTTGAATACAATTGGCGAAAAGTTAACCGGATTAACGGATCATGTGGCTAATTTGACATTGGAAGTTCAAAAAGCTAAAGAACAGATAAGTGAATTGAATGTTAGTTTTGTAAAGCAAAACGCGGAGGTGAAATTTATTAAAGATGAAATTGAACAAATTCATGCACACGACGCACAAATTGATCGTAAGATGGAAGGAATTTTTTATAAAAACCAGCAGCAAGATAAGAGAATTAGTCTTTTGGAGGAAGAAGCTAGAAAATTCAATATTGTTATACGTAATATTCCAGAAAATAGACCGGATGATTTGAAGCAGAGGGTGCTAAAATGGTTGAATGATTTTGGATTTGAATATACAGCAGCAAATTTAGTAAGTGTTTTTAGAATTGGTTATAAGAGGCAAGGTGGAGCGGTTAGAAATGTTTTAGTAAGATTTGCAAACCTTGGAGATAAACTAGAGGTTATGGCAAAAATAAGAGATCTGGAAGGTGTTCCTAAGTTTGAGGAGAAAGAGATTCAAGTTTTTCCGGATATTTCCAGGGAAGACAGAGCTTGGAGATATCATTTGAAACCAGTTACAAAGCTCTTGAGAGACAATGATATTAAGTACAATTGGAGGCCACTACAGCAACTTAAGTTTTTTTATAAAGGAAGGATGCATACTATTACTTCAGAAACAGATGTATTAAGATTAATTCGGGGGCTTGGGCTGATTGAGAAAGAGGAAGATTTGGTAGAAATTAAAGATTATATGCTTAAGACGGGTGGAGTACAAGAGGAATCCCCAATTTTGGAAGAAAGAGGTGCAACTGGCGGCCAGGATCCCAAGAGTTTAAAGAGAAAAGAAATTTCCCCGGCAGTCTCTGAGTATAAGAAAATTCGTGAAGATACTGAACGAACGCCAGACAAGATGGAGGATCTTAGTAAAAAGCAGGAAGCTGAGTCCGGGGTGAAGCCAGCCTTGTCTTCTTTTTTTGAAAGTGGAATTTAAAGAACAGCCCGAAGAGGTGATCCGACCATCGGCACGTCCCACTCCCCCGCACTCTTTATATAGAGGCGATATCTGATTGAGGATGTGGGGGATGAAGATTGCTTGTTATTTGTTGTGGTTGTTGTGTTTGATATTTGAGTTTTTTGTTTATGTTGTTTGTTATATATTGTTTGTGGAGTTTTATGTTTTTGTATGTCTTTTTTGTTTGGTGTTTGGTGTGCACATAAAGGAAGAGGAGGGGTCAGGCTTAAAAAAGTTACCGCTTAAATGCGGTTTATAAAAATAATGACATGGAACGTGAAAGGTACAGGCAATCATATAAAAAGGAAAAGATTGGAACTTAAATTTAAAAGGGATTCTCCAGATATATTATTTTTGCAGGAAACTCATCAAAAATCTGAGGATTTTAATAGAATGAATATTAAAGGTATGCAAATTTATGAAAAATCTTTTGGGACTTCCAAAGCTAGAGGAGTTGCGATATTGATATCAAATAGGGTACACTTCGAGAAAAAACAAGTAATTAGAGATGAGGAAGGCAGATATTTAATAATTACAGGGAATATTAACGAGCAAAAAGTGACATTGGTTAATTTATATTTACCGAATGAAAAACAAAAGGGATTTTTGGATAAAATTACTAAGATTTTGGAAATAGAAAGTGAAGGGAAAGTAATTGTGGCGGGAGATTTCAACCTAATTAGGGATAAAATTGATAGTAATAATCCTACCCGCTTTAGACAAACAAATAAAGGGGAAATTTTAAATAATTGGATGTTTCAAAACAGTGTGGCAGATGTTTGGAGAGAGTTGAAAGGCCCTGAAAGGGTGTATACATTTTGTTCTAAGGTACATAATACTTATTCAAGGATTGATTATATTTTTGTTTCTAAAGATTTGCTGAATAAAGTAGATAGAATAGATGTGGGAATTTTTAAGGATTCTGACCATGCAGAAGTCATGATGGAAATAGATTTTAATTTTGAGAAAAAGGAAAGAGGTTGGAGATATGATGAAAAATTGTATAAAAGGGAGGAGGATAAAATATGGATATTCCAAAAATGGAAGGAAAGTTGGGAATTGAATGATAATGAAGAGGTCAAATTTGAAATTGTTTGGGATACCATGAAAGCCATATTTAGAGGAGAAAGTATTAAATTGTCAAGCAGGAAATATAGAGAATACAAAGCAAAAATTGATCAGGATACAAGACAAATTAAGATATTGGAGAACCAATTCTCACTTACGAAAGATAAAAAATGTTTGGAGGAATTGACCTTATTAAAAACTAAATTGATAGAAGAAGATATTGAATTGGTTAAAAAAAATTTAAGATATTTGAATAGGGATTTTTTTGAATTTAGTAATAAAAATTCTAGGTTATTGGCAAAGACGGCGAAAAATAAAACTCAAAAGAGAGAAATTGGTTCTCTGATAGATGATAAAGGTATAAGGTGTTATAAGAGATTGGAGAAATGTGAAGTAGCTAGGAATTTTTTTCAAAAATTATACTTAAAGAAATCAATTGATTTAGAAAAATTGAAGAATCATCTTGGAAAATATGGTATGAAGATAGATCAAACATACAAAGACTTGATGGAAAGAGATATTACACAGGAGGAAATTAATGAAATAATACAAGAGTTAAAATTAGGGAAGACCCCAGGAGAAGATGGATTACCTGCTGAATTTTATAAAGATTTCAAGGAACTAATAGTACCAAAACTACAAAAATTATTCAATGGAATTTTACATGGTGGAGAAGTCCCGATGTCATGGAATAAGACAGTAATATCTATAATTCCTAAACCGGATAAAGATCTTGAGAGGATCGAGTCCTATCGACCTATTTCTTTAATCAACCAAGATGCTAAAATATTTACAGCTATTATAAGTAATAGATTAAATAGTTTTATAGATAAATATATAAGTTATAACCAAGTAGGGTTTGTTAAAGGTAGATATATGAGTGATATAATTAGAAGAGTATTGAATATTATAGATGTAGCAGAGAATAATGGAGATGAATTAGGTATAATATCGTTAGATATTTTTAAAGCTTTTGATTCTGTACAATGGGATACTATAAAAGTAATTATCGAGGCATTAGGCTTTGGTAATAAATTTATACATGTTATTTCAAAACTGTATCAAAAAAGCAGTGCAAAGGTAAAGGTGAATGGAATAATGACGGAAGAGATTAAATTGGAAGCAGGCACGAGACAAGGATGTCCCTTGTCTCCAACATTATTTTTGTTAGTTATGGAAATTTTGATTAAATTGATAGAAGCAGATGAAGAGTTGGAAGGTTATAAGGGATATAAGATAAATTTGTATGCGGATGACACTTTGATTATTTTGAAAGATATAGAGAGAGATTTAAAGAGGATAAATAAACATTTGATAGAATTTGAAGAAATGACAGGTTTAAAGGTAAATTGGTCAAAATCTGAATTACTAATGAATAAAGATGGTAAGGAGTGGGAGAGTATGCAAGAACAATTTGGGATAAGAGCTAAGAATACATTGAAATACTTGGGGATAACACTTTCACTTAAAGTTAGAGATTTAAAAAAAATTAATTATGAGGTGATGCTGAAGGAAGTAGAAAAAAAGATAGATAAATATAAAGAGATAAAGTTGTCTTGGTTTGGTAGAATTGCAATGTGTAAAATGATGTTATTACCAAAGTTTAACTTTTTATTTGAGATGCTACCATTAAATTTGACAGAGAAAGATATAGAAGAATATCAGAAGAAATTAGATAAATTTTGTAATGGTGGGAAAAGACCAAGATTAATGAAGAAATTGTGGTATCAAAATCAAAAAGAGGGTGGATTGGGAATTCCCAATCTACTTAATTATTATCGGGCATATAATATTAGAACTGTGATAAAAATACTTAAAGGTGGAGATGGTCATTGGGGAGATCTGGAGTTAAAAGATATTAAGAGATTTGGGTCTATATGGTTTTTAGATAGAGCAAAAACAAAAAAGACAATTAATAGTTATTGGTTAAAAGGGTTGAGTAAAACTTGGAATAAATTTGTTAAAAAATTGATTCCGGATATAACGTTTTTGGGAAAGACAACTGAAAGTTGGCCGATTAAAACCAATATAAGTCGGAACAAAGTAATTGAAGATGAAAATATAGGAAATATAGTAGATTGGTTAAGAGCCTTAGGAACTGAAAGTAGGAAGAAAAAAGTAATTCAAAAATTGGAGTTAAATTGGTTTGAAAAAATACAGGTAGAAAAATGGAATATGAAAGTAAGGGGAATATGTAACATAGATAGAAGTAAAACTAAGTTTGAAAGTTTAGTATCTCAAATTATTAAAGATGAAACCGGGTTAAAAGGACTCGTCAGTAAGATATACAGGATTATAAACTTTGATGGAAATCCACAAATGGTAATGAAAAAGAATTGGGAGGAAGATCTAAAGATTAAAATATTGGATTTGGATTGGAATGAGAATTGGAAGAGTCGGATTATGAGGACTTTATCTATAAGGATTAAAGAACATAATTTTAAGGTTGTTTGGAAATGGTACTGGACCCCACTAAGATTATCACTGATAGATAAAAAAATGAATGATAAATGTTGGAGATGTAATACGGAATTGGGAACTTATGAGCATATGTGGTATAAATGTGTGAAAATTAAAAAGTTTTGGCAGCAATTAGAAGGAACAATGTGTGAAATGATGAAAAGAATAATAATATTGAGACCAGAAACTATATTGTTATTGATAATTAATGAACCAGAGTTAACAAAACACGAGAAAGAACTGATTAGAATTATGATTATAATGGGTAGAATTGTAATAGCAAGATATTGGAAAATAGAGGTAAATATTAAAATAGAAGAATGGTATTGTGAAATGTGGAAATTAGCCTTAAATGATAAAATGACGTGCGATATTAAATTTAGAGAGGGGGTTTATAAAAATGATATCTTTTGGAAGACTTGGAAGCCATTTGTGGACTATGCACTTGGAACTTTGGACGTCTCGACGCCTGTACCGAGGGAACGTGGATTTTGGAGATCCTAAAGATAATAGACGACACTTGAAACCAACTCTTCCTGGGTGATATATTGTAAAACAGTATAAAAATTTTAATAAAAAAAAACAAAAAAAAAAACAAAGATACTTTCCACTGTTTTATTTCGCCAGAATCAAGAGTCACAAGACATGGAAGGATCAGTAATCTTTAATAAAGTATCAGTGTCAAAATACAGTTCTTTATTGAATTAAAAGTTGCCATACAGTTACAAGATTATCAGTAAGAAATTCAACAATAGAGAGAACATGGAATAATTATGGCAATAGTTATGGTTAATATTGTAAGCATGGTCTCCCTCTCCCTCAGTGTACTTTTAGTAAAAGGTTAGGGTAGATACTTGAATGCTGAAACTACAAATAAAAATAAAATAGCAATATATGAGTGCCATTCAGGCACACAGCTCTTTATCACAAACAAATCTGTTTTGCTTCAATCACTTTAGCTCCAGAGATGTTACTGTAAATCAATGGATCATTTAAAGCAAACTATTTGATATTAACAGCTTAATGTGGATATTTTTAATGTTTTCTCCAAAATTAAAACTTAATTATGATAACTGAAAATCTGAACCAATTAAAACTCATATCTGAGAGTCACATTAAGCAAATCAAATTTACCGCTAAATATATTGAGTTGAAGATGTAATACATTGCATTTCTTTGAACATATGCATTATGACAAACTCTCTCTCTCTCTATATATATATATAAACAAAATTTTAATGCTTCATAAGTCCTAATTTTTAAATACAATATTCTGATAAAATACTCTTCCTGCAGTTCTGAAATTATGCCATATACTTGTGAAAGTATTATCACAGTCTTCCTCCACATGATATCCTCCTGATATAAAGTATTGTGGGTTCTGTATTTCTTAAAGTTGTAATCAACACTGGAGAGCACCAAGTGGAAAAAGGGTATATTATCATGGCTACCCTTTGAGAAATTCTTCCTGAAATTTGAATGGCTTTAGGCAAATGCTTGGAAATGCAAATTTATACATGTCTTTCCAAAATTATGTCCTTTCTCTTTCAACAGGGCTTACTATCATATAGGTATAGAATTATATTTGGTGGCTGGGTTTATAATTCATGTGAACCTAGAAAATGCATTTTTCAGGGACATGGGCCACATTTTGTGTTTTGATCGCCTGCTTAATAATTTCTAATTTAGGCTGCTACTTTTAGATGAGACAGAGGATATTCCTGTCATCAATTCTGAGGAAGATTTAATTTTCAGTCTGAACAATTTCTGGAATTGGGGTTCTATACCTCTTTATTCTTTGCTATAAGGATTGCTTTGATTGGCCCCAATTTTCCCTCTGCCTTATATAATCTCACCTGTAGATGCTGATCATCAAGTGGTAGAATGTTAAGGCTAACATCTTGAATGGAAGACATGCTCCAGACTTCTTCCACAAGCGCTTGCCCATGATACAATGTAGTGAGCTGTTGAGAAATGATGAAAATCCTAATTTGGGGACCAGAATAACCTCCCAACAGGAGTGGGCTTTTACTGGTTTGTACTGGTTAAGACAAACTGCTAGCTCTGACAATAAGCTGGGAGCGCACTGGTTCACCCTGACAATCAGATGGGCCCACCTGCGCTATTTTCCTACCTTTATCTTCTCAGCTGATTCGTGTGGCAGAGCACATTGCTGTGCGAATCAGCTCTGTTACTCCTCCAAAGAAACCCGGAAGTGAAGATTTCTTCAAACTGTGCACGCAAATCGTGTGATCACCGAACCGGTTGTTAAACCAGGAGGATCCCACCACTGCCTCCCACGTATGAGTATTTCAACATGGAGAGATTATGTCTTGGAACAAAAAGAACCAGGGCATCTTTACAGCATTTCTGAGCCTTTCCCCCCATTCATTATGGAATCAATAAACAAAAGTGTAATTGTTTTGTTTAAAAAAAAAAAAAAGATCCCTGAGCAGACCTCATTCCTGAACACTTTTCACCCTAAACTTTTTCTGCAAAAACAACTTCTTTCATGAGTTTACCTAGCTTGAAGAACTTTTTTCCCAAAAGGCAAGCAAAATCTATTTACATCACATTTAATCTGTTTTTCCGTTTCTATTAACTTAGCTTTGGCTAGATGGAGTATTGATGTTTGTCAAAACTTCAACTTCTATATAAGGCATACAGGCAACTGCTTGGGGTTTACAAGGACTCCATTAATACCTTCAATGAAGAACATGAAAAGTTCTGGCAGAGTCTTATATTTCTCATGTAGAGAAGAATGGGAGCCATATTTGTAGCAAATATGGACTAAGCTGTTTAAGGCACTTTCAGCAGTAAACCACAAATAAATATAGGACTGAAACTCCTTTCCCCCTTCAAAATGTAGTAATGATAGTCAAGATAATAAATAGGAATTTGAGGAAAGCTTGGCTACATCTTGAACCCTACTGTCTTCAATGAGCCTTAAATATTAACACACTTGTCTTTATGAGGGCAATGAGCACAAGGAGAAATATAGTAAAACTGCTTTAATTTCTAGGAGTGGAATTTAATGCCATGTAATTCCACTCATACAACAGGACTTTTTCTCTCTCTGGTTTTTCCCAGGGGCACAGAGTCCTCACTTCTTCCCACAACCTGCTGTGGAGTGTTTCCCCATTAAAAAAAAACTTCAATTGGTGCTAATTTGCACCAGTTAATCATCTAAGCAAGTGAGACTTCAGCATCAGGTAACATTATCACATTTCCTGATTCCCTGGCTCTACCTTGGCCTTCTAAAGCTTGTTCTAAAATTCAAAGGGTGTGCAATTGTTTCTGTGTCAAGCATCACACTGAACCTTGGGCAAGCTGGCGGCAGCTGTCCAATATGATGTTGTTTCATTTACATCTAAACTGAATTCAAATTAAAATAACAAACACAACTGATCTCTACTTGCACATTTAATAACTTTGCTTTGTTTGTCTTGTTAAATGTTGCTGTTTGGTAACAACTTTTGGAGGTCTCTAAGAGTTGGGTCCAAAACTTTTGGGTGCCAGATAAGACCTTAGGGCCTCAGGTTGTACGCATCTGTTCAATGATTTTAATAAATAAATTTAAATCTGCTAAATTCCTTGAGCTTATATTATTACTAACTTTGAATATACAGCTGTTCCTGTTTACTCAGTAAAATCAAACAGGACTACATGGAATGAAATGGACTCCTTCTATTTAAATAAATTCCTGAGCACCAACATGCTTTCTTATAGTGTTTCTGAAAGTTCAGAATGGTCTTTTGAAAACCTACTAAAATATTATTTGCATGGAAAGATTATCAACAGTAAGGTATACTAAAAAAAAGTGACAAAAACCTCAATGGCACCAGAGTCTAAAATGCTTTCTATAGCATAGTAAGCAAGCAAGCAAGCAAGCAAGCAAGCAAACAAATGTATTTATTTCTGAACATAAATTGGTACAGTGGTACCTCGGACCATGAACGCCTCTCATCACGTCCAATTCGCTTCACGACCAAAAATTTCCCAAAAAATGTGCCCCGGTTCACGAACACCGTTTCGCTGCACGAACGGAAAAGTTCATAAAAAATGCTCCGCTGCACGAACTCCGCCTCACTTCACGAACTCTGCCTCGCATCACGAACTCCGCCCTCGCATCACGAACGGAAAAGTTCGTAAAAATTCCCGGATTCACGACCTCCGTTTCGCTTCACGAACCGGAGCCGCGGACATTTTAAAAACAAGGTCAGAACGGATTAACCGGATTTACATTGAACCCTATGGGAAACTGTGCCTCGCATCACAACCAAAAAACAAGGTCGGAACGGATTAATCGGATTTACATTGAACCCTGTGGGAAATTGTGCCTCGCATCACAACCAAATCGGATCGCGACCAGAGTCATTTCACGAATTAAGTTCGTGATCCGAGGTACCACTGTAGTGTGAAGGATGTGGCAAGCTAGCTTAGAGGGAAAAACAAAAGCCTAAACTACAGTTAGTGTTAATGATAACCTTTAGACAATTCCTGTCATGGCATAACAAAACGATGGAACTGGAGAAAAGGATCCCAAAGGAGCATGCCTAATTCAGCCTCTGTCTTAAAAGATATTATAAAGTACCAGTACAGTAAGTGATAAATATTTAACCCAGGCAAAACTATTAAATCAACATGGTGTTTGGGTCAAAACATTAGGGAATTAAAATATATACAATAATATAGATGATAAGTATTTTTTTTTATGACTATTCCCAATTCTCTTTTAAATTCTTGACTTAATTAGACAGATTCCGCAGAATTAATTCTGATCTAAACGAGATAGAATGCAACAGTTCCATTGTTTTGGATTCTTTTCCAAAATGCATGGTTAAAACCTAAATAGTCAGCAACTTTCCCACCTTTTTCAATTTAGGAAAACACTGAATTGTGGGATTCTCTTAAGATCAGGTGAGGAAGGCATTTTCATATTGTTTAGATCCATGGCAGGGATTGGCCAGATAGCTTTGGCTCTTCAATACATAACAACAAAAAGCATCCCTCTTTAAAGTTAAACCAGGATAAACTCTGAAGCCGAGTCTCTACGCTGCATGATCTATGAGTGCACTTTAAGATAATTTGCAATGTTACAGAGGAAGCAGGAATTAAATGATCCATTCTCACATTTGCTTCATTTTCTGTTCTTGATAGGCATAGGTTTTGCATACTATTGCAAACTATTGCTTGCCTTACCAAAACATTCAGTTTTAAATGAGGACACTGCCCCAAACGTTAAATTAGCCTACAGTTTGTTATTTTTGCAGGGATTAGGCAACACAGTAGTTACTCTTAGAATTAACACCGATTTTTCTCTTATTTTTGGATTCGTGAAAAGATTGAAGCTTGCACTTTTGCACACTAGAAAATTTAAGAAACAGTTTGGGAATGGCCATATAGGTCCTCTGTTTGAATAAGGCAGTGCTGACTACCATCAGGGAAAACATTTATTTTACTTAATCTTTGGCAAAAAGAAAAAGAAAAGACAGAGTTACAATAAATTGAGCCAAAGTATTACGCACAGGCATTAGCACACACAAAGGCTTTAAAAAAAAAATTAGCATGAATATTGAGGAAATTTCAGAACATATAAATTACACACAGCAAAAGGGAATAATATAATATAAATTTTCTAAGGGACACTTTATTGGAATAAAAGGAAAAATACAGTAGATGCATATTTCTTTTAAAGCAAATAAGAAAGTGAGTTAACTTTTCAGAAAGGCCACTATTTGGTAAAGTGGACAAGTTCAACAAGTAAGTAAAATCTTGTAAAAATGTAAATTGGTATTAGAAATTGTCTACTTGCAAAAATATATTTTAAAACTGCAGCTGCTTGGAACAGTATCAGCCCGTGGGGGGGGCACCCAGATTTGCTCAGGTGGCTTGGTCAAGAGCTTGAAGCAAGTCACCTCCCTGCAGAAGTGTAGAACTGCCCATCACCGGGACGTTAACCTCACAGTCATATCGGGTTAATTCTGGCAACAAATAAGGTTCAAAAGAAGGCCCGAGCAGACGGCTTGCAACTCCTGAGGGGCGAAAAAAACAACAAGAACAAAAACAATAATGCAGAAGCTGAGCAATATATTTCATACCCAGGGAGTCTTAGCAGCAGGGTTCAACTTAAAAAAATGACACATTAGTACAATAGAAGGTGTTGTGGCCCAGCCAGCTCCGGATGAGCTGCTGATAGATTTCTCTAGTGAGGAGTCCTATGAGTCGGCTCTAGAGGAGGAAACCCAGTTTGTCCCGGATGTCAGGCTAAGGATTGAGAGGAGGCAGTTAGCAGAATGATGCCATCGGAGATAATCAGTATCAGCTGCTTAATTGCCTGGCCCTTCCCAAGAGGCTTTAAAAGAAATCCCATGTGAAGAGTAGGTTTGCAGGAAACAACAGAGAAGCTTCAGAGTCGGAGTAATCTTTCAGTCTAGTTCAGGTTAGTTCAGGCAAGCTGCCAAGTAGTAGTCAGTTTAGTCATTTGTCTTGTGAAGGAGGGAGTCAGAACAAGAAGGTATCAAAATTATTAAAAAAAAACGCAAAACACATTTCTACCTCTAAATGTGATGTGATATCCTTATAGTTAATTAAATAGGGATTAAAGGACATAATAAGTGAGCAAAGAAGTCAGAGGCGCAAAGTTAAAACTATTGTAAAAGTCACAATTATTAAAGGTCTGGAAACTGTTTTTAGACTCAAATGCTAGGTGAATGGTTTAACTACCTATTCTAACATAAGCCCAACATAAGCACAGATAGGAAAAAGTGATTCAACACAGAAAAGGATTTAATATTAGGCTCACTGTCTGTGGAGATTCTCAGTCATCCAGGTCGTTTTCCCAAAGTTGCTTTTTTCAAAAGGCAACTGAACTTTTTTCCCTTTGAAGAGGTTTTGCTTCTCATCCAAGAAGCTTCTTCAGTTCTGACTTCAGTTTTGACTGAATGGTGGGAATGGAAGGATTTGACTGAATGGTGGGAATTCAGGTATATGAAATATCTATGCAAGGAATATAAATCCTTCCATTCCCATCATTCAATCAGAACTAAACAAGTTTCTTGGATGAGAAATGAAACATCTTCCAGGAAACCCCCCCCCCAAAACCCAGCACATTAGGTCCACAGATCAATAATTATCCCTGTTCCCATTTTTGAAATATTTATTTATTCTTCTCCAGTTTTCTAGCACCTCTGGTTATTTACAAAACAATGCTGCTTTTGACTTATATCAACGATCATATAGATTTTTCTATAGCCAGTTTATTAACTAAGAGAGATTAATAAAATTAAAAATTTGCGGGACCGTCTCCTGCCGCATACCTCCCACCGTCCGATCAGCTCCCATAGGGAGAGCCTCCTCAGGGTACCATCCGTCGGTCAATGCCGGCTATCGGTGCCTAGGGGAAGGGCCTTCTCAGTGGCTGGGCCATCCCTCTGGAACGACCTACCCCCCCGAACTTCGGACTATCACAGACCTTCCCCTCTTTCGCCGCTCACTCAAGACATATGTTTTCCATCAAGCCAGTCTTAGCTTAGAGCTTAGAGCTCTGATTTAATTCAATTTTAGCTAATGAGTAAATGTATTTTAGAATTTTAATGGGATGTTTTAGCACAGGTCTTCAGTTTAATTTATTTTAGACATTACTCTGTATTTATTGTTATTTATTGATTTTAACTCCCTGTGCACCGCCCTGGGTCCATTTCGATGGAGAAGGGCGGTTATATAAATCAAAAAAATAAAATAAATAAATAAATAAATAAAAGAGACAGTCTGGTCTAGTGGTTAAGACACGAGGCTAGAAAGCCAATGGCTATGAGCTCAAGTCTCACCTTAGTCTTGAAAGCCAGTTGGGTAATTTTGAGCCAATCAGTTATTTGTAAAAATAAGAAAGGTGGGATAGGAATAGGAAGAAAAGAGAGAAGAGAAGAAAAGAGAAGAGAATAATAGCTATCTCAATTAATGAGAACTGGGAAGAAAACAAATATTCCAGAAGGTAATAATGGCAAACCACTTCCATATTTCAGCCAAAAACAGTACAAGATCCAAGACGACTTTAGGAACTGAGCTTTACTTATATGAGACTTTATGGAAAAAACTTCAACTTATTTGCTAATGAGGTTAGATTACTTTTGACATCTCAGAGTAAGAGTCTACCCCACCTACTAAAGGGAATGGTTGAAAGCACTTGTATCTTTCTTAAAAGCAAGATTTTCATTACTGTATGTAATCTTTCTAAATTTGACATGACACTTACCTGACATCCTATGAGCTTGCGATACACTGAAGTCTTGATAAGGGATTTTGTAAAAAGGTGGAGAGTACACAGCTTTGGAATTATTTGCAGAGTGGCCAGAGGGCAGGGGTAAATCTTGCTGTTGTTGCTGCATCACATGTGCTGGCTGGTCTGGGTATCTTTGTAGGTTATAAAGAAACTTATCTACAATTACAAAATTAAAAATTGGCTTTAAAAATACTATTAGAAGCAGAATGCTTCACATAGCCACATTTATATTTTGCCTGGGAAAGTATTTGTGTGTGGTGATGGTGGTGGGGCAGATAGAAGTCCCATGATGAATTATTCTCTATGGATACTCTCCAGATTGCAAACATCTGCAGTAGGAAATTAAGCAGCCACTAGAATCAATATAATGATGAGCTTCAGTTCATAATATCTTAAGTTACAAAGATTTTTCAAGGTTGGAACAATTTTATGCATAGATATAATAGAAGATTGAGCTATGTATAAGCATGAATATATTAGATATCATGCACCCAGTTTTCATTCATCTATATAAATAAAAATTTAAAATAGTTTGTGCAAAATCGCTAATCTCAGAAAGTACTGCACCGATTGCCACCAAGTTTTCACACAATTTTACTAAGAAAGGGAGTAACAATCATACATACATACATTTTGTGTGGCTGGCACACTTGTGTCATGTGCAAGCAGCACAAATGTAAACTTTTCAGGTTTTCACCTCCCTGTAGCTCCTCCCACCCAGCTGCTTCTTATGATGCTTCATGCACATGCCCCTCACATTTCCAATGGTCGTTTCCTCAGCAACCGAATAAGCATCCAATGTTCCACACTGTATGGAGGCCTACTAGGCCCAAAACAAGGCACAGAGGATAGCACACTCCCAGGTGGCAATAGAGGGATAGAGAGAGAGAAATACAGTAGGTAGGTAGGTAGGTAGAGGAAGAGAGGAAGAAATACAGTAGGTAGGTAGGTTGGGGGTTATACGGTGGTTGTGTGCACGTGCTTGTGTGTGCAGGTGTCGATCTACACACAGATTGGTTGGCCATTAACCAGACTGGGCCACAGCAACGCATGGCTGGGTACAGCTAGTATATAATATAGATATATTCTTTGAAAGATATCTGAAAATCATAAAGGTGTTTTGACAGTTGGGTATTGATCTTGTGAATATATGATACTGAAAAGTAGGTAGGACAGCTTTGGATTATTATCAGTGTTGTTGTTATATACTTTTATTCATTAAACTCAGTCAGCTGAACATTTAAAATGTATCACAAATATTGACTGGCACTGGTGGTTGATACGGGTTGCTGCCAGCATTTACGGGTTGCTGCCAGCAATTATTATTGTTATTGTTGTTGTTTATTATGACATATCTCTTCTAATCCTAGAGGAGGTAAATAGCCAACATATGGCTAGAGGCCATTATGCATTTGTCTAAGCTTTTTTAAAGACATTTAAATTATGAATCAACCTCACTGATTCACAATACATTTTAATCATGCATTTTGTGAAAAATATCTCCTCCTCCCCTATCCACTTCATACCATTTAGATTTGTTGGATGACTCCTGGTACTGAATTACAGAAATGACTGTCGGATATTGTCATTTGACCTGCCTTTAGAGTTCTCAGAAGTATCTGAATTTTCACTGTGTGAGAATAATACTAGATAAGATGGTCCATTGCTCTAATTCAGCAGAACTTATACTTTTAAGAATGATGAAGCAGAGCATAGATAACATAAAATTTGGTAAAAATGAAAGACAAAGCATGTACATACCTCTGTTATATATCTTTTGGTATTCTGCTCACAGCCACCAAACAGTGACCTATCCCACTATGTGTGTTTTCTTTTGGTCATATATGAACCCTGGTGGCACAGTGGTTAGAATGCAGTACTGCAGGCTGACTCTGCATTCTACTGCCAGGAGTTCAATCCTGACCAGCCCACAATTGACTCAGCTTCCATCCTTCTGAGGTCAGTAAAATGAGAACCCAGATTGTTGGGGGCAATATGCCAACCTTTGTAAACTGACCAGAGAGTGCTGTAAAGTACTATGGGGTGGTATATAAGTCTAAATGCTATTGCTATATTACCAATTTATAAAAATTCTTACCATTAAGGACACTTGTGCTGAGTGACTTCTTTTCTGAAAGCAATGCACAGTTTTCACTTCTGAGAATTTTCATTCTTTTCAACATTAAGTGGGTTGGATTAAGGCCAGATATGTCATCTTGTATCTATGGTAGGTAAGGTAAAATGCAAAGACATAAGCTACTCAAAGAATGAAACTTGTACAACCTTATATTTAAAAGCATGAAACACAAAATACAGTGATCAGTCATAATAAATTTACCCCATTCAGATGTTGAAACGTTTGGTCCTCATAATCTAACTGCCGCTTCAACTTCAGACTGTTAGCAAGAGCTATTCGGGCTGGATTTATATCTATGCCACGTTGTCCAAAACTTTCCAGTGATCTATCAAAACAAGCCATTTTTTAAAATTATTGAAACGAGCTTTATTTTAATGCAAAGAAATGTGACATGTTGGTCTGCAGAAATCTTTTCTTTTTCAGAAATGTTCCTATTATCAATGGTTAAAACAGAGGTTTGCAAGAATATTTTTACTAAGACAAAATTGGCTAATAGTTGAGAACAGCTATGAGAGTCCTAACTGGCACAATGATAAGCATTAATAAATGATGAACATTAATAAGGCATGTGAATGTTAATAAAATTGAAGCATTATTTCTGTAAAATGTCCTATCAGAAATCTGAAATGGAAAGAACAGAGTGAGCTGTACAAATTGATAATAGCACTTTATTTAACTATTGCTCAACAACTGTTTTCTGCAGTTAGTTTCTATTGCTTAAGTACTGTTGACTCTCTGGTGTGGGCAAATCACTACCTTGCGCCACAGACATTCACTCATTGATACCTGAAGTCAACATTAGCAGTTTGTTTATCTCTAAAGTTAATAAATTGTGCAAAGATAAATGGTGGTCTGGGAGTTGCTTCAAAACCACCCCCTAAGGGATAAAGCCAATCATATGGATCCCTTCCCTATTGCCTGTACCAACCTTTTATTATTTTAATTATGATTTTATTTGTCAGATTTATATATTGTTCTTGGTCAGAAACTCAAGGCAACATGCATAAAATTTCTTTCCATTTTTCCCCCTACAACAATATTGCAGAGGCTGGTTAAATTAAGAACAAGTGACCAGCCCAAGGTAACCCAGTACAATTAGTAATCTAAGTTTCCTCAGTCTGTCTCCAACTCCTTAACCACGATTGAGGATACTGTTTCCTTATGTCTTGAGTAACTCATTCCAAAATATGATAAGACACAGGTGGATTTGGAATTCTTGACCCTTAATTTTCTTAGGTGCAACTGGAGCAGAATCTCTGTACAGTTTATGTCTGCAAGGTTCTGGGAGGCACAGAGGGATTATATGTTTTGTACTCCTCCCTTACATTGTGGTATGCTGAGGGGAAAGGACTTCAGATGGTTTGAAGATAGGAATGTATGCTAAGCTCCTCTCAAACCAAGAGAGGACTTCAGATGGATGGGTGGATAAACACTTTGGGGCACAGCCCCATTTCCCCCCTCCCTGCAATGCCCTTGATACTCACACTAGATTATCACCTGTCATAATTTCCAGAGAACGTACAGTCCTTGTCCTCCTTTGAAAGTATGTGGGTTTGTTAAAAGATAGTTAAATGCTTGGTGCAGCTCGTGACTTTTAGGGAAATTTCAAAATAGAAATAAAATTGATTAAAACTGTGGATCACTCAGATCTCCACCCAGAGAGTCTAACAACACTCATTGTTTCCTCAAGTTTTTCCCTTTTCTATTTTGGATGAAAGTATGACTCTAATGAAAGGTGGAATCCTTGCTCAGCTGCAGTGATTAGAAAAAGAGTTGTTGTACACACACGGTGCAAATACTCTCACAGTATGTGAGCATTTTTTAAAAGTGTTTTTTTTAAATGAAGAGATATGATTATGTACCATGAAGTCATTTTCAACTGCTAGCACATAATCTCTTTAATTGTAGCTCTGATAACTTCTTTAAAAATAGGCATACAAAACCATGATCTTTCGCTGACTCTTTGACAAATGGTTTTGCTGGAATCTTTCTATTATTATATGATAACAAGCTTTGCTCTGATATTTCTGTTTTGCCATTCACACATATTGTATTTTTCATTTCTTCTTTTTGATTCAACCACTTGCCTCCATAAGCACGAACATATCAGTGGTGGGTTCTGGACCCTGGCACAGCTGGTATGCTGTGCATGGGGCCAGGCATCTTAGATGGGCATGTGTGCTGTGTGCGCATGCGCACACCCCCACCCTGTGACACCCAGCTGCTTGGTGGAGGTTGCGCAGGCACTGTACGCTGTGCATATGTGCGCAATGGGCCGCTCGCGGTATTGAAGACCCATAGAATGTGGGTGGGCAGATGGGCCAAAGGAGCCATCATACCGGTATGGTGGCCGCGTCTCCCTGCTACTCCCGGTATGGCCGTACTGGCCTGTACCACCTGGAACCCACCACTGGAACATACATGGAAAATGAAAAATCTAGCTGTTATTTTGTTATATTTAAACTGCTTTTGTTTATTATCTTCAAAATAATAATAATAATAATAATTTTAATTTGTTGACCACTCCCTCTCCCCATAGGGACTCGGAGCGGTGCACAGGGAAAACTAAAACAATAAATATACAAACACATTAAAAACAAATTAAACATATACCTGTGCTAAAAAATGCCCCATTAAAATACTAAAATTCCCAATTATAAGTAACTAAAACCCCATAGAGAGAGACTACCCTAGGCCGGCCAAGCAGAAAAGATGTGTTTTTAATTTTAGACGGAAGGAGCGGAAGTCCGTGGTCGTTCTAATGTCGGGGGGAAGGTCGTTCCAGAGGGCTGGGCCCGTCACAGAGAGAGCCCTTCCCCTGGGCGTCGCCCGCTGACAAAGTCTAGTGGACGGCACCCGGAGAAGTCCCTCTCTGTGGGAGCGAATCGGCCGTGAGGATGTGTGAGGCAGGATCCGATCCCGCAGATAGCTAGGTCCCGAGCCATGGAGCGCTTTAAAAATGATGACTAATACCTTGAAGCGCACCCGGAAGACGACAGGCAGCCAGTGCAGCTCGCGCAAGAGCGGTGTTATGTGGGTAAACCTGGAGGTTCCCAGAATTGCCCGCGCGGCTGCGTTCTGGACCATCTGAAGTCTCCGGGTGCACCTCAAGGGGAGCCCCATGTAGAGAGAGTCCTTTTTTGTATTGAATTACCTTTTCCTATCTGAGCTTATGCTGGGCAAATGCAGTGATGGAGGGTCTGATGCAGAGCTTGTTAAAGACTTATGGCTGATTCCTCTCCATTTTGTTGGCACATACTGTAATGGTGGGTCAGGTGGCCACTGTGTATTTGGTCTCCCACCCATTGAAGACAGTGGAGTGTTGGCTTGTGCATAATAGGGCAGCAAGAATGAGGATGATTGACTCCCAAGGTTGAAGTATGCCAGTGGCAGAGTCCCTTGGCCTGCTGGCATGCTTTTGTCAGATCCTGGCTGGCAATATTTCTCTGGCAGGAAGTCGCTTTGGGAAGAGGGAGCAAGTGGTTGGAAGAGACTGTTCATGTTACTTAAGCTGTGCTGGGGAAGCTGGACATTTTCACACAGAGGACGCTCCTCTTGGCAGATAGGGCTCAGTTGGAAATCTTCTCCATCCATGGGAATATAAGGAGCCAAAGTTTCAAGATCCAGTTCATTGAAGTCACTCTGTCCAATGAAAATTAAAAGGGGTGGGGTAGTGAAGAAAAACAAATTTACAATTTAAAAGTAGAAAACTAGAATCCCTCTCTTCTCTTATGTCCCAAAACAATGTCTAAGGCACAATATGCCTTATTCCATGTAGGATATGGATTTGCAATTTTCCAATTTCCCAAATTTAAACTAAATTCACCAGCCATCTAGGTGTTTTAGACTACAATACTATAGCATAATGACTCAGAATGATGGAAGTTGCAGCATCTGTCATATATGTCATATGAAGTTATATATGTTATATAAAGAGCCCCTAGCCCAGGGGTGTCAAACTAAAGGCCCAGGGGCCATATCCGGCCCGCCGGATGCTTAGATCTGGCCCCTGGGGCTGCCCTGGGAACAACGAAGGACTGGCCCACAGTGCCTCTGCCAGTGAAAATGGAACTCAGGAGGGCTGCACGTGGTCCTCCCAAGCTCAGTTTTTGCTGACAGACGGTTGTAGAAGACCATCATAGCCAAAAACGCAGTCAGGAGCCCATTTTCTCTGGCATAGTACTCGGGCCATCATGGGTGCCTCCAAGATGAGTGGCATCAAGTTGGCCACACCCATCCTGGCCTCACCCACTCTGCCCTCCCTGAGGTCAAACACAACTCTGATGTGGCCCTCAACAAAATCAAGTTTGACACCCCTGCCGTAGCCTGACATTGCCTGGTTGAAAAGCTAGGGAAATGGAAGTGATTTTTCCATCATATCTCTCCCATTAATGCAGAACCCCTGCACTCTAACTGGTTCCCATTTTAATGAATCAGAAACCATTGACGCTTAAGTCTTCATGGAAGGAACTAAAGCAACATGGTCTTTTGAATTTTGGGTTGATGCTAATTTATCTATGGTTTCTCTTACCTGTGAACTGCATTGATTCTTGGCATCTGTGTCCATGGCAAAAAGCTTCTCAATCATCTCTATCTTCAGGTCTTCATCTAAAGATGTGTAATAATCCCCTGGGCTACTTGGCTTTAGGATGAAATGAGAAAACAGACTATCAGCAAGTACACAAATGGCCGTAATGCAGTTAGCTGCACAGAATGAAACATCAGAAAGGAAAGACGGGGCCAACTATTCTGATACAGATACAGATAAATTTTTAGCGCTTGGAGGTGCAATGCTGTGTCTTGCTTCACATCCAAAATATGATGCAAAAATAATGACGGAAACAGAGAAACACTGGATTGCACTTCTTTTTTCCTCCTTCTGCTGATTCAGGGATCAGGGCTGATTTAGCCAAAATTCCAGTCAGTGAGAGAATTGTAAACTGGGTCCCACTGCTTTCTGGACTTAAAGGTTGGATATATATTCAGATGAGATAATAGGAAATATTTGCAATTCTGTATGGGAGCACTTCTTTCCTGATCTTGCCTTTGTATTTACTGCTAACTTTCTATATTAACCTCTTAAGGTCTGGGAATGGCTGCCCCACTTCTAAGCTACCGGTGTGTGTGTGTGTGTGTGTGTGTGTGTGTGTGTTACTGATACATTCTCTGAAAATGTCATTCCTTTTCTCTCATTTTTATGTTCTGAATGAAGTAGGATTACACCAAACTAATCTGATATTTTATATTGGTTTTGGGTTCAGTGGATAAAGGCAACTGGAAGTAATTCCTTTAAAAAAAAAGAAACTATTTCTACTATAATTCCAGTTAGTGCCGGTGAAAAAAACCCCATACTTCAAAGCTGGCAATGCTGCCACTTTTCAATGCAAAATTCTTTCTTACGGTGGAACAGCTGCTGTTGCTGCTTGCACTGGGGGTGCAGCTTCCAGGTGCCACTTGAGGCAAAGTAAATGATGGTACAGTCAGCTTTTCAGTCTGGGATGCCTGGTTCTTCCCTTCTGGAGCCCACTGAGAGTTTGGTGTCATCACAGCTTTGTTGTAGGTAGGAATTTCCTCGAACTTTTGAGTTCCTGAAATTGAGGCAAGCAAGGTCAGCTCATCCTTGGTACTAGCAATCCTAGTACTTTTTTTTAAGAAAAAGAAAACAAATTGGGAATATATTCAGATGGGGCATCTTACCTTACTCCCCAAATAGCGGATAGTTAAATTTTACTTTAGTGGGAGATATTAGGCCTCATTCAATGGTCACTAATGCTTCTTTTATAAGTCTGAAGTGACTGATATGTCAATAAATGACCTTCTTTAATCAATCAATCCCAATCAGTCAATTAATCATACTTCCACTCCGCCACAATCAAAATAACTCTTGGTTGCTTGTGCTCTATATAATCAAGAATTAAAATATCTACAGTTAGAGTAATAATCAGTATGAAATATAATACTAATTATACATCCATCCATCCATCCATCCCCTATCATCTATCACTGTGTTTATCTGATACTTTGTGGGAGATGTTACAATCTACTAGGTCTCTTGTCTTGTGGTTAACTACTATACAAACACAAGATGATTTTCATCACTTATTCTTCCCAAAATATTACTAACCAAAGTCAAGAGAAATAATTGCATCGCCTGGTGTTGGTGCCAACTGAGCAAGTTCTTCTGGTTCTTCCTTCAGCTTGGTGAATAAGAAGTCGCTCTTATCAGCCACTGGAATTCCATGATCATATATAGAGTTCATGGCCATCATATGAGGCTTAAAAAGTGATTCTGTCTGATCCATGGAGAAGACAATGTCGTTGTTCTCTATTTCACTAACAAGATAAAGTGTTAGATATATTGTATTATGGAAGACAGTATTCATATAAATACAAAGGATAACAATAAGAGAGCTAATCAAGGTCTGTGGATAACTAGATATTGTTGGCTTACAACCATCTCTGGTCCTGGGTTTCTTCAACAGAATCTGCAGGGACAAAGTTTTCCCACTCCATTGTTGCCCTGTTATTTGAGGAATTTGCATATAGCTTCATAAAAAGTGTCTAGGGAGATTCCCAGTCATCCAGGTAATGGCTGTCTCAAATATGCTTTCTCAAAAGGCAACAGGACTTTGTTTTTTGCTTTGAGGAAGACATTACACTTCTCATCCAAGAAACTTTTTTCAGGTCAGTTCAATTCCCACTATTCAGTCAGAACTAAAGAAGCTTCTTGGATGAGAAGCGAAATATCTTCCTCAAGGAAAAAGCATCTTTAAGACATCCTACAGAAATATGCAAAACTGTTCAGCCTGTATTGCTTCTTCATCAATTCTCATTCTCGGGATTTCAGCTGCCTTACCTTAGAACATAGTTAACACAAATTATGCACTGAGGCTGCAAGTTCCGAGTATTGTAGATGACTGTTCCTTGGGTTTCAAGCCACACATAGCCACCATGCTTAGCAAGCATGCGATACTGCCCTGTAACCACTTGACCTTTTCCACACACTGGAGATAAAGAAGGAAAGGAAAACATGCAAAGAAGATAAATTGCATTTCAATATTATTTTTCAGTATTATGACACTTTGCTAAAATCATCAGAAATTTGTGGCACCACAAATACTGTTGAAGTAGTAATTCACTTGAAACAAAGTAAAGAGCAGCAAGACAACGTAAGGGCCCATTTCAGTTCTCAACCCTTACAAGCTTCCAATTGACCTTCTTTTCAGCCATCTCCATTATTCCCATTGGCATTTCTATTTCTATCTGGCAGAAGTCAAGTCTTTGATGGATTTGGGTACTTCAGTATGACCTCCTTGGCAGTTTCCCAGGGATCACAGAATTCACCTGATTCCCTCCTTGAGATTAGAGGCAGTTTCCAGAACTGTATTCCCTGGATTGCCATTTTCCCCAGCCTTGAAGCTGGCTTAATTCTGATTTAGATGAGAATTTATGCACTTATTGGACCAGTAGAAGTATAATGTATATCCCAAAGTTACAACCAATGATAGGCTATGCAAACCTCAAAGGATCAACAACAAAGGCAAGAAAAACAATGATTGCTGCTTGATGGGTTTGCACCGCTCCGAGTCCCCCTGGGGAGAGGACGCGGTATATAAAATAAATATTATTATTATTATTATTATTAGTATTATTATTATTATTATTATTATTAATATTAATATTAATAATAATATTAATATTAATATTATTAATATTAATATTATTAATATTGTAAATAATATTGATTAGATTTATTATTTTTATTTTGAATAGTTGTAATTTGTGTTCATTCTACATCATATTGGAACTACTATAACAGAAACATGATATATAAAATAACCAAGCAAACAAATTTTGCTTTGAGGAAGAAGTCCTGCCCCACACTAGTAATTAGAAATACTTTCATCCCATCTTGATGTTATAAAGACTGCAAAATTCTTGCATCATTTAAATCTCAGCTTCCAAAATACTTGGCACAATTTTGCAAATGGAAAATCTGAGAGGCTCTAATTCTAGGACTTGCTTCTGAGCAGGTATTCATCAAACATTATTATAATACATACCAATGTGGTGTGTTGATGGAGATTCTAGGACTAGAACCGGCAAAACCCAGGTTCGGGCCTGCCCTTAGCTAGGGAAACTGACTGGATGTTTCTGGGCCAATCTCTCTCTCTTAGCACAACCTACTCATAGTGTTTTTGTTGTGATAAAAATGCAAGAATAAAGTTCTATGTAACCCATCTTGAGTTCTCATTTAGTGTAAATAGAAGTTACTAAGGAACTACTTAATAAACAGAACTATTATAGAAACAATAGCCTGGGACTTTTCTGAGATAGCCATAGAACCATTTTAAGGAGAAAAAAATAACCACACTAAATCCTTTGTTTATGTATAATCTACAAAGCGCTCCTCTAATGTTTTTATTGCATCCCTTTATTGGTGAAGTTCTGCATTCAGAATAATCTTGCTCTTAAAGAGATTATATTTTGATTATTAGATTAGTGAGGTGCATAAACGAAAAAAATCAAAGATTTTGTCTGACAACCATTTAAGCAAATGGCTTCTGTACGTCTGTGAAACATTATTACATGGGATTTTTAATAGAGAACTCATTAAGGTATCCTCATGTGATGTCCCTGTTACATTACTCAGAGGAGTTTTAGTGCTTTCATCTTTAAAAGAAAACAAGTCACACCATGTTCTGATACAACAAGTTGCTGTTACAGATGTGTTAGTGGAGAATGCTATCCAATGGTGGATAGTTCTTTCATTTTGGGCCAACTGAAGGGTGACTGCTAGCTGATCACTACAAAAAAGAAAACAAATCACTAAACAGTTTTCCATACAATCTACACATCAGGGGTGGATTCTGGCTGGCACTACTGCCGGTTCGCTCATGTGTGTGTTTCACACACACGCTTGATGTATGCTGCGTGTGCATGCACAGTGCAATTTAAATTGTTCTGCGCATGTGTAGAACTGAAAAACAAGATGGCAGTGCTGACGGCGCCGACCTGGGAACTGGTTTGGGGGCGTGGCAGGCCTAGGTCACTGCCGGTTCCAGCGACCCAGGCTGCCAAACCACTACCAGTTCGACTGAACCGATCCAAACCGGTAGGAACCCACCATTGCTGCACATGCTACTAGCCACCTTTAATAAATTCTGTACTAGCAACAAATGTGGCCTTCTATTGGTCACTTGCAATTTCTAGTAAATTATAAACAAGCTAAAAAATACTGCTATTAATTTGCAGTTAGTAGTGAACTCTGAAATGGGGTGAGGAGACTCTTGCAAAATAGGGTTCTGGGAACATCTTTTCAACTAAGTGATGTTATTAAAAAGGCTGAAACTTTTGCCTGTTTTCCCTTCAATAATTCATTTTAGACTCTGGCTAAATGCAGACTTTATGTTTTTAATACAAGCTCTTTTCTATTCCTTTTGATTAGTTCACAGTCTTGTCTGGAGTTTTGATACCTGGAAATCTTGCACATTGTGAGTTGGCTTATTAAGGATACTGCCCTAACATACCAAATTTAGAATGCTGTTTCCCACCCCTCCTGTGATTCAAGTTTTCACAATGAACTGTAGTCATAAATAGCTGAATTTCTGGAAGAAGTCTAGTCTGTGATGCTATTGTTAAATTCAGAAGTGGTTACCATAAACCAGGAAGCAGGAACATTAGATTAAGCCACATCCTAAATCAAGCTGATAGGAAAGATACAATACTAAGTCAAAGCTGGAGTCCTTTAAATCTGAATTATCTAGCAGCTTCACAACAATTCAGAGCACATTGCATTATCACTTTGTCCTGTGTCTATGATTTGCACACAAGTTACTATCAAACCAATACTTCTGCTCTTTCTCTTTCAATTTTTCCAAGACTACTCTCATGATAGTTTTCTAAAAGGTAAAAGGTAAAGGTTTCCCTTGCACATATATGCTAGTTGTTCCTGACTCTAGGGGGCAGTGCTCATCTCCGTTTCAAAGCCAAAGAGCCAGCGCTGTTAACTTCCCACCAAGGTGGTCCCTATTTTTCTACTTGCATTTTTACATGCTTTCAAACTGCTTAGTTGGCAGAAGGTGGGATAAGTAATGGGAGCTCACTCCGTTACATGGCACTAGGGATTTGAACTGCCGACTTTTCTGATCAACAAGCTTAGCGTCTTTGCCACTGAGCCACCTACTCTGTAGCAATTGTTTTGAAACATTTACTCCCTCCCCCCACACACTTTCTTCTTTTACTTCAGATTCTGCATAAATTTGAACATTTACATTTTTATACAGCTATGCAGGTGAAAATGCAGTTAAGAGACATCAAATCACAACTTCACAGCATAATCTACTACTTCCTTACTTGCTAAACTATAGAGCACTTTGTGGCTTACTTCTACCCTAGACCATATCCCTTCACAGTTGCACATCCATGCACCCAGTAGTCTCAATTTATAACTACAATTGGGATTGGGATTTTGGTTGCTAAGTAAGCAAGTAAACACGAGTAAGCAAGTCATCACATGATTAAACCGGATTTTATGACTAATTTTATTGCAGTCATTAAGTGAATCATGTAGTTGTTGAATAAATCATGTCATCGTTAAGCAACTCTGGCTTCCCCAATTGACTTTGCTTGTCAGGAACCAACAGGAAATATTATACATCATGTTCACATGATTGCAAAATGCTGCAACTGTCAAAAATGGGAGCCAGCTGCCCAGTGCCCAATTAAGACCACATGATTGTGGGTGGTGGTGCGACAGTCATAAATTTGAGGACAGATCATAAGTGACTTTTTCTCAGGTCATTGTAACCTTGGACCGATGTTAAATAAATGGTTACACGAAGGGCTGGGTGTACCTTATTGAATATAATTTTCTAACTTAAAAGACTACAGTTAGACATGATAACTGTTACTAAGACATGATAGCAGTGTTCCAATATCTCAGGGGTTGCCACAAAGAAGAGGGAGTCAAACTATTCTCCAAAGAACCTGAGGGCAGAACAAGAAGCAATGGGTGGAAACTAATCAAGGAGAGAAGCAACATTGAACTGAGGAGAAATTTCCTGACAGTTAGGACAATTAATCAGTGGAATAGCTTGCCTCCAGAAGTTGTGAATGCCCAAACACTGGAAGTCTTTAAGAAGATGTTGGATAATCATTTGTCTGAAATGGTATAGGGTTTCCTCTCTAGGCAAGGGGTTGGACTAGAAGACCTCCAAGGTCCCTTCCAACTCTGCTATTGTATAGTTTTTTAAATGGCAAAGATACATATAAGCTAGATTTTTTTTAAAAAGCAAAAGACTGGCAATCAAAATGAATGATTAAGTTCAGCACATAGGATCAGGACAGACTGAAAATTGAAATTAAAATTAGTATTAGTATTAATACCGTTTGGATGATTCTGCAGCATACTATGAGTACATATAAGAGAAAAGATTCTCTCTCTCTTTTCTCCCCACCATAATTATGTTTATAAAGAACTCAAGGCAGCAAACACATATACAACAACATTCCTGTGAGGTGGGCCGGGCTGAGAGAGAGGGACTAGTCAAAGTTACATGCCTAAAATGGGACTAGAGCTCATTGTTTCCTAGCCTGCTGCCAAGTTAAATTAATTAATTATTTTTTATCCCAGCTTCATTATTTTTATTAATAACTCCAGTGAACATATCCAATACTTAGACTTCCATTTGATAACTCCAAATAAAATTTTGAAAGTTTTAAATGGGGTCTTTACTCACTTTTAAAAATTATTATTCTTCGTCATTAAAACAGTTGTATTTTATTTTTATAAAAACAAACAAACAAACAGATTGTGTCATATTCTCCAATAAAAATAGCAATGCTAGGACATTGTACAAGCACTTTTAAAACTAGAATTGACACTTAATTTTTTATGGTTGCCTATAACAGGAGTTATATTTAAAATTTATGAAATATGGGTATTCTCCTAAAAAGCTTGACCAGTCACAAAGCACCAATTTAAGCAAACCAGTAAGACCACAAATACATCCCCCCTCTCATTTTCAGTACATAACCTTTTCCTCTACTTAACTTAATGCTTGTTCTTAGGGGGAGCAGAGGGGAAGCCATAGTAAAGTTGAGACACCATTCCACAATGACAATGTATAAGCAACTATAATTAGCATATTTTTAGATATTATGTAACAAGCTACAGTGAGAAACAATATGAAAGGAATTAAGAAGAGGCAACAATAAAAATAGAACAAGCTGCAATCCTTCTTTCATTTACCTGACGGTTAATAAATCTTGATGAGAATGACTTCTGAGTCACACTGACTTCTGAGACATACGTAGTATGTCTCCGTTTATGTTTTGTTGTTCTAAATATACAAGCATTAAGAAAGGAAAGCTGTAAGAGTTTATGCAGTGTGGCTGCATGAGTCACTAGAGACTTCGAAAACATGGCCATCCATAGGTTGGCCTTCTGGTGCATTGGGCAACTCTCTGAACCTTGGCATGTAGACATCTTTTAAAGGGTCTCTAATATTTCCCCACCAAAGCACTATTTTTATTAGTAGCAGCAGCATATGCAAGTGGAAAGGTTCAGAGCGGCCAGAAATCTGCCTGCCACCAACTCATCTCCCCACTGAAGTGGTACCTATTTACCTATTTGCACAGAACATGCTTTCGAACTGTTAGGTGGACAGAAGCTGAGAAGTTATGGGAACTCACTCTGCCACATAGTGCTAGGACTCAAACCTTTGGAGCAGACACCATCTCCATCATCATTAAGCCACCGAGCTGCCACGCATCTACTACAATGCTGAGCAGGGGATTGGATTCAGTGACCTAAATAGCTCCTTTATTTCTGTTTCTAATAACTGTATTACTCAGTAGATTGGTACCCATATAATATAATATAATATAATATGGCATATATGAATTCTTCAGGTTGCTTTTCCTGCAACATGTTTAACACAGCTATTTGTTTATTTATAGTTTTCATAAAAGCCTCTACTTTTTCATTTGCCCTTCATTATGAATTCCCCCCTTCCCAAAAAAACCCACTGCCAAATCCCTAACACGGGTAGATTCTTTTACCCATTTCCTGTTAGAATTATAACATTTATCAAACACCATTCTTACTTTAATGACATCAAGGTAGATTTTTGTTTATTTATTTTCTGCTTGAGAAAAACTAACTTTCCAATTACAAGCTAAAAGCAGCAATAACTTTTATAACTTTAAACACTTTAATAACTTTAAACACAGATATATTGCAGCGTTAGCCTCAGTTAGCAAGAGTATTTATCTACAGTATTTATTTATGATATTTGGAGAACACCTGAACACAGAATGACCCTTGGGGGCTTAAAGTAGGAAATCCTACATATCCAGAGAAACATATGTAACTTAAAACATAACCAACAGGGTTGCCACAAGCATCCTACTGGAGGGCCTGGAACAGCAGTCACATTTTGAAAGACTCCCTGAACATTATCAGGATGATAGCCAATGGATGTCTGGGGATACAGTATCTCATTCCAAAGGGCAGCATAATTACTGAGAAGAAATGCTTCTTGGCCCTGATAGATGGTACTGTTTGATCCAAGAGAATGCATCACTGCCTAGTTTAATTGGGTGGACAGAAATAACCTGGCCCTATGACATGAATGGTGGCATATCTGCATAGGTATAGGTAAGTCTGTCTGTGATGAATGATGAAACAGGATCCAGTCTGGGTTGGTCACAGGACCAAAGATTTGTTCTTCCAAGCTTTTAGCTCGTCATCAGGGAACTTCTTTCTTTCAGGAATATGTGCACTGGACTGTTCCACATGTTATATTTATACAGTTCCTGTCGTGTGCAGCTTTTAGTTGTTAACTAGAGTATTGATGGCTGGTTATTACATCATTAATTGTTGTTGCTTTCTGCCACTGCATCATCAACTCCTAAGTACTTATTAGGCAGGAAGTAAGTCAGCACTCATGTTGACTGACAAGGGGCCTGTTTCCCAGGCTTCAATCATTTTTCTGGCTGTTTTTGTCCCTGCTCAGCCAACGATCATAGTAGTTGCAAAATTGAATGCAATGTCCTTGTTCATTGTAATGTGAGATGAGTTCAAGTCATTGGTAAGAAAGTTTGGAAGACCGGAAGACCTGGTGACCACTCAGACTGGATCATGCAACATTATCCTGAGACACATGTATTCACCTTTATCCGCAATGAGGAAACAGTTGAATTCAGCAATGGATAATGTGGCCTCAGAGTCATATGAAACTCCCCTATCAATTTAAGCATATCCCGCACCAGAGGTTCCCTCTGATTGCACTGCCAATTTTTGCTTATAGATAAATAGGTGTTTAACACCCAAAACTCCCCCCCCCTTGAAATAAGAAAGAAAGAGACATTTGTTTAATCCTGCCTATGTGCAGGAAGCCTATCTGCATTCTCTCCTGACCATAGTGACAACAGTAATGCTCATGTTATTATAATTTTTTTTTGGCCCTTTCAGCTTTTTGTTTTCTTAAATAATATGGTCACTTTTTGAAAGGATTGCTTCTCAACATTAATTATTTTCCAAATCACACCATTTACAGGAAATTGGAGACATACAGGTAGCCTTCTATACAAATGTCTATAGAAATACATCGCCAACTGGGGTTCCTGACATGCAAGCCACTGTGAAAGAGACACAAGGCTCATAGTCTAGATCAGGGATGTCCAAACTTGGGAACTTTAAGACTTGTGGACTTCAACTCCCAGAATTCCCCAGCCAACTATGCTGGCTGGGGAATTCTGGGAGTTGAAGTACACAAGTCTTAAAGTTCCCAAGTTTGGACATCCCTGGTCTAGATGATGATGATGACGATGATTATCCTGGCTGACTAGAGTCATGTTCAACTCTCACCTAATAATTATAGTTTTTCAGGGTGACTTACAGTTTTGATGACTTTTGGTCATACCCTCAGAATCCAGTGCATGATAGAATTCATACGCAGAACGGCCCAGCAGCTCCTCAGGATGATATCCAACTAATTCTGTTATCCTTTACAAAATATACATATATTAATTATCCTACAAGAAGAAACAATTGAATACATTGTACCCGTAGTCTGTTCTTGCCAAATCTACAGAAGTGGTCATCAAGTGCTGAATAATCCAGGTAACACACATTTCATTTAAAAAGAAATAGCTTACATGTCGGTCAGATCTGTAGTCTTAGCCTAGCATTAGTAAGAGTTCCTGAAAGAGCAGAATAATTCCTGTGACTGTGTTAGATAATGTTTTGTAGATTTCTCCTGCATCTCCTATCTTCTATTCTAAGGACTTCTAGGTGACAAAAGGTGTAAGTCTCCAGAGTGTTTATGATTAGGAATTCAAATCCATACTTCAAACTATCATCAGACACATTGCTCATGACTTTTGTCAATGGTTATACTTCTCTTTCCCTCTCCCATATCATTTTTTACTCGACCATGGTGCAAATATTTCACCTACATTACAGTTACCCATGATAAGCTTTAACGAAAGTTTCCAAACAAAATTTCCCCCCAAAATAAGCCCTCCTCAGATAATAAGCCCAATTGGACTTTTGAGCACATGTGTTAAAATAAGACCTCCCCCAAAATAAGACCTCCCTGAAAATATTGCAACAAAGCAGCAGCCATGAGGTGACCACGATCGCTGCCTCCTAGACCTCAAAAATAAAAGCTCCCCGAAAATAAGGCCAAGTGCTTATTTCAGGGGTCAAAAGAAAATAAGACCCTGTCTTATTTTTGGGGAAACATGGTATTGCAAGTCAATTATATTACATTGTCAATAAAATCTACCTAATGGGACACTATGGAGGATTTCAAAGAGATATAGAATGGAGAAATTTGCAACCAAAGGAGGATCATATTTGATTCATATTTTGATTATCTCTTAATTCAAGGTAAGAAATGAAGTAACACCCATGTCTCAGGATAACAACTACAGCTCTGATTACTCTTGAAACAACTGACTGGAAGAAAGCCATGGGGTGAGGTGGAATTTAATAAAATACAATTAAAAATTGAACCTTTGACTTTTGTTCCTCTTTGAAGTTCCATAATTTACATAGTGTTGACATTTTCAGTTGGAATTTATAGCGAGGAATTAGCTCATTGTTTTTGGTATTTCCTTTGCTAAAGCAAAAATTAAACAAACAAATACTAGGAAAGCTACTAACAATGAGGTTGTCCCAGATCTCCATGAGAATCATCTGCTGTACTTTATGCAATAATGCTTCCTAACATAAATTCCCCAAAGATTTTCACACAGTGACTCTGATCCTTGCATCATCAATGTGGAAATCAGCACTAGACTACAAATCAGTGGTGCTACGAAGATTGATTCAAAAAGTGCATACATAGGATTATCTTTTATTAAATATAACACTAGAATATAATATTAGAATAATTGCCATCATTAAAAACAAAGCCTTTTTCTTCTCCTCGTCAACATATCAGGGTAACCTTGTTAACATTGTGTATAGTTTGATCATATCAAAGTCAGGCACATGAATCCTATTATCTGTATAGTATAATTGGATAAACTCTTTTTTAAAAACCATGAAATGAAAAGACTACAATAAGGTTACTCCCTCCCCTTTGAACTGCATCACTCCTGGTTGACGTTAAACTTACAAAGCCAGGAAATAAAACCTTAGAACAAATACGGCGTCTCCTCTGCCTGTAAGCACGTAGTTGCCATTATCCCTAATGACGATAACACTGTCATTATTCTCACAAGGATTGTGATTTTTGTCCTGCCCTGAAGGAGTCTGGCTTTTCTTTTTCTTCCTCTTTTCCCTCTTTTCATGCAATTAAAGGGCACTTTCATTCAGCCACTAGTTTTGCCCTCCTATTCCCCACAGCAGTTTTGCACCTGTTTTTTTTATTGCTGATCTTGTGAATTGTGGTTGGTACCCGAGGAAGGAAGAAAATAGAAAGCCCATCCAGCTGACCCACAGGAGAGTCATCATTTTGCCCAAATTCTGCTGGAGACAGCAGAATAGAATAGAATAGAATAGAAATAACTGGGAAAGATAACAAAATACAAAGACCTGGAAATAGAAATAGAACGACTGTGGCAGAAGAAAACAAGGTAACACCAATAGTAATAGATGCCTTGGGTGCAATCCCAAATTAAATGGAGCACCATTTGAACACCATCAGCCTTGACAAAGTCACCATCAGGCAATTGCAAAAGACAGCTTTATTCAGAACAACTTACACCCTGTGATGATACCTTTAATACCATCAAACATCAACATCTCCCTATCCCAAGTCTTCAGGAAGGACTTGATAGATAGTTAAAAATGCCAAATCCAGTCTGAACATTTTGGTGACCAAGTAACAAACCATAATAATAATAACAATAGTTATGAGATATGTAATTTTCTCATTTCAATTCAGTTAATGCAGGAGTAAGATCCAGTAATTAGAACTTCTAAGTAATATTGCTTAAGATTGTAGTTTTACTGCTATAAGCAAATTTCACTTTTATATGGTGCTTTTAGTATCTTGTCTCTTTGCCCAACTCTGACATTGGTCATCCTAACTTCCTTTTTGGGAAATGCCAAGACACATCAATGCAGAATGAAGGCAATTACTGATTCCACAAACGTGCACTTTTATATGAGCAACTCTCAGAGCTATAACATACATTCAACAGGGTGTGTATTTTTCAAATCAGTGTATTACAGGATAGGTGGGATATCAGCATTTAATGTGGCTGTCTTTTAAAATGTTAGAATAAGTACCATTCAGGAACTTTTGAACTTTTCTCTAGTGCTGAAAGTCATTACGCATTTTAGTCATTTTATATACCACTTTATTTTAATCTTATCTTTTCAACCTGCATCAAACTTCCTTCTGTGGCATTAGCCTCTGAAATACATATACCTTTAAAGCACTTCTTATAGTACATATATCCTGTGGAAATGTCACGTCAACGGGATCATATGTATTATTGGATTAGAAGATCTTTTGGACAAAGGAGGTGTTATTTCGCTGCCTTTTCACCCATTCTCACTAAGACCATGTCTGCAAGATGGCAAATAGCTGTTTAGATCCTAAATGTCAGAAGACAATGGGTATGTTCTCAAAGACCAGGCAAAGTGGAAAATAGGAAAATTCTACCCCTGACTTACATTATACTGAAATATTATCCAAGGATTATGACTTCTGATAATTGGATAAACTATCCATATGCTCTTGTTAATATTCAGCTCATCTTTAAGCAGCACTAACCTTGGGGCACTACTACTTTAATTGCAAACCTGGCCTTGGCTAATTTTTAAAAGTAAATATTGTAATTGGTTAATTTTATTCTACTCCCCATAAAACATGATGTACTAAAAGTGTTTCTTCTTCAGCCCTTTGACCCACCTGGAACACTCTGCTGAAGTAGCCCAACAAAGAGGTACTAGTGGAGCTTTGCCTATTTCTGAAACCTACAGAACATTCAGAATCAATGCTTTTTAAAGCCTTAATGCATACAGACTGCAAGCATGGAAATCACATTAGCTTGGTCCATGTGGCACAAAGCACCAGATGTGATGATAAATGGCCCGTCAATCTCGTATCATTTACTTCATCCCTTTCAAGTGACACATGGTTCACGAACAGATAAGAGATGCAGCAACAGACCTGAAAGAAAGTATTCAGACCCCCATGCTACTGCGTGTGTGGTTCCATGTCTAGGAGTCTCTATCTGTACTGCGCAAAATGACAGTACTGCCACAAATTTATCTCCTCTATCTCCAGAAGATGTAGTCAAATTGACAATGAACTCTAATCTTCAGTTTGTATATTTCTTAACACCTCACCCCCTCCACTAACATCATTCACTGCCATTAAGAGTTTGGAGTTGCACCAGTGTGATGTCAGTAGAAACAGAAAGGAAAATATTGCAAAAGAGTTGTTGCTTTCTGCGACAGTCCAGATTGATAAAAAGAAATGAAACCCCTACTTTTCATTGACAGCATGGAAGCAGCCAGATATATTATTGAAAATCAGCATCTGCTTATTCCGGGCCCTTGGAAAAGGTTCATTAAGTGGACAAAAATAATAATCCAGTCTAAACTTCTGGCTGACTATGCAAACAACAACAACTTGAAGTTGAAATTTAAATTTATATGCTGTCTGACCTCAAGTGACTGGGTGTAAAAAGCATTAGGACTGTGAAAGTCCTGTCTGAAGCCCTAGACCAGGGGTTCCCAAACTTGGCAACTTGAAGACTTGTGGACTTCAACTCCCAGAATTCCCAGAATTCTCCAGCCTGCTGGAGAAGCTGGCTGGAGAATTCTGGGAGTTGAATTCTGGCTGGAGAATTCTGGAAGTTGAAGTCCACAAGTCTTCAAGTTGCCAAGTTTGGGAACCCCTGCCCTAGACTGACAAATCTTGTTGACACTAAAGTAAAAGATAGTTTTAGATCACTGCCTTCTTTTTTGTAGGTTTGCTGTTATTTAATTCTTGCTGGTTGCAACCAACACAGAGTTAGTAGAACTAGTGGCAGAGTAAATGAGAAGTGATGACATGCAGTTACCCAATTGAGTTTCATGGATGAAAATGGTTTAGTCATTTCTAATCTTAACCAAACTGACATGATATTCTTTCTCCCATTGGCTTTAATTACACAAAGAGTGTAAATTTTTTGAAAATATTCCCTGACATATTGGAAGCTACAGTCTTGAGAGAAAGATCAACAATTAACTAATCATGTTTATATGAGATGCTTAATTGGGTCAAAGGAGAAGGAATCAATTTGTCATTCAAACCAGCTGCTCGATGCTGTGGAGTTGTAGACAGTAGATTTTTAAGTAGAGTCTGAAAACTTTAACTTTAGTCCCAAATAATCCAAAAGCTGTTTCAGACTAAATTAATTTTCCACCCATATATCTCAGTTAGCATGAAAAACAAGAAGATGGAGGGAATTCTCCAATCCAGCTGCTTAAGCAGTCCTTAGAGGAAGTCTGTAAAAATTAACTTCTCTACAATATTATGTTAATTATTACATGCATTTAATAATTTATTTAAATACATACAGTTATTCAATAATTTATTAAATTATTAGGTCAATTATTAAATTTTTAAAAATGGGCTTCCTAAATTATTAGGAAGGCAGGTCTATGTTGATTGACAGTCATACTGTAGAGTCACAGGGGAAACTCCTCATCATCTATCACCTGATTCTTTTGAAACCAAGGGCTGAATTGGGGACCTTTTTTGTGCAAAGCAGATGCTTTAGCACTGAGACATGGGTTCTCCTCTGTTTTATTTTGTTGGGTCATAAGCGAGCTCAACTCAACCAAATTGCTTTTGTAACCTAAATGGTAAATGATTATGCAGATTGACTTCAGGTCTATTAAGCAGGCTGTAACATAATTTTATTTTTATTTTTTATTTATTCGAATTTATACCCCGCCCTTCTCCTTGTTAGGACCCAGGGCGGCGCACAGGCATTATTTAAAAACCACAATAAATACAATATACAACATTTAAAATATATTAAATTATTTACCCGTGCTAAAACCCATATTAAAAACCCTACCAAATTATAATTTATATATAAAAGTCAGAACGGGGGGCTATCCTAGGCCAGCTTGTTGGAATAAAAGCGTCTTAAGACGTTGGCGGAAGAGGCGGAGGTTCGAGGTAGTGCGAAGGTCGGGGGGTAGGTCGTTCCAGAGGGCCGGGCCCGCCACAGAGAAGGCCCTTCCCCTGGGTGTCGCCAACCAGCATTGCCCAGCCGACGGCACCTGGAGAAGACCCTCTCTGTGGGAGCGGACCGGACGAAGGGATGTATGGGGCAGGAGGCGGTCTCGTATATAGCTGGGCCCCGAGCCATGGAGCGATTTAAAGATGGTAGTCAACACCTTGATGCGCACTCGAAAGGCCACAGGCAGCCAGTGCAGCTCGCACAGGAGAGGTGTTATGTGGGCTTGCCTTGAGGCACCCATAACCACCCGCGCGGCTGCATTCTGCACTAACTGTAGCCTTCGAGTGCACCTCAAGGGGAGCCCCATGTAGAGAGCGTTACAGTAATCCAGCCGGGATGTCACAAGCGCTTGAGTGACTGTGCGAAGGGCCCCCCAGTCCAGTAAGGGGCGCAACTGGCGTATCAGGCGAACCTAATAGAATGCCCCCCCTGGCCACGGCCGCCACATGGTCCTCCATGGACAGCCGGGAATCCAGGAGGACGCCCAAGTTGCGCGCCCTCTCCACGGGGGCCAGTTGTTCGCCCCCAATGGCCAGTGTTGGACTTATCTGGCTGAACCGGGGTGCCGGAAACCACAGCCACTCGGTCTTGGACGGGTTGAGTTTGAGTTTGTTACTACCCATCCAGACCCGTTACATAATGGCTATGTAATCTGCAAAAACCAAACAGGATTATTGAAAATTATGAAGCCAAAAGTACATTAATTGCACAATGAGGTATGCAGGTGAGTGTCAGCCTTTGGGGGTCAGGAAACAGATAACATAAAAAATTACTGGAAGTCTACTATTACATACTATTATAACAGAATCTTGATAGCCTAACAACTTTCCCTTCACTTTTATACCAAAAATAATCAAGGCATGGCAACCATTAATTTCTTTTTGCCACTTTCTTGTTTGCTTGGATTAATTTAATTTAATATTTAAATTTCTATACCGCCCTTCTCCCTTCCGCGATTAAACTCATGTTTTATTAATTGCCATATATTCTCCAAAGGGAACTCTCTGCTTCCCTAGGTTTGGCACTGGTTAACTCTTGTGACAGCATAAAGTACATTTCTAGGATGCTGACAATTACTATCTCAAGTCTTGAACCATTCCAATCAAAATTACAAATGCCTGTTGCTCAATCTTAAAGGCATCTGCTTAAACCAAGGGATGTCCAAACTCAGGAACTTTAAGACTTGTGGACTTCAACTCCCAGAATTCCCCAGCCAGCATAGCTGGCTGGAGAATTCTGGGAGTTGAAGTCCACAAGTCTTAAAGTTCCCAAGTTTGGACATCCCTGGCTTAAACCTTCTTACAATTCCAGCCTTTCTAACCTAACAGAATACTGTCTACAAGTCGGTTATAGTTGTTTGGAAATGGAACTTTTGAAAATTTTTGAAAAAAAGTTGAAAATGAGATTTGACATGGTGGGAGAAGTCAGTTTAAGAAAGACAGAATTTAAAATTTGGCAGACCTGGCAAAAGGATGTAGAGAAAAACATGCAAGCAAAAAATCTTTAGGATAGGTAGTGAATCTTTAGGATAGGTAACCTGTCCTGTGCTTCCTAGTGCAGACAGACACAGAAAATGTACACCAAGGGAACACAACAGGAAAGTAGGGAAACACACTTGTTTCTTCATTACCCTTAAGAAAATGAAGACCACGCTTACAATGGCCACTTACATCAAGAAGTTAGAAAGCAATTCAGAAGCCCTCTGGCACGCTTTCTCAACTTTGAACTCACAAAGGGGCCTGGGCAGAAGGGAGCTTTGTTATCTTACTATCAGCTGTTGCAAACCAATATAAAATAAGTAAACAACATAACAGAAAGAACAGAAAAGCTTACTCATATACTGAAATGCTAAATGATATAAAACAAAATAAATTCTAAGGGGAAACTTTATCCAAGAATTAATATTTTGTTTTCAAACTTCAGGCTTGAGGGCCTGCTTTTTTTCACCTTGACTCCCCAAACCATTCATTGAAATCCACAGTAAATACCGTGTTTCCCCAAAAATAAGACAGGGTCTTATTTTCTTTTGACCCCTGAAATAAGCACTTGGCCTTATTCACTGAATTTGACCCCTGAAATAAGCGCTTGTCCATGTTCACTTTTACCTCAGAGCTTAATTACAAGAAGTGCCTATGTGCTGCCTCCATGTGATGGTCTAATCAGGATGGATGCATACTTTCATCTTGCTCTTGGGTCTCGTATGTATGTATGTATGTATGTATGTATGTATGTATGTATGTATGTATGTATGTGTGTGTGTATGTATGTATGTATGTAAAACCTTTATTTAACCATCTTATATTGAAATTTGGGTGGGTCCCAATCAGCAATAAAAACAATGTCAATAACAAAACAGCACAATACCATGCTACATTTATTTAAACCGGAAAACATTAAAAACTGGGCATCAAAGTTAAACTGACATACAGTCCCTCATTAAATCCTCAAATCCTCTCACCCAGTACTTTCAAGGAAAGCCAGATGTAAGAAGACTAAGAGGGTAGAGGCCTGCTCAACCTCTATAGGATTGCCATGGGAAAGACATGGTTCCTAGCTCCCATAAGGCGACCATATTTAAAGGAAGGGACTAGGAGCATGCCCATTCTTATCCAATCTGGTAGATGTTCTTAGAGAAAAGCAATCCCATAGAGAACCTGGCCCTGTACCATATAGGACTGATAATAGTGGTAACATGATAGCAGTGTTCCAATATTTGAGGGGCTGTCACAGAGAGGAGGGAGTCAAGCTATTTTCCAAAGGATCTGAAAGCCAGACAAGGAATAATGGATGGAAATTGATCAAGGAGAGATTCAACTTAGAAATAAAGAGAACTTTTCTGACTGAGAACAATCAACCAATGGAACAGTTTGCCTTCAGAAGTTGTGGAGGTTTCATCACTGGAAGCTTTCAAAAAGAGACTGGACTGCCACTTATCAGAAATGGTGTATGGTTTCTGGCTTGGGTGGGGGATTGGACTAGAAGACCTACAAGGTCCCTTCCAACTCTGTTCATCCATATTACTAATAGATAATAACCAGCCCCTTGAATTGTACCTGGGAGGAAACTGAGACAGTGAAACTCAGGCAACAGAGCAGAGGTGGGTTGTTCCTGGTTTGGCCCGAATCGGGCAAACCAGTAGTGGTGGTGGTGGGAGGCTCCGCCCACCCACCCGGATGCTTCTGCGCATGCACAGAAGCTTCTGCGTATGCACAGAAACATTGCACATGCGAGCGCGCATGCGAGCACGAGCTAACCAGTAGTGCCAGAAGTTGCAACCTACCTCTGCAACAGAGGTGTTACATGGGTAAAATTAGCGGCTCCATCATTGCACATCCTGCTGCATTCTGGACCTATTGTAGCTTCTGGTGTTCTTCATGGGCAGCCCATTGCAGTAATCCGAATGGGAAGTGACCAAGACATGAGTGAATGTGAGCTAGACTTCCTGGTCCAGGAAAGGGCACAATTGGCACACCAGAGTTATCTGTGCTAAGCCTCCCTCAACCACAGCTGCCGGCCACTACTCAAGCACCAGTCATGAGTCTAGAAGGACCCCCAATTTGGGACTCAGTCCAAGGGATTGCTGCCTCATCCAGAGTCAAATATCATTTGGGCCTGGAAACAGTGGTGGGTTCCTAACCAGTTTACTACTGGTTCGCTGGGTGTGCACTTTGCACACGCTGTCTTGCTTCACTCGCTCGTGCATGTGCAGTTAAGTGAAAATGTCAGAAAAAAGGGAAAACAGCTGAGGAGCAGCAATTCAAGTTGCCGCTCCAGATCAGCTGGGCTTCAAAAGCTGGAATAAAGGTAAGTATAACCCAGGGGCAGGTGGGCAGGTCCGCTTTTAACAAAAACAGAGAACCAATTCGCTGTCTGTTTGGAGCCAGCACTACTGGTTTGGGAGAATCGGTCCGAACTGGTAGGAACCCACTTCTGTCTGGAAAGCCAAAAACCCAGAATCTCTCTGTCTTTCTATGGCTGAGTTGAAGCCAGTTTCTCCCCATCTAGATTTTACAGTCTCCAGGTACCAGGCTAACATTGACACAGTATTACCTGTCCAGCTAGGAGTGGAACTATATAAGTAGGTATAATCAGGCATTTATCAGCTATCTTATCTTGAAAACTGACTTTACTAAATCAAGTAATGAATAGAAATATTTCTTTCCCCAAAGTTAAGCTTCACTTTCTGACTCCCAAATGATCCTTATGAAAGGACCATCGTTCTTTAAACAGAAATCAACAGAACAAGTGCTGAGTGCATTTATGGCTAACCTGCAGCTGAATTTTTGGCAGCAAGTGGTCTTTATTAACAGAAAACTTTGTTTAAGTTATTTTTTATTTATAAATTAGTATCTGCCAATGAAACTTATTTTTTGCATTATGAGGAATTTCTGCATTTGTGCAAGTATTGAACAGCAGTAAGTTACCTCCACTGAGAGAGGAAAGACAGATCTTTTTCATACACCAAATATATCATTATTTTTCAAAGAAGTAAGAATTGATGATATTATTCTTCAAATTAGTGTTATATGGTCACAAAAATTGTTGATTTGATCATACACCTTTGTGTATATCACTTAATTCTCAGTTAGGATAAATGTTTCAAATCTTTTTTTCTATCATTGGGCCACAATTTTTATCACTTTACTTGAACTTCAGTATTATAATTCTCACAGATTGTAAAATCTGAAAAGAGTCACATAATCTGCTTTTTCAAATCCTATTTAGGTCGCTCAGCTATGAAGGAATTAATGGCCTATTCGTTTCTCCCACAATATTCCCCCACAAATATGCCTATTTTAAGAATTTTAAAAATGTGACAGTCATATTAGAAATAGGCTAGGCTGCTTATGTTTCCCAAGAAAAAAAAGATTATCGTTTCACCTGTCATCACAGTAAGTAAATTTCATATCCATGCTATGACGGCTCAGGAAAGTCTTGCTGTCCAGTGGAATATCAGTATTGGAAGGATGTTGAATGGGCTCACACATCAGAACAAGGCAGGATAAGAGTGGCTCTTTAAAACCACACAGAGCATGGGGAGGACAGGTATTATAGACCTTAATTTGTCCGGTGCAGTGCAAAACCTAAAATGTAAAAGTTGTTTGTATAATTATATTATTATAACATTGAACAATGGGGGGAAAAATTGGACTGAATTTTTCAACCATTGTTACTAAAGTTACCTTCCATGTGGCAGATTTGAGATTTACAGTTCTGCCCCTGTTAGTAACAGTGCATTTCATTCTCATGAAGAAGTCACGTTCCAGGGACATCTCTTTATTTTTTTTCCCACAACCTGGACCTAAGGAAAAGAAAAAAAAACCTAATTATATTAGCTTCCAACGGAGATATCCCCCAAAACTGGGTATGGGCCCAGTGTATCCGAAGTATCTATAGTGCAAGCTGCAGCAAGAGGAGTTGAGTTGCTACACACATTATAGTTTTACAGACATCTGTTTAGTTAAATATCCCAGAGAAGATGGCACAAGGCCAAGCTCCAAATTTATCATTGATTACCTGGCTGGATGGCACAAACTACGTATCCTGGTCAGCAAAATATAGCCTGCGATTGTGCAGTGAAGGGCTATGGGAAGTAGTGCAGAACCCACCAGACGTAGCTAACTGGGATAAAAATAATGATGATGATGCAAAGAAGATTGCAGAGTTCCAGAGAAGGAATGAACGGTCTTTATGTGTTATTGGTCTTACTCTGGCTGACCAACAAGTGGTTCATATCCGAGGTGAACAGTCTGCTGCAAAATGCTGGGACAGAAAACCATTAGAAGTGGTGTGCGCAGATTTAATAGGACCAATGAAACCTAATTTAGGGGGTGCCTGTTATGTGTTAAGCATTTTAGACCATTATTCGAGATATGGTTTTTGTTATTTGTTAAGGAATAAAACTGAAACATGCCAACAATTCACTAACTGGGTTACATTTGCAGAGAGAAAGACAAACGATAAGATTGTTACAGCATTTGATATGTCTACCATGGAAGCAGAATTCTCTTGTCTATCGCTATTATGTACAGATATACTTTGTTATAAGCAATTATTGATGGATATAGGGATTGAGATAAATAAGTCTGTCACTGTGTTTGAGAACAACCAGGCAGCCATCCAAATGGCTACCGATTTGGCTGTAAAAACTAGAACAAAGCCTACAGATTTGCATTATCTAAATGTAAGGAAGAGTATTAAGAATAAGTTAGTGACACTGGAATACTGTATGTCAATATAGCTGACCATTTCACAAAGGCTCAGGGTGCTATTAAGCATAAAGAAATGTGTGACAGATATGGATTAAAATTGTAAATATATATATATATTGGCTACCCAAAGGGGAGAATGTTAGGAGTAGGCTCCTAGTGTTGGGTAGGCAATATATATATACAATGATGACAAATGATCATTGTTGCTTTAAGATGTTTGAATGCAATTGAATGCAATTAGAAGAGACTGTAATTATCTCAGCAATAAGAGGAAGTCAGAAGAGCACAGTCTCTCTCTGCTTGATCGTCTCTCTGCTCGATATCTCTGCTGATTGCTATCTGCTCGTTTGCTGTGACTGATTGTTTGAAGAAGGAAGAACTGTAAATTGCAACTGTAAGCAATTGTTTGTTTGTTAAGGACTTTGTTTGACTAACTACCAACTATCACTGCTTGTGAAGCAGTAGTTTAGTTTTACAGCACCAGTAAAGCTACTTGTGTTTTACTAACAGTGTCTGAGATACTATTGTGTGTTTCTCTAGCTGCACATTCTGCTGCACAACTTTCTGTCTCCCAACGGAGATATCCCTCAACAAGTTTCCTAACTCTCTTGATCACTGTTTCTCAACCTGGATAACTTTAAGATGTGTGAACATTGACTCCCAGAATTCCCGAGCCACTATAGATAGCTGGGGAATTCTGGGAGTTGAACACCTTAAACTTGTCTAGGTTGAGAAATACTGCTCTAGATTTCCTCTCGGATGAGAAGTGGATGTTATAATAAGCTCCTTCACCCAATACTATTTTCTGCAGAAGGAACTAATTACTTTAATCAGCCCCCCCCAAGAAAAACCATGTGACATCTTAAAGGCTAACACATTTAATATGGTATGTAATTATACATGCAATGTTTCAATAGATATGGTTAAAACAAATACAAATAAATAATATTCCACAAATGTATTATTGCCTATAAACTGGTTTAATCATTTAACTGGGTTTGTTCTGACAGATTTTAGCAAAATATTTCCCTTTCCATCCAATTTCCAACTTCCAAGTTTCCATAACATAGATGCTGCTATTGTCCTCATATGCTAAGGAGACGTGGAGAATGAAAAAGTCAATATAGCTTCCCCCCTCCCTCAGTATCAGTCCTTTCTGACTAATCTATGAATGAATTAAAGAAAGGGATGGGTAGATTGCACTGACTTTGGCTCTCTACCCTTCCATCAAACATCACAACTGGCATGAAAACATATTTCAGCTATTATCCTTAATATGGGATAAAATATAAGTTTGATGGACAGCTAGTCTGGTGGGTTTAATCTAGCCTGTCTATGAGTATGTCCATCAAAATATACTCACGACTTTGCACAAGTGTTTTCCATGGGTGAATCTAAAAGAAGTGACTAACATCTGAAGAGGTATGGAAATAGGGAGGAAAGGAGTATTCTGGTAGTGCTAAATCTATGCTCACTAGGAACCTGAATAACAGGTGATGGTTGGAAGCAATGAAGGTGAGCAGTGGTGGTGGGGAGGACTTCACAGCCCTTCTCCACCACTGTCCATAAGTATTGGATCTGAGCAACAATAGTTAGGAAGGGGCACTGGGTAGCCATATCTCCTTTTCAGGACAGCTGTTACTGGATATCCTATTCATTTTCACCAGGAACATGGCTTTCAAAATGCTTTCAGAAGAATCCTGGATAACAGCTGACTGGTAATGGGACATCACCAAGACATCTCTGTTGCAGGGGTGAGTTATGGCTGGCACTACTGCCGGTTTGCTCATGTGTGCACTTTGCTGACGGCGTCGACCAGGGAACCAGATTGGGGGCGTGGCAGGCCTGGGTCGCTGCCGATTCCAGTGACCCAGGCCACCAAACCAGTAGCAGTTTGGCTGAACTAGTCCGAACCGGTAGGAACCCACCACTGCTCTGTTGCGTCACAACACAGACACATCTCTACACAATTTGGCTGCTGTAATTCAGGATTTTTCTCGATACAGTCAACTACTATTTCAGTTGGTCCATCTTTTCAAGCCAGGTCCCCCAAGTTAGAGATCAGCCCAGAAACTTGGTAGGTAAAGGGGAGTCATCCCAATTTAAAAAGGCTGGATTCTTCTGATACTCCTGTATCCTAGAGGAAAGAACTAGAGGGATACAAGGATGAGGATATACCCTCACTAGCACCAATTGGGAGTCCCTGACTGCACCACCAGCCAGGGATCATTTGCACACAAATAATGTGTACATGTAATGCAACTCTGAAAACTCATTCTCAGGGTTATAATAAATCCTCCAAGGGATCAAATGCATTTAAAAACATTACTTACCATTTTTCAAGCTTAGATTTTCCCGAATTTCATCATGATCACATGGGTGGGTGAAATCAAAAATGCTGTGGCCGGTCAATTCCACCTAGAAAAATGGGGAAAACAAACCAACCAAGAATGGTATTTCTATTTTGTTGGCAGAAAAGACAGAATAAAATCAACTGAGAAAAAGTGAAGAAATAAAAAAAAAATACAAAATGAATTTATCTGTACAATGAGTGAAATAGACAGATGGATGAAAATTTCATCTATCCTCAAATGCTCAAAAAACACATGAGGGAATGTGATAAAAGCAACATGTTAAAGATGGACAGCTCCAAGTAGAACATATTGCATAATCCACATGTGGATAGTAGATAGATCAGGGGTCTCCAACCTTTGCAACTTTAAGTCTGAAGGACTTCAGCTCCCAGTCTTCTCCAGCCAGCAAAGCTGGCTGGAGAAGTCTGGGAGCTGAAGTCCTTCAGACTTAAAGTTGCAAAGGTTGGAGACCCCTGAGATAGATGATCAAGAGAAGGGATTCCTAAAATAGGAAACATTTACCACTGCATAGATCCAACTTCATATCATCTCTTGGCAGGCCTTAATGAACCAGGAGGGAGATGACCTATCCATTTCCTTAGGAGTCACCGGATCAAAACGTTTGCAGGTAACTGTTACTGTTTCATCTGACTCGCAGAAATCAGTGCTGAGAATTTTGATCAAGCAAGTTAAATAATCAACCACTTGAGTGTTGTGGTCTCCTGGTCTGCAGAGCTGGCAGCAGAGTCGAACAGTGAGGAGGTTGGGGGGGGGGACATGGGCAACTCCTGGTGTCTGTGGAAGGCTCAGACCAGGGCTCTGTGTCAGAGGCAGAGAAGAGGCCAGGGCCATCTGGGAGTTATGTGCTGCCTCTGGAGCCTGTGGAGTCAGACAGCAGGCTCCAGAGGAACAGGCTCCCCCTGTTCCCAGTGTGTGCATGCGCAGAGCTGCCAGAAGGCAAGAACAGTTAAGACAGAATGAACATAATTCACAGCCTTTGAAATAAAAAGAAGGTTTTTGGGACTAAGCATGTGCTTTTTACTGTCTCAGGAAGCCTAGGTCAGAACATTGAAGTTGACTCAGCAGGAGCAGATGTGGGAGGAAATAGATGATAAGGCACTAAATCCTTGCAGAATTCCCAATTTGAGGATGAATCAGAAGCTTTGGAGCACTTGAGCATGGGGTTTCTTTAGAAGCAAACCATAACAAACCATACCCATCACAGAATTATGCAACATTCTGGTCCCAATTCCCATGGTATTCCCATTCCAGATGGAGATTAAAACATCAATTGAACGCCAAGAAAAACATGAATCTGGTCCATTAGATACCTGGAACATTCTGATCAAATAATGTCTTTCCTCCTGCTGAAGGAAGGGGCAGCCTGTTAGCTAAAAAGCAACCAGACAGCCATTTGATTCTTACAAAGGACTGATGCTAATGTTCTTTCGCTTTCAAATTATCTTGTAACTGTCCTGAGATTAAAAAGCAGCTCTAGCACATTATTACCTCTGTGCATTGGACTGTCAATAACTTAGATCAATCTATGGCAGTCGTGGTAACCATGTGAACTCCTGTGTTAATGCCACATTAAGGAAATTTAAAAACTGCCAAAATTATTAAGATTGAAGATGCCATGGACATCTCAATCTCGGACAATGAAGTTGCTGCATAGCAGGAAGTCCAGAAAGCAGCAACACATCCACCTGTTTCCTAGACCCCAATTTCAATCACGCGGATTCATATTCAATTATCTGCAGTGCAAAGCCTCTGAAAACCATTAGGGCTTCCTGAATGACAACTGCTATTCCATCCCCTCTGCTTAGGGATCACAGCTAGTTCTAAATTTGAAATCCATCTGGGCATACCTCAGAGAGAATACATACTTCTCTTCAAGACCACCCTTGTCTCAGTTACATACACCACGATGACTGCCTCAACCATGATAAGGTCATGAATGAGGAGTATTGCTACAACCAGCCTGGCTTTTAACAGTACCATATGTAGACCAGGGTTGATCATCCTGTGAACAGTGTTGCACAGACTTGCCCTTATTAATAATGCCTTCAAACTCACCCAAATCTTTAGTTGAACTCTAGACCAGGGGTCCCCAACCTTTTTGACACCAGGGACCGGTTTCATTTTAAAGAAAATTCCGCGGACCGGTGGGCATGGCTCGGCCAGCGTAGAGGGGGAGCGGGGGGAGGAGGGGGAACAGGCAGCACATGTGCGCACAGGGGGGTGAGTCAGCTCACTCACCCCTCTCGGCCCCCAATGGCGCGAGTGGCCGCGCCTGCGCTCTCCCACCCCCGGTGCGTGCTCTGCCAGGGGGCTGCCCCCTCCTCCTCCCTGCGGCCCGGTTCCTATCAAGTCACGGACCGGCACCAGTCCGCGGACCGGGGGTTGGGGACCCCTGCTCTAGACAATAATGGAAATCAAAACAAATCATCAATGTGAAATGAAAAAAGATAGGAAGCCAGAAGGAGGATGCATGACTGAATCCTACCTGTACAAAATATCTTACACCCTCTAGCCAAATCGATGGTATGATTTATTGGGCAGATATATGCATACAAATCCCTATTCTTCTACACTACACAGCTATATACATAGAACTTTTCTGGCTTCAGAGCATCTTGTGTTTCTAATCTTACACAAATGCATTGGTCTCTCCATGGAACAATGTTGCAGAGATACCAGAATGTATCTTTTGTCTCTCTGAGATATATAGAAAATATTTTGTTCAATCTTATTTTAAAAAAGAGCAGAATGTGAGAAGGAGCAGAGATTTATATCCAACTTGTACGAAAAAGGAGTAGATAAAACTCTTACCTGTGTCAAGCCCATATATTTGCTGATGTTTTCAGACAAAAAGATCATGTCTCCATCCTGTGTGATGACGGTGATAAAACCCTCTAAAGCTTTCAGGTACAAGTTATCCAGCTGTTGACTTGTCTCAATTCCTCTCTCATTGTGGGTGCAGACTGCAGGCATGAGTTGTGGGAAACAGAACCAAAAGGAAATAAAATGGGAAAGATAGTAAGCAATTAACAACCAAATCCTACTGAAAATCCCTATATGTAATAAATACATAATTTAACTAGAAGGCAATAATACAGTCATTTAAAAGTAATGGTAAATTAGACAGTGAGATGTTGACTCTTATGTCCAGTTAGCATTAAGTCCTGTTAGGACAGTGGACTGTAGTGTATATTCGATTAAATATTCGTATAAGATAGCACTAGAAATAGGATATTGTCTACTTATTGCGTAGGAAGGAACATCACCAAAGATATCCAAAGATATTTATGTAGAAATTACATGTGATAATTAATATACTGTAGCAGGATATAAATTTTGAAGTAATTCCTATAAATTCATTGATCAATAAATCTCAATATGTCAATCTCAGATTTTTAACAAATGGACATTGTTAAGATGCTAATTGTTAATGTTAGGGAACTGTAATTCTTTGATCTCCTTCTTCAAGAAAACATCTTGCCTGAAATAGTTCTTGGAAAAATATATCCATCATAAGAACATTATCAGTAACATTTTCCATTGGCGGGAAAAATGGGATAATTCTAGAGTTTCCCTATATAATCCTCCTCAATGTTGATGCAATTACTTACTATTTTACTAGGACTAAACAAACACAATTGTAGCATGTTTCAGTACTATATTTGTAAACTAGATGTTAAGCCATAGTAACCCAACACAGAATCATTACAGAAAAGAAAAATAGGTTCAGGACCTAGCCATTTATGACTTCCCATTTTTAGCTTGCCATTTCTACCTTTTTATTAGTTTATAATATAAAATACAAAAATACAAAAGTAGGGGAGGAAAAAGAGAAAAGTGTAGTGAAGAAATGAAAAGGAACGAAAGAAAAGACTGACTTTCAATTCCTTTTAGTGCATTAGAAATAAGAAATAACATCGAACCTCAACTTTTTACTTTTACATAATAGTATAAACTAGCCATTTCTATAACAGCAAATCTATATAATCAGTAAAATCCAAAATCAAAGTTTCCTTTTTCCCCACCTCAAGCACAAAGTTCAGAAGTGGTTTCCAAGTAAAAGCAAAAGTACTTGTGTTTTTTTCTTTTATCAAAGCAGTGAATTTAGCCTTCTCTGCTAACTCCATCAGCTTTTGCAACCATTTGTCCATTGTGGGGATTAAAGTATCCTTCCATTTTTGTGCATAAAGTAATCTTGTTGCTACCAACAAATATAACATCAAAGTTACATTCCCTCCCCCCAAGTCTTTTTCCATTAAACCCAAGAGAAAAGTTTTAATTATTATTTTCATTCCTTCTAATTTTGCCAGCTATTAATTCTTTCTTTTCTTTTATATTTGTATTTTATTTTCTTAACTTTGCCTTTTTTTGTTGACACATACCTACCATCTATAGCAGCAAACAAATTGAATCTGTTTTAGTACACTCTAGAAATGCAGAGAAACAAGTATTATGAGCTAGGAAGACTGTGTTACAAGTAATCACTAGTAACAAATTTAAAAGGGGGCATTAAGGTCACCACTGTTTTTGATCATTAGCCCTACCCTCTTATTTTGCAACATGGGGATACCAAAATGGGCATAAGAGCAGGATAGGTGTAAGAATTATTGAGAATTATATTTTCATACAATTATTTTTACATAATGTTTTACAAATAAATATTTCCTATATTTTGGTAAAATCAGAAAGGTTTGCTAGCAATACTGGTCACAGAAAACTACTTTAATTGCTTCAAACTTAAGCAATCAAAGAACCATTTCCTCCTCCTCCTCCTCCTCCTCCTCCTCCTCCTCCTCCTCCTCCTCCTCCTCCTCCTCCTCCTCCTCCTCTTCACCATCCCAAATCACATTTGAAATATAACTGAATCTCAGGATCAATAATAATAATAATAATAATTTTAATTTTATATCCCGCTCTCTCTCCCCAAAGGGACTCGAGGCGGGGCACAGGCAATTAAAAATACAGTTAAAACCACAGACAGAATACAAAATTAAAAATGAATTAAATTAATCCTGCGCTAAAAACCCATAAACTAAAACTACCCCTAAAACCCCTAACCTTAAAAGAGACTACCCAAGGCCGGCCAGGCGAAAAAGATGTGTCTTTAATTTTAAACGGAAGGAGCGGAGGTCCGTAGTTGTCCTAATGTCGGGGGGAAGGTCGTTCCAGAGGGCTGGGCCCGCCACAGAGAAGGCCCTTCCCCTGGGCGTCGCCCGCTGACAAAGTCTAGTGGACGGCACCCGGAGAAGTCCCTCTCTGTGGGAGCGAATCGGCCGTGAGGATGTATGGGGCAGGATCCGATCCCGCAGATAGCTAGGTCCCGAGCCATGGAGCGCTTTGAAGATGATGACTAACACCTTGAAACATGTAGAGGGTCTATTCACAGCACCGCTCCGAGTCCCCTTGGGGAGAGGAGCGGTCTAGAAATTAAAATTTACTTACTACTTACAGAAGGTAAAGCTAAAGTTTGTTAGGATATCGTCCCATATCCTGGTTCCACCAAAGCCAACTTTCATGTTTGTTGGGGAGGTTTGGGAAGGGTGTGGGAAAAAGTGCTACACACTTACAGTATGTAGGTTTATGTATTCTCTTGACTGCAGTTTTGGTTCATTAATGACATTATCTAGTATAGGAAATAAATTTCCATCTCTTTCATCAGATGTTGGTGAAAGATAGACGGATATTTAACAGAAAGGATTGTTAACAGATATAGATATACATACTTTTAAAAAAATGCAGAGTTTAAAAACTACAAATTGTTATGATTTCAGCAATTATCTCGGAATGGGCTGGAAATAGGGATCAGTTTATGAATAATATATATTCTAACTGATTCATGACCTTTAAAATGCCCTTTATAGAAGCAACAGCTTTTGGTAGTACAAAAATATTACCCAACAAAAGACTGGGTTATATTTTTTCAATTTGGTTTAAAAATTAATAAATTGTGCAATTTTTCTCATTTAAAAGGGATGCATGATAATATGATATGATAATATGATAATATGATAAGAGACATTCATGGGAAAATTAGCTCATGGAAGGTGGGCTTATACTAAAGTGTTACTAAAAGTGTTACTGCAAACAGTTACAATGAAGAAAAAATGGACTACCATAGAATTCAATGTGATTTTGCTAGTTAAAATTTGAAACCTGAAAAGAAAAGCAAAAAAATAATAATGGACATTTTCAGGAAATGTAAAGAAGGATAGGTCACCAATGAAGTTCTAAAGTATGGTTCTGAAGGTACCTTATAGTTGTAGTAATGATGTCAAGAAAAAAACACCTCAAAATGTGCTGAAGTTAAGGAAGTGGGCTGTTCAAAACAGCAAATGCTTTGGTATTTTTAAAAGAAAAGAAAAAGAAAAGAATCAATATACCAATTGCTTGATGAAGATGCCAAAATTCAAGTAGTTAATAGAGAATAAGATACTAGCCTCTACAGCGCCCGAAGATCATTTGGTCATCTTTTGCCATTTAATCTCACTTTACCTTAACTCAAAAGATTGTCACAAAGATAAAATCAAATAAAGGTATCCTTTATATGTGTTAGACCAGGGGCCTCCAACCTTAGCAACTTTAACCCTGGAGAACTTCAACTCCCAGAATTCCCCAGCCAGCTCTATCTGGGGAATTCTGGGAGTTGAAGTCCTCCAGGCTTAAAGTTGCCAAGGTTGGAGACCCCTGTATTAGACTGTCATGCAGGGAATGAAGGGAAGAGAAATTAATTTCCTCAGTGCAATCATACTGGTCATTGAACCAAAGGTCAGGAAGTGAACTGGTTCACTGACATGGAATGGATGTTAGTTAGTTAGTTAGTTAGTTAGTTAGTTAGTTAGTTAGTTAGTTAGTTAGTTAGTTAGTTGTAGTTAGTTAGTTAGTTAGTTAGTTAGTTAGTTAGTTAGTTAGTTAGTTCAGACTGAGAAAGCACAGCATCCAATGTCCCAGATGGTTTAAAAAAGAATTTAGTAGACAGAATTCATGGAGGAGGGAACCATCAGTCCATGTTACCTCTAACACTGCTGTGCAAAACTTATATGATATGGGGAATGAAGTATAACATGCCATATGTGTATGTGTATGAAGGGAGGATCTGGATGTCGGAGGGCCAAAAACAGATACTATAGTCATTCATTGATCCATTCATCCTATTCGTATATAAGTACGTTAAAAAATCTGGCTATGAAAAGAAATATAGGTACAGAGTAAATACAATACAATACAATAGCAGAGTTGGAAGGGACCTTGTAGGTCTTCTAGTCCAACCCCCTGCATGGGCAGGAACCTTATACCATTTCAGACAAATGGCTGTCTAACATCTTTTTAAAGACTTCCAGGGTTGGGGCATTCACAACTGCTGGAGGCAAGCTGTTCCAGAGGTTAATTGTTCTTACTGTTAGGAAATTTCTCCTTAGTTCTAAGTTGCTTCTCTCCTTGGTTAGTTTCCACCCATTGCTCCTTGTCCTGCCCCCAGGTGCCTTGGAGAAAAGTTTGACTCCCTCTTCTTTGTGGCACCCTCTGAGATATCGGAACACTGCTATCATGTCTCCCCTGGTCCTTCTCTTCATCAAACTAGACATACCCAGCTCCTGCAGCCGTTCTTCATATGTCTTAGTCTCCAGTCCTCTAATCATCTTGGTTGCTCTTCTCTGCACTCTTTCCAGAGTCTCCACGTCTTTTCTACATCGTGGCGACCAAAACTGTATGCAGTATTCCAAGTGTGGCCTTACCAAGGCACCATACAGTGGCATTAACACTTCACGCGATCTAGATTCTATCCCTCTGTTGATGCAGCCTAGAACTGTGTTGGCTTTTTTGGCAGCTGCTGCACACTGCTGGCTCATATTTAGATGGTTGTCCACTAGGATTCCGAGATCCCTCTCACAGTTGCTACTATCGAGCAAGGTACCACCTATACTGTACTTGTGCATTTGGTTTTTCTTGCCTATATGTAGGACCTTACTTTTTTCACAATTGAATTTCATTTTATTAGACAGTGCCCAATGTTCAAGTTTGTCTAGATCCTTCTATATCTTAAGCCTATCTTCTGGAGTGTTGGCTATTCCTGCCAGCTTGGTGTCGTCTGCGAATTTGATGAGTTCCCCATTTATCCCCTCACCCAAATCGTTGATGAAGATGTTAAAGAGTACTGGGCCTAAAACAGAGCCTTGGGGGACTCCACTGCATACTTCCTTCCATGTAGATGCAGTTCCATTGAGGACTACACGTTGAGTGCGGTTGGTCAGCCAGTTGCGAATCCATTTGGTGGTGCTGCTGTCTAACCCACAATTTTCTACTTTATCTAATAGTAGGTTATGGTCTACTTTATCAAATGCCTTACTGAAGTCCAGGTAAATTATATCAACAGCATTCCTCTGGTCCACTGATTTTGTTACTTTGTCAAAGAATGCAATTAGATTCGTCTGGCATGATCTGTTTTTGACAAACCCATGTTGGCTTTTGGCTATTACTTTGTTTGCTTCTAGGTGTTCACTTATTTGTTGTTTAATTATCTTTTCCAGAATCTTTCCTGGTATTGAGGTCAGGCTGATGGGTCTATAGTTTCCTGGATCTGTTTTTTTTCCTTTTTTGAAGATGGGAACCACATCTGCTCTTTTCCAGTCTTCTGGCAGTTCCCCGGTGCTCCAGGATCTCTGAAAGATATAGTTCAGTGGTTCTGAGATCTCGTCTGCCAGTTCCTTCAGAACCCTGGGGTGTAATCCATCCGGTCCTGGTGATTTGAACTCGTCCAGGGCAGACAGGTGCTCACTTACCATTTTCTTCCCTATTTCAACTTGTGTTCCTAATCTGATATTTGTGGTGCTGTTTTTGATTGATTGGACTGTTTTATCCCTTTGTGTAAAGACAGATGCAAAAAAAGAGTTAAATAGTTCTGCTTTCTCCCTGTTGCTTATCATCTTCTTGCCATTTTCTCCCAGCAGTGGACCAATTGTTTCCTTAACTTTTTTCTTATTTTTAACATGTTGGAAGAAGCTTTTTTTGTTATTTTTTACTTTTTTGGCAAGCCTTTCTTCATTGTGAGCCTTAGCTTTCCTCACTTTGTCTTTACAGGCTCGGGCTATTTGCTGATATTTTGCCTTGGTTATGTCCCCCTTTTTCCACTTTTTATATTTATCCTTTTTGTCTTTCAATTTGTCAGAGAGTTCTTTATGCAGCCATGCTGGTTTCTTTTGGGAACTGTTATTTTTCTTCTTCATTGGTATTGCGCTGGTCTGGGCTTTTATAATCTCATTTTTCAAAATTTCCCAAGCTTCTTGAGTTGTTTTCCCCTTGAGGATTCTCATCCATGGGAATAGGGGTAACATGGAGAAATGTTACCCCTATTCCATACATTATCTCTCAACTAGTTACCATGTTCCTCTACTCTTTGTTCAATTTCTTACTTTTGTCTTACTTTTTCTTTTTCCTAAAAACATGTTGTCATTGGGTATAATATTGGATACATATTCAATTACAAAAATACCAATATCAGCACTTTTGGGTCCCAAAAATCATTGGGGCACTTTCTAGGTTTTTGCATGGACTGGCAAAAAATCTGCATGTACATTGGTGGTGCCCTTTGTAAATAAATGCAGATGCTCTCTGGAGGACCCCTTATTTAATAAATATATTATTTCAGGTATACTAAGGGATGGGCCAAGTTTGTATGTAATGGAGGCACATAGTGGTGCTTTCACAAACACAGGGCAATAATATTTTTTTAAATTCAACACTAGTCAATTGCAGCAAATTCAGCTAGGGTTAATGGCAGCAGTTTGTTGCCACTCACACAGTGTGCCACTGGCTTGTGCTTACTCTGTTTTAGTCAATGGAATCATAGATAACAGCTTCATGAGCATGTGTCACATAAACACAACGTAAGTACATGTGCAATGCTGGACAGCTGCTTTCCCCTCTTTTCTTTGGCCTTTACACTTTTCTTTTCGCAGCAAGACCTTTTGCAACAACACTCCATGTGATGTATTGTGAAAAGGCAATTAGGGATGCAGAACAACTTGCTCAAGGCAGCAGGATGGAAGCATCTTTTGGAGTCCAGCTCCAGAGCGCAGAAGTCAAAAAAGTGAATCTGATTTTCATCTGTACCTGCCATATATGGCAGCTACTTCCCTCTGCCTACTATTACAGCCAGCCCTATGAGAACAAAAAGGAAAGAAATGTGAAGACTTTGGGAAGCAGGAAAAATGACGAAATAGACGGAGAATTTGAAGCAGCTACTGGAACCATTGTCTTGAACCTCAATACACTTGAGCAGAGAAGGAAACAGTTTAGCTCACCCACCCATCTTGCTTGACTGTGGCTGTAAAATGAATATTGTCTTATGCTGTATTTAAATAATTTCCTAATGATATTTTGCAACAAGCGCCAAATATAGGCTCCTTTTTGGAGAAAGGTATTTTCTAAATTAAGGTTTTTTGTTTGTTGTCTGCAGTCAGGTATTAGAGATGTAGATGTAAGAATATATGTCTTCCAAACAATGGAAAATGGAAGTTGCAGGAAAACTCCAAGCTATGCATATAGAAATTCTCATAAAACAGAGCTGTGGATGGGAGCCACAGGAATTTACTTTAAACTAAGGCAGGCCATTGACTCAGGCAGATGTCCTTTTCAAAATTGCCAGTCACTCCGCTTTTAAGACTGTCCGTTCATTAGTGACCGAAAGGCTTGCAGATAGTTTACAATTTACAATAGCAGAGTTGGAAGGGACCTTGGAGGTCTTCTAGTCCAATCCCCTGCCTAGGCAGGAAGCCCTATACCGTTTCAGACAAATGGCTGTCCAACATCTTCTTAAAGACTTGCAGTGTTGGGGCATTCACAACTTCTGGAGGAAATTTCTGTTCCACTGATTAATTGTCCTAACTGTCAGGAAATTCCTCCTCAGTTCTAAGTTGCTTCTCTCCTTGATTAGTTTCCACCCATTGCTTCTTGTTCTACTCTCAGGTGCTTTGGAGAATAGCTTGACTCCCTCTTCTTTGTGGCAACCCCTGAGATATTGGAACATTGCTATCATGTCTCCCCTAGTCCTTCTTTTCATTAAACTAGACATACCCAGTTCCTGCAACCGTTCCTCATATGTTTTAGCCTCCAGTACCCTAATCATCTTTGTTGCTCTTCTCTGCACTCTTTCTAGAGTCTCCACATCTTTTCTACATTGTGGCAACCAAACCTGAATGCAGTATTCCAAGTGTGGCCTTACCAAGGCATTATAAAGTGGTATTAACACTGTGTGTGATCTTGATTCTATCCCTCTGTTTATGCAGCTTAGAACTGTGTTGGCTTTTTTGGCAGCTGCTGCAAACTTCTGGCTCATATTTAAATGGTTGTCCACTAGGACTCCAAGATCCCTTTCACAGTTACTACTATTGAGCAAAGTACCACCTACTGTACCTGTGCATTTTGTTTTTGTTGCCTAAATGTAGAACCTTACTCTTTTCACCATTGAATTTCATTTTATTAGATAGTGCCCAATGTTAAAACAATATAAAGTAAAACAAACATGTTGGGAAGAACAAATCAGATATATTATAACACAGCTGGTACTCTGTGGGACCATACGGAAAACTAACTCAGAGTCTGCCATAACAGCCATACCGTAAACTCTTCCCTGAGGAAGTTCAGGGCCATAAGGGCCTTTGGGGCACTGGGCAGTGTACTATCCATAGCGAGATCCAATTTGGTGTATTGATTAAGGCAGAGGTGTCAAACTGAATTACTTTGAGGGCCGGAACAGCATTGTAGTTCTCCTCCACGGGTTGGCTAAGGGGTGGGCGGGCAGCATCCTGCTGGCCAAAATGGGGTGCCACCTGGATGGCCCCCTACGGCACACTGCTGGGATGAGTGACATTCATATTCTAAATTAAATAATAATAAGCTTTTATTGCAATGTGTTAACTGTTCATTTTATGTTTTTACAGTACATTAAAACATACGATAAAGTAAGAATAAATAAGTCCATGGATCTATAGGAATGGACAGAGTTATTTCCATCACACAGAGAGCAAAAAAAAATGCAGTATATGTCCGTGTGGCATACCAGTGCTACAGTATTGAAGGTAATATCTGGGTAGGAATACACAAGTCACTTGACTTAATACTGGCAGGTTGTGCTATATTTGAAAATGAAAGCCTTTTTCACAAGGAAAATTATCAATTATGGAGAGTCAGTAAAATGATAATAATCAATATATAACCAAGTCTTGTCTTCATAGAGGAAAAGTCTACTGTAATATTCAAAGATGATATTCTTTCATGCTAAAAATAACCTTTGTAAACAACTTTTGATTGATTCTTACTGTCAGGATGTGCACGGTTCTAAAGGAGAAGAACATGTTTCCACAGATGCTTGTTCATTTCCTGTACTCCAACTTTTTAGACTGTAGCTAAGAATTAATAATCAGGTTCTCTAAATGATTCAAGTGAGATCCAAATCTGAAACTCAGATTTAGAAAAGCTGCCTACATTTATTTGTGTGCATTTTATTTTATTTAAATGGCACTATGCTAAATATAAAACTGTTTCATAGATGGTATCAATCTATCCTCCTTGACTGAAAAGTTCATAAAAATGCTGGAAATACAGGGGAGTAATGTAAAAATCATCAGAATGTTACACAAAAAAATGTGGGTTAAGATTTCAAGCATTTCCACGAACAATGTTTGCATGGCACCAAAAGTAATTCCATTCCTATGGCCAATTTAGCTACAGTATGATCAGACGTGGTATTCAACAGGTTCTGACTAGTTCTGGAGAACCAGTAGTGGAAATTTTGAGTAGTTCAGAGAACCAGTAAATACCACCTCTGACTGGCCCCGCCCCCATCTATTCTCTGCCTCCCGAGTCCCAGCTGATTGGGAGGAAATGGGGATTTTTCACAAAACTACTAGATAACAAAGACATGGCTGGTGGACCTGAGAGAATAACCTTCATTCAACTGTTAAAGCCAATTTGTTGCAGGATCATTTATGGTATTTCTGGATTTGCTCAAAGGACAACCCTTATATTTACAGTGATGAAGCTCTGCGAAACTTCTAAGTAGCTATTTTCCTTGGTGGGAACTTGTATAGTCCCACCTTCCAAATTCCAAATTCCGTTCTCAACCTTCCTCACCTGCAAAGAAGCTTATTCTACTATAGATTTTTTTTAAAAAATGTAACACAGAAAATGACAGCCTTGCATCTCTTCCTGAAATAAACTCTTTATTGAAACACAAACCTTTATGTTAGAGATGCAGCATTATGTAAAATATTTCTTCACTTTGTCCTATTGGAAAATGAGAAAGAAGAACAGTTTGCCTTGTGGCATTCTGAGTGGATCAATGTTATTTATCGTGAAAGGTAGTGTGGGCAAGCATTAACCTGGTTTTATATGAATGAGGAATAGAAATGGTGGCAAAATCGGTTGTGCTTAAAGAAATAAATAGAAAAGAGTTCAAGCAGGAGATAAATCCTTAATACGGTATTTGGAGGAAAATGATATGCTACTAATTGCATTAAATGGGTACTAAAGTTGCTACACAAATTGTTTAGAAAAGTATGTAAATTGTGGAAAACTAATAAAATCTGCTTGAAGAGCAGGTGGCAGTCACAGATTCGATAGCTGTATTGTGCGCCAGTTGCAACCTTTCCTGGATCAGAAGTCCCTGAGCGCAGTCACTTAGTCAATCAAACCCTAGTCACTGCAATGTACTCCACATGGGGCTGCCCTTGAAGAGCATTTGGCATGGACAGTTCTTGAGACCCCTAAAATGGCCATGTTACGCCATTGTTCTGTGAGTTCCACTGGCTGCCAGTTTACTTCCAAGTACAGTTCAAAGTGTTGGTTATTACCTTTAATACAGTCTCACTCCAATGGGACAGACCCACACCACCAGTGCCAGCAGAAGAGTCATTCTTGCGGGGTCCCATCTGTCAAGGTATTCTGGCTGGCAGAGCCCATGGTTCTTCCATGGTTCCTGCCCTTTGGAATGTCATACCTCCTTCTCCCCACTTCCCAGTGACATTTGCTTCCACCCTTCTGACCTCCATAAGAATATGACCTCGCTTTGCCAGATGGCTTGGGCCTCCAACAGGAAAATATCTCGCTGAAGGTGGTTGATGGATTAAGAATCAGAATCAGAGTAGAGCTGAAAGGGAGCTTGGCGATCTTCAAGTCCAGCCCTCTGCTCAAAGAGGAGATCCTATACCACTTTAGACAAGAGAAAAACCCACCTCACTCTTGCGCATTCTGCTCCCTCCTCCCCATCTTTTAACTGCAATTTTAGTTTTGACTGTAATTCTATTTTATTATTTTAGAAGTATTTATGTTTTACAGTTTTATAGCTTTTAATGTTGTAATCTGTCCCAGACTTGCCTCGAGGTAAGATGGATGGCAAATAAGTCTAATCAATCAATAAAAATAAAATCTGTATGATGAAAATTGCAGATTTTCCTTTTTATGATTTGCTGGGAAATTAGACAATATAGAATAGTGCTTACTTTATACAGCATCTGATATTAAGTTTTCAAGTGATATTAAGTTTTCAGGTTTGTGTAGTTTTTATACCCTGGTATTAGATGCATGAAATACCGAGAAGAAAAAGAATGAGAACAGCAGGAAGAGGACAATAGAACAGGGGTCCCCAACCTTTGCAACTTTAAGTCTGAAGGACTTCATCTCCCAGACTTCTCCAGCCAGCTTTGCTGGCTGGAGAATTCTGAGAGCTGAAGTCCTTCAGACTTAAAGTTGCAAAGGTTAGAGACCCCTGCAATAGAATATACAAACCTCAATTACTGTTATTCAGAATTAACCCAGAGTTCATTTGTGGATTTACTGCCAAATATATGTTCTTGGGCTTGCAGTGGTGAAATAAATTTGTTCATTTATATAATTTAGAAATTCCTGTGCATTATCTTAGAAATACTATATGCCAATTTATCCAATATCCGACAAGAATTTGCTTTAATTATAAACAGGATCAGCCCATGCTAGCTTTGTAGCTCTGCTAAATACAATTCAGACATCTTCCCTCCCAACTCACTTTTCTGGAACGTCTTTCTATCTGTTTCCTACCACCCCCATTACTTTTACCACAAATAGCCACAGGGCAGAGGGAGTTTCCTCCAGCTGCTGAGAGTAAAGGAGGGAGGGAGGGAGAGGCAGAGACAGAGCACAAATGAGAGGGAAACGAAATGAATTTCAGCAAAATGGGCAGTATAGAAGTTTGATAAATAAATAAAAATAATCTTTCAGAAAAATAACCAACATAACCTTTGTTTACTTAGCCTAAACTGAAAAGAGAAACATTCTCTGGGACTGTCTTTATTAGGGAAAGGCAATGTGGTGCCCACTGCCCCTAATGAGCCGGTCGAACCCTCCCTTGAGGCCTAGGAAGTTCCCCACGCAACATGACTTCACTTATTTCCTTTGATGCTTTTAAGTTAAAAATATAAGAGGAAGGAAATATGCTGCAAAACAAAATACCATATTTATTTAAGAATGTCTCAAGGCTTCACAAGGGACAATATACATTCTTAGAAAATAAAAATGAGAGAGTCAGCCACAAGAGATACACACACACACCTGCCAAGAAAAAATGTAGACACCATCCTGGGGAATTACTACGGAATATAGCAGGAAGCAATCTCATTATTTTGCTTTCTAATTAAAATATGTTTTGTGACCCACCGGGACAGCTATTTTATCAAAAACAAGGTTTACTTGTTTTTATATTTTGTTCTATGTCTTAGACCAGGGGTCTCCAACCTTTGCAACTTTAAGTCTGAAGGACTTCAGCTCCCAGAATTCTCCAGCCAGCAAAGCTGGCTGGAGAAGTCTGAGAGCTGAAGTCCTTCAGACTTAAAGTTGCAAAGGTTGGGGACCCCTGTCCTAGACTATCTCAAGTTAATTGCCTGGTTTATTTGGGGCAATCTAAAATGCTGAGTAGGGTTGATTATTATTATTTAAATGGACGAGCACTTCAGAAAACCAATGCTATAGTTTTAGTTAGGCAAACTGGAAAATCATCCTGAAAGAGAGCACAAATAAACCACTTCTATGTCATACCAATAAAGCTTCATGAATGTTTCCATTAAGTCAACAGCAATTCAGCTCAACTTGAAGAAGTCTCTATATGACTTTTCTTTCTCTTACAGACCAGGGTTTGTAAACTCAAAGCCTTACCTATGTTGATATGTATTGTCCAAAGCTAAAATGTCAGAAGTCACTTGAATTTCTTTTTGTTTTACATATTTGCTTCGTTGAGCAGATTCTAGAAGTTTAACCCTTCATTAGATTTGCAGAGAAATTGGGTACTAAGAAGATCAGTCTTCAGGGACACATACTACCTCAACTGGTTCATGTCCTTCGCTGGTTATTTCTTCCCATAAGAACATCTCAGCAAAACTATTCAGATTTCAACACATCAAAGTTGCTAGATAGTCTTTCTACAACTGAGTTTTTCTGTCTTCATACATCAAAGAACAAACCCTTGCCCATATGTCCAGACCTTCGTGCTACTTTAGAGGGCTACTAACCAACCATCCATAATAGAGAAAATTGATAACTAATGCAACAGACTAAAAGCCATGGCTGTTTAAAAGAAGACATACCAGTAAGCACAAATATAAGTAAAAATATGGTACATCACACTGTAATATTCCTTCTCTGCTTAAGTGTCCCAATGAGATGCTAAGTGTTGATGGTGAAATTCAAAGTGGCAATTTGGCAATTTCTTCATGCATGAGACTTAAATTGGGCAGCTGGATGATCAGAGGATACCTTCAAAGAAAGAGATATCCTATAAAGTAGATTATGTAGCCTAATATTTTTTAAAAAAAAGTTTTATTGGGTTTTATAATTTTTTACAAATAGGGTAAAGGGTAAGGTGTGTAAAAGATATTGTGAGAACTTTCACGTCGAAGTTGTTGACCCCTTCTGAGTCTTCATAACAAAATATAGATAATACATAAATTTTCATTTGTACTACAAAGTGGAAAGAAATGCAAATATATCATCGTAAAATCTATGCTAGCAATCATGTATAAACATCCAAACAAAAGTTATACTGTACTAAAATAAAGTCACTTTTGAGATCTAAGTCTTTTGGCAATTGTATCTTCTTCTCCCTGGCCCCCAGTGGGCGGGGCCGCGGCACCCTCTGTTCCCCCATTTTCATCCTCCAGGATTGAGGAATGTTTTTTAAGAAAGGCTTCCGCCTCTGCAACTGTTTTAATTCGTACTCTTCCTCCCTCCCAGAACACCAACATTCCCTCTGGCATCACCCACTTGAACCAGACCCCCTGTTTAAATAATCTTTTGGACAAGAAGGAATATTTCCGTCTTATCTCTCTAATCTTCTTCGGGACCTGCTTCAAGATGGCAATCTCTTTCTGTTGATAAATTAGAGGACTGTCTCTTTGCGCCCTCAAGATCCTTTCCCTTGTCGACCTTCTTACAAATTTAATATGTATCTCTCTGGGTACTTCATTTATCCTGGCATATGCTGAGTTTATTCTATATATCAAGTCAATGTCCCCCCTGATCTCATCCTTAGGCTTGTGTACATAATCTGCTAAAATTGTGCACATTAAATCAATTAAATCTTCACCACTCTCCTCAGGAACATTTTGAAATCTTAAAAGATTATGTAGCCTAATTTAATGCCTGCATTCATTGGATTTCTGGCAGTTACTCCATTATTAAATGAGCTATTCCTCTGTAAAGTATTTCAGGGAGGAATACCAGTCAAGCCAAGAACACCAAGAAGAAAATAGGAACAATATTCTACAGCTATTGTTCAGTTAGCTTCCTGCAATAGTAATCTCAGCCAGGGCACCAGACCCCCAGGCTGAAGGTTTCCTTCCCAGCATTCTTGTTCAGCCGCCCACTGTGAAAAATCAAAGGGAAATCGGTTACTAAGTAAAGAAGGAACCAGAATAAAGCAAGGTCTGGTATATTGCACTCTTTTGAACTCCAAGACGTGGTAATAACATTTCCTATTATGAAATGATACAAAAGACCATATCCAGACCTTTAGGTGGCTTTAGCGAAGCTTACATTTTAGTCTGTGTGGTATTCTAAGAAACAGGAGGATTGTTGAATTGTTGTTGTGGTTGTTGTTGTTATTGGTGAGATTCACAGCCTTTGGGGCTGGTTAGTAGCTCAACAGCTCGAGTCCCTACCAAGGACCTAGGAACTGCTAAGGTAACCTCGGAGGATATAAGCTCTTCCAAGTAGGGTGGGTTTTTGTGGAATTAGAATATTCAACTCTGGTAAATTTAGAATTTCCAAATAGTGAGGTAGCCCTTTAGGTATTGCATCAAGGGCTCCAATTACAATTGGGACAACACATGATTTCTTTTTCCACAGTTGCTCAACTTCAATTTGCAATTCTTAGTACTTTGTGATTTTTTCTTGCTGTTTATCTTCAATTCGTGCATCACCAGGTATTGCAATGTCAACGAACCATACTTTTTTCTCTTCAACTATTGTTATGTCAGGTGTGTTGTAGGCCAAGCGCCTGTCAGTCTGAATTCTGAAGTCCCACAAGATCTTGACTTTCTCATTCTCTAAAGCAGTGGTTCTCAACCTTCCCAATGCTGCGACCCTTTAATACAGTTCCTCATGTTGTGGTGACCCCCCAACCATAAAGGTTGATTTTGATTTTGATTTTATTCAATTTGTATCCCGCCCTTCTCCAAACGGACCCAGGGCGGCGCACAGGAAAATTAAAATAATATACAAAACAATACAAAAATACAAAAATTTAAAAACCTATTAAATATAGAATCCTGCGCTAAAACCAATTAAAACCCCCCTTTTAAAAACTATCTATACTAGTCAACAGTGGAGGCTATGTAAGGCCGGCTTGATGAAACAAATGTGTTTTTAAACACTGGCAGAAGAGGCGGAGGTCAGTAATAGTACGGAGTTCAAGGGGTAGGTCGTTCCACAGGGCAGGGCCCGCCACAGAGAAGGCCCTTCCCCTGGGTGTCACCAATCGGCATTGTCCGGCCGATGGCACCCTGAGAAGGTCCTCTCTGTGGGAGCGTATCGGTCTAAGGGATGTAGGAGGGAGTTGGTGTCTCAGTTCCTAAGACCATCAAAATATGTGTTTTCTGATGGTCTTAGGCGACCCCTGTGAAAGGGTTGTTCGACCCCCAAAGGGGTCCTGACACACAGATTGAGAACCACTGCTCTAAAACCTTCTCAAACTGATTTTCCCAGTGGTTTTTGCTGTACTCAAATCTAAACTTCTGGCACAATTTCCAGTGAATAATCTTAGCCATGGTCATGGCATTGTAGGTAGTCAGTTTGTGAAATTTTGCTGCACCCACTGATCAAGTGGTTGTTGTTGCTGTTATTATTATTATTAGTAGTAGCAGTGATATATATGAAATGATTTCCTGCTGTTCATTTGGATCAGATAAGAAGCAAACTGTCTTCTTCAATATAATTTTGTTGTAAGGAATTAATATCTGATAGAGCAGATTTTCCCAAAATATTTTCTATACTCTTACATCTCCGCTCCCCGAAATAAAGTTTTATGTATAATATAGTTATACTTCTAAACCTACAAATCTTTACTACCAGCTAAGGTTTAAGCTTAAAAACTCTTCCTTGTTTCATGTAAAAAGATATAACTTAAATATTATAAAATGTGACAAAGCAGCAAAAAGTACATTATCAGCATAAAATATAGACCAAATAATGGAAATATTTTGATTATTTTATTTTGATAATTCCCATTATTCTCCAGGCAAGAGAATAAAGGCACCAGGTTAAGAAGCTTGGGTTAAAGTTTTCTCAATGTTTTTAAATTTCACCTAAGCAGATATTCCTGATTTTTAAACCTTTTATAGAGGACTGTATTTACAACAGATGCTTTGCTTTACTCCATTTATTTTTTGTCTTCCTCTCTGTCTTATTTTGCATCTACCCATTAGCTAGCTCAAAGTCTGTAGAGATTCTTAGTCATCTAGGTCATGGTTGTCCCAAAGGTGTTTTTTCAGGAGGCAACTGGACTTTCTTGTTTTTTCTTTTGAAGACATTTTGCTTCTCATCCAAGAAGCTTCTTCAGCTCTGACAGGACAGTGGGGAATGGAAGGATTTATATTCCTTGCAGACAGCTGGTAATCTGGGTCCTTTAAGAGGGTCTACAGAAACTAGGAGCACTACTCAGGTGACCCTGAAGACATAGATAAACCTCCAAGTGCTTCAATAATCCTCTAAAAGGATGCAGAGTACAGCTGTCTGAAAGGAATATAAATCCTTCCATTCCTTGCTGTCCTGTCAGAGCTGAAGAAGCTTCTTGGATGAGAAGTGAAACATCTTCAAAAGAAAGAAAAATAAAACAAAACTAAACAAGAAAGCTAGCTCATTTGAAAAAAGAGGAACGTACAAAATGTCCCATTATGGAGGGACATTACATCCCACATTCCAGTGAGCAAAGATCTTTTACAGGATGGTGCATTTAAATTTTCTCTTCTCCCCTGTCTGCTACTGAACAGGGATTATGCCATTTTAATAATTTAGCAAATGAGGTGTTTTTTAAACTACCACTAGGATAGAGGCCTTTTTGCAAAGGGCCAATATGTATATGAATCGCCGTTTCCATAATTTTGAGGGTTAGGGTTTACAGCTTTGCAATCAGCCTCTTTTCATAATTCAGCATCCACGTTTTTGTTACGTTTACCCACAGTAAAGTGGAATCAGAGATTGCTACCATCATATTCACATTTCACATGCTGCGATTCACATTAAAAAAGTCTGAGAAGCAAATTTCCCTTGATTTGATCCATTACGGAAATAAATTTGATCTATTTCTAATGTTCTCCAGTTTCTGCAAATTCTGTGGTTTTGTATTTCTTGCCTTGAGGGTGGAAGGAAGGAAACCTTAACCATTCCTTTTGGTCTATATATGCTTCATATTCTTCAAATGACAAACTCATGGTGTTCATGGTGTAATTAAATAAACAGTATTGAAAGTTATCAGGAGAAAAGAATGAAGCAGAAAGAGCATTTCAACAAGAAATCAAAATCAACAAGCTCTGTGGCATAAAAAATGTGAGATAATGGGATTTTTATTTATTTATTTATAGTCGAATTTATATAACCGCACCCTCTCCCTGAAGGGACCCGGGGCGGTGCACAGGAAGTTAAAACACACAATATAAAATATAAATAATTAATATCAAATTAAATAGGTTATCCCTGTGCTAAAATTTAAAAAGCTAAAACATAATCCATTTAAAACCCAATTAAAACAATTTATGATACAGACTGAAGGCTAGGTAAATAACTTAGGCCAAACCGGCCTGATGGAACAGGAGTGTCTTTAATTTCTGGCGGAAGGTGCGGCGGTCCGTGGTTGTTCTGAGGTCGGGGGGTAGGTCGTTCCAGAGGGTTGGGCCCACCACAGAGAAGGCCCTTCCCCTGGGCGTCGCCCGCTGGCATTGCCTGGTGGACGGCACCCGGAGAAGTCCCTCTCTGTGGGAGTGGATCGGCCGCAGGGATGTATGAGGTAGGATGCGGTCTTGCAGGTAGCTTGGTCCCGTGCCATGGAGCGCTTTAAAGATATTGATCAACACCTTGAAGCGCACCCGAAACACCACAGGTAACCAGTGCAGCTCGCGCAGGAGCGGTGTTACATGGAAATATCTAGACGTTCCCAAGATCGCCCGCGCGGCCACATTCTGGACCAGTTGTAGTCTTTGGGTGCACCCCAAGGGGAGCCCCATGTAGAAAGCATTACAGTAGTCTAGCCGGGATGTCACAAGCGCGTGAGTGACTGTGCGAAGGGCGTCCCGGTCCAATAAGGGACGCAACTGCCGCACCAGGCGTACCTGGTGGAAAGCCCCCCTGGCCACGGCCGTCACATGATCTTGCATAGACAGCCGGGTATCCAGGACACCTAGGTTGCGTGCCCGATCCACGGGGGCCAGATGTTTGCCCCCTATGGCCCCCTATGGCCAGTGATGGGATCAACTGGTTGTACCACAGCCACTCGGTCTTGGATGGGTTGAGTTTGAGTCTGTTGCTTCCCATCCAGATCCGTACGGCTTCCAGACATCGGGACATCACTTCAACGGCATCGTTGGGGTGGTTTGGGGTAGAAAAGTACATCTGCATGTCATCAGCGTAGATGTGGTACTCTACCCCAAAACCACGGATGATCTCACCCAGTGGCTTCATGTATGCGTTGAACAGGAGTAGCGAGAGGACCGACCCCTGAGGCACCCCACAAGTGAGGGGTCTTGAGGTCGACCTCTGCCCTCCTGCCAACACAAATTGCGATCGGCCGGAGAGGTAGGAGGAGAACCACCATAAAACGGTGCCCCTCACCCCCAACCCCTCCAGCAAGTGCAATAGGATACCATGGTCGATGGTATCAAAAGCCGCCGAGAGATCTAACAGGACCCAGGATGGAGGAACAACCCCCATCTCTGGCCCTCCAGAGATCATCCACCAACGCGACCACTCTGTGCTGTGCCCGGGCCGGAAGCCGGACTGGCGCGGGTCCAGATAATCAACTTCCTCCAGGTGACGGGGAAACTGTTGTGCCACCACACTCTCAACAACCTTCGCTAGAAAATGAAGGTTGGAGACTGGACGATAGTTTTCCAACAATGCTGGGTCCAGGGAAGGCTTCTTGAGGAGGGGTCTCACCATCGCCTCTTTAAGGGAGGCCGGCAAGAACCCCTCACTCAGAGAAGCGTTGACTAACTCCTGGAGCCAGCCTCGTGTAACCTCCCAGGATGCCAGTACAAGCCAGGAGGGACATGGGTCCAATAAACATGTGGTGGCTCTCAGTCGCCCACGTAACCTGTCCATATCTTCGGAAGCAACAGAGTCAAACTCCTCCCAGAATGGTATCTCAAGACCAGCTTCCGACAATCCCTCTAGACCACTCTCGGTGGAGATCAGCTCGTTCCGAATCTGAGCGATTTTATCTTGCAGATAAACACCAAATTCCTCTGCTCGACCCTGCAGAGGGGCTTCCTGGGGCCTCTGTTGAAGGAGGGAGCGGGTCACCCCAAACAGGGCGGCAGGGCGGTTCTCTGCGGATGCCATAAGAGTGGCGCAGTAGTGACGCTTGGCCACTCTCATCGCCACAAGGTAAGTCCGTAAATGGGCTCTCACCTGTGTTCAGTCAGATTCAGAGCGTGTAGATCTCCATCTACTCTCTAGGCATCTCTTGTGGCGTTTCATCTCCCTCAGCTCCTCGGTAAACCAAGGAGCCCGGGTGGCTCTTCGCCGCAAGAGAGGCCGCAAGGGCGCGACCCGATCCAAGGTTCCAGTGGCCGCGGTGTCCCATGCAGCCACTAGGTCCTCGATCGGGGCGCGGGTCAGGGTCACAGGTAATGGCCCAAGCTCCGTCTGGAACCTCTCTGGGTCCATCAGGCGCCTGGGGCGGAACAAGCCGCCTGGGGCGGGATGAGCAGAATAATAGCAATCCAGCTCCATACCAACACCAACAACTTTGGATTTCACAGTATTTTTAATTGCAATCTCAAAGAATCATTCTGATCACTTTAAGAGCAATGTAGAAGAAGTAGTAGTAATAGTAATATGCTATTGTATACTAATCTTGTTGAAGAGAAGGGAAGCCAGAGTTTACAAATTTTCAATTTTTTCATTTCAATTATTTTATTTTGAAAGAAAGTATTATTGCTTTCAACTCTTTTTCAATTCTTTCTTTTTGAAAGAAAGCATTATTTCTTTAAATTAATTTGTAGCAAATTGCTAGTATGGGGGCTCATAATTATGTATGGAATTATGGATTATAAATGCGAAATCACCTTAATTGCTCTGTGTTGCTAACTCTCCACTCACACCCAAACATAAATATTCTAACCACATCTTTGATAAACACTAAAAGAATGTCCTGGTTTTATTCAATCATTTAAGATCATTATATTAAATTCTTTAACTTTTTTTTAAAAAGTTTCTATTTCTTAAAATTTGGGATTTTTTTAAAATGAAAGATTTACTTACCAATGAAAACAATGAAATCTAAGAGAAGACTGACGCCTCTCATTTATTTTAATAGATTCAGTAAGTTTCATTACCTTTAATTAAGGTTTAACGATATTCTTTCATAATAGCATATTGGCAGCTGTTTTTCCCATTAATAGTTGACATTCTTCATTAGTTAATGAATACATCTTTATGTCCATAAAACATCACATCAAGTGATATGTGTTTAGGTCTATTTTTTTCTTTGAATATTAAGTATATAGAGGATTTTGTGTTACCAATCTCTGATTTAGATAAGTGGTCATAATATGTGACACCTAAATAGAAATTATACTCTAGATATAGTAATGGCCTTCACCTTTTTAATGAATAAAATATTATGTTTCATTGATAGGGGAACTACCTTTTGTCCCTAATTTTTCTTAAAAACAAGTTTACAAAATCTGGAGTGGTATTATCCAAATTGTAAACAAAGTTTATGCTGGAAAAAATAACCAAGACACTTAACTGAGAATGAGCAAAGGACACACTTTGAAAAAGAACATGCCCCAGAAGAAAAGGAAAGTATGCAGCGGTCATTTCGTTACTGTTGTAATTCAAACTGTTTAAGTCTCCCCCTCTATGTGATACATGAGAGCACTTAGCCAAAAGAATGATGCAATCCTTTGATTCAAAATGTTATCCCATTTAAGTTCAAGACAAAGAACACTACTTCAGACAATTGGGAGGTTTCCTTCTAAGTACCTGGCATAACCAATTCTTTCAAGAAAGGAGGAAATGGAAAATATAGAAATCAACCATGTTTGTTGTATGTTGGCATTCAATAGAAACCACAGCTTTCTAACTCCAGATATGCAATACAGGTATCTCTGCAGACCATGTCAGCAGCAAGGATGAATTCATGAAGATTTAATTTACTTACCTAGGTTTGGCTCTCTGTTCCACAAAATGTCTTATGTACAATGGGTAGCTCATGGATTTTGATTTTTGAATTATATCTGGGGCAACACCAATATGGAGTCTTTTACATTTGCAGCCTAAAACTACCTTCTCAATTTCAACCCCTAGAATTCTCAGCCAGCCTGGGCAATAGCTATAGCTAGGAATTTTGGGAGCTGAAACCCAACAGTGCTAGAACCATCCAGGCTAAGGAAGAGTAGCTTAGTGCCAATGTGCTTTTCCCTTCCGACCAGCATTATCAAAGCAACAGTTTAGAAGCAAAGTAATGACCCTGGGCTCTATTTCCTTCCTAGATAGCTAGGAAGAAAAAGAAATTTGTTTTATAATGGCCATAGGCTCATATATTATAGCTTAAAATGTTATCTTCACTAACTTGGAGTGGCTCACCAAGTCTTTAAGCAAGGGCCTTTTCCTAGCAAAGATTTCAGTGCCTGATGAATTTCCTAGGATCTTCAACACAAAAGTAAGGACTCTTACCTTTAAGGAATGACCCCTGGGAAAAGCAAGCACACAACTAGATTTCTATTACACATGGATAGAGATGTGAGATACAGAAAATTGTTCCAGTGAAAGGATGCTACTTATAACAATACCTTTATTTGCAAATAATCTGACTTACTAAGGTTTACTTTCCTGTTTCAAGTATGTTCATATAATCATAGAGTTGGAAGGAGTTATCCACACTGTCAAGTCCAATGTCTATTCAGAGCAAGAAATCAAATCAAATTATCCTGAACAGATTGCAACTAGCTTTGCTAAATCTATTCAGTGAATGGAAGCTACTATCTCTTCCTGCAACTGGTCTCCCTGTTTAATTATTTTTTCATCTTAAATCCATTATATATAAGGCTAGATGTTATGGCACAGAGCACTGAGGCTATAATGAATGATATAGTTTGAAACAAGCAAATAAATAAATGATAAATATATAACTATCACAAATACACATATAAAACCATGATTCAAACAGAATGTGGGCATGAAATTTCAAAGCTTAATCGTTAAAATAAAATGGGCATATTACTGTACTCTTTCTATGAAAATATGTATATATTTCAGTTCACAGAACTTTGTTGAACTGAAAGCCATTTTTCCTCTATTAATCAGGGATCTGCAAAGTTGGCTCTTTTAAGACTGATGGACTTCAATTCCCAGAATTCCCCACCCAGCCGGCTGGGGAATTCTGGAAGTTGAAGTCCACCAGTCTTAAAAGAGCCAACTTTACAGACCCCTGCTCTATTTAACACTCCAGATAGTGAAGAAGGGAAGGATGAAAAGACCTCTCACACAAGCAGTCATATCTTTTGACCAGACCACAGGTATAACGACCACTACTGGGTATTAAAATAGTGCAATTACAGACAGAATGGCTATTGTTGTGTTATTGTATTGTACTGTCGTATTAGTGTATGGACCTATTATTGTATAGTGATTTGATTTATTACAGCTGCTCATAAATATAATTATGTAGAATAATTCATCAAATTGAAGTATCCTTATTCCTTCACTGTACTGTTGCGATATATAATCCCTAGTGTTTTAATTATTAGAAATTCTGCAGGCCCAAAATCATTTTAATTCAAAATTTCCATGTTTAGTTTTACATATTTACTCCTCATCTGTGTGATAAAATAATGAATTTATTTTCTTAGACAATATGCTTATTTTATTTACAATACAATACAATACAATACAATACAATAGCAGAGTTGGAAGGGACCTTGTAGGTCTTCTAGTCCAACCCCCTGCGTGGGCAGGAACCTTATACCATTTCAGACAAATGGCTATCTAACATCTTTTTAAAGACTTCCAGGGTTGGGGCATTCACAACTTCTGGAGGCAAGCTGTTCCAGAGGTTAATTGTTCTAACTGTCAGGAAATTTCTCCTTAGTTCTAAGTTGCTTCTCTCCTTGATTAGTTTCCACCCATTGCTTCTTGTCCTGCCCCCAGGTGCCTTGGAGAATAGTTTGACTCCCTCTTCTTTGTGGCACCCTCTGAGATATCGGAACACTGCTATCATGTCTCCCCTGTTCCTTCTCTTCATCAAACTAGACATACCCAGCTCCTGCAGCCGTTCTTCGTATGTTTTAGTCTCCAGTTCCCTAATCATCTTGGTTGCTCTTCTCTGCACTCTTTCCAGAGTCTCCATGTCTTTTCTACATCGTGGCGACCAAAACTGTATGCAGTATTCCAAGTGTGGCCTTACCAAGGCACTATACAGTGGCATTAACACTTCACGTGATCTAGATTCTATCCCTCTGTTTATGCAGCCTAGAACTGTGTTGGCTTTTTTGGCAGCTGCTGCACACTGCTGGCTCAAATTTAAATGGTGGTCCACTAAGATTCCTAGATCCCTCTCACAGTTGCTACTATTGAGCAAGGTACCACCTATACTGTACTTGTGCATTTTGTTTTTCTTGCCTATATGTAGAACCTTACTTTTTTCGCAATTGAATTTCATTTTATTAGATAGTGCCCAATGTTCAAGTTTGTCTAGATCCTTCTGTATCTCAAGCCTATCTTCTGGAGTGTTGGCTATTCCTGCCAGCTTGGTGTCGTCTGCAAATTTGATGAGTTCCCCATTTATCCCCTCATCCAAATCGTTGATGAAGATGTTAAAGAGTACTGGGCCTAAAACAGAGTCTTGGGGGACTCCACTGCATACTTCCTTCCATGTAGATGCAGTTCCATTGAGGACTACACGTTGAGTGCGGTTGGTCAGCCAGTTGCGAATCCATTTGGTGGTGGTGCTGTCTAACCCACAATTTTCTACTTTATTTAATAGTAGGTTATGGTCTACTTTATCAAATGCCTTACTGAAGTCCAGGTAAATTATATCAACAGCATTCCTCTGGTCCACTGATTTTGTCACTTTGTCAAAGAATGCAATTAGATTCGTCTGGCATGATCTGTTTTTGACAAACCCATGTTGGCTTTTGGCTATTACTTTGTTTGCTTCTAGGTGTTCACTTATTTTTTGTTTAATTATCTTTTCCAGAATCTTTCCTGGTATTGAGGTCAGGCTGATGGGTCTATAGTTTCCTGGATCTGTTTTTTTTCCTTTTTTGAAGATGGGAACCACATCAGCTCTTTTCCAGTCTTCTGGCAGTTCCCCAGTGCTCCAGGATCTCTGAAAGATATAGTTCAGTGGTTCTGAGATCTCGTCTGCCAGTTCCTTCAGAACCCTGGGGTGTAATCCATCCGGTCCTGGTGATTTGAACTCGTCCAGGGCAGACAGGTGCTCACTTACCATTTTCTTCCCTATTTCTCTATTTCATTTATCACATTTACGCCCCTATCTTTCTTCCAAAGAGCTTGGGACTATGTAGACAGCAATTCACTGATAGTAATTCAGGTTTACATTTCACAAATTCCTTAGGGAAATAAGAAGAGCTATTGTTTTCGATGAGCCTTAAACCCTAGTCTTAAGATTTCCCAATTTGGACATCGAGCAATAATGAAAGTATCAAATTAATCCTTTACCTCTACTGTTGACAAGCCATCCACATTATGGTGGATCTATAGCTCTCCACAATATCCCCATGAGGCTTTGTTGTAACTAGCATACAGAAGATGATATTTTCCACCAAAAAATAGCAAGGAACAAATGATTAGATACCTAATTATTATTATTATTATTATTTATTTGATTTATAGACCGCTCCCTCTCCCCGCAGGGACTCGAATTAGATTCAAATATATATTTAAAATGAGATCTAAATTGATCTGAATAGGAATATTTGTCAAAATCTATCCAGCCAAATTAATGGCTAAATGAAGATTTGTGTTCAAAGCAAAATTCACATGCTACACATACATTAAGTTTATCTTAGAACTCTCCTGCTTGTGTTTTCTTTAAAGACCGAAGATAATCGCACCCCCAATAGGTGCTATTGAACATGTCCAACACCAAGAGATGATGGGTGTTGCAACATAAAACACGTCTCTACAATTTGTTTTATGAGCCCCATGAATCACCATAACATAAAGTTCTGAACTTGACTATAACTTGTATTTTTCCACAACATATGTCTTATTGTCTGGGAGAAAAACAGTATTTTTGAATATCGGTATTAATATACTCAGGAGCTATTTGCAATGGGGACAATTCCTATAATAGCGCTGGCACTACATTGGTGAGCAACTGGCTTTATTTATTTTACAGCTTAGTTGATTTTAGATGCATTGTGTTACAACACCCAAATTCCAAGCCAATATGGCTCAGTTAAAATTTTGGTGTAAAACATCTGGAAAACTGGATCGAGGAAATTAACTTCACTTGTGAATGACAAAAATCAGCAGAAATCTGGTGGAACCTTTTCAGACTAAATTTTTTTATTAAGTTTTTAAATAAAATATATTAGTATGAAAAGATACCATCAGACCCCTTGTTTTTGGCTACTATAAGCCAACATTTCTCTCTTGCTACAATGTTCTACAAAGCAGAGGCATAGACCTTTTAGGAGGAAAACTAAGTTGGGTAAAATGTTTCCATCACAAAATGTACCTCAATAATCATGCTATTGGACAGCTTCTGTTGTTCACAATAGAAAGGAGCATTTTATATTTCTTAGCAGACTAAAAAGTAAAGCCACCTATGACAGAAGCTTCTTTCGAAAGGATCACAAGTGTTTGATGACTTTCAGCTCATGTAGGAGAAAATGAATTAAGTTTAATAAATTTAATAAATGGGAAATAAGATGAGCTGCTGGGTCATCAGATAATACAATGGAGTTGATCATGGTTGAAACATTTTTTTTCTTACCTGAAGACAACAGCTTGTGTGTCCTTAAGAAACTGATTGCAAGCCTCATAATAGATGCTTTGTCCAGATGTGAGCTAATGTTGTGAGGCAATGGTAGCTCATGGGCCAACTCATAGAATACTTCCGTTTCTTTGCTTCTTCTACATCGTGCTGCATCCCTTGATTTCTCTTTCCTTCTTTCAGAACTGCTCCTGTGACAATAAAGGGAAAAAAAGAAATGAAAGTTCCTTAATCTGAAAAGTTCATGCACTCATAATCACTTGGTCTTGCTAGGGGTGAGCTTAAATATATTCTTGACTACCCAAACCCAAATGGCTTCCAAGTGCAGGAACAAAACTTTGGCAGCATCCCTCAGTTGGATTGGGGTTGAAATAAACAGCTGAATGTCTACCCTTGAGAACTGATAATGCTAGGAACTTTACTGGGAACCTTCGGAACAAAACATTCTATGTTCTGTGTCATCAAGTTATACAATTCTCAATGCAACCAAGTAAGTGAAGCATTGGATCTTTACTCACAAATATCTTTTTAAAAAAAACCCTCTGCTTTTCAATGATTCAAAGAAGGCTTAAGGTATGAATGTGTGCTTGAACTTACAAACATGATAGATAATAACACAAAGAAAACATTGGCAGCTAAGGAGATACTTTAAGCAATGTTTTGCAGTTAACCCAGTTCTTATCTCAACTTTTTTTTGCTTAATTAGAAAGGCCATATATCATCACTGCAAATCCCTCTGTTTATTGTTATTGTTATTATTTGTGTTTAAATCTTTCACTACACAAATACAGGCCAGCTTACATCTTTCTTTGCTCAAAAAGGGCCTCATAACTATATTACAGTTAAGATGCTTCTAGGAAAACAAAACTTTGCAAACAGTGAAAAGATTTAATTGGCCACAGGAACCAGAAATAGCAGTATTGTGCAGTAGTATTCACAAATTTTGCTGTAATAGTTACTGAACATTTGCCTGTAGTTCCATAAACTCCTGCAACAAAAATCGATAAGACCTCCAAAATATGTATCAATAAACAGTTTTTAAAAATTTCAAATAGCAATGCTTCACAGTGTGTTACAGCTGTCTCTAAGTGGCTTATAATCAGTATATTGTCCCCAACACTCTGGGTCCACATTTTATTAACTTTGGAAGGATGGAAGGCTGAGTCAACTCTGGCTCATGAGTATCAAACTGCTGGCAGTCAGCAGAATTAGCCTGCAATACTGCATTCTAACCATTGCGCCACCATGGACATGTGGCTCATAGTCCATGAGATGCATCTACCATAAAGGTGTATGTGCAGAGTAAACTCATGAGTACAGAAATAGCAGTGGCGAAATCTAAATTTTTTGCCCATCAGTTCTGTGGGCATGGGTTGTGGGGGGGGGGGGGGGTCATGTGATTGGATGGGTGTGATCAACTTTTTTTCACTTTTTTAAACATTTTTTTCCTTCTGGTTCGGGTGAATAGGCAGGAAAAAATGCTTTAAAAAGTGGGGGTGGGGGAATGGAAGCTTCTGACAATCACGTGGTTCACAGTTGAGCTGTATGATCCTTGGGCACTTTTTTTTTACTACCACTTCACAGAACCAGGGACAATAGTCCCTACAGGTTCAGCTGAACTGGGAGGATTTCACCCCTGAGTGATAGGCTGGAACCTGCCATGCTGACCCAGGAAGAAAAGCATATGGCTCATTATAGACACACTTAAAACTGTCTTTAAATTTGAGCATTCCCAAAAAAGCTGAAGTACCAGAAATGCAACTTTCGTCCTCTCAAACAATACAAATGTTTCCCAGTGCAAAGGTATATTTTGAAAGCCCCACTTTTTCAAGTTAAATTAGTTATGCTTGAGATGAATGCAATTTTTATATATAAAATGTATCCATACTAGTATATAATTGGAAGCCAGCAAATTTCTTGAGAAATTTAATTACACAAACAAACATAGCATATACATTTGCTTACAACTGTTAAGCTACTGGAAGCAGAAGCCCAAATGTATACTTGTGTGTTGCATCAGGCATAAGAAATATAAGAAATTTCTAGGATGGATGAACATTTTCTATTTCTAAATAATAGAAATAATGACCTTCATATAAACACATTGTATTTAAACTGTTGTACCTTAGCTTCATATGAATAATCTATTTGCATGTAGTACATTTCCTTCCTCTTTCAAGGTAGAAAATGTAATGAAAACCCTCCTTAACTGTAATTTCCCATTCAAATTAGGTTATATATTCTGTCTTATTGGAAATTTGTAAATGAAGCTTTCCCATTAGGATGAAATAGGAAAATATTTTCCACTTTATGATTTACCTGATCCCTTTACAAAGGGAAAGTGACATGGCTCCTTGAACCTTCCGAAGGCTCATTCATATTATAGCTTGCGTTGGGCAACACAAAAATTGTTCAGAGTACAGGTAGTCCTTGAGTTACAACCACAATTGAGAACAAAATTAATATTGCTAAGTGAAACATTTGTTAAGTGAGTTTACACCTTTTACAACTTTTCTTCCCACAGTTGTTAAGTGAATCATTGCATTTGTTAAGTTAGTAACATGGTTGTTAAGTGAATCTGGATTTCCCATTAATTTTGTTTGTTAGAAGGTCCCAAATGCGCCTTTCCTGTGTATCAGTTTTTCAGAGTTATTCTAATCAAAGGAAGCATCTTCAATGGGGCAACAATTATCTGCTTTATTGATATTATAACCTTGCAGAAGAATGCTATTAAAATCAGTGAAAAACAATGGCTTATTTTTATTTAGTTCCAGAACCATGCACACCACAATAGTTTAACCTTAATTCAGCCACACATCACATGTACAGTTGTGGTGGGTTTCAAATTTTTTAGAACCTACTCTGTAGGTGTGGCCTATTTTGTGGGCGTGGCTTGGCAGTCATGTGACAGGGTGGGAGGGGCCACCTTTTAAAATGTGGTGAAACTCATTTAACAACGCTCTTGCTTAGCAACCAAAATTTTGGACTCAATTGTGATGATAAATTCTTTCTTTCTTTCTTTCTTTCTTTCTTTCTTTCTTTCTTTCTTTCTTTCTTTCTTTCTTTCTTTCTTTCTTTCTTTCTTTCTTTCTTTCTTTCTTTCTTTCTCTCTCTCTCTTTCTTTCTTTCTTTCTTTCTTTCCTTTCTTCCTTTCCTTCCTTCCTTCCTTTCCTTTCCTTTCCTTCCCGTTGGGTCACTGGCAGCGGCAGGCCAGATTTACTTCCAGGTACGCCGGTGGAACCCCCTCTCACCGGTTCTCTATATTTCACCAACCGGCTCTCGCGAGTAGGTGCGAACCTGCAGAAACCCACCACTGCCATGTACAGGTAAAACACTTCAATTACTAAGTTATGTAATGAAATGGAATTGCTTGTTCAGAAACTCTGGTCTGAAATCAGACAGATGCTGAAGATAAACACTATTAATAGAAACACTACACTTGGAGGCCCTATAAGCATAGAGATGACGGATTGGGCCTTCACAAACCAGGTTGTAATCTTCTGCAGGGCTGGCAAGTACCCACAAAAACTAAGCATTTGTTTAGGGCAGCATGAGGGAGAGATATGGAATGGCAATCAGATGTGACAATCAACCTCAATGTGTACTGGCATAGTTAATCATTACATAGCAGCAATGAGATTCACAAAATAATAATAATAATGCTTTACTGTTATTTAGTGGTCAACTATATTTTTAAAGCCAATATTTGGTAGCTTTACTACTGATACAATGTGCTGGAACTGCTTCAATCTTAGAGAAAGTACATTTGATCACCATTGTTGCTGTGGATCCCCGAGATTATACTCTTGGCAGTTGTTTGTATATGCAAATCCGTGGCGAATTATGGTACAAATTTAGCCTGGAGAAGAAAAGGTTGAGCAGAGACATGAAAGCACTCCTCAAATACCTAAAGGGCCAGTTAAAAACCTCTTCCCTAGAGAGCAAGATTAGATCAGGAGGGTTAAAGTTACAAGAAAGTTAACTTCAGTTGAATATGGTAAACATGTGGATCTATTGAGCACCATTTTAAAGCATAATGATAACCGTTGTCATATTTTGTGGTATTTGATTATAGTACAATATTTACCAATATTCTGCGAGAGGAAACACCTCCTGTTCCCTATACAGAGTCCTCCATCATTTAATGTAGAGAACCTTTTGTATTATATCAAGGCAATGTTCTTCAGCTTCCTTATAGCTTCCTATATATTAATTTATATCTTCACGCTTCATGTATAAATTCACTACTGTATTCCCACATCTCAAAGGTCAAGAATCCATGGTTAATTAAGCTGTCAAAAATAAGTGTTGCTGTCAAAAGGCTTGCTAGTACAGCCTCAAATGTTAACTTGCAGAACAAGAATAGCATGTTTTAATGCTACCAAAAGATAAAGGTAAGTACGTTTGGCTTTATGTACACACAGAAACTGCTGACCCAACTGAGTGGACAAGCTGAGAAAGTGAACACTTAAAGATATTTCCAACATTATGATGAAATCCATTTTCTTTTGTCTATTGCAAAATTGACTCATATTTAAGAGAGAACTCTGAATTTCTGAAAACCTCTAATAACTCATCAATATTTAACACTCAGTGGCACTAAAGTTATCTGGTTACAATTTCATCTACCAAGGAAGAGTGTTGCTTATTTTTTTAATTTAAATGTAGTCAATATTGCGCCGCCCTGGGTCCTTTTGGAGAAGGGCGGGATACAAATTGAATAAAATCTAAAATCTAAAATCTAAATGATACCCAACATTGTTACATTGATATATGCAAATTTTATGGAAACCAGACTCCAAATCTATCCTCTTCTTGTGTAACACATTTCTTCTTCTAGGACACACTTCATTTTGCAATTAGTTTTTCTACCGGGCTATTTCAAAAATTTAACTCAGGTTATTTCAAATTTGACACCAAGTGCATGTTCAAGAAAATATATGCTAATTTGTCCATCAGAAAGAATACAGCTCAACAACAGATTATATCTACAGCACATCTCCTGTGGTTGTTAAGTGTTGACACCAACTTGATGAACATAAACAATCTCTCTCTCTCTCTCTCTCTCTCTCTCTCTCTCTCTCTCTCTCTCTCTCTCTCTCTCTCTCTCTCTCTCTCTCTCTCACACACACACACACACACACACACACACACACACACACACATAAAAGAAAAAGAAAATCCTGAATGGCAACCTACAAGTGAATAAACAAATAAACACACATCATTTCTTTCTTACAACTATCTATTCTGAAGTAGGTTGTAAGGTCTATTAATGACTTTTGTCATTTTACCTTGAAGGAATGACAGCTATATGACAGCTTCTCAGCTATATTGTCAATTCAATTGTCAGAATGCAGACTTGCACACTTCCTTCCATATAATCACTGTTTCCTTGCACTTTTTCTGAATTTTTGTTAATGTATGTATAGAATTAAAATGTGAGTCACAATGATGCTACAGAAGTACAAATAATATGGGGTACAGAAGGTCTTTATCATTCATTTGTGCATGGAAAGCCTCAAGATTCTAATCTTAGACCAGTCTTTCACTGTATCCATCAGTCATTTATTTTTGACAGGTTATCTACAGGTTTGCAAAAACATGATTACCCAGAAGCTAAAGCTGCATTGCTGAGATCTGCCTGTAGATAAGCCAACTATTTACATAATCTAAGAACTGCATACCAAAAGCTAAGATTTATCTTTTCTGAAAAAAATAATGTAATGTAATGGTAGCCAAAGTCTAGTACCTGGGTCTCTTAGCTGATTTTTTAACGTGCATCTCCCTCAATCACTATCAGAAAGATATCAATATGAACCTCTGCATATTTACTCAAAAAAGCACTCCTTACTCACAGCTTGAGTTTTCCCATTTGTAACTGATCATGCTTCAGTCTGAAATGAGAAAATATAAATATAGATCAGGCTCATTTTCCATTAACGTACCTCTTGAAAATGACCATTTCAATGCTGTACACATTCAGGAATCTATGCTTTCAAATAGCTATTTAGTATAGATTGGCATCATCTTAAACGCCATTGCAAGAAGACTGATATGAATGGGAACATCACATGCTAAAAGTGAAAGATTCCCATGTCTTTTAACTATCTATACAAGCTAGTCCTCACACAATTGAAATTAGCATTTTGGTAGTAAGTTAAGGTGGTGTTTAAGTGAGTTGCCACATGACCAGTCCTGATTTTATAACTATTTTTACAATGGTCACAAAGCAAGTCACTGCAGTGAACCATTAAGCAAATCCAGCTTTCCAATGGTCAAACTAGATATATTTTTTTTGCAAATTGTGATCACATGACTGCAAACCAGGGGTGGGATGCTGGGGGTTCATACGGGTTTGGGTGATCCTCTAGCTAGGATTTTGCCCAGTTCAGCAAACCCCCAAATGCCACCCCTGGCTGGCCATGCCCATAACTCTCCACTCCTCCCCGTCTCTCCCAGGAGTCTCCATGTGGCCCATTCATCATGCCAGGACCCATGCAGAGGCTTGGGAAGGGGGAAACGGGCCTACTGGAGGTTCTGGAGTCAAGAAACTGGCCTGTTTCTGGCCTCCAGAGGACATCTGGAGCCCAGGGAAAGCAGTTTTCACCCTCTCGGAGGCTCAAGGAAAGCCTCTGGAGCCTGGGAAGGGTGAAAAATGCCCCCCCCATGACGCAGGAAGCTGACTAGGCCACACCCATCATGGCCATGGCCACCCAGCAATGGGGCAGCTAACCTGTTGCTGCAATTTTTAAAGCCCACCCCTGCTGCAAACCAGTCATAAATGTGAGCTTCTTGCCAAACTGCAGTCACACGACCATGGGGTGGTGCAATTTACAATGGTCATAAGTATAAATAGAGGTTGTAATTATTTTTTTCTGAGGCTGGGTAAGGCTTAGGGTGTTATTAGACTATAACATGCAAGTGTATGGTACAGATGGTTTCTAAAAACTAAAATAGCTGTTTGAGTATGAAGTACTTATAAGAAACAGGAAACATCAAATAGGTCATCTACTCTGGGACTCATAAAAAGATCAAAGTATTAAAGTCTTAATCAGAGCCTACATCCCCAATGAACTTCCCCTTATTCTCATTGCTAGGTTTATCCTTCCACTTCTCATACATCTCATTCTTAAACCACCACCCCCATCATCTATACCATCTAGGGTTATCAGACCCAGAGTAAAATATATTTTTTGTCCTCAACTCCTACTCCTGCCAGGCATTTTAGCCTTAAAATCAAATATTGTCAGGGGGGGGGGGATTACAAGTACCCTCCCAGGGTTTTGAAATTGAACTGTCTGAAATTGTCTGAAACTGTCTGAAATTGAAAAGACCGTAATCAGTTACACAAAAAAGACTTTTGTCTCCTAATTCTATTGTATCTATTTGGAAAACCTAATTTCATATACACGTTTGCCTAAGCTATTTTTCACATGTTCACTGCAATTTTTGTTGTGGATAATAAGAAAGTTAAACAATATATTCCCCCCCACCTCCAAATTTGTCCTTTTTTCCAATTGTCTGTATCTTCCAGTTGCTTTGCCTGTTAAGGTTACCTTAACTCCATCCTATTATAGAATCTATTATAGTAGTGTCAGAGTTACTGAATCTTGCAATGTTGAGAGAGATAAAATGGTGGAAGACATTTGTACAGCTATTATGAACCTAATAATGTTGGCTTTCAGGAAGCTAATATTCCATTTAGGACCTGTTCACAATTTCATTCATTTTCTGGTAAATACCTTCATTTTCCTTCTTAAGTTGTTGATGAATCATTTTCTGATAAATACTTTCAAAGTCTGTTCAAGATCTTCCAAAATACTATCACATCTATTTTTTACAGTGCAACATTCTCTCTTCACAAGAGATTTTCCTTTGGCAAATCTCTTAACTTTTTAAGCAGAAGTAGCTAGGTAACGTCCCAAATTGGCAAACTTTATAATAGACCTTATATCTCATCAGTGTAAATTTTCACACATACTATGACAGCCTTTCCCAAGCTAACAATCTCTCAGAATTCCCAGAAAATGTGGTTGGGAAGATTGTACTATGGTTTCAACACAGCTGACTCAAAAATGAATGAAGGTTATCCTTCATGTGGTTTTAATTTTTGTGTAGCTCAACTAAGGATGAAGAAACTCTAATCTATGAATCAGATGCCTGATGACGATGTCCAGGGTCTATCAGTTTAGAATTTTGAACTTTCTCAAAAACACACCTTGTAAATCTAGCTCCAGGTTTTTGCAGATCATTATATTAGTCTCCTCTTTTTTTCATTTATTCTTTTATTCCTTTGAGCAAATCTTTGCCATTGCCTTCTTCCCAAGGCTGAGAGAGAGACAGAGTAACTAGCCTAAAGTCACCCAGCTGGTTTTATGCCTAAAGCAAGACTAGAACTCATGGTGTCTTTTAGCCTGGTGCTTTTAACTACTAGCCCTAACTGGTTGTCCAGACATGTCTATCTATGGGTTCATTCACATTAAATTTATTATATGGCAATGGATAAGAACATTTTAGAGATGCAATTATTTTGTTAAGTCCTCAATTTCCAGAGTAAGCATTAAATATTCAGCAGGTCCAAGGTGAACAAAAGTGTTCTATTAACCTAAGAGTTCTATACTATATCCAAATCTGCTTCAATATCCTACAAAAAAGCAATTTGTAGTAAAAGTGATATATTTGTATTATGTGAACAGATGTACATCCTGCAAGAATGCTATTTTTTTTACCCAGTAGATGAAAAAAATATAGCCCAGAGTAGTTTATCAGGACTGCTTCCAAAAATAAAATCGGCCACGAGATAATTGAAATCATTAGCTGAACTGTACTGAGGTTTGAAAAACAGGCAGCAATCTCTTTAACCCTATTAAACCCTTTTTACTTAACTCCAATTCAAATTAGCACAAACTGAAAACTTAATTTTGGCAGAATGTTTACAATGGTAAATAACTGATTGATTTCTCTGAGACACTCAGATATTTTACATTTATTTCTAGACTGAATGAGAGAATATGAACACCTTGTTTTATCATGGAAATTCTCACTTCTTTTCTTTCAATTCTATCAATCAAATAGCAGTTTTCCTGGCTCTATAAATTGTAATGTCAAAAGCTAGGATTATTAATATAGAAGCTACAATTGTCCTCAGAACTACCCAGGTTTTTAAAAAAAAAAATACTACCTTACTTCAGGGAGAAGCATGGTGAACTGAAGACATCTCCATGAAAGCACAATCAATGACAATGGCAAAGATCGAAGAACTAGAGAGAAGACCAGTTATTTGGAACTACTCCAGATAAGGACAGGATAGGAGATTGCACACATGTGCTACTCTTCACAAAAAGGCTCCAGGATAGCAATCTTGCATGGGTTTGAGCATCAAGAGAAAAAAGGATTATTCATCTTGCTTGCAATCCCAGCGCAAACTTTTAAAGTACACTAAATTTATAAAACTCACTTTCTTACCACTATTAGAAATTGCCTATTAATTTAGGCAATTATTAGAGACCTTCAGAACAGAAACTTTGAAAAGTCTCCAGTGAATTTAGCTTCACACTGAACAAAATGAAAAATAATCATAAATTTAAGAACTTAAAGGATTTAAACTAAACAGAAAAAAGCTAAGCAAGGTTTGGTTTGGTTTGGTTTAGGTTTATTAGTTTTTCTATACCGTTCTACTCCCGAAGGACTCAGGGCAGTGTACAGCCAAAGTAAAACAGATATATAAAAGTTAAAAACAATTTAAAAAGCATATTAAACAATTTGGCCTGAAAATTAAAAAACCAAACAAACCCCGATTAAAATTAATAAAAATTTGTATTTAAAAATTCATTTTTATGACAGCCTGGCTTGTTGGAAAAAAAAGGTTTTGAGAGCACGGCAGAAGGTGCGTAAGTCAGGGATAGTTCTTAATTCGGGGGCAATTTGTTCCAGAGGACAGGTGCTCCCACAGAGAAGGCTCTCCCCCTGGGTGTCACCAGTCGACATTGTTTAGCCGACAGCACCATGAGGAGACCCTCTCTATGGGAGCGTACTGGCCGGTGGGAGGCTCTCGGTAGCAGAAGGCGATCTTGTAAGTTTGATCTAAGAAAGTTATAAATGGATTAAGGGTCCAGTCAAATTTTAAATATTGGTTTTTAGTGTAATAAAAAAGGTAAAAAGATAAAGGAGTCCCTGTGGATTTTAGTCTGCTAGTCATTGTTGACTATAGGCACAGGTGCTCATCCCCATTTTAATGCCATTACATTCAAAGACAAATCCATCATAATGTGACCAGCATGATGTCACAAAACACTGCTACCTTCCCGTTGAAGTAGTACCTATTTATCTACTTGCATTTGTATGCTTTTGAACTGCTAGGGGCGCAGGAGGTGGGGCGAGGATAGGAGCTCACCCTGCTACATGGAACTCAGATCTGAAATCTGGGCTGCTGGCTTTCTAGCCAACAAATCCAGTGGCTGAGCTTCTGCACTGACCTTTGCTGTAATATTTTGCAATTAACTATAAAACTAGCTCCTCTGGGAACTAGATTTATTTTTGGCCATCTTAATTTCATAAATATAAGCGACTTTATGATTTTAGAAACTGGACCCACGAGGAGCTAAAGATTCTAAACAGAAGGGAAAGAAAATACCAGTGTGTTCTTCTTGTCAGTTCATACTGGGACACAAAACATCGTAACATTGCTCTATGAAGATTCCCAGTCCTCCAGGTCATGGTTGTCCCAAAGGTGCTTTTTCAAGAGGCAACTGGACTTTCTGGGGTTTTTTTTGAAGATATTTCGCTTGTTCAGCTCTGATTGGATGGTGGGAAATGAAAGGATTTATACTCCTTCCAGGCAGCTGGTCATTTGCATTATTTTAGCAAGTTGTTAAGGCCACCTGAATGTTTATCTGCATCATTGGGGTCACCTAAGTGTTCAGTTTTGAGCAGCCCCCTCTCAATAGAGGTGGAGGGATATCACATCATCTATCTCCAGTCTACAACACAGTTCCTTCAACAGTCCCAAGAAGGCTCCACACTTATTTATTAAGTCACTTTTAATCTTTTTTGTTATTTAACAACCCAATTTTGTTCTTGGCTGTTTACTGCTTTAAGATATCAATTCAGATTTTCAGCTTAACGTATTGCTCCCTATCCTATTTCAATATTTAAGACATATACAACCCCATCTATATTTAGCCATATAAATAGGTATGCATATTTTTTCATATTTTTAAAAGTTTACTGTTGTGGTTTCCCCTCCTTCCCACACACATTATTTTTTATGACAAAAATTTAATTTAAAGAGAAAAGTTCTTAGCTTAATTCTTCAAAAAGATTTGCTGTTGTGTACAAGGGCATGCTTGTATTTGTCCTTTAATAATCAGCTTACAAACAACTTCAATCTGTTTATTATTAGAAGCTGGAGTACTGTATGCTGACAACTAGATTTCTCACACCCTCTTTGTAGGCTGTTTGACAGGCTTTCTTTATCTCTAGGGGTACAGTACATTGTGACAGCCTTCTCTACTTTGGTGTGCTCCAGCTATGCTGAACTTCAGATTTTCAAAGACAAGTGGGATGGGGAAACTAGAGGACAACTGAATGGAGAAGACTACAATAGGTTTTTTTGCCAAAAGCCAACTATAATTAATTACTGTTTTAACTTTAGTAGAGAAACTAGAGGTGGCGGGGACATATTTGGGGGGGGGGGGAGGAATAAAAATGCATGTTACTTTCTAAACCAGGGATGTCCAAACTTGGGAACTTTAAGACTTGTGGACTTCAATTCCCAGCTGGCTGGGGAATTCTGGGAGTTTAAGTCCACAAGTCTTAAAGTTCCCAAGTTTGGACATCCCTGTTCTAAACTTTCTAGTAATTTATATCTCTATTATGACACAAGTTCCTAAATCAGTCCTGCTGAATCAATGGTTCAGACTAGATTTGTATAACTTGTGTCTTCTTGAGTCAAAAGATGCCACACACATTTTTTAAAAAAAATCTCTACTAAAAGATTTCGGGGATTTTTATTTTGGTTTGTCTACCTTTGGCTAGCTTGTCACATATTTACACTGGAAAAAATATTTATTATTTGTTGGATATAAATCTTGCAGAAAAAAGTGCACTTCCTCCTTTTCATATTCCCCCCCCCCCCAAAAACAATGATTCTTTGAGGAATGTTGGGCTGAGCTAGAATTACTGTTCCAAATCACCCGAGTTTTCATGACTGAGATGGTGGTCCAGGTTTAAAACTTAATCTTACTGCACCCTAATTATTTACTGGATTCATTCCTAGCCAACACCTGAGAACACCTTTCTATTTTTTCTCTAGGAAAATAGTTAAACTTCCAGACAAAGCAGTGCAGGGATATGATGGAATAAGTAGAAATACATATTATTTCTACTACAGCATTTTATCTTCCTACATTTTAAAAACATCAAAGTATATTTTTTTAATGAATACATTCAGGCATCACTATATACCTCAGTCCCCCCAGGAAGCTAATGTGATCTTTAAATGTTGGCAATTTGCAACAGAGTAGTGGTACCTTATTCATTCACGTTACCTACCAAATTGAATGGCAGCCATTTATTCCAATAAAAGAAACTGGATTTACAGAGGCACTACCAGGAAAGGTGCTAAGTATTAATGCCATTAGTTTGGTCAGCAGTGATTGTGGTTGGATATCCTGATATCTGCATTCAAGTATGTTATGGAATTGTACTGAGGGTGGGGGAGGCAAACAGGAGCTGGGAAAGTAGCAAAGCACAATGATTCTTCCTCCGCAGACCTCAATAAAATGCAACACAAACTGCCCTTGACATTTGGAAACTGGCAAGCACAGGATGTTAGTTGGCAGGCTATCCCAGCTCAAAGCAAACCAGAGAGCACAAAAGAAATCTTCATGCTTAACTTTTATAGCTGCAAATTAAAATACACAATGTTTATATTTCAATGAAGCTATTAATTTTTTTTGACTTTTGTTAATGAAAGCATTATCTGTTAGTAAAAATGAGAGAAGGAGCATCACAAATAAACAATTCTTTTACTCGTAAACCCTTCTCTTCCCTCCCCAATAAGTAATATTTGCATCATTAATACATACATATTACATATTAGACATAATGATGTTTTAAGATTAAGATTATGAACATATTTCATTATGTTAGAGCGATCGCACCCCTTGATAAGGCAAACAATACAAACTGATGGAAAAGATAAGATAACAAAAGGCTAAGAATAGACCAGAAACACAGGAAGTTTGTTCAGGGCTTAAAAAAGAGAGAAGACAACAACAATGCTTTACTGCATCAAACTTATGCTGGAAAAAGTGGTCTTGATTAAAAAAAAAGAGTAACAGAAAGAAAAAAGAGGCAGTGGATAAGAGTTAACTGCATACAAAGAAAGGATGATCAATTTTAGTTGCTAATGGTAGGCTCTGTTGTATTTTACCATTGCTCATCTGCCAATTATATTTAATTGGAAATAATTTCGTTTTTTATTTCATTATCTAGCACAGCAGACAAAAGAGACAACAAATTTGTTTTACATGGGTTCCAGTCCTTGTGCTGTGTATTAACACAGACAAATCGAAGCCAATTAAAGCTTTTGTCACATTTTCAAAAGATATTGTTTCAAAGTGTTTTTTGAGCAGCGCACAGTACAAGTTCAAAGTTGCTAAAGTCTTGTGCACCTTCTCAAGTTTGGGGAAGTTTATGTATTTTTGCAGAACTGCACAGCTTGAGTGAAGAGTTTTCTTGAGGCTGCAGGTTCCTTCTTTTTACTATTTTGGGAGAGTTTAGTGACCGTAGTGCAGGGATGTCCAAACTTGGGAACTTTAAGACTTGTGGACTTCAACTCCCAGAATTCCCCAGCCAGCATAGCTATGCTGGCTGGGGAATTCTGGGAGTTGAAGTCCACAAGTCTTAAAGTTCCCAAGTTTGGACATCCCTGCCGTAGTGGGAAAGTCACTAAGTAGGTGAGTTGGTGGGAGCTTTTCCCTTCTTCTGCTTGTTGGTTTTCAGAATGTCATGTTGTTTTTACATTATGTTAAGGTACCAGACAAATTGTGGTTTTTATGTGTTTTTGTAATTTTGTAATTAATGCAGTTATGTTTTATGTGCCTTTTATATTCGTACTTTTTTTTTTTTTTTTTTTTAGATTTATACCCCGCACCTTCTCCTAAAAGGACCAGGGCGGCTATCAATTGTACTATCAATTTTCAGCAGTGAGGAGGAGCAGGCTGGCAGAACACACTTAAGTGCCACACTTGTCTCTAGAGCAATAAGTTGCCCATGTGTTTGGTCAGTCCAGTGTGAACACAATGTTTAGACAGTAATACTAGAATTACATAATTTTATAGGTGGAAAATATTCAGATGGACTATATAAAGGATGTAACTTTAAAGTAACTGCAAGCATAAATAATTTTCTGGACAGAATGAAGTTTTGAAATTGTGAACTATACCCTGGAAATTTTCAGGCTGATTATAATACAAAATGGGACGCAATGACTCAGTGGCTAAGATGTTGAGCTTGTCGATCAGAAAGGTCAGCAGTTCTGCGGTTCAAATCTCTAGCGCTGTGTAACAGATTGAGCTCCCATTATTGTCCCAGCTTCTGTCAATCGAGCTGTTCTAAAGCATGTAAAAATGCAAGTAGAAAAAAAGGAACCACCTCTGGTAGGAAGGTAACAGCGTTCTGTGCACCTTTGGCATTTAGTCATGCTGGCCACATGACCATGGAGACATCTTCGGACAGCACTGGCTCTTCGACTTTGAAATGATGAGAACTGCCCCCTAGAGTCGGGAATGACTAGCACATATGTGCGAGGGGAACCTTAACATTTACCTTTATTATAACACAGATAAATGGAAGAATGGCTTTGAAGACTTCTCAACACCATCAAGCCCAGAAGGGTACATTAAGGTTGCTATAAAAACTATAGTAACAAAATCTTAATTTAGGTGTTAGAGATCCATTCTCTCCTTCCCTCTCTTTCTCTCCTTCTCTGTCTCTGTCTCTCTCTCTATAAGAGAGAGAGGGAGGGAGAGGGAGGGAGGGAGAGAGAGAGAAAGAGAGAGAGAGGGGGAGAGAGAAAGAGAGATAATTTTCCTTTGGAGCCAACTTTTTCTGATCTATGCCAGTTATCTTCAGTCTGGTATTCTGCAGATACATGTCCATCTTTCATAATGCTTACTCACTTTTGCTGTAAGATAAACTGGTCAGAAAAAAAGGAAAAATGTAGGTATTCTAGATAAACATTTTATTATAACTTTTAAAACATTCATATTTTTTCTAAATACTTTCCTCATTGCCTGCAATAGCTGTAGGTATTTTTTATGAAGACAAATTAAGATTTGATACAACTGCTTACAGTATCCATTTCCTCTGTTTTCATCCAATATACCTTAAGTATGAATCATCTCCTTAGGCAATGGAGTTTTAAGCCACACAACTGATTTATAGGAACTTCATGTAGGCAGGCAAGGAGGTTGGGCTAGATACACCACAGCCTAACAAATTCTCTGGGAAAAGCCCTTGGAATGAATGTTATGCCATAGCTTTAAGAGCCCACTACAAGACAAACCTTTTATGGCTACTCATAAGAAAGTAGAATTTATACATTTGCTGTGGTCCTGCAGATACAAATTCAAAGGTATTTAGGTTTCCATGGAACATGGGAGAAAACAAAACTCTCTGAAATAGGCTTTATTTTTGATGTGTAGTAAAATACAAACCTTATGATGCCAGTATCAAGAATACAAAAATTACCTTTTCATTAGTGGTTAAAACAAATACTGGGAATAACTCTAGATTGTAAATTATGGGCCCCAGTTAGACGACTACAAATTCTAGCCAATTTTTCTCAAAGGAAGATAGCAGTGGTGGGATTCAATTTTTTTTACTACCAGTTCTGTGGGCATGGCTTGGTGGGGGTGGTGTGGTTTAGTGGGTGTGGCTTAGTGGGTGTGGTGTGGTTTAGTGGGTGTGGCTTGGTGGGTGTGGCAGTGGAAGGATCCCCGAGTCTCTTTGGGGAGAGGGGGCGGTCTAGAAATCATAATAATAATAATAATAATAATAATAATAATAATAATAATAATAATAATAATAATAATAATAATAATAATAATAAAAAATAAATAAATAATAATAAATAATAAATAAATAAATAATAATAATAATAATAATAATAATAATAATAAACTCCATTCCCATCCCACTCCAGGGGAAGGTTACTGCAAAATCCCCATTCCCTCCCGATCTGCTGGGACTCAGGATGCAGGGAATAGATCGGGGCAGAGCTAGTCAAAGATGGTATTTACCAGTTCTCCAAACTACTCAAAATTTCCGGTAGCAGTTCTCCAGAACTGGTCAGAGTCTGCTGAACACCACCTCTGGAAGATGGATAATTTATTCATGAATTGATTTAATCTTGTATTTAAAGATGATCATTGAACAAAACTTATTCATACAAATAATGAATCCACAAATCATAAAATTTTGGAATGGCATGTAAGAAGAAGCATGCAAAATGTCAGAGTTAATACACCTGAATAAAAACTAGTCAATCAGCAGAACATAACTTCTCAGTTTATGAGAAGTTCACAACAGCTTGGGCAGCCTCTTTGTGGAAAATACTCCAAAGTCTAGGTGTCTTCTCTGCAAAGGACCTACGGTGGCAATGGATGGAAACTAATCAAGGAGAGAAGCAACTTAGAACTAAGGAGAAATTTCCAGACGGTTAGAATAATTAACCTCTGGAACAGCTTGCCTCCAGAAGTTGTGAATGCCCCAACCCTGGAAGTCTTTAAAAAGATGTTAGATAGCCATTTGTCTGATATGGTATAAGATTCCTGCCCACGCAGGGGGTTGGACTAGAAGACCTACAAGGTCCCTTCCAATTCTGCTATTGTATTGTATTGTATTGTATTGAATTAGGATGCCTAGCTTTATAAATGGGGAAGACTACCCCTGGATTTCTAATAATCCCCTCAATTTCATTGGAAATTATCCAAGGTGAATTATTTAGATATAGCAACTTTGAGGAAGCTTAGCAGATTTAGTGGATTCATCCCAAACAACAAAGCACATTTAGGTGAGATTCAGCTTGCAGTGTTACATGAACACAGCCAGTTTGTCATGCACACTATGGATTATGGTTTAGTTAGTTAATTCAACTGTTTGTCTAATTCAACAAGCTATCATTAAAGTTCTCATGACTGACCAGAAACCTTTCAGTGGCTGGACACAATATTGTCTAACAACCCCATACATGCAACTTGTTGGCATTGAAAAAACCTAGAATATACTGTAAGTAACATGCCATCCCTCATGCATATAGAGAGATGTATGGCTTGTTTTATTGGAAATTATGTTTAATATATGTGGTATACTTCCAACTAAAATGTTTTGAGTAGTATCCCTGGCTGTATTATATTGGCCCTAATTAAAACAGGTTTGAAAGCAGTGGGGTTTAATGTATGAGATTTATGCATAATCACATTTCTATGTTATAAGAACGCATCTTAGTAAATATTCAAGTGCCGTTCAACTCTAGGTAGTATTTCAAAGAACCCATATTCAACATTATGAAGTTTTAAAAAAGATATATTAATCCGCATTGTTAATCCAGTTCTACTCTGCTCCCAGTCTGATACATTAAGAGCTATTAAAATGAACACACACACACACACACACACACGCAGTTGAAAGAGGACAGACATTTATATTGGTTTTTCCTTCCTTTCCCATTTTCAGGTAATATGAAGTTACTTTAAAACCAGCATTCCATATGCATCCATACCAGGGGTGAAATTTAGCAGGTTTTCACAGGTTCTGGAGAACCGCTAATGAAAATTTTGAGTTCTTTGGAGAACCAGCAAATACCACTTCTGGCTGGTCCCAGAGTGGGGTGGGAATGGAAATTTTACAGTATCTTTCCCCTGCCATGCCCACCAAGCCACACCCGCCGAACCAGTAGTAAAAAAAAAAGTGAATTTCAACACAGATCCGTACTCTCTGAATCAAGTTTTGCACTATGCATCCAGACTTACTCCTTATTCTTTTAAGAAAGCTAGTTTGGTCTAGTACAGGGATGTCCAAACTTGGGAACTTTAAGACTTGTGGACTTCAACTCCCAGAATTCCCCAGCCAGCATAGATGGCTGGGGAATTTTGGGAGTTGAAGTCCACAAGTCTTAAAGTTCCCAAGTTTGGACACCCCTGGTCTAGTACTTAAGATACCAGTCCAGAAAGCAAGAGACCGAGTTACAGTAGGCTAGGTGACCTTAGGCCAGTTACTCTTTTCTCAGACCAATCCACTTCATAGTCATTGTTGGGAAAAATAGGAAGGAGTATTATGTATGTTCTCATTTTGGATTATTTATTAAAAACAATAAAGGTGGAAAATAAATAAAATATTAAAAAGCTGTGTGTAAGAAAGAATAGTTTCAGTGGATAGCTCTTCATTTTACTCATTTTATCATTGGGGTACAGATGGTAGCTCACAATAAAATAAATGAATTGCGAACAATTAAAACCCAACAAAAGTAACTAAAAATATGATTACCGCAACTCAAAAGGCTTGGCTGAAGAAGAAAGAGAAACTGCACTGCTTATAGCTGGCATTGCATGCTGAAGTTGGATCTAAATTAAGTTCCTCTCCTCCCCATCCTTTCCATTATCCATTGAGATCAAAAGTCAAAGCTTTCCCAAAGAGTCAGGATGCCTGGCGTACATGTTGTCCCTTTGGAGATCCCATCATGTAGCTGTATAGAACAGAACAAACTCTTTTCCTTTCTGACAATCCCATGGGAGCAAGCCCTTGTGAGTTCACTGTCACTGCAGAGGGCCTAGAAAACCAATCTGTTATATGACCTCCCACTATCACAAAAGTCTCACTGGTTTTAAAGAATGCAGAGTGCTCTTATTTCAGATTAAGGCACAACGTAAGAGCTGATGTAAAATCCAGAAAAGGGGAAAGGCTGTTATTTTCTCCCATTACATCAAATGACATATCACTGAGAGAATTTCCCCCCCCCCAATTTTTCATCCTGCCAAGGAACAGAGATACTACTTTGCTGATCATTGAAAACATGACACATGTACCCCTATGCATGTCACAATGCAAAGGGAAAGTAAAAAGTGACCACTTAACATAACTATTAATTATAGTATTATAGTTATGAATCTATGACGTTGTTCCCTAAATTCCCTAGGATTAAACTATGTTTCAATACCCCACCACAAAAAGTCAATAACACATTGAAATGTTGAAATAGTTTGCCCTTGTGATTTAATTTATACCCAAAGTTCCTATTTAAGGCATATATTTTTAAGATGTGTCCCACTTAAAAAAATCATAGAATCATATAAAGTTTCATGTTCTCAACAATTCATCAAGAAAGGAAGTAAATAAGGAAGAAAGGGTGCTGGAGCTGAAATCATGCACTCTACTTCTAGTTGCAATGTGATGAAATGTGGAAGGAGACTATAGATTTTCAAACACTTCTAACAAAGTCCTACACCATTTTATGCTTGGCTTTTAGGTGACAGTTTCAGGACCAAGAATTATTCTTAAGCCTTTTAGAATGAAACAAAGAATGGCTGATCCTTTGCATTTAAATGCATAAAATCTAGATGTTATTCAGAAGCTCCATCTTCAGGTTAAGACACACAAGATTCTTGATTGAATTAGAGACAAATTGATCATTTTCTTAGATGAACACATATATTATTATAAATAGGAGCCAAAACTGAGTTCTTCATCAAGTCTTTATAAGAGTCTTTATAAAGAATACATAAATCTTAGATATCAAAACATAGCAACACTTAAGAAAAAAAAACATTCAGCAAATTTAATCCCAACTATGTTAGGATTTAGGTGCATAAAATCACCTTCTAAATTCTCTCTTCTACCAGCTGTTCAGCATTAATAAATGCTGAATTCCTACAAGAATTGTAGGAATTGTCTCTGTGTATGATAACAGCAGTCAGGATACCTTATGCCTTTTATCACAAATCGCATATGGTTTTTTCTTTAAAAGAATAGCAAATTGACCTGTAGAAATATGCATCTATGTCATTGATTTCAATTCTATTTAAAAAGTGCTATGAGTCCGATACAGAATTGCATTTCAATTTGGAAGCCATTCATTGACTGTATATATGGATTCAAACCACATCCAAAATTAGAATTTCTCTTAACAAAGACTTTAATATATTAAGTTTTGCCTGACTTGTTAAATAGGAATAAAACTTTTCAGATCACACACGCTGTTTTCTACTGAGCTAGCCATAAGAAAATGTGTAAAATCCCATTTTATTTAAATATTTTTATTTAGGCTAATTTAATAGTTAAAAAGCAGTATATAAACACTATGCTCTTCAGAATTCTTCAGATTAGATAATAAAGACAAAACATTCATGTTCAGAGATGATGTTTTCATGATCTCTGGGGACTACACTTCCCAAAGAGTAGATCTAGCCATAACCGCATTTGCAAAGTATTCGTGTATTATGTACAAGAACAATTGACTTTGGGAATTTTCATAAAAATTTTCAACAATTTTTTTGGGTGTAGAAAGTTGTCATAGTTGTCCAGCCGTTTTAGGCTCATCATTCAAGCATACCTCAGGAATGGCAGAATCTCACTTTTCTTTATTAGATTGCTTGTCACTCCAGAACTATTTTTTTAAGCAATATCTTAGTACTTTTGCATCCTCCAAAGCAGAGTTTCACAACCTTGGCAACTTTATGTCAGCTGAAGAATTCTGGGAGTTGAAAACCCAGATATTAAAGTTGCCACGGTTAACTTTGTTCTACAGTATCATCAGAGGTGGTATTCAGCAGGTTCTGACCTGTTCTGAAGAACCGGTAGTGGACATTTTGAGTAGTTCAGAGAATTGGTAAATACCACCTCTGACTGGCCCCCTCCCACACTTATTCTCTGCCTCCCGAGTCCCAGCTGATAGGGAGGAAATGGGTATTTTGCAGTAACCTTCTCCTGAAGTGGGGAGGAAATGGAGATTTTGCAGTATCCTTCCCCTGCCATGCCCACAAAGCCATGTCCACCAAGCCACACCATGCCCTCAAAGTCACACGACACCCACTAAGCCAAGCCCACAGAACAGGTAGTAAAAAATGTTTGAATCCTACCACTGAGTATCATGGGAGCTGACATACATATCCCACCAAAAATGATAGATAATATTTTATGAAATTCAGCAATATGGTCCTCTTTTCCTGGATGTAAGGTATGAAAACTAAACAAATCTCAAAATATCTAAAAAAACATTATTTCAATTTAGCTGTGGATGTGTACAGCATAATCCATCTGAAGCACAGGCATTACCAATGTCTGTAAGAGGAAGATAAGCACACAGCTCATGCCAGATAGACATTCCAGGCGTGCATGTTCTCAGTTCCCCTCCCCCCTTTCACTGCATGGAATTGTCAAATTAATAATCCATATGCTGATGGCTGCATGACGGGTGGAAGAATTAGTTAATCAGAGTTTCCTTAGCATTCAGTTGGTAGAAAACAAGATCCAATGGTGCTGTGTTATTAGCAGCATGAAAAGCACTGCCTAGCCCAGGGGTCTGCAAAGTCGGCTCTTTTAAGACTGGTGGACTTCAACTCCCAGAATTCCCCAGCCAGCCATGCTGGCTGGGGAATTCTGGGAGTTGAAGTCCACCAGTCTTAAAAGAGCCGACTTTGCAGACCCCTGGCCTAGCCTATTTTCTGGCTTGTCAAGATACAATGCTCTATTAGTAATAGACAATTAAATCATGTTGGGAGCCATAAAAATATGTGAGGCCCATAAACATAACTGGGGGAGTGAGTGAGGAAAATAAAACCTCTAGTTTTACACTAATCTCTAGTTCTAGGTCTTAGATTCTTAAAAGCAGGAGTGGGGAAATCTGCAAATTCTTTTCTAAAACTGGTTTCTCAGTTGTATAAATTGCAAGGTTTTGAAAAAGTGATGATCAACTACACAATTTCAAACAATGATATTATTGTTTAAGCCATCATTTAGATTATTTAGACCAGTGGTAGTCAACCTGGTCCCTACCATCCAAGGAGAAGGGTGGGGTATAAATTTAATAAAATAAATAAAATAAAATTAGTGGGCCTTCCAGCTTTCATGGTGGGCAGTAGGGGTTTTGTCCGATACCGAAGCACTTTCCTTTTTTAAAAAAATATTTATTTATTTATTTATTTATTTATTTATTTATTTATTTATTTATTTATTTATTTATTTATTTATTTATTTATTTATTTAATTGGATTTATAAACCGCCCTATCTCCCCAAAGGGACTCAGATCTGAATGATTTTATCATGCAGATAACATCCAAATTCCTCTGCACGACCCTGCAAAGGAGCTTCCTGCGGCCTCTGATGAAGGAGGGAGCGGATCACTCTAAACAGGGCGGCAGGGCAGTTATCTGCAGACGCGATAAGAGCGGCGAGATAATCCCGTTTCGCCGCTCTTATTGCCACAAGGTAGGTCCGCAAATGCGACCTTACTCATGTCCGATCAGATTCGGAGCGAGTGGACCTCCAAATGCTCTTTAGGCATCTCTTTCGGTGTTTCATCACCCTCTGCTCCTCGGAAAACCAAGGAGCCAGGGTAGATCGGCACCGAGTGAGAGGCCGCAAGGGCACGACTTGGTCCAGGGCCCCCGTGGCCACACTATTCCAGGCAGCCACTAGGTCCTCAGTCGTGTCGCGGGTCAGGGTCTCAGATATTGGCCCAAGCTCCATCTGGAACCTCTCTGGGTCCATCAGGTGCCTGGGGCGGAACCATCTTGGGACTTCTGGTTCCGCCTCCCCGCGGTGGGGTGTAGCGGTTGGAAAGTCGAGCCGAAGAAGAGAGTGATCTGACCATGACAGGGATTCAATGACTAATTCCCCTAAACCAAGATCACTCATCCACTGGCCGGAGACAAAAACTAAGTCCAGCGTTTTAATTGACTTCCCTATTTTATAAATCACCATTACTGTGGAACCGGTGGCCAGTTAGAAAATTTTACTACTAACAGAGATACAAAAGTTGTATAAAAAGGTTGACTACTCCTGATGTAGACCATCCAAAGTGTTGGGATTATAACTACTAGAGTTTCCAGTCAGGAATAGGGATTATGGGAACTATTGTCACTGCACTGCCTAGGTAGTGTCAAGCCAATTATTAAGAATAATATAATTATTATAATTATATTATTATAAAAACGTAAAGTATTTTTCTGTAAACATATGGGGCTTTACTATGTTACTATTCTGGTGCCAATAGCAAATTATATATGAGGAAGTTGTATTATTGTGATAAAATGCACACAATAAAGTCTAAATGTGACATTCTACCAAGACGGTTCTAGCAGGGAAAAATTCTTCATCTCTTCTACAACTATATCTGAGCATCCCACATAAATTGATCCAGAGAGGAGAGGCCCTCTAGAAGTCATTTTTAAACTAAAGTGACTAGCTATCCCTTTTACCAGTCTGAGATAATGTCATTACCCCAACTAACTCTATTGTTTTACACAAGTGTCTCAGCAACTACATTCCTAAACGTTATCCTTGACTCACAAACAAGCAATATTACAAATTGCTCCATTATACTCAGGCTACGCCCAAATTACTCCTGGTTTGAAGAACAACTGCTGTAGAACAAATTTAGAGGAGAGGCAAGTACTTCAAGGAAAAGGAGAGAAAAGTGGTAGATCAAAGCCCTCTCAATAAAACGTTGGATGTAATCCATATGCAATAACTGAAACTCAAACTACTTGGTGGAAGTATTTCAACCTTATGGTACGTATGCCCTTAAATTCCGCTATTGAATATCACATGCGTTATTCATTTAGCATTTAAGCACATACTAGTTAAAACAATGTTCTTTGAATCAGACAGAAGAACTTGGACAAAGTGACTGCAACATTTGCATTTAACATTTCTTTGTAATGAAGCCTGTTGAACCTCAGGGCCACTAAAAAGACCATAACTTTGGAAGACTTCTGCTTCTTCTTCCCTGTGCTGTAAGGCAAATGGAAATGTTTCTGCTATGATCTATTTACAGATTAGAAAAAGGAATGGCAGGTAGTAAAAAAAAAAAATACAATGTGTAACCAAAAAATAAAACACCGGAAAGAGAAGACGAGGGCAGTTCTGTAAAAGGTGAGTTATAAAATATACTTGCGGGGTACAGTAGCCTAGTGGTTAAGCTGGGCTTGCCAGCTGGAAGGTTGGCAAGCACCATGTGATGGGTGAGCTCCCATTCTTCCCCCAGCTCCTGCCAACATAGCAGTTCAAAAGCATGCAAATGTGAGTAAATGATGATGATGATTTCATATCACCGCTACTCGTAAAGTTGCCCTGACATTTGTACCATGCAAATACATTCAAGATCAGAAACTCCCAGATCTAGAAAACTGCTCTTTTTTTTCTTTTTCATTTTTCAAACAAGGTTGTATGAATTTAAAAAAACAAAAACTTCACAACATTTTTAAAAAATTCTGGAAAAGAATTGAAATTTCCTCAAATAAACTGCATATTTTATACATACATACATACATACAAAGATATATATAAAGATATATATTAAAGATATACATCAGAATGTACAAAATTAAGAGCAATAGTACTTGCTGATTTATTGTACTTTCTGATAGTTTGGGAAATAGCCCTAGCTTAATATAAAGCTGTAAGAAAAAAATATGGTTCCTTTTAAATAGAAACACAAAATCCCTTCACATGATCTCCTCCCTAATACTGAGAAAAAGAATTGGTATGAAACATAAGAGACTTGCTAACTCAGGAATCCCCAATGTTTCTGAGCAAATGTGATGGACTTTTGAAAAAATAAATGTCATGACACTTTCAAACTGTTGACAAACTGTTAAAATAAAAGGTATGTGACCAGTTGTAAATATTTTATTTTGTATTATAAATCAACACTGATCTGCTAGTTTTTACATTCGCTGGCTGGGGAATTCTGGGAGTTGAAGTCCAGACATCTTCAAGTTGCCAATGTTGAGGAACACTGTTCTAGATGATATGTTACCTCTCTAATCCTTTATATCAGGGCCCCCCAACCTTTTTGGCACCAGGGACCGGTTTCATGTTAAAAAAATTCCACGGACTGGTGGCCATGGCTCGACCGGTGTAGAGGGGGAGTGGGGGGAGGGGGAACAGGCGGCGCATGCGCGCGCGCGCGTGTGTGTGAGTCAGCTCACTTGCCCCTCTTGGGCCCCCAACAGTGCGAGCAGCCGAGCCTGCGCTCTCCTGCCCCCGGGGTGCGCACTCTGCCCAGGGGGATGCCCCCTCCCCCCTCCTCCTCTTCTCCTGCCCTTTCTAAGAGTTGTGCCACTCACTGCGGCCCAGTTCCTATCAAGCCACGGACCGGCACCGGTCCGTGAACCAGGGGTTGGGGACCCCTGCTTTATATGAAAGAGAACTGCTATAAAAATTATGGTGGCAATTGTCTTACTGCAGTTGGAAAAATCTTTTATCCTATCAATAGAAAATATGTTTACTGGTGAGAAGGTGGCTATTTTTCTTTTGAACAATGCAAAACCAGACTTCCAAACAAAAATAGCTTTGTGTACCATTGATAAAAGGAGCATCATATCATGGGTAGTGGCCTAAGCAACAATTCTAAGAATTATATAGGAATTACAGTCGATTCTAATAAATACATAAACCAAAAGCTGTTCTGCCTGTATCCTTTTGCCTGAAAACCCTTCTTGGGACCTTTATATGTAGTCAAAGTTAGCCAGTATTATACGCAACTTCAGAAGTGTACTTGCCATTAATATAATGTCAGATGTTAAATGTCTAGGTTCCAAAGAGAGGATAATGTGGCTAAACCCCAGGGTGACTTCAATCAAAGTTCAACTGTTGTACTAACAAAAACCATTTAGTCATTTTAAGCTTTGTTTCTGAAAGCCACACTGGAGAGATAAAGAATTTAAGCACTGCGAAGGCAGCAGTCCACAAAGCAGAAAACACCCAGCATTTAGCAACCCATCCCCTTTTATCTTTAAGCTCAACACGTTCTGACAGACTTATCTGCTACAGCCCGCCTTTGTTGGAAGGCGGCATCTTTGTGACATGGCTGCAGCAGAGGGATGGAGACATGAAGCTCCAATCAAGATATCCCTCCCAATGCCTCTTGCCTCTAAGACCTGACACTTGCACTAACTGGAATTAGCATAAAATGCGATAATACTGTTACATAAGAAGAATGGGTGTTTCCCCACCCCTGAGAGGTGATTACCTTGAATAGCTATGCATTAATCTAAAAACAGATTGCATGTAACTAAAAAAAAACGAAAACAAAAAAACCAGCCTTTCTCATCGTACAAACCTGAGCATTTTGTCAGAAGTTTAAAAATAGTCCCCTGTTCTTCCTATTAAACCAGTTAACCATTGGTTCAAATGGAGTACACAGTAATAATTCCATAGAATTTAAAATGCCTCCTGTATTCACCGCAGAATTCCTCCCCAAACATTAAGGGATTAAAGCAATTATCTATTTGAAATATAATGGACTCAACTACTGTCTTAAAGCAATAGATTCAATTATGATCTTAGAATTTGGGGAAGTAAAGAAAAAAGCCATCAATTTGCACATCACATATACCTAACAGAATATCCAATTTCACATAAGTTTTAGAATGTTGTTTGACATTTAATTGGCAGACATATAGATTGTGTAGTTTACTTTTAATCAATCAGTGCTTTAAAGCAGGGGTCTCCAACCTTTGCAACTTTAAGTCTGAAGGACTTCAGCTCCCAGACTTCTCCAGCCAGCTTTGCTGGCTGGAGAATTCTGGGAGCTGAAGTCCTTCAGACTTAAAGTTGCAAAGGTTGGAGACCCCTGCTTTAAAGGCAATATATATCCCTTCCTCCCTGTGCACTTTAGTAAAAAATAATAATATCTAGGTATATTTTATTCGGATTTCTGTTTTATACACCTGTCTTTTCTTAACATTTGTCTTTTTTTCCTTTTCTTAAAAAAAGGACCACTATCACTGCTATTAGTCTTTATTCAGCATTGTGAACTTTGCTACTTTGCAAACTGAGAACTGCAGTATGAATTTTTCAAGCGGGGAAAACCATAGTGTAAAGGGAGGAAGGGAGGGAACATGGGAAGAACATGTACAACTCCAGAGCTATGTAAGCATTTACTTTACTAGAGAATTACAAGGGGAGATTAAAGGACTTGTGGAAGAGGTGGCTTTTGAAAAGAATAGGCTAGAGGATCTCACCTGTGCCCCAGTCTCAACTGTTTTTCTCTCTTCTTCCTACCCAGTTGCTCAGCCATCTTCTCCCTCTGGCCAGACTTGATGAGGAAACTTCAACAATGTTAAGGAAGATTGGCAGAAGCCATGGCTGCTTGCTAACTCACGCCCCTCTCCTTCTTGACTTTATCTGGGATCAGACTAAAACTTGGCTCCAGTCCATGGGTACTCAGAAGGCGATATGGACCAGCAGCCGCCTCTCATCTCTGCCGTTGGCTCCAAATAGCAGCTGAGTGGCAAAAGTGATGAGAAGTAAAAGCAGCCCCAGCCCTCAACCTAAATAAATAGAGATATAACCCCCACTCCTCCATTGCATGTTTAGACTATGTATCATCCACAGAAGCACATGAGTAATTAAACACATGAAAACAACTCTACTGATTTCTGTAATATCAATGTAGCCCCACCTTCCCTTCTACCTTGCCAGCAAAATCCTGCAGAACAGCAGCTGCTACAGTTCTTTGCAGAAGGCCATTCAAGATCTTGGAAGCTCTCAGTCTAGGAAAGCTGGCACCTCAAAGTGGCAAACAAATACATTGAAAATGAAATAGCACACCGAATTCTGGAATTGGGAACTGCCTTTAAATAACTGTTAAAATCTGTGCGGGGGGGGGGGGGGGTTTGATAGTGGGCTGTGAATGTTGGAATCCCTGTCCAGAGTACGGTATGGATATCACTTCCTGGTCATCTATTAATGTTTGATTGAATTTTAATTGAATTGATTTATTTTCTGCTTTTGGTTCATTGTACATCTCTTAGAATCATTGTTTCAGTTGAGTGCCCATGTAAAAATTTATAAATTAATAAGTGCCACCAGAATTGAGATTTTAAAAATTCAGATGACATCTAGATGGCAACAAAGAAGGCTTACTTGCTGCCATCCAGTGGTCATCTGAATTTTGTGGTGCAAATGTGGTTTGCGGTGCAAACACTCAATATATAAATATATAAAATATAACTCTTTAAGGAGACGGGTGGTTCAAAAATGCAATGAATCAATCAATAAAACAGGACTTGATGGACAAGATGCTTCACGGAACCTTCAAAGGAATATAACTAGCAAATTACTGTAACGTGTAGCAATTTATATACGTACATATACAATAGCAGAGTTGAAAGGGACCTTGGAGGTCTTCTAGTCCAGGGGTCCCCAACCTTTGCAACTTTAAGTCTGAAGGACTTCAGCTCCCAGAATTCTCCAGCCAGCAAGCTGGCTGGAGAATTCTGGGAGCTGAAGTCCTTCAGACTTAAAGTTGCAAAGGTTGGAGACCCCTGTTCTAGTCCAACCCCCTGCCTAGGCAGGAATGGGACTGCCTTCCTATCACCTAACAGAAAACCAAAGTAGGGAGATGTATTACTGTATTGAGTTGCTTGGTATCTGCCATGGCCAAACAGAATTTTATACATAGAATATATTTATTTTTCCTGTTTCCTTTTTATTATGATAATACAAATCTCTAAACGTTGTTTTGCTACCATGATATTTATATAACACATTTAATTCTTAATTTTCTGTGTATAGTTGCTTGCATATTTTCCTCTTTGTGCTTGTGTGTAAATATATGCCTAGGTTTATGTGTATGTACATTGTTAGCAGAAGAAAATGCAGATGAACAAAACAAGGTGAAATTAAAACAAGTAAATTAAAACAATAAAAAGCAAGGAAGGAATATGATGGTGGCACAGGATGGTGGCGCAGTCACAGGATGAAATTTGAGACCTTCTCAAACTGGCTTCCATTGGAAAAGCTAGATTTGCTTAATGACCATGGGATTTCCTTAACAATCATGCAACTTGAGTAATGACCATGGTGATTATTTTAATGACCACAGTAAAAATGGTCCTAAAATCATGTCCAGTCACATGATGATTCACGATATAGCCACACAAAATTATGATAGAAATTCTGGTCCCAATTGTGATTGTAAGTAAAGAACTACTTGTAGACTCTTTTATGCTTTGCCTAAACATGGCATGTTGTGGCTATCCTCCCTCGTTGAACTAATTTTAAGGGGATGTCAGGAGTTTTAAGTGGTAAAATTAGTGTTTTAAATATTTGCAACCCATTTGGGGTTCTTATGGCACCTATTTTTCTCCTTCAACCCATCCCACATATTTCCAATAGAAAAAGGCAATTGGCCCCGTACTAAAAGATGCAAAAGGGTGCAGGGGACTTCTCCAGACCCACATTTTTTTTACTACCCCAGCTGGTGTGATATGTGGAACAATTCTGGTTTGATAGTGCTGTAATATTTCTTAGAAATAGCTGTCAGTATCTTATCTTAGATACTGAGAGTGTCTACGTGAGAGGTTAGCTCTGTCATAGATTTTGTACATCTGACGTCTTTTCTGGTTAGCATCTGAAAGCTGATTAATTCAACTCTGCATGTAAAGGTTCTACAGATACTTCTATGATCTATATCCACTTTCCTTAAACTAGTACCTTTAGGATATGGTCTCCATCTACCAATTCAAAAGGTAACAGGCTCACTGTTATTTATGGCAGGGGTCCCCAACCTTTGCAACTTTAAGTCTGAAGGACTTCAGCTCCCAGAATTCTCCAGCCAGCTTTGCTTAAAGTTGCTTAAAGTTGCAAAGGTTGGGGACCCCTGAATTATGGGACCAAAGTCAGATAAATCAGAAAGGTACAAGGGTGGAGGAAGACCTTATCAGCCTCAGAACTCCAAACAGAAGTCACCTACATGAGCAGTGCAACTTAATTATGTCACCTGAAGTGACCCCCGGCAGCTCCTCAAGGGATCAGATCTTTTGGTTGAGAGCCTGAGCCCTTAATGTGCTCTGTTAGCATCACAGGCAGCTCCAGCAAATGCACAAAGTTATAACAAACAGCAAGGAAATATTATGCAAGACCACAGGAAGTCACAGGAGACAGTATTCTGGGCAGACCTGGCAAGACGTCTGTGTGAACTCCAGCTAACAACAGACTTCGATCATTGGCGCCAAACTGAGCGGAGAACATTTCTAATGCTGCTGTGGATAAAACGTCACATGTTTTTGCCAGTGGGCTGTGCTCCAGAACGCTGTGTACCTGACAAAAATCAGATATACCCAGGTCTGTCTTTGCAATCTCTCTCACTCCCAACTGGGAAGGAAGGAGAGGAAGAAAGTGCAAGTAATTCATTTAGTTTTTATAAGAATGGACAAATTCATTTGGCATCCCACTAGGTAGCAGCACTTAGCTAGATTAGGTCAACCTCAACAAATTAAGATTCATTAGGCCTCATTAGAGGTTGGATGGGAGACCAACAGGAAACCCCAGATCTACAAGCTAGGAAAGGAAATAGCAAAGCACTTCTTCCTGTTGCCAGACACCCCCCCTCCCTTTGCAGGGATGTATCTATGTAGTTATGAGGCGTAAAGACTGAGCCATGGGTCTTTACAAATTCATGGCACTAATAATGTATTTACTAATTAAGACTTCCCTCATTGATGGTGATTAATAGTTTTACAAAACAGAAAATAAATGAGCCATTTTTGGCAGTTTATGCTTACCTTCAATGAACCTTTGTTCCACTGTTCTACCAAATTCTCCGCGAAAGCAAACCAACTCTATAAACATGTGCTTTTTTATTTCTTGGCAATTGCAGCAATATTTGGGATATTTCTAGACCAGGATTGCTTGGGCACATGTATTGTTCTCTAGAGACCCAGAAGTCAACACCTAGTTTCTTTCAGAGAACCACACTGAGAAGACTGCTGCCAAAACCTAGTTGCACCGAGCAATGTTCTCCTTTTTAGTAATTACTTAGATTTACAGCATTGTGCTATGCTATAGTTTATAATAACATGACTAGTTAAGTAAGTCACAGTTGCAGGATTTATATACAACACTTCATTATCGATTAGTGTTTATAATCCACAATGGCTGAATGTCAGCCATCAAGCCATGCCAAAACCAAAGTAAACACCTTTTTGGATTCTATAAATGAGGAGAACCAGCCTCTTTGCTCTTCAAAAGAATTTGACTCAGTTGCTATTCTTGATTAGGTGAGCAGAATTCCTATATAAACTTATATTTAAAACATTTATGGAGTCCTGTTGGTTCTTTCTTTCATTGTTAGGCAAAGATACACATGCTATATGTCAAATATATTTTAAGAGAAAGAAGAGAAAAAAAACAATGTAACATTGACAATGTAACAGAAACTTTGGTTCTGGATTCATGCAAAAGAGAATACTCTATACAATTCTATGCAAGCTTAACAGGAGACCCATCACAGAACTGCTTTGGTGCCTGCAAGTTTCAAATGTCTGTATTTCTTAGTATCATTGCTTGTGGAAAAAGCACCTACTGGTATGATATTCATTTCTATTGCACCTCCATCTATGCTTCCTAACAGTACCCCATCTTTTTTGGGGGAGACATGACAAAGATGTCTCCACGTCTTTCCAAAAGACGTGGAGACTCTGGAAAGAGTGCATAGAAGAGCAACCAAGACGATTAGGGGACTGGAAACTAAAACATATGAAGAACGGTTGCAGGAGCTGGGTATGTCTAGTTTGATGAAGAGAAGGACCAGGGGAGACATGATAGCAGTGTTCCGATATCTCAGAGGGTGCCACAAAGAAGAGGGAATCAAACTATTCTCCAAGGCACCAGGGGGCAGGACAAGAAGCAACGGGTGGAAACTAATCAAGGAGAGAAGCAACTTAGAACTAAGGAGAAATTTCCTGACAGTAAGAACAATTAACCTCTGGAACAGCTTGCCTCCAGAAGTTGTGAATGCCCCAACCCTGGAAGTCTTTAAAAAGATGTTAGATAGCTATTTGTCTGAAATGGTATAAGGCTCCTGCCCATGCAGGAGGTTGGACTAGAAGACCTACAAGGTCCCTTCCAACTCTGCTATTGTATTGTATTGTATTGTATTGTAATACAGGATACATGAACTGATGAAACTAAAGCAGTAGATAAGAAGAACTATGATGATTATGGAAAGTAGAGCAATGCCTCTGATGCCTAAAAAGTGACAGTGAGAAATTGCAGTGTGAACCTGAATCCTCTTTTCAGAATCAAGACTCCTCTAAGAGTGTGAATAAATTTGCTTTGATTTGGTTCTCACATCGTCATTTGGTTTTCAGCATGGTTTATGCATTTTCATGTGGATTGAACAGAGATAGATTTTCTCCCGGATGGTATATCCTGATCCTTCAGGTCTTCTAGCAGTAGGCATATATAGAATTATGCACTGTTCTGTATTTATTACATTTAATATGGGTACAATTCTCATGTTACTGACAAGAAGCATTGCTAACAGGCAATTATTAAACTAATGTAAACATTAGATATAGAATAAAATAAACTCTTCAGAATCATGAATCTGGGCAATAACATGATTTTGTAGATGTTAATGCCCATATATCACACTTCAAAACTATGTAATGATCCAGGCTCCTGTAGCTTATTTAAACAAGTACAGAAAAAAAAGATTTCCCATTTGGCATTATGTGAGAACTGGATTATACTGTACAATGCAGTGTGGGCTGTTTCTTTTTGGCATAGTGTGAAGAATGAAGCAAGATAGTAAAGTTTCTATTCTAAATAAACTATAGTTTAAAAAAATGGCTTAACATGATACATATGTGAACGCAACCTAAATTTTGGCCAAACATTCTTCATAGGATTCTAGTGAGAACAAAATATTTGCTAGGGAGGAAAAATCTAGAAGAATTTGGTGGGTTGCACATAAATTATACGCTGGCTTCCAGGTGCTGCTTATAAAAACAAGCATACTTCACAGAACATGTTATGTTTTACTTTAAGCTGAAGAAAGCACATAAATTCATAAAAACATCTAATTTGTGGTTTATTAAAGGAGATAATATTTTCCCCAATTCCCCTCAATTTCCTAAAGATCTTTAAAGAACAGCATGTAGCCCTTGAGGTTCAAACAACTGTTATGATACTGGCTTTCAAAAAAAAAGAAAAGAAAGAAATGGAGTAAGTACTTTGTCCTCTCTAAGGTTCAACAAAATCTATCAATAACATTTGTTAAGTGATTTCATCAACACAAACTAGGCAAATTGCACAAAAGTAAAGATATACAATTCTGTAGTACTTCTGCGCTTAAGCAGAGTGCATCTCTGGCCCTGTCTAGTCTAGGGAAGAGATGAACCATGGGAGACATAATAGCAGTGTCCCAATATTTGAGGGGCTGTCACACAGAGGGTCAAGCTATTTTCCTAAGCATCTCAAGGCCAGACAAGGAATAATGGATGGAAACTTATCAAGGAGAGATTCAACCTAGAAATAAGGAGAACTTTTCTGACATTGAGAGCAATCAACCAATGGAACAGTTTGCCTTCAGAAGTTGTGGGATGACCTATAGATTATGATGTACAGAATAGATAAATTGTATCTATTGTGTACATCATAGTCTATACATTTTATACATTCAACAGGATATCAGTCTAGAAACATCTACAGTCACTAAAATACATCTTTCCTGTCCAAGGTCATATTCATTATTTACTAAGCCAAATAGAAATAGCACTTAGACTTATATGCCACTTCATAATGCTTTACAGCCCTCTCTAATCGGTTGACCAAGTCAGCATATTGGCCCCAACAATCTGGATCCTCATTTTACCACCTCAGAAGGTTGGAAGGCCCAGTCACCTTGAGTCAAATCCTCCCAATGGCATTTAACCTACAAGTAGGTATTATGCAATTATAAAAATCATATTCCAAGAAGACCTAAAAGTGCCCAACAGTCACCCCTGTATGCCTCTATTATTGTTCCATCCTCACATTTTCCTTGATGGTTTCCCCAATCCTTCCAAAACAGCTTCCCGGCTACTTTTATTTCTCTGCTTTTCTTACTTTGCCTGATCACTTTTTGGATCAATTAATAAAACTATGATAAATGAATTAGTACAGGTGGTCCTTGACATGACCATTTTATAACTATTTGAAGTCACAATGGTACTGAAAAATGTGACTTTTGATCATGCCTTGTACTTATGATCATCACAGGATCCAACTTTGGACACTTGGCAACTGATATGTATTTATGACAGGTGCAGCATTCTGGGGTCATGAGATCACCATTTGCAAACTTCCCAGGGGGCTTCCTGGGAAAATCAATGGGGGAAGCCGGGTTTGCGTAAAATAAAATCAGGCATGACTCACTTAAAGACTTTATTGCTTGGAGATGGAACATCCAATTCCTATTTAATTAGTCACATGGATTTAATAGGTTTTTATTTGAGTTTTTTTATTATGTTGCCATAGATCAATCAGATTGTACAAATATAATTCTTAACTGTTATGGCATGGATTGCTATTTCCATAATGTATTCCTTAGTTTTCCATTCCTCTTTGTGAATATACACTATAACAGGAAAACTCCCTTCTTTTTTGTTCCCATTCATGTAAAATATCCCATTTATCCCATTTATGTAAAATATCTATATTCTGGAATTTTTCATGGCAGCAAAGACAGAAATATGGGATTTTTCGCACTAAAAAGAGCTTTTTACCATTTAAAAGAGGGTATAAGCAAGTAATATGTTTTTAAAAAATCTATAGCCCATCCCCAATATTTTCAGAATACTGCAAAAACTAATTAGTGGCATCAGGTGTTTATTTATATGGAGGGTAACTTAATTGTGAATGTCCAGAAGATGTATTGATGTTATCTGGGATTTTTCAAGCATCAGGCTGTAACTTTCCATGAAAAGACAAAAATGAGAATAACCAGTTTGTTATTCTAAAATTAAAAGTATGATGATTGCACAACACTTGTTGTTATCATTATGTATGGCAAATATAATCAGTGGCAAAATCAAATACAATCCATTTCTTGTTCAACTGGTCACAAAATTACACTTTTAGAGGTTGCTTCAAAATATAGCCTTTAGACTTCCTATTGACCCTGGTAACAAGTATTTGCTGAAGCTTTCAAGTGCACAAACTAAACATTCTAGAACATTTAAAATGGATGAAAGTTGTTAAATCTAAAAAAGTATTCAGCTGGGTGGTCTTTGATGTCTTCATCCACAAAAAGTGACGAGGAGTTTGTGTATCAAAATGCAGACAAACCATGATTTCTGTAATTCAGGATTCATACTTCAGAGACTAAAACCATAGCTTTAAAGTTGGTTTTCAAGCAGCAATCTATATAATCTGGTTTTGATCCAACATCAGGTAGACTTTGGTTTATGACCACAATTAAGCCCAAAACTTATGTTGTTAAGTGAATTTTGCCCCATTTATGACCTTGCTTGCCACAGTTGTTAAGTGAGTCACTGCATTTATTAAGTTAGTATGGGGATACTGCAATGGTCATATTTACCGTATTTTTTGGACTATAAGACGCAACAGAGTATAAGACGAACAATGACGAGGTAAATTAAAAAGAAATTTTGCACTCTGCAGGCCACCCAAACCCTCTGCACACCTGGTTTTTGCAAAGGAAAAAAAAAAGCATGCAGAGCTTTGGGAGGCTTGTAGAGTGCTCCTGGGGGCTCAGGGGGAGGGGGGATGGTCCATTTTTTGCTTTTTGTTTTGCCTTCCCCAGGCCTCAGAAGCACTCTACAAGCCTCCCAACCCTTCTGCACATCCGTTTTTGCAAAGGGGGTGGGGTTTCAGTAGGCCAAAAATGCTGTATTCAGTGGACAAGATGCACCCAGATTTTCACCCTCTTTTTTGAGGGGAAAAAGATGCATCTTATACTCCAAAATGTGGTATAAAAATCATTATAAGTCACTTTATTCAGTGCCATTGTAACTTTGAAGTCACTAAATGATCTGTTGTAAACTGAGGACTACCTGTAGCTAATGTCCTACCTGGGAAACTTGAGACATTATAGAGAAAAAAATGCATTTACAAGGACAAGGAGAAGATAAAAGAGCAAGTAACAGCAATATGGGACTCATCTACTGCATCCTTGATTATTTATTAAGTAATCAACAATTTGGTTTAGTTCACACAAACATCAAGCTCTACTGTACTACACAACACACAAAGAAAATACATGGTTTAATATGATGACTGAATAAGGTTTCATGTAGTTTCTTAAAATATAGTTTGGTCGAAGTACAGTTTGTATGGTTTTGTATGGTTTAATTTGTAAAAAATTGCCTCTTTTTAATTATGTCTAAATAAAGCATGGAAGTAATTGTCCAATTTGGAGATTATGAAAATTGGCTCAAAAACAACTCAGAATTTTAAATCATGTTTTACAGATGAAGCCCATATTCTTGCCTTGGATGTCCTATCTATGAAAATTTCTAAGGCACTCTTTTAAGCCACTCTGTTTTAAGGCACTTAGTCTTGCCCTCCATTTGCCCAGTGGTCAATGCTAGTGATCTAAGTTGCCTTGCAGGAAATCAGAAAATGGAATAGAGTAGCAATGAAAGACAGTCAAATATGATCTGAGCCAAATACTCCACCCCCCAACCTTCAGCAAACTAAAATTATGCCTCCTTTGCTTTCTATTTTAAAAAATCTGTGTCCTTGCCAGCCAATTCTGGCCATCATATTCAGAATTTTCTTTTTTTATCCACTCCAAAAATGCTGTGAATTAGGTCAAGCTAAGAGATGGAATGAGCAGAGCAAAGATCTATTGAATTAATAGTGACCAAGTGGCTCAGTCAAGACAAACATTCTGTCCACTCCTATTACAGTCTTTTCCCACAAAGTGGCTGGGAATAGCTTTTAACAACATTTTGTACTGCACTGACTGCAGCTTTCGAAGCTATTAGCATTAGTTTTCTCCCCTTTACTAGTAAGCTATGGCTGCCTTGAACATAGTTTCTTTCCCTATTTCCCTATTCTTACCCTAGTGGACAATGTGGATGAAAACCATTGTGCTAAAATTTCAGGCTTACCTGTCCTACAAATGGTTTTGGAGCAGACCATATCACATGGCTGCCCTTTTCTCAGCTTAGAAATAGCTTGTTAGGGCTATGCTGTATTCCAGTTAATGCTCAGAGTTTACTCGCTACAGAAATTTCCAAAAGACTTTTGTTTAGCAGTATTACCACACATTTCAGCATGCCAGGTCTGGAATACCTTAAGCCACACCCAGGTGAGTCATGCACTGGCTAAGTTTCATGATATACAACTAATAAAAACCTTCTGGAATCCAAACTTCTTGTTCAAACAATACACATTAATTCCTTAAAATCCAAGAAGAGATTAGCAATATAAATCCAATTACTGTACAATGGAGAGCCATAGTAAACATTATAAGCAGGTAAAAAGAATCATTGCCTGACTTAATTCACTTAAAAGAATGCAGTTCATATGTTTGCATAATCTACTATGGCCCTCAAATAAATAATAACATGTTAAAACAATCCCAGTCAAAATGGGGAGAGGGGAAATATTGGCATAGCCCTGAGAATTTATTTGGCTTAAGTCAAGGTTTGCTGAACAAGCCATGGTAACTGAGTTCACACACCGCATTAAGCCATAAACCACCAGGTTTAATTCACAAAACTCATTAAGCCAAGGGTTGTCAAATCATGAACAGTGATTCCTCAAGAATTGTGGGCAAGTTAGAGAATGTCAACTGGTTTTTTTTTAAAAGTCCATGTTTTGCAAGCATAGTGGAAGTGTGTCAAAACTCTCGGAGCTTTGTTTCCCATTGTGCCTATGCAAGACCACTATGACCACTTGTGGTACCAGTTTCAAGGGCGCTGTGATAAATAGATTAAAATTCAAGAGTTCAAAGTGGTTTATTGTTTTATTTGTTATGCTAAATGTAGTGGAGGGATTTCACACAAATTCATCTGTTTAGGAAGTTATAGTATTGCATATTTAAAAATTATGGCATGTAATCAACCAAAAGAGCCATATTGCAGCTTATAGTGACATGAGAACACTTGTAAGAGACACAGATGGATTAACAGAAACATGTTGCCTGCTGCAGACTTCCCCAATGTAATGCCCTGTGGAGAAATAAATAAGCCGTCTTTTATTCCAAGTGACCTGGATCTTGCAGAAGGCTTACAGCAATATCACCCAGTGGAACTAAACTAAGCATAACCTCTAATACAGTGGTCCCCAACCTTTTGGGCACCAGGGACTGGTTCCATGGGGAGAGGTTTTTCCACGGACCAGAAAGGGGGGGGGCGTAGTTTCACATGCTGCCTGAATCCCACTTCATTTGTTTGCCTAGCCCAGTTTCAGGCAAGCCACAGCCCAGTGCCAGGCAATGGACTAGTGGTTGAGGACCGCTGCTCTAATGAAAACCATTACCAGAAGGTTCTGAATATAGTATAGCCTCTAACAAGATATAGGAAACTGGTTTCACTAACGTAATCTGGTAATATAGGGTTATCCATTTGGTTGGTAACCATCAAGAAACGAGAGTTGAGAAATATATTGATGTGTATGCAGCCATGATGGGCCTAGTCAGAAAAAAGATATAACATGAACTGACCCTAAACATTATTAGGTGTCAGATTATTATATGCCAATCAAAGAAATGCATTGTCTGAAAAAGCAGTAAAATAATTAATACAATCTGTTCTCTTTAGAAAATATCCATTAAAAAAAAAACTATATTGTGAAAGCTGGAAGAAATTGGTAAAGTACATATGCATATAGATGCCTACAATGTGCTACTTCTTCAGAACATGTATTTATTTTATTGGCATCTAATTAAGGTGACCAGACGTCCCGCTTTTGGCGGGACAATCACACTTTCAAAGAATTAGTCACGCCTCCCGCGGGCTCTTTAAAATGTCCCGATTTTTTGAAAGACATGTTAATATCTGGTCACCTTATCCAAAGCATCCAAAGCAAAGGCGAAGGTGAGGCGGGCTCCCAAAAGAAGGCGCGGAGTGGCCAAGGGGCTCCGTGGGGAAAAAAAAACTTGACTGCCGATTGATGAACAGACGGGAAGGTTAACAGGCGCGCGCAACGCACGGCGGGTGAGGAGACGCGGCGACTTTGCTATGTCCCTATTCTAAATTCTTGGGGGATTGTAGAAGATAAGCATTGGTGTTATGTGATACTCACAATGGGATTCTCAAAATCTCATCAGGACAAGCTAACGGGGTGTGTCTCACAGATAGAGAAGCAAGAATACTTTTAGAAAGCTATAAAAAATCTGCAGAGAAAACAGTGGCAATGCCAGATGAGGATTTTTGCCCTCTTTTCTCTGGGGCAAATATTCATATTTGCTTTTTTTTAAAAAAGTTCCCAGAAAACCTCTAGGCACTAATGACTTCAAGTACATTGTGAGGTATGATGTACTAAAGGCTAATCTCAATATTCAGAGTAACAGAGTTTGAAGGAACCTTGAAGGTCTTATAGTCCAACCCTATACCATTTCAGACAAATGGTTGTCCAATCTCTTCTTAAAGATTTCCAGTGTTGGAACATTCATAACTTCTGGAGGCAAGTTGTTTCACTGATTAATTGTTCTGCCAGGAAATTTTTCCTTAGTTCTAGGTTGCTTCTGTCCTTGATTAGTTTCCATCCATTGCTTCTTGTCCTGCTTTCAAGTGCTTTGCAGAATAGCTTGACTCCGTCTTATTTGTGGCAGCCCCTGAGATATTGGAATACCACTACCATGTCACCTGTACTCCTTCTAGACATATCCAATTCCAGCAACCATTTCTTTGTATTTTAGCCTCCATTCCCCTATGGCAAACAGTTTCATAGCCTGTTTGCACAGCTTATCAAATTTGTTGGGGAAAGAATAGAATAAATCTTTATTACGGTCAAAGACCAGCAATACAATTGGGGAAAGTATTGATGAAAAAAGTAAAAGTAAAGCCAAGCTATTCCTAATTGCAATTTCTGAAAATTCTCACTGAAAATCCTGGGAAACCTTTCTGCTCCGCTATTGGATAACATCTACCATAACCTCTGAACTCTGACAAAGTAATAAATGCATTTAATTTGAGGGAAAATAGACAAAGAAATCCTTCCATGAACAATTATTTTTTCACAAGTTCTGTTAATGCCTAAAATCCCAAACCATCCAGATGTGTTATGGGTTCAGTGACTACTTCTCAACATTGTTCTTTTATAGTAATTTTACTAAATATTACCATTTAAAAGATAAAATTTAATATAAACTAAGAAAAATAAAAACTGCAGAAAAGAAAAAAGAAAAAGAAAAATTTTAAAAGGAAGAAAAGACAAGAGTATAGTAAGAACAAACTAAAGAAGTCTATAAAGAAATGACTTCTCCCTTCATCACAACTAGTATAAACAATTTCAGTCTGATACTACGCCATACACCTTACATCTAATAATCTGGCACCTAATGATGTTTAGGGTCAGTTCATGTTAAGTCTTTTTCTGAGTAAGCCCAGCATGGTTTTATACACATCAATTTATTTCTCAATGTGATTCTTTATGTCTAGCAACCAAGTAAGTAAAGTAACATATTTTCTTAGTCAAAGAAAGTGACTGATTCCATTAATTCATGATCAGAGAAAGGAATAAAAGACCACTCTTCCAGAAAAAAAGCCTTTGACACTTTGCTTTGTGTCAAAAAAATATATAAAAATCATGTCCTAAATGGAATACAATAATGCATTTGTTGCTTCAGCTCAGGAAATGCAATACAGAACAGAAACTATTATACTACCCTAATTTCTGCAAAAATTAAACAAATTGAACTGCACAGTGCAATACTACAAGTATAATAATAAAGCTTTGGTAATGTGATTTGCCAAGGTATAAGGATTTGTTTTCCTAGGATAATGATTTGCATACTTTTACTCTCACATAATAAAACAGTTAAGTTACATTGATTTCTAAGTATATTGGGACTACAGTACAATTCCTAGAATCCGTATCCAGATCACAGGCTATATTAGTTGGGGATCATGGGAGTTAAGTTTAGCGGTTCTTCCAGATATCTTTTTGACTGGAGATATCAGCAACTAAATCTGGAATCATCTACATGAAAAAGGCATGTTCTATCACCAAGGTACCTCATTTTCAAGCCTCCTGTCCACAGTAGTATCTTTGGAGTTGCATACACATAATTTTCTTCCCAAATTTTGTGTGTCATAATTTCCCCCTGAAATTTCCCTTACTTTTCCAGGATTTGGACTATTATATAAACATCTTGAGACAAGTTTAGGTCATTCCACCAAACAGTAAATATTGTAGTGCTTGTATGGGAGGCACCGTTTTGCAGTGGTTCTCATCCTACCTCTCTGGTCGGTCGCAATATGTGTTGACAGGGGGGCAGAGGTCGGCCTTGAGACCCCTCATATGTGGGGTTCCTCAGGGGTCGGTCCTCTCGCCCCTCCTATTCAACACATATATGAAGCCGCTGGGTGAGATCATCCGTGGTTTTGGGGTGGGATATCATCTGTACGCTGATGATACTCAGTTGTACTTATCCACCCCAGACCACCCCAACGATGCCGTCGAGGTTATGTCCCGGTGCTTGGAAGCCGTACGGATCTGGATGGGTGGTAACAAACTCAAGCTCAACCCGTCCAAGACTGAGTGGCTGTGGCTTCCGGCGCCCCGGTTCAGCCGGATTATTCCAACTCTGGCCATTGGGGGCGAAACACCGGCCCCCGTGGAGAGGGCGCGCAATTTGGGTGTCCTCCTGGATTCCCGGCTGTCTATGGAAGATCATGTGGCAGCCGTGGCCAGGGGGGCGTTTCATCAGGTTCGCCTGTTGCGCCAATTGCGCCCCTTACTGGACCGGGGTGCCTTACGCACAGTCACTCAAGCACTCGTCACCTCTCGACTCGACTACTGTAATGCTCTCTACATGGGGCTTCCCTTGAGGTGCACCCGAAAGCTGCAGCTAGTCCAGAACGCAGCCGCGCGGGTGATTACGGGAGCGCCTAGACACTCCTACATAACACCTATCCTGCGCGAGCTGCACTGGCTTCCTGTGGTCTTTCGGGTGCGCTTCAAGGTTTTAACGACCATCTTTAAAGCGCTCCATGGCTCGGGGCCTAGTTATATGCGAGACCGCCTCCTGCCCCATACATCCCTCAGACCGATACGCTCCCACAGAGAGGGCCTCCTCAGGGTGCCGTCGGCTGGACAATGCCGACTGGCGACACCCAGGGGGAGAGCCTTCTCTGTGGCGGGCCCAGCCCTCTGGAACGACTTACCCCCTGAACTCCGTACCATCTCCGACCTCCGCCTCTTCCGCAAGTGTCTGAAGACACACCTATTTCATCTAGCCGGCCTAGCGTAACCTCCATACTGACTATTAGATAGTTTTAAACTTGGGATTTTAATTCGGTTTTTAGCGCAGGGTTTATTTATTAGAATAAGTATTTTAAATTTCATATATTTTATATATTTTGTATGTATTTTAACATCCCTGTGCGCCGCCCTGGATCCTAACAAGGAGAAGGGCGGGGTATAAATTTAATAAAATAAATAAATAAATAAAAATATTCATCAGGTTATTTTGCAGTATTTGCTATTTATGGAAGTTGATTATTCTCTTTTGCTATTATAATAAAGAAATTGGAGGGAAGAGCAATGCCTTTGATTAGGGATCTACAAATGTGGATTGTTTTTAGTTTTTTCCATTCCCATATCACTCACAAAAGTTCAAGACGTTCATCTTGAACTCTTTTATCCAAACTGCATATAGTCAGTTTAATTCATTCTTCTTATTCAAATTATCTGATAGCGTTACAATTTTGTTTTTACATCTGAGTATTTATTGGATCTTACTGCTAGATTTAGGATCTTGGAGGGAAGTAATATCATTGTGACTTGGTGCTACAATTAGGCTTGGTGATATTAGTCTTACGGATGAAGCGTCGTCAACCTCCATGAATTTAGGGGAAAAAATTACAAAAATGAGTAGCAGTGATAACATGGAAGGTCGCTGAACTTTTCACTCAAGCCACCATTTGCTACATTTTGCATTTGGTAATACAAATTAACACTTGCTTCTTGTAGACAAAACAACAAGATCGACCTGGCCTTGAAAAATGCTTTCGGCAACAGCAACAATAAATGTTTAAATACATCTTCAGGAGAATGCAGGGGCTCTGATTAAATGAAAAAAACAAAACAAAAACCAAGACCTTTCAAGAATTCAGCTTGAAATGTTCTCAGAAAACTGGAACATTGCGTTTAAAAAAGAAAACAGGAAATCTGCCCCAACAAGAAGTGGACATCTGGTCATTCTAATCTGCGGCACAGCAACAGAGACAGCACTAAATATTACAAATCTCATGCGTAAGTGAAATTAACTCCCATTGTGCTGGACTTACTCCTGAGTAACCCCGTATAGCAGGGATCTCCAACCTTTGCAACTTTAAGTCTGAAGGACTTCAGCTCCCAGAATTCTCCAGCCAGCTTTGCTGGCTGGAGAATTCTGGGAGCTGAAGTCCTTCAGACTTAAAGTTGCAAAGGTTGGAGACCCCTGCCGTATAGGATTTGAAGCTTTAATGGTTTTAATTTGCTTTCCATTTCAAGATGGTTGTAGAATAGGAGACTCTTTATTCTACCCTGATACAACTTAATCAGAAACAAAAGTCATTATTTCAGAACCCCTGAAGATTGCAAAGTTTCCACAGAGTGATACAACTACAACCCCTTCATTTTATTTATTTATTTTATCAGGCACCCCAAACTGCAAGAGACAAGTTTTATTGCGTAGATTAAAGAGTGCAACAGTCTTGGGCCACTGACGCTTTATGTTTGATTTATCATTCTAACTTATTCATATAAGTACCCTCCCAATCATTAATTACTTTAACCCTAATGTAGATTTAGAAATCTGTTTGATACTTGATGAATATATGAGATGCGGGTTTATGTGTGTAAGGCCTCTCTCATTCTCTATCTCTATATGTAAATGTATCTTTTTCTTTTTTCTATAAAGTACCATGTTTCCCCGAAAATAAGACAGGATCTTATTTTCTTTTGACCCCCCCAAATAAGCACCTGGCCTTATTTTTGGGGAGGTCTTATTATTTTTGAGGTACAGGAAGCAGCAAGTGTGGTCTCCTCGTAGCTGCTGCTGTGTTGCAATATTTTCAGGGAGGGCTTATTTTTGGAGGAGAGCTTATTTGAACACATGCGCTCAAAAGCCTGATTGGGCTTATTATCCAGGGAGGTCTTACTTTCAGGGAAACAGGGTATGTATGTATGCATGTATGTATATATGTATGTATATGCACACACACATACACACACATGTGTATGTATATATCCTGTAGTATCCTATATACTTCAGTAGAGATATACTGATGTATAATATAGGAAGGAAGGAAGGAAGGAAGGAAGGAAGGAAGGAAGGAAGGAAGGAAGGAAGGAAGGAAGGCTTATATAATGAGGAATGTGGTTTAGCTTTGGGTATATGACTACAGAGAGAAGTTTTATGACAATTATAAGGATCTTTATATCCTCTGTATTACAAATAATTCAAACTCAATGGAAGAAACCCTCTGGAGGTATGGATTTTTTTAATCTACAAAAATAGTATTTTTTTAAAATACTACAATATTTACAAATCTATACGTTTATTGTTGTTAAACTAGTGAGTTTAAGTAAGTTAAGGTGACATGATACCTATAGTGATGAGCTAAATTCAATGATTAATATTCCTACTGTTCCCTTTCTTCCCTATGTATTAAATTATCTAATAAAGAAATGGACTTTTTTCTGTCACATACACAGTGGGAGAAAGTAGACCACCCGAAAAAGTTAATCACTTTGATACATGGGATATATGTAGCATACACCATTTGAAGGCATTTTACATGTTTATAATCTTTCAGTTATCATCACAAGGATATACAATTAACTGTTCAGTAAGAGAGAAAAATATCTCAAACTTAACTAAGTACAGACATGTCTTATACAATGATCACTCTTATCCATTTGAGACAATCAGCTTAAAAACAAAAGATAGTACTGCAGCAATAAATGTTAAAATCTCAGGCATGTGACTGTAAGAGGGACTGTAAGAACCTTGATTGCAGGTTGGCTGATTTCCTAACAATATCTCTGAAGCAGACGTGGTATTCAGTTGGTTCGGACCGGTTCGGGCAAACCGGTAGTGGCAACCTGCGGGTATGCCTGCCCATGTGCCCTGGCTCTATGCCATCCTATTTAGCCACGTTTTCTAAGCTGCACGCATGTGTGCAAGCCGCATTCGCGAGGGTGCACATGCGGGGTGAACCGGAGGTAAACTTACATGAAACCCACCTGTGCTCTGAAGGTATCTGTATTTTTGGGCATGGAATCAGCTAGGCACTGCATTAGGCAACTGATTTTAGGTGTATGAAAGGGTAGGAAATGTTACTTCAATTAATTATAGTTTATGATTTTTTATGGACAGATAGCAAAATAATAAGGCCATGTACATAACCACTGGGACATTTATTGCTCTATATTAGCATAAAGTATTTTAGATTAGCAATGATCCCATTCTTCATTTTGCAAGTGTATCTCCATGAAACCTCACTTGTGATGCACCAATATCAAAATATTTCTCCAAACTCTATGTATGTAACCCATAAATTCATAAGATTATTATATTATATTATAAAATGTATGAACATTCTTTTCCAACCATGTATAGAATTAGTATTCCATACTAATAAAAAATAAAATGATACTGCCAATTTAAATTTATGCATATACATAAAATGCCAGATCAAAGATTCTCCATATGTTTACTTTTTTAAAAAATTCACTTATTAAATTTTTAAGCTGCCCATCACCACCATGAAGTGACTCTGGGTGGTTTACAATATTAAAAAGAATAAACCAATGCAAAAAACATGTATATAATAAAAATAAAATATTATAGCTGCCTTTCTATTTATAATTAAGGCAGCTTCCAATGTTTCATTTTAAATTAAAAGCTATTATCAATAAAAGTGAATTCAATAATACAACATATAAATCTTTTTGTGTATCTTACATAACAAGGCCTTTGCAAAAAAACTTACACCCAAGTTCTGAAACTTATTGGGTCCTGAAAGAATTTTAAAAAGATTTTTCTGTAGAAATTTAATTTTATTCTTTTAATATCAACCCATGTTAAGGACTTCTCAAGTTTGTTGAGATAAATATAAAATACAAGTATGTAGAAATAAACGGAGTTTGTTTTCTGAGTAAAAAGACATCGCATTGCAATATGTGACTATAATTTGATACCTGTTTACGTGGCAATAATCCTTACTGAATCATAGGGTTGTTTTGTGTGTGTGTGTGTGTGTATTTTTGGTCTTTGTGTATTTTTGTAAGTTGCCCAAAGTCACCATGAATCAGATGACCAAATAAAGAAATAAAATCTAAGATACCGGATTCTAAGTAAATACATACTGCTCAATTATAATAGTCATATGGCAAGCAACTTTAGTAATGCCTGTCTATGGAAAAGCCAAAAAGGAATATATTAATTTTTAAAATAATATAAAATATTAAAAACAATAGTTTAATAATAATAGTTAAAATTATTATTATTACATTGTTTTAACAGTTATAGTTAGTTATAACTAAATATTAGTTATAACAAACTATATATAAAGACAAGAGATCAAAGCAGAGATCATTTGCAATTTCAGTTTTGCTTATAATGTGAAATTATTCTAAGAAACAATTGTTCCAAGTCCAGCACAAGCATATCTATCTTAATTTCAAAAAGAAAGAATATGTATCCATTTTAAGACTTTTTTGGAATTAGTGTAACTCAAAAGTGCTTTGTCTTGACTTATCGTATCCATTAGCAATTATCAGGGGGAAATTTCCCTCTTCTCAAAAGTATTAATTATCAGGGGTATAAATTTAATAAAATAAAATAAATAAATAAATATATTTATTAGACAATGACGATATATTCATTTAGCCAACTTCCTTTCTAAAGAAGGAGCCACATGTTTTTAAAAAAACTTTCTTTGATGTAAAGTGTTGGTAAATACAATGAAGCTGGTTTGTTCCATCCCCCCCCCCCCCAATCTTGTAAGTATAACAATCAGAACGACTAAAACTTAATGTGAGCCAGAAAATCTCAGGGTTCATTCTCTCAGGATATCAAGAATGACAGGCAACTCATTGACATAAATTAATTAAAACACTTTTTACTTTATACATTGTATTGCTTTTACTTTCAATGTTTTATTCTACATGTTATTGTCTCAAAATTATTGAGATATAAGCTACCATGATACTTTGTTTCACAGAATATTTAAAATAAATAGAGTTCTATACAAAATAATATACTGAAATTAAGTAAATTTTGTTTACTTAAGGGAAATGTTTAAAAATAAGCAAATAATGGTAGAGTAGAGGGACACTGAAATACAGGATGTGGCTATTTTCAATCAATTTACATCAACTGTTATGTAACCCAAAACCAAGCCATAGCAGCTGGGTGACCTTGGACCAGCCACCTTCTCTCAGCCCTAGGAACGGGACAATGGCAAACCACTTCTAAAAAATCTTGCCAAGAAAACAGCAGGGACTAGTCCATGCAGTCTCTGGCTGGTCTTGTTGTATTAGGGTGTTTTCCCATGTAAGAATGAGATATTTGCAATAATAATTGCAATATTTTGGCAAGATCTTACTTGCCATCTTCAGGCTTCGGTCTGTGGCTGTTTAGATGCTGCCCTTCCTTAAATCTTGGTGGGGGTGAGGGGTGGAGTGTTGGTTTTGTTGCTGTGAGTGGGTTGATTGGCTGTGCAGTTGCATCATGATTGGTAGATTGATGTTGATTGGTCCTATCTATGTGTTTCTCCTTATTTTATATTTCAACAGTTTGGGTGGTGGGTGGGGCTCATCTGTTGGCCAGTGCTGGTTTCCAGATGTCTGGTAGGTGGGAGGTATCATCACGTTTGTTCATGGTGTGAGGTTGTTTTCTCTATTTCGATGGCTTCTCTGATTATTCTCCTGTTGAGCTGTTCAGTTTTGTAGATTAATTTGGTTCTTCCAAAGTCAATATCATGTCCTGTAGCTTTAAAGTGCTGGTAGATGGATGAGGTTTTAAGTTGTTTTTTGTCTGTCTGTCTGTCTGTGTCTGTCTGTCTGTCTGTCTGTCTGTCTATCTATCTATCTATCTATCTATCTATCTATCTATCTAATCTTGCTATATTTATTTTATTACCTTGCTAAATAATAAAATAGCATCAAAACTGAGTAAAATTCAAAAAGAACAAACGAAAGCTAAAGGGGAAAAATATGTTTTTCAGGACCTAGGAGATAATGTTATTACCCTCTTCACATTTAGATGAGAATAAGTACCACTAAATGCAGCAATATTTATTTCCAGTTAAATGATAATTATGACTGATTTGCACAAACTTAACTTTGCCGTTACAGTACAATCTGCCAGCAGATCTAAAGTGCTTAGCTTTCCAGAGATCATACCCTGAATTAAAATGATAAAACTGAAAATAAAATGATAAAATGATACTATGATAAAATAAAATGATAAAATGATACTATGATAAAATAAAAAATCCATGACACAGTGGTTGATGTGGAGTTAGGTGGTATTCAGTTAAAATATATCAAATCCAGCTCCATTCAGTATGGATGATCTACGTTGAACAGTGAACCATGACTCACATCTACTTCTGCCACTAATATACTATGTGTTCTCATCTATAAAATCTGGATGACAATACAGCAAACAAGTTAGAAGTATAGAAAGGGCCATAAAGAATAAGTACTGAAATCTGAAAATTTAATGTAAACATATTTTAAGGCAGAGTTTGGAAATGAAGTGGGAAGAAAAATACACTCCTCTTTAATTCAATATTTCAAAGTGGCAGAAAATAGAATATGTTTAAAAGAAACCAATATTCAGACTGTATTTGGACAATTGACCCCATACATGGTACTTTAGCTATGCTCCAGGATTTGCTCTATACACAAATGATTCACTGAAATTTTGGATAGTTTTCAGCTTAGCTAACTTACTTGTAAATCAACTATAATTCCATACAGAACAAACTTGAGTCCAGCTTTTTAGAAATACTGGAGTGAGTTAATTTTTCTAGCTCGTTAAGAATCACGTCTCGGGGCTTCTCCACATTATATCTACCCAAGTAGAAATCATTTGTTCTTGTTTTCTGTAATAATTCTGTGCTAATGCTTTCACCTCTTTCCCAGTTCACAAAAGAGGCAGATTTAAACCTTACTTAGGTGAGCCAATGTTAAAGCAGCATTTTTCTCCATAAACCAGCAACATTCAGTCACAGCTCCAATGTGTGCAGAATCTGCTCCACTTCAACATCCATTATGTCATACATGAAGTCATAGGCAGTTGCGAATGGGATCAGAAGGGCAGGCAGATACAGAAACATGCAGGCCAGCCCCTCACCTTTTGGTTCCTGATTAGGGTTATCTGCTGGGCCTCTATTGCTCCATCTCTAAAAAGAGTCAGATATGGTGGCCATGAAGTGTAAACAAAACTTACTTGTTGGGTTTTGAAACAGAGCAGCAGTGAAATAGAAAAATGGTGTAACACTTCACAGAAATAACATAACTGGCTAACACAGCATAACACTGAAATGATAGGATAGTTCTTTGTTACTTTTTGAAAGCGTAAAAAAAAAACAAATAAAGCTTATATTTAAATCTTTAATTATCATGCTGCTTGTGATTCAGTTCCTTTTCTAACTTCAATCAATCACACTTCATTCAGCTCAGACCCTGTCCATTTTTTCTGGAGTGACTTTTCCCCACCATCTAGGTTTTATGCAGAAGCCAATTCTATCTGCTGCATGCAAAAAAAAAATCAAAAAAAAATCAGGACAGCCTTACTCCATAGTTAGTCAGAACAGAGGCAGGATAAAGATCAACAATGGGGTAGCAGATTTCACAGTGGCAGAACTGTCTGGTAACTGTCTGAGTTTTCAGCCAACTCAAGTATGGATGGCACAAAACAGCTATGAGGAAAGGTCCTTACTCTGCCACCTGTTTCCTCAGCTATTCTTCCTCCTCACACAAATTAAGCCACTGTGGCTTCATGCTGTCATTTTCTGCATTGTTCATAAAACAATCAGAAGAATAGTAGCTTGTACCTTGGTGGTTTTACAGCTTCTGATTTTGAATGTTTACATGTTATACAGGACAAACCAGGCCACCAATGGGGAGGAACGCTGATTGAAGGGCTTGCTTAATGCATTCTCTGTGTTTTGAGTCTAGCAAGGGAAAGGCAACTTTAAACCAACTCAGAACTGCTTTGGAGGGTTTGGAAATAATGTGTGGAAGGGTATCCTCACAGACAATGCTTTTAAAAGAAGAGAAGCTGTTGAAATTCTTCCTTTGCACAGTCAATATCTTGCAATGAAGATGAAGGACATAGATGGAATCTGGGAGAATGGGAGATAATCTGGTGTACATGGATTTTGGGAAGGAGGAATGTTGCATAATCCTAATCGCAAACCCTTTAATTGTAACCCTTTCTGGAGGCTATGTGCCTTTACCCCAAACCCCAAATCCATCTGATTTTCAGAACTGGCTTAATTTGTTGCATCAAGAAGCAAACTGTAGCATTTTGAGGCTGCTTTATGCAAGCCAGAACCTCCAGGTTGTGTTGATCATACTAGCTCAGGGTTCTGAGAGTTGTAATCCAATAGAATGAAAGACACCAAGTTGGAGAAAGTTGCCTTCAATGAGTGCTGTCAGACTTAAATGGGCATGGACCATCCTGTTGCCTGCCATGCAGACCCTAGTGGGTGTCAGCTGATCTAAACACCAATCCACATAAAACACAAAGCAACGGGTGACAGGTTGGACTTTTACTCAACCCAACTTTCCTTGAACTCTCCTTGTTCTGCTGAACTGTGTAGGTGCAATTTGGAGATGTTAACAAAGATTTTTGCTCAGAAACTTTTGTTTTATGAAGGAATAGATCCTAACCTCAACACCTGTTTGTTGTCTATCTAGCTTCTAGACATTTGAAAGGCCAATGCTTTTCCAATGAACCTAGTTCAGAAACCTTTTTCGGCCAAGAAATCTATACAACATCGACCCTGAAAATTTTGAAACCACCTTTTTACTCTAGTCCTGGGCAAGTCATAACTATTGATGGCAGCCCAACTATGGATGAATAGACAAGCAATGAAACATAAAGACATCATTTTTTTCTCCGGTAAGTACTGTAGCACGAAACTATGAAATTGGGGATGGTGTGCTGAGAAATGGATTTATGAAAGAATAGATCCTAACCTCAGTACCTTTTGATGTCTATCTAGCTTCTTTCAGATTGGGGACCATTTAAAAACTGATGGCAATTTCTGGAACAGCGCTAGTTCCTTGTAAAAGGAGGATAAAATGATTTTGCATTCTCCTGCCATCACCAGGAATGAACCTTTCCTCCTCCAACAGAAAAGAATAAAATAAAATCATCTCTGCTTTTTTCAAGTACCGGACAAATTAAATCACTCACGATACAAGGGAAGGGGTGGACCAGATGCTCTTTTAGAGACCTATCCCAGACCCTGCGAGACTAGAATTAACATATCAGAATAAAGCGCTGATTGAGAACACTCGGGGCTTGCTCTTCATCTCCGGAGGGACTGTTAGATAATCGCGGCTCCCTCCTTAAAAGCGGTTTTGTTTCCAAAGGCGCGCATCCTGCCAATCTCCTTCCGCCCCGAAAATGCAAATACTTTCAGCGCGCAGTCCCCAACTGTAGATCGGAGCCGTCCCTGAACTGTCGCGGCAGGAAGGCAGGCAGGTAAGGCTGGAAGCACCTTCTACGCCTCTGCCAATTTTTGCCCAGCCGCTGGACGACGGGATCTCTCATCTTGTAGGGGGCAAACCCCCTTCCTCCCACCCCCTCGACGCCATGTATGCTTCGGACTCGGCGATTAGAATAGAATAGAATAGAATAGAATAGACTTATTTATTGCCCAAGTGTGATTGGCCACAGAAGGAATTGGTCTTTGGTGCCTATGCTCTCAGTGTACATAAGGAGAATAAAAATACATCCATCAAGAATAAAAAGATACAACACTTAGTGATAGTCAAGGTTACTAATAAGCTATCAAAGAAATGTGAAGCGGCGTTCAGGCACAGCTGGCGCGGAGCTCCTAGAAACCCCACCGATCTCTATGGAAGACAAGCAGGCACCTCGCTTCCATTCTTTGATACCGATGAGGTTTCAGAAGCCGCCATCCCCCCCCCCCACTCCCCCCAATTAAAACCACGAAGCGAGCCCGTTAAGATCCAGCTTTCGGTCCGTTCAGTTCTATACAATCAACACACGCTTAACCCTCGCCTGTCAAGCAAAGGCTCCTAAAACTTCTCGAGCGCTTGGAGACCAACCGAAACGTTTAAAGGTTAACTAGCGAAGCGCGTATCTTTCCAATCAGGAGAGTATTTTCAATTTCGAAACCTCCGGCGCGCAAGGCAACTCCTAGCCCAACAAATATTTTAAAGGGGCCGCCTTCCCGAAGTCCGAAGCCCGTTACTGCGTAAGACGATCGTCCCGGGGACCTTGCCTTTCCAATCGGCTGCACTCCCCGAGAGCGGCTTTATTGTCGTTGCGGCTGTTGTTAACCGCGCTGCAACTGCTGTTTTTAACCTAGCAGGGCACTTTTCTAGGCGGGCGAGAGAAAAGCTACCCTTCTGGCTCAGTTGTCCCGACGCCTCCACATCCTTGCCGTCTCCCCCTCGTCCCCTCCGCTTACCTCTTTTTTTCCTTCTCAGCTGTCATCCTGGACGCCTCTGCCGCTCCCGCTGCTCGTCCCCCTTCGCTCCTTTCCCCTCTTCGTCGCTTAACCCAAACGGCAGGAGAGGAAAGCGAAGGCTCCGGTGGGCTAAGGGCAGTCCGGGCGCACAGAGATCCAGGCGGCGATGCGGAGGGGAGGGGAGGGTGGGGAGAGCTGGCTTCAGTGGGTGGGAAGGTCCCCGAAGGCCTTTGATAGGCGCTGGGCTTGGGTGGCTTCGCTCGCCCTTTGCGCCGCTTCTGCCTTCCCCGCGCTGAAGGTTCCTTGCCGCCAAAGGGCCCCCCGGGCTAGGCGCTCTCTCCGCGCAGCAGAAGGGCGAAGGTGGCCGAAGGAGGCTGTTCTCCGAACCGAGCCGTCCCTGAGCTGGCCGTACAGTCTCAGGACACTGCCGAGGATTGTACAGCCCGCTCAGGGAAGAAAAAAAGGGGGCAGCGAGAGCCCGCCGCGACTCTTGGCCGCTTCTCCCTTGCTCGGGCTCCGTCAAATCTGAGGAAGCAGCGACGCGCTCAGGGCTCCCTTTAAAACGTCAAGCCTTGGCTGGGTGCTCCGGGCGGGAGGTGGCGGGGGGGGGGGGAGGCGGCTGCCTCAGAGTCCTGAGCCCTGGACTCTGGCTCTAGCTGGAGCGACCGACCCGAGTTGTCCACCAATGGGCAAGCGAGGCGCTCGGCTCTAGGCCCGCCTCCTTTCCCCCCCTCCTCCTCCCCCGCCTGTCCTGCAACTTTCCAGGACTTGTTGAGGCGGAGGTCGACGGAGTGACTCTGAGGCGGCGGCGCGCGCCAGAGGCCGCGCGGACAAGCGAACCCGCGCTCGGCTCTGAGGCGAAGAGCCCACAGGTGGCCCCGTTTAGGACAGCCCAAGGCGCCGATTGACACTCATGTATTCCGGATACAAGATTGACTCTCTTATGTATCCCGTTTTCTCTCGAGCGTTTTTTGCTTGTGTGTGAAACATGCCTGGAGAGATTCCTGTTGTGGCTGTCACTGCTGTCTATATTCCACCTGGTGCAGGTGTTGGCACGGCGCTCAAACCAATTTCATTGTAATTTTATTACAATATTATTACAATGACAATAAAGATTATGATGATGATGATGATGATGATGATGATGATGATGATGATGATGATGATGATGATGATGATGTATCCCTGTGCCCCCCCCCCCCCGCCCACCACCACCACCACCACCGGACTTTAACGCTGGAAGGATATTTTCCCAGTGAAGGCGAATATACGTGTCCCAGGGTAACATCGCAGGATCCAATGTGAGTCGGTCAAGGGGACCAGAGGTTTTGCCTTCCGACCTTTCGGACTCGTGCTGGAATCCATCCTCAGGGATCTTAAACCCATAGCTTTAACCTTAAACTTCTTCTTCAACGACTTCTTCAGCTTCAACTTCAATAATACATGAGCAACCAATCGATACAAACTCAAAGTAAACCATTCCAAACTCGATTGCAGAAAATAGGACTTCAGCAACAGAGTGGCCAATGCCTGGAATGCTCTACCTGACTCCACTGTTACATCCTCTAAGCTTCAACCTTAAACTGTCTACCGTGGACCTCGCCCCATTCCTAAGAGGTCTGTAAGGGGGCACGCCTAAGCGCCCCTGCGTGCCTTCCGTCCCTGTCCTACTGTCCCCATTTATTTGTACTCATTTCATGTGCTCATGCCCATGTTTATACTTACTCCTGTCATCTCGTACATGTTTGACAAACTAAATAAATAAAAATAAAATGAATGCACTTCTCTCAAGTCAGGCTAGCCAGAAAGAAGATCCCTGAAGATGGGCATCAGCAGGGAAAGCTCGGATGTTTTCCTTTTATTGTTATACATTAATGTCTCTACCTGAAAATCCAAAGCCATGTTGCCTCACTTTAATCAGACTGTTTGTAGAGGGGAGAGCTCTAGGCCTGGCTGAATGAAGGTTAAGATCAAGGTCAGTAAAAACACTTTTTCACAAATAAAGGTGAATAGGTATGTCACGGGATAATGTTGCTCCAGTCCGAAAGTTCAGAAGACAAAAGTTCTGGTTTCCAGATTGGATCATGCAAAGCACTTTTTGTTGCCCCCATACAGCCAAATTTCAACTATGTACTGTAGTTGCCTAAAACCTTTCAGACCAGTGTCCTAATGTTTTGATCGACAGAAAGCCAAAAACTGTACTGCAATGCTCTCTACATGGGGCTTCCCTTGAGGTGCACTCGAAAGCTACAGTTAGTGCAGAACGCAGCCGCGCGGGTGATTACGGGAGCCCCTAGGTGCTCCCACATAACACCTATCCTGCGCGAGCTGCACTGGCTTCCTGTGGTCTTTCGGGTGCGCTTCAAGGTCTTGACGACCATCTTCAAAGCGCTCCATGGCTCGGGACCTAGTTATATGCGAGACCGTCTTCTGCCCCATACATCCCTTAGACCGATACGCTCCCACAGAGAGGGCCTCCTCAGGGTGCCGTCGGCCGGACAATGCCGGCTGGCGACACCCAGGGGAAGGGCCTTCTCTGTGACAGGCCCCACCCTGTGGAACGACCTACCCCCTGAACTCCGCCCCATCACCAACCTCCGCCTCTTCCGCCAGTGTTTAAAAACACACTTATTTCACCAAGCCGGCCTAAGTTAGCCTCTACTGTGATTAATTTTAGATAGTTTTAATTGGGGGATTTTTAATTGGTTTTAGCGCAGGTAGCCATTTAATAGATTTTTAAATTCATTTGTTTTGTATTATCTTTGTATATTGTTTTTAAATTCCTGTGCGCCGCCCTGGGTCCTTTTGGAGAAGGGCGGGATATAAATTGAATAAAATAAATAAAAAATAAAATAAATCCCCCACAGAAGGGAAACAGTAAAACACACTCATACCATTCCAAAATCTCTATATAGGTAGTCCTTGAATTACGATCGCAGTTGAGCCCCAAATTTTTGTTGTTAAGAGACATTTGTTAAATGGGTTTTGCCCCATTTTATGACCTTTCTTTCCACAGTTGTTAAGTGGATCACAGAGTGGATAAGTTAATAACCCAGTGAACCTGGCTTCCTCGTTGACTTTGCTTGTCAAAAAGTCACAAAAGGTGATCTTGCGACACAGGGTGGTCATAAATATGAACCAGTTGCCGAGCAACTTAATTTTGATCACAAGATCATGGGGGTTCTGGAAAAGTCATAATTGTGAAAAATGGTCAAAAGTCCCTTTTTTTCAGTGCTGTTATAACATTGAATGGTCACTGGGCAAACTGTTCTAAGTCAAGGATACCTGTATTCCTGAACCTACCTAGGTATGCAACATTAGTTCTGACTGTATACTTTATATACCCTATAATGGAGCAGCTAGGCCTTGTCTCCTCAGCAAGTGATAGCACCTAGCCACCGTTGGCTCATATTGCAAGCTAAGCAAGATCTGCTCGGGTTTGAGAGATTCTTGGGAAATCTAAGGGAACTGGATGAATGGGGAAGGGGAAAAGTTATCAGTGGGAAATTATCTTCATAACTCTTCCAGGAAAATTGCATGGATGTAGCCACCTGGAGTCAAATTTGACTTGGGGGTATCTTCTTGGGGGGGGGGGATTCATGGGTAGGTCTAGAACTTTCTGAGGAAAGAGGTCTGGGGAGTAATGGTGAAATACTGTCTTCCCCTTCTTATGCTGTCTTTTCAGAAGTACTTTTCTCAGAGTATAAAAAGTAAGTGGCAACTGTGTGTGTGGTCACCATATTTTCAGACTAACCTGAAAAAAGGGGTAAAAATCAAAGATCCCAAGTATATTGAATTTACTTTTTAAAAAAGGCATTTTTTTGTATTTTTGTGTGACTGTAAATGACTGTTTTAAGTGATATCATCTGGGTGGTAAAAGTTAAATGATCAAAATAAGGGACAAAAGTAAGGTTTTGGGGAAAAAATTAAATTTAAAGGAGAGCTATCTGAAATAAGGGTCTGTTTGGTTTTTTTTAAAATAAAGGGTGTCTAGTCACCAAATAAATGTGCAACCTGTGCTAGGGCCAAAGTATTGAATGGCACCTCAGCTAAACTCATCAAAGGCAATTACACTGTTAATAATATTCTCATAATAACATATATTATTTTTTGCAGCATGTATTTTATGATTTGGGTCATGGTTAACATGTTGGAACTGGAAACCCTTGTGGAGCTAATTGCATAACATTCAGTTATTCTCTTTCAACCCAACTTTTCACACAAAGTTTTTGTTATGGAGAAAGTACTGCATATGAAACAGAGCTCCTAGAGGAAAGACAGGATACAAATCTGATAATTCAATAAATAAAAGTAATAATACGATTTCTTACATATTCCATCCAGTTGCTAAGAGGAAAATGTTCAGAGGCAGCATGGCAGAACCTATTAAAACCATAGAAAAAAAAAAGCACTGCAGAAGAAGAAAAGAATACAGAATATTATGGTTCCCATGCATTTTAAATAATATTTTACCCAGGGGAAGATGGACTTCTGATTGAGATAATGTAGGCAGATCAATAAGGATGATCAGATTATCCCTTAAAACAGCTATTGTTCATTAAATTAAAGTTTACATTTTAGGATAGTTGAAACAGATAGCTTAGAGCAGGGGTGTCAAGCTCAATTACTTTGAGGGCCATATCAGGGCTGTGATTGACCTCGGGAGAGGGGCATGCGTGGCCTACTGGGTGGGCATGGCCAACTGGATGGGCATGACCAACTTGACACCACTCCCCAAACTGCTGGCATGTTTCCTCTTCGCACTGGGTAGACTGGGTCAAAGCTATGCTGGCCAGATCTTTCATATTCGCATTGGTAAACGAGGATCCATGGGATGGATGGATCCAAAACCTTTGTGGGCTGCATGTGGCCCGCAGCCCTTGAGTTTGATACCCCTGGCTTAGAGGACATTTTAGATAATAACAGGATAACAGGAAAGTTGCCCATCACTTTAAATCAATAAAGATAAATATTTTCATTTGATAGAAAGTTTTCTCAATATATTCAGAGAATAAAACCATTTCATCCATGCATCTATTATTGTTTCTTTGTTTGTCCTTCTATTAACAGTTTACATATTCATAAAGAAATAGCTATTATGAATCATCAAGCCTTTCTTCAGTTATAACTTGGTAGGTAAATCGTAAAATTTAGGTGTTTTAACAATGTCTTTTTGAGTTTGTGCTTCTTTTTATTGTTTGCATTTAGTTTTATTGCTTTGGGCATCAAACTTTGACAGAAAAGTAGGGTACAGATTCAAGAATGAAACACATTTCCCGTGTATTTATCAGCAAGTAAAATCTTGTAAACTCTTATTGTAGATAGTTGCCTATATTGGTTTTTGACCCATATCATCCTTTGCATCCTCTGCATCCTTTCTGCATTTAGTCTGGGAACTTTCTCCTTGTCAGAATATACCAGCCCATAGGAGAGCCTGCATTAATACAGGACAGTGATTTATTGATGAGAGGGTGAGATGGGAGAAGAATTTCTCTCACTCAGTCACTAAATAATGGCTCCCTGTTCCCACTATCCTTACTGGCTTGACAGTTTCCTGGCTGGTTGAATTTATTAATCAGCCATGCTTTGCTAATGAGAGTGTGTTTCCTTGTTTAAGTCAGTCTTGTCTTCCCATTATTCTCCCATATCTTAGAACTTCCACATTTTAGCTAGAGCTCCAGCTATGTTAAGGCATTGCAACCCTTATAGTTGAAAGGGGCACCGGTCACCTGTTGATACTGTTTGGTTGGAAATAAATAATATTATAGTTACCCTAAACCAGGGGTTCCCAAACTTAACAACTTGAAGACTTGTGGACTTCAACTCTCAGAATTCTCCAGCCAGCTCTGCTGGCTGGAGAATTCTGGGAGTTGAAGTCCATAAGTCTTCAAGTTGCCAACTTTGGGAACCCCTGCCCTAAACATTGGCTTATATTTGAATTTGAATTTGAATTTATTTATATTTATATCCCGCCCTTCTCCACAGAGGACCCATATCTTCCTTTTCTATCAGTACTGTTTGTGTGCATTACTACTTCCCCTCTTCCCCCCTACTGAACACTTCAGATTTTTCTTGATTTATTTTCATGCAAAGCTCGCTAAATCCCTTCACCCCATTCCCATCTTCCTTCTGGTTAAGAGAATGTTTGATCCTAAATATTTATGCACCTTTTTGTAAATAATGTTCCTCTTAGCAACATAAATTCGTTATGAGTTCAACTCCTATGCTGAAATTTTTCTACCTTAAATAGGCCCACAAGGTTGTATTTAAAAAAACCCTCTAAAAACGACACTTAAAAATATACTTTAGATATCCAAAGGTCAAATACCACGATTAAAGAACAGATGTAATATTATCAACAGTAAACAAAATAACACTATTGAAAATAAATAGTTTTTCCAAAGTCCTAAAATAAAAAGGCCCCGATCATCTTCCCATCTAAGGGAAGCAGGCCGACTTGGTGAGGCCAAATCTACAAATCTCCAAAAGATGGCCTAGAACAGTATTTCTCAACCTTGGCGACTTTAAGTCCTGTGGACTTCAACTCCGAGAATTCCATAGCTGGCTGGGGAATTCTGGGAGTTGAAGTCCACAGGACTTAAAGTCTCCAAAGTTGAGAAACACTGTTCTAGAAGAAAGCATAGGCTCCCCCCGCCCCCACAGCAAGAACATTGCTGTTCTTCTACAGCAATGTTTCATAAGCATTTTTCTTTCGAGATCCTTCCCATCTTTAAAAATTATGGAGGACCCTAAAAGAGTTTTTGTTTGTATGAATTATATTTATCATTATTTAGTATATTAAACATTAAAATTGATGCATTTATTGCCCTTCCAGTTCTCACAATTGTTTGATGAGATTTTAATGTTATATCATTTTTTCCACATATATTGACAAATAATTTCGATTTTGTGAATTCCAGCACTTTAAGCTGTATGGACTTCAGCTCCCAGAATTTGTCAACTATCATGCTGTGGGCCGGTGGGAGGGGAAATTCTAGGATTTGAGGTTCATATACCAGTGCTCAGATGGCAGAAAATGTAGAAAAATACCTGAAATGCATTTAAGACAATATTGCAGGAAGCTTCCTAATGGTAAAAGCTGCTTACCTCTGGACAGATGGAGGACTCCCTTCCACTGGAAATATTGAAACAGAAGCCAAATGACCTTCTCTTGGGATATTTCTAACATCCTACTCCTAGCACTGCAAAACTTGCAAGGAATTAGAGTAGAGTCTCCAAAATATCTTATAACTCACTGATTCTGTACTAAAATTTCCTCAGTTGGCGCTTGCCCCTTTTTTCAATTACAAGAGTTTAACCTAAGGCTAAAGTAACTGGATCTAGAATGTATATAATTATGAACACAATTATAATTTTAAACCCATCTTTGCTTCCATTGTTTGACCTTTTTCTTTCTACTATTTTGTTGGAAAAAATAAATATACTTTTAGAAATATTTTTATTTGTTTTTATACCACTTTATAATGCCTTGATAGAATCACACTTGGAATATTGCATCCAGTTTGGTTGCCATAATATAAAAAAGATGTAGAGACTCTAGAAAGAGTGCAGAGAAGAGCAACGAAGATGATTAAGAAACTGGAGGCTAAAACATATGAAGAACGGTTGCAGGAACTGGGTATGTCTAGTTTAATGAAAAGAAAGACTATGGATGACATCAATCAATCAATCAATCAAATTTTTATTTATATAACTGCATCCTCTCCCCAAGGGGACTCGGAGCGGTGCACAGGGAAAAATTAAAATACTATAAAAATATATACATAAAACAAATACAATGGATAAAAACGAATTAAACCGAAATTGTCCCTGCGCTAAAATCCCCTCAATTTAAATTATACTAAAAAAAACCTAAAACCCTATCAAAAGACGGAAGACTAACCTAGGCCGGCCAAGCAGAAAAAGTGTGTTTTCAATTTTTGACGGAAGGAGCGGAGGTCCATGGTTGTTCTGATTTCGGGGGGAAGGTCGTTCCAGAGGGCCGGGCCCGCCACAGAGAAGGCCTTTCCCCTGGGCATCGCCCGCTGGCATAGCCTAGTGGACGGCACCCGGAGAAGCCCCTCTCTGTGGGAGCGAATCGGCCGCAGGGATGTATGGGGCAGGATCCGATCCCGCAGATAGCTAGGTCCCGTGCCATGGAGCGCTTTAAAGATGACATGCTAACACTTCCGGTTCCGGCTCCAGCGGCGACGGGCGAGCCTAGCGCTCGCTCGCCGTTTTGTTGCTTTTTCTGCCCCCCCACGGGGGCGAGACGCCCCTTTTTTGGGGGTCTCCCATAGGGCCGGCTCGGCAGGGACGCCCCCCCTCATGGCGGTGGGGGAGGCGACCCTTTTGCCGCAGCCTAGGTGAAGGAGAACATGCTGCGGGGGGTTCTCCCTTCGCCTAAGGATGACGGCGCCATTCACATCTATGTAGAGGGCTGAATGTCGATGTCGGAAGGCTTCCCGAGGCTTCAGCTGCAAGGGGAGAGTGAGTGTTCAAAAACTTGTTTTTTTTCTACTGTCAGCCGGGCTGAAAGGACTGGGAGGGGGGTGTTTGTTTTTAAAAAACCCCCCTCGGATCTAAGCGGCACTTGGAAATGGTTCCTCGCGGCGAGGAGCGGAAATTTTCAATCCTGACTGTTTGCGTTAAGGGAAAGTGGATTGCGGCTTGCTTGCAACAATGTTTCTAGGTCTGGCTGATACAATTTCTCTCACTACTCTCTCCTGCGGGCTCTGAGCTGGGCGGTGGAAAATGGCCTCTCTTTGTTCCTGATTGACTATTTTGTTTATGGAAAATTTCCAGTGTCTCTTTGCAATTTGGACTATCTCTGGTTTTTAATGAAGAAATTTTTTCTTTTGGATTTGTGATTTCTTTTCTGGAGTACCTTCGCTATTACATCTATTGAGTTGGAAAACTGTCTCTCTCTTGGTTCCTGAATTTTACAACGTTACAACCTTGATCAGAACTTTTGGCTCCCGGTTAGTCTCACCAACCCCACCCTGAAAACGCCATTTTGGTGGCATTGATTTTAACAGTTAATCATGGCTCAAGAAACAGCACTGACAAGTTTAGAACAACGGATGGCTTCTCTTGAAACTGTTATACAAACTTTGGTACAAGAGATTCAAGCCCAGAGGGCAGAAAACATCAATTTCAAGAAGGAGCTATTGGACACACGGAAGCAAGTGCTGGAAAACACACAGAAGACTGAAGAATTGGAAGGGGGGTTGGCGGGGGTTAAGGGAGAGATTAAAAATGTTACTAAAGAGGTTGGGGAAACAAATGGGCATGTGTCTAGGATTGATATGGAAAGAATGACATATTTTTTGAGATTTCAGAACGTTCTTGAGGAATCTGGTGAATGCCTCCCTGATCTTATGAGCACAATTTTAGCAGACTATTTACAAAAATCTAAGGATGAGATCAGGGGGGACATTGACCTAGTCTACAGAATTAACTCAGCATATGCCAGGATAAATGAAGTGCCTAGAGAGATACATGTGAAATTTGTTAGAAGGTCAACCAGAGAGGAAATCCTGAAAGGGCAGAGAGGTAGTCCATTAATCTACCAACAAAAAGAGGTTGCTATCTTGAAGCAGATCCCTAGAAAGATTCGAGAAGCAAGGAGGAAATTTTCCTTCTTGTCTAAAATTTTATTTGATCATGGGATTTGGTTCAAGTGGGTGACACCCGAAGGGATGCTGGTGTTCTGGGAAGGAGGAAGAGTGAGGATTAAAACAGTTGCTGAGGCGGAAGCCTTTCTTAAAAAACATTCCTCTATCCTGGGGGAAGATCCAGGGGGACGGAGGGGGCCACGGCCCCACCTACTGGGGGCCTGGAAGAAGAAAAAGAAGATTCAATTGCCAAGAGACTTAGATCAAAAAAATAACTTTGCCTTGACTTTTCTTTTTGAACAATTTTGCATAATATTTGTATTTGGATTTTTTGTAAAGGACTGACAGTATTGAATTGAGAATTTAGATATATGTACACGCTTTCACTTTGTAGTTTGATGAAAAATGTTTTTCTTTTTATTGTTATTAATGTATTTTGAGGTCCCGGAAGAGCCGACGACCTCGACGTGAATGCTTTCAAAATTTCTTTGTATCCCTTACCCTATCCTACAGAAAAAATGTAAAACCAATAAAACTTTTTCAATATAAAGATGACATGCTAGCAATGTTCCAATATCTCAGGGGGTTGTTACAAAGAAGAGTGAGTCAAGCTATTCTCCAAAGCACCTGGAGGCAATGGATGGAAACTAATCAAGGAGAGAAACAACTTAGAACTAAGGAGAAATTTTGTCACAGTTAGAACAATTAATCAGTGGAACAACTTGCCTCCATAAGTTGTGGATGCTCCAACACTGGAAGTTTTTACAAAGAGGTTGGACAACCATTTTTCTGAAATTTCCTACTTGAGCCCGGGGTTGGACTAGAACACCGCAAGATCTTTTCCAACTCTGTTATTCTATTACTTTATTTATTTTAGATTTTTTAAAATCCCACCATTATTATTTTTATAAATAATTTATGATGGTGAACATACCTCATATGCCTTCCTCCTCCTATTTTCCCTGTTAAAAAAAACTCTGAAAAGTGAGTTGGGCTGAAAGAGAGTGAATTAAACCCTATCAAATTTATTTCTCCATATTCAATAATGGAGTTCATTGGTTTCTTGTTTTTGAAAGATAAATAACAATATAATACTGTGAATGTTTTCTTTTAATTCTTTATGTTTTTAAAATCTGTATGATGTCCTTCAAAACCAGATTTTTCCAGGTGTGGCTTCATAAACTTATTAACTCATTTAAACAAGGTGTTTTCAATATGATGTGCTCAACAGCCATTTGTGAACTAATTAATTTCAGCATCTGCATGATTCATGCTTCCTAGATCAGAAATAAGCAAATAACAAAATGCTATTAATTAATATATGTAACACTAATCATATTTCCATGAGTTTATTATGTGAATGAAAAAAAATTCTAAACTAAACACATAAGCTGAAAGCTAAAATTGCTGCAACAATTCTAGTTCAATGCAGTAGCAAAATTTATAACCAAAGACTGTTCCTGAACATTTAACATGTTTTAGGAAGATTAGCCTAATTGTATGTGATGTGTGAGTTTTGCAGCTGAACCTCCCATGTCACAGAGCATCCAACATTTGCAAATCACTACATTACATTCTTCTTGAGAGTGAGTTGAGCAGTATCTAAGTCTGACAATAAATTAAATAAATAAAATTTTCCTAGTATATATCTGTTCCCCTTTCAAATCATTCTTATGTTGCACTTGGATTGATGTTGAAAGTGATGAGGAACCAGTAATAAATTTAGCTGATATAAAGTTTCTTATCAAGAGCCGTGGTCGTGTAGTGGTTAGAATACAGTATTGCAGTCTAATTCTGCTTACTGCCAGTGGTTCAATTCTCACTGGCTGAAGGTTGACTCAGCCTTCCATCCTTCTGAGGTTAGTAAAATGAGAGGCCTGATTATTGGTGGCAAACCACTTAGAGAAGGGCTGAAAAGCACCGTGAAGCGATAGATAAGTCTAAGTGCTATTGCTATCATTGGTCACTAACATCTACATTCCCAGATTCCTCATACCTGTTTTGTTGTAATCTGCAGAAAATCCAGATCAAAAGTGTATCTAATCCAGCCTTCTGCTTCCCACATTGGTCAAACAAATGCATCTGGAAAGCTCACAAGCAGAGCAAGAAGTCAACGTCTCCTTTCTCCTCTGGATCATTGGCTCCTAAAACTCAGAAGCATGTTGTATCTGCACCAGAGTAAGCATAGAGCCATCAAGGCTGGTCCCCTCTGACACTCTTCACCTATCTGTGATTAATGGTTGATGCATCTTGTTTTGAGCCACTCTGAAGAACAGGAGAACAGAAATACAGATATTTTTAAGAAATGCAAAGGAGCAATTCTACATAAATAGAATGCCATAAACCATAATCCTGGCTTTAGATGTTATAGTAAGTTATCTCTGACTGGATTGTTTACCAACTTACAAAGCAGGAGCCAATGTTCTTCACCAGCAGGAATTTGTGGCTTGATGCAGCCTGGATTCCTATCCTTTTTTTTAATGTGCCAGTATGGCCATTGTCTTGTGGCATTTCTATTTAAATAACATAGCAGTAAATGTGTACTTTAAACAAAACAATAAGTTATTTACTTTCCATTCTCAAACCTAGTTTTACTCAGGGATGCAAATTACTCCTCTTAATCTATATTCATTATTGTTTGTTATCAATTTGGGTCTAGATTCCAGCAATTACATTCTCTTTAAAACATCCAGCAGAATATTGGTTCCACTAATCAATAGATCAGGGATGTCCAAACTTGGGAACTTTAAGACTTGTGGACTTCAACTCCCAGAATTCCCCAGCCAGCTATGCTGGCTGGGGAATTCTGGGAGTTGAAGTCCACAAGTCTTAAAGATCCCAAGTTTGGACATCCCTGCAATAGATGGTATGAATTCATATTTGCTTGTAACATTGCAAAAAGCCTCAAAAAATGGCCAAGAGTGTATACGAAAAGAGGTCAAGGGGCAAGCAATCTTTCTGGAACACTTTTTTAAGAATTGGCTTTCAAGAACCCCAGAAGCATAATGGTGGTATGGAGAGGTGTGGAGAGGTGTGGAGAGGTGTGGTATGAATGGAGAGGTGGGGGACAACTTTGTTCACCTCCTCCCTTTTTCACTGTGTTTTGTATAATTTAGAAACTGCTTTTCTACACCATACAAATGTAGAGGTTCAAATGTCAATAACAAAACTTGGAATGGAATGGAATCCCCTATAAATCAGGAAGCATAGATGCTACATGATCACATTAGCCAATTTTAGTACATAATACACTCTGTTTTGGACACAAAAAAGAGCAGAACGTAATGGGGAAAATCCCTTTCTGACAAAGATTTATTGAAATCTGCCTGCAGTCAGCAGACAATAGTGTCTTATACTAAGAAACAGTCTGATCTGAAAATAGATACAATCTTATCTGATCTGTGCAGGTCCTACATAATGTAAAAAATTGCATGTACAAGTAGCATTAAACATGTTTCAATACTCCGCAAGTGGAAAGAGATATTATGCTTAAACACTTATCTCCTCTCCCTGTGGTTTAACCTATCCTTTACTTTTCCATATTGAGTGGAAACTCCTCACCTAAAACATTATCTTAATATTCTGAGGACATCAGGCTGGCTACAGTTTTTTTGTTTTTTCAATCTTCCATTTCTAAACATCTTTCTTTTGTAGGATTTTCCACTTCAAGTCCAATTTAAAGAATAAGAGGACACAGTGGGAGGTTGAGTTGCCCATCAGGATTTAAAAATCAAAGAACAGATTGAGCAGGCATATTTACCTGGTCCCAATCTTCTGTACTTTGAAAAAAACATAGCGTGTTTCTATTTAAATATAAATTAGAATGAGAGTCTCAGTGTGTGAGAATTAAATTGTGTTCTACTCCTCCTGGAGTCACTGTGTGAGAGTTGGGTGGCTGTATAATTTGTTTAACAAATATATAAATAAAAACTTTATTTCTAATGGGTGTTCGGCAAAATTCCCTTCTCCTGTCCATCATTTTAAAATAATATCTAAGCAGCTAAAATAATTGTTAAGCCTACATATTAGGTAATCCTCTTTTCTTAAGATTTCACTTCTAACTACCTAAGTAAATGAAGCAGTAATATGTAGTATGTACTCACAGCTGTTTATATTAACAATACTTTAAAAACAGAGATAGTAAAAAACACGACACTTCTTATATCTCAAAACAGAGAATTTGACTATAGTTCCTCTTTTTACTGATCCGATCACAGTTAAATATGCTTCCTCTGTAACAATTTGATTGTATGGTAATAGAATGGAAAGAAATGTCATCTTCAAATATTGGAATATTCAGGTAATCAAAACACATGTGCCAGGCTTCTAAATGAAGCTCCCAGACGACAGAAGAAGAACAGAACAAGATCAAAGAACCAGGTCACTTATTTCCTAGATTAGCTAACCTTTAGTTTTTCCACTGATCTGAGTTGTATTCAAAGCTTCTTTTCCAGAATAAACACTCAACTTCACAGTCAAGAGACAAGAAAAATATTTCAGCTGGTTGAATGGAAGATATACCGGTACATTCAGAATTCAGGTAGAAGAAGATAAACTTTTACTAAAATGACAGTTCCTAGTCTCCTAACTCCTTTGGCCACACTTCAGAAGGAGTAAAAATTGCTTGGTAAATTTGCAACTATTCCTAAATACCTGCAACTGAATCTTTTCCTGTCAGCTGGTCTCTATTCGCTGATCATTTTTCCTTCCTTAGGCCGAGATAAAGGCCTGGTCTCTTGAACACTGTAAATTATATGCATACTGTTGAGAGCCATGCATATATGTAAATAAACAAAAGGGCCATGGTGATAAATCCAATGATAGCGCACATGCTTTGCATGCAGAAATTTCCTGGTTCAATACTTAGCTTCTTTAAATAGTTCTGAGAATAAAATATCTCTTCATATAGGCTCACTGGGTACAAGATTATCCACCGAGATACTTAATTTGAAAATGCCTATTCCTAAAACAACAAACAAACACCTTTCAAAAACTCATTCTGTACCTTGAACAGAGAAGCATTGACAACAACATACTCATTTCCTGATCATCTTGAGGCTAGATATGCCATGCAAATTGTGTTACTGTGACACTGCATGAAAATTATTTAGAACATATAACAGGAAGAAGATGCAGTACAGAGGCTATTAAGTAGCACTAATAGCGGGGACAAATGATATCACTGCTGACATTGGTCTTGGATGTTAAAGCCCTTGATGGCCTAAGTCAAGGGTGTCAAACTTGCATCATCATGGTGTCATCACATGATGTATCACAACTTTTTTCCCTTTCACTAAACCGGGCATGGACATAGCCAGCATGTGATGCATCCAGCCCATGGCTTGGCATTTTGACAGCCCTGGCCTAGGTTATTAGGAAGAACGCCATTTCTGTTTGTTTGTTTGTTTGTTTATCTATCTATCTATCTATCTATCTATCTATCTATCTATCTATCTATCTATCTATCTATCTATCTATCTATCTATCTATCTATCATCTATCTATCTATCTATCTATCTATCTATCTATCTATCTATCTATCTATCTATCTATCTATCTATCTATCTATCTATCTATCTATCTACCTACCTATCTATTTAGAATTTATTTACCACCCTATTCTTCGTGGTAGGACTCAGGGCGGTGCACAGAAAAGTTAAAAACCACAATACATACATATAATATAAAACAAAATTAAATAGTAAATTCTGTGCTAAAAAATTTAAAATTTAAAAATTTGCATGGTAACTTTTATATCTCTTCCAGCTCTAGGAATGAAGAGTGTCTAACATCCAAATGAAACACATAAAATAACAACAATCATTTTAACATAAACATAAGAGGAAAGAGCAAGCACACATATAAGGATTAAAAATGTTTCTCAGCTCTCAATTTTTAAGTGTTGTTTTTTTAAAGACAAGTCTTTGTCACTCTGGGAAAAGATTTGTGTAGTTGAGGGGACCCTTTGATTTTAGGAGGTAGCATAATGTACCAGGAATGGTCAGCTAGTAAAAAAAAAGTTTGCTTCCAGGTCCACTCATCCTGCTCTGTAGAAGACAGGAAATCCAGAGCATCTTCTTCAGGATTGGTTGAATGGGATAGCTAGAGTCTCTCTGGAGAAGACAGTCCCAGAGGGACTTTGATTCTAAGCATTGTAGGCTATTTTATATTCATTAGGTAGAGTACACATCACAATTCCTATTTGAGCAATAATAGACAGTTGAGAGTAGCTGCCATTTTAATTCCCACAATGCATCTGATGTAATAATACTAGGAAGAATTTATTGCAAGGTAAAACAGAAGTCCAAAGCTTCTCAGTACTGTCATCCTGCTTGCTATTTTTGCCAGATGTTGATTCTGGACCTGGATAGCTCAGAGAAGGAGTCCCGCAGAATATTGGAGCATTCTCCAAACCAAGATTTGGCTTGTAGATGGAGAGGAATAGAGATGATTAGGATTGTTTCAACTATTGAGGCAAACAATGTCTAAAGTAAGCTTTTTCTCAGCTGGTTCTGTTTGTTCTTGGCATCATGTCCCGTCAGTGGGATAATCTTATTTTTCTACTGAATTATTAGGTTATGAGTCACAGCTATAAACTCACCTTTTTGTGTACTGTTGACAAACAAAACAAAGAGGCAAGGAGAACTGACCGCACTTCAGGAATATTTACAGAGTTTCAACATGGATTCTACCAGTTTTGGTTGGTTTACTAATAAAAAATGAGCAAAACTAGATAATTTCAAATGTCTTCCTTATCTCTAAAGAACTAATTATATAGAATACCACTTTTAAAGTGACCACAATTATTTAAAAGTAAGTAATTCACAGCTTTTGAAATTTCATTTAAAGTTTTCCTCAAGCTGCCTGGTGGTTACTAAGTCAGATTCTTACATAATCACATTACTGACATAGCTCCAAATTTAACAACAAATATGAAAGGTCATGAGACTTATGACCTTGTGATATAGGATAACAGGGTAAAGAAGAATGTGACTTTTAAGACACACAGAAGTGGTGGTTTAGGTGTAATTTCTCAAGAAAAATATTTTTAAAATTAGATGTTGCTACTGGTCCCAGTACAAAACAGTGATAGGATCATATTTCCTGAAGAATGTTATTGCAACGTTCAACTGACTTGATATATCATTGAATTTAAATTTGGTGACATAAATCATCATATAAAAAATGAAGTTGTCTAGAATATCTGAGGGTATTAGATTGTGGAAAGCTGACCTCACCCCATTCCTAAGAGGTCTGTAAAGGAGGCGTACATAAGCACACCAGCGTGCCCCCGTCCTACTGTGCCCATTTATTTGTATTTATTTCTTTTGTTCATATCCATGTTTATATTTATACCTGCTATCTTGTACATGTTTGACAAACTAATAAATACAAATACAAATGTTTTTACTGTCCAACACTAATCCTCTGACTTTGGGAGACATTTTGTTCAGCTTTGTGGGATGATAGAGTTTAGTATAACTGTTTGCATGTCCCATAGAGAGAAATGCTGGAAGCATTTCAAGAGACAAGGACGTACATCTTAGCAATCCATTTGTTGATTCACTTCTAAGAGCAAAACATGTTGGGTTGGCCTTGGGCCATCCTTGTCAGGAGCAGCTGAGGAGGTATGAACAATGCTGTTTGTTAAGCTGAGTTATATTGCTGAGAAGGCTTTAAACGCTGAACCTCTAAGCAAGCAAGTTGGAACGGGAGCAAATATTATTTTTGAGTGATATGCTCAACAAAAACAATACAAATTAGATGTCACTAATTACAATTAGCATTGTTATCACATCAAGGATGAGAAGTCACATGATGAAACAGGTCTAGGCTTCAGTTTGTTACCATTTTTCCAGAAAATGAAAAATCTGTTCACTATTTTGTTGGCTGATCCATTCGATTCTTGGCTGCAAAACACTTTAATTAACATAAAGTAATCTTTAAAGCCTCTGGGTCTTGCAAGGACTTTACTAAAAATGATGAAATAAAACATGCTAGAACCTGCATTAAACTCCAAAACAATGTTAACTCATAAATGCCCCTCAAACAATGTCAACCTAGAAAGAATATTACTGACTTTTATTGATGAACAGATTAGGCAACAGGACTAATTAGGGCAAAATTCTCTCTGTGTGTGTTTGTGTGTCTGTATACATGCATACACATGAATGTAGGGATATAGGTTAGCTTGCCACATTCATTGGAATTCCGGCAGCTAAAATACCTAGCATAATTAAATGCCCTTAGATTGGAGAAGACAAGTATAAAGAATCAAAATATGTTTGCTCTTTCTCTTCCCAAATCACTTGTTTTCAACAAGGACTGTCACACTTAAAACTGGATAATAGTGACTAATATATGGAAAAGGATGGCGAGGCAAAAACTTTATCAAATTAAACTATACCTAGAAATAGGCAGCTTTGGACATTTTCTTGAAATTCACCATAATGAAAACTTTATTAAAATGATTTTTAGCCTTTAAAAGTCCAAAAACTCATAGGAGATGTCTGTAGGTCAGACTGGACTTTAGGTCACCAAAATTAAACTCTTAGGCTCATTTTCCCAGAGCAAAATAAACATTCAGGTAGGTCTTCATCCCAATTAGAAGTTTCTGAAATTGATACTCCCTACAAATAGGAAGTTACTTCCTACCCACTCTTTTTCTGTTTACCTGTTGTTAGTTGCAAAGTCATGTCCAACCCCTAGTGACCCCATGGACAACATTCCTCCAGCCCTTCCTGTCATCTACCATCTTCTGGAGTCCATTTAAGCTCATGCCTATCTGCTTCGGAGACTCCATCCACCACCTCATTCTCTATCGTCCCCCTCTTCTTTTGCCCTCACTCTTTCCCAGAATTAGGCTCTTCTCCTTGAGTCCTTCCTTCTCATTAGGTGGCCAAAGTATGGCCACCTAATGAGAAGGAAGTTTACCTAAAGAACCACAAAGTTTTGTTTACCTAAAGAACCACAAAGTTTCTTTTCTGAAACAATATAACAATTTTCCTCTTGAATGAAAGAAGGCAAGGAAAAACCTCCAGACATCTTTCTAGTCAACATAGTTAGAAAAAATGACACTAGATGCCTTTTCATTCACTGATGGCAGAAAAATGAAATCTACCATTGTGCAATTTGGATTCTAAAGCTTAGCACACCTATCTGTTAAACTAAATAAGGTTTTGTCATGAATTTCAGTAAGCAAATGGTAATGGTAGTGCACTGGAAAATGTACAGTATTTTAGTCCACAAGTTAGGAGAAAAACAATTCTTACCATGTGTGATAATAATAATAATAATAATAATAATAATAATAATAATAATAATAATAATAATAATAATAATAATAATAATAATAATAATAATAATAATAATTTATTTTTATATACCGCGTCCTCTCCCCAAGGGGACTCGGAGCGGTGTACAGGGAAAAATTAAAACACATAAAAATATACAAAAATAGATACAATAAATAAAAACAAATTAAATTAAATTGTCCCTGCACTAAAATCCCCATATTAAAACTAATATTCCCTAAACCCTAAAAAGGTAGAGACTAACCTAGGCCGGCCAAGCAGAAAAAGTATGTTTTTAATTTCTGACAGAAGGAGCGGAGGTCCGTGGTTGTTCTAATGTCGGGGGGAAGGTCGTTCCAGAGGGCTGGGCCCGCCACAGAGAAGGCCCTTCCCCTGGGCGTCGCCCGCTGACAAAGTCTAGTGGACGGCACCCGGAGAAGTCCCTGTCTGTGGGAACGAATCGGCCGGGAGGATGTATGGGGCAGGATCCGATCCCGCAGATAGCTAGGTCCCAAGCCATGGAGCCCTTTAAAGATGATAACTAACACCTTGAAGCGCACCCGAAAGACGACAGGCAGCCAGTGCAGCTCGCGCAACAGAGGTGTTATATGGGTGTACCTTGCGGTCCCCATTATTGCTCGCGCGGCTGCATTCTGGACCAGCTGAAGTCTTCGGGTGCACCTCAAGGGGAACCCCATGTAGAGAGAGTTACAATAGTCCAGTCGGGATGTCACGAGGGCATGAGTGACTGTGCAAAGGGCATCCCGATCCAATAGGGGCCGCAACTGGCGTACCAGGCGGAACTGGTAAAACGCCCTCCTGGCCACGGCTGTCACTTGATCTTCCATGGACAGCCGGGTATCCAGGAGAACACCCAAGTTGCACGCCCCATCCACAGGGGCAAGGTGTTCGCCCCCTATGGCCAGTGATGGAGTCAACTGATTGAATCGGGCGGCCGGAAACCACAGCCACTCGGTCTTGGTCGGGTTGAGCCTGAGTCTGTTACTTCCCATCCAGATCCGCACGGCTTCCAGGCACTGGCACATCACCGCTACGGCATCGTTGGGGTGGTTTGGGATAGATATATACAACTGCGTATCATCAGCGTAGAGGTGGTACTCTACCCCAAAACCACGGATGATCTCACCCAGCGGCTTCATATATGTGTTGAACAGGAGAGGTGAGAGGACCGACCCCTGAGGCACCCAACATGTGAGGGGTCTCGAGGTCGACCTCTGCTCTCCTGCCAACACAAATTGCAATCGACCAGAGAGGTAGGAGGAGAACCACCATAAAACGGTGCCTCCCACCCCCAACCCCCCCAGCCGATGCAATAGGATACCATGGTCGATGATATCAAAAGCCGCTGAGAGGTCTAATAGGACCAGGATGGAGGAGCAACCCCCATCTCTGGCCCTCCAGAGATCATCTACCAACGCGACCAATCCCGTCTCGGTGCTATGCCCGGGCCGAAAGCCGGACTGGCGCGGGTCTAGATAATCAACTTCCTCCAGGTGACGGGGAAACTGTTGTGCCACCACACTCTCTACAACCTTCGCCAAAAAGGGAAGGTTGGAGATGGGACGATAGTTGGCTAATAAAGCTGGGTCCAAAGAGGGCTTCTTCAGGAGGGGCCTCACCATAGCCTCTTTAAGGGAGGCAGGCAAGAAACCCTCGCTTAAAGAAGCGTTGACAACTTCTTGGAGCCAGCCTCGTGTCACCTCCCAGGATGCCAGTACAAGCCAGGAAGGACACGGGTCCAATAAACATGTGGTGGCTCGCAGTCGCCCATGTAACCTGTCCATATCCTTGGAAGTAACAGAGTCGAACTCCCCCCAACCAAGATCCGCCTCGTGGCCTCCCACTGGACCATCAATGGAGACTAACTCGTTATGGATCTGAGCGATTTTCTCCTGCAGATAAATCCCAAATTCCTCTGCTCTACCCTGTAATGGGGCTTCCCGCACCCTCTGTTGAAGGAGGGAACGGGTCACCCTAAACAGGGTGGCAGGGCAGTTATCTGCGGATGCTATGAGAGTGGCACAATAATGGCGTTTGGCCACTCTCAGCGCCACAATGTAAGTCCGTAAATGGGCTCTTACCTGTGTTCGGTCGGATTCAGATCGAGTAGACCTCCATCTTCTCTCTAGGCATCTCTTGTGGCGCTTCATCACCCTTAGCTCCTCGGTAAACCAAGGAGCCAGGGTTGCTCGCTGCCGCAAGAGAGGCCACAAGGGCGCGACCCGATCCAAGGCTCCCGTGGTCGCAGTATTCCATGCGGCCACGAGGTCCTCCATCGGGGCGCGGGTCAGGGGTACAGGAAGTGGCCCAAGCGCCGCCTGGAACCCATCGGGGTCCATCAGGCGCCTGGGGCGGAACCAAATAGATGACTCAGGTTCCGCCTCCCCGCGGTGGGGGGTAGCGGTTGGAAAGTCGAGCCCGAGAAGTGAGTGGTCTGACCATGACAAGGGCGTGATGACTATATCCCCTATACCCAGATCACTCTTCCATTGGCCTTAGACAAAGATGAGATCCGGTGTATGTCCACCCTCGTGGGTGGGGCTTTGAATTAATTGGGTCAGGTCCATGGCCGTCATGGAAGCCATGAACTCCCGAGCTACCCCGGATGATTCGCCTGCCGATGGCAGATTAAAGTCCCCCATGACTAAAAGTCTGGGGGTCTCAACTGCCATCGTAGCGATCACCTCGAGGAGCTCGGGCAGGGCTGCTGTTACATAGCGGGGAGCCAGGTATACAACCAGCAAGCCCAACTGCCTCCCTAGGCCCCACTTCACACAGAAGGACTCACAACCGGTGGTCTGTGGCACAATGGTCTCTCTCGGCTCCAGACCTTCCCTAATAATAACCGCTACCCCACCACCTCTGCCTAGGGCCTGGGGCTGATGAAAAGCGCGGTAACCTGGTGGGCACATTTCAACGAGGGGGAGTCCTCCCTCGTGGCCCAACCAGGTCTCCGCAATTCCTACCAGGTCCGGCTCCCCCTCTGACACAAGGTCATGGATGAGGGGGGCTTTGTTGACCATGGACCTGGCGTTGCAAAACATCAGCTGCAGGCCCTGGCTCTGTACTCCCTGACCACCTAGCCTGCGGGAGTTGTGGCACTTGACCGTTTGTAACCATCGGCCTCATGCCCCCAACCGGGAGGATGGAACTTGTCTCCCATCAGATCTGCCTCTCCCTGCCACCCTCTCGATGGGTAGGCCCTCCATGGAAACAACCCATGTATCCCCCCTCTTAGCGGAATCATCCGCCTCCTTCCGTAGTCTGCTGGCTCGGCCCATTCCCTTCTTGCTAGTCTTAACCTGTCTATACCCTCTCCCCTCCCTGGTACCCCCTAAAATAGACAACACATTTCTTACTAAAAAAACCCTGAGGCCGCGCTTCGCCCACCTCTCCGGATTAATAAATCCCTCATCAAGGCGGGCCCTCGTTAAAGAGGAGGGCCAGACCTGCGAGAGCGGGGACTCTCGCAGTAGCATAAGGTCTGCCTTAGAATACATAATTATAATTATACTATATAAATATAAATATATAAATACATAGACACATAAGTATATCAATATATAAATACATAAATATATAAATATATAGATATATAAATACAATACAAATATAAATATAAGATATAAAATGGGTCGTATAGCTGATTATAGGGAGCATCGTTGGCAATTTAAATAGTAAAATAGATGTTAAAAATGATAAATAAATAAATTCACATGCTCAATGAGATATAGTCCGGCTTTGATCTTAAAATTCATCGCAGGTGTTAAAATAGTCTGTCCGGGTGGGGTAACATGGGTGTAATTTGGGGAATAGTTGGGGGGGGGGGAGTGGGCAGTCTCTGGAGCCCAGATTTTGAAAGGGCTCTTCTGGCCTTGCGTCCTCTCAGAAAAGACCAGGCCAGGACGCTCTTCCTGCTCCTGGCCAGACCCGGATAAAAGTTCTTATAGGCCTCGACCATACTGTTGTTAAAAAATCTCAAGGTCCTTCCGGCCACCTGGACTCATCTCTTCCTGGAGACCTCGGGCCGACAGCTCTTCCATCTCCCAGGCCCGGCCTCCCCACAACGGGGGAGTTAGCCCCCATTGATGGCCCAGTGGGATGCCACGAGACAGATCTTGTTTGGGAGGAGTTTGACTCCGTTGCTTCCGAGGATATGGACAGGTTACGTGGGCGACTGCGAGCCACCACATGTTTATTGGACCCGTGTCCCTCCTGGCTTGTACTGGCATCGTGGGAGGTGACACGAGGCTGGCTCCAAGAGGTTGTCAACGCATCCTTAAGTGAGGGTTCCTTGCCTGCCTCCCTTAAAGAGGCTATGGTGAGGCCCCTCCTGAAGAAGCCCTCTTTGGATCCAGCTCTTTTAACCAACTATCGTCCAGTCTCCAACCTTCCCTTCTTGGCGAAGGTTGTTGAGAGTGTGGTGGCACAACAGTTTCCCCGTCACCTGGAGGAAGTTGATTATCTAGACCCGCGCCAGTCCGGCTTTCGGCCCGGGCATAGCACCGAGACGGCATTGGTCGCGTTGGTCGATGATCTCTGGAGGGCCAGAGATGGGGGTTGTTCCTCCATCCTGGTCCTATTAGACCTCTCGGCGGCTTCTGATATCATCGACCATGGTATCCTATTGCATCAGCTGGGGGGGTTGGGGGTGGGAGGCACCGTTTTACGGTGGTTCTCCTCCTACCTCTCTGGCCGATCGCAATTTGTATTGACAGGAGAGCAGAGGTCGACCCCGAGACCCCTCACATGTGGGGTGCCTCAGGGGTCGGTCCTCTCGCCTCTCCTGTTTAACACATATATGAAGCCGCTGGGTGAGATCATCCGTGGTTTTGGGGTAGAGTACCATCTCTACGCTGATGATACTCAGCTGTATATATCTACCCCAAACCACCCCAACGATGCCGTAGCGGTGATGTGCCAGTGCCTGGAAGCCGTACGGATCTGGATGGGAAGAAACGGACTCAAGCTCAACCCGACCAAGACCGAGTGGCTGTGGTTTCTGGCTGCCCGATTCAACCAGTTGACTCCATCGCTGGCCATTGGGGGCGAACATCTTGCCCCAGTGGATGGGGCGCGCAACTTGGGTGTCCTCCTGGATGCCCGGCTGTCCATGGAAGATCAAGTGACAGCCGTGGCCAGGAGGGCGTTTTACCAGGTTCGCCTGGTTCGCCAGTTGCGCCCCCTATTGGATCGGGACGCCCTTCGCACAGTCACTCATGCTCTCGTGACATCCCGACTGGACTATTGTAACTCTCTCTACATGGGGCTCCCCTTGAGGTGCACCCGAAGACTTCAGCTGGTCCAGAATGCAGCCGCGCGAGCAATAATGGGTACCGCAAGGTATACCCATGTAACACCGCTCTTGCGCGAGCTGCACTGGCTACCTGTCGTCTTTCAGGTGCGCTTCAAGGTGTTAGTTCTCATCTTTAAAGCGCTCCATGGCTCGGGACCTAGCTATCTGCGGGATCGGATTCTGCCTCATACATCCTCCCGGCCGATTCGCTCCCACAGAGAGGGACTTCTCCGGGTGCCATCCACTAGACTTTGTCAGCGGGCGACGCCCAGGGGAAGGGCCTTCTCTGTGGCGGGCCCAGCCCTCTGGAACGACCTTCCCCCCGACATTAGAACAACTACGGACCTCCGCTCCTTCCGTCAGAAATTAAAAACTCATTTTTTCTGCTTGGCCAGCCTAGGTTAGTCTCTACCCAGGGATTAGGGATTGTTAATTTTAAATGGGAATTTTAGTGCAGGGATAGTTAAATTTAATTTGTTTTTAATGTATTTATGTATATTTTTATGCTGTTTTAATTTTCTCCCTGTACACCGCTCCGAGTCCCCTAGGGGAGAGGACGCGGTTATACAAATAAATATTCTAAATAAATATTCTATTCTAACCAGCGAAGCCCCCGGTCCGGCCCAAACCGGCCCATCCAGAGGCTCCAGTGGCTGGACGATGACACGGCCACATTGTTAAAATCTTCCAGCCATTCTTTCCGCCGCCCCAAAAGAGAGTCTCACCTCCTCCTAGAAGCCTCGGGCCGGCCGCTCTTCTCCCGGCCCGGCCTGGCCCGATCCGGCCTCTCCTCCATTTCCAAGCCTCCCCGATAGCCGTAGCTCAATGGATCATCCCAGCTCAGTAAACGCAGCTCCACAGATCGTCCCAATGCCGCTCCAGCCCCGGCCACCACATCCTCCTGGCCTCCAGCTCGAAATCCGGCTTAGAATCGGCATTTGCATCGGCCTCCTTCTCCTCAGGCCGGCGTTCCGGCCGCCATGTTCCAGCTGCCATCCACACCCGGCGTCCTCAGCGATATCTCCGCCGCTATCTTATCCCAGGGGACCGTCCAGGTCTCGATCTACTACTAGGGTAAGCAGCTCACTGGGCCCGGCCCTTGAGAGTGGATAACAGGCCGGGCAGCATGTTTTTTCAAGCCAACGAGCTCCGGGACCCAACGGAGCTCAGAGGCAGACCGCCATCTTCACACATGCGCAGAACTCAGAACAACGTGATACAAAACATATTGTGAGAGAGAATGTCTATATGCTTTAAGCAAAGGGTTATGCATCATTTTGTAGCCCTGCAATATCTACAATTTTGTATAATTAAAATCAAATAGCCAGGTGTTTTAATGCATCACCACTAATGTTATGTACAGAGGATACATGAGCCAGAGTGCTTCTGCTCACTCACATTTCAAAATCTCCTTTGCATGTGAGTTGCCACACAACTATTTGTAGTTTAACAATTCATTGAGTCAGTGTACTACCAAGGTTTGAATAAGCTTTTACAGTGAGAAAATTGCAAAACACCTAGAAGATAATCACACCAATCAGTTTTACATTGATGTGTTGCATTGCATTGCGTTGCGTTGCGTTGCGTTGCGTTGCGTTGCATTGCTTTGCACTGCACTGTATCTTTCACTGTACCTTAACCTTTCCGGCTTTGTGGGTCAGTGGGAGGGAGAGGGGATAATTCCACGTGAGTGATGGGCAAATGCGCACACATGTGCAACTCCCTTTGCACAAGCAATGGGATTACATACAGCCGCTCACGCAAAAGGAGCATGCATATACACTTTTGGCCACTCTTCACGCAACGGGATGCACATGTGTGCTCACGCGCCACTTCCATAGTCCAATTCTGAACGGCTCAAGGCCTGGTAGTGGGCTGTATCCAGGGGATTGAGGAGTTGTATTTGTATTTGTATTTGTATTTGTATTTGTATTTCCTCAACAATTTATTGGGGAAAATTCATTTAACAAATGTCTCACTTAGCAAGAAAAATGTTGGGCTCATTTGTGGTCATAAATTGAGGACTACCTGTATTACATTGTATTAATTCAATGCATGGGTCATCTGACTCTGGGTTGCTTACAACATGTGCCAATAAAAAGAAAATATTACAGCGATTATATACCACAAACAACCAGAAGGATACCGTGTTTCCCTGAAAATAAGACAGTGTCTTATTTTCCTTTAAAACCTAAAATAAGTGCTTGGCCTTATTTTGCAGGAGGTCTTATTATTTTTGAGCTGCAGGAAGTGGTGAGCGTGGCTGCTGTTGTGTTGCAATATTTTCGGGGAGGGCTTATTTTCAGGGGACGGATTATTTTAGTGCATGCACTCAAAAGCCAGATTGGGCTGATTATTTGGGAAGGTCTTATTTTCAGAGAAACAGGGTAGATCCATGCCTTCAAAACAAATATCCCATAAGGAGTTCACCAACCCCTAGAGCCATGGCCCAGAGCAAGTTTTAATGGCTGGTTTAAATAGGGTCATGGTGGGGGCAGTATGACTCTTGGAGGAGGGGAATATTGTTCCGGGGGGGGGGGGAAAGGTCCTGCAATAGAAAAGGCCCATATGACTCTGCCCCATATTATAGAATGAGTGTGTATATATAAAAGAGGCACAACTAGTCCTGGAGATTACAAACAGAAGATAATGTTCAATCCCCATAACATTCTTTGGCTAAGGCAAAGTAAAGGCATAATAGACGACTTATCTGAAAATACCCCAAGTCTGTTTATTTATTAGAGTCATGCACCACTTTTTATTCAAATGCACAAATTAGGAGAAACAGCACTTCCTTCTCCCATTCTTTTTCTACCTGTGAGAGTGCTTGGGTTGAGAGAAAATGATTGGCAGAAAATCAGCCAGTGCTTAGCTGAAGATCTGGGCCCAACACTTTTAATTGCTGCACTATGCTTGTTGAGGCTTTTTACAGATTTTATTTCCTCTTGCCCTAAGCTAACATCTAAAAATGTAGAACTCAAACATGCCATTAAAATTGTAATTTCCTCCCTGACATAAATAGCAATATTTAGAATGGAACTCTCTAGGAAAGGGGATGCATTTTAACAGTAAAAAGAATCAAGTTTAACTTACTTTGTATAAATGCCAGTGATTCCTCTTTTCCACTATGTCTCTTACATGAAGGGGAAAAAAGAAACATCATTAACAATCACATACTTAACATTCTATAACTCAAATGTCCAATGTTGTGAAACCATCATGAGTTACTGTATATACAAATAGCTTGCTTTCTGCTGGAAGACACATACAGAAAAGATTTGCATTTCTGGAAAACTAAAGAGTTTATTATGCTGTATGATTTCTCAGATGACTCTAATGCAGTGCTTCTTAACCTTGGCCACTTTCAGATATGTGGACTTCAACTTCCAGGCTGGCTAAGGCATGCTGAAGAATTCTGGGAGTTGAAGTCCACACATCTGCAAATGGCCAAGGTTGAGATTTCAGTAGGTAAGATAGTAGCATGTCCCATAATGAGAACATTGCAGGCAGCAGGGGCAAGTTTAATCATGTTTTCCCTTTGCTTTGTTTTTGGATGCTGTGTGTGTGTGTGTGCGCGCGTGTGTGTGTGTGACATAGTTAATGACATGTTTACTTATTCTGAAATATTGTGTGCACCAGTTTTATTTCTAAATTAAATATAGTAAGATATTTCCCTATCTCTGTTTGGTGCTTTGCCATTGAATTTCAGTCGCAGAAATATTTATTTAAATTTAGATTTCTAAGACCATCTAAGAACTCAATCAACAGTGGCTTTCATCTAACCAAGACTTACAGCAATTAGAAATAAAAATTACAATGTTATAATGGAAGAATCAGCACAAGACAGTAAATATCAAGACAAATTTAAAATCAGTATCATGAAAATCAAAACAGAATTTGATTAACAAATTATTCCAACAAGCCGGCCTAGGATAGCCCCCATTTCTGACTTTTTAAGAAAATAATTTATAATTGGCAAGGGTTTTAACATTGGGTTTTAGCACGGGTTTATTAATTTAATACATTTTAATAGATATTTATTGTATTTTGTGTTTTTAAATAATGCCTGTGCGCTGCCCTGGGTCCTAACAAGGAGAAGGGCGGGGTATAAATTTAATAAAATAAATAAATAAATAAACAATTAAAAGTTCAATGAAAGGTGAGATTTTCCCAATTTCCTAACTATCGGGAAAATAGAGGCCGATGCACCTCCTTGGGCCGTGCCCTTCAGAATAATGTTCCCCCCGTCTATCTTTAGAAAGATATTAAAAATCTGTTTTTTTCTCCTCAGGCTTTGGGTCTGAGAGTGGTATGACTTGTTGGATGGCTTACCCCCCCCTCCAGCCCTTCATGTGTTTGCATGTTTGCATGTTGTTCTGGATTGTTGTTCTCTTATGCAGTTTTTATTAGCTTGTAATTATTATTGGTTATGTATGCCTCCCTTAGTCATTTGTTTATAGGATTATTCATTTGTTTATAGGATTATTCATTTAGGAGGCTAAATGAATAATCCTATAAACAAATAAATAAATTCCATAGTCTGAGGAAGGCCTTCCTGTATCTTCAGAGTAGATGATGACCTTCCCCCCCCCCCCAATTTATACCCCGCCCTTCTCCTAGAAAAGGACCCAGGGTGGCGCACAGGCAATTTAAACAGTACATATATATATAAATACCCATATTAAAAAACTATTAAATAATGATCCCGTGCTAAAACCCATTTTAAAACCTCTAATTAAAATTTACAGTGTTAAAACTCAGTGCCGGGGGTTATACTAGGCCGGCTTGTTGGAACAAAAGTGTTTTAAGGCGCTGGCGGAACAGGCGGAGGTCCGAGATGGTGCGTAGTTCGGGGGGCAGGTTGTTCCAGAGGGTGGGGCCCGCCACAGAGAAGGCTCTTCCCCTGGGTGTTACCAACCGGCATTGCCCGGCCGATGGCACCCGGAGAAGGCCCTCTCTGTGGGAGCAGAGGTTTGGCAGGGTTTCTCCAATTTATCTTGGGGAAAGAGGCTGGACTGTTAAAAGTAGATATCAAAATGGCTTATAGGTCATGGATTATTCATGCTTGGTCTAATGGAGGAATAAGGCTTTGGCTACAACCTACAGTATCTGACTGGAAGAAGGAACAACCCAGCAATGGGTAAATTGGTCGCAGGATTCCATACATGGAGCAAAATGTATTAATCCAGCTATTTACTCTCCTTCTTTACCAGTAAGAATGAGAACATTGTTTCAATCTCTGTTTAATAACACCTATTCCTATTTTCCAAAATGTATTAATCCAGCTATTTACTCTCCTTCTTTACCAGTAAGAATGAGAACATTGTTTCATTCTCTGTTTAATAACACCTATTCCTATTTTCCAAAGTAATTTTTAAAATTTTTGTCATTCACATTTCATTTTGTTGCTCCTTTTGCATCCTTCCTTTAATCATTCTATTTCACCATTTCTTTGATATTAGTGTAACTCTTGTTCTGCAGCAAGTTGCCAGACCTATTCTCGAATACAGCTCGTCTGCCTGGCATCCACACTGTATATCAGACTTTAATATGATCAAGTAGGTCCAGAGGTATTTCACGAGAAGAGTACTCCACTCCTTTGCTCTCAATAGAATCCCTTATGCCACCAGGCTCGAAATTTTGGGCTTGGACAATCTGGAACTACGCCGCCTGCAGTCAGACCTTAGTACTCAAAATTGTCTGCTACAATGTCCTACCTGTCAATGACTACTTCAACTTCAACCACAATAATACACGGGCAAACAATCAATACAAACTCAAGTTAAACCGCTCCAAACTCGATTGCAGAAAATATGACTTCAGCAGCAGTGTGGTCAATGCTTGGAATGCTCCACCTGACTCTGTTGTTACATCCTCAAACCCTCACAGCTTCAACCATAAACTGTCTACCATGGACCTCAATCCATTCCTAAGAGGTCCGTAAAGGGAGTGTGCATAAGGGCACCAGCGTGCCTACCGTTCCTGTCCTACTGTCCCCATTTATTTGTATTTATTTCCTTTGTTCATGTCCATGTTCATACTTATACCTGCTATCTTGCACATGTTTGACAAACTAATAAATAATAATAAATAATAAAAGTTGTCCCATGGTGTGTTGGACAACTTGCCACAGCCAACACACCATGGGACAACTTGCCACAGCCAACACGCCATGGGATAACTTGCCACAGCCAGTTGACTGCAGTGAGTTGGCCATGGCAAGTTGGCCGTGGTGAATGATGTAATTTATTTATGGAATGGCTGTGCAACTTCTTTAACATGTATGTGAAGATAATTGGAAAAATGCTGCTGCTATTTCCCTACATAAAATTCTAGGTAACAGGAATGAGGCTAGGAGCTGTGGTGGTGCATTGGTTAGAATGCAGTATTGCAGCCTACTTCTGCTGACTAACAGAAGTTTGATCCTGGCATGCTCAAGGTTGACTCAGCTTTCCATCCTTCTGAAGTCAGTAAAATGAGGACCCAGATTGTTGGGGGCAATATGCTGACATTGTATACTGCATAGAGTGGGCTGTAAAGCACTGTGAAGCGCTATACAAATCTGCTATTTCTATGAACAAGAATGGTGTACAACAGAATTCTGATTCAATGGGTATGAGAGAGGAAAATTATCAAAATTTCAGAACCACAGAATTACTTTATGCTGGATTGGAAATAGGCAGAGAAGATTTTTGCTGCTCAGCAGGACACTGAAGAATGTATGAATGTGACAAATGAAAAATGTTACAGATTTGTTGATTGTCACATACTTTCTCATTTTTGACTCTTATAATAAAGTCAATAGGTTTGAATTATGAAATATTTTGTATGTATATGGAGTTGAAGCTTAGTTGCTGAATACAATAACAGTATTTGATGAATTAAATCATGCATGCTTAGGGAATGGTTCAGTATTGAGCTGGTAATTAACAAGAATGTGTAATGACCTCTTTACTGTTTAATGTAGAGAAATATATAAGGAATGATTATGATGACACTCGAGATGTTATTCACAGGGATGTGTGCATGTATGCAGATAATGTTATTGGCTTGAAACCAAATAATTTGCAACAAATGTTAGATACCGTATTTTTCGGAGTATAAGATGCACTTTTTTCCTCTAAAAAGAGGCTGAAAATCTGGGTGCATCTTATACATCGAATACAGCATTTTTTGCCTCCTGAAACCTCGCCCCTTCACCAAAATGGCCACGCGTATACCCTTATGGAGGCTTCCAGAGAGCTCCTGGGGGCTGGGGAGGGCAGAAATGAGCAAAAAACAGGGTGTTTTTGCCCCCCAGCCCCCAGCAGCACTCTATAAGCCTCCATAAGGCTATGCAGGCAATTTCTTTACCAAAAAATGGCTCACTTTCATGAAAGAAACAGGCCATTTTTCCTCACTTTGCCCCCCCCCCCAGGAGCACGCTACAACCCCCCCCAAGGCTATTCATGCCTTTTATTTGAAAAAAAGGGCCCATTTTGGTGAAAAATGGGCTGTTTGGAGGAGGTTTTCACAGTGCAAAAAGGGTTTTTCCCCCTATTGAAGAGCTGTTTAGTTAGAGTGATTGATGACAATTACGTTGGTCAAGTACTGTGCCTGCAGAAACAAAGATTTGTTCCAAAGGTGGTCAGTGATTTCCTTCTCCAGCACATGGGTAAATACACCTGGAAACATCTATCTACCTACCTACTCTCTCTCTCTACCTATCTACTGTATTTCTCTCTCTCTCTCTCTCCCTCTCTCCCTTCCTCTACCTACCTATCTACACATTATCTCTTCCTACCTATCTACTGTATTTCTCTCCTCCCTCTATATACTTACCTACCTACTCTCTCTCTCCCTCCCTATCTACTGTATTTCTCTATCTCTCTCTATTTCTCTCTCTCTAGCCCTCTACCTACTTACCTACCTACTACTTTCCAATCGCTACACCCCACCGCGGGGAGGTGGAACCTGAGTCACCTATTTGGTTCCGCTCCAGGCACCTGATGGACCCTGATAGGTTCCAGACGGCGCTTGGGCCACTTCCTGTATCCCTGACCCGCGCCCCGATAGAGGACCTCGTGGCCGCATGGAATACTGTGGCCACAGGAGCCTTGGATCGGGTCACGCCCTTGCGGCCTCTCTTGCGGCGGCGATCCACCCTGGCTCCTTGGTTCACCGAAAAGCTAAGGATGATGAAACGCCACAAGAGATGCCTAGAGAGGAGATGGAGATCTTCTCGGTCTGAATCTGACCGAACACAGGTGAGAGCCCATTTACGGACTTACCTTGTGGCGCTGAGAGTGGCCAAACGTCATCATTGTGCCACTCTCATCGCATCCGCAGATAACCGCCCTGCCGCCCTGTTTAGGGTGACCCACTCCCTCCTTCAACAGAGGGTGCGGGAAACCCCATTACAGGGTAGAGCAGAGGAATTTGGGATTTATCTGCAGGATAAAATCGCTCAGATTCAGAGCGAGTTGATCTCCATCGATGGCCCAGTGGGATGTCCCGAGGCAGGTCTTGAGACAGTTTTGTGGGAAGAGTTTGACTCTGTTACTTCCGAAGATATGGACAGGTTACGTGGGCGACTGCGAGCCACCACATGTTTATTGGACCCATGTCCCTCCTGGCTTGTACTGGCATCCTGGGAGTTTACACGGGGCTGGCTCCAGGAGGTTGTCAACGCTTCTCTGAGTGAGGGTTTCTTGCCTGCCTCCCTTAAAGAGGCCATGGTGAGGCCCCTCCTGAAGAAGCCCTCTCTGGACCCAGCATTATTGGTTAATTACCGTCCGGTCTCCAACCTTCACTTTCTGGCGAAGGTTGTAGAGAGTGTGGTGGCACAACAGTTTCCCCATCACCTGGAGGAAGTTGATTATCTGGACCCGCGCCAGTCCGGCTTCCGGCCCGGGCATAGCACCGAGACGGCATTGGTCGCGTTGGTAGATGATCTCTGGAGGGCCAGAGATGGGGGTTGTTCCTCCATCCTGGTCCTATTAGACCTCTCAGGGGCTTTTGATACCATCAACCATGGTATCCTATTGCATCGGCTGGAGGGGCTGGGGGTGAGGGGCACCGTACTACGGTGGTTCTCCTCCTACCTCTCCGGTCGATCGCAATTTGTGTTGGCAGAGGTCGACCTCGAGACCCCTCACTTGTGGGATGCCTCAGGGGTCGGTCCTCTCGCCTCTCCTGTTCAACACATACATGAAGCCGCTGGGTGAGATCATCCATGGTTTTGGGGTAGAGTACCACCTCTACGCTGACGATACGCAGGTGTATATATCTACCCCAAACCACCCCAATGATGCCGTAGCGGTGATGTGCCAGTGCCTTGAAGCCGTGCGGGCCTGGATGGGAAGTAACAGACTCAGACTCAACCCGTCCAAGACCGAGTGGCTGTGGTTTCCGGCATCCCGGTACAACCAGTTGACTCCATCACTGGCCATAGGGGACGAACACCTTACCCCTGTGGAGGGGGCACGCAACTTGGGCGTCCTCCTGGATACCCGGCTGTCCATGGAAGATCAAGTGACAGCCGTGGCCAGGAGGGCGTTTTACCAGGTTCGCCTGGTACGCCAGTTGTGTCCCCTATTGGATCGGGATGCCCTTTGCACAGTCACTCATGCCCTCGTGACATCCTGACTGGACTACTGTAATTCTCTCTACATGGGGCTCCCCTTGAGGTGCACCTGAAGACTTCAGCTTGCGGCGCGAGCAATAATGGGAACCTCTAGGTTTACCCACATAACACCGCTCTTGCGCGAGCTGCATTGGCTGCCTGTTGTCTTTCGGGTGCGCTTCAAGGTGTTAGTTACCATCTTTAAAGCGCTCCATGGCTCGGGACCTAGTTATCTGCGGGATTGGATCCTGCCCCATACATCCCTGCGGCCGATTCGCTCCCACAGAGAGGGGCTTCTCCGGGTGCCGTCCACTAGGCTATGCCAGCGGGTGACGCCCAGGGGAAGGGCCTTCTCTGTGGCGGGCCCAGCCCTCTGGAACGACCTTCCCCCCGAAATTAGAACAACCACGGACCTCCGCTCCTTCCGTCAAAAATTGAAAACACACTTTTTCTGCTTGGCCGGCCTAGGTTAGTCTTCCGTCTTTTGATAGGGTTTTAGGGGTTTTTAGTGTAATTTAATTTAGGGGATTTTAGCGCAGGGACAATTGTTTAATTCGTATTTTAACTATTTATCTTTCTATGTATTTTATATTGGTTTTTTATTCCCTGTGCACCGCTCCGAGTCCCTTTGGGGAGAGGAAGCGGTATACAAATAAAATTTATTATTATTATTATTACCTATCTACACTCACTCTCTCCCTCCCTCCCTACTTACTGTATTTCTCTTTCTCTCCTCTCTATCTACCTATATACCTATCTATCTACTCTCTCTCTCCCCCTACCTATCTACCGTATTTCTCTCTCTCTTTCTATTTCTCTCTCTCTATCCCTTTATCTACCTACCTACCTAACTACACACTCTCTCTCCCTTCCTATCTACCTACTGTATTTCTCTCTCTCTCCCCCTCTCCCTACCTACATACTTTTTTAAAAATTTGCCTCTTCAAAACCTGGGTGCGTCTTATATTCCAGTGTGTCTTATACTCCAAAAAATACGGTATATTGAATAATTTAAAAAGGCTTATGGGTCTTAACATTAATAGAGTGAAGAATAGTAAATGCTATCCAAATAGCAAAACATTAGAGCAAGTAGAGAAATTTGTATTATTTGGTAGAATGTTTATGAAAGATTGGGAAGTTGATACAAAAAGTTTAAGATGTGCAAAAGGCCGTGTATAAGAATGTACTCATTTATATATGGAAATGTCAGTTGGTTGTAACAGGAAGACATCAACTAAATTATTATTAGACATAAACTAATTATTATGGGAATAGGGTATTTAAGAAGTGATGAAGAAGAAGTGGTATTGAATTAACGTGGGCTGAAAAATGAGTCACCAAAGGAAAGGAGTGTATTGAGGTAATTTGGTCATGGAGGGTGGATGAATGAAGAATGAATTTCAACACAAAGGTCTAAATGGTTAAGGTGGAGGAGGAGTCTAGGGGAGTTGTACCTGGAAGAATTGATGAGATCTTCAGAAAGAGGTATTATAAAATGACGCAGGAGCAAGTAGAAGAATGGAAAAATAAAACAAATAAGGAGGAATCAAAATTGACACATCCATGCATTATTTTTGCAAGATACCTCTACTTTCAGAGAAAACTAACCTTTGTATTATTGTGAGTAGTTTTGACTTCCCCCTCCTGCTGCAGGAATCTCTTTTGTGACCTTCATGGAAAATGCTGACCAAATGGCGCAAAGACCAAAGAGATATAGAATGATCAACTTAGGTTACCAAACCAAGGAAAAGAGGTGTTAAAAATGGGTAAGGCGGAGAGTTTATCAACTGGTCACAAATAAATAGCTTTCAAAAGGTGTCCTATCAGCCAGCTATATCAGCAAACAATTACAGATAGTAAACATCTACATGAGTTGGCAGCAAACATTGCAAATATCTATTTTCTGATGTTAGGCTTGTTACCTTTTGCTAAGTTGGGTTTTGTTGGTCTGTATAGTCATGTGCAGATCACACTTTAGGGTACTATGTGCCATAGGATGATACAATGACTCGACTTAGGCCTGTTAAGGAAATACCTAAAATGCAAACCTAAGGAAATGTAATCTATAGATATTACGATTTGAACATGAATAGATAGTCTTGTGGATTTGGGATTTCCCCCCCTCATGTTCAAAATATAATTTCAAAAAACAAATATAAGAAAAAGGAAAAAGCACACATCAATTATCTAGTACATCGAAAGCCCAATATAATGTATTAATTATTATATTTCTTCTTCCTCCTTCTTTAGAATTTAAGTATGCCTTTCTGTTTTGGGATGACCTCATGACTCAGGAGAGGTACTGCCAATGGAAGAGGAGGGAAGGCTATTTTGGTTAATGTCAGCTTAACATGTAGTCTCCCACAGTATAAAAATCTACTGCAAAGGATTGAATAGCACTCCAATAACTACGTAGAAGGGCTCCAAAGAGAAATGAGAATTACATTTTATGCTCCACTATTAAAGTCTGTTTCACTATTAACATCTTGACAGAAGATAAAATATTAAATTCAACCTACAATCATCATCATCATCATCGTCGTCATCGTTGTACCATTTTTATGTTATATGTTTAAGGCACCACAAAAATGATTTGATGGAACACAAGAATCACATAGTATCATGTAACTATAATTAGGAAAGAGCAGAATAAAAGGGCAGACAGGACCATTTTGCCAGGTAAGACGTGGCAGTAGTTATTGTGGGAATACTAAGGATTCCAAATATCCCTATCTATATATCTGAATCTGTATCTTGATGTCCCATTCAACTTTGAAGCCCCTATCTACTTAGAGTTTGAGATTCAGAAACGTGTTTTACAAGGAAGTCAGCATGGCATACTCATCCCTGTTTTTGCTTATTTGTTTGTTATCTAGCTCCCACTTAATTTTTCAAGGAGGACTTTGGCAATGGTCTTATTCTTTGCATCCACTGTTGCATGAATTGAAAATATTTCAACTGTATTTATTTTTTCCTTGAATTATGAATTTTGTTTCATGTCATTGCTTATTGATTGAGTTGCTGCCAACTTGAAGATCAAAGCAAATATAATTATATAAATTTAATAGGTATTCAGATAGTCCTTTTTAATGATTGTTCCCTGAATTCATAGACATTTTCTGTATCTTTATGAAATCTTTCTAGCTATTTGAGCACTGTGTTATGTAAAACAACCAAAATCTCCTTTAGCTATTTTTCCAGGCCAAAGCCTTCAATTGATTTTCATTTATTTTGCTAAGCAAACAGTTGTGATTGTGATTCATCAGGATACATTCATGAACTCCCAACTCACTATCGAGAGGGACTAGCAATGAGGAAGATTGCCATGTGGCTGATAGAGAAAAGCTTAGCAGGATATCTGTTGCATTGTTCCCTTTCCACTCCACCTGTGGAGAGGCCTGTGGGCAGGATTTCATTGGCTAGCTCCTGATGGTAGCTATCATAAGGTTAAAAATAAGGGTAAAGGGAAAGAGTAGGACACATAGATATAGCCACTGGCCCTGCCCTTCTTTTGCAACAATTTTGATGCATCAGGTCAGTGTTTTCACTGCTGAGTTCCCTCCAGGTATTATTGAGACAAAAACCCATTAGCCAGAAATGCAGAGTACTTCATTTTTGCTTTCAAAACAGGGGTGGGTTTCAAATTTTTTAGAACCTACTCTGTAGGTGTGGCCTATTTTGTGGGCGTGGCTTGGCAGTCATGTGACAGGGTGGGAGTGGCCACCTTTTAAAATGTGGTGAAACTCATTTAACAATGCTCTTGCTTAGCAACCAAAATTTTGGACTCAATTGTGATGATAAATTCTTTCTTTCTTTCTTTCTTTCGTTCTTTCTTTCTTTCTTTCTTTCTTTCTTTCTTTCTTTCTTTCTTTCTTTCTTTCTTTCTTTCTTTCTTTCTTCCTTCCTTCCTTCCTTCCTTCCTTCCTTTTTTCCTTCCTTTCCTTTCCTTCCCGTTGGGTCACTGGCAGCGGCGGGCCAGATTTACTTCCAGATACGCCGGTGGAACCCCCTCTCACCGGTTCTCTAAATTTCACCAACCGGTTCTCACGAGTAGGTGCGAACCTGCAGAAACCCACCACTGTTTCAAAAGTACTTTTTTTTATGGCAAGGGGGGGGGGGAGTCAAATCAGTTTGGGTTTATGTGTGTAGGGGACTATGTATACTGTAAACATTAAAATCACTTCTGGTTGCAACTAAGGAGGACAGAGAGGACATAGTAAAGTATGACATTTTAATGCCTAGAATGGTGTAGGCCCGTGATGCGAACCTATGGCACGGGTGCCACAGGTGGCACGCGGAACCATTTCTTAGGGCACGCGAGGTGTTGGCCTGTCAGCTCCAGCATGCTTGTGTGTGCTGGCCAGCTGATTTAGGTCTTCTTTTGAGGCCGTTTTTCGCCCTCTGGAGGCTTCAGGGAAGCTCCTGAAGCCTCTGGAGGGAGGGGAGAGGCTGTTTTCACCCTCCCCAGGCTCCTAGAAAGTCTCTGAAGCCTGGGCAGGGCGAAAAAAGTGTGCCAAAAGCAAGGGGTCAGGCACATAGCATTATGGGTGTGGCACGCTCATGCACAATCCCCCTGGGCTCCCCCCGCTTTTGGCAAGCGAGCCAAAACAGGTTAGCCATCACTGATGTAGGCAGTGGCAAAACTCTTTTTTTTTTTTACCACCGGCTTTGTGGGTGTGGCTTGGTGGCCTTGTCAGAGGAAGGATACTGCAAAATCCCCATTCTCTTCCCATTGTGGGGCCAACCAGAGGTGGTATTTGCAGTTCTCCAAATTTCTGCTACCGGTTCTCCAGAACCTGTCAGAACCTGCTGAATTCCACCCCTGGGTGCATGGGAACCCTTGAAGCTGGACCAAGGCAAGGAAATATCCCACACAGCAGATCCATAGGAAACATGACAGTTCTTTATTTGAAGTTTCTTCTAAATAAAATCTGAATTGAATTTCCAAGCTCAACAGAAGCCCCATGACAAGGGAAAAGGGTAACACTGATCTTTCTAGTCATGTTCTATGTGAATGGCTTAATGAGACACACAATCACTTTTCTCATTGCGTCAGCTCCATCTACCATCCATTCTTCCAACACATTATACATAAGACAATGTGGTGCTTCAAAGAAAAAAAAAAGTAGCCATTCCCACAAAATTGCGCACTGAGTTCCAAAAAGTTTTAGAACAAGAGATCTGCAACAGGACAACAGTTATGCTGAGGGAGCAAGTTCACTTTGAGCTCAGGGATCAATTTGGAGGATACCTTTCACTAATCTTATCCATAATGATAAGACAGTGCAATTGTCTTCTGCTCTGCATAAGTCAACACCTTAAATCTGGTGACTCTGCTTTAGATTTTAGTATTCAGTGCCATACCCTAAATAAATTAAATACATTTACTATTCAGTTTTATAGAATGCTATGGAAGCTGTCATACTTGCAGGAGAAAAAACAACTATCTCCTATATGGACACATGCTGGTTTGAGGAGAAGTATTACCTCTTCCAGTGGTAGCACCTGGTTGTGAAAGTCGGAGATTGAGATAGTGCAAGAGAAAGAAGCTAGATGCCTTTGACTTACATATCTGGAGACTGTTACTAAGAGTAAAATGGACTTCAAGAGGAATAAATCTATCAGTCTTGGAAGAAGTAAACACTATCAGCCCTCTCGATCAGCAAGAAGTAATTCTCAATTTTTTAGCCATATGATACAAATGGATAATGCACTGTTATAAGGACAATGCAAGTAGTCTTCAACTTAGAACCATTCGTTTAGCAACAGAAGATACAATGGTACTGAAAATAGTGACATATGACCAGTCCTTATTGTTGACATCCGGCATCCGAAGTTTCTCTTGGGAGCTTGACACTTATATTTACAACCATCACAACCGCCTTGTGGCCATGTGATCACAATTTGGTGCTTGGCAACCAGCATTTATTTATTTATTTATTACATTTTTATTAAGTATTTATAAAATACAACATACAAAAGCAAATAAGAGGATAGTGAAGGGGAAGGGAAAAGGGGAAAGATAAGTGAGGAAAGAAAAAGCAAAAGAAACACTGACTTCCGACTCTATCTGTTACATTAGAATAAGGCATTAACAACTGTTGGGGATATCTGTTGGGAGACAGAAAGCTGTGCAGCAGAATGTGCAGCTAGAGAAGCGTTGCTAGTAAACACACAAATAGTATCTCAGACACTGCTATTAAAAATAAGTAGCTTTACTGGTGTTGAAAAACTAAACTACTGCTTCACAAGCCGTGATATTAGATAGTGAATCAAACAAAGTCCTTAACAAACAAACAATTGCTTACAGTTGCAATTCACGAGTCTTCCTTCTTCAGTCTTCAAACAGTCAGTCACGGTCAAGCAATCAGTGAGCAATGAAGTAGAGAGCAATCAGCAGAGAGAAAGAGTGCGCTCTTCTGACTTCCTCTTATTGCCGAGATAATTACAGTTTTTAATTGCATTTGAACATCTTAAAGCAACAAAATCTATTTGTCATCATAGTATTATATATTGCCTACCCAACACTACTCCTGACAACAACAAATCACAACTTTTTCTTTTACCATAATGGTATGAACCAGTCATTTCTACAAAGGTCTTATCAGTCAATCTGTGAAACCAAAACCAAAGTTTCATTCTTTTTCACATCAAGCACAAAGTTTAGAAGCGGTTTCGATGTGGAAGCAAAAGTATTTATGTTCTTTTCTTTGAGCAGAGTAGTCAATTTTGCTATTTCAACCATTTTCTCATTTTTAGCCAGATGATGAAGATGGATGATGTATTATTATAAGGACAATGCAAGTAGTCTTCAATTTAGAACCATTCGTTTAGCAACAGAAGTTACGATGGTATTGAAAATGATGACATATGAACAGTCCTTATACTTAGAACCCTTGCAACCTCCTTGTGGTTATGTGATCAAAATTTGGGTGTTTGGGAACCAGCATGACAGTTGCGGCATTCAAGGATCATATGATAACTATTTGTGACCTTCCTAGATGGCTTCTGACCAAAAAGGTCAATGGGAGACAATGCTTAACAATCATGTGAGTCATTTAACAACTGGGGTGATTCACTTAACCATGGCAAAAAAAACAGGGCACCATTTAACAACCACCCTGGAACTTCTAATCTCAATTAGGGTCATAATTTGAAGACTGCTTGTACCACTGGTGGGTTGCCAATATTTTTACTACTGGTTCAGGTACACTCCTGTACATGCGCAACACTTCTGCACATGTGCAGAAGCATCTGGGCAGGTGGGTGGAGCCTCCCACAGCCGCTACTAATGGTTCTCCGATTCGGGCCGAACCAGGAGCAATCCACCTCTGGCTTGTACTTGGCAAGACTGAGGTAAGAAAAAGAGAGGAAAAATAGTGGGTAAGTTCAATGGACAGGATCAGGATATCACTGGAATGTCATTTTTAAAAAAAACTGTCACTAAGGATAGGTTGAAATGCCAGGTGTTTGCCCATACAATTGCCAAAGGACGGGCTTAATCTACATTATACTAGCTATACCCGGCCACGCGTTGCTGTGGCCCAGTTTGGTTAAATGGACAACCAATCTGTGTGTAGATCTACACCTGCACACATACACACAACCACCGTATAACCCCCAACCTACCTACCTACTCTATTTCTCCCTCTCTATCTATCCCTCTACCTACCTACCTATCTACCTACCTACCTACCATATTTCTCCCTCTCTATCTATCCCTCTACCTACCTACTGTATTTCTTCCTTTCTCCATTTACCTTCCTACCTACCTACCTAGCTACCTACCTACTGTATTTCTCTCTCTCTATCCTTCTATCTACGTATGTACCTACTGTATTTCTCCCTCTCTATCTATTCCCCTATCTAGCTACCTACTGTAATATAATAATACAATAGCAGAGTTGGAAGGGACCTTGGAGGTCATCTAGTCCAACTCCCTGCCTAGGCAGGAAGCCCTATACCATTTCAGACAAATGGCTATCCAACATCTTCTTGAAGACTTGCAGTGTTTGGTATTCACAACTTCTGGAGGCAAGCTGTTCCACTGGTTAATTGTTCTAACTGTCAGGAAATTTCTCCTCAGTTCTAAGTTGCTTCTCTCCTTGATTAATTTCCACCCATTGCTTCTTGTTCTGCCCTCTGCTGCTTTGGAGAATAGCTTGACTTCCTCTTCTTTGTGGCAACCCCTGAGATATTGGAAGGCTGCTATCCTGTCTCCCCTAGTCCCTCTTTTATTAAACTGTATTTCTCCCCTTCCCTCTCTATGGGCCACCTGGGAGTTTGCTATCCCAGTGCCTTTTTGGCCCTAAGAGGCCTCCATACGTTGCTGAGGAAATGACTGTTGGTGGGAGGAGTTACAGGGAGGTGAAAACCTGATCAGTGGGTACATTTTACATTTGTGCACCTTGCACATGACACGTGTACTAGGCACAAAATGAGTACATATTCTATTATCGGAAGTTCTTGGGAACATTGTGTCAAAATTTGGTGTAAATCGGTTCAGTAGTTTTTGAGATTAGCTGCTTCGTACAAACTATTTTACATTTTTATTTATATAGATAATCTAACCTATCTTTTAAGGGATGAAACCACGTGCCAGACAGCACCAGATGAAACAACAATATTAAATGTGCATTTCAGTTATGAATTTCATTACTCAATAAGATTCTTCCTAAAATATGTAAGACATTTTACTGTATTTGAAGAATACCAGAACCAGAATAATCTGAAGGGCTTTTAAAACAAATCAAAGTCCCTTTCTTAGCACTCTTCAACATGTCATCTGAAAGACACTACAGTCTTGGCCTGGAAACAATCCAGACATAGAGATGCAGCACTAATTCATGATAGGTGTGACACATAAGAATGAGAAACACCAGGCATGTCATAAGCTTACTCCCCTCACATGTGGGGTTTGTCTCTTATATTCAATGCACAATCTGGAAGTGTTTTAAACTCTGTTGAATCCAACTCATTTCAATGTGTGAATTAAGCACAAAGCTCCTAATTCACCAGCAGAATTCAAAATAAGGAGTATAATATTTTATTTTGTCATGATATCTACACTGAAATTTCTCCAAACCTATAAAAGAAATAGGTTTAAGATATGATTAACAAATCAGCCAGGATTTTTTTGTGGATGGGGTCTATCTCAACCAGAAGTACCCTGTTTCCCTGAAAATAAGCCCTCCCTGGATAATAAGCTCAATCGGGCTTTTGAGTGCATGCGCTAAAATAAGCCCCCCCCCAAATAAGCCCTCCCTGAAAATATTGCAACACAGCAGCAGCCATGAGGTGACCATGCTTGCTGCCTCCTATACCTCAAAAATAATAATACCTCCCAAAAATAAGGCCAAGCACTTATTTCTGGGGTCAAAAGAAAATAAGACCCTGTCTTATTTTCAAGGAACATGGTATTAATGCATATTAGTGCATATTTTATTTAGGAATAGCTTTATTCCTTGCTGATGCCAAGGCTTAGTTCTAGACATTTTACCTGTGCATATGAAAACATACATAGCTTTTTCTGGAGGAGCTACATTACTTTGGATGGGATTTATTTTGTTTATTTTTAATGTTATCTTATTTTTCCTGCCTTTATTATTTTTACAAATAAATCAAAGCAGTGAACATACCCAATACTCCTTCCTTCTCCTAATTTGTCCCACAAGTCGTGTGAGGTGAATTAGGCCTAGAGAAAATGATTGACTCAAATTCACCCAGATAGCTTTCATGTCTAAGACCAGACTAGATGTAATTCACAGTCTGCTGTTTCTAGATTGGTGCCTTAACCACTAGTTTGGACTCTCAAAATAAGGTACCTCACAGGTAAACAGCTTGGCATTTCCAGTTTATAGCACTTATTAAGGCTGAGATTCACGTATCTCTTTGCAAATGTTATCTGGATCTGGAAAAAAAATCCAAAATGATATTCATTATTTTAAACTCCCCTGAATATCAAGGATTCCTTGTTTTTGCCTTCATTCTTGCCTTTTGCAAGTCCAAAGTTTAGGCTACTGACGTCACTGCTGGCAAACACAGCTTCAGAATGCACTAGCTGGTTTAAAGGGATTAGGAAAAAGACATTCAAAGTTAATGCATCTCTATCTTTGGTTGTGTTCTTCCTAAGAGTAACACAAAGCCCTTGAGCAAAGTCCAGAATGCTGAACTGGTATATAAAACCTGGGATCTGCAGGAATTTGAGGGATGCAGATTCCATTGAAGTTAAGTCTTTGAATCTATGACATTTCTTCTACAAAGGTAAGCACTGGTAGAGGAAGAAAATACAATGTCATTAAATATATTATCGTCAAACAGCTTCTTTGGACCACCACCTTGTAGGATTGAAACTTCCTATATTCAAAGTTTTTCTCTTTCCTAGTAAGGGAACATTTACAAAAGATCCCACACATCATCTTTCCCCACACATACATCTGAAATTTACAGTATTCTGCAGCCTCAGGTATTCTTCCATTTCACTGCAATCTCTTTATCCTACGGACATAAGCCCAGGCTTTAGAGATAAATGTAATAGCTTAAGACTTCTGGAGACAGACTCTTGAGTGTCATTCTGTCCAGTGTGTTTATTTAGCACATTGTTGGTTTTAAAAACAATTAAAATCACCTTAATTTTCTTCTGTGGAACTCATTTTGATTAGTGACACATTGCCACTCTTTTTCTCCAAGATGGAATAATTCTTTTTAAAGGATCACATGTCATAGGGCATTATTTGGCATATTCTGCATGTGAACAAGATGCAAACCACCCTTCCCTCACTTCCACACCACCCTTGTATCCTGTAGTTTGCAGTTCATTATTAAGGCAGTGAAATTTAGTAGGATTTGAAGAGCACCAAGTTGTGGAAAGCCAGTTTGGGAATTTGGGAATGAAGCTTACAGGATCGATTTTTGGAGCATCACTGCAAATCTATTTTAAGTTATTTGGTGGGTAAGCTTTTGCTTCTAATTCAAGGCACATTAATAACAAATGCCTCGTTTCTATTTTCATACCAAAGAGTCACATCGATGTACTGTTTTTAGCCATTCCATTCATACAGGTATTGGCCAATGTCAGGCTGAAACTTTTCCCCTAGTTCAAATTTCTCCAACTGGGTACCTCCAGCTATGCAACAACTTCCAGAACAGTCGTGCTGGCTGAGAATTATGGAAATTGACAACTTGTCAGGCCTGTTGTAAATTTGCCGTATTTGAAGGCCACTATCTTGGAAAGATCATTGAGTCTGCATTAAAAGAGAATGGCTGTTGGCCTTTTCATGTAAAATTTGCACTAGGTACGAATGCTGTTAGGTTGGCCACAGGCTCAGTGAAATAGTGAAGAAAAATAAAGCAGAGGATAGGAACCTGCGGATCCTGTCAAACTTGTCAATGTTGTTGTGGGACATACAGGTCTGACCACCTGACAAGCATTTGGAAAATGTAATTGAAGGCTTTGCATAGATGCCTGAAGCCTGCCTTTCTCTCTTTCTTTCTTTTTCTTTCCTCCTAAATCTCTCTCCCTCTCTCTCTCTCTCTCACACACACACACAATGTATACATATGTGCGGTTAATGTACCTATAAAAATCTTCATGAAACTTCTATAAAATAAAAGAAGAGGAAGAAGAGAAAAAGAAGGAGGAGAAAACAAACTGCTAGCAGTCCGAATGCCTGATAAGAAGAGAAACAGTTTCAAATAAAATTGGAAGACGGTAACTTAAATTCAGAAGTGCACCATTTGAAATAACTATACTTTAAACAAAACTACCCATGGCATACTATTTATTGTGACCTGGGAATTTCTGTCGGAATACTAAACATTGATGGAGAATTTCAGCGCACAGTTTGTACTCTCTTCTTGTTTTCTTAAAACCCAATTGGAGAATTCTTGGAAATAGGGTGCCTTAAAATAGAAAACTATATTTTGCAAAGTGAAATGGCCAGGCAGTGCTTGCATGTCATAGCCAACCACAAATTAGCTAACCATATTTTAGTCTAGCATGTGATTAATTTATATTTCAGAGTATCATGCAAACCCAGAAAATTGGGTGGAGTAGACCATTGTTTAGTTAATCATGGACAAGCATGTCATGCAAATACAGCCACACTCACTTCATGCCACTGCTTGTGAGAAAGGTTCCAAACCAGTATGTTCTCTGTTGCAGTATTTTTCTATTTGCAGGTAATTAAAAAGTATATTGCTGAGAATTCAAAATAATAAAGTCTGCTTTTTCCCTCAGGTGTCTATCCCCTCAATTTAGATAGACAAATCCTGTTTTCTACATTAAGGAAAATACTGAAATGTAACTTCTCCCCTTTGCATAAAAATCAGCATGACCATATCTGCGGGATCGTATCCTACCCCACACATCCCTTCGGCCCAGTCGCTCCCACAGAGAGGGACATATCCGGGTGCCATCCACTAGGCAGTGCCAGCGGGCGACGCCAAGGGGAAGGGCCTTCTCTGTGGCGGGCCCAACCCTCTGGAACAACCTACCCCCCGAACTCAGAACTATCATGGACCTCCGCTCCTTCCGCCAAAGCTTAAAGACGTACTTCTTCCATCTTGCCGGCCTGGCCTAATCCACACTATCAAGCTTGTAGACTGAAGGCTAAATTATTTTAATTTGGATTTTAAGGGGTAGAATTTTTAGGATTTTTAGCACAGGGTTATTGGTATTTAATTGTTTTTTAATATTTATTGTTTGCTGCGTTTTATATTTTCCTATTTTAATCTCCTGTGCACCCCCCCCCCCCGAGTCCCTTCGGGGAGAGTGGCGCGGTATATAAATTTAATAAAATGAAAATGAAATGAAACCATGGTGCCTCTCTGCACAAGGACAATATTCTAGTCTTAGGGCTTCTCTCTGTGGCTCAGGCAGGCAGGCAACTGTTTTTAGTGGGCAAATATGGATAGCATTGCCATTTATTATCTTCCCTGTTAAAGAGACTTCATGATGGGATTTTTCTGTTCTGCTTCTGAAGTTCACTTCTCTATGTCATGTCGCCTCAAAAACTTGGTTGTTTTTTTTAGAATAATGTGCTTCTGTTTATTTCAGGGTAATCTCAAAAGTTCTTTGGCTCTTCTACAGAATCAGAAGCACCCCTTGAACTAGAGGTGGGTTTCAAATCCCAGCGCTACTGGTTCTCTCGGGCTCATGCATGAGTGTTCGGGTGGGTAGGCGGAGCCTCCCGCCACTGCCACTACTGATTTGGCTAATCCGGGCCAAACTGGGAGCAACCCACCTCTGCCTTGAACTGAGCTAATACTTCCATCCTCTGTGTAGGAATGAACCATTTTACCAGCCACCTGAGATAGAAAGGTTCGCCTTTAGTTCTGGAATTCCGTAGTCATGGGAATTATAGCAATATACTGATCTTGAAATTGCTAAACTGGTTGCCAATAGGCTTCTGGATCAAATTTAAAGTATCAGCTATTTTAAAATCTTTTATAGGGCAAAACTGTGATATATTAGCCTTGTGTTTCTCTACCTTGGCAACTTTAAAATTATGGACTCTAGCTCCTAGAATTCCCCAGCTAGCATGCATTAGGTAACATATTGCCAGAATTTAATCACTCTATCCAGTTCAGTCATCAAGAGGGATCCTGTGCCGAGTTACCCCTAAGAGTTAGGAGGGACATGAAGCAAGTGACAGTTCTCAATGATGTAAGCCATTCTACGGCAGATTCTTGCATTAGAAGTATGAACCACCCTTTTCTTATTAGCATTTTGTAAACTAGCCAATGTGATTTGGTTTCGGAAGAATAGTTCAGCTCGTGGGCTAATTAAGGTATTGAACACTATGAGATTTTTTTTTTAAAAAGAGGTTTTAATAGAAATGATTTGCTGTACTCTCACCCTGATCAACTGGGGCAAGCTACAGATATTGCAAATAAATAAATGCACCCTTTCCCCCATTTTTATTTATTTATTTATTTATTAAATTTGTATAACCGCACCTCTCTCCCCGAGGGGACTCAGGACGGTGCACAGGAAATTAAAACATGAAATATAAAACATAGCAATAATAAATACTAAAAGCCAATTAAATACAAAATACCCTGTGCTAAAATTCCCTAAAACTCTTACCCATTTAAAATCCAATTAAAACAACCTTATCCTACTGACCCTGTTCAGTTACCTGCTGCATTGTACCTAAGTTGTAGTAGAAGCTTTTTAAGATACCTGTTTGCTGCAGAGAGAGGGATCAAGGGGGCGGAGAAGGTATGTTGTGGCTCGCCAGTGGCCAGCAGAGATTCGGACATTGAGGATGTTGAGGAGGAACATGGGCCAGTCCTGGAGTCTGGGGAAGGCTCTGATGAGAGCTCTGTGTCGGAGACAGAGACGGGCCAGAGCCGTATGCCAATTATCAGCTGCCTTCAGAGGCAAACATCAGTGAGGCAGATGAACAGCCAGAGCCTGTTCCCAGTATGCACATCCGCAGAGTTGCCAGATAAAGGAAACAGCTAAAGAACAAGAGTTGACTTGGGAGTAAGGCCACAGGTGGATGATGAATGGCCCCTCCCTAAGGAAATAAAAGAGGAGCAAAATGGGAGGGGAGTTTGTAGGAAACAATTAGTTCAAGACTCCTTGCCAGGTTTTGCAGATATCGACCTGTCAGCTCTCCAAGCCAGATAAGGTCTGTGACTGTAAATCCTCCAGGACAAGTAGTTTGTGTCATACTCTTGGGAAACCTGGGTCAGAACAAGGTAGTGGATAGAAGACCTGTTGCTTGCAAGCAATCTGGGGGCTGATAGCTCCTCACTCACAGATAAGTGTGTCCGAATCTTCAAAGATATGTAATAAGAGAGGGCATCATAACCAGAATCATTATTTGCCGGCATTCTCTGTTGTCCAGAGACTGAAATATTTATGTGGGATTATATACAGACGTGAGGAACTATATTTGTGTTACAGAACAACAGTGCCAATTACAGACTTTAAAAGACAGCTCAAAAGCTTAGGTAGAAGGAGCTAAACTTCTTCTTTTGAAGGTTAACCAAATAATCCCAGAAATTGTGTTATTATTTTATGTATAAAGAATTAGAAAATGGAAAGTGAATCATTGGACATCCAAGATGGGTTAAGGAAGGATATCTGCTTTCCTTTGTTGTACCACTCAGTGTAGAAGAGAGGACATTACCTTCTATAAGATGGCTCAGAAATCAAATGCACAGATTGCATGAGGATGTCTTGCCCGCCTGCCTGCCTGCCTGCCTGCCTGCCTGCCTGCCTCCCTCCCTCCCTGCCTGCCTGTCTCCCTCCCTCCCTCCCTCCCTCCCTTCCTGTTAGGAGTATACTCCTAATTTTGGATAGGCAATATATGTATACCATGATGACAAATGGTCTTTGTTGCTTTAAATGTTTGAATGTAATCAGCAGCTGTAATTATCTCCACAATAAGAGGAAGTCAGGAGAGCTCATTCTCTCTCTCTCTGCTCGATTGCTCTTTGTTTGCTGTGACTGACTGTTTGACTGGCTGACTGAAGAAGAAAGAATCGTGAATTGCGACTGTAAGCAATTGTTTGTTTGTTAAGGATCTTGTTTGATTCAATATCTACTATCTCTGCTTGTGAAGCAGTAGGTTGGTTTTACACACCAGTAAAGCTACTTGTTTTTTACTAACAGTGTCTGAGACTCTATTCGTGTGTATACTAGCAACGGGTTTTCTCTAGCTACACATTCTGCTGCACAGTTTTCTGTCTCCCAAAGGAGATAACCCCAGTCCTTCCTTCCTTCCTTCCTTCCTTCCTTCCTTCCTTCCTTCCTTCCTTCCTTCCTTCCTTCCCCATACTCATTCCTGCTCACACAAATTATTACTCAAGACTGCAAACAAACTTCTTAAAAAGGCTGTTTCCTGAAACAGTTGAAAGAGGCTAGAAGTAGTTGTTGACTAGATGCACCAACAGTTTGGCTCTGTATGAAGCAGTCAGTTATATTGTACTGAGTGATGAGGGGCATTTCCATATGACATTATTTCTAGTCTCAAACCCTTCCCACCATTTTAGAGCTATGTGTAATTTTTTCCACATAACACATTTCAAAATACAGAGGATTAGATGGATAGACCAGAGGTGGGTTCCAGGGGTGGGTTTCAAAATTTTTGGAACAGGTTCTGTGGGTGTGGCCTGCTTTGTGGGAGTGGCTTGCTGGCCATGTGACCAGGTGGGAGTGGCTTGCCAGCCATGTGACCGGGTGGGAGTGGCCAATTTGTATATATGTGTATATATACATATTTCAGTTAATGGTACAGAAAGAGGGGAGGGGGGGTTGCTGGCTTGTGAAACCAGCCTCAGGTAGGTCAGCGACAGGGAAGGGACTTGACGGCTGCCGGTCTGTTTTCTAAGCCTCACACCTAAACTCCGTTCAAGGAAATTCCGATTTAAATAAACAGATCGCTTCTCCCCCGCATCCAGCCTCCCCCGTCCCCTCCATTTGGCAAGGCGCAGAGCCAGAAGCCTCCCCGCTCTTCCAGCACCGACCTTCTACCTGAGAAGACCGGGGGGGGGGGAGAAATGGCGGCCTATCTCAATCGGGAGACTTTCCCAAGCGCAGCCGAAAGATCCCTCCATCAGCCAGGCCGGCTCTCCGAAGGGGTCCCCCTTTCCCCTTCTCCATGGGGATGGGTGGTGGGGTTGGGCCGCTCACCTCGTCGCCCCACAACCTGCTGCCGCTGCTGCCGTGACAACTCTGAAGAGCAGCGCTCGGGCCAGGAGCCGCCGGCCAAAAAAAAAGAAAGCACACACACACACACAACCTACTTCGGGCGGCAGGAAACACGCAAGGAGAATCCACTCCCAGCTGTCTTCTTTTTCCCTCTGCGAAGGGTACTGGCCGCTGGCAAAGCGGGAGGCTCGGGAAGGCGGCACACACACACACACAACCTACTTCAGGCGGCGGGAAACACGCAAGGAGAATCCACTCGCGGCTAGGCGTAGGGGGGAAGAGGTGGCTGAGCAAAGGGAAGGGGGGGGGGAAAGGCGCTCCCGCCGCCTTCCCGAGCCTCCCGCTTTGCCAGCGGCCAGTACCCTTCGCAGAGGGAAAAAGAAGACAGCTGGGAGTGGATTCTCCTTGCGTGTTTCCCGCCGCCTGAAGTAGGTTGTGTGTGTGTGTGTGCTTTCTTTTTTTTTGGCCGGCGGCTCCTGGCCCGAGCGCTGCTCTTCGGAGTTGTCACGGCAGCAGCGGCCACAGGTTGTGGGGCGACGAGGTGAGCGGCCCACCCCCACCACCCACCCCCATGGAGAAGGGGAAAGGGGGACCCCTTCGGAGAGCCGGCCTGGCTGTCTTCTTTTTCCCTCAGCGAAGCATGGGCGAGGAGGAGGCGGCGCTTCGCTGAGGGAAAAAGAAGACAGCGCAGTCGCCTTGCTTGCTTTCCTGCCTGCCCGCCCCAGCTGGGAGCAGCAGTTAGCAGCGGCGACTTACTTCCGGGTCCACGATCCAAAGGGATCGCTCGGGATCCGGAAATTTTACGAAAGGGCTCGCCCGATCCCAGGCGAACCCCCAGAAACCCACCCCTGGTGGGTTCCTACTGGTTCAAACCAGTTTGGCTGAACCAGTAGTGATTTGGCAGCCTAGGTCACTGGAACTGGCTGTGACCCAGGCCTGCCATGCTCCTGAACTGGTTCTCCTACGGGGCCGCCATTTTGATTTTTGGTTTTGCGCATAAGCAGAACAATTGTAATTGCACAAATTTTATTTTTTCTCCATTTTTTAACATTTTGCGCATGCACAGACCTATTTTTGTGCAAATGTGCACATGCACAGATTGCACACACCAAACTGTCAGTAATGCTGGGAGCAACCTACCCCTGGTGTAGATCATGAGCAGTTACCAACAAAAGGATGCATTTTTGAAACAGTGCCCTGCTTCTTGCTGCTGCAGATTCTGCAGCAACAAAAACATCCTCTCATCCACTGAATATGGAAATAAATCATTAATCGCCACACCTTCACATATCCAGAACACACTGTGTGAATTGCATTTGGCTGCTTGTAAAAAAACCCAAAACAAAATATATCAGTTGCTGTAAAGGAAAAATTATGAAGACACCAAGTCACCATTTCTCCAGTGCATTTGCAAGCCTATTGCTAGGCAGGATGGTGAAAGAATAGCATACAGGCAATTTTTTTGTGTGACTAAGTACTTTTCCCAGCACTTGTAACTACTGTTACATGTTACTGCAATGTCTGAAATGAACGATTGGGGAAGAACATATTAAAAGGTGGAGATCCATAGTTCTTATGATTGCCAGAGTGAAAGGTTGCCTGAAGGAAGGGGAGGGGGAAAGTTAGGGAGAGAGAGAGAGAAAACGACTGTCTGGAATAAAAAAAAAAAGGGACTCTCATCCCCCACAACTCACAATAGGGAAAAAAGAAAAAACAAATCCTTTATCTACAAATTACTAAAATAAAAATCTGGCTTGCAACCAAGCAAGGAAGAGAAGGCAGAAACAGAAAGCTTTTGTCAAACCAAATCTTCTTGTGAACATTAGCATGATTTGAATTGCAGCAGGCAACAGTATACAGCAGACCTTATCTTATAAGTTAAACAGGGTTGAGTTTTGGTAGTCCTTGAATAGAAGACTGGCTGTTGAATGGTAGGAAATACCAGGGCCAAAGGTTAGACCAAGAAGTAAAAATTACACCAGAAGAGGGTACAGGGGCAAAATACTTTGTATTATTTCCAGAAAAATGATAGGATACATTCATGAATCCAATATGAATTAAATTTGCCGGCGACTGTACTTTATTGCAAATGAAAAAGCAGCTGTTATGAAGGGATGTCTACAAAGCCAATAAGCTATTTTACCACTTAAGAACTTGTGAATAGGATGCTGCTGTTCCCAGGAAATAGGAAGCAGAGGGAAACAAGGAAACGATGGAAAAATGGCCTTTGCAGAATGCCAATACTAAAGACTGAATATTTTCTTTCTTTTTCTTTTTGATGTACTGCAGTCGAGCTAGAAATGAAATAGCTCAGCTTCTGAACATAGATTGCAATGTGTGAGGCAGTGCAAAGATTCCCCACATGTAAATTTCTAGAATTATTTGTCTAGAGTCATGAAAGAACAGTAAGACTCAGTAACAGCTGCTGATGGTTGTTCTCTTCTAGGACAGGGGTCTCCAACCTTTACAACTTTAAGTCTGAAGGACTCCAGCTCCTAGAATTCTCCAGCCAGCTTTGCTGGCTGGAGAATTCTGGGAGCTGAAGTCCTTCAGACTTAAAGTTGCAAAGGTTGGAGACCCCTGTTCTAGGAGGCAAACTGGGCAGAGGCTAGAAGTCATTGTTTTTCTATGGTGGTGGTGTTAATTTGGAGATAAGACGTGTCTGCTAATTTTTAGGAAATTATTGAAAACGGAACAGTTTGGGAGGACATTCTCTTGCTTTGATGCACAGTGCCACTTCTATTTTACATTGTGGTTCATGCTTTTGTTGAGGTTTGAGGAGTGGTACTTACTAAGGATGTTTTCATTGTTGTCACATTGTCTACCTGTCAGCCTCCGCTTTACTGCTTGCTTCAGCTGCCATTGAAATGGGGAGGGAGGGGCTTTGGTATTTGGGCATGGGACTATAGGGTGCAGGAGGGAGATTTGGAGAAGGGAGTATGTTCTCGCCATCTACTTCGCATACCAGTGGCTGGGGCCGTGCAGTGGTCAAGGTCACCGGTCTTGCATGCCATCCTGATGATGCTCCTGAAGATTCAACCCGCATGACACCTAAGGGGTTTGCGCATTGGACAATGGGGTGGGGGTTATTGGGAAAAGGGGGTTGGACATATATTGATATGTATGCTTTGGCGCGTAAATGCCTCAGACCTTGCTTTACATCTATGCTGTTCTTTTCATAACCAGTAAAAGTACTCTTAATTCCTTTCAAATGGAGTTGAGTGGATTCTTTCTTGGTTATTGTTAGAAGCAGATTTGACACTACCTGCTTGATTGTGGCAGGGTACAAAGCAAATAACCATTGTGGTGGCACAGTGGTCAGAATGCAGTATTGCAGGCTACTTCTGCTCACTGTTGGCTGCCTTGCAGTTAGGCAGTTTGATTCTCACCGGTTGACTCAGCCATCCATCTGAGGTTGATAAAATGAGGATCCAGATTTTTGGGGTCAATATGCTGATCCTGTAAAATCACTTAGAGAGGACTGTAAAGCACTGTGAAGTGGCATATAAGTCTAAGTGCTATTGCTATTGTTCTTTGCCACGTCACTTGCACCAGTTTTCACCGACATGAACATGGAAGGATAAAGTGAAAAGGCAGCTAGAATCCTGACCATCCTGATCATTTCCCCCAATATCATATCTCCTCTGGTGTGCTATAGATCATTTTGTAATAATTGGGGCAGGGGGGAGAAGGGAGCTTCCTTTTCACACTGAATGGGAACTATGGTCAGATAAATGGATTGCAGCACAAATATGAACCATTTCATGAATGAGAATAAAAAGAGCCTTTTACCAAGTATGAGAAAGTCAGTTTGATCCAGGTGAGAGTCATGGTTGCTTCTGCTCTGCAGGTCTTGACAGACTCTTATCAGTGAAGAACATGCGATTACCCAAACATTATCAATTCCTTCATCTCAGGAGCTCATTTTGTGGAGACTGCAGAAGAGTCAGACAGTTGCATAAACCACCCTAACTGCAAGGGCCTATCAAGAGTTTAACTTATCCCAGCTGAAATATGGGGAGAGATTTCCAAGGCTGATTGACAGGGCAGAATGTTGCCCTTTATCAACAGTGCACACAAAGGCCTTTGGACCTCACCCCCACCTAGAGCCTGTTTGGTTGGAAAAAATTAAATAGGATCTGTCCTCAGGGTGACAGGTGAGGAGTTCCAAAAGCTGCCTGATAGTGAATGATGGGCCTAATTGTAATAATACATCAGCAGTAGCAGACAAGACGGGATACAGATAGGTAGACCTGCAATGTAGGAGATCAGAAAATATGCATGTATTTCAATCCAAGTCTGACATTCAACATTAACAATGTTTTCTTCATATGCTATTATGGGGGAAATCTTCCTAAGAAATATCTGTGGTAGCCAAAATCACTGGTCTAGATTCTTTGAGAATTAAAATACTTTCACAAGACCAGTGATGGCGAACCTTAAGTAAGTGGCCAAACCGGAATGCACATGCATGTGAGTGCATGTGCGCACGCCAGAGCACCAGAAACGTTTGTGTGCCAGCCAGCTGGTCTTCAGGTTTTTTGGCACATGCATGTGCTGGCCAGCTGGTCTTTGCATGCACTGGAGCACCGGAAATCCAAAGACCAGCTGGCTGGTGTGCATTGCCTGTTTTTTGGCTGTTTCTGGCTGGGTTTTTTGCCGTTTTTCTGGTGCTCCGTCATTCGCAAAAACCAGCTGACAACAGCAAGCATGCCCAAAGAGAGGGCTCTGCATGCCACCTCTGGCACATGTGCCATAGGTTCGCCATCACGGCACTAGTCCAATCTCTACAACTGTAATCACATATGCTTCAGTGCAACATTTTAGTGCTTCTTTCTTTGTCAATCTCACAATATTTTATGTCTGTAAAAAGCATTAGGAAAATGTTGAGTTTTAGGCCCTATACCTCTGTATGTATACTATATACCCCACTCTTTCAGGACAGTCTTGTGGAGACATTTAGAAGCTTTGACTGCCATCTTGCAAATACCTTTCTTCAGGGTACTGTTTGGTTTACAAATATATCTTTAAAAATAGATTGTTTCCTTAATATGTTGTTTACACTGCTTACACAATTCTAACTAGAAATGACTGGGATTTCATTGCATGAAGCAGTCCTATACTTGCTCAGTGGGACTTAAATGGGTTAGCGTTAGCCCATTTATGGTATATTATGTCAACCATACCAAGGTGACCAGACAGGAAAGAAAAGCCAGGTAAGCTAATTCTGCTTTATTGTAAAGCTGCATTAACAGAATCTTCCAAGTCTGAAAATATAATTTTGCTGTGTCACCTTTACAATCTCATAACTTAGGGAAGGTCCCTCCCAACTCTCTTGCTATGCAGCTCTGGGCTATGCTTCCTCTTATCTGACCATTCCCTAGGCAGCAACTCTTCCCTGGTCTCCCAAGGTCATTCCCACATACTGTTACACTTATAGGATTCACTGACCCCAAGGCAATTAAAAGTGGCATAGCTGATTTGTGAGATAGGAGATATATGGTGAAACACGCTTGATCAGCTACGTACAAATTGCATATTTCAAGTCCACGCTAGATTAAAGAAGGTCTATCTTTTCCATTCACCTGAATCTTTTTGATCTTTAGAACAAGTACGATAATTTATCTGTGCATTTCAATGAGTTTTTAATTGGAATAATGTAGAGCGTTAAAAAAGGAAATGATGATGGCTCAGTGGAAGAATATATGTTTTGGGGTAGAAGTCCCAGGTCCAATCTCCGACATCTCCTAAAATCCTAGACAGCTGCTGCCTCTATGAATCTCCATGTTGTTGGTGAGTGTTGACTAGAACAATGTTTCCCAACTTGGACAGTTTTAAGATGTGTCGACTTCAACTTCCAGAATTCATAGTAATGGTCATGCTGTCTGGAGAATTCTTGGAATTAAAGTCAATGCATCTTAAAGTTGCCCAGATTGGGAAATCATGAGTAAGTTATCTAAGCATACGGCAACTTCCTGCTTTCCTTAGTGTTGTGAATGAAACAGCTCCTCAACATTCATAATTATTATTACCTACAGATTTAAAGACATAGTGGAGAAGAGAGGAAAATAATAGGACACTCACTTTGTTAGAGCAAGGGATCAAAGCTTGGTGAGGATGCACATGCTTTGCATATTAAAAGCATGGGGTTCAGTCCTCGGCATGTTTAATAAAAAGGAAAAAGCCAGGACAGAAATAAATAGTGGAAAAGCAAGAATAGTATCGAGAACCTGGAGAATTGCTGCTAGGAAGAGTAACCAATTGAACTAAATAATCAGATAACCTGATACAAGAGTATTTTCTTTTTTGATGTAAAGATTCTTTTTGTTGATATCTCCATACTTCGAATGGGAATGGGAAATTTCCCTAGCCCTGGAAATAACCCACCAGTGCTGGGAAATTGATATCTTTCTGCATAAGAATAAAGACAAAAATGGGATAAAGCAGCAGAACTAGTTAATCCTGAAATAATGATATGTGGGAATATTCCTCCAGGGAAGCTAAATTGCATCTGCAGGGATATACTCCCGAAGTTAGTAAAACTTGAACCATCCAAAGCTTCCCAAGAACATTTAGTACAAACGACATTAGTGTCAAAGAGGGCAGCCAATATACAGTTTAGACTAGAGCAACACAGGGAAAAAGAAGAAAGAACGTTAAGAGAGGGGGCAATAAAGGATCCCCTCCCAAAGTAACTGGACCAAATTAAAATGCCTTAACATTTTTTTAAAAAAAGTGAATAACTCAATAACTTAGGCATCAATTCCCCTTTCCCTTCATTTTAAGAATAAGCGTCACTGATCACAAACTAGTTGGAAGTCATACATCACATTTTCCAAACCTTCAAATACATGATGGAAAATATGGTTGTGCAGTTTTGGTGCAGTTTGATTCACGTGATTTTATAGCTAACCAGAGACAAAAGTCCAATGTAGGACTAATATCATTTTCTTGGCCTAAAAGAGATTTCAGATCTTATCAATCCGTTGATGCCTTGCAACATGAGATTGCTGTCTGGAGAAATGAGATTGTTATGCGATAGGCATAACAATGTTATGCAATAAGGATAAGGATAACAATGCCTTGAAGGATGGCTGCACCTTTCTTCAAATAGGACTTGGCAAATTATTTTGGGGAATGCTATGTGCAATTGCTTTGTTCTAATTCCTATTTCTAGATCTTCATGTTTATTTTGGAGAATCCTGAATCTGGAGGCTCATCATATGTTCCCTAAGATTTTTGAACATCAAGTTTAGCCATCTTTCATTATCATGTAGAGCCATAGAAGAGCACTGAATTTTCAAGGACAACATTTGAATCCATATTTTCTTTTATATAGAGAGGCCACTGTATGGAAGAGATTCCTCGAACTTTTTAAAAATCATATCTCTAGGATAGTATACCTAGTTGGAAAATCATCTGAGCAAAAATCTCCTTATTGTTTGTTTAGTTAATACTGCACTGCATTTATCAGGTGTGATGCAAAATAGCAGGCTAACCCAGTAGAACAGGAAAAGCTCTAAATTGCATAATAGCATATCCCAGCTGGTAGTTACCAGCCATCCTTAGCTTTCCTAGAGATGTATTGCAGTCTCCTAATTTGCAAACAAGGTACAACAGCAGCGGTATCAAAGGAAACAAAATAGGGAAAGCAAACTTGTGCCCAGCATATAGACAGATGAAAGACAATATGCATAGTGAAGTTTGGCATACCCATATCACAGAGTCCTGAAAACTGGCCTATCCATTATACAGGAATAATGTTCCAGGCACCAAAGACAGGCAATTGCCATCTACCTGTTCATAATGCATTGGAGGCATGATTAGAAATTACAGTGACAGTTTTGAAAACATGGAGATTCAGAGAGACAGCAGCTGCCCAGGATTTTAGGAGAGGTTGGAGACTGGACCTGGGACTTTTACACAAAAACATGTATTCTTCCACTGAGCCACCATCACTTGTTTTTTTAACATCATCCCAATTAAAAGCTCATTTAAATGCACAGATAAATTGTCTTGTTCTTGAGATCAAAACGATTTGGTTGCATGGGAAAAGATAGACCTTTGACAAGCATCAGTCTGATGCTCGTCAGAGATTTTTACGGGTCGAAAAGTAGGCAGCAGGCTTGTCAAAATGATACCCCAACACCTTTTGATAGAACTAAGCAGGTATCAATGGTGGATTTGCAGAGAGAAACCAGCTGTCCCAAAAGTATAAGCTGATAGTTTTTTAAAAAAAATCTTTCACAGCACAGTACAAATAGTTATGGGACTGATTCTCTGGAACCATGTTCAGATTGAGAAGGTTTATTTTTATTATTTAGTTAAAATGTGTGATACTGTATGTTTTAATTGAGCTGATGTAATGGTTTGAAAAAACCTCACAATGAATGTTATTTTTATAATTATAATTATTTGTATGTTCAGAAAAAGATCTGTGCAAACCATTCAGAAGGATTTCACAACCAAATGATAGTTCTTACAAAATCTCTGCGCTTCTCCCCTTTTTCTGATTTGAGCAAACTGATCATTGCTGTGAACTTATATTTAGATTTCCAAACCAAACAAGAGCTATTTAGGACACAAACTGATTTTCCTTCCTGATTAAACAAACATCTGCTGCTGGCCCCCGAAATTTACTATTCACAAATATTTGAACAAAACAGAACAGCCAACTGATGAGAGAAACAGAAACTGGTACGCAAATATTTTAGCACACCAAGCCTATGTTAATATGCTATTTTTTAAAAGAATCCCATAGTCAGACATGAGTTTTCCAGTTATACTGCGACAATATTCAAGAAACAGGAGCCCAAAATCCTATCTTGTGGGTTCCTATCCTAGTTACATTAACATTTTGTACCATATAACTGATTGTTACAACATATTTTTTAATTTTTCAATTGTTGTAGCACGGGGTTGTCAAACTCATGGCCTGTGGGTCGATGCATCACGTTCTGGCCATGCCCACACCCAGTTTAGTGACGGGCGAAAAGTCATGATATGTCACGTGATGCCACCATGACAACACAAGTTTGACACCCCTGTTGCAGCACATTATCTGGGTTCAGGATACCCCAGTGACTGTTTGGCAGTTGAAAACTTCATCAGAGCACCTGCCTTCAGAGTTTAAGCAAGTAGTTGGCAACCATTCTGCTTTTCTGTATTAACTCTGGAAATTCCCTTTCACCCAAAAGAAGCATCACGTTCTTCTGTGTTTAATGGGATGCCATATTTGCATAGATGAAAGAGTCATTTAGAGTCTTTCTAATAAAGCTTGATGCAGCAAATCCAGGTTTAGAGATTAGAGAGGTTTAGAGAACAGCCTAATCAACCAGACTGAGTAAGATATATATAGATTTTCATGGGTGTAGGTATGCCGGTCTTATTGTATTCGGGTCTTTTCCCATGTAAGATTGAGATTGTCTTGGCAACATTTCAGTGAGGTCCCACTCACCATCTTCAGGCTGGTGTTTTTGGCTTCATGCTTGTTAGTTAGTTAGCTTAGTTAGTTTATTCGATTTATATACCGCCCTATTTCACCTAAAAGGGACTCAAGGCGGTACACAGAAAGATAAAAACCCAACAATACATACAAAATACTTACTTGTGTGAGTAAGCCTTACTCACACAAGCACGAAGCTGAAAACATCAGCCTGATGATGGCGAGTGGGACCAAAATGTTGCCAAGACAATCTTAATCTTACATGGGAAAAGACCCAACTACAAGACCAGTGTATGTATGTATGTATGTATGTATGTATGTATGTATGTATGTATCTATCTATCTATCTATCTATCTATCTATCTATCTATCTATCTATCTATCTATCTATCTATCTATCTATCTATCTATCTATCTATCTATCTATCTAAACAGAGAACAACACCCTCTGCCTTCTAGCACTGATGATGCTACCTACTTTGGTAATGCAGTGTTTCAAAGAAAAAAAATCAAATTCAGTGAACACCAAGGATGCTACAGGACATTAATAATTAGGTCATGACACCTTGAAACAAGCACTTTCTATTTGTTTGTTTGTTTATTTAATATCCCATATTTATTATTATTACCAATAACTCAAGATGGACAACTTATCTCCATGGTGACATTTTGCTTTAGTTTTCTCACAGAGAAAAATAGAAATTTTACAGATGAAAAGCTACAATATATGAGCTGAAAATTTTTGGGTGACTACTAGATGGCAGAAAAATTTAGACCTTTTTCCCCTCTCTCTTTGATACCATCTAGTGGACATCTGGAGTTTTGTACTTCAGATCTATAGTGCTATAAAATGTAGTTTCTACATGCAGAATGAAAGGCTGTGTTTGATCTTGTTGCATCTAGAAGCCAACTTGCCTTTTTAAGGCATCCTTTATTTATTTCAATTTATAGAGCTGCTGCCTCATTTAAACAACTTTGTTAAAACAAAGATACATAGTATGTCTTTAGAAAAGTAGAAACAGAAATGGTTCCCTGCATCTAAAACTAAAAAAAGGGGTCTGTAAAGTGGTCTTCTATAAGCAAATTGTACTCAACATTAAATTTGCCTCGTGTTTTGGGCAGTGGGGGAAGGTTAACATGGTTGCTTCCAAGTATGGGCTGGGGGTGTGTTAGTTGCTTTGATTTGTGGGCACCAGCGGAGTAACTGGGAACAGCCTTTGAAGCAGCCATGCAAACTCTGCAAAAGACTTAAAGCTTTCAGCTTCATGTCCTCCCCTTTTGAATGCTTCATGTTGCCCTGTGGCAAATGCAGAACACCAATCCAAACAAAGTAAGCCAGTGATCCACATCCCAAATAATCTGAGATGCCTTGGATTTACTTTAGGCTTATTGTGGCTTTCTATCATAAACAGACACTCCTAGGATTCATCCACCTGGTTTGGTATGTACTGATATCCAGAAAAAATATCAGCAGAGCAAGTTATGAACTTAACTCAGTTAATCAGAACTATAGTGTAGACCAGGGGTCTCCAACCTTTGCAACTTTAAGTCTGAAGGACTTCAGCTCCCAGACTTCTCCAGCAAGCTTTGCTGGCTGGAGAAGTCTGGGAGCTGAAGTCCTTCAGACTTAAAGTTGCAAAGGTTGGAGACCCCTGGTGTAGACCTTACTTTTCCCATTCTTTGTCTCAATCTAGGCTTCCTTCCATCTTCATTATAAGCTTTCCAGGTGCTTCTTTTAGACCCTTTTAATCTTTCTTTGTGTATTTTTTCCCTCATATCACTGGGATGTTGATGTCAAATAGAGCCACATTTTTGCAGAGAAGAATGGAATCTTTTCATACCAATGAGGAACAACTCCAACGCAGCAACAAACACCTCTTCCCCCCCTGGTTACTATCTCTTAGGCAATAGCACCAACCTTCCTGTCAAAGTATGCTAATCTTTTAAAATACTAACATTTTCCCCCTCCTGTCTTACTTCAAATGTGTCCTCTTCTTTAAAGAGTTCATTATAGATAACTCACAGCCAATCATTGAATCTGTCTTTTTTTTCTTGAAGATAGATAGTCTCAGGAATGGAAAAAGAGAGGATATAGGCATTTTCTCTTTCTAGAGACACACTCGGTTACTGATGTTGGATCTCCTAACCTATCTTCATTTCAGGCCCATTTAGGCAGCCTCCGAGACGCCTTCTGCTCACAGCATTCCAGCCTGCATTCCTTGGGGAACGAAGAAACTATCTCTGAGGTTCAAAAGCCTTGAGGGGAATGTCATGCAGGCTTGGATTGGCTTTTTAGGCTCTTTTAACTAGGGATGTTTAGATTGGTCTAATGCCAATTTGCATAAATGTCGCAGGTTTTAGATATTATTCCTCTTGGTTGATAATTAGAACAATTTGTCTTTGTTCTCATATACGTTGTCCCTCTAAAATACACAGTTTTGCAACTTTCTCCCAGATGCACTTTAAAAATGCCACCTTTTTGTGAGGAATAATAATCAAATTTGGCTTCTGTTCAAGGAAATTAGTAATCAAAAGGCATATATTACTGTAGATAGGATCATATAACTTTCCAAGAGCCATCCAGGTTACTTATTCTGGAACTCAGATCCAAAACGGGACAGATTCCCTCGTTTCATGATGCTGAATTAGGTTCGTTTGCTGAGATTAAAGGTATTAGCAGGCTCTCTAGATAGACACTAACTGTGTAACAAATTTAGCGGTTGTTAAGTCTAATGCAGGGGTCTCCAACCTTTGCAACTTTAAGTCTGAAGGACTTCAGCTCCCAGACTGGGAGCTGAAGTCCTTCAGACTTAAAGTTGCAAAGGTTGGAGACCCCTGGTCTAATGAAAACAGATGCTCTGAAGATGCACTGTAAATTATTTTGTATCCAGAGGATTTTATTTTCATTATACATTACTACATAATCCATTAAAATTTCAGTTAGGAGAAATAAAACAAATACCGTAAGTCAAGTCTCTATCTTTTAGAAGTTAGCTTCTGGAAGGTGGAACACACAGGCAGCTGTTGTTTGAAGGTTTTTTTAAATTAACATTTTTTAAATTATAGAATAAAATACAAAGATAAAATACCAAAATATGAAAGCAAATAGTAGGAGACAGTGGAGAGGAAAAGGGGAAAGAAAAATGAGGGGGTGAGGGAGAAAAAGAGAAAAGCGGCTGACTTCCGACTTTCTCTGTTGCAGTAGAATAAAGCATCAATATTGAACCTCAGCTTTTTACTTTTCCGAAACACTATAAACTAGCCGTTTCTATAACAACAAATCAACCTTTGAAGTTGTTGGAAGTTTTGAAGCACTTGCTACTAAGTCAGTTTTAGATTTTATATTTATTGGATTTCTTAGGATTGCCAGGAACTCCAGGAAGACTCAGGGTTCTTTACAGCAGGGGTCCCCAACCCCTGGTCCGGGGACCGGTGCCGGTCCGTGGCTTGATAGGAACCGGGCCGCAGTGAGCGGCGTAACTTTTAGAAAGGGCTGGAGAGGAGGAGGAGGGAGGAGGGGGCAGCCCCCTGGGCAGAGTGCGCACTGGGGGCGGGAGAGTGCAGGCGCGGCCGGTCGCACTGTTGGGGCCCCGAGAGGGGCGAGTGAGCCGACTCACTCCCCCACACATGCATGCACTGCCTGTTACCCCTCCCCCCGCTCCCCCTCTACGCCGGCCGAGCCATGGCCACCGGTCCGCGGAATTTTTTTAACATGAAACCGGTCCCTGGTGCCAAAAAGGTTGGGGACCCCTGCTTTACAGTCTGTCTAACACATATGTTAATAACATGATTTAAAATACATGACTGTGCCTGAACTAAAACAGCATGCAAGAAAACCTCAGTATCAGATTTCTCCACATAGATTCTAACCCAGGGGTGGGCAAACTTTGCAACTTTAAGTCTGAAGGACTTCAGCTCCCAGACTTAAGTCTGGGAGCTGAAGTCCTTCAGACTTAAAGTTGCAAAGGTTGGAGACCCCTGCTGTACATGATAATGAAAGATGGCCAAAGATGATGTTCAAAAATCTTAGGGAACATATAATCGATGAACCTCCAGATTCAGGATTTTCCAAAATAAACATGAAGATCTAGAAATAGGAATTAGAACAAAGCAATTGCACATAGCATTGGCCGAAATAATTTGCCAAGTCCTTCAGACTTAAAGTTGCAAAGTTTGCCCACCCCTGTTCTAACAAGGCAAAGTTTGCCCACCCCTGTTCTAACAAGGCAAAGTTTGCCCACCCCCGTAACAAGAAGCTTTGTTTCTGCTCGTGTCATTGGAAGGAACCCATTTGACAACCGAAGCATCTGAGCTGGACTCTACAGTATAGCCATGGAAGGAACAGCAAGTCAGCCTATTACACATAGGTAAACCTATGGCACACTTGCCACAGGTGGCAAGCAAAGCCCTCTCTGTGTGCATGTGACCTGTTGCCCAGCTCAGCTCCACCACGCTTGCACATGCACCTCCGGCTGACCAGCTGATTTTCAGGTCTCTGCAGTGCATGTGGGAGATGTGCATGCATGCGCAGGGGTGGGTTGGGGTGCAGCAACCCGTTTTTGGTCCCAGGAGGCTTCAGGGAGGCCTGCTATGCAAAAAACAGACAATGGGTGTGTATTGTGTGCGCATGCATGGGGATGGGAAAAACACGGAGGAGGGCGTGCATGTGCAGTGGGTGGGGCACATGGGAGGCGCTGTCACACACACATTGAATTATGGGTATGGGCATGCTTTTGGCACAAAAAGGTTAGCCATCACTGCTATATAACCGATGGAAAGTTTCATGGCAGGAACTTCAGATTTATCTACTTCACATGCAGTTGAAAGCCGTCTGTCTAGTCTACAGGTTGAACTTGGGTTGAAGTAGGATTCATTTTTTGCTTCTGCATTTGCAGCCTGATTCAAAGGAATTGCCAATTCTGAATGTAAAATGTGTAATTCTAGATTAGCAGTTAATGGGGGATTGCTTGAGAGAGTGTGTACCGTATTTTTCGGAGTATAAGACGCACCTTTTTTCCTCTAAAAAGAGGCTGAAAATCTGGGTGCATCTTATACATCTAATACAGCACTTTTTGCCTCCTAGAACCCCACTCCCTTCACCAAACTGGCTGTGCCTAGCCTTATGGAGGCTTCCAGAGAGCTCCTGGGGGCTGGGAAGGGCAGAAATGAGCCTCAAAGCCCCCTCAGCCTCCAGCAGCACTCTATAACCCTCCATAGGGCTATGCATGCAATTTATTTGACACAAAAATGGCCTGTTTTCACGATAAATGGCCTGGGTTTTGTTGCTTTTTGTGAACACCCCCCCCAGGAGCACTCTACAAGCCCCCCCCCAAGGCTATTCATGCTTTTTATTTGAAAAAAATGGCCCCGTTTGCGCGGAGAAACGGACTATTTAGGGGAGGTTTGCAGAGTGCAAAAACACTCTCTAAGCTTTTTAACTGTTTCTGTGCCAGGAGAAACAAAGTCTTAAGGTTTATCAGCGATTTCCTTCTCCAGGACATGGATAAATACACCTGGAAACATCAACATACCTACCTACTCTCCCTCTCTCTCTCCCTACCTATTCTCTGTCTGTCTGTCTCTCTCTCTCTCTCTCTCTCTCTCTCTCCCTACCTACTGTATTTGTCTCTCTTTCTATTTCTCTATCCTTCTACCTACCTACCTACACATTCTCTCTCCATATCTACCTACTGTGTTTTTCTATCTCTCTCTAGTTCTCTCTCTATTTCTTTACCTACCTACCTACTCTCTCTCTCCCTACCTACCTACTGTATTTCCCTCTATTTCTCCCTCTCTCTATCCCTTTATCTACCTACCTACCTACTGTCTCTACCTACCTATCTACTTAATGTATTTCTCTTTCTTTCTCTCCCTCCCTATCCCTCCTTCTACCTACCTACTTTTTTTTTGTAATTTGCCTCTTCAAAACCTTGGTGCATCTGGACTTCCTGTTCCGCCTTCTGGCGGCGACGGACGAGTCCTGGGACTCGTCCGCCGTTTTGTTCTTTTTTCTGCCCCAAACGGGGCGGGGTGCCCCTTTTTTGGGGGGATCCTCCGTAGGACCGGCTTGCCTGGACCTGTTCAGCCTGGCGGCGGCCGGGGAAGGGTCCTTGTCTTCTGTCTAGGTGGAAGAAGACATGCTGCGGGGGGCTTGGTTCCCTTCGCCAACGGAGGACGGTAACAAATAGTGAATTTGGAGAGAGCGGGAGCGTTCGAGCTGGATGGCTTTGCCGGGGCTTTGGTGGCGAGGCGGAGAGTGAGTGACTTTGACTCTTTTGCTGGCAGCTTTGATTGAAAGAAACGGTGGAGGGGGGTGTTTGTTGAACCCCCCGCCCCTCGGAGTTACAGCAGCGGCATGTGGAAATGGCTCCTCGAGCGAGAGGAAGCGGATATTTCTCATCCGGACTTTGCTGAAGTAGTGAAAGTCCTTTGCGGTTTGTTTCTAGCTACAATGTATCTAAGCCCAGCTTTATTGGAACATTTTTTTCTGTTGTTTTCTCCTGCTGGCTTCCAGACTGGGAGGGGAAAGATGGCTTCCCTTTGTTCCCAAATGACTATTCTTCATGAAAAATTTCCAACATCCCTTTGTGATCCGGACTGTCTCTCTCTACTAATGGAGGATATTTGTGATTAATTGATTCCTTCCCTGGAGTGCCTTCTTTGTCTTTAAAATTGACTGTGAAAATTGCTCTCTTCCCTGGATTTCACAACTTTTTAACTTTGATTTGAACTTTTTTCTCTGGACTTGCTCCAGCGGCCGCACCCAAAAATCGCCATCTTAGTGGCACTGACTTAAACAGCTCACCATGGCTTCTAAAAAACAACCAGAAAATCTAGGCTTAGAAGAAAGAATGACAGCTATGGAAGCAGTGTTACACTCTTTGGTACTGGAAATTAAAGAATTAAGAAAGGACCACTGCAGTTCCAAACTAGAACTTTTGGAGACACAGAAGAAATTAATGCAGAACACACAGAAGACTGAAGAGTTGGAGGTGGGGCTGGCTGGGGCAAAGGGAGAACTTAAAAATGTTAATACTGAAATTGGAGATTTAACTGGTCATATGTCTAGGATGGATTTTGAAAGGATGTCATATTTTTTAAGATTTCAGAACATTCCTGAAGAATCTGGTGAATGCCTCCCTGATCTTATGAGCACAATTTTAGCAGATTACTTACATAAACCCAAGGAAGAGATCAGGGGGGACATTGACCTGGTTTATAGAATAAACTCAACATATGCCAGGATAAATGAAGTACCCAGAGAGATACATATTAAATTTGTTAGAAGGTCTACTAGGGAGGGAATTTTGAGGGCGCAGAGAGAGGGTCCTTTACTTTACCAACAAAAAGAAGTCGCTATCTTGAAGCAGATCCTGAAAAAGATTAGAGAGGTAAGAAGGAAGTATTCCTTCTTATCCAAAAAATTATTCAAACAGGGGGTCTGGTTTAAGTGGGTGATGCCTGAAGGGATGTTGGTGTTCTGGGAAGGAGGAAGAGTAAAGATTAAAACAGTTGCTGAGGTGGAAGCCTTTCTTAAAAAACATTCCTCTATCCTGGGGGACGAAACTGGAGGAGCGGAGGGGGCCACGGCCCCGCCCACTGGGGGTCAGGGAGGAGAACAAGAAGATACAATTGCCAAGAGACTTAGATCTAAAAAATGACTTTTTAATACAGTATAACTTTTGTTTGGATGTTTGTACACGATTGCTAGCATAGAATTTGGAATTTATAATGATGTACACACAGCTATCTGCGGGATCGGATCCTGCCGCATACATCCTCACGGCCGATTCGCTCCCACAGAGAGGGACTTCTCCGGGTGCCGTCCACTAGACTCTGTCAGCGGGCGACGCCCAGGGGAAGGGCTCTCTCTGTGGCGGGCCCAGCCCTCTGGAACGACCTTCCCCCCGACATCAGAACAACCACGGACTTCCACTCCTTCCGTCTGAAATTAAAAACTCATCTTTTCTGTTTGGCCGGCCTTGGTTAGCCTCTCTCTACAGGGTTTAGCTGTTTTTAATTGGGTATTTTAGCAGATTAAGGGGATTTTAGCATAGGCTCATATTTAATTTTTTCTTAACTGTATGTGTATATTGTATTGTGGTTTTAGTTTCCCTGTGCACCGCTCCGAGTCCCTATGGGGAGAGGAGCGGTCTATAAATTAAATTATTATTATTATTATTATTATTCTCTTCATCTCGTAATACCATTGAAATATGTATTATCTATGTTTTGTTAAGAAGCCCCGGAGGGGGCCAACGATCTCGACGTGAAAGTTCTCAAAATATCTTTTTAACTCACCTTACCCTACCCTTTTTGTTAAAAAATTTGTAAAACTCAATAAAACTTTTTCAATATAAAACCTTGGTGCATCTTATACTCTGAAAAATACGGTATGTGTGAGTCTTTTACTGGTACTGTTTCTCCCCCAAAAGACATATATATATCTGGTGAAATTGTCCTCTAAGTGTTTGTAGGTTTAGATATTTAATTTGCTCGAAATTATTCTTTACTTCAAGGGGATGAATTCTGGCTTTATAATTTTTTATAAACTGCTATAATGACTTTGATAGGAAGTATGTAAGATATAAAAATAGGGAAAATAAGGACAATTTGATTGTTTCTTTTTTTGCAGGAATAAAACTCTAATTTATCCTGATTTTTGTAGGTGGTTTCTTGTTCTCTTAATAAGACCTATGCATCTTGCCTTCTCATGAAAAATAAACTCAGTTTTATTGGGAAATCATTTGGTTGGTTCTTTCATTTCCATCATTCCCTATGACAGTGATGGCGAACCTTTTTTGGCTCGTGTGCCAAAAGCGGGGGGAACACGGGGGAGTTGTGTGTGGGCGTGCCACACCCATAATGCTATGTGCGCGACCCCCTGCTTTTGGGGTGCTTCTTTCACCCTCCCCAGGCTCCAGCTTTCTAGGAGCCTGGGGAGGGTGAAAACAGCCTCCCCTCCCCACCTCCAGAGGCTTCAGGAGCTTCCCTGAAGCCTCCAGAGGGCAAAAAACAGCTTCAAAAGAAGACCTAAATCAGCTGGCCAGCGCACACAAGCTGGAGCTGGAGCTGACAGGGCAATGCCTCGTGTGCCCTAAGAAATGGTTCCACGTGCCACCTGTGGCACCAGTGCCATAGGTTCGCCATCACTGCCCTATGATGTCTTAGGTTTGGCTTTACCTACTAGACAAAGAAGGCCTGGTCAAAGAATCATGGGATAATCTGTGACATATTGAGCAGCATTGGTTGGGACTCCAAATTCTGGTTTTATTGGGGGTTTTCTGGTTTTTATGAGCCACCCAGAGCGATGCTACCATATGAACAGAAATATAATTAAAACAAACAAATACATAAATAAAATTGCTTAGGAATAATAGAGTGCCTTTCAAGAGGCACAGAGAGGTAGAAACTTACATTACCATAACATTTTAATTATTTTTTAAGACAAATAACCTGCCTGTCTATGTTGCATGTCAGTCATGTAAACTCTGAAGATATCCTCAGGGTAAACCTGGATTTCATTTAGGGTGGTTTGGGATGCTCAGAGCTGGGAGTCATAGTTGGTATAATGTAGGTTGTCATTTTTGTTGGCATGCTGGTGGTTATTTCTGATACTGCAAATTCTTTGAAGATGTGGCTTTAAAAAACATGATCTCAAGCAATTTGCAATCCTTTGGAGGGCAGGTGCCTCTTTTTCAGCTTCCACGCGTAGACCGAAATGTAAAATCTGGGCTTGGAGGATTTTTTAAAATTCAGAATTTGATTTTCAGTCTAGCTCCAAAGAGCGCTGCTTTTATTTCAGCCAAGACAGCAGGATATTCAGCATCCTGGGACGAGGACTGATCAGCAGTCACGGCAGCTACAGGCAGCTTCCCAACTATTTATATCAAGTCTCTCCCCCTCCTCCATTAGAAAGATCTCCTTTGAAAGCAGTTCAAAGATTCATTTGGTGTTTCGTCACTGGGCATCTGTGACAGAACATGATGGCTGAATCAGGAGCTTGTTTCCAGGGTCTTCCAGAGCTGTGGCACAAAAGCTGATAGCTTCCTATATTGTGCTGGAAGCTGTCTTTCAAAGCCAAGGAAGAGGGATAGGATGGTCTTTAGTCTCTCAATCAATGACTCCCTTTTCAATATCCAATCTGGTACATTCCAGAAGGACAGACTATGAAGTGCAACCCTGTAATCGCTTGGATAGTCGGATGCTTTAGGAAATTTGCTTTCCCTTAATTTCATCATTGCTTTTGCCACGTAGGAAAGAAATGACAAAAGAATGACAGCTTTCTCTGGGGCTTTTTCCCCCTTCAGTGGGTCCTGTCATCTTTAAAACAAAAAATAGTACAGGCAGTGTATAGTATGTATTCACAAATGCAAGAAGCAGGGTTTTTTTATAGATAGATGATGAGATAGATAGATAGATAGATAGATAGATAGATAGATAGATAGATAGATAGATAGATAGATAGATAGATAGATAGATAGATAGATAGATAGATAGATATGGATGAATGGATGGATGCTAGGATAGATGATGGAAAGAGGGAGGGAGGGAGGGAGAATTTTGTTTGTGTTTGGAAGCTAGGCAGAATCAGGTTTGACCAGGAATATCAGAACAGCAGCCTAAATTAGGAATTTGGGGGTGGGGAAACCCCCGGAGGCAGCAGCAACAAAAATTTGCATTGTGGTGTTAATAATTTGAAGGAGACTTAACTTCCCTCAAAAAACTTGAATTGTTTTCTATAGATGTTCATTCTCAATAGTAGAAACACCTTACAGTTATACCTAGAATCTGCTTTGTGAGATGGCAATAAGCTTTCATCACCTCCCTCATATACACACACACACATACAGACAGACACACACACACTCATATGTGTGTGTGTGTGTGTGTGTGTGTGTTAGGTTTTTGAGCTAATCAATAAATAAATCTGGAAGACTAGTATAGATCTATTTCGAGCTTTTTAGCTCACATCAGCTAGCCATGCCCTTACTGGGATTTGAACCGGGGCTATGTTACATGCTAGCCATTAGGCCAACCGGTTCTCTTCCTGTTCAACTGAGACAGTTCAAAAACCTAACACACATATATAAAAAAATTACACAACGGAGCTCATGGCTTTCTGTCTAGATGGTCTCTGGTGATGAGCCGAAAGGCAGAAAAGGAAACAGTATGTCTCCTCCCTTAATTGGGGCCTAACAGGGTGTTGTGAAACAAGTGTGTGTGTGTGTATGTATGTATGTATGTATGTGTATATATATATATGTGTGTGTCTGTGTGTGTGTGTGTTACATTTTTGAGCTAATCAATAAATAAGTCAGGGAGACTAGGATAGATCTATTTCGAGCTTTTTAGCTCTCATCAGCTAGCCATACCCTTACTGGGATTTGAATCGTGGCTGTATTACATGCCAGGTGAGAGCCTTGCCAGCCAGGTTCTCTTCTTGTCAGCTGAGACAGGAGGATAGTTATATATAATTGTTTCCACAACACCCTGTTAGGGCCCCAATTAAGGGAGGAAGCATACTGCTTTTCCTTTTCTGCATTTTGGCTCATCACCAGAGACCATCTAGACAGAAAGCCATGAATTTCGTTGTGTAATCTTTTTATATGTGTGCTACGTTTTTGAGCTGATCAATAAATAAGTCAGGCAGATTAGGATAGATCTATTTCAAGCTTTTTAGCTCTCTTTTTAGCTAACTTTCGAGCATTTAGCTCTTTTTAGCTCTCGCCTGGCATGTAATACAGCCCCGGTTTGAATCCCAGTAAGGGTATGGCTAGCTGATGAGAGCTAAAAAGCTGTGTGTGTGTGTGTGTGTGTGTGTGTGTGTGTGTTAGTTTTATGAGCTGATCAATAAATGAATCAGAGAGACCAGGATTGATCAGACCATTGATCAGCTCATTAAACTAACACACATATCTAAAAAATTTACACAACGGAACTCTTGGCTTTCTGTCTAGATGGTCTTTGGTAATGAGCCGAAAGGCAGGAAAGGAAACAGTATGTCTCCTCCCTTAATTGGGGCCCTTAACAGGATGTTGTGGAAACAATTACATATATGTGTGTGTGTGTGTGTGTTAGTTTTATGAGCTGATCAATAAATAAACCAGAGAGACTAGGATAGATCTATTTTGAGCTTTTTAGCTCTCATCAGCTAGTCATACTGTTACTGGGATTCGAACCGGGGCTGTATTGCATATCAGGCAGGAGCCTGTAACCATTCAGCCAGCCAGGCTCTCCCAATTGCATCAGCTGAGACAGGAGGATTAGTATCTATAAATGTTCCACAACATCCTGTTAGGGCCCCAATTAAGGGAGGAGACATACTGTTTCCTTTTCTGCCTTTCGGCTCATCACCAGAGACCATCTAGATGATGCGAGCTAAAAAGCTCGAAATAGATCTATCCTAGTCTCTCTGATTTATTTATTGATCAGCTCATAAAACTAACACACATATTTAAAAAAATCACACAACGGAACTCATGGCTTTCTGTCTAGATGGTCTCTGGTGATGAGCTGAAAGGCAGAAAAGGAAACAGTATGTCTCCTCCCTTAATTGGGGACCTAACAGGGTGTTGTGGAATATATATATAACAACCTGTTATTATTAGGCCCCAATTAAGGGAGGAGACATACTGTTTTCCTTACTGCCTATCGGCTCATCACTAGAGACCATCCAGACAGCAAGTCAAGAATTACGTTGTATAATATTTTAGATATGTGTGATCAGCTCATAAAACTAACACACACACACACATACACACACACACGCACACATATAGTCACAGCTGATCAAGGAGAAGAACCTGTGGCCTAGTGGCAATTACAACTGCCTCACATGTAATACTTCCCAGGTTCAAATCCCAGTAAGGGTATGGCTAGCTTCACTAGGAATGGAGTCATGTCATGCTCTGAAAAATGAAGAGATTCCACCTTTTGAGAGATGAACAGAACACGATCACACACTTTATGTACCTTGCTGGCTGGCAGTTAGAACATGCTTATGTGAGAAAATGTAAGAAATACTTTAATAACAACAATAACAACAATAAATAATAATAATAATAAATAATAATGAACAATTTTGAATTTGTCCATTTATCTACCAGAAAATAGTAACAGAATGGGTGAATAGTGTAAATATAAATTCTTACTTCTGAAAACTTACCTGCTGATTTTTCTCCATTTATAGGTAGAACTTTCAATCCTTCATTCAATCCATTCTTTCAAGCATACCTTATTCTTTGATACAATAATTTTAGAGCTACACACCTTAGCATATCATTCAGTCTATCTAACACTTGTGGCTAAGAGTTTATATTGTCAGCCAATGAAACAGCTCTATCTACATACACATTCATATCCCTAACCAATATGCTCTACCATTTTCATAAGTATTCTCTTATAATTTATCAATAAATTTATTTATTTATTTATTTATTTATTTATTTATTTATTTTATTAAATTTATACCCCGCCCTTCTCCTTGTTAGGACCCCTTGTTAATAGTGAGGGGAACAGCCTCATCTTTTCTTACTTCCTGTTCATTGCTGAAGTATTTATTAAATATTCCATCTACTCCAGTGCATGCTTTATTTCCATCATACACTCACATTCAGTACCAAAACTTCAGTTCCACATTGAGCGAAAAAGTCTGTAAATCAAGCTTATTCATGTTTTCATACCTTTTGTCTAAATAGATAAGTGTATAATATGCTTTCTCACACTCCTGCAGTCTTTAGTGACCAGCAGAAGAGCAACATTCTGTTTTGCACACCCCCTGCCTGACATAAAGCTGTATTGCAGCCCCCAAAGTTTGCTTTGCTCTTTTATCTTCCCCCAAATGGAATTTTGCCAAACATCTTCCCAGGTGAATTTGACTAACTAGCCCCCCTGTAGTTTTTAAATTCACTCTTACTACTTCTCTGTTTGCATACAGAAACAATTATAGCACTTTTCCAGTGATCAGGCACAGCTGCAATTTTCACATTAAAAAAAATTGGGCAGACGCTCCATAAATAAACTATATTCATATTTCTATGTCTCTCCAGTTATACCATCTGCCTTTTAAAACAACAGCTTCATACATAAACACTATTATTTATTGATTCCTTTCACACCATGTTAAGGCTAACAACCTGGTTTTTGTTATCTGTCTCTTTCACTTCCCGGTTCATCAGGCAGTTTTGTCTGCCTTGTTTAATATCTACTTCAGCAGCATGTGTGTAAGACTATCAAATTATTTGTCCCCTACAACAGGGATCTCCAACCTTTGCAACTTTAAGTCTGAAGGACTTCAGTTCTTAGAATTCTGGCTGGAGAATTCTGGGAGCTGAAGTCCTTCAGACTTAAAGTTGCAAAGGTTGGAGACCCCTGCCCTACAACATGCACAAACCTCTATCACTTCTGCTGGGTTGCAGAACTGGCAGCGATCAAGGCTGGCCATGCCTCTGAACCGGTTCCCCGGTTGCTGCCCTCACCATCTTTTTTTAGTTCTGTGCATGCGCAAAACAATTTCCATTGAACTATGCATGCATGTGCAGTGTGCTTCCAGCTCGCACAGCCGCACGAAGTGCATGCATGAGCAAACCTGCAGTAATACTGTCTAGAACCACCCCTGCTTAAGATCAAAACTCAAACTAGCACCATAACCCGGGGTGAGATTGAAAATTTTTAGCAACTGGTTCTCTGCCCGGTTGCTGGGGGGGCGGGGCATGGTCATGGGGGCGTGGCCTAGTCAGCTTCCTGCACCTGGTGTGGGTGGGGTGTTTTGACTCTCCCCAGGCTCTGGAGGCTTTCCTTGAGCCTCCCGGAAGGTGAAAACGGCCTTCCCCAGGCTCCGGAGGCCAGAAATGGATCCGTTTCCAGACTTCTGGTACTTCCAATAGGACTGTTTTTCATTCTCCCAGAGCTTCCGCACAGGCCCTGCACTTACCTGGCATGATGAACGGGCTGTGTGAAGACTCTGGCAAATCTGAAGTTTGGCAAACCAGATTAAAATTAACATCCAGTTTGCCCGAACCGGTCTGAACCGGCTGAATCTCACCCCTGCCATAACCCTCTTTTGGTGTGTTCAGGAATTAGATTATTACAGGTAGTTATATTCTTTTATTGAGTATTCAAGTTACAACAGCACTGAAAAAGCGATGATGATTGTTCCTCAGACTTATGACCATTGTTACATTCCCAAAGTCACAGGATCAAAATTCAGGTGCTTGGCAACCGGCATGTAGTCACAACACTTGCAGCATCCGGGGCTCAGGAGACTACATCATTTGTGGCCTTCCCAACTGGCTTCCGGCAAGCATAGTCAATGGGAAAGTTGGGTTCACTTAACAATGGTGCAATTCATTTAACAACCATGTAAAATCGGGTACGCCTCACTTAACAATTGCCTTGCCTTGTAATGGAAATTCTGATCTCAGTTGTGATTGTAAGTCAAGGGCTACCTGAAGAAGTGCCCAAAGAACAAGCTCAGGGAGTGTAGTAAGTGAAACAGTCTGTATTTTGACCACACGAATGCCAGGCCTACGTGGATGGTTTTCATTTGACTCACAGACCTCTCTCTGTTTCTAGGTTGCCTCAGGCAATGTTAGTGTGTTTAAGTGGAAGCTAGATAGCTATCTGTTTTAATAACTATTTCTTCATTCAGCAGAATAGAATGGACTCAGTGGCCTAAATCCAGTCCAATCCAATCCAGTCCAATCCAATCCAGTCCAATCCAATCCAGTCCAGTCCAATCCAATCCAATCCAGTCCAGTCCAGTCCAGTCCAATCCAATCCAGTCCAGTCCAGTCCAATCCAATCCAGTCCAATCCAGTCCAATCCAATCCAATCCAGTCCAGTCCAGTCCAGTCCAATCCAATCCAATCCAATCCAGTCCAGTCCAGTCCAGTCCAGTCCAATCCAATCCAATCCAATCCAATCCCACCTCTGTGATTCCTCCAGTTCCAATTTCATTGTTTTGTCCTTTTTTAAAAGCTGTCATGACCGAAGGCTTTCCCAGATGTTGAGGGCAAGAAGGTCAAACTTTGTCCTTGTGACACATCTCAAGGTCTCCCATTCTTCTACTTCCAGCTTCGGGTCATTTAAGGCGAGAATTTATGGCTAGGCTTAGCTTTTGCCTTGAAATGGTAGAGTTTTAAGGAAAATGCATGGAATCTTTTTTTGCAAGCAAGAATCAGTGGGTGAGATAGGCACAAGAGGAATTATACTACTATAGTTGTTCTCTGTCTATTTTTGAATCACCATTAAGCTATAATCTCCACCGCTTTCAGGATCACTTTATTGGGTTGAGCACACAGTTATGCATGTGAAATAAATTATCCCAGCTATGGCTGCTCAAATTTTTACAAAAAATAAAAGAATTCCAGAATGTGACAAAATTCAAACCCTCTAAAAATATTAAGATGCCTTAAATGTCAATTAAAAGCTGGTTAATGAGCATTAAGTGTCAGGCCTGTGGCCATCTTTTCTTTTGGGTCTTTGGCCTGCCACACTTTCTATTATTCTGCTATGTATTTTCTATTGTGGGAAAATGGGAGGGGGGATTGTAAGGAGTCACATACTACGTAGCCAAAACAAAATTCCTTCTAGAAAGCCAAGGTTATCCTTTGTCTCTGCACGTGACCGGAATTGGATGGGTGGAGCTGCCATTATGGCAGGGGGAGATTGGATGATATGATGGACTTGTGAGTGTGGGGCCAGGATCTTGAACTTTAAACTGGGTGGGGAAAACTGGGAAGCTTTCAGATTTGGGTTTTCCCAGATGTGCCAACATGGCTCTCTTAATAAATGGAACTTTGAGCAATACTTTGCCTTGGACTCTGATTTACTTTTGGATGCTATTTGGGACCCTGACATTAAGCTTCTGAAAAGAAGGGCTGAGAAGAGGCCGATGCTCACTTTCAATCAATGATGTCAGAAGCTTTTCAGTACAGGTTAAGCTTCATTAGCATTTGAGTGTGACATCGCCAGGAAATTTTAGGCTACAGTCAATAATCTGGAACAAATTCTATACAGCATTGGATGTGACACTAAGAATCAGGTTCATCTCAGAAGAAATGTTACCTTTAATATCTGACTAGTAACTTCCATTTTAATGGGTTATTTGTTGGTTGTATGGCATATCATACATGGCCTTACAATATATATTAACTTTTCATATAGATTAATAAAACACAATACAATACAAATGTTAAAAAGATCTATGTTCAAATAGCAATGTCTAGGCTACCTAACCATTAAAACATAGAACTGTTTCTATGGGGGGGGGGGGGGGGGGAATCAGAAACTGGATTGGTATATAACCTCAGTTTACAACCGATCACTGTTTGAACTTTAATGGGTATTGACTATGCATTTGGAAATATATATTAAACACATGCAGATGAGACCTGTGAATTAAACTGTGAATTAGCCAATTCAGAAATATGCAGATTTATACCACACATGCTAAAGATGCTGGCAGCTACAAAATGATCCTCACATCCTCCATACTTATAAAAGTCAACTTCATGTTTTGTTCAGCCTTGTCACCATTTCCACAATGCACCCGAAAGATACACATGGGTCATATACTGTAAATACCAAGCAGAGCTTCAATTGCATTTGATTTCTTTTATCATACCCTGCAAATACATCTTGGGGCAGTGATGGGTTTCAAAAATTTTAGAATCTCTTCTATAAGTGTGGCCTGCTTTGTGGAAGTGGCTTGCCAGCCATGTGACTGGGTGGGAGTGGCTTGGCAGTCATGTGACTGGATGGGCGTGGCCAACTTGTAAAATGTGGTGAAACTCACTTAACAACACTCTTGCTTAGCAACCAAAATGGAACTCTGGCATTGAAGCATGCAAGTCTTAAAGCGGTCAAGTTACAAGACCCTTACACCCCTAAACTTTTAGAAAAAAACCCCAGGGGCATTCAAACTTGACAGCTTTAAGACTTGTGGACTTCAACTCCCAGAATTCTTCATCTCGCTCTTCATCTTGATGATATGTGGACATGCGGGGGGAGGGAGCTGAAACCAGTTCTAAATGGCACTGTAGATTTGTGGAACCTCTCCTATAGAAGAGGTTAGAACTGGCAGGAACCCCCCCTGTCTTGGGGGTACCACAGAATCCCTGAGAAATAAGTCCTGTTTCCTCATTTCTTTCATATATCCCTTAAGCAGTCATATCAGAATTCTACTTCTGCAACTGACATGGCAACTTCCTTTCCATCGCTAACCAATGTCTGTGGAAGAAAGTTAAAAGAACATGCTCCCTTCTTTGTATCTGCAAGGCACCCTGCTCCATTTAGTCTCTTTCATCACTGTTCTTCCAAATATCTATAGCACTCATTGCTGCACAAGTTTAAAACCAAATACAGTTTCTACTCTGCAACTCATGATTTAAAAGATAGGACATGAAAGGCAAAAAGGCAGTCAAAGAGATCCTGCCCACGAAACTAAGATAGCTTATTGCTCTGTGCAAAAACATAGCAATATACTTCAAGGCTTTTTAAGAGGGCAATGGCTGGGATTTGGTAAGATTAAAATGCTGGCAGCCTCTCCAGTTTTAAAACAGATAAGCTGAGGAGTGAGTTGGCAGGATTTAATGTCAAATGATTGGTAGGCTTCTTGAAGATAACCTGATTTCTGTAGGGAGAATTAACAAAGCAGCCTTTACCCCACCCCAAATCCTCTCCTGGAGAGTTTTATAGCTGAATGAGCTCACTTGCTTGATTTGTCTATTGTCTTGCTCTGTGAGGATCCATATGTCAGAATGAAATGTAGTAGACTTGGAAACGCTGGGTCTAGAAGTTATGAGGACTTGTCATTAAATCTACATAAATATGCCAGTAATACAATACAATAGCAGAGTTGGAAGGGACCTTGGAGGCCATCTAGTCTAACTCCCTGCCTAGGCAGGAAACCCTATACCATTTCAGACAAATGGCTATCCAATATCTTCTTGAAGACTTGCAGTGTTGGGGCATTCACAACTTCTGGAGACAAGCTGTTCCACTGATTAATTGTCCTAACTGTCAGGAAATTTCTCCTCAGTTCTAAGTTGCTTCTGTCCTTGATTAGTTTCCACCCATTGCTTCTTGTTCTGCCCTCAGGTGCTTTGGAGAATAGTTTGACTCCTTCTTCTTTGTGGCAACCTCTGAAATATTGGAACACTGCTATCATGTCTCCCCTAATCCTTCTTTTCATTAAACTAGACATACCCAGTTCCTGCAACCATTCTTCAAATGTTTTAGTCTCCAGTCCCCTAATCATTTTGTTGCTCTTCTCTGCACTCTTTCTAGAGTCTCCACATCTTCTCTACATCGTGGTGACCAAAACTGAATGCCGTATTCCAAGTGTGGCCTTACCAAGGCATTATAAAGTGGTATTATCACCTCACGTGATCTTGATTCTATCCCTCTATTTATGCAGCCTAGAACTGTGTTGGCTTTTTTGGCAGCTGCTGCACACTGCTGGCTCATATTTAAATGGTTGTCCACTAGGACTCCAAGATCCCTTTTACAGTTACTGCTATTGAGCAAGGTACCACCTATACTGTACCTGTGCATTTCATTTTTGTTGCCTAAATGTAGAACCTTAATCTTTTCGCCATTGAATTTCATTTTATTAGATAGTGCCCAATGTTCAAGTTTGTCAAGATCCTTCTGTATCTTAAGCCTATCTTCTGGAGTGTTGGCTACTCCTGCCAGCTTGGTGTCATCTGCAGATTTGATGAGTTCCCCATTTATTCCCTTGTCCAAATCATTGATGAAGATGTTGAAGAGTACTGGGCCTAAAATAGAGCCTTGGGGGACTCCACTGTATACTTCCCTCCATGTAGATGCAGTTCCATTGAGGACTACACGTTGAGATGTTTTGACCTAGGCTTCTCCAAAAAGCACGAGGCAGAGACCTAATCCTGACAAAGCCCCTTTTATTAAACGAATGTGAATTCCTCTCATTTACATTCAGCAAGCCCTGATAAAAAGTCTTTCAAAGGAATATTTATGACTACAGACTTTATCTATTTTGGCAAGCTGCCATGTAAATATTTTCCAAATGAGGTGCTGTGCAAGGAAAGACTGAACACAGAGTCTCTGAGATTCACAGACAGATCTTCACACTCCTGAAACAAATCAAACGACCGACCGAACGAATTGTTTCCTGCAAAAGCCACTCCCCTTTCGCTCCTCTTTTATTTCCTATGGGAGGGGCCAATCACCTTTTACCTGTGTCTTTACTCCCAAGTCTACTCTGATTTCTGAGTTGTTCTTTTCTTTTGGCAACTTTGCGCATGCACACACTGGGAACAGGCTCTAGCTCAGTGGTGGGTTTCTGCATGCTTGCACCTACTCGCGAGAGCCAGTTGGTGAAATTTAGAGAACCGGTGAGAGGGGGTTCCACCGGCGTCCCTGGAAGTAAATCTGGCCCGCCGCTGCCAGTGACCCAACAGGAAGGAAAAGAAAGGAAAGGAAAGGAACGGAAAGGAACGGAAAGGAAAGGAAGGAAGGAAGGAAAGAAAGAAAGAAGGAAAGAAAGAAAGAAAGAAAGAAAGAAAGAAAGAAAGAAAGAAAGAAAGAAAGAAAGAAAGAAAGAAAGAAAGAAAGAATTTATCATCACAATTGATTCCAAAATTTTGGTTGGTAAGCAAGAGCATTGTTACATGAGTTTCACCACATTTTAAAAGGTGGCCACTCCCACCCTCTCACATGACTGCCAAGCCACGCCCACAAATAGGCCACACCCACAGAGTAGGTTCTAAAAAATTTGAAACCCATCACTGCTCTAGCTGTTCCTCTGCATAACTGCTGAGTAGCTCTGTGGGCACCTGCCAGATGGCGTCGGCCCCTTCTCTGCCTCTGACGCAGAGCCCTCGTCTGAACCTTCCCCAGCCTCCAGGATTGGCCCATGCTCCTCCCCAACCTCCTTACTATCGAAATCTGCTGGCTGCTAGCAGGCCACAACAAGTAAGGTTATACTTCTTTTCACACACTTTTTTCAATAATATGTTTTTCATTATTTTATAAGGTACGAGTTGCCATCTTATTTAGGGATAAAAGTAACTGATCTGGGACATTAAGGAGATGAGAGCTGGAGGCAACATGCTATATATAGGACAGTTACTTAACTTTGACATCTTTAAGATATGTGGACTTCAATTCCAGAATTCTGCTATCCTTGCAATTTAATGGTGCCAAGGTTTAGAAACACTCCCCTAGAGGTGCATTTCAGCTATTTTCTTACATATTAAATTAATGCATGAAGTTATCAGTATTCCCATTCTTGCCTCCTCACAAAAAAAAAATAGCTATAGAGAAGCATTTTTTTAAACGAATGAAGGCGAATATATAGTAGATGTCCCAGGATAATGTTGCAGGATCCAATTTGAGTAAGTCACTGGGACCAGAGGTAAAGAGCCTGTCTAAACCTTGCTAAAAAGCCACATCAATAAATGTGCCCATCCAGGAAAACAAACGGTGAGAAGACCGTAGATTTTTCCATCTTTTTCTTAAAAATTCTGAATGTTTTTTTCTGGTTAAAGTAGGACACTTTCCACCATGATCAATAAATAATAATGATACTCTTGGCTGATTTATACATCCCAAAACTTTTGCTGAGACTATCCAGCAGTACAGCTACCCTGAGTCTAAACCAGGTTAGAAGGAAATAGTTAGTATTTGGGTGGAGCACTGATAAAACATTCCAGAGGCAGGGGGTTTAGGACCCCGAAGTTTAAAAATAGCAAGGAAGAAGGCGATGACAAACCATTTTTCTACTGTTGCCAAATCAATGGGATGGATCTGTCCATGTGATGACCAGGACTTAAGCTTTAGTTGAAGGGTTTTTTTTAACCTTTTATAGGAGAAGGATTTCTGTGTCAGGGAGTTGTAATTGGGGGCTCTTAAAGAGTTATGTTCTTCATGAATACTCCCCATTATATAATTCACTGCTTGAGAAAGTCTTCATTCTCAGTTGAAACCACTTATGAAAACTGCAAAACATTTTTAACATCATAGTATTTATTAGCTTCTGAAACAATACACATTCACATACTTGAGAATACAGTACATTTGGCACAGTAATAATGGCTACAGTGAAATAACCCTAATGAATGGCAAGAGATTTAAATTACAACTGTAAGAAATAGTCTGTACAAAGAAAATCTCACAATTGAAGAAAAAACAAAACCCAAAACAAAGCAAAAATACTACCTGGTCCTGTAACATTTGGTAAATTTCATATTTTCCCCCAGAACTATTTTCCACAAAATTTCATATAAGGGTTTTTGGTTTTTTTAAAGCCTTTCTAGAGAGACAGCATTAGTTTTATCATAGAGGGAGAGGCCATATTATCCCCATGGACAGTGACTTCAAAACAAAACAAAACAAGAAAAGGTGCTCTGTTGTGATTTCTTTCCATTTTTCCATTTGGCATTTCACACACTTTTTACGCATCCTTCTCCTATCACTCCAGAAGGATAGGGGGAAAACTTTACAAAAAGGGGGAAAAAAACTTTTAATGACCGGGTAAATTTATGAAAGTTTGAGAAAAATGAGGAAACTGCTAAATGGAATGGTTCAGGAACAGAATTCACCTATACACTAATGGCAGCAAGAGGTTCTTGCACACAACCCAATTGCTTCTGTTCTGTTGGCTTTCAGTCCAGCTGGTGCCATGTATCCTCTTTGGTGGCCTTGTATGCTGATAGATTCACCCATTTACATTTAAAAATAATAATCTGGACATTATCCCAGAACAATTCAATATACATTCAGGTTCAGGTATCATGATGCAGCCTGAGATATATCTGTTAGCCACATACCTGCCATAGGCAAAATCCATCAAAATTTAATTGCATGGGTTTCTATTGCAGGATCAAGGTGGACTTCAGGATTACAGGATTACAGCTGAAATAGCTTTGCATGCAAAAACATTATTTTTTCCCCTAATCAGCATCCTAAAGAGAGAAATATAGGAACTGCATAAATGTTTGTCAGAAATTGTGCATGCCAGGAAAGGGGAGTCATATACTCCACAATTTTTTCTTGCAGAAGCTTTGTGGAATGCACATTTTATTCTTTGCTAAAGAACCACTAATCTCCATTTTGTATAAAGACCTTGCATGCCATGCAAACAAGACTGGGCTGGACAATTATCATTCTGCAGTTTAGCCAACCTACAAACAGTTTTGGGAGGCCTTTTGCAACTTCCAAAGTTTTCATTTACCCATGGAAAACACTGCTTGGCTTTGTTCATTCTTGCACTGGATGTTCAAAGCTAACTTCATAAGAAAAATATACAGAACAGGTATGAAACTCCAAAAACTAAAGGGCATTTTTACACTCTTTCCCTCTAAAATGAAAATACAATGAGATGATACATCCTTTGTGATATTTCTGTGCTTTCACTCTAAAAGCCAGTGGGTGAGGAGAGAGGATTTCTTCCCCCTGCCCCCAGCCCCTTAGTTTTTATTAAAAATAAAATAAATTATTTAACAATGTTTGATACTTTATTACTTTGGTAAGCCAGACAACACATGACTTGGTGTAGCATATTTAATATTCTGAAATCCTCATATGAATACATACATATATGTATATATATATTTATATATAATAATAATAATTACACCTGAGTTTAAAAAAAAACACAACATAAGGGAATTAAAGGTCTTTGTCACCAAAAGTGGCTCTGAACAGCCGTACATAAAACTGATGTAACCCATCTCTTTAAAAAGATGACTTGCACCACCTTTTCAAGCTATTTTGAGGCCTGGAAATCACTCCATGTGGCTTTGTGAGACATTATGGAAAGTTACAGGCCACATGGGAGAAGCCCACGACAGGTGCCTTTTCTGGAAACTGGGGCATAGTGTTTTTATGTTATGAATTGTATGCCCTGAGGCAATCCTGCTTTGGTTGGTGGGTTCCTCGGGACTCATCTGAAGGCACCAGTCTGCAAAAATTTGACCAATTTTATCCATGTATGAAGTAGTTCAGTCTATCTCTGTGTGATTTACCACATGGCATTTTATATGACAGACTATCCTTGCTCAAATTGCTGACAAAGCATTATTAAGAGGAGCCTCCAGAGCAGGCTCCTGCAGCTCTCCAGGGATACCCAGTTCAGATGCTGTTCCTATCTACTAGCATGGAAGGTCACTTTTGATAGCCAGGAGGTTCTACATTCTCTGGTGAAGAAAGCTTTCTGCAACAATTTTCTTCTCACAGAGATCACACGAGATGGGGGCATGTGTCCGAAAGATGTGCTTTGGTCAATAGTGATCCTTTCTCCCCCTCTCCCTGCTCTCTTTACCATTCCATATATTGTTTAAGAGAACTATACAGGAGAATCAGTACAGCTTAATATAGATTTACATCTGCCCTATAATGAAAAAAAGAGGGAAATTCATCTTTGACAGTAACTTGAACCAATACACAAACAGAGTATTGCACATGGACATAATCATAATTATTCTTTCATAGGCTAATTTTAATAATATGCCTGAACATGCAGCAGTTGATACCTCTATATTCATTGAGTCCCACAGGCCTTGCAATAAACATCTATATACAAATCTCACTTGTACAGAGAGAGAAGGGGAGGGAGGGAGGGAGGGAGAGAAAAGAAGAAAAGAAAAGTTGGGAAAAAGCTTTATGACTCTGTCTCCCCATATCCAAAAGTCAGCCTCCATAGCCAATATACTTTATGCATAGACAATACGCTTTATTCGTATTTTTTTTTTCAGAGAAAAAGGTCATATGCCATAATTAGGAACAGTCAAATGACAAGTGTTAAATGACTAAGGAAGTGTTTAGAAGAAAATTACAACCAATTCAAACATTTTATGTAAATTTTATAATAAAGTGTCTATGGGGGCTTCACTTTTGGTACACCCTGTATGTAAGTGTGCGTGTATATGAAAAATCCAAGTGCAACAAATAAAAAGGATTCCCTTAACTGCTCATTCAGTCTATATATATAGACTAATCTATACACACACATACGTGTATATATATATATGTATATATACACATATATATATATAAATGTGAATGATACATATACAAGCACGCATGTCCACGCTCACATATACAAAAATGCAGTATTCCCAGAAATATGAGTAAATAACACTATCAGCATATCTACAAGCGGTAACATCACATTTCTTTCCTAATGTATTTTCCACATGAGTTACCAATTTGTCATGATTACACAAGAAATCCATTTACAACCTTCAACAATGTCAGTTTTTGAATCTGGATCTTAGTCTTTCCCTCCTTTTTCATTTCATTGAATGGCTTTGCTTTGCTTTGTGGTTTTCCTATTGACCACAGTTATCACATCAGTTCTTTCAAAGCTTTTCACAACCAAACAGTAGTACTACTGGGCTGACCCACAGTACAGTAGCATGGCATTCCAGGATCTCCATCTCCAGTCCTCTGCTGTTGGCCAGGGCCCCTTTACACAGGGCCCCGGAAGAGGACAGAGGTAACTGGAGGTGGTCATTCAGCAAAGAGAAAGGGAGGACAAAGGCTATGTACAATGAAGGATGGGTCATCCCATTTTTGTGGGTAAAAGCCTGCAAAAGTAACACACTGCTATTGAAGTTAAAATTAAATAAGCAAAGCAGGTCATCATTCAGGTTCAATACATGAAAAAGAGGCTCCCCCTCCCCTTAAGTCCCCTTCACACCTGTCAATGCACCAATGACATAAACAATTTAGGCACATGCTTTTAAACAAGTTTTACTACGGAAAGATTATCATGAATATGGCAAAGCAGCTGTAAGAACTGTAGAAAACCTATGCTGCTTTATTAAAGCTAGTATAGGCTTTTGGAGAATTTGTCCATTCTTAGCCCTTTAAACACCTGTCTTTGTAGCATTTGTGTTTGTGATTTTTTTTAATTAAAAAAATTAGTTATAATTTCTAAATAAAAACTTTTAAAAAGTCATGTATTCTTTAAAAATATAGCTTTTTCCTGAAATGTTTTCCATAGCATTTATTATTTTAATCACAATGCTTTCAGTCAGAGTATTTGCTTTTTCAAGACCCAGCCTTGCAACAAAATGCTCTTTGAAATATACATGTTGTGGGAGTGGGGGAGGAAGTGGAAAATCATTTTGCCCCATTCACTGCTGTATCACAGCATGGCTTGTTAATGTTTTAGCAAGCTCCTCTACTATAAGTATGGATGAAACCCATAGAAAAGGGAAAGGTAGGATTCCTTCCTGTCAGTTACTTGCATTTCTAGAAAAAAAAAGTTTCACAAAACAGATTTCAAGAAGAACATCATAGAGTTTCTAACTATGTTTTCAATGAGTGTTTGCTTAATAATAAGTTCCATTGTGTTTGAGGTTTAGTTGTGGGTTAAAAGTGGCACAGTTCAGCTTCAGAATTACAATATGGAAGTCCTGCATAGCATACAATGGCTTTTTTTCATCCTGATGACATTCTCCTTCTAGGCTCCCATCAGAATTAAGAGGAAACCATCAACTTACAGGCTGAGAGCAGCCCCTGTCCCACTAAGACCTGGTTCTGACTAGGAGAGTGCAACACCAAGAAGCAGTTAGAGAAAGAGTTGGCATCAGTGTATCCATCACTAGCATACAATACAATACAATACAATAGCAGAGTTGGAAGGGTCCTTTTAGGTATTCTAGTCCAACCCCCTGCGTGGGCAGGAACCTTATACCATTTCAGACAAAAGCATGTTCTCTGCAACTTTCCTGTTTTCCCTGCGTCTGATGCATCTTTACCCTGAAAGAAGTCCTTATATCATGGCAACTTCTGATTGCATGTGGAAAGCTGCCTTTCCTTTTGCTCTGATTGTGAAAAAGATTAGGGCAGATTATGTAGGTTTGTTCCCATCTTTGAATTCTGAGAATTGTCCACATGCTGCCCTCTGTTGCTTCTAATCATAACGAGAGTTTTTAATCAATCAAGGCAGTGCATTTTTTTAAAAAAAATCTGAGTTCTGAAAAATTGTAGTGTATCAACAGATTTCAGTTGCCTCTTCATTTAACTCTCTGAGGTTAAATGGATGAAAGCTGTTTTCAGCTGCTTTTGTGGATTTCAGCCTCTATATAGTTTATTAAACTATTTATGTGTACTAGAACTAAGTGGGTTTCTAGCATATCTTTTGTCACCAGGTAAAGAGCAAGCAGTATAGCAACAATGCCTTGGGACAGCAATTAAAGAAGGCATACATGGTATTATACCTGGAGCATCAATTAGTAGCCTATTTGACCAAGACAGATCTCAGCTCTCATATATTTAAAATGCTTGCTTTTCAAAGGTAAGTGCTTCATTCAATTTATTTTGAATATTGGAAACCTGGCATCTCCATTCTATGCACATGATTTGGAAAGAAATGGTTACATTGGGTTCTATAAATCAGTGGTCTCCAACCTTTGCAACTTTAAGTCTGAAGGACTTCAGCTCCCAGACTTCTCCAGCCAGCAAAGCTGGCTGGAGAATTCTGGGAGCTGAAGTCCTTCAGACTTAAAGTTGCAAAGGTTGGAGACCCCTGCTATAAATTACTTGCAGGATTAGCTCAAATGTGTAAAAACTTTTAACAGAGTGTTGGAGCCAGACATACTTAAAACAGGCCTAATAAAGGAACTGAATTTAAATTAGCTGAAGCAAGATGAAATCTGAATTATTTCAGTGAATCTAAGGAGAAGAATATGGGGGTTGGTTTTCCATCAGACTAAATACAACTGCTTGCAACTACAGTACAAACTACAATCCAAATTAGGATAGTAGCAGGACACAAAGTTAAAGGCCCCCAAACCCAATCTATTTTGTTGTGTTTTTAAAGCAACCTTGAGCCTGAAATTTTTAAAATGTGTAGTCATAAGAGTGGAGAGGTGCCTAACACTTACTCATAGCAGCTGCTTTCTCCTCTCCAAATGGTTCCCAAAGGTTTTGCCTCCCCAGATAAGATTTAAAACCAGTGTTTATCTTCTAAGACATAGTTTTTCAACCGCAGTAACATTAAGATGTGTGGACTTCAACTCCCAGAATTCCAGCATGGGGGATTCTGGGAGTTGAAGTCCACACATTTTAATGTTGCTGAGGTTGAAAAACACCATTCTAAGACACATAACAGAACTTTGAGAAGATCACATTTGACAGAGTAGGGCATATTTCTCTTGCCTGACACTAAATGCAAAACTTCAGTTTCCTAAGTTTGCATTCCATGGAAAGAGCTGCCTAGTGAGGAATTGAATTTCACTCCAAACCTATCCATTTGAATGTTAAGGATGTAAGCTCAACTATTTCTGTTGACAATTTATTGAAATCAATGGCAAAAGGGTTTTATGTTTATCCCTCATGCTTCATAAGGCCCCTAGCAACCATCGCAGAATGCAATGAGCTGATTTCAAGCTCAGTAAATCTCATGGCTGATTTATAGATTTGTATCTGAGTTGAAAGTAAGTCATAATGAAGTATTTCTCTCTCTCCATAATCATATAACAAATATACTTATCCATTTAGCACAATGTGATGAGATACCTATTTATGGCATCTTGGAAAAAAGTTATCTACCTTCAGCACATAATCTAGACCATAATTTCAAGCATTAAAAGATGAAGCTAAAATTCTTAGTGATTTTCAAATATTAAAAGTGGCTGAACAAATTACTTTTGACAGTGCTAGGTGATTTAAAAAAAGGCAAAGCCTTCCTGAAAATAAAAGAAAGTCTGAATAGAAAGAGAGAACGAGAGACACAGCAGCAAAAAAACAACAGCAATGTGTTACCTTTACAATTTCTAATACAAAATATTTTGCATTGCTCTGTAAAACAGCTAATATGAGTGCCTCCAGATAAAAGAAATATAACAATAAATAGACAGTAGAAAGTAATGGGTTTAGGCTCATGTTCAGAGAAGCAGTTCTTGATGGTGTAGCTGGAGGATTTTTCAAAACACAACTTGCAGCATCTGCAATCTGGCGGTTCCAATTAGGGGTGGGGGAATATCTTATGGCAGCAGCTCTTCTCCAAAATATGAGAAGCCTTTAAATTCTTCTTGGTTGATTTGCTTTATAATTGTCTCATCCACTGGTGTTAATGTTGGGTCTTCTCGTGTAAAGTCTTGATCAAAGTTATTTACATCCCTTTTGGTTTTCTGAGAAACAAAAGCAAAAGATGAAGAATGAGTGGTGTTCTTGGACCAACAGCCAACTTTTTTTTTTAAACTGATATTCTAAAAGAGTGATAGTTTGGTTTCTAAAGCAGGGCTTGGGAACCATGGTCCTTTTAGGACTTGTGAACTTCAACTCCCAGAATTCCTGAGCATGTCACAAAAGGGCCATGGTTTCCCACCCCTAAAGGAAAGTGGTTCCATTTCATACACACAGGTTTCTCTCTCTCTCACACACACACTCACTCACAGAAACACACACACACACACCATACCACATCATACTATAGAGGAGAAGATGAGAAACGAAAGTGGCCAAGTGAGGATGCAGAAGCAAAGAATGCTACTGGATAATTAGCCATTGGCCTTTAATTGAGATGTTGGAAGCAAAATGATGGTATTTATAACATAAATTATACCACACTGCAATAATTTGGATAAATGGATAAGTAATTCAAACAGAATTTGTCCGGAAATGGCATAATGGTTTGATTACAAATATAGGGGTGAAGCATACGATCCCTTTTACTGATGATGAATATGACATAAGGAAAGCAAAATCTCACAAATTCACAGCTTTTGCATCTTTAGGATCTAGCAGTGATTGTTTTTCACAGAAAGAACTTTTACAACTGAGCTGTGGAAGATCCACCATCTACAGTCCTGATATGGCAAGTCCCAATTCTGATCATGATGGCAGCTATTCTGAACACACCAGTAAAATTGGCATAAAATCAGTGATTGTATCTATTTAGCATACTTACTACAATACAGGTTCTTTAAATTTGCTAATAAACTAACCATCAATGAAGTGCTTCCTGTTCCAGATTTGTTCTTCCATGGGAGAAACTTACCTCTTGAAACATCTTTAGTTCACTGGTTTCCAAAATATAAGTTTTCAGAGAATGACACAAGCTCTTTGTGCTCTTCACAATGTTTATTTTAACTTGGCAGGGACTCAAAATATTTACATACAAGAGCCATGATGGCTCAGTAGTTAGAAGGAAGCATTGCAAGCTAACTCTGCACACAGCCAGAAGCTTGGGAGTTTGAACCTTGGCTCAAGGTTGACTCAGCCTTCCATCCTTCCAAGGTCAGTAAAATGAGCAATTTTACTTGGGAGCGATATGCTGACATTTGTAAACCACTTAGAGAATGCTATAAAGCAGTGGTTCTCAACCTGGGGGGGTCGAACGACCCTTTCACAGGGATCACCTAAGACCACCGGAAAACACATATTTTTGATGGTCTTAGGAATAATTTTATGGTTGTAACATAAAAGGAAAAGTAATATATATCTAGTTTTCCAAATATCTCTTTCTCATTACAGTCCCTTTGCTATACCTTACAAAGCTAGTAATAAAACCACAGCTCAATCATTAATTTACTGAGTCTAGAAAATATGACAGCTAACAGATAACAGATAAATGTTTTATTCATCTTTAGGCAAATATACCTCCTTCTCTTTGCTTACAAAGGCAAGCCATGGATCATTTTCTGAAGTAGGTATGGGTTTTTGAAAGGGCCTAAAAAGTTATGGTTGGATCATTACAGATAGTCCTTGATCCACAACTGAGCCCCAAATCTCTGTTGCTATGCAAGGCAGTTATTAAGTGAGTTTTGCCCCATTTTATCAGCTTGCCAAAGTTGACTTTGCTTGTCAGGTGATCGCAAAAGGTGATAACATGACTCTGGGACACTGCAACATCATAAATACATGCAGATTGCCAAGCATCTGAATTTTGATCATGTGATCATGGAGATGCTGCAATGGTTGTAAATGCAACAACCAGTTGTAAACCACTTTTTTCAGTGGGGTTGTAACTTTGAATGGTTACTAAATGAATAATTCTCAGTCAAGGACTACTTGTATATAATGTTCGCCTTTTGTACACCACTAATCTCAAATGGCTTTCTACAATTACGGAAATAAAAAAGACATCATTTGATTTAAGTCTCCCAAGCAAGAAGAAATCAGAGTGTTTTCATTATAATTCAATAGAGAATTAAGCACAGAAATGTAATTATTGAAATTGGAGTGTGTAATGTTTCCAAGCAAATTCTTCCCACAGAAACTTTCTTGCAACTATTAGCATTGTATAGCCCACAATTTATAGAGAAATGAATGCATTTTCATGGACTTTGGAAGCATGTACAAAACAATAATTGCCTCAAAGATCTTTGTTCAACCTTCATGATAAGCTTCTTCAAAATGATGCTTTCCAAATATTTTAAAATACATTTTCTTATCTAACAATTATGGGTAGGTTAAAAATAGAGAAGGTACCTTTACAGTATTTATGTATACAATGTATATCTCTTTTTTATTGTTGAAAACCATCACATGATGGGCTACTTTAGAACAATATATAAAGCAGACTGCCAGCTTTTTAACTGGCTTTCTGCACTTTTCAGTAGCTGGTTGTTTTGCTGATATGATCATGCATCTTGCATGATTGCTTTCTGCCAGCCAAACTACTATTAAAAGCACCTGATCAAGCCAAGTCAGTTGGCAGCAATACTGCAAAGTCAGTGAGTCCTCAAATATAGACAAATTCCCTTCAGTTGGCTACTTCCTAATGCTGTTGAAGGACCTGTCAAAGGAGAATCGTTGCCTCTTAGCATCTGAAAATAAATGTTGATAAGGAAAGAAGTTCTGAAAAAAAATGAAGTGTTCTGCTTTCGGCACTGAATTAGAGGATTTTATTACCCCACTACAAATTTCCATTTTTCCCTGTGTTCTTCCAGTCTTTTTAAAAACCAGATGAATGCACCATTTTCACAACTTTGAAGAAAACTGTAGTGTGCCAGAAGGTTAAATAACAGCATGCTGTTCAAGTTCATAATTACGAGAGGAATTTTTGATGCATTCAATGTAATCTTGCCTTTTCATATTCCTTGCCCTATCCCATATTTGTAGTTAATTGTCCTTTGGAACAACCAATCAACTGCGGCAAAATTCTTTTTCCTATTGTGTTTCAAATGTGTTACATCTATTGTATTTTTTTATGGCTATAGTGCAACTGATCTGTTAATCTGTTAATGCATAAACTAAAAAAGCATATATTAAGTCCTTTCACTGCCTTGAGGGCATGCATAAGTGCACCAGCATACCTACTGTCCCTGTCCTACTGCCCCCACTTATTCATATCCATTTTCATGTTTATACTTATATCTGTTATGTTATACATGCTTGATAAAATAAATAAAATAAAAGGAAATAAATAATTTTAATGTATACCTCAACACACGTTTTACTCAAGTTTGCACCTTGTAGCTTTGGATTAATCCTCCCTTGAAAATGTTTTACTTCTTTCTCTCTTATAAAAGTGCTCCCAGGCTCTGTCTTCAGCTTCTGAGTTCAGAAAGCAGACTGAGGGTTCCACCTAGCTTTTGGTTTCAATAGAAGCGACTAGTGGTAGTCAACCTGGTCCCTACCGCCCACTAGTGGGTATTCCAGCTTTCCTGGTGGGCGGTAGAGGTTTTGTCCGATACTGAAGCACTTTCCTTTTTAAAATTTAATTGACTTCCCTACTTTATAAATCACCATTACTGTGGAACTGGTGGGCGGTTAGAAAATTTTACTACTAACAGAGGTACAGAAGTGGGCGGTAGGTATAAAAAGGTTGACTACCCCTGTAATAGACCTTGAATCCATTGGATATCTGGATTTGTTTTGAGCTGTCTACCAAAAAGCTGCAGTAATGATATCCTTGATTTTGAGGCCTTGGTCCTGCTTTTTGAAGCAACCTATGACCGTACCTCAGTCATGAGACTTTTTTTTTTTATTGCATGTTAAACAGAATAAGCGATCCCGGACTTGAGAACTAAAGAAGATTGATAGGAAACAAGAAATCAAGACGAGATTAATGATACATTCAAGGTGAGACAGGGAGCTATGGGGAAATCTAAAGCCAAGAGTTAAGAGAAAAGAGAAGCAAAAGAAAAATGCTGTATAAAAGAGAGCTGTACAAGTAACCAACATGAACGTCTCACTTAATTGGATCTGGAATATTTGTAGTAAATAAAGTCACATAAAGTTTAAAAAAAAAACACATTTTGCTGAAACTGACCCATTTATTCGCTGCTCATAATGGTTATTTTAAAACACTGTCAGTGACATTATTCATAAAATTTTGCAAGATCAGACAAAATAGCACTATTCTGAACTACAAGGCTGAGATACATAATAATATACAAGCATATACAGATCAGATTTTGTTCTTTCTTTGGCAAAAGGAAAGAAATAGCTCAAATACTATGAAGTGAGAAACTGAACATGGAGACAATGTGGAGTGGATAAGTGGGAAAGGCTAAGTATTTCTGCTGAACTGGCATACACAACCATCCTTTATAAAGTGATGTTTTAAGGAAAAAAATTGGGCAGCCAAAAGCAAATGGGCTGATAATTCTTTCTCGTATGAAATGTGCAAGAAATTAATTATGAAGCTAACTTGCTTTCCTTGCCATTTATAATATTGTATTTTACAGAAATATATTTAGTATAGCAATGTCCAATTTTTCTCCAAGGAGTTCAAGGCAGCATAGGTAGTATAATAGCACTCATGCTTCTTGGATTCATTTGCTTGATTCAGGCAGAGAACGGCACCCGGAGTAGGCCCGCTCTGTGGGAGCGGACCGGACGAAGGGATGTATGGGGCAGGAGGCGGTCTCGTATATAGCTAGGCCCCGAGCCATGGAGTGATTTAAAGATGGTGGTCAACACCTTGCGCTTCAAGGTGTTGACCACCATCTTTAAATCGCTCCATGGCTCGGGGCCTAGCTATATACGAGACCGCCTCCTGCCCCATACATCCCTTCGTCCGGTCTGCTCCCACAGAGCGGGCCTACTCCGGGTGCCGTCGGCCGGGCAATGCCGGCTGGCGACACCCAGGGGAAGAGCCTTCTCTGTGGCGGGCCCGGCCCTCTGGAACGACCTACCCCCTGACCTTCGCACTACCTCGGACCTCCGCCTCTTCCGCCAACGTCTTAAGACATACTTATTCCAACAAGCCGGCCTAGGATAGCCCCCCGCGTCTGACTTTTAAATATAAATTATAATTTGGTTACGGTTTTAATAACGGGTTTTAGCACGGGTGAATTAATTTAATATATTTTTAATTGATGTATATTGTATTTATGGTTTTATATAATGCCTGTGCGCCGCCCTGGGTCCTAACAAGGAGAAGGGCGGGGTATAAATTTAATAAAATAAAATAAATAAATAAAATAAATAGAATTGCTCTGTTAAAATGAGGATCCACTGTTTTTCTTCTTTGAACTGAACTCAACTCTTGGTAACTTCAAGGACATATTCTTATAAATCTTCTCTGCAACAAAATTGAGACGATTGCTCTTCTTGGATAGCATGGATTTTTTAAACACTTCCCAGTCTATCCTACCGCCAAAGAATTTTCTAGTGGGCTCTCCTGCAGGTACTAACCACATTGCCCCTTCTTAATATTTCAATAATAACCAAGATTGACTAGATGCTGCCATCTAACTGGGCATGTCACTGATTATTGTAAAATATGTGTAACCCAAATGTTACATTTCCTAGACCCATATTAGCTTTGAAGAAATTAGTTCTTCATGTAAGCTGAATTGAGGAAATGTATGATATATATCTTATATACATAAATACAGAATTGAGTGCTTCCACCAGTTGGGATTCATTGTTGGTTTTCTTCTTCTCCAGGGAAAGCATAAGCATAAGCAGAGTTGATAGCAATAGGAGATGATGGAAGCCAATCTCTCAAGCAGATCTCTGAAGAAGTAGAGGAAGGGATGGGTAATGCTCACTTCTGCTAAATTAACCCTAATATCTCTTGCTGCCTCCCTCTTATGAGAATGTGAGTGTTTTGTAGAAAGAACAGAGAAGGAGAACAATTTTTTCTGAGATGAGAAGAAAAAACCCTGAATTGAGATCTAGAATATTTTGAGTTTGTAATTGACAAGTGTGCTGTGGTTTTTCTCTTGACAAAGCAGAATTTAAGCTGATAATACTCATCACCTTTCCATTCTTAATATGTGAAAAGGAGTGGACTGGAGGATACATTTCTTTATTCTCAGTTATTACAATTCCCCTCTGCTCTGCCATCCCTACTGGGCTCTATGAAGAGGATGTGTCTGATCTGAACTTATGCACATGAACTAGGATAATCAACAGCAGCAGGCCTTGTTCTGGTTCTGTGAATGACGGCCCAGTCATGTATGTCACACTTTAATGCAAGACCAGTTGGTAAGAATGAGATATTAAAACTGCTTACAGATAAATGTCAGTGCATCAGAATAAGAGTATTGGATAAGATTTATCCAATTTAATCATTTTCATCATTCACATATATTTGTGCTGTCAGTATATCGGTCTTTTCCTGTTCTTTGATTTTACCCTCTTTTAATTTTGCATGGAGTAGTGAAAAGTGCAGAATCAATGCATAATTAAAGTAACTGAACAATAGTACAAAATCTGGAATCTGAAAAGAAAAGAAGAAAACACTGCTGGACCCAGAAGTATCATCAAAAGAGGCTATTTCACACATACAGTTGAAGATCTATAATACTGGGGAACTTACTGTACAGTAGTTTATTATAGAACTGCAGTCATGAAAGGAATGACACACAAAAAATATGAATGACAAACAACTCATCGGAAACAACAATAAGAAACAATAGCAATCCATAAATAAGGTGATGAAAAATGTTCCAGTGAAACCTGGAGGCATTAAAAAAAGTCAACTTTGGGATGTTTTGCACACACACACCCCGCCCGCTGCCTACTCCCTTGGTCAAATATAATATAATGCAGCTTCCATGCCTTGTATGACTCAGTCACTCATAACTCGGTCGCCTCTCATTTGGAGGACGGTAATCTGGTCCACCTGATGAGTACATGGAAACTGCAACTGGTCCATGCAGTAGTGTAGGCAGTTTTTAGAGCTTCTTGCTACACCCATATAATGCTGCTGCTTTGCAAGCTGCTCTGGCTTCCAGTAAGCTTCTGAGTGCAATTTAATGTGCTGTTGTCATCTATACAGATCTACATGGCACTGGGCCTGGCTAGATTTAGCAAAATTCAGCTCCCTTCTATCAAACAATATTATTTTGTTGGAGGCTGGAATTGAGTTTTCTCAGAAGCAGTGCCTGCCCATGAACAGCATCCTCTCAGAGAACTGGATGGCCCTGACTCTTTTGGCCTTCCTCAGGCATCTGGACCAGGAAGTTGGAGTGGGTGGTTTTTTAATGAGATGCATGGTTTTTCTCAAGTGTCACGAGTTGTTTGTAACTGTTAAGTTTTATTCTTTGCATAATGCCCACAATCACTGGAGTGACATGGGTTGTCATACATATATTACATACATACATACATACATACATACATACATACATACATGCATGCATGCATGCATGCATACAGACAGACAGACAGACAGACAGACAGACATGACTTGCTTTGGATCTATATGATCAAAATGATATATAAATTTAGATTTCACTGTCACCAAAAACTCCTGATCAAAGGGGCAATCAAACTTAGTACTGTAAACATTACAAGCAAGGGAACTAGAAGCTCTGGATGCCTTCACTTTTATGGAAGATATTAGTGTACTTATGCTTGAGACATGAACAACATAACACTTTGAAAAGACCCTGCAGCCCCCAGTATTAAATTACAATCACCACAAAGGCAGTTTTTAAAACTGCCCAAACCCGTTAAATTGCTTAATTTTTCAGTGCCTGAATTTGTGAGGTTTTGGAACAATGATAGTTGAGACCAGTAAAAATTACTGGCCCCTGTTGACGTGGAAATAACTACTCATGAAATTCAGTGGAAAGGCTTTTGAGAAAGTTCTTTAGGAATAGATTTCCTCACCTATAGTACTGATACATCTGCCCTTTTTTCTTACCTTTAATGTAATTATTTTATCCTTATAACACAATTATTCGATAATGTCTTTGTATTTCCATTCACATAAACCTTCCCCCCACCCCACTCTCAGGGAATTGCTGATTCCCCCAAAGTGATTTCTGCACAAATATTAGTAGTAAAAAAGAAATAAATAAAAAGTAAATACTGTAAATAAATACCACAGAAATGCAAACTAATGGTATGGCACCATGCCAAAGAACAGAATGCTGGTTCCAGAATCTTTCCAGCAAATATTGCTAGGCAGTTACGTAAAGGCATAAATTAAAATGGAAGAAAACTGAACTCTAAAACCTAGCCAGTTGAAAGATAAGTGTTTTTTTTAAAAACAACAACAAAACTTTGAAGTATGTTTCATTCTAACAGCTTCTAGTGATCCTCTCTCCCTGCCCTCATGAAATTAAAAAGAACAAGTATTATTCGTCCCCCCCCCCTATCAATTCTCTTTCAATCTGATGATAAAATATGGTTTATAAATTCTTTCAAAGGGCATATAAAACTCATAGGGGGAGAAGGTCATTCTGGGTGTTCTGCCTTTCATGGGTCAATAATTTCTCTAGAGCTGTTTGGTTTCTTATGTTTTCTACACCTCAAACAAAGATAAAGGTAACAGTTCCCCTTGCACATATGTACTAGTCATTCCCAACGTTAGGGAGTGGTCCTCATCTCTGTTTCAGAGCCGAAGAGCCAACACTGTCCGAAGACGTCTCCCTGGTCATGTGGCTAGCATGACTAAATGCCGAATGCGCATGGAACACATTCTCACCAAAGTGGTCCTTATTTTTCTACTTGCATTTTTACATGCTTTCAAACTGCTAGGTTGGCAGAAGCTGGGACTTGTTAATGGGAACTCACTTCCGTTATGCGGCTCTAGGGATTCGAACCACTGAACTGCTGACCTTTCTGATTGAAAAGCTCAGTGTCTTAGCCATCGCGTCCCTAAACAAATGTTAGTGAAAGTATTATAAAGAAAAATCTCCTCTTGTTTTTTTTCTAGAGGGATGTCACTATCATTGCTTAAGGAGGTGACTGGTCCTAAGAAAAATATGGAAATATTGCCCACTGAATAACTATTCCAAAAAATTTGGCAGACAATTTGAATTGTCATTTGTAATTAAAGTTTCCTGGAAAGAGTTTATTGCTCTTTTTTTCTCTTCATTTGAGCAGCAACCTCCAGTATTGGACACATACTCATTCATATTGTCTCTGGGTGTGATTTAAATCTCTGGCAGATCAGGGATTGCTAAGCACATAGGGAATGGAGAAGGCTGCCTATTGGATATGTTCTTGAGGCCAACATAGGACTCATGTTGGAAACTGAGGGAACAATGCGTTTATTCCTTCTCTTAGGCCTATAATGACAATGAAAGGAGTGAATAGAACAATTATGTTTATTTAAATGTAAGACAGGACCTATTTATCCACATAAGGCATTTTTGTTCTATTTATGGATTATAAATTGGCAGGGAATGAGATGATTCCTCTTTTAGGGGTATGAGAGGTTTCTGTGAGAGGTTTAGGGGAAGATTTGAAGTGCAAAGTACTACTGTATCACTGTAATATAACTTAAGACATACTAAATGTATAGCTAATGGAAATATTATTAAAGGTAGACACAGTGCTATCTTTACAGTGTATTCCGATATCTAAGAATATTGATCATAATTATGTTTCAAACATGTTCAACAAAAACATATTTTCAGAAGAGAATCAGTCTTTCTATGCTCTAGGTTTTGGCTTGAGTTCCTCATCTAGCCACATCAGCCATGCCGATCAATGACTTATAAGAAACACAGAAAGTTTCTTCTTAGCATAGGCACATTTTGTGGCTTCTCTGTCTTAAATGGACTTAGCAAACTAATAGCAGTCAATGCAGAAGAATTAACTGGAGAAGAACTTCTGTCTGTCTGTCTGTCTGTCTGTCTGTCTGTCTGTGATTTATTTTCCAGAATCTTGACCTGTCACACAGTTTGAAATTTATTATTTTTATTAGCTACTAAAACTTTAAAAGATACAAGCTACATATTAAAAATTCTACTACTTCTTTGAATATACTGGTTGAAATTTTTGGTCTAACCATGAGAAGAAATTTCAGTGCATAAAGAAAGAGAGGGAAGTGGGGAATCAATGAAGTAGTGTTTTACAATGAAACATGGATCAACTCTACCACCCCTTCGCCAACTGATTGAGCAAACTACATTTCATGCAGATGCATGCAAGACAGCTCCCCACTTTGCATCTCCCTTCATCTAAATGCCAATTGCCATGCATCAAATGACAATGGAAATATATCATGAGACTGAAAGAACACCTCAGGTTTGTATGCTAGGCCTAAAAAGAGACCTACCTGGATATTTTCCCCACACTGTAGGCCTTACCTTAAAGAGGGACATTCACACTGAAGCAAACTTGAAAAGAGAGAATATTCACACAAAAATAAATTTATTTGGCCAGTAATTTTGGTGTTCCCATGACTATTACTAATGCATTATTAAAAGTCTATCAAGAATGTTTTTTTCTTGCTTCAAATAAATTGAAAAGTCATAATCTCATGCTTATAACAGGGACCAATAAGAAGCTGTATATACAATATTATGACTTCAAAGTAACTGAACAGAAAAAAAAACCCTCTATATAAAATGCACACATATTTTGGCACACTAGTTGTAAAAGCTCTAAAAAAATGAAAACAAATTCTTCAAATTTCCATAGGCACATTTGATTTTAAAAGGTTGCCTCCAGAAAGAAAGTCCCTCTTTAAGAATTGCAGCCATTGCTGTCATCAGTGTGCAACTTGGCATTTGCCACAGCATTGTGAAAACAAATGAACACTGATATTTCTGCAACTGACATCTCTCAAGCTAAAGCACTTCCAATTCCTGACACATTTCTCCAGTTAGGTTGCAAAAGCAAAATGTGTCATTGTGGCAAACTCCCAATCTTTTTTCTGACCATCCATTTCTCTTCCATCCAGGACTTCTACCCTCAGTCTGTGAGCACTTTGTAGCGACCGAGCATGCTCACAATTATTTGGCCTGAGATTTTGCATATTCTTCGACATATAAAAAGGTGGTGTATTTTCCTTCACCAGAAGAAAGCATTCGTTTGCAGGCTGATAGCATTTATCACGAACATGGGCTGCCTCTTGCATTTTTCTTTTAAAGGAATAAAGGCATATAAATAGCAATAGCACTTAAGACTTATATACCGCTTCACAGTACTTTACCACCCTTTTTAGGGAGTTTGCAGAGTCAGAATATTGTCCCAGGAATCTGGGTCCTCATTTTACTGACATCAGAAAGATGGCAGGCAGAATCAACCTTGAGCTTGGTGAGATTCAAACTTCAGGCAGCTGGCAGTCAGCAGAAGTAGCCTGCAGTACTACATTCTAACCACTGCACCACCACGGCTCTTTAAATTTAATCTAAATGGAAATAAATGCTACAGGGAACATCTAACACATCACTGTGTTATTGGAATATGGATTACAGCCAGTGGTGGGTTTCCAATTTTTTTTACTATCTGTTTACTATCGTCAAGTGTGCGAACTTGACGTCCGGGCAGGTGCGCGGAGCCTCCTGCCACCGCCACTACCAGTTCACCTGATCTGGGTTGAATCGGGAGCAACCCACCTCTGATTACAATAATGTTTGCAGCCAAACTTGAATGAAGATCTATACTAATATATATATATACATTAGATCTATACTAATATATATATATTAGTATAGATCTCAATTATTACAGACTAGGGTTGTGCAAATGCTTCAAAAGAGGAGGGTTTTGTTCCCCAGCAAAGTGACTGCATATGGAAAAGCACAACTTTTCCAATCTTTCAACGCTAAAATAAAATATTTGAGAAGTACACTTAATAACCCCCAAAGTATCAATAGCTGATAGTAGTATTTATATTATCTTAGATATGATTTATTTTGTAAAGTTGATAAGCTGCTCCAATTAAAGCTGACTCTTGAGTGTCTTGAATAGGCTGCATGAGTCTCAAGCAGAAATTAAGCATTGGTTTACCAAGGAAATTGATATTCTTCCAATTTGTTGCCTCACTAGGACTGCAAAAATAGATTGCTGGGGGAAAGAGGCTGTCAAGCACTTAGCGCAGCCGTTTTTTCCAGGTACTTCATGATCACCTTCAAGATTCTTATGAAACACATAAAAATAATTGCGTCAAGGCACACATTAGAACAAATCCTGAACTGGATTCTTTGTGATGTGAATTCAACCAGTAGACCAAAAATGCTTGGTCAAACAGGTTGTTCAAGTGAGTTATTTACAGAAGCACATTAGGAACACCAAGCACATTCAACACTTTGTAGAAATACGAAGTCTCCTATTTGGAAGGGGGAAAAAATCCCTGACCATCTTTCTTTAATAATCTGAAAAAAGAGGAGGAAGTCTTAGAAGATACTGTGAAAAAAATGTCTTTAAAATCTTTCTCTTTTGAAATAAGTAAGAAAAAAGAAGGGAAACTTTTATTCTGACGTAGCAAGAAGGACGTATATTTTTATACAAGATCACTTGCAGAATGAGGAAATAATAATCCATGCACACAATGCAGGTTAATCTCCCTTCCTGTAATTTTCCTGATGAAATGGATTGCATGTCCACCATTTCAAGCCAGCATGAGCAAAGTGATGGTGATTGTAGTATAGTAGGGTGAAGAAGCGATTTAGGAAGAACTACTGTAGACATACCCAGCACTTAAAACCTTAATCCTATCCCTGCTGGGGGTAGGAGATACTAGCTTGAAAATCTGAGAGTTGTAGTCCAAAACGAGTGGAGGGCTGCAAATTGTGTTCTCTTCTGGCAGCATCTGAGGTAATTTGGGAAGCTTTACATTGAACTTCTGCATCTGCAAAACTGAAGGTGCCATACTCTGTAAACACTTCACTATGTTAGTGGGTTACAACATTTTGCTGAAAAGGGCTTCCTTATGATCAGACATTTATAGGATTATGCTCAAATATAGTCATGGTTTTGAGGCAGTAATTCTATGCAGGATTATTTGGAAGCAAATTCTAGTAACACTTGCTTTCCCCTTTCAAATGGCACAGATAGGATTGCTCTGAACATTCATTAGTTTTACAGTAAGTCTGATTAAGAAGTGTTCTCCTCATGTCTTATTTCAAATTTGAAATGATCTATATTTCAAAGAGTTGAGTGGAATTCTCCTCTTGAGTTTTCTGACAAACCCAAACTGCCCTCTCATGAATGCCTTGCCCTTCTTTGTTGCATTTAAGCAAACGATCTTAAGAGCTCTTTTCCCTGTTCTCTGAAGAGGTTACTCAGGATTGTAACTTCAGGGACCAGTTGTAGGTCCCTTCATTCAATGCTGCTGTAACTTCAAACTGTCACTGAATAAATATGAATGAATGAATGAACACACACACACACACACACACACACACACACACACACACACACACAGGTAGTCCTTAACTTATGACTATTCATTTATTGAAAGGTATGAGGGCCATGGAGAATGTGACTTACAACATGTACTCTCACTTTTGATGGTTGCAGTGGCAAAAAAAGACCCACGTTGGCAAAGCTGGATTTGTTTAACAACCATATGATTTGCTTAACACCTAATTAATGACCATTAACACTTAATGACCATAATAAAAACCATCATAAATTCATGTCTGATTCAATTTGCAATGACTTACAATGGAAATTCTCATTTCAATTGCAGTCATGAGTTGAGGACTAACTTGTATATTCTCCCTAGCATTTTCCCAGCAATTGCAGGGGCCACTTTTGGGAGGGGGGGGGGGGGAGAATCAACCAAGTTATCCAAAGAGATACATAAAATGTTGGAGTTTGATGAGGTTTGATGAAAAAGCAATAATGGAATGGGGTTAGGAATAATCATATTTACAAACGATGTACACAAAATTAAAGTGAACTGGCTATCCTTAATCAAATTATGTAGAATTGTTCTTATTTACAATGTAACAAATAATGCTCTGGCTATATTTCCAGGCAGGAGATTTATTTATTTATTTTTGATTCATTTATTGAATTTATATCGCCGCTTATTCGCACATGGTGACTCAAGGCGGCTTACAGAATATAAAACCTCATTTAAAACAATACAACTAATAAAAAAATAATAATCAAATCAATTAATATAATATAATATAATCAGTCTGCACCCTCTGCCCTGGCGACAGCAGATATAACGAGCCATTTAATGGGCTCCATCCCACTCTGGGTTTCCCAGGCCCACTGGCAGAACCAGGTCTTCAGCGCCTTCTGGAAGAATGTTGGAGTGGGGGAATCTCTGGGGGAATGATGTTCCAGAGAGAGGGAGCCACCATGAAGAAGGCCCTTTTTCTGGGTCTCACCAGGTGTATTGGGAGATTAATTTGGAATGTCAGATTTGGTAGAAGAAAAATAGCTTCTTTGTGCTCTGGGCAATATTCTTCTGTGATTTTATGACATAAGTAAACATGGTAATCTAACACAACCCAATTAATACCTCAAACAGCAGTAGTGGATTAGAAGGCAGTAATTAGAGCAATAGATCCCTGAACAGCCTCTAGCAAAGTACTTTGATTTCATAAACGCTGATTAGTATTTTTACAAAGAAATCTAGTATGGGTTTTTAAAAATTCATTTTTCAGTCCAATACCCCAGTAATGAATGCACACTCCTCTGTATTCACTCTCTTGTATTTCAGCCTTAACACTGAGCACATATCATTAGCCTATGAATTATCTCCCTTCTCCTTCATTATTCTCCTTTACATCACAAGTATCTCCGATCACCGCTCCGAGTCCCCTTGGGGAGAGGACGCGGTATACAAAATTAAATATTATTATTATTATCTAGACTTCAGCCTAGAGAAGTATCCCTAACATCATGGAGATGCTTAGTGGAAGCTCCAGCTAACTACACACTGATGGGATATGCTGAGAGTAAAAACATAATGGAAGCATTTAATTGCCTACAAAAACATCTACACTTTATTTCAGCTATTAACTGGAGAAGCAACAAAAGCATAAACAGAAGCATAACACTAAGGTGACCAGACGTCCCGCTTTTGGCGGGACAATCACGCTTTCAAAGAATTAGTCCTGCCTCCCGTGGCCTCTTCAAAATGTCCCGCTTTTTGCCTGGGGCGGCAGTAGGCAGCAGGCAGGCGGCAGGCGCTCTGCATGCTCTCAGTTAGAGGCACGGGGCACAGGCAGGAAGCGGCGGGCTGGTGGGCAGGTTGAAGGGGAGGGCTGGCAAGGGAGGAGCCAGACAGGCAGCAGGCAGCAGAAGAAGAGGAGAGCCAGCCGGAGCCCGCGCGGCCCTGAAGTTTGCGCTGCGCCGCCATGCGCTGAGAGCGGCTGGCCAGAAGCCCCACTGCCGCCTCTTCCTCGCCCGGCTCATCCCGGGCACCCATGGCGGGATGGGTGGGCAGCTGGGGGGTGGGCGCACGCTCTGGCGCAGCATGCGCCTGCGCAGAGGGCGTCGGGGCAGGGGCGCGCTCCCACCCGCTCCGCGGGGCCCTCTTTAAAGGCAGCGGTGGCGGCCCAGCACTGAGGTGCTGAGAGCTGCTGGCTCGGGCGGGAAGGTGGCCTGAGGCGGCCACTTTCAGCTCGGCCCATCACGCCGGCATGATGGGCTGACAGCGGCCGGCTCAGGCCGCCTTCCCCCTCCCCGCCCCAGCTGGCAGCTGTCAGCGCCGCCGAGCTGGGCTGGCGCCGCTGCCTTTAAAGAGGGCCCTGCGGGGGCGGGTGGGAGTGTGCCCCTGCCCTGATGCCCTCTGCGCAGACACGTGCCGTGCCGTAGCGTGCGCGCCCCCCCCGTCGACAGTGTCCCGCTTTGGGAGTTTGAAAATCTGGTCACCTTACATAACACATATCTGTGTTTATCCACTTCTTCCCTCTTTTCTTGCAAATCTGAAATCAGTGCTCTGTTTGACTATTATTAATTTGGCTAAGAATGAGAAAATGTGAAGGAGAAATAATAAAATAATGCACACATAAAAACCAGCAAGTAGCATATTTCATTCTCAGAGGAAAAGAGGGTAACAATACGAGGAAAAGCAAGGTTTTTTAAAACTCTACGTTCAATTTTTCTCTTTTAGTCTTTTAGTGAACACTGGGAAAAAAAGAAAGCTTTAAAAACTGCCACATTTAAATGGTATTAATAGTTTGGCTTAAAATTAAATAGCTTCAATTTATTTATTTATTAAGAAATTTTATGATCACTCAACTCAATCTTGGTAATTCTGGATGGCTTACAATAAAACTCCAATACAAAACCCAATAACTCCCTATCCCCAATGTTCAAAACCCCTTCAAATAACATACAATAGACAGCTAGAACTGAGTGAGAATAATTCAAATTGTGACAAAGGAACAGATATGAGGCCCCACTTGAATATGCAAGTTCTAATCTCTCGTCATTCAAGATTTCATGGCTGTTTATCTGTCAATGAGAACTCTTTCAAATGGGCATAGATGGACATTAAGAACGATGAAAAAGAGCTGTTTATGAGAAATATTCTGAATGGTTTACTCAGCCAGGAAAGTAACTTCTTATCTGATGATCTTACATAGACCTATTATAAATGGGAATCATTGTTAGGAAAATGATATTGGACATTTGTTGATGAACACTGGAAAATATATTCTTTTGAATAAATAAAATACATTTTGTCAGTACTATATATTAACAGTATTAGGATCTTGAATAAGAAAAGAGACCATAGACTGGATTTCATTGCAGCACCTGTCAAGCCTCCAGTGAATCAGGACTAAGGAAAAAACAGCAAGGGGATTTAAAAAAAATTAACCCATATTTATTGCTTTATAAATAACTCAAGGTGTTGAACATACAAATACTTCTTCTGCCTCCTGTTTTCCCCATAACAAAACATTCTATGCGGTGAGTTAGGCTGAAAGAGAGTGACTGGCCTAAAGTCACCCGGTCTGTTTTCATGCCTAAAGGCAGGACTGGAACTCGCAGCCTCCTGATTTCTAGGCCAGTGCATTAATTGCTATACCAAACTGAATCTCTTGAGTTTTCCCAGAATTAGAATTTATTTATTTAGAAAATGTCTATGTCTGCCCTCTGGGTGGCTTACAAAAAATAAAAACTCAACATACAACAATAAAAATGAACAACATACAACAGTAAGAATTCAGAGTTACTAGTAGTGTTACTTAACAATCTCAGTCAATCTGAAACAAGAGTTTAGCATCTAGCAATGTATGACAATGTATGACAGTCATAAATATGATTCCCAATCGATGCAGGTATTGATATTTTACATGAAAGAATGCATATCGAACATGAGTTTTGGATACTGAGAATACCTTCACATATTTAGATTAATATCTGAAGCATGATTATCTTAGCTGTGATTTCAGTGACAATAAAGTGGCAGCAAGAAAACATGGTGACTTATCATTCCATAACACAAAATTAATGGTTTTAGATATAAAGGTTATCAAATGACAATGGCAATATTTTCTGTGATTTACTTTCAAAAACAGGATAGCATAAGCTCTTGATGGTTCCACATTCAGTGTTTCATTAACAAGTATGACACACAATTCTAAGGAAAACAATTAATTCACTTTCTTTGGTCTAGCAAAAAGAATTGACCACGTTATCAGTTCTATTGCACTCTGCAACCTTACTATCATAAAAGTGATCAACCAGTTTTTATGTTACCCAAGTTCTCTTGCACAACACAGATCAATACTTACAATCCGAGGTTTGAAGGGTGGTTTAATTTTCCTTTGTTCTAGAAGAACCCAGTCAATTTCTTTGAAGAATGGATGCTGTTTAATGGCATCTTCACCATTCTGAGTTGCCACACAGCCCAGACGTTTGTTTGGGTTTTTTGTCATGAACTGCATGAAAAACAAAAAACCAACTTCAGTTACATAGTGGAAAAATTGTATAAGGTGGGAAGATATGGCAAGACAAACTCTAGGAAAAGCAGAAACATCCTGCAAAATATTCTATTCGCATTAGTCTTTCTGATGCCTTTTCTAACTCAGCAGAGTGTTGAACTGTCTGTTATTATTCTATGGTAATTATTCTATGCAGTAGTCTTTCTTGATTTGAGGTAGACCATTTCAAAACATTATACAGTAATAAATCACAGCAACTCTTAAATCGGATTAATATGTACTTAAATCAATGTTATGTTTCACTGTGCTTTTTTATTGCATTCATATTTATATACAAGGGATAAAATTTTAATATACAAGTGAGTCAGAAAAAGTGCATTTGGTTAATATAATAGTCTAGACTATGATCCAAATGCTGTACAATTTTCGAAGACAAGAATTGGCAGATTCACTAAATATTTTTTTCAAAGCTGAATGTCACCATTTTACTACTCTTTATTAATAGGTACATAGAGAGCATATTGTTTGATCACTGAGAATGCAAACAATTGACAGATCTATAGCAAAGGAATAGGTAAAGGTAAAACAGGACCATCCAAATACAATTCAATTCAATACAATAGCAGAGTTGGAAGGGACCTTGGAGGTCATCTAGTCTAACTCCCTGCCTAGGCAGGAAACCCTATACCATTTCAGACAAATGGCTATCCAACATCTTCTTGAAGACTTGCAGTGTTGGGGCATTCACAACTTCTGGAGGCAAGCTGTTCCACTGATTAATTGTCCTAACTGTCAGGAAATTTCTCCTCAGTTCTAAGTTGCTTCTCTCCTTGATTAGTTTCCACCCATTGCTTCTTGTTCTACCCTCAAGTAGAGCATATAAAATATGCTCTAATAAATAAAACAAGCAGCCTCTTGTATTTTCTTTTAATTGAAATGGTGAAATCCAAGCTGAGCTACTCACAAAAGAGCATACTAAGCCATCTAAAACAGGGGCAAAGACACAGTATATCTGGGTGTAACAAATGGTATAGATAAAATTGATGGTTCAAGAAGACGAGCATGAAGATTCAGAACCAGAAACCACAGTAGAACAAAAAAAACCCCCCATTAACAGGTGTTGTAAAGGGAAAAAGAACAGGACATTTTTCAATTACCACAAATACGTATTAATCAACACAAAATGTGCTTGACCTAAAAAGGATCGAAACAAAAAAGCTGCTATGTTAAGAACATCAACAGAAGAGAAACAGGATTGAAGAGCAGAATCCTTAGAGCAGAGATGGCTACTTTTTTTGTTCTCACATTCTGAAAGTACGTGCATGTGAGACAGTGCACAGGCCCACACCCATAATGCAATGCATGTGCACATGTACGGTGGAGCTGAGCTGGGGTAACAGCTCACGTGTCCGCAGAGTGTGTGCCACTTGTGGCACGCGTGCCCTCAGTTTGCCATCACGACCTTAGAGAAATGAACCCTAATTACAGGACCTAGTTATTTGCGGGATCGTATTCTGCCCCATACATCCCTTCGGCCGATTCGCTCACACAGAGAGGGACTTCTCTGGGTGCCGTCCACCAGGCAGTGCCAGCGGGCGACGCCCAGGGGAAGGGCCTTCTCTGTGATGGGCCCGACCCTCTGGAACGACCTACCCCCGGATATCAGAATGACTACGGACCTCCGCGCCTTCCGCCAAAAAGTAAAAACCTATTTGTTTCATCAGGCCGGCTTGGCCTAATCTACGCTTCTCGCCCCAGTCTGTTTTCTCAAATTGTTTATTGGGTTTTAATGGGTGGTAATTTCGGGCCCAGCCCTTTGGAACGACTTACCCCCTGAACTTCGCACCATCTCTCACCTCCGCCTCTTCCGCAAGTGTCTTAAGACACACTTGTTCCATCTAGCCGGCCTAGCGTAACCCCAAATGACTCTTAGATAGTTTTAAATTTCGGGAATTTTAATTTGGTTTTAGCACAGGGTTTTTATCGAATAAGTTTTTTAAATTTTTATGTATTTTGTATGTATTTTAGTATGCCTGTGCGCCGCCCTGGGTCCGTTTGGAGAAGGGCGGGGTATAAATTTAATAAATAAATAATAAATAAAATAATGGTTTTTAAATTTTGTACAGGGTAGTTTAATTCATTTTTAACTTGTATGTTTTTAGATGGTTTTTAATTTTCCTGTACATCGCCCCGAGTCCCTTTGGGGAGAGGGGGCGGTTTATAAATATAATAAATTATTATTAATTATTATTATTATTATTAATTACAAGCTTGGTTAGCCTCCTTGAAATAAAGAAATAAAAATTCATGGAAACACCAGGACAATGAAATAATTATATTTTAATGTGTGATATGGCTGATAGAACATACTATGGTTACATCTAGCACTTCTTATAAGGACAGAGATAAAGCAAAATTCACATGTGACATGGGAATATAAAGTGCTGGAGCATGGAAGAAATACCTATTCAGAGTTTTATTCTTAGTGTGTTGTGCTTTTTGAACATTAAAATATCAAACAGATCGATCCACTGACTATACTGTTTATTAAAGAGATAACTGAAATCTCTGCCTGTTTCCATGTGATCTTGCAAATAATTATTTACAGATAAAAAATATCTTCAAGAAAAAGATGCTACTTCTAAATAGACCCTGCACAAGCGCAGCACTTCTCTGCTATTCATTACATCAGATACATGTTTTACATGTTTTTGTATGAGTATGAAAAAAAAATGATGATGCTTTAAAAATGACACCAAAGTTAAGATTCCTTAAAGCAATGGCCTCCTCAAGCCAGAGAAAAGTTGGGGTGCTTGACTGGATAAGAAAGAGATATTGTGCTTTGCAGAATCATGTTCAAAGAGTGCCCTGCCCTACTGAAAATTACCTGCCAATCAACACATTCTGTTCAAGACAAGATTGAAAAAATCTGGAAATCAACTGCAATTAATATAGACCAGGCCTGTTAAAGTGACGGCCCGCGGGCCAGATACGTCATGCACAGGCTACAGCCACCCCTGCTCCGCAAAGGCAAAAAGTCACGATATGTGACGATCCAGCCCGTGAAGCTATCAAGTTTGACACCCATGATATAGAGCAGGGGTCCCCAACCTTTTTGGCACCAGGGACCGGTTTCATGTAAAAAAAAATCTACGGACCGGTGGGAGCCTCCAGTGGGTGAGTCGAGTCACGTGGGCCGTGCGCGCGTTCGGCGGTCACGTGGAACCCGAGGTGGGAATGCGACCCGGGGAGGGCGCCTTGCGTGCAACTGGGCGGGAATGCTGCCAGGGGTCCTGGGCGAAGGAATCTCGGCTGGGGCAGGGAAGGATGGGCTGCATCCCGGGCAGGAGGGCCTGGCAGCCCCTTCCCCCCGCGTAGGGCTGGGTGGTGCCCCGAAGCCCCCCCAATGCAGGCTGTTGCCCCAGTCCTGTCCCTGAGAAGCGCCCAGGCCAGCCACCAGGATAGCGGAGCATTTGCTACACTTTCCTAAGAGTTGCACTACTCTGTCCGCCGCTCACTCTGGCCCGGTTACTATCAAGCCACGGACCAGCACCGGTCTGCGGCCCGGGGGTTGGGGACCCCTGATATAGAGTATATTGTTGAGAGATCTAGAACAGGATGCTTTAAAGAGTTTCATAAGGCTTAGGAAGGTCAATTTCTTATTTGAAGTATTCAGTGATAAGAGCAAAAATCCCAAAATATTTTTCATTATCACAATGATTACCAATTCATTATATGCACCACAAGTATATCAACTGGTGTGGACACTTTTTGGGAGGGGAGGACTGAATTTTTTTTAAAGAAGAGAGGAGCTAAGGTTATTGGTGCAATAACATTGCTGGATAAAATTCCCAGTCTTCTGAGAGTTTTTTTTGTTCCCCTCCTACTCTCTAGGTAAGTTAAACCAATCCAGGCTTTAATACTCTTAATTTTTTTTTTTTTGAAAAGAACTTCCTCCCAGTACTTGATGGGAAATTACACTAATGTTTGGTTGTTTTCCAGCAAATTTCAGTGGTACAATCTTAGTGGTCTCTGAATGCTGCAAGAAAGGTGATAGGGCAGCTTATGCATCTTGCTTGCCAAGACCTCTCATAAAACCTGTAATACCGATTTCCTTTAATCAGAAAAGAAGACAACTGAACCTATGTTTTTTTGGAATGCAAAGTATATTTTCCACTGTGAAACTAAGGCTCCTTTATTTCTCATTTTGTCTTATTTTCAAGAGAACTAATATTAAGCTTTCAAAAAAGTAAAAGGGTTTTTGGATTCCACAAAGTCATAAGGTGTGCAAACATTCTAAAAATTCAGAGCAGTGTCTTTCGCGAAACCTCAGAAATTAATAGGATCTCCATTGTCCCAGCACTGAAGATCAGAGTTCAGAGAAATTAAACCCCAGATTTCCCACTGTTCTTCCTGCTACCCTTCACGAGTTTCAAAATATCTTCAGTTTGGAGTCTGGATATTTTTTGTTTGGAAACGGTAAATAAACTGCAACATAATAGTGCAATAAAATAAATAAAATTGTGTAGAGCCCAAAAATCATTCTGACAAAGCTACTCAAAATACTTTTAAAAATCTTTAACAGGATTCCAATTTAAAGTGCCTGAAGAACAAAGCCCTCATCTAACAGTACAATGTAAGGAAGCAAAGCGTTCCAAAGCTAATCCCTTGTTAATATTCGGCAGTCAAGTACATAGACGCCCCTCCATTTCCTCTGTTTTTCCTGCTCTTCGGCTAATTCGTACTGCTAAAGAACAAGATGAACAACCCAAGTTTCAACCATTAAATCTAAGCCTGAAATTCACCCCAGAGAAGTTTTCCTTCTGCTGTTGTAAGATGCTGTTTGCATGGTGGGTGGGAAAAACCCTCACATTATTTCATTTCAGAGTAAAAAATCTGGTAACAATCTATGTTTTAAAAGGACTGTATGGATTAGCCTTCTTCCCCTCACACATATGTGCTAATCGTTCCCGACTCCAGGGGGCAGTGCTCATGTCCGTTTCAAAGCCAAGAGCCAGCACTGTCCAAAGACGTCTTCATTGTCCTGTGGTTGGCATGACTAAATGCCAAAGGCACACGGAATGCTGTTACCTTCCCACCAAAGGTGGTCCCTATTTTTCTACTTGCATTTTTACATGCTTTCGAACTGCTAGCTTGGCAGAAGCTGGGACAAGTAACGAAAGCTCATTCCATTACACAGTGCTAGGGATTCGAACCACCGAACTGCTGACCTTTCTGAGTGACAAACTCAGCGTCTTAGCCACTGAGCCACCCTTCAAGACTTCTTATCGCTTCCATAAATGTCTACAGAGGAGATTTTCCTCTATCAATAGATCTCCATGTCATTGAGGATCCCAATTCCCCAGAGTGTTCCCTCTTCCAGAGACCTTCTATAGTTAGCAGAAGGTTCAATATTCTAGGAATTCACTATTTGCATATGGAGGACGGCATGAGGATGGTGAAACAAGCATGCTCATCCCTTTCTCCTCAATGTGTCAGTGAAATTCACTGAGAAGAGCTCATTTCAAAATGTCAGCAACTATGAGGGCTAATCTTGCCTATCATGCAATTAAGGAAACTAAAGCTATTTCAAATTCTATTCCACACATTCTTCACCTCCCAATAAGTTCCTCCAAAATTCTCTAGGCTGATTGTATGGCATAGTTTTACTGGAATTTACTAGGGAGACCACCTAGTTTGCACGAAATAACTCTATGACAATGCTTGGATTATCTGACTTTCGGTGGGTTCTGAATAGGAACTTTCCTGGCTTTATGTTCAAATAGAAACATCAGGTTTGCAATGGTTTTTAATTTTTTAAATAATAAAACATAACTGGACTTGTACTATCAGGGTATAAACATTCAAAGTTTAAACTCTCAGGAAACTGATATGGTTACATTCCCATCCTCAGTCTGAGTTCCCATTCCACATGAAGCCTTTTTTAGCTGCTTTGCAGAGAATTAGCCCCTAATGATTTATTTTTCCAAAACAGTTCTCACTAGCTTGCTAATCTTTCCTTCTTGTGCACAGCCAGAGTTGTTTTGGTAAGGAACAGCATGAGGACAGTTATACATACATACATACCTACATACATATCTACCTACATACATACATTATGATATTTTGTTTTGAGCAAAGTACAGTGTTACCTATTTAAGGGAATTAACTGGGAATTAACTTTTGATTAGGAACTGATCCATTGAACATAATTCCCTTGTAGAACAGACTCATCTTAAAATAAAGATATGAAATGCATTGAAACTAACGTCACCCTTATTTTGCCACCATTTTTCATTTTTCAAGATGAAGAATGGTCTTTTAATGCTAAACAATAAATTCTAATTGACATTTGACCAGAAGCTGTGGAGGTCAGAAACACAGGATGATCTCCCAGAGAAATCAGTTGATTTTAAAGTCAGCATGGTGACGGATCGGGATGTCATTTTGTTAAGTATCTTTTGGATTGAGGCCCATCTGTGTGGGACTTGCATTCTCAGTTGCATAATTCTGCCTCCAGTTTAGCCAACCATACAATCTGAGTATTCAACTTGATAAGTTTGCTTGGGTTTTTGGTTCTTCCTGAAACATGATTCTCAAGTGCAGGCATGTATACAGATATACAGATGCAAAGAACACAAACATTTTGTCTTTTTCCCACAAGAAGTTTAATTCATCCCAGACCCCTGTATACTGACAATGGCACTCTGAACTGTAGTTGAACTCCCAGTGGTGGCTGTTTCTAAACTGTTCTAGGAAGACTCAAATCTAAAGAGAAAAATAGATAATCTTACAGCTTTCAAAATGCTGACAGCTTCTTTGCTAAGCCATACTGGATACAGCACATCATCATGTAGGATAGATTCAAAGAGGTCATCTTCATTATCAGCTTCAAAAGGAGGTTGTCCAGCCATCATTTCATACATGAGAACCCCCAGTGCCCACCAATCTACGGAAGGACCATATTCTAATTCCTGGAGGATCTGTTAGGAGAAATCAATAAAAAGAAAGAGAGAAATCAATGGATAAAAATGCACAACATGAACAATTTATATTGCCTGCTTTTGAAGAAGAAAGAATTCATAGAAGAGCAACAAAGATGATTAGGGGTCTGGAAGCTAAACTATATTATGGTTGTGGGAATTAGGTATGCCTAGTCTAGTGATGAGAAGGAGAACGAGTTGCCCTCCACTAGTGGTCCGGTCGTGGCGTCCGGTGCTGGTCTTGAGATTACACCTTGGGAGGGAGTTCGACTTTGTTACTACCGAGGATATGGACAGGTTGCGGAGGAACCTTAGAGCCACCACATGTTTATTGGACCCGTGCCCCTCCTGGCTTGTACTGGCATCCTGGGAGGTGACACGAGGCTGGCTCCAGGGCATTGTGAATTCATCTCTGAGTGAGGGGTATTTGCCCACCGTCTTGAAAGAGGCGGTGGTGAGGCCCCTCCTCAAGAAGCCATCCCTGGACCCGGCTCTGTTAGAGAACTATCGTCCCGTCTCCAACCTTCACTTTTTAGTGAAGGTTGTCGAGAGTGTGGTGGCTCAACAGTTTCCCCATCACCTGGAGGAAGTTGATTATCTACACCCGCGCCAGTCCGGCTTCCGACCCGGGCACAGCACTGAGACGGCATTGGTCGCGTTGGTGGATGATCTCTGGAGGGCACGGGATAGAGGTTGTTCCTCTATCCTTGTCCTATTAGATCTCTCAGCGGCTTTCGATACCATCGACCATGGTATCTTATTGCACCGATTGGGGGGGTTGGGGCTGAGGGGCACCGTTTTACGGTGGTTCACGTCCTACCTCTCTGGTCGGTCACAATGGGTGTTGGCAGGAGGGCAGAGGTCGTCCCCGAGGCCCCTCACATGTGGGGTTCCTCAGGGGTCGGTCCTCTCGCCACTCCTGTTCAACACCTACATGAAGCCGCTGGGCGAGATCATCCGTGGTTTTGGGGTGGAATACCATCTGTACGCTGATGACACTCAGTTGTACATATCCACCCCAAACCACCCCAACGATGCCATCGAGGTGCTGTCCCGGTGTCTGGAGGCCGTACGGATCTGGATGGGTAGTAACAAACTCAAGCTCAACCCGTCCAAGACCGAGTGGCTGTGGTTTCCGGCACCCCGGTTCAGCCAGATAAGTCCAACTCTGGCCATTGGGGGCGAACAACTGGCCCCCATGGAGAGGGCGCGCAACTTGGGCGTCCTCCTGGATTCCCGGCTGTCCATGGAGGACCATGTGGCGGCCGTGGCCAGGGGGGCGTTCTATCAGGTACGCCTGATACGCCAGTTGCGCCCCTTACTGGACCGGGGAGCCCTTCGCACAGTCACTCAAGCACTTGTGACGTCCCGGCTGGTTTACTGTAACACTCTCTACATGGGGCTTCCCTTGAGGTGCACTCGAAAGCTACAGTTAGTACAGAATGCGGCTGCGCGGGTGATTATGGGTGCCCCAAGGCAAACCCACGTAACACCTCTCCTGCGCGAGCTGCACTGGCTGCCTGTGGCCTTTCGAGTGCGCTTCAAGGTGTTGACGACTATCTTTAAATCGCTCCATGGCTCGGGGCCTAGCTATATACGAGACCGCATCCTGCCCCATACATCCCTTCGTCCGATCCGCTCCCACAGAGAGGGTCTTCTTCGGGTGCCGTTGGCCGGGCAATGCCGGTTGGCGACACCCAGAGGAAGGGCCTTCTCTGTGGCGGGCCCGGCCCTCTGGAACGACCTACCCCCCGACCTTCGCACAATCTTGGACCTCCGCCTCTTCCGCCAACGTCTTAAAACGTACTTATTCCAACAAGCCGGCCTAGGATAGCCCCCCGTTTCTGACGTTTTAAGGAAATTTGTAATTTGGTAGGGTTTTTAATATTGGGTTTTTAGCACGGGTTAATGAGTTTAATTACATTTTAATCGATATTTATTGTATTTCTGTGTTTTTAGATGCCTGTGCGCCGCCCTGGGTCCTAACAAGGAGAAGGGCGGGGTATAAATTTAATAAAATAAATAAATAAAATAGGTGTGACATGATAATAGTCTTCCAATACTTGAGGGGCTGTCCTAGAGAAGGGCGGGGTGTCAATCTATTTCCAAAGCACCTGAGAGCAGGTTAAAAAGTAACAGATGGAAGATGTTAAAGAGGGAACTAACCAAGAATTAAGAAGAAATTTCCTGACAATCAGAACAACGAATCAGTGGAACCACTTGCTTCCAGAAGTTGTAGGTGTTCTATCACTGGAGGTTTTCAAGAAAAGATTGAACAACCATTTTCCTGGAATGGTATAGGGTCATGCTCAACCAGGGGTTTGGGCTAAAAGACCTCTAAGGTTTGTTCCAACTCTGTTTTTCCATGATTATATGGAATTATTTTTTAAAGCCAGTTTCAATGAAACACACTTCGACTTTAAATTAAAATCTATAAATTCTTTGAAAAAGTTTCAGTGTGGCCCAATTTCTGCCCATTGTGTATCAGTGAGAATGCTATTCTACCCATCCAGTATATTCATAATACACTAAATCTAGTGTCTATCAATGAATGGTAGACACTAGAATGAATGAAATGATTGAAAGTAGATTTACACAAGAAAAGAAAATGCAGTTCTTCACTTAGGAAACTGTTAACTTACAGGAGTTCCTATCAGGTGACATGATTAAATCTGATGTTGGACATCACCTAATTCTACTCCAAAGGAAGCTAGCAAACTCGTGTGAAAAAAAGATTGAAAAGTCACTGATTCTTATGGGTGTTCAAAAGCAGACGTCTGCTGTTAAAACTCCTATCACAGTTGTAACCTTTACTGTTGTTGGCTGTAATATGAAAAAAATACTAGAAGAGACAGGCCTTCATTTTGCTCCAACAGAGTTTTTCATGGTTTTCCTCTGTTTTATGTGTTTTACAACATGGAATTGTTTTCTGAATGGTACTGGAAAATTTGTATGGCAAGCACACATTAATCTTTTTTTTTTTTTTTACCAAGTTCGTATTGTGATGTACTACAGTCATCAGCATACTCATTCCTAAATAGGATTACATAGAAAGAATTTGGTTTCAGTTTTCCATGGAGGGATAAGTAAATTAGCATAATAAAAATAGAGTTCTATACACTTCAATGCATACTATTTTACCTCTGGAGCTATGTAGTCTGGTGTTCCACAAAAGGTAGTAGTTGTTACTCCATTTAAGATTCCTTCCTTGCACATTCCAAAGTCAGCCAGTTTGCAATGACCTTCTGCATCCAAAAGAATATTGTCCAGTTTCAGGTCCCTTGAATAAGAAACAATCATGAAATTCTTAAGAATAAATAAAGGGGGTGGGGAATGAATGTATTCACTGTGAAGAGAAACAAGTACCTTTTCCATAATCTAATAGAGAGATACAAGTGTTAATTAGAGAATGTGGAGTACTCTCAAACTATATCCTACTTCATAGTATTTTAAGATATCTTCCCAAGGAAAAGTGTGGTTTTCCTTCTACAGGCAAAGTGTATTTATCACTAACTTGCCTGGGTATTTATTTATAGGTAGAAAATGTCCGGACCAAATGTAATTTCTAATGTTGGATTTTCCCCCTTACCAGAGGGAACTCCCTTGTGGAGCACTGTGAAGCTATGGTAGTCCACTGCGCTGAGCCATTTTACGGCAGTACAGCAGAAGCCATTTGAAGGCACAACAGGTTGTATCGTAACAGAACACACACACCAAGGGGTGTCTTACCCCCACAGTATTTGTTTCCAGAGTGTTAAGTCATCTGTATACCAAATTTGGTTAAAATTGGTCAAGGCATTCCAGAGTAATGCTGGGACACACACACACACACACACACACACACACACACACACCTGTATATAAATAGATAGATACAGAATCCACATAAATATTTGATATGATCATCTGTACCATCAACAGTTAATATCCTGGGAAAGTTGGAATCAAATAACAGAGCTGCCCCTGAAAATAGAAGTAACCTACTGTACTTATCACTATTGTAATCCCATAATGTGCACACACAAACACACGTAACACAGACACGTCAAACTAATTTCATCAGAAAATTGAAGTTCTTAAAACACTTTGGAGTCAGAATTTTATGAGCTAAAAACTTCATGAAATCTGCTCAAAGGACCATCCAGATATTCTGTTAACTACAAAAATATAGCACACTTTTATCAAATTGTGTGTTTCAAGGAGACCCTAAGAAAACAGCTGCTAACACAGTTGCTACATGTATAAAGTTAAACAGATTTCTGTAAATTTGAATGTATAGTTTCTATTTGTGTGCAGTTCTTTACATAATTTAAATAAAATAATGAATGTGGCAGATACCAAATTATGAATAACCTTTTAGTACTTCGTAAAACCTCCAAACATTTCCTGTAGCACAATGAGAATTTTTCTATTCTTGCTTATCATTGTTTCTCCCCCTCTTCCTTGCAAAATTCTTCTAGCTCAGAAATATTCTCAGGTCTCCTCCTTTGGATATTTGAGGTCTCTGTGACATTGAAATCTGGGGCTCTGAAGGTCATTTCAAAACATTTTTTCTTTCTTTCCTGTAACTATTTTAAGGTCGAAATAGTTTTCAATTTTAATTTCTTCACTGGATTAGGACATTAACTTCAAGGATAAGCTGATACTCTTCCCTTCTCTTCCAGCACAAAATATTTTCTCTGCCACTGGCTGCCATGCACCCCCAAAATATAATAGAAGCATCTTCATGCTTAGCAATTAGCAAGGTATTTTTTTTAAAAAAAATCACCTTTTTATCTCTGAATGTATTTTGTGTAGTTGTGGTCAAATAGTTCAATTTTTGTTTCACCTGCCCCAAGCACCTTGTCAAAAATGTTTCAATTTGATCATTTGCATATCATTTCCCTTAATTTGGTTGCTGTATACCAGGGGTGTCAAACTAGATTTCATTGAGGGCTGCATCAGGGTTATGTTTGACCTCAGGGGGCCAGGGTGTGTGGGCCAGCTCAACATCATTTGTGTCGGGGGCACCTGTGGTGGCCCGAGTGCTTTCCCAGAAAAAACAGCTCCCCCAAGCTCCATTTTCAGCTGTGACGGCCTTCTGCAACCATCTACCAGCAAAAACAGAGCTCAGGAAGGCTGCCTTCAGCTCTCCCAAGCTCAGTCTTCTCTGGCAGAGGCATCGTGGGCCAGCCCTTCACTGTTTCCTGGGCGGCCCCGTGGGCCATATCTAAGCGCCCCGCAGGACGGATCTGCTCCCCCCCCGGCCTTGAGTTTGACACATCTGCTGTACACTGATGACAAATACCAGCCTTTAAATCTGTATCAGATTTAATGATAAGAAACAATAGTGAAAATATCAAATATTTATCAATCGCTTGAAGTGGTTGAGGCAACTTCTATGTAGGTGCTACAATGTTTCTATTTTTCCTCTTTCTGTCTTTTATAGAATATATTCTATAATATGTTTTAAGCAGTCTACTTCTCCATTGAAACTTTAGTGGGTTTAAATAAGGATAAGGTGAATTTATCCAATGATAATTTTATCTTTGAAAAGCATCTTGCTGTTTTATTAGCTAAAAAGGTATCTGACCATAAGCTGTCTTGCTGAAATTATAAAGGTAATAAAATAAAAGAAATGAATAGAGGCAGTGAGGTGTAAGTTAATTTACTGCTGTGCAAGAAAAACAAAAAACTCTTAATCCTTTGCAGTAAAACAGCTTATTTTTTATTTGAAGAATGGCACATGCTATGGAGCAATGATATAGAGTGCTTAAAATGTAAGATTAGACAGGTCTTCAGAGACCATATTTATTTATAGACATTATTGCTGAGTCTACATTCAACCCGGCTGTAAAGTTTAATTTAACTTATCAGACATACCACTGCTGGTTCCGTGCTTATTTAGGTATTTTCAGATAAATGTCAGTTGAATGTATCTTGTAAATAAAACAAATACAAGTGTTGAAAAACAACATACCTACTAACTGGGTTTCAGGAACAAAATTATCTCAGGTCACACTTTCTAGCTTGCCACTCTCTAGGACAGGGATGTCCAAACTTGGGAACTTTAAGACTTGTGGACTTCAACTCCCAGAATTCCCAAGTTTGGACACCCCTGCTCTAGGAGGATATCAAAGATCACTGTGGTTGGGGATGACAGGAATTGAAACCCAGCATACAGTGGTGAGATTCAACCAGTATAACAGCTGGTTTGCTAAGCACGCTCAGCAGACACATAGTGTGTTTGAAAACAGCTCTAAAACTTATCTTCTACTGCAGCCCCAGTGAATAAAACAGTTTATTGTTTCACCTATCAGCAGGGCTTCAAACAATAGAAATATGGGACAGATCGGCAGGGCCAACCGATCGCCGGAACTACCGGTTCGCCTGAACTGGTCCAAACCAGCTGAATCCCACCTGCCAACACATTTTGAAAACACTCAATTATTGGCCTTACATAACCTAGAGTGTGCAGGAATTTTGAACTAGACTGATTCTACTCTAATTTTTAATGAAAAAAATACTGAAAACAAAGCATACAAACTTTCCCAGGTTTCATGCTGACATTCTGCTACATGAAATCATACTAGCACCTTGTGGGGTACTATATAGTAGTGGTCAATGTGTCAAATAGAATCTATTCAACATTACCTTCTGAAACTGCCTTTGGGGAAATGCAGCAAAATATTATTTGGTTTCTTTTCAGAAGGATGAACCAGTAGAATATTATTGGTTAAGAACTACGAAATCCAGCCAAACTTAACAGAATTACATTATCCTTGTCTAGTTCCCAGCATAGATCCATCAAGTTGACTAAAGTTATCTCCTTCATATAACTGGATGCAAATCAAGACTGAAATGAATGGGGATTCCTCCTGATTAATGATCAGTTATCAAGATAAACTCCTAACACACTTAGGCCCCTTGATAAAGACCTCAGCAGGGTTCTTCAGAGAAAAGGTAAAAGAAATTAGGAATAGATAGATGATAGATAGATGATAGGCAGGCAGGCAGACAAATAAATATATAACAAAGTGAATCACTTTGACGTTAAGGGAGAACTTTGACTCATTACTAAAGCACAGGCTGCATTGGATGGATCTTGACTTTGAAAGAACCCTTTACTTCATATGGAGAGCATTCCATTCCTTTTGCCAAATGAATTTAACTGAATTTGTATTGTAAATTTTTAACACATTTCTAATAAAGAATGCCAATTCTTAAATAAGTTTACATATGGATGTCAATCTGAAAATTCATGAAAGAGAAGATATTTAGGATATCTTTTTTTGCATGCAATAGATACTTCTTGCCCAAGTGCCCCATTCTCCTAGGAAAACACAGTAAGAAACCGAAAACTTTGTTATAGTGAAGCACTACAGGTAGTATTTCACTTACAACAGTTCATTTAGTCACCATTCAAAGTTACAAAAAAACTTTTCAGTTACAACCTTTGCAACATCCCATGATCATGTGATCAAAATTCAGTTGCTTGGCAAGTGGTTCATACTTATGAGCATTGCAGTGTTCCGGGGTCATGTGATCACATTTTTACAACCTTCTGACAACCCCAAGTCAATGGGGAAGCCAGATTCATTTAACAACTGGGTTACTAACTTATCAACTGCAGCAAAGTTGGGTTGCTGCCAGTTCAGCTAGGATCAGGCGAACCGGTAGTAGCATCAGTAGGAGGCTCCGTCCACCCGCCTGGATGCTTCTGCACATGCGCAGAAGCATCACACGCACTTACGCAAGCACACACAGGAGTGTGCCCGAACTGGTAGTAAAAAAATTGGCAACCCACCTCTGAAGTGCAGTGATTAACTTAATAACTGTAGCAAGAAAGGTATCAGACCTGGAAGCCATCTTTTACATCCTTGAAAAATGAGACCTAACTCACTTAACAAATGTCTCACTTAACACCACAAATGTTGGGCTCAGTTGTGGTCATAAGTCTAGGACTACCCTTATTATGTTATTATTGTTTCCTTTTCTTTGGTCCAGTTTGCATGTTGGTAAAAACCCAAACTCACAAAGTAATGATGGATTAAGTTACCAAAAGTATATCGTTCCCATCATACTATCCCAGGCTAAAAAAAAAAGGGGGGGGGGGAATCTCAGCTGTGCTCTCCAGAATATCCTCAAAAGGAAGAAACAGTTAGTTCAATAGTATTTCCTCCCCCAACAAATTTCTGCTACTGAAGGAGGGACTTAGAGAGATTTTTTGCAATGAAGTCTTTGCATGGGTAAATAGAAGTGACTGTTATATAAGAACTGTTATTTGTATTATTTATAGAACAACATATCAACTATGTTGTACCATAATGAACTGTTGACATAAGTTCTACTGGGATGAAGCTTTTAATTTCCAGTAGTAAAGTTCAGGCTCCTTTGCTTTGTCTATGTGCATACTTTTGAAAAAATGAAATCTGTGTTTTCAGAGGCACGTTATACTAAACAAGTTTTTAGCATTGCCAATAAGTCTGCTTGTTTTTCTATTTAATAGAAAATCTATCTATCTTTATAAAAATGTTTTTCACACAGAAGTATTGGGGGGGGGGGTGAGTGACTAATTGAGTGTGTCACTCAGACAGACCTGCATCAGTTCTTTCTGAGAAATTCTTTGCTTAGAGACTGGTCTTGTTATATGATCTAAGTTTGATCTAATGACTACTAATAAAGTGGCCAAGATTCTCTATGCTCTCAGTTTGGCCATCTGTTCATTGGGCCTAGCCACCTCCTGATTACAAAAGCAGTCAGGGAGTTGATATGGTTGGATCAATACTATCGTGTTGCCCTCTTTGAGACACAGGGTGGTACCTTCTCCCTTGAAGGAGACAGTAATGTAGCCTCTCTTGGATCCAATATTCTTAGTTTGCTATAATCCCATCTCCAATCTTCCCATTTTAGGGAATGTTGTCAAGAAGGCTGTCTGTCTGTAGTTGGTGAAAGCACTGGAAGAAGCGGATTATCTAGATCTCTTAAGAATAAGTTCATTCTTGTCAGGAAAAGGCACTTCAAATTTTTGCAGAAAAAAATAACCCCAATCCCTATTGTCATTCCTTTGGAGTCTAGGTGAAGAAAAAAAAAAGGAACAGTTTTAGGTTGTTCTGACCTCACTTGTGCTTCTGCCTGAACTATTAGTGGAGTTTTGTTTTGGTTTCTTAAGAAAGAGAAAACGTTTATAACCCTCTTCTCTATCACAGCGATGATGGGTATGTTTATTCCAAAGGGAAGATCTTGCAACTAGTCCTCTGTGACAAAATTAGTGGACCAGACAAATGCCATCGATATAATTTACTTGGACTTCAGTAAGGCATTTGACAAGGTAGACCATAACCTACTACTAGATAAAGTAGAAGAATGTGGGTTAGACAGCATCACCACCAGATGGATTCGTAACTGGCTGACCAACCGCACTCAACGTGTAGTCCTCAATGGAACTGCATCTACATGGAAGGAAGTATGCAGTGGAGTCCCCCAAAGCTCTGTTTTAGGCCCAGTACTCTTCAACATCTTCATCAATGATTTGGACGAGGGAATAAATGGGGAACTCATCAAATTTGCAGATGACACCAAGCTGGCAGGAATAGCCAACACTCCAGAGGAAAGGCTTAAGATACAGAAGGATCTTGACATACTTGAACATTGGGCACTAATAAAATGAAATTCAATGGCGAAAAGAGTAAGGTTCTACATTTAGGCAACAAAAATGAAATGCACAGGTACAGTATAGGTGGTACCTTGCTCAATAGCAGTAACTGTGAAAGGGATCTTGGAGTCCTAGTAGACAACCATTTAAATATGAGCCAGCAGTGTGCAGCAGCTGCCAAAAAAGCCAACACAGTTCTAGGCTGCATAAACAGAGGGATAGAATCAAGATCACATGAAGTGTTAACACCACTTTATAATGCCTTGGTAAGGCCACACTTGGAATACTGCATTCAGTTTTGGTCACCACGATGTAGAAAAGATATGGAGACTCTAGAAAGAGTGCAGAGAAGAGCAACCAAGATGATTAGGGGACTGGAGACTAAAACATATGAAGAACGGTTGCAGGAACTGGGTATGTCTAGTTTAATAAAAAGAAGGACTAGGGGAGACATGATAGCAGTGTTCCAATATCTCAGGGGTTGCCACAAAGAAGAGGGAATCAAACTGTTTTCCAAAGTACCTGAGGGCAGAACAAGAAGCAATGGGTGGAAACTAATCAAGGAAGGAAAGAAGCAACTTAGAACTGAGGAGAAATTTCCTGACAGTTAGAACAATTAATCAGTGGAACAGCTTTTCTTCAGAAGTTGTGAATGCCCCAACACTGGAAGTCTTCAAGAAGATGTTGGATAGCCATTTGTCTGAAATGGTATAGGGCTTCCTGCCTAGGCAGGGGGTTGGACTATAAGACCTCCAAGGTCCCTTCCAACTCTGCTACTGTATTGTAGTATTGTATCTATTCACCTAATCACTGCTAGTGGATTACCAATAAAGTGTCTGATTTCAATCCAATACAAGTGTTTAACTGTACTAGATTAAAATTGTTCCATAGCATCTGGGTGAAATGGGCATAGCAGAGTAAATATTTAAATTCCTCATGATAAAAAAAAAAATCAGTGTAGAGATACTATTTTGGCTCAAAATTTTAAAGGGCAACTACTTGGTGTGGTGGAGAAATGCAATTGCTTCTTCTGTTCTCTTGATACCAAACTACTCCACCAGCTGTCTTCATTATTCTCCAGAGAAGCCTTAGAGGGCAGTTCTGTGTATATAGGAAGAAAATAAGACCTATGTGCTTCTGTCCCTTTCTGTATATAAAAGCATATATTTTTGAGCTCAGCCAGGGAATAAGGGCTCATTTTTAGGTTCTTGTTAAGTAAATATAACAACCAAATAAACTAAAATATTTGACGTTTAAACAGAAGATAAATACTGCTTCCCAACTTCCTCTTCGTAGAATTAGTGTTATCAGGCAGAAAGCACTGGTCCCCTTCCTACAAACTCTACAGGAAAACGACTGCCCTCTCTGGAATGTAAACTTGGCATGCTTCTTGGTTGCCTTCTTTGGTTTCTCCTTTCCCCTTTTAACAAAAGGCCCACCCTATTCTTCCCATGTTAATGTCAAGGCTCTGTTTACATGATGATCTGTTTACATGATGCAGATGACTATTAAGGAAGGGAGAGCGCTTACAATGGCACCCATGCCATCTCCAGTAGCCTTTCCAACTGGAGGTACAAGGGGAAGATAATTTGGAATGGGCCAAACTTTAGGAACTTAGAAGAATCTTCTTCAAATGTCACCCCCAACCAGAAACTCACTGGGCTAATTCAGATGGAATTGCAGAGCCTTGTTCTGTTGACCCTGACCTCCAGGCATGTGTGCTTCGATTTATTTTCGTTCTTCGGTTGAATAACTACAGTTGGCATAAATATATGACACAGTCTACATTCATGGAAAATCCTCAAGGTTTATGTTTTCTTGTGTATCTATCCTCAAGAACTGGGCTGTGGTGACTGCAACTTGAAAAAATAGTTGCCATTTGTATATCCTACAATATGCCAAGTGTCACTTCATCCACATTAAACACACATTTGTGTGTGTGTGAGAGAGAACTATTATTTCAGGGATAACAGCAACACAAATGTTTTTGGGAGAAAGGGCCAGATTTGCTGTAGTTATGTTCTTTCAAAAAAGAATAATAATAATCATATCTGCTGATATGCCTGGACTTCAAGGAAATGAAACAATGGCTTCCTTCTTTACTATTTGTTATGGGCCCTCCTCAAAGTCATCCACCTCCTGTTTTAACTATTGTAATGCATTCTACATTGGGCTACTCTTGAAGAGTATCCGAAAGCTTCAGTTGGCTCAAAATGCACAGGGTCATCTCTTTTGCAGGAGTTGATTTGCTTCCAGATGCTGATTATCACCTTTAAAGGTTTGAGGGCAGGTTACTTGACAGGCCACCTCTCCCCAATTATATCTACTAGTAATTCCTCACTTTAATGGACATCATTCAGCTTAAACAGATATTCTTCCTCCTGTAAAGTCCATTAAACCAGAGGCTTCATTGTTATAAAGGATAATACAATACTGAAGTTCTCAACTAGTCCTTTTTTTTGGCCCATCCCCTGGTTTTTCATCATATGAAGAAAAAGGTAGGCAGACACAAACCACTCTTGGTTTCCTTCCATTGGAGAAGAAAATGTTTATGGAAATTTCCATATTGCATGACGCTGATCCTTTCTTTCAGCAGGAGAATGCAATCTTTGGCACTCCAGATGTCACTAACTACAACTACTAGTAACAGCAGAGACCAGCAACCTCTGCATTTACACAGGCAATGCAAAGAAGAGGAACTTTGTTTGGCAGCTGTCTATTTGCTTCTTAAAATTGCTTTTAATTATAGACATGGGAATTTTGAAAGATAGGAGCAGATCCTATTTCTCAGCAACTTTGTTAAAAGCAGCCATCTTCTTTCTGTACAATAGCACTGAATCAAAAATAAGTCACCACATTGTGACACATTCAAGGCAATTTTTTAAAAAAAAATATTTGACTGTAAATAATTTTGGTTTTAAACACAATACAAGATATAGGCAGTAACAGCACTCCTACTTGCTCTTTACTGATTGGTTCCATGTTTCTGAGATTCCATGACTTCATCCCTGTTTATTTTCAGCTCAGCTATGTTGTATGTCACACTACTAAGAAACTAGTTTGTGCCTTGAAATACTATGGTTCTGCAGGCATAGCAGTTGTTTCCATTTGAGGAAATCTTAGTTTTATATCACTTCCTAGTTCTTTGGCTACAACCATGGTGGCAAATCTTTAAAAGGGAATGGTGGCGTTGTGTGTGACTTGTTTTGCTCTTAAAATATTGTAGTAAGTGTTAAATTGCTCATCTCTCTTCAGAGAAATAAATAGACTGCTGTCCATGCCACTAAATTCCCAGTAGGTTTAGGTTTAGGTGTATTAGTTTTTTATACCGCCCTACTCCCAAAGGACTCAGGGCGGTGTATAGCCAAAGTAAAACAGATATATAAAAATTAAAAAAAAGTTTAAAAAAAACATATCAAACAATTTGGCCTCTCTTAAAATTAAAAAACCAACCAAACCCCGATTAAAATTCATAAAAATTCGTATTTAAAATTCATTTTTATGCCAGCCTGGCTTGTTAGAAAAAAAAGGTTTTGAGGGCATGGTGGAAGGTGCGTAAGTCAGGGATAGTTCTTAATTCTGAGGGGCAATTCGTTCCAGAGGACAGGTGCTCCCACGGAGAAGGCTCTCCCCCTGGGTGTCGCCAGTCGACATTGTTTAGCCGATGGCACCATGAGGAGACCCTCTCTATGGGAGCATACTGGCTAGTGGGAGGCTCTCGGTGGCAGAAGGCGATCTTGTAAGTACCCAGGTCCTAAGCCATGGAGAGCTTTAAAGATAGTAACCAACACCTTGAATCACACCCAGAAAATCACCGGAAGCCAGTGTAGCTCACGCAGGAGGGGTGTTATATGGGAGCGTCACGTCACCCCCATAATTACCTGCGCGGCCACGTTCTGGACCAGTTGGAGCCTCCGATGCTCTTCAAGGGGAGCCCCATGTAGAAACCATTACAGTAGTCCAGACGGGAAGAGACGAGGGCGTGAGTGACAGTGCGTAGGGCATCCCAATCTAGGAAGGCACGCAACTGGTAGATCAGGTGAACCTGATAAAAAGCCCCCCTGGCGACAACTGTCATATGATCTTCCAAGGACAGCCGTGCATCCAGGAGGACACCCAAGTTGTGAACTCTTCCTGTGGGGGCTAAGATCTCACCCCCCCATAGCCAGCGATGGAACCAGTTGACTGTAACGTGATGCCGGGAACCACAGCCATTCGGTCTTGGAGGGGTTGAGCCTGAGCCTGTCCCTCCCCATCCAGATCCGCACGGCCTCCAGGCACTGGGACATCACATCAAGGGCAACATTGGGGTGGTCTGGGGATGAAATGTACAGCTGCGTATCATCAGCGTACTGATGGAACTTTACCCCCAAACCCTGGATGATCTCGCCCAGCGGCTTCACATAAATGTTGAACAGCAGGGGTGAGAGGACCGACCGCTGAGGTACTCCACATGTGAGGCACCTTGAGGACGACCTCTGCTCCCCCGCCAACACAAACTACGAATGGTCAGAGAGGAAGGAGGAGAACCACCGAAGTACAGTGGCCCCCACTCCTAACCACCGCAGCATGATACCATGGTCGATGATATCAAAAGCCGCTGCGAGGTCTAATAGGACCAGGACAGAGGAACAGCCCTTGTCCTGAGCCCTCCAGAGATCCTCGACCAATGCGACCAATGCTGTTTCTGTGCTGTACCCAGGCCTGAAACCCGACTAAGGTTCAGGCTGGCAGGATCTAGATAGAAAAAACAACCAATTCTTAATTCACTATGCTCTCCAGTACATATTCCTATGTGCTTCAAAACATGTATTATTTTTCTGCTTCATTTTTACTGGTAGTTGGCAATGATATATCTGCAGCAACCTGCCCTGTGAATAGTGCTTTGTGACTGCCCTCTTCAAGTACTTCATGAAAGAGAAGTGATCCCACAGCCAACTTCCCTTACTGCAGTTTCTTCTGTCTATGCCTGCCAAATTTTATCTGAAGTCATGAAAAACTGCCAGTTTCTTTTCTTTGTTTTTGTTTTCAAGGGAAAAGAAGGGGAGGAAGAGTGAAACGACAAGATAAAGGCCTTAATAACATAGAGAGATAGTAGGCGAAAATGTATTAAGAAGTTCCTTGTTTCTAATAATAAATATTTATCTCTAAGTGTATTCTTCATGGCATAACGAAAAGTTAGCATTTCAGATTTTGTTATTGTTCAGCCAGATGCCAATCAGGGGCTGCAGGGAACAAATTCAAGTTGTCTCCAAAGAGGTTCTTCCTGTTAGCAGCTGAGCCTTCACCCTCACCATCAAGACTTCATGTACAAAGCCTCATCAAATGATTATCCCATCTCAGACTGGAGACAATTAAGACAAACAAACCCAGGAAGTGGCAGGGAGTTCCGAAATGAAAGGAAACCCATGGCAGGAGAAGAAAACTGAAGAGTTTGCCCTGATCCGCAACCAAAGTCAACGATGGGTCACAGCGTGCCAAGTTTTTAAAATAAGCGTTGCTTGTTTTATAATACACAACTGGCACCCACAGCTGGCAAGGCCTGCAGAGACTATTCAAATGCTAACATTCAGAATGATAAACAGTCCTTCTCCCCACCTCAAAAAGAGTAAGGAAAAAAAAGTTCTGTGTTAGCAAGCAGAAACTAACAGCCAACGCGGTTGCTAAGAGACCCTGGACTTTAGCCAACACCAATGAAACGAACAGCTTTAATAATTCTTTCCCCCCCCCCCAACCTCTGAAAAAAAAATACCTGTAGATGACGCCATGTTGATGTAGAAACATGAGTGCCGATGTGACTTCTGCTGCATAGAAGCGGGAGCGAGGCTCGTCAAATTTGCGTGAACGTTGAATCTGAAACATTAGGTCTCCTCCATTGACATATTCCATGACGAAAAATAGGCGGTCCTAAAATTCACAAAAAATAGAGCCATTTCGTTGGTTTTTGCCCGGGTTTCACAAAGATGCTACTGTACATTCATGGCACATCAGGAAATTAGATCTCTATCCAAAAATGGAAGAAACAGCCAACTACAGCTATCTGAAGAAGAGGAGCAAATGCTTCCAAATTAAATTATGGGTATTTCAGCTAATGCAGAATGGCTAAAAAAAATTACAGGTTTATTTTGCAAATGAATACTTTTATTTTTTAAAGGAAAATATAATAGATGCATGAAAATCTTTTGCTTAAGTGAAGCATTTCCGTCCATCACGACAAACCAACTTATGTGATATTTTACTTCACCTCATTTTATTTTATTTTTTTATAGTTTTTAGCATTATGAAATAACTCAAAGCCTTATTTTGACTGTGCCAATAAAATTTTGAGTAGGAAGAAAATGCAAAAGAAAAGAGACTGCTCTTAGACAATTCTAGGTCAATGGATGGCACTGAATATTATAAAGTCACAGTCTGTCATTTGACAAAGGTATTTGCCTGGTTCTCTAAAGCAGGGATGGGGAAGTGGTGACTTTTGTGGCTTTTGGACCAAAGGTTATCAGCTTCATCTTGAATTGGCCAAACTTAATTATGGTTGAGTTTGAGGTGTATATCCTGTGATAAATTAATCACTGCTAAAAGGTAAAGGTTCCCCTCGCACATATATTCTAGTCGTAACTCAAGGGGGGGGGGGTGCTCATCTCTGTTTCAAAGCCGAAGAGTCAGAGCTACCCAAAGACATCTCTGTGGCATGACTAAATGACGAAGGCGCATAGAAGGCTGTTACCTTCCCATCAAATGTGGTTCTTATTTTTCTACTTGCATTTTTACATGCTTTTGAACTTTTAGGTTGACAGAAGCTGGAACGAGTAACGGGAGCTCACTTTCTTATGTGGCACTAGGGATTTGAACCACCGAAATGCCAACCTTTCTGATCGACAAGCTCAGCGTCTTAGCCACTAAGCCACTGCTAATTCCATATTATTCAGAGGTCAATAGGAGATAATAGAAGAATTGGAAAAGGACAGAAAAGGGAAACTATTGACAAGAAGAATAAAGCAAGTTTAGGTCTAATTCCTATATTTTACAAAGGAGTATATTTGATTCAGAAAACTGTTTGAGACAATGCATTCACACATTACAATTTTATGTATATAAATACAAAAAGTATTCTTTGAAATTGGGAGGGTACAACCAATTTGAATAAGGTAAATCTTAGCAATGAGAAATCTGGGCCCCCATAGATGTTGCTAAATCACAGTTGCCAGCAACCCCAATCAAGCTGTCCAATGGCGCTCAATATCTCTTCAAAATCAAAGCACTGAAAAGCCAGAGGGATAACTATATAGGGGAATAGTTTCAGGGTTTTAGAGCCCTGAAGGGTTTTTTACTTCAGCATGTAAGATAGAATTGTTCCATTTTTCACATATCTCAACACAACACTCTCCACCCCCCCCACCCCCCCAGTTTATTCCAGATCAATGCTTTCAGATTGGCTAAAGTTTAAACAAATGAGCTGGATGTCCTTTGAGGGTAAAATAATTCTTTATTAGGAATATATAAGGGGTTTTGCATCCACTGAATTGGATGTGTTGCAATATCAGGGGAGATTACCGAGAAGGATGGCTGGACTAGGGAAACAAAGAACTGCCTGTGTACAGTTCATTCTTAATCATCAAGTCATTTGGTAACAAGATTTCTTCCCTAAAATTTGGCTGACTTTGCCCTTCCACAGAACCTGCACTTCTGCCCAATTTTAATTTTTTCTTCCCAAAGGGTCCCTTCCCTCCATGCTCTTTTACATTAATTTATTAGTTTCCAACTATTCTAAAAAAAAAACACCTTATTTTTTAATTTATCAGAAGCAAGTTGGTTCCTTCATCTCTAAGCTCTTTTTGCCTGTCTTACTTTCTTGATGCCATATGCCACACATCATATTTGAATAATGTATTACCCTCATGCTGAATGCAGTCAACTTCACATTTAGTAAGATTTACTTCCTTTCTATCTGTTGGGGACTGCCAAAATATAAGTAACTGACAGGCTGTTATCTTTATGACAGCCTCAGGTGAGGTTTGTCTAACAAGTTATGTATTTTTAATTGCAATTTATATTCTTCTTTGACATTCCTAAAGTTGATTTCTTATGAAAAAGCTAAATTCTTTTTTTTTTTTTTGTTTAGAGGAAAAATTAACTCTTGCAATTAAAAAATAAAGAGATTTACGCCTTTACAAACTTTTTAGACACATTTGCTTTCTGTACATAGAACATTTCCTCGGGAAACAAAAAACATATGTAAATTTCCCAGGACTGTTTTGGGTGTATGGTTCTGGGCAAAACATGCTACTTAATACATATCTCATGAAGAGTTCATAAGGAAACACACACATCAATGTAACTAATGCTGTAATATATAAATGACTGTGAAACAGACATTGTTAATTGTGCAAGCAAACAGGAACAGAAAGGACTGAATAGAAGAAGGAAATTGAATCACAACTATGTCGGCCTTCAACCAGCATGAAACGAGGTTCATAAAACACCACACTACTCCCTCCTCCCAATTCACAATTGAACACAATCTTTTGGCATTATCGTAAGCTATAGAAACTTTTAACTGACATTCCCTATTTTTGCAAGCCTGGACTTTTGGAGCTTACAGTTATTGGAGTTTACGCACATGTATTTTAGTGTACAAATTCCAAATTGAAGAATGGTCTAAGTGGGTGATTCCTCTCTCCTACCCAACTTCAAACATTCTTAATATTGTAGAATTATTGGCACAGGGCTGCTGTGAAATCTCTTTGTGATCCTTGATTTTGCTTTGCCTTAAAAAGGATTGCTAAACCTCTCAACTCACTATATAGTCCATTACTTCTTAAATGCACCGAACTGTCCAGCAGAAGAAAGAAATGATGGTTTTAGTGCTTAGGTCCACCCGTTTATCAGTCCTTGGACAGATTTAATCAAAGGGAGATTTGTGAGTATTCCTACTGTGAGATAAAACAAACCTTTTTATGGCAGGATGAATCACTGTATGCATATCTTCGGGAGCAGCTGAGCTACTAAATCTTACCCTGGGAGAATTAACATTTCTCCCACTGTTTCTTTAAATTGTGCCAGAACTAAACATGCATTGCCCCAATGGTTATTGTGGTAGGGCATTTAAGTATTCTATGAAGAGTAGTTTTAATGAGTGCATTACCCTCCTCTGTACATCTCAATCATTGGGTCTCCTTTGAACCCCAACTTCATCTTCACATCCATGAGAAAGTATCAAGTACATTATCTTTGTTACCAGAACTATCCAAATGTAAACCATGAAGAACAACTTTGGGAACTCCTCATGAGAACTTGTGAGTGATGACCACAGCTTCCTGTGAGGAGAAATAAATCCTCAAACCACTTGTTGTGTGTATCTAAAAATGACCACTGAGCATTTAATGTTTACATACAGAAAGATAGTATCAGTGGGGGAATGAAACTTGATGTAAATGCCAGACAAAAGGTAATGTCTTTGATGTATTGTGTTCGGTCTGAGAAAACCTGCATAAAGAACTTTCCCTCTCACTGGGTTCTAGCAGAAATCAATTCATTTTTTCTTTGGCTTGTTTGCTTTTTCACTTTTCAATGTAATGATTGCAACTGGACAAAGATACTAAGTAGCAGGCCAAAATATGAATTGAGAAAAGCCAAGATGGACAATCTTTCCTTGCTTTCAGTTCAACCTTGAACATTAGGCAGCCTGTCAGGTAGCCAAAGATAGCATAATGGGCTGAAATATCACAAAGTAGACACAAACCACGCAATACATTTTCCATTTTCAAATCTCAGACATGTGTCCGTGCTATGTGTCAGGCAAGCAAGGGGTGTCAACGCTGGTCCTAAATCTCAGGAGCTACACTTGTACACGATTCAAACACCCAAATCAGGAAAAGCATCACATACACACCCCTCAATCTCTAAAACCCACAACTGATAAGACTTATCAGTATTTTCCAAGTGATATTTTTCTTTCTATATATTTCTCATATAAATGGGTGTGAAGATTTTTTCCCCTCCCGATTCCAAGAAGTCTTTAAACTTGGGTTTGCTTTGTCAATAGATCCTTTTTTCTTCCTTCTTGGAAACCTAATAAGTTACGTTTCTCCTCCAAATGCTAAAATTGTTCAAGAAATGTTTTAAATTGTTCATGAAATAGAAGTATGTCTGAAGTGTGAATAATGGGAGTTCTTGGCAAACAGAGTCCACACACTGGCTATCTAACAGGAGTCCTAACTAAGGCTGTGCTGAATTATCACCCTTCTCTGTGGAAATGGAGAAAATATTCAGTGACTTTTAAGAGTGGATCAACTAAGAATTTCATGTGTTACTTCAAATAATTTGAAATATTGAGGCAAACCATCATTTCTTCAAAATATATCCTGGAAGCAATGCTAATGTATAACCTATTCCACTGATATGCTCTATCCTTGGAAAGTTACCCAGCTCTTCAGGATAGCCAAACGGAAGGGCAGGGGACGAGAGGGGAAAATCACGAGTCCTTAATATCCTTGAGAATTTGAAAGTCCAGTTTGCTCAAGGAATCCAAAAATCACTATTAAAATATGACGAACTCCTGTGTACATATTGTATATTTGACTTTAAGAAACTTCATTCAAAATTAGAAGGCTATGGCATTCTTTATCAACTGACATAAAAGTTATGTCAGTTGATAAAGAATGCCATATGTAATTCTGTAATTCTAATTTAAGGAAGAACTTAAACAGAATATAAAACATTGTTGAAAATTATGAAAATTGTTTTGTAGTTTATTAATAAATCAACTGTTTATTTAGGCTCTGCATTGTCTCATGATCAAGCACAACTTTCTGAATAAAGTGCTGCATTGTTTTTGACAGGTACATGTGGCTGTTTTGGAATATTCATTTTTGGGTTGCCAGCTGAATGCTTAAATGTATATATTTAATCCACATTTCTAGAATGCTGCTTGACTGGTTTCTACAGAATTCAGAACAAAATGGAGACAAATCACTGTAAATAACACCTGTAGTCAATATGTGCAAGATGTACACTATCTTCACAGTGGAAGCAGCAACTCTGTACATGCTCTTGATTCCTATGAAATCAGGTTTTGGTTGCCATTGAGGCTGACCCAGAGGTGGTATTCAGCAGGTTCTACAATATAATACAATACAATAGCAGAGTTGGAAGGGACCTTGGAGGTCTTCTAGTCCAACCTCCTGCCTAGGCAGGAAGCCCTATACCGTTTCATCCAACTTCTTCTTAAAGACTTGCAGTGTTGGGGCATTCACAAGTTCTGGAGACAAGCTGTTCCACTGATTAATTGTTCCAACTGTCAGGAAATTCCTCCTCAGTTCTAAGTTGCTTCTCTCCTTGATTAGTTTCCACCCATTGCTTCTTGTTCTGCCCTCAGGTGCCCTGCAGAATAGTTTGACTCCCTCTTCTTTGTGGCAACCACTGAGATATTGGAACACTGCTATCATGTCTCCCCTTCTGACTAGTTCTGGAGAACCGGTAGCAGAAATTTTGAGTTGTTCAGAGAACTGGTAAACACCACTTCTGACTGGCCCCGCCCCATCTATTCTCTGCCTCCCAAGTCCCAGCTGATCGGGAGGGAATGGGGAGTATCCTTCACCTGGAATGGGGAGGGAATGAAAATGTTATAGTACCCTTCCCCTGCCATGCCCCAGAAGCGGTAGCAAAAAAAATTGAATCCCACCACTGGGCTGACCCATCCTATAACTTTGATTTGGCATGGTAAGGATTTAGGGGAAGTAAAGCATCTCCTCCCAAGTTGCTCTTATGTGAGTACTCCCAGAGGTGTGCAAATTTGAAGGGCAAGGCTAAAGTTTTCTGTTGGCCTTTGGACAGTGTGCTGCACAGCTAAAAAGAAGTAAGGTTAGGGCAGGGGTCTGAAAAGTTGGCTCTTTTAAGACTGGTGGACTTCAACTCCCAGAATTCCCCAGCCAGCATAGCATAGCTGGCTGGGGAATTCTGGGAGTTGAAGTCCACCAGTCTTAAAAGAGCCAACTTTGCAGACCCCTGGGTTAGGGGAAAAAAACTACCTGGCACCAAAACTAACATTGCATATATATTTGATTTAATTCAAGATGAATTAAAATAACATTAAATTAAGTACAGTCAATATGATTATATCTACGTTCTGACACATCAATAACTGTAAATGACTGGCATTAAAATAACATTAAATTAAGTACAGTCAATATACTATTTATATTCTGACACATCAATAACTGTAAATGACTGGCAAATTTTAAGGACTCCCACCCAAGGTTTTAGGAACCTGCAAGTGGGCTTTCACCTTTTTGAACTATCCAGAAAACCCAGAGTTCTTAATAGACTTTTCTGATTTCTTTGTTGGTCTTCTCTGACTGTTTCTAGAGTCTCAACATCTTTTTTACATTGTGGTGACCAAAAATGGAAGCAGCATTCCAAGTGTGGTCTTACCAAGGCATTATAGAGTGGTATGCTGATACTGATTAGCAAGAATCCTGATTCAAGATGATCACAGTCCTTTTAGATGTCTCTTGCTGTGTTGTGAACCTGGAGCCTACTGTTGTCACTACATTGCATGGAAATATTTTATATCCTTCATCAGGTTTGTTTACCTTAAGAAGCTCAAATGCTTCACAATCAGAAGGCCTCACAAGGGAGAGAACAGAATCTTACATGTACATGCATGTAACAGAACCTTAGCAGCTTCTAAGAAGAAGAAAAACCTAACTCTGGAAGAGAAAGAATGAATGGAGAAATTCTGGGTAGAGAGGTGAGTTCTGTAACTTCTTCTTATTGTTTCTCCAATCCAAATCTCCATTTAGTGCCTGTTTCTCCTTAGTGATATGGAAGGCTGCCCCATTACTATAACTCACTCGTGTAATATGTAGCTCAGCTTTGTAAACAAGCTTCCAGAGCATTGCTACCAAAAGCAGAACGCGTCTCCATCCCCCTTCTATGACTATGTGAAGTGGTTCAGCAGTTCCCATGTACTTATGTGCAAAGGTCAGCCAGTGACAACAGTAGGCTCCAGCTTCACAACACAGCAAGAGACATCTAAAAGGACTGTGATCATCTTGAATGGAAAATTTCAAAAACGTCCTGCCAGGTCACAAACTTTGGCCTAACTCTAAGCAGTGGATTATTTTCATGATTTATATGAACACAGTGTTCTGAGTAACTTAAAATTCATTAAATTTCCATAAAGGCAGATTTTCCTTAATGACCAGATACATTCTGCTGGGACAAAAAGTTAGCCTAAAAAAATGGCTGGAATGTACAAGGACTGAAACCATGCATGATTTACTACAGAACATTAATAGCATAATGGGTCTGATCAAGAGGTCTGCACCCGAGTTCTCATTGATTTCCTATTCACGAATTAACAATGGTGTTAAGGACTCAATATCACCATACTTCCATGCTGGATCTATTGTATTTTTAGACCGTTATTGGTAAGAGTTTCTTTTGGAAAAAATAATATAATTCAAAACAATGAAATGAAACCTTCATTGCATTTTTCTGCTACAGAGCTTTTATGGCCTTTGTTGTTTATATTTATTTTTTAAAGTACTCATTGTTTTAGGATGGATCTATAAGTTAGAATGCTAAGGTACACTTAACCAAGCTTTGTGGAATAAAACCATTTAGTAGGTTTCAAGATAAAATCGTTTACCAAGGGACCGGTAAGATGGAAACAAGGAAAGATAGGAAAATATACTCTTCAAAATTCATGCTCTTAAGGATTTTAAGGTTGTTTTCAACTAAAAAAAATATAATGTGCCATTCAATGAAAACAAAAATATGTAGTTCACAGTGATATATTTTACAGGAAAGTGTACACAAAAAGTAAATGTTGATGGAAAGAAAGCATACAAAATGTGTCATTTATTAAACAAAATGCATATGTTAAGAAAAATTAAAAGATACAATTTTAATGCAAAAAAATTTTTTTCAGACAGGTGCAAACTGAGCCTACATCCTAAATGCTGGCCATTTAAATATTTAAAAATAGTTTTTCATTTTGCATCATGCCATTCTGTGCCTGGAACAAAAAAACCTAAAACTGAAAAGTGAATTTACATTCTTAAACAAGCAGCATAAGGGCATCCAATAACAAAAGTCTGCAGCCCATATAACATTTTCCAGGACATTGCATTTGATGTCCTCTTTCCTTGTTCCATCTGTTCCATTTTCTTCTCTAGATACTGAGCTGTCTATAACCAGTTTAATAAGCTCAATATATTATACCACCCCTCTCCTAGAAAAATGAAATATTTTAGGAAATATTAAAAGGGCAGAATATTCACACTAAAAGGGAGGCAGAAATTCAGCCCCCCGCCCCCTTTGTCAATGGGCCATTAAGGCCTGAACCAGTCTATTCTACATAACAAAGATCTACTTCTCCTTCAGGCAGACCCATAATAGGAATCCCAAAGCCCTTTCATTACATCATCACCCAGCGACATCAACCAAACTTGAGACTCAAAAGACAGCCTACAAAGTTAGCTAAGACCCACGCCCCCTGGGAGTCTGACCACATTCAGAATACATTTCTTACACAGGAACAGGAAGCTCCAAGGCAGGGCTCAAGAGAGCATATAAAACTCAGGCTCTCTCACCATCTCTGCCTTTTTCTTCAAGATCTTCAAGGCATGTGATCCCCTTTCCCTCTCAGGACCTCATGTGGTCCTGTCCACCATCAACAAACCATCTTTCCAAGCACCTTCCGTGAATCCGGTGTCTTTTCCCCCACTTGGAACTGAACCCAGATGGACATTTCTTCCAACAACACTAAGTGACCTTTGCAGGGAAAGATGATTCCAAAGAAGCCTAGCTGTAATTTCGGAAGCTTGTTGAGGTTTCTGTCCTCTGTTTTGTGTGGATGGTGTCTTTCTGATTCCATGAAAGCTACCACTTGGAAAACTGAACTGCAATTCCTACACCTAATGAGAGACTATTTGCCAACTTTTGATTAAGAGACCACATTAGATTCATGGGGAAACTAATCTACCTTTCCCTACCCCCAACAACTTTTTTTTGACGTGTATGTGTGTGTGCTTTCTGAAACTTGGCTCTAGTATAATCCTCTGGATACAGAAGGAGCTAATTGCTTTCATTCCAAAAAAATTATAAGTGCTGATTAGGATCAAATAATATAAAAACCATTATGTTCCAGTTCCCTAAATAACTGAACTAAGAGGGCACTTTAAGATGGACTTAATAAAGCAAGATTTACAATCTAAATAACTTCATAATACTCAGACTCATTCTCCAAAACGGAAGTCTACTTCAAGCTCAATATAGTTCATATTTTATGTCATGGAAGTTATTTTTTTCTCTTCATCGTCTACAGTAGATAGGAAAAAAATAAACTTGAAATCAATTCACACAACCTCAAATGCCTCTTAGACAACCAGTTCCGCTCTCTCATCAGGTAGCCTTTTAAAAAGTCTAGCCAAAGAAAACATGTCCCTATGTCTATACTGAGCGAGAATAAAACAATAAAAAATTATTTCAGCTGTTGCAGCTCAGGAAGGAAAACAAAAACATTACACAGGAGCAAAAAGAAAAAACATATTCCTGGCTTTCAGACTCCTTGTTTTCTTTTGTAAATGATTGTCCAGCTCTTAATATAGGAACCAGGCCAAAGTTAAAAGTATGTCTTTAGAAAGAACAAAACAAATTAAATCAACAAAATAAACACAACAGACCAAGTTTGGTTTTGAATCTAAATCCAGTCTGCAATGCTCTGGATCTTTAGGTCAGACAAATATGTTACATGTAGCATTAATTGGCACCTTTACCTCCTGTGCTCCTCCACAGGAGTCAATGAGATATTCCTGTTTTCTTCCCACATATTCTATTTCCCCCATCCCCATTCCTAGTATTCATTTCTTTTCCAACTGATACACAGTAAAAGAGAATTACACCTAAACTATCAGCTTTTGTATTTGCAAGAACACATGTGAATCTGTCTTCAGCTATAACATTTTTCCCAAAGAAATGTTGAAGCTCAATATTACTCAAACATAGACGGGTTTGATTGAATATTTATTCATTTTCAAGCAGAAAAAGCGTGCTTCTTCCAAATAGTTCATCTGCATACAATAAAGATAGGATGATTCTAGGGAATAATTTTATCCCCAATGAAAAAGCAATTGAAAGGCGTCTTTTTATTACAACTCTAAAGTCCACCATTCAATTGCAATGACTGCAACCGACGTGAAAATCAACCAAAAGAACTTGCAAGCCAATATCTCTGCAAAAGACACAAATACCAGATTCTGGGTGGGAAAAGATGGTTGCCATTATAGTCTAATTCTTCCCATCACACTGTTGAAGTGATTCTGTATTGAACTTGTATGTTTCTAGTAGTACCAGATTAAACATTGTGGGAAACAGAGTTTTACTCTCAGGAGTCTTTCTAGATCAGCTGACTGTCTGGATTTATTCAGAAAAGAATCACAATTCCTATTCTCTCTTCTTTCAAATTAATGGATCACCATAAAACATTTAGAAAATTAGCTCACATGAGTTTGGGAAGACATATGAGATAAAACATTAGAGGTGTTAAAAAATAATGAATCATAATGCCTGGAATTTTGGGAGGTGGGAAGAGAAGATGAAGAGGATGCAGCACTTCAATTGTTAAAGAAAAAAAAAAAGAATTAAAGCCAGTATTCAGACACAATCTTCATTTTCAAGTTTAAAAGGCATTGCTGTAAATATCTAGGGAAACATTACAAAGGCGGCGCCAATGTAGGAAAGCACAGTTAACCTTGACCAGAAGGAAAGGGCGAATTTCAACAATAAGCATTTTCCTTTTTCTAAACAGCTGGTTTCTTGAACTTCACTTAAGCAGAGGAAATACTGTAAGGTTGTAACATGCTGTTACAAAGACTTTTGTTAATCCTCCTTCCCCACTTTTTAAAATGTGGCTAAAACAGAGGATGATGGTAAAAAGATGTATATATTCTCACAAAACATTCTTTGTAAATATGCATGCTTTATGCATTTTTAAAGACCAGTAAGGCACTTTTTAAAAAGTCTGTAATGCAATGATTAGCAAGGAACTTTACCAATTTCCAAAACAAATACTTCAAAAATTTTTTGCTGGCCAGCTAACCAAGGTATGTAGGAAGGACACCACAATAGTAGTGGGGGATTTTAACTACCCAGACATCAACTGGGAAACAAACTCTGCACCAAGTGGAAGATCCAACAGGTTCCTAACAAATCTAGCAGACAACTTTGTTTCCCAAAAGGTAGAGAAGGGAACAAGGGGATCAGTCATATTGGACTTAATTCTCACTAACAGAAAGAAAATGATAGAAGGTGTCGAAGCCACAGGAACCCTGGGTGCAAGTGACCATGCAATATTGGAATTCAACATTATGCAAACGCAAGTAGTAGAACAAAATGAAACTAGAATCTTGGACTTTAAGAGAGCTAATTTCAATAAACTTAAGAGAGCTTGGGAAAAATTCCATGGATGAGAATCCTCAAGGGGAAAACAACTCAAGAAGCTTGGGAAATTTTGAAAAATGAGATTACAAAAGCCCAGTCTAGCACAATACCAATGAAGAAGAAAAATAACAGCTCCCAAAAGAAACCGGCATGGCTGCATAAAGCCGGGAGGATGTATGGGGCAGAATCCGATCCCGCAGACAGCTAGGTCCCGAGCCATGGAGCGCTTTAAAGATGAGAACTAACACCTTGAAGCGCACCCGAAAGATGACAGGTAGCCAGTGCAGCTCGCGCAAGAGCGGTGTTACATGGGTATACCTTGCGGTACCCATTATTGCTCGCGCGGCTGCATTCTGGACCAGCTGAAGTCTTCGGGTGCACCTCAAGGGGAGCCCCATGTAGAGAGAGTTACAATAGTCCAGTCGGGATGTCACGAGAGCATGGGTGACTGTGCGAAGGGCGTCCCGATCCAATAGGGGGCACAACTGGCGAACCAGGCGAACCTGGTAAAACGCCCTCCTGGCCACGGCTGTCACTTGATCTTCCATGGACAGCCGGGCATCCAGGAGGACACCCAAGTTGCGCGCCCCATCCACTGGGGCAAGATGTTCGCCCCCAATGGCCAGCGATGGAGTCAACTGGTTGAATCGGGCAGCCGGAAACCACAGCCACTCAGTCTTGGTCGGGTTGAGCCTGAGTCCGTTTCTTCCCATCCAGATCCGTACGGTTTCCAGGCACTGGCACATCACCGCTACGGCATCGTTGGGGTGGTTTGGGGTAGATATATACAGCTGAGTATCATCAGCGTAGAGATGGTACTCTACCCCAAAACCACGGATGATCTCACCCAGCGGCTTCATATATGTGTTAAACAGGAGAGGCGAGAGGACCGACCCCTGAGGCACCCCACATGTGAGGGGTCTCGGGGTCGACCTCTGCTCTCCTGTCAACACAAATTGTGATCGGCCAGAGAGGTAGGAGGAGAACCACCGTAAAACGGTGCCTCCCACCCCCAACCCCCCCAGCCGATGCAATAGGATACCATGGTCGATGGTATCGAAAGCCGCCGAGAGGTCTAATAGGACCAGGATGGAGGAACAACCCCCATCTCTGGCCCTTCAGAGATCATCAACCAACGCGACCAATGCCGTCTCGGTGCTATGCCCGGGCCGAAAGCCGGACTGGCGTGGGTCTAGATAATCAACTTCCTCCAGGTGACGGGGAACTGTTGTGCCACCACACTCTCAACAACCTTCGCCAAGAAGGGAAGGTTGGAGACTGGACGATAGTTGGTTAAAAGAGCTGGATCCAAAGAGGGCTTCTTAAGGAGGGGCCTCACCATAGCCTCTTTTAGGGAAGCAGGCAAGGAACCCTCACTTAAGGATGCGTTGACAACCTCTTGGAGCCAGCCTCGTGTCACCTCCCAGGATGCCAGTACAAGCCAGGAGGGACACGGGTCCAATAAACATGTGGTGGCTCGCAGTCGCCCACGTAACCTGTCCATATCCTCGGAAGTAACGGAGTCAAACTCCTCCCAGACAAGATCTGTCTCGTGGCATCGCACTGGGCCATCAATGGGGGCTAACTCGTTCTGTATCTGAGCGAACTATTCAACTCATTTTTTACATCTGTCTTTACACAAAGGGATAAAACAGTCCAATCTATCAAAAACAGCACCACAAAAATCAGATTAGAAACACAAATTGAAATAGGGAAGAAAATAGTACGTGAGCACCTGTCCACCCTAGATGAGTTCAAATCACCAGGACCGGATGGATTACACCCCAGGGTTCTGAAGGAACTGGCAGATGAGATCTCAGAACCACTGAACTATATCTTTCAGAGATCCTGGAACACTGGGGAACTACCAGAGGACTGGAAAAGAGCTGATGTGGTTCCCATCTTCAAAAAAGGGAAAAAGATAGATCCAGGAAACTACAGACCCATCAGCGTGACCTCAACACCAGGAAAGATTCTGGAAAAAATAATCAAGCAGCGAATTACTGAACACCTAGAAGCAAACAAAATAATAACCAAAAGCCAACATGGTTTTGTCAAAAACAGATCATGCCAGACTAATCTTATTGCATTCTTTGATAATGTGACAAAATTAGTGGACCAGAGGAATGCCGACGATATAGTTTACTTGGACTTCAGTAAGGCATTTGATAAGGTAGACCATAACCTACTAATAGATAAAGTAGAAGAATGTGGGTTAGATAGCATCACCACCAGATGGATTTGTAACTGGCTGACCAACCGCACTCAACGTGTAGTCCTCAATGGAACTGCATCTACATGGAAGGAAGTATGCAGTGGAGTCCCCCAAGGCTCTGTTTTAGGCCCAGTACTCTTCAACATCTTCATCAATGATTTGGATGAGGGAATTAATGGGGAACTCATCAAATTTGCAGACGACACCAAGCTGGCAGGAATAGCCAACACTCCAGAAGATAGGCTTAAGATACAGAAGGATCTTGACATACTTGAACATTGGGCACTATCTAATAAAATGAAATTCAATGGCGAAAAGAGTAAGGTTCTACATTTAGGCAACAAAAATGAAATGCACAGGTACAGTATAGGTGGTACCTTGCTCAATAGCAGTAACTGTGAGAGGGATCTTGGAGTCCTAGTAGACAACCATTTAAATATGAGCCAGCAGTGTGCAGCAGCTGCCCAAAAAGCCAACACAGTTCTAGGCTGCATAAACAGAGGGATAGAATCAAGATCACGTGAAGTGATAATACCACTTTATAATGCCTTGGTAAGGCCACACTTGGAATACTGCATTCAGTTTTGGTCGCCACGATGTAGAAAAGATGTGGACACTCTAGAAAGAGTACAGAGAAGAGCAACAAAAATGATTAGGGGACTGGAGACTAAAACATATGAAAAACGGTTGCAGGAACTGGGTATGTCTAGTTTAATAAAAAGAAGGACTAGGGGAGACATGATAGCAGTCTTCCAATATCTCAGGGGCTGCCACAAAGAAGAGGGTGTCAAACTATTCTCCAAAGCAGCTGAGGGCAGAACAAGAAGCAATGGGTGGAAACTAATCAAGGAGAGAAGCAACTTAAAACTAAGGAGAAATTTCCTGACAGTTAGAACAATTAACCTCTGGAACAGCTTGCCTCCAGAAGTTGTGAATGCCCCAACACTGCAAGTCTTTAAGAAGATGTTGGATAGCCATTTGTCTGAAATGGTATAGGGTTTCCTGCCTGGGCAGGGGGTTGGACTAGATGACCTCCAAGGTCCCTTCCAACTCTGCTATTGTATTGTATTGTATTGTATTGTATTGTATTGTATTGTATTGTATTGTATTGTATATAAATGTAAAATACACCATCCTCAGACTTTCCAGAAAAAGTTAAAAGTCACATTAACAAACATATGGCCCAAACTAAAGAAACATGTGTGTGCTTGTCCATGTATGTCTGTACTATTCTATTTTGTTTCATCAGTATGTTTCATCACACAATAATATCTTTCATCTTCCTCAATAAAGTTCTACTCATGATGAGGAAAGTCTTCTGCATAAAAAATATCACAATACCCTTAAATGGCAGAGATGTGATCACACCGTCATGGCTACCATCTTAACTTTTTTTTAACCAGCACGCTGCATTTGGATGATTGGAAATTATCAATCACCATTGACATTCATATAAGGACATAAGTGAGCTTTCTGGGAAAAAGTAGCAGGGAGTGACAAAGTGCCACACTTAACAAAAACAACCTAACTACGTATTTCTTAGGAGAAAAGGAGAACTTTGGCCAAATATTGTGATGTTTACTTTGAATGGCTGCCCACCTGCCGTTTGCTAAACAAGTGGCAAGGGAAAACAGGGTGTGTTGGATGATTGCATACCATCCACTATGCCTTTTGTTCAAAAGTGCAAACTGATGTGAGGCATTAAAAGGAATTTTTAAAAAGACCACAAGAGTTTTTAAAAGGAAAACTTCACATTTTTTTTGAAGATGTAGATTCTGTAACTCTGCTGGCAACTGTACAGGATCTTAGTTCTCACACAAAAACTTGTTGATGAGGAAAATGTCTAAAGGATATCTAAGTGCAGTTCAAACATCCATGCGTGACTGTGAATTATGTTGACTGATGATTTCATGTGGCATAAGTGCAAACCTCAGATATTTTAGAAACGCCCAATCTATTTATTCATGTACTGTAGACCTGCAGCAGGTTGTCTGTTACAAACATGTGACACAAGCATACTTGTGTCACATGTTCCTAAGAACTCTACTCTCCCATCCCCTTTATTTCATTTCTGGTGTATTTGGGTATTAATTGTCTCCCCAGGTGAAAAAGAAGTTAAGTTGCCTCAGATTTCTGGAATCTGAATGGCCAGAACAGAAGAATTTCCCATTCTTCAGCAGGAACTCAACTTTTTTGGGGGGGGGGGGGAGGATAATAAGGGGGGGGGGGGCAAACACAACAGAGTAAGTACTTAGAAAATAAGTTGAACACGTTACAGGCGTGTTAGATCTACATGGCAAAACTAGTACTCACTCAGCGGTTAAACACACACACACACACACACACACTAGTAGGAGAGAAAATGTAGGCAAAGGCTGACCTACACAACTGACTAAAGCATCACTGAAAAGAAACAAAACATCCCTGATGTTCTGCCTATCTCTTATCCATGAAAATTTTACCATGCTGGCTCACCAGGCCCAGTTAGGAGATCTGTTTCTATGTTTGTTTGTTTGTTTGTTTGTTTGTTTGTTTGTTTGTTTGTTTATTCGAATTTATACCCCGCCTTTCTCCTTGTTAGGACCCAGGGCGGCGCACAGGCATGATTTAAAACCACAATAAATACAATATACAATGCTGTGTGCCATTCTGAGGAGCTGCAGCCAAGAAGTGTTAGAGAAAAATGAAACTTCTAGTAGCCATTCTCAGTTTGAACCTCACCTCTGTCTCTCACTGAAAAAAGAGCAGTAACTTTATAGAATAATACCCATCCTGAAGAGTTACTGATTGCAATTCAAAAATATATTGCCTAGTTCAGGGATGTCCAAACTTGGGAACTTTAAGACTTGTGGACTTCAACTCCCAGAATTCCCCAGCCAGCATAGCATAGTTGAAGTCCACAAGTCTTAAAGTTCCCAAGTTTGGACATCCCTAAACTAGTTTAAGTTCAATACAGCAGGGGTCTCCAACCTTTGCAACTTTAAGTCTGAATGACTTCAGCTCCCAGAATTCTGGAGCTCCCAAATTTGGGAGCTGAAGTCCTTCAGACTTAAAGTTGCAAAGGTTGGAGACTCCTGCAATACAGTGTTTGACAATAATCTTAAACTATTTAATAAATGTCAAATTCCAACCTTTCTATGAAAATAAATATACATTTTAGATTTAAAAATATGAATTCTTCTAAGAATTCTAAACTATCATTTACAAAAGTACAAATGAAATGTAGATATTGGGAGATATAAGCATGAAATTACATGCACAAAAGTAGATACATGTTTTGTATGCTCAGGTATGTGTAGGACCTAGAAATCCATCTAGTTCATTTATCCCATATAAGGATAATGAGAATAGTCCTTCTGAGATGGGACTAGACAAGATGCTTTGTGGGTATGCCCCAGGGTGTTCATTTTTTAAAAAAATATTTTTTGATGGGCAGCTTTTCTCTGGAGGGTGAATTTCAGGGGTGGGCTGCTATGGGTTCGCCCGGGTTTGAGAAGGATTAGGGGAGACATGACAGTGTTCCAATATCTCAGGGGTTGCCACAAAGAAGAGGGAGTCAAACTATTCTCCAAAGAACCTGAGGACAGAACAAGAAGCAATGGGTGGAAACTAATCAAGGAGAGAAGCAACTTAGAACTGAGGGGAAATTTCCTGACAGTTAGGACAATTAATCAGTGGAACAGCTTGCCTCCAGAAGTTGTGAATGCCCCAACACTGGAAGTCTTCAAGAAGAGGTTGGATAGCCATTTGTCTGAAATGGGATAGGGTTTCCTGCCTAGGCAGGGAGTTGGACTAGATGACCTCCAAGGTCCCTTCCAACTCTGCTATTGTATTGTATCTAAAGTTATGGCCGGTTCAGAGAACGTCCAAATCCCACTCCTGGCTGGCCCTGCCCACCCCACCCCTCCCTCCCATACCCCTCACAGGAGTCTCCACGCGGCCCTTTTTGGATGTGAGGTAAATGCAGGGCCCATATGACTTGGAGAGGAGGGAAAATGGGCCTCCTGGAAGTTCTGGAAGGCTGGAAATGAACCCGTTTCCGGCCTCCAGAGGGCTTCTGGAGCCTGGGGGAGGCAGCTTTCGCCCTGCCAGAATCTCGAGGAAAGCCTCTGGAGCCTGGGGAAGGTGAAAATGCACCTTCCCCATGGTGCAGGAGGCTGACTAGGCCACACCCACCAGGGCCACATTCACTCAGCAACCAGGTAAAGAACCTGTTGCTGAAATTTTTGAAGCTCGCCCCTGGAAGATTTACCATATTTTTGAAAAGCAGTTAAGACAGCTTTTCCCTGACCAAAAGCTAGGCAAACTGCTTTCTGCATATTGCTTGGAAAGGGGAAATTTTTTGGAATTTTCAAGCACTTTTTTCAGCTTTTTGTAAACCACCAAGAATTTTTCTGACATGGGGAGTATACAAATACCACAAATAAACAACAAGGTAATCTCCAAACCCTGGAAAGCAATACTTTCAACAATAACATTCAGGGATTTCTGTTCATATTTAAAGAAAGAACCAAGTTAATTTCTACCTGCTGCCAAATTCTACCAAACAATTGCAGAAAGGGAAAAACAAACACTAGTTGTGCAAACTTATTCATCATGCTGTCTGACTCCAGGTCAATGGTGGAAATTTCTGTTTATTTTACTGAAGTATATTGATGTTGCTGGAAATGGGATATCTATGACTTCCCTCTGGACACATTATTATGTTACCAATTTGAAGGTCATTGGATTTAAGCACTTTTTCTATACACACACAAATCACATTGGATAAAACATGGCCTCAAAGGAGTTGTTTTGACTACCATTTAGAAAGGAAGCTTCAAAGAACTGATGTTAAACTTTCTAAAAACTATTGTCATCCTCATAATAATAAGTTCCTCAGCTGCCAAATGTAAGTAATACTGTACAATCTATTTCACATGTTTATTGGAATATAAGTACATTTATAATATATTTTGAATCAGGTATGGTTTTAATTGAAATGATCTTCCTTGTTAAAGAAAAAGGTCATATTCAGATAAATTTGGAGAAGACATTAATGGCTATTATTCTTACTGACTATATACCACTTGGAAACAATTATTTTCCCTTAAAGGCTGTTTGTGAATTTCCTAACTTTTTCAGTTTGACTATTGTGCAACATGGGGTGATAGATTAGATGGATATTTGATCTGATCAACAGGGCCATTTCTTACAGGCACAAAGAATCCTGTGAAAAAAGGTGTTATTTCTTGCAGGGAACTCTCCTACTCTTTTTAAAATAAAAAGAAGATTGACACCTTTAAATAGTCGCACAACTTGCTTATATTAAATAGTTATAAAATTGCAGCTAGCCTTGCCTGATAATTATTAAATAGTTGGAAGAAAAATGTTTCACAGCACTTGGAAGATGATTAACCAGAAAGAAAGCTGAATGATAATAATATTGACAAGCACTACATACCTATTTTTTGCAAGACTCTAACAGAGAGTCATGATTATTTTGTCCATATAAATTAAAATCATATTGTTATTGTTATTGAAATCAGTATATGGTCTCTCCACAAGGAAAATGTGTACAAAAGACCATTCTGCCTCATCTTCTTCAAGTCAATTTATTGATTTCTGACGTCTTCTCAGACATAAGCAGCAAATGTAAAATTATTTATTTATATTAAAAAAATTAAACCTGAACTGCATGTGCCAATTCTCCATTTTCCTTGATCAAGGGAAGAAAGAGTGAGACAGTATATCCTTGCAAATGGCATAATATGCATGCACAACATGGTATGTATAGCATTTTTTCATGGAAGAACACTGTGCCTGAGCATTTTACTAGATAAAAATCATGTTTATTATTTTTTCCCGGTTGCTGGCTGCCTCAAGGATATAGAATAATCAGTCATCATGAACAGGAAGACAGGACATTTATGAATATCAGCTGACAAAATCTGTTCTTTATACTCTATCTTTAAAAAATTGCTATGCATGCATCTGGCTGCTCCATCAAGTACTCAGAAGAAGATTTGAAAACCCTATAACACAATTACCAATCGTATGAAAGGGATGCTGCCCTCAGGTCTTTCCACCAGAATTTGGTTGGACTCTTTGGTTGGAATGTGGGACAAAACAGTATGGATGTAACACAATTTTGTTCATTTTGCAAATCAACTAATTTTTCTCTTCCTAGAGTATGGTCAACTTGTGGAAGGCAAAGGTCTTGCATGTTGACAGTTTCATGCTACCTCATTGCAAAGCATGACTTGCTAACCAATGAAAAGGAACATGGAGCAGAATTTGGTCAGCTCAACAACCTAACACACATATAAAAAAAGTACACAACGGAACTCATAGCTTTCTGTCTAGATGGTCTCTGGTGATGAGCCGAAAGGCAGAAAAGGAGAGCAGTATGCTTCCTCCCTTAATTGGGGCTTAACAAGGTGTTGTGACACAAACATGTGTGTGTGTATTTGCTTTCGTAGATTTTCAAGGGTGTAGGTATGCTGGTATTAATAATAATAATAATAATAATAATTTAATTTCTAGACCGCTCCCTCTCCCCAAGGGGCCTCGAAGCGGTGCACAGGGAAGTTAAAACAATAAATACACATGAAAATACAAACAATTAAATAAAAACAAATTAAACAGTAAACCCTGCGCTAAAATTCCCCAATACCAATTCACTAAAATCCTATAACCCTATAATACTATAGTAGAGAGGCTACCCTAGGCCGGCCAAGCAGAAAAAGTGCGTTTTCAATTTCAGACGGAAAGAACGGAGGTCCGTGGTAGTTCTAATATCGGGTGGGAGGTCGTTCCAGAGGGCAGGGCCCACCACAGAGAGAGCCCTTCCCCTGGGCGTCGCCCGCTGACAAAGTCTAGTGGACGGCACCCGGAGAAGTCCCTCTCTGTGGGAGCGAATCAGCAGTGAGGAAGTATGGGGCAGGATCCGATCCCGCAGATAGCTAGGTCCCGAGCCATGGAGCGCTTTAAAGATGATAACTAGCACCTTGAAGCGCACCCGAAAGACGACAGGCAGCCAATGCAGCTCGCGCAAGAGCGGTGTTACATGGGTAAACCTTGCGGTTCCCATTATTGCTCGCACGGCTGCATTCTGGACCAACTGCAGTCTCCGGGTGCACCTCAAGGGGAGCCCCATGTAGAGAGAGTTACAATAGTCCAGTCGGGATGTCACGAGAGCATGAGTGACTGTGCGGAGGGCATCCCGGTCCAATAGGGGGCGCAACTGACGTACCAGGCGAACCTGGTAAAACGCCCTCCTGGCCACGGCTATCACCTGATCTTCCATGGACAGCCGGGTATCCAGGAGGACACCAAAGTTGCTGTCTTCGGGTATTTTCCCGTGTATATAGCATGACATTGTTATTGCAACGTTTCGGCAAGATCTCACTTGCCATCCTCAGGCTTCTGTCTGCAATTACAAAGGCGTCGCCTTCCTTAAATCTTGGGGGGGGGGAGTGCTGACTGTTGTTGTGAGTGGATTGATTGGCTGTGCAGCCGTATCATGATTGGTAGATTGATGCTGATTGGTCTTATTTGTATGTTTCTCCTTATTTTGAATTTCAACGGCTTGGGTGGAGGGTGGGGCTCGTCTGTTGGTCAGTGCTGGTTTCCAGATGTCTGGTAGGCGGGAGGTGTCGTCACGTTTGTTCATATTGTTAGGTTGCTTCTCTATTTATATATATGCTGGTCTTGTTGTATTCGGGTGTTTTCCCGTGTAAGAATGAGATTGTTTTTGCAACGTTTCGGCAAGATCTCACTTGCCATCTTCAGGCTTCGGTCTGTGGCTACGAAGATGCCACCCTTCCTTAAATCTTGGGGGGGGGGGGTTTAAGGAAGATTTAACCAAGATTTAAGGAAGGGTGGCATCTTCGTAGTCACAGACCGAAGCCTGAAGATGGCAAGTAAGATCTTGCCGAAATGTTGCGAAAACACATACAATAGTTGTATTCGGGTGTATATAGAATACAACAATAGTTGTATTCGGGTATATATATATAACCGAACACACACACACACACACACACACACACACACCAGGGATGGCAATTAATCTTCTTGGGCACATCACCCAATTCTTTTTCAGTTTTTCTCACAGATAGATCATTTCAAATATTTATAAAAGTCAGAGGTTTCACTTAATGAAAAAAATCCAAGGATCAGTTCCTCAACAAAAGCTCAAGAGCTATTGTCTAATTTAGACATTTCATGCTAGCATTAGTTGTCTATAATTTGCAAAATTTAGGAATGGGAACTGAATACATATGATTAAAACTAAAAATTAATAGTGTTATTTATGTTCCTGTGTGGATTGCAGGAATACATCACCTGCCTACAACTACAAAATTAGCACTTACAATTAAATAACAAGACTGGGCTAATTATTTTTGGAGCCTACACTTTCCTCTTAAGGTTCATCCAGTCCATTCATGATTGGTGTCATATCTCCTTGAGGCGTCTTCATTGATGTAGCTCTTTTTACGTTCAATATTCCTTACAAACAATCTCTCAACAGACTGGCAGCACAACTCTAGAATCTGCTGTCCAATTGCTGCTGATCAACATTTAGGTTTTTTATTCCATGAACCAAAAGATATGTGCAAAGTACCAGATCTATTACCTTCTCCCCTCAACACCAACTTCCCTGCAGATAACTGATATTGCCTTAAATGCAGAATCACATTTACAGTATCAGCTGAGGCTGTGGGTCACACAGAATTGATCTTTATAATTAATTAATATTAATTATAAAGATTAATTAATAGTAACCATTAACCCTCCGTATAACTCCTTTGTTATTTTTAACTTAGCTCTTCAATGGTTGGTTAAAAAATCTTATGGAATTAATTTGTGGATAGTAAAAAATGTGATATATTTGCTTTCGCCCTTTTAATTGGAGCTAATATTGTACATACAGTACGTAATAATTTGTATTCTGTCAATTTAAACTCTTGTTTTGAGTTTTTTCTGTAAGTTCCTTTGGAAAAAGTAGTTTGAAAGACAGGATGGAAATGCCTCAGACATTTAGAAACATACAGACATACATATCTATTGACTCTCAAAGGCAGAGGAGACATTTTATAATAAAAATATTCTTGTAGTGTTAAACTATCAGTTTCTGTAGCTCACTTCTGCTTCTTTCTTGCAATGGCTCTCTTCCAGGCCCTACCAACAGCTATCAGGGATAGGATTGAGACTATTTCCATACAAAGCATGCAAGTAAGTAAAGTTCTACCAAAGTTCTGCTATCTCCATCTAAGAAAATGAGTGGACTAATTCCCAGAATTCCAAGTAAGCAAGCTATTGGTAGGAATTTTGGAATTTGGTCCAGAGAAACAGAGCGCTAAGTCCAGGTTTGAGAAGGCTGAATATTTTCAATTAATAGGCACACAGTCAATGAATGCACAGACAGAAAGCAAAGGGGAAGTAATTAACCTGAAGCTTGGCAAAATGAAAATATTTGACAAACTATATCATCTTAAATTCCACGTTCAGAGGAAGAAGCTCCAGAGTTTAGCCATAAGCAAAAATACAGCATTTCTGAAAATTTTGAAAGCTGTCTCCAGCAAACAAAAATTTACACACATATATGCGCACATATATACATACTCCTTTTTTTATGACCACTACAGATTTAAAAACTATACATCAGGGGTCCCCAACCCCTGGTCCGTGGACCGGTGCCGGTCTGTGGCTTGATAGGAACCGGGCCGCAGGGCCGGAGAGGAGGAGGAGGGGGCAGCCCCCTGGGCAGAGTGCGTGCCGGATGTGGGAGAGCACAGGCGCAGCCGTTCGTGCCGTTGGATGCCCTAGAGGGCCGAGTGAGCCGACTCCCCCCCCCCCCCCCGTGTGCACATGCACCGCCTGCCTCTACGCCAGCCGGTCTGCAGAATTTTCTTTAAAATGAAACCGGTCCCTGGTGCAAAAAAGGTTAGGGACCCCTGCTATACATGAATGTGGTTGCCACTATCTTCTTTGGGCTTTAAAATCTGATGGAGAACTGATGTTCATATTTAAAGTTGACAAAAGAACAAAAGCCCATGAATATTCAGTCCTCCCTTTAGAAAATATAAGTTGATGCTCCCTAGAGAAAGAAAGGGATTTTTCCTTGCATTTGACAATCACACTGTATTTCCTAACCCCTTTGAAGAACAATTATAACAAGCAGATACTTTAAATACAATACAATACATGAAACCTATTACTCTATTTACACATAATTTAGGGAAGTGGGTGGCAATGCAGTATATGGATACTATTCAATGTTCCTTTTTATGTAAAATTTTAAAATAAAATATTAGCATTTTCTAATTGTTTTAAATGCTTTTTAATGCAGCAACAACTGAAGAGAATTTCTCCTGTTTTCCATCTGTACTTTTGCTACCCTTGGTGCAATATCTGTTCATTTGTTGAGATCTTTTTGCATGGCTGAATAATCCAAAGCCCCTAATATTTCCCATAACATTGGTATATAGTTGTCTGAACAGGATATTCAAGCTGTATCCTTGAAGTGATTCTGTGTAAGCAATTAATATGAGTAAGCAATTAATACAAAAATGCAAGTGTACTTGCCAGCATTTGTACCAACAGTCAAAAAACTAATATTTCATATGCACAAAGCTAAAGGAATCAAGATTTCTAGAATCATTAAAACAGAGATTATTTTTACACTAGAAACTCCATTTAAATAAGAATGAGATATTTAAAAAACACCATACAGACTGATTTGTTATTAGGATTCATATATTAATGTGAAACCAATCATTTGAAGGGCACATATCAACCACTATATTAGGAAAATATTTCCTAATTTTTGATTAGTTGACATAGACTCAGGAATTTGCCATGCTAGGTCTCAGGGCTTCTGCACAAGCACCATTACAGTATCATTTTTACAAATTCATTTTTAATGAACACCTAGACATGTTTCATCTGACTTTAAAATTAACTGATAGCTCTAATTTATCTGCTGGATCTGTACCAAATACATCTGACCACTGAAATTCGTGTAATTATTTTACCTCTTTGAGATTGGTATTAATCATTTATCATACTGGTCAGGGTATCTACCCTTGGCAACTTTAAGATTTGCAAACTTCAACTTCCAAAATTACCTAGCCAGCTATATTAGCTGGAGCATTCTTGGAGTTCGAAGTTCACAAGTCTTAAATTTCCCAAGGTTGCACACCCTTGTGCTAGGTCATCATATTGCTTTGTTTGTTAAGAGGTATAATTGAAATTCAGAAGTTCAGAAAGCATACTTTGGTTTCTTAAATAGAGCTACATATTGTATGTAGAGAGTGGAGACTCTGGAAAGAGTGCAGAGAAGAGCAACCAAGATGATTAGGGAACTGGAGACTAAAACATATGAAGAACGGCTGCAGGAGCTGGGTATGTCTAGTTTGATGAAGAGAAGGACCAGGGGAGACATGATAGCAGTGTTCCTATATCTTAGAGGGTGCCACAAAGAAGAGGGAGCCAAACTATTCTCCAAGGCACCTGGGGGTAGGACAAGAAGCAATGGGTGGAAACTAATCAAGGAGAGAAGCAACTTAGAACTAAGGAGAAATTTCCTGACAGTTAGAACAATTAACCTCTGGAACAGCTTGCCTCCAGAAGTTGTGAATGCCCCAACCCTGGAAGCCTTTAAAAAGATGTTAGATAGCCATTTGTCTGAAATGGTATAAGGTTCCTGCCCACGCAGGGGGTTGGACTAGAAGACCTACAAGGTCCCTTCCAACTCTACTATTGTATTGTATTGTATTGTATTGTATAATAATCATGTGAATCATACCAACAACTTCCTCAGAAAGGCATAAAAGCTTTGCAGCCTATCTCACCAGTAGCACAGATGCCAGTATTATTACTCATGCCATGCATGTTTGAGTCATCTTTGGATGGATTCCACCTTACAAGAAAGAACACAAGCTGTATTATAAGGCATATGAACATTATAATATACTTATACAGAGTTAAAGAAACTCTGGTGACAGTAGTATTCTATTATGAACACAATCAAAAGTTCTCCAGTCTTCATGGTCATGTATCAGCCATTATTTAGTTATATCCTAAAATTATTTCCCTAAAACATTTTAGGGATTTTCTTAAAAACAACACCAACAAAACCCACCAACGGGTATTTATGAGCTTAAATAGAAATATCCCAAAGAAATTCATTATACTATAGTGATACTTGGCAATCCTAAATGATCCTTACTGTGGTACCGAACATGAAATAGAGCCTTGACAAGGGTCTTACATGACGCATGGCAGGACTATCAGACAATGTAAATGCACTTTAAGTGGATTACATCCATATAACAAAATCTTCACAACAGGTTTAGCTGCCTAGCAACCTACACAATAGATGGTTGGATAAAACGGATTACAAGCCATTGATTAGCCCCAGACAAATATACAGCCGACCAGCCAGTCAAGTTAATTTTCACTCTAAATCACAAATGACACATCTTGGCCCTCTGGCCAATAATTACAAGAGAATCTTAGACTGCTGTCTGTACAGATTGGTGACTGGAAAGTTGTTATAGCATAGTTTGTCAATGGGATCTGAATATAACTCCAACTCCAGAGACGTTTTTCCTAGGAGAAAATAATCCATTTGTCATAATCAGATGAACATGCTCATTTGGGATTAACGTAATTTGAAGTGCTATGAGGTCTCTACATAATATCTATTTTATCCTATATTTATTAACATTGCCACTTCCATCTGCCTCTCTTCATGGAAAAGATTCAACACCTATTTTTTGTCAGAACTTTTTCTACATACAGATTTTGTGTACAATTTGCTGCGTTTTATATATTTGTAAATTGGCCAGGAATCTATCTACTAAATATATATTTTTCTGCTTAGGTAAATTAGACAAAAATTGTTTAGAAAATGGAATTGTTGTGTATAATACTCCCCCGTATGCTATTTTAATGTAAATTTGCAAGGTTTAAGTTGCTCCTTAAAAAAATCTAGTATTACTTTCTGTGCCTCATAAACGAATGAATATACTTTTTCAATTTAAGAAATATAGGATTCTGTAGAGTCATTGATGCTCTCTGTGCTTGGTTGCTTTCTTTCATTATCCTATTCTGTTTATATATAAACAATAAAACAGTAAACCACATCCTAATCAAGGAATTACCAAGAAGAAAACAGCACTCCCATCAACTCTGTCAAGACAAGCCACTGAATATAAACAGAGCAAATTCCACTCCCTTTTAAAACTGAAGCTGTTACCTAGTTGGATAATGAAATGTCTGCAAGAAAACAAGCAAGCTCAGAGAACATCAGGGATCATATTGTTCAAACCTGAACAGATTTGGTGGCATAATTCTTATGGGTGGATTGTTTACTTTCTTAGTTACAAACAGGGATTTAAATTTTTTCCAAAATGCCCAATAAATTATTTAGTTGAAGGTTTCACAATTTTAGGACTAATCACTGCCTTCCACTAAGACATTTTTGATAGAAAGTCTGTGACACTCACTGACCTTAATGGAAAAACGTTATTTTGAACAAAGTTTTCCAAATATTCTGTTTGAGGTATTTAGATTATGCTGAAAAGCTTATTTTCATTCTCTCCGAAATACTTCAAGATGGACATATCTCTGGAGCCAGAGTGACAAAAGAATATTTGCTGATGATACCAGTTACAATAAAAAATAAATAAACAACAAATACAAAATAAAATACACTTTTTGATACAATTGCTGTGGTGAGCCCAAGGTCCCTTTTTCCTGTTCCTCATGCACAAGATCGAGAATCTTGAAAAGCTGTGGAAAACACATTGCCCTGACATAGAGAATTTTGACCTGACAAATTAGCTTATTGGACTGAGAATGAGGGCTGTGCTCATTAAGAAATTATGTATAAAATAAGCAAATGTTAACATTCCTGTTGAAAGATACAATAAATATTAGGGGTGGGGCAGTAATGGAGTTTGCCACTCTTCCAGAATGAATGGTGTAACTGAAGTGCTGATGGCCACACAGCCTTTGGGGAAGGAGAGAGAAATGCTAATATTTCTCTCTCCTTCTAATGCTAATATAAATATCCCTAATAGGGGTTCAAATGTGTTTATGAGACATTCCCTTGTCACTTGCTAAACACCCAGCCTATTTCATTTTTTCTTAGATTACTTTGACTTGAACCAAGTGCCATATGCTAGAACAATCTGTATCTCCAGAAATGTCTTCTCAGTTTAATATAGGCCTCATAGGAAGGTTTAGGGCAGGGGTGGGGAACTATAGCCCCTTTATTTATTTATTTAATTTATTTAATTAAATTTATATCCCGCCCTTCTCCACGAAGGACCCAGAATTGTGCACTTCAACTCCCAGAATTCCTGAGCCAGCATGGATTCCCCACCCCTGGTTTTTCAAATAATGAAAATGCCCCCGTGGTTTGATCAGAAATGTGCTCTACTGGGTAGAAAAAATACAGAGATGAGGTACAATTAGATTATAATCTCTTTGTGCTTAAAAAAACAACAACTAGGCAGAATGATTTTTTTCCCGATTTACCCACCATGCAGCAGCTATTTTGTTGGAGAACTCAGGAGATGCTCCCAATAGGTCAAATATGCCCTCAGACCCCATATGGATAAGGTAATGGTAAAGGTTCCCCTCGTACATATGTGCTACTGTGTTTCCCCGAAAATACAACATGGCCTGAAACTAAGGCCATGTCACATATTTCGAGTGGGCAAAAATATTAGCCACACCCCCAAAAATAAGCCCCCTGGACAATCCCTCCCCTCTGGCCAGACAGAGCACCGCTCACCGACCTAGCCGTATCCTGAAGGCGCCAAGCTGCGGGAATGAGGTAGGGGCAAAGGCGCTCGCATTGCTTGGTGCCTTCAGGATACCTCTAGGTCAGTCAGCGGTGCTGTGCCCAGCTGGAGAGCGTGGGTTGCCGGGCGGCTGCTCTCTTGTGAGCGGGATCCCGAAGAGCCGGGTACAGCCTCAGGGTTGAATGGCTGTGCTGCACTGGCGCAACAGCAACACAGCAGCCATGAGATGACCATGCTCATGAGCAGCCACCTGGCAACCTCCCTTTCCAGCTTGGCACAGTGCCATTCACTGACCTAGGGGCATCACCAAGCCGCAGGAGTGCATGTTTGCCGCCCTCCTGCTCCCGTGGCTCGGTGCCTTTGGAATGTCCCTAGGTCAGTGAATGCGGCTCTGCATGGCTGGAGAAGGGGTTTGCCGGGCAGCTGCTCCTGAGCGTGGTCACCTCATAGCTACTGCGTTGCTGCTGTGACAGTGCAGCACAGCCATTCAACCCTAGGGCTGTGCCCGCCTCTTCAGGAGCCCACTCACAAGAGAGCAGCCACCTGGCAACCCCAAACCAATAAGCCCTCCCTCCCCAATTATAAGACCAAGGCCATATTTTGTGTGTTAAAAAAATATAAGACCTGTCTTAGTTTCAGGGAAACATGGTAGTCATTCCTGACTCTAGGGGTGGTGCTCATCTATGTTTCAAAGCCAAAGAGCCAGCGCTGTCCGAATACATCTCCGTGGTCATGTAGCCGGCATGACTAAATGCCAAAGGCAGAGGGAACACTGTTACCTTCCCACCAAAGGTGGCCCCTATTTTTCTATTTGCATTTTTATGTGCTTTCGAATTGCTAGGTTGGCAGAAGCTGGGACATGTAATGGGAGTTTACTCTGTTACGCAGCTTTAGGGATTTGAACCGCCGAACTGCCGATCTTTCTGATCGACAAGCTCGGCATCTTAGCCACTGAGTCAAATGTATCCAAATGGATATTGATGCAGAAAAACATTTCTCCTAATAGTTATAGTTGCCATCTTTCTTTCCTTCCAAGATTCCAGAAGTTAAGTCAGCTTGGACACTGAGAAAAACATGAATGTACATTCCAATGCCACTTTTGCTATCTCACCAATAATACAATAAAAGGACCAAGTGCACTGTGGATACATAAAAATGATAGCTGGAAGCTATGGTACCTGGCAGAAGACAACCCAAAATGTTTTTACAAACTATTATTTTGTCTGTTTCTTTTAAGTGGGTGTGGGTGTCCTTGGTGCTCTCTAAACCTGATTGTTTTCTTGTCAACATTTCATTAACCAAACCAAGTAACATCATCATAAAACATATGAAGAACGGTTGCAGGAACTGGGTATGTCTAGTTTAATGAGAAGAAGGACCAGGGGAGACATGATAGCAGTGTTCCGATATCTCAGAGGGTGCCACAAAGAAGAGGGAGTCAAACTATTCTCCAAAGCACCTGGGGGCAGGACAAGAAGCAATGGGTGGAAACTAATCAAGGAGAGAAGCAACTTAGAACTAAGGAGAAATTTCCTGATAGTTAGAACAATTAACCTCTGGAACAGCTTGCCTCCAGAAGTTGTGAATGCCCCAACCCTGGAAGTCTTTAAGATGTTAGATAGCCATTTGTCTGAAATGGTATAAGGTTCCTGCCTACGCAGGGTGTTGGACTACAAGACCTACAAGGTCCCTTCCAACTCTGCTATTGTATTATATTGTATTGTATTATCAGTTTGATTTAATTAGAGAGTGTTCAGGACTAATCCTTGAAATTTTGATCTATGGCTTTTGCCTAGAATGCCAGACACCAAGGTTGGTATTGACCCTTATTTTTCTTTTTTATGAGTAATTTTATTTTAAAAATTACAATAATACCAATAAAAAACTGATACAAAAAGAATAAAAAGAAACATGGAAGGTATAGAAAAGAAAAGGAAGAAAAATAAAAATATAGTAAAGGAAAAGAAAATATAAAGAGAAATGACTTTCTCCTTCATCACAACATATAAATAATTTTAGTAACGTCTCCTAAAATACAGCAAATGATCTCTCCTTACCATATCCCATCTCTTAATGTATAAATAAATCCTTAAAGCCTCATCATTTCAATCCCGGTGTCAGCAAAAGTCCTTTAAAGGTACCAGAGACAACAACTTTTCATGGAGCTGTCTTCAACCTGCCATTTTTGCTCTGCAAGAGTAGTATTTTTATTAGCTACTGCTAATGTAAGGTGGACATTTTAAAGCCCCTAATCCATCTCACACTTCTGGGACCTCCTTCTAATCTCATGGCTGAAATCAGCACCACTGTTCTCTATACTTTTCAACAGAAAAAAGAACACCCTGCAGTCTGGGACCTGCAGATAGATTAATATTGTTAAAGCAAATGCACTATGAAACGTTATTAAAAATATAAGGGAATAAAGACAATTCCATCCTTGAGTAAAAGAAAGAAGTGGCATGTCTCCTTAGCATTATTAGCCTGAGACCTTCTAAGCCTTCTCTACCCCTGGTTTTAATTGTGTACTATAATAGTTAGGACTGTGATTTGGAATGCTTCCATTTCAAACAGGACACCAATCATCCTTTCACTTAGACAACCAAAACAGAGGTGGTATTCAGCAGGCTGTGACCAGTTCTGGAGAACCGGTAGTGGAAATTTTGAGTAGTTCAGAAATCTGGTAAATACCACCCCTGACTGGCCCTACCCCCATCTATTCTCTGCCTCTTGAGTCCCAGCTAATCGGGAGGAAATGGGGATTTTGCACTAACCTTCCCTGGAGTGGGGTGGGAATGGAGAGTTTATAGTATCCTTCCTCTGCCATGCCCACTAAGCTATGCCATGCCCACCAAGCCATGGCCACAGAACCACTAGTAAAAAAAATTGAATCCCACCACTGAACCAAACCACAATATTCCAAAAATGTAGATATAGTAGAATTTTGATCTGCCTTACAAGACTGTAGTTCGTATATATGTGAAGCATTAGAAAGATTTATGCAGCTACATAAACTTTTATGCAGCTACATAAGATTTATGCAGCTACATAAACTACATAAAAGCATTATGCTTTTCTAAGGAATATTATTTCATCTACTACAAATGAGATATGCAGATTTCGAAATCTGAAAGGCAAATTTCGAACATTCTGATTAAGGAATTCTTTCCACAATGAAGAAATTTCACTATGCTTGGCACAGTGCTCAATTCCATACATGTTCCTGTGACATTCTTTTGCCAGCAGTTAAAAAAAAAACATTTCACACCAAAAATTTAGAAGGGAATCTAAAATGAAAGACATAACAGAAATCTAGAAGTTGCAGCTATTTTCCAGGCGTTGAGACTTGAGAATCAGAAAAAAATCAATTTAACTGTTTATATTACTTTTTTATTTTATTTTATTTTATTTATCTGGAAGTTTTTAAAATCTATTCTAATGAATGTTTATAAAAATAAAATATGGACATTCACATTTGTATTCCCACGTCTTTATCAAACCTCTTAATACTTTTTCCCAAATTTGCCCAGCCCTAAAATGACAGCGGGTAATTCATGGTCTCCCTCTAATCTGGCCAAGCACATCCAAAATATAGCAAAATGTTATGGCAACAAGTTTGATTTTTTTTAAAGCCATTTTCATCAAATACATATCCAGTCATAAAAACCGGAAACACACTATAAGATTGGGGGGGAGGGGGGCAGAGAACTGAATAATCGATCATCCTCTTGTGGCCCTCTGGGTCAAAAAAATGGTTGTTTTTTTTAAAGGAAGGACCTCAGCCAGGTTTAAAAGTATCACATTTTTTTCTTCAAATACAAGAGTTTTCAGATCTTTAATATTAGACCCATGTCATCTTAAATTTCCTAGAAGTAGAACTCTCAAATTTACATTTAGGATAAAGCAGGTTGGAATGCTTGCATTTCTATTGCACTAGGGCTTTAAAGTGACATTTTGCCAGCCCAAATTATAAAAATCATAAACTTTGTTTATTATGAGAGTTTAGAAGTTTAATTTGCTTACAATGCCATACTTATCAATATTTCTATGAAGTTATATAACAATTTAAAAAGGAGAAACAGAATAGAACTGGCAAAGAATTCTCCTTTTTATAACTTTAGTGCCACCTTCTGGCATTTCAGGTACAATACAATATATTTATTTTGACATTAAAATCTGTTAGAAGAAATTCATTTTTAAAGGAGTTTACAGTTCAGAATTAGGTGGTAGATTGTGGAATCACTGGAATAGTTTTATAAATATTGTTTAGAAAATGAGGTTTCAATATCTATGCAGGAAAACCCAACAAACGAAAGAAGTTGTGCTTAAAATTTCACAAAACAGACAAATGAAAGCAACCTTCAGCAAAACACAACTTTGGAGAACCTTAGGAATCAACCCCACCCTGGGAATGGATGAATTGGCCTGCCACCAATCCATATTGCCATCAAATGTGAGACAGATACTCAAGATTCAGGCAAGATACACAAAACCTACCATTCTGTTCCATTGCAATTCTCCGCTTAAAATGAGAATGCAACTTTGTGTTTAATTATATATTTCAAGGATATCATTTAAAATATTTTCATTTCATAACTTATCTTTCCAGACATCTAACCCACCTCCTCATAACATATATTGACAACTGCAAATGTTAAGGCAGTTAATAAATTATTAACTGTATGACCATCCAGGTGGTGAGTATCATCCAGCTCACAGGAGACTTCAAACTCCTTGACCAGTTCAGTAGTTAAGTATGGGATAGATCTAGATAGCTTACCTTGGTCTGGAAGCAGCAGTAGAGCTGTGTTAAATAAGGATGCTTTCGTGCTAATGCCAGAATCCGTTTTTCTGTCATTGTACAGTCCACATCATCATCTTGAAGAATGACATCTTTCTTTAAGACTTTCACAGCATATACTTCATCTTTACCTTTGAGTTCTGCTAGCATGACCTAGGATCAAGGACAACATCTCCTTTATAAAATACACTGCATACTTGTTACATTAATAACAACTGGGGGGAAATGAACCATCACAAGCACCTTGAAGCAAAATATTTTGAAAAGGCCCTACGTACAATATCTCTCTGTCCAACTATAGACAAATCTGTACATCCCCTTAACAATTCAAGATATAGTTTGATTTAGATCCATGAACTCAGTCTCCAATTGAAAAATCAGCTTTTCATGAACGATATAGAGCCAAATTCAGTATTTGTCATAAAGGTTAATATCCTTATGAACAAATAGATCCATTTATTCTCAGGGTAACTTTATAATTGAAGATATGCAGAAATTCTTGCGTTTGATGAATTATGAAGAAAGTTTTCCACATCTTCCAGCAACTTCTGAATGGCTGCTATAGATGAGAATATATTTGTAACCAATTGCAATATGCCCATTCATATACTCAGAGTAGAAGGATTCTATTTCTATTAATGCATTATTCTTAAATAAGTAAATTGAGTACTCCACAAGCCTAATTTTGAGCAACAATAAGGGAAGATGACATGTGCCTGCCTGCCTGCCTGTCATCTCCTTAGTGGCTACTTCTTATAAGCCAGCAGGGAAAGGATACAGGGGTACACATATAAATATTTGTAATTCAGGATCTCTGGCACTAATTAGAAAGCCAAGGATAGACACAATGATTCTACTTTGAACCTGACTGATACATTTCTGGTTTCAGTTCCTTTAGACGTCCCTACCCAAGTAAATCAAGGCACATAAGGCTTACAAGATTTTGCAAGTAAAACCAGATAGCAAGCCTACTCTATCAAGTCTTATAAGTGGTAGCCGCAAACTTTGTGCCCTTTGTCAACATAGTTCAATATTCATTTCCCTTTACTATACCAAGTCTTTCTCCTTCTGGCTGCATGACCCTTATCCACTTGTTCATGAACCAACACTAGAATGAAAGGGCATGATGTGAATTTCCTCCTCAGTACATTTCAGTCAAATAGTTTACATATTCTTTGCACCATAAGACTCAGTCTCTGAATGCAATTTTAACTGGAATAATCAAACTAGGTATTAGCTAGATAAACTGTAGAGTTCTTCAAAGTCATTGTATGATGACTTCATAAATAGTCCAGTAGTTGATCTAAGTCCCACAGATCACATCAACACAAAGCAATTGCAAATAAATGTATTGGACATGCATAAATAGTGTTCTTTAATTAATTATGTATTTAAAATATATCAGAATTTAGTAACAAATTGAGATCACAAAAGACATTGAAAGGCATATAAATTGGCCTTTACGTTTATACTTCCCAATACAGATGATGATGTCATCAGAACCAATCTACATTCAATATGGAAATAGTTTTTGCTGCAGATGAGAGCCAGGTTCAAGATTTAGCAAAATTATACACCTACCAAGAGCCTACAGATTGGAACAGCCTATAATCAAGTTATTTCTCTTTACCATAGCAACTTGCCTATTCACTCAGACAAGACAGCTAGTGGCATGAAGGAACATTGTAATGAGAGGGATGTGAGGCGGGGGAGGAAGGGAGGAGGGAAAGAGAGAGAGAAAACAGTGGATTGGAGAAAGCTGCTTGTTCTAGTACTGCAACCATAGTTTTGTATCTTGACAATGCTGCATCCATTTTCTTACATATATACATTATATATACATCCATATATAATCTTACCCTAAAGAACATTGCAGCAATGGTTGCAGTACAGTACTACAACAAGCTGCTTTCGCCAATCCACTATTTTCTACTTTGACTAGAAATACCATACTTTCTAAGTTGCAGGGAAGCCTCCAAGTTGCAGATAGAAACATATAAAGGAAGTGAACCTAGGGAATGTTCAAAGAATGTACCCTCATACAAGCGAGGGAATCATGGCAAAGTTGGATCTCTCTCTCTCTTTTTTTTAATAACACAGGTCTTAACAACATTGGCCCCAAAGAAAGATGTTTGGCACATGTCTATGACCTTTAGAATTGTAGGTATCCCTATTTACCTTGCATGGAGCTGAAGAAACCAACAATGGTTCTGTAATTATAGAAAGTGAGATTTGTCATTACTTTTTCACTATTTTGTAACTGCTTTATGGGCTGCAGTGATTGGAGCCAGAACAAATGCAGTCTAATATTTACAATGCCATGTTAAGTGTGCATAGCTGGCAAGCAGAAAAAATGAACAAAATTATTTGATTTGCAGGATCAGAAAAAGCAAAACAGGAAACATCTACACAGATGCTCCAATCACTGCACCCTATAAGAAATGTCAATCACCTGACAGAACACTTTTTACAGTTAAATACCTTGACAAGCATAATTTAGCACTTCAATAAGTAGATGTATATTCAACTCACAGTATAATACTGACATTTGTTTTTTAAAAAAACACCAGACTTTGATATGAGAAATAATTCTGACTTGTAGAAATTCAGTTATACATTCTTGCTATTATACAGTCTTGCTTTCTGTACATAGATGGAAACATATTCTTTTATAAGAACAATAAAACAATAGATTGTCGTGTGTACAAAGTCATGTGAACAGACCGTAGAGCCGGGTCTTCTGCAACTAACTCTCCAACATCAACTTTTGTCGAATTACTCTCCTGAAGATATATTGGTTTATGATGTTACGTAAGGTCAGAAATTCTGGAATTTGCAAATCTTCATGCCTAGAAGGCATCAGTTGAGAAAAAGTCCATTGATACAAACTAGCTCACAAGGCAGAAGCATCTGAAGGAGACTGAAGTCAAGATGATCTGACAAGAATCCATTGTACCTACCAGCTTACTTAATGGGTCAGCAAGTTTGTCTGTGCCCAAAGTATATTTGCACTGTGTAGGTGGGATGGAAACATTTAACAAGCAGTGTCATAAATGACTGGAGAAACCAAAGTCAAATTGCAATTTATTTGTAAGATTCATACAACAGCAAAGATACGTCTCCTGGTGAGGAAGACCACATGACTTTACAAATGACTCCTGGAGGTAGCCTCTAGCCGGCCTTGCGTAGCCTCCAATACCGACTCGTAGACAGTTTTAAAATGGGGATTTTAATTCGGTTTTAGCACAGGCCCTTAGTTGAATAAGTTTTTTAAAAAAGAAAAAGTTTTATATGTTTTGTATGTTTTTAATGTTCCTGTGCGCCGCCCTGGGTCCGTTTGGAGAAGGGCGGGGTATAAATTAAATAAATAAATAAATAAATAAATAAATAAATAAATAAATAAATAAATAAATAAAGTACTTTTCTTTTCTATTTTTAAAAGTATTTATATTTCAATCTCTAGAGTTATGGGCAATATACTTTAAGGGCAAAAAGAAACAAGGTAAAAATAATATGGGAATAAAAAACAAAACATAAATTAAGGCCAATGATATATAGCAATGAATGAACTGCCAAAGACTTGTGGAATAAAATGGATTTAACTGATTTTAGAATGTCAGCAAAGTTGAGGCCTTGTGCACCTCTGGGAGGAGAAGGTTCTGAAGGATGGAGACCACCATAAAGTTTGTCTTATCCTCATTTAATGTATTTCACTGGAGAATGGAGGAGGGGAGGCTTTTAACAGCCTTTCTCTAAGTGAACAAACTGAACAAGCCAATCCAATAATGATAACGTGATGCATGATATATCTTACTGCTGAGCTGTGAAGGAAATAAAAGTACTTTGAAAATGGCCCCAGAAGTCTAATATTAACTGACACGTTGATGTTAATATTATTCTACATAGATCATGTCCAAAGATCATCTCAATAGAGTGCACTTCAGTAGACTAATCACATTGTGATCGGGACATGCATTATTAATGCCAGAGCATCCTGGCCCTTTTCCTGGGAGAATTCAACACTGTCCAGAGTAACAAGCAGGATTAAGTTTATATTATGAGGTTATCAAATGTTTACTAGCAAGATCATCTTGGTAAGATTTAATCTGAACGTTGTTTCACCTTATCCACATCACTATTTTCAGATGTTTCTTCAAGACTCCCACGTCAGCTGTTGCTCAGCCTGTGATACCAGGGCATTATTGAATCTAATCAGCCTATTGGTGGGATCTCCTTCTGAACTTACAATTGACATCTCCCAGAGATTTTATGTAGAAACTGAAGAATATCCCCTACCTAGACCATAGGCCAGAATCACTCATTTATTAGGCAGGGACTTAACCACTGTAAAATGAATTCTCTTACTTTCAACTTTTTTTTTTTTAGAAATCTATTGAATGTTGCTTAGAAGTCTAATAAATAACATCTATTTCAGGAGGACTCTGAGTTTTTATTCATATAGTTATTTTAAATTTGGAAATCAACTGGAATGCAATGGAAAGGGATTGTTGTAAATGTGTATGTAAGTATAATAATAAAATAATCAAACTAATTAAAATGAATATATATCTTTTGAGCAATTTCAACCAAATGTGGTACACAGATTATTTACCCTCTGGAAACAAATACTGTGAGGGTAAGACACCCCTAACACTCCTCTTGTGTGTGTGTGTGTGTGTGTTCTGTTAAAATACAGCCTGTTGTACCTTAAAATGGCTTCTACTATACTGTCTTAGAGTGGATTCTACTCTACAGTGATGTGGAGTTGCCATGGTAATGGCTTCACAGTACTCCACAACGGGGCTCCCTCTGGTAAGGGGGAAAATCCAACATTAGAAATTGCAGTGAAGTTCATAGAAGGAGGGTTGGGATAAATAAATACCCGGGCAGCACCGGGTTATCAGCTAGTAATTTATATAATTTAGTTTGGTCGCCTGCTCACTGCTTTTTATAAAGTCCTTTTATGTGGCTCTTTCTTAACATGCTATTCTAAGGCTGCTTTTGGCAAAACCGAAGTTACACATAATTTGGCCATAATTTCATGTGACAAAGAATGTATTTCTATAGGCACCATAATTGTAATGGTTTATGACAGGGGTCTGCAAAGTCGGCTCTTTTAAGACTGGTGGACTTCAACTCCCAGAGTTCCCCAGCCAGCATGTCTGGCTGGGGAATTCTGGGAGTTGAAGTCCACCAGTCTTAAAAGAGCCGACTTTGCAGACCCCTGGTATATGAGAAAGACTTAGAGAGGCAGGATGAAGATATGCTGCCTCAAAAACAGAGACCCCATAGTCTACAGCAGGTCAGATAATAGGTGAAGAAAGAGGCTCAGAAGGGACCCTCCCAAACTTCTCAAGCTGTAAAAGAGATGGTAGGATAACACTAGTTGAGACTTGCTAGTGATAAGAATTCTGTTAATTTTTTTCTTACAGTTACGTAACATTAGATCATCTGTTCATGTTTCCTGTTTAGTCTACCTGAGGAGCCTGTAATATTTTCAGCTTAGGAATCATGATAAGGCAAGTGACCAAAAAAAAAAACCAAGTAGCGTTTGGAGGCTGCTCACCTTTCCAAAGCTGCCTTTTCCTAATACTTTGATGAAATTAAATTCCTCCAGGCCCATTCGCTTTGTCTGGGCTTTGACGTCACCATTTTCCCCATTTTCCCCCGGTGTATTAAGTTGGCTATCAGTTGAGCTTGTGGCTGCTCCTCTATGCTCTTCTCCCCGGTTGTCAAATGATAATGCTTTCCTGATGTTATTTTCAAGCTCTTTGATTTCTGTGTGAAGACAAAAAACAGTATTGACCGGCAAGATACTTTGCAAAAAACCTCTGCAGGGTTTAATATTAATTTTGGAGACAGATGAATTATATCAGATGCTTTTCGACTCACAAAGAATGAGAGGTTATGGTTCCCAATTTTATGCATACTTTCCTGACTAAATTTAAACTGGTCTAGGGGCAGAAAAGAAAGGAATCTTGTGGGAAAATGTATGCCTCAAACAGAGAGCAGCCTATCAGATTTTGGCTCTGCTCCAGGATTCCTTTGGGAGGTTCAGACCCGCTAAAGCAGGGGTCTCCAACCTTTGCAACTTTAAGTCTGAAGGACTTCAGCTCCCAGAGTTCTCCAGCCAGCTTTGCTGGCTGGAGAAGTCTGGGAGCTGAAGTCCTTCAGACTTAAAGTTGCAAAGGTTGGAGACCCCTGCGCTAAAGGATTCCCTGACATTGCACACTGGAGACTTAGCATTGTGACATAGATTTAGGATGTTTCGTCATTTTAAGGCAGCAGTGATAAACTGAGCCTCCAGGGCTACCTGTACCTCTAAAATGTCTTCTGGCTATTATTATTGACAACTGGTGGTGTAATTTTCTGCCATTTTGAAATTTAATTGCAAATAAACTCTAAACTCATCATAAAAAAGAAAAAATAGTTGTGTGACAACTATTTGTCTCTTGACCCCACTCATTGTGGACACACAAAAGACATTGCCAACGATGGCTTTTTCTTATTTGAGATTATTAATTATTAGATCCCAATAATTGATGCTTTAATTATTGGGGTGTTTTAAAAACAGTTATAGTGTTGGGTCCAGACAAGATTTTAAGGCTTTGGGGAATCTCATCATCATGGGAGCTATACAATGCTTACATCATTGCAGGCATTGCTACAAGAAAAGTATGCTTCTTGGATCCCCCCAAAATGACACTGCTTAATTGAGGGGATCTGAAATATGCCCACTCTGTCAGATCATAGTGGGCAGGTAGAAATCAGGGCATAGGTGACTATCTGAAGGCTAACTGATTCAAATTATGATATTGTTTAAAGGTTGAATGTTCTGTTAAATTAGAACTGGTGGAACCCCATTTTTAAATGACATAGGTTAGTCAAAATGTTACGGTAAGTGCAGTTTATTTATTAGGAGAAAATATATGTTGATGAACCTTGATCACATGGGGAAGTTGGTGCTGACTTTGATCTGTCATCTTCTCCTGGTGACGATCCAGGAACTGGCGGTTGAGATTCTGCACCTGGAACAAGCTAAGAATAATCCAACAAAAGAGACACTTAATCACAGTGATGTGATCTTCTGACATGGCATTTATAGACACTAAAGGTGTAACTTCACATAAAGATGCTTTTCTACAAAAGGGGAAGGCAACTGAAAATACATTTTACCTTTAATCAAAATTTAAGTCTGGAGTTTCTTTAAACAGCATCAAACCTTTAAACCCCTTTAAAAGTCTTTTTAAAATGCTCCAACACTGCAAGTTTTCAAGAAGAGATTGGACAACCATTAGCTTGAAATGGCATAGGGTTTCCTACCTAAGCAGGGGATTAGACTAGAAGACCCTTCCTACTCTCTATTCTATTTTCTATTTTCTATTTTTTTCTATTTTCTATTTTCTATTATTTTCTATTTTCTATTTTATTCTAAGCTTCTGAAATATGATTCTAATAAAATCTTCATGAATTTAATCTATTAAATGCTTCTAACAAAATATTAATGACATTTGAAACTGTGTAAGACTGGGTTTTAGATTATATTCACCAAAGCCTAAGGATGCTTGATTTTAACAATTTTTTTAGGTGCATGAGCCAAAAGAATGATACAATTTCATGCTAAGATTTAAACATATACAGCTTCATCAGAAATCATTGCTGAGCCTGAAGTACCCACAGCAATGCAAGACTACCTCTAACCACTAAGAAATCTGCTGGTTTCCTGTATGGGGCTCTCTGTATCTAAGATATCAAGATCCACTTGGAAATGCTCAGTGTTCCATATACAAAAGATGTGAGAATTATCAAGATCAATAAATATATTTTTCTGTGTCAGTGGGGGATTCCCCCTTCATGGAGGACTGGTAAGCACCAATATTGAGGTTATTCTGTAAGGCTAAAGAGAACTCTTCACAGGACTTTTCAATTATGATTTGTGTTGCTATGATTGGTTGGCATCATCTATGGTTATCATTTTTCTGTTTTTATTGTTCTATGTCAGTGATGGCGAACCTTTTTTGGCTACCATGCCAAAAAAGGGGGGGGGGTGCACAGGGAAATTGTGTGTGGGTATGCCACAGTCATAATGCTATGCATGCAACACCCATAATGCATGTGCATGCGACCAGCACCCCCCATGTTTGGCACGGTTTTTTTGTCCTCCCCAGGCTTTCTAAGAGCCCCTGCCCTCCCACCATGGTCCCCGGAGGCCTCTGGAGCTTCCCTGAAGGCTCTGGAGGGTGAAAAACAGCTCTACGGACAAAATAGAAGTCACTTCCGGTTTGCTCGTAGGGCCAGTTTTTGCCCTCCGGAGTCTTCAGGGAAGCCTCCTGAAGGCTCCCGAGGGCGAAAAGCGCCCCTACAGCCAAACCAGAAGTCACTTCCGGTTTGCTCGTAGGGCTGTTTTTCGCCCTGAAGGGCCTTTAGGAGGCTTCCCTGAAGGTTTCAGAGGGCAAAAACTGGCCCTACAAGCAAACTGGAAGCTTCCTGAAGGCTCTGGAGGGCGAAAAATGGCCTCAAAAGAAAGTCGAAGTCAACTGGCCATTGTGTGCATGCGTGCTGGCCAGCTGACAGGGCAGAGCCTCATGTGCCCTAGCAAATGGCTCCGTGTGCCACATGTGGCACATATGCCATAGGTTCGGCATCATAGTTATAAGCTGTTCTTTGATCCACCAATTTATTTCTACAATTGTTTTGATTTTTGTTGGAAGCTACTGTGAGTTGCTCTATGCTTTCTAGTATTAAGTTCATTAAATAAATGTACATAGGACAGGCTGACAATATTCAGTGAAAAAGCATGTGCTATTTCTGTTTTACTATTAAAGTCAGTAAAGCAACTGCAGAAAGCAATGCTTAGACACCTAGCTGGGAGAAAGACATATTGTCCATAATAGGATTTACATATCAGTGTACACAAATTGTATGGACCATGTATTTATCACTGGGTATAACTACTGCATTCTCCATAAGTACAGTATACTTTCTAACTGATGTGTGTTTGTGTGGAAGGTTTTGCAAATATCTACTGAATTGTTTCAGAAGAATGTTATTTCACTATGTTTCCATTTGACATCATCGTAATAGCATGGAGGGCAGAGAGTTTTTCAACTAGATAAGAGTATTTACATTTAAGAGTATTTACATTCATGTGTGTTCCCAGAAAGGGACTTCAAAGCAGTGGCTGTGATGTTTATGTGGCTTCCTGACAAGAAATGTTCTTTCTAACAATTGAAAAAAGAATGCAACCATCTGTGATTTCACTGCTACTAAGGTCACATCAGTCTAAGGGACAAATTGCTAATAACTGTCCCTCAATAAGTTTTATATGCATGATGCAGCTTCAGGTTTTGATTATAATTTAATTAATTACAGAAGGCAGGAAAATTGGGGGACTGGAAATTTATCTCTTTTCTTCCAGAATGCAGAGCCCTTCTCACTCAAAAAATCATATCCCTAATGATCTGATTTATGATAGCCATCATTTCATTTCTATTGGATTACTACTTTGTGGTCTGGAATCTTGTAAGGAAAATTGTTCTCAGCTAGCAAGGGAAGAGAACTGTGCCTTCCCATTCCTGTTATGCTGCAAACCTTAATATTTTTCATCAGAAATAAAGAGTTTTTTAAGTCTGATGTCACATATATTTTCAGTGTAGCATCTAATTTATCCTTTAGCCCCATTAGTCTTCTGTCTCTTCAAAGAGAACAAAGAGTTAATCTGGTATTGTAATTCTAAAGCAGGGTATTTACCTGGGCCATGTAAATTAACAGAAAGGAAAAATAAATGTGTGGACAGTAATTTAATTAAAATAACTAAAAGTTTATTTTATTTTAATCCACAACATGCCACTCAAAAGGCTAAATTGAAACAAGTTATATACCTTGGTTGATGGCATTTGTAGAAGGAAGCTGTACGAGAAATGCAAATTCATGGATTTCAAGCACAATGTCAAACTTTCTTATTCATAGGTAACATGTTTTAGTTACTATGTCAAGAAAAAAGTTAGATCCTCTCCCCCCCCCCAAATGAAACAGTCTAATTCAGTCATAATTATTTAAACAAGAAACAATTATAGTACATGTTATAAGTGATGCAGGTTTCACTGTAGCAAAAGTCATATGCAAATCAGGAACACAGCAATGATTAAAACACCCTTGTCCAACTTTTTATTGTCTAGATACATTATAGGCAGATTCTATAATTTATTTTTTTAAGTCTATTATTATTATTGTTGTTGTTGTTGTTATTATTATTATTATTATTATTATTATTATTATTATTATTATTATTATTATTATTATTATTATTATTATTATTATTCCCATTTCAAAAACATTCATTGATATACATTCTTATAAATACTATTTAACATTTATTTATTCATCATTAATCTCTATACACATTCTTACATATATATTGTATGATACAGTTTGGATCACTTTCTTGCCACCTCATGTCTCCATCTGATTTTGCAACAGTCTCACTCCTACTTTCTCAAGCTCCCTTCTCTGCCTTCTTGTTTCCTCCTCTCATTTTTCCTCTCTTCTCCCCTTTTCCCCTCTCTTTCCTCTCTCTTTCTCTCATCTCTTCTTTCTTATCCTCTCTCCTACTCTTAATTCCCCACCCTTACTTTCTCTACTTTACCCTTTCTTCCTTTCCCTCCTCGTCTCTCCTCTTTCCGTTGTTGCCTTTGCTTGTTTATTTTCTCTGATGGGTTCTGAGGGTGGCGTTTCAACGATCCAAACTTAATATATATATTTTCCCTTAAAATAAATTTCTATTGAACAATAATTCACATAAACATTGAACAAAGACTGAGGAGTTTAATGCCTCCTCCAATTTTAGTCTAATTCATCCCAAGCTGATACATCTTATACACATCTTACAGTCGTCTTATAAATCCCTAATTATCAATATTTCTCCTACACTTCTAATAATAGCTGTTTATTAGAGTTTATATAGAGAAAAAGATTCAAAAACAATTATTGACTAAATCTTAACCACTACTCCCATTAAAATCCGACACTCTGTTTCCCAGCCATAGATACCAGAAATCCCAACTTTTATTAAAAAGTGATTCACTTTTCCCTTTAAGAATATATGTCATCCTGTCTGCTTCTGCACATTGTAGAATCTTATCCAGGACCTGTTAGTTTGTTGGGATTTCCTTTGACTTCCAGTATTGCGCGTATGCCATGCGTGCCGCTGTTGTGATGTGTATTAATAAGTACCATGCAACTTTAGGCACTTCTCTTGGCTTTATCCCCAACAGAAATATAACTGGGTCCAATTTAAAATCAAATCCTGTGATTTTTGACAACCAATTTTTGATAGTAGTCCAGTACCTTTTAACCTTTGGGCAGGTCCACCACTGGTGAAAGAAGGTGCCCCTGGCAGAGTCACATTTCCAACATTTGTCAGATGTAGCAGGGAACATTTTGGAAATCCTTGCTGGGGCCAGGTACCATCTATAAATCATTTTGTAAATTTTTTCTTTGAATGCCGTCGCTAATGTGAGTTTAGTGTTTTTGGTCCAAATTTGTTCCTATTCCATTAGTTCTATCATTCGGCCAACGTTCTTCCCCCAAGCAATCATAATACCTTTTACAGAGTCCCCTTCCATCTTATGGAGCAAAAAAAAATTGTAAACTTTAGAAATAAATTTACTATCCTCACCCCAAATGATCTTATCTAGTTCCTTTGGTGGATGGGGAGAAATAGGCTTCGACTCAACTCGTCCAGGACCGAGTGGCTGTGGTTTCCGGCGTCACGACATAGCCAGCTGGTTCCATCGCTGGCTATCAGGGGCAAATCATTAGCCCCCGCGGAGAGGGTTTGCAACTTAGGCGTCCTCCTGGACACTCGGCTGTCTCTAGACGATCATTTGACAGCCGTGGCCAAGGGGGCTTTTTATCAGGTACACCTGATACGCCAGCTGCGCCCCTTTCTGGATCGTGATGCTTTACGCACAGTCACTCAAGCCCTCGTCATTTCCCGCCTGGACTATTGCAATGCTCTCTACATGGGGCTTCCCTTGAGGTGCGCCCGGAGACTCCAGCTAGTACAGAATGCGGCCACGCGGGGGATCTTGGGGGCCTCTAGATGCTCCCATGTAACACCTCTCCTGCGCGAGCTGCACTGGCTGCCTGTGGTTTTCCGGGTGCGCTTCAAGGTGTTAGTTACAACCTTTAAAGCGCTCCATGGCAAGGGACCTGAATATTTGCAAGCCCGTCTCCTACAGTCCACTCACACAGAGAGGGTCTCCTCAGGGTCCTGTCGGCTAGCCAATGCTGGCTGGTGATCCCTAGGGGGAGAGCCTTCTCTGTGGCAGCTCCGGCCCTCTGGAATGACCTTCCCCCGACCTGCGCACAACCACGGACCTGCGCCTCTTCCGCCGGGCCCTTAAAACTAATCTATTTTGTGCAGCTGGCCTGGCGTAGCTTTTAAATTTTTATCAATTGGGTTTTATTAGGGACTTTTTAGAGCAGGTTTTTGTTTAATCTGTTTTTATTATATTTATTGTCCCTGATGTTTTATGTTTTATAATTGCCTGTTCACCGCCCTGAGTCCTGCAAGGGAGATAGGGCGGTATATAAATTTAAATAAACGTAAACGTAAATGTAAACATATATCTATTCCAAATTCCTGCTTATCCTTATTGAATCTTGAACTCATCTGTAAATATAACCACCACTCTAATTCAATTCCCTCAGTGCGTAACTCCTCTCTAGACTTTAGGTTCCCCCAAATATCTAAAAGATCTTTGTATCTCAAATTCCTATTTGGGTTATGGAGTGTCAAATACGTTACCATTTCTAAGGGGGCGAACCAGCAAGGAATCTTCATATATAGCCAGCCTTTCACCTTCTGCCAGGATTTTATTAATATGCCTCTAATATAATGATCAGAAAACATTTTATATTGGCTATCCTTCTTTGGCCATAGGTAGGCATGCCAGCCTTGGGATAGATTATACCCTTCAATGGTTAGAACCCGTCTTCTTGAGAGTTGTATCCAGTTCCTAATCCAAGCTAAATTAGCGGCATGATAATAGAGCTCCCAATAGGGAAGTCCTAATCCTCCTCTCATCCTGTGCTCCTGAAGCATTCTCCTTTTTATCCGTGGTTTCCTGCCAACCCATACAAATTTACTGACTATTCTTTCCAATTTGTTAAAAAAAATCATTATCTAATTTGACTGGGGCATTCTGGAATAAGTACAGCCACTTTGGTAGAATGTAAGCCTTAATCACTGCGATACGTCCTAAAATTGAGAGTTGCTAATTAAAATATCACCAAGTTAAGGAAGGTTATTTTAAATACTTATCTTGACTTATGACAACATGATCTACCACTCAACCTTACTGGCTGCTATTTTGTACAGGAAGGGAGTAGGGCAACATTTGCAGTGGCACCAGAAATAAATATTTGGGATGGATGAAATATTTCCAGGTCATTGCTACTTATGCCTATTTTATTCAGACAACACAGAATCATTGTACTGTCACACTTTTTACATTAATTTGCAAATTCCTCTCCATAAATATCTTCTAAACGCATATTTTAATGTTTTTAAATTGCTAAAGAAGGACTTTGGAAAGAGGAGGAAGTCTTTTCAGTAATTGGTTGTTGTGAAATCTGATAGATCAGGGGTCTTCAACCTTTGCAACTTTAAGTCTGAAGGACTTCAGCTCCCAGATTTCTCCAGCTCTCCAATTCTGGGAGCTGAAGTCCTTCAGACTTAAAGTTGCAAAGGTTGGAGACCCCTGTGATAGATAGCTGAAGTGCAATCTGCCCATTAGTTTGTGAGGGCCATCATCAGGTCGTTTTGTTTTGGAAGTGACAAATACATTCCTTGAGGATCCTAAAAGGAACCAGAACATATAGTTATGCTCTAAAATCCAAACTAAAATAAAAGGACACAAGATGTCTCCCATGCTTCACAGTGCAGAACCATTATTAGTTCATATTTTAAACTGTTTCCTTGGTTACCTTCTTCCTCCTTTGTCCGCTATTAGTGATCTTATCTGGAGTAACGCCAAGATCCGCAAGTACTTTAGCTATCCCTCTGGCATCTACTCCACAGTTGGGTGCTACGTTTGTTTCACAGCGTCTATGTACATTCATCTTGCAAACTGTAATTTAAACCAGACAGAAGGGAGGGGAGCAAGAAAGATCCAAATTAAATAAGATTAAGCTGTCCTGACATATTACTATCCATTATTTATCTGTATTATCCACAAAATCCCCTTTACCGTCCCTGTAGTGAGAATCTGATTTAATACACTAAACAGATTTGTGACGGTTCAGATAAGTTTTATTCTATAAAGAACCGGCTTGCAGGATCAAGTAACTCAGGGATGAACAATACTCACCTCACTCATAGAGATTGCTCCAGATTATTGGGTGGGATTTGGGTGAGATCCCAGTTCAATTCATCAGTACAATTTTGGAGCCGTTTGCAAACCCCCAAATAAAGAAAATAAGCTCAATAATTTATTTCCTTACAAAACAACTTTTTCCAACTCACCAAAAATGGAAAAGAAACTTGGGAAATTTTTGATCTTGCATGACATTATGGTTGCTTAGAAAACCAGAAAATTTGGGGGGTGGGGGGGAGGAACAAAAATTAAGCATCAATGCTGATAGAAAAAGTTATTTAATCTGCCCCAATTCTAACTACAATCTTCTGTACAACAGCAATCAAATAAACACACTGTAGGGACTTGTTCCTGTCTCTCCTTCAAATGTTTGGCTACAAAGATTCCATAGCAGTGTTTGTGGAAAATAAAATCAACACGTCCATTGTGGTACAAAAATAACGATCATGAAGATCATGAAGACGCAGGTCGCATTGTCAGTCATGAAATTTATAAGCTGACTCTGGACCGATGATTACTCTTCAGTACAACTTAGTTCATAGGACTTTTGGGAGAAGGGAAACACTTAAGTTCCTGAAGGAAATGTGGGAGACAAATGCAATGAACAAGGAAAAGAGGAAAGCAAAAACAAGCAAGCTTCTTTGTAAGATTTTAGAGTGAATTGTATATAGCTAAAATCAATATGAGCACTTTGACATTTTGACATCTCAAAGAGCTCACAATGTTGTGTTAAACAAGAACAATATTTTTATTGCCATTTTAGTTCAGTTTTATTTTAAAAGCCAATTCTGGAAAATTTGGTACATATTCCTAATTCTCCACCTTCATTCCCAGAAGCCTTCACTTATCTATATGGCCATACCTTTCTCTGGGCTTTAATTTTATCCTCTTTTGGGCTCAGCATGTTTTCATTTAATGTTACCACTTTGATCATCATATCTCAGTCACTCCTCCAAGATCTCACTGAAGTCCTTTCTTTCAAGTTCCTCTTACTTTATTTTCCCTCCATCTCAATATCATGGCTACTTCTGAACACCATTTCCTGCTTCCCAGAGTTTTCCCTTTCCACATAACCCTCTCACTCCCTAATTACCCAACAGTATTCTTTTTGCTATTTCTGCACCACAACAGCTTTCTGAATCTGTCATTTCTTTCATTTCTTTATTTGGCTCAGTTTAATTTCCCTTACATTATCTCTGTGTTCCTCTATAGAGATTCACTTGTTCTCTTTACCTTCTAACCACAAAGCTTTTACTCCCTTAGTGGAAAATAACTGACAGGTGGGCCGTGCGTGTAACTAGCTCCAATAAATAGGGCTCACTGGCAGCAATTTTTCCAGTTATAGCCAGTTATATCAGTTACCATGGTCATAGTAACACAAGAATATCCCACATCATCCTGCCTGTTTGCAGAAGAAACTGCAATCAACCCTCGATCCTTGTAAATGCAGACCCAAATTAAGACAAAAAAGGAATAATATGTATGCTTCACATAAATATATTGATTTCAAATGTACAAGTAGACGCATCAAATAATTGGGGAGAGATTGTTTAATATCCAACCTCTTTTTGGGGGGGGATTTACTGTCATCATAGCAATGCTGGTTTACACTTGTGCTTTCTTGTGGAAGAAATTAAAATAACATATGCAGATTTTGTAGAAATGAAACAAAAAGGTAAGGAAATTTGTGGGAGAAAATTCCTCTGTACCAAATTGATGCAGATTGCTAAAAAATCTGGTGGAGAAAATATAATTTAAATATCTTTAGGTCCATCTTACAATCCTATCCTTTCCTGTTTTGTTATCATTATGTCTGGAGTGATGCCACACAATGAAAGAATATTTATTACAAAGCTGAGATTTCTATTTGCTCTTTTACCCAAAGAAGGTCATTGTGCTTTCAAAACATCCTTCCAGAATGCCCCTTGAGTTATTCAGAAATCAAAATACTCACATGATTGATCTCTGTTTTATCTGGGTTTTCACTGAGAAAAACAGACCAAGCTTACTCTGAATATGGCCCAATATTGCATTTTCTTAAAACATGCAAATTACCGAGGAAAAGTAGAAAGGTATCCCACTCAGATTTGAAAAGATTTGACAGTAGTAGCCGATCATCCTTATTTCCCCTGGTCTTTCTCTTTGAAATATTTTAGATACTTTCTGTTCAGTTTGCAGTTAGAAATAACTACATAAAGGGAATATTTGAAGTACTAAGCTTTTTCCCCTCACATGTGCTAAAGGATAAACTGCAAGATATAGAACACTCATGAAATGCTGACCACTAAAAATGTGATTTTACATTGTAAACCTGAGGTTTACAGCAGTTCTCTGTACTCTAGCATAAATCTAATGCTGGCAGAGATATTTGGTACAGGTTTTCAAAGGAAAGTTATTTATTGCTTTCACTTTTTAATTTTCCAATGCAAACAAAAATGTGTATTTTAGAAGAATGCATATAATTCGCATTTTTATGCCTGATTCTGTGGTGAAATGTATGCATACATACTAATGCCATGATAAAACAAAACAGGTTCATGAATCTATAGAAATATTAAATTTGTGCAAAACATGCTTAAGGCTACTGACTTGAGCAGTGCAAGGACATTTAACTCTTACTTTTAAGGTTGCAGTTTACATACTTTACTTATAAAAGCTTAATTACTTTAATCATATTATAGTGTTGTACCAACCAAAGGGGAATCATCTAAGACCCATTTTGTTTCAGTTTAAGGTCCCATAGGTACTTTTTCAAAAGGCAACTGGACTTTGGGACAACCATGACCTGGATGACCGAGAATCTCCATAGATATTTCAGTTTAATGCACCTCAAGGTAGACATGAATGGGACTAAGCTATAACATTAATAGCAAAATCCTGCACTTAAAGAGAAAATATATCTTACCTTTGCATTGTAAACCTTGTCTCAGAAGACCCCAAAGCAATGAACCACAGTGGTCACAGAAGGTGGGCACTTTGTAATTGTGAATGCTAAACTTGTGAGGCATGTTGACACTGAAACGCTGAGAACCCACCTGGAAGATCAAAAGTGCAAAAGGACCAAAGTTAGCATGCTACTGTTTAATCCAGTGTAGCTTGTTGGCGAATTTTGGGAGATGAAGTCCACCCATTTTAGAGTTGCCAAAGTTATAAAAAATTGAATTAATCTCAACTACTAGAAAAATAAAATTGCTACCCTCTCAGTTTTTTTTTAAAAAAAGTTTTCTATCGCACTTAAAGATATACAGTATGACTGAATTAGTTCAGAAATTCCAGAAAACTGGAATCCAAGAATGAAATCAATAGAGGAAAGCACAAGATTTTGCTGGCATAATATGTAGCATTAGATGCTACTGTAGGCCACTAACAGGCATAAAATATCTCTTATTGAAAACACTGAGGTCAGAACAATGTTCCTTGGAAAAGGGAAATGCAACAGAAGAGAGAGGTGAACATTTCAGCAAGAATTCCATGACTTTATTACACTCTGAGAGTTGAAATTAGCCCCCAAATTAGTTGTCCTCAAGAAATACTGAACTAAAACCTACATCATAATTTTCACAAAGCAAATTGTAGTCAGTCACCTTCACAGTCTGGGAGGATGGTTCAGAACCTTTGTTATATATTTCAATTTTTTAAAAATTTTAAATTATTGGTTCCATTGAAATGTTTCATTCTCCCCATGCAGATATAATTAGAATGATGCAAGCAAATCAGAAACCATACCATGCATGCATGCATGCATGTATGTATGTATGTATGTATGTATGTATGTATGTTACATTTTTGAGCTGATCAATAAATAAGTCAGGGAGACTAGTATAGATCTATTTTGAGCTTTTTAGCTCTCATCAGCTAGCCATACCCTTACTGGGATTCGAACCGGGGCTGTATTAACATGCTAGGCAAATGCCTTAACACTTTGAGCCACCAGGTTCTCTTCCTGCTCAGCTGAGACAGGAGGATAAGTATATACTTTGTTCCACAACACCCTGTTAGGCCCCAATTAAGGGAGGAGACATACTGTTTCCTTTTCTGCCTTTCGGCTCATCACCACAGACCATCTAGACAGAAAGCCATGAGCCATGAACCAGCTCAAAAACGTAACACACATATAAAAAAAATTACACAATGGAACTCATGGCTTTCTGTCTAGATGGTCTCTGGTGATGAGCCGATAGGCAGAAAAGGAAACAGTATGTCTCCTCCCTTAATTGGGGCCTAACAGGGTGTTGTGGAACAAAGTATATTCTTATCCTCCTGTCTCAGCTGAGCAGAAAGAGAACCTGGTGGCTCAAAGCGGTAAGGCATTTGCCTAGCATGTTAATACAGCCCCGGTTCGAATCCCAGTAAGGGTATGGCTAGCTGATGAGAGCTAAAAAGCTCAAAATAGATCTATATTAGTCTCCCTGACTTATTTATTGATCAGCTCATAAAACTAACACACACACACACACATATATAAATGGGAGAGGTAGTAGCAATTTGAGAAGGTTAAGAGGTTTTCCAAATGAAAACGCATTCCCTAGGGTGAGTAAGGTGAACTCCAATTGCTAATCACATTGATACAGAAGCAATTTCGATCTACCCTGGGCAGATCAGGGATAGATCAAAATCAGACATTGTAGGTATGGATAAAAAACCATTGTGTTGAGGTAATAGCTCCAGTATATGACTGTGATATATGACTGCTCTGGGCTTGAAGGGACAGACTGTATGATCACTGGAGGAGTCATATGGCTCACTAAACCTATCAACATATGGGATTGTTTATAGCAGAATGCTGGCATGATTATGTAAACCAATAGGAAGGCATGCAGCATTAGGAATTAGGAAAATAAGATGATGGACATTTGCCACATGGGAAAGCACTAGCAATTTATTATCTTTTATTTTCATAAAGAGGGCAAAAGAATGAGTGTTTATACATGGACTTGAGGAACAAGGCAAATGGCCAGCAAGGCAACACTGACTGGCTAGCAGTCCACTGTGGTCAGCCATTGGCCAGAAAAGGCCAAACCTGAGTAATTTAGGCTTTCTAAGAACTCTAGACCCATCATATCTGGGCTGATAGCGTCTTGATGTCTAGGTCTGAAGAGAGTCAAAACAACCTAGATCATTTTTGTGTGTATTTTAAATCAAGAGATGGAAAGACTGGTTATTTGGAAGAACCTTGCCTTAAACACATTAACTCTGCACAGTTTCCTTTTATTTAGGCATTCCTTCTGTAAATATTTACCTCATCATGGGCTTCCTGCTTCTTCAAGCCAGCGCACTTTGTTATTATAAGCTCATGGCATCGCTTGTGGACTACGCAAGTGCAAACTGTAAACAAGAGATTATTTTATCCATTATGAAAGAGAAAAATTAAATTAAATGAGAAATTCTGGGGGATAAATCCCTATCCTCATTCTTCTCCAAGGGTCTTCTAAAACAGGGGTCTCCAACCTTTGCAACTTTAAGTCTGAAAGACTTCAGCTCCCAGAATTCTCCAGCCATCAAAGTCCTTCAGACTTAAAGTTGCAAAGGTTGGAGACCCCTGTTCTAAAAGGCCTAAATTAGATTCGGTCTGTGTGGAAAAGGAGGCGGGACAAAAGCATAGTCTAGGAATTCTATTGGAATTGTGGCTTCCAGGTCGCCACGAAAACTCTCAAATTAATAAGAGGTCATCTCTTATGATTCTTATCACATTTTAAATAGTGTCAAGATATCTGTTTGCATTTTCATAGAAGAGAAATGAAGTTTTGAGGCTCCATAAACATTCTAAATCAATGAAATCATATTGAACAATCTGGAAAAGGCAACAGCCTATTTGAAACTACCATATAAGGAAATATTTCTAGAACATAACTGCCTCTTGTTCAAAATGAGCTGTTACAGTGTTATTGTCAACTGTTTTTGAGGATATTTTATTGCTTTAGAATTGTAAGCTACTTGCAACAGACTGAGAAGTTGGTATACAAATAATACAAAGAAGATATAAAATAAATTCATAGTTATATAAGATAAATGAAAATTGTTTTGGACATATTCAACCTTAATGCAGTGATACTTGGACTCACATCCTTCTATTTCACTGCCTCTATTGGCATGAGAACAAAACATTTGAAGTGTTTATTTCTGTTTAAGGTTACTCATTATTTGATGTGTCATCCAAAGCCAAGCAAATTGTAGTTTACCTTAATTACACCTATCTGAAACAAATCAACTTCTAATGATGGATTTTCACTAATCACAGTGATAATCAATCACTGAGGTGAAGCTAAATAGTGGCCTAAATTTTAGTTAACCTGGAAAAATAAAGACTGAACAGTTTATTTGAAGAACACTGAAAGCTTCTATACATGAATGACCTGATTTTACCATTTATTTTGCAGCAGTTGTTAAACAAACACCACAGTTGTAAAGTGAATACAATGGTCATTAAGAGAATCAGTGAGGTCCTATGGGGAGCTTTAACCAGAACCCGGCCCAAAGACAAGAAACTGACAAAATACCTTATAAAACATGGTCATATGACTGCAGAGTGCTGCAAACCAGCTGTAAAACAGAGCTGGTTGCCATTTGCCAAAAATATAGTCATGTGATTATAGCAGGGTTTGAACTTCAGAACTGGGTCATAAGTGTTGTTTGAGAAGGTTTCAGAACTTTGAATAGTCACTAAGCAACCAGTTGTTAAGCGAGGACTACTTGTATTTGCTTGCTGTCAAGCCATCATGGAACACCATATCATTACACTAAATGTATGACTACAACTATAGTTTGGAGCTTATTAAAGTTAGTTTCTGAGTCTTAATCTTTTAAGGTTTCTTGGGTTCTAAACACTTACAATATTTTTATATAATATTTTTAGTATACAGTATTTTTCTTTCATTTTCTCTGAATTGGCTATTACTTTGAATTGGTTAATACATTGTCATCCTTTAGCGTACCAATTTGAAATGGGAACCTTTTGCTGAATTTAAAGATCTTTTGGAAGACTATCCTTTCAGTTGTTTGACGGCTATGTTTGCTTTGAAGAAGTCCTGCCAGTGATACTCTATGAAAGTGGAAGTTGGACTTGGAAGAAAATGAACAGAAAAAAATACTGACAGTTCTGAAATCTGGGGTTGGAGAAGATGTCTGAGAATATCATAGCCAGCCATGAAGACAAAGAAGTGGATTGTTGAACAAATTAACCCAGAGCTCCCATCCAAGTCACCAATGACCAGACTCACATTATAGTATTTTAGAAATAGTATTTTAGAATTAACAATCAATACTCATGATAAAAATCTGAGTCTTAGTGGAAATGAACAAGATTTTATTGCAAAGAGTCTATGCAAGGAAATATTTTATAATCTTAAAACCTAAAACACATAAATGGCTTAGGACCTTCGTACCTACGAGATCGCCTTCTGCCACCGAGAGCCTTCTCTGTGGGAGCACCTGTCCTCTGGAACGAATTGCTCCCGGAGTTACGAATTAAAACTTTTCTTTTTCAACAAGCCGGACTGACGTAAATGCAAATTTTATTAATTTTAATTGGGCTTGTTGGTTTTTAATCTTATTATGGGCCAAATTATTTAATATGTTTTTTAAATTGTTTTTCACTTTTATATATCTGTGTTTTATTTTGGCTGTAGACCGCCCTGAGTCCTTTGGGAGGAGGGCGGTATAAAAAATTAAATAAATAAATAAACTAATCTTAATCCTAACAGTTATATTAATATCAAATTATGTGTCCCAAAGCAGCTAACAGCTCTGCACTGATGATGCTACCTATTTTGGGTAAAATGAAACATATTCTATAAGAAAACACCCCAGTTCAGGGAGCACCAAGGACCCCTCAGGCTTGGGTATTTTAACAACATAAAAAAATGCCACTAGAACTCTCCTATTGGTTTACTTATAACTTTTAAATTAAGAATACAATGACAACTATTTTTGGGTAATCAATTTATCCTGTCTGTACTAAAACCTTCTACATCTTCTATATATTTTCTACTCACATAGTAAGATGGGAAGGGGTGGGGGAAGTGTAATAGCATTGCCAGTTGTATTCAGTCACAGACTCTTGAAAGACATCTGATGAGCCATTGTGGGCAGCTGTTAAATCAACACTACTTCTCTGTACTTTAACCAGGACTCCATGTTTATGGGGGCCATCTGGGGATTTTTATTAATTGCATGTCTTTTTGTGTTTATTTTCTGTTTTTATTCTGTTGTAAATGAGGTCTGCATTACAAAAACAATGAAGCGAACAGACAAATAATGCTGGATTAAGAGGGATGGATTCAGTTATCCTTTATCCAAAGTCCATGGAGGCATTCCCGGGGGGAAACACCAGAATATCCTTCATTATTCTTTGTAGAGAGACATCTCAGATGCTGGATATTCACAACAACTTTTCCTCTTGCTGAAAAGGACTGAACAATCAAGTTGACTATATACACTTTTTTATTATTCATGTAGGGCAGTGTTTCTCAACCTTGTCAACTTGAAGATGTCTGGACTTCAACTCCCAGAATTCCCCAGCCAGCAAATGCTGGCTGGGGAATTCTGGGAGTTGAAGTCCAGACATCTTCAAGTTGACAAGGTTGAGAAACACTGATGTAGGGACTTCCTAAATTACTGGGAATTTATTAAAAAGAACTGTAAGGAAGTCATTTCCTCTAAGCCTCTGATGTGATGGGATGTGAAATTGATCTTAAGAGAGTAACAGAGTTGGAAGGGACATTGGAGGTCTTCTAGTCCAACCCCCTGTACAAGCAGGAGACCCTATACCATTCCAGAGAAGTGGCTGTACCGTCTCTTCTTAAAAACTTCCAATGATGGAGCATCCACAACTTCTGAAGGCAAGCTGTTCCACTGTTCTCATTGTTAGGAAATTTCTCCTTAGTTCTAGATTGCTTCTCTCCTTGTTTAATTTCCAACTATCGTTTCTTGTTTTGCCATCTGGTGGCTTTGGAAAACAGAAGAAGAAGAACAAAGAAGTCTCCCTCTTCTTTGTAGCAGCCCCTCAAATATTGGAATACTGCTATCATGTCACCTTTAGTCCTTCTTTTCACTAGACTAGACCAGCCCAATTCCTGCAACTATTCTTTATATGTTTGAGCCTCCAGCCCCCTAATTTTGGGAGACTGGGGGAAGAGATGCTGCCTAGGGAATGATCAGATAAGAGAGGGCATACACACAGCTATTTAATGTCCATAGAAGAAACTCAAAAGGAACTTCTTCCCTAACGTTTGGCTGTAAAAGAGAGGGCAGGAGATTTGATTTTCAAGATTCTGTTAACATAGACTTACAATAAAGTAGAATTAGCTCATCTGGTCAGGATTCTCTGGTAAGAGAATCCTGACACCTAATTAGTTCCTTATACATCCCATACATATTCATAAAATGAACAATTTTTCTTACCTTGACATTGGTACCCTTGCTTTCCTATTACTCCCCTGTGGTTGTTGTTGTTTAAAAAAAAAGAATAGTAAAGAGCACATTAGGAATAGACCAAAGATATAATTTCACATTGTCATTTATCATAAGGCGAATGGCTAAAAATGACTATACAGTATGGAAGATCATGCTGGGTACATTCCTATTTATGCACTAACCTTCTCCTTCAAATTTCACAGATGCAAATAAATAAATAATGTGATAAAACTCACTTTGCCTTCTTTCCATCTTACATTTTAATGAAACGCCACCAAACAATTTTCTTTTCATTTTCTCTGCTAAACTCAAATGTCTCCTAGTATTGATAAGGCTTTGTCAACTCTTATCCCTAACATCTTCATTAGCTGTGAAACTTCCAAACTTTTGACTACCTTCTTTTGTTTCATCATTGCAGAAACCAGAAAAGGTATCACTGAACTCTCTCCGCCCTATACCCATTAGAAGTACAGATGCAACAAAAAGTGGTCCTACAGTCCAAATTAATCTTACATTAATCTGAACATGACCTTCTGCTGTGCTTCAATTTCAGTTCTAATAACAAATTAGATCCCACTGATGTTCACTTCTATGTAAAGATATACTGATCAAGTTCAGACAAAGCCCTTCTACCTTACACCAGGGGTCTCCAACCTTTGCAACTTTAAGTCTGAAGGACTTCAGCTCCCAGAATTCTCCAGCCACCTTTGCTGGCTGGAGAACTCTGGGAGCTGAAGTCCTTCAGACTTAAAGTTGCAAAGGTTGGAGACCCCTGCCTTACACTGAGGGACAGTTGCATAGCAATAGAATCAGATGGAATGAGATAATCTGAAAGAGTTTACTGAGCTATCGTTTGTGTAACCATGCCATAGTAGTGGCTATGAAGTTCACTGTGGCTGAATATTTTTTGATATATTCAATTCTTTTTCACTATCTGGAAATGACAAAATCCAAATCAATTGCCTTACAATGCAACCCTGTACTTGTCTACTCAGAAGTAAGTCCCACTACATTCAGTGAATCTTACCCCAGTAATGTGTTCACCTGATTACAAACATTTTTTTTAAACTAGAGTACAAAGAATTTGATGTCCACTATATATGCATGCATAATGCATAATTAGGTAAAAAGGTACATAACCACAAAGTTATAGAAAGCATTTGCATTTCTCAATATATAAAATAATGACACCATTATTTCATTAATTATTATTTTCCTGAAAGGATTAATGCAAAAGGTTTCTATTAGCCAAACAACAATAATAATCATGTTACCATGAAAACAAACTAAGCCAGATGATATGAGAAAAGTCTCCATGGAATAAAATTTACCATATAAAGTCTCGGCAGTGTGAACAATAGGTTGGTTGTCTAAGATAGGTGGCCATAAACTTGTGCCCATTAACCTGATGGACCCTGCGTCGCACTGCCCCCTGGCGCTTCCTGGGGCGCATCCGTTCCCTAAATACTCTTTCTTCATTGTCTTTGGATGCTGAAGGAAATAAAGAGAGAGAGAAAAATGGAAGAGATTAACAAATATTAATATTCCAGGCGCAAAACAGAAGAATAGAAATAAAAAAGCAGAATGCACAATTTCAAATCAATTCTCATATATCCAGGTTTTTATATGTATTCCACCAAACCACCATGCTCTTTTCTGATATAAGTATTGTGAATCCCTTTATTTTAAAGCAAATGTTTAATATGTATGATTGTATGAATCAACTTCATTGTATGCAGAAACTTCATTAACCTAGTGCCTTTGAATGTGCATACTGACTGGAGATCAATGCATTCAGAGCTCACCAGGTTGGAAAAGGCTGGTGAAATATTTGAAGTCATCAGAATTCAGTGATGCATATATAATTTTGAATTCTTTGGGGACTAATGCACTGATAGTTGGGAGGGAGAATGTCTGAGATATTAAATTTGATCTATTATGTCCCACCTTTCCTCCTGGAGTTTAAGATGATTTACATGGAGGTCTTTTATCCTTACAATAATAACCCTATGAGTATTTTGGGCTGAAAGAAAGAGAGAAACCCAAAGTCAAGGTTCCCTCACTGAGGATGGATTTAATCCAGGGTCTCCCAATGTTTTCCACAGTGATTTCTATACCAAAATAGCATATTTTCAAAAGCTTGGGGCTCAGTAAATTTCACCAAGACATCTCTCCACAATTTCTTGGAGAGGTCTTGATAATAGATCTTGCTGGAGTGAGCCCTTTTCAGGATGCAATGTTCTGTCTGCAATTATGGAAGAGCTGACAAGGCTGAATCATAACACTGTCACCTACACCTGTGCCCAAGGTCCAGCACCCAATCCTTTCATGACCATTAATTCTCAGAAGTCTATATATTGATTGATTGTAACAAAATGAATCACATGATATCTCTTCCCTTAATGAAATTGCAGGATAATAACGCAAATTAAAACAGCATGAATGTGAAGCACCAGCACCCTATCTCCATTAGATATATTGAAAATTAATCATTGAGGTGAGGTAACAGCTAATTCTATCAACATGCCTCCTTTCAAAAGTATAATAATCAACATTTTTTTACAGTTGCTTTAGCCAACCATTTTGTTGTTGTTGAGAAATTCCCTTTTGTACATCAAAATACTGGGATTTTGTATTTTGCATTTTTTGTTTGTTTTTGTTTTAATGGAAATGCAGCACACACACCCCTTAACTTCAGTTATTGCATTAATCACAGTTGCTGCGGAAGCCATGACATCCAGATTTCTCTCTCTCTCTCATACACATATGCACATTTTGGCTACCAGCTGTGTTTCCAGCATCAAAGCATAGCCACACTGATGCTATGCTGCTGCTGCTTCCCGCTGTGTTACATTTATCTGAATAAGCGTCTCACAGCAGCTTCAACCCCAGCTTTGGGTTTGCAGGAAGGGGGAATCATAGGAAGGAATCCAGCCCAGTTGAAGAGGGACATCTATGGGAATAAACCCAAAGGATCCAACCTGTAGGTGATGAACTCCCCTTGTGTCAAAATGAAATATATAGGATGAAGAGGGATCAGGAGTCAGGACATATTTCCAAACTGGATCCTTTGGGTTTCAAAATGGCCAACATTCAGCTAATCCCAAATTACTACTATCCTACAGAACCCTTAATGCTCTTAGGAAAAGTGTGAGCTAGCACAATGTGAAGGGTAACACACCTGAAAGATTTTCCCAATTACTGAGATCTGCCTCTGAGATCCTGTTTTAGTTTAAATGTGTGGTGTGTAACACCCTTTGATGACAATCAGTTTTTACTGAGCCAGCCCAAGTATTTCAGAGCACCATAGCAAGACTTCTGGTAAAAAAAAAATTCTCTAGAATTTCCATTATCTTGTATTTTGGTTAATTTTGTTCAGATACACAATGGTTGTAGATCAGAGATAAAATGCAAATTTTGCATGAGTTTGATCTATGGACTCTCCAGCCAAAAGAACTGGCTGCAGTTGAGGAGAAGCATACTTGGAATAAATTAGCTATTCTATGAATTACGATGTCTTGAATTTATAACCTAACAAATCTGGAAGTTACTTGGTAAATAATCTGATTCAGCTCAAAATTTGACTCAACTGAATAGTGAGATGTTAGAGGTAACAACTCACAGATGATTGAAGTTCCTCTTCTTTGAGTGGGACTCCAATGTACAGAATCTGATCTGCTATCTTCTGAAGTTCCTTCCCCTGATGTTGTAAGACAAGATAAGCAACAATTCAATGTGCAAGACAGTTTGCAAAGAAAAAAAATGGACAGTCTTGGTATTTATTTTTTCCTGCTGTGTTTCTTTAAATTACCACTGAATATTACTACTGCTATTCCCTTAAAATTTAAGGCAGCCTTCTCCAATGGTTGAAACATTAGTTTAGTATCACAATTTTTTAAATTAACTAGTTAGAAAGAGCCAGAGTCTCCCAAATTATTATCTAATGAGACACAAATGAGTCGTCATTGTCCTCTCACGTACAGGAGGAGAAGATAGGACTTGCCGATCCAAAGATGCAGCAGTCCAACTATAATGTTCTAAATCATTAGCTATGCTGGCTGGGGAATTCTGGGAGTTGAAGTCCACAAGTCTTAAAGTTCCCAAGTTTGGACACCCCTGTTCTAAATGAAGGCTCAAATGATCATTTGATCTACATTTAGAAATGTATGCAGTACCTCTTATAAAATTAGCCTATTCAATTGGAGTACAAGCGGTAGAAAGAGCAACTAAATGAATTGTTAAGAACAGCTCTTGTACTCTTCGTCACCAACTAGAACATGTGGAGCCTTACCCCACTATATCAAAGAGTTGTCCTAACTCTTATCATGCCCCATGAGACTAGAAGTAGGCAACCTGGTGCCCTTCACACCTTTTTGGAATTCAGCTTCCATTAGCTGTAGCCAGCAAATACAAGGTACCATATAAGCCAGGGGTGTCCAAACTTGGGAACTTTAAGACTTGTGGACTTCAACTCCCAGAATTCCCCAGCCAGCATAGCTGGGAGTTGAAGTCCACAAGTCTTAAAGTTCCCAAGTTTGGACATCCCTGATATAAGCTGTAGAAATCAAGAAAAAAACAACCTAGTCACATCCTTGTTTTTTGTTTTTTTAAGTAAAAAATCATTGATAAATAGGTTACTGCAGCCCATGTTGGAGAATGGCATGGCTCATAGTGTATAGAGATTATACAAATGCAGAAATGTAGGGAATCTCCAACAGGATAGTCAATAACAGGATACAAATCAATGATCCAACTCAGCAGAAGAAAATTATAGTGCCCATATCTCCCTAAAATATGTTTTCTGCCTTATTTTCTCAAAATGTGGCAGTTTTCTCTAATATAAGTGCCTGGTTTGGAATATGTATGCTATTCTTTATTTAAAACTAAATCTAATCCTTTAAGAAAGGATTAGACAAGTTCATGGAGAACAAGGGTATCAATGGCTATCATTATGGATGCCTAAGGACACCCTCTGGGATGGGGAGATAGGCAGGATATTTCTCAATGCCATTTGCAGGGAATCATAAGCAGGTGAAGACATCTGCTTGGGAATACCCTGAAGCAAATGGGGAGCCACTGTGTGAGACACAATGCTGGACTGGATGGGCTGTGGCCTGTTCCAGCAAGGCTGTTCTTATGTTCTTAAACTAAAACTAAAAGAATACATAGCGCTGTATTTCCAACCTGCTTTATGGGACTCTAAAAAAAAGGTCACTTGTGCCAAAGCAAAATCAATGATGTAATGAAAAATCATTACTTAATTTAATTTTTGGTACGCACTCAATGGAATTTAGGAAGGAATTTAGTAACAAGGTCTGATCCACCTAAGGGGTGCCAAAATGCATTAGCGCAAATCCAGATAAAGCAGCTGAGATGAAACGAAGTAATTTAGAATTAGAAGTCAATTATCATTGGGGAAAGTACTAAAAAAAGGAGTGTTGCTTGCACAACATAGACCAAACATGACTGAACCAAAGATGAGCTAGTCCATGTCTCATCCCATTTTAGATTGCAGCTTTGTGGCAAGCCTTGTGAAAGCATAGTTTTAGGTTGCGAACCAGAAATAGGATTATTTTGGAAAAGTCATGCATTTGAGTTTTTGAGTTTTTATTGGTTTTTTATACTGCCCTACTCCTGAAGGACTCAGGGCGGTGTACAGCCAGAATAAAAACAAATATATAAAAGTTTTAAAAAGCTTTTAAAAGAGATATTAAACTTTGGCCGAAACGTGGAAAAAACCCCAAACTAACCCTGATTAAAATTAATAAAAAATTGAGTTTAAAAATCATGTTTTATGCCAGCCCAGCTTGTTGGAAGAAAAAGGTTTTGAGACCACGGCGGAAGGTGCGTAAGTCAGGGATAGTTCTTAATTCTGGGGGCAATTTGTTCCAGAGGACAGGTGCTCTCACGAAGAAGGCTCTCTCCCTGGGTGTCGCCAGTCGACATTGTCTAGCCAAGGGCACCATGAGGAGACCCTCTCTATGGAAGCGTACTGGCCAGTGGGAGGCTCTTGGTGGCAGAAGGCAATCTCATAAGTACCCAGGTCCTAAGGCATGGAGCGCTTTAAAGATAGTAACCAGCACCTTGAATCGCACCCGGAAAACCACTGGAAGCCAGTGCAGCTCGCGCAGGAGGGGTGTTACATGGGAGCGTCGCGTCGCTCCCATAATTACACGTGTGGCCGCATTCTGGACCAGTTGAAGCCTCCGGGTGCTCTTCAAGGGGAGCCCCATGTAGAGAGGATTGCAGTAGTCCAGATGGGAAGAGACAAGGGTGTGAGTGACAGTGCGTAGGGCATCCTGATCTAGGAAGGCACGCAACTGGTAAATCAGGCAAGCCTGATAAAAAGCCCCCCTGACGACAGCCATCATATCATCTTCCAAGGACAGCCGTGCATCCAGGAGGACATCCAAGTTGCGAACCCTTCCTGTGGGGGCTCAAATCTCACCCCCATAGCCAGCGATGGAACCAGCTAACTGTAATGGGATGCCAGGAACCACTGCCATTCGGTCTTGGAGGGGTTGAGCCTGAGCCTGTTCCTCCCCATCCAGATCCGCACGGCCTCCAGGCACTGGGACATCACGTCAAGGGCAACATTGGGGTGGTCTGGGGATGAAATGTACAGCTGCGTATCATCAGCGTACTGATGGAACTTTACCCCAAAACCCCGGATGATCTCGCCCAGCGGCTTCATGTATGTGTTGAACAGGAGAGGCGAGAGGACCGACCCCTGAGGCACCCCACTCTTTCAAAGCGGTGGGGAAGAAACCCTCTCTCAAAGAAGTGTTGATAATACCCTGGAGCCAGCCTCATGTAACCTTCCGGGTGGCCAGCACCAACCAGGAAAGACACGGGTCCAATAAACATGTGGCAGCACTAAGCTTACCCAAAATCCTGCCTATGTCCTCGGGAGCCACAGGGTCAAACTCCTCCCAGATAACAGTCTCAAGACCCGCCTCCATCACCCCATCCAGCCCTTCCCGAATCTAAGCGATTTTTTCTTGCAGGTATTGTACAAAATCCTCAGCTTTACCCTGCAAGGAGTCCTTCCGCACTTCCATATGTAAGAGGGAGTGGGTCACTCTAAACAGGGCGGCTGGGCGATTTTCTGCAGACGCAATAAGAGTGGAAAAATAATTAAACTTTTCCGCTTTTATCGCCACTAGGTAGGTCTTGATATAAGACCTCACCAGTGTCTGATCAGATTCGGAATGGCTGGCCCTCCAACTGCTCTCTAGGTGTCTTTTCCAGCGCTTCATCTCCCTCAGCTCCTCAGAGAACCAAGGAGCCAACCAGGTTCAGCACTGGATCTGAGGCCGCAAAGGCACAATGCGGTCCAGAGCCCCAGCAGCCACCCTGTCCCATGCGGCCACCAGTTCTCCAGCCGAGTCATGAGCCATAGCCTCAGGGAGTGGCCCAAGCTCCGTCAGGAATCTATCAGGGTCCATCAGACACCTGGGGCGGAACCACCTAGTCGGTTCTGCCTCCCTGCAGGGGAGGTAGCAGATTGGAAGTCCACCCAAAGGAGCGAGTGATCTGACCATGACAAGGGTTCAATGGCTATATCCCCTCTTTCCAGATCCTTCAACCACTGACCAGAGACAAAAATCAAATCCAGGGTGTGTCCCCCGATGTGAGTGGGGCCTTAATAATAATAATAATTTATTACATTTATAAACCGCCCCCTCTCCCCAAACGGACTCGGGGCGGTGTACAGGAAAATTAAAAACCATCTAAAAGCATACAATACATAACAAGATTAAAAACGAATTAAATTAGCCTGTACTAAAATTTTAAGAACAATTAAAATTACAGCCCATTAAAAACCAAATAAAACAATTTGAAAATACAGACTTGAAATAATTGGGTCAGGTCCATGGCTGTCATGGAGGCCATGAACACCCGAGCTGCCTCCGACGCTTCACCGGCAGATGGCAGGTTGAAATCCCCCATTACGATATGCCTAGGGGTACTAACTGCAACCCCGGCAATCAAGTCAAACAGCTCGGGCAGGGCCGCTGCCACGCAGTCAGGAGCCAGGTACGTGGTCAGCAAGCCCATCTGTACCCAACCCCACTTCACAAGGAGGGACTCACATCCTACTGTCTGAGGTACAGTGGCCTCCCTCGGGCACAAACCCTCATTTATAACGACCGCCACCACCCCAGTGCAGTGCAAGCTGCACTCATTCTGATCTTTTTAATACTGTAATTTCTAACTTCCTGGGCTTCATATAAACTCATTTTTAATTATTCTTTTTACCAATTGACCAGGGGGAGAACTTAAAACATCTATACTACGACCCATACACTGTGAGACGTAATTTAAAAAATGTTTTAGTAATCAGACAGATCCTGCCCTTCTGTTGGTCGGGAAGTCTGAAGCGGTAAATCCTGTTCATCTAAAAAGGCATGTCAAGAATGGTTGTTTATGTTACCTGACTTTCAGGATTTTGGACTTGAGATACAGTGATTCTCCAAGGATACTTGCAAAAGGAAAAGTGATGCATTTCCTTTTACCTAATGAAATGCCTCCGGATTGTTCTTGCTGCAACTATTGTTTTGTACATGTGAACATTATTTCTTTTTTTGAAATTACTCAAATATAATTGTAAGGCTAAAAATCTAGACAGGATCAATACCATTACTATGGTTGAAAAAATATTTTTGGAGCAAGATAAAAGAGGCCCAATTTATTGGAATTTAGGGTGAAAAAAATAAAGCTCCTCCATTTAAATAGAAACTAACTCTTCTTGACATATACTCTGTTTGGGGTGTAGCTCACTGAAGAAGTAGGCAACCTTTTGAATTGGGGCGCTGTACAATATTTAGGGCTCACAAAATGGCTGCCCATGGAGGGCTTGCCTACAGTATTCTCTAAATGGCTGCCACTGTCAATATGTTCAGTCACAAAATGTCCATTTACTAGAGAGTGAGCTACTCTCTCCACTGATATCTTTTAAATCGTCTGGTGGATTTTTTGTTGGGCTCAAACTTATTCTTACACACAAATAAATATGATGCTAGAAGCTTGTGCTCTGCTTTGTATCATGAAAGTTTATTTAATTTGTTGTTTGTTATTAGTATCTTTTTAAAAAAATCAGGTAGGATGGAAAGTCTGAGCTAGCTGGAGAACAATTGGGTGTCCCTGGGGGCCATGTTGCTTATCCGTAGATTTACTTGGCAAATACCTGAGTGGTATTGTATATTATGTATCTATATCCTTTGAAGGTTCCAAACACATACATTGATATCTTATGGACATAGAACACTGTTCATTCATTTTCATTTAACTTATTCATTTCTCAAGTTTTCTCTTCTGCCCAAATTATAAGACATGTGCCCGAAATAAATTCTGACATTTCCATTTTCTCAGCTGCTGCAGAAGCGCTGAGGGAAAGGAAAAGGATGAAAAGCCACCTGGGCTACAGAAAGTTAGTTTACTACTGCTGCTACTGACGTAAAATGGTGTGTGTGTGTGTTTAAAACAGCTTGTTTATATGGGTTGTGCATTTAGCTTAATTAATTACTTCCTAATTTTATCAAGTCATAATTTGTCTACAAATTAGACTAGGATCACCCCTTTGCAGGCAAAGGACTAATTGATTAAACCAAACAGTAATTTATTAAGACTTGCATCCAAAGAGAGGAAAGAAAAGTTGCAGAGAAACAGAAAAGGATAAGGATAAGTTTCAAGCATTGCTTTGGAGGTCTATGTTAAAGCTGGGACCACTAGACTCTCCCAAATCCACTGGGGCTCCCAAATCTGTTGGTCAATATAGCAGAAATCTGGAAGAACCAGAATAATATCCTTATATATCCTTGTAAGTGGAGCATATAAATCAAGAATGCACAACTCTTTCTGGGTTGGCATGAGGTCTGTATTCCCAGCAAGTTGATGGAGCCAGCATAAAACCAAAAATAGTTTTAATTCATATTTAAATAAACTTGAACAAGTTAAATACCATCAATGCAACCATTTACAGCAGTGTTTCCCAACCTTGGCGACTTTAAGTCTTGTGGAATTCAACTCCCAGAATTCCCCAGCCAGCACAAGGTTGAGAAACACTGATTTACAGTTAGTAATACTCCCTTCAGCTACAATTTGAGGGCAACTTTTGAAGAGGTACTTAGAGTAGCAGCAAAGGGACATTTGAGGGACATTGGCAGGCCAAGGCTTCCAGCTATCCTCCCCTTCCCCTTCCCCTTCCCCTTCCCCTTCCCCTTCCCCTTCCCCTTCCCCTTCCCCTTCCCCTTCCCCTTCCCCTTCCCCTTCCCCTTCCCCTTCCCCTTCCCCTTCTTCTTCTTCTTCTTCTTCTTCTTCTTCTTCTTCTTCTTCTTCTTCTTCTTCTTCTTCTTCTTCTTCTTCTTCTTCTTCTTCTCCTCTTTTATGTTATTATAACATAAAAGCTATTATGTTTTGCCAGAGCGTGGCTGATGTTTAACATTAGCTGGATTATGCCCCAAGTCACATTATTATATTATTACTAATACACCCCCCCCCCCCAAAAAATTGTGCTTCAGTTTATGCTGCTGAATAAAGTGGCTGGATTTAAGATACTTTTATGTGCTAGATGTGTCAAACAAAAGGGAATACAAGGCTCTCTAATGTTTTTAACTATACTTCATCCCCCATAAAAGTTTGAATAATACTTAGAATGAAACTATAAATTATATGGACAAATGCAGCTATTAACTGGAAGCCAACAAAGATGTGTGTGTGTATTTGTACAGTATATATGTTTTAAAGTAAAGTTGGATTACAGGAGTGACGAATAATCATGGAAAATTGCAATTGAGATGGGAGTAGCAGAAATCTCAGAAGGAACATAAAAAGGTATCACATGCAGACTTGACTAAAGTATAATGAACATTATCCAGAAAATTGCCATTTAATTTGGCTTTAAAATGTAAACCCTGGAGTTAGAAGGTATGGCACAGGCATAATATGATGAAAGCCAACAAAAGCCCAAACTCTCTACCATATTCCTAACTCCATACCACACAAAGCCTTGTTAAAAAGATGCTCCTTTCTATAATTATACAAATATACAAACCTTACAGCTATATGATTATTTATAGCAAATATTAATGCTGGAGTGGGACTATACAATTGTTACTTCAAACCCACACAAGTGAATCATTTCCCTCCAGGCCAACAATTTAAATAATTCCTTCACACCACTGGGGGTCACTCTAGTCTGGAATTTAAAACAGTATCACATGGTTGTTGTTTTTCTTTTCCATTATTAGGTTTTGAAGCCTTAAAAGCCAATTTCCTAATAGCATGCACCAAGAATGGACTTTCACACAAAATTTGTAGGGGGGAAATCTGTGGAAGACTCAATCATGTGTAGGAGAAAGTCTGATTCTACGATTTGGTCCAAAATATATATCTACAAAATATATACTATACTAATTTGTGAATTCATAAAGTGTAAATGAGTGGTTAGGAGAGACAGACAGACAGACATTTTGTTATAATAAATTGATTGTCAATCAATCAACTGAGTGTCATGAAAACCTTAAGGTGCTAGGCAACAGGTATCAACAAAGAGACTTTAACAGCCAAGAAAAAGGCTTTTTTCATTTATAAAATGTTGGAGATTCAAGTTGCAATATTTGCATCTTCATTTTCTACAAGTTACATGCTTTTCCCCTCGCACTTTGAGAATAGCTATACAAAAATGTTCAATTATTTAAGGGGATATCAAAAATATCCATATTCAATATTTCTACAATAGAAATATAGATGGAGACTATTGTTTGGACTGTAAATTTGCTGAGATCAAGTACTGAGATCAAATGTGAACAAAATGTGGCTCAAGAATTTTTCAAAACTCTTTGCTGCTATCCTAAGCATGCTTTTCAAAAGGCAACTGGAGTTGCTTTTTCCTTGAAGATATTTCGCTTCTCATCCAAGAAGCTTCTTCAGTTCTGATTGAATGGTGAGGAATGGAAGAATTTAAATCCTTCCATTCCCCATTCAATCAGAACTGAAAAAGCTTCTTGGATGAGAAGCAAAACATTTTCAAGGGGAAAAAACCAATCCATTCCAGTTACCTTTTGAAAAGCACCTTTGTCCTGAATGATTAAGAATCTCCATAGAAACTTCATTTAATTTCCCATGATACCTTCCAGAACAGTGATGACTAACCTTTTTGTTGTTGCGTGCCAAAAGTGCACTAATGCGCACACATAATGCAAGCCTGTGCAAACTCCTGCATACCACACACTCCCGCACATGCCCTCATGCCCCTCATGCATGCACCCCACCCCTTGTATGCGCCTCGCCTCCTGTGCATGCACGGCAGAGACCCAAAAACCAGCTGGCCAGAGAGAGGTACATGCGCATGCGCAGTGGAGCTGAGCTGGGATGATGGCTCATGTGCCCGCAGAGAGGGCTCCACGCGCCACCTGTGGCCCCCGTGCCATAGATTCACCATCACGTTTCTAGAATGACATTATTTTGGGGATGTTACAGAAAATCAAACAGCAACTTTCAGATCCCACAAAGGAAACTGATGTTATTGATCAACATTTTCAATATCACTATTTGGCAAGTAAATTAGTAGGTGGAATGTATGTTTGTGTCTGTTGCTTAAGTATAGTACAGGACGGGTGGAGAACTATGATTTATGGATTTCAAACATGCTGCTCAGGAATTCTGGGAGTTGAAGTCCACAAGTCATAAAGGGGCCATTGTTCCCCACCTCTACTATAGGAGAAGGCCCATAACACACCCTAAAAACTTTGACATTGATTATGTGGCTTGGACCTGAATTAAGTATTTTTTTATACTGAATTAACCGTTCCCTAAGGTTTCATTTTATCTATGTGAAGATTTCCATTATTGCTCAGAGATAGCTGGGAATTAGTTATTTAAAATCTATCTCTCCTTTTTTTGTCTGTAACTTTTATTTTTTCAAAAACAGCTTACATAAGATCAAAATGCAGAAAAACATCAATGGAAAATAATCAAAGCCGAGCTACCAGTCAAAATCAACAGAATAAAAGTAATTTTGGCAAGTCTGAGTAACAACTGTTATTCACTGAAAGTTTATTGGCATTTTTAAAAAAAGTTATGTAAAAAATCATTATCAAGCTAACCTGATAGACCTTCTTTAGATGGGGAACTCCTCTTAACTATTCTGCCCTTCACTGGAAAGATGTGTGGATTCAAATGTAAAATAAATAATTCCATTCCATTACACTAGATTCCCCACTATGCTGTCAGAGCTGAAGAAGCTTCTTGGATGAGAAATAAAACGTCTTCAAAAGTAAAAGAAATAAAGAAAAAGAAAAAGCAAGGAAGTCTAGTTGACTCCTGAAAACGCACATTTGGGACAACCATGACCTGGATGACTGAGAATCTCTACAGACTTGTAAAATAAATAACTTTCTTTCTGCAAACTGCTTTAGCCCTCTAACTGCAATTTACAAAACTAGCTTTAATTTAGAACCTGTCTCTCTTGAATTATCTTGAATTAGAATTTTACAAATTAAAACAAAATTATGCAGAAAGACTATTTTTGTGGACACCAGACATTTTATTCTATTACACACCAACACACCCAAATATCATGCATAGTTTTTACCTAAATAGGTAAACAAGCACACTCAGTCCTTGTTGTACTCTTCTCTTGGTTCTCCCTAATTAACTTAGTGTTTTTGTTGTTTTGAAAACCTGAGTTGACTCTATGATCACCATACCTTGGTGAGCTACAGATATCCACTGTGCACCAGTAGTGTACTTTTGGCTACAAATAGGAAATTTCTAGCTTGAATTCTGGAAAGAGAGGATGACTCAACAATTACAGAACAGAACAATAGAATTGGAAGGGACCTTGGAAGTCTTCTAGTCCAATCTCCTGCTCAAGCAGGAAACCTTTCAGGCAAATGGTTATCTACTCTCCTCTTAATACTGCCAGTGTTGGGGCACATACAACTTCTGGAGGCAAGTTGTCCCACTGATTTAATTGTTCTAACTGCCAGGAAATTTCTTTGTATTTTTAGGTTGGTTCTCTCCTTGACTAATTTCCATGCATTGCTTCCAGACTGTACTGGAAAAATGGTTTAACTAGACAGATTCAAAACAAATTTTAAAATTAAAACATCTGCTGAAATAAACTACTGTGAGATTAAAAAAATAATCGTACAATTAGATTTCCTTCCCTCATGTCACCGACTACTCCAAATACTACATTGTAGAAAAAAAATTAGATGTATTTACTTGTCAGCGTGAGTATCTATATGAGTGTAACTCTTACATTTCACAACTCCCACCTGAAATCTTAAAAAAAAAAATATTTATTTCCAGAAGGAATTAAATCCTTTTATGGCATGTCAACTACCAATTCTGGTTTATTTTGTACGTTGCTTGGCTCTCCAAAGTACTGCAGCTGTTACCGGGGGCATCATAGCTGTCTCTATGTATGGTAACTGCATCATTGGCAGATTTCACTCCACTACCGCCATTCTTTCCCACGTTTCCTGACGTCAGAATAGTACCTGCTGTGGGAACGCAATCCCAGCCACAGAATTTGGGGAGGGGGTTCTGGTCAGTTTTATGGCACTCCCTAATGTTCTCCTCCATTTGCTCCTGAGTTATTAAGTCAAGAGTTGCAGGTAAGATGGCTCAGGAATGAGAAGATAGCAAGTAGCCTCTCCCTTGAGTGTGCTCTTCTCCTTGCTCATTGTTGGGAAAGGCCACTTGTAAGCATGTGCCACAACTGAAGCGGAAGGGTCACTTTGGAACTAAATAGTAACAGATGCCAGCTGAAAGCAAACAAGGTAAAAGCTGGCTGAGTTATCTTGTAGTGTATGCTTCCTGGAAAGCTGCTAATATTGACTGGGCAGTAAAAATATTTATAACACTCATATCTGACCTTGTTTTAAAAAACAGCTAGTACTGCCTGTCTATTTGTTATGCTTAGCCTCAAATGTGTAAGAGGAAAGCTTTACAATACCAGGGTCCATCTAACAATAAGAGTAATTTATTAAACTTATATGCCACTCAATTCCCAGTAACTCTCTTGGTCCATATTTAATTTCCAAGTGACAGGGAAAAGATTAACCAACTCTTCTACTTTTCTTCCATTCATTGATCTACAGGGGGATGTTCATTGGATTGAGATCTAGATGATTGTAAGACATTAAGCTATATTGAACAATGTGAAGTTTTAGAATAATCCTCTGCTTCTACTTTTCCACCTTTCAATTGTGTCTGATTCTCAAAGACTGCATGGACAAGTAGTTTTCTTTTTCAGAAGTGGTTTGCCATTCCTCCTTTCCAAAGCTGAGATTAAATAACCAGCCCAAGCATACCCAGCTGGTTTTGTGCTCCAGGCAGAACTAGAATTCATGGCCTTCTGATTCTTCCAATATCTAAACCTATTCTTCAAAACACCTGAGGGCAGGGCAAGAAGTAAGGGATGGAAGATAATTAAAAAGAGAGGTTGTGTGTGCTCCAACACTGGAGATTTTTAAAATGAGATTAGACAGCCATTTGTCAGAATGCTATAGAGTCTCCTGCTTGAAGAGAGGTTGGACTAGAAGGCCTCCAAGGTCCCTTCCAACTCTGCTGTGTTTAAAGTAAATGGATGAGCACATCTCAACCCCCAGGGAAGACAAGAATGGAACAAAGGTGCTTGCTGGCCTCTTCCTCCAAATCTTTCATCTTTGTGTTTTAATGGAGCCAACTTTAGTTGCATGTTTATTTTGTAGAAGGGAGAAAGAGAAAGAAAATTCCCTTTCAAACAAACATATGTGCCTCACAAAATACCACATTTCTCCTTATCAAATCTCCTATGTAAATGGAAGGCAATAGAAATAACTGAAAGAAGGATAATGGAAAGTGGAATAATTTAAATTACTTACATTCATATATTCTGTAACTGTAACTTCCCCAGTAAACTGCCTGAAAACATTAGGAAATGGAGCAAACTCACTCTGGGTCTAATATTATGTCCCCCACCCTCTTTTCTCGCTGAAACACACACATCTCACACGCGTGCACAAACTTTGCATTGTGGCTGCTATACATTTTGGAAACTGAATGGTCAAAAATTGACCACAGGCAAGTTATCCCAGATAGCCACAATCAAAGTGGCTTTAAAAATAATGCAATTTATTTACTTTATTGATTAGTTTTACACCCCATCCTTATTTAATCTTGGGAGTGAAGCAATTGCTCGCTATAAATCAACAACAGTGACCTTCAGATCCATGTAATCAGAAACACATACAAGGTACATTGTTAATAACTTCTAATTCTTGTATTCAACACTGAACCAGATTTGTTAGAATGTAAGAAGACTCCCAAAGTCTGTCTACGCCAGCAAACAGATGATTTTGCAACGACCACAGGCAAAACATAAAAGCAAATACATTTTTCCCTTAGTGCAGGGGTCTCCAACCTTTGCAACTTTAAGTCTGAAGGATTTCAGCTCCCAGACTTCTCCAGCCAGCTTTGCTGGCTGGAGAACTCTGGGAGCTGAAGTCCTTCAGACTTAAAGTTGCAAAGGTTGGAGACCCCTGCCTTAGTGCATACTAACGTACGCTTGCTCTGATACTGGAGGTAATATCTATCTCTGATGACTAGTAAACTGCCTTGCCTGAATGTCCTTGAATTTAGAAAGGATTTTCCTGCTCTCTTATCTAAAAAGGGTACCAGTTACCACTTCACTGCTTTATTCCCAAAGATGTGGGAGCCGCAATGATCCATAAACATTAGCGTAGACAATTGGAATATTTTCACTCCCTTTGTGCCATCAAAGAGGATGAGATTAAAATCGAAAGAGCTGAATTCAGGAACCAGAAATCTTTGCAACGGGGCTTTGATTTAAATGCTTCTTTTGTCTAAATGAAAAAAAAAACCTCAGCATAAACTTTTGTTGAACTGCAAACATGTGCCATTCACCAGTATTTGGTGGTGTTTTTTGTTTTTTTGCAGGGTTCAAACCCTGCAGAGGAAAAAAAAATGATACAAATACATTTTCTGTCTTTTTAATGGTTCATCTTTTACAGAAAACCTGAACCACATGAGAGAAACAAAGGCCAAATATTATTCTTTAATTCTAACCAGTAGTTTGAAGACCTGACAGAGCTTATTAAATATGGGCCTCTGGAGGCAAAAGAATGTTCTCCTGTCTGACTTGGACTAGGACAGCAGCACGGTTTATAACAAGACTGCATTTCTGATGTTTACATAGCCACTGAAACAAAAAAGCACCCCACAACTTGCAAACTTGCACAACGAACTCTGTACGTACAACACCTCTAAAAAAACTGAAGTAAAACATACATACACCGAGGAGACATTCATGCATCTCAAAGCTTAATCACTCAGCTTCCTGCTAAGTTCATGACCTTGCAAACAAACAATCACCAATATTTGATTTTTTTTTTTAAATGTTTCTTGGCTGCAAAGCTAACAGTATATCAGAACTAAGATTGACATTATTATCTTTTGGAGAAAAGTTATCTTTCTTAAATGCACCATCAGGAAGAACATATAATAGTGTTATCTTTCTAGAATCCATGTGAATTGGGTAAACTATGAAGTTAATATGAAATTCCTAAATTTATTTTCCTCACAGTGAACTGGCAGTGGTAAAGAGCCACAAGTAAAGTTACAGTAGCAAATAACACAAAGGCTAATGACAGTATGTGGTTTCAAATCTTACTGGTATCATATACTTTATGTTAAAATAGATCTACATCCTATCTGAGGATTCTAGGAATTGTATTTTCAATGTATAAAGAAAGCATCAGATTAGGGACAGGCTGCATTTAGCTTTTGCAAAAAACAAAACAAAACCACCTTGCAGAGAAAAGATAGTGAAGACAGAGTGAAGAAGCATGGCCCCAGTGGACCAAATATAGTATACATTATTGACACTAAAAAAAACAGCAACTCTTGCAAGTGCAAATAACCCTTATTGCATTCAGGCAGGCTTACAAATACACTTTAAATGAAATCCAAATAATATTATTCATTAAAAAAAGATGTTTAGTTAAACTAAATGCTTTAAAATGGGAATTCAAAAGGAACAAGCGTTGGAACTATGTAAATCTAGAAATAACTAATAACTTATATAAGTTATGACTGTTACAAGTTACTTATAACAGTTATTAGGCATTTGACAAAGAATTGTATCACTATTCTATTTTGTTTTCCTACTTTGATTTTCCTTGCGGGCCTCTTTCACGTTATGGTTGCTTATTTTTCATTTGTAAACAATTGTTGAAATAAAACAATACACTACATACAGGCATTTAAATGTTTCTCCTTCAGATGCAATCCTATCACCTTTAAAAAAGGAAAACAAAACCATCAATGCACATATATTCACTGGTACCCATAGAAATGCGGTAACTGCTACTGTTTTCTTGAAAAAAATGCCCTACATGTTACTGGCATTTGCGTGGGCTAAATCTGGTTTCTGAGCATTTCCCATCTGGCCTATGAATCTAGTAACCTTTGCTTATTCCAAACTCTCTCTTCTTCAAAAATAATTAGTAATAAAAGGTTACAGTTGGAAATAGTCTGAAAAATGAGAGGAAGCTACAAGCATGAGGTGCAAAATGTGTAGCTCAGTAGCATCCCTTTAGTCTGCAGTCAGAGCCTGAGAGTACTCACTGAAACAGTATCAAATTTTAGCCATCCAGTTTGTGGAGTTACTTAGAACCTGTCATGCCTACTTTGGGAATGTGTTCCTTGACATGCTGTGTAAAGAATAGAACTAATACAAGTTTGGCACTCCTGTTATACGGCAAGACTTTAGGGATCATCCAGACCAGGGGTGTCAAACTCAGATCGGCATGGCAGCGTCACATGAAGTATCATGACTCCCCCCCCCCTTCTCTAAACCAGGCATGGGAGTGGCCAGCGCATGATGCATTCAGCCTGCCAGCTGTGCATTTGACAGCCTTGATCTAGACCAGTGTTTTTCAACCTTTTTTGTGCAAAGGCACACTTTTTTCATGAAAAAAATCACGAGGCACACCACCACCATTAGAAAATGTTAAAATTTTTTTAACTCTGTGCCTATATTGACTATATATAAAGTAATTCTCTTGAATAGGAATCAAATAAACACAAATAAATTATTTTATAATTGTTCATATTTCTGTTTACTTACTCAGTGCGAAACCTGGGCCTGTTTGGCTGAACACAAAGCTGATATTCTGGCAGGAATTTTTCCCACGGCACACCAGACAATATCTCACGGCACACTAGTGTGCCACGGCACAGTGGTTGAAAAACGCTGATCTAGACTGATCTCCTGGATGTAAGAGCTCGGCATGTGTCAAAACCAAGAAACACCTTGGCTAGGTTTAGGTGATATATCCTAAGCTCCGGATAATAAAACACAAATGCTATATTCATATATGCCCCAAAGAATAAACTATAATGTAGTGTGAATGCTGCCTCGCTTAACGTACTAAAAACATCATAACAGGCTGAAATATAAACTTCCTAATGCCATTTCAATAGTTTCTAATATCTTACACAAACTCAGCCATTACAAATCCACATTATTCTTCACTCTAAGTCAGCTGCCTCCAATCTAGTATCTTCCAGATGTTTTAAAACTACAATTTCCACCATCCACAGCTAGTTGAGCTATTGTGTCCTATATTTTACAATTAACATTGACCTTTTTTTAAAAAAATATTTTTTAAATATTTTTTTAATGGCTGATTTGGCTGGGGACACCCTTCCTAGACTTGGAAATAACTCTTTTCAGCACCAACAGATATTTGGCAGCTTTTGGCCACTGGGAATGAACAGCCACAGACTGTTGTTGTTGTTGTTGTTGTTGTTGTTGTTATTATTATTATTATTATTATTATTATTAGCTATCTTGAGCTCTCATCATGTTCTAACTTTGGGATGGTGGTGGTGGGGGTACTTCCTCCCCTCCCCTCCTCTCAACAAAGCTCCTGGTGGTGCCATTATATTGAACACTGCTGGTAACTGTGAGTTCTACCAAGTCTTTGTGCAGCTTGAAGCAAATGACATTCCGGGTAGCAAAGTAATTGGACAGCAGCTAGAACTTCACCTTTTCAACACTGGTGATGGAACAGTGTCCTCCATAAAAGTCCAGGTAACAGTTTAGTTTGGGAAGCCAAGGACAAGTCAGGTAGTATACAAAGCTGTCCAATGCTCTGTAGTATTGCCATATCTCAGGGCTGTCAAACTCACGGCCTGCAGACCAGATGTGTCACATGCTGGCCACGCCCATACCCGGCTTAGCCGGTATTTTTCAGGGGGAAAGTCCCGATACCGTGACGCTGCCATGACCAGGTTAGTTTGACATCCCTGCCATATCTCATACTTTATGTGAATTAAGTTTGCTCTAGCTAAAAGTAGGTATAGGTCTTAGTCCTTTGACCTACATTAGCTACTTATGAGATATTAAATATCCTATAATTATTCAGCCATCTGACCAGAAGATAAATGCATGCATGCAAACTGTATTTAGATAGTCCTTGACTTATGACAACAATTGAGCCCAACATTTATATTGCTAAGTGAGACTTTTGTTAAGTGAATTTGGCCCCTTTTACAACCTTTCTTGCCACAATTGTTAAGTGAATAACTACAGTTGTTAAGTTAGTAACACAATTGTTACGTGAATCTGACTTTCCCATTGACTTTGCTTGTCAGACGGTTTCAAAAGGTGACCACATGGTCCCAGGACACCATTCAGTGCCGTTGTAACTTTGAACAGCCAGGAGGATCAGAACTGTTATGAACAGAGCAGGCTGCCAGAATCCTGCCATAGGATAGCAGTCCTGAAACCAGAGGAAAAAATAATTTAATGCAACAATAAATTCATCACAAATGTACAATCGGAGAGTGCATTTTCAGAGGTTGAGAGAGATGGAGTTTGTTTTTATATACCTATTAGACAGAACAGATGGAAGATGAGCCCAAGACAGTCTCTAATTTCTAGCAAGAAAGGCAGAGGCAAAGACATAATGCAACATATTTTTTTTAAAAATGACAAAGGCCATGGGGAACCAGAACGAAAGTGTTCTCATCCCACTTTCAATTAATTTTGGGGGAAAAATCCTAGATTTTAAAAAACCTACAAAATAATTCAGTCACAACATATGCTGCTAAAAATTCAAATGGTATAAAACTACTTCTTCTGGAAATTATGAAGAAAGAGAGCAATAATCATTTCTTTCCTCTGTGCCATCCAGACAAAAGAAATCTACTGTCAAATATGTCCAATTCAGGAACAGCTGCTGTCTCAAAGCCATACATAGTTTTATAAAATGGAACAAAGAAAAAGGAAATGACAGAAGTATGATGTTTTAGACACTCCAGCCATAGAACAATATCTTTATTAGTCATTAGGGATGTCTCTGACCAGGTCCACTTTTCCTTAAAACAAAAATCCCAAACAAAACAAACTGGTCAGGAACAGTCAGGATTTTAATAATACAGTTACAGTTACAGTTTATTGGATTTGTATACCGGATGGATATTTGTATACCAGATTTGTCTCCAGATGGACTCAGGACAGTGCACAGGGAATTAAAGTACCACGACAATAACAATAAATGGAAATGTGTCCTCCTGGATTCCCGGCTGTCTATGGACGACCATGTGGCAGCCGTGGCCAGGGGGGCGTTCCATCAGGTACGCCTGATGCGCCTTACTGGACCGGGGTGCCTTACGCACAGTCACTCAAGCACTCGTCACCTCTCGACTCGACTACTGTAATGCTCTCTACATGGGGCTTCCCTTGAGGTGCACCCGAAAGCTGCAGCTAGTCCAGAACGCAGCCGCGCGGGTGATTACGGGAGCGCCTAGACACTCCCATATAACACCTATCCTGCACGAGCTGCACTGGCTTCCTGTGGTCTTTTGGGTGCACTTCAAGGTTTTAACGACCATCTTTAAAGCACTCCATGGCTCGGGGCCAAGTTATATGCGAGACTGCCTCCTGCCCCATACATCCCTCAGACCGATACGCTCCCATAGAGAGGGCCTTCTCAGGGTGCCGTTGTTGTGTCCTCGACCTGGACAATGCCGACTGGCGACACCTGGGGGAAGAGCCTTCTCTGTGGCGGGACCAGCCCTTTGGAACGACTTACCCCCTGAACTCCGCACCATCTCTGACCTCCGCCTCTTCCGCAAGTGTCTGAAGACACACCTATTCCATCTAGCCGGCCTAGCGTAACCCCCATTACTGACTCCTAGATAGTTTTAAATTTGGGTTTTTTAAATTCGGTTTTTAGCGCAGGGTCTATTAGAATAAGTTTTTTAAATTTTTATATGTTTTATATGTGTTTTAACATCCCTGTGCGCCGCCCTGGGTCCGTTTGGAGAAGGGCGGGGTATAAATTTAATAAAATAAAATAAATAAAAATAAATAAATACAACAATAAAATACGATTAAATTAGAATAACCTGTGCTAAAAATTAAACTAAAAATATTAAAATCTCAACCAATCCACTAAAAATATCCTCAAATCTAAAATCTAAATTAAAATATGGACTAAAATCTAACTCTAAACTCTAAGCTAGGCCAGGTAGGTGGAAAAAGTGCGTTTTTAATGAGCGACGAAAAAGGCGAAGGTCCGTGATGGTACGAAGTTCGGGGGGTGGGCCATTCCAGAGGTTCGGACCCGCCACAGAGATAATAATAAATATATTTAAAGTGAAATAGTCTTGACAGATTTTTTTAAAAGTATACATGGAGGTAAATTTTTGAAAAAGAACTTTCAGTGTGAAAAGTAGAATAAAATAGATGGAACTGAGTTTTCCAAGTTTTCTTTTGTTCGCTGCATAATTGAGCACTAATTAATCTGGCAGTCAAATTCAAGAGTAGATGAAGCAGTGTATGTTCCCAAAGCTTATTCATAATGGCCATCTGACTGGATGAATGTGGACAATTGTATCTTGATGTGCATTTATTCCATGTCTCTCTCATGTCAATCAAAGTATAGAAGAAAAGGATTAGATATTGGGCAGTAAAGGTTTTAATTTAAGTTCCAGCTTGTTAAAATCCTTCTACTTCAAATTAGTCATGCCATTTATATTTGATGTACCTGCCAACAAGCATCTGTAGATCTTCTAGAACTTCTTCATACATTTTGCAGCATTTAAGGCATATTTTCTACTTCATGCACATATAGTTGAGAAAAATAACACCCACGTCTCCAGGGAATATAATTGTGTAACACATTCATTTTCCACTTCCATACAGTTACGTAAAAGATTTTAGATATGATAAAAACAAACAAACAACAAAATGGATAGCAGCAACATTAAGTGACAGCAGTCTTCCCAAGTTTTCCATCTCCAGATGGAAAGTTAGCATAGACCATTCTGGGGTTTCCAGCACAATAAGGAATACCAATTTGGGCAAGGCTGTTGCATAGAAAACATAACATTAATTCTCATCCTCCCCAATAAATAGGCACAGAAATCTGCTAGGAAGAGGACATGAGTTTTGGTCTACTGTATATAACTTGGCATGACCAGCACTGGTTCTCCTGGGATTCAGTGGGAAACATCTCCTAGACCTTTCTAGATATACTAGGGCCTTCTCTGTGGTGGGCCCAACCCTCTGGAACGATCTACCTCCCGAACTCCGTGTCATCTCCGACCTCCGCCAGCGCCTAAAAACGCACTTTTTTCCTCTAGCCAGCCTGGCATGAACTACCCGATACCGAACTGACTTTTAGTTGATCAAAGTTTTAATTTGGGGCTTTTAATTATGTTTTAGCGCAGGGTTGGGTTTAATATAGTTTTAAGAGTCGTTGTATTTTTGTATATTTGTATTTTTAATTTTCCTGTGCGCCGCCCCGGGTCCCTTTGTGGGAGAAGGGTGCGGGATATAAATATGAAAAAAAAAGTACTAAAAATTTATCCTTAGACATTCAGTATCATCCATGTTATTTTTTCTTTTCACATAGTAAGTTCTTTTTCTCCTTGATAGTCTTCCTCATTATGCTTAAACCAAAATTCTGCCCATGCAAATATTTGATGATTCTCCAGTGTTTTGATTACAATGCAGTCAACACTGCTCTTTCTGTTTAACACCCACAGCAGCACCTTCCATTTATATAACCCTTTATCACAGGAGAGCATCTTAGTTGTTGTACCAGCATCATGGCTAACGTCAACACAGTTCTCAGAATAGCATTTATTAGCTAAATGAATGCCAGAGGGCCAGCAATGGAAATACACATTAATGTGTTGATGTAATCCATACTAACAGAGTGGCTATTGTTTCTGCTGGTGGCTGGCTGAGGAAGCCGGGGTGCTCCAGGTAAACTCAGGACTTCTTTGCATAAAGCCAAAGGGCTGGAAACCACTGACTTCAGGGTGAAGGAAGATATCTTGGCAAAGATCCCCCAAATAAACCACAAATCTTTTCAGAAAAGGACTAGGAACAAACCAGAAATGCTAGAGAACAAAATAAGTGATATAAGCAAACAACCTGAGTGTGAAGAACCAAGCACTAAACTGAGGGTGATGTGAGATTATAACTAAGGAGGAAATATGAAAATAAATACAAATATTACAGATTGTGAGAGGGTAGAATTTTTGAACTAAAAGGCATATTGAAATGGGTACTTGCTCTCAGAATACACATTTAAATGCATATTTCAATACATTTAAACTGCTAAGAATCACATCTTAACGTGCTATTTCATGAATTCAGATCTATGCATGGGGTTGCCCAAGAAGACCAGCCTGAAGTGAGAGGAGCATCTATTGCTCCACTTGGTGCTTCCACACTGCATTCTTTCTCCAATGGGAGCACCACTACCACTCACCCTTTGGCTGCTGTCCCACAAATCTCTCACTAATAGCTGATTATGGAAAGCAGCATGCCATAAGTACAATGAAGCAGCTGTTCTAAGTAGTAATTGGTAACAGTTGCCTACAGTAATAGTAGCGGGGCTCTGCAGTCCTACAGATTCCCCAAAGGCTTGCTTTTGGTAGAAAAAGTCAACCTAGTGCAGCAAGGTATTATACTGAGAGGTTTTCTGTCTTCGATTCAGTAATTCACCAGATGAGACAACTGCTGTAATCCCTGCTCTGTATTCTTTCAACTGCAAGAGAGATCAAATAAGGGAGTAGAATTCTAATTCCATTTATAGGGCATGAGTAGATTTCTCCATCAGTTGGGAATCAGGTGTCAACAGGACTCTCTTTCAGACGACTGTGATATAGTTGGAGAACGCAAGAAGTAGGAATATTATACACAATAAGATAGGAAGCAAAAATGAAATAGGACATATGTGTCCTTGGTTTTATCCTTCACACATCCAGGATAATAAAAGAACAAAACCTTTATTTATTTATTTATTTATTTTATTTTATTTTATTCAATTTATATCTTGCCCTTCTCCAAAAAGGACCCAGGGCGGCGCACAGGAATTTAAAAACAATATACAAAATAATACAAAACATATAATTTAAAATCTATTAAATAACGAAACATGTGCTAAAACCAATTAAAATCCCCCAATTAAAACTATCTAAAATTAGTCGCAGCAGAGGCTATATTAGGCCGGCTTGATGAAATAAGTGTGTTTTTAAACACTGGCGGAAGAGGCGGAGGTCGGTGATGGTGCGGAGTTCAGGGGGTAGGTCGTTCCACAGGGTAGGGTCCGCCACAGAGAAGGCCCTTCCCCTGGGTGTCGCCAGCCGGCATTGTCCGGCTGACGGCACCCTGAGAAGGCCCTCTCTGTGGGAGCGTATCGGTCTAAGGGATGTATGGGGCAGAAGACGATCTCGCATATAACTAGGGCCCGAGCCATGGAGCGCTTTGAAGATGGTCGTCAAGACCTTGAAGCGCACCCGAAAGACCACAGGAAGCCAGTGCAGCTCGCGCAGGATTGGTGTTATGTGGGAGCATCTAGGGGCTCCCGTAATCACCCGCGCGGCTGCGTTCTTTATTTTATTTATTTTTTATTTTTTATTTTATTAAATTTATATCCCGCCCTTCTCCTTGTTAGGACCCAGGGCGGCGCACAGGGATGTTAAAATACATACAAAATATAAAATATATGAAATTTAAAATACTTATTTTAATAAATAAACCCTGCGCTAAAACCAAATTAAAATCCCAAGTTTAAAAACTATCTAATGGTCAGTGTGGAGGTTACGCTAGGCCGGCTAGGTGAAATAGGTGTGTCTTCAGACACTTGCGGAAGAGGCGGAGGTCGGAGATGGTGCGGAGTTCAGGGGGTAAGTCGTTCCAGAGGACTGGGCCCGCCACAGAGAAGGCTCTCCCCCTGGGTGTCGCTAGTCGGCATTGTCCAGCCGACGGCACCCTGAGGAGGCCCTCTCTGTGGGAGCGTATCGGTCTAAGAGATGTATGGGACAGGAGGCGGTCTCGCATATAACTAGGCCCCGAGCCATGGAGCGCTTTAAAGATGGTCGTTAAAACCTTGAAGCGCACCCGAAAGACCACAGGAAGCCAGTGCAGCTCGCGCAGGATAGGTGTTATGTGGGAGTGTCTAGGCGCTCCCGTAATCACCCGCGCGGCTGCGTTCTGGACTAGCTGCAGCTTTCGGGTGCACCTCAAGGGAAGCCCCATGTAGAGAGCATTACAGTAGTCGAGTCGAGAGGTGACGAGTGCTTGAGTGACTGTGCGTAAGGCCCCCCGGTCCAGTAAGGGGCGCAATTGGCGCATCAGGCGAACCTGATGAAACGCCCCCCTGGCCACGGCTGCCACATGATCTTCCATAGACAGCCGGGAATCCAGGAGGACACCCAAATTGCGCGCCCTCTCCACGGGGGCCGGTGTTTCGCCCCCAATGGCCAGAGTTGGAATAATCTGGCTGAACCGAGGCGCCGGAAGCCACAGCCACTCAGTCTTGGACGGGTTGAGCCTGAGTTTGTTACCACCCATCCAGATCCGTACGGCTTCCAAGCACCGGGACATAACCTCGACGGCATCGTTGGGGTGGTCTGGGGTGGATAAGTACAACTGAGTATCATCAGCGTACAGATGATATCCCACCCCAAAACCACGGATGATCTCACCCAGCGGCTTCATATATGTGTTGAATAGGAGGGGCGAGAGGACCGACCCCTGAGGAACCCCACATATGAGGGGTCTCGAGGCCGACCTCTGCCCCCCTGTCAACACATATTGCGACCGACCAGAGAGGTAGGATGAGAACCACCGCAGAACGGTGCCTCCCAACCCCAACCCCCCCAGTCGGCGCAATAGGATACCATGGTCGATGGTATCAAAAGCCGCTGAGAGGTCTAATAGGACTAGGATAGAGGAATATCCTCTATCCCGCGCCCTCCAGAGATCATCAACCAACGCGACCAATGCCGTCTCGGTGCTGTGCCCGGGTCGGAAGCCGGACTGGCGCGGGTCTAGATAATCAACTTCCTCCAAGTGTCGCGGAAACTGTTGAGCCACCACACTCTCAACAACCTTCACTAAAAAGTGGAGGTTGGAGACGGGACGATAGTTCTCTAATAATGCTGGATCCAGGGACGGCTTCTTGAGGAGGGGCCTTACTACCGCCTCTTTCAAGACGGCAGGCAAGGACCCCTCACTCAAAGATGCGTTGACAATGCCCTGGAGCCAGCCTCGTGTCATCTCCCAGGATGCCAGTACAAGCCAGGAGGGACACGGGTCCAATAAACATGTGGTAGCCCTAAGTCTCTTTGACAACTTGTCCATATCCTCGGTGGTAACAAAATCAAACTCCTCCCAAGATGGTGTCACAAGAACAGCCTCGGCCCGCTCGACTGGGCCACTGTCGATGGAGGGTAACTCGTTCCGAATCCGAGTGATTTTCTCCTGCAGATAAATCCCAAATTCCTCTGCTCGACCCTGTAAAGGGGCTTCCCGCGGCCTCTGTTGAAGGAGGGAGCGGGTCACCCCAAACAGGGCGGCAGGGCGGTTATCTGCGGATGCAATAAGAGTGGCACAATACTCACGTTTGGCCACTCTTATCGCCACTAAGTAAGTCCTAATATGGTCTCTCACTAGTGTTCGGTCGGCTTCGGAGCGAGAAGATCTCCATCTGCTCTCTAGGCGTCTCTTGTGGCGCTTCATCCCCCTAAGCCCCTCGGTAAACCAAGGAGCCCAGGTGGTTCGTCGCCGCAAGAGAGGCCGCAAGGGCGCGACTCGGTCCAAGGCCCCCATGGCCGCACTTAACCATGCGGCCACTAGGTCCTCAGTCGAGTCGCGGGGCAAGTCCACAGGAATTGGCCCAAGCTCCCTTTGGAACCTTATCGGGTCCATCAGGAGCCTGGGGCGGAACCATATAGGAATATCCGGTTCCGCCTCCCCGCGGTGAGGTGCGGCGATCGGAAAGTCGAGCCGAAGGAGAGCGTGATCTGTCCATGACAGGGGTGTGATGACTAGATCCCCTATTCCCAGATCACTACTCCACTGTCCCGAGACGAAGATTAGATCCAGGGTGTGTCCGCCCTCGTGGGTAGGGCCTACAACTACTTGGGTCAGGTCCATGGCTGTCATGGAAGCCATGAACTCCCGAGCTGCACCAGAGGTTTCGCCTGCTGACGGCAGATTAAAGTCCCCCATGACTAACAGTCTGGGGGTCTCCACTGCCGCCTCAGCTATCACCTCTAGGAGCTCGGGCAGGGCTGTTGTTGTATAGCGAGGAGCCAGGTATACAACTAACACGCCCAACTGCCTCCCTAGGCCCCACTTCACAAGGAGGGACTCGCACCCGGTCGTCTGAGGGATCGTGGTCTCCTTTGGCTCAAGACCTTCCCTAACCATAATCGCCACCCCCCCACCCCTCCCTAGGGCCCTAGGCTGATGAAAGGCTCGGTATCCTGGTGGGCACATTTCTACGAGGGGATGTCCTCCCTCGTGGCCCAACCAGGTTTCCGTAATACCTACCAGGTCCGGGTCCCCCTCTGACACAAGGTCATGGATGAGGGGGGCTTTTTGTACCACGGACCTGGCGTTGCATAGCATCAGCCTAGGGCCCCGGGTCTGTGGTTCTTGCCCTCCTAGTCTGCGATGGGAGCATGGGAGGTCGGAGTGCGTGACCGCCTGTAGCCAGCGGCCACGGTCCTCCAACCGATGTCCATCCCATCTCCCACCGCCCCTGCCCCTCCCCAAGACCGAATTGATGGAGAATACCTCCGTGGCAACGACCCCCCCTTCCCCCTCCTCCGTTTCTCTACTTCCGCCGGCCGGCCTTATAATTTGGCGTCCCCCCACCTGACTATCCCCTCCCTCCTCCCTGAAACCCCCTAAAATCCGAATTAAAAAATTACAAAGAAACCCCCTGTACTAACTGTAGCTTTCGAGTGCACCTCAAGGGAAGCCCCATGTAGAGAGCATTGCAGTAGTCCAGTCGGGATGTCACGAGGGCCTGAGTGACTGTGCGAAGGGCCGCCCGGTTCAGTATGGGGCGCAATTGGTGCATCAGGCGCCTTAAGTATTTACTGTCATTTTCCAAAAAAATTCTGGGAGGCCAAATGTGACATGACTTATTAAATACAGTTGTACTGGAGCAACAGATTGGTTTAGGACTATGACATCAGGCAAGGGATTTAAGACTTTCTCAAGTAAAATGACATTCAAACCTCTCAAAGGTATTGAAATCTCTGAAAATGAGGGAGTCATTTTAATTAGGAAAACATAGAGCCAATATATCCAACTTTCTATAATCTCTGCATTTTGCTGGCCTGAATTATAAGATGTATTAGTATCTTATCTATTTTCATTTACTTTATTTTGGAGGTCAACTACATGAGTGATCTCCTGAAAAGGATTACTAGCAGAACAGAATATACTATTGAGTTCCAGCTGGTACAACAAGCAAGTAAGCACTAAAGGTTGGTGAAGAAGGCTCCTAAATATGTGTCTCTATTTGGTGGTGGAGTTCAGTTTGGATAATGGTCTTTGAACTAGGACAATTCTCCTCTAAGATCTTTCCCCCTCAAAAGCCCATTTCCAAAATGGGGATCTGTGGAAAAAAGGGGCTATTGAAATATATGACTGACATGTATATTTTGTTATCTTTTTTCTGGATCTGCCCTAAGAATCCAACTGGCTGATTCATTGTGTTTGATCAAGTTCCCAATTTAAATGTCTGATAATGCACTTTAAAATCACCTATTGATAATTACTGATTTTGCACAGCCTTTCCCAACAATGTGCTTTGCAAATGTATCAAATTTCAGTTTCTGGAGGCATTGATCCCCGAACCAACATGGGGATTGAAGCCAAATGCATTCTAGAAACTAACTGGCTGGGAATGGCCGATCTTGCAAATTAGCACAATGAGAATGAAAACCCTATGTTAAAAAATAGACCATAGCAGATTTCTAATTTTACAGATTATGACAGGGCAAAAATATGGAAGGCTTTTTGACATGTGTTACCAATGAATTTATGGACTACAAATAAATGAATCTTTTTCCAACAGCAGCCACAGCATGATTGACTTTTGTCTCAACATACGTCCTCACAAAAATCATTATAATGATGGGATTCCCAGTTATAACTTAATGAACTCTCATCTCTTAATTGGCAAATTCTATTCACTGGCTGTAATAATGCTGACAACCATTACAACATTTTCTTGCATGAAATCAAAAGAACCATTAAACGTTATGTACCACTAATAACCCCAAAACCAGAAAAAACAAATTACCAATAACAAGGAAGCTACAATCCAGAAACAAATCTATTTGGCAAAAAAAAACAAAAAGAAAAAACCAACCCTAACTACCTAGCTAACTTTAAAATCTGCCACAAAACTTATGCCATCAAATAAAGACTGAATGCACCAGGGGTGAGTTGCTGCCAGTTCGGCGTGCAAAAGTTTTTGAAAATGAATTACATTTGCAACTGATATTGAAAGCAACTGTGTTCTCTTCGTTGATGATGTAAAACTATTAAACACCACCAACAATGCTACCACCCTTCAAAAAGACCGTGACTACATGTCAGATTGGTCGGACAAGTGGCAACTTCAAATCTCAACCAACAAATGTCTTACACATTGGCAAAAAATAAATAAATCAGAACATAAAATACAAGCTAGATGGACATGATCTTTTCGACGACCCGCACTCTGTCGAGGACCTTGGAGTACTCATTTCTAAATATTTAAGTGCCAGAACCCACTGTAACAACATTGCCAAAAAGGCATTAAGAGATGTTAACCTAATCTTGCATAGCTTCTTCTCTGGTAATATTGTACTACTAACTAGAGCATACAAAACATTTGCTAGACCAATTCTCGAATACAGATCTGTCTGGAACCCACACTGCATATCAGACATTAATACAATTGAGAGAGTCCAGAGATATTTCATGAGAAAAGTCCTCCATTCCTCTACCTGCAATAAAATACCTTATGCCACCAGACTTGAAATTTTGGGCTTAGACAATGTAGAACTATACCACCTTCAGTCTGACCTAAGCGTAGTACGTAAAATCTTCTACCTGTCAATGATTACTTCAGTTTCAACCACAACAATACACAAGCAAACAACAGATTAAAACTTAAGGTAAATCGTTCCAAACTCGATTGCAGAAAATACGACTTCAGCAACATAGTGGTCAATGCCTGGATTGCACTACCTTCCCCTAACCCCCAAAACTTTAACCTTAGACTGTCTACTATTACCTCACCCCAATCCTAAGAGGCCTGTAAGAGGTGAGCATAAGCGCACCAATGTGTCTACCATCCCTGTCCTAATGTCCCTTTTTATTCGTATCCTTTTTATGTATTCAAAATCATGTTTATACTTTTATCTGTTATCTTATATATCTCTATGCTTAATAATAATAATAATAATAATAATTTAATTTATAACCCGCTCTCTCTCCCCGAAGGGTCTCGAGGCGGGGCACAGGGAAATTAAAAATGCATATAAAATCATAAACAATACAATATTAAAAAGAATTAAATTAAACCCTGCGCTAAAATCCCATGTTAAAACTAAAACAAACCCCTAAAAACCCCTAGAAACAGTTAAGTTATCCCAAACCGGCCAAGCAAAAGAAATGTGTTTTTAATTTTTGACGGAAGGAGCGGAGGTCCGTAGTTGTTCTAATATCGGGGGGAAGGTCGTTCCAGAGGGTCGGGCCTGCCACAGAGAAGGCCCTTCCCCTGGGCATCGCCTGCTGGCACAGCCTAGTGCAGTGCTTCTCAAATAGTGGGGCGGGCCCCCCAGGGGGGGCACGAGGCTCCGTAAAGGGGGGCGCGTTTGACCTCGGCAAAGGATTTAATTTTTTTAAAATTTCTAATGCACTTTAAATCTTTTCTGCTACAGTTAATAAAGCTATACTTTGTTGTAAATTGATCCACATTTCTTTCTTTTTTTATTCTCTTATACGTTAATAAGGATACAGTGTTATGCAGAGGTGTACTTATAACAATTTTATAGACAAATGATACTATTTACAGTCACGCGGGGGGCGCGAAATGCTTTCTTCTTCCTAGGGGGGGCATGACAGAAAATAATTGAGAAGCACTGGCCTAGTGGATGGCACCAGGAGAAGTCCCTCTCTGTGGGAGCGAATTGGCCGCAGGGATGTATGGGGCAAAACAAAACAAACAAACAAACAAACAAGAAATGAAAGAGCCCAATATAAAACTGCCAGCCATGCCTCAATGGAGCTGAGCTTCATACTAACAGAGAGAGTTTGGTTTTCCCCCATGCTAAAATACTTTTGTAGTGGTTGTGAAGAAATCATATAGTTCGTTTGAAGTTCAGGTTGTTCCGTTTCCCATAATGTAAGCATTGAACCTATGTATGCAATCTTCTTCTCACTAATGTAAAATGAACTTGCTTAATCTAAAAAAGGAACTGACTCTTTCATTTTTTAAACCTTTTTATACATTAATAATACAATACAATAATAATACAATAGCAGAGTTGGAAGGGACCTTGTAGATCTTCTAGTCCAACCCTCTGCGTGGGCAGGAACCTTATATCATTTCAGACAAATGGCTATCTAACATCTTTTTAAAGGCTTCCAGGGTTGGGGCATTCACAACTTCTGGAGGCAAGCTGTTCCAGAGGTTAATTGTTCTAACTGTCAGGAAATTTCTCCTTAGTTCTAAGTTGCTTCTCTCCTTGATTAGTTTCCATCCATTGCTTCTTGTCCTGCCCCCAGGTGCCTTGGAGAATAGTTTGGCTCCCTCTTCTTTGTGGCACCCTCTGAGATATCGGAACACTGCTATCATGTCTCCCCTGGTCCTTCTCTTCATCAAACTAAACATACCCAGCTCCTGCAACCGTTCCTCATATGTTTTAGTCTCCAGTTCCCTAATCATCTTGGTTGCTCTTCTCTGCACTCTTTCCAGAGTCTCCACGTCTTTTCTACATCATGGGCTTTCAGATCAGATGCAGGCAATCCAAAAAAAAGCTGGTTGATTTATAAAATACATCATAAATTTGCTTAAAGAATAATCCATTTTCTAAGAATAACTGATGGATTTTTTCCCCTCTGTATTGATGAGTGTCTAGTTGACCTAGGTATGAATATGAGAGAGTCAGCTGCAACAGCTTTTGAAAAGTTGGAGCTTCATCAGAATGGATTCTATGCTCTGCTATGAATTCCTACAGCATCTGATATTTGAAATTGCCCGTTTTAAGACTGTACAAACCATGCTTGCAAAACATACAAGCATGGATGAAGATTTTAAGATTTTGAAATGTGAATGTTGCTTCCAAAGCTGAATCAGTCTGTTTCTATCTGTGTGTACAAGTACAACTGCTTCACTTTGCATGTAGTCTCACAGTGGCAACCAAGATTTTTTCAAAAAATTATATGAAGATATTTACGGAGAGAATAAGTTTTCAGAAAACTTTTGGTAGATATTTTTCAACAAAATTGTATAGAATTCTATAGAATTGTTTCCCAGAAGTGACACAGGGATAATTGGTTTTTGTGACATTGATGCAGTTTTTAGTGCAGATGCCACAACAACAAAAATGGACTCAATTGACAATCTTGCAAGATTGAGTTTCTTCTTGAAATCTGGTTATATTTTAACATTCTTGCTAAAAGTCTTGTAAGAATTTGAGTGGGTAGCAACAGCACTTAGACTTACGTACAGTTTCACCATGCTTTACAGCCCTCTCTAAGAGGTTTACAGAGTCAGCATATTGCCCCCAACAATCTGGGTCCTCATTTTACCCACCTCAGAAAGATGGAAGGCTGAGTCAACCTTGAGCCTGATGAGATTTGAACTGCCAAACGTCTGGCAGCCAGGAGTAAAATTCTAACCACTGGTAAAATTCTAACCATTGCGCCATAAGGAATAATGTCAAAAGCCTTTGATAACATTAATACCCAAAACAAATGGAAAAAATTAAAAAATATCAGGATTTGTTGAAAAAGTTATAATACTAAGAGTAATTGCAGGCTTTGGAATGATACCAAAGTGTTATACCAAATATGGAAAGTGCATGGACTTTAAATGGACTTGACTTCCTACATATGTACTATAATAATAATAATAATAAATTGAGATTTATTAACCGCACCCTCTCCCCACAGGGACCCGGGGCGGTGCACAGGCATAATTAAAAACAATACACAATAATACAAACATTACTTAAAATAGAATTAAATAAAATTACCCGTGCTAAAAATATAAAATTAAAAACCCATTAAAATATTTATAGTTAAAAGACAGAGAGAACTATTCAAGGCCGGCCAGTCGAAAGAGATGGGTCTTCAATTTTACACGGAAGGAGCGGAGGTCGGTGGTCGTTCTAATATCAGGGGGAAGGTCGTTCCAGAGGGCCGGGCCCGCCACAGAGAGCGCCCTTCCCCTGGGCGTCGCCCGCTGACAAAGTCTAGTGGACGGCACCCGGAGAAGCCCCTCTCTGTGGGAGCGAATCGGTCGTGAGGATGTGTGGGGCAGGATCCGATCTCGCAGATAGCTAGGTCCCGAGCCATGGAGCGCTTTGAAGATGATAACTAACACCTTGAAGCGTACCCGGAAGACGACAGGTAGCCAGTGCAGCTCGCGCAAGAGCGGTGTTACGTGGGCAAACCTAGAGGTGCCCATAATTGCTCGCGCGGCCGCATTCTGAACTAACTGAAGCCTCCGGGTGCACCTCAAGGGGAGCCCCATGTAGAGAGAGTTACAATAGTCCAGTCGGGATGTCACGAGGGCATGAGTGACTGTGCGAAGGGCGTCCCGATCCAATAGGGGGCGCAATTGGCGAACCAGGCGAACCTGGTAAAACGCCCTCCTGGCCACGGCTGTCACTTGCTCTTCCATAGACAGCCGGGTATCCAGGAGGACACCCAAATTGCGCGCCCCATCCACTATGGCAATTACTCCAGGTTAGAACACCAATAATTGGAAAATGTCTATCTAAATATCACAATATTTGATGGATAAACAGATCATAATAACAACAGATGACAATCTAATGATTTGCATGAAGGAAACTTTTGGGAATCACTGAGATAAATCAACATAAATAAGTAGAGCAATATAAAACTCTATTATATTCTGTAAATAGAATATAATAAAACAAGATATTATCGGAAGCCACTTCCGAAAATAACACTTCACTGCTTGTGACCTACCAAGTTTAATGTACTTTGCCAGCAACATATCACACCACACTGTTGTTTTATTTCAAATAAGGTGAAAGTCAAGAGGTTTTTCAAGTTCCTGTCGGAGTGCCATACTTGGATTGTAGGTGGCAAATTGTGAAAGCTTCTTCTAGAAGTACTGTTAAATACAATTCACAGATATATGTGAATTGTATGTAACAGTAGCTGATTTCCATTATGTAGATGTTCATGGAAACTATTTTGAATATAGATGTACTTTGACATTGTTTTGAATATTTAAAAATCAGAGGAGAAAACCCTTCACAACCCCAGCCTAATTCACTGTAGCTTTTTGAGAACAGAACAAGACCATCTATTCTTAAATACCATTAATTTAAAACAACAATACCAATGTGGAGGTGGGCCATTTCCCCAAGAACATTGCCTGTGTGTGATATTCCAACCATTGTGGTTTAGCGTTTCCATGGCAACAGCAGCTGGATGAGAAATCAATTTTCAAAGCAATTCTTAAATAAAACAAGTTGCAAACTGCAGACTGTATGCCTACAAAGAGAAGCGAAATCAAACCTATGGCAATGAAGGGGAAATTGATAAAAGAGCACATTTTTATCTGGATGCAATGCAATGTCCTGTGAATGCACTGATTGCAATGCAGATGACCTTAGTCAGAAGCAAAGCTGGTGAAAGCCTTGGTAGGGGACATACCCCATTGAATCCAACAAGAACCACTTCTGCATAATATCTTTAGGATTGTTCTTTAAGCCTCTGAAACCAACTGAATAAATTAGGGTCAAACTAGCTTAGCACAGGGCTAGGTAGCAGCCTATAGACATATAATTGCCCCAAAATGCTTTATAGCACTCTCTGGGCAAATTACAACATCAGCATTTTTCCCCAATATGAGTCGTCATTGTACCGACTTCGGAAGGATGGAAGGCTGAGTCAACCTTGAGCTGGTTAGGATCGAACTCCTGGCAGTGGAATGCAGAGTTGGCCTGCAAGATTGGCATTCTAACCCACTGCACCACCACAGCTTTTGATTTGATTTGATTTGATTTATTTGGATTTATATAACTGCACCCTCTCCCCAAAGGGACCCGGGGCGGTGCACAGGAAGTTAAAAAACACAACAGTATCACAATATAAATAGTTAAAATCAAATTAAATAAATTATCCCTGTGCTAAAATTTAAAGGTTAAAACATAATCCCATACAAACCCAATTAAAACAATTTATTATACAGACTGTAGGCTAGGTAAATAACGTAGGCCAAGCCGGCCTGATGAAACGGGAGTGTCTTTAATTTCTGGCGGAAGGTGCGGAGGTCCGTGGTTGTTCTGAGGTCGGGAGGTAGGTCGTTCCAGAGGGTTGGGCCCACCACAGAGAAGGCCCTTCCCCTGGGCGTCGCCCGCTGACATTGCCTAGTGGACGGCACCCGGAGAAGTCCCTCTCTGTGGTAGCGGATCGGCCGCAGGGATGTATGAGGTAGGATGCGGTCTCGCAGATAGCTAGGTCCCGTGCCATGGAGCGCTCTAAAGATGGTAATCAACACCTTGAAGCGCACCCGAAAGACCACAGGTAACCAGTGCAGCTCGCGCAGGAGCGGTGTTACATGGTAATACCTAGACGTTCCAAAGATCGCCCGCGCGGCCGCATTCTGGACCAACTGTAGCCTTCGGGTGCACCCCAAGGGGAGCCCCATGTAGAGAGCATTGCAGTAGTCCAGCCGGGATGTCACAAGCGTGTGAGTGACTGTGCGAAGGGCGTCCCAGTCCAATAACTGTCACACCAGGCGTACCTGGTGGAAAGCCCCCCTGGCCACGGCCGTCACATGATCTTGCATAGACAGTCGGGTATCCAGGAGGACGCCTAGGTTGCGTGCCCGGTCCACAGGGGCCAGATGTTCGCCCCCTATGGCCAGTGATGGAATCAACTGGTTGTACCGGGGTGCCGGAAACCACAGTCACTCAGTCTTGGATGGGTTGAGTTTGAGTCTGTTGTCTCCCATCCAGATCCGTACGGTTTCCAGACATCGGGACATCACTTCAATGGCATCGTTGGGGTGGTTTGGGGTAGAAAAGTACAGCTGCGTGTCATCAGCGTAGATGTGGTACTCTACCCCAAAACCACAGATGATCTCACCCAGCGGCTTCATGTATGTGTTGAACAGGAGCGGCAAGAGGACCGACCCCTGAGGCACCCCACAAGTGAGGGGTCTAGAGGTCGACCTCTGCCCTCCTGCCAACACAAATTGCGAACGGCCAGAGAGGTAGGAGGAGAACCACCATAAAACGGTGCCCCTCACCCCCAGCCCCTCCAGCCGATGCAATAGGATACCATGGTCGATGGTATCAAAAGCCGCCGAGAGATCTAACAAGACCAGGATGGAGGAACAACCCCCATCTCTCGCCCTCCAGAGATCATCCACCAACACGACCAATGCCGTCTCTGTGCTGTGCCTGGGCCGGAAGCCGGACTGGCGCGGGTCCAGATAATCAACTTCCTCCAGGTGACGGGGAAACTGTTGTGCCACCACACTCTCAACAACCTTCGCTAGAAAGTGAAGGTTGGAGACTGGATGATAGTTTTCCAATAAAGCTGGGTCCAGGGAAGGCTTCTTGAGGAGGGGTCTCACCATCGCCTCTTTAAGGGAGGCCAGTAAGAACCCCTCACTCAGAGAAGCGTTGACTAACTCCTGGAGCCAGCCTCATGTAACCTCCCAGGATGCCAGTACAAGCCAGGAGGGACACGGGTCCAATAAACATGTGGTGGCTCTCAGTCACCCACGTAACCTGTCCATATCTTCGGAGACAACAGAGTCAAACTCCTCCCACAATGGTATCTCAAGACCGGCTTCCGACAATCCCTCTAGACCACTCTCGGTGGAAATCAGCTCGCTCCGGATCTGAGCGATTTTATCCTGCAGATAAACGCAGAATTCCTCTGCTCGACCCTGCAGAGGGGCTTCCCGCGGCCTCTGTTGAAGGAGGAAGTGGGTCACCCCAATCAGGGCGGCAGGGCGGTTCTCTGCGGATGCGATAAGAGTGGCACAATGATGACGCTTGGCTACTCTCATCGCCACAAGGTAAGTCCTCAAATGGGCTCTCACCTGTGTTCGGTTAGATTCAGACCGTGTGGATCTCCATCTCCTCTCTAGGCGTCTCTTGTGGCGTTTCATCACCCTCAGCTCCTCGGTAAACTAAGGAGCCCGGGTGGCTCTCCGCCGCAAGAGAGACCTGATCCAAGGCCCCAGTGGCTGCAGTATTCCATGCAGCCACTAGATCCTCCATCGGGGCGCGGGTCAGGGTCACAGTTAATGGCCCAAGCTCCATCTGGAACTTCTCTGGGTCCATCAGGCGCCTGGGGCCGAACCATCTCGGAATATCCAGTTCCGCCTCCCCGCGGTGGGGTGTAGCGGTTAGAAAGTCGAGCCAGAGAAGTGAGTGATCTGACCATGACAGGGGTATGATGGCTAGTTCCCCTACATCAAGATCACTTTTCTACTGGCCTGAGACAAAGATCAAATCCAGCGGGTGTCCTCCCTCGTGTGTGGGACCCTCAATTACCTGGGTCAGGTCCATGGCCGTCATGGAGGCCATGAACTCCCAGGCTACCTCGGTTGATTTGCCGAGTGATGGCAGGTTAAAGTCCCCCAAGACTACAAGTCTGGGGGTCTCAACCGCCACCTTGGCTATCACCTCGAGGAGCTCGGGCAGGGCTGCTGATATGTAGCGGGGAGCCAGGTACACAAGCAGCAAGCCCAACTACCTCCCAGGGCCCCATCTCACGTAGAGGGACTCACAGCTGGTGGTCTGTGGCACAGTGGTCTCTCTTGACTCCAGACCTTCCCTAATAACAACCGCCACACCCCCACCCCTGCCTAGGGCCCATGGTTGATGAAATGCACGGTATCCTGGTGGGCACATTTCCACGAGGGGTAAACCCCCCCGTGGCCCAACCAGGTTTCCATAATCCCTACCATGTCCGGGTCCCCCTCTGACACAAGGTCGTTAATTGCACCTCTTACTTGACCGGGACGCCCTTCGCACAGTCACTCAAGCACTCGTGACTTCCCATCTGGACTACTGTAACGCTCTCTACATGGGGCTCCCCTTGAGATGCACTCGAAAGTTGCATTTATTCCAGAATGCGGCCGCGTCAGTAATCATGGGAGCCGCTCGGCAATCCCATATAACACCTCTCCTGTGCGAGCTGCACTGGCTACCTGTGACCTTTCGGGTGCGTTACAAGGTATTGATGACCATCTTCAAGGTGCTCCATGGCACGGGGCCTAGTTTACCTGCGAGACCGTCTGCTGCCCCATACATCCCTACGTCCGATTCGCTCCCACAGAGAGGGTCTTCTCCAGGTGCCGTCGGCAGGGCAATGCCGGTTGGCGATGCCCAGGGGAAGGGCCTTCTCTGTGGTGGGTCCAGCCCTCTGGAATGATTTACCTCCCGAACTCCGTGTCATCTCTGACCTCCGCCTGTTCCGCCAGCACCTAAAAACGCACTTTTTTCATCTAGCCGGCCTGGCATGAACTACCCGACACCGAATTGACTTTTAGTTGATCAAAGTTTTAATTTGGGGGTTTTAATTATGTTTTAGCACAGGGTTGGGTTTAATATAGTTTTAAGAGTCTTTGTATTTTGTATATTTGTATATTTGTATTTTTAATCTTCCTGTGCGCCGTCCCGGGTCCCTTTGTGGGAGATGGGCGCGGGATCTAAATATGAAAAATAATAATAAATAATAATAAATAATCCAATATCAATCAGCATCCATAATGGAAACAGGGATGGAATGTATGGAAGGTGTTTCCTGCGGCTTGAAGACCAATGCTGCATATCTACAGTGCCACCAGAGTAGTATAAGCCCATCTTATTTATTTATTTATTTATTATTTTATTTAATTACATTTATATACCGCCCTAGCTCCCTTGCGGGACTCAGGGCGGTGAACAGGCGATAATAAAAACCACAATATCAATAATCCAATAAATATGCTAAAAGTTCTAAAACCAAATTAAACAGTGGGCCTGCTCTAAAATACCATTATAAAACCCTAATAAAACAAATTAAAACTACGCCAGGCTGGTCGCATGAAACAGATGGGTTTTCAGGTCTCGGCGAAAAAGGCGCAGGTCCGTGATTGTACGTAGGTCAGGGGGTAGGTCATTCCAGAGGGCGAGAGCTGCCACAGAGAAGGCTCTCCCCCTAGGGGTCGCCAGCCGGCATTGACTGGCCGACGGCACCCTGAGGAGGCCCTCTCTGTGGGAGCGGACTGGTCGGAGGGAGGTATGTGGTAGGTTGTTACTAACACCTTGAAGCGCATCCGGAAGGCCACAGGCAGCCAGTGCAGCTCGTGCAGGAGAGGTGTTACATGGGAGCATCTAGAGGCCCCCAGAATCCCCCGCGCAGCCACATTCTGAACTAGCTGGAGCCTCCGGGTGCACCTCAAGGGGAGCCCCATGTAGAGAGGGTTGCAATAGTCCAGGCGGGAAACAACGAGGGCTTGAGTGACCGTGTGTAGAGCGTCACGATCCAGAAAGGGATTCCTGACTTTAGTGTTCCTTGCTTTCTTTCTGAAGAAAGTCTGAATTCTAAGAAAAAACTCTAGTAAGCATATTCCCACTGTTCTTCAAGCCACACATGAACAATACAAAATAAAACAATGCTCCAGGTAAGTTAGGGGACATGATCAAAGCCTAGATGTCTAACATTAAGCCACTTATTGGTTTGCACTGCACTGCCATGTCAAAATATAGCCTACTGCCCTCTCCAGTAGTTGGGGAAAAATACACAGCTAAGGATTGGCTGACACAATAGAATAAACAGAAAGTGCTCACTATTTAAAGACTCCTTATCTAGTCTAATACAGAAGCATTTTGTAACATGCTAGGATAATTGGAAGGCATAAAATAACCAGACTAGTTGTTTCAATTCTCAGTAACATGAAGAAAACTTTCTACCAAATACACAAATGAGCAAGATAGAAAACAACTTTCTTGCTTAATACAATTAAGTTTAATATTTTTAAGTCTGTTTCTTTGGATATATATAGAGTGTGGTCTCACCCAAGGCAGTATATAGATCTTTATACTATTCCTTTGTTGATGCAGCCTCTGATCGCATTCTTTTTTTGGCAGTTGAGGTGAGTCTAACCTCGGTGGAACAATGTGGATTAATTTGGAAATGCTAAATTAAAAGCATCAGAACATGGTTCAACTTTCAAGACAATTCTCTACTGACTGGACTTAAGAATCTTCTTTGATCCTCAAGAGATGTTTCATATACTCAAATAAGGAAAGAGAGAAGAAACACAGTGTTTTTTCCCCCAGTTATAATGTTAAAAATGACCACATATCCAAGAAACTTTGAAAGGCCAGACTGATCCAACAAATCACCCTGGCTCCTTGTTAGGAGAAGGGCGGGGTATAAATTTGAAAAAATAAATAAATAAATAAAAATATATCAAACAACATGGCCAATAAGCCATTAAAAAAAGCAGAGCAGCAAAAATATCAAAATCATTTAAACATTTTTTTTAAAAAAACTGTCTCTTTGTCTCTGTCTCTCTCTCTCTCTCTCTCTCTCTCACACACACACCAGTGGTGGGTTGCTCCTGGTTCGGCCTGGTTCAGCCGAATCTGTAGTAATGGCGGTGGGAGGCTCCGCCCGAACCAGTAGTAAAGAAATTGGCAAACCACCTCTCTCTCTCTCTCTCTCTCTCTCTCTCTCTCTCTCTCTCTCTCTCTCTCTCTCTCTCTCTCTCTCTCTCTCTCTCTCTCTCTCTCTCTCTCTCTCTCTCTCTCTCTCTCACACACACACACACACACACACACAGGATCAATAAACTGTACAAAAGCCAGAATGCTCTTCACCATAAAGGAGGCATTACAACCTGACACAATCCTGTCTATAGTACCAGTTCTTCAAATTTCAAATGCTTGGAGAAAAGCCTTTTGGGAATGGAGGAATATATACAACAGATAGAAAGAAGCAATTTTTCACACTATTGCTGTATTTACCACTTAAATATAAAAGAAATTAATTTTTTGTCAAGTGTCAGCTATTCATATACTTCTGCCTCACATAATACTGCCTTTCAAAATTATTTACTTAAAATTCTGATGTCTGATGTCGATGTGCATCACGGGACAAAACCTTTTCAGTCAAGGTACCACAAATCGGAACTTAAAGAATTCATCAAAATCCACAATGAATAACTCCTGTGGGACTTGAAAATTGGCAATTTTATGACATTTTATAACAAAACATTTCCTGATATTTGACTGTGGTATACAGTTCAACATGGGCTACTTTCAAGTTAAATGCATCTCCAAATATCTCCCTGAATTTGATGAACTTTTCAAGTACTTTAGAAGCTCTTCCATTGTCAATGGACTTGAGGAATCTGGTAAAGAATATCTGCAGGCAAAGGAATGGCAAAACTTGGGGGCAGAGCATGAAGGGGGAATTCGCCTAGAATCAATACATAGTCATTTGATATTATATGTATGTGTTGTGGTTTTTACTTTTTCTGTGCACCGCCCTGAGTCCTACCATGGAGAATAGGGCGGTATATAAATTTGAATTAAAAACAAACAAGTAAACCAAATCCAACCCATTTTGAGTGCTATTGGCCCTTATCTAACTCTATGCAGGGGTTCATCTTTAGTTGAGGAGATTCTTGTGCATAGGCTTTAGTAATACCTCAGTTTCATTGAACCTTTGCATGTGGAGCTGGTCTTTTGCCACCTGAAAATATCCCTGAAATGATGATCCAGTGGGAAAGGGGTGGTCTAGTAGTTCCTGTATATAAAACGAATGTGTTTTGATACCTTTTACTTTTTCCTGTTTCCATTGCAAGCTCTTTTTGCCAATCCTGCTGATTATTCATAGCATAGTAATGGTTCAACAAGGAGGTGGGGGGAAATACATTGTCTTTGCATTTGATGCAGAGCAATTAACAAAAATAGATTCCTGCTCAAATTTTATGCCATATTATTCCGCATATTTTCCCTTCCCATCCCTTAAGAATAAAGCTTATTCTTATGTTGCTTTCCAACAACTATCTCCTGTGTTGATCCTCTGGTGAAGACTGGGCCTGAGGAAGAGACACATATGGTGATATATTAATGAGAAGGTCTTTCCAAAGAGAGAAAGAGAAATTGAGAAAAAGAGAGAGAGAGAGAGAGAGAGAGAGAGAGAGAGAGAGAGAGAGAGAGAGAGAGAGAGAGAGAGAGAGAGAGAGAGAAGGCAGTAGCTAAGCAGAAATTTCAAACGCTTGGGAGGTGGGAAGGCTGTTAGGAGGCAGAGTGCAAAAGGAAGGAAGGCTGCTTGAAGAAACAGCTTTTTAATAATTTTTGTGCTGAATTAATTAACAAAGGATACACACACACATCCGCCAGCAGTGTTAATAACCTAACTTCAAACACAGTAATGCAATCAAAATTTAAAAAGGAGTAAAAAAGGGAAAAGAATGCCAAATTATGTTGCAACTTATGAAAAACTCCTACAACTTTAAAAATATTGCTTGAAAACCTCCTTGTCAGAATTTTTTTTAAATTCAAATATTGAGAAACGTATTATCAATAATTGGCCACTGAAAATTAGATGTAGATTTCTCCTTCCAGTGTTATATAAGGATGATTTAAGGCAGTATGTTTCAAATGTGACAGTATTAAGATATAGCCCTTCAACTCCATGCCATGATGCTTTAAACCAAAACAGATGCCTGGAAAAAAAATCACAGTTCTTGATATCTTGAAAATATCAAGTAATGGGATATATCTATGAAGAACATTTTCATTTTGAATGCTCTGCAATTATTCATGTTCATTTTAATAGTCCTGCATGGTGTCGTATTGTTGTGGCCTCAAATTTCACAATACTATGACACCATGCTTACGAATTATTGCTTTGAGCTACAGTATACCTCCAACAGATCATAACCAAAGTTTATGAAACATTCTTCATTTCCAATAGATATAAAACAATTTTAACTTTATTCTAAGATAATAGAAACTAATTTTATGGTATTTAAACTAGTCTTTCATTGTTTACCATGAAAAAGATATAACTGCACCTAAATTCATTAACTTTCCATAGAAACAGTTGCTAGTTTAAAAGCTAGAAGCAATGTAGCATTTGGATGATATAAATGTATTAATAAATGTTTAAGCTAATTTTACATTCAATAAGCAGCCCAATATAAACCAAGTTAAGGTTCTAAATTGTTGTAAAGAATTTAAAGTCGTTTCTTAAACTAAGCTGATCTGAAATCATGTCAAGAGACGTTTACAAAAAATCAAATCAAAGATCTAGTTGCCATTTTTACACTAGAGTAATACCATAACATAATTCCACCAAAAAAAAAAGATACACCTGGAAATTTTGGTAGTTAAACTCACCTGTCTCAATTGGTATAATGAAAATAAATAAATAAATGCATTTTTCAATTATGAAAAATAGCTAAATGCCTTGGGAAGCAAGGAATCTTTCAAAAAAGCATGAATTTGCTTTAAAGGAAAATTGCTTACTTCTCAGTAGCAGAAAATGCACTTAAAAGTATAAAGGACATTGAGAGCAACAATGGCTAGAGATGCAAGGACATAAAATATTTTTGCCCCTTTCCCTCCTTCATTCAAAAGGTTGCATTTGATGTGACCATTTACTTTTGTTTGTCTTCCAAAAATCAATGCAAAATCGCTTTACTTCTTATATGCAAAATATGCTGCCACATTTTCATAGTACAACCTTGGAAACTCAGGAAAGGCCCCTGGATTGCTGGTTTAATCACTTTTTCTTCCATGACAAAGAAAAGTTCTAATTTTTCTTATCTTCTCCAGAAAAGTCCTTTGCATTTTTTTAAATTCACTGTTTACCTTTTCTCCAAGTCTTTATGGGGATTGTAAACAATTTCTGCTTGTTTGTGAATAGGGATAAGCAACGATTAAGTTGGAATATATAATTTTATGTCTAAGGTGGAATAGAAATAGGCCATTGAGGTATTAGTAACAGACTTCAATATTCCTGGTCATGGACCATAAAGTTCCAATCTATTTCAAAAATATGTAATTTGTATGGAAAAGATACCACGCCTTCCTGACATTTCAAGAGTCTTAATATCTGGCTTTGCCAGACAGCTTGAGGACCAAATGGGGAGCTTCATATTTGAGGTAACTAATTAATTGACACCTAATCCCACCTCCCCACCCCATGTCCAGCTCTTGCCCTTCCCATCCAGTTTTAAATAATTCATTATTTTATCTTTAGTTTAGTTTTAGTTTAGTTTAATCAGATTTCTATACCGCCCTATCTCCCAAGTGGGACTCAGGGCGGTGCACAGAAAGAATAAAAATACCCATACACATAATCACAGTATAAAATAGAATTAAATTAGTAAGTCTGTGCTAAAAAGTAATTAAAAACTATTAAAATCTTATATTTAAAATTAATCATTCATCTATGCCAGGCCAGCCAGATGGAAAAAGTGTGTTTTAAGCGCCCGGCAGAAGAGGCGTAGGTCCGTGATGGTGCAGAGGTCGGGGAGCAGGTCGTTCCAGAGGGCCGGACCCGCCACAGAGAAGGCCCTCCCCCTGGGGGTCGCCAGCCGGCATTGACCGGTAGACGACACCCTGAGGAGGCCCTCTCTGTGGGAGCGGACAGGTCGAAGGGAGGTATGTGGTAGGAGGCGGTCTCGCAGATAGCCAGGACCCGTGCCATCTGCTGTGTGTAGTTTTAAAATCTTTTCTGCATTTAATCTTTGATGCTGTGATAGGCCCAGAATTGCTGGATATGAGATGGGCAGCAAATAAATTTTCCACATAAAATAATAATAATAAAAACATCTGCTTTTATATCTATCCTTATTATTCTTATTATTGTTATTGTGAGAGAGTATAATACTTGTTACTACTCTTTAAAATATAAAGATTAATAAATCTCTAAATTCATTTCCTGTCAATGAGAGCTATTAATCAACAAAATAGCTTGCCTATAGAAGTTGTGGGTACTCCATCACTGGAGGTTTTTAAAAAGAGATTGGACAACAATTTGTCTGAAATAGTACATCCTCTCCTGCATAGGCAGAGGGTTGGACTAGTAGACCTCCAAGGTCCCTTGCAACTTTTATTCTGTTAAATATTCTTTCAACAGGATAGTCATGTCTATGAATAGATTATGCAAGTAGGATGAATCAGATTACATATCTGAGTATGAAGAATCAAGCAAGCAAAGTTTTCGTGCAGTTCTGCAGATTAACAATAAAATGAATTAAGAAGTCCTGACTCTCTTTTATTTATGATAGGCAGGAAAATATAATCAAAATACATCTAAAATAAACCCATTGGTCATTTCCATAAAAGCAGATCTACAAGCCCTCTCCAAGTAGACTTTGCTACGGCACAGATAGAGACTAGGAAATTTTATTCATGATTAATAATAATAATTTAATAATAATTTGTTTTATATACCGCGTCCTCTCCCCAGGGGGACTCGGAGCGGTGCACAGGGAAAATTAAAACACATAAGATAAATATACAAACACATAAGATAAATATACAAAAATCAATACAATAGAGTAAAAACAAATTAAACCTGATTGTCCCTGCACTAAAAACCCCATATTAAAATTAAGATTGCTATCTTTTTTTTTTGCTTTTTGTTTCACACACACACACACACACACACACACACACACACACACACACACCTTGGGTTTTTTCCCCTCACAGAGATGTCTGACAAAGGAGATCAGTTATGAAGTGTAGGACTTTTTTTTTAAAAGCTTTCATTAGGAAAATTTAAATAACCAAATTGATTATATACACCCCTCCCTTTTTAAAAAAAGTAAAGTTCTTTAAAGTTCTGAATCGGGCAAAAGAGGAATTGAGAAACTCAAAAACACATAAGGGATTAATTATGTTTCTTTTTAAACATTATTTTTTATTTTTTTTTACTTTTTATTTAACCGTTTCTGACTTTTATTCTTATAAATTTTAATTCTTAGGGTTTTATAAAGGTTTTTAGCACGGGATATAATTTAATAGTTTTTAATAATGTATTTTTGTAATTTTGTATGGTTTTTAATATTGCCTATGCGCCGCCCTGGGTCCTTGCAAGGAGAAGGGCAGGGTATAAATTTGAAAAATAAAAATAAAAATAAATAAATAAACAATACTAACAAGGGCAATAAAAAAAATAGATGTTTGCCAATCACATATTATGTTAAATAAGTCTAAATCATTCAGGCTTATAAAACAAAGGAAAGTACTTGATATTTTCTAAGCAAATCTGAAGTACCCCACTACTTTCTCACTTTGCTACCAAGCGTCCCACCTCACAAACTTCCCCTGCTCGACTTATTCCCGGTTGCATTGAATATACATCTTTTCTGCTATTATATTTTTTAGATTTCTCATTCAATGCAACACTGTTGATTTCTATTGCTTGGGTTTCAGTGTGAGGTTTCCTTCAGAATATGTGTATTTTCTCTTAAAGGGAAGAGTATGGTTGAATTTATTGGCACATATAATTCTATGATGAAATAGTTTTTTGTTATTTCCCTTCTATATAGTAACTATTGAGTAGTTTATGAACCAGGTACTCTAAATTTCCAAGGAAGTTCAGTTAACTTTAACTTAACTGAATTGTACTATTAGATGTAGCACTTGGTTATAAGCAGCTCATTATGTATGAAACTCTAAAAGACAGAAAAGTGTTCTTATATTTTGATGCAGCATTTCAAATATATTTATATCTCAAAAAAAAATATCTGCTGTTAAATTTAGTTCATGTTGAGGCACTGACAGTCTGAATACTTCCAAGGACTAGGCCAAGTTATTTCTGATACGCCAATCAGAGTTTGGAGACATTTTATTTTCACATCTATCAGACACATTTTCCTTTTCTGGACTCAACCAATTCAAAGTTGCTTTAACTCATTCTCCTTCCAATTTTTCCCCCCTTTAACATAGTTGACAAGATTTGGTTCAAAGTGGAGAAGCTGTACAAGCCGTTATCTATTGTGAAAATATATCATGCATTGGAATAAATTGAACTAAACACAAATCACAATTAAAATTTTATTTATGTGATTTTCTGTACTGTTATAAACAAGGAGCCATTATAGGTTAGCATGTATCCTGAATTCCGGAAACTATTTCTTTCTATGTTTTATCCTTAAAAAGGTGTGGGAAGATCTTCCCCAAGAGATCCTTAAATTCTTACAATTTTCATAAATATCGTAAACAAATAAGGAATAAATTAAAAGCTCTAAGAAACAGTTAATTTATAAGGGGGCTGCATTTAGTCACTAGTAAAGATTGTGTATTTTGTGGTCTGGTTTTAATTGAAGATTTTTTTTTGTGTGTGTATGTTCATTAGCTTTCTCCCCCCCCCTCCCCATTTTCATTTTTTAACATTTGGAATTAAAAAAAACCTAGACCATAAAGTCCCTAAGCTCCCACAGAGAGGGCCTTCTCAGGGTGCCGTCGGCCGGACAATGCCGACTGGCGACACCCAGGGGAAGAGCCTTCTCTGTGGCGGGCCCAGCCCTTTGGAACGACCTACCCCCTGAACTTCGCACCATCTCTGACCTCCGCCTCTTCCGCAAGTGCCTAAAGACACATTTGTTCCGTCTAGCCGGCCTAGCGTAACCTCCATAATGACTTTTAGACAGTTTTAAGTTTTGGGGATTTTAATTTGGTTTTAGCGCAGGATCTTTATCAAATAAGTTTCTTAATTTTTTTATGTGATTTTGTATGTATTTTAATATTCCTGTGCACCGCCCTGGGTCCGTTTGGAGAAGGGCGGGGTATAAATTTAATAAAATAAAATAAAAAATAAATAAGGTAAGCATCCAGATGTCATAGTTTTACAGAGACACAGTCTCATGCAGTCGCATGGTTTCTGGCCGTTACCAATTTTATCCTAGAATCACTTCTGCTAACCAAACCCCTTGCATTTTCTTCCACTAAACAAAAGATGAGAAGTGTCTTCTCAGACTGAACAATGGCTTTCCTTTCCTTACCACTCACAATAGCAATAGCACTTAGAGTTAGTTATATGCCACTTTACAGTGCTTTACAGCTCTCTCTAAGTGGTTTACAGAGTCAGCATATTGCCCCCAACAATTTGGGTCCCCATTTTACCCACCTCGGAAGGATGGAAGGCTGAGTCAACCTTGAGTCTGGTGAGATTGGAACTGCCAAATTGCGGGCAGCCAGCAGTCAGCAGAAGTAGCCTGCAGTACTGCACTCTAACCACTGTGCCACCATGGCTCCTTCACACAAAGGAGAAATGCAAGCCGTAACGTGAATTAATTCATTTCCTAAAGAGCTGTCCTTTCATGGACAGAGCAACTCATTACAAATAATCCAAACGGGTCTGCTTGTATAATAGTTTTATTTGTAATTAGTGACTTATGTCCATGGTGGGAAAAAGGTTAATGTTATTTTATTGCATATCCTCTTTTTAGGAAATTGGCTAGTCTTCTAATCTCATCTGGGAGTGCACAGAAGCTGTAAATATATGAATCAAATGTTCATTGAGATGATTATTGCTGAAAAATGGGATGAGAAACCCTTGGGGAAAATAGTACAATTAAAGCGTCATTATATCTTCTTTCTTAAAAGCTAATGGATGTTACTATCCAAAATGAATAATGAATAATGGAACTGTTAAAAGAATCACATCACAATATCACTACAAAAGAAAGGAGCTGGTCTGTAACAAAATTGTAAACCATTCGTCATTCCAAAGGATATCCTAGAAAAAGCAGTTTCTGGAACTGAAAATGTTGATACAATTCCTACAACTTTTTTCAAAAGGAAGAATTAATAGCAATAAGGCATAAGGATTTGATTTATTTGATTTGATTTATAAACCGCAACCGATCTCCCCGAAGGGACTCAGGGCGGTGCACAGGAAGTTAAAAACAAGTATAAAAATAAATAAATAAACACACCATACAAAATACACCGGCATTGCCCGGCTGACAGCACCCGGAGAAGACCCTCTCTATGGAAGCGAATCGGTCGAAGGGATGTATGAGGTAGGAGACGGTCTCGCACATAACTAGGCCCCATGCCATGGAGTGCTTTAAAGATGGTTATCAACACCTTGAATCGCACCCAAAAGGCCACAGGCAGCCAGTGCAGCTCGCGCAGGAGAGGTGTTACATGGGAATGCCGTGAGGCTCCCATAATCCCCCGCGCGGCCGCATTCTGTACCAGCTGTACCCTTCGGGTACACCTCAAGGGGAGCCCCATGTAGAGAACGTTGCAGTAGTCCAGACGGGATGTCACGAGCGCTTGAGTGACTGTGCGAAGGGCGTCCCGGTCAAGTAAGGCAGACCAGGTGAACCTGGTAAAAATCCCCCCTGGCCACAGCTGTCACATGGTCATCCATGGTCAGCTGGGAGTCCAGGAGGACACCCAGATTGCGGGCCCTCCCCACTGGGGCTAACAATTTGCCCCCAATGGCCAGTGTTGGTGTGAACTGGCTGAATCGGGACGTCGGAAACCACAGCCACTCGGTCTTGGATGGGTTGACTTTGAGTTTGTTACTCCCCATCCAGACCCGTATGGCCTCCAGAGACCGGGACATCATGTCAACGGCATCGTTGGGGTGGTTTGGGGTAGATATGTACAGCTGAGTGTCATCAGCGTACTGATGGTACTCTACCCCAAAACCACGGATGATCTCACCCAGCGGCTTCATATAGGTGTTGAACAGGCGTGGCGAGAGGACCAACCCCTGAGGTACCCCACATATGAGGGGCCTCGAGGTCAACCTCTGCCCCCCTGTCCACACAAATTGCGACCGACCGGAGAGGGAGGAGAACCACCGCAAAACAGTGCCAAGGACAGCCTTTAATTTCCAGATTTACCATATATTTCCTTTAAAATAATAATAATTTAAAAATATTAAGACTGGCTGCAAGTATATGGATCCTGGATGGAAAATACAGAAACTTTAGGGTACTGGAGCCTTTTTCTTCTGTCTCTGGAGAGGATAGTCTTATGGGTTTGTTTTTTAAAAAAAAATCCTTTCAAAGAAGATATTTTTGGGAGAAATTCTCATGGCTGCTATGTAGTGTCCTTGCACTTATCTAATGATTAGAAGACCAACATGTGTTGTGTAAATGGTTGCTTTTTACTGGACAATCATCTCTTCAGCAGCCTACAACCTGCCAGACTGCCACGCTTTGCTTAAATCCCAAGAGAAACCGCAAAGCAGAACTCCTTAAACTGGTCTTTTTTCACTGGTGGTGCTATTGGCATTGCTAATGGACAATAATGCCTTTGGGAGATAGTGAAGAAAATCACTCCTTTCTGTGGAGAAACAGAAAATGTTCAATCAATTTCTCTGCCTAAAAATAAGTGGAGGCTTTGAAGAATCTCTAGTCATTTTACAGATTCTTTTTTTCAAGAGAATCTAATGAAACTTTACCATGTAAGGTAAAGGTAAAGATTCCACTCACACATATGTTCCTGACTCTTGGGGATGGCGCTCACCTCCATTTTAAAGCTGAACAGCCAACGCTGTCCGAAGACATCTCTGTGGTTATGTGGCCGGCATGACTAGATGCTAAAGGCGCACGGGACGCTGTTACCTTCCCAGCAAAGGTGGTTCCTATTTTTCTACTTTTACATGCTTTCGAACTGCTAGGTTGGCAGAAGCTGGGACAAGTAATGGGAGCTCACTCCGTTATGCAGTGCTAGGGATTCAAACCGCTGAACTGCCGACCTTTCTGATTGACAAGCTCAGCGTCTTAGCCACTGAGCCACCACGTACTTTTACCATGACCTTGCCTCTTTTAATTTGGTAGAATAAATTATGCTTGTTTATGAGGATCTCTCTTCTTTTTCCTATGTTGTTGCTAAGAGTTGACACCAACCTGATGGCACATATTAAATCAATCAATCTGGATTAGGTGAATATCGGTTTTCAAATTGAAATCTGCAAAGAGGTATCTAACGAAATCATTACATGTCATATTATGGATGTGGTTTGTCATCTTGTCCCAGGATTATAAAAGCATAATTCTTGGCAAATGTGTCTCTATTGAGACCACGGTGCGCATTTTTTTTACTACAATCAGAGAGAGAGAGAAAAAAATTCTCATACTGATGCCAGTGAAATACCTTTTACTGCCAATTGCAGCTCAGAGGCAAATTTTGTGATCAAAGTTCCCTCTGTGTGCACTATAGTTCTGATAGAAGCTTTGATAGTTCAAACACGAAGGCTATCATTCCCGTTAATAAAAATGCCACGTCCTTGAAATTTAAAGACATTTACAGGTTTCGTCCTTTTTTTATGATTCCAAATCACTGGCAGCTTATTTGGCAGCTTAGACATGATTCAGTGTTTACTATGGCCATTACACTGGTACCTTGAGTATCATTTCTGCAAATGGTCCTGCTATGCTTACAAATGTGTCTCGCCACATCTCCTGATGCTCTAATTTGATTACAAAAGCTGCTTCCCAGCCATCTGACCATATCTAAATGAATCTCAAATTCCCTAAGGATTCCTCAAGAGCTATTATGTATAGAGGGAGTGAAAGTCTTCTATTGACTGCTGCTACTTTTAATGGATTCATTACATCAAATTCATTGTGACCTCTACAATTCTACTATGAAGGTTAATCCTTCAATATGCAAATGCAACTCTTGGGGCCCAAATGGCAAAAAAAAAAAAAAGAAAGAAAGAAAGAAAGAAGAAGAAGAAGAAGCATTGAAAGTTGCTTTGTGTGAGGTCAGCGCATCAGCCCATGTAACCTGCTCTTATTTCCTCTAATTGGGTATGGGCATGAAGTTTCCATTTTACTTCTTTGGACTGGAGATGCCAAGATTGAATCTGAATTGAATTCTGCCCATAAAGCATATGCCCTGTCAAATGAAGGCAAATATACATGTCCCGGAATAATGTTTCAGGATCCAATCTGGGTCAGTCACCAGGACCAGAGGTTTTGACTTCTGAGTTTTTGATCTCATGCTGGAGCCCATCTTCAGGGAACTTCTCTCTAGACATGTGCCCTGTCTCTATGAAAGAATCTTTCTCATAAGCAAGGATATGAAAAGACTGCTCCTGGTCAAGAAAACAGGGAAGACTACTTTGGCCATTCAGAAGATACTATTACTGGCACTCTACTTCTATAGCTTATCTTTCATACAATGCACTCAATTAAACATACATTTTAATTATCTTAAAAATGGCCTTGAGATGGTAAGTCAAACTGAAACATTATTCATGGAATAAACTGGGAATGGAGTTTGAGTCTCCCTAATCTAATGCCAAGACCATGACTAGAACATTGGCTCACACACTATGTTAAATCCTACTCTGGTCAGAAAATTCTTGTATTCGTATAACATGCTTTGCACCCACCCCAAATAGCAAAAAAAAAAACACATGACTTAATGAGAAGGCTCACATCACAGAGCATGCTAAAATAATACCCTCAAGTGGTTAGATTGGGAATTAGCTCTCCATCGTTGTTTGCATAAGAAGGCAAGGTGAACAAATAACAAAATGTGTGTTTCAATACAAAATGTGTTCAATTCGTACCTGCATGATAGCACACCAAGTATTAAGAAGATGTAGCTAACCTTGTGACTTCGCAAACTGCACTTCTTCATTTTGATGAAAGATTAGTGTGAACTCGTAAAGCATTGCTGGCCTGTTAGCTTGTTATAGCCTCTCCGCAACGCTCTTTTTAAAGACAGAAATCTGAATATGCTCTATTATGGGGTAACAGACTGAGTGACACACAGCCCTCTGGAGCTTACCATCTGTCTTACCTCAATCCAACCAAGAGAAAAAGGGCTCAGAAAATGATAACTGTGTCCAAATTTGTATTTGCAAATTTAGTGTTCTTCTTTGACTTGTCATCTCACACTAAGCTTATCCAGCAACACTAAAGTAATTGCTGATCATATGGCACAAAAACTAACAAGCACTGAAAATTGCCATAAAGCATCAGGCAAAGGAGTTAATATTAACTCATAATTATTAATGCTTATCTTTGCAAAGCAATTTCACTGCTGCGGCAATAGCATCAGCTGGTTTCACTGATTTCTTATGTAAGGAATGTAAATGTCATTGTGCTTGTGCAAAAGTTAAAAACACATTCCCTTTGCTATGGAAATGCAATGGAACACACAGCATCAAACATTGGTCTCCCCCTCCATCTCCCCTCCTCAATCTATAATTGAAACATACTCCTGTCTCTACACCTATTTTCAGTTCTTAAAAACAGAACGATGGGGAAAATGAGCCTATCCTGTCTTTTACAGAAAACATGCAATAATTTAATACATAAAATAAAAAGAGGTATCATTCAAGCAAACATGTAATTAGCCCCCTGCTTTTTAGATAACTCTGCCAGAAGGGAAGCATCACCAAGGATGGCAACCCAATCATTGCCATCACTTTGCAAAATGCCTTTTTTTGCCAGAAAAAAACCCCCAATGACTGTTTGTGGAATAGAGTTGTATATACCACTGCAATGAGAACAGGCAGCATTGAAGTAGAAATATATACACTGTGCTGAGTTTCTTGAGTCATGAGAGATGGCACCTGCTTTATTTTATAGTTTGACTCCAAATATGGAAGCAACCAGGCCGTATAACTATTTCTGTATATGATATATCAGATCATATATCAGATTTGTCTCCAGGAGCCTATAGAGCCTACTGAAGTCAAAATTTGAGACAGTCATCTCATGGAGGGCTCTATTCTATTCTGATTTGGCCGATACTTTTCAAATTTCATTCTTTCCAAATCTAATCTGGGAGAACCCATGACTTGAATCCAAAATATCTTGCATGCAAAGCATGTGTTCTATTAATTTCCTTTCTCCAGATCTTTGACATCTTAACATTACATGAATCTGCACTCTATTGCATGTCCTGCACCAGTTATTTTACTTCTGCCCCTGCAATCTCTATATAGTTACTGGACAGCTGTCATTTGTGATTATATCCTAGTTTTCTGTATAATCCTTGCCAACTTTCAAATTAAAAGATTTGTGCAAATCAGGCCAAAGGAGGTACAATTATGCATTGCATTAGGACAGAGGTCTCATTCTCGCAGCCCACAGGCCAATTGCAGTCTGCAGGACAGTATCTTGTGGCCCCCACCATGATATGAAAGTATAATATTAGTATTAATAGTAGTATTAAAATTAATATAAGGAATCCCTTATGCAGCCCAGACTCACTCAGATTCTGCCTCCAGTGGCCCCCAGGTAAATTGAGTTTGAGACCCCTGCATTAGGATGAGCAAAATCTCATCCTAACATACAGAGTAAAGTTTTTTTGGTGACTTGAAATCAGATTTTGTGTCTTGCCTCTTGGACTGCAAGGAGATGAAACCAGTCAATCCTAAAGGAAATCAACCTTAACTCTTCTTTGGAAGGATAGGTATTGAAGCTGAAGCTTAAATACTTTGGCCACATAATGAGAAGAGAAGACTCATTGGAAAAGACCTGATGATGGGAAAGATTGAAAGCAGAAGGAAACAGCAGAGGATGAGATGGTTAGATAGAGTCTTGACACAATGAACATGAATTTGGCCAAACTCTGGGAGACAGGGGAGCCTGGTGTGCTATGCTCCATGGAGCTGCAAAGTGTTGGACACAACATAGCAACTGAACAACAACAACAAGGGCACCAGTTGCTTCTCTCTAATAGTACAGTTATGAAAACACCTGAAAGTCATATCATTTTCTAGAAACCAGAAATGGGGAAAAGATCCTAAACATAACCACTTTTAGCTTGGTTAAAGTGATCATTTTTTTCAGTATGCTACACATCAAATATAAGAAATCACTGAATTTGCCATCATGTCAGCGTTGACAAAGCAATCACAAAGATAGAGCCTTTCCACATGATCTTTCTATCTCCACCTGGTACTTCAGGCCTTCCAAGAGTGCCATATCCACCGCAGCTGAGTCCATCCCCTTTGCTGCTGATTGTCCTCTTCTTTTTTCTTCAATTGGAAAAAAAATATGCTATTTCTTTAAAAATATAGTGACCTAAAAAACCTCATGATTTGATGGTTTGAGTGCATCAACCTCTAGCATCAGCTTCCAAAATGAATTAAGGGCATTAAAAAAAAGTTTGAAATATCTGTCCTAAATACACCTTTTGAATGCAACACTAAAGTGCTCTCTGGATAGTTTGATTTTAAACAACACATTTGGAACCTGGTGAAAATGCCGATGTGAAAAAACTGTAAACCATATATCATCCTCTAAAATAAACTTCCCTGAGTGACCTGAAAACTTCTACCTAATTGCCACAATCAGCAAGCAATTGTTTTCACAACCAGAAGGAATAAGTGCAGCTTTGCTTATCCAGAAACCTGGCTTAAAAGTGGTTCCTTGGCTCTCTCTTCCTTCTTATGCCATGTGCAATAAAACAAGGTACAAAATAAATACCTTTGCATTTTTAATGAAAACTGTACATTGTGTCAAAATTACTTGCACAATGTCACACCTGCCAATATTTCAGAACCCTTTCCATGTACTTTGCTTAGCACAATATGCTTTCTGTATTTTTATTTTTTTCCCCTTTACTCTTTCTGCTTTCCCCACCTGCATATAATTTGCTTCTCAGAACAATCACCATATAGGTCTAACAGTACAAGACAAGAACAAATAATTTCTTTGTTTACATCATTATGTTTACACTGAGAATAGAGAAGTTTTTACAGGCCACTTTTTGGGAAAGGCTTCAAAGGCCACATTCCAGTTTTGGTGGGACCATAGTTGAAGAAGAATCCAAAATAAACCAGGAGTTGCTTTCTCTGGCAAGCCTGCTTAGAAATAAGAGAGGGTGCCAATAGAATAAGCTACTCCTCTGAATAATTATTCAGGAGTGAGAAATCAGCCTGGAAAATGATTACTGAATCTATTGAGATTCTTCTGTGGGCTGATTAAAGTTTTATCCCTGCAATTATACCAGTACAATTGTGTACATAGCATGCCTATTCAGATATGGACCAACTAGGCTGAAGGTTAAGATGGTAGAAGGGCTGAAACTCAACAGAAAGAAATATGATAAGTTATTTAATAAAATAATACTGACTGCATTTACAACTTTATGGCAGCTTCTAAAAGCAAGATACATTTTACTTACTTCCTTTCTTCTATAGTTATTTATAGTTATTTATTTCCCCGAGTCCCTTCGGGGAAAGGGCGCGGTATATAAATTTAATAAACTATAACTATAATATATAAAAGTCATAAAGAAAAATGCATTTAAAATTTGCACGTGGAATTGCATACATTGGAACTTTATCAGGGATAGCTAGGCTGATCTCCCAACCTCTTTGTCTAGTTCCTAACCATTGCTCCAGCAAATAATAAATCTTGAGATTATGGAAATAAAGAGAAAACATGAATGTCTATTTTCTGAATTGCCCAGAGGGCATTCTCCACTACAGGGCAGCACCTCCTCCCAAAGCTAATAAACAGAGTATAACTTTAATAAACTCCCCAGGGAAGTGGTGTCCTAATTCCCAAACTAAACTGGGAGAGTTCAGCCCCATTTAACTGAAAAGAAATATTGAAAGAATACCTTCTAAAATAAATAATAAAATAAAGCTAGGTATTAGAACTCAGGAAATCACTCTAGGCGAAGATGAAAAAAAAATAGAAGAAAATCTCAATAGTTCACCTCCACAGAAATGGCATAATTCGGAGCTTGAAATACTATACTATTCTCCACAGGGAGATTCTAGATTTTGAGATGTGTCAAAATAATATCAATTTATGCTTCCAACATTGATATATTTACATTACTAGTATTACCTTCCGGAAAATCTGATGACCAAAAACTAAACTAACCTTCAGTATAAAGGAAAGGTTAAATCATCAAACCTTATAGAGCATTCATAATTTAGGGGGGAAAGAAGGTGTCCCCAGTTTTGACAACTTCTTAACCAATCTTGTGGCCACCAAGGAACAGTCTTCAGTATGAATAAACTCACCAACTCATTCAGAGGGGAAATCCCATTAGTGCTGTCAATACTGAAATTAGTTTCTGGGAAGGGAACCTATGAATCACAAAAAGATAAAGCAGGATACATTTTTCAAAAACCTACTGAAATGCGAGTGAGTAGAAAAAGCCTTTTTCTGCCGTAAGGGATAAAACATTTTGAAGACAAGTGGCCAGATAGTGAAAATATTCAACCCATTGGCCCCTAAGGAATCCCAGAAAAATATCTATTTTGAGAAAACCCATGAGATTCAAGCAGAAAAGACTCAGAGGAAAGCATTGTGTGCAGAAGTTCCCCTCCTGTGAAAAAAGTTACCCGCAAAATAAAGACTGTGTTCTCCCTTATTAAGGCTTAAAACCTGATGTTTCTGAAGAGCATTTGGAATTGTGGGATGAGCGGTGAGTATTCCTAAAATGAATGATGGAACTGAATATTATGACTATTATAGGATTATTTTGACAGTATTGTATACATTGAACATAGATAAGTATGTATGTATATGTATGTATGTACATATGTACGTATGTACGTACATACATATATATATATATGTACGTACGTACGTACGTACATACATACATACATACATACACATACATATATATATATTGTTCCACAACACCCTGTTAGGGCCCCAATTAAGGGAGGAGACAAACTGTTTCCTTTTCTGATCAGCTCATAAAACTAACACACACACACACACACACTAAAACTAACACACACACACACACACACAATAATGGGTTTTAGCACGGGTGAATTAATTTAATATATTTTTAATTGATTGATGTATATTGTATTTATGGTTTTATATAATGCCTGTGCGCCGCCCTGGGTCCTAACAAGGAGAAGGGCGGGGTATAAATTTAATAAAATAAAATAAATAAAAACACACACACATATATGCTTTCGTAGATTTTCACGGGTGTAGGTATGCTGGTATTGCTGTCTTCGGGTGTTTTCCTGTGTATATAGCATGGAATTGTTATTGCAACATTTCGGCAAGATCTCACTTGCCATCCTCAGGCTTCTGTCTGCGATTACGAAGGCGTCGACCTTCCTTAAATCTTGGTGGGGTGGTGGTGGAATGCTGACTATTGTTGTGAGTGGGTTGATTGGCTGTGCAGCTGTATCATGATTGGTAGATTGATGCTGATTGGTCTTATTTGTATGTTTCTCCTTATTTTGAATTTCAATGGCTTGGGTGGAGGGTGGGGCTCGTCTGTTGGTCAGTGCTGGTTTCCAGATGTCTTGTAGGCGGGAGGTGTCGTCATGTTTGTTCATATTGTTAGGTTGCTTCTCTATTTCAATGGCTTCTCTGATTATTCTCCTGTTCAGTTGTTTAGCCTTGGAGATCATTTTAGTTCCTTGAAAGTCAATGTCATGTCACAGAACATAAAAATGCATGAAAAAATCACCTTCATACCTCATCTCTTTATCAACATTTCAAAACTACAGGACATGACATTGACTTTCAAGGAACTAAAATGATCTCCACGGCTGAACAGCTGAAGAGCACTGACCAACAGACGAGCCCCACCTTCCACCCAAGCCGTTGAAACTCAAAATAAGGAGAAACATACAAATAAGACCAATCAGGATCAATCTACCAATCATGATATAGCTGCACAGCCAATCAACCCACTCACAACAATAGTCAGCACTCCACACACACACACCACCAAGATTTAAGGAAGGGTGATGCCTTCGCAGTCACAGTCACAGACCGAAGCCAGAGGATGACAAGTGAGATCTTGTTGAAACGTTGGGGGGGAAAAATCCATGCTATATACACGGGAAAACATCCGAGGATGGCAACAAGAGCATACCTACACCCGTGAAAATGTACGAAAGCATATATATGTGTGTGTGTCTGTGTGTGTCTGTTACATTTTTGAGCTGATCAATAAATAAGTCAGGGAGACTAGGATAGATCTATTTCGAGCTTATTAGCTCCCATCAGCTAGCCATACCCTTACTGGGCTTCGAACCAGGGCTGTATTACATGCCAGGCAAGAGCCTTGCCATTAAGACAGCTAGGTTCTGTTCTTGTCAGCTGAGACAGGAGGATAGTTATATATAATTGTTTCCACAACACCCTGTTAAGGCCCCAATTATGGTTTATGGTTTATGGTTTATTAAATTTATATACCGCACCCTTTCCCAATTAAGGGAGGAAGCACACATACAGCCCCGGTTCGAATCCCAGTAAGGGTATGGCTAGCTGATGAGAGCTAAAAAGCTTGAAATAGATCTATCCTAGTCTCCCTGTCTTATTTATTGATCAGCTCAAAAATGTAACACACACACAAACACACACACACACACACATATATATGTGTTTTTGAGCTGATCAATAAATAAGTCAGTGAGACTAGTATAGATCTATTTTGAGCCTTTTAGTTCTCATCAGCTAACCATACACTTATTGGGATTTGAACCGGGGCTGTATTACATGCTAGGCAGGAGCCTTAGCCATTAGGCCACCAGGTTCTCTTCCTGATCAGCTGAGACAGGAGGATAAGTATATACTTGTGTCAAAACACCCTGTTAAGCCCCAATTAACCCGACTTATTTATTGATCAGCTCAAAAACGTAACACACATATAAAAAAAAATTACACAATGGAACTCATAGCTTTCTGTCTAGATGGTCTCTGGTGATGAGCTGAAAGGCAGAAAAGGAGAGCAATATGCTTCCTCCCTTAATTGGGGCTTAACAAGGTGTTGTGACACATGTATGTATGTATGTATGTTAGTTTTATGAGCTGATATTAAGTTTTATGAGCTGATATTATTAACACACATATTAAAAAATCACACAACCGAATTCATGGCTTTCTGTCTAGATGGTCTCTGGTAATGAGCCGAAAGGCAGAAAAGGAAACAGTATGTCTCCTCCCTTAATTGGGGCCCTAACAGGGTGTTGTGGAATAATTATAGATATAGGTATGGGTATAGGTATAGGTATAGGTTTATTGGTTTTTATACCACCCTACTCCCAAAGGGCTCAGGGCGGTGTACAGCCAAAATAAAAACAAATATATAAAAGTTTTTTAAAAGCTTTTAAAAGACATAATATATATAATTGTGACACAACACCCTGTTAGGGCCCCAATTAAGGGAGGAGACATACTGTTTCCTTTTCTGCCTTTCGGCTCATTACCAGAGACCATCTAGACCAGGGGTCCCCAACCTTTTTTGCATCAGGGACCGGTTTCATTTTAAAGAAAATTCTGCGGACCAGCTGGCCTAGAGGAGGAGAGGGGGAGGGGGAGCATGCATACGTGGGGGGGGGGGGGAGTCGGCTCACTTGGCCCTCTAGGGCAGTGGTGGGAAAACTTATTAGTCAATAGAGCCAAATATCAACAGCACCACTACTGAAATTTCTTTTGAGAGCCAGAAGGTGTGGCCTTTTTTGTGGGAGTGGCTCAGTTGTCATGTGACCCGTGGCCAACTTGGAAAATGTGGTGAAACTCACTTAACGGTCTTGCTTAGCAACCAAAATTTTGGGCTCAATAGTGGTCATAAGTTCTTCCTTCCTTCCTTCCTTCCTTTCTTCCATTTCTGGCTGATCTTTGGTCTTCTGAAGATGGTAAAAATGGATTTATGGGCACTCGTTATATATAAAGGCAGCCCATGACTCTTTGGGATGCTGGTTTGAATCCAGGAAATGACTCAGAGGATGTGGTTCCTTTGAAATGACCGCTGGGAGAAAAATAGATCTTTAACCTGGTTAACTAAACAGGTAGCTTGAGGTGGAAGGAAATAGGAAAATAGATTTCTTCCTTTCCTTTCCTTTCCTTTCCTTTCCATTCCTTTCCATTCCTTTCCTTTCCATTCCATTTGATTCCATTCCATTCCATTCCATTCCATTCCATTCCATTCCATTCCATTCCATTCCATTCCATTCCATTCCATTCCTTTCGATTCCCTTCCTTTCCTTTCCATTCCTTTCCATTCCTTTCCTTTCCTTTCCTTTCCTTTCCTTTCCTTTCCTTTCCTTTCCTTTCCTTTCCTTTCCATTCCATTCCATTCCTTTCCTTTCCTTTCCATTCCTTTCCTTTCCATTCCTTTCCATTCCTTTCCATTCCATTCCTTTCCTTTCCATTCCATTCCTTTCCTTTCCTTTCCATTCCTCTCCATTCCTTTCCATTCCTTTCCTTTCCATTCCTTTCCTTTCCTTTCCATTCCTTTCCATTCCTTCCCTTTCCTTTCCATTCCTTTCCTTTCCATTCCATTCCATTCCTTTCGATTCCCTTCCTTTCCTTTCCATTCCTTTCCATTCCTTTCCTTTCCATTCCTTTCCTTTCCATTCCTTTCCATTCCATTCCATTCCATTCCTTTCCTTTCCATTCCTTTCCTTTCCATTCCTTTCCATTCCTTTCCTTTCCGTTCCTTTCCATTCCATTCCTTTCCTTTCCTTTCCATTCCTTTCCTTTCCTTTCCATTCCTCTCCATTCCTTTCCATTCCTTTCCTTTCCATTCCATTCCTTTCCTTTCCATTCCATTCCATTCCCTTCCTTTCCTTTCCTTTCCATTCCTTTCCATTCCATTCCTTTCCTTTCCATTCCTTTCCTTTCCTTTCCATTCCTTTCCTTTCCATTCCTTTCCTTTCGATTCCCTTCCTTTCCTTTCCATTCCATTCCTTTCCTTTCCTTTCCTTTCCATTCCTTTCCATTCCATTCCTTTCCTTTCCATTCCTTTCCTTTCCTTTCCATTCCATTCCTTTCCATTCCATTCCTTTCCTTTCCTTTCTATTCCATTCCATTCCTTTCCATTCCATTCCATTCCATTCCTTTCCATTCCATTCCATTCCTTTCCATTCCTTTCCTTTCCATTCCATTCCATTCCTTTCCATTCCTTTCCTTTACTTCCTTCCATTGCCTCCCTCCCCCTCCCTCCCTTCTTTCCTTCCTTCCCTCTTACCCTCCATCCCTCTTTCTTTTTCTTTCTTTCTTTCCTTCCTTCTTTCACTCCTCCCTTCCTCCTCCCTCCCCCTTCTTTCTTTCACTCCCTCCCTCCCACCCTCCATTCATCTTTTTTTCCTATTTTTCTTTCTTTCTCCTTCTCTGTTTCTCTCTCTCTCTCTCTCTCCCCCCCCCACCCATCTGTCACTCTGTGTGTGTGTGTGTGTCTGTGTGTGTGTCTGTTTCCCCCCCTCTCTCTTTCTGTCTCTCTAAGTCTGCCTCTCTGTGCGTCTGCCATTCTCTCCCTCCCTCCACCCGGGGAAGCAGCATGTCGGTTGCGGAGGTTATCCCGCAGCGAGCGGACAGAGGACCCAAGCTGCGGCTAGTGCAGGCGAGGAGGAGGGGCTATCCCGCAGCGGGCGGGCGGGCGAAGGACCCAAGCTGCGTGCTGCCGAAGCCGTCCGGGGCTGGGCGTGTGGCGCCCGGATGGCTTTGGCGGCACGCAGCTTGGGTCCTTCGCCCGCCCGCTGCGGGATAACTTCCCCAGTCGAGATGCTGGCCCCTCCAGGAAGCCCCGGAAAGTGCAGGGCGCTGAGATGGCCATCGGAAGGAGGTGTGGAGGCGCGCGCTCGCCCATCCTCTGCCCAGGGCGCTGCTCCCTCCTCCTCGCCGGCCCTGCGGCCCGGTTCCTATGAAGCCGCGGACCGGCACCGGTCCACGGACCGGGGGTTGGGGACCCCTGATCTAGACAGAAAGCCATGAGTTCCATTGTGTAATTTTTTTATATGTGTGTTACGTTTTTAAGCTGATCAATAAATAAGTCAGGGAGACTAGTATAGACCTATTTCGAGCTTTTTAGCTCTCATCAGCTAGCCATTCGAATCCCAGTAAAGGTATGGCTAGCTGATGAGAGCTAAAAAGCTCGAAATAGATCTATACTAGTCTCCCTGACTTATTTATTGATCAGCTCAAAAACGTAACACACACACACACACACACACACACACAGGCTTAGTGGGGGGGATAGATAATAGTATCTGTCTTCTACTTTTTAAAGTAGCTGTGTCCTTTTGATGCAGCTGCTTCTGAGAATTGTGCTATGAATGCACTCTTGTGTGCTCTAAAGCATATTTCAATGCAATATGCTATACAGCATTTACCTAAAGCAATCTTCTTCAATTGAATTATCTCAATTCAGTTTTTCTGAATATTCTTATAGGAAGACCAATTCTTTATAACTCCATTCAGGAGAAATTAGATGCAAAGAATACACTTTTTTCAGATTTTACCCCCAACCAATATAGAAAACCCATTGTTTCCAAAGCAGTCCAGATAACTGAAATAACTTATTTTTTTGAATTTATATTATCTGTGCGATTATGCTTTGAAATTTTCATCAGTGTATGTCAATACACAATTACATAAATTGTAAAACATTATATTAAAAAGTCATATACTAAATCATTTGTATTAATCTTCATCAGTAATACTCATTTACATTACTTGTGTAATTATGTAAAAATGATGTAAAAGATAAGTATGATATTATGCAAATGGTATAAATAGAAGCTATTGGTATAAATTGACACAAATGAGATAATTTCAGATTTAACTGGTATTTGGAGTTAACAAAAAACCTTCTCCTAAATGATCTTGTTAAGGCTGTCTGTTAAAAGCACGAAGCATAATGTATATTTTGGATTACAAGTGGGGAAACTTATGTCCACAATCAACCATGGAAACATATTGGTAGTTTTGGTCATCACTCTCCAGTCAATCTACTAAAAAAAGTGGAGAGAAGAGCAAGAAAAATGATTAGGGGACTCGAGGATAAAACATATAAAGAGCGTTTGCTGGAACTAGATATGTCTAGTTTTATGAAAATAAGGACTAGGGGTGACATAATATCAGTGTTCCGATATCTCAGGGGTTGCCACAAAGAAGAGGGAGTCAAACTATTCTCCAAAGCACCTGAGGGTAGGACAGAAAACAATGGGTGGAAACTAATCAAGAACAGAAACAACATAGAACTGAAGAGAAATTTCCTGATAGTTAGAACAATTAATCAGTGGAACAGCTTGCCTCCAGAAGTTGTGAATTTTTAAGAAGAGATTGGACAACCATTTGTCTGAAGTGGTGTAGGGTTTCCTTCCTAAGCAGGGCATTGGACTAGAAGACCTCCAAGGTCCCTTCCAACTCTGCTATTGTATTGTATTGTAATCTATTCTATTCTATTCATTCTATCCCATAGATAGGGGATTCACCCTAGTCACCCTGAACTCTTGGAGAAAGGACAGGATATATATCTAACTATTACCGTACATTCTGCAGTGTTATTTTCCAAGGGAACACAAAGTAAACCATATTTACACTCATTTGATTTTTCCTATCTATATCCTTTTCAGTAGATAACTTACACATTGTGACTTACACATTGTGACTTTATTGTCCTGATAAAACCTAAAATACAAATCTACCACCGTTCTTATTATATTTCTTTTCAGCCCATTTCTACAGCTCAGATTTGAGACAAAACATCAGTTCGTAGTTTTCAATAGAACTTAAATGGTTCTGAGAGGAATGGGAAAATCAAAAGCCATTGAGAGCTTAACTCTGAAAATCCCAGCCATCGGATCCATGGGATTAGCTGCTTAGTTTCCCTTGCCAGTCGCCATGCCATCAAGCCCTTGATATTTATGCTGGCATTATTAAGAAAGCAGCACTTTATCTTTGTGAACCATCTCCATGGAATCGAAATCATTCCACTGGCGTCTTTTTCAGATGCTATCCCAGATACTGCAGTCACTCCCAACATTTTCAAATGCAAACTTTGGTTATGGGCTTTTCTTTCCTGTATTTTACTAAAAAGCAGAATCAGCTTGCTTCTCTGCTGTCGAGAAAAAATACAGAAATATTCCAAATGGAATACTTTGCAATACATAGAATAGGCTCTGTTAATCTATGTTGGAACCCATGCGATACAAACCACACTGACATCACTGACAGCTGATATACAGAGCCAGCTTTCCATGCCTGGGGCAAATACTCCACTGACTATTGCCAGCTCTTTAAGATCCTGCCAGAATAGCAACAAAGGGTGAAAATCACACTCACCCCTACATTGTAAGCATGGCTACCAAACCCTGTAGTGACAAAGACCTGGAAAATTACTTGGAGCAATATTGTGCCTGGTTCTAGGATTGTTTGTTAAATGACGTAAACCCATTAAGACAGTTAATCAATCCCATAACCAAATACAACCACTCTGCCCTTAATGAATAATTGCAAAGTGGACAAGGGACGGTTGCTAAATGGCTTTACTTCTTTTAGATTTGCTTTTCTTGATTGGACGCAGCCACAGTTTCGCTCAAACTTAGAAGTTGATCAGGTAACTCAGTAAGAGTGTAACAATTATAAATATTCAGCACAAAGTCATAATGTTTTGAATGTTTAGCGAACTTACCTTGCCAACTCAGCAATCTTTCCAGCCTGTCAAAGTTATCTCAAAATTATTATACTACAGATTGCAAAAGGGTGCTTAAACACTATTATGGACAGTTGGCAAATTTATAGATGCTCTGCTTTGGATGCATGGCTTGATTATGTCCATGCTGACAACTGAAATCTCTGTTTTGCCATTCAGGCTTCTATCACACATGAGCATTTGAAGGTTTCTTTGTTAAAGTTATCTATATACAAGTGTCTGGAGCTTGGAAGAAGAAGCAAGAATATAAGGGCAAGTAGCACAGGACTATGATAGTACATAGTCAGTGGTGGTTTCCTACCAGTTCAGACCGGTTCGGGCGAACTGGTAGTGGTTTGGCAGCCTGGCAGTGACCGAGGCCTGCCATGCCCCAGAACTGGTTCTCCTATGGCAGCACCATTTTGATTTTTGGTTCGCCACATGCGCAGAACAATTTTCCTTGCACAAATGTAATTTCTTTTCATTTTTTAATATTTTGCGCATGCACAGACCTATTTATTTTCAAATGCCCATGCATATGGACCGAACTAGCAATAATGCCAACAGCAGCACAGCCCTGTGCATGATATTCTTATAAAATGTAAACTCCATGATACTCAGTCTCTGTAGTCAGGTGTATATTACTGCAGCCTTAAAAAAAGCTACATATATTCATTTTTTGTCTTATCTCCCTTTTTTATTGCATGCTGTTATTTTATATTACGAAGTCAGGTCTTGAGAGGACTGACAATTCAGTGAAGAACGCTGTTTCTATCCTATTTTTCCTAGAAGTCAATTCAGCTGGTATTTACTAACACATTGGTAAACAAAAGAGGTCAATGAAAGACCAAGAGGAAGGGGACAAAATTTACAAAATTTAAAGGAGCCACATAAACTAATATTGAACAGGAACTGAAGTTATGAATAAGGCCATAGAAGACTGGATGTCTAATAAAAGGGGGGAGCAGGAAGAAATTGGAAGTGAGCCTACTAGGATGGACATAGGTGGTGGAAACCCTGGAGAGGACCCTCCAGACAACATTTTCTTGTCTGCGGAAGTTCCGTCTCTTGAATCCCATTCTTGGCCAGCTGTCCTTCCTGTGGAATGAATTATCTTTCCAACATTAATCTCTTATTCTTGTTACCACTGCAATTCTCCTGCCACCATCTCTACTCCTTTAGAATATTGCAAGCAGAATTTACAAAGCTGCTACTTTATATTATAGCATCCTAATTTTTTGAAGGGATTTTTATTTTTGCCTTACCAGTTTCTGAAGTGGAATTATAGATGTTTAACAGCAACAACAACCAATCTGGTGTTCTAATGCAAAGCTGAGCTGGTCCTTGTCAAAACCATTTTAGAATAAAGATTACTTAGAAGGAATAATAGAATGCCAATATGATTTTGTCTTGGAGCTGGTATTATCTAGCACCAATAAAAAGGAACTGAAAAACAAAGTTGTTCTTCTTGTCTGATAGCAAAAGAAAGCTACCTTTGTGCATTTGTATCTATAGGTGTGAGAGGGGCGTAATGGTTAAGCAGCTAAAGATGCTGGGTTCGTCAGCTGGAAAGTCAGCAGTTCGAAAACATGCAAATGTGAGTAGATAAATGAGTAGATAAATTGGTGAGAAGGTAGCAGTGTTCCATGCATCTCGGCTTATAGTCATACTGGCCACATGTCCACGGAGGTGTCTTCAGACAAGTTTCGAGTTTCGAGTTTATTTGACTTGTATCCCGCACCTATCTCCCCGAAAGGACTCTGGGCGGCGCACAGGAGGTTAAAAACAAATATACAGATACAGATACATAATAAATAATTTCATAAAAACAAATTAAATTTTGAAAAACCCTGTGCTAAAATTTACTAAAATTTACTAAAATCCCCCTAATTAAAACACTGTTGCTAATTATAGACTTCGTCGTTATAGGGTAATCAGGCTAGACCGGCTTGATGGAAAAAGTGCGTATTTGGGCGCTGGCGGAAAAGGAACTGAAAAACAAAGTTGTTCTTCTTGTCTGATAGCAAAAGAAAGCTACCTTTGTGCATTTGTATCTATAGGTGTGAGAGGGGCGAAGGTCCGAGGTGGTGTGAAGTTTGGGAGGAAGGTCGTTCCAGAGGGTTGGGCCCGCCACAGAGAAGGCCCTTCCCCTGGGTGTCGCCAACCGGCATTGCCCGGCCGACGGCACCCGGAGATGACCCTCTTTATGGGAGCGGATCGGTCGCAGGGATGTGTGACTCCCTCAGCTAAGAAACAGAAATGAGTACTATCCCCTAGCATTGAACACGACTGGACAGGGAAAACGTTTACCTTTACCTACAGGTATATACACATACAGATACATGTGTATATTCACCTATTCTAATGATAACTGAGGGCATGGATTTCCCCCCCTGTTTTTATCATACAAACAGAGCAGATAAAAAGTTCTTCACCTAAAGCACATAAAATTTATCAGCGCTAATTGCAGTGGGAAGGCAGCCATCGACTTTCTGCTGTGAATTAATTACACTGATCAGATGGATACAGGAAAAGGAGGCGCAGCTCAGAATAGAATGCAGGTTCCCCATCCTTCTATCTTTTAAAAACCCTCTTTTAAGAGTCTAATTAGAATGCAGGTAATCAATATTTTGAATCTGTGTGAACATTATGTTAATGTATAAATAATTTAAAAGGTTATTTGTTGCGTGAAGCTAGTCCACATTTATTTGCGTTTACAACCAGAAAGTAAAACAGATAATGAAACAATTAGGATGAGGATTAATAGAATTTAATGTTACCTTTTGCACAAAGGAGAGCCACAAATGAAGAAAAAGGTACATTAATTTGGAAGAATGACTATATACAGTATCCATAGGCCAAAGATTGCAATAGATCGAATGACAAAGTGGCCACTGTCCTGTTTCAGGGCCTCCATGTGGGAAAATAAAATTCACACATCACTTGCACATATGTTTTGGGCTTCATTGCCATCGAGCATGGCTCTAATGCTGCCGTCTGTTCAACAGTTTAAAAAGACTTCCCTCTTCTGTCCCATGTCGTGTGCAGCAGTTGATCTGTGGAGATGTGCTCCATGTCCTCTTAATGTCTTCCATATTATGTTTCCATGGCAATGATCCCTTGACCTCAACTTTGGAATGTAGAGATTATATGCAAAACATGTACGCTCATAAGTATGGATGACACTGGAATTTTATAAATTCTAAAAAAAATAAAACCTGAAACAGCAAAAGAGAAAGGAAGGAAGGAAGGAAGGAAGGAAGGAAGGAAGGAAGGAAGGAAGGAAGGAAGGAAGGAAGGAATCAATGTGTAAATGAGTCATGGGATGTTTTAGGGAGGGGAAAGATACCATATACCAGTGATGGCAAACCTTTTTTGGCTCGCGTGCCAAAAGCGGGGGGGAGCGCAGGGGAGTCGTGCATGGACTTGCCCCACCCATAATGCTATGTGCATGATGCCCTGCTTTTGCCCTGCTTTTTTCGCCCTCCCCAGGCTCCAGAGGCTTTCTAGGATCCTGGGGAAGGTGAAAACAACTTCCCTCCACCTCCAGAGGCTTCAGGAGTTTCCCTGAAGCCTCCAGAGGGCGAAAAACAGCCTCAAAAGAAGGCCTAAATCATCTAGCCAGCTCACACATGTGTGCTGGAGCTGACACGGCAATGTCTCGCGTGCCCTAAGAAATGGTTCCACGTGCCACCTGTGGCACCCATGCCATAGGTTCGCTATCACAGCCATATATTGATGCACATAGATTTTGATGTAATGCAATAAAACTTAGAATAATTTGATCTGCTTTTTCAAACTTCCAGGAATTATCCAAACATTATTGGGGGCACTAGGGTGCAGAATGCTCTTCTACATCAATGGGGAGTAGCTTGCGGGAATATAGTGTCAGAAACAGGCTTCATTCAGAGATGGATACAGTCATAACTAATTTTAAACCCCCGAGATCAAGTCTGATTAATCACTGAACATATTCAATGCCAATTGCAGGAAGGAGTGTTGCATATCCATAATGGCTTCTGTGCCCAAACATGGCGATGATTATACATAATTCATAGTAGGTTGTTAGACTAAGAAAAACACCCCATAAAAAGACATTGGCAAACAATTGACAAGCTGCTGCCAAGAAAACTACACGATTGTGCCCATACTATCACCAGAAGTTTAGCTCGATTCAAGGACACTTTTTGTTTTCTTTGAGTCACCCTCTTGAAGTTGAACTCCAGACTACACTTGGCTAACCAAATCAATGTCTGGTTCAGTATAAAGCAGCAACTTCTTAGGGCATCAAGCTCACACCGGCTGTCCTACTACTCATTAAACGCACAATACTGCACTGCACTTAATAATTCTCCGTCCAAAAGCCACCTCCCCTAAAACGAGTTTCTGCTGCAAAGAGATCTTAACCATTAAAAGGTAATTGTAGTAATCCAAAAAGCAGTAAATATTCATAATTCTTTGGGTAAACAAAAAAGGATTGATGCATTCCTTAAGTTCTGGAAAGGGAGACAGGATTAAGAGTTTAAGGCTGACTGCTCCCCAACTCAGTCTGAGAAAAGAGGCTTGGAAGGCTTGGAAGATGCTATTAATATAGCATATCTCAATAGAGATTTAGTCTTCCGGTGCAGTTCGTTTCCTATTCTAGGTCTGACAGTCATAGAAGGAAATTGGAAGTCATTTTTGTTTAGTTCCATGATAAAGGGGCACAACGAGAAAACACAAAGTACAAACAGACTGTGATTTGCTGCAATATTGCTAAGGCATATTGCACAGAGCCTTATTTTGCATTATTAAACTGAAGGCCTGTATTTAAAGTTAATGATGTTAAATTATAAAGTTATATAAGTGTATTTGAAACACAAACATGCTTACATAATGTCTGCATTAGATAATTACATATAGAATTGTAACTACTTACTATGGTAACAATATATACTTCATCTTTTTTTCTTTTTATTTAGTTTTAAATATTTGATGTGTAATTTTTATAATATAAATATCTTTGTTCTTTCATCTGTGTTACTTTTCTATTATTTTATAAACAATTAAAAAAAACTGAAGACCTGAACTGACTTTTTCCAAATTTTGCAAACAATGATAGTTCCCTGCCAGACCATAATCTCTTTTTTGAGATTTACCCTGTTTCTCAAGTAATAGGACAAACTAGGAAATGTTCTGTTTCCAGTTGTTTTGACTGTCAATAGCCAACAACAGTAAGTGTTACCCAAACACTTAGAGGACCTCAAGATTTACTCCCCCACTAGAGTTAGCAAGGAACACAGAAAAACACATGATACTACAATTGTCCAAAGAAACATGCAAAAAACCCACCCATGATTAAAAGAAGCCAAATTCAAGTGTAGCTGCATTACAATAAGCAAATTATTGTTCTTAAAGTATTCCAAATATTTGTTAAACATTTCAGTCGTGTTCCCTACTTATTATGCAACATTGCAAGATTTCAGTTCTGAGAAAAGTAGCAGCCAATGAAGTTTTATTATCAACAATTTGTCCCAAAGGAACAAGAAACGCTATACATGACAAAGCTTTTATCCATCCACATAACCCTTAAAAAGTACAAGAGTGCTGCCTTTCTCTCCTATCTGTTTATTTAGCAGATAAGTTTGTTTCAGAGCAATAGTGTTCCCATCCAAATATAGTTTAACAACTCTCTGAAACTTACAAGTGCTGTCACTGGATGATTTAGCTAGTCCGAAGTTGACTCCAGATTTCATTGATTTCATGATTTCATTTCAGCTGAGGAGCCAGTGTTGTTTCTTTTATTTTTTGCTCTGCACTGGTTTATTTGAACCAAAGAAAGCTGGCTATTTTCTGCATTACTTACAGCTGAACAGAGCTTGTTGGCAGTTTGCATTCTCATTGGCAAGAGCTCAGGCCTTTCCTTGACTCCAGCCCCTGAGCTGAAGTAAGCTTTAACTCTTTCCTTTCCATCCCCAGAAAGCCTTAACATCTCATCTATGAGCCGGGAATTTGTAATTAATTAAGGTTGCAATGGGAGAGGGAGAAGGAGGTACTGGCTAAATGACTATATGAATAAATAGATGAAAGCAGAACAGATTCAGACTAATTCATACATCATAGTCCTATGCTAGGGTCTTGTTCTGGTATAGATTCTTAAGAGATTATCACACAATCACAAAAGAAGAAAATTCAGTATCTAAATGCATAGTTAGTAAACTAGCCCTCTTTAAGTTCCAATACAAAGAAATCTCAGCTTCTACCCAGTTATTAGTCTAATTCAGAAATGCTGGTCTAATATATATAGCTTTCATTTCAGGAATTATTGGTGTTCTCTGAGCTTTCTTGCAGACGTTTCATTACCCAAACTAGGTAGTGTCATCAGTTATAACACTAGTGCATGGATGTCAAACTCCTGCCCACTAGCCAGATGCTTCAAGCTCTGGCCACGCCCATGCCCAGTTTAGCAAAGGGGGGGGAGTCACATGATGCCACCATGATGACGTGAGTTTGACACCTCTGTACTAGTGCTTAACATCAATGCTAGCAACCAAGCTCAGAGAGCACCAAGGATCCTCATTTCAATCCTGAGCTACAAATATTCTTCTTTATTGTTAGTTTTCATTTCATATTATTATTTTATTTTATTTATTTATTTTATTAAATTTATACCCCGCCCTTCTCCTTGTTAGGACCCAGGGCGGCGCACAGGCATTATTAAAACCACAAAATACAGAATCGATTAAAATATATTAAATTATTAGACCCGTGCTAAAAACCCATTTTAAAACCATACCAAATTAATTTTAATTTTAAAAGTCAGAAGTAGGGGCTATCCTAGGCCGGCTTGTTGGAATAGATACGTCTTAAGACGTTGGCAGAAGAGGCGGAGGTCCAAGATTGTGCGAAGGTCGGGGGATAGGTCGTTCCAGAGGGCCGGGCCCGCCAAAGAGAAGGCCCTTCCCCTGGGTGTCGCCAGCCGGCATTGCCCCGCTGACGGCACCCAGAGAAGACCCTCTCTGTGGGAGCGGATCGGACGAAGGGATATATGGGGCAGGAGACGGTCTCGTATATAGCTAGGCCCTGAGCCATGGAGCGATTTAAAGATGGTCGTCAGCACCTTGAAGCGCACTCGAAAGGCCACAGGCAGCCAGTGCAGCTCGCGCAGGAGAGGTGTTACGTGGGTTTGCCTTGAGGCACCCATAATCACCCGCGCGGCCGCATTCTGTACTAACTGTAGCTTTCGAGTGCACCTCAAGGGGAGCCCCATGTAGAGAGTGTTACAGTAATCCAGCCGGGATGTCACAAGCGCTTGAGTGACTGTGCGAAGGGCTCTCCGGTCCAGTAAGGGGCGCAACTGGCGTATCAGGCGTACCTGATAGAATGCCCCCCTGGCCACGGCCGTCACATGGTCCTCCATGGACAGCCGCGAATCCAGGAGGACGCCCAAGTTGCGCGCCCTCTCCACGGGGGCCAGTTGTTCGCCCCCAATGGCCAGTGTTGGACTTATCTGGCTGAACCGAGGTGCCGGAAACCACAGCCACTCGGTCTTGGACGGGTTGAGTTTGAGTTTGTTACTACCCATCCAGATCCGTACGGCCTCCAGACACCGGGACAGCACCTCGACGGCATCGTTGGGGTGGTTTGGGGTGGATATGTACAACTGAGTGTCATCAGCGTACAGATGGTATTCCACCCCAAAACCACGGATGATCTCGCCCAGCGGCTTCATGTAGATGTTAAACAGGAGTGGCGAGAGGACCGACCCCTGAGGGACCCCACATGTGAGTGGCCTCGGGGACGACCTCTGCCCTCCTGCCAACACCCATTGCGACCGACCAGAGAGGTAGGACGAGAACCACCGTAAGACGGTGCCTCTCATCCCCAACCCCCCCAATCGGTGCAATAAGATACCATGGTCGATGGTATCAAAAGCCGCTGAGAGGTCTAATAGGACAAGGATAGAGGAACAACCTCTATCCCGTGCCCTCCAGAGATCATCTACCAACGCGACCAATGCCGTTTCGGTGCTGTGACCGGGCCGGAAGCTGGACTGGCGCGGGTCTAGATAATCAACTTCCTCCAGATGTCGGGGAAACTGTTGAGCCACCACACTCTCAACAACCTTCACTAAAATGTGAAGGTTGGAGACGGGACGATAGTTCTCTAATAAAGCTGGATCCAGGGATGGTTTCTTGAGGAGGGGCCTCACCACCGCCTCTTTCAAAATGGTGGGCAAGTACCCCTCACTCAGAGATGAATTCACAATGCCCTGGAGCCAGCCTCGTGTCACCTCCCAGGATGCCAGTACAAGCCAGGAGGGACACGGGTCCAATAAACATGTGGTGGCTCTAAGGTTCCTCCGCAACCTGTCCATATCCTCGGTAGTAACAAAGTCAAACTCCTCCCAAGGTGTAATCTCAAGACCAGCACTGGACGCCTCGACTGGACCACAAGTGGAGGGCAACTCGTTCCGAATCTGAGTGATTTTGTCCTGCAGGAATACTCCAAATTCCTCTGCTCGACTCTGCAGAGGGGCTTCCCGCGGCCTCAGATGAAGGAGGGAGCGGGTCACCCCAAACAGGGCGGCAGGGCGGTTTTCCGTGGACGCGATAAGAGTGGCACAATACTCACGTTTGGCCACTCTTAGCGCCACTAAGTAAGTCCTAATATGGTCTCTCACTAGTGTTCGGTCAGATTCGGATCGAGAAGATCTCCACCTACTCTCTAGGCGTCTCTTGCGGCATTTCATCTCCCGAAGCTCCTCGGTAAACCAAGGAGCCTGGGTGACTCGGCGCCGCATGAGAGGCCGCAAGGGCGCAACTCGGTCCAAGGCCCCCGTGGCCGCACTATACCATGCGGCCACTAGATCCTCACTCGAGCCGCGGGGCAGGGACACAGGTATTGGCCCAAGCTCCCTCTGGAACCTTTCCGGGTCCATCAGGCGCCTTGGGCGGAACCAACTCGGTGTCTCTGGTTCCGCCTTATGAACAGCTAACCTAAACAACAGCTCCTGTTGTTATTATAAGTCACCCCCAGTTTATGGCAATACAATGTAGGTACATTTTAGTCAGCAAGATATAGACAACAATATTTCAGCTTGCAGAGTATTTTTCAAACTAGAGGTACTAGTTTGCATAGAATAGAATGGTTATAATTAGAGTAAAGGTGAGTTTTTGTTGCACTTCTGGCATACTGGCCCAAATGTGCCAAAACTCACTGACACTCTCCTTACATATAGCAGGGAATATTGCACATGGCACAAGTGTAATCAAGGCTGGCAACCTGGCCTATACCGTCTCTGTTTCCTTAGAAAGCATTATTTTTCTAACATCAACTAATCCAGGGACTGTTGTAGCTCACAAGATGGGATACAACTTGAGTCACATTTTGTAAAGTTTCCAACTATCAATTTGAGGAAGAAGTGACACGTTAACAGTGGTCCCTGTTTTCTCTTAGCATTTCAAAGTCAGCAGAATAGAAGACAACTTATACAGTGAAAAAAAGAAAGCCTATATATACTCAAATGATTAAAATAAAGTAAACGTCACCAAAAAAGGGAAAATTAATAGGAAAAAAGAAAAAAAATCCATTTCAATTCCTGTTTAAATTAAAGAATTACTGTTAACATCCTGTATTCTGTACAATATCAGCCAATCTCAACAGGCTTTGCAGGATGGATTTGGGGGGGAAAAGCAATTAGCAGTGCCTTAATCTTAGAAATTGTAGGCAAGGGAAACAGATGGCTTCTCAGTTTGAAAGAGAAGGCACCCAGGCTGTAGGTAACATTTACTGAAGCACTCTGAGTAGGAATCAGACAAAAGTAGATTTAGATTCGTTATTTATTATTCTACCCTTTAGTACTTATTTCCTTAAAAAGTCTCTTAGCAACTGCAGCAGCTAACACAGGTATCTAGAATTCAATTAGATAGTTTCCCGGGGTCTATAATGATATTTCTCAATAAACTTTCTAGAGCAATGTTTCTCAACCTTGATCTCTTTAAGATGCATTGAGTGCATCTGCCAGAATTCCCCATGTCGGCTGAGGAATTCTGAGAGTTGAAGTCCAGACTTCTTACAGTGGCCAAGATTAAGAAACATTGCTTTAGTCTAGTCAGGGGTCTGCAAAGTCGGCTCTTTTAAGACTGGTGGACTTCAACTCCCAGAGTTCCCCAGCCAGCATAGCTGGCTGGGGAATTCTGGGAGTTGAAGTCCACCAGTCTTAAAAGAGCCGACTTTGCAGACCCCTGGTCTACTTCATCCCCATTATTCATTATCAGCAGTCAGAGTGTGAATAATCTTATTTACTGTCAGTAAATAGCACTGGCTTTTGATCACAATAATTGACTGCCTAATATGAAGCAAGAGATACTGTCAGTTTTATTAAAAAGGTATCCTCTAAAATATCCTCTTGTTAATCAGAGACCTGGAAAGGACATATATCCTGAATAAAACAGTTTTTTAAATGATGCTAGTGATCAGTGGTATCCCTACTTTTCATACCTAAGATCCCAAGTCACATTCTCAGTATTTTCATCTCTAGGAAACTATGAGCAGGAAACATTTTCCCCTGAGGTGCTGGAAAAATCAGTCAGTACTGGGATAAATTTTCTAACCGTCTTTTTCTAAATTCTGTAACACTTTCTTTTTTGGGCATTCCATGACATAAGAATTTAAAGTTTGCATTGTCACAGCAGTTTAGATTAGATTAGAGGCATGATAACAGGATATTTTTTTAAAGTTCCACCCCAGGCGCCTGATGGACCCAGAGAGGTTCCAGACGGAGCTTGGGCCATTACCTGTGACCCTGACCCGCGCCCCGACCGAGGACCTAATGGCTGCATGGAACACCACGGCCACTGGAGCCTTGGATCGGGTCGCGCCCTTGCGGCCTCTCTTGCGGCAAAGAGTCACCTGGGCTCCTTGGTTTACCGAGGAGCTGAGGGAGATGAAACGCCACAAGAGACGCCTAGAGAGTAGATGGAGATCTACACGCTCTGAATCTGACCGAACACAGGTGAGAGCCCATTTACGGACTTACATTGTGGCGATGAGAGTGGCCAAGCGTCAATACTGTGCCACTCTTATCGCATCCGCAGAGAACCGCCCTGCCGCCCTGTTTGGGGTGACCCGCTCCCTCCTTCAACAGAGGCCGCGGGAAGCCCCTCTGCAGGGTCGAGCAGAGGAATTTGGTATTTATCTGCAGGATAAAATCGCTCAGATTCGGAGTGAGCTGATCTCCACCGAGAGTGGCCTAGAGGGATTGTCAGAAGCGGGTCTTGAGATACCATCCTGGGAGGAGTTTGACTCTGTTGCTTCCGACGATATGGACAGGTTACGTGGGCGACTGAGAGCCACCACATGTTTATTGGACCCATGTCCCTCCTGGCTTGTACTGGCATCCTGGGAGGTGACACGAGGCTGGCTCCAGGAGTTAGTCAACGCTTCTTTGAGTGAGGGGTTCTTACCGGCCTCCCTTAAAGAGGCGATGGTGAGACCCCTCCTCAAGAAGCCTTCCCTGGACCCAGCTCTGTTGGAAAACTATCGTCCAGTCTCCAACCTTCATTTTCTAGCGAAGGTTGTTGAGAGTGTGGTGGCACAACAGTTTCCCCGTCACCTGGAGGAAGTTGATTATCTGGACCCGCGCCAGTCCGGCTTCCGGCCAGGGCACAGCACTGAGACGGCATTGGTCGCGTTGGTGGATGATCTCTGGAGGGCCAGAGATGGGGGTTGCTCCTCCATCCTGGTCCTGTTAGATCTCTCAGCGGCTTTCGATACCATCGACCATGGTATCCTTTTGCATCGGCTGGAGGGGTTGGGGGTGAGGGGCACTGTTTTACGGTGGTTCTCCTCCTACCTTTCCGGCCGATCGCAATTTGTGTTGACAGGAGGGCAGAGGTCGGCCTCAAGACCCCTCACTTGTGGGGTGCCTCAGGGGTCGGTCCTCTCACCACTCCTGTTCAACGCATACATGAAGCCGCTGGGTGAGATCATCCGTGGTTTTGGGGTAGAGTACCACATCTATGCTGATGATACGCAGCTATATTTTTCTACCCCAAACCACCCCAATGATGCCGTTGAAGTGATGTCCCGATGTCTGGAAGCCGTACGGATCTGGATGGGAAGCAACAGACTCAAACTCAAACCGTCCAAGACCGAGTGGCTGTGGTTTCCGGCGCCCCGGTTCAACCAGTTGATTCCATCACTGGCCATTGGGGGCGAACATCTGTCCTCCATGGATTGGGTACGCAACCTAGGTGTCCTCCTGGATACCCGGCTGTCTATGCAAGATCACGTGACAGCCATGGCCAGGGGGGCTTTCCACCAGGTACGCCTGGTGCGGCAGTTGCGTCCCTTATTGGACCGGGACGCCCTCCGCACAGTCACTCACGCGCTTGTGACATCCCAGCTGGACTACTGTAATGCTCTCTACATGGGGCTCCCCTTGGCGTGCACCCGAAGACTGCAGCTGGTCCAGAATGCGGCCGCGCGGGCAATCTTGGGAACGTCTAGATATTCCCATGTAACACCGCTCCTGCGCGAGCTGCACTGGTTACCTGTGGTCTTTCGGGTGCGCTTCAAGGTGTTGATCACCATCTTTAAAGCGCTCCATGGCACGGGACCAAGCTATCTTCGAGACCGCATCCTACCTCATACATCCCTGCGGCCGATTCGCTCCCACAGAGAGGGACTTCTCCGGGTGCCGTCCACTAGGCAATGCCAGCGGGCGACGCCCAGGGGAAGGGCCTTCTCTGTGGTGGGCCCAACCCTCTGGAACGACCTACCCCCCGACCTCAGAACAACCACGGACCTCCAAACCTTCCGCCAGAAATTAAAGACACTCCTGTTCCATCAGGCCGGTTTGGCCTAAGTTATTTACCTAGCCTTCAGTCTGTATTATAAATTGTTTTAATTGGGTTTTTAAGGGATTATGTTTTAACTATTTAAATTTTAGCACAGGGATAATCTATTTAATTCAATATTAATTATTTATATTTTGTATTGTGTTTGTTTTAAACTTCCTGTGCACCGCCCCCGGTCCCTTCGGGGAGAGGGTGCGGTTATATAAATTTTATAAATAAAATAAATAAATAAAGTTACAGCAACTGAAACTACCCATAACTACCCAAAGTCTTTTTAATTTTTTTTAAATGGGTGTCTTAGAATGTTAACAAATAGATCACTTCCTTCTGTTAGAGATCACTTTCCAGGAATCTAGAAAGAGAAAATATGAACAATAGCCATCTTGATGTAAACAGAAGTATGTTCATGATCTTGAGTATTGGAGGCCATCATGCTGAAATGATGGAAATGTTTCAAAAAAACTGGAATGCACTCAAACACACACATTGCAGAATATCATTCTAGCAATATTGGGTTTGATTACCCAAAAGTTTCCTTTTTCCATTTTAAACATTGAATCTAAAGCAAGGTCCATTTAATTTGTTCTACATACTAAAATTACAATGTGCCTTTCACATTTGGTGTTTACTGTTTTCATTATGTACAAAAAGGAGCGCTGCCAGAATTTTTAGGCTGTTGTTCAATACTTAGATGTAACCTGCATGGTATCTGAAGTGGGAAACCTTTTATTCATTTCACAGAATGTAATAATTATGCTAAATGCTTGGTGGGAAAAAGAGTAGGCAGAAGGTTCTTTGGGTAAAGGAAATGCACCTTAGGAATGCACAATATCCATTATAAATGACTTTATATTAATACAAATTCTTAAGAGGGCCCTCCGTAATAGCTGACATGACAAACAACAATTGTTGTGATATTTTCTGGATATTGGACATCCTGTAGAGATGCTATGCAATGGTTCAGTGAGTGCAGGTTAAAATGAAACAGTTGTGCTAAAGCCATGATTTGAAAGCAAGGAAGCTGTAAGATTTCAGTGTGCTGGTGACACATAACTATCCCACCTACATCTCTGAACTATGATATTTTATTGAAGACTAACCTTCCCACTTGTGTGCTGAAATCCAAACTGGTGCTTTTAATTAAGCACATGCAACAAGACAAATATAATCCATTACCTTATCTTCCAGCATTTAATGAAAAGGTATCTTATTCTCAAAAACATGGATACAAAGGAAGAAGAGGATGCAAGTTGAAAACTATTATCTAGTTTTTCAAGCAACTGTAGACAGGAAGAAAATGGTCATGGTCTCTCAAACAAGAGGAATTGCTTGGCTATAGTCAAGAGCATTTTTCCATAAAAGTAGGTAGGTAAAACTCCATTCATTGGAATAAATACTTATGAAAAAAGTTCTTAGCCAGATTTCCTAGCCAGGGGCACATATAAAGAATTAAAGGAGACAAGAACTCATTTTCTTCCTGAAAGAAGTTTAGAAAGAAGATGACAAATTGATGACAAATACTGAATTTGAACCAGACCATTCATTAGATCTGACCCAAGAAATGCTTATTTTAATGATAGATGTTTTCAAGACCCATTATTGTCATGGGTAACTGTATATTAATGTAAGCCTAATGGGTTGAGAAAGGCTACAGAAGCAGTTAGCAATTGAACTTTGGTGGCTGCCCTATTTTGTTAAACCAGATACTGTCAGAAAGCAAATTTATGATGTCTGTCAATCAAGGAGACAGATGTTACTGGAATTTCCTTCAGCTCTTGAAGATGTTTTTGAGACACAAACACTATATATTCAAAGGGTAGCTACTGAATGTATTCTACTGAATTTTCAAGGACCATGCTGCCATTGTCTTTCATCATTTATTTAATGAATCTCAGTGTTTACAAATATAAAACCTTCAACTTCTACAACTCTTTCCTAAATTGCTGGCTCATTTCTCATCCCAATTCAAAATGCTGGTTATCACTTTATGTGCATTCAGTGATTAAAACTAAGAGCACTTTGGTGATTTGTCTCACCCCATCTCTCCACCGTTAGAGCAATCCTTCAAGAAACCATACTACTACCTGAGCAGTATTTGTTAAGAACAATATGAAATTCACCTTCCTGATGGCAGCAGGAAACCTGTAAACAGCCTGCTCTGAAAAATAGGCCTGTGACCTATCATGATTGGTTCTATGGTGAAATAAAGATTTTGGGGGGAAAAACCATTGGTTTATCTTTGGCTTTACAGTGGTACCTCGGTTCACGAACTTAATTCGTGAACTGACTCTGTTCGCGATCCGAATTGGTCGTGAAGCGAGGCACAATTTCCCATAGGGTTCAATGTAAATCCGGTTAATCCGTTCTGACCTTGTTTTTTGGTCGTGATTCTTGAACTGACTCTGTTCGCGATCCGAATTGGTCGTGAAGCGAGGCACAATTTCCCATAGGGTTCAATGTAAATCCGGTTAATCCGTTCTGACCTTGTTTTTAAAATGTCCACGGCTCCTGTTCGTGAAGCGAAACGGGGTTCGTGAATCCGAGCATTTTTATGAACTTTTCTGTTCGTGAAGCGAGGGCGGAGTTCGTGAAGCGAGGCGGAGTTCGTGAAGTGAGGCGGAGTTCGTGAAGCGGAGCATATTTTTACGAACGTTTCCGTTCGTGAACCGAAACGGTGTTCGTGAACCGGAGCACATTTTTTGGAAAATTTCTGGTCGTAAATCGAATTGGTCGTGAACAGAGGCGTTCGTGAACCGAGGTACCACTGTATTTTACAAGCCTTCTTTATACTGTTCTGTTATTGTTTTGCTTTTCTGGGTCATTATGGGAAGCTCCTTTATGGGATTTAGAACCCATATTGTCAGGCTCAAACAACCAGGTCCACATGTGAAGAATTGAATTAGCTAATTTATTGCATAACTTTATACGCAGGAATCTTCTCAGACTAATGGTTTCCACCTGCGTGAGATAACATTAAATGGTATTCAAGGGGAGGGGGTCAGGCTGGGCCCTCTGATACCCATGTAGGGATTCTAGACTAAGTCCACATTTGACTCCTCCCCTTGACTTAGACAGTTTCTCTCTCCTACATATGTGAGAGCTACCGTAGTTGTCTGTTGAAATTGAAGAATTTAAGGAAATGGCAAGTTTTGCGAGAGGAGAGGCTAACAGAATAAATGTTACTTTATTTTAATTCAATTGGTCATAGAATGACAGATGTGGGTTGCATATCAGAGCATGGGATTACAGTACATACATATGCAGAGAACAGAAAGTTTAGATTTAAGTTTTCATACCAAAGCCATCCTACCTTTAGGATGGCCACCCCCATTAAAGAGTATTCTGGGATCTGCAGATGTCATCTAGGGAAGAGCAGCATTCATAAGAACATAAGAATAGCCTTGCTGGAACAGGCCACAGCACATCCAGTCCAGCATTCTGTCTCACACAGTGGCTCCCCATTTGCTTCAGGGTATTCCCAAGCAGATGTCTTCACCTGCTTATGATTCCCTGCAAATGGCATTGAGAAATATCCTGCCTATCTCTCCATCCCAGAAGGTGTCCTTAGGCATCCATAATGATAGCCATTGATACCCTTGTTCTTCATGAACTCGTCTAATCCTTTCTTAAAAGTGTCGAGGCTGACAGCTGTCACCACTTCTTCTGGCAGGGAGTTCCATAGACCAGTGATCCTCTGGGTGAAAAAGTACTTCCTCTTATTTGTTTGAGGTCTAGCTATCAAAAGTTTCATGGAGTGCCCCCTAGCTTTAGTGTTATGCGATAGGGAAAACAGTTTTTCCTTTTCTGCTTTGTCCACACCGTGCATGATTGAATAGACTTCAATCAAGTCACCTCTCAGGCGCTGTCGTTCTAGAGTGAAGAGGCCCAGCCGTTGCAGCCTCAGATGGTAAGGAAGGTGTTCCAGCCCCCTAATCATTCTGGTTGCCCACCTCTGCACCTTTTCCATTTCCATCATATCCTTCTGAAGGTATGGTGACCAGAACTGTACACAATACTCCAGATGGGGCCTCACCATAGATTTATAAAGAGGCAAAATGACACTTGCTGACTTATTTTCTATACCCTTCCTAATGATCCCTAGCAATGAGTTTGCTTTTTTCACTGCTGCGGCACACTCTGTTGACAACTTAATTGAGCTGTCCACCAGGACACCAAGGTCCCTTTCCTGGTTAGGAAAGGTTTCCTGGTTATTCATAACATGACCTGCCCTGAGCAGCCTAAAGAGACCTGCAATCTCAGGATACCAAGATGCAAAAAGTGTCTTAAAAAGACACTTCCCCACCCCTCTGGATACTTTTCATTTGAGAAATAATGCTTACTAAAGGGGAAAGTCAGCTTACTACAGAAAATCAATGTGTTCGTGGGACAATTGCCAACCCATTAAAAAGAGTGAGCTAAGGAAGAAGAAATAACAGTTAAAACTATTGTCGTCCCTCAGAAGAGAAGCAAATGGAGAAGTACTTTCTTCTCCAAACTGCTGGTTCAAAGAAAAACAAAACTGATGATTATTAAGGTCACACAGCTCAAATCAATGTCCTCAGGAGGCACACAGACTGAGAAAAACACCTCAAGAGTCAAGAAGCTTGCCCACAAAAACACTCAAACCAAGACAGAATGACAACAGTGCTACTATGGATATGAATGAGTTGAAACTATTTCTGTGCTTCTTTTTTCCTTCTTAAGAGAAGTACCATTGTAGAAAAGTTGGATGGTTAGAACAAAGGATCTTCATGGAAGGTTAGAATTTCTTTCAGAGCTGCTATAACTATCACTTACAATCTTGATCAATGAAGGACAGAGGTCAACAAAAGACTTTATATGATGTTTCAAAAAGAAACTTACAATTTTAAAGTCCTTCAGCCTGAAAACCAGACTCTTATAATTCTTTTTTATTAATACAAATTAGAAACAGATGTTTACAGAGATTTTCCCAAGAGCACTGAATTATATACCAGTTAAAATCTCTCTGAATCCATTCTGATCCATCCAGATACAGCATTAGGTTTGTACCAAAGAATAATGAAGATGAGCAAATGTAATAAAAATGGTATTATTTTTTAAAAAATAGATTATGTTATTTAATTGCATTTTATTAAAATAATTCTATACTATTCTTCATCCAACTGGGTCTCATACCAGATGAACGACCTACCCCCTGAACTCCGCACCATCTCTGACCTCCGCCTATTCCGCAAGTGTCTGAAGACACACCTATTCCATCTAGCCGGCCTAGCATAACCCCCATTACTGACTCTTAGATAGTTTTAAATTTGGGTTTTTTAAATTCGGTTTTTAGCGCAGGGTCTATTAGAATAAGTTTTTTAAAATTTTATATGTTTTATATGTGTTTTAACATCCCTGTGCGCCGCCCTGGGTCCGTTTGGAGAAGGGCGGGGTATAAATTTAATAAATAAATAAATAAATAAATAAATACAAGGCATATAAAACTCTTTTTACTTCAAAGTATAAAAATAGCATATATACATTAAAAATTAAAAAGACCAAACTCATGTAAGGCAAGTTAAATCCAGGAATATTATATTGTTAGTGCCAATTACAATTCAATTATTTAGAACAGGGGTCTCCAACCTTTGCAACTTTAAGTCTGAAGGACTTCAGCTCCCAGACTTCTCCAGCCAGCTTTGCTGGCTGGAGAATTCTGGGAGCTGAAGTCCTTCAGACTTAAAGTTGCAAAGGTTGGAGACCCCTGATTTAGAAATTCAATTATTTAGAAAATGCATATAGCTCCTTGTGGTGTATATGATAATTGTAAGTGGTTCACAGCAACAGTCCTTTAAAACACGGGTCCTCCAACCCTTGCAACTTTAAGTCTGAAGGACTTCAGCTCCCAGAATTCTCCAGCCAGCAAAGCTGGCTGGAGAAGTCTAGGAGCTGAAGTCCTTCAGACTTAAAGTTGCAAAGGTTGGAGACCCCTGCTTTAAAAAATGAAATACAAAGCCACAATATGCAGTACATCATTCTTCCCACCAAAGTACCATAACATCTCCACATCTCCTCAACTCTACACTTGCTGGGTTCACTTCCATCGTAGCCCAGTGCTTGCATGAACATGCAGGTCCTCATTGTCCTCAAGAAGGATAAAAAGATGGGGGCAAAGATCAATACGCATTCAGGATTTTACTGTCTTCATGAAAAGTGAAAGTTGATGTGGTGATCAAGCAAATGATAGGATGAAATACACGGTTGATAGATCACATTTTGTGCGGATCAGATCTAATGTCAGGTGCCACCTCTTCTCTTCTAGCATCCTTTATATACCTCAAATGAAGGAAGGGGGATATTTTATCATTGTCTGTAACGCTTGTACCAAAGGCTTTGAAGAATGCTGATTGCTCTTTGGATGCCACCAAAACAATCACTGTCAATGAGGTAATTCCTGTGTGTTAATACATTAGAAACTTCATCATTGCAAATATGAGAAAGAAGAACTTGAGTGACCAAAGAAAGGGTGGGACTGCAATACTGCTGTACTTAGTTTGCTTAGTTGAAGTCTACCTGTGGCTGAAGCAACAGTGCTCCTATTGGACAGCTCCAGAGGTGGTATTCAGCCGATTCTGACAGGTTCTGGAGAACCGGTAGCAGAAACTTTGAGTAGTTTGGAGAACCAGCAAATAGGCTAGCCCCACCCCCGCTGCCTCCCAGCCTCCCAGCTGATCTTCTTTTGTTGCCCTGAAGAGGAGAACAGAGCTGGAAAGCAGGTTACTGGGGTGGGGAGGGAATGGGGATTTTGCAGTATCCTTCCCCTGCCATGCCCACAAAGCAACACCCACAAAGCCACACCATGCCCACAAAGCCATGCCCACAGAACCGGTAGTAAAAAAAATTGAATCCCACCACTGGACAGCTCCCTTCATTAATTTGAATAATCTGATCTTTGGCTGATCAGCTTGATAAAAGCAGAGGCTAAACCTTTTGGCCAGTACAAGACATAGTATGTACTGCATATTATTGCTCTGCTGTTTTGGCAACATGTATATTTAACCTCCACTATAAAAATTCAGAGATATCATAAGCAACCTGTCACTATGATTCCAAAAAAGCTACTTGTGAATTTAAAAATTAGATGCTCATTAGGCAAATTGGGAAGTTCATCCAAAGGTTGGCTACTACTTCTAATCCTTAAGGCCTTGCTAAAATTCTGAAAATTGCAGCATTCATTTGGGGGGAAAAGTTCAGCTCTTGTGAGTACTTGCTGTGCCCGTATCACTCACTACAAGCAAAAATAGAAAGGCATCAATGTGTTTCCAAATGCAAAACATGCTATTTTTAAATGTTCAGAATTGCAGAGAGGCTCTGCAGAAACCATGAATTTGCTGCTTGCACATAGATTTTCAGTTAAAAAATGAATAGAAATGTCTCCTACTGAACAACTAACAAAGTGTGAAGTTAATAGTAAAGAAACAATATTCTGCTTATCTAGATATTTGTTGTATTAAGGGGGTTAAAATTCTGAAATAACAACAACCAGATTAGTTAAATCAATTCCTCTTGATTCATTTGTTTTGTTTTAAAAACCCTCCAGGTTCTATTCGGAGTACAACAGAGCCATGTTTTAGTCATCCTATTTATGGGTCACTTCAGTGGTGGAATTCAAATTTGTTTACTACTGGTTCTGTGGGCATGGCTTGGTGAGAGTGACATGGCTTGCTGGGCATGGCATAAAGGGCATGGCAAGGGAAGGATACTGTAAATCTGCATTCCCACCCCACTCCAGGGGAAGGATACTGCAAATTCCCCATTTCCTCCTTATCAGCTAGAACTCGGGAGGCAGAGAATAGATGGGGATGGGGTCAGTCAGAGGTGGTATTTACCGATTCTCCAAACTACTCAATGTTTCCACTACTGGTTCTCCAGAACTGGTCAGAACCTGCTGAATACCACACCTGACTCATATACCTTTAAAACGTTCATTTTAAAGTTATCTGACATTTAGGGATATGACTGGAAATCAAGAGATGCCCCTTTCCTCTTTTTTAATTCTTAAGTTTCACTGCTCTTCCACTGAGCCTGAAGGTTGCTATATCTGCCCATTTTATTTGTCTTAATGATACTAGATTATGATGGAATATCATTCTAGAAGGGTTTTGGATATACAGTAGGTGCCACAAGCATAAAGTCCCCCTCATTCTGGCCACAATTGCACTGAACCTGGTTAATTTTCAGCATCAGTTAAATACATGACTGACTTCATAGTCATGTGTCTTTTAATGCAGGGGTCTCCAACCTTTGCAACTTTAAGTCTGAAGGACTTCAGCTCCCAGACTTCTCCAGCCAGCTTTGCTCCTGTCCCCTTAGAACAGGGGTCCCCAACCTTTGCAACTTTAAGTCTGAAGGACTTCAGCTCTCAGACTTCTCCAGCCAGCTTTGCTGGCTGGAGAAGTCTGGGAGCTGAAGTCCTTCAGACTTAAAGTTGCAAAGGTTGGAGACCCCTGTTTTAATGTGTTCCATAATTCTGATTTCTGTCTTAACCTTCACAATTTGGTACAAAGTTAATTATTTTTTAATTGAAGTGAGTATCCTCATTAAAATTATTTCATATTCTGCTTTAAGATTACTACTATGTGATAATATATGTTGCTCTGGGATTATTTTCATGAAAATTTGACTATAAATATATGTGTGCATTTACACAGACAGAGGGACACACAAACACACAAAACAAACTGTAGGAAAGGAGAAGGGGGGATGAGAAAGCACTGTTCCAACAAACATACTAGAATAATACTATATCCCTTGAGGCTGCTCATTGCAACTATAGAAACACTTACTGTGGAGGAACAATAGAACTTAAAAATAGAAGGAAAAGAGGAAAGGCAGCTACTCCTTGTCTCCTGGAAAATTATATATCCCTGTTTTAAATCTTTCTTTCCCTCTTCTCTAAAGTGGCTAGGGAAGGAGTTTGCATGAGTTGGGATAGGCTTCCTGTTTGGGTCTTCTCAGTCTTCCTTACCGGAAGAATGTAAGGCCAAAAGTCCACTTAATCCAGCACTTTGTTTCTCTCCGTGGATTGCCAGAATTAAGGCTCTGGGAAGGCTCACAAGCAATACAGGAATACAAGAGGTGCAAGAGTGTGTAAGTTTACTCCAAGACTTTTCAATGTTCAAAGCCAAGCCAAGGCACAAATGGTGTTTTCCACACTCTCAAGTGAAGTTAAGTCCGAGTGTGTTATTTTGGCACATGGGCAGAAAATCCCACGAGTACCTTTTTAATTTTTGCAATAAAGATACAATAATAAAAATAATAATTTAGTTTACGGTTACGGTTTACAGTTTATTGGATTTATATACCGCTCCTGTCTCCAGATGGACTCAGGGCGGTGCACAGGGAATTAAAATACCAACAAGCAATAATACATACAGTACAATAGTAAAATAAAATAAAATTAGAATCTCCCGTGCTAAAAATTATGTTTACAAATTGCGTCTTTGTTTGTCATCAATACTGGCTGCTTAAAGGGGTCTACTGCTTCATTTGCCTAATAACAGGATGGATCAGAAGATAGGCCAAGTCTACATACTGATTAATACTTGTGAGTAAAAGTTCCACCATAATCAAAACATTGTTGTTCCACTTTGAAAAGCCAAGAAAATACATCTTACTCTTCCCCCCTGCCACCCCAGTGATGCCTATGTGAATGTAAATAATACCCATCTAGAAAACAGACTGTTTACAAAATACATAGGCATTTCTACTCAGTGATTGAGTAAAGGACCAAAAAAATGCTTACATCAACATTTGAAAGCAAAACATTCTTAGCTATTTAATAAATATATCCCAGCAGTTCAAAACTCTTCTGGAGATTATTAAGAAAGAATACAATCCAATGCACTTTTAAAATCTAGACTGTTTTTGATTATGCAGAAGCAACTTTAAAAAACACAAGTTTGTTTGCAAGAAAGTGGGCAAATGATGGAATATAAAATCCATTAACCACTGACCATTCACCTATACACACACATGTATATATAATTAAATATATACCATGTTTTCCCGAAAATAAGCACTTGGCCTTATTTTTGGGGAGGTCTTATTATTTTTGAGGTGCAGGAGGAGGCAAGGGTGGTAATCTCATGGCTGCTCTGTGTTGCAATATTTTCGGGCAGGGTTTATTTTTGGGGAAGGGCTTATTTTAGCTCATGCACTCAAAAGCCTGATTGGGCTTACTATCTGGGGAGGTCTTATTTTCAGGGAAACAAGATAGATATAATTAAATATATAACATAGTGTTTTTGCTTTGGTTGATGGAGAAGATTTGTTTTTATCCAGTGTACCATTCAGTTTCTCTGAACAATCTTATAGATTGTTAATAGCATTCTACTACAAGCTTTGGGTAGGGTTTTGTGCATTTTGTGCCTGTGTATATTCATGCAAATAGCTCTGAACTTTCTAAAAAAGAGAGAGAATAAAATAATCATCATGGGACATGGTACAAGTATTGCCTGACAATATACTATGCACTCAATATTGTGATAAATATTGTCAGTCAAACTTGTATCATATCACACAATAATTATTATTTTATTCTCTCTCTCTTTTTTTTTTAAAGAAAGTTCAGAACTATTTACATGAAATTTCCAAGGTTGTCCAAGGGTACAATCTCCTGGCTGCAGAAAATCAGAGAAAGAAACACAGTATCAGATTTATTCCATCACTAGCTGAATGTGTATGTATGTATGTATGTATGTATGTATGTATGTATGTATGTATGTATGTATGTATATAAAGTAATACAGTGATCCCTCGTTTTTCGCGGCTTCATGTTTCGCGGCTTCAGTGCTTCGCGGGTTTTTCAAAAATACAGAATAGAAAAAAAATGCATCGGTAGGAGGCAAGCGCCCCCTAGTGCTTGCTTTAAACGATGTCCACCAACTCAAGTTTCCGGTGCGAATCCTACTTCGCGGTTTTTCAGTTTTCGCGGAAGGTTCCGGTCCCCATTAACCGCGAAAAATGAGGGATCACTGTACATGGTTTGTTGCTATAGCAGAATCACAAAGAAGAGACTCCAACCCCTTGTTCAATACAGGAATCCAAAATTAAAGCATCCTTAACAATTGTCTGTTTAGTTTCTGCTGGAATACATCCAGTGAAAAAGTCCCAGCACTTTCATAAGTAATAGGTTCCCTATCAAAATGCTCTTTCTGCTTGGAACTGGTTTTCACCCCCATCTGTCAATCATCTGAGAATTTTGTCCCAAAGGTGCTTTCTTTCAAAAGGTTTTCTTGTTTTGCTTGAAGTCATTTTGCTTTTCATCCAAGGAGCTTCTTGAGAAAAAGTCCAGTTGCATTTCGAAAGAAAGCATCTTTGGGACAGCCATGACCTGGATGACTAAAAACCTCCATAAACATTTGGGAGCTTTCTTCTCAGAATGTATGTATACCCACGTATATAAGGGAGTCCTTGATTGGCTTAGCTTTCTGTGCCCCAGCCACACCGAAATCTGGATGTTCAGATAAAAAGCTACTGTGAATACAATAAAATCTAGCACTCTTACCTTCACCTGAAGAGCCTGAAAGATCTATGATGACGTACACTCTTCCTTCTGGTTCCAAATCAATCTGCAAGAGAAGGAAGCAAATATTTATTATTAGAATTCCACTGTGTTCTTTTCAGAGGGTGTGTTGTTTTCCTGAGAATTCTTACAGGATTTTTAATGCACTCTAGGTAGGCATTGGCTTAAAGGAATTGGATAAAAAAAAAGAGATGCCATTGAAACATTATAAACCAACCTTAGATTAAGTAAAAAGATTTACTGTAAATATTTAGCTACATTTCTGGATTTGGATCTCATAAGACCATTTACTTATTTAGAAAATAAACAAGGATAATACTTCAATTACTTCAGTATATAGCTTTACCTGTTCCAGAACTTTAGAGAAGACAATGCAAATTAAAACCCAAATTTAAATAATGCAGACTATAATATTTTAAAATAATGAAAACAATAGATGCCAAAATCTTCATAACTTTGTTTCAGAGTGGTTCTCAGAGATCTGTACACATTTTTTTTTTGATAAATGCAAAATGGGTTCAACTTTTTCTAATGGAACTGTTTATAAAAAAGATTATAAAACTCGTGCAGGCATTGTCACATTTTTACAAATAAGATATTTATGGATCTCATCGCTGATGGACTATCAAATATCTCTTTGCTTCTACAAGTACTAAATCTTCTTAGGTTTAAGGCAGGGGTGAAATTCAGCAGGTTTTGAATTCTGAAGAACTGATAGCGGAAATTTTGAGTAGTTCAGAGAACTGGAAAATACCACCTGTGGCTGGCCCCAGAGTGGGGTGGGAATGGAGATTTTGCAATATCCTTCCCCCAGGAATGGGGATTTTGCAGTATCCTTCCCCAGGAATGGGGAGGAAATGGAGATGTTGCAATATCCTTCCCATGCCATGCCTACCCAGCCACACCCACAGAACCGGTAGTCAAACATTTTGCATTTCACCTCTGGTTTAAGGACAGATAATTTCCACCAAATATTACACAAGAGGGGTAAATATATGCAAGTACATATTACTATATTGCTTTATGCCTATACTTGATAGATGTTGGAATTAAAAACGCACACAGTAAAAGTATCTTGGAAACAACATAGACAAAGAGAAACTAAGGAAAACATATCTTTAAAGGATCTTTAGCTGCCTTGTATTAGCACACAGTTGGTAGTTTCAAAATCTTTTCTTTCTCTGGCTTTGTAGATTTTGAGAGGACATGGAAGACATTTGATTTGTTACGAACGTTACAATTATTTTTCAGGTGTTTAACCCAAATGTGTGATTATTTGCCATCAATATATGGTTTTGCAGTATCCTTCCCCAGGAATGGGGAGGAAATGGAGATGTTGCAATATCCTTCCCATGCCATGCCTACCCAGCCACGCCCACAGAACCGGTAGTCAAACATTTTGCATTAAGTGCAGCCAATGTCTCAAAAATATTTCTTTCTCACTATTATTGCTGCACTGTTACATGTGGAACAGACATTTTTAAAGCTAGTGTGATCTACTAACTCTAAGGTTTCCCAACCAGAACCAAATGGGGGGGAAAAGCCATGGAAGCTAAAATGAAGGAATGGATAGATTATCACATTCATTGATCAACATAGGCATTTTCCAAATAGAAATAAAATACTCAAATGCAAATGACTTACGACCACAATTCAGCCCAAAATTTATGTTGATAAGTGAGAAATTTGTTAAGTGTGTTTTGCCCCATTTTACTTTTTTTTGCCATATTTGTTAAGTCAGGAGTCTGCAAAGTTGTCTCTTTTAAGACGGGTGGACTTCAACTCCCAGAATTCCCCAGCCAGCATGGCTGGCTGGGGAATTCTGGGAGTTGAAGTCCACCCATCTTAAAAGAGACAACTTTGCAGACCCCTGTGTTAAGTGAATCACCACAATTATTAAGTTACTGTAGTAACATGGTCGTTAAGTGACCTGGTTTCCCCACTGACTTTCCTTGTCAGAAGGTTGCAAAGGGGATCACTTGATCCCAGGACACTGCAACCATCATAAATGTGCACCAATTGTCAAGGATCCAAATGTAAATTACATGACCATGGAAATGCTGCCATGGTCATGTTAGATCAGACAAAGGATTCCGACTCAGGCATGGTCAAAACAACAGGAACGTTTATTCACACTATTTACAACACACACAAGATTCAACTGGCAAGGTTTCTTCTCTGGCAACCTCTTATATAGAGTTACCAGGCAGGAAACTCCTAGCAATGCAATTGCAACATTGTAACTCCTTTCCAGACAGATTCCAGACAGCTTGTCTCTGTTAATCACTGCAGCTGCTGGCTCAGCTCCGGAATGCGGTGACTCATAGGTTACCAGACGAGCTGTCTGGGACATAGGCTTGGGGACTCAACACTCCTTCCCCCATAGTCAGTGCGCATGTGTCTAGGTTCTCTGTCCAACACAGTACATGCGCACGCGTAGTCGTTCAGATAGGCGGGGCGGTGTCGGGTCCGCCCTGACCGCCTTAGTTCTTGAGGAGGCTCCTCCCTGTGGGACACGGAGCCTTCGCCTACGTCATCGCGGCCTGCCCTCGGAGGTGGAGTCGCCGTAGGCGGCAATGGCGACCCTAGCAAGTCCGGGTGAGGGGGCGTGGCGACCGGGCTTGAGGTAGTTGGCATTTGCTGGCGAGTATTATTCTGGTAGGGTGGTTCCCCGATGGGCGAGGCCCCCAGCTGAGAGTCAGATTGGGCTGTGAGGTCCTGGCGGTCTCCCCGTGCTGTTCCCGCCGATACGAGGTCTGGACCGGCTAGGGACTCCGGGGTTCCAAACAACTGCTCGGCTTGAGCAGAGAACAACGGCCCAACGGGGGCCAACGGGCAGGAACGGCCTGGCGTGGTGACTGCTGTTTCGGGCAGGCGGCGCCTCAGTTGATCCAGGTGGCGCCGCCACTCGGATCCATCCTGAAGGCCAACTCTGTAAGAACAGGGTCCGGTTACGTCCAAAATGGTTGCGGCAATCCATCGCGGCTCCCCTGAAAAGTTCCTTGCCCAAACCAGGTCCCCAATTTCAAATAAACGAGGAGTGGGAATCTGCAGGTTGCCCCTCTGCAACCCGTCGTACTCGGGGTGCAGTCTGTCCAGAGTGGTCCGCAAGCGTCGGCCCATCAAGAGCTCCGCGGGGCTTTTCCCTGTGGCTGGGCAAGGTGTGACATGCTGTCCCAAAAGGTACGCGGCCACCCTTGCCTGCCAGTCCCCTTTATCCAAACGGGCCAAGGCTTCCTTGGCTGAGCGCACGGCTCGTTCCGCGCGTCCATTAGACGCCGGGTGATAAGGGGCGACCGGCGCGTGGCGGATCCCTTGGGTGGCCAGAAAGTCCAAGAAGGTGGAGGATTGAAATTGGGGTCCGTTGTCGGACACAACGACGTCCGGCAACCCGTGGGTCGCGAACAGACGGCGCAAGGCACGCACCGTGCTCTCCGCTGTGGTGGAAGCCATGAGAATCACCTCCACCCAGCGTGAGAACGCATCCACCACCACGAGGAAATTCTGGCCATGGAAGGGACCCACGAAATCCAAGTGGAGCCTGGACCATGGGCACCTGGGGGCGTCCCACTCCCTCGGCGGGGAGACCGGCGGGGCCGGCCGGGACGATTGGCAGGAGGAGCAGGCGGCCACCCATTCCGCCACTTCAGCGTCCATGCCGGGCCACCAGACATAGCTCCGGGCCAATGCCTTCATACGGACGATGCCTGGGTGGTTGGCATGGAGCGACTGAAGAACCATGTGCTGGAGAGGGAAAGGGATGACGACCCGATCTCCCCAACACAAGCACCCGCAATGGAGCGAGAGCTCCAGCTGGCGTGACTTGTAAGGCCGAAAGTTTTCAGCCACACTGCCCGAAGGCCAGCCCCTCAGCACCCATCGGCAGACCTGGGCGAGGACGGGGTCTGCGCGGGTGTGAGCGGCAACGGCGGAAGAGGACAGGGGCAAGTCCGACTCCGCGACCATCAGGACAGAGAGAGCAGGCACAGGGGCCGGATCCGGCCCCGGGAGAGGGCAGCGGCTTAGGGCATCAGCATGCCCTATCTGCTTGCCAGGACGGTATAGCAGCGTATAGTCATACGCTGCCAGGAATTCCGTCCAGCGGGTCATCCTGGGCGACAGGATGGGGGGTGTCGGACGGTCACCGGCCAATAGCCCAAGGAGCGGCTTATGGTCCGTGACAACAGAAAAGGTCCGCCCATAGAGGTAATTGTGGAACTTCTTAATCCCGGACACTACAGCCAAAGCCTCCTTGTCGATTTGGCTGTAGTTTCTCTCCGTTTGAGACATTGTCCGGGAGTAAAAAGCAATGGGGGCTTCCGAGCCGTCTGGAAAGACGTGGCTAAGGACAGCCCCCAGGCCAAAAGGGGAGGCATCGCACGCAAGCGTCAGAGGAAGCCTGTCATGGTACTGGACTAGTACCGCATCTGACGTGAGCATGGCTTTGACAGCCGCGAACGCGTGTGCTTCGCGGCTGCCCCAGTGCCAGGCCGCGGATCGGTCGAGCAACCGATGCAGCGGCTCGGCTAGCGATGCCTTATGGGGAATAAACGGCGCGTAGAAATTCAAAAGGCCGAGGAATGCCTGCAGCTCCGTTTTGGAGGCAGGAGTGGGGGCCTTTTGGATGGCCTCGACCTTGGAGGGGGTTGGGTGAATTCCTTGGGCGTCAATCATGAAACCCAGGAATTCCACCCTAGGCGCAGCAAACGTACATTTGCTGCATTTCAACTTTAAACCCGCGCCCCTGAAAACTCTGAGGACCTTCCGTAACGTTTTGGCGAGTTCTGATATGCTGGAAGCAGCAATCAGGACGTCGTCAAAATACGGTACAACGTCAGGGAGCCCATGGAGCAGTCGCTCCATGAGGCTCTGGAAGATCCCCGGGGCTACGGACACGCCGAATTGGAGACGGCGACAGCGGAAAGCCCCACGGTGGGTCACGATGGTCTGCGCTTCCGCAGCCTCGTCATCCACCGGGAGCTGTTGGTAGGCCTGCGCCATATCCAGTTTCGCGAACACTCGACCTCGTCCCAATGAGTGGAGTAGGTCTTGCACCACCGGAACCGGGTATGGGTTCGCCTGAAGCCCGAGGTTGATCGTCGACTTATAGTCGGCGCAGATCCTCACGGACCCGTCGGGCTTAATGGGGACCACAATTGGGGTCTCCCATTTCGCCTGATCGACGGGTTCGAGCACGCCCTGCGCCACCAATCGATCCAATTCCGCTTCAACCTTGGGCTTCAGCGCGAACGGCAGCCTGCGGGCCTTCAAGCGGACTGGAGCAACCTGGGGGTCCAAATTTAGGGAAACTGGAGTGCCTTTGTACGTTCCTAAGCTGCCATCAAAGACGTCGTTGAACTCTCTGATTACTTCGTCTACCGGAGAACTGGCTGGCACGCTGTGTACTCCTTGGACTGACAGTCCCAAGGCTGGAAACCAGTCCAATCCGATCAAGGCAGCTAGGGGTTTGGCCACTACCAGGATGGGAAGGGATCCGTGGAAGGGGCCGTAGTCTACTCTCACTCTGTGCAGACCTAGAATGGGAATTTGTGAGCCCTGGTAATCTTTCAGGATCGTCGCTGTGGGGCTGAGATCCCGCTTCCTGAGCTTGGGGCAAAGCTTAACTAAATGCGCCCAGGACATGAGTGATCTAGAGGACCCTGAATCTATTTCCATTTTTACCCCCACCCCCTCTAAGCAAACCACTGTTGACAGTCTCCTACTCTCTGCCTGGTCGTAGCTTAGAGCTGGGGGCATCTCCGCCAGCGCGAAGCAGTCGGTCGGCTGTGGCTGGTAGCGTCCTGAACACTTCTGCGACCCTCGTTGTCCTGGTGGAACGGTTCTGGAGGCGGCAGCTGGCGTTGTCGCTGGAGTGGCAGCACGGCACACAGCTGCTAGGTGTCCTTTCCTGCCACATCTGCGGCACACCGATGCCTTGAATGGGCACTCTGGTCTCTGGTGGGCCCCTCCGCAGCCTAGGCAGTTCCCGGACTTCTGCTGCGGTGTGAATGCGCGATTCAGCACGCGCCCGGTCACCCTCATGCAGTCCCCACGGTCTTCCTCCTCCAGCTCATCCAGCGGCGCTATTTCGTCTACCAGACACGCTCGCGGAGTGGGGAAAAGAGGAGGGCGCGCGCGGCCCATGTCGGATGTGGAGATCTCCGACAATTCTGTCGCGCGTGCTTCTTCCACCGCTTGCTCGAGAGTCAGGACAGTTTTTGAAAGCAAGCGGCGCTTTAGGCGGATGTCTCTTACGCCGCATACAAACTGCTCCAGTAGGGATTCCTCCAGGAAGCCAGCAGGGAACTCGCAGGGGATTGCGGTCGCTCTCAATTTCTGCAGGAACTCGGCTACCGACTGTTGCGGCTGTTGCACACATTGCCTGAATGCATAGCGATGCGCTATGCGGGAAGGCGCCGGCGCGTAGTGTGCTCTCAGGCGGCCCAGGAGATCGTCCCACGGCACTTCGTGCACCGCTGCGGGTGCTGCTATGGTTCGGGCGGTAGCAAACAATTCAGGGCCGCCGCACTGGAGGAATAGGCTCAGCTTCCTGGCAGGCGCGAGTTCGCCGTAGTCGCTGGCTATCAAGAAGCACTCGAACCGGGCTAAGAAGGAAGCCCATTGTTCCTTCATCGGGTCGAACGGTGCAAACGGAGGCATTGTCGCCGTAGCCATGGTGAGGCTGTGCGTCGCGCTGCGCTCTGTTGTTGAAGTATTCGTTACCCGTTGCGTTCTAAGGCCACGGCCTGAATCCCATCCTCGTCGCCAGTGTTAGATCAGACAAAGGATTCCGACTCAGGCATGGTCAAAACAACAGGAACGTTTATTCACACTATTTACAACACACACAAGATTCAACTGGCAAGGTTTCTTCTCTGGCAACCTCTTATATAGAGTTACCAGGCAGGAAACTCCTAGCAATGCAATTGCAACATTGTAACTCCTTTCCAGACAGATTCCAGACAGCTTGTCTCTGTTAATCACTGCAGCTGCTGGCTCAGCTCCGGAATGCGGTGACTCATAGGTTACCAGACGAGCTGTCTGGGACATAGGCTTGGGGACTCAACAGGTCATGAGTATGAAAATGGTCTTAAGTCACTTTTTTCAGTGCTGTTGTAACACTGAATGGTCACTCAATGAATTGTTGTAAGACGAGGACTACCTGTAAACATAACACATGTAAATAACAATCTTATGAACAGTTCTGTTTCCCTTTATTACCTGAGCAAAGTTCTTAGACAGAATTTAGCCACAAAATTATTTAGCTTCTCTTTCTATTAGTTCTTTCCTAAACTGCTACTGAACATTGGCTTTGCACAATCTTTCAACCAGGAAAAAATGTGTTTTAGCAGCTGCTGGCTGGCTACAGGATTTCATCACCTCTGTTGGAATGGAAACACTGCTTCTCCTATAGTTTTTAGAGTGCAATGAAGAGAACAACCTTGTCTAAAACCTGCCTCTCCTCCATCAGGATGTTCTCAGTTTTAATCCAGTTCAAATCCACAGTCCACCTGTGCATATAGCAACCTAAAATGGTGATGTAGAGAGCATAGAGAATGGCCCTGAAGGACAGTGGAAAGAACTGTAATCAAGACAATGATCAGACAGTTGTGGCTTAAGTCCATTCCAAGAAACCAATTTGAGAAAACATATTAGACAAATCCCCCACTAATTCACATGAAGATAAAGTGAAGGAGGGGGGAATTTAGAATTGCAAGATTCTGTCTCTATACCTGCTTTAATCAAATTTATTTTTAGACTGATAAGGCATTGGTTTCTTAGTTTGATCCAACATATCTATATAAATAAAAATGTAACAAGAGTTTGTTCAAAACCCCTAATCCCCGAAAGTACTGCACCAATTGCTTCCAAATTTTCACACAACGTACCTTTCAAGTGCAGCACCAATAATATATATAGATTGCCAGGAACACACAATGGAAATGTAAAAAATTGTAAAAAATGTAGGTAGATGGATACAGAGAGAGCAGTGGGCCACAGGTATTATGTCATCCTTTATGGCATAAAACACTCTGTCCATAAGATAGGTAAGTTGGCAGCTATAGGGATAGAGAGAGGGAGGGAGAAATACAGTAGGTAGGTAGAAGGATAGAGAAGGAGAAATACAGTAGGTAGATAGGTAGGTAGGTAGGTAGGTAGGTAGGTAGGTAGGTAGAGGGATAGAGAGAGGGAGAAATACAGTAGATAGGTAGGTAGAGGGATAGAGAGGGAGAAATACAGTAGGTAGGTATATAGGTAGGGAGAGGGAGAGGGAGAATACAGTAGGTAGGTATATAGGTAGGTAGAGGGATAGAGAGAGGAAGAAATATAGTAGGTAGGTAGGTAGGTAGGTAGGTAGGTAGGTAGGTAGGTAGGTAGAGGGATAGAGAGAGGGAGAAATACAGTAGGTTGGTAGGTTGGGGGTTATATGGTGGTTGTGTGTACTTGTTTGTGTGTGCAGGTGTAGATCTACACACAGATTGGTTCACCATTTAACTAGACTGGGCCACAGCAACGCATGGCCAGGAATGGCTAGTAGATTAATAAACGAAGATGGGAATTAGAAGCAGAGGGTGAAGGATGCGAAGAACTGACTAAAGAGTTGTAAATTACCAGAACAGAACTGAATATTTGGATCAAGAGGCTTATAATTGTTTATATGTCTTTTAAGACATATAAGCTTTTGGGCACCAGGGGTCATTTCCATGGTGAGAGCTCTTTATGCAGAACAGAGGCATTGTTTCATGTGCTGCCTGCAGTCCCACAGAAGGGACTTCATTTGTTTGCGTGGACCAGTTTCTGGCATGCCACGGACTGTTGTTGGTCCATGGACTGGGAGGTTGGGGGACCCTGTTTTAAGAGATAGCACATCTGGTACTGTATGAGTAGGGGACTATTTTTACATTCTCTAAAGTGATATTCATTTGTTTCTTGAACACATGTCATACATTGTTAAGCCACTTCAGGCATGCATGCCATAGATTTGCCATCACAGATATATACATTCATAAAGAGCAAGTTCTCATGGGAGAAATTTGGGATGATAAGTTATACAAAGGTATCAAATGGATCTGATGTGATGATCATGGTGCCGAGACTGAGATATGGAGCTCCAAGAGGGCACAAATCCTCACTTTTCAGCAGAAACTATGAAAAGAGAAAAAGGTTTATAACCTTCAATATGCAAACCACTAATTGGCAATGAAACAAAAGCAGCAAAAGGCAACATAACTCCTGAAGACAAGGCGTCTTGTTCAGACCTTCCATCCAATAGTATACAAGGAGAACAGCCACAATGATTCAGGTAACCTTGCTAGTCAACTAGAATTCAGGGGTACAAAAAGGAGGGCCCTACGTGTCACGCCTTGAACTGGAACCATCTAAATTTATGCCATCTGAAATAGCATCCAGCATTCTTAAAAAGCCCTTAGATTCTTCTGGATCTTCACTCTGTAGCAATCTGTTCATAAACTCACAGACATATAGCTCAGTAGTGAGGGGGAAATGTGCAGGTAGAGAGTTTGACTTATCCCTGGGGCAGTAAAGGAAGAGCAAAGATGTATTCCCTGTTGAAGGCCAAGAAATGAATGCTTTGCATTATGAAGGTTGGCTGAGTCATTATGTAAATTAGAGGACTGGATATAATTAGGCTCATGCCAAGTCAGGTTGCACTCAGCTGTATCTTCAGCATTTAAGCCGGGCACAATGCAGACAGGTCTGGTTCTAGCAAAGAGACCTCAGGAAAACTTCAGTGGAGGGTTGTTTCAGTGTCACCACTTACATACTAGGAATGAGGTAACTTGCAGTTTTATACATTAGAAGGAAAAAGCTCTGCCTGATACATTTTTGAACTATATACAGACATGAGCCACATAGACCAAGCTATCTATATACAGGTTTCTTTGGATTTTGCTATTGCCATTGTTGCAAAATTACAATCCCCAAATCTTTGGACAATAATTTGCAAATCATCCAGTGAATTTACACAGAAGCCTGTCTATCTCCCCTCCACCTCACTTTATGGCATAAACAAACACTGTCAAAAATGTAAGACAGTCTTTTTTGCTGTCAGGGTTTTAACTCAAGTACTTTGAAGGACTTGGAATCCAATTTCCCAGTTAAACTTTCTTCCATTTCTTGTTCATTCAGCAAAAATCAAAGGATCCCTAGCAGAATTTGAAAAGCCTCTACAGTAGAGAAACACGTTTTAAGCAAAGTAGATATTTAAAAGCATAATCTAAGAGAGAAAATAAATCATTCAAAGCATATCCACATATGCTTCCCTCATGCCTGAGGAAGATAAACTTTATAAGACATATTGGGAAGTACAAAAGCAGATTTGCTAGGACAGCATGAAACTCATAAACACACAGAGTGACGGGTACCATTTATGTCAACATGTGTCAGCATCCTTCATATTCACTAAAAATGTTCCACGAAGATGGGGATTTTCAAATCAAATGAACTCTACAATAGGTCACATTATGTGATCCATAATGGACAATCAATTTTGGCACTCAAGTTCCTTTAGTGGCTATGATTATTAGGCCTGTACCAGCTCCTAAGGCATAATATAGTTTGGGGTTTGTCTTAATGCATTTTGTGAACTCAGCCATAGTTGTTTGAAAATCATTTTTTTGATTTCATGTCGCCTGAACTCCAGTTGTCGTTTATTCAGCAAAAGATTGTTAAAACCAGTCATGCTTATTCCGTTGTGGGAAACCAGCCACTGTATGCTTTTTCTCATCTGAAAGGAAGGGATATCTTTATTATTTGATTTCTGATGGGTAAGCTTTCCTGAAATTACCTAAGAAATTGGATTAATTCATTTTAAGCTAATGAAGTTCAGATCTAAATACAATGGAACTGAAAAAAGTTATTGATAACCATTTTTCACAGTTATGACTTCTGAAGCGTGCCCAAGATCCCATGATCAAAATTCAGATGCTTGGCAACTGGTTCATATTTATGAAGGCTGCAGTGTCCCAAGATCATGAGATCTCCTTTTGCGACCTTCTGACAAGCGAAGTCAATAGGGAAGCCAGGTTAATCTAAAAACCAGGTTACTAACTGATCAATTACAGTGATTCAATTAACCACTGTGGCAAGGCAGGTCATAAAATGGGGCAAAACTCACTTAACAAGTGTCTCACTTAACAACAGAAATTTTGGGCTCAGTTGTGGTCATAGGTCGAGGACTACCTGTAGTATCCTGAGGTATTCTTCCAGCTGCCCTACTCTCTTTTTCCCAGAATGTGCACACCAGGAACGGCAAGGGTGATGCAGCCCTACTGGAGGATGCCCCTTTGGGCATTTGGTTCCTTAAGTCATTAAAGAATGTTCAGATTTTTATTAGAGCTGAGCAGTTACAATTCCAGAGTTCCTGGCACAACTCCTAATGCCTTGTGAAACCCATGGCAACAATCTCTAGCACTCTTACTATACAAATCAATTCAGTAGCCTGCATGATAGGTACAGCAGCAAACTCAAACCTTGCATGCAAACTGTAATGTGCCACATAGTCCAAAAAATTGTTATCCAAAATCAGACATTATGAAAGCTATCTAGTTACGATTCAAAATCATAAGGTGGACTTTTCCCAGCCGGGCATCCCACTTAAGCAGGTGAAGAAATGCTCTGCTTTGTATCCATGAATAGGAAAGAATCATAACCTCTTTGTAGCAAACAATGGTGCCAACGGCATTCAATAAAATATCAATATTTTAACAGGAAAAAGCAGGGAACGAGAAAGTTGAAGTGCTCACTTGTTCTCTTTTGCAAATGTTTTAAGTGAAGACTGTTAGAAGATCAGAAGAGCAGGGCGCTAGGTAAATGTTTTGAAGTCAGAGATGATGGCTTCCTTTGAACATTATCAGTAATATTATGCAGATGGCCTCTGGGAAAGGAGAAAGGGGGGCACTCTCTTCTCATAGTTATCCAGTTAATGCCACACAGAGATATATATATAAACACACTATATACTATGTACTATCCTGTATATGTAATTTCAAGGTAGAGAGCAGACTTTAAATTACAAGCACATGAAACAAGCCCCATTTGCTTGGGGACAGTGGGTGGTTTCTAGCAGAGAAGATAGCTGTTCACTCCTATGGACAATCAGAATAAGGTTTATCTGACAAATGGGTGGATCTGGAATACAGCACCCTCAGCTTGAGAGGTGATTAAAAACTCTGATGTTCTAGAGATATAAAGTGGGTCTATATCAGGGGTTTCAAACTCAATTTCATTGAGGACTGCATCAGGGTTGTGTTTGACCTTTGGGGACTGGTGTGTGTGTGTATGTGGCCAGGGGGAGTATGGTCAGATGGGCGTGGCAAGGGTAGGCATGGCCAGATTTACATCACTCATTGAGGCTCTGTTTTCAGCTATGATGTCCTCCTGCATCCCTCTGCCAGTGAAAACGGTGCTCGGGGAGGCCACGCAAGCTCCATTTTTGTCGGCTGGTCCTTCTCTGTTTCCAGGATGGCCCCGTGGGCCAGATCTAAGCACCTTGCAGACTGGATTCAGCCAGTAGGCCTTGAGTTTGACACTCCTGGTCTATATTATGCCTGTGCCCCATGTTAGATAAAGCCTGAAATTGCAGCAGTTCAGATCAATTTAGAAGAGGGTTTTTTTTTTAGTCGTCCAAGGTAGAGTGTCTAGTTCCAATTTATCTGTCCTAATCCAACATTCTTCATGAATCTTGTCCTAGCAATATTCTGTATTAAAAATAGTGATGTGCCACACCAAAAAAAACTAACAATAAAATTATTTTGGTTATATAAATGAAGAAGGTGGATTGAGGTATAGAATATAGAAATTCATCTAATTAGGGAAAATATATCTATGGAAACTTTATGCTGGAGATAATCGGAAAAGTGAACAGCTGGTTTTATGTTTTGCTTGGAAGCTTCCCAGACCAGACCAATTTAAAAAAGTGACTGCATTTCATAGCCTTCATATGGCCTTATTTAGAAGAGATTTCCCATGGGTTTTCATATGGGAGAATTGTTTAAAGTTCTGGTTATTACCAGGGCCAGGGGATAATGAAGAGGACCCTTCCACTTGGCACTTATGGCAACTGAGCCCATTGTAAATAAATCATACACCTATGTACTTCTCTTTACCTTCCACTGAAAGAATTAATATCCTCAGACTTATTAAATATGTGGCCAAGGTAAAATATCAAAACTGGGATGTTTTTTAAAAAAAATTAATGAGCAATTTATTCTGAAAAGCCTGAGATAAAAATAAATATTTGAGAAGAAAATCAAAATGACATAACAGCCACCTTAATTGTTTCCTCCTCTAGCTCTTCACAGAAGATGTTGTTCATTGAATAAGGGGACTGATAGCAATCTGGAATTAGTATTAACTTACAACACTAAAATAAAATTGACCTTGTTTGCTGTTGTTTTGGTTTCCTCTGGCATTCATGATCTATGTGAAGCCATAAAATTAAATGGAACCTGACCTCAATCATTGCAGCAAACACAACCTCTCACATGGATTATATGCTGCTTTTTATCCATAGAAGATTCTACTTAATACAATACAATAGCAGAGTTGGAAGGGACCTTGGAGGTCTTCCAGTCCAACCCCCTGCGTAGGCAGGAAACCGTATACCATTTCAGACAAATGGCTATCCAACATCTTCTTAAAGACTTCCAGTGTTGTGGCATTCACAACTTCTGAAGGCAAGCTGTTTCATTGATTAATTGTTCTAACTATCAGGAAATTTCTCCTCAGGTCTAAGTTGCTTCTCTCCTTGATTAGTCTCCACCCCTTGCTTCTTGTCCTGCCCTCAGGTGCCTTGGAGAATAGTTTGACTCCCTCTTCTTTGTGGCAACCCCTGAGATATTGGGACACTGCTGTCATGTCTCCTCTACTCCTTCTTTTTTATTAAACTAGACATACCCCCTTCTTGCAACCGGTCTTCATATGTTTTAGTCTCCAGTCACCTAATCATTTTTGTTGCTCTTCTCTGCACTCTTTCTAGAGTCTTTCTACATCGTGGTGACCAAAACTGGATGTCGTATTCCAAGTGTGGCCTTACCAAGACAATGTAAAGTGGTATTAACACTTCACGTGATCTAGATTCTATCCCTCTGTTTATGCAGCCTAGAACTCTGTTGGCTTTTTTGGCAGCTGCTGCATACTGCTGGCTCATATTTAAATGGACATCCACTAGGACTTCAAGATCCCTTTCACAGTTACTACTATTGAGCAAGTTGGTACATACTGTACCTGTGCATTTCATTTTTCTTGCCTAAATGTAGAACTGTACTCTTTTCACCATTGAATTTCATTTTGTTAGATAGTGCCCAATGTTCAAGTTTGTCAAGATCCTTCTGTATCTTAAGCCTGTCTTCTAGAGTGTTGGCTATTCCTGCCAGCTTGGTGTCATCTGCAAATTTGATAAGTTCCCCATTTATTCCCTCATCCAAATGATTGATGAATATGTTAAAGAGTCTAAAACAAAGCCTTGGGGTACTCTACTGCATACTTCCCTGCATGTAGATGCAGTTCCATTGAGGACTACACATTGAGTGCGGTTGGTCAGCCAGTTACGAATCCATCTGGGTGATGATGCTGTCTAACCCACATTCTTCTACTTTATCTAGTAGTAGGTTATGGTCTACCTTGTCAAATGCCTTACTGAAGTCCAAGTAAACTATATCGGTGGCATTCCTCTGGTCCACTAATTTTGTCACTTTGTCAAGAATGCAATAAGATTAGTCCAGCATGATCTGTTTTTGCCAAACCCATGTTGGCTTTTGGCTATTATTTTGTTTGCTTCTAGGTGTTTGCTAATTCGTTGCTTGATTATCTTTTCTAGAATCTTTCCTGGTATTGAGGTCTATATTATGCCTGAGGTCAGGCTGATAGGTCTGTAGTTTCCTAGATTTATTTTTTTCCTTTTTTGAAGATGGGAACCACATCAGCTCTTTTCCAGTCCTCTGGCAGTTCCCTGGTGCTCCAGTATCTAAGGGCTTTTTAAGAATGCTGGATGCTATTTCAGATGGCATAAATTTAGATGGTTCCAGTTCAAGGCGTGACACGTAGGGCCCTCCTTTTTGTACCCCTGAATTCTAGTTGACTAGCAAGATTACCTGAATCATTGTGGCTGCTCTCCTGGTATACTATTGGATGGAAGGTCTGAACAAGACGCCTTGTCTTCAGGAGTTATGTTGCCTTTTGCTTCATTGCCAATTAGTGGTTTGCATATTGAGGGTTATAAACCTTTTTCTTTTTTCATAGTTTCTGCTGAAAAGTGAGGATTTGTGCTCCATATCTCAGTCTCTGCACCATGATCATCAAATCAGATCTACACAACAGGACACTCTGAAGCTTTGACTGACCAAGTCAATAGGTTGGGAAGAAACATTATTGTATGTACATTTTGTATTATTATTCCTACTATTAATCATTCTACTGATGTGAAAGTTTCTGGTATGACATTCTACAATAAAACATTGTTTTAATACTCTGTAACTAAACCCTTTTCCTTCTGCAGCTATGCAGCCTGCCACCAATTGCCAAACATTTTTCTTGAATTTTTCATCTTCAAAGTGTTTGCATGAATAATACAAAAGCCTCTAATTGAATAAGAAGGCCGGGAATCAGAATACAGTAACAGCAATTATAATCAACTGAAATAGCCTGCCTCCACCTGAGAAAGAAGTTTTAAGGCATTTTCACTGAAGAAATATAAATCTTGCTTCAATTTACTTTGCAATGCAGAGATCAAGTTCAGACTGGCCAGGCTCTCTGTTTGTGCAATGTAAACAATAATTCAGAGACCAAAGAAAATAGCATAGGATTAGGACGAATTAAAAGCTGGTTTTAGTTCCATAAAAAAGAACATGTTATAATTAATGATACTTAGCAATCACATACATAGACCTTCTCAAGATGATTTCTCCCCAATCCGTTCCTTCAGGTCTTCCAGCTGTGCACCCAAGTTCTTCAACCTTACTTGCTGGTCATTCTATTTTCTTCCACCTTTCCTAGCAGGAAAGTCAGATCTACCATAAAGTGTCCCAAACATGACAAACTAAGCCTCAGGTGGTAACTCTGGGTTGATTTCTTCTATGATTCATTTAATTCTTTTTTTGGATATTTGCAATATTCATAAGACCTTTGTCTCCAGGTTCAGGGTTAGATAAAGCTCTAAGATGAAGTGAGATTTCTGCAAATGATCTAATAGCATTTTTTTTTATATAGAATGCGTCGCTCTCCCTGCATGAGGGACATTCAAAAACATTGGTCTAGGGCTACATGTTTGCAGTTAAGTCACAGTCTAGGCTCATGAACTATATGAAGCCATATGCTTTTTTCATCACAGTTTCACATGGTTTGTTGAACCACAAGTGCAGTTGGCTAGTTATAAATGATAAATTATAATTTTCAAACTGTAATGGATATATTCAAACAAATGCTCCAGCCAAATCACATTTTATGATTTTGATGATTAGACAGGATAGATGTAGAAACAAGAGTCAAAATGTGGCTTTAGAACAGGGGTGTCAAACTCAATTTCATTGAGGGCCGCATCAAAGTTGTGTTTGATCCAGGGGTTGTGAGAGTGACCAGGGTGGGCATGGCCAGCTTGACGTCACTTGTTTCAGGGGTACCTGTGGTGGTCCATGGTGCCTCTGCTAGAGAAAACAGGGTCCCAAGCTCTGTTTTCGGCTGGGATGGCCTCCTGCAACCCTCTGGGTTGCTCTATTTTAGTTTGTGTTACTTCTTACTATTGTTGTTAAAACTTTGCGCTCTCTCTCTCCCTCCCTCCCTCCCCCCTCCCCCCACTCTCTGAATCAGGCCCTAATACTAGATTGGATGATAATCTCAAAGTCTTGGTTTATTATCAGAAGTTCTCATAGAGCGAGTGAGTTGTTCAAATAATCTGGTTTTTTCCAGATACTAAATGGGCAGGATGAAGAGAGAAATTCAATTCTGCAACACCCAAGCCCCCAGGAGAAAAAGGATCCTGACGGCTTTTGAATTCAATTTAATTTCAGTAATGTGTGACTAGCTACTAATAGGCCTATATGAAATACTGCATACCCCTCCCAAAATTGTCTCCTTCCACAACTGTCATTCATTGGCACGTTATTAAATGTCCCAGCAGAGAGACTGCAAATTAGCTGGACATAGAAACAATTACTCAAAGAAAGGTGAAATATTTATAACCGCAACCGTGTGCATCATTTCCTCTTACTAAAAGGTAATGGGAGCCTTCTTCAAAGGAATGGTATGACAATGACTTTGATCTATGCTGAATATAAATAACTTTGGAAGATCTTAATTTTGTTAGGTGCCTACGCAACAGATATGCAACATGTATAACATTTTGATCTAATCGGGTTTTAGAAAGCAACAATGAATGATATGTCTCCCGAGTATTAAAACATTTTGAGAAAGAGAAAGCTTTCTTGTTAAAATGGATATTTCTATCACATTTGAGGGTAAAATAGCTCCTGGATCAAAACGTAAGAAGAATCCAGCTAGGACAAGATGGATAGTTAGTTTTACACAATAAAAGAATACAGTCACTGATATGAACTGTAGCAACTCAAATTATTTAGGTTGAAACTACAGTAGACATTGTAACAAGTGTAGCAGATCCATGCTTTGTCTCCCAAATAACAGGTTCCTTGCTACATTTCCAGCAATGCAGTCTCCTCCTGCCCTTGAGACAAAAACAAGGTGTACAGCTGTCTCTGCAGTGTTTCCCTTTGTTGCTTCCTTCATAAGAATATGTCCTCAACAAACACTGAGCAGGCCATTTTGATGGGCTGAGACACAAAGAGCTGTTAGATCAGGGCAGTCAAACTCCTTGCCCATGGGCCGGATGCGTCATGTGCTGGCCACACCCACACCCAGTTTAGCAAAGGGGGGGAAGTCCTGATATGTCATGTGACACCATTGTGACGACATGAGTTTGACACCACTGTGTTAGATGAACCAAAGAACTAATTTCAGAATGAGTCACAGCAGCAACTGATTGACCTTATGTATGTTAGGAAGGAAAGCAATCCTGGACCTTCCGGTTAGAATCTGGAAAGCAGGACTAGACTAGATTGAAAAGTTGTGGGGGGGGGGGGGGATGGGAAGAAAAAATTGGCAAACACCTTTCACACTATTGCCAAGAAAAATACAGGGAAGTGGTCCTGAAATACCAATTTGGAAGTCTTTACTTGTTTTATACACAATGTGTGCTGCACTACAATTACTGCATCTCTTAAGTGAACGCCAATGCAATAGCTTTCATATCTACTGACTATAATGTGTGTTGAATATTTCCACATTATTAATCAGAAATGCGTTATATACCATTTGAGAATAGTTATGGAATAACCATTTGAGATAGTTATGGAATGAATGGAGAGAACCAGCCATCTTTGCCCATTTCACTCAAAACGTGCAGATTTGGTGTCAAAGTTCCCTGTCCCCTGTTACTTCTCAAGACTGGCAATAGAAAAGAAAAAGCACTATCTTATCATGCAGCAATATGTTGTAATGCATTATTATTTCAATTCAGTTGAGAATATGTTTCAGAGCTTGCTAGCAAAAAGGGAGGCAGACAGAGAAACAGCTGCAAGAAAAGCAGGATAATTTTCTATGTGGCTCATTGTGTTTCATGATCGCCATCATATTCATCAGCAAGATAGGTATATGAAAGGCTGCTAATTATGTGCCTCACAAAATTCCAAATTCAGCCTTTCAATATTTTCCCTTTAGCTTTGTTAACATGAACAGAGGGGCCCACTCTCCTTCTTATCCAGCATCTGATAGCCAGCCAAGGAAGTAAAGTAGACTGTGGTCAATCTTCTGTATGAATGCAAACATTTAGAAGCGTCTTCATAATGTGCTCCCTTCCATCTCCACCCATTACTGTAAAGAGAAATGATTTGAATGTACTGAAATAGATTGTGAATTATTGATATTCAGAGCCACAGCCATCTTGCCTGCAGGATTTAACTGGCCTATTGAGTTAAAAACAAAATTCAGGAATTTATTGGGATGAGAGAGTTGGAGGTGAAAGCAGCTCCTCTACATGAACAATAAGAGCAAAAACTATGGAAAGTGAATGAAGCACTACTACTACTACAATGCATTTAACCATAAGGTTATTTATTTATTTATTTATTTATTTATTTATTTATTTATTTATTTATTTATTTATTTATTTATTTATTTATTTTTATATCCCGCCCTTCTCCACAGAGGACCCAGGGCGGCGCACAGGAAATTTAAAAATATACAAAAATAGAAAAATAAATACATAATTTAAAATATATATTAAATTATCCCGATCCTATACTAAAAACCAAATTCTTAAAATACCCAATTTAAAACTTTCTAAAAGTCCCCGTGGGAGGTTAGGCTAGGCCGGCTTGTTGGAAAATGTATGTCTTTAGACATTGGCGGAAGAGGCGGAGGTCGGTGATGGTGCGTAATTCAGAGGGTAGGTCGTTCCAAAGAGCAGGGCCCGCCACAGAGAAGGCTCTTCCCCTGGGTGTCGCCAGTCGGCATTGTCCGGCCGACGGCACCCTGAGAAGGCCCTCTCTGTGGGAGCGTATCGGTCTAAGGGATTATGGGGCAGGAGGCGGTCTCGCATATAACTAGGCCCCGAGCCATGGAGCGCTTTAAAGATGGTCGTCAGAACCTTGAAGCGCACCCGAAAGGCCACAGGAAGCCAATGCAGCTCGCACAGGATCGGTGTTATATGAGAGCATCTGGCGGCTCCCGTAATTACCCACGCGGCTGCATTTTGGACTAGCTGTAGCTTTCGAGTGCACCTCAAGAGAAGCCCCATGTAGAGAGCATTACAGTAGTCGAGACGGGGCGTCATGAGAGCTTGAGTGACTGTGCGAAGGGCAGCCCAGTCCAGTAAGGGGCGCAATTGGCGCATCAGGCGTACCTGATGAAACGCCCCCCTGGCCACGGCCGCCACATGGTCCTCCAAGGACAGCCGGGAATCCAGGAGGACACCCAAATTGTGCGCCCTCTCCACGGGGGCCAGTGTTTCGCCCCCAATGGCCAGAGTTGGAGTAATCTGGCTGAACCGGGGTGCCGGAAACCACAGCCACTCAGTCTTGGCAGGGTTGAGCTTGAGTTTGTTGCCACCCATCCAGATCCGTACGGCCTCCAAACATCGGGACAGCACTTCGGCGGCATCGTTGGGGTGGTCTGGGGTGGATATGTACAGCTGAGTGTCATCAGCGTACAGATGGTACTCCATCCCAAAACCACGGATGATCTCACCCAGCGGCTTCATATATGTGTTAAACAGGAGGGGCGAGAGGACTGACCCCTGAGGAACCCCACATAAGAGGGGTCTCGAGGTCGACCTCTGCCCTCCCGTCAACACATATTGCGACCGACCAGAGAGGTAGGACGAGAACCACCAAAAAACGGTGCCTCCCAGCCCCAATTCCCCCAGTCAGTGCAATAGGATACCATGGTCGATGGTATCAAAAGCCGCTGAGAGGTCTAACAGGACTAGAATAGAGGAATAACCTCTATCCCGCGCCCTCCAGAGATCATCAACCAACGCAACCAATGCCGTCTTGGTACTGTGACCAGGTCGGAAGCCGGACTGGCGCGGGTCTAGATAATCAACTTCCTCCAGGTGTCACGGAAACTGTTGGGCTACCACACTCTCAACAACCTTCACCAAAAAGTGAAGGTTGGAGACCGGACGATAGTTCTCCAACAAAGCTGGGTCCAAAGACGGCTTCTTGAGGAGGGGCCTCACTACCGCCTCTTTCAAGATGGCAGGTAAGGACCCCTCACTCAAAGATGTGTTGACAATGCCCTGGAGCCAGTCTCGTGTCGTCTCCCAGGATGCCAGTACAAGCCAGGAGGGACACGTGTCCAATAAAAATGTGGTCGCCCTAAGTTTCCTTGACAGCCTGTCCATATCTTCGGTGGTAACAAAGGCAAACTCCTCCCAAGATGGAACCTCAAGACTAGTCTCGGACAGTCCCACAGGACCACTGTCGATGGAGGGTAGCTCATTCCGAATCCGAGTGATTTTCTCCTGCAGATAAATCCCAAATTCCTCTGCTCACCCTTGTAGAGGGGCTTCCCGCGGCCTCTGATGAAGGAGGGAGCGGGTCACCCCAAACAGGGTGGCAGGGCAGTTATCTGCGGATGCAATAAGGGTGGCACAATACTCACGTTTGGCCACCCTTATCGCCACTAAGTAAGTCCTAATATGGATTCTCACTAGTGTTCGGTCGGCTTCGGAGTGAGAGGATCTCCATCTGCTCTCTAGGTGTCTCTTGTGGCGCTTCATCTCCCGAAGCTCCTCAGTAAACCAGGGAGCCTATGTGGTTCGTCGCCGCAAGAGAGGCCGCAAGGGTGCGACTCGGTCCAAGGCCCCCGTGGCCGCACTTAACCATGCGGCCACTAGGTCCTCAGTCGAGTCGCGAGGCAGGGTCACAGGAATTGGCCCAAGCTCCCTCTGGAACCTTTCCGGGTCCATTAGAAGCCTGGGGCGGAACCATATAGGAGTATCCGGTTCCGCCTCCCCGCGGTGAGGTGAAGCGATTGGAAAGTCCAGCTGGAGGAGAGCGTGATCTGTTCATGACAAGGGAGTGATGACTAAATCCCCTATTCCCAGATCACAGCTCCACTGTCCCGAGCCTAAAGTACAAAACAGAAAAGCATATAGGCTTCCCTAAGTACTTATATAAGTACTTATATTTTTTACATATAAAAAACATCTCTTTGTGTTTATGGTGGCTGAAGCCATACATTTACTCAACACAAACTGTCTCTCCAAGCTCTTCAATGTGCAACAAGAGTTTAAAGACAAAAGCCAAGCTTTTAAGCCTACACTAAAATAAATATTAATAGTTTTAAAATAAATACCTAATGATATATAATCAGAGCAGTGACAGAACAGAACTTCCAAGGGAGTGTTTAAGCAATGTACCCTTCTCTGCAAATATTTGGACTCTGGCAGCCTGCCGTTTGCCAAGCATTTAACTGATTTACATGCTCTTAAAAACATCTGTAGCCAGCATTAGTATCTATGTTTCTTATGGAAGGAAAGGGAAAGTGGAAAACTAAATATGCAGTATTTGTGGGATAAATTCAGCTCTCTTTCTTTTTTCTTCATGTACCACAAAGTAGCTCCCAATGGGACCGTTCTCCTGAACTCAGTCCCCTCCAGATGAGTATGACTTCAACATAATGTATGTATGTCCCTCATACAAACATACATACTAATCACAGGAAAAGGATACGAAATAATAAGCCAAAGGCATTAAAGGCATGGGATAAGAAAGAGAAAAAGAAAGAAAGCTGAAATTAATTTGCACTAACATCATTCAAAATACCATGTCTTCCTAGCCTTACATACTTTCTTTGCTTATATTATGTCTTTATACTTCTGGCTGCATATTACATGTGTGAGACCAAGGGCAAAACTTTAGTCTATCCCTTATCTATCTTATTAAAAAGCATCATGTGATGTTTGCAACAAAAATAATCTTTGTAATAGGCATTCACCTAGTCCAGTGTTTCTCAACTTTGTCAAACTTTAGATGGGTGAACTTTAACTCCCAGAATTCTCCAGCCATATTTCCCCAACACACTGGCTTTTATGGGAATTGAAGTCCACACATCTTAAAGTTGTCAAAGTTGAGAAACACTGACCTAGTCAACTATGATGAGAACTGTTTCCAAGAGACAGGAATTTTAGAAACTTACTCTCAGGTAAAATATGAGCCCTTGAGTAATATTTAAGGACTCTTAAAATATTTGAACAACAACAACAACAACAAAAATCTTGGAATGTCAGTAATTCAAAATATTACATTTCCAAATTAAGTGAAGTGTCTCAAAAGTTTTTCCATCACATATTTTGGATCACTGGAGTGGTTAGCTCTAAAAGTAAGATATTATCACTTCTTGCAATAAATGCAATTTTGAAGATATATACCATCTAGTATATCTTCCTCCCAATAACAAAAATTGTGAAAAAAGCAAGCACTTGGTAGCTGTTCTGAGATGTGTCTATGGATCATTTCATTATCTTCTTTATTTACACAGCTTTTCTCTCGGTCTGAAGCTGGTGTGCTTTTGTTTACTTTAGAAGATTAGAAAAGAATTAATGAAGCCAATTCTCTTCACAAAATAGACCTGTTTGCCACACATTGCAAATTGCTGATGATTCACTACTGCTTTTTCTCCAGTTCCTCAGCCATAACAAAACCCAAGCAAGTCCTCTGTCAACCAACTGGGGCTAAACAAGAATTTGCTTCAACTGGTGTTTAAGGACAGGTTGGAACAGCTGTACACTGTCAAACACCAGCTGCCTAAAACACTGTAAGCAATTTAAGAATACATTGGCTATGAGGCAACAATACATTTCTTAACTTGGGCAGGGGAAAGCAGGTAACAAAACAGTAAGCCTGGAGGTGTACTAATTTCCGAGAAAAGAGGAAAAATCAGTATAAGATTAAGTAATTGTTAGAACATAGAATAACAGAATTTGAAGGGACCTTGCAGTCTTCTAGTCCAACTCCCTGCTTGAGCACTGTTTCAGACAAGTGGCTGTCCAGTCTCTTCTCAAAAGTCTCCAGCAATGGGACACCCACAAATTCTGAAGGCAAGGTATTCCACTGATTGTTCTCACTAGTAGGAAAGTTCTCCTTAATTCTAGGTTGCTTCTCTCCTTGATTAGTTTTTGATCCATTTTTTTTTTGCCTTGCCTTCTGTGCTTTAGAAAATGGTTTGACCTCCTATTCGAGATTGAAATAAGCAATTAATATTCTAGACTGAAACTTTTCAGTTGACATAGAATTATTTTATGCTAACAAGGAAAAAAATGAGAGGCCAAAAGACAACATTATCAGACTGGACATTTGTATAGTTGAGTTAGTTAGCATTTAAAACAATCCAATGGAATTGTATACAGTAAAAAGGATTGCCATAGTTGATACTTTGATGAAGCAACTGAGTTAGCTCAGCATCTATAGAAAAAGTCAAAGGGTAGTACTGGACATATAGAGACCAACTATGGAATTTGCCACTGCAGGATCAGTGATAGCAATTAATTTTAATTGTTTTCAAACAGGTCAAGGAAAATAGTTGGAAGACAAGCCTATCTGCGTCTTGTGGCACCATCAAGATCTGAGTCAACATACACCCACATATCTTAACAATGAGACTGCAGGTTTCCCTTGGCCATCATGAGAGGGAAATGCAACCTTTACTCTTACACGGAATCCTTATGTTCTTAAGGCTGGAACAAAAGTGTAATTTTCACACAAAAGTGTGAGAAAGAATTCAGCCAGCAAATGTAAAGAAAGTTCACTGTAGGTCTAAATGGTTTCCTGAAATGGTTGGATTTGGAGGAGTTCTACAGTCATAAACCAAGGGCATCTGATACTTTATTACAATTTCTTCCAAGTTAACAGGGTTTACTCTCAGCTAGGGCTGTCATGCAAACTATTTTCAATACCAAGTCTCAGCCTCACACCTATATCAATCCTTCTTTGGAAGAAACATTTTCAAGTCCCCACGGACACTTTAGTAGACACAACTAATTCCTATTCTACAGGGAGAAAGGTTTCATATAGACACACGTGGCCAAGTTCACCAAGGTAAAGATTGGGACGTACCATTTCAGACCACAAATCGCATGCTCCTCTACATTTAAAAAAAAACCCCTCTCAATATGCATATCCAAAAAGAGCTTAGTTTTCTCTTTGCTTTTTTATCTTTCTCAGTGTGTGTGTGTATATGTATATATTTGTTAAAGGATCCTTTAAAAGATAGTCAAGTCTTCTGTTGTGCAATTTCCACCTGCTGTTTAAAGAACTGCAATAGCCATAGTACTCAGACTTATATACTGCTTCACAGTGCTTTACAGCCCTCTCTAAACAATAAAACAGTAGTTTTATCTCATCTGGCTTGGCTAAATCATGCAACCAGACTTATTAAGTAGCATTTTCCAGTTATGTTATTTTGTACAGCTAGTCAGTCTTACACAGCAAATGGCAGACCTGCCGCAATCTGATCCCCTAGGAAAGAAAGACCCTCAACTCCAAAGGTTCTTTTACTAAAAGAAGGTGACTGCAGTAAAGTCAGGTGAGCTCTGGGTTTCCCACGCTCAAAAGATACAGAAAGATTTCCTCTCATCCCAGCCCTCCTCCTATGACCAGTCCATCTTCAGCCAATCGGAACTCGCCAACATGTTTCAAGAATGCTGAGATGTTTTGGGGTAATCCACATTCTTTCTTGCGGTGCCTGGTCTTGGATGCTGGTACAAACAGTTCTGAGCTTCTCTAGTTTTTATCACCTGTCATTCCCTGTTTCCCATTACGTACACAAACAGCTTTATTGCTCTACTATACTTCCACTATCCTTCCCACCCCCTTCTAGGTCTTGGATGGCAGGATGCCTGTGAGACGCGAAGCCAAGCCTGGAAGACCTGACAGCTAAAAACTTTAAATACGTTTATAAATATGAGCATTTAGTCATACATATTATCTTTCAATGATGTTCAGGGCAGTTTTAAAAAATCCTGAGAATCAAGCTGCTCAAAAATTCTATCTATGCATTGATATGCAAAGCCAGTTTGGTCCAGTGGCTAAGGCACCAGGCTAGAAAGCACGAGACCTTGAGTTCAAGTCTCACTTTAGCCATGAAAGCCAGCTGGGTTATCGTAGGCCAAGGGTCTGCAAAGTTAGCTCTTTTAAGACGGGTGGACTTCAACACCCAGAATTCCCCAGCCAACTGACTAAAAGAGCCATCTTTGCAGACCCCTGTCTTAGGCCAATCACACTTTCTCAGCTCAGCCCATCTGACAGGGGTATTATTGTGAGGAAAATAGGAGGAGATGGGAGTATTAAATATTCTGTTTGGGAATACCCTGAAGCAAATGGTGAGCCACTGTGTGAGACAGAATGCTGGACCAGATGGGCTGTGGCCTGTCCCAGCAAGGCTATTCTTATGTTCTTATGTTCTTATGTTTGCTGCCTTGAGTTATCTGTAAAAATAATAAAGGTGGGATACAAAACAGACAAGTAATGGAAAACCCAAACACTAATACTGGAGTTTGTGGAGGAAGGAGTTCTTTTTCACGTAAGGACACCCAGTTGATATCATTAGAGTTAGAGAGTAAAAGTAAAGCCTCCTTCAAGTTTAGTTCATGGAGTCTTTGTGGGCACATTCATCAGCAGTTTTCTTGACAACTAATAGATGTGGATTGTCAGTGCTTTTTTAGAGGATTGTTTTTAAACTTCCCAAGTTAGCCTGGGTATTCCCTAATACTGTAGCACCATCTGAATAGTAATAAAGTCTGTTTCTGTTTGAGTTATGTGTTGTTGGGGTGGGGGGAGAGAAGGGCGAGCTCAGATAAGGTGGACCTTTGCTGGGAAAATTTGTAGATTATTTTCTTTACTAATTTTCACAAGATTTGTTGGGAAAAAATCATTTTCAATGCACACCACGGTCTCTCTCCAAATACTTTCCTCCTTGGCTCCATTCTCTAACATTTCTACCAATTCTACCTTGGGGTGGGGGGAGGGGGCTTCAACTCTGTACATTCAGCTGAATGTGTGTATAGATATTTTAAAGCAGTCCAGAATTCCAATAGTGCAATACTCCTAAACATGTGGAAGACAAATTGGTTCACTCTTTCTGACATCTTATAAAATTAAAGTAATCCTTTTCCAAGCATGATTCTATCAGAATCTCGATAGCAAGAAAAGAATTGGTTTGCAAGAATAATGGCAACTGAACTATTTCCTATGTAGGATTCCACACATCCAGCTTCAATAATGTGAAGCCTTCTTTATCATATGCTTTAAATGCCTTGCTTTGAACTTTTGACAGCTAATGCAGAAGCAGCTTGCAGCTGGTTATTTACAAACCATCTCCTAAATATTTATCGCCTGAGAATGAGCCACTACCTATATCGTGGTGTGTTCAATTGAGAATGCACAGGTTTCTTCTTCAGTTCTTAATTATTGAATATAGTTTTGTACCACTTCCTATTATTATAAATATCAAATTGGTTTCTGCCAAATGCTTGATGCTCTGGAGTCAATGGAAGCCTGCAGATAGAATATCCAATAAATTACTCACATGCCAAGAAAACATAAACTGAGATTTGAAAGAGATACCTATGACAACAGAAAAAGAAAGGGAAAGAGGAGGAGTGATGAAAGGAAGGGGAGGGAAGGAAGAAAGAGGCAAGGAGAGGAAGGTGGAAGAGAGAGAAAGAGAAGGGTAGGAAGGGGAAGAGGAAAAGTGGGAGTAGGGGACAGGTAAAGGAAGAAGGAAGGAGAGGAGGAAGGAAGGAGAGAAAAGAGGGAAGGAGAAAAGAAAGGGAAAATAAGGTGGTACCACAGGCAGAAGGGATGGTAAATTAAGCAATCCTAATTGAATATTATAACCTATTAAGTGGAATAACAAATCTATAAGAATGAAAAATGTAAAGAAGAATAACAATTGTGTGAATGTATACTTACAATGGTATGTAAGCAAATAAAAAATAATAAAAGTTGTTAAAATATATTGTGGTGTGTTCAATTGAGAATGCATAGGTTTTTTCTTCAGTTCTTAATTATTTAATATAGTTTTCTACTACTTCCTATTATTATAAATATCAAACTGTTTTCTGCCAAATTCTGGATGCTCTGGAGTCAATGGAAGCTTGCAGATAGAATATCTAATAAATTACTCACAAATATCCCTAGAACTCCTGGAAGCTTAGGACTACTGCCTAATTGTCTTCAATACAAGGCTTTTCAAAACATTTTTTCCTGTTCAACCAGCAAACAAACAAAATATATTAATAACATTCCAGTTTTGAGCATGCTTGCTTAGAAATAAGATTGTTATTTGAAATTGGTGAAACTTATTGACAAGTAAGTATGGCTAGCAAGATTACTTTATTAAGTTGGGGAAATATCTATATCTATATATTTATCTTTCTCTCTCTTTCATTCCCTTCTCTCCCTCCCTCCCTCCCTCTTTCTTTCTTTCTTTCTTTCTTTCTTTCTTTCTTTCTTTTTTTCTTTCTTTCTTTCTTTTTTTCCTTTGTGTCCTTCCCACTGCCTACATCTGCTAAAATAAAATAATGGGATCCAAATAAAACTCTTGACAGAATCTAGACAGTGTTTTGGTGCAGTGAAACCTTGAGATTTTCATAGAATAAACTTTATCATTTTTTCCTGAAGGCTTTAATCTGAATCCAGCTGGCACTTTTCAACTGTACTTCTAACTGCATTGTGTACATAGCACATTTCCAAACTATCCAATTCAAAAGGCATTTCATAAAAAATAAAAAGGGGCTCCAGTTAACATTCACATTTCATTATATTTTCCCATATTCAGATTTTTCTTTAATATTTAAATTCAGTGAAAACTATAATACAATATCAGCCAGCTATATCATATATCTTATTTTAATTCAAGGGTATGAAGGACTCTAGCCATTTTTATATGAAATTGGAAAGGAAAGGAAAGCTAAAACCCCAGTAAAGTACTTTAGGCTGTTTTGAATTAACGATGGGGAACTGATGACATCTTTTCAATTCTATACCTTCTACCTCCCACCATTTTTAGCATCATTATGGAGTAGTGTGAGAAATTACATGGGGCCCAGAATGATCTAAAAGTATCACCATAGGTAAACAAATAGATAATACATGAAATCTCAGGCAGCTATCACTGGAAGTTTCTGCCAGTGAACAGGCAGTTACCTTAAAATGTTTAATTTTGAGTTGGACAAAGATTTGGTTGCTTTTTATCAAGTAGCTAATGAGGAATCTGTCCATGCAATAACTTTTCTCTGCACCCCAATCCCTTTAAATAAATAAAAAAACCTGATTTAATTTCCCCTTTCCAAAGAAAAAGAAAAAAGTACCTATCATGTATTTCTCAGAATTTTATACTCATTGGTTTGCATCCACACAACATATGGAAACCTAAACTTGGGATAACATACTTCATTTGTTTTGGTCACATAACTTGCTATGTCCCAACAACTAAATCACATAATGCCTCAATGTAAAGGCCTTATTGTATACAGCATGGTAAACAAGGATGGGATTCTGAAACATGCTTAAACACAGATTACCAATGCCATTGAAATACTGTAGCATGAACGGACCACACTAGGCCATGCCCAGAGATGGGATGACCCCAATCTTAATATATGAACCAAACTTTCTCAGCTTTCTCCAAGTATGTTCTCTCTGATAGAATCTAACTCTGACTCCTACAGTCCCAGAGGTGGTATTCAGCAGGTTTTGACAGTTCTGGATAACCAATAGCAGAAATTTTGAGTAGTTCAGAGAACCGGTAAATACCACCTCCGACTGGCTCCGTCCCCATCTATTCTCTGCCTCCCGAATCCCAGCTGATAGGGAGGGAATGGGGATTTTACAGTATCCTTCCACTAGGGTGGAGAGGGAATAGAGATTTTACAATATCCTTCCCCTGCCACGCCCACCAAGCCATGCCACGCCATGCCACGCCCACCAAACCATATCCGCAGAACCGGTAGTAAACAAATTTGAATCCCACCACTGTACATCCCAATTTATCTGGACAGTGCCAAGTTGAAGAACTTCATCCTAAACCAGAGGAATTTGATAAATAATAAAAATAAAAAACATAGGCCTGTGCCTGGGCCTCCTTATTGTCAGGGCAAACCTCTTTGAATAAAGTCCTCAGAGGAACCTTACAGAAGTCAATGACACTACGCACGGTCACTCAAGCCCTCGTTATTTCCCGCCTAGACTACTGCAACGCCCTCTACATGGGGCTCCCCCTGAGGTGCACCCGGAGGCTCCAGCTAGTGCAGAATGCAGCCGCGCGGGGGATTCTGGGAGTCTCTCGTTACTCCCATGTAACACCTCTCCTGCGCGAGCTGCACTGGCTGCCTGTGGTCTTCCGGGTGCGGTTCAAGGTCGTAGTTACCATCTTCAAAACGCTCCATGGCACGGGTCCTGGTTACTTGAGAGACCGTCTCCTACCACATTCCTCCCTTTGACTTGTCCGCTCTCACAGAGTTGGCCTTCTCAGGGTGCCGTCAGCCAGTCAATGCCGACTGGCAACCCCCAGGGGAAGAGCCTTCTCTGTGGCGGGTCCGACACTCTGGAACGACCTCCCCCCCGATATCCGTACCATCACGGACCTACGACTCTTCCGTCGGATGGTAAAAGCTCATTTCTTTCGTCTTGCCAGCCTGACATAGATTAGGGACTATTTTAATTTGTTATTTATGGTTTTAACTATTTATTCAATTTTAGCACAGCTATATGGGTTTAATTGTTTTTTAAATTTTGCATATTGTGGGGTTTTATTTTTCTGTGCACCGCCCTGAGTCTCTTTTTGGTGAAAAGGGCGGTATATAAATTGAAAATAAACTAAACTAAACTAAACACTTATTAATCATTTGAATGTAAGCTTTGGACCAATTCAATGTAAGATACATTGACCAGTGTGCTGCTTGTAGCCATATTCAATATACAGCGTGCTAAATATTTCCCATGAGCTTGTAACATTTACTCTTTGTTCTTGGTTCCTCTTGATCCTCAAAAATCCAGCTATTTCTAAATGCATTTAGTCCATTAGTTACATTCCTTTCCTTGCTTCAGATTAGAAAGAGTTTGTCACTCTCACCTCCATAAGCATCCCTTTTTAATTTTTTAATTAAACTTATTTTTTAAATATTTTATTTTTAAATCACAGCCTTTGAGAAGGCTTTTAAGACATTTAGTCATCTTCTTAAATGACCAACTGTCCTATAATAACTTTTATTGAATCCTCTTGTTTCTTCTGTTTGTTTAACATCTTTGTATATTCCTTTTTGAATAATCTTTGGAACAATTACTCTCTCTCGTGCCTCACTTCTGAGGCTGTTTTTTCTAACATTTATTCAAAAGGAAACCGGCCCACTTTCTTTGTAAAAAGCAAAACATGACTCTTAAGTATGTAAAGATGTAAAAAAGGAAACATTTCTACAAGAATCCTGTAGGGATCTATAAAATAGATTTCACTATAATAGGGACAGTATAATAATAGCATTGAATAAAGTCTCTTAGCACTCATCATTCCCTGGTTAAAACTGTTTTGTGTTTGTGAAGTGTGCACTCTCTCGCTATTCTGTATTTCTAAAATCCCATATAATGGGGTCGTTACCTTTAAAAGATTAGGCACAGTTGAAAGTCTGCCTCAGGAACATTTATGAAACCATTTATGATCTTAGAGATAGTCACATTCTTGGAGAATTTACACTGATAACAATAAACATTAAGGGGAAGTTGTGCATTCTATGAACAAAAATGACAGCCTTTTTAAAAAATTCTGTAAAATCCCTAATACACTAGGAATACAATAAACAGAAGAATATATTCCTAATTCAGGCCTATTCCTAATTTCCCCTGATTAGCCAATTTTAAATCAATAGAAATAAAAGAGTGCCAACTTCTGTACATACCTATGTGTTCTGACTCCCTCCCTTCACAAGATAATTAACTAGACGAACTGCTACTTGGCAGCTTGCCTGAACTAACCTGAACTAGACTGAAAGATTACACAACACAATTCTCCAACTCTGTAGCTTCTCTGTTTCCTGCAAACCTACTCTTCACAGAGGATTTCTTTTAAAACCTCTTGGGAAGGGCCAGGCAATTAGGCAGCTGATACTGATTATCTCCGATGCAGTCGTTCTGCTAATTGCCTCCTCTCAATCCTTAGCCTGACATCCGGGACAAACTGGGTTTCCTCCTCTAGAGCCGACTCATAGGACTCCTCACTAGAGGAATCCATCAGCAGCTCATCCAGAGCTGGCTGGGCTACAACACCTATGTTTAAATAATTTGATCTAAAATATACAGTATTCTAATTCAAAATATACTTTACGTTTTATCCTCCCACCTCCCCAGGATTCTTTATATTCTTTATTTTGGGATAAATGTGTTGATATGTTGATTAGCACGTCTCCTGCCCCACCCCCCGCAACACATATGATCTCATAAAACAAGGAGTAACTATTGTGTACTATCTTTGTGAGAAAGCATCTGAGCTAGAACTTTTTTTCTAGCAGAAGCAAGTAGTAGACAGTAACATCATTATAGAAATAATTGTGATTTGGTTAAATACTTGCAGAATAAACTTTGTAAGAAGTGATCCTCCTTTGGTCTTTTTCAAGCACAAAAGGGGAGCGGGGATCAACATTTTACTAAGTATATTAGATAGGAACACTACTCTATGAAGAGTTACTGTGCCAAATATAGAAATTTAATTAAAACATTCAGGAGACAAACAGAGGGTGATTCATCCTATTTTGAATAGAAATCTTAATGCAACCATAATCTGTTAAATTGCTGTTGTTCCCTATTGCCTCTGGTAAAAATTGAAGGATTCCCATTTAGTCCATTATATACATTTTACATGCACTATAGTTTAACTCACTTGGTATTATGACAACTACGGGAACTAGAAGATTTGTGTGGCTGCTGGTGGTGGAATGGTAGACACATTTAAAACCTTGGTATAAATATTTTATTAATTCTCTATCACAATATAATATATTCTCTGTCCTTTCTCATGTGGATAGGTTATAATAAGAACATAAGAACAGCCTTGCTGGAACAGGCCACAGCCCATCCGGTCCAGCATTCTGTCTCACACAGTGGCTCCCCATTTGCTTCAGGGTCTTCCCAAGCAGATGTCTTCACCTGCTTATGATTCCCTGCAAATGGCATTGAGAAATATCCTGCCTATCTCTCCAACCCGGAGGGTGTCCTTAGGCATCCATAATGCTAGCCATGGATACCCTTGTTCTCCATGAACTCGTCTAATCCTTTCTTAAAGGTGTCGAGGCTGACAGCTGTCACCACTTCTTCTGGCAGGGAGTTCCATAGACCAGTGATCCTCTGGGTGAAAAAGTACTTCCTCTTATTTGTTTGAGGTCTAGCTATCAAAAGTTTCATGGAGTGCCCCCTAGTTCTAGTGTTGTGCGATAGGGAAAACAGTTTTTCCTTTTCTACTTTGTCCACACCGTGCATGATTTTATAGACTTCAATCAGGTCACCTCTTAGGTGACCTGATTGAAGTCTATAAAGTCTATAATATGAGAAAAAACTTATTTGTATTTTTTTGTATTTATTTATTGAATTTATACCCCGCCCTTTTCCAAGCGGACCCAGGGCGGCGCACAGGAACATTAAAAACATACAAACATCTAAAACTATTTTTTTTAAAAAACTTATTCAACTCAAAACCTGTGCTAAAACCGAATTAAAATCCCCATTTTAAAAACTATCTACAAGTCAGTATTAGAGACTACGCTAGGCCGGCTAGTTGGAATAGATGTGTCTTCAGACACTTGCGGAAGAGGCGGAGGTCAGAGATGGTACGGAGTTCAGGGGGCAGGTCGTTCCAAAGGGCTGGTCCCGCCACAGAGAAGGCTCTTCCCCTGGGCGTCGCCAGTCGGCATTGTCCGGCCGACGGCACCCTGAGGAGGCCCTCTCTGTGGGAGCGTATCGGTCTAAGGGATGTATGGGGCAGGAGGCGGTCTCGCATATAACTAGGCCCCGAGCCATGGAGCGCTTTAAAGATGGTCGTTAGAACCTTGAAGCGCACCCGAAAGACCACAGGGAGCCAGTGCAGCTCGCGCAGGATTGGTGTTATGTGGGAGCGTCTAGACGCTCCCGTAATCACCGGCGCGACTGCGTTCTGGACTAGCTGTAGCTTTCGGTTGCACCTCAAGGGAAGCCCCATGTAGAGAGCATTACAGTAGTCGAATCGAGACGTGACGAGTGCTTGAGTGACTGTGCGTAAGGAAACGACAGTCCATCTACATCTGTCCTAGTGAATATTTCATCAGTTATAAATACAAGGCCTCAGAGAAAAACAAAATATGTAAGAGTCCAAAATCCACCCCCCCCCATAAAAAACAGGTAGAGGAGCAAAAAAAAAAAGATTTTTGAAAGTCTACAGTCATCTTCCAGATGTGGTTACCTACAACAAACAGCAGCCACAGTCAGCAGCATGAGTGATGCTGGGAACTGCAATTCAGCAAAATTCCTAAAATATTCAGCTTGGCAGAGGCTCCGTTGGGCTGCAAACACAACCTACTGTAAACCTAGATGGAGATGCCATTGATATTGCAGCCTACTGCAAACCTAGATGGATCCGAGTGTGTGATTGTGTGTGTAAAACCTTTGCTCTACTGCAAAGCTGTAGCTCTCCTGGAACTTAAATATGTTAAAAAAGCAAACAAGGATATCCAGTTGCCAGAAACAATATTTGAATTCCTAATTTGCCACAAGCAAAAGAGGTGGTGGGCAAGACATTAAATGTACCAAATCTATCCAGTAAGACCTGCTGCTGTGGCCTAGAGGTGGATCTCTCGCCTCACAATCAGGAGGTTGTGAGTTCAATCCTAGGTAGAGGCAGATGTAAGATCTCCTGCTTGGGCTAGATGACCTGCAAGGTCCCTTCCAACTCTTGTTAATCTGTTAAAATGCAGCCAAACACAGCAGGGCGCCCACATCTTGGATTAGTTACCTTAAATAAGGCTCTGTTCCAACATCTTTCAGAGGGTGAGAAGGTCTACTCTCTTTTGATCCAAAAGTAATCCTGACTGGAAGAAGAAGAAATGCCTGAAAGAGGTTTTGGAGAAGGAAAGGTGGCATTTTAGGGATTCTATCAGGGGGGAAAAACCTCAGTCCAGTCTGAAAAGGAAACCACGCTCCTTAAAATGGGAGGTGAGCAGTTTCTGCTGGAAAGTAAGTAATTCAATATTCATCATACTAATAAAAACAGTGCCCTTCCTGGATGTCTGGAGAGTTGTGAATATGTGGTTCTTCAGAACATTTGGTGACACAAGGAATAGCCTATCTGTTTGGCAGCGGATCAAGGGAGTTTCTGCAAGGAACAGTTCTGGTGGCTTTGATCTTTTTAGCCTGATATACTGGTGGATGTGAGCTGCTCACCCCTTTCAGGATATGAGTGGCCTAGAAGCTGCAGCAAATAGCTCTAGCAGATCCAACAGAGTGGGATTGCTTTGGATCCCATCTGTCAAGCAGTGCTGCCTGAAGGTTCCTAGGAAATCTGTCTAACACCTTGCTTGTCTTCTGGAATAGCACCCCCCCAAAGGATCAAGGACTCTGCTGTCCTTGAAATGCACTCTAAAGACCTAAATTCTTCCCCAAGCTCTGGGGATAGATCTGGTAGGGATATCCCTCTAAATCAGACATCTTCAAACTTGGCAACTTTAAGACTTGTGGACTTCAACTCCCAGAATTCTGGGAGTTGAAATCCACAAGTCTTAAAGTTGCCAAGTTTGGGTACCTCTGCCCTAAATGAAGTACATTAAGCTTACACTCTTTATCTATTCCCTCTATTATTATAGATTTTTTTTAATTAGCCTGGTTTAATGTACTGTGCTTCTGATTTAATGTGTATGCTGTCCTGAGTCACTATGGAACTAAATGTCCTTAAAAGAAATCTACATGGTAAATAAAAATGGTAAATTAATTACAATGAATGCAAATGCAAACATTTGGTCAATTATTTAGCAGTTCATTGTCCACACACACGCACTTACAAAAACAAACCTTTGTTATTGCATTTAAAATTAAGAAGTAGCAAGAAGCAATGCGAGGGTGGGGGGAAGCCTTTGCTGGCACAGAGGAGAAAAAAGGATTGCATTTGACACCTCTGGAAAAATTGCATGTGGCATGTAGGGTTGGTTTGCATAATATATTAAACCACAGACAAATCACATTATGGGGAAACTTGGCTTATGCTTCTGAATCTCTTACTCGTATACCATGTGAATCACACTAAGTAGGATCTCACTCTTTACAATTTAACATACGAATGGGTGGTTCCATGTTTGCATGTGGAGTTCTCCCATTCTGAAGACACTCCTAGAAGGAGAAAAAGATGTATCAAGTGTAATGTTAACATTTACTTTATGCCAGCATAATTTATGGTTTTCCACCAATGGCTACAGTAAGGGTCGGGCCTTCTCTGTGGCGGGCCTGACCCTCTGGAACGACCTTCCCCCCGAAATCAGAACAACCACGGACCTCCGCTCCTTCCGTCAAAAATTAAAAACACATTTCTTCTGCTTGGCCGGCCTGGGATAACTTAACTGTTTTTAGGGTTTTTTAGGAGTTGTTTTAGTTTTAACATGGGATTTTAGCGCAGGGTTTTAGTTTAATTCTTTTTTAATACTGAATTGTTTATGGTTTTTATATGTATTTTTAATTTCCCTGTGCCCTGCCTCGAGTCCCTTTGGGGAGAGAGAGCGGGTTATAAATTAAATTAAATTACATTATTATTATTATTATTATTATTATTATTATTATTATTATTATTATTATTATTATTATTATTATTATTATTATTATTATTATTATTATTATTAACCAGATTTTTAAAGCACATTCTATGAACCATAATGTGAGGTCCTTGTTTCAAGATTATCCAAGAAGATAACTGAAGATGCCTTTTGCCCTCTGTAAACCAGACGTTCATAATGCACAAACAACAGGTTCAAAGGAAATCGCTTCTGCAAAGGTTCCCATGACTTTCATGAATAGCTGAAAAATATGGATTAATACAGTTTGTGACTTGGGGAAAAGGTTGTGCCTACACAGACTTCCTTCTCTGCATTGTGATCTCTGGAATCTGGCCATTCTGCTAATCTAGGATGGTATCTTGTATAACTTCACATTCTCTTAAATTCTTAGTACCAGAAAATTTAGGGGAATGTAAGTTTCATAACATCAGACTTCAATGGGATGTAGGTTCACATTCATGTATAGTCTAACTCAGAAGAAAGCCCCAAGTAAGTGCAAGTAGGTGTTCTTATCCATCCAGCCTAGTGCAAGTAGTCCTCAATTTACAGCAGTTCATTTAGTGACATTGTAAAGTTACAATGGCACTTTAAAAAGGTAACTTATAACCGTTTTTCACAGTTATGACCTTTGCGGCATCCCCATGGTCATGTGATCAAAATTCAGATGCTTGCCAACTGGTTCATATTTATGACAATTGCAGCATCCCAAGGTTATTTGTTTCTGACAAGCAAATTCACTTAACAACCTGGTTACTAACTAATCAACTGCAGTGATTCACTTAGAAAGGTCATAAAACAGGGCAATAGCAATGCCACTTAGACTTATATACCACTTCACAATACTTTAAAGCCCTTTCTAAGTGGTTTACAGATCTGAGTCCTCATTTTACCAACCTTTAAAGGATGGAAGGCTGAGTCAACCTTGAGCCAGTGACATTTGAATTGCCAAACTGCTGAACTGCCAGCATCTGGCAAAATTCACTTAACAACAAAAAATTTTCCCCAAAAAGCCAAGATTCCAAAAGGCAACAGGTCTCTTGAGGCAGGGTTTCACATTATTGGCCATCTAATTCTATTTTAAATGGAGATATTAAGGACTAAACTTGTATTTAATACAAGTAGCCTTGGTGGCCTGGTGGTTAGAGTGTAGTACTGCAGGCTACTTCTGCTGCCTGCCAGCTGCCTGCAATTTGGCAATTCAAATCTTACCAGGCTCCAGATTGACTCACTTTACCCATCCTTCTGAAGTGGGTAAAGTGAGGACCCAAATTGTTGGGGGCAATATGCTGACTCTGGAAACTGCTTAGAGAGGGCTTTACAGCAGTACATAAGTCTAAGCACTATTGCTAATATCATGAATTCTCTCACAGATAATATGGCCATCTACACGTTCATTTCCCATATTACAGACTTCCCCCACCTGGTAGCTTCCAGATGTGGTAGACTATATTTGCCATTAATGAATGACAGAAGTTGTAATCCAATACATCTGGAGGCCCACCATGTGGATGAAGGGTAATCTAAGCCAGGGGTCCCCAACCTTTGCAACTTTAAGTCTGAAGGACGTCAGCTCCTAGAATTCTCCAGCCAGCTTAGCTGAAGTCCTTCAGACTTAAAGTTGCAAAGGTTGGGGACCCCTGATCTAAGCAATAGAAAACAAGATGGCAGATAAAATACACTTGGAGCTGCAAAGGGTCTTTTGATTCTGCGGGAATGGTGTATTTTTATCACAGAATACTCATAGGTATATTATTCCCTCATGTATGATGCTGACACTCTTGTAGGCAGAGAGAGAAAGAAATATTCCACAGGAGCTGGTGCCAAGAATCAAATCTGGAATCTTCCAATATTAGCCAGGTGCTCTGCAGCTGAGCTTTCATCCTCCCTAGAAAATATTTCTCTGTACTTTTCTCCCTTGAGAAAGTGTGTGTGTGTGTGTGCAGATGTGCAAAAGTTAAACAGCACGAAATATTTGGAACTTTTTCTTTTATGGTTTTTTTCTCTGAGGGGATCCATACCTGGCAGTATATGCAGCAGTTCACAAAGACAATTGCAACCCAGGAAAATAAGTACCTGTCTGAAGCACACAACGGTGTGTTCATAATACCCATCAATTAATATTAGAGGTGTGGAATTTTGAACTAACCTCTGTGGTGCTTTATAAAGAACCGTACATACTGCCTCCTACAACATGCTATATATACTAGTTTAAATTCACCTTTGCAGTTACTGCTTTTAATGGCCTGTGGGTTCTCCTCCCCCACTGCTTTCTTTCAACTGTTTTCCTTTCTTTTACAGGCTACATGTTGCTACACTTGCCCATGTAATATGCTATCTGGTAAGATCTTCTGCTCCCTGTTTACTGGTTTTGCCGATGTGCCCAAAGCACTGCTTTGAAACTAACCTGGAGATTTCTACTTGCAAAACTTGTCTGAGCCTGTCAGGGAGATGCAGAGGTCAGGTTTAAGTCACTCTCTTTCTTCCCCCACCCCCTCGCTCTGTGTTTATGAAACAATCTGAGTCAACAGGTTCAACAGATTAACAGGCCTTGTCTGTTGGAAGGGACCTTGTAGGTCATCTAGTCCAACCCTCCCATTCAATCAGGAGACTTTATACCCTTTCTGACAAATGGCAGTCCAATCTCTTCTTGAAAGTCGCAAGTGATAAAGTTCCCACAACTTCCGAAGGCAAGCTGTTCCATTGGTTGATTGTTCTCACTGTCGGAAAGTTCCTCCTTGTTTCTAGGTTGAATCTCTCCTTGGTCGATTTCCATCCATTATTCCTTGTCTGACCTTCAAGTGCTTTGGAAAATAGCTTGACCCCTTCCTCAATGTGATAGCCCCTCAAATATTGGAAGACTACTATCATGTCTCCCCTGGTCCTTCTCTTCACTAGACTAGCCATGCCCAGTTCCTGTAACCATTCTTCATATGTTTTAGTCTCCAGTCCCCTAACCATCCTGGTTGCAATTTTTCTAGAGGTTCAACATCTTTTTTATAGTAAAGGAGTGCTGTTGCTAGGACCAAAGGATTTGGGTTGATGCAGTCAAATCATCAAGTAGGTATACAAGATTCTCACTATATCAAGAGGCTATTGCAGGCATCCTATTGAATAGTTACAAAAGGGGATTTATAAAATTCATGAAGACTTGATCTCAAAGCTGATAATAGCCTTTATGGCTATGTGTTATATCACCAGCATCAGATAAAAATAAGCAGAAGAGGGTTTGTGATTCTTCACAAGGTTCAAATAGTCAGGGAGGGAACAAAACATGGATTTGATCAATATTTCTCAATCTCTGCTAGCAGGTTGCTGGAGAATTCTGGGAATTGAAGTCTATCTTAAAGTTACAAAGGTTGGGAATCGCTGAACTACATAAGTCTTTGTAGTAAAAGGATTCCTGTGTCCTAATAAATACAGAAAAATATAGTTACAAAAGTAAAACAAGAAAGAAAAATACTTCTAAAATGCTTGTTTGTTTATTCATTAAATTTATATGCCAGGCATCTCACTATCCAAAGTAACTCTGGGTGACTTTCTTGGGTAACAGAAGACATAGTCTGCTTCCTATTTATTCCTAGTCTTAATCCTATGTATTCACTATGTTTTCTATTTCATCAATCATTAAATACATGTTCTTTGGTTGAATTGACTGTCTAGAAAATTTTAAAACCACTCATTTCTTCAGTGAGTTACAGCATACAGTAAAAAATAAATCCATACTCTTTTTTGTGATTTGACAATAATACTTCATCTATATACCACTAACATTCTTGTCTTTGTTTTATTATTTGTATCTTTTAATTGCATCATAGGGCAATTTTGAATCAATGTATATCAAATGAGTTAATTTAAAGAATATGTTCAAAATCTGGGACACATGACATCTGTGGGATTGAAATTTGGCAAAAGTATGGCCCCTTCAATGTTGCTGTGCTACCGCAAACAACCACAGTCAAATGATAATCATTTCCAGCCCTCCCTACTACCTTCCTACAAGGAAAGTCAATGGGGAAGCCAGCAGGAAATTGGAAGTTGTTTCTAATCCCATTGTTTTTTTGCCTGCCTCTGGTTATTCTAGTCTCTCTTTGGGTTAAAAATACCTCTGAAACAGTGACCCAATGGGCCATGTCCTGGTACATCAAACTACTATGTTACAAAAATCTGAACAAATAAAATGGCAAACTCTTTAAATCATTGCATGTCACCTATTTTTTATTTTTGCTGCAAGAAAGTAATTTCTCAACTGGAATTCTCAAGACATTAAGGATCTCTTTTCTCTCTGGAATAATTTCTAAATTATTTAAGAATTACCTACTAATTGTTATATTTTAACTATTCAAGTAATTGTTTTTTCAAACTGAATCACAACTAGTAAGAAAAAATATAGATTTCTTGTAGAATTTGCTTGATTTTTAGAATCTCTGACTTTCCCATCCTGGAAACTTTGAAAGGGCATCAAGTGGAGAAAAACCACACCAGGCTAGGTGAACATAAGGCCTTGCCTTGGGGTAAGAAAGCCGCAGATTTTCTTTGCTCTAATAGAAGAGAAACTATGTAGCTCAGGGAATCTTTAACACTGATAATGTTATCTAGTTGGGTAATGAAACATTTGCAAGCAAATATTTACTACCGGCATGGATTGGTGGATGTGGCTTGGTGGGCATGGCTTGGTGGGCATGGCAGGGGAAGGATACTGTAAAATCTCCATTCCCTTCCCACTCCAGGGGAAGGTTAGTGCAAAATCCCCATTTCCTCCCAATCAGCTGGGACTCAGGAGGCAGAGAATAGATGAGGGCAGGGCCAGTCAGAGGTGGTTTTTACTGGTTCTCTGAACTACTCAAAATTTCCACAGTTCTCCAGAACTGGTCAGAACCTGCTGAATACCACCTCTGTTACAAAGCACCAAGAACTCCACATTTTCTTTTCTATTGCAAGTTTTGGTTTTATGCCAGGACCATAGCATTCCAAAGGACGAGGGAGAGGTAATAACAGATCTTATTATACTAGTATCTGAAATCCTTTCCCCTTGTAGCTTTCCAGGTCTTGTTGGTTTTGCTGTTGGCTGCTTTGGCTACTCTAGTTCACTCTGCAGCACAGTCAGAAACAATATTTCATTCCTCTAGCAAGTACACAGACTGGCAGATTTTATACTGTCTTAGTTTTGAGCACAATGTGGTTAGTTGTAATAAGAGCATTTTACAGATCGTTTGTTTCACATCGCATTTCATGGGACTCTTCAGTAATCCGGTTACCTATTTTTGGATTCTTCAGAAATCCCTGTTCTCATTTTAATCTTTTTTTCTTGCCATGTTTTGTGCAACTCCATTCTTTTAATTTGTGGAACTTATAGTTCTCTTGGCTATTTTCCTCTGCTGCTCAATGAAATAATATATTTTAAGACATCTTGGTCTTCTCTCAGATTCAACAACTCAGCTTTGTACTCTGATTTCAGGGACATTGCATAAAGTTGTAGTTTTTGATACTTTGTCTAAGCAATGTTTAATTACTTCAGTTTTCTTTTACAACTTGCGTTACTCCTTTGGGGTTTTCCAACAAAGACATTGTATTAATAAGGCTTGCTTTGGAGCAAAAAGCTGTCCTGCTATATTGCTACAGTTTCAGAGTTTACCTTCAATGACACGAAATGAGAATATGATTTTCCTGCAGAAGAAGTCGGTACGACAAAAGTTCAAAAGCAGCATCTAGACAGCATTTCCCAAAAATCAGAGATAAGAAGTCCTCTAATAAACAACAATTAGAATAAGATATCATTTTACAAGATAACTTGTAAAAATGGAGATATGCCATTTTTACTGACAAAACATTTGAGTAACCTTATTGGGGAATACATACAAGTTAGGAAAATAAAATTGTAAAAAAAAATGAACAGAAAATGGATTTTTAATCCATTATAGCTGCTTAGGAAGAACATGAAACAGAGGTCAATGTATGAGTCTATATTCACTGAACATTTTAGCTAAGTCGTTTATATAAAAAAAAGGAATGTGTGTGATACTTGAATATCAAATAGCTTGATCAGAATTCTTGGGTGAAGTGAATTACAGCCCACTGTTCTCAAATTGTGAGCCTTTTCTGCCACATGATGTGGGTGTCTACATGGAGTGGAACTCTAACACATACAGAGAAAGAAAATACAGAAATCAAGCTTATACCCCTAGCACATTGCACTGGCAGGTGTTAGCCCCAAGTATTTCCAAGACTGTCTGTCATTGTGCAGTTTCTTGAATCCTATCAAGGTGATGGTTTTGGACTGTTCTGCTTTGTCAGTCATGAGAAGCATTTCGGGATTTTTAGAGAAAACGCATTTTAAATCAGAGAATGGTGATTAAAATAAATTAGGTGTTAGTAATCATCTTTAAAGCGCTCCATGGCACGGGTCCTGGTTACTTGAGAGACCGCCTCCTGCCACATACCTCCCTTCGACCTGTCTACTCCCACAGAGTGGGCCTCCTCAAGGTGCCATCAGCCGGTCAATGCCGGCTGGTGACTCCCAGGGGAAGGGCCTTCTCTGTGGCTGGCCTGGCCCTCTGGAACGACCTGCCCCCTGATATCCATACCATCACAGACCTACGCCTCTTCCGTCGGATGTTAAAAGCACATTTCTTTCATCTAGCCGGCCTGACATAGACTAAGGGTATAATTTTAAATTTTGATATTTATTGGTTTTAAATTTTACATTATTCAAATTTTAGCACAGATTTAATAATTTAATTGTTTTTATCTTTCTGTGCACCGCCCTGAGTCCCCCCAGGGAAAATAGGGCGGTATATAAATCGAATAAAATAAATAAAAATAAATAAATAAATAGATTATTAAGAACTAGAGTTTTGAAAAATAAGCCCTTTTTAGGGTACAGGTCATGCATTCAACCCTGGTGCAATTAGACATTATGGGATATTATTTATGACCACATACATAACGAGGAACACTCTTGAATACAGGTACTTTTCAATATAGAGAAAACTATAAATGCAGTTACACAATGATCTGACCTTCTGATGCTCAGATGTTGAGAGGAAGAGGACACATTGCTCCATCACCACATTCAATTAATTTATGGGGGTGATGGTGAGGAGATATTTCCTAGTCAAACCCCTGCTCAAGCAGGAGACCCTATACCATTTCAGATAGGTAGCTGTTGTGGCCCAGCCAGCTCCGGATGAGCTGCTGATGGACTCCTCTAGTGAGGAGTCCTATGAGTCTGCTCTGGAGGAGGAGAGTGACCTTGAGAGAGCAGAGAGCCTGGCTGGTCATCAGGAGGCACCTGGGTCTTGGCGTAGTGGGGAGGATCAAGGCCAGTTTGTCCCTGATGCTATAGTGAAAAGGGCTGAAAAAAGGAGGCTTCAATTGCATCAGAAGCGAACTCATAGGATGTGAATTAGTCCCAGCTGCCTAATGACTGGCCCCTGTTAGTTACTCTGGGTTCAGAACCAGTATTGGAACTCTGGTCCCATAACCAATGTTAGCTAATACATGCGAAATAGTGTAATTCACCAGACAGTAACAAGATACGTTGCTGTAAACCACAAACAAACTCTAAAACAGTGATAGTAAGAAAATAAATAGTCTTTGTAGTAACTAAAATGCTTCTTCCGACTAACTCTTCAAACAATGATAACAGTCCTACACCAAACAGAGTTTATCTTACAGTGATATAAAAAAAACCTCATTCTTCTTCTTCAACTTCTCAAACGGCAATCAGGAACAACACAGGAAATCACAAGGAATCGAACAGGGAATGAGCTTGTGATTCTGAGCTTCCTTTATAGTAGAACTGTATAATTACAGTCAATGAGATTATAAGTCAGTTCTTAAAGCTACACAATTCCTTAAGAACATAGGCTCATACATATTGCCAACCCAATATAAGGCTGAATATCCTAACAGCCCCTCCCAAGAGGGTTTAAAATAAGTCTTTGCTAAGAAAGTCCTGGCAGAGAACAACGTTGGATTTCTAGGTTCGTGTTTATTTGTGTTGATTTTCAGGTTCGTGTGTAGTCGAGTTAGGAAGCTTCGTATCTGTTCAGTCATTCAGGCAAGCAGCCAAGAGAGTTAGTGGCAGGCAGCCAGTCTTGTGTTAGTCGGAGAAAGGGGGGGGGGGTCAGAACAGGTAGCTATCCAGTCTTCTTAAAAACCTCCAGTGATGAAGCACCTACAACAGTGGTGGGTCTGTAGGTGTGGCCAATTTTGTGGGCGTGGCTTGGCAGTCATATGACAGGGTGGGAGTGGCCAACTTTTAAAATGTGGTGAAACTCATTTAACAACGCTCTTGCTTAGCAACCAAAATTTTGGACTCAATTGTGATGATAAATTCTTTCTTTCTTTCTTTCTTTCTTTCTTTCTTTCTTTCTTTCTTTCTTTCTTTCTTTCTTTCCTTCCTTCCTTCCTTCCTTCCTTCCTTCCTTCCTTTCCTTTCCTTCCTGTTGGGTCGCTGGCAACGGCGGGCCAGATTTACTTCCAGGTACGCCAGTGGAACCCCCTCTCACTGGTTCTCTAAATTTCACCAACCGGCTCTCGCAAGTAGGTGCGAGCCTGCAGAAACCCACCACTAACCTACAACTTTTCAATGCAAGTTCTTCCACTGGTTAATTGCCCTCACTGTTAGAATGTTTCTCCTTAATTCCAGGTTGTTTCTCTCCTTGAGTAGTTTTCATCCCTTTGTTTGTTGTTGTGCCTTGTGATGCTTTGGAAAATAAATTGACTGCCTCTTCTTTGTGACAGCCCCTCAAATATTGGAATACTGCTAACATGTCATGTGATTTTGACTCTATGCTTCTGTTTATATAACCAAGGATTGTCTTAGCTTTTTGGGGTATACAGTAGGCAGTCCATATCAAACTGACTTTATATTTTGGCTAATTCACCCATATTTTACTAAGCCAGAATGTGGCTTGGTTATGTTTTAACCTGTAACATGAACCCAGCTAATTATGGTGCATTTAGCAAACCAGTGTTACACAAATAACATTTTAGGAGTCAGAACAATATTCATTAAATTATAGCTCAAGTTTTGACTAAGGTATGAGTCACTGTGCACCAAAAAAGTTATCCTATGAATCATTAACTATTTTCCAGGTATATACAATCTGACAATGTAATACATGAAATGAGTTTCAACAGAATGTAATTAATTCTACACAACTGCTACAGCCTAGAACTAATTTCCCTATTATAGTGGGCCAGAACATAACAATGGATTTTGCCTTCTAGGCAAAAATCTGCTTATGATTTCATACCTCAACTACTTGACTCAGTGCTGTAGCTAAGCTCCAAATATAGTGCAAGTAAAGAAGGAGAAAGAGAATCAATAATAAATAAGGGTTCCTTAGAGGTCAAACATGGAGCAATAACTGCCAATAACTGGGTGGAGTGTTCTTATTAATAAAATAATGGCATGCACAGAAGGCTAGGCACCAGTAGGAATAGAGGCTTTCAGTAACAAGCCCATCTTGTTTGATCTTTACAAATGTAAGCAGGGTCAGACAGCTTTAGTATTTAGATGGGAGATAATCAGGAAATCCCAGAACTGCAGGTCAGATTGGGAATAAAATCAGTGACAACATAGTGACTGGATCCATGTATGTTAAATCAAAATGTGCTCTGGTCTGGTTTTTCACTTTCATCTCTCCAGATATGTTAAATTTCAGTTCCCACAATTCATAGCTGCAGAGCAAATGCTTAAGAATTTTGGGAAATAAAATAGAAATTTGGTCTTATAAAGGGAACTTAGTATAATCTGCCATTTTCAAGAATCATATCATGTTCTCCTAACCTGAACCAGGTTAACTTAAATAGACTATTTTTACAGACTGTGTCCAAACCTGGGACTCGTGTCTCTCAAAGAAATGAAATTTGGGGAAATTGTGGCTCCTGTAGTGCTATTGGTTAGTGCTTGGCTGCTGCAGCAGTTATGCAATCTTCATTTTCGATGTTTTGTGACGATTCCCAATCAGCCTTACAATCCCTTCCCTGTTCCACCTAGCAGAACCACTTACCTGCCTACTGAGAAGAGAATGGAAGGAAAAGGAAGAGGGAAGGAAGGAAGAAAAGTAGGAGAAAGGAAGGAATATGGAGGAAGAAATCCTGCATTTACTTCTGGCCCATGCTACTCCCTGCACTCCCCAAATCTACATACCTTCCTCATACTGTACCATCCCCCATAAGCCTTCCCCAACCCATGCAGTACATCTTGGCAATTCCTACGCACTCTCCCTGACCTCCACTGCCCCTCCTCATATCTTTCCTGACACACATGGTACTTATTGCACGCCTCCATGCATCCTTCTCAACTCATGCTGCCTCTGCACCTTCCCTGACTCATGCAATGCAGCTTTTGCATCCTCACACACCCTTCCCACCAGCATCATTCCCCAGATGCCATCGCTGACTAGCATGGCACCTCTCAAACACACCGGCAACCGCTATGCATTCTTCTTGAACTGCATTACAAGAAGGAATGAAGGAAGATTTACAATGTTTACTGCTAGTTTCCCCTTAAGGAAACTCAATGGGGAACCTGGCAGGAAATTGGAAATCATTCCCATTCCCACTGCCAGCCTTTGAACAGTCTGTTTCTGTATCTCTGAAATGATTCAACTGGGATGGGCCATCTAATCAATTTTAAAAATATCTTGGTTCTATTCTGAAACAGAGGTGGTATTCAGCTGGTTTTGACCAGTTCTGGAGAACCAGTAGTGGAAATTTTGAGTAGTTTTAGAGAACCGGTAAATACCGGTTCTCTAAACTGATTGGCCCCACCCCATCTATTATCTGCCTCCCAAGTCCCAACTGATCGGGAGGAAATGGGGATTTTACAGTATCCTTCCCCTGCCACGCCCACGGCCCACCATGTCAAGCTACACCACGCCCACCAAGCCATGCCCACAGAACTGGCAGTAAAACTTTTTGAATCACAACCACTGTTCTGAAAGTTTGAAAAGTGATTTAGGGATGCTATGCAAGCTGGAATATAAATCTTTCTATTAAATGAAAACTAAATTATTTGCAAAATAATAAACTCTAATATTACTATTTAGGATCAATAGAGTTTGTAGAATTTATTCAGTATATTTATATTATACATTTTCACTAATGTAAGATCAAGACTTATCCAAAATGCCTTTACTGTAGAATCTTCCACTGATCTTAATGGGTTGTTTAATAAAATGTAATAAACTAAATATATTCAGGTATAGGAGCTAAGACATTACTTATCAGGCTGAATGACATAACTGTGAGGATTTGTTTTCTAAAAAGAAACTTTGTATTCTCTATAATACAATAAATAATTAACATACAAGCACTGCAGAAAGCAAAGTTTTTGTTTTTTAAATTAACCATAATACAATGCCAAATCTCTTATTTATGCAATTTCAAAATCTGAGAATAAATTGGATGTTTTAACAAATCTCCAGAATGCTTAATCATGCTGGATAGTAAATAAAGCTAAAGAGATCAGAATGGGAAAAAATCTTGCTGATATTGGCCATTTAATATACATTTTGTCACTGCCTTATGATGTAACAAAGGAGGAGATTGTATTTATTCCAATTAAACTCTCAGAATGCTCTGACGGTGTCAAAACAAAGGATTATCTCTTGAGATGAAGAAATAAACAATGTCTACAGGTTTTTAAACTTTAAAATCCAGATGCTATCTAAAGCTGGAGTTATATTTGAGTTAAACTCAGTTGGGGAACAGATGCATTTTATTTTTTTCAAAAGCAAAAGTTTAGCCATTGCTTATCTCAACATCTTTGGAAGAAACAGTAGCAAATTAGGTGCATTCCAGCAGGAAGGAAAAATTCGTTTAAGTGATTGAAAGATTCTCCCATAACTCATTATTAGACAATGACAAATTAGGGCTCCTTGGCTTTAGCTTGCTTCCTCTCCTGACCCCTAAACCCACTTTATTGATCATTTAGACCCCTGCATTACAGCAGGGGTGAATTCCACTTACCTTTGCTATCAGTTTGGTAGCAATGTGAGCATTAGCAGAGGGTCAAAAACGGACATGATGACGTCCGGGTGGGTGGGCTGAGCCTGCTAACCAGCACACCTGCAAAGGTAAGCAAATAGCGAGGGGGAGGAATCCGCTGTGCCACACAATTTAGACTAGCTAGAAAGCAGGAAATCCTGTTTTCTAGCTAATATAAATCGTGCGTCACAGCTGATCGTCAGAAAAAACAGTTCGCCTGAACCAGTAGCATTGGGGTGGAGGGGCGAACCGGTAGCATTTTTACTACCTGTTTGGGCGAACCGGTCTGAACCTGTAGCATTTCACCCCTGCTTTACAGTATTTTGCAGTCTCCTGGGAGAGACTGGTAAGTAACACCATGAGTCCAACCCCCTGCGTAGGCAGGAACCTTATACCATTTCAGACAAATGGCTATCTAACATCTTCTTAAAAACTTCCAGGGTTGGGGCATTCACAACTTCTGGAGGCAAGCTGTTCCAGAGGTTAATTGTTCTAACTGTCAGGAAATTTCTCCTTAGTTCTAAGTTGCTTCTCTCCTTGATTAGTTAGTTTCCACCACGCTTCTTTCCTGCCCCCAGGTGCCTTGGAGAATAGTTTGACTCCCTCTTCTTTGTGGCACCCTCTGAGATATCGGAACACTGCTATCATGTCTCCCCTGGTCCTTCTTCTCATCAAACTAGACATACCCAGTTCCTGCAACCGTTCTTCATATGTTTTAGCCTCCAGTCCCCTAATCTTGGTTGCTCTTCTCTGCACTCTTTCCAGAGTCTCCACGTCTTTTCTACATCGTGGCGACCAAAACTGAATGCAGTATTCCAAGTGTGGCCTTACCAAGGCACCATACAGTGGCATTAACACTTCACGTGATCTAGATTCTATCCCTCTGTTTATGCAGCCTAAAACTGTGTTGGCTTTTTGGGCAGCTGCTGCACACTGCAAAATGAATCTGTGTTATTGAAAATAGTGAGTGAAATGCTACACTAATGGGGAGGGGGGAAGGCAACCTCTTCTGAACCTACAATAATTCTTAGCTTGTTGAATATTAGGAAAACCAATCTCCTAATAAGTGGGGAAAGGAAGAGGGTCTTTGTCTTGCTTGGAAGTGTTCAAGCAGCCATCTGCCAGGAAAGCTTGAGCTTGAAGCCTAAACTGAACTCCAACATTGACAGGGTCTGGATTTAATGCTCTAAATGGGCCATTGTAACTCTATAATTCTTACAAATGAAGATAGTACTTAGACCTTCTTAATTAATGTAATGGTGATATGAGAACCTCTGGTGTTACTTCGGAGTCCCTATAACAGTTGCCTATATGTCATTATCGTATCTGCCCACCTACTGTTTTTTCTCCTGAACAACAGTTGCCAGCAATTTCATGCTAGATTCGCCTCCCTGATTTAATCTTATCCTCTTTAAACCAATTGCTTTTCCATATGGATGCAGCATAATTGCCATGAAACATGACTTTCCATTTTCTGGTTGCCTGAACAGTGTAGGCAGAATCCTTGTGTGGGAGACAAGAATTAAAAGAATACTAAGTCACTTGCTTGTTCAGAGAAAGGGAGAGAGAGAGAAAAAAAGAATTTGGTTTGAGGAGAGAAAAGCAATGACATTGTAATGACATTTGCAACTGATAGCACACACCTCCTACATGCAATCTCATCAAACACACAAAAAACAGCAGAGACATGGAGAACTATATACTGAAATGAATGAGAATGCAGAGTAGGACAGAACTGATGGCATAAGTATTAGGAAATCAAAAAGGGGCATATCAAACATACTCAGAGGTGGGCTGCTGTGGGTTCGCAGGGGTTCAGGAGAAACTCTAGCTAAGATTCTATGCAGTTCCAAGAACCCTCAAATCCCACCCAAGGCTGAATAAGAATAAGAATAAGAACAGCCTTGCTGGAACAGGCCACAGCCCATCCAGTCCAGCATTCTATCTCACACAGTGGCTCACCATTTGCTTCAGGGTATTCCCAAGCAGATGTCTTCACCTGCTTATGAAGGCTGGCCATGCCCACCCCTCCCAGGAAGCTACCTATGGCTCATTTTGGATGCAGATAAGTGCTGGGCACCCAGGGAGGCTCGGGGAGGATGAAAAATGGGCCTACAGAAGTTTGGGACGGCCAGAAATGGGTGCGTTTCTGACCTCCAGAAGGGCTCTGGAAGCTGGAGAGGCCATTTTCACCCTCCCAGAGGCTTGGTGAAAGCCTCAGGAGCCCAGGGAGGCAAAAAATGCCCCCCCCCCCCCGCCGTGGTGCAAGAGGCTGACTAGGCCACACCCACCATGGCCTTGCCCACCCAGCAACCTGGCAGAGAACCCCTTGCTAAAAATTTTGAAGCCCACCCCTGACATACATTGTTTGCTATTTTATTCTCTACCAGGTCAGAGGAAGAAATAGAATTCATCACCTGGCAAACACGAAGAAGACTGAAATAAACAAAACAATATCCTTCTGAGATTCAATTTTACTTCTATCACATTTTTAAAATATGCATGAAAACAAACATAAGCACATATAGACCCAGAGCTATAATCATATTGTATATATTTAAAAATAAAGGAAACGAAGATAAAATCCAGGCCTGAGCAAAGACACTTTGCAACTGCTATCACATTGTTAGTTTCAGCTCTTGTCATCAATATCTAGATTTTAAGCTTTTCAGAGACTTTTTTTCATGTACCATCTGAAATGCACTGGATAGTTATTAGAGATAAGTACAGTATCTGTGATAGATTTCTTTCCCCAGACTAAGTAATCTGATCTTATCAGGGGTTTCCCACCCCCAAGTTCATGCAATTTAATATCACATCTTTTTAAGAGTTCGGAAGTTCTAAGATCTGTTAAAAAAAAAAAACCTGTTGTAATTGGTATTTTGTCATATCAGTTTTATCCTCTGCTATTGTAGTATAGATCCTGCTTTTATTTTATAACCATTTAATGTACAGTGTACACGTAAAGCAGAGACATCACCCTGACAACAAAAGTGCTTATAGTCAAGGCTATGGTTATCCCAGTTGCAATGTATGGCTATGAAAGTTGGACCATAAGAAAGGCTGAGCGTCAAAGAATTGAGGCCTTTGAACGATGGTGCTGGAGAAGACTCCTGCGAGTCCCTTGGACTGCAAGGCGATCAAATCAATCAGTCCTAGAGGAGATCAACCCTGACTGCTCTTTAGAAGGCCAGATCCTGAAGATGAAACTCAAATACTTTGGCCACCTAATGAGAAGGAAGGAAGAGCCTAATGTTGGGAACGATTGAGAGCAAAAGAAAGGGACTATTGAGAGTGAGGTGGCTGGATGGAGTCACTGAAGCAGTAGGTGTTAGTTTAAATGGACTCCAGAGGATGGTAGAGGATAGGAAGGCCTGGAGGAACATTGTCCTTGTAGTCGCGATGGATCAGGCACAACTTCACAACTAACAACAACAGCAACAATTACTTCAATTATGTGTTCAATGCACTTTGGTTATTGAGAAGCATTTAACCAAGCATTTAACCAAAAGGAATGAAATAATCGCATGTATGATTATAATAGGCAAATGTGGTTATAATTCTACCTCACATCAGGACTACTGTTCTTTACTTACAGAGGAAAAATCCTTCCCTTTCTGCCACTAAGATCAGATGGGAGGAAAATCAATGTATTGACGTAACCTTTACATAAGCTTAGCTTTCATCTGTTATTTAAAGTAGCTCTGCACTTCAACTAGACTCTGATATAGCTTCTGTAAATGATTCTCATATCATTTATAAAATCCATTTTTAAATGAAAGAAGAGGAATGAAGCAACCTTTGAAGAGCTGATTTCATATAAGATCAAGTACTGTTCAGCATTGTGGAAGCTAAACCAGAAACAGGTGCTGTATGCAAAGCCAGACCTGTACAGTAGTGGCCAAAATTGTGGAACTGTAGGGAAAACCTACACCTCTAAAACTAGCTAATAACACCACTTTTTTGTAGTAGTAGTACCATAATATTATATATCAATGGAAAGATAATTTAATCAAGTATGTAATGCAATAACTGTTATGAAGGATTTGCTATTAGAATAGCAGTTATAAAAAAGAAAAGTAAAACGAGATTTACAAAAAATGTCAAAAAATGAAATATACAAAAATAATTACCATGTCAGTTAATACTTAGAAGGGTAATCTTTAGGATGATTTACAGTAGAGGTCCCCCAAACGTGGCAACTTTAAGACTTGTGGACTTCAACTCCCAGAATTCTGGGAGTTGAAGTCCACAAGTCTTAAAGTTGCCAAGTTTGGAAACCTCTGATTTACAGCCTTACAACTTCTTCCCATAGAGAGAACCAAGTCTTTTAGTTCTGTAGCTGTTATAATGTGAAACCAAGATTGAATGATTGCCTCTATTAATTGGGTTTTATTGCTGGGTTACTTCTGACTAGCAAGTTTCTTCAGTCAGCTCCATAGATTTTCAATTGGGTTAAGGTCTGGGCTAGTCCCAGGCCATTCCAGCAGTGGAATATGATTATCTTGAAACACCCTCCCCCCCCCCCCCCCAGAAAAAGTGGTGTTGTTAGCCATCAATCCTCCAAAATACACTTTTTCCAAAAGGTTCCCACAATTTTGGCCGCTATTGTAGAACATAAGGAGGGATCTTACATAAAAAATTGAAAGAACAAAAAAAAAAGGAAAATAAAATTGAGACAGACATACAAATGTTCAGTGACTGTTCCAATTGTATCACACCATTGTAAAAAAAAAAACCCTACCTTCATTATTGAAATATCAATATCCCACCAGCTTTTGATATTCTGGTTGCCTAAACAATGTGGGCATTTTCAGATAACACGACTAATGGCCAGATGTTTCATTGCAGGTATAGCCAATGTACTGTTAGTAAGAAAGGCTTTAGGCGTCCTGTCACTTTAAAAGGAATGAAAGGGAACAATTACTTTCTTGTGTTCTATAGTGTTAGCCTCCTCAAAAATGCATTTCATTTACTGATCTGCAACAATCTGTGTAGCATGTACTGTTTCTACTTGGTTCATATCCATTTGGCCATCTATATCTCCTTTTGTTTTGTTTTTCAAAATATTCCTACCTTTTGATTTTTCCAGCTAACATTCACTGCCCTTTGGCTCAGTTTTTCTGTACAATCCTCAAAACAACTTGTGTGGTAAATCCGCCACTTATCTTAGTGGGTAAGGAGTAAGCTACCATATTTTTCGGAGTATAAGACGCACTCAGGTTTTGAAGAGGCAATTAAAAAAAAAAAAGTAGGTAGGTAGGTAGAGGAATAGAGAGGGAGAGAAAGAGAGAGAAATACAGTAGGTAGATAGGGAGAGAGAGAGAGAGTAGGTAGATAGGTAGGTAGGTAGAGGGGGGGAGAGAAATACAGTAGGTAGGGAGGGAGACAGAGTGTATAGTTAGGTAGGTAGGTAGATAAAGGGATAGGGAGAGAGAGAGAGAAATACAGTAGGTAGGTAATTAGGGAGAGAGAGTGTGTGTAGATAGATAAGTAGGTAGATGGATAGACAGAGAGAAATAGAGAGAGAGAAATACAGGAGATAGGTAGGGAGAGAGAGAGAGAATAGGTAGGTAGGTAGGTAGATGTTTCCAGGTGTATTTACCCATGTGCTGGAGAAGGAAATCACTGACCACCTTTGGAACAAATCTTTGTTTCTGCAGGCACAGTACTTGACCAATGTAATTCTCATCAATCATTCTAACTAAACAGCTTTCCGAAAGGGGGGGGGGACTTTTTGCACTGTGCCATCCTCCCCCAAACGGCCCATTTTTCATGAAAATGGGCCCATTTTTTTCAAATAAAAGGCATGAATAGTCTTGGGGAGGGCTTGCAAAGTGCTCCTGGGGGGATGGGGGGCCCAAAATGAGGAAAAACGGCCTGTTTTTTTCATGAAAACGGGGCGTTTTTTGGTCAAAAAATAGCATGCATAGCCTTATGGAGGCTTATAGAGTTCTGCTGGGGGCGGGGGGGGGGAACACCCTGTTTTTTGCTCATTTCTGCCCTCCCCAGCCCCCAGGAGCTCTCTGGAAGCCTCCATAAGGGTATGCCGGTGGCCATTTTGGTGAAGGGGCGGGGTTTCAGGAGGCAAAAAATGCTGTATTCGATGTATAAGACGCATCCAGATTTTCAGTCTCTTTTTAGAGGAAAAAAGGTGTGTCCGAAAAATATGGTAATCATCCTTTGCGTAATGCCCATGCAATATCACCCACACAAGTGGAAAACAAATTGCTTGTAATCAGATAGGGCAGGGGTCAAACTGGTCAAATGGTCAAATGTTATCACATTATCGTCACATGATGTATCGCGAATTTTTCCCCTTTGCTAAAACGTGGGTGGGTGTGGCCAGTGCGTGACGCATCTGGCCCATAGCCCATGAATTTGACACCCCTGAGATGATAGGGGGTAATATGAAGCAAGCCTCTCCAATAAAAGACAAAAAGCAAGAGGATAGGAAATCTTCAGGCCCATGTCATAGTAATTAGCAACATCCCCTAAGCATTCATGTTTATCCTGTGGTCTCTAATTAACTGGAGCAATCAATCCAATGACACCATTGGGGAATAAAAATGACAATGTAAAATGTTTGCCCCAAGTCTCTAAGGAAGCCCTGCAAATACCAGCATTTATCATAGGAGGAGATAGGCCAATAGCTTCAATAGTTAAAACATTAGAGACAATGTAATAATGTATTGTGTGCTATATATGGAGTCACAGTGAATCCTAATTCTGCATACTATGCCCTAATAGCATAATAGTTTAAACTACATTTAAATAAAGATGAAGTGATGTATGGAAGAGTTGAAGCTATGTGGCTTTCATGTAACTCAAAATATTGCAATGGCTGAAGGACAGGCATATTATATTGGGCAAGGGAATATACTTCACATTTTTAGAGAACACTTATAAAACAGTATCCATGGGATATGTGATGCTTCCCAAATTGACCAGACATAAAACATGTATTTTCCAGTTAGGTTAAGTTGAGCAACCTTAACTGATGAGTTTCCTCCTCACAATCTTCTGGTTCACACCATACTTATTTATTTGAGGCAGGTGCCACATTTCCAAATAAAGCATTGATGGTATTGATTATTGATGTTGATGTTGATTATGTGTGTGTATCAGTGATGGGATTCACTTCCCTTCCCTACTGGTTTGCAAATGTGAGAGCGTGTGCGCACTCGCTTCGCTCACACGCCCACATATATGCACCCCCTTATGCGCATGCGCAGTGCTCATGCATTACGTCAGGGCAGGTGGGCAGACCCTGCTGCTACTGGTTTGCCCGAACCAGAGAGAACCGGCTGAATATCACCTCTGGTGTGTATGTATGTTAAAATCTGCAACAAAGGAACTCTTGCTTAGATATTCCAATCCCAAGAACTGTCCTAGGAGCACCACTAAAAACAGACTTATGTAATTTTGAATACAATAGGATCAAATATTTATTATTTAGAAGCAATATTAAACCTATTTCATAGTCTTATATTACATTCTATTTCAATGTAGTTGAAACTATTATGCTGTCAGGGCATAGTATGCAGAGTTAGGATTCACCATGACTCCACATATAGCACACAATACATTATTACATCGTCTCTAATGTTTTAACAATTTTATCTTGAGAAATGGAACTTTACTAAAAGTCTTTGATATAAGATAGACATTTTATCAAGTATCTCATCAAAGTTGTAGTTGATCCACAGAAAGTACAAAGCAAAAATTCTGGATTTACTGTTCTATCTACTGTGGGAGCATAAAATATCTCTCAATAATTTATTTTATCATCCTAAATAAGAAAAGGATTTACTGATACAAGGGGACTGAGGAAGGCAGGGCAAAATCTCCTTTCCCACTAGATGGCAGTGTTGTTTTCTTAGAAAAAAAGATAAAATAAAAAATAAAACGTACTCATAATCAGTGAATGAAAGGAAAAAGGGGCTATTCTATGAAAGTAAAAACTGAGGATCTGGAGAGAAGAACAGAAGAGAATGTGTGCCTTTTTCACAAACTAAGTTCTGCCAACTATCAAGAGCAATAAATAAGTAGCTCAAAAATATGCAAGGTTTTGCAAATTGGAGAGTTTTAATTAGGGTTCTCTAGCCATGCAGACTGATTATTCAAGTGATTGTAGTATCACTAAACCACCAGTTCAGTGTCTCACATGACATGGCAATGGGTGCGAATAGCACTCTTGAATCTGCAGAATCAACCCCAGGAGAAAATTATCTTGATTCACACTTCACCATCTCATTGTGATTTTTGGCAGCTGGGTTGGAGCAGAATTTATAGAGTTTCGCAGGAGTTAACAGTGCTATTTACATTTCATTTGGAGATAAAACTTCAAGAAAAGGAAATTGAGAGGAAGAAAAAGGAATGAGATTTCCAGGTATTAAAATATCCGGCCATTAATTGAAAACATTTGTATCCCTTTCTAACACTACTAATATTCAAAGCAACATCAACAATATAAAAGATATGCTTGAGCAGCACTGATAGTGTTAATTGGGGTAGTGGTTAAAGGCAGCAAGTTAGAAACCAGGAACCAGTGAGTTCTAAACTTGCCTTAACCACAAAGCCAGCTGGATGACCTTGGGCCACTTATACTCTCTCAGCCTTAGGAATAAAATAAGACAACCACAAGCCACTGTCAAATATTCTGCTGAACAAATTGCAGGGACTTGTCCAGGCAGTCACCAGGAGTCAACACTGATTTCAAGGTGTGTGAGTTCACACACACAGAGCAATAGCACTAAAAAACAAAAAAACAAAAACAAAAACACCAACAACACCAGGGAATAAAAAGTGAAAAGCTATTTAAAAGGATTCAAGAAAACAAAATGCCTATGTCACAAGATCTTCCTTTTCCAAATTACCACCTATTTTATTTGTGACAGAAAGGATATCTAAAGGAGTTAACCTCCTACAGCTTGATGATATATTATTTCAAGTGTGATCCAGCTATTCAAGCCCCAAATTCAGAGTACATTTAAAGTCCTCTTCAGGCTCCCACTTGGGAGTTGATTAGCGTTTTTGGTTGTAGTATCAAACACCTGCTTATGCACCAAGTACCCACTCTGTTGTTCTCACGACCAGCAGAGGATTTCTTCTTAATATTTACTATTTTATCCAATCAACAGGTTTAACTAGTTTGAAATGGTTTGCTGATAGATGTTGCTTGGGGTGGTTTCCAGTAAGCATGTAGACAGAAGGCATCTTTTGTAATTGTAGCTTTCCTCCCCTCCCTACATCCAACCAACATGCTCTCCAGATTTTTTTGTTTTAAAAAATATGGAATAGGGGTAATGCAATTGCCCAAAACTGGAAAGAGGGTTTTTATACTGGATTTGGTCTAATGTATCAAAGTATCTTTTCCAATTTCATGAGAATTTGCCTGCACTGGATACACGTCTCTTCTTGTTTTATTATAAGTGTCCACTGTCCCAACTTGGTCAGTTAGAACAGAAAGCCTTTTGAATCCATTGATAACAAAGGAACACTTTCCTAAAGCCAAGTGGTTACAATGTATCAAAGCCAGATCTGAACTTTCATGCCCAAAGCATCTGGTTTAACTTTCCCCTTCTTCCACCCTTCCCTCCTGGTTATCTCTAGCTGTCCAATTACATTCAGACAAATTGTTTTGGTAACAGTCCCTGCCTTGGCAGGCTGGAAGGTGTTGAATTCCATGGTGTGAACATGGAACAGTCTGTGTCTCTCATGGGACGGCATTATGAGTAGTTTCGATTCTCCTAATGCTAGGCATCCCTTATCCAACCCCACAGCTCACTCTCCCTGTTCATATGGCAGACAATGCATGGCTGGCGCAGCAGCATGGCAGTCCCGACAGTAATATTGGTGTTGTTGTTTTTTAAACTATTCAGCTCCCTAGCTGCATGGAGCACTACTTTGTAAATTTCCTAAATAAAGAAATTAATGAAATGAGAATCTCCATTGCATTGGCAAACAAAGTAACTCAACTCAACTGATAACAGGGTGTGAAGCAAAATAAGAGCCGAGGTGGCCCAGTGGTTAGAGTGCAGGCTACTTCAGCTGGCTGCTGGCTGCAGTTCAAATCTCACTGGCTCGAGGTTGACTCAGCCTTCCATCCTTCCATGGTTGGTAAAATGAGGACCATTTTGTTGGGGGAAATATGCTGACTCTGTAAGCCACTTAGAGAGGGCTGTAAAAGCACTAGGAAGCAATATATAAGTCTAAGTGCTATTGCTATTGCTATCCAGGGTCTCTCATCCGCTCCTCATAAAAAACACAATATACCTGGAATCCAATTGAGAAGGAAAATGCCTAAGATTCTCTCCTTCACTTAAAACTTAAAACTCCTCAAACTGTGGCCCAGACCAGCTCTGCCTATTTTGCTCACCTCACCAAAAGCAAAGAACTGAAATTGGCTAATTGTATTTAGAACTTACCAGCCTTCCCCAACCTCCTGCTCATACAGAGTTTGACTTGTCACAGAATTTAGATCCAACATGGGAATCTGGGTGTAGTTAAAATATTAGACAACCCAATTCTGTGGAATCATCCTTCAATTTCATGTATGTTTGTTACGTAATAAATCTACAGCATGTGTCCTCTGGGCTGCAGGACAGAATGCGAATTTTTAAAAAAGTGAAATAAAATACAAACTTTCAAATGTGTAAAAGAGTCATACCAATAATTACTAATTTAATAAAGATTTTTCTGCTCTTTCTGTATATAGAATACTGTGATATCTAATTTACCTTTTATATATGTTCTGGTTTGAAATATATGTGGGAATATATATCTTTATGGGTCGTGATACAGCTGAAAATATTGGGAATCTGGTAATGGCAGGGAATGACTACATTAGAATATTTTTGGCTGAAAAAGAACACTGGAATTTCACAGCATACATGTAGCATGGGCACTAGATCTACATCCTATCAAAATGACTCATGACCTTTAATTGGGCAAAATGCTGCATCATAGGCAACATGTTTTGAACCAAGTACCTCAAATAAGCTAATTTACTGAAGGTGTCCAAAATGCAGAAGCCATGCTTCCTAAGAGAGTGAAATTTGGGGATGTTGTGGCTGCATCATTGCTACTGGCTGCTGCAGCACAGCTGGGCAGCTGCTGCAATCATGTGATCTTTATTTTCAATGGTCTGTGACAATTTCCCAGGAAGGGAGGGAGGGAGGGAGGGAAGGAGGAAGGATGGATGGATTGATTTCTGATGCACAGTTTTCCAGAAATAAACCCAGTGGGGAAGCTGGCAGGAAGTGAAAAGTCACTCCTACTCCTACTTCTTTTTTATCCACCCATATAATTACGTTTTTCTCTTTAGATAAGGAAATATCTCTGAAATGATTTTTTTTATTAAATATGTGAAAAAGTTACAATATTCTGTAACTTTTGTTCTGAAGTAATTATTTCATTAGCATTTCTTAGAAGGCTGCTTAAAATAACAAATATTTGGTATGGGAAAAAAAAAGATCTAAAATCTAAATCTGCATTTCCTGAACTTGGAAAGTTACTTTCATACCTAAAACAAAAATAATTTCTTCAAAACAGTTTGAATAATAACCCTCATTTTATAACCTTTGCATAATGATAAGAAACATTGAGTTGATGAAAAACAAACATCAATGTAATCTGAATGGAAAGACAAACATGAAGTGCAAATACATATTCTGCTGTGGTACACATTTTGTTGTCATCTATTTGAACAGTTTCATAAAATTCTACCCCTTTATTAAAATCACAGGTAAAAATGCACTTCACTGATTCTTTACAGTTCAGCTTAGATGTCTATCAAACCATCAGAACATAGAAACAAGTTGATGGTGACAACCACTTGTCTGTTTATATTTCTCAACTTCTTTCCCTCATTCTTTCATGTGTCATAGACATGATTCCTTGGAAGCAGACAGGATTGTACCTTGGCTTGTCAATTCCAATAACGCAGCAATTCATAGCATAAAATACATAATACGTAAGGCTCAAACAGTTCATTTTTATACAGTTTAGCTGTCAAACTGTAAGTTACTATTTAAAAAAGTAAGATGTTGCTCCAAATACTTGTTTAGCTTCCTTAACATGATTTTGGAGGATGACTGAATTGAACCTCCAATGCTCAATATTGTATTTTATTCAACTTGTATGCTTCCACACTGCTTAGTGACTTTGAGCTCATCCTGAGATGCCCTCATGAGGATATTGCTGTAATGGTGTTTTTTTTTTTCGGTGTGTGTGTGTCAATTTTTAACAACTATGACAAATAGAAAATTGAAAAAGTTCCAAATGAAACTCTTCATTCATCAGTTCAGTTCGGGGGAGAGCCTTCTCTGTGGCAGCTCCTGCCCTCTGGAACGACCTACCCCCCGACCTACGTACGATCACTGACCTACGCCACTTCTGCTGGGCCTTGAAAACGCATTTATTCCATGCGGCCGGCCTGGTGTAGTTTTTAATCGATTTTAATCGATTTTATTTAGTAATTTTATTTGGTTTTAGAACAGGCCCCTAATTTAATTGACATTTTAATTGACATTTTAAAGTATTTTATATATTCATGTCTTTGTTGTTTTTATTATGCCTGTTCACCGGCCTGAGTCCCGCAAGTGAGAAGGGCGGTATACAAATTCAATAAACATTAAACATTCACATTGTGCTGTGATGACGATTAAAGGGTAAGAACCTCTTCACACAACTGGATGGGCAGTGCAAGTATTATATAGTACTCAAACGGTCCTGTGGGGGGGAAAATGGCATTTGGTATATAGAATCTTTCAAATGCACTGAGTCCTAAGGGGAATACAAACAAATTCACAAAAAGTGTTATGAAAAGATTAACAGCAGAGCACACTCCACTGGATCGGCTGAAACTATCTGCCATGACTTCAGCTTCTATTCTCCATGGGATATTTGAGTCATCCACTATTCCCATTCTGCCTTCACCAAGGAAAGAGGTCATATAGCAAGGCTGCGACCAATTGCTCCTTTAGCTTTTTTTCCTTCCAGAAACATTTTCCTCAATCCGTCACTGTGAGACTGCATAAGTCATTTTAAAAGCAGCCTCTGAGTTTCTTGGCTTTCTTATGATTGTTTTTGCATTTTGTATAATGCCGGTAGACAGAATAACCTGTCTGCAGAGTGCTTAGACGAAAGAAAAATTGGCTCTTTAATATAGTACAACAAAACAGATGAAATAACTTGAAATAAGGAGATTGGTGGCACCTTTTCTGATTAACACATTTTATTAAAAGCACAAGATTTTGTGAGCTGCAGCTTATGCCTTTTAACAAAACTTGTTACTTGGAAGCCATGCTACCAGACTCCCTTGATTTTGAGTGCAATAGACTAAGATGATTTTCTTCCTACACTGTACAAAATTATTTGACAATTTATGATCAATTTCTGAACTGGCTGTATAACTATTATGGGAAAAATTAATATCATGTCATGTAAGGAATATCAATATTCCTTACATGACATGGTATGCTACTTGGTTGTATGCACTGGTGACCACAGATCAGCTTCCACCAAATTTTCTCATCATTGAAATATAATATTCCTATATAATATTCTACTGTCTTCTGGCTACAGTACAATTGAGACCCCCAATGTTCTCACCCATATTTCTAGTAACTGAAATCCATTATATTTGTAGGTACCAGGTTGGGCATCCTGAACTATTTTATCATTTGACCTTCCAGATAAACATAAACTGACTCTGTTGTTACATCCTCTAACCCAGGGGTCCCCAACCTTTGCAACTTTAAGTCTGAAGGACTTCAGCTCCCAGAATACTCCAGCCAGCTTTGCTGGCTGGAGAATTCTGTGAGCTGAAGTCCTTCAGACTTAAAGTTGCAAAGGTTGGGGACCCCTGCTCTAACCCTCACAACCTCTAACCCTCACAGCTTCAATCTTAAACTGTCTACCATGGACCTCACCCCATTCCTAAGAGGTCCATAAAGGGGGTGTGCATAAGCGCGCCAGCATGCCTACCATCCCTGTCCTACTGTCCCCATTTATTTGTATTCATTTCTTTCTTTCATGTCCATGGTTATATTAATACCTGCTATCTTGCACATGTTTGACAAACTAATAAATACAAAATACAAATATAAACACCTCCAACTGATCTACTAGCAATAGCTGCTTAAAGTGAAGTTGTACTTTCAGAAAAAAAGCATGGTTTTTCCCTGCCACAAGACCATGCATTCTGGGCATTGACAATGTTCAGTACAACTCCCTTTAAGGGCATTTGGAGGAAGTAATAAAAGTGTCTAAGGATTCTTGCAGAGTTGCACAATCAGATCTCCCCCCATGGCTGTCTCAGGAATTCTGGGAGTTGAAGTCCACAGGTTATTGTTGTGGCCCAGCCGGCTCCGGATGAGCTGCTGATGGACTCTTCTAGTGAAGAGCCCTATGAGTCTGCTCTGGAGGAGGAGGGAGGCCTGGGGGAGGGTTCAGCATCAGAGCAGGACTCAGAGAGGCTAGTTGGCCACCAGGAGGCGCCTGGCTCATGGAGCAGTGGGGAGGATCAAAGGCAGTTTGTCAATGATGCCAGAATAAGCAGGGCTGAGAGGTGGAGGCAGCAATTACATCGGAGGCAGGCTTGCAGACAATGATTAAGAACCATGTGGTTGCTGAGTGGCGCCTCCCAAGAGAGCTTATAGGTGAGACGTTGGGCAGGGATATTTGCAGAAAGTAACCATTTGAACTTCAGTATACCAGAAAGCCTGAGTCTTCTAGTCGTGTTTGGGATTATGTGAGTTATCTGGGCTCTTAGCCAAAGTATTCGCTTATCTCGTAATTAAGCAGTGGCACACAGCCAAGACTGTGTGCTGGGTAATTCAGCTCTTGGGACAGAACAGGTTATAAAGGGGCAATAATTCCCTACCCCTGACTTACTGCTTCAGAAGTGAAAGAGACTCTGACTAGATGACTTATCTTCATATACTGAAGATGTGGTGCTGAAGCTGAAGGCAAGAGCTCCCATAAGTCAAATCTCTCTTTTCCAAATCCCTATTTGTGAGGATAGAGATGAGGTGGGGGCGGAAATACTTGCTTCCTCCACATGAGACTGGCTGCCATGGAAATCCCTGTACATTCTCTGCTCATCCTAATATTCTCCTCACAACCCCCCCCCCTCTGCTTCAAGCAGATGTCAGAGGCCACATTTAGATAAAGTCATAGCTGATTATAATTATTGCTAGTTGTATTCGCTTTTAGTGATATTTAAAAACCTTGTTCTCATTTGAGCTTCAGGAGATAGAAGGAAGAACTAATGATTGATATGCCTGGGTCGGTTATTTGACTTGCATTAGATCACCAATTTTTTCCTTCAACCTTTTTTAAACAATAGAATTAAAAAGATCCCTCACCTACCCAGCCCACTCATTTCTAATAACACAGTGAAAACAGAAGAAAGGGGTTGGGGTGAAACAAATATTTTTGTATCAGTTCTGCTGGGGGTGGGGAAAGGTTTTTCATATGTCTGTGCCCAGAGAAATGATATATTCCTCAGATATAATTTGGTACACTTAGTCGTCAACTTTCAACAGTTCATTTATTGACCATTCAAATTACAACATCACTGAATAAAGGGACTTATGACCATTTTTCACACTTACAACTATAACAGCATAATCATGGACATGTGATCAAAATCCAGACGCTTGGCAACTGACTCGTATTTATGACGGTTGCCATGTCCTGTTGTTACATGGTCTCCTTCTGACAAGCAAAGTCAGTGGAGAATTCAGGTTTACTTAACACCAGTGTTACTAATTTAACAAGTGTAGTGATTTGCTTAACAAGAACGGCAAGAAAGGTTGTGAAATGGGGCAAAACTCACTTAACAAAACGGTCTCACTTAGCAACAGAAAGTTTTGGGCTCAATTGTGACTGTAAGTCGAGGACTACCTGTACTTGGTTCTGTGGACAGATCTTGGGACCAATTTTTTCGGAGGCCATTCTGTTGAGGCTTTACAAAGTGCTGTCAATAAAGTCTCACTGAAATGAAGTCATGCTTCTGTATTTGTGTGTGATGGTTTAAGCTTCACAATCTAATTTAATCTTTCTGCTACCGATTGATTACATGTCATCAATCTGGTGTCGACTCTTAGCAACCACATAGATCGATTTTCTATTTTGCTCACAACAACCTCTTCACCACCTGATCGTTTAGATCAGGGGTCTCCAACCTTTGAAACTTTAAGTCTGAAGGACTTCAGCTCCCAGAATTCTCCAGCCAGCAAAGCTGGCTGGAGAATTCTGGGAGCTGAAGTCCTTCAGACTTAAAGTTGCAAAGGTTGGAGACCCCTGGTTTAGATCTCCCAGCAGTGTACCTATCACTGTTATAACTGAGTCCATGCAGTTTGCTGATGGTCAATTTCCCCTCCTCCCTCCTGTACTCATTTCAGCATTGTGTGCTTCTTTTTGCCTTCCATTCAATTGGGTCCAATTCTCGGCTTAGAGAATCGGCTTGCTTGCATTTTCTTAGCAAGTTATTTAAGAAATGGTTTGCCATTACCTCCTTCCTAAATGTGAGACAAAGTGACTGTCTCAAGGTCATCCAGCTGGCTTTGTGCCTAAGGTGGAACTAGAACTCACACTCTCCCAGTTTCTAGCCTTATTATGCCTTAACCATTACACCTTATGGTTGAAAATACTTCTTCCAAATCATTTGTTTAAAATTGGCTCTCATATACTTCTTAAGGGAATAATAACAATAATGATGATCAATCTGTATTCATCAGATCATCATTTGGAACCCAGCACGCCAGATATCTCAGTTGTTGAGGGCCAAAGCGTACAGTTCATTGATATCGCTGTACGAGAAAATGACACAGTTGAAGAAAAAGAACTGGAAAAAATCCCGAAATATCACAACCTGGCCATCGAATCTATACAGCTATGGATGAAACCTGTAATAGTGATACCCATTGTCATTGGGGCACTTGGTACCATGTCCAAGAATTTTACAAAACACATCAATAAATTGCAATAACACCAGCAGAACTGCAAAAAACTGTGCTACTTGGAACATCATATATTTTAAGAAGATTCTTGGTTGATACCAACAACCATTAGCACCAGTCAATGGTATTTGTGATGCATTTTTGAATGTTCACTTGACTGAGTTTCATGTTTAATGAATAAAGTATATAGTAATAATAAATGTTCAAACATGACAATTTTTGAATTTGGTCATTTGTTCCATTTATGCCTTGAGTAAGACCTCTAGGCCAATTTGTTTGAAGATCTATTTGTTGGATATTAACTGGTATTATCAGAAGTCTTCTTTCGACTCTCTTTCTATCCTTGCTTTTTCAAAATCCAACTTTCACTTAGTCTGTCATGGAGAAAACCATTGTCTGTAAAATTCTGATCTTTTTAGAAATGAACACAAGTGCTATTTGCAAAGTATTTCTTGACTACTTGTTTTTTTTAATGTTGATAGTTTTCACCACTTATATATATCATCGTCATCAATACTAAAGCTGTGTGCTGTACATCTTGTCATGAGATTGGTTTTCTTTATATTTAACCATAATCTTATTTTTCTCACCATTCTTGACTTTTTTTTTTTTTTACAAAAGCTTGCATTTTTGCACAACAAAGTTGTGTCATCAGCATTGGGCAGGTTATTTATGTTTCTCCTACTAGCTAAATCAGGGGTCCCCCAACCTTTGCAACTTTAAGTCTGAAGGACTTCAGCTCCCAGACTTCTCCAGCCAGCTTTGCAAAGGTTGGGGACCCCGGAGCTAAATTATAGTTTGTAAAAACAGCAAGGAAGTCATTCAACTTAAAAAAATATTTATTACACCATGGTATCATTTAATAGGGATTGTAGGGAAACAGTGTTAAGGGTTTTAAGATTTTAAAATTTTAGCGCAGGATAATTATTTAATTTGATTTTAAATATTGTACTGTTGTATTTATAATATGCTTTTAGTGTCCTGTGCACTGCCCCGAGTCCCTCCGGGGAGAGGGTACGGTCTATAAATCAAATAAATAATAATAAATAATAATAGTTAATTAACAAATAAAAAGTGGTGATAATAGTAAAAACAGCAACCTAGGAGCCAGCCTGTCAATCACGTGAGTATCAGTCAAAGATGTACTAGCATACCACTGTAGACTAAGGTGCTTTCCAAGTAATAATCTGGCAAGGTCAGGAGAAATGTATTGGGTTTTTTTTAAAAGAATGCCATTCCTAGAAGTTAGTATTAGTAATATGCACACTTTAAAAATGATTTGGAAGAAGTATTATAAATCTCAAGAGAATGCAGAGTGCAGTACTGTACTGTTCTGTTATTCATTAAAGCCATCTGATTTTTTTTTCCAGGATTTTGCATGCGCCTGAAAAAAAAGAGGACATTATTTTAGGAGTCCCATCAAAGACATGCTGCTTTAATGATTCTATTTAATAAAGCAATGGGATTTTTTTTCAGCAGATCCAGAACATTGAAAAAATATGTCTGTGCTTTAATGAATAGCAAAGAGGTACTTTGCACACATGAGCGCCAAAGCATTACTTCCAAAGGAGGCTGAAGTGTGCATAGCTATAGATTAAAAAAAAATGTTTTAGATGGGAAGCCAACCTCAGTTCACTGAAAGCAGAGAGAAAAAAACCAAGGATCTGTACGATGCAATGAATAGACTGCCTTTAGAAGAACTGTCATCCTGCCAATACGGTTTAGCATATTACTCAAGCATTGAAATAAAAATGAATTATTATTCAATTGGTAAGAGAATCTGAAGATTCTGCATGTAAGAAGACAATTCTTCCAAACTCTTTAACTCTTTATAAGAAAATGCGCCTAGAATACTGCACTTTTATCTGCTATGTCTAATTAATAAACCTGCAGGGAGGAAAATGGCATCGGCAATGGCAACCTCAGAGAAATGCTCTCCTATAGTTTCTATTATTATTATTTTGAACGCATACAAATAAGAACCCATTGAATTCAGTTGTGCTCATAAGGCAAATGATTTTTAAAAAATAATAGCAACAAAAGTATAGGATATAATATTTGTATCTTCTGTGCAGTAAATATATATTAGCATAACACTATTGCCTATTATGGGCTTCTTTTACAAACAGAATAAGTCAGGTCAGTGGCTGAGCATGCTCTATTCATATAGGCAGTTATAGTTTGAACATCTTTATGTATCTGTGAACCTAGTCTCAAGGTAATATTGACACCCCAGGGCCGAGAAGCACTTTATACCTTAGAGTTAAACTATCTACAGTGGTACCTCGGTTCACGAACTTAATTCGTGAACTGACTCTGTTCGCGATCCGAATTGGTCGTGAAGCGAGGCACAATTTCCCATAGGGTTCAATGTAAATCCGGTTAATCCGTTCCGACCTTGTTTTTTGGTCGTGATTCTTGAACTGACTCTGTTCGCGAACAGAATTGGTCGTGAACAGAGGCACAGTTTCCCATAGGGTTCAATGTAAATCCGGTTAATCCGTTCTGACCTTGTTTTTAAAATGTCCGCAGCTCCGGTTCATGAAGCGAGGCGGGGTTCGTGAATCCGAGCATTTTTACGAACTTTTCTGTTCGTGATGCGAGGGCGGAGTTCGTGAAGCGAGGCGGAGTGCGTGAAGCGAGGCGGAGTTCGTGAAGCGGAGCGTATTTTTACGAACTTTTCCGTTCGTGAACCGAAACGGTGTTCGTGAACCGGGGCACATTTTTTTGGAAATTTTTGGTCGTAATCCGAATTGGTCGTGAACAGAGGCGTTCGTGAACCGAGGTACCACTGTACTTTATACCTTGGACTGAAGGTACAGCTCAATTTGAAGAAAAAAAAACCTGCTAATTAATAGAGCTGCAATGGAAGCAGCTCTATTAATTAGCATTTCTGAGAGGTTTTTTTTCTCTTCCTTTGCACCTTTTCCTCTTATCTGCAGGAAAATATGGCATCTGTCCTAGTGCCTGCCCACACTATAAAGGCTGCTAATTCAGCAGGTGGTAATTAATGTAGTATAAGATTCTCCATTTACCAATCCACACATTGCTTCTTGACTCTTGCTAGTAGGTTTGATTGCTTGCATCTGCTTCCTAGTCAGTAAAATCAGTTCCTTCCAAGCGCAACTTCCCTAAAAAATGATTCATTTACGTTTATCACCCCAAATGGCACAAACTACAAAATTCCACAGACTATTTCATTGGAGTAAAATTTCTCAACAGTGCATAAAAGCTGAAAGTTGTACTAATAATTTTGACTGTATGCTTTTAAACTTCATTAATGCTTTCAAGCCAAATCGGAACATTGGATAATTCCTAACCACTCTTTTATAAAGTCTTCATTAGCCAATTAATATTTTCAACTATAATGTTATTTTGGATTTCCATTTGTCATAAGTAATCATGAATAATTCTTTTTCAATATTCAAGATATAGCAGATTTAACAGTCTCAAAAATCAACTCTGGATGCTACCTGCATTTTGTGCAGGAGTTGTAAATCCAAGAGGGTCCCCAAATTGCACACAAACTCTGAATCTTAGTAAGGCCTCACTTGGAGTACTGCATCCAGTTTTGGTCACCACAGTACAAAAAAAGATGTTGAGACTTTGAGAAAAGTGCAAAGAAGAGCAACTAAGATGATTAAAGGCCTGGACACTAAAACATATCAAGAACAGTTGCAGGATTTAGGGTTGGCTAGTCTGGAGAAAAGAAGGACTAGGTGAGACATGATAGTCCAATATTTGAGAGGCTGCCACAAAGAGGAGGGGGTCAATTTATTTTCCAAAACACCAGACGGCTGGACAAGAAACAATGGATGGAAACTAATCAAGAACAGAAACAACCTGGAATTAAGGAGAAACTTACTGACAGTGAGGACAATTAACCAGTAGGATATCTTGCCTTCAGACATTGTGGTGCTTCATCACTGGAGGTTTTTAAGAAGAAACTGGACAACCACTTGTCTGAAATTGTATAGGTTCTTCTGCTTGAGCAGGAAGCTGGACTAGAAGGTCCCTTCCAGCTCGATTCTGATTCAGAGAGAGTGTAACCTTACCATGAAAGAAGGAAATTCTCCAGTCTTAGGAAGAAAGCTTTCCTAAAATGATACGTTACTGATAGGCAATATGAATGGTTAGTCAACTATTAAAAAGCTTGCTTGCCCAGTAAATTCAGATACCGAATTGAGAGAGATTAAACACATGGACAGAGGCATATGGCCATCCTTCTCCCTTGCAAACTCTGGCTTATTTAATTACTAGCCTGACCCAATTTCCTTTTTCCAAACAATTAGTTTCAAGTACTCCTTGCCTCTACTCCCGTGAGTCCTGACTCATGCAAAGATGAAGCTGAAAGTAGATTGCCCAGCAGATGTTTGCTACAGTATCCATCACTAGCTGAACTGAACTCCTCCACATGCTTAGAATTTGGTGAGGATTGGCTGAAAATTATTCAGCATAACAAGTAACACCTTTTCCGTTGCTATTACTGAGTTATTATCATTTAAGGGCAAAATAAGGAAAAACAAAAATAAAGCAAAATGCAGAAAAGAGGAAGGAAGGAAGGAAGGAAGGAAGGAAGGAAGGAAGGAAGGACCTATCCTGAAATAAATTGATATAACAGATGCTCTAATAACAATAGAAATAGCACTTAGATTTACTTACCTCTTCATAGTGCTTTACAGCCCTCCCTAAACAGTTTACAGTTTCAGCATATTGCACCCAACAATCTGTAAATTGTTGTAAATGATCCTCATTTTACTGATCTTGGAAGGATGGAAGCTGGGACAACCTTGAACCAGTGAGAATCGAACTGCAGTCAGTCAGCAGAATTAGCCTGCAATACTTTATCAACACCAGTAGAAGGCAAAGCTCACATGTAGAAATGTTTCCACATTAGAATTTTAAATTAATTGTAATAAAGTTCTTCTGCAGGGGTAAAACAATCTTCTTAACTGCAGCTCCTGGATGATAAATCTAAAGTTTTTCATACTTAAAACAACTTCCAAATTTTCAGGATCTAATCGAACATCCTGTTTGCATCTTAAACCTGTTTTTCTTTTCTTAACACTCTGTTAAAAGCCTTATGAATATTAGACCCCAAATGGTCTCAGTACAGAACTAGTCCAAAACATATGACTCAGTGTCCCCTGTGAAATATTACCCTTCCAACATAGAATTTGAAGCCCAGCCCAGCCTTTACTGCCCATCCTCTGGGGCTTTCACAGAAAATAATATTTCATTGAGTTAATCAGTTCTTGAAAACACAGGATACTAATTTAACATACTTGCAAGCTCTAGCCCACTGTTTTGTTAAACTAGGATATTTCAACTGGCTTTTTCAGGTTGCTTGCAGATACACACACATACAGTATACACCCATGCAGAAATTTTTTTTTTGTTACACATGACTAAAAAGCTTGAGTGAAAACATTTCTACATATTAGTTTTAGTTGTAGATTATAAATGGTAGTTTTTGGAATTTTCAACACTTTTCCAATACTTTTAGTAGTTTAAGAATATTAGTTCCTGTTAACTGATTAATGAACCAAATTGTAAAATCAAAAGATCAATATATAGCCATACAGTAATAATCCAAATTATTTCTGCAAAACAGTGGATCTGAATAAGCTGGTAAAAGTACTGATATCACTTTTTGTCCAGGAAGAAGTATTTACTAGCATTTTTTTTCAGATTGTCTGAAATGTCTGGTTCTTGTAAGAGTTAAGATCAAATTTTAGACTTCATCTCAAATCATCTATACGTGCCTTATGGTGTTTGATGCAAAAAACAAACAATTTATAATTGAACCAGGAAACAAGTCCCTGCCAAGTATTAATGGGTGGAGATAATTATTAGTGCCCATGAAAGCCATTGTGAGATTAAGAATACCATAAAGCAGTAGAAATCAAAATATGACTAAAGAGTATGGTTGGAAACTAGTAAAGTTTAAATCCATTCCTTCATATGAAATTTGTAATTTAGATCAAGAAACTTAACAAAACATAGAGGCTTGACCATTTCATAAAAGTGTTCTCAAAATCTTATCATGCTGTTTGGATTATTTAGCTAGAATTAAAGTAGGTAAATTCTTATTTATTTCTAAGAATATATAGACTTGAAATAACAGTTAAAGGAGAATATTTATAGCTCAGGATTGAAATGAGGGGTCCTTGGTGCTCTCTGAGCTTGCTTGTCTTTTGAAAAGTACCTTTGAAGCAACCATGACCTGGATGATTGAGAATCTCCATAGACATTTGGCTAAGATATTTATTTTCTTGAATACTGAATTTTAAAATGAAATGAAATAATATATTAAAATAGATGGTTATGTTAACTGGATACCCAAAAACCTACAACCTTTCTCTCTCAATTCTCATCAAATTTAGCAATTTACTTGCCCTCATCCCCTAATGATCAAAGCAATAGGTTGTTTTCCAGTGAAAACATCTTGGCATTTCTTATTTGTGCTTTCAATGAGCAATTTGATACTAACTTCACTTAGAAATGAAAAATATGTACTTCTTGCTGTCCAAGTTATTCTCAACTATTTTCTCCAATATAGTTCAAAAATCAATATTTTTTTTATTCAGATTACTTTCTGATGATCAAACTTCCATACCCATACATTGCAACTGAGGTTATTATCACAAAAAAAGCTTTTAATAATCCCACATATGAACTGATCATATCCAGTCGCTGTTGTGTTTTTCATATCTGCTTACAAACCATAAACTGACATTTCAGTGCATCATCTTGTATAATTTTAAATAGTTCTGTTGGTATTTTATCAACAACCATCTTGTTAGCAGTATTTTTAGGGCCAATTAAGTACACTTTCTAGAATGCCATGCAGTAAGTCTATTTATTTATCAGCTGGCATGTATCAGGTGGTGATTTGGAGTTTTGCAACTCATATCTGGTTGCTAATTAAAAATTAAAGCTGTATTATTTTTAGATTTTATTATTCATATTGCAAGCCACCATAGCATCCTACCTAACATGACATGTGATAGCAAGCCTGTAACCACAAATACAAGACTAATCTATATGTAATTGGCTTCAACCTTTTGCTACTGCTAGTTAAAGAATTTCATTTAAAAGCACTTCATTCAATGGACTACTGTGAGAATTCATTAACTTACTTTCCACTTTTCAAAATTCCTTCCTTTGTGTTTTATAATGAGCTATTGTCTTGTCTTGAGGGTATTCAGTTTGCTATCAATGTGTATATGGATATTCTTTTGTTGCTGTGGAATCACCAGAGCTGACTGAATATACAATGGTGGGGAGGAATTCCATGAATAAATCAGGCCTAAGAAACAATAAGATACAGATGGCTTTTTAGTTAGTTCTGCCAGGATGCTGTACAAGCCAACTTCATGGGACTCATTAACCCACAATAAGCAAATTGCCAGTAGCATCATCCAGCATGTATATCTTCAAATTACATTATATTTTAAATTAATGAATGTTAACAGTTAAACATTGTCTGGACCACCTACTAATCACTAAGATTTGTAAAGCTTTTCAGAAAGGAACACATATGAATCCACTCCTTAAAATGAATGCAACTGCATTATTTGCAAGGTTATGTGAGCACATGCGTGAAGACCCACCCAGGAGCAGATTTTTGAAAGAGCTGAGCAAGTTCTGTAAATCAGGGGTCCCCAACCTTTGCAACTTTAAGTCTGAAGGACTTCAGCTCCCAGACTTCTCCAGCCAGCTTTGCTTTGCTGGCTGGAGAATTCTGGGAGCTGAAGTCCTTCAGACTTAAAGTTGCAAAGGTTGGGGACCCCTGCTGTAAATGTATGTCGTTATTCTCTCTCTCTCTCTCTTTCACAAAGCTACCTGTATGATTGCATGTCAGGTAATTACAAGAACTATAATGTTAACATCTCATAAACTCATCCCTGGGTTTGTTGTTTTCCTCCTCTCTCCTTATTCATCTTCACTGTCTAACATGCTTTTAGAATGAAAGCAAGTAGAACTTTTGGAAAACGGATCTGAGTATCTGCGTTAGCTCACAGGTAATATAAAATACATTACAGATACAATACATGTTTCCTTTTCTTACCACCATCCACCAAATCCACCATACCTATTCAGTTTATAAGGCAATTGCCTTTTCATCTGATATTTGGAAATATCCTTCTGATATAATGCTTCAAAATAGAATTCAGATCAAAGCTGTAGTTGCTTTTACAAGTGGACTGCATGAAGTCTACAAGATCTGGGATGCAAACTCTAGATGCCCCAAGAGGCAGCCAAAAGTTAGATTTAACCATAAAATTGCCTGCCTGCTAACCCACCCTTCCCTCCAAGTTTAGTTTTCTGCATTTCTTTACAGCCTGGATTGTCTGGATTTTGGCAGCTCATACCTGAGAGCTGTATACTACACGTTACTGCAGTTTTTCTGTCCAATTTAAGAGATGGTGCCCACATTACAGCAGCTATTCAGGGGGCAGTTCAAAACAACCTATTTGACAGCTATTGACCAAAGATATTGGTGTAAATCAGATTTGTGTTTCATGTAATTCAGATGGGGAAAAGGACAAGGGGTGACATGGTAAAAACAGATTCTTAAGAACAGGCTGTCATAATGAATGGATCGTCATGTGATCTCCCTAAGTAGGATTTAGAATCACCTGTGTGCAAAATGAACTTGGGAGGATTCTGGAATCCATCATTTTTAATTCCTCAACTTCCCCAATACAGCACTTCCTTGGACATGTTGGATCTGTAACTTCCATATTTATTAGTCACCATATGTTAAAATTAATGAGTTTTTAAACACTCCTCTCCACTAAATATGCATAATAATGGATAAAGAACATTAATGACTGTAACATATCAGAAATATATTAAAGAAAAATAATATAGATCAGATTACTTCCCCTATAAGTGCCTATTAGTGCTGATGAAACTTTTTTTAAGATACATATTAGGTTCACACGCCATGCTAAGCAGTTGATTGCTTAAGCATGGTTTATTGAATGAACAAGAGCTGACCACACTCCCACAATATGCCAAGTCTTGAGCCATAGCTACAAACAGTAGATAGGATTGCACAACATGATAACCCAGAACTAAATAAACCTTAGCAATTTATGGCTAAGCATGATAGGTGAAGAAATTCAGCAAAATATACCAGAAAGGACCACCAATTCTAACGTTACCGAATGCCAAATAATAACCATAAATTAGAAAATATTGGGGACTTAGATGCTGCCAGAGATAGTTACACATATGAAGACTTCAAGAAGCAGCATGGAGAAGGCTGGCACCCATGAATTCAAGAATAAGAGACATCCACAAGGGAGAGGCCAAATTGAGGGTGGTAGCTAAACCTCCGCCAATAAGCATCCCAGCTATCATCTTTTTAGGAGGGAAGGCAGCATTTATCAGTTATGATGCAAGACTAGTTCTACCTTCACTCACCTGGGCCAGATCAGATCATGCAAACTACAACGTGCATGCAATAGAAAACAACCTGCTCTCCCAGTATACAGAAATATTTAACAACTATCTCCTCAGAGATATGAGAGTGACATAGAACACAATATTGTATATTTGTTAGGATATTCAGCCTTATATTGGGTTGACAATATATATGAGCCTATGTTCTTAAGGAGTTATGTAGCTCTAAGAACTAAGTATAAGCTGATTGGCTGTAAATTATCAGCTCTATCATATAATCAAGGTCAGGAACACAGCTCATTCCCTGTTCGATTCCTTGTGATCCTGTGTTTTCCTGATTGCCATTGAAGAAGAAGGAGTATTGTTTTGCATCACTGTGAGATAACTCTGTGTTTGGTGTTGGACTGTTGTTATTTGTTTGAGAAGTTAGTCGGAAGAAGTATTTTAGTTGCTACAAAGTAAAGACTATTTATTTTCTTACTATCACTGTTTTAGAGTTTGTTTGTGGTTTACAGCAATGTATCTCGTTACTGTCCAGTGAATTACACTATTCCGCATTTATTTGCTAACACTGGTTAAGGGACTAGAGTTGTACCACCTGGTTCTGATCCAGAGTTGCTAACAATATTCTCAACACAGACATTCACTGAAATCAAGTGGCCACTGCAGGTGCTGGTTACTTGCCTCAAAATGTCCATTTGAGCTCAATTCATGTGAGCAAAGGCTTCTTGTATTTTATATTCAGAGGACCCAGGAAAGTAGCTCCTCTTGTCATTCCAGAAAACACATAAAGAACATCCAATTGAACTGTGTCATTTCAGACATAATTTGCAATTGAAGTCAACATAAAAGAAATCATGGACCCCTTTGTTTATATAAAGTAATTTGGAGCCTACAAGATTGGAAATGCAATGCCTGCCTGCAACTCTTTAAAGCAACCATTTGCCCACTCTTTGCCACTAATCACACTCCAAGACACTTTTGGGGATCGAACCACTACTATGTAATCAAATCATCCAAACTATTTTAAATACTGGTTCAAATACTTTTCATTCTAGTGGGATGTTTCTTCAGCATTATTTAGAAGAAGGGACTAGAGAGTAAAATTCAAATGTATCAGTTTGTCTGAGAGATTATGTTTAAATGTAAAGATATTAGGTTTGCCTGTAGAGCAGGGGTCCCCAACCTTTGCAACTTTAAGTCTGAAGGACTTCAGCTCCCAGACTTCTCCAGCCAGCTTTGCTGGCTGGAGAAATCTGGGAGCTGAAGTCCTTCAGACTTAAAGTTACAAAGGTTGGGGATCCCTGCTGTAGAGGGATGGGGGAATGTCTGCATCAGGGGTGGGTTCTGGCAGTCATTACTGCTGGTTCACTTGTGGGCACGCCGCACACATGTGCAGAGCAATATTTATTTATTTTATTTTTATTTTATTACATTTATATCCCGCCCTTCTCCGCAAGGGACCCAGGGCGGCGCACAGGAAATTTAAAAAACATACAAAAATAGAACATAAATATTTTAAAATATATATATAAAATCCCAAACCTGTGCTAAAACCAATTATTAATTAAAACCCAATTTAAAACTTTTCTACAGTCCCCATGGGAGGTTATGCTAGGCCGGCTTGATGAAAAAAGTATGTCTTTAGACATTGGCGGAAGAGGCGGAGGTCGGTGATGGTCCGGAGTTCAGGGGGTAGGTCGTTCCAAAGGGCAGGGCCCGCCACAGAGAAGGCTCTTCCCCTGGGTGTCACCAGTCGGCATTGTCCGGCCGACGGCACCCTGAGAAGGCCCTCTCTGTGGGAGCGTATCGGTCTAAGGGATGTATGGGGCACGAGACGGTCTCGCATATAAAATTTGCTCCGTGCATGTGCAGTAGCAAAAAACAAGATGGAAGCACCTACAATGCCACCATAGGCGAACCAGTTCAGGGGCATGGCAGGCTTGGGTTGCTGCCAGTTCTAGTAACCCAGGCCACCAAGGTACTACTGGTCCGGTTGAATCGGTCCGAACTGGTAGGAACCCACCATTGATCTGCAACCAACAATTGAAAAAATGCCATTGTTGTATCGCAAGACTAAAGGGAAAGGAATAAGATTGAAAAATTATAAGAGGACTGAGTTACTATATTGTCTGCGTGTTTGGCAGAATTGGATCAACTGGGTATGAGAAGAGATGAAAAGCAAAATTGAGGCACTGTTTTTAGCCTTCATGCTCGGTAGAGATACTGTAAACCTTATTTTTGCTCTTCTCCAAGTCATCAAGAAATATATGAATGTGAGAAGGAAAGCTTATGATACATTTGTTGATTAGATAATATGTATGATAAAAGATTCAGAGTTTAATTAAACCAATGTGTCTCAACTTTGGCAACTTCAAGATTTGGGGAGTTGGTCCACATATCTTGAAGCTGCTGTGGTTGAGAAAGATTGAATTAGACAATGTCATGCAGAAATATGAAGATTAGTTGCTGAATTGGATAAAGGAAAATATGATAGAATTAAAACATGTGAAATTAAATATAATGTTAGTGAATGATTCAATACTGAGCTGGGAGTAAAACATCTGAGAAGTTCCTTGTAAATTTAGGATATTTATGGATAAATATGCAATGAAACTTCAAATATATATATTATTGTTCCACAACACCCTGTTAGGGCCCCACAACACCCTGTTCCACACACATATATAATTGTTCCACAACACCCTGTAAGGGAGGAGACATACTGTTTCCTTTTCTGCCTTTCGGCTCATCACCAAAGATCATCTAGATGGAAAGCCATGAGTTCCGTTGTGTAATTTTTTTTAATATGTGTGTAACATTTTTGATCAGCTCAAAAACGTAACAATATTATATATATATATATATATATATATGTATGTATGTATGTATGTATGTATGTATGTATGTATGTATGTATATGTGTATATCAGGGATACCAGATAGCTCAAGGCATAGAGAGCTTGCCTCAAATGCTGGAAAGCCCTGGTTCAAATCCCAGTAGAAGGAGTATGGCCAGCTGAAGAAGGCTAATAAGCCTCAAATGGATCCATCCTGGTCTCTTTATTTTCAGCCCTTAAAAATCTAACACACATCTAAAAAATGTCACACAGCAGTAATCTAATTTGGTTCTCTGTCTGGATGACTCTGGGTTGAGTCAAAGGGCAGAGAGGGATGACGTTGAGTCTCCTCCCCTTAAAGGGACCTCTTCACAGGAGCTGTGATAATTAGTCTTCATATATATATATATGTATATATATATATATATGTATGTGTATATATATATATATATATATATATATATATATATATATATATATATATATATATATATATATATATATATATATATATATATATATATATATATGAGAGAATATTTTCACAGCTCCTGTTCAAGGGTCCCTTTAAGGGGAGGAGACTTAACATCATCCCTCTCTGCCCTTCGACTCAACCTAGAGATCATCCAGACAGAGAACCAATTAGTTTGCTGCTGTGTGAAATTTTTTAGATATGTGTTAGATTTTTAAGGGTTCAAATCCCAGTAGAAGGAGTATGGCCAGCTGAAGAAGGCTGATAAGCCTGAAATGGATCCATCCTGGTCTCTTTATTTTCAGCCCTTAAAAATCTAACACATATCTAAAAAATTTCACACAGCAGCAAACATCTCTGTCTGGATGATCTCTAGGTTGAGTCGAAGGGCAGAGAGGGATGACGTTAAGTCTCCTCCCCTTAAAGGGACCCTTGAACAGGAGCTGTGAAAATATTCTCTCATTAATAAGTCCTGTAAATTGGCTGATGTATCAGGGATACCGGATAGCTCAAGGCATAGAAAGGCTTGCCTCGTATGCTGGAAAGCACCGGTTCAAATCCCAGTAGAAGGAGTATGGCCAGCTGAAGAAGGCTAATAAGCCTGAAATGGATCCATCCTGGTCTCTTTATATATATATAATTGTTCCACAACACCCTGTTAGGGCCCCAATTAAGGGAGGAAGCATACTGCTTTCCTCTTCTGCCTTTCGGCTCATCAGCAGAGACCATCTAGATAGAAAGCCATGAGTTCCATTGTGTGATTTTTTAAATATGTGTGTTAGTTTTATGAGCTGATCAATAAAGCAGGGAGACTAGTATAGATCTATTTCAAGATTTTTAGCTCTCATCAGCTAGCCATACCCATACTGGGATTCAAACTGGGGCTGTATTGCATGTCAGGCAAGATCCTTTAGCCATTCAGCCGAAAGGCAGAAGAGGAAAGCAGTATGCTTCCTCCCTTAATTGGGGCCCTAACAGGGTGTTGTGGAACAATTATAGATACTTATCCTCCTGTCTCAGCTGATGCAATAAGTGAACCTGGCTGGCTGAATAGCTAGAGGCTCTTGCCTGACATGCAATACAGCCCCAGCTCGAATCCCAGTAAGGGTATGGCTAGCTGATGAGAGCTAAAAAGCTCGAAATAGATCTATACTAGTCTCCCTGATTTATTTATTGATCAGCTCATAAAGCTAACACACACACACACAAACACACACACACACACACACATATATATATGTATGTATGTATGTATGTAATTGTTTCACAACAACCTGTTATTATTAGGCCCCAATTAAGGGAGGAGACATACTGTTTCCCTTACTGCCTATTGGCTCATCACTAGAGACCATCCAGACAGCAAGCCAAGAATTACGTTGTATAATATTTTAGATATGTGTGTTAGTTTTATGAGCTGATCAATAAATTAAATTATCCTGAACACACACACACACACACACACACACACACACACACACACACATATATATATATATATGTTTTCGTAGATTTTCACGGGTGTAGGTATGCTGGCATAGCTGGCTTCGGGGATTTTCCCGTGTATATAGCATGGAGATGTTATTGCAACGTTTCGACAAGATCTCACTTGTCATCATCAGGCAGACTTCTGTCTGTGACTGTGACTGCGGAGGCATCGCCCCTCTTTAAATCTTGGTGGGGGGGGGTGGATTGCTGACTATTGTTGTGAGCCCACTCACTCATATATATATATATATATATATATATATATATATATATATATATATATATATATATATATATATATATATATATATATATATATATATATATATATATATATATATATGTTTTCTGAGGTTTTCGCGAGTGTTTGTATGTAGGTCTTTGGTTGTTCGGGTTTTCTCCCGCGTAGAATTGGAAGTATCTTCACGACGTTTCGATGAAGTCTCATTCATCATCTTCAGACTGGTGCTTCCGGCTTGGTGCTTCCAGGAGCAATGTGAGATCTCAGCCGGTTCCTCTCTTTAACTGCCAGTGGGAGTGTGACCTGATTGGGTGGGAGCTTGGCTGCATTCTGATTGGGTGGAGGTGTGTTCTGATTGGTAGGGGATATATACATATTTCATATGTATATATTTCATATGTATATATACATATTTCATATATATATATATGAAATATGTAGGCTGGGAATGGTGTTTATATACCGTATTTATTCGAGTATAACGCGCACACGTGTATAACGCGCACCCCTAATTTTTGATTAAAAATCGGTATAAAATTGTTTCACTTTTTCTCGGCTCAGACCAAGCATTGTAAGTGACAAACGTTGTTGAACACGTGCGGCCATGATAAAAATCATTTATTGACACCCCACCCCAGCCCTCGTTTATAACGCGCACCCAAACTTTGATTTCTTTTTTTGGTAGAAAATTTTGCGCGTTATACTCGAATAAATACGGTATATATTCCCTTTTCTCTTCTCTTATCCCATGCCTTTAATTTCTTTTGATTTCTATTTTTTATTCTATTTTTGCTATCTGCATAAGATCATTTAGAATAGCCTCCATTAATTACAAAATGGAATAGTGCATGCGGCTATAATTTTATCCATGACTTTAGATGTAAACCACCTTGAAAGGACTGTATAGTCCTCAAAAACATAATATAAATACTTCACTAAGTCTATTATATTTCTGCAATCAAAAGCTCATTTCTGGCAAGGAAAAAGCTTGTGAAATGTTAAACACATTTATTATTGTACAAAAGAGTTTGTTTCCATAACAACCGTATTAGGTTTTTAAAGGGCCACCAAACTGTTCTATTTGCTACAGGTAATTCTGCTTCTAGAAAAGGTTTTAAAATGCCCTTTTCCACAGAAAGTCTCGAGAGTTTATCTGAGGGAGGATAGCAGGGTTATAGCCCTGAATCTGTTCTGAAGTTCCATGTATTGTAGACGTGAAGAATTATATACAAAATATATATTTGTTTTTATAACCATCCTCTGAGTGCAGCTTAGTGTCTTATTGGTTAATGGTCTTGAAACATAGAATATCAGTAAACACCGTTGATCAATTATCAAAAACTATTGTAAATGTTAATTGTTGAAGGCAGAAAATTATTCAGGAGCCAGTCTTGTCTAATGGTTAAGGCTTCAGGTCAGAAAGCAGGAGACTAAGTTCTAGTCCCACCTTATCAATGAAAGCTAGTTGGATGACCTTGACCAAGTCGTGCTCTCTCAGCCCAACCATCTCACAGGATTGTTGTTGTTGTGAAAATAGAAGGAAGAGAAGGAAGGAATCTTGGGTATCTTTTCCAACTTGACTTATTTGTAAACTAATAAAGATGGGATACAAATAAATATTTTTAATAACAGAAGCAATAAACTTCTCAAAACAAGTTGCAGGGAACTTGTACAATCCTTACGTATCTTATTTAGGGGGCCAATTGGACATTTGGTTTCACCCTATATAGCAGTGATGGTTAACCTTCAGTGCCGAAACTGAAGTTCGCGCCGGAACCTGGAAGAGAGCAGCTGGCACATGCATGCCGGACAAGCTATCTGGCACGCATGCATGCGACAGAACCTGGAAAAACAGCTGGCAATGGTGCGTGTGCCCACAGAGAGGACTCTGCTTGCCACCTCTGGCACACGTGCCATACGTTCACCATCATGGCTATATAGTATTCCTGCTTTTAATAGATTACCACATTTAAGTAGTATTGAATGTTCCCAAGAATAATGGGAAGCTTAGGGGAGCAGCTCCCTTTTTTCTGCAGTTGTGTCTTCAACCTGTAAGCACTTACATTGTTTGAATGAAAAAAAAAAATCAAGAAGTAAGGCCGGGGGGGGGGGGTAACATGGCATCTAAAACACTAATTAATGTATTGTGACATAAGCATTTAGAGGCTACAGTCAGTTGACAGGATAATAGCTGACTGGTGTTTGTGTTTGTGTCTCACTGTGTATATACACATACAGGGAAGCGTGGTGGATAGAGAAGAGGAAATAATTGAGAGACTGGGAACTTAAGAGCATAGAAAGTGAGAGGCAATATCTGAGGCATATCAACTTGAAGTAACTTCAATAAGTAAGTTATTTCCCGCCTGGACTACTGTAACGCCCTCTACATGGGGCTCCCCTTGAGGTGCACCCGGAGACTCCAGCTAGTGCAGAATGCGGCCGCGCGGGGGATCCTGGGAGTGTCTCGTTACTCCCATGTAACACCACTCCTGCGCGAGCTACACTGGCTGCCTGTGGTCTTCCGGGTGCGCTTCAAGGTGCTAGTTACCATCTTCAAAGCGCTCCATGGCACGGATCCTGGTTACTTGAGAGACCGCCTCCTACCACATACCTCCCTTCGACCTGTCTGCTCCCACAGAGTGGGCCTTCTTAGGGTGCCATCAGCCGGTCAATGCCGGCTGGCGGCTCCCAGGGGAAGAGCCTTCTCTGTGGCAGGTCCAGCATTCTGGAACGACCTGCCCCCCGATATCCGTACCATCACGGACCTACGACTCTTCCATCGGATGTTAAAAACACATTTCTTTTATCTAGCCGGCCTGACATAGACTAAGGGAATAATTTTAAAATTTGATATTTATTGGTTTTACATTTATTTATTTAAATTTTAGCACAGATTCAATAATTTAATTGCTTTTTATATTTGATATGTATTGCTGGGTTTTTATCTTTCTGTGCACCACCCTGAGTCCCTTTTAGGTGAAATAGGGTGGTATATAAATCGAATAAATAAAATAAATAAATAAATAAATAAATAATAGAAAAGAGATGTAGTTCAGTAGTAGATCACATTAATCTTGTCGAAGGTTTCTAAGTAGTATGTTCCCTTTCCCCACTATTTTTACTCAATTTGATACATGTGATATCCTTGCCTTATTTAGTTACAAGTACTGCATGGAAGTTATAGTCAAGCCCATCTGGAAGGCAAAACATTGTCAGTGTACAAAATCTATGGTGGACAACATAAGGCAGCTTCCCAAATTCCTATTCAGTTAGTGGGGTTACTTAGTTATTTCACAATTGCATCTGAAGATAGAAGTGGTGAACTTACCTCTCCTACTTTTTAGTCTTGTGCCTTAACCACTAGACCAAACTGATTCTTTTGGTACCACTGTGGATAAGAATGAAATGGTTGAGACAATAGGCTAGCATGGTAACTTCTCTTGAATTGTTTTGTGTTTCTCTATTGTTCTTTGTTTTTAAAAGTTAAAAACCTCTTTCAGTTTGCCTGAAAGAATATGCCTGAAATGGAGTTCTATTAAGCAAAGTTTGTGACCTGGCTGTAGGTATGGAATATCAATATGCCAAAATACACCTTGACGTACACTGGTAAAAATTCTGTGATAGCAGGGGACTTATCAACTGTCAGTCAAAGAAAGGTTAGTGGCATAGCTATTTGAACACCTTCTGTCGACAATGTTGGAAGGCAAGCACAACTGAATTCACAGAGTATTTATACCATCATCCTCATCAAGTGATCTAAATTATGTTGTTTACTTTGTAGGTTAAATCAAATTGCACGCATTTTTATTTTTTGTTTCTGAACAGTGATTATAATAAAAACAACTGAATGCAAATTTATATTTTTATGTCAAGATATATTGACATTTTATAAAGATAGTTAAGGCAGCATTGGTCTGATTACCAACAGTAATCAATAAGTAATTCATTTTTCTGATTGTACTTTGTAGGTTTTCTGCTTCCAATAGCATGCAGATTAGCCACCACAGGAAGTAGCAGTTTTACTTAATATAGATTGTTAATGTGATATATTTGGTTTTGGCTTAGCACATTGTTTGAATTTGGCCATCATGATGCATGAACCATAGTTAATGGTTTACAGCAATGCATGAATTTATTCAACTGTAGCTTATACTATAAGCCATGGTTCGACATGCTGTTAGAATGTCAAATGAGATGAGTTTACAGTGACCCAACACAGGCAGTTCTTATGCTACCCATCAGGAACAGCTTGTTCAATTTGCATTCATAATTTGAAAACTTGACATTTTGCAGAACCTGCAGGCGTTGACAAGGAATATTTTAGTGGCTGAAAGAGAAAGAGATAATTGAAATTTAGGTAGGGTATGTATGTGTAGGATGTGCGATTTTGTGATAAATATTCAAGATGGGTTCAAGTTTTGTTCCTGATTTTTTCTCTCTCTCTGCAGACCTATGCCCTATAAAACTTTCCAATATTACAGGAACCAGCTATAGGCAACTGTAGCGTGGCTACAACAAAGTGTGTGTTTGATTTTTAAAAATCTAGACTTCTCCAAAGGCAGACATTAGAGCTGGGTTTTTTAGTACAGGGACAGTCACACCACAGGGAATTAAGGGGGCTCTAGAATATTGGTACGTATAGATTGAAGAGCATTGGCCAACCGCCAAACAGCCATGGTCTCTTGAACGGAAGCATTATGAATAGATGAAAGCCTTTTCCTTAGAAGCAATCTTTCTTCAAGACCTTTCTTTCTTTTTCTCCTTTAATCTTCATTTCCTGTCATCTTGGATAATCAAGCAGTAATATAGTCATCAGCTTGGGCTCTTCTATCATCAGCCTGACATCCATCTGTACTGATATTACACATCAGCCTAACAGGAAGAACTAATCCATTGCCATTTCTGTCACATGCATGAAATAGCAGGCTATGCCCTATTTTAATTTGCCCAGAGTCCTATAACCAGGGGCATTTTAGGATGCAAAAAATTTCTTGGATTGTTCTGAAAATTCTGTTTAGAAATATTGAAGGTGAGCTAATGTCTCTCTGCTTCTTAGATAAATAATAAATGGTAAACACCAAGAATATTACTGCTAAATTATAATGGTATTTTTCAGAGAGTGAAAATGGGCTTTCCAATTTTCTGAACCAATGATAGTCTCTGTGGTTCATCCAAGCTCATTGCTAATCATGTGCCTTTTGCTCCCTACACTAACATAGTCAACTCCAATGTATAAGTTTTAAAGAATAGAAAATGAGGGGTCTAGGAACATATAAAGCTGTGTGTGTTCCATAGTGATGTGTACATCAACAGTTGCTCAGATGGAAGGGGAAGTAATTTTTTAACTAGTGATTGTCATAGTTCTAGCCTTTCATCCTATTCCTCAATGCCATTCCTTCTTCCAATTACAGTGTGTGAATTAAGAAGATGAAGAGAAGAATGCCTATGGGGATTCTCAATCATCCAGGTCTTGGTTGTCCCAAACATGCTTTTCCAAAGGCAACTGGACTTCCTTGGTTTTTTTCATTGAAAAAGTTTTGCTTCTCATCCAAGAAGCTTCTTCAGTTCTGAAAACTAAACTGAAGAAAGTTCTAGGATGAGAAGCAAAACGTTTTCAAGGAAAAAACCCAAGAAAGTCCAATAGCCTTTTGAAAAGCATGTTTGGGGCAATGAAGAGGAGAAACAGAGCAAGTAAACATTATGAATCGTGAGCATGCAGAGAAGGCAGTTTATTAAAAACCACAAACCACACCAGACTGGCTGAAGTTGGTAGGACCACTACGATTCACAAAATATGACTCGAGCTGCTGAGCTACCAACCAGCCCCAAGGGCTGTGAATATCACCAAAGATTAACCACAGAATAATCATATTAAAAGCAAAGCTATGCATGGTCAAAACCTGAAAGGTATTGAAGGCAAAGCTGACCAAAAACTAACTTGGAACTGGTTAAGATCGGGAGTAGTGAAAAAAGAAACAGAAGGCTTTATTTTGGCAGCTCAAGAACAAGCCTTAGCCACAAACTGCATGAAGCCAAAATTCAACATTTTACCACCAACAGCAAATGTCGCCTCTGTAATGAGAAAGATGAGAAAGTTGACCACCTGATCAGTGGATGCAGCAAAATTTCACAAACTGACTACCTACAATGTCATGACCGCGTTGCTAAGATCATTCACTGGAAATTGTGCCAGAAATTTGGATTTGAGTACAGCAAAAACCACTGGGAACATCAGGTTGAGAAAGTTTTAGAGAATGAGAACGTCAAGATCTTGTGGGACTTCAGAATTCAGACTGACAGGCACTTGTCCTACAACACACCTGACATAACAATAGTTGAAAAGAAAAAAGTATGGTTTGTTGACATTGCAATACCTGGTGATGCACGAATTGAAGATAAGCAGCAAGAAAAAATCACAAAATACCGGCACTTGCAAATTGAAGTTGAGTGACTGTGGAAAAAGAAATTGTGTGTTGTCCCAATCGTAATTGGAGCCCTTGGAACAATACCTAAATGGCTACCTCACTATTTAGAAATTCTAAATTTACTGGACTTGAACATTCTGACTCTACAAAAAACCACCCCTACTTGGAACAGCTTATATCCTCCGACGTTACCTTAACAGTTCCTAGGTCCTTAGTTAGGACTCGAGCTGTTGAGCTACCAACCAGACCCAAAGGCTGTGAATCTCACCAAAGATTGACCACTGAATAATAATAATAATAATAAGTGACAATATTTCATGAATACTTGTTTAAGACCTACACTTGCTTCTAAGTCTTCCTTTTTCAGATTTCCAGGCTCATGAGCTAAACTTTTGTTCTAGAACATATACTCTAATTGCAATATGACCAAGCACTGGTTAAATTTGGGGGTGGAGGAGGGATATGTGTGTTTCACCGCATAGTCACTTATTTGCACCTAATACCAGGTTCTAAATGTTAGCTAGCAAGCAGCACTGCCTCATTCAACAATACCATATGGAATTAACATCTGATGCTGCTTGCGCAAGATTCTCTTTTCATTGAAAACACGTCAAACATGCTGCAGATTACTCTGTGGCATTTAAATAGTAATAATTTGGATGTGAAATCTAAATTAAAAATGTGTTGCAAATTAGAAGCATAAATTCCTCCAGTATGGATGGAAAAATAACAATTAGTCATTTTAACAGTAGAAGCCAAGGTACACAAATGAGATGCTCTATGATCTATTATAAAATCCACACTTATTTTTACCTGAAAAAACAATTAAATTTAGATTGTACTTCAGCACTTTATTAAGTATGTTCCTGATCATATACATGCTGCAAAATAGCATCAGACTTATGATGGATTCAGTATGTAATTCTCAAGGCACTGTGATGGAGTTTTACTTATTCATAACAATGTCCCATCTGCTTTTACAAATGATGCTTAAATCTTAAACCTTTCTCTCTATATTTCTGCCAGTAAAGAGGAATTAAAATATTTTCATTGACTAGTGATGTATTCCAAAATAAAATATATAACATTAAGTGTGAAACTTCCTCTTAATGCTTTCACTTAAATATGACTGTGTCGAGTTAACTCATGTGGCTAGGTCCATTTGTATGCCATGTAAAAGACAACATCTTATGACTCACACAAACAAAAACCTTTACACTTATCCACAACAGATGAGAGCAAATAAAGAATAATTACTTGTGCCAATAAGGAGAATATATGCAGTCTGAGTTCATTATTTTGAGAATCAAGACAGATCAATCAAACAGGTATTCAGTTTATAGATTCACAAAAGGAAAGGCATCTCACCCAATGCTAATATAACATTGTCTCAAAGTAGTACTTTTCATTTATCCATGTGTGGGGTATGAATGCATTTTACAAAACTGCCAAACCTATTAATGGAAGGACATGCAACTGAAGAGTGAGGGAAGTTTTCATCCTTTACTTGCCATTCTGGATTCTTCACCCATGTCTGCACTTATATTATGACAAGGAAAGCTTCTGGCAGACAAACTTACAGTAGAAATATATGGGAAACCAATAAGTACAGCTTCCTCATTACCATTTTGCAATTTTGATTATTTCCACTGGAAGACATACTAAAGTTCAAAAACAACTTCAGCCTGGAGTTACATATGTATCAATAGAAGGCATGGCTTGGGTTTAAACACGCAAAGGTATCTTAATCTATTACTCTAAGCATAGCTGATAAACATATTTGTTTATATTTTTCACAAACAAGGAAGAATTCACATGCCATCAAAATGTATGCAGAATTGAATTCTTCATTAGAAAAGGATTCCCCAGAAGAATGTCTGTGGGGCTATCAAATTTCCAGAGGTGATGTCCATTATTTAATTTGATATTGACAATATGGCAGAAGTCTGATTTTGAAGGTCCTTGGTATCATTTTAAACACAGGGATGGATGTTGACAATGGCTGGTTAATGCAGCTACAAAGACAAAGCTTTGTTTGTAACTATTAGTATTTGTCAATGTTTACTATATAGTTACAGGAGATTTTTTTTTCAATTTTTATATCATAAAGACTTTGGGACCCTGTCATTGTTCCAGGCCTAGCCTACCTTTGTGAAAAACAACAGCAAATTGTAAATCAAATCACTATAGTATTCTGAGCTAAGCCTTCCCAAATCCATAAGAAAAAAAATCTATTTTTCTTTTTTTTTTAAGTCACAGCTCTAAGGAAAGTCTAAAACAGTAGGCAATTCTATTGACAAACTCTTCTGAACACCATCAAAGAAAGACAAATTAACCTGCTTCATTAGTTTCTTCATTCCATCATTTCCTTCCCCATGTTGATTTGCCCCAAACAGCCATAAAACAAAAAAAGCTGTTTTCATACAATTCAAGGGCCAAGCAGAGCATCAATTATAAAAATCATCCATTACTCTAGCACCATGGAAAATGACATCATCACCTTGAATCTGGAAGAAGTCCTGGAAGTGCCATTTCCTCCATTATTCCCTAGTGTTATTGGTGACATTGGCACTCTATTACAATTCTTAACCTATGTCAAAATCTTCTTCACAAGATTGATGTAAGACTAAAAGTCTCATACATGCAGCCTACTCCACTTGGGTGAAAGTAGAAATAACCATTAGAAAAAGTCACATACGGTATTATTGCCATATAGAGTCCAAGTTTGTTGGGTAACAAACTTGTTTTATAGACTTGTGAGTCTTCAGCACCACCATTTCTCTGCCTTGATGGCCAATAGTAAAAAATTAGTCCTAGTGGCAGGTTTACTCTGAAAACCTATTTCATAAATATCTTTCTCTGCTTCATCCAGAAATGCTAATATCTAGATTCGGGACTTTCTGCATCAACAATGGTCTCAGCCCAGGAATTATGTCTATGCATTTAATAAACTACCCTCTGTTTTACATACAAGTATTTGTAGCCACCATTACAGACATAAATAATTTAGGATATTGCCCTGCTGGATCTTTTAAAAAGCTGCTTTATACAGTATCTTGGTTTTATTTGTCTGTCTTGCCCAGCTCATAAAAACTCTCCACTTTCCAGAACATGATGATGATGATGATGATGGTTTTTTTTTTAAAGCAATACCATTATCAGAAGAGGGTTTGAAAAAAAAGGTTTGAACATTCACAATAATGCAATGTTTTGGTACAAATATGTGATGGAAGTGCAATTAGAATCCCATGAATAACTTGAACCACCAGTTCATGACTTCTCAGAAGAGAAACTGTAGGGCTGAAAAAAAACAGGATGAACTAAATCAGTGATGGCTAACCTTTTTCGGTTCGAGTGCCCAAAGCATGCATGCATGTGCATGCAAGTACGCGCACATGCCCAAACACGCACAGAGTGTGTGGCAGAGACCCGAAAACCAGCTGGCCGGAAGGAGGCGCATGTGCAGGGGAGTTAAACTGAGGTGATGGCTTGCATGCTATCAGAGGGGGTCCTGTATACCACCTCTCGCACATGTGCCATAAGTTCACCATCACGGAACTAAATGAACCAGGGTCTAAATAAAGTCTTTTAAGAGAAACTGTTGTAGCATCGTGGGTGGGTGGGTGGCAGTGTTGCTCAAGAAAAATCTACAATCCAGCCCTATCCATTAGAGAAGATTAAAAAAAAAGGAAGTCCTTCTTCAGAGGGTCCATAATTAATGCATGAAATTTACTATAAGAAGACATAGCAGTTGTCACAAGTTAGAGGTGTAACAGTAAATAAGACAGTTCTGCATAGTATAAGGTTATGAATGGCTACTCCTTTTGGTAACTGATTCTCATATTAGAATCAAACCAATAAAGTACAGATTAGCATTCATGGGAAATCTGTACAAGTATCGATTACCAGATAGGCGAAATCTGGCTCAAAAAACAGGAACTGTGAGAAGGACCTTGGAGTCCTGCTGGCTGATCACTTAAACATGAGCCAGCGGTGTGCAGTAGCAGCCCAAAAAGCTAATACAATCCTTGGTTGTATAAACAGAGACAGAATCAAAATCACATGAAGTATTAGTATTGCTTTATAAAGCCTTAGTAAAACCACACCTGGAGTACTCTATCCAGTTTTGATCACCACATTACAAAAAAGATCTTGAGATTTTGGAAAAAGTGCAAAGAAGAGCAACTAAGATGATTAAAGGCCTGGAGACTAAAACATATGAAGAACAGTTGCAGGATTTGAGTCTGGCTAGTCTGGAGAAAAGAAGGACTAGGTGGGACATGATAGCAGTAGTCCAATATTTGAGAGACTGCCGCAAAGAGGAGGAGGTCAATTTATTTTCCAAAACACCAGTGGGCTAGACAAGAAACAATGGATGGAAACTATTCAAGGAGAGAAACAACCTGGAATTAAGGAGAAACTTCCTGACAGTGAGGACAATTAACCAGTGGAATAGCTTGTCTTCAGAAAATGTGGGTGCTTCATCGCTGGAGATTTTTAAGAAGAGACTGGACAGTTTGAAATGTATAGGGTCTCCTAAGCAGGGGGTTGGACTAGAAGACTCTAAGGTCCCTTCCAGCTGTATTCTGATTCAACCTCTGAGATGCTGGGAACATGAGTGGAAGGGTGCTATTGCTTGTGGACATCCCATAGGCATCTAGCAGACCAGCGTTCTACTCCAGAAAAATGGACTTCATCTCTCAGAATTCTCAGAGAATGGGGAGATACTGAGAATTGTTGGAGGTGAAGTGTGCACATCTGGAGGGCATTTATGTGGCTCAAGGATATACCACGTATCTTCTCAATTTAAACCTAACATGGCCATGAGGTGCCTTACATGGGGGGGGGGGAGCGGAACAGTTGACAGGTACAATTCCTTCTATTCCCCTGTTTTACCTTGTTCCATCGAGGTATTGTAAGCAATATTCTCTTTATGCAACAGTTCTCCTGCTGGAAGTCAGAGAAAAACACTGTTTAAAAGTCAATGGTGAATGGAGCAAGTAATAATGGGCAAAAGCTTTCACCGCTACCTCCCTTTTTCTGTGTTGAAAAAAAAAGATTGATTCCCTCCCTGATGTCTATGGAAATAGGACAGGCAGGTGGATGAAAGATACATGGCAAAGGCCCTCTCATCTCTCAATTGACACAAGCTTTCAAAAGACTTTTGTAGAAGCTCATAAAAACCTACAGCATGTAATGGATGGGGATAACAGCATGAAAAAGATATTTCTAAAAAAAAGTCACTTAGTTTATAATATTACTTTAATCTGCTGCACTCAGCTACAGAGAGAGGGGGAGCGAAGGGGGAGAGGGAGGGAGAGAGAGGACATTAGGAAAAAGTGCCTGCCAAGATTTGAATTTTTCTAATGAAATCCAGAACAAGTGGTCTCTAGGTTTCTTTCACTGTCTCAGGCACAAAATACACAGAGCAAGGCGGCAGTATCAAGATGCTGTCATACCAAAGCAGAAATTTATCTCAGCTGCCGTTCAGGATAGAACAGTCAGGGTTACTAGGTCTCCTGTCAACTCCAATTTAACCATCCAAGGTTGTATTGGAGACTTCGCATTCCGTACATTTGTACCTAAATGGAAAAGATTAACTCAGAAATTCCTAGTGACCAATATGCCAAAAAGAATAAGCGTTCAAAAATCCAGCTTCTATTCTGCAATCATTAAATTGTCTTTCCATTATGCTGCTATACTGCTTATTTTTCTTTACTTGGTCCTTACTTGGGAGCTGCTATAGCAGTCTTCCCATCGTAACTTTTTCATACAGCAGAAATATTAGTTTCCTTCTACAAGAGTTATTAATAACATTTTTACCAACACCTGCAACAGACCACCTCCATGGTGAGAGACTCAACAGCTGTGGTACAAGTAGGATGATCATAAGGAGCCAATTCTAGAACTGAGCAGTGCAGTGCTGGATTTCCAATGCCACTGGCACTTCTAACAGGCTACACACCATAAGGCAGGGATGTCCAAACTTGGGAACTTGTGGACTTCAACTCCCAGAATTCCCCAGCCGCCATGGCTGGCTGGGGAATTCTGGGAGTTGAAGTCCACAACTCTTAAAGTTCCCGAGTTTGGACACCCCTGCCATAAGGCAATACCATCCTGTAGAATGAAGCAGTGGCCTGAAGACTATCAGCTGGCTTTTTCTGACCAACGTGAATACTCTAGGCCTTATCAAACCTTCTTTCCAGGCTAGTCCAAGAAGCATAGTCTCTTAGGATGAGTAAAGCAGTAACATCCTATCTCATATTCAAGTTGAACAGTAGTAACTATGACTTCATGTCTTCCCTCTGCCTTTGTATGACTAGCCAAAGTTCTTGGTAGGTAAGGCTTCAGCAGTCTTATGATAAGATTCTTTCCCATCCAGTATCTGCCATTGAGGAAGGGGAGCATTAGCAAGATCTGCAAAAAGGGTCTTGTTTTCCAATGTTGGACTTCAAAACTTGATTGTCGCCTATGTGCTGTTGCAGCATATATATCCTAATCCTTAACACATGATGCCTGTATGGAAACTCCTTGTCCAGACAGTATGTCATTGTAATAAGCAGCTCAAAGGATGAGGGAATAGACATCACGGAATCATTTGGAGATAATCAAACATGGGAGAAGGAAGAAACAGAAAAACCTTAGTAACTTCAGAGTTTCATCCTAAAAAACAATGAGGCCATCTTCATGCTACAGATGTAGAGATATCAGCTGACCTCAGTGCTATTTGACCTAGTGTGAAGTTGGGCTCTCAGGAACTTAAAGAGCCCAACTTCCTAGGCAGGCTGTTGAAACAACATTCTCATCTGTATCCCAAAGGTGCTTTTTCCAAAAGGCAGTTGGTCTTTCCTTTAGCATCCAAGAAGCTTCTTGAGAACTGAAGAAGCTTCTTAGATGAGAAGTGGAATGTTTTCAAAGAAAAAACCCTCCAAAGTCCAGTTGCCTTTGGAAAAAGCATGTTTGGGACAACTATGACCTGGATCATTGAGAATCTCCATGGACATTCTCATGTGTACTTCAAACTTCAGATACCTACTACTGCTGATCTCAAAAGTCTTGATTTTCAGATTGTAGCCTGGATATGTTGCTTACTAATGCCCACATTCCCCTTATATACAGTACTTATAACCTTTGTAGCATGCCCATTATTATGTGATCAAAATTCAAATGGTTGGCAACTGGTTCATACTTATGACCATACTTATGGCTGTGTCCCAAGGTCATTTGATCATCTTTTGACAAGAACAATCAATGGGAAAGCCAGATTCACTTAACAACCATCTTATTAACTTACCAACTGCAGTGATTCACTTAACAACTGTGGCAAGAAAGGTTGTAAAATAGGGCAAAAGTCACTTAACAAATGTCTCACTTAACAACAGAAATGTTGAACTCAATTGTGATCATAAGTTAAGGACTATCTGTACATAAACTAAAAGAGTGACTTTGAAAAAAGTTTTCTTTTGAATTTATAAAAGAGGCTTGTCAAAGCCTTAAAGAATTTGGTGTGATGGGACAAATAAGAAATGAAGAGAAATCCAAGCTTATGATTATATTTAAATGAACTAAATATTAATTAAATATTTAACAGCCCTAATCACATAACATACTTAACCTGATTACTGAATTACCCAACTTTTGAATTTATTCGATGGACAGTAATCATAAAATAAACAGGTTTTATTTAGTAAGACATCAAAAACCCCTACTAACCAAGAACTCAACATCTAGGATACACTATTGTGCTATCAAGCAACACTTGCTTTAGGAAATCCTTACAATCTTAGTTTCTACTTCACTGCAATTTAAAGTTTTATGGTTCTAATCTTGCCCCATGAAACAAAGAAAAATTATTCTGCTCTCATCTCTACGTTGAAATATTTCAGATATCTGGAGAACAATCATAGCTCTCCTTAATAGTTCCACCATTAGCATTAACAACTTGTTCCACCATTAGCATTAACAACATATCACAGTATAACAAAAATTAAGAAGTAATAGCTGCACATTCCCACATTATTTCACATCAACTATTTGCTAAAATACACAGACCAAAAGTTTAACACCCATCAATTTCTGAAACAAATAAAAACATTGGAAATGATTTTAGAAACAAGGGTTTGAGTTTTCAGAAGATTTTTTTCCCTCAAAAGCATATATTTTGCTTATTTCAGGCTAAAACATCACATTAAAAACAATACATTATCTCTGTTAATCACATACATGTTTATATTTAAAAATAAACACATTATGTAATTGTATGTTATCACTGTATGGATTATACTTCTGTGTGTTCCATTGGAGCCCTGGCTGAAAAGCTAGACATATTAATATTATTAAATATATTACAGAGTTAATGAAAGCAAGTGTATTCTGACCATGTTGTTCAGCTTTTCTCCATTAGTGGTTTTGCTGAAATAAGTTAGCTATCGGGCCATGGGGTTTACAGAACTGTAAATAAAAACAGAAAACACTCAAACTGATGTGTGATGAAGAGCACTGTTGTTATGGATTACTTACTGTGCTGTCACAAATGGCCACCACATTTTGTAAATAAGTGAGGGAAGGAGAAGGCTTCTGATTTGATAATCAAAAGGGAAGTGAATCCATCATGAAGATAACAGCCTAACCAGCAGGTGAAGCCCAAATATCCAGCAATTGTAAGGCTATTTTTAGAAGACTGAGCTTCCGAGTCAGTTTTGAGGGCATAGAAGCACTGGCATTCCCAATCAGCTTTCGAAATTGCCCTTCCAATTATCTGGATAAAATTATTTGGCTAAAGTGAAACGGTGCGGTCTGGATTCGGAGAAAAACCAATCTCTTCGGGATTAGTCATACAGAAATATAACCATAGAAAACATTCTATCTGGTTTGCACAACATAGAAAAACCAGTGGGAAGACAGGACAGGGAAATATGGTGCAATTAAAATAATATATCCTCAATAAAGAAATTTAAGGTATCTGTACTAAGTGGTTTTAGATGAGTTGAACAAGGGGTGGGATTCAGCCGGTTCGGGCGAACTGGAAGTTAATTTTAATCTGATTCGCTGAACTGGTAGTTGCAAGCACTGGTGACTCCTCCCACCCTTTCTCTCCCAGGAGTCTCCACGTGCCCTGGTTTGGATATGAGGTAAGTGCAAGGCCTCCAGAGTCCGGGGAAAGTCATTTTCGCCCTCCTGAAGGAAAGCCTCAAGAGCCTGGGAAGGGTGAAAATGTCCCCCTGCCATGGTGCAGGAAGCTGACTAGGCCACGCCCCCATGGCCATGCCCCCATGGCCAGGCTTCCCCCCCAGCAAGGGAAAACCAGTTGCTAAAATATTCAATCCCATCCCTGTTCTAAACTTGTCTAAGGACAACTGTACAGATGAACATTGCTGTCCAGTAGGTCCCATTGGCCAGAACAGTGGTGATACCGCAACAGCTGAAGTGGTTATAATTACAAATGGATTGTCTAAAAATTTTGAAGGGTGGCCGTCAATGAGATAAAAATAACCAAACAACGAATTGGATTCTGACCAAATATAATGTTGGGAAATGCCCAGCAAGACAGGGAGGAGATTTGAAGGAGGGAATTATCCTTGAATCATTACATAGTCTCAGGAAGTACAAGACTCACACACACACACACACACCATCTTCTCTGTCCATTCACAAGAAAAGGCAAGCAATTTGAGGAGATTCTGAGTAATAGGCAGAATGTAATAAAGTAGTTAGGTTGGACACTACAGCTGTGGATCTTGTTGCTTGTGCCCGATATAGAGCCCTATTATAGATTTTCGATGGAAGCATTACAAAGCACTAAAGTTATTCTTTATTACTTTCAGTGACACTGCCCACCATGGGAAATACCTGGATAATTTGTCACTTGAAAAATTGTTTGATCCAATTTGGCTGATCAGCTTGTTTGGATCTTTTTCTAATAAAATTCACATGCTTAAAAATCAAAGTGGCAAGTCATTATCAGGATTGCATTTTATCTGTTTTAGAAATGATAAACTACTCATCATGGTATTTAAAAGGTATTTAAATAGTATTTAAATGTCCAGCAGGTCTCATTGGCCAAACAGGGAGGATGCTACAATTTATTGGTGTAACAACTGGTGGCAAGCTCAAATTAATCACTTGCCATACTGCCTTGATATATCATAGCTCTATATCATTGCAGGGACATCAAAAAAGGGATATTCACCCAGTGGAAGGGCAAGACTGGAAAATGCCAGGCTTAGCATTAAGCTCTTTGCAACTATTCCACTCAAGCTGGGTGCAGCCACTGGCTCTGAAACTATAAGTCCTTACAGTCAATAATTGTCGGGCATTGCTCTGTGGCTGAACATGAAAACCAGCTGCATCAATCCATATTTCTCTAAGGCTTTGCAGGGAACCAGATAGATACTTTATTCTGAATCACATCTTCCAAATGAAATATATCACTTCTAAGCTTTGGCCCCTCTTTGTTATGATTTTAATTATTGATTTGCTAACATTTTCCCCTGTGGGAGGCTAAGATGCTCCATAAAGCACTCTGCCTTTACTTTATTTCCACAGTAATCCCATGAAGTAGGTTGGGCTAAGAGAGTGAGACTGAGACTGGATCGAAGTCATCAAGTGAGTTTCTTTAACAGTGTGGATCCCAGCCTGGGGCCCCCGTACACCACTCTTACCTCTCTCTGTCCTCAGTACTTAAGCTTTAATTATCATGTGAATTCTAGCAACAATCCAATGTACCTGCACATTCATTTGGAGATCACCTACAGTTCATCCAAGCCCAATTATAATCCAAACTTGATAGCAGAGCCACCCACAGCCCAAGGGCTACTGCACAGGAGAGAACCAGAAGTATCATAGACACATGCAGTAGTTGCATGGATCCTATTGTGCCATGAAGTATCACCTTAGACACAATTCATTAATGGTGTACTGGGAGGAGTGGAAGATATGTTAAACACAAGGAGGTAAGTGCAATGTTTATTTCCATGTACAAGTTTTCTTTTATACAATTCCTTCAGCAATACTCCCCCTTCCTATCACCCATTTAATCTCGCCATTCTTGTCCCCTAAATTGACCCTATCATTTTCCAACCAATATAATACTGAAAGAAACGCTTCAAGGTTTTGACGACCATCTTCAAAGCGCTCCATGGCTCGGGACCTAGTTATATGCGAGACCGTCTCCTGCCCCATACATCCCTTCGTCCGATCTGCTCCCACAGAGAGGGCCTTCTCAGGGTGCCGTCGGCCGGGCAATGCCGACTGGTGACACCTAGGGGAAGGGCCTTCTCTGTGGCGGGCCCCACCCTTTGGAACGACCTACCCCCTGAACTTCGTACCATCTCGGACCTCCGCCTCTTCTGCCAGTGTCTAAAGACACATCTCTTTCACCAAGCCGGCCTAGCATAACCTTCTGCTGGGACTATTTTAGACAGTTTTAATTTGGGGATTTTAATTGGATTTTAGCATAGGATGGGAATTTAATATGTCTTTTAAATTTTGTATTTTGTCATTTTTTATGTTTTTTAAATTCCTGTGCGCCACTCTGGGTCCTCTCCAGAGAAGGGCGGGGTATAAATTTAATTAAATAAATAAAAACATTAACCACTGCTCTCTCATTTATACTAAAAGCATACAAATAGCAGAGCAGAGCAGAACAGAAGAATTGGAAGGGGCCTTGGAAGTCTTCTTATCCAGTCCAACTCTCTGCTCAGGCAGGAAATCCTATACCAGAGGTTCCCAAACTTGGCAACTTTAAGACTTGTGGATTTCAACTCCCAGAATTCTCCAGCCAGCAGAGCTGGCTGGAGAATTCTGGGAGTTGAAATCCACAAGTCTTAAAGTTGCCAAGTTTGGGAACCTCTGCCCTATACCATTTCAGACAAATGCTTGCCAAACTCTTCTTGAAAACTTCCAGTGTTGGAGTATTCACAAGTTGTTCCACTGATTAATTGTTCTAACTGCCGGGAAATTTCTTCTAGGTTGCTTCTTTCCATAATTAGTTTTCATCCATTGCTTCTTGTCCTGCCTTCAGGTGCTTTGGATATATATCAATGCACAATTGTTTGGTCTCTGAAATCCTTTATGGCTATTTGCACTCATCCTGTACTAATCTCATGGATTTCAGTAGAAATTCCAGGAAATGACTGACAGAGTACCTAAAATTCCCACCATTTTAGATTATTTCTTGAATATGGTTTCTCACCTCCATTTATGGAACATTAGCAGCAACTATTTCTAATGTTCAAATGTTAATCCCACACAGAGATGGATGAGCAGTAACACATCTTCCACCCTAGCTGTGGAGACTCATGCTGAGGACATTTTGAAAGTATTCTCATTTGGGAATGTTGCCCAAAGCATTCATAGCTGATGCTTACATGAATGCCCATCTGTTCATGGCTAGGTGCCCAGCCCAACCATAGATACAACGAATCACTATCACTCCTTGCACCAAAAAAACATATCTTGGATTCAGAGTCCAGTTATATTTAATAAACAATAGTTCTTTGCTAGTATGTGAATGCAGCATGTTGCTGCTGGAAGATTGAAAAATTATGAACCCGTGTAAGCAAATATATCACAAACCTTCATACTTCCTTGAATGGTACAGAGGTAGAATGCAACGATGTACACTTTATATAAATCTGAGCTTTGAAGAGGACCTGCTGGATTCCATTAAATTGGACCCCATGAAACAATTATTTTGGAGAGCATTCACTGTTCAATGTCATTCAACAGATTGCCCTACACCAGGGGTCTGCAAAGTCGGCTCTTTTAAGACTGGTGGACTTCAACTCCCAGAATTCCCCAGCCAGCCATGCTGGCTGGGGAATTCTGGGACTTGAAGTCCACCAGTCTTAAAAGAGCCAACTTTGCAGACCTCTGCCCTATGCTATCTACCTTCTCAGGGTGGATAGCAAATGTTCAAACAATAAGGAGACATAAAAATGTCAAAATAACAACAGACCAACAGTAGGGCAAACAAGCCAGGTTAGGACACAGGTTTTGGAAACCAACAACCATAATCATAGCAGCACGTAAAATATGGGTCACCTGAAAGGGCCCTTTAAAACAGACTGAGGCAGAAGGGCACGATTTTTAAGACAATCTGCTCCAAAGGTATTTAGGGCTGAAAATGTTTAACTGGGCTCAAAATGGAACAAGGACATATGTAATAAAAGCTACTGGGATTTTTGCATATCACAGCTGGAGCAGCAGACATGTTTTGTGGGTTTCTAGTTGGTGAGAGGACAGAACAACTTCCCACGTGCTGTGATTCCCTCCTCAAAATTACTTTGCTGTACATACAAAAATGAGACAAAAAGACAAAAACCAATGTGCTACTTGGTTTATACTTATTAAATATAAAATGTAGCTTTGCCTTTCCTTTTAAAATGTCTGTTAATAACCTTTTTTCCCCTGTAAACCCGTGGTTCTAAACCTTCCCAATGCCGCGACCCTTTAACACAGTTTCTCATGTCATGGTGCCCCCCAACCATAAAATTGGTGTCTCGGTTCCTTAAGACCATCAAAAATATGTGTTTTCCAATGGTCTTAGGCGACCCCTGTGAAAGGGTAGTTCGACCCCCAAGGGGGTCCCGACCCACAGGTGGAGAACCACTGCTGTAAACCTTTACATCTAAAGGTAACCTGAAAAACAGGTAGATCTTTGCAGTTTATACTGTCAGGTGGCTTCCTCAGAACTATTTATTTTACCCATCATAATCATCATAATTATTATTTTCTTCCCTACTTTACAAAACTAGAAGCCAGTTTTACAATTACAATCTTACATACAGTACAGGCTTTTACAGTTGTAGAAGTCTTTCAAAATTTAAAACCAGCAAGTGGTAGTTAGGTTTCATTCTGAATTATAAAGGGAATATAGATAAGATTATAGAACAGGGGTGTCAAACCTGCATCATCATGGGGACGTCACATGACATATTGGAACTTCCCCTCCCCCTTCGTTAAACTGGCTGTGGGCGTGGCCAGTGCATGATGCACCTGGCCCAAGGGCCGGGAATTTGAAAGCCATGTTATAGGAGATTATAGAGACAATGTAATGCTTACAACTTCTCCACCCTAAAAATGGTGTCTTATTTTACTTTAATGAAATCATATTAAAAGGCTAAATTAGAAAGCAATAAGGGATTCAAATCCAAAATCATACATGAATTAGAAAAATTTAGAAAAGGCATTCAGCATTCTCATTCCTTACCTGGAAGATGACTTCAGAACTTAACAATCATTAAAACCACTTGCAACAACCAGGTGGGCTAAGGGAACTGTAACTCACAATATATTTGCAAACATCAGTTTTCATGATTTCTTGCATGATCAGGAGTTATCAAGGGAACAACACTGGACAGAATGTGAAAGACTGCAATCTCCCAACATGTGTGTTGAATAATGAATAAAGTTTATAATAACATAATAGTGCTAATGAATAATATTTTATAACTTTGCTTCCCATGGTTGGGAAATATTCCCCATTCTGAAGCTTACTATATAAACTTTGCAGGGGAGTCTAGTATTCCTTTTACTTCGAATCTCTTATATTAAAAAATGCAAAAAGATGATGTTTTTTTTATTGGCACAATCCCACCTGCAGGTGCAAGAAATCTTCTAGAAATTGCTTTTCCACTATCTCCTTTGAAAGCAGACAAATAGATTCATGGTACATCCATGCTGACTCAAGCTGTTTTCTTAAGAGTTGAAAAACAGAATTTATTTACTCACAGATCATATTAAAATACTTCTTCCCTAGAATTACAAGTCAAATTATTCAAAAGGAAACTGGTGTTGTTGTTTTTTACCATACTCATTCAAATACACTTGCTTTTTATTCTTCACTGCTTTCAGCCTTAACATTACTGGGGAAATTCTCCATGTCTGTCACAAAACCAATAAATACTGTAGAGGATTCTGGAAGTGGGAAATAACTACATTGAACTGCATACTTTAAGAAAAATATCGTAAACTCTTTGCCAGTTAGTCCCAAAACTACAGCCTGTGGAGCTTTAAGAAATAACAATCTCTAAAGATCTTTACAAGGTTAGGTTAATATCTGTCTTACAAAGAACATTTTTTTCTGACACATTGTGCAAACACCTTTCTTTTTCAAAGCAAAAAAAAAAGTTCAACTATTCTCAAATAGTGAAGATTTAGTTGTAGATATGGACAGAGAAAGAATCACAGGAATACTGAGGAAAAAAATACTATGGAGTTATTTATTTTAAGAGAAACTAAAGCTGGGTGTACTCAAATCTGTATCTTGGACTTCAAAAGAGCAAATTGTGATAAACTCAAAGCAATGATAAGTAGATTTACATGGCTGGAAACACTTACATGGAAAAGTCTTGATGTTAGGAGTTGCTAAAACAGGAGATCTAGAAACAGAATTGCAAACAAATTCATTAAGAAGAAAATGAAGATAACAGAAGAAGAAAAAATAGAACACAGCAAAAGACAAGGTAGCTTCACAACAAGTTTGGCGAAAATCTGAAAAAGGAGGACACATGTAGAAGACAAAAAGATAGGTCAATCTGAAAAGGTGTTTTTCACTAAAAAAATAACGTGAAAAGGAGGGGGGGAAATCAGTACACCAGCTGCTTCATGAATATGGCAAAATGCTAACGATAATGAAGAAAAGTCAATGATTCAATGAAACAGAAAGTAAAACTCAACTCCTGTTTCACCTCAGTTTTATTCCAAAAGGGGGACTATGCATTCCACCAAGCAGTTATGAAGAGAAAAATGATGGCATAGTCAGGCAGGCAACCCTCTTTCTTACCTGCAATTGTATACCTATAGTTTGAATGAAATGTGGCCATATTCAGAAGAATGGAATACGATCTCCAATCCATTCCTGCTGCTCAAGCATGAAAAAGTTGGCACTTGCTGGTAGGTGGACTCCTCATCCCCCTTCACCCAGATATTCTTCCATGTATTATCAAGGAGGATCCACTCTGTTAGTATACAGAATGCAAAAGTATAACTAAGTACTGACACTATAAGGCCCATCTGATGTTGCTGGAGTGCAATTGCCATGATCCCTCAGGACTAGCCATATAACATGGTTAGTTGTAAGGACACTAGGACAAGCAGATAAAGTCTACTACAGATCTTGTCAGTCAAAGAATTCTGACTATCGGGATCCAGAAGAAGAGCCTTCTCTACCCTCTGGAAAACCCTCTAAAAGTAAGATCTTACTCCTTCCTCTATCCTTCTGCAGCTGCCTGAACCTGGTCCTCCTGTCTGGCCTGGAAATCAAATGGGCAAGTTCCATGCTGGAGGTGGTGATGGATTGATGGCAGATTTGACCTCTCCCGCCTTGTTCCCTATTCTCCACTCACCCATCATTTTGTTATATTGATGTATTCTCATTATTTTCTTTTTCATTGTTTAGTTTATTGTTTTACTTCTATTTTATTTATTACTTCTGTTTCTTCTCATTTCTTGCTTTTCATTGTTGTAAGATATCTAGAATAGTCCCTCAGCAAGATAGGCGGCAAATATATCTAACAATAAATAAATAAATAAAAACATAGAGAGAATTGCTTGTGCCCATTCTCAGTTTAGCATTGTGCATGAATGTGGTCAGTATTTGCTTGCATCCATAGAAAGAAAGTACTGGGAGGAAGTCAAAATAATGAAAGGAAAAAGAAAGCCCATAGGATACTGAAATCAAAACTCCAAGTTAATTGCCAGAAGTCTCTCAGTTCACATGTAGTAAGAGAGCACATGACCGGCCTGGTTGGCAGACGTCTAACTAAATTACTCTAGTTAAAGCTGGCTTAATGCTGGCATTAATTGTACCCACTAACTCATCCCTTGTCATGCATTACTGAAACCACATCCTAAGAATTACTTTTAGTTTGGGTTACAAATTGATTCAGGGCTGCTGTCAAGTCATCGGCTGCTTGTTGAAAGAATGTTTGCAATTGAGTGGTTTTTTCACTTTAAAAACCAACAAAATGTAGAAGGCCATGTATGCTGCCAATAAATTCCATAACTCTGTCTGATGGGCTTAAATAGCCACTAGGATGGATGAAATCCATCTGATGAAATGTGAGCTTGAAGTGCACAATGCAAAAGCAAAAACGGCACAAAAGGGCTAATTGCTTTCTTGACCATAGCAGATTTTCTTGCACTATCTTCCCACCCCAACCCCAGTGTACTTTTCACTAAGAGAAATGCCAATAACGAAAGTGAGCATGAGGTATGCCGTATGTAATGAAAACTCTATCCCAGTTTCTGGCTCCCTCTGTTATTCTCATGCACTGCCTGCCATTCACTAGCAGTCTGTTATAAGTATCTGGTTTCTGTAGAAGCTGCAGAGATGTGATTCTTTTTCTTTACATGTTCCTTTGAATTGGGGGAAAAGGACTCACCTGCGTGTGCATGCGCATGCACACGTACACACAATAATGAAGGTTTGGTTCCTTGCAGTACCCCCATTTCAGCCTGTAGTTTGCAAATTCTGACAGGCGACAGGACTGCATCTGCTTGCTAATTAAATCAGCTGCCATTCTAAAGGTGTTGTAGTATAATCACGGGAAAAGAATGACTGGAGAAAAGAGAGTACACGGAACTATGGTGTAAGTTTGAGTGGGTGGAGGAAAAGTTTAGTCCCTGCCATTCGGGTCCCTTGCTTATACAGTTCCCTCCCCTCCCAACACACACACAACTTTCCTTTTCATGTGATTTCAAACGATAAAGCAGACACAAGAATCTAAAGATAAGTTTGCTGCCTTTGTATTTAATTTGTGTTCCACTCTCACAAAATATTGGCTATCACCCAAAGGGCAATACATCTTTATAGTTGAGGGGGAAATACATACCTACTTAGAGAGACATATATAATTGAAACTGAAGGGCTGTGTGTAGGAAGAGGCTTCAAACATTACAGTAGAGCCATGGAGTCCCTCCTTGACAAACCAAGTAATGAAAAAGGGCTCTGCTTGACAGTCTGCTGAATCTGTCAGTCAGACAAGAAGCCTAGGAAGAAAATAGCATGGTACTTTATATAGCCATTTTTCTAGCCCCGTGAACATAATGTGTTCTATAATGAATCACTAACATACAAACTAGCCTTGATTCAAAAAGCTAGATATACTTGTAAGAGAAAATTTATTTATGTGCTTCCTATGTTCTCCAGTTTTTCTAAGATTAAACATGCAGGTATATAGAAAACAACAACTGATTGTCAGTTGTGAGAAAATTCAAACAACTACTAAGCATCAAAAGAATGCAATTTGCATTAGCCCTTCTATGTACCGCCTTACTGTTTCCATATTGTTCTTCTAGACCAGTGGTCAGCAAACTCATTAGTCAAAAGAGCCAAATATCAACAATACCACGATTGAAATTTCTTTTGAGAGCCAGGTGTGGCCTGTTTTGTGGGAGTGGCTCAGCGGTCATGTGACCGGGTGGGCATGGCCAACTTGGAAAATGTGAAACTCACTTAACAATGGTCTTGGTTAGTAACCAAACTTTTAGGCTCAATTGTGGTCATAAATTCTTTCTTTCTTTCTTTCTTTCTTTCTTTCTTTCTTTCTTTCTTTCTTTCTTTCTTTTTCTCTCTCTCTCTCTTTCTTTCTCTCTTTCTTCCTCTCTCTCTCTCTTTCTCCATTTCTCTCTCTCTCTTTCTCTCTTTATTTCTTTCTTTCTCTTTTTCTCTTTCTTTCTGTCTCTCTTTCTTTCTGTCTTTCTTTCTCTTTCTCTCTTTCTCTTTCTTTCTTTCCCTTTCTCTCTCTCTCTTTCTATTTTTTCTTTCTTTTTCTTTCTTTCTCTCTTTCTCCCTTTCTCTCTCTCTATCTTCCTTTCTTTCTCTCTCTCTCTTTCTCTCTCTCTTTTTCTTTCTCTGTTTTTTCTTTCTTTCCCTCTTTCTCTCTTTCTCTCTCTTTCTCTCTTTCTTTCTTTCTCTCTTTCATTCTTTCTTTCTTTTTTTCTCTCTCTCTATGTCTCTCTCTCCTTCATCTGCCCATCTCTGTCACTCTGTGTGTGTGTGTGTCTGTCTGTCTGTGTCGCATTCACTCACTTAATCACTCATTCTGTGTCTCTGTCTATCTTTCTCTCCCCCCTCCCTCCCTGTCTCTCTCTGTTTCTGTGCCTCTCTCTGTCTGTCTGCCTGCCTGCCCCCCACCCCCCGTGGAGCCTCCTCAGCCCAGCCTGCCACGCTTACTCACTCGCTCGCCTTAGCCTGGCCCGCCCGCCGCGCTCATTCGCTCGCTCAGGCTACTTACAGGGGTGAGAAGGCTCCATGTGGGGTAGGGAAGGAACGGAGTTCAGTGGGTGACCCACTGGATGCCGGTTCCCTCCAATCGCCCTGGAAGTAGCCTGGCTCGCCCGCCCGCTCACTCGCTTGCTCAGGCTACTTACAGGGGTGAGAAGGCTCCGTGTGGGGTGGGGAAGGAACGGCATTCAGTGGGTGACCCACTGGACACCGGTTCCCTCCAATCACCCTGGAAGTAGCCTGGCCTGCCCACTCGCCAGCCCGCCACGCTTGCTCGCTTGTTTGCTTGCTCAGGCTACTTCCAGGGGCTGAGAAGGCTCCGTGTGGGGGGGAAGGAACAGCATTCAGTGGGTCACCCACTGGACGCCGGTTCCCTCCCCCCACCTGCGGAGCCTCCGCATCCCCTAGAAGTAGATGAGTGGCCAGCATGCTGGCTGGGGATGCTCCGCAGGGGGAGGGAGAGAGGGAATCGGCGGCTGGTAGGGAAGAGTCCCACGGTCAGCAAGGGTGGAGGAAGAGCCGCACTCGAGGGGCCAAAGAGCCGTATGCGGCTCGCGAGCTGCGGTTTGCCAACCACTGTTCTAGACAAACCACTGTACTGTAACATTCAATCTTAGCCCCATAACTTAATTTTGTAGCAGAATTCTGGCAAGATGCACTAGTGATATAATCTGGTCAATATTCCAATACTAAAAAAGCTTTCAAGGAATGGATGAGTGAGAACACAGGAATGAAGGTCATTTCCATCTGTCAGTACATTCATGCTATTCTAATTTTCAATTCTTCTGCCATTTCAACTTCAGAAAATAAAGTAACTTTTTTTTCAAGTTAGCAATGGTTGATAATTGGTAAGAATTGTAGACACACAATGGAAATACAGGTGGTTATTAACATGACCCCAATTGAGATCAGAATTTCTTTCGTAAGTTATTGGGGTTAGAAATAAAAAGAAAATGTCACAAATTGTGGTCAGTAAGATTCTGGACTTGCCAACTGGAAGTATCATGTGACAGAGAGAGTTTCTGTTACTTGCCCCAACTCCTGCCAATCTAGCAGTTTGAAAGCATGCAAGTGTAAGTAGATAAATAGGTACCACTTTGGTGGGAGAGAAACAGTGTCCATGTCCTTAGCGAAGAGTGATGTTAGTCACATGATCTTCAGACATACTTGGCTCCCTCGGTTAGGAAACAGAGATCAGCACCAGCCCTAGAGACAGGTATAACTGAACAGGGGAAAGTTTTGCGTTTATTTGTAACCCAGTGGTGGGATTCAGCAAGTTTGCACCACTTCTGGAGAACCGGTTGTTAACTTTCTGAGCAGTTTGGTGAACTGGTTGTTGGAAGAAATCATTTTTAGGGCAGTTAAATTATTTGAATCCCACCACTGCTGTAACCAGTTGTAAAAGCAAACCAATTGCCAGTGCCTAAATTGTGATCATATAACCATGGACTAGTATGATAGATCATAAGGCACTTTTTCAAGACCATCAGAATGTTAAACCAATTTTAAACCATCATTAAAACAGTTGTAAGTTGAATATAGGAATTTAGTTCTTGCTCATTTTTTCCAACTATTATCACCTACTAGTTTCAGTTCTCCATCTTTCATGTGTTGTGAGGAAAGCTAGCTAGTTATATTAAAGTTTTATATATAGTATCTGGTTTACCAAGATTTGCGAAGAGCCATAGTGGCGCAGTGGTTAGTACGCAGTACTACAGGGCTAACTCACTGCTCACTCGAGGAGTTCAATCCTGACTGGTTGAAGGTTGACTCACCCATCCATCCTTCTGAGATGGGTAAAATGGGGACCCAGATTGTTGGGAGCAATATGCTGACTCTGTAAACCAGGGGTGTCCAAACTGTGAAACTTTAAGACTTGTGGACTTCAACTCCCAGAATTGAAGTCCACAAGTCTTAAAGTTTCCAAGTTTGGACACCCCTGCTGTAAACTATGTAGAGAGGGCTGTGAAGCTGTATATAAGTTTAGGTTCTATTGCTATTTGAAACTTTTAAAATCCTACAAGACTCAGAACCTGGTTGCCAATGAAGTCACCTTTTCATAGTTTCTCTGTCTACCCTGTGTGATCAGGAACAGTATACTTCCTCCAGATTTGAGGAATTGTTATCTTCAGAGGCCACAAAATCAAGTTTTCCCAACTGGAATAGTTTACCTTTGGGATCAGAGTAACTCCTATCCTGTTGAGCTTCTGGAAAGCTATTTAATGTGGATTTTTAAAACAATTTTGGGATAGGAGAACCAAGATCCCCTTTATGGATTTTTTTTTTATATGAGTGTTCCTTGGATTTAAATGAACTCATAGACTGTACATATATGTTGAAAAGAAATTTCAAGCTATGCAATGGTTAAAATTATGTGTAATCTCAACTAACTGAAAACATCTGGAAAACATTAAAATATGAAAGTTTTAAAAAATGCTGCCATTCCAAAAGGAAAAGCCACTGTGCCAAACTATCTCAACCTGTATTGCAAGAACCTTAAATGGAAAAATTGGAGAACACCACCTGATATCTTGCAATAATACCAATTGTGAAAATGCTGCCGATTTAATTGACAACTCTCTATTTATTGTATCAGCCAATCAATTTCCATCGGAATCAAAAGGAAGCCTGTAGGCAAGTTGCGAGTTACAGATTTCCTCTTGAGTTCTTCTCAGCAATTAGTGATGGCATGACACCAAAATTCAGACTGAACTGGCTCAGAATGTGCATTTGTCCAGCTTGTAATATGCAGCAGCACTGTGAACTAAGTGCTATTTCCTTGACAAGTTGTCTGGCTTAGATAGTAACTGGAGCATCTGTGCCTCAATTCCCAGTACTGTGAGTGCTGTGATGAAGAAAAGTATGCTTCATCCTAGAAGTTAAATGATCAATATATCATCCAGCAAGGAGGCAAAGCAACAGGAGTTTTCAGAATCTCCTATAACCATAGTAAAAACTCAACGGGCCTTTAAAAATTGCAGCCTCTCACTTCCTAGTCTTTCAGATAATAAGGAGAAAAATTCTGCAAAGAGAAAGTCTGCGGCTGCCAGAAATGTGGGAAGAGGTGAAATAGGAGGCCAAGGTTTGGGGGGGAAATAGAGAAGCAAACAGGCTGTCTTTCAGCTTATTATCCAAATGAGGTACATTCAGAAGCATGCTGGAATTTGAGTTCTGAACTAGGAGCAAGAACCAATTTAAATGCCTTTCTGAAATTAGGGGCAAATAGTTAGGTTTGCCAATTTCATCCAGAGCCAAGTCAAGAGAGGATCAAACTTCCCTGATAAGACTTTTAAAGGAACTGTATTATTATCTTCAATTCTCTTAACACTGCCAGTGTTAAACCATAGGCTGGGGGTCTGCAAAGTTGGCTCTTTTAAGACTGATGGACTTCAACTCCCAGAATTCATGGCTGGCTGGGGAATTCTGGGAGTTGAAGTCCACCAGTCTTAAAAGAGCCAACTTTGCAGACCCCTGCACATAGGCCATAATCTAGAAAAGAAAAAGACAAAACTAATTGCCACCTCTATAGCCCCTTCATGGTTTGGTCGACAAAAGACCTGGCTGCGACTGCAGGGTTACAAGCCAGGCCTCTTCAATCAGGTTTCCCATCAAACCCCACCACCACCACCCACCCCAGTCAGCTATGATAACATGGAATTTGATGCAGCAAAATGATAGCTTTATAATCCACATCCTGGAAGAGTTACTGTACAGTTATCAAAACCTCCTTTGGAAGAAAAAAATAAAAATGTGGAGCAACTGGGCCAAGAAAGAAACTGAAACCAAATTCATCAAGTCAATTGTGGAGGGTTGAAGGGAAGGTTAGCATATAGAATAGAATAGAATAGAATAGAATAGAATAGAATTCTTTATTGGCCAAGGGTGATTGGACACACAAGGAATTTGTCTTTGTGCAGATGCTCTCACTGTACATAAAAAGACAAGATACACTTGTCAAGAATCATAAGGTACAACACTTAATGATAGTCATAGGGTACAAATAAGCAATAAGGAAACACTATGCTGATGTATAAGAACATGCAATCCTTGATTGTTTAATCCCTTAACAGAACAAAAACAAGAAGGCCTGGAAGAAGAATCTAAATTCAGGACATTAAATCTCCGTAAAGAAAGTGAACCAGGAAGCAAGACAGGTAGACATGAAATTTATAGCACATTTCAGAGGTGCTAGACATATAAGCAGCATTGCATCTTCAGGCAGCCAGTTACCATTTGCTGCTCCTGCAACTATGAATGGAGGAGAGACAAGATCAGTGCTCCTCAATCAATCAGAAAGAACAATATATACTACCCACAGGCTTTTTGCAATTTTTGTTTGTCTTCCAGTTTAAGAGGTCTGTTATTTAGGCTATATGCTGTCATTGGATAAAAATATTGCCTTCTAATTGATTATTCCATGAGTTATCTTGAGAATTAAGAAACAATGACAAGAATTTTCTGTTTTTCACTATACAGAGAGATTTTCACATACAAATGAAATATTATATACAAATCCCAATAATGAAATAGGAAGGAAGGAAGGAAGGAAGGAAGGAAGGAAGGAAGGAAGGAAGGAAGGAAGGAAGGAAGGAAGGAAGGAAGACGTCAGTTAACAGGAAAGTGAATTCTCAGGAAATGCATGATAGAAATACTTTATTTACAGCTTTACATAAGGACTGGATCCCCACATCATAATAAGCCATAGTACAGTCTGAGTTTAGCTTAGTGCAGGGGTGTCAAACTCGCGGCCCGTGGATCAGATGCATCATGTGCTGCCCCCCCTCCCCAGTTTAGCAACGGGGGGGGGGGGGAGTCCTGATATGTCACGTGATGCCACTGTGACGATGCGATCCCTGGCGTAGTGTATTGATTAAATAGTGTATGCTGCAGTGTATGAATTCCCCCTATTGTCTTACTGGCTGAGCTAAGAAATTTTAGTTTGCTGTATAGAACTTCACATTTTGCAAATATACTATATTAGACATATGACATAATCCAACAATCAGTATGAATATATTCAACTCAAGGGGGAGCTAAGAGGCCTTTGGTTTATATCTCCAGCCCCAATGAGAATAGTAGAAAACCTGCAGATTTTAACAGTTGGCAGCACTATCAGAGATTCTCTTGTCTACTTCTATTGCTGTTGCCCACTGCTAGTGTGGTTGATTGAGGAAGTTTATCAGAAGGTTTCCTCTCAGAGACAATATTGGCCCCAGATCTACTTATATTCTCCTTTTTATTTACAAAGTACAGAGTACTTAACTTCTGCTTATCTCCATGCAAGTACTAGCTTAGCTTCAATAGTAAAAATTAATGGGCTCTCAGAAGATTTATGGCTGTTGAAACAGCATCCATATTCCACCTTTTTATTCTTGGCATCTTTTACCTTTATCATTTATTGAATGTATTCCAGTTTGATTGTTGTGAGCCACTTAGAGTCATTGAGAGTTTAATAACTCATCATCATTACCTTTATACGTAATTGATGAATGTCCTTAACAATATGAGAGTCCTTAACTAAGGCCGATAAATAGAAATGCCAGTTCTACCTCCATTGACAATCTAGCACTCAAAGCAATTGTAGCAAACAATCATTGCAACTTGAGGTGACCAACTGGAATAACTTTATACAGATGCACCGCACTGCACTCCATTAAATAGTTGCACCAGGGGCAATGAACCACAAAGCAAGAATAAAGGAAAATGCTAATAATGCTGATGCTAATCATACATACCCAAATAAGTGCATACAACTGAATTCAATTAAAGGTTTTATTATATACTTCATTGCACAGTCAGCCAGAAGTTCAGAGGATTTGGCATTTTTTCTTCCTATTGAGTCCTTTCCATCCATCCATCCATCCATCCATCCATCCATCCATCCATCCATCCATCTATCTATCTATCTATCTATCTATCCTCTCTTTATTCTCTGTCTTTATTGTTTCTTAAATAACATGGCTAATACTCCTTCACCTATTTTGGATGGGTCTTGAGCTGAGAGAGAATAAGTGACACAAAAGTCACTCAGTCGACTTTCATTCAAGGTGGGACTAGAACTCATGATCTCCTGGTTTCTATCCTGGTACTAGACCAATCTAACATGGTTTTTAGAAAAATCCTGTTTTTATAGTTTTCAAGAATTCAAGCAAGTAGGGGCTAAAAAGTATTTCTAGTGGGGATGGATTCCAGAGTATGAGAGCCAGGAAAGAACAATGTTTTATTGCTATTTATACATATATCTTTTTCCAATAGTAATATACACCTGATCTCCTTAATATTTTGGACCGATTCTCATCAGTCCTGGCCAGTGTGGCCCATAGCAAATGACAAGATATTTTGTACATCGTGTGCTTATCCATGGGTGTGTTTGCAGGTGTTTTCTTTGAGGTCATTCATGGGTCATGTCTGGATCAGCATGATGTTAATCCATTTCACTGTTAGCTTCATAGCACAGATGTCAAGTCCAACCATTTTTCTCTCTGGGGTTTTAATTAAAAAATCAAGACAAAGAAAAACAGCTGGTAGAGGGTTACTTTTAAACGTGGTTGAACTGCTGTGGCTCTTTTCTTTCTTTCTTTCTTTCTTTCTTTCTTTCTTTCTTTCTTTCTTTCTTTCTTTCTTTCTTTATTTTTCTTTCTTTCTTATAAAAACAATGTGCTAGGCAGCCATTGCAATGTGAGCTATATGCTCAAAGCTTCTTCCTTGAATTACCTGATCCAGGCCCTTTTTCCTACCATGACATCTGCTGAAAAGCAGTCTATGCTGTTAAAATTAAGCTGTAAGTTTGCTTTCACTGCTTGCTACTGTGGTAAAAAACAGAACCAGGAAGGATGATGTGCCATGTGGCTGTCTAGGAAACAGCAATTATAGCCGAGATGACCAGTTTTCTGATTCTATGCCATAAACAGCTGAGCCTCAAGGAAACTTAAGGTATTATTGCACCTTAAAACAGCAAGAAATTGCAATACACACCAATATTGTTTTGCGTGAATGTGATGTCCTCTTCCTAATATTATTGCTTGTTATGTTTCTATAGAAACTTTAAGGAATAAATATACAAATTAGAAACCAAAGCAGGACAACACAACACTGCAAATATGGAGCTAAAGGAAAAGTTCATGAATCAATGATATAACATGCAGACTTCCAAACTATGCAAACAAGTATAGTATCTTCTTTTTGGAAAAAGAAGGGCAAGTATTGCAAGATTCACAGCCAAGTGCTTAATAACTTCCAACATAGCATTTTGATAAATTGAGGGGAAAGCATCTCAGCATAACTGCTGGAAGGATAGAGTGGCTATGTGATTAATCCAAATGCTACATTCTTTTGCCATCAGACACAATCTAGAAGGGACTGATTGACTGTAATTGGACACTTAATACGAACAAAACCAAGAGCTTGGCAAGGGGTTAACATTTACAATGGATGCCGTATCGCTCAGTCACATGATCAAAATTTGCAACCTTCCCAGACAACTCTGATGAACAAAGTTCAGTGGGGAAAGCTTAATGAAAATTTACTTGGACTTCAGTAAGGCATTTGATAAAGTAGACCATAACCTACTATTAGATAAAGTAGAAAAATGTGGGTTAGACAGCATCACCACCAAATGGATTCGCAACTGGCTGACCAACCGCACTCAACGTGTAGTCCTCAAAGGAACTGCATCTACATGGAAGGAAGTATGCAGTGGAGTCCCCCAAGGCTCTGTTTTAGGCCCAGTACTCTTCAACATCTTCATCAATGATTTGGATAAGAGGATAAATGGGGAACTCATCAAATTTGCAGACGACACCAAGCTGGCAGGAATAGCCAACACTCCAGAAGATAGGCTTAAGATACAGAAGGATCTTGACAAACTTGAACATTGGGCACTATCTAATAAAATGAAATTCAATTGTGAAAAAAGTAAGGTTCTACATTTAGGCAAGAAAAACAAAATGCACAGGTACAGTATAGGTGGTACCTTGCTCAATAGTAGCAACTGTGAGAGGGATCTTGGAATCCTAGTGGACAACCATTTAAATATGAGCCAGTAGTGTGCAGCAGCTGCCAAAAAAGCCAACACAGTTCTAGGCTACATAAACAGAGGGATAGAATCTAGATCATGTGAAGTGTTAATGCCACTGTATAGTGCCTTGGTAAGGCCACACTTGGAATACTGCATACAGTTTTGGTCGCCACGATGTAGAAAAGACGTGGAGACTCTGGAAAGAATGCAGAGAAGAGCAACCAAGATGATTAGGGGACTGGAGACTAAAACATATGAAGAACGGTTGCAGGAGCTGGGTATGTCTAGTTTGATGAAGAGAAGGACCAGGGGAGACATGATAGCAGTGTTCCGATATCTCAGAGGGTGCCACAAAGAAGAGGGAGTCAAACTATTCTCCAAGGCACCTGGGGGCAGGACAAGGAGCAATGGGTGGAAACTAATCAAGGAGAGAAGCAACTTAGAACTAAGGAGAAATTTCCTGACAGTTAGAACAATTAACCTCTGGAACAGCTTGCCTCCAGAAGTTGTGAATGCCCCAACCCTGGAAATCTTTAAAAAGATGTTAGACAGCCATTTGTCTGAAATGGTATAAGGTTCCTGCCCATGCAGGGGATTGGACTAGAAGACCTACAAGGTCCCTTCCAACTCTGCTATTGTATTGTATTGAAAGTGTAATTCACTTGATTTGCTTAATGACCATGGTCATTAACCATGACATGGTCATGGACCATGTTTGTAAAATCTGGCCCAATTGCATTATTACTCCCTTAATTCCTACAGTGCTTAGTGATTGAAACTCTGGTCCCGATTCTGGTTGTAGGTTGAGGCTACCTGTAATTTTAAACCAGCAGCTTTCTAGGATTTCAGCTAAAGATGTTTCCGACCATCTGCTCCCAAGGTGGTATTCAGCCAGTTCTGACAAGTTCTAGAGAAATGGTAATGGAAATTTTGAGTAGTTTGGGGAGTTGGCAAATAAGCTGCCCCTGCCCCCGCTGCCTTCCAGCCTTCCAGCTGATCTTCTTTTGTTGCCCTGAACAGGAGAATGGAACTGGAAGGCAAGTTAGTGGGGTGCGGACGGAATGGGGATTTTGCAGTACCCTTCCCCTGCCAGACCCACCAAGCAAGGCCCATCAAGCCATGCCATGCCCACAGAACCGGTAGTAAAAAATTTGAATCCCACCACTGATCTGCTCTCTGATTTTTTTCACTGAAGAGGTTTATTTATGATATTTATGTACTATTGATTTCACAGGCTCCTTAGTGGTTTATAAAATTCTTAAAATCAATCAATCAATCAAATGAGGAAAACGGTTACATAAAAACATTAAACATGTAACAACAATCTACTTCAGCACCCTAAATATCAAAACCTAAAGAAGTGCTCCATCTGAACTGCCCTCGTAAGTTTATTGCTTTATTTGTTTGTTTATTCTATACTGCCTAACTCTCAGTGACTCCAGGCAGTTCACAGATAAAAGTTACCAGAACAATAAAATAATACAGTAATGAAGAAGAGAAGATGGCACAAACTGAACAGCAACCAAAGGAAATCTGTATTACCCAAAAGGGGATTCAATCACCATCATCTGAGGTCTGAATGAACAGGGATCTCAGGGAGAAATCTATCTCAAAGGGCAGGTGCTATTGGAATATCCAGGAGATGTTGTTCTGTAGAAATAGAGGGCAGACTGAAAAGCATCGTTTCCATGCTTCCTTCTCTTCCCTTGCCCTGACTCCCAATTCAAGAGGAGCAAACTGGGTAAGATGGTGGTACTTGAAGGAGGCCAACCAATCAGCAAGCCATATCCGGCTTCAGAGAGCTTTATAATAGCAATAGCACTTAGACATATACTACTTCATAATGCTTTATAACCCTCTCTAAGTGGTTTAAAGAGTCAGCATATCGCCCCCAGCAATCTGGGTCCTCATTTTATCCACCTCAGAAGGATGGAAGGCTGAGTCAACCTTGAGCTTGGTGAGATATTTGGAATTAAATCTCGGATTAGATAAAGTTATTGACTATGTCAAGTTCTTGTTCCAAGACACAAATCATACATTTTCTTCTTAACATGACTTGCTCAAATGAAAGGGATAGTGTTATCAACATTTCAGAAACAAATGATTTCCATCAAAATTATCTCGTAAGACATTAAGATGGATATTTATTTACATTTCTTTTGAATGGTTTCAGCATGAATCAATAAAGAAGTAGTTCTTTTTCCTGAAAATGACTGAATCTGCAGATGCCTTTTTATAAAATCATCTCCTGAATCCTTATCGGCCTGAGAATACACTCTCAGAAAATGCCTGCAGGGTTCAAAAGACTCAGGTCAAAAGAGAAAGAGAGAATGGACAATCCCGAGCAAGTTTTTACTTGCCAGTTGGCTTGATTCCCATATTTATTGTACCAACAGAATGGTGAATCTTGCACCTCCTTATGCAGTTCATACAGTGCTTCAAATATACCTGTACGAATCAAAATAAATTAAAGAAGACAGATATGGCATTGCTTATGGAATAAGTTACTGTGGGCTCCACAGAGAAGGCAACCATTCTGTATTGCTAATAAATCCCAAGCCGCCTGGCATTTATCCCAATTTTACAGGACTTCATGTACCAGGGCCAAGATTTCAATTATAAATAATAATAAAAAATTTATTAAGAGAACAAGATGAGTCACTTGCACAAGATTCTTGCTGATCTTGGCAACTGATCCTGCTGCTTCTATGTTTTTAGAAGGGCACATCAGCACTTTGAGATCTTCACAGAATAATTACTTTGCTTTAAGTGACTTGTGAATCTGAAACCGCCAGGAATGGTGGTTCCTATTAAAGCAAAGACCAATTTTCTTAGTGCTTGTTCGCCCACAGCCTTGAGGATTGAAGGAAAAAGATGGGAGGCAGCACGTTCTTCCTTCCTTCCGTCCTTCCTTCCTTCCTTTCCCCTCCCTCTACCGCATTTAATGAAACAAAGCTATTGCAATCTAGCCAGTACCCTGAATAAAATTGCTGCCCATTGTCACATTGTTTGAGTTAGATAACTTTCTAAATCTTAAAAGTACATAAATAAAATTGTTCATTTCAGTAATATAATGGCTAGGTTTATATAATGATTTAGCCATAATTCTGTTTTTGGTTTAATGTATTATGTGAATTTAGCCCTCATTTGTAAGCTATGGTTTATGGATTCAATATTAAGTCAATTTCGGGTTGTTGTTTTTTAAAGGAACTATGGTTCAACAAATATTTTGTTGTTGTTTAGTTGGTTAAGTTGTGTCTGACTCTCCACAATTCCATTAACCATAGCACGCCAGGCTCCCCTATTCTCCCCCGTTTCCCTGAGTCTGCTCAAACCCATCCCTACTGCATCAATGACACTATCTAACCATCTCGTCTTCTACCGTCCCGCTCTCCATTTGCCTTCAATCTTTGCCAACATCCAGGTCTTTTCCAATGAATTCAAAAATATAGCCTTATCCAAACTGATTATATTTTAGACAAATGGAATCCATCTCCCAGAATTTCAAGCAATAGCCATTTTGACTGGGGAATTCTGGAAAATGAAATCTACATGGTACAGAGGGTCTCAAGCTTGAGGAAGGCTGGTTTAATACTTTGTTTGAATCCAGTCATTCTACTGTAAATACTGTTAAGTCCTCCAGGATTCACACAGTCATTTTTGTTTCTATGTGTACTCTAGATCAAAGATTGGTCAGGAATGGTTGAGAAACAACTACAACTATATATTTGATCTTTGGATTAATTTCTTATTATATTTCTTTGGATGTAAATCTAATAATTTCAATGGAATTTATAATACCATTATTTGAAGTTTATGGGACAGTTTAATTTTGTGTTGTAAAATATTAAAATTATATTTTAAGTATTTCACACATGACAAGTTACAAACTTCAAAGAACTATACATTTGACCTCACTTACATATATCTTTCTCTGCCTCAACCAACCAAACCATTGAGGCTGATACTGTTTTACTGGACAGTTAGGCATAATCAACGTCTCTTTCACTTATAGAAAATCTGGAATGTTTTTATAAATTGCAATGGAGAATACTCAATCTATTTAAAGTTCAAATGTATTTACTGCATAAACATTAATTACTGTATGCAATTACTTGTATGCTTATGTGGGTATGCCTTTATCAGAGAAGTAAAAATCTAAGAAAAACACATTATTGAGATATATACATTTGTTATTTGGATCATCTTGGTAGGATGATATTAAAGCAAACTATTTCATTTTTTAATACTGAAAACCGATCGCTACAAAATTGTACATATGGAATATTAGATGTCAGTCTTTAAAATGCACAGATGACTAACTGATCAGAGGTATTTTTAAGAACTCAAGTGTTACCTCTTGTACCTTTGAAACTGGTAAAAATGATCACTTCACATAGTTTCCAACTCTTATTTCTATTTCAAAGGAGGGGGGAAATGAACTCATAAATGCCTAGATTAAGGCTCATATTCTTGTCCCTTCCCATCATGATTCATTATTTTTAAAGATAAGTCAACCATTTCTCCTCAGGCCTTATTTTTATCACACAGCATAAATATGATAAAGTGAATGTATAAACAACAACAGTCTTCTATTTAAATCATTCAAAAATCATAGCAACAAGACCTGGTGCATTAGGACCACAGGCATTTAAAAATCAGAAAATACTGTAGAACTTAAAAGTCCAATGTTTTATTAATGCACTGCAATTTCAGTTTCACCTAGCAGTCTATTAATTAGAAATACTATTCCTACTCCTTTTCCTTCTACGTCCCAGAATATAGCTTCCTCTTACCCTGAGTAATTTCCTAAGGACTGTTTCCACTATTCTATTCTGTACCAGGATCATTTTTTGTTGACACAAAAATCCCAATGAGGTCACTCAGGAATTCTCTTCAACAGAAGCCAATTCTGCCCATCATACCAAGGAGGTGTCAGGAGAGAAGATTTATGACATTCTCAACAAATGGTCATGTAATAAACAACTAGTATAATAATTGTTATACTGAACTGGTATTTGAACACAAAGAATGAATACATTCTCCAGACCATTTATTCTGTATTGTTTTCTTGAATGGCAGTGAATTACTATTAGAGGGAAAGAAAGAAAATGTGATTCGTGGTGGGAGCACTACTCATTCTATCTAGACCTTCCAATACTTAAAATTAGCTTCTGAATAAGCTAAAGGTTTTCTTGATGCCCATAAATGTACAACTGCCAGCAAATAACACTCTTAATTTATCCTTAAGCAAAGTAGGTGTTAAAACTGTTCACGGACAAAAGCTGCTCCACTGCAGTTGTGGATTGTGACTGTGTATAATGCTTTTTAAGAAACGTCAGCAATCTTGGGATTTCCTTATCAACAGGACAAAATGATACACTTGCATTTGAATTCTTATTGATGAAAAATATGTAAGGAATATAATATACTACTTTATTCTCTGTTCCTCTCCAAATTTAGACCTCTGGATCATGAATTCTATTAACCCAACAGCTTAATTACACATCTAAAAAAGATGTGGAGACTCTAGAAAGATTGCAGAGAAGAGCAACAAAGATGATTAGGGGACTGGAGACTAAAACATATGAAGAACGGTTGCAGGAACTGGGTATGTCTAGTTTAATGAAAAGAAGGACTAGGGGAGACATGATAGCAGTCTTCCGACATCTCAGGGGTTGCCACAAAGAAGAGGGAGCCAAGCTATTCTCCAAAACACCTGAGGGCAGGTCAAGAAGAAATAGGTGGAAAGTAATCAAGGAGAGAAGCAACTTAGAACTGAGGAGAAATTTCCTGACAGTTAGAACAATTAATCCATGGAACAGCTTGCCTCCAGAAGTTGTGAATGCTCCAACACTGGAATTTTTAAGAAGATGTTGGATATCCATTTGTCTGAAGTGGTGTAGGGTTTCCTGCCTAGGCAGGGGTTTGGACTAGAGACCTCCGAGGTTCCTTCCTACTCTGTTATTCTATTCTGTTTTAATTATAAGCCTGTTGTTATACATTTTGTTTTACAAAGTGTTGCTCAAATCCCAGAGAACCCCAGAGTTAAAATAACTAGATAACCTAAGGCTCACATTAGATCACTGTTTCTCAACCTTGGCAACTGTATATGGCTTCTTGTAGCATCCTGTTCTCCAGCAAGGTTTTTTTCCCCCAGCGTCTGCTTTCTATATATTACTAATGGCATCACTGCAACTGGCTATGAAAGCTCACAGATTTGAAAATGTCAGGATAGTGAACAAAATACTAATTGGAATATTAAATATTAACAGTTCCTGAAATCTTCCCTACTCTGCCTGAATATTTCTCTTGTTATTTCAGGCTGGCCTAATGCTGAACCTATGGTGTTCTCTTTGTGTTGGAACAGAAATCCAACATTTTAAAAAAATTATTTTCACTGTTAACAGAGAGGCATAAATGAATACTTTCTTTCCAAACGCTCCATTGAAAAGCAGCTTTCGGTCTGTTGATTTCAAGTTCTTTAATACACCACACAGAAGTTGGAATTCTGTGAGAGCTACAGTTCAAATATGTTCTTGGAGCTGTCAATCAATTAGGTAGTCTTGGAGTCACATCCAATTACAATTTCTCCCATGAAGCAATGACCTTATGGTTCCTTTGGATACCTCCCCAAGACAACTTGAAGAGCAGAATTACACTTTTTAAAAAGTGAAATTGTAGAAGATGTGCATTTGGGACATTGCGTCTAAGACTATACTATTCACATTTTAAAAAAATTCCTGCGGTCACTGGTGATTATGGCAATCAACTTTCTCTCATCAAGCAAAGTTCAAATCTATTGATTTTACCAATAGGATATATAAACCTCTATATATCAAACACATCTACATCATGCCTGCATCTGCATCAGAGGTGGTATTCCGCGAGTTCTGACCAGTTCTGGAGAACTGGTAGCAGAAATTTTGAGTAGTTTGGAGAACTGGAAAATAGGCTGGCCTTGCTCCCGCTGCCTCCCAGCCTCCCAGCTGATCTGCTTTTGTTGTCCTGAACAGGGGAATGGATCTGGAAAGCAGGTTAGTGGGGTGGGAATGGGGATTTTGCAGTATCCTTCTCCTGCCCCACCCACAAAGCCATGCCACGCCCACAGATCCAGTAGTAAAAAATTTTGAATCCCACCACTAATCTGCATATCCCTGGACTGTTACTTCACAGGCAGGAAAATAGCCTTTTGTGCAGGCACAGTTTTGACTCTATGTTTCTATAGAACCTTAATGGTCCAAGGTTGCATATAGAACTGAATTCCAAAGGCTGTCTGAGACTTCCTGTTAATATAAGCAGATATCAGAAGAGTAGGTTTACGGTTAGACAAATGCCAAGGCAGAACTGATGCTGAAGATCATACTTTTTCACATGTTCAGTGAAAGGACGGACCACCTTAACACCTTTAACTATAAAGCAGTGGCTCTCAACCTGTGGTCCACAGAGCCCCAGGAGTTCATGGTCTAATCACAGGGGGGGGTGTGTGTGTGTCTATGAAGGCTTGAAGTAATATTATGATTTAAATATTGAGAAGATTTGGGGTCCATGGCCATGCTCTGTAGCCACAAAAGTTATTTAAAGGGGCTCTGTGGTAAAGCAAAAATTGAGAATCACTTCTACAAAGTATAATAATAAACTTACTGTTCAAAGATAATTAATTTTAGTCCTTCCACAGCAGCATTTCACAGGGATTTATTTTTCCTCCTTTCGGAAGCATAATCAAGCACAGGGCATATGCCAATATTCCCAACTCTATTCCCTATTGCTGCTAATACTCCCAGCAGTTCACTCAACCTAATATCAGGCTAGTAGTACTTAACAGCAGAGCTACAGACCAATCACCATTGTTATTGAAAGATTCAGTGAATGCATCAATTAATGCTCTGCAGCTCAAGGGCTAATTCAAATGTTGATTTCGGCCTGAATCTTACACAGATTACGTGAATAGGATATAAAAATATCTACAGTACTTTGACTTAAAAGGTACAGTTTTCAAATGGACAATTTGGGGCAAAGCAATCTGCCCAAACCATTACATAATATATCCTGACTAAAATCCATATTTGGCGACCCTGCATTTTGAAACGGATATGCAGCCGTGATGAACCTCATTCTGAAGAGTAAAGGAATTCCTGTTCAGTTAAGGTCATGCGTCAGAAATACCCTTTTCTGCACATCAGGCGTTTGAAAGGCAGCATCTCAGTTCCTGCCTTCATCGGCAGTCACAGTACTTTTTTTTTTCCAAAATATAACCATGAGGATTTAGAATAACTTTCAATTTCCTGCATAATATGTCTAAAATTATGTGGTTCTATAGAAATGTTATGATTTTCTTTATAACAACAAACTCAAAGTTAGCTATTGTTTATAAATTTGTTAATTTAATTGTAAAATTTAAAAAGTTTTTTTTTAAATCAAGCAAAAATATATCTGAGCATTTTTCCTTTTTGAAAATCATCTTAGAGAAAAGCATTGGAGAAAGTACTGATTTCTGTACTTTCAAAGTACAGCATTCAAAAAGAAAAGAGGATCAATATTTTTAAAAAATGAAAGACCACAATACTTCTTTTAAATGTATTTTTGTTACATTTTAATTCACGAATGCCTATCTTGATTAGATTAAATCATGACTATAATGTATTCTGAATCTTGAAATCTTAATTGCAATCTATGGAAAGCTGTCTTGTTTATCTTCATTTATTTTTATTGCTTTGAGTACCAAACAGAAAAAAACAAATACTACAGTGCAAATATATGATTTTCCTCAAAGACTCCTAGGAATTACAATTATGGAAATTATGGTCACAGCTAGTATTATCAGGTATTTCCAGCCTCCAACTCAAAGAATTACAGTTCTTAAGATTCTCTGAAAAGATGAATGACTTTAAAATGACTATTTAACCCTTTACGTTTGCAGGTGCAAATGCAAATATATTCTGCATAAAAATGGTTAAGCAACCCTTTAAGTCAGGGGTCTCCAACCTTTGCAACTTTAAGTCTGAAGGACTTCAGCTCCCAGACTTCTCCAGCCAGCTTTGCTTTGCTGGCTGGAGAATTCTGGGAGCTGAAGTCCTTCAGACTTAAAGTTGCAAAGGTTGGAGACCCCTGCTTTAAGTGATTATGACATGCAATCATACAGGTAGCTTTGTGAAAGAGAGGGAGAGAGAGAGAATAACGACATACATTTGAGTGATTATGCTGAACAGTGCTTCAAATGACACTCATCCAACTGTTCTAGCATTTTAGAAAATGAATCTTTAATTCATACTGGTTACCTTTCATTTCATTTACACTGAATATAATTGTTACATAATAAGGATTATGACCAACATTGCAATATTGGGAGCAGGGGTCTGGCAACAAGCAGCTGCTGTTAATGACAGTTTGTGACAAGCCAAGAATAATTACTCCAATCCTGATGGTATTCCATGCAACAGAGCAGCGAGGTCCTTATACAGTATTTCAAAAGCTGCAGGCTACATGTGCTTTGTTTATCACTCACTTATCCTGAACTGCAGGGTTTTTCAACATGCAGATGATTTAGGAAACAGGGCTTTTATTTTGTTTTGTTTCCTTTCATTTTCTTTGACGGCTTCAAAAGAAAAAAATATCTCTCTCCCCTTCAAGGGAACTAAAGCTAAACAACTAAACCACAGAAAACTGCTGCTTATCTGTGATAATTGAAGCCCATTTAATTCAGTTGACCTTTCTTGGCCTTAAAATAGCTTTTCCTTGTGAAAAAAGTATGCATGTAGCTCCGAGTTGATCTGGAAGCATAATTCTTTATGTAGAATTACCTTTGCAAGAACACCTTAAATTTTTTTTAAAAAATGGACTAATAGCAAGATTTAAAGACCACTTATGCTGAAGTCAATGCTGAAATGAACCTGGCTGACCCTCAACTGTATTATAAGGCACTGCGATAATAACCCCCTTTGAGGTTAAGCGATTCCCAATCCCTCACAAATTATAATTAATCTATATATTTTAGACAAAATATAAGAGGCAAAAACCCCGTGGATAGACATAATAATTGCCATTGAGGGAGCAAGAATTAAAATATTTTCTCCACATCTGAAGCTGATGTGTGTTTAAAGAGAAAGCAAAAAGATTGTTGTTTCAAAGTAGCTCGTTTGGGATGCCGATTCGTTTCCAGCCACAGGCTTCCAGGCTTTTAACAATGGTATCAAAAGGATGATCCTTCCATTAGTGTTCTCCAACTCTACCACAAACCATACTTCTTGAATCAGGCTCTGAAAATCCCTGCATTTCCTTTTGTAAATCTGGTGAGGAAGAGTAGTGTCATTTCTATCCCCCCCATCCCCCCCCCCCCAAATCTGTCTGTCCTAGTACATTGCTTTTACTTGTTCAGTCAATTTTGTAAGCAGTTTGTAATACGGCATGTAGCTCAGCTGTTCAGAGGGACAAATGTATCACAACATTCTACCAGACTACCAGATAAGCTGTTTGGCTGAATAGAATGAGATCCTTGGATTCTAGCCCACCTAATGCAATATAGAGTGTTTTCTTTAGAACTAGTACAGCAAGACAACATTCTTGGTTCTTTTAAATGGGGAAAAAACACCCGTGTGAAATTTAGGATTAAATTAACACAATATCGTGGCACATTTTCATAGCAATGGGAAGAGGAAAGGAAATTCATCCTGAATTATGTGGTGGTTCCCTTCACCACCACAAAACACAGAAGAAACACACACTGACGTACAGCTGTAAATGCAAGTTTAGAAATAAAGACTTTAAACTGAAAAATAATTTCTCACTCCATTGCAGGAATGAATGTTGATCTATCAAATCCTTCCTTGCTAGGAACAATAAGGGTAGGTTAAAATAATGTACAAGTTATGTAAAATATTGTTTTATTTAACAATAATTAGTGGGAAAACCACAATTGGTTAGGTTTGTACATCTTGTTTAAGCCTTGGTGGCTAGGTTTCCAAATTGCACTAAGTCAAAAAGCAAACAAATCACATTATGGCTCAACACAGCATTCATTTTGGGATTTTCTGTGATCACGAGGCAACCTAAGGACGGGCTACTACTTAAATAGGCAAACCTTTGGGAATGGCAGACAGCTTTGGTGTTTTAAGGACAAATATATTTATTAATAAAATGCATACAGTATGCCACCCATCTCCTTATGCAAAGCAACTCTGGGCTGGGGATGTTTTCACAAAACATTTATCATGGTGGCCAGGTTCAATTACTAAGTACAGATAGTCCTCAATTTATGACTAGAATGAAATCTACCCACATGACTGACTTGAATTTATGATCTCTTTATGCTGGTTGTTAAGTGAAACAATTGTTTGCTAAAACCAGAAGTAAATTCCATTTTTTGACAAAAAGATTGTAAAAGGCAGTCACCTGACCACAGGATGCTGCAAATAGCCATACATGTCCTGAGTGTCCAAAATGTGGTCACATGATATGGGGGGGGGGAGCTAGCTGTCAGAACTTGGAACAAGGTCATAAGTATCTCTGGGAGCTCTGTAGTAACTTCAATTGGTGGCTAAGCAACCAGTTGAGGACTACCTGATTCCATTTACAAGAGGTAAGCTGGTATAATTGTCCCTCTTCACCACATCCAGGATGTTTTTGTCACCCATCTTACTTTTGTGTTTTCTTCAACAGAGCACTGAGTTATAGCCACATCCATTTTAATTCCTACTGAGGGAATTTCTGAAAGCAACAATGATACCTGAAGCTAGCATGAGTTCTTTTGTCCCTAATTAAATTATTATCTTAAATCAGGATAAAACCCGACAAAGCAGAGAGCCCTATAGAGATAAGAGAGGTGCCTGAAGCACAGTACTGGTATATGTATTTAATTATTTACACATTTTTTATTGGAAAATCAGTCTTACCTTCTTAAACTAACACATAAAACATACATATTTATCTATTTGTCTTATTTAAGAGCCACCCACCTCCCACATACATGGACTCTGGGCAATATAATGTGAAAAGCATAAAAACAGTATGTAAAATGTAAAAGAAGCAGGGAAATTATTAAAAAGGGGTGGGGGTGGGGAAGGCTTTTGGGGTGGCCAACCAGCCCACAGCTGCATCCTCATCTGCAATTCCCAAGCATCCCTACGACCAATCCGCTCCCACAGAGAGGGTCTGCTTCGGGTGCCGTCAACTGGGCAGTGCCAGTTGGCGACACCCAGGGGAAGAGCCTTCTCTGTGATGGGCCCGACTCTCTGGAATGACCTACCTCCTGAACTCTGGGTCATCTCAGACCTCCGCCTGTTCCGCCAGCGTTTAAAAACGCATTTCTTGCATCAAGCCGGCCTAGCATGATTTTACTCGTCACTGCACTTCTTTTAGTTACCAAAGTTTTAATTATGGGTTTTAACTGGTTTTAGCGCAGGGTGGGTTTATTTAATTTAGTTTTAATTTTGTATATATTTTGTATTTATATTTTATTATCCCTGTGCGCCGCCCCGAGTCCCTTGTGGTGAGATGGGTGCGGGGTATAAATATAAACAATAAATAATAATAAAAGAGTGCGGAGCTTACAAAAGGCAGCCACCTCACCTCCAGGGGAAGAGTGTTCTGCAGGCCAAGGGACCAAGGGCAAAGAAGGCTTTCTTTCAGTTGGAATGCTTTGGCTGCCAGGTCTCCAGTATATCTTCCCTGGCTAACCAGATGAGATGGTAAGATATAATATGATGAAGGTGGTTCCATAGTTAATTGCCATGTAAAGAGTAAAGGTCATAACCAACACCTTGAACTGGGCCAGGAAGTAGACCAGCACCCAATACAGCTTGCACTGCATTGCCAACCATTCTTCTCTAACCTGTTCACTTCCTAAGACAATTCTTCTATTAGGGTTGGACTACTACTCAGCCTATCTGAAACACTGCTACATAAAATAATATTTTAACCATAATTTATAATTTATTATAAAATTATTGCATAATAAAAAAAATCTTTGATGATTTTATGTCTATGCCTATATTCAACTTTCTGCTTGCTTGTTTAAAATCTTTTCCCCCCCAAAAAAATAGATTGCAACTATATACATTTGAAAGACCATTATTTAACATCTGGTCTGCATAATAAAACAATACTGTGGCAGGAAATCGTTATACTGTTTGCTTGTCAAGATTGACAATCATTTAAATTTAATTTTGGGATATAAAGAACAGATACTGTAGCCAAATGTTGAACTTTTTTCACATTCTGTTTAAATACTGTATGAGTAACTTGTCGCAAGGAATCTTTGCAGCTTAGATCAAGCTTTAGATCAGAAGCCAAGATTTTTTTTTCCCAAAGTAAAAATTGAAGTGTAAAAAGGTCATTTGGCAAAACTACTGCAATATGTGAAACGCTGGGATGAAAATTGGCATGCAAATGAATCAGAAGGCTTAAAATGTGCAGACTCTTAAGGCAGGCATAATGCTTAATCATGGTATACAAACCGTTTTCAAATAAGGGTTTTAGATCATAGTTTGTGTATCAGATTATGATAAATGAATCTCTACCTTGCATATCTCTCCTCCCTACACAAATATTTCTAGCTCCCTTTGATTTGAGAAAAAAATATATAGCTTGTTGCAGGTAGTTCTCTCAACAGTTCATTTAGTGGCTGCTCAAAGTTAGAAAAGAACTGAAAAGCGTGACTTATGATGATTTTTCACACTTATAACCATTGTAGCATTCCCATGGTCATGCAATTTACATGTGGATGTTTGACAACTGACTCATATTTATGACAATTGCAATGTCCCAGGGCCAGGTGATCCCCTTTTGCAACCTTCTGACAAGCAAAGTCAATGGGGATTCACTTAACAACCATGTTACTAATTTAACAATTGTAGTGATTCACTTAACAACTGTGGCAAAAAAGTCATAAAGTAGGGCAAAACTCACTTAGCAAATTTCTCACTTAACATAAATTTAGGGCACAATTGTGATCGTGAGTTGAGGACTAACTGCATTTTATCTGATCTAAAATGTTACACTAATTTACAATTTTGGTTTATACAGATGGAGCTTCCCTCTGATAAATGTTCAGTAGTATCTCTTTTTTAAAATATTTCTGGGATAACTTTCTTTGAAGTATTCAATTTTTAAAAATATATTTCAATTGAAATGTATTGTAGCTAGAACGGAAAAGCAATGGCAGTCCTTAACTGAGAGCATGTGATGCTGCCTACATGGTAACTGAATTTGCCAAGAATACACCATATGTCGTTGGATGGTGACACCATCCTACGCACCACCTCGGACCTCCGCCTCTTCCGCCAGCGTCTCAAGACGTATTTATTCCAACAAACCGGCCTAGCATAACCCCCCCGTTTCTGACTTTTATCTGAACAAATTTTAATTCTCATGGTTTTAAAGGGTTTTTAGCACGGGATTTAATTTAATAGTTTTTTTTAAAATGTATTTTGTATTTTGTATGGTTTTATATTGCCTGTGCGCCGCCCTGGGTCCTTACAATGAGAAGGGCGGGGTATATATTTAATAAAATAAAAAATAAAATAAAATAAATATTCATATTTCTATTATAATAGGCATGGGGGGGGGGGAGATAGAATAGAATAGAATAGAATAATTTAATTTATAGACCGCTCCTCTCCCCGTAGGGACTCGGAGCGGTGCACAGGGAAAACTAAAACCACAATACAATAAATATACAAATATAATTAAGAACAAATTAAATCTGGGCCTGTGCTAAAATCCCCTTAACATGCTAAAATACCCAATTAAAACAGCTAGATCCTGTAGAGAGAGGCTACCCAAGGCACATTTTGTTTCTTTTTAGAGACTAAAGGAGGGACATGTAACTATGTTAACCTTATGACCTGTGGACTTCAACTCCTAGATTTCCTGGTTGGGAAAATTGTGGCTCAACTCTCTATGTGACATGTAATTTCTGTACTGATTTAACAGATGCATGAACTTAAGCAGGGGCTTTATGGTAAGCAGAAACCATTGGAATCTTGTTCATGTAAGAATCCACTTAAGGCATTACATGGATAACTTGAGTAGGCTACTGTTTGCTGAGTTACAACTATAGAACTGTTTGAAAGTCATTCAAAATAATTTCACCATCTCAGAAAAGTGGAGCAGCCAAAGATTTCTGCCATTTCTTGCTTTGTATCTTTCTCTTCTTCACATAAACCACAGGGCATTACAGAGTCCTTGACTTACAACAATTTGTTTAGTGACCTTTCAAAGTTACAATGGCAGTGAAGAAAGTGACTTACGACCATTTTTTGCACTTATGACCATTGTAGTATCCCCCCCTGGTCATGTGATCAAAATTCAGATGCTTGGACACTGACTCAGACTTATGACGGTTGCGGTGTCCCAAGGTCATGTGATCACCTTTTTTTTACCTTCTGACAAGCAAAGTCAATGAGGAAAGCCAGATTCACTTAACAATTGTGTTATTAACTTAACAACTGCAGCGATCACTTAACTACCGTGGCAAGAATAGTTGCATAATGGGCAAGATTTACTTAACGACTGTCTCACTTAGCAACATAAATTTTGGACTAAACTGTGGCCATAAGTCGAGAACTACCTCTATAAGAAATAAATGCTTCCCAGAATTGCCCATGTTGAACAGGGCAATTTCATTCTTTCATTGCCTGGACTGCTTTGCCAGTTCTTTCTACGATTCCTTTCCTAAAAGGCAAGCAACTAATAGCTTATTATCCCTACAACTCAACGGTTTTGTTTTCTGAAGAATATGGCTACCATGCAGTGGTGCAATTCAATTTTTTTTACTACCGATTCTGTGGGCGTGGCTTGATGGGCATGGCAGGGGAAGGATACTGCAAAATGTCCATTCCCTCCCTACTATGGGGCCAGCCAGAGGTGGTATTGGCCGTTTCTCCAAACGACTCAAAATTTCCTCTACTGGTTCTCCAGAATCTGTCAGAACCTGCTGAATTTCACACCTGCTGCCATGGCTCTAGCACAGTGCCCCCCCCCCCCTCAACCTTTTGCGCACCAGGGACTGGTTCCGTGGAGAGAGGTTTTTCCATGGACTGGAGGGGGTGTGGTTTTGCATGCTGCCTGTACCTCGCAGATGGGGCTTCACTTGTTTGCATGGCCCAATTGCTGGTATGCCCAGTGCTGGTCCACAGGCCAGGGGTTGGGGACTTCTTACCTTTACTCTGAATCAATGCATTTACTATCTATTAGCAACTGTTCTGTCACAGCAACATTGTACTACATTGCAGATATTGGTTACATTTGAAAATCTAAGCCTGGATCAGATATGTTTGATTCTTGGACTGGAGTTACAAGGAAGTCTTAGAGATATTGACTGGAATGAGAAATCAAACATCTTAGAACAATGCAATGGCCAAACACTTCCATATTGTTGCCAAGAAAGTCCACATCTACATAGGGAACTGAAATCAAGTTAGCAAGTTCTTAAAAGTGGCTTCCTAAAGATACTGCACCAAACTAAAATGGCCCCTGTTCTGGAAATGGTGGGATGTGTGTTAACGTCAATTCTTTAGTAAAATCAGTTTGCCTCGCATCAAAATGCAATGTGCTCACACCTGAAAACCTGAATTCCTAAGACAATAAAGAAGACCCAGATTTTGATTTGCAAGTCAGTTGACCTGACTGATTGAAGACAAATTGCAGGTGTAAATACAATATAATACAATAGCAGAGTTGGAAGGGACCTTGGAGGTCATCTAGTCCAACTCCCTGCCCAGGCAGGAAGCCCTATACCATTTCAGACAAATGGCTATCCAAGATCTTCTTAAAGACTTGCAGTGTTGGGGCATTCACAACTTCTGGAGGCAACTTCTGTTCCACTGATTAATTGACCTAACTGTCAGGAAATTTCTCCTCAGTTCTAAGTTGCTTCTCTCCTTGATTATTTTCCACCCATTGCTTATTGTTCTGCCCTCAGGTGCTTTGGCGAATAGTTTGACTCCCTCTTCTTTATGGCAACCCCTGAGATATTGGAAGATATAGTCCTTCTTTTTATTTAACTAGACATACCCAGTTAAATAAAGTCTCCAGTCCCCTAATCATCTTTGTTGCTCTTCTCTGAACTCTTTCTAGAGTCTCCACATCTTTTCTACATCGTGGTGACCAAAACTGAATGCAGTATTCCAAGTGTGGCCTTACCAAGCCATTATAAAGTGGTATTAACACTTCACGTGATCTTGATTCTATCCCTCTGTTTATGCAGCCTAGAACTGTGTTGGCTTTTTTGGCAGCTGCTGCACACTGCTGCTTCATATTTAAATGGTTGTCCACTAGGACTCCAAGATCCCTTTCACAGTTACTGCTATTGAGCAAGGTACCACCTATACTGTATCTTTGCATTTCATTTTTGTTGCCTAAATGTAGAACCTTACTCTTTTCGCCATTGAATTTCATTTTATTAGATAGTGCCCAATGTTCAAGTTTGTCAAGATCCTTCTGTATCTTAAGCCTATCTTCTGGAGTGTTGGCTATTCCTGCCAGCTTGGTGTCGTCTGCAAATTTGATGAGTTCCCCATTTATTCCCTTGTCCAAATCATTGATGAAGATGTTGAAGAGTACTAGACCTAAAACAGAGCCTTGGGGTACTCCACTGCATACTTCCCTCCATGTAGATGCAGTTCCATTGAGGACTACACGTTGAGTGCGGTTGGTCAGCCAGTTACGAATCCATCTGGTGGTAATGCTACTGCTACTTTATTTAGCAGTAGGTTATGGTCTACAGTAGTAGGTTATGGTCTGCTTTCTTCCATCTAGGAGTGGCTGATCACAAGTTCACTTTGCAATGAAAGCAACACATAGTTGTTCTAATTTCATGATACAACACTGCCAAATAATATATGCATAGTAGAAAATTTGAAATTGTATGCTTAGAAGATCAGATCTAACATTATCTATAGTTGCTTTTAATTGTTCAAAGAACCAGGCACTAACAAGAAGGACTCTTCAGGAACACTTCTCTTTGGAATGCTCCTTTCTTCAAATTACTTACTTACTCACTTACTAGTAATTCTTTAGGGTAGATATGCTAAGTTATAATGAATTGCTGATCTTTACTTAATGTGTTTATGAACTCTGATGTTATGCAAATCCAGAGTCTGTAATTTATTTAACAAATCAAAAGTGAACCGTGATACATAAATTGAGAAAACTTTGAGGAAAAGAGTAGAAAGAGGGGTGGGTGGGAAAGTAGAATTATAAAAAGAGAAGAACATGACAAAAGAAAGTGGAAAAAAGAACGCAACTACCATTTGCATGGGGATAGATGTTTACTGTGCTTTTCTGAAACCCCATTGCCAACCATATGTTTCAGTATTTATGTTGCCAAGGACTGACTCTGGATTTCTGAACCTATTCTTTCCCAATTATTTAGCCATATACCTATGCAATTAGATAAACAGTCAGACCAAATACTCAAAACCACAAATCAATATGTTTACATAATATAGGAATAAATACCTTAAAATACAGAATAGGTTGTTTTAAAATAATCACTGGTTATCTAGATGCTGATAGTGCACCAACTGCTATTAGTAGTAGTGGTAGTACTAATGATAATTGCTGCAAGGTGAACTCTACCTCTAGTCTTGGATACCTGGCACTTCCTGACTAACTGCCAATCCAGAAAACCCAAAAGTGCCTTTCTGGTGCATCACAATTACTCTTCTTAGGGAAACCTTCACCATTTGTTTAACTTTTAGAGACTGTCCGTGAGCAAAACAGGAAATTATTCTATAATAGTTCTTTGAAGGACTTTGGCAATAAGGCAGAGCAGAATTTAAACTTCAGATGTTGGAAATAATCTGTCCACTGTCTCAAAAACTACAGGATTATTCCACTCCAAATTAATATGAATCGTTTTATCTTTCAGATCAGCATTTCTTAGCCTTAGCAACTTTAAGATATGTGGAGTTCAACTTGCAGAATTCCAGCTGGATGGGGAATTCTGAGAGTTGAAACCCAACACATTGTGAAGTTGAGAAATACTCTAGATGTCTCGATATTTCTCACTGAGAAATCCTCTTTGGATAGGACCATTTAAACAGGGTCCATGCCACTTAGTGATAGTAGCTCCAGTATTAATGTTTGCTATTATTAAGCAAATCCTATGCTGCGGTTAAGCCATCACCTAGATGATGCCAGCTTCCCCACTGACCTTCTTTGCCAAAAGCTGTCAGTAAAGGTTGCAAATGGTGGTCCCATGACCCTTGGACACTGCAAGGGTTATTAATGAGCATTCATAAGTACCACTTCTTCAAACCATCATAAACCGTACATTTTGCCAGTCCAAGGAGTTAGAGCCTCGCCAGACCTTGGTCTGAACTTGCAAAATATTATTTAACTGTATGCTACAGATGAACATTCAAATTTTCAAAGGCATTGAACTTTCCCAATTTCCACCAAGTTACTAACCTACCCGGACCCAGCAGAGGACTGAGAGACAGCAGATATGGGACTGAACGCCTGCATTGTCCTCTTTGCTGTTTTAAAGCGAGGATGGCTTTGAGCCCATTAAAGGTTCTCCTGACATGTAGTGAATATCCAGCGGAGTTAATTTCCCTTCCATTAAATTAATGCTTTGTGACTGAACAGGTCCGTACCTGGAGAATAGACCAACCTTTTGTGAGCATGCCATATGTGCCCCTTGACAAAGAAGGTAATCTAAGGTCACCTTTGAGATAGGCCAGATTAGGAAACAGATCCACTAGAATTAGGGAACTCTATTTCATTGATATATCTATAAAGCATATCCTCAAAGAGAATCAACACATTTTAGTCATTTTAAGTTTTAAGTTTCTTTTTTGGCCCTTTCTTCCCTTGCTGGACTTAATTCACACTTCACTAACTGCTATCTGCCTTCTCTAAGATCCAGGTAATAATTTTTGTCCCAGCATTTTAGCTAGATAACTTTGGCTCTCAGCAAAATATCTGATTACAGTCATGCTTTGAGGAAAATAACAGATGTTTAAAATATGTTTATAGGATGTAGTCCTCATTGATGAAATTGGTGGTTTTTATTAGCAAGATTTCAGAGACTGATTAAAATAGGCATTTAACACAGCTTTTTAAAACCCACAGCTAAAAAGTAAATTAACCCCTCCCCCCAAAACAATCAAGTTCTCTCAGCCACATATGCTCCAGAGGCATCCTATCATATAAAATACATATAAATTCCTATCATATAAAATACACCAAGTAAGGCTCTTGAGGAGGGGTGGGGGTGGGGAATAAGGATGTTGATCCTGAGAGAAAAAAATTGTCAATACTTATTTTAAGCTTCTGACTTTCCTCACTGCTTATTAAAATAATTATCTCTGAACAACTAGTTTAGAATATTTTAGTAATATATAAGAGACATGTGTTTTTGTAACCCCCCAAAAAAGTTATGGGCTAGATACTTTTTTAAACTGATAAGCCTGAGATGTCTCTGTTCATGAGGAGTTGCACTGATACTTATACCTTTACAACTTCCATCTATAAACAACAGCATTTGGCTGATAAATTGTTCACTTGATATTTTGCTAATATACCCCATTTATAATTTCTAAAACCTCGGACAAATTTGTCCCCTTACAACATGTTTCTTGTCAAAACAAATCATATAAACCATGAAACACCCTGTGAGGTTCTTCTCCCCAAATTTTTATTCCTCCAATAAAAGCTTAGAACACTTTCCTGAGAAAGAATTTATGGCGCCAACTTGCCACCAGAAGAGGTTGGCTTGAGTCTGGGATTTATCGTAGCAGTAGTACAGCAGACATGACAAACTCATATTTCTGAGAGAGGGAGAGCGGAAAGAGAAGTGTCTGCATACAGTATTGTTGATGAGATTTAAAAAAAAAAACAGAGTTAAGGCATTGTTAACCTTGATTCTTGGTTCCAGAATTCTAGGAACACCTGGCACAGATTTTAGGTAGTGATTGTGTGTGCTTCTGTGTGTGTGTGTGTGTGTGTGTGTCTGAGAATGTGCAAGCTTAATTCCATCACTTTTTTTTTAAAGCAAAGCAGTCATGATGTCATCTTCTGGAAGGCCAGAGTAACTGACCGATTGCCCTTGTTCTTGCAAGTGAATGAAGAGATCAAAATGCTTTCCATTATTTTATTTAGATTCAAGTCAGAACAGCAGACAGAATATCAGACCATCAGGAAAATGGATGAGATGCTTTTTCCTTTTTCTCTGACAGGAAGAATTTGGAATCGGTCATTTAAACAGTGACAGTTCTTTGTAAGATAATTTGGCAACTGCAGCTGAAACTAAAGCTTTTCACTTTAGCTGTTCAAAACTCTTTTCTTAAAGTTCAGAGAGTGTTAATAGCTGGAACTGACATAGCAAACTCAGCAATTGTGCTGAGTGTAATAAACTGATTATCACAGACCTTTTTTGGAGAGGGGATTAGATTGTAAATATTCTGTCAGATGAGTAGCTGCACTTATCCAGAATTACTTCAGCGACTGAAGTATACAGAATACAAACTGGCCAAGATAGAAACAAATAAATTACAGCACTCACTGACTGTAGGAAATAAAATGCTGAATATAAATTTATCCTTGGCTCTGACATTGTATTAGTTTGCTTACTTGCTTGCTCGCGTCTCACAATTATATTGTGAGAATTTAAAGTTAAATCTGTTTTATAGCGTTATAAAACAAGATTAGGAGAACAATGAGAGTAAGACACTAAATAACACCAGACCACAAATTCAGTTAAAAGCCTAGCCAAACAGGCACATTCTTAATGTATCGTGAATGACTTTCAACATGAGTCATAAGTGAAAAAAATTCTATAATCTGGGCATTCATATGTATCTGAAGATGTATTTACAGATATGAAATTGTTCTGATTTCTCCCATAATTACTTGGATGAAAGTGGAAGCAAAATCTTTTTTGCCATTTTATTTTTCCAGTCAAATCATTAATATTCTTTGACCTATTAAAAAAATACAAGACAGTCTCTCCACCTTCTGTACTGGGCTCTTGTGTTTGTCATGTAATCAAAACTTTGAAGGAAAGAGGCTGGACCAAATATTCCCTTTAAAAGGAAAGGTTGGCGATTTTTTTATCAGGGAAGGTAGAGTAAACTTAAAACTGTTAGTATCTTTGTCCTCATCTTCCCTATCTGCCCATCTCTTACCTTTTAATGATAAATACAAAAAGAACAAGACAAAGCAACCCATGGAAGACCAAATCAGTACCAAATCAGCAAATGGAATTTGTAACCTGAAATAAAGTAATATTTTAGATGAGATTTTAGTAAGCTAGAGAAGTTTGCTTCTAAAACCATCTCTTCCCCAGTTCTGAAACTAACTCCATCCTTATTTTGTCCATCATGAATAAAAAGAAGGGAAAAAGAGAAACTGAAACTAAGAAATGCAGCTGAATTGTATTGGATCTAATCAGAAAAGGAAATAGCTGGTGTTAAGAGTTTAATTGTATTAGCTTACAAAATTGAAATCTTAGTATAGTTTCCATTTTAGGAATTTGATAGTATATTCCTAACAACCACTAAGAACAGCAAAATGACTTGATGGATCACACTGAGGGTGATTCATATTCTCAGCATTGTATGACTGTAAGACTTATTTGCTTTGTGATCTGCACTGGTTGCCACTATACTTGTAGCTGTAATTCAAGATGCTGGTTATGACCTATGAAGCCCTACATGGCACAAGGCCTGATTACTTGCACCTCTCTCTCTCTATCTGCCTGACCAAGTTTACCTGGCAAGGTTGAAACGTTCTGGGTCCCTTCAATTAAACAATGTGTCTATCTGGACTTAGGAAGTACATCTTCTCTCTCACAGTGCTCACCCTTTGGAATGAGGCTCTTCCAGAAATTGAGATGGCTGTTAAAGACTGGGTATTCTGGTGCCCCCTTTGTTGGATGTCAGCTGTTGGTACAGTGCTTTGGGGTTTATATTGGATGTGCCATTTTTGCTCTTCCTTTTTTTGGGGTGGCATCAAATAGAATGAATGAGTCAATAAATAAATCCAACCTTGGAAGATCAAAGCAAGATATATTAGCTAGATCCTTTAGTGCTATGATGACAAACATATGGCATGCATGCCATAGGTGGCATGTGGAGCCATATTTGCTGGCAAGCCAGCCATCAGCTCCGGTGCGCATGTGTGTGCCAGCCTGCTGGTTTCAGTTTTCCAGAGGGCTGGGGGAGGCAGTTTTCACCCTCCCTAGGCTTTAGGAAAGCTTTTGGAGGCTGGGGAGGGTGAAAAACAGGCCCAACGGGCCAACTGCAAGTTCAGAAACGATTTGTTTCCAGCTTCCGGAGGGCCTCCTGGGGCCAGGGGGGAGGTTGTTTTCACCCTCCCCAGGATTCAGGAAAGCCTCTGGACCCTGGGGAGGGGTCATATATGCATGCACGGGAGGGGGGGCACACACATGCACAAGTGGGCAGGGAAGATTGAATTAGTGTGGGAACATCTGCATGCATGTGCCAATTGTGGAACACCATAAGAAAAAGGTTCACCATCACTGCTATAGTGATATCAGTGATAATTTAAAGGAACCTATCACTTATTAAGTGCAAAGTTTACATTATTTTGGAAGTGCAAATAATAGTCTATAACTTCAATATGAATATCTCTAGTGAAATAGCTGATGTACTCAGGGATACCATTTTGTAAACCAAGAAATGTATTTGTCCCTCAAGAGGTCCCACTTACAAACCAGGAGTTTCTTGGTCCTCCATTTCTTCCTACAATCTATACTCTACTTATCTCTTCTGAGGTTAAAAACTGAATAGAAGTAATAGCTGCATAGACTGTCCTCCATAGATTAGTTCTGACCTAATCTATCAAACAGGGTTGTCATTATGAGGAACAATTCTTATTCCCATCTCAGCTATAAATACATTCCAATTAAAAATACAAGCACTAATATTACTAATTTTTTATTTGCCACTAATCTGATTTTTTAAAATTTGTTCCAGATTGTTGAAATGATTCCATCTGAACCGGAATTTTGATTTAGAAAACTGGTTCAATTCAATTCTGAATGCAAATTTTGAGCCAAGAACTGTGCTACAAAAACTCAGAGGTTAATTGTGTTTTGATTCACGTATAAATCCAGGGATTGCAAATTCAGTCAATTTGCTTAAAATGTAGATCAAACAAAACTCTCTAGCCCAAAGGCCTTCCAGAACTTGAAACCTGTAGTGCATTGGTGTTACATGAAAAGATTAGGATTCCAGATGAGGCAAGTTTCAAACAGAAATCTGTAACACATTCCAACTCCAGCTGTTTCATTCAGTTTGTGCCGCAACTGAATACAGCTTGAGATATAAAATATATAGTTACTGATTACCTATATTAGGATAAGAACCAGGGGTGAGTTTCTGCCAGTTTGGCGAACCGGTTGTAGCAGCGGCAGGAGGCTGGTAGTAAAATAAATTGAAACTCACCACTGATAAGAACATATTCCATATTAGTACTCAATCACTGGAAAATCTCCTGTTTTCTTTGCATCTGAATTTATTAACATACAAGGCGGTCTGCTTGATACAAAGTTGTGCTTTATTATGATGGCTGCGTTTTCCCACTCATCAATTCTCTTTGGACTCAATAGAAAACCACCCGCTTATTATACTAGAGGTCTTAGGTTTGATCACTGGTATATGTAGTGAAATGATCATAATTTCATAATGAGTATGGAAGTCTGGAGTAGCACAGCTTCTGACTAAAGTGGATTAGACAAACCAAGCTCCCTATCATCCTATATAAGGTTTGGTCATTTGTAAGCAAAGGCTTAATGTATACAGCACATGGATTCAGGCAGATGGCCAAAGTAACCTATTTTAATATGATGTGTGAACTTCAAAACTCCTGATTCCCAGAATGGTCTTTGTTCATGCTAGCTGGGGATAATGGGAGATGAAGGACATTTGTAGGGCTGAAGAAAGGAGAACACTATCCTTAAGTTATACTTAATTATTGGTCAAGAGACTGGATTAGTTCATCACCTCTGCCCTAATTTTATTTATTTATCCAGTTTATATGGCCATTTATTCCAACATGGTACACTAGGCAGTGAACAGAAATAATAACTAGCTAGCTAGCTAACTAGCTAACTAACTAACTAACTAACTAACTAACTAACTAACTAACTAACTAACTAACTAACTAACTAACTCCAATCATTATTGAAGTTAAAATACAGGCAGCCAAGAAACAACCCAAATAATGAACACAACCAAGAAGTGGGTCCCTGCACTCGGGCACAGAACCTGGTCTTTAGGGCAGCTAGAAAACTCTTTTGGTGTTGTTCTCTCTCTCTCTCTCTCTCTCTCTCTCTCTCTCTCTCTCTCTCTCTCTCTCTCTCTCTCTCTCTCTCTCTCTCTCTCTCTCTCTCTCTCTCTCTCTCTCTCTCTCACACACACACACACACACACACACACACACACTCTTTGCAGGATGCGGGTTCAGTTGGCAAAATACTACTGGAAAAAACTTATTCCCATCTGAAGGGAATAAGATCTGAAGAAGTTTAGCCATCACTGAAGAAGTTTAAGCTTCTGGAAGTTTTCAGGTTTTCACCTTGACTCTAGTCTACAGTTCTAGAACTCAGCAACTTCAGCATTTGAAACAGCATAATTTAGCAATGGAAATACAGAAGGCAATAGAAACCTCTTGCATCCAAAATAGCTTCCTGTAATATCTCCTCTGTTGCTTTTTTATCACTTTTGTTTGTACCAACGTCAGATTGTGCCCTTTGCTGGCCAATGTTATTGACATTTTGGTACTGTGAAAAGAACTGTTTAATTGCCTGGACATTTCAGCATATAATCTAAGTTAGCCTTTAGGGCAGTTTAGTTCTTTCGGCTGAATTTTATAGGATTTTTTTTAATTATTACTTTTCTTGTTTATTTGTGCAGAAGGTATTTCATTGGATAGCTGGCAAAGCAGCTCTCTGAGCAATTTCCAGAGATCTAATTTATGGTTAGGGGCACAGAAGGTACTTATTGGAGTAAGAAAGGAACATATGATCTCAAAGGAAGATCTATAACAGATGTTTGGATTGTCTCTCACAAATATGGATATCTTACATCCATCAGGCTATGTGTGCAGAACCCATAGCCCATTATTAGACGTATGTACTGTTTTTATTTTGTACAACTCAAGACTGTGTAATGATGGTACTCCCTTCTTCCTATTTTTCCCCACAATGACAATTTCGTGAGATTGCTTGGGCTGAGAGAGAATGACTGGCCCAACTAATTACTAGAATTTACCGTCTCCTGGTTTTTGTCCTGTACCTTAACCGTTGCACCACGCTGTGTCTCATTTTGCAACCATCAAGCTACACAGAAATCACACTATGACAGAATGGCAGTAAACCATCCAAAAGTGACCCTACAACCATTTTGAGCAAATAACCAAAACAGTGTATAAACCTTTATTTTTGGCTATGTGGGAAAAAAACCCCACCTCTCTCCACAACCTGAGGTGTCATCACTTCCATGCCTACAGTGCTGTTTTTGAATATCTGATTAAAGTGATGCTCACTTTGATCTACAGCTTACGATCATAATCGTCATGTGGAAAAGAAAAGAAAAAACACTGCTAAGGAGATGTAGCCATTAGCAGGGAAGGGGCACTCTGCTTGGTGCCAGAAATGACTACAAATGAAAATAGCTTCCTTTCAAAAATATATACTGCCATGATTGTTAAGATAAGTCAGCCACAACTATTGTGGAACCAGAGCAACAAGAGAAAAGAAAGGGATTCTGCCAAAGAGGCAAGCAGGCATCACAGTAACACTTAAGATACAGAGGGAATTTACTGTGACACATCATGTACTTAACATATTTCAAAACTAGATAAAGAGGAATTGCATGCATATAGGCAAAGAAAGAAAGAAAGAAATATATTCATGTACTATATCAAGTTTTCCACAATGTAAAGTAATTTATAATGATGTGAATATCCGCCAAGAACACTTTTTGATGGTACTGCATTTTACTTGTCATAATCCTGAAGCAAACTCATTCTGAAATGTATGGGGTGTAGTATGGGAAGCCTTCTTCACACAAACTTGCACAAATTCTTCTGGGTCCATTCCAATACTTGAAATTAAGCAGGGACTAAGACTTGGAAAATAACTTATTTAGTCATTCTGCTTCACTTTTGAACCTCCGTCCCAGAGAAATTTGCCTGGAACCCACCTTGCCTGTTTGGCAACAAAGGCCTGCTATTTGTCCAAAAATTAAAATGCTCTCTGTTTTAGAATTATTTTACAGCTCTGATCAATTTTTATTGACTTCTATGCTGAACCTCTTCTGCTTTGCATCTTTTATATGCATTTCACACAAAAATACATGTTTTCTAGCTCACATTGTATGGGGTATTTTTCTACAGCACAAATTAAAAACTACAATGGGTATTTTTCTCATATAGGTTAGAACTCAAAGATATACATACTCTGAATGGTATCTTCTTTATTTTTGTGGGAGAATTTATTAGGCTTCAGCTTGCCTCCCTATTGTATTCTATTGCCTTTTATTAGTAATTTAAGATGCTGAAAGCCAAAGCAGGACTACTGGAGAATGGAACATCACAATCGTTTCATTCACCTCATATTTTGCCGAAGTGGATGAGAATCCCGAATAGGAAAGAGAGTCAGAGAGTGAGTGTCCTTCCTGGCTACGATGTGAATAGTGGGATACAGTTAGGCAGAAACAGAAAAATGGGTTGAAGCAGACATTTTGGACACAGAAAATTATGGACAAATGTGTGGCTGAGTAGAACGTTTTTAATGTAATCAATTTGACCTATCAAAAGTATTCTTACGCTGGGGTCGTCCCCCCTCTAGGCACTTCTAAAATCACAAAATGCTGTAGGAGCCATTGCAGTAAGATCAAAACACCTATTTAAAAAACCCTTTTTCAAACTTGTCACCTTTTAAGTTTGTTTAGCACAGTACTACAAATAAAGAGCTTTGTCTGTAAGTCCTTGGCTCCTATATTACTATTTCTTCTGTAGGCATAAAATCTGACTCAAGTCATAAGACCAGAGCATGTTCTGAACCACAGAAATGTTGTGGAAGTGGAGGCAAGGAATAATAAAGAAGTGTCTCAGATATTAACAATGCAGAACGTGTCAAGTGCTAATAGGAAATAAGAAGCCAAGTGGTCCCAATAAAAGTTCCAAGTCAGTTTGGCTCTAAATCATCCTAATGTTCTTAGTTCTATATCTTACAACAGAGATGCTTTTATTTTTCCCTTATATGCCTGCAGTCTTTGATGCATCTCCTCTGTTCTCTATTTTAGCATTTTGCCTGATTCCTACATGGACTAGCTAGTTATGAGCTGCCTTAATTTGTGATAGTTGCCAGACCCAGGCACATGCTCTCCTAAATGGCTAGCTTGTTGGCTACTCTACACCACTAGATCTGTCTTGCAAAAATCCAGATTATCATTGGGAGGCAGCAAAGATAGAGAAAAATCTAATACTTTATTAATAGCAGCTGTCCAGATTTTTAGAGTTCAAATCTGGTAGCTTAATTCTTTAATTAAATTGCAACACTAACAGGTTGTGAAAGCCTTGCCATATATATTAAATTAAATGCATAAAAAGAGAACAGAGTAATTGAAAAGGAAATGCACTCCTAAATCTGTTACTAGTAGACGATACTAAATATAAGAAGTTAATGTGTCAGTTGACCTGCTCTAAAAATGATGGCAATTTAATTCTGTGCCTTCTACTTAACAAGAACTCTTGGCTCTACAGTGAGTAATTCCAGAATTCGGGGAGATGTAATGCAGGCATTGAATTGACCTTTAGAGTTAAATTAGGCAACATAACAACTCTACTGGCTGCACTACATTTTTTGAGAGAGGTGTTGCTATATTCTCCAAATGAATGTACTTCATCTTACCTTTACCCCATTTTATTCAGTCTGTTGTACAGTGAGGGCCTATTATTCTCAGTGAAGAGTTTAATTTAGGCAATATAAAAAGACATTGGGTGATGCAATAAAAGTGCACTGAACAGCACATTCTGCAAACCAATGTCAGAACATGGCATTTTAAAATTCAAGTGGAGTAAACAACTACCCTTCAATCCTTTTTAAAGGTATTTCATTCAATTCTCCTCCATCCTTATCCATTCTGAAGCCATCAAATAACTTTAGTCTTCTCTGAGCTATTTGGAAAAAGAGTTGTTTACAATACAATACAATAGCAGAGTTGGAAGGGACCTTGTAGGTCTTCTAGTCCAACCCCCTGCATGGGCAGGAACCTTATACCATTTCAGACAAATGGCTGTCTAACATCTTTTTAAAGACTTCCAGGGTTGGGGCATTCACAACTGCTGGAGGCAAGATGTTCCAGAGGTTAATTGTTCTTACTGTCAGGAAATTTCTCCTCAATTCTAAGTTGCTTCTCTCCTTGGTCAGTTTCCACCCATTGCTTCTTGTCCTGCCCCCAGGTGCCTTGGAGAAAAGTTTGACTCCCTCTTCTTTGTGGCACCCTCTGAGATATCGGAACACTGCTATCATGTCTCCCCTGGTCCTTCTCTTCATCAAACTAGACATACCCAGCTCCTGCAGCCGTTCTTCATATGTCTTAGTCTCCAGTCCTCTAATCATCTTGGTTGCTCTTCTCTGCACTCTTTCCAGAGTCTCCACGTCTTTTCTACATTGTGGCGACCAAAATTGTATGCAGTATTCCAAGTGTGGCCTTACCAAGGCACTATACAGTGGCATTAACACTTCACGCGATCTAGATTCTATCCCTCTGTTTATGCAGCCTAGAACTGTGTTGGCTTTTTTGGCAGCTGCTGCACACTGCTGGCTCATATTTAAATGGTTGTCCACTAGGATTCCAAGATCCCTCTCACAGTTGCTACTATTGAGCAAGGTACCACCTATACTGTACTTGTGCATTTGGTTTTTCTTGCCTATATGTAGGATCTTACTTTTTTCACAATTGAATTTCATTTTATTAGACAGTGCCCAATGTTCAAGTTTGTCTAGATCCTTCTGTATCTTAAGCCTATCTTCTGGAGTGTTGGCTATTCCTGCCAGCTTGGTGTCGTCTGCGAATTTGATGAGTTCCCCATTTATCCCCTCATCCAAATCGTTGATGAAGATGTTAAAGAGTACTGGGCCTAAAACAGAGCCTTGGGGGAGCCTTGGTTTCCTTGGTTTTCCTTTATTTATGTATTTATTAAATATATAGGCTGGCCAGCTCCTCTTCTTTCCCAAGAATCTTAATATTTGCCTCTTATTTACCAATTTAAGCCTCTTGGTTGCATAATAACACTGAACCTGAGTTCTGCTGGCACATACAGCATATTCTGGTACTTAATATGTTATAAGTGTTCTGAAGGATATAGCTCTGTGATGGCAAACCTTTGGCACATGTGCCAGAGCCCTCTCTGTGGGCACGCCCACCGTTGCCAACAGTCCATCTGGTTTCCAGTGCATGTATGTGCACTGGCCAGCTAGTCTTCGGGTTTCCAGTGCTCTGGTGTGCATGTGTGCATGCGCACACATGTTCCAGTTTGGGCACTCATTGCCCAAAAGTGTCACAATCACTGGTATAGCTTGTTAAACTGAGTTGCAAAAATCAAGATGACCACTAGATGACAACAAAGACATTTGGTTACATCTCTCTGTTGCTCCTTAGTTGTCCAGGAGGATCCATATATATATGGAGGATCAAGGCCAGAGTGTCTTGTGTATGTGATTTAAGCAATAACTCAAAATTCTATATTTTTATTTATTAACAATATTGTATTTATATTCTCCAATATTTCTATACAAATAAAACTAATACATGGAAGCTAAAGGCACAAAAAGCACTACAATCAGTAGGATTAAAACTAACCCTATGAAACTCATTTTGTCTAACATCAAAAGGAGAATCTACAATAACAAGGCAAATGAATCTCTCAGAATCTTCTCAGGTCTTACAAATAGCAAAGGATATAAGAAATAGTGTTTCAAACGCTATGCACTCCATTCAAATAATGCCTTTGTCTAGAACTTTAAAAACAGTTTTGATGGAGAGTACATAGAAGGAACTTAGCTATGGGCTATAATAGGAACATTTCATCTGCTGAATTTTGCCATTTCAACCATCATAAAGAGAAAGGGAGGAGATATGACATTTCATTTTCATGGTTACTTTATGCCAAATAACCTTTCCTTAATTTAGTGAGAAGGGCTTGTTCCTAACCATGCTTACCTGGAAGGAAATGATCCTTATTTTATTTGTAAAGACAGCATCCTGACATATGGTTCAAAAGGTACACAGCTCGAAAAAGAAATGCTAAAAGGACAATGTAAACACTGAAAAATTCTAAAGGCATTAACAAAAATAAATGTTTATAAGCCAGCAGGAAAGTGTATATCAGATATAGAATGTATCATTAAAACCTCATCTTTATCCATTCTTATTTATCCCACAAAAAATGTTCAAAGAAAAAAAATGGTGTAGCTGCTTAAATTTAAACAATAAAAATAATTTATTTAGGGGTTCCAAAAATCTCTGCAAGTTAAAATCCTGCAGAAAGACAGGAAAGCTTGGTGCGACATATGTAAAAAGGGGACAGGACTTGACTGCAAAGTCATGGCTGCCATTTTGAGGTTTTTTTAAAACACCCTCCCTGATAGGGGAATATGTGGAGTGAAGACCACCTGAGTGAAAGAAAGACTATATGAGGCATCTTGTTTTATTGCTTCCTTGTTCTTTAGTTCCTTTTTCCAAAGGAAAAACAGAAAACAGAATAACAGAGTCAGAAGGGACCTCGGAGGTCTTCTAGTCCAACTCCTCCGTCCAGCCAGGAAACTCTACACCACTTCAGACAAATGGTTATCCACTATCTTCTTTAAAACTTCCAGTGTTGGGGCATTCACAACTTCTGGAGGCAAGATGTTCCACTGATTAATTGTTCTAACTGTCAGGGAATTTCTCCTTAGTTTTAGGATGCTTCTCTCCTTGATTAGTTTCCACCCATTTCTTCTTGACCTGCCCTCAGGGGCTTTGGATAATAGCTTGACTCCCTCTTCTTTGTGGCAACCCCTGAGATATTGGAACACTTCTATCATGTCTTCCCTAGTCCTTCTTTTCATTAAAATAGACATACCCAGTTCCTGAAGCTGTTTTTCATATGTTTTAGCCTCCAGCCCCCTAATCATCTTTGTTGCTCTTCTCTGTACTCTTTCTAGAGTCTCCACATTTTTTTTACATTGTGGCAACCAAAATTGGATGCAGAATTCCAAGTATGGCCTTACCTCGCTCAATACCACTTATAAAATGGTATTAACACTTCACGTGATCTTGATTTTATCCCTCTGTTAATCAGCCTAGTGCTGTGTGGCACTAGGCAGCACTTTGGCAGCTGCTGCACACTGCTGGCTCATATTTAAATGGTTGTCCACTAGGACTCCAAGATCCCTTTCACAGTTACTACTATTGAGTGAGGTACCACCTATACTGTACCTGTGCATTTTGTTTTTCTTACCCACATATAGAACCTGACTTTTTTCATCATTGCATTTTGTCAGATAGCACCCAATGTTCAAGTCTGTCAAGATCCTTCTGTATTTTAAGCTATATATTAGGGAGAGGGAGAGAATGAAAGAGAGGATAATTTCATAGATTGTAAGAGGAAATCCTATATTCAGTGCATGCAGATGTGGCCCTTACTGTACAAAAGACCTCCAAATGATCTGCCAATTGTACATTTATAAATTATATTAGCCTCTACTACTAAATAGGATGAGTCAATCCAGTTATATTCTCAGAATAGAATTTCATGGCAAAAGTCCAGGGATAGGCCAATTTTATGTTCCCCTCCATGTTATTTTTGTATGTTTTATCCATAAATCCATTCTGTTCTGATCCCTATGTTAATTTGTATTTTAATACTCTCAAGACATGTACTTAAAAATATTGGTCTCCCTCAGAATAGCTACCTCATTGTACAATTTGAGATTGGTGCTGAGAAGCATTGAGGTTTACAGTCTGGAGAAGTGCAATTCTAATTCATTCACACAGAGAGAGAAATGAACAGAACAAGTGCACAAGCATCTCTCATTCAGAGTGATATTATTATACGCTGGACCTTCACTTCACCTTTCAACACACACAGAATTTATTAAGTTCTTCTCCAATTTGGCACTGTCTGGAGATTCTGGGGCTGCAACTCAAGAAACCTCTGATAAGGATGCAGGCTCAAATTACTAGGACTCATAATCCTAACATCTCTGAAGGATGCCGGATTGGGCCAGAGAGGCTTAATTTGTTCTTCAGAGCAGTCATAAATAAAGTAACTCAGAGTTATCCTGTTTGTGCTACAAAAATCTGGATGACCATTAGACAGCATCAAAATATTAGTTGTGTTTCTCTTTGTTGCTAATAGTTATCCAGAAGTTTGTGACCCAGATCTGACAGCCCTAAATTAAAGACATTACCATTATTTGTTCATGCAGCATCATCATATAAGTTTTCAGTGTAAAGAATTGAGAGTTGAGCAATCCCTATCCTATCACTAAATAAACCAGACAGAGAAAGGAAACAGGCCACAGATTGAAGGGATAGAGCCTTGCTGATTGTCTCTAGAGCCAGCAAGACTATGGCAAATGTGACTACAAAAGCTGGAGGAGGTGAGTGTCACAGTTCTGAAATAAAATTTAACTAACAATTTTCCCTTCCTCCATCTCCTCTCCCAGATATTCCAAGTTGGAAAGCTCCTTCTTTTTGCAGAGTTTAAAATCAGGCCAGCATATAAAGCTTAAATTGAAGCTTTATTGCATTCTTACACAGAATGCAATAAAGGACTGTACTAATGTACCAGAAGAGTGTACTATAAAAACCTGTGATAACTCACTTTAATTGGAACAAGCAAATTGTTTGCATTATAAAAGCGACCAGATGTGGTATTCAGCAGGTTCTGACCAGTTCTGGAAAACCGTTAGCAGAAATTTTGAGTAGTTTGGAGAATCAGTAAATACCTGGCCCCACCCTCATCTATTTTCTGCCTCCTGAGTCCCAGCTGATCGGGAGGAAATGGGGATTTTGCAGTAATCTTCCCCTGGAGTGGGGAGGGAATGGAGATTATACAGTATCCTTCCCCTGCCATGCCAACCAAGCCATGTCCACAGAACTGGTAGTAAACAAATTTGAATCCCACCACTGCAGCAGACATATGCACACACACAGTATGCCCAAAGTCTAATCCCCCAGGCCAATTAAGATATGCTTTATTAATTAATTTTTTCAGAGAAAATATTACTGTGCTTAGGAATATTCAAAAACTATGCATCGAAAAAGTAAGGAAGTATTTAGAAAAAATGGCAACATATTCAAACTTTTAAAGCAATTCAAATAACACATTATATATGGGACTGGATTTTTGAAGGGCTGTTCATCTCTCTCTCTCTCTCTCTCTCAGTTGATGGTGTTAAAAATTGGCCTTAAGTCCACTGAATAAATCCACTGCCAAGCAGAACAGCCTACTCCTCCCTCTGTTCTCTCTTCCTGCTGCCTGTTGTTCAGATGCCCTCTCAAAACCATTTAACAACCCCAGCAGTAAGAAAATGCAGCAATGTCTCTTGTGGGTAGTAGTGGCAGACTAGATGTAAATGAACAAGCAAGTATGAGATTATCAAGATCCACTTACTCTCCACAAAACACTCACTCTGTTCAATAAAAGAGAACATTCCAATTAAGATTTCTTAAAGAGAAAGGACTGGATCAGGGACAGTATCTTTCATATACTATATATAAAAGTGTGTGTGTATGTGTTGTAACTGGAACACTTCAAGCAATTTCAACAAAACTTAGTATACAGATGACTTACTCTCTGGAAAAAACATTGTGAGGGTAAGACACCCCTAACACCCCTCAAAGTGTGTGCTCTGTTAAGATACAGCCTGTTATGCCTTAAAATGGCTTCTACTGCACTGCTGTAAAATGGATTATATTGTACAGTGCAGTGGAGTTGCCATGGCAATGGCTTCACAGTACCCCACAAGAGAGCTCCCTCTGGTAACGGGGGGGGGGGGGGATCCGACATTAGAAATTACATTTGGTTTGGACATTTCCCCCCTATAAATAAAAACCCGGCCAATGCCGGGTTATCGGGTAGTTCTAAATAAAGTAGTCCTGTAGTAGTCTCTGTCAAAAGTCCCCTCCTGGAGTGCTGCATTATGACCTTCCTTGGCTCTAGATACTTTTGCCTTTGTGGTTCTCTCCTACCATAAAAATAGTTGTAGTTCATTATGGTTTTTCAATATTTTATTTAGTTATTTAGCCCATTTATATAGCAGCCCACCTCAACAAGTGATTTTAGGCAATGAACAGCGATAAAATGAAACAATTATAAACATTTCAAAATTTTAAAACACAACATCAACCCAGTTCAAATAGAAATTAAGGAAACAGAAAACAAAGGAGCAGGAAATAATAGAGGTATTATTTTGTAGTAGTAATAATAATAATATAAGTAATAAGAGCTAGTTTGGTCAAGTGGTTAAAGCACCAAGCTAAGAAACCAGGAGACTGTGAGTTCTAGTCCTGTCTTAGGTATGAAAGCCAGGTGGCTTTGGGACAGTCAATCTTTCCCAGCCCATGATGTTAGGCTTTGAAGACAGGTTTTTCGGTTAATTCCTGTCCCAATGGATTATTACTTGGTTGATGAAAAAAATGGACCCATAAGATGCTAGAAATAAAACAAAAATTAATAATAATCACCTGTTGCTAATTAATTATATCTGTTGCATACTGAATTGTAAATTCTACTAAATTTTAGTATTTATGCTATCTAGGTTACAAATAAGGTTATCAGTTTGATGTTGAAGTTGTATACATTTCTTACCTTTTTTTTTTATTAAAAGGTACCCAAAATAAATAATTATCAAAAGACACAGAAATAAACTCTACTTCATTTTTATTCTTCCTGATTTTAGGCCTGTTGTACCGAATGGATAAGTTGGTCCTCTTCTTCTAGTTACAGCAATAAAATTTGGGGCTACAATTTGCCAATGGAATTTGGAGGCAAATCACTGTTGTAGAACTTGCAACAACTGTGTGTATTTTTATTTGCTTCCTTGCAATACTTTGGGATTGATAGGATTTGGGGGAGGGAGGTGATTCATTTTTCCCACTGGCTCAGTCCAATTCATCGTCCTGGCTGTTGTGACTATGATGATATCTTGGTTCTCCAAAAATTACAGTAAATATAATTTTAAAAAGTGGCAACCATTCCTCTGGATAATGAATTAATCAGAATAGTAAGTAATTAGAACACAATAGTTACCATTTGTAGAATTGGTCAGTTTATTATTATTATTTTGTTTGATTTATTTTTTGTATACTGTTCATAAATATAGAAGGCTCAAAAGAGATCATATTAGATATATAATATTATACATGCTACACCAATCAGTTGCAGTAATTTCTAAACACATTTTATGATTAAGAACCATGTTCAAAATTCAGGGTCAATTTTCTTTAAAATATATTGCAAAGGTAATTTGCAGCTTTTGAATATTACATTGTATGTTCCCAAATGCTTTATCAGTACTATTAATAGTTCCTAATTAGATAATACTTTCCAAATGGTTATACAATTTTTCTAATTAGTTTTTTATTTGATATTTCCCCGAAAAACGTGTTCCCAGTTTATAAAATTCTAGTTTTGGCCAGAATATATAAAATGTGTTTTTCTCATTTTCTATTGGAAAACAATTAGAGATAACCACTGGATCTGACCAGTCCCTAAATCCTGGAACAGAATGGGAGAATCAGAACAGATTTCCATTTCTTCAAGATAGAGCACATAGGTATGAATCTGTTCTGATGTCATTCAGAACAGATCCACTGTGAGGCTAGTACTAATCTACATTAATAAAGGTTTCAACACACTAGTTGTTGCTAGTGGAGCATTCTAGTATAATAATTTAGTATAGTATAGTAGTTACAGCTAGTTACTAGTTGGAGTATTCACTAGGTGAATGATCTTACACTGGAAGTTTTTAAGATTTTGGATAACCATTTGTCTGAAGTGGTTTGGGTTTTGTACCTAAGCAGGGGGTTGGACTAGAAGACTTCCAATGTCCCTACTATCTCTGTTATTCTATTCTATTCTATTCTAGGTATATGTATAGGTATAGGTATATTTATTATTTACATTTACACAAAATATCCTGCATGGTAAATGCAAAGAAAAAAACGATTCTATTTTCTAAACTATTTTAGACTCAGAAGACCAGCAAATTAATCTTGTCACATTTCTGTCAGAAGTCCAATCATTCAATTCTACTACACTGAGAAAGGAGGAAAAAGATTTCACTGTGCTCTTTCTTTGCACAAAACTCCAACATCGCTCTGAAATTCTATATAATGTTCTTTGACAGATATCTGTAATGTTTAATACAATACAATACAATACAATACAATACAAAACAATACAATACAATACAATGCAATGCAATACAATGCAATACAATACAATACAATAGCAGAGTTGGAAGGGACCTAGTCCAAGGGACCTAGTCCAACCCCCTGCGTGGGCAGGAACCTTATACCATTTCAGACAAATGGCTATCTAACATCTTTTTAAAGACTTCCAGGGTTGGGGCATTCACAACTTCTGGAGGCAAGCTGTTCCAGAGGTTAATTGTTCTAACTAACCTCTGGAACAGCTTGCCTCTAGAAGTAATACCAAATAAATAAGTATATGAAGCACTCTTAATTTCAAACAAAAAAGTTATTATTCATCTTTATCATCTTAGTCCAAAACCTTGATTTTTTTCACACTTCTATTACATGCTAAAGAATTCTCCCTTCACTGCCCAAATGTTTTTCCACTAATTTTACTATTTTCAGCCTAACTACTTAACATTGTCTTTCTTCATATAATTTTGTCCCATGCCCCTCCATTTTAATCGCACTCCTTTGAACGTCAGACCATTATAATGACTAATCTTTTGAAGAGATGCATCTCGAATCAGCTGTAATCCATAACTCCCTATGAGAACCATTTATTATTATTATTGTTGTTCTTGCTGCTGCTGCTGCTGTTTTGTTGGCTGTCCATTTTACCTCAGACTAACTCTAAGGTGAAAAGGCAAATCATGGTAATTCAATTGTGAATGTGAAATTCAACATATATAAAAATATGCTATATTATTTCCTGTATTGTTTAAACTTGCTCCTTTGACAGAATATCTATGCCTGCCTCAGCAATGAAGCTAAGCAGACATCACCCTGACTGTGCCCAGCTGGAAAATGATTGGAATACAGTACTCAGGTATGATTAAGCTGGAGCCCCTAATATCTGTTTTAAAACTGCTTCACGGTTATTGTAACAATCCTATTTATCCCTTTTTTTAAAAAGTATATCTATGCAGGAATGATTACAGTTAGTAATAATTGCTGAAATTATTTTAGCCTGACTGAAAATGACTCAGAAATATATATTTGGCCTCATGTGATGAGAGCACCCCTCGGCTGTTCATTAAAGTCTTTTTTACAAGCTTCTGTACAAGACTAAAAGAAGATGAAGTTGCTTTAAGGAGATGAGTTCTTAGCACCAACTGCTATGAAAATCTAAACAGCAAAGTTTCTTTATTGAATAGCAGGAAGAAGCTGCACGCAAGAGAGGGCCAAAGCATGACTTTCAAATCTTTTTCAAAGCCATGTTACTGATACGACTTAACATACTGCAAAAGATCAAAAATGAAAGATATTAATGACTCCATTGTATAAATAGAAAACATGGAACATGCCATTAATACATTCAGTGTGACTCAAGATTGTGTGTGTGTGGAGAGAGAGGGAGGGAGGGAGGGAGGGAGAGGGAGAGGGAGAGGGATTGTTATAGGTATGAACAGCCCTTCAAAATTAAATAAAAATAGGTGTTTTGGAAGGGCATAGGTGTATATATAGCTTTATGAGTTGCACTGCTTGCCAGTTTGCTTCTGGGCTGATTTGGAATCTTAGTTGTTATCTATAAAGCCCTTCATGGCACAGGGCCTGCCTCCCACAGCATGTGCCTGGCCAATTCAGTCTTGCAGGATTGGCATATTCCAGGTTCCTTGATTAAACAGTGTCATCTCTCAGGATCCCAGAAGTACATTCTCTCTGTAGCATCACCTGCCCTCTGGAATGACATTCACCTCCAAATCTAGATGGTCCACATTCTGGTGTTGTTTAGAAGAGCCACGGTTTCTGGCTCCTGGAAATAGTAGGTACCAGCTTTCCCCTTAAACCTGAATTATATCTCCTAGGCATTAAGCCAAACAAAATCCAAAAACAAGATTGGTACCTTTTCACTCACATTACAACAGCGACTAGGATGGCCATAGCGCAACATTAGAAAAATATCAACCCACCAACAGAGGATTTAATTATATCAAAAATTTTCAATTGCACAGAATCCGATGAGCTAACGTATATTCTAAAAGACAAGTCAAACTCAATTTATGCCCAATCCTGGGAAAAATGGTATATATGGTATAATAAGAGAATAACGGATACCAAAGAAACTAATTAGACAAAACTATAGTGAAATATACACGAGGAACAAACAAGATAACGGTGAACTTGAGACAATTTTATAAATATATATGTAAACATCTAAATACAATTGTAAATAATAACTGATGTTAGACTGGGACAAACATATCTTTATAAATTAGGGGAGTAGTTATACTCCCGGTATGTCCCTTCCCCCCTTCTTTTTTCTCTCGCTTCCTTTCCTTTTTCTTTTTTTCTCTCTACCTATGTATGTTTTTCCCACTACCCCTATCCTATAATTGTTAAGTGTTTGTTTTTATATTTATATTAATAAAGACTATTTAAAAAAAAAAATAGAAGAGCCATGGTGAGGGACAATGAGATCCTTTGCTTCATTCAATCTCATTTGTCATTCGTGCCCTATTTTACCTTTCCTTTTTTATTGGTTTTACTGTAATTTCTTTTATACCTTATTTTGAGAGCAGGCAAAAGAATTTCATTTTTAATGTGTGCCAGTGTGCTCACAATAAAAAAATGACAAAGTTTATCTTATTTTATCTATTTTATCGTTTCAGTCTTCTGAGCTGCTCAGTGTCACTGGGAGTTAGAAGGCGCACAAGTTTAATTAATAATAATAACCTCCCAGTGATGTGGCTGTGGGGCTCACATACTCTGAGGAGGATTACAGCTATATCAGAGAGTCAACCATACGACACAGATCTCATCAAAGGAGCCAGACAAAGAGTGTTTTTCCATAAACAATATGGTGAGATGTAATTTATAGAACCCCATACCAGATTGGTCGTTGCCAGGGTCAACAAGGAGTTGGAGTTCCTGAACATCTGGTGACATAGGACTCAGGACTGTTGACTGAGCAACCAGGGACAGCAGCTGCAGGATTACTGGAAGAAAAGTTGTTTACCCATTACAGTATACAAAGGTCAAAAACAAAGAAATAATGATCTGTTATTACAAATCAATTCCAGCAAGATGAGAATATTTGGGTGGGGGGGCACCTTTCCGGAAAGAACACCATCCAGAATCAGAAATAATATAATATAGTGAGAAGATAAACATCAATTTCATAATACAAAATAAAATATTCACTGAAGCAGAATTGGAAGAACTGAAAAGTTCTACCCAGGGCAAATAAATCAAAGTCTTACCAGAAGTTGCTCAAATTGTAGAGGCAAACCAGAGAGAATCAGCAATAGTGGAAGCTAGCAATGTTACTGAACTGTTTTCACTCCTAAACCAGGCACCCTTTCCACAAAATGAACAAAACTTTCTAATTAAAGTAGAAGAGGAATTGAAAGAATAGAATAACTGAGCATCTAAAACAGCCAAAAACAGAATAAGGTTGCCTGCACTGAAACTTGTTCCAAACAACTAGCACAAATATCAAAAGGTGTCAATAGTATAATATCAAATATAAGCATCAATTCACTGCAAGAAACCCATCAATTAATGTACAGCATAGCTGCAGTTATAATTAAATACTTTGGATGCAAAATTGGCAAATGATAAAAGAAGTGCACCACCAAAATGGAAGATCAGGTCAGAAAATAAGATCCGAAGCAGAAGAACAAAAAGAATAACTGATCATGTAGTCACCTAAAAAAATAAGGTAAATGAAGGAAATACTGAAAACAATAAGGCAGGAAATAATAAATATACCTCAGAAGATCAGCAGATAATGAAACTCAACATGCACACTACAGGCAGAATCTCCAATTTCAGTTGAATCAGAAATGTTTTTTAACAATCCATCAATGGAGATGGTTCATCTACAATGAATTAGTCAACACCTGACAAAGAAGAAACAGTTCAGTTCTGGGCACCAAAGGAATACAGATAGTCCTCAGTTTATGACCATAATTGAACCCAAAATTTATGTTAAGTGAAAAATTTGTTAACTGAATTTTGCCCCATTTTACAACTTTTCTTAACACATTTGTTAAATAAATCACTGCAGTTGTTAAATTAGTAACATGGCTGTTGAGTGAATCTGGCTTCCCCATTGTCTTTGCTGGTCAGAAGGTCGCAAAAGGTGATCACATGATCCTGGGACACAGCAACAGTCAGCTGGCAAGCATCTGAATTTTATTCACATGACCATGAGGATGTTGCAACGGTCATAAGTGTGAAAAAATGGCCGTAAGTCACTTTTTCCAGTGCCATGTAACTTTGTCACTAAACAAACTGTTGTAAGTCGAGAACTATCTGTATAACAAGAATGCAGCTTGGATGAAGGAAGACAATAAGAATAAAAAGCTAAAATGAAAGAATTAGAAATAATAGAAATGAAAGAAATAACAGCAGAAATGGTGGAGGAAAAGGCAGAATAGATGAGCAGAATCGGTCAACACTGGGTAAAGATGAACTGCATGGTTTTTGATTGAACCATCTGACTGGTCTGCACCCACTCATTGCCAAGCAGTTTAAAACATATTGCAAGGGTTCCGGTTCCGGCTCCTGCGGCGACGGGCGAGCCTAGCGCTCGCTCGCCGCTTTGTTTCTTCTTCTGCCCCCCAACGGGGGCGAGACTCCTCTTGTTTGAGGGTCTCCCGTAGGGCCGGCTCGTCGGGGGGCGCCCCCCCCCCACGGCGGTGGAGGAAGTGGCTCCCGGCGCGGCTCAGGTGAGGGAGAACATGCTAGCGTGGGGTTCTCCCTTCGCCTAAGGAAGACGGCGCCATTCACAACAATGAGGAGGGCTGATCGGCTCAGTCGGAAGGACTCCCGAGGCTTCAGCTGCGAGGAGAAAGTGAGTTTTTAAAAAACTTTTTTTTTCTGCTGCCAGCCAGGCTGAACGGACTGGGAGGGGGGTGTTTATTTTTTTAAAAAAAACCCCTCGGATTTAAGCGGCACGTTAAAATGGCTTCTCTGCAAAGAGAAAGCGGAAACTTTCACTCCGGACGGTCTTTAACAAGGGAAAGTGGAATGTGACTTTCTGCAACATTGTTTCTAGGTCTGGCTGAGTAAAAAAAAAAATTCTTTTTTTTTTGCTACTCTCTCCCTCTGGCTCTGAGATGGGCGGTGGAAGTGGCTTCTCTCTGTCCCTGCCTGACTATTTCAACTAAGGAAAATTTCCAGCGTCTCTTTGAAAGCAGGACTCTCTCTGGATTTTTGGGAAAAAAAATTTCTTGATGGATTTGTGATTTCTTCTTTGGAATACCTTCGTTATTACTATTTGCTGATTTGGGAAATTGTGTCTCTTTTGGTTTCTGAATTGTTTGCAACTTCACAGCCCTGAACTGAACTGAGCTCCTGATCTGCCCCACCAGCCCCACCCGGAAAACGCCATCTTGGTGGCAGTGACTCTAACTTTTAACCATGGCACAAGAAGCAGCACTTGTAAATTTGGAACAAAGGATGGCTTCTCTTGAAACCTCTATGCAAACTTTGATATCAGAAATAAAGGCCCAGAGGGCTGAAAATAGTACTTTCAAAAAGGAGCTATTGGATACCCGGAAGCAAGTGTTGGAGAATACACAGAAGAATGAAGAATTGGAAGGAGGGTTGGAGGGGGCTAAGGGAGAGATTAAAAATGTTTCTAATGAGGTGGGGGAAATAAATGGGCATGTGTCTAGGATAGATATGGAAAGAATGACATATTTTTTGAGATTTCAGAATGTTCTTGAGGAATCTGGTGAATGCCTGCCTGATCTTATGAGTACAATTTTAGCAGACTATTTACAAAAACCTAAGGATGAGATCAGGGGGGACATTGACCTAGCCTATAGAATTAATTCTGCATATGCCAGGATGAATGAAGTGCCTAGAGAGATACATGTGAAATTTGTTAGAAGGTCAACCAGAGAGGAAATCCTGAAAGCGCAGAGAGAGAAACCTTTAACTTATCAACGAGAAACGGTCACTATCTTGAAGCAGATCCCTAGAAAAATTAGAGATTCAAGAAGGAAATTTTCCTTCTTGTCTAAAACCTTGTTTGATCACGGGATTTGGTTCAAGTGGATGACACCTGAAGGGATGCTGGTGTTCTGGGAAGGAGGAAGAGTGAGGATTAAAACAGTTGCTGAGGCGGAAGCCTTTCTTAAAAAACATTCCTCTGCCCTGGGGGAAGATCCAGGGGGGACGGAGGGGGCCACGGCCCCGCCCGCGGGGGGCCAGGGGGGAGAGAAAGAAGATACAATAGCCAAAAGACTTAGATCAAAAAAATAACTTTGCCTTGATTTTTCTTGAACAATTTTGCATAATATTTCTATCCGGACTTTTTGTAAATGTCTGACAGCATGGAAGGGAGAATTTAGGTAAATGTACTTGCTTTCATCTTGTAGTGGTATGGAAAATGTTTTCTATGTTAACTTTTTTAATGTGTATTTTGAGGTCTCGGAAGGTCCGACGACTCTGACGTGAATGCTCTCAAAATTTCTTTGTAACCATTACCCTACCCTGTTAAAAAATGTAAAACCAATAAAACTTTTTCAATATTAAAAAAAAAAAAACATATTGCAAGGAGGTATAATTGAAGATAGGATAACAACTGGCAAAACCTACCTGATAATGAAAGCTCCAACAAAAGGTGTTGCACCAAACAACTACAGACCAATTACCTGCTTTTAAATTGGCGTGGTAGCTGATACAGTCCAACAGCATCTAATTGAAAATAAGCATAAAAGAAATTTCTGAGCAGAAAAGAAATTGCTCAAACTGCAGAGGAACAAAAGATCAGCTTCTAATTGACAAGATTATTCCAGAAAAATGCAAGAAAAGGAAAACCAACTTGAATGTAGCATGGATTGATTACAAGAAGGCATCTGACTCCTTGCCAGATAATTGGATAATCAAGTGCCTAGAAGCAACACCTTTTGTGCTGGAGAAGACTCCTGTGAGTTCCTTGGACTGCAAGGTGATCAACTGGTCAGTCCTAGAGGAGATCAACCCTGACTGCTCTTTAGAAGGCCAGATCCTAAAGATGAAACTCAAATACTTTGGCTACCTAATGAGAAGGAAGGACTCACTGGAGAAGAGCCTAATGCTGGGAAAGATTGAGGGCAAAAGAAGAAGGGGGTTTCAGAGAATGAGGTGGCTAGATGTAGTCACCAAAGCAATTGGCATGAGCTTAAATGGACTCTGGAAGTTCGTAAATGACATGAAGGCCTGGAGGAATGCTGCCCATGGGGTCGCAATGGATTGGACACAACAACAACAGAAATAAGAGGAATCAGTAGAAACCTCAGAAGCTTTGTGCAACCATCAAGGGCACAATGGAAAACACAATTGCTGGATAATGGTTAAAGACTGGGAAAGGTTAGAGAGGAATCATTCTAGGAGACTCACTATTACCACTAGTGTTTGTCATTGAATTGATTCCTCTGTCAACTACACTGAACAAATCAGGCCAAGTATCAGAAACATCTGCCAGGCTATCCCACATCTTTTATATGGATGATCTGAAGCTGTATGGAAAAGCTATCTGAATCAGAATCACTGCTCAATGCTGTCTGTATATATAGCCAAGATATTAAAATGGAGTTTGGACTGTTCAAATATGCCACCTTTACCATCCACAGGGGGGGGGGGGGGAATAGTAAAAGAGAAGGAATCAATATGCCCTATAGAAATAACACAAATAATTTGGACAAAGAACATCACTACAAATACCTGGTCATCTTTCAAACTGACAACATCAAGAACAGTGAAGTCAAGAAGGTTAGAAAAACTCACTGGAGGAAATACCATCAAGGCAATTAACATTTGGACAAATCCAGTCATTAGGTGGAATAGTGAACTGGACTCAAGCAGAACTAAAGGCTCTGGATAAGAAGGCCGGAAAAGCAATGCCAATGAACCATGCCAGGAAATGATATATTGACAGACTCTATTTATCAATCAAAATTAGTGGATGTGGAATGTTTCAAACCCACCAGACAGCTGAAGAAAAAAAAGGGGGGCATTGGAAGTATAGTTGAAGGACAGTGAAGAGGATGCGCTGAAACTAGTATACTATGAAGGGTCACTCAATACCAGACAGAACCAAGTTGGCCTACAAGAAAGACCAATTAAAGAAAAGACACCCAGCAAGGCAAAGTTTTACATGATCAGAACATTAAAAACAAACTAGCAGGCAAAGCATATAATAAGATCTGCTAATGGTTAAAAACAGGAAAATTGAAGAAAATAGAAGGCTAGTTCTGGCTGCACAAGACCAAGTTTAAGAACAAATTCACACTAAGCCAGAATTAAGAAGACAACAACAGATAGCAAATGCTGTCCGTGCAAAGAAGCTGAAGAAACAGTGGGCCCACTTGGTTGGCTGCTGCAAGAATATATTTCAGACTGATTACAAACAGGGGCAGGACAAAGTAGCAACACTGATGCCTTGGAATGTCTGCAAGAAATACCATTTGCCTGAAAGCAACCACTGGTGCGACCTAGACCAAGTGATAGAAAATATAGGAGCTAAATTGCTCTGGGACTTTAGAATTCAAACAGAACATAACATCCCAGTTGATAATAAAGACAAAAAACAAGTCTGGATAGAAGTTGTAACAGTACCTGGAGACAGAGGGAAAAGAACTGGAGAAAACCAAGTAGAATGACTCTGGCAAAAGAAAGCAAAGATAGTACCAATAGTAATAGGCACCTTGTATGCAATCTCAAAACATCTAAAGCACCAAATGAACATCACCAGCATTGACAAAAATCACCACCAACCAATGGCAAAAAGCATGAAAGCCCAGCTAAAAGGAGATGCTTCTTTATGATTATGTCAACAAGTATAACCTTTACACTCATACCATCTCCGAAGCACCTTTGAATCCAAAGTGCTGCTCTTCCTACAAATCAGCTGGCTTGGAAACTTGCTTTTTACTTAATGCTAGCTATTTCCAAGGACGGCATATTTCTTTTTGCATTAGAGCTTACTTTTAAATAAAAATGAACAAAGCTTCAACTGTATACTTCCATCGTATTAGGTAAATATATCAAAAGTATTTTAATCGCAACACATCAGGCCTGCTGTTAGTGCTTCAAGCACAAAGATAACATTACAGGCCTTGGAATTTTAATTTATATTTATCACGTAATTACAAGGCATATTAGACAATGGCATCAGTAAAATAAAAGAGTATGACAATTATCCTTCCTATCTCCAGTGGATATGAACATGATATGGAAAAGGTACAGGGCACAGCATACATGAATTTTGTAATATGCACTATTGTCTTGGAGAAAAGCTGAAAATCCTAATTAAAAATGTTAGGAGACAACACAAACATGTATTCTAGTAATACATTGTAAGATAAATTATCCAGCATTTTTCTGTCATAATTAGGGTGAAATCATTATAGGAGATCTGTAATTCTCATCCATCCTCTATTATGACCCTAAACCTTAACCCCATTGCTCAGTTGTTCATCATTATTGAGGTCACTGTCCAAGCAAAAGATAACATTCAAGCTCTAAAAAAGCAAATCCATTCCAATGTAATAGTGTAGCCTATACATTATTGTTTTAGCACTTGGGCCACTTGGATTTAATGGAAAACTCAGAAGTATGTGCAAGAAATGGAACCCTAGAACTGCTTTTGGAGAATGCTGGAAGTTGTAGATCCAGAACATTTGGAGGGCACCAGATTAGGGAAGCTGACCTTAAACACTGCTCGGTGTCTCTTCCCACCATTAATCATCTGATACACTGGAACAATCATATTATACAAAGGCTCCAACTGATAATACTTTCAGAGATACAGATATTAAATAGACACAGTAATCAGTACAGGGGCTGCATTATTTGGCAGACTGCTACACATTCTGTAGGCCCTACACGGCTTTCAAATAAATGTTCTTTCAGTGCTATTGTGATTGCTAGCTCTGTATTTGTGTATTGTTGCAAGCATTTGCTCTGTAACCATGGAATCAATCTACATCACAGTCCTAACTGAGAGGAAAATAGCTAAAATGTCCCTACAGGTGAAAAACAAACATGCTATGATCTTAAACTTCATTGGTCTTTAATGTGCAGGGTAAAACCCCTCTTAGAATATCCAGATGTAAAGTATCAGTGGTATCAACTTCCTTTCTTTTTGTTATTTATGGGAGGAGCATAATGGGGGGAGGGGGTGAGAAGAAAAGGAATATTCAAATGTAATAAGATCTAAGATAACTTAATATGAAAATTTACTAATGAGATTCATGGTGCAGCTTCCAGTGAAAAATAGCAATAGCAATAGCACTTAGACATATACCACTTCATAGTGCTTTTGCAGCCCTCTCTAAGCAGTTTACAGAGTCAGCCTATGGCCCCCAACAATCTGGGTCCTCATTTTACCCACCTTGGAAGGATGGAAGGATGAGTCAACCTTGAGCTGGTGAGATCTGAACTTCCACACTGCAGCTAGCAGTCAGCTGAAGTATCCTGCAGTGCTGCACTCTAACCACTGCACCACCTCGGCTCTGTCTATAACTTCAAAATTTGATTATTTATAATTATTTTTACAAATAATTCAAGGTGGTGAACATATCCAAAACATGTTCCTCCTCCTATTTTCCTCACAACAACACTATTGTGAAGTTAGTTGGGCTGAGAAGAGAGTGGCTGGCCCAAGATCACCCAATTGACTTGTGGCTAAGGGTATAGTTGAACTCAAGGTTTCTTGCTTTCTAGCCTGGTGCCTTAACAATTTAAAAACTGTCTCAGATCACCTGTTACAATAAGCTTAATAATTTTTGATAACCAAAGCAGGAGAAACAACTAATCTTTGATAACCAAAGCAGGAGAAACAACTAATCTTAGGCGTCCTCCTGGATACCCAGCTGTCTATGCAAGACCATGTGACGGCCGTGGCCAGGGGGGCATTCCACCAGGTTCGCCTGGTGCGGCAGTTGCGTCCCCTATTGGACCGAAACGCCCTTCGCACAGTCACTCATGCGCTTGTGACATCCCGGCTAGACTACTGCAACGCTCTCTACATGGGGCTTCCCTTGGGGTGAACCTGAAGACTACACCTAGTCCAGAATGCGGCCGCGCGGGCAATCTTGGGAGCCTCTAGGTACTCCCATGTAACACCGCTCCTGCGTGAGCTGCACTGCCTGCCTGTGGCCTTTCGGGTGCACTTCAAGGTGTTGATTGCCATCTTTAAAGCGCTCCATTGCACGGGACCTAGTTATCTGCGGGATCGCATCCTACCCCATACATCCCTCTGGCTGATTCGCTCCCACAGAGAGGGACTTCTCCGGGTGCCGTCCACTACGCAATGCCAGCGGGCGACGCCCAGGGGAAGGGCCTTCTCTGTGGTGGGCCCAACCCTCTGGAATGACCTACCCCCCGATCTCAGAATAACTATGGACCTCCGCGCCTTCCGCCACAAATTAAAGACCCATTTGTTCCATCTGGCCTAATTTATTTTACCTAGCCTATAGTCTGTACCTTAAATTGTTTTAATTTGTTTTAAATGGGGTAAGAGTTGTAATGATTTTAAATTTTAGCGCAGGGATAATTTATTTAATTTGGTTTTAATTATTAATAATTGTGATATTCATATGTTTTTAATTTCCTGTGCACCACCCCGAGTCCCTTTGGGGAGAGGGAGCGCTTAAGTAAGTCTAAATAATAAATAAATAAATAAATAAATAAATAAATAAATAAATAAATAAATAAATAAATAAATAAATAAATAAATAAATAAATAAATAAATAAATAAATAAATAAATAATCTAGGGGCAGATCTATGCTGTCACTATCAAACCAAACCATTCCAAAAGTAGGTCAAGGTTCAACTGTTCAATTCTTTGAGATTAGTTCCCTGCAGATGTTTCATTCTCAAGCTAGATCATATCATCAGTGCTGGGGAGAGTGAACCTTGCTGGTTGTTTTTATGTAAGAGCTTGCCATGCCAGTCTTGGTTGAGGTTGCATTGATGCTGTTACCTAGGTTGGCATTGAAATTCCTATGGAATACGACTCAGAGAAAATGAAGAACCCAAACAATACTGTGTTACTTTTAGTATGCAGAATAGACTCTGATGCTATTCTACATACAAGTTCTTATACAATACAATACAATACAATAGCAGAGTTGGAAGGGACCTTGTAGGTCTTCTAGTCCAACCCCCTGCGTGGGCAGGAACCTTATACCATTTCAGACAAATAGCTATCTAACATCTTTTTAAAGACTTCCAGGGTTGGGGCATTCACAACTTCTGGAGGCAAGCTGTTCCAGAGGTTAATTGTTCTTACTGTCAGGAAATTTCTCCTTAGTTCTAAGTTGCTTCTCTCCTTGATTAGTTTCCACCCGTTGCTTCTTGTCCTGCCCCCAGGTGCCTTGGAGAATAGTTTGATTCCCTCTTCTTTGTGGCACCCTCTGAGATATCGGAACACTGCTATCATGTCTCTCCTAGTCCTTCTCTTCATCAAGCTAGACATACCCAGCTCCTGCAGCCGTTCTTCATATGTCTTAGTCTCCAGTCCCCTAATCATCTTGGTTGCCCTTCTCTGCACTCTTTCCAGAGTCTCCACATCTTTTCTACATCGTGGCGACCAAAACTGTATGCAGTATTCCAAGTGTGGCCTTACCAAGGCACCATACAGTGGCATTAACACTTCACGTGATCTAGATTCTATCCCTCTGTTTATGCAGCCTAGAACTGTGTTGGCTTTTTTGGCAGCTGCTGCACACTGCTGGCTCATATTTAAATGGTTGTCCACTAGGATTCCAAGATCCCTCTCACAGTTGCTACTATTGAGCAAGGTACCACCTATACTGTACTTGTGCATTTGGTTTTTCTTGCCTATATGTAGGACCTTACTTTTTTTACAATTGAATTTCATTTTATTAGTTCTCCTCAATTCTTCTATGATACAGAAAAAATAGACATTTGTGATTGGGAAAATTTTGATCATTGGGGAATGTTAGCCACCTTGAGTGCCTATAAGAAGAAAGGTAGAATATAAGCTGAAATGATGCAAATAATAAGTCAATGACACCTCAGGTCTCCCCCTCCCCCCATTGTTCAGAAGCCAAGTCCCCCCATTGTTCCAGATCTGCCCATTGTTTCAGAGCCATGGTCCTAAAAATGTCTTAATTGTCCTTTTAAAGAATATTTATTCTATTTTGATTTATAAACACAATCTCTTGTAAGCAGTTTTGGCAATAATGTTATCCTAGAAAATGGGACAGAGATAATTACAATGAATAAGTAATGTTTTAAATGATCCAATCACGACATTAATCAGTAAACTAAACAAGATAAATGGACTTGTCAAGGCATCTCAATAGTTCTCTTTTGAACTTCCCCAATGCCTTGCCACACTTATCAGAGGTTTCCCAGCACCTTATTAGTTCTGGAAAGATAAAGAAATAAATATATTTAAAGGACAGCAGCTGTCCTGCCAGAGTTGAAGTGACAAAGAAAATAACTTAATCTAATACCTTCCATTACTATATACTGTATTACAGTATATTAAAATGGAAAAATAACTCTCTTCTTAGTAGGAACAAAAGAAGTAGCTGTATATTTCCACTGGTCTATCTAATTCAGCAATGTTTATATTCACTGGCAACAGCTTTCCAGAATAGGGTAGACCAGGGTTTGGTCCAAGATCTCTATGCATGCAGTAAAAGTACTGCTCAAATGAATCTCAGCTCTCCTCTATAAATCTTATTGCAATAACGTTGTCAAAGAAGTGGTTACAAAGTAATACACATTTTAAACAAACTCAAACATAAAAGAGGAATGAAACAGACCTTGGAAGCTTATTAAGTATGGATTTATTTATTTTTTTAAAAACCTATTTTGGAATTATTGTGTGAAAAGATCCATGTAAGAGCCATGTAATAATTCAAAGTATATACCGGTATCTATGTATTGACTGATGTAACTGGATTCAAATCACATCTATTTGGATTTTAACGTAAAATTGATTACAAGGTAAATGCATGCAAACATGGGCCTAAGTATGGTTTATATATGGGATGTAGCTGTCCAGCTTATCTACTGGGGAGGGGTGGGTGGGTGGGTGAGGAAGACTTATTTCATAGGCAGATGCAAGATATAATCACAGGCAGGATATGCAGTGCATCACTTTCAAAGGTTAAAAAGGAATCATTACAGACAACCAACACAATTATCTGCCAAGGAAGGCAGAATTAGAAATGGAGTAAAATATCTTAAATGTCACTAGCTTATTTAAAACGATTCACGTATATTGCATTTCAACATAGGTTGACACCATTTATTTCTTCAACTGATTTTAACACATTGGTCTAGCGCTGAACACGCAGCTTAGAAATATCTGATTTATCCTTTGGGTTTTTTTTAACTTTTAAGAAATCAGAAAGCTCCTGTTAGGAAACCCTAATTATAATTTATTTCAATTACAAACCTGAAAACACAGTCACTGTTTCTCTTTCAAGACCTGGAATTGGTAGCTGTGTTATGGATTTTAAAAGACAATTGTGGTAATATAAGGTGTTGAGCCCTTCCTTTTGCTTCCTAGTAAGAACAATTTTAACTACTCTCATGATTTCTTCAAAACCAGTTCATTATATTTGCTTTGCTCTCTGCTTCTTTTTGCTAATGTTGGTGAACATTTGCTAAATATTAATTCATATACTATAGTTGTATAACTTTTTAAAGAATACACCAACAAATATAGCACATCAAAATGTTATATAACTCAGTTTTTACATCTTGGTGAGCTAGGATTGTTTGCAATTCCTGCTGAATAGAGATCAACCCTTGATTTTACTCTGCATAACCCATAAAGCAGCTGCATTGCCTTATGTCTATATTGTCACACATCACAGAACCATTAAGAACCTGTCCACTGAATTGCCAGACTGTTTTCTATCAACTCCCTGATCAGATTGACCGTTTTAGCAAGGTGGCTGCAGCATATGACTTCAGCCATGTGATGGTTACAGACCTCTCGACAAAGCAATGTTTCCTTTGACTTCCGTGAAGTGCTTTGTTCATCATTATCTGTTCTGCAGTTGATTTCTAAAGACCGAGGTATAAAACTGAAGCAGCAAGTCATTTTGTAAAAAGCAAAACTCCTGTAAGCCTCAGCTTTTTAGTGCTTTGTGTGAAATGAGAACATGAATAAACCTAAGCAAATATATTTGTTGTTTCACACTCAGTTCTACCGTACCTGCAAAAGCAAACTGAAAGCATTTTTTTAGGTTTGTGGACTATTGCCTCTCCAAAACAGTGATATTTTTTTTGCCACCTAGACACTTGAACTCTAGGAACTATTATTGCATGGAGGTGTTTTTTTTCCCTTTGAGTCTTTGATATTTTTTTTCTTGAACCCAAAAGGAGGTTTTGGTCCCAAGGAATAGAGAGCATAGACTTTATAATCAATCCATATAAAAACAACCGTTACCTAGTTATGGGATTGGGGAAAGCCTTTGCTTCAGACCTTGGCAGAGCCATTCGCGGTCTGCTAAGAAAACAAAATAACCCCAATTTATTTCACAAGTCTGAATTTTTAGTTGCAGCTTCCTGAGAATCTATATTAATGATCCCTGACCCAGAACCAATGTATGACCTCACCCAGCATCATCTGTTTTCTTGTAAATGCTCCTGAAACACTACATTTGAAGCTATAAATCAGTGCTTCGTAATATCCTTCTCATTGGAACTTTATGCTATTGTAAAAATGCACTTCTTTGCAACTGGACTTGGAAAGCTACTGTGGTGATGGAAAAAGAATAGACTAATGTTGAGATGCCAAATTCAGTCTTTCTCTGCTCATATCATCCTCCTCCTCTTCCCAAGTCCCTTTGAAGCACTCAATAGGTGGATAAAAATGCCAAATCCAGTCTAAATATCTGTCTGACTGTGTGGGGAACCACAATAAATAATATGCTGTGTAATATTATGATGTTATAAGTCACTCTTGGGATGGTTTCAAATAAAGTATTTCTAACGCTACCAATCAAAAGATGTGATCCTACCTGTCTGTATTTTCCCTTTAGTGAATTTTGTGTGTGGTAAGAACAAAAGATGGAAGAAGCAGTAAAAAAAAAAAAGGAGGAGGAGGAGGTTCTAGATAGAAGATATTGCTGTCTGGAGTACACACCCAAGAGAAATAGGCAATGCATGACAAAAAGCATCATATTTTACTAGTCTTGGACTCAGTTCCCCATTTATAAAATAGGAATAGTGATGACCTGGTAAAGGATTCTTAAATATGATAAAATGTTTGTGCATCAGATGTCCATACACATAATTAATCACCCCAATAAGGATTTCTAGAACATTCTAACAAATATATTTTAGTTCAAGAGTTTGCACATCCTCTGAAGAATGAGGTTTATTCTGCTACCTTAAGAACATTCTGAAAGGTCAAGAAATCAGAATTTGTGCACTCATAACAGTTCGAAATGTTTGCTGACTTTCATCTGAACTCAAAATACACTCTTCAAATGCAGTAAGAGTTCAATAAAATGCATCTAGCCAAGTGCTGGAAATAGTCCCAAGAAAAATAGTTCTCAAAAATTGGGGCCAAAATTGCACTTACTCAATTTTTCTACCACTGAATTTATCTCTGGCCTTTAATACATTTTGAATGGATATACACATTTTCTATAATACAAAGAATTACTTAAAAAAATAAACAGGAATTGCATCACAGGCTTGTCTACTACTCAATTCTTATAGCAGTCTTCAAGAACTTTATTTTTTTACAGCATACAGCCACTGTTAATTGCATTATATTAAATATTATATTTTATTACCTCTAATTTTATTAGTGTTCTTCTGTACACCCACACTACCAGAGTTTGTCCTTCCCTATCCTTAACATTTTATATTGAAGTTCACCCAAAACTACCTTCATTTTTGCCAAATGCAAAATAAAACACCCCACACCATGATCTAATCTGCATTCAGCCTGTTTCCCCATCTGATCAATAGAGTGCAAACGCCCTCTTCCAATCAGTGTCTCTCACTCTGTATTAGCAGTTGTGATGGACAAAAGCCATTCCATTCCTGCTCTCAGAAAAATGGAATAAAATAACTGTTAACATCCGCTCCTCTTTTTGATATTTTTCAGTGCATTTACTTATATATATCTGTCCAGTTGTCTGCAAAAAAATAAAAATCTAACAGACTATTTGGACAGCATGAAGGAAGATCAATTGTAAACAAATGTGAACAGAAGCATTGAAATATTTCAAAAGCTTCCCAATTACCTTGTTACCAATCCTCTATTAAATTCAGCATCCCCGTGAATTGTGAAAGTGAAATGCAACCAGTCTCCTCCCCATGCTCCCACCCTGATTAGCCTTGACCATAGTTGCATCTTGCTGTGGTAGAGGAGATAAGTTTGAAACATTTTGTACAGGAAGAGAAGCTCTGGGAACTGGACGCTGGACCTCTCTACGTGTAGAATTTTCCTTCAGATTGGCATTTCTAACAAATTGGAAACAATTGTACGAAAATGGACAAAGAAATACTGTTGAGGCTGTCGGATTTGGAAGGAATACAAGATGGTGCAAAGCAGTACTGTGGAACTGTCCATAGCTATGGTATGTAATCCTTGCAAATATCACCTATCACCTGTGCCTGCCTGTTGAAAATGTTACTTTGTCGCTATGAGATTTTCGTGCTTTCTCTACTCCACACAGAGTGGATATAGAAACAACTAAGGGATGTGAAGATCTATGCTGATCTGCCAGTTCATTTGTTACTCTCTACCCAAAACCTGGTTAATAAACAAATGAGGCATACAAACTCAAGTCTTTTTAGTGAGGTCACCCTATGTGAAATCTCTGGGGCAAATGGACCTGAAAGAATCTCTACTCAAAGCTCTTGTTCAGCCTGACTCAAGATCATAATTGATTGACTCCTCTAGATTCATATCTAAAGCCAGTGTTCATATTCTATCAGTCAGTCCCACCCTGCTATGCGGTGTTCAATGAAGTTTGTCACCCCAATCCTGTTGCATCATGACTTCCTGAAAATCTAAATAAACGTGTTGCCTGAGCCTAAGTTACAGTACTTTCAAACACTCAGCCTGTCCATCCTGATGGCTGAGAACAAAGCAGATGAAGGATATCTCAGAATCAGAGAATCATATTTAAGAATTCTGATGTTCCTGTTTTTCTTTCCTGATTAGGAACACTATGCATGGAGGGCACAAAACAGAGAGAACACCCCCCCCCCAGAAACTGGATTTTACCACCAGCACTTAAAAGAGATGAGCTGGGCTGCAATGGCAAATAAATAAATAAATAAATCTTAGTTTTGAGAAGCAAAATGGGCAAATGTGACATCCTGATCATCAGAAGATGTTAGATTTGGTTGTGGGGGGACTTATTTATTTCTGGATACCTTATTTATCTTGCTATGGAGAGTTGTGTTATGAATATAAGTTTGTTAATGGCTGGGGGTCCTAGCAAATTACCATGGGTTAGAAGCTGAATGAATAGATGGCCCAATGGCAACAAACCCTAACCATGCATTAGATATTTAGCTAGATGTCTTTGGGGGTATTTAAGTCAGTGGCAGAGCTGAGGACCTTAAATCCTAGCTACCAAGATTCAAACTACACTGTCTTTTTCTGAAAGAAAGAAAGAAAGAAAGAAAGAAAGAAAGAAAGAAAGAAAGAAAGAAAGAAAGAAAGAAAGAAAGAAAGAAAGAAAGAAAGAAAAGGATAGTCTATTCTTCCTTTTCACAAGGCAGATTTGGAGACACCACATCTCGTATGTACTATGTCAAACAGCCACCTGCTTGAGCCCTCCGTTCAAAATAAGCCAGAGTGGTTGAGATACATCTGTCAAACAAAGAGGGTAACCTCCATCTAGCTCAAAGCCATAAAAACAACCTGACCCTGCTATGCACACCCTCCGGAGCACTCACCCAGTCCTCGAAGTGCCGACTCCCGTTCTGCAGCAAGTCCTCAAACTGGATGGTACAGTTAGCCACAAAATCGTCGTACCCGATGGGAGCATCGTGGAAAACGGCCATTTCAATCTTCCTGCCGTTGCTAACATCGGTGACAAATTCATCGTTCCAGGCAGGGCTGTTGGTTTTCTGCTTGGTGGAGGTCTGCCCGATCCTGAAATCGTCCACATTGAGGGCGATGTATGGGTCCAGGAGAAAAGTCTGTGGCCTGGGACCCACCGCATGCCTTAGCGACCAAGGGGTGGGCTTGAGATTCACCGCCTCGCAGATTTTGATTTTCAGCATGCCATTAAAAACCACCATGGTGAGATGGCTCTCCTTTTCCTTGGGATTAAGCACGCTCCGGAGCCAGGAAGGTTTCTGGGAGATGTCTCAATAAATAAGAAGGCAGGTTTAAGTGAAGTGGGGGATGAGTGGGTGCAGGGGGCTCCTTTCGGTGGCTTTGGCTAGTTTTCCCTCTTGCGACACCCACTGAATGCATACAGGCATACATTCATGTGTGCACGCATGTGTATATATACATACACACACGCGCACGCATGCAAACGCAGAGACATAGATTTCAGAGAGATTGGCGTGTGTGTGTGTGTGTGTGTGTGTGTGTGTGTGTGTGTGTGTGTTTAACGGAAAAACAAACGGCGGGGGTGAGGGGGGCAGAAGGGAAGGGGAGAGGGATCGCGTTCCTGCTTGCAGAAATCCGAAAGGCGATCGCAGCACATTCAAAAGAATCCTGGGAGCGGGGTGGAATACAGGGACGCCTCGAGATCTATATATGTATATGCGTATATATATATTATTATTATTAGTATGATTATTTTCTTAAAAGAAAGACTTCCCCACCCCGGCGGCGTCTTTCTCTCTTTAAAGAGCGTAATCCTTGAGCAGTCCTCCGCTGAAAGCCATCCGGCGCTCACGCTCTGCTGCTGACTTGCCTGTGCGGCGGCGGCAGCGGCGGCGGCGGCAGGAACAACAGGGGAGGGGAGGGAGGGGAGAGGAGAGGAGGGGGAAGGGGGTCGGAAAGAAAAGCAAACACCCAGGAACACCGAACCTAAACGCGCGCAGCCCTGCCCACTTCGCAGCCTTCCGACTGAAGGGGAGAGGGGAGGGAGGGAGGGGGGGAAATCGCACAGTCCGAGGAACCTTACATCCGCCTCGGCTGCTGCGGGAGCTTCCTCGCCTTCTCCGCCTCCTCCTCCTCCTCCTCCAAGGCCAAGGATCCAGGGGATCGAAGCCAATGCATGAGGAGAAGCGGCTCCCGATCGACCTGCTCGGGAAAGGCGGGCGGCTCTTTTTTTTTTTTTTTCTTCCCTGTTATTTTCAGAGGATCATTTAAAAAAAAAAAAGGAAAAAAAAAAAGATCTCCCGCCGGCAAACGAGGTTCCCGCCCTTCCCTCCCCACCCCAAGGCCGCCGGTCTGGCTTGTGCCACGGGCTAGGCTTGCCTGATGCTGGGCGAGGAAGGCTCCCCCAGCTGGCCCTCTCGCTCGCTCGCTCGGTGTGTCTGTTTCCCCAATGCAGGAAATGCGCAAAAGACGTCAGTATGTGGATCTGTGTGCGGATAGAAAGTTTTGCCTGTTGGGGGAGCAATACGCTGCAAGGGATCGGCGGCGAGAACCAACTAACCAGCGACGCGGGAAGAGCCCTTCCCGGCCGCCGCTCCTCGGGGTCGTGACTTTTTGGACAGAAACAACCCCCCCCCTCCCCAACTCCCCGGTCCTGCTTGCCCCTTCCTCCCAGCTCAAGGGCTCCGGCTGGAGCGCTTCCTCCGGCGCCTCCTTCCAGCGCGCCCAAAGCTCTTCGGGGCTTTTGTGAGGGAAGAGGGGGCCGGCCAGTTCGCCACACTGCTGTCCTTCTTCCGCCTCCTCCATTGCCGCCTTCCCTCCACCTCCCCGTCCCCGTCCCGCGCGAGGAGGCAATTTTAAAAGCGAAGCCTGCCGCGCTGTTTATGTTTGCGCCTCAGCTTTCCGCCCCGGGGTCGGATCGGCGGCTCGCGAGCGCTTCAGCAGGCTGAGGCCGCCTCAGCGACACTTCAGGTCCCGAGTCATACACTACTCGGGACCTCCAAAGGTCTCCTTCCCGGCGCCAAGGGAACCGTTTTCAAGCGGGCGCGCTCCGGATGAGTTGGCTTTCGGCTCCCGGAGACTCTGCCCGCATATCTGGAGACAACTGGGTTGGAGAAGGATGCATTAAAGCATCCTGGAAGCCGTTCCTTCGGTGAATCGGAGCCGCCGAAAGGGGACAGGCCGCCAACTCGGACAGCAAATGCTTGTTTTTGGTGTCCGAGGATATATTTTCTGTTCTCCAGTGCTCAGTCCGTTTGCACTATTCCAAACAGTGGGTGAGGTACAGGTAGTCCTGGACTTACAACACTTGGTTTATTGACTCTTCAAAGGCACTGAAAAAGTGATGTAAGACTGTTGATGCCGCAGGTGATCAAAATGCCAAGGCTTGGCAGCTGTTCATCTTTATGACAGTGACCATGTCCTGGGGTTCATGTGATCAGCTTTTGCCAACATGGACCACCGAAAAGTCAGTGGGGAAGCCAGAGTCACTTAACAACCGTGTTATTAACTTAACAACTGCAATGATTCTCTTAACAACTGTGGCAAGAAAGGTCATAAAATGGGTCAAAACTCACTTAACAAATGTCTCACTTAACAAGATAAAATTTTGAGCTCACTTGTGGTCGTAAAGTCAAGGACTACCTATATATAGTAATTTTAGACTTTGCACGTAATGGTCCAGGAGATAAAGGAAGTCAATTTTTTGCTGGGAGATTCACCCAATGAGCCTGGATATTCCTGGGCGAATTTCCGGCAGGAAGGGGCAAGACTGACAGTACTCTAATAGTCTAAAACGAAACTAAATACCTAAATGATATCAGCAGTCTTTCCAAAGGCACACTTTCTCTTGCAGTACTACACAAGAATGAAATGTTTTTAAATATTAAAAATGTAAAACTATTAAAAAATAATTTTAAAACAGTAAGCATTCTTTGCTTGACTGTTTTGTACAATATATATTTAAAGTAAGTAAGGATAATGGACCGTGGGTCTTCAGTCTGCCCTCAATGGCTAGCTTTGTGTTTGTTATATGATCCTAGCTGCATTGGGAGCCATGGTAAGATTTCTAGCCTTATGTATGAATGTTCCTGACACAGTATATAAAAGTAACTTGGGAAAAGATAAGTTCTTTATGCCAGCATTTTTCTTCACAAGTGCTTATTGCCGTGATGGCGAATCTATGGCACATGTGCCAGTGGTGGCACACAGAGCTGTTTCTGTGGGCACGCACACCATCGCCAGCTGCTCTTCTGGTTTCTGGCGCATATGCGCACCAGCCAGCTGATCTTCACAGGCATTGGAGCACCAGAAAAAACCTGAAAACAGCCCCAAAGATGCTCCCAAAACAGGCTTCTTTTCAGGCCATTTTTCAGCCTGAAAAATGGCCTGAAAAACAGCCTGAAAATGACCTGAAAAACAGCCAAAAAACCAGATAAAAACAGGCATGCACGCACTGGCTAGGTGGTCTTCAGGTTTCCAGCACTCCGGCATGCATACATGCATACATGTTCTTCTTTGGGCAGTCGGTGCCAAAAAGGTTTGCCATCACTGGCTTATTGTATTCATTTTCCCCATATATGTATCCACCCTGCCTTATTTCTCACGACTCAGTGCAGTTTTCATAGCCCAAGTAAAACAATGGACATAAAAGTGACAATGTAAAAGTAGATGTATAACTGCTAAAAACTGGGCTGCAGAATGCTAAGGAAAATAAGATAACATGTTGGGATTTCAATACTCCAGACGTGACTCCCAGCTACTTGATTATCAGAATGGGCAGAGCTTTGGCTTGACTGTCACTGAAATAATTTCCTGAGCTCCCCTCCCCCACTGCCCCCAGTGCCTGGGAAGTAGACAGGAAACCAAAGAAAAACTTAGCTCCTCATCTGGATCCAAAACACGGCTTATGAACCACTCTCTCCTGGGAGAGATGTTGAAGGGAGAAGAAGACAATGCTAGCCCATGAAACAATTCAACAGGATGAGCTGGAGTTTCCATTATGTTTTTCCCCTATGTTCAGCTGTGACACTAGTGAGGAAGCATTGTTCCACTCAGAAGATACTTAGACGTTGCAATAAAATATTACTTTCATGCCACGTTATTTTAATTGATTGATCAGATAAGTGCAGGGTTTTTTAACTTCTTTCTTTTCCTTTTCTGTGGATGCCGGAAAACTGTTAGGCATCGCAGCAGATCGCAAAACAAATTTTAAAAAAGCAAAACAAAAGCTTTTTTATGTATTTCAGTAGCATTTACTCCCTCGGTGCCAGAGTAATTGTTAAAGTCAGCATCTTAAATGGAAATGACTAATTCCAGGCAAGGCCAATGGGAAGGGCCCCTTTAACTGAGACATTTTCTGTCAAATTCCTGATGAACAGAAAACGTGGGTTTTGGGGCTGGGAGGCACCGTTCTGCGGTGGTTCTCATCCTACCTCTCTGGTCGGTCGCAATATGTGTTGACGGGAGGGCAGAGGTCGACCTCGAGGCCTCTCCTATGTGGGGTGCCTCAGGGGTCGGTCCTCTTGCCCCTCCTTTTCAACACATATATGAAGCCGCTGGGTGAGATCATCCGTGGTTTTGGGGTGGAGTACCATCTGTACGCTGATGACACCCAGCTGTACATATCCACCCCAAACCACCCCAACGATGCCGCCGAAGTGCTGTCCCGGTGTTTGGAGGCCGTACGGATCTGGATGGGTGGTAACAAACTCAAGCTCAACCCTGCCAAGACTGAGTGGCTGTGGTTTCCGGCACCCCGGTTCAGCCAGATTATTCCAACTCTGGCCATTGGGGGCGAAACACTGGCCCCCGTGGAGAGGGCGCGCAATTTGGGTGTCCTCCTGGATTCCCGGCTGTCCATGGAGGACCATGTGGCAGCCGTGGCCAGGGGGGCGTTTCATCAGGTACGCCTGATGCGCCAATTGCGCCCCTTACTGGACCGGGCTGCCCTTCGCACAGTCACTCAAGCTCTCGTGACGTCCCGACTCGACTATTGTAATGCTCTCTACATGGGGCTTCCCTTGAGGTGCACTCGAAAGCTACAGCTAGTCCAAAACGCAGCCGCGCGGGTGATTATGGGAGCCACTAGGTGCTCCCACATAACACCGATCCTGCGCGAGCTGCATTGGCTTCCTGTGGCCTTTCGAGTGCGCTTCAAGGTTTTGACAACTATCTTTAAAGCGCTCCATGGCTCGGGGCCTAGTTATATGCGAGACCGCCTCCTGCCCCATACATCCCTTAGACCGATACGCTCCCACAGAGAGGGCCTCCTCAGGGTGCCGTCGGCCGGACAATGCCGACTGGTGACACCCAGGGGGAGAGCCTTCTCTGTGGCGGGGCCAGCCCTCTGGAATGACCTGCCCCCTGAATTACGTACCATCACCGACCTCCGCCTCTTCCGCCAATGTCTTAAGACATATCTGTTTCAACAAGCCGGCCTAGCCTAACCTCCCATGGGGACTTTTAGATAGTTTTAAATTGGGCTTTTAAAATTTGGTTTTAGCGCAGGATAGGTTTATTTAATAGTTTTTTAAATTATATTTATTGTATTTTGTATGTTTTTAAATTTCCTGTGCGCCGCCCTGGGTCCTCTGTGGAGAAGGGCGGGATATAAATTTAAATAAATAAAATAAATAAATAAAATTATGAGCAGATAGAAAAAATGATTCCACACTGGGAGAGAGAGAGAGAGGGAGGGAGGGAGGGAGGGAGGGGAGAGAGAGAGAGAGAGAGAGAGAGAGAGAGAGAGAGAGAGAGAGAGAGAGAGAGAGAGATATTAATGAAAAAATGATCCACTGAACTGGCATTCTATTATGAAAATCAATCCTTTAGTCAATGGTTTTGTTTGTCCTTTTGACATTCCAACATTATATTATGAAAACTTGGCCTCTCCTCTGAATTATCCAGCCTCACACAGTATCAGAAAAATAAAACATAACCAAATAAAACATTCCCAATATTCCCAGCATTGTTTCTATGAACAACCCATGAGAATCTTTGATTAAATTATATTTGTTTTAAAATGTAATGATGTAATTTTTTTTAAAAAATCATTTAATACACACATTGTGTATTAAAGACACAGTGAACAGTAAAAACAATCTTAGAAGTACAGTATCTTCATGCTGTTTTACAATGTGGGTTAATATTTACTATGTGGTAGATGTATTGTTATATTTACCAATCTTCCCCAAAGTGGTATTTGCATGTGTTAGACGGGACTTCAGAAATGTCTGTCATTTTCAATTATCTCAGCCTCTGACTGATGGTTTCTATTTATGAGAACTGAAGACCAAGTCAAGTTGAGGTACTAGGCTGGGGAAATAATATCCCATTATAGTAGATTTTTGGTGCCAATTTTTGACAATTACTGTGTAACTAAAATGTAGCGGCCAAGAAGGAAACAGTGTTATCATCCTCTGGAATACCTAAGAAAATAGAAACCAAATCTTTAGGCTAAGTGGGAGTAGCATCTGCTACAATGTGTTTCCTTTTGGGGTGGAGAACAGCAGGCAAGGGAATAATAATGTAAGGAATAATAGGCATTGTTGGCTTGAACATTAAATGAAAGCACCCAAAGTGTAAGATTTTGTTGCAGGTCCCATTGGGCCGCTAAACAAAGAACATATGCCTTGTTTGTAATTATTGCATTTACCCACATGACATGCATATTTGATAAATGCATATGAGTCACAATTTAACATTTTCCTTTCTAGGGACAGTTTTATATTTCTAATGGCATAGTGTTCTCTACTGCAAGTCATGTTATTGAAACATGCCAATCAGTGCTTTAGATACCAATCAATCTACATCAGTGGTGTCAAACTGACAGCCCATGGGCTGGATAGGCCATACACAGGCCATGCCCACCCCAGCTCCATGAAGGGGGGAAATGTCATGATAAGTCATGTGACAGCAATGTGACATCGTGAGTTTGACACCCATGATCTACACTGATAATCTCTTAAATATGCTACTGTTGGAAGAGAATATTTGCAGCTCAGTGTTGAATTGTGGTATCCTTGGTGCTTGCTAGGCTTAGTGGTTTTCTTGCAGACATTTCATTACCAAACTAGGTAACATCATCAGTACTAGTAGGGAATAGAGTTCACTCTCATTTTATATACCAGTGGCTTACCCTGTTAGCATTGGTGGGAGTGGACTTGGTGCTTTCTTGATTAGGGTATTCCTTATTGTTAACTTGTTTGTCTAAGTTGCTAGTTCCTTGACTGGGTATTGTTTACTTCTTGATTATTGCTTTAATGTTAATGTAGGATGCTCACAGTTTCCCAGCTGAAACTATAGTTAATTCTGTCCAAGTGTTGTGAATTTTTCATCATGCTTTCAGCTAGTTGGTGTTCATAGATGCTGGACTTCGGCTGGGCTTCTCCCTGTTTGTCCTACATAATGGCTTTTGCAGTCCTTACAATGTATATACGTGGTGAGATGGGCTGCAAACAAATTTAACAAATAATCAAAATAATATTTTAGATTATTCCTGTTTTTTCTTCTGGTGCTCTTCCTCCTCAACCGGTAATCAAGACCCAGATGTGCAGAGGTGACAACAGCTTTACCAAATTTCTGTGTATCAACAACAAGACCATTACAAAATAATTTTAATCCAAGGGCTATATTTTGGTGGTGCTTTGTCTAGACGGGCTTCAATTTCATTTCTTAAAACTTTTGTTAAAAATTACTGAGTTAGACAAAAGAATATACCAAGGGTGTCAAACGTGTGGCCCGCAGGCCAGATGTGTCACGTGTTGTCATGTCTGCACCTGGTTTAGCGAAGGGAGGAAAATCATGATACAGGTTTGACACTCCTGGAATAAACAGTTGACCTTAGGAAAGGTGACTTCACACATCCATTCACCATGGAGCCAAGAAAATGAAATCTGTGACTATTTTATTTCTTGGGGAAAATAATGCTATTTCTTTTTACCTTTAATACAGATCTTTGCAAACTCACTTAAATCATAACAGATTTGCAGGAATTCAAGTATGAACAGGCAGCTGTATTTAAACTGTAATTTAGAGAGATTGGCTTTTATTGCTTGTCTTTCCACATGTAATGCTTGGCTTGCAATTTTCTATATCTTCTGTAAAGCCAAAACAGAGGGCTACAGCAGAGGCAAAGCTACCTTGTGCAGCCCCTGACCTTTGCAATGGCGTGAAAATCCAAACCGACTGTGTGTGGAGAAACAGCATCCTCTAGTGGAAGAAGTATGCAAATATCCAACCTCACTCCAGTGTTGTGGGCATTTTCCTTATTCATGACTTGCAGACATGATCATACTTAGTGCCTCCCTATTACTGATCGCAAGTGAGTCTTCAGACACACCCACAAATTCTTTCATTAAATCATCTTTCTGCCAAAGTGAATAAGATTATGCATACATAATCCCCCCAAATATTTTCAACCCATCAGTAAAATCTGAAGTATTAAAATAAAACAAATAAAAGCAATTTCAAAGGCAAAGTTTAAAAGATGTGTCACTCTCTCTAAAGAACTGGAAAATGCAGAGGAGTCAAAATTGTAAGTAGAATAAATTTTGCAGTTTTCAAGGGAACACAACCAGCAACTGAGCTTTTTGCAAATCTTTTCTGATGTCTTAAAGTAAAGGTAAAGGTTTTCCTCGCACATATGTGCTAGCCGTTCCTGACTCTAGGGGAAGTGCTCATCTCCATTTCAAAGCCAAAGAGCCAGCGCTGTCCAAAGATGTTTCTGTGGTCATGTAGCTGGCATGACTAAATGCCGAAGGTGCACAGAACACTGTTACCTTCTTACCAAAGGTGGTTCCTATTTTTCTACTTGCATTTTTGCATGCTTTCGAACTGCTAGGTTGGCAGAAGCTGGGATGAGTAATAGGAACTCACTCCGTTATACGGCACTAGGGATTCAAACCAACGAAATACCGACCTTTCTTATCAACAAGCTCAGCACCTTAGCCATGAGCCACCGCGTCATTCACACACACACACACACACACACACACACACACACACACACACACACAGAGTACACACACACACACACAGTACATACACACACACACACACACACACACACACATTAAAACCCTAACCCTAACCTCTATAGATACTTTGAAAAATTCCCACTTCATTCAGTCAACCTCATCCTAAACCATTCATAGCCTTGAAAATCATCAACAGCTTTGAATTGCTCCTGGAAAGCAACCAAAAGGCAGAAAAAAATGTTCTCTTAACAATTCTGCTGTATTCTGGACATCTCAAAATCAACTGCATGCAGAATGAACTTCAACAATCAAGATGATATAATTAACACATATCACTGTAGCCAGAATTGCATTCACTCTTGTGAAATAAGGCCTTTGTTGCCGTCTTGAGTGCACTACATTAATTCCAGTACAAGTGTTTATTGATTGGATATACATAACATTACTGTATTCTACATTTAATAACTCACATAAACTTGCTGGCTCAAACTCAATTCCAACAAGGAATTAAACTGGTTTTGCATAATATTAAAACTCATTTCTACTGCGGAGCACTGGCGGAAGTTGATGACGCACATAGCTATTTTGGAGGTGTACACAAGCCTTCCATAATACATTTTAACAAAACATAAAAATAGCTATACCATTTACATTTACAACTTAGGTTATTTTTAGCCACACTCTGTATTTGCATACTTACAGAAAGATCATGGATATATATTTTTGTTCAAAGATTATATTGAGATAATTTTACAGTTGCTCCTACAACTTTAGATTTGCCTACTGCTAAAACTTTGCAGCAGATGCTTGATTTTCCTAAATCTGTCGTAACGCATTGATTTTTGTTCACAGCAATGACAATAATAAAATATTTTTAGATTACTTATTAAGAACACAAGTAGAGAATCCAATAAAAAAAATCTTGGCAATCCTGTCAGTGATTTCCATATGATCAATTGTTGAGCTTATATATGTCAGTGGCCCATGACCTTTGGGGCACAAGGGACCGGTTCCACGGAGAGAGGGTTTTCCGTGGACCGGAGAGGGCGTGGTTCCATGTGCTGCCTGCATCCTGAGAATGGGGTTTCACTTGTTTGCGCAGACTGGTTTTGGCATTCTGTGGCTCAATGCCAGGCCACGGACCAGGGGTTGGGGGCCCCTCTACTATGTCATTGCTTAATGACTAGACTGTGGTTGGTATTTATCAATGGCTTCTTGAACACTCCAACCAGAGGTGGGCTGCTCCCAGTTCAGACTGGATTGACCGAACTGGTAGTAGTGGTGGCGGGAGGCTCCATCCACCCATGCACAGAAGCGTTGTGCGTGCATGGGAGCGCACCCAAACTGTAGTAAAAAAATTGGCAACCCACCACTAACTCCAACACAACTGATACTTATGTCTTAGGACAGGGGTCTGCAAAGTCGGCTCTTTTAAGACTGGTGGACTTCAACTCCCAGAGTTCCCCAGCCAGCATAGCTGGCTGGGAAATTCTGGGAGTTGAAGTCCACCAGTCTTAAAAGAGCCGACTTTGCAGACCCCTGTCTTAGGACCTTTCTCTAGTTCCAATAGGCATTATGCAAACTTGACTTCACAACGTGAAGTCCATGGCCTTCTAGGGCTTCATCCAGAGGTGGGATCCTACTGGTTTGGCCCAGTTCAGCCAAACCAGTAGTGGTTTGGTGGCCTGAGTCGCTGGAACCAGCAGCGATTCAGGCTTGCCATGCCCCGAACTGGTTCTTTTATGGGGCTGCCATCTTGATTTTCAGTTAGGGCATTGGTGAACTGAGGATTAGGCCCTTTCCATCAAAGGATCATACAGTTTATATCACTTTGGACATGATAAAGAAAGAACACTGAATGTTTTTATATTTAGGAAGGATGTAGGAAGAACAATACTTGGCTACCATTCAATCAATGACCAAATGTCAATTAAGCTTTATCGACAACCACATGATGATTGTCTATGTTTGTACACCAGTTCATGAACAAGAAGAGGCTGGTGAGTTTTATGATAAGTTCAATTTAAAATTAACAGATCATGAAAATAAGGTTGGCTGATTTTGATTGGAGATTGGAAAGCCAAAGAGGAAAATCTAGTTGAATTTTGGCTTAAGAAGCAGAAATGAAGCAGAACAAATTATTGGAATTTCTGCCATTCCAATAATTTCTTCACAGCTAAATTGCCTTTAAGCAATAGAACAATGCTTGCACACATGGATATCACCAGAAGGAATTTATGGAAACCAAATTGGTTAGGAGGTGGATGAGCTCAATTATGGCATCAAAGACATGGCCAGGTGCTGACTATAAACAAATCACAGATTTCTCATGTAAAAGTTCTAGGTTAAGGTAAAAGTAGAACAAAAAAGCCCACCAATTTCCAAATTATGTTCCTGAGCACATCCCAATTTTCAAGGAGAACTTCAGAAATTGCTTTGAATTCCTGGATCTCATTGATGGACAACCAGAGTAACTTGGAATGATCTTAAGGAGGATTAAGGGTAAATATTGAAAAAGACTGCCAGAGATCAAGAAAAAGGAAAATAAACTTAAACTCAATGTCAGGACAACCAGTAGGAACTATCAAGAGAAGAGACACCAAAGACAAAAACAGACAAGAGCATCAGGAAAGAACTTAACAAAGAATTTCAAAGAGCTATTAGAAGAAACAACAAGCAGTATTACAAAATCATCTTGAAAGATATTGAAGATTAAAACAAAGAAAGAAAAAAAAACAAGGAACAACCCCCCCAAAGATCTCTGAAGGAGATTCATACCTTGAATTGTTATGCCAAAGAACACCAATGCACAGAATGTAACTGATTCAAAGGAGATCCAAAGAAGATGGAAGGCATATATTGAAATACTGTACCGTAGTAAGATCAGCATCAAAGATATTAGAATATGAAGTTAGATTACAGTTCAATTATTACTAATTCAAAAGGCTATTGGAACTGATGGAATACCCACAGAAATAAGTCAAGCAAAAGAAGAAGGCCCAGTAAAGGTTCTGAAAAAGCTATACCAGCAAATCTAGAGACGAAATAGTGACCTATATCAATAAAACTAAAAACAGAAAAATCTGGTACCAGAGCTATATTTCTCTGATGCACCCACATTCTCATTACACCATGATCATAGTAGACCATAACCTACTACTAGATAAAGTAGAAAAATGTGGGTTAGGCAGCATCAACACCAGATGGATTCGTAACTGGCTGACCAACTGCACTCAACATGTAGTCCTCAATGGAACTGCATCTATATGGAGGGAAACAGTAGAGTACCCCAAGGCCCAGTACTCTTCAACATCTTCATCAATGACTTGGACTAGGGGATAGATGGGAAACTCATCAAATTTGCAGATGACACCAAGCTGGCAGGAATAGCCAACACTCCAGAAGATAGGCTTAAGATACAGAAGGATCTTGAGAGACTTGAACATTGGGCGCTCTGTGCAGAGTGCAGAGAAGAGCAACAAAGATGATTAGGGGACTGAGGTTTAAAACATATGAAAAATGGCTACAGAAACTGGGTATTTCTAGTTTAATGAAAAGAAGGACTAGGGGCAATGGTGGGTTGCAGGTGGTATGTCCCGGTACGGGCGTACTGGAGCCTGCCTGGAGCACAGGGTACCGTTCTGGTATGGTGCTCCGGAGGGCCCACTCACCCGCCCGTGTTCCTTACCTGTCTTTAAAGTCTTTGGCGCTTCCATGCACACTGCGTACAGCAACTGCGCAATGCTCCGTCGAGCAACTGGAGCGTTGTGGAGGCATTGCTGGATGGTAAGCCACATGCGCACACTGCGTGCATGTGCACGACGCTGCACTCGTCCATGTGGACGCCACCGGGCCCATTCCAATCGTACCAGAACCCACCACTGACTAGGGGAGACATGATTCCAGTATTCCAATATCCCAGGGGTTGCCACAAAGAAGAGGGAGTCAAACTATTCTCCAAGGCACCTGAGGGCAGGACAAGAAGCAATGGGTGGAAACTAATCAAGGAGAGAAGCAACTTAGAACTGAGGAGAAATTTTCTGACAGTTAGGACAATCAATCAGCGGAACAACTTGCCTCCAAAAATTGTGAATGCCCCAACACTGGAAATTTTTAAGATGATGTTGGGTAACCATTTGTCTGGTGTAGGGTTTCCTGCCTAAGCAGGGGGTTGGACTAGAAGACCTCCAAGGTCCCTTCCAACTCTGTTATTCTCATTTCTAAATACTGGCCTCATCTTATCCCAATGCCAGGTGTAAGAGCCTGTTTTAAAGTGCTTTCCAGGGTAGAAGGGAAAGGGTCTTTTGGAGTGTGTGTGTGTGTGTGTGTGTGTGTGTGTGTGTGTGTGTGTATCTGTGTCTGCCTGCGTGCCTGCCTGCCTGCCTGTCTTAGGACAGAAACTGCAACAGAAAAAAACATGCTTCTGAGGACCCACAAGATGGCAATGGTTCAGGAAAGTGACCTGGCCACACAGGTGTCTTCTCTACTCTGGTGGGATGGACAGATGTCTTCAGGGAAGAGACTTAACAAAAGACTTAACACAGAACGTGCAAACTATTACACAATATACTCAGTTTCACGTGCTAGCAAAATAACACTTAGGATTGTTTAAGGCAATTAGATCCAGCCCGATATGGAAAAGGAGAGGGCAGATGTTCAGGCTGGCTTTTGAAAAGGCCAAGGAACACGAGACATTGTTGTTGACGCACAGTGGATAATTGAAAAGGCCAGAAGAATACCGAAAAGAGTCATTATGTGCTTTATTGATTATAGAAAAGCCTGGTGGGTCAGGTCAGGCTGTGGAATGTGCTTAGAAAAATGGGAATTCCAAAACATCGCATCGCCCTCCTATTGCCTAGCAATAACATAACACGGGCACGGGTGTACAACGCTTGGCAGAACAAGTGAGATGGACACCTATTGCCGGTAAATAAACAACGAACTGATGCTTCAGAATTGGAATGCCTGGTAAACAGGAGCACCTAGTGGCCAAACGGGAAAACAGCAGAAATATTTTCCGTTGGAAGCTAGCTGTTCTCGCGAGTCTTCCAAGACAGGCTTATTCGCTTAGTAAATCAGACCCCAGCAAGCACGGGGGGAGATTCTTTCCGTCAACATCGCGTTAGAGTCGGCTTCGTTGGAGCGTCTGCGGAAACTCAGGGCGGGCCGCTCCCGCCGCCTTCATTGTCACACGCTGGTTGGGGAATTCTGGGAGTTGAAGTCCACACAGTGTAAAGTTGCCTAGTTTGATGAGAGAGAAAAAACCACTCGGGCTAATCCGAAGAGGAAGCGACTCGCCGTGACTTCATTGTCACCGACAGCAGCCGGAGCCGCTTCGATGCGTACTTCCGGCCCCTCCCCTCCGGTCAGGGCGCTGCTTCCTCCGCTTTGAAAGCCTGGATTTTGTTGCAGTCGCTGCTGGCGCCGGTTTTAAATGTGAACGCAAGCTTATAATTGGGAAGGAGAAACAAACGGCGGCATTCCGTATCCTCCCGTAGCCAAAGCTCGAAAAAGGTGAACTGGGGAGGTCGCGGCGTTCAGGGAGATGCATATCGTGGGAACCTCTAGGGCTCCATCCATCTGTTTTGATTAACAAAAAAAAAAGTTTATTTTCGTTATCCTCGCAGTTCGGGGTTGCAGGATTTTTGCTGGTTTCTGAAATATCGGGTCGAACAACTTGCCTCCAGAACTTGTGAATGCTCCAACACTGGACGTTTTTAAGAAGACGTTGGATATCCATTTGTCTGAAGTGGTGTAAGGTTCCTGCCTAGGCAGGAGTTGGACTAGAAGACCTCCAAGGTCCCTTCCAACTCTGTTATTCTGTAAAGGAGAAATCTCAGCACAGCCATGCAACTACCGTGTTTCCCTGAAAATAAGACAGGGGCTTACTTTCTTTTGACACCCCACCCCCCCCAATAAGCACTTGGCCTTAGTTTTGAGGATGTCTTATTATTTTTGAGGTGCAGGAGGCGGCAAGTGTGGTCACCTCATGGCTGCTGCTTTGTGGCAATATTTTTTGGGAGGGCTTATTTTAGCGCATGCGCTCAAAAGCCCGATTGGACTTATTATCTGGGGAAGTCTTATTTTCGGGAAAACACGGTAGTTCATGGTTCCCTTGCTTTAGAATTGGTTTGTTAAAAGGGAAAGACTTTCCGTTTGCCAGGTTCAAATTTCCCGGCTGGGATATATGGGGAAGGATTCAAGGAGGCAGCTGCACAAAAGCTTTTTATTTGTTTATTCTCAGGAAAGCAAATGGTAGATGTGTGCCTGGAGCTAGCAAATTCAAACTCTTGAGTAAACCCATTTACATCCTTCAAGGTCTGATTTTTTTTTGTGTATGATTGATTTAAGGTCCTGTTTTTCTGTGATTGGGTTCTGATTTCAAGGTGTTAAATCCTGTTTTCTAGAGAACCAGTAGCGGAAATTTTGAAAAGTTCGGAAAACCGGCAAATGCCACCTCTGGCTGGTCACAGAGTAGGGTGGGAATGGAGATTTTGCAGTATCCTTCCCCTGCCACACCCATCAAGCCATACCCACAGAACTGGTAGTAAAAAAAATATTGAATTTCACCATTGGGTGGAAGGCAAGTGAATGCTAGTGTTTTGGAATGAGTGATGGTTATAGTCCAGTCTCCGTTTTTCCTAGCCCTTTTTTGCTGCTTGGGTCTTTTCCTTCATGATTTGCATTTTATGACCACTTGTCATTTTCCATCTTTATTAGGTTGTTTTGTTATCTGTCCCTTTACACACACACACTTACTTCAACCTTTGCAATTTCTTAATTTATTTCCTATTTCGTTTAAGAAATAAGGTATTTCATGTTACCTCCCCCAAAATCCAGTGAAATCTGTTAGGCTGACTTGATGAATGGATATTTAAATTTCTCATATTCTCCATCTAAGACTTTAGTCATGGCCTCAGAGTGGTTTTTCCTTGCTTACAGCTACTTCTTTCTTGTACATTGATGGTACTAGTGATTACTTAAAGATCCATACACAGACAACATAAAAGATAATGTAAGATAAAGGGACATTGTTCCTATGTATATTGTTTTCAGATGTGTATAAAATCAGAGTAGATTTTTCAATTCCGTGTGTTGAATCTGTTGTTGATACAGATATATCTGTTCAAAAATAACAGATTTGCAATTGGCAGGATCCATCTATATTTTTGCAGTCTCTTAGGAATGGGGGAAAACTCACAGATAAAACTATTTTTCTTTTCTCAGATGTCAGCATTCCCTAAACGGAAAAGAACTGCAACGAAACTAGACATTTCAGAAGATGAACTACCTTCCTTCCTTAAATCGTGAGTTAAACTTTATGATCAATGTGTTCTAATTTCTATTCAATCCTTGTACCTGGATTTGGTACTAGGACAACATCTAGTGATTGTAGTATTTTGGGATTGGCTTAAGTTTATAGGCATAAGTGTGTACACTGGTAATACCTTTTTACCTGGCTTGTTTGACTTGTTCATAAAACCTAACAAAACTAAAAAAGTTTGAAAGAAGAGTGAGATTATCAGATAAATCAACATAATGTTTTGCATACTGCTTCACTATGTTCACTGTTTCTGGGTTTGTCTTTTCCTCTCCTATGAGCTCACGATATAAAAACAAGAAAGGAAAAAAATGGATAAACACAAATATGAAATTTATCCATGCAAATTAAAATGCCTGCTATATCCTAGCTTTGGAATTTAGGGATGGAATTAAGTTCTTTTTGTGCACTTTGTTTTTGTCCAACTATATCAAAAGCTGTTGCTGGTTTTGTTATGTTTTTTATTCTTTTAGTTTGTGAAATCTATGCTGAGAAATTTTGCTATGGGTTAACTGTAAAAATGTTTGAATCAATGCAAAGGTCAAAATACAATTGCAAGGTTAAAATACAAAACTGCTTAAAATTGTACAACTTTATGTAACACTGGAATGCTTCTCCAGCAAAATTGCTAGTGGTAGTAGTAACTGCCTACTATTGTATCCACAATGCATGGTGGCAATTTCCTTCTACAACATTATGTGAACTTTGAAAAGACAGGTGCTTCAGGTGTTGGGCAAGGTGTTCTAGAGATAGGCAATAAAGTACCAGATTAAGTCTGATTGGCATTCTATCGCTTGTTATAAATAAAAATATGTTTTCTTTCACCATGAATTTTGATACTTTTGTGTCAAATTCATTTACTGATTGTGAATTGGACTACATAATTGTGAGCTACGAAAGTCTTTTGTCTAGGACAGCATATACATTTTAGGGTCTAAATGAATGCAACTCTTTTGTTTAAATATTGTAATAATAATTTTAATAATAAACAATATTTGTTTAAATATTGAGGCCTGCATGTTTTAAGGACAGTGCTGTGTATAATTCCATTTATTACAAACTTTCCCATATCTTGGGCAGATCTTCAGAATCAGAAGAGGAACAATATGAAGAGGAATGGGAGCCCCAAAAGAAAGTCTCGCGTAAGGCCAAAGTGCCAAAGGCCAAAGTGCCAAGAGTTGAAAAAAAACCATTGACCAAGAAGAAAACCACTGTAGCGAAGAAAGGTACTAAGAAGCTAGTGATAAAAGAGGAGCCGGTAAGTAATTGAAGCTAGGAAGCCATTTAGTTTTCAAAACATTTGAGGGAGTAAGAGAAAGCAAAGATTATATTGTGGTGATTTATCTGTGTTCATCCCTATTCCAAATTCCCCTGATTTGGTTCAGTTCTTTTGCATTGATCCAACAACTTGGCTTCTACTGAAACTTCTAAATTGTCTGATTTCTTGGAATAGAAAAATAGAAACTCCAGATGAATGTACACTGTGCTACATGCAAGAAAGATCTGCCCTATGTTTTTTCCTGAGTCACTTTAACCTCTGTAATTTATCCAGCATAATTGATGTGAAGTTCCTTGAAGCATGCTTTTATGCATTTGAACCCTTGGGATGTATGTTGGAGCTTCTTATCATAAATCAAATAGAAACAATAATTTGCTCACCTTGTACTGTCACACTGTATCAAGGAACAGCAACCAAAATTCAAGTCCTGCTGGAAGGAATTCAAATAGTTCTTGGCTTATAACAGCAGTTGGGGCCAGAATTGCCATTACTAAGCTTAAGGGGTGGTAAAGGTGAGTGTCACTTGACCACTGGGCATATCAATGACTATTCCAGCAGTCCTATTTGCCATGGTTAAACCAGGACCAGCTTCCTGTAGGCTTCCCTGTTGACTTCACTTGTGGGGAAATCAGTAGGGAATGTCAGAAAACACAATAACACAATCCGTGGTTTGGGGGTGGGATATCATCTGTACGCTGATGATACTCAGCTGTACATCTCCACCCCAGACCACCCCAACAATGCCGTTGAGGTGATGTCCCGGTGTTTGGAAGCCGTACGGATCTGGATGGGTAGTAACAAACTCAAGCTCAACCCATCCAAGACTGAGTGGCTGTGGTTTCCGGCACCCCGGTTCAGCCAGATTACTCCAACTCTGGCCATTGGGGGCGAAACACCGGCCCCCGTGGAGAGGGCGCAATTTGGGTGTCCTCCTGGATTCCTGGCTGTCCATGGAGGACCATGTGGCGGCCGTGGCCAGGGGGGCGTTCCATCAGGTACGCCTGATGCGCCAATTGCGCCCCTTACTGGACCGGGCTGCCCTTCGCACAGTCACTCAGGCCCTCGTGACATCCCGACTGGACTACTGCAATGCTCTCTACATGGGGCTTCCCTTCCGCACTATCACCGACCTCCACCTCTTCCGCCGGTGTTTAAAAACACACTTATTTCATCCAGCCGGCCTAACATAGCCTCCGCTGGGACAAATTTTAGACAGTTTTAAATGGGGGATTTTAATTTGGTTTTAATTTGCTTTTAGCGCAGGTTTTTTGTCATTTAATATGTCTTTTAAATTTATGTATTTGGTACTATTTTGTATGTTGTTTTAAATTCCTGTGCGCCGCCCTGGGTCCGGTTGGAGAAGGGCGGGATATAAATTGAATAAAATAAATAAATAAAAAATCATGGGGATTCTGTGATGGCCAGAACTCCAAGGACCCGTCATGTCGCCTTTGCTCAGCACAATCACAACTTTGCACTGTCGCTGAACAAATGGTCATCAGTGAGGAAGAGTGTGTGTGTGCAGCAACAAGAGAAATGGACTACCATTGTGTTCCCTTCTTTCTGAGTAAGAACCCAAAAGGAGCCTTCCCTTCCAGATCTTACTGGATAGGGAAAAACTGCTGGGAAGAAGCAGTCCCAAATAATGTTGCTGGAGTTACACATGTGTTGCATAACACACTTAATTGCAATCTGTTACCATAGAAAGCAAATTTTATTAGGGCTAATCATTTTTTATTCTAACTTTGTGACTGAAAACTGATTCACATTTGATCTTGAATCTTGGATTTAAGGAGAAAATAGGTTGGCTTTAAGAGCAGTTATCTTCAGGTGCTTCTGATGGTTGATCTTTAAGCAGTGACAATAACAATGGACTTTCCTGAGGCATTCATGTTTTCTGCATTTTACTAAGCAGAACACTGATATCTGTAGTAGCCTTTCCCCTACTCGACATTAGTTCCATTCCTCCACAATCCTAAAGGATATGATGATAAGTAGTAAGTCATTGATGGTGTTTATGTTCAGACTGGCTGTGGTCAATAATAATCTTAATGTGTTTTGGTGGTTTGAGTAGGACTTACCTCTGCCTATTGCCATACCTGGAGGAACAGAAAAAATGACAGAGGAAGATGTCAATGTGAGATGTTCAACCAAAAAACCCCGAGTGAAGAAAGTTGGCAGCATTAAAGTTGAACCTGGCTTGGTAAATGCAGATAAGCCATCCACAAGTGCTACAGTGTCTAAACAAAAAATGAAGGTGGAAGAGTCGGAAGAAGATTTTACATTTGATGAACCTCCCTTAAAAAAAATTAAAACAGGATGTCCTCAGGAGAAATGTGTAAAATATGTGGCTGGAGACAAACTGAATGGAGACCATAAAATGAACTGGGACATTGTAGAGGTATGTAATGCTTTGCTTTTTTACAGCAAAACTAACATATGTTTAAACTGCAGGAGGAAACTCTCTAGAGTGAAGGTGTACGTTCATTTTATTTCTGATGTATATAATACCTCATCTGGATGTATTCCAAAAAATATTTCATTGCCTTTATTTTTATAAAACAAAGCACATTGTCTTTTCTCTTTATAATGAGAATTTATCCTGAGCATTAGCTACGGAAGGTTACAGTTAATATTACTTTTCACAAGAAAATATAAAAAATGTAATTTTGTTATTTGTAAAGAAAAAAATATGAAATACTATTTTTTAATGCTGTCTTCAACTTTTGCTGGTGAAAGATTATAAAATACTTCAGGATTTAAAAAGTGGTAAAAGAAAACATTCCAGGTCAATCATAGTTTGGTTTATGCTGTACTAAAACTATATTCCAGTTCCAAGGAAATATTTTTTATCACACTAAAATGAGAAGCATGTTTCATTTTTTTGAGTCTTTTGGGGAACATATACAGTGTCTTTTAATATTGGGGAAGGAAGGGTTTATAATTATTTTAATCAGATGAATGAAGGTTCCTTCTATTTCTTTTTTGTCTTGTAATTTAAAAGAAAAAAATACGAATCATTGTAGTGGGTGGTGAAGCTGTTCGTTCAGCATCTCACACATTTCTAAAAGCATGGTAGGCAGTTTGATGCCATGGGCCTCTATTATATAATAAACATTTTCCCTCACTTGCTGGAACTGTTTAACTTTATTTTTTAAATTTTTAATGGAAGCTGCCATTCTAATAAACGTCCTCATCATTGATTTTATTTATTTCTGCAAGGCTTAAATTCCTCCCTCTCCCTTTTCCCCCCATTCTAGCAAACATCTGCTTCAATGATATTATTTATTTCTAAGAAGCTTCTCATCCTCTTCCCCCGCTCTCTCCCAACATTGATTAGTTACAGTAGGCCAAAGTGTCGAGAAAAGAGAAAAGTTAGTGGAAGCTGAAATGTAGAAAGTGTATAGAACTGCTTCTCTAGTAAATGGATGGATGCATGCTTGCCCCTGATCACCTGAACCATAACAGACATTTTGTGGGCATGTTAGGATTCTTTCAACATTTGGATTGTGTCTCTCAATTCAGAAGTCTTACTTTTGAAACTGGATTGATACCTGTGAACATTGTTTCTATTAGAACTCTAGGAAATACCATTAAAATACTGTGTTAAAAGAGTCACCTCTCATGAGTAACAACCATAAGGTTTTTTTTCCCCATTCTGTTTTAATGAAGGTAATGATTCAGGACTAGTTTTTATTTGAATCGTTTTGGGGATAATAATAATAATAATAATTTAATTTGTAGACCGCTCCCTCTCCCCTTAGGGACTCGGAGCGGTGCACAGGCAGAATAAAAACAACAAGTATACAAACATATTTAAAAACGAATTAAACCTTATTCCTGTGCTAAAAATTGGTTTTAAGAATGAAAAATGAATAAGGTTTGTAAATAAATAGAGCTAGATATTCTCGTATGTTTGTCTTGTTAAGTGGATTTCTGTAAGATGATAGCCACAACCATTTCTTCTCCAAGTTTAACATTTTCAGAATCTTTTGTGAGAAAATCAGGCTTGGGCCTTTTTACTGTGTGAGCTATACAGAGCTTGCAGGTCTGCATATATTCTCCCCTTATTAGAGAGATTACCAGGGAGGGCAGACAATTTTTATCTAGACTTCCTCCTCCAGGACACGAACCCAGCTACTACGCATGCAGTGGCAAAATTCTGTGCTTCCGCAATGTCCATAAGGAAAAAATTGGTTATAGAAGTATAGTTGTGATCTTGTACCAATCATTTGGACATATCTCTAACAATTTCTGGACCATGGTATTTTCATACATACTTAACGCTTTTGCAACTAGGTAAACCTGCAAATGACCTGAACAAAGTGAGAACATGTATGCTACTTTCCACTTATAATGCTGACATTTTTAAAATTATATCTTAAAGTTAGTACTTTTTAACATATGGTTAAATGCAACGTGTATTGCTGGTCTTTGACCGTAATAAAGATTTATTCTACTCTGTGTGTTGCAGGTTTTGTCGCAAAGGACTGACATTGAAGCATGGGTGTGTGCCAATATAATCAAGCTTTTCAATGATGATAATACAATCCCTTTTATTGTTCGGTATCGGAAGGAACTTATCAATAATCTGGAAGCTGATGTGCTGCGTGAGGTGCAACAAATAATGGAAGAACTACAGTATGTATTAAAGCATTGGGATAGGGGTACAAAGGGAGAGTAAGCAGTACGTTAAGCAATTACTGCAGCCTTGCAAGTGTTAACAGAGGAGTTCATGCAGGAATGCTTACAGATCTCATAACTTGCCTGCATTCCAAACATGGAGAGGCTCCTTTTTAAAATTCCTGGATTGATATAAGAAATTATGACACAAGCAGCCAGCTGCAAACTTTGCAGTCATCAGTGAAAATATTGCCTCTCTATATTAGGGATGCCAATTGGGAAAAGAAATTTTGAAAGTCTCTGCCCCAAGGCTGCTAAGTAGATAATTATTCATCTGCTGGAGATTTTGTAATCACATTCTTCCTCAATAGATCTTGTGAAAGAGATTCCATGAGAAACTTGGTTGGAAAGAATCACTTTGTTGCTAGGCAGTTGTTAGAGGACTTGACAACCCCTATGCTTTTGCCAACTAGAGAGCAGCTTTGCTTTTAACAAAGTTTGGAAGCTTCCTAGCAATTCTGCAGTTCTTGGGATAGAGGTGTCATCCAATAACATCTATCAGCAATCCCATCTCCATCTCAGTCACTTGCATGGCCAGTATTATTATGAGGAGAGTAAATGCAATAGAGAAAGCAAAACTAGCTTTGATTTTAGTTTTCTTTAAAATTTGATACAACTAAAATAAATTTATTTAAAACTCGATCACATAAATGATCCAAGATTTGGACTTGATTGATTGATTGATTGATTGATTGATTGATTGATTGGATTTCTATACTGCCCTCTCTCCCAACATGGGACTCAGGGCGGTGCACAGGAACTATAAGATATAAAAATACAGACAATCAAAATAGTTAAAACTAGAATTAAATAGAATTTGGCCCGTGCTAAGAACATAATTAAAACCCAACTAAAATGATAAAATAGCTATATCAGCTATGCCAGGCCGGCCACATGAAAGAAGTATGTTTTTAATGCCCGACGGAAGAGGCGAAGGTCTATGATTGTACGGAGGTCAGGGGGCAGGTCGTTCCAGAGGGCAGGGCCTGCCACAGAGAAGGCTCTTCCCCTGGGAGTCGCCAGCCGGCATTGTCCGGCGGATGGCACCCTAAGGAGGCCCTCCCTGTGGGAGCGAACAGGTCGAATAGAGGTGTGTGGTAGGAGGCGGTCCTACAAGTAACCAGGTCCTATGCCATGGAGCGCTTTGAAGATGGTCACTAAAACCTTGAAACGCACCCGGAAGGCTATAATGTGAAACTGAGTAATCATCAGAACCCAAATCTTCCCTTTTCTTGTTTGTGACTACATTCAAGAAATGGACAGTTTTAAGAATGTGAGTCTGGCCTGTTTAATCTTCCCATTGTGACTTTTAATAGCTCTTCATTTTACTTTTTAGGTAAATGTAAATAAAAAGGTACATTATCATTTAAGTGATTGACTTGGAAGCTCATTCTCAGTGAAAACTGATGACTTTAACTGTGTTTCGTTTCTTTTTTTAATATTTTTTATTTTCAGCATAAAAACAGTTCAATTTTGCATCCAGTTTCAATTTTGTGTAGCTTGTCGTTTGGTCGCAAGTTTTTGTGCATTAATCTTTACAGTTACAAGTATAATTACTAATTGTCCATCAAACATAGGCAAATATATCACCATTGTTGGGCTTTTATATGTTAAATTAAAATTAGTGATCCTTCATTTCAAACCACCTTATTTAAGTACTTAATTATCTGTTTAATAACAATTAATCTTTATAAAATCACTCATCTTTTTCTGTTATTATTTAAAGAATAGAAAATAAACGTTTTCCCTGAATTCATGTTATACAACATTGCTTTCAATTATCTTTAGAGGATACAATACTTCTATATCACATAATCCAACTCCAAATAGTATTTTCCCAATATAAAATCCCAATCATTCTTTCCATCATTAATCTATTTAATATACAAAATGTCTTTCTAAGGTAACATAGTCTCTACTTACTATAGTATCAAGCATTCATCGCATCTGACTTTTACACCTTAGGTTTATTTTTATCCTTTATATATCATATATCCAAAAACTTTATTTCATAACAAAAGATTTTGTTTTAACATTAACTATCCTTTTTCTAGATGTAACTAAGTAAACGGTTTCATCTCCAGATTTTTTGTCTAACCATTGGTAGAACAGATCCCATACTTTATAGAATTGCTCATCCTCTTGTTCTCTAATTTCAAATGTCAGTTTACTCATTTCAGCACAGTCCATGATCTTTCGGATTTATTTATTTTATTTTATTAGATTTATATCCCGCCCTTCTCCAAAAAGGACCCAGGGCGGCTAATAATTAATAATTTCCTCCTGGGTAGGTAATTTCTTGTTTTTCCAATTTTTTGCAAATACAATTCTAGCTGCTGTCAAACCATTAACAATCAAGTTTTTCAGGTCTTTATCAAACCTTAACTGTGTTTCTACAAGAAGAAGCTACTCATCCATTGGTTATGATTTTCACTTGAGAAAGTGCCTTTTCTAATGAGGCAATGGAACTGTTCAGCCTGAGAGTCCTATGAACAATATATATATGGAAGGTTTCACAGTGAGGTGATATTAGCTCAGATGCACCGATGTTAGGAATAGTATTTATATAAATGTTCTATTAAATACAATTTTTTAATTCTTCTAACTATGCTTGGTTTTAGGACTTTAGCAAAAAAGGTGCATGCCTCAATACAAAAACTTGAAAAAGAAGGAAAGCTGTCACAAAGTGTTTTAACTGCATTATTAAACTGTAAAACTTTGGAGGAGCTGGATCATGTGGTTAGTATAATATCTTAATGGAAATTTTCATATAACTTATTGTGCACTGGATTTTTTCCAAACATTGCTAAACCCTTTTATTGAAATTGTGGCCATAACTTCTTAAAAGCCATTTTATACTAGGTTACATCATTACTATATTATCTATTAACAGTTCTACACAATTTAAAATTTTAATTTTCCCAGTCCTATTTGGAAGTGCAAAGAACTGGGATCTCTTAATGCAGAACATGTAGTCAGCCATTGAAATATGGCTCGATCCTGGTTTATATATGATACAAGGTATTCTCTCAGGCAAGAGAGACAAAGACAGATTACCAAAAGCATAAAAAGGAAGGAAGAAGCAAGACTCATGGTGGTTACTGGAAGTGCTTTTAATAGACTAATTGTGGAAAGGAAGAATCTGTTATTCAGCAAGGTCCATTGAATTGGAGCATAGGGATTTTAGTATTAATGCCATGTACATTATTTTTACATTATTTGCATCATTATAGCATTATACTAGTGATGAAAAACACAGTCAAAGTTTGATCTGTTGCATGCAAAGTCTGTCTCATTAAGCTTTGATAAATATAGGTTCCACTGTAGTTATTATTATTTGTAAAGATGGCTCTTCGAATTTCACCAAGGCATTTTTTTAATGCAAAATCTGTTATACCAATTGGAATGAAAATAGATCTGAAATGGAGAAAAAGTAAGGCAATTAAAAGTGTTCCATTTCTTTGCTATTCCACGTAGTGAATATTGAGTTAAGACTGCTTCAGTCTTTCCTGAAATATTTCTCCCCTTTCAATCAGTATAGTATGTACAGAAACATGAAAATTCTTTGCCTTTGAAGAAGGCATTTGCTCAAAACATTCTCATTGCATAATTGTTTTTAGTTAACAGTTTGAAGCTGGCTTTTATAAGTCACATTTTTATTCCCTGTGAACTAAGACTGCTATCCTATTCCCTTCCCCCACAATGTGGGGATTCTCATAAAACTCAGTGTTATATTTTCATAAGTATATAGAATTATGTTATAAACATGTATTCTAAAAAATAGACTTGAAATGTCTAATTTTGGAGTTAAGAATAATAGGAGAAGATTAAGGAATATGAATGAATTCCTACCCAAGAAAGATTGTTAGCAGTTATTGACCTTTTATTAATAAAGACTTCCTACACTCTTGGTCTACCATATTATATAATCCCAACTTTAAAAATAACGTTTAGTGGGTTTCAACATGACTTCAGTAGGGTTTGCTTCTAGCATTGGAGTCACACACACACACTAGTCAATTTTAATTGAATTAGTGACACTCAGTTCGATTCTCACTTTATGCAAAATATAAATCATGAGTTAAATATTAGGGTTGGCTGATTTCACGCAGCACACTGAGCTAAGAAAAAACCAGCTATGTCACAATTTACTATGTGTTAACTAACCTAAATTAAAAGAAGAATGATGACTATAACTATATTTTTAAAAAAATTATGTTTAAATAAAGCAGTTTAAGTTATGGATATACTGTATATGGCAGGCTTGCTCAGGAGGGATTTGGCTATTTTCACTGGGATGTCCAACACAATTAAGAGGCAAAACTGTAATGATAGATTTAACAAGGAATGTTCTGATTGAATATTAGGGAAAAAAACCTTGAAATGCCTTACAGTAGTCCTCAACTTACAACCACAATTGAGCCCAAAATTTATATTGTTAAATGAAAAATTTGTCCCATTTTACGACTTTTCTTGCCACATTTGTTAAATGTATCACTGCAGTTGTTAAATTAGTAACATGGTTGTAAAGTGAATGGGTTCTTTGTTGACTTTGCTTGTCAGATGGTCACAAAATGACTCCTGAACTCTACAACTGTCATAAATATGAATCAGTTATCAAGCATCTGAATGTAAATCATGTGGCCATTGGGATACTGCAATGATTGTAAGTGTGAAAAATGGTCATAAGTCACTATTTGCAGCGCCATTGTCACTTGGAACGGTCACTAAATGAACTGTTGTAAGTCGAGAACTACCTGTATAGGGAATCAATTACCTAAGAGACCATTGGTCCAGTTAATTGATTTCTGATAACTCTGTGATTCTAGATACTAGATATCATCACGTTGTTTTCATCCTGTAGACAGATAAAGCATAAAAATTTGAAAATTTGTGACAGCAAATTACATACATACACATGCATGCACAAACACATACACAATACTGTAGGTGTGTGTGTGTGTGTGTCCATCCCTTATGCTTAGACATACAATATTATCTATTACAGTATGCACCCTATAAAACTGGAAGCAAAGGAACTAAAGCACAAAGAGCTAAACAGTTGGGCTTGGAACAGGCAGCCAACTTGCTTATTGAGAATCCGAAGGAACTCAACTTACTCTTTTATGTCAAGTCCAATGTCGAAGGTAAGCATGTATGTTTTAGAAGCATTAGAGTATATAAATAGAAATACTTTACTGAGTAAGAGTGACTGTGAATATTGTCTGAAGAGGTGTAGGGTTTCCTACCTACACTGTAGGGGGTTGGACTACAAGACCTCCAAGGTCCCTTCCAACTTTCTGTTCCATTCCATTCGACTAACCCCTTTGAGAACAGCAAAAGCCTTTGTTTGCAGCAGATCCCACCTTTTCTGAATTATATTTATTTATTTAATTACATTTGTATGCCACCCGTTTTTCCTTGCGGGACTCAGGGCATTAACAGGCAATAATAAAACAGGCAATGATAAAAACCACAATAAAAACATCCAATAATTCAATAAATATACTAAAAATTCTAAAACTAAATTAAACAATGGGCCTGCTCTAAAATACCTTATAAAACCCCTAATAAAACAAATTAAAAACTACGCCAATAAAACAAATTAAAAACTACGCCAGGCCGGCCGCACGAAATAGATGAGTTTTCAGGGTTCGGCGAAAAAGGCGCAGGTCCGTGGTTGTGCGTAGGTCAGGTGGTAGGTAATTCCAGAGGGCAGGAGCTGCCACAGAGAAGGCTCTCCCCCTAGGGGTCGCCAGCCGGCATTGACTGGCCGACGGCACCTTGAGGAGGCCCTCTCTGTGGGAGCGGACTGGTCAGAGGGAGGTATTTGGTAGAAGGCAGTCTTGTAAATACCTAGGTCCCTTGCCATGGAGCGCTTTAAAGGTTGTTACTAACACCTTGAAGCCGGAAGGCCACAGGCAGCCAGTGCAGCTCGTGCAGGAGAGGTGTTATGTGGGAGCATCTAGAGGCCCCCAGAATCCCCCGCGCGGCCACATTCTGATCTAGCTGGAGCCTCCGGGTGCACCTCAAGGGGAGCCCCATGTAGAGAGCGTTGCAATAGTCCAGGTGGGAAATAACGAGGGCTTGAGTGATCGTGCATAGAGCGTCACGATCCAGAAAGGGGCGCAAGTGGCGTATCAGGTGAACCTGATAAAAAGCCTCCCTGGCCACGGCTGTCATATGATCGTCTAAAGACAGCCGAGTATCCAGGAGGACGGCCAGGTTGCGGGCCCTCTCCACGGGGGCTAATGACTCGCCCCCGATAGCCAGAGATGGAACCAACTGGCTATGTCGTGATGCCGGAAACCACAGCCACTCGGTCTTGGACGGGTTGAGTCGAAGCCTGTTCCTCCCCATTCAGACTCGCACGGCTTCCAGGTACCGGGACATCACTTCCGCGGCATCGTTGGGGTGGTCCGGGGTGGAGATGTACAGCTGGGTGTCATCTGCGTACTGATGAAACTCCACCCTGAAACCACAGATGATCTCACCCAGTGGCTTCATATAGATGTTGAACAGGAGAGGCGAGGTGCCTACAGGTGAGGCACCTCGAGGTCAATCTCTGCCCTCCTGCCAACACAAATTGCGACCGGTCAGAGAGGTAGGAGAACCACCGTAAAACGGTGCCCCCCTCTAACCAGAGCAACAGGATACCATGGTCGATGGTATCAAAAGCCGCTGACAGATCTAACAGGACCAGGATAGAGGAGCAACCTCTATCCTGAGCCCTCCAGAGATCATCAACCAACGCGACCAATGCCGTTTCTGTGCTGTGCCCAGGCCGGACTGGCACGAGTCTAGATAGATAGTTTCCTCCAGGTGCTGAGGGAGCTGTCGTGCCACCACACTCTCAACAACCTTCGCAATAAAGCAAAGGTTGGAGACAGGGCGGTAGTTGGCCAAAACAGCCGGGTCCAGGGAGGGCTTTTTGAGGAGGGGCCTCACCACCGCCTCTTTCAAGGCAGCCGGTAAAAAACCCTCACTCAAAGAAGCGTTGACAATTCCCTGGAGCCAGCCTCGTGTAACCTCCCGGGAGGCCAGTACCAACCAGGAGGGACACGGGTCCAGTAAACATGTGGTGGTGTTCAGCCGCCCCAGCATCCTGTCCATGTCCTCGGGAGTCACAGGATCGAACTCTTCCCAGATAGTGAACTCAAGACCTGCCTCCGTCGGCCTGTCTGAACTAGTCCAATCAGAGGCTAACCCGTCCCGAATCTGATCGATTTTGTCATGCAGATAACGCCCAAATTCCTCTGCCCGACCCTACAGGGGAGCATCCGGGCCCTCTGATAAGAGGAGGGAGCGGGACACCCTAAACAAGGCGGCAGGTCGATTACCTGCAGACGCGATAAGAGCGGAGAAATAGTTCCGTTTCGCCGCTTTTATCGCCACTAGGTAAGTCCTGATTATATATATTGTCCTGATTAGAAATTCTGGAGCCTGGTGATAATCAATAGAAAGAGCACTGGGTAGATTAACTTGGCTTCAGATAATATTCTCTCTATGTTTGTTCTTCAGATGCTTGCTGAATTTGAACAGAAACTAATTAGGTGGATGGGAGAAATCTTCTCCCACCCCAATTCACTGACGTTCCCTTTGTCATTTTATAATACTGTATATTATTGGCTCTACAGTATGAAAGCTACTTGTTCATGTATAACATTTCCATTCCTCACCAATAATCCTCAGGTTTATTCAGGCATGCAAACGTTTTTAAATTTGCTTAATACTCTTGCATAAAAGGACTGAGATTTACTTTGACAAAGAAGTTAGTTCCAATAAAGCAACATGTTTTCTAGCAGGCTAGTAAAAAAATCATGTGCTGTTTCCTGCCATCCCTAGAGATGTTTAGGGTGGAAAGGCTGAGGCAAATCAAGAACGCCTAAATGTCTTTGATCCCAAATGAGCCTCAACAACATCAGTTTCCTCTTGATTAGTGAAAATATTTAGAAGATAATGAAGCTTGCATCCCTGTTTTAGTAAGCTGCCATACGTAGATTAAAACTACAGGAGTTTCAACACATTGTAATATAAAATATAAAAAGATTAGTGACTGTGCTTCAAAAAGATAAAAAGAGGCAAATCTGCACTTAATCAATAAGGAGATGATTGAAGGAGATAGATGTCAGCTCTTTGAGAAAGATCAAGTTAGGCATAGGCAATGTAAAGATTGCTAGAACTCTAGCCTATTGTTGTAGGCCCAAAAACAGAATCGTGAAAGCTTGATGATTTCCATTAGCCCCAACTTCTACCATGTAAAATCAAAATGATTTTTACAATCTCATTTTCACACTCATTTATTATGTCTCTCTCTCTCTCTTTTCTGTTAATGGTGTTTGGATATCTTGCTTTATCTCTGTTTTCTTCTATAGTAGGACAGGTGGTTTGGGAAGGAGTTAAGGAAAGTGGGTTTGGGTCTGTAATTCATTCCTTAACATCATTGCAAGGTTTTCTTTGCATGCAAGAGGGGAGACTGAGTCTAATAGAGCACAGATATGACCTTAGAGAAAGTATGCAGTGACTACTAGTAAAAAATTAATTTAGATCAGGGAAACAATAATGATTTGTGGTAAAGTGAGAGAAAGAGTGTTATCATAGACAAGACATCTGCTTTCTCTTAAGCCAGATTGTCCAAGACTGGGGTCCTGAAGGACTCATGGACTGTAATAATCATATTATTTACTACTTTCCCCACAGAACAGTTAGCTTGTTAATCATTTGCTGTTAAGATTTTTGTTAATTTATACACTAAGATAATAAAGCTGATGGGCAAGTGTTGTAATTCACTGCTTCTGTTCTCTGAGACAAAGAAAATTAATTTTGAAAGATGATTTTTTTTTTTGTATATGTTGGAGTATAATGTTTACACAGTACAGTGTAATTATAGATAAATCTGTAGGGGGCAATCTTAGATAGCAAAATGCACTGATTTTCTTTTTAATATGGAGAATGACCTAGAGATTTTACAGTTCATCTTTAACAAGATTTTTTTTTTGAAAAAAATGCTAATATTTACTTACATTTTGTTAAAACGGATTCTGTAGCTGGGAGGTACTGTTAACTGAACTTTATGATAGTTTCCACAAGACTTCCTTGTTGATTTTAGCAACAGGAACATTATGGGTTCACACTTTTTGTATAACTCTCTCAATGCCTTGTCACCAGGTTAGGTCTGGCACTCATCAAAAAGACAACTAGAGGTGTCTATTCTGAGTTTATTTTAATGGGCAGGAAGTAGGTTTGAAGCCATCAGTTGTTGTTACACATAGGCTGACTGTGAAAGGGGAATTATATGGTTGAGTTAACTGTGAAATGTTTCAGTTCAGGTGCAGCATAGAAGACAAATGTGCAACATTGTTTTTTGTGGCTGGGAAAAGGATGTGAAGTGCCTGGAACATTTAGGCCTAGTGTAAGTGGAAGTGTGACCTTCTCTTGCTTGACATCAGAACAATTCTTGCTGCGTGTGTTGAATAACTTTCATCTTCAGTTGCTTTTTGGATTTTGTAAGCTCTCCTTAAAGCTTCTTATAGACATCTTTACAGGGTATTCTATTTGGTACTTAAAACCAAATATTTTCTTTTAGGACTTTCCACCACTGAGGAAGTAAAATCTGGAGTGCAGCATATCCTGGCTGACATGGTTGCTAAAGATAAAGAAACACTGGATTTTATCAGAAATTTGTAAGTAATTTTGTCATAGACATATCCCTTTGTTAAGGATTGGTGATTTTGCCAGTCCTGTTGATTTGCTGAAAGTCTTTGGTTTCTGAGTTGAATATATTCTTGCATATAATCAGACAAAATTTTATGAGGAAGGAAGGAAGGAAGGAAAGATTTTTGATATTTATTGCCAGCTTCCAACAAGGAAATTCAATAGGAAAGCCGACAGGAAGTTGCAAGTTGTTCCCATTCCCACTAATTTTTCACTTGCCTGTGGTCATTCTGTTTCTCTACTTAAAAAAGGAAGGAAGAAACAGGAATAAAGGGATGGAAGAAGTGGATGGGAGTGAGCAAGGAAGGACAGGGAGGGTGGGAAGTTTCCAATCTCCCTGCCAGATTTCCACAAAGAAATGCAATGGAGAAGCTGGTAGGTAGTCAGAAGTTGCTCTCACTGCTTTTTTTTCCTGCCTGTGAATATTGTGTTTCTCTATTTAGGTAAGGAAATATCTCTGAAATGATGACCCAGTGAAACACGAATTGTCTAGTTCTTCCTAAAAGTTAGAACAATTAATCAGTGGAACAACTTGCATCCAGAAGTTGTGAATGCTCCAACACTGGATATTTTTAAGAATATATTGGCTAACCATTTGTCTGAAGTGGTTTAGGGTTTCCTGCCTAAGTCGGAGGTTGGACTAGAAGGCCTCCAAGGTCCCTTCCAACTCTGTTATTCTGTAAAAAAGATCAGGTTGCCTTAAAATGAACTATTGAATGGCATTTAGCCAATGTAGAATGCCCCCCCTCCCCTCCCCTCTCTCAACACAGTATAGTCTCAGTCACAGCTTGTACCAAAGTCCAGTCAAGATAAGACAGGAAATCCTCTTCGGCATTTCTTCTATCATTTCCTCTCCCTGAATTTGCCAATAAACTAAGAGACTGTATTGGTTCTGTATTTTGGCCACCTTGTTGCAATCCAGTCCAGTGATCTTTATTCTACTGGGCAACCAGATCCTTGGTCAAACTGCCCACTAGATTCTCAAGAAACTTCCCCAAAAGCCCTCTGAAATCCAACAGGATGTATTGGAAAGCATTACAAATGAGGTCTCACATCCATCTAACCATGGCACAGTGGTTAGAATGCAGTATTGCAGGCTAATTCTGCCCACAGCCAGGAGTTTGATTGGCTCAAGGTTGACTTAGCCTTCCATCCTTCAAAGTTGGTAAAATGAGGACCCAGATTGTTGCGGACAATAAACTGACTCTGTAAAATGGAGCTATTCATCCCTCCAATAACAAATCTGAAACCTAAATAGGCAGATTTACGAGATTGGAACTCTTTCCTTCTCCACCACCCAGTTTTCAGTAACGTAAGGCAGTCTTGCCCTTCAATCTATAATTAAATTGTGGCTGTCTCAAAATCAGGAGACTTGAAGGCCAGGGATTAGTCCAAACTCCGCACGGGATCCAAGTCAGGTGAGATCTCCAAATACTTTGGCATGAAGCCATGATATATATAGATTGACTTTGGCTTACTATACTATTAAAAATTACTTTGATTTGTAATTTTTTTTCCTTGGAGAGAGTTTAAGCTAAGACAAAAGCAAGAATCCACAAGATCACTTCGTACAGGGGACCTTTTTTGGAACAAAAACAGTTCTACGATTATAAGGGCCATATCAAAAGAATCTATTCCAAAGACTAATATGTAGGATCAGAATGAAAAAAAAATTAAAATCAATTTCATTCATTTATATGTAATCAAATTTAAATGTAATAGGTATTAAATAAAGCCATGCATTTAATAATTTATCCTGTTATGGCATTAAAATTTCCATTTTGAGATCAAATGTCTATAGAGATTCTCAATCATCCAGGTCATGGTTGTACCAAAGGTGCTTTTCAAAAGGCAGCGGGACTTTCTTGTTTTTTTTCTTTGAAAATGTTTCACTGCTCATCCAGTAAGCTTCTTCAGTTCTGACTGAATTATGGGGAACGGAAAGATTTATATTCCTTAGCAGTCATCTGGTCATTAAATTATTTTTTGGAGGAATCAGTTTTTGGAAAGTACATAACACATTTCTAACTTGGCATTATGAGTGAAATATATCAAATTAATTTTGTAAAATAGGTTTGTTTTAATATACTATAAAATTTAGAATATAATGAAGTCATTTTTATTAATGTTGCTATCATTCAGATGAAATTTTCTTGACTAAAGGATTTTTTTTTGTTTTAAAAATGCAGATGTCAAAGAAAATATATTTGCATTCAGTCATCTCTAGCAAAAGTGACGTCTAAAAATGCCAATGAAAAAAATGTGAACAAATTTCATTTGTACCAAAATTTTTCTTGCAACATAAAAAGCATTCACCATCACCAGGTATGTTTGCAAATTGTCTAAAGAAGTACCTCTTAAATAAGAAAATAAAAACACATGTTTCTTGTAAGAAATTTGTTAAGTGCTATAGTAATCAAAGTGTTGACTCTTAATGGAACAACCTGGGATCTAGTCCATTCTCAACCCTGGAAACGTACAAAGCAGGATCTGGGATCCTTAAGGCAATACAATAGGAATAGAAGAAGATAGAATCCCCTCCCAACTGTCCGATGTGGATTTAGCCAATCTGCAGGAGTGAAGATGTTGTTTGTAAGGGATGCTCTGGGAAAATAATCTTTCTCAGGCTTGCTTCCTGAATGATGCAGTCCACATGGTTCTCCCTCCCTATCCATTTCCCAAGAGGTGAGAAAGTGCCTGGCCTCTAGGCACCAGGCTGGCAGTTATAAAGCGATTAATTACATGGTATTGGATATATAGGAAAGAAGGGTAGAAAGGTGTAAAGGGACTTTGGGGTCCCCCTATTGCCCCGAAGAATGGCAGATTCACGGATCTGACATAGTCACTCTCTGGCAGTCCAGCCTACTTCAGAGAGTTGCTGTCTTATGGAGAAAAGGAGGAGGGGAGTGAGTGCTGAACCTGGAAACTTGTGGTCCTTAAGGAAAGGCCAGATATAAATACAGTAGATAAAATAAACAGTCTAGTTCTTGAACTATTTTCCTGTTGCCTAGACAGGCTTGTGCATGAAAAGGAAAACATGTTTTGTTTCGAACTTAAAGCAAGCAAATTGTGGCTTAGAAGTTTCCCTGTATTCTTCTGGATCTATCCCAGCTGGTCAAACCAATATTTGGTACATTTGGATTCTTCCAGATTTTAACTGTAACAAATTGTGGACAGGTCTTAAGGAGTGAGTAGAGATGAGTTGTTGTGCCTTGCCCACCTCTCCTCCTTGCCAACCTGCTCTTTGTTCCTGATAATGCCCTCCTTTCCTTTCCTGCTTCCTCGGCCTCCATGCATCATTTTTGAAGTACTTTATTGTGCTCTCCTCAGATTGGCCATGTTCCTGCTGCTTTAGGTAGAGAGAGATTCCCCTTATTTAGTGATTTACTGCCTTTTTTCATCATGCACTGCCCTAGGTGCCAGAGATGTAGCTCTTTGACAGGAATCAGTAGTAAATGGCGAAAGGTAGAAGTAAAGTTCTAGTAATCAGGGTCTGGAACAGCCAATGCCAACCAAGAGGCTCTTGCAGTTTCACAATGAATGGATACATTGAATCTCTCATTCAAAGAATTTCCAACTTCCTCTCAGCTGAATTCTTGAATGAGGGATGTAAATGGAGGGGATTGACTTCAAAGAATCACTGTGGGAGGGAATTGGGGTTTGGGTAGAAGGGCGGATAGAGTGAAGTTCTGCTTTCTTACCCATGTACCTCTTTCTGCAATCTGAATGAATGGTTTAAAACAAGCCTCTCCACAAGAAGCGAACCATTACTCTTATCTTTACAGATAGACAAAAGGCTGCACTCTCTAATCTCATCTTTGTTATAGCTATTGTAAATAAGCTCCTTATAAAAATACTGCCTTGCTATTCTTAGAGCACTATGGTAGATTTTTTAAAAAAAAAAAATAGACGTAGGTTATCATCAAAATGTCTTCAGAAAAATATGGGGACTTTGCTGCTGAATTTTAGTTTGAACTCCTATTGTACGTATATGTATGACAATGTAGTGTGTATATCTTGTATCCTATTGAGAAAATGTAGTATCAGAGATATAGTAATCATACCTCCATTTTCCACCTCTAAAATGATCATAAATACCAGTTTCTTTGTTGAGATTTGTGACTGAAGGAATATAAATTCTCCAATCCAAGCCCAAATTGTAAACCTCATTGGATTTTTCAAATTGGCTGTCTGGTCTTTCTTGGCTGTCTGGCCCCTACTTGAGTTGCTCCTAAGATCAACCTGTGCTGTCTAAGGATTTTGGAAATTGACTTTTTTTTCAGTGAGTCACTTGACCATTTTGAAACATATCTAGTCTATGGACATCAAACGATGAAGGAGAAAACGCGGCTGTGGTCTAAAAGGGGTAGATTTTCCTGTTAAGAGTTGTGGCCATTAGCCAGGTGAAAAAGAGTTGCATTAGGCCTTTTCAAAAAGGGAAATTGTTTTCTCCAGAGATAAAAGTGAGCTTGTACCTTTTATTCTAGGATAATGGCTGAGGAAGATGGAAACATTGTAGATTTCCCCTTGGGACTGACAAGAGTTCAAAATGTTTTCTTTGCTCTTTCTGCTCATGTTTTTGAACTATGCCGTAAATCCCATACAAAGTTCACAATTGTTTCACTCTTTTCTACATGGGACCATATGGAATCGTATTATTTGATCTTGCCTCCCTTCAAGGTTTTATGGAACACCAATAGGGAGGGGGCTACGTGGATTTTAGAGGGCACCTCAATTCCAAAGAAAGGTACCATAACAAGGCAGGCATGCTTCTTGGTAAATAACTCTGTTTAATGAAAGAAACCCAAAACATACCAACTCTGCCAAGATGTCCTGACTGGGCAAAGGCCATATGAGATAGGCATTCTTTCAAATAGCCTATTTTGTGCTATATAGGGCTCTCATAGGAATATGAGTCAGCAGTAATCGGTATGTTCACTGCCTTGAGTTCACCAAATATATATTTTTTAAAATTAATAGTAATAATAATAATAATAACAACAGCAAAAACACTTTGAATCACTCCTGAAAACATACTGGCAACCACTGCAGCTCATAGAGTAGACGTGTCTTGTGGGCATATTGAGACATGCCCATCTCTGTCCATGTACTGTATTCTGGACAGGTTGAAGGCTTCTGAGATGTTTTCCAGGGCAGTCCCATGTAGAACAAATAGTTGAACTTTGTGGTGACTTATTAAAGAGTCTCCCAATCTAGGAAGAGGTGTGCAACTGGTACATCTGATGGAGCTGTGCAAAAACTTTATTTGTCCAACTCATCAAGACAGAACATCAAAAGCCTCAGTTAACCAACCTAAAATCGAAAGGAATAATTGATATCATCAGCATGTGGATAATACTAAATCCCAGTTTGGCAGATGACCTCACCTAGCAGCTTATTTGTAAATGTTAAATATGAAAGGAGAGAGCATTGAACTTTGCAGCATCTCACATGAGGGTTTGGTGAGCATCTCTCCTTCACACCTGCCAATGCCAACTGATACAAACCATAGAAGAAAGACTGGAGCCACATCATTATCCCCCACATTTTCTACTCCCAGAAGAATTTGGTTCATAGTAGTTAAGGCCACTGACAGATAAAAGAATACTGGGATGGATGTGCTACCTCTTTACTGGCTCCACCAAGGTCATCAACAAGTGCAACCAAAGCTATCTCAGTACCAAAATCCATTTGATTTGGGTCTAATAATCTACTCCAAGATTCCTTGCAACTGCAGACTGACCGTATTCTTAACAACATTCCCCCAAAAGGGAAGGTTAGAGACAAGACAATAGTTGTCTAACATTGTTGTCTAAAATCTAAAACAGAAGAGGGTGCACTTCTGCTTTCTTCAAGACCAAAAGCACCACCCTTTCTCTCAGTGAAGCCAATACTGTAGTCACCAATGTCTTTAATCTCAATTGCCTTTGAAAAACCAGTGCACAAAGTAATAATATCTAACCAATAATAAATTACAGATAGATAGCTACTGTGACACAGGATCTTTCACATTTATTGTAGCTACAGCATATAAATGATGAGAGTGAACCTTTTATAAATGTTTTCTGAGGAATTCCCACCCTGGGTCCCTTGTGGAGAAGGGCGGGATATAAATCGAATTAAAATAAATACATAAATAAATAAATAAATAAATAAATAAATAAAAGACTACAGAATATTTTTTCTTGCTGAACTAGTTGGTTTTAAGTTATACAAAACAGATATATTATTCTTTAAAACTGAAAAGGTAATAGAAGAGACACCAAATCTATGTTTCAAATGTTACTGTTGCATGTTGTTCATATTTATTTTTGTTGGGTTTTTTAAAAAAGAAATTCTAATAAAACATTGCTAATGTTATTTCAATAGAGGCTTTTCCCAGCAGTCTTAATGGCTCTGAGATTTCAGAGACTGGTGATGCCCATGAATTGTGTCTGATGATCTGTTTTGTCTTAAAATGCAACTTTGATGTCACTTGAGGGAGGTATTTTAGTTTTCACCCCCCTTGTCACAATGGAGTAAACCTGGCAGCTCTTTGCTTGTGAACGTGCCTCCTCTTCCTCAAACTTGCCCTTTGTTTTGGCAGTCTGGATACCTGATGTTAAAATATTTCACATGCAATTTTTATTGTTTGCTGTACTGTTCAGTGATATGTCAAGCCTGGTATGTCAACAAGCACCAGAAAAGCTGAAGAATATAAATTGGTGTGATGTCTTCAGGTCACTTTTAGACCATTGTGTTTAACATATGTGACATGTCTGAGTTAGCTAGTGATTGAATTAATGTCCATGATGGACAGGGAATGCTTGCTTGTGACAGGCAGAGGCCTATAGCATCCATCAATGTGTGCAATGACGTGGGGTATGTCAACTTTTAACAGCTTTTTAATGGTTTTTGCAAGTCTAATGTATTAAAAATGCATGGTTTTGTTAACATTTAGGTGCACATGGACAGCAAGTGTACACAGCAATCATTTGCTTTCTCTCTCTTGGCAGTTTAAATGCATGCTTGTTTTATTTAATGGAAATCTTCCATCAAGTGACTCAGAAAGTGAACATAGATAGCAACCTTATACAATTTTACACATTCTAAATGTTTTGGACAGCAGTTCTCATTATCACTAGTCAGCGTGGCCATTGGGATGATGTTAGTTGTAGTCTGACATATCTGGAGGATACTGGTTAGGGAATACATGTAGAATAGTGGTTAGCTTGCTGAACAAGGTCTAGACAGGCTTTTTCTCAGAGCAACCAGGCAGAGGTGTACTTTGTGGCAGTCACACTATCTCAGCTGGAACCAACAATTTATGATTGTTCTGAGAGAAAACAGGGAAAAAATCTTGACAGAATTAGTAAAAATAACGATTACATTTTACTCTATGGAGATTCTGTCATATTACATGTTAGCAATTGCTTTGAAAATGCAGTGTTGTACGCTATACAAAATGTAAGAAAATTAAAGATAAATTATCAACTAAATATCTGGAAAAGAACCAAAATATGTTTAAAGAAACAGCATACACCTTTGGGGAATATGATTGATCTTGCTTGCTCAAGTATCTGTCAAACATGAGATATGAATGTTTGAATATTAAGACTAGAAAACTATAAAAGGGAAATTTATATTGAAGTCAGTGAATGCACAATTTAGAGATTTCTTCTTTTAATTGTGTGATTGAGAAAGATCTGCTGAGCATATTGCAATTTTATAGAAATAATTATATGAATATATGAATTCTATACTGAATTCACTTGGAATCCTTTGGTACAATTTTTGCCTTTGTAACCTGGAATAAAATTTTACTATTTTGCTATACAGTTTCTGTGCTATGCCCAAAACCAGACTGCCACAGGTGTAAATATTCTACATTTTTCAGAGGTGCAATTGCCATTTCTTCCATAATTATAGTCCCCTGAATGGAGAGGTTGGAGATTGGAGGACAATTATCTAGTTCCCTTGGATCAAGATTAACAGTTCCAATTATGCCATGGATATATGTCCCTATAAAGCCTGCAATCTAAGTATCACAGACTCTATTCCAAGAAAAGTTGAATCCTGCTATTTATACATGTTATACAAATTCAGCTGTACAGTTTATCTTTATTTGTCAATGTTTTATTTTGCAATTTTGTGGAGGGAGAAATGATAACTGAGCATATCATCTCTGGGTCCAAATGAATATTTTTCTTTAATGTATCCCGTAATACAGATTTATAGGATTTGGAATTCAGAAATATTGATTGACTGATACTTTTAATCTTTGGCTATCAATCTATCAGTGTCTATATCACTATATGTCATAACTTCTCGCTGTTTATATTTGGGATTTAGATCCTGGCTATTAACCGAGGAGAGAATCTGAAAATCTTGAAAGTAAAGGTCAATGTTCCTGATGGAGTGAAGAATGAATTTTCTAGGTGGTGTGTAAATGAAAGGTTTGTATAGGGATATAAGTATATCTGTGTCAATACTCTGTTGTTGTTCTCATTAATGAAGCATACTGAATGCATGCATTTTTAAAAATTTCATCTGAATTTGACTTTTTCAAGATGAGGGTAGGCAATTGTATTTTGGCTATCTGCATGGTAGGGGTTTTGACTTCCCACATGGGATAGGGAGTTGTCCATCATTAATTCTAGCCTGTGTACACGTAGTCCTTAACATATGAATGTAATTGAGCCTGAAGTTACAGTTGTAACTTGTGGTTGTAAATCAAGGCATCATGTTATCAGAACCGATTTTTGGTGGCAGTCATTAAGCAAATGCTGCAGTCATTAACCGAACGTAGAAGTTGTTAAGCGAATACATCAATTTCCCCCAATGGGCTTTTTTTTTTTGCCAGAAGCCAAAAGTAAACACCAGAAGTTGGCAAAAAAACACTACATATTGCAATCATGTGATTGTAGGACACTCAAAGGGCTTAAAAGTGGCGCCCAAGATATGATCATGTGACTATGGGGGCAAAATACACATTTTCCGTGAAAGATTTCCTATATACTTGATTCTAGTACCAAATATTAAAGTGCCAAGAATTAGATACTTTGTGAGTGTCAAAAAGTGGATGTTCTGAAAACATTATTTCAGAATTTCAAATTATGAGGTTTAATTTTGTAAATACTTTGGTGTAGTTTAGATTGTAATCTCATTGATTTGTCTTTTTAAAGAGAAGAAGTTCCACTAATTACATAGGGGTTTGAGCTATATGTTGTTTATTCTTTATTTAGTAGCTCTTCTGCGAATATTTACATATCCTAGTTCTTGAATCATTGACATTTGTATGTGATATATCATTAACAGACAAATTATTTTCCCTACTCCCGGTTTACTATTTATGTATGTTTTTTGTTCTTTAAAGTTGACTTTTGTGCCATTTAGACATAAGTGTAAAACAATTATTTTTCAAATGTAGTAAAACAATTTCTAATGAATGCTTGAATTAGCAGAAATTAGAAGTAAAACTCATGGCAACTCATGGTTCTCATGGTTCATATTTAATACTAAAAGTATACTATCGCAATATCAAATGAGGAAGAAAAGTAGTATTAGGGCTGATAATGGAATAGGATAGGGAAAGGGATAACAATAGTGATAGAAGAGACTCTCAATTATACCCATACAGCAGTTGGTCAAGATCTGTTGCGGAAACTGCTAGCTCACAAATGCTACCCATGCTGGATATTATATCAGCAGGAGTTACCTGGATTGATTTTGGATTTGTAATCTTAAAAAAAGACTTGGGAGTTCTGTAGAAATTCATGATTGACAGTTGTCATGGACATTATGAGGAAAAGCACTTCTTGAGTTTACTTAGTGGGTTTACCTATTTACCAATTGTTATTGATGTTTTTGACATGATTTGATTTAAAAGATTGCCAGAGTGACTACAGTTTTAAAAAATATATAATTTATAGATGGAGACCAAAGGCCTTTGCCAACCCTGAATTAATGGAACTACTGCGCTACTCAATAGAAGATTCATATAAGCGTCTTATTTATCCCCTGCTCTGCAGAGAATTCAGGTAAAGCAATATATCTTCATTAATTAAAGTAAAACTAAGTAAAAACTTAGTAGTCCCTAATAGTCAGACTACAAACCTAGCAAATCTAGCGTTCTGTTTTTCAGAGGGACTAAACCAAATGCTTATGAAATACAAGTAGGAAATAAGATATAGGAGCCCTCTCTTCTCTTCAAAAAATGATGTTCAGTGACATACTGCCTCTTGGCTATGAGCTTTGGATAACTTACACATACGGCTTTCTCTAATTTTAAAATAATTGAAGCTGGATAGTTTTGACTGAAATGCATATGCATTCTAACTGAAAGTGACAACCCCGTGTATTACTGGTGGTCCATGCAACCATGCAAAGGTGTATTGTCTGATTGACTTTAACTTAGGAAATCTTGAAATAGATGCTGAGAAATACCCTACCAAAGTTCCACATGTCTGTTTAATCCCGATTTTGCTATAATACCGTATTCTCACCAATAGTAAATATATATATGTAATACTTTTCCCAAATGTATCCAGACACTCAAAGTTACCATATTTTTCAGAGTATATGATGCACCGCAATATAAGATGCACCCAGGTTTTGAAGAGGCAATTTTTTTTAAAAAAGTAGGTAGGTAGGTAGAGGGATAGAGAGGGAGAGAAAGGGAGAGAAATACAGTAGGTAGGTAGGGAGAAAGAGAGTAGTTAGGTAGGTAGCTAGGTAGATAAAGGGATAGAGAGAGAGGGAAGAGAGGGAGAGAGAGAGATACAGTATGTAGGGAGAGAGAGTGTGTAGATAAGTAGGTAGTTAGAGGGATAGAGAGAGAGAAATAGAAATACAATAGATAGGTAGGGAGAGGGAGAGTAGATAGGTTGATAGGTAGAGGGAGAGAGAGAAAAATAGAGAGAGAAATACAGTAGATAGGTAGAGGGAGAGAGAAAGAGAAGGTAGGTTGGTAGGTAGAGGGATAGAGAGAGAAAAAGAGAGAGAGAAAAATACAGTAGATAGGTAGGGGGAGGGAGGCAGAGTAAGCAGCTAGGTATATAGGTAGATAGAGGAGGGGGGAGAGAGAAATACAGTAGGTAGGGAGGGAGGGAGAGAGTAGGTAGGTAGGTAGGTAGATGTTTCCAGGTGTATTTACCCATGTGCTGGAGAAGAAAATAGCCGACAACCTGTAGCACCTAAATCTTTGTTTCTGCTGGGACAGCACTTGACCAACATAATTTTCATCAACCCTTTTAACTAAACAGCTTTCCGAAAGGGAAAAAAATGCCTTTGCACTCTGCAAACCTCCCCAAAACGGCCTGTTTTTCACAAAAACGGGCCTGTTTTTCTCCACATAAAAGGCATGAATAGCCTTGGGGGGGCTTGCAGAGTGCTCCTGGGTGGGTGGGTGGCCCCAAAATTAGCAAAAAATGGCCCGTTTTTTGAAAAAATATGCTGCTTTTTGGTTTAAAAAAATTGCATGCATAGCCTTATGGAAGCTTATAGAGTGCTGCTGGGGCCTGGGGGGGGGGGTCAAAAAAAGCCCTGTTTTTGCTCATTTCTACCTTCCCCAACCCCAGGAGCTCTCTGAAAGCCTCCATAATGCTATGCATGGCCATTTTGGTGAAGGGGGCAGGACTTCAGGAGGCAAAAAAAATGCTGTATTCGACGTATAAGACGCACCCAGATTTTCAGCCTCTTTTTTTGAGGAAAAAAGGTGTGTCTTATACTCTGAAAAATACGGTACATGTTAATGTTCACTAAAATCCATAGGATTTATTTCCAAGAAGGTTTATCTAGAACTGAGATAGCAGAAGGTTTTTTTGACGCATGTTGTTTTTCCAGGAACAGTTTCATACTTTGCTCTTCAGACACTAAGAATTGCAAGCATTGGCAAGTTGAAGACATTTTTTCTTGGTAGTTCAAAGGGTAAAGAGGAAAGTGGAAATGGAAAATGCATTTTAAATTTGGGGAAAGTTGACAGTTTGCATATCCAAACTGCAATTTGCTTATGTTTTTAATGATCATGCCATACTGTGTATTTTTTTCTCCTCTGCTATCATTGAGTAAGATTGTTCTAATGGTCTAATGGTCTTGATGCAGACTGCTGAGCTACTAAAATTGTTTTCATTATATCCATTTCACAATCTTTGTTTCAGTAGTGCTCTCCATGTCGATCTAATCCCATTTGTCATACGTCTTTTAAGAGAAGTGGAGAGACTAATTGCTCCTGCTATAAATATCTTTGTGTCTGTCATTTTTCATTCTTAGATTAACAATCTAATTGGCATAATATTGGGCTCAACTTTGCTATGTAATGACTCCAGAGTAAGAAGCCATTCTGTTTTATCAATGACAATATAATGGCTTCTTTTTACTAGCTGAAATTGCAATGTTTGATATTGTAGGAATAAATTGTGATTTCAGGTTCAAACATGTAAATTCAAAATACATTTATGGGCACGGGTGTTTTTGTGAGTTCTTCTCCCACATAAGTGGAAATTAAAATAAAGCTTCATTTGAGTCAAGTTCAAGAATCAAATATCTCTTACATGAATATGTCCAGGTGTATTTGTTTATGAAATAAACTAAGAGAAAAGTCAGAGAAAATGACCTAGGAACTCTTCAGTGAAAATAAAAAAACACACCATGAAAAACTGGACTTTCCCCCCTCCTTTATCAGATCAAAACTAACTTCAGATGCTGAAAAAGAATCAGTAATGATGTTTGGAAGGAATCTTCGCCAGTTGCTTCTAACAAGCCCTGTGAGAGGGCGAACAATGATGGGAGTTGATCCTGGGTATAAACATGGCTGCAAACTAGCAATTATTTCACCAACCAGTAAGTCTTCTGTGCCATCTGAGAAAGGTGCTACTTGTCATATAGGATATAAAGCATCTTTCTTCAACTGATATTCTCCAGATTTATTTGAACCTGGCGTCTTCCATTCTCACATACAAACTTATATTTTTGATATGGGAAACTAAATATAATACATTAAGACTAGCCATATTAAAGCTGACAGTTTTTAGACCTGTGCATGTTAAAGAGATATATTGAATGATATTCAGTAAATGTGGCTACTGTAAACGTCTTGAGAGAAAAGAGGTTTGATAACAAATGAAGACTTATTCCCCCTCCCTTTTTTTTATAATGAAATTGCCAATATAAAAACTTTGCTCATGAGTCTACCAATGGCAGTTTGAGTCAGACAGGCATCTCTAATTTTTTACTGGGAGAGAGCTCTGTACACCTTCTTAATTCATTCTGTAGCAGAAACCAGTGAATAATCATAATTACTACTTGCTCCCAGCATTTTTACCAGCTGGGCTGCCTTCCTGGAACAGAATAAAAGCACATGCAATATATTGGAAAAATGCATATGAGTGTGATTTAGGCAACAACTGGTTCCTATGATATTCCTTCATGTTTGCTTTTCCAAATCAGAAATTTCAAAGTTGTTAAGCATAGTACAACAATTTGTGGCATGTGATAGGAATTTTCACCATTTCAGTGTGGATATTAGCTCTGCCCATCTTGGGAGGTAGTATGATGTATTTAGTTTAGTTTAGTTTATTTAATTTGTATACCGCCCTTCTTCCTTTCGGGACTCAGGGCGGTGTACAGCCACAATAAAATAGGTATTACAAAATCTAAAAGAATATATTAAAAAATATTAAATAAATTGGCCTACATATTTAAAATCCCATGCTAAAATTACTTTAAAATCCCTTTAAAACTATGACAGGCCGGCAGCACAGAATAAATGTGTCTTCAGGGCCCGACGGAAGAGATGTAGGTCCGAGATCGTCCGTAGCCATTTGATAGCCAGAATGCATATATGTTTTTATTTCTATTATTATTGTTAGTGTTCCATGTTAGCTACCTAGAATTGCTTTAGGGAATTAGGCAGCCATGGAAATTAAATAAAACAACAATTAATATTTTTAAAACTTGAATAATTTCAACAAAAATGTGATTCACAACAGTATTAGTAGCAGGGATACTTAAAACCTGTAGTGTCAGAAAAGAAAATCAAGTTTGCCCTTTCTTATCACCTCAATATCACAAATTCAGGACTCATCTTTAAATAATAACTTTTAACTAAATTGCCACTGTTGAACAATGACGTGATTTTCAAACGAAAGATTGATAGACAACATCTTGCACGTAAAGCTGAATAGCATTTCTTGAAAATAAAAGATTAGAAAAATGTTCCCGTTGGTTTTCTCCGAGAACTGAAGACACAAGAAAAATAGTTTGATACCCAATGGATGTAGAGGGTAAAGCGTGAGAAGTATATCTTCCTTATTTAACTCCTCTCATTTCTAATATCGCTGGCACTTTACACAATCAAATAATATAAATAATTTAAAAGATTTTATTAGTTGAAGAGGCATCAGCTGCAGTCCTAAAACTAAGTGGCCACACTTCTGTTGAGAATGCCACCCTGTTGATGCCACTCAGTCCTTTTCCTCAGCTTCTACTGTGCTAAACAGGTATATGTATCCATAAAATATTGGGAGAAATTATCATGCATAATCCACAATAATTACACATTTCTCTTTCTCTCTCCCCCTCCCCCCCCAATTTTCATACAACTGCATGAGTTGACTAGATAATACCCTTGGTAACACCTGGGTGAAAATATCGAACAAAAAACAATGCTTGAACAAAAACTTGGTATCTTTATTTATTAAATTTTATTTAAAAAAAATTATTATTAAATTAAATCTTGATGATAAAATGCCAACTCCTATTAAATTCATCTGTATTGGTTTGGTTGAGGAAGGTGATATAAATTCTTGATTGCTTTTGATTGAATGAATAATAAAGTGGGAGGTGGGAACTGGGGAACATAGATGCCCAAGGCTTCTAACTCCATCACTGGCCATAGGGGGCGAACATCTTGCCCCTGTGGATGGGGTGCGCAATTTGGGTGTCCTCCTGGATGCCCGGCTGTCCATGGAAGATCAAGTGACAGCCGTGGCCAGGAGGGCGTTTTACCAGGTTCGCCTGGTTCGCCAATTGCGCCCCCTATTGGATCGGGACGCCCTTCGCACAGTCACTCATGCTCTCGTGACATCCCGACTGGACTATTGTAACTCTCTCTACATGGGGCTCCCCTTGAGGTGCACCCGGAGACTTCAGTTAGTCCAGAATGCAGCCGCGCAGGCAATTATGGGTGCTTCTAGATCCACCCACGTAACACCGCTCTTGCGCGAGCTGCACTGGCTGCCTGTCGTCTTCCGGGTGCGCTTCAAGGTGTTAGTTGTCATCTTCAAAGCGCTCCATGGCTCGGGACCTAGCTACCTGCGGGATCGGATCCTGCCCCATACATCCTCACGGCCGATTTGCTCCCACAGAGAGGGACTTCTCCGGGTGCCGTCCACTAGACTTTGTCAGCGGGCGACGCCCAGGGGAAGGGCCTTCTCTGTGGCGGGCCCAGCCCTCTGGAACGACCTTCCCCCCGATATTAGAACTACCACGGACCTCCGCTCCTTCCGTCTGAAATTAAAAACACATCTTTTTCGCTTGGCCGGCCTAGGATAGTCTCTTCTGATTGTTTAGGGATTTTTAGTAAATATTTGGGAATTTTAGCGCAGGGTTTTCTGTTTAATATGCCTTTTAGTTAGTATTTATGTACGTTTATTGTTTTAAATTTTGTATTCCTTTTTTAACTGTTTTTAATTCCCTGTGCCCCGCCTCGAGTCCCTTCGGGGAGAGAGAGTGGGTTATAAATAAAATTCGATTCGATTCGATTCGATTCTTGAGGTTTGTTCCCACCATGTTCAACCATAGCTGTTACTTAATCATAGGAAAATAAATGTACATTTCTTTTATTCTCACCTTAGGCCAGATACTCCACACAGATATTGTCTATTTGCATTCTGGTAAAGGAATTCATGAAGCTGAGAAGATCCGGAGACTTCTGTTGGATCACAAGTATGTTCTTCATAATGTTGCTTTTCAGTGGTGGGTTCCGGATCCTGTTCCAACCAGTATGGTTGGAACGGGACCAGTGGTGCACACATGCGTTCTGGCTGCAAACGATGCTTCCGCAAGCCTCTGCGACGCTCTAGCTTCTCAGCGTGTGCATGGAAGCACCAACAGCTTTAAAATACAGTAAGGAGCGAGGGGGGGCACTCTGGACCACCGTACGGAACGGTATCTGGTGCTCCTGGCAGGCTCCGGTACGCCCGTACCAGGGCGTACCGCCTACAACTCACCACTGTTGGTTTTTCCTATACAGTATGTTTTACTGCTGATCAGCAGCAAAAAAAGTCAAATTAGGTTGCTCTCAATATTTTAGAATTTTTATTGGAATATTTGGAAAAATATAAATGCGCTAATGAGGTCATGAGGGCTACTGTTCGGTGTCAGGCTCTGCTAATTTCCTAGAGGGAATAAAATGGTAACGTTTAGTTGGAGCCTTCTGTATATATTTCAGGAATGCCACAAATGAAAGAGATACGGGATTATAGATGAAGGCAAAAGGCCTGTTTATCTTTCATTTGAACCAGAATAGTGAGTTTGGTCCTTTGTAAAGGAGGTACTACATTTCCTCCCTACATCAAAGCAGAAAAGTTTTCAAATTGCTCCATTAATTTGGGGCCTAGCTAGATAGAACACATTTGGTATATCTGTGTAGCAGGTCTCATATTCCACTTCCTTTTCTAATGTAAATTCCCCATCCTTTCCCATATTAACAAAGCAGCTTCTAGTTACAGAAGTTCACCTGCAACATGTATTAGGTCTGTGTGTCAGTTGTGGTCAGCTACTAATTACTTTATCTTTAATGTGCCGTGTCAAGAATAGATGTAAGTGCATTTGGATTTCATTCCCATTGCATGCTCATACATAGATGTCTCATACCTTCCTCATTTGTGTACTAATTCTATGAGTACTTTGATGAGAAAAGGAAAAAGTACATACAACTCTTTTTGGAAGAATGCAAAGCCTCATATTTTTTAAGGCAAGCAGATTTCCTTTTCCATATTAGAATTGGAAGAGGTTTTGTGGGAAGGGAAGCAAAAATGGAAGACGGAGGATATGATGGCCTTAGATGACCTTAATTTTAAATGCTAATTCTTTCTCTCCCTCCCTTTCTCCCTCTCTGTTCTAAAAGCTGTGTCACTATTGTGATTGGCAATGGAACAGCCTGTAGGGAAACTGAAGCTTACTTTGCTGACTTAATTATGAAGAAATACTTTGCACCTTTGGATGTCACTTACTGGTAAGAAAATACATAAAATAGTATTTCATTATTTTAATTGGAGTCCAGTAGAATTTGTTTTTATAGAAATGTTTTGAGATGATAAATCCTTTACATATCGTATCACTATCTACTCCACTGGGCTGTTTCAGATCTAACCCGTAATCCCAGGTAAATAAAATACCATTCTTGTGCTCATATAATGTGCCATAACTAGTCAATTACACCAAAATAAAGTATCCCTAATAGCTTGATTCACATAACAATGGGTCACTTCCTATAACATACTGAACATAAACAATTCTGGCTAATGTATGGACACAGTCTTTATGTTTAAAGATAAATATATGTCTAAATAATACCAAATCAGGGTTTTTTCTTTCTTTCTCATGCTTTTTGAAATATCCTTTTTATTAGAAGGCTTTGAAAAAAAATGTACATTTCTTGTGACTTTTGAAACAACCAGATAAAGAGGTTGTTCATACAAAATTCATATTAAGATAAAATTAAATATAAAGGCCATGTTGGTTTGCTTTTAGGATGTACTGCATTACATAAACAGTGTAGGAGCTATATTTGGTGATGCTATTTGGTGGAATTCCTTAGATTTTGGGAGAGATTTATTAAAATAGCCCTACCAACTATTGTCAGCATTTCTCCCTTATTCCAGAGTAAAACATAGCAGAATTTAGTTTCTCTTCCAAGAAGAATCAGAGAGAAAAAACAGCAGCTATCGTAGGCTTTGATGGTGATTGTTGTGTTTTCTACAGAGTGTCTAGTGTGGGTGATAGCCCTGTTAGAATGTTTGCCCCCCACAAGAACTTCTTGATTGTTATCATCACCTTGTATTAGACCTAGTGCTGGAACCCTAAAGGAAGAAGACTTGCACACTGGATATTTGGCATGTAAAGTCTGTCTCAGCCCATAGAAGGAAAAAGAGTATATGAACCATTTCAGAAGGCCCCCTCCTCTAATTTTCTAGAGAGTAAAAGAAGAGGAGGGAGAGTTGGTTTGGTGTAAAGGTTAAGGCATCAGGCTAGAAATTGGGAGACTCTGAGCTGTGATCCTGTTTTAGGCATGAAATTAGCTGGTGACTAACCAGTCCTAGGAAAAAGTTCAGAAGAAAACCACTTCTGAAAAACCTTTCCAAGAAAACTGCAGGGACTTGTCCAGGCAGTTGTCAGGAGTCAGAGTTGACTTGAAGACTCTCACAAACGAAAAGGAGAGGAGAAATATTTTCAGTCTTGCAAGATTCTGTTCATGTAAACTTATAATAAAAAAAGAGTTGGTCTTCATTGTTATGCTTCTTGCCTGTACTCTTTCGAAGGGCAAGGGATAACACTGATGCTAGCAGAGAACAAGTGACATACAAACTTTCTTGCTTTTATTTCATTCGTTTATTTGATATAAGCTAAATTCTTAGTTTATGAATCTGGTTTTCATAATTGTTAATAGTTTTAAGGTCCTGAGCATAACAATAAAGTATGTGTCACTAAAAAATAGATGTAAAGCTTTTGGCACCGTGGTTAAGAAAAAGACTAGGGGAAAGTAGGCAAGATTACTGTGAAGATCAAATGCAGTTTTTTAAGAAATAGAAAGTTGAATGTTTAAGATGGCAGTCTGTGCTTTCAAGATATCTTGAATTATTAATCCCATAATCCTTGCTGTGTATACTGAAATTTGTGGCGGCAGTAGTCACAAACATCTACCTACCCTTCTGCATATATGTTCCGAATTAGCTCCCATTGATCTCAGTGGACATTCTTAGATAGATGAGTCTAGATTTACAATTTGAAATAAATAATTCTGTATAAATATTTATTTTAAATAACAATGAATCATATGTACCATGATTTAAAAGATATTAAGCTTCTTTGTAGATACACTCACTGGTTTCTATGGTGCATTTAAAAAAATATTTTTCTTGGCTTATAATTGATTCAAACAATGTTGAAGTGTATTTCTTTACTTTATTTATTCAATTTGTATGTTGCATGATTCTGTGCAGCTCACAACAATAAATAACATAAAACAGCATACAAAAAATAATTGTAACAGCAGTACAAAAAATAATTCAGGTACAAAAATAACTACAAAAAACATCACAAAGCAAATATAAGAAAATTACTAAACAAGGATATCCCATCTCCCTGTTATAGGCTTATATGCCAGACCCTGAGTGATTTATACATCCTATTTACAGATATAAAAATTAAATTATGTAAGGTTAAAAATTGCAGAACTAAAAATATAATCTTTATATATTTATTTAAAAGATGACTCTTCTACTCTGGACATCATACAAAATTAAATATTAAAATAAGAAAAGAATAGTATACAATCAGATGAACAGTTAGCTAGCTGTTAAATCCTATGGAAGCATGGTACCCATCAAAGCCTAAGGCTTCAGGAAAGACTTTGTAGCTGGTTTTCCTGTCACCTTCTCAAAGGTGACAGGATTTTTTTTTTTTGTGGTTTTATTTTTGTTATGCTATTAATTTGAGATTTTGGTCAAACCTCCTTTTCCTCACAGCTTTTCTAGAAATGGGCAGCTATTGGTCATCTTTTATGTTGCCAAAATTGAGAAAACTGCACCTGAGATCTAATTTCCAATAAACTGTATTCAGTTGCTGAAGCAACTGGAATATCAATAATAAATGCTTTGAGCTTTCCTAATGGGGTTGTATCTTAGCTTTCACGTGTGGTCTTTCATTTGGTTTAATGTTCTAATTCTCCGACATTTCATAGTTTCCTGTGTAAACCTTTATGCTCTAATTTTGACTCTAATCTGTGCTATATTGCTAAAGATCTGCCTTATTCTCTCTGGATTTTTTAAGAAATGCCACTTTCGAGTCCTCTTGCTTCCTCTATAATATATCTAGTATTTCACCTCGCTTAATTACCTTTACTTTTCTGCTTCACAGCACTCTCTCCGTTTGAAGGGCAACTTAACATTTAGGTTCACATTATGATAATTATATTTCAAGACCATGGTGGGAGGGATTAAGAGGTCTTTGCTCTGGTTGCAGATAAAAAGGGTTCAGATCCACTTGTAAAACTAGATTGGTTAACAGCCCATAGTTTTCATTATGTTTGCTACTCATGCGGCATTAATTCTTAATTCATCAGGTACCCAGGGTGCTGTAACTCTAGAGGTGACCTTGGGACTTGATTTACCTCCGCTCAGTTTTCTTTGTTAATGTACCATGAAAGAAATACATGAAAGATAGCCAACTTCAAAGCTCCTTTTAAACTAAAATGGCTGATACAAATCCCCTGGAGTTTAATGATGTCTGTCAAATATTTCAGCTGTCTTATATTCTTTTACAAGCTTTTGCTTGCTACAACTAAATCAGTTTGTTTCATGTTTGGTTGGAAGTATAAAAGGATCGAAGGGTAGAGGTGGGTTTTTTTGACATTTTCAAAATTATGGTGAAAAATTATTAAGAGTACAGTCTCTTTATCATTGCCTAGAAATGAATGCCACTGAATTTAATGGGGCTTACTTGCAAGTAAGCATGTATGAGATTGCAGCCTAAGATTTACTTCACAGTAAATATCTGGTAGGTGTTGCTGTCAACATTATTTGTCCTTTTGTAGGAAGCCATGTTAAAATTAGATGTACAAAAATGGGCAATTAAATAAATGCATTAGTAAGATTGTTTAAACTGGAAATAGATTATTATAAATCAGTGGTCCCCAAGGACCACTGGCACCAGAGTCTGGTTTCATGGAGGATAATTTTTCCATGGATCAGGGGGAATGGTTTTGGTTTCACTTGCTAACCTGCCGCTCAATTCCAGCTGTGCAGCCCTGTTCCTGGTACCTCTCTGTGGCCTGGGGGTCGGAACCCCCTGTTATAAATGTCAGCAAATCTTAAATACAGGTTTTGCTTACCAGTATTTAGGACATTTTGGAATATTTTTCAACCTTGCATGATAAGGTGCACCCCCAAATTCTCTGTTCAGAGTTAGAGTTATTAAAAACAACATTCGCCATTCTTTTCCTTTCAGTCTAATTATTTAAAAGTATATATGAGCAAAGTAGCCACAACAAAACCTTTGCATATATAGAAATAAAGAAATAAAATCAAATAAAAACTGACACAAGGTTATAAAAAAAACAACACTGGACTTCAGCCCTGCTAACAGCTGTATGTTTTGAGCTCCTTGGGTCCCAGAACTGATACACAACTACTTGATGTTCAGGTTGTAGCTAAGTCACAGGGTCCTTTGTACAATTTAATATGCCAGTTGTGCCCATTTCAGGATGTGTATGCCTGCTCATAGTCATTCCCAGTTTAGTCACTTCCCAATTAGATTACTGTAGTATGTCTATATAGGAGCTGCCCTTAAAGACCATCCAGAAGGTACAATTACTGACTGTGATGTGTTGGGGCCCTGATTAGAGGATGATGCTATATATGTTTGGATTGGCAGTGTATTGTTTTATTGTTTAACTATTATTATAAGTTCGTATACTATGGTTTTGTGTTTTTTTAAATTAGGCAGTTTTTTTGTAAACTGTTTGAAGTCACTTTGGTAGAATTGGTCAATCAAAAATCAACTATTTTAAATAGTTGACCTACTACAAAAAACTTTCTATAAAATGGGTACCATCAGTGAAAAGTCACTGTTACATACCTTCAGTTTACTAAATGTCTTACATTAGTAAGAAAAAAATAGATGAGGAAGGATGTGGGGACTGTATTTTACTTGAGTGTCGAATTTGAGACTAAGGGCCCAGGTCTATATGATAATGATAGCAATATCAATATCATAAGAGCCATGGGGCACAGTGGTTAGAATGCAGTACTGCAGGCTACTTCTGCTGCCTGCCGGCTGCCTGCAATTTGACAGTTCAAATCTCACTAGGCCCAAGGTTAACTCAGCTTTCCATTTTTCTGAGGTCAGTAAAAATGATGACCCAGATTGTTGAGCCTGGTCAGAATTGAATTTCTGGCAATGAGCAGTGACTTAGCCTACAACACTGCATTCTAACTAATCCTTACCAAGACATTATAAAGTGGTATTATCACGTGAAGTGTTAATACCACTTTGTAATGCCTTGGTAAGGCCACACATGGAATATTGCATTCAGTTTTGGTCACCACGATGTAGAAAAGATGTGGAGACTCTAGAAAGAGTGCAGAGAAGAGCAACCAAGATGATTAGGGGACTGGAAACTAAAACATATGAAGAAAGGTTGCAGGAACTGGGTATGTCTAGTTTAATAAAAAGAAGGACTAGGGGAGACAAGATAGCAGTGTTCCAATATCTCAGGGGCTGCCACAAAGAAGAGGGAGTCAAACTTTTCTCCAAAGCACCTGAGGGCAGAACAAGAAGCAATGGGTGGAAACTAATCAAGGAGAGAAGCAACTTAGAACTGAGGAGAAATTTCCTGACAGTTAGGACAATTAATCAGTGGAATAGTTTGCCTCCAGAGGTTGTGAATGCCCCAACACTGCAAGTCTTCAAGAAGATGTTGGATAGCCATTTGTCTGAAATGGTGTAGGGTTTCCTGCCTAGGCAGGGAGTTGGACTAGATGACCTCCAAGATCCCTTCCAACTCTGCTATTGTATTGTATTGTATAAGAGCCATGGGGCACAGTGGTTAGAATGCAGTACTGCAGGCTACTTCTGCTGCCTGCCAGCTGCCTGCAATTTGACAGTTCAAATCTCACTATGCCCAAGGTTAACTCAGCTTTCCATTTTTCTGAGGTCAGTAAAAATGACGACACAGATTTTGAGCCTGGTCAGAATTGAATTTCTGGCAATGAGCAGTGACTTAGCCTACAACACTGCATTCTAACTAATCTGCCATCACACAGTGATGCTGTTTGATTGTGCCATATTATACAAAACTAGGATTTTCTGTTCTACCATGTTTCTTTTTTTTTTTTATATTGAAAAAGTTTTATTGAGTTTACATTTTTTGTGGGGTAGGGTAAGGGTTACATAGAAATTTTGAGAGTGGTCACGTCAAAGTCGCCGGCTCCTCCGGAACCTCAAATTACATTATTAAAAAGAAAAAAAAAGAAACATTTCACATAACACTACAAGCTGGAAGCAAGTACATATTCCTAAATTTTTCAATTATATACTGTCAGTCAATTGCAAAAATCCAGATTACAAATATCATACAATATTACTCAAAAGAAAAACAAGGGCAAAGTTATTTTTTAGATCTAAGTCTCTTGGCAATTGTATCTTCCCCCTTCTCCCCCGGGCCCCCAGCGGGCGGGGCCATGGCTCCCCCTGCCCCCCCTGGATCTTCTCCCAGGACAGAGGAATGTTTTTTAAGAAAGGCTTCCGCCTCAGCAACTGTTTTAATCTTCACTCTACCTCCTTCCCAGAACACCAGCATCCCTTCGGGTATCACCCACTTGAACCAGATCCCATGATCAAACACTGTTTTAGACAAGAAGGAAAAATTCCTCCTCGCATCTCTAATCTTTCTTGGGATCTGCTTCAAGATGGTAACCTCCTTTTGTTGGTAAATCATAGTACTCCCTCTTTGCGCCTTCAAGATTTCCTCTCTGGTTGACCTTCTAACAAATTTTACATGTATCTCTCTGGGTACTTCATTCATCCTAGCATATGCAGAATTTATTCTGTAGACTAGGTCAATGTCCCCTCTGATCTCATCTTTGGGTTTATGTAAATAGTCTGCAATAATTGTACTCATAAGATCAGGGAGACATTCACCATCCATCTCAGAAACATTCTGGAATATCAAAAAATATGTCATCCTTTCCAAATCAATCCTAGTCACATGCGCATTTATTTCCACAACCTCATTAGAAACATTTTTAATCTCTCCCTTAGCCCCCTCCAGCCCCCCTTTCAATTCTTCATTCTTCTGTGTATTCTCAAGCACTTGTTTTCGAGTGTCCAATAGTTCCTTTTTAAAGTTGACATTTTCTGCCCTCTGAGCCTTAATTTCTGATACCAAATTTTGTATAACAGTTTCAAGGGCAGTCATTCTTTGTTCAAGGCTTGCGAGCGTTGCTTCTTGTGCCATGTTTAGCTGTTAATATCCGTGCCAGTAAAATGGCGTTTTTAGGGTGGGGCTGGTAAGGCAGATCAGGAGTCCAAAGTCCTCAAAGTTGTACAGCTGCAAAATTCAGAAACCAACAGAGAAACACTTTTCCAACTCCATAGGTATAATAACGAAGGCAATCCAGAAAGGAAAACACAAATCCAAAAAAAGAAAATTCTTCATCAATAATTAGAGGAAGTCCAAATCGCAAAGAGACACTGGTAATTTTCCATAGGTCATAGTCAGTCGGGGACAAAGAGAAGCCATTTTCCGCCCAAACTCAGAGCCCGAGGGAGAAAGCGGTTAAAAAGCAAAAAAGAAACTGTTTCAGCCAGACCTCGAGACATAATTGCAAACAAGCCGCAAAGTACTTTCCCTTGTTAAAGACCATCCAGATTTAAAGTTTCCGATTCCTCGCAACGAGGCATTTCCGAGTGCCGCTTTTAGTCCAAGGGGGGTTTTTTGGAAACAAACACCCCCCTCCAGTCCCTTTCAGCCCGGCTGACAGTACACAAAAAGAAAAGTTTTAAACGCTCACTCTCCGCTCGCAGCTGAGGTCCCGAAAAGCCTCCCGACTCTTCCGATCTTCTCTCTTCATAGAATTAAATGGTGCCGCCAACCTTTGGCGAAGGGAAGACCCCCCGCAGCATGTCCTCTTCCACCTAAGCCGAGGAGCAGGGTCGCTCTCCCCGCTGCCGCGGGGGGGGGCTTCCCTGTCGAGCCGGCTTTACGGGAGAAGCCCCAAACAAGGGGCTTCTCGCCCCCGTGGGGGGGCAGGAAAAGGATCAAAGCAGCGAGCGAACCCTAAGTTCGCCCGTCGCCGCCGGAGCCGGAACCGGAAGCCTGTTCTACCATGTTTCTTGGTGTGGAGGAGGGATGATGTTTATCAATAGATTTCTGATGAAATGGTAAAAATGCATTAATACCATGTACATGGACTATCATTGATTTTTTCTTCATACGGTTGAAGTTCTTTGGGCATGCTTTGAACTGCTTGATTAATATCAAATTTATTTTGGCTGACATCAGAAGCAATCAGAGCTTTGCAAATTGAGTCTTTTTTATTTTCAGTTGTTACAAGTACAAATAAACATTTTATGATCCAGATTTTCAAAAAGCATCATCTTGAAATGTATACTATAGAAGTAGAAATTCTATGTGTGACATGATGCAGATAATTTAATGTGCTACTCACATATCAGGATGTTTGAAAGTCTATGGTGATTCTCCTTCATCCAGGTCATGGTTGTCCCAAAGGTGCTTTTTAAAGAGGCAACTGGACTTTCTTTGAAGCTTCTTCAGCTCTGACTCTCCCACCATCTGGTCAGAGCTGAAGAAGCTTCTTGGATGAGAAGCGAGATGTCTTCAAAGAGAAACCAAAAAGTCCAGTTGCCTCTTGAAAAAAACCACCTTTACACTATTTGAAAGTGTGTCTGCATACGTGCTGTAAGAAAGATAGAGGCTTTTTACTTATTTAACTTATTACTTACTTATTTACTTATATGTGCTGTCCTTGGATGACCATGTGACGGCCGTGGCCAGGGGGGCTTTTTATCAGGTTTACCTGATACGCCAGTTGCGCCCCTTTCTAGATCGGGATGCCCTACACACGGTCACTCAAGCCCTCGTGATTTCTCGCCTGGACTACTGTAATGCTCTCTACATGGGGCTCCCCTTGAGGTGCACTCGGAGACTTCAGCTGGTGCAGAATGCGGGGGGGATTTTGGGAGTCTCTCGGTACTCCCATGTAACACCTCTCCTGCGTGAGCTGCACTGGCTGCCTGTGGTCTTCCGGGTGCGCTTCAAGGTGTTAGTAACCATCTTTAAAGCACTTCATGGCACGGGTCCTGGTTACTTGAGAGACCGCCTCCTGCCACATACCTCCCTTCGACCTGTCCATTCCCACAGAGTGGGCCTCCTCAGGGTGCCGTCAGCCGGTCAATGCCGGCTGGCAACTCCCAGGGGGCCTTCTCTGTGGTGGGCCCGGCCCTCTGGAACGACCTGCCCCCCAATATCCGTACTATCATGGACCTATGCCTCTTCCGTCGGATGTTAAAAGCACACTTTTTCCATCTTGCCGGCCTGACATAGACCAAGGATATAATTTTAAATTTTGATATTTATTGGTTTTAATCTTTTATAGTATTTAAATTTTAGCACAGAGTTAATAATTTAATCGTTTTTTATATTTTGAATGCGTTGTTGGGGTTTTTATCTTTCTGTGCACCGCCCTGAGTCCCCTCCAGGAAAATAGGGCGGTATATAAATCGAATTCTTAAAAAACAAATTTCACAATGTACTTAAGTAGTTCATATATAGCGTGCTTCAGGTTTAAAAGATTCTCAAAAGTGATCCTCCATGATGCCTGATCACCATTACAAATTTCTTACAGTTCTCTAAATAATGCCATGATGTAGGGCAATTTAGCCATGTGGGAAATCTTTAAATGGTAGGTGGATAAGTATCACCCTCAGTAATGTGTCTGTCTGGAGTTCATGGTCCCGGTTGATGTTGGCTTATGTTGTGTTGTGATGTGATGTTATGTTGGACTATGTTTGGTGTTAATATTTTTCTTCCAATCCAGTTCCCTAGTCTAAATCTCTGGTAGTATTGCTGTTTTCTATAAGTGAAGCAATAGGGAAAAGTTACTAAATTTGAGAGGGCATGAGAAGAAATAATCAAATGACCTACCTAGAATCAATTCTGCTTGACTGAAAGACAGTAAATAAAAAATAATAATAATAAACAGAAATGTGGAGATATTAATTATGGATTTTACATGTCATGTTTTTGTGGGGGTGGAGTGGCTGATCTAGTTCAATATGGCATTGTTCTATTCCTCAGCATATCTGCTTATGCCTCATGTATGTCATTTCCTAAAATGCCTTAAAAGAATGTCTGAAGATCTACCCGATTAAGTAAATGTATGATGTCATTGAAACACCCTGGGCTAATTTTATTAACTTTAATGTGAATCTCCCAAAGCAAGGTTATATCTCTGCTGTTGTGTCTTGGGAATCAGGGCCGTAAGGATTCTCAGATTATGTGATATTTGGGGCCAGTTTGGATTCAAATCTGGATCTATAATGTCAGATGCTGAGCATATGTAAGTGGGGAAAATATTTGGTATTGCGACAATGATACAACAATGAGGAATAGCAGAGAAGACAAGGAAAGATGCTGCATATTTTCAGAGCTTTTCATAAGATCCGTGCATCTAAAATTTGGTTGATGGGGAGGTGGTGACAATAGGTTGTCTATCACGTTGATGAGAAATGCTTCAAGTTCTGCTTTAGGCAAGTATTTTTAAATATGTGCTTAGAGGTTGGCTGTCCATCAGTTAGCTGTCTATTGATGTAAGCTTCAATGTTATTTTCTTTTTCTGCAGCTTTACAGTGATATATTCTAGCTGAAAATGCAATTTGAATTTTGAGCCTGGTATTCAATTACTGTTCTGCTGACTGTTAAATATATTGACTGGATATGCTCAGTCACATTACTGCCTACAACTAAACAGCAATATTTTTATGAGACAAGTTTTTTTTAAAAAGAAAATCAGTGATATACACATGCTGTAAGCAATAAAAGAGCTATTATATTGTCTTTCTAACATTCAGTAAGCAAAAGGATGTAAAGAATATAAAATGCGAAATGCATACTACATATCTCAGAAGGATATATATATATATAATTGTTCCACAACACCCTGTTAGGGCCCCAATTAAGGGAGGAAGCATACTGTTTCCTTTTCTGCCTTTCGGCTCATCACCAGAGACCATCTAGACAGAAAGCCATGAGTTCCGTTGTGTGATTTTTTAAATATGTGTGTTAGTTTTATGAGCTGATCAATAAATAAATCAGGGAGACTAGGATAGATCTATTTCGAGCTTTTTGTCTCTCATCAGCTAGCCATACCCTTACTGGGATTCGATATGGTTGGTCTGGTTCCTTAGGAAATTGTCCCTATGTGTATAGGCAGAACCACTTTGCTTTGCTGATAAAAATGTGCAAGTGAAGATAGCCAGGAGCAACTTTAAAGCTGGTTGCGTGAGCCTGAAAAAAAGACAGTTCTTCACATTACAGATTTTCTCTTTCAAAGGATTTGCATAGCCCTACTAAATATCACCTTTTAAAGTTATAACGCCAGAACTTTTATTTTGCAGATTCTTTTGGAAGAAGCATTGCTAGAACCAGCTTTATGATAACAGCATCTGGCCCCAACTGATTTAACAGATTCTGAGATTTGCTCTTTTCAGATATGTATTTGTACAGCAACCAGTGTGCCATTCTGACACGGCCACATACTGCTGGTGGTTTTTCTGCCTCTGAGCACCACATGTGAAGCTAATGCTCTGTGACACCTGCCATTTGCACCCCTTTCTTACAAGATGAAGACAGATATCTGACCGTTCTTCTCTTTACAAATACATGCTGAGGGCATAGTTCATAGATGAATGGATAAAGGATTCCAGTGTCACAGTTGCACAGTTTGTTTTTATGTGGTAGAGCTGAAGAACCTATGGGAGAGGTTTAGTTTGGTAATAGTACTAAAATTGTTCTGCTGTTTCCACTTATTTGTCTGAGAATAAATAATTAACAGTGTGAAAACTGTTGCTTTATTACACTGACTCTTAAAAGAAGAATGGAGTCAATGAAATCCTGTAATGTTTTTGTAATAATCATGTTACAGCTTAATAAGCTGGATATTATGAATGAGCTTTTCATTAGACCTTGCAGTTCCTTTCCTCTTTTCTTCAAAGAGAGGCCAAGAATAAAACCAAATAGCTTCTATCATGGTTTGAAATTAAAATATCGTGGCTGACTTATTTTTGAGGAAGAGAAAAATTACGGTTAACTAAAAGCTTCAATTTCATTTTAAATAATGATCCATATGAAAAGAGTAGCTATGAATTTGGAGACTTGGAGAAATGGATTCATATCTCAGTTTGTTAAGGCAAAATATTATGTTTTGAGCAGAAAATTATCTGTCATAGTATAAAGTGCCCATTGTGCTTTCTCTCACGCCTGGAAAAGATGAGAAACTGATTTCACTCTGGCTGCAGTCTCGCATGAATATCCCATGTGGAGCATGGCTGTTACTGGTTAACAATCAGTGAACTATTAAAACAAAAACATACAATGTCAGCATCACTCATTTTGTAAATTTATGCTTTTTACATAACAAGATTTTGAAAACTGCTTGACAGTTGCTTCTTTAACACTTAAAAGCAACAGATCAATTATGCAGGGCATATTTTAGACGTGCAGAGCGAGCTTGCTATTCCTCTTGGTGCAAAGAAGATAGACAATGCAAATCCTTGTGAAGGACTGCAGCTTGTTTATTGTTTCTTTAACCCAATGATGGTTCCAATATCTCATCGCATCCACAGATAACCGCCCTGCCGCCCTGTTTAGGGTGACCCGCACCCTCCTTCACCACAGGCCGCGGGAGGCTCCCTTGCAGGGTCGCGCAGAGGAATTTGGACCTTATCTGCAGGATAAAATCATTCAGATCCGGGGCAAGTTAGCCTCCAATTGGACTAGTCTGGGTGGGGTGACAGAGATAGGCTTTGAGACCACTGTTTGGGCTGAGTTTGACCCTGTGACCCCCGATGGCATGGACAGGATACTGGGGCAATTGAAGGCTACCACATGTTTATTGGACCCGTGTCCCTCCTGGCTTGTACTGGCCTCCCGGGAGGTTACACGAGGCTGGCTCCAGGGCGTTGTTAATGCTTCTTTGAGTGAGAGGTTCTTGCTGACTATCTTGAAAGAGGTGGTGGTGAGGCCCCTCCTCAAGAAGTCCTCCCTGGACCCAGCTTTATTATCCAACTATCGTCCAGTCTCCAACCTTCCCTTTTTGGCGAAGGTTGTTGAGTGTGTGGTGGCACAACAATTCCCCCAGTACCTGGAGGAAACTGCCTATCTAGACTCGTGCCAGTCCAGTTTCCGGCCCGGACACAGCACGGAAACGGCATTGGTTGCGTTGGTAGATGATCTCTGGAGGGCTCGGGATAGGGGTTGCTCCTCTATCCTGGTCCTGTTAGATCTCTCAGCGGCTTTCGATACCATCGACCATGGTATCCTATTGCACCGGCTGGAGGGGTTGGGGTTGGGAGAGACCGTACTTCGGTGGTTCTCCTCCTACCTCTCCGACCGGTCGCAATTTGTGTTGGCAGGGGGGCAGAGGTCGACTTCGAGGCCCCTCACTTGGGTGCCTCAGGGGTCGGTCCTCTCGCCTCTCCTGTTCAATACATATATGAAGCCGCTGGGCGAGATCATCCGTGGGTTTGGGGCAAATTACCATCTGTACGCTGATGATACTCAGTTGTACATCTCTACCCCAAACCACCCCAACGATGCCGTCGAAGTGATGTCCCGGTGTCTGGAAGCGGTACAGATCTGGATGGGAAGGAACAGACTCAAGCTGAACCCGTCCAAGACTGAGTGGCTGTGGTTACCGGCGCCCCGGTTCAACCAGTTGACTCCATCACTGGCCATAGGGGGCGAACATCTTGCCCCCGTGGATCGGGCACGCAACTTAGGCGTCCTCCTAGATGCCTGGCTGTCGATGGAGGACCATGCCGTGGCTAGGGGGCGTTCCACCAGGTTCGCCTGGTGCGCAGGACGACTCAACCCGTCCAAGACCAAGTGGCTGTGGTTTCCAGCGCCACGACATAGCCAGTTGGTTCCATCTCTGGCTATCGGGGGCGAGTCATTAGCCCCCGCAGAAAGGGCTCACAACTTGGGTGTCCTCCTGGACTCTCGGCTGTCCTTGGATGACCATGTGATGGCCGTAGCCAGGGGGGCCTTTTATCAGGTTTACCTGATACGCCAGTTGCGCCCCTTTCTGGATCATGACACCAGATAGGTAGGAAGAAAGAGAGTGTAGATAGGTAGGTAGAGGGATAAAGAGCGAGAAATAGAGATAGAGAGAAATACAGTAGATAAGGAGAGAGAGAGAGAGCGTAGGTAGGTAGGTAGCTGTTTCGAGGTGTATTTACCCATGTGCTGGAGAAGGAAATCACTGACCACCTTTGGAACAAATCTTTGTTTCTGCAGGCACATACTTGACCAACGTAATTCTTATCAATCACTCTAACTAAACAGCTTCTGAAAGGGGGAAAAAAACCTTTTTGCAGTCTGCAAACCTCCCTCAAATGGCCCGTTTTTTGCGAAAATGGGACTGGTTTTTTTCCCCCCAAATAAAAACCATGACTAGCCTTGTGGGGGCTTGCAGAGTGCTCCTGGGGAGGTGGGGGAGCAAAAAGAGGAAAAAACGGCCCTTTTTTTCATGTAAACTGGCCATTTTTTGCTCAAAAAAATTCCATGCATAGCCTTATGGAGGCTTATAGAGTGCTGTTAGGGGGGCAAAAACGCCCTGTTTTTTGCTCATTTCTGCCCTCCCCAGCCCCCAGGAGCTCTCTGGGCGGGGTTTCAGGAGGCAAAAAATGCTGTATTTGATGTATAAGACGCACCCAGATTCTCAGCCTCTTTTTGGAGGAAAAAAGGTACGTCTTATACTCCGAAAAATACGGTACATACTAACTTTGCCTTACTCACTTTAACCAAATTGTGATCCCAGAAACCCAGAACAACTGAAGCATTGGTCTCAGGAAACCCCTTCATAAAAATGTACCATTCGCTTCTAACCTATGCAATTCACAGTGTACAACATTTACAAAAACAAAAGCTGTTGTCTTACATCAGTGCTTCTCAATTATTTTCTGTCATGCCCCCCCTAGGAAGAAGAAAACATTTCGCGCCCCCCGCGCGACTGTAAATAGTATCATTTGTCTATAAAATTGTTATAAGTACACCTCTGCATAACACTGTATCCTTATTAACGTATAAGAGAATAAAAAAAGAAAGAAATGTGGATCAATTTTCAACAAAGAATAGCTTTATTAACTGTAGCAGAAAAGATTTAAAGTGCATTAGAAATTTTAAAAAAATTAAATCCTTTGCCGAGGTCAAACGCGCCCCCCTTTACGGAGCCTCGCGCCCCCCCCTGGGGGGCCCGCCCCACTATTTGAGAAGCACTGCCTTACATAAAGGTTGCCACCACTGTGAGTACTACCACTGCGAAGTTTAAACAAATGGTTATTTTCTTTTCAGCCATCTTGCAGAATCCTAGTTGAGAAAGACTGTATTAGAAAATTTGGGTTCTGGGGAAAGAAAAGATGTCCCAGACATTCAGGGGCCAGTCATTCCCTACTCCCTGTGTCTGGCTCTATAGGTGCAATGGCTTTCCGAGTCACTTTGGCTCAGCCTCCTTAGAAGAATAAGCCATCTGAAAGGACCATGACATTAATAGGTCAGCTTGTTGAAATTGACATTTATCATGATGTTCGGATGTGTGTTGGGCTGCTATTTTTTTTAATCCAATGCATTTTGAATTCTGATTGCATCTGATGGATTTTACCATACACACACTATGTTTTAATTTATGGTGAAAGCTTTATCATCTTCTGTGCTTTGTGAGAATTGTTCACAATGGCAAGCAGCAGCATTAGAAATAAGCTCTACGTTATTGCAGTTTTCATGTTGCTTTTGACGGAGGCTAATACTGAAAATCTGGCCTCCTTTTGTGTGTGCGTGGCGATACATAGTTGCAAATGTGTGTTCTTTTCACTCACCTGCACAACATTTACCGGGCATAATCCTGAAAACATGTTTTTGCAAAGCGTTTGTACTGCTTTATGGGAAGAATAATGAAAAGTGATGAGTGAGCTCAAGTAGGGATTTAAATCCAGTTGAGCATTATATGGCAGTGCATTTGTTTCATAAGAGGGATTTTCTTTTTTAATTTAAAGCTTTGAGAACGCACTCCAAAAAAAAAGATGGATGAGATGCAGTGATATTTTGGCATGTGCACAGAGAATGGTTCTAAAATGGAGGCTGATTTTTGCCAAGCAAATGTGCTATTAGGGGTAGCTGAAATAGATTGAAATGAGAAGCGCTATAGCAGCGATTGCAAACCTTTTTTAGGCTTGTGTGTCATAAGGGGAGGGAGTGCAGGGGGGTCGTGCATGAGCATGCCGCACCCATAATGCAATGTGCGCGCGCCACAGTGCACATGCGTGCATGGTAGGCTCTTCCCCCCCATTTTTTTACATGCTTTTTTCGCCCTCCCCAGGCTCCAGAAGCTTTATAGGAGCCCGTGGAGGGTGAAAACAGCCCCCCTCCGCCATCCTGGAGGCCCTCTGGGGGGCTTGAGGAGCTTCCCTGAAGTGACTTCCAGTTTGCTCATAAGGCCGTTTTTAGTCCTCCAGAGCCTTCAGGGACCTTCAGGAAGCCTGGGGGGGGGGCTGTTTTCACCCTCCCCAGGTTCCAATAAAGCCTGGGGAGGGCGAAAAATGGCTGAATCAGCCAGCCAACTGCGCACATGTATGCTGGCCAGCTGACAGGGCAAAACCTCGCCTGTCCTGCGAAATGGCTCCGCATGCCACTGTGGCACATGTGCCATAGGTTCGCCATCACTGTGTTATAGCAAAGCACATTAAAAGACTAAGATGTTAGGGCACTAAATGGATATCAAAATTCAGTATATGCGGTGTTTAATTTACCTTGTATACAGCGGTGGGATTAACTTACCTTACCCATCGGTTTGTGAATATGAGCGCACACGCAGAAGGTCGCATATTATATTGGGGTGGGAGGGTGGAGCCTCCAACAACCACCGCTACCGGTTCACCCGAGCCGGAGAGAACTGGCTGAATACCACCTCTGCTTGTATATAAAAAGGGTGTTGTTTTCGCAACAACAGCTGTTTCAACAACTGTTGAAAACCATCTGGAAACTAAATCGATGCAGAATGCTGTAACCTGCTTGCTAGTGGCCATCATTCTGCAGCACAGTACATATACTGCAGGCTCTTAATGGAGTGCCAATTGGGAGGGTGTTTGTGGGGGTTTATTGTCTTTGTCTTAATTCCTGGCAATTGCCTGGACAAATCTCTTCAGTTTTCTTGACAATGTTTTTGGAAATTGCCATTGACTTCTTCCTAGGATTGGGAGAAAGCAACTTTCAGATGACTTTATGCCTAAAGAGGGACTACAATTCACAATTTTCTGGTTTCTGTCCAGTGCCTTGAACCAGAGTTCCCCAATCTTTCCAGCTTTACAAACTGGCAAGGGGTGGGAGACGGGATGGTTTTGTGTGAGTGGCCAACAAGCGCATGCATGCGCTTCTCCATTTGCATGAGCAGCGGACATGCACATCCGCTGCTTGTGCAAATGAGGATGTTTGCGTGCATGAATACACTCACTTGCTGCTTCTGCAGCCTGGTTCTGAAGAGCTCATGGCCCAATAAAAGGTTTGGCCTGGTAGTTGGGGACCCCTGCCTTAAACCATAATGCCAAACTGTCTCTCTGTTTACTGAGTATAACTTAAATTATTGGTATTAACTTTTGTAACTCTTTATGAGCCAGTTTCTTGTTATCTGAATGGTTCTCTTCTCCAACCAGAGCTTGCCTATGCTCTGCATTTATCACGTGAAAGACACTTTAGATTTAATCTCCATAGAATGGTATGAGAGTGGAAGCCTCCTAGTGCTCTCTTGGTAGCAGCAATTTTGGAGAATGCCTTGCTTCTTGAGGTGCTGATGAAATATAAAATCCATTGCTGTCTTTTATTTATTTTATTTTTATTTATTTGTCGAATTTATATAACCGCACCCTCTCCCCAAAGGGACCCGGGGCTGTGCACAGGAAATTAAAACACACAGTATCGCAATATAAATAATTAATACCAAATTAAATAAATTATCCCTGTGCTAAAATTTAAAAGGTTAAAACATAATCCCATCTAAAACCCAATTAAAACAATTTATGGTACAGACTGTAGGCTAGGTAAATAACTTAGGCCAAGCCGGCCTGATGAAACAGGAGTGTCTTTAATTTCTGGCGGAAGGTGCGGAGGTCCATGGTTGTTCTGAGGTGGGGGGGTAGGTCGTTCCAGAGGGTTGGGCCCACCACAGAGAAGGCCCTTCCCCTGGGCACTGCCTGCTGGCATTGCCTAGTGGACGGCACCCGGAGAAGTCCCTCTCTGTGGGAGCGGATCAGCCGCAGGGATGTATGAGGTAGGATGCGGTCTCGCAGGTAGCTAGGTCCCGTGCCATGGAGCGCTTTAAAGATGGTGATCAACACCTTGAAGCGCACCCGAAAGACCACAGGTAACCAGTGCAGCTCGCGCAGGAGCGGTGTTACATGGGAATACCTAGACGTTCCCAAGATCGCCCGCGCGGCCGCATTCTGGACCAGCTGTAGTCTTCGGGTGCACCCCAAGGGGAGCCCCATGTAGAGAGCATTGCAGTAGTCTAGCCGGGATGTCACAAGCGCATGAGTGACTGTGCGAAGGGCGTCCTGGTCCAATAAGGGACGCAACTGCCGCATCAGGCGTACCTGGTGGAATGCCCCCCTGGCCACAGCCGTCACGTGATCTTGCATAGACAGCCGGGTAATGTTAGGGAGATTATGAAGATGGTGTTTCTTTGCTGAGTATTCTGAACTTTTTAAACTGATTATGGGTTTACTTGTTTCATGAGGTTGCTATTTTGGTTCATTGCACTGTGAGCCAGATGTGTAGATTGGTTTTGGCATCCATCTGTTGAGTCCTTCACAAGGATCTGGGATAGGCAGATGTTGTTTGATGGTGTAAAGTTCCTTTTTACAATTGATTGATGGTGATATTATCAATGCTGATGATGCTCCAGATATTTGGGGATTGCATCCAAGGCATTTATTATTATTGGTACTATATATATATATATATTTTCTTTTGCCACAGTCTATTTCTATTTGCACGTTTTCATTTTTGTGTCCCAGTTCTTTCTCTTTTTTTCCTCTTTTTAATTTTTCTTCTCAACAATTATGTCTGGGGTGTTATGTGGCAGGTGTTTGGCTGTTTGAATTCTAAAATTCTTTAGCTTAAATTTAAATCAGCTTAAATTTAGCTTCTTTATTTTCTTATTACTTTGCCTATTTTGTGGTCCCACCAGCTCTTGCTTGCAGGCAAATGCCAACTGGCGACACCCAGGGGAAGGGCCTTCTCTGTGGCGGGCCCTGCCCTGTGGAACGACCTACCCCCAGAACTCCGTACCATCACTGACCTCCGCCTCTTCCGCCAGTGTTTAAAAACACACCTCTTTCATCAAGCCGGCCTAACATAACCTCCGCTGGAACTAGTGTAGATAGTTTTTATTTCGGGGATTTTAATTAGTTTTTAGCGCAGGACAGGCATTTAATAGGTTTTTTAATTTTTGTATTACGATTTTGTATGTGTTTTAAATTCCTGTGTGCCGCCCTGGGTCCTTTTGGAGAAGGGCGGGATATAAATCTAATAAATATAAATATGCACAAGTACAGTATAGGTCAGTGGTGGGCAAACTCATTAGTCAAGAGAGCCAAATATGAACAATACCACGATTGAAATTTCTTTTGAGAGCCGGAAGGTGTGGCCTGTTTTGTGGGAGTGGCTCAGCGGTCATGTGACTGGGTGGGCGTGGCCAACTTGGAAAATGTTAAACTCACTTAACAATGGTCTTGGTTAGGAACCAAACTTTTAGGCTCAATTGTGGTCAAAAGTTCTTTCTTTCTTTCTTTCTTTCTTTCTTTCTTTCTTTCCTTCCTTCTTTCTTTCTTCCTCTCTTTCTCCATTTCTCTCTCTCAATCTTTCTCTACCTCTGTCTCTCTCTTTCTCCATTTCTCTCTTTCTCTCTCTCTTTCTGTCTCTTTTTCTTTCTGTCTCTCTTTCTCTCTCTCTATTTTCCTCTTTCTCTTTTTCTCTTTCTCTCTCTCTTTCTGTCTTTCTTTCTGTCTCTCTATCTCTTTCTTTCTTTCCCTCTTTCTCTCTTTCTCTCTTTCTCTCTCTCTGTCTCTTTCTTTCTTTCCATCTTTCTCTCTCTTTCTCTCTTTCTGTCTCTGTCTCTTTCTGTCTCTCTTTCTCTCTCTCTCCATTTCTCTCTTTCTCTCTCTCTTTCTGTCTCTTTTTCTTTCTGTCTCTCTCTCGCTCTCTCTATTTTCCTCTTTCTCTTTTTCTCTTTCTCTCTTTCTGTCTTTCTGTCTCTCTTTCTCTCTCTTTCTCTCTTTCTGTCTCTCTGTCTCTTTCTGTCTCTCTTTCTCTCTCTCTTTCTCCATTTCTCTCTTTCTCTCTTTCTGTCTTTCTATCTGTCTCTCTTTCTCTCTCTCTTTCTCTCTTTCTTTCTTTCCATCTTTCTCTCTCTTTCTCTCTTTCTCTCTTTCTGTCTCTCTCTCTCTTTCTGTCTCTTTCTCTCTCTCTCTCTCTCTCTCCTTCTCTCTCTCTTTCTCTCTGTCTATCTTTCCCTCTTTCTTTCTCTTTCTTTCTCTATCTGCTTCGTCTGCACATCTCTGTCACTCTGTGTGTGTGTGTGTGTGTGTCTGTCTCTCATTCAAGCACTTAATCACTCATTCTTTGTCTCTATCTTTCCCTCCCTCCCTCTCTCTCCCTGTCTCTGTGTGTGTGTGTCTGTCACTCTCTGATTCCCCCCTCCCTCCTTGTCTGTGCCTCTCTCTGTCTGTCTGCCCCCATTCCCCCCCCCCGGGCTCGGGCTGGGGAGGAACGGCGACCCTCTGGACGCACGTTCCCCTTCCTCCCCACCCCGAGACCTGGAACAGCGCGGGTTGGCGAGCAGGGCTGCTTCCAGGCAGATTGAAGGGAACGGGCGTCCAGAGGGTTCCCCTTCCTCCCCCCCCCCCCCCGAGCCCTGGAACAGCGCGGGTTGGCGAGCAGGGCTACTTCCAGGCAGATTGAAGGGAACGGGCGTCCAGAGGGTTCCCCTTCCTCCCCCCCCCCCGAGCCCTGGAACAGCGCGGGTTGGCGAGCAGGGCTACTTCCAGGCAGATTGAAGGGAACGGGCGTCCAGAGGGTTGCCGTTCCTCCCCCCCCCCCCCCCGAGCCCTGGAACAGCGCGGGTTGGCGAGCAGGGCTGCTTCCAGGCAGATTGAAGGGAACGGGCGTCCAGAGGGTTCCCCTTCCTCCCCCCCCCCCCCCGAGCCCTGGAACAGTGCGGGTTGGCGAGCAGGGCTACTTCCAGGCAGATTGAAGGGAACGGGCGTCCAGAGGGTTGCCGTTCCTCCCCCCCCCCCCCCGAGCCCTGGAACAGCGCGGGTTGGCGAGCAGGGCTGCTTCCAGGCAGATTGAAGGGAACGGGCGTCCAGAGGGTTCCCCTTCCTCCCCCCCCCCAAGCCCTGGAACAGCGCGGGTTGGCGAGCAGGGCTACTTCCAGGCAGATTGAAGGGAACGGGCGTCCAGAGGGTTCCCCTTCCTCCCCACCCCGAGCCCTGGAACAGCGCGGGTTGGCGAGCCGGGCTGCTTCCAGGGTTCGGTGTGGGGTGGGAATGAACGGCGTCCCTCTGGACGCAGGTTCCCTCCCCCTGCCCGCGGAGCCTCCGCACCCCATGGAAGTAGATGAATGGCTCGCATGCCGCCTGGGGAGGCTCCACGCGGGAAGCAAGGGAGGGAAACGGCGGCCGGCAGGGAGGGTTGCTCCGGCGGGTCCCAGGAGTCCCACCCTCGGCGAGGGTGGAGGAAGAGCCGCACCCAAGGGGTCAAAGAGCCGCATGCGGCTCGCGAGCCGCGGTTTGCCGACCACTGGTATAGGTGGTACCTTGCTCAATAGTAGCAACTGTGAGAGGGATCTAGGAATCCTAGTGGACAACCATTTGAATATGAGCCAGCAGTGTGCAGCAGCTGCCAAAAAAGCCAACACAGTTCTAGGCTGCATAAACAGAGGGATAGAATCTAGATCACGTGAAGTGTTAATGCCACTGTATAGTGCCTTGGTAAGGCCACACTTGGAATACTGCATACAGTTTTGGTCGCCACGATGTAGAAAAGACGTGGAGACTCTGGAAAGAGTGCAGAGAAGAGCAACCAAGATGATTAGGGAATTGGAGACTAAAACATATGAAGAACGGCTGCAGGAGCTGGGTATGTCTAGTTTGATGAAGAGAAGGACCAGGGGAGACATGATAGCAGTGTTCCGATATCTCAGAGGGTGCCACAAAGAAGAGGGAATCAAACTATTCTCCAAGGCACCTGGGGGCAGGACAAGAAGCAATGGGTGGAAACTAATCAAGGAGAGAAGCAACTTAGAACTAAGGAGAAATTTCCTGACAGTTAGAACAATTAACCTCTGGAACAGCTTGCCTCCAGAAGTTGTGAATGCCCCAACCCTGGAAGTCTTTAAAAAGATGTTAGATAGCCATTTGTCTGAAATGGTATAAGGTTCCTGCCCACGCAGGGGGTTGGACTAGAAGACCTACAAGGTCCCTTCCAACTCTGCTATTGTATTGTATTGTAGTAGCTCAAATATATTTCTTGCAAATATTCCCATCACCTTTGTGGCTACCCGTTGGTTGTAGTAGTCTGTGCAATCTTCTTGCAGCAGCTTACCAGGTGGTCCGCTGTTTCTTTAGCTTCTTTGCAGAGGTGGCATTTGCTGTTTGTTTCTGCCTTCTCAATTCTGCCTTTGTTCTTAAGGCTTGGTTTTGTGTTGCCAGAATTAGTTCCTCTGTCTTTTTCTTCAAATTTTCTGCTTTTACCTTTTACCAGATCTTCTTGTTATCTGCTTGCCTATTTTTTGTATTTTATATATTGGCATGCAATAATAATATTTTGCCTTGCCATGTCTCTTTTCTAGTCTTCATTTGATCTTTCTTGTACACTAATTTGGTTTCTCCATTATTCAGTCATTCTTTATGATATACTGGCTGCAGTGCATCTTTTTCACTATCTTTCATACTTTCTTCCAATGCCCTTTTCTTCTTCTTCTTCAGCTATCTGGTTCATTTGCAAAATGCCAACCTATTTTCTCCATTGTGTTTGGACTTTAAGATTTTCTTCATTCTCATGATATATTTACTTCTAACCTTCTTGGTGCAGTGGGTAGAATGCAGCATAGCTGGCTAACTCTGCCACAACCAGGAGTTCGATCCTGACCGGTTCAAGATTGGGTCAACCTTCCATTTCTCTGAAGTCAGTAAAATGAGAACCCAAATTGTTGGGGGCAATGTGCTGACTATGTAAAATGCTTAGAGAAAGCTCTAAACCATTATGAAGTGGTATATAAGTCTAACTTAATATACCTATACCCTATTGCTATTACTATTCTTCTTGATTTCAGTGTTTTTGATGTTGTCCTCCAGACTTGATGATATTTCTATAGGATACTTGGTTTCTTTCAGTTTTCACTGTTTTTCCCTGGTTGATGGTAAGATGACCCTTTTTTTCAAGTCCAAACTCCTTTGAATATTTTGTCTGTCCAGTTTTAAGCAGCAACTCCCTTTCAAATGATATTTTCCCGTGAAGCCACAGATCTTCCATGTAAAGGATGTGAGATAGCCTGACAGGTGTTTTTATGTTTAATAGCTAAGGCCTGACTTTTCAATATTCTTCATAGAGGGATCAGTGCAATGGTGACCAGTAATGGTGAGAGTGAGTCTGAAAAAAAAGTTTATGTACATTAATTAATTAAATTATGGTTTCATAAAAATATTCAGCATTTGGATACGTGCAAATTAGAACCAAAAAGTACGGTCAAAAAATGTAAAAGGGGTGCAAGTTAATCTAAAATAGGATGTCAATATTTTAGCAAAGCATAATATAAAATTACATCAGTTGCTAGAAATAAGATTTATAGAAATGATGATAAAACATAGTATTTTGCTGCAACATACAAATATGGACATTGAGCGCTGCATTCTTTATAGAATATAATTTTTTATTTATAAAATAAAGAGTTTTGATACCATTCCTATATATGGCAAAGATGTTTTAAAGCAATTAAAGTGATAAAGGCTGATTTTTATTAATACATTTAACTTAAAAGCAGTTTGATGGAGTGTAAACGGCATTAGTTTGATAGTTCATGTATTTATAAGTCAATTTGTCCAAATGTTGAAGCACTCCATATTTTTGCAGTATTGTAGGTAAGTCACCAGATGGTGCCAAAACAACACTTTTAGACATCTAAACTCTGACATAACAATTTACTTCGCTTTAGTTCATACCAGTGTTCTTTGATTTAGATTCTTTATGCATTATTCAAAAGGAAATTCTGTGGCGGTATTTGAATGATATTTGGTGGAACACCGTGAAAATATGACTTTGAAATCTTATATAGGTAACAAGTCAAATGATGCAGAGGACATCATATATGAAGAATTTCAAGTAAAGTTATCTTGCCTTGAATAGCCTTAATTGAATTGTATTTGGGATTGCATCCATATTATCAGAAACTTATTTAGGATGGAAAGGGTGTTTATCCTTTTCACTGCTTGAGTTATACTTCTCAAAAGCACCTGTATTTGTGGGCAACAAACTAAATGTTTATTCTGTAAAGAAAAATGCAAAGGATCCAATATTGTATGGGTGTAATAATTTTGTATTTTTGGAATATATTTTAAGAAGAAAACAGGAAGAACAAATTGCTTTAATACACGCTGAATGAAATCCAATATCACATTAGACTTCTGGGCATGAATTTTTCTTCTCCCAGCTTTCCTTAAATCCTGGCCCTGAAGGATTCATAGAGAAAATAGACAGTATAGTTACAATGATGTGTAGTAACTTTTTATTTTGCGTTTAAGTAGTCCAAATACTACGTCACCTAGATGTGTGGTGATCTTTATTAGAGAACTCGTTGATTAAATTTTTCTCACTACTGTTATAAAAAACATCTCACTACAGGAAAGTTACAGCTAACAAATAGCTTTTTGTTTTCTTTTTTCCCCTTTCTTTAAACACGGATATCTTTGATTCCCATAAATGGATTTCTACGTCTGTAGGAAACGTGGTTTTTTTGGTAAAATATTTTCTCAAAGCTATTTTAATTCCTTAGGTCAATTTTTAATGCTCCACATATTATCATTTGAGGACATATCTGAGAGAGCAAACCCAGTAAATATATACATTAGTTGTTATCGAAACTTTTCAGTGGGACACTAGCATTAGACTTTCTTTACAAAATTCTCAACTAGCATGACATTTGAATAATAATTTTGAATAACTTTTATGTAATACAAAACTTATTTTATACTACATACAGTGGAACTGGTTCCAATAAATATTTTCTACTTCACCTGTTTTATATATTTTCACTTTGTTTAACTATGAGTAAAGAATGCCAAATTCATCCTCAATTTTTTTGCTGTTTTTAAACAGATTAAAATCCAGATGATACATACTTTTTTCTTGTATTATTTTTAATTTTTTTATTTCAAACCATTGTCTTCCATTTATTGAACTTTAAAGTTAAAATATATGGATTGCATTAATTCTAGAAACCTGAAGACGTTTATCTTTCCTGAATTTGTTTTTAAAAATTCTCTTAAAAGTCTAAGCTGTTTGTCATTGTTTGTTTATCATTTGTGTGGATCTGTTAATGTGTGAAGTGCTTTACTTTTATCTCATTCCATTGATCTGCAGTATCGTCTTTATTAGTATCTCTCTGCTAGGGGGGCAAGCCATATTCCAAATACAAGATTCTGTACTTGAATTTCTCAGACCAGATATATTGATAGCTCAATACAGAAAATCATCCTTTGCTTACAGCAGTTTAATGCCTTGAACATAAAATCGATATTGCCTGATCATCTCTTCCCGGTGGAGAAGAAGAACTTTCCACAGTGATTATAATAATTTAGTACAGATTCATCCTGCCCTTCCTCCAAAGAGCTCTAATTATAAATCTGAGTTTGCCACACCCTGTTTCCATTTAATCCCATTGTCAAGTAGAACTGGATCAGGATGACCTAAAAATGTTAAGTATGGATGAGGATTTGAACTAGGACCTTGTGGTTCTAGTTCAAAACTATTCAGTATCATGATTCCCCAACTGGATGTCCTCCAGAAGTTAGAACCACAATTCTCAAAATTCCCAGCCTAGTTAGCCAACGGCATCTTTGTAAAAGAATTGGAAGAATGATAATCCCAATAAACATGAAGGGGCACAAGCTGAAGAAGATTGTTCTGGAGACTGTCCCAAAAGTGCTTTCTCCAAAAGGTAACTGGGCTTTCTTGATTTTTTTTTTCTTTGAAAAGATTTCACTTATTATCCAAGAGGATTTTTCAGCTCAGTTCAGAACTGGAAAAGCTTCTTGTATGATAAGTGAAATGTTTTCAAAGAAAAACAAACAAGAAAGTCTAGTTGCTTTTTGGAAAAAAGCACCTTTGGGATAACCATGACCTGAATGATTGAGCATCTCCATAGAATTTCACTCTGAGACTGCTGCTTACTAGTAATAATTTTTATAATGACATTCCATGATTTTAATGTTCTGCAAAGTTTGTCATTTTATGATGAGGAATCAAAACTTTTAAAATACAGCCGCAAAGTATTCTTATATACTATACTACAAGAATATATACTTATATATTCTTATCATAAGAATATATCTCCTGTTTGATACAGTCAGTTTTCCTGATCTTTTTTTTTATTCAGTTCAGTTCTGAATGTTTCTAATAACTTAGACCCACAAGAATTTTTTTTAGAAGAGATGGTATAATTCCCAGTTAGATTTAGTTGTATCCATTGCAAAAAAATCAGAATGTCTTAAGTCCCAAGTTTCGTCCTTTCCATGTTTTATTCCACTTTAAGCATTACCCAGGATCAAAAGATTGCCATCTGTGACTGCTGGTATGTTGCTAGAAACATGTGTAATTGATAGCTGTAATCAAGAATAGTTAGACCCTCCTTCTCTCTCCCACCCCCATCCCTGCCTCTGTTCACATGGGCAGGCTTGTCTACGTGGTTTGGAAATAAATCATGGTAAGCCAGTAAAATCTTGGCTAGAAGGGGATGAAATTAATACATGCATTTTTATAATGGTGCCTGTTCACAGTATCATCCAGTTTCACAGGAGAATTTTCAAATTTGTGCAGTAATAAATGTAATTATTTTGGGGCATGGCATAATTTTTGTCGAAAATTATGAAAGTTCCTGTTCAGTATTATTTGTATTTTTCCTGCTAGTAATTGGGTGAAATAATTAACATTTCTAGATTGCATTTGCTACCGTGTATTTTGATATACCAGTTGAATGTTATGGTTGTTTTGCAGAATACAATAAAAATCGCATTTCTAGATTAGAGTATTTTAAAATAATTTACATTCTGTGCTTGAAAGTATGATCCATTTGCATCTTGGACTGTTCTAATGTTTCTCATCTGAAAAATTGGAAGATCCAATATGATGCAATTAGGAAACTTACTGTAAGTTTTATATAGATATATAATGGAACTATAAACAATGTGTATTTCCATTTAAACCATACCGTTATTCTATTTTTTAATTCTATTAATGTTTATTATGAAATTTAATTAATTTTCCATAAATAATAAAATAACATCCTTAGATTGAATGACTTCATTATGTAGATTTAGAATAATATGTCATCTTTATAAAGTAAAGTGGCCTGCGCTTTTGTTTACTGGTTTTGTTTTGAATGTAAAGTATTCACAACTAAGCCATCTGTGGCAATAGTGATTTGAGGATAAAAGGACCTTATTGTGAGGAATAGTGATTTGATTATTTTTTTTTGCTACTGAAACTGTATTAATCTATGGATGCTCTTTTTATGTGCTTTATTTAAAAGAAAGAATGCACTTTTGTTAGTTGTTCAGAAATAATTGACAGTACGCTGGGAGAAATTACTTGAAAGGTAATTCCTTTTAGACTTCCTAAAGAAAATATTAGGACAAATTTTCTATGCAATGGTTTTAATACTGCCGTGTGGGATCAATTAAAGCCCTCTTTATTCATCACAATTCAGCAAAAGTAATCTCGGGTTTTAGCAGCCTTAGAATAATTTTAAATGTGATACTAGAAACTGCTTTTGTAAATTGTAGCTTGTAGAAAAAGGATTTTCTGAAACATAGTAAATGCTTTCATCAATGCTGATTTCATATTTTAATTAGCAACTTGGAAAGGCAAAAGCAAAACAGGCAATGTAAATTAATTAAATTAATGACAAATAGCTAATTATTTCAGTAACTTGTAAAAGTTAATTTTTCATGACTTTTTTTTTTTACAAGGATAAAATGTAAGATAGCTGGGTCATATTCCTTGGGTATCTTCTTAATTAATCTTTGCTATTCAGAACAGTTTCATACACCCACAAATACATAAAAATTCTTTTTTTTAAAAGCAATATTTTAGTTTTTTTCATGCCTTACCTGTGATTTTTTTAATATAACCCATATATTTGTTTGGAGGCAGCTTTTAATATTTATTCCTACAATACCTTACAATAAAGTATTGCTTCTTTATCAATAGAATTGCTGCTTTATCAATAGAAGCAATTATGTGCAGGTTGTATTTTCAGTAAATGGATAAAATTGAATCCAATTGCCTCTGACCCATAGATCTTGAAGGGGCTGGTTCTTTCCTATGAACAGAAATGCCATTGTTTTCTTTCCCGTGCATTCAGCCTGAAAGTTTGCACTAGTAGGTGAAAAGGAATTCATTTTCTCTGAGCCAATCCCCTCTTCTGAACTTCTGTGTTAATCTTTTAAAATAAGATTCAGTTCTGATCCTTATTTCAGTTCCCCTTTGCATCTGCCTCTGTCTAAAGCTTTAGAGGCATTTGAAGGCATCTCAGCAGCGGATAACTGATACTCCTGCCATGTAAGTTTGCATTTTGTGTTTGTAACTTCAGCTATTAAGGCTGGCCTTCAGTGATGCTGTGATTCGGGTAGCTTTCAGAGGAGACTTGCTTAGCTTTTGAAGGAGATAGTGGTGGGGATTATTGCAGAGACTACGAAGAAGTAGTTGGTTTTATCCAAATTTAGGAAAGTCATGTTTAATTTTATATTGTGGAATGCTGTAACATAAATATAAGTTACATTTGTATAACCTTGTTATGTGGATGCTTTTTAGAGTGACAGGCATGTTATTGCTGCAGATGAGTAGCTGCTGTTAACACTAGAATTACCTACAATTTCAGAACTATCGTTCAAAATTCTAAGTGTATCAAATGAGAAACTTGCTCATTAAATGTTCTGATGAAAAGGGACAATCACAATCATGTCACAATCATGCCATACTGGCTTTTATACAATGGCCTAAATCAATAAAATAATACAATTTGAATTTTGTTAATGATTGTCTGCTGCTGTTTTGTTCTTTTCATCTAAATATCTATATTTCTTTGACCTCTTTTGCTTCAACTACAGCTACATATTTGATGTGTTCCAAATAAGATGTTCACTTACAAATAGTATAAGAGTTATATAGCGCAAGATATTCCAAAGCAGGATGTAGTGTTGTCAGGTTTATTCACAAATCTCCTGAAATAAGGCCATCTACACAAGTGAAAATATTCAAAACAGGTGGTATTCACATAGGTTTAGTGTTTGGTATTAAGATTGTAAAGAATGGAAATATACCACATACATTTAAATTTGAGAATATACACACAAACACACAATCTTGTCAAGTTTCTCTTTTAGATAATGGTTGATGCCCTTTTATCTCTACGAGCACTCTGTTTTTATCAACCTTTAGTTTTTGTTGCTCATTTTTTTCATCATTTTTATTAAAATATAAGAGACGGTCTATGTTTTTTTATTTTACAGCATTACCAATGAAGCAGGAGCCTCCATATACAGTGTTAGTCCAGAAGCTTGTAAAGAGATGCCTGATTTAGATCCTAACCTACGAAGTGCAGGTAACTCTTGCTTATATTCTTACTCCTTTCAGAAATATAATTTATGTGTGTTATAACCATTAAAAGAGTGACTTGAACCTTAGACAGAGAGATGTTCTCATTGTGTGAATATTTATTTAATATGAAATTCTGCACAGTTTTATAAAGCCATACAAACAAATTATGGGAAATTGTATATAATTTCTTTGGTTTACAGATCTTGTGTACATTTGTTGACTAATCCAACATATTCGTGAGAGAAAAATCTGCTCATTATTTACACGCTGCTACATGCCATTTACAAATAGAAAAATGTATCTAATCCTATTATACATAGCATAGCATACCTTCTGTTTCCCATTGTATAGGACTTAAGTATACAATATTTTTATCTTTATTTTATTATATCTGTTTCTTAAATGAGAATAACTAGAATAGGGAAATTAATAGAGGAAGGATGAACGATGAGTTACTTTTCTTTCTGTTTTAATAAAGGCACTTGCGACCCACGTATTTTTATAATGATATAAATTTTCAGTCTTCCATTCTTTTTTTAAAATCTGCTTTACTAGAAATTATGGCAGATTTGCATCAGAATAAATGGACAGTACGGAAGGAGCTGAGGCATAAATGAGATGTAGGTTTTGTAAATCAATTTCAACTTGATTAAAGAAAGTTTTGTAGGACTCTCCTTTACATAAGCACTGTCATCCATTCTTGGTATTTTCATTGGCAGTCAGAAACATACGTGAGCTTATATAATGTTATTGAAAATGTGGTTGCAACTTTATAGCATTGAAGTTTTACAATTTGTTTCTACCTTTTTTCATGATCTGTCTCTAGACCTATCGCTTTCAGCGATTTTCTAAAATGGAAATGTATATATATGTATATGTATATGTATATGTGTATATATATATATATATATATAATTTTAAGCCATATATTTCTTTCCTAAATCGACTGAAAATTCCCATCCCAATCAATCTAAACAGCATCAAGTTGGAGAAAACTACTTATCCTCTTGTTGTCTGATAGTTTGTTACTCTTGAACTACATGTTACCTCTGTTTATTCCTCCCTTTTTTCTTATTAATTCATATATAAAAAATATTTTCATTCAGGATATAGTCTTTTTAGGAAGGTATTTAATTCCCTTCTAAATCAAGGTGCTGTCAATCTTTTGGTTTTGGTTCAAGTAACTTCTCTTCTGGCCAACTATATTACTTTTCTTTGATATGTTTTTTTTAATGTTTTAATTTTAAACAACCTAGTGTTGGCCAGCCTTGATTGATTGATTCTTTGATTCACTGAATGAATGAATGAATGAATGAATGAATGAATGAATGAATGAATGAATGAATGAATGAATGAATGAACGAATGAACGAATGAATGAATGATTACTCCATAACAGAGAGCAAAATGGAACATACCTGCTATATCTGTTGTCAGAGAAATTGGAAAGAAGTCCAGAAGTTATGTTTAGCATGCTTTTACTACCTTATGTATTGAGCTGTAATGAGCATGCAGGCCTGGCTTGAATTGGCTTGCAGATGTGTTAATAATTTAATCACAAATATAGTTATATTGATTTATCTCTCTTCATAAATGGAACTTAGGAGTTTACGGTCAAAATACCAGTTTATTTGAATTCAACCAATCTCATTGTACATATGTTGCACACTGACAAATAAATAAATAAAATAATAATAATAATAATAATAATAATAATAATAATAATAATAATAATAATAATAATAATAATAATAATAATAATAATAATAATAATAATTGGAGCCCTTGGAGCAATACCTAAAAGACTACCTCGCTATTTAGAAATTCTAAATTTACAAAACTTGAACATTCTGACTTTACAAAAAACCACCCTACTTGGAACAGCTTATATCCTCCGACGTTACCTTGACAGTTCCTAGGTCCTTGGTTAGAACTCGAACTATTGAGCTACCAAACAGCCCCAAAGGCTGTGAATCTTACCAAAGATTAACCACAGGATAATAATAATAGTAATAATGATGATGATGATGATGATGATGATGATGATGATGATGTAATTGAGAAATGAGCTGAAAATTAGAAAAGCAAAGCTATACATAGCCAATAGTTGAAAAATATTGAAGGCAAAGCTGACCAAAAAATAACTTGGAACTGGTTAAGATCGGGAGTACTGAAAAAAGAAACAGAAGGCTTTATTTTGGCAGCTCAAGAACAAGTCTTAGCCACAAACTGCATGAAGGCTAAAATGCAACATGTTACCACCAACAGCAAATGTCGCCTCTGTAATGAGAAAGATGAGACAGTCGACCACCTGATCAGTGGGTGCAGCAAAATTTCACAAACTGACTACCTACAATGCCATGACCATGTTGCTAAGATCATTCACTGGAAATTGTGCCAGAAGTTTGTATCTGATCACTGGGAACATCAGGTTGAGAAAGTTTTAGAGAATGAGAAAGTCAAGAAAGTCAAAATCACTGGGAACATCAGGTTGAGAAAGTTTTAGAGAATGAGAAAGTCAAGATCTTGTGGGACTTCAGAATTCAGACTTACAGGCACTTGTCCTACAACACACCTGATATAACAATAATTGAAAAGAAAAAAGTATGGTTCGTTGACATTGCAATACCTGGTGATGCACAAATTGAAAATAAGCTGCAAGAAAAAATCACAAAATACCAGGACTTGCAAATTGAAGTTGAGCGACTGTGGAAGAGAAAGTCATGTGTTGTCCCGATTGTGATTGGAGCCCTTGGAGCAATACCTAGGGGACTGCCTCGCTATGTGGAGGTTCTAGGTTTGTCAGACTTGAGCATTCTGACTCTACAAAGGGCCACCCTACTTGGAACAGCTTATATCCTCCGATGTTACCTTGACAGTTCCTAGGTCCTTGGTTAGGACTTGAGCTGTTGAGCTACCAACCAGCCCTAAAGGCTGTGAATCTCACCAAAGATTAACATAATAATAATTATAATTATTATTATTATTATTATAATTATAATAATAATAATAATAATAATAATTCTGACAGATAATCTGATGCATACCTATTCAAATGCTTTGTATTATTAGTGATCCAGAAGGTTCTGTTTCGATCCCCTTTTTTCTGTTTCAGTAGTTCAAATCTGATTGCTGGCTAGGAATCCAGATAACAGGTGTAATGTGCTGTGCCTCTATACCATGAATATTAGAATCTGATTGTTTCTTGTAACAATTAGGGATAAGCAAGAATGGTGGAAGAATGCTCCTTTACCAAGGAAATAACACATGCATTATCTAGTCAGAGCTGAATGGTGATCAAAGATAAACAGACAAATTCTATGACCTAAGGATCCTGAAGACACTATTTTAATGTTGGCAGACTTGTAAGAAGAGATAGAAAAAAGAGAAGATGAATAATTAATAGTTGTAGAAAACTGGCTTAAAAATTATTATTTTAGTAAAGTGTACAGTACATGCCAAATGTTTTTGTTCACAGATTTGTAAATTTCCGAAAGAGAATGAAATGTGCACTAATTTGCAGCCGTATAGATGACTGTGCTATAATACCAAACAGCTGTTATTTGAGAGTAGCAAATATGGGGATTTCTTCTTGTATCATTTCTGAAATCTTAATCAGCATCTTTCTTCCAGATGCTGGTGACTGCTCTTACCTGAAAATAAAATAATCACTTTTTATCTAAAAGTTATTAATAAGTAGGTATGAACAAAGACATTCCCAATGGACTGTTTTAATTTAGTTGGATTAATTACCTTGAAACACCTTCTTTCCTTCCTTCATTTCTTTCTTCTTCAGAACCAGTGGAAAGAATATATGTAAACCACATTCTTAAAATCTCAGTGTAATTCAGAGAGGTGAACAGTAAAATCATAGAAATCATAGTCAAAATCATAGAAATCAAAACCAGAAAAATCATAGTCTTGACCATTCTTTGTCCAGTCTCCCGCATTCCCTAAATTTTTCTTTAAAGATAAGTTCACTTTCTTGATAGGAACTTCAGTCTCTTTTCAAATTGTTGTTACCATGATCCTAACATTTCAACTAAGATCTTTCCTCCTTTGATTAATGTCATTAGTTGTAGTTCTGCTTTTTAAAGAATGAGATATATGAAGATACAAATACCCTGTATACCCTTATTTTAAAATAAGACCTTCCCGGATAATAAGCCTAATTGATCTTTTGAGCGCATGTGCTAAAATGAGCCCTCCCTCTGAAAATAAGCTCTCCCCCAAAATATTGCAACACAGCAGCAGCCATGATGTGACCACGCTCGCTGCCTCTTGCACCTTAAAAATAATAAGACCTCCCCGAAAATAAGGCTAAGCGCTTATTTCGGGAGTCAAAAAAAAATAAGACCCTGTCTTATTTTTTGGGAAACACGGTAATAGGTAACTCTTCAGCTACTTGATGAATGCTGCTGTGTCTGTCTTCAGGGTTCCTCTTTTCATGAAAAACATAGTTGGTGCCTTCAGCCTCTCCTACAAGATTTGTTTTCCATGCACCAGACAATATTAAATTGTATCTTCTGTCTATATTCTATGTCACCTATGCCACAGTTTTCAGCATAAGAAAATAAAAACATTTCCATTGTTTAAAATGTCATGTCTTCATTTAAGACTGTCTAAAATTACATTAGCATTTTTCGTAGCCATATGCAGTGGTTTGTATACAGTTTATGATTAATTGTAATATCACTATAATAAGGTAGGATCATAAATTCATACACACTACCATTATCCTCTGTAATCCATTCTCCATACTTACAAGACAAATGAAAAAAGCTAATTCCAAAAAGTCAAGCTTGTGCCCTGCAAAATAATAATTTGGGGTCAATACTTCTCCTGATCCACATGTGTGCTAGTACAGCATACAACTTCTTTAAAATACATTTTCAGTATTGGTGCATTTATATGACTGTGTTTGAAAAATTGGAGTGGCTCTCAAGTTTTATTTTAAAAGTTCCATGATTGCTTCTCTTGAGAAAAATCTAATATATTTGCAAGCACTGCATAGTATGTGTTTGGTTCTATAGGATAGAGAACAGAAATCGAGTGAAGAGACTTCTCTGCTTGCATAATTTCAGCAGCAACTTACTAAGTGGTGCATTTGTTTTAGCTACTGAATAGAAGAGAGAACTTTTTTTTAAAAAAATTCTTTTATTTTTCCACCATAATAACCTGAAGCAGTTGTACTGCTGCCAAATCATGGAGATGAGCTGCCTTAAAACTGAATGTGGTAATGGCTGTTATGAATTAGTAAAATTATTGAAAAATTGCCCTGTGTGTTTTGATTGGCAGTTTCTGTATTGGTTTAAGAATTCTTGCTATTTGAAGGGCATTTCAACACAGTTTTCAATTTTGTTTCACAATACCTCCCTTTCCACAAATTTCTGTGTGTGCTTCTTTTAATATATATATATAAAAACCAAGCTAGCAATTCTGTGCTTCATTGCACTAAATCATAGAAAATAATATAGACAAGCCACAGTACAAAATTTTCTTCAGACCTGGATAGGAAAGGACATTTCCTCTTAGTGACAGTGACATTTATGCTAGCCTGTCTCAAAAATAACTCCTTGGTAAAGCTTGTCTATGTAACTTGTATAAGTCAGTGCAATGAAGCACAGGGGAATACTTTCATTTTAATTTCCATTTCACTAGTTACATCAGAGATTGTACTGCATACTTTTTTCCCTTTGTTTCCCAACTATGAGGCCTGAAAGATGAATTATTTTTAAAAGCTAATAATGAGAACTGAGAGGTTTAGATCAGGTATTAAAATAGTGTATTGCCTTACCATGTCTTTTCTGATAAGTAATACTCTTCCAGTTGTCTTGGACCTGTGTCCACATTTTTTAAAGAAAATGTGTGCTTTGTTTATAAGAATTATGAATAGATGAAGTATGCAATATCTAAGAAGTGGTAATTATAACAACAACAATAACAATGTATTACTACTAAATGCAAGTTTGATATCTGCTCTCCCTGATTCTTGTTTTGTATCTTTTTACTTGTGCATTTGGGAGCAACATGTGAACGTATGACAGAAACAGTTTGATAGAAACATAGGCCATCTTCTGGTCAAGTGTCTTGCTCAACTGGGTTTTGCAATGCAATTTGTTTTGCCCAGGGCACTTTCAGATATGTAGGCTCCCAGAATTTCCCATCCTAGATTTTGGGCAGATAAAGACTACCCAGACGGAGGGCACGTATGGTGAATAAGGGTGAGCTTCTTCTTTCTGATGTTTCCCCTTCAGAGTCGCCTTGTAAATACCCCAGTAAAGAAGAGTTCTCTGCCTCCCTTGTTAATCTGTGTTGCAGACTGGTAGGTAATGACTTGTAAATATTCTGCAAAATCATTTTTCTTCCAATTTTGTATTAATCCTATGAATTAATTAGAACTGCTTCTCTTCTTCATACTAACTCTCAGATATATGATAGTGTTTGTCTTGTCCCTTGCTTGTGCCCAAAGTCAGTGTAGGTAGCAGTATCTGAAAGCATAACTGCAAATGATGAGAGCCAGTTTTGGTCTAGTGGCTAAGAGACCAGGCTAGAAAGTAGGAGAATGTGAGTTCAAGTCCTGCCTTAGGCATGAAAGCCAGCTGGGTGACTTTGGGCCAGCCATTCCTTCTCAGCCCAATCCACCTCACTGGGTTGTGGGAAAAATAGGAGTAGGAAGTTGTGTTGGAAAGGTTTGCCACGTTGAGTTACTTATAAAAATAATATAAATGGAATGTAAATGAAGAAACAAATATATACATAGCAGTTTGCCCAATAATTGCTTCATGAATATACTCTACCACATAGAATTACATAATGTTAACTGGAGACAGTTTCATTGATCTCCCTTTCCTGCACTTTGGGCAAATGTTTCTTAGTAAGTTTCCTTTAAAAAATAATCTTTTTTATAATCTAGCAATTCTGATTAAGAGACACTTTTATTTTAGTTCTTCTGGTAGGGTGTGTTCATTTCATTATCACCATATAGAGTTGCAGTTACCAGGTATCTTAAAGTTTTCATTCATGTAAGATTTTGTTTTTGTTTTGCTATGCCACTGTAACATTTTCCCCCTTTCGGTTTCTGCACTTGTGTATACAATGCTATAGGGATTGACTGTGCATATTCTGTTGCAATTTTTTAAAACTAGAGAACAATGTGTGTCAAAAATAAGTCAAAAATACTACATGAGTGTTATGAATTGAAACATTTGGAAAGTGAGAAAAGTGAGAAAAAGTGAAAAGTATAATGTACATAATCTGTAGAATTCTTTACCATGAGACATAGTGATGATCACTAACATCAATAGTCTTAAGAAGAGATTGTGTAAATGTTATTGAGGTCATGCTTATCTGGTCTTGAAATCTCTATAGAACTTTAAGATTACTTTGCCTCCAAATTTCATTTGCAAGGGAATTATGTTATATCTCCATATTTTGCATTCGAGCAACCCAGAGGTATCTAGTTAACCATTATGAGGTGGAAAAATATTGGACTGAAGTGATTTTTGCCCTTATGTGTCTAAGCAAAGCAATGCATGCATTCTTATATAAAACTTGGCATAGTATCTGTTGCATCCTGACTGCACTCAAAAGCCCCGGTAACAGCCAGCCGTTTAATTGGCTTGGGTGTGGCTGGGTGTGGCCGAGGGCGGCTGATCTGTTGATTGGCCGGCTGCCTAGCAGCTCTCCATAAAAGGAGCTGTAGGGCAGAAGGCCCCCACCTTTTTAACTAGTCACTTTTATAAGCAACCGTTGCTGTTTGGAATAAAGAGCTTTTAACCTTACCGGTCTGGACTCACTCTCTCTCAGCAGAGAATCTAACACTGGCGACGAAGGACTGGGGCCGGTACTGATTACACGGAACGAAGCTCTTCTCGCTGCGGACTGAAGAGTCTCTCTGTCTGACTATCCTCCGGCCTCGCTATTTCTCCAGCGAGCTTACTGGCCTGTTGCCGCGCACAATGGCCACTTTGCCGCCTTTCGCCCCCTATGACGCTTCGCAAGAATCGTGGGAAGCCTTTCTCGCTCGATTCGAGTGCTTCCTCCTCGCGGGCGACCACGGAGAACTCACCCCGGAGCGTCGACTGGGGCTCTTCCTGGGCTGTGGAGGCCGCACAGTTTTCGCCGTAGCGCGGAATATTGCCGCGCCCGCACCGGTCCATACCTTGGCATGGGACACGCTGCAGGCCCGTTTGAAGGCCCACTTCGCCCCCGCACCCTCGCGGATTTCTCGACGGTTCGCGTTCCGGCAATGCCGCCAGCTGCCCACACAGTCAGCGGCGGATTTCCTGCAGGCCCTGAGAACCGCGGCCATCTTGTGCGAATTCGCCGCCCTGTACCTCGACGAATCGTTGGTCGAACAATTCGTCTGCGGGCTAAAGGACGTGAAGCTCAGGCGTCGGCTGATGGCCCGCTCGGACATCACCTTGGAGCAGGCTGTGGAAGAGGTCAGGGGCGCGAGTTGGCCGAGGCCGCCTCTTTTGATTTAGGCCCCGGCCAGCCGGCAATGCCGTTGCCCGCCCCGCGGGCCTGCCGGGTCGACGACTACGCCCCCCTCGACCCGTCGGAGGACTTCGAGGCCTATGACCAGGTGGCACGCATCCAAGCTACGGGCCGGAGCCGCGCCAGAGCCCAACCATCTCGCCGGCCACCCATGACTTGCATCGGGTGTGGTGGCGGCCATGTGAGGAACGACTGCCCCTTCCGGGCTACTATTTGCCGACGATGCGACCGCAAGGGCCACATCGCCCGCGTCTGCAGAGCCAACCTTCCAGCCCTGGCCCCCCCGCCGGCTCGTGACACGACAATATCTGCGCCTTCCCGGAACTACGGTCAACGCCGCTCGTCTCGCAGGCCGCAGCCTGAGGCCGACTGTTTCGCCGCGACGGAGCTCCAGGACTCCATTCCGCTTCCGACGGATGACCGTAGGCGCATTTCCACGTCCCTTTTTATAAATGGCAGGTCTATTACCATGGAGGTTGACTCGGGCTCGTCTCGGTCCCTTGTTTCCTGGCCACAGTTGGCCCGCCTTTGCCCTGCCATTAGGCTTGCTGATTTGACACAGCCCGAGACTCTGTTGAGGGACTATCAGGGCAACCCCATCGACGTGCTAGGCCAACTCCGTGCCCACGTCCGCTATGGTCGTTTCACCGGGTTCCTGCCCATTCTGGTCGTCAAGCGCCCTCTGACCGCCCTTATAGGTTTAGACTGGTTCGCTGCCCTGGGTCTCTCGGTCCAGCGTGTGCACCGGGTGCCAACTGCCTCGCCGGTGGATGCGGTCCTGGCGGACTTCCCCGACGTTTTCGACGGCACTTTGGGCACTTATAGGGGTTCCCCGGTTTCCCTTAACCTAGACCCTCAGGTTGCTCCAATTCGACTCAAGGCCCGCAGGCTGCCTTTCGCACTGAAGCCGAGGGTTGACGCGGAACTTGATCGTCTAGTGGCGCAGGGCGTACTGGAGCCGGTCGACCAGGCGAAGTGGGAGACCCCCATCGTAGTTCCCATCAAGCCCGACGGTTCCATACGCATCTGCGCCGATTACAAGTCGACGATCAACCGCGGGCTTCAGGCGAACCCATATCCGGTTCCGGTGGTGCAACACCTGTTACACTCCTTGGGACAGGGTTGCATTTTCGCAAAACTGGATATGGCGCAGGCCTACCAGCAGCTTCCGGTGGACGATGAGGCGGCTGAAGCGCAGACTATTGTCACCCACCGAGGAGCTTTCCGTTGTCGCCGCCTCCAATTTGGCGTTTCCGTTGCCCCGGGGATTTTCCAGAGCCTCATGGAGCGGCTGCTCCATGGGCTTCCGGGGGTTGTCCCGTATTTTGATGACATCTTGATAGCCGCCGCTAGCGCATTAGATCTCGCCAAAGTACTTCGGAAGGTCCTTACCATCTTCAGGGGCGTGGGTTTTAAATTGAAACTTAGTAAGTGTAAGTTCGCTGAGCCGAGGGTAGAATTTCTGGGGTTTATGGTGGATGCCCAGGGCATTCACCCCACTCCCTCCAAGGTCGAGGCGATCCACGACGCCCCCACCCCTGCTTCCAAACAGGAGCTGCAGGCATTCCTTGGCCTGCTCAATTTTTACGCGCCCTTTATTCCGCATAAGGCGTCACTAGCCGAGCCGCTTCACCGATTGCTCGATCGCTCGGCGGTCTGGCGCTGGGGCAGCCGAGAGGCGCAGGCGTTTGCGGCTATTAAAAACATGCTAACGTCTAAGGCCGTGCTGGTTCAATATTCGGACCGCCTACCCTTGGTGTTGGCATCCGATGCCTCCCCCTTTGGAGTGGGGGCCGTCCTGAGCCACGTTCATCCCGATGGCTCGGAGGCCCCCATTGCCTTTTATTCCCGGACTCTGTCTCCTACGGAGCGCAACTACAGTCAGATTGACAAGGAGGCGGACCAAATTGGACAGGCTGCACCCCCAGTATAATGAGGTGCAGCCGTGCAAACTGGGGGTCCCCTCTCCCCGCCGTTTCTCCGTCGGCGACACAGTTTTTGCCAGGAACTTCGCGGTGGGTACCCGCTGTCGTCCGCGAACTAACGGGTCCCTGTTCCTACAGGGTTGGACGACCGGATGGATCCGAGTGGCGGCGCCACTTGGATCAATTGAGGCGCCGCCCTCCGTTTTCAGTCCCGCCGACGCCATCACGGCCTCCAGACCTGTCGACCGTCGAGGCCTCAACCCAGCGGGATGACTGGCCCATCACCGCACCATCCTGGCCATCTACCACCTTCTCCGACCACTCCACCCCTGAACAGTTTCCGGGTCTGCTTATGCCGGAACCGTCGCCCCTGGAACATCCACAACCCGACACACAGAACACCCCAAGTGCGCAACGACGACGGTCCGATCCATGTCCGGACCCGGCCGATTTGGACCCAACACCCAAGGGACTGGAGCACGATGCCAACCCACAGAACGCGCCCCCGGACATTGCCCCGCCGTCTACCGTGGCACGCGGTGACATCACAGACCACGACGACACAGTTCGTCCTCCTCCATCGGCCCCGGCAGAGACATTGAGGCGCTCGGGGCGGAGTAGACGCAGCCCCACCTACCTCAGCGAGTACGTGTGCTAGGGACTGCGTGCGTGCTCGCTGGGGGGGAAGGAGTGTTGCATCCTGACGGCACTCAAAAGCCCCGGTAACAGCCAGCCGTTTAATTGGCTTGGGTGTGGCTGGGTGTGGCCGAGGGCGGCTGATCTGTTGATTGGCCGGCTGCCTAGCAGCTCTCCATAAAAGGAGCTGTAGGGCAGAAGGCCCCCACCTTTTTAACTAGTCACTTTTATAAGCAACCGTTGCTGTTTGGAATAAAGAGCTTTTAACCTTACCGGTCTGGACTCACTCTCTCTCAGCAGAGAATCTAACAGTATCAGTAGTCAAATGGTAGGGCAGAGCTATCCGAAGTTTATCTGAAATTAGAAGTTAATATATTTTTGAGTACGACAGAGGTGAGCGTATTTCATTTCTCGTTGTTTTGATGCTGTCGTTCTGCATCGGCAGAAGGATACTGTCAAGACAATAAGAAGCGATTGAACTTCTTTACATCATACTGGTGCGACCACACTTGGAATACTGTGTCAGGTTCTGGTCACTATGATACACAAAAGATGTTGAGATTCTGGAAAGTGTACAGAGAAGAATAACAAAGATGATAAAGAGGCTAAATCATACAATGAATAGTTGAGGGAGCTAGTGAGGTCTATTGAAGAGGAGTATTAGGAAGACATGATACCTTTCTTCCAGTACTTGGGCTGTTACAAAAAAGAGGAAATTATACTTATTCTCTAAGAAACTAGAAGGCAAGGACAAGAAGTAATAGATGGAAGCTTGTTAAAGAGAAAGCCAGCCTAGAAATAAGGAGACATTTTCTGATGGTGAGAATCATCAATGGGATAGATTGTCTCCTGGGGTTGTGTGTGATCCATCATTGGACGTTTTCAAAAATGAACAATCTGTTTTCAAGACTGAACAATCATTTGACTGGGATGGTATATGGCCCCTGCTTTGAGCAGGGGATTGGACTAGAAGACCTCCAATTTCCCTTCCAGTCCTAAGATTCTGTGGTAACATCATATAGCTGGAGATTTAGGTGAGAGTTGCTGCAGTTTAAAAAACAGCTTTTGAATTGGGGGTGGGGGGAGAGCAAAAGGTCACACAAGACAGCTTTGCTTAGGATTGTCAAGTCCCATCTGCTTGTCTTCTCTCCACAGGGCAGAATTCATTGGATTATTGTACACTCAAAAGTTCAGCAAACCACTTGTACTTTTCATTGCAAGAAAATGCCTTTTAGGTATTTGGGGCTTGTTGGGACTTTGAGACTGTCATGCTACAGGGGCTTATACCCTTGGGTGCTTCTACAGATAGAGACATACTGTTCAGAGCTGTCACAATGCCCCCAAAATGGAAAGAAAAGATAGGAGACAATATAATTTCTTCTGACTATCTCAGATAAAGTAAAATTGTTTGATGATTAGATGTGTGGAACATAGTGCCTTTATGTCTACTTGAGCTAATTTCTTTAGCTTCTTTCAAAGATCATTGCTCCCCTTTGGCTGCTACAAAGCAAAGGTCACTTTTAGAAAACTTTATCACTGAAAAAGCCAGAGACTTAACATCAAACTAGAGAGGAGTTGTTATAAGTGGATAAAACTTGTAGGTAACCGTAGAGCGCCAGTATGAATTAATGCAGGATTAGAAATACATTACCAGGATTTAAAAATATTATTAGACAAAAAACTGAACAACTTGCTGTCATGTGCCGTCAAGCATTTTCAGCAGAAGTGCAAAGCTAGTAGTTTCTTTGAAGGCAACAAGAGTAGATGTAGCCATTTTAATACAGAAACAGGAAAACCAAATTGCAGCCACAAACGAATATTCACATCATATTTTGATGGAAATGGTTCATTAGCTTAGAATATCGTTTATTTATCATTACCTTTGAGCGTCTATTTATTTACTTATTAGGTTTATATGTTCAATCATGACCAAACATCTAACAATATTTTTTTTAAAAATAAAACCATAATATGCAAAAATACATAGCAACCAAAGATGGGACAAAATTAGAAATCACACATTTCAGCACAACTAAGAAAGAAGCTCCATTACACACTCTGGGGTTGTGGGCTTGAGCACAGAGCCAGGTTTTCAAAGCCTTGCAGAAAGCCAGCAGAGTCAGACCCAATCAGATCTCCAAACAAATGGAGGGAGGATGGCCCAACAGAAAAGGGTCTCCTCCAAGGCCTTGAAATACCAACATCTTGGACTGTATCCAGAAGCATACTGGTAGCCAACACAACTTATAGAGAAGTGTGTCACATAAGCCAAATGACAGGTGCCCCAACTGCCTGCGCAGCTGCATTCTGCACTGGATGAAACCGCTGAATGCCTTTTAAAGATAACCCCATGTACAGTGCATTGTAGTATTCCAATTGGGAGATCACTAGAGCATGAATGACTATTGCAGAGTCTCGCCATCTGGGAACAGGCACAATTGATGCACAACCCATAGCTGTGCAAGGCTGCTCCTTGAGCATGTGCCCAAGACCAGGAAGACCTCCAGATTGTGCACTAGTTTTGTCTGAGGCAGTGCAATACCATTCAGAACCAAAGTTGAAAGGTCCTGTCAGCTTTTGCAGGTAGAGCAGATGGGAAATAGATCATTGTCATCTACATTGGCAATTTTGAAAGTCTGAAAATAGAGATCCCCCACCATTTGACAACCTGATAGGTTAGGGAGGATCCTTTCTGAATTTCTTTCTCTGCCCATTATGCAGCTGTGAATTCCCCCCCCCCCCCCCCCGATTATTCCATCTGATTGTTCCCTAGGCAGTATCTCTTCCCCAAATCTCCCAAGGTCATTCTTACATACCATTGCAGGTTTCCAGAACTGTACAAAACCCGGTTTTATTTGTTTTCCTTGGGTTGTGGGGTTAGGCTATAGCCAGTTGTGCCCCATCCAGACCCACACAGCCTCCAGGCACTGAGGCAGAACCTCCACAGCATCACTCCGATGACTTGGGGCAGAGATAGAAAGATTGGTGTCTCTGCTCCAAGGAGAATGTTCCACCTTTTTGGCTCAGATAGACTTTACAGGAAAAATCTTTACAAACTTGAAATGTACAAGTAATCCTTGACTTACAACCACAATTGAGGTTGCCAAGTGAGAAATTTGTTGTGTAAGTTTGGCCTCATTTTACAACTTTTCTTGCCGCATTTGTTAAGTGAATCAGTGCAGCTGTTAAATTAGTAACACGGTTGTTAAGTGAATCTGGCTTCTCCATTGACTTTGCTTGTCAGAGGATCACAAAAGCTGATCACGTGACTCCACGACGCTGCAGCCGTCATAAATGTGAGTCAGTTGACAAGCCACCAAATGTAAATCACATGACCATGGGGATGCTGCAATGGTCATAAGTGTGAAAACTTTTTCAGTGCCGTTGTTACTTCAAACAGTCACTAAGTGAACTGTTGTAAGTTGAAGACTACCTGTGTTGTGAAGCTTAGACAAATAATAAGGTCTATATCCTTTAAAGTACACAGCTTTTTTAAAGATTTAGATAGTTAGCCCAGTGTTGCTGGACTATACAGAGACTACAGTACATTTACTCCAGCCTGATGTCCCTCAACTATGCTAGAATTACGATTCCTGAATATTCACCCTGCTTACCTCTGTGGGCTGACCATAATAGGAATTGCAATGCCAGGTTGGAGAAAGATTAAATATTCTGAAATCTTATCACACATTAACTATTTAGAATCCTTGAGATTGTGGTGGTAGATAAATTGCATAAATCAAGCTAGCCAATTCAGTTTGAGTCCAAAGGACAATGAGCAAATTCTGTTAGCATAATATAGCTTCTTTGTTACTCTTGCAGCCCTAAAATTCTGCTTTCAGGATAGCTTGTGGTGCAGTGCCTTTAATTAAACCTTGGCAGCAACTGTTGAATTCTGTTGCTCCATCCATTGCACAAACAAGAATGTATGCTGCTTTTTAAAGGAACTTTCTGGATCCAAGCCATTGTATATATTCAATAAGCTGCAGTGTAAAGACATTCTTACTTGAGTGAGACTAGTATCATCCAAATAAGCATCTGGTTTCTGCCATGCTGTATCTAAGTTCCTTGGACTCAAAAGCAGAGGTTTATACCCTTCAGCCAGCACTGGAGGTTATCAAGACTAATTGGAATATTGCAGTGTATTAACATTAGTTGTGGTACATTTGTATATAACTAAGCGAATGAGGTTGATTTTAAACTGAATGCTCCCTTCAGACAAATTAAATGGGAAATCATTGTGTGTCCTGAAGCAAAAGCTTAATCCAAATCATATGAGGCAGCTCTCATTCTGAAAATAGAGTTTTGAATCAAAGTCTGTTGTGATTAAATTTGCATTTCCTTGGAATTCATGAGAGTTTTTCCTATGATTCCGTTGGGTAGAGTCTGTTCTGCATAATTATTAGAAAACCTCAGAGGGAGTCAAAATATTGGCTGTAATTTACACTTATGGTGGGGAGAAATAAGGCAAGAATCTCTGACAAAATAAAATTAAATGATCTGTCCTGGTAATAAGATATGTAATTTGCATATGCCACTATTCCCAGTATTGCAGTCTGCCACAAATACTGTAAACTTTGTAAAAGGATTTCAGTTTTCAGATTAATTTTACTGGTAATTTTGTCCTGAGCTAACAAAACTTACCTAACTTGAATTTAACTTTGGATGTATTTTATGCTTGTGATATTTAGATGGTTACCAAGAACAACAAATATCACCAGTATGTTGCAAAATGTTTGAAATTCAGCTCTGTCAGCTCTCTTGCTGCTAATTGTAGAACAGCTGATTGATACACTAGTTTTCAAGGCTGAACATTAGCCTTAATCAGCTCACAAAATTCCAGAAAAAGTAACAATTGACTCTTGCAAGCTGGTGAAAGCTGGCTCCAGCACACTACTGACCAATATTATATGCATATGTTGTTCCAATTCCATTTTATTTTGCCAAAATATCATGCTAGAAAATTAGAATTATCTCCATTTAATTGGGATGAGCAGTGTGCAATCCTTCAAATGTTGAACTTCAGTTCATGTCAGCATTTGCCAATGTGTCATTGGTGAAAGATAACGGCAGCTGCAATCCCTACCAGAAAATATTCATAATTCTGAGTCAGTATGGGGCATACATATGTCCAGATGTCATTGATTTATAACTCCAGCATTCTTCAATCCCATTACTATGGCTGGGATTGCCATTTCACAACATTTGAAGGACCACAGTTCTCCATTCTTGCATTAAATTTACAGACCCTTGGATACTGACAGGAAAAATGACTTCTAAACATAATAATTAGTTAATTATGAACCAAGTACAAAAACTACTTTGGAATCAAAATGAAAATGGTACATTAGCAATGTGCTAAAAGTTAATTAAGAGGATTAGTATTATCTATGAAAGAATCTGCTGGAAAAAACTATGTACATATTTACTTGAAAATCCAATGTTTCCAATAGGAGTTATTCAACAATATTTCCCTAAATTAAACAAGGAGAAATAATATTTTAGTTGGCACAAGTCAGAGGTGTTGCTAAATTTAAATTTTCCACATTATAATTCATTTTTATAAATGCATTGTGAGCACTCTGTTGAGAATGCTTAAATGTCAATGTTTCATTTTTAAACCAAGATTAAAAATACACATTTTAGAGAGTTTTGCTTTAAAACATATGGTTTGCATTTGTACAAAAAAGTTTCAAAGTTTATGTAATAGTTTTGTGTATTCTATTTTTATTTGTGACTGTTTGCATTTTATTGATTTGATGATTTTTTTTCTCTAGTTCACATCAAGAAGACTACTTGCTTAAACCATAGTCATATTATATGTTATGTATTTTATCATGTCAGAGATCATCCAGATGTTTAATCTTTTCACAATAGAAACTTAACAATTACAATAGAATCTTGGACAAGCTATAGCTGTTGGGCAGCCGCTTAAATTAAGTCTATTTGGTACACTTGAATTCAGATTTGTTTCTATAATCCTATCATACAGAGAAAAAAGTTCTTAAGATGGAAACTACTATGTTCTACTATATAATAGTATGTTGAAATTCAGGTCTACATAAATTCAGCATTCTTGTTCACAAGACGTTCGAACAATAAATAGTGAGTACATATGATGGCATTAGAAAAAATTTCCCTGAAAATACATAAATGAGGGGAGAACTCTGATGTATGCCACATTATTCTGGTCCATATCATATCAGCTCTCAGATCCCCTTTGGAAAGCTATTTATTTGTTGTTTTCTTTTCACAGAATTCCCCCAGCCTTGCCTGTCTGTCTGTCTGTCTGTCTGTCTGTCTGTCTGTCTGTCTATCTATCTACCTACCTACCTACCTACCTACCTACCTACCTACCTACCTATCTATCTATCTTTCCCTGAAAATAAGACTTCCCCGGATAATAAGCCAATCAGGCTTTTGAGCGCATGTGCTAAAATAACCCCCCCCCCAAAAAAATAAGCCCTCCCTGAAAATATTGCAACACAGCAGCGGCCATGAGGTGACCACACTCTGCCTCCCGCACCTCAAAAATAATAAGACTTTTGGGTGTTGTTCTTTAAGATGGCTATAAATGCATCATATAAGCACAAGTTTAAGGAAGTAGATGGAAGAGAGGTTTATTCAGGAGGACTAGGGTTAGTCTAAAAAGACAGGGGCACATTTTACATGGAAGAAGGCAAGCAACCTGTTTCATCTTGCTATATCTCCCCTTTAAGAACACAGATCACATAAACATTAAAATAAATTATCAATGAGAACCCGTCTTATTTTGATACCAATATCCCAAAGGATGTTAGTCCATTGTTTGTCATTGCTTCTAATGTGCCTGAAACCTTTATCCTGCCAATGAATATACTGAATTTATTTATATAATCAGTTAGAAGTCACTTTCCTTCATAACATAACAAACAACTGCAAGAATCTAATTAGTAATTGAAATGAAATAACATTGAATATGTCATGGATATATTGAGATGAATTTGATTCCAAAGCCCACCCAGAAAATGTCAGTCTTTTAGGTGACAAATTCATTATAGGTAAGTGCAGGGTTTCATTGGTAGGGAATGTCTGCTAAAGTTCAGGTAAATGAAAAGAATTGTCCCAGCTGCTGAAAACCATTTGGAATACAATTTGCTATATCATACTGGAATAAAGAGATGAAATAATGAGAAATGGGATGGAATACTGGGTTCATATCTCTCCTTATGGCTAACATTCATTTCAGTCCCAAGTAGTACTATCTAAAATTATACAGAATTAAAATATATTCTGCAAAATTTATTTTTATCTTTAAATTTTTTCTTGGGGTGCCCAGCTCTGAAGACATTGGGCAGCTTATATGATGTAGATAACTGTTCTTTTTTGTATCCATTCTTTGTATTTATATAGTTATTTTAAAATTCTTTTAATGGCACCTTTTTAAAATATCAAGCTAGGTTTTTAAAATCAAGGAAATACAATTTATAGGCAGTGAACATATATTCTGTACTGGAACACTTCAGCATAAAAAAAATTCAAGACTTAAAAAATACAGAATATTCTTCTTTAGGGAAAGATTGAGGTTGAACAAATTATATCCTAATAGCTTGTGGTTGACATATATTTATTTATATGTTCATTTGTAAAATTATGCCCATTGTGCTAGCATCTGGAAAGCTCATAATATTGAAAATACATAGTTCTTGTTGGGTTAAACTGTTGAAGCCATTTTGATGTTGCTTGGAAAATAGAGTAATTATGTTTAGAGCATTTGGTTTATAAAAAAGCAGAAATCAGAAAGAAACCTGATTGCAAACATTTTATGTCCAGAAGGATTAATAGAGGGGAGAAAAATAAAAACTGACACTGTTTCTTCTTATGGAAACTCTTTGCTGTGCTTTTCTTAGAAACCCCAAGAATTTAAAAGGGAATCGTATTATTTGTTTCTTTGTTTGAATTTACTGGTGCCTCAACTTTGTGAATTCTGGCCAGCATACAATATTTTTAAAAAACCCATAAAAATGGCAAAAACATAAAATTAGACAGATAGCCCTGAGTAAAATGATCTAAAAAAAATTTTTTTTTAAAGAGATAATACTTATTTTTTTAGAAAGGTATAATCCTTATAACAGCTGTAAAGTATAGATCTCATGAGATAACAAATTAATTAAGTTGTTATAGGGATATTTTTCCTGTTTCTCTTACAATTATTCATTTGTGAGTAATCTATTCTGATTTTTTTTATTAAGCTCTCATTGCCTTGATTTTCAGATCACACTAGAATAATACATTATGGAAAAGATATGTGAACCAAATCAAATGAATTTATTGACTATTTAATATGATTGAAAATACTTTTAATATTTATTTATATCTTTAATTTCTTAGCATTTTTAGGTAAATCAAATCCATTGTATTATAGTAAAAATGTTCTTCATTCTCCCCCTGCCTAGATATTTGCAGTTACTTTTTAAGTTACGTCAGTATTTCATATCTTGTTTGGGGAGGGGAATTGTGTATTTCTTTTCTACCTCATAAAATGACGTATATTTAGGTTTTTTTATGTATCATGCATGTTAGAATCTCTTTTTTTATTTTGTTTGTGTTTGTGCACTATTTGGTATCATTTGGCTTGATTTTCTTGGTGGCCCTGAGGGTTTAATGAAATAACAGCTTTGCTGTTGACATATAGTACTCTAAACAGCTTTAAACAAGAATATATCTGGTTACATTAGAGCAGGGGTCCCCAACCCCGGTGCCGCGGACCGGTGCCGGTCCGTGGCTGGGTGGGAGCTGGGCCGCAGGGCTGGAGAGGAGGAGGAGGGAGGAGGGGGCAGCCCCCTGAGCAGAGCACGCGGGAGAATGCAGGCGCGGCTGTTTGCGCCGTTGGAGTGTGGCTCTTCCTCCTCCCTCGTCGACGGAGGGACTCCTGGGCGCCGCCGGACCGGCCACCGATTCCCTCCCCTGCTGGCATGCCGGCCACTCGTTTTCTTCCAGGGGCTGCGGAGGCTCCGCGAGCGAGGGAGTGAACTGGCGGCCGTAGGGAGGGTTGCTCTGGCGGCGCACAGGAGTCCCTCCGTCGACGAGGGTGGAGGAAGAGCCCCCACCATCCTCCTGCGTTCTCCCGCACGCTCTGCCCAATGGGCTGCCTCCTCCTCTCCAGCCTGGCTCCTACCCAGCCACGAGCGAACGAGCGACCATGCAGGCGGGCTGAGGAGGCTGGGGGGGGGACGACGATGACGACAGACACACATAGAGAGACAGAGGGAGGGAGGGAGAGAAAGATAGACAGAGACACAGAATGAGTGATTGAGTGAATGCAAGACAGACATACACACGCACACACACACAGAGTGACAGAGATGGGCGGATGAAGGAGAGAGATAGATAGAGAGAAAGAGAAAGAAAGAAAAAGTGGGAGAGAGAGAAAGACAGACAGAGAGAAAGAGACAGAAAGGAAAGAAAGAGACAGAAAAAGATACAGAAAGAGAGAAAGAGAGAGAAAGAAAAAGAGAGAAAGGGAAAGAGAAAAAGAAAGAGAAAGAAATAAAGAGAGAAAGGGAAAGAGAGAGAAAGAGAGAAAGAAAGAAATAGCGAGAGAAAGAAAGAGAGACAGAGACAAAGAAAGAGAAAGAAAGAGAGAGAGAGAAAGAAAGAAAGAAAGAAAGAAAGAAAGAAAAAGAGAAAGAAAGAGAAGAAAGAAAGAAAGAAAGAAAGAAAGAAAGAAAGAAAGAAAGAAAGAAAGAAAGAAAGAAACTTATGACCACAGTTGAGACCAAAAGTTTGGTTGCTAACCAAGATCATTGTTAAGTGAGTTTCACATTTTCCAAGTTGGCCACGCCTACCCAGTCACATGACTGCTGAGCCACTCAGCCGGTCCGCAGAATTTTCTTTAAAATGAAACCGGTCCCTGGTGCAAAAAAGTTTGGGGACCCCTGCATTAGAGGAAAAAACTCACAGAAATTTGCAGAAACCCTTCTTTTCTGTAGCACCCATACTTGGAAATATTTTCTTCCTTGAAATAAATGAGGGACCTACAATTGCCTCTTTCAGTCATCTGTTGACTATTGGATGACTGTGTCCTTGGGTCTTTGTCTCTGCCAACATTTTTAACGGACATGTTTTTACATTGTTTTGATTTATTATTTTTATGTTTGTATTTCAAATTCTTTTATTGAAAACTCTTTTGAATGAAAATGTGTATAGATGGCCAAATAAATAGGGAACTTTAAGCCAGCACTCCCTCTCTATCGGTTCCCCAGTGCCCGCCAGATGTGCAGGGTTTCAATTCCCAGAATTCTAGTCCACGACAACTGCAAGAATCTTAACAAGCAGTCATCTCCAATTTAAATCTCCAGCACCGACATTGATGTAATTAAAATTCTTCCTGAACAAAATACACTGGACGTACTGTACCTGTTGCCCAATTTTCCTAATTACTAGAAAACTCTTGAAATAGAAGATAAAATTGGTATGGCTTCTCCTCCTCACCCCGAAAATGTCAGCAATGCAGTCAATTTAAAAAATAATGTATAACACAAATGAATAATGAAAGTTTCTGCTTTGGGTGCTTCAAGGCGTTTCAAATGGTAGGCTAGAGGTAAGGCTGATGCAAACAGTTGCCACTGAACAGCTCAGGTAAATGACTCTGTCTCACAACATAATGCCAAGGAGTGCTGAAGATGCCGAAGTCTAAAAATGTATTGAGAAACCATCAGATATGCAATATTGGTGATATTTATTTTTTCTCTTTACCATCAGTAGCATCATAACTGTCTGAAAACAAACACACTGCAAACTAGGTAATGAGATTAACAGTGACAAAGCCTTGCCTGCAGCTAAACCATCTGATCGAATGTATAATGGAAAGGAAGGAAGGAAGGGGGAATGCTTACAAAGCAAGGTGGTGAGAGCAATTCCTCCATTATTAATTAAAAGTTGGCAGTCATAAATTTAGAGTTATTAATTAATGCCACGTGAGCTATGGGAATATTTGCAGTTGATGGTGATGGTTTTCATATTCTTGATTGTAAGGTATTTTGTAGGATCCGTTACTGTTATTGTTGAAAAAAAAGTTACAATATTAATCTATATTGTTCTGGTTAAGAAGAATATAAATTAATTTGATAGCAGTCATAATAGACATAAACAGCCAATATTCTTTGGCTTGGTTTGGGTTTAGGGTTTTTTGCTTTTTACATAAAAGAGCTTCTGCCCCTGCCCACCCCTTCCTATTTCCTACAGCAGTGTCATTGCACTTTACTGTTTATTGGCAAAAGCATTATGCTAGATAGTGGCTTTGTCATATCAGATTTGCAGCAGGAAGTGGGCTGAGACCACCATACTGTAGTGAATTGCTTATTTGAAAGGTGCCCCAAGCATACCAGGTGATAAGAGAGGATTCTTGCTGAAAATCTGCATCATATGCCAGAGATGCCAAGGTGAAAAGTGTGTGCATGAAATTAGCTTTGCCACTTGATTCATCCCCTTTCTTCCAGCTAAGAAGATGTAAACAGACTTCCTGCCTGGCAGGACAATATGTTGTTGTCATACCAGATGCTGCAGTTGTGCCCTATTCCTAATAGATGACCTAAACGATTTTGTCTCAATTTGATAGGAAAGGTCTTCGGGTAATGTTTCATAACTAAACTGAATTAACCTTGCATAAAAGTCAAGGAACTGCATCAGTCTTGGTTTGTTTTTTTTTCAAAAGAGTGGATAAAAGCTATTTTGAGCTTTCATTATTCTTTTTGTTTTTATCCCATTAGTCTAAAACATCTTATTTGAACTATAGTATTTTTTAAAAAAATATATGAATAATCCTGACCTAAATGTTTGACCTGGACTTAAAAGAACATCAGAAATCGTGATACATACATACTTAATTCTTATATGTATCCTGTAGCAAGAAAAATAAAGTATTTGAAATTATATTTAAGAGTATTATAAAAAATGAAAGTGTGTGTGTGTGTGTGTGACTATCATGAAGTTATTGTAGAGTGTGTTTCATTTATCCTCTTTTATTTATGCACTTATGTATTTTAAAACTTAATATTTATTATATATTTTTTATTAATTTGTTTGTATGTTTACAGTGACAAATAATGTTCTGTTCTCCAAAAGAAAGGATCTCTGTTGTAAATTCCAGGATCTTATTCCTTAAGAAATAGTAATTAGAAATTATATGTCTCCTCGTATTATATGATATTAGTTGTTAAAATGTTGTTTCCAACTCTTAGCAACCATACTAAATATGTGTATTTAGTATATGATATGTTATTCAGGTACTCCCACTAAATCGTGATTTAGTCTTTATTTTTTTCATCATCCACTTTCGTCAGCTTCGTGCTTGACTGGCAAACAATACAGTAGTCCTCAACTGACAACCACAATTAGGATTCAAAAATGTGTTGTTAAGAAGTGCAATAGTTAAGTGAGGCATGATTGAACCAGATACCTTTTTTATTGTTAAGCAATAAAAAAAACCTTTTTTATTGTTAAGCAAATAGTCACAGTTGTTAAGTGAGACATCGCAGCTCCCCACTGACTTTGCATGTTGCAAGCCAACTAGAAAGCTCACAAATCGCAATCATGCGAGTACAGAACCAACATAAATATGGGCCAGTTGTCAAGTGCTAGTATCACAACTATGTGGACGTGGAAGTGATGCAATAGTCATAATTTTGAGGATGAGTCATAAGTCACTCAATGCACCAAAGTATTCATATTACCTTATAGTTTGCTGTGTCTTGTTTGAGGGCTTCCTTATATTGTTTGAGCTTGCATGTGCATGTGCTCAGAAGATCGGCAAAGGATTTTAAGTTGTACCTTTGAGAACCATGACTAATTCAGCGCTGTGAAGATTAAGAGTTGTGGTTTGCACAGCCCTCCTTGATATAGAATTCCAACTTTGTATACATATCTTGGCTGTTAGAGTTATGCTTTGTGTTCTGATTCTTTGTGCTATTTTATTCCTTTTTGGTTTCTTTCTGCATATTATGCTAAGCATAGTCATGGAATATGGCACTACTATTTAGATCAGTCCTCCCAACCTGGTGTTTTCCAGATATGTTGAGCTTCAATTTATCATGGGATTTAAAATCTAATCTGCTCGAGGGATACTACATTGGGGAAGATTGCTTTAGATAGTAGCTTCATTTTGTATGCTCTTGTAAATTCATTTTGCAGTTCTGCCTTTTCTTCTATTGTATATGTTCATCTTATTGTTAACTTCACCCATCATTCTTTTCCTCTCATTCTTTCTTAGTAAAACAATGCTATCTTTTAAAAGGTGTCCTTGATCCATATCATCAGAGTTCCAATTGGTAATTATAAGAGAGTGTATTATAGGAAAGCATTTCTTTTGTAGGCTATAGTACTGTACTTGCACTGATTAAGCTTTTGTGATTTTGACAAGAAATGCATATGCGAATTCTTTGAATTCACAAGTTCTCTGTTATAGAAGCCGACAGATCAAATGTCACTAGCATAGTTGTTTCTAAGTCAGGCTGGAAGCTGCCATTGTTCATGTATGTTAAAACTTGTATTAAAGGATGTGAAACCTTGTGTGTGACCGAGCCATGAACTTTACATTTAGTATATAACTTTTTCTTTTACAAAGGAAGAAGATGCAAACTCTTTGGAATAAGAGATAGGTCATGACATGTATTAGTTATATCTGAATGTGCGGCTTATGTTCTGGCATTTGAAATATTTCAGATAAACAACTGAGTATTATGTCCTATATTGTATCTGATAAAGCACCTATGAATCACTCAAAGAAATAAATCAATAATAGTAGGTGTAAATTTATGTTATCAACATAATAGAATGACAGCATGTAATTTTCCCCTGATTCTTTTTTCCCCCATCACCATCTCTCCTATTGCCCCACTTCTGAGATTTCTGAGGCATAGAATGAAGATATTTGTGGAGGTGGATGTCATATTTATTTATCCAACTTTTAAAATTACCCATTTCCCTCACACTTTGTGCAACATAATTAGTCTTATAGCTGGGTGATGAGAACAGGAACATGAGACAACTAGCATACTTATTTTCTCTCTCTCTTCTTTCTCCTTTCCTCCTTCACACATCATTTCTGTGTTTTTGGTAGTTAGATTTGAATGATGGGCTACCAAATGTAAACAAACTGACTCGTAGTGTGCCCGTCTTGTCAGTTTTTTAAAAACCTGTTTTATAGCTTATCATTAGGAACTTGGAAGCTGACATTATTGGAATATTGTTTTTCTTCAGAACCCTGCTTCTTTCTTTTGGTTGCTGTGAATTGTTAACACTGAACTAAAAACCTTCAGTTATAGTTGTAGATTGTAAAGGGTGATTACTGGTCAGGCAGGAATGTGTGATTCTTACACTATAGAAAACTGAATGGATAGCATAAACCTTCAAGGCAAGGAAACAAGTAGACGCAAACAAGTAAAATCAGAAAGGGAGAAGGAGATCCAGAATTCAAGCTTTCATACTAACATGTGCATATAAGGCAAAATTTCTCAGTGTTGTGAAATAGAGAACATCTTATAAGTACAACTTGATAAATCTGATTCTCTTCAGAATTGTGTAATCTAATTGTTCTATCTGGTATGAAGCCTTGATATAGATGCTTCATACTATGAGTATAGAACATGATTTGGTTGCATAGTGCTCAGACTCTTGGCTGGCCCTAGTAATTCAAGCTGCCCATTGAACTGAAATAGGGTTCCTATTTGGTCCTGGAGTAACTGTGATATGCTATATTCTTTCTCAGACTCTGTAAGTTACAATGATTTCCAAATGACCTCTCCAAACATTGTTTTGAAAATCTTATCAAGTTGCATCCAAGTACAGCCCAGATCAAAGTGAATGTGATAGATTTTATCAATAGGATACTTAGCGGACATCTCTCATTGGCCTGTTGCCAGATCATCCTACCTGCCCCTCCCCAACAACAAACAGGCTACCCTAATTACTGATGCCAAACTGTGTGTGGAAAATTTTGCTGTTCGTATTGGTCACGGTGCAGGCCTGAACATGAGCGCTTACCAGTATTAGTTCACATTCAGTCCTTGTCTTTCTCCACAGAAGCCCTAGGTATCGGTTCTGTTTCATCATCAATTGCAGTCATTTAGTAAAACAAGCAACTTCCTGGGATAGACACACAAAGAGAAGCTATTTGGAAATCATTACCGAGTATGTGGTGGAATAGTCACAGTCCCCAAACACCACTATTCCTCCAACACAAGTTAGGACAATATGCATCCAAGTCCAGATCTACCAGACCAGTTAGTTTCCAAATAAACTCTTCCCTCCCCTAGTTGCAATTACACGAAAGGAGACTTGCAATATTGATGTCAGACCAGACAGGAGACGTGACCAGATGAACTAATCTCATTCTAAGGCTACATTTGCCTTTTCAATTATTTATTTATTAGATTCCCCCCACCACCCACCACCTTTAGTACTTTATAAGTAACTCAAGACAGTGAGCATACATATATTCCTTCCTCTTCCGATTTTCTCCACAACAACAACCCTGGGAGGTGGGTTGAACTGAGAGAGAATAACTGGATCCCTCTTTGCCCCTTCTCACAAGGTCCTTACGTGTATGATTGTATTAAACTCTTCTTCACAAATTTCTATGCCTTTTGTCTCCATCCTACTATATCTTATTGCCTTCTTGCTCTCCTCTCCTCTCTCTTTTTCTTTCCAGTCTCTTGTCATTACATTTCTTTTCCTTTTCCTCCTTTGTCACTTTGTTTCTCTTATCACCACTCTCAGGTTTTCCACCCGGTTCCTCTGCTACCTTCTTTATACTCTGAGAAGTAACTGCAAACTATAACCTCTAGCCTAACTAATGTAAAAACAACTAATCCACAATATCTTCCTGAATCCCCAAGTGATTGCCAGTCATAAAAAGAAAAGAAAACTACTCAGGACATCCTTGTCACTTAGGGACCATTCCACAATCTTTGCAGCTTGACAGCCCGGTGGGTGGGGGAGAGGAACTGGGCCATGCGAGCGGCAGGCCAGCACACAAGCTCAACTTGTGTGAGTGGCAAAATGGTTTGCGTATGCATGTGTACACCAACCCACCACTCACACGCCCCAGTTTTGAATAGGCCATGGCCTGGTAGTGAGCCATGGTCCAGGGGTTGGGTATCCCTGATCTAGAGTTATATTTATTTGCTATAATGCAAATGAGAACACACTTAAACAATTTAAGCTAAAAAAAAGCAGTCTTTCAAAAGCATAATTATTGTATACTTTGTGTTGCTTAAAATGAATAACTGGAGCATCCTTTCTCAATCTAGTACCCTTCACATATTTCAGAATCAAAGATTTGATGCACTGATATTAAGAAACCTGGACATGTTTGTAGAATTTCCATAATTCAACCTGAAAGTCAAATTTGTAATTAACATTGAATATGAATGCAGTTAATTTCTTAGAATTTGTTTATTTGTTTGTTTATTTAATCAATAACTATACCTGACTCCCAACAGCCCTTTGTACTGACTGAAACATATTTTTTTAAAAAAATTCTAATGATCTACCATTACGTTGTATTACCATATTGCACAGATTTTTCAGCGCTGTTTTTATGTAAAGATTACTTTACATAAAAGTCTGGCCTCTGCCTTTGTGGCATTTATGTTGGTATTTTGTAAGCTGTTTTGAGTTGAGGAAACAGGGAGTGAGAGAAAATATATGGAAATAGAGGCAATGAGAAAACACAAAAATTCCAACTGTTTATATAATTTGTCTAAACTAATTAATGTTAATACTTGATTACTCTGGCATGTGGTCCTCTTAATGTGTTGTTTGCATTCTTACAGTATAATCACTCTATTTTTTTACTGAACATGCCTGGCAAGATTTTTTTTCAAGTAAAATTAATGAAAACATGCTGCTCGCATTCACCACACTATGTATTTTCTCATTTGAGACTTAATTTTAACTTACACTACAGTTTTATTTTCTGTGCAGTTAAAAAACAGAATGAAAATTCATTCCACTAAGTAAACCTAATGAAAAATACAGTAATTTATTTGTCTTGCATTTCACATAATACCATTTCTTGCTCTGTTTCCCCCCCTCAGTTTCCATCGCAAGACGTGTACAAGATCCCTTAGCTGAGCTAGTGAAAATTGAGCCCAAACATATTGGAATTGGAATGTACCAGGTAAGGTAATGTCAAGTATTTTAGTCGAAGGACTGTTGGACTAGTCTTTACTCCAATATGATATGAAATCAGTGCTTCGTAATTGTCAGCTAGTATATACAGTATGTCTGTTTTAAAAGTTTCATGGAATAGTAATGCATATTTTTTCTAGGATTAAATGTGAAGGTTTAGGATTGCAGCCAGATTTATTGCCTATTTAAAACATCAAATCAGGCTTCTAACGTGATCTGCAAATCTTCCTCTCATTTACATAGGTGCTATGGTCATTTTGAATTTTTAATGTCATTTTGGATGATTCAAAATGCTGTAAGATTCAAAGTTCTGACAATTGGCCTCTCCCATTTTTTGCAGTTTTTTTATCTAATATTTATAGAAGGACTTACTATACTTTATTTTCATTCATTAAACGGCAAATTAATTCATTAATTAAATTTCATTCATTAAATGGAAAGTTTTTAGATTTTATATCTAAAAGATATATATTATATATCTATAGATATCTGACTGACTGCATAGCTGATTGGTGTACACACATGCGCGCACGCACACATACACACACAGAGAGATTAGATAGATAGATAGATAGATAGATAGATAGATAGATAGATAGATAGATAGATAGATAGATAGATAGATAGATAGATAGATAGATAGATAGATAGATAGATAGGTGGGCGGGTAGATAGAGAAATAGATATCCAGTGATTTTTGGAATTGGATGTTGAAAATTATATGCCATAAGGATATATTATATAAAGCCACTGAGAATTGGTTATAAGAAGGATGACTATATAAATGTTTTAAGTAAATAAATGCATAAATAAATATATGTGCAAATACAATGTAGTTGAAAAAATATTCACCTGAAAAAATGTTTTCAAAAAAAGTAAAATTGCACATTTTTTCTGAAGACTCCATGAATCTTTAAATCTTGAATAGGATAAGGGATAAAGGAAGGTGATAGGCAGAGAGGCAGACTGATTTTAGAAGGCTGCCTACTTCTGTGTGGCACACATTAAAAGATAATAAAAACAAACAAACTAGAAAGATCGATTTTTGAAACAAATGAAATCTGATAAGGGGCTCAATGCCAATCCTAACCCAGGGTGTACGGGAACAGATTTCTTGGACATTATCAAGGTGGAAGTCATATAATATATTGATATGCCTTACCAAGCATATCAATACCAATTGCCATATTTTAAGGCAATTTTCTGTTATTTATTTCTGCACAGATTCTTAGAATTTACTGTTGTGTGAGGCATGCAAAGACACATATATGCATATTAATACACACCATATGATATAAGCAAATATTTGATGAAAAATAGTTTAAATTAGCACCAAAGAATTGAGGCCTTTGAACTATGGTGCTTGAGAAGACTCCTGCGAGTTCCTTGGACTGCAATCCAGTCAGTCCTAGAGGAGATCAACCCTGACTGCTCTTTAGAAGGCCAGATCCTGAAGATGAAACTCAAATACTTTGGCCACCTAATGAGAATGAAGGACTCACTGGAGAAGAGCCTAATGCTGGGAAAGATTGAGGGCAAAAGAAGAATGGGATGACAGAGAATGAGGTGGCTGGATAGAATCATTGAAGCAGTCGGCATGAGCTTAAATGGATCCAGAGGATGATAGAAGACAGGAATACCTGTCCATGATTAATATTAGTTAAAAATGGAAACGTAATCATTTTGAAGAACACTTTGAAGAGCTCCACCATCAAATGGACAGGGTGCTACTGTATCCCCCTCATAAATTGGATCCTGCTTGCCCACTTGCTATTTTCTAAACAAACAGAATACCAGGTTGCCTGTGACTTTTCCAGGATTATATGAAGTTTACTTGTGAGGCTGAGAGAACAGAGCTTGCATCAATATGCTCTTGAATATGACATTGCATGTGTTATTCAGAAATGACAAAAACCATGGCAATCCTTCAGAGGAAGGGAGTTACATAGTCAGTTATACAGTAACTGACCAGAATTGCAAACAAAAACACATTAAAAATAAAGTAAAAGCCAGATAAAAAACTACAATTGGCAGTGGGTTTATCCGTAGACAATAAAAGCCTGCCTAGTTGTGCTTGAGCCTTAGCTGAGTATAATTTTAATACTGGTGGGATATGCTCTGTATTCTGGTGAAATACAAAGATTGAATTGCAGCAGCTGTTTTTGGAGCAATTTGTATAACAATTTTGGTGTGTACTCTGTTTGATTCAGCTATATTTAAAAGATTTCACTTTGGCCATTTATTCTTCAGGCATGCAGTTTAGGTCTTGGGATCTTAGTTTTGCTACAGTTTTACTCTGTTCCAAAACTGGAGTAGATTCTGTTTCCAGAAAGCCATAGTTGAATACTTTTATAACTAATACAGGGAAGATGGGCAGTATCAAGTTGATAGTCTAGATCAGGGGTCTCAAACTCAATTTACCTGGGGGCTGTTGGAGGCAGAGGCTGGGTGAGGCTGGGCCACATAAGGGATTCACTCCCCCTGCGGGCCGCACTAATTTTATACTTTCACAAGATACCATCCTGCGGGCTGCAATTGGCCCGCGGGCCACGAGTTTGAGACCCCTGGTCTAGATGAAATTTCTATACAAGAGTAATTAAATTTCATTTAAATTAATCAATCAGGGAAGACCTTGAGCCAACCCAATGGGAGAATTCACCAGGCAAATCACTATTGATAGATCCATTCAATAGATATAAAGTTTTGTAATGAAAACTCCCCCTTCTAATCCCCTTTTGAATTTTTAGATTGCTGGCTTTGTAGGGGGAATGGAACTATTTCTGAAGTATTGATGGGATTGAGTAAAAAGCATCTTATCGTTTTGGCTGCCTTTGCATTTAGATCACCAGAAACTATTACATATTGTAAGTAGATGAGTTATTAATCATAAGGCTACTATGGTATGCTTCAGATTTGGTACAAGTAATAGAACATTATTAAACTTTAGCAGCACAGACATTGCATAGCACATAGTTAAAAATCACCTGTTTTCTAGCCAGGTGTCTTGTGTATCAAATTCAGCAGCATAATTCATGAAAAGCAGCGTTTTTGGATTTAGCGTTCCAGCCTGCAGTATTCCATGAAATAATTGTTAGGATTTTAGAACTTGGATGTAAGTCTGAATTCCCAGTAGTGGCCATTGTAAGAGGCAGAATATAAGTTGGTTAGTGTTAAAATCAGCTTCCAGAAAAATGGCATTTTGGGTGTCAGAGAAAATAATATCAATATCAGAAGAATCTATCCCAGGGATAACATGAGGCCCAAATCCAGACTTCTCTCTGTAAGTAGTTGCTAATAACTGCGATAAGAGTTCTTCTCCTTTGTCAGTTTGATCTTCAGCATATCCATCTAGCCACCTTAGTAATTATAAAAGTAGTTTCAGTGGAATACAATTGGGCAGCTATACTATGGGAGGTATTGGGGTTAAAAAGCATGTCTAAATCTGATGAAGGCAAGAAATTAGGTTTTATTTTCTAGGTCTATATAGATACTGTTATTGATGTAGCACTTTGTCAAGCTGCAGATTATCAGGATTAGGCATTAAAAGTTCTCCATTGGTGGTCAGACCCAGACTTTTTGTGGTTGTGGCAGCATTAGCAGTTTGTTGATTGACAGTCCTGAATACCTGATAGGATAAAATTAATTAATGGTTTTGCTGCAGAGACTATTGTCACCAATGTTTCTATTAATGTATCCAATCTCTGTGTGATGTCTGCTTGCTTTGAATCTGGCAGTGTACCAAATGAGTCAATCAACTTTTCTTCCAGTGAGTCCTTGGCAGACTCTTTCGCCATAGATAATGCAGTCTGTTGATTAGAGCTCTTCTTTATTAAGGTCACTGCTAGTGAAAGATCCCTGAAATTATATGGATTCAAATTGTTAGATTTTAAAGTGGCAATATCCTCTTGGGAAAACGGATCCAAAAATGGGCTAGCTTTCTCTGAACAGAAAACATGTAGTGGGAATATTGAGAAGGTGCCCAAGAAGGGCTTTATGTTAAAAAAGTATCCTGTGGATTTTAAATTGCTTAAATATGAGAAGAATTATCAATTAGTCTCTTTTATATGGCAGCCATTGGCGTGTAGTAGATCTAGCAAAGAGCAGCTGGGTCAGTCAAGGCTAGAATAACTACCTTTTTGAAGTCCTTATCACCCTATATTCATTGTACTAGCTGTACCCACCATGCGTTGCTGTGGCCAAGTTTATTTAAATGAAAAAGTTTCCCTTCATAGAGTCTCTCAGCGACCCTCTTCCTTCTCTGCCTCGGTATCCTCTCCCTCCCCTTCCTCTCTTACTCTACCTACCTACCTACCAACTGTATTTCTCCCTCTATCCCTCTACCTACCTACTTACCTACCTACCTAGAGAGAGAGGAGAGAGAGGCTGCTGACTCGGCAGCGGCCTTGTGGGGGGGGGGTTGGTGGAGGGGGTGGCGGTGGAAGAGGATAGACCACTGATTGGGCAGCGGCCTTGGGGGGGAGTTGGCGGAGGGGTGGCGGCAGCACCGGAGGAGAGGCCGCTGACTTGACAGCGGCCTTGTGGGGAGCGAGTTGGCGGAGGTGGGGGTGGCGGATGAGGAGAGAGAGGCCGGTGAGGAGGCGACCATCACGGATATGACACAGGCCGCTCCACCTCTCGTGCAAGTGACGTGAGCTGAAAAGCGGCCGGGTGGGAGGGGCCGCGAAGGGGAGGAGGCAAGTGAGGGAAACACACAGAAGAGCTGCAGTTGTACATTTGTGTGGCGTGTACCTTGCACCAATGTGCCATCCACACAATCTGTGCGTATCATTGGTGCTGCTCTTATAAGGAATGTTGTGTGAAAATTTGGTGGCGATCGGTGCAGTAGTTTCTGAGATTAGCGGTTTTGAACAAACTCATAGTTAATTTTTTATTTATATAGATTGCTTATTGGATTCTTTATCTAATTTCTTTTTAACTTTTGTATTATGTGTTTCCTATGTTGTATGCCACCCTGAGTCCTTTGGGAGATAAATCATATCATATAAATCCAATAAACAACAACAACAACTAATTTTGTGTTAGGAGATTCAAAATTTTACAGGAATAGATGAATCAAAAAATGATAGGGTGAATCTTTCTACTCCTGATGGTTGCTCTAATGTTGATGAGAAACTCAGAGCATTTTTCCCTTGTGATAAAGGTTATATAGGGTCTTTTTGAGAGGATAATATGTTGAAATGAAATAAATTTTCTGATGTAGGCATGATGACAAGTTTGCCTTGTGGTTTATCTTTAATCCTCCAGTGACAAAACGGAATAAATAATAGCTTTAGGTAACCCAAATTGCTTGCATGTCAAAAGTTTTTAAACAAAGCATCACCCTAGAAGATATGTAAGATGCATGTTCAGTGATGTAAAGGAATTGTGAACCAATGGAGCATTCAGCACAATGACACTTTCAGAGACAAATTGTTGAACTTGCATGTCAAAGGAGTGATTATCCTTGGGCACAGAACAAATCTAAAAAGAAAAAGTATTAAGTGATTGTGACCTTTCTTCCTTTAAATATAGTTAGGTATTTGTTTTCAACAAAAAAGTTTAAGGGCAAATAAAGAAGGAAGACTTGTATAAATCTGGAGTAGAAGCAAAAATTCTCTGTTTAATAGCTGCTATTTAGTTCCAAACTTTTTCTTTCCAATTTTGATAAGAATTACATAAATTTCACTTGATACAACATATGAGACTCATGGAGTAGGAAACTGGATATACTGCCATTAATGGTGATCTTAAAAAAAAAGGCCAATGATGTATGTGCCACAGGGTTTATTTATTACAATAAAGCTATTTAATTGAAATGGAAAGGAGAAGCATTATGGTACTTTGTATGCCATCGATGTAACATGAGTAAGAATATTCACTATTTTAGATTTTATTATCAGGCCATGTATAAACAAAATATACATTCTTTTAGCAATACATTCCTTCATGTTCTGTATACTTATATTTTTTTCTCCAGGGCGCATTTGGAAAATTGGCATCTTTTAAATATATGAGAGATAAAATTCATAGTTTTTTTAAACACTAGAAGGGAAACATAGTTCATTCCAGATGTAACTACAGCATTTTGTGTCAAAAAAAATCTGTGAATAATGCTTCAAAACATAGGCTTCTTAAAAGGAAACAGCTAAACACACACATATCTTCCTGGTTTCATGTATTGCTTCAAGATCCTGATCAAATAAGAATTTTGTGATGTATAATAGGAACGCTTAATATGAATACTGGGTTCATAGGAGGTTCTACTACAACTTCTTCTCTTGAATTTTCTTTTGCCTGCTTGTATTCTCTTGGTGGTTTAATGTGTGTGATATCTTTACCCTTACTTATTTCACTCTTTAATTTTAGACATTTTGTTCTACAACAATAACTATTGTGAAATAAAACTGGATATTATATAGAAATGCTTTTGAAATGAATGGATGGATGGATGGATAGACAGACAGACAGACAGACAGATAGATAGATAAGCCAAGAACACAAGGACTATTTTCACAAAAATGCAAATAGATCATTGAATGAATGAACCAAGCGTTCTCACTCAATAAATGACCAGGCTCAAATTATCCTATTTTGGGCATATTATTTGAAGGCCTAGCTCTCTGGATAAGGATCTAATATTGGCAAAAGTAAGAAGAAAGGGAAACTTTCTTCTTTCTTCTTGGTCACTAAGTGTTGACACTGATTTGATGGCACATAATGGATCAATCAGAGATAACAGATATGAATGGAAAGGGGTCAGAAAGCTATTAAAATTTAAAGACATACCATTTTCCCTTTAATTGGCTTTTGGGAGATTTAATTGTCTCTAATTCTTTACATATTTTATGATCATAAATGGGTGATTAAAGTGGCATGAGATCACACTGAGAAGTCTTGAATTTTTCACTCCTGACAAACATCCAATATAAAATGAAGTGCTAGTGCTAAACCAGGGATAGGCAGTTCGGATTTGCATGACATTCCTCCCATGTAGCAACATTTTTCCTTATTTTATACATTGCTTTCTTTTATTAAATAAACATTATCAGTAAAAAAACTATAAAAGACAAATGGCTGTATTCCTCTTTTCTTAATTATTAGTTGTCACAGCCAGCTCTTTATAGACTTGTTAAACATTCTTCCATATCCTTCATTTAAGTCAATGATACAGAACCTGAAGAGCTGAGGACCCAGGAGTTATCCTTGTGACACTCCACTCCATCTCTTCTAAATTTGATAAGGAATATTCTTGGATTTTAATTACATTTTTAAATTTAATTTTTTATTATTTTAATCAGGGTTTGTTTGGGGTTTTTCCACGTTTCAGCCAATATTTTAATTATGTCTTTTAAAAGCTTTCTTTTAACTTTTATATATTTGTTTTTATTTTGGCTGTACACCGCCCTGAATCCTTCGGGAGTAGGGCGGTATAAAAAACCCAATAAACTCTAAACTCTCTAAACTCTAATATGATTTTTTTTTTTGGTTAACTATTATCACCTCTACACTTAGCTGAATTGCTAATCAGAATATCTTTTCATGAAATAGTATAGAGTCCTAGTTTGATGGTATTTGAACCTTCAACTGTGATAAAGAATAAAAGTAAAAACAAAAATATAATTACACATAAATAGGTTCAGCCTGAAAGAACTTTGGTTGTTTTAAGTTTAGTAAAATGAGGACCTAGATTGTTAGGGACAGTATGCTGACTCTGTAAATAGCTTAGAAAGGGCTGAAAACACTGTGAAGCAGTATACAAGTATTAGTGCTAATGCTATTTCTTAAAGGACCATCATGTTTTTTCCAGTTAATGCAGAAACAAACAAACAAAAACCACCTATTATTTCAGTAAATATCAGAGAGATTCTGTGCTCGCTCAAGGTCAAAAACGCTTTCAGAATCATTATCAATATTTTCACAGTCATATTTATTTTATCATTCCTGTTTGTGTTAAATGTCACTAACTTATAGTACCCAATAGAATACATTTACCAAATGTTTTTATAAAGCATACATTTTCTTTTTCTTTTGGTTAAGCATTATACAGTGATTATCATTGTTGATCTTTACAGCAACAAAAATAGGCATTTTTTAATCAGTCAATCTCTAAAATTTCATTTTTATTCTGCTTTTCATTACATACCATGAATTATATTAAATTAAATTAATGTCTATTTTAAACAAAAATTAAATATGCCCTAATGCAGAATTATGTTTGCTTTTACAACTGTAAGTCATAAGCAATTAATTCTCCTTGGAATTAATTTACCATTCCCAGTAGCATCAGATGTTGATACAGAGTTAAAGATAGTTAATGTTTTTCTTCAGTAAGTTGGGCTCAACTTTGGAAGATTTCAAGTTAAAGGAAACTTTGAATAGTCTTAGCCTACATACAAGATTATTTAAGATGAATGCTGCCATTCTTACTGTCATCCAGATGATTATTCTAAATCTGTATTCATTTTTTTTAATGTAAAGAGAATCAGCAATCTCTGTTTCATTTTACATATTTTCCAATGTTTTGTTCAATAAAGGTTGACTATATAGTTAAGCAGGGGATCTTAGTTTTCATTAAAAAAAAGTAATTAAAAAACCCTTTGAATCAAGCTCATTATGTTTCAGCCTTTAAATTATATCCATGCACCTTTGCTGGAATTCAACAGATTATTGATTCTTATATATTGACAAGTATTTGTGGGAAATAAATAAATGAATCTGAATAAGTAGAACAATATTCAATAGCAGATATGCTTTAATGAAAGCATTTTTGTTGCTTAGACTGCAGCAAACATGCTTTCATCAATTCTTCCACTTACTGTTCTAGCTTAGATTCATCCCAATGTTTACTTAAGGACAAAGTTCACAAAAGTAGAGTTGTGGAAGTGATATAAGGCTTAAGTGGTAATAGCAAATATTTGGTGATCCAACTTTCTGTTAAGATAAATCAATTTTTTTCAACAGTTTCTCTATTAGGTATTAATTGGATGATAACTTGGATATGACAAAATAACTTATTGTGCTAGATCCATTTAAAAGCATGTTGAAAATGCTGATTATGTACTGTATTTTTTGGAGAATAAGACGTTCCAAAGTATAAGATGCACCTAGCTTTTGGAGAGGAAAACAAGAGGGGGGAAAATCTGCCTACCTCCCAGCAATTTGCCTCCTTGCAGCAAACAACAAACAGTACATACAATATACATTGTTTGTGGTGTTACATTACTTGTACAGATGCAGTTAAAACTGATGTGCTTTCTGGAAGTATACTTTATTCTCTGCTATTTAAAAAGAAAATACAATAGCACTGGGCCTCTTCAGATCAAGCATTTATTTTCAAAACCTTCATTTTGTTAAGTTGTCTAGAACAATAATAAAGCAGTCTTCAAAAAATAAGTCTAATACTTTGAGCATTCTATACTATAGGCATTTATAGTTATTGACTTAGCTCCTTGCAGCAAACAGCCTGTTTCAGTTTAGCCTGATTAGAAGAAAAAAACCTGCCTCTGCCTCCCAGCAATTTGCCCCTTGCAGCAAACAGCCCATTTCACTTTCAATTTCAGTTTTAGCTCGGGCCTCCTGATGATCAACTGTTTCAGGCTGCAGGGATTGCCATATCCTATTGCCACCCCATTTTCCCGTTTGCTACAAAGAGGTAAATTGCTGGGAGGCAGAGGCCAAAGAGTGGGGGCCGGTGGGTGGGTGGGACTACATTTGGTGTAGAAGACGCGCCCAAATTTTCACCTCTTTTAGGTGTGGAAAAGGTGCTTCTTAGGCTCCGAAAAGTCCAGTAGTTTCATTTAAGTTTGACTTGGTCTGGATATTAGAAAACGTTGGTTGTTTATTTCAATTTATTATTCAGATTTCATAGTTATGATGTACACTGTTAAGCGAAAATGATGTGTATTACAAGAATAACAGCTGGAATGGAATAATGTGCCATATTATTTGTGCCACACTAATTTTTTATAACAACATACAAGTCTTAGAATACCACTTAACAAGACTCGGGTTTAGAACTACTAGATTTGGGGGATTTGATGTGGCTTTATCCAGGCAGTCATGTTTCTTTAATTGTGCATTTTAAATGTTGTAAGCTGCCCAGAATCTTTTTGGAGTTGGATGGTTTCAAAAATCCAACAAATTAAATTAAACTAATTATAGCTTAAGGCTCATGTTAGATATCATGTGTGATAAATTTCCTCACTGATAAGACTTTTTAGAGCCAATGTAAAATTTTTCAGAATTGGGACTACCTCCCAGACTGAAACTTTGAGAAAATTATTTATATATAAGGACTTCTTTTTTCTTTACCCGCTGCCCAGCTTTCTAAATCTTTTTCATTTATTTTACCTCTGCTACTTGTTTAGGAAAGTCTTCATTATTGAAACATCTGTCTCTTATATTCCTTTACTCCATCTGAATCAGTCTCCAGTATAATTTATATTGCATTCTGTGCAATTTGGTCTCACCAGCTGTTCTTAATGTTCTGCCATGGTGTTATCTCCATAATAAAGTAATTATTTTTAGATGATGTAATTCTGGCAACAGGATTTCTCCCTATGCATAATATCGCGTACAATCATAGATAATGTGGGCACCACTTTTCCTACAGACACTTCCTTTGGTGCCTACCAGTCTCTGTACCTCATCTAACTTTAATATGTTTTTAAATTCTTCTAATTATTTTTTTAAATTACAAACTAATAAAAAGTTGTTATGCTAGAAAATGAAATGCCAGCCAACGTAATAGTCAAAGAATCCTGGCTAAGATAAAGACTGACTGTTCCCTTTAAGACAAGGATGGGCAAGCAGAAACCTCTCTCCCTTGGCCATGTGGTATAAGCAGATGATAGCCTTAAAAAGGATGCCATTCCTGGCAAGAGTAAATAAAGTAGAATACAGTAGAAAGGCACCATTGGTCATGCTTGGCGATGACCTATTTCAAAGCTGGGATAAGGATGGTGCATTCATCTTGATAACGCCTTGATCTCTCCGTGGCTTTCATGCCATTGATCTTGTTGGATCAGCTTCAGGGATTAGAATGGAAGCATTGTTTTGCTGTGGCTTTCCTCCTTTCTACAGTAGATGAATTCAGCCGGTGTTGGCATTGTAGGAAATTGCATCCTTGGCTCCACACTTGTAGGATGCCAGTGGGGATCAACCCTTTCTGCCCTGTTATTTAACATCTACATGGAACCACTGGTGAGGTCATCTGTCAGTTTGTAATCAAGTATCATCAATATGCTTATGATACCCTTACATATAATATATTTTGACCCCAGGCTGATGAAATCCTGATCCAGTGCTTGGAGGCTGTGCAGGTCTGAATGGAAAAAAAACAGAGCTGCTTCCAAAAATAGTTTGCTTCCTAGGACTTATCAAATATTTTTGCCTAGAGTAGGGCTGTCAAACTCGCGGCCCGTGGGCCGAATGCGTTACATGCTGGCCATGCCCTTGTCTGGTTTAGCAAAGGGGGGGAAAGTCATACTACGTCACTTGACAATGCCATGACGACACAAGTTTGACACTCCTGATCTAGAGGATAGTTCTTAAATATTTTTGTCAAAGTTATTGCTCATACTGTCTATCCTTCAGACAGCCACTTGTGCCTTGGTCACCTCACTATTGGATTAGGATAATGCTCCATCCATGGTATTGCCAATCAGGATTACGTGGAAGCTCCAGCTCCAGAATGGGAATGGAATGGGCTGTCATGGGTGTGCTATAGTATGCAGCTGTGTCCTCACTGTTTTATGAGATGCACTAGTTACCAATTGGCCTCCAGATGTAATTTAAGGAGTTGGCTCATCTGTAAATCCACTAAAATAAATAAATAAATAAATAAATACAAACACAGGTTAAAACCAAAAAGCCAGGATTATTTATTTAAATCCTAATCACAAAAAGCTGTCCTTAACTATCAACTTAAAAATGTGCTCTGGAATTGTCATGGTGGGGGAGGGGTGCGACAACTCAATTCTACATTTTAGCACCATCCCTGGAAACGCTTATTTTAGCTTGGCTTGCTTTTTTCAAAAAAAGAAAGCAAAGCAAGACAAATGACCTTAAAATATTAATTCTGCCATTTGAAAATACTACTTTATTTTATTAATGTATTATTGAATGAGTAGCATATTGAATTCTTAATGATTTTTAATAGAAAACTGAAATGAGATTGAATGCAGCCGGTTTTATTACTTAGTAAACAAACGTGGCATTGTCCTGCATATTTCTTAACCCATATAAAGGAATCAAACAACATGGCCTTTAAAGAGAATCATAAAAAAGCCAAGATTAATAAAATCATATCTTAAATTCCTTTTAAAATATACTGCAGAATCATAGTCTACTGAAACTATAGGTATCAAACCTTTGTTTAAAACAAAAACACAAGCTACTGCTGTTTATATCTTCATTTATACAAAGTCCTTGACTTATGACTACAATGGAGCCCCAAATTTATGTTTTTAAGTGAGATATTTGTTAAGTGAGTTTTGCCTCATTTTACGATATTTCTTGTCACGATTGTTAAGTGAATCACTGCAGTTGATAAGTTAGTAACCCGTTTGTTAAGTGAATCTAGTTTCCCTATTGACTTTGTTTGTCAGAAGGTCATCAAAGGTGATCACATGACCTTGGGACACTGCAATCAGTGGTGGGTTGCTCCCAGTTCAGCCCGGTTCAGCTGCGGGATCGGATCCTGCCTCACACATCCTCACGGCCGATTCGCTCCCACAGAGAGGGACTTCTCCGGGTGCCGTCCACTAGACTTTGTCAGCGGGCGACGCCCAGGGGAAGGGCTCTCTCTGTGGCGGGCCCGGCCCTCTGGAACGACCTTCCCCCCGATATTAGAACGACCACGGACCTCCGCTCCTTCCGCTTGAAATTGAAGACTCGTCTTTTCCGCCTGGCCGGCCTAGGGTAGTCTCTCTCTCTATGGGTTTTTTAAATGTATATCTATATCTAGTGGGGATTTTTAGTTAATGGGATTTTAGCACAGGAATTAATTTAATCTGTTTTAAATTGATATGTATTTTGTATATTTATTGTTTTTATTCTCCCTGTGCACCGCCCCGAGTCCCTGTGGGGAGAGGGAGCGGTCAATAAATTTAACTATTATTATTATTAACTATTATTATAGTAGCGGCAGTGGGAGGTTCCGCCTACCCATCCGTACACTGCTGCACATGCACAAAAGCGTTGTGTGCACAAGCATGCGTCGGAGCGCGCCCGAACTGGTAGTGAAAAAAATTGGCAACCCACCACTGACCACAATGCTTATAAATATGAACCAGTTGCCAAGCATCTGAATTTTGATCACATTATCATGGAGATGCTACGAAGATTGTAACTGAAAAACACAGTCATAAGTCGCTTTTTTCAGTGCTACTGTAACTTTGAACAGTTACTAAATGAACTGTTGTAAGTCAAGAACTACCTAATAAATAATAATAATAATAATAATAATAACAACAACAACTAATAATAATAATAATAATAATAATAATAATAATAATAATAATAATAATTTAATAAAATAAATAAATAAATACCTGTACTTGAAATAGGACTGCATCATGAGCAGAGAATTTATAAGAATGTATAAGAATTACAAGTTGTGACAGAGGAGCAGCCGTACTCAAAATCTTACTCTTTTGGTGTCAAAACAGAAAGGAGGAACATTTTCCTTTGTTTTTCCTTCTCAACTTTTTTTCTTTGCCTAATGTTCTTTTTAAATTGTCAGTCCTGAGACAGTATGTACACATACATCTGTAGCCTTTTCCTTTCCATAACAATTGATACATAATGCTAAAATTATAGAACAGTTTCAAGTTGCCTATAAAACAGCCATGAACAGTGCAAGAAGATAGGATGATGGAATGAATTTCCTCAAAAGATAACAAAGCTAGTTAGATAAAATTGCTACTAAGGAAACATACTTGAGTGCCTCTACGGAAAACCCTATTTTCCTATCAAGCACTCACCCAATCCCTGAAGACAAAGATACTTGAAATCCATATATATCTGTTTAATATTCCTTTATCTATATTTTTCAGTGCAAAACATTCTTCATTATTGTGCAGGACACCAGGCTCAAGTAAATTGCCTCTTCTAGGTCAGGTTGCATTCATTCTCCAAAACAGGTGTGTGGTCTACAGGTGTTTGCAAATTTGTGGTTGCTACTAATAGCCCAGTTGCAGATAACCCAACAAGTGTTATCTTATTGTGCTGTGGTGGTGCAGTAATTGAAATCCAGTATTGCAAGCTAACTCACTGCTCATCATCAGGAGTTCAATTCTGACTGGCTCAAGGCTGGCTCAGCCTTCCATCATTCCAAAGTTGGTAAAAGGAGGACCCAGATTGTTGGGAGCAATATGCTGACTCTGTAAACTGCTTAGAGAGGGCTGTAAAGCATTGTGAAGAGGTGTATAAGGCTAAGTGCTATTGCTATTGCTATTCTGAACCACTCTTCTGAACAAGTATTGCCTTATGAATTGGTATCTTCAAGTTCAAACTGCGGTAATACATTTTATATAGGGCAGCCCTTGAGAATTCTTTCCAAGCTCTAAGTAGTGCAGAATGTAATACTTAGGCTGAGTAAGATCTCTTTACCACACATTAGAATGTCTACTCCAAAAGACCAACAGTGCCTGCCAAAAAGTGTCATTTTGGTTTATAAGGTTATAAATGACTCAGAATTAGATTATTAAAGAACTGACTTTTTCCATATGGTCTTGCCTAGTTTTTATAGACTACAGAATATGTCATGCTGATTGGACACAGTCTGTTCTTACTTCTTTAGTAATTGGTGCACCCATTATGTAAAATTGTCTCTGAAGTAATATTATAAAGGTCCCCAATGTGATGTGCTTCCTCTAGCAATGTTTGGGTGTTCCTCTGAAATCTCACTGCAATAATCCATAGTATTTAATTTTTTACATTTCATTTTGCTACAATATATTATATTTTTACTGCGTTAATTGCAACTTTTTGCAATATAGTAATTTTATTAAATAATTACAATTTTGAACAATAAAAAACTAATGCAAAGTAAGAAAAAAGAATTTAAAAAATAATACAGAAAGAGAAAAATGGGAAAAAAATAAGTATAGCATGGTAAAGAAAAAGCACTACATAAAGTTTCATGTTGTAAATCTTGTTGATACAAAGTTCCTGTTAGCCGAGAAAGTATATGGCACTGAGTGTGGGAGAGGCACTCTGTATGACAAGAGTGCAGTTTCAGCACCATTGTCTTCCAGAGCTGTAATTTGCCAGGGATCACTGTCTTGCACTCTTCTTGTATAAAGCAACTATGTGGAACACTTGTGGGTAATCTTGCCCAGAAGTGAATTATTTAGAGCTGGTTTACTTCCCAGTTCTTTATTCTGCTGTGGACAGGTTTGCTTTCTGTAGAACTGTGTTCAACATTTCACCAAGTCTCATTTAATTGTAACTCTAACACAACAATATGAACAGTAGTGAGTGTGTGTGTGTGTGTGTGCGTATTATGTCAAAGCACCTGGTATGCCCAAATATGGGAGGGAGCCTACTGCTACCCATTTTGCCTTTCAGCTCCACCCTAGGAGCCTTCCAGGCAGGAAACCATTTTTGTGTTGCATATATATTGGTAAATCATAATCAGCAAGTCACTCCAATATAAACTCTCATATAAACTCTTGACCTTCAGCTTTAAATATAATATCTCCATATTAAGACAAGGCATATAAAATAGAGATATTGAGGGTCCCAAATACATTTGTAAAAGCTTCATACACAGATGTTTTATGATGCTTTTGTTCTGTTGCATCTGACGAAGTCTGATGAAATTTGACTAACAATGTAATAATTATGTACTTTTTAAAATAAAGATAATTGTTACAATGGCTTTTTCATATCTCCCCCCCCCCACTGAATAAAATATATGACTATGATTACTAATTTATTCATTCATGCAAATACAACACTATTTCTCAAAGACACATTTATAAAATAAGCAGTGTAACGTTGCTGCCACTGAAGTTTCGTCTTAGAGACTTAAATATAAATAACCTAAAGTAATAAAGGTGATACGTTTTATGGAGCTGTATGAACCTGAAAAAAATTCTTCTCCAGGCTAATAACATCTTGGCAAGTGAAAAGAAGAAGAAAATAATAATTTTGAATTCCCTAGCAGCCAGACACAGGCAAAAGGCAAGACTGAAGTCCTTGCATTTGTAATATTTTATGTCAATGAACCATGTTATTACAGGTGAAACTCAAAAAATTAGAATATCATGCAAAAGTTCATTTATTTCAGTAATGCAACTTAAAATGTGAAACTAATATATGAGATAAGACTCATTATATGAAAAGCAAGATAGTTCAAGCCATGATTTGTCATAATTGTGATGATTATGGTGTACAGCTCATGAAAATCCCAAATCCACAATCTCAGAAAATTAGAATATTACATGCAATCAATAAAACAAGGTTTGTACATAGAACAATATTGGACCTCTAAAAAGTCTTCAGAGAGAGTAAGGGGCATAGATTTGTGTTGAAGACACATGCAGATTAGACTGATCACTATGAAAAGAAACGAGGTTAGCTGATTAACCATCATAGGGAGCTTAGAGAAACATACTCCTTTCCTTCATTTCAGAGGAGGGAAGATCATATCTGGGAGATGTTTTTATAGTACCTGTTCCAAACAATAGAATAATTTCAGTGAGTCCAATCAGTAAAACATGCTGTAATAATATGTGTATTAGATGCTTCCCTCTGAACATCAGACCTTCACAGGTTGCATAGCAATTCTGAGAATTGTGGTCACAACACATTTGGAAGGCATCAAGTTGGGGGAAGCTAGCATGGCTCTGACTTTAAGTGCCAAAATCTAATTATTTCCAAGCAAATTTCCGCATTTTAAGAATGTCTTACAATATGCTACTGTTACTGCAAAATATTAATCAGATATTAATTGGTATTTTTTTAAACGACCTTTAAAAATGAAGGCTGTGAATCTCCTGATTTGAAGAAAAGGCCTTTTACTTCTGTGCTGCATCAGTTCTCACTTTTTATGCAGCTTCACTTTTGCATTTTTTAAAGATGCACTAAAGATTGCATTTAGCAACGAAATTGAACTCATGCATGATTCATCCATGGATTTAAGTGTTTTGGGGTTGTTTACTTATTTTTGTTACTTGAATCATGCAAAGAAAAAAGAAAAGGCATTACACTAGGTAAAATCAGGGTTGGGGATTAGCAGTGGCTTGCATTTGCAAATCAAAATGCTGTTTGAGATGGCATGACTGAATTGGTGAACGCTTTTGAAATAAACACAGGAGATGTAAACTCTAGTAGAGGGAAAACAGAGAGGAAAAATGAACAAATAAGGTACAGTGTCTCTTGAATGCCTCTGCACAGGCCACCAAGAAGCCTGAAGTGATTGACAGCCATCCTGGTTGAGTATTTTTTTTTCCTGCGGCAGCACTGAAGTCAGTTAAACTCTATAGACAAAGCGAAGGGAATACCAGTTTCCCCAGTACAAGGGCTATTTTTTAAAAGAAGTCTAACTGAAAGCAGATGTTTTGCCTAGACTTAGAGTTTGTTTCTCATCAGAGGTCAGAGATCTGGACTCAGGGCTCTGCTAGAATTCTTTCACAAATTGCTATTCGGTGAGGTTTTAATCCTAATGGAAGGAATAATGCACTTGTAAAATATGCAGTTATTACAAACACAATATACATATTGTGGACTTCAAATGATTACATATTCCAGTCCCATAAACATGGAATGTAGATGAATGCTAAATATAACAATTTTGGACGTTTAATCCAAAACCAAGTTTATATCACTCTTACCATTTATTCTTAACATTCAAACAGTATGGCAATAGCTTAAAAAACACACTATATTGTTATACGTAATATTCCAAAAAATAGACCGGATGATTTGAAGCAGAGGGTGTTAAAATGGTTGAATGATTTTGGATTTGAATACACAGCAGCAGACCTAGTAAGCGTTTTTAGAATTGGTTATAAGAGACAAAATGGAGCAAATAGAAATGTTTTAGTAAGATTTGCAAACCTTGGAGATAAACTAGAGGTTATGGCAAAAATAAGGGAACTGGAAGGTGTTCCTAAGTTTGAGGAGAAAGAAATCCAAGTTTTTCCGGATATTTCCAGGGAAGACAGATCTTGGAGATATTATTTGAAACCAGTTACAAAGGTTTTGAGAGACAATGATATTAAGTACAATTGGAGGCCACTACAACAGTTGAAATTTTTTTACAAAGGAAGGATGCATATTATTACCCCAGAAACAGACGTAATAAGATTAATTCGGGAGCTTGGGCTGATTGAGAAAGAGGAAGATTTGGTAGAAATTAAAGATTATATGCTTAAGATGGGTGGAGTACAAGAGGAATCCTCAATTTTGGAAGAAAAAGGTGCAAGTGGCGGCCAGGATCCCAAGAGTTTAAAGAGAAAAGAAATTTCCCCGGCAGTTTCTGAGTATAAGAAAATTCGTGAAGATACCGAACGAACGCCAGACAAGATGGAGGATCTTAGTAAAAAGCAGGAAGCTGAGTCCGGGGCGAAGCCAGTCTTGTCTTCTTTTTTTGAAAGTGGAATTTAAAGAACAGCCCGAAGAGGTGACCCGACCATCGGCACGTCCCACTCCCCCACACTCTTTATATAGAGGCGATATCTGATTGAGGATGTGGGGGATGAAGATTGCTTGTTATTTGTTGTGGTTGTTGTGTCTGATATTTGAGTTTTATGTTTATGTTGTTTGTTATATACTGTTTGTGGAGTTTTATGTTTTTGTATGTCTTTTTTGTTTGGTGTTGGGTGTGCACATAAAGGAAGAGGAGGGGTCAGAATTAAAAAAGTTACCGCTTAAATGCGGTTTATAAAAATAATGACATGGAACGTGAAGGGTACAGGCAATCATATAAAAAGGAAAAGATTGGAACTTAAATTTAAAAGGGATTCTCCAGATATATTATTTTTGCAGGAAACTCATCAAAAATCTGAGGATTTTAATAGAATGAATATTAAAGGTATGCAAATTTATGAAAAATCTTTTGGGACTTCCAAAGCTAGAGGAGTTGCGATATTGATATCAAATAGGGTATACTTTGAGAAAAAACAAGTAATTAGAGATGAGGAAGGCAGATATTTAATAATTATAGGGAATATTAACGAGCAAAAAGTGACATTGGTTAATTTATATCTACCGAATGAAAAACAAAAGGGATTTTTGGATAAAATTACTAAGATTTTGGAAACAGAAAGTGAAGGGAAAGTAATTGTGGCGGGAGATTTTAACCTAATTAGGGATAGAATTGATAGTAATAATCCCACCCGCTTTAGACAAACAAATAAAGGGGAAATTTTAAATAAATGGATGTTTCAAAACAGTGTGGCAGATGTTTGGAGAGAGTTGAAAGGCTCTGAAAGGGTGTATACCTTTTGTTCTAAGGTACATAATACTTATTCAAGGATTGATTATATTTTTGTTTCTAAAGATTTGCTGAATAAAGTAGATAGAATAGATGTGGGAATTTTTAAGGATTCTGATCATGCAGAAGTTATGATGGAAATAGATTTTAATTTTGAGAAAAAGGAAAGAGGTTGGAGATATGATGAAAAATTGTACAAAAGGGAGCAGGATAAAATATGGATATTCAAAAAATGGAAGGAAAGTTGGGAATTGAATGATAATGAAGAGGTTAAATTTGAAATTGTTTGGGATACCATGAAAGCTATATTTAGAGGAGAAAGTATTAAATTGTCAAGCAGGAAATACAGAGAATACAAAGCTAAAATTGATCAGGATACAAGACAAATTAAGATATTGGAGAACCAATTCTCACTTACGAAAGATAAAAAATGTTTGGAGGAATTGACCTTATTAAAAACTAAATTGATAGAAGAAGATATTGAATTGGTTAAAAAAAAATTAAGATATTTGAATAGGGATTTTTTTGAATTTAGTAATAAAAATTCTAGGTTATTGGCAAAGATGGCGAAAAATAAAACTCAAAAGAGAGAAATTGGTTCTCTGATAGATGAAAAAGGTACAAGGTGTTATAAGAGATTGGAGAAATGTGAAGTAGCTAGGAATTTTTTTCAAAAATTATATTTAAAGAAATCAATTGATTTAGAAAAATTGAAGAATCATCTTGGAAAATATGGTATGAAAATAGATCAAACATACAAAGATTTGATGGAAAGAGATATAACACAGGAGGAAATCAACGAAATAATACAAGAGTTAAAATTAGGGAAGACCCCAGGAGAAGATGGATTACCTGCTGAATTTTATAAAGATTTCAAAGAACTAATAATACCAAAACTGCAAAAATTATTTAATGGAATTTTACATGGTGGAGAAGTCCCGATGTCATGGAATAAGACAGTAATATCTATAATTCCTAAATCGGATAAAGATCTTGAGAGAATCGAGTCCTATCGACCTATTTCTTTAATCAACCAAGATGCTAAAATATTTACAGCTATTATAAGTAATAGATTAAATAGTTTTATAGACAAATATATAAGTTATAATCAAGTAGGGTTTGTTAAAGGTAGATATATGAGTGATATAATTAGAAGAGTATTGAATATTATAGATGTAGCAGAGAATAATGGAGATGAATTAGGTATAATATCGTTAGATATTTTTAAAGCTTTTGATTCTGTACAATGGGATACTATAAAAGTAATTATCGAGGCATTAGGCTTTGGTAATAAATTTATACATGTTATTTCAAAACTGTATCAAAAAAGTAGTGCAAAGGTAAAGGTGAATGGAACAATGACGGAAGAGATTAAATTGGAAGCAGGCACGAGACAAGGATGTCCCTTGTCTCCAACATTATTTTTGTTAGTTATGGAGGTTTTGACTAAATTGATAGAAGCAGATGAAGAGTTGGAAGGTTACAAGGGATATAAGATAAATTTGTATGCGGATGACACTTTGATTATTTTGAAAGATATAGAGAAAGATTTAAAGAGGATAAATAAACATTTGATAGAATTTGAAGAAATGACAGGTTTAAAGGTAAATTGGTCAAAATCTGAATTATTAATGAATAAAGATGGTAAGGAGTGGGAGAGTATGCAAGAACAATTTGGGATAAGAGCTAAGAACACATTGAAATACTTGGGGATAACACTTTCACTTAAAGTTAGAGAATTAAAAAAAATTAATTATGAGGTGATGTTGAAGGAAGTAGAGAAAAAGATAGATAAATATAAAGAGATAAAGTTGTCTTGGTTTGGTAGAATTGCAATGTGTAAAATGATGTTATTACCAAAGTTTAACTTTTTATTTGAGATGCTACCATTAAATTTGACAGAGAAAGATATAGAAGAATATCAGAAGAAATTAGATAAATTTTGTAATGGTGGGAAAAGACCAAGATTAATGAAGAAATTGTGGTATCAAAACCAAAAAGAGGGTGGATTGGGAATTCCCAATCTACTTAATTATTATCGGGCGTATAATATTAGAACTGTGATAAAAATACTTAAAGGTGGAGATGGTCATTGGGGAGATCTGGAGTTAAAAGATATTAAGAGATTTGGGTCTATATGGTTTTTAGATAGAGCAAAAACAAAAAAGGCAATTAATAGTTATTGGTTAAAGGGGTTGAGTAAAACTTGGAATAAATTTGTTAAAAAACTGATTCCGGATATAACGTTTTTGGGAAAGACAACTGAAAGTTGGCCGATTAAAACTAATATAAGTCGGAACAAAGTAATTGAGGATGAAAATATAGGAAATATAGTAGATTGGTTAAGAGCTTTAGGAACTGAAAGTAGGAAGAAAAAAGTAATTCAAAAATTGGAGTTAAATTGGTTTGAAAAAATACAGGTAGAAAAATGGACTATGAAAGTAAGGGGAATATGTAACATAGATAGAAGTAAAACTAAATTTGAAAGTTTAGTATCTCAAATTATTAAGGATGAAACTGGGTTAAAAGGACTCGTCAGTAAGATATACAAGATTATAAACTTTGATGGAAATCCACAAATGGTAATGAAAAGGAATTGGGAGGAAGACCTAAAGATTAAAATATTGGATTTGGATTGGAACAAGAATTGGAAGAGTCGGATTATGAGGACTTTATCTATAAGGATTAAAGAACATAATTTTAAGGTTGTTTGGAAATGGTACTGGACCCCATTAAGATTATCACTGATAGATAAAAAAATGAGTGATAAATGTTGGAGATGTAATACGGAATTGGGAACTTATGAACATATGTGGTATAAATGTGTGAAAATTAAAAAGTTTTGGCAGCAATTAGAAAGAACGATGTGCGAAATGATGAAAAGAATAATAATATTGAGACCAGAAACTATATTGTTATTGATAATTAATGAACCAGAGTTAACAAAACATGAGAAAGAACTGATTAGAATTATGATTATAATGGGTAGAATTGTAATAGCAAGATATTGGAAAATAGAGGTAAATATTAAAATAGAAGAATGGTATTGTGAAATGTGGAAATTAGCCTTAAATGATAAAATGACGTGTGATATTAAATTTAGAGAGGGGGTTTATAAAAACGATATCTTTTGGAAGACTTGGAAGCCATTTGTGGACTATGCACTTGGAACTTTGGACGTCTCGACGCCTGTACCGAGGGAACGTGGATTTTGGAGATCCTAAAGATAATAGATGATACTTGAAACCAACTCTTCCTTTTGTTTTGTACAGCACTGGGTGATATATTGTAAAACAGTATAAAAATTTCAATTAAAAAAAAAAACACACTGTGTTCAATCTTGTGTGTAATATTTTGAACTATATATTGTTTAATTTTTTTTTAAATTGGAAATTTGCTATTAGGTTGACAAGTATTCTTAAAGTATGTCAATTTATTTTTATAATATATGCTTAAAACACACAGCATTTGGGGATATATCAGAAACAGCTGACAGCATGTTAAGAAAAAAGATTCTTTTTTTTTAAAGCAACAACACAGTCATTATGAGAGCTAACCAAAAATACTTTGCTCCCTTTGCAGGCTTCAGTCAAGTGAAGCCACATATTATCCAAAGTCAGATAGGTTATATCCAGAAACTCTTGCATAAGATCTTGCGGTAATAACAAATAATGGTAACTTTCTGTTCTTTCATAACACTTTCATCCTAGTCCTAGAAATACAGGTAGTCCTCAACTTACAACCACAACTGAGCCCAAAATTTATGTTGCTAAGTGATACATTTATTGAGTTTTGCTCCATTTTACAACTTTTCTTGCCACAGTTGTTAAGTGGGTCCCTGAAGTTGTTAAATTAGTCACACGGTTGTTAAGTGAATCTGGCTTCCCCGTTGACTTTGCTTGTCAGAAGGTTGCAAAAGGTGATCATGTGAACCTGGGACACTGCAACCATCATAAATATGAGCCAGGTGTCAAGAATGTACATCACGTGGAAAATGGTCATAAGTCACTTTTTTCAAAGCCACTGTAACTTTGAATACTCACTAAATGATATTGGAATGAAATGAAATTGTAAGTTGGAATCTACCTGTATTTTTGTGAATTTCTTTAAAAAAACTGTATAACATACCACATTTAAAATATGTATTTTGCTTTATTAAGCAAACTAAAGAAGAATAGTTGTAACAATATAATTGTGGAAAAAATACAAATATCAGATTTTCATGTTAAAGTTACATATTTAAAAACTGTAGATCAAAGTAACATCAATATTAACACCTACAGTAAAATGAATGGGAAATGAAGGCCTGGAAACTTGCATCATGAAAGAACTTGATTACATTGTTCATAAGTCCTTATTCCATTAGTTAAAAAATTGAAAAATCCACTGCCAATATATATCAGCACAGAGCTAGTCTGACACTGGTTAAATGTTGGATTAAGACGAGGAAGACCCAGGTTTCCTCAGCTATGAAAACACATTGTATGACTGAGCCAGTCATTCTCTCATTCAACCTACATCAGTGGGAAGTGAGGGCTACATTTAATTTTTTTAAAGCACCTGAAGGCAGCAACATGTTGGCCAGAGGTTGGTAGAACTGTGATTTATAGGAGGGAGTGTGACTGTTCTTTATTTTATAAACTATATTCTGACTATTTTAGTTTACCTGCACAAAATGGTGGGAATCTCCATTGCCAATTTTCATCTGCAAAAATGGCTTTAGGATTGTAACTTGTTCACCCCTACTGTAATGCCTCAGACCGTGAACAAAGACTACCTTATCATCTCCCGTTTATATTGCACATGGCCCGAATTTTATCTGACTATCGAATTTGAATTCTGCCGAATTACCCTACTGGACTATTTTATATATTTAATATTCATATGTTTATATATTTATATATTTATATATGTATATTTATCTATTTATTACCATCTTTTGCACCTTATTTAATATCTTAACCTTTTATCCAGCGTGATCTCTGTATTACCTAGCATGTACTCAAGGGCCTGCCTTCTCTTGCTGCGAGAGTCCCCCCTCTCGCAGGTATGGCCCGCTGTGTTATCAAGGGCACACTTTGATGAGGGACTAGTAAGTCAGGAGAAGTGGCGAAAGCGCAGGTGTAGGGGTTTTTTAGTAAAAAAGCTGTTGTCTGTTTTAGGGGGTACCAGGGAGGAGGGAGGGTTTAGACAGGTTGAGACTAGCCAGAAGGGAACGGGCCGAGCCAGCAGACGACGGAGGGAGGCGGATGGTTCCGTTAAGAGGGGGGAAACACAAGTCATTCCGGTGGAGGGCTTCCCCATCCAGAGGGTCGTGGGGAGGGGCAGGGCCGAGGGGAGACAAGTTCCTTCCTCCCGGTTGGAGGCACGTAGCCGTTGGTTACAAACGGTTGGGTGCCACAACCCCCGCAGGCTAGGTGGCCAGGGAATACAGAGCCAGGGTCTGCGGCTGATGTTTTGCAACGCCAGGTCCGTTGTCAACAAAGCCCCCCTCATTAGTGACCTTGTGTCAGAGGGGGAGCCGGACCTGGTAGGAATTGCGGAGACCTGGTTGGGCCACGAGGGAGGACATCCCCTCGTTGAAATGTGCACACCAGGCTACCGCGCATTTCATCAGCCGCGGGCCCTAGGCAGGGGTGGTGGGGTAGCGGTCATTATTAAGGAAGGCCTTGAGCCGAGAGAGACCATTGTGCCTCAGACTTCCGGCTGTGAGTCCCTCTGCGTGAAGTGGGGCCTAGGGAGGCAGTTGGGCTTGCTGGTTGTATACCTGGCTCCCCGCTATGTAGCAGCAGCCCTGCCCGAGCTCCTGGAGGTGATCGCTACGGTGGCAGTGGAGACCCCCAGACTTATAGTCATGGGGGACTTTAACCTGCCATCGTTGGGCGAATCATCCGTGGTAGCTCGGGAGTTCATGGCTTCCATGATGGCCATGGACCTGACCCAAGTAATTCAGGGCCCCACCCACGAGGGTGGACATACGCCGGACCTCATCTTCATCTCGGGCCAATGGAAAAGTGATCTGGGTACAGGGGATATAGTCATCACACCCTTGTCATGGTCAGACCACTCACTATTCCGGCTCGACTTTCCGACCGCTGCTCCCCTCCGCGGGGAGGCGGAACCAGAGTCACCAATCTGGTACCGCCCCAGGCGCTTGATGGACCCGGATGGGTTCCAGACAGCGCTTGGGCCATTTCCTGTATCCCTGACCCGCGCCCCGATGGAGGACCTCACGGCCGCATGGAATAGTGCGGCCGTGGGAGCCTTAGATCGGGTCGCGCCCTTGCGGCCTCTCTCGCGGCGGCGAACCACCCTGGCTCCTTGGTTCACTGAGGAGCTGCGGGTGATGAAACGCCGCAAGAGATGCCTAGAGAGAAGATGGAGGGCTAGCCGCTCTGAATCTGACCGGACACAGGTAAGAGCCCATTTACGGACTTACATTGTGGCGCTGAGGGTGGCCAAACGTCATTGTGCCACTCTCATAGCATCCGCAGAAAACCGCCCTGCCGCCCTGTTTAGGGTGACCCGCTCCCTCCTTCAACAGAGGGAACGGGAAGCCCCGCTACAGGGAAGAGCAGAGGAATTTGTGATTTTTCTGCAGGAGAAAACCGCCCAGATACAGAGTGAGCTAACCCCCATTCATGGCCCAGTGGGATGCCACGAGAGAGATCTTGTTTGGGAGGAGTTTGACTCCGTTACTTCCGAGGATATGGACAGGCTACGTGGGCGACTGCGAGCCACCACATGTTCATTGGACCCGTGCCCCTCCTGGCTTGTACTGGCATCCTGGGAGGTGACACGAGGCTGGCTCCAAGAGGTTGTCAATGCATCCTTGAGTGAGGGTTCCTTGCCTGCCTCCCTAAAAGAGGCCATGGTGAGGCCCCTCCTCAAGAAGCCCTCTTTGGACCCAGCTCTTTTGAACAACTACCGTCCAGTCTCCAACCTTCCCTTCTTGGCGAAGGTTGTTGAGAGTGTGGTGGCACAACAGTTTCCCCGTCACCTGGAGGAAGTTGACTATCTAGATCCGCGCCAGTCCGGCTTTCGGCCCGGGCATAGCACCGAGACGGCATTGGTCGCGTTGGTAGATGATCTCTGGAGGGCCAGAGATGGGGGATGTTCCTCCATCCTGGTCCTATTAGACCTCTCGGCGGCTTTCGATACCATCGACCATGGTATCCTATTGCATCGGCTGGGGGGGTTGGGGGTGGGAGGCACCGTTTTACGGTGGTTCTCCTCCTACCTCTCTGGCCGATCGCAATTTGTGCGGGCAGGAGAGCAGAGGTCGACCCCGAGACCCCTCGCATGCGGGGTGCCTCGGGTCGGTCCTCTCGCCTCTCCTGTTTAACGCATACATGAAGCCGCTGGGCGAGATCATCCGTGGTTTTGGGGTAGAGTACCACCTGTACGCTGATGACACCCAGCTGTACATATCTACCCCAAACCACCCCAACGATGCCGTAGCGGTGATGTGCCAGTGCCTGGAAGCCGTGCGGATCTGGATGGGAAGTAACGGACTTAGGCTCAACCCGACCAAGACCGAGTGGCTGTGGTTTCCGGCTGCCCGATTCAACCAGCTCTCTCCAACGCTGGCCATAGGGGGCGAACATCTTGCCCCTGTGGATGGGGCGCGCAACTTGGGTGTCCTCCTGGATACCCGGCTGTCCATGGAAGATCAAGTGACAGCCGTGGCCAGGAGGGCGTTTTACCAGGTTCACCTGGTACGCCAGTTGCGCCCCCTATTGGATCGGGACGCCCTTCGCACAGTCACTCATGCTCTCGTGACATCCCGACTGGATTATTGCAACTCTCTCTACATGGGGCTCCCCTTGAGGTGTACCCGGAGGCTTCAGTTGGTCCAGAATGCAGCCGCGCGAGCAATTATGGGCACCTCTAGGTTTGCCCATGTAACACCGCTGTTGCGCGAGCTGCACTGGCTACCTGTCGTCTTCCGGGTGCGCTTCAAGGTGTTAATTACCATCTTCAAAGCGCTCCATGGCTCGGGACCTAGCTACCTGCGGGATCGGATCCTGCCCCATACATCCTCACGGCCGATTCGCTCCCACAGAGAGGGACTTCTCCGGGTGCCGTCCACTAGACTTTGTCAGCGGGCGACGCCCAGGGGAAGGGCCTTCTCTGTGGCGGGCCCAGCCCTCTGGAATGACCTTCCCCCCGATATCAGGACAACCACGGACCTCCGCTCCTTCCGCTTAAAATTAAAGACGCACTTTTTTCGTCTGGCCGGCCTTGGGTAGTCTCTTTTTAGGTTAGGGTTTTTTAGGGGTAATTTTTAGTTTAGTTTATGGGTTTTAGCGCAGGATCTATTTAATCTATTTTTAACTCTGTATTTTGTATTTGTGGTTTATTTGTATTTTTAATTGCCTGTGCCCCGCCTCGAGTCCCCTTGGGGAGAGAGAGCGGGATATAAATTAAAATTATTATTATTATTATTATTATTTTTCGGAGTATAAATTTTTTCCTCTAAAAAGAGGCTGAAAATCCGGATGCATCTTATACATCGAATACAGCATTTTTTTTTGCTTCCTGAAACCCCACCCCTTCACCAAAATGGCCATGCACATACCCTTATGGAGGCTTCCAGAGAGCTCCTGGGGGCTGGGGAGGGCAGAAGTGATCAAAAAACAGCCCCCAGCCCCCAGCAGCACTCTATAAGTCTCCATAAGGCTATTTTTTGACCAAAAAATGGCCCATTTTCATTGAAAAAAACCTGGCCGTTTTTCCTTGTTTTGTCCCCCACCCCAGGAGCACTCTGCAAGCCCCTCCAAGGCTATTCATGCCTTTTATTTGGAAAAAAAGGGCCCATTTCTGTGAAAAACGGGCCGTTTGGGAGAGGTTTGCACAGTGCAAAAAGGGGGTTTTTTTTCCCTTTCAGAAAGCTGTTTAGTTAGAGTGATTGATGAGAATTACGTTGGTCAAGTACTGTGACTGCAGAAACAAAGATTTGTTCCAAAGGTGGTCAGTGATTTCCTTCTCCAGCACATGGGTAAATACACCTGGAAACATCTACCTACCTACTCTCTCTCTCTCCCTACCCACTTACTGTATTTCTCTCCCCTCTATCTACCTATCTACCTACTCTCTCTCTCCCCCATCTACTGTATTTCTCTCTCTCTCTATTTCTCTCTCTCTCTATCCCTCTACCTACTTATCTATCTACACACACTCTCTCTCCCTACTTACCTACCTACTGTATTTCTCTCTCTCTCTCTCCCTATCCCTTTATCTACCTACCTACCTAACTACACACTCTACCTACCTACCTACCTACCGTATTTCTCTCTCTCTTTCTCTCTCTCCCCCTCTACCTACCTGCCTAACTACTCTCTCTCTCTCTCTCCCTACCTACCTACTCTCTCTCTTTCTCTCCCACTCTATCCCTCTATCTCCCTACCTACTTTTTTTAAAAAATTGCCTCTTCAAAACCTGGGTGTGTCTTATACTACGAAAAAATTGCCTCTTCAAAACCTGGGTGTGTCTTATACTACGAAAAATATGGTATCTCTCTCTTTGTAGTGATCTAAGCTTTACCAAGCGTTTATGAAATTGAAAAAAAAGTTTTAATATAGCTTGTATTTTAAATAAAAATAAATATGCCTCCTGATTTTATATAGCAAAACTGTTCAGCATGGATTATGGCAGGACTGAATCCAGCCTTTCAGTGAAATGAGTTCCATCATAGCTGTCCAATTTTTCACAACCGGTGCCATGTTGTGCTAAGGACTTCCAAAATGATTTTTTCAAGGATTCCAGTGGCATTTGGAGAGAATGGCATCAGTTGCCTAATAAATTAGCAGCAATGTAGCTAAATGCCATACATGCCTATGCTGCGATTTTTTAAAAAAATCCCTATATTTTGCATAATACTGGGTGTCGGTCAAATTTATTGATCTCTGATTTTGACAGAAGTGTCCTTAGAAATGCTGCAATGAGATATAACTCCCTTATCTTAACAAAGCCATCACAATCAGATTCCGTTCTGCTTATCAGTATTTTAATTATCTGCAGCAGCATCACTGCTAGTTTTCTCTTTCACTAAACGTTTATCTTATGACTAAGAAACAGCTTCTTCTGCCATATTGCTTGTGGTCCTACCAATGCTATCCTGCTTTGTAGCTTCCTGTTCATCAATTTTATTCAATTCAATTAACCAATTTCATTGGAATTTTAGTACAATGACAAAGATTATTATTATTATTATCATTATAATCTTCCTTCACATGAAAGAAAAATGAAAGCAATCTCAGAATGGTTACTGACCTCTTAGGTGTATACTTATTTATTTGTTTATTTTAGATGTTTAATCCCATCTTTATGATTATAAATAATGATTTATATTTAACGAGCAATTCATATATTCATCTTCTCATCTTCAATCTGAAATGGTACTTTATTTAATTGATTAGATTTGATATGGTCTCACATTGGCAGTTTACCAATCTGCCCACAAACCCAGTAAGAGCAATTAACAAAGTTAAAAGCCACATAAACTGACAGCCCTGACTAAAAACAGTACAAAAATACAAGAACCCTGCCACTTCATAACCACAATTAACCCCAGGCCTGAAAACAGAATCAAGGCTTAAGGGCTTTCTGGAACCCTAAGACATTGGACACCTTTTGTATCTCTCGGCTGGGTGTGTGTCACAAAAAAAGCTGAAATATGCAGAAATACATAAAACAAATATTAAATAATTAAAAACTGATCAGTGTCAAAATTTATCCACTTGCCTGTTCAATACTGGTAATTCTTTGGGAACATTTTTTTAAATTGAAGCTATTTAGTTTTTGTTGAGATTTAAGCCTATCTGATACATAATACCTTTTTTTGCTTCCAGTAACCATTTCATAAAAATATTTTTGATGTTTTTGTTCAGATTATTGAATTTCCATTTGCTTGGCAACTGGAATTCGCCACTTCTGAAACAGTACTTTTTAAGGCATGAGCAACTTTGTTTTGTGTTTTTGCTCTTGGTGTTGCTGTTGACCTTGTCCTACAGTTACAGGACCGAAAAGAGATCCCATTCAGATATCTTTTACTTTTTTCCACTTTCAACAAAGAAGATGAAAAAATGTTTTTCAAACCTGCAGCTAGTTATTTCTGCAGGAGTTCCCACTTATATTCCATTTTGATTGACAGTTTGAAATGGCAGCTTTTCACAAAAAGCTGTTAACTTGTAGAATTTGGTTATGGTACTAAGACAGACTGACTTTGTTCTACTGTTGGGACTTGTCCAATCTAAACAGAATATGCATTTGAATTTAATAGTGCTGCTCAGTTTAGACTGTGAGTGCCTAACACTGGTCTTTCTGATTCATTCTTATACATGACCCACTGGATATTCTTTTTGGAAAATCTTTAGCTTTATAATTACTGTAATTTGATTTTCTTCTTTCTTTGTCTTTCATTGAGCAGATAATTTTTCCAAGGTTTGCCTAAATAATAGAAGATACATAATATGTCTTGGCAAATAATGCCTTCAAACTTTTTAAATGTACTGTTTCTATACATCACTGTTAAAACATTAAACATACACAAATCCTGGTAGTTTCCCCCCCCCAATTTATTTCAAATATGCTAAACAAAACAAAAAAGGTTATACTCTTAACCAATCATTGTAACATGATTACATTTTAATTTACAGTTGAAAACTGGAGATCTAGTGAGCACTATATCATAATTTTCTCTTAATCGTTGCCAATCATTTCTTTAATGGCTTGCCAGCTGTTTGAAAGTCAAGTATGTAAAGAAGGAGTTTGATCCAAATTCTCAGTTTTTCTTTTACATCTTCTCGTGCTCTAAATACAGTATGCATGGAAGTATATATTTTTATTTTTTTTGAAAAAAGTTTTATTGGTTTTAACAATTTATGTTAGGAAAGGGGTAAGTAAGGTAGTAGATAATATTTGGAGCTTCCACATCGGGTTTGATGACTGCCTCCAAGTCTTCATACATATTCAATTAAATTTTTTTTTATTAAATTCTTCCCCTCTTCCGCCGCTCACTCAAGACATACTTCTTCCAGCAAGCTGGACTAGCCTAGAATTCAGACCTAGGTACAATAGAGCTTCAGCTAAATTAGAAAATGGTTGACAGGTTTTTAATGGGAATTTTAGCACAGGTTTTCAATTTAATTTCTTTTTAACTTATTGTATTTGTTGTTATCTATTTATTGTGGTCTTAATTTCCTGTGCACCGCCCAGAGTCCGTCTCGACGGAGATTGGTGCGGTTTACAAATCGAATAAAATTCAAAATTCAAATTCAAATGCTTAGACCCATTACAGTCGAGTACACACGAATTCCCATTCAGATCTTTCCATCCACATAGGCAGTTATTTTCACTGAAGAAAACACCACTATGCACAGGTCCTTTAATGTGCATTTAATCATTAACTGGAGTTACTGATCATTCTTACTGTGAGCAAGAATTCCAAGTTCTAATATCTGTTATATAAATGCCAATTTTTGCACTACCATTCAAAAGAATCAAATTAACCTTCTTAAAATACTTCTATCTTGCCTAATGATGTGCAAAATATTATAACCTACCACTAACTAAGACTAAGATATATATTACTGGTATTTTTCAAAGAGCATCCACTGCTGGGCACTGCATTCCACATACAGGATTGAAGAACAACACAGTTCAGCTTGAAAATTAGAAAAATGCTGGGTAAGCTCCAGACGTCCCCTCATATATTCCCTCAGCAGCTGGGAAAACAAAATATACAAGGTCCCTGCTAACAGATGGGGCTGTTGTCTTAAAAGTACATTACCTCAATGTAATTATTGGTTTTCTAGTTTAGAAATATTTTTCTATATATCAGAGAACCTTTCAGTTATTCACCATATTTTCCCTTCCTATTAAAATGGTAAATCTATGTACTGATACAAATACTTCTAGCAAAAATAATGTATTTCATTATTTCTAAAAATTGTAACAGAAGAGACTTGGGTAAAGTTAAAAAAAAATAGCTCTGTACTTTAGAGCAATATTTAGAATATTCATCTATTGTAATGTTATTTGCTTCTTTCTAAATATATATGGGTTTACAATCTTAAAACTTATTGATTTTTTTTAAACATTCAATTTGAGTGAGGATACATTACTCCAATGACTTAAATTGTTTCCATGATCATTTCATAATAGTTTTATTTAGATTGTTGTTCTAAATAAAGAAAATTTCAACCTGAAATAATTACTGGAAGCAAATTCACAATTTACATGAAATTAATCAAAATCAAGATATTCTGTTTGTAATTTTCATACACAACAATATTTCTACATTCAATTTTACATCCATTTTTCTTTGTTTTTATTATTCTCCCATTATATGCATTTTTTGTGTGTGTTATTCTTTCATAAATATATTTTGTACAATTTTTATTCATGAACTGATTTTTTAAAATTCTGAAATCTGCAGAGTTTATCCTGAGTGTATCATGTATTGCATAATTTTTAAAAATGCAAGTATAATTTATCTATCATCCTTAGTTCAAAGTGCAGTTAAGTGTGCTCCTAAACCTGCACATGTTACATCTCTACTCTGTGAGCTGCACTAGTTGCCAGTTAACTTCTTCAATTCAAAGTGCTGGTTATGATTTTTAAAGCCCTGTATGGCATGGAGCCATGTTTTCTGAAGGGCTACCCCTCCTGAGATATATCTCCCATCTCATCGGATTTGAGAAAAGGAGTATGATGTGTGTCCCATTGACCAAGAAGCTTCATTTGGTGGGACTCAGGAAGAGAGCCTTTTCTACTATGGTACCTGCCCTCTGGAACATCAATCTCCCTGTGGGAAAATTGGCCTCCAGTATATTGACCTTAGGGGACATGGTGGCTCAGTGGCTAAGATGCTGTCGATCAGAGAGTCAGCAGTTCAGTGGTTCGAATCTCTAGCGCTGCATAATGGAGTAAGCTCCCATTACTTGTCCCAGCTTCTGCCAACCTAGCAGTTAGAAAGCACATAAAAATGCAAGTACAAAAATAGGAACCACCTTTGGTGGGAAAGTAACAGTGTTCCGTGTGCCTTCAGCGTTTAGTCATGCTGGCGACATGATTACGGACACGTCTTCGGACAGCACTGGCTCTTCGGCTTTGAAACAGGATGAGCACTGCCTCCTAGAGTCGGAAACAATTAGCACATATGTGCAAGGGAAACCTTTACCTTTACCTATATTGGCCTTAGAGAAAGCTCTTAAAAAACTGTTTCTACCATCAGGCCTAGGGATCCCATGAAAGTATGAGGCCTGTTAAATGTTGTACTGAAGGTACATTTAGAGTGCATGCACCTCTGCCTTTTTTGAACCATTTTAACTGTATTTTAATGTTATATTTTAATAATGGCTTTATGTTCTTATTTGTATGTGCTGCATGAGATGGTCAGCTACATATATTAAACAAGCAAACAAACCTTAGCATTGAAAACAGAGAAAAGTAAAGAGACTACATAGAGACCTCCTATCATTGTAGGAAGAGCCTTCCTTTAACCATATAGAATTTTCATACATTTTACTTTGTTGGAAAATCAGGATTCTGATTGGTGCAGAAGAATGGATCGAAGCCTCTGAAGAAGAATGGACAATGGGCAACATTAGCATGTTTTTGTCCCTCTATTTGTGCCAACACTTAAAAAAAGGTCATTGTCTTTCCTCAGAAACTAAACCATGGCAACTTCTACTATTTTGCTAAGGGATCATTAATAAAGATTTATTTCTTGGCATATATAAACACTTAAAGTTTTTCTGGACCAGTCTGTTGGTTTCTTTCAGAGTGGATGGATAATGAGTCAACCCCTCTGCCAGTGCGCTTGAGTATTTCTTTGATTCTATTGATGAGTGGAAAATTTTTACTTCCAAAATTAGGCAGTTATCAAAAGAGTAAGAAAGGGGACAAACATAAATAAGCACTTTACTTTTAGTTTCCATAGAATTTAAGCCAGTTCTACATTCTATTAAGGAAGGTTAGAGAACAAGATGATACTATAGGTAGTCATGATTACAGGAATATATAAAAGTGACTTTGGGTGCACTTTAATGGTGAAACATCATGGCAAACATTTTGTATATTCTTTTAATAGGCTCCTCTGTTTAGCTACTGGCTTAAGGTGCCAAGAATTGTTAAAATAGGCATATTGGCAATTATTTTAATGTTATTTTGTTCCAGGACACCTTTGGCTAAGCAAAACAGATATTGCATTAGATTTTGTCTTTTAACAGTGTGGTAGAGTTCAAATTCTGGCAGGAAAAATGTTTTGGAATCATTTTTATAAGGAAAGAAGATATGAAACTTAAGAAATAAAATAACCAATGTTTTTATGCATTTGTGGGCATGGCTGATGTAATGAAAATTCACAATTTTTCCTAGCCTAGAAAATATTATTTACTTTTGTGAAATGCTTAGTCCCAAATGATATATTAGAATATGAAATGGGTTATTAACAATATCAATAGCATCTTTCATAATGGCTGCATGATTATTGGGTACTCTGGTATACCCTTACCAGTCCATCCATCCCTCGCCCCCACAGATAATTGGGTATAAGAGCCATAGATGACAAGGCATTTTGGGAGTTCCACTCCAAAATATATGAACTGCATTAGGTTGCCACTCATACTTTATATAATTCCTTGGTTTCCCAAAGGTGTGCCATTGAGTATTGATTGATGGGGAACAACATCAGAAAAGAATGTTTTATTTCATTAGTTGGGCTGCCATTGGCATGTTATTAAGATGGAGAAGCAGGATACCAAGTGAGATGAACTTTTGTTTGTAGCTTCATATTGAATACTATGTCAGGATAAATAGTGACCTTCTCATAGACTGCCTGGAGCAGTGTTTCTCAACCTTGTCCACTTGAAGATGTCTGGACTTCAACTCCCAGAATTGAGTTGAATGCTGGCTGGGGAATTCTGGGAGTTGAAGTCCAAACATCTTCAAGTTGATAAGGTTGAGAAACACTGGCCTAGAGTATTTCACTGTTCACTATGTAATTATTTAGAGAAAACCCACTATATGGTAGCATTTCCATTCTACAATAATTAGCAAGTTAACAAGGATAAATCTAAAATATTACAATCAATGAAATAAAAATACATATTATCTAAAATAAAATAACAAATGCATAATAAACCTGAACTGATGAATAAAATAGAAGTAGTTATTCCTATGTCCAGTGCCTTATTTTCATTGTGGCAACACAGAATTTGGCTGCTGCACAAGTGATAAAAGGATTTCAAATCTTCTAGAAAATGATTCACATACTGTCTGGAAAAACCAGACAGTTCCCCCATGAATTTACATATTAGGAGCAAAATATAAGCAGACTTCACATCCTTGTAGAATTTACAGTGCAATAATGTGTAAGGAATAAATTAAATCACATAGCCAGGCACTCTTGGTTAATGGGGTTTTGGAGTATCTGCCTTTCAGAAAATGCATTTGTTAAGATATTATGCCTGGCTTTGAAGAATGCTAACCTCAACTTGGAGAACGTTAGATTTTCTTTTAAGTATTTTACTGGTTTCCCTGTACTATATTTATTCTGCCACATTGGCATGACTAGTTTTTAAGTTTTTAAGCCTTAATAATAGGCTTAAAGGGGATATATTTTCAATAATGAGCAGTTGTTTAACTTACCCTAAATAAATTAGGAATGCATGGGAAACCTGTATAATACCAACTTCTGCTCCATAGTCCATTTCCAAGGAAAAGGAAAATTGAACATTACAGGTGTCAGGCCAACTGGAAATAATTGGATTTTCAACCAATAATATATCATCATCCTCCAGGCCCTTACCAGGAGTGTGTGTATTTCTGTCTCAAGCCTTTATGGTGTGTTTGTTGTTGCACTGGATGCAGTGAGGATCAGTCTCAAGAATTTTGTTTATCCTGATTCCAATGCATCCTCTCCGCATAGGTTCCCATTTGCGCATTATAAAGGATCAGATCAATGATTTGGCCTCAGAAATTTCAAATGCTGCTTGGAGTAATTGTTCTCTGCTTATGTAAAAGAAGTGCTTAAATAATAGAAATTGTTGCCATTGCTCTTTTCAGCCCTATAGTGGAATAATAAATAATAGCAGTGGCAGCAGCATAGAGGGGTATAAAGACTTTGCATCCTGCTTATTTAGGAGTGTGGCAGTCTAAAGAAGTGTAAAGAAGGTCCATCATTGAATTGATATATAAGTTAAAAAGAGAGAGGTCTGAATACTTACTGTAATTGAGAGAGTCCCTTGGCAATTGTACTTCATTCTTATGGTGATGTTGGAATATAATTTCATTATCAGAAAAAAAGTGAGGTGCCTATCAAGAGTTGTTTTTAAATTTTTCACAGGGTATATTTAAAATTTAGAAAGGCCACAAAGTTGAAAGAATATTTTTATCGGTGATTTTTGTGTGTGAAAACATGGTAGAACACCAATATATGGTCTATTGTTGACCTCCCTATTCTTAATCCTGTCTCCTTATCTTGAATTATACCCTCTGCCTTTATCCAGTTTTACAGTTTATGACTTAAATGTTTAGCACGTAATTTGCTAATGACACTCAAAACTCTAGGTATTACAGCCATTGCATAAGGAAGCTCTTGAACAAAGACTTAGAGGGCTTAATTTCTCTACTGTTACTAAAGTTTAGTAGATTTGATTTTGGAAGCAGCTGTAAGAAGATATTTATTTTCTACAGCTGCCAGGTCTTTAAACTTCTGGAATACTATTTAATATTCTTCCCTTCCAGAACATTACATTCAGAAGCCTGAAGGGGATAGCACAGTTATGACTTAATTGAACTTGCCTGGAAGGAAAAAAAAGTAAATCTTAAAGGTAGAAAATGCAACATAAATTTTATCACTGAAATGTATATTTAGGCAAAATTGGAAGAAGATGAGAGGGTTATAACTAACCTATTTTATCATGTGCTTCTGGGTAAGCTAATTTTTTATGAGAAGGCTTCCTAAAGAAACTTTAGCTTTCCCGTTCATTGTTCAAAACAATTTGATTCAAATTGGTGTGTGTCAGAAGTGGTATTCAGCAGATTCTGAGCAGTTCTGGAGAACTGATAGCGGAAATTTTGAGTAGTTCGGACAATCAGCAAATACCACTTCTGACTGGCCCGCCTCCATCTAATCTCTGCCTCCTGAATCCCAGCTGATCAAGAGGGAATGAGGATTTTGCAGGAACCTTCCCCTGGAGTGGGGAGGGAATGGAGATTTTACAATATCCTAATCCTGACACATCCACCAAGCCACACCAAGTCATGCCCACAGAACCAGTAGTAAAAATTTTTGAATACCACCACTAGTGTGTGTGTGTGCGCATGAGTGTGAACGCACATTGCAAGCCAATTAGCAATGAATGAAAATCTATTCCTATTATATTTTAAGATGATGCTGGGGATTTCAAGCTCCTCAGAAACACAATGGTCACACAAGACTCCAGTTGGATGCAATTTATTAATGATATCACAGATGGTATTTCAAGTACGGCAGGCGAAACCTCTGGGGTAGCTCGGGAGTTCATGGCTTCCATGACAGCCATGGACCTGACCCAAGTAGTTGTAGGCCCTACCCACGAGGGCGGACACACCCTGGATCTAATCTTCGTCTCGGGACAGTGGAGTAGTGATCTGGGAAGAGGGGATCTAGCCATCACACCCCTGTCATGGACAGATCACGCTCTCCTTCAGCTCGACTTTCCGATCGCTGCACCTCACTGCGGGGAGGCGGAACCGGACATTCCTATATGGTTCCGCCCCAGGCTCCTGATGGACCCGATAAGGTTCCAAAGGGAGCTTGGGCCAATTCCTGTGGACTTGCCCCGCGACTCGACTGAGGACCTAGTGGCCGCATGGTTAAGTGCGGCCACGGGGGCCTTGGACCGAGTCACGCCCTTGCGGCCTCTCTTGCGGCGACGAACCACCTGGGCTCCTTGGTTCACCGAGGGGCTTAGGGAGATGAAGCGCCACAAGAGACGCCTAGAGAGCAGATGGAGATCTTCTCGCTCCGAAGCCGACCGAACACTAGTGAGAGACCATATTAGGACTTACTTAGTGGCGTTAAGAGTGGCCAAACGTGAGTATTGTGCCACTCTTATTGCATCCGCAGATAACCGCCCTGCCGCCCTGTTTGGGGTGACCCGCTCCCTCCTTCAACAGAGGCCGCGGGAAGCCCCTTTACAGGGTCGAGCAGAGGAATTTGGGATTTATCTGCAGGAGAAAATCACTCGGATTCGGAACGAGTTACCCTCCATCGACAGTGGTCCAGTCGAGCGGGCCGAGGCTGATCTTGTGATACCATCTTGGGAGGAGTTTGATTTTGTTACCACCGAGGATATGGACAAGTTGTCAAAGAGGCTTAGGGCTACCACATGTTTATTGGACCCGTGTCCCTCCTGGCTTGTACTGGCATCCTGGGAGACGACACGAGGCTGGCTCCAGGGCATTGTCAACGCATCTTTGAGTGAGGGGTCCTTGCCTGCCGTCTTGAAAGAGGTGGTAGTGAGGCCCCTCCTCAAGAAGCCGTCCCTGGATCCAGCATTATTAGAGAACTATCGTCCCGTCTCCAACCTCCACTTTCTAGTGAAGGTTGTTGAGAGTGTGGTGGCCCAACAGTTTCCGCGACACTTGGAGGAAGTTGATTATCTAGACCCGCGCCAGTCCGGCTTCCGACCCGGGCACAGCACCGAGACGGCATTGGTCGCGTTGGTTGATGATCTCTGGAGGGCGCGGGATAGAGGACATTCCTCTATCCTAGTCCTATTAGACCTCTCAGCGGCTTTTGATACCATCGACCATGGTATCCTATTGCGCCGACTGGGGGGGTTGGGGTTGGGAGGCACCGTTTTGCGGTGGTTCTCATCCTACCTCTCTGGTCGGTCGCAATATGTGTTGACAGGGGGGCAGAGGTCGGCCTCGAGGCCCCTCATATGTGGGGTTCCTCAGGGGTCGGTCCTCTTGCCCCTACTATTCAACACATATATGAAGCCGCTGGGTGAGATCATCCGTGGTTTTGGGGTGGGATATCATCTGTACGCTGATGATACTCAGTTGTACATATCCACCCCAGACCACCCCAACGATGCCGTCGAGGTTATGTCCCGGTGTTTGGAGGCCGTACGGATCTGGATGGGTGGTAACAAACTCAAGCTCAACCCGTCCAAGACTGAGTGGCTGTGGCTTCCGGCGCCCCGGTTCAGCCAGATTATTCCAACACTGGCCATTGGGGGCGAAACACCGGCCCCCGTGGAGAGGGCGCGCAATTTGGGTGTCCTCCTGGATTCCCGGCTGTCTATGGAAGATCACGTGGCAGCCGTGGCCAGGGGGGCGTTCCATCAGGTACGCTTGATGCGCCAATTGCGCCCCTTACTGGATCGGGGTGCCCTACGCACAGTCACTCAAGCACTCGTCACCTCTCGACTCGACTACTGTAATGCTCTCTACATGGGGCTTCCCTTGAGGTGCACCCGAAAGCTGCAGCTAGTCCAAAACGCAGCCGCGCGGGTGATTATGGGAGCGCCTAGACACTCCCACATAACACCTATCCTGCGCGAGCTGCACTGGCTCCCTGTGGTCTTTCGGGTGCGCTTCAAGGTCTTGACGACCATCTTTAAAGCGCTCCATGGCTCGGGGCCTAGTTATATGCGAGACCGCCTCCTGCCCCATACATCCCTCAGACCGATACGCTCCCACAGAGAGGGCCTCCTCAGGGTGCTGTCGGCTGGACAATGCCGACTGGCGACACCCAGGGGAAGAGCCTTCTCTGTGGCTGGGCCAGCCCTCTGGAACGACCTACCCCCTGAACTCCGCACCATCTCTGACCTCCGCCTCTTCCGCAAGTGTCTGAAGACACATTTATTCCATCTAGCCGGCCTAGCGTAACCCCCTGTATTGACCATTAGACAGTTTTAAATTTGGGATTTTAATTCGGTTTTTAGCACAGGTTTTACTAGAATAAGTTTTTTAAATTTTATATGTTTTGTATGTATTTTAACATTCCTGTGCGCCGCCCTGGGTCCGTTTGGAGAAGGGCGGAATATAAATTTAATAAAATAAAAATAAAATAAATAAATTAATATTGCATTTATTTTTACTTTTTACTTTAAAATTCATGAAAGTATGAATTAAAGTTAAAACTATAATCCTGTAGAGATTGTATAAAATTCCATCAATAAAAACATGCAGGTATTTTTATTAGTATAAAATATTCATATTACCCAAAATAAGACAGGGTTTTATTTTCTTTTGACCCCCGAAATAAGCACTTGGCCTTATTTTTGGGGAGGTCTTATTATTTTTGAGGTGCAGGAGGCGGCGGACATGATTACCTCATGGCTTCTGCTGTCTTGCAATATTTTCAGGGAGGGCTTATTTTCAGGGGAGGGCTTATTTTAGCACATGTGCTCAAAAGCCTGATTGGGCTTATTATCCAGGAAGAAACAGAGTAGTTTTATGTCTTTTCTAATTAGAAATACTATTTTATTTCGCAATATTATTTTTAGATTGTTAAACTGATCAAAGCAAGCAAACAATAAAAACTAAGATATGGAGCAAAAGAGGAAAGGTTTTTTTTTAATAAATATATGCTGCTGTTAAAACATGCTTTATATGATTTTTTTTCAGCTCCCATTTCAGGTAAATCTATTAAGGTTCTTACGCTGAGTCTGATCACTAATCTTGTCTTCAGTTTGCTATTCTCCTTCATGGATCTAAATACTTCCCCCCCCCCCAACTCTTGTTTTTAGAAGTAACCAACCTGAATCTGCATCTTCATTCATATAAAGTCTTTGCGCTACCACTAAATAATTTTCTGTTCTCAAAATACAAAAGCATGTAGTCATTTCAATTAATTTTAGACATTTTAAGTCCTTAGCACTTAATCAGAGTTTCTTCTATGGTAGAAAACATCATTCTCCAGAATCAGGGATATGAAACTGGTGGCCCATGGGCCAGATGCATCATGCACAGACCAGGCCCAACCCAGCTCCACAAAGGAAAAATTGTCACAATACATCACGAGACATCAACATGACATGGCGAGTTTGACACCTGTGCGCTAGATGCTATTGGATAGTTACTTCTATCTTCTCTTCTCGTGGTCTCTTTTTTATTACAACCCTCCCCACCCCCCAAATAAATAATAAGAGCTACTTAAATAGGAACAGAACAAAGAAATCCTGATGCCACCTTTGAAGATTTACAAATATTACTAAACATGTAGGAATCCTTTCCTTTCCTTCATATAACACATGAGACTTAGAACCAGAAACTCTGTCATTAAATAATTGACATAACTGCCCACCAGTTGTAAGGTGTTGAAATCTCAATCACATGATAGTGTGGATGCTGTGATGGTTCTAAGTGCAAGGACCAATCATAAGGTTACTTTTCCAGCATCACAGTCTCTTTGAATGTTTGCTAAGCAGTCATTAAGACAACTGAATGTTTGGGAGGATCATTATTTGATCTTTTAAAAATGCTTCTGAAGAAAACTAAACTTGCATTGTATGCGTATGTGTAGGTTTCGCTGGATTCTAGCCATCACAATTTTTTAAAAATTAGTGAGCTATATATTTGAACTCTGTGTTCCTTTCATGTAGAAAACCTCAGAACTCCAGGCAGTATCATATATGGTGGTTCTTGATACTGTCTTTGAAAGAGGCAAGCTGTGACTTGATCACAAACTTCAGATATATTATTTGAACTCAGATCTTTTTCTGAACTGTTACAACATGATGCTGCTAAATACTATAGATAAATAAGGAAGGACTAATCTCTAGCTCAAAAAGACCATGTGGGACTGTTAATCTAATCTATTGAAACTGAAGCACATATACACTCACAACCGAAGAATCAACTTAATCAGCATTTTATCTTCCCTTAAATTTACCCCAGAAAGATACTTGCATTCCAGTTGCAGTTAAAGCATACTGTTGTTAATTAAATGTTATGAGTTGAATACTTTTGATCAAACTCTGTTCTCCTCAGAGAAACTTCAAGTTTCTTTGTCCTACTTTTACCTCTCAGTTCACACTATTCTTCTTGAGACATATTGTAATTCAAGCCAGGGAGCCAGAGAAATATTTATTTGGAAATTAAGGGTCAGATATAGTTTGAGTTCTCTTGAAAGTTTTCTGTAGAGGAAATAGGAGGTGGAAACATTATGTATACCATCTGGAATTGTACAAAAATAAAGGTGGGGTGTAAATTAAATAAATAAACATTCATTTTCAGTTTTTTAGTGTCAAGAGCTTACAATATATGCATATTATATAATAATTACAGGTGGTCAGTAAAATCTGGGTTCATTACAAATCCCATTAACCCTAAACATTGGCCATTCTGGCTAGGGCCAATGGCATCTGCATTGAAAAACGGTTTGGCTGGAGATATGGGAGAAGGATCCAAAGTTTGGCTATAGGTTGGCTTGAAGATTGCAGTCTTTTCCACTTAACATCGTTTTTTGATTCTAGAAAGCATATTTTGGTTGATGCTCTTCTAAAACATTTTGAATTGCCAGTAAGATTACTTTCTTGCCATGAAACAGAAAACAAGTAATTAAAAAACAGTCATATTACTTAATGGGTGTTGCAATTATGAGTTATTAGACTGAACAAACTATGTCCACGAAACAAATTGCCTAATTAGACAACTCATCAGCATCCTGAAATGGTTGTAGGTTATTAGCTGAATGTAGTGATATACTTCTCACCTGCACAAGGTATATAGCAGGGATGGCTAACCTTTTTTGGTTTGCGTGCCGAAAGTGGAGGGAGTGCAGGGGGATTGTGCATGGCATGCCACACCCATAATGCTATGTGCGTGACCCCCTGCTTTTGGGGTGCTTTTTTCACCCTCCCCAGGCTTCAGAGGCTTTCTAGGAGCCTGGGGAGAGTGAAAACAGCCTCCCCTCCCCTCCTCCAAAGGCTTCAGGAGCTTCCCTGAAGCCTCCAGAGGGCGAAAAATGGCCTCAAAAGAAGGCCTAAATCAGCTGGTCAGCACACACATGCACGCTGTAGCTGACAGGGCAACACCTCGCGTGCCCTAAGAAATGGTTCCACGTGTCACCTGTGGCACCTGTGCCATAGGTTTGCCATCACTGGTATATAGCGTATATAATATATGTGTTCTGCAGTCATTCACACCTTTATGTGTCAGGCAGAATGCAGGCACTACTGCAAGACTTTCCTGCTTGGATTTGCACAGTACAAGAACAAATAAATACTGAGGTAGAAAATAAGTGGATGCCTTATACTGCAAAAATGTTTCTGTAATTTAGAAAAGTTTGGATTATTATGCCTATGTGGCTTGCTTTGAACATCAGTGCACAAAAACCGTTCACTTGGAATGCTATTCTTTTCTACAAATTTAGAATTAACATTGTCTATACAATATAAAACATAAAAAGATAACATATAATTTTGGTTTTCCAAATATATCTCCAGGGATCCTATATTTAGATAAATCTTTCTTAATAATTTGAGATAATATGTCTATGCACTTGAAACTTTGAGGGAGCAAACGATTAATTATGTTTTTATATTTTAAGTTCTAAAAATGCAAACTTTCAAATTATATTTTAGACAATATGTGTTTGATCAAAAAAGTAGCTCATTGATATTTTAAATTTTATGTTATCAATTTTCTAATATATATGTTACTTATTTAAATATATTGTGTAACTATTTGAATATGACCGTGTATATGTTTGGGCGTGTGTGTGTGTTTGTGTGTGTGTGTGTGTGTGTACAGAGAAGGGGCATATTTTTATATACCCATAAAATTTATAAACCCAATTAAAGTTGTACTGATGTTTATACAGTATCGTAAATGTCTTTAAAAAAAACAAGGTTCTGCAAGTTTGGTTGCTTCTCGGTGATAGCTCTCTCCCATTCAGATTGATCTATAATGAGGAAGCAAGAGTCATTTGGCAGGATGGAAAAAATATTGGCTGCAATTAGAACAGATTCTTGAACTGATGATAAAGGATGTCAGTTATTAATTAGGTTATTAATTTAAATTAAACAAAAAATGGAAAGTATATAGCAATTTTTTTTACAAAGAAATGTCAACATCCTAGATCAGGGATGTCCAAACTTGGGAACTTTAAGACTTGTGGACTTCAACTCCCAGAATTCCCCAGCCAGTATGCTGGCTGGGGAATTCTGGGAGTTGAAGTCCACAAGTCTTAAAGTTCCCAAGTTTGGACATCCCTGTCCTAGATCATATAGACAGAATTCTCTATTTACAAGAACCTTTAGTGCCAGAAGATAAAGTTAGAATAGCATTCTGTCAATACCAAGTTGGAAAGCTACAGGAATTGATGGAATATCTACAGAAATATGTCAAACAACATAAAAAAGAAATAATAAAGGTTCTAAAGAAACTTTGCCAGTCCATGCAAGATGGACTCGCTGCTTGATTCCAGGACAACTCCAGTATTGAGTCTAGATAAGGTTGTTCTGTCCCTGAAAGAGCAGACTTGCAATCTGGGGATATTCCTGAACTCATGGCTCTAACTAAAAGAACAGGTGGAAGACATTTCACCTGCTTTAGCTGCAGACTCATGCCCAAGTTATCTCTCAACATGACTACTACAATTCATTCTACATGGGGATATTCTTAAATACCTAGACATTGCTAACAAGTGCAGAATATTGTTGTTGACTTTTTAAGGGGTCAAACCCATTACCGCTCTATTACATGTGTGTAACAGAAGTTTCACTGGCTGCTAGCTTATTTCTAGGGGCAAATCAAAATGTTGCTTGTTATAATATAAAGCCACTTTGGGATCCAATGACTTCTTACTCCACATGGAATCTGTTTGCATTGTAAGAAGATGTAAAGAGACTACTCATCTGTTGGAAAATCCAAGAACAGGTTTTAAAATAAGTATATTCTGTAGATTCCAATTCTATTGGATAATTTGACCAAATCTCTAATGGTATTTAAGAAGATTACCCCAATCTCTAATGGTATTTAAGAAGCATGTGAACTTCAGAAACCTCATGACCTTGGGATCTTTGTTTTGAATATAAACAATGATATGGTTTGACGAGATTATAATTATTGTGATTGTTCTCCCTTGTTACATTGATTTTTGGTTGTATTTTTTATCCACTATTGTGATTTTAAGCTTTTAATCATTGGTCAAATTGAAGCAACATGAAAATCAATTCAAATGATATGAGTGCTCTATTGTTTTATATTGTCTACTTTGACAGGCAACAGCTCTCTGGGATCACCATCCTTCTTGGTGTATCTAGAGATGGCTAGTATTGTCAAAAGGTAACTGACTATGCTAATAAGAACCATACCTGGGGATTGACATTGAATTGATAAAGAAGATATCAAAGTGGTGGATAGCTTCTACCTTTTAGGATTAACTATTAAAACTCAAGAAATAATAGTGAAGAAATATACTAGACTAAAAGTTGATACTACAGATATAAAGGCCTTGGGAAACATACTCAGAGGCTGCCTTTAAACCTAAAATACCAGATTGAGGATAGATTCTCAGAGTTGACACCAACTTGTTGGCACAAAATTAGTACTTGGAAATACAGAACAAAATCCTTTCTAACTTGGCAGTCAGTTGGAGAACCAATTGAGTGTTAGGAACTCAAGAAATAGCCGAACCATTGTCATTATCATTGTCATCAGAATGCTTGTCCATCAGATTTTCTAATAGTATCGGTAGTGGTTTCTTTTCCATCGCATTTATCCTTTGTTTACCTAAAAATGCCAAGGACTAAATCTGGCACTCTGTTTGAAAATCAAATCTTCTACAGTTGACTTAGTGTATACTTTTGTTGTTTAAATTATCCTTACTGGTAAGATCATCAATCTCAATTTTACAGTGCCAACAAATTTACAATGAATAACAAGTAGGAATTAAAAATACTTAACAAAGATGATGAGACTGAATAGTCTCTTTCCCTCTCACCTTCTTTAGAACAGTACATCAAATGTAGATTTATATAGTAGTATAGTTTCTGAATTCAATTCCACTGCTTATTTTGTAAGCAGTAAATGCAGTTATACTCATGACATATGGATTAATAGTGTTTCATTTTGTTTCAAATAAATGGTTAAGGTAAATTCAACAGAGGTTAATAATTCAGAACACAATTTAAAATGTAATAGTATTTTCAGGTTTGTCAAAAGTTTTGATTGATTGAAATAAAAATTGATTTTTTTCTTTTGACCTCTGGGGATATTTTCAGGTATCAACATTGGAAGCACTGCTACAAGAAACAAATAGGAATTTACTTTGAAAAGCCAGCAAATGAATTCAGTGAAAGTACAAACTAGGGGGGGGGGGGGGGGAAATCCCTAATTTGCCCCTTCTGTTTTTTTTTAAATCTTCAAAAGGAAATGTTGAAGTAAAAGTCTTTTATCAAACATCAGAGGACTATATATTGAAGGAGGTTTTTTCCAAGAAAAACCAAATTTTCCCATTAATTAAAATTTATAGTCTGAAATTTCAGTAATGTATTCTTTAAAATGTAAAGTTCTTTCCCTCCACACACACCCCATTGATTAATTCCACATGAAAGTGTGGGAAATGTTTGTGTCCACCCATCAGTCCACCCATGTGCAAAATTTCATGTATTGACTGTAAACTTCAAGCATCACTAGTCATCATGCCCTTCACCTGGTGAATTCCCTTGTATTTCTATTTAAATTCTAATTTTCATGTGTATTGGTAAGGTTATTGCAAATATATATATTCCACTTTATCGTACAAGTATGAGAGAAAAGGGTAATATTTCTTCACTCTCTGAGGGTAAACACTCTCTGACTCTGTCTTCAAATTTTGTCTGGAAGATGGATAATAAAACAATATTTTATTTACTACCTTTAAGTGTAAATTATCAAGAATAGAATAGAATAGAATAGAATAGAATAGTTCGAAAGTACCTTGGAAGTCTTCTAGTCCAATCCCTTGCTTAGGCAGGAAACTTAGGCTGAATTAACCATGGATTTTTACGTTGTGGTTTATGAACACAGATTCATAATCCCATTTTGCATGTTAAAATGGCAGATTTGTCATAGAAATAATGTAAAGCAGTATCCATGCATCCCAAAATTTCTTACAGCATTTCTTTAGACTTTAGTGAATAACTTCAAAGGGAAGGAAGAATAAAACCAGGTTTACAAGCTGCTAGTTATATAGCTTAAGGGTTAAAGTGTAATTTTAAAATCTGGTCTCTTTGATGATTAATTACAGTATATAACACTGTTATTTTTATTGCTGCAATTTTAAGCAGACATTTCAGTGATCTGTCCTTCAAGATTCCCTGTTTTGCTTATGATAGCCTTAAAATATACGAAAGCCCAAATATTACGTGCAACCAAACTTAGAAAATATGTTGTCAGCAGAACAATATATTCTAGATATTGCCTTTTTTTTTAAATCATTTTTTAAAGGTGCATAATTCCACTGTCAGAAATTCGCATGTATTACCTTCCATTATTTTGTAACATTTGACATTTTGAAAATGGAAGATCATCTCCAAGATTGTGATCATTGTTCTTTAGGGTCTCCAACCTTTGCAACTTTAAGTTTGAAGGACTTCAGCTCCCAGAATTCTTCAGCCAGCTTTGCTGACTGGAAAATTCTGGGAGCTGAAGTCCTTCAGACTTAAAAGTTGCAAAGGTTGGAGACCCCTGGTTTTAGTATATGTGACTTCCTAACTTTAGCATTTCTCATTTAAGATAATAGATAACAATTTGGAAGGTGGCTAAGTCTTTCCATTCTCTGTACTCCAAGAGCAAGGTGTTAGGTTTTTTAAAACCTTTTCAAGTGCTAAATTATGTTCAAAGAGAATGACTGCTTTTGGATGGATAAGAATGAATAAGTAATGCAGCTGATAAATTGAAATCTTTGTGCTGTTGGTGTTGTCATAGCTGAGCTCTAGCATAAGAATACTAAAATATTCTACTGCTCTTTTCCATTATGAATATTTTGCAAAATATTAGCAAATTGCAAAACTGTAAAACAGTATTATGGTTAAATATATTATTGCAGGAATCAGAGTTTAGGCTCTTTTCAGATGGTGTTGAAAGAAGAATCCCATTGTTTGTATCTAAATATGTGAAGTTTTCTTTCCTGGCAGAACACTCCATCTTGCATAGATAGACAGGAGGTGTCTGTTCCATCTGGTACAGCTGTTATCTGTTCACCGTTAGGAACTTGTGGTTGCTTCTTTCTTAAAGGAAGTGTGAGAGCTTTATAGCAGGTATTAAGCTGCATGCATTTGTTAATCAAACCTGCAGCATACTGGCAATAACGCTTTTGTAGCACAAAATACATAAATAACTGTGCCTTTCAAAGGATTCCTCTCTCTCTCTCTCTCTCTCTCTCTCTCTCTCTCTCTCTCTCTCTCTCTCTCTCTCTCTCTCTCTCTCTCTCTCTCTCTCTCTCTGACTCTCTTTTGTGCTTTGTTAACCAAATTACTTTACCAGACAATCAAGTCACTCCTCAAAATTATATAACAAAATAAACAATTGGGTGAGTGGGCAGTGTGACAGAAATAGCAGTGAGTACATGGTGAAAGCATATAATGAAATTTCAAGATTTATAAAGGATGGTAGAGAGAAATACTGCATGAATATATATTAGGATTTCAGAATGCATCATGTTAAGAAAACTGCAGTTGTTAGCTTGTCAGTCAGCAATTGAACTATGTTCAAAAATTATCCTCATTCCTATCATTTATATCAGGGGTCCCTAACCCCCGGTCCACGGACCGGTGCCGGTCCGTGGCTTGATAGGAACTGGGCCGCAAAGCCGGAGAGGAGGAGGAGGGAGGACGGGGCAGTCCCCTGGGCAGAGTGCACACAGGGGGCGGGAGAGCGCAGGCACAGCCGCTCACACCATTGGCCCTAGAGGAGCGAGTGAGCCAACTCACACACACCCCGCATGCACATGCGCCACCTATTCCCCCTCCCCCCCGCTCCCCCTCTACGCCAGCCGGTCCGCGGAATTTTCTTTAAAATGAAACCGGTCCCTGGTGCAAAAAAGGTTGGGGACCCCTGTTCTGGGTGAGCATTAGATGGCTATTTTCTCCCAGCAAGAATTGCATTTCCAAAAGAATGGGCAGGATCATGTTAATACAATGATTCATTTAGCCATGATTTTTGAAAATACACTTTTTATTTTTCCCTTTGATTTTTCTCCCATTGGGGATCAATTATGCCATTTTAAACATCTCTGTTTTCCAATAGGCCACATATTTTAATGCATGTTAGTTCCTATCAGGTCATATAAATCAGGGGTCCCCAACCTTTTTTGCACCAGGGACCGGTTTCATTTTAAAGAAAGTTTTGCGGACCGGCTGAGTGGCTCAGCAGTCATGTGACTGGGTGGGCATGGCCAGCTTGGAAAATGTGAAACTCACTTAACAATGGTCTTGGTTAGCAACCAAACTTTTGGGCTCAATTGTGGTCATAAGTTCCTTCTTTCTTTCTTTTTCTTTCTTTCTCTGTCTCTTTCTCTTTCTTTCCCTCTTTCTCTCTCTCTTTCTTTCTTTCGTTCTTTCTCTCTTTCTTTCTTTCTTTCTTTCTCTCTTTCTTTCTCTTTCTTTCCCTCTTTCTCTCTTTCTTTCTCTTTCTTTCCCTCTTTCTCTCTTTCTTTCTCTTTCTTTCCCCCTTTCTCTTTCTCTTTCTTTCTTTTTCTTTCTTTCTTTCTCTCTCTCTCTTTCTCTTTCTCTCTTTCTCTCTCTTTTTCTTTCTCTCTCTTTTTTCTCTTTCTTTCCTTTCTGTCTCTCTTTCTTTCCTTTCTGTCTCTCTTTCTTTCTCTCTTTCTCTCTGTCTGTCTTTCTCTTTCTCTCTTTCTTTGTCTCTCTCTCTCCCACTTTCTTTTTCTTTCTTTCTCTTTCTCTATCTCTATCTCTGTCTCTCTCTCCTTCGTCCGCCCATCTGTCACTCTATGTGTGTCTGTCTGTCTGTCTGTCTCGCATTCACGCACTTAATCACTCATTCTGTGTCTCTCTGTTTCTCTCCGTCCCTCCTTCTGTCTCTCTGTGTGTGTCTGTCACTCTCTGATTCCCCCCTCCCTCCCTGTCTCTCTCTGTGTCTGTGCCTCTCTCTGTCTGTCTGTCATCGCCCCCCCCCCGCGGAGCCTCCTCAGCCTTGCCCGCCGCACCCACTCGCCTTAGCCTGCCCCGGCTGCCGCACTTGGTCACTCGTTCGCTCGCTCAGGCTCCTTCCAGGAGCTGAGAAGGCTCCGTGCGTGGGGGGGGGAGGAACGGCAGCCCCTGGAAGAAGACGAGTGGTCGGCATGCTGGCTGGGGAGGCTCCGCGGGGGGGGGGGAGGAAGGGAATTGGCGGCCGGTAGGGAGGGCTGCTGCGGCAGCGCCCAGGAGTCCCACCGTCGACAAGGGTGGAGGAAGAGTACTCCAACGGCGCGAACAGCCGCGCCTGTGCTCTCCTGCGCGCTCTGCCCAGGGGGCTGCTCCCTCCTCCTCCTCTCCGGCCCTGCGGCCCGGTTCCTACCAAGCCACGGACCGGCACTGGTCCGGGGGCTGGGGACCCCTGCTTTAAAGGATTTAAAAAGTTGTCATCTCAGATGTCTCGGAAGCTGAAAATGCTGCTTTTTCAAACAATGTTGTTAGCAAATGTAATTGTAATGCCATTGTGTTATATTTTGTAGATAATAATGGCTTCTTAACACAAAATATGATAAAAATTTGTCATCATGATCTTTCAGTTGACCCTAGGTCAATATCCCAAATAACTTCTTACTAGCTCCAGAAATTGTCAGAATTTGAATATTCTCATACTATTATTATATTTGTGGTATTTTAGATTTGGAAACTGTGATGTGCAGGTTTTTACTGTACATTTCAAGATAAAATTACACAAAGTGGACTCAGATAAATAATACATATTAGATCCATGAGTCAATTGATATAAAGGAGAAATGCATAACTCACAGAGAATATGATATCCTAAAAATGCCTTTTTTGTGTGAGCTCCGCTAAACTCTTCAAGATTATGCACATGTCTTCAATACTTGGTGAAGGGATTTCCTATGAGTCTCTGATAAGAAGTTAGATGCACCATCATGTGCCATATTTTTCAGAGTATAAGATGCACTGGAGTATAAGACACACCAAGAGGCAAATTTTAAAAAAAGTTTTTGCACTCTGCAGACCTTCCAAAAACGGCCCATTTTCAGGAAAACGAACCTGGTTTGTTTGTTTTTTGTTGTTTTTTTAAAAGAGGCATGAATAGCCTTTAGGAGGTTTGTAGAGTGCTTCTGAAGGGGGGCCAAAAATGAGCAAACAATTGCCCATTTTTTGCGAAAATGGGCCTGTTTTTTGTAAAAAAAAAAAAGGGCCATACATTGCCTTTAGGAGGCTTGTAGAATGCTCCTGCGTGGTGCAAAAATGAGCAAAAGACCACCCATTTTTTGCAAAAATGAGCCCTTTTTTGTCAAAAAAAAAAGGGCATACATAGCCTTTAGGAGGCTTATAGAGTACTCGGGGGGGGGGGAGAATTGAGCAAAAAATAGCCTATTTTCTGCCCTCCCCAGCCCCCACGAGCACTCTGAAATCCTCCTAAAGCCTATGAATTGCCATTTTAGTGAGGGGGCGGGGTTTCAGGAGGCAAAAAAAAATCAGTATATAAGATGCATCCAGATTATCAGCCTCTTTTTGAGGGAAAAAAGGTCTGTCTTATACTCCGAAAAATACGATAGTTTTAGCATTTCTAGAATAGAAAGACAAAACAGACTTCCCCCAATTAGCTATGCCCACTTGTGTGATTTTTCAAAAAGCATGAAGTCATAGTGATGGGAGATTTTAATTATACTGACATCTGTTGCAAAATAAACTTTGCTAAGCATGAATCTGCCAGGAAATCCCTATATTATCTAGTTGATTACTCTTGCCTTTAGAAAATGGAGTGTAATGGCATAAGAGAATCTGAGTTAATACTAACCAACAGGGAAGAAGTAGTTGAGGAAAAGTAGATAAGGGGAAAAGATGGCTATTGAGTTATTGGTATTAAGAGTAAAAGCTAAATATGGTCAAAAGCATACTTTGGACCAGTGGTGGGTTTCAAAATTTTTTAGAACGTACTCTCTAGGTGTGGTCTATTTTGTGGGCATGGCTTGGCAGTCATGTGACAGGGTGGGAGTGGCCAACTTGTAAAATGTGGTGAAACTCATTTAACAACACTCTTGCTTAGCAACCAAAGTTTTGGGCTCAATTGTGATGATAAATTCTTTCTTTCTGTCTGTCTGTCTGTCTGTCTTTCTTCCTTCCTTTCCTTTCCTTTCCTTTCCTTTCCTTTCCTTTCTTACTTTCTGCCTTCCTTTCCTTTCCTTCCCATTGGGTTACTGGCAGCGGCAGGCCAGACTTACTTCTGGGTCCGCCGGTGGAACCTCCTCTCACCGGCTCTCTAAATTTCACCATCTGGCTCTTGCGAATAGGTGCGAGCCTGCAGAAACCTACCACTGCTTTGGACTTAAAAAAAGCAGATTTTAATAAAATCGCACCAATATTAAATAGGATTCAATGGCAGAAGAATCTAACTGGAAAAAGATTGGTGGGCGTAACTAAAGAAGAAAATATGAAAAACATAATTACAAACATAAACAGAGCTGAATTAGCTTCTTGGATGAGAAGCAAAACGTCTTCAAAGAAAAATCAGAAAGTCCAGTTTCCCCTTGAAAAAGCACCTTTGGGGCATAATTAGAATCAGTTCCAATGAGAGAAAAATGGAGGACAGCTAAATAAACAAATCTGGATATATAAAAGCATAGAATGAATCTGAAAACAACAAATATAGAAAAGGGAATGAAAGTTACCAAGGAAGTGCCCAGAACAGATGTCCTGAAATTCTAAAGTGTGTCTTAGGAAAGTTAGGTTCATAATGAACTGAGATTATCGAACAAGCAAAAATGATTTCTTTAGATATACAGTATTTATAATCAAATAAGCATCCAATTACTTAGCTTTTAGTTAGATTTGATTCAGATTACTCTTCTAAAGCTTTTGAAATAAATTAATAGGCATAAGCTATTATTAATAATATATGGTGCAGAAGTGGAAAACAGATTAAGTGTGCAAATGATTTTGGTAATCTCTGCATTACTTTTAAACCCCGAACCCCTGTTATCCTGTATCTATCAGGTATTACTGTTACAAGATTTCAGTTTTTGTATGCTGCTAACAGTGAGAATTTGTTTTCTCACATTTTATTTTTAATGGTTTTTATGAAGCTATTGTGTATTCTTACCTTTAATATAAATCTATTTACTACCATCTACAGAATGTAAAACTTTGTAATATGAATACTCTCTTAAATACTTTGCTGCAAATTGATGGCATAATATGAACATTAGAGGAAACTGGCATGTGCAAAACCAACACTTCATTTCCTCTTTTTCATTCTTAGAGAAAATTGCATAAAATAGGCATGTATCTGGCAGTGTTATGAGTCTCTGTTTCTAATAGAAACATGATATGCTGTATGTCAGATATATGGTGCCTATCTGAAGTTTTTGCAAACTGATTAGAGGAGGAATATGCAATTTAAAAATAAATTCAAATGAGTTCAACCAGTTCCACAATACGAACAGTGGCAGTATGTCAGATGTTCATCTCTTGGGTTCTTTTATGTGTCAATATTCTACCCACAAATGTTTTATTAATACTGCCATTCTCTGGAATTCTCATTTCTGAATAGTTTCCATCATACAGTAATCAAATACTACTCAAGTGTTATTGGATTTCTCTTTCCCTCCCCCTCCCAATTTACAGCATGATGTATCTCAGACGCTACTCAAAGCAACCCTGGACAGTGTGGTGGAGGAATGTGTCAGCTTTGTAGGAGTCGATATTAACATCTGCTCAGAAACTTTGTTAAGGTGAGCTTGAAAACGTTCACTTAGATAGTTTCAAAACTCAAATAATTCATACAGTAGTTCTATATCTTTGGACTAGTGCCTTGGACCCTACTTTTATTTTTATTCCTATGACTGCAACATTTGTTCTGTAAATGGAATCACCTTCCACGAGCAGAGCCAAAGTTAAGTCTGTATCCACAGATAACGTCATACCTTTCTTTATTACTTAGCAGTGAATGTGCACATCTGAATGTTCTCCCACTCCCTTTCACCAACAGACCACCAACAAACATATAAAATACATATAAAATACACTCACACAAAACTTAGACATACACTACATTTACACCATACAATGCGAACAGGAACTTCCTGTTCTTTCTAATAGCAATTGTTAATCGAAGCCGCTCATCTTATATTGTTTCCCCTTCTGTTATATTTCATTTGGATTTCACCATTCTAAACCCTTTTATTTTACTCATTACTGTTTTTAAGTTTTGCTGTATACCTTCATTAGTTCTTGTTTCTTTCCTCCATCCACCTATACCATTTATCCCATATCTAATAGAATTCTGATTCTTCTTTTCCCTGGATTTCTTTAGTTAATTTGTCCATTTCAGCACAGTCCATAACCTTTCTTATTATTTCATCTTCGCTTTTTGTTTCTCTTAATGCATTTTTGCCTTATAGTTCTCAATTACTATTTTGTACTATTATCATATTACTGTTTGGTTTTTTTCTGTGAAAGTTGGTGTTCCTTTTAGTTCTTGAATAAGATTTCCATTTCTTGAAGGAAGCTTTAACTTCTATAGCTTCCTGGAAATTGCCAGAAAGCCCTGCTGGTCTTTCTGTGGTTCAACCTTTCTTACATTGTAGAATGTTGAACAATCCAGTTGGCCATCATTCATTGTGGCTTTAGATTACTTCCAGGCATTATAAAGAGATTAGGCTCTCATTTACTTGCACTCTGTTTTATACCAGTGCTCTGAATTTTTCAGTACTTCCCTTTTTTTCAAATGTGACTTCACATGACTCGTTTGCTGTTTGCCATTGTTTTGAATGTAAAATGTAACAGCATTGTAGGCACATGTTCTATAACACTTATATATCACTCCACATCAGAATATTTTATATGATCAAATATTATACCAAAAGCCCTCCAGCCCCAGATTAAAATCTTTGCTATTAGACCTGTCCCCTAAAAATTGACCCTCTTCTATAGCAATATTTTATGTCATGGGTGTTCTCTTTTCCCTATACTGTACTTCTCTTCACCCTAATGATCGGTACGCTTTTATCTTGGGAGTAGGAAATGTTATCATATTCCAAAAGATCTCTTCTACATACCAATCTGACTCTCTAACCATTTGTAGCTCAACCACTTTTTGACTTGTTTCCTAAGATCCAGGGCTTACTGCAGCAATCACAAGCCCATAATCTAAGGCCCAATACGCAAATAATCCTGGGTTTAATACTATGCATTAATCCTTTACCTCCTGTTGATTTTCGCACTATAAGATAGTTGTATGTTAACAGTTTTACAGGATCGAGGCTTCCTCACATAGTCATTAACATACTCTGAAGCTTAAGTTTCTATAGTTGGAAAGTCATTGTGCTCCTCACCTGCTAAATTCCTCTATTTTCAATTCTCCTGCTGGCTACTATCACTCAAGTATTTTTCCTCCTTCTCCGCTGTGTTTTTCTTAAAACATAAATGTGGTAAAGTTTCATAAGTCTGAAACTTTATAAGGAAACCAACCAACACTTATGCTTTTAGTATTATAAATACTGCATTATAGTATTATAATGCAGTATCTATAATATTGCATATATTGCACTATATTAATAAATATAGTATTTAGTATTATAAATACAGCACCATTCTGTATTATTAACTGAAGAATCCATTGCTTGAGTGGAGATCTCTGGATTTAACACTTCTATAGTAGAGCAACTACAATGAAGCTATTTTCGAATCCTCCTAGAGCAGGGATGTCAAACTCGTGACCCATGGACCGGATGCTTCACACGCTGGCCATCCCCACCCCTACTTTAGTGAAGGAAAAAAGTCACGATACGGCACATGATGACAATGGGACGACATGCGTTTGACACTCCTGTCCTAGAGCAAGCAGTATCTGTATTATGTTGATAGTACTTATTGCTTCCTTTTATGAAATGTGATTCCAAATCTCCTTTTATTATGCTTGTTAGACATATTGCAGGACTTAATGCCAACAGGGCTAAAAATATCATTGAATGGCGACAGAAAAATGGACCATTTATCTGTCGGGAACAGCTTAAAGGTGTCAAAGGATTGGGACCAAAATCCTTTCAACAATGTGCCGGCTTTATCAGGATCAATCAGGAATACATCAGATCATTCTGCAGGTAATATAAAAAGGGTGTGAGGTTGATTATTTACTTGCCACATGTAAGTAGAAATTTGGAAAAATAAAATTCCCAGTAGGTAATAGGTCAGAATCCTTGACTTAAAAGAGTCTGAATTTAGGATGAAGAGTAATTTATAGTCTGCTGATTAGTCAATTATAGCATAAGAGGGGTAATAGAAGGGCAATGTGATTTAGGGAATAGAGTCATAGATTCACAGCTATGAAGTTCATAATTCAGCTTTAGAGATATTAATTACTATCTCTTAACATAATGAAATAAACATTCAGATGGAGACACTGATCCCACTAATTTTCCACTACTCTAACCTCCCATCCATCCTCATCAACTGTCATATGGGAAGACATACTGAGTTTTTATATGTTTAGTTTTGAGTTTGAGTTTTATTGGTTTTTTATACCACCCTATTCCCAAAGGATTCAGGGTGGTGTACAGCCAGAATAAAAACAAATATACAAAAGTTAAAAAAGCTTTTAAAAAAAGCTTTTTGATACCATTTGTTTTGGATTTATAAAATAGTAAATGTTGCTTATGAATAACCTTGGAAGGATTTGTGTCATACAAGTTAAGATATTGATCCATCTAACTTTAATAGATATTGTTTCCTCTGACAAAAAAACTGTCAAATGTAATAAATCAAATTAAATTTGAGATGGTGGTCTAATATTATAGACATTTTATTGGGAGTGTAGAGGGGGAATAAGCAGTCTATTCTTTCCTCTCTTCTTTTTCCACATTATGCCACCCACATGTTGCAGCCCTCAACAGTAATAACTACCCTAGACATATTTGCATTATATAATGTCTTACGATGCCAATTTGACTTTGACCCAATGATGAATATTCTCTGGCAAGTAAAGACTGTATGTCATAATAAAGTTTCTCATCATTTCCAATGAAAGAAACTCCAAATGACAGTTCAATTAAATTTTAAGCAGAACAGAAATATAATAGCAATTTGATTGAACACGGTGGAACAAAGCACAAAGACTCATTTCAGAAGCTGAAGGTTGACCCAACTTGGGATATAGAGATATCTTAAATACTCTCCTTCCCCCCCCCCCCCCCCCCCCCCCCAGTATTAATAACTTCGAACTTGCCAACCTTAGATATCTTAGGAAGCTGTAAGCTACATTTGAATCTCAGTTGGTATAGTCTACACAAAAGGAGAAAAACACATTGTAAGGAATTCTGGCTCTCATATTGATACATATGTTTTTAATATATGGAGTCATATCTTCCGATCTACGATTGGTCTTGGAATTCAATGAAAACCCATAAAAATTAAATAAAAATATAAGTTGATAACAGTTCTATGCATAGACCACTGTGTAATAGTACGTTTATGAGTGAGGTTTTCTTTGGCATATAGGGTAGGATATAAGATACAATGACTATGCACAATAAAAAAACCCACTGATTTAACATATTAAGGTTTTAAGCCAACAAACTCACCCACACAAAAGCAGGGAAAAAGAAAAGAGATTTCAGATCCCAGTTTGATGTCTGAACTCTTTATAGGAAGCATATGAAACAGTCTTAAAACAATTCTAACCATAGCCTATTAATTTAGCATTAGCTATACAGACCAGCACTGTCATTTCAAGATTTTTCTCAGAAATTTGCCAGAAATTGAATCTGGTGCCCTCAAACTACAAGTCATGTGTTCTACAATTGCATTGTGCTTCATGAGTGAAGCTGTTTACACTACTCTCTTTGATTGAAATATTGAATCTGTGTTGTTTTTTTATTGCTCAATTTCAATGGAGCTTGACAGAAATACAGATAATTAAATTAGAGCATTTCAGGTCCACTATATGCAGAATTTTTGAGGAGTTGATAATTATAATGCTATTTGTTAGCAATGTTTGCTGAATCTGTATATAGAATTTGAGGTTTTGCCCATTGGGCAGAAACAGAAAAGATACATATGATGTTCACTGCTTTAATGATAACTACATCCTTTTCTCTCATGATTTTGGATTTCAGTCAACAAAGTGAACTTGCAGCTGGGAGTCATAAAGCAGTCACAAATGAGAAACAGTGTAAAAAGAAAACCAAAGCTGCAGCAAATGTCATTCAGCAGCCAAATCCTTTGGATCAAACATGTATCCACCCTGAATCATATAATATTGCAATGAGGTAAGCAGTGAAAAAATGAATATGCAGTTAGCTCTTAGTTTTTAGTCTGGGAAGTAATATTTCTTGCAGATAACAAAAAACTCTTGGAAGCAGGGTCTCTGAGTATACTAATGCTGATCTTATAATAATGGTTAAATGAGTTCTAGATACAGCAGGCTTGTACTCAACTCTGTGTGAGGTGTGTGTGTGTGTGGGTACATATGTGCAATTACACTTGTAATTATAATTATATGTGTAGGCTGCATTACTAGCTGTCCAGGGTCACAAGTGACCTGTGAGCCACAGGTTAGACATGCCTGATCTAAATGGAAAAGAAGTGAATTTAACCCAGAATTGTTACTAGTATTTGTTTAAAAACGACTTGTGCCTGTGTCAGCAATACATATACTATAAGCTATTTCAAGTGAAGCTCGTTTTGCAATGGTGATTTTGTCAATGGTGTTCCAGTGATGTGCCAGTTGTTTTAGGATTGCACCCAAACTCCTATTAGTGGTATTAATTTGGTCTCCTTAGCCATTGTCATTCTATTTCTGTTTGCAGGTGTTTGTATTTTGTTATCTTCTCCAGTTCTTTCTCTTCTATTCTGCTTTCTCCAGGTAATGCCATGCACACTATCCACACCTCTTTGTCTTTCTTAGCAACATTTGTTAACCCTGTGGTGTAATGTGACAAGTGCTTGTCTGTTTGAACTCTAAAGTTCCACGGCACTTTAGCTTCTTCATTTTTTATTATTTTCTCTCTTTTATGGTCCCACCAATTCTTGCTTGCAGCAAATGATGTTTCTTGCAGATTTTCCAATACACCATTGTTGCAATTTTGTCATACCATTGCTTATAGACTGTCTGGGTGATCTTGCAGCAGCTAACCAGATGGTCCACTATTTCTTCAGTTTCTTTGCATAGGCAATTTTTACTGCCTGTTGTTGTCTTCCCAGTTCTGACTTTGTATCCATTTATTCTTAACAAATGGCCTTGTGTAGCCAGAATTAGACCCTTGGTCTCTTTCTTCATATTTTCTGCTCTTAACCATTGCCAGGTCTTGTTATTATCTGCTTTCCCTGCTACTTGTTTAATGTAGTGGCCATGTAATGGTTTGTCTTCCCGTGCCACCGTTCTCTTTTTCACTTGGTTTTCCTTGTAGGCCAGTTTGGTCTCTCCAGTACAAAGTAAGCCCTCCTGATGTACTTGCTGATGTCAATATTATTTGCATCCACTTAGCAAGCTTTTTTGTCTTCTGATAGCTGAATCACTGTTGGTTTGGAAGCAAAATGGATTTTTCCAAAATTAAGATGATTAAATTAATTGAGATATAACTATCTGTGAATAAAATCTTTATTTAAACATCAAAAAAATACTTGATAAGAATAAATAACTTTATACTTTATGCTGATTTCAGAGAGAGGATAAAACCTGAAGAGTAAAAGTAGAACAATTGGCTTTTATGGATTAGTCCCTTGTGCAGGACCATAATCCTTAGCATGTTTACACAGAAGTAAAGATATTTTAGTGAAATGGGAATTTTTGACTGATATTGATTTCTTCTTAATGATTTTAGAAATAGAAGCAGAAATATTTTCATCAGGATTACAGCAGGGGATTTAGGGTTAAATTCCCTTTCCTATGCTTATTCTGATCATATTCATTATCAATTAATATTAGATGCAAATACTCACTTAATGCCAGATGTCATCTTGCCTTTTAAGCAGGCATGTTTAGAATTACATAACATGTGTCCTTCAGGGATCAGTTGTTGCAACTTGTTCCATACACACTGTCATAGATATGTCATTTTAACTCTGCCAGAAAGGGAGGGGAGACTAACAGTTTTTTGTATGCAGCATAATCCTCAAAGCATCTTGTTGTCAACACCCACAAGTAAGTAGGAGCCAGAGAAATAACCAACTAGAACTTATGGCATCTGGTAAACAACATGTGCCTAATTAATAATAATAATAATAATAATAATAATAATAATAATAATAATAATAATAATAATAATAATAATAATAATAATAAATTTATTTATATACCGCCTCCTCTCCCCGAAGGGACTCGGAGCGGTGCACAGGGAATAAAAACCAATATAAAATACATAGAAAAAATAAATAGTTAAGAAACGAATTAAACAATTGTCCCTGCGCTAAAATCCCCTAAATTAAATTACACTAAAACCCCTAAAAACCTATAAAAAGACGGGAGCCTAACCTTTTTGACAGAAGGAGCGGAGGTCCGTAGTTGTTCTAATTTCGGGGGGAAGGTCGTTCCAGAGGGCTGGGCCCGCCACAGAGAAGGCCCTTCCCCTGGGCGTCGCCCGCTGGCATAGCCTAGTGGACGGCACCCGGAGTAGTCCCTCTCTGTGGGAGCGGATCGGCCGCAGGGATGTATGGGGCAGAATCCGATCCCGCAGATAACTAGGTCCCGTGGCATGGAGCGCTTTAAAGATGATAACTAACACCTTGAAGCGCACCCGAAAGATGACAGGTAGCCAGTGCAGCTCGCGCAAGAGCGGTGTTACGTGGGTAAACCTTGAGGTTCCCATTATTGCTCGCGCGGCTGCATTCTGGACAAGCTGAAGTCTTCGGGTGCACCTCAAGGGGAGCCCCATGTAGAGAAAATTGCAGTAGTCCAGTCGGGATGTCACGAGGGCATGAGTGACTGTGCAGAGGGCATCCCGGTCCAATAGGGGGCGCAACTGGCGAACCAGGCGAACCTGGTAAAACGCCCTCCTGGCCACGGCTGTCACTTGATCTTCCATGGACAGCCGGGAATCCAGGAGGACACCCAAGTTGCGCGCCCCATCCACAGGGGCAAGATGTTCGCCCCCTATGGCCAGCGATAGAGACAGCTGGTTGAACCGGGCAGCCGGAAACCACAGCCACTCGGTCTTGGTCGGGTTGAGCTTGAGTCTGTTACTTCCCATCCAGGCCCGCACGGCTTCCAGGCACTGGCACATCACCGCTACGGCATCGTTGGGGTGGTTTGGGGTAGATATATACAACTGCGTATCGTCAGCGTAGAAGTGGAACTCTACCCCAAAACCATGGATGATCTCGCCCAGCGGCTTCATATATGTGTTGAACAGGAGAGGCGAGAGGACCGACCCCTGAGGCACCCCACATGTGAGTGGTCTCGAGGTCGACCTCTGCTCTCCTGTCAACACAAATTGCGATCGACCAGAGAGGTAGGAGGAGAACCACCGTAAGACGGTGCCTTCACCCCCAACCCCTCCAGCCGATGCAATAGGATACCATGGTCGATGGTATCAAAAGCCGCTGAGAGATCTAATAGGACCAGGATGGAGGAACAACCCCCATCTCTGGCCCTCCAGAGATCATCTACCAACGCGACCAATGCCGTCTCGGTGCTGTGCCCGGGCCGGAAGCCGGACTGGCGCGGGTCCAGATAATCAACTTCCTCCAGGTGACGGGGAAACTGTTGTGCCACCACACTCTCTACAACCTTCGCCAGGAAGGGAAGGTTGGAGACGGGACGATAGTTGACTAATAAAGCTGGGTCCAGAGAGGGCTTCTTCAGGAGGGGCCTCACCATGGCCTCTTTAAGGGAGGCAGGCAAGAAACCCTCACTCAGAGAAGCGTTGACAACCTCCTGGAGCCAGCCTCGTGTCACCTCCCAGGATGCCAGTACAAGCCAGGAGGGACACGGGTCCAATAAACATGTGGTGGCTCGCAGTCGCCCACGTAACCTGTCCATATCCTCGGAAGTAACAGATTATATAGCATAATTATTAGATTATGGTCCCCCTCAAATTGTAGTTAATTTCAGTTTATAAAAATTCTATCTAAAAGAATAATGGATGCAACAATTAATTGTCCTTAACTGAGTGCTGTAGATCAGGGGTCTTCAACCTTTGCAACTTTAAGTCTGGGAGCTGAAGTCCTTCAGACTTAAAGTTGCAAAGGTTGGAGACCCCTGCTGTAGATGATCCCTTTATCCTTTGACTTCAGTGCAAATGTAATACAATTTTGAGTTAAACTGAAATCTTGTGGAATAAACAGTATTTTAAATTTTGTTTAATTTAAAAAAAAAACACCTCCACAAACCCTTTCAAGACGGTGGCTTAAATCAGGATTCCTCTCCCAACCTTTTCCCATGTCTGCGTGGAGAGCATCAGATTGTAAAAAGCTATCCTAAAAGGTAATGCCAAAGCCATATTCTCCACTTCATATTCTAGAATAGTCTGTATAGCTCTGGGTCCTACTGTGAATATTCTAGGACAGTGATGGCTAACCTTTTTTGGCTCACGTGTCAAAAGCGGGGGGAGCGCAGGGGGTCATGTGTGGGCATGCTACACCAATAATGCTATGTGCGCGACCCCCTGCTTTTGGCATGCTTTTTTCACCCTGTCCAGGCTTCAGAGGCTTTCTAGGAGCCTGGGGAGAGTGAAAACAGCCCCCCCTCCCCACCTCCACAGGCTTCAGGAGCTTCCCTAAAGCCTCCAGAGGGTGAAAAACAGCCTCAAAAGAAGGCCTAAATCAGCTGGCCAGTGCACACATACGCCCTAGTGCTGACAGGGCAATGCCTCTCATGCCCTAAGAAATGGTTCCGCGTGCCACCTGTGGCATACGTGCCATAGGTTCGCCATCACTGTTCTAGGATCAATGTGATAATATATGTTCTATGCTCGCTTATGTCTATTTCTGTACTTTTATTTTGCTGTCCTTTTCTTGAATCATAAACTGTAAACTTCTTGGGCTTCAGCCCATCTTACTTTATCTTTTAAGGCTAAAGCAGTATGCATATTAACTGTCTAAAATAGTAGTAATAGCAAAAGGGCTGATTACAAGAATTAAATTTTTTTTTTAAATGCTTGCAGGAAGCACCTGCAAGGTATTGGTTGGTATCGACTTTCTGGAATTTCAGCAAAGCAGCCATACATACATTTTTTTACTTAAAATTATATTGCTAACATAAGGGAATCTTTCTCTATTTCATGACTAACTAGTGATAGTAACATTTGTTTGGTATCAGTACATTTAAATAAGATGTAACCTATTTTAGCACCTTTCATTATGGTAATAGGCAGCATCCAGTCGATTGCAAAAGCAAGACATCCTCTTTCCATCTGTCTGCCTTGCCTCTTACAAGAGCTAAAAGGCTAGGTACATTTAGAGGCATATATAGCTCATCCTTGGACAGAAAAGCAACTTTACCTATATCAGATTTGCTCTTCTTTCACTGCAATCCAAAAACTAGATCACAAACCTCCTACGGAGACACTCCGGTACTCAAGAAATTCCTTTCTGAGAGGCTGAGGTACATGAAAGAGGAAAAGAAGGAAGGCTTGCATTCTCTTAGCAGTCAGTATTTATCTAGATATTTAGAGATCTAATATTAGCTGCATTCAGATGCCTAGTCTACAAGAACAATTAGCATATTTGCTCTATCAAACATGGTCATTTGTTGGCAAATCTTTAACCTATACTATTCAAACTTCTGGAAAAAGCAATTTTTATTCATCCCAATTGAAGTTCAAGCGTATTCATGATTTAAAAAAATTGTAACATGAACTGGCATTTCCTTTTATTATTGAAGCTTCAGCAAATTCACTTAGAATGCAGGTAACATCATGAATTATGAAAATAACGTACAGATTACAGTGACTGTCCAAAATATGATGAATTCTGGCATTTGCATGACAATATTGACACTCTCAAGTAAAGTTTTCAAGGTTGGAGTCCTTTAATAACTTACATAAAATAAACACTAGCAGTGTTATGTGTCGAGTATTACATTCCTAAGAATTAACTTCTGTATTAGCTATTGAAAAGTTAGCTCTGTTTGATTCAATAGGCTTACGTCTACATAATAGCAAGTAGAACTGTAGCCTAAGTATCTAAAACCTCCAACATGCATCAGTGAATTTTTCAATATACTTAATTATGAATGGCAGCCAAAATGGGAAGGTGAGAGAGAATACCAGTTATTTTCTGTTATTGCATTGTCATGTGAGATCATCTGTATTAATAAAATTTGAATATTTCTTGAGTGTTCAATAAAAAGATTTTACTATTTAACTTCTAACATTGATCTTTTAATTTATATTTTGGCATTTAACATATGCTTTCATAAACTGTAAATATGTATTTGTATAGTATGTATTAATTTTGTACATGTGTACATTTTTATCAAATAGTTTGAAAATAAATTATTAAAATTAATTTATTATTAGCAATCACCTACAAATAAAAATGTCTTGTAAAAAAGGGATAATTATTTATCCCTTTTTTGGAAGCTCTCCATTACTGTTCTTTTGTCGGCTCCAGTATACCAGTTATTCCACCCAACAAAAAAATAAATGAAGACAGAGAAATAGTTGCTTATAGCATTATTCTTCCCATAGCATAGCATAGCATAGCACAATGATACTATGCTGTTATTCCATTTTCTGTGACCTTGGTATAACTGCAGATGTTTTTCTATACCCAAAAGGATTTGCTTTGTTCTTAGCAATGACATTTAAAAATAGAGGAGGTCAATATGCATTACCGCTGAAATGGAGTTTTGTCTTTAATATTGATTTCTCTTCCAAGTGCCCTCCAAGGCTATTTATTTGGGTGAAAATGAACCATGAGAAGGAAGGAAGGAAGGAAGGAAGGAAGGAAGGAAGGAAGGAAGGAAGGAAGGAAGGGCACAGTTGATACAGAAATGACTATATCATATCCTGTATCTCTAAATCAGATGTAGCTCTAACAAAAATACAACAAAGTGGAATTGTTTCTTAGATTTATTTAAATTTATGAGATTTACTGTAAAATGTATAAGATTTACTGTAAATTCTGAGCTTGGTGTTGGATTTTTCCACAGACTTTCATTCTCCTTCTTAGATGGGCAAATTGGTTAGAAACAACCAGGGCACTTTTCCCAACATTTTTAGTTTACTGCAATAAATTGGAATTTTGTCATGAAAAGATATCAACACATAACAAAGAAAGAGCTCTTAAATCAAATATAATTTGCCATTAACTTAATAAAGATATAGGTTTCCCCTGTTTTATGTCCGACTCTAGGGGACATGCTCATCTCCATTTTTAGCATTGTCCAAACACATTTCTGTGGTCATCTGGTCAGCATAACTATACTCCAAGGCATACGGCATCCTGTTACCTTCCCACTGAAGTGGTACCTATTTACCTGCTTGCATTTGCATGCCTTCGAACTACTAAGTGGGCAAAAGCTAGGATAAATAATGGAAGCTCACTCCTTCCTGCAGTGTTCAAATCTTAATTTAACTATATAACTCTCTGTGTCCAAAATTCCTACATTCTGCTATTATCCATCAAAATGATCAAAGCAAACTATTTATTGACTGAAAGTTTAAATTTAACATTATTTAAATTTAAGCTGGCAATGAAATGTTTTTAAAATAGTTATTTAAATAATAGTTTGATAACTATTAAAAAAAGTCTATCCAAAGCTCTGTCAAAGTTTCTAACAGGAGTTTGAACTGCAGTGTTGTTTTTTACATTCTACTCTTCAAATGTATTTTTCCAGGGAGTTTTGAGTAAAATATAGAACCGCATCAATAAAATAGCAGTCATGACCACACAGATTCGAAAAGAGAAACCAGAAATACTTTATGATTATGTCTTTATGATTTATTTTTGCTTTTTCTTTAGTAGAAGATCATTGTTCATTTTTAAATTACTTTCTTACATTTTTACATCAAAATAGAAATGGCCTCATATTTTCAATATACATTGACTTAGTTCTTAAAACAACATTAAAATGTCAGTAAGATATTTACACCCTCCATATCCATTAATATTTTAATGTTTTTAGTTGCTTAGTCTAGTCGTTAAACAGATTAAATGTAATCCCTATAGTTCTGAGGCTGAGAGTTCAGGTACTTCTTGATAGTAACTACAATTGGGAGTGCCAACTTGGCCGTTAAGTGTAGTGGTCAGTAAGTGAAACTGACACTATGTTTACAATATTTCAGCTTTCCTTTGCTTTACAAGCCTATAATTGTCATAAATGAAGGCTATTTGCTTTTTTTGTTTTTAAGGCGGCCTACAAATTACCTCAACTAATTGAATAAAGAAAAGCTTATTCGTTTTGGAACTTATATGAGCAAAAGCATGTATTAAACTTTGGAGATTGTGATGTAGAGAAATTGTTTACTGCACTTTTCTTTAAAGTCAATGACGATTCATCTGGCTAATTCTTGTTGCTTTGTAAATGACCTAGCCAATATTCAGAAGGCCAGAAATAAATTTCAGAGTGATTTTGCTAGGTGAGAGATATGGGATGAAAATAGAAAAAAGTAGGGCATAAATGTGTTTTTCATTTTGAAAAACGAAATCATATGCCTTGAGAAATGATAACTGGAAGAGATAACAGCAGTCTTCAATTAATGAAGAGGTGTCATTAATACAATGTGCACCAGGTTTTGTTTTTTTTGTTCTTATTGTTGCTACTCCTGTTGCTGTCCCAAAGTACAGGACACATATTAATGGATTTCAGTTAAATGAAGGCAGAGCTGAAGCAATTTTAGATCAACTTTCAATAGTAACAGTCTTTCAGTAGTGGAATCACCTACCCACAGAGGTGATATTGAACTCCTTTCACTGGATGTGTTCAGGTAGAAAAGCCATCTTGCAGGATAGTACAGCGTTTCAACTCAAATGCAAACAGCCACAGCCACTGCTGCAGGCATTTGTTCCTAGTGCCAAGTCATTGTTCATAAGGTCACAATGTGTGTGATTTTGAGAGGGGAATAGTAGCTCGTCATTCTTTGCATGTTGAAATCCATGCACAAAGGTATCCCCTAAACTTTTCCCAAATAATTCATTTTGCATTGGGAAGGTTGCTTAACATTTGACAAGGATAAACGCTAGGGAATACACCAGAGTTGGAGTAAAAATATAAGGGTAGTTTGTAACAATGAGATGGGTAGCATAGAAATGTAATCATAAAAAATAGGAGCAGGAAAAGCCACCTATTGTTCCTTCTTCCTCACTAAGAGTGAAACCTTCAGATGTATGTGGAATGGAATCCTTGGCTACAAAGCCATTCCCATCAGAAAGGCAGAAGCAATATAGCTTTAGTCCTCTTCTGCCTCCATTGCACTTACCCTCTGCAGTGTAGGGCAGTGGCATTGTATTTATAGTTATGTATGTATATATGTATGCATGCATGTATGTATGTATGTTTGTATGTATAAGCATCAAATATTATTCCAGCTAAAACCTGTTATTATCTAAAGGATGATGTGCAGATGGAAACAAATAGAAAAAATATTATTTGTGCTATCTATTTGTGCTGCCTACCTAAGCTTTTCTACCATGTACTGTGGTCTAATAATTCAAAATTAATAATATTTTCTACTCTCACCCTGCTTCTATTTTATACATTAGGTTTTTAACACTTGTTGGAGAAAGTCAGTGCAATATAGGAAAGTCAAATATGCAGCAGAAAGTGAATTCAATAATTGAAAGAGAAGGGATGGATGGAATTACAAAAAAAATGAATACAACAGAACAAACACTGCAAATAATAATTGATGGGTTGACTCAGCCAGAAAATTTTGACATTCGGAAAGGTAAGAGGTTTGAAGACATTGTTCTTTTGCCTTTGATATGTCAATTTTAGTGTCATTTCAGTCGGATAGTTATGTACATGCTCTTTAAGCTGTCTGGGAGCAGAAAAGTATTGGTGTCAGCCTCTGCTTTGCTATTCGCTTTGGCTGCCATTGTAATGGGGAGGGGGGCCTTGGTATTTGGGGATGGGATTAACTGGTTCAGGAGAGATATTGAAAAAGGGAGCATGTTCTCACCATCTACTGCGCCTGCCGATGGCTGGTGCCTTGAGATGGTCAAGACCAACCGTCTTGTATACCAACCTAATGATGCTTCTGTAGATGCAACCCACATGACACCTGAGAGATTTGCGGATTGGACAATGTGATGGGGAATGTTGGGGGGAGGGATTAGACATATATTGATATGTATGATTTCACGCACTTTGGCTTCAGACCTTGCTTTCCTTAGCTGCTATCTTTTCATAACCAGTAAAAGTACTCTTAATTCTTCAAAATGGAGTTGAGTGGTTTCTTTCTTGGTTAATGAAGGAGGCTGGCCTGACAATTGGACTGCTTTGTGTGGTAGGTAACAAAAATTAGTTTTATCTTTAAGAAATTTTATCCCTATTCTAAATCATGATACTTCAAAACCATAGAAGTATGCTCTTGGTTAAGTTCATGATCCCTGACTAGTATTTTGCTCTACTGTTCCACCTGACTTTGAAAATGAGTTGTAAGTCTTTTCCATTATTCCTGCCTGAGTAGTGGGGGGGGGGGGGGGGAATGAATCTAGTATTGTGCTTTGTGGGGATCCTGAAGCATAGATGAACCAGAGGACATATTTTAGGCTTAGATGTTTGTTGCAAACCATGTTTATTTGTTTAAACTGGCATATTTTTTTCTAAAGTCACAGAGACTTTTGCAATGGTAAAATGGTAAAAAAGAATGGTGAAATGTTGTGAGGCTGGTTGGAAGTGATTTATATGGCTTTTACCAACAGGTTGCTAGGATATACAATATTTATTTATTGGAATCCTATAGCTTCCCTGTCCAACTTACAGTTGATCCAGCATGCATTATTGATTTTTTAAATATTTATATTATTTTTAAAGTATATTCAATGGCTAAAGTTCTCTGGAAAGTTTACAATAAAACACACTAAAAATATGTTCTGAGTAAAAACATGTATAATACAATCAACTAAAAATACAAAATACAAACACCATATAAACTAGACAGCAGCATACTAATCATTTAGAAACTGAAACAATATGAATTAAAAGCTATGTATGTCAAAAGCTTGGGGAAATAGGAAATGTCTTCATTTGTCATCAAAATGATCCTCATGCCCGTGCCAGTTGAGCTTCGCTACAGAAATATATTTAATATGTAAGTTAGAGAGGAAATTCCATAAATGGGATGGCACAGAAAAAGTTCTCTTCTTTCACTCACTTACTTTAGTGAAAAGACTTTTAGTTAAGGACATCATTAGATAAACTTAAAACCCCGATGGCGACATATGGAAAAGATATTACTTCAGGTAACCTGGCTCTAAGCTGTTCAAGGCTTTAAAAGTCAAAGCCAAAACTTTAGCAATAGCGCTAAGATGTTTATAACAGTCCATAGTGGTTTGCAGCACTCTCTGAGAGATTTACAAATGTCAGCATATTGCCCCCAACAGCCTGGGTGTCTATTTTACTGACTATGGAAGGATGGAACACTGAGTCAACCTTGAGTCAGTCAGGATTGAACTCCTGGCTGCGGGCAGAGTTAACCTGCATTCTAACCACTGTGCCACTATGGTTCCTTTGAATTGCATCTGGAGACAGACTGGCAACCAACATAGATGAGGAAGAACAGGCATAATCTGTTCAATCAGCCAGTTCCAGAGAGCAATCTTGATGCTCTATTTTGAATTCATCGAAGTTTCCATACTGTTTTCAAAGGCAACCTCCTGTACTTTGCATTGCAATTATCCAACTGGTAATAGTTAAATCCATTCATTTGCAGCTCATATTACAATTTATTACCCCATAAGCTTATTTTCTTCTTTTTATGCAATAATTGGGGACTTATGGTATTTTTTTAACAATTTTCCATTTAAGGAAATGACATTTAAATATGTATTTCTAAAATACCTCATCTAAAACATGAATTTATCATATATTAAATATATTTTCTTTCTAAATATGGATCTTAAAACATGTTTTCTTACACTATCATTTAACTACTGAAATGTTTAGTAAGTGTGGAAGTCAGTGGTTCTCAGACGTTTTTTCAGGTCACTTCATATCCAAATTCCTCAAACATCCCTAGTGAAGTGTTGACTGCTTTTAATAGACTCAAAGAGCTTTCAGGATCAGATTAACATTGACAATAGGATGCAGTGAACTGGACCATATCTTTAATTAAATTGCACTGAAATTAGGAGCAGCTGTATTCTCGGAACAGGTTTTTGCAGTATTGCACTCAACTGCTACATAGATTATGGCAATAACAGTTGCCTTAGGAAGTCATGCAAGTAGATTGCATCAGACTGTGGAGCTTCATAGGAACTCAACAATTAAAATAAAAACAATTCTGGGATTGAATAGGCGCTGGCTAACTAAATGGTTTTTTTTTAAAAAACAGTGGTAGAAAATAAAGCAAGCACCCTTTCAGAATGGGGGGAGGTCACAAGAGGAGTAAAGCTCATATTTCAATGCCCTGTTTTTCTAGCACAGCAGCAAGGCGTATGGAAGTTTTTCTTTCATTTTTTAGAAGCCATTGCTGTACTATTCAACTGTTGTTTGAAACCAGCAAACATCAATCTGTTAGGTTATAAAACTGACTTATTTAAACAATCTATATTTCATATTAATTGTAGTTCAAATGACATTGTTAATGAATCGTGGAAGCAAAAGTTTTTGAACTCAGAAGCAGAGAAGCCAGAGGTTATATATCTTAGTTTCACTCTAGTTTGTATTTGTCATGCTAATTTATGAGCCAGTCCACCAACCCTGGTGACTTCTAGATGTATCACATTACAACAACAACACCCCACACCCTACCCCACCCGTATTTCACCAGCCTAATGTAACAATTGACAGTGTTGGTTTGGAGATGGTGAGAATTATAGTCTAATATATCTGGATGATGCAGGATAGGGAATTAATCTAACTGTGTAATTATAACTGTGTTTCATCTCTTCTCCACTACCATCAATGCACACAAAAACACCTCAGAGAAATCTGTAAAAGCCCTTGGCTACCTGTTAGAATTTATGGGTATTCTTCATTTCACTCTCAGACCCAGTACCTGAGCAGAAAAGCAAGTATTTAATGCCTGGGGGTGAAAAAGTATTATGTCAAGGCTATTGTGGGTTTTATTTATTAATTTTTTATGCCTACTTTCCCCTTTATAAGGTGAAATTAATCCCAATAAATTTCAGATCATTACTAAGAGATAATATGGTTCAGTTGATCATGATTTACAACTCTTTCAGAACCGGCCCTAAGTGTATAACATAAATTTAAAAACACATCAGCTTATATTTGAAAAGATGGTTAGATAGCATTATTTTTGAGCTGCCAACACCAGTGAAAAGAAATAATAGAAGTAATAGATGGTAGCAATATATGATTATACATCAGAATTTTTAATTATGTAGTGGATTGCTCCCCAGCCTGGAGGCCCCCTGGACTTCGTTTAACAACCTTCAAATTCATTTAATGGCTGCATCAAGAAAAGCAGGGAGCCGAGTCATTAAGCAAGGTTTTTTCAGCTGTTGCAACTTATGACCATAATGGACAGACTCATACTTCTCATAAAAATACACTTGGTCACTATATTGACAACAATGCTGATCTGATGTACCACTCTGTTAATCTGTTATATTTTCATAGTCTTAGTGCCATCTAGCATGAAATAAAATTATCCCTCAGAATCTACCCAGCTACTGTACATTAGAAATTAATGGTTATGTTTCATTGGACAAAGCATTTTAACCATGAGTTTGGGATGCTTTTCATTTGTGGTAATCCAAACAAATCTATAATGGAAATTGTGGATCTGAAAAATAAAACTGAGGTCATCTGTAGATTACCTAAACTAGAATTTAGAAAGTTCTCTTTCCCAAGTTTTATTTTAAAATCATTTGAAAATCATTTTTATTTTGGTTTTTTCTTTCATACAGATTTTGATCAACCTGATTTCAAAAAAAGCATTGTTTGTCCTGAAGATTTAAGAGTTGGAACCATTCTCACAGGAAGAGTTGAAAATGCTACTCTCTTTGGAGTTTTTGTTGACATTGGAGTTGGTAAAGCAGGATTAATTCCAATTCGTAGCATAACAGAAGACAAACTTTCAAAAGCGAAGAAAAGAAGAAGTCTCGGTCTTGGTCCAGGAGAAAAAGTTGAAGTCAGAGTGCGTGAAATTGATCTTCCGCGGTCCAGAATAACTTTAGAGTTGATTCGTGTATTGTGAGCAATTTTTAGACATTTTTCATAGTAAGGGCTACAATCTCAACGTTGATGAGAATATAGTATAAAAAGGAGGAGCAAGTTAGAATCTTTATTCAAACTACAGCTAAAAGGGCATGCTAGCTATTGACAAAAAAAGCAAAAAAAAATTAGTTGTATGAATGACTGTAATCATCAAGGTTGCAAAGGCTATCAATTTAGTTATAGTTGTTTGTAGTGGTTTTTTACAACAGTTGTGAAAGTCACTTATTTCTTAACATCCAGCCTTTGGCTTCCATGAAACTTACTAAAAGATAGAATACTTTCATAGGCATTTGTGAAATATGTTTATGGTTTAATAAGTGCCTGAAACAAACCATCATTCCTCAAGCAAATGAAATGGTTAAATCTCACAAATCGAAATGATCCAGTCAAGCAAACTACATTTTATCAAGAGTGTACTTGATTTCTAGGATTTTTTTAAATTCCTATTTCCATAGTTGTACATTTCAAATTTAACTTTAAAAAGTAACAAAAATATATTCGGATATTTAAGTGAGTATTATGGAACTTTGTATCTCCAATTGTAGTTGATAATTTGGTTATGATAGCTCTGACTATTTTCCCCTTCCACAATCTTTCATTCCTATTAATGTAAAAAGTCATATTAGAAAAAATCTTTGCTCTGAAATTCTCTATGGTAAACTTGTGCCTGGGCTGTATAAAACATTCTCTACATATAAGAATGTCAGAAAAAATAATTCCTTGCTCTTTCCGTAGCAGCTTTAATTTTCTATAAGGAAGGATTTTGTCTGCATGAAGGAATATTCAGCCATCTTATTCCATTACTATAATGTGAAATAACGCAGGCCTGACCCAGTTTTTTAATAAAATTGTTTAAATTTCAAGGGTAACTTGATCAATTAACTCCAACTCTTACCTTATGTGTAAAATTTTATTAGCTTCCATGTAACTATTATCCGTTTTTGTTATAGAGAGAATCTGTCATTTCCTTTGCAGCCTCACCTCAATAGGATGGATGTTTCTTTAAAAGATTTTAATTTGCACTTATTTTACTTTTTACTAGCTGACCGTTTTTAAAAGAGAATAGTAATTATGGAAAGCAAGTTTGTTTAGATCCCAAATTATAGGGAGTGTTATATTAGCTCAACCTGGAAAAAATGTTTAACAGCAGGTATTGATTTTGTATATATGTATATTGAGTTATACAATACATTGTAATTTTGATAAACGGCATTTTCATTTAGAAAAAAATTGACCAATGTTTCCTTGAAAAACATGTTTATTAAAAAATGCATTTGCCTGAAAGGTCTTTTTGTCTTAATTATTACTGGAAATCAGCACATAAACATTTTTGTACAAACATTTTTAGAACTAGTTTTGTTAGATAACCACTTTGTGAACTCTGCTGTGGGAACAGTTTTACCAACTGTAATTGCTTTTATTATTTATGCTTCTTTCACATTCCTCATTTATGATTAGTATCAGAGAAACTAAATACCATAGGCATGTGCAAGGGGCAGCTGATGATAATAATGATGTTCAATATATGATTATTGCAACGAGATTTCTTAAGCCCACAGATGGAAAAATTTGAAATCACCCCCTATGGAGGAATTAGTTTTAGTTTAGTTAGTTTAGTTTATTAGTTTTTTATACCGCCCTACACCTGAAGAACTCGGGGCGGTGTACAGCCAAAGTAAAACAGATATATAAAAGTTAAAAACAGTTTAAAAAAACATATTAGATAATTTGGGCACCAGGAATGGTGGTAAAGTTGACAAATGTTACTGAAACGGATACATTGGCTTCTTTGGCCCCTGGCCACCCCAACGATGCCGTGGAAGTGCTGTCTCGGTGTCTGGAGGCCGTGTGGGTCTGGATGGGAAGGAACAAACTCAGACTGGTTTCCGGCATCTTGATATAGCCAGTTAACTCCATCACTGGCTATCAGAGGCGAGTCATGGGCCCCCGCGGAAAGGGCTCGCAACTTGGGCGGCCTCCTGGATTCACGGCTGTCCTTGGACGACCATTTGACGGCCGTGGCCAGGGGGTGTTCTATCAGGTTTACCTGATACGCCAGTTGCGCCCCTTTCTAGATCGGGATGCCCTACGCACTCAAGCCCTTGTTATTTCCCGCCTGGACTATTGTAACGCCCTCCACTAGGACTCCCCTTGAGGTGCACCCGGAGACTCCAGCTAGTGCAGAATAATAATAATAATAATAATTTTAATTTTAATTTATAAAACCGCACTCTCACCCCGAAGGGACTCGAGGTGGTGCACAGAGAATTTAAAAATAGATACATAAAACCAACAAGCATAAATACAATTAAAATAAATTAAACTAGACCCTGCGCTAAAATCCCAAACTGACTAAAACTGGACCCCAAAAAGTCCCTAAAAACAATTCAATTACCCCAAGCCGGCCAGGCAGAAGAAATGAGTTTTTAGTTTTTGACGGAAGGAGCGGAGATCTGTTGTTGTTCTAATTTCGGGGGGAAGGTCGTTCCAGAGGGTCGGGCCCGCCACAGAGAAGGCCCTTCCCCTGGGCGTCGCCCGCTGGCATAGCCTAGTGGACGGCACCCGGAGAAGTCCCTCTCTGTGGGAGCGAATCGGCCGCAGGGATGTATGGGGCAGGATGCGATCCTGCAGATAGCTAGGTCCCGTGCCATGGAGCGCTTTGAAGATGATAACCAACACCTTAAAGCGCACCCGAAAGACGACAGGCAGCCAATGCAGCTCGCGCAGGAGCGGTGTTACATGGGAAAACCTGGAGGTTCCCATAACTGCCCGCGCGGCTGCATTCTGGACAAGCTGCAGTCTTCGGGTGCACCTCAAGGGGAGCCCCATGTAGAGAGCATTGCAGTAGTCCAGTCGGGATGTCACGAGAGCATGAGTGACTGTGCAGAGGGCATCCCGGTCCAATAGGGGACGCAACTGGCGGACCAGGCGAGCCTGGTAAAACGCCCTCCTTGCTACGGCCGTCACTTGATCTTCCATGGACAGCCGTGCATCAAGGAGGAAGCCCAAGTTGTGAACCCCATCCACAGGGGTTAGATGTTCGTCCCCTATGGCCAGTGATGGAGTCAACTGGTTGTACCGGGCTGCCGGAAACCACAGCCACTCGGTCTTGGACGGGTTGAGTCTGAGTCTGTTACTTCCCATCCAGGCCCGCACGGCCCTGAGTCCCTTTTAGGGCGATATATAAATCGAATAAACTAAACTAAACTAAACTTTGATTAGAGAAAAAACATTTACATTTATTGATGACTGGAAGGGTCTTATGGACTTTGTGGGTAAAAATGGGGGGAAAAGTGATTTATGGTTTTGATGATTAGACGGGTTAGATAATAGAAAGAAGAGTTAAGGAAAAAGAAAGAAGAGTAGTACAATATAACTTTAAAGAGAGATTAAAATATATTTTTAGTTCATAACTGTTGTGAAGAATAGCCACCCAGAGTTTCTATATCATTGAGATAGACAGTGTAAACATTTAATAAATAAAATAAATATCAGAAGGAATTTCTTCCTACCTTTTTTCTTTCCTTTCTTTTTTACTTCATTTTTTACTTTTCTTGCACTTTTTGCATTTATTTTTTCTTCCTTCATTTTATTAATTTTAGTTTATATTTTCTGTGCCTGTTTAAATTTTGTATTAAAAGTTATAAACAAGAATATGATTGATTGACTAATTAACTCTGAGCAGCTTACATATTATTAAATATGTTTGACACATACTGGCATCAAATATTATGAACAAATACCTAAGGACAGAGTTTATGTTGTTACCATATTTCATTTTTCCAATATTATGGCTAACTGGAGATAATAATAATAGTAATAATAATAATAATTATTATTATTATTATTATTATTATTATTATTATTATTATTATTATTATTATTATTATTAATTTGATTTGTATACCGCCCTCTCTCTCGTAGGGACTCAGGGCGGTGCACAGGAATAATAAAGGATAAAATACATATAAATACAGTCAATAGATAAATTTAAAATTAAATTAAATAAATTTAACCTGTGTTAAAATAATAAGAAACCCTATTAAAATGATAGTAAAAACACATTATGCCAGGCTGGCCGCATGAAAAAAGTAAGTCTTTAATGTTCGCCGGAAGAAGCGAAGGTCCGTGATGGTACGATGGTCAGGGGGCAAGTCGTTCCAGAGGGATGGGCCCGCCACAGAGAAGGCCCTTCCCCTGGGAGCCGCCAGCCGGCATTGTCCAGTGGATGGCACCCTAAGGAGGCCATCCCCCTGGGAGCGGACAGGTCGGATGGAGGTATGTGGCAGGAGGTGGTTCTGCAAATAACCAAGACCCCATGCCATGGAGCACTTTGAAGATGGTCACCAAAACCTTGAAGCGCACCCGGAAGGCCACAGGCAGCCAGTGCAGCTCGCGCAGGAGAGGTGTTATGTGGGAGTGTCTTGGTGCTCCCAAGATCCCCCACGCGGCCGCATTCTACACTAACTGGAGTCTCCGGGCGAACCTCAAGGGAAGCCCCATGTAGAGAGCATTGCAGTAGTCTAGGCGGGAAATGACAAGAGCTTGCGTGACTGTGCGCAGGGCGTCACGATCTAGAAAGGGGCGCAACTGGCGTATCAGGTAAACCTGATAAAAAGCCCCCCTGGCTACGGCCGTCACATGGTCATCCAAGGACAGCCGAGAGTCCAGGAGGACGCCCAAGTTGCGAACCCTTTCTGCGGGGGCTAATGACTCGCCCCCAATAGCCAGGGATGGAACTAACTGGCTATGTCGTGGCCACTCGGTCTTGGATGGGTTGAGTCGTAGCCTGTTCCTCCCCATCCAGACTCGCACGGCCTCCATACACCGGGACATCATTTCAACGGCATCGTTGGGGTGGTTAGGGGTTAGGGGTAGAGATGTACAACTGGGTGTCATCCGCGTACAGATGGAATTCTATCCCCAAACCACGGATGATGTCATCCAGCGGCTTCATGTAGATGTTAAACAGGAGAGGCGAGAGGACCGACCCCTGCGGCACCCCACAAGTGAGGGGCCTCCAAGTTGACCTCTGCCCCCCTGTCAACACAAATTGCGACCGGTCGGAGAGGTAGGAGGAGAACCACCGGAGTATGGTTCCCCCCAACCCTAACCCCTCCAGCCGGTGCAATAGGATACCATGGTCGATGGTATCGAAAGCCGCTGAGAGATCCAACAGGACCAGGATATAGGAGCAACCCCTATCCCGAGCCCTCCAGAGATCAACTACCAACGCGACCAATGCCGTCTCCATGCTGTGTCCGGGGCGGAAACTAGACTGGCGCGAGTCTAGATAGGCAGTTTCCTCCAGGTACTGGGGGAATTGTGCCACCACACTCTCAACAACCTTCGCCAAAAAGGGAAGGTTGGAGACTGGACGACAGTTGGATAATAAAGCTGGGTCCAGGGAGGGCTTCTTGAGGAGGGGCCTCACCACTGCCTCTTTCAAGACGGCCGGCAAGAACCCCTCGCTCAAAGAAGCATTTACAACCCCTGGAGCCAGCCTCATGCAACCTCCCGGGAGGCCAGTACAAGCCAGGAGGGACATGGGTCCAATAAACATGTGGTGGCCTTCAATTGCCCCAGTATCCTGTCCATGCCATCGGGGGTCACGGGGTCAAACTCATTCCAAACAGTGGTCTCAAGGCCAATCTCTGTCACCCAGTCCAGACTAGTCCAATTGGAGGCCAGCTCGCTCCGGATCTGAACGATTTTATCCTGAAGATAAGATCCAAATTCCTCTGCACGACCCTGCAAGGAAGCCTCGCGCGGCCTCTGGTGAAGGAGGGCGCGGGTCACCCTCAACAGGGCGGCAGGGTGGTTATCTGCGGATGCGATGAGGGTGGCGAGATGGTCTCACTTCGCCGCTTTTATCGCCACTAGGTCCGTAAATGCGACCTTACCCGTGTTCGGTCAGATTCGGCCCGGGTGGACCTCCAGATGCTCTCTAGGTGTCTCTTCTGGCGTTTCATCCTCCTCAGCTCCTCGGAGAACCAAGGAGCTAAGGTAGATCAACGCCGAGTGAGAGGCCGCAAAGGCACGACCCGATCCAGGGCCCCCGCAGCCGCACTATTCCAAGTGGCCACTAGGTCCTCAGTCGGGTCGCGGGTCAGGGATTCAGGTATTGGCCCAAGCTCCGTCTGGAACCTTTTGGGATCCATCAGGCGCCTGGGGCAGAACCATATTGGCACTTCTAGCTCCGCCTCCCCGCGGTGGGGTGCAGCGGTTGGAAAGTCAAGCCGGAGAAGAGAGTGATCTGACCATGACAGGGGTTCGATGACTAATACTAGAGACTATATATTAAGGCTCCAGAGATAAATACTTTACATACCTTTCTGTTTCCTGAGCAGTGCTTGTGTGGAAGGGAGTTTATTGAGCAATAAGGGCAGTGATTTTTTTTCTATTTCTCAGTTCTTTTTGTGTCCAGAGAGAGCCAGGGGGTGGCCATTTTACCCAATCCTTTGGTAAGGAGAGGCTGTGGAAATATATGTAGGGCCTCTATGGGGACCATTATGTAGTCATCTGTTGGGTAAACTCACTCACATTCATTTTCGAGTTGGAATCAGCTGTACCGTTGAAGTTTGAAGTTGCTTGAAGCTTATGTGTCCCAGTTATCTGGGAAGAATTCAAACATGAATTCAGCCATGAAGAAATGGACAGGATCCTGGTTGCTTTGAATACATTCTCCTTCGTTGTAGATCCCTGTCCCGCCTGACTGACTACATTCCCTCATGAGTGATTGATAGTCGGGTCCAGATGGTTGTGAATGTTTCAGTGTGGGAGAAGATGTAATTGTCACTCCTCACTGGACTCTCTCCAGTGGAACCCCTCATGGGCTCTATGATCTGTTATTGCTGACTGGAATTTTTGACATTATGTGTTTTCTTTGTTTTTATTGTATAATTTTTGTTTTGTTTTATGCTGTTAGCTATTCAGAGTTGATACGGAATCAGGTAGCATAAACAATTTCATTGTCAGTTCTGAGCCTGGTTGTTGTATCTGTTATCATTAATTTGGTCATCTTAATATTTAGTTCCATTTTTTCCTTGTGTTTCTTGGATTTAATTCCTCATACATCCCTGCGGCCGATTCGCTCCCACAGAGAGGGACTTCTCCGGGTGCCATCCACTAGGCCATCCACTAGGCAGTGCCAGCAGGCGACGCCCAGGGGAAGGGCCTTCTCTGTGATGGGGCCGACCCTCTGGAACGACCTACCCCCCGAACTGAGAACTACTACGGACCTCCGCTCCTTCCGCCAAAAGCTAAAAACTCACTTTTTTCATCTGGCCGGCCTGGCCTAATCTATCCTTCCTAGGTTTGTAATATAAATGTAAATTGTTTTAATAGGGATTGCTGGGATTAGTATAAAGGGTTTTAAGGTTTTAAGATTTTAAACTTAGCGCAGGTAAATTATTTAATTCTATTTTAAATATTGTATTGTTGTATTTATATATGTTTTTAAAGTCCTGTGCACTGCCCCGAGTCCCTTCGGGGAGAGGGTGCGGTCTACAAATAAAATAAAATAAAATAAATAAAATAAAATAAATAAATAAATAATTACAATTGCCTTTTCAGCTATGCAAGTAATGCCATCAGCATAGTGCAGGTGATTGATGTTTCTTTCTCCAGTTTTAAAACCATGCTCATCTTCCATTCCATTTTCCCTCAATATATATTCATTACTTGACTCCTAACCATATGGTGAGACATAATTTTATGTGGGCTTACAAAATATGATTTACGTAAATTATGGGTCAGTGTTATTCAGGGGTCAGTCCTAATTTTACTTGAGAATTGGTGAATACCTTTCACTCAACCGTAGTGATTTATTTGTCTTTGGCTCTAACTTAACACACAAACCCATCTACTGTGACTTAGCGTTATTCTGTATTTTAGACTAAGCATTCCTTCCATCTGATACAGGAAGTGCATTTCCCTGCTCCCTCCTCAGTTTGGCCGCCTATGACTTGTAGGGGTGGGACAACTGAGATCTGAGGATATCCAATGATAAGAGGGGAACAAGACTCCTGCTTTGGATAGTTGCCATACCGCTTCTATTATGTCTAGGTGCTGGGCCAAAAGGTCTTTTATTGGAACATGATTTCACCCCGCCTGTCTAGGACACATGTTGTGACTATATGGGACAATACATTTAGCGCTGTTGTCATTACTGTGCTTCTTTCATTCCTTGAATGAGATCATCAGCTGGATGAAGACAGGCTGGCTGGAGCTCAGACAATGGGGGTGGGAGGGAACCTGGGAGAGAGGAGAGGGAGAATAATGACTATTTTTATGGCCAGTATCATTTTCACTAGACAGCCTCTATCCACTACTCAGCTCCAGCGATTCTACATTCTCAAGATCCTTCTGGATTTGTCTTTGATTCTGCTACCTAATCAGCAACAGCTGCTAAAAGCATTTTCTGATTTTTGTGGCCAAACTGCAGCCTATCCTGGCAAGATGCAGCAGTAGTCACATCGAGGTCTGTCTTTATGATTTCCAGGACTGTTTAGCAGAAATGTTCCTTCCCTGGAAAGAAAACCATTGAAAGTGAAGAAGCATCACTGGCTGCAGCTAATTAGTCCCTTCCTTCACAAGCTTTGATTGGGACTGGCTGTGTGGTGCTATTCTATAGGATAACAATTAGAAAATAAACATGTGGAGTTGAGCACCCTTCAGTTCTCTGAAAAAACAAAAAAGTAAAAAGAGACTTGCTCGAAGCTTCCTACTTCCGTATCACATTTTCAACAATGCCTAGTCAATTCCTTTTAAGAAGCTCAGTCAGGATGCAACACATATTACCTTTGCCTAGTAGTTACTCTCTAGCACATAGGGTTTACACATATAATGATGTTGAACTAAAAATTCCAATCAGAATACTATTTCACATTCACTCTTTGAACAAAGCAACCCTCACAAGAGGATGATCTCAATTGGTTTGGGCGAACTCTAAGTTATTCACCTTCAATGGCGAGTCAAAAATGAATACGCACTGAATGAAAAGAATGGAAATCTGTCAGGTCCATACCAAGAATGACATAGAACAAAATTTCAATTCTTTATTTGCTCACACCACACAGACAGAATTTTGCTAGAGTAAACTTAACTACTCTCACCATAATGGATTTCACCCTGGGAAATTCTAGGGAGTGGCTCTCTTGTATCTCTTCCTCTGTCTCCTATCCAGCTGCCTCTTGTCTCTTCTTTTTTCCTTGGAATGTCCTCCCTCTTTTCTGCTTCACTATAGACCATCACCCCTCTCCCCTCATAGACGTCATCAATCACATATGGAAAAGTAAGTGACCAGTTGGAGAGAGGTGATTTGGTCAGCGAAGAGAGGATGGATAAAATCAGTATATAAAGAGTGGTTCTGTCAGGCAGATAAGAAAACGAAGAAAGCTTTGGTTAGATGGAGTTGATGGAATTTTCAGCAGGGGTATTTGCAGGTGTAATAATACTGTATGTAAGAATGACCTTGGGAGACAGGGAAAGCCATATCCAGGGGAACAGTTAAACAAGAGGCAGCTTAGGCTACAAAAAGATTGTAGGTGTGGCAAATATTTTTAGTTTCTTGCGTTGTAAAGATGAAGACTTTCAGACTTGTAAGATTAATGTCAGCCTAGGGAGATAGTCCAGATAGGAAGCACTAATTCTACTTTATAGTAAAATTACATTAATTGAATCGTGCCAGATTGAAAGTACATTTATCTCCCTTTCATTTACAGCTAAAGAAACTAGAGAGGATCCTTCTGTTTACCATGCTCACATTCCTTTTGTGACCTTAGCTGGCTGTTACATGTTTTCCCTGTCTCCCAAGGTCATTCCTACATACCATTTCAGCAGGGAATTTTTAAAAGTCAAGATAGCAGCTATAAATGTGATGAAATTCCTAGGAGGAAGAGAATGCATTCCAGAGAAGCAAAGGACAACTCGGTTTAGATTGTCTGTGTGAGAAAGAGGATGAAGTTAGCTCCTCCTTAATAGCTCCCAGTTTGTATACTTTACATAGCTAATTGTCTGCTATATAGTTTGATAAGATTCTGTCTGCAGGTAAAGAACAGTAAACAAAACTACTCAGAAGTAACTCAATGTGTTGTTCTTGGTTCTCGGGCCTGACAATGGGTAAGGAACAATAATGAAATCAGCTTGAAAGAATCATAATATGCCTTATGGTGCAGGGCTTAAAGTGCTGTATTGTAGACAAACGTGACGCACAGGCTGGAATTCGATACTTACAGGGCTCAAGGTTGGTCAAGTGAGGACCCAAATTGTTGGGGGAACTAAGCACTAAGTAGCAATATATAAGTCGAAATGCTATTGCTATTGCTATTCTTGGTTTATGGAACCTGATGGCAAATATCATTCACAGCAAGGGAGAGATAGGAAGTGTAAAGAACAAAGGAATGTATGAAGTGATGAATGGTCACGATCAAAATATGTCTGGTTTACAAGGTGCGCAAAGGTATCATAAATGGTTTAATCTCAACTAGATTTAGCTATTAGTTGCCTCAAACTGCGAAATGGGCAGCCTATACATTTAAAAAATAAAATAAAAATGTTTTCTTTTTCTTATCTCATGCTATAATTAGTTTGGCTCCCTATTTCATGGCTTTTTTATAATTTGCATAGCTTCACTTACCACCAAGAAAATGACAGAATTAGTATATGGCATATGTATGTAAAGGGAGAGAGAAAGAATGGTTCAGTTTCAAGCCAGAGAAGAATTTGGAGACCAAAAAGGTCTTTCCTCTTTGGTCTCCATTACATTAGAAGACCAATTTGTACAATTTGTCCCAAATTTTGTCAGCTCTCACAGCTCACTCATATTGCCAGCATTTCATCTTTTAACAAATTTTCCTCCTATCAAAAGGGCAAGAGCAATGATCTCACACTTTCAGAAAATAATTTTGATTTATTTGTCCTGTTACCCATCCCATAGCAAGCACCTTGTTTTCTTCCTGCTTAAAGGTTTGGAATCAGACTTTCTATTATCCCCAAAGTCACTTTATTTAATTCAATTTATATACCGCGCTTTCTCCGTCGGAACGGACCCAGGGCGGTGATGTAGATGCCGTAGTTTTCAGGTTCCTGTCATCACAGTCTAATTATTACTGCTTTTACCATGTTTTTCTCAAGCTCTGAGAATTCAAGGGCAATTGTGCTAGCAGTTTTTTCAATAAAACAGATGCCCTTGGGAAATGCAAGCTTGGCTCATATTGTTTTGTTCCAATTGAGACAAAGGCAAGGGCACATTCTCAATTCTATACAGTATAAATAAGACTGAAGTGGTGTCCTTCTTCATGGCTAGCAATGACACATTATTGCACCTGAACCCAGCAGGCTAGCTGTGACACACACTGATACTTCTGACTACATCTCTCTGCTACTCCTTGCCAACTAGCATTTGCCAAATGATGTGAACACTTTACACTCTGTGTAGGGGAAGAGCCAGTGCACAAGCAGAACCTGAATCACCCTTGCTCCCCAGGATTTGTCAGTCAAAGATTTGTTCCGGCGTGTCCTAAAAAGCTGGATTTTCCAGCAAGCCAGCCTGGCCTGAATAAAATGAATTATTAATTTTAATTGTTAATTGTTAATTTATTTTAAATTTAACTGTAAATTGTTAATTTATTGTTATTGGATTATCTATTTAATCTTTTTTTTAACTTTTGTATTATGTATTTTTATGTTCTTAATCTTAATCTTTATTGTATTTCTATACCGCCCTCTCTCCCAGACGGGACTCAGGGCGGTGCACAGGAACAATAAAAATATAAAAATATATAGACAATCAAGTAGTTAAAACTGAATTAAATAAAATTTGGACCCGTGCTAAAAACATAAATAAAACCCAACTAAAATCAGCCATAAAACAGCTATGCCAGGCCGGCCGCATGAAAGAAGTATGTTTTTAGTGCCCGACGAAAGAGGCAAAGGTCCGTGATTGTACGGATGTCGGAGGGCAGGTCGTTCCAGAGGGCGGGGCCTGCCACAGAGAAGGCTCTTCCCCTGGGAGTCGTCAACCGGCATTGTCCAGCTGATGGCACCCTAAGGAGGCCCTCCCTGTGGGAGCGGACTGGTCGAATGGAGGTATGTGGTAGAAGGCGGTCCTGCAAGTAAGCCGGTCCCACGCCATGGAGCGCTTTGAAGATGGTCACTGTTCTCCGCCGCCCTGAGTCCTTTGGGAGAAGGGTGGCATATAAGTCCAATAAACAGTAAACAGAAACCTCTGAATCTAGATTTAGCATACAGCCATCATAGTTATTACTCACTAAGTTATCTTCCCCTTTACATAACTTCTACTCATCTTGTTCTCTAAGGGATTTTCCCATGAGGACTATGTGCTAGTATGAAACCATCTCCAGATGTCTGTGGTCCAAAGATGTTGCTTTAGTTTAAAGTGAGCCATTTTCAAAATGCAGTGGGGTATATGGACTGTCTATTTTCTGATTTTCAGGAACTCCTGCTTCCTCCCAGGCTTCAATCCTCCTATTAAGTCTTTGAAAGATAAGGGTAGCTTGTAAATCCTCCCTTATAGGCACCACTCAGATTTTTTTTGACCCTTGACCAGAAAAATGTACTACAGTGTTCAATGTATTATAGAGGGATGGAGGTGTGCATCATTATAATTGTACATTCCTTTTGTGTGCAATTGAGGTAAGGTGTCAGGTCTGCTTCTAATGATAACCAAGAAAGAAACCCCTCAATTCCATTTTGGATGGAATTAAAAGTACTTTTACTGATTATGAAATGAATAGCATAGATGCTAAGCAAGGTCTGAAGCGTTTAGGCGCGAAAGCATACATATCAATATATGTCCAACCCCCTTTTCCCAATAATCCCCACTCCATTGTCCAATACACAAGCCCCTCAGGTGTCATGTGGGTCACATCTTCAAGGAGCATCATCAAGATGGTATGCAAGACCGTTGACCTTGACCACCGCATGGCCCCAGCCACTGGTATGCGAAGTAGATGGCGATAATGTACTCCTTTCTGTAATTCACTCTCCTGCACCATATAATCCCATACCCTAATAGCAAAGCCCCTCCCTCCCCGTTTCATATGGCAGCCGAAGCAAACAGCAAAGCGGAGGCTGACATCAGGTGATTTTGTCACTTCAGTACTTGAGATAGCATATCCATTAAACAATGTGTTTTACTAATTGTCTATGTGTTTTGATGTCAGCAGAAATCAAGGTGATAACAGATTTTTCAGGGATTGTAGTCTAAAAACAGAAGTGGAATGGAATGACCCAATGTAAAGACAGCATTTTAGGAAAAATAATGGTTCTTAAGAATCAATGAAAAATGAAAAATCCAGGAAAGCATCTCACTCTACATGCTTTCCTATATACATGTAGTCTTCCACCTGTGACCAGAATGGAGCCCAAAATTTCTGTTGTTAAGTGAGGCATTTGTTAAGTGAGTTTTGCCCCATTTTACAAACTTTCTTGCCACAGTTGTTACATGAATCCCTGCAGTTGATAAGTTAGTAACCTGGTTGTTACTAACAACTGGCTTCCCCATTGACTTTGCTTGTCAGAGGGTTGCAAAAGGGCATCGCATGACCTTGGGACATTGCAACAGTCATAAATATAAACTAGTTGCCAAGCATCTAAATTTTGAACACATGATCATGGGGAAGCTGGAAAAGTTACAACTATGAAAAATGGACATAGGTCATTTTTTTCAGTGTCATTGTAACTTTGGTCACTAAATGAACTTAATGTTGCAAGTTGAGGACTACCTGTATCTAACTCTGGTGGAGAAACCAGAGAAAGTCCTCTTCGCTGTCTACTCTCTCTTTCTTTATCTAAGAAGACAAGTCTTAATTTCTTCAGGTGAAAAGAAGAACTTTCAAGATTTCTTTTTAACTTGGACCTGTGGAAGACCCAAACACAGTTTGACCCAAAAGAATGGTACCATGAGTTTTAAAGTTGCTACTTGATTTGGTTTTATCCTTATCTATAGGCAGTTTTAGCCAGCTTCTATTTCCATTTTAGGAAGGATTTAGTTTGAGATTAAGATAACAAAAATAGCAGTAGTAGAATGGATTACATTTAAATCAGAGATAGAGTGGCTGGAGTAGGAATTGTACTGGAGTTGCTGGGAAGATTGCAGGGGGAAGATTAAGATTAATGTGTGGGAAATAGATCACAGGAGCCCCACCAACCTCTCTCTAGTATTAAGGGTTACATTAAATAGAGTTTGGTACTTAGGAATCTTGTATTAGGTTTAAAACTAAGATGAGGTATCTGTTGAGTCCCCAAGCCTATGTCCCAGACAGCTCGTCTGGTAACCTATGAGTCACCGCATTCCGGAGCTGAGCCAGCAGCTGCAGTGATTAACAGAGACAAGCTGTCTGGAATCTGTCTGGAAAGGAATCACAATGTTGCAATTGCATTGCTAGGAGTTTCCTGCCTGGTAACTCTATATAAGAGGTTGCCAGAGAAGAAACCTTGCCAGTTGAATCTTGTGTGTGTTGTAAATAGTGTGAATAAACGTTCCTGTTGTTTTGACCATGCCTGAGTCGGAATCCTTTGTCTGATCTAACACTGGCGACGAAGATGGGATTCAGGCCGTGGCCTTAGAACGCAACGGGTAACGAATACTTCAACAACAGAGCGCAGCGCGACGCACAGCCTCACCATGGCTACGGCGACAATGCCTCCGTTTGCACCGTTCGACCCGATGAAGGAACAATGGGCTTCCTTCTTAGCCCGGTTCGAGTGCTTCTTGATAGCCAGCGACTACGGCGAACTCGCGCCTGCCAGGAAGCTGAGCCTATTCCTCCAGTGCGGCGGCCCTGAATTGTTTGCTACCGCCCGAACCATAGCAGCACCCGCAGCGGTGCACGAAGTGCCGTGGGACGATCTCCTGGGCCACCCAAGGGATCCGCCACGCGCCGGTCGCCCCTTATCACCCGGCGTCTAATGGACGCGCGGAACGAGCCGTGCGCTCAGCCAAGGAAGCCTTGGCCCGTTTGGATAAAGGGGACTGGCAGGCAAGGGTGGCCGCGTACCTTTTGGGACAGCATGTCACACCTTGCCCAGCCACAGGGAAAAGCCCCGCGGAGCTCTTGATGGGCCGACGCTTGCGGACCACTCTGGACAGACTGCACCCCGATTACGACGGGTTGCAGAGGGGCAACCTGCAGATTCCCACTCCTCGTTTATTTGAAATTGGGGACCTGGTTTGGGCAAGGAACTTTTCAGGGGAGCCGCGATGGATTGCCGCAACCATTTTGGACGTAACCGGACCCTGTTCTTACAGAGTCGGCCTTCAGGATGGATCCGAGTGGCGGCGCCACCTGGATCAACTGAGGCGCCGCCTGCCCGAAACAGCAGTCACCACGCCAGGCCGTTCCTGCCCGTTGGCCCCCGTTGGGCCATTGTTCTCTGCTCAAGCCGAGCAGTTGTTTGGAACCCCGGAGTCCCTAGCCGGTCCAGACCTCATATCGGCGGGAACAGCACGGGGAGACCGCCAGGACCTCACAGCCCAATCTGACTCTCAGCTGGGGGCCTCGCCCATCGGGGAACCACCCTACCAGAATAATACTCGCCAGCAAATGCCAACTACCTCAAGCCCGGTCGCCACGCCCCCTCACCCGGACTTGCTAGGGTCGCCATTGCCGCCTACGGCGACTCCACCTCCGAGGGCAGGCCACGATGACGTAGGCGAAGGCTCCGTGTCCCACAGGGAGGAGCCTCCTCAAGAACTAAGGCGGTCAGGGCGGACCCGACACCGCCCTGCCTATCTGAACGACTACGCGTGCGCATGTACTGTGTTGGACAGAGAACCTAGACACATGCGCACTGACTATGGGGGAAGGAGTGTTGAGTCCCCAAGCCTATGTCCCAGACAGCTCGTCTGGTAACCTATGAGTCACCGCATTCTGGAGCTGAGCCAGCAGCTGCAGTGATTAACAGAGACAAGCTGTCTGGAATCTGTCTGGAAAGGAGTCACAATGTTGCAATTGCATTGCTAGGAGTTTCCTGCCTGGTAACTCTATATAAGAGGTTGCCAGAGAAGAAACCTTGCCAGTTGAATCTTGTGTGTGTTGTAAATAGTGTGAATAAACGTTGTTTATTCTGTTGTTGTTGTCCTGTTGTTTTGACCATGCCTGAGTCGGAATCCTTTGTCTGATCTAACAGTATCTGTACACATCCCAATCTGAAAACGGTAATGAAAGAAAATGTTACAAGTGATATACTCAGAGCTTTGCTTTGGCTTTTCTCTGGCAGAAGAGTGATGGTTACATCACTGATTTAATTCAGTTTTAGCTAATGAGTAAATGTATTTTAGAATTTTATTTTTTTTTAATAGAAAAAGTTTTATTGAGTTTTACAAATTTTTTAACAAAAAAGGGTAGGGTAAGGTGAATTAAAAAGATATTTTGAGAACTTTCACGTCGGGAACGTTGGCCTTCCCGGGCTTCTTAACAAGACATTGGTAATACATTTTTCAATAATACAACAAGGTGAAAATAAATGCATACATATACATTCTGAATTCTATGCTGGCAGTCGTGTACAAACATCCAGACAAAAATTATACTGTATTAATAAAAATAAAAATAAAAATCATTTTTTAGATCTAAGTCTCTTGGCAAGTATTTTAGAATTTTAATGGGATGTTTTAGCACAAGTCTTTAGTTTAATTTATTTTAGACATTACTCTGTATTTATTGTTATTTATTGATTTTAACTCCCTGTGCACCGCCCTGGGTCCATTTCGATGGAGAAGGGTGGTTATATAAATCGAAATAAAATAAAATAAATAAATAAATAAATAAATCAGGCACAGCACCCGAAGTCTGAAGCTCATTGAGTTTTCTAGTATATCCACTGGCTATTTGTTACTATTTACATATTAGAAGTCTATGCATGCAAATCAGTTTTGTTTTCCTTTTCCCTCCTCTTCTCCTTTTCCTTTTGTGTGATGACTTTTTAAAAAATAAGATACAATTACTATTTGTAATTTTTGCTTAGGAAGACTGAAAAAATTAATACAAATGTTTTAAGCAAATGAAGAAGCAAATGAAACAAAGAAGCAAGCTAACAGATGGAGGAGCCATTTTCTTTTATGTCCTGCTTATAATATTTCATCCTGGAGGCATCTGGTTATGCTTAACAAATACATGAACTAGCTGAAGGTCTAGATGGATGCTTTGATCCAGCAGCACTCCTTATCTTCTTAGCTATGATCACATCTCCAAATTTAAAGAACCAAATGAAGGCCAGGGAATTCCAATACACATTAAAATAGTTTATGTTAGAGAAAAGGAATCTGGTCTATACCCATACTACATTCCGTATATCTTTGTTTCATTACAGGGCAATTCAAATGAAAGGAATAATGTGGCAAAAATTATGAAAACATTTCCTTCAACTGGAGATGGCACTGGAGTTTCTATTAGTAGTGAAAGGACAATCTATTCAAATTAAGTTCAGCATTATGGATATTCCCATATTGTTTTCTTTACAACCATGCAGAAGAGATTTGCCTTCCCTCTGACTTCCCATCGCAACCTCGAACCCTGGAATTTCCTGGTCATCTCCCATCCAAACTGAGTAGCTTTTTTATATCAGTCAGGTTAACTAGGAGCTCTCTGGATGAGCAATCTTACAAGAGCAGTTCTTCCCATGCAGTACAGCCCAGCTCCAGCCTGTTCTGCATGCAGCTCACTATTCTCTGTTGCAGTAAAACTATGGGGAGACTTTGTTCTCTTTGTCCTACATGTTTACATGAGTCAGAAGTAGAAATACTATTTTAGATAATGTGATTGAGACTGAACTCCAGCTTCTGAAGCTCTGGATGAAATGGATTCTTTGGATTCCTTCAGTTCAAATTCAAATTAAATGAAATTTAATGTGGGGAAAAGCAAGGTTTTACACTTAGGCATGGAAAACCACAGGTACAAATGCAGATTAGGCAAAGCATGGCTCAAAAACAGTAACTGTGAGAGGAACTTTGGAGTCCTAGTGGATGGTCACTTAAATATGAGACAGCAATGTGCATCAGAGGCACCAAAAAAGCTTAGAAGGCATAGAATCAAAATCACATGAAGTATTAGTACTGCTTTATAAAGCCTTAGTAAGGCCACACCTAGAATACTGCATCCAGTTTTGGTAATCACATTACTAATAAGATGTTGAGCCTTTGGGGGGAAAATGCAAAGAAGAGCAACTAAGGTGATTAAGGGCCTGGAGACTAAAACATATGAAGAACGGTTGCAGGAATTTGGTATGGCTAGTCTAGACAAAAGAAGGACTAGGGCAGACATGATAGCAATATTCCAGTATTTGAAGGGTTGCCACAAAGAGTGGGGTCAACTTATTTTTCAGAGCACCAGAGAGCAGGATAAGAAACAATGGATGAAAACTACTCAAGGAGAGAAGCAAACTGGAATAAATGAGTAACATCCTAATAGTGAGGACAATTAACTAGAGAAATCACTTACATTCAGAAGTTGTAGATGTTTCATCACTGGAGGTTTTTAAGAAGAGACTGGACAATCACTTGTTTGAAATGTTATAGGAAGTTGGACTAGAAGACCTCAAAGGTCCCTTCCAGCTCTATTTTGGAATCTTGGTTCAAGCCTGGCTTCTTGGTGGAAGCCACATTGCCTGCTCTTGTGAATAATGTGCAACAAGAAATGAGGGAAATGGTGTAGCCAATCATCTTAGATCTGTCAGCAGATCTGATAGCATCAATCAGATCTAATAGGACAGGAGATTGACTTACATCATCTCCACCTGCCTGATTCTAACAAGTTCAGTTGAATGTCATCTGTATAGGAGCTGTACTGGTTGCCAGCTTTTACAGCTTGCTTTCCTTATCTCCAGGTAGGAATTTCCTTGTGTCTAAACCGTCCAGCGTAGAGAGGATGCAGAGGAAATAAACCTGAGTGGTTTGCCTTATCTTAAGCATGGCACTCTTATCCTGTCACTTTGAAAAAGAGAATTTCTATTAAAAAGCATACAGTTGCTGCCAATTTAATTTTCCAGATAGCTAATAGGCTTCAAATGGAGAAAATTTCCCTCTGAAACCACTTCCACTATCTCTATTTGGAAAAGAGTCCTGTTTTTGAAGCTATTTAGTGCCCTACTCTCACTCTTCCTTCTGCCTCAAATAAAATTGGGTGGATGCTCTTCCAGGCAGCACTGGGTGAGGGTAACATGGCTCAGGAACCACTCAAACTCTGCTGGTCCTCTTATCTTCCAGGCATGGTGATTAAAACAACTTCTCAGCCACAGTAGGAGAATAGTAACTGCTTGGAGTCTATTTATAGGGACAATAACATTTATTGGCATAAAACTAGTATCTTTTGTACACTGGATTTATGTACAGTTTTTGTACATTTTTTCCTTTCTTCCTACTGGACAGCCACCTATCTGAAATGGAGTAGGGTCTCCGGCTTGAACAGAGGGTTGGATTAGAAAACTTCCAAGGTCCCTTCCAGCTCTATTCTGATTGGTTGATTGATTGATTGATTAACTTTCTGTCTTGTCAACAGCTTTGCTATGAATTCAAATATATTCTAAAAACACTTGTAAAGGACGTCAAATTGACAAAGAACACAGCACCCTAGCTTTGAGGAGAGTAAACCCCAACCAACATCCATAGCATTATAGCCATAAATATTAATCAATGAACATAGAATTTCATTAGCTGTTAAGAAATAGTGCCTGGTGTTTATCTGTAAACCCATCATTCCTTAGATAAAATCTGAAAAATGGAACATGTGAATGGATTAGGAAGGGCTGCAAAGGAAATCAATCCAAGGTGCCCAAAAGAGTTCAGTGGATTATTTTTTTCAGTTGGAGCAGGAAGGCGGTGAATTGGAGTCTAAATCTCTATCTAAGGCCAGAAAGCTTTAGAAAAGAATTTGTCAACTCCTTAGGTTTTCCAAGGTTCCAATTATTGCTTAAGCAAAGATGTTCATTAATTTTGCTTGCTGTTTCATTTTTCTTTTATACTCTGATTGGTTTCATGGCTAGTTGCAAGGTTTATCTGTTGCACGCTTAAAAAATTTTTTAACACCATGGGAATAAAGTTTCTTCCTATGGGAAAAGCAGAATGCCAAGAATTCTGTATATGGCATTGGTGCAATTTAACCAGATGCCCTTAAATAATTTTTTCTGACATCAATTTGTGTAAGGAAAAATCATTGCAAAGTTGGGATTTCACTAACACTTCCATGCAGAGCATTGCTCAGGGAGCAACGGAAATGCTGTCAATGGGTTGTTCCAGTGTATATGCCTGACTCTATATTGCTTTGTGTTAGTATTTCCCCCCCATGAGCTTCACAATTGTGACTTCTCCAAAGATCCTTCCTGCAAGGGACTGATTGAAACTCTGTAGGCAGATGCACTTGCCAGATTCCAATAAAGATGGCACCATGGGGAAAACCTAAGTCAATTATTGATGGGCAGCAATCCATTAATCAGACTATCTCAAAATTAATCCCATATTCCCTCATTGTATTAGCTTGCCTTCAATCCTTAGGTGTTACTGAGGAAATTCACAATTTGAGAAGAAATTCCCTCTGGCCTAATTATGCCCTTTTGAGAGTATTACATTAAGAGAGGAGATATATTGAAGGTGGCTTGCCGTTCGTTTCTGGAGAGGTAGGACAGGCACTTTGGTGTCAAAGTATGATTCATAATCATAAAACTCAGTGCCGTTCCTATCAGTCTTGACTGAATAAGGCTTGGTGAACTTTAGACTCTTTTGCAAAGTTAGAAATATGTAATGCGTTGGAGAAAGATGTCTAATTTTTGAGATTTTATCAGTGCTTTTCTTCTTTTTCTTCTTTTCTTTGAGGCCTCTTAGCAGCCTGGGAGTAAGAACTTAAAAAAAGTATGTGAACTCTATTTTAGGAAACTAACCAGAGGTGGGTTGCTCCCAGTTCAGCCTGGATTGGGCGAACTGGTAGTAGCAGTGGCAGGAGGCTCCACTCACGTGGACGCTTCTGCGCATGCACGGGTGTCACACTCACTCATAAGCATGCACAGGAGTGCACCTGAACCGGTAGTAAAAAAATTGGCAACCCACCACCGAAACAACTCAAGAGTCTTAATGATGAGTTTGCCTCTAATGGATCCCACTCTGGTATCAGTACTACTTCTTTTAAGTCCTATGATAGCCTTTGTCAATCATGTCCTCTGTATGGAAGCAACATAGCTACAGAACTTCACACATCAAGTACTTATCATAACTGAACTGCTCTTGGGAGGGAGAAAAAAACACTCTCCAAAAAGTAAAGTAACAAATGACTTGACATGGCATGCTTAGTCATTCCATAATATGGAATATGAATATAAGGGGATCTTTCAGATATGTTGGAACTACAGTTCCCATGATCGATGGCCATGCTATTTGGGGAACATGGAATTTATAGCAGGAGATGATATGCCCTTAATTGATTTCATTTTTGGTCTGATCATGTGGGTTCATATCTGAGAACTGGTTAAACAATGCATAGAGGAATTAATTTTAAAGAGAATACTAGGAAGCCAGAGGCAACTGCAAAGCTTACATGAAAGGCAAATTCATATATCTTGTGGCAAACAGAAAAAAAAAGGAAACAATAGATGAAAAGCACAACTGGGGGAAAAAATTTCAACAGTTAGAATAAACACATATAAAGGTAAAGGTTCCTCTCGCACATCTGTGCTAGTCATTCCCACCTCTAGGGGGCGATGTTCATCTCCGTTTCAAAGCTAAAGAGCCAGCATTGTCCAAAGATGTCTTCATGGTCCTGTGGTTGGCATGACTAAATGCTGAAGGCACATGGAACATTGTTACCTTTCCACCAAAGGTAGTTCCTATTTTTCTACTTGCATTTTTACATGCTTTCAAGGTTGGCAGAAGCTGGGACAAGTAACGGGAGCTCACTCCATTACGCAGCACTAGGGATTCAAACCATTGAACTGCCAACCTTTCTGATTGACAAGCTCAGCATCTTAGCCACTGAGCCACCTTAAATACATATAATTAATTCAAAATGACAAGCCTAGAAAGAATTGAATAAGGTTAAACCACAACTAGATTAATTGACATGAAGAACTCCAAAAGTAGATACTCTAAAATTTGTTGAACAAAATCCTTTTGAGAATGCAAATGAAGGAGGTAAATTTTGGGCGTATCAGTTTAGAAAAAAAAAGGATGGACAGCAAAAAAGAAAGGAAACAAGTTTCTGTACATAAAATTGGAAATCATAAAAACCTATAATGTTTTTCAAGAAATGTGTTAGGTCTAATATTGGAAAAACATGTTTGAAAAAATGTATTGATGGTTCAGCATTTATAAAACTTAATGAATTACACAGATAAATGCAAAGTAAATCATAACCATTAAACAGCTAAATAAACAGTTAAAAATAAAATAAAATTGGTAAGCCAATAGGCCCAAGAAGGCTGGCAGTACAATATTACCAGGGGTTAGAAGAAGAAGTGGTGGAATCATTGACAAAAACAATGGATAAAATAAAATAAATCAAACAGTACCACACACATGGGAAGAAGCATTATCTTGATTCAACAAGAAAGGGAATGATCCAGAAAAACTTCAGTGATTTAAATCACTTTCTTTATTGAAAGTTCCCTATAAAATTTTCCTGACAGTATTAGCTAACATTTAAGGAACTGTTTGCAGAAATAATTCATGTAGATCAAAGACGTTATATTCACAAGACCAGAATGGAGGATAACCACAGAATTATAATACTATAAACATGTTGGAATATATTAATAAGGAAAAAAAGCAGTGCTAATCTTGTTAAATCTGATTGCTTTTGACAACATGGCGAGACCATTTTCACTAGCAGTATGAAATAAAATGAATCCTGGGAGTTAATATAAAATCCGGGTAGAAAAACATGTATCACCAGCAAATGTCACCGCTAACTGCAAATGTGTCTGTAAACAAAATACTGGACAAGGAAGTCCAGTCTCTCTTTTGCTATTCATGATTGCTTTAGAAATATTAGCAGGCAAGATTAGAAACAAATATCAGGTATTAAAATTCAAGGTGAGGAATGTAAATAGAAATATGCTGAAGATGTAACACTATTATGCAACTACAAACCACAGATGATTAAAAACAATTAAAGTTTTCTGGAAAGAAAAATTAACATAAAAAAACTTAGCATGTACAGAAAGTTTGGTTGCCAAATTACAAAAGATTCTATAAAGAAATTAATTCTGCATATGCTAGGATAAATGATGTACCAAGAGAAGTTCATATTAAATTTTTAAGAAGGTCTACAAGGGATGAGATACTGAGGGCCCAACGGGGTGGGCCCTTAAAATACCAAGACAAAGAGATTGCCATATTGAAGCAGATTCCCAAAAAAATTCGAGAGATTAGGAGGAAGTATTCCTTCTTAGCCAAAAAATTATATTAAAAAGGAATCTGGTTTAAATGGCTGATGCCTGAGGGATTGCTGGTATACTGGGAAGGGGGTAGAGTTAGAATTAAAACAATAGGAGAGGTGGAGGCTTTTTTTAGAAAGCATTCCCCACTCCTAGAAGAAAAAGATGGAGCAGGAGGGACCCCGGCTTCGCCCATTGAAGAGAAGGAGGAAGAAGAAACTATTGCTAAGAGACTCAGATCTCAAAAATAAGTATGTTTTGAAATTCACTGTAACCAAGATGGATGTTAAAAAAAAAAAGAATGATTGAATGTACGAAATGTAATATGATATATCTATTTCTCACCACTATATATTTTTTAAAAATGTATTTGTATGAAGCCCCGGAGGCGATCACCAACCCTGACATGGAAGTCCTAAAATGTTATCATTGAACCTTACCACTTCCCCTTTTCCTATAAAAATTGTAAAAATTAATAAAAATTGTTTGGGAAAAAAAAGGATTCTATAAAGAGTATAAAGAAGAGGAACAAAGATGATTAGGGGACTGGAGGCTAAAACATATAAAGAACTGTTGATAGAATTGGGTATGTCTAGTTTAATGAAAAGAAGCACTAGGAGTGACATGATAGCAGTGTTCCAATACCTACAAAGGTATTTGAGTTGCCACAAAGAAGAGGGAGTTATCCTAGTTTCCAAAGCACCTGAAGGCAGGACAAGAAATAATGGATGAAAAGAAGCAACCTAGAAGAAGCAACCTAGGAGAAATTTCCTGACAGTTAGAACAATTAATCAGTGGAACAACTTGCCTACAGGCATTGTGGGTGCTCCAACACTGGAAGTTTTAAAAAAGATATTGGACAACCACTTGTCTGAAATATTATAAGGTTTGCTGCCTGAGCAGGGGGTTGGACTAGAAGACCTCCAAGTTCCTTTCCATCTCTGTTATTCTGTTATATAGCAGAAAAAAACCAAATGTTTGTTGAAAAAGAAAATACTTGATGTCTTCACTGCTCACATTGAGAAGTCTTTTACTGTAACTTTCTCTCAAGGACATCCTGGAGCAGGCTTAGCCCCACAGACAAATACAGGAAGGTTTTTCCTTGTTAAATATAGCACCAATCTAAATGTTTGACCTTTCTCCAAGCATTTCGGGGCAAATCACTGCATATTTGTCAACCTTAGAAATGTCTCTTATGCATCAATGGAAGACCATAGTACATCAGGAGGACAATGGGGAAAAAAACCCAGAATATATGGCCTTTCCCCCCCCCCCGCCTCAGAATAAGGGTGCACAACAAAAATATTTCCAAAATTGTGTACTTGCTTTGCTTGCCACAGCTTTTCATTTGTGTTTTTCTATTGTGCTTCCTAAAGAGCAAGACTCATTTTGCTCTTTAGTAAATACTGCATTATCTGTATTACTTAAGAAAAACACTCACGTTACAGACCAACATTAATGAAGTCCCTGAGCAGTCAGCAGAGTAGCCCAGCCATGATTGAAATGCAAAACCCAGCCTTGTTATTTTTATGAAACTGAGAATAATATAAGTATCCAATTGATAAAATGTTATTAAAGCTGACAGCCCTTAAGTGATCTAAGTGGTAAATATTGAAATTAAGTTTCTGCAGTGAGAAGCCTACGGCAGCAATAAGGATTAAACAATGATTTAATGTTGTTCTACGAGGGGTAAAGATTGTGATTTCGATGGAGAGCAAAAGCTCACTCTGTTTAAATAATTAAACTGTGATTTAAGAAATTGATTGGAGAGAGTTGTCGTGGTTTGTTAAAAGTCCGAATGAGTGAAATGAAAGAAATCTATGCTAGAGCAGCTAAAAGCCAAAGGAAGGAACGATTCAAGGTTCCTGATATAATCCTCAGAGGGGATGGCTAACTGCAACAAGCATATTTTATCATCTCTTTTCTAATGTAAACAGACTTTTGTTGCTAGAGGGTGGATCATAGCTAATGAGCAGAGGGGATTCCACAGGGTGCAGATTTTATTAACAAGGTTTATAAGAAACGGAGAGAAATTAAAAATGCAACATCTTTGAGATAATGTGATAATCAGGGTCCCACAGGGGAAGAGCTTTACCTATGCACAGCAGAGGGTTGCAAAGCTTAATCACATGTGAGCATAGAAATCTGCAAATTATTTCCTTAGCTACATTTGACAATTATACAGATGGAAGGAGGAGGGGAAGGAAAGGAAGGGTCAAAAGCTAAATTAGGGATATTATTTTTCTAGAAGAATGCTCACACCTCTTAATAATTTTTGCACCTTTAAAAAAAATTAATGACTGGGAAGATTCCACTAAGTTTTCTTAGAACAGATTTTCTGGAATGGAGGATTGATTAAATTCTAGGTTCGTGTTTAGTCGTATATCTATTAAGAGTCATTCAGGCAAGCAGCCAAGAGAGTTAGTGGCAAGCAGCCAGTCTTGTATTAGTCGGAGAAAGGGGGGTCAGAACAGGGCCCTATCCAGCAAAAGGCAATTCAGGGGTGGCAAAAGTAAGATTTTACCCTTAGGCAAGAAAAATCAAATAAAAAGGTATAGGATGATCTCTGGCTCAACAGCAGTGACTGTGGGAGGAATCCTGGAGTTCTAGTGGACAATCAATTAAAAATGAGCCAGCTGTGTGCCAATGTCAAAAAAGCCAATGAAGTCCTAGGCTGCATCAACAGAGAGATAATATCAAAAATATGTGAAGTGTTAGTAGTGCTTTATACTTCATATATTAGAAGGATGCAGTGGCTCAGTGGCTAAGACGCTGAGCTTGTCAATCAGAAAGGTCGGCAGTTCAGCGGTTCGAATCCCAGTGCCACATAACGGGGTGAGCTCCCGTTACTTGTCTCAGCTTCTGCCAATCTAGCAGTTTGAAAGCACATAAAAAATGCAAGTAGAAAAATAGGGACCACCTTTGGTGGGAAGGTAATAGTGTTCCGTGCACCTTCGCCGTTTAGTCATGCCGGCGGTCACATGACCATGGAGATGTCTTTGAACAGTGCTGGCTCTTCAATTTTGAAACAGAGATAAGCACACATGTGCAAGGAGAACCTTTACTTTTTCCTATACTTCATTGGTAAAACCACACTTGGAATAATGTATTTAGTTTTTCCACCATGATACAATGATTTTGAGTCTCTAGAAAGAGTATAAAGAAGAGCAACAAAGATGATTAGGAGACAGAAGGCTAAACTGTATTATGAATAGTTGTGAAAATTGGGTATGTCTGTCCTCACAAAGAGGACTAGGAGTGACATAATATCAGTTTTCCAAAATCTAAGGGGCTGCCACAAAGAAGGGTTGGGGGGAGTCAATCTATTTTCCAAAGCACCTGAAAGCAGGATGGTAAGATTTGCTGGGCAGCCTGATGGGAAAAGATAGGCCAATAATTTATTAGACTCTGAGTTGGAGGAGATTGTGTGAGGATGTGGGATTTATGAGCTCCTGGTCTACCCAGAAATAAGTTCCTTTCTGTGAATGACTGGTTTATGAGAATGAGAAATTACATTGTCATGTAGCACAAAATGCTTGTAATGGAGAAGAACTATTGTTTCTTATATTATGCTGTACCAACCCCACTTCCCTAAAAGTCATCTGTTTATTATTGCAATGAAGCATTTCAGGTACGTCTAAATGCACCATCTTTCAAATTAACTCTGATAGCAGCTTTCAAGCTGCCTTTTATCTCTTGCTGCATCAGTTTGAACACACTTATTGCATTTGCAGAATTTATGTGTTTTATAAAGCAAACAGAATGCCTCATGTAGTGATTGATGGAAAATCAGTTGCTCAGTTGCCAGAAAATGATTGATTTTCCAACACAGCTGCTCCAGCTGTGCTACAGATGCGCTTTTCTACAAATATTACAGAGTTGGTATGGCAAACCATTTGATTTGGCCCCCTAATTCTAATGGTCTCTGGGGGGTTGGTTGTTTAACAGATAATTTGGATAAATGGCCCATATGGTATTTTGTTCTATTGAATAGGTATGACCATTTCTTTTATAAAACCAACCTTTGCAGTACAATAATTAATTATTTCAAAGTTCAGAGATGAGAACTGTGCCATTCCTTCCATCCACCAGAATTACTTCTGGGTTTTCTTCCCTTAGAAAGCAAGTAAACTAAAAAAGTTACATACCGTAGTTCTACCTCCCACCCTCTTTTTTTAGTAACCGAATATACTATGTTGTATTACATTAGAGAAATAGAATGAATGAAAAAATATTTTGCTCTGTATCTCTTCCAAACTCTAGCTGAACATTATTCACCCACATTAGATTACTGTGCTTACAGCATTCAATAGTGAATAGATAATAATATCTACCTGAATGTTATTTTAGTAAATGACAGCAGTAACCCTTATGATTTGCGATGCCATATTTACAGGCTTGACCTAGCTAAGATCATCTGTCAGTCCTCCATAATGTTGTGATCAAACATCTGCACATAACAGAGGAGACCAATATTGATATAGCAGAGGAGGGTAGCTCCATGTTGCTGGTTCATACCTGAGATATGGTGGCTGGTCATTTCATACTTCCAAAACAGCTGTGGAAGAAAGTCTATGCTTTAGATTTTGAGGAAAGGGAACAATTAAAAGATAAGCAGGTGATGGAACAGCCTTCCCAAAAGGACAATAGACACAACCCCCAAGTTGGGATTTAAAGAACTTAAGAATTGTCTTTCTCATTGTTTTCTCTATTGTCTCAGGGTAGAAAATTACCCTATGGTAGGGGTGTCAAACTCAAGGCCCTTAGGCTGGATCTGGACCATGAGGTACTTAGATCTGGCCTGCACTAGAGACAGTGAAGGACTGGCCTGTAGTGTCTCTGCCAAAAAAAACAAGCTCCCAAGCTCCATTTCCAGCCTCCTGCAACTCTCTGCCAGTGAAAATAGGCTTCACGCATGGCCCTCCCAAGCTCCGTATTCACTGGCAGAGGCTTGCAGGAGGCCATCGCAGCCAGAAACAGAGCTCAAGAGCCTGCTTTCACTAGCAGAGCACTCGGGCAGCCACAGGTGCCTCTGACATAGGTGTCATCAAGCAGGCCACGCCCACTCTGGCCACACCCACCCAGCTGCCTGAGGTCAAACAGAACCCTGATGCGGCCCTCAATGAAATCGAGTTTGACACCCCTTCCCTATGGGGCTGGAAGAGTCTGTGGTGTCTGACATCAGGGCTCCTTTAGGAGATCCACAGACAGGTACTTTGCACTGCATAGCATTTCTTGAGATGCAACATTTCTGGAAATTTTGGGGATGATAAAAATGATTTCTTTCTCCTGAATGGAATGGAAATTTGGGGAAAACTTACGTGAATGAAATAAAAATATGCAATCATAAATAAGCATTTATTAATTTGGTTTGCTTATATTGATAATAATAATAATAATAATAATTTAATTTTATATCCCGCTCTCTCTCCCCAAAGGGACTCGAGGCGGGGCACAGGCAAATTAAAAATACAAATAAGACCACAACAAAATACAAGGTTAAAAATAAATTAAATTGATCCTGCGCTAAAAACCCATAAACTAAATTAAAACAACCCCTAAAACCCCCTTACCTTAAAAGAGATAATTGGTATATTAATAGTTGATATATTACAAATAATAGTTGATATATTACAAATATATAAATATGCATATATTAGACTCTATTTACTGGAAAGGTGAAGAAGCATCTTAAAGAGATTTATGTGGTCAAAGAAAGTATGTCTACATGGATCTGCACTTTTATTTCTATTTATATCCATACAGATGCACACATTTGCTGAAGTCCAGGTGAGTCCCATCACATTTTACAGATCGAAGTATAGCAACATATGTACACTATTGGTTCTATTTTCATAAATTGTACATAAAAATACATTCAAAATATATGTGGTAAATTTACTGTACGTTTGCTGATAGAATTTACTTTATTTAATTAGTTTTTATAAAATAAAGTAAAATCTGCTGAACTCTGAGGAATGAGAAATGTCTATATTTCTGTCTGTTTAGAAAAAATAGGTAGGCAAAATATTAACATTAAAAAGAGAAGAATCACTGTAATGAAACCGTGAAAGTAATGTATTCTGCATTTTTTCTTCTATGATATCAAGTTGATAAAGAAACTTTAATTTTCTGTTTTGAAAAGAAGGCAAGGGTAAGAAAGGCAGTAATCAAGATTCATTTCTGAATCCAATATACTACCAATATCAACATGGTCTATATCTGAAACTTTATTTTTATTGGTTTTGTGTCCTTTTGGAGACGGGTGCATTTAGAATCTATCTCCATTGAGAAATGCTTCTCTACTTTCTTTACATGTTTGTACATTTCTTGATTTAGTGCAGGGGTCTCCAACCTTTGCAACTTTAAGTCTGAAGGACTTCAGCTCCCAGAATTCTCCAGCCAGCAAAGCTGGCTGGAGAAGTCTAGGAGCTGAAGTCCTTCAGACTTAAAGTTGCAAAGGTTGGAGACCCCTGATTTAGTGCATCATCAAACAAAAAGTTTAGGAAATTTTTTTCAGTCCTTTTTTAAAAATTTCCAACCACCTCCATTTTAAGAAAGAAAAAATCTTGGGTAGGTAAATGGAGAGAAACAAAAGGTTTTTTCCCTCCTGGGCTTTCACATTTCTGAGCCTCTCTTTCCTTGGTTATCGCTAAAATGGATCTAGCCAAATGCTCGCCAATTTAATCATATTGTAACAAAAACATTACTATAACCTCATGCTGTGAGTCTCTTTACGTTACGTTGCCATGAGGAAAGCATAACAAGGAAAACAAAACACAGCAGTAGCTCATGAATAAAAATGTCTTCTTTGTCCTGTTGAGCAAAGTCCATCCAGATCTGTGGAATGAAATCCAGAAGAATGGAAAATGGGAATGATGCAGCAGGGACATGCCAAGGACATATATATATAGAGAGAGAAACACCACCACAACATGAATAAACGTGACGATACCTCCCGCCTACCAGACATCTGGAAACCAGCCCCAGTCAATGAACTAGCCCCACCCACCACCCAGGCCATTACAACACAAAAGAACACACAGGCAGAACCAATCAGCACCAATCTACCAATCATGATACAACTACACAGGCAATCAACTCACTTACAGCAACAAAGTCAGCAGTCCACACACCCCCACCAAGATTTATAGAAAGACGGCAGCTCTGACCATGCTTTACTTACACAAACATGAAGCCGAAAACACTAGCCTGAAGATGGTGAGTGAGACAACAGGGTGTTGTGTCACAATACCCTGTTAAGCCCCAATTAAGGGAGGAAGCATACTGCTTTCCTTTTCTGCCTTTCGGCTCATCACTAGAGACCATCTAGACAGAAAGCTATGAGTTCCGTTGTGTACTTGTTTTATATGTGTGTTAGGTTTTTGAGCTGATCAATGTGACACAACCATATACTTATCCTCCTGTCTCAGCTGATCAGGAAGAGAACCTGGTGGCTTAAGTAACTAAGGCCTCTGCCTAACATGTAATACAGCCCCAGTTCAAATTCCAGTAAGGGTATGGCTAGCTGATGAGAGCTAAAAAGCTCGAAATAGATCTATCCTAGTCTCCCTGATTTATTTATTGATCAGCACAAAAACCTAACATATATATACATATACATATACATATACATATACATATACATATACATATACATATACATATACATATACATATACATATACATATACATATACATATACATATACATATACATATACATATACATATACATATACATATACATATACATATACATAATTGTTCCACAACACCCTGTTAGGGCCCCAATTAAGGGAGGAGACATACTGTTTCCTTTTCTGCCTTTTGGCTCATCACCAGAGACCATCTAGACCAGGGATGTCCAAACTTGGGAACTTTAAGACTTGTGGACTTCAACTCCCAGAATTCCCCAGCCAGCTATGCTGGCTGGGTAATTCTGGGAGTTGAAGTCCACAAGTCTTAAAGTTCCCAAGTTTGGACATCCCTGATCTAGACAGAAAGCCATGAGTTCCGTTGTATAATTTTTTTATATATGTGTGTTAGGTTTTTGAGCTGATCATATATATATATATATATGACATTTGTTTCATACTGTTAGGTAGTATGAAACAATAGGTTGAGCTACAGTATTTGTGTATTTTATCATTTAAATTTTAAAGGCAACTAAGAAGGGGAAAGGAATGCAGTGGCTCACTGGAGTGGCGCTGAACTCATCAGAAAGGTTGGCAGTTCAGCAGTTTGAATCCCTAGCACTGCATAACAGAGTGAGCTCCTGTTATTTGTCCCAGTTTCTGCCAACCTTGCAGTTTGAAAGCAGGTTAAAATGCAAGTAGAAAAATAGGAACCACCTTTGATGGGAAGGTAACAACATTATGCATATTTCCGGCAAGTTTTTCAGGTGTTTTGTAAATTGGGGAAACAGTTTTGGTAAATTGTTTTGACTATATGTATAGAAATTTCGCCCAGGTTCATGTACATTTCCTTTCCTTTTTTAAAAAAAGACTGTTTTAACCTAGTATTCTGGAACTGCAGCTACAAATTCCCTTCATTTTTCATCCACAAGATCAAAATCCTATGTCACATTTCACAAAAATGGAATTAGATTAGAAAAAGGTAAACAATGAGATTCATAGCTTTAAAACATTTCTGAATTAGTAAAGTATTTAAGCTGTAGGAATAGTTACATATGGGTTTTATTTAAATACAAGAAAGACCAGCCACAGTGATATCATCACAGCTTTGCAGCTTTGTGATTCCATTTTAAAATTAACGTTAATTTTTTACACTTTTGTTGAAATGCAGTAGCAAATGAAGAAATTAGTGATATTGAGGAAACTTTTCTACATTCTGGGGAAAATGTGACAAATAGAAACCCATCTGTACTGAAGTAACTACTGTGATTTATCCTTTTAAATCAAGAAATAATTTGGACTTCCGGTATCCGGCTCCAGCGGAGACGGGCGAGCCTAGGGCTCGCTCGCCGCTTTGTTGCCTTTTCTGCCCCCCCACAGGGGCGAAACTCTCCGGTTACCGGAGGTTTCCCGTAGGGTCGGCTCAGAGGGAGCGTCCCTCGTCACGGCGGTGGGGAGGGCGCTCCTCTCTGCGACCTAGGTGGAGAGGAACATGCTGCGGGGGTTTTTTCCTTCTCCAACGGCTGTCGGTGCCATTCGCTTTAATGGAGAGGGCTGAACGGAGAGATCGGGCGGATCGCCGAGGCTTCAGCTGCGAGGGAGAGTGAGTTTGAAAGAACACCTTTTTTTTCCTTGCTGCCAGCCAGGCTGAACGGACTGGGAGGGGGGTGTTTATTTCTAAAAAAAAAACCCTCGGATTTAAGCGGCACGTTAAAATGGCTTCTCTGCAAAGAGAAAGTGGAAACTTTCACTCCGGACTGTCTTTAACAAGGGAAAGTGGAATGTGATTCTTTGCAACATTGTTTCTAGGTCTGGCTGGTTTTAAAAAAAAAATTCTTATTTTGCTACTCTCTCCCTCTGGCTCTGAGATGGGCGGTGGAAGTGGCTTCTCTTTGTCCCTGCCTGACTATTTCAACTAAGGAAAATTTCCAGCGTCTCTTTGAAAGCAGGACTCTCTCTGGATTTTTGTAAAAAAATTTCTTTTGATGGATTTGTGACTTCTTCTCTGGAATACCTTCGTTATTACTATTTGCTGACCTGGGAAACTGTGTCTCTTTTGGTTTCTGAATTGTTTGCAACTTCACAGCCCTGAACTGAACTGAGCTCCTGGTTTGCCCCACCAGCCCCACCCGGAAAACGCCATCTTGGTGGCAGTGACTCTAACTTTTAACCATGGCACAAGAAGCAGCACTTGTAAATTTGGAACAAAGGATGGCTTCTCTTGAAACCTCTATGCTAACTTTGATATCAGAAATAAAGGCCCAGAGGGCTGAAAATATTATCTTCAAGAAGGAGTTGTTGGATACAAGAAGACAAGTTCTGGATAACACACAGAAGAATAAAGAACTGGAAGGGGGGTTGGAGGGGGCCAAGGGGGAAATTAAAAATGTTACTAATGAGGTTGTGGAAATAAATGGGCATGTGTCTAGGATGGATATGGAAAGAATGACATACTTTTTGAGATTTCAAAATGTTTCTGAGGAATCTGGTGAATGCCTCCCTGATCTTATGAGCACAATTTTAGCAGACTATTTACAAAAACCTAAGGATGAGATCAGGGGGGACATTGACCTAGCCTACAGAATTAACTCAGCATATGCCAGGATAAATGAAGTGCCTAGAGAGATACATGTGAAATTTGTTAGAAGGTCAACCAGAGAGGAAATCCTGAAAGCGCAGAGAGAGAAACCTTTAACTTATCAACGAAAAACGGTCACTATCTTGAAGCAGATCCCTAGAAAAATTAGAGATTTAAGAAGGAAATTTTCCTTCTTGTCTAAAACCTTGTTTGATCACGGGATTTGGTTCAAGTGGATGACGCCTGAAGGGATGCTGGTGTTCTGGGAAGGAGGAAGAGTGAGGATTACAACACTTGCTGAGGCGGAAGCCTTTTTTAAAAAACATTCCTCTGTCCTGGGGGAAGATCCAGGGGGGACGGAGGGGGCCACGGCCCCGCCCACGGGGGGCCAGGGAGGAGAGAAAGAAGATACAATAGCCAAAAGACTTAGATCAAAAAAAATAACTTTGCCTTGATTTTTCTTGAACAATTTTGCATAATATTTCTATCTGGACTTTTTGTAAATGTCTGACAGCATGGAACGGAGAATTTAGGCAAATATACTTGCTTTCATCTTGTAGTGGTATGGAAAATGCTTTCTATGATAACTTTTTTATTGTATATTTTGAGGTCTCGGAAGGTCCGACGACTCTAACGTGAATGCTCTCAAAATTTCTTTGTAACCATTACCCTATCCTGTTAAAAAATGTAAAACCAATAAAACTTTTTCAATATAAAAAAAAAAAAAGAAATAATTTGACACATTTATTGGTTAAAACAGGAAATGTTCTGTTAGATCTGTGGGCATCCTGAAATTTTAAACTTGAACAGATTAAAGTAAAAAGAAAGGCAGACATTTTTATACTCCCAGTCCAGCTCAATAAACAGGCATAATTCTTTACAAATAGTTCCCTTTACATCAGGACGTAAGAGGTATTGTATTAGTAAATACTGCATTAGATGAAGCTGTTGAACTGAGTTTGATATGAAAATGACACAACCCATTAATGCACTCCAATATTATTTGTTAAAATATTTTCAAAATGATACAATTATGAAGGAGATATCCAGAGTATATATTATTGCACTATATGTTCGTCCAAGTTGATGGAATATGTTGTCAGGCTTCCAAGTAACACTCCTAATGAAAGAAGACTCTGAGGCTTGAGTTTCCTCAAAGGTCCATTTTATTAGAGATATCATATTGGCACATCTGGGAAAACCTGAATCTGAAAGTTTCCAGGTTTTCCCCACCCAAAATAAAGTTCAAGTCCCTACCCAGCACCCACATATCCATCACAGGATCCAATCAGGTACCATCCAAAACTGAAGATGCCTCCCAATCATCTTATCACAGCTAAAAGGCCAGTTGGCCTTGACTTTCTAAGAAGGAATGTTATTATAAAAATGTTAAATAACATATTTAAACAAAAGAAAACATTTACTGCATGTGTCTGTGCATCTAAGAAAAAGAAGGATGAAGATAGTCTGATATTATGGAATCAAATGGATAAATACATGCAGAAAAGTGAAGATGTGATTATGTATGGAGAGGGCAGAAAGTATGATGGAAAGAATGAACTAATTGCCGTGCGTGTAAATGAAAATATAAATCCATAGGCGGGTGATACCTACATTTTTTGCTCTAGTAAATAGTGATAATGGAAGAACCAAAGGCAAGCTTTGAGAAAAATTGTACAACCATATGAATGAATGTAATCCAAGGGAAACATAATTTCCTAGATGATATGAAAGGGCAGTTGACTATGAGATGAAATAGATAGTCCTCAACTTATGACCACAATTGAGCCCCAAATTTGTGTTGTTAAGTGAGATATTCGTTAAGTGAGTTTTGTCCCAGATTACAATTATCCTTGCCGCAGTTGCTAAGTGAATCACTGCAGTTGTTAAGTTAGTAACACATTCGTTAAATGTATCTGGCTTCCTGTTGATTTTGCCTGTCAAAGAGTTGCAAAAGGTGATTGGGACACAGCAACAGTCAGAAGTATGAATTAGTTGACAAGCATTTGAATTTTTATCACATAATCATGGGAATGTTACAAAGGTCGTGAGTGTGAAAAACGGTCATAAATCACTTTTTTCAGTGCTGTTCTAATGTTGAACGGTCACTATATGAATTGTTGTAAGTTCTGACCCCCCTTTCTCCGACTAATACAAGACTGGCTGCTTGCCACTAATTCTCTTGGCTGCTTGCCTGAATGACTCTTAACAGATACGAAACTTCCTAACTTGATTAAACACGAACCTGAAAATCAACACGAATAAACACAAACCTAGAAATCCAACGTTGTCCTCTGCAAGGACTTTTTTAGCAAAGACTTCCTTTTAAACCCTCTTGAGAGGGGCCAGTCATTAGGCAGCTGGGATTAATTCAAATCCTCCAAGTTCGCTTCTGATACAATTGAAGCCTCCTTTTTTCAGCCCATCTTAACCTAGCATCAGAGACAAACTGGCCTTGATCCTCCCCACTACTTCAAGACCAGGTGCCTACTAATGACCAGCCGGGCTCTCTGCTCTCTCAAGGTCTTCCTCCTCCAGAGCAGACTCATAGGACTCCTCACTAGAGGAGTCCATCAGCAGCTCATCCGAAGCCGGCTGGGCCACAACATCTACCTACAGTATATGTAGTCTTTATGGTCAGAGATCTAAGAATAAAGAAGAATGGTGATTATGAGTATCTGCTTAGAAAAAAATTATTCTTGTTTTAGATATATCTTTTAAGCATGGCTCTATTCATAGGTACACATGACAAATACATATGTATAAATCTAAAACCATTATCAGTTTGACTGTTTATGATGAAGGATTTAGTGACGGATACAGAGATGATGAGCGGTTCTGTGCTGTGGTATGAAGATTATGTCATGTTGCTGGCTGAGGATCCTCATGAATTGAAGCGAATGTTAGTAGACTGTATAATGAAAACAAGGAAGAAAGGCTGGTCTTTGATAATGTGATAATGTATCAAACACTGGGGTAGTTTGTGTTTGATAGGGAAAATAAAATGAATGACTACAGATTCTATGTAACTGGCAGTAAACTCAAACAAGTAGATGAATGCGTATACTTTAATAGGAAGTTGGATGGATTAATAGGAAGTTGGATGGATTAATAGGAAATGGATGGATAAATGTAAAAATGTGTGAATACTGATAAAAGGGTAGTGGATAATAAATGGTTGATTGTGAGGCATGATTACTGCATTTCTTTTCTCCCTCTAGTTCCTAAAACAACCTTCCTTAGCAGCCTGATCTTGGAACTTTTTCTGGACTCTTTCCTACATGGGTCTCTGATTAACATGGTACTTTGGTTACCTCACTTTGTACAAGAGACTGAGGTTGGGAGGGCATCTCCAGGAGGAGAAAAGAAATCAAAGATACTGCAGATCATTATTTTAAACATTTTTGAATAGCTTTATTAACTCAGGTCCAATTATACCCCCTCAGATCACCCGATCCCCATTTTATTACTCCAGTGGTGGGATTCAATTTATTTTACTTTTACCGCGGTGGCACAGTGATTAGAGTGCAGTACTGCAGGCTACTTCTGCTGATCACTGGATGCCAGCAGTTTGGCAGATCGAATCTCATCAGGCTCAAGGTTGACTCAGCCTTCCATCCTTTGAAGTGGGTAAAACGGGGACCCAGATTGTTGGGGGCAATAGGCTGACTCTGTAAATTGCTTAGAGAGAGCTGTAAAAGCACTGTGAAGCGGTATATAAGTTTAAGTGCTATTGCTATTGCTACTACCGGTTCTGCATGGCTTGGTGGATGTGGCATGGCTTGGTGGGCATGGCTGGGAAAGGTTACTGCAAAATCCCCACTTGCTCCCATTTAGCTGGGACTCAGGAAGCAGAGAATAGATGGGGGCAGTGCCAATCAGATGCGGTATTTACCGGTTCTTCAAACTACTCAAAATTTTCACTACTGGTTCTCCAGAACTGGTCAAAACCTGCTGAATACCACTTCTGTATCACTCACTCATCTAACATGTTTCCTTGGTCTCAGGTATCTGGAGCGGTCCATTCTTCAGCTTCTTTTTAGGAGTTTTGTTTTTGCTTTCCACAAACATTTTATGTTTCCCGCTTAGGGAAAAGTTCATTTTGATAGCCTTATCCTTCTAGTCCTCCTCAGAGAACTCTCTGCCCTCTGAATAGTAAATATTTCTTTCTTTTTTTCCTTATTTCATGCCTTTAATGTTTATTATTTCTATCCTCTTTTTTTCCTGCTTTGCATGTTGTTTACCCCCAAGAAGGAATAGTGTGTTGAGTGTGTAAATATGAATAAAGAAGTTGAGAAAGGGCATGTTTATTTTAATTTATTTTCATCAAGTAATCTGGAGTAGACAGTAAAAGTTGACAGAAGTCATAAGTGATAAATAGCTAACTTGAGAGAAGGAATAGTATTTGGCGTACACACATCTCATACAAATAATAAACTGAATTATAAAGAATGATTTTAAAATAAATATAGGCCCTATATTTTATTCCTTTAAAGGGGCTGGGTTAGTTTATTGACTGCATAAAAAAGGTAAAACAAAATAAAGTATAGGATGTACAAATTCATGATGTTTTGCTTAAGTCTCAGAAATATAAAAACAACAGTAGAGATGTTAGAGTTTGGAGGACCAGCTGCATTTTTATTGGTGGTCTATAACTTCAAAGATTTTTTTTCTTCAGAAGTTCAGCCAGGTAGCTAGGCTGCCCCATCATCTGCTCTTGCTGACTTACTGTTTCTCAGTGTATTTTTCTTTCTTTTTTCACACGCTATAGCTTTCAGGATGAATTTAAGCAGCATTTTAAAAACTATTTTCTCTCTATTCATTTGCCTTTTAAGGTTTAAGTTGTGGAATTCTCCGTGCTCTCTGAGCTTCGTTTGCTTGCAGATGTTTCATTACCAAACTAGGTAAGCATCATCAATACTGGCAGGTTTAAATTGTTCATCTGTTGGATGTGTTGGGAAAAAAATTAGAAGAATCCTGACTACTCACCCCTAAAGGTCCAGTTTTCAAGATCCAGTATGACCTAATTGTAAAGAAGTCATATCCATCCTAGACATATATCAGATAACCATTGTTGAAAATTCTGGGGACTGATCCACAATGTTTAATGATGCTCAAGTCCAGGGATACTGAGGTTAGGGGAAACTGTTCTATATATTTTATTTATTTATTAAATTTATTGGCCACCCATCTTACCACAAAACAACTCTAAAAGGTAAAGGTAAATGTTCCCCTTGCACATACATATGTGCTAGTCGTTCCCGACTCTAGGGGGCAGTGCTCATCTCCGTTTCAAAGCCGAAGAGCCAGCTCTGTCCAAAGACATCTCCCTGGTCATGTGGCCAGCATGACTAAAAGGCAAAGGCACATGGAACACTGTTACCTTCCCACCAAAGGTCCCTATTTTTCTACTTGCATTTTTACATGCTTTCAGACTGCTATGTTGGCAGAAGCTGGGACAAGTAACGGGAGCTCACTCCGTTACACGGCAACTCTACAGAGTACCTTTCCAAAAGATGAAGTGAATGAGGCATTTTGTTAGGACTTCCTTCTCTTGGATAGGGCCTATTTTAAGAGAATTTACCTATCTTCAAGAGTCCTTTCAAATTCAGTCCCTTCACCACTGAGGTCTCATTTCTCCTGCCTTGTTATGTTGCTCTTCAAAGAGGTTAGCTCAGTAGGAATTTCAGTAGTGAAAGTGATAAAATGAATGTTAAGATTCAAATAGTAACCATGATGAACAGTTAGTGCATTCTTCAACATAGTATCTAAAGCTATTAATTATTCACCACATTTGGAGAAATGTGGCAGAGCTTTCGATGTCTGAAAGCCATAAAAAAACCTGTGGAACCTTGATGTTTTGTAATGATGGAGCTCTGAATACCAGGTACATTACCTGTCTTGTGATCCCACCGGAATGTGATCAATAGAAGTTCTCAGGCCTTTTTGTTAGAATATTCATGACTACGAGAAACATGGTAACAAGGTCAGCCAATTAATAGGCACTTTTAATGTTTGGGAAAGAAAAGCCCTAAAAAATAGAAAATAAGTTCTCAATTTTTAAGGATGCTATGGAAGTTCACCCCATTCCCCAATTAACTGTAGGAACTGCAAATGGAAAAGAAGCCATATATAAAGCATAGATTGTGAATTGCATACCCCTGAATTAAACAAAGTAAATGCATAGATATCAACACAACAGGAACAGTTCATTGTGTGGAGAAACATCTCACTGTCCTAATGCTGCCAATCATTCAGTATTTAAAATTCATGGCTGTTTTGCTGAAAATAACCCTGGTAATTAGATCAAAGTGTTTGTTGCTTGAAAGCTTTATCAGATCATCATAATACATGGACAGACTCTTTGGGAAGAAGACAACTCTTAGTTTCCAACTAGTTTCATTTGGACTGGGATATGAAATGGGACTCAAGGTACAACTTGCAGCAAAAGACATCCTGACTTCTGACATAGGAAACCTGTAAGCAAACATCTTAAGGCATCCAAAAACTTTCAGAATTTCACACCAACACATTTTTGGGATATATTAACATAGCATCACTTAACTTTCAAAGAAGAATTAGTAGGCTGTACTAAAATGATCACCTTTAAAATGTGTCAATTTGCTTTATTGATTACCAATATATCTTACTATGTGGCATTACTCCCTCCAATTTTCCCAGACAACCATCTTTGAGGTAGATTGGGCCTAAGAGAAACTTACAAAGTGAGTTTCTATAGCTGAAGTTGGACCTGACTCTGAGTCTTCTTGGTCCAAATACAACATTTTTAACTATTCTTCCCTACCAGACAGATAGCTGTATTTCAGTTGGCTTTAAAGAGTAAATAAACCTCAGCCTAGTATCAGATTACCAGATATTTATTTTTATGATTTGGCAAGAGGTTTCATAATAAATCTAGTGAATGTTTTTATTCTATGTATTTTAAGAACACATTTTAAAAATCTGAAATAAATACCACAACTGGAAAAACTGTATCCTTTTTAATTCTCTGTTTTCTTTTAAAAAAAATACAGCAACAGCCAAAATCTTGGCTTTAGATTCTGTAGAAAAATGGCAAACCCAGGTGATAAGATCTGTTAAAAACAAAAAACAAAAGATTGCAAATCTGTACCATAGAAACATAATAGACTAGCTTGCTTGTTTAGGCAGACAGGCAATGGGGAGGTGGGCACTTTGAAGTTTCAGACTGCCAATAAAAATGCAGATGGCATTCAGAAATGTAACATATCTAGCATTAAGCTTTTCCACATCTGTTCTCCAATCATATAACATATTTTTCCCAAATCAGGTTCTACAAAAAAATGATATTTCTTACACTTGGCAAATTTTGATTAGACGTACATTGCTACACCTTTGAGGATCCTGAGACACTTTTAACCTGATGAAACTGTCTTTTATCAGAGAAGACAGATGGCCATCTGATCCAATAGTACACCCCAAAATAACCCTACACAGAGGGTTTTCATGCAGTCCTAGGAGCTGGAGCTGCCAGGAAACTGCCATTTTGCCACAAGCTATAGAGTAGAGCAGAATTTGCCATGTGAAACATGGAATAAGGCGACAAATAAGGAAACTAATATAATGAAGTCCAAATAGTGTATTCGTAGCATAGATTAGACAAGCATTTCTCATTTTCATTGCAACTGTCAAGTGTCCCTAGAGAAAGAAAGATGATGATGATCTCCAAAGAGAGCACTGAAGCAGTGAAGGCAAAACTGAAGTTCGTTAAAAAGGAAGAGTTTAGATGCCCCCTAAAACCTAGAGATAATGGTGAGAATGTTGGTCACAATGGTGATTGTTGAATTTTACACCATGGAGTGATTGTCAGGTAGGTCAGGTCAGGAAACAGACTCCATAAGGCAACATGAATTAAGAAGGAAATTAGTCTTATCTTCTTTCTCAAGGCTTTTTCTCTTTCCCAGGTTTAATGTACAATAATGTACATTATTATCCCTACAATAATGAAGGTTATCTGAGAAATGTTCTAAATGAAAAGATTCAATGAGACATATAGCATAAAGAAAGCCAATCTGATCCCCATTTCATCATCTCATCTCCTTCTATCTCATCTCATCTTCGTTTTTTCAGGGAGATGGTTGTGGTGGTACAGATGATGAAGAAAATAAACTTTCATATTGAGCTCACATCCAGCTACCTAGAGTTACTTTACTTCCCCAAAAGAGGGGCATCAGGTTCTCTTGAACAACATCCTGTACTAGTACTGTACTTTTTATATATTTTGAGCTGTTTCTTTTATAAAACTAATATTTTAATAAATATCCTCAGAAACCATTCTGAATCAATCCAAATTATAGTGATCCGAATGAATGCATTGATGATTCATTGGATTAAGAGCATAGAAAATCTGATACAGTCAGATTTTAAGCTCGTCATAATTTTATGCACCCCAAAGTGTTTAAAATCTGTTACTAGGAATGAGCACATGTATCCATTTGCTAGTTAAACAACCTAACCTGTTTCATTTTTTATGCATGTGGGCAGGGGAAGAGAGCACATTAAAAATGTTAAACACACTGACATGTTTACAATGTGTTGCAAGAAAGTGTTTAACTTCTTGTGCTCCAAAACTAAACACTTTTGAATTAGAGGGTTTGCTACCTCTCTATTTATTCAGTACTGCTATCACTTACTTATGCTTATTGGTTTAAGTTTAAATTGATTTGGAGCAGGCAGTAAGTCATACAAACAAGGAGATAATTTTGATTTCAGAACCATATGGGCAAAATTGCATTCACAGCTTCCAGTGAAATAGGTCTCACCAAATGAGTTTCATAAAGAAGCTGGTTATATTTATGGCCTGTGCTTTTTCTTACTCATGTTATGGTTGAAGATTTTATCACAGATCGTCTAATTCATATTCATTTTAAGGGCTGATTAAGAGCACATTAAACCAATTATCTACGTTCTTTTTAAACCACTTATAACAGCTCAATCTAATAGACTGAATTAGGATTTATGTTTGGAGAATACCATGGATAGCCAAGAAAACAAACACATACAAATGGATCAATGAAACCCATGATCAGGTAGTAGCACACAGTCAACTTCAGCTGATCTAAAAAGACAGAACAGACATAACACCGCTGCAGATTTATCTGGGAAATTGGGAAAAAAAAACATGGTAGAAGAAAGCAGTAGAAAACCATAACTATACAGAGCTGTTGCCAAGAAAATTACATCAACCTGTCGATATAATCATCATGGACAACATGGGGCCAAGTTGGGCTTAAATAATCTTTACTTTTATTTTTTGCAAAATGATTTTGCTTGTGTGGGTTGAGAATTGACTGGAGGTGTAATGAGAGATGGAAAAGGTTACATTGTTCCCCAAATATGCTTAATTCACTTGTGGGGAACGAGACAAAGTAGGCTGACCCTAACCAAAGGACAATTCCTTCTTGGTGTGAGCAAATTGAATGTCTGTTACCAATAGCTAAAAGTAGGGAAATTTAATTCTCCTCCTTCCGTCAATTCCATGGTTGAAAAGTAAGGAAGCATCATTTTGGCTTCTATTATTCATATGGCTGTGAAGATCGGAGGTGGATGATACCTTCAAAGTCCACCAGAACTTTACATGTGCACCACTCCTCTGAAACCACTCTTGAGGGACAGCAGATGCCTCCAAGTCTCCAGTTTGCTTGGCTAATAGAAACAACATCCAGGAAACTCACCAGCTTCATTGACCTGGAGCCTCATAGATTATCTTTGTAAATTAGCTTCACTACTCAAGGTGTATAGAATAGCGGTGTGAATTTAATTAACACACACCTTCGCCCTGTCAGAGTAAATTACATACACATTTGGCTTACACTTCATTTCTAATGCTCAAATTATGTATATCATCTTCTTCCATATTTCTGTCAAGTAAGGCCACATTTTAGTAATTATTTCTTCATAGAGTATTTCTCAGTTTCAGTTTTTGTATGAATTTTGCTAGTTCTTATACAGTAATTTATTCACTTGTGCACAAAAATCACACTCTATTAAATATTGGAAGACTTTAATTTAGTTTAGAGATTTATTGATGTCCGTTTAAAGTGCTTTCCCAGTAGAGTTCAGCGTAAGTAAAATCTGAATATTTGTATGCGTGTGTCTGTGTACAATGCACATGTATATGGTCCTGGTGGATTATTGCTTTCAAATATTGGATGGGCTCCAAATTAGAGCCATGATCATGTTACAATATGGATTGCCCAAAGCACTTTCATTCCTAATTATGCCTATAAAACCCCAGAAAATATATTACCTGCTACATTTTCCAAGCATACACATTACTTTAGATCTAGTGTAGTATTTTAGAATGGAGGCAGTCTAGATGGCTGCATTAAAAAGTCTTTGGTTTAAAAAAAAATAGGCAAAGCATTTAATCTCCCATTTTGGGACTATAGGAATCTACCTCAATTTTCCTTGGCCAGTAGAATTTTTCTCCCCCCACCCCTCTTTGCCTGAGTGCTATTTCCACACCCAAGTTTAATCTGCTGTTAAAAGGTGGCATAAGAAGCTCAGGAAGAGAGTATGTTTTGCTTGTTTTTCAAACCTGGCGCTTCCAGAGAATTGTTGGCAGGTTGCCTGTATATAAAGAAGAATATGGGTCAGTGTTCATGCTGTGTTCAGATTGGAAAGATAGGCTCTGTAAGAGGAAAGCATGCCTATAAAGCAGGGGTCTCCAACCGTTGCAACTTTAAGTCTGAAGGACTTCACCTCCAGAATTCTCCAGCCAGCAAAGCTGGCTGGAGAAGTCTGACAACTGAAGTCCTTCAGACTTTTTTTTTTTTTTAATTTAAATTTATATCCCGCCCTTCTCCACAGAGGACCCAGGGCGGCGCACAGGAAATTTAAAAACATACAAAATACAATAAATATAATTTAAAAACTATTAAATAAACCTATCCTGCGCTAAAACCAAATTTTAAAAACCCAATTTAAAACTATCTAAAAGTCCCCATGGGAGGTTAGGCTAGGCTGGCTTGTTGAAACAAATATGTCTTAAGACATTGGCGGAAGAGGCGGAGGTCGGTGATGGTACGTAATTCAGGGGGTAGGTCATTCCAGAGGGCTGGCCCCGCCACAGAGAAGGCTCTCCCCCTGGGTGTCGTCAGTCGGCATTGTCCGGCCGACGGCACCCTGAGGAGGCCCTCTCTGTGGGAGCGTATCGGTCTAAGGGATGTATGGGGCAGGAGGCGGTCTCGCATATAACTAGGCTCCGAGCCATGGACTTAAAGTTGCAAAGGTTGGAGACCCTTGCTATAAAGGATTTTCCATTGCTGCAAAGCAAAATCATTCCTTCTGCAGCTCTGCAAATCCAGCCATTGGAGGCAACAAAAAACCAAGGTCATGCAAAAAACAACAACACAGATTTCTGTGTTACAGGATTGTATTATTATTATTTGGGTACTACTTTCCATAGAGCCACTTGAAATGGCCCAGTAAAGAAATGTCAGTCGTAAATAAATAACATTCCTGTCGATTATATAACTTTGGAACCAATATTTCTGAAGCGGTTACATTTCGATTTCTTGAACCACCAAAATATAACTGTAAGTCCCATGCCTATTTCATTCTTCAACACTATTTCAATCCTAAGGGTTGAGTTGTACCCATTTCTAGATCAGGAGGCCTTGTTTTTGTCAGGTTTAGTCACCCTCCCAGTTGGATTATTGAGAATGGACAGGAAACAACAGCCTGTCAATATGTTCGTGTTCTTTTAATAACACACTAATGGCAAAATGATCATGTTTATATACAGTATAGAATTTTCATAGTTTGGGTTGTAGATTTTGGCAGTGGTTTGTTTTCTGAGCTTGCTCTCTACATCGGAAGTAGTTGCCAGGCTACTGCAACCCCTAGGAATAACAATAGCTCACAAACCCATAGTTACACTCAGACAAGAACTAACAAGGACCAAAGAAAGAACATGGAAGGAAGACAGCACCATTGCAATACACAAAATAAATTGCAACAATTGCAACCAGTTCTATGTTGGGCAAAAAAGATGACAATTGAAACCAGAATTCATGAACACCAGCTGGCAGTTAAGCAGCATGACCTGAAGTCCTGATCTCCAGTCACATTGAAAATGAACAACACTGATTCGACTGGGACAAAGCCAAAGTCATTAGCTATGCCAAAACCTGTCATGCACACAAATTCATAGAACTCTGGAAATCCACAAATGGATCTGCCAACAAACACATTGACTTAGAACCAGCATATGAACCTATAAGAAAATGGACCATCCGAATGACCAATCAATATTGGAATCAATCACCTCTTCACCAGCTGAATTTTACACCTCACAAACAACCAGTCAAAGAGCCAACTGATCACAACATCATGCAGGACCTATGTAAACAGAGAAGAAACCAAACAAGATACTTCACCCAAAACCTGGCTAAAGATGTTCAGTTAACTAGCTAGGTAACGAAATGTACAGCAGCTAAACAGCAAGCTCTGATGCCAAAATATTTATATACAGTATTTAGACAACGTAAGTACTAATATATCCAATATTCTTGGAAAAAGTAACACATATAAAGAGATAAACACATTTCAGTACTTAGAAGACATTGTGGTTTCCAGATCTTATAGAAAGAAGGTGCTTAAGAAAATCAGCAATGGCTGCAACATTTGTAGGTCGGTAGGCCAACCGGTTCAGTGTAGTGAAAGGTGAGGAGAGATTCTGTGTGTATAGATGAAATATGGCTATGTGAAGCTTCAAAGGGATGGCTTGATTCAAAGAAGATTTCCCCCCCAGGTGACTGCTGCATTAATTATTTCTGAAGAAAAAGGATTTTGAAATCAGTTGAGAACTTGAACATTTTGTGAAGTTCATCAGAATATAAGGATAATGAATTTCAGTATGCCTACCACCATTGGAAAAATATACCTATTTTATTTAGAATTTTATTTCATAATTTTAGACCCTCCTTCGCTGTAAGATATCACTGAATTAATGCTATTTATAATACATAGTTTATATCTTCTTTACTATTTAATATAATTTATTATTATTTGGGATGTCCTTTTTGTTTATGGTGAATCAATTTATGAAGGAATACTTATAAAATTGCCCTGGACCTAAGAAACAACAAAGCATATATGCTATTCATTTGACATTTGCAGTACATTTAGAATTGCTATTGTTTTTCTGTAGAAGAAAAGAATGAAAATCCTATCTAAATAACCATTTTTCTCATGCTGGAAAATTTTCTGGTGTCTTAACTACAACACTAAACTGATTTTTGTGTGTGGTGTATGCGCCTTTAAGTCAATGTTGAATCCTGAGAACTCTCGGGACAAATCTTTTTCAGAAGTGATTTGCCATTGTCTCTTTCCAAGTGCTGAAAAAGAATGGCTGGCCCAAGGACACTGGACCTAAAGCAAGACAAAAGAAGATAGAACAAGAAACAATGAATTCTAATTACAAAGATGTAAATGTATAGTTGGTCATCAAGTAAAATTCCCAAGTGAACAGACTGCGTTGGGAAATTGTGACTTCTCTTTCCTTGTTTAAACAGAAGTTTGATTAGCATATATGAGAGATGCTGCAGTTGTGACATGTACTGGTCAAGAGATTGGAATATATGATCTCCAAAGTTCCTTTCAACTTTTAAAAGTGTGTGGTTCTGTGAATGAATGGTTAGTTGTTTAACATAACATGTGATCTATACATTTAATTTCTCTTAAGACTTGTGTTTTAGAGATGTAGAAATGAAACAAGTGACATGTATTCAGAATCTGAAACACAAAACAGAAGCATTGGAAATTAGCAGCATCGTTACTACTAGCTAGAAGCACATAAATCAGTAGCTCAGCTCATTTCATCCAAAGCAATTTCAAGACTTTGGACAACTATATTTCATATCAGCAAAGTTGGCTGCAGATCACATTTTCTTCCGTATTTTATACCTGCAGGTCCCTCATTGCTGCGTATGTTTCCTGGTCTGTAGAAACTGTTAATAGGTTCCTCAGGTGTAGCATGCCCTTGACTAGAAAGCCATGGGAAACACCTGCTTTCTCAACCTTGCCAGATTTTTCATGTACTATTCATTGCTTTGTGCTTATGTCATTTGTAATTATATAAGAAGTTTTTTGGCAGCTGTCATCAAACAATAATAGAACTCCAGCTAATACTTTTAAAGCCCACATTCTTGGTATGTCAGTGGTTCATAATGTGTGTATTCTATAATGTTGCTTTTGATTTTTTTAAAAAAAACTTAATTGGATTAAAAAAAAAACCAAACTACATTAAATCATTGTCTTTGTAGTCTTTGGATTTGTGCCCGTTACTACTTCTTTAGCTGCACTAGTTCCTTATAGACTTCCAGGTGCAATTCAAAGTGCTGGTTATTACTTACAAAGTCTTACATGGCACAAGGCTTGATTATTTGTAGGCCATTTCTCCCCACTGGTATCTGCTTGTCCACCATCTTCCTGGGGGAGGGAGGAAGGGAGGGAGGGAGGGAGGCCACTTAGCCGGCTTTATATTAAAATTGGCACTAGAAGTCATGGTCTCATGGCTTCTAGCCTGGTGCCTTAACCAATACACCAAATTTACTTTCTACTGTTGATAAATCCAGATCCAGAAACCCTGCCCAGGTGAGGACAAGAGAAGCAATATCTGAAGGACTTCAGCTCCCAGAATTCTCCAGCCAGCTTTGCTGGCTGGAGAATTCTGGGAGCTGAAGTCCTTCAGACTTGAAGTTGCAAAGTTTGCCCACCCCTGATCTAATCCATCACAGGTATAGAATCACACAGATAAAAACATTATATCCTGTCCAAACAGACGCATCACACACACTTAAGGACCAAACTTCAGGTTTTCAACAAAACTACTTTAATTTGTAAGAAAATATCTTATAATGGTTATGGTGAAAACATTATAGTTCATATCCCTGGAGGTAAAAACTGGACAATCAATCAAAATTGTTAGCATTAATATGAAGAATGCATCCTACAACTCTTTCAACAAGATGGGTGGCAGAACTCCCCACCCCACATTATTTTCCTCTAATAACCAGGAAAGCCACAATATTATTATTAAGAAACTGGCCTCCATAAAATTATGTAAGGTTAACTCTGTAACCTGACCTTGTTCGGTAACTACAACTAGCCTGTGGAGGCAATAAAATTTATGTGCCTTTGTCTTTTTGCTGGGTCTAAAATGGGAGGAATTGTGTGACTTCATAACTTGTCATGCTTGTTGAAGTTCTTTTTTTCTGTTTCTGGCTAAACTCTGGTGTCTTATCCAAATAACAACTACTATTTCTCGATTTGAGAAGACATAACTGTATCATCTCTTTCAACATTCAAAAATAGCTGGCGGTTTCAAGACTAACCCTTACCTTCAAGACTTAGAAACAAAACTGCTCTTGTTCTGCCTTAGCAGAGTGAGAAAATAATTCTTTGCAAAAGTCAATACCTCCTGTTGAAATTTTATTGAATATTTTAGTCAAAACATTTCTTTGAAGAAATGTTTCATGTGTGGATTGATGGCCAGAGGAGCTGGAGCAGGGGGAGATGTGAAACAATGAAAGAAGGAGAGATCTCAAGTACTGTATAAAAGCACCTCTTTCCCATTTTGATTAATTGCTTAGCACTAGAAGTTGGGGCGAAGTCCATGGCGGAAATGAACTCACTGGGAATCTCAAAGGCGAAGCAAAAAAGATTTAAAATTGAGGCAAAGGAGACTTGGTATTTGCCTTGGTATTTGTAGGGTGGGGAAGAAGGGACACGCCATAACGGGAGCCACAGAACAGACACTTTAATAATATAGAACATTCCGGTTTATCTTAAATCAAAGCTGTTCTTTCACATTACTTCCCAATAGAAGTCAAAGCCAGGCATAATGATGAATGCAGAACATTTCTGACCATGGATCAGGTTCCTTTTCCTTGTTATTGCTTAGGCAGGGGATAATGAGACAGGGCGGAGAAAAGTGGAGACATCGTCTCATATATTTTCATAGCAACGGATCATAGACAGAGGAGAAGGAGCTCAAGGTGGAGTCACCATTTTTGTAGCAGTCTTATGTTTTGACGACACATCAAGTTCCATCCAGAGAGCAGGATTAGGCATTTCCTTTACCATAACAAGAGCTTGGCATTATGATAAAGGTTGGAGTTAGCAGAAGGAAATTCCACAACTTCCTAAAATTGTCAGGGAGAACTCTCGGAGGAATGATGTTAATGTTTGGGATATTTGTGAACAGTTTATGGTATATAATAAGAGTCATTTTTCTGAACTGTGGTTTTTATATGCATAGGGAATAGAATACTATGAAAAATTGATGGAATGCTATGTTTCTGCCATGATCTCCTTTATTTCTAGGCATTTAGCATTATGAATCCATATGTATTAAAAGCACTTAATTGAATAGATCAAACATAGAGGTAGCCTGCCATTGAAAAGTGCTCTTCACCAATGTTGAAAAAATATCACATTGAGCTTATAAGGTTTGAGCAAGTCCTACTGATGTTATTAGAACTATTTTCAAATAATAGAACTGTGGCCTGGAGAAATATAGTTTTGTTACTTTTTTATTATTATTTTTAGGAGTATGAGGTATTATTATTTTTATTGCTGCACAATTTCTCTGAGACACCAGGGAGACTTGTACTGATAAAAATAAGGAAGTTCATTGGCCATGTATTGTTAAGTTTTAATACCTAGTTTGAAAAAGGCAATTTAAAATGTTTATAAAATCAATGGTAATTAAGATTCTATATGACAAATGCCTCTACCACTTTGATAGATAATTTGACCTGAGCGTTTAGGATTTAGATACTTCAAATGTGGTATTTACCTAAACTGTATCCAGAATTTTCATATTTAGCTAATTCATTGAAAGCAATGTGATTTAAATTAAATAAGACATTCAGTTAATTCATATGGATTTCAGTTGATTTGCTCTAAATATTCCAGTCAAAAATTAATTCATTTTATTGAGTCTGCTCTAAGTATAATTAAATCTAGACACCTAGTAAACATTTTTCATTCAAAGAAAAATAGGACAAAGGGGAGGGGGAGATAATGTGGATAATGCTATTTTTTTGGATCAGAATTTTAATCACTTTTTTATTTTAGGGAGACTTCTAGTTTAGCACTTTTTAAAAAAATGAAAATGAAATAGATATTTCAGGCTTATCCAAGACATCATTATTTCATCATCAGTGTGATGATGCTACCTAGTTGGGTAATGAGACATCTGCAAGCAGGCCACTAAGGTCAGGGAGCACAAAAGACTCTGTAGTTCAACTCTGAGCTGCAGATACTCTATTGAAACTTCATCTTCTTTAGGCAGAAAATTACATCTCCACAATCTGGCGGTTTGCTGTTGAATGCCAGAAGTATAATATACCAGAAGACCCATCTCCTACATCCTGTCAAATGTAATTACCCAGCAGATAGGATATATAGGATGCTTTCTGTTAAGGGTAGACAGAGGGAGTCCAGACCGGTAGGATTTTGAAAAGTAACTGCTGTTTATTGGCTTCAACAGAGCAAACCAGAAGAACCTATCTACAAGAGGCTGAAGTGCGGTAGACAGGGCATTCCCTGCCTGACAGCTATTTATATTGGAGCTGTCAGGCAAGGAGCCAATCAGGCCGCATGGTAACCCCGGCTCAGCCAGTCGCATCTTAGCCAATCAGGCACGACTGGCTGTTGCTGGGCATTTTGACTTACGACCTGCGGCCGGTCGTAAGTCGAGGACCGGTCGCAAGTCGACGACTCCACACTTTCTTTGCCAGACCTGATGGGACAGGCAGATGTAACCAGGAAGAACTATTCCCAAAGGGCTTTAAAGGTTAAAAACAGCACCTTGGATTGGACTTGGAAGTAAATGGGCAACTGATGCAGTTCATGGAGCAGTGGGGCAACATGTACCACTCTAGGGGCACACATAACTGCCCATGCTGCTGCATTTTGTACCAGCTAAAGCTTCTGGACACTCTTCAAGAGCAATCCCATGTAGAGTGCATTAAAGAAAAACGAACAGGAGAATAGGGCACAAATGAAAGTAAGCAGAGCTGCTCAGGAATGGCACAGGAATTGAGCAGGAATTGTAAGTCCATGAGGATCTGCACATTGCCCTTTCTAGGGCAGTGTAATCCCATCTAGCATCCAAGTTGGAATAGACCTAGAACTGCAGAGGAATTTAAAAAGGGGCAAGAATAGATGCACAATCCCCATCCTGCTCTTACCAGAGATCATCCCCAATCAATGCTATTTCTGTTCCATATTCAGGTCTGAATCCTGACTGAAAGGAATCCAGGTATTCTACCTTATCCAAAGTCCTCTGAAGCTATTGCACAACCACTTTCTCAACCAGAGGAGGTTAGATACTGAATGAAAATTGTCCAATATAGTGAGGTCTAGCGATGTCTTGTTAAGAAGGAGGCAAACCAAAGCCTACTTAAGATTTAACCCCCTCATTTAATCAAGAATTAACCATTGCAAAAGCACTCAGACTAAACTCTCTGGGCTGCTTTAACCAGCCAGGAGTGGCATGCATCTGAAGAGCAGATGGCTGAGCTCACAGCTCTAAGGACCCTGTCCACTTACTTGGGTACTTGGCGTGTTATCCTGAACAAGGCATATTTCGCATACCTCTAAAGATATAGTTTTTTCTGCTGTGCAATACTAAGACTTCATTGATACAGCTTGATTGATTAAAAAAATATAAGAACCTATTCTTTCCTACTCAGATTCTGCTTTCTTGTTCAGTCTATCACTAGGTTTTATTTATTTATTTATTATTATTTTATTAAACCGATCAACAAAATGAGGTACTTTTGCTTAAATTACTTATCAACACTTTCAGAGAAAGGTTTTCTTGTGAACTAGATGAACCATGGTTTTGTGTGAATGGGGCTTCGCTTGTTTGCATGGCTTGGTTTCCGGCATGCCACAGGCCAGTGCCGGTCCATGGACTGTGGGTTGGGACCCCTGGACTAGAAGAACTCCAAGGTCTCTTCCAGCCCTATGATTCCGTGAACTTAAGTTTAATAGATAGGAGCTACTGAGTTTGTTGGGGTGCTGGAATTTGACCTCCCAGTTTGTTATATTCTATAGCAGTGATGGCTAACCTTTTTTGGCTCGAGTGCCAAAAGTGGGGAGAGCACAGGGGGGTCGTGCATGGGTGTGCCACACCCATAATGCTATGTGCGTAACCTCTGCTTTTGGTGCCTTTTTTTCGCCCTCTCCAGGGTCCAGAAGCTTTTTAGGAGCCTAGGGAGGGTGAAAACAACCTCCCCCACCACCTCCAGAGGCTTCAGGAGCTTCCCTGAAGCCTCCAGAGGGTGAAAAACGGCCTCAAAAGATGGCCTAAATCAGCTGGCCAGCGCACACAAGTCTGCTGGAGCTGTCAGGGCAACGTCTCGCGTGCCCTAAGAAATGGTTCCACATGCCACCTGTGGCACCTGTGCCATAGGTTCGCCATCATGGTTCTATAGTTTCCAACTTGAAAAGGATAACTAAGATACAGTTTGATGATTTTTTTTGCACAATTGTGCACAATGCACAATTAATATATTCGTCTTTAAAGGGTCAGAAGGTTCTGTTACTTTAGATACTCATGCTAACCACAAAATGCTGTAATGGAGGTTTTTAAAAATCAGTGTTAGCAGGTCATCTTTTTAAGCATCTTCAAAGAGTGAAACAAATTCATAATTGGAAGAAAATTATATGGCAGATGATTCACACGGACAGCTTCAGTCAAGCAGAGCATATGTCTGTCGAAAGGAACAAAAGCACCTGGCAGGTTATTGTAAAAGGGCTTTAGAAAAACAAGAAAGGAAAGTCCCCAAAGACAGTGATTACAGTTGTGAATGGCTTTGAACAAAATAAATAAAATGACCATGGTCTGAAAGACCAGCTATTATATCCCTCCTTCCTTTCCAGGGAGACACCTGTGTGTGTGCTTTTGTTGAGGGTTGTCTGGTATGAGGCTAAGCCACTCACATCAAAGCCACCTAAGCAGTGAAACAAGTGAGGTGAGCTGATGAGCCCAGGTGACATAAGTCATCTGATATCCTGGGGAGGATCGCAGAGTGGGGAGTGGGCTGGTTCACAGCACCCTGAAGGGTCAAGGTGAAAGTGATAGAACATAATGGGTCCAGATGATGCATTTGCTCTAGTGATTTGCATTCCACAAACAGGGAAGTCTTTTAATTCCTGTGTAAGAAAAGAGAAACTCATTTGAAGTGGGAACGTTCAAAAATCAATGGGGATACACACGTCAGGCTTTGGAGGCAAACTGCTGTAATCCACTTTGATGGTTGCCAAGAAGCGGATGTCTGAGCAATTGGGCCTCCTGTTCCGTGCTCTGCCTGGTTTGTTTGATGCTGGAAAGTGCATCTCTTGCTTTTGAAAGTACATGTTTTCTCTGATGCCAGCTGCGAGTTGGGGGAGGGTTTTGGTGGAGCCTCTCCTAGATTAATCTTACTTCCTCCTTGCTATTGCCATTCAATTGCTTTCTGTCCATAATCCACCCAATTACCTAGCAGGAGACTGCAAGGTAATTAGAGAGCACTCCTGCAACACCCAAGTCCTTGCTGTGGGCAGGGGAAAAGATATTGACAGTAAGGCAGGAGATTAATTTAGGCTTCAACAGATGCTTGCTGGCATACTTCCCTGATGCCAGTCTTACATTTGTCTATGAAAAAATATCTAGTTTATTTAAGATCTGGAAGCATGGAGAGTAGTATAACTCAGAGAACAGCATCAGAATATCTGATGTAAATAATTTACAGTACATGGGTTACAAGACTACATCATAATGGGAATGACACCTTTTGTTCTAATCCTTAAAATAAATATTTGGACCAGCATTGCTGACAATAGTAAATTCAGCAATGTTTTGGAGCGAGCAGTAAGGGAACAGATCTACCGCACAACATAGAAAATAAAACAAAATGCACACATTCAACCTTACGTGTTTTAGAGGCATGAAAGGCTATTGGCCCCTGTAAACCTTTTGAACAGCTCTCTATAAAGGCTGCTTTGGCAGCCTCTGAGAATGCAAATGCTCTTCTTTAGGCATGAGTGTATATGTATCCATATTTGCACAGAGCTATTTCTTCATTGGAGCCAATGATGTAGATCTATGGCACAGATCCAGAACCATAAGGCTGCATAGATTCTTTTATAGATTATGTCTGCCCAATCCAGGAACAAAATGCCTGGAGAGGTTCTTTCACTGTTGAGAGGAAGAGGATGTGGGTATTCTCTGTGGGGACTTCCTTCTCTGGAACAAGTTCTCTCTTCTCCTCTCCTCACAAGGGTGGTTTTCACCATTAGAGTCTTCCAGCAGTTTTAAAAAGAGCCAGACTGTTGTAGAAGCAAAGATGCCATTGATAAAATATTAGAGGTTTGTGTTGATTGTATTATATTTATTGTTCTGTATGGGCTTGTGTTGCTGTTGTTCTTGTACATTGCTTCACATTGTACATTGCAGCTGCTTATAAATTACATTAAACAAACAAACAAATAGTTTTAAGTTCACATTATCCATCCATGGTGGTTAGCATTCAAAGCTAGTTTTATCTGCCCTTTCGACTGATTCCGTGTTTGTATTGCTAGTAAAATCTAGGCAAATGGTCTTTATCTTTTATTTGATGGTGTGAATGTTCCTTTTTATGGCTTTCACAGCTAAGTCTGTAACAGTTTTACTTATAATAATCAATTTAAAAAGTAACAAAGGGACTAGGTATATTATCTATACTAAACATCTTTAAAGAATGGCAATACAGAATACATCCTCTTTAAATAATTATATTTTTCCCTGCCTAAAATCCCAAGCAAACCATATATTAGGACTATTCCACATCAAAATCCAGTATATACAAGAACTGAACTGACATCAGGATGTCAATCATGCCATCTTATAGGCATTTCTATTCTCCAAATTAAAACAGAAATGTGAGAGAACCTTATGCCAGATGAAATTAATGGTCCACCAAGTTTCAGCTTTCAGAGCTGCCCAAGACGCCAAAGACTGCATTCAAATCTTTCTCATTGAATTATATCCTTTTTCATGAAGAGAAGAAGAAACCAGCACCAAATCATGGCAAGCATCAGGATATGATCTAAAAACACCACTAAATAGAATGGAAATTATTTCTTCCCAAATTGACACCATAGGATTGTCTTCTCCAAAGGAAGGAAAGAAAAGCTGATCTGTAAGATAGAGTAGATTCAAGAATACCCCAGGATCGAAGTGGTTCTGCATAACTTTTGGCAAATGTCAACTCACCTGGAGCCTGAAGCCCATTCTGTGGCTGTTAAGTCAGTAACATTTTGCCTTGACCTTTCAGGTAAAAGTTGAGTTGGGGAGCATCCTGTAGCTGACTGAAATCCAATACTTCCTTCCTGGCAGGATTAGAGTCATATTGTCAATATCATGTCAATGTGAAATGGAAACAGCAATGTTTACAAAATTAACAAATGGACTTCAAGTTAAACACTGAGCAATTTGTGAGACAGTGTTGACCAGTATCAAGGGATTGTTTGCAGGTGAACATGCTGTTTTTCTTTCTGGATTGACTTACATTAACATCGTGTCATTTTAAATTGCTTTCCTTGAGAAAATAGGCTGGCGGCATCATTTCATTACCTCGAGTGCTCTTAAGTGAGGTTCCCCCCTCATTTCTGCTCTGATTTTACAATAAAGGGGGGGATCACAATGATACATTTATGTAGCCAGTTAGCAAAAGAAGAATGGGATTCTATTGCACAGTATACACCACAGAGTTTCAAAATATTTCTAACTATGTATGAATTTATTTTAGTTGGAAGAAAAAAAAAGTCAATAGCCAGGTTTGTGGTTAGGCTGCTTTGGGAAAAGGGTGAAAGAATGAATGTGCCAGCACTCCATTTGAATTTAAAATGGGTAGAGAATGTTCTGCATTTCAAATTCCATAGGCCTCAGTCAGCAAAGACAATGGCAGGGGACTATAGGAGCAGCAGGTTAAGCACTCCAGTAGACATCAAGTTGACCCCCACTGAAGGAACTACCTGGCAAGGATGAGTCTTTTCTTTCCTGCTTTAACAGAGGATTGTAGAATGTGATTTATTGAAAAGCAAGTCAGTTTCTGTCCAAGTTGCTCTAGGAGAAAAAATATCATTAGTGTTACCAACAAGTGATAACACCAGCAATTGTTTCTTCAGTAGCAAGAAACCTCTAGGCTATGAAAGGGTCATCTGGGTGCATTGAGAACTCAAGCTATTATCAAAAGAAAACCTTCTCAATCCATTCTTTCTTCTAGCCAACTGACAAGCCTACCTTTTACTTGTTTCAACATGTGGCAATTAAAAAAAAAAAAAGTCAATGCAGGAGCTGACCAGGCTCATGCCCATTATCTCAAAATTATGTTTTGGGGATTAATGTGACATCCTGGAACTGTATTAAAAGATCCTTGCCTTGTTTGTTTACGTTCACATTTTCCTATGATCTTACTTGCTTGAATTTAATCAAGTGATTTTATAGCTTTTGTCACTCATTTTCCACTCTTTTATCTCTGTGCCATAAGTTTTAAAAAATCCAATCCATCAGCAACTGGAGAGTTTCTACAAGAGATCGTGTAGTGTCTAGAAAACTAATCTCTCAGACAGACTTGTTGTGTGCACATATTTTGTTAATAAATATGTTCAGGCATGAATTTTGGCAGGGTTTCTTCAAATCTTTCTTGAACTTTACTTGACACATCTAATGGCATGTAATATATCTGAGAAACAATATTTGGGAAAAGTTTAATTTTTTATTATTATTATAAATCCAAGGATTCTTTCTGTAAATATTGTTGGAGGACACCATACCCAAAGCACAGATATAAGCTGCAGGAATTCAGGACTATATTGACTTCTCTTATAGCTTTGGTCAATGCATAGTGTTGGAAAGCCTGGAAAGTTTGGAACACCACAAAACAATGACAAAAAGACATATTTTGAAAGAACCGAAACCTTGCACACAATTAACAAAAAGGTCAGTGACCAGAAAAGCAAGAGATGCTATTATTCTTAATTAAATGTGAATCCTGCTCATTTAAGGGAATATATTAGTCAAGTTCAGCAATCACAGTTACAGTTACAATTAAGAAATCAGAAGTAAATGAGACCTGACCCTGTTCTGTCTCTTCATTGGAGGAAGTTCATAACATTCTAGCAGTGGTATATAATCATCCAGGTATGACATTTGTGTTAGGAATTCCTACTATAAATTAAAAGATGAGATCCATACTTCAGAATGATAAACTTAATGCCACAGTGCACAACACAAGGGCTCATGATAGCAGCCAATATATTAACACTCAGCAAGCCAAGTTGCACACAAGTTGGGAATACATTTGGTGGACATTTTGAATTGACCCCAGATGTAAGAAGATTTAAGAGAGAATTCACAGGAATTATAGGATAATTTAAACCAAAGCTGAGAGTTAGATCACTGAGTTACTTGTAGAGTTGTAGTTATGAGCAAGTCACAGACTTACACCTAGTGTTTCTCTTTTTGTACATGGCTTCCATTTCCTATTCTTTCTTCACTCCAACTATTTTTTCTGGGATTCTTGGTTTGAATTAATACTTGACCTCTAATCTAAAATCAGAAACATACTTGTTTTGTCTAAAAACAGGAAAACGGAAGACTTTGGGATCTCATAATATTTCAAACAATCCACAGGGGAAAGGGAGGGACTTCTGTGGATAACCAGAATTGCACTTATATTTGCAGATTGCAAGCTGGATATATACTGTAAATACCTTATATAACAAAGAATCAATATTTTATTTTCTCTTTCTCCCCGTCTCCCTCTCTCCCTCCCTCTCTCTTTCCCTCCTTCCATCCCTCTCCCTCCTTCCATCCCTCTATCTATCCCTCCATCCCCCCTCTCTCTCGTGTGTGTGTGTGTGTGTGTGTGTGTGAGAGAGAGAGAGAGAGAGAGAGAGAAGGAAGGGAGGGAGGGAGGGAGGGAGGAAGAGAGAGAGGGAGGGAGAGAGAGATAAATGTATTCATTTACATAACTATCCATCTCAACTATGCAACTCCAGGAAGATCACAATACAAAAAGCATAAAACACAACTATCATAAAACAATATTACAATATAACCAAGACTCCTAAAACGGTCTTATTTAGATGACTTTTGTACTCATTATAATTATAACTCATGGTATATTTTAAAGACTTAAAGTTTCAGCAACTTGTGATTCACTTAGACTTCTGGATCCATCTAGTTTTTGTACAACTATTTGGGAACTATTGGTTTTGAGGACCAAGCTACTTTAGGTTGGTGTCCTTCAGTGTAAAAAACAATATTAAGTAGAAATAAAGCTGAGCTATCACTCTAGACATCTTCCAAAAAACAGCATGCTACTACCAACTAATGTAATCCTATCTATTACATCTAGCCTCAGCAGCAACTATTGCCTAGTAATTTTATATGTTGTTGCATCTATTAGTAGAAATTCCTTGAAGTTAATTCTGGTTTATTCACTCTTTATCACACACAGGCACTGGGATCTAATGACAACACAAAGGCACAAGGAGTTTTAGAAAGGAAATGGGTTATAGCAGAGATCTTCCTTTCTTTTCCTGCTACAGTTCTGTGTTTATATTTGTTTGTTTCTTCTGTGCCTTGGATCTAGATTAACAAATTGGTTTGATCTGATAAAAAGCCAGGAGACTAAGCTCATACAATTATGGATATACTGTAAGTTGAATGTTTATTTTCTGAATTTCTTATGTATGAACATGTTTTGTTATATTTTTTATATTTATGACAGACTAATAAAACAATAAATCATGGCCTCTTCTAAAAATAGATGATGATAGACATAGACAGACAGACAGACATCAAAACAACAAAAATGGACACTCATTAATATAAATATACACAGTTTATGGCATGGCTCTGTTAGACACTAATGCAAAATGTGAGTTAAGAAAAGTATATTTGAATAGACAATTGAAGAAAGATTTATTAGGAATGGTACTGTTGCCCCCTTAAGTGCCTTAGTTACAATTATGAACATTATATTGAGCAGACTCCACAAAAGTGCTACTGTTTATAGTGCTCAACATATTTCTTGGAGAAAAAATTCCCCCTTTACTCTAGTTTTCCTTTCATCCTTGGCCTGAGAGTACCAGTCTCCCTTCCCCTTTGTTGCCTCCTGTTTTTCAGGGCACAAACGATGAAGAAGGGATAAGAGGAACCATTCACTTTCAGGATCTGAAACGGAGAAGCTTCTTGATAGATTTATTGAAAAGTGCTTTGTGCATTTTCAAAACTAAGTAGAAATGATATCCTACCTTTCTTTTTGAAACTGAAACAGAAAGGTCAGAGATTAATGAGAGATTCACCATGGCAATGGCGAACGGTGAGGTTTAATGTTTCCTATAAAACCAGGAGAAGAGATTGTATATTTATTGGTGTTCTATAAAGGGGTAGTTTCTGCTCATGTAAAACAAGCAATGCCATTTATTTTATAATGGGAAAGGAACGGAAGACACAGAAACAAGAAAAATATAAGAAATACACAGTAGAATTTCTGCATTTGTGGGGTTATTGAACCCGGGTTAATTAGCAATCATTCAACATGACCTGCAAGAACAGTTTGTGGGTAAGTGATTGCAAAGGATACTATGTGTACTGCATTCACTTTCACATTCCCGGAACAGATCGGTATTATATAGCTATGGCTGGCATCCTCTGGATCTGTAGCAGTGGTGGGTTTCTGTGGACTCGCACCTACTCGCGAGAGCTGGATGGTGAAATTTAGAGAACCGGTGAGAAGAGGTTCCACTGGCGTACCTGGAAATAAGTCTGGCCCGCTGCTGCTGGTGACCCAACGGGAAGGAAAGGAAAGGAAGGAAGGAAGGAAGGAAGGAAGGAAGAAAGGAAAGAAAGAAAGAAAGAGAGAGAGAGAGAGAGAGAGAAAGAAAGAAAGAAAGAAAGAGAAAGAAAGAAAGAGAAAGAAAGAAAGAAAGAAAGAAAGAAAGAAAGAAAGAAAGAAAGAAAGAAAGAGAAAGAATTTATCATCACAATTGAGCCCAAAATTTTGGTTGCTAAGCAAGAGCGTTGTTAAGTGAGTTTCACCACATTTTACAAGTTGGCCACTCCCACCCTGTCAAATGACTGCCAAGCCACACCCACAAAATAGGCCACACCTACAGAGTAGATTCTAAAAAATTTGAAACCCACCACTGATCTGTAGGTTTCAATCAACTGTTTCCCCCCACTCCCCCCATGCTTGGATCCTGTAGACATGCCATCCTGTTCACTGTTAAAGGGAAAGAATAAACAAATGTAATAAATCTCCACCCTCCACCCCCGGAATCCTTTCTTCTACACCATCTGTAATATCAGCTATAATAACACTGGCTTGCTGGAAAGATAACTCAATAATGCTTCTGAGCAGCACTGTCTATCAATAATTTCATTTCCCTTTTTTAAATATTGTAGAAAATGCTACACTTAAGAAAATAAAATATAAATCAAATGCATATTGAAAACCACAGCTGGCAGTTGTCCTAGGTAGTCCACAGCTAAAACATGGGTATGCAATTAACACTCCTGTTTATGTAAACATCTGATTATCCAGATGTTTTGGAGGCCACACAGGCTGTGCAAGTTACTTAGAAATTATTCAGGCTGGAAAGTACTTACATCAACTGCAGGAAAGGAGGTGGGAGCCTTTGTGTGTTATCTTGCAAAGCCCATGTCCATTCAACATAAATGAAGGCAATGTAGTCCTTTAGACATTATACTGTATACATTAGTCAACTTCTAGACATACTAACCTAACAGGCTACTTATAATATACAAACAATATAGCAATCAAGAAATTTTGTGCCAAGAGGAAGGAAAGCTCAAATTCTTTCCTCTTATTTTGTCTATTTATAAAATGTCATTGACTTAATGAAGTTGCATTTATCACCACAATTGTTAAAAGCATTGTCCAATCTTATATCCGGAACTGAAGACATCCAATGATGGTGGTGGTGGGGGGAATACAGTATAGATTTTAATTACTTACTTTTCCCTATAAAAGAAAATATATGGTAACTTCAGATTATCATCTAGTTTAGATTTTTAATTACTGAATTCTAGGGATGACATTAGCAGAATGATGTGTTTGGCTATCTATTCATCTAACCTTGCTACTCCTAACTCATAATGATAATGTTAAGTATTTGACTTCTGGTTTGAGCAGGTGACACTATTTTGCAAAGGACTTCATCTCAGCTTTCTGGAAAGAAAACAGTGAGAGGGTATTCTTAAAAGGCTTCCCTGGAAATCATGTCAAATTATTGTTATCACAAATTATTATCTTTTTCAGAGAGATGCTCATTTGGGTGGTTGCTACACTTTGGAATCTCTTCGACAATTTTTAAAGTTATTTTAATCTGTTTCTGGCCTGAAATTTAAACATCTTGGTTCAGTCTTAATCAATCAATATTTTTATCTGTAACATTGAATTGAGCCTATTGTGCTTTAATAGTTTCATTCTGCTACAAATGAAGTTTTAGATGGAAAGCATGCTTCAGCCTTCAGCAAATTCTACCAAATTAACTTGCTGTTAACACTAAACGATGATGTGAGTTGCACAAAACAGCTATCATCAATTGAGTCATATGTATCAACTGCAAAATCACCTAGAAAGTTATAATCTGACTCCTTTAAGGCAAACATGTTGTCAAATCTGATTTATCGGAATGTGTATGTGGAGCTACCTTTGAAAGATTATTCTGAAATTAAATTTAGGACTAAAACAAGCAGTTAGAATACTAACTCTCAGGTGTTTATAACAGTGATTAAAACTGGTCCAAAACTTTTTCATCTGTAAAGCTGAATATAACCTGCAATAATAATAATAATAATAATAATAATAATAATAATAATAATAATAATAATAATAATAATAATAATAATAATAATAATAATAATAATAATAATAATAATAATAATAATAATAATAATAATAGTTGTTGTTGTTGTTGTTGTTGTTATTATTATTAAACATGTTACCACCAACAGCAAATGTTGCCTCTGTAATGAGAAAGATGAGACAGTCGACCACCTGATCAGTGGGTGCAGCAAAATTTCACAAACTGACTACCTACAACGCCTTAGACCGATACGCTCCCACAGAGAGGGCCTTCTCAGGGTGCCGTCGGCCGGACAATGCCGACTGGCGACACCCAGGGGAAGGGCCTTCTCTGTGGCGGGCCCTGCCCTGTGGAACGACCTACCCCCTGAACTCCGTACCATTACTGACCTCCGCCTCTTCCGCTAGTGTTTAAAAACACATTTGTTTCATCAAGCCGGCCTTGCATAGCCTCCGCTGTTGACTAGTTTAGATAGTTTTAAAATGGGGGGGGGGGTTTAATTGGTTTTAACACAGGATTTCATATTTAATAGGCTTTTAAAATTTTATATTTTTGTATTGTTTTGTATATTATTTTAATTTTCCTGTGCGCCGCCCTGGCTCCTTTTGGAGAAGGGCGGGATATAAATCGAATAAAATAAAAAAATAAAAAATAAATACATTCACTGGAAATTGTGCCAGAAGTTTGAATTTGAGTACAGCAAAAATCACTGGGAACATCAGGTTGAGAAAGTTTTAGAGAATGAGAAAGTCAAGATCTTGTGGGACTTCAGAATTCAGACTGACAAGCACTTGTCTACAACATACCTCATATAACAATAATTGAAAAGAAAAAAGTATGGTTCGTTGACATTGCAATACCTGGTGATGCACAAATTGAAAATAAGCAGCAAGAAAAAATCACAAAATACCGGGACTTGCAAATTGAAGTTGAGCGACTGTGGAAGAGAAAGTTGTGTGTTATCCCAATTGTCATTGGAGCCCTTGGAGCAATATCTAGGGGACTGCCTTGCTATGTGGAGTTTCTAAGTTTGCCGGACTTGAGCATTCTGACTCTACAAAGGGCCACCCTGCTTGGAACAGCTTATATCCTCCGACGTTACATTGACAGTTCCTAACAGTGGTTAGGACTCGAGCTGTTGAGCTACCAACCAGCCCCAAAGGCTGTGAATCTCACCAAAGATTAACCACAGAATCATCATCATCATCACCATTCCCTCCATGCATTGCCTTTTGTTATAGGTGAGGTGCTTGGGATGTTCTGATAAAGTTGAAAGCTATGCTGATGGTAGTATACTTTACCAGAAAGGTCACCCATGCCAGACAGATCTTAGCAAAAGGACCAGATTAAATGTATCCATCCATCCATTTAATATGGTGAGAAAAAAGAAAAAGAACCCTATACCATATTGGCCATCGCCCAGATCAATGAGAACTGCATCAGATGTTAGAGTTCCCAGACACCTATCAACAATTGGGCAATGGGATTCAGGAACTATTACTTGGCAACCAAGGATAGCGCCATAGGATTACTGGAAGGAGAACAGCAAGAGACAAGGCAAAAATATACAGAATTTGAAAATCCCACCATTATGGTCTGCTATTATAAATTGGAACCAACAAAGTGGGGATATTTAAAGCAAATGTCTGAACGGTGGAAAATAATTTATCCAGACTCAAATATCCCTGAACAAGAATTAGCAGATCAAAGGAGATTCATTACCAGAAATAAAATATTGAGGGATGAAGAACTGGAAAAGATTCAGAAAAATTGTGAAAACGGAAGAGCCCAAAACAATATTTTATTATATATAGGCAGCATCCATGATATAATTACTTCTCGAATCTTGGTCCCAAACACATATGATTTCAGAATACTTATCAGTTTTATTTGCATATGGATGAAGCTTAAAAATAATTTTAAAAAATAAACTAGAATACTGATAGATGCATTCTAAAATATCATAGAAAGATATAGCTGACTACAGCTGCTCTGTCTCTGTGTTTCTACAAGGTTTTCTCCTGTTCCCGCCCTGATTCTAAACGTTCAGGTGCAACATAAAAACCTAAGATTGAGTTAGTTCTAGTCAAAGATGCTATGATGTCAAGAAAGTTTGATTATTATTAGACCTAGTTATTTGCGGGATCGTATCCTGCCCCATACATCCCTTCGGCCGATTCGCTCCCACAGAGAGGGACTTCTCCGGGTGCCGTCCACTAGGCAATGCCAGCGAGCGACGCCCAGGGGAAGGGCCTTCTCTGTGGTGGGCCCAACCCTTTGGAATGACCTACCCCCCCCCCGAAATTAGAACTACCACGGACCTCCGCTCCTTCCGCCAAAAATTAAAGACCCACTTTTTCCATCAGGCTGGCCTGGCCTAATTTATGCTCCTTACCCCAGTCTGAAGCTCAAATTGTTTTAAAGGGAACAGTTTTTTAATGGGAACAGTTTTAAACGTTTTTTACAAAATTTTAGTACAGGGTTAACTATTTAATTTGGTTTTAAATATTTATGTATTGTTATGTTTTAGATGTTCTTAATTCCTGTACACCGCCCCGAGTCCCTTCGGGGAGAGGGGGCGGTTTAGAAATTGAATTGAATTGAAATTGAATTAGATTCACTGTGATCTTTACGGAACATGTCATGCAGAAGCTGCTGCTTTTATTTCAGATTATTGAAACGAGATCACCTACAAGCTATCACCTATTGCTCTAACAACCTAACATTGTTCAAATGATCCCATTGTTCATAGGAAACCTGTCAGCAGAAATAAACATATAGAAGGAGGTGTTTTGAAATGAAAAGGTATGGATATATTGCACAAGTCTAATATGGGTGGGGTGGGGAAATCTTTTGGAACAAATCCATCCTTTTTTGCCTTCCCACTTTTGAAAAAATGCAAAATACATTCATCTGAAATACATTTAAAGCATTCACAAAATCATTGAGTATCCAATTGGATCTCTAAATTGTGCTGAAACTCTTATACTAATTAATTTAAAACAGGGGTCTCCAACCTTTGCAACTTTAAGTCTAAAGGACTTCAGCTCCCAGACTTCTCCAGTCAGCAAAGCTGGCTGGAGAAGTCTGAAAGCTGAAGTCCTTCAGACTTAAAGTTGCAAAGGTTGGAGACCCCTGATTTAAAAGATTTGATAACTGGAAGTATCCTAGCAATGAATAGTGGTGGTGGTGGTGGGGGATTAAGTATTATTTTTTTAATTCTTTCAAATTGTAGTTGCTACAATTGAAGATTAAAATAGATGCATCTTTTAAAATACTTTTTAAAATCACAAAAGAATATTTTTATCAATGAAACTTTCACTTTCAGATTTGTTTATTTATTTATTTTTAAAAAAAATCCCATTTCTGATGTAAGCACAGAAAATGTAGCCTTTTCAATTTATGTAAGCACAAAGAGTACAATGAATTACTTTTTGTCATACTTTCAAATGAGTAACGATCTACTAGCCTTTTAGGATGTAATTTAAAAATCATTTGTCTTGTGTGAATAATTAGAACTCTACTTCCTCTTCAGGTAAAGTATAGTCTTCAAGAAAAGAAAGCTGCTAACCATAGTTGTGTTATACTATTTCATTGAGACTGGGAAGAATGTAATCTAACACCTCCTATTTGGCAAATTCATAGTTCAGGCTAAACAAGCGTTGGAATTTTACAGCTGGTTGGATCATTTAAATGGTATACTGTTGCTGTGAATATAGCCTATATGGGCATAGTATGGGAAAAGTTTGCTCCTTTGGGGTGGTTCTATGCAAAAGTCCTTGCTTATTTCTTCCCAAGTTATCTGGATAGTCTGTGCAAGACACAGTCCACGATATATTGGTTTTATTTTATTTTTAGATCACCCTTGTCTCTAGCTCCTGAGTGATGTTCCCAGAACTTTAACATTACTATTTCAAAATGGAATACAAGGACAAAGAACCCCATTCTAGTCAGCAAAGGGAGGCCTCTCTTCTGAAATCTTATATCTCATGCCGTGACTCTTAAATATCCTTCATTCCTCTATTCTTAGAAACTCCATGACTTCTTCTATCGTTACAGTTCATTCCTCTTCTCTAAAATTCTCTCCCAGTGTATAAACATCTAGGATTGGATTGACCCATGTCTATGTTGGACATTTCTATTCGGAGAAGAAAAAAAGTGCACTAAATAACAAGAGGAAAATGAGAAGGAAGAGGGCTCCTCCTTCACATTTTTACTATAAAAGGGGGAAGCTTGGTGCTCGTACTACCATCTTATCCTGCTCCTCCCATATTTATTTCTAAATAGATGAGAGACCAAACAAAGTTTAAATGCCTCTTCTATGCAAGTATTGGTATAAGATTTGAAGCTGAATATAGATCTTGGCCTATTTCTCAGTTAAGAATGTTCTCTCCCAAGAGGGCAAATTGTTAGTTCTACTATCTCTGGATTGTGCTTTTTCAACCTGAAGTCATGAGTTATCAGGATTTAACAGATTAACAGAGTTGGAAAGAACCTTGCAGGTCATCTAGTCCAACCCCCTGCCCAAGCAGGAGACCCTACATCTGCCTCTACCTAGGATTGAACTCCCAACCTCCTGATTGGGAGGTGTGAGCTCCACCTCTAGTCCACAGCAGCAGGATGTATCCTGCTATATTCTGTAGGTAAGTGTACCCATTAACTAGCAAAAAGGTCATATCCCTTGTGCAGCCGAGGACACGTCCTTATTGTGATTGTCAGTCTGAACATGATCACATTTGAGTTCTTCAGGGCAAGAGGAAGAAAAAAGTTTAATTGTTTTTATGGTTTTGATGTTCAAGCATCCAACGTGTGGAATGAATTGGTTTTAGTCAGTGGTGAAATTCAAATTATTTTACTACCGGTTCTGTGGGCGTGGCTTGGTGGGTGTGGCAGGGGAAGGATACTACAAAATCTCCATTACCACCCCACTGGGGCCAGCCAGAGGTGGTATTTGCCAGTTCTCCGAATTGCTCACAATTTCCACTACCGGTTCTCCAGAACCTGTCAGAACCTGATGAATTTCACCTCTGGTTATAGTGATATGAATAGTGCTCCTCCTTGCCTTGTCTTAAACTTTGTCTTTGCAAAAAGAAAAGATGAGAAGACATCTGAACTGAAATGAAATGAAATGAATTGCCTGATAAGAGAGTTCAAATTCATGGCTATAGAAATCCTTTGCTCTCATTTTCTAATGCTGGAGAGTCCTTTGCTCTCTCTTTCTCTAGTTAACTTTCTCTCCAGCATTCTGGATGTACATTATATCTGCTTTTTGGATTCTGTGATACGATCCTAATTATCTTTGTACACACTGGTGGTTTCATTGCAAGGGTATTCCGGAGGCATCGCTGGCGAAATCCAACACTTTTCTCTTTTACAGCTTTGGCAATGGTTACTAGTGTAATAGCTAAGCACTATTGCGGAGTGGTAAGCCCCTCTTGTAAAGGATCCACTCTCTTTATTTTGAAGGGGTAGGATTTTTTTAAAAAAATTAAAAACGAATTGATTTTAAATAGACTTTATATTTACGCACACAGAAAGTTAGCTTGCCAACCGTGGGTGAGTACTGTAATGGAGATATAATTGCGATAAGCGGTAAGGCTGAGACTTAAAAGAGTGGATTCCTGCCAAAACCAAATTGTCATCCATCTGGGAGAGAGATAATATCAACCTGAGGCTTGGGACTTTTTGGAACCTGTGGCTACATAGTTTGTTTCTTCAAGAATGCTCATGTTTTGAAAAGGAAAAGGGAGCGAGACAGACAGATTTCGAAAAGAATAGAGGACCATTTCCTCCCGAGTTTCTTTTGGAACCTCTGCAAATGACTCTTCATATAAGGGTGGTGCCGTGACAATATAATTAAGGAATAAGACATGACAGCCAGTGATTTCTGGATTATTGCTGCATGCCTAAGGTGGCATTATAGGCACAAAGCAGAGGCAGAGTGGCTTTAATCACACAGTAAGTGCAATGATAATCCCTTTGAAATGGGCTGTCTGAAGTGCCTTGTTGAAATGGAATTCAGAAACAATATTAAGGAAAACAGACAGACTGGTAAATTCACTGTGCATTAATGCTGACAAAGCCTCAGCTTTTGCGTCAGCCATTGCAATGCTCCATTTGGGTCAGGTTTCCATAATTAAAATGCCTCCACAGGTTGATGTGTGTGCTTTCTTTAAGGGAAGCAAAATTCCCTTCCACAGCTTTTGATAATTTTAAAACTAGTTTTATAGTTTTTAAACCCTTTAATTGAATTTCTTTTAACACTCTTATTTGCTTCTTTGAGATCTTATCTGCTCTTGATGTGTGAAAAGATGAAAAGAAGCTCGTGTGGCATACATGGTAGTAAAAAGGGAGTGAATTATATCAGGTGGGAACCCTGACCTGAGGTTGGGAACAGACTTTCATAACCTTCAGAATGTAGGACTGAATCTTCTATTACTCCCAAATCAAATAGCTTTCTGGAGGGGAAATCCAATTTATTCACTGGGAGCATAAAATATAATTGGTCCTTAAGATAGCTTAATTTTAAAAAAAAACACATTTGTTTGTTTGTTACTGCCAAGGGCCCTCCTCTGGAAATTTGGAATATTTTTTCTTCTACCCAGGGCAAGAAAGGATTGTGATCTTTTTCAAGACCAGTAAATCTGTTGCTGTTTGGTCTTCTATTTTTGGAAAGTTTATGTGCCTCGGTTTCAGTCAGCCCATTGTCGATGAAGATGTTTGCTAACTGATGCCATTGTGGTCTTTGTTTCCTTCTTAACCACCAGAACTGGGAATTCAGGAATGATCTTCATGATCAAGAAAATGTAGATACCACCAGAATGCTGAACCACTTCAGTAAAATATTTGGTAACTGCTACTAAAATATTTTCCTTGGTATTGAGAAAGGGGCATGAAATGAAGTGGTTTTTTTATGAGAATGGCTTATGAGAAGAAATAACTCTAAAAACAATGATTCTTTGAGTTTTCTTTTACTGTTTTGTACTAAATACTGCATTGCCAGAATATATTTCTGCAAAATGTTTCCATGTGCTAAAAATAATCCTTCACTGTCTTTCTTTCTTTGGAGGGCTTTATTTTACTTAACATTACAGCAAACTGTTATTCTGTTACATTTGTCCCTCTAGATTTTTTTTTCCTTCTTATGAAAAAAATCTCTACTTGTATGCATTTTAAAAATGTTTTGGAATTTGTTGTCATTTATTTTAGTATATTTTTAAATTTATCCTACCTGTTGCAAAGTGACTGCTTTCTTCCTTCCCCTATTTTATTTTACGATATGGGTAATACTTGATTTATGACCACAATTGAGACCACAATTTATGTTACTAAGTGAGAAATTTGTGAAGTGAGTTTTGCCCCATTTTACAACTTTTTTTTAGCCCAAGTGCTAAGTGAATCATTGCAGTTGTTAAATTAGCAATTCGGTTGTTGAATCTGGCTTTCCCATTGACTATGCTTGTCAGAAGGTTGCAAAAGATGATTAAATGACCCCGGGACACTGCGACCATCATAAATATGAACCAGTTGTCAAGCATCTGAATCAAAGGTGGTATTCAGCCAGTTCTGATGGGTTCTGTAAAACCGATAGCGGAAAATTTGCGAGTGGGGACGGAATGGGGATTTTGCAATATCCTTTCTCTGCCATGCCCACCAAGCCAGAACTGGTAGTAAATATTTTTGAATCCCACCACTGATCTGAATGTAAATTACATGATCGTTGGAGTGCTGCAATGGTTATAAGTGTGAAAAGTGGTCATAAGTCACTTTTTTCAGTGCCATTGGAGCTTTAAGCTGTCACTAAATGAGCTATTGTAAGTCCAGGATTATTTGTATTGTCTTTCCAGATCTGAAAAAGCCCTTGAAATTTTATTGTGACAAGGGAAGCGAAGGAAGATACATATTGCAGGACAGATAATTATACAATGAAAGAGGGGCCGCATATATGTACACATAGGACTATCAGACAACAAAGGCAAGAGTAAACAACCCACAAGTTATTCATAATAACTTCTCCTAGATTTTCTACACCTTCCTTCTTTCCAATTGAATGAGACCATCAGCCCCCCTCCAAAGGGTATTATTTTTTCTCTACGGACTATAGCATTACTTCTTCTGTATCAGTAGTACTCTAGGAGGTAACTTTGGGGCCATTCATTGTCTTTAGCCTTTTGTTTCTTCACATTGAAGCATCATCGTTCCTTCTACCCTTAAAGGTGTCTCTTCAATACAGCCAGCAACGCCGGCTGGAGAAGTCTGGGAGCGGAAGTCCTTCAGACTTAAAGTTGCAAAGGTTGGAGACCCCTGCTTTAATACACTCTTTAAAACCTTTAAAGGACTGCATTTTAATATGTTTTCCATTTAATTACAGTATTTAGGTCCCTACCATAGGACTGTATTTATTACACTTGTTTTCTAATGCAGCTGGATCCTTTCAGAGATGGATTGGAAAACCCAGGAGTGGATCTTTTTAAAGACCTCTCCCCCCTCCCCCCAAAAAACCCCCAAGCTGATACTGAAAAGTAACATTTGCAAATGCTTACCTCTGGGAATAAATTGGATCCACTTGCCCCTTACTGATATTTCCCCCCTTAGATCTAGGATCAGAATTGACCAGGAAAAGCAAAATATTGTTTCAGACAATCCAGTGCAATGTAGTATTGTATTTCAGAGAAGAAAACAAATGGTTCCCTTGACTCTTTTTGTTTTTTGCATGTGTTTTATGGAAATGTAGATGTTTAATTTTCTATCTCTCCACCTATATAAGAACCATGCTGGAGTAGCCTTAGGGGACATTTAAATGCCTTGACTTGAGAAAGTCAAAAGCAGTTTATATGTGCAAGAAGACTTTTCTGCTGATTTCCCGTAAGAGCTAAAAATATTCAAAGGTTTCTCACTTTGTGTTTCAATACAAACACATATAATTTCGCACTTTTAACAATATATTAGCCAAAACACAGTGCACTTTTAAAAATACAAAAATATGACAAGAGTTCTCCAATTGTATTTATAACATGCAAATAGACTAAAATATGCAAAAAAGGATTTAAACTGGACAAATAACATACCAAAATATTTATAATAAGAAAAGCAAATAGACAAAAGTCTCAAACAATACAAAAACAGGATACAATAATTCATTGTAATTAAATCTTGCTTTTTTGAACTTCTTGTTATATAAATGGTATGTCTTATATTTTAAATTTTTAAGGAGATAAAACATTTTAAATATAATTTCTTAAAGATTTTTAAAAAGAAGATAACAACTAATAGAAACTAAGGTGAGAAAAATAAAAAGGGAAATAAGAAAGAGAGCTAAAGTACACTAAACAAGAAACAGTAAAAGAGAAAGGAAAGAAAAAAGATATCAAAAATAGTTTCTGAACTTTTTCATAGCAGTTTATAAGTATAATTATAAATTTACCTCTTGCTCTACAGTTGCAACATAATTCTAATCATCAAAAACATAAATGGTAAGCTCTTTTTTTTCCTGTTTTACCCGAAAAGTTTGTAAAGGTCTTCCAGTCCACAAAAGATGTAGTAGAGAAGTGGACTATGACAGATTATTGTCCTATTGTCATTTTTCTGATCTAACAAGTCAACGTAACAATCTCATCAACTGCCCCCATCTTCTCCAGCCATTCCTCCATTGTGGGTAACACCAACTTGTGCTGCAACAATTCAATTAATTTTCAATTGGATTATAATTTTATAAGGAATTGGAAAAAAACTGAAATTGACAAAGTTATCCATCTTTGCTGAAAGACCAAATGCCGTTGTTATTAGATTTATTATATTGTAAATATATAGGTAGATTCTTTTATTACTATAACTGTGGTGTACTGTCTTACTGTCGTGATGGGATCTTTCACTGCTAAGCCAGATCAACTCCAAGATAGTTTGGACTCACACTCAAAAGGGTTCATCTTCCATTATTTGTTTAAAGCTATCCAAATATTGCTAAACTGCCAAAGAATTGTAGAGAGTTAAACAACCACCAAATGTACTTGGTAAGAATGGGAAGTGCTGCACACATCAGAATCACTTTTGGTGAGATGGGCATCTGTATAGATTTGATTACTAATTAAATCAAATATTAGTTTGAAGAGAGAACCATGGATGTGCCCTACAAATTTGAAAGAGAAAACATTCTTCCTTATAAGGAGAATGATGCCCAGAACATTTAGCAGGCTCAAAATGCTCAGAGAAAGGGACTGAAAAAAGCCTTCTCCCTGATTGTTGGTAGAAAATAATCAATAATAATCAATTGTTAACTGTAGGTCACCTATTAATTAGATACTATTTCACATTGTGCATACATAAATTGATGGGAAAAATCAACACAATAGTATGTTGGTGTGTAAATTAAAAGCAAGACAATAATAAAACTTCTCAAATCATTTCAACTTTTTCATGTTTTATTTGTTCTTTATAACTGAGCTATCCTGTCCTTGATTCCTATTTTTATTTTTCATGCAGTAGTGGGTGAGCAACTGAAAATGGCTCCTGAAAAAAACAAATGTCTAACCAATAGCTGGCTGAGCAGAATCTTCTGTGAACATTGTGGAAACTGGGAAAACAGTGGGTGGATCTATTTTCAAGCAATAATCCTTTTATTTGCTTCTTTCTAAAATCCCTTTCCATTCTGCTTCTGCATTGATCTGCATGTTGTAACCAATTATTCTTCCAGAATCCCTATTTAAATGCTTCAAAACACACACTTCGGTGCAGTGTTTTGCTATTTTGTAAAGAACTGCTCACAGTGTTGATCCTGATAACATCGCCTGCACTTGGCCGTGGTTATCAAATCTTTTTCTTCTTTCTTTTTTGAATCACAAAAACTGATCTCCTCCCCCCCTTTCTTTTCTTTTCTTTCTTTGAACAGCTAAAGTGTTTCATGCAGGAACTATAATTTGCTCTCTGCTGATGATCGAGTCCCTTTCTGGGAAAGGGTGCGGTATATAAATTTAATAAACTAACTAACTAACAGTATTTCATTTCATGTATTTCATTTATGAAATAGGTTCCATGCAGGGAAACGGGAACGAAAGGACCATTCCAGGGTGGTCAAAGTTCCATGAATGATGAAGAAAAAGTTCCTGGGAGAATTTCCATACGGTTGTCTTTATAAAAATTCATGCTTATGAAAATTCCACTACTTGGAGATTAAAAGGCTTTACGAGGAAATAATGCTTTTCTTGTCACTGTTCTTCAGTGGCAGAATGAGCGCAACAGCTGGAAGGCATATGCGCAGTGTTTACTGGAGCGATTCTTACACTTTCAGACAGAAGGAAATCCTGTGTGGGATTGGAAAGTGCAGAGAACTGTCACCAGGGAATAGGCTGTCTGTGTATCTCTGTGAAATGGATGCTGAGCGGACTAAAGACTCTGCAGTAAGCACTTCCTGCCTGCTTTCCATAGCAAATCAAGATCTTTTTCCCCTCCCTCCCTCTCTCTCTCTCTCTCTCTTTCTCCTTTAAAAAAAAGTTTGGGCTTAAATTTCAAATTCAATGATAGAATCTCTAAACTGTCTAGAAGAGTCAGGATTTACTTTGCATCAGACTTCAACATATTTTCCCCCCCATTCTGGAAGACAGTTCAGGAACATTTGTCATCTCTTGGGTTGTACAGATCGAGTTTTCCAAACTAAGAAAGCATTTGATGTGCTCAAGACTTTCAAGCAGGGGAAAATCAGGGCTGATTTTGTACTTTGATTTTGATTTGATTTTGATTTGATTTGATTTTTATACCGCGGCTGTCTCCCCAAAGGGACTCAGGGTGGTGCACAGGAAGTTAAAAAGTAAAAGTACAACATATAAATAAATGCAAACATATAAATAAATATGACTACAAACAGTAAAATTGTAACTTTGACGAGGGAAGTATCCAGCAAAAACACTACTTGGCGTTATTGTTGATATTCTACCTCTTCATCGCAGTGCTTGGCATTGGTATTTAATCACTAACAAAGAGCATGTTCATTATCCAAATCGTGTTAACTCAAACCAAGCATACTAGAGAGAGGTTTCAAAACTAATTACTGTCAATTTGGCTTTTGCCAAAATAAAGTACGATGGAACAGACAGCAGTCCTTGGCGGTGTGGGGGGGGGGTGTCTTGGAATAATCTCTATTCTCTTATTTTGTCTTTCTGTTCTAGAATAATGAAAACTTCAAAAGTTGCCTATGGATACTGAAATGCAGCAGAGTGAACATGAACAACAGCCAAAGCAGGATGAAAGTACAGAAGAAGGAGGGTTAAGTAAACTATTAGTTTTTAATTTAAAGTAAATAATTCTGTTCCTGAGTGCATTGATCATTCCTAGGGGCTGTAAATATTTTGCATTGATCTGAGCTCTCCTGATTTCAAAGCATTGACTTTTTAAGTGGCATAAAATACACTTATTATTTCTCTAGCAGAAATGAATAATGGGGAAATCCTGTTCTTAGTTTTCCTTGGAACTGGGTCAGTATTAAATATTATCTCTGTAATCATTTCAATATTGTTGATTTATCACATCACCCATCCATGACTGGGGCAGTAAAAAAAGGCATTTTTATTAACAATATACACACACATTAATATTTAAATAAGAACATAGGATGCCATAAATTCTTCATACAGAAAGGATCTGGGCATATTCAGAAATAGCTTCTGAAATTCCAGGGTTTGCTATCCCAACTTAATTGCATTCTGCCAATGGAAGATGATTTTCTAACAAAAAGGATTTCCCTTTTCTCAACGCTTCGATACTCACATTACCCATAAGGGATCAAGGATCTCCCATATGTGTAGACCTGTATGGGTCATTTTGGAGGGAAGGAAGACGAGAATGGACTGGAAAGGAAAACATCTCTTTCTATAAGTAGGTGACTATCCAAACATAAGTAACATTATTAGGGAACAACAACTGAACAAACAGGTGGATTAAGTAGTTGGACTTATTTCTGTACTGCAACACAGGAATAGGTGACATATGGAATAGTGCTTATTTGTAAATACTTATTTACAACAGGCAGGAAATGAATGGATGCCATTTGATTGCTACTTGCTGACATCGATTCTATCATAAACATTCATTCTACATAATACATTAGTTAAATAGGAAATTATGACATTGGCAACCTCCTGATATTTTTGTCATGAGTCATGATACATAGGACACTTCAACCTGTGCTTCTCAGCCTTGTCAACTTGAAATGTGGACTTCAATTCCCAGAACTTCCCAAGTGGCAAGCTGGCTGGGGAATTCTAAGACTTAAAGTCCACACATCTTGAAGTTTTCCAGGTTGAGAAACACTGACATAGACATACTTCTGTCATGTGCAGTGGTAAATTTTGAGACATTTTGGCTGGTACTGTATAAGTGCAATCAAAGACCAGTTTTATGGTAAGTGTACTTAACGTACATTCTATTCTACAACTAGCTTGGAAACTGATATTCTGTAGCCCATGTACTGCTAAATAGAATGAACTTGCCATGAGCTGACATTTTGAGTATAGATCTAGCCTGAAATACTCTAGTACAGAGATCAGAACTTAAAGAGTCTTTGACAAAATACCTTCCTTTTTTCACTTGCTGATTTGGATAATGCTGTGACTACAGCCATAGCAAGTGATAGATTCTAGTTAACCTAGTCTGATCTCCAAACAGCTAAGCAATGTCTGGACAGTCTTTGATAGAAGAACACCATGGATGTTGACTAAATGGGAAAGTTTAAAACAATCCTAGAAAAAGGCTGAGACAAAGTTCTAGTATAATGTTACCAAGAAAATGTCACGTCCCTATTCATGTTGCCCGCCAGAAGTCAAGCTCAACTTAAGATTGTCTTGATGGGTTTTTTTTAATCATTGCATACTTACTGTATTTCTTTGGACAGTGTTATATGAGATTTCCATGGACAAATAAGTGGTAAGCTTGATGTCACTGCAATTTAAATAGTTGATGAAATATTTTTACATTGCTGTCAGCTGTTCATTTATATGATTGTTCTTTTTCCTTAGCTTGGCTGTTATAATTTGTGTACTGTGCCTATTATTCAAAACAATGAAAAGGCTCTAGGGTGAAAATCAACCCTGCCTGAGTTTTTACAACTTCCTTCAATGAGGCATGCCTATTCTAAATATTTCATGGCTCCATAATCAGATAAGGCCCATTTTGTGTTAGGCTTTAAGTTAAATAGGCTAGTCTCCCACCCAACAAAAACATAATCCAAGCTATGGATTGCCAAGTATCCAAGGTTTTAAAACATATTAATGTGACATGGTGATATTAATAGGGATGTAGGTATCTAGTTTCAAGCTACAAAGCAAATCATGAAGCAGAAGAACAGAAGTGCTAACCTATGAATAATTGTAAGACAAGCAGCACTTGTTTATACAAGTAAGTTAAAGACTACCTGGATTAATGCAGTGTGCTTTGAGCAAAGCACTTTAGTCTCTACCTGGAGTTTCTAACTACTAAACAATGCTCATGTATTAGTCCAACTGAAACCACTGAAACACTGAAAGCATACCTGCTGATTGCCAGCACTCTTGTTTTTCTTTACAAGATGTAATACAACTACAACCAATTATGGTACTATTCCAGCAAGTCCATTCCACTTCCTCAATTTTCCCCCAGTTCCATTCTTTGGCATTGGTCAGTCAGTAGGCAATAACTACGAGTGTTCTCAGACTCAACTTGAATGCTTTTGAAGTCTCTGCCTTCCTTATACTTCTACAAATTTTAGAATTCCTCCAAGCAATCTCCTATTACTGTTTAATATTGCTCTTTAGTTTGTCTCCATAAATAGTGTTGTACTTTGCTTGAATCAGAACCAAAGTCTGCATTCTGGAATAAGAAGGTGAGGCAATATGGGCACTGCATTGCCATCATGATGGTAGAAAGTATAGTGGGGCAATTGTAGACACTATTAGCTTGATGAATGCCAGCTTCTCAGCAATGATTTCAATTGACAAGGAAATGAGATTGGTAGGAGGTGTGTGTGTGAGAATATATCATGTTGCTGCTATCTAACCACAGCCTGGATTTTTTGCACTTCAGATGTAAGATTTTCAATTGATTGTCTGCCATTTTCATCCAATAACTCCTGTTTATGTATATGCTGTTAGATAGATGATACCAGAGTGCCTAATTTAAATCTTGTGTTTATTTCTGTATTGTTCATTTATTTGCTTACTGCCAAATAAATCAAACAAAAAGCCCATACAATTAAAAGTCCAACTCAATGAAATTAGCTTAGAATTAAATAAATTAAATATTAATTACCATTAATATAACAAACACAAGAATACATTTAACACAATAGCCTGATATAAGAGAGTCCATGCTAATCCATAATAATTTAAAACAAATATTGTCCTACAATATTTAGCTAAATAAGGGTAAGATTCTAAATTACCCTTTATTAATCTGGTAAGAATCTTTGAACCCCCTTTAAAAACCATCAAATATTCACAGAGACAAACAAAGGAAGGGAGCTGATTCCAAAGTTGTGGAACAAGATCCCTAATTATCTAGAAACTGAAGATCCTGTAGAGGCTGGAGGTCTTTCAAAAGAGACTGGGCAGCCACTTGTCTGACCCTGGTATACGTTTGGACTAGAAGATCTCCAAGATCCCCTCCAGCTCTATTTGGATTGATAGATTAATCTTGATTTTGGAATGATAAGTTGTTCAGAGCAATGTACAGAATGAATAGGTAAGGCCTGACAGACACAGCAGAGTTTGTAACTGTAGGCCTTCAAACACAAGCACCAATAATTTAAACTGGGTTTGGCTCAAATAGGGAACTGACGAAGAGGTTTGTATGCACTGGGAGGGAGAGATCCAAAACCATCCGAAGGTCATTGTTCTGAACTAAATTGGAGAGAGAAACCATCGAAATAATCTAGACACAAGAAATCAAAATAAAATAATCTCCTCTACTAAAAACTTTGGATCCTAGAAATATTAGTCAAATGAAAATTCACAATCCTATCCGTAGAATCAGTAAATGTGTGTGTGAATACAGCTAGTCATCAATCAAGAGGCAAAAGCTGTGAGCAGAGGAAACTGTAGCAATCTGGGAACCCTAAAAATAGTGGAATAATGTAAGAAGGACAATCAGGCCAAATTTGTCTTAAGGAAATGGGAAGATGTTCAAGAGGACATTTTAGTTAGATGTTTCATCAACTGACCAGGCCTTGATTCTGAAGGACCAGGAAATAATGGGTAGACTTGACAATCATCAGTGCATCAATTATATTAGAAGCTCTCATTAAGAACCAAATAATGGTTCATAATACCAAAGGGAATCCCTTTGGGATACCAAAGGGAAAATATAAAGAAGTAAACACAATAGGAACACAACATCTAAAAGAATACTTCTTACACATTTCAATCTAAGTCTTTTTCTGTTTGTCCCTGAGTACTTGCATTTAGCTAGATCAGTGTTTTTCAACCTCAGCAATTTTTTTCTCTTTTTACCTGGGAAATTCTGGGAATTAATGTCCACATATCTTAAAATTTCTGCGATTGGTTTAGATATATTAAGTTCAGTCCTCCAGCTGTTCTTCTGTGCCATAGACAACTTCCGCCCAGAGCCTTGATCATTGTTTCAAAATTTTCTTCTATGGAGCTGAATAAATTATAAAATATTAAATGTATAAAGAATAACCAGGGGAGATGTGATAGCAGTTGTCCAATCCTTGAAGGGATGCCACAAGGAAGAAGAGGTGAATTTATCCCTCATATAATCTGAAGGTAAGACAAGGTCTCATGGGTGGAAATTTTGCAGTGAGAGATCGAAATTCGAAATAAAGGTTTCCAGATTGTAATAACTATTAAGCAATGGAGCAGCCTGCCTCCTCTGAAGTAATGGGTGTTCATCACTGGACAGTTTTCAAAAAGACGAGACAGCCATTTGTCTGTGGTGGTCTGACGATTCCTGCACTAGGTTGGAGATTGGACTAGAAGACTTCAAGGTACCTTCCAACCTTATGGCTTTTTGATTCCATGTATTAAATGAAATGCTGCTGTTTCAGAAAATCAGCCCAAATACACTTCTCGGTATAAAGAGTTGGGCAACCCTGAGTTAACCAATGAGTTAATCTATTTGATTGATTGGTGTTAATCTCTCCACAGACATACATTAATCTTCCTTCATAACATTGGGCACTTACCATGAACAAGGCAGAATTGAACTCCGTAACCAAGAAAAGAAAGGCTTGTTTTATATTGGCATTCCAGCATGATTCCTTTTCCATTAAACGGCCGGGCCTTATGCCTGGGAAAAGAATGAAATTTGGCCAGCCCATTCATCTTCCTTTGGTTTTAGCTACCTTTGGACAGCTTCCAATTTTTTTTTCTTGGCTTGGATGCCTGGATTATGTTCCTCGCAAAACCTCTTTTTTAACCACGATCACTATTCTGCCACCTTGATATTTACTTGTGTGGTGGCAATGTGCCATTTCAACACACTTTTATTTGAAGTACGCATATTTTCCTTTATGCTCTGAGTATTTGTTCATGATCTTCAGTAATAGGCATGGTTTTGTGGGCATGGTTTTATTAATATAATGTTTTCTACAGATTTTTAATAAACTAGAAAACTACATTGCACTGTTTCAAGTCTTCCTTCAAGAAATGTGGTTGAATCAGTCTTAAATTAAAATATAAGGATTTTTTTATTTCCAGCTCTGTTGTTTAGAACACTAAGCAAACATTAATAATTTGGTTACCACAAATAGGTGCAAATCTTCATGGCCTTTCCATGGTGTGGTTAGCCATGTATGAAAGAAAGCCTTAACAGTTTTGATAATATTATAGTAAATTGTGAATCAAATTGTTTTTGGGTAATGTACAACTGTGCTAACAAATGACCAATGGTGGGAGAAGCAGTCAAATTCAGAAGTTTTCACTAAATAGAATTCAGCAGTGTCCTAATATTTTTAAATTAAAAAAATGTCTTTTTTAATAGCTGCAGAACATAAAGATAACATACAGTGGAACCAAATGTTGTAGAGAAAAAGAAACACTTAGCAATGGTTATGTTTCATACAAGTATGTCAAAATAAATTAAAATAACTGTTCAGGATAGGAACTTTCTTTAGACGTTCAGAATATATTTGAAAGTTCTAGTCTGAAATATGTCAAAACTTGCTCCAGTGAGTCTTTAGGGATGCTCATAAAATAAAGCAAGGGAATCATTGCCACTGTCATTTTACATTAATCAATTAAAACATTTAAATTTCAAATCCAAGAACAGTTTTTTAAAATTTGTAAGATTATTTTAAATACAAATATTTGTAAATACTTGTAGTGTCAAGAGCCATGCTAGAAATCAAAGGAAATGTTTCTTCCTTTAGCGGTATTTTGATTACAGGTTTTAAGTAAATAACCATGTTATTATTCAATAAAACACATACTTCAACTCAGAAGCCTAGAATTGGATAACAATCATGAATTTAATCTTTATTTTAAATAAGTTAAAGCATTTTTCTGTTATTGAATTTCTTTTTCTGCTTTTCTCTTTTATTTAAGACAATACAACTCAACTCATAAAACGTTGTTGCTCTTATTGCAGACTGAATTTTTAAAACAATTAAAAAAATTAAAACATGTCACACATACAGGAGTTTTTGTGAGCAATTTTTAAAAGAGGGATAAATACTGTGCCAAATAAGTTTATAAAATGTGTTTATTGCTGCAACTAGTTAGCCTCCAGAAACCTTGGTAAACTAAAGAGGACATTTATTATATTTTACAGAACTGATTGGGGTTATGAATATTGATGTTTGCAGTTGTGGGAGTTTTTTTAAAGACATTTTGACTGGGAGGAACTTTTTTTAAGTGTGCTAATTAAATTTCAACATATTTTGTCTAAGTTGATTAAGTGCAGAATTTCTTCTTAATTATCTTGTATGCTAGGGTTCCTTTTTTGTGTGTGAATAATTTCACATTACAGTATACTGACATGTAACATATAATACTGTAAGATGCAAAATATAACTATCGAATTAGACTTAGGTGTTACTTTTCTTGAGTTTATATAAATACTGTTGTAAGAAAACAGAACTTCAAGTTTAAACAAAAATCCAATAGTCTTATAATAAAATAGAGATTTAAATATCCTGGGAAAATAGCCTCTCCAACAAATCAGGGAGGACTCCAAAATCTTATTTATTTTATTTGTTCGTACTTTTATACCGCCCTCTCTCCCAAATGGGACTCAGGGCGGTGCACAGGAATACAAAATAAAAATAAAAATATACAAACATCAATAAGTTTAAAATTAAATTAAATGAATTTGGCCGGTGCTAAAACTTGAGCAGGAGAAAGAGATTCTATAAATTGAGCAGTAAACTTAATCAACATATTATAAACCATCCTATGCAATCTGTAATTAATTCTGTTGCAGGATTCCAGCCTGCAGACCCAAAGTTTTAAAAGCAGAGAACTGATTTGAAAATCAAGTTATAAGGTTAAAATGTACCGCTCCTAAAGTTCTTGACAGTTGCAGAAATAGGTCCATTCCTATGTATGATTAGCATTCTTAAACTCTGTATTTTCTCATTAATGCTGACAATTAAAAAAACCTTCTAAATATGTTAGATAATAAAATAATTCCAGATTTATGTTTTTTTCTTACCCTATTGATTTCCTATGGTCACACTAACGTTCTTTTTAAACTTGTGCAGGCTTATAGATTTAATTTGATCCTGAACAGAATTTTTGATATATAGCTCCAGAAGTAAGTGTTTAAAAAAAAAAAAGGTATGTTATGAGGTTTCCCTGTAGAAAATTTGTTAAACCTCAGAGAGGAACAGCTAATAAGTCTAAAAGGCTTCGTATCGGGTACATGAGAAATGCTTTCGACACAATAGGGTCAAAAAAGTTAAAGACATCTGTGATGGCTATTTTGGCTGAAATGCTAAAACACATTGCAGGAATTTCGACTTTATGACATTCAAGAAAAATGGGAAAATGTTGCTTTGGTAAAATTATGACCTGTTGTCAGGTATATGAGTTAGTAGCTTTCACATTCAGGTGATCAATCTTGACATTTCCTTGAAATTTGAAAGTTTTCATACTGAAACGGTAACTGTATTTTAACTGTAGTGTAATTTCCTTTTTAAAGAAACCATAAGTGTTTTAAAAATAAAGAGTTGAATTTCCCAGTGGAGCAAATAATCTTTTTGCTATACCAATTATTCTTCACAATATTTTTGTACCAATTAAGCTGGGGTGTGTGTGTATGTGTGTGTGTGTGTTAGTTTTATGAGCTGATCATAACTAACACACATATTTAAAAAATCACACAACGGAATTTTTATTTATTTATCCCATTTCATGGCTTTCTGTCTAGATGGTCTCTGGTGATGAGCCGAAAGGCAGAAAAGGGCACTGTCATGTGACCTGACTGATGAGTGTTTACTTTGGGAATTGAACTTAGAATAAAGATGAGGAATCTCTGGCCATAACTCCATGCATTCAGAACTAAAGAAGCTTCTTGGATGAGAAGCGAAGCATCTTTGAAGAAAAATCAGAAAGTCCACTTGCATGTTGAAAAGGCACTTTTGGGACAAAGCTTAAACTGGATGACTGAGAATCCCCACAGACAATTAATTCAAAGCATTCTTCCCCAGTCAAGAATTGTTAGGAACTGTATTTGGTGGGCCACCAATTTCTTATATTAGTTCAGAAAATGGTACCTATGACAGTTCTGTAAGGCAGCTTAGCTGAGAAGTGGATGATTGACTCCAGAAAATAGCTAAGGAATGTTTTGAAGCAGCTTTTCAGTATTCAGGGTTAAGGAAAAAAGATAACTAATAATTCACATTTTTCAGATAGTATTTGAATGACTATATTTCCAAGGACTCTAAATACTCTTTACTAGAAAATACAAGGCTTTAGCCTTTGATATCATATTAGATAAACAAAACATGATGAGACATAAATGACAAGTGCTGAGAGCCATGACCGAGAATTAACAGCTCTCCAGTTAGTAGAGAGTGAAACAAATGTGATCTTCAGGATAATTTAAGCAAAAGGAGTTAGTGTCTATTCTTTCCATGTGAAATAATTGCTTATGTAATGCTTCTTTCCTGCAGGGATGTCACCCTCTTGTCCTAAGCAAGGTGCCATCATGTGAGTAGCAGTTCTTATAATAATAGGAGTCATGCCCTTACTAGCATTCTGGCATTCCGCTCTAGAAGAATCAAGCTGTTTTTGAGACGAGTCTTAGAAATAGTTTATGCTATATCAGAACATTTAGATGGCAGCAGGCCAACTCGTGAAGTATGAATATTATTTACCTTCCATCACTTTTTAAAAATTCTAAGCAGGTAGAAGAAAGGAGTGTTATAAAGTGCTTGACATTTGACCCATTTATGATGGTGATAACCTTCAAATTGTAGAAACTAACTGTGTGGATAGTGTTGCATTGTTTGGTGTCATGGTTAAGGCATCAGGCTAAAAACTCTTGATCATGAATACTTAGGAATGAAGCCACCTGGTTGACCTAAGGCCAGTCAGTCTCCCTCTCAGTCCTAGGAAGCAGGCAAGGGTAAATTATTTCCCCAAAACCTTGCCAACAAAAATGCAGGGACTAGATCTGGAAGTTGCCAAGAGTCAACACTGACTGGAAGGCATTGGGCGTCCCTCTCAAAAAAACCAAAGGTAATAGTTTGTCTGTAGCAAATAATTCTGATTAGGTTATGGCAAATTATATCCCAGTTCCACTGGTGCTGTCATTTGGAACTTTTAAGTCATGTTTTATTTTGATTTATCTTTGAAAGAGGGACCTTTGTTATTATGCCTACAGTATGTGAGCTAGTTTGCCAGCACTCACTTGACTGTTGAGAAGAAGTGAAGAAGAATTAGTTGCATAACCAGAGAGCAAATCCCACGGTCGGGATAATGAGAGATTATGTTGCTGGTGACTGTTCTCATTTCAGGTTGCCAAACTAAGTTTTCTTTTAACCTAACTCAGCCTTTCTCAAATTTTGTTGAGAAAAGTATTTCTAAAAATTGCAATGGATAAGAATGCGGAGATTAGGACAAGACGACCAGAGGCCAAGAAAACCAAAAACCTGTTTCAGGAAAATGACCACCTCTAAAATGACCATCTCTAAAAGGATTAGAATCTTTAACTAGGATTATTGTGTGTGATTAATTTTTATTTTGTATTTTGTATAGTGTATGATTATTTTTTTATTTTGTCATTCTGTGTTGAAACCCAATATGTTTTTATTGTATTTGTTTCCTTTACACATTCATTAACATGAAGTGAGTCTTTCCCTAGAAAATGGGTGGTGGCAACAAGAATTACCAAGACATGACATCAGGCAAGTACAAACCTAAGGGACTTCTGGGCTACAAATGGCTGGAGGTAAAATGGACAACTACTCATTATTCAAGACCATTGTGAAGTCAGGGCTACTACTTAAACAAGGAAGACCTAGAAAGTATTTCATGTCTTTACATGGGTGTTATGTCATTTTTATCCCAACCTTTATCCATAAAATGAAAATACTATGTGCAAATGTGTGTTAATCAAAACAACTGAGAAAATCAGATGGCTGGGATACTTTGAATACTCCATGACCCAGTTTTCAGACCACTGATCAAGTCTATCTAATGGACTCTGAGACAATAGAGGCAGTGAAAGACATGATATAGAAGTTGGCATATTCCAGATATCCTAATCACCACAAGGAAGAAGTAAGGAAAAATGCAACCAATCAGGTTCATCCCAGGGGCCCAACTGCGTCATTTCACACATCAGCTAAATCATGTCAAGCATGATTCACCCCTTCTTCCAAATGTATACATTAATATTATTCTAATCCTAGGGTCCTTTGAATTAGATGCCAATATTCCAGGAGTGCTCAACTTTTGCAAACATCCCGAAGATCGATGCAATGCCTTGAAGAGGCAAGAAAGAGTTTTGATGATTTATGCAGCTGTCCATCCATCCTACTTTTAGATGTTCTAACAAATACTGAAAAAACGGACGTATGAAGAGATGTATTTGACTTTATTAGATAATGGATGTGAGGTTCAATAATTCATCTGGGAATCTTCCTGAGAATTTGGTGGTAATATGTATTACAGATTAAATACTATGGCACTAGCAAGCTATGCCTAAAGTTCTAATCATTCAGCAGATGTGGGCTGCTACAAACTAGAATGCCACCAGGGATAGACTTCAGGATCACAAGCATGCTCTTAAAATAACAACAGGAAGAGCTGCAGCAGACGAAGACCATAGGAAGGTGGGCCAGAAAAAGTTTAAGGCAGAGAATAGGAGACAGTAGAAAATATAGAAGGGAACAGTAGGAAATTCAGTACTCTGATTCAATCCAGATGAAATTATTACAGCCAGTTAGGAATGTCAGGAAGGTATTGGTATTGGTGACGTATGTCCAGTATCTTATAGATTTCTCTAGGGTGAAAGCTTGTATTTCAAGCATGTATTATTCAGCGAAGCAGAACAAGAAACATTCTAAAAAAAAAAAAAGGTTTCTCATTACCATAAACATTTTAACTAGAATAATGTGCTTATATGGTAGTGTAATAGGGTTCAGTTCTGAATGTTTTGGTATGTTCCAGAATGCCTATCAATGGATGTGAAGACACTCTGCAGCACAGTTCATAGTGGTCCAGTGGCAGAGCAATAATTTATGGATCATTGACAATTCTTGCAACCAAATAGACCTGATAAAGATAATATTCTGGCCTGCTCCTGACAATTAGGTTATACAATACTAAACTGTAAGAACCAACCAGCTGATTGCTTTGGACAATATTTGTGAAGGACAACAATTTGATTCATTCAATATAGCAAGAAAGTCTTGGACCTTCCCAGCATAAAATATTCTAATATGCATCTGATCATTTATTGTTCTTGTTGTTCATCTTATTTCTGAAATAATGCATTTTGCTACAAAATTATACATTTTCTTCATTTTAGTTTTTTTAGGTGAAATTTTTTCTTCCTTAATTAGTTTATATACTATATAATACAAAAGAAAATAGTAGGGAAAAAAGAGCAAAAAGGAAAGGGAAAATATGGGACAAAGGGAAAAAGAAACAAAAGTATTTATTTCCAACTCGCTTTTGAGCAGTAGAATAAGATAATAATATCAAGGTTCAACTTTTTAGTTTTACATAATAATATAAACTAGCCATTTCTTTAACAAGAAAGCTATCAATCAGTAAAACTGAAAATCAAAGTTTCATTTTTTTTCCACCTCAAGCACAAAGTCCAGAAGTGGTTTCCAAGTAGAAACAAAAGTAATTGTAGTTTTTTCTTTGAACAAAGCAGTCAATTGTGCTAACTCCATCAACTTTTGCGACCATCAGTACAGGCCATATCCTGTGTAATAATTCTGAAATAATTTTTGCATAAACTCAAAACATGGCTTGGTTTATCATATAAAGCTAGAAATGTTATAGTTGTGATTATATGAGAAGCTGGTTACCATGGTTACTTCTTGATTAGATATTCAAATTCAAATCAAATTCAAATTTATTAACCGCACCCTCTCCCCACAGGGACCCGGGGCGGTGCACAGGAAAAGCTAAAAACAATATGCAATAAATACAAAATACATACTTTAAAATAGAATTAAACAATGTTACCCGTGCTAAAAATAATTAAGATTAAGAACCCATTAAAATATTTGGAATCAATAGACAGAGAGAACTATTCAAGGCCGGCCAGTCGAAAGAAATAGGTCTTCAATTTTGCACGGAAGGAGCGGAGGTCTGTGGTCGTTCTAATATCAGGGGGAAGGTCGTTCCAGAGGGCCGGGCCCGCCACAGAGAGAGCCCTTCCCCTGGGCGTCGCCCGCTGACAAAGTCTAGTGGACGGCACCCGGAGAAGTCCCTCTCTGTGGGAGCGAATCGGTCGTGAGGATGTGAGATATACCTTTTCATATTATGGAAAGCTTAACTAATGGTTAGGTTATGGTTAAATAACTACTAATCCTCCTCCAAACAACATGGGTTGCTAGAGTATCTCTAAAGCAAAGCTATAGTATAGTACATTTCTATAGTATATTCTGTCATCTTCACTTAGAGCCAATAATAGTTTCCTGTGAAAAGATCCATTTTCTAGGTGACTCCCTCACCCTCATTAAGCTATACTTAACTTGTTATGCAATCACTACCATTATCTAAGTACTTCACATCATTGTTGTAAAAATCAGCAGGAACTACATAAAACAGCTTGGGGGGAAAACCAACAGAGAAGAGAGCAAGCAGAAGCTTAACCCAAAGCAAGCTAGCTTGAGGACATCTCTTGCTCATAGAACCACTGACTTGATGAAGACCATAATTCAAGATGTTGCCATCTTTTTTAGTTTAGACAGCACTGAGAGCAAATTGGTGATTCTAGGAGAAACGAGAAGAAACCGGAAAGACTTTCAAAGAAGACCATGTAGAAAGTGTATATGGTTTGGGCAGTTTATTCTTGGGCTATTTGTTTTTCTTGCTGCCTCTAAGCTTACATGAATCATTGTAATGAGTAGTGACATACCATACTTTTATTTTCAGCCGCACTTTGTATGTTGCTGAAACAGTTCTACATAAGAAAAGCCTAGTCAGAAATTTCTGCTTGGGTTCTCGTAATTTACTAGAGTAAACAAACTATCTAAAACCGCAAAAAGCCTGCCCCTCAGACAGAGTAATTTTGGAACAGCTAAATATCAGGGCACATCTCAGCCAAGCGGCTGGTTGGTGACTCAGAGCACAAAGGGAGTTTTTCAGCAAGCCACCAGACAGGACTATTATGAAGGAAACCCAAAGTTTCTGACATTGTTACAGATGGCTTCTGTTATTCTTTCCCACCTACAAACCTGAGGAACGATGTGTTATTTTTGACTTTTAATGATCAGTTTGGGGACTCCCATTTAGATTCAGATTGCTAACTGTTCTCAGATCAAAGCATTTGTATGCTTGTTTGTTTGTTTATCATCTTGTCCTTCTGCATTCCTCGGAATAATGAGTCGGCACTTTGATTTCTTTGAAAATGAGATTACCAAAAATGAGATTATCCATTGACTGATTTGGTCAGTCAATGGGTGTCAACAACTGCCATCAATACTCAGGTGCAAACCTATTCAGGATGTTGCTGCCGTCATTGGCTTCTTGCTTAGGATTTTGAACTCCTGTGCAGCTTATGAAAATCACTTCCCCTCTGTCTCACTTCAATTTCCTTCGTGCATTTTTGTCACAGAGACATCTTGCGTGCTTGTGCTCTGTATGGCGAACTAGGCAGGCAGGAACTGAGGTAAGGCAGGTTGCAGTAACAAACAACCTTTATTGTAACAGCTAACAGTGCAAAATGCAAGTTAAGTCCCGAACCAGCAACAACATTGGCCATCTGACAGCTCTTTATATAGTAGCTGTCAAACGGCTGAACCAATCAGAAGGTTGCATTTCTTCACTGAAAGGCTGCTAGCGTCTTAGCCAATCAGGGGAGTTCTGCAGCCAGCAATGCTTTTGACAGCGTCGTAAGTCCGAGGACTTAACAGCTTGTTTACACAGCCACCTCCTTTACTATTCAAAGAGTGGTCAGAGAGAGTGTAAAATTCACTCAGATTGTGGCCAGGGATAATAGTAGGGTTGCATTTTTCCAAAATGTTCAGTTGATAAGCACAGTGCTTCCAAAGGGTGAGTGTTAATACAAAACAACATGTTATAAATAAAAGACATCACAAATGCATCCAGTGTTGCAGCTGACATGGAAACATTATGGAAGTCAACATTTTCTTTTATTTCAAAGGTTAACTTAATCAAAATCTTAACCAAAATTAATCATTTATCAAAGTCCCAGTTTTTAGTGGCAAGTGAGAGACTGTGTATTTAATGATTCCACTCATGTAAATGGAGTTTAAAAGTGTTGAACTTTGGCCATATTATGCCACTTTTGTCCTATGAATCCTGGTAGGGCCCTTAAGGCAATAGAAGCTGCACATCAATGATGTAGAATAGGGGTGTCCAACCATGCAACTTTTAAGGACTGTGGACTTCAGCTCCATGCTGGCCAAGGAATTCTGGGAGTTGAAGTCCACAAATTTTAAAATCTTCAAGGTTGGACAGCCAGCGTGCAGAGACGGAAAGCTGGCCATGAGGAAGGAGAGTGGCATCTATCTTCACATTTACTACACAGAAATTGAAAAATTGGTGCCAATTCCAGGTAAAAAGGTGATTCACTTTTTTTCTTAAATTCTCACTTTCAGTGAAGCAGGGACTCCTTCCTTTCAACAGCATCCTCTGCCTTTTAAAACAGCTAATTGTCTTTGCACCCATAAATCAAAGGTAATTATTTTGGAGATAAACTGTCATTTTTCTGCCCTGGGCCCCCAACATGTAGAATGCTTTGCAAGAAGGCAATTGCTGTGAGAATGGGAGAGACAAATGATTTCCTCCAATCTTGTGGAGATCATCTATCTCATCATTGGCCACATTGGCCGGGTCTATTAAGCAGTCTGAATCACCTGGGCAACATTTGATGCCCACATGCCACCTTGAGTCAAGGTGATTGTGTGGTATATAAACTGTTGTAATAAACAAATATTTGGAAGAGGTCATGTTTCTTATCTCTGCTTCATAAAATAATATGAAAAGGAGGAATCAGGACAATGTTCTCAGTCAGTAGCTCTTCTTTCCAGGGTAGGACTCAGGGGCTGTATTAAAGTAATATTTCATCCAAACTAATACTAAGACTGGGGTCAACAATTTTATTTCACTTGTCTACACTTAAGTCTGAAAGGAAATGGTGTCCTACCCCAAGAAAAGACCACCACTTTATTTAGTAAGCCTTGTAATCCTCTAGTGTAACATGAGTAATAATATCGCATTACATACACTATAACTAGCAAATTACCAAGACCGATCGGGGAAATCCTTGGAGAGAATAACAATTTACTACCCAGTTTAGAACATTTGTCTAATCTAAGGTGCATATTCTAGGAAAGAAGTAGAAAAAGGATTCATTTGTCAATTATATTGTGAATACCTCTATTCATTACTGCAAAATGTTGTCCTTTATCAACACAGTTATTTGATATTATAGCAATTTAACAGAGGGCACTAACATATATAGACAGCGATACAGAGAAAAAAGAAGCAGTGTCAGTTTTCCAGACAGCTGTTCAAGAGAAATAAACAGTTATTTCCCATACAGAGAACAATCACTTCTCATTTTAACTTCAGCATATTTTATAATTTGATAACAATGTCTTCCTGGCAAAAAGGAAAGTTCTTACACAAAGCTGACTTTATTCAGCCTTCTGCTTATGCAAGGCAGGAGTTATATTTGGTGGGGAGAAAATGATAGAGTGGTTTCTGTTTCCTTTTTATATATATATGGTCTTTTAACTATTATTTTAGTCAAGTTGTTTCCACAAATGAAAACGAAAGGAAAATGGGATCACATTGGATACATTTTACTCCTCTATTGCCACATGGAACTGTTTGTATGATGAAAAGGACTTTTATATAAAAAAGGAATTTTATATCTGTCTTCCTTAAGCTGGCACCCTCAATATGAATTGGAGCAACAGCTCTCAAAATTTACTACCAAACTACAGTACCTCTTTAAAAGCTAGATAATGATCATCTATAGCAGTGATGGTATAAGATGAAAAGGGAGCACTTCACACATGTGCGTGTTTCGCACGTGCCTCCGTCTGGGTCATGACCCGGAAGAGGAGTTGCCCAGGAGGCATGCGCATGCTGGAAAATGTACTTCTGGTTACTGCCGCACCTACTCGCGAGAGCCGGTTGGTGAAATTTAGAGAACCGGTGAGAGGGGGTTCCACTGGCGTACCTGGAAGTAAATCTGGCCCGCCGCTGCCAGTGACCCAATGGGAAGGAAAGGAAAGGAAGGAAGGAAGGAAGGAAGGAAAGAAGGAAAGAAGGAAAGAAGGAAAGAAGGACAGAAGGAAAGAAAGAATGAATTTATCATCACAATTGAGTCCAAAATTTTGGTTGCTAAGCAAGAGCATTGTTAAATGAGTTTCACCACATTTTAAAAGGTGGCCACTCCCACCCTGTCACATGACTGCCAAGCCACGCCCACAAAATAGGCCACACCTACAGAGTAGGTTCTAAAAAATTTGAAACCCACCACTGATGCACATGTGCCGATCAGCTAGCTGGCATGCATGCTCATGCTGGAAAATGGAAGACCAGCTCTTCTAGTTTCTGACACTGCCATACACACAAAGACCAGCTGATTATCATGCGCGCATGTGTGCCAGAAATCCAGAAGAGGAACGGGTGACCAAGTGCCAGGTGACATGGTTCCATGTGCCGCTTTGGTCACATGTGCCATAGGTTCACCATCACAGATCTATAGTTTGCTTCAATTCTGACTCTATCCAAATCCATACATGGATGTCTTTCATATGCAAACACATCTCTGTTCCAGGCAGCTCTTGAGCAGGAATTCAGTTCAGTTTAAAAAAATTTACGGCCTTTAGACAACAGAATTAAATAGAGGAGGGAAAGGAATCCGAATAAAGGCAAATGAACAGATAAAGAATACATCTTAAATCCTACCTCAAATGCGACTTCAGCAGGACTACAGAGAGAGGTAATGTGAATCTCTTCCTCCCAATGATCTGTTTGTAGATTACTGGTTTTCCACTGTGACCGTAGGTGAAACCACTGGGAATTCAAATGTTTCTCCACATTTGAAACAAATCATTCAAGGAAAGAAGAACATATAGATGCACTTGCAATGGTAAACATTTTATTATAAAGCTTGATAATCCAGTTGTTACAAGAAGACCGAGTCATAAGTAAAATGTAGCTTATGATCTCTATTGTCTGTCTGCCTGCCTGCCTGCCTGCCTGCCTGCCTGCCTGCCTATCTATCTATCTATCTATCTATCTATCTATCTATCTATCTATCTATCTATCTATCTATCTATCTATCTATCTATCTATCTATCTATCTATCTATCTATCTATCTATTTATCATTACCGGTAACTATCTAATTTATTTAAAGTGTACTTTGCTCCATAAATTATTGCCATAAATCCTATGAATTAGGTTGGGTTTCCATGGTACAGACTTGGCCTACGGTCCTGGTCCAACACCCTAACACATTGCACCAGACACTAGATTGTGTCTGAGGGGTATGCAAAAATGTTCCCAAATCAAATCATTTTGAGTTTGCTACAATTTTCCTAACCGAGAGGTTAGGAATTTTAGAGCATTTCAGGTAAGGTTACAACAGTATTGGAACCATGTTTGGAGTTCAAAATAATGCTGCACAGCCAATCAAGCCACTCACAACAACAGTCAGCACTCCCCCCCCTCCCTCCAAGATTTAAGGAAGGGCGGCACCTTCGTAACCACAGACCGAAGCCTGAAGATGGCAAGTGAGATCTTGCCGAAACGTTGCAAAAACAATCTCATGCTTACATGGGAAAACACCCGAATACAACAAGACCAGCATACCTACACCCGTGAAAATCTACAAAAACATATATGTGTGTGTGTGTGTGTGTGTGTGTTAGTTTTATGAGCTGATCAATAAATAAATCAGAGAGACTTCCGGTTCCGGCTCCAGCGGCGACGGGCAAGCCTAGCGCTCGCTCGCCGTTTTGTTTCTTTTTCTGCCCCCCCCGGGGGCGAGACGCCCCTTGTTTGGGGGTCTCCCGTAAAGCCGGCTTGCCTGGGACGCTCCCCCCCCATGGCGGTGGGGGAAGCGACCCTTGTCTTCGGCTTAGGTGAAGGAGAACATGCTGCGGGGGGTTCTCCCTTCGCCAAAGGAAGACGGCGCCATTCGCATTTATGAAGAGGACTAAACGGATGAGTCGGAAGGCTTCCCGAGGCTTCAGCTGCGAGGGGAGAGTGAGTGTTTAAAAACTTTTTTTTTCTGCTGTCAGCCGGGCTGAAAGGACTGGGAGGGGGGTGTTTGTTCCTAAAAAAAACCCCTCGGACTTAAGCGGCACTTGGAAATGACTTCTCGTGGCGAGAAAGCGGAAATCTTTAATCCTGACTGTTTGCAGCAAGGGAAAGTGATCTGCGGTTGTTTGCAACAATGTTTCTAGGTCTGGCTGAAACAATTTATTTTACCACTCTCTCCTCTGGGCTCTGAGCTTGGGCGGTGGATGGTGGCTTCTCTTTGTCCCTGCCTGACTATTTCACTTATGGAAAATTCCCAGCGTCTCTTTGCAATTTGGACTTCCTCTGGATATTAATGAAGAATTTTTTTTCTTTTTGGATTTGTGATTTCTTTTCTGGAGTACCTTCACTATTATATTTATTGAGTTGGAAAATTGTTTCTCTCTTGGTTCCTGAACTTTACAACTTTACAACCCTGAACTGAACTTTTGGCTCCTGGATTGCCTCACCGGCCCCACCCAAAAAACGCCATTTTAGTGGCATTGATTTTAACAACTAATCATGGCACAAGAAACAGCACTGGCAAGTTTAGAACAAAGGATGGCTTCTCTTGAATCTGTTATACAAACTTTGGTACAAGAAATTAAGGCCCAGAGGGCAGAAAATATTAACTTCAAGAAGGAGTTATTGGATACACGGAAGCAAGTGCTGGAAAACACACAGAAGAACGAAGAATTGGAAGGGGGGCTGGTGGGGGCTAAGGGAGAGATTAAAAATGTTACTAATGAAGTTGTGGAAATAAATGGGCATGTGTCTAGGATTGATATGGAAAGAATGACATATTTTTTGAGATTTCAGAATGTTTTTGAGGAATCTGGTGAATGCCTCCCTGATCTTATGAGCACAATTTTAGCAGACTATTTACATAAACCTAAGGATGAGATCAGGGGGGACATTGACCTAGCCTACAGAATTAACTCAGCATATGCCAGGATAAATGAAGTACCTAGAGAGATACATGTGAAATTTGTTAGAAGGTCAACCAGAGAAGAAATCCTGAAAGTGCAGAGAGGTAGTCCATTAAGCTACCAACAAAAAGAGGTTGCTATCTTGAAGCAGATCCCAAGAAAGATTAGAGATGCAAGAAGGAAATTTTCCTTCTTGTCTAAAACATTGTTTGATCACGGGATTTGGTTCAAGTGGGTGACACCCGAAGGGATGCTGGTGTTCTGGGAAGGAGGAAGAGTGAGGATTAAAACAGTTGTTGAGGCGGAAGCCTTTCTTAAAAAACATTCCTCTATCCTGGGGGAAGATCCAGGGGGGACAGAGGGGGCCACGGCCCCGCCCACTCGGGGCCAGGGAGGAGAAAAAGAAGATACAATTGCCAAGAGACTTAGATCGAAAAAATAACTTTGCCTTGATTTTTTTTTGATTAATTTTGCATATTTGTATTTGGATTTTTTGTAAATGTCTGACAGCATAGAACTGAGAATTTAGGTATATGTACTTGCTCTCACTTGGTAGTGTTATGAAAAATGTTTTTTTTAAAATTGTTATCAATGTATTTTGAGGTCCCGGAAGGGCCGACGACTTTGACGTGAATGCTCTCAAAATTTCTTTGTATCCCTTACCCCACCCTACAGAAAAAATGTAAAACCAATAAAACTTTTTCAATATAAAAAAAAATAAATAAATCAGAGAGACTAGGATAGATCTATTTCGAGCTTTTTAGCTCTCATCAGCTAGTCATACTCTTACTGGGATTCGAACCGGGGCTAGCTGATGACTAGCTGATGAGAGCTAAAAAGCTCTAAATAGATCTATCCTAGTCTCTCTGATTTATTTATTGATCAGCTCATAAAACTAACACACATATTAAAAAATTAACACAATGAAACTCATGGCTTTCTGTCTAGATGGTCTCTGGTGATTAGCCGAAAGGCAGAAAAGGAAACAGTACGTCTCCTCCCTTAATTGGGGCTCTAACAGGGTGTTGTGTAAAAATTTTATATATACAAGGTATCAAAACTCTGTAAATTATATATATATATATATATATATATATATATATATATATATATATATATATATATATATATATATATATATATATATATATATATATAATTTACAGAGTTTTGATACCTTGTTTTCAATAATCTGAATAGACAGTTTTGTATTTTAAATAATTGTTTACACTAATAAAACATTTAATTTTCTAGGTAATAATACAGTAGATGGAGGTATTAGAAAACTCTAGGAAACATCAAAGTTTAAATATGCTAAGAAAAATAGATGGGAAAATAAGGTAGAGGTTTGGAAAAGCTAGTATCAATTAAGCACAATCAATAAAATGTGCTTTTCAGTAGTAGTGGCAAATGTTCCTTTGGAAATTTTGTATTATGCACTTTTGTATCATATTGAGTTCTGAGTGTAGGCTGTACTCTCAGAAATCTCTGCAGTGCACTGGGATTCTATGGCAGATGATCAGAGATTCTTTGCTTGCCAAGCAGTCATGCAAGTGTTTACTGAAGATCAAAATTTTGAAAACCACTAATGTTCAAACAGATTTCAAAAGCATGCTTTTTGAAGATAGGCTTAGAATGCAATTGTTGTCTTACATTGCCCTGAAGCACTGTCGTTTGATAATAAATAAATATAAGGACCCAAACTCTGTACTAGGCTGTAATGTCCTGCTTAAAAGTCAGTGACTACACATACTTTTAAATGCAGAATACAGTCGCTTTTACAACCCACCGAGAAATGTATTTTGGAATAACACAGATCTATGAAACTAGTCTAGGCAAATCTTTGATTTGCTTTTCACAAGTTCATGAATTATGGGAATATTTTGGCTTATTTTGTCACAGTATAATCTCTTCTTTTTCTTTTTTGTTTACAATATCCTGCTGAAGTATTTTTTCCAAATTACATTGTATTCATGCTACAATACATATAGATTTTTTTTAAACCGTAGTTGAAATTTGTGGACTTCCGGTTCCGGCTCCTGCGGCGACGAGCGAGCCTAGCGCTCGCTCACCGTTTTGTTGCTTTTTCTGCTCCCCCACGGGGGCGAGACGCCCCTTTTTTGGGGGTCTCCCATAGGGCCGGCTCGGCAGGGGCGCCCCCCCTCATGGCGGTGGGGGAGGCGACCCTTTTGCCGCGGCTTAGGTGAAGGAGAACATGCTGTGGGGGGTTCTCCCTTCGCCAACGGCTGTCGGCGCCATTCACTTTAATGTAGAGGGCTGAGCGGAAGAGATCGGAAGGCTTGCCGAGGCTTCAGCTGCGAGGGAGAGTGAGTTTTAAAAAGACTTTTTTTCCTTGCTGCCAGCCAGGCTGAACGGACTGGGAGGGGGGTGTTTGTTTTCAAAAGCCCCCCCTCGGACTTAAGCGGCACTTTAAAATGGCTTCTCTGGAAGAGAAAGTGGAAATCTTAAATCCGGACTGTCTCTAACAAGGGAAAGTGGTATGCGGCTACTTGCAACATTGTGTCTAGGTCTGGCTGGTTAAAAAAAAATTATTTTTCTACTCTCTCCTCTGGGCTCTGAGATGGGCGGTGGAAAGTGGCTTTTCTTTGTCCCTGCCTGACTATTTTAATTATGGAAAATTTCCAGCGTCTTTTTACAATTGGGACTCTCTCTGGATATTAATGAAGAATTTTTTTCTTGTTGGATTTGTGGTTCCTTTCTGGATTACCTTCGTTATTATAACTATTGAGTTGGAAAATTGTCTCTCTCTTGGTTCCTGAATTTTACAACGTTCCAACCTTGATCTGAACTTTTGGCTCCCGGTTAGTCTCACCAGCCCCACCCTGAAAACGCCATTTTGGTGGCACTAACTCTAACAGTTAAGATGGCTCAAGAAACAGCACTGACAAGTTTAGAACAACGGATGGCTTCTCTTGAAACTGTTATACAAACTTTGGTTCAAGAAATTCAGGCCCAGCGGGCAGAAAATGTCATTTTCAAGAAGGAGCTATTGGACACATGGAAGCAAAAGCTGGAAATCACACAGAAGACTGAAGAATTGGAAGGGGGGCTGGTGGGGGTTAAGGGAGAGATTAAAAATGTTACTAAAGAGGTTGAGGAAACAAGTGGGCATGTGTCTAGGATTGATATGGAAAGAATGACATATTTTTTGAGATTTCAGAATGTTTTTGAGCAACCTGGTGAATGCCTCCCTGATCTTATGAGCACAATTTTAGCAGACTATTTACAAAAACCTAAGGATGAGATCAGGGGGGATATTGACCTAGCCTATAGAATTAACTCAGCATATGCCAGGATAAATGAAGTGCCTAGAGAGATACATGTGAAATTTGTTAGAAGGTCAACCAGAGAGGAAATCTTGAAGGCGCAGAGAGGGAACCCTTTAATTTACCAACAAAAAACGGTCACTATCTTGAAGCAGATTCCTAGAAAGATTCGAGAAGCAAGGAGGAAATTTTCCTTCTTGTCTAAAATTTTATTTGATCATGGGATTTGGTTCAAGTGGGTGACACCCGAAGGGATGCTGGTGTTCTGGGAAGGAGGAAGAGTGAGGATTAAAACAGTTGCTGAGGCGGAAGCCTTTCTTAAAAAACATTCCTCTGCCCTGGGGGAAGATCCAGGGGGGACGGAGGGGGCCATGGCCCCGCCCGCTGGGGGCCAGGGAGGAGAAAAAGAAGATACAATAGCTAAGAGACTTAGATTGAAAAAATAACTTTGCCTTGATTTTCCTGAACAATTTTGCATAATATTTTCTGGATTTTTTGTAAATGTCTGACAGCATGGAATTGAGAATTTAGGTATATGTACTTGCTTTTACCTTGTAGTGTTATGAAAAATGCTTTTTTTTGTTATTTTTTTATTGTGTATTTTGAGGTCTCGGAAGGGCCGACGACTCTGACGTGAATGCTCTCAAAATTTCTTTGTATCCCTTACCCTACCCTATAGAAAAAATGTAAAACCAATAAAACTTTTTCAATATAAAAAAAAAGAAATTTGTGATGCTATAGTGGTCAAAGGAATGTAAATTTAACAGAACTTGCTGAGTTCAGCCAACAATTTTAAAAACACTCCTGAAGCTATAAATTGGAATACATTATTTATTGGTTCTTTCAAAAGGAATTAATGGCTGGAAGGTACTTAGCAGGATTTAGCATAGCTTTTTAGATGGAACCTGGCTGTATTTAGCTACATTGTTCATGAAGATTTGCCAGCTATTTCAAATTCATAGAGTCTTTGATTACTTACTATGATTTGATTAAAATTATTTTTCTACATGTCGATTTTTAGATGATGATGATGATGATGATTTATGTTCCCTTTCTACAGTGTTCTAATTATAAACATTGACTTTAACTCGCACTATGTTATAGACTGGTTGTTATGGTCAATTAGCCGTAGAAGCAACAAGAATGAAAGTGAATGGTAAGACTGTACTACAAAATCATACTAATTACCTAATCATTATCTAGTTTGAGTAATAAAACATCTACAACAGGGATGTCCAAACTTGGGAACTTTAAGACTTGTGGACTTCAACTCCCAGAATTCCCCAGCCAGCATAGCTGGCTGGGGAATTCTGGGAGTTGAAGTCCACAAGTCTTAAAGTTCCCAAGTTTGGACATCCCTGATCTACAAGAAAAGAATCATGCTCAAAGAGCACCAAGGACCTCTCCTTTCAACCCTGAGTTCCTTTATCAAAATCATACTGTAAGCCATGGAGAATAAGGCAAGATCAGAGGGAAGTGGACAAGAAGGATAGGTGTAGAAAGTTAGCAGCACCCACCCCCTCTCCTCGAAAAATGAAATATCCTGGGAAATATTGAAAAGGCAAAATATTATATTTCCCTTGATAAAAAATGGGGAAACCCATCTCTCTCTTTTCTTCTTCACCCAACATCTTGAAGCATGTGATCACCTTTTCTGTTTAGGACCTCAAGCCATCTGGTCCTGTCCACCATTAAACTATCTTTCCAAGCAGCCTCCATGTTTCCAGTGTCTGTTCCCCCCACTTGGAGCTGAACCCAGGACATTTCTTCCAACACAGGGAAGCATGAGCATTATAAAGAGAGAGAGAAAAATGAGGATACTGCAGAAGAGTAACTGGAGAAGCAGGAAGGTGACTGAAAGCAGTTTTAAAAGCTGCAAATGGGATATGAAGGGCAAAGAGCTTTCCTGGCTTGTCAATTAGGTGAGAAAGTCTCAAAAATCTTGGACCTGGGAAGGAATAAAAGTTAATACACCTTTCTTTCTTTCTTTCTTTCTTTCTTTCTTTCTTTCTTTCTTTCTTTCTTTCTTTCTTTCTTTCTTTCTTTCTTTCTTTCTTTCTTTTTTTTCTTTCTCTCTCCTTCCCTCCTTCCCTCCCTCTCTCTCTCTCTCTCTTTCTTTCTATCTCCCTCCCTCCCTCCCTCTCTCTCTCTTTCTTTCTTTCTCTCTCCCTCCCTCCCTCCCTCTTTCTTTCTTTCTTTCTTTCTTTCTTTCTTTCTTTCTTCCTCTCTCCCGCTCTTTCTTTCTTTCTTTCTTTCTTTCTTTTTGCAGTAAGATGTCCTAGTGAAGTATCTCGACCGGCATTGGTCGCGTTGGTCGATGATCTCTGGAGGGCCAGAGATGGGGGTTGTTCCTCCATCCTGGTCCTATTAGACCTCTCGGCGGCTTTCGATACCATCGACCATGGTATCCTATTGCATCGGCTGGGGGGGTTGGGGGTGGGAGGCACCGTTTTACGGTGGTTCTCCTCCTACCTCTCTGGCCGATCGCAATTTGTGTTGACAGGAGAGCAGAGGTCGACCCCGAGACCCCTCACATGTGGGGTGCCTCAGGGCCTCTCCTGTTTAACACATATATGAAGCCGCTGGGTGAGATCATCCGTGGTTTTGGGGTAGAGTACCATCTCTACGCTGATGATACTCAGCTGTATATATCTACCCCAAACCACCCCAACGATGCCGTAGCGGTGATGTGCCAGTGCCTGGAAGCCGTACGGATCTGGATGGGAAGAAACGGACTCAAGCTCAACCCGACCAAGACCGAGTGGCTGTGGTTTCCGGCTGCCCGATTCAACCAGTTGACTCCATCGCTGGCCATTGGGGGCGAACATCTTGCCCCAGTGGATGGGGCGCGCAACTTGGGTGTCCTCCTGGATGCCCAGCTGTCCATGGAAGATCAAGTGACAGCCGTGGCCAGGAGGGCGTTTTACCAGGTTCGCCTGGTTCGCCAGTTGCACCCCCTATTGGATCGGGACGCCCTTCGCACAGTCACCCATGCTCTCGTGACATCCCGACTGGACTATTGTAACTCTCTCTACATGGGGCTCCCCTTGAGGTGCACCCGAAGACTTCAGCTGGTCCAGAATGCAGCCGCGCGAGCAATAATGGGTACCGCAAAGTATACCCATGTAACACCGCTCTTGCGCGAGCTGCACTGGCTACCTGTCGTCTTTCGGGTGCGCTTCAAGGTGTTAGTTCTCATCTTTAAAGCGCTCCATGGCTCGGGACCTAGCTATCTGCGGGATCGGATTCTGCCCCATACATCCTCCCGGCCGATTCGCTCCCACAGAGAGGGACTGCTCCGGGTGCCGTCCACTAGACTTTGTCAGCGGGCGACGCCCAGGGGAAGGGCCTTCTCTGTGGCGGGCCCAGCCCTCTGGAACGACCTTCCCCCCGACATTAGAACAACTATGGACCTCCGCTCCTTCTGTCAGAAATTAAAAACTCACTTTTTCTGCTTGGCCGGCCTAGGTTAGTCTCTGCCCAGGGATTAGGGATTGTTAATTTTAAATGGGAATTTTAGTGCAGGGATAGTTAAATTTAATTTGTTTTTATTGTATTTATTGTATTCATGTATATATTTTATGCTGTTTTATTCTTCCCTGTACACCGCTCCGAGTCCCCTAGGGGAGAGGACGCGGTTATACAAATAAATATTCGATTCGATATTCGATCTGCTGAAAGTTCAAAAAGACCCTGATATTTTTAATTGAAGAATACAGTTTTTTAATAATAATATTTGCACAAATAGCTAATCTCTTTAGTGGCCAAGGCATCCCAGATAAGAAGATAGAGGCAAAGTAAAACAGTTGTGTAAAAATTACATAGATCTATGTTTAAACAGTCTCTCTCTCTATATATACCCCTTCCACCTACTTCTCCAAAATAATTAATCGCAAACACCCCCGCCCCCCGCCCCCTGTTTTTAGCACTGCCTAAGTTGGGTCTTGCAGGGTCAATAGCTTTCATTTCATTTATGAAATTCAAAATCCTTTGCCTTTGCTTTTTGGCACTCCAGGATTTGAACACATGCTGGTACTATTTATTCACTACAGGTGTCAGTTCAAGAATTTTCTGGGCCTCCTGCTTCAAACTCTGATAGCTACCGCAAAGACCTTTCCAAGTGTGGAGTGACAGCTGTCAGACTGCAATGCCTTGTCAGCTAACAGTGTACCTACTGTATGTTCACTCAGTTATGCAAGAAAACCCATAGCAGCATTCATGAAACTGACAGTTGCCAGATTGCAGTGGCCCTATTAGTGCTCTGCTTGAAAAAATAGCTTGGAAGCAAAAGGTGATGGACAGCTGTCGTACTCTAGTATTTTCTATGCACTGAATTCAAATCAACTGGCTTTTTGGCTAAGAAAACTATTTACTCTGAAGCACTAAGGTAATACCAGCACTGTAAATATCTCCAATATAATATAAAGATGTTTCAATTTTTTTGTATTTTTCCTCAAATGGCAAGAAGGGAGCATCACGTCTGCCCCTAATTCTTCAAGATTTGAAAAACCCCAAAGTCAGTGTCATGAATCTGTTGCACTCAATTTTTGGCCTGGTGTCTTGCTCCTTCCATTAATCTCCTGGAGGAAGCCTGGGCCCACTTCATATCAGAAGCTTAAATAAAAACCAAGATGGTTTTCATCTTATATGGTTTGCAACCAGGGGTGGGCTGCTACGGGTTTGCCCGGGTTAGCTAACATTATGGCTGGTTCGGAGAACCTCCAAATCCCATCCTGGCTGGCCCCGTCCACACCTTCTCCCTCCCCTCCATGTCTCCATGTGGCCCATTTTCAATGTGAGGTAAGTGCAGGGCCCATGCGGAAGCTCGGGCAGGGGGAAAACGGTCCTCCTAGAAGTTCTGAAAGGCTGGAAATGGGCCCATTTCCAGCCTCTGGAGGGCCTCCAGAGCCTGGGGGAGGCTGTTTTTTGCCTTCCCTGAGACTCGAGGAAAGCCTCTGGAGCCTGGGGAAGGCAAAAACAATTCCCTCTCCCCCCCTCCCCGCCATGGTGCAGGAGGGTGACTAGGCCAGGGGTCTGCAAAGTCGGCTCTTTTAAGACTGGTGGACTTCAACTCCCAGAATTCCCCAGCCAGCTATGCTGGCTGGGGAACTCTGGGAGTTGAAGTCCACCAGTCTTAAAAGAGCCGACTTTGCAGACCCCTGGACTAAACCATGCTCACCATGGCCACGCCCAACCAGCAACCGGGCAGAGAACCTGTTGTTGAAATTTTTGAAGCGCACTCCTGTTTGTAACCCAGACGTTGCCAGAGTGTGGAAAAGCTGTACTGTACATGGCTTGATTTAATCCATCAGACATTTTAAATAATATTTCAGATTATTTTTATACATTTTATACATATTATACATTGTCAGATTATTGAAACACACCATCATCAAGTGACACATAGTGTGTCTATTGCAAGATTAAGTACTTTGCATTTTTTATAATCCTAGCAGAGTATCTTGGCATTCTCCTAACATTTTTATTATTCATTTTTGCATATCCTACCTTTTGGTGAATAGAAGTGATATGCGGAAACAAATGTACTGCTGCAAATGTAAATAAATATTATAATTATATATCATTCTGTATTTGAGTGTGTATTATAATATAGTGTATACAACTATATGTGTGGTATGAACAGTAAATCAATATATTGTAAAACTAGGCAAATCTTATTGCTCTTCAATTACCAGTTGCAGTGCAATGTTTGATACCAGTTCAGGGTTGAAAAAAATCCAGTCTCTGTATCTCCTGCCTGATGTTCATTTTTTGTCCAAAACTTTACACTGTTGATCTGTTAGCCCAAACCTAAATGCTACCTAACATACCACACATCTTCAAGCAGAGTTCAACATTAAAAAATATTACCATATTACAGGCATTTTTATTTTTAAAGAAAACAAGAAATCAACCTATTTTTTGTGTATAGTATATACAATTTTCATATATCCATCACTCCATTATGTCTTTTTCATCTTTCTTGTGTTTACAGTAGACAATTATACATTTAAATCCATACAAACACTATATATTTTTTAAAAAATTAAAATATACATTTCTAAATACCTTTATCCTAAAATATGAATTATGTATTATGACATAGGTAATATGTAAGACTAAAAATGCAGCAGAAGATTTAGACAAGCAAAATCCAAACTTTAAATTATCTTTCAACCTGCAAATAAATTTAGATGGGAGACAGTGGAATTTGTAAAGATAGGGTAATTTAAGCCTCCTTGATATGAGGGCGGTCACATGCTATGCATACCTCTTTTGATGAAGTTATATGTCTGTAAAAATACTTAACTTTTACTGGAAGAATCTATTTCATCGTAATTGGTAAATGCATTGAAAAGCCCCGAAATTAGACAGTTGAAACTGCTAGTGTAGAGTCTGGATACAAGGAAAAGAGTCTATGCTGGCATGCAGTTTTATTAAGTGAGATGTGATGTTCTCCCAACCAGCAGTGTATTGCTCTCACAAAAATCTCTTTTGATCAACAATGCATTAGTTTTCCTTCGCTCTGATCCTCCATATGCATTTTTACAAGCTTTAGCCCCATTTCCTTTTTTGGTTCCACTGGATTTTGATTTCATTTCTTACCTGAAATGAAGAAAAATCATGATGTGACCTGGGCCATAAGTGATATGCCCTGGAGTACATATATAGCTATTTATATAATCTATATCCATATCATCTATATCTATACTTACTACTAACAGACATATATACATACTTATGTGTGTTTGTGTGTGTACACAGTATGTATGTGTGTGTATACACACACACACACACACATACATATATATATATAACATTTTTACACTTAACAATAATCTATACTTTGCTTTGCTTTTCTATAAAACTACATTAAGAATTGTATCAATGTATGTATGTGTGTGTATATATATATATATATGTAGATTTTGGTTTATTCGGGTCTTTTCTACATACCTATACCCGTGAAAATCTACGAAAACATATATATATATATATATATATATATATATATATATATATATATATATATATATATATATATATATATAAGAATTTTTTTTAAGGGCTGAAAATAAAGAGACCAGAGATGACTCTGGGTTGAGTCGAAGGGCAGAGAGGGATGACGTTGAGTCTCCTCCCCTTAAAGGGACCTCTTCACAGGAGCTGTGATAATTATTCTACATATATATATATATATATGTAGGTCTTTGGTTGTTCGGGTTTTCTCCCGCGTAGAATTGGAAGTATCTTCACGACGTTTCGATGAAGTCTCATTCATCATCTTAAGGCTGGTGTTTCCGGCTTGGTGCTTCCAGGAGCACCAAGCCGGAAACACCAGCCTGAAGATGATGAATAAGACTTCATCGAAACGTCGTGAAGATACTTCCAATTCTATGCGGGAGAAAACCCGAACAACCAAAGACCTACATACAAACACCCGCGAAAACCTCAGAAAACAAATATATATATATATATATATATATATATATATATATATATATATATATATATATATATATATATATGTAACGCAGCCTCTTGGTTGACACTGGTAATGTCAAGTCTGCTTTGCAAAGCAAGTTGGCAGTCTAAAATATAGATAGACAGGCGGTCTATCCATCTGCAACATAATACAACAGGAGCTGGTGGGGATGAAGGGTACACCAAGCATTCATTGACAACAATATATGCATAAATAAAAATATTAATACTTTTGTTTACCTTCTGATGTAGTTAAACAATATTCTGAACTGGCTTTTATTAAGAATATGGATTCTTAATACTTTCTAAAAATGCCCAAGCACAATGATTGGAGTTGTGCATTAATTTGATTGGAGTTGCTCTTACTACATAAACCTAATGGTGTCTTCAGTGTGTCAAAACACACCCGGCAGGCTCACAAAATTTCTTCATAGAACAGCTTTCCATTGCAACAGCCCCTTTTGGACTGATCAAACAACACCGTTTGATCACATGAATCAGTTTTCAAAGAGAAGAAAGCATTATGAAGAACAAGCTTCTCTATGAAGAGAAGCCACACCGAACACTTTGAAAATAAAAGAAAGACTGAGCACCATGGTAATGAAGGGTGTGCGTTGTGGAGAATATACTTTATTGCCTATTGTGTTTTTTTAAGATGAAAGTTTATCCTGTGCTAGAATTTATGTCCTTGTGGAATCTAAATCTAATGAGAGTAAGACATCCCAATATGTTCCCACTGGGATCTGCGTCGGAATCTCTACTTACTAAGGATCATCACAAATGGTTTGCTTGGTTCTCCCATAAAGTGGGGGAGGGTGTTAGACTACAAACCATATTTGGCTTGGAAGCTTAGGTCACAGCTGAAGTAATAGAGATATGGGTTGTCCAAATGTACTGGAATAAAAAGCACAAAGGCTGTCTAAACCTTTTCAGTTTATTTTAAGTCACAGAGATTGGTGAATGGTAGGAAGGCACTGGATTTTTTTTTAAAAAAAAAACTTCTTTGAAGTTCAAGAAGAAAACTGGGAATTACATATCTTCCAGAACAGTGTTTTTTAATCTTGAGAATGTTAAGATGTGTGGATTTCAACTCCCAGAATTCCCAGTTAGTATGTTATGGATGCTGGCTGTTATGGATGCTGCATGTTGGCTGGGAAATTCTGGGGGTTGAAGTCCACACATCTTAAAGTTGCTAAGGTTGAGAAACACTGTTCCAGAGAATGGGTAAGAGAATGGCATTTTAAATAAGCATATAAATCAGGACAAAAGCAGAGCTGGAATTCTGATGTCAAAGCACAGAATCTCAGCCCTATGCATGAAGTTACTTTTTAACAGTATCAAAAGGACAAACCTGACCCCAAAGTCATAGTATGCAATTTTAGCAATGCTCTGCTTAAGTTCATTTGGCAATGGGCTGCTGAGTCAGACAATATGGGCATTTTTTTTAATTGGGTAGTGCTCTAAAATGTATCTTGCAAATACAGAGAATTAGCATGAGAACAATCTTCCATTTAAAATAGTTAATGTTTTAATAGAACTTGAATTACCTATGGGCAATATCTTCAAGACTCCCCTGGATTGGTATAGAATGTTTCTTAGTTATCCAGGGAAAAACCTAGATAACTTGTGGAAAAAGCTTCAAAGTCAGTCCAGGGGTTAAGAGGTATGGTATTCCTTCATTATTCCTTCATTATTCCAAATAGTATTTTCTTGCCTTCACTTCCCATAAGTCAGTGAGAGTAGAGACAATAGAGGTGTGAGATGGATAATCTTTTATCCCTGTTTTGTCTGTTTGCTGCAAACAGACCACAAGGTTCTTTTGGCCAGGTGAACAGTATGTTTAGCTGGCTGGCAGGCTGAAGGCTGCTTTTCCACTACTAATAGCAGTGGCAAGTCATAATCTTGGTCCTTTCCACACTAACAATTTATAGCATCTAGAACAGTGTTTCCCAAACCTTGCCAACTTTAACTTCAACTCTCAGAATTCCCCAGCCAACCATTGTTGTGCCAAAATAAAAGTAATGAGCACAGACTTTGTATCTATGGGATAGCTGAGAAATGCTGTGAAGGTACTTTAAGTGATGGAAACATGGCCAAATGCAGCAACCTTCACCACAAAGGAAAATTCTCCATCTCCAAGCAAGGTTGCTGCACAATCAATTATTTTTGTACATTCTCTTATTTCCCAAGGATTCTCTGCTTAGTAGGAAGCGGGAAAAAGGAAAGAGAGGAGTATAATATTTCAATAGATATGTGAAACATGGCAATGAAGTGTTTGTACAAACATTTGAATAAAGACCCATGCATTTAGAAGCATGAAGGAATGTAGCCACCAACGTCTTTTGACAATTGGAAACAAAAAGGCTGGAGATAAATCAATGAGATTTCCTGTAGGCATCTTGACCCAACCTCAAGCTTCCATCTGAATGCTTATGTCATAATCAAACTTTTCAGTGCAGTCATTCGTTGCATATGCCCTTGAGTGGTTCTTATCCATCATGTTGTACAACTTTAAATGAGATTAGCAGAACTAACCAAAAAAGAATCAACCAGACACCTCCATTACCTCCAAAATCCATATGCTACCACCATTTCTTTTTAGGAGATGCCTGTAAGAAAATATGGGTGATGGCTCAGACATGTCTGTGTGTGATAGTGGTTTGGGAAACATATTTTAATCCATCCATCCATCTATCCATCCAAGCTACCTTACCTCAACCTCTTCTCCTTTAAGCAGAGCAATCCAATGGATCCATTATTAGTAGTTCATTAATACTGAGGCAGTTTGGTGCATAATATCAGAATATTCTACAATTGAAATTAATAATATTGTCAGTGTTTGTTCACTGTTGCCTATCGACTATAAGGCCTTTTATAATATATTAGAGATCCACATCTGAGACATTTTTCTTGTGCATTGACCAGCATATATTTTTGTGACTCCTTTTTACACCATCAACTGATCTCACATTCTTCAAACAAAAGCTAAGCATGAGCTAAGAGTAGCCAGGATGATTCGATAACTGTATTTGTTTTCTTTACATTTAAAATCTAAACTCATTTTGTTTAATCCCAAATAAAAACACACATATATACACAATGATAGCATGAACGCCGCAGCTGTATCTCTAACTGCAGATCCAGAAAGTTTAGTTATTAAGTTGGTTGATCTTAAATTCATAATAGAACTTAAATAAAGAGTGACTTACAGGCAGCTGTTTCTAATATTGAGTCCCTACCACACATGAAAGGCACATTATTTCTGCTGCAGCCTCTCTACCCTTGGGTGTTATCAGCTGAACAAGTTTTGAACCCACCTAATGCATTTTGAGGTAGCTTAAGTTTATTTTTCTTTCAATAAAATAAATGGTTTTGTAATTAAATTTCTGCACTGACTGTGCTTAATGGCCACATTGACAAGTGCTAATGTATGGGAAGAGAATGACTTTGAAATGAAACATGCTGTTTTCCAATCTGCAAGCAATTTTGCACTGAGGCCATCTAAAAAATCTTGTGCCAGTGAAACATTTTCATTAATCTGCTAGCTTAATGCATGCTGCCCACTCAGCAGTGGAAGGACCGCTAAAAAAAAAAAAGGACGGGAGGGGGGAAGAGAAAGAGGGAGGGAGAGGGAAAGAGGGAGGGAGGGAGACAGCGTGCACAAAAATATCATGAAGTGAGCCGTTGTTTGAAACCATTTTGTGGTCCCTGGCAGCAAGGACTGTGGAAATTTGCTGACTTTACACCCTGAAATGTTGCAGCTGTCTCTATGGAAGCTGGTAGCTTCAGCTCTTGGCACTCATTCAGCTTCCAAATGCCCTTTCTGCTTCTCTCTTCCCCATCTACCCTTACTTAAATTTATTTCTGAATAAATCTTCTCGTCGAAAACCTGAGAAGAGCTATTACATATGTGGACTTCATTTCCAAAACCACTTCAAGTCGTCAAGATGCACGTCAGGCCAGCTCTTCTGTTTATGCTGTGTTCGAGGCTAAAGATCTCAACAGCACAATATTCTGGCAACCTCGTTCTCTGTGTGCACATACACACCCACTGTCTCACACAATTACCTTAATCTAGGCAGCAGCACATTTCAACTCATGCGTGATTTTTTAAAATTCTAGACAAATAAACATGAGCAAGGAGCTATTGGCATTCACCAAATTCTGTAAACTGCTTAATTCTCTGGCCACTAGAGGGTTGGCTTCAGCAACATCAATAGCAGAGTGTTCTATTCTACTGCTAAACACCTTAGTTTCTGAAAGAAAACTAATGTTCAGGCTGAGATATTTGTTTTGTCTGACTTTTGCCTTTGTCACCATCGGTATCAAGTGACGAACTGGAAAGCTAGACAATTATTGCCCCATCTTTGACGAAAAGTTGCTTTTGTCTAGGATCTGGCATCTAGAATAGGCTACATGTGGCCTTCCAATCATCCCTATTAGCAAGGGCAAATAATCAAGGTTGATGGGAATTGCAATCTAATTATGTTTGGAAGGACATGATCGGAGAGGGAGGATTTGATTTGGAATGGCAGCATTGAGAGTGGGGCGTTTGTAACCTTTCCCTCGTGTGTCATTTTCCCGTGATAAATAACAGTCTTCCATCCATAAATGTTTACTTACTCTTTCCCCTGTGGGGCAAAATGCAGAGTTACTGTTCAGAGTTCTGTATTTCTTCCCACAAGCTAAGCCATAAAAGAGTTGTTTTTCACTCAGAACTGCATAGTCTGCGTTCTCTTCCCTCCTGACTTCTATCGATTGTCAGGTTATTTTTACAGAAAAGCTAAGGCTTGGGGAGTGTACGGTAGAAGCATTTACCCTTGTTCATTTTCATTCTTGTTCCATATCCCTGGTGTAGCTGTTAGAAGTGCCAAGGAATCATCCAATCCAATTCTATTGCTAGTTCCAGAGCTCTGGGAATAACCTGGGTTGCTCTGAAGCAGCCTAATCACATTCATACCCTGGATACTGTCAGAAAGAAAAATGCCAATATTAAGCAAGGTAGGGATATAAACATGTCAATGGTTGTAGTTTTTTTTAATTGTTTTGTCTATTTTGTTTTTGCTTCTAGGATACATCTAAAAAGAAATCCTGAAAAATAATAGACCATTTTGAAAGGGAAGAAGCGTTCCAAATTTCATAAGCTGGTGCACAGATTTGCAAGTTATGCTTCTTTCAAATAGTTTTTTTTTATATTTCACCAGGAAAATATGTTTAGAGGAAAACTAAATGCTGCCAAACTTAACAGAAATCTATGATCATAGGGAATGAGAGGGAATATGTCTGCCCCTCTTTTTAATACACAGAACTTCTTTCTTTTGAGACAGTGAAATGGTTGCTATCATGAGCAATATCCTTAGAATATTTCAGACAGATTGGCCAAAAAGTGGGGTGGTGGTGGTTATGGAATGAGGAAATGCCACTTCCTGGATGTGATAGAATGAGAAGGAAGGAAGGAAGGAAGGAAGGAAGGAAGGAAGGAAGGAAGGAAGGAAGGAAGGAAGGAAGGAAGGAAAAGAGGGTACCTCACTGGCCATTTCCACAAAATGAAACAGTTAGTGAGTCTATCAGGTAGTTAAGGTAGCCCACAAGGCAGCAACTATGTGTTCAAGAATGAAAGTGAAGGTAAAAGAGTCAGGTTGAACAATAAATCAGCCTCTCTTCTAGGCCTCTCCATTCATCAAGAAAGATGCTATGGTTGGCTGAGCAGGACTGCAATGTCCCTCAAATTTGAAAGCACCACCAAACCCAATGAAAATGTATTTTCCTTTATGATGTGGCATTGCAGCGCCAATATTTGTTACATGTTGTGGGTTCCAAGCTTTGAGTAACATCATTTGAACTTTTAACTAGTAAATAACAAATGATTTCAAAATATTCCAGTCCATGTTAGAAATGGACTTTGAATCTGGCAGTCACTATTCCCATACACTTATATTAAATATTGATTGATTATTCTATGCCTTTTTGATTGGGTGACTGGCACAGTTGAGAACAGAAACCTCTGAAGAGTAGTGTTGACCTGGCTACACAATATTGACAAAGAAGCAACAAAGAGGAAAAGTTGGGTGTACATATGAAGCATGTAAACTCAAGTTCTTGCTTTCCCATGGAGATTGATAAAGCATAAATATGTAATATCTATCAACACAGAAAATGCTGTGTTAGAGACGCACCTGTGAGGATGTGTGGCTCTACAAAGTATTTCAGCTGGATTCACACCCTCTGCAATCTGAAATCTCTGGACTTTTGCAGACAGTATAGCCTTTGTGTTCACCAGAAGTAGCCTGTTGGATTATTTAATTACAAACAGCCATAAACTGCAAAGGCTGCCTTTTAATCTCAGGAAATTAGAAGAGACATGAAAAAAGGCAAAGCAAAGAAGAGAGATTTGTAAGCAAAATGTGAAATTTTGACTAATCATAAATAATAACACATATGGTCAGTTTCAAATGACATACTTAATCTACTCATCCATGTTGGGGCACTTTCCTGTAATTGTAGAAGCCCATAGATTTTGCCTCAAAGTCACAAAATCAAACCAAGATTCTGAATTTCTTGTACTGTGCCTATTTTTTCTTACTGCCGTCCGTTTTACTTTGTATATGTGGATCAATGATGGAGAGGTGGTTCAGAAATAAAGCATGGGAGCATCAACAGATAAAAATGTTATAGCCTTATTTTATTTGGTTTTTTAAATCAATTTAATCAGATGAAATATACACTGTACATTCATTCACTAGTATATGACCACATGGTTTTGGAGCTATTAATGGTTGTGCACAGTGACCCGAACTGGGGGTGTGTGGTGTAGTGGTCACTTCATTCAAAGAAGGGTAAAACTATTTCAGTTTTACTATTCAGTTTTCATATGTTTGATACATCAAGAGAATAGAAAACTGGCATTTGGCTGTGTGGTCCGAGGCAGCTCTTGTGGGTCATGCATGAACACAAAAGTAATTCTGAGGTAGCCTTAACATGCCCAACCTTTCCCGAAGTATTAAAAATAACTTACCACTGATTGATTGATTGATTGACTATTGACATTGCTACTCTAAATGGAAGAATATCAAACTGGAAGCATATCAAACCTCCAGTGATGGAGACCCACGATTTCTGGAGGCAAGCTGTTCCACTGGTTAATTGTCCTCACTGTTAGGAAGTTTCTCCTTAATTGGGGGACTCCTACAAAGAGGAGGGGGTCAAACTATTTTCCAAAGCACCAAAAAGCAAAACAAGAAACAATGGATGGAGACTAACCAAGGAGAGAAGCAACTTAGAACTAAGGAGAAAATTACTAATGGTGAGAGCAATCAACCAATAGAACAGCTTGCCTTTAGAAGTTGTGGGTGCTCCATTATTTATCTGAAATGATATAGGGTCTCCTGCTTGAGCAGGAGATTGGACTGGAAGACTCCTTTCCAACTAGTCTATGTTCCATGAACAGTGGACTTTACTTTTAGTTTATTCATACATCTCTTTGAAAACATCATCTTTGAAAAGTGTCTTTTAGGGTGCTCTTAACATTAATTTGTCAGAAATTGTGATTTCCGAATTGCATTGCCATTTGATCTAATTATTTATTATTGTATATTAAGGAACCCTGCTTATATTCTCCCATAGCAGCACCATAAAAACCCATATCATAATAAAACTGTTCATTGTTAGGATGCTGTTCGTCATCTTAGAAAAGAGGTATCCTTTTCTATGTTACCAATTGCAATCTAGTTATTTCACTCAATGAAAAATAAAATATGTTAGCCCAAACAATTTATTAACTGAACATGATAGCGCTAATTTTCATGTTACTTAAATTGAACATTAGGAACAATTGTCTCTAACAGGACTGGCCTTGCCATTGGCAGAATCGCCTTATAGTAGGCAGGTCAAATTCCTTGATAATTGGTCCCCTATGTATTTCAGATCCTGAGCACTGAAAAATGTTTATTTCATTTATTATTCCTGTGTTTTCATTGCCTCAGCTGGGTAGAAATGAATTATTTCTGGCTTGGGTATCAAAATAACCTCTTTGGGCATGGCTACAATGCACTTTGACTTTTGGGAAGGCACCCCATTGCTAGTCTAACCCAAACAACCCAATGTCTTGGCCTGGCACCTAATAAGCAGCATGTGGAATGTGGAGAGACGGAAGAATTCCTCTACCTGGTAACCATAAAACCTGAGCATTAATTTCAGTTACAGAAGGCTTTAAAGATGAAAACCCAGTCTGGGTGTAAAACAGTAACATATTATTACCATTTTATTTGATTAATGTCTTTTTACTTTGGATGTTTTATCACAGTCTCCATAACCTTTCAGTCCCTCAGGCAGTCTTTTCATGTTGCTGCTTTCAAAACCAGTCACTATGTATAATATGCATACAGTAAATTACCATCATTAATTTTTTTCTCCAGTGTTTTATGAGGTGTGCTTATTAAATGAAATGGTGTGTCTGGAACTGGAAAATCTCCTGCGTGGGTTTTTTCCCCCCCCACCCCCATGCTTCCTTTCTTTTGGCAAGTCCAGGCAGAAGAAGTAATTTTCTATCAGGCAGGCATACTTTTCCATGCTTTGGAAGGGATTTGTCACATCTTCTGGAAGGCCTTACGACTTACAAGTACAGATTTATGTTTCAGCTCTTTGTGCCAAGTATTGTCAAATCCTAACATTTTTGTTGGCAGCTTTTGTATCTCTCAGCTGAAAAAGGAGTTAAGTCAGATCATTTTTGTCATAGTGCTGTCCTCTAGAGCTCTCTGAATAGCTGGAGTGTCTGTTTTGGCACACCCTGTTTAAGCTCTATTTCCAGGGCTATCTGCCATGCCTCACATCCTTGACCACCAAAAATTTGTATAAAAATATGCATTCATCCAGATCAGCTAATGTTTATATTTCGGCATTTTGTGGCTTCCAAGCCCCCTGTAGCCTATACTGCATTGCAGAAGCACAGATGACTTCATTCTCAGAGCTTCTACCTCCAAAATGCAAGGTTGCTGTTAAGTTAAATTTAAACAGAAACTCCATCTCTCTCTCTCTCTCTCTCTCTTTCTCATTCTCTCTCTCTCTTTCTCGCCTTTGTCCAGCTAGATGGCAGCATATAGCTAACCTTGGCTGATCTTAAAAAGCTAAGCAAGTTTAGATCTGCTTAGTATGGATGAGAGACCACCAAGACTCATAGGATGAGAGGGAGGGGAACATTCAGAGAAGAAGCAATGACAAACCAGATGTGTAAGAGAAATTATATTCAAGAAGACTTAACTTTATCTTTCCTTTCGGGGACAATAAGCAAGTTCTACCATCCTTTGCGGGAAGGACATATACTTTCAACTTGCTAGCTATTGCTATCACATCTTGGAACTTTATAGCTCTGCAGCTTCTTCCCAAAGCTCTATATCTGCCACCCCTCCCCCAATAAACCAACCAGTAGGAGAGGAAGCAAAAACATAATGTGTTATTATCCCTGTGTGTCAGGTGGGCAGAGATCTGACATGTTCTTATCTGACATTTTGCCTTTCTACTTCTCTGTATCTGTAATGAGTTGTCCCTCCAAATCTATTCAATGATTACTAAAGCAATATCAAAACCACATTCCCAAATACCTGAAGCAAATGGGTAAGCTTGGAAAATTTCTAATGAGGTTCACTACCTTGCCATTGCTTCTCCTGCCCAATCCCTCTCCCATGGCTAAAATTTCTGGCTGTGTGACAGTCCAGACAATGCAAATTTTGCTTTCAGAATGAAGAAAAGGGGAGAGGAATTTGTGCATTCAGTGTGTTGATCTCATCCCTGGTACATGCCATATAATTTTAATTCATAGGTAGATAAAAATGCTTACGAAGCCATCATAGGGTTGGCTTCACTTTTATTTGTTTGCTCTTTGTTGAAATGTAGGTGAGGCACTTGGAGAATGCACAATATGAGGCACTGGAAAAAGGGTGGTAAATGCTGGTGGTTAGTGATCATGGGCACAGTTGCACGAGGCCACTGGGAGAGAGGGTGGTACTCATTTCAACGGAAATAATCATTCTTTTTGATGGTGTAAGGGGGCTAGTGCCACCAAAATGTAACATCCCTACGAAGAATAAGAGCCATGTTGAAAGAACGGCTAATCTCAGCTGCCCTGAATTATACAAAACATGGCTCCTTTAAAAAATGACTTCAGGGGGGTTTCTGAGAGCATTCTTTGCCCAAGGTTCAGTCAGCCAAAGCACTATCATGCAAGGGCTTGCAAAAACAGCAAACTGTTCTTTTGTCTGAACAGAGAAAGCTGCTCATTCTGGCCATGGTTATCCTGAAATGAAAGTCCTTAACAAATTGATTTATCTTTTATGGAGTACAAGAATGTGGTTTCGTACACTGCCTTTTCTTCTGGGCTCTGGAAGCTCCAGGTCTGAATCTGAATGTGGATAAACGGGTGCCAGATAATAGGGTTCATCATTATTTCCTAACCAAGGCTAATTTTTAGCTTCTGGATGATCCATGGCCAAGGAATTGGATAAACTCCGAAAATCTTTTATCATTATTAAAGAGGCTGGAGCATCAGTTTGATTCCCCCCCCCCTTTTCTTCTTACCATATCCATATTTTTTCCTCTCATTCTTCCCTGGATAATTTGGGACCTGTAACTCTGTCAGCCCAATTTATTCCTCAGAGCTGTTTGAGAGATAAAATGAGAAGGGGCACATATCCTCTTCCAATTAAGCTATCTAGAGAGCTCTGATTAAAGTCAAGATGTGTCTTTTTTTCATAATTTTCAAAAAAAGTCTTCTTAACAAGAACTCTGCACAATCACAGAATCATCCAGAAGCTAAAAAAAACACACCAGCAAATGGAGGCCTGCTTCCATGTATCTGCAAATGCACATGCATTTTTGTGTTTTGATTGGTATATTAAAAATAATAATTATTATGTATGTAAAAAAATACCTAAGAAAGACCCATCTTTGAGACATCCATTCTCAATGCATAATTACATGGAGTTGTGACTCTCCTTGTACATCTTCCACATGCCTCTTTCCATATGGAGAATGTTTCTGAAAAGAGATTAGCCTATTATGCTTTCAGCACCGGCTGGATGGAAATTATGTTGACCTCTTACAAGAAGCCTTTTCACAGTTTGCTTTCTACTACAGAGGGAGCAAGGTTGCAGCCATTTTATGATCTTATCCCATAACTGCAGCAGACATCTCAACAGACGTAATTGAATGCAGACATTGCTGTCTGAAACCCGGAGTATTGCTTGCCAATCAGAGTAAACAATACAGCCAGTTGGACCAATAAACTGACTTGGTATAAGGGAGCTTCTTACCTCTCTTCAAAAAATACTTTCTCTCTCCTTGTTAATGTCACTAGCAGAATACTGAATCATATGCTGTACTGTTATCTGAAGATATTGATTGCTGCCCCGTACATGAGGAAAAGGGAGTAACTTATTTGACCCTTTGGTCCCTGCCAGCACAGAAAGGCCTGGTGTTTTTAGAGAACCATGTGGCTCCAGTTGTTTTCTGCATTCTCAAAATGCTGACATTCTTGGTAATGAAAGAAGGAAACTCTTGTGTGGTGAGAGAGGAAATGGGAAGTGATTCACTTAAAAAGATTTCATGCTTAACTCTAAGAAAATGGCCCAAATACTGACCTGTTACGGAGCACAAATCCCAAGAGGAGCCGAAGTGATATTTTAACAGTGTTAACTGTCTTTCTATAAACTCTCAGGCTTTAGTAGAAATTGGCAATGTCAGATATTTTGCTATGGCAAAACTAAATGTCATCATTGTTTATTTTTCCATGTCAGGCTCAGCTTTTGCAAGAAGGACTTGATTTTTGTAGGACAGATGCAAAACTAATTTTTGCCAGGGCTTTTATTTTAAGTGAATCATGGAGGACATCCAACTTGCCCAACCCAACTTGCAGTTTCACTTCCTGAGTATATTTTCTGATTATATCTTGTGTCTGCTTCTTGTGCTTAGGTCAGTGTCATTCTCACAGTTCAGTCTGAAATCAGTAGCTATCTACTATTTAGACAGATGTTCCTTAGGGAAGAGAGTTGGTATGTATGGCTAAGTGATGACAAGGTTGTAAGAACATATGAAGAATTCAGCTAGATCAGAACAATTGCCCAGCCTTATATACTTTAGATTTTGAATCACAAAATGCATTTGCTGCAGCTTCTGCCAGTACAGCTTATGATAATAGAAAAATGAAGCTATAAACCTAGTAACATCCAAACAGCACCATTCTGGACATGGCTGAATTCTTTTTTCCACATGGGCCAAGGGGATGCCTTCAAGAATTCACAAGATGTGAAAACATCTAGGATTGGTCTGTCTATTTTAATTGACACTAATTCTCCAAGACATCCTTCTTTCCCATTGATCACTGAGACAAAAGCTAACTCTAGTCTTTAGTTCTATCCAACCAATCTGTGTAGATGGATATAGTTTGAGTGCTATTATAAATTACTGTATGTTATTGTTGCTAATAAAAAGCAAAGCATGGCCAGGTTTATTTCCTTTCTTCCTCTTCTAGCTCACCTTACTTTTTATATAATAGAAATGTACCATCGTTTTTAGATAATAGTGAGGTTTTTTAAAATTCTTTTATTCTGAAATATAAATCTCAACAAGCTCTGGTAGTATATGCACACAGCTACAAGAATGCACATAGTCGCCAGAATTATTGGAAATCAGGAAATAAACATATGGCTGACTTGTACCAAAGGTGCTTTTTCAAGAAGCAACTGGACTTTCTGGTTTTTCTTTGAAGAGGTTTTGCTTCTCATCCAAGAAGCATCTTTAGCTTCTTGGATGAGAAGCAAAACGGCTTCCAAGAAAAAAAAAAACCAGAAAGTCCAGTTGCCTCTTGAAAAAGCACCTTTGGAACAACCATGACCCAAATGACTGAGAATCTCCATAGACATATGATTGCCTTGTTGATCAATCATAAAAGCCACTATAATTTTGATCCGGTATTAAACGAACATTTATAAAACCCACTTTAGCAAATAAATCACTCAAAAGTCAAATGCCTGTCTTCTTTTTTTTTTATTGAAAAAGTTTTATACAAACAAATTTTCCCCTTCCCCCCCATACATGTAATATAAATCAAATGCAAGTACTGTATCCCCCCTCCTCCCACCCATCATGATATAAATGTCTTGTAAAATAACATTATCCCCATCTTCTAAACTAATTATGCAAATATATTTCCCTCCCCTCCACCCTAGCCCTCCCCCACCTCCCATTCCAACCCACCCCCCTCCCACCCCCCAGACTTCCATTATACGCCACTCTAATAATTCCAAACAACCCATATGTTATCCGTTCTCTTCATATTAAACCTTATTGCAAGCCCACCATGTATGAAAAGATGTAGCATCTAAGCACCCTTCTAAGCACCCTGCCTTCTTGAAAATATACTTGAAAACAGAAAGAAAATTCATGGAGCTACCCTTGGATAACACAAAGATTTTTCTGGCAGCAAAACACACATAGGATTAAAACTCAGGTCTTGGAAGTGATAACTGCAGCTGATGCCATGGAATCATTGTGCCAGGTTCTGAAAAGCTTGGGGCAGACCCACTGTTCCATAGGAGTGTGGGTACATCTCAGTGGTGGGTTCTGACCCACAGTCGATACATGCCACAATCCTGCAATACCCAGCTGCCCAGCGGAGCTCGCATATGCGCTGAACACTGTGCGTGCCTGTGCAATGGCCTGGCCACATTATTAAATAGCCATGGAACACGGCTGGATAAGTGGGCCAAATGAGCCACCGTATAGGTATGGTAGCTGCTTCTCCCAGCTATTACCGGTACGGCTGTACCAGGCCATACCTCTCAGAACCCACCACTGGTACATTTGTATGAAACTATAAAACAACTATGGTGGGAAATGGAAGGACCGGCAAATATGCTTTCCTACTAATGAAGGTGTGTGAAAAAGTATTTCAATTTCAACTTCTCATTTGACCCAGGAACTGAAAAGCTAACAGAATCCATATGTTGCAAAATGAGATTATCCCAAAAGATTGCATATTTCGAAGGGAAGGCATTTTCTCTACTTTACCTTATTTTGCTGATAAGTTCAATCAGTAATTCTTTATGCCACACATATCTTGACTGTGACCAAAATAACATTTGTTAATTAGCAGACAGATTTGTTCCATGGAGAAACTGATCTGAAAGGGGTTTTCTCTCTTTTGGAGGGGGGGGGGGGGGGAGGAGGGAGCAAAGTATGTACTTTTCAGCAAACTTTGCACTTTTTCCTCTTCCCATTCGGAAAGTATAACTCATGTTCCTTAGCTTTCCATTTATTTGTATTCTTCTTTTCAAATTAAAATACAAATCTCTCCTTTCTAGAAAAACAACAGCGCCCCCCAAAATAGCTGAAAAAAAACCCGAAGAAAAAGTGGGTCCAATGAAAAAGCATCCACAAGAAGCAGAAGGGAGTTTGTGCAGGTTATCGAAATAGCTGACATCTCTCATGGGCACCACAGAATATAACAGAGCTTTTATGAGACTTGGACAAGCATTTTCATTTTTTCACCCAATATTTACCACAGAAAAAAGGCTTGGGTACAAAATTGCTTTTCTTACATTCAGTTCTTGTTATCTTTTGAAACCATACCTGCTGCTAACAAGTCTTCTAAGAATATCCAACTTGTTTATTTTGTGCATTCCAGTCTTTAACAAGAACTTTTTTTTGCATGCTAGTTTTTTCCAGTTAAAATATGACTCCCATAAACATTATTTGTGAATGTCATTAACCTGAAGCCCTGTCCTTGTATTCTCTACAAAGGGGATGGGATAGGATTCTCTCCTTCTGGAGAAGGCTAAGCTTAAAATTTGCTAAAATAAAATGGTTTTTCCTCTTATTTTCTACGTGATGAGGAATGCCACATTACAGCATTCCAGGATCAGAATCTGTCCACAGAGACTATGAATTTGGCTCACAAATCACACACTGTATGCCTTAATTCCCTATGGCGGGATATAGGCCTTAGGCTGATTATCAGCAGACATAGTAAGGAATCAGTCTTTCTAATTAAAACAAACAAACAAACGTCAATAAGCGGAAGGAAGGAAGGAAGGAAGGACGGAAGGAAGGAAGGAAGGAAGGAAGGAAGGAAGGAAGGAAGGAAGGAAGGAAGGAAGGAAGGAAGGGGTTTCCTATCCAGAAGTTTCAAGAGGTCTCAAAAATAGACTGTGGACCTTATCCTTAATGGTACATATTCTTCTCCTACTTCACTGAGTTTTATTCTTATTTCTATACAGGGGATCCTCTTTCAATGGCTACAATTGGAATTGTGTTTGGAAATTGCAGAGACGGCTAGACTGATAGGAGGAGTCAAGTGAGAACCTTGTACAGCCACAAGTGACATAAGTTTGAACTCTCACAAGATCCATAAAGCATGATGCCTTATCTGGTCATTCCCAGTGGAAGGCAAGCATTCTGGTGAGATACTTATAAGATAGGTGGTAGACAATAAAATAACTGACTTTTGTTATCCACCAGTAATCTGGTTGCTTACTTCTTTTTTAAAAAGCATTTATTTGACATTTTCCAAACATTAAAATCACAATTACACTTTTACAGCTTTCCGTTATTGGTATTTCTTTTTTCTAATTTTGGGTTTTACAACCTGTTGTATAATAATAATAATAATAATAATAATAACAACAACAACAACAACAACAACAACAACAACAATAATAATAATAATAATAATAATAATAATAATAATAATAATAATTTATAGCCCGCTCTCTCCCCGAAGGGACTCGAGGCGGGGCACAGGGAATTCAAGGGACTCGAGGCGGGGCACAGTCATAATACAATATTAAAATAAAATTAAACTAACCCTGCGCTAAAATCCCATATTAAAACTAAAAATAAGTTGCTAAAAACCCTAAAAACAGTTGATTATCCCAGGCTGGCCAAGCAGAAAAAGTGTGTTTTTAATTTTTGACGGAAGGAGCGGAGGTCCGTAGTTGTTCTAATTTCGTGGGGAAGGTCATTCCAGAGGGTCGGGCCCGCCACAGAGAAGGCCCTTCCCCTGGGCGTCGCCCGCTGGCACAGCCTAGTGGACGGCACCCAGAGAAGTCCCTCTCTGTGGGAGCGAATCGGCCGCAGGGATGTATGGGATAGGATACGATCCCGCAGATAGCTAGGTACCGTGCCATGGAGCGCTTTAAAGATGATAACCAACACCTTGAAGCGCACCCGAAAGACGACAGGCAGCCAATGCAGCTTGCGCAGGAGCGGTGTTACATGGGGAAACCTAGAGGTTCCCATAACTGCCCGCGCATATTCCTCTTTATTTCATAACTTCTCATTTTTACAATATATACATGTATATACAATATTTCCATCTCTATTGCTTTCAAAGTCTATGCCATCTCCTTTTATTGTATTTACTATGTATTCCTTATGCATTGATTTCAAGCCAGTTATACCACCTATTCCATATCTTGTTGTACACTGTTTCCTTTCTATCTCTTAGTTCCATCATTGATTTGTCCATTTCCGTGCATTCTAGCACCTTTTTTATGATCTCTACATTTGAGGGAATGGTTTTTTGTTTCCAACTTTGAGATTCTAGCAGCAATGATTATATGAAGCATTATACAGTATATTGGATATCCTGACTAATATTTTTTTTATTATTCCTAGGAGAAACAGCTCAGGCTTCATGTCAATTTTTTGTTCTGTTATTTCTTCAAATTTTTGCCCATAATTCTTTGGCTTTCGGACACGCCCACATATATGATAGACCAGGAGTCCCCAACCTTTGCAACTTTAAGTCTGAAGGACTTCAGCTCCCAGACTTCTCCAGCCAGCAAAGAAGAAGTTCTGTTCTTGGAATCTCTTGGAGTCAAATGATTCACATTTGGTAAGATTAAATTTTTATGCAAAAGAAAGTTAGGAGAACTATGTCATGATATCAATATTTGTCAAAATCAGTATTAAAGTAAAACAGTAACACCAGAATAAAGAAACAGATATAACAATAAAGATAGCATCTGTGTAGTTTCTAGAATAATATATTTGAGATATTTCTTACTTTTATTACTGAGTGGATACCTAAAAAGGTGAAGATAGCAATGACTAAACTTCATCATGATAACCATGTGAAGCAGGTGAATAGTGGTTGATATTTCCTATTGGGAAAAGCAAGTGAGATGAGTGGTTTTGGAAGGGGCCATCTGACCATTAAAGATTTAGGTAAATATTCCTTTTCTTCGGTCACCTTCTTCAATGATTTGCCAATGCCACCTTTTCTGCCATCTTCATGTTATCCAAATTTTAGTAGATCTTAAAGTTTTCCAACTATTCTTGTTGTCCACATGTGCTAGAGTACCCTTTTGTGGCACAGTGGTTAGAGTGCAGTACTGCAGGCTACTTTTGCTGAACACTGGCTGCCAGCAGTTTGGCAGATTGAATCTCACCAGGCTCAAGGTTGACTCAGCCTTTCATCCTTCCAGGTTGGGTAAAATGAGGACCCAGATTGTTGGGGGGCAATAGGCTGACTCTGTAAACTGCTTAGAGAGGGCTGTAAAGCACCGATACAGTATATAAGTCTAAGCGCTATTGCTATTGCTATGTCCTGTATGGGACTTTATGCAAAATTGCTGCTTTAATTTTGCACTTTCATTTACAGCTTCCTCATTTTTCTCAATGGTGCAAATCATAGATTAGTTTACCACAAGCAAAAAACAAAAAACAAAACTGCAGTATTGTTTGGTCCTTTTGGAAATTTATTTAGCACTTTATTCTTTTTCCAAGGTCAACATGGACTTAGAATGCTTAGCATTTTACTTCTCAAGTCCAAGCATACATGTGGGGAACATTTTAATTCCTATAAGATCAGACGTTGTGATTGCTTTCCTGAAACTCTTCTAAGAAGCATTTATTAGCACTAAAACTCATAGATACTGTACTCAAATTTTTCAGATTGTGGAAGACAAATTCATAGACAGGATAAGTCCTGCAGATAATAACTTTCACTCCATTTGTCTTCCTCATTGCAAATACTTTCTGGTCTGACTCTGTAAGCTCTGTCTTGTCCACTTATATGGGATAAGCCCACCAGGGCTCACCCTGATAGAAAAAAATCACGTTGCCAGCCTCCTTAATGATGACAGTGGAAAAATGTGTCCTGTTGCTATCCCTAAATTTAACATTTTCCTACGCAGGCTTTACTTGTGCCTGATTTGATTAACCTTCACATTTGACCAGAGGGCAGTGTAATTTAAAGACAAATGGTACAGCCATATGGCTGAAGCAAAACAGGTTTGAATGACTTTACAGCTTGGATGGGAGACTGCAGGAACAGTCCAATACTGTCATGCTTAGAGAAAGTGGGAAGAAACAGTGGGAAAGCTGGGGATGAGCCCTTTGAAAACTTACCTCAAAAATGGCAACTCAGCACAACTGGGTTCTGTGGAAAAGTGCCTTAAATTCACTGTAGCTAAGATTTGGGACATTCCTATTAAACATAGTTTCCAAGATTTTGGGTTTACCACAGACTCGCATGAAAGACATAAATGAAATCTGCATCTGTCTCGCTAGTTACTTGACAGACAGGACTTTATAGGACCACTTAAAACAAGCACATATATAAGGCTTAGTTTGTCTTACTAATTTGACCTGCTGTTCTCATGTTGTCTCCAAAACTGCAAACAACACATTTATTCATTCTTTTTTTTAAAAAAAAAATTAAAATATTTTACTTTTCTGCCAGCTGCCAGAACAATTCTTTGAATGTTAGTGTGGGTTCACTTAAAATAAATATATGTTTTAAATAAACAATCATGCACACTGGGTGCAATACAAGGCACAATTCTTTGCAGAGCAAAGCTTTTCTCTGCCAATGTGACAATTAAAGCACAGACATTTTATTCAACCTAACACAATTTTCTATAGCAGTCTTTCCTAAAGCAGTGTTTTCTGACTGCCTGAAGATTTCAGCTGCCCAAATGAAATTATTAAGTGTCATTAAAAGAACTAATGATGAAAGATAATAATCAATACTAGGCACCTTATTAATGGCCATGATGAATTCAAACACATCCATTTACTCACGTAACATATTGCTTCCATTATTATTTATGCTTCGTGGCCCATATTTTCTTGTCATCATCATCAATCCCGAGGGTTCTGTCCTTTGAAATTCAAATGTTTTCTTAAGGCAAATTTTGGGTTTTGCTGCAAAGTCAAGCTGTCCTCTTCTTTTCTAATGAGCTACTTGTGCGTTGGTGTCCCCAATCAGTGTAAATATTGTTTAAGATGAACATAGCGGTTGGCATACCATCGAGGAGAGACCACCAGCAGAGCATTAAACAAGTACAGATGTGATCGTCAAGCCGAAAATGAAGACATTCCTGAAATATAAGCGTGCAATTGCAAAGGTATCTGAGGCTCAAAAGTTGTCATGGGGCGGGTGGGAGGGCAGCCTCTGACAAATGGCAATTCTAAATAAATAAGTTACATTGAGAAAATGCAGAAACTCACTCACTAAATTACTGGCATTCACTGTTATGAATTGCAAAGAATGACATTATTTTTATGTCCATTAAAGTTTAACTGACATGCATTTGCAGGCTATGCAGTAAGGCCAAGCATTTCATGGCAATTATGAAAACTAAAGCCCAGCAATTAAAAAAAAATAGTACAATAGATAATGTGATTTTAAAAAGAAAAGGAAAAAAGGTATTTTGCCACAAGGAAAGAAAACCAATTTCTATAGTAAAATGACTTTCCAAAAAACGGTGCTCTCTACGGACCCTACAGTACAATTCATGAAAGCTCCCAGTTCATGAAAGCTACACATGACATGACAGGAATATTCTTTTAGCACTATCTGAACTTATGATACTACATTTGGAGCATACACCTTCAGCTTAGATTTCAGCCATAAATGATTGATGTTCACCTGTGAACAAACTCTTCAGTGTTATTCTTTCTCATAGCTCCACTTTGTTGCAAACCTGTGTATCTGAATGACCATCTAGTCAAGTGTAGAACTGACCTGGTATGTTCAGAGAGAAGGGCTCTGATAAGTCTAGTCTCAAATGACATTAAAGGAAGAGGAGCAAGTATACGCCGTCTGTCTTCTGGGGCATCCTTCGTCCTGAGAACTGAAAGGATTTCTCCTTGACAGTTTTTAGAGCAGTGTTTCTCAACCTTGGCTACTTGAAGATATGTGAACCTCATCTCCCAGAATTCCCCAGCCAGCTTTGAGCATTGTAGGAGTTGAAATCCATACATCTTCAAGTGAAAAACACTGTTCTAGAGCAGGGGTCTCCAACCTTTGCAACTTTAAGTCTGAAGGACTTCAGCTCCCAGAATTCTCCAGCCAGCTGCATTACATTGGATAATGCAGCCAGCTGCATTACATTACATCATTACATTGGATTTAACATAACTTAATCAGGTTTACTAAAGTATTTATCTTAAGGATTTTAAACAACAGTAGTGAAATGAACACTGTTTGAGTCTATATTATGCATTCAACAGTCTGGATAATCAAAATAATTTTTAATGTCAAAATTTAATAAAAAGTTGCAATATTATTTTTACAGTGTAATGCTTTGTCTGTTCTTACTTTTAAATTGCAAGTCATTTTTTCCATTTCTAAATCAAACTGTTTTTGAAATTTTTGTTGTATATTTCATACTGAATAAGCTCCGCATAACATTTGTAACCAACTTCAATAAAAACCATTAAATAAACAATCAACAATAAAACATATTTCTAATATAAAAGTGTAAATAAATAAAGTTCATTTAAAAGGCTGTTATTTGTCAAATTCCTAGGTGTGACTTTTCCACATAAAGTAATATTTTTTTTGAATTTCTAGGGGATTTCTTGAGTGCATGAAAAAGTATATTTTGTCTACAATCCATTCAGGTGCCAAACACTTTAAGGGCATCGTCAAAAGATGTAAGACAGTCCCAGGCATTTGTAACCATCTAAGCATCCAAGTCTTAATGGGATCATCTTCATATGTAAATGACATCCTATATTAAGAGAAGAGCCCATTTTAGAAAAAGAATAGACCCCTCACTAATTTCCCCTAATGAAGAACAGGAAGAAGAAATGGCCAGTATACACCCCAAATTATCAGTAAAAAGACTAGTTATTTTTTCTACTTATATCATTCCTGCTTTCATGATTAGAGAAATCCTGAACAGAGCTGATAAGTCATACAGTTTTGCCTCTTCAACAAAAGACTTCCAAACAGCCAATATTAATTGTGGGAGCGTCCAATACGCTCCCACAGAGAGGGCCTACTGAGGGTACCAACCGCCAGTCAGTGCCGGCTTGTGGTGCCCAGGGGTAGGGCCTTCTCTGTGGCAGGGCCGGCCCTCTGGATCGACCTACCCCCCGAACTTCGCACTATCACGGACCTTCCCCTCTTTCGCCGTTCACTTAAAACCTATCTCTTTCAGCAAGCTGGTCTTGCATAACAGTTCTGACTCTCTCAATATAACATCTGCCAAATACGTATATGGATATTAGACTTTAGGGAATTTTAGCATAGGTGGGTTGTATTTTAAATGTTTTTTTAAATTTTACTACAGGTTTAATTTAATTCATTTTTAACTTTGTATATATTGTATGTTTTATATGGTTTTTTAATTTTTCCTGTACACCGTCCCGAGTCCCTTTGGGGAGAGGGGGCGGTTTATAAATCGAATAAATTTGAAATTTGAAATTGAAATTAATAAGCAAATGTTCATAAAGTGTCGTTCCTATATACAATATATTGTTCAAAGAGCATGACAAGTCAGATCTAAGAAAAAATATGTTTGTGTTATTGGTAAAGAAAAAGTGTTCCTTTCATATTTTGTTGTTAAATGTTGTTTAGAATGGATAATCTCTGAGTCAATATTTGATTTTTTTTTTCTTCTGTACTCAGGTAGTTGCTGTACCTTCTAAGTCTTTTGTTCACTTCTACAGGTAATCTAAATGTATCGTTAAGCTTTTGCTGATGGTAAGGAGAAGGAAATTGGCAAGGAACAATAAGGAAGAGTGTGAGAGAAAAATGGCTCTGATTCTGCCAGCTTTTTTTGCTCTGATTCTGCCAACAAGCAATATGCAGGCCCCTGCATGAATAGATGCACTGAATGTGGTATCTTGAAGTTAATGAACTACATCTTCCAAAATCCCTCTCCATTAGCTGTGATGAGTGAAGCAGCAGGGAATTGTAGTTCAGCAAATCTGTGGAAGGCCACACATTGTGTATTCATGTTCTACAGATGATGTTTATAGAAAATTTTCCTTGATGGGATTTCTTTCCACTCTTGCATACAAAAGACTGATTTTCATATACATGGAAAAGTAAGGAGAGAAGTCCTTACCCAGTTCTCTCTTACAAACACACACACAATGTCCAGCAGAAACCAGAACATAAGTCTTGACATTTGTGCCACAGTTTGTGCTATAGTGAAGAGATTAAAATTTGGGGGCTTGGAAACAGCTCTAAATCAGGATTGTAAAGTATTCAGTATGATTCTGTGTGGTCAAGATTTAACTTGTTTAAGACATTTTATATAGATTTATTGCAAACATATATTGTTCTTTTTTCCCTTTTTTATTTTAGTTGTTTCTGCTTCTTACTGTTTCTGATTATATTCAGTTTTGGATTTTATTTTTGCTTCTCTTTTTCTGTTATTAATTAAAACAAGTAAATGGATTTGGATCATGGCTATTGTGAGACAACATAAAAGATCAGACTCATGAAAGTAACAGGCAGACTTGCCAACAAGCTTTTCTTGGTTCTGTTTTTAAAAATATATATATTCTTATCTGTAGATGCATGCAAACCTTTTTTTAAAATATATATATTTAAGGACATAGAAAGGAGAACCAAGAATGAAATGCAACTCAGACACATGTACTGGTCCAGGCATATTAATTGGAGATTCAAAGCTATCCCGCCTCTCTACTCATCTGAAATTAATAAAACACATACAATTACATGATGGTACAGCTCAGACAGCAGCCCAGGGCTCAAGTTAATCAAAAGAGCACATGTTGAATGCACACAAGTTAGTTAGGGTTAATCCACTGAAGATGATCTCCCCCTGGTTCTAATTAATGCAGGTGATAGATTGCAGAAGGAGAAAATAGGAAGGAAGGATAATGCTGTCCTGATGGAGAGTTATACATTTAATTGAATTTGCAAGACTATTCTTGGGGGCAAATTTCCCATTTAAAACTGAGGCTGCAGTCTTGGGGTGTTTAATCCAGGAAACCTGAAACCCAAAATGTTCAAGAAAGATAGAAATAAAATTAGTCAGTACCATTATACATGTAAACAAAGGATGGAAATTAATAAATGGTGCTGTTCTCTTGGCATAAATCTGCTGTGACACTCCATAGAAAACTGTCCCTGAATTCTAATGCCATAATTTGGAATTTTAACATATAAAATGTCAATGGTATCATTTTCTCATCTCCGGCTCAAGATTTCAACAGAGTGTATTAAAGCCAATCCAACTGATTTGGTTGGGTCCACAATTTTATTCTCATATTCTCAATCCTAAAATTAATTCTAATTGTTGGAAATGAGAGGAATGTGAGTGCAAGACATCCAGATCACTGTTTCTCATCTCAGCAACTTTAAGATACACAGACTTTAATTCCCAGAATCCCGCCAGCTAGCATGGCAGTTTAATTCTGGGTATTGAAGTCTGCACAATCTTAAAAATGTTGAGGTTAAGAAACGCTGATCTAGAGGATTTCAGATGTGGGGAAAACTGATGTTGTTGGTCTGGATTTATCCCCCTCAGTGTTCAGAAATTGTGAAGAGTGCCAACCCTCTTTCTGAAGTGAAACAACCTTTTTGATTCTAAATTGTCATCATTATCCACAGCAGAAAATTTTGGGATCGACCATCACATTTCTGGATTTCTTGGATGAAAATGAAAATTTAGATATATCATACTGTACAGGTAGCCCTCGACTTACAGCCACAATTGAGCCCAGAATTTATGTTGCTAAGTGAAAAATTTGTCAAATGAGTTTTTCCCCATTTTACAACCTTTCTTGCCACATTTGTTAAGCAGTTGTTAAATTATAACATGGACTTTAATTGAATCTGGCTTCTCTGTTGACTTTACTTGTCAGAAAGTCATAAAAGAGGATCACATGACTCCGGACACTGCAGCCATCATAAATATGAACCAGTTGTCAAGCCTCTGAATGTAAATCGTGGGGCCATGGAGATGCTGCAATGGTCATAAATGTGAAAAAATGGTCATAAGTCACTTTTTTCAGTGCCATTGTAACTTCAAACAGTCACTAAATGAACTGTTGTAAGTCGAGGACTATCTGTACATAAATAGCATCTTTCTATAGTAAAGGGGGGGAAATGACTTTCATCCAATTAAATGAAGGAACTGCTTCCAAAAGCACCAATCAGGTTCTTCCACTCCCCCATGCAATCCCAGAAGTGTTCAGGACTATGCCTGATTCTATGAGAAGATTTCCAGGAGCCTGACCAAGAAGAAGAGTGGCATAACTATCCCTCCTTGGTGTCCAAGATAATTGGAGGCATGGAGCAGAACCCAGATAAATCCCCTTTTGCTAAGGCTGGTAGTTTAGAAAGACTTGTTGCATTCTTCAGTCACCATTTCCTTTAAGTCTTTCCTACAGCAGGAAGCTTCACCCTGCTATACAATAGAATCAGTTCTGTTAGTACCGAAGAGCATCGACTATTCCTTGCCCAGTAAATTTATAGCCCACAGAAGCCCTCAGTTCCATGTATATGAACATCCAAGATGAATACAGTGGCTCACGCTTAACTAGTAACATGATGGGATCTTTAAAAATGTCATCCTACCACTGCTCAGATAAAAATCCCCAGAATCAAGCCTACTTAATTTCCAACTAAATTGGGTACCTTCTACTCCATTGCCGAAAGCTTTTCTTATTCCCTTATGTTTATATATTGCTAATGTGGGTAAATTCTTTTGTTGCTGAACTTGTAACTTTTCAGCTGATAACTACACACACACACACACACACTTTTTTCGTGTTCTTCTCTTCAGGTCCTTTGTTTCAACTTTCAGAGTGTCTTATGAAAAGCTTTCAGTTTTCTCATGCATATACGTATAGAAAGAGAAGCTGTTGAATAATTTTCCCTGTTTTTCAAGTTAGTGATATCTCCTTGCTCAAGTGGAGGTATCTGTTTCTGATTTATTAACATTTGATCCTCTGGTTTCCTGCCATTGATCAAGCCAAATACTCAGCTCAACTGATGAGTTTTATATGAAATCGGATATTCCAGGAAGAGAGAGAAGAGAGTCCCATTTTAATATTTCTCAATGCACCCAATCCATGGCACACATAAAAAGCTGAAAATAATGGTTAAACAGTTTGAAAAAGGTGACAGAGAAAAAACACATTGATCCATAAAGTAGTTGGGTAGTTGAGTCCTGTATATTGCGTATGTGCATTTACACCCTCACACCAAAACATGGTCTTACTCTTCCACTGAGTGACTGTCTGCCATTCAATCCTGAGTTAAGTTGCGGTCAAGAAGGTCACCTCTTTGGCAACATCTGCATTTGATCAGTTCACACAAAACAGAGGACCTTCCTTGTCTTCCTCCTACCCTGAAGTACTTTAAGAGGCCTTCCATTACAATTCTTGATTCACTGCAACTGCTCTCTCCGCCTCTGGAAGATTTCCCACCAGCCTCCCAGCCCGCTCTGCCTCTGTCTCTCAGGAATGGCTGAGATGAAAATCCTCTCTAAAAAAATAAAACATTGGTGGGGAGCAGGCTGCCTTACTTTGTAGCCACATTCCAGTTCCCTGTTCCAAAAGCTTTAAAAATTATTAAAATGCACTGTTAATTTTCTTGCAAAGGCAACAGCTTTGTTTACTTCTATAACTTTCTGAGGTAAATTCAATTGAGAGTGTCTCCCAAGATCAGACTCCCAGCACCTCTAGCCAGCTGTCAGGCTTGGGGCTTTGCTAAATCAATATGTAATTATTGTTCTTGGCTGCCTTTCCTTTCCTAGATGCCTTTTAGAATTACAATGACCTACTTTAGACGGTTTGAGAAATAAATTCTATTGAGGCTATCAATATAGATTCTATATATCATATTATGATACATTATATTATAATTGTATTGTATTGTATTGCATAGCATTGCATTGCATTGCATTGTACCGTGTTATCAATAGTATTATATACTATTGAGGTTAATAATAAAAAAGCTATTGATGTTATAGTCCACCAGGACTGATTAATGGATGAAACCAAGTTCGTTGATGGGTACACTTAGCTCAGAGGTCTTTCAAATATGGAAACCAGCTACTGCTTAAACATGAAACATGCAGGATATCATTTTAATATAATTGTAAACATTAATGTGCAGTCAGTTTGGTAGAGTGGTTAAGGTATGAGGCTAAAAATTAGAAGATTATGAGTTCTAGTCCCACTTTCAGCACAAAGCAAATTGGGTGATATTGGATTAGTCACCCTAGGAAGCAGGCCATTTCTCAAAAATCTTGACAAGAAAACTGCAGGGACTAGTCTAGGTAGTCACCGGAAGTCAACACTGACTTCATATCTCTCTTTCTCTCCCTCTCTTCCCCCCTCCCTCCCTTCCCCCTCTCTCTCCCCACTAGCTTAATGTTGACTCATCCTTCCATCCTTCCGAGATTGGTAAAATGAGGAACAGTGGTGGGCTCTGGATTCTGTTCCAACTGGTACGGTTGGAACAGGCCTGGCGTCATCCACATGGACGCATGCAGCACGCATGCACATGTGTGCAGTGTGCTCATGCATCTTGGCACTTCTGCAAGCCTCCATGATGCTCCAGCTACTCAGTGGAGTGTCACACAGGCGCTGTACGCTCTGTGCGCATGCGTGAAAGCGCTGAAGACGTAAAATGACGGTAAGAAGCGAGGACGGGCAGGTGGGCCCTTTGGAGCACCATACCGGAACAGTATCCGGTGCTTCGGGCAGGCTCTGGTATGCCCGTACTGGGGCGTACCACCTGCAACCCACCACTGATGAGGACCATGATTGTTTGGGGCAATATGCTGACTCTGTAAATTGCTTAGAGAGGCCTGTAAAGCTCTGTGAAGTCCGATACAAGTCCAAGTGTTATTGCTACTACCCCACTTCTATTATTGCTGTCCACTAAGGCAGGGGTCTCCAACCTTTGCAACTTTAAGTCTGAAGGACTTCACCTCCAGACTTCTCCAGCCAGCTTTGCTGGCTGGAGAAGTCTGGGAGCTGAAGTCCTTCAGACTTAAAGTTGCAAAGATTGGAGACCCCTGCACTAAGGAACAGGCTAGTCTGTTGGTTTGAATTTTGTTCATCTCAGCTCTTCAATGTAAGAACAAAAAATGACAAGGTCAGATGGAAAGACAACTGCAGGGAAACTCAAAAACAGCAAGATGGCTCCCTCACCCAGATGAACAAACGTCTGACCATATGCAGTCAGAACACATGCAAATAAAGGGACAGGATATGCACAACACATGCAAATAAAGGGACAGGATTTGATCATACAGGTGTGGGGTCATCTTGAAATTTTTGACACATACTACTTGTAGGGACCTCCGTTAGAAGCAAAGGGCTGAGGCCAGAGTGTCTAACACACCAACAACACCTCTTTTCTCATTGAAATATGAATACCTCTCATACCATTACAAGACAAGAGGGAAGAAGACATACAAACCTAGGGATTACAATATATGTAGCTTGAATCCTAAAATTTTCAGTGTGCAGGACTTTATCACTTAATGAATTTTTTTCTATAAACTGCAGAAAAATCTCTTATCAGATCTGCAACCCTGAGTCTTTGGCAGCAGTCCCTCTACTCATGTATTAATCATGACATTCAGTTATCCTCTTTTCCGTATTTCTACAGCCATCTACAAAACTGCTTGTAAAAGAGTAACCTAAATCTGCATGCATTTAGGTTACATGCATGCTTTTATGCATATTTGTTTCAATATGCAAATTTTTGTATACACATTCCTTGGAGAGGATTTTATTCTTTCCTCTGCACACTTTAATAGAAACTGAGCCATAACAATTTTCCGGGAAAGGGATCTGGGAATCACAATGAACAGCTTCATAAAAATGTCATGCCTGATGCTATAAAAAGACAAAGTCCATACTTGGGATTTCTAGGAAGGAGATAGAATAACAGAGTTGGAAGGGATCTTGTAGGCCATGTAGTCCACCCCTCCTGCTCAAGCTGAAAACCCTATACCATTTGTGACAGATGGCAGTTCATCTTGAAAGTTTCCAGTGATGAAGCTTCCACAACTTCCGAAGGCAAGGTGTTCCATTGGTTCTTACTGTCGGAAACTTTCTTCTTATTTCTAGGTTGAATCTTTCCTTGATCAGTTTCCATCCATTATTCCTTGTCTGGCCTTCAGGTGCTTGGGAAAATAGGTTGACTCTGTCCTCTCTATGACAGCTCCTCAAATATTGGAACATTCCCTCTTGGTCCTTCTCTTCATTAGACTAGCCATGCCCAGTTCCTGTAACCGTTCTTCATATGTTTTAGCTTCCAATCCCATAATCATCTTTGTTGCTCTTCTCTGAACTGTTTCTAGAGGCTCAGCATCTTTTCTATACTGTGGTGACCAAAACTAGATGCAATATTCTAAGTGTTGTCTTACTAAGGCTTTATAGAGTGGTATTAGTACCTCATGTGATATTGATTGAATCCCTCTGTTAATGCAATTTAGGATTGCATTGGCTTTTTTGGTTGCCACTGCACACTGTTGGCTCATATTTAATTGATTGTCCATTAAGTCTCCAAGATCCTTCTCACTGTTACTGCTTTTAAGCCAGGTTTCACCCAATCTATATGCCGGCTTTTGCTTAAGCAGCAATTAAATTTAGATTTAGGTAACATATTGTAACAAATGATCTTTGTTTAGATTTAAAAAGCAAGCTAAAGACCCCAAATAAATGATAAAAATGGTAGAATTATATTAAACCAAAATAAAATAAGTAGCAGATTAAAACTCTGGAAATTCCTAAGTATTTAAATTCTTGATTAAGTCCTAACTTCTTTTTATTTCAAAGGCTGTGCATTATATTCATCCCCCGCCCATAATGTGTTCCAAATAGTAGTAAAGAGCTTTACAGCAGACTGCCAAAGTCCTGATATGCACCCACCTTTATCTTCTTTGAAAATACTGCCAAAGACTTTTACCGTAATTGGCAATTAGCTTGGCAAGGCCACACAGAAGAAAGAGTCCAAACGTATTTTCAGAAGGTAAACTGACCAGCATGAACTAAGTTGCTTCCTTAAAAGGCTCATGTGCCTTTGCTCCTCCTTTATGTCCTATGGGAGGGGCCAATCACCTCCAAACCTTACTCCCGAGTCATCCCTTCATGCACACACTAGAATAGGGGGAGCCTGTTCCTTTGCCTCACTGCTGTCTGACTCTGGAGACTCTGGAGGCAACACGTAACTCTCAGATGGCCCTGGCCCTGTCTCTGCCTCCAACACAGAGCCTTCCCCAGACTCCAAGACTGTCCCATGTCCGTCCCCCCCAATCTCCTTGCTCTGGGTCTAATGTAGATAGCATGGAAGAAGTTCTCTTAAAAAGAATTTCAAAATAAAAATGTTAAAATGAACCTTTGGAGTCAGATCTAGAGGCAGAGCAATAACCAGAGCCAATGCAAATAGTAATGATTCTGCTCTCCCATGTAACAGTATGGTTGCCCTACAGTACTTCAGTTTGATTACAGTTCCCAGAATGTTTTCTGGAATTGCCTGGGTTGGAGGCATGAATTCAATGCCATCGTCTTTTCAGCACCCCATGACCAAGTCACTAGCAGTAGTGTATAGATAAAAGGTTTAACAATTTACTCTGCCCTTATCCCTCAGCCTGCTCATTGTCTATCAAATTGCTAATCTGAGATCATTTCCTTCTGCTTTTTACCCCAGGCACACATGCTATTTAACTCTACACCTGGTAAGATGTTGCTAAGTAGGTGCTAGACTTTACATATTCCTGTAATGTATTTCCTGTAAATAGATCTCCTTTCTGTTACAATGATGAAGTCTGCTTCATTGATCCATCCTCATGTTAAGTTATCTCAGGAAAGTTCACAAGCACACACAGAATGCTTTAGCCTCCAACAGTCTTTATATGCAACATAAAGCAATAATTTCAAATGAGTTGTTACCAGAACCATTTCAAGGCTGTTTATGGCCTATTTGGGGCATAATGAATAATTGGAAATGATTGGGGAGGAGGGAGTTGATGGGTTCCTTATTATCCTGTAAATGAACCTTGTGAATTAGATCCCAGCACTAAAAAGACCCCTTCTTGCTCTTTTGCCAATTCTCTATTTCTGGATTAACCCATTTAAAAGTAAGATTAACATCTGTATGGTTTCTTCTTTAATCTTTGTAGACCTGCAGCAGTGTTTCTGATGTAGCTAAAATATCACTTTTCTAATTAAACAAGGGGAGTTTTGCATGTACCATAATGGCATTAATGTTTTACATTAATAGTTACTCAGTATGTGAACAATCTTTTCCAGAAACATAGGTTCTGGTTAATAACAATAGAGTTGCATTATAATCACACTTCTTAAACATCAAACTCTCAGGTGGTCTCAATGTGTAACATTGGATAAAGTGTTCTATAATACTCAATACCTGGGAACATATGCTGCATTTTAGATCATTAATTCAGTGGTGCTCCCTCTTCCAAATTTTAAGTAGTCTTACAGGAACCAGGTAAAGCTTTCAGCTGTTGAGGAAGCATCCCCACTGAACCTTTAGACTGAATAACAGTGATTCACAATAGCAGATAAAATAATAAAATTAGTTCCAATTATTTCTGCCTACTTCATCATCACAATTATATCTTGACCAGCCATGTCTAGTTTTGATTTCCTTTTCTGACCAAGACTGGATTTTTATGCCAAGGGAGGTTTTCTTCAGTGGCAAGATCTCAATTCTGAAACTGTCTTCAAAGCAAAATTTGACTGGTCACATCTGTGATGATTTTAGGCAGGCAGCCAAAGCATTTTAAGCTTGCCAATTTTTAATGGTTTTTAAATGATTTGTTAATCCTTATTTTCCTCTTTTAAAGAGATCCTTAAAGTAATTTTAAAGTTTTGTTAATTGTACATAATCTTTGTAGTATTGTGATATATATTTATGGCTGTAAACCACCGCAAGGGTCTTCTTAGGGCTGAAATAATTTGTAAATATAGCGACGATAGTGTTTAAGGAGCTGGGTTAGAACCAGGAGACTGTAGGTTCTAGTCCCACTTTAGGCATGAAAAGTCATCGGATAACTCTGAGCCAGTTTCTCTCTCTTTCTTTCTCAGTCCAACCTACTACACAGATTTCTTGTTGTGGGGAAAATAGGAGGAGGAAGGAGTATTAGATATGTTTGCCACCTTGAGTTATTTGTAAAATAATAAAGGTGGGATATAAATAAATAACAAATAAATAAAGACATACTTGGAATGGATAATATTTGTTTGTTTGTATCCCACTTTTATTATTTTTACAAATAAAATGGAGAACCAGTGGTAGGTTTCCATTATTTTTATTACCGGTTTGCTCGTGCATGTGCACGACACTTCTGCGCATACGGCAGCGGGCGGCATTCTGAGCCTCCCATCACCACCACTACTGGTTTGCTAGATCCAGGCTGAACCGGGAGCAACCCACCTCTGCAACACACATTTCTCATCCTCTTTCCCACAACAACAACCCTGTGAGATGAATTGAACTGAGAGGAAGTGACTAGCTGGCTTCCATACCTTAAGGCAGGACTTGAACTCACAATCGCTTGCTTTTTAGCCTGGTGCCTTAACCACTAGAACATATGATGTCTTAGCTGCCTGCCTAAAACCATCACAGGTGTAACTAATCAAATTTTGCTTTGAAAATAGTTCCAGAACTTCCACTGGAAAAAACCCTCCCATGGTACCAAGATTATCACAGTGTTCATCTTTATGAGATGATGTGTCTTCATTCTCCTTAGAGAACCAATGAGAATGAATCTGGCACCTGTCTAGATGCATGCAAGGAATCTGTTTATTTATTTCACTAGCATGATTTCTATCTTATCTATCTTCTATGGCCGTGATTGCAAGCCTATGGCGTGTGTGCCACAGGTGGCATGTGGAGGCCTCTCTGCCAGCACATGAGCCATCAACTCAGCTGAGGTCCACTGCACATGCACGTGCCTCCCACCGGCCAGCTGATTTTCGGGTCTCTGCAGTGCGTGTTGTTCAATCAAAATGCAATTAAAACACTATACAAGCCATTGAGAATATAACTATACACATCCAACAGGAACAGGAAGTACCTCACAGGAGCAGATAGAAATAAATCCTAGAGAGGCAGGAAATGCATAACTGAACAATGAAGAGGAATGCTAGAGAGGAATAAAGCTGCATACAAGGCAGAAATAACACCTGTAACAGCGTAGGCATGCATAGGGGTGGGGGGAGTGCGGGAGGATGGAGTGTGCGTCCCCCAGGCCCCTTTTTTGGCCCTAGGAGGCTTCAGGGAGGCCTGCTAAGCCCAAAATGGGGCACGGGGGTCATGTGTGCTTGCGCAGGGGGTAGGGGAGTGCATGGTGTGTGTGTGTGTCAGTGGTGGGTTTCTGCAGGCTCGCACCTACTCGCAAGAGCCGGTTGGTGAAATTTAGAGAACCGGTGAGAGGGGGTTCCACCGGCATACCTGGAAGTAAATCTGGCCCACCGCTGCCAGTGACCCAACGGAAAGGAAAGAAAGAAAGAAAGAAAGAAAGAAAGAAAGAAAGAAAGAAAGAAAGAAAGAAAGAAAGAAAGAAAGAAAGAAAGAATTTATCATCACAATTGAGTCCAAAATTTTGGTTGCTAAGCAAGAGCGTTGTTAAATGAATTTCACCACATTTTACAAGTTGACCACTCCCACCCTGTCACATGACTGCCAAGCCACGCCCACAAAATAGGCCACACCTACAGAGTAGGTTCCAAAAAAAATTGAAACCCACCACTGGTGTGTGTGCACCTGCATGGGGGCAGAGGGAGCGCAAGGTACATGCATAGGGGTGGGGGAGCACGCAGGGGGGCTATGTGCATGTGGGGGGAGCGGGGCGTGCCTGCATTGTACTATGGGTGTGGGCCCGCATGCATGTGGACAAAAAGGTTAGCCATCGCTGTTCAATAGGATCACGGAAACACTCCTTCACCAATGTTTCCACAAAACAATGACTGTCTCCAACTTATTCAATGAGCTGCTATGACTAGGGAAAACTGAAGATCCTATCCCAAATGGGCTGACTACAATTGGGAGCAAAGCTGTCTCAACCTTATTTGTTCATGGTAGCCCTTATAAAGAAAAGTCTTTACATATGTTGCTCCCTCCTTCTGAATAACGAGAAATGTTTTGTGGCTAGCTGGGCAATTTGCCAGAAGAGAAGACCTAAAATTTCTGTCTGGGCTATTGTTTCCTTTCTTCCCTGGGATTTAAAGCCTCAGAAAGCAATGTAATGTAATACATTCTGGTACTGAATGTAGCTTCTGAAGCCTCTTCAGAAAGTTCTGCAGGCATCTCCCTATAGACTTTCTGGAATGGCGTCAGTCTTTTGATCTGGTTCAAGCCACATCTTGCTTTTAGCCACATCTAATTTGCAGTGTACTCTTGCCATGCCACTCAATGGAAAAAACATAGTCTCTAGACCAGGGTTTCTCAAACTTGGCGGAATTCAATGTGTGGAATTCACCTCCCAGAATTCCCCAGCCAGCCATTTGAAGTCGTCACATCGTAAAGTTGCCAGAATTGAAAAACACTGCTCTAGAGCAAGGAAAGGTCACTTGTAATTGCATTCAAACATATATTAATCTCTGCTCTTGTCAGAGTGCAGTGCAGCCCTTGTCTTAGCCCAGAAAAAAAAATGGTACGGTAGAAACCATATGTAGGAGATGGGTGGAACTATGGGGAGATCTGCACCACCTACTTCTCTCCTAATTCAAGGTAAGAAAAGAAGCAAATGCCTTTGCACAGCTAAGTGGTGGGGACTGTTCTAAGGAAGACCTTCATGGGAAGAAATTGCACATTATAAGAGGTAGTGGAGGTATAAATGGAAGTCCCTGGAAGCTGTAGATCTGTTTCATGTTCTGCTAATACTACTTGCGTCTTCAAAAATGTGTGGGGGGGGGAAATCTCTAGTGAACTAACTTCCAAAAGGAAGGGGAAACCAGGAGTTTTGCACAGATTATGCTTCATTCTCTCACAACTCAGATTGGGGTCTGTGAAGTCATTTGCATTCCTCCACATTTGTGGGAGGAAGTAGAAATTACCAGGGATCTAAGATTATCAGCAACAGATAAAATGCTGTGTTCTCTATCTTTTATAGCATTTTGTTATATTCTGACATTAGTTTAAATTCCCCGGCAACAGCCAGTCGTGTCTAATTGACCAAGACGCGGCTGGCTGCGGCCGGGAGCGGGAAACGCGCCGATTGGTTCTCTGTCTGACAGCTCGACTATAAAGAGCTGTCAGACAGAAGGCACGCGCTTTTTGTTTCTCCTCGCTTGAAACGTTGCCTGTTTGCTGTTTAATAATAAAGAAACCTGTTCAATCTTACCGGCCTGGACTCCTCCTTCGAACCCATCTAACACTGGCGACGAGGACTGGGGCCCGGTACTGATTTTCTTTCACCGCGGCTTTTCTCCCTACGGGAACGAAAAGACACCTCCGTCGAATAGAATACAAAAAAAGATTTTTTTTTTGCCGCTTCCTCAGTCGACCGCGCTTCGACTCAATGGCCACGCTTCCACCCTTCGCTCTGTACGACACTAATTCCGAATCGTGGGCGTCGTTCCTCGCCCGATTCGAGTGCTTCCTCCTTGCCGGCGACCACGGGGACCTCATGCTACCAAAACGATACACTGTCAGCAAAAAAATTACACGCATCATGATAGCCCCACATTATACTCCTCCTCTTCCTCCTTCTCATCCTCCCCTTACCCATCACCTGTTCCCCTGTTCCCCTGTCCCTCATCCAAATTTTCCATTTGTTCTGTACTCTTTAACATCTTCATCAACGATTTGGATGAGGGGATAAATGGGGAACTCATCAAATTCGCAGACGACACCAAGCTGGCAGGAATAGCCAACACTCCAGAAGATAGGCTTAAGATACAGAAGGATCTAGACAAACTTGAACATTGGGCACTGTCTAATAAAATGAAATTCAATTGTGAAAAAAGTAAGGTCCTACATTTAGGCAAGAAAAACCAAATGCACAAGTACAGTATAGGTGGTACCTTGCTCAATAGTAGCAACTGTGAGAGGGATCTCGGAATCCTAGTGGACAACCATTTAAATATGAGCCAGCAGGGTGCAGCAGCTGCCAAAAAAGCCAACACAGTTCTAGGCTGCATCAACAGAGGGATAGAATCTAGATCGCGTGAAGTGTTAATGCCACTGTATGGTGCCTTGGTAAGGCCACACTTGGAATACTGCATACAGTTTTGGTCGCCACGATGTAGAAAAGACATGGAGACTCTGGAAAGAGTGCAAAGAAGAGCAACCAAGATGATTAGAGGACTGGAGACTAAGACATATGAAGAACGGCTGCAGGAGCTGGGTATGTCTAGTTTGATGAAGAGAAGGACCAGGGGAGACATGATAGCAGTGTTCCGATATCTCAGAGGGTGCCACAAAGAAGAGGGAGTCAAACTTTTCTCCAAGGCACCTGGGGGCAGGACAAGGAGCAATGGGTGGAAACTAACCAAGGAGAGAAGCAACTTAGAACTAAGGAGAAATTTCCTAACAGTAAGAACAATTAACCTCTGGAACAGCTTGCCTCCAGCAGTTGTGAATGCCCCAACCCTGGAAGTCTTTAAAAAGATGTTAGACAGCCATTTGTCTGAAATGGTATAAGGTTCCTGCCCATGCAGGGGGTTGGACTAGAAGACCTACAAGGTCCCTTCCAACTCTGCTATTGTATTGTATTGTATTGTATATTGTTGCACATTTTGATTCATTACACTGCTTTGATAAAAGGTGAGCATAAAGAAGTTGCTGCAGATTGCATCAAAGTATTTGCTAGGCTTTGCATTCTGAGTAATAGGTTAACTGTCTTTCATGCACTGAAATCTGATACTATATTCATGTTTGCATTACAAATATTTTAAATTATTATTGAGTGCTCTTTTTATTAAAAGGCCAGGAAGATTATAATGTGTTTTGGTAGAGCTGCAAGACAAAGCAAAGTAACAAATTAGGGATATGCTGGGATTGAGCAAAAGTTTGGAAGGGTTCATTTATATATCTTGGCGGTGGCAGCTGCAGAAAATTACCTCATTAACTATTAGCTGAGGATACAGTATGTCCTCACAAGAAAACTTCCATCTGTATGCCAGCCTGTCCTGAAATGTGCTGAAGCCACTTTAAAGATAGTCTAGTTTGAAAGTACTGTTTTCCTTGCTATTTCAATATTAGATCATGCTAGTGAACATGGAGGAGAAGCCCTTGCAGATTGGCAATTTGCTGGACGCTAGCGGGTTGCTACAGAATGGCCACTTCCTGTATGGCTGGAGGATTCTGCACTTTCAGGGTCATTCTTGCTGTGTCTGCAAGAGGAATCAATCACTCCACTTGGAGGAGTGTATATTTCTGGGGTTCCAAAGTGAGAATAATGACTTCATGAGATGGACTTTTTTTCACCAACATGGAGGCAATGCAAATCTGAACACATTTGCTTAGAAGTAACCCAATATATTCAATAGTCATTTCATAAGGCACACACTTTGTACAAGAAAAGTGTAACAAAAATGACCAGGGGGTTGGAGTGAAATCAAGCAATGTTCAGATTTCCAAACAGATTTGTCATCAACATGGAGGCAGTGCAAATCTGGGCATATTTACAGTAATAAGCTGATATATTAGTTCTTTCATAATGCACATACTGTCCCAAAGGTGCTTTTCAAAAGGTACATTTGTCTTCTTATCCAAGAAGTTTATTCAGTTCCTCAATTTAGAACTGAAGAAGCTTCTTGGGTGAGAAGCGAAACATTTTCAAGGGGAAAAAAATCGAAGAAGTCCAGTTGCCTTTTGAAAAGCACCTTTGGGACAACCTGACCTGGATGATTGAGAATCTCCATAGACAATGCACATACTGTATATGCATGAAGAATAGCAACAATGACCAAGAATGTTTAGACCAATCAAATATGCCTATATAAAAAGATCAGTAACTCGGGAACTACTGCTATAGTTAATTAACTACTGTTAGCCTACAAAACAGCTCTGTTTAAGCCATATACATATACATACAGCAGATGTATAAAGAATGTTAACAGTGTTTATTAACCAACCAATAAGCAACCCCTGTTTTTGGTTTCATTCAGGGATGAAATGCTACCATTTACCTGAACTGGTAGTAAAAATGCTACCCATTTGCCCAAACTGATAGTAAAAAAAATGCTACCAGTTCAGGCAAACTGGTTTTTCCAGTGATCAGCTGTGACTGATCAGCTGTAGCACAGCAGATTCCCCCCTCCTCCCTCACTGTTTGCTTATCTACCAAACCAGTAGCAAAGGTAAGTGGATTTCACCCCTGGTTACATTCCATTATTTGAGCTTGTAGTTCATTGGAAGAACAAGTGTTTGGTGCTAGAACAGCCCTGATGTCTTTTCCTGTTAAAAATGAACAAGTGGCTGACAAGATGGTAAACTCTGTCTGTCATTTTGAGAAGTGGTTATTCTATCAAAAGAATAACCACTTTGGCTGTGCATGTGTGGTACAAATGACCCACTAAACTACCATTTCTCAGGTTTCTCCTTCCCAAAATGAAAAAAAAAGTCACCAGTCATTAGAGAATGTATGCTCCCAATCACTTTCTGCTTTTATGGCTAATTTGGAAAGAAAATTAAAAGGCAGAAATTATTTAAAATTATTTAAATTATTTAAAACAATTTAGAATAAAATCGACAGAAATCAAATTTTCAGAAAAGCTTTGCTTTTGTGGAACCCGCCTAAGTCAATTATTTCTGTCTTGAAAGAGAGAAGGGGCAATAATAGTCTTAGTCGGCTGTTCAGATGAAATAGCTGACCAGGGGGAAAAGTGTCACTTTAATCCCAAACAATCCCAGGGATTTCAGGGTTAAAATTTAGACATTTGCAATAGGTGAGGACAATGGGAGAAATGAGTAAACACACATCATGATGCAAATTCCATCACTTCTGTACTTGTGCGTAACATTGTGATGCACATTTTAGTGTGGCACTTGCTCCTTGACTTCACAAACATACATTTCATAAATCAGGAATTATTGTGGTTAAGAAAAGGACAACTTTTCACAGGTTCCTCATGACTATACTAGGGAGAAAATTATGCAGTTTTCAATATTGGGCTAAATATTCTGATTTTAAATACAGTAAACCAGTTAAGGCAGGCAATGACCCAAAACAAGGATTCTTTCATTGTAATTTTATTACAATATTATTACAATGACAATAAAGATTATTATTATTATTAAAGAATTCTTCCTCCTTTGCACCCATGGTCCAAATTTAGGAATCCCTTGGGTTATACGAAATGGCCATTATAATAACTGTAAAAAATTGTTCCTGTCCGACTGACATTCAGTACTTGAAAGGATCCTATGCAGAGGTGGGTTCCTACCGGTTCTTACCGGTTTGGCTGAGTAGGTAATAACCAGGCCGGACACAGACCCGAACTGGTTCTATCGGAGGCACCATAGGTGGTGCCCTCTTGTTTTTTGCTTCTGCGCATGCGCAGAAGCAATTTTCTTACTTCTGCACATGTACATGTAGCATGCATTACGCGCACAGGCACGCCCGAAGCACATCCCTGAGTGCAACGGCAGTAAAATAAGACAGAACCCACCCCTGATCCTATGGGTGGTTCTGCCCTTTATAAGTCGGCTTGTGTGTACATCACTAGGGCATACCCAGTTTCTTCTGCTAATTTATTTTGGTTTTCTCTTCCCCTTCTCAAGAATTCCACTTCAGCTTCCTAGCCTCTTGCTGAAAGCTCTCTTCAGCTGTTTTCTGAAATAACTAACACCTGGCAGTATTTGAATGATCAGTTTGTAAATGTAGCAAATGAGCAGAGCTAAAGTTTCTCTAAGTGTGGCTGTGATGGAATAGGATTTCATTTCATTATATTACATGCAATCCTTCATATCCCTAAAAGTAATCATTTGTGAGAGATTGACACCTCCAGTTTTCTTATTCCATTTGGGAAGGCTGGGAATACCCTGCCAACAAAAGATATAATCAGTAGAATCTCTCACTTGTTGGAATATTGGAGCTCAGACACTGCCATCTTTTGAGAAAGCCACCAAAACTGAACTATTCTGCAGGCCATTGAGTATTTAAGGTTTTTTTTTTTACTTTATATATATATGTTATCCATTCTTAAAGACTCTGAGTGTGTATAAATTATTCCTCTTGAAGTAATTCATAATACCCCCAAAATGACCAAAAAAAATCCCAATGATATCACATCAAAACAAAAGATAGATACAAAAATGTGTGTCCGCCAGTTTTCCCAAACCAGCATAACATATCTTTCCTTCTGGAACCTGATGGAATATCTCTTTGATTTTGGGGAGCCCAAGAAAGAAAAGTAGATTGGACCTCTATCATAGAGAGGCAGGTCTGAAGCAAGGGGACACTTTTGATATTGGCCAGAACAGGATTGGTGCTGTTGGTGTGCATTTCACACAGATTTCAATCTACCTTCCATTGGCGAGACATCTGACTCAGCTCGGGAGTTCATGGCTTCCATGATGGCTATGGGCCTAACTCAGTTAATTCAAGACCCCACTCATAATAGGGGGCAAACGCTCAACCTGATTTTTGTCTCTGGACAGTGGATGAATGAGCTAGATTTAGGGGATATTTCTATCCAACCCTTGTCATGGTCAGATCATTTCCTCATTAGGCTCGACTTCCAGACTGCTACCCCTCACCGCAGGGAGGTGGAACCGACTAGATGGTTCCGCCCCAGGCACCTGATGGACCCTGAAAAGTGTCTGATGGAGTTTGGGACTTTTCCTGAATCCCTTGCTCACAGCTCAACCAAAGCCCTAGTGGAACCCTGGGATAGGGCAGCCACTGGGGTCTTGGACCACGTTGTGCCTTTGTCGCCTCTGACCTGGTGCCGATCCTGGGTAGCTCCCTGGTTTACTGAGGAGCTCCGGCAAATGAAACGCCAGAAAAGACACCCAGAGAGTGGTTGGAAGGCCAGCTGGTCCAAATCTGATCAAACACTAGTAAGAATTCATATTAAATCCTACTTAGTGGCAATAAAAGCGGCAAAATGGCAACATTTTTCCTCTCTTATCGCGTCCGCAGATAACCATCCAGCTGCCCTGTTTAGGGTGAACCATTCCTTATTCAACCAAGGTACTGGGAAAGACCCCTTGCAGGGTAGGGCTGAAGAATTTTTTCAGTATCTGCAAGATAAAATCGCTCAGATTTGAACAGGCTTCGACTCCGACTGGGTAGATCTGGGCGAGTCAATGGGGATGAATCTTGTGGAAACCATCTGGGATGAGTTTGATCCTGTGACCCCCAAGGGCATGAACAGGATTTTGGGGAGACTTAGTGCTGCCATGTGTGCTGGACCCGTGTCCCTCTTGGTTAATTTCGGCTTCCTGGGAGGTGACACGAGGCTGGCTCCAGGCGATTACCAATGCTTCAATGAGAGAGGGGTTCTTTCCTACTGCCCTGAAGGAGGCGGTAGTGAGGCCCCTCCTCAAGAAGCCTTCCCTGGATCCATCTTCTCTAGCCAACTATCGTCCGGTATCCAACCTTCGCTTTGTAGCAAAGGTTGTTGATAGTGTGGTAGCACGTCAGCTTCCCCAGTACCTGGAGGAAACTGCCTACTTGGATCTGTTTCAGTCGGGTTTCAGGCCTGGGTACAGCACGGAGATGGCATTGGTTGCATTGGTTGATGATCTCTGGCGGGCCCGGGACAGGGGCTGTTCTTCTGTCCTGGTCCTATTAGATTTCTTGGCGGCTTTCGATACCATCGACCATGGTATCCTACCGCGATGACTCGGGGGTTGGGAGTGGGGGGCACCGTTTTGCGGTGGTTCTCCTCCTACCTGTCGGATCAATTGCAGTTTGTGTTGACTGGAGGACAGGGATCGACCCTGAGGCCCCTCACTTGTGGGGTGCCCCAAGGGTTGGTTCTCTCGCCCCTCCTGTTCAACATATATATGAAACCGCTGGGTGAGATCATCTGTGGTTTTGGGGTATGGTATCATCAATATGCTGATAATACCCAACTTTTCATCTCTACCCCAAACCACCCAAACAATGCCCTCGATGTGATGTCCTGATGCCTGGAGGCTGTGCGGATCTGGATGGGGAGGAACACGCTCAGGCTCAATCCCTCCAAGACTGAGTGGCTGTGGTTCCCATCATCCCAATTTGTCCACCTGGTTCCAAGTTTGGTGATAGGGGGAGAAATTTTACCCCCCCTCAGAAAGGGCCCGCAATCTGGGAGTCCTCCTGGATACGTGGCTTAGCTTAGAAGAACATCTGATAGCTGTGACTAGGGGGGCCTTTTACCAGGTTCGCCTGGTACATCAGTTGCACCCCTTTCTGGATTGGGATGCCCTGTGCACAGTCACTCATGCCCTTGTGCTTTGTCACCTGGACTACTCTCTACATGGGGCTGCCCTTGAAGAGCACCCGGAGGCTTCAACTGGTCCAGAATGCAATTGCGTGGGTTATCATGGGGGTACCTAGGTGCTCCCATGTTACACCCCTTTTAGGCAGCCTGCACTGGTTGCCGGTTGTTTTCCGGGAGTGATTCAAGGTATTAATTATGACCTTCAAAGTGCTCCATGGCTTAGGCCCAGGGTACCTGCGAGACCACCTACTGCCACCGATAGCCACCCATCATCCAGTACGATCCCACAGAGTTGGCATCCTCAGGGTGCCATCAGCCAGACAGTGTTGGCTGGCGACCCCCAGGGGCAGAGCCTTCTCTGTGGGAGCGCCTTCCCTTTGGAATGAGCTACCCCCGGAGCTTCACATAATTCCCAACCTCCCTTCCTTCCGGCACACCATAAAAAGCTGGCTTTTTCCAGCAAGCCGGCCTGGCCTGAACAAAATAACGTATTAATTTTAATTCCAATTTTAATTTATTTTATAATATCTATGAATTTATTGCTTATTGGATTTTTTTATTTAATATCTTTTAAACTTTTGTACTATATGTCTCTTATGTTGTACGCCGCCCTGAGTCCTTTGGGAGAAGGGCGGCATATAAATCCAATAAATCCTAAATCCTTTTAATTACCTTTTCATCTATACAGTATATTGGCTGTATCGAAGAGCATTCTCTTAGAATAATTTGAAGAAAAAAACCACATTCACACACAAACATACACAAACAGCATCATATTTAACTATTTTAATAAATTCTACGTTATTCTGGAAAACAAATAGTGCTGAACAATCTTAAAGGCATTAAAACCAGAGACATCAAAGAATACATTACATTTGTTTAGTGGATTCAGGTCTGTTTTAGCTTATTAACCAATTAATGCATAACCTAATTTAGCATGCTATTAGTGTGCTTTCAATGAGATTACTATTTGCAGATAAAACAAAGGTTCTAATGGGTCAGGAAATTTCTTTGTCTGATCTTCATAATAAAAAACATGCTTCTACATAATTCTCTGTAAAGTGAGTTATCTCAACAACTTTGTTTAGAGGCTAAAGGCTTATGCTATAAAACTTCAGAAGACAATGGAAGAAGCACATTGATTATTGTTGATATTCCAACCACATACAAAGGGAACAAATAAAAAATGGAATGGGACACTTTGTAGAACAAAGCAGGTATACATTAGAACAGTGATGGCTAACCTTTTTTGACTCGCATGCCAAAAGCTGAGGGAGTGCAGGGGGGTCGTGCGTGGGCATGCCACATCCATACTGCTATGTGCGTGACCCCCTGCTTTTGGTGCGCTTTTTTTGCCCTCCCCAGGCTCCAGAGGCTTTCTAGGAGCCTGGGGAGCGTGAAAACAGCTTCCCCCACACCTCCAGAGGCTTCAGGAGCTTTCCTGAAGTCTCCAGAGAGCGAAAAACAGCATCAAAAGAAGGCCTAAATCAGCTGGCCAGCGCACACAAGCATGCTGGGGCTGAGAGGGCAACGCCTCGCATGCTCTAAGAAATGGTTCCGCGTGCCACCTGTGGCACCCGTGCCATAGATTCACCATCACTGCATTAGAGAAAAACCATGAAGAGGTCCACCATGCAAAGTCTCCTAGAGGCAACAAGTTTGCACAGTGCAGATGTGTATGGCCTTCTTCAAGAATTACTCCCCAGCAGCTGATATTTCAACCCTGCTACCTATGATTGGAGAGCTAGAAAACAGTTCAGTTCAATACAATCAATACAATACAATACAATACAATACAATACAATACAATACAATACAATACAATACAATACAATACAATACAATACAATACATACACAAATCCTTCATGAATTTGTCTATATCCCATATTAAAACTTCTTTTTAATGTGACTAGAATTGAAATGGGGCTTTATAGAAATCTCCAACTTTCCTCTTTCCTGATTATCTCCAGACAAGTAACTCATAAACTAATATCTGAAAATGTGTCCCAGACTTCGGTACCAAATAACTGCCACTTTGTTCCAATGTACACCTTTGCATATACTTGGATACATAAATATTAATAGGATAGCAGGGCTATAATTGATGACAATAAAGAAGTAGAATGGAGTGAAGTGGGGCCTGCAAATCTAGGACTATCGCCTTTTGAGTCACATCAACAGAACATTTGAAATTGGTTCTAAAATTTTCTTTTTTTCTGCAAGCATGCAACATGTAAGCAGGATGTGGTTAAAGAGAATTCACCCTTTTCTCATTTTCTGTTTGGAGATCTGGTCTAATGTGTTATCCCGGTCCATTCTATGTAATCTCTTCCAGCCCTCTTTGTTCAACTCTCAAGTGCAAAAGACAACACGGATATTGGCCTCAACCCAAACAGTGCTTGATTAATCACACAGCCTCTTGGCTCAGTGATTGATGTCTATGTTAAAAAGTGTCCGTTATCTAAATTAAGGCCTTGAAATGCCCAGAGGTTTCTAAACCAATCACCCACCTCATATTTATAAACAACACTGGAGGATGAATTCCATGGTTTATAGCGAAAAGGGTCATCACTCATTTTTATCCCTCAGACTTGCTTTTAGTGATACACAGATGCACATTTTAGGAAAGTTTAACAATTCAAGGGCTTTTAAGACTTATTCTAAGGTACACATTTACACCACTGTATTGACACTCTATCTACTGAAAATGCAAGTGTATTCTAAATTCCATTGTAAAGCTTCATGGTGGATAAGTAAAGGGGAAAAAATACCCAAGAGTCTTCCACCTGTTTAACAACTGCAGGCTGAGATGGTAGTTTCAGGATCATCTTGAAACACTGTCAGACGTTGGCTTGTCCTTTATTGCTTCCCTACTTCCTATTGAGGGGGGAAATGGAGGAAAATCAACTCTGCTGGCTTCAGGCCGATATAGGGAGCCAGAATGAACCTATGGGCAGCTGGCTTATCCTTGCCAATCTTTGAAATGCCTCTTTGTAGAGAGCATTTCCTGACTGTCCTAACAGAGTTAGGTTTGCAGAATTTCTGTCAGCAAAAATGGAAGCCATGGAACACATAACTCCTTTTTCACTGTCACTATTCTATGCATTGACAGCTTGGCCCTCTTTCAACTGCTGCTGAATGTCTAATAATTATAATGTTTTACCTATTTACTTACTTACTTACTTACTTACTTACTTACTTACTTACTTACTTACTTACTTACTTACTTACTTACTTACTTTCTTACTTAATTTACCACAATCTTCATCATGTTATAAGAGAAGGAACTCCTTCTTTGAGAAATCTATAATTAAAAAAAGATATAGAGAAGCAACTGAGAAGTGGCAACTTCTGTGTGGCATTTTGTATTATAATTGTAGAAGTCCTTGTGCATAAAGATTTGGCTGACACCATGTTGCAACCTGATTGTTCTAACACTTGCCTTTTTATGATTAATGATCATCTCTGCTATCCATTCATTTCAGAGTATCTCTTCTCCTAAGTCTACACCACAGGAGAGGAGATACTATGGAAAAATGGAAGACAGGGTTGCTTTAATTACTGAAGCACAGTTGTGAAACCAGGTTAAAGGTAAAGGTTCCCCTCACACATATGTGCTAGTTGTTCCCAACTATGGGGGGGGGGGGGGTGCTCATCTCGGTTTCAAAGCCAAAGAGCCAGCACTGTCTGAAGACATCTAGCATGACTAAACACTGAAGGTGCACAGAACGCTGATATCAAAGATGGTTCCTATTATTCTACTTGCATTTTGCTTGCTTTCGAACTGCTAGGTTGGCAGAATCTGCAACAAGTAATGGGAGCTCACTACATTACACGGTGCTAGGGATTCGAACTGCTGAACTGCTGACCTTTCTGATCAACAAGTTCAGCGCCTTAGCCACTGAGCCACCGTGTCCCAGAAACCAAGGTGCAAGATTGCAAATATAGGTTGCTTTCCTAAATCTAGTCAGCTGCTTAGTTGATTTTGTACTTGATATTGCTTATATAGTTTGGATCTATTTTATTAAGATTTGTTAATCCTCTTCCTAAAGATGTAAAGATACTCCTGCACATTAAAAGGGTAAAATTAAAAGCTTGGTCTTTAAAGATGTTCTTTATCTCTTTTTCCTTAGGACAAAATAAAATGTTTTCCTCACTGTTTTGAAATATCTGGCTGCATTGCTTGTCTGCAGTCTTGAACAGATTATTCCAGTATAAAACCTGGTTATACAATTGCTACATTATTCATGTCTGTGCTGTTTAAATGTATGTATTTGTCATCAAATTGCTATGAATTTCTTATAGGTATCTAGTAGTCATATTAACGTCCACATGCGATAACTGTCTTTCTATGAAGTTTCTCAACCATGAAAGGCTGAAAAAAATTAAAGGAAGAATCTTGATTTAAGCTTGGAAATGAACCAAAAGAAAATATAGTTGATGCAGAATTTCATCATCATTCTCTATCCCAGTTATTTTAAAAAATCATTTATATCCTAAACAAATCCTAATTTCCAAACAAGCTGTGACTTCCAAGGCAACCCCATCCCATTACAATCATTAATTTTGATATTCCTAGAAAACAGATGGTAAGTCTGTGTTCCAGTAGGATCATTGCTAGTTTCAAAACTAGTTGACCCAGAGGTTATAGGTGCCTATAGTGACAAACACAGACCAAAAGAAATATAGCATTTTGGCCCTTATGGGGAAGATATGTCCCATATTGCACGGTTAACATGAACATTACTTGTAATACCTTTTTGTCTTGACTGGATTAATCTCAGTTGATGGGCTTCAGACCTTATGTGCCCAACCACTCTCTTAGAATACTGCTAGTCTCACCTGAAGTGGTGGGAAGCAACAGAAAAGTAATAGAACTAGTTACTATATGTTTATATCTTTGCAGGATCTTTTTATATTCTGAGAGGGCATTTTTTTCAGAGAAAGCCCTTTCTTAGAAGGCTTAGCTGCCTGCTTGAAGACCTTCTCTTCTTAGTGTGGAATGTGCATAAGGGACAAATACTATGCTGTGACTCATACTGCATTGATTTGAACTTTTCAGAGTTTGCAAGTAAAATTGTGTTGATCCTACATGCTGTACCAGCTTCTGGAACTTATTATCTGGTTTGTTAGCTTCAGATGGCTTTCTGATAATGCTAATCCAATTAGACATCTTGGTAATTATAAATGGGTAGTTCGCATGCCTCAGTAGGGGGTCACATCTACAAGCTAAAAATTGTACACATTTGTATAAGCCAGTGCTGTCCTGAAAAGAATCTGCACTTGTTGGGTGTGTTAACATCCTTTACAAGTTTTCACTTACTTGAGAGATCCACACATTGGTATTTGCTTTGTTGTGCTTACAAAGGCAAACAGATTTTCTTTAAAAATTATCTGATTTTGAAAAACAACACAAGAACTATTTGCATAAATTCAAAATATAGCAAATTCGCATGAAATTCTTGTTATGAATTAGTTGTTATGGACATCTTCCAATGAAGTTTCTTAAGACAATGAGTATATTACGTTCTCAACATAATGTAAATCTGAGCACATCCATGACCCTTCTGTCTCATTAAACAAACTTTAAAGATGAAGGCAAATATATGTGTCCCAGGATAATGTTGCAGGATCCTAATGGGTCAGTCACTGTGATCAGAGGTTTAGTTTTCCAAGCTGATACCCACAACCAGGCACCATATAAATACCATACACAGAATAGCCCAAAGCACACACTCCGCTAGAGAGAAGTTCCTGGAAAATGGACTCCAGCACAAGTCCAATAACTCAGAAGACTAAAACTCTGGTCCCGGTGACTCACCCAGATTGGATTCTGCAAGCTTTGTAAAACCTTTAGAAGAGACTCAGGGATGGGTTGCTGCTGGTTTTACTACTGGTTCACAACACATGCACAATGCGCATGCGCACAAGCTTTGTGCTTGTGTGCATCAGACACATGCTGTACACACATACGCTCTTCAATGGAAATTGTTCTGCACACATGTGCAGTCACTAAAATCCAACATGGCAGCGACATCACCGGTGGCGAGGAACCGGTTCGGGGGCATGTCAGATCTTGGTCACTGCTGGTTCTGCAACCCAGGCTTGAATTCCACTATTGGTTCAGCTGAACCAGCAGCAACCCACCTTTGAAGAGACTAGGAGTCCTTGGAAGAGGATGAGAAAACAGCTGGGGAGGAGACTGCATGGCTTCGCCTTCACATGTTGGAATGCTCTGACCTGGAAACATGACCAAGATTTTCTGTACTAACTTGAGAGGGAGTTTCTGAACTATGCCCCCTGCGGTAAGACTGGTAAGCTAGTCCAGAATGCAGCTGCGCGGGCAATTCTGGGAGCCCCTAGGCATTCCCACGTAACACCGCTCCTGCGCGAGCTGCACTGGCTGCCTGTGGTCTTTCGGGTGCGCTTCAAGGTGTTGATTACCATCTTCAAAGCGCTCCATGGCACGGGACCTAGCTATCTGCGAGATCGCATCCTGCCCCACACATCCCTTCGACCGATTCGCTCCCACAGAGAGGGACTTCTCCGGGTGCCGTCCACTAGGCAATGCCAGCGGGCGACGCCCAGGGGAAGGGCCTTCTCTGTGGTGGGCCCAACTCTATGGAACGACTTACCCCCCGAGCTCAGAACAACCTCGGACCTCCGCTCCTTCCGCCAAAAGCTTAAGACTCATTTCTTCCAGCAGGCCGGCCTGGCCTAATCTACCTTTCCAGCCTTAGTCTGAATATTTAAATTGTTTTAATTGGGTTTTTAAGGGGTTTAGTTTTTAAGGATTTTAGGTTTTTAGCACAGGGATATAGTTGTTTAATTCGATTTTATATATTTATAATGTTTCTATGTTTGTACGCTTTTTAATCTCCTGTGCACCGCCCTGAGTCCCTTCGGGGAGAGGGAGCGGTCTACAAATTAAACTTGATTTGATTTGATTTGATTTTCTTTAGTAAATCTTCTCTCTGGTGAAATGTAAATAAACCCCATTAACCTGTGCTTATATTTTCTCAGGCATAATGGAGCGCTTCATTCTGATCTAGCAGCATCATGTGAATGTTCTTTATAGCAGGGGTCTCCAACCTTTGCAACTTTAAGCCCTAAGTCCTTCAGACTTAAAGTTGCAAAGGTTGGGGACCCCTGCTTTATAGTGTCAGGGATATTTTTACCCAGCATGCTTTAATACAATTGGCCACAACTTGCATGCATGTCTGAAGGGGTAGATCTTTGACTGTGCTGCCATGACTGCTATCTTGACTTTTTCATCCTGCCCTGGATGCCACTAGAATAGAGAATATGCTTACCAATAAGTAATATTGTAATCATTCTGCTTTAAGCCCTGAAAAGTGTTTTGATTCTGATAGCATAAAGAGAATAGCATACAGAGAATCAAGAGCGGGGCCCTGCTGATTTTTTTTCTTTGAATTTTTCTTTCTTTGAGAGATCAGTTTCTGATATTGGTAATTTTGCACATATGGAAGAAAAATTGTATGACATTGTCAGTCAGCAAGAAACCTTGGGGGGAGGGGTATCCAGATTCAGCTGTGAGAAGTGACAATAGCAGAACAGTATTTCTTTTCTTTTTTTCAACGTGATACATGAAGATGTAGGGAGCAAATCATTCTGGCTTTTAAGAAGCAATCTTTGTGTTACTGATATTCCCACAGCTACAACTCAAAGGGACTGGCTTTGAAAATTGACAGGCAATTTGCTAAGGGGACTTTTTCACATCAGACATAGCATTTTGGGATCATGATTTAATGTGCATTCATCTTCATAAAATTATGTATGCCTGTGTAAGTGTGTCTCCATACTTAAGCCATAGTTCACAGAACAGCCATGTAGGTCACAAATGTTTAAACTCCATTGGTTTTAATTGGTCTATTCACATATTATTATATTTTACAAAGACCATTGCAATAGTATAGACCCTTACATTCCATTAGTAGACATGATTGATTAAGCTTGGTGTGTATGTTAACATCCTTTTCAACATTTGTGCAATAGCTGCAGGACATAAAATTGATGCGGAGCATTGTGAGAATTACTGTATGGCAATGTTCCTCAAATGTTATCAAGTGTAGGACATGACCAGACTGAGCTTGAGGGAGGGGTCAAACTCGTCATCAGTCTCAAATCCCTTCACTCCCACAAGAAATCTAAGTCCAGCCTTCCCTTGAATTCCACTGACTCTACCACCAATTTTTTTTTACCGTAAGTAGCTCAGATTCTTGTAGAGAGCTTAAGCTTATAATTAACCTATATATTTATTTGAACTGTCCAGACTTCTGATTTGACATTAAGTTTAAGATGTATGGACTTCTCCTCCTCCTCCATTTTGGGACTAATAGCATCAATTGGCCAAAAAAGGAAGCGAGTCTCAAATTTAGACACTATTTTTCCTTTGCCTAAAATTAAATATTTACATTCTCCCTTCATTTCTTTTTCAATATTTTTTGATTAGGAAGTTCAGAAACCAAAAATCTCTCTGGTATGCTTAGTGTAAATCCTAAACTTGTCTTCTTAAACATCTTGGAACAATATTGTAACTGATGTTGTCAGGAGCAACATCAAAGGATATGAATTAGATTCACCAGTGAGCTCAGAATGAAACTTTTGAAAGAAATACCTTTTCAGTTACTACATTAAATTGACAGGTGAGGCTCATGTATTCTATTGCTCATTCCAAGGTAGATTTCTAGTAGCAACCTAAGGGTTGTTTGAAACATGCAGCATTATAGGATGTTTAAAAAAAAAGAATTGCCATTCTAGAATACTTTTTAGTTAAAAAAAAATAACTAAACATCAAGCTAAATCAATTAATCTAATTTATTAAGCAACTCAGCATTTTAAACCCCAAGTTTATTCATCTCTATTTTGCTGTTGTAATTCTGATAATTGAATGTAAATATATTTGTGTAATTCATTATATTAATCCATCCCATTTCAAGGTGTAAGTGTAAATAAGGAGGAGTTTTAAAAATATTGATTTTTTTTTTGAAAAGTGGTTAAAAAAAATCTTCCTTTAATGTTGGTCTCAAAAATGTAATCAATTTGAATTTATTTTATCATATTTATATGGCTGTCCACATGTGACTCTGGATGGTATACAATAAAATCAAGGATTAAAACATTTTGCAAGCCTGTTAAAATAATAAACATGGATAAAACAACACCATGAAAGAGATTATGTTTATATGCAGCATAATAAGTATGCAGCCTCTCTATTACCAGAGAAGCTCTATGCTTGTTGAAAAAAGCCACGTATGAGAGATTTCTGGAAAACACTATGAGAAATGATGACCCACTGGACAGATGGCATGGCTCAATAATCTCACCTCGAAGATCTCCACAGGTGGAACACTTTCATACATGGGTTGCACAATAACCCTCTTCTGCTGGACCTGATAGGATGGATAGATGTAACAGTAGCAGGAAAGGGTGGTCCTTCAGATAACCTGTATAAAAATATCTGGCTTTGCTGAGTCCGATTCACCTGACAGGATGTAGTTGTTGTGGGCAAAATAGGAACAGGAGGGAGTCTTGTGTATGTTCACTGGCCTGAGTTACTTACAAAGTGATAAAGGACGAACTTTTTAAAAATCTAATAAATAAAATGTAATGCTTAGTGGCTAATATAATATGGAAAAGATAACTGTTGATATTCATACTGCGGAAGTGATAAATTCAATTTCGTTATTGTTATCACTTCAGAATGATTTCATAAATGCCCATCTGAAAATGGAATAGTGTTGCTTTCAAATATATTAAAGAGGAAGAAAATTCTGTACGAATGAAGGCCTACCCAAAAAGGAAGAATCAACAGAGAGAAAGGATGATTAAAAAAAATCCTCCGTAACATGCTGGTTCTCCACCTTATTAGGATAGGGTTGAGGACTCTAGTCTTGGAAATGTCATCCTCCCAATAAAAATGTGCTTATTTCACGTAAAAACCACAGTACAAAAAAGACACGGCTGGAAAGAAAAAGTATCAAATGAATGGCTACCATTCCAAACAAATTGTCTATAAAAACAAGGGAACCAATTTGTCAAACTACAATAATTGATTTCTCCATCTTTGCAGGCTATTCTCTTCCATACATACATAGACAATTCTCACATATAAATACACACAATGAATTCCCCTCTCTTCTTCCAATAGAAAGAGCAAAGAAGGAGAAGGAAGAGAAGAGGAAGGGGGGGAAATAGGAGAGTGATAAACGAAGGGATAATTACCCTAGGAAGAGAAGGAAGAAAATTGGAGAAAGGGAGAGAGGACGACACCCAGTTTAACCACTGCAAAAGGGCCAAGCTTATCTAATAAGCAACTATTCTCAACCATCAACTAATCCAGGGGTAGTCAACCTTTTTATACCTACCGCCCACTTTTTTATCTCTGTTAATAGTAAAATTTTCTAACTGCCCACCGGTTCTACAGTAATGGTGATTTATAAAGAAGGGATGTCAATTAAATTTTAAAAAGGAAAGTGCTTCAGTATCGGACAAAACCCCTACCGCCCACCATGAAAGCTGGAATGCCTACTAGTGGCCAGTAGGGACCAGGTTGACTACCACTGAACTAATCTATGGGTTTATCTTCAGAGGCCTCCATGCTTTTCAGCAGCATTGTCTGCAGTCATCTGAAGCTCCCAATCATTTCAGGTCTTTGTTTTCAACAATTTCTTCTTTCCCAAAGGTACTTTTCCAAAAGACAACTGGATTTTATTGACTTTATGAAAATATTTTGCTTCCCATCCAAGAAGATTCTTCAGTTCTAACCAAAGTTCCATCATAATTGAAGAAGTAGTATGAATGAGAAGCAAAACATTTTCAAGAAAAAAAAATCAAGAAAGTCCAGTTGCTTTTTGGAAAAGCCCCTTTGGAACAACCATGACCTGTCCTAGATGATTGAGAATCTTCATAGAGAAATACCTTCAATCTGCAGATTGTCCTACTGGGTGGGTATGCTAATTATTTAAAGAATAAAGAATACTTTTTTAAAAATGTTGATATGAATGGGACATTCGAAAACACAACTTTTTTTTACTTTGTTACTTAATCATTCATGCTCATGGCAACTTCTATTTCACTACTACTGTCCTTAGTCCTTACTCATAGTCCTTGTAACTAAATATCTCCCATCTGGCTTGACCTACTATCTAATATGGTTGTTGCAGCAATGGTGCTGCAGTTTCTATTTTACTCAAAAAAAATTACTTAATGGGAAATCAGTGGAGGTAAACATGGGCATTTTCCTTTTTTTTGTACATTAAAAAGTCATCGGAAAAGAAACAAATGGAAAAGGAGGGAGGGAAATGAAAAAGGAGGCAGTAAAGAACTGGGCCAAAGTCACCCAGCTGACCTTCTTGGTTAAAGCAGGACTTAAACTCGTGGTCTCCTGCTTTCTAGCCTTATCTACTATACCAAACTGGCTCTCTATGGAATGACAATATACGATATGCTTTGACTTTGGGACATAAGTACATAGTTGTGGTATTGATGTGTTGATATCACCATATGCTTCCTTAGTTTAGTGCCATCGATGTTTGCTGCCATATCAAGACCTTACTGACTAAAGTTCAACAATGGGAGGAAAAGGGACGATGAGAGAAAATATGGCAATGCAGTTCACAGAATATGGGGATATTTATAATGCAGAATCAAAGTATTTCAATTTTAAAGGAAGAGTTGAAGAGGAAATGTGCAATAAACCTGTGCAAGAATATTTCAAAAAAGGAAACAAAAAGACCAAAAAGCCCCACCAGCAATCAACACCCGGATGAGCATAGATTATCTCAAAGATAATCTCAACAATCAACAATCAAGAAGTAACAATATCCCAATCAAGCAGCTGCCAAACAAGTTAACAGTAAACAGTCTGACCAAAGAACCTCCAAGACCACTCCCACCAACTCTGTCAGGGCAAGCCACTAGACTATAAACTGAGCGCCAACCCCACTCCTTACCAGCACCGATGATGTTACCTAGTTAAGGTAATGAAATGTCTTCAAGAAAACAACGAAGCCCAGAGAGCACCAAGGACCCTTCATTTCAACTCTGATCTACAAATATTCTCCTTTAAGAGAAGAGAATATTTGTATTCTTGTGTAATAACATTTCCTTATTTCAAAATTCTATGCTTTTTTCAGTAAACTCCAGGTTTTCTTTATTATTCATTCATTAAATTCACATTTTTGTTTTATTGAGGCATTTAAAAAAATCAAGATGGCAGCCACAGCCACATGATCAGAATCCCGCTCTCTGCTCGTGATCATTCTTGTAATCATTCTTGTGCATGTGTGCATCTGCTTGTACAGGCACATACAAGTTTCTATTTCATTATTCTGTTATTGATGTCTTCAGCAGGGGTAGAGGTGTTCTGTAACCCCTGAGCTCTTGACTCATCTATTGATCTGTCATAATCCCAGTTTAAAATGATATCCCTCCCAGTCATAACTTTCAGGATGAAGAGATTTTTTGGCAATGAAGAAACCACTTGAAAATATTCTAAGTCAAGCAACCTCGTCTTTTTTTTTTAACGTCCCCAGCTACCTCTTTCTCAATTCATTCAGTGTGAATGGCAGATTCCTTCAGCGAGTCGAGTTTCACATCACCATAGAAACAAACGAAGAGGCAGTTTCATTAATCATTTAAAGCACAAGAAGTCTAGGTCAGTCTGATTGCTGCATATAGAGTATCATCCTAGCGCCACATGGGACTCAGTTGATTTGAATTAAAAAAGATTAAGCTGCCCCTGTGACGCCCAACCCCATCAGTTTAAGTTCTCATGTAACAGTGGTCTCTGGAGCCACATGGATTAGGAGACTGGAGTTATGCACTTATTTTTCAGGACTCAGTGAAACATTAGAAGGGTGCAGGTGTCTGTGGGGGTGGGAAGGAAGGAAAAAGATCACATCTAGTTTTTTTAGATTTGTTGCTGGCTCTTTTGAAACTGGAAACAATAAGTCAATTTTATTTCACCATTGACAGTTACCACTCTTTCTGGTCATGAAATGGAACATTAGTTAGCCAAGGCTTACAACTTGGCATGATTTCTTTGCAGTAAATTGACAGGAAGGCAACCAGCATGCTGCAGGTTTGGGTGGATACTGACAATTTATGTGAGGTTGTGTGTGGTGTTTCTGCTTTAGGAGAAGGTAAAGCATACATCACATCAGTACTGAGGGTGTTTGAATTTTAGTTGAAGGAAGATTTATGAACTCCAGGAAACTGACTTACAGGTAGAAACAAATCACTGTGACTATAAACTTGTTGCATACAGTATGTACCCCTCCAAATGAACATTCCCATCCTCAAACCGCTCACCTTATTTATTGGTTGCTCCAGTGCTTCAAAGAACTTCAGTACCTTATCCAGACTGCTCGATTGCCTCATTGAAATAAAATGTATCAAGGGGAAAGCTGCAGGTACAAAATATATTCAGAATTTTTCTCCTGCAGGGTTTATGGATCCTTTTCTATCTGTTAAACTGCTGATGTGAAGTTTCTGAACCTCTATATCTGTATTTGCAAAATTGCTGTATAACATTAGAAAATATCACAGTTGTAGAAATGTATCATCAGCCAATTTGACCTACCAACGATCTACTGTAAAAAAAAAGTTAATAGACATTCCCAACCATGAAAGCTAAACTTCAAAGCATCTATTGTTGTATTTAACTCGCAGAAAGTCTGCAGTTTATTCTCTCAGAAACCCACTCCAACCATTGTCTCTGATCCATCCACGATCAAATACCATTTATTGATTCTTGGTAAGTTTATCAGCTTTGTTTTTCTTCAAGATTATAAGTGGAATCTTTTCAAATAATTGCTTCTCAGTCTCCCAAAAAGAAGGTCTCCACTGAGAATATCTCCATAATACTTGTTCAACAAATCTTCCCATAAATTAGGATCCAATGTATCTTGATAGTGGTCCTCTAATTGCACATGATGTCCCCAGTCTGCAAACTCAATCAGTTTTTCTGAAGAACTCATTGAGCCTTAAAATTCTTTGTTTTTGTGATTGAAATCCATGTCAAGGGATGCCAAATACGCTAAATATGCTAGCATAAATATGCTAAAGGAATTCTGTTCAAAAATTGAAAAATTGGTTTGTTTTTTTCCTCAGTGCAAACACTAGTAAAACAGGAACATTCTCAGTTTTTGTTGATTCTCTTGCTGCTGTAGGAGAAATAGATGGCAATGAGTTATGCTACTGGAAAAGTTTGAAAATTGTTATTAAAACTTTAAAGATATTTTCATTTAAAGTACATTGTTTTTACTTGGCTGCTCCTCTAGAACTACTTTCCCCCCCAAACAACATGGAATTTGAGGTTGGAAATTGTATACAGAAGTTATAAAATGAAAAGGAACAAAAGCTGTTCCGTGCATTTCTACTGTGGAACTATTTGAGGGAATGGGTACGTCTCAAATCAGTGAAATTCCTGAATGAAAGTATACAAAATTTTTGAGGCCAAAAATATGTTAAATAATGTTGTGGTGAATAAAGAGTTGGGTTGCCAAAAAAGAGGATTATGCACGCCAAGAGCCAATGCTCCAAAAGGCAAATGGAATCAGAACTAACATTTAAGAAATATTAATATGATTTCTCATGTATTTAGTTATTAACTTCTTCTGTCTCATTAAAAGCACTGAGAAGCACTTGCAAAGGGTTATTGGGTCAGCCGTGGCCTAGGGTCCCTTGGCCTTTTCATATCATATTGGTCATTGAGGAGGCCACACACACAAAAAACTCCAGCCTGCCCCTTACACTTGGTCTGTTGTGATCAGAAAAAGAGGTGTTGACACATTGTCCCATAGCTGTCATCTCTGCCTTTATTACTAGATGATGATTGTGGCAATGGAAGTAAAATGGTTCTTCTCAGACTTCTGTTGTCCATACTGAGAAAAGGGTATTGCAGTACTCCTTTTGCAAGAAAGTCTGTTGGGGAATCAAAAAAGGTCCAGATGGCTACCATTAACCACGTATTCAAAGCTCCACTTCTTTTTACATGCATTGTAGCGGTGTTTTTAATCTCATGGTTGTGGTTCCTGTCTTGATTCTTTTTTTCACCTCACCGATGTGGACACCTTTGCCAGAGGTGGTATTCAGTAGGTTCTGACCAGTTCTGGAGAACGAGTTGCGGAAATTTTGAGTAGTTCGGAGAACCGGTAAACACCACCTCTGACTGGCCCCATTCCCATCTATTCTCTGCCTCCTGGGTCCCAGCTGATAGCAAGGAAATGGGGATTTTGCAGTAACCTTCCCCTGGAGTGGGGAGGAAATGGGGATTTTGCAGTAACCTTCCCCTGCCACGCCCACCAAGCCACAACACACCTACCAAGCCACATCCACAGAACCAGTAGTAAAAAAATTTGAATCCCATCACTGATCTTTGCCCTTATAACTGGTTTCTTGTTATTGGGCAAATGGATGGGCAGAGCCCCAATGTTATTACCCCTCTTATAAGATGTTAGCAAATTTATATGGCTCTGGTTAGAAATGGGCTTGGGGTACTTATATTATTTGCCTAAAAAATATGTTGGATTCTTCTCTGGTCTCTCAGACCAGGTGATTCTTCAACTGCAATAATATCTGGCACTAACTGACAATGCATGCACCAAGGGACAACTAAACCACACCCACATTCACCAGCACTGATGATGTCAGATAATGAACTGCCCACAAAAAATGAACCTTAGACAACACCAAAAACTCCATAAATCCTTTCTGTTTTGCTTTGATTATTATAACATCAGAGTTGTAATGATACTGAGAGGGGAGGGGGTCTGTGTTACTGTCCAAGGAGATAATTTGGAAAGAGAATTGAAATCATAGGAAAGTCTTTGGAAATAGTGAGGAGGGACCAATCCCTAAAAGGAAAAGGCAGAAAATGGGAAACAGGTCCATGCAGGAGCAAACCAGTGAGGCTTGTCTCCCAGCATGGATAGGAAGAATAAGAATCGGGGAAATGAGCTATGGGATGGCTATAATTCAAACTGAGCACCAGCCCAGTCCCATTAACCCCACCCCACCCCGAAAGCATGAACTGGAATTTCTGGTGTTATTTTGTTCCTGTTTTGCAGGAAATGTATTAAGATTACATCTTCATTCATTCTGGAATTGGAAAGGACCAACAGGGCCTTTTAAAGAAAACTTTGTAGATTGAACTGTACCACAGAGTCCATAGGGGAATCTATTAGTCTTGATAACTGTTGAATAAGAAACAAAATATGATATCAAAGGCACTGTTGGATCATTCAGACTGAGATGAAATCCCTCCTGTTTGACTTAGGCCTCTGTTAAATTCTTGCTAATGTGTCCTTGTACGTTTTGATTTCATTGATGAGAATCCTTTAGGCAACTGTCAGAAATTATCTTGAATGAGATGAAAATGAAAGGTTCTGACTATGTTCTTAGTGCTAATAAACCACCAAGAGACTTCCCCTAGAAGGGGTAGGGGTGCATTTGTGGAGATTTAACCCTGCTAGCCTAATAATGCAACCCTCAAAACCTCAAATTCTCCATGGCCCTACTTTGCTGTTATTATCATGAAAGCACAATTTGAAACTAAATGCCCCTTACCCCGGCCCAAAAGCTCAGACAGTTATTTTTCCATGACAAATGTGTTAACTGTTCCTGTACAATGGCTTGACTATTATTTGAAAATGAGAGTAAAAGCTGATCTGGATAACAGCCCATCTTGCTTCGTCCTAGTTTGTTTTGATTGAAAGTTGCATGAGGGTTGGATAAACTCAAGAGGACTGTAGTTTGCTCAGACAACTTGTGATAATAAATCAATTCAAGATGTTCAGGATGTTATTCCATGTTCCCTAAATATGTATGCTCTGGAAGACAGGCACTTTCATTTGTTTCCTCACATTTCTCTCCTACACAATCTGCCTTTCAGCTTGAAAGACAGCCCTCAAAGGAAGGTCTCTGGGGCATGGAGGTTTAGTACCAAAGGATCTATTGTCCCTGTCATCATGTACTCTGTCATCATGTGGACACCTATTCTACGTTATCCAGCTGTCAACCATCTCTTGATGCTATTGCTTGGAGTCATTACATTTATCACAACTTCTGAAAGCTAGCAATTCACAGGAACCTTGTTTTGATGAAGAGACAGCCATACTATTTTCCCTCTGCCTCCAATATGGATGCTGTTTTGCACTGAGCATTCCTTATTTTAGCTACGGTATATGTTATGCTTCTTGTGGGTTCTCAAAAATTTGATCTTAGACATAGCACTTCATGGTGGTGGTTGTCGTTTTTCTCTTTATTCACCAAAAAAAAGCAACACAAGTTGATTCCAGGCAGCACTTATTTTTTCATGTTCTAGTGCCTTCTATACTATTAATAGCTACAATATACAGGTAGTCCTCAACTCATGACCATAATGGAGCCAAAAGGTTCATCACAAATCATGATAAGTCAAGGTATCCACCTGATAGGACCCGATTTTATGTATTTATGTAATTTTTTTGTATTGGCCATTAACAACCACCACAGTTGTTAAGCAAATGTCATGGTCATTAAGCAAATCCATGCATTCTATGGGCTTTTGGTTTTATGTTTCCATCCCTCATTTTGTTTTATGTTTTCATCCCTCTTTTCTCATTGAAAAATACTACCTAAAAGAAAGTTATGTGGACCTATTCTATCTTTCCAAGAATCAGCTTCTACTTTTCAGTTAAAGATCTGACTTCTGAGTACCATCTATCAACCAGTGTCATCTTGTGAGAGGCAAGAATGATGACCTTTTGCTTGTGGCACCCATCCTCTGCAATGATATCCCCTACAGAATTCTGCATGATTCCCACCTTAAAGCACTCTGTAAATTATTCAAAACTTGCTTTTTCTCAAAACTTTGCAGTAAGGTGGCTGTGTAGCTCCTTCTAGACAGTTTAACTTTATTTAAGATTGGGTAGTTGTTCTGAGTCCCTATGCTCTTCTTCTTATAGGTATTTCTTTTCCCTGTTTCAGGGCACTATACCTGGGGTTGCCCTTGAAGATACCTGAAATGCAGCAGCAAAATTATGTGCACTCCTCGAAAAGCACATGTTTTACACCTGTTCCAATTTTCTTCCAGGTACAATTCAAGGTGCTTGTTTTAACATTTAAAAGCCTTCATGGCATGGGACAAGACTACTTCAGGGACCGCCTGTCCCTAGTAACATTAGCTTATCCCATTAGATCTGTCAGAGAAGGCATGCTGCAGGTACCATTAGCTACGAAGATATATTTAGAGAGTCCCAGAATATGTGGCTTCTCCCAGACTTGAAGTGGGTGGCTATACCCATTAATAAGTAATAAATAAATATATCAATGGCTTGAACTTAGTTGGGCTAAAATGCAACTTTAAAAAATTCTTCTATGCAGAAAACCCTTTTTTGTAGCAAATGACATAATAACAGAGTTGGAGGAGACCTTGGAGGTCTTCCTGACCCAACCCCTGGTCAAGCAAGAAACCCTATATCATTTCAGACAAATGGTTGTCCAAATCTCTTCTTAAAAACCTCCTGTGTTGGAGCACCCACAACTTCTGGAAGCAAGTCATTCCACTGATTAATTATTCTGTCAGAAATTTGTTTTCTTAATTCTAGGTTAGTTCTCTCCTTGATTAGTTTTCATCCATTGCTTCTTGTCCTGCCTTCAGGTGCTTTCAAGAATTAGTTGACACCCCCTCCTCTCTTTGTAGTAGCCCTTTAGATATTGGAACATTGCTATTATGTTGCACCTAGTCCTTTTTAACAAACTAGACATAACCAATTCCTGCAATTGTTCTTCATATGTTTTAATCTTCAGTCCCCCTAATCATCTTTTCTGTTCTTCTCTTCACTCTTTCTAGTGCATGGAAAATGCCTTTGAACATTGTCTGTCTTGGAAGCAGGCAACTTTGGAAGATGTTTTAAAACTAGTTGTGAGAACTCCATAATATGTTCTAGGATACTTGGCTCAGGGATGAGACAGAAATAGATGTTAACTCTTATCTTTCCAAGATTTCACAGATTGCTGTTTTGGTATACAAGTGAGAAAGTTTGGAAAGAATTTTTCACAAAGAAATGGCTGCTTTCCCTCTATTTAGAAGTAGGTAAGCATGCTACTATTCTGTTATATTGCAACAATGAGCTATAAAACTCAAAGGATGGGAGAAGAAAAGAGAATACTGTCCAAATTATGGTCTTTTCTCAATTGCTTATCTTCTTTCCCCCAAAAAAGGTCCAGCCCATAAGAGTTCTATCTACGTTGCAGGAGTAGGAATCCCAAAGAGAAAAAAGATGGCTGCCAAACCTAGTTGAGTTTTAGGTGAAGAAATGCCAGTTTCCAAGTGGACCATAACCATTGAAGATCTGCAGGTTCCTGGCTGATGGAAGATCACTGAAGATGGAGGAAAATCTGTCTTTGAGGAAGCAGGTTTCTTCTACACAGAATCCTCTAAGGAAAAAGGATCTGAAGATCCATGCTCTGCTAGCCATAAGAAGTTGCCAGCTATGTTTATCAGAAGCATTTGATTAACTAAGTGAAGTTTAGTAAGAGCTATGTACAGTATATAGTGATAGGCATACAGATAGTATCTTCAGAAGAAATAATCCTTTGCAGGTCAGGCAAATTTAATCTCTTACTTTGTGTTTCCTCATACCCTTGCTATGCATTCGCCATCATACCTCATGTTAGCCCACCACATAGAAGAGCAGTTACAGTCACAAAATGATTTATTGATTTACTGCATAAACTATTTAAGCCAGTTAAGACAGAAAAAGAAAGGGGGAACTGAAGAGTTGTTTTTTTCATTTGTACTACATGTTACCTATATGTACAAATTCTACATACATTTCTAGCTGTAAAAATCTGAAAGAAAATTAACTAAAAATGCATTCTCTTGCACTGTTACAAATCATGGTTGTGGCTTTATCAATTCATTAATGAAAATGTGGAAGGGACCTGGATTAAGGGAGACAAGGCTGCTGAAATTCTATAGTCAAAGAGAGAGAGAGCAATGGCTGGCCTGCACCAGAAGGTTGGTTGAGTCAGATTTTCCAACCAAGAAAAATACAGACCTCACATCAACTCTGCAAATATACTGCATTCAAATACACTAAAGTTGAACCTGAAATAAATTGATTCAGCTCCCATACAGATTTTGCTGTGAGGTTAGAAATTGATAGAGCCAATCTGAAAGCCATATTAAGTGGGAATGCTTGAATTTATTCACAATTTAAATTTTCTACAGTGCCCAAAATGGAATGTATTGTGGGCATTATGGCAAAATTCATTGGCAGTACAATGAGCAGGAGACTTACCAGAATGCAAACGTATTCTTGCAATTTTCATTTTCTTTGGAGTCGCTATTATAAAACTACATGTAGCTCTTCAGCTCTACTGCTTAAACCAGAGTTTTCTGGGAGTTGAAGTCTGGGAGTTGAAGTCCACAAGTCTTAAAGTTGCCAAGTTTGGGAACCTCTGGCTTAAACAATAATAATAATAATAATTTTAATACTTATAAACCGCACCCTCTCCCCACAGGGACTCGGGGCGGTGCACAGGGAGAATAAAAACAATAACTATATACAACATTTCATATTAAAAATAAATTAAACAATACCTGTGCTAAAATACCCATTAAAACTAACTAAACTAAAAATCCCCAATAAACCCAAAACAGAGGAGTAACTATCCCAGGCCGGCAAGGCAGAAGAAGTGTGTTTTTAGTTTAAGACGGAAGGAGCGGAGGTCCGTGGTGGTCCTAATGTCGGGGGGGAGGTCATTCCAGAGGGCTGGGCCCGCCACAGAGAGAGCCCTTCCCCTGGGTGTCGCCCGCTGACAGAGTCTAGTGGACGGCACCCGGAGAAGTCCCTCTCTGTGGGAGCGAATCGGCCGTGAGGATGTATGAGGCAGGATCCGATCCCGCAGATAGCTAGGTCCCGAGCCATGGAGTGCTTTAAAGATGATAATTAATACCTTGAAGCGCACCCGGAAGACAACAGGCAGCCAGTGCAGCTCGCGCAAGAGCGGTGTTACATGGGTATACCTTGTGGTACCCATAATTGCTCGCGCGGCTGCGTTCTGGACTAGCTGAAGTCTCCGGGTGCACCTCAAGGGAAGCCCCATGTAGAGAGAGTTACAATAGTCCAGTCGGGATGTCACGAGCGCGTGAGTGACTGTGCGAAGGGCGTCCCGTTCCAATAGGGGGCGCAATTGGCGAACCAGGCGAACCTGGTAAAACGCCCTCCTGGCCACGGCTGTCACTTGATCTTCCATGGACAGCCGGGTATCCAGGAGGACACCCAAATTGCGCGCCCCATCCACAGGGGCAAGATGTTCGTCCCCTATGGCCAGCGTTGGAGTGAGCTGGTTGAAACGGGCAGCCGGAAACCACAGCCACTCGGTCTTGGTCGGGTTGAGCCTGAGTCCGTTACTTCCCATCCAGATCCGCACGGCTTCCAGGCACTGGCACATCACCGCTACGGCATCATTGGGGTGGTTTGGGGTAGATATATACAGCTGGGTGTCGTCAGCATAAAGGTGGTACTCTACCCCAAAACCACGGATGATCTCACCCAGCGGCTTCATGTATGCATTAAACAGGAGAGGCGAGAGGACCGACCCCTGAGGCACCCCGCATGTGAGGGGTCTCGGGGTCGACCTCTGCTCTCCTGCCAACACAAATTGCGATCGGCCAGAGAGGTAGGAGGAGAACCACCGCAAAACGGTGCCTCCCACCCCCAATCCCCCCAGCCGATGCAATAGGATACCATGGTCGATGGTATCGAAAGCCGCCGAGAGGTCTAATAGGACCAGGATGGAGGAACACCCCCCATCTCTGGCCCTCCAGAGATCATCCACCAATGTGACCAATGCCGTCTCGGTGCTATGCCCGGGCCGAAAGCCGGACTGGCGCGGGTCTAGATAATCAACTTCCTCCAGGTGATGGGGAAACTGTTGTGCCACCACACTCTCAACAACCTTCGCCAAAAAGGGAAGGTTGGAGACTGGACGATAGTTATTTAATAGAGCTGGATCCAAAGAGGGCTTCTTAAGGAGGGGCCTCACCATCGCTTCTTTTAGGGAAGCAGGCAAGGAACCCTCACTTAAGGATGCGTTGACAACCTCTTGGAGCCAGCCTCGTGTCACCTCCCAGGATGCCAGTACAAGCCAGGAGGGACACGGGTCCAATAAACATGTGGTGGCTCGCAGTCGCCCACGTAACCTGTCCATATCCTCGGAAGTAACGGAGTCAAACTCCTCCCAAACAAGATCTGTCTCGTGGCATCCCACTGGGCCATGAACGGGGGCTAACTCGTTCTGTATCTGAGCGATTTTCTCCTGCAGAAAAATCACAAATTCCTCTGCTCTACCCTGTAACGGGGCTTCCAGCACCCTCTGTTGAAGGAGGGAGCGGGTCACCCTAAACAGGGCGGCAGGGCGGTTGTCTGCGGATGCTATGAGAGTAGCACAATGATGGCGTTTGGCCACTCTCAGCGCCACAATGTAAGTCCGTAAATGGGCTCTTACCTGTGTCCGGTCAGATTCAGAACGGGTAGACCTCCATCTTCCCTCTAGGCATCTCTTGCGGCGTTTCATCACCCGTAGCTCCTCGGTAAACCAAGGCTCTTGCTCTTTTATCAGTCAGAGGAAAAGAGGAAGAGCAGTCAGACTAATTTTATTTCATTTAGGGTGACTTTTTTGACCTTGTGGACATAATATATCCAAACATCAGCACAGCATTTGATTTAATAGTTTGTGATTTTCAGATTAGCAGGCTAATTACGGTGTGTATGGAGATGATTCACAGCTGGCTTGAAAATCATGCCCAAAGACAGCTCATCCAGCCACAGTGCCTCGTCAAACACAAATGTTTGTGCTACAGAATTTGCTGCTGAATCTAATACTCATCAGCGTTTTTGTTAATTGCTTGGATAAAGAAGTGGAAGGAATGCTTCCTGTGACACAAAGTTGAAAGGAATAGTTAAACATCCAAAACATGAGTAAGCAAAGTGTGAAAGCTTGGAAGCCACAACTCAACTTTAATAAAGGTTACAGAAAGCTAGTTGCTAATACTAGGATGTTATTATAGAGCATTAAAATTTTAAAGGAGTTAGGGTGGGAATGAGACTGAAATAATTTATATGCTGATAAAATGTGGTGGCTTAATCTGTGGGTGCTGTAGTGCTATGTGTAGCTTGTGGATGGTTCATCCCTGTTCTAAAACACTACAAAATTTGAAATCTTGATAAACTATGGAAAAGGGATTAAAATTTAACAAAGGCAAATACAAAATGTTTTATTTAGACAAATAAAGTCAAAAAATGGGAGCTATGGGAGATATGGGATTAAGGGTGCTAACATTATGCAAATAAAAAGGACCATTGCATTCTATTGTCACATCTGGAGTTGTATGTCAAGTTCTGGATACTACATTTTTAAATATAGAAACAGCAGCAGATTTTTTTTTTAAAGATGGTGGGACTCAAAATTATGTCTCCTGAGTATGCTTACCCTTAAGATAATTCAGAGGATCTTTTCCAACTTCATAGTTCATACACAACTCCTCTAAGGATATAACAAGTAAGACCTATTTAGTAAAACAATTTTTTAAGATATGACAGTAAAATGCTTTAAATTTCTATGTGGTGCGTAGCTAGACTGTGATGTTCCAAGGACTTGGACTTAACTTAAATATTACAAATATTCTTTATAGTGACCTAAAGGAAATACTTAACTGAGGAAGTTGGAGTAATAGCAACGTTGCAGGAAGATTACCATGCATTGCTGGAGTTCTTAATTTGAAAGTAAAATAACATCGAATGTACTCAAATATATATTGTGGACTTAAAAATAGTAGATTTTAATCAGAACAAAAGTAATAATGGGGGGGAGGGGAAGGCACAAAAATAATGCGGGGAAAGGTACAAAATGGATCACAGTTCCTGCAGAAGGGACTATTAAAGGCAAAATTCTAAACAATTCCACAGGAGTCTGCAAAGTCGGCTCTTTTAAGACTGGTGGACTTCAACTCCCAGAATTCCCTAGCCAGCTATGCTGGCTGGGGAACTCTGGGAGTTGAAGTCCACCAGTCTTAAAAGAGCCGACTTTGCAGACCCCTGCGTGACTAGGCCAAAATGGGGGGATAATAAAGGAAGTCAGTATAGGTACATGAAAAGTCTAGCAATGAACTGAAAATGAGAATGGAATTGAAAATAAGACGCATACTGTATATTAAAAAAAAATAGAAAGGGAGCGACAATGAAGAATACACAAAGAAAGTGTAAAAATGTAGAGCTTATTCAGAAAAGTGAAAATTCAGTATGTGCTGAAGTTAATGAAGGGTACTAAGACCAACTTCTTAGATGTGTTAAAAATATAAGGAAAAGAATCTATGTAAGTAGTCCTCAATTTACAATAGTTCATTTAATGACCATTTTAAATTACAATGGCACTGAAAAAATGATTTATGTGTTTTCCACTTTCATAACCGTTGCAGCATCCCCATGATCCCATGACCATAATTCAGATATTTGGCAATTGACTCATATTTATGACAGTTGCAGTATCCTGGGATCACCTTTTGCAAACTTCTGACAAGCAAAATCAATGAGAAAGCCAGATTCACTTAACAGCCATCTTACTAACTGTATAACTGCAATGATTCACTTAACAACTGTGGCAAGAAAGGTTATAAAATGAGGCAAAATTCACTTAACAACTGTCTCACTTAGCAACAGAAATTTTGGGCTCAGTTGTGGTTGTAAGTCAAGGACCACCTGTATTGCAGCTGCACTGTACAGATGACAAAATGCTTATAGGTAACAAAAAAAATTATAGTTCCTTTGGCTTGGTCTTCTCTAATAAAAATGTATGTGCTCCTGGATCTTCTACTCTTCAATGTTTACATGTATAATTTGGATGAAGAAATGGAGAGAATGCAGATCTGTAAATAATGAAAAATTGGGCGGGATAGCAGTGATTAAAGACACTAAATTAGAAACCAGAAAAGTATGTATCATTGTTCTAGTCCTTCCTTGGGAACAAAGCCAACTGGTTGGCCCTGTGCCTGTCACTTCTTTTCAGCCCTAGGAGGAAAGCAATGGTAGAAAGACTGCAAAGAAAACTGCATGAACTTGTCCATGTTGTCACCAGGAGTCAAAACTGACTTGAACACAAACAGAAAAAAGGTAATATCTTGGAAAACACTTAAAGCATAAAATTCAAACAGATTAAACTGATTGGATGAAACTATATGGAGCACAAAGTTCTTAACAAACTAAAATCAAATACACAGCCATAAGAAAAGTGATTGGGCTAACCTTGTTTAATAATCTTACTTGTAAAAAAGATGTTTGAACTGTAATATGAATACAACCTAACAATGTAATATGGCCACAAGGTAAGGTTGTTATCTTTATCCTTTAGAAAAGGCACCAAAGAGGAGTTATAATATCTCTCTTAAAACATCTGAAAGAGAGTTACACAAAAGGTTAAGAACCATTCTATTTTGTTCGAAAGTGCAGGGCATACAATAATGCATTTAAACTAAAGAGGACAAATTATAGGCGAATCTTGTATGAGAGAGAAAAACTTCATAAGAGTAAAAAGAAGTTTGACAGCAAATCAGAGACACCGAGTTCCTTTCAGTGGATGCATTTAAGGAAATACGCAATAGTAATTTGTCACGGGTGATTTATTTGGAATCTTGCACTGGTCTAATTCTTACTCAATAATTCTAAGTAGGGAAAAACAGACATGTCTGAGGGAAGTCAGATGGTTTCAAAATGATAGGGCAGGAGAGAAAGTGGGATGATTAGTTTGGACAGAGTTTCTCAGGGAAAGGGAGAAATTAGATGCATTGGTTATAGGCTTACCTTAAAACTTGTGAAGCAATATTCCAACTTAACTCTAAGCTGTGATCCATTCCTCACTAATTTCTCTTCTGGAACCATTATAAAATTATTCTTGATATCGTGAGTCTACCTGCAAATTTAGATAAGGAAGATTTCTTGCAGTAAATTCTGTTCTTTCCAGTGGAATCAAGCACCATCTGGATTTACAGTTTTAACTATTTACAGTTCTTTTTCATTACTACTGGCTAGATTTGAAGGAACAATTTCTAATAGCTTTGTTTTATCTATAGTGCTTTGATCTCTCAGTCCAAGAGTAGTTTTAAACAAAGCCAGATCCTTTTACAACCCCTCCTCTCAAAAAATTAGTAAAGATGAACTAGCATGTGTTTCTAATAGTACTTTGTTCTTGGTGTCATAACTTAAATCAACAAGATGTGAACAGCAATTCTGTTATCACATTTCATTAGTTATCACAGTCGTTAATTTTTCCTAATGAAATATCAGCAATTCATATACGAAATCTCCCATTACTGTAGGACTTGGTTCTGCCATAACCAGAAAGGCTTTTTGAGGCCAGAAGGCATAAGAAATAATTTATTTCTGTGTTTTAAAGCAATTCTAAAATGTATATTTTTATCATTAAAAATAAATCTGATCAGATTGTTTAATCAGTAGAAATCTTTGTTTCATAGGGTTCATCTTATCTTCTCCATGAAGTCATAACATTATGACTTTGAATAGACCAACACAACCTGTGATGGACTTTCAGCCATATTTTGTCTGCAGTCTAATGCTTCAGAACCTTCCTGATTCTAGCAATATCAGCTGTTCAGTAAATTCAGATTATTAAAGCAAAAAGGCTGGCTACTTGTGCAAACCTGCCCCCTTCGCCCCAAAGGAGACAAAACAATAAAAGAAAAGTTTACTATCCTGATTTATATGAAAAACTAGAAATGTATTTTTTAAAAATGACTATAATTAGAAATACAGTATACTTTGTGATTGGGTAACTGTATATTTTTGTCAATTGTCCAGCTAAAACTATAGAACTTTTTTTCAATCTTTAGATTGGAGAATCTTTCATATTTCGGCACTGTCATCTTCTGTAAAAGATCTACTTTCAAGCTATTTTAATCTTCAAACAAGAACTTCCTTAACAAAGTAAGACATATTTTAATTAAATGCAAAATGTTTTGAGGCTACTGTACATGTTTGCAGGACTATTTGCTTTCAGAATCAGAAACTGTATGGTACTATTTAAAAAGTAATACATTTAGATTTCATTAGATCCTTATATTTTCTGTGGGACTTTTGTGTAATCAGCTGAGAATTTTACAACTGAGAGTCAATAAGCACTGGATATTTTTCACATTTTATAACTCTTAACAGTCTATGACTCCCAATAGACTATCTTAATGTATGGGTTCAGAGACCTGTCAATAGTAGCCAGAAGATATTGCACCCATTATTTTCATCCTTCCCAAGTATACCTTGAGACTTTCAGATTTAGACCTCAGAAGACACTTAAAACAAGATGTAGCAATGACATCAGCAAGTATTGCAGAGCCCAATTAGCAAAAAAAAAAAAAAAAAAAGCCAAAGTCTGAATTGGCTGGAAACATGCAGAAGAACCTTTATCCTGCTGTGGCTAGACAATGGCTAGAATGATGATGATGTTTGATTAATTGATTGATGATGAGCAAATTATCAATAGAATAATAGGGAAGCAAGGGAATGGGAGATGCTTATTTTGTTAAATTATAGCATAAGATACACACACACACACACACAGACACAGACACACAAAATATGTTTGCAACTTTGATATGGAAAGTCTTAAATTCTCAGAATTGTTTCCTTCAAAGCACCTTGGAGTGCCACCTTATTCTGTAGGAACAGAATCCCAAGAATATTCTTGTAAGTCAACATTCTGCATCTTGAGTAGCTTTGCTTTCCTTTTATTTTTTTTTCTAATAGTTGTCTCTTGACATTTCTGAAGCTGAAGAATAAGCTTAACAGGTTATCCAATTGTCCAGGGTCAAAAAAAAATATGGCTGCAGACTTCCCTGTGAATATGACAAAAACAAATAAGCAGAATAAGTCCATCTATATCATGCTAAATCTCTGTGAACCTATTTTATTCTTATTTTACCTATCCAGTGTTGAATGTTATATGTCTATAATTTGAAAGTTCTGGCATAAATAAAGCTCATCAATTTCAAACAGCATTTGTTACATAATTGGAGGTGAGGAAGAACTCAAAAAAGAAAAAAAACAATTAATACACGGACAAGAACCAATGGATGTAAACTAATCAGGGAGAGGAGCAACCTAGAAGAAATTTCCTGATAGAATCAGTGCAACAACTTGCCTCTAGAAGTTGTGAATGCTCCAACACTGGAAGTTTTTAAGAAGGGATTGGACAACTATTTGTCTGAAATGATATAGGGTTTCCTGCCTGAGCAGGGGGTTGGAGTAGAAGACAGCCAAGGTCCAACTCTGCTATTCTATTTTAGTCTATTTTAGTCTAGTCTAGTCTAGTCTAGTCCAGTCTATTCTATTCTACATATTAATTCAAACTGCACAATTTCTTTGGCCCTTTTAATCCTCAACTATGCAGTTTTCTAGAGTTATAAATACACATATACATCTTGCTCATGCGCTTCAAACTCACTTCAAATGGACATTCTTCAAGTGTTCATTTGTGACATAATCACTATGATAGATAGACGTACATCAGGCCTACTCAGGTGATAATGTGGCTTTGTTCAATCTGGCTGCTGAGAGGTTATCCTTAGGAATAGAATTTGGGGGCACAAGAAGCTTTAATATAAAAGCCTTGTGGGTTGTTTTGACTGCTAAACCAGTCCAAAAGTAAAACTCACTTTTAAGAAAAGTGTTGAAAGAAGAATATATTTCAGTGAGGCTTCTCCCCCTCCCCTTTGGGCGAAATGTAATGCAGAAGGTTTCAGTCAGCAAAGCTTTTTTCTGCCATCCAAATCCTGAAGACACAGAAAAGCTGTAGAGAATAAGGCCAGAACTTCTTCTCAGCTTTCTGTTGCCCCTTAAGGTCAAACAGATGCCTCAGTGGAACCCTCAAGTAATAGAAAATATTCTTATGTTTATATTTATCATTGGAGGTGAAGGGGAATGAAAGTACAATTTGCAAATTCTAAAAATAATTCCATTATTCCAAAGACATCAGAGACAAAACTGGTACGCTAAACAGAAGAGAAAAGCAGGGAGCAAATACGTATATTTTGTGTGTGTGGAAACTACAAAACACAGCAGCTTCATACGTATAAAAGTGTACCTGGAAGAGTCATAGCCAAATAGATAAACCAAAAGGAGAATGAGCCCTTTGGAGCATGAGGGGATTTTACACTTCAGAATGACATTTCATAATGATCCCTAATGTCACTGTCTATTTACACATCTGTTTAACATTTGCCTACAATTACTTAGGATTGTGTTATTGTTATTACTGTGCTTGTCATCATATTAATACAGCCGTACATTTAAATTGATTGTAATTGCCAAATTTCCTGAAAAAGCTTGGTTTTGTGCAAGTATTTAATTAAACCATTGCCCTGAATTAAAAATAATTATGTAACTATACTCCAGTATAATAATACACTTCTCTGTCCCTTTTTCCCCTCCTCCCTCCATCTTTTTCTTCGTGTCTCTGTGTAGGAAATAGGATTGGTTTTAAAAAAATAATATGTAGATTAAAGGTCAACTACTACATAATCAACCTGAGCTATGAATTTAAATTAACATTGCATCTGAAACAGTTCTTTAAGCTACTTCTGTTGCCTCAATTAGGGCTCTTCCCTAAATTCTGCTTTAAAATAAAATAGGGATACAGTATTTAATTTATAGGAAGAGGCTGGGAACCAGATATGAACACCGAATTGTGTGCTACATGATGTACCCCTCAAGACAGAGAAAAATTCCATTGGATTTAGCTTGGTTTTAATTAAAATTAACAAATTAAAATTAACAAATGGAATCAAGTTAGTATCATTTACATAGAGATTCAACTTATAGCTGTTCATATAACAATAGTTCGAAGTTACAACGACCTTGGAAAAATGATTTGCAACCTGTCCTCGCATTTCTAATTGTCACACAAGCCCCAAATCACAAGATCACAAACTGGGTGCTTGGCAACTGGCTCAAATTTATAATTGGTAGCAACATCTCATAGTCACGTGATCACAATATGGCACCTTCCAGCAAGCAGTGAGCCTTCCATTTCTCTTTGCTTGAGAATAAACATTCTGTGCATATTTCATCCTAGCAAAGGTGAAATGAGGAGCAAAATGCAGCGCACTGTATTCCTGTCAGGCACAAGAAATCAGGAACCAAGACTGTTTGAATGAGAATTGTTAGGAGTATAATCCTAATGTTGGGTTGGCAATATGTATAAGCCATGATTACAAATGGTCTTTGTTACTTTAAATGTTATATGTTTGAATGTAATTAGCTGCTGTAATTAACTCAGCAATAAAAGGAAGCCAGAAGCTCTCCCTCTCTCTCCATCTCCCTCTCTCTCCCTCTCTCTCCCTCTCTCTCTCCCTCTCTCTCTCTCTCTGTGCTCGCTCTCTCTCTCTCCCTCTCTCCCTCTCTCTCACTCTCTCTCTCTCTCACTCTCTCTCACTCTCCCTCTCTCTCTCTCTTGCTCTCTCCCTCTCTCTCTCTTGCCCTCTCTCTCCCTCTCTCTCTCTGCTCGCGCTCTGCTCGCGCTCTGCTCGCTCTGACTGATTGGCTGACTGACTTTGCAGAACAAGGAAGAATCATGGATTGCAACTGTAAGCTAATTGTTTTTGAGTTAAAGACTGTATTTGATTCAATACCTACTATCACTGCTTGTGAAGCAGTAGTTTATTTTTCATCATGAGTAAAGCTACCTGTTTTTACTATCAGTGTCTGAGACTTTATTCATGTGTCTACTAGCAACGTTTCTCTTGCTGCAAATTCCGCTCCACAACTTTCTGTCTCCTAAAGGAGATATCCCCAACAAGAATAATGGAATTCAAGGAGGGCTGGACTTAGATCTCTTGTGGATGCAAACCCATAACAGTCTTGACCCCTCCCTCAGGCTCAGCTTGGTCCTCTCCAACAAATCGTTATTTGAGTTTACATCAACTGTTTAGTCTTAATAATCAAACTCATCAAAAATTGCTATGAAAAGACTATTTCTTTTAATGATCTTATTTATTTTTATTTTATTTAGTTTAATCACATTTATATCCCGCCTTTCTCCACGAAGGACCCAGGGTGGCGCACAGGAATTTAAAAACATACAAAAGAATAAATACAAAATTTAAAAACATATAAAACCAAATTAAAATCCCCAGTTTAAAAACTATCTAAAATAGCCCCGACGGGGAGGACTTCCGGTTCCGGCTCCTGCGGCGACGAGCGAGAACATGCTGCGGGGGGTTCTCCCTTCGCCAACGGCTGTCGGCGCCATTCACTTTAATGAAGAGGGCTGAGCGGAAGAGATCGGAAGGCTTGCCGAGGCTTCAGCTGCGAGGGAGAGTGAGTTTTAAAAAGACTTTTTTTCCTTGCTGCCAGCCAGGCTGAATGGACTGGGAGGGGGGTGTTTGTTTTCAAAAAAAAAAACCCTCGGACTTAAGCGGCACTTTAAAATGGCTTCTCTGGAAGAGAAAGCGGAAATCTTAAATCCGGACTGTCTCTAACAAGGGAAAGTGGTATGCGGCTACTTGCAACATTGTGTCTAGGTCTGGCTGGTTTAAAAAAAAATTATTTTTCTACTCTCTCCTCTGGGCTCTGAGATGGGCGGTGGAAAGTGGCTTTTCTTTGTCCCTGCCTGACTATTTTAATTATGGAAAATTTCCAGCGTCTTTTTACAATTGGGACTGTCTCTGGATATTAATGAAGAATATATTTTTTTGGATTTGTGGTTCCTTTCTGGATTACCTTCGTTATTATAACTATTGAGTTGGAAAATTGTCTCTCTCTTGGTTCCTGAATTTTACAACGTTCCAACCTTGATATGAACTTTTGGCTCCCGGTTAGTCTCACCAGCCCCACCCTGAAAATGCCATTTTGGTGGCACTAACTCTAACAGTTAAGATGGCTCAAGAAACAGCACTGACAAGTTTAGAACAACGGATGGCTTCTCTTGAAACTGTTATACAAACTTTGGTTCAAGAAATTCAGGCCCAGCGGGCAGAAAACATCATTTTCAAGAAGGAGCTATTGGACACACGGAAGCAAACGCTGGAAATCACACAGAAGACTGAAGAATTGGAAGGGGGGCTGGTGGGGGTTAAGGGAGAGATTAAAAATGTTACTAAACAGGTTGAGGAAACAAGTGGGCATGTGTCTAGGATTGATATGGAAAGAATGACATATTTTTTGAGATTTCAGAATGTTTTTGAGCAACCTGGTGAATGCCTCCCTGATCTTATGAGCACAATTTTAGCAGACTATTTACAAAAACCTAAGGATGAGATCAGGGGGGACATTGACCTAGCCTATAGAATTAACTCAGCATATGCCAGGATAAATGAAGTGCCTAGAGAGATACATGTGAAATTTGTTAGAAGGTCAACCAGAGAGGAAATCTTGAAGGCGCAGAGAGGGAACCCTTTAATTTACCAACAAAAAAACGGTCACTATCTTGAAGCAGATTCCTAGAAAGATTCGAGAAGCAAGGAGGAAATTTTCCTTCTTGTCTAAAATTTTATTTGATCATGGGATTTGGTTCAAGTGGGTGACACCCGAAGGGATGCTGGTGTTATGGGAAGGAGGAAGAGTGAGGATTAAAACAGTTGCTGAGGCGGAAGCCTTTCTTAAAAAACATTCCTCTGCCCTGGGGGAAGATCCAGGGGGGACGGAGGGGGCCACGGCCCCGCCCGCTGGGGGCCAGGGAGGAGAAAAAGAAGATACAATAGCCAAGAGACTTAGATCAAAAAAATAACTTTGCCTTGATTTTCCTGAACAATTTTGCATAATATTTTCTGGATTTTTTGTAAATGTCTGACAGCATGGAATTGAGAATTTAGGTATATGTACTTGCTTTTACCTTGTAGTGTTATGAAAAATGCTTTTTTTTTGTTATTTTTTTATTGTGTATTTTGAGGTCTCGGAAGGGCCGACGACTCTGACGTGAATGCTCTCTAAATTTCTTTGTATCCCTTACCTTACCCTATAGAAAAAATGTAAAACCAATAAAACTTTTTCAATATAAAATAGCCCCGACGGGAGGTTAGGCTAGGCCGGCTTGCTGAAAGAGATGTGTCTTTAGACACTGGCGGAAGAGGCAGAGGTCCGAGATGGTACGCAATTCAGGGGGTAGGTTGTTCCAAAGGGCAGGGCCTGCCACAGAGAAGGCTCTTCCCCTGGGTGTCGCCAGTCGGCATTGCCCGGCCGACGGCACCCTGAGAAGGCCCTCTCTGTGGGAGTGGATCAGCCGAAGGGATGTATGGGGCAGAAGGTGGTCTCGCATATAACTAGGCCCCGAGCCATGGAGCGCTTTAAAGATGGTCGTCAGAACCTTAAAGCGCACCCGAAAGGCCACAGGAAGCCAGTGCAGCTCGCGCAGGATCGGTGTTATATGGGAGCATCTAGAGGCTCCCGTAATCACCTGCGCGGCTGCATTCTGGACTAACTGTAGCTTTCGAGTGCACCTCAAGGGAAGCCCCATGTAGAGAGCATTACAGTAGTCGAGTCGGGATGTCACGAGAGCTTGAGTGACTGTGCGGAGGGCAGCCCGGTCCAGTAAGGGCGCAATTGGCGCATCAGGCGTACCTGATGAAACGCCCCCCTGGCCACGGCTGCTACATGGTCCTCCATAGACAGCCGGGAGTCCAGGAGGACACCCAAATTGCGCGCCCTCTCCACGGGGGCCAGTGTTTCGCCCCCAATGGCCAGAGTTGGAGTAATCTGGCTGAACCGGGGTGCTGGAAACCACAGCCACTCAGTCTTGGACGGGTTGAATTTGAGTTTGTTATTACCCATCTTGAAGAAAAAGGGCTTAAAATGGAAAAAAATAAATATGAATTTGGGACGTCTCTAATATTTTTAAAGTCATCTCCCTAATTAGATTCCAAAGCATATAAATGGTAGGGGTTATTTTTTTGGTATGTTTGTTTTCCTTAAAATAAATATATAGTTCAAAATCTTCTCAAAACCTTGTTCATGTTTTCTGAAATAATTTATGTGAAAGACTTGACACGCCATGATTTTAAAATAACACTGAATTTTCCAAACAGTTCCACCATAAACTTTTTCCATGTTTCAGAAAAACAGCCTGTTAAAGGCAAAGGCATCACATGGCCCATCATAAATAATTCCTCACATCGCCCATTTGCCATTCCCTATTTCTTCCACTCCTTTCCAAGAATGATGGAAATATACTTAACTTGCAAGAAATAGTAGAATGTCTTGCCTTTCCCTCTTAAAATAGCTTACAATACATCCAAGAACTAAAACTACTTTTTCTCAATTGCGAAAAGCATAACAAATGCTGGATTTAAATATTGAAATGGCTCAAAGTAGACATTCCCTATCTTCTGGATATAAAACCTAAGTAGAGGTTAGTAAATGGGGAAATGACTGCCAAATGAACGGTTTACATTGGAACCATACTTTATTTATATATGACATTGTGATACGGACCTTTCATTGCACTCTTATTCCAAGCCACGGCAAGACATTTTGACACCTTTGAGAAATTTTTCACATATGGCACGTTGCAGCAGTTCAAGCTATTAAGAGGCAAGAAATATAGATCAAACAAGAGATTTTTAAACAATCAAAGGAAATACTTTGAAACTTGAGATACTATATCTTGTCTACTTAAGCATATATCCACACTAGTAGACTGTCATATTTAATTTGATTTTTTAAATCATTTTTGTTCCACAGGCTGGATTGCAACATAATCATAGAAGTGCCACTGGGAAAGAAAAGCAGTTGCACATTATATTGTTCTCTCTGACACCACTAAAGTCTGGCCATATAAAAGATATCAAAATGCTCCAAGTTTACTATTGCCACAAATATTCTTTTTTATGCTTGGTTGTTCAGGGGTCGTTTGCTCTTCTGGGTTTTAAACTAATTGTGTTTATTTTAGAGGTAATACTTCAGTTTTTGCATATTCCAATAATTGAATAATTATGATGTAAATTTGTAGCAATTGAGGTCCAGGGGCTGCAAAAGAGAGTATTATTTGGATGTGAAAGATTTTTAAAAGTCCAATGACTACAGAGTCAAGAAATGGAGCAGACACTAAATAGAGGTGGCTGAGGGAAGATTGGTGTCTTCATGGGTACAAACCCTAAGGCAGGGGTCTGCAAAGTTGGCTCTTTTAAGACTGGTGGACTTCAACTCCCAGAATTCCCCAGCCAGCTTTGCTTTGTGGCTGGGGAATTCTGGGAGTTGAAGTCCACCAGTCTTAAAAGAGCCAACTTTGCAGACCCCTGCCCTAAGGTATAGAGTGGGAGGGAAACCTTGCCTTTATTTAATGTGATTTAATACTTTGGAAAAACAAAAACATGAGATAAAAGATAAAGAAAGTTCATTGAAGGAAGTGCAAGATGTCCATCTCCTATGTGTTAGATTTTGTTTAATTTTGCACTTTGCCTAACCCTTGAAGGCAAGTAAGGACTATCATTTGTCATTGATACTATAATTCCATTATGTGCATTGCTAATATCCTATTTTAAAGCTGAAGATACATGGATGAGACTTATGGCTAAGGCCACCTAATGCAGGGGTCTCCAACCTTTGCAACTTTAAGTTTGAAGTCCTTCAGACTTAAAGTTGCAAAGGTTGGAGACCCCTGACCTAATGGATCATGAATATGGAAGGGATGAATGTTTTTAATGAAATTTGAGAATAGGAACAGCACACTCAATTAGAACCAGTGAAATTCAAATTTAGTTAATTAGAAAATTGGAATCAAACTCTGCCTTACTTAAATAATAATAAATAAATAATTTAATTTATAACCCGCTCTCTCTCCCCGAAGGGACTCGAGGCGGGGCACAGGGAAATTAAAAATGCATATAAAACTACAGACAATACAATATTAAAAAAGAATTAAACTAAACCCTGCGCTAAAATCCCATGTAAAACTAAAACAAACCCCTAAAAACCCCTAAAAACAGTTAAGTTATCCCAAGCCGGCCAAGCAAAAGAAGTGTGTTTTTAATTTTTGACGGAAGGAGCGGAGGTCCGTAGTTGTTCTAATATTGGGGGGAAGGTCATTCCAGAGGGTCGGGCCCGCCACAGAGAAGGCCCTTCCCCTGGGCGTCGCCCGCTGGCACAACCTAGTGGACGGCACCCGGAGAAGTCCCTCTCTGTGGAAGCGAATCGGCCGTAGGGATGTATGGGGCAGGATGCGATCCCACAGATAACTAGGTCCCGTGCCTTAGCTTAAACCTACTGAGGTAAATAAATGTGACTTAACTGTTTTGATGCATTAATTTCAGTAAGTCTCTAGTAGCCTCCAGGGGCACTGCTCCACAAGTGCCTGGCTATGAGACCCTTTTTCTTAGGTTGGGCTCAAGGGATAAGGTGGGATTGCTGCTGCTGTACCAGCCTCACTGCTGCAGGGCAGCTTCCCTGCCCGGGCTCCTGGACCTCACCATGGGGCTGGTGGTGGAATTCACCAGGCTTATAGTTCTAGGGGATTTCAACCTGCCATCCCTGGGGGTGGGGGCGGAGGTAGCCCAAGATTTCATGGAAACCATGACTTCCATGGGCCTTTTTCCAGATCATCCAGGGCCCGACTAGGAATAGTGGTCTCACGCCTGATTTGATGTACTTGTCGGAGCAGTGCCTATGTGATCTGGAATTGATGGGTGTGTCTTTGGTTCCCTTGTCATGGTCATATCACAGTCTGGTGGCAACGAGTTTCTCAAGAGCTGTACCCCCTTCCAGGGAGGCAGGACCTGTTAGATTTGTCTGACCCCATCAACTAATGGACCTAGATGGGTTCCAGAAGGAACCAGGGGTTATAACTGCAGATCTACTGTGCAGTCCAGCCAAGCTCTTAGTCACTGTTTGGAATAGGAAGGTGACTGAGGCTCTGGATAGGATTGCACCCATGCAACCTCTCCTGACCCGTAGACCTCTCTGTGCTCCGTGGTATACAGAGAAACTGAGAGAGGTGAAATGCATGAAGAGACATCTAGAGCACCACTGGTGGAAGACAAGGGATGAACTGGATTGAGCACAGGTAAACACTGTTAGACCTACCTTGTGGCGATTCATGCAGTGGTGTAAATGCTTTTCCACACTAATTGCATCAGCAGATAATTACTCAGCAACCCTCTTTAAGGTGCACCTCTTCCTCCTGGGGAAGGATGTGGTTGAGGTCCACCTATAGGGGTGCGCTGAGAAGTTTGCAGCTTTTCTGGAAGACAAAATTGCTTGACTTCATTCCCAGGTAGATGCCAGCATGGTTGCTGGTCCAGTGGAAGCCCCTGAAGCAGGTTCTTGCCCTGTTATCTGGGAATAGTTTGACTCTGTTGCTCCTAAGGAAGAGGACAGGATCCTAGGGAGTATGCACACAAGCACCTGTATTTTAGAGCCATGTCCCTCCTGGCTTGTGAAAGGTTCCCAAGAGGTGACTGGCGGGTGGACTCTGGTGATGATTAATGCTTCCCTACAGGAGGGGGCAAAGCCCCAGCACTTTAAGGAGGCTGTGGTCTTCCCTCTTCTAAAGAAACCATCGCTGGACAACACCAGGTTGGATAATTTCCAGCCTGTCTCCAACCTTCCCTTTCTTGGGAAGGTGGTTGAGAAGGTGGTTGTGCAGCATCTCCAGAGGTTTTTGGGTGAAATAGATTATCTTGACCCCTACCAGTCAGGATTCAGGCCTGGATTTGGAACAGAAACAGCATTGGTCATACGTTTGGATGATCTCTAGCAGCAGTGGGATGTGGGTAGTGCATTCATCCTTGCTCTACGTGGCCTCTCGGCAGCTTTCCATACCATTGACTGTTATATTCTCCTGGAGTGGCTTCAGGGTATGGGAGTGGGAGGCCTTGTGATATCCTGGTTCACTTCCTTCTTCTGCAGCCACTCTCAGTCAGTGTTGATAGGAGAGGAGAGATCCAACCCTCACCCACTGCTTTACGAGTTTCCGCATAGCTTGGTACTCTCTCAACTCCTGTTCAACATTTATATGAAGCCTCTGGGAGGTCATCCATCATCATGGACTGAGGTATCACCAATATGCTGATGATACTCAGCTGTATGAATTGGCCCATGGTGAGTTAAGTGATGCCATGTCCTCCCTCTCGCAGTTCCTGGAGGGGCTGGATGGAGAGCAATAGGTTGAAACTAAACCCTGACAAGACTGAGTGGCTCTGGGTTTGGGGTTTGTTGCAGGGATGAAATCCTCCTGGTTTGGCCAAACTGGCAGGGATGATTGGCATTAGTTCTCTGAACCAATGGCAAAAATACCTGGTCATGCCCGCCTAGTCACCCTGTCGCCGCTCACCTCTTCTGGCTGCTCGACCCGCCCACCCAATCCAAATGTTTCTCCCTCCGTTCACAGCACAGCCACAGCAGAGCTATTTCAGCCTGCCCCTTTAAGGTAGACCCATGGAGGGAGGGGCCAGGGAGACCATAAAGGGATCAATAGCTCTTCTGTGAATGGAGGGGGAAATGTTCAGATTGTCTCTGCCACATAATTCAATGTTAATAGCAGAGCTGCTTCAGCCTATCCCTTTAAGGTATGTTGACTCCTGGGAGGGAGGGGACCAAGGAAGACCATAAAGGGAGCAGAAGCTCCACTGTAAATGGACTCATACACACATTTTTTCCTACTAGGTTCTGTGGGAGTGACTTAGTGGTGGTGGTGGGCATGTAACTGAGTGGGTGTGGCCATGAGTGACATTGAGTTGGCCACACCCACTCAGTTACAGTACTCCACAACCAAACCATGCCCGCAGAACCAGTAGTAAAAAAATTGAATTTCCCCACTGGTTTGTTGCCTCAGGGAGTTACCATCTTTGGTCTTGGATGGGGTGACACTACCCCAAACACACCCTGTGTGTAATGTGGTGTTTCTCCTGGATTCACAACTCCTGCTCAAAGAGCAGATGGTGGTCATTGGCCAGGAGGGTCTTTGCGCAACTGTGGGTTGTACACCAGTTATGCCCTTTCGTGGACCAACAATCCCTACTCACAGTCACTCATGTCCTAGTCACTTCCTGTCTTGACTATTGCAATGCGCTCTACATGGGGCTGCCATTGAAGAGCATCCAGAAGCTCCAGTTGGTGCAAAATGCAGCAGCCCGCATAGTTTTGTGCAAACCCCAGTGCGCACATGTATCACCTCTCCTGCGGGAGCTGCATTGGCTGCCGATTTGCTTCTGGGTGCAATTCAAGGAGCTGGTTGTCACTTTAAAGCCCTTCATGGCTTGGGACCAGGTTATCTGAGAATTGTTTCTTGCCAGTCACATCTACCCAACTCATTGGAGCGAGGAGGCAGGGAATGCTGTGGGCCCCATCCCTGAGAGAGATACACCTGGTGGGACCCAGAAGAAGGGTCTTCTCTATGGTAGCTTCTCCTCTATGGAACATCATTACCCCAGAGATTAGAATGTCCCCCCACTCTAATACTCTTCCAGAAAGCACTGAAGACCTGGTTCTGCCAGTGGGTCTGGGGAACCCCAAGCGGGCTGGAGCCCATTAAATGGCTTGTTATATCTGCTGTCGCTGGGACGGTTGTTGGGAAGGGGGAGTGATTTTATTATGATAATGTTACTATATTAATTTATTTGATTTTTAATTAGTTTTATTGTTTTTAAATGTGGCTTTTATATTCTGTAAGCTGCCTTGAGTCGCCATGGCCGAATAGGTGACAATATAAATTTTAAAATAAATAAAATAACTAAATAAATAAGTTTACGTTAACAACTTTACGTTAACAACAAAATCCAATAAATCATACATCAATCAACTCATTCAGTAGATCCCACTCGTTGTGGGAAAATGCCCACATAATTTTCATCTACGATACCAGATGGGTGAAACCTGTCCATTTTAGGAAGCAAGAAAACCCATTTCATTGTTCTCTCATGGCAGCTTTTGAAAGCTGGATCTGATCCTGCTAAGGATAAGCATTGCAAATTATGGCACTAATTTTTGTCATAGTCTGCACTTGCCCTATTTTTTTTCTAGGAAGACTTGATTAAGGCTAATGTTGGCTGAATTGGGATATCTGAAAGGGAGAATTCCTGGGCGCAATCCAGAAACACAGAAATCAGTGGCAATGCATCTAGCGACTTTTACAGGGCACATATTCCAACTCCATATTCTTAATTCCACAATACAATTCCAGCAGTGCATTTTTCAAGACCTCAATACTGCAGTTATCCTATTCAAAAATAATAATAATAATAATAATAATAATAATAATAATAATAATAATAATAATAATAATAATAATAATAATAATAATAATAATAATAATAATAATAATAATAATTTAATTTTATATCCCGCTCTCTCTCCCCAAGGGGACTCGAGGCGGGGCACAGGCAATTAAAAATACAAATAAAACCACAGACAAATACAAAATACAAAATTAAAAATAGATTAAATTGATCCTGCGCTAAAACCCATAAACTAAACTAAAACAAAAAAACAATCAAGTCATCAACCAGTGTAATAATATTATTGTTACATTGCTAGGCCCAATTAATGTGCAGCCAAACAAGAAAATGAAATGAGATTGCCAAATATTTAATGAAACAAAAGAGAAGCGATGATTCTTTCAGAGTATCGTTTATCTCTTATAATAGGCTCTTCTCTCCCTGTTAATTTGACATCTTGTTATTTTTCAAAAGCAGCTACCCACCAATCAACATCCCCATGTAAGCCTGTTTCACTGATGAAATGGAACAGCCCTATCTAGCAGTGACATCTGGCACATGTACAAATGAAATCAGCTTGCCTCATTCATCCGACGGCTGCTTGCCAAGCACTCTGCAATGAAAGCATGCTAAATCTACTCTCTATTTCGATGGTGAAAGATTAAGAGAGCATAATCCACTTGGAGTTTAAGATTTCATGCTCTGCTTCTAAACAATACATTTGTGTTTAGAGAGACAGATTCACTCGTTTTTAAAAAAAAATTGGTCTGTTGCTGGGGAGTGAGTGGGGAGACTGAAAACCAACTTCATTCTCTGTTTTATCAAAGACAATTTAATCCAAGAATGCCTCTGGAATGGACAAATATCTTATAGGTCGATTTGGTTCTAATCCTGTCACTGACCCCATGGCAGACTTTCTTCTCTTCCCAGAATCTTCTTCACTAAAAGTTTGGGATGAACTGCACCAGTGGTGGGTTTCTGCAGGCTCGCACCTACTCACAAGAGCCGGATGGTGAAATTTAGAGAGCCGGTGAGAGGGGGTTCCACCGGCAGACCCAGAAGTAAGTCTGGCCTGCCGCTGCCGGTAACCCAACAGGAAGGAAAGGAAAGGAAGGAAGGAAGGAAGGAAGGAAGGAAGAAAGAAAGAAAGAAAGAAAGAAAGAAAGAAAGAAAGAAAGAAAGAAAGAAAGAAAGAGAAAGAGGAAAGGAAAGAAAAGAGAAAGAGAAAGAAAGAAAGAAAGAAAGAAAGAAAGAAAGAAAGAAAGAAAGAAAGAAAGAAAGAAAGAAAGAAAGAAAGAAAGAAAGAAAGAATTTATCATCACAATTGAGTCCAAAATTTTGGTTGCTAAGCAAGAGCGTTGTTAAACGAGTTTCACCACATTTTACAAGTTGGCCACTCCCCCCTATCACATGACTGCCAAGCCACACCCACAGAATAGGCCACGCATAGAGAGTAGGTTCTAAAATAATTTGAAACCCACCACTGAACTGCACTATATTCATGGCCTTGGAGACTTTAAAGTTATAATCTGATTTTTAAAACTTAAAACTTGATGTGTGTTTTTACCCTAATTAAAAAAAAATAAGTATAGTGCTGCCAATGGCTGGATTTTGTTACTGTATTAAATCATCCAGAGATTTGTGCTAATGGGTTGCTCACTCTTTACCCCCCCTCCCTTGAAAAAAAAATCATTTGGAAGTGCTGGGCATTTCTATTGACTAACATACTACTAGTAATTGTACTCCAATTTACAGGGCTGCTGGTTTTTATCAACACACTATTCCAAATAAAACAAGGCTGGGCTAATGGGGATGTTGTTTCCAGAAAGGAATGACTTGAAGACTCAAATGAGAAGAGTTGAAATCAATGTTTCTCGACCTTGGCAACTTTAAGCTATGTGGACTTCAACTCCCAGAATTCCTCACTCAGAAATTCTGGGAATTGACGTCCCCACAGCTTACAGTTGCCAAGGTTGAGAAATGCAGGTTTAAATAGTTCTTTTTTTTTTTTTAACAAATCAACTGAAAAACAACTGAAATTTTCTCTTAAACCTCATTCCCCTACTGTAGATTTTTAAAAACAAAGAGACCTGCAGGGAAAAAATTTATATGATAGCCCTGATAGAGACAGCCCAATTATATGCTTAAAATTAAATATACATTATGACAAGAGATGGACTGAACAAAAGGCAATTTGTACATAAATGAAAGCAATGAAAACAATGAGGTGCAGGGAAGTGCCATTCTCCTCTTAATTGATGGGACGAATTATATCTAGCAAAAAAAAAGTACTGATGGAAATAGAGGAATATTATTAATAAATCTCCCTTCTGTCTTACTTCATCACAATCATTTACTACTTCTGTGACTGCACTACCCTAAAACTAAGTATTATAGGTGGTCCGTAAATGTTATGAACTGTGCTTTATTAATATATGATAACTGCACAATGATTCAAAAAATGATCAGCCACTCCTGGATGTATTCCTTTATCGCAATTCCACATTATTTCTTCTTTTCTCAGGCATGACTTTTGATAAATACTATGATAATTTACCTCTTAAAAAAAAAAAAAACCACTGTAGATACAGTGATTTCACAACACTTTTCACAAACCGCAAAATCTGCTACGTTGTTTGCTTGCTTTTCAGTATCCTTTAAAATACCAAATATGTTTTTAGGAATGAGAGTTCCTATACGTGAGACTCACATGGAACATTAATCCTATTTCTTTGCAGATCAGTTCCAGGGAATGATCTCCAAAAACGAAGCAGCATTGAACTTCATTAATATTTCAATGGAAGGCTGCCAGTATTGTAGGCTAGACACTAGAGCTAAAAAAAAACTTCAAAAGAAAGTAAAGACAAACCAGTTCCATGCGATTGCTAAGAAAACTACTGGCCATGTCCACCAATTCATCATTGAGCTTAACTCACAAGAGATTTTATCTTCTTTTATATCAGCTGTCAAGTATACTTCCTGCATAATATTCAAAATAATTGAAACAGTTCAAATGAATTTGTTTTAACAAGCCAAAAGTCATCGTATTATAAAAACAATATGAAATAGCTAAAGTGGAGAAACTAAAGTGCTCAAGGGAAACATACTTTGACAGTGAAAATATCATCCCTTAAACCAAACCTTTTGGAGGAGAAGTTTCAAAACATAAGCAACCCCACTGAAGGTGTATTCTCTCTCATGAACAATGCTCTCGCCTTTCAAGGCAGAATCAATTTGCTGCAGCAGGATTTTTGCTACCTCATCTTCATCAGTTAGGAAGAGATAAGGCTTCAACGACCCAAGAATTAAATGGCCCAAACCAGTACTTTAATCACAGTGAACTTTGCAGAATTGTAATATGAACCTAATACCTGGTCCAGCATATGAGTCTGTTTGCCAGAAGCAGGGAGATTCCTGAATTAGATCTGTATGTGACAGGCTAACATTCCAGCATATGATTAAAAGCAGGGTGGAAAGTGAAATGGCAGGAAATTAAGCATAACCCTTGACACATCCCCTCCCATACTTTACACGGCTAATGCTGTTTTCCTCATTCTTGTCTTTGCCTTCTTGCCAAAATTTATCTTCTCCTCAGTCCAAAGCCATTTTTGCCCCAAAAAGAAGTTGCAATATGAACCTAAACACTTTGGCAAGTGGAGGATTAAAACAGAAGCCCTGGAAGAATGCTTCCTCAATTGGTCATGCAGAATTTTTATGATTATTCTTATACAAAAGAGTTGTAATTCCTAACACTTTTCTGCTGAGTTTAAGTGGAATTCACATAGGACAAAAGCCTGAACAACATGGTGATGAGCAATAATGTTGCTATATTCAACAAAGTTCAAGCAACAATTGATAGTATTTTTTATTCAAAAAGAGGATAGCGATTAAAAACCAAAACCAAAACAGGCTAAGTTAACTCTCCTGATTCTTTTACCATCTGGTTTACAAAGTCTAACATTACAGGAAGAGAAAGCTTTTTGGGGATTGATTGATGTTATTTTCAGTGAAGAATTATCATCTAATAACGATGCTCAAATAAATAAGATACGTGTTACATTAATGAGAATAACTAAAAACAGCAAAATGTCTATAGGCAAGAAGTGATATCTTACAAGCCAATTATATTAATTTAAAAGAGATGGAATCTAATGTGTTTTCTACTCAAACTTCAAGTTCCGTTCATCACAGACAAGAGAAAATTGCTGCAAGGTTGATAGTAGAGTTAATTATCTCTTGCAACCTATAAATCATAAACTGTATCTAAAAATCCACTTCAGACACATGAACTATCAAGGGTAATACATATTTATACAAACTTTCAAAATGACCAATTAAGTCTCAAAATACTTGACCAAATGAATCTTATTAATAAACATTTGACAATTAAAAACCCAAGAGGTTAACAAATGTACCATGTTCCCTTAATGTGGAGTTTGCAAAACAGCACCTGAAAGACTCTCAGACTGTGAGGAACAAACTCTAAGCAACCTTTCATGTGTTTTGCACTGAGGAGAGAATTGTGAAGGTTCCTGTCTAGCCACTCTGCCATAAAGCCCAGATCGGTGGAGGGCTGCAGTGATGTTTGTCCTTCTGGAACTCTGTCCCATCTCCACACAGGATCTCTGGAGCTCAGTCAGAGTGACCATTGGGTTCTTGGTCAGTTCTCTTACTAAGGCCCTTCTCCTCCAATTACTCAGTTTGACCGGGCAACCAGCTCTTGGAAGAATCCTGATTATGCCAATTTTTTGCCATTTGAAAATTATGGAGGCCACGGTGCTCTTAGGAACCTTCAGTGCAGCAGAAATTTTATTGTAGCCTTTCCCAGATCTGTGCCTTGCAATAATCCTATCACTGAGCTCTTCAGGCAGTTTCTTTGACCTCATGGTTTTGCTCTGCTGCAGTATGCATTGTCAGCTGTGACGCCTTCTATAGAGAGGTGTGCGCCTTTCCAAATCATGTCCAATCAATTTAATTTAACATAGGTCCACTCCACTCAAGGTGTAGAAACATGTCAACAACGATCAAGAGAAATGGGAGGAACTAGACTAGAGCTAAATTTCACATGTTGTTGCAAAGGGTCTAAACCAGGGATGTCCAAACTTGGGAACTTTAAGACTTGTGGACTTCAACTCCCAGAATTCCCCAGCCAGCATAGCTGGCTTAAAGTCTTAAAGTTCCCAAGTTTGGACATCCCTGGTCTAAACACTTATGCCAATGTAATAGTTCAGTTTTTTTTTCTTTTTAACAAATTTAGACATTTCTAAAATTCTGCTTTCACTCTGTCACAACCAATTTCATTGTAATTTTATTACAATCTTATTACAATGACAATAAAGATTATTATTAATACTATGGACTATTAAATATAGATTAATGAGGAAAAAATGAATTTCAACAACTGTAGAATCAAGCTGCAGCACAATAAAATAGACAAAAGTGAAGGGCCTGAATACTTTCTGAATGCACTGTAAATCCAGCTCTGTAATTCTTGCCATTCCCTGACTTCTCTGGCCTCCAAATTGAAAGGAACACTCCTTAGGCTGAAAAGATTTACCTACCCTTGAACTAATGGAAATCAGAACATCTTAACAACTTTATGGCTGTCTATGGAAGATCAAGTGACAGCCATGGCCAGGAGGGCGTTTTACCAGGTTCGCCTGGTACGCCAGTTGCGCCCCCTATTGGATCGGAATGCCCTTTGCACAGTCACTCATGCCCTCGTGACATTCCGACTGGACTACTGTAATTCTCTCTACATGGGGCTCCCCTTGAGGTGCACCCGAAGACTTCAGCTGGTACAGAACGCAGCCGCGCGAGCAATAATGGGAACCTCTAGGTTTACCCATATAACACCGCTCTTACGCGAGCTGCACTGGCTGCCTGTCGTCTTTCGGGTGCGCTTCAAGGTGTTAGTGATCATCTTTAAAGCGCTCCATGGCTCGGGACCTAGTTATCTGCGGGATCGGATCCTGCCTCATACATCCTCACGCCGATTCGCTCCCACAGAGAGGGACTTCTCCGAGTGCCTTCCACTAGGCTATGCCAGCGGGCGACGCCCAGGGGAAGGGCCTTCTCTGTGGCAGGCCCGGCCCTCTGGAACGACCTTCCCCCCGAAATCAGAACAACTACGGACCTCCGCTCCTTCCGTCAAAAACTTAAAACACACTTTTTCTGCTTGGCCGGCCTTGGTTAGTCTCCGTCTAATAGGGTGAAAGGGATTTTAGATAATTTATATTTGGGGATTTTAGCGCAGGGATAATCTAGTTTAATCTGTTTTTATTCATTCTATTTATGTATTTTTATAGTTATTTTAATTTCCCTGTGCACCGTTCCGAGTCCCCCTGGGAAGAGGATGCGGTATACAAATAAAATTATTATTATTTATGCAAATCAACTAAATATATATTTACTAGCTGAACTAAATCTCTCTTCTGGTTATATATGCACCTTAGTTAAACAGACCAAGTTCTCCACATATCCCTGGACCAAAACTGCACTTCAAAATGATGATTTGAGGCATTTTTTTTTTAATCTTCAAAGCTTAATTACTATTAGCTATTTTACTATTTTCTATACAACCTCCCCAAAATATAAAGTAAATATAATTGGGCCAAAATGTTTACCACTGCAAGCAATAGAAATGGCAGTAGATTGCCATCTATATCTCCTGCAGTCTTGGAAGCAAGGAAAAAGTAAAAATTAACCCTGATGGAAAACTGTTGCATGTCCTGGTGGGAGGACAGGCAATACTTAATTTTAAACTTAATTTTAAACTTAATTTTAAAGAGAAAGGTGCCACATTGCATTGTTAGTTGGTCAAAGGACAATTTCAATGAGAAAGGCAGAGTGTAAACCTCAGCTGTTTAACTAAGTGGCAAAGTGCCTGTTCTGATACTTTTTGCCTGGATAGCACTTAGTAATAATGCACAAGCTAGCTTCCTGATGCTCTGTCAGCTACAGCTCTTCAACTCAGAAGGCTTCCCCTCCCATAGGCTTCACACCCTTCACAGGAACCATCTATTTATACAACCTTGGCAGGGAAACGCCTGTCTCAGCATACTTGACCCAAATTGATCACTCTGTTATTGACACTGCTCTGGCACTTCCTGTACGCCTGGGCAAAGGAGAGTCTTAATCTCCCTATGTCAAAATATAGAAATCAGCACAAACAAAGAGAGTGACTGTATGTGTCAGGTCTGCCTCTAACGATAACCAAGAAAGAATCCACTCAACTCCATTTGGAAGAATTAAGAGTACTTTTACTGGTTATGAAAAGATAGCAGCGAGGTAAAGCAAGGTCTGAGACCCGAGCGCGCAAAAACATACATATCAATATATGTCCAACCCCTTTTCCCTAGCAAGCCCCACCCCATTGTCCAATGCAAAATCCCCATAGGCGTCATGTGGGTTTCATCTCCAGGAGCATCATCAGGATGGCATGCAAGACCATTGACCTTGACCACCGCACAGCCCCAGTCACTGGTATGCGAAGTAGATGGCAAGAACAAGGTGCTGATCACCATCTTTAAAGCGCTCCATGGCACGGGACCTAGCTCTCTGCGAGATCGCATCCTACCCCATACATCCCTTTGACCGATTCGCTCCCACAGAGAGGGACTTCTCCGGGTGCCGTCCACTAGGCAATGCCAGCAGGCGACACCCAGGGGAAGGGCCTTCTCTGTGGTGGGCCCAGCTCTATGGAATGACCTACCCACCCGAGCTCAGAACAACCACGGACCTCCGCACCTTCCGTCAAAAGCTCAAGACTTATCTCTTCCAGCAGACCGGCCTGGCCTAACCTACCTTCCAGCCTTTTTAGTCTGAATATCTAAATTGTTTTAATTGGGTTTTTAAGGGGTTTAGTTTTTAGGTTTTTTGGTTTTTTAGCGCAGGGATAAATTGTTTAATCTGATTTTATATATTTATGATGTATCTATGCTTTTAATTCCCCTGTGCACCACCCCGAGTCCCTTCGGGGAGGGGGAGCGGTCTATAAATTAAATTGTATTATTATTATTATTATTATTATTATTATTATTATTATTATTATTATTATTATTATTATTATTATTATTATTATTATTATTAACATACTCTTTTCTCCAAATCTTCCTCCTGCACTATAACAGTCCCATTCCCAATTACCAAAGCCCCTCCTTCCTTGTTTTAATGGCAGCCGAAGCAAGCAACAAAGCAGAGGCTGACAGTATGTCCATTTTATTTTCTCCTTGTTTGCCTGAGTTGTGTCATTGTTCCCCCATGTTGTGTGTGAGCAATATCAAATGTACGTTCTTTAAATTGTCACTTTCGTTTGTCTGCTTACTTATTTGCTTATTAAATTTGTGTGCTGCTGAGTCATTCCATCTCGCAACAGGTTATAAGATAAAATGCAATATAAGCCTCCACTGAACGACAATTCGAAGAAAAAGCAAATACAACAAAGCCTTCACAATGAAATCAAAATAATAAAAAGTAAAATTGTTCTCTACAGTCTCCATGACAACAGAACTGAGGACCACTCAGGAAAACTGTAAGTAATGGCAACAATGGGGCGAAAAGAAAAGAATAAAGACAACAAAGGATCGCATCCCGAACATCCTCCAGAAAAGTTCAGCCTTGTTCACTTCTAGGATCATCATCAAAAGAGGTCAGTGGCACCTAAAATAGGAAGTAGTTCCCAAAGATAGTGGTCATCCCTGCCAAGACTGAGTGGCTGTGGTTTCCGGCACCCCGGTTCAGCCAGATTACTCCAACTCTGGCCATTGGGGGCGAAACACTGGCCCCCGTGGAGAGGGCGCGCAATTTGGGTGTCCTCCTGGATTCCCGGCTGTCCTTGGAGGACCATGTGACGGCCGTGGCCAGGGGGGCGTTTCATCAGGTACGCCTGATGCGCCAATTGCGCCCCTTACTGGACCGGGCTGCCCTTTGCACAGTCACTCAAGCTCTCGTGACGTCCCGTCTCGACTACTGTAATGCTCTCTACATGGGGCTTCCCTTGAGGTGCACTCGAAAGCTACAGCTAGTCCAAAACGCAGCCGCGCGGGTAATTACGGGAGCCACCAGAAGCTCCCATATAACACCAATCCTGCGCGAGCTGCATTGGCTTCCTGTGGTCTTTCGGGTGCGCTTCAAGGTTCTGACGACCATCTTTAAAGCGCTCCATGGCTCGGGGCCTAGTTATATGCGAGACCGTCTCCTGCCCCATACATCCCTTAGACCGATCCGCTCCCACAGAGAGGGCCTTCTCAGGGTGCCGTCGGCCGGACAATGCCGACTGGCGACACCCAGGGGAAGAGCCTTCTCTGTGGCGGGCCCTGCCCTTTGGAACGACCTACCCCCTGAACTCCGGACCATCACCGACCTCCGCCTCTTCCGCAAATGTTTAAAGACATATTTTTTCCATCAAGCCGGCCTAGCCTAACCTCCCATGGGGACTTTTAGAAAAGTTTTAAATTGGGTTTTTAATAATTGGTTTTTAGCACAGGATTGGGGATTATTTAATATATATTTTAAATTATTTGTCTATCTTCTATTGTGTATGTTTTTTAAATTTCCTGTGCGCCGCCCTGGGTCCTCTGTGGAGAAGGGCGGGATATAAATGTAATAAAATGAAAATGAAATGAAAATCCCTGAAAATAATGCTTTCTAGCCTCAGAGTCATTCATTTAAAAAAAATGACTTTCTGTCTTATGCATTTTTTTCTTCAAACCTATGCAGATAGTCTTGCTACAAACATCTCTCTTAAGGTGATCTATCTAGTAGGACCAAGGAGAATGGCCTTATCTTACACACAAAGATAAGATTTTCCCCACCTTACTTTCAAAAGGCCCTGAAAACATAGTTTTGCTGGTGAGCCTGAGGATCCCACAGTGGTATATAGCCCATCAAGTATTTTATTTGATCATTGTTGTCGTGTGTGTATGTGTGTGTGTATGTGTGTGTGTGTGTGTGTGTGTACACTTACACACACACACATACACACACACATACATACATATATACATACATACTGTAAAGCCTACAAACTTGAAATTTGGTATGTATGTTCCTCTTGCCTTCTAGGTGCTCGCTAAGAAAGGATTTTCCAAAATGGCCATCAGAACATCAGTATTTCTTATACAGTATTATATTAACACACGTCGATGCTAAGGAGTTAAACATTCTACTCCCCTTCCTCACCTGAAAAGAAGTGTGTTCCAACTGACAGTTGCTTTATATGCATGTGGTCAGTGCATGACTCATCCAGCCTGTAGGCTAGGAGTTTAGACATTCTACTCATCCTTCCCACCTGAAAAGAACTCTGTTCCAACTGCCAGTTGCCTTATATTAACACGCTCTGATGGTAAGGAGTTACACATTCTACATTAATTTTCAAGCTTTAAGTGTCAATGTCTCAAGCCCAATCACATAGTTTTGTAGCAAAGCACGAGTATCCAGCTAGTAAAGAATAAATCTTTTTTTAATATACTATGTAAAAAAAAGTATAGTGTAAATCTGTGGTATGATCAAGGAATGGAAACAGACTGAACTATGCAGGTGAAGAGACTGAACTATGCAGACCAGGTCAGAATTTATTCTCAGAGAGAATGACTAAATTTTAATGCACAACATGCATCCATAAGAAAAAGACAGAGTCTTTATTGTACCATTCCAGTTGCCATTTTCATTTTTTAATCATAACTCATGGACACCACTGTCTTGTTCCCAGATTATTTAGCAATGATCATTTTCAATTCATACATGGCTTCAGTTTGTTCCATCTGGGAGAGATAGAGCTCTGGCATTGTACTACATTCATTTTAGATGTACAAGCCCAGTTTCAGGGAGAAAACAAGCAGACCAAATCTACCATGTCTTATCTTCCATATGCTAGAATAATGGCACACTGCATTTCAGGAGATGGTTATTAGTTGTGAAGTGAGATTTATGATTTTGCTGTCCCTGAGGACAGCTAGAAACCATCACAATTAAAATGTAAACCAGCCTGCTCAGAATGTCCTGGCTGGAGCTGTGGGCAAGATTGCTTGTGAAACTGGTCAGGAACAATTCATCTGTGTGAAAATATTAGGCCTGCACTTCTACCAAGATGGAAGGGTGGGGAAGGCTGTGTGAGGATTGTATGCCATGCCTTCTGCAAACTGCTGAGATGAAAGATGCCTTAAGGGAAGTTTTGACTGAAGTACTATCCCAAAGATTTAAATCTTACATTTATACAGGCATAAGTTCATTCCGCCACCCATGTGGCTTTATGCCAAAACTCTCGTGGCAGTTTTCTTCCCCTGCTTCTTCCTATATCTGTTCTCTTAGATTTGGCATCTGCAGCCAATTCCAGCTTCCCTGGGGGTCCGATTCAACTTCATTAGAGCCATTGGTCTTCCTAGGCTTCGTCCATAATACACTTAATTTAATTACTTGATTAACCAATTTTCTGGTTTTGCACTGTATAGTGAACCATAAACTAATCAGGCTGGGTTGGTACAGCACCCTATTGTCCCCGCTCCACCACTAAAATCCCTAATCAAGCTTAGCATCTTGTGAAAATGTAGCCACTAGATCTTTAATGGAGCTAGTATTTTGTGGAACAGCATATATATTTCATTAATGGAGGAAAGAACATCAAGAATGTGCTATACCAGGGGTCTGCAAAGTTGGCTCTTTTAAGACGGGTGGACTTCAACTCCCAGAATTCCCCAGCCAGCATAGCTGGCTGGGGGATTCTGGGAGTTGAAGTCCACCCGTCTTAAAAGAGCCAACTTTGCAGACCCCTGTGCTATACCTACCAATAAAAAGAGATTGTCACACATAATTCTGTCACTAATTCAAAAAGATTTAACAGCTATTTCTCTGTCTTCAGAGCAGCCTTAGCTGCCATAGTCATGAGTTTGTGGAGGGATATAAATACATTCAGTTAATCAATTGGTTTTGTTATTGTTGTTGTTCAGATAAGCCAGTGTGGGCAACTGGCAATTGCCTGGACTAGTCCCTGCAGTTTTCTTTGGAAGATTTTAGACAGCACTACTTGGTCTGTTATGTGAATGATTGGGAGGTTTAGGGGCGGGGAATTTTTTGGTGGGTGGGAGTGTTTTTGAGGATTGTTATGTGTGTTGGGCCTGGTCTCTGGGTGTTATGTGAATTTTATTCTGTGTGTGTGTATACTGTGTACATAAGTATAATGACAATAAAGTAAAGTAAAGTAAGAAGTGGTTTGCCATTGCTTGCTTCCTAGGTCTGAAAAAGAGTGGGAGTGGTCCAAGACCACCCAGATGGCCTCATGAATTTGGGGTCTCTAGCCTGGTACTTTAACCACTACACTAAACTGGTCACTAAAAGTTAAAGGTTCCCCTTGCACATATGTGGTAGTCATTCCCGATTCTAGGGAGTGCTGCTCATCTCCATTTCGAAGCCAAAGAGCCAGTGCTGTCCGAAGTTGTCTCCGTGGCTGGCATGTGGCCAAAGGTGCACAGAATGCTGTTACCTTCCCATCAAAGTGATTCCTATTTTTTTACTTGCATTTTTACATGCTTTCGAACTGCTAGGTTGGCAGAAGCTGGGGGAAGTAACGGGAGCTCACTCCATTACATGGCGCTAGGGATTAGAACCGCCGAACTGCCGACCTTTACGATAGACAAGCTCAGCATCTTAGCCACTGAGCCACCGCACCCCTTGTAGTTAATAGTTATCCATGCTCTAATTAAGCTAGTTCAAATTTCTCTGTAAGATAGCCTGTATTTATACAGTATAGTATGGGATGATTTAAGGCTAAGTGTGGCTGCAAGAAACAGGTGTTGGCTTGCCTGC